>OX383930.1:22547500-27547500 GCA_947532085.1 Elegia similella
TAAGAAAGTTATTATTGGTGTCGTAATTCACAAAAGTCGCACATGAAATTTATTTATTGTATGCTATATATATAACCATAGTGATAAAATAATATACTAAATGAATGATAACGATGACAGACGACTACGGAGTTTTTGCCATGTTCATACGACCTCACCAAAATTGAAGAATGACTTACGTATTTGAATACAATCCCATTGAGCGCTAGGAAGTTATTGTCCGGGTGTACACACTGTGAGGCCACACACTGGTACCCTTTGAACGCCGTGGACACATTTAGGCGACGGCCGCCTTTAAATTGACTGTCCTGAAACGCCAACGACTTCTTAAGTGTTAAAATTCGTATCACATACTGGACGCGGTGTAGTAAACACGATTATCAGTTTTTCTTGTGGCATTCAAAGGCTTCTTAAGTACGGCCAAGGGCTGAAAAACTGTTTTCCCTAAATGCTGACATTCGCATAAAATATAATCAAATGAGATTCGACTTTATTGCATGATGTTTTTGATGTGAAACATCTATAGCAGCGGATTGGACCGACAGTTGGCGTGGCGATGCCTCGCCAGTGTACCTATGTTCAAAATAATTTCAATGTTTCACATCTGCCAACTGTCCCGCGACGGCTTACAATTCTATTTACCAGTCTTAATAATTTTCAGCCGCGATTTTAGCGAACGGTCTTGGGCACCGCGCGGTGCTTGCACGCCAAAGGTGTTTCAGATGTTAGTGTTTAACCAAAGGTTCAATTATGCCCGAAGTAGAAGTAAAAAAATCGATTATTTACAAGTTACAAACCAAATATAAAAATGCACAACAACTAGATGCTTCGAAGTCTCCGTATCAATTGACACAACATCAAATTCTAGCTTTGATGACCAGTAATTTTGTCATTCAAAGCTCGATTTTTACTGCCAGTTATACAGCGTGATTTTGAACTCCCTAGCTATATTGAAATCTGGGAATCAGAATCCCTTATGGAATACAGAATTGTAAGAAAAAAAGGTAAAAAACGAAAAAATAAATTGACCCTTTCATAGAAATTCGGCCGGCTGATCCGCGACTTTGTATGGGAAACCTAATTTTCTTTTTCGTTTTTCACCTTTTTTCTTGCATTTCTGTGTTCCATTACTTTGACTAGCTCCGTGGCGCAGCGGTCAACACGCCAGCCTGCGACACGGAGTGACCGGGTTCGATCCCCGGCCAGGTCAAGATGGAAAATGATCTTTTTGAGATTGGCCTGGGTCTTGGATGTGTATGTATATATGTATTTGTTATAAAATATATATCGTTGAGTTAGTATCTCATAACACAAGCTTCGAACTTACTTTGGGGCTAGCTCAATCTGTGTGATTTGGCCGTATATATTTATTTATTTATTTATTAGGGATTCTGATTCCCAGATTTCAATAAAGCTAGGGGGTTCAAAATCACGTTGTATTTTAGACTTCCTCAAAACGCTAGTCGCACCCGCTTGTGCAATGATCTCGTGGCCTAGGCCTTAAACAGTCGATCTCCATGTCATTATCCACGCTGCGCTGGTGTCGAAGCCAGCATATTAATATCGTGAGCGGTCAAAAGTTAATCGGGTTTAAGTCGTTCGCATCGCCCACGGAGATTCATCACAATCGTCATTATTCACACACAAATTATGTAATTTCAATAAATGGAGCTTATTGAATAGTGATGAGCGTTGGTAGGCAGCGGAGGAACCCCTGGTGCGCTCCCCGGCCGGCCGTCTCATCAATAACACGACTCGTAAAATAAACTAACTTCCATTGCTGCTCCAACACCGTTTTTGTACTAATATTTCATTCTACGACGCAATGTAAGATGAACACGGTTGAAGTTATGGTAGTGTGAACATGTTGATGGTAAGTACCTCTCCCAATAAGCACTTAGATGGTCATTGTCTAAAATAAATGTATTTTGTTTGAATATATCGTGCGGGTGCCAGTTGAGATCGAGCGGGTGTTAATGAATCTCGTGTTAATAGCTCTGCCCCGTCCGCTACTCAAAGGCCAACTTAGATGAAAAAACATGTACCTACTTATTTCTGAAGTAAACATTCTAATACGTATGGCTAGGTATACCTTCTAGCCTTATAATCAAAGGCGTATCGAATACCAGCTCTTAATAATCGGACGTCATGATGTGTCCAAGGAAATATTATGCAATAATCATCAATATTTCTTTTATTAATTAAGGATATCTCGCCCCTGGCTTAACGTGCCGTTAATTCCCACCATGTAAATATTAATATTAGAATAAAGATGTTGTTGTTGTTTATATTATATGATTCATTGTCTCATGGGTTTACCTGGTATTATTTACACCGTTACATAGATCTCGAAGTCTTAAATCTGTTGAATCTTCATTGATAAAGAATTCTAACTAAGAAGAAGAGTTTTATTACCATCTTAGTCAAGACTGCTTCTTTACATCATGCAGAAAATGTCATATTAAAAATCTTTACTTTCAACTTTTCAAACAGAACTCCCATATTTTTGGTCACAACCGAGCGCAATACGCTACGATATATAACCGAACCCCACGCGGACGAAGTCGCGGGCAAAAGCTAGTAAGCATATATTTTTTTTACTACTTAACTTAATATAACTGTTTAGATATTAGGTACTTATGTAAAGTAACATAAGTACCTAAATATATCTAAATGTAATATATAATAATATTTAAATATAATAATAATATAATAATATCTAAATGTGAGAAACATTTCAGAACTCAAAACAGACTTGATTGCTATCACCATTCAAAGTTTCTCGTTATAATTTTAATAATTTGCAACAGCGGATCAACTAAAACACTTCTCTCATTAACTTGCGAATAATTTCTGGGTACACTTTGTATCTTCCTTCAAACTAAACGCGATTTCTAACTCTAGCTTGCTATAACACGAACATGAAGCAGCGCGTTGCAAAGCAATAAAATACAACAATGTTCAACGTATGAGTAACTTTCCTAGCACGTAGCTATTCAAATCGCACTAGGAAATGAAATATCTAACGAATGCGATGTTCCAAGTGCTAAGAATTGTGTTATCCACTCCACAAGAATCCGCACCAGGCCGACGGATACGGAACCTCGCATGCTGAATGTTTCTCATTTATCATACCAGAAGAAAGAGTACAATAATAGAGCGTTAGCGAGCAACAGTCCGTAATTGATTTATAGGCAAATATTAAATCTGTTCTCACCAGGCTCTCCGATGACTAATGACCCACCTAGCACTGCGAGGTTTTGTTTTTCTCCCATTTATCCATGTACAGGCTCGTCAGTGCTTGATTGACACAGCCTCGTGACTCGTGCACAAAGAAACCAAGTTCAGGCACCCCGGCATCGACGCTCCATCCTAACCGATCGGCCGTCATATCGATCAACTGTGTATGCCCAATGTAAAATGTCAACAAAACGTCCGAACTCAACAGTATCACACTTATCAAAACAATACAAAACGCGGGATGTTATCGATAATGATCGCGGGCACGACAACCCTCCAACTCCATTTTTTGTGGGTTGACATCGCGCTAATAATACTCATGAGAAAAATGCGCGGCGGACCCCCGTCATCCTCCTTTTGTTTTTAATTTCTACCTCAGTGGCACCGATTTAATTGGGCTCAACTCGAGCGAGCGCACCTTCGTATTTCACCTCGGCTCGCTTCATTTGAATATTTAAAGCATTTCGGGTCCCCGCCGCATTATTTTCTTTATTTACACAATATTTATATATTTATTTCAGGCTCGGCGTCATTTATTTGGTGACGTGACTTACCGGTGCCGCGTCCTTCCCAGTATCGACATAGTTAACGCGGAGAATTCTCTCGCGTTCCGTTTAAAAGTTTTGAGTCTCGCTTTGTCTTTTTGGCGACGCGTAGCGGCCGCGTGTGGCGAGCTGTGCTCTTCGTTGTTTTCTGGCCAGCTCTTATCTGGGACAAGATTGCTCGTTTTTAAATGAAGTTATATCGCCCCGATTGAACACGGGACTTGGAGGCGAGGCGAATTTTTAATTAGTTTCCGAAGATAGAGAATTTTAAAGGAGGAATGCGGGAGCCGTGTCGCGAGTGTGCGGATTCCTTAATTGAGACGTGGCAGCGTCGCGGCCGCGAGCCGATTTGTTAAAGGCAGAGAGATTAATTATGAATTAAAGACTTAAATCGAACCGTCCTGCCGAGCACACTGGCTGAATATTCTGGTTACACTAATGAACAGAATTAATGGCTGCTATATTTCTTAGTGCCATATTGAAAGATCGCGTGATGCCGCGTCGTCGCCTCGTTCTGCTTGTAACGATATAGTTGAAAGAAAATCAATTTCGAGTAATTTATTATTACATGTAGGTAACTAAGTTAACAAGGTAAACATTTTAGAAATCTTCACTGAGCCGGTACCAGAGCCACGACATTGAAGCCGATGTTGTCCGGTTCTCGGTCTATGAACTCGCGACAGACCTTCGCTGCGTCCTCCAGCAGAGTTTCAGGCGTCGTGTCCCCGTGATCTATAGGCAACGCCTTTCTTCCATCTAACTCAAACAGTTTTCCGTCCTTATGGACAAATGTAACAAAATGGTTATTCACAATTTCGCTATCATTTCCTTCCATACCCCCAGTTTGCATAATTTCTTTGTAAGCATCCAGAATTGCTGTAGAGTTTTCAAGTAGTGCTCCCCTGGCAGCAGCATCAAGACCTTCGGCGTCTCTCAGATATTTCTTCAATAGGCCATCTTGTAGATCAATGTTGTGGGTGTTATTCGCCACGCTGTGCACCAAGGCGATAGTTCCACATACATTGCTGAGTACTTGACGTAAGTGGAACACGTCTTTTGGGGGTTGCAGTCCCTTGCTCAGTAAATCACTTTCCTGTTCCTGTCGGTGCTGCTCGTAGGCATCAGAGAGAGGAAACAGTAGGATAACAGCTAAAACGGGCCGGGGCACCCACGAAAGAGCCTCTCCTTCGAGCCCTATGACATCCGCCATGCGCCATTTGTCGGAAACTCCTAGTTTCATTAAATATTTATTCATGATTTCAGGATTAGACTCCATCGGTAAAGCCATCGCCATTTTGAATAATAAGTTATGAAGCACAATTTATATTCAGCACACTTTAGTAATATCCGACAGAATCATACGACCATCAAAATATTTCCAGTTTGACACTATAAGTAAAAATATGTCAAAATTCTTCCTAATTAAGAAAAAAACTGTTTATTGCACCAGGAATAAATGTGCTACCTATAAAAAGAATGAGCTCTTCTTATTTCTTTTGAGTTCGTATGATTAAAAAAGTCTTGACTACATACGGAGGAAAAATAAAGAAAACAAAGTAAATAAATTAGTTAATACAGCTTTTTATCATAATCATCGCCACGCGGTGTACCAAGTAACCAACATCCATACATACTCACAAACTTTCGCGTTTATAATATTATAAAGTACCTACCTAAGGATTTTGCAGTACGAGTAAAATTTCAAGATTCTTCTTATTTAGAAAATATCTCCAACACACACATCACAGCTAAGGATGCAAACGAGTAAAACGCTCAGATGATAATGATGATTAGAATATCATCTAAAAATAAAATAAATAGAATGAACAACCCGATTGGTTTCCGGCAGAGTAGAATAGGACCACTCCCAAGTCTTCCCATGAATGTCGTAAGAGGCGACTTAGGAAATACAAGCTAAACAAAGCTCATAAACATCAATGAGACCTCTCCAACCCGTCTGGCCAGCGAGGAGAGTGTAGGCCAAATCCTCTGTCTGCTCTGGCCAAGTGTGGCTCCGGTAGTGCAGAGAGGGTGATGCTCCTACAGTGGAGACTGGAAGGACCTGATGATGATGATGATTGAGTATATGTTTATCAGATTCTAGGCTAGCAGGTCGAATGATGATATTACGTGAATTGCTAGCCTAGGGTAGCCAAGTTGAGAAAATAGAGATCAGTGTAAAATCTACACCCAGTATTTTATTAGGTACCGAACTATACCTACTATCGTAGGTAAAACAACGATGTTTACGAGTCTATTTCCCCTTTTACACATATCAATACACGTCAATTACTTAGACGTCAATATTGACTGAAGACTTTTATTAAATGCTCAGCCAGCGAAACATTTAGGTAATAGCCGCACTCAATTGTGCTCATTATTGACAGTCAACATAAATTGTTATTAATTAGCGCTAAGGCAGGTGCCTCTACACACGTTGCAATTTATAGTTTGGTTCCACATTGTACCAATACGCAAAATGACCGCTAATGAAAAGATCAATCTGCAAAATAACCTACAAGCAGTAGAAATACTGTCGAGGAAGACCTGTTTTGTTTATTGATTTATAAAAACTGCAGGTTATGGAATAAGGCTAAGAACAAAACGAAATGAAAAATCGTTTCAATCAGGAATCTAAGTGTTAGGTAAACGTTCCATGCCAAACTTAATAGTTTGGCATGGAACGTTTACCTCCTCAGCTAGCCCTACATTAGTGGGGCTAGCTGAATTTGTGTGATATGCCCCTATATGTTTATTTATTGTACCTAACCAACTTTTGTATTTTTAAAACATAAACAAGCAACCAATTATCATAGCAATTTTTATAAATAAGTAAGTAGGTCTTTGTATGGTAGGTAAATAAATTCTGAGATTGAAGCATTTTTGTGGGAAAAAGGTATGACGACAGGCTGTCGATTCCATAAACTTGATTCGGCTTTGCCTTTCCTGTGCAATTTCTTATGATGTCATTTCATCTATGTAGGTACCTATATGCTCCGTGTAAGTAATACGCGACCACGTCCTTTGCCTATCACAATGACTCGAAGTGTCGTAAAACGCCCTAAATGTCTTAATTCCTTCGCAATAGGTCATTTTGCGAATAAGTACATTGTCGATTAGACTTAAACAATGTATGCGTGTGCGCCCCGTCATGACCCATTTAATAAACATATTCTTTTGAACATAATTAGCAACAATTAATATATTGGACGCAACATGAGCAATGTACGCTTTTAACAGGCCTATTTCCATTTGACATGCTAGCATTATACCTATTAAATATAGGTAAGTACCTATGAATGGTTTGAAGGCATAATTGACGTGTTAATCGTCGATTTAAGAGAAAATAAATAGGTATGTATAATTGTAGCCTAAGCCTATAATTGATACATAATATTAAAATTATAACGTGGTTTTTTACCGTGTTCAAAATAATTTATAGATATAAAACATTTAAAATTTTAAACACAATAAAAAACTGGCCACATTGGTTTGGTTAGATTCGTTAGGTTACCTTGTGACCAAAACAGAGCGAGCGAGCGTCCCCAACTTTACAGCGAAACCCCCAAATTCAACCTAAAATAATTTTTATTAGTACCATTTAAGTCTTATTTTGGATTAATAATAAATTTCGCCTACGCGCTTTAAAAATCGTATTGTGCAGAAGAGCAAGGCGAGCTCTACGTATTAGATCCAATCGACAGAAATTATTTGCCGTGTGGTACCCGGCAGAGTAGAATACGACCACTCCAAGTCTTCCAAAGTACAAGCTAAACAAAGCTTATGAACATCTGAGAAACCTCTCCAACTCGTCTGGCCAGCGTGGAGAGTGTCAGCCAAGTCGCTTTAGTAGTACAGAGAGGGCGTGCTCCTGTAGGGAGACTAAAAAGACCTGATAGACGGATGGAACAGAAATTACAAACTTAAGTTAGTATCCTACGACACAACTTACTGTAGGGCTATCTCAATTTGTTTGTCAATATGTCCATGTCCATATTTATTTATTTATACATACATACTTGGGAATTACATAATTACCTACCATAAACCAAAACACTTAGTAATAATAACTAAGCCGTAACTTTTTTATTCTATATTTGAATTATAAGTATCGCCAATATTTTGCCTCATCACGAATCATCAGCCCTCGATCACTTTCGACGGTTACCACATCGCGTGCCCGCTCATTAAGGTGTCAAATTTTGTCAAACACTCGCAGTCCATTAAGGGCACCATGTGGGAGGAGTTATTGAGAAGTTATCGGCTCGGGTTCACGAGAGATTATATACTGACGGATAAATCCGAGGATAAAAGCACTATCACACTTTACTTAACGGTTCATCCTTAACTGCCTATCCAAGGTTGCAGGTATAGCATCGAACATGCGCGCCCGGCCTCCCGAGCTGCTGCATGCTTTTCCCCTATTCATCCGAGTAGTACCTATCCCATCTTCATTTCCTTCCCAAATCCAACAAACTCCTATCATTCCGCAGCTTAAAAATGCTTCCCATGGGCAGCAGCACCGGAAGCCAAAGAACCTGCGCTCGCCAACCCGCCTGCCAAGCGTGGTGAGTATAGCAACATTCTCCCATGGACCGAACTTTCATTAGGAGAGGTCTTTGTCCAGTAGTGGACTTCTTACGGTTGTAATGATGATGATGATGACTTGAATGAATTCGGTCACTAACTAACGAGAAACCCCGCAGTGCGTAAGATACGATACGAGATATCTCAATTCGTGTCGAACGTACTGCGGCGCCTTTCGTCACAGTTACTGAATTCAGAAAGTGTGAAATCTAACCCCCCCCCCCCCCCCCTACAATTTTAAATCTATTTCTAGAGGGGCCACTTTTATTTGCCCCCGACTGTACGTACATTTTCATAGAGTTAGAAATGCGGAGCACTAGTGGCCTAAACTCACAAAGCCTCATCATCTTCGGATCTGTCTCCACATCAGTCTTCACAATGCACTCCACATATGAGCGTCTTAGCTCCGAAGGCGTGGTGAGTGTCCGCGTTGACTACCTTCAATTACGGCTAAGAGCGCTTATTATTTAGAAATTGTGTCGGTAAATACAATAATCCGTTGGCATGACAACGCGCCGCCGGCGCAGCCGCCAACACTTTCCATTTCAGCGGTTAAGGATAGCGGTTAATGAATCCTTTTTACAAAGTCATGCATGGCTTCTTTTAACACTTTGCTAGGGTTTTTAACAATAAAAGAAAAATGTCGCTTAGGATTAGGGAGTCAGGAATGTATCAAAGATCCTTCTATGACTGGTTCGGTTATTGGTTGATACTACGTATTTTATTTTAATCTCATCTATTCAAAGAACGGTTCCCGAAAATTGGGTCCAAAATACGTGTTTACTTCCGAGACTAAAAGATTTTCAAATTTTTTAGTCCTGTGGAAATGAAAACACAAATATTGTTTTTGAGCTAAAACGCGCTTTGGCAGATAAGGGGCGCCAGATAAAGATTTTAACAACCAATATGGTTTAGACGCCTCTGAGGACAAAACTACACGCGATATAATATTTATTGTTAGTACTAGTTACTAGGTATAACAAAAGGGTAAAAGATAAAATAAAACAATTCAAATCACCATCTAAATATTTAATTCGCCCATTTACATACATTTCTTTAAATGGCTACACTTCTCCGCTATATAGCAACATTTCACTAAATCCACTACGCTTTTGTACTGAACAATTTCATTTGGCGAAAATCTACCATTTCAATATACCCAGGTAGAAAAAAAAATTCAGACCAATCAAGAAACAGCACAAATTGAGCCTCACCTTTCCCATATTAAATGATAAGACCATTTCTACAATACTTTATATAAAAATAGCTGATGAATTTTTGGTACGATTATAAATAATATGTTAAAAACTTTTTTGCGATGTTAAAATACTTACTCGTTTAAAAAACTCATGGGACAAAGAAAATCGAAGAAACAAAATATAAAAAATAATCTGTAGAGTATGGAAGACGATATAGTTGAAATTGAATGAAAAGAAATAAGTCCCTAGAATAGAGAATTGCTTAATTGAGCATTGAAAGTTTATTGTAAGGGTTAACATCGCAAAAAAAACTTAAAAATAATATGAAACAAGTATGAACTACTCTGTCTCAGACATATGTAACATTAACACAAAGGGTACAATCACAATATCAGACATAACGTAACTAGGTATACGATTAATATCAGTCAAATTCATTCAAACTAAGGTAACTTAATACTTGTACGGCTAGACACTATTTTATAAAAACTAAAATGAAAAATTTTAAGATAAAAAGTGGGAATGAGCCGGGAATAAGAACTACCTTCATTTTTGGCTGACATTTAAATATATCTGATATAAATCAGCTCCGTACCAATCAGACTAGCAGCCTAGGGGTTCAGGTACACTTCAAGAAAGAGCAAGAACTTCATAAAATGAGGGTAGTAAAAAAATAAGAAAATGACGACAGGTAAAGGACGAATCACGCTAGACCGTGTGGAGTCCGAGCCGAGCGTCGGCCGTGGCACAGTCAACTAATTTCATATTATTTTGTTTGTATGGACACTCACGCTATACCGAGCGCCAACCGAGTGATGTCCGAGCATCGGATGGCGCTCGGAAATAGCTCGGTCTCGCCTCGCCTCGGCCACGGCAAAATTAAATGCTGTATTTGTAACTGGAAAATTCAATTAACAATTTTGCCAGTTGATGCTCATCAATTTGTTGCTCTTTGCTGTTGCAAAATTCAACAAACCGTAGTTTACAACACTATGTTTGCCCGGACGAGTAGACTGCATCACGACACAAATGGCAGCTCGGTGACCGTGTTACGGCCGACACTCAGCTCGGATTCGACACGGTCTAGTGTGAGTCATCCTTTAGACGACAAAATTTACGAGATTAGACAATTATTGAACTCTTTAGTTACCTAGAAGTCTTATCTATCCATTCACCTAAAGCATACATTATTTTGAATAGTATTTAAAGTTAAACTTTTCGACAGTAGCCATTTATATCATCTTAATATTCCCTTCTTTGGTGGCGAAAACAAAACCATAAAATTGACAGTCGAGGTCTTAATGCAATCTTTTATACAAAAATAGTGTCCAAGCTTACAACTAATAATATCCGTATTAACACAACTACATTATTATTAAAATAGAAAACTATCAAACATGCTGAATAGTATACAATGTAGTAAATACGAGTAAACAGATAAAACAGCTGTAAAAACCTTCAAGAAATTGTTCGTTGAAAATATGGTCTTATAACTAGAGCTATAGTTAAAAATAACTACGTTTAAATACGAAAATATCACTTGGTTATTGGTAAGACTTGAATAGAAAGACAGTTAACACGAATTAAATGCTTATGTTATTTTTTATCAACATTAATTGTTAGTGCGTTGTATTGTATAAGAGGTATGCAATTTATGTACAGATAACTTTCCGTTATTTAATGTAATATTCCGGAAAAACTATTAGTCAAAATATTAGTATGTTTTAAATATTTTCGTAAATGAAATCAAGTTGAGATCATTACTACAATTCGTGGTGTTGCCGCGGTTCAAAATATTTTAGAATAAGGTACTGTTCCCGAGGGATCGACATTGACGCAAGCGGAGCCGCGGGCGTAAGCTAGTTTAATATAAATAATTAATAACTTACTGCATCTCGCCAATACAGTTCTGCTAAATACGGAGTTAGCACGAAAATAAAATGTCTCTAACATTAGTTGAATGCGACGATTATATACATATCATTTAAAAATTGTACTTAAAACTAAAATATGAATAACATTTATTTAAAATTAGACTTATAAAATTGCACTCTTAATGGAGATTCACACGGCATGCATATGCAAGAAATTGTATATGTTACGTAATAATTAGAAATTTTTATGTAACAAATTTAATTAAGTATATCAAAAATGTAATGTAGACGAATAATTAATAATTCATGAATAGTAACATGTGTGTCAAAAATCTTTAAAAAAGTTAATATACATGTTTGGTTGATAATATTACTATTACATAGGTATTTAACATTAATAATTTGTCAGTTTTCACTATTATTGCTTAACATTATATGAATGTTCAAGCTTTTTTGATTAAAAAAGTAAAAACTGGAATACATCTCATCACTACATGAAAAAGAGAACATTTCACTTAATACGATGTCGATAATCGCATTACTGGAGTTTCTCATTGCACTCGCTGCCGCATTTTTATCATAGCGCAATCATTTTCCGATTACCACCGACACAAAAACCGATACGATGCGCCGGGACAAAAACTTTGGAATTAAACATTGGCGTTCTCGTCCCGGCAAAAAGTAGGCTAAAATCATTAGTAATATGGATAGGAATGGTACTAATAGCTGCACGTAATCATAATCTTTACCGATATAGAGTTGTCGTTCGGAGGTATGAGATGGTATCGTGGGAATGGAATCATATCTTGCATTTATATTAATTAATTTGCATCACAAAAAATGCATTACAAGTTGCATCTAAAGCAAAATTATGGATAAGGTATGCCGTATATTATGTATGTATTAGATCACACAATTCAATTTTTAAATAGTTCGTCATATGTTAAAAGTAATGGTAAAAGGCAAACCCAAGAGAAGAAATTCGTATGCGAAGAAGGAGAAGGTTTTAGCACCATATATTACAACGGATTGTAAGAACATAATTTTCAATCATTGTGAATAAATAACAAAAATATTGCTATTTACATATACGTAATAAAAATAAAAGAAATGAAAAATAAATCTAGACTGATATGAAATAAAATAAAACTGTATACGATACAGATACATTCAGAGCCAACCCCAAATACGGAAAAGGCGGGGAAGAAGAAGTTACAGGAAATAGGAAAAATAAACACAAAATATAAATAAATGAACATGACTAACCTGCTTACTAAAAGTCTTAATTTTCATATTATTTTTGTATATAAGCTTATATTTTTCAACGACTGGTGGACGTTCGATACCTAATTTATGACGACTATTCACTATAATATATTTTTTATAGCGAAATTAGATAAAAATAAAATGACAGTGAAAAACTGCTATGAATAAAATTATAAGTAGCCGTTTAATGTACTTCTATTATATATTTAAAAAGATTGTATGATTAAGCCTTAAATTGTATTTAATCATTATTTAATACTTTGTCTAGGAATTTATTAATTTCGAATAAAATCACAAAAAGTAAAGCATCTAATGATAGGAAACACCTAGTGAGAAATCGTACACATTATAAGGAAATTAATAATTTTTGTTTAAGTCATATAACTTACCTAAGTAATTATAAAAATCATATAGATATCAATTCCTAACTCAATTTGTCAATTTATGATAAAAATATTTGGTAATCTAAAATAATTGCTAATATTTTAAAAATGTACTAGTAATAAATGGATTAATCAATAATTAGATTGATTTATATTCGATGCTCTAAAAACATAAAATAAATTAAATAGTAACTTTATCGACAGAATAAAACTTCACGTTTATATTTCTTAAAAAATAAAAGCATGTTACATTTTTTATTTTGTATTTTGACATGTATAAAATAAACATCTATAGTTATATGTTTTCGTCATTATATCACCTGTATTATGTATGGCCCCGTAATAAAAAAAAATGCAAACGGAATAGGTTCCAAACACGATTATTATCTACGCCTAAAATTAGTTTCCTTTTCGGAATGATATGCATCTACTAAATAAAGAATGTCATTACACTACATGGAAATGGTAGCAAGCAAAAATTTTCGATACGAGTTTTGCTATAAATTTAATGAAGGCGCTTCATGGCACTGAATCAAGGAATGTTGCATGATTCAGCATTGTTCCACTCACACGCCCACCAACATGCTAAATGTGGCTTTTTAGGTCTTCTAGACCTAGGCTCTGTCTATCCCGCAAGGGAAAAAGACGTGGTAGTGTGTGTGTTGCATGATGAAAATACTTGATTAATTTACTTCATATTTTCTATATCTAATGTTTTAATTTTCTTACTGGTCAGCTTTTAAATATAAATGGACAGGGATTGCTTTGAACAACGACTATTTTGATTGATTTTCGTAAATATTAGGAAATAAGCAATCGTTGGCCGTATTCTATCGTTACATATTGTAACGTTACAATTGCCCTCATTTCGTCGACCATTACATTAAATGGAAAATAAGGATACAGCACATTGTAACGAAAACTGCAATAAATTAGCATTTTCATTACAGTTTTTTTATTGAAGTTTATGTTAAAGATATTTTTAGTAGTTTTAACATTTGCATTGAAACAGCTTCTTCGGCATAAGTATCCCTTTTGAGTTAAGAATAAATAGGACATAGTACAAATTCATACCGACCTCTTCAGCATATACTTTCTTATATGATATAAGCATTAACAATGAGACTCGCCGTTCTCGTGGTGTCCAGAGTCGAAGCTGCTCAAATGACCGAGGCCTTTGGGGGGGATGGGCGGTGGTGTTTCACCCTCATCCACCCTGAGAGGTTCTGCCATCATGGATATTATTTCGTAATGGAGGGATTCCACGGCCAAGTCCAGATCTGAAACAATTTTTATGATTTTAATATGACTAGCTCCGTGGCGCAGCGGTCAACACGCCAGCCTGCGACACGGAGTGACCGGGTTCGATCCCCGGCCAGCTCAAGATGGAAAATGATCTTTTTCAGATTGGCCTGGGTCTTGGATGTTTATCTATATATGTATTTGTTATAAAATATAGTATCGTTGAGTTATTATCCCATAACACAAGTCTCGGACTTACTTTGGGGCTAGCTCAATCTGTGTGATTTGTCCGTATATATTTATTTATTTATTTATATTTAATATATTACTTGCACGTTTTGACATCGAAAAGTATATGTAAAGACATGTTCCCTGAATGATTTGTATTAGAGATGACAAATCAGGTTGTTTTCCGTATATTGTAATAATAGTTTAAAGGAAAAGCTTAGTAATAAATGTGGGATGAATGAATGATGTGAAAAGGAACGGTGACAGGAAGTACAAGGAAGTGTGCGTGAGAGAGAGAGAAGATGAATGGCGTAGCTCGAGACTTGAGATTTGGCCGCGTAGACGTTACATTGTGAAAATTGAAAAAGTTAGAAATAAAGAAGAAGTTTGCCTGAATTTGAATTCTTTCTATTTACCGCCACTTCCACATAAATGTGTGATATGTGCAATCAATTAGCTGGCGTTCATCGATTTATAAGACGTTATTATCACGTCAAAAGAAGGCTTAGGCCTAGTGCCAAGATAGATGGGTACTTACCATTAGCGGCTTGTCGCTGCTCATCAGCATTGGTGTAGGCATGTGTATCGACGCACACGCCCGAGTCCCTCGCGTCGTCACAGCGTTGGTCGGGCTCGGCGCGACACGAACGCCGCGGGACGGCCGGCGGCGCCTCGCACCACGACCGCTTGTCTCCTACACAGTCATCATCAATGACATAAATAATTATCAATTAAATTATTCTTAAACTGTTACTTAGCCTCGTCAGAGGAAAAAATTCTATGCCCTAAG
Source organism: Elegia similella (assembly GCA_947532085.1). Lineage (NCBI taxonomy): Eukaryota > Metazoa > Arthropoda > Insecta > Lepidoptera > Pyralidae > Elegia > Elegia similella. The sequence continues at coordinate 22,562,855 of OX383930.1, forward strand.
CACTAATAATTGTAAATTTGTGACGTAACGGTACCTTTATTGTAAATGTAAGACTTACTAGAATAACAATCAAATTTTGTATGCCTGACGGCGCACTATGTAATCAATACTAACACCTATTTGTAACCTATGTCTGACAAAAATAAACGAATTATGAATTATCATTTCGAGTAGGTGTCACGGTCAATCGACCATGCACACCCTGGAGTCAAGAGTTCTTTGGAACCGCCTCTCGGCCTCTGACGTGGTTCCTTTAACGACTACCAGATGGGAGCCGGGACCACCGGCTTAACATGCCTTCCGAAGCACGGAATCATCTTTATTATCAGACAATCAGGTGATTCAAGCCTGCAATGTCCTAACCAAACTGGAAACAACTAAACAAAGTATGCTTCCGGTGGAAATCGAATCCACGACCCCCGGGTCAACAGGCAAACGCCTTAACCACTGGACCACGGAGGCTGTTACCTACACAGTACATTACTACTTTCCTGTTCGATCAAGTAAAAAACTAGATACACAGTCACATATAAAAATTACACTTCAAGCTGTCCACAACCTATATATACAGGTTACTTAAAGAACCATGCAACTGTCGAAACTACAGCAATCCTCAACTTTCCCTGGTAACCATCATAAGAGTCGGCAACGCATCAACACTTCCTATGGTGTTGCAGATGACCATGGGCGACGGTGACCACTTTCCTTCATGTGGCTCGTCGGCTCCTTTGCCGTCAAACATAATAAAAAATAAAAGAAAAAATAAGAACTAGTTAGCTAACATCATGAAAAACAACGTTTCATCATGATAAAAATAAACAACGTTTGTTCTACGACTTTTGAGGATTTGTAAGAACGGGAAAATTAAATAAATATTTATTTAATTTTCCCGTTGAATGTTAACAAATCTACGCTCATCGCAAAGAAAGATTACGCGCAAGCGTCGCGTCGTTTCATGAATTTTTGAATGTAACATAGACATACTAATGTCACGATAGAACAATAAAAACTTAAAAAATCTTTTTTTTTATGTAATAGGACGGCAAACGAGCAAGCGAGTCACCTGATGGAAAGCTATCAGCGCTGCCCATGGACAACTGCAACACCAGGGTGTAACAGGAGCGTTGCCGGCCTCTAGGAGTTGGGGGAAGGACATGGGATGGTTGGAATGGAGGAAATGGGGGGAAGGGGGGGGAAGGTTGGGCCTCCGGCTCTCTCACTCACCGAACGAAGCATAGAAGCAGTGAAGTTTCTACTCAAACGCCGATTTTCTGTGAGACTGTGGTACTTCCCCGGACGAGCCGGCCCATTCATGCTACTAGCTAAAATAATTTTGCCAGTAGCATGGCTCTACCACACAAAAAAAAACTTTTTTATTTAATTTATTAAGTTACGTCAGAACTCGTAGAACAAACGTTCGCAAAAAAGACTAAAAATTAAAGTCCTTTTTCTGAACAGGAGCCTTGTGAGATTCCAAACCGTGTTCTAGGATGTGTTCGCTCCGACCTTTTGACCAGCTCGTCAAATATGAACTAACCTGAAACGCGAGGTGGTAACGGTGGAGCATCTCCGGGTTCACTCCAAGACGCCCGACTATGGCGGCGAGTTTCGATTATTTCTCCGTCGATAGAATCTCTGAAACAAATAAAAATAGTTGAAATCCTAACTTAGATTTACACATATAATAAATTTTCTTAGGCTATCTATACTATCTTTAGGCGACCATTGGTGGCTGACTGTTTGTCTCCAATATGTATAGTATAGTTACATATTATAGACAAATTAGACAATATATGAGCTAGCCCCAAAGCAAGAATTGTGTTATGGGATACTAACTCAACGATACTTTATTTTATAGCACATACATATCAGGTTACCTGTTATTTTTCATATCATTTTACATTTTGGCCTTACCGGGGATCGAACCCAAGATATATGCTGTGACAGCCTGGCATGATGACCACTCGCCCACCCACAGTGGTCGTCAAGTTACTTGGAGCACAGAATAAGTACTAGTACTTACGTACAGATGTCGCAAAGGTATTCAAAGAAATATCAACCCAATGTAGTTCAGCAATACGGTGTAATTTAGCTCGCGTCAGAAACTGCACCTTTTCTTTTAGATACCTGCAGAATCCATCGCAAGCACATTTCATTCTTATAGCTCTAAACAAAAGATTCATAATTCGATGAAATCTGTGAACACATGTGAGTTTGGTCACATGTGGGCGTTCCTATTGGATTTGTCCGGTTATACCGCTTCGAAGTAGTCGCCGCGCGTAGATATGTTTTTGATACCGACACGAGGAATGTGACACGTATACTTGTAGCATGATCACGAGAGTTCCCTTGTGATCATGGTCCATTTAGATGACCATGAAAATTGAAGAAGCTTCACCTGTACTTGTCCTCATGCTTGGTTGGACTGCGCGGGTCCCCGGAGCGCGGACGCAGGGGGAGCGGCGGCGCAGACTGGCTCATACATTCCGAACTCACGGACCGCGAGTCTGCGGGCGAGGCCGCGGCCGCGGGAACGCTGGCTGACATTATGCTCTGCTCGGTAGGCTCTTCTAGCGAGTACTGTGGGAACACAAAATAGAACCTGAATCCGATGGACAAACCATCACGGGATTAATCACTATGACTATAATTACATAGTATAAAACAATGTCCGTCCCTATGTATGCTTAGATCATTAAAACTACGCAACGGATTTAGATGCGGTTTGTTTTTATAGATAAAGTGATTCAAGAGGAAGGCATACATGGTGAAAGCATACGTTTTGGACCCTAAAAGGCGTGACTCAGGCCATCAAAATGAACAACTTTTTCTATGGGAACACAAAAAAATTCGTCATTCCCATACAAACTGGCCGAGCGGCGGAACTCTTTTGTATGGAAATTACGAAATTTTTTTATAAGTAATAAGACGTTATCACGTCTAAAAATATAAAAGTTGACTAAAGAGTTAGAGATCAAACTTACAATAGGTTTGTTGTACAGATGATCTTCATAGAAGTTATCATTTTGCTGTATACTTTGAGATCTTTTATCCAGCGCTGGCACTGGCGGTAAAGGTGTACTGAAAAAATACAGAATAAGTTTAAGAAGCCGTTCAAGTGTTACTTATGCAGAATATTAACTATTTTAAATCCCCTCTCCCCTTGTCAGCTAAAGTCAAAATCAAAGATTTTTATTCAAAATTGGATACATTTTTGAACATATTTGTATTTGTTATATTTTGTTTAATTTATGCAAAATCGAAACAGGTACTACTAGTGTTTCGGGACGACCACTGGTGAGAAGAATACGCCGAAAGAAACTCAATCCAGACTTGAAGTAAGAGAAGCTCTTTCCACCATCCCCCAAAGCTTATGTAAAGACTAACATAAAATATGTAACATAAACAACCTTTTTTGACATAAAATAAGCCTTATGATAATGTAAAAAGGTTCAAAATATACTCACTTGACAATGCTTTCAGAGAGCTGTCTCCTAGCACGAGCTAATCCCGGTCCTAGGTTCTGGCGAAGTTGGTTGAATCGTTCGACTAGCCGCCTGAAACAAACCAACATTCATGTAATATAATTATTCGTTTACTTGATAAAATGCCTTACTACAGAACTCGGTAGTTGCGTTTGAACCCTTAAGGACTCAGGCAGCGTTTAGAAAAAGCAAACTTGTTTAGAATGGTCATAGTCTCTATGAGCTACGGGCCACATCTCAGCTGGTATTAAAGGGAAACCCAGTTTCTGTATACTAATATAATACAATATTATAAGTTGAAGAGTTTGGTTTTTGTTTGAACGCACTAATCCCAGGAACTACTGGTTCAAATTGGAAAATTATTTTTGTGATGGATAGTCCATTTATTGAGGAAGGCTTTGGGCTATAAAACATCACGCTGCGACCAATAGGCGCGTAGCATTAATAAAAAATGATTTGAAAACGGGGGAAAATTATTCATCTATACTAAGAAAAGACCTAATTAATCATAATAACAGAAATTGCCGCGGACGAAGTCGCGAGCAACAGCTAGTGTTATAATAAAAGTGCCGCTTTCCACGTACCTGTGTAATGGCTTGACATCGTCAGGCGCGAGCCGGCCGTGCAACGTCAAACCCGCCTCGAGCACGGCCAGCTGCGAGGACACGAGCCGGCGCAGGCGCGCGGCGGCCGCGGCCTCGCGCGGCGATGCGTTGCGACCGAATTCCGCCGATAGGAACGCTTGCTCGTACTTTGTTATTCCTCCTTGCACGTTTGCGTCGATAGTGCCTAAAATAATCAATAATGAGTCAAAACAAACCTTTCTTACAAGTCTACCTATCGCCAATTTACCCAAAAACAGATATTGGGTATTGGTGGTTACCTACGAAATTAAAGTTTTCTTTAGAAAATTTCGAGTAAACTAAATTTTTCACACTCACCTTTTTAGTTAGATTTCGGGTTTGATAAATTCAACTAAAGTGAAATTTTGCATGTATTTACGGACAACAGTAAGCTTGAATTACCTACGCATTTTAAACTTTAAAATGAAAAGAAAATTGACGACATTTTTGATCGAAAACGGATAACATCTGAAACAAGTTCTTTTCAAGCATTTTATTCCATGATAATTACATCAATAATTAAATTCCGAAATACAAAAAATAATGCATGCGGAATCTTAATAATACAGTCCACTTTCATCAGTTTATCATAGTCATTATATTAGGAACAAGATGGCAAGCGGAAAAAAACGCCAATTTCATAGGTAAAACCCCCATTAAAACGCGGTGAAAGCGCGATAAAAATTAAGTACAAGGGTACAATATATTTTAATTAAGTACAATATATTTTAATATAATTAAGTACAAGGGTATATAATGTGTATATTATATAAACCATGCGCACTCCATGTTTGTCACATCCCGCCACCTAGTACATGACTTGATCGCTGTGTCTGAAACTCGCGAGGGCCAACACGATGTTTTTGAAATACTTAAATGAAAGGAAAATGCTCCATGCTTCGGAAAGGTAAGTTAAGCCGTTGTTCTCGGCTGTCATAATTGATGGCAGTCGGTAAGCTATGTCAGATGCCTTTAGGCACACACGAAAACGACACTAACCACCTAAAGCATCTGATAAATCCAAAAGACTGGCATTTAATGATTACAGTTAGAGACAACGACTGAACGTATCATCCAAAGCACGAATAAACTGTCGTAGGAATATTCGACATCAGAAGTGGGATGATGTAAGCATCCCACTTCTGATGTCGATAGGTAAATCCACATTGATATGTAACTTACCTTGTAGCCTCATTGAGAAGGGATTTATGTTGCGAGTAGGATCAGCGGTATACTGTGAGATCAGACTGAGTAACTCGCGCTCTGTTGACTCCATCGTTTCACACGCAAACTGTAAACATTAGTAACGTTTTAGGAAGACATATAACATTGAATACAAAGACACACATTTAGAAATGGAAATCGCTGTTTAGAAAACTGTCTGTTAGTATTTAGAGCGACAAAAACTGTTGTTGAGTTTCATTCGAGAGTTGTCAGTCAATCAATCAATCATAATTTATTGATTGATTGAAATCTCAACTGCTTGGCCTCCCCTGCTGCTACTAGCTTTTCCCCCTTTATCTGAGTGAGTAGTATCTCAATACCTCCATTCTCTTCCCATATTCGACAATTCCTATCATCCAGCTTAAAAATGCTTCCTACGAGCAGCAGCATCGTCTCATATCAAGCATAAGATGCCAAAGAAACTGGGCTCGAAAACCCGCCTGCCAAGCGTGGTCAGTCCATTAGGATATTGCCATTAATATCCTCCCATGGAACGCAGAACCGATGGGACATGCCTATATCTAGCAGTGGACTTCTTGCAGCTAAAATGATGATGATGATTTGAGATTTAATCAAAAATGGAACTTCTGCTGTACAGAGCCATTCTGCGAAATCAACACAAATATGGACTCACTTCAACTGGTGGTATTTCTTCGACGGACCTCGAAATAACTTCAGACCATCGCAGTATGCCTGGCAGCGTATTCTCAGTCACGAGTGTTGTACGTTCAATCCATAGGCTCTGAAACCAATTATTTAAAAATGTTAACATATTTTTTTAAATCAACTCTAGTTTAATGTCGGGTGTCAGTATGATCCTTAACTTCCTGTCCGGTGGTTGCAGGCATGGCATCGGGTACGCGCGATCGCCATACCCTGAGCTGCTACTTGCTTCTTCCTCATTCACCCGAGCGAGTAGTATCTCAATACCTTCATTCCCTTCCCAAACTCAACAAATTTCTATCATTTTCCAGCTTAAAAAATGCTTCCGATGGGCAGCAGCGTCGGAAGCCAAAGAAACTGCGCTCGCCAACCGACCTTCCAAGCATTGTGAGCGTGGCAATATGAGGATATTGCCATGCCTACCATGGGAGGCCATGGATCGAAGAATCCTTGGGAGGCCTTTGTTCAGCAGTGGAGTTTTTATGGCCGAAATGATGATGACGCCAGTTTTTTTCACGCAGAAATCACAGTCGTTTTTTTTTAATCACTAGTTAAAACTGCATGTTTAGAGAGGGCTAGGGCTAGGGTCCATAGAGATTGCATATAATTAGTTCGTAAGATTATAACATGATCTTACGAATTTAGCTGGTGCCTTCGAACTCACCTTAAATTCGTTGTCCTTATCTATAGGCGGTTTATGTAATGGTCGATCGCATAGGAAAGTGTCCACTTCATTGCACGCGTAGAACTTCTTCACTTGTTCGGGTGCCCCGGCCGGCCACGCGCGCCGAGATGGCACGGGCTTCACATTGCAAATTTGAATGTCTGTAAAATATACGGAAATCTAGAGATCAATATGTATTTTCTAAGAGTTGAACCAAACGAGCGCCTTTTTGACTAGCTCCTTGGCGCAGCGGTCAACACGCCGGCCTGCGACACGGAGTGACCGGGTTTGATCCCCGGCCAGGTCAAGATGGAAAATGATCTTTTTCAGATTGGCCTGGGTCTTGGATGTTTATCTATATATGTATTTGTTATAAAATATAGTATCGTTGAGTAAGTATCTCATAACACAAGTCTCGAACTTACCTTGGGGCTAGCTCAATCTGTGTGATTTGTCCGTATATATTTATTTATTATTATTAATTTATTATTTTTCTTGTTTTGAGTCGTCATAATTATACTAACATTAATTACAAGTAGATTGAATAATTTTGATAACGTATTTTAAGTCGGTATTATCGTATTTCTGAAGGTATCATTGATTGCAGTTAAACTATGTCAGATGCCAATAGGCAGCTTGAAAAATCGGACACTAGTGTTGGCAATTTACTCACACGAACAATAACAGCAACAGTCGGTATCGCCGACCAGTTTGAGACAATTCAGAAGGGCGAATGTTAAAGATGTCGCTATACAGCAGTCCCTCGAACACTGAGGTTTGTCGCCCGCTTCAATTACATGGCCATCTAAAATTTGCTGGAAACTTGTCGGCGATACTGACTAAAAGTACGTGAATGAACCGTTTTTTGTAATAATAATTATGTCTCGCGTAATTTTTAATAACATTATACTTACATTGTCCATCGGCTGCTATGATTGAATCATCAGGTGGCGTATTTCGCATCAGTATGTGTGCAGCCATGTATTCTGTTTGAAGACGTTGCGTGAATGCTCCTATCCTTTCGTAGTCATGACCGCGGTACACAAATTGTTTATTCTGAAATATAGAAAAAACAAAATTATTATTATTAGCATACAACTATTACTATCGATACCTAAGAAAACGTAATATTAGTAAAAAATTGTCGTAGTACTTTTCAATTGATTTTAATTTTTTTTTAAAATCAATTGAAAATTCAAGTAACTATGTCTAATATAATCTATTCATTTGTCAGAAGTATAATCAAAAGTCATCATCGTCATCAGGTTTTTTTAGTCTCCACTGCAGGAGCATGACTCTATCTATACTACCGGAGCCATACTTGGCCAGAGCAGACAAAGGGTTTGGCCTACACTCTCCTCACTGGCCAGACGGGTTGGAGAGGTCTCATTAATGTTTATGAGCTTTGTTTAGCTTGTATTTCCTAAGTCGCCTCTTACGACATCCATGGGAAGATTTGGAGCGGTCCTATTCTACTCTGCCGGAAACCACACTGCCACCGGAAACCACACAGCCAAAGCACAGCCATAATTAAAAGTAATACTTGTAAAATAGTATTATCATGGACGTTTATTCAGTTGTAATCACAGACTACTTTTACGAAGACTATCATAAGAGCGAGAGTTAAGAAAAAGAGTGTTAATTTCGCATCCCTCAACCCAGTGATTTAAAGACTTTGAATAAACAGTAAAACCTTGTTTGCATAATAAGTAATACTTGTACTATGAAGCTCAGTTCTATGTTTAAAAATTGAACTTACCCTTACAAACAACGGACATCCCTTGCCATAGAATCCAACTCGAAAGTACTCCGGCTCGGGTCGTAAGTCGTTGAGCACAGAATCCAGAAACGATGCGTGAGTCCGCAAGCAGTGGGCCAGGCGAGCATAGTCACATAGCCGGGTTTCATACAACGTTGCCAGTTCACGTAGCAAGGGAAGCCCTTTTTCCCAGCACTGAAATAAACAAGTCTTTATCTCACGTCCGGAACGAACCTATATTGTATGTATATTGTATATATTGCCTCTATATGCGGTTGCTCGAGAGCTTTTCAATTGTGGTTAGAGACACGTCACCGGCAAAATTCATTTTTGCTAGTAGCATAATAGGCCCGGCTCGCCCGGCGAAGTACCACACTCTCAAAGTAAATCGATGTTTGAGTAGAATTTTTACCGCTTCTAAGCTTCGTTCGGTGAGTGACAGAGCCGGAGGCCCTTTCCTCCCCCCCATGTTCTCCCCCATGTCCTTCCCCCATCTCCTTAAAGGCCGGCAACGCTCCTGTTATGCCCTGGTGTTGCAGTTGTCCATGGGCAGCGTTGATAGCTTATGATCAGGTGACTCGCTTGCTCGTTTGCCGTCCTTTACCATAAAAAAAAGCTATCAGTGTCGTCATAAGGGAATAAAGAAAGTACAAAGCATTTTCACCTTTATCGTGACGTCATAATTGCCCTTTCTAACGAACTATTTTTAGAAAGGTAGTTGCACGAAAATATACCGTTCTTATATGGTAAAATATAGTATCCCTTGTCAATATAATACGAATGCAGGCAGGAGCGCTAAGTTAGCAACATGATACCATCAATAAGGACAAATGGCAAAACATAGTCAAAGAAAAAACAGTTTTAAATGGCTCACGATCAGGAATAAGTCCGCAGCAAACGTAAAGTATTTAACTAAACATATAACAAACCGAAATAATAAAGTACCTTTCCACGATCGAAATACTGTAACGCTTGATTATAAAGAGCTTCTTTTCTTTTCCATTCTGGCGTCTCTGGATACTCAAGGTCTACTCCTATTTGATCGCTGTCCCAATTCAAAGTTTCTGCATACAGCTGAAACAAAATACATACAATTATAGCGACCTTAGAAATACGGACGTGACGGGACTGTAGGAAGTATTTTAACATGCTAATTTTACAATATACAACCACGTACGTATACCAGAACACATATTCCTAACACAGCGACCTTCCCCACTATTAGGTATGTTTAATATATAAGTTAGTGTAATCTTAAATTAATTATTCTCATTTGTTTACCGGTCTTGGTGGTTTTATTCACATAGTCGACATATCGCCATGCAAATTTATTCGGGAAAGGATTGATGTAGTACCTCACTATTGGATGTCAACTGGCAACTGTTGTTGCAGCAACTTTGCGATTCAATTTCATGAGGCGGTTGGATTTTCTCAATTTTTTTTTCACATTCTACGTTTCATCGTCTCTCAAACCTCTACCATGTGGTCCCAATGCCTACTACATAGATGGCGCCATAGATTTATATACAACTATGTATCCACCATATTATGAGAAAATAAAGTCAGTATTCACGAAAAATATCTTGTTTCAGATAAAATCAAACAACGGGTTGCACTCCGGAGTGCCGGCAGAAGTAAAAACTCGCCTTTGCAGCGGTCTCAGGTCACGTGTGAGTCTTACGAATTGTCGATCAGTCACGTGTCCTGACTCGAGTTAAACTTTTCTTACCCATCCCAAAAAGTGCACAACGCCGCTAAAGAAGTTTTCACTTCAAAAATATATTTTTGGCCAATATTAAAATAATATCTTTCAGTTTTACTTGGTGTTACCAGGTTTGGGCTAACGCCATCGAGTGACGGGTGTAGGTCTGTAACTATTGCACTGCAGCGCCCTCTCCGATGCCCATAGTGGCAGTTAGTGGAACTAACTACTACAGTCTGCCGGCAACCTGCTGCTTTTAATAGCCTTAGGTTGGGCCAATATTTTTATGTGAGGTTGGGAGTCTATGTTAGTAATATATTGTCTTTGCCTCTACCTAGAATGGCAGCACTGAGACGTAGAGTACGATAAGCGGGCAATAACTGGATAATATTTGAGCAGCAACAACTGACATATTGTTACCCAATAACAGCTTACCTAACCCGAAGAGTGCTGCCGCCTCTTATTTCAGAACACACTCATTAGACAGTAAAATAATAATATGCCGAGCATTGCAATGCTATATAAAGTCAATTTAAATAAGTAAAAATTTTCTCCAATATACTATTCATCGAATAAGAACTACTTCATAGAACACAATCTCCAACTAATGAAGGTCGGCGATCAGCTTGGTACAATCGTCTTTGTTAAATTTTTCTATGCTGAAATTCTAGGGAATTATAGTGCAGTGGTTTCCCGTTGCCTTCTGCAACAGACATTTTACGGGTTATTTACTCCCCTAGGCCGCTGTAGCGTTTTCGACCGGACTCGGTCAGGGTCAGGGTCAGTTATACCGCTTCTGACTTGGTCGCCATAGCCTCTTCTGTTTTCTATCAGGGAGCACCGCGGCAGTGGTTGCCGCCGACAAAAGGCGCGCGCAGGTGAGGTTGACTATTGGGCTGGTAATGATGTTATCCAAATCCAATCTCCCCTTACTCCCATGAATGAAGTAGAATACCACACTACTGAATAGTGTACACGTATACCCTACGGGGTAATATGTGGTGAGAAAATTCGACGCGGTGATTCGAAGAACAGTGGTGTAGTTTGTATCACACTTCGAATCCTCCCTGTGGCCAGGTTCTTTTGCATCACATATTTTAAATTTTAGTAAAATAATACTTACTAATAGCGTGCAGCCCGCTTCAACGAAGTTCTCAGAGCCAATGTGCAGATCGTGTAGTTTGTAAACGTAGCGCAAGTACATCTCTTTACGATCGATTTCGTTCTTGTAGAAATTCTGAAATAAAATAGTAAGAGAAAATTAACCGATGCAGATGGCACGAAGGCATCACGCCACAGCCAAAGGTTTTGTTTATAATGCACGCCGCATTGAATAGCTTAAAGGAACTATACGCAGAAAGCGGCTGAAAGGATATATTTTCCTAACAAGAGTTATTTGTATTTAATTAAAATAGTCTTTACGCTGTTGTAACAAAGGTTTCTGATACCAAAATTGGATAAATCCTATTTATATGTGGCCGCATTTTGGGCAAATTTACTATAAAAAAAATAAGAAGCAAACATAATAAGTCGAAAAGAAGATGATAATGTGACAATGTAATATGGTATGGCCAAAGACATGAAAAAAATATTTAGCTTAACATATAACTATAATATTAACCGCCCGCAGCTCCGCCCGCGTCAATTTGTGATCCCTCGGGAACAGTACTTTTTCCCGGGATAAAATGTATACTATGTCCTTCTCCGTACCCCAGACAACGTGTATGCAAAATTTCATGACGATAGGTTCAGTAGATAGGGCGTAAAGGTATAACAAACAAACTCACTTTCGCATTTATAATATTAGTAAGGATAGAGAAGGCAATGGAAAATCCACTGCAAACCACTCCAATTTCCTGCCAAAACCACAATGACACCGACAAGAGCCTAGCTCCTAAATATCAGAGAGACAGAGAGAGAGAAAGAGAACATATATCTATGGGTATAGCAATGGTGGTCACCAGCAAGTTGACGGTGGCGGCCATCCGTTTGTCGCGATGCTCGGCGCCCTGCATGACGGCGCGGTAATCGAGCAGCCTCTCCAACAGCCTGGTCACGCAGCCCACGAACGCTGCGCCTGCCTCTCGCCAGCCTTCCGTTGATACCCGCTCCATAAGGCTAGAGCAGACAAGATAATTAAAGACTAATCCTCACGTTACAATGACCAACATCTATATGAAGTGATTCAGTAAGCGTTTGTGTGCTGTGGCTTGCATCTACGCTCTTTTTTAAATATGTATAATTAGGGCCATATTACTTATATACGAATAGAACTATTTTATTTTCGAAACACAGCATTTATCTGTATATTACATGACCGACTCTTCTATGCTTGTCTGGGAGAAAAGAAAAAACAGAATGTGCCAGCTGCTTCTTCCCGCGCAGATTGAGCTAAAATCTGCGGAATCATGTCATTAGGCGATGCGGCTAGCAACCCATCACTATTTTGATTCCATTTCCATCTACACGCCCTCCAACATGCTAAATGTGGCCATGAGGTCTTATAGACCCCTAGGTCTATAAGACCTCACCACCCCTGTTTCACCCTGTTTCACCCCTTACGGGGTGGACAGACCCTAGTCTGTCCACCCCGTAAGGGAAAAATACGTGATACTATGTATGTATGTATGTACATGACCGAAAATACCGACCGCCATGTTTCTCTCGAGAGTGACGTCAGTGAAACTAAAACACGTTATATGACAACAGCGTATTATATTGTAAATTGATGACTGCAGTGGCTTTAAGTTTAATCACACTCAAGATTTTAAAGATTCATTATTTTTACGACGTCTCCATTGAAAATAATAGCAGCTACCGTGTTTGCGCGAATATTTTTTATTTGCAGAAAGCAATATTATTTTGAGGAAATGAAAATATCAGTTGATTAAAAAGTCTATTTTGTAAAATAGCATATTTAACTGCTTCGCCATTACAAAAGTTTTGACGCAATAGGTATATAAGGCATGTTGTTGACTTGCGAACAGGCACTTACTGAACACATAATTGAACACAAGACAAACACAGAACATTGAAATATGTGTAGATTTTACTAAGAGTACTTACACAGAACTTAAATGCTCCCTGAATTGATTAGCATGAACAAGGAAAATTAAATGAATTATAACAAATTAAGTTATATACATTTGGGTCTCTTTCTGGTAGCTTGTGTAACCACAAGTTTGTGTAACCCAGCAGGATACTAAACCCTGCAGTTTTTCGTTCAATCCTAATAGCAGCGACTGACCCAATAAACAAAATAGAATAAGTGTTTTCCGATGAGCAGCTGTCATCAAAACATCACAACACAAAGTAGCGATGTTGTTTTACATCTAATCTAAGCATACATAGGGTAAGACAGCAAGAAGCGTCGCGATGCCTGTCTGTCCGATCAGATCTTTAAAACTACGCAACGGATTTTGACGCGTTTTTTTTTTTAAATATATAATCACTATCTATTTAAAAAAAAAAACCATCAAATTTCATCAAATAGTAATATTCTGATATCTACGCAGCACTCACACAGTGTCGAACAGCCGTCGGTAGTGGTCGTCAGCTTTGTTGTCAGCTACCAGTGAGTCCAACTTGTCGACGAGCGCGGCCTCAGTGCGACGCGCGTGGCCTGCGGCGGCGCGTTCAGCCGCCATCAGAGCTACCAGCGCACCCAGTGCTGCGCGCCGCAGCGGCGATACCAGCGTCACTTCCAACAGCGCGCCCACGCCCACGCCCACTAGGTGAAGCTGGGCGGGCCCTGGCAATTACACATTACATACATTGATAAGAAAATTTATTCTTGATGCGTGCTGAATACAGATATGATGTAAATATTATACGGGCCGGCTCGTCCGGGGAAGTACCACACTCTCATAGAAAATCGACGTCTGAGTAGAAGCTTTACAGCTTCTTTGCTTCGTTCGGTGAGTGAGAGAGCCCGAGGCCCATCCTTCCCCCTCCCCTCCCCATTTCCTTCCTCCAACTCCTTGAAAGGCCGACAACGCACCTGTCACACCCTGGTGTTACAGTTGTCCATGGGCAGCGGTGATCACTTACCATTAGGTGACCCGCTTGCTCGTTTGCCGTCTTATGTCATAAAAAAACACACGTGGAATACTGCATTCATACTCATCATCATCATCAACATCATGTCTATGGGAAGACTTGGAGTGGTCCTATTCTACTTTGCCGGAAACCACACGGCTACATTCATTTTTATCACGTATAATGAAAATAATCAAGATACAGTTACAAGGCTTGGTCAGGTATCTGTCTCCAACTGTACATCGGTGTAACTCCATTGTAATCCGATTAAAAATAGACATTAAACTTAAGAAGTTTAGATTGCTTTTTCTTTTGTATTTTTATTCCATATGATACCTAACGCGATGTCTGTGAATAGGTTCCTGTTGTTTTAGGATTTTAAATCTTATGTATTAGCATCTAGCTTTCGCCCGCGGCTAGCCCGCGTCAATGTCGATCCCTCGGGATTGGTACTTTTTCCCGGGATAAAAGGTAGCCTATGTCCTTCTCCGTACTCCAGAGAACTTGTATGCAAAATTTCATGATGATCGGTTCAGTAGTTACGGCGTGAAAGCGTAACAAACAAACAAACAAACAAACGTACTTTCGCGTTTATAATATTAGTAAGGATAAGGATAAGTTTTGAGTCGGCGGTAGGCGCTCTTCTACGCTGTCGAACAATGCCGAGGCGACTTATAAACGTGGTTTTACTGTACACAGTTTGTACTGTAAATAATTTGTCACAATTTGGTGGAATAAAGTGGAACCATTGTTCCACTTTATTAGAAATAGTGAAAGGAAACATACCCAGCCGGTTCCAAACGGCGAGCAGCTGTCGTCCCGCCTGCGCCCTGAGCCTATTGCGGTCGGGCCCGCGGCCAGCCCAGCGCTCCGGCTGCAGTGCGCCCGCCGTCACCAGAGCCACGCCCAACTCCATGTACCCAGACCACAGCTGGAACGATATTTGTTTGTTTGTAATATCCTTATTGTACGAAAAGAAAATAATACGGGACTCATCCCATAAAGGAATCTCTACAAGAGACTACTGAGAACAACAGACAGTTGCCTGCCTATTTTTAAGTCACTTAAACTTTTAACTTTTCCATGTATCTATATACTTGAAGTATGCATTTTTGTAAAAACAAACCCTCATTTGTTCCCTAAATTGTCCGAGACAAGAAAGAGAGTAGAAAGAATAAGATCTCAATATAAGCTTAGGCTAGCTGTTGGCCTTGTTAATACAGCACTAATGACCAATAGTTTGGTTGGAATGGCACCAATTATTTTCAATAAACTACCAGACCGAATAAAATAATTAAAACTACCAACATTCAAGAACGAACTGAAATCATTGTTGACTAAGAAATGTTATTATAGTATTAAGGATTATTGAAATGATAATTTTATAGACCACAATGTACTTACAATTTAATTAATGATATATGCGCATGTACTTAATAATTGAGATAAATAATAATAGCAACTATTGTACGTCCATACGGGCAGGACACAGTGATACATACTATATTATTGTCAACCTTTTACCTGTGTTTCACAATAAAGACGTTTGAGTTTGAGTTTGAGTTTACAAACCAGCCAAGTGATTGAGAGGATCTTTAGTAATTGTTCGTCGAGAAAAAAAATATTGATATAAATAAAACCTATCAGTGCCGGTTGACCAAGTTGTTAATTGACAATCATTCAAATAAGAAACCGACTTCAACGAAAATACTGTATTAGTTATTACGAGAATTTAAACAAATGTGAAAAATTGTACTTCCAAATTGGTCCTAAATTCGGGAGTATAATCTTCCACAAATGACGGAGTTATAAGTAACCATTTTACGGCAAAAAACATAAAACCATATATTCTAATTAGACCCTCATAATTGTTAAATTTTACTTGCTGTGTTTGAGTACCTGGGTATCAAACTGCGGTGGTTCGTCTCCCAAGAATCTTTCAAGCAACGGTTTAGCCAAGTCTTGCATAGCGTTTAGCAGCACTTTACAAATTTGCACGCGTAGCACCATCCAATCCGATGGAAACACCTGAAAAAAACATATAGAAATCAATGTCTAAGTTACAGGAATTTCAGCGGACTGCACGGTTTTATTTTGGATTGTTTTGCAAATTGCTTCCAGTGAACTTTATAATGTAAAATTGGTGTAATTTGGTGTTATAACTGCCCATGTTTATGAACAATGTGTGGAATAACTAAAATAAAGTGTCATGGTGCGGCTGTAGTGAAATTTAGATAGCGGGCCGGTGGTCGCTTGCCTTACTGCGACGTCTATGATCAAACCAGTGTATCCGTGAAAATTTTCGCCAGAGGCTGAATTGAATCAACGAAATAAATTACACCACCATTTTGTTGATAACACGTAGAAAATATGAAGGGCTAAAAGGCATAGAAAGCCTAATGCCGTAAAAGAATTATGAAAAAAAATGTCTAAGTTACATAGAACACGACCTTTACAGCTTAAAAAAAGTGTTTATCTAATCCCCAAGTAAACACTCATTTCCTTACAAACAGCTTGCATATTCATTTTCTTTAGTCGATAAGAAAGAACATCTGTTAATATTGGCCGCGATCAAATAGCAATAGTAAAGGAAAGCGTGTCTTGTCCATTGTGCTTACATCTTGTTCTATGAGATGTCTAAAAACCAGGAATGATCTCATGAGGAAGTCTTTCAATGGCTTGCGGTCTTGTGGATGTGGCGCAAGATGACTCCATAACCGTTGGTAATGCGCCGGTTTTAGTAATTCCATAGCGCCTAGGAGACCAGCTACCATTGAACCCTGTAAATAATACAACTCAGGTTATCTTGAGTTATTTTAAATTGATGTTGAATACCTGCATAAGTTGTTAATTAAAGAGGAATCTATTTTGGCCCTTAGAATTGCAGTGAATCCGGAGGGCAATAAAAATTCATTTCTCCAAATTATAAGTATATGTCACTTGTAGAAATACTAAGGCTTTGGCTTGACGACCGATAATCATGCCCAGATGTGACACCGGAGGCCCGGGTTTGATGCCTGGTCAGATCAAGATGGAACTTAATGTTTTTCAGATTGATATTGGTCTTGGATTATATGTATTTGTTATAAAATATTGTATCGTTGAGTTATTATCTCACAACACAGGTCTCTAAAAGAGAACTTACTTAGGAGCGAGCTCAATCAAGTGTGATTTGTCCTTATATTTTTACAAAGGATCTAGAGAAGACTAATGATAGGGCAGTTGCCGTGGCCACATATTGGGCAAAATTACTATAGCCCAGTATATAGTGTATATACCTCAGCCGTGTATATACACTATATACTAAGACATTACGACTCGAAAATAAAAAGAAGATTTATAAATAAAAAATAACAGGAGTGCCAACTTACCAACACCGGCGAATTTCCACCAATCAAATGCAGCACGGTCTCGACAAGCATATCCAATGTATTTAAACATAAGACATCCACATCTGGGTCTAGTTCATCCTCGTCCGCCGGCTGTTCCGGGTCGTATTTCTTCCACAATAACGAAACCAATTCGCCGAGCATGTCCGCGCATTGTGATAACTCTTCGCGCCTCGCGAGATGTAGTCGGAGGTGATGGCACGCTGTTGTTAGCACTATGTTTCTTGCCTCTGTAAAAAGAAAAGACGTTAGCAGGTTTCGTCCCTTTATAATTATTTTTTGATAGCTCTAGTAGGTTTCCATTAACGAGCGAAACATTCTTATTTCCATACAAAGACCAAAAAATAAGCGTATTATAGCTTATGCGTACGTCCTAATCCTAGTCTCAATATCATCATCAATACAGCCATGAGCAGTCCCAAATTATTGGACAAAGGCCTTCCACGGATTTTTGTTCAATGGGAGGATATTAACATACACACCACGCTTGGCGGGCGGGTTGGCGAGCGCAGTTTCTTGGAAGTATTTTAAGCTGGGAAACGATAGGATTTTGTTGGATTTGAGGAGGAAATAAAGGTATTGGGATACTACGCACTCGGATGAATGGGGGAAAAGGCATGTAGCGGCGTGGTAGGCTCGACAACTCGGGCGTGCGTAGTACCCGATGCCATACCTGCAACCACCGGACCGGCAGTTGAGAAAGACACTCCTGACCTAATATAATGCGTAGTTTAGTACTAAGAAAGTTATTGATTTCTATGGCTTTGTTTACCTGGATCTTGTCCTAACGGTCCTTGAAGAATCTCCTGCGCAGCAGCTAGTCTTGCTTTGGCTAACGCTGGTGGCGCATTGGCCCCAGCCGCGTCTAACATAGACGCGGATACTCTCGCCGCTTCTACTGGGCCCAGGGCGGACGCTACTTCCTTGGCTACGCTGGCCCATGACGTCATAAGGGCCACCTATAAAGTGTATCATCGGATTCTAAATAATTTTATTCAATAAGTGACGAACAAGTGTGTAAAATAGGTGCTTCCTAAAAGTCAACGTTATAAAGTTGACACTACCACAGAATCAATATAAGTATTAACATACGGAACGGGATCTCACAGCGTCCCCTGCATTATGGCGGCCCCGCACCTCTCCCCCGTTCTCGGGTATTTTTGTTTGCTTTAAAAACAGAATTAGCTGCTACTGTGGCTAGTCGCACGTTCCGCGACGTCTCTTATACGTACGTTTACTTGAATTGAATCTACAGTGGCGACCCTGATTGTTAACTCACACATTGACATGTGCACGGATGTAAGTAGAAATAGGCATAAATATTACTCCGCTTGTATGAGCTTCATCATATAATAAAAGCACCATACCTGTGCTGTGACACTACCACGTGTAAATTTGGTCACTTAGGCATCTTGAAAAATGTAGCACAGATTTATTTTTATAAAGACCGCTTCTTAGTGAGAAAATTGGTGTGAATATTCCACTCTGGTCGCCGTTTTAATCAATAATTTGAGTGCGTCTGACCTTTATCTTGCCTGATAGGAAGCAACAACGAGATCTAGGGTGGTACACGCAAACTGAAATGTCTAAACACTCTTGCCTTAAAAATCCCTAAATTGAACGTGTCGGGAAACAACGACGCGGGGAGGGAATCCCATTCTTTCGCGGTTCGCATAATGAAGGAGGAGGCGAATCTAGAGGTTCAATAAGCATAAGAAATCGAGAAGAAAGAAATCCACTAAGTCAGAATGACTTACCTGCGCTGGAGCAAGATGTTCTCTATGCGGGTGATGCGCAAGCGCCTTCAACGCGTGCAATGCAGCGCGCACGTCTCTTCTGAAACTATCTTCATACTGTCCTCCCGTCGCTCGAGCGAACAGTCGTCTTGAGCGAACCGCCAATCTGAACACTGCGCCTAAGGAACGCAGACATTTGCGGATTGGTTCTTGGCCTTCTGCCCCGGCTGCCCATTCCGCGCAATGCTGAACTGATGAGAGCAAGCCTCTGTGAAAGGAAGAATGTGTGGTTTGAATTAAGATTTCCAAGTCATAGGATCTTTGTTAATAGCTTTGAGAAGAAATTACATTTTCATTATAAAAACACTGTTTCACTCATCTTTATTCAGTTGGAATCGCCAACTAGTTTCGGTCTGTTACGAAGACCATCATCAGGGCGAGTGTTAGGGGTGGCCACAGCGGCGGTTTATAAAATTATTTTTTTAATATAAATAGCTTTTAGACACAGAGAAATATCACTATATCCAAAGCACACCTTTACCACAATAGTGCTCTCCCAAAGTGAAGTTAAGAATAGAGATAGATACCCTATATCACCGAAGAGAAAGAAAAATAATCCTATGTTAATATTTGCCAACCACTCTTGTTAAATTAAGAAATAAAATATGGTGAAAAAGTTTCATGCGGGCGGGATTTGAACCAACGACCTACGCTCTGCCAACTGAGCTGTCGCATGATTCAACCTCGGCGCCGAAATTCTCCGCCATAATCCATTTATGAAGTGGTAGCACTGTACAGGAATTCAATGAGACCAATGATAAGGCGATCAGCGTAGCCCAATACTAGTCAAAATATATTTAATAAAATGTAACGATTTCGGAGAATAAAAGTTATATATACTTACTTGTAAACTAGAGCTGCTGAAAAGTGTTCCTCGATGTAGACGTCGAGGACTGGTCTGAAATGCTGAAACCGGCTCTCATCCAGTAAGCTGCATATCGAGACCAATACGAGGAACACTGTGCCTGAGTGTGGTGTGCTGAAAGAAACAGAAGTGTCTACCGTTCCGTATCACCAGACAATATTTGACTACAAAAGCCGGCAAAGTCCGAATCGGACTCGCGCACGAAGGGTTTCGTACATTATCTATACATATAATAAAACAGTAAAAATATTTAGTCTGTACATTTAGAATTTTTAACTGAAATGGATAGAGGGACACTTAAAAAGAATAATAGAAAGCAAAAAAATTTTTTCGAATTTCTTGCCTGTCTGTCTGTCTGTCTGTCTGTCTGTCTGTCTGTCTGTCTATCTGTCTGTCTGTCTGTCTGTCTGTCTGTCTGTCTGTCTGTATGATCACGATTATCTCCGAAAATACTGAACCGATTTACTTCAAACTTTCGCCAATTGCTTTGTTTTAACCCAGCAAAACATTTAAAGTTTGTTTCATCAAAATCGGTTCATTAAAAAAAAAGTTATTGTCATTTGAATGAACTCAAGGCATTAGTTTGCCTGCAAATATACACGATGAATTTTTTATCGTTTTGGTTCCTTAAAGAGGTGACTCAGACCATCAAAATGAACAACTTTTCCTATGGGAACAATGGTGGGACCTCAAAATAAAATTCGACATTCCCATACAAACTGGCCGGGCGGCGGGACTCTTTTGTATGGAAATGACGAAATTTTTTTTTAGTTTCCGGCATTGTTCCCATATAAAAAGTTGTTCATATTGATGACCTGAGTCACCCCTTTAAGGGTCCAGACTGTTGCTGAGGGATGGACACTAACGGCGGCGGCGTAGCCGCGGGCAAACGGCAAACCTGACTTATATATCAACGCAACCAAAACTGCTGCGCCTAGAAACTTGAAATTTGGTTCTTTTAATGATGTGAGTGAGCGCTAAGAAAGTATTTTTAAGAAATTTAACTTCTAAAGGGGTAAACTTTGTATAAAAATTTTCTCATTTCTGGACTTAGACGTATGAAAATAAGTATATAAGTTCTAGGTTACAATTAAAAATATCTGTGTAGGTAAAATGGAAGATATTTTCCCCCGTAGGGGTAAAATAGAGGGGTAAAAATTGTATAGGAATTTACTCATTTCTAGACTTAGAAGTATGAAAAATAAATTCACGATTACAATTGAAAAAGATTGATCTGAACTGGAAAAAATCCCCCATTTGGGGGGGGAGTTTGTTTGGAAATTTTCTCATTTCTGGACTATGAAGTATGAAAATAAAATGTATGTAAGTTCTCGATTACAATTAAAAAAGATATATGTGGGTGAAATGGACTGAATTCACTCCTAAAGGGGTAAAATGGGAGGGTTTTATGGAAATTTTCTCATTTCTGGACTTTGAAGTATAAATAATATCCATACTTCCATACTAATACTAATTTTTTAAATGCGAAAGTAATTCTATCTGTCGTTTTTTTACGCTAAATTTGGTATGGAGGTGTGAGGCCCGGGGAAGGACATAGAGTATGTTTGATTCCGGGAAATTCTACTGTTCCCGAGGGATCGACACTAACGCGGGCGGAGCCGCGGGCAACAGCTAGTATATAATAAATAAGTTTGAAATAATTAAAAATATTTTTATTATATCAAAATTAATGCCTTTCGCATTTTTCCTTTATCAATGCTATAAGACGTTGCTTCGTACCAAATTGCAAGATTCTGAGTTCACGGGAAGTTTGATATGATTTTCAGCTTGATACCTCTACGTGTTCCTGAGAACCTTTTTCTCAGGAACACGTAGAGGTATCAAGCTCTGATCTTGACAGACAGACAACCAAGTGATCCGTTAGGGTTCTGTTTTTTTTCTTTTGAGGTACGGAACCCTAAACGCTCAGATTTTTATTTTATTTTATGGCCTTTAATTCTGAATTGTATTTTGTTTTTATTATAGCGGCAACAGATTAGTTAGCTCAACTTGTACTACGATTTCTTCTCTGAATAGAACAAATAGGACACAAAGTATTTTTTTGTAATTTAAGTCTCCTACTATTACGGTTCAATACATACAGCCCCGTGACAGACGGACGGAATGCGGAGGCTTATTTATAGGATTTAATCTTTACTTTTAGGATGCACTAAAAAAATTACATACCTATTGCCATCTTCAGTAGAAAATAGCGCAAACAACGCGTCCAGTACATCTCGTAGGAACTTGATGAGCTCTTCGCAACTCAGGCCGTCGCCAAGTCGCAACACACGCAGAAGGGTTTCTTGTACTTTTTCGGGATGTGCACGCCATTGCAATAGCGCGAGTAGGTCCTCTGTGAATAACATTTCTTTTGCTACTAGCTGTTTCCCGCGACTTTGTTCGTGGAGGTTTCGGTTTTGTCACACGGTCTATCTAGGACCCTGGGCCATCCCCCGGCTCACGGATTAAGTGTCTCAGGTGAAAATGTAACCGGGAACAAGCTTAGATGAAAGAGACGTCACAAGTTTTCGCAGTGCATGCATACATATACATACATACCACGACTTTTTCCCTTGCGGGGTATATAGAGTCTAGGTCTCTAAGATCTATAAGCCACGTTAAGCATGTTGGTGGGCTTTAGATGGAAAACGGAATGAAAATTGTAACGGGTTGCTAGCCGCATCGCCTACTAATAAGATTTCTCAGATATTTGCCCATTCCTCGGCTTTAACGATCTGCACGGGAAGAGGAGCAACTGATACATTCTACGTTTTTTCTTTTCTCCCTGACCAGCATGTAAGTTTTCGCAGTATCGGCCCAATAATGATCTTTATAGGCAAATTTTAGATACCTTGGGATATAGCAATTCTCGTACGGATATCCAATTTATTTTAAAATAAAAATAGCCTACGTACTTCGCTGATAAAGATGCCTTCTATTGGTGAAACAATTTTTAAAATCAGTCCAGTAGTTTTAGAGTTTATCCATTACGAACAGACACACTCATTTCCTTAATATTAGTCTAGATTCCGCCGAATTGTAATACGAAAACTTTGATTGAATTCTTAATTTCTAATCTTACATGGCCTCGATCGTGTCCCAACATTGAGTTACAAAGCGTGAAATAGTAAAATAGAAAATCTGCGTAGGACGCTTCGATCAAATATAATGGTAGATACACGATTCGCGCTCGAAAAGCGGCACCGGCAAAATAGCGCCCCCATCGAGTTTCGGAGCTGTTTTGTCGACAGTTTCAATAAACCGCGCTAGCACTCACACATCTCGCGATGACGAAGGTCAGTGAAAAGATGCAAAAACTACGAGTCAAAACTGAAAAAGACAGATGGAATGTCATACTTTCAGTATGTACCGCTTTTGTTGTTGTTTGTAAGTATGCATGATGTTTTGGCTCGGGGACATTATTAAGGCTTCATTTTGTATGAGACTGTGTATCTACCATTATATTTGATCGAAGGTAGGACGTATAATCTATGCTCGAAGAGATATTACATGTGAAATTGCCACGAATCTTACCATTCTGTGTGAGTTTCGTGGAACACAGTAATGTACTGATAACGCAGTTTTCTTTGGAACTTCTCTGGAAGGACGTCACCGCCCCATTCACAGACGCTGGTCTGGCGGCGTCGTTAGCGTGCGAAGGCAATGACAAATAGCTGCCTGAAGTTAATCTGGAAAGAAATTACATTATATGCGTCTATTAATGTGTTAATATCTAAAATCTTAATAATCCTACAATAGTATATTTATACCTTTAACTTATAAATCAAACTTATTTTTTTTTTAATTAACTCCAGTTTCTAAAATCAAATTTTAATTTCTTTCTTTTAATGCATGAATACTTTATTATTTATTACATTTATCGTGAATATAACAATATCTTAAAAACTATCATAATAGAAATAACAATATTCAACATAGAAAACAAAACTCAAATGCAATAATCCTGGCAGCTCATTACCCTATGGTAGCGTGCCCAAAAAGCTGGCAGTATTGCCACATACAAAATTATAAAATAAAATGGAGCTGTGCCAATAACATTTAAAGAAAGGAGGTCAAGATTTGTAATACGATGAAAAAAGGAAATGAAGATGATTGAAATTTGGAAGAATTCGGTTTCTTTTACAAAGCTATGCCGGCACTTTAATCTCATTGACTAGTGTAAGCAGAAAACACAGGGAAAGCTATAACTTACTTGGTAGGATCATCGCATTTGTACACGTAGAGTTCGTGCGCGCCGTCGCTAAGCGTCGCGCCACTTGGCTCCATCAGTCGTGCGAAAGAGAATCCAAACAATTTCCTCTCATTTTTATCCCGCGCTGAAAGTGAGGAAGTGAATTGTTTAAGAGGGTGCCGCACGAACGAGAAACGTCGCTTCTGCGCAAACCATTAAGCTGAGCAAAACCATTAGGCGTTTATGTAAAAAAATTGAAAAGTGTAAATATTTTCTATTTTTATTTAAAAAAAAAATAAGAAAGTACCTGCGAGATATAAATATAAATATTTCCAAATGCGCGCTCTTAAGACATTTACAAACTTTTCGAAGGACAATGTTTTTAGATATCATAACATATATATCGTTTTAAAATTTCATTTGTATCTGTTTCAAATTCCAACAAGGCGGTAATCTTGCGCAAGGATCGACCTAAACTATACAAATAATTTCGATGCATTTAATTAATCCAGCGAAAATACTAGTGATTTAAAAATTCAAATTTTACAATTTCGTGCAGGACCTTCTTAACATAATGCTACCGTAACAGTGATGCATTAAATCAATTTCCCTCGTATCATCATGATTCATCATTACAGCCGCTAAAAGTCCACTGTTCAGCCTCTCCCAAGGATTCTTCGTTCCATGGGAGGATATTGCCATACTCACCACGCTAGGCAGGCGGAATGGCAAGCGCGGTTTCTTTGGCTTCTTAACTAAAATACTTACTGGAGCAGTGTCGGAACTCGATGCGCACGTGCGCATGCGTGAACGTGTCAAGCGGCACAGTAAGCCGCAACTGGTCTCCCCACGCCGGGCTGTTGTTGTGGTACAACACTAGAGATTCGTAGGTCGTTGAGGCGGCGCCACTTGCGCCCCAAACGCATTCCTGTTGACCAAATTTTTAATAAGGAAAAAATAATAATATTAGCTTACAAATAAATTAAAACGAAAATAACTTCATATGCACGGAGCCAATCGAGTGAAACGCGTAATCTGTTGCGTAATGTTATTAAAATCTGTTAACTCGTTTTCTTGGATTTTTTTTTTATTTTTACCTTTACTTATGCTGTAAGACCTTGCTACGTGCTTATATTTTATTATTTAATGTAATACAACTCTCTACTTACGCTTATAACCTGTCCTGTGTTATCGTGAACGCTGACCGTTGCTAGAACATTTTTCGCTGTACTTTTGCCACCGCGTTCAAACTCTGCCTTCTCTAGTGTCAAATAGAGGTCATTCCTGACATCTCCCGGCATAATGATGTCAGGGAAGCCTCGTTTGGCTGTGATTGTTGCTCCAGAAGACACAGCTTCTGTTATGTTCCCTGTGTGCTGTAGTAATCGTAACGCTACGACTATACCTGTAGTTACAACAAACATAAAATCAAATGTTGATCACAAGTTATATCAACAATAGCAGAAAGAACGAGAGGAAGAAATAATAAGAAAATTACCATAATTTGGCTGCCCCGGCAATATGTTGCATTTGTTGGTCTGTTTCCTTATGAGCATATCGTGTAACTGATGAAAATCTTTCTCCTCGCATTGGTATACCTAGAAACAAGACATTTATTTATTAACGTTATAACATAACTGCAGCGGCCAGTAAAAGAGGCAGGAATGTAAGAATGTGGGCAGAGGCGAATCCGAGGCACTACATCACTTGAGTCCTTCGAAAGCGTCATTGCGGCCAAGGCTTGAATAGTACTTTTCTCAAAAAATGTGCGGAAATTCCAACAAGGTTGTATAAATGGACAGTACACAGTATTTGTTTTTTGTTTTTCTATTTATTTGTCAGCCAGTTCGAATTAAAAAAATCATTTCAATGTTACCTCCTCGGTAGCATTATTTCGGAGCAAACCAGTCGTTCCATTTTTAAATAATACAACAGATATCGGTTTTCATAGTAATTTTGCTGGCCGTTAAAACAGGACCGATATGGATTTTCACATGATTTACACATACTTGCGTGCATTGGCCAGTACATCAATGTCGATTTATCTCAAATAAGGTTGACAAAATAATCTTCGAATTTCCAAGCATTTTTGAAAAAAACATTATTTAATAAATTTAATTCTAACTTAGTATTTATTGTCCTTCGTAAAATTTCTAGATTCATAGCATATGTGGTCTTACTAGCCCAAGTGAAGTAGCAAACAAATTAAAATCCTGTTTTCAAGACTCACGAACAATAAGGCTGCCATTCCCAATGTTTCTGCTGCTGTTCCACTCCACCATAACAACAATAATAGCCACAAGATGCATATTAACCTTGAATGTGTATTCTTTCTCCGTCGAATGTGGCCCTGGCTGTCTCAATACTTCGGCTAATGGTAACACGCCAGCTCCTAAAGGCCTCCTAGCAACTGGTCCTCTCCTTTCCCCTGTTCCGCTTCCGCTGCTTCCAGCGCCCGACCATCGCCCCACTCGTATCACCCACGCGACCAGCCATAGCTCGCGAGAGAGATCTGTTGTTGAAAGGTCCTGAAAGAAACAGAAGAATACTCAAAATCACAAACGGTTTTTAGGGTTCTGTATACAAAGGGTAAAAACGGGACCCTATTAATATCGCTCCGCTGGCCGTTTGTCTGTCTGTCTGTTTGTTAGTGTGTCTGTCCGTCTGTCACCAGGCTGTATCTCATGAACCGCGATAGTAAGACAGTTGAAATTTTCACAGAATATGTATTTCTGCTTATTTAATAATCGTGATTTTTTTTGCTTGTTTTTCCCCGATATTGATGAACACAACAGGTAGACGCTTGAAATATTCACAGAATATTGTGGATAAGCTCTCAAGAGTGGGATAAGTCCTGAGAGTTTAGCCACTTTTCGTTTACGCCCCATCTTGGTCTTTTACCTACATAGTCCAGGTATAACACAAGTCGGTCATTCTGTGACAAAATGGATAAAAATAACTATTGTATGTATAGCCAAAGCCGTTCGTAAGAACTCTAATGATCGCCCTGGCCACTAAGTATCACAACTTGACACAGAGGTTTGGCGGCTTATTTATTCGGACGTTGGACGTTTAGTCTTATCGAACGGTTTTATTCTCTGTTTGTTCCCTGTGTATTAAGTTTCCTTCTTTTTTATCACGTTAATGAATCCTTACGACCGTAATGCTACAATATCTTTTTTTAACTAACCTATATTGTCCCACTGCTGGGCAAAGGTCTCCCCCATTTCCTTCCACTTGTCTCTGTCCAATGCAGTTTCAGACCAACACTATATCTTTTATATAAGAATATTCATACAAATGTTTTCACCGTGAAGGAATTATTATCTACTATTATGGAATTAATCTGTAATATAAATATCATGACAAGGTACAAACTTTTTAGTTTAGTTTGACCGCTTATTGTATAACTATATGTTACTTTAATTTCACGTTTTATTTCTAACAATGAGGAAACATAATTTCTTAAGTTTTATAATAATAATAACAATAATATTTTTATTCAAGTAATTAAAACTCGCAAATTTGTTAGTAAAATACTTAGGCGCTATGTTAGTTAAAAAATGAATTTAAAATTTAAATTAAAAGAAAAAAATCGATTGTCATGTCACACCCGTGTCACCCCACTAGATATGGCACGACAACGATTTACGTACGAGCTGTCAAATCTGCTCGTAAACATGCTCAAGATGCTGTTAGTGCTCCCCCGCACCCTGCGCACCAGGGATGCGCATCTTTTACGTATTGTTGCGTAAAAGCAGTCTACGCGAGCTATCAATTTTATAATAATTACAACAAGATATTCAGCTTGACCATAAAGTCAGACGTTTTTATCTCCCTTTCCCTTCTAGAAAAGGCAACATTTCCAACAAACCAGTCTGGGTCTGTCATTGCCCTGTTATATCCATTCGTGAGTATATGTCATAAACACACTTATATCTTTGAGAAAAAGCATTACAAACGTCCAGATTTTCAAGAGTAAAACTTATAAAAATACAGCCCCCGGTGACTGTGTTCTTTTTATTTTTGTCCTATACTATGCCTAAATATTTAATTCAAAAACGGTATCTATATTTTTTTTACCTATTAAAAAAGTTTGTTTGGTTGTTTGTTACGCTTTCACGCCATAACTACTGAGCCGATCATCATGAAATTTTGCATACAAGTTATCTGGAGTACGGAGAAGGACATAGGCAACCTTATATCCCGAAAAAGTACAGTTCCCGTTCAGAATGACACTAACGCGAGCAAAGCGGGCGAAAACTAGTAATGTTATAAAAATAAAATCTCTCATTTCTGATCAGACTACCCGCCTAAGAGATATGATTGACGAAACACATATTTTTCGTGAAGGCGTTCAAAGCTATGAATCTGTATTCCATAACGCAAAGCTTGTGTCGTGGTAAAGTAGCAATTTATTTATAGATGACCTAATGAATATAAAACAATGGACACTTCTAAGTAACGATTTACATTCTCACATTCTTGGAAACGCTGTTGAATGGGATCTTCAACTATGCAATATCATGTTGAAGGATCAAATGAAACAATATAAAACTTTGTATGTGCTGAATATTGAGAAAGAAAACGCAAAAGACAATACAGAACATACAACTCCGATCAAATAACTATAAGTTAACATTCGAGTAACTATTTCTTAAATAAAAGAGAGGTTAATATAACAAGGGTTAAAATCATATCTTTAATTGTACCATAAATATTAATCAGGTAAATCATTGAAACTAATCCATACTAATATTATAAATGCGAAAGTAACTCTATCTGTCTTCTTTTCACGCTTCAACCATTAAACCAATTTGAATGAAATTTGGTATGGAGGTTAAGCCGTGTGGTTTCCGGCAGAGTAGGATATAACCACTCCTAGTCTTCCCATGGAGGTCGTAAGAGGCGACTTAGGAAATACAAGCTAAACAAAGCTCATAAACATCAATGAGAACTCTCCAACCCGTCTGGCCAGCGAGGAGAGTGTAGGCCAAATCCTTTGTCTACTCTGGCCAAGTATGGCTCCGGTAGTACAGAGAGGGTCATGCTCCTGCAGTGGAGCCTAAAAAGACCTGATGATGATGATGGAGGTAGTTTGGGGCCCGGGGAAGGACATACAGTACCTTTGATTCCAGGAAATTCTACTGTTCCTGAGGGATTGACACTAACGCGAGCGGAGCCGCGGGCAACAGCTAGTGTGAAATAAATACATCATATTTTAAAAACGGGTTACTCACGTGCTATTTTGTCGGTATTGCCGTCTATAATATCTCCATTATCAAGGCGAGTTCGGTTTTTTTATTACAATAGATCAGGGTATTATTAAATTTTGAGCTGTTAAGTATTGTCAATTTGATGTCATCATCATCTCAGCCGCAAGAAGTCTACTGCTGGACATAGGCCTCCAAGGATTTCCAATATGACCGGTTGGAAGCGGCCTGCATCCAGCGTCTTCCTGCGACCTTGGTTAGGTCGTCCGACCACCTCGTCGGTGGGTGTCCAACGCTGCGCTTGCCGGTACGTGGTCGGCATTCGAGCACCTTTCTGCCCCATCGGCCATCGGTTCTTCGAGCTATGTGCCCCGCCCACTGCCACTTCAAAGAGCTAATCCGCTGAGCTATGTCGGTGACCTTTGTTCTTCTACGGATCACCTCGTTCGCAGAGAAACACCGAGCATAGCCCTCTCCATAGCTCTTTGAGCGACCTTGAGCTTTCTTATGAGGCCCATAGTAAACGACCACGTTTCGGACCCGTAAGTCATCACTGGCAACACACATTGGTCGAATACTTTCGACTTGAGGCACTGAGGTATTTTGGACGAGAAGACACTTCGGAGCTTCCCGAACGCTGCCCAGCCGAGTCGGATTCGTCGAAAGACCTCATCCTTGAAGCTGGAACTTCCAACCTGGATCAATTGACCCAGATAGATATATTGGTCAACAGCTTCAAGTATGGAGCTCCCAACAAGCACTGGAGAAGGCGCAACATGGACATTCGACATTATTTTCGTCTTGTCCATGTTCATTTTAAGGCCCACTTGTTGGGAAACTTCATTGAGGTCATTGAGCATGGCACTCAGATCCTCCAGCGACTCCGCCATTATAACAATGTCATCGGCAAATCGAAGGTGAGTGATATACTCGCCGTTAATATTATTGCCAAGTCCTTTCCATTCCAGCAGCTTGAAGGCATCCTCCAGAGCAGCGGTGAACAGTTTTGGAGATATCACATCTCCCTGTCTCACACCTCTCTGTAGTCGGATTGCCCTCGTACTCTGCTCCTGTACTTGGACTGACATTGTGGCGTTGCTGTATAAGCACTTCAACACTTCGATATACCGATGGTCGATGCGGCATCGCTGGAGAGATCGAAGTACGGCCCATGTTTCGATCGAATCAAAGGCCTTCTCATAGTCCACAAACGCTAAGCATAGTGGCCGGTTATACTCTCTGGTCTTCTGTATAACCTGCCGCAGCGTGTGGATGTGGTATATGGTACTATAGCCTTTTCGGAAACCGGCTTGTTCGGGAGACTGGAAGGCATCGAGCCTGTTCTTGAGACGATTCGTGATTACTCTCGAAAACAGCTTATAGACGTGGCTCGGGATCGTGATGGGTCTATAGTTCCTCAGTAGGGTATTGTCGCCCTTCTTGAAAAACAGCACCACCACGCCCCTGTTCCACGTCTCTGGCGTCACGCCCTCGAGCAGAACAGAATTGAAGAGCCTCTGAAGGACTTTCAGTACCGGCGTTCCGCCCGCTTTCAGAAGCTCTGCTGTGATTCCGTTCTCACCCGGCGCCTTGTTATTCTTGAGCTGTTTGAGAGCAATCCTAATCTCGTACAGGCTGATGTCCGGGATATCTTCGGTATAGTGTCGGGTAAGTTTGGCTCTAGGATCTTTGGCCAAACTTATAATGGGTTTGGCTACTGAGGTAAACAGCTGTCCATAAAACCTCTCGATCTCGCCCAGCACCTCGGCTTTTGACGATACCACGCCGCCGTCCTCCTTCTTCAGCTTAGTCAATCGGCTCTGCCCAACAGACTCCACTCTTGCGAACACTTTGGAGCCTTTATTTTGCACTATCGTCTCCTTAATACGCTTGGTATTAAAGGAACGAATGTCGTGTCGCAAGGCCTTCTGGATTTGTCTATTGAGCTGCCGATGTACGTCCGCGTCTTCGGAGGTCTGCAGCGGCATAGATCGTCGCGTGGCCATCAATTTTAGGGTCTGGTGCGAGATTTTTTGAGGCTTTTGTTTCGGGCGGGACTTAAAAAACTTCGCTCCCGCCGCTTGGACAGTGTCTACGAACCCATTATTTAACTCGTCCACAGATACGCAATCCTTCAAGCAATCGAAGCGATTCGAGAGTTCCAGTTGAAAACTTTCGACATTTTGGATATGGGCCGGAGATGGTCGGAGCGTAGACTTCATCAAGCGAGTCCTCTCTCGTCTGAGATCGATATTCAAGATGCCTCTTACTATTCGGTGATCGCTTCCGATTTTAATCCTGTTGATCACAGAGACATCATTGAATATCTCTCTCCTCGTCGACAAGATGAAGTCTATCTCATTTTTGACAGGGGCCTGGTCCTTTCTGCTTGGACCCATCCAGGTCCATTTTCTGTTTGGCGGCTTCTTGAAGAAGGAGTTCATCGCGTAGAGTCCCTCCTCCTCCAAGAAATCGGCCAGCCTATGGCCCCTTTCGTTCCGCTTTCCATACCCAAATTGCCCCTCTCTGGCCTCTCCGTCGCTCCGCTTGCCAAGTATTGCGTTGAAATCCCCCATAACAACCGTAAAATAGGTTTGGGAAGCGTGTATGGCCCTACTGATGTCCTCATACACCACTTCCACCTCTTCATCTGAGCGTTCCCCGGTCGGCATATATACCTGAATTACCTTCAACAAGTATCTTTTAGATACTCCGAGTATCAGGTATATTACCCTACTGGAAACACTCTCGATGGTTATGACGTTGTTAATGAGGGACTTGTGGACGAGAAACGCGACACCATGCTGTGACTTTTTAAAGTCACCCTCCCGGTGATAGAGTAGGTTACCAGACTTTAGGGTTGTCGTGCCCTCTCCCTCTCTTCGGACTCCTGACAACCCCACTATGTCCCATCGTAACCTACTCTTTTCCTCTTCCACTTCCTCGACCTTCTCGTCTAGCCTCATAGTGCGAATGTTGTGTGTCGCCAGGGCCAGTCTTCGTTGGGGGTGGTAGCCGGATCACTTCCGGAGATTCTTAGCACCCCCTGCCCCGCCGTTACCATGACCGCTACCGGAGCCAGGAATAGCGGGGCCGCCGGGGACTGGGGGCCTTGGTATATTTTCTAAATCTATGGGGGGATTTTGCCATACTCACCACGCTTGGCAGACGGGTTGGTGAGCGCAGTGTATTTGGCTTATATAGCTTTCGACGCTGCTGCCCATCGAAGACGTTTTTTTAAGCGAGGGATGGAAAGGAGTTTGTTGGATTTTGGGAAAACGGGATAAAGGCCTTTGGGATATTACTCACTCGGATGAATCAGGGATGAGTAAGCAGCAGCTCGGGGAGCCGGGCGCGCGTACCCGTAGTCATTACCTGCAACCACCGGTCAAGCAGTTGCGAATGGCACCCCCTGGCTTCAATTTGATGTACTAAAAACGAATGACTTAAATACGGGTATAGATCAACGTTAATATAACTTGTACTTACAGCAAAAAGCGTGCTATTCGCGTGTAGTCTATCCACATAGTTTGAGAAGCCATCCCTCGCTATCCGCACTCTAAATCTTTCCGAAAGCGGCTGCGCTCGCCTCGCGTCATGTAGCCATAGAAGTAGCTCTGCCTCATCCCCTCCAGCTGTGTGTCCGAAGTCTCGCATACTGCACATGAGATGGAACGACTGCGTCCCTGAATTTGTAGGTGAGGTGCCATTTGTGAGGGTTCCCGAGTTAAAACTGCTGCCTGAACCGCCAGCTCGTCGAAGTGTTCCGCGCCACTGAAATGCAAATGTTTAATTTTGACTGATCGCATAAAATATACACAGGCACACAGGTTTCCCGTCTGGTCAGCGACGAGAGTGTAGCCCAAATCCTTTGTCTGCTCTGGCCAAGTATGGCTCCGGTAGTACAGAGAGGGTCATGCTCCTGCAGTGGAGACTAAAAAGACCTGATGATGATGATGACACAGGTTTCTATATTCATGCATAGTTTTAAAAAAGCTATTCACTAATATGCAGATGTTTCTTTATCTGGACCTGGGAGGTCCCTGACTATACCAGACTATGTGAATAAAATGCTTCTGTATGGTGTCGGTCATGACGGTTTGATTATATCTGGGTTCCTTTTGGACTAATTCAGGACAAAGTAAGGTCAGGACCAGTTCATTATGCAGTTTATAATGGAGAAGATTTAACCTCTTTAATATATCCCCTTTCTAAATTTGGATTAATTTCTCTTATCACCCAAACCCTAATATTTGTCTTGCCGGTCTGAGAGAAAAGAAAAAATGCGCAGATCAAGGGAATGGGCGAGAATCTGAGGATTATGTGAGACACCATCACTACTATAATTCCGTTTTTCAATCTACCACCCCACGCTAAACGTGGCCTTTGGGCCTTGTGACCTGTGCCCTGTCTACTCCGCAAGGGATAAAGAATTGATACTAACCGCAGCTGCCCGTTCGGCGCTCTCTTGGTGGACTCTATAGAGCTCCACCAAACTTATTTCTTCAGGATCTACTGCGGTAGCACCACGCCGAGGTACCAACTCTAAGCCCAGTTTTCTGCAACAAGAAAAAAACAGCTACATAATTTCAAGAGGCCACATTGTTTTCAATACTAGAAAATTTCAACTATGTATCAAAAGAAATAACTTTAAATTTGTCTAATGCTTAATATTATTTGATTAATCATCGATAATTTGATAAATAATATCCTTTAATAATATATATCCTTAAATATAAATAAATTTAAAAATATCTTAATTTTCCTGGTCTTCAAGTGTTGCCAGCTCTGCACGAGTGGATTATGATCAACCGTCGTACTAATTAAAAAGGCATATAGTGGCCGATGGGCAGAAAGATTCTCGAATGGCGACCACATATTGGCAAGCGCAGCGTTGGACACCCACTGACTAAGTGGTCGGACGACCTAACTGAGGCACAGATTACTAAATAGTTTCAACTAAGGTCACAGAAATGCGCTGGATGCCGGCCGCTTCCAACCGGTCATTGGAAATTCTTGGGAGAGGCCTATGTCTAGCAGTGGACTTGCGGCTGAGTTGATGATAAGAACGTCATGTCATTCATCTCTTAATAGATCTTCATTCTTCCTACTTTTCTTGGATTTCTTAAGTGTTACCAGCACACGACGGTCATGCATGAGCAACGGTAGTACCTCTAGGTTGGTATACATATTTTTCAACCAAATTTATAAAAAGAAGAGGTTCTCAATTCGTCGGAATCCTTTTTTAGGGTTCCAAAGGATACAAATGAGACACTAATACTTCGGCTGATTTATTAAACTGTAATAGGAATTGAAATTTAACACAAATGTGTATTTCGTTTGCTGCTTTATAAACGAATAATAAAAATAAAATCTAAAAGGAGAGGGGATATGGGGGTATATACACTGGTTCGAGCCTTTTAAATTTGTACAAAGTAGTGACGGTAGACGTAGGCAATTAACGATCTTCCACGGGCAAGCCGAACCACCCGGGAGTTCAATAAACATTTAAAACATATTGGAAACCGGAATAACGTATGCAAAATCCTGTTTTAAGTTAAACCAATAATAATAGCCGCGCATCGAAATCCCGCCGGCGCCGTTCAGTTGGTACCGCCGAAATAACCCTAATTTGCATGCATGACCGCTGGCGCGAGCGGTATTCTACAGGCTGCGAAACGTGTGAATTTTATGAATCACGTGAAGGTAGGTTAGTCTCGGGTTAAGGAATTCCCTACGAAGGTCCTGCGTCAGCGGTTCTGTAGCTTGAGCACCAAAGCATGTGCAAACATGTCAGATTTTTGTATCGTATCGTATACGATCTTCCCTTGGTAATTTTATATCATTTATAAATGATGATTATAAAACAATTTTAACAATTCTAAATCCTAATAATTCAAAACGAGATTTACTTTTCGTATGAAATCTCATTTTGTTATTATGTTATTTTTTCCGTAGGTATATATTGATTTAAATAAAATGTAGCCTATGGCATACTTAAGTATCTGTGATCGGGTCCATATTCGAATGCATAAAATTAAATTGCACATATTAATGTTGCATAATTTTTTTGGAATTATCATCATTTCGCATAAAGATAATTACGAATAAATTTATTTGCATAACTTATTTTAGCACTATGAATTTTATCATAACAATATATTAGAATAGTAAATATTTGCATTAATTAATTTACTATAATGGCAACTAATCATAATTTTTTTTTGGCATTGAAACTTAAGACATAAATATTACAAAGCATAAAATTTACCAGGCAAAAATTAAACCAATATGGTACTTTCGAAAGATTATCGTAATTTTGTAGTAAGGAATATATACATACATATTGCATCTGATAATTACATTTTGTGTGTGTCTTGTGTGGATTATGTTGCGCGGCTTGGGGTGGCCCAAGGGCCACCCCGCCGCAACCTTAACCTATCTATAGCGCTCTGACACAATACTTTTTTGTCGCAAAAATATATTAAACTTGTTACTTTTTGTGAGTAGGTGTATATGTTGTGCGGCTTGGGGTGGCCCAAGGGCCACCCCGCCGCAACCTAAACCTATCTATAGCGCTCTGTCACAATACTTTTTTGTCGCAAAAATATATTAAACTTGTTACTTTTTGTGAGTACGAGTAGGTGTATATGTTGTGCGGCTTGGGGTGGCCCAAGGGCCACCCCGCCGCAACCTTAACCTATCTATAGCGCTCTGTCACAATACTTTTTTGTCGCAAAAATATATTAAACTTGTTACTTTTTGTGAGTAGGTGTATATGTTGTGCGGCTTAGGGTGGCCCAAGGGCCACCCCGCCGCAACCTAAATCTATCTATAGCGCTCTGTCACAAGATTTTTATTTGTCTTTCTTTGTTTTTACAGCTGAAATAGCGGCTTGGTTCAGCAGGTACTATATTTTTTATTTATATTAAAATGAATAATAAAAATATGTTTTCTAAACTTTTAGTGTGTTTTTATTATTATGTGTAGGTCTTTTATACATTTAGTTTTTTATACTTTAAAATCTTTAGTCATGCAACAGTTATGCCCTTTCTTTTCTGATTATTTAAATTATGATAAAGGACATTGGACTAAATTAAAGTTATGCCTATGAAAACATTATGCCTTAAGAACACTTTGCTATGAATGTTTTATGCTTAAAAACTTTATGCCAAAACAGTTATGCCAAAATAAATTATAATTAAAAAATTTATGCTTTCGAAAAGGCACCCTCTGTGATCATACTAAGTGCATCATCTGTATACAAAGACAATTTTATACACACTTTCGTATTTGTATTTAATATTCGCATTGAGAATAGCCAGTACACAGTACAAACTGGACGTAGTTACGAGTTTAGTAGTTTACACAGCACAATAGGCTAGTTTCCTGGGTCGTAGTAATTACATAACAATTAGTCTGTCAGTTAGATAATAAAAAAATATTGGACACGTATTTTTTCTTTTGTCAAATAAACAATAAATAATTAAGATAAAGCGCGTCAAAGTTCAGGAGTGGGGGCTCGTGACGTCAAACTTTGCTAAAAATTGTAGCAAACTATGACATCACATGGAACTTTAAAGGGCTATATCTTTATAAATTTTTGGTTAATCGAGAAAAGAAAAAATATGTGTCAAATATTTTTTTGAATATCTAACTGACGGACTAATTATATTTTTTTAGGACACTAGCCTATTCAACCTATGCCATGTTGGGTAGTTGTTTATATACCATCTGCATCTGTGTCCTTAGCTATAAACGCCAGAGTCAGTCAACTCATTAACTTAAATTCTCTTAGGGCATAATACCATGCCTTTTCTTTGGGAATTTCATATTATACTTTATGGGCATGTTTTAAAAAAATACTTTTCGACATAATAAGTCCGTGTGATAAATGATTGAAAAATATTGGACAAGTATTTTTTCTTTTGTCAATCAAACAAACATGTAGATATTAGCCCGTTAAAGTTCCGCGTGACGTTACTGACCGATACACTTTTTGCCGGCCTGTTGCGTGAACTTTGATGCGCTTTATCTTTATCATCTTTTGTTTGATTGAAAAAAGAAAGAGAGTCGGAATAATTATTATAAATGGTCTTTTTTTAGGAAACCAGATGGGTTCAATCTATCTGGCAGAATCTTGATGCTCCGAATTTCATTTGGCATAACATATGTAACTTCTTGGCAGGACCTTATTTAAAAGAACATTCTAAACGCATAAAAATAATTAATTTATTTTTATTGGGCCGAATATTTATATGTCCGAATGTACAGTAACATACTCTCAAGATGTCAGAATTTCATTTAGTACAATTACCTTTTACATACATTAATTAATTTTCGCATAATTTGTTTAAGAGCAATGTTTTATTAGTATTACTTTTATTTCGTTAAAATAAAATAAGTAGTAGGTTTGACTCCACCAGAAAATAAAACTCCGTCAGAATCGAGCTGCTACCAGAATATTAGGTTAGAACTGCAACCCACCAGAAAACAATATGCCTAGACGTATAAAACCAAAAGAACCAGGCAATTTATTATAATCAAGTAATTAATAGATAGAAGGTTTACCGACTTTAATAAAAATCACAAATTGAAATCAAGCAGAAGGAACAAAAGATGTGTGTTCTACAGAAAACTAGTTTAAAAAAATGCTATTGTTGCAATTAAGTGCAATACGCGCTAACACGAGTAGTACATGACAAAATGCACATTGCACACACTGCATTGGAGGGTTCCGTACCGCTATCTATAAAAACGGCAAAAAAAATCATGTCTGTTGTATGGGAGCCCTTTAATATTAATTTTATTCTTTTTTAATTTTATTATTTATTTTTAAAGTGAATGTATAACTAAATATCCTGTGAATATTTCAAGCGTGTACCTGTTGCCGTTAGTAGGAGCCCCCTTATATATTTATTTTATTCTATTTTTTAGTATTTGTTGTTATAGCGGCAACAGAAATGCATCATCTGTGA
Source organism: Elegia similella (assembly GCA_947532085.1). Classification (NCBI taxonomy): domain Eukaryota; kingdom Metazoa; phylum Arthropoda; class Insecta; order Lepidoptera; family Pyralidae; genus Elegia; species Elegia similella. The sequence continues at coordinate 22,601,449 of OX383930.1, forward strand.
AAATCTATCACGGCACTATGAGATACAGCCTGGTGACAAAGACTAGTACGGAACCCTAAAAAAGTCTTTTTTTTAACAATATATGAACATCATCACATTATTCAAATTAAGGCCTTGTGGTTTCCGGCAGAGTAGAATAGAACCACTCCAAGTCTTCCCATGGATGTCGTAAGAGGCGACTTAGGAAATACATGCATAACAAAGCTCATAAACATCAATGAGACCTCTCCAACCCGTCTGGCCAGCGAGGAGAGTGTAGGCCAAATCCTCTGTCTGCTCTGGCCAAGTATGGCTTCGGTAGTACAGAGAGGGTCAAGCTCCTGCAGTGGAGACTAAAAAGACCTGATGATATATATCACATTATTTCCCGACCTCGGTTTTATTTTATATGATTGTTTGACGACTCAGTACCAGGTTCGATCCCCTGTCAGGTCAAGGTGGAAAACGATCTTTTTCAGATTTGCCTAGTCTTATTTAATATCCCACGACACAAGTTTACAAATTACATTGGGACTAGCTCAATCTGTGTGATTTGTCGCTATATATAATAAATTATTTATTTATATGTTCCCCGTTATTATAGAATATATAGAACCGACTGCGCACGATACATTAGTATTTTTTTTCGACTTTATCGTCATCATGGTCAAATCTTCAGACTATTGCTATACACATTTTTGGTCATATGTTAAAGTCAGTTGGACGCGCTCGAGTATTTTATACCACTAATATGTTTGTTTAAATTTTAGGCATTTTTTAATTTGTTTCAAAACATCAAGGTCTACCCTTCAGCTGGTTTATTGACTTCGTGGTAGCAATTTATTATAATCAAGTAATTAATAGATAGAAGGTTTACCGACTTTAATAAAAATCACAAATTGAAATCAAGCAGAAGGAACAAAAGATGTGTGTTCTACAGAAAACTAGTTTAAAAAAATGCTATTGTTGCAATTAAGTGCAATACGCGCTAACACGAGTAGTACATGACAAAATGCACATTGCACACACTGCATTGGAGGGTTCCGTACCGCTATCTATAAAAACGGCAAAAAAAATCATGTCTGTTGTATGGGAGCCCTTTAATATTAATTTTATTCTTTTTTAATTTTATTATTTATTTTTAAAGTGAATGTATAACTAAATATCCTGTGAATATTTCAAGCGTGTACCTGTTGCCGTTAGTAGGAGCCCCCTTATATATTTATTTTATTCTATTTTTTAGTATTTGTTGTTATAGCGGCAACAGAAATGCATCATCTGTGAAAATCTATCACGGCACTATGAGATACAGCCTGGTGACAAAGACTAGTACGGAACCCTAAAAAAGTCTTTTTTTTTAACAATATATGAACATCATCACATTATTCAAATTAAGGCCTTGTGGTTTCCGGCAGAGTAGAATAGAACCACTCCAAGTCTTCCCATGGATGTCGTAAGAGGCGACTTAGGAAATACATGCATAACAAAGCTCATAAACATCAATGAGACCTCTCCAACCCGTCTGGCCAGCGAGGAGAGTGTAGGCCAAATCCTCTGTCTGCTCTGGCCAAGTATGGCTTCGGTAGTACAGAGAGGGTCAAGCTCCTGCAGTGGAGACTAAAAAGACCTGATGATATATATCACATTATTTCCCGACCTCGGTTTTATTTTATATGATTGTTTGACGACTCAGTACCAGGTTCGATCCCCTGTCAGGTCAAGGTGGAAAACGATCTTTTTCAGATTTGCCTAGTCTTATTTAATATCCCACGACACAAGTTTACAAATTACATTGGGACTAGCTCAATCTGTGTGATTTGTCGCTATATATAATAAATTATTTATTTATATGTTCCCCGTTATTATAGAATATATAGAACCGACTGCGCACGATACATTAGTATTTTTTTTCGACTTTATCGTCATCATGGTCAAATCTTCAGACTATTGCTATACACATTTTTGGTCATATGTTAAAGTCAGTTGGACGCGCTCGAGTATTTTATACCACTAATATGTTTGTTTAAATTTTAGGCATTTTTTAATTTGTTTCAAAACATCAAGGTCTACCCTTCAGCTGGTTTATTGACTTCGTGGTATAACAATATCTAAAATACCAAGCATACTTTGAAGTCAAGAAAGTACCTTTATGTTGCTTCGAATAGCAAGTATGTGCATTTTACCTGTTTTAAAATCAGTGCCGGCATAGTCATTGGCTGAGAACATTCGAGCTAGGCTTCAACCAGGCATCATAACGACACAGAGACCAATGATTGGCGACGAAGCCAGACGGGCCACCGCCGTCTCCGTAACTGGTTTGGCGACCTTTCCACTGCACACGCCATCGGTCATATCCTCTTATAAGTCGAATTAATATGTGCGAATTCTCGAATGAGGTTATTTTTATTTATTGAGAAAACCAACACAGCGTATACAGTCAGGTTTACAATTTTTCCGAAATATTATACGTGAAGGCCAATAAAAGATTTCCCTATGTATGTCAGTAATTCAATCGATACACAAACAAATAAGAGTCTAAAGTTTAGACTCAATCCTACTGTATGATTGTTTAGACTCTAAACTATCATAAAGTAAATTAGACTCTAAACAATTAAAAGTAAATTTGAGTAACCCTTTTATATGGCTAAAATTCACATCAAATAAGTCCTAATTTCTTTATATTTTACCTGAAAGCCAACAATACTTAGTATACAGAACGTGCATCACGTGGACAGATTATCAAAGTTTAAAAATAAAAATAATAATTACCAAAACAAATAAATGCTAATACTAGAAGACGTTGAAAAATGTGCCCAACTATTTTAACTAGCTGCCTATATCCCAGTGCTTGGCAAAAGCCAACTATTAATTATTAGCGGCCCGTCCCGGCTTCGCACGGGAAGATATAGTTGTTTAAATAGCCTATGTTCATCAGGGATAATGTAGGATTCTAATGGAGAAAGAATTTTGCAAATCGGTCAAGTAGTTTCAGAGCCTATTCGAGCAAACAAACAACAAAATCTTTCCTCTTTATAATATTAGTATAGAAGCATAGATAAAATAACATATTGGAGGATATTCATTGCCATATTATTCAAATTAAGAATATGCGGGGATTTAATGAGTGAACTATTTAAATCTATTTTCCTCTTAGTTCGTTACTCAGAAATTACAGGTCACCTTTTTTTGAGAAACCAAGCCGCAGGCTTTGTCATACATAAGACACTACCGTTATATAAGCATTGCCTTATAGACTTTATAAGCCATATTCGCAAAAGCTTTTCTTATCAAGGCAAAATATGACTTAACAAAGAGCTTTAAAGTTGATTTTAGATTAAAACTTGAAGCCGTCTACGTGTGCTGATTGAAAGCTCGGTCTACAACGTTGGTTACGTGACCAATTTTATCAGGTCATATAATTTGCCTTTAAAAACATTTCAAACGTATAATTATTTGTTTCTCGCTGCAAGCCCTAATTTTGCCAAGATTGCCAAATTGGATTGTTTATTTCGGATATTCGGACTATTCTTTGATGGTGTTTTATTTTATTTTTATCAGGTATTGGTAAAATCTGGTTTTGACATATGGTGATTTTCTATTAACATGATTTTTGACGAAACATGTTGCCGTATCATTTCTGTAAACTTTTGAAGAAGCATATTGCTGAATCATCTTTGTTCTTCTTTAAATAAATAAATAAAAGGTGAACATGCAATAATACTTAATCTTTTCTAGCTTTCGAAGTTAACTAACATCACTTTCGGATCAGTATTTAAACTTTTTATACAACTATTATGTAATAAGTAAGCACACAATCTGTACATAATTAAATATGAGTCAAGTCCGGCAGTTATTACTCATAGTGCACCATTAAATTAATTAGATAAGTACTTAGCTAGTTAATTCAAGTCCCACCCACATGAGGGAAACTTAGGCATTCATAGTAATTAATAAACTGTTTATTATAATAATTTCATAATAAAAGCTTTGTGGCACATATTTTGATTAGCGCCTGTTTAAAATTAGGTTTATCTCTAAAGCGGTGATCATATCGATCGATAAGAGGGCTATTCTGAAAAATAGCCATTATAAATATGCGCTATTTTATTTTGAAAAGTATTACAGAATTAATCATGATAGGCGTGAGAGACAGTTGAAAAACAACCTCCTGAATACTTTCTCAGCGTTCTAAAAAGCCTGTGTACTCAATATTTTTTTATTTTTAGATTAGATTAGAGACAAAAGAACATGCTAGTGCTAATAGCACGTGGCTTTCAAGAATTGTCCTTTGTAACTCACATTCACATCACTATGTCAGTGTGATTCGTGCGCGCGAATATTTGTCCAAGTCTTTTTTTTTAATTTCGAGTCCACTAACAGGAACAGGTATAAGGTAGCATACCTTTGCGATGACACAGCTGAGAGTATGGCCGTGTTGCTATGGCACCGGGAAACACTGCATTTGAACTTTTACTTGAATGTATAAGTTCAAGGACTTTCAACCACAGTCGTTAGCCAACTTGTGAAATCTTAAAACTTACAAAACCGCGGCAAGAGGGAATTAACTTCATAGATCATAAATTTAACACAAAAGTTTAAATGAAAAAAGAAACCAGTTAAATATGTCATCGAGATGATCTATTACCAAGAGTTTCCAAAATTGACAGACCAATTTCTCAATGAATCAGTGTCTTGTCTGAATAATAAGGTATTAAAAAATACTTCTGATGAGAGCATTACGACTTTTTGCGTTACAAAATCATTTCAATAACGCAAACGGAGCTTATGACATTAGTGCCGGGAATTCAACAAATTACAGCATCCGACAATGTGTTAATTAACAGCCGCGAGCGATTCCCACTCGTTAAAACCAGTCATCATAATATCTCACAAAAAATGGCATACGATTTATCTGAAGTATTACCACGACCACGGACTACGGAGAGAATACGAGACGAGACGTAAAGTCAGAAGAACTCGTTCGCCGTTGAATTCTCCCGGCTACTGGCTTCTGTGCACTCACCTGGCTGTAGAAAAGGACAGACAGATTGCGTAACGGTGCGAGGGAAAGAGAGAGATGTATATGCGCATACGCAGTGGTTGTGTTCGGTAGTGAGAATACTCGCGCGCGTCGAGGAGCAAGAGGCCGAACGAATGAGCTTTCCAGTTTGTGTTCCGACCCAGCGGCAGCTGGTGTGTTGTGTGTTGCTGCCGCGAGCCGCCGAGTTCATTACAATAACTCGACTCGACATATTATGATATCGCCAATACTATCATGACGTAAATTATATACCCCAAGACTGTATTTTTAAAAGTGAATCTGTGTTAGTGCTGTGACTAGACAAAGTGTTAAAACGATTTTGACGAGAGAAGGCATAAAGTAACTGTTAGTTTAAAAAGGTAAGTTGTGTCACAAAATCTCTGCGGGATGGATCGAGTCGCGCTTAACTCATATCGACGAGACGAGGAATGCCGTTTGACAGCATACATGTGCGGGAACAAAAGCTTATGCAGCACACTCATTTCTTTTTTCCCCGGCTGCTTTCTTTACAAGTTGTATCGAGTGAACGAGCCGATTGATGAATTAAGCCGGTCGAAGTATCGTTTCGAAATATTACATTTCGATACACCGGTAAGTTTCTCACAGGTAGCGTAGCGATCGTCCCCATTTACCTGAGCGGCGATCATAGGGGAAGGGACGCTATTCTCTTTACCGGGAACAATATTTGAATAGAATGGACAAAGTATACAAGGCAAGGTGTAAACGAATTTTAACAATGCAGCGTAAAATAAAAGCTTCGTTTGTTACCGCTCTGCGTGTAGCCCATTCAAAAATGATGAAGACAAAGGATTAGAAAGATCATCATGAACAAACGTGTTTGATAAAATAGCATGCTTTAGTAGTAAATAACACGTGATTTAGTTTCACGGTTCAGAGACTATTGAAGATGGTCTGACCAAGGACATGCCAGCATGAAGAAAAACAATTCACCCGCTTTGTATGAACCCGGACATTATTATGTTTCTATTCAAATTTTAATCACTGCCGCCAAGTTAGGACAAGTTGGTATTTCCTTTTGAAATGGTCGTCATGACAAGTGTAATTCGATGTAAAACTAATTAAGTGTTTATTCGGTATTTGAACATTAACTAATTTTATATTGATCGAGCCATTACAAATTACCTACGTTTAATTACAATCACACTCACAGAATAAAATAGAATGTATTGACAAATTAGTGTCAGTATTGCTACAATTAAAAACAAAGCGCTTACAGTAAAGAACAACAGGTGAAATGGCATCATTAAATCTACCTCCATCCATACATAATAGCTCATTTGAAATTTAAATTGGTGTATGTAAAATGTTTCTGGGGAATCATAAGTAAAGTGTGGGAGAGTGTTGGCCAAACAAAAAAGATATAACCGGTCATAGTGAACGAATTCCCGTCACGCACCACGCCACCTGCATCGAAGATGGGGGCGCCTGCCGATAACTCCAGATGCTATCAGGGACCGTCATCGAATTTATAACGAAAATTGATCAATTTGGAAGCTTCGGTAGTTGAGATCTTAGACCTTTGACACTAGACCTTGATACGTCAAGTTTGAAGATAAAAATTAATACTTAGTTATGTATTATTATTTTCAGTTAACATCTTTATTTGACACAAAAACAAGAAACTAAATTAGATCTTAATGATTGAAAACATTAATTTCTTTATTTAGGTAGGATTGGCTTGGTAATAAATTAAGTTAACAACACATTTAAAGAAGTAAATGCATAAAATGTTCATAAGGTCAGTTAACCCATAGACGATAATTGCAAATTCAAAGCACGTGTTATCAATTAGTCCGCAAGCGTAGCTACAACGATCGTTTGTTTACAAACTCGCGTCGTATTTCTCCTATCTCCGACTCTTAAATTAATAGAAATCGTATAAAAATGTTTGGCTATTCTATAATTTAAGTAGAGCGTGAACATAAAAACATCAGAGTCCACACATGAAACCCAAGCTGCACGAGTATCATGTCGTAACCGCATAATCAAAGCGCATTTCCGCATCACTCATACCCATACCGTGTATCGGTGACGAAAAAATAAGTATGTATGTACGGATGTGTGACAATATCAGTATCAATCCATGACGCACCCAAAACGACTTACAATAACCAAATGATGCGTAATATGGGGTACGCAGAGTACGCACCACGTGCTTTCTCATAGTTTCACGAAGTAAACAAAGTGGAACGCTATCATCAACGAACTCAATGGAAGTTTAATTATTGGTTGCGCGTTACTAGCCGACGAGATCAAAGACCTGTGTCGACACACAATTGACTATAAGTATCACCATTTAAAACAAATTTATAGATTGTGTTATTCTATTGAAATTTTTTATTTCATGCGATGGAAAATTGAAATATGAAAAGTCCAGTATTGAGAAATTCTGTAAATTTACTTAACTACTAGCTAAGGTTTGCAGAATCCTCTTGTTCTCCAGGTTTAGTCATTGGAACGGGCGATAGAATAATATTGACGGGTCGTGAGAGCCCTCGGAGACACGCAGATAAATTGCAACAGCAACGGCCAGTCACCGACAGTGTGCAAATCTCAGGATTGCTCAAGTAGACCGAAACATTTCGTGTCATTAGACACGCTTTTACGCTGATGAAAATTTCTTATTCTGAGAAACCTAGTCAAAGTCGATATCAAGTGATACTTTTCTCACGACAGGTTGCCTCTATTGTGATGCACATGACGTCAACAATATCTCATCAGTCGTAATTAGAGTCCATTCAAGAGCGGAGCATGGACACGTGCGGGCCGACATAAGCATTAGCTATAAAGTTACCATTTCGGAACCGTATGGTCTTGGTTGGTAGCGTAAAATAGAGTAATTCTAAATACGGCGAGTAAATACGTGTTGGAAGCCGTAAACGGACTTTAACTTATTCGAAGTTAAATTTGATAAAAGCGAGTTATCTAAACGTTCGATACATGAGCTACGGTATTAAACAAATGACACAGAGCTATCATTCAACGGCATAAAAGAAAAAGTTCAGGGTCAGCCCACCGCCAGTGTCTGTGACTGCGCTTGTCATGAACCATAGAATGTGCCCCGTAATACCTCTTACGAGTACCCCTTCACATCTTTTGTTCTACATATTATCAGTCAAAGTGGAAGTGGCCTAGGGAATAATTATAACTCTTGATAAAACCAATAAATATGACAGAAACACACCAATATTTTAAAAAAATCTGAGAAAACTAGTTCTTTAACACTAATAATAGACACCTAGCAGATATTTGTCTAACAGAGTCAGGTCTTTACATAATCATATTCCAAGAACTTTGAAACTAGTTATGTCGTCCAAACAGGTTTTCGCGCGAAATTTGCCAAGCAATGCATCAGCACAGGTTCGGAGGAAGCCAAGCAGCTGGGGAAGGGTGGAAGGGGAGGGGGGTTCAAAACGCAGGAGGCGCACGAGCAGCGGCCGGTCGACGACCCGCCACATGCCCTGCGCCGGCGCAACATTTGCCTCCACAGCCGATTACAAGATTACGTTAGCAAATTTTTAAAAGCCAACGGTGACTAATCTCTCTTGATGAAAAGAAGCCGCACGCTTCGTCAACTTAATAGACCATGCGAAACCGCGATTCACAACTATCAAATCTATGCCTTCTATGAGTATCAGCTAAAACAACCGTTAATTTTTCTGTCACCTTATTATTCTATAGCACATTCCTTCATTCATTCACAATGAGATGAATTACGAGTGCGTGCCGAATATACAATTATTGTCTATTAGCCTAGCCCCCCTGTGATGCCGACCCAAATAATACATACGGGACAAGTGACTCCGCGTAGGATCGGGATCAAGAAGCCGCCAAGGTTGGATCCATTTGTCTCCGTCCTACCTCCACAAGTACATATCCTACTAGTAAGACAGTATCAGGTGGTTCTCCACTTTACTCTTCAATTGAATAAAAACGTATAATTATCCCAAGCGATTACTGAACAGACAAATTATCTCTTCCTGTACACAATCCTAGACAATAGCAAAAAGTAGTACGGCAATTTAAATTTAGTCTTCAAGCACTATTATCGTAATCTTCATACGTGAGATTTTAATTAGTGCTATAAAATAATTGACTTTTAACTAGTGACCAAAGATCCTGCACGTGTGTGATCTGATCAGTCATTTGAGAGCGAGGCGCGAGAAAAAAATATTAGTTTATAAAAAGCGGCGAAGTCGAGAGTCTAATGCGGGGCGTGGGCGAGGTAGCCACATCTCTAAATTATGTGTGAGGTCATTGATTGAGAGACACTCGCATTCGTTTGTACCTGCATCTATACTAGTTTCAGCTAACGGTTCAACGACATTACTTGGGAAACCGCCGGCACAATATCACTAATTGTTCCCATGAAAATTAAGCCATTGACACTGAACAAGCACCAATCAGTACACAGCTGCTACGCACGTTTCTTAAATCGAAACAGTAATAAAGTGTACCGTTTATGTTCTAATTCAGTATTGGTCGCATATGGCACTTGTCAGGGCATTGTGACGGTTTATTTATGGTGATCCCATGCAGTCTATTGTTTGTTTCATCTTTTGTGTCAACAAACGTGTTTACATGTTAATATTAGTCGTTTATTTTTGTTTCAGGAACTAGGGAAGAGAATAAATTAAGATGGCGCTTTTGGGTATGGTGTCCGCGGTGGCAGGCTTCGTCAAAGTCCGCTACCTGATCGACAAGGCTGTTATCGACAACATGGTGTTCAGAATGCACTACCGCATCACCTCAGCTATACTGTTCCTGTGCTGTATCCTCGTCACTGCCAACAATCTTATTGGTAAGCTTGACCTATATTTCTTCCATGCTGGTCTGGGACAAGTAAAAAAACGTAGAATATACCAGTTGCAGGAATGGGCCAAAAATCACAGAAATCATGTTATTAGGCAATTCCGATTTCCACCAACATACTAAACATGGCTTTTAGATCTTCAAAATCTACCCCGCAACGGAAAAAGACGTGATAGTATGAATGGATGAACTATATTTTTAACCGAAAGAGCGGTCTCGAGTCTTCCCACCTTTCCACTATATCTGACGCGTTTATTTTATACTTTTGTCCATGTTCTTCATATTCGAGTAAGAATAAAGGCAGCTATTGTATTTCAATGTAATCCTAATGCCCAAGCCGCTTCTCAGAGCTCGAAAGTCACTATGTAGCCATAGCGTCGCGTTCGAGTACAGTTAATATTCTTTAGCCGGCTGTTTTGCATAACATTAACCTAAAACTTGAGTGAACTGTTTATTCAATAAACAAATGTACTGAGAAGAACTTTTAAAACTACTTACGTTTGTCTTCTGGACACAAAAATATTGTGAAAGTTTTCGTAAAAATAACGTGTAATAAAGTGAAAGTTTATCAAGAATTTACCTCACTAATTGCATTTCCATTCATCTGTAAGCAACTCTTTAACTCAGTAACCGAATTCTATTGACCTACCTAATGCACAGAACAATTAGTACATAGATGATAGACTCCAAATATGTATGAAGATAACAGTCACTTGAGAGGCTGCGATGTAGGAACTACCGTAAAATGAATCATTTTCAGGTCATCGTTCACTTTTGTGGTAACAGTTACCCATTTTGTGAAGCCGTGACAAATTCCTTCTGCAAATAGACGTACGTGATATGACACTACAGAATATATCAATGAACTTGTAGTAATCGTTATGAAAAGCATGACAATATGACTTTTTGTGACCATCTTTTATTATGAACGATTCATACAGTAAAGTGTTTCCCAAAACAAATGAGCCCAAACACAATCAGTCTTATTATAAAACGAGGTCTAACTTTAGTACCTAATTTAAACCATTATCCGTCCAAAATTGATTGACAATGACAGTTGATAAACGTCAAAATGATAAGTGTCGACTTATTTTGGTCGGATAGTGGTTTAAACCAGGTAGTAAAGTTAGTCCTCGTTTTATAATAATACGGAATGGGTTTGTCTTCTTTAGTTGAGAAGTACCTATATCCGCTTTCCGACTTAATCATCAGATGAGGTCTCTGATACCATAATATTACAGTGTCATCTGAATCACAAAATCGTTTAGTCAACATTTCGACAGATACTACTTTGGACATCATAGTCTAGTATCGACAGATTATATATTATAGAGATTCTACATTTGACAGATTCTACAAAAGACAGATTTTTAGGCAAAATTGTAAGGGATTTTCGGCGCAATCGGTTAAGGATAAATGCTTTAAAATTGAATTGCAAAATTTGACCCAAAAAAAACAAGATACACACATTGCAATTTATTAAATAAACAGGGGTTGGTAGGTACTATAAAGACAATTTACTAACATTTCAGTTATTGCAATCACCTGGTTCATTGTCTGACAAAGAAAATATTTTGACAAATAAGTACATATAACGTATTAATTTACTTCAATTGTTTCGTCTTCCGTGGTAGGCATACAAAGACGTATTTTTTCGTCTTTATTCATTAAAATAATAATGTATTGATAAGATCTGTAACATCATTTGAACCTATAGCGTAGTAATAAATCGCCATCATCCTTATCGTTATCCTTACTAATATTATAAATGCGAAAGTGAGTTTGTTTGTTTATTTGTTTGTTTGTTTGTTACGCTTTCACGCCGTAACTACTGAACCGATCATCATGAAATTTTGCATACAAGTTCTCTGGAGTACGGAGAAGGACATAAGCTACCTTTTATCCCGGAAAAAAGTACTATTCCCGAGGGATCGACATTGACGCAGGCGGAGCCGCGGGCGAATATAGTTAAACATAAAGCGGAACTATAAAACGCTTTTAATAATAAAATAATCTTTCATATAAAAGAACCGACTTCAACCAAACTACTGAACCGATTTTAATGAAATTTAAATGGTACCAAATGGAAAGCATACCCTTCCAAATACAAAATTATTTTTTCAAATCGGGTCATAACATAAATGACGGATTACGTTGTAAAAACATTAGAAAATAAAAATCAGCCAAACTAATTGAGAATCTCCTCCTTTTTTAATCCGGTTAAAAACAGATCATCAACGATTCAAGCTAAACAAGTACAGTAACATACATGCTCTTCTCTATCTTTAACAGAGACAGAACTCATGACAACAAGGCCCAATTACCAATTTTGCCTAAACAACAGGAATTTAATTGCTCATCGATTCGTTCCCAATAATCTCTTAATACAGCTGTAATAATAGTTATTCTATTGCTGCTTCAAGTAGAGCTCGTTAGTAGACTGTGTTTATGCGCTGTTATCGTTCGGCCCTCATTTCACGTCGCGAACATAAACAGACCACCGACTTAATCGCCACTTGTGAACTACATTATGTTTATAAACACACGTGCTATAATAGTTCTAAGTGTTATGGAAATAATGATTATAATTGGGCAATGATTTATCTATTAAATTGTACATATTATAGAGGTAAGTTATCGTACCGGATAATCTGTCACGATCTTACTATGACAAAGTAATGCTTAAGATGTTGTAATGCAGGCAGGGTTAGCCAAACAGGTTATAGGCATCATCGTTGAAGATCAGTTGCATAGATAATACAAACCAGTATCACGATAGTGTACTTAATATCGACACAACTGTTCATAAATAAATATGTAGATGCATTAAAAAAAAGATAAAATAAGCAGTCTTTCCACAAAATCTTCCTCATCTCTTCCATCTGGTCTCGGAGAAAAGAAAAACGTTGAATGTGCTAGCTGCTTCTCTACCCGCGCTGATCGTAAAAGCCGATCGAGGGATTGGGCTAATATTTGCGGAATCATGTGAATAGGCGATGCGGCTAGCAAACCATAACTATTTTGATTCCGTTTTCCATGTACACGCCCTCCATGCTAAATGTGGCCGTAAGGTCTTACAGACGTAGGTTCTGTGTACCCCGCAAGGGAAAGATACGTGATACTATGTATGTACGTATGTCTTCCTCATATACATAAATTACATCTCGCAATGTGGTTATTACTTTAAAATTAATTATAAATAAGTATATGCATCTTAAGGAAATGATAAAATTAGCAAATTTTCCACAAAATGCATCACTCAGTGTGCTTATAAATTTATAACTAATTATTAAAATGATATGGTTCATTGCTATAAAAAATATACGTTAGTTGAGTTTCACAATTGTAATGCCTTATTGACATGATAAATTACCACGTATAAAAAAATGGTATTAAAATATTCAGCTTTCGGCTTTCGTTTATTTCATGTTGTGTTGAGAATTTGAGATATGAAATATCAACAAACAAAAGGGCGCATACTATCAACATTTGTGGTCATGCTATGAAAACTGCGCATTGCCTATGAGTTTACCTTTATGACTTATGTTTAAGATCGTCATGAGTCAACCCGTTGTGGTCATTTCTTACTCAAAACAACACCACCAAGAAATTGCCACACATTTCTTATTCTCTAAACAAGAATACAACACTGACTTGAAATGGCTGTTCATACAGACCTTTCAAGATGCGGTTTGCATATTATTACCATTTTACCTATCTTAAAAATTGCTAATATCATTGACGAGATAAATTGATCCAATATAATAAAATCAAAACCCAGTGCTATTTGTATTGAGTATTTTCCTCGTATTGATTTGACTTAGCTACGAGTCCATAGACAAATAAAAAAAAATGTCAATTGCATTGACAATGTACAACACCTAGTAGTACTCGTAATACCAGTTATAAAATAAATATTTTCTTTTTTTTTCATCTACTTTAATCGATATCGATTGAATAGTCTTGTTTTACCAGTGTTGTCTTTGTGATTTAGCAAATCATACTTAATTTTCCATCTGTATTACTTAACTAACCTATCGTAACTAAAACAACTGCATTGGCTTCCTGATGACTGCATTGCTGCATTATTGTTTACATTAAGTCACGTCTGATCAACATCTTGCTACTTAGTCAGCGATATCCATTCGTGATCCCATATAAGTTTGCAAAGCATTACTTCAGGTGTTCGTAATGAAAACAAGCGATAACAACCAGACGTTGATAACAACCAGACGTTGCCATGCACTATGCAACTGCATGTGGGAACTATTCAGGTTACAGTCTAGGCATAGCAACTAATTTACGATTGTAGATTATGCAAACAAACGATCAGCCTGCTATGCCTCTGTTGGCTTTTATAGGATTATTGGACAAAGGAACATTAATAAACATAATTAATGAGCCAAGAAGTATAAAAGCAAATGTCTAAATTCTTTTCCTACGTATACATGACTAATACAGTAAATTTCTATAGACTCGATGATTCCGTATCATCTAGGCCAAAACGTGTTATTGTTACAAAATTTTCAATAAACTATACAAATGAAAACCAATATTTTGAACAAAATATTGATGATTTAAATACTAGAATATTTAAAATGTTACATAAACTCACGTAAAAGACGTATAATGATTTGAACATAGTGTACATTTTATTGATTGTAATATATCCATTTAATGTAATTAACACATATTTATGCAAATAAAATAATCCTTATCTTATCTTTATCACGTATTTGAGCCATCCAGTGCTAAATAAGTAGTCGAAATAAATATGAGTTGCTAAAGTGGTACACTATTTCCCAAGACAGGAAACACTGTACATGGTGAAATTTTGATCGTTTTGGACCCTTAAAGAGGTGACTCAGACCATCAAAATGAACAACTTATCCTATGAGAACAATGCTGGGAACTAAAAAAAAATTCGACATTCCCATACAAACTGGCCGGGCGGCGGGACGCTTTTGTATGGATTGAAGTTGTTCATTTTGATGGTCTGAGTCACCCCTTTAAGGGTCCAAAACGATCAAAATTTCACCATTTACACAATAATGAGAGTCTCGACCTGTGGGAAAATAATGTATTTATTACATTTCCAGAATTGAAAACACATGACATATTTTCATTCATACATACTTTTTCGTTCACATTTAATTATTTTAGTGTCCATGTTCGATAATACGTGACAATAGGTATCTGATTTTGCAATGCTCGACATTGTTTGAGTGTTTATGATTCATAATTTTGAAGCACGAATTGTGTGAATAACCATATTATTGCTAGAGTCATATATCCGTCCGTCCATACAATCAGATAATATAAAGTACAGAAACAAAACTCGTGAATTTGACAATGTCAACCACTAATAAAACATATACTTTTAGCTAGTTCTGTCCCACTTCTTCTCTTAAGCTTCCCCTTTATTTCTCTAAGGTACTGGACCTGGAATTCTCTCAGTTTTCCTTATAATCTTGTTATTCATCCAACCACCTTATTCTGGGTCTTCCTCTATTTCTTTTTAGATTGCCGGAGTCCATAATGTCGCGATACGGACCCATTTTCCTGGTGCATAATTATTTACTTACAACAAAAGTTGATAAATTCTTAGATTTAATTAATGTTAACTCGCAACGGCCAAATTTCCTACCTAACCTACACTTTTTTGGATTTGACTTCGACACCTTACCTCTAGTTTTGATAAAGAATAAGATTGATTATGAAAACAGACTAATGCTGCATGTATTACCGACTCCAGTCCAGACTTTGAACAATTTGCATCGCCATCGCCACCCATGAAACTTTATTTCTTAACGCTCGTTGCTCTGTACCACAGTCAAGTTCACCGTGACCCACTATAGTCATGAAACTAGTCTCGTACACGAGATCGGGTTGCAGCAGTACTTATCACATGTGTTTGCTTGCCCAGCAATTACCATAACGAGAAATACGTGTATGAGATAGTTTTCTACAGAACTAGATCAACTACAAATCGTCTAGATTTCAGAAGTCTTTCATTTAGCAAAGAGGTAGAATGTACCAGCTGCATCTCCCGTGGAGATGGTAGAAGCCGGTCCAGGAAAAGTACATTGTTCTTGGGACATGCAGGTACCTAGTCCGATCTGCCTGTATTTTTTTTGATGATGATGATGAATCGTACTCCCACACACTGCTTTGCATGATTGTCTGAAATATCAATAATAATGAAATACTCAAGTTGAAATAAAAATGCAGCAAAGTTCAGGACTAACTCTGGTAACTATCTTACTCAAAAACACGATTGCGTTAAATTTTCTCGACCCTTGAATATTCTTTAAAAACTAAAATATCCAAAGTAGCCAATGCGTTTAGACCATCCGCGTTTGTACCGCCACGCTGGCTGGCCTATGGCGGGCCCTTAACTACAGTTACTTCAAGTTGAAAGATTTCAACAAAATGGCATCGAATGGCAACGACTATAATGTAAAATGAGCATTCTCCTCCGAAATCGACAATGATGGACACTATGACTCATCCTCTGTCAGATAACTCTATCGTAAGGATCGCCTTTCCAGTTAGCATGACTTAGTTACAAAGAAAATTGTAACCATATGTTAGTAAGGGCCAAACACGAGATATTTTATTGTATATAGATAACATATATAGGTGATATACCTAAAGGATAATTCCGGAAAGAATTAATCTAATTTATCCTTTGCCAGACCTATCACTATTTCACATTAGAACTATGATTTCCACTGACAAGTACTTCGTAGAATCTTATAGTCTGTCTTATCACAAGAAGGCAATCCTGTCTTGGCCTGGGTACATGAAAATACGAATTAATTATGTAATTCCGTTCAAAAGGAATTTTGTTTAGAAATTTCAGGTCGATCGCATTAGTATCGCCAAAGACAAAAAATAACCTAGCTTAATGACATAAGAAGCTTGAAAATCAGCAGAATCATGAGAGAATTAATGTAATCTTTAAAATTGTCTATCACGCCACCACAGCAATGTTCTTGTCATTCAATTAATCAATTGCTCAAGTAATAAGGATGTGATGTCGTGATGTCATTTTTACAGTTGTATGAAAAGACCAAAATCGTTTGGCTATTTTGCCAATAACATCCATAATTTCAATACTTCTATAAAACTTACCCAATATACTTTTTGAGCATTATTTTTTTGTTATTCTAACGAAATGAAATCTTATCAGTTCGATAGAAAAATAGCAACAAAATCGGTTGTTTAAATTTTGACAAGATATTAGCATTTATTTGTAATACGCTAACCAGAGCTAAATGTAAATTATGGTGCAATTACCGAGCTGGTGACGACGTGGAACGGTTGCATGTCTGGTGAATCATGGATAACGGCAGTTTCTCATTTGAACTTAATGTCTATATGTGCTCGAGGTTTATTTAGGCTAGGAATAATTTTACCAATTTGCTTACGACAAATTTTAATTGTTAAATATTACAGAACTAGCTTTCGTCCGCGGCTCCGCCCGCGTCAATGTCGATCCCTCGGGAACAGTACTTTTTCCCTTGATAAAATGTACCCTATGTCCTTCTCCGTACCCCAGCTAACGTGTATGCAAAATTTCATGATGGTCGGTTCAGTAGATACAAAGTGAAAGCGTTACAAACAAACAAACTCACTTTCGCATTTATAATATTAGTTAGGATACAGATAGGCAAATAAATGATTAGATTCATTAAAATACCTACTCACAGAAAACATGAATTTAGAACGTGTTATTGAAATAATAGAAGCCAAGTAAAACTGGTCCATAAATCGGACAACAGATGCAGGTGACATATTTATTGCAAAAGCTACACATTTATTTCAACAAATATTTCGAGTGTATGTCAAATAACTTGTATTTGTCGAAATTGGGACTGATTATTATCTGAATCATCAGGGGTGTCATTCTCAACCTGTTCGTGGTTGCAGGTATGCCATCGGGTACGCGCACCCGGCCTTCCGAGCTACTTACTCATCCCCAATTCATCCGAGCAAGTAGTATCCCAAATACATTTAGCATCATCATCATCATCATCATCAGGTCCTTTTTAGTCTCCACTACAGGAGCACGACCCTCTCTGTACTACTAGGGCCATACTTGGCCAGAGCAGCCAGAGGACTTGGCCTACACTCTCCACGCTGGCCAGACGGGTTGGAGAGGTGTCTTAGATGTTTATAAGCTTTGTTTAGCTTGTATTTCTTAAGTCGCCTTCTACGACATCCACGGGAAGACTTGGAGTGGTCCTATTCTATTCTAGGCTAGATACATTTATCCCTTCCCTTAGTCCAACAATGTCCTACACTTTTCTCGCTAAAAACTGTTACAATGTGCAGCAGCGTTGGAACCGAAATAACCCGAACATACTGCGCTCCGTCTGTCAAGCGTGGTGATTTAGGCAAAAATCCCCCCCATGATGAGAATACTTGGGGGAGGCCTATGTCCAACAGTGGACCAGCACTATTAGGTAGTCATATTAATTTAACATTTCCAGAAATAAATTAGTGGCAGGTCAGAAATAACTCTGGATCGGGATAAATGGAAGGAGATGGGAGAGACCTTTGCCCAGTGGGACAGTATAGATTAATAAAGTAAAAAATTCTTGATCTCGATCTGAGGATTTCATTGCTTCATTTCATGAATGGAGTTAAAAATAACGACTCTAATGGCATTCAAACACATTCTTTGTTTCCAAATTATGTATGTAATTGTAACGACCAAACACCATTATCTAGTTCTGGCACTTTCCATAGCGGCAGATATGGGTCTTATCTTGACCATTTGGTCACTCCTAGCATTGTGGCCACCCAGACTGTATGTACCTTATTGTAGTTCAATGTTAGCCCAACCCAAAAGTGAACAATACATACATGCAACACGAATAGGCTAACTTGGTTCCTCACTGCGATTTTTCTTTTAATTTTGATAAAGTTTGCCAGCAATAGGTACATACATACATAGTATTACCTCTCCAACCCGTCTGGCCAGCGTGGAGAGTGTAGGCTAAGTCCTCTGGCTGCTCTAGTAGTACAGAGAGGGTCGTGCTCTTGTAGTGGAGACTAAAATGACCTGATGATGATGATGATACATAGTATTACGTCTTTTTCCTTGCGGGGTAGTCAGAGCCCAGTTCTTGACGACCTAAAAGCCGTGTTTAGCATGTTTGCATTACGTGAAGAAACGGAATCAAAATAATGATGAGTAGCTAGCCGCATCGCCTATGATTCCTCAGATTTTCACCCATTGGTACATTCCACGTTTTTTCTTTTCTCTCTGACAGTATGAATTCTGATGAACAGAAAGTATGTGGTAAATAGGAGCATATCTATGTCATAAATAAATTATGAAGTAGTTAGTACTTTAATTTTAATTACAACAAACGGGCTCTCGTATTGTAGTCGGTATCGCCGAAAATTTCAGCCTCGCCGACTAAAAATACGTGAGTTAAACTGAAATTAAAGTATTATTATACTTTAATTTCATTTTACTAACTACTCTTTCTATTTTTTAGGGATCCGAGACAAAACCGAGTCCTTATAGGATCACTCTTTGGTCTGTCTGTTCGTCTATCGCAGCCGATTAGTTCTTCATAGATAACATAACAACAAAGCCAGATTTGGAACGAATCTATTTACAAACTATTCGGATACGTTGACATTATATAACATCACACGCCTACTAATCTACCAAAATGGAACCGCTGCTCTTCCGACTATAAACTATACTCGTAACATAATCACAGACACACCTACTTCCCCAAATATGTTTAGATTACTCACACAATCCAATAACGATACTACTCACTAAATAAACTGTGGTTTCGTCAATTTTTGAAGAAATCAATCATCAAACAGGAAAATCAAATTTAATGGAATATCATACACGTGGAAAAATCTGAGTCAATATTTGATAACACTCATAGACATAAACACAATCACTACATAGTTTAAACAAAGTCACAACACAGCGGATTTTGATGCGGTTTTTTTATATACTTTAGAGTGATTCAAGAGCAAGGTTTCTGTATAATTTATCGCACCCGTGCGAAGTCGGGGCGAGTCGCTAGTAAAGAATAAATAGAAGAAATAGGCACTCAGTTACCAATTAATAAGTGCTGCTGTTAGAAGAAATATTCTATGTAATAGTGAATGACGTGAACAATATTATTAAATACTGTTTATTTTAGCTCGTAAATCATAAATTTATTGCGTTCGGTAAGTACGTACATATTTACGTATCCTATTATAAATGACAAAGATTTAATGGATGTGAGGATGTCTTGTTTGTTACTCCTTCACGCAAAAACTACTGGATGGAATTTGATAATATTTTATCTATTATACATCAGACAGAATACATCGCAACATATATTATAAATGCGAAAGTGAGTTTGTGTGTTTGTTTGTTACGCCTTCACGTCCTATCTACTGATCAGTTTGTCATGAAATTTTGCATACCCGTTGTCATACATTATATACTGTTCCCGAGGGATTGTCATTGACGCGGATGGAGCCGCGGGTAAAAGCTAGTAGGCTATAAAGAAACAACTCACAACTCCGTCATTCATGAACCTATTTAAAAAAATAATACAGATTTGTCCCATTAAAATTTCATCATAATCGGTTTACTAGTTTGAAGTCTGTTTTTATATATAAAAGATTAACTTACACATGTAAGAATGCACATGCTACACATACACATTTTAATCTGAAATCCTACGCCAACACCGATTCATGTATACACCTACAAGCCATAAAGTAACAACAGCAAATAGAGCCATCACAAGGTGAATCGAGTCACGGCCGCCAATTGCGGCAGGCCCACCTGTCCCCGCAGATGCAGCTGAAATTGCGATATTAGCGCATCCGCTAACGCCCGGTGCAATGTCGAGGACGATTGGGAAGTAATTGAGGATCCCTAGCCAAGGCCTTGACTAACAACAGGAAATCAAAACATTTCCTTCTCATGCACTGTACGTACATTGAACCTTTTTTTAGATAATCAGCTGTTGTGTTTCTCTTAATTGAACAATGGTAAGAAACTTATTAGTAAAATAAAACCGACAAGTGCTTGTCGGGCGATGCGCTGTGTAGCGTTCCGTAGTTACACATTTATAAGTTGGTCGACTGTACTCTTTGAGTTGTGAATCCTACTTAGCCGTGATATTTTTCATTTTCGTTATCCCCATTTTTCAACAACCATTTAGCTTACACACTTGACTTCAACAAAAATTTGTAAACAAACGCATCTTGCATCGAAAAATGTGTGTGTGGTGAAAGATGTTCAGACACACAATATTTGTAAAATACCTATCCAACGACACACCACAGCAAGGGATTGACGAGAAAAATATATCCTCAATTTACATGTACGGGAGGAATACAAGTTTTTTCGACTTTATCGGCATAATTAATATATAATTATATACCTTTGCCAAATTACAGCTTTCTAGTACTAATTGTCTCTGATGAGCTCAGAGTCACCACAGATTGACAGACAGACGGACATGGCGAAACTATAAGAGTTCCTTATATACTTCTTCTTCTTCTTCGCGTTCCTCTCCTATCGGAGCTTGGACAGCATCATGGCGATTTTCACTTCTGTACCCGCTGCACGGAACAGCGAGGTTGTACTGCGGCCGAACCAATCGCGCAGGTTTCTTAGCCATGAGTGGCGCCTCTTTCCTACGCTACGTTTTCCTTGAATTTTGCCTTGGATGATA
This sequence comes from Elegia similella, assembly GCA_947532085.1. Classification (NCBI taxonomy): domain Eukaryota; kingdom Metazoa; phylum Arthropoda; class Insecta; order Lepidoptera; family Pyralidae; genus Elegia; species Elegia similella. Next base: position 22,623,028 of record OX383930.1, read on the forward strand.
ATGATTTACCTTATATACTACGAAACCCTAAAAAGCTACTAGAGGACTTTAGAAAGGTACCATGCTGTCGTTTCACTTAGGTGAATCATGAACTAAGTTTTTTTGAGTCACCCCTATATCTAACTATCAAGCAAGGGCCTCCTTTTCTCTTTTCAACTATCCTTTTAAAAGCTACTTCTCAACCTAGCTTTTGGACACTATTTCATAGAACTTGTACTTGTACGACACTCTTAAGTTAGGTGATTTCTTATAAAAACTTTCTTATTCCGGCTTACTTGGTGTCAAATTCCACTTCCTAATGTCCCTAATGTAAATACATGTTTCCACATTAGATATCTTATCAGCAATCCAAAATTACGAAACAGGTCGGTAACAAGCGTCACAGAGTCACTGATAAACGTTGTTTGCAATCTTCCCGCTGGTTATTTGACCATTAGTATTATCCTGTTATCATTATGAAAGTAATTGGCACTTGTTGAAAACTCTGAATTCAGGTCTAGCCGTGAATGGCATAATTGACTATTTAAATGCAATTCTCCCACTTATTTCCTTCTTATAATAAATATAATATGTATGTGAAAGTTTTAAAGTTGGTTTTTCAGGCATAAATGGATTTGTATTTTACGAGTACCTATATCAATTTTGGCACGTATAGTTTATTACCCTGATTACAAAGGGTATTTTTTCTAGAAGGAATAGTCGTACATAGCATATCTTTTAGGATTCCATACCCAAAAAGGGTCAAAACGGGACGCTATTACTGAGCCTCCCTCTGATATCCTTTCGTACGTCCGACGCTTTTGCTCGATCTAGTTTAAAGTTGCTGCTAAACTATTACTGAGACGTCGAACCACAGAAAATTAAGAGCAATAACATCCGTGCAAGAAAGAGTTTGGTTAAGCTGACAAGCGAGGAAGCATGAAAGTGTTTCATGCTTACTTATATGTACATCGTCCCCAGACAAGTGGTTTTTGCAGTCAAATAATGGTCCTGAATCTTCGTAGAAATTAGCAAGTAATTCATATTTCTGAACTCAAAATACCACGTTGGAACGCTACATAGCTTCCTTTCTTGATGATGAAAATCTGTGCTAGACAACGCTCGTTCGTTATACATACATAGAGTTCAATACACGACCAATTGAATTTCAAATTTCCGTCTAACCATTGACCATTATCAATTCCAGGTGAACCAATATCCTGCATAAACGACGGAGCCGTCCCTGGCCACGTCCTGAACACATTCTGCTGGATCACGTACACGTTCACTCTGCCGAACGCCAACAACAAAGGCATCGCCCATCCGGGACTTGGTAACGACTACGAGGAGGAGAAACGTCACCACGCGTACTACCAATGGGTGCCCTTCATGCTGTTCTTCCAGGTAAATTTTATTCGTTATAATACTGTGGGAAGTGCAGAATCCCTAATGGAATACAACATTGCAAGAAATAAGGTAAAAAACCGGCTCGGCTACTTTGTATGGGAAGCCTAATTTTTTATTTTTATTTTTACCTTTTTTTCTTGTAATTTTATACTTCATTATAGATGCCGATTCCAGGATTTCAGTAAAGTTTAGACACAGACAATATAATTAAGTTATATTGTCTGTGAGTTCAGAGGTTTAAAATCACGAGGTATATAAAATCAATTGCGTAAACGACCGAGGATATTCTGTCTTTGGCATCATATTCATCTCTACTGCCCTGCCATCCATACTATCCATACTCCATACTAATATTATGAATGCGAAAGTAACTCTGTCTGTCTGTCTCTGTCTTTCCATACCAATTTGGTATGGAGGTAGTTTGAGGTCTGGGGAAGGACATAGGGTACCTTTCATTCCGGAAAATTGTACTGTTCCCGAGGGATCAGCATTAACGCGGGCGGAGCCGCGGGCAATAGCTAGTAGTTTTATATAAGCATGATGCTAGAACCCTAAAGCGTAAAGTTCTGGCAGAAGTATAAATATATAGTCGTAACGTTGAAGCCCAATATTGCTTTGTATTATTACATCTATGATTCGGTTCATTTGATAAATGTGCCAATGCTGCCTTTGTTTGTTTATTACCACATTTTTTACAAACGTTGTAAATGCTAAAGGGCAGCTAACAGCTAAGTAGCACGGGGTTATCATACCTGAAAAGGTCAAATAGGTTGTAAAATTATCTCATAAGCGTTTAAAATATTATATACATACATACATTGATATTATCGCGTCTTTATCCCTTAAGGTCTTAAGACCCAAAGGCCACGTTTAACGTGTTCGTGTGCGAAAAGATAGATAGCCGAATCAAATAGTGATGGGATGCTAGCCGCATCTCCTACTGACATGATTCTTTAGTTTTCATCCATATATTATATAACTATATATATCATCATCATCATCATCAGGTCCTTTTTAGTCTCCACTACAGGAGCACGACCCTCTCTCTAACTATATATATATAGTATGCTTTAATATGGCAGATGTCTTATATGATGAAAAAGACGGCAGAAGTGAAAACTCCGCGCAGTAGAAAGAGAGGGGGATCTCAGGTCACGTGTCCGTCTTACGAATTTTCAATCAGGTCACGTGTCCTGACGCGAGTTTAACATTTTTTACTTATCTCAAAAGGTACATAACGCCGCTAAAAAAGTTTTCACTTTAAAAAACTGTTTCGTGCCTGACACAGTCGAAATGAAAATTAAGATGTCTGGGAGTTACGAGACATGACATACACTCACGCGCGTAAAACCCACGCTCATCATGCATAAGTAGCTCAACTTGTATCCTGTTATTCCAGTCACACAAAAATCTTTTTGCATTTCAATTATTCAACAAATTAGTCACGTATTCTACTATTTTTCAACAATGTTATGTTTCTTTTTCCTGTGAACAAATAACAATTAGGTACCTACTTAGGATCTTCAGTTTCAAATTCTAAAAACTAGTGATACCTAGTCAAAAACCCTACAAGTACAGCGTTCCCTACAGTATGTATGTATGTATGAACTTAATAGATTTAACGAGCTCTATGGCCTAGTGGTTATGTCAGGCTGCCACACCGGAGGTCCCAACTGCGATCCCTGGTCACATCAAGATAGAAAATTATCTTTTTCAGATTGACCTGGGACTTGGATATTTACATAAATGTATTTGTTATAAAATATAGTATCGTTGAGTTAGTATGCCATAACACAAGTCTCGAACTTACTTTGGGGCTAGCTAAATCACACGGTGATTAGTCCGTATATTATCTTTAAATATAAAGATACGAGAAACATTGATTGCCAATGTCTAAATAATAATTTTACTCTTTTCCAGGGAATGCTGTTCTACGTGCCCCACTGGATCTGGAAGAACTGGGAGGAGGGAAAAGTTCGCATGATCTCCGACGGCATGAGAGGAATCGGTGCCAACATGCCTTCTGATGATAAGGGCGACCGCCAGGTAACGCACCGACGAATATTTTAATTTATCTCATACTAGCGGCCCGCCCCTACTTCAAGCGGGTTGATATAGATATTTAATTCTATAGCCTATGTTCTTCAGCAATAATGCAGTATTCTAACGGTGAAAGAATTTCTCAAATATGTCCACTAGTTTAAGGGCCTTTTCAACACATCTTTCCTGTTTATAATATTAGTGTAGATGTATATAACAATATGTTACACATTTGCTACCCATGCTCTTCTCTCTGTTGTCATACTCTTGTTTCCCACCACACTCCCTAGGTAGGTTAGGTACACTCAAGTAGTCGTGTGGTGTCCGGCAGAGTAGAATAGGACCACTCAAAGTCTTCCCGTGAATGTCGTAGAAGGCGACTTAGGAAATACAAGCTAAACAAAGCTTAAAAACATCTAAGAGATCTCTCCAACCCGTCTGGCCAGCGTGGAGAGTGTAGGCCAAGTCCTCTGGCTGCTCTGGCCAAGTATGGCCCTAGTACAGAGAGGGTCGTGCTCCTGTAGTGGCGACTAAAAAGGACCTGATGATGATGATGATGACTCAAGTAGTAGTAGCTGTACAACGCTTAGTTGTACCCACAAATTCCCTTAATGGGGTGACTCAGCCCTTCAATATGAACAACTTTTCCTACGGGATCGATACTTAGAAATCAAATAAAAATTCGAAATTTGCATACAAATTTCCTGAACTGAACACTTTTATACGGAAATGTCAATATATTTTGAGTTCCCAACATTAGTCCCATAGGAAAAGTGTTCATATTGATGGGCTGAGTCACCCCTTCAAGGGAGTGTCGAGGGTAAATTTACACGCTGCAACTTTTATTAGTGTAACTTTAGTTTGACGATGATTGTAATTACCAATAATCTGCATAAGCCTTTTCAACAATCAGTCTAAAATTGTAGTCTATATGATAAGTAAGCTATTAACATAGTTTACAAAGTCTACGATCAATCTTAACAGCAGTTAACGAGATAACCGATGGCCGTAACGAGCAATATCACAAATCATCGCGTATACATGTGACGCCTTACATAACATAACTATCCCATTTAATACAATTGAGATAAAGATCAATTAATGCTGACCGGCCTTAATTAGACAAATTAGTGGAATGTCTCGAGACCTGATGCTGCAGCCTTGGATTCAATATGTGATATTAGATAACAGAATATTTTGTTGTTTTTAAACGTTGCCTGTGACAGACGGCATTACGTGTATAGTCCACAAACACCACGGAAAGTTATCAACATAAATAAACACATATTTTTGATAAAATTTAACCTTCCTTCCTATCTACCTTCTATCTATTACCATACTGCCATTTTGTTAGAATTGGGTTGAACTGAGGTCGGACTACCTACATCAAAGTTGACATGAGAGCGATAAAGAGAAACCCTTACAATTTTCTCTTTTACGCTTAAAGATCTATCCTGCTTGGACAGGCGCACAAGTGCGACACCACAATGGCAGAAACCAAAGCATTACAGAACGAGAGCATGGAGTTGGTGGGACACGATTATTGCGTGTTTTTCTACTCATTCTCCACTAAATGTCGTATATTTTCTACACATAGGTATAATAATTTCCTTGCCTTTTTTGACAGAGCCGGCTGGTGCAGTACCTGATGGACACTTTGCACATGCACAACGCTTATTCCTTTGGGTACTTCTTCTGCGAAGTGTTGAACTTCGTCAATGTGGTACGTATTTATTACATACATAGTATCACGTCTATTTCCCTTGCGGGGTAGACAGAGCCTAGGTGTAAAAGACTCTAAGGCCACATTTAGCATGTAGGGCGTGTAGATGGAAAACAGAATCAAAATAGTGATCGGTTGCAAGCCCCATCGCCTATTGACATGTTTCCGCAGAATTTTGCCCATTCCTTCTACGTTTTTTTCTTTTCTCCCAGACCAGCATGGAAGAAACGTAGGTATTTATTATCCAAATTATAAAAAATCCTGGCCTGAAATATGCGAATTTTTTTAAAAGGAACAAAGTAGTAATCAACCTTATTCCAATAATTCGGGAACAGTAATGAAACATTTTGAGACAAATATATTCATTGTTGGTACACCATAGACGATAAGCACATACCATAAAACTGCATTATTATCAAAATCATACCGACATACTTTTCAACATCATGGGATAAGATGAAGTGACTCTTATTCAGCTCAAATGATTTGACATGAACAAAGACTCTCGGCCCTTCAAAATAGATATTAACCATGTTGCCCCAATCTACATAATGCGGGTTCGCCGATTAGTGATCCCTTGTTCCAAGGGCTAAACTATTTTTGTGTTGTAACTATAATTTTGATTTATTTACAGGTTGGAAACATATTTTTCCTGGATACATTCCTTGGCGGCGCTTTCTTGACGTACGGGACAGAAGTGGTCAAGTTCTCTAACAGAAATCAAGAAGACCGCACTGATCCTATGGTAAGAGCCTATTCATACCTTTGGCTATATACCTATTCATACCTTTGGCTACATACTTATTGACAGTGCTATTTTTTTGATAACGATGCATTTGACATCAGTTATTTTACTTATATCTCTTCACACAATGATTAACTTTCAGCTTCGGAAGCACTGATCAGTGCTTAATCCGGTTGACTGCTTAAGTATTGATTAGTGCTGTGCTGGCCAAAATCGCCCATGTAACAGGCGGGAGATATTTTAAAATTTTGTTAAAAAAATATAATGAATTAAGGTGTAAAATGCTTCACTATTATATTTTATCGAGAATTTACGAATTTTCGCCATCTAGCCGCAACAGTTGCTTGACCTGTAAAGCAACCCTTTTTGTTTTGTCTGTATGACGTATATCGGCTCCGCATCGCACCACAAATGTTTGTCCAGTGTCGCCAGTGGTTGCACCACATTTGAACTAACAACATGAATAATTTTAGCGACTATTTAGTACAATAAACGGGGTTGCGTTGGCTTGATAAAAGATTAATATAATTCGTGACATTAATTTCAGATCGAGGTGTTCCCAAGAATAACGAAGTGTACATTCCACAAATACGGTTCTTCGGGAACAATCCAGAAACACGACGCTCTCTGTGTCCTTGCCCTGAACATCCTCAATGAGAAAATCTTCATCTTCTTGTGGTTCTGGTAAGTTTATTGTAGTTTTTGATTAAACCAGTAGTATAAAATGTTAATATTATGCAGCTTAAAATCAAGGTTAATGCGGAAGGATAGTAAAAATTATGGAATGCAATATATCCGGCAATTAAAGTGGAGAATATAAATCATGCCTGACTTAAAACTATTGTCACTGGGTCTTCGATGTTTATCTATATACGTTCTTGTTATAAAATATAGTATCGTTGATATAGCACCCCATAGTTCTCACAAGTTGAGTTACTACACACAAGTCTTACTTTGGGGCTAGCTCAATTTGTGTGATTTGTCCGTATATACGAGTATTTATTAATTTCAAAAAAATATAGCATCATAATTCTAAGTTCGCTTATGGGTAGATGGATATTTCAGAGCGTATTCATTTTCATAGCATAAGCAACTAAAGTTGAAACCACATGACTAATAAACATTCAGACGTAGTTACATTAAGACCTCCTTGGTTGACATGCTTACATTTATAAATAATTTAAATTTTAAATACTCTTCAGTCGCGAACATACGGCATAATGTTAAACAGATTAAAACAGTGAACAAATAATGAAAACAGATTAACTGTGGTAACAGGATTCAAATATTTATTCAGACAAAAGGCCTTTTCAGGCACTTTTTTTTAACAGCTTAGTACTGTTATTGATTCAAAATCCCTTGATATTAAGAGTGCACTTTGAACTGCATGTACGAAAAGTATAGTCTACAAATATAATATATAGAAGATAATAAGTTATAACACTCATTTCGTTATTTTTTCAGGTTCATAATCCTGTCAGTTGTGTCTGGATTGGTGCTCCTGTACTCTGCAGCAATGATCCTAATGCCAAGAACTCGTGAGACGATTCTGAAGCGACGATTCCGTTTCGGCACACCTAAAGGCGTTGAGGCTCTCGTGAGAAAGACCCAGGTAAGCTTCATTTCAATCAAGTTCTTTAAAAGTGAAAGCGATAAAGAAATACTATAGAACCTGGTGTCTCAATTCACCTGCCTAAACATGTTTTCATTTCAAAACAGCTATCCGATAATCTGAATGAAGTAGTCCCTAGAATGTCATTTTCTGAAGTGTGTGATGTGAGGACGTGAGAGTTACCCTTAACAAATATATATTTACAGTGCACTGCAGCAATGCAATTTAAACCTGCTATGTAAAAATAATTTGTGTCACAAGATGATTAACTCGGCCATCTATCACTTAGCCTCCTTTATGCAAGAGACAGCATTTTTTTTTCATCTCGTTCGAGGCAGTAGGGCTAAAGCTAAAGTTTTCTCTTTTAAATAAATCAATTCTCCATTCCAGATCGGCGACTTCCTACTCCTGCACCTACTCGGTCAGAATATGTCTCTACGTGTGTTCGGGGAGGTTCTAGACGAGTTATCACGGCGGCTGCACCTCGGGTCCAACGCGCCGTCGGCCCCATCCACCCTCGAAATGGCACCAATTTACCCTGACATCGGCAAGTTCTCCAAGGAGACAGAGACGTAAGCGACACGAGTATAATAGGCAGTTGGGCGCGTTGACAATAACATGAATGAAAATTATTAATATTTTGCAGCTAAGAGTGATAGCCACATCCATTATCTTATGGATCAATGGATTTTAGATGGTAATGACATTAAACGTTGCCCAAACGTAAACACATCTCTCTTGCTACAAATTATTATAAAGTAAAAAACGTTTGTTGAATTTTTTGCATCGAAGTCAATCATCTGTTTTGCCAGCCAGATAGATGGATTTGATGACAAGTGAAATATTTACAAATACAATATTTATTCAAGTTTGATATCGCGCTCATCTGCCTGTAGTAAAGATAGTTGAAAAAGAGCACAAAACATGTATTTTTTAAATAAATTTTTACATTGTGATGTCAACGTTACTATGTTACTCGCGACACATTTAGAAAAATATGAACTGCTCATGTCGGTTGCTCTTTTTCCATAGCCTTGGAAAATTCAGGTATTAAACATAAACAACGGTTCATGACATTCCTTTAAATGTTTATTTAGGCGAAATTGTTATAAAATGTAGAGCCACCCGCCTTACAGGCTTGGCTTTAATCTTAGGTCTCATTTTGTGCGTTTATGAAGAGTGAACAGAAATTGATTTCATGGATGTTTTTATGAACTGGAAATTGACGTGTTATTGACTATAGCGATATAGACGAAGACTGTTAAGGTATTTTAACACATAGTGACATAATAATAACACGATGTTGTTATGCTGTGAATCTAAGGTTTTTGCCTCTCGATGTATGATTTTTAGTACTAGGTATGAAATTTTTATTTTTAATGAATTTGCTGAAGATATATCTTAGCCACATAACACCACTGAATTTTCAATTAAATAATAATTTAAGTAGGTACCGAAAATATTTCTAAATTTCTATTAATTATAAGTGACGAAATGACATTCAGCCTTATACAAATCTCATTAGGGTAGTATTTTGAATGCATGCGACAGTGACCATGAGCGTTCGAAGTGATACTGTGATTCCAACTGAATAAAAGACAGAATATTAACACATATATTCCTACAAGTCGATTTAAAATATATTTTTGTATTTTAGAATTATTCCAGAGGTGCGAACTAAATACAATAAATTAGGAATTGCTAGGTTCATAATGTACTCGAAACTTTGTGCCATTATAAAAATTATGTATATTGACTGCAAAGGCAAACTCTCCTTATATATTTCTGTCTATTCTTTATTGTTAAGACGGTAAAATTAAGATACGATCTGTCGAATCAAAATACTATATTGTATTGTAAGACATATCTCATTTAGATAGATTTATTTTTTTATAATATGACAGTGTTTCGTACACATGTTGGTGTATTAATTATATTGATGATTTTTTTATTTTCAATAAAATCCAATTTATTTTATTATACATAAATATAACAATGATACGGTTGAAAATTGTTTGAGCGAAACATTTACCTTTTAGTTGCGGTTTTATCAATTGATTTTAATTAGCGGTACCATAATTATTGAATTGATTTATAACGCAATTTGTAATAAGTACATTTTATATTGACAGAACATTTCCTATACATATTTTTACGAATTGTAACTATTCATTCAAGGTTTACTTTAAGGTACATTAGATGTTAAGTTCCATTTTTTTTAAATAAAATATTTCGGAAATACGTTTGTTTTGACTTTTGACCCTAACTGTCTTATTATAAAACGAGGACTAACTTTAGTACCTAGTTTAAACCATTATCCGACCAAAATAAATTGACAGTGACAGTTGACCAAACGTCAAAGTGATAAGTGTAGACTTATTTTGGTCGGATTATGGTTTAAAGCAGGTACTAAAGTTAGTCCTCGTTTTATTACGCTATAACAGTTACTGTCTTATTGACAGTAACTGTTATAGCGTATATTATATAGCGTATAACAGTTACTGTCTTATTGACAGTAACTGTTATAGCGTAAGGTATATTTAGTATAACTTTAATATTCAGTTTATGTAATTATCAATGTACAAAACTCTACAGTGGATGAAATATAACATATTGTTTGAACTGAAAACTTCTTTCTTTAGCAGCATTGTGCACTTTTTGGGATGGGTAAAAATTTTTAAACTCGCGTCAGGACAAGTGACCTGATCGAAAATTCGTAAGACGAACACGTGACCTAAAACCGCCGGCGCGGTGTAGGAGAGGAAGTACGAGTAATATCCCCCTCTCTTTCCACCGCGGGGAGTTATCACTTCTGTTGTTTCTTTTGCAAATTCCTTAGAAGAGAAGGGATTTTAATAACGCAGACTTTTAATTATATTATTAACTTGAGCGATCTGCGAGAAACATTTTTTACTAACAGACGCTTTATCACAGAGTATTTGATTAAAAAACGACAATGGAAAACCTAACCTCAAACCAATAAATATTTCAGTAACGAACTATTTTAGAAGCTATATTAATTAATTAATCTATCCACGCGATGAAAATTATTCTTCAACCGACTTTAGAAAAGGAGGTGGTTTTCAATTCAATAGATTTTTTGTGTTCGTTACACGATGGACATAAGTCCATCAATTATACAGCGAATTAATAACATCTTTTTTTTATTTGGAAAGTGTCTTAGATGTCATATTGAGTTCCCAGCATCGGTCCTATAGGAAAAGTTGTTCATATTGATGGGCTGAATCACCCCCAAGGATCGGGGTTTTCTTTACATATAATGATACTAGCATTCGCCCGCGGCTCCGCCCGCGTCAATGTCAATCCCTCGGGAAATAGTACCTTTTCCCGGGATAAAAGGTAGCCTATGTCCTTCTCCGTATTCCAGAGAACTTGTATGCGAAATTTCATGACGATCGGTTCAGTAGTTACGGCTTGAAAGCGTAACAAACAAACACTTTCGCATTTATAATATTAGTTAGGATTAAGATTAATGTAAATCCTAACTTCAAACCAGACGTGGTATATTAGTAGTATACATGCCGACAAGAGCGAAGGTCACATTGCCAATGACACACTGCAATTGCAGTGGTGAATAAGCAACAAAACTATGATTAAAAAGTCCGTTCTATGGGCGAATAAAGCCACTCATAAAATAATCAGAATTAAATTAAGTTATCCGTGGACGTAAACCTCGGGAACACTGATTTAGTTCATATTTGTTTATTATTTATCGGTAACATTTTGTTACACTTCTACACTAATATTATACAGAGGAAAGATTTGATTTTTTTGTTTGTTTTGAATAGGCCCCGAAACTACTCGACCTATCGTCGTTCCGAATTGTTTCCGGCTGTTAGTATTAGATGGCAGTTATTAAGCCATGTCAAATTATTAAAACATGTTTTCGCTCCCAAGTAGATTTCAAGACAGCTAATAGCTTCGCTCGGTCAAACGTTAAAAAGAGGAAGAACCAAATGTTTTTTTAATAATAAGTTTCTAAGTAGGTACTATTACTAAGTTTACATTCTAATCGACCACGTCAAAGAATATTTTAGACGTGGTTCATTCTTATATGATTATTGATTTTCTATTTCCATTGATGTGCAATGTGCACGTGGCCGCATTATCTACTTATTAGTAACTCCGATTACCCACTTCCGGTTAAGGCTCCTACCCACAAAGCCGGCGGCACAGCCGGCGGGTATTTGCCGCGCGGCTCGCGACTGTGCCTTATAGTACATATTTAGAAGACACTTAATGGGCTCTCTTCCATGCTGGTCTGGGAGAAAAGAAAAAAAGTAGAATGTACCAGCTACTTTTCTTCCCGCACAGATCGTAAAAGCCGAAGGAACGGACAAATTCCGTGGAATCATATTAATAGGCGATGCGGCTAGTACATCACTATTTTGATTCCGTTTTTCACCTAATGCCCACCAACATACTAACCGTGGCCTTCGGGTCTTATAGAACTAGGCTCTGTCTACCCCGCAAGGGAAAAAGACATGATACTATGTACGTATGTACATAATGGAACTCAGCAGCTTTCCAGGCGGTCAAGCCGCCGGCATTGTGTGTAGGAGCCATTATAGTACTATTGCGATAGTACAGGGAATATATTGACAATTATAACTAAGTACGTTAAGTTCCACGTGCCACGTGATCGTTGTTGAGATTTCGGTGAAGGCGTACTTGCCATAAATGCGATAGTAACTCTTTGCCAGTGTTTGTCTGTTCACAAATAATTCAAACAAAAACACCAAAACAATTTTGATGAGTTTTATTATGCTGATAATTGAAACCTTGTAAAAGAATTTGTAGGTAAACTAGCAGTGCCCGCGCCTTGGTTCGTGTACATTTTATGCTATGTTTGTATGGGGACCACGTATTATTAAAACTGGAAAAAAAAAGTAGCCTATCCTGTGTCCTGTAGGTCTAAATGTTCAAATGTCTACTAAATTTCATAAAATTCAGTTAATTCGTTTAAGAGTTATGAAGGTACATACATTATATAGGTACATACATACAGAAAAAAAATCAACAATTTAGTTTCAGTATCATGTATAGAGCTTAGTAACACGATATCTCTGAAAACAAAGTAACTTACTCCATGACCAACCCTTATAGATTTATGATTAGTATTGATAACCACGCGTATGACGTTGTGGATTAATTAGCTAGTATACGATGATTTTACGTAAGACAGGTAGTGCACAACAATACTGTATTCCGACGTCCATATCTTCATAAGTATCAATTAATCAAAACTAAAAGTTAAAGAGAAACATGAAACAAGATGCTGCAACAGTTTGTTTACAACAAAAAGTTATACACCTATACACGGTAGGTATAAGCTATAAAAACCGAACACTCACGGCACGTGCTATTTCATCAGCATTTTTTACACATTTATAATACAAAATCCCCCTGTATATTGCTCAAAAACTAATTACTTATCTTTACGTCCGGAGCACGCGATACAAAAGAACTTTAAATGTAGGTAATCACTTTTATTCAGGGTGTCTCATTGTGAACAGGCTTCAAAATTTCATACGCAATGTATCGCGTCTCGATTAATGTAAACAGAACTTTAAATCCCAAAAAGCCTACATACGCAGACTGCTTAAACAAAAACCGATTTGTAAGAGTAGGTAGTATATACCAACAAGTCAATCAAACTACACCGTCTCAAAGTTCAAACCGGCAGTGTAAATCGACATCACTAATACGGACAAAAAGGAAGCACTTACCGATTCCCCCAGTCCAGTTTGGCGACCAGTTTGAGCCGAAGCGCCCTCGTTTGATCCTGCGTCAGGGTCCCGGCGAGCAGAGTTCGACGACCGCTCAACAGCTCTCTCATCACCTTCGCGACTGCACTGAATCGGTAGGTTTCGCGCTCCTGAAATGGTCAAGGAATTTAGAAACTAGAACTTGTCACTCAACACTCAAAACAAAACTTTAAATTATTATTACAAATGAAATAAATTTATAATTTTACGCCACCATAATGAAGAACAAAATAGTGTTTTTGATTCAAATTTGGATGACATGTTTTTGAACGTCATATTATTAGGGTTCCGTTTGCAAAGAGTAATACGTGCGATGCCGTTTCATGTGTTTCGTGTTCAATTTTTCCTTTATCTGTGCTTTTAGACGTTGCTTCGTACTAAAGTTTAAGATTCTGAGTTCATGGGAAGGACCCTGTAGGGTTTGATTCTCTTGCGAATGTCGAAAAACCACAGCGGCATAACCAGCTGTATCTTTTGATTGCGTTGGCTTAGAAGTTTAATTTTTTACAGCTCCAAAGGACAGTAGGCCAGAGTATTTGATATGAGTTTCAGCTTGATACCTCAACGGACGCTAAAAGTTATTTAAAAAAATTATGTCTGAAAAAAATATCACCTACTGTAGCAAGTTCGTTTATTCTAAATTAGTTCAGTGGTCGTAAACTGTACATTCTTTTAATTTTCAATAAATTTCAGTCTTCAAAATTATATATTGTATATTTATTATAAGACATAGTTTTTATTTACTAATAGACAAGCATTTTTATGAAAAATCATGTGTTTTGTACATCCTCAACAGGCAGGATCCTTACATTGATGGTAACCCTAGGTGTGACGCGCAAATACGTGCTCAAAGCTTTACAGCAGCGTGGGCAAAGTGGCGAGAGATGCACTGTCGTCATTTGTGACCCTAAAATTTTAGTTTATCTGAAAGGACAGGTCTATAAATCCATCATCAGACCTGTCCTTTTATATGGAAGCGTTCCTTGTGCTTGAGTGGCACAAGTGGAAGCAACATGTCACGAAGATGAATATACTGCGCCGGATGTGTGGAGTTTCGCGGAAATACTGCGTAGGCACCCCCACATACGATGCAGTCTCCATGTGCGTGAGATAGCGGATCAGCTGCAAGAAAACCGCCTACGCTGATTCGGTCTCGTTTTGCGAAAATCGGAAAATTACATAGAGAACCATTGACTGGCTATGCAGCTTGATGTTGTTACGGTGAATATGCGTGTCAATGGTCTCACAACAAGGATGCCAAAAACCATGCGAAGTGGAGAAGAAAATGCCGGATAGCGGACCCCGGCCTCCTAAGCTCTCCAGCTGAGGATGCACCTGGGAACACGCTGAGATGAGAGAAATCCCATAATTCATTCGACATAAGCCACTATAACAAGTTTTTTGCTAAAATTAGATTTTTGTGAGCAACTTTTATTATAAACGAATCCACACTGAAAAGTGCTTTTCAAGACAAATCAAATGAGCCCAAACACGATTAGTGTGGTCTATTATCAGATAAGCGCAACAATTGCATAATGTATTGTCATCAGATTTACACATGCATGCAAAATTTCACCTCAATCAGTAACCGGGAAGTGGATCAAATTTAACTCGCAAGATTTGATTACAAACAAACATCGGGACAGGTGAAACTAAGTAAAAGCTGGTAAAAAGAAGACAAGTCATTCCAAATTGACAAGTATAATAAGTCTTCCTTCAAGCCACAATATGTTTAGTACTGAGAGTTAGGGGAACTATCTTTAGTATCAACTTAGTGAGCATCATTCTGTATAAGCAGAAATTCAGAATTTTTCGAGTTCAGAGAGTGCCCAGTTTATTAATAACATATTTACAAAGAGATAATTTCCTCCAACATTATGACTAAGAATGAGTCATATTGTTCTGTAAAAGGACAAAGAAGCTAGAAGTCTCATTTGCAATTCAAATCAGTTCACAACGCTGAAACTACACCTGTAAAATTGGAAAGATGAAAACATATTTGGCATGTATTTGAAGAAGTCACGGACGGTTACTATGACTCGCTGTAATATTCATGAGTATCTTACATTGCTTTTGAGGATACAATTAAGAGTTCAAACCAGAAGGCAATAAACTATAAATTTTAATAAAAATGTCCAATATATATGGACATTTTGTCAGTACTTGTTATAGCTATCTTTGATATGGCAAATGATCCCAGCAATGGACGAACCTAGTACCTTAACATACTTTACTCATACAGGGTGGATACGACATTTGCGTTATAAATGAAACCACGTGCTATACTAGATCACCATAGTATAGTGAAATTCAAAACTAAAAAAATAACTGAACCAAAATGAAGTTTTAATACAAAATAATTCACCAAATTTCTTTAAATAAATAACTTCCTGTTCTTCTGCACGAATTTTAACAGGTATAAAGTTGATTGAAGAGTCACTGAACATCTATGAAACACTATATTTTTTACAGCTTATACAAAACAGGATCTAAAAAGTTATTATTTCGAAATTAATTTTTTTGAAAACCACTGGATGGTTTTCAATGAATTTAAGCGTACCATCCGCAAGTATATGATACAATGTATAATGTATTTTCCACAGTGTATATTAGCGCTTACACAATTTATGTCACGCAGGCATGATACCACATCAGGGCATAAAAACATCTTGAGCTCCTCCATGCTTCCGAAGACATATTAAGCCAATGGTCCCAATTGTCATCATTAAAGTTGTTTAGCTATATGAATAAGATGCCGTCTTTAGGCAACTGACACCAGTTTTAGCCACTTCCACACACACACGAAAAACCACAAACAAACATAAGTCATAGTTTCATGAAATAAGTAAGGTTGTTTGGAATGATAAAAACTTAATTAGAAACCAATACAGTTTTTTTGCATCTTTTGTTGACACATTACTAAACAAACTGTTACTGTTATTTATTACTAAATACATAAACCAGACTACATCAACATAGTATGAATCTATTATAATGTATATTTCAAGTATTGCAATTCCTTTAAAGATAAGATAACAAAAGTCCCCTCTGAAGCATTTATAATGCTACTAAGTAATAATGCTAATGAGTAAATAACGAGATAAAAAATAAATAAGTAAATCCCCATGGATACCTACCAGAAAAATGTTAACAATACTTAAATTCTATGCCACAAGACGACATATCTGTTACTTGAGTAAAAATGTTTATTAGATAATTTAATTTTATATATATGCAAATGGTATCCCAGAAATGAGAAACATAGTGATGGGCATCTGGCAGCTAGGTGGGTCAATGACATAAAGTAGATTGCTGGTTCTTACTGGATTGCAAAGGCTAATGATATAGGGAATAATGGCTCAGACAAAAGGAGGCTTATACCCAGCAGTGGGCTGTGGAAAGCTGACGATAATGATGATAGGTATACAAGTTGTGTTAAACACCTTTTAAGAAAAAGTTAAGCTTACATGCTGACAATTATTTTTGAATCTCGTATGTGTGAGAAAGAGCACAAACAGGCTCTATTTTTCAAATACAAATAAAAAAGAGGTGCATTCTGAGTACCTACCACATATAGTTTCTTCCATAACCTGGCCCATTCACGCAGAACACATGCTATCTCCCGAACCAGTGGGTCATCCTTCAACTCGGCAATGGCTGTGGCTCCAGTGCCTTTGACTGTGCATGGTCTGATGGACACCACACAGCCTGGGAATATGCCCCATGCTGATCTGTTTTTGGTGCTGAATCCCCTATACCAAGCTGAAATGCATTCAAAGGATTAATTTCAGTAATCATGTTAACTTGATTTTAAACAATTCGTTCCTGAGCTCCTTTATTAAATAAATAACAATCATAATGAAATAAACTAAAAGTTTTAAAACTTTTATTGTATGTTTGGCTATTTCAATTCTTATACATACAGAACAACTTTATCCCTTGCGATAGACAGAGCATATATGACCTTCTTCTCCCTTCCTATTTAAGAGCCAGGCTTTAAAGGAGTGATTTCTAATTTTCCCTATCCTTGGCTAATTATTTTATTTTCTAAATTGATTTCATATTTAATTTATGTTAGATTTACTTAAAAAAATTCTCCTTTGTTTTCCCTTCTCTTGTTTTCCTTCTACCTTCCCTTCAACTATTATTTTACATGGGTCATGTCTAAATAAGTGACACAGCTTTTTTTCCTCTTCTATTTTCAATCTTGAGTGGTTTAAAACCATAAGAATAAAATTTACCTGTTTACTGCACTGTTAAGTTTCTGCCTTTTTTTACCAAAATTGCATTGTAATCAAAGAAAAGTGTAATACTTTTTTGTTTTTTACTAAGTTTTATAAATTAAAAAAAAATAGTAAAACAAAAATAGTTATACCTCTTAGGTACTTTACTTACCTCCATTCTCTTCTAGAATCTGAACAGTCTCTCCAATTTCAATTGGTAAACCCGAACGGACATCTCCTTTCCAATTGTAAACTCCTGGAATATAGCATTTCAATTAGAAGAATGTGTTTGCCTAAATTATGAACAAAAATTCCATAACACATGCCATATGAAACTGTAATGTCCCTACTTTAAGTACAACCATTTCCTTAAATTTTAAGAAATAACAGTGGATTAATGATGATTTATGTTTTTGAATAAGCATGCACTGATTCCACAACATAAATAATTTTCTTTCTTTCATTCTCCTCTCTTTCTTTCTTTCTCACAGCTAGTCAATTGTTACAATATAGAGTTGGCTCTACATTGCAGTATTTGAATTTAGGAAAAAGACTCATCTTCCTAATCCAAATCTGGAAAAGAAAGAAGTACCAATTTTTTTTTTTAACTGGTTGTGTTGTGTTGTAGGTACAGGTATAGGTATTACCTGCATTTTTTAAAATACTTATACCTATGGTGTTAAGATGTAGTGCCACTAAAGATTTTTGTATAAGTAATAACTTTAACTATTTCTTATTTGTCAATGTGTTAATTTACTTTATTTTCTATTATTTCTACTTAATTAATTATAAACCTATAAATTTGTTTCTATGGCATCCGCGGAAGACCAGCGTTGTGGGTCACTCCACAACATATGCTGAGCGGAAACCATTTTGGTATGAACATATAAATTGGGATTATTTTTGTTGTGTTTGTTTCTTGTTGTTTTTTATTTTTATGTTTAGTACCAAGTAAACAATTTTTCTTTCGTTTTTTCCAAGCCTTAAGAGGTCCCTCCACGTGAGGCTTGGATTGGTACTTCTTTCTTTCAATGATTTTTACCAAACATCTACCAGCAGATTCATTAAAAAAAATATTAATTTTTTCCAGGGATTGAAACACTATTGGTGTTTAAATCTGAAGATAGAGTATCATATAGAAAAAACATAAACAGTGTTAAACCTAGGGGCCAATAATTCATACAAGTTCATAGTTAATTTGATAGTTAGGCTGTTAGAGTAAAAAAAATATAACTCCTGAAAGTAGTACATGTAAATTACAAAATAGAGTCAGAAAACTAAAGGACATAACTCATATTAAATCCTTTGTTCCCCAAATTCGCTGATAACATGTGTGTTGCATACGAAATATTTATACAGCGGCGATAAATACATAAACAATGACTCCTAATCGGCGAAGAGGACCTCACTTTGTCATCAGCGCAAGATGAGACTAAAATAGTTTATAAGAAGAGCTATGTGGTTAATCAATAATCTGGTAAGAGTATAGTTAATATTCTTGTCGTGTAAAAACATTTCCGCTACTTATTACTCAGGGGCAGCAGGATGTTATATCCTATCTCTGATTGAATTATAAACGTCAAACTTACCGACAGCCAATTTCGGAGATTTCAATGGAATCCACATGTTTTTTTGTCAGAACGATGTCCTCGTTCTAATTATTCATGTAGTTATCACTGCAACATTGCAACTTATCCACAAATGCAATAAAATACGAACGAATACAAAAACTCTTTGCTCTACGCTGCCCAATATTGTTGACAGATGCAGAAGTGCGTTCAAACACTCCCAAAATAACAAATTGCATTCAAGATAAAAATATTTTCTGTTTAGGTAAACCACTTTTTAGGCTTTCGTACCCAAAGGGTAAAAACGAGACCCTATTATTATGGCTCCCCTGTCCATCTGTCCATATATGAATATTATATATACCATCTGTCTGTCTGTCACCAGGCTGTATCTCATGAACCGTGATAGGTAAAGAGTTGAAATTTTTTAAAGATGTGTTGCCGCTATATATTATCAACAAATACAAAAAAATACAATAAAATAAATATTTAAGGGAGCTCCCATAGAACAAGTAGAAGTTTTTGCTCGATATTGATAACAAACAGCTACAGATAAACGCTTGAAGTATTTACAGAATATTTCGTATAAAATAAAATAATATTAATATTTAAGGGGGTTCCCGTACAAAAGACATGATTTTTTGCAATTTTTATAGTTAATGGTACGGAACCCTTCGTGCGCGAATATAACTCGTACATAGCCGGGATTTTTCATGTAGTTATGTGAGGAAAATCAAACGGCATATTGCAAACTCTGAGGTACTATTTTTGAACGCTTGACGTGAGTGTTTTACGCGAACGTTTCCAGAAGGCGGCGGCGATGGGTTGCGTAGCGCGAGCCCCTTCCTAACCTCGCGCCTACAATTTTTTTTAGAATGTCAACTTGCAGTGTGGACGAAGACCTTTATTCTTGTAGAATGTCAACTTGCAGTGTGGACGAAGGAAGAGCCGCCCGCAGACTTTTTTAGTTCTGCTATAATTATGTAGATGATGAAGAGTTTATAGGTATACCACAATCATGGATCTAAAAATAATCACAATGTAATCTTTGCGGTTTTTGAAAATGTGCTCCTGGGCTCCGTCGAATCAACGAAATGAATTCACACCATCATTTCGTTGTTAATCAATCTCACGTAGAAAAATATCAAGGGCTAATAGGCGTACAGCCAAATATTGTGAAACAAATAGAAAAAGAAATCTGTCAGGTCAGTTTTGGTCTGTGGAGTTCTTGGCGGGAATTTCGACGGACTGCACGGTTTTTGTTTTGGATTGTTTTGCAAATTGCTTCTAGTGCTTCTAGTGGACTTCTAGTGGACACAATTTATAATGTGATATCGGTGTAATTTGGTGTTATAAATGTCCATGTTTACGAACAATGTGTGGAATAACTAAAATGAAGTGTCATGGTGCGGCTGTAGTGAGATTTACATAGCGGGTTGGTGGTCGCTCGCCTTACTGCTACTGCGTCTATGATCAAACCAGTGGATTCGTGGGAATTGTCGCCAGGGGCTCCATTGAATCACCGAAATAAATTACACCACCATTTCGTTGATAACACGTAGAAAATATGAAGGGCTAAAAGGCACAGAAAGCCAAATGCCGTAAAACAAATATGAAAAAAAAAGTTTTGGTCTGTCAGTGTCATAAAGTGTAAATAAAAATATAAATATTTCTTCCGTTTTTGGTTTGAGTAGAGATTACCAAAGAGTAAAGGAGATTGCTAAACGAAACGATGTCTGACGATTTTATACCATTGAATCAAAGCACTCCTGTCCAAGGAATGTGGCAGGGCAAGAATCAAAACCAGCGTTACCAAAACAATAGATATAGTAACGGCCCGAAGCGCGGTGGTAACAGATGGAGTAATCATTCTCAAAGGAATAACAGCTATGGGGTATGTACTTATCCAAGTTAGAAATGGTATCTTTTCGTATTATGGTTTGTTGTATCCATAGTAATGTGGTGCCAAAAGTGTCTGATTTTGAGAATAAAGCATAATTAAAAGATCAAACATTCAAACTTTATGTTTATTGACATCATTAACGAGGAGGGGAAGATAGTAAAGTTTTTGCAATTAAATTCCTTAAAGTTGATAATATGCATAAAAGGACTTGTTCAACTGGTAGAAATGGTCGTTGAGTAGAGAAAGAAAGCATATTTTATACAAC
The DNA here is from genome assembly GCA_947532085.1 of Elegia similella. NCBI lineage: Eukaryota > Metazoa > Arthropoda > Insecta > Lepidoptera > Pyralidae > Elegia > Elegia similella. The sequence goes on from OX383930.1 coordinate 22,644,282, forward strand.
ATATGTATAGAAGGATATGTTTGTTTATATATTACTTGCTGTATATTTTCAGAGTGACAGCAACAGCAGTTTTGGAAGTGACAGCCGGAGCAGTATTGATGCATACTTACACCCTGCAATGCTGCAAGATCCTTGGAGACATCTCTATAAAAATAGCCCTTAGTAATCTGTTTTAAGAATCACATTTTCACTTACATGACAAGTTACATTGTGAATTAAGAATAAAGCAATTTATTACAATTTTTTTTTATAAATAATAATAAGTAAGTACTAGCTTTTCCTGCAATTCACCTGCAGTTATAACCAGGGTTGGGCAGTATTTGATATATTAAAAAATTCAAATATGTAATAGGAAAAAAAAAATGCATATTTTGTATTTGTATTAAAATGACTTCCTAAAATGTCATTTGTAATTAGTATTTCGAATTGACACTGAACTATTTTATATATTTTGTATTAAATAAAGGGCCATTTATATTTGTCTTTCAAATTTAAATGGCTTCAAAATATAATTAACTTTTTTGGTTTACAATCTTAACAATGAATATGTTTTACAGAAAATAGATAGCTTTCTTAAGCAAAATTAGCATTATTATTTTTCCAAAAAGAAGCTGTGTTTCAGAAAGTACATTTATAAGTGTTCATGTGATGAAATTCTTGCATTAGCTATATCATCAGACTGTATTTTGTATTAAAAACAAAATTGTTAAATTACTGTATTTCGTATTTATAATACATAACTTAAAAGTGATTGGTGTTTAGCATTGAGAGAGATGTATTGTTATTTGTATTTTAAGCAAAGCATGTATTTTGACCAGCCCTGATTATTGACTTAATAATTTCCAAGCTAAAAGTTGCATCACCTAATAGTTTGCTTTAGGAGTAACAAACATTTATAAATGTGAAAGTTTGTAACTATGTATTAAATATACTTTCACATTTATGATTTTGTCTACGCATTACGAGTTTGTTCCAGTTGCCGTCGAAACAGCAGGGCCTTGGTATCTTGAAGCCAAGGATTTCATTGGTGAGATAGGGCGTCGCTTGAGGTTAAGTGGTCATTGGGGTGGCATTTTTGATTGACTTTAAGATTTATTTTATTTTAAATTTTTATTTTCGCTTTAATTTAGGTTTAATTTTTAATTATATGTTTGTTTTATTTAGTAAGACATATGATATTAGTAAGTTCACATTAATACATATAATATTAGTAAGAGTTATGGCTTGCATATTGTATTGTTGTCGTGATTATGTACAACTTGCTCAAGCAACATGATTTAAAATGGGTGTCACAAAATGTACGCAAAATTTGAAAAAAAATATTTTTTCTTTATAGTTTTTTGTTATTTAAAGCTGCCAACACTATCGTACTTAGACCGCTAGCTTCCAAAGGGATCTGTCTCCGCACTTCTTAACAATAATGTGGGCGATGTGGGCGACGCCTTGACTAGCAATACTATTTACATTTATATTTTTTAATTGAAATTAGTTCATAGGATATGTAGGAATAACCACAATAACACATCAGACAAATTAATACCTACGCACTCTTGCTGACATTTTATAAATAAATAAAATAAATATAAAGGGACAAATCACACAAATTGAGCTAGCCCCACAGTAAGTTGTGAACTTGTGTCGTAGGCGTAGGAAACTAACTCAACGATACTATACTTTATAATAGAAACTTATACATAAATAGATAAACATCTAAGGCCCAGGTCAATCTGTAAAAGATCGTTTTCCATCATGACCTGACTGGGGATCTGACCCGGGCTCCCTCGCAGGCTGGCGCGTTAACCACTGCGCCACGGAGCTCGCCGAATTTTACATAACTTAAATGTGGCTGAAGCAGAAACAGAGGCGCTGCGCTCGCGCTCCGCGCTCACTCGGTCAATAAAGTGTATGATGTTGGAAATACATTATGAATTCTGAGCACCGAAACGAGAGAGTTCGAGAATAGAAAATCTCTCATGCAGAGATTGAATTGTGTTACTTCATGGCATGAGGCACCGTCTTGTTGAAACCACTTATCATCATAATTCCAGCCGTAAGATGTCCACTGCTGGGCAAAGGCCTTTGCCAAGGATTCTTTTGTCCATGGTAGGATATTGTCATACTCACCACGCTTGGCAGTCGAGCGCAGTTTCTTTGGCTGGATCCACCCTTGAGCACATCAAGGGTGGATCCAGGGGTCATGGGGGCATGACCCCTCCCCCCCCTGGGCTGGGTTTACAATTTTAATAAGTAGTCCACCTAGGCCCTGGGTGGGACCTAGGTGGACCACTTATTCAAATTGTTAAACAATGTTTTTAAATATCCATCCACAAAAACGCATTACGGAAGAAGTCGTACAAGAAAAAATTGATTTTGTCATATAAATATATATATTTTTAAGTACAATAAGTACTTACATATTAATATAATACAAACTTTTTACTAGTATCTATGATTATAAAAAATAAATTATAACTTCTCACGACTCTGTGACCCCCCCCTGGCATCAAAGCTGGATCCGCCCTTGCTTGTACATACTACTGACACTGCTGCCTATCGAATGCATTTTTAAGCTGGAGAAGGAAAGGAATTTGTTGGATTTAGGGAAGGAATGAAGGTATAGGGATACTTTCACTAACTCCACCCCTTGCGGACCTCCAGACATCTTCCGACTCCCACCCTTAGACGGTTTAGGGGTCTCAAAATACGCAACGGCAGATTGTAGCCAGGTGGAACGCCCGCGCCGATTGGAAAGTAGGACATCTCGTTCATCCAAATTCCACCCTAGCTCGCCGTATAGTTCCGTCAAGCGCTACATTTGGGACAATACTTTGACGGCTTTTGAGGTGTGCAGGAGTCTGATATTGGTTGAAAAGAGGATACCTACCTAGAGCAATGGCAGTCGTATACGTATATATTCAGCATAATATTTATTTTTGATGTGAAACGTCTTTAACATCGGTACAATACACGGGGTACCATTTCAGAAAACCGAACCTTAACGAAGTGGTTTATATGGTCTGACGTTAATAACTACAAAACTATTCATCGTAGAAACATGATTTTAGTTACATTATTTAGCGTATTAGTCAGCTCGTTGCTAAGACCTTGAGTTTGCATCGCGACATCTGGTTTTCTTTAAATCTTTAACACTAAAAGCGACTCGCTGATATAGGTATCTAGACGTTTCATGTTAAAACCAACGGCCGTGTAAATCGACACAAACCCATTTGATTTTTTTACTTTTAAAATGGTGTGCGTTACCCCAGCAAAAAAGTACTGAATATCAAAACGTAATATTGCTAGATAATTAGTAGGTCACGTCGTGTAAATGTAGTTGAAAGTTTTAAATTTGTACGTCCATTAATTTTTGATATATTAATTAAAATCAGATTCTGCTGGGATGACATTTCAAACGTTACGCCAGCAAAAAATTTTCTCGGATCCGAATGAAAGTTAATACAATAATTAGTAGTTGATGTGCTGTAAATGTACTTGTATAAATATAATTTGTACGTCTCCAGACTTTTGCGATATTCAAATTTTTGCTGGGGTAACGTTTGGTCGATTGCTGGATCTCATAATCGGCACGACGTGGGAGTTTGATTTTTTTTTACTTACACTGTTATGAATTTGTAGGTCATGTCTGTATAAACAGAATTTATAAAAATGTTACCATTGAAGGATTAAAAATAAAAATATGAAATCAGGTATTTTAACTCCTGTACTTTAAATATAGGACCTACAAACTAATTGTTGACGTTAGTTTGTACCTTATGACTGCCTACAATGCCCAGGTAAGTATCAATATGAAATCTTAAGTATTAAATTAGTTATGAGAAAAAGAACCATATCTAGGTCGCCAGGAATTTCGACAGCCGATTAGACCAGTTTTTCTATTAGTTCGAAAGTCGACAGCTATCAAACTATTTGTAAGAGTAAGTTAACTATTAGTTTACAAAAAATCAGCTCAATACACGCAGTAGTTTAGGAAATACCATTAAATATCCATCTGTAGGTGAAATACCATGATAAACCGACCATTTTTGGGAGTATAGTAAAAGGCGACGGTACCGTATATTTAGTTGTATTACTGAAATTGGTCGTATATTCATTTATTTTTGCGGTACATTCGTACACTAAAGTGTTGGCATCCTTACTAATATTATAAATGCGAAAGTGAGTTTGTTTGTTTGTTACGCTTGCACGCCGTAACTACTGAACCGATCATTATGAAATTTTGCATACATGTTCTTTGGAGTACGGAGAAGGACATAGGCTACCTTTTATCCCGGGAAAAAGTACTATTACCGAGGGATTGACATTGACGCGGGCGAAAGCTAGTTTATAAATATAATCTGTATTTCTTCATACGAGAGTGTAGAATACAGTTTGTGTACGTATGCAAACATGAGGATGAGTTTTTAATGCACAGGCAAATATTCTTGGTTTTATGCCTTGGTTCTATACATAGGTAGGTACAGATATAATAATATATATTATCACCATATTTATTTCTTTCGAGTAATAGGTACGCTAGGCGTTTACAAAATACCTATTTAGAAGAGTAAGAAAAATCTTTTACTTTTTGAAGGCTTCCGGATTCCCGTCTTGTTTATTATTTGTTATGTAAGTTTAGGTATAATATAAATTAATAGTTATTTCATTTGCAAACTGTAAATTACAAATCTCATTATTGGATAACAAAACCAAAAAGATTTTTTTTAATGTGACGCTGTATACACTTGGTGTAAATCATTGTATTATGTGCGCGACCGAGACGAGACGAGACGTCAACACAAAAAAGATCAACTGTCGTAGAATTCACTCTAGACATTTGGTCGATCCCGCAGGAGTATCGCAGACCGCTCTGCAGCAGCGCCATCTAAATATCAGTTTCTGAACTAAACACTAAGTTTACTCCACTCATAACTCTGTAAATATACAGCAATTTTTAACTCATTATTTATTTTAAATTAGGACATTTAGTTAGTGGTAAATAATATGCTAGTATTTCATACTATGTCTCATTCATAATTGGCGATTTTAAGTGTCAAACGGAAAGAAAAGAATGAGTTTACCACTTAAATATACAGAGGGCGTTTACTAATATTGTAAAGAAAGTATCAACCCCATGAATGCACTCTCCCTCCTTATCAGCGTTGCTAAATGCTGGTCAGTGACTCATTCTTGTCATGGCCACAAACTAGTTAGAACTTGAGATCCCTGTCAAAGTAATATAAATGTACAGATCTATAATTTTATTCTGTGTTCTGAGAAGTGAAATTTATCGTATACCTATATGTGGTGGGTGTGATAACTTGAGTGAGTATAGTGAAGAAATTAAAATGACCCAATACCTACATGGTGAGTTTGTTTGACACCTACATGGGCCCAGTGAGCCCATGGGCACAGCTCTGCTTTATACTTTATTTCCGCCTTTCATAGACTACTTTTGTAGGAACAACTTTACCTCGAGACAATCTATGATAGACAATATAAAATTCTGAATGCTTCACTTCGAAGTTAAAAAAAACACTTGAATTTAACGATGTACACGACTGTACTATTTTACGTGAATACTACTGCTGATTTAGGATGGTTAGCAATATATACTGTAGCGTCGCTTTTTGCTGTACTCCCGAAAATGGTCGGCTTACTATGGTATTTCACCTACGTACGGTTAGATATTTAATTATATTTCTTAAACTACTGCGTGTATTAAGCTGATATTTTGCAAACTTATAGTTAACTTACCCTTACAAATAGTTTGATAGCTGTCGACTTCCGAACTAATGGAAAAACTGGTCAAATCGGCTGTCGAAATTCCTGGCGACCTAGATATGGTTCTTTTTCTCATAACTAATTTAATACTTTAGATTTCATATTGATACTTACCTGGGCATTGTAGGCAGTCATAAGGTACAAACTAACGTCAACAATTAGTTTGTAGGTCCTATATTTAAAGTACAGGAGTTAAAATACCTGATCTCATATTTTTATTTTTAATCCTTCAATGGTAACATTTTTATAAATTCTGTTTATACAGACATGACCTACAAATTCATAACAGTGTAAGTAAAAAAAATCAAACTCCCACGTCGTGCCGATTATGAGATCCAGCAATCGACCAAACGTTATCCCAGCAAAAATTTGAATATCGCAAAAGTATGGAGACGTACAAATTCTATTTATACAAGTACATTTACAGCACATCAACTACTAATTATTGTATTAACTTTCATTCGGATCCGAGAAAATTTTTTGCTGGCGTAACGTTTGAAATGTCATCCCAGCAGAATCTGATTTTAATTAATATCTCAAAAATTGATGGACGTACAAATTTAAAACTTTCAACTACATTTACACGACGTTACTTACTAATTATCTAGCAATATTACGTTTTGATATTCAGTACTTTTTTGCTGGGGTAACGCACACTTTAAAATGGAGCGAAAGACAACAATGTATTTATTATTTACAACTCTTATCACCATCGGTTTCTTGCTGTTTGGTATTGTGTGGTCTAGGTACCTACCTAAATGTTGAATATAATCGAAGCCTTGAGCAAAGTGTACACACGTTTTTATGCTTATAGAAACGTTATTAAAAATATGCGACCTGAACTCCCTAACGATAGGGACCGAATCGTATTGAAGAATTTACTTTCTTACTCCTTAAACTCATACACACTCATTGATATATCTAGCGCAATGTGTGGCAGTGTTACGTTAGCCACCTACATTGATACCTACACAAATTTTAAATTTTCTGTACTTATAAATAAGCGTTTCTCTGTAAGTCCGCGTTGCTAAGGGGGCAGGTGTGAATGTGATACTTTATTATCACGGCGCCGAGAAAGGTCATCATATACATAAATAGTGTTATTGTTACTGCATTTCTATACTGCACCACTCGCATCACAGTGCATGATGAAGAACGTTGTTGTAGTGTTGTTATTTCTAGTGGGCATATATCTCAGTTCTACAGGTAAGCCATTAATTACCCTCGTATTGAAGAAGGGTCATGTTTTCAACAATTTGTGTACATCCGTTGATTTCCAACCAACCAACATCCAACAGTTCAATGCGGGGGTTGCAATTTAACTTGCAAATTACCAAGATCATTCCAGTAGGTACATACAGATGACACTTGTTTTTTTAAATATTTTGCCATTTATCCCAAAGGGAAAGTTGTAGGTTGGTTGTTTTTGACGTTTCCATACAAAATGTCCGGCCGAAAGGTTTTGTATGGAACTGCCCATTTTTTTTTTGAGTTCCGAGCATTGGTCCCATAGGAAAAGTTGTTTATATCGACGGGCTGAACTCACCCCTTTAAGGGTCCAGAACGATCAAAATTTCACTTGTATAATGTACCTACCTACTTACTAGATATTTATTTTGAAATATTTTCTTACTTATGTGACATAAAAATTCATAACTGCTAATAATAATACCTATCCTTCTATCATCGCATCTCACGCCATCGACAGGAAGTTCATCCCCATACCTTGGATCCTAAATGGTTGCGTACAACTTTTTGAAAGGAACTTTTTTTCACGTACCTACGCGCTAACTGGTGGAAGGAACTTCCTGCCATGGTTTTCCCGAGAAACCATACCTATGCGGTTCGTTTCGCGTTAAAAGATTTCAGAGTCGGCAACGCGTGAGTGGCACCTCTGGTGTTGCAAACGTCCATAGGCTACGGTAACCGCTTTCCATCAGGTGGGCCGTATGCCTGTTTGCCTACTTACTTAGTAGAATAAAAAAAACCCATCTGGTAGATTGGTTACACCCATCGGAACCTCTACTGAAATGCTGACCCAAAGTCATGTTGCATTAATGGCGCGCAAAAATTGGGCCACACCACACATAATGTCTTTTGTAGGCAGCAGTCGTTCGTATTTTTGATTGGAAATAGTCATTAAATCTATGTATAGGTTTAATGACTATTTGTACACTGGCATGTACACTGAAACGCCAGTATGTTTATATACAATATAAATATATACGGACAAATCACACAGATTGAGGTAGCCCCAAGGTAAGTTCGAGACTTGTGTTATGGGATACTAACTCAACGATACTATATTTTATAACAAATACATATATAGATAAACATCCAAAACCCAGGCCAATCTGAAAAAGATCATTTTCCATCTTGACCTGGCCGGGGATCGAACCCGGTCATTCCGTGTCGCAGGCTGGCGTGTTGACCGCTGCGCCACGGAGCTAGTCTATGTTTGTAGCCTCCTTCAGGATTCTTCGGATTTTAGGGCACTTATTCCTCAAAGGTATACCTACCTATTTGTTTGTGGATCAGTACTGTATTGTTTCAAAATCTAAATTAAATTGATAAATTAATTAATCAATGACGCAGCTGCAGAGCTAAGGCGGATTTCGAGACAGGAAATTGTTTGATCGATTAGGAAGAGTGTTTTATAATTAGGTACATACAACGTAGTTAAGTACCTATCAGTAGGTATTTTTCGAACTTGGAATAGGAACATTGTGTATTAAGGGCTATTAAGATTAAGGGGTATTGTGTTGGTAAGTACTTATTAAAGCCTTTTGGGCTAGTTATGGTAGTCAAAACTAATACAAAAAGAGGATTAAGTACAAACTAACAAAAAGTATCATCGATTGTTAATACACGTATTATAGTTATTAAATTTTAGGGTTCCGTACCTCAAAAGGTAAAAAACGGAACCCTCATAGGATCGTTGTCCGTCTGTCTGTCAAGATCAAGACCCTTTTTGTGAGGAACGCGTGGAGGTATCAAGCTGAAAAAAAGCTCATATCAAAGACTCAGGTCTACTTTCCCTTGAAGTTGTGACAAAATGAAACTTCTAAGCCAAAGCAATCAAAAGATACAGCCGCAGCGCGACATTCGCAAGGTAGTCAAATTCTACAGGGTACTTCCCGTGAACTCAGAATCTTGAAATTTGGTACGAAGCAAAAGAAGTCTTATAGCACAGATAAAGGAAAAATTGTAAAAAGCATGAATGTATAGTTACAACATTTATTAAAAATATTTTTAATACTTTTAAACTAAAATATTAACATATATAATCTTTGTATTCAAGGCTAAGCTACCGAAATAAGTAGATACCTACACAACCTTGTATGTACTCAATTTGTAAATACATACCATACCATAAAGATACATTTCATGTCGTAGCCGCAATTAGCATAACAGTCGGCGCAGATAAGTAAACAAAAACTGTCATCAGTTTCTGGTTTGTATAATGTTTTGTGACCATTAGTAGAGGTTAGGATAAGCCTAGTAGAGCTTAATTACCATGAGCCCATGTGTATATAAGGCAGACTTAGACTTATAGTTATTGACTAGCTCCGTGGCGCAGCAGTCAACACGTCAGCCTGCGACACGGAGTGACCGGGTTCGATCCCCGGCCAGGTCAAGATGGAAAATGATCTTTTTCAGATTAGCCTGGGTCTTGGATGTTTATCTATATATGTATTTGTTATAAAATATAGTATCGTTGTGTTAGTACCTATCCCATAACACAAGTCTCGAACTTACTTTGGGGCTAGCTCAAACTGTGTGATTTGTCCGTATTTATTTATTTATATTATAGATAATGGTACGGAACCCTTCGTGCGTGAGACCGACTTGCACTTGGCCGGTTTTTTATAGTACTTATACAGGTACAGAGCCGCTTTTACCTAATCTGCCGAGGGCCTCCAGTGGGGCCCTCGGCAGATTAGGTATAGGTTCTTGACAGGCCACTATTTCAAAAACGGACATATCAAAAAAGTACCTATCTAACAATAAACAATCTGATGAATCTGATGAAATCTGATTTTAAAAATCGGTCTTCTAAAATAAACTTATTCCATAAATATCTTATTCCATGATAATTTTTTTAACAATATTATTTGAGTTTGATCTCATCGTTGCTTCCCACCAGGCAAGATAGAGGTCAAACGAACTCAAATTATTCATAGAAAAAAAACCATAAAATAATGATTTGTTTTTGTGATAAATTTTTGCGTTGTATTTTAGTGATTATCGTTTAAGTTTTCGAAATACTTAAACATATATATTCAGGATAATCGATTGTTGTATATCGTATTGGCGGCACCTGGGGTAAATATTAACCTAGTGGGAAAATTTTAGATAAAGAGATCCTACCTAGGGAAATCACACTTCTTCTCTTCAACCACTTGTTTATCTGTGTCTTTGTTTAATTCACAGAAACCACTGAAAAATGTAGCGATGCGGAGTACAATCCAGGGCCGAACTGCGGCTTGGAGCCCACGTGTGCCGCCCGGAGCCCACACTACTACCCCAAAAACACCTGCGACTGTTGGTGCAAGCCCGGCACGTACAGGAAGCTAGAAACAAACGCGTGTGTCGAATTGTCTGGTTGTTGATGATGTTGATGACGGGGATGATGATGATAATGATCCTCCACTGTTTTCGGTCGCAGTGATTGTAAATGTTTATATTAATAAAGATTTAGTTGTAAGCTTATTTCTTTTGTTTTATTTACCCATAGATTCGAATGCGAAGTAAAGTTCTTTTTTTGGTTTTCATCTCTTTCCGCTCGTTTTCGTTATTTTATTTCATAACAAACAATAATATCACTATGTCACTCCAACAGTTTACATACATCGCACATAGTATCACGTCTTTTCCCCTTACGGGGTAGACAGAGCCTAGGTCTATAAGACCTTATGGCCACTTTTAGTATGTTGGAGGGCGTGTAGATGGAAAACGGAATCAAATAGTGATGGGTTGCTAGCCGTATCGCCTATCAACATTATTCCGCAGATTTTAACCCAATCCCTCGATCGGCTTTTACGATCTGCACGGGAAGAGAGGCAGCAGCAACAATAGCTTGCTTTCCAAAATACCTATACATATATCTCTATCCAACGTCGCGTCTTTTTCCCTTGCGGGGTGACAGAGCCCAAGTCATTTAAAACTAAAAGCCATGTCGAGCATGTTGGTGAGCGTATAGGTGGAAAATGGAGTCAAATTAGTGATGGGTTGCAAGCCGCATCGCCTAATAACAAGATTCCTCATATTTTTGTCCATTCCCTTAATCTGCGCAGGAAGAGAAGCAACTGGATCATTCTAAATTTTTTTCTTTTTTCGAAGTTCAGCATGGAGGCCAAAAATATGATTTATCATTTATGGAACAGAGCACAGGGGTCAATATTCTTAAGTACCTATGTCAAATAGGTGACCTTAAACTAAAGGCATGGTCATTGTGAAACAATAAGAACAATCACAAGAAGTCATTTAAAAAATTAAGCCGACTACAAATTTTCCTAGTGACTGATACCTACGATACATACCTACTTGACTCTTTATTTCAAAAACTACTGAACCGATTTTGAAAGCGCTTGCACTGTTTCCTAAGTTGGATTATATCTAGATCAACTAAAAATCATTTTTGCAATGTGACTTCTAATATACGCCATATGCGCGCAAAGAAATATACTTTCTTATAAAATTTGGCACACATGGTTAGAAGCTAATATAAACTAACATACTTATATTTAAAAAGCTGTGCAATTCTGTCTTAAACCTTTATGGACAATTTGTATCTAATTAAAAAAAAATCAATTTATATGTAAAATAAAAAATAATTATTGCAAAAATAAATTTTGCCGGCAGCGTGGCTCTACCACAACTAAAAATACATTCTTAAATACATTTGACATGCTGCTTCTAGTCTAAACTTGAGTTCCCAAGTAAAAAAATGCGAGTAAATTCCCAGTCCTGCATTTTCTACTATGACCTACTTAATTTAATTTGGAATGAAGGAAGAGAAGGGAAGATAACGTCTAGTTGAGTTAGTTATTGTTTATGAGGGTTTTCCTTATTGTGTTGTACATACTACCGGGAATAATTACGGCACCAGCGTCAATAAAAGTAAAATTATCTACTTTAAATAGGTTTCTGGAGCGACTGACCCCGAGGTGAAGGTGAAGAACATACTTACATATAAGCAGCGGAGTAGCTAGAGGGATCGGGACGGGGGAAGAGTTTTCTATAAAATAAATCAGGATAAAATCAGTATGATACGTTTACGTAACTTGTAGTATATAACATTTTTTTATTACGAAAAAAAAATTACAAACTAAGAATAAAACTAATAACCAACCAACTATAAAATGGTATACTTACTAAAATAAAACAAAGTTAAAAATCTAAAAATTCTTGCCCATGTTGGCGAGAATGCTGGCTGCAATCCCACGCTGGATAGCGCTTATTCTTTGTGCGAAAAAGCAGCCAGCCCTCTTGTCACGTGCGGTGGAGGTCAGGCGAGGTGCAATCTCTTTATAGAGAGCTCTCGCACCAGGACCCCATGGCCTAAATGTCTCCACACCAAACGGCACAAATATGTAGTCTGCATTTAAGCAGGTATATTTGCGCCGCTTAGCGACCTCAGCGGTATATTTATTTCACATTTGAGTATTGTTTGTCCGGTATCGGATCAGCCGGCCTATTTGCTGGCTCAGTGTACAACGTTTTGATAGTCACTTCAAAACTTTTGTATGACTGACTATTTTTATTTAAGATATATAAAACGTAATGTATTTTGAAGTGACTATAAAACGTTGTACACTGAGTTAGCAAATAGGCCGGCAGATCCGGCGCGGTAGGCAAACGTGATAAGTCTCCATCTCCATTCAAAACGCCGGAATCCCTCATCCGAGACAAAACCGTACCGTGGTCAAGCGCTGTAAGACTACGTCCCCTGGGACCATCGTCAAAGTCGCATGGTGATTTGCACCCACCCGTCTCTGGGGCGAGAACTGAAGCCCCGGGTGACACCCATGCTAGCTACGCCACTGCATATAAGCTGCAAACATAGATAACATTAAACACAACGCGGTTCGTCTCAGTCGCGATGATGATTGCCTTAGTCATCGTCTTGCTCATATCCGCGCATATTATGGGTTAGTAGTGATAAAATGTATATACATTTACTGTTTATGTATTGTTGATAATATTTTGTGTTAAGTGAACCTACCTACATACTAGGTATGGACAATGCAGTTTAGTTAATGGCGAAAAAGGATGCGTGATTTAATTGGATGTGCAAGTGATGTACATAATAATTTAAATAAACAGATCAATCGAGTGAATAACTTCCTATAAATTAGGAGATAAATACATACATACATTACATCATCTATCCATCATCATTCATTCATCTCTTAGTGCAGTAAAAAGATGACACGAATAACCAATATTTTTATTATTTTTTAACACTAAGGTGTTTTCTCTTAATATTTGTTAAAATATAAACAAAAAGCACATATTTATAAATATTTTTATGTAGAATAAAAATTTATGGTAATAGATATAGCCATATGAGCATTTTCCTCGAACTTTAAACATTAAAGTGCTATGTAAGTGGTATAAACATAGGAATATATGTAGTATCGTGTGTTTTTCCATTGCGGGGTAGACAGAGCCCAGGTCCAATAGATGTTGGTGGGCGTTAAGTAGAAAACAGAATCAAAATATTGATGGGTTGCTAGTCGCATCGCCTTCCTAAATGATTCATCATATGTTCACCTATTCTCTGGATCGGCTTTTACGATCTACGCTGACACATTAACGTTTTTTTCTTTTTTCTCAGACCGGCATGAAATTAAAGTGCTATGTAAGTGCTATCAAACATAATAAACAAAAAAAATCCAGTGTTGCAGGAGAAAGACACACGTAGTTAAGTTTGTCTACGGGTTAAACTAACGTAAAAAAATACTAATTTCAGCGGAGTGTCCGTCCGGAGAATACAATCCAGGTCCGGACTGCAGTTTCGAGGTCATCTGCGCGCGCCCGAGCGCCCACACCTACCGGAGACACTACTGCGACTGCTGGTGCAACCCTGGAACCATGAGAGATACCGAAACCAATACCTGTGTCGAGAAGTGCCCTTAGTTTAGTTTGGGAGACGTAGATAAAAATGTTGACTTTCCGAAAAAATTTAAATAATCCCAGGTTTAACCCGATGTAACTTATATAATTAACTTGTTACTAAATTAGGAAGATTTATTAGTATTATTTACTTAGTTTATAGTATTTTTCTTAAGTTTCTTGAGTACTTAAATACAGGGTGAAAATTAATTCATTAACAAACTTTTAAGGAGTGATACAGACTACGAATCTGAACAACTTTCACTACGGGACCAACGGTGAAATTGATTTAAAAAAATCTGCTGTTCCATAGATTTTGGCCAAGTAGATATTCCACTTTTGTATGAAAGAGCTTTTTTCACGATGTCGAAGTTGGTCCCATAATGAAAGTTGTTCAGATTCGTGGTCTGAGTCACTCCTTAGATGTTTGCTAATGAATTCAATTTCATTTCATTTGGAGCACAGTAGCCATGTTTTGAAATCGGTTCAGTTCTCTCGAATAAGCGTATTGCTCTGACCTGGCTCTGATATTAACGGGTAGGCAAAACATTGATATAGCTTCTAGTATCTAAATGAATCTCAGCGATAACTCAAAAAATATTTAGCAGACAGCCCTAATAATTACCTATTCATGTTTGTTAGTTACGATGTTTTAAAAAATATCACAAAGCGATATTTTACTGTAGTACGATACATATACTAACAGAATGTAATAACCCAAAATGAACCTATTGCACCTTATTCCACATTTTAATTGTTCTTTAACACTCTACGTACCGAAGGACCTTGCTAAATCGATTATTGAACCTTGTGAACTTAATTTTAATGTTGTTTTTTAAAATCCAATATAACAAGCATAAATATAATCGATATAACTATAGGTATTGTTTGTGTAGTTATGTGATCATATGTCTACCGAGATGCTATGAGCTATGCTGTCATACTTACATACAAGTACATACATAAGTAAGCAATAATTGCTACAAAAACCATATGGGAATACCATGATGCCATAGCAATGACGATGACCCTAGCTTGAATCACGCGCAATAAAACAAAAGGATCTTTGTAAAAATACAAAGCTACAGAAGCGACACTCCATACAAAGAGTACACACACCTTGTTTTACGATTAAGTACCTAATTTCTCAATCAAAAGGTTTTCTAGAACTAATTGCTAGTACTCGTTAAGGTATTTAATATAATATATGCAAACAATGTATATATATTTATCTCTGTGCTGTAAAGGTTTTTTTTTTATCACCACATGCTTGTGGCCATGTAAATAAACACTGAGGGCTTCCCCGCTCATACTCCTCTGCCCGTTGCGTTCAAACAATGGGAAACAATGATTTAAATGATAAAATCATTCACCGTCACTAAGATTGTATATGATTATCTCCTCATATACAATCTTGGTCCTGAAAAACTTTGCCTTTGAGCCATACCTAAGTTGATATCTGCGCATACCTATATCTAGCTAAATACGACAATCATTTCTGGACCTCACATATATACCTATTGACTATAATTCATTTACGATTAAGTACCTAATTTCTCAATCAAAAGGTTTTCTAGAACTAATTGCTAGTACTCGTTAAGGTATTTAATATAATATATGCGAACAATGTATATATATTTATCTCTGTGCTGGTAAAGGTTCAAAGGTTTTATTTATCACCACCTGCTTGTGGCCATGTAAATAAACACCGAGGGCTTCCCCGCTCATACTCCTCTGCCCGTTGCGTTCAAACTATGGGAAACAATGATTTAAATGATAAAATCATTCACCGTCACTAAGATTGTATATGATGAGATAATGGTCCTGAAAAACTTTGCCTTTGAGCCATTACACACCTAAGTTGATATCTGCGCATACCTATATCTAGCTAAATACGACAATCATTTCTGGACCTCACATATACCTATTGACTATAATTCATTTAATTGTGGAATCTGGATTGCGAAGGCTAACGATAAGAAAGAATGGCGCTGACAAAAGGAGGCTTATATCCAGCAATGGGTCTTGGAAAGCTGAAAATGATGATGAATTAATTTAAATTTATATGTATCTAAATTCTAATACAGCGTTGCTCAAACATAGTTTCACTTGGAGTGTCGCATCCCGACATTTTCTATTTTGTGTTTTAGCCATTATAGTCGCACGGTTACTAAAACAATTAACATTTTGTAAACCAATTATGACTAATTTGGATGTTATCTAACTTAATCCCGGACACCAAAATTGTATCAAATTGTTGTTTTATAGCAAAGTGATTAAAATGTACTTATATTATTGAATCTTTTTGTTCTATAGAAATTAAGCGTCCGGATGCCTCCTTTGATTAGATTAAAGTCTTTTTATTAATCTATAGTTAATTTAATTTAAGCAGAGTTCTCTATTTATTTTTAAGGTAGCTTATGTTAAGCTTAGGCATTACTCACGTATGTATGTACAGTCAGCCAAGGAGATATCTGACCCCCCTACAACAGCGCCATTTTTCGCAAACTAAAGAACCATCCGTGGTTTAAACCCAAAGATAAAAATATACAAGTGTAATATCCTTTGCGACTAGTGCCATCAATTGAATTATGAATGAACAAATAAGGTTAATAAGCAGAAATCTGATACCCTTGATGACTAATGCCATCTATTCGATTTTTGATAAATAAAACAAGCCCTAGCATACGATACGCTTATTTCAAAGATACTTCAATAGTTAGATATGGCGTAAGTGGTAGGCACTACGGTTTAATAAATAGTGTGTTCATGAGGGAACAGGTTCAAATCCTCCGAAGCCTTTTATTTTTTACAAATATTACCAACTTCGTATTGTGATGTTGGTGTAATTTTGGTTGTTTTAATGTTACCAAGCTAATTACTGTTAATAAAAAGCATTTTAAATGTTTAGTTACTTTATTACATCAAAAAAAATTAACAGTGAAATAAATACCTGCCTACTTAATTCAAACTATGATTAATCTTCTGTAGAGAGAACCAACATGTAACTTAATAAGTAACAATTTTATACCCCCATACTTCCTTTTCGCCATGACGGCCTGTGATTGGTCGCCCGAGGACTAAAAAAAAAAAGATGGCGGGCGAGTCTAGTTGAACAGCGCCGTGCGCTGATATAATTTCCAATTAAAACGACTTCTAAGAGGTTTGCTGGCCAAAACAACCCTAAATCTTCATCGCGTGTATGTGATGGTGTACCACTAGTGTAGGCAGTGAGAAATAATACAGTTCAAACAGGAAGATTGCCAGCCGGCCGGCACGAGGCCCCGTCACAGGCGATTCCTTCCCAGAGTCCTGTCCACCGTGGATCCAGGTTAGTGTTTACTGTTTTTCCTTGCTGTGATTCTGGGGTTGATCTAGAATGCAGTAACTCTTCCAGAAAGTCGCAACATTAATTTATGGTGCCTCCTGTGAGAACATTCCTCACGTACTTATTTCAAATTTACCCACTTAATTTCAATCTTTCCACAGCAGCACTACCTTGTCATGGCTTAATACCGCCCCTCATTTGTTAAAAATGTATGTAGCCAATCGTGTCATTCAAGCAACTGATTTGATTAGTCCCGATCACTGGTATTACGTTTCATCTAAGGATAACTCGGCCGACTGTTGTAGTCGCGGTGTGTCCTGTCCAGAGCTTATAGACCATCCTCTGTGGTGGAAAGGTCCTTCTTGGCTACAGGATTTGCCTAGTCAATGGCCTAACAAACGAGTACTACTTCCAAAAGAAGACTTACCCGAGCTCAAACCACTGGAAAGTAAAAGTCTTCACGTGATTAATGTGAGAAACCTACTTCTGGACTTAATTGCCAGACATTCCTATTTTACAAAAATTCTAAGAATTGTAGCATGGTGTATTCGATTTATTTCAAATTCGAGGGTTGCAAAGAAAAATCGAATTCTTTCCTTTCTCAGTGGTACTGAACTCGAGAAGTCAACCAAAGTATTATTTAAATTGAGTCAGGATCATTATATGTCTTCCGAAGTCAGTCGAGTGCGAGATAATGAACCATGCATAAAATCCACAAAGTATCACCTTAAGCGTGTTGTCGGTTCTCAGGTTCTCACTCTTGAGGAATTCTTCACAATATTAGCTAAGGTAGAAGCTTTATTGAACTCGCGTCCACTCTGTACGTTATCAACAGAGCTTTTGGCGCGTATGGCAGCGTGATTATCTTCATACATTACAACAAAAGAACAAATGGTTCGTACATGAACCAAATATTAAAATAGATGACTTAGTCATAGTTAACGAACCTAATCTTCCGCCGATGTTCTGGAAGTTGGCGCGTATTGTGCAAGTGCATGCTGGTTCGGACCAAGTAGTCAGAGTAGTTACTCCGCTACAGTATCATTATATGCCTTCCGAAGTCAGTCGAGTGCGAGATAATGAACCATGTGTAAAATCCATTCAAAAACTTTCACCTTTCCTGGACGATGATGGAATCGTGCGGGTGGGGGGACGCATCGATGAGGCTAATCTGTCACCATCTGCGTTACACCCTTTTTTGTTACCTAAACAATGTCCAATATCTAAAATTATAATAGAACACTTTCATACAAAATATTTGCATTGTGGACCTAGAACCTTACAATCTCTTATTCAACGCCAGTTTTGGATAATTGGATTAAGACTTCTGATACGCACCGTGCTGTCGAAGTGTGTTAGATGTTTTAAAGTAAATCCAATCGCTTGTCAGCCAATGATGAGCAAGCTTCCGGCAGCCAGACTTCAACCTTCTCGTTGCTTCGATACCACTGAAATCGATCTAGGTGGCCCATTTTCCATTAAAGAGAGTCGCCGTCGTGGCGCAAAAACATATAAAGCTTATTTATGTCTATTCGTATGTTTAAGCTCAAAGGCTGTACACTTGGAAGCCGTAACCGAATTGAGTGCAGAAGCTTTTCTTGCTGCTCTAGACCGTTTTGTCTCTCGACGTGGAATATGTCATACGATAGTAACTGACTGTGGGACAAATTTTGTAGGAGCCAACAAGTATCTGAATGAAGTTTCTAACATGCTCCACAAGCATTATCCTGAAGTGTCAAATGGTCTAGCGAACCGCCATATCAAATGGAAATTCAATCCCCCCGGCGCCCCTCACTTCGGGGGTATATTTGAAAGTGGCATAAAATCCACAAAATATCACCTTAAGCGTGTTGTCGGTTCTCAGGTTCTCACTCTTGAGGAATTCTTCACAATATTAGCTAAGGTAGAAGCTTTATTGAACTCGCGTCCACTCTGTACGTTATCAACAGATCCGTCGGAGTCTGACGTTTTAACCCCGGGACATTTTCTAACGGGAGGTCCTTTAGTCACCCTGCCCGAAGAACCAATAAATGAAAATTCGTGTCCGCGCTCTCGTTGGGTGATGCTTAAGAAAATTACCCAGAGCTTTTGGCGCGTATGGCAGCGTGATTATCTTCATACATTACAACATAAGAACAAATGGTTCGTACATGAACCAAATATTAAAATAGATGACTTAGTCATAGTTAACGAACCTAATCTTCCGCCGATGTTCTGGAAGTTGGCACGTATTGTGCAAGTGCATGCTGGTTCGGATCAAGTAGTCAGAGTAGTTACTCTCCGAACTGCTAACGGAAAGACCTTTCGTAGGCCGGTAGTAAAGGTTTGTCCCTTACCAATTAATTAAATTTTTTTTTTCATAAATAACTAACGCATAAATACACACTATCCTTAGGCTAGTTAAAACTTATTTATTACTTTATCTTTCGAAAATAATATTTCTAGATATTCTTGCAATAGTGCGTAGCTATTGCTTTTGTTTTTTTTTTATCTTTCAATTTGCATTCTCTGTGAAACCCTTGTGGATTTCAGGTGGGGGAAAATGTGTAAGCATTAACTTTAAAACCCAAATATAATTACCTATCTGTGTCTTGCTTCCGTTTCCCCATACATACTTCCTTTTCGCCATGACGGCCTGTGATTGGTCGCCCGAGGACTAAAAAAAAAAAAGATGGCGGGCGAGTCCAGTTGAACAGCGCCGTGCGCTGATATAATTTCCAATTAAGGCGATACCACTGTAAATAAGGTCGTTCTGAACCTTATTTATCTCGCAAAATACTTAAATTAGGAGTTTCAAATCTAAGTAATATGATTTTTGACTATTTCATCTGCAAAAATTGAAGATGAAAACACGTTTTGATAAAATTTTCTCGATAGAAATATTTTTTGAAAAATGGTCTTCGTTCGCAGAGTTTTTGTTATTGTAGCTCAAATGCGACGAATGAAATAATGATTTTTAGACTAAGAGATAGGTTATTAGTAATTCATCAAAATGTAAATATGAAAATACAATTAACCGGTCTGATTTTATATAAAATAGAAATAACGAATTCGGCGCTTACGTTTTTTTTCTTTGAGCGACTCGAGACTATCTCCTATCTCATCATTCACGGGCTAAACCGCCAAGCGCTATCCCTTGCGCGCACTTGATCAGTCCTTTGCCGAGCGAAGGTACCAAACATTTGAGGCCTCGCCTTAAAACGACTTCTAAGAGGTTTGCTGGCCAAAACAACCCTAAATTTTCATCGCGTGTATGTGATGGTGTACCACTATACACTAGTGGTACACCATCACATACACGCGTGTATATACGGCAGTGAGAAATAATACAGTTCAAACCGGAAGATTGCCAGCCGGCCGGCACGAGGCTCCGTCGCAGGCGATTCCTTCCCAGAGTCCTGTCCACCGTGGATCCAGGTTAGTGTTTACTGTTTTTCCTTGCTGTGATTCTGGGGTTGATCGGAGAATGCAGTAACTCTTCCAGAAAGTCGCAACAATAACCTCTTTGTCTAAATTGATTTAAGTTCAAACTTCACTCGTGTCTCGTGTCCCAGTTAAGCACTATTTGACCCTACAATCTGGGATTTAATTGGTCACTCAATAACAGTTAGATCACAGAACAATTGTTTTAAATAAAATATATTCTACATTGCACACTGTTGGAATCACCACATCTCATAAAATTTCCAAGTATTTTTCTTTATTCATCCGACCGCCGAATTCTACCAGCTCCCCTGGGCTCATTGAAGACATTTGTCCCCAATAACCTGCAAAACAATAATACGATCAGTTACCTAATAATCTACACTGCGTAATACACTAGGTATAAAATATTATTATTAATTTAACTATTTAATGAATATTTTTACCTAATGTTATCCTGCCACTGTTCTCAAAGGCAAATTATTTTGATGGCTATACACTGGCCATGTCTTCTCCGCAATATTTTTCTGCCATCATCATCAGACTTAAAACTTTTTTCATCAGAATAAAATACGATCTCGTTCTGGTTGAATGTTTCCTCACTGTTTCAATTGAAATATTATATATTACGCCAGTTGATCGAGTCTTCTTAAATCTCCGAATCCACAAACGGACGGTGTTTCTCTGTAAGTGATATATTTATCTTAGACATTTATCACAAACCCTATGTTTTACGGAACAAAAAATAGTGTGACAATTAAGTAAGTATATTAAATACTTATAATTTCTACTTACCGCGATACCTAACTCTCTAAATATAGATACTTTAAATACTGTGGTTGTCTTCACAATACACTATTAGCTTTCACAAAATCTGCTATAATGAGATGAAACGGGATGCCTAATAACTGGTGGGGTTTTGGATCACTACACAGTAATCTCAGTATCGTGAATGTAATTGTGACGCGAGTGAACAATATTTTTGATTAGTTGGTATCGGGTATAAATAAATCTGATAGATTACCCTCAATTTATTTGTTAAAGCAATGCGTTGCAGTTGGTGACAATGATGTCATAGCAGTAGAAATAGATATCCAATTTCGCCCGAGATGTCATATCGTCGGTTGGCGTGTTGAGATGAGCGCTAGCTTCTCAAGTCGTAGGTCCATGGTTCGAATCGAACTTCACGTAGGATTGTTTTTGATTCTTTCTTGTTCTTACCATTGACGATTACTTGAATTATTAGCTGAGATTATTAGAAATACAAAATTTGCAACTGAGCAGGTTATCAGAAACAAGTTTATACTAACAGTTGTCTGTCTACTTGACAAAAATCACGGTAGGTGGCGCTTCACAGCAAAGTGTGAATTTACGTTTTAAAAGTCAGGGGGTCAGGTATCTGCTTGGCCGACTGTACATATCAGCTACGTTACCTACTAAGATGCAAAACAAAATTTTCTTAGCTTCATGTTCAACTATAGATATATAGGTATATAGTCATAGACATAATAATTGAACTAAGACTTAACTAACCATATTTCTATTACCTTTCCAATTTATATACCTACAATAAAAAAATAATGTTAACACACATAAAAAATGCAAAAGTCTGCTAAAACTTTTAAGTGATAGGTATTTAAAATAAAATATAATTTTTAATGAATTGATACACGTAAGTATAACTAAATAAAAATATTGAGTTTCAATTAAACCAATAGACATTAGATTTTTTTCAAAAAAATAACCATGTTTCTGTAATTTTTGTATTCAAGGCTAAGCAACCGAAATAAGTAGATACCTACACAACCTTGTATGTACTCAATTTGTAAATACATACCATAAAGATACATTTCATGTCGTAGCCGCAATTAGCATAACAGTCTGCGCAGATAAGTAAACAAAAACTGTCATCAGTTTCTGGTTTGTATAATGTTTTGTGACCATTAGTAGAGGTTAGGATAAGCCTAGTAAAGCTTAATTACCATGAGCCCATGTGTATATAAGGCAGACTTAGACTTATAGTTATTGACTAGCTCCGTGGCGCAGCGGTCAATACGCCAGCCTGCGACACGGAGTGACCGGGTTCGATCGCCGGCCGTGTCAAGATGGAAAATGATCTTTTTCAGATTGGCCTGGGTCTTGGATGTGTATCTATATATGTATTTGCTATAAAATATAGTATCGTTGAGTTAGTATCCCATAACACAAGTCTCGAACTTACTTTCGGGCTGGCTCAATCCGTGTGATTTGTCCGTATATACCTATTTATATTTATTTATTTATTTATACTGACTCCTGTTTGGTAGTTATAAATTGAGGAAAAGTAATAACACCATACTTTTCTTAATACTTACCTTCCAATAATTTTTATTGAACCTAAGTTCAGTTTCGAGAAAATAGCTTACCCATTTTAACCCCGATCCGGCCGGGCGTTTCACCAGGCGTTTGACGAGAGGATAAAGTGCCCTTAATCTGTAAAGGAAACATCACCAAAGGCACCTAAGGAGGGCGGACCTCGGCTTTGGGCATTGCCTATGTGCAGAGGGCCTGGAGAGACATCAAACTCTCATATTGCCTGATGGACCGCAATTTCATGCATGCATGGCCTGAAGAGCCAATTTGAGAAACAATGGCTAAAGCTCTTGGAGAGCCACAAGCTGCGATGCCAGAAAGGCCTATCCTGGATTGAAGTCACCTGGGACCGCCGTAAGTATTTGCTACTATAGTGGAAAGTAGCTTATTGCAATATTTTTATGTTAGGTAACGTATTTTTTGGCCAAATGACCAAAAAATACATAAGCTAACATAAAAATATGTATAACACATCATATGTATCTGAATTTGGACATCAGTGGTTACCTACTTTTGTTGAGATAATCAATAGCTGGTTAGGGGTACTATTCTCAACTGCCTGTCCGGTGGTTGCAGATATGGCTACGGGAACGCGTGCCTGGCACATTTAATCACACTGCCCTGCTTCTCTGCCCTGGCTTCACGGCGCCCCTTCCGGATCTAGCGCCCTGGGTGGTCGCCCAACCGCACCCTAACACCGTTACTGGTTATATTGACTAGCTCCGTGGCGCAGCGGTCAACACGCCTGACTGCGACACGGAGTGACCGGGTTCGATCCCCGGCCAGGTCAAGATGGAAAATGATCTTTTTCACATTGGCCTGGGTCTTGGATGTGTATCTATATATGTATTTGTTATAAAATATAGTATCGTTGAGTTAGTATCCCATAACACAAGTCTCGAACTTAGGTACTTTGGGGCTAGCTCAATCTGTGTGATTTGTCCGTATATATTTATATTATATTTCTTTATATTGGTAGTTGGTACGTTGTACGTGACCATAGGTACTAAATCAAAAAAGCTAATAAAATATGTAAACAACTAAAAAATCGAAATAAAATTACATTATAAAAGAGCAATTACGAGCTGTTCGTTTAAGTGATAACAGTGTAATCAGAATGGGTGCGTATTGTTTGATATAATAACAAATTCTATATTTTCATTTTAATAAAGTTCAAAAGATATAACGTTTACTTGACATAATCATTACCGATTATATTCTTAAAAGCTATAATATACATACAATTTTTAATTTGAAAAGCATAAACCCATTAATTATAACGTTTATGAACACTAAATATCACTTGTTATACAAATTGTGCAGTATACATGCCAAAATGTATACCATTCAAAAAGTATACTATTTAAAATAAATATCAATCAAAATCTATAGAAATCAAAATGTATACGTATTAAAAATATAAAACTGAGAAAATATACCAGCTAATTAGTACAGAACCATGTCTATTTTGCGAATTTGAATAATTTCAGTAATACTTACAAAATAATTCGCGCAAGCTCATAAGCTCATAACTTCATTTTTTTTGTAAATAATGCGGAGTAGCCAGCAAAACGTGCAACATTCAAACATAGATGTAGGTAATCGATTTTATTAGTAAAGCAAACGGAAAGTAAACCAAGAATTAATTAACCTCACAGGATTAGAAAAAAAAAAAACTATAACTAACAAAAAAAAATATAACAATATTTTATTGTATGTAAATATTATGACAAAGTATAAAATAAATAATAAAAAAAATATGATACATACAAAATGCGCGCGCATTTTGTATGTATCACATTTTTTTAAATAGAAAGATAACTTTTACAATATTTTATTGTATGTAAATATTAGGACAAAGTACGTATTAAAGAAATAAAAAAATTGTGATACATACAAAATGCGCGCGCATTTTGTATGTATCACAATTTTTTTCAAGTAGAAAGATAACTTACTATATTTTTTTGTACATAATAATAATGTATTACAATTATTTTTAATAATACCTATTTTATCTTATTTTTTTAAACTTATATTAGAGGCTATAGCTCGAAGAAATTCACACTCGAAATATTCAGATTATTCAAAAAATTGTGATACATACAAAATGCGCGCGCATTTTATATGTATCACAATTTTTTTCAAGTAGAAAGATAACTTACTATATTTTTTTGTACATAATAATAATGTATTACAAATTATTTTTACTAAAATCTATTTTATCTTATTTTTTTAAACTTATATTAGAGGCTATAGCTCGAAGAAATTCACACTCGAAATATTCAGATTTTCGTTAAATATATTGCAGTCTTTCTTTTTGTTTTAATATTATTTTGACACTTTACATTATAACTACTTTAAGTAAAATGTATACGATATCTTCGCCAATTGTGAACCGATTTTTCTTTTTTTATATATGAAAACCTTTACAACCAAGTTAGTCCCATTTTAACTTGGTGAACATATGATGAAGAACTTTGGAAATATGGAAGAAACTCCTAAAATAAAATTGAATTCGGTTGTTTTTTTTTTTTAATTTAATTATTAGTTATGTATTGAGAATCTTCTACCAATTAATTCGTATAACCAATGATTATTATCCGTAATAATATGTATACATAACGTTTATTATACATAACAAATAATCGATTTTTTAAATTTTATAGTAATAAAACGGTATTACATTGGTTTGATATGTTAAATAATTGTTATAATAAAAGATTTTAGGTTTTTTAAACTTATTTCTTTCTATTTTTATCTTACTTGATAATTATACTGACCAAAATTATGTATTTCGTTGATATATATCTTAAAAGATATATATTTTGTGTTTATATGTTATATTACTTACCCAATCAGAATTACGCCTGCGAATGAAATTGATTTGTCAATAAAATGCTTCCGTGTCGTTCTACGTATTTGCTACTAATAGTGGCAAGTAGGTTAATGCAATATTTTTGTGTTAGCTTATGTAGGTATGTTTTGACCATTCTATCATTTTGTATTTAGATCTGGACAGCAGCGGTTACCTACTTTTCTTAAGAAACTATAAAGTTTAAAAACACAAATTAATGGGCAGAGCTTGGATAAAAGTAGTTAACACTTTCTACTTACCCTTCAATTTCTGGATAACTGTCGTATGATAAATAAATTATTTATAACATAATACATATAAACCACTTCTATTCACTTACGGAGTAGAAAGAACCAAGGCCATAAAGCATTCAAACTGGCCTTTAGCATGTAGGGTGTTGGTGGACGAATAGGTAGAAAACGGTTATATATAACATGTTGTCAGGAGTACCTAGTCACTTTGTACATCTGTAATAATATGTGAAGCAAAAACTTTGTACCGCTTTTTACGAAAATTGCGCGGGCGGAGGAGTTTTTACACACTTTATTTTTTTTAATTATGCAGAAAATACAATAAATAATAAAAAAAAAAAATATACTCTCTATCATGTATTTGACTCACAACTAATATTTTTTAAATGACTTATGGTCTTATAGTTAATATAGAGAAGGAGATCAGAATGCTATTTTTTTTAATTATGCAAAAAATACAATAAATAATAAAAAAAAACATTATACTTTCTATCATGTATTTGACACTCAACTAATATTTTTTAAATGACTTATGGTCGAATTTCGACCACTGGGCGACCACTATTAGGTCGCCCAGTGGCCGAAATTCGACCACCGTATTCGTAAATATAAAAAGTTCAAGAAAATTATTTCAGAAGCTTTCGCCAGGCCATAGCGGCAGACGAATATAAAAATAAGCCCACCAAATTGGCCTAATCAATTCAGGCGGGACTCCACGCAATCCGAAAATTAAGAGCTCACAGTGTAGGTACCTACCGTTATGCAGATTTGCTTATTGTTCCTAAAATGCTTGCTTATGGCCTATTTGGTGCGCGACCAGTAATATTTTCGGCGGCAATATTAACCTTCGTTGCGTAAAGAGGTTATGCTTTTTTTAACACCATCCATGTTGATACCATCGAAGTAACACTCGTAGCTGCGTTAAGCTACTTAAATATTTGATAGCCATGTAATGAAAATAGAAACAGGAATCTCTGAAAACTTATTAACAGAGAAGCCTTAAACCTCAAATTTAAAATACTTGTGGTGCTTACCAAATTATTACCCTCTCGTCATCACATTATCGTCATCATCACTAGCTTAAATTTTTTTCTGTATACGAGTACGCACCTCGCAATACGGTTCCGTGTTTCAAAAGTATTTTTTATACCACTAAGTAGACAAACAGGCATACGACCCATCTGATAGAAAGCGGTTACCGTAGCCTTTGGCCGTTTGCAACACCGGAGGTACCACTCGCGTTGCCGACTCTAAAGAAATGTTTTTACGCCTTAAATGTTTGAAGATTCCCATGTAGGCTTTCGGAAAAAACCATGCCAGGGACACAACAACAATATAAACCACAACTTCAATATAAACTTTTTTTATATAATTGTTTTATTTTGCATTCACAATGCTATTTTGATATACTCTTAATAAATGAAGAAATAAAATATGGTGAAAAAACTTTTCATGCAGGCGGGACTTGAGACCTAGGTCTATTCTATGTACGACCTACGTTCTGACCAGATAGATCAGATTTACCTGGGTTTTGGATGTTTATCTATATAAATATCTATTATAAAATATAGTATCGTTAATTTACTATCCTACGACACAAGTTCACAACTTACTGTGGGGTTAGATCAATTTGTGTGATATGTCCCTATATATTTATTTATGTATTACGTGGGTGGGCGTGGCTTTCTACCAAATCTGCATTAGATGTTTTACCTAACTTCAGCAAAAGAGTTACGTTTTTCGAGTTTGTAGGTGTCTTTTCTTTGTCACGCTCAGCAAGCTAAACGACTATAATTTTTGTGCAATATCTTGCCTTCCCTCACCTTCACAGTTATTTGTTATCAAGCAAAAATAAGATAAAAGAAGAAGCCCGCAATGAATTAAAACAATCTTATTTGAATTTTAGTAGCTCCTTAAGATTTCTTAGGTCGCAGGATTACTGTGAGTACCAAATATATATATTAGAAAATCTAAACTCTGTCCAAAAGTACTATTTGTTAGGGTGTTTATTAAAAAGTACAATTGCAATTAGATTTTAATGTACGAAGTCCAGAAATAGGCCCAGAGCGCGTTGGGCCTGGCGCACTGTAGGGTTCCGTAGTTGCATGCCATTTCATAAGTTAGTCGACTATAACTCTTTGACTTGTGAACCCTACGTAGCTTTGATAGTTTTCCTTTTAACTTCGCTATTATAATATATAACCTGATATGTGACTTATTTTTGAAACATCTATTCAACGACATACTACAGCATGGGATTGACGAGAAAAAAAATCTTCTTTAATACTTCTTTACCTAAAAATAAAAGAATTATTATTATGAACCTCGTACCAGAGAAATTAAAAAAATGTTAAACTTTATTTTACCACTTTATCGGCGGTGTTTAACATATAAAAATACCCATGCCAAATCACAGCTTTTTAGAAGGTACTAATAGTCTTTGAGCTATACCGCGGACAGACATGACGAAATTATAATGCTGCGGAACTCTAAAATCTCCAAAAAATCAGGACGGTCGCGTACATTACACAACTATCGCTTTGTTCCGCGACACAACGTACAATGTTTATATAAGTCAAAAGCTCGAGGGCCAACCCAAATAGTGACGTATTTTAAAATTTGGTGCCCCTGGGAGTAGAGACAAGACTTCGAATCTACCAGCTGCTCCTGTGCGCAAACCGTAGAAGCCGGTCGAGAGAGGAATTATGTCAATAGCCGTTTCCCATTTTTACACCCATTGACACGCTAAACGTAGCCTTTGGGTCTAATGGCCTTAAACTCTGTTTATCCCGTAATGGGTAAAGTCGTGATAATATTTACAGTACCCCTGAATGCTAGCATTTTACGCCCCAGTACATTCAACCCAGACGGCACAAATTATCCTTATCCTTACTAATATTATAAATGCGAAAGTGAGTTTGTTTGTTTGTTTATTTGTTTGTTTGTTTGTTTGTTACGCTTTCACGCCGTAACTACTGAACCGATCATCATGAAATTTAGCATACAAGTTCTCTGGAGTGCGGAGAAGGACATAGGCTACCTTTTATCCCGGGAAAAAGTACTATTCCCGAGGGATCGACATTGACGCGGGCAGAGCCGCGGGCGAAAGCTAGTAATATAATAATAACAACGTTACAAAAAAAATATAAAATAATATTTGATATAGAAATCCGACTTCAATCAAACCCCAGCAAGAAAGCAGGTCTTGGAGAGATGTGAGTACATTCTACGTTTTTTCTTTTCTCTCAGAGCAGCATGGAAGAAAAACAAC
Source organism: Elegia similella (assembly GCA_947532085.1). NCBI lineage: Eukaryota > Metazoa > Arthropoda > Insecta > Lepidoptera > Pyralidae > Elegia > Elegia similella. Next base: position 22,673,663 of record OX383930.1, read on the forward strand.
TGGAATGACGTCAACTTTCAATCTACATTCTTCTACTCGCGCCTTCCCTGATTACCCTGGCGCCCCGGGCTTCGTTCCATGTATCCCTTGGCCATAAGTAAATACTCCCCTAACCCACATGTGGTTTAGGCGGTTGCGACCGCCGTACACTCGACCTTTATAGCTTATTATCACCCAAAAAGCTTTTGGCCTGTGTCCTTTGTAATTATACCGTTTAATTGGAGCTAATTCAAAATTCACGACTTATTGCTATTCAAGTTTGTGGAAGGTTTTTGTTAAATTAAGGCAAGCACTTACATTTTATTTTTAACAGACTTCAAAATAAAATTCTAAATTTATTCGATTTTGGACGTGATAACGTCTTATAAATCGATGAACGCCTGTTGCACGCACGAAAAAGAGTCACGTTCCGTGTGCAAGCGAGAGCTCGGAATAGGATAAAGAGGCACGATTGGCCTTAGCGTTCGGCTTGTAAAGCATCTATCTCTCTTCCACCGTTATACTTGGGTCTCGTTTAAATTTTATCTAATCAGTTCAGTATTTTGGTTTCTAATCTGAAAGATAATCAATTATTGACTGAAAAATTATTCTTATTAAATGAAGACATAGGGTATGGTAAAAGTATTCCAAAATCAATATTCTAAACACGTGTTGAATAGTTTAACCATATCTTATTTATTAAAAGTATATCAGAATACCATTGTAAATAAATAAACCCCCTATAATTTATGTCAAATTATTATAAATTATAATTGTCAGCTAGATAAAAATACTCTCGACGTAAAATATTCAATATAAATAAAAGCATAAAAATATTATAAAGCTCAACTAAAACCTACCCTATACTATATATAATATAAGTTATACGGCTTATGTTATTTATGATGCCTGAAAGATGGGCACGTTTGATAACACCATGGATCACAATTGATGGAAAGCGTTCAAGAGGGAAATCAGAAACAAGATGGAGAAACGAGCTCCAGATAGCACTGGATAAAACTAGTTGAAAAACAAAAATGGAGGCTTTTGCTCATTCTGGGGCCTAAATAGCTATAAAACTAACAAATATAAATACAAACTTGTAATTACATAGGGGCAATAATATAGTTCCTAAATCTAGCTTAAGGTCTTTTAACAATATGAAAACACCGGTACTTCATCTGAGGCTACGGCAGTACTCCCCCGCCAAGCCCAGTAATTCTTCTTTTTACTCGAACTCCTTTACTGTCCAAGCAGGTTGTGGAACGCATTCTACAACCTCCTTGCCGAGTCATTCAAACGAGCGCAGTCACTACCGACTTCTAAAGAAAGGGTAAAAGAATTCTACTTGCAAAATAATTAGATTATTGTCAACTTCGTAAAGTTATTCATATCTTTGTTTATTTATATTATATATGTATACTAAACGTCTACTAAATGTATACCTATAAAAAAAGTAAAAAATTATTTATTGCTCCATGAAAAAAATAAACAGTGCATAACACAGGAGATCTTACAATTAGTAGTTTGGAGACTGACGACTGTAGAAGGCTAAACCTGTGTTACAGTTCGCCAGTGTAAAGACAACTATTTAAGGAGTTTATTTTGAATTATTATTTAAGATAATTATTTGCAGCGTCTGTTAATGTTCGTTAGTCCTCTCCATCCATTGGCGGTTTGGTAGAGATTGATTTTAGCAATAAGACCGCCCATTTTACATACTCTACTCTTATTTATGTTTTTGTAAACTTTTATTTATTTGTTTTACAATAAAGTGTCACTTACTTATGCTATATTGTTCAAGAATGTCAAGGTCCTTCTAAAAAGAATCGAAAAGTTTCAGTTAATTTCAAAAGCCTTCACAGTACATGAATTTCAGCTATTAAGTAAGAAAATAAACTCAAAAGCATAACTGAAAGGTTTTAATTTTCAGGTCCTCATAGTGCGTACCGAGAAAGTTTGTAGCTGTCAGGCGCAGGCGAAGCTTATCGGACGATGTCAAAAGGCGATTAATAGGTCGTCTGCCCGTCGATGCACTACGACAGTCTGGCGGAAGTGGCTCGCACCGAATAATCGCATCGATCGCCAAAAAACTAACCCACATACGCACTGGCAGCGTAGCCGGAATTATTAATCGCGCGGAGTAAGGGGAGGAGGGGTGAGGGCGAGGGCGCTTGCGCGGGCGGGCGGCGGGCACTCCGCGAGGAAGGCTCGCGCGCGCCAGCCGCTTCCGACGCCCCGGCGTCGCGATGCGCGAGCACCCGGCCCCGCGGCCGCTCCCACAGGCGCCGCGCTAACCCATACCCATGCAGTGGCGAAAACTTACCAGGTTGAAGTCTTCGCCGGGCGGACAGTCGCGCGCTCGGAGGATGCTTTGCTGCGGCCGCAGGAAGGTAGGCGATTCGATCGATAGCGCGCGCCGAAACCGTCGCCCCTCCCGGCCGGGACGCCGACGCCGTTCGACGACCCCGGCTCATGTTCCTCGTGGATATAATTCCTTATGTCTGCACCCTACAAGTGATGATTAGATCCCCTCTTTGATTTAAGCCATGAACTCAAAACTAATTCGTACCACTGAAAGATTTCGGTTGCGCTATAGCTGTCGTAGACCCGCTACGGGATTGGCGCTACGAATTCGTAGCAGCTACTTTTGACATTAACCAACCCATGATGAAGATTTATAGGCTTTTTCTTGAATAAGTTATGTGAATGTATCTATCTTGCAAAGTTTCTATATAAAAATATAATAACAATAACTTGTCATAATGAGTTTCTATTCAAACTAATTTGGGTCTAATCAATCACAGTTTTGTAGCACAATACGAAAAGCCAGGCAATGCTGGCCTTCTAACGACTTATTCAAGTCCATCTATGAGTGCTTTTAATAGCTTTTTTTCCAAATAAGTAACTAGAATTTTATATGTATGTAACTATTTATAAATGTAGCTAATAGTCGGTATTCGAAAAGTTCGCCATCTTTAATTTTAGCGCCAATCTCAAACGTCAAAAAATTCAATTTATCTGTGAATTTTATCACAGTCGTCTGGAAGCAAATATTCCTTAGAGGCTCGTTTATTTGAAAGCTCGGGTTCACCAATCATCCATTCAGAAGGCATTTATCATTGCTTATCTCATTTACGCCCATTCGTCTCGAGATCCGTCGGCTCTTTTGATATAGAGTTGGAAAGCCTTTTCCGTGCCTGCTTATATACTTTAAGACGAGGACTCAAATGTTTGGTACCTTCGCTCGGCAAAGGACTGATCAAGTGCGCGCAAGGGATAGCGCTTGGCGGTTTAGCCCGTGAATGATGAGATAGGAGATAGTCTCGAGTCGCTCAAAGAAAAAAACGTAAGCGCCAAATTCGGTATTTCTATTTTATATAAAATCAGACCGGTTAATTGTATTTTCATATTTATATTTTGATGAATTACTAATAACCTATCTTTTAGTCTAAAAATCATTATTTCATTCGTCGCATTTGAGCTACAATAACAAAAACTCTGCGAACGAAGACCATTTTTCAAAAAATATTTCTATCGAGAAAATTTTATCAAAACGTGTTTTCATCTTCAATTTTTGGAGATGAAATAGTCAAAAATCATATTACTTAGATTTGAAACTCCTAATTTAAGTATTTTGCGAGATAAATAAGGTTCAGAACGACCTTATTTACAGTGGTATCCCCTTAAGACTTTGTCTACGTGTTCTACTTTATCTCGAGATGGTATTGTGGCAACTTTGTTACATGTAACTACTTTGTATTCGAGTCGTTGTAAGTACTTTTACGTATTGTAGACATTCTAGTTGTCTTGGCTATCGTATATGACCATTTTAGTAATGTTTTTAAGGATGATTTATTTTTATAATCTATATTTATTTAAATATAATATTTTTAGTTTAAAAGTTATTATGATATGTGTAAAGATTTTTTTAAATGTTTGTGTATATTCCAGTCGTTTTATTTATGAACTGAAATGAATAAATGTATAATGCTTAGTATACTAACATTTTGAAATAAAATAAACAATTACAAATAAATTGACCGTAAGGACATAAGATAAGGGAGTATAAAAAACCAGCAAAATCTTCATGAATTAAATGTAGGCGCACATTGCGTTTTGTAATATCCAAGTTTAAAGTATACCCATTCCAAGAATGTACATAGGTATTTGAGTCAACTTTAATATTGGTTTTACATTTGTTGGCTTTTGATAGAGATTTCGAGAATTTTTCAAAATTAAAAGGTAATTTGTTTTCATAAATGCGCTGTTATCAATTAATTTAAAATAAATTAGTTGACTAGCTCCGTGGCGCAGCGGTCAACACGCCAGCCTGCGACACGGAGTGACCGGGTTCGATCCCCGGCCAGGTCAAGATGGAAAATGATCTTTTTCAGATTGGCCTGGGTCTTGGGTGTGTATCTATATATGTATTTGTTATAAAATATAGTATCGTTGAGTTAGTATCCCATAACACAAGTCTCGAACTTACTTTGTGGCTAGCTCAATCTGTGTGATTTGTCCGTATATATTTATTTATTTATTATTTAATTTGAAGAAAAGACATAGAGAATAAACACATTTTAGATACTTACTAATAAGCGCAAAAAAACCTTCAATGCTTATCATCATTGTCAAAAAAACAAATAGGAGCAAAATTTTCCATTATCTTATATAATTTATTTAGTCTTTTGGTCAAACTTTTAAAGGACACGAAAAGTGTCAATCTTCACAAATATAATAATTATTTACGCTTTCAAAGATGAAACAGCGTCAATAACGTTAATTAATTAACAGTTCCTTATTTCCATTAATAAACTCTAATTCAATTAAGAATAAAGGCGAGGTTCGAACCTGCGACCTTAGGGCTCTGTTCGACCTATGCACCGAGACGTAAGGTTGCAGGTTCAAACACCGCGCGCGTGGAATTTTTTTATCATATTTTATTTCTTAATTTAATTAGAGTAATATCAGAATAGCATAATGAATGCTTAAAACAAGTGATAAAGTCACAATAAAACTAGGTTTTAAGGGCAGAATAACATTGAAGGAATAATGTGAAAATCTAATTAAGAAAGCAATGAGCATATATACATAGTGTCACGTCTATTCCGTTGCAGGGTAGACAGATCCTAGGTCTATAAGACCTTATGTCCATTTAGCATATTGCTTACATGCTGGTCTGGGAGAAAAGAAATAGAATGTGCCAGCTGCTTCTCTTTCCGCGCAAATCGTAAAAACAGATAGCGCGATCGGGTTAAAATCTGCGGAATTATGTCAATAGGCGATGCGGCTAGCAACCCATCACTATTTTGATTCCTTTTTCCATCTACACGCCCTCCAACATGCTAAATGTGGCAATGAGCATACATACATAAAATCCTTTAAAAAAAAGTTACTGTGGCTTACATGCTACTAAACCCATATAACAAAGACCGAGCAATATAAATTCTCTATTCTGCCAAGTACTGATATTGATAGATGGAAATAAAGGTTTCTCTGATATTCCTGCACGTGTCGCTATGTAGGTCGATCGTGATAAGTGGGGTGCATGCTCAGTCCACATCGAGTAATTTATTTATAAACAAACAATTGGCCTTTTCACCCTTCGTAAAATCTATTTATGATTTTGGTGTTATTTATATTGTCTTTCTGAGTTTTTCATTTTTACCCAATTTAAAAAAAAGAGGTTTTCAATTTGATCGTATTTCTTTAATGTTTGTTACCGCATAACCCCGGCATTTATGAACGGATTGTAAAAATTCCCAAAAAAAAATGTGTAATTTGATTTTTTTTGTGAGAATTTTGATGCTTTCAAATATTTGATCATATTTAAATTTTATCTTAAGGCGTTCAGTAGTTTGATTTAAGTCTGTTTTTTATATGAAAGAATGTTTATATAAGTACTCGTAATTGACCGAGCGAGCGAAGCGAGCGAAGCGTCTCAGTTTCCACTGGCCCAAAATTCTTTTGTTCGTCTGTCTGTCTGTCTGTCTGTCTGTTCTCGCCTAAAGGTCCCATTTCTCATGAAATTTTGTGAACAGGTTCGGTAATTATATAAAATTTTTTAGTCGTGCCATATTTTCGAAATTTTAAAAAAATGGCGGTTTTATGGGGGTCCGAAACTTAAAAAAACTCATAGCACAGCTATTTAGAAAAAAAATTAAAAATGTCATTAGACTTTTTTGTTATTCTCATTAAGACGCAACTTTTTTGTCTGAACAACTTTTTTATACGATAAACTTGAACGTGTTTATAGTCGGTAATTTGCCCAAAAGTTGTCTGAAATCGATTTTCTGTATATTTATGAAAGAAGTTGAAGTACGTGAAGTGGGAGAGGGAGTGAAATTGAACAACTTTCCCTAAGGAACAAAAATCAAAATATGAAAAATATTTTTTGGCTTAAAGCATGATACTGCGTATTACTTTTATAATTGAAAACACTGAATAAACTTAGAATCCTGAAATAAAAATAAAAAAATAAATAAAAAAGATTCACATGCTATCCTGTGACTTGAACTCAGAGCTTATAGATGCCGGCCACTTCTTAACGTAAAGTTCGCATGTTTATTTGCCATAATAGTTGAAAATTAGCGTCCTATTAAATTTTTTACCAATTGGTAACATAACAACTATGAAACCGGGTACTTAAACTTTGCCTCCCATTCACCCATGCCAAGTTCGCTATTCCGATATTTCCGATCTTGAAGAGGATCACTCCAACTTAGTTAATGTGTACAAAAGCATACTTAACATGGTGCTCAAGGGCCGTGTTTCTATACAAGTGTAGTCCCCTGATTCCTCGCCGGATAGTACCAATAGAGTAATGATTTTTTACTAATAAAATCCTTTTAAATTTTTTTTCATAATTGAATTATTTAAAGAGATATGAACCTTCAAAAACATGAAAAATTGGTACGAATTTCCGTTGTGTTCAAACATCAAGAAAACAAATTTGGGCAATTATATAAGAAAAAGAAACGCAGAAACACAGCCATAGCTTATGTTAAATTTTTAATGTAAAAAGAAATTAAATCGGTTAAGTTTTGGAAAATAAATCAGAGGACTTCGAAGCGTAAATTTTGTGTACTTTTTATAGGTATTTTCCGGCCGAGCTGCAGTTATCTCTATCGCACTCTGCGGGGTTTGTTTGGGCACGCGGCGCGACGGCAATAGATATTATAAATATCTATTTTTCAATTCTCTCGAGCTTAGTGTTTCCTCTTAGAAAAAGGGTCTGGTCGGGTCTTTTGATAAGGGAATGTAGGTTTAAATTTCCGTTTCCTCTGGTACCTAATTAAGAGCAGCGGGGATTGGGAAATAGTAACTGAAGGAAATCATCCTTTAGTCAATTAGCATATCAGTAACAGATATATTTTAGAGCACTGAAGGGCAAATGTGGATGTTGATTGTAAGGGCTCGCAAGGTCTACTGTTCTCGCAGAACCACTAGTTATAAAATTTTATCCCTTTTCCACTAGCACGCCCATCTAGCCTGGCTCTTTGACAAAGCATTGATAATACTCGTATGTATGTACAATTTTATGAGTTTGTAACGATGCTGAATATCTCTTTCATATTTCACGTTAGTATCCACATCTTTTCTAGATCATCTTATCCAATCCACCCTTTTTAGAATTCTTCACACATTAATTACCATAATGATTCGGATCCTGACTTATTCTACTTATAGAACTATTAAATTATGTAAATATTCAAATTGTTATTTGATATCAGTATGAATTGTTTCATATGTGTGTAACCTGTAAGGTAAAATATTTTATAACAAACCCATAGTATATAAGTAAACATCCAAGATCAAGGCCAATCTGAAAAAGATCCATTACCTTGCTGGGGATCAAACCAGGGACCACCGGAGTGGCAGCCTAACATGATGACTACAGAGCTCGTCAATTGTAATTGTTCCCTCTCTCTTGAACTTTATCTACCTCTAAGTTACTTAGATGTAGATATTACGCCTACATCTTATCATCTATGCTAGATCCAGTCTGTACCTGTTAAAGCCGGGATTGGTGTAATGTGTGGGACAGATATTGGCGCCCGAACGTGGGACTTTTCACCAATCCCGAGTTTAATAAAATGAACATAACAACCGCTATTTTGAAAAAAAATCTGAAGATACCTCTCAAGATTTTGTGCACTTCTTCAAATGTCGTATGAAATAAAATTTATTCGATAATTAATCTATACATTAATCTATACATATAATAAAACAGTAAAAATATTTTGTCTGTACATTTAGAATTTTTGACTGAAATGGATAGAGGGACACTTAAAAAGAATAATAGAAAGCAAAAAATTTTTTTTCGAATTTTTTGTCTGTCTATCTGTCTGTCTGTATGTATGATCACGATTATCTCCGAAAATACTGAACCGATTTACTTCAAACTTTCACCAATTGCTTTGTTTTAAATCAGCAAAACATCTAAAGTTTGTTTCATCAAAATCGGTTCATTAAAAAAAAGTTATCGTCATTTGAATGAACTCAAGGCATTAGTTTGCCTGCAAATATACACGATGAATTTTTTATCGTTCTGGACCCTTAAAGGGATAACTCAGACCATCAAAATGAACAACTTTTTCTATGGGAACAATGCTGGGAACTCAAAAAAAAATTCGACATTCCCATACAAACTGGCCGGGCGGCGGGACTCTTTTGTATGGAAATGACGATTTTTTTTTTGAGTTCTCAGCATTGGTCCCATAGAAAAAGTTGTTCATATTGATGACCTGAGTCACCCCTTTAAGGGTCCAAACTGTTCCTGAGGGATAACGGCGGCGGCGTAGCCGCGGGCAAACGGCAAACCAACCGAAACTGCTGCGCCTAGAAACTTGAAATTTGGTACAGAGGTTCTTTTAATAATGTGAGTGAGCGTTAAGAAAGTATTTTTAAGAAATTTAACTTCTAAAAGGGTAAAATTTATATGGAATTTTCTCATTTCTGGACTTAGAAGTATGAAAGTAGGTATATAAGTTTTCGATTAAAATTAAAAAAGATGTGTGTGTAGGTAGATGAAATTTGCAAAATTCCCCCGTTAAGGGGTAAAATGGGCGTGGGTGGGTGGTATAAATTTGGTATGGAATTTTTCTCATTTCTGGACTTATGAAAATAAGTATATAAGTTCTAGGTTACAATTAAAAATATCTGTGTAGGTAAAATGAACGATATTTTCCCCTGAAGGGGTAAAATCGCGGGGTAAAGATTGTATAGGAATTTACTCATTTCTAGACTTAGAAGTATGAAAATAGGTAATTCATGATTACAATTGAAAAAGATCTGTGTAGGTCAACTGGAAAAATATCCCCCAGAAGGGGGCTAAAGTTTGTTTGGAAATTTTCTTATATCTGGACTATGAAGTATGAAAATAAAATGGGAGGGTAAAGGTTTTATGGAAATTTTCTCATTTCTGGACTTAGGAAGTATAAATAATATCCATACTAATACTAATATTATAAATGCGAAAGTAACTCTGTCTGTCGTTTTTTTTACGCTTCAACCATTGAACTGATTTGGATGAAATTTGGTATGGAGGTGTGATGCCCGGGGAAGGACATAGGGTATGTTTGATTCCGGGAAATTCTACTGTTCCCGAGGGATCGACATTAACGCGGGCGGAGCCGCGGGCAACAACTAGTTGTTAATAATTTTATTTACGACTAGCTGTTGCCCGCGGCTCCGCCCGCGTTAATGTCGTTCCCTTGGGAACAGTAGAAATGATAATCCAAACAAACCCCTCCCCCTTTGCTTTTTCCCCTTAAGGGGGAATTTAATACATTTCACCTGCATAGATCTTTAGCCCTTAAGAAGGAGATTTTGCCCATTTCACCTACACAGATCTTTTTAATTGTAATCGAGAACTTTCATACCTATTTTTATAAGCCTAAGTCTAGAAATGGAATAAATCCATACAAACTTTTCCCCCTATTTACCCCTTCAAGGGAGAATATTGTCTGATTCACCTAAACAGATCTTTTTTAATTTTAATTGAGAACTTGCGTACCTACTTTCAGACTTCTAAGTCCAGAAATGAGAAAATTCCATAAAAATTCAACCCCTTTGATTTTCTAAAAATCCTTTCTTAGTGCTCATTTACATTATAAAAAGAATCCCTGTGCCAAATTTCAAGTTTCTGCGCACAGTAGTTTCGGCTGTGCGTTGATATATAAGTCAGGTTTGCCTTTGGCCCGCGACTCCGCCCGCGTAAGTGTCGATTTCTCAGGAACAGTAGAATTACCCGGAATACATTAGTTTATGACTTTTAATGAAACACTTTAATATTGAATTTCAATTGAATAACTTCAAAAACGGAAAGTTTCATACTAACCTTGCATCCCCGTTATATCCCCTTAAGGGATGATTTTTAAGAAAAATATTATACTCGTGTTTCATGCCTTTCAGTAAAGAACCTTCATGCTGAATTTCATTCGACTAACTTCAAAAATGGCAACGTTTCATGCTTACTTTGCACCCCTATTTTAACCCCTTAAGGGATGATTTTTGAGTAAAATATTTTACTCGTGTTTCATACCTTTCAGTAAAGAACCTTCATGCTAAATTTCATTCGAATAACTTCAAAAACGACAAAGTTTCATACTAACTTTGCAACCCGTTTTTCCCCCTAAGGAGATGAATTTCCAAAAATCCTTTCTTAGTGCTCTCCTACGTTATAAAAGGAACCCTTGTGCAAAATTACAAGTTCCTAACCTTTATAGTTTAGGCCCTGCGTTGATATGTCAGTCAGTCAGTCAGCTTCTCCTTTTTTTTTAGTATGGATTACTATGGATAGTATGGATAGGTATAATGCTGTCGTATAATGATGATGAATTGACTTTGGATTTTAATTTTCTTATGTCACTTATTATTTTATTTTATTTTTGCTATGTTTGCAGGCAAACTCATGCCTTGAGTTCATTCAAATGACGATAACTTTTTTTTAATGAACCGATTTTGATGAAACAAACTTTAAATGTTAAACTGAGTTAAAACATAGCAATTGGTGAAAGTTTGAAGTAAATCGGTTCAGTATTTTCGGAGATAATCGTGATCATACATACAGACAGACAGACAGACAGACAGACAGACAAGAAATTCAAAAAAAATTTTTTTGCTTTCAATTATTCTTTTTAAGTGTCCCTCTATCCATTTCAGTCAAAAATTCGAAATGTACAGACAAAATAATTTTACTGTTTTATTATATGTATAGATTTCCGATGAAACACAATTTTTTATTTAAAGATACATTATTTACACATATGTTTTTATAAGTATAAGCAACTATACGCGAGTTTGCTTAGTATAATAAGTATTCTAAGTAATCCATGTCATAAACTATATATATGGGTGCCGAATTTAATCCTAACTGATCCTGCTGTTTTTGCGCGATCGAGTAACAAACGTCCAAACGTACACTTTCACATATTTGTAATTTTTGTAAATTAAAGAAGATAATAATATGATAATACGTTTATTTTCATCAAATTTTTAGAGCATGTTACATACCTACATCATCCTCACTTTTACCTATCTTACAGCCATGTACATTTTAAATATGATACATAGGCTTTAAACTTTTAAAAACATAGCATTAACTGTGTTAATATTTCAGCATTTCCACTAAGTTCCATTATTCAGACACGTGTTGGTTTTCATCGGCAACCGCACCGAGGCTCAATTGTGCCTCAAACTAAAACAAGTTCAGATGTGACGCTTAGCTATATGTAAAAATTACTAACCTCCCCTTCTATACAGACCGTTTCAAGTCATTAGTACGTTTTTTCAGATTTTTTTTTAAAAAGAAAACTTCTTTAGCTGCATTGTGCACTTTTTGGGGTGGGTAAAAAATGTTAAACTCGCGTCAGGACACGTGACTTGAGACCTCCGCAAAGGCGAGTTTTCACTTCTCCCGGAGTACAATCTGTTGTTTTTTTTATCAATGGTGTTGGTTCAGTACTTAGATAATGTTGGAAATAGATTATGTTTTCAACTACATCTAATTTACCAATACAATGTAAAATTTGAAGGGCGCGATAGTTTGCAAAACATGATTTTTAAAACGCTTAATTTTTTGATACAAGGTATTTAACATTGTTGTCTCAATAATCAAATCGCTGATACGAATACCTACGTATTTTTTCATTCTTATATAACTGAGTATACTTAATTTTAGATCAATCAAACATCGTCAAATTGGTCTTAAAGCAATAAGGTTTGATTGCATCGCATAGCACGGGACAGGCAAAACGTAATAAAATCTCATAATAAATAAGAGGCCGCTACCAAATTTTTTATCGCTACGTTAGAGTAGTTGTTGTGATGCTCCGTTAAGAAATGATTAGAACTAGTTTTTCTTCTATATAAAATCATGACTGCCTTGCCTGAAAAAAATAAATCTAGTGTTTTTCGGGGAGATGAAAGGATTCAAACGATAGTCCATAATAACATACGTACATATTTACATAGTGCCATGTGGTATGGAGTAGAATAAGATAACTCCAAGTCTTCCAGTGGATGTCGTAGAAGGCGAATACAAGCAAAACAAAGCTTATAAACATCTGTGAGACCTCTCCAACCCGTCTGGCCAGCGTGGAGAGTGTAGGCTAAGTCCTCTGGCTGCTCTGGCCAAGTATTAGTACAGAGAGGGTCGTGCTCCTGTAGTAGAGACTAAAAGACCTGATGATGGTGATATTTAAATACATACATATACTCTAAACATTCCTTTATCTAAGTACTCCTTTATTTGGGCAGTCGTGTTCCATAAGGGCTCCATCCACATTCTCAAGTTTCATTTCCATTCTCTCTATATTTTGCGAGACATCCGTGTTCAGTTACGTTTTCCTCGAAATTACTGGATAATTAAACTTCGAGAAATAATATGGTACATGTAGACCGCAAAGTAAGAGTTCATGAAGGTAGGTACTAGCGTTTCCCACGATTCTGAGATTCCTTACATAGTTCAAATAGCGCGTTATTTTGAGCGAGTAACATTTTTATTTTCCTAGAAAAGCATATACAAATAAACTGGCGTGTATGTCTTTGGATTATGATTATGAATATAAATGAATAATAAAATATTTTACACGAGCCAGCAAGCACAAGAAGCCAAAGAAACTAACGCCCAGCGGGGAACGAAGAATCCTAAGGAGAGGCCGTTGTCCGGCAGTGGACTTCTTAAGGCTGGGATGATGATGATTAAATCATTAGAGTACGTTTTAGAGTTCCGTACGCAAAGGCTAAAAACGGAACCCTATTACTATGGCTCCACTGTCTACCTATGAACCGTGATAGCTAGACAGTTGAAATATTCACAGATGAAGTATTTCTGTTGCCGCTATGACAACAAATTAGACTAATAACAGGATAAAATAAATATTTAACAAAACATTCATAATTTCATGAGGATCGGTAAGAGACCTCTCCAACCCGTCTGGCCAGCGTGGAGAGTGTAGGCCGAGTCCTCTGTCTGCTCTGGCCAAGTATGGCCTTAGTAGTACAGAGAGGGTCATGCTCCTGTAGTGGAGACTAAAAAGGACCTGATGATGATGATGATCAATAAACAAAATAATAAGACTCACTATACCATTTATAATTACTGCATCATCATCTTAAAAAACATTTTTCAATCATTCACCTTAGTCACAGTAGTACATAGTAAGTTTTCTCTGTGGTTACAATGACTAGAGTTTCGTGGTAGTTATCAAAGTCGTTGAATAGTTAAAACGGCCGTGGTTGATGGACTGCTGGCAACACTATATCCAACATATAGCGTGAAATTATGTTTGAGTAACGCGGCGAACAAACCTATTTATTTCGTCCATGTTTATTTGCTGTCTGCCATTTATTTCTACTAAGTATATTTATTTTACTTGAATTTTAGGTAGAGACGTTATGGTTTTAATGCTTCATAAAAATCAAATGCTAATCTGTATGCCTTCCTACATATAAGTCGATTCCAACTTCATTGTAAAATGAGTTAAATCGAATACTCATTTGCAAGTTGGCAGGTAGTTCTGTTAGATAACGCAAGCCGTAATGCGTATAACGGGAATGGGATATGGTAGAGATTTTCGACGTCCAGGCTTCAAGCGCGGTAGCTCAATTGGCAAATCGTATATAAATCTAAGTTCGCTGGTTGAAACCCTGCCCGCATGGCCCGTCTTTTCTCCATTTCCTCCCTCCATGTCCTTCCCCGAACTCCTTCAAAGGCCGGCAACGCTCCTGTTACACCTCGTTGTTGCAGTTGCCCATGGGCAGCGCTGATCGCTTACTATCAGGACTCGCTTGCTCGTTTGCCGTACTATATCATATAAAAAATGTTTTTTACCATTACTTATTTCTTAATGTAATAAGAGTATTATCAGAATAACATTGTAAATGCAAGAAATCCTTAAAAAATAACATAGTTTATAATTTATGCGGACAAAGTCGCGGGAAACAATTTGCTTGTTAATATTAATATAATATTTTTATTAGGTTAAGTTAATGAATAATTTGATAGTACATTGCGTAGGATAGGTGGTAAAGCGGGCATATACAAACGAGTGTCTACTAACAACACAATATTTTTCATCACACTAGCGAGTAAAACTATTTTTACTGGATAATAAATTGCGGCAAACTGCAGTGAGCTGAAATTGTATTCGCGGATTCCACAGATAATGAAAATGGGTTTTCCAGAAATTGAAAGTCGAAGTCCGATGAATACATACAGCCAGTCACGACTCACGATCATTAACTAACGAAATCACGCAGTTTTGTATCAAATATTTTTTTTAATGGTTGTTAACAGTTCCAAATTTGAATACCTGATTAGAAATCTTTTTAGATCTAGTATTTTGTCACTCATGCGTGTTATCGTCATACATTTTTTTAAATTCTAATCCATTTAACACTTTCATAGATACTCCCGCCTATAAAATGAATGAATATGCTTTATTGCACCAACACTAATAAGTAAACAATATGTATTGGTAGGCGGTATAGACGTAATTCTATGGTTCTAATCCCAACCCAATCCAATCTGAAAAATATATATTATAAATTATAGTATCGTTGAGTTAGTATCCTACGACACAACTTCACAATTTACTGTGCTCAATCTGTGTGATTTGTGTCTGTATATTTATTTATATAATCTCGGCTGTGGTGCGTCTGAGCCCGGGGTCGACTATTATAACAGTATTCATTCTGTATAATGTGATTCGGCAATGGTTTTACAGACCCGTAGACCTGTGAAAATGAAGGAAGTACATATAATTTCCCGTGCACCACCTCGTGTCCGCGTGTTAGCTACTGTGCCATGACGGTCATCAGGAGTTTGACATTTCCTTTTACATGTACTTAAAGGAGCCTCTCTGATACATACACCATTAAAGAAAAAAGATAAATGTGAATACTCCTTACTTAGTGGACGTATACTTTGTAGCAAAAATTGATTTAGAAAAAGTAAAATATTATCCAAATAAAATACAAAAAACAATACTATTTAATACCTTATTTCTCTGGAAGAAATAATCGACTTTAGTTTAAAAATCGATTCTTCTAATCGCACAATGAAATCTGTCCGATGTTGTTCGCCGGAGATTATGGAAATTCGATGCAATTATAAAGCCATTAGCTGCATCGTATCGGGGCTTTGTTTGTATAGAGCTTCGGGCGGACAGATAGTTTTGAGAAAACTTTATTAGTTTCTAACTTTTGCCCGCGATTTCGCTTAAGTGAATGTCGATCTCTACTCTTTTTCAGGATGAAAGGAAGTTCTTTTCCGTACCCCAGAAAACTTAAATGCAATTGACAAGCGTAATAAAAAACTTACTTTCGTATTACTTTTTATTTATCAATATATTAGGACTTAGTATTTATAATAATTTTTCGATTAGGTTTTAACAAAAACCTAATCGTATATTCAAGTATCAATGTCATTAGCGTTATAGGCAGCTTAAGAAATGTGACAACGTTCGAAAATAAGTTTTATACCTTGCATATTAAAGGTAGCATTTAATTTAATGTAGTAGTTACCAATACTACTTTTCTCAAAGATGTTTTACCCGAAATACACTTATTGTAGTCTATAGTTAGCTTAGTAGTTGTCGTACTTGTGTAGCTGCTGTCGCTGGCAGGCTTTTGGCCACACGAAAAGCAAGCAGCATACTGTTATATACGTCTGGTGATCAATATCGGACTATTACATAGTAACTTCCTAATTTTATATATAATAATATTTAACCTCCGCCAGACCTGTCTCACTCCCCGTGTCAGTATCTAAAACATACCTACGCGCTCGACACCTTCGAAGGTGAAAATCGAATAAATCCGGTAGGAACGACGCGCGATTGGTCATATGTGTTCACCGACTTCAACGAATTATGAATCGTATGTTCAGAGCTATAAGTATAAAAATGGCTTGCTCTCGGTATCTAAACTAAAAGGTGTTGCGTTCTGACGCGAGCTAAATTATACCATATCGCTAATTATATTGAGTTGATATTTCTTTGAATACCTTTGCAGAGTGCGACTTCTGTACGTAAGTGCAACTTATTCTGTGCCTCTGCAAACATGGGCTGTGTGCGGACATAGGTTTCAATTGTCATTGATTTCCAAAATAAAGATATAAAACTTTGTATAGGACCAAAAAGCAAATATGCGAATATTAATCCGTCTACGTTTTAATTCAGACATTCAGTAGTACTATGAGCGATAGTATAAAAGTACATTCCAAACCCACGTACAGTCTCAAGTGGACAAAGGCTTGCCGTCAACCCATTCATGAACGTTTGTCCTGAACGGAAGGCCGCCCACGCGTGACGTCATAGCTGCATAGTGCCTGCCGTCACGATGTCACTTTGTAATATAAGCATATGTGTACTAATTCTTTGATTGACGTAGTTTTTACATTGTTATCATAATCTTTTTTTGTTTGTCATTCGTACGTATGCTATGCTAGTCAATAGTCCAATTGAAATTAAATGCATTTCTGCGCGTAACCCCTTCTTCTTTTGTTTCCCTTGCTTCTTTTGTGGCGGGGTTATAAAAAAGGAAACAAACTTATAAGTTTGATCGCTATGTGTGTTTGTACGAGAAGTTAAGTTATACATTCCTAAAAAAATCTTTGTATAAGATTCTTCCATACTATGACGCATACTAGAGCCTAGCTCTTTATTATCAGAGACACTCTTATCAGTCACCGCCAGTCTTGATCGGAAGGGCACCCATGCGTGACGTCACCACTCCATATCGACTGTCGTGTCGATGTTACTTTATGCTTTTAATGCATATCGTTGACGTAGATTAGCATACCACACGGTCACGTCAACTATACCGACGACAAATCGATCGAGCGATTGAGCGATCGCCTTGTAATGTACGCGAGCGTATCGCGGTCAGCGGAGATAGGAGTCGGTTGGCTTATAATCGGCTAAGTTCACACGATCGTGTAGTACTCGACACTCAATACGTTACTGATCTTATCACTATCATTTTTAAATACAATTATTATTTATAATTACAATTTTATTTATTAGTGCTTGATTTGATATAAAAAATGACGTCGTGATGACAAACAACATACTCTTTTCCAGTCAAATCGAGTCAAATAGATATATATCGTGACGGACATGTTGTTTTGACATATGTGTCCACTGCTACAAGACTTTTTTTTTCCTTTGGACTATGAGTAATAATTTTAAATACGCCGAAAAATATTATATTCTAATCGGTGTCATACTCAATTGCCTAGGTGCAGGTTTGGCATCGGGTACGTGCGCCTGGTCTCCCAATCTGCCACTTACTTTCTCCAATTCATCCGAGCAAGCAGTATCGAAATTACATTTATCCCTTTTCTCCAACCAAATAAACTCTTACCCTTCTCGATGGGCAGCAGCGTCGGAACCGAGATAACAAACTAACTTCACTTTCCAATGCGTCTGCCAAGAAGAAAGAATATAGAAATCCTTGACGAGGCCCAATGTCCAGCTGTGGACTTCTTGCAGCTGAGATGATAATGATGAATCGTGATTCAATTAGTCTTGAACATGAAATAGGTATAAAATGTAGAATCGAATAACCGATGCCCTACCGACAACGTGTTTCCTATAATTTATTTAAAATGCAAGGAACCAGCCTGAAATCACAACAAATTTAAACTAATACACCGTCAAACAATTTAAGCTCGAACCGATTCAATGACATTGGGAGCCATGGAATAAATTGCACATTTAAAAAAAATATCAAATTAAATTAAATGCCATATCTTCGTAGTGTAAACTCTGACATTTCACGCCGCCTACAGTTGACATCATTGCTGCATTATTGCTTTACGTCATAGAAGATTTTACACGGAGATAAAGTATTATAATATCTGCGTGTATCAGTAATGGTGATCATCTGCGATCGTAAAATTGATTGTTATTAGTTATATTGCTTTTTATGCACTATAATAAATGTAAAACAAAGGGCGTAATATAAATGGCCGATACTGTTATAACATGAAATGAAATAGAATTTTATTCAAATTTGGATATCATGTATCTCTTTCTGAACGTCATATTATTTATTTTTAATTTTTTAATATTTGCATAATCGATAAGCTACTAGCGTTTCGGAACGACCACTGCTGAGAAGAATACGCCGAAAGAAACTCAGTCCAGTATTGGTCCCTACGTGCCTGAAGGGCTACGCTTTCACGTTTTAAACCTATTTATATGTAGGTATATTAGTCAAGTTAATAATTCGTTTTTGCTTGCGTACCGTAAAGGGATGTTATTTTTTGAACTACGTTGTTCCCCCATTACGGAGCATCTAACCGTAGAGCGTAGTTTTATCGCGAAAATCTTAGATTTCAGATCAGATGGAGAGCATCATGATACCAAATATCTCAAATATATTGTCTTATCTGAATATTTATGTATTTATTATTATAGCCCTTGTGGTAATGCGTGCAGAATAAGATCATGGGCGAGATGCCGCCAGATCGGCGCGACATTGACGTCTAGGAAACTAGGTCATTGGACCAAGGAGCCTGATTTCTGTTTGTAATTTATGATTATTACTAGAGGAAGAACAAGTAAAAAGCAGTTCACATAGTGTTGTAAAAAAAACTCGAGTTCGGGTATCTAAATAAATAAACATAAATATATGCGGACAAATCACACAGATTGAGCTAGCCCCAAAGTAAGTTCGAGACTTGTGTTATGGGATTAGTATCCCTATTTATATTTGTATACTATATTTTATAACAAATACATATATAGATACACATCCAAGACCCAGCAATCTGAAAAAGATCATTTTCCATCTTGACCTGGCTGGGGATCGAACCCGGGCACTCGTGTCGCAGGCTGGCGTGTTGACCGCTGCGCCACGGAGCTAGCCAATATTCTGACTCTACTGTAAATCACAAGATCCTTATTAGAGACTCCACTGCTCGATGTGTTAGTTATGTTATACTCAAGCTCCTAATAGACTCGAGTTCAGTATAAGTGCTCGAGTCTGACACTGCAGTCACGCCGAGTTTTGGTAAGTAGCTATTAAGGGTGGTGTAAATAAAGTTATTTGTAGTATACCTATTATTAATATCAAATAAACTTTTGAATTATTGTAATGAGATTAAATAAAACACAGAATTTTTCCAAGGGTTGACTGGGAGAGAATGCTTTTTATTGTAGCTTTTAAGGCCCAAAAAAGTTTTTATATAAATAAATAAATATGCGCGCTTCCTCTTCTTCTATCCAGATTGTAATATTGATTAGGGTATGTTTTGTTTTTTGTGTGTGTAGTAGTAGTAGTAGCAGTAGTCATTAAGCTATATAAGAGCTTTTTAAGTATATACAATTTGATAAAATCAGTTTTTTTTAAAGTGCAATAAATTTTATTGCAAATATATTATAGAGGTACATAATACATGTATACTTAAATGAGTAAGTACCATTAAAACCATATCTACAATATAATATCATCTCCGAGTATAAAGCATAAAAAATACTCCAGCTTACAGCCTTCATATATTTTTGTACCAGTTGCCTTTGAGATAACAGGTGCTTGGGGAGCAGAGACTAGGGCATCTAAGAGAGTTGAGGCGATGCTTCAACGAATACACTAACGACAGTCCGCGTCGTATTTAGTTCAAAGGATTTCCATAGTCATTCAACGAGGTAATGCAGCCAGCATTAGGGTAACTTTTGGGCCGGGTACGATGCGGGGTGGACTTTTTGATTGACATTTGAATTATATTTGTTGTGGAAAAACTTATGTAATTCTTGACGAAGCATGTTGTGGATGCATTTCCGTAACTTTTTGACGAAGCATGTTGCAGATACTTTACAGTAACATATTTATCTAACAAACGGTCTGCTAGTAATATTATGTATATTGTAAATATCAGTAAATGTTCATTTTAATGCATCGCGAATATTTCGTAGACATTTGCTACGAGAGTCGTAGAGGTTGCTACGACAGCTCTCGTCACGCGACCAAGCCAAAGAGCTTTTTAAAAAGGCTGCTCAGTTACTGATTTTATTTAGGTCAAACACAGAAACCATTTTATACTGTAAATTTTGTTTCTATTTCAAGAAGTCGCAATGAAAATAGTAAAATATTGAAAAAGGTTCTAAACATTTTGTGAACTATTCATGATTACTACATATTCTTGTTGGCCTAATTCTGTATGAACACACAGACAACCATAGAATATCTCAATAACTTTATTGGAGCAAGATTAAAATTTTCGTTTAAAAATGCTTTGTTGGTTAAGAAGTGCATAACAGGAACGCCCCCAATTAGACAAGAGCCGATAATTCGGTGGGCTTTTTGTTAGTTGAAATGTCTATTTTCAGAATTTTCGATTGAAAATTAGGGTGCTGTGCCAAAAGGGCATATTTAGATATAGATTTAGATATTTAAGCCAAAAAGGTAAAAAGAAATATATTTTATATCATAAACATTACAGTGTGTTTGTGGTATAGAAAGGTAAGTTTTCACCAAATTTCGTGAATAAAGAAACATTTTTGTAAAAGATACAAAAAATAATCCAAAATCATGGTTATTTGAATTTTTCACATGCATTTTGAGTTTAGCTGAAAAAAGTGTAAATACAAAATGAGTAGAACTTACTATTTATTACCTACATAATTGCCATATATCGTTTTTCCACAGGACTTGTTGTTTTGCCGGAAATCGAGATAAACCGTTTTTTACCCTTAAAAGCTCAATTACGAGGTTATGGGCTTACAAACTTTAAAAAGATACCATACCTCCAAAATGATAACCTCTTCCTTTATTGAAGTTGGTTACTCATCAATCGCGAGAAACACAGACACAATTGATTATCTATTGTTACGTTTCCCGATTGGGGCGTTCGGTAGTTGACCAGTTAAATAGTAATGAGTGACTCTTTTTAAATATTATACGCACATTGGTCACCTATATACTTCGATCAAATATAATGGTACATAGGTGCCCGAGTCAAAACATCATGCAAACTTACAAACAACGACAAAAACGGTACATATTAAAAGTTAACTAATTTTTTTTACCTTGGTGCATACTTATTGCATCTTTTCATTGTACCTTCGTCATCGCGTCGCGAGACGTGTGGGTGCTAGCGCGATTTATTGAAACTGTGGACAAAACAGCTCCGAAACTTGATTAGTGTGCTGTTTTGTCGTTGCCACTTTTCGAGCACGAATCGTGTCTACTATCATATTATATTTGATAGAAGCCTATATAATATAATCTACCATTATATTTGATAGAAGCCTATATATATACTATGCCTTTACTATTGTCCTGATTTCCATGTCAAATACGTAGATATACGAGTTTACACGCCAATATTTTGGCAATAAGCCATGTGAGGGCAGGGACCTCACATCCCAATGTAGGTCGCAGGGATCGGTTTAGAACAAACAGATAAACATACACATCTATATAATGCATGCAGACCCTTGATTTTCTTACTGAATAAGGCTTCCAAAAATCTGTTTATTTTTGTTTCGATATTATTTTTAACAAAGAGGAATATATCAAAACTTTAAAATTTCATGATTATCGGCTAATCTAAAAATATCAAACTTTAAAAAATATCAAAACTCAAAATAGCTGTCTTTGTACAATTCAGTTTTTATTTAAAGTTTATCTGATTTGATAATGGCAGACTTTGTACGAATCTTAAGCAGCTCTGCTCCATGATAATGTTTTCTTTATGCCCCAAAATTTACAATAAAATTCCTAAAGAATATAAAAAAATATTTTTTAAATTTATATAAGAAAAATCTTAAATTATTATTAGACGAAAAGTCATATTATGATATAAGATTTCTTAGATAATAAAATTTTATATAATTGTAATTTAGATGTAATTGTATTATAATATGTTTAATATTTACATAACTGTGTACCACCAAAAATGGTAAAATATGTTGATATTAAAACGTTTAACAAATAAATACTATCATCTTGATAGGAAAATGTCGAGAATTATCAATGATAATATTTTAATGTTATTCTTAAATAATTGAATTAAAGCTAATGTTGAATATGCCTATCGATACGAAGGTCGCTCTTAATCGCGTCATTTTTTGCAACAATTATAACTCCAAGAGATCTGTGGTAAAGTTTTAGATTATGTCATTATTTTATTCCTTCTAAAATGCAGACTAATATAAAATAAAGCAACAAAACTGTTCGTTACGTTTATATAAACAGAGTGATTCCTAAAATACGTTTTCGTTTAAATATTCCATTCGAGCTATAAATCAGTGTTGTCTAAATTCAAGTGCTCTTTGTTTCGAATCAAATTGTGCTGTCAATCCGGTGTCTTTATTTCAAAGCTTTTATTCATGCCGCGAGGATTTCGAATGAAATGAACAGTTTTACTAGGTTTTACTTGAAACAAAAACATTTTCACATTTGTGTAATAGTTTCGAACAATCCTTTTTGGGAAAACTACTTTTTTTTCGAGATATAAGGTACACATATGCCTTTCTCTGTACCGTAGGCAAAGAGAATGAAAAATTATATGACGATCGGTTCAATAGTTAAAGCGTGAAAGCATAACAAACAAGTAAATAAACAACAAACAAAAGGTGAGATGGGAGACAAATGCCTACTTCAATAATTAGTAAAAAAAATAAAAAACCTCATTTTCGCAAAGATAATAATAGCGTTAATGTAGATGCCCTCGGTAATGACTGATTTTTCCGGGATGAAAGGTACCCGGGGAAGGCCCAGGACTCAAACTATTTCTATATCAAATTAAATCGTAATGGGTTGAATAATTGAAGCGCGAAGTGGTAACAAATTGACAGAGTTACTTTCGCATTTATAGTATCAAGTATTTATAAGTATGGATTAACGGTAGGATAAGAATACAGTTTTTAAAAGGTTAACCTCTTTTCGATTCGGTAATTCGTTCTCATTTTCTTTCGCTACTGAAGAATCAACTGTCTTAAAAAGAGAGCCGTAAAATTTTTATCAATATACTACTTGGCGCTCAAGCCTGAGAATTTTATTTATTTTTCAGTCTTTGCTCTTAAGTCTCACAGAATAAGAGTTACTTTCGTTTATCTGGAGTTTCAGTACGTTTCAGCACTCAGCAGGATAGAGCTCTTGAGAGTTCGAGTTGGCACCAAATTTTAGGTCTCAACGCTTCTCATTAGACGCTGTTCGCAGAAACGGATGACAGAGGGGGTGGGCTGGTTTTAAAGGGAAGGGAGGGGTAGGGGTGAGATATAAGGCGTCAGACCGAGGCAGGCCATTGTGCCTTAAGACGGGACGTTTTGTTTCTCGGCTCTTTATGTGCGGGGTATATACTAGGTTTTATGGAGTGATACATGGATGTCACTCACTGATATTAGCGCTCCTTGCTGAGAAGTCGGGATTTTATTTCGTGAGAAACCACTTCTTTTTTATTTCAAGTCCTTTAGTTTTCGTTTGTGTAATGCGCTTGCAAGTTTTGTTGTTCATGATTCTTCGCCTATAAAACAATTATCATTTTATTGATATAATTTTGCACTTTTTCCAAATATGTAATTTGGAAAATGCGTTTTTTCACATTTTATTAGTTATCTGTATTATAGTATTTGTCGATCAGTACAAACGATCTTAAAGTAACATAATTATATGTGTTTTGGAGAAATCATTTTATATAATTTTGTTAAAGGTGATGGTTTGACGATTAATTTAAATGGTCATTAAAACACATCAATATGTAAAGATAGAAGCTTTGAGCAGGGAGTATAACATCAAAGGATGGTAGACTCTTATTAAATTAAGAAATAAAATATGACGAAAAAATTTCAAGCGACCGGGATTTGAACCTGCGACCTCAAGTCTATGCCTGCTTGAAATTAATTCACCATATTTTATTTTTTAATTTAATAAGAGTACAACAAGATAGCATTGTGAATGAAAAAAATAACACTTAAAAATAAGGATGGTAGCTTAAGCCACTATCTGTTTAAGTGTATTCTTTGTTTGTTTTTAATTTTAGGAAGTGTGTTCGATTTTCCTCTTTGATAATTACGAGCAAGGCTCTTGTCGGTGTCACTGTGTGAAAAAAACGCACACAATGGGCCATTGCCGTCTCCATTCCACACACAAGTGGACAATTTACTAGTGTACAGATTGCGATGTTTTTCTTCACCGGAAGCGGGTAGTGGTTGATGAAAATGACCGTACTAAGTACATAAATGTGTGTATATCTTAATATATATAAATCTCGTGTCACAATGTTTGTCCTCAATGGACTCCTAAACCACTTAACCGATTATAATAAAATTCGCACACCATGTGCAGTTCGATCCAACTTGAGAGATAGGATAGTTTTTAACATATGGCAAAACGAAGTTCGCCGGGGCAGCTAGTATATGTATATATCCTTATCCTCATTAATATTATAAATGCGAACGTGAGTTTGTTTGTTTATTTGTTTGTTATGCTTTCACGCAATGTAACTAATGAACGGATCTTCATGATGATGATGACATTGACGCGAGCGGAGCCACGGGTGAAAGCTAGTATACATATATATAATGATGATGATGACATTGACGCGAGCGGAGCCACGGGTGAAAGCTAGTATACATATATATATCTTAGTACGGTAATTTTCATCGACCGCTACCCGCTCATCGCTATAATATATATATATTATAAAAAATAATATTATTAAAAGTTACGCGAGACAACAACGATTTAACTCACGTATTTTTAAAAATTCTAATTTTTTGGGCCGTGTTGTAAGAAATGTTTTAACCAGAAAATATTACAAATATTATTATTTGTCAGATCGTCGTCGTCTATATAAAGTAAAAATATACAAGAACAATAAATCTCCGGTTTTTAATTTACTAGAGGGTGCCTACCCATACATAATTAAGTTTATATGCGTCGCCTTATCACTTAAGAGGCCTATTGAATTCATAAAAGCGACGGTGGCCATTTCACTTATCTGACAATTAGTGAAAATTAAAGACACCGTGAGTTACTCCCGCTAATTATGCCAGGGGAAATTCATTGTCCCGGCAATTAAGATTTTTACCTACCAATTTATTGCTTTCAGTTCTATTAATGTGCCGTTTTAAGTTATGCGCTGTCTAAAGTTATATTCTGAAGCAGAATTTTCTATTGTTAGACTTGAAAACGTAAAGTTGAAAAATCAATATTTAATGCATACTTTCACGTCTTTTTTTTCTTTGCGGGGTAGACAGAATCCAGGTTTTTTAGACCAATAAGCCACATTTTACATGTTGGTGGTTATTAGATGGCAAACGGAATCAAATTAGCGAAGGGTTGCTAATCCGTATCGCGTATTACTATATGATTTCTCAGATTTCCGCCCATTTCCTCGATCGGCTTTTACGATTTACCCGGGAAGGGAATCAGCTGGTACATTCTACGTATGTTTTTCTCCCAAACCAGCATGCAAGAGCAATCACATTATATATTACTAAAATACTTTGTATGACTTTGTATACAAATGATTTTTGTATGGCTAAACCGAAAAGTCCTGGGTCGGATCCCACCTAGCCCGGTTTGTAAATAAATAAATATATATAGGGACAAATCACACGGATTGAGCTAGCCCCAAGGTAAGTTTGAGACTTGTGTTATGGGATACTAACTCAACGATACTATATTTTATAATAAATACATATATAGATAAACATCCAAGACCCAGGCCAATCTGAAAAAGATCATTTTCCATCTTGACCTGGCCGGGGATCGAATCCGCGCACTCCGTGTCGCAGGCTGGCGTGTTGACCGCTGCGCCACGGAGCTGTCATCCTGTTTGTACCTCTGAGAAGGCCAATATGGTGATTTTTATCGATGAATACCTTCAAAAAAACAGCGTGAGACAATTTACACACGAAGTCAATGTCAAATATTTTATTCATTGTAAGATATTTTAAATATCGTTTCATCATAATCATCAGGTTTTTTTAATCTCCACTGCAGTAGGAGGAGTATGACCCTCTCTGTACTACTGGAGCCATACTTGGCCAGAGCAGACAGAGGATTTGGCCTACACTCTCCTCGCTGGCCAGACTTGTTCTTACGAGCTCCATGGGAAGACTAGGAGTAAATATCGTTTGGTAAACGCTAACTCTTGCTTTATTACTCACTAGCTTTCGCCCGCGGCTCCGCCCGCGTCAATGTCGATCCCTCGGGAATAGTACTTTTTCCCGGGATAAAAGGTAGCCTATGTCCTTCTCCGTACTCCAGAGTACTTGTATGCAAAATTTCATGAAGATCGGTTCAGTAGTTACGGCGTGAAAGCGTAACAAACAAACAAACAAACAAATAAACAAACAAACTCACTTTCGCATTTATAATATTAGTATTATATTATTATAAGTATTATATATTATAATATTATTATATTAGTAAGGATAAGGATTATCGAGAGATTAGACGTCAATAACTTACAGCTAAGTTTACGCAGATTCCAAAGTCGAGTGAAAAAGAAGCGGCAACAAACTGCACAGAGCATTTTCTCCAAATGACGTCAACTTACAATATAATATAATTTAAACTAAATGTGTGGATTTGAGCTTACATTGTCATGTCATAATATAAAATTTAATTATATATGAAGCCTAATCTATAGACCTAAAGGCCACGTTTAGCATGTCGGTGGGCGTTTAGGTGAAAAACAGATTCGCCTATTGATGCCATGCCGGGCGAGCTCCGTGGTGCAGTGGTTAACACGCCAGTCTGCGACACGAGCCTGGGTTCAATCCCCGGGCAGGTCATGATGGAAAATGATCTTTTTCAGATTGGCCTGGGTCTTGGATGTTTATCTATTGTAAAATATAGTATAGTTGAGTTAGTATCCTACGAGACGAGTTCACAACTTACTGTGGGGCTAGCTCAATTTGTGTGATATGTCCCTATATATTTATCTATATTACTAACAGTTTGATTTTTCCTGGGCTATTATACAAGAAGACCATAAATTCCGACGTCAGATGCTTTTTGGCTAATCGTAAAATGTGACACAATTTTTATAAACATCTAGATTAGTAGAAAAATAAATAATTAATTTATGTACCTATAAATATGTGAACAGCATGACATCGCATCTATGATACAAAGGTTATTGCTCCAGTCTGCATCTATTTGTATGCAAATTTTTACATGAGCAAGCTTCCCTGATAGCGTGCATTCTGCATTTTTATTTACCACTTAATTCAAAGTCGGGACATAATCTTCGAAGGTTAAACATACCGTGACAAACATGTAGCGAATTTATTTATTTCTAGCGAAGGTCCCACGCTTCGCATGAGATGATATTTGATTTTTTTCTTGGGTCATTTTACACCTTGGGTAACATTATCGAAGTTTTCATATGGATACCTAACTTTTCTTTGAAAATCTTCTGTAGCCTATGTTCGTAAGGGATAATATAGGATTCTAATGGTAAAAGAATTTTCGTATCGGTTTAGTGTTTTCGGAGCCTATTCGATGGTTAAAACTTATTCAAAGTGTATGTATAGCCATTTTACGACTCGATAAAAGAAAAAGAAGTATGATACACCGTTTTGCCGTTTATTTACACCTCTTTAAATGTTTCTCACATCAAAATGCTTATATCTATATATATGCCTTATCATCAACAGGCATGAAAAGGAGCATTTCATTGTTTTGAAAAAGCATAATAAAATATTTAATTGCCTTTTCTGGTTGCTTCTCCTTTTTATATGTGATATGGTGAATTAACTGATATTAGTTTACCGAGTTATACGGCTTAGAATATCCAGTATTTAGAGATTACGGAGAGCCCTAAAAGAGGCTTCGTGGATCATTTTGAGCTGGCTTAGATCTACCAAAATCTTTTAACGTTCCTTCAGAAGCATATTCAAAGATTTATTTAGCAAATAGGCCTTTTCAGGCACTTGTTCACGTCAATAATACTTTTTAAATTATATTCAAATCATTAATTATTGTTCAAAAGCTACAAACTACTAGCGTTTCGGAACCGACCACTGTAGAGAAGAAGACGTCGAACAGCATTGGTCTTTTCAACAGTATTGGTCGCCTACTTGCCATATAAAATACATGTCAGGCGTACATTTCAGAACATGCCAAAATTGCAAGTTTTCTGAAGGTATTTCGTTTAAAGTAAGTGGTTGATAAAAGTAAATTGCTAATTGATTACATTAAACACTTCTGTTTTAAAATCTCACAATCCCTTGATATGTCATCAGAAGCACTTAAAAACACTCCAAGACAATTTTCATGTCATTACGCCCGTCCAGCCGTATAGCCCTGTAGGCGGGGCTGTCTGCAGGCGACGCGTGTAGCCGCCTTAATGAATTGTGACGTCAGCCCACGTCAGCTTTAAGCCCAACGTAATAAGCACCATTTTGCTTTGACATAATTTACATAAAAGAGATGAAGGCAGGCCAAAGATTGACAGTGACCTTTTTGTGGAGGTTCTCTGGTATTATAAAGCTCTTCAGTTTTTCTAAATTAGATGACTTGCATCTTAGTAGGTAAGTTTATTTTCAGGTACTTTTTGGCGTAGTCTTTAGGTAAGAATAGTTTTTTTTTATTGACTATGTAGCTAGCTCCAAGTGAGTTTTTGCTACTTTACCGGGCGTTTGAGACTAAGGCAGAGTGCCCTCAGCCTTTATAGACAACATCACCAAAGGGACGAAATATCCAGGAGGGACGGACCTCGGCTTCGGGCGTTGCCTGTGTGCAAGGCTTGGAGAGCCAGCAAACTCTCATGTTGCCTGATGGACCGCGATTACGTGCATGCATAGCCTGAAGGCCTGAGAATCTATGGCAAAAGCCTTTGGAGAGCACCAACTCTTATCTTTTGCCATATGAGCCAAAATTAAGAATAGGTATAGGTTCTCGTACTTATAGGTTTAATGACAGGGTAGATTTTGTAGAATTTCTTGACGAACCACTCCATTTAAGACAATTTTTCACGTCTTCTTTACCAAACCAAGGCTCACTCGTTATTTCACTCCAGCTGGAGCTCGATGGCCTGTTGGTATAATCTGTCATGTCGCACATTCGTGTCATTAATGTACAGGTTGCTCTACAACAGCAGTTTGAAATTTTTAAGATTATAATAAATGAATAGCGAAGATAGCAGTCCTGTCGCGGTCACCACTAGGATTTTATGGATAACTATGATGACTAGCTTTGAAAGACAATTTAAGCTATATTTTTATAAGTGTTTTATTTTGCATGCACAATGCTATTATTTCTTATATATTTCTTAATTTATTAAGAGTAAAATTTAAGCTGCTGTCCCTGGTACCTTAAGACCCGGCTTTCAGACACCGTGAGCCAATATTGCGTACATTCGGAACGTTATCAATATTGTAGGCGGTAGTTTTGCATAGTTCTTGTAACACAATATACAAATGTACTCACTTAGTCTACCAGCGCCAAGAAAACTGCAAAGTTATACTGCATAACGTTAGGTGTAAAATAATGTAATAGATACATACATATAAGCATGTGCATGGTCGATTGACCGTGACACCTACACGAAATGATGATGATGATCACGTCTGTATCCCTTTCGGGGTAGACAGAGCCTCGAGGCCAAGGTCATGAGAACCACAGACCACGTTTTGCGCGTGTGGGCGTACAGATGGATAACGAAATCAAAATAGTTATGGGTTGCTAGCCGCATCGCCTATTAACATGATTCCTTAGATTTTCGCCCATTCCTTCGGCCGTCTTCTACGATCTGCGCGGGAAGAGAAGCAACTGGTACATTTAAAGTTTTTTCTTTTCTCTTCGACCAGCATGGTATGAATAATGTAATAAACGCAATAAAGCATATTACGTGATTTAATTTAAACGTAATGACGTGTTTTTGATGTCGTATATTACTTTTATGAACTTTGTGTGCCATCTCCATATTGACATTTAATTCTGAAGATCAATGTTAAATATTCAACTGTCTTATGAAAGTCACACATCGCTCTGAAGAGTCTTAAAACTTGAAAGCTCTGAGCACAAAGTTCGTAATGGCGGCGACGTGTTGCGGGGCCCAAGTACTCTTAATGACAACATCGAATTTTCAAAATTGCTTCGCAAGTCCCGCGGCCTGGCTTATAGTACTTACACCTTCGTCGAATATTTTATAATTTGATCGTAATTAACGAATCTTTTCACCTTAAGAAAGTTGTTTTCTAAGTTTCTAGGTATGATTTAATGAGAATACATTTTAAGCAAGTAATACTGATTTTAGTACTAAAACTAAAATACCTACATTTTGGTGGTAAATGGAAAATTAATTCTACTGGATGTATACTCGTATTTTAGAAAGCCATTAATATAACATTGCATAGCAAAGATTTCGTAGACGTCTGCTACAACGCCTACGAAATTCGTAGGGGATACGACACTAATATTTCTTCTCACGTTTGCAAATTAAGAGCCTTTGAAAAAGATAAGATAGTGTTGTTGTATTTAGTTCATATATATTTTTGTATATAAAAAGAAAAAGAAACAACCACAACAACCGCTGTTTTTGTTTTATTGTGTTAATACAAGAAGTATGCCTTTGTTGAAAAACGACAAACTTCTTGTATTTGCATAAATACAAGTTTGAAGCTAGTGATGTGCCGTTTCCAAAATGTTCGAGAACGGAGAAAACGGGTCTGGAAGTTTTTAAAATCAGTGCTTCTTTTTACTCTCAAGAGCGAGAATTATTAAAAAAAAAAAAGAAATTCTTGAGAATGATTCAAAAGTTTTCGTAAATTATGAAGAAAAATCGAGGGAATTTATTAATGACAACAGATAATTTCTCTTCTGCAGATCAACTTTATTAAATTACTAGCCTTTGCCTGCGGCTTCGCTCGCGTTAAGAAGTATAGTTTCATCCCCTATTTTATCCCCTTGGGGATAGAATTGATCAAAGTCCTTTCTTAGCGGATGCCCAATTCATAACATTTACCTGCATGCTAAATTTCAGCCCGATCCGTCCAGTGGTTTGGGCTGTGCGTTGATAGATTACACTATGTCAGTCAGTCAGTCACCTTTGAGTTATATATATTAAGATAATATTGCTCAAAAATGAATAATTTCATTCAACATTCATCTATATACCACAGAAAAAGAATTGTGCTGTAAGTTATATAAGATACGAATTCATAATAAAGTCATCGCCTCGTTGACTAATTATATCATCAAAATCCTTTATCAGTAGGTACAAAACAAATTCACTACAAAGGACTGGCTAACAAAGGCTGGAAGCATTAAAACGGGAACAAAACAGGTTGCGATGAGTCAGAGGTGGCGTCATCTGGTAATCCCAATATTTTGTAAGGTTTCTTGCAGACACTAAGTGCGAAGCCAGACGAGCTTAATTTTGTGAGTTGTGAGCCGCGTAATTTCGGTCGCGTAATTTCTTTTACATTCGGTTTCATACAAAAGCCCTGTTTTGCCAAACGGTGACATGAGACACGGTGAAAATGAGTTCCGAGTTCGTATGAACAGAAATTACGCGTCCGAAATTACGCGACTCACGACTCACTAAATTACGCCCGTATGACCTCACCCTAAGGTGAGACTTAGTGAATGAATCATTAGTAACATTCGATATTGCAATAAAAATCTGAATCTTATATGATAAGACATGCATGAATTATATAATTATCGACATCGACAGTCTTTGGGATATCCCACTGCTGAGTATAGGCCTCTGTCAATGTAGCCACCCATCTAGGTCTCGTGCCTTACGAATCCATTTTCGACCCGCGATTTTTCTGACACCGTCGACCCACCTCGTTCTCGGACGACCTATGCTTCGCTTGCCATCTATGGGCCACCATTCTGTCAAAATGCTACCCCACCTATCATCATTTCCATTGTGCCATGTGTCCTGAACTGCACTTGAGTTCCATGACACGCTTGCCAGCATTTTGAACCTTCATTCTTTTTCGAATCATATCAATAAGATTAAAAGTAAGATGCAATCAAAGTATGCTAATGAGAAATTAAGTAATGATTATTTTACATTATAAATACCTCGTGGCATCGCGGCTAAAAGGCTTGCCGCATTAGTACATTGTTGGCAATGCTGATCCTGTACACTCGTTAATTTTAACAGAATAATCTGTAGTTATTCTTCGTTAGAACTGACCAGTATTTATAAACGAAACATAGGACATCTAGGAAAAATTAGAATCCCTACTGCAAAATTTAACTCGTTGAACCGTAGTAAATTTATTCAGGTACAACCAAAAACATTTACTTGAGATTCTACACAGCCTTTAACATTACAAATAACTGCTCATATAGCTTCTTTGTTGTACTCAGCATAAGTATAATACACAACAAAACAAACACAAATGAATCACTCCCGAGCAGATTAAGGGAGTAAGTAAGCAGACTCGACGTAATTGTTATGTTCGGTGTTCCCAACATGCGTAGCTTTGACATTTACGCGAACCTTATCCCTTTTGAAATAAGATCGTTTTTTGAAATGTAGCGCCTGATCGCGGTCGACTGCTTAGGCGAAAAACGGGATCCGTTCATTGCTTAATTTATTCTGGAGATCGTATTTGAATTTCAAAGGCAAAGTTGGTGTTAACAATACGCCAAGGGTTGAGGTTGAATGGCAAAAGTCCTCATGCAGCGAAATACCAACTTACGATTTGTCACTTCTGTTTGTTGCAGCGTTGAAATTAAATTAGTCAAAGTAAATCTTGTTCTATTCTTAATGAAATCCATGATTAAGCGGGTGCCGCGCGAACGAAAAACGTCGCTACCACCATTAGGCGATTAGGAAAAAAGACGAAAAGTCTTAACATTTTCATATTTATATTTATATATGTAAATTGAATTTTATTTTATGACATGACAATATAAGCTCAAGTCCACTCATTTAGTTCTAAGTATGTCGTAGATTGTAAGATGAGATATGATTTCTCTTATCGACGTTCTTTGAGTTAAGCTTACATGAAATGCTCACAGAGCGTTGTAAGAATATAACTTTGAATTTGCATCATTTTCTTTGCATTAACCCTTCGCACACAAAAAGCAAGATTAAGCTGTCTAGACAGGCGCCAGCTATCAGCTTAAAAGAGCGACATCTGGCGGGTGACGTCACTAAACCTTCAATCGAAGGGCTAAATTGACCTCTGTGCTGTCCATGCGACCTACTTAGAGTTTACCCAGGGCAACGATACAAACACATTAACATATTAAATGTTTCAAATGGGCGTCGGGTTGATTACATATTATTTCTTATTAGCTAAATTTCGAAATGTTTATTTCAATCCAACATTTAATAGAGTTTTATTTTAAGTATCAATTTTGTGGCTTAGTAAATTAAAATCTACTGTTATAGAAATAAAATACAAATAATTTAAAAGAAAAATTTTAACATCTTTTACTACGCAAATAATATGATCATATACCAAAAAGTAAACGTTTTTCATAAAATGGAGTTATGGGTATTAAAAATATAAAAATATACTTAACGTTGTTCATTGAAGTTTTCTGATTGATTTTTATTATAACTTGCTTTGCAGTGAACTTAAAGAAAATAAATTAAGTATCTAAAACGAAAAGATTCTATTAACGATATTAATACCTACAAAAAGCTTAAAAAGGAAGTTTAATTTATGTTTGTTACGGTTAATGTAAGAAATCGATTAATATCAATTTTTACAACTTATGTGCTCGCTTAAAAAATTAAGAAATAAAATATGGTGAAAAAATTTCACGCGGGCGGGATATGAACGAGTGACCTAGGTCTATGTACGACCTACGCTCTACCATTTTTTTTCACCATATTTTATTTCATAATTTATTATGAGTATATCAAAATAACATTATGAATGCAACATAAAACACTTATGTGTACATTAATAAATATGTATTGCATATGTTTTATTTCGTTTCAACATTTACATATACTCGTATTTAGTTCTCTCTTATGCTATTACTAAGTTAACAAAAGCCTATTGTGACAAACTGAACTGTTAAGTCTACTTACTTAAGACTTGTTTGGAGGAACACTACATATACATTGTGCATTGACCTATTTGACAGAAGCTTTGTGTTAGTAAACGATTGTTTGCATTCTGCATTCTGTAGTCCAAAAAGAAACTTGTACACCAGGATAAGATAAAAAATCTCTGTTTGTTTAGTAAGTAGCTAAACAAACAGAGATTTTTTATCTTATCCTGGTGTACAAGTTTCTTTTTACCTATATTCTATCTATTTAATTAAAATTTATCTATGTGATGTAAAGACGTCTTCGATGGGCAGCAGCGTCGAAAGCGATATAAGCCAAATAAACTGCTCTCACCAACCCGTCTGCCAAGCGTGGTGAGTATGGCAAAACCCCCTGATGATAGAAGGTGCTTCAATGGCGAACACGTACCGGCAAGCGCAGCGTTGGACACCCACCGACCAGGTGGTCGGACGACCTAACCAAGGACCAGGAAGACGCTGAATGCAGGCCGCTTCCAACCGGTCATATTGGAAATCCTTGGGGTAGGCCTATGACCAGCAGTGTGGACTTTTTGCAGCTGAGATGATGATGATGATGTAAAGAACTCGGTAGTTCACACACAGGTAGGATTTGAACCACGTCCCTTTAGGTTTACGCCCTAAGTGTGCTGCCGACTACACCACCGTGACTTCAAATCACGTCGTCAAATACTCTAACCACATATTACCGGGTCCATATTCGAATGCATGAAATTAAAAGGCATACATTAAGGTGCCATAACAATGTTTATGGATTCGAAGGGGTACTATTACCCCGTAGGGAATACGCATTTAGTATTGTGGCATTCTACTTTATTCATATCCGATGAATAGAAAGTTCTATCTATCAAGAAGAATCTCATGCCAGCGTATTGCCACTTGCTAGAATGCAAGTGGCAATACGCTGGCATGAGCTAGTTAAATTGCTATGAAGCTTGTATCTACTAGAGCATTTTATATTTTACAATTTATACTATACAATATCATTTTCGTTCCTAGAAAAAAATTGTAAATAGTTACTACAACTTGTAGTAAGTTGTATTTTTCTAAGATAAATATTATCACAGCTTTAAGGGACAAAGGTGTATAATATTTATCTCAGAACCGGGTAGACTTAACCTAAAGCACTATGACCCAAAGACCACATTTAGTTTGAGACTACGAATTCAAACAGTAGAATCATCAATAGAATTTGTCACGCGATCAGAATAAATTGATAACTTGAGTTTTATACCAAATTATAGTACGCATTTACCAGCTGACCGGCGACAACCATTTCCTTCGCGTACTCAAACTATTATAACCATTTTACCATATTATAAACTTTGTCTAACTTGAATATATTTTAGTGAAGTGTAATAAATATTTTAATAACCAATTCGGGTGTGTGACTGATCATCTTCCAAAGAACCATTCAAACCAGAATCTCTCCATAAACATACTTGTAAACTCTTTTAGTCGAACACCTACAAGTCTTAATTGACATGCTTCCTTATATTTTCGCTCATGCTCTCGACCGGCTTTTATGGTCTGAGTAAAAAGAAAAGCAGATGGTCCGTTCTACGTTACTTTTCTTAAAACACATTCTTTTGAATAAGACGGTTTCTTTCTTCACTAAGTCTAGGACAACTTATATAAAATTACTAGCTTTTGCCCCCGGCTTCGCTCGCGTTAAGTTTCATACAAACTTTCATCCCCTATTTTATCCCCTTGGGAGTAGAATTGATCAAAATCTTGGCGGATGCCTACGTCATAATATCTACCTGCATGCCAAATTTCAGCCCGATTCGTCCAGTGGTTTGGGATGTGCGTTGATAGATTACTATGTCAGTCAGTCAACTGTAAGTTATATATATATATATTTAGATTTTTCTAGCAGCCCCCGATACAAATATACCTTTATTTCGTTAAAGAGGTCCAGTTTGATAAAACATGTCTATAAAGCATTGCTAGGAAACCAACGTTCGTTGCGACACGTGACTTGATCGATAATTCGTAAGACGGATACGTGACCTGAGACCGCCTGCGCGGCGTAGAAGAGGAACGAGTTATATCCCCCTCTCTTTTTACCACGCGGAGTTTCCACATCTGCCGGCACTCCCGGAGTGGAACCCGTCTTTTTAGTTATGTTTATTTACATACATACAAACAAACTATCACGTTTTTCTTTGCGAGGTAGACATAACCAAGGTCCTTAAGACCTAAAAGGTGGAAAACGGAATCAAAATAGTAATTGGTTGCTAGTCTCATCGCCTAATAACATGATTCATCAGATTTTCGCCCTTTCCTTCAAGCGATATTTAACACCCGCAAAAGTGGGGATCATTGGAAAGCCTACGCTTCTACGTCGTTGTTTTTTTAATAATAGGTGTACAGTTCATTGCACAAGAATAATAATAACAGTAGGTTGAATTCTATTTAGCTGATTATTTATTTTTGTTTTATTTTCTTTTTTTTCTTACAAATAAACTAAGTAACGTATAAATAATAAAAAAATAGTCTGATTTATGTATATATTATTTTTCCCACTACTTTTTTTTGGACCCCGCATTGTTATACTGAGTACAGAGAGGGTCGTACTCCTGTAGTGGAGACTAAAAAGGACCTGATGATGATGATTGTTATACTGCGACTGATCTAACAAATGGTGTAAAATTTTCAGATTACTAGCTTTATTGCCCCCTGATAACGATTCAAATGCTGCATGACTTATATGTATTATTTTATGTAAGCTGTTAGGATTTCTATCCTATAAGCATCTTTTGATCAACTTTACGAACAATTTCGTCTTACAAAAGGTTTTTTACGTGTTGACGTCTTATAAACCGATGAACGCCGGCTGCACGCATCAAAAAGTGTCACGGTCAGCGCTTAAGTGATAGTGCGGAACTTCTTCTTCTTCTATCGTGTCAATGATCCAAGCGATTCTTGCCCAGAATGTTGCAACCTTTACAGCCGCATCCGTGGCTTCCGCCAAATCCTCTCTCATACAAGAGGTGGGACATCCGGGGCATGATAACAGATGTGCCATGGATTGCATAGCGCCACAGCTACATCTATCATTAGTAGAAAAGCCCCACCTTTTGCGGTTATCTCTGCATCTGCCCACACCTACTCGCAATCTGTTGAGAGACTGTGCGGAACAAGGGATAGAGAGACACATTCAGCCTAAGCGTTCGGCTTCTGACGCATCCATCAAAAGCGGTTGGCTTGTGATGCATCTATCTCTTTCCCACCGTTATCACGTAAAATTGTCGTCCGTAAACCAACTTTACAGACATTTTATGTTATTTTTTATAATAAATATGCAGACAACTAGTGGATCTGTGAGCTGGTAGATCTCGCGATTCTTATCACAGCAATCTTTCAACGTTTGAACAAAGAACCTTAGCGTCATATGTGGTTACCGCCATTTTATAAAATTTCCAATAACGAAATCAACTAAACTCTACGAAGTCACCAATACACGTGCCCAGCCCCCCGAGCTGCTACTTGCTTTTCGCCCATTCATTCGAGTGAGTAATATCCCGGTACCTTTATTCCCTTCCAAGATCCAACGAATTCCTAGCCGTCCCCAGCTTAAAAATGCTTTCGATGGGCAGCAGCGTCGGTAGCACAAGATGCCAGATAAACTGCGCTAGCAAACTCGCCTGCTAAGCGTGGTAATATCCTCCTATGGAACAAAGAATCCTTGGGAAGGCTTTTGTCCAGCAATGGACTTCTTGATGAATTTTGCTTATTGCTTACAAAACAGTCGTACAGTGGTACTTGTGAGAGTTATTTTACCTAAGCTGAAACAGAGACCGTTCATGCTTACTCGGTCTATGAACACATTAATTGCCACCGTTTTGGTAACAATACAATACATATTCATCGAAAATATGTGATGAAAAAATTCGCTACAGGTAGGATTCGAACCAACAACCTTCGACATCTGGCCCGTTGACGCTCTAGACCACTGAGCTGCCGTAGCCTCGAATCACCGCGGCGAGTCACATACTATAGGTGAGGACCTATAATATGGTCTAGAGCGTCGACGGGCCAGATGTCGAAGGTTGTTGATTAGAATGCGTGTGCCTTCGAAGCATGGGTAATCTCCATTATTACCCACTATTTAAAAGTGTGGTAGGTATCCAACTTAATTCATATCAGATGAATTTTCATCACATATTTTCGATTTAAATATTAAACCGAGCATTGTCATGCTATATAATATTAACATATTCAATTGTTTATCACGCGACGTCGCGCGATCTGGCTATCAAAGCGTTAAATAAAATATCTGTATATTAAGAATTAAATTGGATAGACAACGATAGCTCCTCCCACTTCTTGCATATTCCACCTGGCATAGCAAACGAGTTTCGTGCAATCTGTAGATTATTGAAAGCATTGCCCTTTGTTTTGTTTCGTCTGGCGTCTAAATTGCACTGTATTTTTCAGACGATAGTATAATTTTAAATTCAAATTAAACTGACTTTGCCCAGTTCAGTGAAGTTCTTTTACATAATTCTTCGGGAATTTAAAACATATATAGCGTGTAACATAACAAACATTTTGGTCAAATACGTGCCTTGCAGTCCACGAGCTCGGACGTGTAAATTGTTTTAGTAAACAAAATAAACAATTACCGCGCAATTGTGACCTAGATATTCATCTGTGCCACTAGTTCTCGTTGGTTATCAAATTATTTTTAGTGTAATGTTTTGGAGTGTCACTTGAACAATAACAAAAAATGGACGGCAGTCCCTTTAATCGGAGTGGGTTGACACCCCGCAGCCCGCCGCCCACCCCCGCCGCACGCGCTCCCGTGTCCCTGGAGGAAGGACAGCCAGAGATCGTGTCTACGGCCGAGATCCAGTCCTGGATGACCTCTATCGAACAGTGCCTTCAAGAAGTTTGCGCTATCTCTGCCGAAGGAAAGCTGAACTCGGACCAAAAATTAAAAATCAGCAATCTCTGCCGAAAGGTTGGTCATGGCACATCTCAGATGGCAGTACAATATCAGTCCTTGAAGCAAAAAGCCATCCAATCCCATATTACTATTCAAGCCCTTAAAGAAAAACACGATCTGTCGCAGCGCCTTCAAGACTTAAAAACGAGCATCGAAACAAAACCAGCTTCAGGAGTGTCCTCTTTTAGTGACATGGTAAAAAAGGGAGCCAACAATTTCATTCAGCCCCCTAAAGTGAGTGCCGTAGCGATCTACCCAACGGACAAGCAGAAAAGTAGTGAGGAGACTAAAAATTTAGTACAAAAAATTATAAGCCCTGTCCAGATGCAACTGCATGTACGAGGATTGAGGAAAACCAAAAATGGAGGAGTTATCATCAGCACCGAGAACAAGGCCGACGTTGAAAAACTGAAGCAGTCGGCGCAACTTAAGACCTCTGGGCTCACTGTGGATGAGCCGCATAAACGTAAGCCCAGAATTGTGATAATTGGAGTTCCATCGGCAATGCCGGAAACCGAAGTATTTTCCTGCATTTATACACAAAATTTAGCCGAGAAGTTACCGGGCTCAACTTTGGAAAGTTTTTTGGCATCTATCAAGTTAAGCCATAAATCTGGGAAAAAGAATACCGAGTCCTGTAATTTCGTGATCGAAGTTCCTGCGCACATACGAAGGGCTCTTATCACTAATGAAAGGGTGTTTGTGAACTGGTCTTCTTGTCCAGTGAGAGACTTCACTCTGGTGACCAGGTGCTTCAAGTGCCAGCAATATGGTCATGCGGCTAGAACATGCCGGGAGACGGTCAACACCTGCGGACACTGCGGTGTGGTAGGCCATGCCATGGAGGAATGCACGAAGAAAGGAGATCCCCCAAAATGCGCGACGTGCCTTCACTATAAGAAACCATGTGACCACAAAACAGGTGACCATACTTGTCCTGCTAAATTGATGGCCGAGAAAAGGTACATGAATTCTATTGATTATGACGGCGCCTAAGAGCGCCACTTATTAGATTATTTTAGAACTCTTTTAGTTTCTGTTTATTTTAAGTATTGATAAGGTAATTTCTGATTTAGACAATTTCTCTGTTTTAGAATCGAAAACTTGTGATGTAGAATGTTGCAAACAATATCTTTCCTCATTCACTAACCCATTGACCTTTATAACGCAAAATATTCAAAGTATTTATAAGAACTTTGACAATTTCAACGTTCTTTTACATAGGCTCGACTTTGAATGTGACATAATCGTGTTAACTGAATGTTTTTTACAAAATCGTAGTAATCTACCCCTCATGCAAGGTTTTAATAGTTTTAAAACTTCAGATAACTTAAATAAAAACGGCGGGATAGTAGTTTATACTAAAAATTCATTGAATGTCATGGTAGAAGAACCAATTATATTGGATTGTAATCGGCTACTCATTAAAATCGGTACAGATATCGCAATTTTAGCCATTTACCGTTCTCCGTCTCATACAAACACCAATATTTTTTCCATGTCATTAAACGAAACACTGCAAAAGTTATCCTCCTTCAAACATATAGTAATTATAGGAGACATTAACATTAATATTCGCCCGGAGAATAACGATTCAGATGCTTTGGAGTACCTAAACATATGTGCTTTCCACGGCTTACTCCCTGCACATACGTTTATCACGCGACCTAAAAGCGGTACTTGTTTAGACCATATCATGGTCAAAACTAACTTTAATTCACTAACATTAGTACCTAACTCAAGCATAACCGATCATAGAGCTGCCCTACTAACATTAAATCGTAAATTACCGAACATTTGTCAAACGCAAATTAAGACAAAATTAGATTACAAAAGACTCGAAGATTACTTATGCAACATAAATTTTGACCTAGTTTATAATACCGCTGATGTGAATACTTGTTTGTCGTACTTGATACAAACTGTTCAACAAGCTATAATAAGTAGCACAACAAAAACATATTTGAATAATAAATATCGAAACATAAAGCCATGGATAACACCAGGGCTCATTCGTTGTATGAGACATAGAGATAAATTACACAAACTAGCAAACAATAATCCGGAAGATCTTGTATTACAGTTATCCTATAAAAGATATCGTAATTTTTGCAATAAACTTCTTAGGAAAGTTAAGTGTATTTACGAAAAAAACGAACTATTAAAAGCCGGTGGCAACAATAGGCAAATATGGCAGACTATAAAACAAGTCACATATACTACAAAAAAGCATGAGTCATCTTCGAGTTTGTTACACGTGCACGCGTCACAGCTGACCTCTGCAAACATTGCAAATTCTTACTTTGTAAGTATAGGTAAAAAATTAGCAGAAAAAGTGAAAAGACAGTCACCTACATTGCCTTCAAGCCCAATACCCTTGTAGGTGACGGGTGTAGGTGCGTCCAGGATTTGAGAAATAAG
The DNA here is from genome assembly GCA_947532085.1 of Elegia similella. Lineage (NCBI taxonomy): Eukaryota > Metazoa > Arthropoda > Insecta > Lepidoptera > Pyralidae > Elegia > Elegia similella. The sequence goes on from OX383930.1 coordinate 22,715,508, forward strand.
AACGACAGACGAAAAATTTGAAGCGCTTTCGGGCTGTACGCATGCGTGTGGTTGCGTCCGTTTGTAGCGGTCAACTGCCTTTTTACATACAGATCTAAGTGATCTTAGTGTGACGCAAACACACACATGCGTACACCTTACGGCGTGCGTTTATTCAACACAAATATTGCCACATACAACGGTAAGTACCTATCTTATTTATTTATTAATTATAACTAAACCTAGACACTTTTATTTATTTACTTAGTATGTTCACAGGTGCAGCCGAGGGATGCAGCGGTGCTTCGCGTCGTCTACACTCTCCGCCCCATTGTCCGTCAAGGACAATCATCACCAGCAGTGGGCAGTACGGCTAGGCGAGTAACGGGTCTGGTAAGTACACCGGTCTTGGTTTTTACATCGGCAACGCGCACTCGGCCGTCGGGACCTGGGTATATCTTTTCTATTAAACCTTTCAGCCATGTATTTCGAGGCAGGTTATGATCGACAATAATAACCACATCACCTGGTTTCAGGTTATGACCTTCTTGGTACCATTTCTGGCGAGGTAAGAGAGTAGGCAAGATTTCACGCATCCAGCGTTTCCAAAACATTTCTGTCAATCGCTGTGCAATTCTCCATTGCTTTCTACGGTACATGTCACAGTCGGTGAATACTCCAGGAACTGGTAATATCGATGAAGACCCAATAAGGAAATGGTTGGGCGTCAGAGCTTCTGGGTACTCATGTTCAGTAGAAACGTGACATAACGGGCGACTGTTCACCAGGTTTTCGATCTCTGCCAATAAAGTAATCAAAACTTCTTCTCTAGGGGCTCTTTCTTTCAGCACTATCTTGAGCGCTGTCTTTACGCTTCTTATCAAACGCTCCCATGCCCCCCCCATGTGAGGCGTTCCCGGGCATATGAATTGCCAATCTACGCCCTTATCAATAAGTTGCTCTTTGACATCTGACTGACTCAACTCTTGCATAGACTTTCTGATTTCGGTGGCGGCGCCTCTAAAATTTGTGCCGTTGTCAGAGTATATTTTGGATGGCCATCCACGGCGCGCGGCCATTCTTCGTAAGGCCATAATAAATGAATCGGTTGACAGGGATGGCACCAGCTCAATGTGTATTGCTCTCACGGTCAAACAAGTAAAAAGTACTCCGTATCTCTTCTCACGACGGCGGCCGATGACGACTTCCATAGCGCCGAACAGATCGACACCACAAAAGGTAAATGCTCGTTGGTGGTGTGCTAGTCTCGCTTCTGGGAGATCTCCTAGTCTTGGATTAGTAGGCTTGGCCTTTCTTATTCTGCAAGCCAAACAGCGGGTGGCTACAGAACGAACAGTAGGGCGTAAGTGCAGCAGCCAGTATCTTTGGCGGATCTCATTCACTACCATCTCGTTATTTCCATGTGCGGCTTGTTCGTGATAAAATTTCACTATCAATTGTGCAGTCGGATGACGACCGTCCAAAATTACAGGATTTTTCAGCTCAGGAGTGACTTCAGATACTGCTCCAATTCGTCCGCCGACCCTCAGCAGCCCAAATTCATCGATATATGGCGTCAAGGTACGTAGTCGGCTATTTGAGCACAAAGGTTTCTTGTTTTTCAGCAGATAAATGTCTTCAGCGAATGATTGCATCTGAGCATGACGTAATATCAAATTTTCAGCACGTTGTTTTATTTCTGTACTGTTTTCAGCTTTTCCAGCCAGTCTACATTTATCTATGAACAACAATACTTTCGCCGTACATCTCAGCAAGCGAAGCCACGAAGAAAACTTAGTGGGGTCCGGAACAGGTAAGTCTATGTCTTCTGTATTACATAATGTGTTTACTTGTAATAAATCTTCACTAATGATTACCTCTTTTTCAGGTTTATATTTCGGCCAGTCTTCAGGCGTCGAGTACAGGAACCGCGGCCCTTGAAACCATTCACAGCTGTTCGTCAACTCGTAAGTATTCACTTTTGTAGCTTTATCTGCTATATTCATGTCCGTAGGTACATAATTCCATTCACTGCACTGAGATAACTCGTCAATTTCGCCCAGTCTATTGGCGACGAATACTTTATAATTGCGCGTATCGTTTTTAATTTGATGCAACACGATTAATGAGTCCGTCCAGAAGTATCTTTTATCTATAACTAACCGGTTCTCACGCATTATTGTCTCAGCGAGCCGGCAAGCGATAACTGCGGCTTGTAATTCTAGCTTGGGTACTGTGGTATACTTATGTATAGGCGAGACTCGATACTTGCATGCGATGAATGAAACGCGCACTTCGTTTGATTTCGTTATCTCTCGGTAGTAGGCTACGGCGGCGTATCCGGAAGGCGATGCATCGCAGAAAACATGCAGTTCTATTACTGTCTTTTTCTGGCTAGTTACATCGCTAGCGCACGGCAGGGTTGCGTTATCTCGCTCCTTCTTATGGACAATAGTGCGAAAATGGCATCTTGGTATACGTAAATGTTGTAATTTTTGTAACTCGGTCATCCAGCTTTGTATAATTTTGTTTTCCTTTTCAGGTATTTTCTCGTCCCATTTAATATCAGACCTCCAAGTATTTTGTAGTGCAATCTTTGCTTTAATGGTAAAAGGCGCGAGAAAACCAAAGCAATCGAATATTGACATAACTATGCGTAGTAGTTCTCTCTTCGTAGGTATTCTTTGCGAGTTAAGTATCTCAGCTGGGATCCGTTTTAGTGTCAGGTCAAATCCGAAGGTATCACTCAGCGGGAACCATAACAAACCGAGAGTGCGTTCTGGTGAGTCATCGCACCCGGTTTTCATCCTTATCGCCTTGTCACTTAAGGTCTCTTTTGGCGTGCACTCTAAAACTTCTGGTTTATTGCTTGTCCAGTTTCTTATATGAAATCCACCCCTTCTGTGAATTTCGGACACTTCTCTTATTAATTTCGAAGCTGTCTGTTCGTCGTCCACTGACTCGATATAATCATCTGCGTAATGGGATTTCAGGATAGCTTGAGTGGCTTCAGGCATCTCGTCTTGGAATCTCATGGCATTCTTGTTTTTAATATGCTGCGCTATAAATGGTGAGCACTTAGCGCCGAATAATAATGAAGTCATGATATAAGTATCGATTTTACATTCTTTACTTTCTCGCCAAAGGAATCGTAAAGCATGCTGGTCTTCCTCTCTTATCTTCACTCGAAGAAACATGTCTCTTATATCTCCAACAAAGGCGACTGGCTTTTCTCGAAATCGCAGCATTATTCCCAGCAATGATTGTAATAAGTCAGGTCCTTGTAGTAGGTAGTCGTTTAGGCATCGACCTGCGGTGGAGGCAGCAGCGTCGAAGACCAATCTTAATTTGTTTTTGTTCGGATTATCTACACCGAAGTGTGGTAAGTACCATATATGTTGTCTAGGCATCGAAATTTCTTCCTCTGTTAACTTCCGAGCATAATCGTTTTCAAATAAATGATTCATTCTTTGTTTATATCTCGTAGCATAACTGGAATCTGATTGCATTTTTCTTTCAACTCCCATGTATCGTTTGTAAGCATTTTGATAGTTATTAGGCATATCATTAGAATCATTTTTCCATGGCAGACAAACTTCCCATTGGCCATTAATTAGCTTGGCAGATTTATCGATGCAGTCTATCGCGCGAAGTTCATCTTTATTTACTCGTGGCTTAGAGTTGATTCCGATTGCTTCAAATGCGAATGATCGTCGAACCAGTTCATGCAGACATTCATCGTTATCAGTTGTTTCTCTGTGTGCAGTGGTCTCCCATTGTTGCATCGTTGTAGACGTTGGTGCGCCGGCGCATGTGTGCGTCTCCCGCTGTGCGGTATGGATGGCCGCGGAGGCGGCGGAGAGCGGAGGGGCAGCGGCGCGAGTGGGGACTACGGCTTGCAGTCTATTCATTATCGTAGTGTGCGCATGCTCGGTAAACAATGATCCGTGAGTTCGGTGGCGACGAGGGCATGCTACAGCGGTCGCGGGTACGATCCCGTGTAAACACCATCCGAGCGGAGTAAGGGTAGCGCACGGTTCATTTTTGCCACGGTAGATAGTCTTTAGGGAAACGAGTAATTGATAATTGTCCTGCCCAATTAATAACTTAGGTTTTACGTCACTGTTACACAAATAGTCTTTTAAGTTCCGTAAATGTTTATACGCGTTGACATTAACTTTCGATAGGCACTGTACAGGTAAATCCAGTTCGTTTATCTTTCGTGCGCGCACCTCGAACACTTCGTTGTTTTTATTTGAGAGTTTAAAGTTCACTATCTCACTTTGACACACGATATCAGAGTTCCACGCGCCACGGATACGGATCGTCTCGGGCTGACCTTCTAAGTTAATACAGTTCGCGAGATCAGCTGACACCAGGGACACGGTCGCCCCGTCATCCAATAGGGCATACGTGTTCATAACACTTTTTGGTCCATGAATGTTCACAGGCACTATTTTTAACATTACACTTGCATTTGGGCCCAAGACAGTAGTGTTTGTGACTGTAAGGTCTTTATTGTTCGCACTTTCACTCAACGACAAGCTTGAAGTAGGGGATGCGTCGTCGTTACTCGTGACGTCACAGGATGATGCTATTTTCTTTGCAGGCCAATGAAGCAGGCGGTGATGAGCCATTCCACATTCATCGACATCACACGGCGCGGCAGGGCAGGCTTCCTTGCTGTGACCGGGCAGCAGGCACTTGTGACAAAGTCTGTTTATTTTTACGATGCGCCACTTGTCCTTTCGTAAGGCTCGCTTGAACTTCGTACAAATTGAGAGCGGGTGGGTAGCATTATGGCAAACTTTGCACTTTGTACTTTGTTCACTGCTTTGCAATACAGAGTGAACTTGAGTCTTGCGTTCGTCGTTCTTTTTGGGCATTCTGTGATCTGCTTGGCTGTGTATGTAACTTATTCCTGCGGATGCTACTTTTGTCGCTTCTCTGTGCAAAAACTCTGCAAATATTTGTAGTTTAGCTTTACTGTCATCTTGGTGATCGTACAAATAATCAACCCATTTGTTTATCAGCACGCTAGGGCACTTTGATACGACTGTGTTTAGTAACTCTGGACTTCTCAGGTAATCACTTTGCTTGATTGTTTCGGCGGCTGCGACGTAATTTTTTACTTTAATAGCAAATGGCACTAAGTCAGTGTGATAAGTCTGCTGCAAGGGTTGCAACTTTTTAAACTGAGTGGCGATTTTATATATGATAAGCTCGGGTCGTCCAAAACGTAGTTCAAGCGCTTCCATGATACAACTTGGTTTTGTATTGCAGATAAGTAGGGATGACACAGCTTCTTTCGCTTCACCACGGAGACTTTTACATAATCTTGTGACATTTTCACTATCGTTGTAGTTGCATAATTTACTGGACTCTTCGTAGCTATTTTTATACTGCAACCACTCCAACGGATCGCCGAAAAATAGTGGTAAATCTTTAGGTGTTGATAGCCTGGACAGCAATTTTGAATGTGCACTGTGGGTAGCTGTGGCCATCTGTTCCATTGCTCGAGCTAGGTGCAGAAGATCCGATGTGCAGGGTACAGCGGGTGGCGCCGGCGGCGGAGTGGCCGCGCGCTGCTGCTGTGGCTCCTGCTGGCTTTTATTTAACCATTCTTCTACTCTATTAGAAGCTTCGGCAACGGAATCGATGCAGCTGGCCTTGGACTTCCGCGATAATCTATCTTCGAGTGCAGCGAGTTGGGCCGCCAACCGTTTTTCGATTAGGTTCTTTTCAATTTCAGCTTTAGCTTCAGCTGCTTCCAGCTCTAACTGCTTCCGTTGTGCTGATAAAGAAGATCTACTGGAACCTTTAGCCTTAGACACAACTGATGCGGGACCACCCAATTTAATATTGAGACTACCTACATGTTTTGGTATCTGTTGGGCGATTTCTTTTAGCTCGTTCTTTGGAACCAAAATTTCCGATTGCACTTTACGTGAAAGCACTTCACTTTTATTGTCTTCTGCGGGATGCCCCAACTTTTCTCGCATGAGAGCTCCACGCGTTTTAATCATTGTGCGTGGCGGTGTTGAGAACATGCCTTGTTCGTCTGCTCCTCCGGTTCAAAATCCTTGATGATGCGGCTCGAGGACCAGATTGTAGGTGACGGGTGTAGGTGCGTCCAGGATTTGAGAAATAAGAACGACAGACGAAAAATTTGAAGCGCTTTCGGGCTGTACGCATGCGTGTGGTTGCGTCCGTTTGTAGCGGTCAACTGCCTTTTTACATACAGATCTAAGTGATCTTAGTGTGACGCAAACACACACATGCGTACACCTTACGGCGTGCGTTTATTCAACACAAATATTGCCACATACAACGGTAAGTACCTATCTTATTTATTTATTAATTATAACTAAACCTAGACACTTTTATTTATTTACTTAGTATGTTCACAGGTGCAGCCGAGGGATGCAGCGGTGCTTCGCGTCGTCTACAACCCTGCTGCTCTCTCAATTCATTTGTGTTGCTAGACACGGATGAAGCCGAGGTGGAAGCAATTATTTCAAACTTGAGGGATACCTGTGCCGCTGGATGGGATGACATATCTAATCATATTCTTAAACATTTAAAACACATCCTAGTCCGCCCATTAACACATATTTTTAAGAAATGCCTATCGGAGGGAATTTTTCCTAACTGTTTAAAAAAAGCCGTCGTAGTTCCTATTTATAAATCTGGTGACAAAGAGCAGGTTTCAAACTACAGACCTATTTCATTATTGCCCTCGATATCAAAGATTTTAGAGAAAATTATAAACGACAGGCTTGTGACTTATTTGGAAAAGTACAGTTTACTATCGGAAAGGCAGTTTGGTTTTAGGTCTAAGTTATCAACAGCGGATGCCGTTCACAGTCTAACCGACTATTTAGTAAAGGAACTCGATAGTGGCAGACAAACAATAGGAATATTCCTTGACCTTGCAAAAGCCTTCGACACTATTTCCATTCCCATTCTATTGCACAAGCTTGAAAACATTGGCATAAGAGGAAATGAGCTTAAACTGTTCGCAAACTATTTAGATGAACGCACCCAATGCGTCAAAATAGGCAATATTTATAGTTCTGACCTAAAAAATAGTTGTTTTGGAGTTCCCCAGGGAAGTATCTTAGGCCCGACCTTGTTTTTAATTTACATCAATGACCTGTGTAATTTAAATATAGAAGGAGGGAAAATAATTTCGTACGCCGACGATACAGCTCTTCTGTTCTCCGCTAACTCGGTTGAAGAAGTCTTTAAATATGCGCAACAGGGTTTTAATGCCGTAAACTATTGGCTTCAGCAACATCTTCTTACTTTAAACACAGCCAAGACTAATTTCATTCAGTTTTCCATGCGTCATTTGCACTCATCACATTCTCACATAAAAATATATGCACATCACTGTACAAACCCTACAACTAACACGTGTTATTGCCCTGACATTTCTATCACGGACAAAACAAAATATTTGGGTATTGTTATAGACAATACTCTTTCTTTCAAGCATCATATTCAAATCTTAAATGGCAGAATTCGTAAGTTAATATTTGTTTTCAAAAAACTACGCTCTATCGCGGACTCAAAAATAATCAAGCAAGTTTATTTTGCTTTATGTCAGTCACTATTAACTTACTGTATTACGTCATGGGGTGGCATTGCTAAAAGTTCACTACTAACTATTGAGAGAGCACAGCGAGCCATTCTTAAGGTTTCTACACATCGCCCTTTCCTTTTCCCCACAGACCTTTTATATAAATCCTGTAAGGTACTAACAGTTAGGCAACTGTTTATAGTAAGCACAATCCTTAAACAGCACGCCGCACTGCCATTCAGCACTCAATTTACTAACAAAAGACGGAAAGATATCGTTTGCTCAAATGAATTATGTCAAACAAAACACGCCTTCTCCTCACGATTTTTTCTATTCCTTGGTCCACTCCTCTACAAAAGACTTAATAAAAAACTAGGCTTTTATAAGTTTACTTATACCGCAACTAAAAAAATACTACAACAAGCCCTATTAAATATGTCCTATGAAGAAACAGAGGAATTGCTAATAGTTTTAAAATAATATTATAGTTATAATATATTATTGTCTCAATATTGTATTATCTCATTATGTATAATTTAATTCTAAGTGTAATTGTTTATGGAGTTTCTAGTATTATTTAGTCTTATAACGCCTGAAATACAGGATGATTTTTATCCTAGCTCAGGCACCTTTAGTTCATATGTCCCTTAATGTATTTATAATGTATTGTAAAATGTGTTTATTATTTGAATAAAGAATTTATTATTATTATTATTATTATTATAACCAACTACTTGCCCATGAAGGGGCGACTCAGCCCTTCACGGGAGAAAGTCAGTGTTCTCTTGTCTCAGTCTCAAAATTCAGTTGCGATCGCTCGATTTCGATCAGCTATTTTGCTAAGTACGATATTAAGAGCGGTATTTCCTCTTTGAAGTCTTGTGGATTCGGAGATTCAGCGAGTTATATCGTAATTAAATGTCAATAGTTGTGGGAGGCTAAAATTAGTCTTGTATCTTGGAATTTCGAACCGAGCCAAGCCTTAAGAGGGAACACTGCGCTCGAGAGAATTGAAAAATAGGTATTTGTAAAATCTATTGCTGTGTGCCCAAATAACCCCCGCAGAGTGCGATAGAGACAACTGCAGCTCAAGCCGAAAATACCTATGAAAATTACACTAAATTATCGCTTTGTTGTCCCCTAATTACTTTTTCAGAATTTAACCGATTTAATTTATTTTTTCATATGAAATTTAAAATAAGCTATAGCTGTCAAAGATTCAAAGATTCAAAGATTTATTCAGAAAATAGGCCTTTTCAGGCACTTTTTCACGTCAATTCACATTTTAAATAATACTTATTACATTATATTCAAATTATTAATTATTGTTTAAAAGCTACAAACTACTAGCGTTTCGGAACCGACCACTGCAGAGAAGAAGACGCCGAAAGAAACTCTTCAACAGTATTGGTCGCCTACTTGCCTGAAGGGCTTTGTATGATATTTAATATTTTTCTTTTCCTTTTTTTCTGATGTCATGTTATATACAATTTTAATTTACATATTTTTGTGGAACACGTTATGTTAGCGATCGAGCGTGCAACAACAACAGATATGATAAAAGTCTCAAAGAGGCCGAGCAGACCTGTCCCCCCTGGCAGCACCCGTTCACGAGTTGAGTTGCTGTGTTTCAATGTATTCTTTTTCTAATATAATCACGTCCAATTTGTTTTCTTGATGTTAGAACACAAAGAAAATTCATACGAATTTTTAGGTTTTTTTCGCTTTAAATAATTCAATTATGACTATATAAAAATTAAAACATAGGGGCATGGCACGCTACTATACTGGTACTATCCGGCGAGTAATCAGGGACCCTTGTATGAAAATACGGCCCTACGATTCCTCTTATGGTGTTAGATATGATATCACTAGTATCAATATTTAACCTAATCTGAAAAGAGATCAGATCTACTTGACTGAAAAACGTCCATGATCCAAAATGGTAGAATTAATATTCCTCCAAATACCAAAGACAAGAACAGGATTTCTCTGCGAATTATGCATTTTCATTAAAACATAGAAATACTCTTCTTCTTATTACAGCCTTCCAATAACCCTAACGAAGATCATTATCATCCCTCTGCCCGCTACTATGCACCCTTGAGTGCAGCACCGAAGGTTGCCGCGGTGCATTGACTCCGACAACCCGGCCGAATTTAAAAGTCTGCATCTAGTCTACGTCGCTAGAGCGGACGGGCATTTCATGTACAGCAGGGTTATAACTGGGTGGTAGTATTAAGCAACAGGTGTTGTTACTGCGCGTTACGTAAGTACGGCGGCGCGCGCACGCCATTGAGGCGGTTGTACGGGATATCGATTGGGTGTACGGCCGCTCATCGATCCGACCCAGCGTTGTATGCCGCGCTAAGTTTCTCCTACTCTCGTTGGTAGTCTTGTATTTTTAAATAGTAACAACTGTCAATTGGAGGCGATTGCAGATTGACGGGGGTTAATTACAGAATTTCCTTTAAATAGTAACAGTGTAATTTTATTTTAATAGCAGTGTTTAACTCAATCGTTTTTTAACAGCAGGATATGGGGTACCTAAAAATAAAATTAATAAATCGATAATAGGATTATTAAAATAGGGTAGACAAATATTTCGAAATGTTACCAAAATCAATTCTGTAGATGGCGCTACGCTGCGTATGTTGGATGTCCTACTGAATATTGGCCATTTGCGACAGCGTCCTCTGCAAGGATCGCGTGTGAGGTGGCTCTACCATCAAACCATAATATTTAAAGTATAATCAGTTTACAAAAACTGTTTATGGCATTTTAAACTTGTTTCTTTAACATATACTTATTGAGGAGCCTCATATTATGTATTAATGCAATCAGTTCAAAAAAAGAAAAAACACCATATTATGGTGTTTTTTCTTTTTTTGAACTGATTGCATTAATACATAATATGAGCATAGGAGCCTAAGAGCCCCTCTTAGGCTCCTCAAAAAGTATATGTTAAGTATATGTTGTTGGTAAATTAATTAAAATATAATCATATTTTAATTAATTTACCAACATACCAACAATCGCCTTCGTTTACCATTTGTTTAAATTGTAACCGTTATTTACATATCCAACATCAATGAACTCGTATTTAATTAATTTTACTGCGGCAGGTTATACAGAAGACCAGAGAGTATAACCGGCCATTATGCTTAGCGTTTGTGGACTATGAGAAAGCCTTTGATTCGGTCGAAACATGGGCCGTGCTTCAGTCCCTCCAGCGATGCCGCATCGACCATCGGTATATCGAAGTGTTGAAGTGCTTATACAGCAACGCCACCATGTCAGTTCTAGTACAGGAGCAGAGCACGAAGGCTATACCATTGCAGCGAGGTGTGAGATAGGGAGACGTCATATCTCCGAAACTGTTCACCGCTGCTCTGGAGGATGCTTTCAAGCTCCTGGAATAGGAAGGACTTGGCATCAATATCAATGGCGAGTATATCACTCACCTTCGACTTGCCGATGACATCGTTGTTATGGCGGAGACGCTGGAGGACTTAAGTACCATGCTCAATGACCTCAATGGAGTTTCCCAACAGGTGGGCCTTACAATGAGCATGGACAAGACGAAAATAATGTCGTATGTCCATGTTGTGCCTTCACCGGTATTTGTTGGGAACTCCGTCCTTGAAGCTGTGGACCAATATGTCTACTTGGGTCAATTGATCCAGGTTGGCAGTTCCAGCTTCGAGGACGAGGTGTTTCGACGAATCCGACTCGGCTGGGCAGCGTTCGGGAAGCTCCGACATGTCTTATCGTCCAAAATACCTCAGTGCCTGTAGACGAAAGTCTATAATCAATGTGTGTTACCAGTGATAACTTACGGGTCCGAAACGTGGTCCCTTACTATGGGCCTCATAAGAAAGCTCAAGGTCGCTCAAAGAGCTATGGAGAGGGCTATGCTCGGTGTTTCTCTGCGAGATCGAATCAGAAATGAGGAGATCCGTAGAAGAACAAAGGTCACCGACATAGCTCAGCGGATTAGCTCTTTGAAGTGGCAGTGGGTGGGGCACATAGCGCGCAGAACCGATGGCCGATGGGGCAGAAAGTTTCTCGAATGGCGACCACGTACCGGCAAGCGCAGCGTCGGACACCCGACCAGATGGTCGGACGACCTGACTAAGGTCGCAGGAAGACGCTGGATGCAGGCCGCTTCCAACCGGTCGTATTGGAAATCCTTGGGGGAGGCCTATGTCCAGCAGTGGACTTCTTGCGGCTGATATGATAGGACAACCTCTGTGGCTCATACCGCAATCGCCTTTGAATCACAGGGTTGGGTTCGACCCCGGACAGGATAAGATGGAAAAAGATCTTTTTCAAATTGTCCCGGGTCTTGAATGTTTATTTTTTATGTATGTATCGTTTATTTTTATGTATATGATTAAAATGTAGTATCGTGAGTTAGTATCCCACGACACAAGTTCATAACTTATTGTGGGGCTACCTCATTTTGTGTTTTTGTCCCTATATATTTATTGAAATCAGACTTGCACATCCTGACTAACCTAATCTATACTACTTATAATCTTAGCTCCTGTGAAAGCATTTATCCTAACTATATCTAACTGAACCTATCTGATAATACTTTATTATAAACGCTAAAGTGAGTTTTTTTATGTTTGTTACCTCATAGCTCCGTCATCTATGAACCGATTTCAAAAATTTATTTTTATTTGAAAGAATATGCATTCATCATCATCATCATCAGGTCCTTTTTAGTCTCCACTACAGGAGCACGACCCTCTCTGTACTACTAGAGCCATACTTGGCCAGAGCAGCCAGAGGACTTGGCCTACACTCTCCACGCTGGCCAGACGGGTGGGAGAGGTCTCTCAGATGTTTATAAGCTTTGTTTAGCTTGTATTTCCTAAGTCGCCTTCTACGACATCCACGGGAAGACTTGGAGTGGTCCTATTCTACTCTGCCGGATACCACACGGCTAATATGCCTTCAGATTGGCCTCATTTAAATATCAACAAAATCGGTCCAGTAGTTTGTTTGAAATCGTTTTTTTCAAATGAAAGAAAAAGGTCTAATCTTTAAATTTGCATATGAATCCCAATACGAAGCTAAGGCAGTTTCTTTTAAAAAGTAAATAAAAATGCACAGAAAATAGTCACAGCTCGCGAACTCGATTTCTCAAGATAATAATATGAAATATGGTAATGAGGGGACCTTGGTCGCGACGTAACGACTATCATACTTATGGATGGCGACCATTTTTAAGGATATCCGACGATGTGGAGAGAAAAGTCTTTAAAGAAAGTCCTTAGAAGGCCGTTGCCGGTGTTTTCTTTCATTTCATTTATTTACAAACAAAGTATATTATATATATGGACAATTAAAATACAAAAACTAAAAGGCCGGCAACGTTCTTGTCGCACCCCTAGTGATGCAGTTGTCTATGGGCGGCGGTGATCGCTTACCATCGGGTGACCCTCTTGCTCGTTTGCTCGTTTGCAACATACTATGAAATAAAGAAAATATATTTATTAGAAAATCAAGATGAATTTTGCAAAAGAGTTACTTTATTACTATTATTATGATTTAAAAAAAACACTACTAAAATAAACCTAACTAAAAATAATATAATCTACCTAAAAACACCTATAAATAAAAAATGTCTCGTAGTTCGTGGTCACGCGGAAACCTAGAAGGCTGACTGCATTACCACGTTGGATGGCAATTGGTTATTCTTTGTCCTAGGAAATTGCTGCTCGCTCGGGTAACCTGCTACCTCCGCCAGCTTTTGGCTTAATGACCTAGCTTTGGTCTAATACCAGTCTATGTGGCGACGGGCCCCACGGACCAAGTGTCTCCACCTCAAGATTAAAACTGTGAACAGAGTAGAAAATGTAAATCTAATTACATAGTATACACAATTAGTCTAGCTATTCAAAGGGGGAACGCTGCCAGTATCTTCGGAACCCTGCCTAAAGGGACTCCTTTAAATAATATATTTTAGTTATTATAAAAATACTTTTACAAGATATTTGCGACGAAAAGTTGTTTTTTTATTAGATCTGATTAGACACAAGAAATAAAACGATGTGTGGCGCTAGTCTGCTCTTGTAAACCTCTACAGTTAAATGAATAATGTCGATGTTTGTGAATTGTAAGAAGGTTGTATTTGAGCTTTAAATAGATATGTGAAGGTAGGCTTATGAATAAATAATTTGACGAGCGGCGAGGGCAACGAAAACGGCCCTTGTAATGACATATACTCGTAGTTACTCGAGAACTACGTGATTTGAACTCCTTGCCATTACAATTTTACTGTCACTCGCAAGCTTTATTATAAATCATAACGTAAACGTAAATATTTGGATATATAGTTTCAAAATTAACGTTTTTGCCTTTTTTTATTACTCTTCACTTAATATTAATATGCATATAATTAATGCAATATTAATTGGTATTTTGCTTTATTACTATTGTAGTAATTACTCGTTGTCTTTTAAAATAAATAAAGACCATCAATATTGCTTTGACAAAATATACAACTTTTTGGCCTGATAACGTCTTATAAATCGATGAAGGCCGGCTGCACGCACGAAAAAGTGTCACGTTCTGTATGAAAGCGAGAGCGCGGGACTAGCGATAGAGAGGCACGATCGGCCTAAGCGTTCGACTTGTGACGCATCTATCTCTCTTCCATCGTTATCACGTAAAATTATCGTCCGTAAACCGACTTTACAGACAACCGATTTTTATATAGGGCCAATGACAGGCACTCAAAAAAAAATTCTACATCTTTATAATATTAATTAAAATTGAAAATATGTGATGAAAAAGAACTCGGCCACAGGTAGGATTCGAACCCACGTCCCTTAGGTTTTTTACGCCCTAAGTGTGCAACCGTTACACCACGAATCCTCTCATCTCACATTACTCCGTAGGGTATACGTATTTCAAGCATGCGTACTTCTTCAATACTACCCACTATTTTTTATTTTTATAAAAATTGCTGAATTTTTTAGTTACCAGCTCGGAACCAATTCCGAGCTGGTAACTAAAAATTCCATAGGGAAAGTTGTTTATTTTGACCTTCAAGGGAATGTCAATGGTTAATTTACACACAGTTACTCTACTCATTCTAAAAGTTGTTTTATCAAAAATTATATTTTTGCTGATAGAAAAAAATATGTTTTTGGAAAAAAAAACTAGAATAATAAATGTTAAAATAGATACTTAGTTTTAATAATAATATGTTTTTGAAAAATAATGGCACCTAGCTCTAAAGCAAAAGATACATAAAAGCAGATTATGCGCGTAAAAAACAAACGTGTTGTATTAACATGACATGAGTAAGTCTACATCGTAAAATAACAAAACCATTTTCAGTGATTCATGTATTTTCTCGTTATTCGAAAAACATCGGAGTTATAAAGACTTTATTCCACAAGTAATTTATTCAAATGAACTGTTCCAATGTCATGTCATTCCACTTTTTCATCGCCCAGATTAGTTTCAAAGGCAATAAGGTAGTGATAGCATGACAACCAGTAGAACTCTATTAACTCTCCGCCTATTCCTGTCCCGTTGGCGCCCGCCGTCTGGATATTAGTATCTCGGTCATTTTAAAATAGATTTTACGTCGCCTGCAACAAGATTTGATTTCCAGTGCGTGTAAATACGACGTTACAAAATAAACCATAGCTGTTGGTTACCCGTTACACATAAGGGACATGTAAAGTCATGTAATTGCTTTGCAAACAAAAAAGGTTGGAAAAGTCACGTCGTACGGAACGCGGGATTATAATCGGATTTTTTCAGTATTGCTCTTTTTGTTACGTGTGCTATTAGGGACGGACGGACGGAATGAATCAACAATGTTGGGTTGCTGATATGAAAAATTGGTGCGCATTGAATGCCGCTGTGGCATTTCGTTGTTATTTGGCGTCGAGATGGCGAAATTTTTCAATTGTATGCTCGCGTGCGGCAAGGATTGTTTGTGGTATTATAAACTGAAATGTACCGACACATTTCGTTCGCTTCATTTATTTGTTTATACTTATTTGTATTTGAAATATGTTGTTCTTTTCATTGCTTACCTAAACTTGTGATTTTAGGATTAAGAATTCAATTTGTTGTTATAAAGTTGTTGTTATAAAGACAATGGATAACGTTCATTTATATTGACGAACCATTTAACTTTTATTTCTTTGAATCAACGACAAAGTAATTTTGAACTACTGCTACTTCAATAGGCTATTTCCTAAAAAATATAATTAGTCCGTTAGTTAGATATTAAAAAAATATTGGACACGTATTTTTTCTTTTGTCGATTAAACAAAAAATTATAAAGATACAGCCCTTTGAAGTTTCGTGTGACGTCATAGGTTGCTACAATTTTTAGCAAACTTTGACGTCACGAGCCCCCACTCCTGAACTTTGACGCGCTTTAACTTTACTATTTATTGTTTATTTGACAAAAGAAAAAATATGTGTCCTACCTATATTTTTTGATTATCTAACTGACGGACTAATTGTTATGTTATTATTACGACCCAGAAAACTAGCCTATTATGAATAAGTTCTCAATAATTCTTAAATTATATTTTTGGGAGTGGACCTCAAAAAATCAGGTAACAAATTGAGTCAATAATTTAAAATTCAATTTCTAAATCATCATCATCATCATCATCAGGTCTTTTTTGTCTCCACTACAAAAGCACGACCCTCTCTGTACTACTAGAGCCATACTTGGCCAGAGCAGTCAGAGGGCTTGGTCTACACTTTCCACGCTGGCCAGACGGGTTGGACAGGTCTCACAGATGTTTATAAGCTTTGTTTAGCTTGTATTTCCTAAGTCGCCTTCTACGACACCTACGGGAAGACTTGGAGTGGTCCTATTCTACTCTGCCGGAAACCACACGGCTAAACTCTGAATGATGCATCCCCTTGACACACGGAGTACATACAGTTGACACGATAACGTCTTATGAATCGATGAATGCCACGCACGAAAACGTGTCATGTTCCGCGTGCAAGCGAGGCACAAGCGATAGAGGCACGATCGGCCTAAGCGTTCGGCTTGTGATGCGTCTATAGGAAGCGTTCGGCTTGTGACGCGTCTATAGGAAGCGTTTGGCTTGTGACGCGTCTATAGGAAGCGTTCGGCTTGTGACGCGTCTATAGGAAGCGTTCGGCTTGTTTTTTTTTTTTTTTTTTTTTTTTTTTACTAAATATTGAATTAGGCATTTGTCTCCCATCTCACCTGATGGTAAGTGACGATGAAGACAGGGATGTTACATGCCTATCCAAGAGATACCCATTTATTCTACTTTTGAATGTCCCGGGACTGTACTTGTTTGGGAATATAGACGCAGGCAGTTCATTCCACACCTTAGCTACTCGAACCAAAAAGGAACTGTCAAAGCGTTTAGTTCGACTCTTTGGTATTCCAACGATAAAAGGGTGAAATTTCTGTCTGCGCCTTGTAGTCCGATGGAGGAATGGTGAGGGTTCAACTAGCTCAAAGAGCTCCTTCGCACACTCTCCAAAATGGATCCTATAAAATACCGATAGACAAGCGACTTTACGGCGATGCTCCAGGGATTGCAATTTCCTATTTGAGACCACGTCGTTGTTTATGAGCCTGCGGGCTCTTCGGTCAACAGAGTCCAATGCTTCAAGCTGGTATTTCGCTGAGCCATCCCAAAGGTGACTGCAGTACTCCATGCAAGAGCGAACCTGGGCTGTATAGAGATTGAGCAGCCGTTCAGAGCTGAAGTACCGCCGAACCTTTGAGATGATACCCAACTTCTTGGAAGCAGTTAGTGCCATTGACTCAATCTGTTGGCCGAAGCTTAGTTTGGACGTGACTGTCATGCCTAAAAGCCCAAGGTGGTCAACTAACGGTAAGGAAACACCCTGGAAAGTGGGTGCAAGTGGGAAAGCACTCTTTTTTGCAGAAAATAGACACGCCTGTGTTTTGGACGGGTTAAACTTAACAAGATTGGCGTCTCCCCAATCGGACACCCTCTGTAATTTCGAGTTAACCCGTTCAATCATAGACTCTCTCAGAGACTGGACTTCTTGTGGACTTGCACTGGCACTGGACGTATAACTCTCTACAACGGTGCTGTCATCAGCATAACCAATAATGCCAGACATAAGGAGGTCATTAATGTGCAGCAGGAACAAGGTTGCAGAGAGAACAGATCCCTGAGGTACCCCGGCATTAATAGCCATTAGGTCGGAAGAGCAGCCATCCATAACCACTCGAATGGACCGTTCCCTCAGGAAATCGGATATCCAGTTGCAAAGGTCCTTAGGTAAACCATACGCTGGAAGCTTACTGAGGATAGCTTCGTGCCAGACCCGGTCAAAAGCCTTGGATATATCTAGTGAGACGGCAATTGCCTCACCGTGACCCTCCAAGGCTTCGCTCCATAAGTGAGTGGCATATACCAGTAGGTCACCGGTTGAGCGACCCTTGCGAAAACCATATTGGTTGTCACTAAGGAGCTCGTTGGTTTCCAGGTATGCCAGGAGACGATTGTTCAATACACGCTCCATAATCTTGCATAATATGGAGGTGATCGCAACAGGTCGATAATTGGCCGGGTCGGAGCGACTTCCCTTTTTAGGTACTGGTTGTACATTGGCAAGCTTCCAGGATCTTGGGACCTTGCCAGTCTCTAGAGAAAGTCTATAGAGGCGTGTCAGTACAGGGGACAACTCGGGTGCGCAGCGCTTCAGAACCACTGCTGGAATACCATCGGGTCCACTAGCCTTATTCACGTCTAGGTTTAGCATGCATTTAAGTACCTCTTTTTGGTGGATTTGAGCGGCCCGCATCTTGGGGCCGAACGAAGGTAACTGGGGTGGGCTTTTATTGCTACTATCTAGACGCGAATTGTCTGCAAATAGATTGGCAAACAAGTCTGCTTTCTCTTTTGCACCATGGGCCAGAGAACCGTCAGGTTTCTGCAATGGTGGCAGCGATGGGCGACAGAAGTTCATCTCCACTGACTTGGCTAGAGACCAGAAGGCTTTACTTCCTGAGGGACAGGAAGCTATCTTGTCTCCAATACGGCCAACGTGGTCGAAACGAGCTCTTCTGAACACCTTTTTGCAGGACTTGGCAGCAGCGTTATACACTCTCTTCCTGTCTTGGAGATCATCAGCTTTGATTCTGCGGGCATCAGCCCAGGACAAGTATGCTTCCCGCTTACGCCTTTCGGCTAAGAGGCACTGAGCATTGAACCATGGGCGAGCTTTGGTTTCAAGGGATACGTCAGCAAAAGGAATAAAATACTCCATTGCCTTACATATCACACTTGAGACAGCTTCAGCGCAGCATGATGGATCCCTAGAAGAGAAGCAAACCTGCCGCCAAGGATAAGATGCGAAAAAATGTCGCATCTCATCCCAATCTGCCGACTTGTATCGCCATACTCGCCTGGTGCCTTTGGGGCTGGTGTCAGGAAGCGAGTAGTGTGATACAGATTTCACCACACAGTGATCCGATGTCCCGAGCGGTGGTGATACGGACATCGAATGCCTGTCAGGATCGGTTGTCAGCAGAAGGTCCAGGCAATACGCAGTGTGGCCAGCAACGTCAGGAATGCGCGTCGACTCGTTGACAAGTTGGGAGAGACCGTAAGTTAATGCAAACTTATAGGTTTCTCTCCCAGCATGGTCGGTGTCCTGGTACGGGTACAGCCACTCTCCGTGGTGGGCGTTAAAATCCCCCAGAAATACCAACTGCGCAGATGGAAAACGTTGCTGGACCTTATCTGCAGCATCGCTGAGATATTCCATGAGCCGAGTTGTCTCAGAGTCTCCGCTATGCGAACGGTAGACACTGGCGTAAACAATATGATCAAGGCCAGTATCTACATGAACCCACAAAACGGTGACGCGTCTATAGGAAGCGTTCGGCTTGTGACGCGTCTATCTCTCTTCCACCGTTATCACGTAAATTTATCGTCCGGAAACCGACTTTACAGACAGTCATTTTTTCATAAGTATTATTTTTTGTAAGTCCGTACTTTTTAAATTAGAGATGCAAATAAATTTCTATAATTTTTAGCTATTATTCCTACTAGCTTCTTTAGCTTCACTGATGCGTAGTAAGATATACTGATAAGTAGTTAGATATATGTATAATCAAATATAGGGACATATCACACAAATTGAGCTAGCCTAACAGTAAGTTGTGAACTTGTGTCGTAAGATACTAACTCAACGATATTATATTTTATAATAGATACTCATATATGTAGATAAACATCCAAGACCCAGGTCAATCTGAAAAAGATCGTTTTCCATGTTGGCCATTGGTCGAACCCGGGTTACATGAGTGGGGTTGCATTTCACATAATATAAAAAAAATACTAAAAGGCCTATCTATAACTTCTTTTAAAGTTTTGTGGCTGTTTAAGCCAACCCTCTTTTCTACGGTTCTTTATCTCTGTTATTGGATTATTAATTACTGGCTAGTGATTAAATAAACCATTATTAATTAAGAAACGATCGTTTATCAGCGTCCGACGCTTAGGGATAAATTACTTAGAATTTGCAACAGATTAATTTTCTTTACGACTTAGATAATCGCTTGAATTATGACGATGGTAATATGATGAGAATTCTACTGGATGGAGGTGATAAAAGGAGGTATTATTATAATGGTAAGGGTCGACCTCGTCGAACGTACTGCGATTGCAGACGTTTTTAATAAAGGAGGAAACCGTAGAGCATGTATGAGGAGAGTAATTAGTGTAGACGTAGCTAGAGATATTTGTTAGGATCGTAGCAAGTAGAGATCCATAGTCTCTGCCTACCATCATGCGAAACAGACGTGATAATATGTATGTATGTATTATTAGACTTAAAAGCTTTTCTAGTCAATATTGTAAACGGTTAATATTTTAATTTTAGATTCTTATTAGACTAAATATTTAGCTGTTTGCTTTTATTCATCCATGTTGGTCTGGGAGTCGGGGTCTGGAAAAAAGCAGAAAGTATCATAAAAGCCGATCGAGGGAACGGGCGAAAATCTGAGGAAACATATTAGTAGGTGATGCGGCTAGAAATCCATCACGTTTAGTTTGATTCCATTTCCCTAATGCCCACCACATTATAGTGACATATACTATAGAGATTGCTCTCTATGTGTATTTCTTTATTTAATGAATAATACTTTTTATCAGAATAAGTACCTATAATTGCATTGGCAATGAACTATGAATAAAAAGCAGATTGGATGCAAATTCAGGGTACATTGTACAGAATAAGTCCAGTCACCTCTGCGGCAGTCGGGAGCTTGCAACTGCAGTACACTGACCTCGTGCGTACGCGAGCGGGGCGTGGGGGGACCAGAAGTAGGTCAGGGCCCCTCTCCGTCCCACCCCGTCCGATCGACCGCCAAATTTTAACGCATTCGCACAGAAACAAAAATCTTGACTCTAAGCAACCCAAAGTGGGTCACAGTAGTAAAAAGTCCCTAAAGTTTTAGTAAGCTGCTTAAACGGCAAATGAATGCGGAAAATGCTACTTATACAGCAAATACGCACTCATAAAACATTAATTAGTTGCTAAGAGTCTTTGATGAAGCGAAAATGTTTGAGTAATGAACCTTAAGTAGTTTGGTATTCAAGCGAGGGCGAAACCCTCGACCATCATGAGAAAGATCATTTCCTGTTTTAGTTCAAAATTCCTATCATGTACTCCTATCGAATATTATGTTTTTGTTTTAATTTGATAAATGTATTTTTTTTAAACGGTCCATCTGTCTGAACTTACTTTTAGTAAATCTTGGTAAAACTATTTCGGTAAATCTTAGGTTTTAAAGGTAAATCTTAGGATTAACCGACATGAGTTGGTAAATGTAAGGATTTATAAGAAAACGACAAGTTTTTTGGGCTTTTACCGTTAAATTTAGTCCGTGCTAGGTTTTACCACTGACGGCTGGTAATGTTGGTTTTGGGAATAAAATAATAAGAAATTCTTAATTATTTATTTCAATGAACTTTAAGTAAACCCTTACATATTTTGTATCATTATCAGAGCAATTAATTAACTAATTAGTCAAATCCTTACCTGTTTTATATTATTTTCATTTGGTATATTCATTTAC
The DNA here is from genome assembly GCA_947532085.1 of Elegia similella. Lineage (NCBI taxonomy): Eukaryota > Metazoa > Arthropoda > Insecta > Lepidoptera > Pyralidae > Elegia > Elegia similella. Next base: position 22,737,176 of record OX383930.1, read on the forward strand.
AATTTTTTATTACAAAATTTGCATACACGTTACTTGGGGTACGGAGGACATAGGGTACATTTTATCCCGGGAAAAAGTACTGTTCCCGAGGGATTAAAGTTGGCGCGGGCGGAGCCGCGGGCGAAAGCTAGTTACTAAATAATAACTTCCCCTCCCGCGCCTTATTCCTGACACAACTCATAAGAAATTGTGAATTAACATCTCGTATTTTTTCCATAGCCGTGATAAATCTATTGAAATTTATATGCAAAGGAAAGTAAAGCAATCTCGAAAGCGTGATAAATATTTATTTTTTCTTTCGAGATTTCCTTACTTTTCTTTGCATATAAATTTCAATATATTTATCACAGCTATAAGAAAAAATATTATGGGATTAGCCCGGGTAAGCAGGTTTCCAAAGGCTTTTGCAAAGCAAAAATCGCATTACTGTCTCGTCTTGGCGAGGTATCTCCAAAATCTCGCGCACAAAGAGAAAAATTGGGCCCGGATTTAATTACGAAGCCCACATTTTAGCCCCACTTTAAATAACCTCTCGCTCGATTGCCGATCTCCGATTGTGACGGGAATAGGATGTGACGATATTGCCTTGCAAATAAAGATGGAACAGAATAATATTTTAGCTATCTGAAATATTTACAATACAAGTTATTATTCAGTTTTAAACTTTCGCGCTTTAAACACATAATTATGTATATAAACGGAACTTAGCACGAACCTTTTTATTATTTATTTCCGTTGACGTTTTATACAAGTTTATCCAAGTTATTCATAGTATTTCGTGTGTAAACTGTCAAATTTAATAACATGTTTAACAACCTCACCTAAGAGTCCTTGGGAGAGGCCTTTGTCCAGCTGTGGACTTCTTACGGCTGGAATGATGATGATGATCTAATACTGACATCCATGGTCGGGATCGGTCTGTTTAGGGTCCCCTTAAAATGTAACACTACAGATAATTAAGAAAAATCGTGTACATCCAAAAAAAGGTTCGGTAAACTCACATGAAAGCTCGCATAGAAGAGGCTTCATACGTCCTTAGTTATATATCAAAGGCCCACCAAAAAGAAACTTGAATTTTGTAGTTGACCGAGCGAGCGTAGCGAGCGAAGCGTCTCAGTTTTCAATGGCCCAAAATTCTTTTGTAAGTCTGTCTGTCTGTCTGTCTGTCTGTTCTCGCCTACAGGTCGCATTTCTCAACCGATTCTCATGAAATTTTGTGAGCAGGTTTGGTAATTATATAGAATTTTTTTGTCGTGCCAGTTCTTCGAAATTTAAAAAAATGGCGGATATATGGGGGTCCGAAACTTAAAAATACTCATAGCATAGCGATTTGGAAAAAAAATCAAAAATGCCCTTAGACTTTTTTGTTGTTCTCATTAAGACGCAACTTTTTTGTTTGAACTTTTTTATACGATAAACTTGAACGTGTTTATACTCGGCAATTTGCCCAAAAGTTGTCTAAAATCGATTTTCTGTATAAATATACTGAAAATCTCACATACTTCAACTTCTTTCATAAATATGAAAGAAGTTGAAGTACGTGAAGTGGGAGAGGGAGTGAAATTGAACAACTTTCCCTAAGGAACAAAAAGCAAAATATGAAAAATATTTTTTGGCTTAAAGCATGATACTGCGTATTACTTTTATAATTGAAAACACTGAATAAACTTAGAATCCTGAAATAAAAATTAAATAAAATAAAAAAGATTCACATGCTATCCTGTGACTTGAACTATTATGGCAGACAAACTTCGCATGTTTGTCTGCCATAATAGTTGAAAATTTGCGTCCTATTAAAATTTTGACCAATTGGTAACATAACAACTATGAAACCGGGTACTTAAACTTTGCCTCCTATTCACCCATGCCAAGTTCGCTATTCCGATATTTCCGGTCTTGAAGAGGATCACTCCAACTTAGTTAATGTGTACAAAATCATACTAAACATGGTGCTCAAGGGCCGTGTTTCGATACAAGAGCACTCCTGATTCCTTGCCGGATAGTATACCAATAGAGTTATCATTTTTTACAAAAAAATCCGTATGTAAAATTTTTTTCATAATTCAATTATTTAAAGCGATATGAACCTTTAAAAACATGAAAAATTGGTATCCGTTGTGTTCAAACATCAAGAAAACAAATTTATGCAATTATATAAGAAAAAGAAACGCAGAAACACAGCCATAGCTTATTTTAAATTTTTAATGTAAGAAGAAATTAAATCGGTTAAGTTTTGGAGAAGAAATCAGAGGACTACAAAGCGTTAATTTTGTGTAATTTTTCTAAGTATTTTCCGGCCGAGCTGCAGTTATCTCTATCGCACTCTGCGGAGTTTGTTTGGGCACGCGGCGCGACAGCAATAGATATTATAAATATCTATTTTTCAATTCTCAGTGTTTCCTCTTAAAAAAGGGTCTGGTCGGGTCTTCTGGTAAGGGGAATGTAGGTTTAAATTGCCGTTTCCTCTGGTACCTAATTAAGAGCAGCGGGGATTGGGAAATAGTAACTGAAGGAAATCATCCTTTGGTCAATTAGCATATCAGTAACAGATATATTTTACAGCACTAGAGGGCAAATGTGGATGTTGGTTGTAAGGGCTCGCGAGGTCTACTGTTCTCGCAGAACCACTAGTTTTATATTGTATGGAACCCCTTAGTGTGTGCGTCTTGCACTTGGCCGGGTTTTTATTTGCGTTTTAGTGTAATACTGATGGCAAAAAGTTATTAAAATAAATTGAAAAAACAAAGAACCATATAGGATAATTCCATGTACAGGAACAGCTTTAATACCTACCTAGTATGGTAAAAAATAATCACTACATAGGTAGTATAAAACAAAGTCGCTTCCCACTGTCTGTCTGTCCTTATGTGTGCTTTGTGATCTTTAAAACTACGCAACGGATTTTGATGCGGTTTTTTAATAGATAAAGTACATAGAGGCGGTTCCGAAGAACTCTGACACCAGGGTGTGAATGGTCGATTGACTGTGACACCTACTCAAAATGATGATGAATAGATAAAATGATTCAACAGGAAGGTTTAAAGCTGGGGCGGATCGCTACTATAAAATAAATAAATATTTACGGACAAAAAATACAGATTGAATTAGCCTCAAAGTAAGTTCGAGAATTAAGTGAAAAAGATCATTTTTCATTTTGACCTGACCGGGGATCGAATTCGGGATCAACGGTGTGACACGCTGGTATGATGACCACCATTAATTAGGCCACAGAGGTCATCAAGAATAATTACAGTACTACCACTTTTATAAGTTACACCGATGTGCTTGCGCAGAAATCAAATTTTTGCACGGCGCGAAAATATTCGTCTGCTATTGGGTGATGCGTTTGCGCCATGTCTGGAGTTTGCTGCAGCGCCGCGTCATACTACCATTATGAGCAAGACAGCACGAGTCCTGTTGTTTTATGTATCTTATGTACATTCGATTAGAAAAAAATTGGGAAGCGTAACTCGCATACAACTAACGATTTAATATCAGTACATTTTACGCAAACAAACTTAACTCAAATCACAACGAAAATCTTACGCACTCTTATACGAAGCTAGTTTACGATTGGCCGCGTTAAGGTCACGGGGCGATGTCAACATTTCTAATGAACGCTATGATGTAAACATAGCGGAGGTAGGTAGGCTAGCTCTCGCCTCGCTCACTAGGATATGTTACTCCAGTGTCACTTTTCCTTGCTTTTCCTGCACCACTTTACTACACAAGAAGTATTTTTTTTTCTTAATTCGTTAAGATTGCGCATGATTTTATCAACGCGTCCTTCCATCACGGAGCGCGCGGCAGACTAGTTCGCGAAAAATCTACTTTTTAAACCCCGCCCGCTTTGTTCTATTTTGCGTGGTGTCAGTTTTTGTTCCATAGTTTTTCTTCAGTTCGTTATTTCATTGATATTTTCATTCGGTTTGATTCAACAATAGGTTGTGCTATTCTACGCCGCAAACCAAAGCCGATGCGATTTATAAAAGTAGGTACTTTACCTAAGAAACAAAAGTGATTCTTCTATAACCACGATATTGTGGGTGATTGCTGAAGACGGAAATCGAGACCGCTCTGTGTTTGTTTGTATAGCAATAATTCCTGAATGAAAAGGGTTGGATGGAAATTTTTATTAGTTTTACTCCCGTGCCTTTCGCTTCTTCTTTGAACGCGGCAATAATGTTCGCGGTTTTTTGTATGGAATCAAGTTTAAGATATTTTCCTAAAACAATAATAAAACAACGCACTCGGAGGCCGGAAAGTTAACGCAGTAACCAATTCAAAATAATTATACAATATTTATTTATTTCGATTGTTAGTGGCTAACATTAGTGTCAGAATTAGGCAGACTATGGCTACGCTACAAAATAGATTAGACCCGAACAAACATAGTTACATATATTGCAAGTTAATAAAAGCTTGTAAAATCATAGTGTCTCGTTTACTGCACAGAGTCTTAAGTTGAGGCAAAAAATAAAATGAAACAAATAAGTATGGATACAAATAATAAAAAGCTTTGACGTTCAAATACAGACAAATTTTATCATAACATGAAAAACAAATATTTAATAAATTGGCTTTTTGAAAATCGTACGCGGAACGGGACACTTTTTCGTGCGTTACCACCTCAAAAATATGTTCACGAAGTGTGGGTGACACGGTCAATCGATCATGCACACCCTAGTGTCAGAGTTCTTCTGAACCGCCTCTCGGCCTCTGACGTGATTCTTTTAATGACTATACCAGATGGCAGCCGGGACCACCGGCTTTACGTGCCTCCTAAAGCACGGAATTATCTTTATTATCAGACAATCAAGTGATTCAAGCCTGTAATATCAATTGAAGTATATTATATATAAAAAATAATTGAACAATTTTGAACACCAAAAGAATGTTAGTTAAAAATGCCACCCTGAATTGTACCTGGCTCAAAGGTATCCAAATGATAGCTGCGCTTCCTCTTTGGATAGCTATGGAAATCCTTTGAACCAGGTACCACCCAGAGCAGTAGTCAGTGTTGAAGTGGTTGAAGATGAAATTATGATTGTTACAGGAAAATGGCCGCGCGGCGCCGGACCTGACGGCGTCGCCGGGCCGCGCGCCGCCCGGTCCGCCGCAGCTGCCCCGCGCTAACCATGCGCCGCCCTGCGTTCTGCAGCCTGACTTCCGGAAGGTTATCATCATCATCACCATTAAATTATTCGTGCTATAAAATTATGGAATGCCCTACCGGTAGATATTCGGAAGGCTCAAACTCTTTTGACATTTAAGAATAAAGTGAAAGCTCATTTTCTACACGGCCTGTCAGATTGTACATAATATGTATGTAGATTAGTATTGTTACGTATTGTTTATTAATTATATTAATATATACTAGCGTGTATAATTTTTATGTGGTTTTTTGTTCTTGGTTGCTTATTTTTATTTTATTATTAATGTTGTTATAAAGTTATTTTCTTAATTTTATTTTTCAATATCATAATTTTGCACTACCCCAACAAGTCTCGACATCACCCAGTTGGTTGACTGGTAGAAAAAGCCATTGGTTATATAATAAAAATAAATTATATATAAAATAAATTAGTTAAATAATAAAAAAAAAAATCATCATATTCTACTCTGCCGGAAACCACACTGGTAGGAAGTTAATCTTAGAACAAAATAAAAATAATAATAACGGAATAACGGTAGTGTCGCGGTTAGCACTTTGACTGCCATAAAAACTTAACTGTATTTTATATATAATTTTTTTTAAACTTCAAATTGTAGGTAAGTACAACATATATGTAAGGGTTACATTTATAAAGTACATAGGTACGTCAGTTTTCAGATCTTACTAATCATAGTCATAAAAACATATTTTTAAAAATAATGTTGTCATCGGAAACTGAGACGAAATTCTAATTTGCATTTACATACATAAATGTCAATTATTTATAAATATAAATAATCAAGTATGTTATTAAGTGCATATGATCTTCCAGTTGTACATCGAGGGCGAAAACTTTAATATAATTACGTCACTATTAACATATAAAAAATTAGAGCTACCTCATGTAATGTAAGACAACACTCCTTTTTCTACGATTTTGGTAGGCTAAATTATTTAAGTAGGTTTATGTCAAATATGCTAACATAATTATTTTTTATTTTTCAGGTATCAGGTGTTAGCAATGAAATCTTCAGACAAATTGAGATGGTTGAAAATGACCACGACTCGACCACGGCCGCGGCGCTCGAGGTGAGTTATTATTTATTTTAATACAAAGAAGGTAAAATATAAAGTTCTATGGTAAAAGATGAACGATGTTAGTATAATTTTCAATTTTATCTAAAAAAAATTACATTTATATTATAAGGACGAAAGAATTGGCCAAAGTAAAAATTACTGTACCGGTTTTAAAAATTCTTTCACTTAGTAGAAAAGCTAGCGGTAGACCACTTGAAGAACACCCAAAATTATTTGTTTGCCAGGAATCTGTCTGTTGTCTGTTCAGTCTAATAATCACGAAATACAAGGGTATATAAACCAGCAATATTTCATTATATAAAAACAATGTAATTGAGGTTGACCTAAATGTATACGGACAAATCACACAGATTGAGCTAGCTCTAAAGTAAGTTCGAGTCTTGTGTTATGGGATACTAACTTAACGATACTATATTTTATAACAAATACATAAATAGATAAACATCCAAGACCCAGGCCAATCTGAAAAAGATCATTTGTCATCTTGACCTGACCGGGGATCGAACCCTGGGCCCTCGTGTCGCAGGCTGGCGTGTTAACTGCGCCACGGAGCTCGCCAAATCTATCTTAGCACTATAATCTTTGGGGAAATATGTTTTCCTTACAAAGCTCGATATTATTACTAATATTTGAATTATTCGCAGGCGGTGGAGCGCCGCGGTGAGATGATCGTGCGGATTCTCGAGCTGAGGCAAGTGGGCCGGAACAATATTGAAGCCGCCAAGAAATTCTTCTCGTTACAGGTAAGTTTACAGACATATCAAGGTTCAGTTGGTGGCAAATGGTTGCAAAATAATAGCCTTATGATCGACTATGTTGCCCATTAGGCGATATATTAGCATTAGGTAAAGCCGTGTAAACATACGTGTTGCTTTAAAACCTCGCGCGTGGACCTCATTGGGATAACTGACCATATAAATTTGTTGAGCTCCTCTGTGCTTCGGGACGTTTAGTCGTTGGTTCCGGCCTCAGAACAACAAACTTATGTTCTGAGGTTCCGGCAGTCATCATTAGACGGCGGTTGCACAGCTGCAATAAGACAGCTATAAAATCTGACACCAGTGTTGGCCACGCGCACGAAAAGCAAGCAAGCAAGCATCTATGTTGCCATACTAGATAAATTTTTCACACTAATGATCAAATCAAAAGATAGACCTTATTAAAGCATCGTTAGTAATCTTAGTTTACCTATACCTATATTGTTGAATTTTTAATACGTGGCCATTAAAAATGGTGCTGAAAAGTTTGTAATTTCTGAACTGGATTTAAAACACACATTTTTTTCATTATATTTGCATGATAAATGGAATGGATTCAGATAGGCTGACGATGGTGAATTATAATAGTTGCTTGGGTCACAATATTGAAATTAGTTTGTCGGTTAGCTTATCAAAATATATTGGACACGTATTTTTTCACATAAATTATAAAGATTAAAGCTTGTCAAAGTTCCTGAGTAGGGGAATTACGGGGACTAAACGTACTAGATGGAAGGGGTTGCGTCACAGTTTGCTAAAAAGTGTCATCATCATCATTTCGTGTAGGTGTCACGGTCAATCGACCATGCACACCCTGGTGTCAGAGTTCTTCGGAACCGCCTTTTGGCTTCTAACGGGGTTCCTTTAACGACTACCAGATGGCAGCCGGGACCAACGGCTTAACGTGCCTGCCGAAGCACGGAATCATCTTTATTCAGACAATAGGATGATTCAAGCCTACAATGTAACAAAGCAAACAAAGTATGCTTCCCGTGGGAATCGAACCCACGACCTCCGCGTCTACAGGCAAACGCCTTAACCGCTGGACCACGGTGGCAGTGCTAAAAAGTATAGCAAACTGTGACGTCACATGAAATTTTTTAATGACTATCATCATCATCATCGTCAGCTTTCCACGACCCACTGCTGGGTATAAGCCTCCTTTTGACTATATATTTATATTTTTTGTTTAATTGATAAAAGAAACAAAAGCTGTTTAATATTGTTTATTCATTGTCTAAATAACGGTCTATTTATGCTATTTAAAGAAACCAGCTTATTGTTCCGGCCATATTTAAATTCTCAGACACCTTAAAATAACCGTCATACAGGTGCACTATTCTCAAAATAGGCAATCTGCCGCGCTCTATTGACCCGGATTCTAAACTCGTAGCGTAGCTGGTCCCGTGAAAGAAGTCTCCTCCACGTTCATTGTGCGGCTGGCCTAGATCGCGCGGAATGCGAGCAATCTGCTAAGCATTGTAGCGCAATATGCCACAGGACGACAGCCGCAGGGAACTGGCAATATTACTGGAATGGGGAAATGGCTCACATTTTTTTTATTGCGCTATGGAAAGCTACCTAAAGCCTCGCGTGAAAAATATTACCCTGGTTCATTTACAAAGTCACACTTTTTGTCTCTGCCTAATCAGCCATCTGAAATACTACAAAACTACCCTGTACATACTACAGGACGTTACATGTTTTGAGGCTACGGCTTTGTTAAGGGCCCATACTACCTCACACTGCTTTGCATGATTGACTGTTATATCAATAATAATTAAATACTCAAGTTGAAATAAAAATGCAGCAAAGTTCAGGACTAACTCTGGTAACTATATGACTCAAAAACACGATTGCGTAAAATTTTCTCGATAGAAAAAAATTGCAAAGTTACCTCCAAATCACGTCTAATTTACTCGGTATATAGCATTATTCACCAAATACATTAAAATTTACCTTGAAACTTTTGATTATTATTGCATTACAGATAAGGCAGCCATCATATGTTTTTCTTTTTCGAATAACCCTTGAATATTCCTAAAAAACGAAAATATCCAAAGTAGCCAACGCGTTTAGACCATCCGCGTTTGTATCGCCACGCCGCCTGGCATATGGCGGGCTCTTAAATATTGCGTGTATAGGAATGGCATCATAATAATTGCCTTCAATTATTATGAATTGTTGAATGGTTTACATACGATAGTATGGACACACATTTTTTTAAAATACTTTTCCAACCAATTCAAGTCAAACTTAGTGTATCAATATCAAATCAAAAATATTTTTAGCTAGAAGCTTATAAAAATAATTTAAATAATACAAATTGGTCATTATCTACTCATCATGCAAGTTCCCAATTCTTGTTATATGAGATAATTAAATATCTCAAATAACAAGAATTGGGAAACATTTTAAAGAAGAGATTGTAAATTATAATTTACCTTTTTTCCATGTCCCTCTATTATGTGCCACTTCTGACCATTTTCTTTCAAAATATTTGATGTCATCACACGAACGCTTTCGAGGTCTGCCCGGTTTTCTACGTCCATCCTCCGGAGTCCATTCTGTTGTTAAAGCAACCAAGCGATCTAGGTGCATTTGGCAAACGTGGCCCGCCCAGTTCCATTTCAACTTGGCCGCTTTGGCTAAATGAATAATAGCAAATATAAATAAGACCAAGTATGGCTCCAGTACTACAGAGGGTCATGCTCCTGCAGTGGAGACTAAAAAGACCTGATGATGATGATAAATAAGACCGCCGCGGAAAGTGCCTGGCTCGAATGTGCCCATCACACCGACCGCGTTGCTACGCTGGATGGTTAGTGAAATGTGTTCAGATAAGTACGTTCCAGAGCGGGGGTTACAGCTATTGTCTCGGAGGTGTCGCCCTAGCTCTCTGACGAAACGTAATTACCCTCGTTGCACCAGCGTGGTAGTTCCGAGTATTTGCGGTATTTTTGTGTGGCAACCTGGTCTACGGCAGACCCCGCCTTCAAACATGCCCACATTAACTATACTTGTATATATATTGGTATACATTTTCATTAGTCTACAAGCGTTATCTTGTTTAGGTAGGCATTCCAACTTTATGGTGAAAGAGTGGTGGTAGCTCCACCGTGCCTACCATTCCGGTAATATGGCGTGAAGAGAGCAATCATGTGGTTTTTAGCGGGTGTGAGTCCGGCATAACTGTTCTGTATCCCCGTAGCAGTTCAGTATGCATATAACACATTTTCCACATGTAAAAAAAGGCATTCAAACTTGAATTGCCTAAGTTTTACTCATTAATTTTTTTGTTTATTCAGGATACACGCCACATAGTCCAGCTAGTGGAAATCGTGAAGCGTCCAGGCCAGACCCTGGGCCTGTATATCCGCGAGGGAGACGGAGGAGCCAGGACAGATGGTGTTTTCATATCGAGGATAGCGCTAGAGTCCGCTGTGTACAACAGCGGCTGTCTAAAAGTCGGAGATGAAATATTGGCAGTAAATTTGGTGGACGTAAGAAGAATGTCCCTGGATGACGTGGTGATCATCATGTCGATACCGAGGAGGTTGCTGCTTTGTACGAGGCAAAGGAAAGGTAAAATTGTAATGACATAAATTATAGATTCTAAGATTGACGATAAAAACGAGCGCAAATATTTTGAGTTGTACGCGATGCATAATATTATGTACAGTTTGCGAGAATTACGTTCCATAGCAATAAACATATAATTATCCGACTACGGTGAACCCAAAAAGAGGGATATAATTAAGGCCACTATGTTTGTATATTCATTTGTGTCCCGTTTCTTCTAGACTTCTTAACGTAACTTGACATATCGTTAAATGCCCCTTAACATGACCATTTACTGTTTTTCAAAATTGTTCCGTTTAAAATAAGAAGAAATCTTTCAAAAACATTGTATAATACTGTGTACTTAAAAAAAAAAATACATGGAAAATTAGTAACATAGTTTTATAACTGTTTCTTGTTTTGCCTCTCTGCTTATGTTCATTACCCAAGTTGAATAAGTGAACATACATGTAGAGATCAAGAACTGTTTCTATCTTTAGTGTATATTTTTTGGGACATTTATACATGGTGAAATTTTGATCGTTTTGGACCCTTAAAGGGGTGACTCAGACCATCAAAATGAACAACATTTCCTATGGAAACAATGCTGGGAACTAAAAAAAAAAATTCAACATTCCCATACAAACGGGCCGCGGAACTCTTTTGTATGGAAATTAAGATTTTTTTTTGAGTTCGCAGCATTGGTCCCTTAGAAAAAGTTGTTCATATTGATGGTCTGAGTCACCCCTTTAAGGGTCGAAAACGATAAAAATTTCACACCTGAGAATACCTGAGAACCATTGTTTTTTATGTTGTGGTAAAACAAGTATGATTATACAATCATGTATTGATTTATTTTACTTGTGCAGGTAAATCAGGCCCGGGATCACCTTCATTGCCACGGTCAGAGCACAAACCTCCCCCCGTCGTGGTGTTGAAGAGAGACTGTCGTGACGACGACGATCGCGACCGAGACCGCGTCGATGGCCTCTACTCACAGTAAGTGTCACTCAAGTCTTTAGAGCCACTTGCTTTAGAGAACTGAATTCAACTTTAGACACACTTGAATAAACTTTGATAAATGAAGGGTTCTTCGGAAGTTCTTGAACTATCTTGAAGTGTCTACTTGGACCTAGCTTTGTAGAATTGATAATTTGATTCCTATTTTAAAGGGCGGCAGCGCTTTGTTGTCGATAGGCGATGATGCCCGCGCATTTATAAGAAAATGTAACGTTATTGATCAAATTGGTCTAGTAATGATTACAACAGTGAGAAGTTCACTGCTGGACAAAGGCCTCTCCCAAGGATTCTTAGTTCCATGGGAAGATATTGCCATGCTTACCACGCTTCGCAGGTGGCTTTATCGTTCCTCAGCTTAAAATGCTTCCGATGGGCAGCAGCATCGGAAGCAAAAGAAGACAAAGAAACTGCGCTCGTCAACCCGCGTCGAAAATGGCAATATCCTTCCAAAGGACGAATAATCTTTTGAGGAGGCCTTTGGCCAGCAGTGGACTTCTTACGGCTGAAATGATGATGAAAACGCAAATGCAGGACATTCAAATGTCCTGTGCATTTAAATATATCCCTATTAAAATGTATGTCTACCAAACGATATTTTATCTTAATTTGAAAAAGTATTTTTTAATTTCATCTATTCTAAAAACAAAGAACGGTTGGATCAGGATCTTCTTATATACACACGTTTTTACTCTCGAGGGTCAAGAAAAATCACAATTCAAATTTATTTTAGTCCCGTGGGGATGAAACAACATTTTTTTTTCTCAGAGAGGGAGATGAAAAGCAGAATGTGTTTTCTCGGGACTAACATAATACTATTACTCCTGGCAACAAACTTTGAAACCCTCGCTTGACTCAAGAGTCTACTTTATAAGCCCTGAATTCTATTCTGGTCTCCTTCTTTCCGGTCTGGATTCAAAATATTGCTCTCATTAAAAAATTTGGCCCTTGCGTCTCAATCTACTATTTATTCGATCTTCTACTAAGTAGTCAAGTTGCCGCTGCCATTGAGCTCGAATGGTCGCAACAAGAATATTGATAGCTTTTTATTTCATACGCCACTTGATAGGTTTGGAATTTTGTGGAATACTATTCAGGAAATACTAGCCGTGTGGTTTCCGGCAGAGTAGAATAGGACCACTCCAAGTCTTCCCATGGATGTCGTAAGAGGCGACTTAGGAAATACAAGCTAAACAAAGCTCATAAACATCAATGAAACATCTCCAACCCGTCTGGCCAGGGAGGAGAGTGTAGGCCAAATCCTCTGTTTGCTCTGGCCAAGTATGGCTCCGGTAGTAGACAGAGGGTCATGCTCCTGTAGTGGAGACTAAAAAGACATGATGATCAGAATTTTTAACCTGTTTAGTCAACAGGTTACAAATTCTGATAAGTGTTAGCCATAAACACTCACTAAGAAGAGTGTTTATCTTTATATTTTGATTGCCCATGCCCTAACATAATTGACGAAATTAAAACTTAAATTCATTTTCAGACACGGTACACTCCGGTCTACTGGAGGTCCAGGCAGCAGCGTGCGTCCCGTCGGAGATGGAAGGGAAGAAAGGAGTCGGCTCCAGTTGGGAGCTCTTTCACCCGATTCCACAGCTCTTGACTTGTATTACAATCCAAGGCCACCGTCTGATCACTCCACCTGGAGGTAAGTTTGTAGTCAAGGCGCATATACCTAAACTATACCTAAGTGCCTGTAAAGGCCTATTTTCTGAATAGATATTTTCTGTATATCACTTGCCGGAAGTCTTGTTACAACGACTAATATTAGGGATTTTCTTGTGAGTTTGTAATTTCCACAAAACCATTAACAACATTTAAAACGGGTATTCTAGTAATTTTCATCAAATAAACCTACTTATTTTTTCATCTCCACGCTCTCATAAGCCATAAACCTTCGAATAACCTATTGTACAACATTTTCCTTCAATTTTCAAATGACTAGGTACTTAAAAACTCAGTTACAGGCCACCACCACCTGTGATCACGGAACAGCCCAAATCGAATACGACGCACTTCGTACCATATGAGCGATCGTACCCGAATACGCTCGAGAGCTTAGCGGAAAAGGTGCACTCTCTGTACCCAGGGGACAGTGGCAGGTTTGTACTTAAATATATGTGAGTTAATATAGCTCTCCAACTAGCGCCACCCATAATTTTATTTCTTTTACTTCAAAATCAGATCAAATAAATAAAACGATTAAACTGTTCGATACCTAATTTAATTGGTTGCCTGTAAAGTCGTTTTATGGGCCATAATTTTACGTGATAATGGTGGAAGAGAGGTAGATCCGTCACAGTCTACCGCTTGTTCCGCACTCTCGGTTGCACACGGAACCTGACACTGTTTCGTGCGTGCAGCCGGCGTTCATCGATTTATTAGACGTTATCCCGTCAAAAATACTGTAATATCCGTATATCCTATGATTAAAACTATATAAATAACATTATTTCGTAATTTAGTTTTGTTACACGACAATGTCCTATAGTACATGGGAGTTATACTAACTAGTTTGATCTCTCCTTTAGTGCGCATAAATGAACTTAGGTTATCACTTTATAACTTTCCGTTTACATCTTCTAACTCCTAAACATGATTTTCCACACAGTTCCCGATATGGAGGCCGTGTTCCTCGGTCTGGTTCAGAACAGCAGCTTCCAAGGGCAGAAACACACTCAGACTTTGGTCGCCACTCATTGCTCAGGTCTAGTTTGAAGGCTTCCGCTGCTGCTGGCACTGGACGTAAGTATAACGGAAGATAACTTGCATAATATTATAAGCCAAAACTTTTATGTTGCCATAATTTTGTCTTTCTTTCAGCGGCAAGCTTAAGATATAATCAACGATATGGAGGCGTTGGAATGACTGGCTCAGGTCTAACCGGCAGTGGATTAACGAGCTCTGGTTTAGGCTCAGGCCTGGGACCAGGTCTTCCTTCAGGATTATCGACTACTGGCCTAAGTGGACTCACGGGCTCAAGTCTTGTTGGATCGGGCTTGACGAGTTCTGGACTTGGAACAGGATTATCAGGAACCGGATTGGGATCAACCCTCGGTGGAGGCTATGGCACTACAGGATTGGGATTACCTTCGTACAGCACTAAATTTGGAACGAGCAGAAGGAATCGAAGTTTGGACTATTCATCAGATACGGAAGCGACGGCGCCGACAAGGACGCCTTACTATTCTGGTCTTAGTGGATATCGAAGTAGTACTCTGGGCAGAGATATTGGATCTAAGTTCAATTCTTTGCCTAGAGACGTAAGAGGCACAGGTCAAAGGTAAGATTTTTATATTAGTTTTACTTTAAGTATATTACTCAGCAAGTTTTGATACTAACTTGATGTAATTTCCACTAGATTGGGATTAAGTAGGCGCGCTGGCAGCGTTCTACAAGATGAACCGGAACCATTGTCTTCTCGATTAGATCTTCGTTCTTCCAGAGGTAATACAACCTAAAGGTAGTATAAATCTTAAAATTTTTATTATCAGTTGATTTGTGAACTGTTTCTGGTAACCCAAAATATCATTGTTAATCATTCCTTATATAGAAAGTATTCCTATAATTGTATATTGTCTGCAGGTCGGCTCCCGTCTTCACCTTCTGTGTTCACTTCCGACGAGTACCGAGCGTGGCTGTCTCGCGCACCTTCGACCAGTGCTCTGTATGAGACGCTTCGTCCTCGCTTGCCTACTCACTATTCTGCTGAAAATATTCACGAT
The DNA here is from genome assembly GCA_947532085.1 of Elegia similella. Lineage (NCBI taxonomy): Eukaryota > Metazoa > Arthropoda > Insecta > Lepidoptera > Pyralidae > Elegia > Elegia similella. The sequence goes on from OX383930.1 coordinate 22,752,499, forward strand.
GCGCTCAAAAATGTAAGTATCATGGTATATATTTAACCTTTCACTTAGTGACATACATTGTTTTCGTTTTGTTCTCGTAAACTTCCAATCCTACTTGAGACCATAACCAGATCTTTCATCTACAGATGGAAAGCGGCAGCCGATTCGGTTCGTCGCTTGGCCTCGCAGGGCGAAGAATGGAAAGGCCGCGACATCTACCCGCTCGCTCACTATCTTCGCAACAACTGGGGCCTACTGCTGGAGGGTCACCTTCAGCTCGTCGAGTGAGGCAGTTACTAGAACTTGGTTCGAGGTTCAACTGCCCCAATCCAAGTCCTGTACCTACACCCGGATCGAGGCATCAACGACATCTTGATATCAATCCCAATGGTATGAATGATATTAAAACGCTAGGCTTTTCAGCAGTGCTAGAAAAAATGAAATATTGAAGTCTTCTTTGATAAAAAGTTAGCTCATATCTTGTACGTCATAAGCATTTTATCTTCTGTTACAGAGTTCCTAAAATACAAAGTGGAGAAACCAGGGTCTGGTGGCCTTTCAGCGTCCATGACTGGCTTGTCTCGTTTATCGGGCGGGATGTCGGGAATGCTGTGGGTACACCTGTTAGCTGGTCGGGGATTACGGCCTGCTCCTACAGGATCGTCTCCAGGGTCACCTCCCTCGGGACCTCTGGCGCCAGCACAACCGCCAGTCGCGCCGAGGGATCTGTATTGTGTCTTGGAGTGCGACCGAGTGCATAAAGCTAGAACTGTGGTAAGTGCTTATTTTGCTTTAACAAGGCGGACGAAATATAGAGCCCACTTTAAACTTTCTGCTCTTAACATGTCAAAACCAATCAAAAAATATATTTACGGCACCTGGTGAAGGGTTACAGTACTAATATTGTTTGAATTCTGTGAGCCACTTACATCTTTACATGAGGACGACGACATTCTTACAAGGAACAAGATGGTTCGTGCTTGTGATAAACACAATGGAATATCTCTAGTTCCACCCTGCTTTGAAATATAAGGTGTATTTCAAAGCAGGGTGGAACTAGAGATATTCCATTGTGTTTATCACAAGCACGAACCATCTTGTTCCTTGTAAGAATGTCGTCGTCCTCATGTAAAGATGTAAGTGGCTCACAGAATTCAAACAATATTCAGCCCTTGGTCCCAGTTCCTTAGACTGAAGTCGTAAAGCTATATCAGAAACGAATCTATCAATACTTAGTGTCTCTACTGTAATGTCCGAAAAAGGTGTATGGCCTGATGCTAACGACGTTTTGCTAAACTACTTATAGATCCAAAGGCAAGAGATGACTAACACTAAGTTAATTTTTAGGTTCGCACTGGAGAACTCCAGTTCGATTGGGACGAGTCATTCGAGTTAGAACTTGTGGACAACAGACAACTGGATGTGCTGGTCTACTCGTGGGATCCACAGCACAGGCACAAACTCTGCTACCGAGGCATGGTCATCTTGCCAGACATATTATCTCGCTCACCATCACATCAGTTGGCGATAAAGGTACTTAAACGTTGTCGATAATTTCTTAATGTAATACGAGTAAAGTAGGACCCCATATAAATTTGAGGTTAATGGAATGTGCCAAGCTGAAGAGAGAATCAGTGTTGATAGTTGTGTGGTGTGTCAGTCAATTTTCAGGTACATATATCATACATCTTCTTTGTACATTGTTACTAAATTCCAGGTGTTTGTCCTCTATATCGCTATATTGTGCTTTCCAGGGTAAGGGTTATTGCCAACTGTAAGGGTTATTTTGATTTTGATTTTCTATTTCTGCATCATGGGTTAAAAATAGATAGAAAATTCAATAATGGAAGACCAGTCTGGTAGATACCTCATATAAAGTCAAGTTAGATTTTGTGCCCAATAATGAATGCTATATGTATTAATTTTATTTCAAATAATTCCTGAATACGAGTACCTATCATATTTACCAGATGGAGCCTCGCGGTACTCTGTACGTCCGCTTCCGTCACACGGAGCCTCACGAGTTGTTCAAGCGGCGCCCAGCACCATCCCGGTTATCACCACCTCCCCTTTTTGGGGCCGAGCTGGATGCAGTGGTCGCGAGGGAGGTGCGGCCTCCCCACGCTCCGCCAGTGCCGCTTATAGTGCGGCGGTGTGTTGAGGAGATTGAGAGACGAGGATTGGATATTATCGGTAAGTTTCCCATATTTATCCATATTATAATTGCGAAAGTTTGTATATTTCGATTTATTGATATTTTTACATAAATGCATAGGCTACCTTTCATCCCGGAAAAAGTACTACTGTTTCCGCGGGATCGACATTAACGCGAGCGGAGCCGCGGGCAACAGTTAGTCAAAAAGATGAACCTATTACTCCTCGTCATCCATTTGTAACAAAACTGAATGCAGTGCTTCACACTTTAGCTCACATTGGGGCAGCATATGGAAGTAACTACTAGGTGTTCCTGCCTTAAACAGTGCGTTTGGCGCTGTAAATAAAGTTTGGCCTATTCTGTTAGGTTTCATCGAAATGAGGTTATTTCTGAATAACTCTAAGTTCGGAGATAGTATTAGCGCCTTTGCCGCATCTTTCGTGTAGGTGGACATCTACAAAATATTTAATGTTACTTCTTGTTAATTTTAAGTTAGGTATTTGGATGACGTGCTTGACTTTTATGGAGATGTTAGCAACAAAGACATATTTGACCTCTCAACCCCCAAGCGGGCCAATCGGTCCGCATAACAATAGAAAATCAATTGTGCCTGCGTTTCTCGCGCTTGAAGTTGCTAACGTATTCTTTGTTTGTTCCCAGGTCTATACAGGTTATGCGGCTCAGCGAGTAAAAAGCGCATTCTTCGGGAAGCATTCGAGAGGAACGCGCGTGGCGTTGAATTGGCGCCAGATTCGGTGCCTGACATCAACGTCATCACGGGGCTTTTGAAGGACTACTTAAGGGAGCTTCCACAGCCACTGTTCAGTCGGTGTTTGTTCCAGATGACAGTAGACGCTTTGGGTAAATCAATTATAATTCATATCTAAGTATGATACTTATTTTCATTTAAAATCTATCAGATATAGACAACTCTTTCCCAACAAAAACATCCTTATGATCCCGAAAATTGAAATTAAACTTCTCATGTGTGATTAGTAGCTAACAAAATCTCCATTTACTTACCACAGCAGTGTGCCTACCTGACGACCGCGAGGGCAACGCGCGTCTCATGGCGTCCATCGTCGAATGTCTCCCAAGAGCCGCTCGAGCCACCCTCGTCTTCCTTTTGGATCACTTGGCTCTCGTGGTCGCCGCCCAAGACCGCAACAAGATGTCTCCGCAACATCTCGCCGTAGCTCTGGCTCCACCACTCATGCTCCATTCGCAAACACCGAATGAACTAGAATATCAGCGACCCATCCATGTATTGCAAGCACTTCTGCAGATCTGGCCACCTCCTAAACGTTCAGGTAATGTCATCTGATCCTCTTGATTCACTTTGAATACTTTTCATGCACTACACGCTGCCAATTTACACTTTTACTGACCAGACATGGATACCATGTTTCATTTCAGTTTAATTGAGTCAATAGAAAAGTACAGTAAGTTATGTAAGTAAGTCATTATTTGAATTTTCGAACATATCGTATTCTTTAGATAATAATAAAAGACAAACAAGGGCAGTAATAGCTTACTACCTATTTTCGACTTGAAACTAAAGTATACCAAACAGATCACTTTTTGAACATAAACATTGACATAGTAATTTAGACATGGTGTCCACATCTGAACTAAGGCTGAAAGATATTGATTTCAACAACATAATTGTTGAGATGAATTCTGAAAATCACTGGCTTAATTTTTTTTCCACATTCACCAGTGATTCTGATATTTTAAGTGCAGTCATTTTTGATTTTATATCAGCATAGCAAGAATCGAAACCATCTCAACGATCAGCAAGAGCATCAGCGTTAGTGATTTTTGAATCTGAGGTTTTGTGTGCTGAATATAGATTCTCAACAACAAGGGATCTCAACGTGGCGAAGCAAGAGCTAAGCGGTACCTTAACGCATGTATGTTTGTAGACAGTTCGGCGCGGCGAGCCAGCAATCGGGCCGCGTGGAAGCAAAGTCAGTGCGTCGCCAGCGGGCTCACTCATCCTCCCCCAAGGTTAACAAATAAATATTGAGGGCAAGGTGCCGATTCTATTACGCACAAGTATTTAGAAATTTATAAAAACTTTCCCATGATATAGGTAAATTAAATATTATTTATTTACTGTTGTGTCTGATGCGTACTTCATTCTTTCATTTTCATACTTCTCTAACGTGGCGGGGGAAGATCGGCACCTAGTACTTAGTAATGGCGAAGAAAAGTACTACTGAACTATTAAAAGATAATTGTAGTGCGTGTTCTTCGTTGTCATTTATATCGAGAAGAAGGTACTTGGGTAGGTACCTATAGATCACTATTGTCGTTGTTTTTAGGCAAAGCGTAAAAGAATCGGCACTGGTTTCTAAATTATCCCTTAGATTATAAAACTGAATGATTTGTTCGTATGTTCGAAAAGGTGTCCGAAGAAGACCTTATTCTTGCAGTTTCTACGAAAATTGTAATTATTTTACAACTTACGATTACCTCACTTTTGAATACAAACCATAGAACACTAAACATATTTGCATTTTTCTGCATGTTAGAAATTTGCATGACAGAATTTTAGCCTGCAATATCATAGATCATTGCGGAAAATAAAATAATTGGATAGAGCGAAAGAGAGAGCGAAATCTTATAATCGAATCATTATTATATACAGTGTCTGAATTGTGATATAATATTAACAGCAAGGCAACAATGAATTAGAGTATTTTGCATTTTGTCATAAATTCAGCAGAATTGGTATAAAACTTAACAAATATTAAAAATAATAGTGGCATTTTGTACTCTAGGCTCAAGTAAAATAATACTTGCACGATCGTAGATACTTTAGAATAATCTTTGGGTGCGACAACATTTGCGTTTGTACGAGTGAGATTGTAGTTTGGAGTTGTTATAACTAGAGCAAAAGATGAAAGCAAAACATCAAAGCTATGATAATAAATAGGCATCCAAAGTAAGCTGTACATCATAGTGTCATGCTTAAATATAAACTAGACAAGCACCGTGTAGTAATTTGACTGTACAGACACATTTTGTGATACACTGTAGTAAAGAAACTTAGACATAGACGATGCAATATTAGAAGGGAATTACTCATCATGACAATTTTAATTGCTGTCAATTCAAGAGAGATGAATATAATCTTATCAAGAGTTGGACCAAATTTTTAAAAAAAATATTTGTCTTATACGAATTTCAACAAAGATATAACAATTGTTTTTGTACGTTGTATCAAAGCTCCTATAGGGTATAGCCCCATAGGTGTTAGTATAAGCTTGTCCATTGCAGGACTAACGGGAAATGTCCTTCAATAGATCTCAGTCATAGATCCATTAAACACTAATTTAAATATTTTCTAATGTATTCGCGATTGTTACACATTTAAATTAAATCAAAGTATTAAGTACTTGCAAAAGAAAACAGATACATTCCAAGAAAGCTTCGTGAGGATACTGAAGTTAAAAAAAAATATTTCAATAGAGAGGATGGTTGGCAGTTACCAGCAATTTGGGATCCTGTCATCAATTTAATAAAGTCTCAAGGTCATCACAAGAGTGCAAATCCTTCAGACACCGTGAGCCAATATTACGTACATCCGGAACGTTATTAATAAATATTGAAGGCGGTAGTTTTGCATAGTTCTAACATCACAATAGACAAATGTCAAATCAGTCTATCTGCGACCATGAAAACTGCAAAGTTTTCGCAATGTTAGGTCTAAAAAATAATGTAATTAACGAGATAAAACCTTTAATTTACCAATTTTCAATTTTGTATATCACTCGCACAAACGCAAATCAGTCTCACCCACCAGCAGCCACTTTGCTAACGAGAGCCCCCCCTCCAGGCCGAGTTCCGCCCTCAGTCAGTCCATATCGGCCTCAAGCGGCAGCATCAGCAGCATCTCCGCCGCCAGCTCTCTCGGCTCGGCCCGCGCCCGACCGCTCGCCGCCCGCACATGTACGTACGCACAGCTTCTTCATATTATAAGACTAGACACCGAAGCAGCATGTTGAACTATGTGCAATATATAATGTTAAGAACAACCTATGACAATTATATAATGAAAATATAATCATCATAATTTCGTGTAGGTGACACGGTCAATTGACATGCACACCCTGGTGTCAGAGTTCTTCGGAACCTTAAGTTCTTTTTTAAACATATACGAGCATTGCACCGTGCAATATTTGATTAGTCAGCATTTGCACAATTTCGCCTCATTACAATAAAATTGTCAGGTCGCTACCTGCTAGCAAGAGCGCCACGGGACGCGACTCATAATTTTTTAATCAAGTAATTTTTGTTAACAATATATCTCAGTGTCAGTTTATCAGTGACTTTAATTTGATCTACATATATTTGAAATTATATATGTCGTGTAACAGAATTTAAGGAAGGGTATAAGATTTTAAGCTTGTACGGTCACTTTTATTTTCTCTACGGGATATTATTCAAATTCAATAGCGGTAAGTCCCGTACCGTAAATAATGGTGTTACATTGGCAAAGAGCAGTTTAGCGTAAGCCACAATAGAGGTATAATCTATATGAAATATAATGCTGCTTAGGTGTCTAGCAAAATTTTTATATCACTTTTTGCGAAGCCATCGCTTGTTGTATCATGAATTCGTCTTTAAGGTTTAATAAGAGTTTAGCATTAACGTCACATAGGTAATGAAATACTGTAAACACTTTTAAACTTTCAGCATCACGTCATGACTTATTTAAACAGATGCAATCGATACTCATTAAAGAACTGATTTGAATATATTATTAAAATTGGTTTATAAAATGGAAACTATTACTAATATTGAGTTTCTACGTAAGTACTAGGGAAGAACAAAAACATCCAAGTTGCTGTTTTATTTCGGCAGGTTCTCTCATCAGTCAGGGTCGGCCAATATCGTCCGCAGTCGCCTCTGCGCGGCCCACTGCCCGCTCCGCCTCGCTCCCGTCAAGTGACGGTGTCGTCACCCGGTTCTCCCAGCAGTAGCTCGGGCAGCCACAGCCCCGCAGACACAATAAAACACGGCGGCTCGGTGTCCTCTATCCTGCGCCAGCCAGAACGGGCCAGTTCGCCAAGAATGTCGCCCAGGAATTCTCCGAGAGCATCACCACGCGATTCGCCCCGGACTAGCACGCCGCGGGAGAACTCTTCCAGAGAGATGACTCCAAGAGAGATGACGCCCAGGGAAATGACCCCAAGGGAGATGACGCCGAGGGATTTGACGCCACGGGACTTGACTCCGCGCGAAGGCGGCGGTCGGGACAGTTCGCGCGAGTCTCCACGCTCCGCTATTCCGGGCACTTCAGCTGGACTTGCGGTCACGTTGAACGCCAGCGGAGCGCTGAGCCCGCGGTACAGCTCCACGAACCCGTTCCTGCAGCAGTACGACGCCGAGGAGGAGGCGGAGGCCTGGCGCGCCGCCGACATTTTCTCCTCATCCACGCACACATAGTGCTAATAGCGAATTGAGATTTTCTAGTCAATTTTTTTAATCGAATCGAAAGAGTGCTACGATTCTGCTGTATATTATGTTGTACGACGAGCGTGGTGCGCGCTCGTGTAATTGTTATATATAGAGCGAGTTACGATGTATATTATTGTGAGAATGTATACCTGCTGACTCGCCTCGCCGGCCGCCAGGCTCCGCCCCGTAGCCACTATAGTGTTTATGAATATTGTATTGTACATTGTATATAAAATCGTATGATAACGTAGGTACGCTCCAGTTTTGTACCGCCGGGCGTCGGGCGGCCGGACCGCGGCGCTACACACATCATCCCACATATCAGAGGCTTGCGACCGCGGCTGACGCAACACGTCTCAAATTCCATATCCAAAATACTTTAATGTTCTCCACATTAAATAATTATGAAGAATGCCGTTCTTTCTTATGCTTATAGTAAAAAAAAAATATTAGGTAACCTCGTTTTCATCTAAGTGTCAGTGACTATTTTGCTATCAACAGTTAAAAGAGTAGTATATTAAAGCATATGAAATAAAAGCGAACAGAAACAAAAAACTTCAAAAGAACGTTAATATTGTTTAAGAGTAAGCATTTGGAAGCCGTCCTACTTTATAATATTTTCTGTAGGCAACGAGTGTCATACAAAAAAAATGCAGCGTCGGCCGCGACCTCAAGTCAGTAGCTCGAATAGGGAGAGTGTATCATAGTTCAGACGTCGGACTGTCTTGAGACTGAGACCATATCAGGTAGCTTGTAGGCAAGCAGGATATCCGTCGTAGAACGAGCGATTACGTCTCATACTCAGCTCGAGTAAAAAACAAAGGCCGCGAGCGATAAAAATCAAAAAAGCTTGATTTACCTTTGAAATACCTACTAAAAATAATACCTACAACCTACAAAATATGCAATTTTCAAGATATTATAATTATCAGATCTGGTTATTATTTGTCACTGCGTAATTTTTTTGGAAACTCAACATCAAAACATTCCGTAAAATGATGGATCATAGGACTTTCACGCGTAGTATAGGTAGGTATTAAATTTTAAGGTTACAGGTACTTTTCTACATGAATGTAATTAACCTATTGTAAACAAAGTTGCTTTGTCTTTGTTTTTTACTTGGCCCTAGATCACATATTGGACACTAGGCAACTTGTTATGAATGTTATATTCTAAATAATCCTTGTTCATTAATGTACTACTTATAACGATATTAATAATAGTGTTAGACATTTTTACGAGTCGCTAATTCTATGAAGGAACGGAGATATTGTCCGATAAGATCGGTCGCAATCTCAAGATCAGGGGTTCTTTGTTCGGATATTGAATTTTTTATACTTTTTCAAAGCAATAGAATATAGAAAAAAAAAAGGTAAATTTTTTATCTTATGAGTACAATATTTTAAAAAAGTGAAAACATTTTAGGCACGTAGGCTACGGTAACCGCTTTCTATCAGGTGGTCCGTAAGCTTGTCTTCTTCATTGTATCTTCTTCTGCCTTTACCTTATCCCACTTTTTCATGTGGGGTCGGCACAGTATGTCAGTTTCCACTTTGATCTGTCACCTACCATAACCTTGTCACTTCTTTCTTGCCCATGCTCTTCTTGACACACTCCATCCATCTTTTCTGCCTTCTTCGTTGTATTAAAAAGTACATGTTTAAATTTAACTAAACGGCTGTACTAACGGCTAATTTAAGATACATAGGTGATGGAGGCAGAATATTGGTTGGTCTCAGTTGAATGCTGCATTTATCATAGTGTAATTTACCTATCTAGTTGCATTTGTTTAAAGTTTCAAAATCCGAAAAAAGAACCTCAGTTCTTAATTTAGCGTCTGCTAGACATATAAGAGTGAGGAAATCGACCAATGAGAGCACTGGCCCAGCATTCACTGCCATTATTGGTCCATTTATAATAGAAGCATAATATTATACACTTGTTTATATGTCTGTCGGAGGCTACGCGGCTACACCACACTTTTGAGCGACACTTCAAGACGATTTTGTTATTTAATATCTACTTTTTATAGATTTGCACAAATAACACGACTGATATGGGACACAAAACGTTTTTGATACTTTTACTTTTGTACTGTTCCTCTTTTGTATCGATAATACTAGGAGTTATGTTGTGAACCTCGCCTATACCTCTGTAACTGATAAATTTTATACCCGTCAGGAATTCCATTATTTCCAAAAAGAAAAACGAAACACCGATTAATAAATTCTTCGCAGGGGCCTGAAAATGTTTTTAAGTTAATTTGTATATGGGGTTCCTGTACGGATATTTGTACGAAATTCCCCATGATAGCAAAACAAAGACAATACGATGCGATATTTTTATTAATCGTGAATATTGACAGAAATGCGTTTGTGGGGATCTTTTTCTCTTGGTCCGTGGTACGGGGCGCCGAGCGATGCACGCGATATTGTCGACTCTTCTTACTCGAGAGTAGGTGAGGGCCCGTACACAGAAAACTAGATAATTGTTGATTTTTATTAAACAAACTAAGATGTAATTGGTTTTATAAGACATTAAAACTGCAATTTTTACGCTTGACATTTAATTATAATAACACTATGAAAGAATTTATTCTAAAAATATCTATTATTAAAAGTATAATCTATAAAAATAGAAGTTAATATATTGATAAATTTATTTAAAATATATTTGAAATATTATTAAGTATACTACTACATAAATACAAATTGTACGTATTAATATTTCCTATGAATATTACCTAGAATTTGCTATCTCTATCGTATACTTTGGGAGTTATGGGGTGTGTCGGTTCTGCCCCGTATTGCGACCAGTGTGTTAGACAATATAGGGTAACGTGTCTTGAATTGTCGCTCGACAGTCGGTAGCCGGCCGCAAGTAGCGGTAGTAGTGTGTAGTGACTACGGCGCACGGCTTCAGTTGGCTTCGTGACGGCGACGGGCCACAGAGGACGCTTATTACCCCACATAACCTCTAAAATGCGCTTTAGAAAGAGGACACGCGATTTGCGTAGCTTATACTGGAATGTAGGAAAAGCACACATATCTCCTTCACGCTTAGTGATGTGCTTCGAGAACGAATCTTAGATTTTTCCCGAGAATATCTTTTTCTCTCAAATGCAAGAAATTCTCGAGAATTATTTGAAAATTTCCAACAGAAAGAATTTATGAGACTAGATAATTTCTCTTCGGCACATCACTATTCACGCTCTCGGCAAAACGCGTAGCCAGCGTAGAGCTGCTGCTACGAGACGTCTACGATCTCGTAGAGGTTTACTTCGTAGCATGTGAAGCAGATATGGTACAAATAATGTTACTAGTGTCAATGGAGATATCTTTAACATACGTGGTGATAGAAAATAAAGAACTGAAAAATATCAAAGAACCGCACTCCATATAAAGTGCTACATAAATGAGAATTTGTAGGTACGAGCCAACACAAAATTACCTATGTAATTTTGATGATTGCAAGATGGCGTGCGATTTTGAAAACACACGAGAGTTTGTTAGTTGTGGTGTGATTATGAGTACGTAAAACTAGGGATATTTGTGTTTAGGTAGCGGGAAATGACAAACCACTCTGTATAAAATGTGTGGGTTTGATGTTGAAAGTTCTGTGTTTATTTGGATTACATTAACAACTACAAGTTGTACAAAAGGGAGGCGTGCAAAGTGTAAATAACTAGCTGTTATAAGCATAGTTGAAAATTAAATCTTGTGTATTATAATAAATGTTACTTTGCATATAGTGGTTGTATTTCTAGCTACCTACAACTATACAATGTGATCTGTTAAACATATTTCTTGTTGTACTTTGATTACGATAGGCAGTGTTTCGTAATTCTTATACTTGTTATATTGTCAGGAGTGAATCTGTCGATCTTCACGTATATAAGAGCTCTGTTTTTAAATGGATCACTAAAATTTACTGAGTATCTAGTTTAAAAATAGAATTCCTAATTTCAAATTCAAATTGTTATAGTGATGTAATTTGTTGTCAAATAAAATATTATATTTGATGTATATAGAGCTGTACGTTGATTTCAGAATTGTTTTGGCGAGATTAGGATACAGTTTGCTATATAGTAAAGAATATTATTGAGTATGTATGTTTGAATTAGTGATGATGATAATGAGCGTTCCTCTGTTGCCCGTGGCCGCATCTGTTTGTGTTGCAGGGTTCTTGGCCCTCAGATAATATCAGTATTTCGACAATTTGGTAAAGTAGCGTTACTACATACGTGTACTTAACGTAACAGTAAACGTCGCTCGTATCTGTACCGAGCGGCTGAAACACAGACGAAAATAAATAATACGACGTTAACTTTGTATTTATTTACCACCCCACCTTTGCCATTCCAAATAATGACTCCTAACATAGTATCGCTATGTTTTATAATACTAAATATGTAGTATTTGCTAGCACATATAGTGATTTAGAACTCCCTGCAATATTTTAATGATGGGATTAGAACCCCTAGTAGAATATATATCTGCAAAATTAAGTACATATTTTATGAAAAGAAATAGCTAGCTGATCGATGAATTTGTAAGAGTAACAATATCATTTTTAATTATTTTTTTACCGTAGATTCTTGCGGGTCTATATTCTATTAGTAATTTTGATTCCGGCTAGATTCCGGCATTAAAATATTGCCAAGGAATTCAAAATCGGTCTATATAACGAGTTTTTTTAGTTTAATATACCCGCAAATTACTACGTGGATTTCATATTAGCTGTTATAGGCTTCCGTAAAATTTTTAAAAAATCTGCCAGTGTCTAGTAAAATAAGAAAATTATGGTATACAATATAATGGCTGTCCAAAATGAGAGATCATTATTATTGTACTGCATTGTACAATTTGGTCAGAATTTTATATCAGATCAGCTAAATTTAATTAGCTAAACATGTAGTTTATGGATGCCTAGATCATATTTTAGTAGTCTGTTTATTATTTCAACACACCATGTCATAAACTTAATCCCGCTACAACGGTTTATCCGTGTATGAATGTTTGTTATTCAATCACGACAAAACGGCTGAACGGATATTGATGAAATTTTGCACACAGATAGGTTATTATGGTTTACCTACACCTTTCATCCTGGAGCCACAAAGGCTACCTTGCATCCCGGAAAAAAGTACTGCTCCCGTGGGATCAAAGTTTACGTGAGCGGAGCTGTTGGCGACAACTAGTATGACAGAAAGGCATCTTGGGGCCTGGAATCGTTAAAAGTCATTTGCCAATGTTTTAATTGTAACAATGAGTATTATTCGAATGTATCAATGTAAGATTTTTGTCTATTATTCATATGTTTTTTTTATCTTGAAATAATTTTATATTTATATCCAAGCTATAAAATTATTTTTTTCACGTATTATCTGTATATTCTAGTTTGTTTGTTCATTTCTACGTCTTTGGGAAGGAGCTGTTTCGCTGTGCGTGTTCTTGCGGTTAGTAGTAACTGAAAATCGGAGCTTTGCTCCTCGAGTAATTCCTGCGCTGAGTATTTTGTACCACTGTGTCATATACTTGCAGTCCAAACTGCATCTCTATGTGTCATCTTACTTATTTTATACATTTTATCTTTGTATGAATTGTACGTGTGTGATATATTTTGGTACACATTATCATCAATACAGCCGCAAGAAATCCACTCTCGGACAAAAGCCTCTCCGAAGCGGTTTTCGCTTCATGGGAGGGTATTGCCACCACGGTTGGCAATCAGGTTAGCGAGCGTAGTTTCTTTGGCTTCTTGTGCTTCTGACTAAGCAATTTAAGCATAGAACAGGTAAGGTACTAAATTTTATAATAGATACTTATGTATATAAACATCCAAAACCCAGGTCAATCTAAAAAAGATAATTTTCCATCTTAACCTACCCGGGGATAGAACCCGGGCACTTCGTGTCGCAGGCTGGCGTGTTGACCACTGCGCACGGAGCCACGATATCTCTAAAAATTAAGTAACTTACTCCGTGACCAACCCCATTTATTATTAGTATTGATATTGATAAAATAAAATATTGAGAATTAAATAATTGATAAAATATCATTGAGCTAGTATCCCATGACATAAGTTCACAACTCATTGTCAGGCTAATTCTCTTTGAGATTTGTCCCGATATATTTATTTATGTATTATTATTTATTAACATGCTTATTTCTACGTCTTCGTCAAAGCATGAATTGCTATAACTATCATCAAATAACTCGTGAATTCATATTCGCATTACGTTCGAATCACGCGCACGAAGGGTTCAGTACAAATAGTATAATAAGTACTCATACAAATTTACGGTAACAATAATTACAAATTTACGGTTTTTATTTTGTGCTTTACTTGTGCTATACGAACTTGCTTATTAACTAATTTTATGATTCTAGGTAGGTTTTTAATTTCCTTGCTGAATTCCGCATAAACTACATATGCTGATTGCAACACACACAACATAGTTTCAAGGGATCACAGATTTAAATATGTGGATATATTAATTTCAAGTTGGTACAGTATTTTGATCTCACAAGCCCGGGAGAGCTAATATACCTAGTTTATAAAATGTAAAATGATATGGTTTACCGCTATAGGGACTACAACTGCACAAAACCGTACGAGCTTTATATATTATAATAAAAAAAATCGCTCGATGGTTTATTTGTAACCTGTCTTGGGTCTTGACGACCTGTTTTCTAGTTGAAGACGGAAAACTGGACAACCAAGTGATCCTATATGGAGATAATACCTTCTGGGATAGATTAGATACACTGTAGGTTCCCTAAAAATAACAAAGTTCTTTTGATAACAATGTCCAATGTAGACGCGAAAATATTTAAAAAATCAGGGTTTCAACAGAGCTGTTTGTATGCCCGCAATCAGTGTTTGAAAATGAGTAAAATTTCTGCAAAATTTTCTTATCGCCGAGACACGGGCGAGAATCACCAAAGCGGATTTACCGTACATTTACCAAATCGAAATGAAATTCGCCTTTCGGAATCCTTTCGGAATTACGTGCAGCAATGGCGAGTTATATAAACGAAGAAAAGGTAATTGAAAAATACGTGCACGTACGGTTTGCTGTTATCTTGATTTAAGTTGAGAGAACATATTTGAAGATATACAGCTTGAACGCACTAAGGATTGTGACGATTTGAGTCACGGTTATTTTAAAACGTTTTAAAAAAAGTGGTTTCGGTATTAAAAAAAAATCGGACATGCTTATGTGACACTAATTAAGTAATTACCTAGTTCGAAAGTAGGAGGAATTTTATTTGTTAATTTAAAAAGATACCCAATTTTTTACTTTCAATATACGTATACGTAATCTGATATGTTTGATCGGGGAAAATCTCGCTGCTGATTATAGATGCAATTATCATTATCTAATTGGGGTGAAATTTATAGCATACTTGTGTAAGACAGAGAATCAATGAGCTATTCTAATGATGGAGTAAGAAGATGGCCCTAATAAAACAATATAACCCTATTATGATTGGACTAGTTTGACTTGTTTTGAAGAGCACTTTGTAACAGAAATGTTTTTAAGTTATTGGATTCTAACCGGTCGTATTGGAAATCCTTGGGGGAGGCCTATGTTCAGCATTGGACTTCTTGCGGCTGATATGATGATGATGATGATTGGATTACCATTTGTGTACTTTGCCTTTTTGCATAATCATTGTCAATATTGACCGTCTGGTTCCATCTATTCTGTTGACGTAAAAAGTCAAATTAATGTTTTCTTGTTTTTTATTAAAAAGAAACTTACTAAGTTACCAATTACGTACTTTGCTTTTTAGCATAGTTAATATCAATATTGACTGACGGTTTCATCTTTTCTTATGATGAAATAAGACGTGCCACACTTAAAACAACCTTAAACTAAAGAGATACAATGTCTTACGTATATACATATTTAATATATTTGATTGATCCTTAGATTATTAAAATTCATCGTGAGTGGCATTTTCAAACAACATTCAACAAATGCAAGACTTCAAAAATGTTTTGTACAAAAGAAAATAATTTTAAAAATAAAAGAAATCCTTTGAATCACTATTCACCTTTTTCATAATGTAAATAAAATATTCGAATGGATCTTTTGATATGAAAATGAGAAATCATGAAAGTACAAATAAGGTTCTTTGAAAACGAAGACCCATTTCAAGGTGGACCTGGCCGAAGGGATGACAGGTAGAATTGATGTATGCAAAGGTACCGCTTATTTAACTTTCTGTTTTTCGTATGTGTATTTATAAAAACCTTTTTTACCTTTCTCATCATTGAGATAGCGCTTACACTTTTCATGAATATAATATTTAGTTTCTAAAAAGTGAGTTGAAATAATTTATTTTGCTAGGTGTACACGTCACTTTAATGTAGCCTATTTGATATTCTGCTGTGTAGGCTACAACATAGAAAAGATTAATCGAACTTTTTGCGTGAAAAATATCTTCACCTCTGTACAAACTTTCTTATTTGAACGAATTATCTTTATATAAACTAAAATGCCTCCGTGGGCCCGGGGGTTGTGGGTTCGATTCCCACGGGAAGCATACTTCGATTAGTTGTTTCCTGTTTGGTTAGAACATTGCAGGCTTGAATCACCTAGGTAGCTAGGTAGTCGTTAAAGGAGCCACGTCAGAGGCAGAGAGGCGGTCCCGAACAACTCTTACACCAGCAGCGGAAGTCTGTAATATTATACGATCGTTATGATACCGATTTTACAGGATAAACACCGTATTAAAAACTAACGCATCGCTTCTCTTTCTCGCAATACACATTATACTGTGGTAAGAGTGAAATACACATATAAATCCAATCTCTTTCTCAATCGGCCGTATTATACTACGTAACGAATTTGTCGGTAAGGCAGTACCGATTGTGAAATTAAAATATCTTTCCACAGCGAATTGTACTTTCATACGCAATCAGAGTAACATATATTCAATTACCAAACAAAATTGTTTTCAACTAATCCTGTTTACTTAAAATATATGTGGAAATTTTTTGTAGGCTATTCGTCCACGAAGCGTGGACTCAAATTTTCTAGATATCGTAGTAACGAATAAATTAGGATGAAATACTTTCGACCATTTTTCATTCGAAGTGACATTGTCACGTCGGCGGCCTTTTCACACACTACGGGCATCGCGTAAAGGTCTTTGTATTAATAGCGGCATATTGTTGGGCAGCCTGTAGGTGTGAATATATCGGTCCTTAGCGATCGAAATCGGTTGATAAGTTAACGTATATTGACCTTCTTCCGCTGCAGGGTGTGCATGATCGATTGACCATGTCACCTACTCGAAATGATGATGATGATATATAAACTATCTTCAAATATACCTATTTATAACTCTCAGGAAGTTAGGTCGTGCGGTTGGCACCTTTTGGGTTCAGAACCTTAAAAATAATACTTTAGTAATGGGTATACCTATGTTATTGCCATTTTATTCCTATGATTTGGCGGTCTTCCTCGGGGCGAATGTGAACCGAGACGCGCGCACGGAGTCGTCCCGATTCGCACTGTCCCAGAGTGCGTGCTGTAATCTATACTTCTATACTAATATTATAAAGAGGAAAGATTTGATTAATTGTTTGTTTGTTTGCATCGAATAGGCTCTGAAAATACTGGACCGATTTGCAAAATTCTTTCTCCATTAGAATACTACATTATCCCTGATGAACATAGGCTATTTAAAAACCTATCTATATCTTCCCGTGCGAAGCCGGGGCGGGCCGCTAGTTCACATGAATAATACTTTTAATATAAATTGTAGAGCATAGTAAACTAGTGGTTCTGCGAGAACAGTAGACCTCGCGAACCCTTACAATCAACATCTACATTTGCCCTTCAGTGCTCTAAAATATATCTGTTACTGATATGCTAATTGACTAAAGGATGATTTATCAGTTACTATTTCCCAATCCCCGCTGCTCTTAGTTAGGTACCAGAGGAAACGGAAATTTAAACCTTCATTCCCTAACCAGAAGACCCGACCAGACCCTTTTTTTAAGAGGAAACACTAAGCTCGAGAGAATTGAAAAATATATATTTATAATATCTATTGCTGTCGCGCCGCGTGCCCAAACAAACTCCGCAGACTGCGATAGAGATAAAGAACTGCAGCTCGGCCGGAAAATAACGCTTCGTAGTACTCTGATTTCTTTTCCAAACCTTAACCGATTTAACTTCTTTTTACATTAAAAATTTAAAATAAGCTATGGCTGTGTTTCTGCCTTTCTTTTTCTTATATAATTGCCCAAATTTGTCATCTTGATGTTTGAACACAACGGAAATTCGTACCAATTTTTCATGTTTTTGAAGGTTCATATCTTTTTATATAATTCAATTATGAAAAGATTTTATTAGTAAAATATCATTACTCTATTGGTACTATCCGGCGAGGAATCAGGGGACTACTCTTGTATGGAAACACGGCCCTTGAGCACCATGTTTAGTATGCTTTTGTACACATTAACTAAGTTGGAGTGATCCTCTTCAAGATCGGAAATATCGGAATAGCGAAATTGGCATGGGTGAATGGGAGGCAAAGTTTAAGTACCCGGCGGGTTTCATAGTTGTTATGTTACCAATTAGTAAAAATATTAATAGGACGCTAATTTTCAGCTATTATGGCAGATAAACATACGAACTTTACGTTAAGAAGAGGCCGGCATCTATAAGCCCTGGGTTCAAGTCACAGGATAGCATGTGAATCTTTTTTATTTATTTTTAATTTAGGATTCTAAGTTTATTTAGTGTTTTCAATTATAAAAGTAATTCGCAGTATCATGCTTTAAGCTAAAAAATATTTTTCATATTTTTATTTCTGTTCCTTAGGGAAAGTTGTTCAATTTCACTCCCTCTCCCACTTCACGTACTTCAACTTCTTTCATAAATATACAGAAAATCGATTTCAGACAACTTTTTGGCAAATTGCCGACTATAAACACGTTCAAGTTTATCGTATAAAAAAGTTGTTCAGACAAAAAAGTTGCGTGTTAATGAGAATAACAAAAAAGTCTAATGACATTTTTGTTTTTTTTTTTCCAAATAGCTGTGCTATGAGTTTTTTTAAGTTCCGGACACACATATTTCCGCCATTTCTTAAAATTTCGAAAATCTGGCACGACTAAAAAATTCTATATAATTACGGAACCTGCTCACAAAATTTCATGAGAATCGGTTGAGAAATGCGACCTGTAGGCGAGAACAGACAGACAGACAGACAGACGGACAAAATAATTTTGGGCCAGTGGAAACTGAGACGCTTCGCTCGCTTCGCTCGCTTGGTCAATAAAATTACATTTTCAGAAAACCATTTAGTTATTTTTTTAAACAGATCAAATACAGCCTCTCCAGAAATGTCTGCTGAGCACTGATTAAAATTCCGTGTACAAATGGCTCGAGTGACGCGACCCAAATAGCTGGACTTGAATGAAAGTTGTCTGAATGCGAATTAAAAAGACTGTCTCAAGAGGATTGATTTTTGAAGTGAAAACTTCTTTAGCGTTGTTGTGCACTTTTTTATTCTTTCTTTTTTATTTCGTCAGGACATGTGACCTGATCGAAAATTTCTAAGACAACTGTCATGAGACCGCCGGCGCGGCGTATACGGCGGAGTTTTTACTTCTGACGGCATTCCCGGAAAAATAATTGTCACGTGCTTCTGAAATTATACATTGTCAACTTTCGATGACATTCGTTAAGCTATGTCAAATACCCAACGCAGACGACAGACTATCCTATAGACCCATCCTAGACACACTGTTTAGTCTATGAACATAGAACGTATGTAATCATATACAGTAACACACACGACGCAAAATAGAGACTAATGCGCCGTAGATTCGATCGGACAAAAAGTATGACGTCTGTGATGGGCCTTAAGTAGCTTGAAAAATCTTACATCAGTCTTGGCCACTTACACACAAAAATAAACAAACAAGACATTAAATATGGAAAGAGGCTTATTCATTCAATATCTATTGACAGTAGTAATTCCAATTTAAGTTTCCATATTATGTCGAAGCCGAAGTTGGTTCCGATGAACTCATTTTAAAGTTTTTGCTTATAGTTGGACAAGTTTTGCGTTCCGCGGCGGAACTTCCGCTGTTCCCGCCTGTTTATGACTTCCGCAATAAACTACCGGACTGCATCGGTTTTGATTAAAAACTGGAACTTGTTACACATGACATGTAACGAGTTCTAGTATTTATTAATAACAGAAAGTGTCCTGTTGAATAAAATTACATTTGTTATTAGCTTTCAATGCAATATATGAATAAAACACGCTTATGTACCCTTTGGGTCTTATGGCCTAAGGCTCTGTCATTGGGTAGCTCCGTGGCGCAGCGGTCAACACGCCAGCCTGGGACACGAGAGTGCCCGGGTTCGATCCCCGGCCAGGTCAAGATGGAAAATAATCTTTTTTAGATTGGCCTGGGTCTTGGATGTGTATCTATATATGTATTTGTTATAATATATAGTATCGTTGAGTTAGTATCCCATAACCCATTTCTCGAACTTACTTTGGGGCTAGCTCAATCTGTGTGATTTGTCCGTATATATTTATTTATTTATATTTATATTATTTATATCCCGTAAAGACGTGATAATATGTATGAATATAAGTAATGTAGTTTGGCCGTGTGGTTTCTTAAGAGACGTCTTAGGTAATACAAGCTAAACAAAGCTCATAAACATCAATAAGACCTCTCCAACCTGTCTGGCCAGCGAGGAGAGTGTAGGCTAAATCCTCTGTCTGCTCTGGCCAAGTTTAGTATGGCTCTGGTAGTACAGAGAGGGTCATGCTCCTGCAGTGGAGACTAAAAAGACCTGATGATGATGATGTATGTAATGTATGAATGAATTACAGGCCGTAGAATAAAAGTTCTTAAATGTGCGGTTTGATCCATGACGTCTAATTTCAATGATTCAAGTGTAAGTCACTTAAAAACATTCCCGAAAGTCGCTATTTTGGCAAGAAAGTATGATCAATATTTCCCACAGGACTAGTTGTACCATTAACGATACTATTCAATAGGAAGTACCATTACTTGCACAACTGACACCACTTTATTCCACTAGTACCATTGGTGGTATTGATTAATCCCATTAGTACCGTTGATAGTTCAATTGTTACTGTTGTATCCCCGTAGTACATCAAGACGTCGCGGGCAGAAGTGAGTAGAGATTATAAATGATAAAAACGTGACCGTTCCAAACCGTTTATATAAATTATACAAAAAGAGGCGACACCTGGTTACTATTCGCATAATTAATTAACTAATATCCTGAAAGTCAAGCAAATGGTGCGAGACGAAGGTATTCAGGTCGCAGGCTGATCATTCATCACGACACTTCCAAAGGTATTTTAATACCGGTTCGTCACAGTTCATTAATCATATTTGGGACGAGAAACGTAGGAAGTGCGTATGACAAAGAATTTAATATTTTTGTGTTTTCTGATCTGCCGTTAGTAGACAAGTATGAGTCAGTTGTTGTTACTTGTTTAATATTATCCAATGAGGTCGCTGGTTCATATCCGGCTCGAAGGACCAAGATGTTGGTGGACTGTAGTTTTATTGGTAGATGCTATAAAAGGTTTAAATAAAATCACATTGATACGGTGTTATCGCGTATATTACATTTTTTTTAACACCTAACGTTTCGAAAACTTTACAGTTTTCATGGTAGCAGGTAGACTAAGTTGACATTTGTGTTTTGTGTTATAAGAACAATACAAAACTACCATGCCTACAATATTTATTGACATCGTTATTAGCTTTCAAGTTCTAGCTAGTCTAAAACGTTATCAATAAATATTGTAGGCGGTAGTTTTGTATAATTCTTATAACACAAAAGACAAATGTCAACTTAGTCTTATATTAGCCGCAAGAAGTCCACTGCTGAACATAGACCCCCCTCCCCCCCGCTAGCCATCCCCCAAGGATTTTCAGAATGACCGGTTGCAAGCGGCCTGCATCCAGCATTTTCCTACGACCTTGGTCAGGTCGTCCTACCACCTAGTCGGTACGTGGTCGCCATTCCAGAACCGTTCTGCCCCACCGACCATCGGTTCTAAGCGCTGTATGCCCCGCCCACTGCCACTTCAAGAGCTAATCCGCTGAACTATGTCAATGACTTTTGTTCTCCTACGGATCTCCTCATTTTTGATGCGGTCTTTTAGGGAAACACCGAGCATAGCCCTCTCCATAGCTCTTTGAGTGAGTTTGAGTGAGTGACACATATATGACTGTTTGGTATTTATTAATTTCCAGAAATTTCATAGTTCTAGTGATGTAAAGATTTCTTTTGGGTCACTTAATTTTGGGGTAATAACAAAATATATTAGAACTTACTAGGTACTTATAAATATGAAGCTTAAACTTTTATTCCACAGGTTATTAATTTAGCTAAACGCGTAAGTCGAATCGCATATTAACCTTTCCTCTCTAGTGGAGTGTACCAAAATTAAATTTATTTTGGTACCTTTTGACTACAACCTCGCTCAAGTGTATAGTGCTCAATTACTCTAATGGAAACTTGAACTGAGTTATCGAAGCGGTAGTGTCCTAATGGCTTAAGAGCGCAACCCATAACTTAATAATACCAGTTCGAATTCATAGAGACTACATCAGAGTTGGTAGTTTAATCTGATTCATATTCAGCTATTAATATTGAACCTACTTCGTGTGAAGAAATATATAGGACATCTGTTTTACCATCTAAGTAAAAAGGATTGCTACTGCCATCTAGTAGATGACAGTAGCTTAACAACGGCAAGTGCCTTATCTTGATCTCAGATTAGCATTTTCCCGGCCGTATCTTCAGCTGTAAAACTCTCCTCAATTTTCTCCTCCTATTGTCTGCTATTATAACAGCTTATTAGTATTTTTTACAGCGTTTTAACAGCATATTATGTTATAGGGCGGCAAACGAGCAAGTGACTCACCTGATGGTAAGCGATCAACGCTGCCCATGGACAACTGCAACACCAGAGTGTGACAGGAGCATTGCCGGCCTTTCAAGGTGTTGGGGGGAGGAAATTGAGAGTAGAGAAAAAAGGGGGACTTGGGGGAAGGGGGAGAAGTAATTATTTGTTATGTAATATAATTTTGAAGGTTTTTACAGTCCAACTCCTGCCTGACGTCAATCCTTTCTGAAGTCACTACAAAACTGTTATTTGTCGAAACATCCCTAGCCATCATCGGACTTTCACTTGTTTTATTTTATATTGATCCGAAATATTTTTAAGGGTTCCGTATCTCAAAAGGAAAAAAACGGAACCGTTATAGGATCACTCGGTTGTCCGTTTGTCTGTCTGTCTGTCATCTTTTTGTCAGAAATGCGTAGAGGTATCAAGCTGAAAGTCATATCAAATACTCAAATCTACTGCCACTTGGAGCTTTTAAAAAATCAAACTTTCAAGCCAACGCAACATCAAAAGATACAGCTGGTTATGCCGCAAATTTTCGTGTTTTTTCGACATTCGCAAGGGAACCCAGAATCTTGAAATTTGGTATAAAGAACGTTTTATAGCACATAAAGGAAAGATTGCGAAAAGCATACATTTTTATTATTTCATATAATAATAATATTTTTAATAATTTTTAAATTCGCAAGGGAATCAAGACCTACTTCCCGTGAACTCAGAATCTTGAAATTTGGTACTTCAATCAGCTGACGTTTGTACAATAGGCTAGTTTCCTAGGTCGTAATAATAACATAAGAATTAGTCCGTCAGTTAGATAATCAAAAAATATTGGACACGTATTTCTCTTTTGTCAAATAAACAATAAATAATAAAGATAAAGCGTCAAAGTTCAGGAGTGGGGGCTCGTGACGTCAAAGTTTGCTAAAAAGTGTAGCAAACTATGACGTCACACGGAACTTCAAAGGGCTATATCTTAATCATTTTTTGTTTAATCGACGAAAAAAAAATCCGTGTCTAATATTTTTTGAATATCTAACTGACGGATTAATTATATTTTTTTAGGAAACTAGCCTATTGAGTAGCCGACCTGACCACTATCATTTTTAGAGATTGTAGTGGTCCGTTAGCCACCTAAGTCGTTTTTAAAGCCTTAAGTTTAGGCAACGTAAATGAAAGAAACAAGTTAAAATAAACACGACCGCCCTGCCAAAATAATTATAGCCTACATCTTTCGGAAGGGTAAGGATTCCAAGAATACCCACTATGTCCAAATCCGTTAAGGCATTTAGAAATTATGGTAGAACTATACTCCATCATAACTTCGAAATACCTCATACATACTTAGATACATGAACTCAAAAAAAATAGACATTCCTTTTTTGGCTGTCATGTAAAAGTGCTCACATGCAAAAAATAAGAAGAATTGCTTGAGTTATCGGAGCGCAGAAAGGTTTAAGTGCAGGATGTCACATTTCAGGGCAGCTTGATCCTCCTAGAATGTACTATTTCAAGATACAATAAACTACTTAGTACCATAGATATTAGAATATTATTAGGTTAGATCAGTTCCCGACCGAAATTAGTTCGAGAAGGTACCGATGTCTCTAGTTAAATTTACATCTACATGCACATTTCAATAAGAACATAAGTTTCACGCACATAATGACAGCGGCAAATGGATGTGTGGCACACACTATTCACACTATTGTTTTTGGCGCGTATACGCACACTCACACATTCAAGTCACAACGCCCGTACTAAGCTATCAGGTAGGATACCGCATCTTCCATTCGCGCCACATTTATTACGTGGTCAAAACAATCTCATTATCACAAATGATAAACTTAATGCGCAATGTATTAAGTCCACTCATTTGATTAAATTATACAACGTGATTTTGAACTCCCTAGCTATATTGTAATCTGGGAATCAGAATCCCTAATAGAACACAGAATTGCAAGAAAAAAAGGTAAAAAACGAAAAAGAAAATTAGGTTTCCCATACAAAGTTGCCGATCAGCTGGACAAATTTCTATGAAAGGTTCAATTAATTTTTTCGTTTTTTACCTTTTTTTCTTACAATTCTGTAGTCCATTAGGGATTCTGATTCCCAGATTTCAATATAGCTAGGGGGTTTAAAATCACGCTGTATAGTGAAGTAACTGACATGAAATTTTGTAAGAATATCTTTTAAGCTTTGGCTCCAAAGTGCCTTATGAACACAATATTATGACACTTACTTATGGTAGGTTATGTTATAATGTTTCAGAGTCTTAACGAAGCTTATATATGCTTACATAATCGATGCACAACATGGCATTCAAGAAAAAAAATCCAAACGTGTTACGCATATGCACGTATACTCACTACTGACCGCGTTTTACCTGCTACACCCTCAAGCCCACTCTATACATATCTGTGACTTGTACAATACAAAAGCTTTATATGCTTATGTACATAATTATGTATATTTTTCTATTTTTAAACATTTTCGTTGGAGGTATGATTTGTAAATATATATTTTTAGGCTAGCCATACAATTTATTCAACCACTTACAATTTTAATTTAAAATACTACAAAAAAATTGCCGTCCAACGTGGCAATTCTGGGCACGCTACCGCGAGGCAACGATCTACCCGGACTATTTTATTTGTAAATATATATTAATTTTTATTTATTTTTAGTTGTAGCATTAGTTTAGTTATTTTATGCTACAACTAAAATAATGTAGGTTATTTGTTTTATTTATTTTTAGTTACGTCTATTTATAAGTAGTACTTTTTAAGTTACCTATTGCTATTTATCTAAGATGATGATTGTGCACAAATTAATAAATATAAAATGCACAAGTGTACTAAAATATTTTCCAAAATCCAACCAGATTTCAGGTTGCGCATTTTAATGTGTTTGACTTAGTTTTATTGTTTGTTTTACGATATAGGAAAAAAACACAAGCCATTAAATTTAAAGATGTTAACTTCTTACGTTATAAGCTTGAAAAAGTCGCGAAATCGGGCAGATATAATTTATATTTAATATAAGAGAGGGTCAACCCAAACGAGCCTTTCCTTATTTACTTTATTTTCGGGGTTCGGGGGCAGGTATTTTGAAATGGTGGTCAAAATTAATTACGCTGACCCAGCCAATGGGGTCGAGGAGGCCAACAAAGGTGACACTTGGGGTCAGGAATATACTTGAAATAGGGCTACGATATAAATTGGTTCTTTGAAAGTATGCAGTTATGTGTTCAATGAGTTATTATGAAGTTTCCCATTACAGTTTTTCGAAGTTGACGACCTCATTTGCTCCACTGACTCACAGGGTCCTGGGTTTGATCCCCAGCTAGGTCAAGATGGAATTTCTTTTCAGACTGATCTTGGTTTTGTGTGCTTATTTATCTATATAAGTATTTGTTATAAAATATCGTTGAATTAGTGTAGGACACTACAAGTTCACAATATAATGTGGGGCTGGCTCAATCTGTGTGATTTGTTGTGTGTATTTCTAAGCTTAGCTTATTTAATACTTATGATACCGGCAGAGGCGGCGTTCGGTGTGGGCGATGTAGGCCATTGTCCACAGCCTCGCGGCCAAAGGGGCCTCGTGCATAATGTAGCGAGCTTTTATGCGAAGCTCCCGATTTGCGAAAAAGAGACGAGAAAGCGAGAAAGACTTAGATTTTGGGTCACTACTGGCCCTGACAGAAGAGAATAACCCAAGAAATGTTTACTTCATGTTGATAAGGATCATAAATAATGCCAATAATCTTACAGCCATGGATGACGAAGACCGTGCCAAGTGGAGAAAAATAAGCTGTAAAGCGCACTGCGGGCTCTGTTGCATTCTAGTAGAGGATGTAACCGACACCCTCAGATGGGGGATATACCTTACTTTGATACCTCCATGTGACACTCGAGAAGTTACAAATTTGTAATTTAAATGTAAATCATCATCAGGTCTTTTTAGTCTCCACTGCAGGACCATGACCCTCTGTTCTACCGGAGCCATACTTGGCCAGAGCAGACAGAGGATTTGGCCTACACTCTCCTTGCTGGCCAGACGGGTTGGAGAGGTCTCATTGATGTTTGTGAGCTTTGTTTAGCTGGAATTTCCTAAGCCTCGCATCTTACGACATCCAATGACAAGACTTGGAGTGGTACTATTCTATTCTGCAGGAAACCACATGGCTTTAAGCTACATATAGTCGGCTTAAACATGTCTAGGTAACGATTTGTTGAATATATTTTTATAATATTACGAATATGGTACTAGTTAGTTATAGAAAATATTATTATAGAGGAGATTTAGATTAGGTGAGTAAAATAAATAATTTGACGGGTAGCTGACCCTAGGATCGAAGTCGGGAGGGCTAACAAAGGTGACACGCGAGTATGGGAATTTTTTGGTGGTTAGAACATTGCAGGCTTGAATCACCTGATTGTCTGATAATTAAGATGATTCCGTGCTTCGGAAGGCATGTTAAGCCGTTGGTCCAGGCTGCCATCTGGTAGTCGTTAAAGGAACCACGTCAGAGGCCGAGAGGCGGTTCCTAAGAACTCTGACACCAGGGTGTGCATGGTCGATTGACAGTGTCACCTCCTCGAAATGATGATGACGAGCGGGTGCATTAATCATGCAGCCTGTGTGTTATATTGCAGCCTGAGATTGCAGCCATGGGTTATTTTATCTCTATGATTGCAGCTCAAAAACTTCCAGAGACAATATTTTGTTTGTTTTTTCTTTGAGTATAACTTTAAACTTACCTCAAGACGAAGGTAGAATGATTCATAATATCCACTTCGTCCTGATCTCGGGCGGCAAAAGGGTACGCAAATGCAGTAACTGGAACGTGTGCACGCCGGTGCATTAGGCAGAGTGCATCACGATGAGTATCTGTATTAGATTGCAGCTCAAACACTTTGAGAGGAAAATTTACTGCGACAGGTCGGGTGACTAAACTATGCATTATTAGATATAGCTTGCAGCAAAGCATTGGTACTGTCATGGGATAGTGTTTTTGTTTATAATTTATATATAAAGTTCTTCATCCAGTTTTCACTCCTTTTTATTTTTCTAAAATTCTATCTTACCTGTGGTGCTTTTTACCAGCTTGCGACATCCGACAGCGGTATCGCCCACTTGCATACTTACAAAGTAAGCAATGACATTACTGAAGTTTAAATTACCTAATAGATATAGAACGAGTAACACCACCCCCTCAAAAGTAGAGTTTTAGTTGTGGTAGAGCCACGCTACTGGCAAATTCATTGTTGCTAGTAGCATGAATGAGCCGGCTCATCCGGGGAAGTACCAAACTCTCACAAAAATCGACGTTTGAGTAGGAGCTGCTTCTATGCTTCGTTTGGTGAGTGAGAGCGCCGGAGGCCTATCCTTCCCCCATTTCCTCCCCCCATATCCTTTCCCCAATTCCTTGAAAGGCCGGCAAAGCTCCAGTTACACCCTGGTGTTGCAGTTGTCCATGGGCAGCGCTGGTCGCTTACCATCAGGTGACTCGCTTGCTCGTTTGCCGCCCTATAACATAAAAAAAAAGATACTTTTGAGGGGGTGGTGTTACTCGCGTCCGCAGGACCTTTCACAACCCTGCACGTATCTCCTGGGTGGTATTAACGAGTAACAACGCCGAGTCTCAGGCGGCGGATATGATAACCTGACAACCCGTTCTCTGGGCGGCTACAGTAGCCGTGAGGATTAAATATCCTCTAAAAGACTGGGCGGAAAGCAACGGGAAACTAGCGCACCTAATATCCCAAGAAAACCATGATTACAACAAATGGATATGGAAACATGGCTGGGGCAAATTATGGTGATCACGACCCTCAACCATAAGGAAAACGACCAAGAAGAAGAAGTAGTCTACTTTTAAACTTACAACGAGTTGGTTAATTATTTACATTGCGGCTGTAAATTTCGTTGCGCGTGACTACTGTATATATATAAGCAGAGACAGTCTGTAATATTACAACGATCGTTACGTTACCGATTTAACAGAATTAACACCGTATTCAAAACAAACGCATTGCTTCTCTTTCTCGCAATACACATTATACTGAGGTAAGAGTGAAATGCACATAAAATTCCAATCTCTTTCTAAATCGGCCGTAACATACTACATAACGAATTTGTTGTAAGTGTGAATATATCGCTCCTTAGCGGTCGAAATCGGTTGATAAGTTAACGTATATTTACAGACTCCCGCGGCTGGCTTTTTTATATGACGAAAAAGCCTGAATTTCATCTAGTGTGGCTGACATTAATTATCCCGCCACTATTGACGTGGCGTGTCGCAGCATAACGACATATCCCACGTGAACTTTTAGATCTGTTATGCATTATTCATTAGTCAGCACAGAGCAGCGGCAGTTATAATCACAAAAAAGTGTGTCTATAGAGACAAGTCTTCAAAATGAAGCAAAATGAGCTTATAGGTACATACGCGATTTAGAATTTTTCTATCAGGGATTCTTATTCCGAGATTTCAGTATACCTAGCTCAGTGGTTCAAAATCACGCTGTATATACGAAATCCCCAATATCAATCCGACAGGGAAACTGAACTTGCTTTACTTTTATTGTCCATCTATAATATAGGTATTTTCACAAAATTGTGTTAATCTTTACCCACATACATATAGATACCTACCTAGATAGATACATTCGAGATTTTCCTTAAAATCGTGCTTTACACGCAACTTGATTTCCGCAATGGCATCATTTGTTTTCTGCATCTGAGCAGTTGCTTTCAGGCAACGTACTACCTTGGGCCACACATGTTGTGAAGAGCTTCTTATTGGAGAAATGCTACTATAATAAAGAAGATTTCATCACTGACAAAAATATAGGATAGTGACATTATATAGTAATTTTTTTTGCTGTTACGATGAGTCATTCATTGTTTTCAAATCATTGACTTTATGTTTTATTTTGGGATTGTGTGTATTTTATTGATTATTAACTCTTGTATTAGTGTAAACATTCAGCCAATGTATTTTGTAATTAAATAAATTAACTATGAAAATAGCATTTGTACTGTACCTACAGGGAAAAGTGACAATGTAGATCAATCTGGGCCAATAGGGCTATTTTATCCAGGTGGTAGTGAGATGTCATTGTGGTCATGACAACCAAACCGTTATACATCTTCGTTGGTGTCCTTCATGTCCAACAAGCTGTACCAATGAAGATCTAAGTATACTCTTCATCAGAGAATAGCATAACAGTTGTTACCCTTATGTTACGAATATCATATTTTCGACATTCGCGAATGCGAATGCGAATATTGGTCATGCGAATGTGCGAATGCAAATATTCCGGTAAATCATTTAAATAACAAATAATACAAAAGAGTGTACGTAATCACAATATTTATTAATAATTTATAAATTATATATATTAATAGTAATAAAGGTACAGTTAGTAGTAAGGTAGGTAAACATATGAAATTATAACAATCTTTAGTATTCAAATTTCCGCCCACTTCTAGCATGCACCGACTTGCACAGATTCGCATTCGCAAAACAATCGTTTGATGCGAATGCAAATGTTGATGCGAATTTTAAAATGATGCGAATCATCCGCTTATGCGAATGCGAATACAAATATTGGTAACATTCCTAGTCCCTACAAGCCATCGACACAAAAGACGAAGAAGTTGTAAAGTGAGGTTTCAATGAAGTCTTTTCGCAGTAATATTAAAAAAAAACATGAAAATCTATGAAATTATAGACAATTCGTCCTTTGGGCTTACATGTAGCAGAGAGTGGCTGTCCTCTTTGTTCGATATAAGCTTAGATTAACATACATACATATTATCACGTCTTTTTCCCTTACGGGGTAGACAGAGCCTAAGGCCGTACGTTACGTTTAGCGTGTTGGTGAGCTTAAAGGTGGAAAACGGAATCAACATAGTGATGGGCTGCTAGCCGCATCGCCTTGATTCTTTAGAAGAATAGAATAATCTTTATTTACTTAAATATGCGTAGATAAGATTTTAATTTTTTTTTACAACCATGCATATTTTACCGAACATAACGATAACGATTTAGATTTTCGCCCATCCCCTTGACCGGCTTCTACGGTCCGCGCGGGAAGAGAAGCAGCACATTCTACGTTTTTTTTTTCTCCCAGACCAGCATGGAAGATTAAGCTTACATAAAATCTGGTTTGCTTTCGTAAAACTTCAAATAATGAAAAACTTAAAATAGAATGCTGTACCTTCGGTATTTTGTGTTACGAGTTGCTCGAATTTGAAGCGCTTGATTACGACGATATCTACGGGAAATGTGTGTTGATTAAATTTATTGTTGCTATGAATCGGTGACACTTCTATTCTATTAGTTTGTGTTGTCAAAGCATGCAGTGCAGTGTACATGAAATCTTCCTCTGTGCTTTTCAATTATTCTGCTTCGGAGTCCAAGGTTGAA
This sequence comes from Elegia similella, assembly GCA_947532085.1. Lineage (NCBI taxonomy): Eukaryota > Metazoa > Arthropoda > Insecta > Lepidoptera > Pyralidae > Elegia > Elegia similella. The sequence continues at coordinate 22,783,490 of OX383930.1, forward strand.
TTAAATTCATTCTATATTGCACATTACATCAGCTCTTTTCATAATACACTGCACTGTAGTTATATTAGGTACAATATGAACCCTGTTTTTTCGCATTGTTTTTCAATTCGTTGGTTTTAAAGACAGCATCTCAGTGTTGAAAGATGATGTAGCAAAGATTTTACGACTGGCTGTCTTCTTGCCACTAATCCCTGGATTGCTTTTGCACTAATAGGACATATATTGAATGCTAAAGTATATTGGCCTAAATGTTGACATAAAAGAAAGACAGAGCAAGTTTAGTAGTGAAAAATAGGCTCAGAAGAGAACTCTCCGAATTACTGCTCGTGCTCCCAAATGTTTTTGCTTTCGCTAAGCGGATATCATAGCATAGCTATCCATCGGGAGGACGCTGCAAGCATTTTTGCCGCCATGCTGGCAAGAATGCTGGCAGTGTTCCCTAGTTAGGTATGTATTATCTAATTTTTACCTATTAATAGCATAGCTAGATAGCATGCTAATATCGTATTTTTAGTATTCTAGAGTGCGCCATTTTGAATTTGATGTGATGTCATAGCATCATAGCCTATAACCCGCAAACGGTCAAGACGCTTCTAACGAAGGATCATACGTCAAATAACGTTGGTTAGCTTAGGAGATGCCAGGAATACACACACAGGGGCCGCAATCATAACCCTCCTTTTGGCTTCGCCGTATATGAGTGAAAAGTTAAAATAGTATTTATGTTACCAGTAAAAAAAAAACTTTTGCTCAAACGCCATTTTTTTGTAATGTCAGTATGGTTTTGTGGACAAAAATATTTTTTTTATTCAATGGTCACCCCTATCTACTGTATCCAACTACATAGGTAACAGTTTACCTTTTATTTCTAAAACGTAAATAACAAAAAATCTTTGCATGATGATATAAATGATTCGGTACATGGGCAATCTATCGGAAAATCGACATAAAAGCAGGCCGCGCCGCAAACTCATTGATCAAAATTCAATTCGCTCGTGAAGTGAGTTTGATCTATGGGAATGAATTATTCATGATGTCACGGCTTCGTCGCAATCAGCGTGTGATAATTTACTTTGCCCAACTTCTGAGAACCTTGCGTCTCATTAAATATTGTAATCGTGAGGAGCTTTGCTATCAAAATGTGTACAAAATAGGTTGTGGCTTTTGGCTTAGCAAAGAAATACCTAATCCTTTTTTTCTATGGTACAAGGCAACTAAAAAACCGGCCAAGTGCGACTAGGACTCGCGCACGAAGGGTTCCGTACCGATATCTATAACAATGGCAAAAATCATGTTTGTTGTATGGGATCCCCTTGAATATTAATTTTATTTTTATTTAATTATTTATTTTTAAAGTGAATATATACCTAAAGAGTAAAAACGGGATCCTATTACTAAGCGTCTGCTATCCGCCCGTCCCTCTGTAACAGGCACAGGGACTGTCATCTATTGAACTGTACAAGGAAGAGACTTAACATTTTCACAAATTGTGTAAATTTATTGTATCGACCAATAATAAGAACGAAACTATATTTAAAATCGAAATCTAGCCGTGTGGTTTCCGGCAGAGTAGAATAGGACTACTCCAAGTCTTCCCATGGATGTCGTAAGAGGCGACTTAGGAAATACAAGCTAAACAAAGCTCATAAACTATGAGACCTCAAAAATCAATGAGACCTCTCCAACCCGTCTGGCCAGCGAGGAGAGTGTGAGACAACAAAAACAATCGTTTTTTGTAGTTAAATATTGTATCGTGGTATAGAAAGCTTCGTGTACGACTCAGACTCGGACTTGACCGGTTTTTATACCACCTAGTCCTGGTCTTATTACATTAGGCAAAACAAGGTCATAGTCTTGCATACCTCCTAAGCATAAATAGGTTTAATTATTTATTATCTACCGCAGGACCCAGAACAAAGTCGTAAATAAGGAAGGCAAGCCAACAAGGCCTTAATTTATTAAGTTAATAGCGACTCAGTTTACGAGCACTCATCTTCGCGGCTTAATAAATTGTCCGCTGTACAATGCCGTTATTGCTCGGAGTCGAGCGTTGTTGCGTCGCATCTGTGCACCGATATTGTTCACTATAAATTATACTCGCCCACTGCCCGCTGATATCAGTTTTGAACGAAAAACTGGCGTCCATTTACTAAACATATATCTGAATTACAGATTTTCATTGAAATCAGACTTTAAACGTTTTTATTTAAATCAATAACAGTTGCGTCAAGACATTTTAAATGTCACTAAGTAGTTGCAATATTTAATATTTATAGTAGCATTTCAAGGTTTCCATGTTCTTTACTTTATTTCAGTCCTGTTATCAATAGTAACCAATAGTATGATTCAGACTACATGTCTTTTTTAAAATAAAGTAAAATGATCCCCAATCTTTATCCTATTAGATTTGGTAATACAAGGATACAGTCTTGGAAACTGGTACGGCATAAATAGGTTAAACTAACTGTTATCTCATAGGACCCCAATACAAAGTCGTAAAATAAGAAAGGCAAGCCAACTAGTTCTTAATTTATTAAGTTAAAATCGACTCAGTTTACGAGCGCCCATCTTCGCGGCGCAATAAATTGTACGCTGTACAATGCCGTTATTGGTCGGAGTAGAGCGCCACCGCGTCGCATCTGTGCGCCGATAGTGTTCACTGTAAATTATACTCGCCCGCTGATAACAGTTTTGAACCAAGAGAAAATTGAATGTTCTACTGCAAAACTGGATTTTTTTGTCTACCGTACAAATAACAATTCAGCCAGGGCTAGGACATTCAAAAGTTAATACAAGATGTTAGGGTAAACACTGGTAAACACAGTTGTCCTTCAAAGTATCAAATCAGCCCGTTAAAATGAATAACTTTTCTTACGGGACCAACTCAGGGAACTCAAAAAAAAAAACGACATTTCATAGAGTAAGTAGTACTAATGGCAATAGTCGGGCCAGACGAAAGCTTTTGTAAGACGAAAGCTTTTTTTAGTTTCTAAAATTGTTCTCATGGGAAATGTTGTTCATTTTTACGTCCTAATGTGGTGGTTTGAGAGAAAACAGTGTTTAGTCTTACATTTTGTATATTAATTGCGTCATCTTTTACCTATATTTACCATCTAAGAGCTGTAATCGGATTTTTAAAAGATAACCTAGTAAATGACTAACTTTTATATCCTGTTTTTATGTATCTTATCTTTCGTAACCAATTTATTAAAATTGCTAATTTTATTTTTTCCTTTTTATATGGCAATTATTTTTATTTTTCTTATTTATATGTCTATTTTTATGGCAAGTAAAAAGAACTCGCAGTCTTGTACTATACTTACATAATTATCGATATGCCGAGTTATGGTCGAGCCCAAAGGCAAGCAAAAGTTTTATTTTTATGGTGAAGTAGCTATTTCCCGCAGCTCCGCCGTTAGTGTCCATCCCTCGGGAACAGTAGAACTTTTCGGAATGAAAGGTACCCTATGTCCTTCCTCTGGCCTCAAACTACCTCCATACCATGAAAAGAAGATAGACAGACAGATAGAGATATTTTCGCATTTATTATAGGCATTAGTATGGACACGGTAAAGAGATATCTTTACCGTGGTATGGATTCATCTAAACATCAATGTAGGTATTTCAAATGCATCGCATATTCATGTTGAATCATTGAATAAATATCTATTTATAAACAGCATTTCGGTTGGTTATTTATATATCAAATGATGAATTTTCACAATATACGAGTATCTCAAGGAAATAACTGTAGAACGTAGCAACAAAGCAACAATAAGCGAGCACGAAATCAGATTGCTGTTGAATTATTGATGTCCAATCTGGAGGCGGCCATTATTCTATGCAGTTTATGCGTCGTATTGCGTTAGCTTATTGAAACTTTGACAATCCGTGGCCAATTCACTATTGAAGTGATAAACAATATTTTGAAATGACAGGAATACAAATGTTGTGTAGGTATATAATGCAATATATATTATTTTCTTCCAATTACGCTGCAATTCTATCATAACTGCACTACATATCCAGCACAAAGCGGAACTTAACTGCTCTAGAGCAGAAAAAATGTATGGAAATCCTTTAGTGCACTGTTTAGTTCTTTTTTTAATCGCTTGACCATAAGTGTCACTTGTCTCAAAAAAGGTTGGCCAACCTGACGGCCGTATAGAGTAGCCTGTAAAGTGACATTGCCTGGGCTAAAAAAATACCAGAAAAAAAGACGGGCATGTAAACAAAAAAAAATCACTGGTTATTTTCACTCGTGCTTATTAAAGCCCTCGCTAACGCTTGGGCTTCAAATAAGCACTCGGTGCAATAATAAATCACTTTTTGCTTGGTGCAACAATCTACTATTTCGGAAGGGACCGGAGTTTTTCATTTAAAACGAATTCTAACGGATTTTTTTTGCTAGTAAACTAGCTAAGATTTGAGTCGAGAATGCTGTAAAAGCTTGCATATTTGCATATCGCAGATAAACATCCAGGACCTAGGTTAATCTGAAAAGGATAATCTTCCATCTTGACCCAACTGGGATCGAATCTGGGACCTCCGGTGTGACTTGTGAGCTTGGCATGATGACCACTTGGCCACAGCGATCGTCAAATAACTCTTAATAGGAAGTAAAGTAAAACCAATAACATAAGTAAAATTATTTAAAATATTTTTTAAAATGTTTCATACCCGATAATGGAATTGTCTCAAGTTCAAAAATCAAGTATCATGTAATTTTTAAATTGTAGATACATTTAAATTTACTCATTCATAAAACAATAATAATAAACAGTAAAAGCTATTCTTTCTTTTTTACATTTTTTATTGTAACTGTTATTTTTGCTTACTTGTACAATTCTTAAAAGAATTATAGCCTGTCCAAACATTTATTGTAATCTTTAGTCGACCTTTTAAATTGAAATTATCATTTCTTTCTCTATTTATTTTCACTTCAAAACTCATTGCAATGATATATTTGGATTTTAACAAATCAGTATTTATTTTTCTCAGAACGCACAATTTTTATTATCTTTTCAGAAATGTCTAAGATTTATCGAACAAAAACAGTGTGCTAACAAAAAAGAACAATAAAATATGTTCATCTAGCCTTTACTTGAATACAACTAATGGTGGCATAACAAAATAAATTGACTCACATTACTTGTAAGATATGAAACTACGTAACACAATACACAATAGTTACTTGTAAAACACGAATAACCTCGCAGAACGAGATAGTTTACTTAAAAAAAAAAAATGTCTGTTCTACAAGTCTGACATTACTTACTTACTTCGCTGGCTCAGCGACCCGAAGTGGATCTTGGCCTCCGACATTAAAGTAAATAAATAAATAAATAAATATATATACGGACAAATCACACAGATTGAGCTAGCCCCAAAGTAAGTTCGAGACTTGTGTTATGGGATACTAACTCAACGATACCATATTTTATAACAAATACATATATAGATACACATCCAAGACCCAGGACAATCTGAAAAAGATCATTTTCCATCTTGACCTGGCTGGGGATCGAACCCGGTCACTCCGTGTCGCAGGCTGGCGTGTTGACCGCTGCGCCACGGAGCTAGTCAAATTGTGCGCCATTCTTGCCTATTCTGTGCCACCTCTGACCAGTCGGATACTTCCAACCCTTTCAAGTCTTTGGCGACTTCATCCTTCCAACGATATCTATATCGGAGAAATAAAATCTTCCCGACTTCGCTGGCTAGGACATGTGGAGAGGATGGGAGATGATCGAGCCGCAAAGAAAGCCTATCATGGTCAACCTTCCGGGTGCCGTCCAGTGGGGCGTCCAAGTTCTAACATAACTTAATATATTAAATAAAAATGACGTTTCAAAATTTTTCAAATTTTTAATCATAATCATCATTATCAGGTCTTTTTTAGTCTCCACTACAGGAGCACGACCCTCTCTGCACTACTAGAGCCATACTTAGCCAGAGCAGTCAGAGGACTTGGCCTACACTCTCCACGCTGGCCAGACGGGTTGGAGAGGTCTCACAGATGTTTATAAGCTTTATTCAGCTTATATTTCCTAAGTCGCTTTCTACGACATCCACGGGAAAACTTGGAGTGGTACCACACGGCTTTGAGTTTTTAATCACACATTATTTGCGACGCGTATTGTTAGATTCAACCGGAACATGTCATCATCATCATTATAGCCACAATAAGTCCACTGAAGAAAAAGGGTCCCTCGCTAGGATTCCTCGTTCCATGGGAGGATATTACCATACTCACCACGCTTGGCAGGCAGGTTGGCAAGCGCAGTCTTTTTTGTTTCTTGTGCTTCCGACGCTGTTGCGCGTCGCAAGCATTGTTAAGCTGGGGAAGTATAGGAATTTGTTTGACTTGGAAAGGGAATTAAAGGTATTGGGATAGTACCCACTCGGATGAATGAGTGAAAGCAAGAAACAGCTCGGGAGGCCAGGCGCGCGTACCCGATGCCATACCTGCAACCACCGGACAGAGAGTAGAGGATGACACCCCTGACCTTACATACACTACAAGTGACTAACTTTGTATTGACAAGCGATAGAAATCGGTAGCAGTCGATCAGTTCAACATGTGTCGCAGTACAGGTAAGATGCACATTGTATAGAAATCTGATTCTCTGCCTCATGCCTCATGTATGAGGAAAATCTTATATTGAATCTCCACATTTCCATTCAATACGTTCACATATTTTCCATGACTTCAAACAGTACGTTGCTATGATTTTTGTCATAATATTTTGTATACTCGTACGGTGTTAGTGTATATGAACGTTAAACATAAAACCAACTCTATGTTATAAAAATAATAATAAATACACCAGAATATTTAAAAAGTTCTGTATTTGCAATTCAGTTGTGTATTTTCCTTGTTTCTTATATAATTCTATTACTCCAAAGGAAAAGTCGAGGAAACTCGTCGTAAACTCTGCGTTTACCTTTTTGTCGGCGTTAATATTACAAAGAGACGAGTGAATTAAATAACCGACGGCTAAAGTCTTTAGAAAAGGTTCTAACTTCTAAAATGCAATTATGTCCTTGGTTGGTGGTTATTATTCCTAGGTTCATGGGTCCTACACAGTCCGCATTCTTATACCATCATAAAATTCTACTCTTGACGATGATTAATGATTTCTTACTTCTTTTTTTTGAGTCGAAATGGCTCCCGTTGACCATACTTCCTTTGACCAGTATTCGGCTGCGCTGATCGCTTTATCATTAGCCTCACTGAGGTCCTGTACCGTGCAACTAGTGGGTAACTGCCGAGTGGGGCAGTTACCCACTAGTTGCACGGTACAGGACCTCAGTCGGGCACAACAAAAGGTGGGCATGGCATGGACTGATTGGCACCGCAGTTACATAGATTGTAGGTAGAGAAACCCCACCTAACTCTGTTTTCTCGACATCTCTCGACCCAACACTAGCCCGCAGTCGGTTAAGGGACTTCCAGACTGCCCAGGGAAGATCTCTTCCGGGTGGAAGCTACTCGACAGATGGAATATCGATATCGGTATCGATTCTCTACTGATACAAAAGCTCTAAATAATAATAAAAAAGTTTTAATCTATGTCTTAATAAATATTTATTTGACTACCCTCTACTTATGCCTGCACACACCACGTGCTCACTAAAGCCAGAAATTCGCTGGTCATGTTCAGGAAAAACCCTACATTTAAGATCTGTCAAGATTGTATATTGCAGCTGGTACTTACATCTATACTTTTTATTGCCAGATCAACATGAAAAGATTTCGCATAAAGAGTTGACTGGATAGCCGCGCGACCTTGGCGATGAACATAATTACCGGGTAATTGATGTTTCACCTATATATTCACATGAACCGGGGGCCCTAGCGCTACGCGATCTAGCGAGATGAGTCGACGATAATACTTTAAATTAGAAAATAAGATAGGATATAAGGTATTGACAAAAACGAATAAATACTTACTGAAAAATTTGTTGAATTTATAGGTAACCAAATCACGTACGTAAGTGAAAAATAATGGAACTTTTTTATTTTTAATTTATTTACCTACAAAGTTAGATTATAAATGGTGCTAAAATGTTGATATTTATAGGTTTGTAATTTTTAAATTATTGATTTTTAACCAAATTTTTTAGAAGCATACTTAGATTATGATGAAATAAATTGATTTAATGCTTAGAATTGTCCCAACGTCATCAAATATTGCCGAGAGTTACTTTTGGCGTTTGTATGGAGATATACGCTTCCGGAGCAACCTTAAGAATATCTGGTATAATATAATAATAATAAATAAATATATATAGACAAATCACACAGATTGAGCTAGTCCCATAGTAAGTTCGAGACTTGTGTTATGGGATACTAACTCAACGATACTATATTTTATAACAAATACATATATAGATACACATCCCAATATATCCCAGTATATAGATACATATACCATCAAAACTTCGCTAACGCAAGCTACATAAAAAGCAATTAATCACGATTAACTTTGAATTCGTAAAACTGATATTTTCGCAAGATTTAAGCAAAATTCTGAATTCGCTGAAAAAATATCATAATAGAAACCGCAAATGAAAGGGGAGAACGGGACAAAAGGGAAACGATAAGAAATTTATTCGAAACTCTTTGATTTTTTAATCAAAAGCCTTCGCAACGATAAAATTGAAATTGATTTCTATAATAATTCTGGTGAGATACGAATCTGCTCGTTACGGTTCTGCGAATTGGAATTGAAATAAACGGGGATCGTATTTTGACAGGAATTTTAATGATGTGATATTTGAAATACTGTTATAATCTAAATTGAACAATAACTCAGCTATGATATTCAATTTCTTATAAATAGTAAAATATCCTTTTTGTTTAATAAGGTCACAAAATAACACAGATGAAGCTATTTAAAACAATAATGTTTTTGAATTTTGAATCGCATATCACATGCTTAGTTTGTGGAAATTTCAAATGTCTATTAGCTAATATCACGCCACTTAAATCATCTTCCGTCAAAGGAAAGTAGTTATACTTTAATATCAAATACCAGTTGCTAGTCCTCAACCGCCAATGTCCCCGCTCGCCCATCTGCCGATACCAACGAGGTATCTATTCCAATTTCCGACCGGCAATAACTCGCGATGAGGCCGACGCGAATATTTGTGGCATTATTAAGGTAGGCTCCGGCCTAATAATATCGGAGTCTCGTTACATCTATATAACTAGTCTACAATATTACTTTGGTATTAGATTGGCATTTATTCAGAAAATATATATAAAAGATGGCGATGGTGAAACAAATATTAGATAATATTGTAGTCTGTATTACCCGAAAGAAAATTTGGCTTTTTTAGGGTTCTGTTCTGTACCCAAAGGGTAAAAACGGGACCCTATTAATTTCGCTCCGCTGTCTGTCTGTCTGTCTGTCCGTCTGTCACCGGGCTGTATCTCATGAACCGTGATAGTTAGACAGTTGAAATTTTCACAGATGATGCATTTCTGTTGTTTGTATTTATAACAATAAATACAAAAAAATAGAATAAAACAAATATTTAAGAGGGCTCCTATACAATAAACTTTCTTTTTTGCTTGTTTTTGCTCGATATTGGTAACAGCAACAGGTAGACGCTTAAAATATTCACAGAATATTTAATTATATATTCAATTTAAAAATTAATATATAAATAAAAGTAAAATTAATATTAAAGGGGGGCTCCCATACAACGGACATGATTTTTTTCTTGATTTTATAGATAACGGTATGGAACCCTTCGTGCGCGAGTCCTAATCGCACTTGGCTGGTTTTTTATAAATAACGGTACGGAACCCTTTGTGCGCGAGTCCGACTCGCACCTGATCGGTTTTTTTTTCTTAACTGGTCGGTAACCAGTGAGGTTGTATTCGAAGCTTTGCCCAGAGTGAACTCGCGATGAGTTATTATTTAGAATATTATCGTAGGTTGAATAAAACTAGACTACCATATACCTAACATTGGCATTAGATTGTTATCGATTCATAAAAGATATTATTTATAAAAGATGGCGATAGAAACGAGAAGAGTTATAAAAGGATATTTAAGGGCCCGTACTACCTCACACTGCTTTGCATGATTGACTGTTATATCAATAATAATTAAATACTCAAGTTGAAATAAAAATTCAGCAAAGTTCAGGACTAACTCTGGTAACTATCTGACTCAAAAACACGATTGCGTTAAATTTTCTCGATAGAAAAAAATTGCAAAGTTGCCTCCAAATCACGTCTAGTTTACTCGGTATATAGCATTATTCACCAAATACATTAAAGTTAACCTTGAAACTTTTGATTATTATTGCATTACAGATAAGGCAGCCATCATATGTTTTTCTTTTTCGAATAACCCTTGAATATTCCTAAAAAACGAAAATATCCAAAGTAGCCAACGCGTTTAGACCATCCGCGTTTGTATCGCAACGCCGCCTGGCATATGGCGGGCTCTTAAGGACTAAAATCCAACCTTACCTATGTCGGTTCAGTATATACAGCCTTGGGACAGACAGATGGACGGACGGACAAATAAACGGGCATCGGAGGCTTAGTTAAAGGGGTCTCGCTTTTACCCTTTGAGCATGGAGCCTAAAAATGCTAGAGACTATTTTAAGGATAATATTCATACGGCCAGACCGTGGCTAAAACTTTAAAAAGATTTGCTATCTTGACAACAGTGGGGTATTTATTTAATTATCTGGGGTATTTATTTCATTATCTAATATCCAATTATTATTTATTGTAGTGTATCAGATTTATGTTGACGACACGACTATAAAGTCGTGTTCAGGCACTTTCAAAAAAATTTAATAATACCGTCCTTGGATTTTTTTAAGATACATATGCCAAACCTAACTATGAAAATACCATGACTCTTATCTTAAAGGTAATTTAAAATTTATCAACCATGCACATTATGCTACATTTTTTGGATCACGTTTAAATACACTTTAGATTTTCAACCGACTTCAAAAAAAGAAGGAGGTTCTATGTTCGACTGTATATTTTTTTTGTTCAGATATTTTACGGTATAAAAATAAAATAATATTTCAAGTCAAGCATAGAACAAGTTTGACTTGTCTGTAAACACTATCATAGATATTAAATAAAACAGAGAGCAGAGGAATATTCATATTTCAAGAGTAATATGAGTATTCCTCAGATACACTGCGGAATATACATATTGCTTTTGGAAATAAAGCAAAATGCCTTTTTTATTTTTGTTTATATAACAAAAAAAAAATAACAATAAAAATAACACTGTGAGAGTGCCGGCAAAAGTGAAAACACGCCTTTACGGCGATCTCAGGTCACGTGTCCGTCTTAAGAATTTTGGATCAGGTCACGTATCATGACGCGAATTCAAAATTTTTTACCCATCCCAAAAGTGCACAAAAGCCGCTAAAGAAGTTTTCATTACAAAAATTAGAACACAATGTCGTAAGCCCATCTACAGAAAAGGCACCCGGAGCTGGCAATTCAATCAAGTTTACGCTGAAAAGCGAATTATTCGGCGTATTTAATTGGGTTATACAGTAATCCCTTTAAGCGCGGACTTAAATAATTCATGTTAGCTACACCCGTGGGTTGAAAAAGGAATTTAAAAATGGTCCCATGGCGCGCTGTGAAAATTGTGGAACACGGCGAGGGGGCAGAACGAATTGCGTTAATTAACCCAACGCTAAAACCGTGCTAGAATTTTTCGTTTTATTTTCTAATGTCAGTAATTGAGGTCTTCGGACATATATTCACATACTTTTCAAAAATACATACAAACAGAAATGCGATATGAAAAAGAAACTTATATGATATGATAAATTAATTGATAATAAAAAAAAAATATACATCATTAAAACAAAACATAATAGAAATACTTTTTTTACAAAGCACAGCGAAATATGTAGAAACTTGCTGTTTTCCCGCGACTTCGTCCGCGTAAGACATAGCCTATGTTTAGCGCAGATAGTAAAGATTTTTTCAAATCTGTCTAGTATTTTTTGAGCCTATTCGCGTCAATCAAACAAATCTTTCCTTTTTATAATATTAGTATAGATATAGATAGAAAAAAACACACTTGTAAACAGTAGATCGATTTTAATGTAAACTGTTATTACGACACGCTCAATACATTTGTAGGATGTTCTTTTTAAAATACAATGGCAAGAAATAATTTTAAGACATTATTACTTGCCCATTAAGTTAGGGCAAATGCTTTCTAGAACCATAACAGAAATTGATCTAAACTGTTTAGAACAATAATGCTAATCGTGCTTATAAAGAATTTTAACCTATCCTACGTCCTCCTTGGTACCAGAAGACCAGTGCCGAAGCCTTTGAAAATGATAAAAAGTAAAATTAAACTATAGTAGAATGAAACCCATTACAAATGAAAGAGAATACACCAAAAATTAAAGGAAAAATAAATTACGGGCGATCTGACGTCGGGAAGTGGGAGGGGGTGAGCTTTTAAGGGTAAAAAACGGTTTATCTCGATTTCTGACAAAACTACAAGTCGTGTGGAAAAACGATATATGGCAATGATGTAGGTAGTGACAAGTTCTACTCCTTTTGTAATTACACTTTTTTCACCTAACGTCACAATGTATGTGAAAAGTTCAAATAACCATGATTTTGGATTTTTACGTTTCCCATTTCTGGGATACAGCTCGGGTGACAGCCTTACTCAACCTACCATCATTCCATCTAGCCAAGTGTCCTGCCCAGTTCCATTTTAAAGTCGCAACCCTCGAGAGCACATCGTGAACTTTGAGTGTTGCGAACTCGGTCTTGCAAATCCTAACTAATATTATAAATGCGAAAGTGAGTTTGTTACGTGTTCTCATTGTAACTATTGAACCGATCATCATGAAATGTTGCATACACATTGGGGTACGGAGAAGGACATAGAGTACATTTTATCCCGGGAAAAAGTACTGTTCCCGAGGGATCGGCATTCTTCTTCTTATCGTGTCGACTCGGGCGAATTAAATTTGTGTTGACCAGAACTCTGCCACTGACACAGCGTTATCAGTGGCATTGTATACGTCCTCGCGTGTGCAGGTGGTAGGACACGCAGGGCAAGACAACCGGTGTGCCATGGTCTGAGGAGTAGCACCACATGGACAGTGTAGGGACACATTGTTATGTCAGCGTTTCGTATCGCGGCGGGTGGCGACTGGCGGCCAAAAGCGTACTAGCCCGCCGCGATACGAAACGCTGACATAACAATGTGTCCCTACAACAGGAAATATCACAGCTGTAACCCCACCTATTCATGTTCTCCTTGCTTCGGCCGACTTGAGTCCGGAGTCTGTTCAAGGACTTCCAGGATCGACATTGACACTCGCGGAGTCGCGAGCGAAAGCTAGTGATATATATTTGTAACTATTTGACTGTTACCGAAACTGTTATAAAATTGATATCTGTAGAATATCAGATTATCCAGCATTAAATCCCGATTGCGGCTTATCAGATCCGAAGTTGCTCATCCGTGACGATAATTACATCAGAGGGTTTACAAAGCACTTTCAGATTACACAGTTTCAAAGGAAACTGCTAACTATACTTAAACAAAACGCCTGCTTATTGTAAACTAGCATTCGCCCGCGTCTCCGCTCGCGGAATTGTATATTCTGGGAACAGTGCGTTTTGCCGAAATAAAAGGTACCCTTTGTTCTTCTCCGTATCCCAGACATCTAGAGTGCAAAATTTTATTAGAGTCGATTGAACCGTAGCACTAAACACTGGCGTAGCCCGTTCCCACCTCCAACAAATTTCGTTCCTCCCCCGAGGAGCTACCTGCAGGCCACCAGCTTATTGGGTTACGTGGAAGATGCCGACACAACCATGTTTTGCACGTCTTGTGCCCTTTGTGCCTACCAGCTGCACCAAGGTTGATTTATACTGTGCATCCGAGAGTGGTGTCAGAGTTGCCAATTACTGGATAGAAAAAATTTAATCCCTTGAGCCTGACCTCGCTTTGAGCCATCGATACGAAAAGGAGAAGAAGAATAGTAAAGGCGTGAAAGCGAAACAATCAAAGTTACTTCACATTTATAGTATTAGTTTGGATTATTTATTAAGTACTAGCATTTTAAGTTCCCTCTGTCTCTCTTTCTTAGATAAGTGAGCTTTTTCTCTTCATTTAATGTTTTACGGTTGACTAACTACCACCAACCTTCTTTCACCAACCTAGTGTTTAAAAGATCGATAATTAACAGGTACCTTGAACATTGTCTATATTATATTAACATTAAATAAATAAATGCGAAATTGGGTGCGATTGCCGTAGGATATATTTAAGAACCACTGTTAGAATAGCCCACTGGCTATTCTAGGGCCGCAACTTCGCGGCAAAGTAGAGGCAATAGTCGCGGTCGTCTTAAACACTAAAGACTATTTGGAATATTTATACAAATTGTTTATTTTTCATGTGTGTAAGTGGCCAACAATAGTGTCAGATTTTTCAAGCTGCCTCGGCATCTGACATAGCCTAACTATTGCCATCAATGATGACCGTCAGGAGAAACTCGAGATTTTTTTAATGCCACTTGACTAGATCCGTGGCGCAGCGGTCAACACGCCAGCCTGCGACACGGAGTGACCGGGTTCGATCCCCGGCCAGGTCAAGATGGAAAATAATCTTTTTCAGATTGGCCTGGGTCTTGGATGTGTATCTATATAAGTATTTGTTATAAAATATAATATCGTTGAGTTAGTATCCCATAACACAAGTCTCGAACTTACTTTGGGGCTAGCTCAATCTGTGTGATTTGTCCGTATATATTTATTATTTATTTATTTGTCTTATTAGGGCGCGCCCCGGGTTGCTTTATATGCGTAAGTATTAATAATGCTTCCGTCCATTGAGCCATCAAGCTCTTCGATGTTTGACAAGAATCTTTCAGTTGCTTTTCCAGGTGCACAAGCCAAACGGGATTTGCATCGAAAACTTTAAATTTTTTAACAGGTGACTTTATTAAATGGCCTTTTTGACGTGATAACGTCTTATAAAGCGATGAACGCCGGCTGCACGCAAGAAAAAGTGTCACGTTCTGTGTGCAAGCGAGAGCCCGGAACAAGTGATAGAGAGGCACGATCACCCTAAGCGTTCTGCTTGTGACGCATCTATCTCTCTTCCACCGTTATCACGTATAATTATCGCCAGTAAACCGACTGGTTACAGACAACCAATTTCTTTTTCATATCAAAATCTCGGTGAATTTGCCCAAAAAAAGCTCTTCTGATCCTCCTGACGTAATATCGGGACAAGTCTGACTAGAATAAATAACGCCATGAAGCGGAAATATGGCTGAAAATATTTCAGGGCAGGCACACGACGCGGATCTTATTAATCTTGTTAATCGCCTTCACGTTGGCAGACAAATATTTTTCTATAATATCCCGTTGTCGAGCCTTGTTTATTTTAGGTTATGACAAACTTTGTTACGAAATTGGATTGAAAAATTATTGTTTGTAATATTTTTAACTTTGCGCTTCAGTGAATTTGGTAGAGACACAAAAAGCTTCATTTCATCATCATCATTTCAGCTGTAAATAGGTCCACTGCTGGACAAAGGCCTCGTCCAAGGGTTCCTCGCTCCATGGGAGGATATAACCATACCATACTCACCACGCTCAGCAGGCGGGTTGACGAGCGTAGTTCTTTGGCTTCTAGTGCTTCAAACACTGCTGCCCATCGGATTCTGGGAAAGGATCGATACTTTCCCTGCTTAAAAATGATTCCGATGGGCAGTAGTTCCCAAATCCAACAAATTCAACTTATCCAAAAAGAGATTTTATTTTTTATTTTTATTTATTTAAGTACACATACAGACAGTTTACAAATTTGCGTTTAATACTAATAAACTAGTATCAAATTAAATATATTGTGTGAACTAGTAAAATGACCAAAATTAGTGTACACAGCATGATCAACTAAAAGAGCCATTAACAGAACTATAACAAGTACTCAGGTTACAATTTTTATAAATTATTTTAATTTTTATAAATATAATAAATTCTTTTTAAAAGACTAAACTGAAAATGTATAATAATTGCGAGAACGATGATTCGTATTAAAATTTATTTGCTTTAAGAGTTCAGGACAGTCAACATAGTAATGTAATATTTTATATAAAAGAGGAGTTCATTTGAATGAAGTTATTGGGATACTTGTCACTCGGATGTATGAGGAAAGCAAGTAGCGGCTCGGGAGACCAGGCGCGCGTACCCGATGCTATACCTGCAACCACCGGACAAGTAGTTGAAGATGACACCCCTGACCTCATGACACTCCTGACATAAAAAAGCTTATTCTATAGAAAAAATACATTCTAAATTTCTAACACCTCATCCAAGTGTGACATAGGTTACATCCTCAGATGCGTGTGGTGTTTCGTACCCCGGGACACCAGTTCGTTTTTACTAACTGTAAAATTATTACTTAAACCTCTTAGGGATGTATTCTGTAGAAAAGCTTATTCTATAAAAAAGCTTATTCTGAGTGAGACAGGTCTGCCCCATACTCTACTTTACACGGCGATTATTGTTCTTAATTATCTGTGGTTTGACGTATCAGTGCCAATTAAGCAGCACCTTTAACAGAATCGCAAAATAACGCCAGAAATACTTTTCTAGTATGGGACCCTTGATTTTTTTATTATTTGTTTCTTATTATACCTCTCCAACCCGTCTGGCCAGCGTGGAGAGTGTAGGCCAAGTCCTCTGGCTGCTCTGGCCAAGTATGGCCCTAGTAGTACAGAGAGGGTCGTGCTCCTGTAGTGGAGACTAAAAGAACCTGATGATGATGATAGCGGCAATAGATATAAACTTTATGTGCTAATTTTCATTGTCTGTCTATTATAGTTCGAAAAATACAGTCCTGTGACAGATAGAGGGACGACGGATGGACGGACGGATATCGGAATCTTACTGATAGGGTCTCGTGCACCTTTTGGGTACGGAACCCTAAAAATGTGAAAATGTGCACCAGTCACTGGTGTAATATCCCCAACGTAGTTCAATAAGCAAACAGTGTTGCTTCCTTAAAATACGGAAAGCGAATAAATCGCAGACGCTGCAAAATGGTACAAAGCAGAACAAAGTAAGCCGAATGATGCGTTTGAAAGTGGCCTTTATGTGGAGGGAATAAAAATGCTTTGATGCGATTATTGAGGCTATTAGATTAAACAATGGGATGAAAAATGCTGATTCTAGTCGTCACCGGATTTTATTTCTGGGGGTCTTTTTTACAAGCTTTTAAGTATTTAGTGTCCCTTGTCCTAATTTTTGTCTGTAATCAAATCTTGCAAGTTAAATTTGATCAACTTCCCGGTTACCGATTGTGCTGATTTTGCATGCATGTGTAAATCGGATGAAAATACAATATTATCGAATCGTTGCGCTAGTCTGATGATGAAGTCGGAAGGTACCATGTTTTACTTATAAGAACTTATAAGTAAAACATGGTACACCAATCGTGTTTGGGCTCTTTTGATTTGCCTCGAAAAGCACTTCACAGTGTGGATGCGTTTATAAGCTTGTCACAAAAATGTATTGTTTGCAAAAAAACTTGTGTAATGGTGCGTTTGTTTTCTTATTGCTTTTTTAGCTTCTGATAAATAACTTATTAGGTTAAAAAATAATCTTTCATATAAAAAAAAATCGACTTAAATCATAATATTGGATCGATTGTGATGAAATATAAGTGGGACCAATTTGAAAGTTTATACCCTTTCAAACAAAAACTTTAAAATTCGGTTTGTCAATTATGGGCACAATGCGGTAACAAATATAAAAAAAATGGTTATCTGTAAAGTCTATGTACGATAATTTTACGTGAGGGAAGAGAGAAAGATGTGTCACTAACGCTTAGAGACACATCTATCCGATCGTGCCTCTTTATCGCTTGTTCCGCGCTCTCGCTTGCACAAGGAACGTCACACTTTTTGGGCGTGTAGCTAGTAGTTCTTCGATTTATTTGACGTTATCACATCAAGAAATATTTTTTTTTTTTTTTTTTTTTTTTACATGTGGAAAAAGCTGCTGAACAGTTCAAGGACAGACTCAAATCTTTTTTGTTGGAAAAGTGTTTTTATAACATCGAGGAGTTCATGACATCTTAATATATTTTATAATAGAATTTGTAATATATGAAATATTATTATTGTTTAAGAAATTTGACTTTATACTTATCTTTTATCCTTTCTTGACGTTTCTCTTGAATCCTGTGTATAATTAATTAGTAAGTACTCATTTAATGTAAATTCGCAAATTAATTTTAATATTGTAATTTATTTTCGACACAAATGTATGTTTGTAAATAAAGAAATTGAATTGAATTGTTTATGCCGCAAATTTTCGACATTCGCAAGGGAATCAAAACTGTTACTCAATTGGGGCTTAACAGCAAATTTTCATAACTCTTTATCGCAAAATTAGTAGATAGAAACAAGCGGACGGCGTTGCGGGCAAAAGCTAGTAACGAATAAGAGAAATCGCGTAGCTTAACATCATAATGCACCGTAATGAGGAAGACAAACAAATGGTTCCAAATCCACGGTTCTAATTCACCAACAAATTCAGGTGTTCACTAATGGATTCTATTCTGCCATTGTTCAGTTGCGACCGAAGAGCTTGGAGCTAAATAGAAGGCGGACAGTTATTTCAGTTTTGATTGTGACTCCTTATACAACGTGTTTATGAATTAAGCGCAAAACTCGAGTTTAGATTGTTTGAAATAGAGAGTATAATTGATTCCACAAATGAAAAATAGGGTCAAATTATACCCAAAAATTTTTTTTAACTATGTCGTGTTTGGCCATTAATTAACTTTACTCTCGCAGTGACACGCGAAGCGGCAACGTCGCGTCGTTTAGATCGCGCATAATTACCACAGACTTTTTAATTTGCAACAAACACAAGAAAAAAAAAACTAACATCTTCGTAAATAATCCGCGGAAATTAAATAAATAATTTATAAATAAAAATAAATTGGCGTGCCTCAGGGTTTGCGCTTTTTCATTAACACGTTGTATAAGGGCTCGTCCGGGAAAGCACCACACTAATACAGAAAATCGAGGTTTGAGTAAAAGCTTTACCGCTTCTATGCTCCTTTGGGTAAGTGAGAGAGCCGGAGGGCCACCTTCTTCCCCCCGCGATATGTCCTCCCCAACTCCTTGAAAGGCCGGCTTCGCTTTGTCACACCCTGGTAGGTGTCCATGGGCGGCGATGATGAGTCATATGATGGTAAATGATTACACTTGCCATCAGCTGGCTCGTTTGCCGTCCTATATCATAAATAAAAAGCATTTTCCCGGTTGAACTGTCAGCGGTGGACTTCTTTTTTTCATATTTCTTTTGCGGCATTTGGCTTTCTACGCCTTTTAGCCCTTCATATTTTTCTACGTGTTATCAACGAAATGATGGTGTAATTAATTCATTTCGTTGATTCAACAGAGTGACAATTCCCACGAATCCACTGGTTTGATCATCGACGACACAATAAGGCGAGCGACCACCAGCCCACTATGTAAATCTCACAGCCGTAATAGTTTTAAGATTTTTTTAAATATTCTTATATATTTTTAGGTTAAGGTATATATTCATATAATAAATAAATAAATATAAATATATACGGACAAATCACACAGATTGAGCTAGCCCCAAAGTAAGTTCGAGACTTGTGTTATGGGATACTAACTCAACGATACTATATTTTATAACAAATACATATATAGATATACATCCAAGACCCAGGCCAATCTGAAAAAGATCATTTGGGCCATAATTGTTTATTTTGTCTGTTTACAAAAAGATTATAATCTACGGAGATTTCACCTAGATACAATAAAGTGAAGACAATGATAAAATTTTATAATAGATACTTATAATAGATAAACATCCAAGATCCAAGTCAATCTGAAAAATATCGTTTTCCGTCATGACCTGACCGGGGAACGAACCCGGGCACCCTCGCGTCGCAGGCTGCCATGTTGACCACTGCACCACGGAGCTCGCCACATTATAATTTATCATCACCAAAAACCTTACCCTAGCTAGATTAGTACAGAGTATAGAGACTAGATATAAAAATGTTAAAGTAGTAAGTTATCATCTACTCTTCCCGTGTACTGAAGTCTTTATAGCTTCAACTATAAATAAAGTTTATTTTACGTGCATTGGCTATTAACGAGCAAAGAGGGTTATTTAATTAAATGTTGTAGGATTAACCTGTGCAAACAAATAGGGCTGTTGACAAAAAGCGGCCATTTTTATTATTAAATTCTGTGTTTGGATAATGTTTGCAAAAATTAGGTACTCATGGCCGCCATTCCACTGGAAGGCGTCAGGTTTCCGGCAAGTAATGGGACCACTGATTCTCTTTCCGGTGGAAGTCGTAGTAAAGGAAGGAATCACGTTATCCAATCGAATTTATCATCATCATCTCAGCCGAAAGAAGTCGACTGCTGGACATAGGCCTTCCCCAAGGATTGCCAATATGACCGGTTGGAAGCGGCTTGCATCCAGCGTCTCCCTGCAACCTTGGTTAGGTCGTCCGACCACTTGGTCGGTGGGTGTCCAACGCTGCGCTTGCCGGTACGTGGTCGCCATTCGAGAACCTTTCTGCCCCATCGGCCATCGGTTTTTCGAGCTATGTGCCCACTGCCACTTCAAAGAGCTAATCCGCTGAGCTATATCGGTGACTTTTGTTCTTCGGGAAGCGTTCGGGAAGCTCCGAAGTGCCTTCTCGGCCACAATACCTCATTGCCTCAAGTCGAAAGTATTCGACCAATGTGTGTTGCCAGTGGTGACTTACGGGTCCTAAACGTGGTCGTTTACTATGGGCCTCATAAGAAAGCTCAAGGTCGCTCAAAGATCTATGGAGAGGGCTTTGCTCGGTGTTTCTTTGCGAGATCAAATCAGAAACGAGGACATCCGTAGAAGAACAAATCGAATTCAACAACATTGGAATTATTATTCTCTTTCGTCCTCTTTTGGTAATAATATCTAGTTTTCTATATCAACAAGAAAATCACTTATTAGCCAATGACGCTTAAGACACGACGTTTCCATATATAAAGACGTCAATCAGTGCGTCCTAACGTAAGCTCTCAATAAAGCAAATTGAAACGGAGTTCAGTAGCGAAATAATATAGAGGAATAAGAAAAACATTTTCACGACATGGAGACTGGGACAATAGGCTGAGCGGAATGATGTTCTGAGCAAAATGAGGTAGATAGGTCTAGTCGTGAAAAATTGGTAAGAAATAGTTCACGACTGCCTACATGTAGTAGGCACATCTATCATCGTCATTACGTGTAGGTGACACGGTCAATCGACCATGCACACCCTAGTGTCAGAGTTCTTCTGAACCGCCTCTTGGCCTCTGACGTGTTTCCTTTAACGACTACCAGATGGCAGCCGGGATCCACGGCTTAACGTGCCTTCCGAAGCACGGAATCATATTTATTATTAGACAATGAGGTGATTCAAGCCTGAAATTTCCTAACCGAACTACCTAAGGAAACAACTAAAAAAAGTATGCTTTCGTGGGAATCGAACCCAAGACCCCCGGGTCTACGGGCAAACGCCTTAGCCACTGGACCACGGAGGCAGTCACATCTATAATCACAGTACACATCTATGATAAATCTAGCTTTGAATAAACAAAATATGCAACTAAATAAGTGTTTGGCGATCCGATTTGGCGGCTAAGATCTTCTTCATCCGAGCATTTGCACCTGGTTGATGGTGGTTGACGGGGTCGATGGTCCAGTTGACATGCGTATTATAAGCGCTTACGATAAAGAAACCCGAGCGTGGTCCTCACTGGGGATAGGTGGATGATTTTGGTGGTTATGGCCAAAGTAAGCACGTAAACAAGGCTATCTAGCCTTGTTTATAACCATGAAATTTAGAACACTCTCCTTGTTGGGTCTGTACTTTAATTAAACTATAATTGTTAGTGACACTGAACTAAAAGTACATATAATAATAAAAAAATACATATACGGACAAATCACACAGATTGAGCTAGCCCCAAAGTAAGTTCGAGACTTGTGTTATGACAACGATTCTATATTTTATAACAAATACATATTGAAAAAGATCATTTTCTATCTTGACCTGACCGGGGTCGAACCCGGGCACCCTCATGTCGCTGGCTGGCGTGTTAACCACTGCGTCACGGAGCTCGGCAAAAAATATTATAATTAAGGTAATTGAGATCTGTACCTATTCTGAGCAGCGGGCGAAAGATAGACTGAGGTGATGATGATGATGAAGGTAATTGTAAACAAATACTTAGGAAAATACTAATTGAAATAAGCTAAGCTTTGATTTACCTTAAATTATCTCTTCTTACATAGCGCATCTACATAACATAACCCTACTTATCATTGTTTGAAGAGATAAAATTGAGCCGGCTTGCCCCGGGCCAATAGGGATAAGACCGGGGCAATTCCAGGCGGTTTTTCGGGCCATTATTTGCGGGGTTCTGAAGGTATCATGCGCACCTTTGCTTATTTAATTGGAATATAAAATGGAAGGCAAACTGTATTTTCCTCGTTTTATTATTGGGAGTAGGGATATTTTTGGAATGTATTGATAGATTCCTTACTTATATTATTATTACTTTACTAATATTATAAATGCGAAAGTGAGTTTGTTTGTTTATTTCTTTGTTTGTTTGTTTGTTACGCTTTCACGCCGTAACTACTGAACCGATTATCATGACATTTTGTATACAAGTTCTCTGGAGTACGGAGAAGGACATAGGCTACCTTTTATCCCGGGAAAAAGTACTACTCCCGAGGGATCGACATTGACGCGGGCGGAGCTGCGGGCAAAAGCTAGTTTAAAATAAAGGTAAAAAGAAAATAAAATACCGTGCAAATAAAAGTCGAACTCGAGCGGGTTCCGTAAGATAATATAATAAAAAAAATACAGATAAGTTGTAATTTTTTTTAACTATACCCGCTATAATTAAACTATACATTTCATAAAGGTTTCCCTGTTACATATAAATTGAAACCAATTTTATGTATTTGATATTTTTTTAGGATCTGTGGTTTCTGAGATAAGGCAGGGAGAATGGTCAACTTTTGTCTATTTCGTTGAAACCTAACTTAATATTATAAATGCGAAAGTGAGTTTGTTTCTTACGCTTTCACGTTGTAAGTACTGAACTGATCATCGTGAAATTTTGTATACACGTTATCTGGGGTCCGGAGAAGGACATAAGGTACATCTTTTCCTGGGAAAAAGTACTGTTCCCGAGGGAAAAACATTGACGCGGGCGGAACCGCGGGCGAAAGCTAACTTATAAACGTTATTTTTTTGTAATAGCAATGCTATTTTAATATATTTATTACATTGTCTATACAATTTAGTCACCAACAAAAATAATCTAAAGTATAATTAAGGTTTAAATAATAGAAATAATTACATCAAAGAAAGAAAAACATAATCGCTAAAACTAAACTTACTAGAAAAACCTAAATTAGTGACAAAGTGATCATAAAAGTATATCGTAACTAATACTACATAGAAAGAAAAAATAACAAGAGAATAAAAAGTATAAAGCTAAACGAATAGCCCGCCCTGGAGAGTGCCTGGTTCTAAAGTGCCCATCATACCGGCCGCGTTGCCACGCTGGAAGGCCGGTGAAATATGTTGAAACAGGTACGCTCCAGAGCGAGGGTCACAACCACTGTTTTGCAAGAAGTATTTTTATTTAACGTGTCGCAAAATATGATATACAAAAGACCCCAAAGTGAGCCCTAAACTCAAAATTTATGTACTTTTATTAGATGTTTGTGTTTGTGTCCATAAATCTATAAGTGTGTCAAATTTCAACTTGACCTCTCAACCACCAAGCGGGCCAATCGGTTTGCCTAACAATAGGAACGCCATTGTGTCTGCGTTTCTCGCGCTTGACGGGTGAATCGGGTTAGTAGACTCAGAGCAAATCTGCTATGACAGACGGATAGACAAACACACGAGCGCAATTTTTTTTAAATCTATGCACACGAGTGATCCTATAAAGGTTCTGTTTTGTCACTCGTTCGTACAGAACCCTAAAAATATCGAGAGAGTGTGTGAACAAGGTGAGTGTTAATGTTTAAACGGAGTTATTTCGCTTTTTTTACACGACTGCTTAAATGGGGAGTGTAATGTTTTCAGAGTTGAAATTTGTATTTTAATTTCTTTATAAGTGTCGCTCATTTTGTATTAAAAGATAGGTCACGCTGTAGGGCCCATTTTTTAGGGTTTCGTACCACAACAGAAAAAAAAGGAACCCTTATAGGATCACTTTGTTGTCCGTCTGTCTATCAAGACCCTTTGTCACAAGTAAGCGTGGAGGTACCAATTATAATTCATATTGAAATACTCAGATCTACTGTCCGTTAAAGCTGTGTAAAAATTGAGCTTCTAAACCAACGCAATCAAAAGATACAGCCGTTTATGCCGCAAATTTTCGACATTCGCAAGGGAATCAACACCTACAGGTTACTTCCCATGAACTCAGAATCTTGAAACTTGGTACAAAGCAACGTCTTATAGCACAGATAAATGAAAAATTGCGAAATTATATTATCTAACTAATAATGTAGTTTACATTTTTAATATAATAAAAATATTTTTAATAATTTTCAACTTATCAAAGATAATGGTACGGAACCCTTCGATCGCGAGTCCGACTCGCACTTGACCGGTTTTTTCTTACCTCCTCCTCTCTATGATGTTTTTTCGCCTAAAAAGTGTTGATTTTTCATTTAAGGCAGAATTTCTTTGATTTTATTTAGAATCTAGTAAATGACCATATACCTATATATGTATCGTATATATTCCCAGACAAGTACAGTCCCGGAACATCTCTTGGATAGTATAATAGATAGTATAAATAAGTATCTCTTGGATAAACATGTAACATCCTCGTCTTCATCGTCACTTAGCATCAGGTACCATCACCTACTTCAAAACTTAGTTGTATTGCTACGTCAAAGGACAAAAGGATAGCCAAGAAAACGAAGGTTCGCCTCATGAAATGCTTAGTCTTTCCAATTCTATGATACGGCGCCGAAACCTGGTCACTTAATATCTTGTAATTTTACAAGATCGCAGAAATCTCGACGCTCTAGAGATTTGGTGCTGGAAACGGTTACTAAAGATTCCATGGACCGCTTTTTGCACAAATATTTCGATCCTCAAGGAACTTAATATAAAAGAAAGACTTTCGTCGATTGTTCAGCTACGAATACTTAAGTTCTTTGGACACATTAGTAGAAATGTGTCGTTGATGGAGAGACCTGTGATCCAGGGCTGGGTAGAAGGCAAAAGAGCTCGAGACAAATCTCCAACTCGTTGGACAGACATAATAAAAACAGCGACCCATTCTTCCATAGTCCAATGTGCTCGAAATGCTACCAACAGGCAGAGGTGGAGAGACATTGCAAAAGCAGCAGCCCTCGCCCAAGGTACGGGCAGTATACAAGATCCCACACCATCTACACAACCACGACCACTCTGTCAAGAGTGACCGACTAAGAAGAAGATTATCTTATTTCTATGATTGCTACATATACGACCTTTAAACCTGACACACGAAAATTTTAGGTATAAAAATTACATAATCATACATACCCATTTTTTCCTAAACTCAGGAAGATACCGGTACAATTGAAATCGAAAATTAAAGCTTAATTATGTAAGCACGATTCGCCCGCTAAAATCGTGCTGTGGTACGGTAGGCAACGGTGACGCGAAAAAAACATACCGTGCCACAGATCGTCCACACACCAGAGGTAAATGTATTGTATCGTGTATAGATACAGTTATCAAGTTTCTTCATTACTGAAAGCCCTTTAGCAGTAAATAGCAATTCGTTAGCAAGATAGCCTTAATACGAAGACTATTATTTTGAAGTGTCCCTTTGTTTGAGCGTTAGCTTTTGTACTTCAATTAAATTTAATTGTACTGACTCAATGATTTTGTTCATTAAAATTTTCATATAAATTTTTTGATTGCTTCTTTGGGTGATAGGGCTCAATTATTGTTTTACTTTGGATTTCAATTCAGTTTAAAATAAGACTGAAAACCAGACTGCCCCACACAGAGGCACTGGGGTGAAATAGTTACAGCCTTTAAAAATAAATAGTATCAATTTGAAATTTACAGTACTAGTAGTTCGCTGCGAACGTGGACCTCGCGATTATTTAATTTTCCTGATAATTTCGTGAGTTAGTCACTATTATACTGATTTTGATAAGCATGTTGTCATAGTGCTATTGTTTAGATGACTTCAAAAGCACTCGTTTTGTTTTACTCACCACGACTTATTTTTAATTAACATACAATGAACACGATGTCCTTACTTTCTTTTACTAATAGTTAACATTCATTTCTATCCAAACAAATAAACAACCAAATGTTAAACCCCTTTTTTATTACTGTTGCAAGAATAGTTGAAATAGTTTTTCCCTTGCAATCCCTAAATGTACGAGTAGAATTTCATCTAATTAATATAACAAAATCAAAACCGGCTTTTAATACAAGATCTGTGATGCGTTTAGCTCTCGATAGTGCAACGTGTAGCTGAAGAGCTGCGTTGCACTGTCAAGCAATATTTTATAATTTCACTAAGGGACAAATAAATGTAACAGTTTCGTCATATCTGGTCATATCTGAAAGACTATGGTTATTAACGGAATCACAACATTGGACATTTTATAAAAATAATTTTCGTACCAAATTCCACAGGCGTTTTTGAGTGTTTGAAAATGTCAATAGGCCTACGACTTCAAGGAATAGAAATATAAAATGCCAGGTATCCGGGTGACTGAGCTTCGGTCGGCATGATAATGATGATTAAGGTTCTAAAAACGAGACATATGTGTTTTGCTTTCTAAAATGGTTTTGATGTGTACCCGTCAATGTTTAATTTTTTTAGCCCCGATAGATATTTTCTTCGCTTGCGCTTAATACTTATAAGTTTTTGGTTTTCATATATATCAATTTTCTGGTTTGTTTTGTCCGGACAATCCCCCAGCTCATTTTTCATTTGGCTTTTGTTTTTGTTTCTCTCGCAGAGTGCTGCACTCCCATACTCTTCTTTCTATGCTTCGGCTTTTCCTTCCAAATATGGTTTTCGTATGTTTGGATTCTACATCTGTACTTATCTTTCGCCCACCGAACCCCATTTCTTTGTCTTTATTGTGTCTGTTTTGCGGAATTATATGTTTCTTTTTACACTACTTTTTTCATTAATTTTTATTGTTTCGTATAGGGTAAAAACGGGACCCTATTAATATCGCTGCACTGTCCGTCTGTCTGTTTGTCTGTCTCTCCGTCCGTATCTCACCAGGATGTATCTCATGAACCGTGATAGTTAGACAGCTGAAATTTTCACAGACGATATATTTCTGTTGCCGCTATAACAGAAATAAATAAAATAAATAAATAAATACGGACAAATCACACAGATTGAGGTAGCCCCAAAGTAAGTTCAAGACTTGTGTTATGGGATACTTACTCAACAATACTATATTTTATAACAAATACATATATAGATACACATCCAAGACCCAGGACAATCTGAAAAAGATCATTTTCCATCTTGACCTGGCCGGGGATCGAACCCGGTCACTCCGAGTCGCAGGCAGGCGTGTTGACCGCTGCGCCACGGAGCTAGTCAAAAAAGAAAATACTAAAAAATAGAATAACATAAATATTTAAGGAGGTTCCTATACAACAAACGTGATGTTTATGCTTGTTTTTGCACTATATTGATAACGGCAACAGGTAGACGATTAAAATCTTCATAGAATATGTAGTTATGTATACATCCCCTAAAAATAAATAATTAAATAAAAAAATAATAATATTAAAGTGGGGCTCCCATGCATCAGACATGATTTTTTTGCCGTTTTTATAGATAACGGTACGGAAACCTTCGTGCGCGAGTCCAACTTGCACTTGGCCGGTTTTTTTACCAGGTTTTATTGTGAAAGAAACTGTAAAATGTTGTAAACGGGATGTTCATCGTTAAATAGCTCGTCATCTTCAAATCAGATCAGTGATTTTTTATAATTATCTTCCTCTATCATAAAGTGAAGTACAATGCGAAATTGCAGTTAAATTGGTTGTAAATAACTGCTTTAATTTTTGGTTGCAGGCTTAAACCCGAACAAACATATACACACTTAAAATTAAAGATAAATAAAAACTTATTAAAATATCCCTGCGCATTTTTGGACCACTGTCTCCATCTGTTGGAGAAATTTGGAACTAACAAGAATATTAATGGAAATTTTCATTGACTGGTATTTTTCTGTTCTAAAGGAACAAAATATTGTAAATTAAAAATAAGAAAGTCACTTGGAATTTAACTTGGAACAGACAGCGAAAGAAATATTTGCAATCATTGAAAAATCAAATTTTCTTGCGCGGCTCGAAGTCTAATCTTTTCGATCGGGTAACTACCGTACTGCGACTGAGCCAACCATTCCAACCAGATAAGTATAGAGGAGAAAGTACCGTTCTAGTTTATAATTGTTCATGTTTTGTTAGTAAATTTAAATTTAATACACAGAGCATGGATAAAGCAAGCGTCAACGAAATACCGCCACCTAGCGGCGGCTGTGGTTACCTTTAAAATTAAAATTTATTTCAGCGCCATCTCGTAACATATTTAGCCTAAACGTCATTTTCAATTTTCATTTCTCGAAATTCTTTAACATTTATTTAAATATCTCGTAAACGGCTGAACCGATTTTGATGCCCAACGAACTTGAAAATTGTATTTATAAGACCTATATACATTGTAAATTTCATCTTAATTGGAGCATTGGTTCTAAAGTTATCGTGGAACAAACATACATACATACATACATACATACATACATACATACTTACAAAAAATGTCTTTTCGCCCCAACTTGAATTGAAGACCTCGCTCGCTTCGCTCGCTCGGTCAACTAACATATTAAGTAAAAATTGTTACTAACATACTTATAATTTGTGGATTTATGATCTGAAATAAATATTTTATTATTATTATATTATAATATAAGTAGGAAAAATTACAAAATAGTCTTTAGGATATTGCCTACAAGAAGATAACATACACTTGATTGACCGAGTGATCGCGAAATGTTTCTGTTTCAGCTTCGGCAAAAATTCGTTCGTATGTCCCACTGTCTGGTTGTTCTCCTCTACAGGTCGCATTTCTCAGATTCCATTATATTTTGTGAGCGGGATCAATAATTACATAGATTTTTTTTGCCAATTCAGTTACACAAATTTGTCAAAATGGGAGAGCCATTAGTTTATTGGGTGCTTTACTCGTATTAAATCATATTTTCAAAAGTACTTTCTGACAGATATTAAATCATCATCTTCATCATTAAGTCTTTTTAGTCTCCACTGCAGAAGCATGACTCTGTACTACTGGAGCCATACTTGGCCAGAGCAGACGGGTTGGAGAGGTCTCATTGATGTTTATGAGCTTTGTTTAGCTTGTATTTCCTAAGTCGCCTCTTACGACATCCATGGGAAGACTTGGAGTGATCCTATGCTACTCTGCCGGAAACCAACACAAATAAATGAATCTAAATATTAATGCTTGCATTTTTTTATTTTGCTTGTAATCCTTCGATACAAGTATGTTTTCAAAAGACAGCTTGCCATAAATCTACAAAAGCATTTTCATGCAAACCGTTCTCTATAAACTATACCTACATAGATGTAAGCTCCTTTGATGCACTCGATAATCCTGCAGAGAACTTACTCATCGCAAGTGCTTATATCCGGAATCCGGATTTATTCGATGCTCAAGATGTATTATGAATTATATTATCAATATTTTATATGCTGCCGACTTAGGTGGGAGAATATCTTCGAGAATAGAAAAATAGATTAAATAATATATAAGACAAATCTAATAGATTGGTCTACCCTGGAACTTGTTTTATACTTTGTGGTATTAATTCAAGTAAACTTATATATTTCTAGCACTCTTAAGTATTCACGAAACGTACAGTAAGTAAGAAATATGTAATATTTACATACATTTTACATTTTGTTTATAGATTTTTTATCTTTTTTTTTTAAATTATGAAGCCCTTAGCCCTTATACAAATATAAACTTCCGCATGAGATCCCAGGGAAGAGTACAAGACTGAAAAGAAATGAGATTTGGCTATATGGGTAGATTTACTTTGAGACAATTTACTTTGCGTGCTTCCGCCACCAGTTAGTTCATGCAAACTATTGCTGGCCAGCGCCCACCTACTACTGTTAGTCGCTTCATACCCGCCACCAATAGTTGATGCATGCAACCCTGGTCTGTTGAGGCTGCAGCAATCTCGGCCGTCGTGCTCGCGACACGTGTTTCGCCTCTACACGAGGCATCTTCAGGCAGTGAAACCTAGATGTTGATCGTTCGAATGACAAGCAACGAATGACAATATAGGTCATTCGTTGCTTGTCATTCGAACGATGCAGCAGTATCGACCAGGGTTGCATGCATCAACTATTGGTGGCGGGTATGAAGGGACTAACAGTAGTGGGTGGGCGCTGGCCAGCAATAGTTTGCATGAACTAACTGGTGGCGGAAGCACGCAAAGTAAATTGTCTCAAAGTAAATGTAGCTTTGACTTCCGCAAAGTAACACCTGAATCTATTAACTATATGGGTAGATTCTTTTGCTTTCACTATACAGCGTGTATTCGACATTCGACAGCCCCATACAAACAGGCAGGGCGGCAGAACTTTATTGTATGGAAATGTCGAATTTTTGTTTTGAATTCCCAGCATTGTTCCCATAGGAAAAGTTGTTTATATTGATGGGGTGAGTCACCCTGTTACGCAATTAACACGCTGTATAAAGGGAAAAAAATATTTTAATTATCTTTGCTTGACGTCTCAGTAAATTAACAACACATTTAATTTTGCAGAATCTAGAAAGACGTAAAAACACGTTTTTTGGGTGAAAGTTCCAAAGGGTAAACACGGGACCCTATTACTAAGCTCTCCGCTCGTCCGTCTGTCACAGCGATGTATATTTTTAAGCGTCATAGGCAGATATTTGATTTTTTTACTGTATACACT
This sequence comes from Elegia similella, assembly GCA_947532085.1. Lineage (NCBI taxonomy): Eukaryota > Metazoa > Arthropoda > Insecta > Lepidoptera > Pyralidae > Elegia > Elegia similella. The sequence continues at coordinate 22,814,626 of OX383930.1, forward strand.
TAAAAAACGTAAAAGAAAGAGTTTAGTTAACATGGCTAGAGAGGTATCATGAAAGATGAAAGAGAAATATATAAGAAACGTGATATTTGTGGCGTTTCTATAGTTGAATATTGTACGATGGCACAAAACCCTATTTATGTGCGAATCCCACTCGTACTTGGGCGGTTTTATTTTCACTACTCAGCCATGTAAATATGAATGGTACGAACATAATAATGAGCAGCAGGCGCACTTGACCTAGTAAATACTACGGACATCTAGGCCTACTGAGTGCACTTACAGATGGGGTTCAGTAGCTATAAATTAATGAAGATATGTATATTGTATAAACAGCGTGATTTTAAACCTCCTAGCTGTATTGAAATCTGGGAATCACCTAATGGAATACAGAATTGCAAGAAAATGTTAAAAAAGAAAAAAAAAACATTTGGCCTTCGATAGAAATTCATCCAGCTGATCGGCGACTTTGTAGGGGAATTCTATTTCTTTTTTGCAATCAGCTATTTATCTTGCAATTCTGTATTCCATTAGGGATTTTGATTTCGAGATTCCAATATAGCTAGGAGGTTCAAGATCACGTTGTATGGTCAAATTACATAGACTGAGTTTGCCCCAAAGTAAGTCCGAGACTTGTGTTATGGGATAATAACTAAACGATACTCTATTTTTTACCAATGACATACTCGTATATGTTACTGGCAACAAAGAATTCTTTTCTATTAAAAACTTAAGTTCAAAAACAGTCAAAAAGTTTTCTTTTTTATGTCAGCACAAATATGATTCAGTTGTATTTCGGTTCCTAACCTATCAAAATCTATTGTGTACTGTCCAAATAAATGTCGCGTTACAATAAAATACCATAATCCCAGCAGTCCAAGTTCTTTCTATCTATATCAACCTACATAACTATACAGTCCACGTACATCATTTTGGTCCTTTTTGTGCCGGCGTCAGTATACAGATAAACATCCAAGACCCAGGTCAATCTGAAAAAGATGATTGCCCATCTTGATCTGCGGTATTACAGCCTGGCATGATGACCATTAGGCCACAGAGGTCGTCATAATATTCTCAAAATATCAATAAACCTAATCTCATGACAAATTAAAATATTTTTTAAGATTTATAACATTATGATATTCATGAATATCATAATGTTATAAAAAACAACGGGTTGCACTCCGGGAATGCCGGCAGAAGTGAAAACTCGCCTTGCGACGGTCAGAGGTCACGTGTCCGTCTTACGAATTTTAGATCAGGTCACGTGTCCTGACGCGAGTTCAACATTTTTTACCTATCCCAAAAAGTGCACAATGCCGCTAAAGAAGTTTTTTCATATAAGGCTGTATTTTGAATTAATGATGTACAGTTAATGATGTATAGTCACAGATAAATCCGATTAAAAATCTATTTTTAGAGAGGTCATTTTTGTCTGCCCCCGACTGTACACAGAAGATACAGGATACAGGTTGATTTCGAACCCCCCTAAACTTAAAATTTTAAATTCTATTTATGATCCTGATTCCGAAATATAAATATTGCTATAAAGGTAAATTCAACCCGAATTTCGTATTAAAATTATAATTTTATGAAATTACTAGGTTTTCCTGCGACTTCACTAGAAGAAGTTATTGTAAAGAGAAGAAGGGTATTGTGTACAAAATTATTATGCAACATATGTACAAAACCATGGCAGATTATAATCATCATTCATCATTTCGAGTAGGTGTCACGGTCAATCGACCATGCACACCCTGGTGTCAGAGTTCTTCGGAACCGCCTCTCGGCCTCTGACGTGATTCCTTTAACGACTACCAGATGGCAGCCGGGACCACCGGCTTAACGTGCCTTCCGAAGCCCGGAATCATCTTTATTATCAGACAATCAGGTGATTCAAGCCTGCAATGTCCTAACCAAACTGGAAACAACTAAACAAAGTATGCTTCCGGTGGGAATAAATAAGTATTGTGGTATACGGCTAAAATGAAGGGAGTATAATAACAGCGTGTGCACTCCGGGTGTGCCGGCAGAAGTGAAAACTCGCCTTAGCGGCGGTCTCAGGTCACGTCAGATTTTACGGATTTTCGATCAGGTCACGTCTCCTGACGCAAGATTCAAAGATTCAAAGATTTATTCAGAAAATAGGCCTTTTCAGGCACTTTTTCACGTCAATTCACATTTAAAATTAAATAATACTTATTATATTATATTCAAATTATTAATTATTGTTTAAAAGCTACAAACTACTAGCGTTTCGGAACCGACCACTGCAGAGAAGAAGACGCCGAAAGAAACTCTTCAACAGTATTGGTCGCCTACTTGCCTGAAGGGCTTTGTATGATATTTAATATTTTTCTTTTCTTTTTTTTTGATGTCATGTTATATACAATTTTAATTAACATATTTTTGTGGAACACGTTATGTTAGCGATCGAGCGTGCAACAACAACAGATATGATAAACAACAGATATGATAAAAGTGTCAAAGAGGCCGAGCAGACCTGTCCCCCCTGGCAGCACCCGTTCACGAGTTGACAAGATTAACTTTCCCATCCCTAAAAGTGTAAAACACCGCTAAAGGAGTTTCACTTCAAAAATAAATAAATACGGAACCCTAAAAAACGCCACTTAATTCTTCCGCGCCAGCTCGTCATCACGCTGCTATAGAATATTCTACGAGTCGCGGCAAGACGCCGAGAGCACTTGTGTCCTCTCCTCACTGAAAATAAGCGAACACTGAGGACAGGCGTTGGAATTATTTTTACATCGTTCAGAACTTACAGGAGCTCTGGTTGTCAGTATCAGTCTTATTATCAAACGAGGACCACCTAGGTACCTGGTTTAAACCATTATCCGTCCAAAATTAATTGACAATAATAGTTAACTAGACGGCAAAGTGATAAGTGTCAACAAATTTTGGTCGGATAATGATTTAAACCAGTCACTAAAATTAAATCTCGTCTTGTTTAAATAACTTAGGTTTGTTTGTTTTTCGTGTGTGTGTGGCTAACACTGGTGTCAGATTTTTAAAGCTGCCTCAAGGTATTTGACCTAGCTTTACGACTGCCATCAATGATAACAGCCGGGACCAACAGCTTAAGGTGTCTTCCGAAGCACGGAGGAGCTCGAGACATAATCATGCCACTTGCGGTCATCCATCCAAGTGGGAACCACGCCCGGGGTTGCTTACTATACGTAAGCGCTAGTAATGGTCGCGCCCACTGTGACATCGGGCTCCACACTTAGGTACCACCTATCTCAAGTTTTTTGAAGTGAAAACTCTTCTAAATATAAATATAAATAAATATATACGGACAAATCACACAGTTTGAGCTAGCCCCAAAGTAAGTTCGAGACTTGTGTTATGGGATACTAATTCAACGATACTATATTTTATAACAATACATATATAGATACACATCCAAGACCCAGGCCAATCTGAAAAAGATCATTTCCATCTTGACCTGGCCGGGGATCGAACCCGGTCACTCTCGTGTCGCAGGCTAGCGTGTTGACCGCTGCGCCACGGAGCTAGCCATTCTTCTGTCTAGGAGAACAGTAAAAACGTAAAATATATCAGTGTTATCGCATATTACATTATTTTTAACACCTAACGTTTCGAAAACTTTACAGTTTTCATGGTCGCAGTTAGACAAGTTGACATTGGTCTTTTGTGTTATAAGAACTATACAAAACTACCACCTACAATATTTATTGACATCGTTATTAGCTTTTAAGTTCTAGCTAGTCTATAACGTTATCAATAAATATTGTAGGCGGTAGTTTTGTATAGTTCTTTCACAAAAGACATATGTCAACTTAGTCTTATATTAGCCGCAAGAAGTCCACTGCTGAACATAATGTCATAGTTCTGAGTGATATAAAGATTTCTCTTGTGTTACTTAATTTTAGGGTAATCCTTATCCTTACTAATATTACTAATATTATAAATGCGAAAGTGAGTTTGTTTGTTTGTTTGTTTGTTTGTTACGCTTTCACGCCGTAACTACTGAACCGATTGTCATGAAATTTTGCATACAAGTTTTCTGGAGTACGGAGAAGGACATAGGCTACCTTTTATCCCGGGAAAAAGTACTATTCCCGAGGGATCGACATTGACGCGGGCGGAGCCGCGGGCGAAAGCTAGTAACAAAATTTATTAGAACTTACTGGGTACTTATAAATACGAAGCTCAATTCCATGCTGGTCTGGGATAAAAGAAAAACGTAGAATGTGCCAGCTGCTTCTCTTCCCGCGCAGATCGTAAAAGCCAATCGAGGGAATGGGTAAAATCTAAGGAATCATGTTAATAGACGATGCGGCTAGAAACCCATCACTATTTTGATTCCGTTTTCCACTTAATGCCCACCAACATGCTGAACGTGGCCTTCATGTCGTAGGCTCTGTCTACCCCACAAGAGAAAAAAGACGTTATATGTAAAACTTATTTAGCGGCGTTGTGCACTTTTTGGAATGGGAAAAATGTTAAACTCGAATCAGGACACGTTATCTGATCGAAAATTCGTAAGACGGACACGTGACCTGAGACCGCCGTAAAGGCAAGTTTTCACGTCTGGCTGCACTCACTCCCGGAGTGCTACCCGTTGTATCTTTTATATGTAAGTAGTACCTACTAGCGAAAGTTATACTATCAGTAATGCAAAGGCTATAAAGAATTCAAGCAAATAATTGTGTAAACATAATCGTATATTATAAAATAACGTGTAACATTCCGTTCCATTCTTAGAATTGCTATATCAAACTTTAAAACTCTCTCTATATTCGATATCTTCTCGCATCGCACATTTTACATTATTCAACAGTGATCAGAATTTATGAGATCAATACTTTCAAATGGAGAAAATTATACTTTTAGTTATTCATCTATGTATTGCAGTCGGCAAGCACTTAAACATATATCTTATACTATGTACTACTTATACTGATGTATAAGATATATGTTTAAGTGGAAATGGCGTTGGATTGACGGTATATTAGGATTAAACTCGTTATTATATTGGGAGTATTTTTAAGAAATGTATTATAAATTAAACTAAATAAATATCGAAGGCATTATGGATGATATGAATGGATATTATGTTTTGCCTTGTCTTGTGCAATAAAAGACTTAGAAAGAGGGAAGACCAATACGGTTTCCATTGACAGTTTCCACATTCACCGCAGATCTTCAGTTAGACTATGAAGCTGCAATGTTGCCGCAATATCAGACAAATCTCAAACATAATCGCGGTAAGTCCCGTACATAGTGATTATAATATACATAATTGTGAGGAAAAAAAAAAATATATATATACGGACAAATGACACAGACACAAATCACCCTTATTGGGATAAGTCCGCCTTTGTACATTTCTAGTTTTAAGAATTGCCTTATAATGTATTTCTTTTGTGATATGTGCAATAAAGAGTTACAAACAGATTGAGCTAGCCTCAAAGTAAGTGCCCCAAACGAGACTTGTGTTATGGGATACTAACTCAACGATACTATATTTTATAACAAATACATATATAGATAAACATCAAAGACCCAGGCCAATCTGAAAACGATCATTTTCTACCTTGACCTGAACGGGGATCGAACCCGGGCACTGTTATGACGGAGGCTTGCGTGTTAACCACTGCGCCACGGAGCTCGCTCAATGTTTTTGCGTAAAGGCAAACATCATAAGCAATTACCATTTGTACAGTCCACTTAGTTTTGTTCTAATGAAACATTATCTTATTCAGCCATGTAAATATGAAACGCGATCAACATAATAATGCACTCAGCAGCTGGCACACTTGACCTGGCAAACACTATTGATATCTTGGCCTACTGATGTAAGTGCACTTACAGACGGGCAGTCAGTACTAAGAAGATTTTTTCCCTCCTCTGTGTCTGTAACTATTTGAGCTTTTTTTTTTACGATTACTCTTTTACATGTTGATATTAGAGATGTAATATAAAGATGCGCAATATATATTACATATTTCAAGCCCTCACGATCGCTTGGAGGAAAATATGAATTACCTAATAGCTGTTCAATTATTTAGCCAGTTGCGCAATTAAAATATGATATATGTACATAGGAGAAATACAGCTTGATTTTAAACACCTTTAGACAGAAAAAAGTAAAAGTGGGTGACATTGTATGAGTGGGATATCCAATTTCTACTTATAAGTTTAACCGCTATGTGCATGTTTGTCCTAACCGATTTGGATTGGGGTATTTTTTATTTGCAAACAGGTTTTTTATGTGTTGGTTAATGACAAGTTTTACCAAAATCGGTCCAACCTTTTATATAGAGGGATTTTTATATGGAAAATTGCTTAAAATGTTTGCTAGTTTGATTTTGTTATCTAAAACGTATTTTATACGATTCAATTTGTCAAGCCAACAGAGCAGAACAGACCTAAAGACGTTGAAGAGAAGTTAAAGGGTTTTTCGTTCTATTATATAAGTTTATCTCGCTCTGTTGATCCTGATTTCGAGATATTAATATGCCAGGGTTTCAAAATAAATATATTATGAAAATACTAGCTTTTCCCGCTACCTCATCCGCGTAATTTGTATGCAAGTTATATAAAGAAATATAACAACTGGCCAGTTATCCAACCATAGTCGTATTAGCACACACACCAAGTGTTCAGATTCCACTGATTTTTATTCACGATCTTTTACTGTTCGAGCCGTCCGTCTATGGAACTCCCTACCACTCTCGATCCGGTGCGCTCAAACGCTAGCCAGCTTTAAATCTCAAGTTAAATCACATTTCTTATCTCTATGATCCTTTCCCTTATGATTGCTCTCATATTATTTCCACCTGTGTAAGTTTTGTATATTTATGTATTTATATGTATATACTTACTAGTAGGTTTATATATTTCATATAATTATGTAAGTTTATAATTCTTACATACATACATACTATCACGCCTGTTTCCCATGGGGGTAGGCAGAGACTAGGGACCTCCACTTGCTACGATCTTTACAAACCTCTTTCGCTTCGTCTACATCCATCACTCTCTTCATGCATGCTCGTCGGTTTCGGGTACTCCTAACTTGCCCTTTGGCAAGAACGTCCGTAATCTGGTCACGGTATGTGCGTCGAGGCCGGTCCTGACCAACTCTTCCAGTAACATCGGAAGTATAAAACTTCTTTGTAAGTCTTCTTTCATCCATCCTTTCTACATGTCCAAACCACCTTAACATTCCTTTTTCAATTTTTGTCACTACATCCTCTTTCACTCCACATCGCTTTCGCACTACGTCATTATTCAACCGATATCTTAAATAAACCCACACATACTCCTAAGCGCACGCATTTCTACCGCATTAATTCTACTTTCATGCTTTTTCTGCCAAACCCAACTTTCACTTCCATACATAAGTGTGGGCAACAACACTCCCTGATGAACAGCAAGACGTGCCTTGTTGGACACCTTCCTACTGTTCATAAATGAATGCAATGCTCCATTCACTCGATTACCAGCAGCCACTCTTCTTTCCATATCCCTTTCGTGCCTTCCATCTCTAGTAAACACACATCCTAAATAAACAAACTCTTTCACTTGTTCCACTCTTTCTTCATCTATAACAATATTACATACTGTAAAACTTTCATCCCTTTCAAAATCTATCACTTTCGTCTTACTCACATTTATTTTCATAGCCTTTCTTTTAAATGCATCATTCATACATGTTACCATCCTCTGTAAATCCTCCTCAGACGATGCAAGTATTACCTGGTCATCGGCATAGAGGAGGCATTTGATAAGTAACTCTTTCATTCTTAAACCACATTCATTTTCTTTCAGATCTTTCAAGCAACTGTCCATAAATAAATTGAACAGCCATGGCGAAGCTACACATCCCTGTCTGACACCTTTGTCAATGTCAAACCAGTCTGTGTAGTCCGCGTTAATTCTTACACAGGCACTGGAGTCCTTATAAAGAGATTTCAGCGCCTGGATAAGACAGCTGTTCAACCCATATGCAGACAGCGTCGACCACAATTCTTTCCTTATCACTCTGTCATAGGCCTTTTCCAAATCCACGAATACGCAGTACACTTTTTGACCTTTGGCCAAAAATTTCTCCAAAATGCATCGCATGGAAAAGACCTGATCTGTACATCCCATTCCCTTTCTGAATCCCGCTTGCACATCCCATATCTTATCATCCGTATCTTTCATCACCCTTTCAATCAATATCTTTGCATACAGTTTGCCAACCACACTAAGAAGACTAATGCCTCGGTAATTCTTGCAGTCTTGCTGTGAGCCTTTTCCTTTATAAAGCGGCACTATAATGGCCTTACACCAATCTTTGGGGACCACACCTTTTTTAAAACACATATTGAAAAGACTACACAGTTGACTAGCCACGATGCCCTGTCCAGCTTTTAGCATTTCGGCAGTAATCCTGTCATAGCCCCCAGCCTTTCCCGCTTTCATACAAATTATCGCTTCCACAATCGCTTCTATTTTAATTTCATCATCATCTTCATTTTCATCATTCTCTTGCATTTCATTCTCTACAATCGACACCCTTTGTTGATCTCTTTCAAATAATCCCTCAAAATACTCTTTCCATCTTTCTAAAACATCTTTTTGATTCATTAATATTCTTCCATTCTCATCTCTAATCTTATAGGGCTCAGATTTTGTGTCTTTCCCTCTAACTCCTTTTATACATTTCCAAAAATATTTGACATTGCTCTTAAAATCTTGCGACAACCTTCTATCAAAATCATCTTTTTGCTTATCCTTCTTTTCTTTTACAATTTCTTTTACACACACATTCATCTTCTTATAAACCTCTTTAGCAGCACGCACATCATCATTAGTCGCCGCTTGTACAGTTCCTAGAGCAAGCCAATCCTTCCATGCTTTTTTCTTTCTACACCGGCATCTTGTACCTCTCTATCCCACCATACATTCTTCAACTGCGTACCTTTCGTTCTTTTTGATATACCACACACTTCCAAAGCTGTATCAATTATTCCTTGTTTTAAAATATTCCATACCTCTTCTATCTCCCGTTGTTCGTCTATCTTTTCAAAACTTTTTTTTTTGTTGAAGGAACAATTTTTAATGTGTATTTATGTAAGTTTATTTGTAGTAGGTACCTAAGTATATATAACTACCTGTTTTTATTAGAAATTTCATCAATCATAAGGTTGCCTGGAAGAAATTGCTTTGCGATAAGGCCGCCTTTTGCGCATTTCTCTAGTTTAATAATATTTCCATTGTATATTCCTTTTTTTTGTGTGCAATAAAAGGTTTTCTATTCTAAGTGTATTCTATTCTATTCTAAGTGTTCCGTACCACCATACAATATGTTTACTTTTTAACTTTTCCAAGCGACCTCTTATACGAGGTTAGCCAAACTTTTTAGTGCACAAACATTATTAGGGTTCCGTAGCGAAATGGCAAAAACGGGACCCTTATAGATTCGTCATGTCTGTCTGTCCGCTCGTATGTCACAGCCACATTTTTCCGAAACTATATGAACTATACTGTTGAAACTTGGTAAGTCGATATATTCTGTGAACCGCATTAAGATTTTCACACAAAAAAAGAGGATTACCTTTTCAATCAACTTAAATATAACAGGATTTTTTATATAATGTTACCCTTTAATTGGCGAGTCCGACTTGCAATTAGCCGCTTAAAAAAAATGTGGTTTCACCTCTCAGTAATACATAAGTAACAATTTTGACAGAATCGAGAAGGGACGCCAAAATAACACGTTCTTGTATGAATATACCACATCGAGATACCTTTAATTATTTTTTTTATTATTTATTTTTATAGCGGCTATATATGTGTATCTGTATACATATACTCTGTGAATATTTTAAGTCTACCCATTACGGTTATACAGCCCTGTCACAGACGAACGGACAGATATCGGAGGCTAAGTAATAGGGTCTTTTGGCATCCTTTGAGTACGGAACCCTAAAAAGGGTATTAAGCCTAAAATTATTAGCAAAAATATGTAAACAAGCATAGCATCATTATAATAAAAAAAGTATTTTGATATAGAGTCTAAAACTATTGAACCCTAAAGTTGTGCCACTTCCTTCGCATGAGCTCGTCATCCATCACGATGCTATAGAATATTTCACGAGTCCCAGCAAGACGCTGAGAGCACTCGACGTGTCCTCTCTACAAGAAAAATAAGACAAAATTAAGGACTAGCGTGGGATTTATTTATATACATACAAATTCCGTACCACGTCTTTATCCCTTATGGTATAGACAGAGCCTAAGGCCAGAAGACCCCATTGCTGTGTTAAGTGAATTAGTGAACATATATTTATTAAAAAGAATCAAAATAGTATTGGGTATTCTTCAATACTCGCCCATTACCTCAGCTTATTGACTATGCTGATATGTGTAGTCTGGATCTCAACGAAGATTCTCATTAATAATTATTGTATTCGATTAGTCTTCTGTCTTCGAAAGTACGACCACATTTCTTCATTTCGTTCCAACATTTATTGCTTCCTATCTGTCAACGTACGAATTCTTTGCACGTTATTTTTCTCCTCTTAGCAATAGAATTGTAAAAACAATCAGGTGCTCTATTTATCATCATCATTTCAGCCTTAAGAAGTGGACTATCATTTGACAAAGGTATTATCATGAAATATGTTTTTTCATGAAATGTGTATTGCCATATTCACCACGCTTGGCATGTGGGTTGGCGAGTAGAGTTGCTTTGGTTTGTTATGCTGCCGACGTTGCTGCCTATTGGAAGCATTTTTAAGCTGGGAAAGGATATGAATTGGTTGGGTTTGGGAAAGCAAACGCCGTGTGGTATCCGGCAGAGTATAATAGGATCATTCCAAGTCTTCCCGTGGATGTCCTAGAAGGCGACTTAGGAAATACAAGCAAAACAAAGCTTATAAACATCTCTGAAAATCCTCCAACCCGTCTGGCCAGCGTGGAGAGTGTAGGCCAAGTCCTCTGGCTGCTCTAGTAGTACAGTACGTGCTGCTGTAGTGGAAACTAAAAAGACATAATGATGATGATGATGTTGATGGTAAAGCAATGAAGGTATTGGGATATTACCCTTTCAGATGAATGGAAGAAAAGTAAATAGCAACTTGGGAAGTCGGGCGCGCATACCCCATGCCATATTTGCAACTACCGGCCAAGCAATTGAGGACGGCACTCTGATCCGTTTATACCATCGCACCGTGTATAATATTCCATGAATTCTTGGAATTGCAGCTGTAATCAAAAATGCAATCTCTTCCGATATGCGATATCTTGCATCTCACATAGTCTTACATTATTCAACAGAGGTCGTTAGTTATGAGCTCAATGCATCCAAACGGAGAAAATTATACTTTTGAATATTATATTGGAGTGATCAAATAGAACGGCAATCAATATTTGCTTTGTATTAAAATAACAATGTCTATGTCGATATTACGATATGCATTTTTTTAATTCTTTTAGCTAAGAAAAATGTCTTCACCACGCCTGAATCAATCGATTCCAAAAGTTGCTTTGGGCCATTCGCACGAGTTACTCCCATACGTCCCGGTGGTTCTGCCCCGGTGACGGGGCGGTGGGGAAAAATTTATTCATCGGCCCCGTTGGTCAACGGGGCTGATGGCACAGATCAAGTGTCGTCTGCCCCATTTCTTATCTATGTGACACACACCTAACACAGCTAACCACTACCTAATTCACGTGTGGTATTTGATGTACACGTTAAACGTGGCGTTTGGGCCTTGTGTCCTAGGTTCTGTCTACCCCGTTAGAGATAAAGACTTGATAATATGTATGTATAAGTAAAGATTTTATATCCCCGAATACGCCGAGATTGTATCACCAATGTGCAATTCCAAAGGGAATTGCAGTCGTATCGTGCAATTTATGTGCAAAGCAGTCGCATTAAAATTTATACCTTATAAACTGGCAATATCGCGAACGGGAATAAAGGGGACAATGGAAGACAAATGGCGTCTAGGCCAATCATATTTGGATGACTCACAAAATGCGCACGAGGTTATTGACCTTTTTTTCCATACCTTGAATTCGAATGGATATTTATAACAGTACCAGAATTCATTTTTCGGCCATAGAAAAGCTAACAAAACACTATTATATATATTCATAGATACTGTTGTATTCTTCCATGCTGGTCTGGGAGAAAATAAAAAACGTAGTGTTTGCCAGCTGCTTCTCTTCCCGCGCAGATCGTAAAAGCCGATCGAGGGAATGGGTAAAATCGGAGGGATCGTGATAATAGGCGATGCGGCTAGCAACCCATCAATATTTGGATTCCGTTTTCCACCTCATGCCCATCAAAATGCTAAATGTGGCCTTCAGGTCTTATAGACCCAGGCTCTGTCAACCCCGCAGGGAAAACAGACGTGATACTATGTGTCAAGAATACTGTATTAAGGTAGTACAAAAGTTGGACAGTTAAAATAAGTGTAATTAATAATAATTTTAGGTACATGTATAGACAAGTATATAATGTATTGTTGCCCCAAACATTGTTAATGAACTGCAAATATTAAGATGTGTGTGATGAAAACGAATAATAATAAGCTAAAGTAAAATACATACATACATAGTATCACGTTTTTTTCCCTTACGGGGTAAACAGAGCCTAGGTCTTATAAGACCTAGGTCTTATAAGTCTTATATGACCACATTTAGCATGTTGGAGGGCGTGTAGATGGAAAACGGAATCAAAATAGTGATGGGTTGCTAGACGCATCGGCTATTGACATGATCCCATAGATTTTATCCCAATCCCTCGATCGGCTTTTCGTCCTCGCGCAGATCGGCGCGGGAAGAGAAGCAAGTTATTTATTATCTTCTTATAAATAGCTATGCTTTTTATAGTTTGCTATTTTACTTTCCCATGCTGGTCTGGGAGAAAATAAAAAAACGTAGAATGTGCCTGCTAGTTCTCTTCCCGTGCAGACCGTAAAAGCCGGTCTAGGACAATAGGCGATGCGGCTAGCAACGTTTTCCATCTTTAAGCCCACTTACACGCTTAACGTGGCCTTTGGTCTTGTTTCCTTAGACAAGTTTCTTTAGAAAACTATAAATTAAAGACTTGTAAATAAAACTAGTAATTTAAGTCTCCGAAAACCTCGTCGGACGAATTATTATTATTACGAGTCGTTAATGTCCCAATGTTGGGCAAAGGTCCGTATGCAGTACCTATGTTGTTTGTGTTCTCCAGTTGTTGTTACGAGTATTCGTCGGACGAATATGATTGTAAAAACGTAATGAACAGGAGATGTCTCGGGCGGTGCAAGCTCGGTAGCAGTACGGTAGTTACCCGATTGAAAAGATTAGACTTCGAGCCGCGCAAGAAAATTTGATTTTTCAATGATTGCAAATATTTCTTTCGCTGTCTGTTCCAAGTTAAATTCCAAGTGACTCTCTTATTTTTAATTTACAACATTTCGTTCCTTTAGAACAGAAAAATACCAGTCCATGAATATTTCTATAATAAATTCTTGTTAGTTCCAAATTTCTCCAACAGATGGAATCAGAGGTTTAAAAATGCGTAAGGATATTTTAATACCTTTGTTTATCTTTAATTTTAAGTATGTATATGTTTGTTCGGGTTTAAGCCTGCACCCAAAAATTGAAGCAGTTATTTACAACCAATTTAACGGCAATTTCGTATTGTACTTAACTTTATGGTGGTGGAAGATAATTATAAAAAATCACTGATCTGATTTGAAAATGACGAGCTATTTAATGATGAACATCCCGTTTACAACATTTTACAGATTCAATCCTTTCACAATAAAAGCTGGTAAAAAAACCGGCCAAGTGCAAGTCGGACTCGCGCACGAAGGTTTCCGAACCGTTATCTATAAAAACGGCAAAATACTCATGGCTGATGCATGGGAGCCCCACTTTAATATTCATTTTATTTTAATTTAATTATTATTTTAAGGATATAACTACTTAATCTATGATTATTAAAACAAGCAAAATTATCACGTTTGTTGTATGGGAGCCCCCTTAAATATTTATTTTATTCCATTTTTTAGTATTTCATGTTATAGCGGCAACAGAAATATATCATCTGTGAAAATTTCAGCTGTCTAACTATCACGGTTTAGAGAGAGATACAGCCTGGTGATAGACTGACGAACAGACAGACAAACGGACAGCGGAGCGATATTAATAGGGTCCCGTTTTTACCCTTTGGGTATAAAACCCTAAAAAGAAATGAAAAAAATAGTGCGAGAAGAAACAAATAATTCCGCAAAACAGACACAATAAAGACAAAAACATGGGGTTCGGTGGGCGAAAGATAAGTACAGATGTAGAATCCAGACGTACGAAAATCATATTTGGAAGGTAAAGCCAAAGCATAGAAAGAGGAGTATTGGAGTGCAGCACTCTGCGAGACAAACAAAAACAAAAGCCAAATGAAAAAGGAGCTTTCCGGGGGGTTGTCCGGACAAAACAAGCCAGAAAATTGATACGTATGAAAACCAAAAGTTTTATAAGTATAAAGCTCAAGTGAAGAAACAGGGGTAATATGTCTATCGGGGCTAAAAAAATTAAACATTGACGGGTACACATCAAAACCATATAGGTTTAGGAAGCAAAACACATACTCGTATGTCTCGGTTTTAGAACCTTAATCATCATAATCATGCCGACCGAAACTCAGTCACCCGGATACTTACCTATTAAATGACCTGGCATTTTATATTTCTATTCCCTGAGTTTTAAGTCGCAGGCCTATTGACATTTTCAAACACTCAAACACGCCTGATATATTGATCAATATTTGGTACGAAAATTATTTTTATAAAATGTCCAATGTTGTGATTCCGTTAATAACCATAGTCTTTCAGATATGACGAAACTGTTACATTTATTTGTGCCTTAGTGAAATTATATTTATTTTTCTGTCAGGACCTACTCAAATTTTACTCTATAGTGCAACGCAGCTCTTCAGCTACACGTTGCACTATCGAGAGCTAAACGCCTCACAGATGTTGTATTGAAACCCGGTTTTGATTTTGTCATATTAATTAGATGAAATTCTACTCGTACATTTAGGGATTGGAAGGAAAAATCTATTTCAACTACTCTTGCAACAGTAATAAAAAAAGGGGTTTAACGTTGTATGGTAGTTTATTTGTTTGGATAGAAATGAATGTTAACAATTAGTACAAGAAAGTAAGGATATTGTGTTCATTGTATGTTAATTTTAAATAAGTCGTGGTGAGTAAAATAAAAAGAGTGCTTTTAAAGTCATCTAAACAATAGCGCTATGACATGCTTATCAAAATCAGTATAATAGTGGCTAGCTCACGAAATTATTAGGAAAATTAAATAATCGCGAGGTCCACGTTCGCAGCGAACTACTAGTTAAATAAAATCACTTTATTACGGTATTATCGCGTATATTACATTATTTTAACGTTTCGAATACTTTACAGTTTTCATGGATGCAGGTAGACTAAGTTGACATTTGTCTTTTGTCTTATATAAAAATATTACCAAATTAGATCTTTTAAAATGTGATTTGACGTGAAATAGTGCCTGTTAGGCCTTTTTTCTGAATAAACGTTTTGATTTATACTTATAACTAGCTTTTGCCTGCGGCTCTACTTGATTTAATGTAGATCCCTCGGGAATAGTATTTTTATGTAAAGCATCACAGACATGTTTGTTTTTATGCTTTTACACAAATAAATGTCGATGTGTAGTGTCGATGGTATAATTTAGTTAGATAATTCTTTATCCTTTGCTCTGGCCAAGTATGGCCCCGGTAGTACAGAGAGGGTCATGCTCCTGCAGTGGAGACTAAAATGTCCTGATGATGATGATGATGATTCTTTACCTCTATTATTATTACCAGGTTCAAAAACTGAACTTGCCGTTCTCAGGGCGGAAAAAGTTTTGAGCGGCGTCGAATATTTACACTAGCTATCACCCACGGCTCCGCCCGTGTCAATGTCGATCCCTCGGGAAAAATACTTTTTCTCGGGATAAAATGTACATTATGTCCTTCTCCGTACCGCAGGTAACGGATATGCAAAATTTCATAACGATCGGTTTAGTAGATAGAGTGTGAAGGCGTAACAAACAAAGAAACTCGCTTTTGCAATAATATTACTTGTTTTCGCCCGCGGCTCCGCTAGCATTTAGGTCAATCCCTCGGAGAGCAGTACTTTTACCAGGATAAAATATATTCTATGTCCTTCTCCGTATTATTACCAACGGGTGTACAACATTTAATGATGATCGGTTAAGTAGATAGGGATAGAACGGTTCAGTAGTTGAAAGCGTAACAAACAAACTCACTTCGCATTTATAATATTAGTTGGGATAAGTTACGTGGTTAGGATGAGGATGATTGCTTTGCGGACGCCCAATGTAATGATTTACGCAGGCCAGCTAATTTAGGTATTAAGAAATCAATTACTCCAAGACAAAGGGCGTGATAAATGCCTCTCTGGTAAACAAAAGAAGCCTCGGACAAAGCGGGTGTTCCGCTCCACAAACAATACCGTGATTACCGCCCGCCCTTCTATCTAGGGCGGATCTAGGGCGGATGTGGTTACAGGGCTCGAACACGGAAGAACTCGGATATTTTCTCCCCCCTTCCACATCAGGCATCTGAGTTCTTCCGTGCTTTGACCCATAAATCAAGTGACAAATTTAAAAATAATACTTTTTGTTATTTATTCAAGCTACGGTATAAAGTGGAAATATTTGATATGGTGCTTTTGTAATGGATAAACTCAA
Source organism: Elegia similella (assembly GCA_947532085.1). NCBI lineage: Eukaryota > Metazoa > Arthropoda > Insecta > Lepidoptera > Pyralidae > Elegia > Elegia similella. The sequence goes on from OX383930.1 coordinate 22,831,399, forward strand.
AAGCCCCTTAGCCAATATTAAAAAAGCTTTGTAATTAGAGAGATAACATAGGCAGACGAAGTCGCAAACATGCTGGATTATCATTATTCGTATTAAATAACTCAATCATGTTGTACACACATAATTTACGAAAATGACTAGTGCTTTTATATGGTTCTACAAAATTGTTTACATGTAAATGTCATGATCTGTAATGTGTGTCTAAATAAATAAATAAATAAAAAAAAAATAAAAGCTTTTTATGCCGACTTCCATAATTTTTTTTTTAGGTTATAGAACGGCTAACGAGTCTGCGAGTCACCTGGTGGTAAGCGATCATCGCTGCCCATGGTCAACTGCAACACCAGGGTGTATCAGGACGTTTGCCGGCCTTTCAAGGAGTTAAATAAATATAAATATATACGGACAAATTACACAGATTGTGCTAGCCCCAACGTAAGTTCGATACTTGTGTTATGGGATACTAACTCAACGATATTATATTTTATAACAAATTCATATATGGATAAACATCCAAGACCCAGGCCAATCTGAAAAAGATCCCTGGCGTGTTAACCACTGCGCCACGGAGCTGTCAAAGTTGGACGAGGAGATGAGGGAGAGTAATGGGAGGAAGGGGATGTGGCTCCGGCTCTCATTATCTGTGAGAGTGTGGTACTTCTCCGGACGAGCGTCACATTCATGTTGCCGATAGCGTGGATCTACCACACCAACTATTGTATCTTAAAACCTATCCTCAGCGACGCCTACCTCTAACTACAATCCTGGATCCATCATTGACCGCCTCAGATAAACGCTATAGGCTTATATAATGCAGGTTTGCTTACCTTTGTCTGCCTAATATTAGTAAGTAAGGGCGAAATGGTAGTATCGTACTTAAAGTGACATTATAATAGATAACTTGCATCTATCCAGGTGAATCTTGCCATAATTTCTCCAGCTGCTTCTGTAATTGTACCTATTGTAACTCACAGCACAGTGAGTACGTTCAATGACAATTATTCAATGTTTTTTAATCATCTTGTGTTTGTTTAGCGCAAAATATACCCGAACCATGGGAATTGGCTAACGCCGGATTTACTGGGAACTACAGGCCCGCCCCGGCTTCGCAGTGGTAGATACAGGTATTCAATTTTGTAGCCTATGTGCATTAGGAATAATATTGGTAATCATAATAAGTTACCACTTTCTGTTTGCAATTTGACCTATCTCTTGCAATCTTCGTCTATGTTTTATCAAAAGCAGTCCAAACAATGTTTAAAACATGCAACCCGTACAAAGTCCGACCAAATACTTGATTATTTACAAAAGAGCCTTAATGTGGATTTCAAAACGCTTAACAACACTCCTGTGGACTGTGAACCACACTGTTCATTAACCGTTACGTCGTTAAGGACTCGAGTGAAAAGTTTGTTGGAGCGAGTGAGACGATTTTCAGAAGTTTCTCTGAATGTGGTGGTATAAGTACCTACGTATTCATGAGTTTGTTGAAGGCTAGGGTAGTCTTATTTATAGGCTAAGGTTATCTTTATACGTGGTGAAAGTGTGGAGGGCTCCACCCTTCCGGTAATAAAGCGTAGAGAGTTTTTTAAACGACTATGTGGCTAGCTCCAAATGGGCTTTTGCCACTTCACTAGGCGTTTGAGGCGAGGGCAGAGTGCCTTCAGCCTATGTAGACAACATCACCAAAGGGCCCCCAGGTGGGAAGGACCTCGGCTTTGGGCGTTGCCTGTGTGCGCAAGGCTTGCTGAGACAGAAAACTCTCATATTGCCCGATGGGCCGCGATTACGTGCATGTAGCCGAAAGGGCCGGCTTAGAGACTCATTTGGTTTTTAGCGGGTGCAAGTCCCATATAACTGTTCTGTATCCCCGAAGCAGATCAGTATGCATAACGCATTTACCAGATGTAAAAAAGGGTAGTCCATTATCTGTATCATAATTGAACGAGCGAAGCGTCTCTGTTTCAGCTTGGGCAAAAAATCCGTTCGTATGTCCCGCTGTCCAGTTGTTCTCCTCTACATGTCCCATTTCTCAGCCAATTCCAGTGAAATTTTATGAGCGGATTCAATAACTACCTATATAGAGGTAATGTGACGATTTATTTTTTTGAAAATTTTCTATTTAGTGAAATTCGCGTGGAATTCTAAATGGCGAGCTCCGTGGCACAGTGGTTAATACGCCAGCCTGCGACACGGGGTGCCCGGGTTCGATCCCCGGTCAGGTTAAGATAGAAAATGTTCTTTTTCAGATTGGCCTGGGTCTTGGATGTTTATCTATATATTTATTTGTTATAAAATATTGTATCGTTAAGTGAGTATCCCATAACACAAGTCTCGAACTTACTTTGGGGCTAGCTCAATCTGTGTAATTTCTCCGTATTTAAATATTAAATGGGATTTCGGCGCTTAAGACCATTGTGAGCTCGATGTGATAAAACTCGCGAGGTCTACAGCTCATAGAACCACTACAATTTTATGGATTTACGGTATTGTAATAAATGGATTTAGAAATATGTTTTGCATCGCTGTATGGCACAGTTATCACTTTAGTATGAAACCAAATTCAGCGCAGGTCTAAGACGAAAAATACATTGCTGTGTGCGCTGGATTTTAGTTTATTATAGACCATCGTCCCAACGTGATTTTCTGATCTATAAGATAGTGTTTGGAGACCATAATATATGAATGGGCACTTCTTTGGTGAATATAAATATCTAATTTCTTACATCGGGTTAGGAAGCTTATACGAACTATGGAAGTTTGAAAATGTCAAAATTCGTTAAAAATATCTAGGAGTGTTCGTGTTAAAATTCTTTATAGACATGATCGGCAGTATTGTTTTGAGCAGTTAGACACTTTCTGTCGAGGGTTGAGGAAACACTTGCCCACTGGGACGACGGTCTAGTATGACAATTCTTGATTTGTATGAAAAATCCGCACGGTACAATACACTGGAACCGCTTTTCCACTCTGAGGCGCGGATTCCGCACTGAACTCCGCACTACCACGCGTAAGTTTGTGAAGAAAGATTTATCGGCTAGTTTATTTGTCTGAGCCACAATGAATGCTTCAACACTTCAACATACTCCTGTGGACCACAACGTTCATTAAACGTAATGTCCTTGAAGCCTCAAGTGAAAAGTTTGCCCGAGTGAGTTAGACTAAATCTGCCGAAAGTTTAGCTTGCGGTAGGAATTAAGTAGAGAATTACTCAGAAGTGTGTTTAAGGAAGTTATAAGGCTAGAGTTATCTTACTTTTAACACTTTTACAGGATACTCATATAATATATGAAGAAAAACACTATAATATACATAAGAAAATCAATATAAAGGTGCTTTTGAAATAGCGACTACTTGAAATCTAATATTTTTGTATGGAAATATCGCTGGTATTGTTAAGTCACCCATTCCAAAATAGTACCCCTGGCTGATAGCTTATTTATCAGTGTCACAGCGGAGTCCAAAACGTTCCAAAACCACACCGTTCATTAACCGAACCGTCGTTAAGGACTCGAGAGAAAAGTTTGTTGGAGCGAGTGAGACGATTTACCAAAACTTTGGATTAAATACGTACTCACGAGTATACTTGGCTCTTACATATACAAGTCTCTTTTATATTAGCTGTATATTTAAGTTTGGGGTTGTGCTAAGTGAACACATTTTTTGTGATGTGAGTTGCGTATTTTGTTACAATTTATTTGCTCTTTTTTTCTCTTTTTTTTTGTTGAGTGTATTTCGTTAAGTAAATGAGGTGCGTATTTTGTTACTTTGTATTTTGCGTGTTTTGCAGCGATATATATATTTGGATTATCCTGTACGAATAAATTTACCTTGATTGTTACAGTTACCTTGTGATAGCATGCTTCGTCTCTATCGATATGATGCGCCGTCGATACTGCCACCATCGATATGGAGCACCGTCGATACTGTCTACTATCGATATGGAGCACTGTCGATACAGGCTACAATCGATTGGTGGTGAAGTGGACCCGCGGCTCTACCCACCGAAGAAAGCATAGAAGCAGTAAAGCTTCTCCCGAAACGTCGATTTTCTGTGAGTTACCGGGCGAAGGCCCATTCGTGCTACTAGCAAAAAAATAATTTTACTGGTAGCGTGGCTCTACCACGACGAAACTGTTAAGCGATGGCGATATTGTGTCCTAGACCTGTGAGTAACATCCATAAGATGATGCCGATATGTCATATTCTAGGCCAGAAAGCATAAATCAATTCGCACGTATAAAATACGAGTACATATATTATTGACAAAAGCATACAAACATACTCGTATTATCACGTTTTTGTCCTTTACGGGGTATACAGAGCCCAGCAGCATATAACCCAACGGCCACGTGTAGCATGCAAAAAGCGTATAGGTCGAAAAGGGATGCAGGAAAAATAGTGATGGATTGCTAGCAGCATGGAACAAAACGAGAGCCATTTACAACAAACTCGACAAATGGGTTAGTAATACACGGAGCCACGTGGCGACGCGATGTAGACCGTAATTAAACCAATCCATCAGTTTCCCCAAATTTACAGCCTCTCGTTAGAAGGCTGTGATAAATGATGTATGTATGGTCTAGTTGTCGTTCGTTACCAAAGTATTTGCCAGCTCTATGGTCTGCGAAAGTTGTATCTTTAGATCAGTAACGTTAGTTTAGGGGTTTTGCGTCTTTTTCTCTTACGGGGTAGACATAGCCTAGATCTTTAAGATCTCAAAGCTACGTTTAGCGTAGGTTGCCATTTCATTATCCAACTACACGCCTACCTAGGCGTGTAGTTAAATAATGGAATCAAAATAGCGATGAGTGGCTAGCCGCATCGCCTACTAATGATTCTTCAGATTTTCGCCTATTCCCTCGATCGCATTTTTTGATCTGCGCGGGATGAGGCATTAATATTTGATGCCAAAAATACTTTGTAAAATGAATCTTCGTTTTCATGATTTCATATGTCAGGAACCTCAAATATATCAAGAGTGTTAAAAGTACTATTCACTAGTGTCAGATTTTTCAAGCTGAATTTTTGTGATAAAAGTTATGATATCTTTTTTAAGTCTAGCCTTAATCTATTAATTTAATTAGATTTTTTCCATTTTTTTTTTTGTGAATAGCTTTTTTCTCATCTATGGAGAACTTTCGTCATCAACATAAAAAGTTACAATTCTAAATAACAATTTTGATTTCTGGCGTTTTATCATAAATTGGGATGCCATGCCTTATTTAGACCGTCGGTCGTCCCAACGCCATTTTCTAATGTTATAATATAACCGTCGATCGTGCCTGTAAAGGATTTTATAAAAATAAAAATTTTGATTTCTTTCTAACCTACCTAACCTTATTCTATTTATTATTGAAGAAACTATATTTATGTTCACCAATGAAGTGCCCATTTATATTTTAAAGTCTCCAAATAATCATATACATCAAAAACCTTCGTTGGGATGTCGGTCTCATTCCACAATATTTGGTTTCCCGAATAACTGTGGTTATGGCTAGGCTAAAATTATGGTCCTAAGTTCCGAAACAAAAGGTTCAATCTAGACCCAGAATAAATAAAGAGCATATTTATGAGCTATGTCTAATACGCCCTTTGTAATTTAAAACATGAGTTTTCGTGAAATTTCATGTTCACGACTTATGAAATTTTAATAAACCACGCCGCTACGAACATTTAAGTTCAAATAAACCTCGGTTCGCCAGGTTTTTTAATAATTTACGACTTTTGCCTGATGTTGGTACAAGGGAGCGTTTATTTTTAGATTTCGAGAGCAAGACTTCGTTATGAAAATATTTATTTTCAAGCCGTGTAATGTAATATCCTATCAGATTTTATTGAGTTGGAAATACAGGAGGGAAAAATAATAGCGTGGATTTCAAAGATTACATACTGCACGATTTGAAACATTCCGCTTAGTCGATCAAAAATCGTATTCAGGATTATCTTATCTCTATGATTCAGACAAATTTTGACACATTAATTAGTTTGAAAATAGAAAAAGACCACACTTTTTAAATTATCTTTCATCTCATTTACTTGGTCCTACAGTAAAAAGAGTGGCAGGCATAGAAGTATGGAGACGAAAATTTTTTTTTTAAATCTATGGTGGCAGGCATTGACGTCTTTTGTGGCATGCAGTGACCTCAAGTCGCGAGTCGCGGATACTGCTGTAGCAATTGGCCGCTACCGGCCAATTGCTATTATGATTTAGTTGTGGTAGAGCCACGCTACCGGCATAATTCATTTTTGCTAGTAGCATGAATGGGCCGGCTCGTCCGGGGAAGTACCACACTCACAGAAAATCGACGTTTGAGTAGAAGCTTTACCACTTCTATGCTTCGTTCGGTGAGTGAGAGTGTCGGGGGCCCATCATTCCCCCATTTCCTCCCCCTATGTCCTTCCCCCAACTCCTTGAAAGGCTGGCAACGCTCCGGTTACGCTCTGGTGTTGCAGTTGTCCATGGGTAGCACTGATGTACCATCAGGTACTTGGTCCTACAGGTCTTGCTCGTTTGCCGTCCTATATCATAAAAAAAAATACCGGCCACACGAAGATAGGACAACCGCTTTATTTTTTTTGACAAGGAATAATGTTCTATTTTTGATGTAGAAGCAATACTATAATAAAAAATATAATATATATAATATATCATTGTATTATATATAATATATATAATACAATGATGTGATAACGTCTTAAATCAATGAACTTTTATAATTTTCTCAGGAGAAGGTTCCTATGAAAGGAAATATTATCGAAGTTGCGTGGAAAATTAAAAATAGACAGTACAACGTCTGTCGGGTCAGCTAGTTTAGTTATAAGGGTCATAAACCTTTAAAACCGAGAGAAAAAACGTAAAATGTGTAAAATAACCGTTTACGTCAAGAGCAAAATAACAAAGCAAGCCAGAAGACCCACCAACAATACCAGCCAGTTATTAAAAATATTCAAAGAAAACTCTGAATGAAAGTAGTCGTGCCGTGCCCTGTTGCGTGGCGATGAAAAATGACATGCCGTGGAGCGGAACCATCTGCCCTAATGGCCCCGCGATATTAATGGCTGTATCTACTAGTATCTCTGTTGTCATATCCGCTCTTGAATTATTGCCGTCAGTGCTAACGTTAGTGAAGTCTACTACTTTTACCATATAGATATATACTTTAACTTTTTCCTAAAAAAATATGGTATTATGAACGTATACCTGTTGTGTGGCGATGAAAAATGATGTGGCCTGGAGCGGACCACCTGCCCTAATGGCTTCGTTATTAATGGATGTAAATACTAATGTACTACTATGTCTACTGTTATATTTGCTCTTGAATTGGTACTATCAGTGTTTATGATGGTGAAGTCTACGTTTCTCATATAAATACAATTTATAAACTTATTTCCAAGAAAAATCGAATAATGAACGTAGACCTGTGTGACGATAAGAAATGATGCGGCGGGAGCGGACCACCTGCCCTCGTTATTATAGCTGTATTTACTAACTATGCACTATTGTGTCTCCTGTTATATGAACAACTTTTTCTATGGGACAAATGCTGCGAACTCATAAGTTTTGTCTTTTCCATTCAAAAGAGTTCTGCCACCCGGCCTGTTTGTATGGGAATATCGATTTTTTTTTTTTTTGGTCAACATTGGTCCCATAGAAAAAGTTGTTCATATTGATGGTCTGAGTCACTCCTTTACGGGTCCAAAACGATAAAAATTTCACCATGTATATATAAGAAACTTATTGTGTGGCGATAAAAAAATGGTGTAGCGAGGAGTGGACCATATGCCATAATGGCGCCCTCGTGATTATAACTGTATTTTTACTATGTATTAGTTGACTGACATATCTGCTCTGGTCTGGAAACTAAGACACCATTAACAGATTAAAAGCTCAATCACACTTTACTGAATTCCTTCACTGACGAGAGCGCTCCTGTACGTTAGATATGATACAAGTGTTTTTTTGCAAAAAATATATTTTTGTGATAAGCTTATAAATAAAAATCCAAACTGTAATGTACTTTTCAAGACAAATCAAATGAGCCCAAACACAATTGGTGTACTTTATTTAGGTTAAGAGTTCCTATGACCACCTTCCGGCTCCATCATCAGACCAGCGCAACGGTTCCATAATATTGTATTGTCATCCGATTTATACATGCATGTAAAATTTTAACTCAATCGGTAACCCGGAAATGGATCTTTAACTTGCAAGCATTGATTACAGAAAAACATCTGGACAGGTGAAACTAAAAAAAAGCTTGTTAGTAGGCATTGAATTAGAAAAACTATGGAAGCGTAACTCTCATACAACTAACTATTCAATATCAGCCACATTTACGCAAACAAACTTAAACTCTAATCACAACGAAAAACTTACGCACTCATAGACGAAGCAAGTTTGCGATTGGCCGCATCAAGGTCACGGGGCGGTGTTAACATTATCTAAAGAATGCTATGGTGTCAACATAGTGGAGGGTAGGTTGGCTACAGACAGTTTGCCTTGCTCGCTATGATAAGTTACTCCAGTGTCTTTTCCGTCTTTCCTTGCGTTTCTTGCACTTACTACACAAGAAGTAATTTTTTCTTAGTTCGTTAAGATTTTGCCGATGTTCACAAAAAATATGTCGTTAAATAATTTTATCGACGCGTCCTTTCGTTACGGAGCTCGCGGCAGACTAGTTCGCGAAAAGATATATTTTTTAAGCCCCGCCCGCTTTGATATACTTTGTCAGTTTTTGAGCGCAATGCTGCTTCCATAGTTTTTCTAATTCAATGTTAGTAGGTATATTGCCATTCGTGTCTAACGTAGTGCGGTGTCCCTCTCGTGAGTGACTGAATTCAGTAAAGAAAGAGTGTGTGAGCTTGAAGAAATACTTATTATAATGTACTATACAGGTTTCACAACGCTAGTAAGTGGATAAAGAAACTCTACTAGCGCTCATATAAAAAATTTCAAGAAAAGCTCTGAATGAAAATAGCCCTGTTGCTAAGCGATAAAAAATGATAAATTTATTGCGCTAATGGCCGGATTTTTTGTCTGCTGTCATATCCGGTCGCGAATTAGCACCCTCCATCAGTGATAACATTGGTAGAGAGAGACATGCTTTTTGCCATATAAGTATAGTTCTTAAATCATTTCCGAAGAAAAATGGGCTGTCAGTTCATGGCATATAAGACTCATTAGTAAGTTGTTTTTCTTATTTATAGCTGGTACATCTCTTAGAATAACTGTCGTATTCATACTGTAGCTGTCACATATTAATAGTGTACATACAACGTGATGCTTTAGAAATCGTACCAGTGGTCTCCGCGAAAATTTAAATTATGTTATATTATTAAAATTTAAATTATATTTTATGTATACATCAGCGGTTTGAACTTTTTTGAATATTATTAAATTAAGATAAACTGAAATTACTTTTTGAATATTCTGTAGAAAATATAGTGTTAAATCAAGGTATATTTAATTTGGAACCTTAAATACGCAGCAGTAGTAAGTAGGTATATATTTGGCAGGGTCAAGTGGAAGACCAGGTCAGGTTCATGTATTTTTATAACTATACCTAATATTATAAATGCGAAAGTGAGTTTGTTTGTTACGCCTATACGCTCTCTCTACTGAACCGATCGTCATTAAATTTGCATACCCGTTGTCGAGGGTACGGAGAAGAACAAAGTGTACATTTTATCCGTGGAAAAAGTACTGTTCCAAAAATTGACGCGGTTGGAGCCGCGGGTGAAAACTTGTATATTTCTAAAAATATCATCATCAGGTCTTTTTAGTCTCCATTGTAGAAGCTCTCTGTACTACCGGAGCCATACTTGGCCAGAGCAGGCAGAGTATTTGGCCTACACTCTCCTCGCTGGCTAGACGGGTTGGAGAGGTCTCATTGGTGTTTATGAGTTTTGTTTAGCTTGTATTTCCTAAGTCGCCTCTTACGACATCCACGGGAAGACTTGGAGTGGTCCTATTCTATTCTGCCGGAAACCACACGGCTAAAAATATAGTTCATTTAAATGATGAAAGAGTGTTTTAAACTCGGTGCCTTTATAATCCTTTATTTAGTTAGTAAATAGAGTTCATGTGAGTTTGCGACCTTTTAAAAATATTGTCTTATAAAAAATAGAAACCGTCTCACACTCAAGTTACAATAAATTCTAATAAAATATTTCAGCTCAACAGAGACCATTAGCCGTGAAATAAAACGGAAAATATATTCTCTGTCCAACAAAACAATGACAAATTGTTGTCCTGTGTTCCTAGCTGCCATTATTCTTGATTGCACTCGTAGTCTTTTGTTTTCGCCGTGCTCTTTAATTGGAGAGGATATGGTCCGTAATTTTATTCCCAGCCAGTTATACGCTTTAAAACAACAATTCTTTACAAGGCTTTTTTAGAACAAAGTTTTTATGTGACGTTGCTGTAAGAGCAATTCCATACCACGGCCTCCCGTAGAAGTCGTACTGTATACCATGTGTATACCTAATATGTGTTTTTTATGATATAGGATGGCAAACAAGCAAGCAGGTCATCTGATGGTAAGTGATCACCGCTGCTCATGGACAATTGCAACACCAGTGACAAGAGCGTTGCCGGCCTTGCACCAAAACAAAGACTCGTTTTTGAAGGTTCTGGAAAACAGAAAGTTTAGTCTACAGTGCGTGCGTATTTACATGTGCCTTTGGAAGAAAATGTGTAAGATAAATTTGCCACGAGCCATTGTTATTTAGACGAAATTTTTAATGAACTTTACTATAAATTAATTAGCAATCTATATCAGCACTTGCCAGATTTGCAAATTTGCCAGCATGCATTTAAGCGTGTAGTGCAAGGATAATTTCACCACGATTTTTTTCGGGTTGGCTCAGGTTGTTAGCCGTCCCCCCGATTGGTTCCCATCTTATCGCGATGGGGGGCTCAGTAGCCGCGGATTTGCCACCCGCGGTGAAGCCAAGAGGAACCAGGCGGAAGGCGCTCCAGGAGGGTTCCCAGGGCACCCACCTCGGAGTTGCCTAATGAAGAGGAAGACAACCTTTATAAAAAATTTCAGGAGGGGCCGCTCTCTCTGAGTGGCCTGGCTGTGGCCGCTCCGAACCCTCTCATTGGAGAGGGTACCGGAGCTAGGTGGGGCTGCTTAATAGCGGCCGCCGCGTCGGGGCTGTGGAGCATATGGAAGCACACGGCCCCGGCATTATGCGGACTGGATTATGACACCGTGTGGTTTTAGTGGGTTCGAGTCCCACATACCTGTCCGGCTTCCCGTGGCCGGATAGACGAGACATGAGTCTTTCCACATGTTAAAAAAAAAAGGTTGTTAGCCGTGAGACTTGTGTATTTAAAATCGACGAGTCAAATTTTATATAAACTTCGTCATTTATGGAGTCCAAAATGGCTGACACCAATTTTCATGAGAATTTGACATGTATATTCGGATGTAATTTGTGGTGTAGATCCTAAGAATAAGTAATAACTCTTACTTAATTGTAGTGTAGATCACAAAATTGAGCTCAATGAATTTAGTATATTACAGTAGATAATAATCTACTGATTGAGGCTTTACTACATACTAAGTAGCTTAGTGGAACTAGATTAGGCCAAGGCCAAAATAGCATATCCTCTCAAAAACGTATAGGTTATCATGAAAATAATTTTAAAAGACTTTCAGAGGTAAAAAAGCGTCAGGAAATTTGTTCATGACGGGGGTCAAACGATCCTTGTTTTTGTTTTATTAGAAGGGCTTTTATAATGCTTTTTTGAAGAAGGAATAGTTTATTATCGTACGTTAAATTTATAATCTTCCGCGCTTTTTTCGTATCATAACTGATATTATAAATGCGAAAAGAATTTGTTTGTTGGCTTTTTGTTTATTATCTCTGTGTTTGTACGAGTATGTAACGCTTTCACGCTTCTTCTCTTCTTACAACTTCTGAACCGATCATCATGAAACTTTGCATACGCATTGTCTGGGATTCGCAGAAGGACTTAGGGTACCTCCTACCTTCGTCCCGGAAGAAATGTCTGCTCCCAAGAGTCGGCACTAGAGAGTGATATTTATCTTCAATATTTATAAATAGGCATTAGCCATACCGGCGCACCTGTTGTATGATTGATGGACAATCAAAAAGTTACGATTTTGTATGTAAATGTTATTTTTTACAGGTCACTTGAGACACTGGAATTCGACAAAGCGAGGGGGAACAATCTTTCTAAAGTCATACGCTAAAGCTAGTATATAAGAAAGCCAATGGATCTCAGTGCCAGAGTCTATTCACAATATTTATAAGCCGCCATTGATTGATGGGCAATCATATCGTTACGATTTTGGATGTACGTTACGTCAAAACGAATTTTCGACAAAATGTTATTTTTTACAGGTTACTTGAAATTCGACAATACAAGAACAATCTTCCTAAAGTCAAACGCTAAAGCTAGTATTTAAGAAAGCCAATAGCTCTCAGTGCCATCCTTTCACAATATTTATAAGCCGGCTAACCTTACTGGCTCACCTGTTGTACAATTGATGGAAAATCAAATCGTTACAATTTTGGATGTACGTTACGTCAAAACGAATTTTTAGAATGTTATTTTTTACAGGTTACTTGAGACACTGCAATTCGACAATGCAAGGGAGAACAATCTCCGTACCGTCAAACGCTAAACCTAGTATTTAAGAAAACTAAATCGCTTTCAGTGCCATCCATTCACATTATTTTTAAGACGATATTAACCTCACTGGCGTAATCGTAACCGTTCGACTGTTACGACTGTCGACATCAATCATACAAAGCATCATACAAGCGTGATTGATGAACAGTCAAACTCTTACCATTTGGGATGTATCAAAACCAATTAATGGCTAAATGTATTTTTACAGGTCACTTGAGACACTGACATTCGTCAATGCGAGGGAGAACAGTATACCTAAAGTCAAGGGCTTAGTATTTAAGAAATCCCAGTTATTTAAGGCCAGTCACTCGCAGTGCAATCCATCCACAATAATGCTTATAAGCAGGACTTAACCGTTAAAACAACAGTTACTCCAGTAAGCGCTAATTTTTGTTTTCATGATGGACAGTCAAACCGTTACGATTTGGGGTGTATTTTATGTCAAATCGAATTAACGGCAAAATGTATTTTATGCGAGAGAGGACAGTCTACTTGAAGCCGATGGCTAAAGCTAGCGTTAAAGAAATTCTAATAACTTAAAGGCACGTAATCTCAGTACTATCCATCCACTATATTTATAACTAATCATTAATCTTACTGAAGCACCTGTTATGTGATTGATGGACAGTCAAACCGTTACGATTTGGGATGTATTTTACGTTAAATGGAATTAACGGTTAAATGTATTTTGTGCGAGGGTGGAAAGTCTACCTAAAGTGAAGGGCTAAAGCTAGCGTTTAAGAAATCCCAATATCTTAAACCCAATTACTCTAAGTGCCATCCGTCCACAATATTGATATCATCATCATCATCATCAGGTCCATTTTAGTCTCCACTACACGAGCACGACCCTCTCTGTACTACTAGAGCCATACTTGGCCAGAGCGGCCAGAGGACTTGACCTACACTCTCCACGTTGGCCAGACGGGTTGGAGAAGTCTCACAGATGTTTATAAGCTTTGTTTAGCTTGTATTTCCTAAGTCGCTTTCTACGACATCCACGGGAAGACTTGGAGTGGTCCTATTCTACTCTGCTGGATACCACACGGGATACACAATATTAATATGTGGGCGTTAACCTTACCAGCGCATCTGATGTTTAACCGATGGACGGATAGGTCACGATTTTGGATGTGTACGTTACGTGTATTTTTTTACAGATCACTTGAGGAGCTGGCATTGAAATTGCGAGGGAGAACAGTCTACCTAAGATCAAGGGATAAGCTAGTATTTCAGAAATCCCAATTACTTAAAGCTTATCACTCTCAGTGCCACCCTCTCAATGTTACAATATATATAAGCAGGCCTTACTGGCGCACCTGTTGTATGATTGACGGACAGTCAAATCGTTACGATTTGTGACGTTTGTTTTCGGACGCTTAAATTGACGTGCAATTTTTATCGCGATTCCTATTAACTATCCATAAAATATAATAAAGTTTATTGCAACACATTGACACACAACACAGTATAAAACAAAAACAAAAGAAAATACACAAAGAAAATGGATAAAACTTTTGTGCCATCAGTGTTACAAAATGTATGATTGACTATTGTGTATTTTTGTTCATTTTTGTGTGTGTATTTGAAAAATATCAGTGGCTTTTGGATAGTGTTTGGATTTTAATATATTCTGTTTTTGCGTTAGATCCAATTTTAAAGTATTTATGTAATAGCTGCCTAAGAATATGCGAATCTCGGATATTTCTTTTGGTTTTTGATTTTACTTATGACTATATTTTTTTGAATAAACGAACAAAAAAAGTCATTAACTATTAACTAAATCGATATTAAATATTTTGAACAACAAAAAATATAAAAAAAAAACAGATTAAATTATATAAAAATCAAATCAATATCGTTGCGTTTTGCGGGCAGGGTGCCTAAAATGCTGACGGCATTTCGAACAAATGCGTGTCCCCAGCACTTATAGACTTAAAAATAGGTAGAAATATAGTGTAACGATATTGTTTATTTATTAATATATTAAAATAATATTTTTTTGACATCGGGACTATTTATTTTAACAATTGGTTGCGTTCTTCAAGGTTATCAGGTATCTTTTTAGGGTTTCGTACCTCAAAAGGAAAAAACGGAACCCTTATAGGATCACTCGGTTGTCCGTCTGTCTGTCCGTCAGTCTGTCAAGACCCTTTTTCTCAGGAACGCGTAGAGGTATCAAGCTGAAATTCAAATCAAATACTCAGGTCTGCTATCCCTTGCAGTTCTGAAAAATCAAGCTTCTGAGCCAAAGCAATCAAAAGATACAGCTGGTTATGTCGCAATTTATCTTTATATAAGTCTTTTTTCGACATTCGCAAGGAAATCAAAACCTACTGGGTACTTGCAGTGACCTCAGAATCTTGAAATTTGGTACGAAGCAATGTCTTATAGCACAGATATAGGAAAAATTGCGAAAAGTAAAAATTTTTGTTACATCATAAAATAAAAATATTTTTATTTATTTTCGACATTCGCAAGGAAATCAAAACCTACAGGGTACTTCCCGTGAACTCAGAATCTTGAAATTTGGTATAAAGCAACGTCATAGCACAGATAAAGGAAAAATTGCGAAAAGCATAAATTTTGAGTTACATCATCTAAAAATAATATTTTTGAATAATTTCAAACTTATTATATATAATGTACGTAACCCTTAGTGCGCGAGTCCGACTCGCACTTGGCCGTTTTTTTTTATTTAGCCTCCGACAGAACCCTGAAAAAACCTTCTCAAATCTACGTTATCAAAGCATATAGGGTTACAGAATTGAATGGTTTTTTGTATAAGTCTTTTAAAGTTAGGTCAAGAAATGCGCTAACTTGTAATTAGCATTACATATTTTTTTTATTACACAGCATTACATTAGCAGACTGAACCTGAAAGAACATTGTATACCTTCTTACAAAAGCGTCATTGTAAATCAAAACCATTATTGATATTTTGCTATCCTTGGCCTCTGGTCAGAAGAGCTAGTTAGTATGCCTTCCCCGTTTACGGCGACCCTTAGGCGACATCCTTCACGACAAGAGGTCGTATGGTGACGTCATATCATGATAAATATAAATGAGGGTGCTACATGATTAATATCGAAGTGAGCTATTAGAAAACGTGATTGTGACTGAATTTTTACTGTCGTATCCTTGTCTAGGTCACAGAATAAGTACTAGTACTTACGTACAGAAGGCGGACTCTGCGAAGGTATTTTTTTCTTGTGTTATTTAGCTCACGTCAGAACGCAGCACCGTTTTGTTTAGATACCTACAAAATCCATTGCAAGCCAAATTTATTCTTATAGCTCTTAACAAACGATTCATAATTCGTTGAAGTCAGTGAAAACATGTGACCAAACGCGCGTCGCTGTACCGGATTTGCCTGACTTACCGCTTCGAAGTGGTCGCCGCGCATAGGTATGTTTACGATACCGACACGAGGAGAGAAAGAGGCCTGGCTATATTAACTACTAGATAGGAGGTGAGAGGTATGTGTAATATGTTTATTGGCGAGTGTATTGCAAAATTTACCTGAGCCGCTTCCTGAGGTAAATGACTCAATAGGGACATCGTTCATGAGTAATTTGTTAATTTGTCACGTTTCTACATGTATTCCATACATATATAATCTTCGTCGTTGTCATCGTCTTTATCCCTAATGGGGTAAACAGCTTCTAAGACCATAAGACTCAAGTGCCGCGTTTAGCGTGTTAGCAGGGGTACATATTAAAATCCCAAAAAACATAACACCTTTATTTAAAATGTACGAGCCCAAAATACCCGAACTCAAAATACCTTAAGATTTAAAATACCTGATCCGATTACACCTTACTGTACAATGCCAGAATTCGAAATACTAAAACATTATTATGTCACATTTTTAAAATGCCAAACCTTAATATATTAAATTTTCTTTTAACCTTACATTTAAATTCCAAAATACGAAATGCATAAAATAAATAACCCAACCTAACCTAATACTCGTATTCTGGTAGCAGCTCGATACTGACGGCGATTTGTTTTCTGGTGGGGTCGCAGTTCTAACCCAACCTAACCTACTATTCTGGTAGCAACTCGTCACCACCACGTCAAAGGTCGAGGGGTGGTTCCGAAGAACTCTGACACCAGGGTGTGTATGGTTAATTGACCATGTCACCTACGCGAAATGATGATGATGGTAGCAAATCGCTTCTGACGACCATCCGTTTTCTGGTGGGTCACAGTTCTAACCTAACCTAACCTGATATTCTGGTAGCAGCTCGTTTCTGACGGCGATTCGTTTTCTGTTGGGATCGCAGTACTAACCCAACCTAACCTAATATTCTGGTAGCAACTCGTTTCTGACGACAATCCATTTTCTGGTGGGTCACAGTTCTAACCTAACCTAACTAATATTCTGGTAGCAGCTCGTTTCTGACGACATTCCGTTTTCTGGTGGGTCACAGTTCTAACCTAACCTAACTAATATTCTGGTGGCAGCTCGTTTCTGACGGCGATTCGTTTTATGTTGGGATCGCAGTACTAACTTAACCTAACCTAATATTCTGGTAGCAGCTCGTTTCTGTCGGCAATTCGGTTTCTGGTGGGGTCGCAGTTCTCACCTAACCTAACTTAATATTCGTGTAGCAGCTCGCTTTTTCTTCGAATTTATAAAATCAGTTAAATTAGGTTAAGTCTTTTTAAAGTCAGGTATTTATGGATAAGGTATTCCGTAATAGGATGTTTTAAGCTTGAGCTATTCAACCATAAGGTAATTTGAATATTTTATTTTTTAAATACTTGGTATTTTAAATATACGGTATTTAGAATTCGGGTATTTTGGGCTCGTACATTTTAAATAAAGGTGTTATGTTTTTTGGGATTTTAATATGTACCCGTTATCAGGCGTAAAAGTGGAAAACTAACTAAGTAGTAATGATAAGTTGCTAACCGCATTGCATATAAATCCTTCCTTATTTTTTCGTTAATCCGTCCACCGGCTTCACGGTCTGCGCGAAAAGAGAAGTAGGTAGCTGGTACATTGAACGTTTTTCTTTCAGACAGACCTGCATGTAAGAACGTGGGCAGAAAACGAACGTAAAAAGTGATTTTATTGTAAAAATAATGACGAAAAAAATGCTTGAATTATTCTACCTTAAATTGTTATAATGTTAATTTTTTTTCGATTATTGTAATTTAGCTAACGTAATATTTATTTTTCATAGAAAATCGGCTATAATAAAAATTAAACTTGTAATTTTTTATTGATTACAACAAGTGAGACATATTGCCTAGTATAGGGCCGACCTTGGCCGACCGCTTATCATTTTTCATGTCAAAAGTTAAATAAATTCATTGCATTTAATTTAATTTCTCTATTAATCGTTTAAAACAAACCGTTTTGCTTTTTTAAAAGAAGTTAATCTTCAAGATAAGTAAAATAAAATATTCGAACCAAAAATATACGAAAGCATATATATAAACCGGGTACACATTATCCTAGCAGCCGTAAAATAACGTTGACGTCCTTCGTTCAGGACCTTCTTGTTTGCTCAGTAAACAGCACAAAATCATGCGCCAAACGAGTGTTTTTAAAAGGGCCCTCTAGCCCTTGCTCACACAGAAATCAGCTTTATGAGAAATTTATATTTTTCATATATGTACGTAGAAGGAGGATCAGACTTGAATTTTATTTGTAGGAACCCCTGGTTTATTCAGGAATAATAAAGTACATTTTAGATTAATTATAATTTATATTTTATGTTTTCAATCAAAATTTTATTAAAATTATTAAAACATATTTTTTTTATAACATTGGATAAATCAGCCGCTTTGATCGTCATAAGTGTCTATCTACTATAAATACTTATTTACTGACGTCGACGATAATGGTAATGGTAAAAAATTGTTTCTTGTTACGCCAAGAAAGTGTTTCTTTGTGCACAGGATGTTTTGCATCTCCGGCTGTCTCACCGGAGGCCGCGGGTTCAATCTCCGATCAGATCAGATATTAATTTGCTATAAAATTTATTATCGTTGAGTTAGTATACCATAACACAAGTTTAGAACTTACTTTATGGCTAAACCTGCGTGATTCGAGCGTATATTTTTTCGTATTTAATTTGCTTATTTAACCTCCGGGTTAATCATGAAGATGACAAATCAAAATTAACGCGGACGTCGCAGGCAACAGCTAGTTAAAAATATAACGAATAAGCTAAGTAATTTAAAACGTTAATAACTTGTCAATGTGTCCATGTGTTGGCAAGTGCGCTAGCTGCATTTCTGTTGTTATAATAACTTAATGACGACCCTAGAATTATTCATGCCATAAAGGGTTTAAAATTATTGAAATGAAAAAGATAGAGAAGTTTTAGGAATCGTTTGTGTTCTGCCACGATGGAATAAACTCCGACAAAAGAAAACGAACAACAAAAAGGTCGGTCTCAGTCCCTTTCAAATCCTCATTAACATTATAAATACAAAAATGAGCTTCTTTGTTTTTTCTTTGTTACTGTTTAAACCGATCTTCGTGAAACTTTATTTCATACAACGTGATTTTGAACCCCTTAGCTATATCGGAATCAGAATCCCTAATGGAATACAGTATGGAATAAGAAAAAAAGCTGATTGCAAGAAGAAATTTCTTCTTGCAATCAGCTCTTTTTAGGGTATCCTAATACAAAGTCGGCGATCAGCTGGACGAATTACTATGGAAAGTCATTTTTTTTGTTTTTACCTAATTTCTTGCAATTATGTATTTCATGAGGGATTCTGATTCCCAGATTTCAATATAGCGATGAGTCACAAGCCGAACACTTAGGCCGATCGTGCCTCTCTATCGCTTGTTGGGCACTCTCGCTTGCACACGGAACGTGACACTTTTTTTTGTGCATGCAGCCGGCGTTCATCGATTTATAAGACTTTATCACGTCAATATATAACAATAACTGCTACTACTACTACTCCACCCTCCCCTTTCCCACTGTCACTCCTCTTCCCCTTCCCTTACATGCCGAGTTACATGCTGTTTCGACCCCACATAAAGTGGGACGAGGTGTAAGAAGAAGAATAAGAAGATTACTAAGGGTTGTTACAAGTGATCGTAAATATTGTTTTAATGCAAGCTAGTTCATGCAGCTGAATCTGGGGAAAATATTCTGCAGACTTCACTCGACTTGCTCCGTAAATAATACTTTCCGACTAGCCCGTATGTTTAACTAGGACGGGGCTTGTGGCTTGGGTGAACTGGGACAATTTATGCGAAACAGAAAATGTATAGCTACAAGTATACCCTACTTAAGTACCTATAGTCTAAGATCAGAATAGATGGTGACGTTCAACCTTATTTTTTCTCAATGAAAAGGATTATTGGAGAAAACCACATAAAACGTATAATAAGATGAATAATAATAAAAAAGTAATTGCGAACTCTCACAAGTGTATGATATAAGTGAAGAGGAAATAGCAGGACTACTAAACAGGTTGGAGGTTGTGAGTCTTGAGTATGGACTCAAGATCAATCGGAACAAGACCAAACTAATGATCGTGGACAGAGCCGAGAATATGATGAGAACTTATGAGCTACGTGATCTGGACACCGTGGACAAGTTTGTGTACTTAGGGTCCCTAATAAGTAGTGACGGTGACTGCAAAGAAGAGGTTATTCGGCGGGCTCAGATGGCCAAAGCAGCGGTGAAACGTCTGGAGAAAATTTGGAGAAACAAAAACATATATCGCAACACCAAAGTGAGACTTATGCGCACCCTCATTTTCTCCATTTTCTTGTACGCTTCAGAGACATGGACCCTAACAGCCAAGACAAGAGACAGGATTGATGCATTCGAAATGTGGTGCTGGCGAAAAATGTTAGGAATAGCGTGGACAGAACGCCGCACTTATGTATCAATTCTACAGCAGCTCAAGATCCGGACCCGTCTTTCAGTAGTATGCCTTCAAAGAGCACTTTCGTTCTTCGGTCACGTGGCAAGACGCGAACCAGATAACCTAGAAAAGCGCATTCTAATCGGTCGCGTGGCAGGAGTAAGACCTAGAGGCAAGCTACCAACCCGCTGGACGGATCCACTTCTGAATTCCTTGAAGTGTGCCACACAGGCTGCCATTTACTTGGCCCAGAACAGATCAGCCTGGAAACATCTTGTGGCTGGGGCAAATTATGGTGGTCACGACCCTCAGTCATTAGGAAAACGACCAAGAAGAAGAAGACAAGTGTATATATAATTAACTAAAATAAAAAAAAATAACGTAGGTAAATCCAGTCTATTTTTTTACAGATCACACCAATTAAAGTGAATAGAGTATGTATAAACTATAAAGCCTATAAGGTTGTTTCTTTTTTCCGTCACTACAATTGGGATGGAAGGTATAAGCGGGCAAGTTGAAATTAGTGATTTGCGTCTTCTATCGACTTCATACTTTCTATTGAAATGCCCAGTGAACCTTAAAAATACCTGAATTAAAATGGAAAAAAGGAAATCAAAATCTTGACTGAATTGTTGAATTTGATATTACAATCAAATTTATCATTGAAAAAACAAGAAGAAACATAATATTTTGCTAAGGAATAGCAAAAGCTTAGGAATAGTTTATTATTTTTTATGAATAAGACTGATTATGAACAACGTGTTTTTAGTTATTTTTGTTCGTACGCTTTTTTAATGAGCATGAATCACGTCCACCGGAACTGTGCCGTGCCGTGGCACGGCATGTCACAGGCGTGTAAAAAGGCGTAGCACGGTACGCTTACAGACCAGAGATTACTGCTTCTTCTTTCGTTGCCATAGGATGAATGCATTTTAATTTGACGCCACTAGTTCCTGAAACAAAACCCCAAAGGAGAGGAAAGCTCTCCGATATTGCTTTGTCAAGTCCCATATTTATCATTTTCCGTATCGACCGGGCACACAATAGCTGAAATCATGGCTCGCTCGCCAACCTGCATTATGTCGCAGCTATTGAGGCTAAGCCGTTACCGGGATCAATACAGCCTATTGAGCTTTTGTTTCACGGCTTCCACTACCCGTTGCATTTCAAGAGATATACATACATACTATCATGATTTGAAGAGACATACATATAGGGCTACCATTTAGGAATTTTAAAAAATCCTGGCAAAAAGCCGGACATTTCGATAAAAGTCCGGACTTTTTGGAACCACTTAGTTTAGTTCAGTGCTATGGTAAGCATAACATTGTACGCAGACGCTCGCATTACGAGGCGATAAAAAAAATGTTTTATTAAAGGGCCGGACAAAATCCGGACAAGAGTCTAAAAGTCCGAACATGTCCGGACTAATCCGGAGGGATGGTAACCCTACATACATACATCCTTTATACCTTGCAGAGTAAACGGAGCCCAGAAGTCTTCAAGACCTAAAAGCCACGTTCAGCACCTTGCTAGGCTTTAGATGGGAAACGGAATAAAAATAGTGATGGGTTGCCAGTTGCATCGCCTACATGGCGTGGCCCGTGCGAAGCCGGGGCGGGCCGCTAGTATTAAATAAAATTAAGAGACATTACAATATAATATACATACAGATTTCGATAGGTGCATATCTCTTTATTTTTCTTTGCGTAGCCTTAGCAAAGAGAGAAAATGAGAGCGACATATCCCGTATCATATTGGGTCGGCTCGAATAGTTTTTCATTAAAATGAAATTACATTACCCTGAAAATACGACACCTCTTATTTTAGACAGAAGAAAAAAAAAGATCGTCCGACAATTAAATCAAGGAATCGAACAACGAACCTTTTATTGATAATCATCCCAACGCGATTTCCTAACGTATAAAATAGTGTTCGGAAACAACTTCAAGGATGCGCACTTCATCGACGAATATAAACATAAACTTCTTACATCCAGATGGAAACCATTATGGGCAGTTTGAAAATTGCAAAATTTGTTGGAAAATATGTAGGATTGATTGTGTCTAAATTCTTTATTAGCATGATCGACAATATGGTTCTGTCACGGTTTCAGGAAACACGAGGCACGGCTGGCAGCTACATACATTATAAAACTTCATATCTTCAGAACGCTTTGTCATAAATTAAAAATAAAGGGTTTTAATGACTTATTAGAAACGGGTCTAGGTCATAATATCGTCAGTCACTGTCACTACATCGAGATATCCCAGCTGAAGAATATAGTCTCATCACACTATCAAATTTATATAATGCTAGGCAGTTGGCAGTCAGCCGTGACCAATTTTGAGCAGATAATTCCTTAAACCGTGACAAAAAATTGTCTAAACTGCTCAGAATAATACTGCCGATTGTGCTTATTATAATTTTAATAAATAATCCTAAATAATAAAAAAAAAACATAGCATTGTTTAAACTGCCATTACTACTATAAGTTTGACATTGGATATCTACATTTACCAATGAAGTGCGCATCTAATCCATCTCCAAACACTATCTTATACATCAGACAATTTCACTCGGATGACTGTCTATTAAGTTCAAAAGACAACTTTTTTAACCGTTTAATAATGGCCACTTCTCAAATTTTACTGATTCTTTATAATGCCTTATTAAAATTAATAAATTTTGTTCCAGAACCCTTTAAGAATCACGCAAAGATAAAAAAAATTGGCTGTCTGTAAAGCCGGTATACGTATGATAATTTTACTTGATAACGGTAGATGCGTCACAAGCCAAATGCTTAGGCTAATCGTGTCTCTTTAACGCTTGTTCCGCGCTCTCGCTTACATAACGTGACACTTTTCTTGCGTGCAGCTGGCGTTCATCGATTTATAGGACGTTACCACGTCAAAAAACCACGGGCAACTAAGACTATGAATTAACATCACGTACATAGTATAACGTCTTTTTCCCTTGCGCGTTAGACAGAGCCTAGATCTCTAAGACCTTATGGCCACAAATACAAATACAAATAATCTTTATTGTGGATCACAGGTAAATAAAAAGTTCTAACAATAGTGTTAGTGCAGCCGTGTCCTGCCCAAATTAGGACATACAATAATTTAAGTCTTTAATCTTTTTGAAATTATAATATCAACATTGTAAATTGTCAATTAAATAATCATTAATACAGTAATAACATTTTTTAGTCAAAAATAATTTTAATTGTCGTTTAAAAGTCGTCACATTTAGATCCTTAAAACTGTCAGGTAAGTTATTATAAATAACAGGTGCCATACCAAATACACTTTTTCTCATAAGGGCCGTATTATGACCGACATTTACTAATTTATATTGTGGTCGAATATGTTCTACTCTCTTTCTTGTATCACTTAGTGTTGCAAACAGATGTTGATTGGTTTTGACAAATACACAAATTTCTAATATATATGCATGGGAAGGTCAACAATTTAAGGTATTTAGCATGTTGGGGGGCGTGTAGATGAAAAACGGAATCAAAATAGTGATGGGTCGCTAGCCGCATCGACCGGCTTTTTCGATCTGCGTTGGAAGTTTTTTCGTTTCTCCGAGACCAGCATGGAAGCTATTATTTAAAATCTATGTAAATTAAATAAAATAAACCAAAACTGATCTCCCGTATTTTCAACATAGATAAATAAAAAAATATGTAGAAAATAGAGCCCATATCACTGTCATCAATTAGGACAAGATGCTCAAAGTTCATAGATATTTCCTTTTTAGTACATAAGACCCCAGAGGTTAACCTAACGACGGCCATCCTCATCTCCGATTAAGGTGAATTACGGGTCGCTGATGTAAATTAAAGTGCTGGCCATAAAAGTACGCCTTAAGTGGTCTTCGCTCAAATCATGATAGACGCATCTAAAAGCCATCCACGTTAGTGTGGCCGCGATAATGGCGGCTAGGGAGCGCCTTTGTGCCACTAATCGGAAAGACAAAGTCTAGTAACATGCATCAGGTAAAATTTACGTTGGATATGGCAGTTATATCTGAAAATATGCTTACAGTAAATTCATACTTTTTTTGACTCTATGCTAGTATGGAAGAAAAGAAAATCTGAGGCATCATTTTAGTAGGCGATGCGGCTAGCAACCCCTCATTATTTTTCATTCCGTTTTCCAACTAACGCCCGACATGCTAAACGTGCCAAGTGTGGTGAGTATGTAATATCCTCCTATGGAACGAGGAATTCTTGGGCTCTCCCAAGAATTCCTCCCCCCTTGTCCAGCAGTGGACTTTTTGTGGCTGTAATGATGATGATGATGAAACTTCAATCGGACGTAAGTACGGCAAGGGATTCTATATGCGATGGACTTGATCTCTGACAATTGAAAGTTCGGTTCAATTGTCAGAGATCGAGTCGGGGAGGCAGGCATGCCCGCATCCCGCGTCGTGCTTGTTCATTTCGCTCTTGACTGTGCTCGTGTTTAGCAGACACTGAATACACATTATTCACACAACTTTGCGCAACCGAATTTCTGCCGCATTATTTCAGCGCATATGATGTGCCATATTAGCCGAATATATCGGAACGTAAAATCAGCCTCGGAACTTCAGACGCGAACTTTCGGCATAGTATGTTTAGACACATATTGTCATAATGTTCGCAGAAAAGTCACCACGATGGTTATTGAGCTCCGACTTAAAAGTCGGAGCTCAATAACCATCGTGGTAACTTTTCTTCTTTTACTTCTTACATCCACAAAGCCTGAAGGATATCTCGCCTCGGGTGAGGGTCACGGATATGCGCATATTGCATACTAAGGACCGACACGCACATATACGCGAGTGGCGACCAAAGGAGAGGGAAATGCCACGATGCCCTAGTAATTAATACTGTCTTGGATTTTTTTTTTTATTAAATGGCAATAACCATCTGCCAATCAATAAGTTGTACCTATACAACATATACTTTTTACATTAAATATTTAAAACATTTAAAATCCTTAATGATATTCATTTCTTTAGGTTTTAATGAGAAAAATATTGACATAGAGTGCAAGTATACTTGCGCTAATAGATTTAAAAAATAATGCGTCTCTTCATGCTTCTATGCTTGCGCTCTTTGCCAATATTAGGAATCGGATTCAGTTGTTTATTGTAAATATTACTTTTTAGAGTTCCGTACCAAAAAAGTTAAAACGGGATCCTATTACCAAGCCTCCGATGAGTTTGAGTAAGCGCTAATAATGCTCACACCGATTGGTGTGAGCATTATTAGCGCTTACGCATGTTAAGTAACCCTGGGTACGGTCCCACTGGGATGAGTCCCGGCTATCATCATTGATGACCGTCGTCAAGCTATGTCACATGCCTTCAGACAGCTTGAAAAATCTAACACCAGTGTTAGCGACCTACACATATGAAAAAGAAAACCCAGCCTCTGACATCCGTACGTCCGACATCGGTCTGTCCGTTTATCTATCATGGGGCTGTATCTATTAAACCGTGTGGTCCATGTTTTTTATTGCTCCATGCGTACTTATTATACATATACACGGTGAAATTTTGATCGTTTTGGACCCTCAAAGGGGTGATTTAACCCGTCGATATAAACAAGTTTTCATAAGGGACCAATGCTGGGAATTAAAAAAAAATTGTCATTTCCATACAAAAGAGTCCCGCCGCTCGGTCAGTTTGTATGGGAATGTCGAATTTTTTTTTAGTTCCCAGCATTCTTCCTATAGGAAAAGTTGTTCATGTTGATGGTCTGTGTCTCCCGTTTAAGGGTCAAAAACGAAAAAAAAAATTCACTATGTATATCATCAGATATCCGACACGTCTTAAAATCGCACTTGGGCAGTTATATAAATTTGTGTTGTCGCCGAAAATTTTCTATCTTCGTCTTTTAACATCAATGTCATTCGTTTTTCATTTTTTCTTTATTTCCTTTAGTTAAAATATCTCCACTATCCCTCGTTGGGGCCCTGTAGGTGTATATGTGGGTATTCCTATGCATGCAACGCGATCGAGTTAAGCCCTCATACCCTTTATTTTGCCTGCGGTCTGTCCCTTTTCATTCGAGAGCCATGTTAGAGCTTACACTGGCTTAGTTTCAGAATATTGTTGTGTAGTTAGCAATTTGGAATTTTATTACTTTGTACCGTGTGGCTTCTGACTAGACTAGGACCGTTCATCATCATCATCATAGTAACATCATCGCGGATGTTAAGCAAAATAAGAAAACTCCTTTTGGAAACATTCGCGATGACGAAAGACAAATAAGTCATCCAATTCTTGTAAAACATATTAATATGAGTACTTGTAGTACCCGACGAGGCCACCTGACTTTCCACCTGATGAGAAGCTTCCATCAGGGTGAGATCTCCCCTGGGTAGTCTGGAAATCCCTTAACCGAGTCCGGGCTGGTGTTGGGAGATGTCCAGAAAACAAAGTTAGTGACGTTTCTTTTACACATAACGCACCCACCAACATGAACGTGGCTTTTTGGTCTTAAAGGCCTGGGTTCTGTTTACCCCGCAAGGGAAAAAGACGTGACGTGATATTTATGTATGTACTTTCCCAACAATGTGACTTCGGTGCCAATCAGTCCATTCCTCAACTTCTGTCATGTCATAACTGTTCCACTACTAAAAAGGCGATCAGTGGAGTCAAAATACCTTGTAAAGATCTCTTCTTCCAATCTGGTCTAGGTGAAAATAAAAAGCGTAAATATACCAGCTGCATCTCTTTCCGCGCAGAACGTAAAAGGCGACCGAGGGAATGGGTGAAAATTTTAATAATATTATTAGTAGGCGATGCGGCTAGCAACCCATCACTATTTTGATTTCGTTTTCTACAAACCACCACATCTTTTGCTCAACAACATGCTAACCGTGGCTTTTAAAGACCTGAGCTCTGTCTATCCCGCATGAGAAAAGGACGTGATATATGAAACATTTTGAATGGACAACAAGAAGAAGATTATATCAGGAAAATGAGGTCAAAGACAATATCCATAGCGTAAATGTATTAATTTAAATTAAACTCTAACAAATATTATATCATAAATTAATTTCTGTCATATCAAATATAAAGCAAAGGCTTCCACGGATTATCATACAAATTAAACATTCCACGTAGCTAAGCTTATCAAGGTATATTATTGCAGTGCGATTTCGTAAACAAAGAGCTAGTTTGATTGATTTTGTTCAATGAGGATTGATAATGAAGACCTCGGTAATGCGGTCGACAGAGTAGTGACTTGGTAGTGACTCTGTCGACCTCATTACCGAGGTCCTCATTATTAATGGTACAGAGCGCTGTATCATTGTTTCTTTTTGACAAGGTTTTATTTAGTTTCACCTGTCCCGATGTTTGTCTGTAATCAAATCTTGCAAGTTAAATTTGATCCACTTACCGGTTACTGATTGAGCTCAAATTTTGAATGCATGTGTAAATCGGATGACAATACAATATTATGGAATTGTTGCACTGGTCAGATGATGGAATCGAAAGGTAGGTAGACATAGGAACTCTTAGACATGGTACACCAATTGTGTTTGGCTCATTTGAACTGTCTTGGAAAGTACAGTGGTTACAGTGTAGTATCGTTTATAATACAAGCTTGTCACAAAAATGTATGTAAAGTCAATTTTGTTTATTAAGTTATTCTGTTTTAGAACGTCTCCTCATACAAGTACTAGCTGTTGCGCGCGACTTCATCCGCGGCAATTTCCGTTATTATGATTAATTCGTTTTTTTATTAGTATAGATGAAAATTTTTCCCCCGTTTTCAAAACATTTTTTATTGATGCTTCGCTCCTATTGGTCGCAGCGTGATGTTTTATAGCCTAAAAGCCTTCCTCAATAAATGGACTATCCAAAACAAAAAGAATATTTCAATTTGAACCATAGTTCCTGAGATTAGCGCGTTCAAACAAACATACAAACAAACTCTTCAGCTTTATAATATAAGTATAGATATAGATTAAGAAAAAGTATAGCTTTTGGCTTAGAAGCTTATTGAATGCGAGATTTGTTAAATATTATTTCATAAAAAGGTACTTATTTGTTTTATACAGAAACGAGTATGTTCACCTAATATATATCATTATATCAATGATAACTATTGTTAATCTACCAAAGGCTTTCATAAATGATAAAATAAATAGAACATCCCACATACCCGTATAACCCAATAAATATCAACTTTTGGAAACATAATAAATTCAGTGTGTTTGGTGTGGTTTGGCGTAAACTAATTACTCATATAATGAGGAATTCGAGTGTGCTTACCTCGGTAATGAGAGTCCACGCAGCCTGCGCAATAACTTCTTTTTTTTTTCAAATTAACCTTTTCAACGTCACAATCTGATATATGTGACAAATAAATTTTTTACCCCCACCGGTCAGTCTGACAGCTCCACAGATTGTGAATGCACTGATCATTAAATTAATTTGTCACATATATATATATATATATATCAGATTGTGGCGTTGAAAACGTTTATAACAATTTTTGTATTAATTGGAAGAGAGTATTGATCAGTTATCTAATCGCGCAACACATACGCGAAAAGTCCCGGGTTTGGACTCCGCCAGGCTCTACTTAAACCTCTGAGTAGCCCAAACTGTTCATCAAATTACCTGCTCCTGTGAAAGGAAAACACTGTGGGGCAAGCTGCATTGTGTAACAATTTCTATTAATTTTTGTCGTAATTTATTATGGTTGCGTACCCAAAGGATATAAACGAGACCCTAATATCGCTCCGTTGTCCCTCTGTCTGTCTGTCCGTCTGTCCGTCTGTCACCAGGCTGTATCTCATGAACCGTGATAGTTAGACAGTTGAAACTTTCACAGATGATGTATTTCTGTTGCCGCTATAACAACAAATACTGAAAAATAGAATAAAATAAAGATTTAAGGGGGCTCCCACACAACAAACGTGATTTTTTTTGCTTGTTTTTGCTCGATAATGATAACGGAAACAGGTAGACGCTTGAAATATTAACAGAATATTTAGTTACATATTTACTTTCAAAATAAATAGTTAAATAAAATTAATATAAGGGGGTGTCCCATACAATAGATACGATTTTTTGCCGTTTTTATGGATAACGGACCGGAACCCTATGTGCGCGAGTCCGACTCGCACTTGGCCGATTTTTTTTATTGCGAAATGTTTATAGACCAACTTATAGTCTAATCAAATTTAAGAATATTGACGCACACAATGTGAGTATTTACTAAACTACTAAATGACCTCATTAGTACCAACTATCGGACACATTGTCATTGCAGTGTGTGCGGCGTAATTGATTCCTGCCCAAGTAATGAGGAATGCCACGTCAGGTGCCCTGTGGGAACCTCGCGTAATGAGGGCATCGGCACCCTCGCCCTACTTTCCCTGACTTCGTTTTGAGAGGGAATCTTTTGTGGTGAATATGCAGGTAAGCTTTTTTATCAGATTGCCAAAGAAGCGTTATGTATTATGTGTGTATGTAGAGTAATAGTCTTTAGGCTTTATAAGTTATTGGCAGTTACATTATACAAATTATACTTAAAATAACTTTCACCCGCGGCATAGTATTATTTCTTAAGATAAAATGTACCCTATATCCTTCTCCGTAACTCAGACAATGGGGATGCATAATTTCATGACGATCGGTTCATTAGACAGGTCGTGAAGGCGTCACAAACAAACTCACTTTCGTATTTGTAATATTACATAGTTGGGATAGTTGATGACTAAATGAAATTAATTGTAGATGTAAATATTTGTGATTAAAACTAACGGAGAGCGATAAAAGAGTGATATTGATATACCTTCTGATTACTCAAGTACAAAGTCGGCATCTGCGCGGATTCACCATCACCCTGAGGAAGACCTCCAGAGAAGGTCAAAAAATGCCTGTAAGTAGCTGACTTTATAAGTGATTTACCCATTCATATATATATGTAATAAAAGTTAATTCTGATAAATTTCATTGATAACAAAAGCTGTTAAATTCAATCCAGCATTCAGAAATTACCAACACGCAAATAACACACAAAGAGCAATAACCATACAAAAGGAGCCATTTAAACAAAATCAAATTTTATTATGTTCGACCGGCGAACGAGCAATGCAAGGGAAAATAAAAATAAAGCTGAACAAGTTAACTGCGATGCTCGAGTCAATTTCAGTAAACGACAACTACACTAAAAGCTGCGTAATAATATTTCCAGAGGGTCGAAAAAACGGTCAAAACAGGAAAGTACCTACACGCGGTACAATTCTCAAAATATATGTAACGGTTTAACTTCACTAAAACAATCACATCATTTTACAAAGGAGAATGGAACCGTTCCATACATTCGTGGGCCCAAGCATTATACAAATCAAAAATGCCTTATATAAAAGGTTTCATAATAACAATTGCCTACAGGAAAACAAGTGAAATTGGGCAATCCAAAAATCAAGATGTTTGATTATATTGTGGCTCGATTTTCATATATTTATGCGATTGTTTAATGCTCAATATGAATCGAGTTCACTTTTTATCAGTTATTTAATTTAATAACATATAGTAAGTTTTCTGTATGGTAAAATAATACATTATTTTGTAAGTTTCATTACAAAAATGTTTTTTAGTACACCTTTCATTTCGATAACATCTGGGCCCGCGAATCCCCATCTTCTTTGTACATAATAATATTTTAAGTATTTTATTTAAATCAAATAACGCTTCATTATTAAGTAAGTGCGAGCCAGGAGTAGTACTAACCTGAAAACCTATACTAATTCGTCAATAATAAAGAAATGGGTGTAGCAGGGTTGTGATACCCTGACTGACAGACTGTAACAAAGATTTGAACGTGAATTTGTACATAGGTAATAAGATGTGAGGTCACAAACACTTTTTAACTTTTCTTGTAGTTGGTGTATGGAGTTTAGGTTTGAATTTAGTGGTGGCATAGCATTGTTTGATCGTTGATCAGGTTACCCTATCATATAAAGTTGGAGGCTTCCTCACGTCCGTTTACTTTCACCACAATATGAGTAGACTAACGCTACAGAGCTGCTGCGGCAGCCATACTTGTAGTATCACACACTCGTATGCATCCTCTTTGCTAACGTTTTAATAGTCAGTTCAAAATTCATTACGTTTTATAAAACGTAATGATGTAATAAAATAGTCAATCATACGTAAGCTGCAATGTATTTTGAAGTGACTATCAAAACGTACACTGAGTTAGCAAATAGGCCGGCTGATGCGCCACGAGAGTGCCCGGGTTCGATTCCCGGTCAAGTCATGACGGAAAACGATCTTTTTCAGACTGACCTGGGTCTTGGATGTTTATTCTATATAAGTACCTATTATAAAATACAATACTTTGAGTTAGTATCCTACGAAAGTTTACGAATTACCGTGGGAATAGCTCAATTTGTGTGATATGTCCCTATATTTTTAATTTTATATTTATGTAGATAGCTGATCGCGCGAAATAAACGGCGTGGCGAGTGCCATGGGGCGCTGCTGTATGTACTAACTATGCTGGTGTCTACTTTGGGTCCCTCACTTGGTAGCTTAAAATTAAAGAGTACTAATTAGAAAAGGCTCTAAAAAGTATAAACTACACGTGTCTGTCATATTATGATTGTGATGGAAAATATATATTCTTCATGTATGGTGTACCTACAAGTAATATAATGTCTCGCACTTAATTTCGTCGATTGCTTTTAGTAATGATGAAGTGATGTGAAGTGAGCAATGCTTCAGAATAGGCCCATAGACTGGAATATGTGCATGATCACGAGATGGGAACATAAAAGCTTGGAACAGCGTTAAGCAAATCGTATTAACTCAGCTTATTGTGATTCAATTTTCTCAAATAATCCTCTTAGCGTCATCGTGTTAGTGTTTGGATTACGTTAGTCGACTTACCAGACAAGCTGTGGTTTAAAGGCATACTGAACTTGATTTTTGTTTTCCTTCTCTAGAATTTAAGGATAAATTCAGTATATTTTTTTCATATCATGTTTCACATCTGCCAGCAGTACCGAGACAACGCTCACATTAGTCCTTAAACATTCAAAAATATTTCACATATATTTAAATACAAATCAGTGAAACTTCTTTTGTTTAATTAAAGCAAGCATTTTCTCATATGGTACAAGAAAGTACTTCCCTATATTTAATGTGTATGGATTTTGATTATCTTAAGTACTCCGAAGGAAAAATAACTGTCTATGAAGCAAAATAGCCGGAAAGCGGTGCTGTGTCTGACTTTTAGCAACTTGATAAAATAAATCATATATTTAAAAAAAAAATGCGTTCAATGTGATAACGTGACTTATGTGTTATTTCGACTACTTATGGAACTCTACTATTTTTTAAAATATATTTTAAAATTTCGTATACAGTCAACTGATATTTTTATGTCCTTCAAAAAGTTAAATATTATTTCTGTCTGTAAAGAAAAAGTGTTTAAAACTTAAACAAGAAATATTTGAAAGAAATATTAATTAATAATATTGCTTAATTAGCCGTGTGGTATCCGGCAGAGTAGAATAGGACCACTCTAAGTCATCCCGTGGTGTCGTAGAAGGCGACTTAGGAAATACAAGCTAAACAAAGCTTATAAACATCTAAGACACCTCTCCAACCCGTCTGGCCAGCGTGGAGAGTGTAGGCCAAGTCCTCTGGCTGCTCTGGCCAAGTATGGCCCTAGTAGTACAGAGAGGGTCGTGCTCCTGTAGTGGAGACTAAAAAGGACCTGATGATGTATTTTTTTTTTTTTTTTTATGTATATCCGACGGCAAACGAGCAGACGAGCCACCTGATGGAAAGTGGTCACCGTCGCCCATGGACATCTGCAACACCAGAGGAGCTGCTGATGCGTTGCCGACTCTTAAGATACCTGTAAACACGCCTTTTGAAGGACCTCAAGTCATAGCACACAGGGAAAACCTCGGGAGGGAGTCCATTCCACAATCTTGCTGTACGAGGAAAAAAACTACGTGACGCTCTGACATTTTTGGAGACCCAAGTGTCAAGGATGTGGGGGTGGACTTTACTCCTGTGGCGAGCGGTGCGGTGGTAGAAAGGTGACGGTGGCACCAATTCAAAAAGTTCTTCAGAACACTCCCCATAGTATAGACGGTAAAATACACACAGAGAGCCAACGTCTCTCCGTAGACCGAGGGTGTCTAAATCGTCTGTGAGTGTGGGATCGTCGATAATACGAATTGCCCGGCGTTGGATGGAATCAAGAGGAGATGATGATGATTGCTTAATTATAATTGTATTAAATAGATCCTTCAAAATGTGATTTGACGTGAAAAAGTGCCTGCAAAGGCTAAATTCTGAATAAACCTTTAGAATGTTGTGTGTGATTATTCTTCAAGCCACTAATGTAAAGTCAAAAAACAACATTATACGATATCTTTACATTCCAATGTTGTTTATGAAAAAATATTGGTTTAGTTTAACTGACGTCACTCACGAAAAAACATGACAATCGGCATTTTCGGTCATGTGACATAAGCATAAGATTTAAATTATTAAATTAAAGATAAATACTATGATATTCAACGAAATTGTTTTATATTTGTATTTCTAATGATAAAAACTATACAATTATTTACCAGAAGAAAATATTTTCATAATTTATTTTTGACTAGCTGTTGCCCGCGGCTCCGCCCGCGTTAATGTCGTTCCCTTGGGAACAATAGAAATGATACAAATTCCATACAAACCCCTGCCCCTTTGCTTTTTCCCCTTAAGGGGGAATTTAATACATTTCACCTGCATAGATCTTTAGCCCTTAAGGAGGGGATTTTTCCCATTCCACCTACACAGATATTTTTTTATTGTAATGGAGAACTTCTTATTGTCATATTTCTAAGTAAATAAAAAAAATCCATACAAACTTTACCCCACCTATTCTACCCCTTCAAGGGGAAATTTCGACCATTTTAACTACACAGATCTTTTTAATTGTAATGTAAACATATATACTTATTTTTATACTTCTATGTCCAGAAATGAGAAAATTTCCATACAATTCCGACCCTCCCCCCCCCCTTATCCCTTAAGGGGAAAATTTTGTACATTTCATCTACACAGATCTTTTTTAATTGTAACCTAGAACGTATATACTTATTTTCATACCTCTAAGTCTAGAAATGGAAAAATTCCATACAAACTTTACCCCCTATTTACCCCTTCAAGGGAGAATGTTGTCTGGTTCACCTAAACAGATCTATTTTAATTTTAATTGAGAACTTGCGTACCTATTTTCAAACTTCTAAGTCCAGAAATGAGAAAATTCCATAAAACTTCAACCCCTTTGATTTTCTAAAAATCCTTTCTTAGTGCTCATTTACATCATAAAAAGAATCCCTGTGCCAAATTTCAAGTTTTTGCGCACAGTAGTTTCGGCTGTGCGTTGATATATAAGTCAGGTTTGCCGATTTCTCGCGTAAGTGTCGATTTCTCAGGAATAGTAGAATTACCCGAAATACATTAGTTTATGACTTTCAATGAAACACCTTAATATTGAATTTTAATTGAATAACTTCAAAAACGGAAAGTTTCATACTAACTTTGCATCCCCGTGATTTTTGAGAAAAATATTTTACTCGTGTTTCATACCTTTCAGTAAAGAACCTTCATGCTGAATTTCATTCGAATAACTTTAAAAACAACAAAGTTTCATACTAATTTTGCAACCCGTTTTTCCCCCTAAGGAGATGAATTTCCAAAAATCCTTTCTTAGTGTTCCCCTACGTTATAAAAGGAACCCCTGTGCAAAATTTCAAGTTCCTAACCCTTATAGTTTAGGCCCTGCGTTGATATGTCAGTCAGTCAGCTTCTCCTTTTTTTTTAGTATGGATTACTATGGATAGTATGGATAGGTATAATGCTGTCGTATAATGATGATGAATTGACTTTGGATTTTAATATTCTTATGTCACTTATTATTTTATTTTATTTTTGCTATATGTTAGCAGGCAAACTCATGCCTTGAGTTCATTAAAATGACGATAACTTTTTTTTTATTGAACCGATTTTGATGAAACAAACTTTAAATGTTAAACTGAGTTAAAACAAAGCAATTGGTGAAAGTTTGAAGTAAATCGGTTCAGAATTTTCGGAGATAATCGTAATCATACATACAGACAGACAGACAGACAGACAGACAGACAGACAGACAGACAGTCAGAC
Source organism: Elegia similella (assembly GCA_947532085.1). NCBI lineage: Eukaryota > Metazoa > Arthropoda > Insecta > Lepidoptera > Pyralidae > Elegia > Elegia similella. The sequence goes on from OX383930.1 coordinate 22,867,124, forward strand.
AGACAGACAGACAGACAGACAGACAGACAGACAGACAAGAAATTCCAAAAAAATTTTTTTGCTTTCTATTATTCTTTTTAAGTGTCCCTCTATCCATTTCAGTCAAAAATTCGAAATGTACAGACAAAATAATTTTACTGTTTTATTATATGTATAGATATACGAAAGTCGCCTATTTATTATAAATATTAATGTTTTACGAATAGTCTAAGCAGTGATACAACTTATAAACATAAATGAAATAAAACATCAAAGTAACTTAAGTTAACCAAGAAAGTAACGAAAATACTACAAAAGAAACATCTACAAACAGCAAAGTCCTCCAGTGTCTAGGAAAATGCAGACAGTTGTTTGATAAAATTGAGAGCGTAAACATCGCATTGTTTTTAAGACACACGTAAAGCTCTTTCAAAATAAATATTTTACTTCACCTGAGCTTTGTGTTATCTAACTTTCCAAGGGTCAGCATTTACGCGTAAATATATATCCATATATATATATAATCACACAAATTGAGCTAGCTTCAAAGTAAGTTCCAGACTTGTGTTACGGAATACTATAACCAAAACTAAAAGATAATATCAAACAAATATATAATTAAACTTCTAAGACCCAAGGCAATCTAAAAATATCATCTTTCATCTGACCCGACCGGGGATCGAACCCGGGACCTCTGGTGCGGTAGCCTGGCACGATGACCACTAGGTCAAAGAGCTCGTCTACAGAGTCGTATCAACGTATATGTTCCTTTCAGTACGACTGGCAGGTATTCCTTGAAGTTACCTTATAACGTAAAAATAAAACCACAAAGAATCTAGCGACTGTAAAATTACATATCAAGACTACCTTTTTTCTTCAGGAAAACTGTAAAAAATCTAAGTCAATGCAATCAAAAGATATGGCCAATTGGCCATCTATGTCGTATAAATTGGTTCAAAGTTGCAAAAGGACCAAAACCTATACCTATACTTCCCGATGAGCTGATAAATTCTGATATGAATAGAGCACAAGTACAGGAAATTATTCGTATACTATATGAAATTAGAATTTAAAATGCGGAACCTAAGATGCGCGAGTCCGATTCGCAGGTTTTTTCGCATCACAAGCCATGAGGTAACCAGAACAGAATTGGTCCGTTTTGTACAGATGTTGAATAAGGCTACTAAAGGACAAAGCATTAACGTATATTTTTGATAAAATACCAAAGACAGCGAAAATAGAACTACGAAGAAAGAAAGTGTGATTTAATAAGATTTTTGAAAGAAGCAAGAGTTTGAGCGCGCCGCCATAGCAAATGGTAGGGCATTCCATAGACGGATTGCTTGGACTGTAAAGGATTTTGCGTAGAATTCAGTAGAATGGGGTAGGTTCAGTAGGGCTGGAGTTCTTAGTAGAAAGTTTTCTGGACTACGTAGAGACCGATTTTGTCCTTCACTGAGAAAGACAAAAAGTTCTTTTAGATAAAGGGGGGAAGTGGGATTGAAAAGGATGAATATAGCAAAGAAAAGATATTAAACGAATTATTATGCAGTTTTCAGCAATAGTTAGTGTAGCGGAACAAACGCGATGGTTGAAAGTAATGTCTGTTCACCACTCTGGATCGAATATCCAGGGGATATTCGCCGGTAAAAGACGGTACAACGACATGCAGTCAATGAAAATACCATGCACAAGTACTTACCACGTAATGGCAAATGCTTGCTGGCTTCTTCGCGAAGGAGGTTCTTCGTTAAAAAATGTCCTTAGATACGAGCCGGCCGGTTAATTACGATGTATGCAGTTCGTGAGTACACCATCACACACGATAACGCTAGATTGGGCACAATGGAATGTTGAAAAGCAGAGAACGTTAATTTTGATACGATCACTTCGAAACACGGTGCGTAGGCGTTCGTGGCAGAGCAGCGAAGCTTCTTCGATTTGTCATTATGGCGCTGATGTAACGCCGGTTAACATTGCGCATGCGCGGAGTCAATCCACGCGTTTTCATTGGCTAAATATTGTCAATTGCACCGTCTCAAAAAAGCGATGTGATTGGACATTACGTTTGATCGGTAAGATGCGCGCTCAGAACAATAACTGATGCGCGTAATTTGAATAATTAGGAAACAAGACGCTCAAAACGGAACAGTTAGAGTGAACAAAATGAAGGTTGATATTGTAGAATTTACGCGAATTTATTGCGAAAGTGAGTTTGTTTATTTGTTATACTTTCACGCCTGAACTACTGAACCGATCGTCGTGAAATTTTGCATACACGTTGTCTGAGTTATGAAAAAGGACATAGGTTACTTTTTATCCCAGAAAAAAAGTATTATTTCCAAGAGATCAACATTAACGTGAACGGAACTTAATTAACCAATAATAAAGCGAATATTCTTGTAAATTTTCAAGTATGCTCGAGGAATTTTTAATTCTTTGCCATTGGATCCATTAAGATAATTAGGGAATAACTCAGCAAGCTTCATTAGATATTCCGATGCAAATCAACTTCGCGTAATAGGATTCCAATGGCATCCCGTCCAATTAAGTCTAAAACTCAGTCGCCCACGCAAGGCAGAAACCGAGAAATATTAATCTGCCTTAATATTTGAATAACTTATCAAATTTTTTAAGTTTATGAAATGTACTAGCTTTCGCCCACGGCTCCGCTCGCGTCAATGTCGATCCCACGGAAACAATACTTTTTCCAGGGTTAAAATATACCCTATGTCTTTCTCCGTACTCCAGACAACGGGTATGAAAAATTTCATAAGTACCAACACGCATAGTGATCGAAAACGAAACGATAGATTTGGTAGATAAAACAGTATTTCTTGGGATGACAGTTGACTCGGGACTTCAATGGGGTGCCCATATTACATCCTTAGCGGGTAAACTTAGTTCTGCTGCTTACGCTTTTAGAAGAATAAGACAGTTGACTGACGTTGATACTGCGCGTTTGGTATACTTCAGCTACTTTCATAGTGTCATGTCGTATGGGATATTACTATGAGGTAACGCAGCAGAAGTTAATACCATATTCGTCCTTCAAAAACGCGCTATCAGATCTATATATAAACTAGGTGCTAGAGAATCTCTTAGAGAATTGTTAAAAATATAAATATTTTGACATTCCCCGCGCAATACATATTTGCAAATATTATGTTTGTTCGTGAGAATCTTCATCTTTACGCGAAAAATAGTGATATCCACAACAGGAATACGAGAAATAAAAATAAATTAGCGACACCAACTTTGCGATTACAGAAAACAATGAATTAATTTTTGGGACTTAGTATACGCTTCTATAATAGAATTCCTGAAGAAATATTGGCTCTGTCATTAGGTAAGTTTAAGACTGCTGTTAAAAATCAATTACTTAAAAATGCCTACTATTGTATTAATGACTATTTAACAGATAAAACTCCATGGAAGTAATATATTCAATATTTTGTTAATCAATATACATCAGTGATTACTTAATGTAAAATAATTCAATTTGTTGTAAATATGTGAAAGTGTAGCCCTTCAGGCACGTAGGGACCAATACTGGACTGAGTTTCTTTCGGCGTATTCTTCTCAGCAGTGGTCGTTTCGAAACGCTAGTAGCTTATCGATTTTGCAAATATTAAAAATAATAATATGACGTTCAGAAAGAGATACATGATATCCAAATTTGAATAAAATTCTATTTCATTTCATTTCATTTCATTTCATTTCATGATGATCGGTTCAGTACTTACGGCGTGAAAGCGTAACGAAAATCAAACGCACTTTCGCATTTATAATATTATTATGGATATAAGATAATTCAGTAAGATTATTTTTGTCAGTTTCTTGTAGAAATAAAGTTTTTATTGCGGACTACCAGAGAGACGAATTTTTTTTTTTAAATCTTTGCGGACTACTATTCAAATTGTGTCCTATATGTCGTAGGAAATTGTGACATATTCCGTGGAATTCTAACATACCTAATACAAAATGTCTTCTCATTTTATTGCCTTTTTTTATTTTTACATTAAGTCCAACTTAAAAAGTGACATTTGGAGTTTCCTTTGTCAGAGGACGCAATTTCATTTTTTAATTATGAAGGGGTAGTGTAAAGAATTTAACTTTACATTAACCCCTTCGTCACATCTGAAAAAATAAAATTGCTTCCTCTTACAAACGCCCGCTAAGCCCAAAAAATTTAATATTTCAATGGACTAAGTATTTTTACACTGGACGTTTCAAAAAATTTACTGTATTTATGTTTGCAGGTAGACTACGTTGACATTTGTCTCTTGTGTTATAAGAACTATGCAAATCCGACCTACATTATTTATTGATAACGTTCCAGATGTACACCGTATTGACTCACGGTGTCTGAAGGTCTTGCAGTCTTGTTTTTTTTTTTATGTTTATATGACGGCAAACGAGCAGACGAGCCACCTGATGGGAAGTGGTCAACGTCGCCCATGGACATCTGCAACACCAGAGTAGGTGCTGATGCGTTGCTGACTCTTGTAACGTACTTGAGATTTTATTAATTTGATAACAGGATTCCAAACCGGTGGTAACTGCCAACCATCCTCTCTATTGTAATAAAGATGAATTTTCATTTCAATAGCTTAACGAACACTCTTGGAATGCATTTCTTTTGCTACAACTTGAGGATTATCAAAATGCACATAATGAACCTGGAAACAAGAAAAAAGTTAAGTTTTCGAAATCTATACTAATATTATAAACCTAAAGGCTTTGTTTGTTTGAACGCGCTAATCTCAGGAACTACTGGTTCAAATTGGAAAATTCTTTTTGTGTTGGATAGTCCATTTATTGAGGAAGGCTTTAGGCTATAAAACATCACGCTGCGACCAAAAGCAGGCATCAATAAAAAAATTTTTGAAAACGGGTAAAATTTATTCATTTATACTAATTAATCATAATAACAGAAATTGCCGCGGACGAAGTCGCGGGCAACAGCTAGTGTTAGGTATAAAAATAAAGTATTAAACGCGATAAAACTGTATAATGTTATTTAATTTAAATAACATGGAAAAGTTTGGAATATGAGAGAGGCTATGGCAAGCCTATTTGGAATGCAAGAACAAAAGGTGATGACCGAACCTTGTATTATTTCATAATTCCGTCGTCTGCCGATTCACAGCATCATTATTCCAAGAGCAATCCTTGTGAAACTTACCACCTCTCCGCTCGAGATTTCCCTGCGGTGTCGTTATTCCGGTGGACAAGGCTCTCCACCAGGTTGGCCTGGCCCCAAAAAGTAATTGGTTTGGCCAACTTTGTAAGGTTTGTTCTAATTTCTCTTAAACTTAAAGCTGTCTTACTTAAACTACAGTATGTTATTACTTTACTGTTCCAAATAGTCTCCTTGAGACCTATACCTTCCTGTGCAGGATTTTCCTGCGGTGTCGTACCTAATTCAATGTTGTCTGGCCGGTTGTTCTCTCATAGTAAATGCTTTGGCCAACTTCGTAAGTTTTGTTCTATTTTCTCTTAAACTTACAGTTGTGTTACTTAAGCTACATTATGACTATATTATACTATTCCAAATGGTCTCTTTGAGACCTAGATATTTCCTCTCAGCGCGGGATTTTCCTGCGGCGTCGTACCTAATTCAATGTTATCTAGCCGGCTGTTCTCACAAAGTAATAGTCTGATATTTGTAAGTAAAACAACCGTGCCTTTTAAATGTGCGTTTATTACTGGCTCGAAGATGGCAGACCACAGATACAATAACGCGATACATCATTCCTCCACATTTACATTTTGGAACCTTTTGTAAAACAATGCCTGGTTAATTAAGTTAAAATAAAAACTAAATAAACAAAACAAGTTAAATAAACATCTAAAAATACTTTTTATAATCAACCTCTTTTCTGGGTCTCCTGCTCCGTGAGGGTGTCAGTGATGGCTGCGCGACTGAATCCAATGGTTCATCATTACTGCTATGCGCGGGGATACTCTCGCGAACCTCGCTCCTGATACCTAAGTCGGGCTGTAACACGACTTCCTTGCTCACGTTCCCTCGCTCACACCTTTCATCATCATCATCAGGTCCTTTTTAGTCTCCATTACAGGAGCACGACCCGTAAAGTAATAGCTTTGGTCAACTTCATTAGTTTACTTTTTCTTAAACTTCCAGCTATCTAACCTAAGCTACATCATGTTACTACTATTACTATCTTTATTCCAAGAGCTATGCTTGAGGACCATACCTCTTCTCAGCGCGTATTTCCCTGTGGTGTCGTGATTCCACCCGGACACGGTTTCTCTCTCAGCCTCTTCGCCAGGTTATCTGGTCAGTTGTTCCTACTAAGTAATTTTATTGACTAGCTACGTAAGTTTTGTTCCATTTTCTATAAAACCTACAGTGCTGTCTAAGTTGAATTCAACTTCCTCTAAATCGACGAGCTCTGTGGCCTAGTGGTTGTCATGCCAGGCTGCCACACTGGAGGTCTGGTATTCAATGCCCGGTCAGATCAAGATGGAAAATGATCTTTTTCAGATTGGCCTGGGTCTTGGAAGTTAACATATACATGTATTTGTTACAAAATATAGTTTTGTTTAGTTAGTGTCCCTTAGTTCTCGAACTTACTCTGGGGTTAGTTCTATCCACGGAGGAGATATAGAGTGGAGACGGCGTAAGCTACTGTGCACTGTGATTCCAACTAGGTCCTGACGTCATCACGTTAACATCGAGAGTAGGCGTGGCCTATTAGTCTGCTGTTGTAGCTGTCAATGTTCGTACGTGGTTCGTTCTGTGCACACAGTGAGATTTTCGGACTTTCTTGTTTTTTACGAAGAAAATCATGAAGTGTTGTATTATATCATGTAAAAACTACTCCGATAAACGTTCAGATGCTATGGAAGGAATCACATTTCATTTGTAAGTATTTTAATTCGTAATTTACTTAAATTATTCTAGAAGAATCTTTTGGCGACGTTCCGTGCTACTCATCGTTAGACGGCACCACTTTGCGTAATGGGACGTAAGAACTATAAAAATATATTAAAGCTAATTATCGTAATAACTAATAACCATAAGTACTGAAATTTTTTCTAAATTTATACCTAAAGACTTTTACCTTGACAAAAAGATTATGTTTATGTAGTTTCATAATTCTCTTTTAGTAGCAGTAGGTGTTAGGGACATCTAGTGACGGATAGATAAACTAAAAAGAAAGATCAACATCGAACTTATTAAGTAGTTGGGCTATTCGCCGCTAGATGGATATAAAGGAGGGAGTGAGACACAGAGCAAGTAGAGTGAGACAGACAATACTCCCCTCACCCCCTGTAAGTGCCACGCATTGTTTCATAGAAAATATTCCTTAGGGCAACTCCTCTCTATATCTGCTCCGTGGTTCTATCTGTGTGATTTGTCTATATATATTATTACTAGCTGTTGCCCGCGGCTCCGCCCGCGTTAATGTCGTTCCCTTGGGAACAGTAGTATATTTTTTTATTGTAATGTAAACATATATACTTATTTTTATACTTCTATGTCCAGAAATTAGAAAATTTCCATACAATCCCCCCCCCCCTTTATCCCTTAAGGGGGAAATTTTGTACATTTCACCTACACAGATCTTTTTTAATTGTAACCTAGAACGTATATACTTATTTTCATACCTCTAAGTCTAGAAATGGAAAAATTCCATACAAACTTTACCCCCTATTTACACCTTCAAGGGAGAATGTTGTCTGGTTCACCTAAACAGATCTTTTTAAATTTTAATTGAGAACTTGCGTACCTACTTTCAAACTTCTAAGTCCAGAAATAAGAAAATTCCATAAAACTTCACCCCTTTGATTTTCTAAACATCCTTTCTTAGTGCTCATTTATATCATAAAAAGAATCCCTGTGCCAAATTTCAAGTTTCTGCGCACAGTAGTTTCGGCTGTGCGTTGATATATGTCGGGTTTGCCTTTGGCTCGCGGCTCCGCCCGCGTAAGTGTCGATTTCTCAGGAACAGTAGAATTACCCGGAATACATTAGTTTATGACTTTCAATGAAACACCTTAATATTTAATTTCAATTGAATAACTTCAAAAACGGAAAGTTTCACGGATGATTTTTGAGAAAAATATTTTACTCGTGTTTCATGCCTTTTAGTAAAGAACCTTCATGCTGAATTTCATTCGACTAACTTCAAAAATGGCAAAGTTTCATGCTTACTTTGCACCCCTATTTTACCCCCTTAAGGGATGATTTTTGAGTAAAATATTTTACTCGTGTTTCATACCTTTCAGTAAAGAACCTTCATGCTGAATTTCATTCGAATAACTTCAAAAACAACAAAGTTTCATACTAACTTAGCAACCCGTTTTTCCCCCTAAGGAGATGAATTACCGAAAATCCTTTCTTAGTGCTCCCCTACGTTATAAAAGGAACCCCTGTGCAAAATTTCAAGATTCTAACCCTTATAGTTTAGGCCCTGCGGTGATATGTCAGTCAGTCAGTCAGCTTCTCCTTTTTTTTTAGTATGGATTACTATGGATAGTATGGATAGGTATAATGCTGTCGTATAATGATGATGAATTGACTTTGGATTTTAATTTTCTTATGTCACTTATTATTTTATTTTTGCTTTAAGTTTGCAGGCAAACTCATTCCTTGAGTTCATTCAAATGACGATAACTTTTTTTTTAATGAACCGATTTTGATGAAACAAACTTTAAATGTTAAACTGAGTTAAAACAAAGCAATTGGTGAAAGTTTGAAGTAAATCGGTTCAGTATTTTCGGAGATAATCGTGATCATACATACAGACAGACAGACAGACAGACAGACAGACAAGAAATTCCAAAAATTTTTTTTTGCTTTCTATTATTCTTTTTAAGTGTCTCTCTATCCATTTCAGTCAAAAATTCGAAATGTACAGACAAAATAATTTTACTGTTTTATTATATGTATAGATAAATTACAGGAAACTACTCATTTTTCATTTCATCATCATTGAATTTATGAGCTTGTCGGTAGAGCTTTTTCTATTCCTCTCTTTATTTCTTTCATAAAATGTGTTTGGTCTACACGGCCTCCTTTTCCCTTCTCTATATCCTTCTATGATGTTTCCTGATCAAATCGTCATGTCATATTAGGTCGTCTAACATCTTCCCTCTTCTATACTCAATAATTTTCAATACGTGTCTCCTTTCTCCTACCCATTATCATCATCATCATTTTATCTGGGTGTCATGGAGAATTTACCATGCACACCCTGGTGTCACAATTCTTCGGAACCACCTTTCGGCCTCTGACGTGGTTCCTTTAACGACTACCAGATGGCAGCCGGGACCAACAGCTTAACGTGCCTTCCGAAGCACGGAATCATCTTAATTATCAGACAATCAGGTGATTCAAGCCTGCAATGTCCTAAACAAACTAGAAACTACTAAACAAAGTATGCTTGCGAATCCACGACCCCCGGGTCTACAGGTAAACGCCTTACGCCACTGGACCACGGAGGCAGTCATCCAGTTCTCCTACCCTACTAAGCTACTACTAAAGTATAATTACTACAAGAGTTACATGATAAACATTCTCCGCTCGGGATATCCCTGTGGTGTCGTAATTCCAGTTTGATACGGCTCTTCTCTCTGCCAGGTTGGCCTGGCTGGCTGCTCCTTAAAATAATTACTTTGACCAACATCGTAAAGTTTGCCCGTGCATTGTAATATTGAAGGTGTTTAAAGAAGTTGGGTAATACTGGCTAATACATTGAATTCAGGGTTTTCAAATTAAATATCATGATTATAAAAAGTCTATTTTAGTTTAATACAATAATTGCTAGCAATCATCCCATCACTATTTTGATTCCGTTTTCCACCCGAAACTCACCAATATACTAACCGTGGCTTAGGTCTTTAAAACCTGAACTCTGTCTACCCTGCAAGTGAAAAAGACGTTATAGTATGTATGTTTTTAACTAGCCGTATTGTCCCACTGCTGGGCAAAATCGCCTTCTTTGTTTCCAAGTGTCCCTGTTTTGCGCTAAACTTCGCCAATTCCTATAAAAAATTTACAAGTCATCCACCCAAATATATAGTTCTAGATCTTCCTTTTTTCCTTCGGCCACTTGGTATCCAGTTGGTAGTGCTTTGTGTTGTGCCCAGTATGCACAATTAATGTTTAATAGCATAGTGTTGTTGCATTTCTGTGCGTAATCACAACTTGGTATTGGACTGATGTAACATGTTTCAAATGTTACTGATACGAGTATCTATCTAAAAGTTTTGTCGATAATATTTAAATCAAATCACTAATCGGTTTTATCGCCTTTATTACATACATAAGGTATATTTACACCTAACGTTTCGAAAAGTTCACAGTTTTCATTAAGTTTATATTTGTCTATTGAGTTATATAAGAACTTGGCAAAACTACCGTCTGCAATATTTATTGATAACGTTCCGGATGTACGCAGTATTGGCTCACGGTGTCTGAAGGTCCTGCAGTGAGATTCTGAGATTTCATTAAATTGATGACAGGATCCCAAGCTGGTGGTAATTGCCAACCATCCTCTCTATTGAATTTAGGATTTATATTTTAATTTCAATAGCGTCACGAAGCATTCGTGGAATGTATCTGTTTTTATTTATTTAAACCGCATATAGTAGTTGGGATTGTCCAGAGCATATTCACAGACTGCAGATTTGGTTGAGCGTCTATTCTTCATGTCAGCAATATTCTTTAAACTGGTAATTATGTTTCTCTTTGTTTGCCCAGTGTTCATTAATCACATTCACAATTAATTTTATACACTACAATATCTTGTAATGGGAAATTAGATTTTACACGTCTTAAAAGTTTATTTATTTTCTTGGGTTTGATTGACTATTGAAATGCTTATTATTTGCACAAGATTAGATCCAATCCATGTGCCACAAGGAACTATTCTATTAACTGCAGCACTTATTTTGGGGCTGGTTTCCAATTCACATTTCATAGTCCCTATTCTTAAGAAACATATACTATCTCTACGCTGGAGATTTCCCAGCGGCGTCGTAATTCGGCCAGACATGGCTTTCCTCTCAGCCAGCCTGTTTGGACAGCTGTTCCGACAAAGTAATTGCTTCTCGGCCAACTTTGTAAGTGAATGTAGTATAAGTCTAAAATAATTTATAGATTTCGTATTAGAATAATTCTGGATATACATCATTAAAGTAATCATATAATATTACAGGCTATATTACCTACCAATTTAATATTGGCATATTTAGGTTTTATGGCCTGAGTCTCTGTCTCTCCCGTGACGGACAACAACATGACTATTAGATAAAATATACACACACATATGCACATATTAATGTGTGTAATGTATTCTAAGCCACCTAGACCGTTTCCATAGAAAATTAAGACAAAATTGCATTGTTAAAAATGCAGACCTAAACCCTAAAAAAATAACCAGGCTTATTAAATGCAAAGGTCGTTGTATTGCAATGTATGAGTACGAGTTGCTACGTAAACCTTTTAGACCTGTCACAGGTAGAGATGGGCAAAGCACCGGGTTTAAACCCGGTGCTTTGGTAAAAACCCAATAAACACCCTTAAGCACCCATAAACACCCAAAAAATCGGGTGTTTACTTTATTTGTCAAAAACGTTAGTAATATATGAAAAATATATTTTTATTAAATTGTAATGATCAATTCTACGTTGCTGTACGTTAAAATAATTTAAAGAAATGTTAGGTACGTACTTAATTAAATTATAGGAAATTTTAAAATGTTTACTAATAATAAAAACCGAGATGAAAATAATTAGTTCTGTGTTTTCATATTGCAGTTGACCAACATGTTGGTCTTTTGCTTGCTGTAAATACTTTCCAAAGTAGAAAGAGACGGCATGCTGTGTCAGACCTTATGTTAGAACGAGTGCAGCAATGACTTAGTAGCGGGTCGGTGAACGTAATTAGGAGAATAAATAATTTTATTGAAATTTGAGTTTTTGATAGTTTTCTTTTTACACGACTTCAAAAAAAGGAGTGTATTGTTGTTTTTAAAGATTAACTTTGTATTAAAATGTATAGGAGCATCTTATTCCATAATTACTACAGAATCTATCGTTATAATTCTTATACCATTTAATGTTACCTAAAAAATATACACTTTGTTGTCGCTCTACCGATTTTGGTAGCGACGAATTTGGTAGTTACAGAAAAAAACATGTCATAAAAAATCGACATGAATGTCGTTTTCCAGGTTTTATGGGGTGTAGATTTCGAAAATGACGTCAATTTTGGAATCCAAGATGGCGTGCGCGACTTGTCTTGAAAATACAACACTGGTGTCGTTTCCTAGGTTTTTGGGGTGAAAATCTCGAAAATGACGTCAGTTATAGAATCCAAGATGGCGGACGCGAGTTTTGATGAAAAATCGACATGCATGTTCTTTTTTCCGTTTTTGGGGTGTAGATCTCGAAAATGATGTCAGTTTTGGAATCCAAGATGGCGGACGTGACTTGTCATGAAAAATTTACATGGATGTTATTTCTTAGACTTTTTGGGGTCTTCTCTTGAAAATGTTAAAAAACGTCGATTTTGGAATCTAAGATGACGGAGGCATGTTTTCATGAAGAATCGACATCGGTGTCGTTTTCTACGTTTTTAGGGTGTAGATGTCGAAAATGATGCCAGTTTTGGAATCTAGAATGGCGGACGCGGCTTGTCACGAAAAATCGACGCGTGTTGTTTTTTAGATTTTTAGTGGTGTAGATCTAGATTATAAAATCAGTTTTGGAATTCAAGATGACGACATTTTATGATAAATAATCATGGGTGTTGTTTCCTATTCTTCCTCGAAAATTACGTTATTTACACCCCAGAAAACCAAGGGATCAAAACCCATGATGAATTACCATGCAAAGCCGCTTCTGCCATCTTGTATTACAATACTGACATTATTTTCAAGATCTTCTTCACAAGAAACATAGAAATTGTAGCCCATGTCGATTTTTTATGACAAGACACGTACGCCATCTTGGATTCCAAAACTGACGTCATTTTTGAGATCTACACCTCAAAATACCTAGACAACGACACCCATGTCGATTTTTTATGACAAGTCGCGTCCGCCATCTTGGATTCCAAGACTGACGTCTGACGATTTTCGAGATCCCCAAATTCCTTACCCAAAAGCTACCAACCAGTCAGTAACAAAACATTCATACTGTCGAACATCGTTTTTCATTTTTGAAGTCGGTTAAAAAGCAAGTATCATAAATGAATCCTTCAAAACACGGTCAAAACAATAAGTAACTGTATTATCCAAAAAATTAATGTATTATTCTTTGATCTGAATACGTCCACTTTCCTTGCCGTCTGTTCTCGTGAACACCTTGGCGCTGGCGTTTGCCTCTGCCGCGTGCGCCTGCCTCTGAAGCCTGTCGCAGCCGCGCGACGCGCGTACTCGTGGCCTTGCGGTCACTGTTATTACTCGCACTCGTATTGGAATCGTTCGCTTCGAATACTCGCGGTCAACTGAATGACGATGATCCCTTCCGTACCCTTATAATAGTCTTGTCTCTAGAAAATTCCATATAGTTTCGGTTCCGACTGCCACAATATTCGATAGTGTGTATTCCCGCTAACCTAGAATACATATGTGTGAGCAAGATATAAGATTTATGAGCGCGACAGACGGTGTTCGGATAAGTTCTAGACTATTCCATTCTGGGAGCTTCGCGACAATATTTAAATTATTGAGCCACTAACAGTCCAAAATACCCGTTTATTTTATCCTCTGGTCATGTCACCTCGCTCTATCGCAAGAAAATATTATTTGATGAAGACATAAAACAGAAAGTTAAAAGAAGTTGACCAATAAGACCTGAAGGATTGGAACTGTAGCCCACTGTACCAGCTTAGTCAGGTCAAGAAGTAGCATAATTTAAGTAAAAAATCGTAAAAACCCAAAAATTTGGGTGCTTATTGGGTTTAAACCCAAAACACCCAAAACACCCGGTTTTTACCCTACTGGGTTTAAACCCGGGTGGGTGGATTGCCCATCTATAGTCACAGGCATTACAGAAACAAAAAATTCCCACCATTCAGGGTTACACTTTAATATTTAGACAAGCTCCGTGGCGCAGCGGTCAACACGCCTGCCTGCGACACGGAGTGACCGGGTTCGATCCCCGGCCAGGTCAAGATGGAAAATGATCTTTTTCAGATTGGCCTGGGTCTTGGATGTTTATCTATATATGTATTTGTTATAAAACATAGTATCGTTGAGTTAGTATCCCATAACACAAGTCTTGAACTTACTTTGGGGCTAGCTCAATCTGTGTGATTTGTCCGTATATATGTATTTATTTATTTAATATAGGCACAGAATAAGTACTTACTAGTACATACCTACAGAAATCGCACTCTGTAAAGGTATTTAAAGAAATATCAACTCAATACAGTTAGTGATATGGTGTAATTTAGCTCGCGTCAGAACGCAGCACTTTTTTGTTTAGATACCTTCAGAATCCATTTCAAGCTAATTTTATTCTTATAGCTCCGAACAAACGATGTGACCAAACGCGCGTCGGTCCTACCGGATTTGCCCGGTTTTACCTCTTCGAAATGGTCGCCACGAGTATATTATCTCTCTTTCGAGCATACCTACGCCACAGGTAACTATTTAGTAATCTGTGGCATTGGTATGTTTTCGATACCGACATGGAGAGAGAGACAGGCCTGATATAGGTATCGTCAGCGTAGTGGGTTATCAGAAATCCATCATAATTTGTTTGTCCATCTATCATTAACTAGCATCAGACCGCACCTATTCTTGCCTTATTTTCTGTTTATTATATGGCGATATGAAAATTGAGGATAAAAAGTGCTGGTTTCCCACAATTTAAATCCACAGGATTGAAGGAAATTGCATACACAGGAAAAATGCGATACAAATCGCATGCATCTTTTTGAAAATTTCCACGGCTAAAACTCTCTGATATATCGCATAGGCGAGTCCACCCTCAGTGCTCCATCATCATTTGTTTGTCCATCGATCGTTTAATACCGTCGTGTGACCGCGCCTATTCTTGCCCTATTTTATGTTTATTTGCGGACAAAAAGTACAAAACTTGACAAGTATTTTTAAGGAAAAATAATAAGACGCCTGTCTTGCTAAAAATATAGCTTCCCGAATGATATGTACATACATACATACTTAATATCACGCTTTTTTTTCCCTTGTGGGGTAGACAGAGTCTAGGTGTATAAAACCTGAAGGCGACGTTTAGCATGTTGGTGGGCATTAGGTTTTTTTTTTTTTTTTTTTATGTATATCCGACGGCAAACGAGCAGACGAGCCACCTGATGGAAAGTGGTCACCGTCGCCCATGGACATCTGCAACACCAGAGGAGGTGCCGATGCGTTGCCGACTCTTAAGATACCTGTAAACACGCCTTTTGAAGGACCTCAAGTCATAGCACACAGGGAAAACCTCGGGAGGGAGTCCATTCCACAATCCTGCTGTACGAGGAAAAAAACCACGTGACGCTCTAACATTTTTGGAGACCCAAGTGTCAAGGATGTGGGGATGGACTTTACTCCTGTGGCGAGCGGTGCGGTGGTAGAAAGGTGACGGTGGCACCAATTCAAATAGTTCTTCAGAACACTCCCCATAGTATAGACGGTAAAATACACACAGAGAACCAACGTCTCTCCGTAGACTGAGGGTGTCTAAATCGTCTGTGAGAGTGGGATCGTCAATAATACGAATTGCCCGGCGTTGGATGGAATCAAAAGGAAGGAGTTGGTATTGAGGTGCACCAGACCAGATATGAGAGCAGTACTCCATGTGGGGCCGGACTTGAGCTTTATATAACAAAAGTCTATGACCCGGAGTGAAGTACTGCCTCGCTCTATTGAGCACCCCAAGTTTTTTAGAAGCCATTTTGGCTTTACCTTCCAGATGATTCCGGAATTGGACCTACTTCGTAATATCGACGCCAAGGATCCCAATACCCTTAGAAATTGTAAGACAGGTGTCCCGGAACTTCGGTGCCATGTTAAATGGGGTCTTCTTAGCGGAAAACACGCAGACTTGTGTCTTAGTAGGGTTGAATTGAACTAGGTTTAGTTTACCCCATTCAGAGACCTGCTCCAGGGAGGTCTCAATGTCAGACACAAGTCTCTTTCTGTTCTCTTCCACCTGTGTTTGAGGGATATTTGCACTACCTGCATAATATGCATCACCCGTACTGTCGTCTGCATAGCAATGGATGCCACTAGTGTTTAAAACAGATCCTTGGGGGACGCCAGCATTGATGGGCATGATATCGGAGCATAAACCGTCTACAACGACCTGAATGCTAAGCCCAGATAAGAAACTAGCGACCCACAAGCATAGTCCCTCAGGAAGCCCGTAAGATGGTAACTTCGCGAGAAGAGCCTTATGCCAGACCCGGTCAAAAGCCTTTGTGACATCTAGACTAAATGCCAGTGCTTCTCCCTTGCTCTCGATGGCGGCTGCCCATCGATGCGTGAGGTACACAAGAAGATCACCAGCACTACGCCCGTGTCGGAACCCGTATTGACGGTCACTAATTAGCTGATGATCTTCAAGGTAACCAAGGAGCTGGATGTTTATCACACGCTCCATCACCTTAGAGAGCAGGGAGGTTATCGCAATAGGCCGATAGTTAGACGGGTCTGTGCGGTCACCCTTTTTAGGAATAGGGTGAACGTAGGCTACTTTCCACGAAGACGGAACTTTTCTTGAGGTGTAAGACAGCGAGAATAGGCGTGCTAACACCGGAGCCAACTCAGGAGCGCATGCCTTGAGCACAATTGCTGGGATGCCATCAGGCCCGCTGGATTTCTTGACGTCAAGGGAAAACAAAGCGCGTCGCACTGCACTTTGAGTGAAGCGTATTTCGTGCATTGAGTGCTCGCATCGCGGTAAAAAGGGCGGCGATGCCCCTCCGTCGTCAAGGGTAGAATTTGACGCAAAGAGAGTAGCCAAGAGATCGGCCTTCTCTTTTGCGGAGTGAGCCAGCGAGTCCTGACGATTGTGCAGAGATGGAAGTGAAGGGCGACAGAAATTCCCCTGTGTTGCCTTAGCAAGAGACCAGAAGGCTCTACTCCCGGAGGGATAGCCAACCAATCTCTCACCAATGCGTGTAGTGTGCGCAAACTTTGCTGCAGTGATCTGCTTCTTGTAGGCTCTTGAAGCTGCGTTGAACCGCTTCTTCAAATCAAAAGTATTACGATCCTTGACATTTCGCGCAGCAACCCAGGCTTCGTAGGCTTCGCGCTTGAGGTGGGCGGCACGCAAAGACGAGCCACGAAACCAAGGTTGAGACCGCCCTCCGATACGAACCGCTGAGCTGGGAATGTAGCACTCCATGCCCAGCAGTATCGCCTCGGCGACAGCTTTCGCACAATTGTCAGGATTTTCTGATGAGAAGCACAACCGTCTCCAATAGTAGGATGCATAAAACTCTCGCAATCCATCTCAATCCGCTGACCTATAATGCCACACACGACGCATACCAGGTGGTCTGGATTGCGTGGTTTGACCGGATGGAACCACAGCACGTACTAGGCAATGATCCGAGGTTCCCAGAGGGGCATCACGGAATACCTGGTAATCGTTTGGATGTGAGGTCAGAAGAAGATCCAACAAGGCAGGGTTGTGTCCTTCAATATCAGGTATTCTGGTAGGGCCATCAACTAACTGGTTGAGGTCATTTGCCACAGCAAAGTTGTATGCAGCCTTCCCAGCGTAGTCGGTCTTCAGTGATCCTAACCACTCTAAGTGGTGAGCGTTGAAGTCCCCTAGGATCACTACCTCCGCCGATGGGTGCTGCTGGAGAATTTCGTCTATGCCCTTCTGGACATGCCCGAGAAGTCGGTCTGTTTCAGCATCACCGCTATGGGACCTGTAAAGGCACGCGTAGAACCGGATGCGGTCACCGTGATCTACGCGCGCCCATAACAATGACAGGTCTCTGTCCTCAAGGCTGCTGAGACGTCGACAACATACATCCTCCCGTACGTACATACACACCCCAGCATTGGGCATAAACTTGTGCTCCAAGCTGAAACCGGGATACAAGAGATATGTAACGTCGGTCGGAGAGGATATTTGTGTCTCAGTCAGGAAAAATAGAGCCGGCTTAGTCGTTTCCAAGTGATGATGGACGACATTGAGGTTCGAATGCATTCCTCTAACATTGCAGAAGTCCACATTGAATGTGGAAGGGGGTGCCGCTGTAGAAACATGTTTTCTATTTTTCGATCTAGCCATAAAAAAGGTGGTTAACAGGGAAAGTGTAGGATTTTCGTAGTTACGACAGGTACATAGGCAAAGTTAAGGAACGATGGCTCGCAATGAATGATTAGTGAGGTGCGCTGCTGGCACGGGGGACGGAAGGGCCCCCGATCCAACACAATGATCAGCCGCCGTGTTCCACTCCGGTCTCCCAGTCCGGCACGACGACCAATCACGAGCTTTTGACACTGGCGGCAGGACAGCCTCCCTAGCCGGGATAGCCAGGGTTCGGGTCCTCTACGTACCAGCGGGCGGCCAGCGGTCAACCGTTTCATCGGGTCTCCCTGGCCCCCGCGCCAACGTCGCACCCCAAACCAGACAGTGCAAGACTCCAGTCCTTAAGGGACCATAAACTGTCGGAACTACGGGAATCGGGAATGGGGGATTGGCTCTCACGCGCAACAGTCGAAACACACCCAACGGTGCTTTACGACAGATTTCGGCATTAGGGTGGTCGCCAGCCAGTCGGACCCCACGAGGTCCTACCACCGAGCATGTCGGGTATTTTTCTCGCCTCTTACGAGATGCCAACCTGACGGGCAGTGGGGAATTGTATTCTACTCCGTCCCCACACAGAGAAAATTTTTATGCCACTTGCGGTCACCCATACAGTAGGGACTGCACCTATCATTGCATGAACGATATTCATGCTCACGACCACTGGTCCATTGGGCTCCTGTAGGATACCGCTAATTAGCCGTGTGGTATCCGGCAGAGTAGAATAGGACCACTCCAAGTCTTCCCGTGGATGTCGTACAAGGCGACTTAGGAAATACAAGCTAAACAAAGCTTATAAACATCTAAGACACCTCTCCAACCCGTCTGGCCAGCGTGGAGAGTGTAGGCCAAGTCCTCTGGCTGCTCTGGCCATGTATGGCCCTAGTAGTACAGAGAGGGTCGTGCTCCTGTAGTGGAGACTAAAAAGGACCTGATGATGATGATGATGATGAGGATACCGCTAATACCCGGTCGCGGCAACTTTGCCTGTATTATATTTCATCACCAAAATGATATTTCGCGTTTACATTTTTATTTACTGAAGCACAGTCAGGGACAGAGATACCTCACCAGGCCCTCCGTCTACACACAGGTGGAAAACAAAATCAAAATAGTCATGGGTTGCGAGCCGCATCGCCTATTAACTTGATTCCTCATATTTTACCCATTCCCTCGATCTGTTTTTACGATCTGCGCGGGAAGAGATGCAGCTGGTACATTCTACGTTCTTTATTTTCTCCCAGACCAGCATGGAGATGATAGTCATTTGGGAATTTATAAGAATTTGACGATACCTCTAAATGCCTTAACGATTTATTCCGAATTCGTTGAGGCATTTAGAAGTTCTGGTAAAATAATGTATTCTATTCTATTTCTAGCCTATACTGTCCCACTGCAGGGCAAAGGCTTCCCTTTAGTCATTTTAAATTGCAGTTCGTCTTCCCATTCGTTTATATTAAAATATTTTAATCATGTAAAAAATAATATAAAAATTAATTAAACAAACATTTAACAATTATTCATCATTTTTATCATTAATATATCCTAATCATAATCGTAATCCTAACTAATATTAAAATGCGAAGTGAGTTTGTTACGCTTTTACGTTGTAACTACTGAACCGATCATTATGAAATTTTGCATACACATTATGTACCATATGTTCTTCTCCGTACCCCAGAGTACGGAACAAGGACAGAGGGTACATTTTATCCCGAGAAAAAGGACTGTTCCCAAGGGATCAACATTGTCGCAGGGGGAGCCGCGGGCGAAAGCTAGTAATTACATATTTATAAGAACTGGTAAAACAATACACACCTTTTTAGGCAGTCGTGTAAAAAGTGTTAGATTCCAACTAAGCCAAAATACTAGACATTTCTTGATCCGCCGGGATGAAGGATGACCGCAAGAGTCCTTGAATCTGACATTTATTATATATATTTTACCTCCTTCCTAAAAACTTTCAGACCTCAATCAGCCGTAGCTAAAACAAAAATGTCCCAACATTTTCAGGACTCCAGCCCTTTGATATATCGTTCGTCCTTAGTGCTCCATCATCATTTGTGTGTCCATTCATCGTTTACTAGCGTCAGCTTCTATTCTTGCTCTATCTTATACTTTTAAACAAACAATTCTTGTACATCTATTTATATGAAAAACGGCTCTTACGATTTCGCTGAAATTTGGTATACAATTGGTCTGGATTAGTCTTATGTTTGGGAAAACGCGTGTTTTTGAGTTTTCATGCGTTTTTCATTCCACGCAGAATATGGTCGTTAATTTCGTCCTACCTTATTCCTATATTATATTCCTTAATAAGGCAAATATTTTAAAGATGTCTGCCCGCAGAAATCATCATTTAGCATGCCTGCTTTTTGGGGTTATAAAATACGAGCAGCCCTCATACCTCTATGAAAAATTGAGATCTTATCGATCTGCCGGTGGACGGGGGGCTCGCTCCTGCCATATCTTCCGTTTGTTAACTCCTCGTCATAAAACTGCCGCATTCAGGGGCAGCTTTAGGTATGCGGCTACCTCGTGCTGGAATAACTTGCCGCCACCGTTGCGTGCCCTAAAAACATTAAGCACCTTTAGGAAACACCACAAAAGACATTTGTTACATATACAATTCCAATAAAATTCAATAAAACACTTACCAGCGGTGTATGCACGTGACACGTGGGACGGCGGGTCATTTCTGAGCACCTTTAGTTTCATTGTTTGAGTTCTGCCTAGTTTAATTAGACGAAACTAATTTAATTCGTCTGAACTCCTTTTTAAAATAATATATCTATATCTTTTATTAACATCACTGCAAAATCTGTACAACGCAATAACTTGTAATGTGTCGGCGACGCCATTTTGGTAATTTGACGTTTTGTTTCTTAATTTTCTTTACTTTTTATTGTTTTGTTATTGAAGTTTGACTGACGTGGCAAAAGCATGGCACTTGCGTGGCACTATAACCTCTACTTTGACGTATTGACCGGCAAATTTATTAACCGATTGCGGCGATCTCAAGGGGGGTTATAGTAGTTAGTGCAGGTATTTGGGTCAAAATGTTCATTTCAAATGTTTATTTATTATACTTGTTCTGTCTATTTTATTTATTATTGTATGCGTTTAATCGATGTCTTTATTTTTGTGTACACTTGTTTTGTTTAATTTAGTTTTATATATTGTTTATGTGCGTGTCGTATAGTGCGTGTTTCAGTTCGCGATGCCTCAGAAGGTGACGGCTGAAAATCAGTGCTGGATTAGGGTAACCCTAGTCCAGCGTAACGCTGAGCCGTCACCTTTTGTAACACTGATGGCACCGAACTTTTATGTTTTGTACTTTTTAATAATTTTATTTTATATCGTTTTGTGTGTGTGTCTAAGTGTTATAATAAATGTTATTCTATTCTATTCTATTCTACCGGCCACCGGCCGGTTCAGCTTCAGGTTCAGGGTTCAGGGTTACGGCTCTCGAATAATGCCATAAAAACTAACTACTACGCCTCGCGCAATGCGTATTGCCATAAATTGAACCATAGCTCACGAGCTATGTATAAGAGAAATTGACAATAGATGGCGTTACTTATACCTGACCATAGCAATTGTAATGTTCTCATGCAAATAAAGATTGATTGATTTATAGCTCAATTGGCCATGACCATGAGTACATACTGTGAAATTGATACTTTAACAATTGGCCATTTTGGCAATAACTCATTTGGTCATGAGTGCATTTGACAAATGAACATTTTGTCACCAGCATTTTGTACATTTTGACACCTGTGCCATTCGACTAACCATCATTATGGCATGTCGGCAGTTTGTACCCGATCAAGTCTGGTAAGTAGCTATTAAGGGGTGGTGTGAAATGTAGTTATTTGTAGTGTACCTATCATTAATTTAAATATACAGCGTGTAAATTTACCCTCGACATTCTCTTAAAGGGGTGACTCAGACCATCAATATGAACAACTTTTCCTATGGGACCAATGCTGGGAACGCTAAAAAAATTTCGGCATTTCCATACAAAAGAGTTCTGCCGCTCGGCCAGTTTCTATGGGAATGTCAATATTATTTTTGAGATCCCAGCATTGGTGACAACTCACAGCCCAAACCACTGGACGGATCGGGCTGAAATTTGGCATACAGGTAGATGTTATGACGTAGACATCCACTAAGAAAGGATTTTGATCAATTCTACCCCCAAGCGGATAAACTAGGGGATGAAAGTTTGTATGAAACTTTGTAAATTTTAAACCGATCGGGCTAAGACTTTGCATACATAAAGCTACTGTGACGTAGGCATCCCCTAAGAAAGGATTTTGATAAATTCCACCCCTAACGGATAAAATAGGTGAACGCGAGCGAAGCTGTGGGCAAGAGCTAGTATGAAATAAACTTTTGAATTATTGTAATGATTTGTATAACTTGTACATCAATGGTTGTAATGATTTGTATAGCAATGGGATTTGTTTCGGACACTTTTTCTTTGTCTTTAGTACCTCAGGCATATACCAAAACAAAAATGTCCCAACATTTTCAGGGCTAAAGTACTTTGATATATCGTCAGCGAAGTGGGCCGACCCTTAGTGTTCCATCATTTGTTTTTTCATCCGTCGTTTACTACCGTCAGGGAGCGCGCCTCTTCTTGCCCTATTTTCTGTTTATTGGGGACAAAAAGTACGAAACTTGAGGGCAAAAACTACTTTAGCCATATTCTACTACAAAATCAAAGGCACAGGTCGGGCCGGGCGGAGTTTAAACCCAGTACCTTTCGCCTATCGGTCATGCCCTTAGACCACCGAGCCCGAACATTTTTTTTTGTTTTACTACTGAAGTTAAACAATATACAAAGAAAATCCTGTCCGATCCTTGAAAGGGTGATTCAGCCCATCGATATGAATCGGGCAAAAACGGACTGAATCAACCCTACAGGAGGATAAGATATTCTTTACATATTGTATAAGGTGTTCATATTGATAGGCTAACTTTTCAAGGCGACCGTACATTAACTTTTGGTATCCTAATCCTAACTAATATTATAAATGCGAAAGTGAGTTTGTTTGTTTGTTTGTTACGCTTTCACGCCGTGACTACTGAACCGATCATCATGAAATTTTGCATACAATTTCTCTGGAGTCCGGAGAAGGACATAGGCTACCTATTATCCCGGGAAAAAGTACTATTCCCGAGGGATCGACATTAACGCGGGTGGAGCCGCGGGCGAAAGCTAGTACTATAATATTTTGGTTACTATACTGTCTTTGTGACGATTACGTCTTGTTTAAAATCAGTTCATAAATGACAAAGTTATGAGGTAAAAAATATATACAACCAAACTGAGAGACTTCTTCTTTTTTTAAGTCGATTCATCACCAGGTCTTTTTAGTCTCCATAGCCATACTTGGCCAGAACAGACAGAGGATTTGACTCACTGGCCAGACGGGTTGGAGAGGTCTCATTGATGTTTATGAGTTTTTTTTAGCTTATATTTCGTATGTCGCCTCTTACAACCTCCATAGGAAGACTAGGAGTGGTCCTATTCTACTCTGCCGGAAACCACACGGCTTTTTATGTCGATTAATAAATTTAAAACGTATTTTGCAAATAAATCCAATAAAAATATGTAATATACTTATTTTTTATTTATTAAAGCCTAAGGAGAGTGTAGGCCATCCTCTATCTGCTCTGACCAAGTATGGCTCTAGTAGTACAGAGAGGGTCCTGCAATACAGTGGAGACTAAAAAGACCTAATGATGATGATGAAACACTAAGAACCATTTGAGGCAGCTAAATCAGACTGCGAAATTTCATTTCCAATAATAACCAACTGGTATATAAAGAGTTTTTTTTTTAGCCGTGTGGTATCCGGCAGAGTAGAATAGGACCACTCCAAGTCTTCCCGTGGATGTCGTAGAAGGCGACTTAGGAAATACAAGCTAAACAAAGCTTATAAACATCTAAGACACCTCTCCAACCCGTCTGGCCAGCGTGGAGAGTGTAGGCCAAGTCCTCTGGCTGCTCTGGCCAAGTATGGCTCCGGTAGTACAGAGAGGGTCGTGCTCCTGTAGTGGAGACTAAAAAGGACCTGATGATGATGATGATGATGATGATGATGATGATGATGATATAAAGAGTTTTAATAAAAGAGCATCACAAGTATCTATGCTCAAAGTTATACCTACCGCCCTATTCACTGGGATAACAATGGATGCGGCTTGGACATCGAAAATGCATTTGCGGGCTTCGGCGACGTAACAGACGGCAATTTGTGGCGATTTGAGCGTGAAACTACGAAGCCGATAGAACGCCCTGTTCGTACTATTTAATGTGGATAAAAAGACACTGATTCATAATTTCAAAACACAGACCACGCGAAAAACTAATATAATGGGTAAGCTTTGATTATAAGATAACCAATGTTAATTATTCGTCAACAATATTTGTGTGTGTCATCCCGAACAGGCAGTTCAGTAGAACATACAATCAAATCTTCCTTTTTATAATATTAGTGGATAAGTTAAGATAAATATAGTGTATTATGGCAAAGAATTAAATCGAGGTTATAAAAACATTTCTAAACTCGGTTAAATAAACAGTTGATCATTTAGTATGACTCAGTAATAAATAATTGTACACTAAATGTTTGATTTTAAATAAGTTCAATATCAGCATTGAGAAAAAAATACTGGCCAAATGCGAGTCGGACTCGCGAAGAGTTCCGTACCATTATCTATAAAAACGGCAAAAAATCATGTCTGTTGTGGGGTTATGGGATTGAACCCTTTAAATTAATTTTATTTTAATTTAATTAATAATTTTTAAAGTGAATAATATCCCTCAATATTCTGTGAATATTTCAAGCTTATTGCCGTTATAAATGTCGAGCAAAAACGAGCAAATAATCACGTTTTTTGTATGGGAGCTCCTTAAATATTTATTTTATTCTGTTTTCCAGTATATGTTGTTAAAGCGGCAACAGAAATACGTAATTTGTGAAAATTTCAACTGTCTTACTATCACGGTATATTATATACACGGTATGGATACAGCCCGGTGACAGACGGACATATAGACAGACCGACGGAGAGCGGAGCCATATTAATTCGGTTCCGTTTTTATCCTTTGGGTACGGAAGCCTTTAAAATCATGAACAAAACTAGATGTAAAAATTTTAGGTTGGTGTTTAAAAAGTCGTAATGTATAGAGTATGATTATGCTAATGCTTTAAAATAGTTAAACAAAATAAAAGAAGAAGTTTGTAGATCAATGGATTTATCATTTGGAAAAACTGATAGGTAGACCATAAAATATTCATGCTAGATCCAACAAGATTATGTGCAAAACTAGGCTTATTTCACATTGTTACATTTTCTATAGGAATAAGGCATAACATAAAATATACTAGAATTGAGGAATGCGGAATCTTCGTTCCTTGTTACCCTAGAGAAAAGTAACAGTAAGGTGTGCTAGGTCGATATTGGGTATTTGCATACAACCTTCTCCACTTGTATCCACTAAGCTATTATAGGCACTTCATTATGTATAATGAAGTGCCTATAATAGCTTAGTGTAGCAATAGCTTTGCTGTAGCAAATACTAAAAACTCCCACTCCCATACAAAAAACGAGATTTTTTTTGCTCGTTTTTACTCGATATTGATAACGGCAAGGGTGTGTTCACGTCAAGCCGCAAACATTAGGCAGCAGGGCACCAGCACTTAAAGAAAAACTATTACATTTGCTACCTTGCTACAATTAGTTTACCTATAACCACAAACAAATATACGACATTTTTTATACACGCACACACACACACATACACACACACACACACACACACACACACACACACAACCACCCACACACACACACACACACACACACACACACACACACACACACACACACACACACACACACACACACACACACACACACACACACACACACACACACTCACTCACTCACTCACTCACACACACACACCCCCTCACACACACACACGCACAAATTTAAATAAATAGGTTTCAATAGAATTGTAACTTTAAAAAAAAACTCCTGTCGCAGCCTGGTGTTGCAGTTGTCCATGGGCAGTGGTGATCGCTTACCATATCATCAAGTGATTCGATTGCACGTTAGCCGTCCGTTATCATAAAAAATGTAACATTAATAACAAGCCAGTGTGTATCTCTCCTTATAGGAACTTTCACGTCCGGACTTTCCACGCGACCGGGCGGTTATTGAAAAAGGTCTAAAGAAGATTAGAAATTTATTGAAAGGTCTAAGCTGCTGATGAGATTGGAATCGTAATAGTTCGACCTCCGTTCCTGTCGCGACCTGATAGCTCCTTTTATATGGCCAAACGTTGAATTTACTTTTCACGTAAGTATTGAAAATGGTTGTATGGAAAACGCTCGTAATAACTTTGATTGAAATCGTTCCTATAGTTTATATGTACCTAATAATATTTGAGTTCAATAGGTACCTATTTGTTAAACTTAAAAATAACCTTTGTTTTACGTCTAGTTAGTACTAGTGCTAGTTGTAAATAAAATAACATAGGATAGGTTTTTTATTTACAACTAGCCGTAATTGGTGACCCGACGTAAAATATAGGATACTTTCTTAGTGCAGGAAATAGCCAAATATCGGGTATATTTGGCTATTTCCCTCACCGGCCCCAGTCCCAGGCCGGCCAAAATCGTGTTGTAGTACTGTAGGCAACAGTGGCGGGAAAAAAACTAACCGCGGTACAGACCGTCCACACACGAGAGGAATCGGACACCATGGAATGCTCTTATTGAATATTTATTTTTAGACTTGTATGTATCATGCTTTGTAGGTTTATAAATAAGTCTGTTATAAGTTTAAATAAAATCAATTTAATACGGTATTATCGCGTATATTACATTATTTTTACACCTAACATTTCGAAAACTTTACATTAATCATGTTACAGGTAGCATGCCGACCATGAAAACTGTAAAGTTTTCGAAACGTTAGGTGTAAAAATAATGTAATATACACGATAATACCGTATTAAAGTAATCTGCATCTGAAACCATTCTAAAGTTGTTGTGTTGCCCCTGAAGGTACACGTTTCGTTGATGAAACATGATTCAGTCCATTTGTTTACCTAATTTCTGTTCCTGAATGGTTGCGGTAAATATGGACGTGCAATTCCCGTTGACTCGTCGCAACATACTCTGTTGTTCTAATTTGGCGTCCAAACAAGAGACATATTCATCGAGTTATTCCTCTTGAGTTGTTGCAGTTCAGGGTCCTTTTCTTAAATCCGAATCCGTCATCGTCCGAAATCATCACGGTGCCAGGCTTATTGTCGAAAGTATAAACATTTTCGGCCAATAAAAGGCCACATTTCACAATAAACACAGAATAATATTTTTTTAATCCTACAATATCGGCAAAAATCGCCGGCGTACCAGAACGGGCGCGCAATAAAACGATCGGTGGTCAAAGTGTTTATCAGTCGCCGAAAATATTTAATAGCCATATATTTTCCAAATAACTCTTTATTAATGTGAAAATATATATACTTGGAGTATTTAATTTGAGCCTCAGTAAATGGCTAGTAAAATTAAGCAGTTGGTTCCAATCTTTCTGTTCAACTGTGCCGGCACAGATTTTAATTTATAACTTTTTAATCGGTTAAAGAAAAGGTTTCAAAATATATAAATCATTATATCGCTTTCCAAAACATAACGTCAACAGAACCCAACTCTCGGGCAATTTTCAAACGCGAAGCATCAGCGGAAATTAAATAGCGTCGCGTAAAATAGAAAATGACATTTTCGTGTCGACAACAGATACAATTACATGGTAATTTTTGTCATTTACGCGCTATAAAGCTTAGTCTGATACGAGAAGGAAATAAAATAGACAAAATTGACACTTTCCTCCGTAAATAGACGAGAATGGCTTTTAGCTTCTGATATGTAAACGCATATTGTTTCGTAACTTGCCGAAGTAGGATCTTTCGTAGCTTGCCAAATATGCCAAAGTGCTTCAAGGGTTGTAGGTATCACCATAAAGTATCTACCAAAATCAATATAACTTCGGATCTCTGCGGTTCAGAGGTACCATCAGTGCCTTTGAATTGCAGGGTCCCGGGTTCAAACCTAGGTCAAGTTGAGATGGAAAAATGATCTTTTTCAGAATGGCCTGGGTCTTGGATGTTTATATAGATATGTAACTATTATAAAATATTTGGAATAATAAGCAAGGATTTTTACATTAAAACTTCACTAGTTTTTGCATATAAAGCTTAAGGAAAGATATATTTAAAAATAATTATGAAATACAAATAATATAAAATTAAAAAAAAAATAGAATCTTTGCGTCAGTATCCCACGACACAAGTTTACAAATTGCGTGATTAAAAAATAATGATAAGAAAATCAAAAGTTTTATGTTCCAAAATAAAGTAAATAATACCTAACACATTAAAAATCACAACGTCCAAAATAATACCTATCACTTTAAAGATCACAACGTCGGTAAGCGCTAGTGGAAATTAAATAGCGAAGCGTAAAATAGATATTGACATTTTCGTATCGACAACAGATACAATTACATGGTAATTATAAAATACGAGAAAATAATAAAATGAACAAAATTGTCACTTACTTCCGAAAAGGGAATGGCTATTAGCTTCCGAAAGGAAAAGAGCCATATTGGTTATCTAGGTATGAGTAAAGATATCCAACTATAGCTTATTTTCAGTGCAAATACATATATATTTACACTATCTTTCAGCCGCGGCTTCGGCCGCGTCAATGTTGATCCCTCGGGAACAGTACTTTGTCCCGGGATAAAATGTACACTTTGTCCTTCTGCGTACCTCAGACAGCGGGTATGCAAAATTTCATGACGATCAGTTCAGTAGATAGGGCGTGAAGGCGTAACAAACAAACTCACTTTCGCATTTATAGCCTATGTCCTTCTCCGTACTCCAGAAAACTTGTATGCAAAATTTCATGATGATCGGTTCAGTAGTTACGGCATGAAAGCGTAACAAACAAACAAACAAACAAACTCACTTTCGCATTTATAATATTAGTAAGGATAAGGAAGTAAGGACTAGCTTTCGCCCGCGACTCCACCCGCGTCAATGTCGATCCCTCGGGAATAGTACTTTTTCCCGGGACAAAAGGTAGCCTATGTCCTTCTCCGTACTCTAGAGAACATGTATACAGAATTACCATGATGATCGGTTCAGTAGTTACGGCGTGAAAGCGTAACAAACAAACAAACTCACTTTCGCATTTATAATATTACTAGCTTTCACCCGCGGTTCCGCCCGCGTCAATGTCGATCCCTCGGGAATAGTACTTTTTCCCGGGATAAAAGGTAGCCTATGTCCTTCTCCGTACTCCAGAGAACTTGTATGCAAAATTTCATGATGATCGGTTTAGTAGTTACGGCATGAAAGCGTAACAAACAAACAAACAAACAAAGAAACAAACAAACTCACTTTCGCATTTATAATATTAGTAAGGATAAGGAAGTAAGGACTAGCTTTCGCCCGCGACTCCACCCGCGTCAATGTCGATCCCTCGGGAATAGTACTTTTCCCGGGACAAAAGGTAGCCTATGTCCTTCTCCGTACTCTAGAGAACATGTATACAAAATTACCATGATGATCGGTTCAGTAGGTACGGCGTGAAAGCGTAACAAACAAACAAACTCACTTTCGCATTTATAATATTACTAGCTTTCGCCCGCGGCTCCGCCCGCGTCAATGTCGATCCCTCGGGAATAGTACTTTTTCCCGGGATAAAAGGTAGCCTATGTCCTTCTCCGTACTCCAGAAAACTTGTATGCAAAATTTCATGATGATCGGTTCAGTAGTTACGGCATGAAAGCGTAACAAACAAACAAACAAACAAACTCACTTTCGCATTTATAATATTAGTAAGGATAAGGAAGTAAGGACTAGCTTTCGCCCGCGACTCCACCCGCGTCAATGTCGATCCCTCGGGAATAGTACTTTTTCCCGGGACAAAAGGTAGCCTTTGTCCTTCTCCGTACTCTAGAGAACATGTATACAGAATTACCATGATGATCGGTTCAGTAGTTACGGCGTGAAAGCGTAACAAACAAACAAACTCACTTTCGCATTTATAATATTACTAGCTTTCGCCCGCGGCTCCGCCCGCGTCAATGTCGATCCCTCGGGAATAGTACTTTTTCCCGGGATAAAAGGTAGCCTATGTCCTTCTCCGTACTCCAGAGAACTTGTATGCAAAATTTCATGATGATCGGTTCAGTAGTTACGGCATGAAAGCGTAACAAACAAACAAACTAACAAACAAATAAACAAACAAACTCACTTTCGCATTTATAATATTAGTAAGGATAAGGAAGTAAGGACTAGCTTTCGCCCGCTACTCCACCCGCGTCAATGTCGATCCCTCGGGAAGAGTACTTTTTCCCGGGACAAAAGGTAGCCTATGTCCTTCTCCGTACTCTAGAGAACATGTATACAAAATTACCATGATGATCGGTTCAGTAGTTACGGCGTGAAAGCGTAACAAACAAATAAACAAACTAACTTTCGCATTTATAATATTAGTAAGGACTAGCTTTCGCCCGCGGCTCCGCCCGCGTCAATGTCGTTCCTTTGGGAATAGTACTTTTTCCCGGGACAACAGGTAGCCTTTGTCCTTCTCCGTACTCCAGAGAACATGTATGCAGAATTTCATGATGATCGGTTCAGTACTTAC
The DNA here is from genome assembly GCA_947532085.1 of Elegia similella. Lineage (NCBI taxonomy): Eukaryota > Metazoa > Arthropoda > Insecta > Lepidoptera > Pyralidae > Elegia > Elegia similella. The sequence continues at coordinate 22,898,131 of OX383930.1, forward strand.
GGCGTAAAAGCGTAACAAACAAACAAACAAACTCACTTTCGCATTTATAATATTAGTAAGGATAAGGTTATGGATTAAGATAGGATGTCTTTGATTTTTTCATATCCTAGGTATAGAAAGATTTTTTTTTTGAGTCCGTTATCTGATAAGGTATAAAGGAGCGCTCGTTTGTCCATTCGGTTTGAAGACCCTTTTTCTTTGGTTTGCGTGGAGGTATCAAGTTGAAATTTAAAATTAATACTATACAACTATGTTCTGTAAAAAAATCAAACTTCTAGCTCGACGCAATCTTAAGTTATGGCTGTTAATGTTGCAAAATTTGCACATCCGCAGGAAACTCAAACCCTCAAGAACTAGAATTGTACAATCTGTACGGAGTCTGAAGGGAAAAAATCCGAAAACCGCAAAGTACTTACCTCCTACCTGACCTATCTAACCTCGTCGTCGGAAGCTATGGTCTTGTTTTTAAAGGCTGCATTTCGGTGATGCGCACAGGAACTACACAATCTAATTCCCCCTGCACCATTCCATCTTCGGACGACACGGCAGTGAGCAGGGATTCCACCCGTACGTGGTCGATATTCCTGTTCATCGTACCTCTAGATTCTCCTCCTCCTTTCGCGAACCGCGAAGGAATGGAATTCCCTCCCCGCGTCACTATTTCCCGACTCGTACAATTTTGCGATTTTTAAGGCAAGAATGATATGCATTATTTGAGTTTGCGTGTACCACCCTAGATCTCATCGTTGTTTCCTATTAGGCAAGATAGAGATCAAACGCACTCAAATTATTAAAAAAAAAAAATCTTTTTTTATGTGTATTTGACGGCAAACGAGCAAACGAGCCACCTGATGGAAAGTGGTCACCGTCGCCCATGGACATCTGCAACACCAGAGGAGGTGCTGATGCGTTACCGACTCTTAAGATACCTGTCAACACGCCTTTTGAAGGACCTCAAGTCATAGCACACAGGGTAAACCTCAGGAGAGAGTCCATTCCACAATCTTGCTGTACGAGGAAAAAACCACGTGACGCTCTGACATTTTTGGAGACCCAAGTGTCTAGGATGTGGGGATGGACTTTACTCCTGTGGCGAGCAGTGCGGTGGTAAAAAGGTGACGGTGGCACCAATTCAAAAAGTTCTTCAGAACACTCCCCATAGTATAAACGATAAAATACACACAGAGAGCCAACGTCTCTCCGTAGACTGAGGGTGTCCATAATACGAATTCGAACGAAGAGTCTCGTCGATAATACGAATTGCCTGGTGTTGGATGGAATCAAGAGGAAGGAGTTGGTATTGAGGTGCACCAGACCATCTCTATTTTATCCGTCCTCTGGCTGCTCTGGCCAAGTATGACTCTAGTAGTACAGAGATGGTCGTGCTCCTGTAATGGAGACTAAAAAGACCTGATGATGATGATGAAAATGATGTTATCCGTCATCGTCGCAAGAATTGTACTCTGAACAAAGGCCCTCCCCAAAGATTTCCAATACGACTGTTTGGAAGCGGCCTTGGTTTCTTGCGACATTGGTTATGCCGTTCGATCGTTAATGGGTATATAACGTTGCGCTTGCCTGTCGGCCTATTTGCTAACTTAGTGTACAACGTTTTGATAGTCACTTTAAAATACTTTGCGGCCTTCGTATGATTGACTATTTTTATTTAAGATATATAAACAGTAATGTATTTTGAAAAGACTATCAAAACGTTGTACCCTAAGTTAGCAAATAGACCGGTAGCTCACCATTAGAAAGCCTATCTGCTACATTGGCCATTCTGCGCGCTACTATGTGCTCGCTGCCATACTAATGATCTTCCTCCTTATATAACTAACAGGTTTTGATAATTCTTTCTTTGTCTATTATCTGCATTCCTCCTTTGATCAGTGTTTTTCGTCGGTAAAAGCTATTTAAATATTAAGGAAAATTTATGACACCATTTATATTTTAGAGGTACACAGTAAGACACACAAGTAAAATTGATTGGGTCGGTGGTGCCTGCCTAAGTATAATAACGTTAATTTTGCCTCGTGCTTTTTTTTTTTTTTTTTTATTCATAAATTTGAGTGCGTTTGACCTCCATCTTGCCTGATGGGAAACAACGATGAGGTCTAGGGTGGTACACGCAAACTCAAATAATGCCTATTCACTCTTGCCTTGAAAATCCCTAAATTGTACGAGTCGGGAAACAGCGACGCAGGAAGGGAATTCCATTCCTTCGCGGTTCGCAAAATGAAGGAGGAGGCGAATCTAGAGGTGCGATAAGCAGGAATATCGACCACATATGGATGGAATCCCTGTCCACGCCGTGTCGTCCGAAGATGGAATGGTGCAGGGGGAATTAGATCGTGCAGTTCCTGTGCGCACTCACCGAAATGCAGTCTGTAAAAGACACTCAAACTAGCTACTAATCGGCGGTGTTTAAGGCTCTGGAGTCGCTTTACCGTAAGCATCTCATCATCGACGAGTCTTCTGGCACGTCTGTCGATAGCTTCCAGGGCTTCGAGCTGGTAGCGGGCGGATCCATCCCACAGATGGGAACAATACTCCATACAGGAGCGGACTTGAGCTGTGTAAAGGCTCAATAGCTGGCCTGAAGAAAAATACTGTTGGACCTTGGAGAGGATGCCCAGTTTTTTTGAAGCAGTCTTAGCCCTGGATTCGATATAGCTACCGAAGTTAAGATTGGAGGATATGTCAATACCAAGAAGTTCGAGATGATTTGTGACGGGAACAGGAACATTTCGAAAAGTAGGAGCCAAGTTGAATGGGCTCTTCTTTGCGGTGAAAAGACATGCCTGTGTCTTCGAGGCATTAAATCTTACAAGATTGGCATCGCCCCAATCGGAGACAGCCTGCAGAGTAACATTGGTGCGGTCCACCATTGCCTCTCTAAGATCGATCGATTTCAGATTTTTTTGCCCTTGCACTTGAAAAATATCTTTCCGCAACGGTGCTATCGTCTGCGTACCCAATAATTCCTGGTTTTAACAGATCGTTAATGTGTAGCAAAAAAAGCGTTGCGGAAAGAACAGATCCCTGAGGTACCCCAGCATTAATAGCCAATAGGTTCGATGAGCAGCCGTCAACAACTACTCGAATAGACCCGTGCTGTCCAAAGGTTTGTTGTAAAGGCACGATAAAACTATCCTTGACGTCTTGGCTCAGTTTCAATCGTATACTCAAAAAACGACCATGTGCGAGTCGGACTCGTGCACGAAGGGTTTTTAATTTATAGTTTAACAAAAAATTAATGCTTTTCGCAATTTATCTGTGCTATAAGACGTTGCTTCGTACCAAATTTCAAGATTCTGTGTTCACCGGAAGTACCCTGAATGTTTTGATTCCCTTGCGAATGTCGAAAATTTGCGGCATAAACAGCTGTGTCTTTCGTTTGCGTTGGCTTAGAAGTTTGATTTTTTCAGCTTTTTTCAGATGACACAGCTTCAAGGGACAGTATATTTGAATTTAAGCTTAATACCTCCACGAGTTCCTGAGGCAAATATCTCTATTAAAAAACATATATAGAGTCAATAAAGACATTATTAACATGACTAGGTCCAGATGCAGATTGATTGTTAACAAGTGGCTGAGGAGTAAGAATTATAATGAGACGGAAAGCTTAATACAGATACCAAGTTAATTTAAATAGAAAACTTTAAATTTACTTGCCTAATTAACGGTTTGCCGTTTGTCAACAATTAAATATTATACACCTACGCTTATATACCTATTATAATTATAATTAAATATATATAATAGAAACTATACATGTACTTATATATGTGAAATATATATTTATAAATATACATAGATATATATCCTATTAAAACACTTGTTTAAATATTATTATTTTTATTAAGAAAAAAAATATACTCTATATATATATATATATATATATATAATTATATATACACAAACTGTAAAAATTTTACTTTTGCACATTTGGGAAGACACTGGTCGCCACGACACAGGGAATCCTAGTGTGGCGGACAGTGCCACTGTTGTTTGATACTATACTGTATTTTCTGTTCTAAATAAATATTTCTTATTTCTTATCTTGACAGATAGACAGACGGACAACAAAGTGATCCAATAAGTGTTCATTTTTTTTCCTTTTGAGGTACGGAACTCTAAAAACTATTAAAAACCAATTTATTTGTATATAAATATATATATATATATATATATATATATATATATATATATATATATATATATATATATATACGGACAAATCACACAGATTGAGCTAGCCCCAAAGTAAGTTTGAGACTTGTGTTATGGGATACTAACTCAACGAAACTATATTTTTATAAGAAATACATATATCACATCCAAGACCCAGGCCAATCTGAAAAAGATCATTTTCCATCTTGACCTGGCCGGAGATCGAACCCTGGCACTCCGTGTCGCAGGCTGGCTGTATACATTCCTACTTCCCACAAAGGGCTCTATCACTAAGGAAATAGATTTATGAGAGGCCTTGAACTTTAGGTCGCTATAGGGGCTGCTATCATTAATCTTGATCGAGATGAGCATTCAGCGTTACAGCTCAATGGGTAAATATATCTGCGAAAGAGATCAATGAACGAAGTGGTATTATTTTTTGGCATTTTATTAGCAACTAGCTGCCCGCGACTTCGTCCGCGGCAATTTCTGTTATTATGATTAATTAGTATAGATGAATAATTTATTCCCGTTTTCAAAACATTTTTTATTGGTGATTCGCTCCTATTGATCGCAGCGTGATGTTTTATAGCCTAAAGCCTTCCTCAATAAATGGACTATCCAACATAAAAAGAATTTTCCAATTTGAACCAGTAGTTCCTAAGATTAGCGCGTTCAAACAAACAAACTCTTCAGCTTTATAGTATTAGTATAGAAGTATAGATAGTATAGATTAAATCCATACTTTATACGTATACAAAACTGATATACGTTACCTTATTAGATATTATAAATGCGAATGTTCGTTTCTCTTTAACCACTTTCAATTTCGATAAAATTTGATATGGAAGGAGTATAAGGTTCAGAAAAGGACAAAGAGTAGTTTTCATCCCAGAAAATGATACTGTTCCTGAGGGATCTGCATTGACTACTACTCATCACGCGAGTGGGTCGGCTGCGGTCGAAAACTAGTACTGTAAAATTTATTTATTTATTACTCACGGCCCTCTTCGGCTTCTCACGAGCGATATTATAGGTATTTATTATATAGCCTATGTTCATCAGAGATAATGTGGGAAAGGAATTTTTCAAACTGGTTTCGTAGTTCCGAAGCGAACAAATTAACAAACAATTAAATCTTTCCTCTCTATTATATTAGATGTACACGTCTAGATGTAGATTATACGATTAGTATTAGCTTTTGCTCGCGGATCCAAACACTTTTATGCATGAAATAGAACACGGTTAACTATAAAAGTTAGACACATATTCAGTCACATTTACAAAACTCATTCCTCAAAGATATAAGAACAAAATAAATAAATGTTAGAAGAAAGTCAAAAAACAATTATAAATCCATTTGCATAGACCTTTGTCTGTTGAATGCTGTTTCAGGTCTAACAATGAAGTCCCTCCTTCACAAGCAAGACAACAAAGAAGTACTGAAGTTTGGACAAAATAAAATGAATTTGCATTTTGTATAAACGCCGTCTATTGGATTGGCCGAATTCACGTCATCGTAGTCTATGTGACTTGCAAAACGATGTAAAAACTTTTGTAATTTACGTTTTGCAGTATACATTCTGAATAAGTCATTTGAATCTTATTATCTTTGATTGTCTTTCGGAAAGGAGGGCACCCCTGTCGGTGGTCGATTATGCAGTCAATATGCAGTGTAATAAGATTTTCATCAACTGCTGCTTGTGGCAAATACTTGGCATTTTCTGGCCTGAGTAGATCTCCAACGAACGCCTGTGGAAGACGTACCGGGAAATGCCAATTGACTAGCAGATCATGCGCCGTAAATGGATGTCGATAGGTCATACCATCAGAAGAAAGGCCACACATATTCTGAGGCAAGCCCAGAAGTGGGCCCTCTGTGTAAGAAAAAGTGGGCCGTCCCATGCAAACCTGGCGCATTGTGGCAGCGGAGATGAAGACAATCGGGCTAACCTGGCCTGAATTGAAGCACGTAGCCAATGACAGATCGCGATGGCGAAATACTGTGGAAGCCCAAGCGGCTCAACCTGGGTCCCTAGGACCTTCTGTTAAGTAAATCATAATAAGCAGCTAACTTTATATTTGGATATTTTTTACCATGTGGAGTCAGAATTATTAAGGCTGCTCCATAGACAGCTGACAAAGTTAAAGTAGGCCTTAAGCCTAAAGCCACAGGATTAGTTAGATATGAACATTTTGGGATCTGGACATTCTGGGATCTGGACATTCTGGGATTTGGACCTTTTGGGATTTAGACATTTTGGAATACGGACGTTTTGCACCTTATGGCAGTTTGAACCTAAACGATACTTACGTATAGCCTCCCAACCGTTACTGCCGCGTTCATTGGGGCACACACACCGCACAAGCTGGCCATGGCTAAGGCCAAATATGCTTATTTTACACATTAACACACTCAATATTTTTATTTTTATTGCGATCAATATGTACAAATATCAATTATGTTGTTTGTAGTAGTATAATCAAATAACGTCCGCTGCTACGGGAGATTGACCGCCCAGCAAAATCACCCGCGCCCGATGTGTTCTGTCCTCCAAACGGCCAGATGAAAAATCTGTAATTTTACAGCAGTACTTTTACAATATGTGTAAAAGTATTCCTGAAAAATTACAGATTTAGGTCTTTTGATGATATTAAACTGTATTTGGAGAACATAGCAAAATACTAGAAAAAAGCACTGGTCGCAAAGTGCGCGCCCGAATTGGACTTTCGCGATCGATCACCCGCGCCAGGAGCCCGCATGACATGACACAGCGAACATGAATGCTCCGCTAGTATAAAGCGTCATCATCATCATAATCATCAGGTCTTTTTAATCTCCACTGCAAGAGCATGACCCTCTCTGTACTACCGGAGCCATACTTGGCCAGAGCAGACAGAGGATTTGGCCTACACTCTCCTCGCTGGCCAGACAGAGGTCTCATTCATGTTTACGAGCTTTATTTAGCTTGTAATTCTTAGGTCGCCTTTTACGACCTCCATGGGAAGACTAGGAGTGGTCCTATTCTACTCTGCTCGAAACCACACGGCTATAGAGCGTCAGACCTGTCTCAATATACAAACTTACAATGCAACATACGAAACGAAATTATTTCTAGTGCTTCGTTATATCCTTACTAATATTATAAATGCGAAAGTTTGTGATAATGAATGTTTGTTAAACGGCTGAACGGATAGTGACGAAATTTTGCACACAGATAGGTTATTTATTACCTGGATCTGAAAAAAAGCAATAGTGGGTTTGAAATAAACGTAAGTGGAGCCACGGGCGACAGCTAGTTAGTGTCATAAAAATGGAAATGTACAACCACAAAGGTGAACTGCACTCGAACTTCAGTAAGTCATAACTTTTACTGAATAATGTATGCACTCACAGTAGTATTCCACTCAATGAAATAAACTTACTTACCTTTATTTATGACCAACTTTGGTTCTCTGATATTACAAAGGGTACAGACCATAAAATTTGAATAACTTTCATTTAATTAAGACAGTTTTAAAATACGCTAAGTTCAAAATAGATGCATACAGCTTCAGATAAAAAGATATGATGGCCTTCATATACGTTTATTATACTTAACCTTAATAATAAATTTGACTCTATGATTTGTTTAATCAATCATATAATTGTTGTTTCCAGCTATGGTAGATGTCGATCCAACCTATATAAATGGGGATACTCCTCATCTGCTGCGTGTACAATGTGGTTATCCGGACCAGACAATGGCACATCTGCTGGTCTGGCCGGTGGCTGGTGGTAAGGAACAGATGCCCTACCACCTGCAGTGACCACCAGCAGGAAAGCGTAAATGGAGCTACAGCTCAAACCACTAAGCAGTGGCCAAACACTACATCAAAGTTATTTTTAAGTGAATCATTGACACGATTAGAACAAGTTTCTACTAGAAATAACAGGTCAAAGCAAACAGATCTTATAATGGAACACATAAAGGTTAAGCATATTGGAGTTAAGATATAAAGCTTTATATTTTCTTTGAATATCAGTAAGTGCGAGTATTTCATCTACATAAACACAGTTGAAATGGTCTAAGTGAGCAAATCTTTTCCGAATTCAGAAGAACTACCTTCTTATTGTCTGTTGCTGATGGCGGGCTGTAAAAGGCCACTTGTGGTATTCTGCAAGAATATCGTGCAGGCATAAAACCAGTGCTGCGTCTGAGACTATGCTCTATGCTGTTTTTGTAAATAAAATATACGCCATCCGCCCATACAAAATTACCCATACTTCTTTACAACCTGATACAGGCTTATTTTTAAACATTATCTTTTATTATTATTTTAGCTTCTGCTGTAAAGGTATTATAGGGAGCGTTTTAATTTGGTTTCCAAACTGGCGGTGAGTGACAGCTGCGGACGACGGCCGCTAACAGGATTTCCGCTGCTGGCTTTGAGCAAACGTTAAAAAAGCGAAATTTTCCTGCTGCACTATTTTTTGGCCATTTCCCACGCATCAGTGGTGTATGAATAAACCAAAACTTAGTATTTTATTTTATTTACTTTTGTGGTAATTTCGTTTTTTATTTATTTAGGTATAAAAGCACAAAACTTTTATTGTCAAATCATGGACTCTAATGAACTTTGCTTCCCTACTCAAGGCTCACCAAGGATGGAATCTTATGAACTTTTCCCTCTTACTTATGGCTTACCTATCATGGACGCTAATGAACTTTCCTCTCCTACTCAAGACTCACCAATCATGGACTCTAATGCATTTTGCTCTCCTTTCTCTAGACTAAACCCAAGCCTTACCAAGGATGATTAATACTAGAAGTGCTGAAAAAGTAGCAGGCAGTAGAACACCCAGGACATGACAACAGGTGTGCCAAGGTCTGAAGAGTAGCATCATATGGACAAGAAATTCCAAGCTGTAACTCCACCTGTTTATGTTCGTCTTGCTTGAGCCGAATTGAGCCCGGAGTCTGCTGCCATGTCGCCCAAGTTAGATCATGGCCAGGAAGGAGGTGCTCTGATAGCGGGATGACAGACGTTGTTGCATATATCTTTATCTTCAGATATTAAGCCTAGATTTAGATACTTCAGCCAACAATAGACTACTTTTACAAGGCTCAAAAGGTGTAAACAGTCTTTTAAAAAAATATCACTAAGCGAAGCAATTTTCTGAACTCATTTTATGCGAACAGCTTGCTTCAATACGCGTTAACAAGATTATTTTACATTAAATTGCTCGCTAATGTTCTTACGACGTAGGCACTTAACGCCGGCGCTGTTAGCAATCGAAATGAGATGTTTTAATTAATTCTCTCATAATGGAGACAAGTCTAATGAACGGCAGTCCTCAGGCATCTGTGTAATTGATGACTATCTAATGAATATGATTTCAAGAACTTACAAAGTAGGTATGTCGTCTCCTTGATGCTTGGTCGGGGTTAGGAGACGCATTTACGTCATCTATGGACATTTATATCTGTAGTCTGCACAAAGTCTACTTTTAAATTCAATAATAAACAGATATCGGAAACTTGAGCCTCTATTTCCAGACATCGTTGCACGTAACAGATGCTCCGGAACTTATCGAGGGCAGTCCAGATCGAGGCTAATTGTTTTCTTCGAGAACTTAAGTCTTTTATTTTAGTTCGTTCCAGTTACTTAGAACTATTCAGTTGTCTGTATACAGCGTGTAAATTGACCCTCGACCACCCTTCACCCCTTAACGGGGTGACTCAGCCCATAAATATGAACAACTTTTCCAATTAGAACAAAGCTGGGAACTCTTTGTCATTTCCATTCACAAACTGGCAGAACTTTTTCGTATAGAAATGCCGAATTTTTGTTTAGTTCTTAGCTTTGGGCCCATAGGGAAAAGTTGTTCATTTTGATTGTCTGAGTCACCCCTTTAAGGGAACATTAAGGGTACATTTTCACGCTTTATATTTGTAAAAATCTAAACAAGTCTAAATTTTGACAAAAACACCAGCCTACATTGATTTTTCACTAGCGATGTACACATTAACGTTTCCGTATTTATCCTTAACGGCTTCTCCATTAGGGACGACTATTAGGCTATTAGCCGACTATTAGGCCTGAAAAATTATAGTAGAACAGCAAGAAAATCTAAGTATCATGTAAATAGGCGATAGCCTTTTCTTTTTGTTGTATTAAACTGGAACCAATAAAACAAATACAACAATTACCTTAATCAACTAATGACTAAAATAGTTTGTCTATGTAGTCTGGTTTAAAAAAGGCTGGCTGCGTTACATCGCTGGATAGCAATACTTATGCGTTGTGAAAAAATCTGGAAACCACCTTTATGATTCCTCAGATTTTAGCTGAGACGCTGCTTATTATGGGACGCAACATGTGTTAGCAATTACGCGGCGTCCTATCATAGTCATAGTATGCGTGCGGCTGGCTCAGCTGCGCGGAGGGCGGCTGGACAAAAGCGTCTTAAATACTCAACTTTATCGAACTAGTATGACTTTGTCCCAGTCGCTGTCGAGACCGCGGGTCCTTAGTGTCCAGAAGCTAAGCAATTTCTTAATTAAATAGAACGCCGCCTGCGAGACCGGGGATATGACTACCGCTCCGGATGGTACCTGACTCAAAGGATTTCCATAGCCATACAAAGAGGTAACGCAGCGAGCGTAATGGGAACCTTTGTGCCGGGTACAGTGCGGGGTGGCATTTTTGATTAGATTTTTAAGATTTTTTTATTGTGTCATATGTAATTAATAAGTGTTTCAAGGAATATATTATTGGTTTTAGCTGATCCCTATCTTTAGTCGCCTTTCAATATCGAGAAGAGGAGGAACTGAAATAAGTATAAGATTTTACCATATTTCTACAAAATATAAACATTATATACTTAAGTGTTCCGCTAGCGGCGTACATATTGTGACATTTTCGGCATAATATATGATAGTATCCATTAAAACCGGAGCTGCGTAATCCTAGCGCAGCTGGGACCTGCTACTAAAATATATAGATCGCCTTTCATGATATCCTTTTATACTGTTTGCTCATTATTATTTTCTAAAATTATTGAAAATGTTGTGCTTACAATGAGCTCATTAGCTGTAAATTGAATGTTCTTTCCAATTTTGCATCTGCTGGCATTTGTATCTCACTAATCCCTTCTCAACTTTCTCCGTGGTCCAGTGGTTAAGGAGTTTGACTGACCAAAGAGTCGTGGGTTAGATTCCCACGGGAAGTACTTTGTTTGGTTTGGTTAGGACATTGCAGGCTTGAATCACCTGATTGTCTGATAATAAAGATGATTCCGTGCTTCGGAAGGCACGTTAAGCCGCTGGTTCCGGCTGCCATTGGTGGTAGTCAAAGTTAAAGGAACCACGTCAGAGGCCGAGAGGCGGTTCTAAAGAACTCTGACACCTGGGTGTGCATGGTCGATTGACCGTGTCACCTACACGAAATGATGATGATGACTAATCTCTTAAATGATTTTAGATATTGTATTTTTTTATTTTTATTTGGCGAGATCCTTTACGCCTTTACGCAGTGGTTAACACACCAGCCTGCGACACGCACGAGGGTAAGGTAAGAGGACAACTAATATATGTATAATTGTTTGTCCTCGTTATTGATATATGTATCTTTATTTTATTAGGAAGACTATCGAATATATTAAAAAATTTGCTTTAAACTTACAAACAGAAAGTCATTTACAGATATCCACTTAAAGCTTATAGATTATACAAAATAAAAAATAAATGGAAGCGGTTACAAAGCATAAGTACCTACGTTTTGTCGTTTTAAAATATGTGACATTCGATGGTTAAAGGTACCTTATGGACACTGGCATTTACGATATTGTGTTTATTTAAGTTAAGTAAAATTGTATGAATTGTTTTTATAAATGTCCGTAAGGTATCTGTACTACTCCGTCCGTGGAACGACACATATATTTCACATAAACTAAAACTGCAGTGGTTTTACACAGCTCAAGTCCGTTCCTGTATGAAGTATTGTTCCCACCTGTGGGATGGATCCACCCAATACCAGCTCGAAGCCCTGGAAGCTATCAACAGACGTGCCAGAAGACTCGTCGTTTGCAAGTTGCTTACGGTAGAACAGCTCTAGAGCCTCGGACACCGCCGATGAGTAGATAGTCTGTGTGTCTTTTATATATTTTTTTTAGGCTGCATTTCGGTGAGTGTGCACAGGAACTGCACAATTTAATTCCCCCTGCACCATTGCATCTTCAGACGACACGGCGTGGACAGGGATTCCATCCATATGTGATCGATATTCCTGGTCATCGGACCTCTAGATTCGCCTCCTCCTTCATTATTCGAACTGCGAAGGAATGGAATTCCCTCCGCACGTCGCTGTTTTCCGCTTCGTACAATTTAGGGATTTTCAAGGCAAGAGTGAATAGGCATTATTTGAGTTTGCGTGTACTAGGTACCCTAGACTTCATCGTTGCTTCCCATCAGGCAAGATAGAGGTCAAATTATTGATAAAAAAGCTTTGTATTACAAAAATAAAGAGCAAAGTATAATAACAAATTTGCGAGTAGTAAAGTTAAGAAAATAAAACATATAAACCTAATCCGATGAAAAAACCGTTCCTAAGTAAAGCCGAGATTTCACCGTGACCAAATGTGCATACTCCCTAAAAAACTGCACAATAAATATTATATATAACTTTTATAATACAATTATTAGATTGGCATATCAACGTTCAATCTTGCATTACAAAATGATTTGTTTTTATCAAGAACCCAGTTTTATTGCGACCGAAGAAAACTACGGTGCTTTCCACACCATTACCGAAATCGGTTCGTCTTAATTCACCATAATTTACGAGAGGTTAGCGTGTGCAGAGTTCCCGCAAATACTATACTCGGAATCAGTATATCGATGTTTTTTCGTTCGCCTTTTAAATGTGCAGGAACGAACAAAATAAAATATACTTTGTTACGTTAAACTGCCCGCCAAAATCGTGTGTCGTACGGTATGCAGCAGTGAGTGACGCGAAACCGTGGTACAGTATGTCCAAACACGAGAGGACTTCTTTTTATTTTTTAATATCTTTGTTGACCATCTTGTCGGTCACACTATGTATAAATAATTATTATTTTATTTCCTCAAACCTGACGATAAGAACTTCCATGCTGGTTTGGGATAAAAGAAAAAAGTAGAATGTGCCAGCTGCTTCTCTTCCCGCGCAGACCTTAGAAGCCGGTCAAGGGAATGGGCGAAAATCTAAAGAATCATGACAATAGGCGAAGCGGCTTGCAACCCATCACTATTTTGATTCCGTTTTCCACCTTTATGCCCACCAGCACGCTAAACGTGGCCTTTCAGACTTATGACTTTAGGTTCTGTCTACCCCGTAAGGGATAAAGACGTGATAATATGTATGTAATCTATGTATATACGGCGATAGAACGTGACGTTGACCGTACAGTTACCATGAGTGAGTTCTAGACAATAATAAAGCTTATTCAGCCAAATAAAAAGTGTGTCACAGCCCTAATGGTTCCCAGTAGGGTTAAATAAAACCGCAGGCACTCACTACTTTTCAAACTCTTTTTTGTTACATAAAATCTAAACCCATTATTCTGCAGTACTAGGGTTACCATTTTATAAACTTGTGAAACTAATATGTTAGTTTATCAAAGTACCTAGTTGAATTGTAAATCATTACTTCAATAGCCGTGTGGTACCCGGCAGAGTAGAATAGGACCACTCCAAGTCTTCCCGTAGATGTCATAGAAAGCGACTTAAGAAATACAAGCTAAACAAAGCTCATAAACATCTGAGAGACCTCTCCAACCCGTCTGGCCAGCGTGGAGAGTGTAGGCCAAGTACTCTGGCTGTTTTGGCCAAGTATGGCTCTAGTAGTACAGAGAGGGTCGTGGTCCTGTAGTGGAGACTAAAAAAAGCTGATGATGATGACCTCAATACGAGTGTTTGTTGACCTCTGTGGCCCAGCGGTACGCGGGTTCTATGCCGGCTAGGCTAACATGAAAAAGACTTAATAGTATATATGTAGTAGATGGATACTATTACGTCTTTTGCGCTTGCGGGGTGGACAGAATCTAGCTCTTGTAACGTACATTTATTTGTAACGTACATTTATTTGTAATGTACATTTATTTTTAATTGATAATAAAAATAACTTAATTAAAATATAATATAACTTTAAAAAAAAAAACTAACTTATAACTAATAATAAAGTAAACAAACACTATATACAACTATGATTAAAATTTTACACGTAAAATAATAATAAACATATATTTACAAAAAATCAAACTAAGTTTTCAACACTACTGCAGCATAAATTGGTCAACTCAAGAACGGCTGATTTCGCATTAGTGACTGCAACTTGCCGCGTTTTTTCTATAGGCAGTAATTCTTTTGTCTCGATGCGCCGCTGATCGGAGTTCATTGGTATCATCTCATTGCAAGGAGACGCCCGTATATACGTGCTCCTCTCAGTTCGTTCCTCTCTATACGTGGTGGTTTAGCAATGGTGAAATTTATAAATTAATCGAAAGCTACTTATGAGTACCTATAAATACTCTTTATAAAAAGACTGTTTAGTGCTATTCGAACCCGAAAATCGGTAAGTGGCGAACTATTATTTAATTTAAGCATCCAATAGGCTATGTCAATATTTTAATCAATTTGTATTAGAACCTTTATGAGTTATTAGTGTTCCTATCTAGTTAAGTTTAGTAGAAATAACATTACGTGGAGTGTAGACTCATAGATTTTGCCCGGGCGTGGCAATCTCACACTACCGCCCAATATTGTAAATAATTATCTGTAACTTATTTCTACTATATTAGTATTTGTTCAGGATAATTAGTTTTTATTCTATTGTGAACTCTGTTCCTAATGTCCATCAGCAACAGTCATTGCGCTAGCATAAAAGTAGGTACATCCATTACCTCATATCATCATCACCTCTTGTAGCAAGATGACTAGCCGCCAATTTTATAAGCATTTCCTTACCATGGACATTACTTCCAGGGTTCCAGGTTCGGACTACAGATCCCCATAACGGCAAAGCCTTGGCACTGATTTAGCAAGAAGCTCAGATATCGTCTTGGAAAGTCCTGGAAGCCCATACAACACCTGGCCACCAGCAACCCCACTTCACAGCGCTGGATCCCAGGACAGTACCTTCTTATCAGAGAACAGAAACACCGGCATAGTAGGGCCCTTAAGATCCACCCCCCCGTTTTATATGTATTTTTATTAATAAATTTAATTTGTTAACTGTTGACTACGTGTTGCTTATTAAGCTCCTCACGCACACCGTCACACTCTATTAGATATAACGCTACAGCATTTTGGTGGCCGTGTAGATGAAAAACAAAATCATAGTGATGGAAGATGGATTGCTTGCCGCCTTGTCTACTGATATATTTTTTACATTTCTGATTACTCAGATATTTGCCTATTCGCTCGATCGGCGTTTATCTGGTGCTGATGCGTTGAGGACTCCAGGTATCTTCATTTTTAACCGACTTTTAAAAAAAGGAGGTTTCAATTCGGTTGTATGTTATATTTTTATTTTTAATGTTTGTTGCCTCAGAACTCAGTCATTAATGAAATATTCATTCAGTCATTAACGATTATAAAAAATCTTTTTTTATTTGATATATTATGCTTTGAAGTTGGTCCCATTTATCTATAGTTGGTATATTTCATTGTAATCGCTTCAGTAGATTGATCGAAGTCTGTTTTTTATATGAAACATAATTTTGTTAAGTGTACAGGCATATTATATATATTTAAACAATTTCAGTAGATATAATAACCTTAGCCTCTAAAACTAAAAGTCTCTAGCTATATGCCACATCCTTAAATTTTAAAACAGTCTGGGCGCGAGATGCCGTGAATGTAAACAAAAGCTCGAGGATCGCATTTGATGCGAAGACCGAGCCTTTGGAATGTTTTTGATATGGATCATGTGTCAATCTAAATTATAATGTACGTGAGTAATAAAATAAAGTATAATGTATATCAATGCAAATGTCAAGTTATGCAAAGTCATCCTTACTAAAATTATAAATGCGAAAGTGAGTTTGTTTGTTACGCTTTCACGCCGTAACTACTGAACCGATCATCATGAAATTTTGCAAACAAGTTCTCTGGAGTGCGGAGAAGGACATAGGCTACCTTTTATCCCGAGAAAAAGTACTATTCCCGAGGGAGGAAAAGTACGATTGACGCGGGCGGAGCCGCGGGCGAAAGCTAGTCCTTTATAAAGATGACAATATATTCACTTGCGGATATTAGGAAGGTGTCAAAACTGTCCAAGAAAAAAAAAAAGATTTGATTTTTAACAAATTATCACTATTAATCTTATTACGCAGCGCGCGGCGCTTGGCGGAACGATAGGAGGCTGCTTGGTACCTCAATCAAAGTAGTTAATATTACCTATTAATAGTAATGTACCTACGAAAGTAGTAATATACCTACGAAATCTTGTTACCAGCGCTTACCTCTACTCGTGGTGGTACTCAAATGGATTTTTTTTTATTTCTCTTGTAAAGTATGACTTTATAAATCTTTCTTCAGTTACCAGACGTTAGATAATGGCACGGAACCCTACGTGCGTGAGTCCGACTCACACTTGGCCGGTTTTTCTCCAGAAGTTATAGCCGGGTTACATGTTAGTAAATATGCAACGCGAAAGTTTAAAGATAGGTACTTATAGCAAACCCCCATTAATAATTTCTGCGCTCCTCGAGCGTCCATATTATTAAAAATAAGGAAAGTCTTTAGAAATAACCACGACAACAAAAGAACTCAATACAATACATTCTCCAAGCTTTTCCAAATAGAAAGCAATTCTACAGAAATTGAAAAAGGGCCCCGTTTGTTCGTATCTAAAAAAAATCCGTGTCACGTGAAAAGCGTGGTCACTCCACAAACATTTAGCCACCCGCGGTTTCTTTTGTTACTGAAACGCCCTGAAACTCTTTGTGGCGAGCATTTCTTACTCGACTCGACGCAACCTGACCGACTGAACTATGGACTAAGCAGTACAGAAAGGCTATAAATATAAGCTCTTTTTTTGAAAATTTCATTTTTATGACATACTTTATAAGTAATTCTTACTTACTTATAATTACTTATAATAAAAAGTATGTCATTACAATAAAAAGTAATAAAAATAATAAATTCGTACTACTACCTCCGTGGTCCAATGGATAAGGCGGTTGCCTGTAGACCCGGGGGTCGTGGGTTCGATTCCCACGGGAAGTATACTTTGTTTAGTTGTTTCCACTTTGGTTAGAACATTGCAGGCGTGAATCACCTGATTGTCTGATAACAAAGATGATTCTGTGCTTCGGAAGGCACGTTAAGCCGTTGGTCCCAGCTGCCATCTGGTAGTCGTTAAAGGAACCACGTCAGAGGCCGAGTGGCGGTTCCGAAGTACTCTGACACCAGGGTGTTCATGGTCGATTGAACATGACACCTACTCGAAATGATGATGATGAGTAATTCGTACAGTAAAGTGCTTTCGAAGACAAACGAAACGACTCCGAACGCGATAGGTTCATCTTCCTTAGAAGTGCCTATAGTCACCTTAGGAGAGGCCTACGTCCAGCAGTGGACTGTGGCAGGCTGCTAATGGTCACCTTCCAACTTCACGATCAGATCAGCTCCTAAAGTATCATAATTATTGTCATCTAACTTAGATAAGTATACATAATTTCAACTATGCTTCAAAATTGAGTTGCAAGCTATCACTCTCAAAAATAAAAGCTTGTCGATTCGAATCAGAAACACGGAGATCCTTGGAAGAAATGTACCAGCAGATTAGCTCTTTGAAGACGCAGTGACCAGGGCCCATAGCGCGTACAAACGATGACGAACGCGACCGACCAGGTAGGACGACCTGACCAAGGTCGCAGGAAGGCGCTGGATGCAAGCCACGTAACTGGCCATATTGGAAATCCTTGGGGAAGGTTTATGCCCAGCAGTAGAATTCTTGTGGCTGAGATGATGATGTTAAAAAATATTATCATCATCATCAGGCCTTTTTAGTCTCCATTGCAGGAGCATGACTCTCTCTGAACTACCGGATATACCATACTTGGCCAGAGCAGACAGAGGTAAGATTATAAAAATAAGTATTCTAATTTGTCTATGATAAGTCACTTATAAAGTAAAAGCAATAAACTATATTTAAGTATAGCCGTGTGGTATCCGGCAGAGTAGAATAGGACCACTCCAAGTCTTCCCATGGATGTCGTAGAAGGCGACTTAGGAAATACAAGCTAAACAAAGCTTATAAACATCTAAGAGATCTCTCCAACCCGTCTGGCCAGCGTGGAGAGTGTAGGCCAAGTCCTCTGGCTGCTCTGGCCAAGTATGGCCCTAGTAGTACAGAGAGGGTCGTGCTCCTGTAGTGGAGACTAAAAAGGACCTGATGATGATGAAGTGTAAAGTAGTAGACTATACTATACAACGTGATTTTGAACCCCCTAGCTTTATTGAAATCTCAGCATCAGAATCCCTAATGAAATATAGAACTGCAAGAAAAAAAGCTGAAAATCAAAAAAAAATTAGGGTTTCCCATACAAAGTCGCCGATCAGCTGGACGAATTTCTATGGAAAGTCAATTTTTTTTTTTTCGGTTTTTACCACTTTTTCTTGGAATTCTGTATTCCATTAGGGATTCTGATTCCAATATTTCAATATAGCTAGTGGGTTCAAAATCACGCTATATAGGCTACTTTGCAAATAAAACGCCCTGAATAGAGTGAATTATCTTAGGATAATATACCGCTCATTTATGTGTGAAGCCATACGAGCCTCATTCGGCAACGCAGCTCAAGTAACTTCGACGTCAGAGGGATTTCCGGGGTAGGGTTAAGGAACCCTTGAAACAGAGTAGGCCCTATCACTGTTTTATATGTGGCACGGCTTTCGTCTTAAAAAAATAACACAGAAGTGCCGTGTCACATGATGAAAATAATCGCTTCGGCCGTGTACGAAGGCGAAGATTCACACTTCAAAAAAGCTTCATAACTAAAATTACTAATAGACCGTCTCCAAATGCGATTTTCTGTACAAGATAGTGTTTGGAGACTATTATATATGAATGAGTACTTCATTGGTGAACATAAATATACAATTTCTTCCATCCGGTTAGGAAGCTTATAGGAGTTATACATACATAGTATCACGTCTTTTTCCCTTGCGGGGTAGGCAGAGCCCAAGTTAAGACTCAAAGGCCACATTTAGCATGTTGGTGGGTATCAGGTGCAAAGCAAAATCGATGTGAAATGAAGTGATGGGTTGCTAGCCGTATCGCCTATTAACATGATTCCTCAGATTTTTTGCCCATTCCCTCGATCGGCTTTTACTATCTGCGCGGGAAGAGAAGCAGCTGGTACATTCTACGTTTTTTCTTTTCTCCCAGACCAGTATGGAAAAAGTAAGTATCTATATAGGATTTATGGAAGTCAAAAAAGTTGAAAAGTTAACAATAAAAGTAGGAGTAGTTGTGGTAAAATTCTTTATTAGCACGATCGGCAGTATTGTTTAGCAGTTTGGATCAATTTCTGTGACGGTTTTTCACCAGCAAGAAGTAATAACAAAGAAATTATAAGAAGTTGGTAAAAATATGGCAAAGATCCCATTTTAAACCTTCTGCGCTTACCCAGTCTATATCTATGCGTTTGAAACGCGCACACGAGTACATTCAGCCCTGCCTCTTTTAGTACAGTTCGCTTAGAAACCCTCGCGGTAGGTCATGTTTCTTTTGATGTGGCAGTTTTGTTTGAAAGTTGTTAAGGTACCTTTTCCGCGGCACCAACTTTTAAATAGCGTAAAATACATATATTTTATTATAGTTGTTAGCTTGGGTTTGTTTAGAATAGAAATTTTGTTTGAATTTTCAGGTTAATTACAAGGTGACTTATTTATTACTATTTGATGATAAAAGAAGCCTTATTAATAATGTAATAGAAACACGATTATTGTAACGTAGTAGTTATAATTTCAATTTATCCAGCCCAAGTACCTATATATAAAGCTAGACTGCTGCTAGTTTTTTTAAATACATTCGTTGTATGCAGTGGCGTAACTAGCTCATGAGGCCCATGAGAGTTTGAGTTCAGCGGGTGGTTTCTTGCTTGCTCAGCTTTGCTAACCCCCACCCTCCCCTTCTACTCCTGACTCCCCCCTATAACGAGTGGTCTGTGTAATTTGTAAGCACTATTGCACCACAATCATAACATAATATCGCCGTGTGGTATCCGGCAGAGAAGAATAGGACCACTCCAACTCTTCCCGTTGATGTCGTAGAAGGCGACTTAGGAAATACAAGCTAAACAAAGATTATAAACATCTATGAGTACTCTCAAACCAGTCTGGCCAACGTGGAGAGTGTAGGCCAAGTCCTTTGGCTGCTCTGGCCAAGTATGGCTCTAGTAGTACAGAGAGGGTCGTGCTCCTGTAGTGGAGACTAAAAGGACCTGATGATGATGATGATTGCACCACAATAGTACATGGGTCTGTAACATATGTAATCAAATTAAAATTAGCAAAAAAAAAAAGAACGTTAGTTATATTTGGCTTTATTTTATAATAAATAACAGCAAGTCTTCCCGTACACCGTGTGCTGTTCAATCTTTTGTTAATAGGTTTTTTACAAATAACCAATTCTTTATTCGACAAAGAATGACGAGGTTACTGAATTTTTTTTAAATTTTTCTTGCGTACTTACAATTCGTGAACTCTCCAGTTTTATTTCTGCCAGCGTAGACCCCCGCCGAGCCTCCTGTGAACCCCAAGGGGTCCTAGACCACTTTGGGAGCCACTGGTCTATACGATATACTACTTTTGTAGGCCATGCATGTACGTGAACAAAATTGATTCATCTAATATTCAAAAATTACATAATCCGCCAGAATAGCTGTATAATACATTCTTCCCAACAAACTTTAGGGTTTTGTTGAATACATAAATAATTCAAGAGGCGTTGAAGGGAGAGTCAAACTTTTTTATCCTCAATAGCACTTTTATTATGCTAAGGGAACGGCGATTAACAACCAAAAACCAGAGTAAGGAGGTCTTTGAATGCCTTTGGCAGTGAGATAATGACTTATAAAAATAATATTAACGTTAAACCTGGAGTCTCTATCACTACCTTTGGAAAAATGGATACTTTAAGGAAGCTTAGGGCTTATCTTAGCTGAAGTAGATAATCTTTTACTATTATGGCTTCTTGAAGCTGTAGTTATCAGTAATAGTATTAAAACTTACGCGAGATAAATTCATTACCAACTAGTTTCGGTCTGATACGAAGACCATCATCAGGGCGAGTGTTAGGGGTGGCGACACGGCGGTTTCGCTTCCCTCAGAGCACTGAGTGCTCCGATTTTAACTGAATAAACGTGAGTGAACCGTGTTTTTATAATGTAGTTATCAGATTTTCTTTTTATTCTTAGGCATCATGTGATGATAAAGATGAACAAATATATTGCGGATCATTTAAATTATGTATGCATTTCTATTAAACCGCCTCGGCTTCTTACGGTTAGATATAGGTATTAATCTATAGCCTATGTTCATCAGGGATAATGTAGGACTCTAATAATAATAACTTACATGTATTGATAAATGTTCTGTATCCTAAGTTTGGTATAGCCGTGTGGTTTCCGGCAGAGTAGAATAGGACCACTCCAAGTCTTCCCGTGGATGTCGTAGAAGGCGACTTAGGAAATACAAGCTAAACAAAGCTTATAAACATCTAAGACACGCTGGCCAGACGGGTTGGAGAGCAACCCGTCTGGCCAGCGTGCAGAGTGTAGGCCAAGTCCTCTGGCTGCTCTGGCCAAGTATGGCCCTAGTAGTACAGAGAGGGTCGTGCTCCTGTAGTGGAGACTAAAAAGGACCTGATGATGATGATGATGATGATCCTAAGTTTTAGTTCATAATCATAAGTAACATTTATTTACACATACACAATATACATTGTGTACTTATCAATAAATATGTTTGTATTTTAATGGTGAATTTTTTTTTCAAATCGGTCAGGAGGCAGTCAAATATTTCCTCTTAATAATATTACTGTTAACTGACGTGTTGTAATTTTTCAATGTGGTTGGTCTGAAACTGCATTGGATAGAGACAAGTGGAAGGAAATGGGGGAGACCTTTGCCCAGCAGTGGAATAATATAGATTAGTAAAAAATATATATTACTGCCTGATGTATATAAGTCGGTAGTTAATTAAAAAGGAGCTTTTTGACTGTTTATATGTATACGTATTTAGTTGTTCTAAAAACTATTTTATAAATAAACTCATAAAAATGGCCAGATAAAATCTCTTGAGTTATGATGCGTCGGAGACAAGATTAACTTGGCATGTATTTTTATAAATATATCTATGCTATATCACACCAGCTAAAAGTACTAAGTTGGCTACAATGGATAAAAAGCATTGAAATTTACTGTATGAAGCTAGAATCGATACTTTAAGGAATTTAGGATTTTTTAATTAATTATAATCAAATGATAATCATTTATTTGCATTAAAAGTTTACAATGATAATTTTGATCCACATAGTATATAAATACGAAAGTAACTTAGTCTGTCTTTCAACTCTATATGCATCAATGGCTGAACCGATTCAGATGAAATTTGGTATGAATGTCGTCGAGGACTGCACCCGTAGCATAACGCCCGCGACGCCATTTATACCACGTGATAAACTATCCTCATCTTGCTCTTTAATATTTTGGAAAACAAGATGGCGATTGGCGTTCGTGCCATGCTACGGGTGGGGAAAACGTAAAGAACCTTTTATGCGGCGAAAATGTAATGTTCCCGAGAGATGATGACCCGCAGCTTCACTAGCGTGAATGTATCACGCTAGTGAAGCTGCGGGTCATAATCATTTCGAGTAGATGTCACGGTCAATCGACCATGCACACCCTGGTGTCAGAGTTCTTGGGAACCGCCTCTCGGCCTCTGACGTGGTTCCTTTAACGTCTACCAGATGGCAGCCGGGACCAACGGCTTAACGTGCCTTCCGAAGCACGGAATCATCTTTATTATCAGACAATCAGATGATTGAAGCCTGCAGTGTCCTAACCAAACTGGAAGCAATTAAACAAAGTACGCTTCCCGTGGGAATCAGACCCACAGCTGCGGGTGTAAGCTAATAAACCTTATTATCTTTGTCCTTTGCTCTTGATATTTTATACTTAGTTTCGCCAAATAGTTGTGTCGCCACGCAAAATCCTCCGAGATAAAAGATAAATCTGTGTGAACGACATTTCCAAGTATTCCAATAATGTTGTTTATTCTGTGATCTCCAGTTCTACGTCTCGCATTGTTCTACATTATCTTTTTGGGTTCGGCGAGCTCCGTGTCGTAGTGGTTAACACGCCAGCCTGCGACACGAGGGTGCCCGGGTTCGATCCCCTGTCAGGTCAAGATGGAAAACGATCTTTTTCAGATTGGCCTGGGTCTTGGATGTTTATCTATATATGTATTTGTTATACAATGCAGTATTGTTAAGTTGGTATCCCATAACACAAGTCTCAAACTTACTTTGGAGCTAGCTCAATCTCTGTGATTTGTCCGTATATATTTATTTATCTTTTTGGGTAAATTTACAATGTAGGTATATAATGGAGGACTTGCATGACGAGTAAATTTTAAAAAGTGTCTGATTATGTAAGCGTCTAGCTGATAAATACTGTTAAGGTATTGTTTAAATTAGTTGGGAAAGTACATTTCAAGAGAACAATATTTAAAAAAAATATCATGATAGCCTTTAAAATAAATAGCATAATCCTTTATGCCATTCCTGTTAACGCAATATTTACCGTAGCTGCTAAAAAAAGTTCTCAAACCATGCGGACAGAATGCTAAATTATGCGACGTCACTACTCTGTTATATTCTCAAAGGACCATTTAGGCCGACACGAAAGTTCAAAAAGTCGGTACACATCATCAAGTAACTTCTTTTTGCAAAATCTTGTGGAGAGTGTCGTAATTTTAATGATTTCAGACAAACTGAGTTTCAATTTGACTCGGTGCATTGGTTACCCACTTTTGATGTCCGATCTTTAGACATGCCTGGAACGCCATCCATCTTGAAAATGGAATACGTGCTTCTGGGTCCTCTTTACGTGAGTTTAACTCGCATTTGGCCAGATTTCTCACTTGTACAGCGTAATGAGCAAGTTGTCAAAGAAAGCGCAGACTTTTTCCCAACTCTCCTTCTTCTGCCTTATTTTTATCCCACTATGTGGGGTCGGCACTGCATGTAAGTTTTTTTTCCATTTCGTTCTATATCCAGTCAACTCGTCCGTCACTCCCTTCCAACTCATATCCTCCTTTACACATTTCATCCACCGTTTCTTTGACCTCCCTCTGTTTCGATGTCCTTTGACATGCATTTTCAGACCATTCCCCGACTATAAAGGCTAAAAAAAAGTATGAGAACTGAAAACCCAGTTGACGTAGTTTTATTATACGTCACTCCGGTTTCACTTCACTATGCAAATCGGCAAATACACTTTCAATGGATTGACGTCATGCCCTTCGCGACATCGGAGCCTTTTAATGTCTCAACGCAAAGTGTCGTGGAACAACTTTAACATATTATTTCGATTTTTTCTTATTACTATGTTTGTTATCTTTATTATAAACTAGCTCGGTACTTCGTTCGTATACTAAACAGTCAGAAACTCAGAAAAGGGAATTATGTTTATATGGGGGCCACGTCTTATCATAATTGGAGAAAAAAATTAAGTAGCTTATCCTGTGTCCTAGACGTCTAAATGTTCATCTGCCAAGTTTAATAAAATTCAGTTCATTCGTTTAAGAGTTATGTAGATTTTTTCTGTAGATGTAGGCCTGTGAGACCTCGACCGTCCCGGCGCTCTAGCCGAGTTCTCACATATAAGAAGTAGGGATAACAGAGACTCGATACACAATAGTAGATTAAATTTATTTATAACTTCACTAAAAATTATAATGTATGAGTTAAATTGATTTCAAAACAAAAGTTAGCTGGTTTCGTTTCATAGTAAACATTTTGTACACACGAGTTCCCAGCATTGGTCCCATAGGAAAAGTTGTTCATATCGATGGGCTGAATCACCCCTTTAAGGGTCCAGAACGATCAAATTTCACCATGTTTAAGTACATCACGAGACAATATCTATTTTATTTTTTTTATTTTTTTTTATTTATTATTATTATTTACACAATAGGAAATAAACTTAAACTAATAACTGACAGTGTCGCATAATCTCCATTGAGATTTTCTGTACACTGACGTTGCCAAACTAAATTGGTAAGACTATTCACGCACACATTTAAACAAAAAACTTATTTGTATAGATACAAGATGTGAGTGTAATAATACTCCTTGTTGACGGCATTCGATACCCGCACAGCTACATTCAAAGTGCAGTCCGCGCGAATACGGCTCGTTTACTCGTCAAACGAGTTTTATATAGGTTGCTCCATTTCTTTGGTTGTCACCACACAATAAGTACATAATTTTTATTTTTTGTAATGTAATCGCAATACTGATCGCATTTGTTAAAATACATTATACATATTTAAGTATACTTTGTTTATATACAATTTTTTTATTTTCTATTTGTTTTAGGTTGGTATTTATTTAATATTTTTAATGAATTATTGTTTTATACAATATATATATATGTAACTAATTTTGAATACATTCAATAAAGAACTTTTTTAGCCTAAATTTTATATTTGTGCGCGTAATTTGTCCTTTTATGTGCTCAGGTAATTTATTGATTAGATCGGGTACAATGTACTGTAATCTTCTCTTACCATGTAAGTTATTATATTTAGGGAGTACCAATTTATTTAGTATTGCACTTCGTGTAGTTATTGTATTCAGTTTTATATGTTTTTTAAACTGTAATGTGTCATTGAAATATTCTTCTTTTAGTAAGGTTAATTTAACTTTTTCTTGGATTGGTATAATTTTGCATATAGAAAATAATTTATAATATTCACTATTACATTTCTTTTTTATATTTTCCGGTACGATTTGTTTCAAAATACGCAATTGAAGTGAATAAATTTGGTCAATATTAGTTTTGTAGGTCCTACCGTAGCTAGATAGTCCATATGAAATAATTGATTCTACTAACGACTTATAAAGCATTAAAAGGGTTTGGTATGGAATTTGATATTTTATCAGAGAGAATTTAGCTAATATACTTCTAAGCTTGTTGCAAACATGTTTAGTATGTTCTTTCCAGTTAGCTCTGTCATCAAAAACAAGTCCCAAGTACATATGTTTGCTAACTACTTCTATCATATCACAGTCACAAGACAACATTCTGTTTACTTTATGTTTATGCAAGCATTCGTGTGTGTGCGCAAATAATTGTGGTATTTCATTTTGTCTGTTCTGACTAGTGCTTATATACATTAGCTTTGTTTTGCTCGCATTGAGAACAAGACCGTTGTCGTATGACCATTTACATAGCTCGTCAAAATCTTCTTGTAGTTTATTCCCAGCCTCTTTTACAGTATTACCTACTGACAACAGACATGTGTCATCAGCAAATTGGTATAACTCACAATTTTTTATTACTTTAGTAAGGCTGTTAACGTACACGAGATAGTGAAGAGGTCCTAATACCGATCCTTGCGCTGTGCCTTCACTAGCAATTGTCAGGTCACTAAGCTCATTCAAAACTTTTACACAATATTTTCTATCTCTTAGGTATTCTTTGCACCACTCAAGGATCTTACCCTCTATTCCTGAATTATGTAGACTTTTTATAAGCAAATCATGTCTAAGCGTGTCAAAAGCCTTACTATAGTCTATAAAAATGACTACTACGTGCAATTTACTGTCTAGGTGTTTGTATATACTGTCTGTGAAAGATGACAGAAGCTGAGTTGTATTTTTATTAGGCCGAAAACCGAACTGCTGCTCGTGTAATATTTGGTTTTCTTCATAAAAATTGTACATTTGTTTGCATATGAATTTTTCAGTAATTTTGTCAATAATAGACAGTACGGTTATTGGTCTAAAGTTGCTATAATCTGTTTTAATTCCCTTCTTGTAAATTGGCCTTACGATTCCAGTTTTAAGTATAGATGGATACTTGCCCGTAGATATACATAAATTTATGAATTTCGCTATCGCTGATGTAATTTTCTTAGTTAGTCTTTTTATATCTACGGATCTAATACCATCCATTCCAGGAGCTTTTTTTATGTTTATGGTACTAATAATTTTTTCAATTGAATTGTCATTTGCTGATATATATCGCATGCTCACATTTGCTGAAGTTTTATAAGTGGATTCACAGAGGAGGGGTAACGAACAGTTCGACACTATATTTTTGACGTTATGATCAAAATTCCGCGCAAAATTGTTTGCTATTTGTTTTATTGATTGTTTTTGCTTGTCAAAGGCACTTAATATGACTTCATCAATGGAACGTTTTATTTTGCCAGTTATTCGATTTAATATTTGCCATAAATGTATGGAATTATTTTTATTTTCAATGATTTCTCTCCTTATTGAATTATTTTTACTTTTACGTATTAATGAGTTTGCATAATTTCGTGATTTATTATATTTTTGTTTGAGTTGTATATTATTAGAGTTTTTTAGCCAATTCACAAATAATTTGTCCCTATTTTTACAAGCTTTTATTATTTTTTTAGTAATCCATTTATTGTTTAAGCGTATGTTGGATTCTTTAATTTTTTTTTTATACTGTGCTTTTTTATAGCATTCATTAAATTTTCCATAAAGATAGTCATATAAGCTTATCGGGCATGACAACTTCTCACATTCTTCCCATTTAATATCGTCTAATAGCTGAGCGAGTTTGCGATTATCAGTGCATAATTTATAATCTGGAGCAGCCTGTATATGTGGACTCACGGAAGCTACTATTATCGTGCGGTGATCCGCCAGTGTGGTTCCGACCGCGGCCGTGTATAAGTCTTGTGTGCGGGATCTTGCATATATGTGATCGATACACGTTTTACTTAGTCTTCCTTTACACAATTCTATTCTAGTGTGCTGTGTGATCCCGCATAGAAGACCCATGGTGTATAATGTGTTATTGTATCTATGTATTACAGGTTTATCCGACAAAAGATCTAAGTTGATGTCTCCCAGAAGGTATAAATCTGACTTATTTGTCAGTTGTTCGAGTGTGATTTTAAGTTCGTCAACAAAGAGGCTTTTACTACTACTTGGTGGCCGATACACAGCACACAGGTCTGCAGAATAGTTTGATGAGGTTGTGATTGTGCAAGAAATGCTCTCAAAGTGATGTGTTTTAATGTTTTTAATGTTAAATTTATGATTATTTTTTACGTATATAATGATACCACCACCTCTTCGAACTTTTCGCAAATCAGTGAACATTCGATAGCCGTTAATATCATACAAACAACTGATTTCGTCCGAAATATTAACTTCGCTTAGTATTATGACGTCTATACATTTTTTAGAAGTGTATATACATTGTTCAAGAACTGAGAAGTTTTTTATCATTGATCGAATATTTATGTGGATGCAAAGCAACCTTATATTAGAAATATTCGGTACGCTATCAAGAAAATCGTTTATGTTTACACAATTACTAATTTCGTGTATGTCGTCCGATACACTTGACATTTTTTTTTGTAATATATATGGATTTATTTATCTATTTAAAATATATATATATATATATTAGACGTTAAGCTGTAAGATGAGTATAGATTACGCGTGTCTATCCGTGTTGGACAGAGTCTGTACGTCTTCGAGTGATCTTAAAGTGAAGGTTTTGCCTCCATCTTCTTGACGTGCCCTGACATACCCTCTTTTAAACCAAACGTACTTGAAATTATGGTTGATCTTGAGCTCTTGCTTAGCATTCCAGAAAATTTGCTTGTTTAGTTTTGTCATCGCTTCGTGAACATAAACGATATTCTTATTATTTCTATCTGAACTGATAATATCTGATACGGTTGCCTTGATACTCTTGGCAGCCACAATCCATTTTTCTTTGTCTTCTTCGCTATGTAGTTCCACTGTAATGTTTGCAGGCCTTGTCTTCTTTCCTTGATACCGCCGTACACTTTTTATGGACTCTTTGGGCTGATTTAGGTGTACCGCCATATTTTCTGCGAGCTTTTTGACGTCCTCATTGTCTTCATTCGGTACATTAGTTATCTCCACGTACCTTGATAGCTTTTCTTGCTCTATTTCTTGTAATCGTTGCTCCAAAGAACCTACTCGAGTTTCTAAGTGGTTGTTTTTGTGTATCAACTCAGTATTCTTCCGTTCAAGGGCCTTAATAGTCTTCTTGAAGGCATCAATACAAGTCACAACTTCGTCTAGTTTGGCACTTTGAAACTGTAAGGAGTCATTTAATTCCTTCATTTCCTTTTTGATGGTCTTTTCAACTTCTTTGGTAATGTTGTGGATAAATTGATTAGTGTTTATTTGTACATTTGCTTCCTCCTCCTCGTCCTCCTCGTCAGGCATAATAATAGAGGAACCACGACGCGGGCTTTCTTGCTGACATCCAAGGCAAGTCCACTCCAAACTCGGTGCAGCTCTTAGAGCGGTTAGCTGTTTGTTTGTCAAACCTGTGCATTTTGTGTTGAGGTGTACGATCTTCTCACATTTGCTGCATTCCAGTCCTGGGGTGGACTTAGTTAACACTTTTTTACAATTATCACACTTTTTGGACATGATGGTTGCGTGTGTAAGTATGCTACAGTAAGCTTGCGTGCGCGAACGTGTTATACGAACGACGTGTCGTTGACAACGATCTTAATCGTGGCCGTCTACTTGATATTTTTTATTTTTGTAAATCGCTACCATTTCTATATCAATCAAGGAGCCGTACTGATTTCAGATTACTCAAATTAAGTGAATTTAGTGCGGCTCACTGAATTGAATAATATTTCAATCACACTTCGGGGGAAAATTATATACCTAAATAAGTACTCGTATATCATAATGAAGCAACAAATTAAGATAAATCTAGAATTATATTATATAAGATCAAATTAAATTAAGCGCAAATATTTTAAAGGCTGACTCCCATAGGCTAGAAAAATGCTTTAGAAGCAAAATAAATAAATTCGGCACGCTAGTTTTTGAGATATCTGAACTTGAACTTTTAAAATAAAAGACGACTAGCTCCGTGGCGCAGCGGTCAACACGTCAGCCTGCGACACGGAGTGACCGGGTTCGATCCCCGGCCAGGTCAAGATAGAAAGTGATCTTTTTCAGATTGGCCTGGGTCTTGGATGTGTATCTATATATGTATTTGTTATAAAATAAAGTATCGTTGAGTTAGTATCTCATAACACAAGTCTCGAACTTACTTTGGGGCTAGCTCAATTTGTGTGATTTGTCCGTATATATTTATTTATTTAAAAAAATGAAAAAAGCACCCTGCCTGTGTACAAATTAACTCTTTCTTGGCCAACAACTTTCACTAGTATCTATTATGTCACTGACCTCGACGATCAAAACAGCTGATTTATCGATTTTAATAAAAAACATAATTATTTTGTATGAAAAAATATAAAAAAAATCCAGCGTGTCGATTTCTTAAAATTTGTTTCTAAGGCATTTCTTTGACCTATGGACCCAGCCATTAAAATATTTGCGCTTAATTTAAATGGACTTATATATAGGAAAAAAATATCGTTTGTTTGTTTGAATTGAATAGGCTTCGAAACTACTGTATAGGCCTGAAAATTTTCTCGCTATTTTCAAAAAAGTTAATGATTTGTATGAAAACTTCGATAATGTAACCAAAGTGTGAAAAAAATACAAATACTTATACCTACCCGTGCGAAACCGGGGTAGGCAGTTAGTCCATATCCATACTAATATTATAAATGCGAAAGTACTCTGTCTGTCTTTCCATCTATCTATCACCTTTTCACGTTAACCTTCAACGTCGGGTCGTTGAGTTCCCTCTAATATGGTTGAGTTCAACGATGGCTGATCCATGCGTCAACTCGTGAACGGGTGCTGCTAGGGGGGACAGGTCACCTCGGCCTCTTTGAGACTACTGTGTATAATGTAAAATATTATCATTGCACACTCGATCGCTAACATATTATGTTTCAAAAAATAATAATGTATATAATAAAAATTGTAATCATCATTAGAAATGAAAAAAAAAAAGAAATGATAAATGAAGAAATTAGATGATAAATGACAGATCGTGTCAGAAATACTACGCTGCGCTCCATTACTAAAGTAGTCGACGTGGGAAAGAAGTCCGCTAAGCTAAAATGGGATTGGGCGGGTCACGTATGCCGTATGAGCCCTGAAAGATGGGCACGTCTGATAACGTCATGGGAACCGACTGATGGAAGATGTTTAAGAGGGAAGCCAAGAACGAGATGGAGAGAAGAGCTGTTAGCTTTCAATGAGGGCTGGCAAAACATGGCAATGAATAGAAGGGGAGGCTTTTGCCCAGCAGTGGGACATAAATGGCTAATCAAAAAAAAAAAGATGATAAAGATAGATGATATAATTAAAAGCCCTTCAGGCGAGTATCTTCTCTGCAGTGGTCGGTTCCGAAACGCTATCAGTCTTATTATAAAACGAGGACTAACTTTAGTACCTGGTTTAAACCATTATCCGTCCAAAACAAATTGACAATGACAGTTGACTAAACGTCAAAGTAATAAGTGTCGACTTATTTTTGTCGGATAATGGATTAAACCAGGTACTAAAGTTAGTCCTCGTTTTATAATAAGACAGTATTAGTCTGTAGCTTTTGCAAATTAATTAATATAAATATGACTAAATTAGATCCTAAAAATGTGATTTGCCTGCAAAGGCCTATTTTTTGAATAAACGTTTTGATTTGATTTGACGTTTCAACCATTGAACCAATTTAGATGAAATTTGGTATGGAGATAGTTTGAGGCCCTATCTTTAATTCTGGGAAATTCTACTGTTCCCGAGGGATCGACATTAACCGGCGGGGCCGCGGACAAAAGCTAAGCTAGTATATTAATTATTATTCCCTAACGAGGATAACTCATTTTCGCTTATATAATTACGTACCGAAATCTCAAAGCGATACGAACACGTTACAATATAACTTTTCCTATTAACTTATTTCGCAAATCGTCTTTGTGTTCCATTTAACTTTTTGTTCGTAAGTACACAATAATTCAATTAGGCCGTGTTTCGCAAGGCTAGAGTCGGTTGTTTGACAAAAGGATGCCTATGTTGTAAGCAAAGTTTACATAAAGGGTGACTCCTTGACGAACGCTGAGGTTTTTCTGTTTCAATTTTAAAATCACTCTTTAACAAATGTATAGGTAGAATTTGTACAGTTTTCCAAATCTTAATTAGTCATTAAACATCTAAAATTATCTACAGCTAGCTGTTTAGGCACTCTTTTTTTGCTATTACTTTTTTGTCGTTAATCAATACTAATATTATAAATGCGAAAGAGAGAGTAACTGTGTCCTTTTCACGCTTCAACCATTGAACCAATTCGGATTAAATTTAGTATGGAGGTAGTTTGAGGCCCGGGGAAGAACCTATCCGGGAAATTCTACTGTTCCTGAGGGGCTTTTATTTAGTTTCACCTGTCCTGATGTTTGTCTGTAATTAAATCTTGTAAGTTAAATTTGATCCACTTTCCGGTTACCGATTGAGCTGAAATTTTCCATGCATGTGTAAATCAGATGTCAATACAATATTATGGAATCGTTGCGCTGGTCTGATGATGAGGTCGGAAGGTGGCCATGGGAACTCTTAAACTAAACAAGGTACAACAATCGTGTTTGGGCTCATTTAATTTGTCTTGGAAAGCACTTTACAGCGTGGGTTTGTTTATAATAAAAGCTTGTCACAAAATGAACAAAAATACTTGTTTTAATAGTTATTCTGCTATTCAGGCTCAAGATTTATTCAGAAAATAGGCATAATTCAGGCACTTTTTTTACGTCAAAGACATTTAAAATAATACATATTAAATTATTTTCAAATTATTAATTATTGTTCAAAGCTACAAACTACCAGCGTTTCAGAATCGATCACTGCAGAGGAGACGCCGAAAGAAACGCTTTTCAATAGTATTGGTCGCCTACTTGTCTGAAGGGCTATGTATGATTTTTTGTATTTTTATCTTTTTTTCTGATTTCATGTTATATACAAATTCAATTATACTTAATATACATAATGTTGTGGAACAAGTTATGTATCATATCTATTTATTACGACGCTTCCCAAAATACAACCCTTATCCCAATCGGCAGGAAATCATCGCGTAGATATCGTAGGTCTGGGCGGGCGACCGTAGCTGAGCTCGCCCGAGTCCGCACCTTGCCGCCCTCAATCGCCCCGCGCTACCGCAGTCTACCTCCAGCTACGAGTCGCCTCGCACGTCTCTACCCAACTCTCCTACCCGGTGTACGCGCGAACGCACTATCAATTAAAACATCCAGTGAACTCAAAATCTCCTATCAAATATTTGTGACCTAGTTTTTTTCTGTGAAATTGTGAATTTTTGTGAAATTTTCTGGTGAAACAGCGGCAGATTTTTTTTCTATACCTGGCTGGCTGAGGTAAGTTTAAATAAAAAAAAGAAAAATATTTGTTTTATTTCAGTTTATTGCTACTGGTGAAAATTAGGCCACCACTAAACAGATATGCAATGTAGAGTGAGCAACAATAAACATTTGCATATGAACGGTATACGTAATACAAAGATGCGTGGATGTTTACGTTTCGTCTAAGAGATAAAGAGTTTATGTTCATTAATTGTATGATTGTAATTAAGAGAGATAAAAAGTCGCGGCGTAACCGTGAATTGATGATAGTATTATCTTACGAGTATTAGTATTGTGAAAGTTTTTGATAGTGATAAAATATAATAAGGTATATATACATATAAATGTTCTTTGTAAACTTTCGCGATATTATGAAAGTATATAAATGGGAGTTAGATATGATTGTGGTCGCATAGAGTCTCGCTGTGACGATAGATGTTACTCCATTGAAATGTCAACGGAAACAAATGAAAAAAAGGTTAGTGCTAAGTCCCCTTTATATTACATAAGTGATAATTATATATAAATGTTTCTTACTCCTTCCTGCATGAATATTGCATATATTTGACAATATTATTGCATATAAGATATTGTAATTGTAATTGTCATGGTCGATTGACCGTGACACCTACTCGAAATGATGATGATGATTGTAATAAGTATAATTTAAAACTATAAACTTAAACGACCTATACCTACCTACTTAAAAATTAAGTAGAAACAAAAATTAAATTATATAAAAAATGGAACTTAAATAGCTTCGCTCGGCGGGCAGGGTGCCCAAAAGGCTGGCGGCATTTCCTCGCTGGATGGCGAAACTCAATCTTTGGCCAAACTGCGAGCCAGCCCTTTGGTCACCGGAAATGTCGATTAAGCATATTATTGCATAATACCATAAATCATACCAGCACATATGCAAAAAAATATGCATATAAAGTTGCGGGAAAAATCAAGTGTATAATGTAGTATGCTGTCGGTACCTCTTTGTTATCGGTATACAAACAAACGTAAACAATGTTATAAATTATAGGCCATGCGGGCCAGACGCCGATCTCAGCAGTCTAACGAGAACACCCGTGGATTCTATGAAATATCGTGAATTCTGTGGAATTTATTAGGAAATTCATACGCTTTTACATAGTATTACGTCCTTTTCTCTTGCGGGGTAGACCGAGCTTAGGTCTATAAGACCTTGTCACCACATCTAGCATGTTGGAGGGCGTGTTGATGGAATACGCTTTTACTTTGCTGAAAAGGCAATATTATAAGGAAATTTACTTAGGTACCTTATAATGTCGCCTTTTCAGGATAACGGCAAGAAATGAAAATAATATTGGCAATATTGTGTTAAAATACACAAGCAATTTTTTTTTTTATTAAAACTAACATGATATTTTTTATGAGCGCTTTTTGCATTTATAATGCCATTTTTACCTTATATATCTTTATATATTAGGTAACTAAACGTATAATAGGACCCACAGAGACCTAAGATCGCTGTTTCAAACGCTGCGAATTTTATTTATTAATTTAATAAGAAAACTAACATGAGAGACATTATGGGGTGAGGTCGAAACATGTCGACCTGTAGCTGACTTTGTGAGTGAGCCGTTGTTTTTAAATACATTAACAATAGGTAGGTACTAATCATCACAAACCAGAGTAACGGTTTGTTGATGTCGGAAAGTATGATGATATTAGATTTTATAATTTTGTGTATTCCCGTTGCAATGGTTAAATTAATGATTGGTGCAATGTGATTAGTGCTTACACGCGTTAAGCACCCCGAGGTGGGATTCCCATTGGTGTGGTTGACCACAAATAGCGTATAAATAGGTATCTCAAGATCTAAATGCGCGTCAAGCCGTCGAGCCGGACTATTACGTTAGTTATCTGTTATTAATCTACCCGTGTAGCCGTGTAGTTTCCGGCAGAGTAGAATAGAACCTCTCCTAGTCTTCCCATGAAGGTCTTAAGAGGCGACTTAAGAAATACAAGCTAAACAAAGCTCATAAATATCAATGAGACCTCTCCAACCCATGTGGCGCCATCGAGGAGAGTGTAGGCCAAATCCTCTGTCTGCTCTGGCTAAGTATGGCTCGTCATAAGGGTAATACAGAGAGGCATGCTCCTGCAGTGGAGACTAAAAAACCTGATGATGATGATGATGAATAATCTACCTACGTCAGAATCAAGGCATTCGCGATTAAGGCAGACATTTTATTATCAGACAATTAGGTGATTCAAGCCTGCAATGTCCTAACCAAACTGGAAGCAACTAAACAAGGTATGCTTCCCGTGGGAATCGAACCCACGACCCCCGGGTCTACTACACGAGGCAAACGCCTCAACCACTGGATCACGGAGGCAGTTCATCAGTAGCAAATATAAAGGACTTTAGTGCAAAAGTTGCTCATATCCATGTACTGAATCACCCCTTCAACGATCAGACAGGGTTTTCTTTACATATTGTATTTGGATTTTTAAACTAATGTATTATTTCTGTTAAATTACTGAAGTATTAAAACTTTCATCCCCTATTTTATCCCCTTGGGGGTAGAATTGATCAAAATCCTTTCTTAGCGGATGCCTACGTCATAACAAATAGGTACCTGCATGCCAAATTTCAGCCCGATCCGTCCAGTGGTTTGCGCTGTGCGTTGATAGATCACTATGTTAGTCAGTCAGTCACCTTTAAGTTATATATATTTAGATAGCTACCAATCCATATTCTGTATAATGTCATCTTAAGACCGAGTCTTTTGGAATACAGTCTCAAAATTTAATACATGCTTTTAACATATGTGCTATCAAGTAGGAAATCTCGACTCCCGGCGCTAACAAGATCCGCCGCCTCTTTGGCAATACTGTAACGAAGCCTTCAGATTGTATTGTGCTACAATTGCGAATAATAAAATAACAATTCGCTAAAGTAATTTTTCCTTTGACTGGTTAAATCCAAAACCATTTCGAAATATGCGCTCAAATAACATAATGCAGATTAAAAGAAGGATGAGATATTCAATAAATTACTCGTTTTGTGACGTCATTCGTATAT
The DNA here is from genome assembly GCA_947532085.1 of Elegia similella. Lineage (NCBI taxonomy): Eukaryota > Metazoa > Arthropoda > Insecta > Lepidoptera > Pyralidae > Elegia > Elegia similella. Next base: position 22,934,935 of record OX383930.1, read on the forward strand.
GGGTCCATATATGGGTTATATCAGCCCTGATTTATAGATTTCTTTTTTACTATTCATAGACGTTATACATAAAATTGGGTTACAGAATATTGATTTTATACCTAATTTCCACAACAAAAAAAGCGGCCGTGAAATTGACGTCAACTGTCAGAAAATGTACAATTATAATTTATGAATGCAAACATTTATATATCGCGGAAATAACGAAAACGGGTTCGTGAAATAATTTTCCATTTAGATAAAAAGATGTAATCATGACTTTTAATACAATAGCATACTCACTTTAACAAAAACAATGGATAAAAAGTGCAATTGCATTAAACTTCAATTCAAATGAAGTCAACATTTTCTAAACAATTTTTAAGAATTGTTTCAATTATGAATGCCTCCTTAACAAAGTAAAACTGAATTCATTTTTCAGGGTCTTAAAACAAATTGACAGTTCGAAGTATTAATCTCACAAATAACGTTGCCAAAGCCAACAATCTGAGGATGTATTTAGTGAACATAAGAGTGGGAGAAAGAAAGATAAAAAAATTTGTCAAAAACCTAAAAGAATTTTAAAGCACTATTTAAAAAGTATTTGTACTTCTTCTATGGTTAAATACATGTACTTAAATATAATTAAATACATATTTCAACTGAAAATTCTCAACGCTAACAAGATTCGCCATCTTTACCACATTCTCTAATACATACTTCAATCTGTACCGCATTCTCTAGTTCAAGTTTCAAAATTATTTTGAAAATTTTGAAGCTCTGTTTGAAAATATGTGTTCCATATGGTTTAAATTAAATACATCTTTCAACTCAAAAATCTCAACGCTAACAAGATTCGCCATCTTCTAGTCCGCGACAACAAAAAAAGAACTAATGATGTACCACATTTTTTCTAGTAAGTACATACTTCAATCTGTACCGCATTCTCTAGTTCAAGCTTATAAAATGTTTTGATAATAATAAAGCTCTGTTTGAAAATATATGTTGCATATGGTTTAAATTAATTACATATTTCAACTGGAAAATCTCAACGCTAACAAGATCTGCCATCTTCTAGTCCGCCACAGCAAAGAAAAAACGAATGATGTACCACATTTTTTCTAGTAAGTACATACTTCAATCTGTACCGCATTCTCTAGTTCAAGCTTATAAAATGTTTCTCCATGGTTTAAAATTGAATACACGTTTTTAACTGAAAATTACAAGATCCGCCATCTTCTTGTCCGCGGCAACAAAGAAAGAACTAATGATGTACCACATTCTCTTGTACAGTCAGCCAAGGAGATACCTGACCCCGCCATCTACCTATATCTTGAATTTTCTCTTAAACTAAAAGTAATATTAACATGAAAATGTAGGTATATTCAGCAAGTCTTAATTAAAATCTTTCTGAATATATATTTTCATGTTAATATTATTTTTAGTTAAGGAGAAAATTCAAGATATAGGTAGATGGCAAGATATAGGTAGATGGCATCTCCTTGGCTGACTGTACATACTTCAATCTGTACCGCATTCTCTAGTTCAAGCTTAAAAATTGTTTTGATAATTTTAAAGCTATATGGTTTAAAATTAAATACAAGTTTTCAACTTGAAATTCTCAACGCTAACAAGATCTGCCATCTTCTAGTTCGCCACAACAAAGAAAGAACTAATGATGTACCACATTCTCTTGTACAGTCAGCCAAGGAGATACCTGTAATACATACTTAAATCTGTACCGTATTCTCTAGTTCAAGCTTAAAAAATATTTTGATAATTTTAAAGCTCTGATTGAAAATTAAATGTTTCTCTATGATTTAAAATTGAATACATGTTTTCAACCGAAAATTCTCACCGCTAACAAGATCTGCCATCTTCTAGTTCGCCACAACAAAGAAAGAACTAATGATGTACCGCATGCATTCTCTAGAACATACTTCAATCAACGCAAGATAAAAGTTTTATATAAAGAAGCCGCGTAGCATCTTTGAGAATATGTTTTTTGATGAAATATCAGTTGCGTTGGAATTGTCTTTGATGTATAGTATGTTTCGGTGTTTTAATGCTTGTTTGACGGAGTTATTTTCCATTTCTTATTTATATTTTGGATTTGAATGTTCTGAATAGCCTTTATTCTTAATTAATACTGAACTGAAAGACAAATATTGGTTTATTCATGAATAATATGAATTTGTAATGGATAAAAAAGACTACTATTATACAAGACTTGAGATCTAACAATTCGTGCCCTTAATGCTCGTTGTCAAGAACGCTGGCTCAATTCGTTTGATAGATTGCAAGGATTTTATTTAAGAAGTTAAATATAATATAGTACTTTTTAGTTATAATGAATACCTTTTTAACATACATTACTTTTTACTGCAAAATACTTACAATTTTATTTTTAAATGTTATTAGTCGATATATCTCTCTGAACTGCAATTTCATGCTAGTCTGGAAGAAAAGAAAAAACGTAGAATGTACCAGCTGCTTCTCTTCCCGCGCAGATCGTAAAAGCCAATCGAGAGAATGGGTAAAATCTGAGTAATCAAGTTAATAGACGATGCAGCTAGCAACCCATCATTATTATGGTTCCGTTTTCCACCTAATGTCCACCAACATGCTAAACGTGGCCTTCAGGTCTTATAAACCTAGGCTCTGACTACCCCCAAGGGAAAAAGACGCGATACTTTGTATGTATCTCTCTGAACGATAGTGTTACTAAATGAAACCTGTCAATATATCAAATTTTGTATTTCACACAAAATATTTGGATGCTCTAAAATATAAACTAATTCAACATATGAATAACCAAATTATCAACGAAACTGTCAGTCATAGCACTAATTTTATTTCAAGCGTAATGAAGGCCATCATATTGAATCAAAAGACGATTGGAATTAAATAATTGTTGTAACTTAATATCTGGACGAGCCGCCTGAATTTAAAATGTAATATTTATTATCGCTGCCCTATCGGCTTTCAATCTAGGTTTCGGGTCAGAAATTCGCATTTCGCGAATTCTGTTGGCACTACAGATGTTCATAACGTGAGATACAAATGTAATTTTAAAATTGTATTAAAATGTGTCTTATTTTAACAAAAGTGTTTCATTATTATTGTGGATATTTTAGACATGTTTTTATACTGATTAGACATTGACTACGTTGTAAATTAGTTGATCAAAACTTTTAATATTTTTATAAGTGTTTCACTTTGCATTCACAATGCTATTTACACTATGCTATTGCAGTGGCGCAGCCGTTGAAGCGTGTTCGATCGCCGGCCAGGTCAAAATGGGAACGACCTGTTTCAGATTGGCCTGGGTCTTGGATCCATATATGTATTTATTATAAAATATAGTATCGTAGAGTTTATATCCCACGACACAAATTCGCAACTTACAATGAACCTAGCGGAATCTGTGTGATTTGTTCATATATATTTAATCTTTTGTTTCATAACTGATTAGAACTCTGGTATTTAGGTATTTCAAATATAACAAAATACAGACATATATAATGGGATACAGATCAACAGAACAAAACGGGATTGTTTTTTTCCGATAATGGGATAAGAAATGGCGGAGAATCAAATTTGTGAAAGAAAAAGACACTACTCCGACCTAGGTAATAGAGCAAAGTTCGATAGATGATGGTTCATTTTTTTTTTGTCATCATAATACATACATATGCAAAAATCAGTCTTTCTGACTGTTACCTTTTCTTACTTTAATCATCGAAGAAATTCTGCATAAACATTATCAGGGTTACAAAAAAGGATATACAATACCTTTTATCCTAGAAAAAGTACTGTTCTGTGTTGAACAGAGCCGGGTGAAAGGTACCTAGTTTTGAATAGATAATTGATTCTCATCGTGATGAAAGAAAATCTATTATCATTCTCACGGCTTATCAACGTACCTATCGCAATGAAAATTTCCAGCAGACATTGCAGTATTTACTTAACCGGTCATTTTCATATCCAGCCAAATCTCATATTTGTTATGAAAATCGCTTTGAAGTAAACGATTCATCATGTCAGAATTTGCACAGACTACACGAGCATATTTGCTGCATGCTATTAAGATTTTCATTGGTGCTCTTTGTGCATCTGGATTTCGTTTATTAGCAAAGTAAAAATTGTACATATCTTTATTGATAAATTTACCTAAAGCGGTTTGAAAATAATTTATTAGGTTTCTGGCCTAGTGATCATTGTGCCAGGCTGCCACTCCAAAGGTCCTGGATTCGATCCTCAGTCAGGTTAAGATCGAAAATGATTATTTTCGAATTGGGAGTCTTAGATGTTTATCTGTATTTGCTATTTATTAGCCGTGTGGTTTTCGGCAGAGTAAAATAGGACCACTCCAAGTCTTCCCGTGGATGTCGTAGAAGGCGACTTAGGAAATACAAGTTAAACAAAGCTCATAAACATCAATGAGACCTCTCCAACCCGTCTGGCCAGCGAGGTGAGTGTAGGCCAAATCCTCTGTACTACCGGAGCCATACTTGCCCAGGCAAGTATGGCTCCGGTAGTACAGAGAGGGTCATGCTCCTGCAGTGGAGCCTAAAAAGACCTGATGATGACGATGATGTATTTGTTATAAAATATAATACCGTTGAGTTAGTATCCCATAACACAAGTCCCTCTTTCTCTCGAATATACCTTCTAGATCTGTGTGATTTGTCCATACATATTTATTATTTTAACTACCTTATAATTTATGTATTGTTTTACGAGTTCACGTATGTATATTGTATTCAAGTAAGTATGTATGTAATGTATGTTTGTAAGGAAGTAAGTTTCTTTATTTAACCATAACATCTAAATGCCATGCCAGATTTAGACGTATGGGTATAGACTCTATTTTTGTCAAGGCTATCAAGGTTTTTTTAATGTATTTGAAACAAAAAGGTTTAAATCTCTTTTTTTACAGCACCGAGCCAGCAATGGCCCATCTTTTTATTTTTTACTTACTATTTTTCTGTTACTTACATAAATACCCAGGTCTGAAAAAGATCTATATTCCATCTTGATTTGACCGGGGATCGAACCCAGGTACTTCAGTGTGACAACCTAGCACGATGGCCACTAATAGGTGACAGAGGCTGTGGCATAAAAATCATTCTTGATATCAAACCTGAAACATAAAAAAAATATAAACCGAAACTAAGATATGTACAGTTAAAGAAAAATAAAACGTTATTTTCATAATCTCATTGTGCTTACAACATTCAGATTCACAGCATGAGCGTTTTATGAGGATATTATTAGGCCATAAACAATCACAGAGGCATAAAAACAATTCTTTGTTCTTGGCAACACACAAATCTGGATGCTATGTTTACGTTTTTTCTACTTTTTACAAACAGATTAAAGCCGTGGTTCTTTGTCTGCGATACATTTAATCAACATCAGAGAAATTTGAATGCAAAGGCTTATTTATACGAGGTCAAAGCACAAGTCACTAACGGACACAGATATGAAAAAATGCCTTTATGTATGAAAAAAAAAAGATCAACAAAATCATTTAAATTCATATAAACTGAAAAAAATATAACCGTTATTTTTTTGTTTGCATAATGCAAAGAAATATCATAATAAAGTGTTATTTTAGTTGTGTATAACCACAAGACAAGACCACGGTTTTAAAACGTGGGAAATTTTCAAAAAGTGCGGCAACTATCCTTATATATCCTATTATTTTTATTAGCCAAAGGTTGGCTGGAAGAAATCGCTTTAAGCGATAGCAAAGCCTTTGTACCTGTAAGTACTTTTTAAGTTGGTGCAATACGCAATATAGAGTTCATTCATTATTTTATCAAATAGCTATTTATACCACTTGTTTTTACAAAATTCAGCCCGACGAACACATCTTTCGCCGTTACTGTTCCAGTTTTCATACAGAGATGATAATGACGTGTACCTCCGCGGACGAAGCGACAGCGCGAATGGCGTCTACCGGCCTATTTGCTAACTCAGTGTACAACGTTTTGATAGTTATTACAAAGTAAATTACGTTTTATATATATTTAATAAAACGTGTCAATCATAGGAAACCCGCAATGTATTTTGAAGTGTCTACAATCGTTTCTACATACAAAACAAACTAAACATACTCATCCTGGAAAGTGGGTTAATGTCAAACACCGGTAGTACAGAATAAGTACTAGGACTTACGGTAGTAATACGAGTAGAACTTTTGAAGCGTGGAACTCTATCTTGTTTCAAACACTGATAGCAAAAACATTATCTAGATAATCCTAACTAATATTATATTTATGCTAAAGTGCGTTTGTTTGTTACGCTTTCGCGCCGTAACCGCCGTAACCGTACTGAACCGATCATCTTGAAATTTTGCATACAAATTCTCTGGAGTACAGAGAAGGACATAGGCCACCTTTTATCCCGGGAATAAGTACTGTTCCCGAGGGATCGACATAGTCGCGGGCGGAGCCGCGGGCGAAAGCTAGTCTAGCTATTGTTCCAACTACTAAGTGGTTGAGAGCATCGACGGGCCAGATGTCGAAGGTTTGTGAGTTCAAATCTTACCTGTGGCGCAATTTTTTCATCACATATTTTCGATTTTTAATAGCAGATATTAGTATTTGTTTTTAAAAATATTTCCAGTATTTTTGTGAAAAGGCATCTTATCCGTTCCGAGATGTTAATGACCTACTTCAGTGGAAGAGTCGAAACGACTGGATGGCGTCAGGCATTCCTATAATCAAGACAATCTAAACAAACTCTTTTACGAAAGTGGGTGAACAGAACATCAAACACCATTTGTGATAGATATTAGATATCTCGCTTGATATTCGTTCATATACTAATGTTTAAGTGTAGCCATTTGCTTTTGAACATTATTGAAAGATTACTATGTATCTTATATCTTTAGAGGGTAGCAAAGTATTGATTTTCGGTAAAAAATGTACTATCAGCTGATGTCCTGATCGCGTGGCCTTCATCCCTGCTTTTACAACTTGCTCCACCTTGCTGCTCCAACCTAGCAACGGATCAGCCGACCGGGCTTTATGATACAACTCTGAAGCATCTTACAGGTCATCGCCCAGGAGGAAGTGACTTTCAAAGTCTTCCTAGTTCAGTGCCTACAAAAAAGACAAATCATTTTAGTTAAGACGCATTTGATTTCGCTCGATTCACTCATACTTGTCACAAAAAGTAAAGCTTGACACACAAAAAAAAGCAAAAAAGAATATAACTTAATCTTTAAAAACAAAAAAAAATAAAAAGTAATATTATTACACATTTGTAGATCGTTTGCCTGTCACAACAACCTTTTCTGCATCTTTTCATCCAGTATGATTAAATATGTTATTAATACTAAATCCAACATACGAAAATTCCACCAAATATTCCAATATTTACAATCAAACAATACAATAATTCTGGGCATATTGCTAGCTTGTGAAAATAAAAGTTATCTCAATCACTTTCGTTATTTCCATTATTCATACATAATGGATGGATGAGACGTAAAAATCTATGAATGTTAATAAAAAGTTTCTTTTATTTTATTTTCTCTGGAATATAGTTTAAAAACATCGAATGAGAATTTTGAACAAAAAACTTTCATTAGATACCCCACGATTTTGATAGTAGTTTTCTTCTGTCGCAATATAGTTCTTTATATTTACGTTCTGACTGAATTGCTGATGGATATGGATATAAGAGATTGATACATTGATACTATGCCTTTTGATATAGTTACCTTAAAAACGCCAATAATAGTTTATTAATATATTTCGACTACTAATCCAATAAATCAAAAAGTTTTGATGAAAGATATTCAATTACTAGTTTAAATAAAATATAATATAATTTATTATCAAAATATTGGAGATCACAGAAAAGTTGTCGAAAACGTTTTTTTTTCGTATCGTTTACCAAGCAATATAAATAAAATCGTCCTTATACAACGTTTATACGGTAAGGCAATATTTGTCCTGTTCCAAGGCTGCGCTATCTCAGACAAATCCTTCTTTATTTGCGCGATTCTTGGCTATTATCAAATGACGTATCACTCCGACGACTCTCACGTCACTACACGTATATTTAGACACTCTATATTTACTATGACATATATTCAGATTTAGAGTTTATAGATCGAAATTTAGTCTACTCTGAAATATTGAGCACAGTACCTTCTGGACAAAACAGGATTTCGCTTTGACACTTATTATTCGAATGACCTATAATTGATATTAAAAAATAGTGTGTTGAAACCAACTTAGTACAAAACTATCCTATCACCATCTATTGATACATCTATTGACAGCGTCAGAAACTCTAACCAAGAGAAACCACTTACTATACATATAGATGAACCAAGATAGAAATGACAAGAAAAAATTTCAAAAACTAACAAAAATATTCCAACAAATATTTTAATACTAATAAAATCAATTAAGCTATTTTTATGTGCTGCTTTTATTTGTTGTGTTATTCTGTAGTGTTTAGGGATTTTGAACAAGGGACTTAAATATAAGCCTGTTTTGGTTGTTTTGCAGAAACATTTAGTTACATCACGTGCATATACATAAATAATAGGTAATCATGTCAACTAGCTGCAATGTCTAGACCATTGCTCTGAGGTCTCGACGGACAGTTTCTACGTGTGCATATGACAGACGTCACAGCGCGGTGAGCTGACTGACAGTGGATCCCTTTAGAAGATCTGCCGGCCTTTTTGCTAACTCAGTGACCTACGTTTTGATAGCCACTTCAAAATACATTGCGGGTTTCCTATGATTGACTATTTTTATTAAAGATATGTAAAATGTAATGTACTTTGAAATGACTATCAAAACGTTGTACACTGAGTTAGCAAATAGGCCAGCAGATCGGAATAACTCGATGATACAACATTTATTAGGTCTGGGAAAAACAAATCTTATAGTAGCTTTCACCCGCAGCTCCGCCCGCGTCAATGTCGTTCTCGGGAACAGTACTTATTCCCGGCATAAAATGTACCCTATATCCGTCTCCGTTACCCCGGATAACAAATAACGTGTATGTAAAATTGTATGATGATCGGTTCAGTAAAGGCGTAAAAGCGTAACAAACAAACAAACTCACTTTCGCAAAATAAGATTATATGTCTGAAGATGTAATAAAATATCTTCGCATACTATAGGCATCTAGCTGGTTTCGAAACCATTCGAAAGGTATTCCGAAAAATAAAAAGATAGAGGATCCACTTGAGATAATAATGCAAATTACGACCATCCCACGTAGCAATATTCATTCGGTATACGTCCACCTAATTAAACTTACTCGTAGCAACTATTTTCAGTAATTTCTAGACAGGCGCTTCCAAGGCGTGCATGTGATACCCGCCACCGCATAGTTAGGAGATAACTCAACATTTATGAAGGTCCATATTAAATTAGCACATAATAAAATAGCGTTAGATGTGCTAAATCAGACTCATGTCAACCATTTTTAGTAATTTCCAGTCAGGGTAACATACATAACATTTATAAAAGTTCATATTGCGTTACTAGATCTTACGCTAATATTCAAGCGGTAAACTCAATGAAACATACTCATAATATCAAAGTTTTATATGAGGGCCTTCAAGTTCAAGCTTTCCCCGAAAAGGTGACGTGTCTGTCTTATCTTCATCTGCACGTTCACAATAGAAACACTAGTGAGGCCAGAAACTAGCGGACAGACGCTTTCAAGCCACGCATTTGATGTCCGAAATATTATTATTGCGGTCGGCAGATCACACAACATTTGTAAAGGTCATATTGCGTAACCATATCTCACGGAAATATTTATGCGATAATCTTAATCAACAGACTCATAACATTTAAATCCTTTATGAAGGCCTTCAGGTACAAGATTTCCCCAAAAAGGTCACATATCAGTCCCATCTTCATCAGCACATTCTCGATAAAAACATTATTGAGTTCAGAAACTAGGGAACTGACGCTTACAAGCCACGCATATGATGTTCGTATTACATATTATTATTGCGGTCGACAGATCACACAACATATATGAAGGTCCATAATGCATTTCCCGGAAATGCATTATGGATCTTCTCTAAACTTACGGAAATATTCATGCGGTAAACTTAATTAAAAATACTCATAATATCAAAGTTCTATAACAGGGCTTTCAGGTAGAAGCTTTTCCCATAAAGGCCACGTATCAGTCTTATCTTCACCTGCACGTTCACAATAGAAACTCGATTTAGGCAAGAAACTAGGGAACACACACTTTTAAGTCACGCATATGATGTCTGACACATTTTTAATGTGGTCGGTAGATGACACAATAAAGGTTCATATTGCATTACCATATCTCATGGAAATATTCATACGGGAAACTATAGGTAAACTTAATTAAAACTCATAATATCAAAGTTCTATACGAGAAACCCTCTTATTTGATATCCCATATTTTTTTAGTTTCGGCGGTCGGCAGATAAATCAAGATTTTTAAAGGTTCATATTGCATTATCGGATGTCACAGTATTAAGACTCATAACAACAAAGTCCTCATGAGGAGCTTTCAGATGCAAGTTTCCCCGAAATGGACACAACTCAGTTCCATTTCATAAGCACGTTCACGAAAGAAACACTATTGAGGCCAGAAACTAGGGGACACTTGTACGGCTCGTTTACGAGTACGCGCGGCAGGCGCTCGCGTCAGAGGCAGGCGCACGCTTCAGAGGCAGGCGCCGCACAAAGTCATACGAACGGTACAAGATGTTCACGAAAAAAAAGATGGGCGGCACGGATGCGCGCAAACTCAGCGCTGCAGATTTGCGCCAAAGTAGAAAAAGACGGCATGCTGTGCCAGACCTTATGTTAGAACGAGAGCGGTAGTGAGTCGGTGGACGTATTTAGATTGACTGTATTTGTTAATAATTTAATATTTGGAGTTTTACTTTCAGTGTGATATTAATATTATGGTATGTATTCCGATATTTAATTTTACTTTTATAATGGTAACATTTAATAGGTATAAATGTAAGTACCTAAAACGATGTATTTTCAACCGACTTTAAAAATGGTGAAGGTTTTCAATTTGTCAAAACCTTTCATTGTATGTAGTGGTTTTCTCCCAAAAAATATCGTTATATTTCAATTCATTTTCACAGAACCTTTACAAATTCACTCTTTATCTACTCGTATTGGTGATTTTTCTTACATAAAAACTCGTAAAATGATATCTTTCTTCTTAGTGGATGGACTGGTGTATGTAAATACCATTTATATTTTCATAATATAAAATATTTTGTTAATTCTGTGATCTAAATACGTCCACTTAAGTGTGCCGCCCGAGCGCGCCGCCCATTCACGTGAACACCTGGCGCTGGCGCTTGCCTCTGCCGCGTGCGCCTGCCTCTGAAGCCCGTCGCAGCCGCGCGACGCTCGTACTCGTGGGCATGCGGTTAAGGGTCCGCACTACCTCACACTGCTTTGCATGATTGACTGTTATATCAATAATAAATAAATACTCAAGTTGAAATAAAAATGCAGCAAAGTTCAGGACTAACTCTGGTAACTATATGACTCAAAAACACGATTGCGTTCAATTTTCTCGATAGAAAAAAATTGCAAAGTTGCCTCCAAATCACGTCTAATTTACTCGGCATACAGCATTATTCACCAAATACATTAAAATTAACCTTGAAACTTTTGATTATTATTGCATTACAGATAAGGCAGCCATCATATGTTTTTCTTTTTCGAATAACCCTTTAATATTCCTAAAAAACAAAAATATCCAAAGTAGCCAACGCGTTTAGACTATCCGCGTTTGTATCGCCACGACGCCTGGCATATGGCGGGCTCTTAAGCTACGGAATTTAAGGTTCGGAATTCTGTTGTGGGGAAATTTAGTAGACAAAAAAAGGCTCTTCTTGATACGGAAAAAATGTGTTAGAGCAATTAGTAACGTTCCTCCTCTGACAAGTTGCAAAACACTTTTTAGAGAACTTAAACTTTTGACTCTTTCGGGTCTATACATCTACGAAACTTGTGTTTTTGTTAGAAACAATATGCACCTGTTCAGGAAGCGAGGCGATCATTCAATTATAGCTGTAGATATCCGAACCGCCTGTTATTGCCCGCTAGTAGATCTGTAATATGTTCTAGAGGTTGTAGTACTATAGTTAACTTTATAGTCAATTTCCTTAACGGCCAGTATTTTAATGCCACCTAAACTAATTCTGAAACGCAATGATGCAGTTTTCAGGTTATTGCGGCGAGCGAAGTGCATTCCTGCGAATATGGCGAGGGAGATGGTAATGGCATATTACCGCTCATAAACGTTGTGTCATCTGCCGACCGCAAAAATATTATGTCAGACATCATATGCTAAGCTTGAAATGAAAGGAAATGAAATTTATTTCGCTTAAGTGTCGTATGAGTAGGTAAAATTTATATTAATTTTAGTCCGCACACTTAGCCGTTTCCAGCATGCAAAAGTAAAAAATAATTTATGCGTAACATAATTATGTCAAAGTATTAATAAAGGTCATGATAATCAATCAATAGGTACTTACAATGCAATGTCAATTTAAATTAGATTAGTTTCCAGGATGCAAAAGTAAAAATAATTTCTGTACGTATCATATGTCAAAATAATTATAAATGTCATGATAGTCAATATATACAATTGAATGTCGATTTAAATTAGAAAATAATATGTGAATGACCAATATGATGATTAACTGTCGTTTGATTCCAAGAATTAATTAATATTATGTATAAAAACTTTTTTCTACTAACAATCCTGGAGTTATCTTTTAAAGAGTCTAAAAGGTAGTACTTTAAGTTCATTTATTCATTTATTCATTCAATACATTGCATTACACTTGTTATGGTAAATACATACAAATGTACCTTGTCAGGCATTGCAATGGGCGAGAGGGAGGCGGACGTAAATTATGATTGTAAGTATTCATTTACTGAGTAATATGGTCGTTCTATTAAATATTGTTTTAGTATTGCATAGAACTGTTTGTTACTTGTCATATTTTTTATATTTTTTGGTAATTTATTAAATACTCTTATAGACATAGGATATGGCCCGGAACTGTGAAGTTGAAGTTTTGACGCTATTTGTATAATGTCATTCGGCCTTCGTGATTGGTACACGCGGGGAACGTCTTTTTTTGCAAGATATAGGCATGGATTTGTTTTAATAAATTTACAAAGTTCGAAAATGTAAAGACTAGGTAGGGTTAATATTTTTAGTTGAGTGAAGTTCGTCAGGTACTCTATTGAATATTTTAGCACACATAGTACTACAACCTCTAGAACATATTACAGATCTACTAGCGGGCAATAACAGGCGGTTCGGATATCTACAGCTATAATTGAATGATCGCCTCGCTTACTGAATAGGTGACATTTAAAAGAAGTTTTGTGAAAATTTCAAGGATATAGCCCTGTGACAGACGAACGGACGGATATCGAAGGCTTAGTAAAAGGTATAGACAATATATAGTTATTATGTAGTTATTAGGCCCCCTTAATATATTTTTTTTAACATTTCTTATAGTGATTTAGTAATATCAACAAGTAACTGTAGGACTGATTATTTTTAAGCTGTTACATCAAAACCTCGTTTCTTCAGAAAGAATTTTCAACAACTTCCACTTCACCTCAACGGCTCTCGACAACCGCGCGAATCCCAAGAATTGGTATTGCAAAACTTCTTTTGTGTAAAATGACCCTTATACTCCATGCGGCATTCTTGACCTTTTTCAAGACTTTTTGGTGTTTATGTATTTGTATCAAAAGAAAAGTGAACAAAGAGTCTCGCCTATTGGCCTTTGAAATGGATTAAGTACTTATGTCCCCGAGACATGTAACGGAAATGTCTCCATCATTCTCGGTACACCTGTACTGGCTGCTTTCCAACCAAAATACGGCCAGTTCTTTGTCAACTGGCGAGTGTGAAACTCACAAGTGCGCGCGAGTTGGCACCTTTCAATTTTAACTGTCTTTTATCATCAACTTGCTCGACTGTGCAAATTTGTACAGTCATCTACAAAAATGTTAAAGGCTGCCTCATGGAAGGGCCCGGGTTTGGTCCCCAGCCAAGTAAACACCACGGCATGGGTCATGTTTATCCAATGCTGTTGACTTATGCGTTAGAAAAGTGCGTGTAAACATAAAAGAACAAAGAAGTCTAACATTTTCTTCCTTTTTCATGATACATAGAAAAAAAAAACCATAAAAACTTACAGATTTTCTCAATTGTTATAAGATTACAGGCAAAAAATCATTATTATGCAATGTCTAATAAGTAGATATGAATCATTAAAACACATATTTCTAGTACGACAAAAAGGACTTAATCCTTTAGAACATATTTATCATTATATGAAATTTGATTCATGATTAAATTAAAATAATTTTATAACACAAATTAAGGTGGCAACATCTGATGCAAGGTATATCCGGCAAGAGATTACGATAGCATCGGAAATTACCAACATTGTAATATAATATTCATTTAGTATTATGTGTAAATATACGGAGGAGCCCGATGTCCCAGTGGTCGTGAGCTTAAATAGCGCTTAAGTTAAGCAACCGCATGGGTGGCCGCAAGTGGTACAATTCTCGAGGTTTTCCGTGCTTCGGAACGCACGTTAAGCCGTTGGTCCCGGCTGTTATTATTGATCGCTCGTTAAGCTATGTCAGATGCCTTTAGGCAGCTTGAAAAATCTGATACCTAAGTTAACTTACACATTCGATAAACAAACAAACATATGTAAATAAATGAATAAATTTTAATTTATATATGTTAATATCGTTTATGTAAAATCTAACTGCGTTTTTTTATGGTTTATATTAATTAAAATACTAATCGCTGCAATCATTACAAAGTTTTATGATAAAATATCTCATTAACAATAAAAAATGTTAGCAAAACAGAATAATAAAACCCGGAATCGTACTGGGTTTTTCTTATCAACTAACCTAATTTTGATATAACTTATCAGTCATTATATTCTCATAGATATCAATCTCTAATCGTTACCATAAATGTGTTATAGCAACATCTCATATTATGCGCCTCTCTTACATTGACATCGACAACGTGTTGTGTTACTACACTACACTACCGTGTTACCCCAGCCGTGTAGCTTAGGTGAGGGTGGGGGTGCAAATGTAAACACCTTGCTACCTCTGAACGACTTTGAAGATGAGGCATCCTGATCACCCTCATGTCAGTATGACGACGATGCGGCCACGGCGCGGTCTGTCGCCCTGGTGCTTGTCACCCTCACCGCTCAAAGCTACGCCACTGCTCCCTGTAACTCAATAACAGTAACATCATCATCATCATTTCGAGTAGGTGTCACGGTCAATCGACCATGCACACTCTGGTGTCAGAGTTGTTCGGAACCACCTCTCAGCATCTGACGTGGTTCCTTTAACGACTACCAGATGACAGCCGGGATCTTAATTATCAGACAAGCAGGTGATTCAAGCCTGCAATGTCCTAACCAAACTGGAAACAACTAAACAAATCCCATGAGAATCGAACCACGACCCCCGGGTCTACAGTCAGCAGCTTGGGAGGCAGGGTACGTATACCCGCCATACCTGTAACCACCAAACAAGCTGAGAATGACACCCTGCAAAGAAGTACCTAACTTAAAATATGAGTTTATTTACTCTGATAAACATAGTAATAAACAAATGTAGAGCCACATCGCGTTATCAAAGTTTTGATAACCACACAAAATGTGGTCGTAAGCCGCGTGCGAGCGATCGTACTCGTAAATTACGCGCACGTGGGATTAATTACCCCAATAAAGCCATCTCATAGTTTTATTAGCCGCCTCATATTTATTAAACTTTAGGGTATGATCATTTAGTCTTCTTAAGTCACAAAAACAAGTTAAATTTAGTGGTCCCATTAAATTATAACACGATAGTTTTTGCCCGCAGCTCCGCACGCGTTAGTGTCGATCCCTCGGGAACAGTAGAAATTCCCATAACCTTCCCCTGTACCCTGTATTCTTCCCCTGGCCTCAAATTACCTCCACACCAAATTTATTCAAATTGGTTTAATGGTTGAAGCGTGAAAAGAAGACAGACAGACAGAGTTACTTTCACATTTATAATATTAGTATGAATATTGATTTTGGTACGTCAAATAATAATAACAAGTACATATGTAACATTAAACTCGCATTGAAACGCTTCGCGATTGCTCGGTCAACTACTTTTAAATTCATAAAATAACTGCTTCGATAATAATTTCTAAGATATAATGTAGTTGACCGAGATCGTTAAATGCCAATTATCACATTTTTGTAGGGTTCCGTAGCTCAAAAGGAAAAAACAGAACCCTAAAAAATTGTAATAATTTGCGTGTAACGAGTACTACATTATATCTTAGTAATTATTATTGAAGCAGTTATACTCGTATTATGAATGTATAATGTAGTACTTGTTAAACGCCAATTATCACAATTTTTTAGGGTCCCGTACTTCAAAAGGAAAAAACGGAACCCTAAAAAATTGTATATGTAGTTCTTCTCTATGGAAATGACGTCCCTTGAAAATAAATGTCAAGGTTTTGTTTATTTGAACTTAAAATGCTATTTTCTAAGGACCCTAAAACTACGCTCTCGAAAATCCCTAATTGTTTCCACGGTAACCAACGACTCGAGGAAGTTTTAAGTTTAATTTGGAAGTGCCTTTGAAGCAAACTTTTTTCAATAAGACACCGACGAGATTGGATCCTAAACCAACAGGATAGATCAGAATACCGCCACCTTATTCTTTGAGAGTTTTGCTTTTGGGAATTGAATATACTTCGATAGGCTGTAAGTATAAAGCTATCTCGAATTCATCTGTCGTATTGTATCGTTATTTCGATAAAACTCACATGAATTATAGCGAGTAATCCAGTCGTTGCCCTTAGATTCCCGATTTGGATTCATCAAGGGATTTAAAAGATCTTGATATTACTTTCTGATCCCCAGAATTCGGGGACTTAACTAGACTATTAAACACTATTCTTTTTTAATCCTCGCATAATGTTATTGAGATGCGACTTTTGTTCCATAGGCATAAAAAAATCGTGTTATACCATTTATAACTTTCGAAACGGCTGTGCATATTTTGCTATGGGGTTCGCTGAATGCCCTGGATTGAAATATATGCTATTTTTTACCCGACTACCTAAAAAAAAGGCGGTACGTAGTTCGCCGGGTCAGCTAGTAATTGCGTGTTTTAATCTGTATTAGGGATATGCCAGTGTGATAAAAAAAACCTAAGTTACATCCAAGCTTACAAAATACAAATGAGTTAGATTATATGTGTCACTTTTAAACCCCGACGCAAAAGAGGTATATTTTGAGCACTATGTATTTAAGTCTATCTGTCTATGGTACCGAAGGTAGTAAACCGATTTGGTTGCATTTGCTTTTTAATTCGAAAGCAGGTTTTCTAGCAATGGGCATGTTTCATCAGAATTGGTCCCACCGTTTACCAGATAGAGGGATTTTTGGATCCAATGTCGGAGGTTGCATAAAACCTTTAATTTTATACCTAACTTATTTCACATCCATTTACATGAAGGGAGAAGAAAACGGAAGAAAGTGACTGGCGATGAAGTTATATCAGTTTATATTCAGGTTTAATTATTCCTGTCGGCCAACTCAATTGCATCTTATTTGCGACCTTCAGTTAATATTTAACATGTTTATCAAATCTCAGCCTACATTTGGATGCAAATCCGTTTCGGTGGGTAATCGGATTCTACTCAGTACCTGAACTATAACCTCGTGTTTCCCTCGATACAGCTGCTTGAGAGTAGCAATACTGGCGTGACAGGATTTCCGCACAAACTTCAATGCTTCTTCGATGTACTTGCCTTTCAGTTCATTGAACTAGATTCCTTGTTAGTAGAAAAAGATTTGGGTGTATTACGATATTAAATACCAAAATAGTGTACAAAGTCAATGATGATTTTTGCCGTGTCTTACCAGTAAGAAATAAGATGTCGTTGAGGTCAAAAGAAAACTTGTAAATTGGCTGTTGCAGCGCGACTATGACGATACAGAAAAACTGTTACCTGGCAACACTTAAATAAATACTTTCACTTACTAACATCTATTTATTTTTCACTTATTTACTCACTTCCACACACCGCATACACAACACACCCTACACACACACAACTAAGAAACATCTTTCATCATCCTACCACCATACTCACTCACAATCACATAATTATTTGTTTAGTTATTTATCTGATTCACTAGCACTATATTATATTATATTATATTATACAGCACACACACACACACACACACACACACACACACACACACACATACACACGCAATATAAAAACACTCCATCACTCGATCACCCCACTCGCTCACAATCACACACAATCATCTCTCAACAAGGTTTGCACTTCGTACTTTGTACCCTTTGATGTAAATTTTAGTGCCTAATTTTATTTATGTCTTTCTTTAGTTAATCCCAAAAATGTATTGTTTTTTGTTACACTTCTTGCTCTTTCGTTTTATTACGATCGAACACTGAACTCCAAAATACAGGCTTAAGCCTAGTTTGGAGCGCAGGGTTTACATACATATAGGTAATTGTGTCATCTGTAACCTACTCAAGAAAACTAAATGTGTATACAACTTTATATGAATAAAGAATTATTATTATTATGTTTTGAACGACTAAATTTCTGTGCTCCTGGCTGCTCATGTTTGAATTTCGAATGTAATATTTTTTTTTAATTGGATAGAATCTCCTCAATCATTCGTTTTAAACAATCTTTTTATCTTAAGGTATAATTACAAAAGTAGAATTAAATCGAAAAGATTTTAGGAAGTCGATTTTTTATGATTTTAAAAGTTTACTGACTCCACAAGACTACACTGATCGGCCTCTCAGAACAAAAACTGTGATGATTGGTGTAAAGAATTGTTTATTCATTTATTCATCTTTCAAACCATCAAATCAGCCTGTCAAAATGAACTTATTTTGCTATGAGCCAATGCTGAGAACTCAAAAAAGCAAACACTTTTTCATATAAATTGCCGGGTATGTTCTCAGCATTTTCTTTTCTTCTTCTATTTGGCCCTCAAACTTCATTCAGAAGCTTATTTTAGCCAGTGTCACAATTCGAGTTATTCTTGTGTATCAACGAAATGATGGTGTAATTATTTCGCTGATTCGACGGGAATTGTCGCCAGGGGCTCCTGGCGACAATTCCCGCAAACCCAATGATTTGTTAAAAACAAATCATTGGGTTCAAATCAACGTTAAAAACTAGAAGATCGGCGCCGGCGGTTGGATTTGTTCAGCTGTCAAACCAAACAAAGGAAATTCGTGGATCATCATCAATTTAAACCGGGAGAGTATATTGTTTCATAATTTCATGATAGGCAGTGTATCTTCAAAAACAATAATCAGTATAAACTTAATTTTAAAGTAGCAATAGCAGTGAACTATATTTTGCCTACGAAGCTCAGTTTGAATCTCGCACCGTTTACCTAGTGCAATCGGTGATGACGACCTAAAACTACAGCTATAGGCTTATATATTCAGTAACAAATAATACTTTATACACTGCAACGCAAAATCTGCTGTATCCCTTTTGTTTCTTTTATGGCAGATTGTGAAATGTAAACTACCTACTTACTTCAAAAAAGAAAATATAAATTGGTGAAGTTAACTTTTAACTTTTGCATAATTTTTTATATATTTTGATATACAATAAAACTCTAATTTCTACTTACTGACCCCTTTAATATAACATAAAACTCACTCTGTTTTTGAGGTCTCGCTAAGCTTGTGAAAGCTGAGTTGATGACTATAAAACAATAGTTATAGCAAGAATACAGCTAATTTATTTCATTTATGCTTTAAATATCTATGTAGTTATTCTCAATAATATAATAAAATTGTCTTATTAAGTACAAAAAATTGCCCTCCGAGTTCTTAAAGTATAGTTTACCTTTACTTACATAATTAAATATATTTTCAGTTACTGACCACCTCATTCACTATGATGACACGGAAGGCCACTATCAAAGACCTAACCATGAAGCTGAGGCAAGCCCTGTTTGACCTTAAAGCGTGTCGTGAGGATAAGGCACAACTGTTACTGGAACGGGAGGAATCTGAAGAAGAATTTCAGAAAATAAATGATCGCCATAGTCAATTAAAAAATGAATGTATAAGTCTTCACAATAACAGTACAGAATTGTTGGAAGAAAACCTTAGGTTGAAAGAATGCTTAGAGCAAGCTAACGAGTGCCGTATGGTACATGAACGGGCCCTATGTCGCATAAATGAGTTAGAACAAAGCTTATACGATGCACAAAAATCTGCATTAGAGATACAAGATCAAAAAGATGCCGAAATATGTAACAAAACGCTTCATTTGTACAGCGAACTCATGGAGTGTGGCTCGGGACCGGTCATGGAAATACCTGCGAGTACGCCGCAGTCACAGTATTTTATTTTAAATAGTCATAATAAAATTAAAAAGTATGTAAAAATTAATAGAATAATAAAACGCACTAAGAAAGTATTATCTAAACAAAAAAAATGTAAATCTTTAGCGCAGTTAAGTAGGGAAAAACTGTGTTTGTCTAAGGAACTTAGATCATGTGAAGATGACCTATATATGGCTAGCCGTATATATGACACCGAGATTCATGAGTTGCAGTCACAGGTCTCGGAATTGCAACAGTCCTTAAATAATTTATCAAAAATGTATGAATTGTCCCAAAAAGATATAAGTAAATATATTTTAGAGGCCAAAGAATTTGTGGCTGAAGCTCACTATAATAAAGAGCGGTATGATGCTCTCTTACAAAAACAGCAGTGCTATAGTACTCCTGAAACGGCAATTACAATGTCACCTGTAATAGCCATTGTTCCCGAGTCTAGAGAATGTGATACTGGTAAATGTAACTTAGAAACAAGGATAGGTACGATAGAAAATAGTTTTAATAAAAAAAGGTTTTGTAACAAATTATTTATATACTCTGATAAATTAGGTCAAGGTCTTAGTAGCATAATTTTGAGTCACCTCAACCATAACTGTTCTGTCTACAACACATGTACACCCGGCGCTTCTTATTTAGACCTGGTAAACAGTATTTCTTGTGACAGTCTTGATGAAAACTGTACGATATTAATATTATGTGGTGACAGTTCCTCTGTATCAAAAAGGAATATTAAACAAAGTATGGACAAATTAATTAATATAAATGAAAGAACACAATGTAAATTTATGATATGTGCCTTTCCGTATTCGGAATCTTTAGATAGGAAAAGAAACGAGCACATACACAATTTAAATGTACATATGTACAACATGACGTATCGTCATGGCGATTTTATTTTTTATTTAGATATAAATAAGTTTATAAGTAGATTTAAGTTGACTAACGATACTATGTATCTTCCTTTTAATTTTAAAAGACAAATAGCTACAGTAGTAGCTTTTAATTTACAAACTTCTGTTGTATGTAGTACAACTGCAAATAATTTTAAATTTGACACAGGTATTGCAACTAATGATATACCTAAAATACAAAATCCTCAGTCTGATTTAAACTAATTAATAAGACAACAGTCGAGGCTAAAGAATTAAATATTTTTCATCAGAATGTCCAAGGCCTGACTAGCAAATTGTTAGAATTAGAGTTGTTTATAAACAGTAAAGATTTGCATGTAGTTTGTGTGACTGAACATTTTATGCATTCGCACCAGCAACAGTTCAATGTAGAAAATTATTTATTGACAAGCTCTTACACCCGAGAGACTAAAGAGAAAGGCGGTAGCTTAATTCTAACTCGAAGTGACGTAAAATGTAAAGAACGTAAGGATATTGTTAGTCTTTCGGTAGATTGTAATGTTGAGCTGTCATGTATCGAACTAGGGAATTATATTATAGTATGTGTATACAGACCCCCAAGATCAGATTATAATACTTTAGAATCAGTTATTGAAGATGTCTTGAGAAAATTATGTTGTTGTCGCAAAAATATTATAGTGTGCGGTGACTTTAATGTTGATTTGTTAGTTACAACAACTGAAAGTGTTCGATTTTTAAATGTCTTTAAATCATTTGATTTGGTTAATTTGTTTTTGGAACCAACTAGAGTTACTGAAGATTCTGCAACGTGCATAGATAATGTTTTCTGCAATTGCACTGCTGTTGACAAATATATAACTAAAAATCTAACCTCGGATCACTACGGTCAGTTTGTAAAACTTATAAATGATGTAGAAGTAGACTTACCAAAAGTAACCTTTAGATCTATAACCAAAGCTAAAATAAATGTATTTAAGAAAAAAATATCTGAAAAAATGCCCCTAATTGAAGAAACTAGAGATGATCCGGATGCTCTATATAATAAAATGTTTGGTATTATTGAATCGGAATTCAACAATACATTCAAAATTAAAAAATGTACTAAACGCATCGGTAAAAAATTTAGTGAATGGGCTACAACTGGTATTTACGTTAGTAGAAACAGGTTATACGAATTATTAGCTATGAAAGCTTACAATAAAAATACTGAATTTATTAATTATGTTAGAACTTACTCTAAGGTTTTTAAAAAGGCGTGCCTGTGCGCAAAATCTTTATATACAAGAAAAGCTATTCTAGATTCTCATGATAAGATAAAGACCACTTGGAAAATTATTAACATGGAAACCGGGAAAACTAAAAATCGTGACAACAAAATAGAATTAAAAGTAGATAATAAGATCCTCAGTACTAATGAAGACGTCGCAAAATATTTCGAAGATTTCTTTACTAACATTCCCGTAAATACTACTGCCTCCTTACGTTCATCATCTGAAGAATCTAAAAAACTATTAACAAGCTGTATACCAGAATGTAACAATCATTTAATATTTCAACATGTAACACCTCAAATAATCATTGATACATTTAAGAGTTTGAACAATAAGAAAACTGGAGATTTGTGGGATATCTCTGTAGCTGTCATTAGTAACATCATTGAAGTAATTGCACCATATTTAGCTTCTATATTTAATAAGTGTGTAGATACTGGGACATTTCCTGACTTGATGAAGTTAAGTAAAGTCATTCCTTTGTACAAATCTGGCGATAAAAATGATCCCACTAATTACCGTCCCATTTCTATTCTGCCAGCTCTTAGTAAAATATTTGAAAAAATGATTTTTAATCAGTTATTAGCTTTTTTTAACATAAATAGCCTTTTCCATCGTGAACAGTATGGATTTACAAAGGGTCGGTCAACTACAGACGCGGGTGTAGCTCTGTTGAAATACATATATGATGCTTGGGAGGGAAAACAAAATGCTATTGGTGTTTTTTGTGATCTTTCCAAAGCCTTTGATTGCGTAGACCACAATACCCTTCTCTCCAAGCTGGAGCACTATGGAATAAAAGGTAAATCTCGCGATTTACTTGAATCTTATTTAAGTGGCCGAACTCAAAAAGTTAGTTTAGATAGGGTACAATCCTCCGGATCATCGGTTAAGATGGGCGTACCCCAGGGCTCTATCCTAGGGCCTCTGTTATTCCTCATTTACATCAATGACCTACCTTACTGTGTCAATACATGTAAGGCTGTACTATTTGCCGATGACACTTCTCTTGTCTTCAAAATTGATAGACAAACTAATTCTTTTGACGTGGTTAATAGTACTTTAGCTCAAGTGTTGGATTGGTTCACAGCGAACAATCTATTGTTGAACGCTAAGAAAACGAAATGTATTAAATTTTGCTTACCAAATGTTACAAAAATTCCAACACAAATAGTAATGGATAATGAACCACTAGATTTAACTGATAAAACAACATTTCTTGGAATAACTCTTGATGCCGGGCTTCAATGGGGTGCCCATATTACTACGTTAGCGGGTAAACTTAGTTCTGCAGCTTATGCTGTCAGGAGAATTAGACAACTGACTGATGTTGATACTGCGCGTTTGGTATATTTCAGTTACTTTCATAGTGTTATGTCTTATGCGATTTTACTATGGGGTAACGCTGCAGAAGTAAACACCATATTTGTCCTGCAGAAGCGCGCTATTAGATCTATATATAAACTTGGTGCTAGAGAATCTCTTAGAGAATTGTTTAAAGATATAAATATTTTAACTTTACCTTCTCAGTACATATTTGCGAATATTATGTTTGTGCGCTATAATCTTGATTTATATAAGAAAAATAGTGATATCCATGACCGAAACACGAGAAATAAAAATAAATTAGCTACACCAGTATTGCGATTGCAGAAAACTATGAATTCATTTTTGGGTTTAGGAGTACGCTTCTATAATAAAATTCCTGCAGAAATATTAGGTCTGCCTTTACTTAAGTTCAAAACGATTGTAAAAAACCAGTTAATAAAAAAGGCTTATTACTGCATTGATGATTATATTACTGATAAAAATGCGTGGAAATTTATATAAATTTATTTAATGTTAACAATTATTAAATGTTAAAATTAATCTATAGTATGAAAAATTGTATTTAATGTTAACAATGTATTCAGAGCCCTTCAGGCACGTAGGGACCAAGGCTGGATTGAGTTTCTTTCGGCGTATTCTTCTCACCAGTGGTCGTTCCGAAACGCTAGTAGTATTTCAATTTTGCATATATAAAAAAATATATAAGAAATAAAAATATGACGTTCAAAAAGAGATACATGTATCCAATTTTGAATAAAAATCTTTGACTTTGACTTTGACTTTGACTTTGACTTTGACTTTGATCATATACGAATACGACGCAGCAAGGCGAGCAAACACCAGCCCGCTAAATAAATCTCACCAGCCGCACCGTGAGTACCATGACACTTTATTATAGTTATTCACACATTGTTCATAAAAATGGGCATCTATAACACCAAAGTACGCCGACTTCATATTATAAACTCCACTAGAAAATATTTGCAAAACAATCCAAAACAAAAACCATGCAGTCCGTCGAAATTCCCGCCAAGAACTTCGTTCTCAGCATTGATCTCATGGGAAGGTTGTTTTCTTTTTGACAAACTGATTTGATGGTTTGAACCATAACGGTGGTAATCTAACATCCAGTACCTATTTACGGGCGTGGACGCCGTGATAACTTTCTACTAATGGTTCTCAGCTTTGATAAATGATTTGACGGAATTAAAAAGTATTTAAAATGAGAAAACCTGCAAAAACTGGTAATTATTCTCAGCCCTATAGTTACTTTGCCTGACTAAATTTGCACCTCTCACAGAATGTGATCCGATCCCAGCCTACTTTGGGATGCAAATCCGTTTCGGCAAGTAATCGGATTCTATTCAATAACTGAACTCCGACCTGGTGATAAGATTTACAGCCCTTGTATAGGTTGGGAGGTGTATTGCGAGAAACAAAACTGGCTGATAGGATTTCTTGATGAAAAGCATACTCCTTGATGACATTTTGATATTTAAAAATAAAACTAATAATAATAATAATAAAACGTTTATTTTCTCTTCACAATTTAAATTACCTTATGGTAAGTAAAACTTATATAATGTTATCTAATTATCCTCTAAACTAAGAACATTTTACTAGAAAAGCACGATTTTTTTTTTAAATCTATGTAGAAAAGGCATACTATACGGTCAATGAATATTTAAATGATATTGATTTTGACATGACAAGATAATAAGTGACGTTCACTAATCATTGAAATAATTTCAAAATATATTAGAACTAGCTGCCCCGGCGAACTTCGTTTCGCCATAAGTTAAAAACTATCCTATCTCTCAAGTTGGATCGAACTGCACATGGTGTGCGAATTTTATTATAATCGGTTAAGTGGTTTAGGAGTCCATTGAGGACAAACATTGTGACACGAGATTTATATATATTAAGAAGAAGATAAGTGTCCGCGGATGATATAAGTAGGGAAATTTCTATATTTAGAATCTTAACAAAATAACAATCACGTAAAAATGTTGGAATTAATTTCATATATTTTGGTACACCAGTAGTGAATTTGGATTAATACACACGATACATTTCAACGTGGAATATAAAATATTAGTTTCAATAATTTAAACAAAGAAGATACTACCTAATTCCCAGAATTTTTAAAACTAAATCTACTACACAACATCGTAAATAATTTTTCAAATAAAAAGAAAACAAAAAGCAAAGAAGTGAATTCCCCTTAATGGTAAAAAGACAAGGGAAACTCATAGGTTTTGCGTTTTATCACCATTTCCCTGGTGAGCTTAGGAATTCCGACCAAGTGCTTAAAAAGGTTAGTTTATTTGCAGCCGCTGGCAAAACTTTTTGTTTAGGTAAATAAAATAAATTGCAAAGTTTTCAGCGCAAGAATACATAAATATTATATTTGCTAGACTAGGATTAGATACGAGCATAAAGGCTTTATACATATATTATATCTACATCGCTATCGTATGCATACTTTGATATATTACATAAGTAACATATATTATATATAACGTTTATTTTACAAGACGACACTAGTATCGACCAACGTAGTGCCGAGGCTTCGATATCAACATAACTTATCATGTATATATATGTATGTTATACATGTTATAAAAAAAAAACGAAGATATAGTTATATAAAGAGGTAGCATGTTCTGCGTAGTTCCGAGAATTTGCGACTTCAGACCCCTGTACACCATACTTAATTTAATTCTCAGTCGTTTACTGTCGAAGCAGTTCGACTATGGAACTCACTACCGCTGCATATCCGATGTGCTCAAACGGTTGCCAGTTTTAAATCTCAAGTCAAATCACATTTTCTTCCACATATCCTGTATGCTATGTTATATTTTTTTGTATGTATATATCTTTTATATTCCTGCTATTTCGTTTCTCTTTCTAATTGCACCGTACCTAATGTACTACTAAATCATTCTCCCAATTTCCCAATTACCCAAAGGTAGCCTGGAAGAGATTGCTGTGCGATAAGGCCGCCTTTTGTACATTTTTCTTTTCTTGTTCTATATATTTTAACATATTGTTTGAATGTGCAATAAAGTGTGATAAATAAAATAATATAAGTCCAGACCTGGATAACAGAGTGGGTTACGTACGAGGGCCCTAACCCTCATAATTTAAGTAGTTTCCTTTTTCCTCTACGACCGAACGAACGAAAATAAATGAGGAAGATAGAGTGGAACTACCTCATTCATTTTTGTTCATTTAAAACATCCTTCGAGTCATGAACGTCACTCACATAATTTTACAGACAGATAGATTATTACCTGGATTAATAGATATAAATGCTATATTTAATTCCTGAAAAGTACTATTCCCGTGGGATTCACACTAACTCCAGCGGAGCCGCGGGCGGAAGATAATCTTTCTTCTTTAAACATAGCAAGCAAATCACAATATAAAGTTGTCCTATCAAGTTCCTATCAAGCAAAGTTAGTCGCGCGCGCGCATCCCCCCGAGCTTGGCGCTTACGAAACGTGATCAAGATGACGTCCGTTATTAAGTGCAATTCATGTAATATAGTGATTGATGAATTATTATCCTATATACAAAATAAAATTTCTATAATAGACGAGGAAACACTAGTTCGCATTTGTACTTCGTCATTTTCTAGTGATTAAAATAAAAATTCAAAAACATTGCTGTTCGAGTCAGTGCCTACAGATAAAATCAAAATAAAACGTAAAAACAAAGGAAAGGAAGAAAGAGACCTTGCTGACATTGTGAATCTATTTAAGTCAACGGAACCCGATGTTATTCCTGTGTTTGTGGCTCGCCAGTTGGAGAAATTACCGCCGGTTCTTTTTGACCATGTCGATTGTACGAAACTACTAAAGGATTTGCTGAAAGTTCAGAACGACATAAATCACATAAAATCTGCATACGTAACGCAAGAACAGCTACAGGAGTGCAAAGCTGAGATTCTACAAGTGAGGAACGACTCATTACCACCTTCTTCAGTGCAGAATATAAATGTAAGACGAGGAGGTTGGACACTAAATAGTGGGCCCATGGGCCTTTCGCATATCAATTCCTCATTGGAGTCCTGTGAAAATATGGGAGAAAACAATATGTGCTCATTACAATATAGAGATCTAGCGGTAGATTTGAAACAAAACGAGTTTGAATCAGCTGTTCAACAACGGCCGCCCGCTCAGTGCGTGACGTCGAGCGGGAGCGGGGACGGCGGGGAGGCTCATAGTTCGGAACCTCGTCCGCCGCCGCTCGCTGGTACTCGAGCAAGTGAGTACCCGCGCCCGGATCATCGTGTTGATAATAATGGCAATGACGAGGGCACACAGTCAAATAAAAATGGCAGTGAAGGATGGCAAACGGTATCTAAGCGTAAGAAAATCACTAAATATCGCTATCATGGTACGACAGGGATATCGAGAGACATGGAGGGGAATTTTAAAGCTGCAGAAAGTAAAATTCCCATTTTTATAACAAAAATACATAAAAACACGACTGATAAGGATGTTATAGATTATGTGTACAGAAAGACGAACGAAATTATTACCTTAGAGCCAATATCCTTTAAACAGGAAAGAGATCATAAGGCTTACAAATTTTTTGTGTCTGAGCAGAAGGTATCGATGTACTTAGATGACAAACTGTGGCCTCAAGGCATTATATTTAGAAGGTTTGTAAACTTCAAACGCAAAAACATGAACGGTGGTCGGAACACTGTGTCGGCAACATCACAAGATAATATCAAATAATGAATAATAAACTATATAATATGGTGAGCTTCAACTGCAAAAATGTTAAGCGCTCTGTTGAAGCTATAAAGCAGCTGTGTCGTACAGCAGAAATAATTGCCCTTCAGGAACACTGGTTAATGCCACACGATATAGACTACCTGTGTTGCATTGATAAGGATTTCTCGTACACGGGTACTTCAGCTATAGACGCTTCTGTGGGACTACTAAAGGGACGTCCGTACGGTAGTGTAGCGCTACTATGGAGGAAAAGCTTTTTTCAGAAGGTGTCTGTAGTGAAGTGCAATAACAAACGGGTATGTGCTATAAAAATAAATATAGGGCTTAGGTCGTTATTAGTGTTTAGTGTGTACATGCCGACTGATAAGGATGTGCATTTGATGGAGTTTACGGATTGTCTTGGCTCGGTGAGTGCTATTATTAGTAATGAACAGGTCGAGTCTGTTTACGTTTTGGGTGACTTTAATGCTCATCCGGGCGAGCCATTTTATAACGAACTGATGGACTTCTGTGAGGAGCAGGAATGGACTTGCGCTGATATAAAAAAGTTGGGCTTGGATTCGGACACATATACCTTTATCAGTGATGCTAATGGCTCCAGGCGCTGGCTGGATCACTGCGTTGTCACTAAACCAGCCTCACAATCCATTGTAAATGTGTTAGTTAAGCATGACGTTAACTGGTCAGATCATTTTCCATTAATATTACAATGTGACCTGGATATGATCCAACCAAAAACCATACAAAGCAGCCAAAGTATTACTAGTAGTTGTAATATACGATGGGCTGATCGGAAACCCGAACAAGTCCAGTTATATAAAAAACTTTGTCATGAACAACTACGGGAAATTGATTTTCCAAGAGAAATGAGTAACTGTTGTGATAAACATTGCAATGTATTGGAACATAGGCACTTAATCGATGAATTATATTCAAAAATTATAAATGCGCTGTGTAAGGCAGCCTCCGAGAGCTGTTCTGTTATTAAACATAAAAATAAAAGGCCTGTGATTGGGTGGAATAGACATGTTCTTGACGCTCACAGGCTGGCCAGGCATAAATTCGAAATGTGGGTACTTTTTGGTAAACCCAAGTCAGGCTTCGTCTGGGATGAGATGAGGGAAAGCCGAAAAGTATTTAAATCACGTCTAAAATGGTGTCAAAATAACAGTGAACAAATAAAAATGGACATTCTTGCATCTCAGCACTCTAAGAGAGATTTTGGAACTTTTTGGAAATCCACTAAAAAGTTGAGCAATAAACCGAGCTTGCCTGTGAGCGTTAATGGGTTGAATAATTCTAAGTGTATAGCGGAAATGTTCCGAGATAACTTTACACGAAAGTCACCTTTGGGTCCACCACAGTCGGAATATTTAGGTTTAATGGATGGTCAAAATATTGTCACTAGGTTCACGGCGAGCGATGTTAGAAAAGCCATTAATTCAATGACGAAAGGAAAATCGCCTGGTCACGACAATTTGAGTGTTGAGCATCTTAAGAATGCAGGCGTCCATCTGCCGAGAGTACTTTCTATGTTCTACACGCTCTGTGTAGGACACTCTTACTTACCTGCGGATATGATGAAGACTGTGGTGGTGCCAATAGTGAAAAGTAAAACTGGAGATGTAAGCGACAAAACCAATTATAGGCCAATCTCATTGGCCACCATACTCGCGAAAGTGCTTGATAGCTTGCTTAACTCTCAGCTGGACAAGTACTTGAAGATACATGATAGTCAATTTGGTTTCAAATCTGGACTTTCTACTGACTCAGCTATTTTGTGCGTTAAGCAAACTATCAGGTATTACACAACACGGCGCACGCCTGTCTATGCGTGCTTTTTAGACCTATCGACGGCATTTGACTTGGTGAGCTATGACGTATTGTGGCAAAAACTTGAGGAAACCTCGATGCCGAATGAATTAGTGGGCATCTTCAGGTACTGGTATCTCAATCAGGTCAACGTTGTACGATGGTCGAACGAATTATCGGAACCGTATAGGTTGGAGTGCGGGGTTAGGCAGGGGGGGCTGACTTCTCCACGACTCTTCAACCTGTACGTGAACGCACTGATAGAGGAGCTGAGCAGCACCCGTGTCGGCTGCCATGTTGATGGAGTGTGTCTGAACAATATTAGTTACGCAGACGACATGGTGCTGCTCAGTGCGTCGGTTTGTGGTTTGTCGAGACTTCTAAAGGTGTGTGAGCGATATGCGCTTGGTCATGGTTTGCTGTACAACACTAACAAAAGTGAATGCATGGTCTTTCCGACCAGAGGAAGGTGCCCTGATACTATACCACCTATTAGACTAAATGGCGTTAAACTTAAAATGGTCAAACAATTTAAGTATCTTGGGCACTGGTTAACCTCTGATTTGAGAGACAATGTGGACATTGAGAGGGAGCGAAGGGCGCTGTCTGTGAGGGCGAATATGATTGCACACCGGTTTGCTCGTTGTTCCAGGGACGTCAAGATCACTCTTTTCCGAGCATTTTGTACGTCCTTCTATGCGAGCGCCCTGTGGGTATCGTATGCGCAGAAACAGTACAGTGCCCTTCGAGTCCAATATAACAACGCGTTAAGAGTAATGTTGGGGCTGCCTCGACACTGTAGTGCGTCGGGGATGTTCGCTGAGGCGCGGGTTGATTGTTTCTACACCACGATGCGGAAACGGTGCACATCCCTGGCGCGCAGGGTCAGGGCTAGTCCCAATATTCTCTTGCGAGTGTTCGCAGACCGATTTGATTGTCAGTATGTGAACCATTGCTGTATGATTCACATACTGACAAATAAGTGACTGGGGCCTATTATCACTGTTCTAGTCGTCCTATTGTTTTTATTGTTTTCGTATGAGTCCTTATGTTTTTAAAAATATTATAGGTGTAATATTATAGGTGTTATGTATTCATTAAAATTTTTGACATTTTTATTTTTATTTTATTTTATTTTTTTATATATTGAAATAACTATGTGATAATTAGAATTTTGAAATTGTTATTGATTTGACATGGTTATAATATTCCTATGCAATTTAATTATGTAACTTATATGGACTTGGTTGTCTGAAATAAAGAATTATTATTATTATTATTATCAAGAGTTCAGAACTCTCGTAATTCAATACAGACGAGCCCTCAGTTGGTGAAGTAATTATTTGCCCAATGAAATGTCATTCGAGATTTTTCCCGCTCCGATTGGTCAATTTAGGATTTCCACTCTGTTGGCGGCGATTGCGGTGATATAATTTTCTTGTGTGAACTTGTATCTGTCCATCTTTTTATTTTTATCTGAAATGACTCTGTAGCTAGCTCCAAGTGAGCTTTCGCTAGTTTACCGGGCGTTATCTGTCCATCGTCATATAACTCTAATACAATAATTTGGAAAGCCTTCCCTTTTTTACCCGACCCCCGACCCGACAGAAGGAGGTTTTCGCGCATATAAATAAAAATATATACGGACAAATCACACAGATTGAGCTAGCCCCAAAGTAAGTTCGAGACTTGAGTTATGGGATACTAACTCAACAATACCATATTTTATAACAAATACATATATAGATACACATCCAAGACCCA
Organism: Elegia similella; assembly: GCA_947532085.1. Lineage (NCBI taxonomy): Eukaryota > Metazoa > Arthropoda > Insecta > Lepidoptera > Pyralidae > Elegia > Elegia similella. The sequence goes on from OX383930.1 coordinate 22,967,219, forward strand.
GGCCAATCTGAAAAAGATCATTTTCCATCTTGACCTGGCCGGGGATCGAACCCGGTCACTCCGTGTCGCAGGCAGGCGTGTTGACCGCTGCGCCACGGAGCTAGTCATGTATACAAGTGGGTATGTAAGTTGTCTGTTCCATTATGACCTGAAGCTAAAATAACTTGACCAATTTTAAAGTGTAAGGCAATTATGTTATCGTCAGAGTGTCAAAGGTTATGTGATGTCAGCGAGAAATAAATATGGCGGACGTAAAATGTAATAATGTTTTTTTTAATTCAGAGCTCTGTCATTTATGAACCGATTATAAAAATTCTATCAAAATCGATGAAGTCGAGTTGGTTTTTTTTTATTAGACAAATAAATTTATTTAAAAGCCTCCCCATTTTCCCGTGACTTGATTATAATACAAGAGGCTGGATTCCGTAGTTAAAAAAACTGTGGTATAACTGATAATTTCCCGATCTAAAATAGTGACCTGTAGTCTGTGTATGTATTCCAAGGCTGCATTATTTATGCCGCCGTCGGCTCCACGTATTTAAAGATGACCCTATTCCGGCCTTTTTGAAACTTTCTACCTCCCAATTTCCTAAAACACACAGCATTTCCAATTCAATGCGCCACAATATAAACAAAGTATATTTATTTGACTTCAAAAAGCTAACATTGTAGAATAAGGCTTTTATTTGTGATCGTTCAGTGAGGTATATAGATATTATATATATGATAGTGATCCACTGAGTGTACCAGGCGTATACATGGTTCCATGCGAATGCGGCAAAAGCTACATTGGTAAAACAGGGCGCAACGTGAATACGAGACTGACCGAACACATACGCAGCTTGAAGAAACTGGACAAGAATGGATCTGCTATTGCCGAGCACGCCTTAGAGTCGGACGTAGCGCATTATATACGCTTCGACAAATGCAAAATTTTAAACAGAGAGAAGACGTTTGTCCCGCGCAAAGTAAAAGAGGCAATAGAAATTTTTCGCCGTCCAAATTTTAACCGGGATGGCGGCTGGACTTTACCTCCTACTTGGAAACCAATTCTTCAAGCGTGCCTAAAGATGGATAACATCCAGTTACGAGGTGTCGATACGGTCAGCTCGTTGCACTCAAGCGTCCCTGATCTACCGGAAGCTGATGATGACGATGGAAGACCAGCCACGACGTCTTCGGAGGCGTTCGACTCCCTATCCAACGCATCAGCGCGAGCGCGCCGCGCGGAGAGACGCGCGGCGCGGGCGACGGCCCTCCTCAGTGATCAGCTGACGGCCGCGCCGGGACGTCCTTGACACTCGCCCTGAGGATGGCCTACTCACAAGGCTGAAACTGACGGCATTTTTCCGACTAAAAATACGTGAGTTAAACCGTTTTGTGATATATTAAAATGATATCTCGCGTTAGTTTTAATAATATTAAAAAAAATATTATATGTGGTAACTGTGGAAGATAAATATAATAGGTGCGTAGTAATAGATGCGTCACAAGCTATTGCGCCTCTCTATTGCTTGTTCCGCGCTCTCACATGCACACGGAACGTGAAACTTTTTCGTACGTGCAGCCGGCGTTCATCGATTTATAAGACGTTATCACGCCAAAAAAGGCAAATCACAAAAGCAATGAGTTTGTTACAGAAAGACCATTAAAGTTTTTAAAAGGGATGTTTAATATTACTACGGCTGCTTTAACAAGAAAAAAATTATTGAGATAAATAAAAAAATATCGTATAAATTATTCTACTTTTTCATCCTCATTATAATAAATAAAAATAAATCGTATCTAATGTTTAGCGCTAATTAAAAAAAAATGCTTATTTCACGCCACAAAACATATAGATTCCGAAACCTAACATAATTAATATCACTCTCATATCAATTTTCATTTCGGTCGTGGTTAGTATCGGTTCGTATTTCTGGCAAGTTGCGCCTCTAAATCGAATTTACCGGTAATATTACAGTGAATTTGGTTATCTTTCACAAAAGCGAAAGTGAAATTCTAGGAAGTGTGATATTGTTCTGTTCATGCAGGAAAATCCGCCCACGTGTATGTCACATGTGGGCGGATTTTCCTGCAATAAAAGTGGCTGATACATATTTACATTATTTGAAGATTCAAATAAAAGACAAAAATTACAACAATGCGGTGACCGCTAGATCGTACTCTCTGGGTATATGTTATAATAATAATAAATAATTTATTTCAGGCAATGAGTTAAGATAAGCATAGGCACATAGATAAATAATAACATGCATATAAAATATATCTTAAAAATTAGTTGTAGCTATTTATAGTTAGTAAAGTAACCATATTTTTAACTTTTCTGACTCAGGATTTAGAAAAGGCCCAAATGTGGCTACTAATAAGTCAGGTTTAACTGACTAAACAGATATAATATTAATAAAAAAAGGAACTGTCAAAGTGTCATACGCACTCCTGATATAAAATTATGAAGAAGAATAGGACATAAGCTATACTCATACAAACTCGTGGGTAAAAGTTAGTCACTATTGATGTTATTTTTATACCATATATGGTATAAAAATTTGGTCGGTATCGCTAACATATTTTAGTCTTATTACCGACTAAAAATACATTCAATCATGTATTTTTAGTTTTATCATTGTTTTAACGTAATGAAACTTAACTGAATGTTTGTAGATACCATAATTTTAAGAATATTTCGCAAACTTTATACTTGAGTAGATATTTAATCACAAGTTTACAGAACATAATTTATTATTCTCTTATCGATTCAAACAACAATAAAAGAGGGAAGGAATCAAAAAGGTTGGGAACACAATAGGGTCGCGGATTCAGTAAAATCTTTTGGCAGGGAAAAACCAACAATGCGGATCTCGGCGCTAATACTAACAGCTTTCCAGATTTGAATTTGTAATTTCGATCGTACCCTGGTCATTCTAAGATTTTTTACAAATGCTGATTTTGTACTGAGAATGATTTTTCAAACTAAATATTATGTAGTGTACAAAATTTTAATATATTCATGACTCTCTCTCTATGTCGGCGATACCGACTAAATGTATATGAGTGAAGTCGTTGTTTTAACGTTTAATGAAATTTCGTGGTGTAGGTACATTTTTATATATCCATTATTTTTATATTTAATACCTAAAAGTTTCTTATATGTACATATGTATTAATCAAAGTAATATTTTAAATTTGCTCTGTCGTACCGCATAATAGCTCGGCTGCAAATAACAAAAAGCTCTATTTGATGGTAACCCGAAGTATTCAATCGCCTGAGCAAACGAATACAAATGGGAGCTAGGCTGATTACGCGTGGAAAAAATAAAAAAACACTCGCACACAAAGGGTTTCGTAACCCTTTTTGTATATACGAATCAGTAAGACTAATTTTGCAATGAGAAATTAAGACTAGTATACCAGATGCAGAAATGCGAGTACGTCGTGCGTATCAATGCGCGTATAGCTCTAGTTTTTTGTTCTAATTCGATGTTTTAGTTACAAGTTTATTTTCAACTGACTTCAAAAAAGGAGGAGGTTATCGTTTGCTTGTATTTTTTTATGTTTGTTACCTCAGTCAGTACTCCGTGATTTATAAAGCGATTTTAAAAATTCATTTTTTTTGTTTAAATGGGTTTGCTATAATGTTGGTCCCATTTAAATTTGTTTATTTGTTTTTTAAATCCTTTTTTTTATATGAAGTGTTATAATAATTTAGTATAACATTAATATATGGTAGGTCACCTAAAAATCCGAAGTGAAATAAAATATATTAAAAATGATGTTTACATTAGATAATTTTTTTTTTAATAGGCAATTTTTTTAAGGATCAATTATATAATAATTATACTTGGGTCTCTTTAAGGCTACAGTGAATAGGTTTCCACCGTACACCATACTCGTATCTTCGTTTAACGTAAGGTGAGATCGTGGTCAATCGCTGGATCATTAAAAAACATTAAATATAAGTTACAAGAGACGCCAAACACGATGAGAATACACACAGTGAATTGCCCAATCGTACTGCCTATGAAACTAGTGTGGGTATTCCAGTATCTAATAAAAACTACTTTAAGCAAGGTTTTAAAAGTATGCGACATGGGTCTTTTCCTTTACCCCGCATTCCGTTCGGTCAAAAACTAATTTGTCCCACGCAAAAAAAAAATTAAAGGTAAACAAACCTTCTCGACACGGTTGTTGGCAGATACTTCTTCAATCACACAATACTTTCGAACACTAACACTTTAAAACGATGCTTTGTAATGATTTACGCCTTTTTAAATGAATGTCACTAGATTTTACCTATAAACTTTTACTGAAATCGTTATTTTCGATTATGGCGTTTATTACGAGGTTATAATTTGTACTCTTTTTCTGTATAAATAACAATGTCAACCTGACTGCATGAACAAATAAATTAAATTATTTTGCCAGTGTCATTTCCTCCGAAATAAATATTGTAACTTATTGTAACCGATTTGCCAAAAGGAGTAACGAGTTTCATGAAATATTTATTAACTTGTTATTTTGTACCGTGTTTATTTGTATATTTATAGTATAGTATTTTTCATTGTTTCTTTGTTAATTCGATAGACCAATTTGTTGCATATTGATAAAGATAATTGAAGATGGGAATAATTCTAGGTAAAAAATGATTTTGTTTTCTAATGTAGGTACGGTACTTGAAATTATGTTTTTGATAGTTTTCAACCGACTAAAAAAAAGGAAGTTATCAATCCGGTTGTTTTTTTTATGTTTGTTCGTACCTCAGAACTCCGTCATTTATGAAACGATTTTAATAATTCTTTTTTTGTTTGAATGGGTTTGAAGTTGAAGTTTCTTGCTAAATATACAAAAAAAATGTGAGAACTTGCGTTACTTTTATGGAAAAATGACTGGCAACACTGAATTCTTTTTTAAATTTTCCGCGAAAAGTACCTGTCAGTTGCACAGATTGCCTATAAGTTGTCAAAGCATTGTTTACAATTAAATTTTTTTGGAATGGGACATAGATTAATTTGTAGGACACATATACCTAAGTTATATGGCGTGCAATAAGGCGATGGCGTTTCTTGCAAACTGGTAGTTTTATACGGTTTAATGTAGAAATTGTTGATACACTAGTGGCGGCTACCCACTTGCGGCGGTAACTGCTTCTTCCGTAATTCCGCTATATCCGTCCTCATTTCTAGGAGCTCGTTAACGAAGATAAGTGTCGGTGTGTTATTGTTAGTAACCCAAGAACTAGTCGTTATTACGGAGAATTTTATTGCGTTTGTTATAGCGAGGAAATGTTAATGGCAGTGGCTACACTTATGCTGGTTCTGATATAACTTCAAATTTTGAATATCTACTAAAATTATGCGTTTTTTTAAATAAATTGTTTTTATATAGCATTATGCTCTGTATATTATGCTTGGAATGCATATACCCTATGGGGTAATATGTAATGAAAGAATTTGATGCGGTGATTCGAAGTCACGGTAGTGTAGTTGGTATCACACTTAGTGCGTAAACCTAAAGAACGTGGATTCGAATCCTACCTGTGGTTTTCCATCATATATTTTTAATTTTTATAATATATTTTTATTTTTATATTCACAAACAATTCATGGAGAGCAGCATGAATCGTTTGTGAATATAATAGTAAAAATATATTTATTCGAATCTAGATTTAACGGAGCACAGATACCCTAAGCACTTAAAAGCGAGAACAGCGCAGTATTTCTCGTTGTCTGTTATCAGAGGCTCTTGTATAATTAGAGTTCGATTTAAATATATACATGTAAAAATGAAGCTCAAGTACCAGAGCTTCTTTTATACCGGTATTTGACAGTAGTTCAGTAGCTATCTAAACCTGGACATGTTCTTTTCTACTTTACATTACCTCTATCTCGTATCGTCATCGCGATCGAACGCTAGTTTAGACGTATATTCGGTACGGTAAGTTGGAACGACATCCCAATACATATATTATACAGATGTGCTCCGATTCACCGCGAGTTTGCTTTTTCGTTCTGTTCGAAGGCGATATAGTCGGACGACACTTGAACGCACAGAAATTAATACGTGGTGATTGCAGACACGCTACGAAGATACTGGCTATTTTAATATGCGTCCAGAATTATTGGATCGCGACGCTGATACTAATTGGAGGTACGGTACGGACAAAAAAACATGTCTGGGCCCAGCTTTAGGAGGGTAACTGCCAGCTGATTGTAAAAAAATGTTTCTTCGTCACATTGCAGTCTCGGGCTTCTGCGCATCAATTTAGAGCATGCAATTAAAAATATATAGGTATATAATGACTACTTTTCGCAATTTTTCTATGCTAGAAGACGTTACTTCGTACCAAATTTCAAGATTATGAGTTCACGGGAAGTACCCTATAGGTTCTGATTCCCTTGCGAAGTTCGATGGTCGGTGAAATTTGCGGCATAAACGGGTGTTCTTTTCTTTATTCTTTCTCTTCTCTTCTTTTGATTGCGTTGGCTTAGAAGTTTGATTTTTTCACAGCTCCAAGGGACACGAGTATTTGATGTGAATTTCAGCTTGAAACGCGTTCCTAAGAAAAAGGTCTTGACAGACAGACGTTCAGTCGACAGGGTTCCGTTTTTTTATCTTTTTGTGGTACGGTACCCTAAAATTTATGTTTTTGATTGTATAAAGGATAAATATATCTATAGCTAGTTAGGTACAAAACCAGATGTAATGTGACATGAAAATAATAAAAAATACTTAAAATATCCCTGCAATTTTCACACAGTATTTTAAAAATTCTTAATTCTTTAAATTTCAAATTGTTCCACAATCTCTCGGGGGCACGTAGGGGGGCTATGGATAACCTGCTTAATTAAACTTAACAGGTACCGGTGGGCATATTTGCCAAGCTCCAGACAAGGGCCCCAGGACCGCAATCGAGCGATATTAGCCGAATTACCCGTACCTATTGAGAGCGTCTCAAAACGAAACATCAAAGTAGAGAAAGGCTTTGCCAAATATTTAATGATGCAATGTTACGATAAGGGCTAAAAGGAGCACTTGGTCGATCGGTCGGAAAACGAGCCTTAAAGGAATTGTTCTGAACTTTTCTTACAAAATTGATCGCAACGTACTTTCGGTCCCGATTGACGCTGAACCGATTTATATTGAATTTAACGAGGTTCTTTTATTTTGTTTCAGGTAAGGCGTTTTAAGACCGGCGTTTTAAAAATTGTAATCATTATTTAAAATGAAAAAAAAAAGCAATGTCAAATGAAGAAATTAGATGATGAATGATAAAGATAGATGATAATATTAAAAAGGCCTTCAGGCGAGTAGGCGACCAATACTGTTGAACAGAGTTTCTTTTGGCGTTTCTTCTCGGCAGTGGTCGATTCCGAAACGCTAGTAGTCTGTAGCTTTTTCACGTTAATCCTTATCCTTACTAATATTATAAATGCGAAAGTGAGTTTGTTTGTTTGTTTGTTACGCTTTCACGCCGTAACTACTAAACTGATCATCATGAAATTTTGCATACAAGTTCTCTGGAGTACGGAGAAGGACATAGACTACCTTTTATCCCGGGAAAAAGTACTATTCCCGAGGGATCGACATTGACGCGGGCGGGGCCGCGGGCGAAAGCTAGTAAATAAAATAAATATGACTAAATTAGATCCTATAATAATTTAAAATGTGATTTGACGTGAAAAAGTGCCTGCAAAGGCCTACTTTCTGAATAAGCGTTTTGATTTTGATTTGATTTTGGGGGTTAGCTCAATCTGTGTGTCTTTATCCCTTACGTGGTAGACAGAAGCTACGGCCATATGATACAAAGCCTACGTACCTATAGTATACTAATATAGGTGAAAGACGGTATCAAAATGTGATGGGGTTGCTAGCCGTTTCGCGTATGGTGTTGATTCCTTAGATTATCACCCATTCCCTCAGCCAGCTTCTACGAACAGTTTATGTTACACTTGAAATGTGTAAAGCGATATCAATTCCATAGACATTGGTATGGTAAACATACGATCACGTTTTTCCTATGTGGGGTGTCTACTATACAGAGGTTATGTGAGGCCTTAAGGCCACGTTAAGCTGAATTGTGGGCGTGGAATTGGAAAACTGAACCAAAATAGTGCAGGATTATTCCCATGTTGTTCCGTATCACCTAACATTTTCGCCCATTCCCTCGATAGGCTTTTGAAATCTGCTCGGGAAGAGAAGCAGATGGTAAATTCTACGTACTTTCTGTTCTCTCAGACCACCATAGAAGTGTAATATAATTTCTAGATAGAATATAAATAAATACAAATAAACAGAAATCGAATTTGAATTACAAATAGGTATATTGCAAATGGACAAGGCGAGGCATTGTATTTCTATTGTCATGGCTTGTAAATCGTATATACCTAGTATCTAACAAAGCGACTAATTCTATAATCTGAACATAAATCCTATGTCAGCAGCTGTTATAATAGATACACAAATTTATTTCTCTCCAAATATTCAAATAACTCTAAAACTACTTAACACACTAACTATATACATTTATTAAGAGTGAAAAATAATAAAAAAGGCACTAGAAAATGGCTTTTTTATTACTGAATGCGATGTCTTTTATGTACAAGGCAAATAACATTACCAGTAAAGTGCCTCAGAAAAGAGTTATATTTAAAAACATGTCACAAACAGATTTTGTTTTCAATACGTTGAACTTCATTTGAAGTAAATTGAACACGTTTATTCACTCAAGCAAATCGGATACTGACTTGTATACGAGTAACTGCGTAACTTAACTCAAGCATAAAAGTAACCTTCACTATGTTAACTGCAGATTTATGTCACTTAACATAACATACGACTGCTTGGATCTTCTGAAGAAGATTCTAAAAGGTACTATACGACATGATTTTGAACCTTCTAGCTATTAGAATCTCGAAATCAGAATCTCTAATGGAATATAGAATAACAAGAAAGCTGATTGCAAAAAAAAAAAAACCGGCTAAGTACGAATCGGACTCGCGCACGAAGGGTTCCGTACCGTTATCTATAAAAACGGCAAAAAAACATGTCTGTTGTATGGGAGCCCCTTAAATATTTCATTCAATTTTTTTGTATTTATTATAGCGGCAACAGAAATACATCATCTGTGAAAATTTCGGTAAAATTGTGGTCATGTTATCTACTAGCTCCGTGGCACAGCGGTCAACACTGCGACCTGCGACAAGGAGTGACCGGGTTCGATCCCCGGCCAGGTAAAGATGGAAAATGATCTTTTTCAAATTGGCCTGGGTCTTGGATGGTTATCAAATATAGTATCGTTGAGTTAGTATCCCATAACACAAGTCTCGAACTTACTTTGGGGATAGCTCAATCTGTGTGATTTGTCCGTATATATTTATTTATTTATCTATCTACACAAACAAAATGCTTTGTCCTGAATGACTGACTGACGGATCAACGCATAGCCTAAACCGCTGATCTTAGAGACTTAAAATGTTCTTTGTATGACGAAGGCATTTGATAAAAAAATCTGCCAAGTGCGAGTCGGACTCGCGCACGAAGGGTTCCGTACAATAATCTAACGTCTAAAAACGAGGTTACATTTCCGAAACAGATAAGTAAATCGAAAAATTATGTTTACAAGCTCACAATATTTTTAAAAGACCTATTCACCAACATATTTTTTTTTTTCACCGCTATCCCAACGGGTAAGGACCCGTTGGGATAGCGGTGAAAAAAAAATGACTCCCCTTTTTACTTGAATTTATTTTACTATTTTTGTGGCTTGATTAAAAATATACATATCCAGACCAAATTAGCTCTCTAGTACTTATAGTCTCTGAGTAAAAGCGCGGACGGACAGACGGACAGACATGGCGAAACTATAATAGGGTTTCTTTTTAGGAACCCTAAAACGAGGGCAAAGTTCTAAAGTTCTCCTATTAGACCCAATGTCGACTTCTACGTGGATAAGTCGGGGGAAAACTCAGTATGATAAAAAAGGTTAATCAAAACATGAATTGGATAGATTCATCTTAAAACATAGAAGTAATGTATTATTTTTTACTTTACTTTAAATATTGAATTACAATCAATATTTATAAAGACCAGATTCAGATTCAACAAACAATGTCTACAATCTGAATTGTCGACGATGTGTCGATAATACCATAACAGCCTCCGTGGTCCAGTGGTTAAGGCGTTTGCCTGTTGACCCGGGGGTCGTGGGTTCGATTCCCACCGGAAGCATCCTTTGTTTAGTTGTTTCCAGTTTGGTTAGAACATTGCAGGCTTGAATCACCTGATTGTCTGATAATAAAGATGATTCCGTGCTTCGGAAGGCACGTTAAGCCGGTGGTCCCGCCTGCCATTCTGGCAGTCGTTAAAGGAACCACGTCCGAGGGGCGGTTCCGAAGAATTCTGACACCAGGGTATGCATGGTCGATTGACCGTGACACCTACTCGAAATGATGATGACCATATAGTTTCTAAGGTTTTCTAAAATTGTAAGTTGACGTCTTTTGAGGAAAAGCCGCTGTGCAGTTTGTTGCCACTTCTTTTGCACTCCGTTTTAGAAGCGGCTGCATTCAATTTAGCCATGAAAGAAATTATTGACGTCTACAATTCTTGAGAAGTCAAATATGACAAATAATAAGTGTTCAAAGAAACCTCTACTAAATAAATGTTTTTGATTTGATTAAATTTGATGTTATTATCCAAAATCTTTTGAGAAAAGGTGACAAGTTTTTATATCAAGTGTTAACGTATTAGAGTTAGTAGCTAAAATGAAACTCCATGAATATTCAATAACGTCATTTTGATTACACAATATACCAGCACGCTGTTTGATTAGCTTATCAGCAAGTAAATAAAAGGTACCTTGAGGTACTTGTATATCTATTCTATCGCCTAGTTAGTTAAATATTGACATGGAGTCTTACGTAAAATAGTTACAATGTCTAGACATATAGATTAATAAAGTACCCAATACAAAAGATTAATAAAATATCTTTTACTATTTTACGCACGCGGCTCCGCCCGCGTCTATATCGATCCCTCGGGAACAGTACCTACTACAGTAAGCTGTTATTGGGCAAGTATTGTCAGTTGTTGCTGCTAATCAAATATTATCCAGTGAAAACAATTGAGGAGCCCGATGGCCTAGTGGGCGTTAGCATAATTAGCGCTTAGGCAGGTTAAGCAGCCCTGGGCGCAGTCCCTACTGGGATAGGTGACCGCAAGTGGCATAACAACGTGGTTCTTCCATGCTTCGGAAAGCACGTTAAGCCGTTGGTCCCGGCTGACATCATTGATTGCAGTCGTTAAGTTATGTCAAATGCCTTAAGGCAGCTTAAAAATCTGACACCAGTGTTGGCCACTTACACACGAAAAACAAACAAATACTGACAACGGCTTATCGGACCCTACGATTAGTAATGCAATATAATGGTAAGCATTTCAAAAAACAGTAAACACTCGTTAATTAAAATTTACGAAAGTAATAAAACTGCTGAAAATTAATAATTTATGGAGCTTAATCCAAACTAAGAATTTTCCAAGCAGAAAAGATGAGAAGCGTATAATTGCCTTTTTGTTTATCTAGTAAACAGCAACACAAATTACTTTTTTGTTAATAAGTTTTCTGTCAAGATGTCATCATGAATAGGAGTTAATATCTTCTCTTCGTGGAATCTATAGACATTTATATTATTGTTGCGATTTAATTCTGTTTATCTGTCTGTTACCTCTTATAATTTCAACCATTGAAGCGATATAGATGAAATTTGGTATGGAGGTAGTTTGAGGCCCGAGAAACAATGACAAAGGGTACCGCCGGAAGGGAATTCATCCCGTAATAAGGTACGTTCCCAATAGATCTACATTAACGCGAGCGTAGCCGCGAACGAAAGCTTAAAGAGTATAAAAATCAAATAAATATGTATATTTCATCAAAGCATTGGCAATGTGAAAATCATTTAAACCTTTTCGGTGCCTTTAACCGAATTACTGATGCTTATTTGAGCGAGACACGAAGCGTCGTCGCTTGTCGCGCTGCTCGTTCGACTGTGAAGTGAATACGTAGCTCGCACAATGGAATGAAACACCTCGAGTAAATATCTTAAGGTATGTAAAAGGAACTTTTTATTTTCGCAACCTGCGTGACTGACTCACTGGCGCCATCTCACCTACCGGGCGCAGGGTCCAAGGCCGGTTCAGCAGCGTCAGCGGCAGAAGACCTCAAACGGCGCAAGTACAGTAGTCTTGGAAACAACTACATATTTGAGCCGTTTGGGGTCGAAACTTTGGGACCGTGGCCATCAGCCCATAAGCTGTTCGGCACCATTGCCCATAAATTGATCGAGGTGACCCGTAACCAGAAGGCTGGTCTATACCTTGGCCAAAAGATCAGCATTGCCATCCAACGTGGCAATGCTGCCAGCCTTCCGGGCACGCTACCGCGAGGCAACGATTTGCCGGGCCTTTTTTATTTGTAAATATATATTAATTTTTATTTATTTTTAGTTGTAGCATTAGTTTAAGTATTTTATATTTTAATTGTATATATGTCAATCTATTTCAATTTATCATTTAAATAACCATTTACTGAATAATAACATTTATCTAGCAATAATGATTTCAGTTTATTTTTAAATGTCACGAGATTCAAAGTTTTCAAGTTTTTACATTATATGTCTTTTCCTAATATACTTTGACATAACTAATTTTGCATTTTTCTTTGCCGAAGGAGATTATTTTAACTAAATAATGAAGTAGATATTGTCTCCCATCTAACCTGATGGTAGACGATGAAGACGAGGATGTTACATACCTATCCAAGAGAAACCCATTTATTCTACTTTGAATGTCTCAGGACTGTACTTGTCTGGGAATATTGACTCATAAAATAGTAGGAGATGCTTGACACACACTGTACCGAATACAACATACAAATAAACAAACACGCGGCGGTCAAACTTATGACACTCGTCTTTTTGCGTCGGCGGTTAAAAAAAACATGAAAGAGCCCATCTGGAATAAACGTCGCCAATATGAAAACCATGTAAGCCTTTTCGTTGGCTTCAATCGAATTAATGATGCTTATTTGGGCTTGCTGAGTTGCCCATTCAGCCATGAACACGTAGTCTCGCACAATGGAGTGAAAGACCTTAATTGTAAAGGCAATTAGAGCCCTTCCTTTAGGCCAGCGATACGACGTTATGATAACGTACAATGTAAACATTAGGGTTGATAGTAGGGCATGATAGGGCATTCAATAGCGGAAGGGTTATCTTAATGTATAGAATTCGTTATTCGTCTACATTAACGTTTTCAATTATCTTTATGAATTAGGTAACGCTCTTCGAATTATGTTTTAAAACACATTCAAATAACAACTCTGTGCAAGGAACATTAAAGATGTGATTTAAGAAAAAAGTTTTAATAATTTAATGAAATTAACGATTGATAAATCATATTTTTCATTGGCATGTCATTTCGGCACATCGTGCTTACCACGTCTAAATCTAATAAATATCATTTAGATTTAAAGCACACCCCATAAATATCGCTACAACGTAATTAGATCTTTATTGAAAGTTCTAGGATAGGGTAGAAATGTATATGATATGTATAAGATCTTTTGTATGCGATACGCTCACATGTAAGATTTTGCTAAGAAATTATGATGTCCGTTACATTTGACACGTGAATAAACGATACTAATTGAAAACTATATGCATATTGTATACGTTTTTATCATCTTGTTATGGAAAAACTATCTAAAAAGAAACACCTTGGCTAAAAATTTTGGCGAACTCCGTGGCGCAGTGGTTAACACGCCAGATTGCGACACGAGGGTGCCAGGGTTCTTTCCCCGGTCAATTCAAGGTGGAAATTGATCTTTTTCAGATTGGCCTAGGTCTTGGATGTTTATCTATATATGTATTTGTTTTAAAATATAGTATTGTTGAGTTAGTATCCCATAACACAAGTCTCGAACTTACTTTGGGGTACCGATGCTTCTCTTTGTTTAAAGAACATATTGCTGACATGAAGAATAGATGCTCAACCAAGTCGGCAATCTGTGAACATGCCTAAGACAAACCCAATCACTACATGCGTTTTGATAATCCTCAAGTCCTTGCAAAAGAAAACAGATACATTCCAAGAATGCCTCGTGAGGCTATTGAAATTAAAAAACATCCTAATTTCAATAAAGAGGATGGTTGGCAGTTACCACCACGTTGGGATCCTGTCATCAATTTAAGCTCAAGCTCATTACAAGACTGCAAGACCTTCAGACACCGTGAGCCAATACTGCGTACATCCGGAACGTTATCAATAAATAGTGTAGGCGGTTAATTTTGTATATTTCTTATAACACAAAAGACAAATGTCAACTAAGTCTACCTGCGACCATGAAAACTGTAATATTTTCAAAACGTTAGGTGTAAAAATAATGTAATATACGCGATATTACAGTATTAAAAAAAAAAATATTTAAATTTGTAACAATCGCGAAACCATCAGAATCCATTATGATTTTTTAACTCTATTTTAACCTACTTTGTCTAGTACAAATCTACTTTCTTTTTCGTATGTCAAAAGTTGTTGTGGATTCACTTTGAAGTCTAGGAAATACCCTATTACCGGTTTTACTCAAGGATCGGTTCCAAGAGAGACGAATCGCTCGTAAGGACTCTCCTGGCGGGAATAATGGACGGGATTCTAACACTGGATTCGTTTCACGGAACAGCTTCAGATGTGCTTGATCTACGAAATACGAAATGTTTTGTTATTCTTAAGAAATGTCTGTAAAAATTTATTACTATTTCTAGAGATGTATTTTTTATTTACGAGTAGCTATGACCACAAGCTTTATCTAAAATAAAATTTTCATAAAAACATAATTCAACAGTTTAGCCAAAATAATTACGTCTATTTTAGAGCCTATAAATTTAAAAGAAATATAAGATGAATAGTTTGTTTCTTTTTTTAATCTCAACCTAAAACTAAGTTCTGCGACAGAATAGACGACGCGAGTCTAATGGCAGATATTCTAGTACTTTGAAATTTTTAAACTTGCTCTCCAAAATTCCTAATTTAGGTTGAGCAACGCATTTCTCACTGTTCTCTGAAAAGAAAAAAAAAGTAGAATATGCCAGCATGCCAGCTGCTTCTCTTCCCGCGCAGATCGTAAAAGCCGATCGAGGGATTGGGCTAAAATCTGCGGAATCATATGTCAATAGGCGATGCGGCTAGCAAGCCATCACTATTTGATTCTATTTCCATCTACACGCCCTGCAACATGCTAAATGAGGCCATAAGGTCTTATAGACCTAAGCTCTGTCTACCCCGCAAGGGGAAAAGATATTATACTATGTATGTATGTTCTCTGAAAATAGCAGGAGGGACATATGAAAGAAATTTGCCCGAGCTGAAGCAGAGACGCTTCGCTCGCGCTATAAAATGATAACAAACCGTTTTCACTCAGTTATGTTTGTAAATACAAATTACGTGACTGAAAATATGCAATTAGGAATAGTTGTTTTGATTTTGGGTTATTTATATGAAACAATGGGAATAGCGTTTAATTTCAGAATCAGAAAATGGCATATTGTGAGAAAAATAATGTTTTGGTTTTTCACAACATCAAATGCATTCATAGGTGTAGTGTAAAACAATAATAAACATCTTCACAAACCTCTTGAATTATGAACTGATGAAACTTATCTAAACAATGATACAATCGGCAGACAAGTTGCAGAACTGATCGGGACATTATTTAGAGGCTGTTCCTAGAAAGGCTGCCAACGTGTTGTTTATGTTGGGACAACATCGAATGCGGGGAACTTTGGGCGTTATCGATGCTGACATGTTTTGTTTCCGCCGTGATTCGAGTTCTGATGGAGATCTTATCTTTGGGACGAAGATCAAGATGGTGTTAGATGACTGTCCAAAAAAGGAGCGTTATGTTTTCAGAGTTAATGCATGTATGTAAGTAAATTTCTTCATTCCACAATAACTGCTAAATACCTAAACAGATTTGGATTAATTGTAAGGTATCGCTAAAATTCTATCTTTCTTCAATCGAACCCAATATTACATATTTTAATATTATCAAAAAACTGAATGTTAATGATAAATGTATAGAAACGAGTGAAACATAAAGCTTATAAAACAAACCTATTAGTTCTGTAAACGGAAAGAGCCGTTCTGTATCCAGAATTAAAAACAAATTAAAGGTACATACACACCGCATCCGAGAATAGTTTTTCATCATTCGAATGTTCGGGTCGTGAATCATAGCGCAACCACGGCTCTATAAAAACCGAAATAGATTGCAAACAATCGGGAACTTTGTTATAAACGCACCGGTATTGTTCTCGTAATCATGCCGATCGCATGGCGATCAATAGGTACTAATGGAAATAAGTCTTTTGTTTTCAGGGAAGACCAACATTTATAAAGGTACTCTTGTATGAAGGCTGATTTAAAAGAACACATGAAACGAGACCTATGCTTTTCTTGCATAGAAATTAAAATAATTACTTGCTTATAAAAATAGAAATTTTCCTTTCTTGCATGGTTTATCAAACTCTTTCTTGCATGTCACTACTGTTATTTTGTGGTGTCGTATTTGCTTTTTGCTGCTTTTTTGTTACTGAGAAGTAACAAAAAAGCAGCAAATACGACAATTGAAAAAAAAAACGCCAATGAACACGTTTCTTGTATGGGACCCCATAAAATATTCTGTTGCTTCTTTAAATCAAGAGCAATGATGATTATGATCGAGGTATTGTGTCGCGCCTTTGTTTCAGCTTGGGCAAAAATTATTCGGTATGTCCCGCTGTCCAGCTGCTCTCCGCTACAGGTCGCATTTCTCAACCAAATCCTGTGACATTTTGTGACTAGGTTTAAAAATTATGCATGCAGTGTGTATGTACTATTGTAACAATTGTGACAAACCAAATAAATAAAATATAAAAATACATGTTTTTTGTGAAATACAGTTTTGGGATCTTTTTGAAAATGGCAGAATTGGCACTAAAGCCTAAGCGCTATAATGTTATGTACTTAGGAACATAGTGAATTTGCATAGACTCTTGAGGTCAACAGCTCACGAAGCCACTAGTGTTAGTGCGTGTCTATTGTATCCACAAGCCGAGATAAACACTAAGTGTATTTATCTCTGGGCGATTCAATTTTATTCATATCGATATATACCTGCTATTCATTTCTGGGTCTAGGAGTACTTACGCTTCTACAGCGTGATTTTGAACCCCCTAGCTATATTGAAATCTGGGAATCAGAATCCCTAATAGAATACAGAATTGTAAGAAAAAAAGGTAAAAAACGAAAAAGAAAATTAGGTTTCCCATACAAAGTCACCGATCAGCAGGACGCATTTCTATGAAAGGTTGAATTTATTTTTTCGTAGTTTAAAGCTAGGGGGTTCAAAATCACGTATAATAAAATTCCTGCAGAAATATTAGATCTGCCTATATTTAAGTTTAAAGCGACTGTAAAAAAACAGTTAGTAAATAAGGCATATTACTGTATTGCTGATGATTTAATTGATAAAAATGCTTGGCAATTAATATAAATTTATTTAATAATAAATATAATACATGTAAACAATGTAATCGGAGCCCTTCAGGCACATAGGCACCAAGTCTGGATTGAGTTTCTTTCGGCGTATTCTTCTCACCAGTGGTCGTTCCGAAACGCTAGTAGTATTTCGATTTTGCATAAATTAAGCAAAATATAACAAATACAAATATGACGTTCAAAAAGAGATACATGTATCCAATATTGAATAAAAATCTTTGACTTCGACTATCAACAACAATATTCGCCCGTGCCGAGTTCAAACCAGCCAAGTGCTAGTCGGTCTCGCGCACCAAGAGTTCCGTACCGTATTATTTATAAAAACAGCAAATAAATCATGACGGTTGTAATGCAGCCTCGCTTAAATATTAATTTATCTGAATATAGTTTGAAACATTAAATCAAGAAAAATAAACATGATTAGTTCCGCTATAACTTTGAAATTCATATCATCGTATCGCATAATCAAATCAAGTTTCCGTAGATTCATATTTTCAAACAGATCACATCGCTCGTCGAAGCAGAAAGGCCCGCATACACATCATCCCTATTCACAAGGGTCTCATTGAAATGGCAGGTTTCAGGAACTCCGAAGAATTTATTAGAGATTACTTTTGAACTTGCGATATTGATTTATTACCGATTGAACGAATAACATCTCTTTATTTTTCTTATTTGGATAATATTAATCTAAGCTAATTAATATTATCCAAGTAAGAAAAATAAAGAGAAACCGGCGAAGTATGACTCGCATTAGCACACACTAAGGCGGCTGCCCTACGCAGAAGATAAGTAGATATCTCAATTTTTTGAAGAATATATTTTATTTCATTTTCAGTATATGCAAATCAATACACATCTGTTAATTTTATTTGTAAATAAAAGCAGATTATTTGTTTCAAGTGTCAATATTACCGTACATCCACAGAGTTTTTGAAAGTAACAATAAAAACAAACTGACCACTAATTTGTAAACTTAAAAGGATGATATTGAACTAGGAATCTCCCGCTAAAATTGCATGTTAATTTGTTTCGTTTTTGCAGAGACGCAATTTTTTTTTAAATCTATGGTTTTTGCGATATACGAGTACATTTAGAACAGTGTTTGCCACTACACAGGGTTTTATTTTTTGTTGCGAATTATAGTCATTTGATCAATAATCTAAGTTCAGTACTAAGTATGAGGAGCCCGATGGCCTATTGGTCGTGATAATTGAAAGCGGTTACGCATGTTAAGCAACCCTGGTCACAGTCCCTATTATGATGGGTGACCGCAAGTGGCTTACAAATATATTGAGCTCCTCTATGCTTCGGAAGACGAAGGAGAAGTTTATACTGGCTGCTGTTATCTTTGATTATTTCAGATGCCTTTAGGCAGCTTGAATCAGTCAATCAGAATCAGAAAAATCTGACACCAGTGTTGGTCACTTACATACACGAAAAACAACAAACTACTAAGTATTATATTATCTGTGCTTTCTACACTAAAATAATGTTTAAAATTAGTTAATCTCCTTGAGGATGTCAAATTTTGCTACTTTCTTTGAACTAGCAGCAAAAACTGTCTGTCCTTAAACAGTGTACCGAAAATAGCCGAGACCGACTGAAACGCTGCCGCAGGATATTAAAACTAGTTAGGCGTCCGTCGTTCTGTCTAGAAACAAACTGTGGAGGTTGAAATGAAGGTTACATTACCTTAAAGCTTTTTATTTAATTATTGTACCTCTGTTTTTAATTACAAAAATATATTTCTGACGAAAGTAAATTATTATTTATCAATTTTAAAGTTCCGAATACTTAATTAATATAGTAATCAAATTAGTCATGTTATAAAATAAGCATACTTTCAAATAATTAATAATGTCTAATAATTATTATGCATGTGGATAGTAACTTAGCATAGATAACCTATTTTATACCTTTAATAATCTAAGTTTACTTATCATCATCATAATATCGTCTGTAGAAGTACATTGCTGGCCATTAACCTCTCCCAAGAATTCTTCGTTACATGGATATTGCCATACTCACCATGCTTGGCAGGCGGGTTGCCAGGTGCAGTTACTTTGGTTTCTTGTGCTTCTGACGCAGCTTAAAAAGCTTTTAATGGGCAGCAGCCCATTAGAAGTTTCATAAGCTGGAGAAGGATAGCTCGCACAAAATAATGTCACGTTCTGTGTGCAAGCGAAAGCGCAGAACAAGAGATAGAGAGGCTCTATGGGCCTTAGCGTTCGGCTTGTCACGCATCTACCGCTCTTTCACCGTTATCACGTAAAATTATCGTCCGTAAATCGTTACATACAATAAATTTTTGTTGTTATAAAATGGAAGAACCGTTGGCTAATTACCAAATATTTTTATAGATAATGAATCTGGTTCTATATTGCGAGCTTTTTCTGTCAATTTAGCAAAGTTTATTAGTGTATTTGGTCAGAAAAACACTTAGTTCAGGCATTTAATGAGGCAAGGAGGGAATAAGGTATTGAACTCTTAAAATATTGCTCTGCTTTTTTTGGGCTGTCGATTAAAAAGCGTAAAAAGTTAGTCCGAAAACGTCATAAATTAAATACTCGTAAGTAAACTTAAAGTCTTATTTTATTCAAAATTATAGACATAATATTTTGCGAGTTTTACTACCTATAACGAGTATATAGACGTTTTTATAACTCAGCTTACCAAGTTAATCGTGTAAAAGCTTGCCAATCAACTAATGGCCTGTAGCACTATTATTTATTAATGACTCCATGTGATTAGCCCACGGGATTACGTCACTACAAACATACCTAATATAGTTATGTCCTGTTCGTTTGTTTCTTTTTTTTTTGGCGAGCTCCGTGGCTCATTGGTTAACACGCTAGCCTGCGACACGAGGGCCCCGGGTTCGATCCCCAGTCAGGTCAAGATGGAAAATGATATTTTTCAGATAGGTCTGGGTCTTTGATGTTTATCTATATATGTATTTGTTATAAAATATAGTATCGTTGAGTTAGTATCCCATAACACAAGTCTCGAACTTACTTTGGGGCTAGCTAGCAATCTGTGTGATTTGTGCGTATACATATTATATTTATTTATATTTATTCTTGTGTACCAACATGTATACACATCGGTTCTTGCGTCAATGCGTTAAGGTTCTAAATAAAATAAAATTGTTTATATATCAATGCTCGTTGACTGTACATACCCTGCGTTTATCAACACTCTAAGCTTTGCTATTAACTTCGTCTGCATACACCTCATAAACCATGTAAGGTCAACACGATAAAATCTGCATTGTCTGCAAGTAACATAGTCATTTTTTCAAACAGTGAGATATCCCTACAATAATCGCATTAAAGTTAATCATAAATCATTTATTCCTTGAAAGATAGCATGGTTACAAAGGATGCTGGAGCCCTGTGCTAAGTTAAAAACTTGTGTTACAGGTGCTCCACTCTTTACACATGTTACAGAGATAAGCTAATTTGTAAACTTTAATATATTTAAATACAAGAGAAAAGAAAAACATTCAATTATAAAGTAACACAAGGCATCATAAATGTGTTTTACCATAATAAAGTTTGAGATCCACTGCACTAGCGGATGCAATTCGTGTGGTTATTTCTGCAAATATAGGTCAGTTGATGTTGGCATTCATGAAAGATGTCCATCGGAGAATTAGACTGATACATTGAAAACAACCACAATATGTTGGTATATAAATACGTCAAAGTCAAGTGCTAGGTTATGGTATACCTACTGTTTTGGAAAGTTATTGTTTATTAAGTAATTATTCAGTAGCGACCCGCCCCAGCTTCGCACGGGTGCGATAAATTATACATATAAACCTTCCTTTGAATTATGCTATCTATTTTTAAAAAAACGCATCAAAATCCGTTGCGTAGTTTTAAAGATCTAAGCATACATAGGGACGGACAGACAGCAGGAAGCGACTTTGTTTTATACTATGCAATGATAATGATAATGATTAAATGTAATGTAGCATAAAATAAATCTGACCTGTAACTTTCCTTTGAAGATAAAACAATCCTTTTCGGCGCCTTTTTCTCTTTTGGTATCTGTATGTTAACTCTATAATTTTCTGCTCCTAGAGTGCCCTGGAGGCAATCACCTCCATACAAACGGCAAAAGAGAATTACGAAAATTTTGATATTTTTAGTACAAAGTTAAGCTGTAAAACAGTTTATCTCATTATTATCTATGTTCGTTCCGATACAATTTAGTAAAATTAACGGTCATTAAACTTTTCAGCGCCATTTTTAAGTCTTAAACTTACCATTATCAACACGTAGATTTCAATATATGTATTTAAATTTCGTACATAGTTATGAAAGTTTTGCTTACCTAATTATATAAAATAGATTTTACAAAATTTCTTATTTCTGGAAGGATTGTTCAACGCTCCGGATCTATAGAATTTATTAATATTTTTAATGAAAAGATACAGATCATCACGTCTTCATTCCTTAGGCTCAAAAGTCACGATAAGAGAGTTACTGGGCGTTTAATTTTCGGAATAAAATGATGTTAGATTGTTAGCTACATAACCTTTTGGCATGATTCAACAGATTTTCGCAGCTGATACATTTTTATTTTCTCCCAAACGAGCATGGATGGTTAAGATCACTTCGCTGATCTATACCGAGGTATTTGCTATGAAAATGACCATGCTTTAAAAGCAATTATGTTTGTTCATCGCATTAATATACTTTTAAATAATTATATAAGTATTGTAAATTACATTGTAAATGCATATGTTTTAGTAGTAAGATAGTGATGGCAGTTCAGTCCAATGGTTATTAATCCTATTTTCCCGAGTACTTGTGGTACTTGTGTGTTGAGCGGAAAAAACTTACATAAATAAATATATACGGACAAATCACACAGATTGAGCTAGCCCCAAAGTAAGTTAGAGACTTGTGTTATGGGATACCAACTCAACAGTACTATATTTTACAACAAATACATAAATAATATTTTTTTAAAATTACGGTCGATTTTCGAGGACTAGGCTACCACTAGTAATTTTAGTTCCTTATTATTTAGTAACAGTCATAATAATTCCTAGAATCGATATTTTTGAGCCCAAATAACAGTTCTATATCATGAACTCTACATATGCAATGTATTATAACTCAATTGAAATATTAATGAACTCAAAGAGAAATCACAGTTCTTTTATTATTGCTTCTCAAGTTATTTTTTTACTCAAAGTGTAATATTTTCTTGTAAGAATTTCTGCATAAAATACAAGTTGTCGTCTGCTCTTGTTCAGTGCTATCAGACAAAGTGCTTTGTATAATAAATGCAAAAGCACTTCAGATATTTGCTCTAATTTGAAAGTTTCAATTTGAATAATTTCATTGTAAGCTTGTATTCTTCAAAACTTGACTTTGTGAGTGGTAATATTAGTTACTATGTATCTAGGCGATCGAACTTTTTACTATTTATTGTAATATGGTGGTGTTTAGGTGATAATCTATATTTATGAGAAATATATATTGTTATCTCAAACATTAACTACATTTTTTGAAACTTGTCTAAAAACAATAAAACTAAAAAATATATTTCAACTTGAACATATTTAGATCGATTGTTTACCTTCGAAAACCCCCATATAGCAAATTTCAGCGAAATCGTTAGAGCCGTTTCCGAGATCATAGAAATAAATTTATATATAAACTAGCTGACCCGGCAAACGTTGTTTGCCACATAAATAATGTCTAAAAAATAAAAAATAAATTTAGGGGTGGACTACCCCTCACATTTAGGGGGATGAAAAATAGATGTTGGCCGATTCTCATAGATACCGGATAAGCACAAAAAATTTCATCGAAATCGGTCAAGCCGTTTCGGAGGAGTATGGCAACGAAAACTGTGACACGAGAATTTTATATATTAGATAGAGATAGATATATAAGAATTGCTCGTTTAAAGGTATAAGATTAGTACTCAGACATTGTCTAGTAAAGATTAAGAGTTATTCGTATAATTTGCCTAAGGTCCTCTGATTAAACATTATTAAATATGCGTGTTTGCAAACATAATTTTAATTTATTAAAAAGACAAGTAAAAGACAAACAAGAATAGCTGTAGACACCCTAACACACTGAATCTACTACCAATGCCTACAGCAGAATATAGCAACAACAGCTATCAAATGGCTGATAAGATATTTATTAGACTCGGTGGAGATGGATATATCCTCTACCTTTGATTGAATCCATTTAAAATTAAAACGCTGGCTAATAAGTAATTGCTTTTATTCTTTTGATGAGTTTTTAAACTTAAGTGCATTGTATTAGATATTAATTTTCTCGTATTATTTATAATTTTCTTATCATATCAATTTGACTTATAATTTTGTGGTGTTGTTATTATTCTGGCATTTGTATTAGTTAAAATTTTAACTTAAAAATAGATTAAAATTATGTAACGTTAATAACTTCACGTTTCATAAAATGTGTGATACTATAATAATTTCTAATAACATTTGTCTGTGTACCACATATGTAGCAAAATAAAAGAATTTTGTATTTGTCATTCTCTCTCTGTCTTCTATCCAAGCGTGTCCGTGTCGTATCCTCTGCTGGAGTAGTTGCAAGGCGCCAAGCGCACCCCGGGTTCCACCAGGGTGCGCTTTCCGCCTTGCTCGGTCTTCAGCATCGTACATTTGGTTATTGTCACGCATATCATAGATTTTAATTAACACTTTGGATACCGCAATCGAAGACGCGATCCCTATTATTAAAAAATAAAGACTAACATTAGAACCAGGTTTAAACCAATATCCGACCAATATGAGTAACACGTAATACTAACATTTCTCGGCTGTTAGTGTATCTGTTATAGGCAGCCAAAGGTCTTAAACAAAGTAATAACTTTATTCCGCGTTTTATAATAGGGGGGAAAAGGTTTTAAAAAAAATTGTCGGATCCGTATTATACGGTATACGTACGTTTATATATTCGTATGGGAATGTCAAATAATTTTTGAGTTTCCAGCTTTATTCTTATAAGTTGTATGAATTGACGGAGTGAGTCGCTTCTTCAAGGGAATCTCAAGGTTAAATTTACACCCGGTATCTGATAGCTGTGTAGAAATTTTCACTCATGTGTTTTCTCTTTGTTTCAGGTTAGTTGAGTACACCAAATCGTTAAGGATCAGCAGTACAGGTGCCATAAATCGGTTCTTAAGTCAATGTGATAAGGTCTGAAATGGAATACTATAGAATTATTTTTAATGTTCATGACTATATACCTGCAACGTCACCCTCCAATTTGAATATTCATATATTGTAAATAGGTAGGTATGATACGCAATAACTCTCATGTTGTCTAGTCTTAGCGCTGTCTACCACGTAAAGGAAAAAACGTGATTGTACAGACAGGCTTAAAAAACATTTTTATCTACCATATCCGTTGCTTTATCACTTGCTCTGCCAGCGTAAGTTACGTACAGAGAGAAAAATAAAAGTCATGGCCTAACGATAGGGTTGCCAATTATGAAATTTTTTTGACTCGTAGTTAAACTTCTTGTACGCCGTATACCAGATTATAACTAATGCATTTATACGCAGATTTGCGCATCGAAATAAGAGTGGTATATTTATTTATTTAACTTCTTTACATATGTAAAAGGCGGCCTTTAAGCCAGTGACTTTATGTACCAGTCAACCACTGTGAGTTGACTGGTAAATATAATAGTATATGTTCATTAACCTGTGTTACTGAACTTATTTTGACCGCAGGGCATATCTAAGGATCTACTATCCTATATTACTAGTCAGATAGACCAATTACCTACATAATGTACGGTCATCTGCAAAAGTCCATATAGAAGTTGCGTAAAAAGTCGTGTGTAGCTACGGATACTATTCAAAAATAAACGGCAATTTCAACCTTATTCATGTGGCATAAGGTTCATGATATTGTTAAATATATATGCCTTCCCAGTCCGTGCACTTGATTTTCACCTTAAGGCTATGTATGGACTTTTGCAGGTGATAGTACATTCTGCCTACTTAACTACTGGAATATGAAAAATATTTTATTCCAAAAATAGTTTTAGTAGCAACCCTACCTGAATTCATCGATACGAGCTTTGCAACAGGTAAACTCTACGGAACAACGAATTCCACAAATAGCCCGTATTTTTCACGAAAATTATTCCAGGGCAAACTAATTTTTCTTCTTTTCATCAAGAGTTATATTTAAAAAACTTTTCTTGAGTTTTGTTTGCCTTAATATAATTTTAATTTAACATTTTTATTATACGTATAAAGTATTATTATCATTCATTAAAATAAGATCATAATTAAGAGGATAAATAATGGTAACCCTTTAAAACGATTAAAACGTAACTATTTAACGGCAGATTTATAAAACAAGGGATCTTTACCGAAGACTTTGGTATATAGTCTCCCTATATTCCAAGTTTTCAACGTAAGGAACTCCTACCAGCGCTTGTCAGAACGCATTACATGAAACAAAGGAAATTGGTCTTTATACATCGTGATTTTATACCTATGAACTATATTAAAATCCTGGAATCAGAATCCCTAATTGAATACAAAATTGTAAGAAAAAAGGTAAAGGACGAAAAAAATATTATTTTTGACTTACCATAGAAATTCGCTGATCAGCAAATTTGTATGGGAGGACCAATTTTATTTTTCGTTTTTTAACTTTTTTTCTTGAAATTCTGTATTTAATTAGGGATTTTAATATAGTTAATAGGTACAGAATGACGTGGTGTATAGAAAATCAGGTCAGGGATGTCATCCTCAATTGCCTGTCTGGTGGTTGCATGACAGCGGGTACGCGCGCCCGGCTACCCGAGGTGCTACTTGCTTTTCCCCCATTCATCCGAGTAAGTAGTATCCCAATTCTTTCATTCCCTTCCCAAACCCACAAAAAACCTATCCTTCCCCAGTATAAAATGTATCCGTTGGGCAGCAGCGTCGGAAGCACAAGAAGCCTAAGAAACTGCGCTCACCAACCCGCCTGCCAATCGTGGTGAGTATGGCAAATCCTCCCAAGGAGCGAAAGGTCCTTGGGAGAGGCGTTTGTCCAGCAGTGGACTTTTTACGGCTGTAATGATGATTATGATGATATAGAAAATACATTTCACCACCGTAAACCGTTGAAACCGATTTTATATTCTTTTTTCGATTCAAATATAGAATTGAAATGATGCACAGAGAGACCAATTTCGTTTGTTATATTCAACTAAGTACGCGCCGACTCGATCTGTGCAGTGTATTTTGTCCCGAAAATGTTCTTATTTCGACATCTGTTAAATTAAATGGCAGTTTTTCATTTTCCTGTATAATTTTGCACGCTTTCGTTAAAATATTTTATTTGTAAAGCCTTTCCTTGAATAATTAAATCATTTGCAGGCGACTTGGAATAAGCAGGATTTCTTAAAACCCATCATAGAGTTAGGCGGGTAACGTGCTTATAAATTTAAATTTAAAATCTGTTATCCATCGGTGACACGGCCCATCCTATGACATCTTACAATGTCTGTCTCAGAAGTGCTACGAGTATTCTCAGCTTTTCTCTGGCAAAAGTGACCAATTAAGTACTCAAATTTTCTTTTGAAGACTCAAGACTCGGGTGTACCATGAAGTAGGAGGATATTTCGCCGACTGCTTGTTTCAAAGTGATCCTGTTGCTTCATTGATAGCTCCACTTAACCCTGCAGGGACATCAACTTCAACATAATATAACTTCGAAAGGATGTAAATTTTGCAGACAGTGAAGTGATACTTGGTGACGTTTGTATTATGTTAACTTTTTGTAGACTACTTTGAAACTCCGCCATCTTATTGTTAAACAACGCCATCATGTCTGCCATAGATTTTTGAATGAATTTTGTTTGGAAGGAGAATTTAGTAGGAGGGTAGACTAAGGTAAATAATTTAGAATTCAATTAAATGAGGAAGGGCTTTAAAAGCAACCTAAGAGTTTTACTACTACCCGCCATAAAAAACAAGAAAGCATGCTAGGCAGCATGCTTTTCAGCAGGACATTCAGTTTCTCCAAAACAGAAAGTATACAATATATTTAAACAGATGTACATCGTACATAATACAAGCTACGTTTTATATCTTACAGTTATTTGAATGGTCATGCTGGGAAAGCGTTTATCGTCAAGCTGGGAAGTACCACACCAATGTGTGGAATGACTAAAATAAATTGTCTAAAATAAATGGTGCGGCTGTAGATTTACTTAGCAGGCTCGTGGTTGTCCGCTTCGCTGTGCCGTCTGTGAGGCAGTGAATTCGTGGGAATTGTCGCCAGGGGGTCCGTGGAATTCACGAAATCAACTACACTATAATTTTGTTGATTAACTAGACTAAGAAAAACCGCGAGAAACTTCATTATACTTGATACTGGCTAAATACGTAATGAGTGAAAGCCATAAATAAAAGGAAAAAAAAACACATTGACAGAATTTAAAAAGACAATTAGTATAAATTCTCAGAACAAGGACTTAAGATATAATGATGGGACTTAGAGAGAGCCTTTTTATTATTTGTTTCCGTTGACATTTCAAAGGAGTTACATACATCGTGGTCACAACGAAAAAGAAAACATCGTTAGCTAGAAGATTATCTTATCTCTATGTCTAGAAGTGACCTTTCATGTTAATAACTTATATTGTTTATTTGCCCAAGTAAACGTTATGGAATTAATGTCACGTAACTATTAATCAAATATGAGAAAATAAATTAGAATATTACTTAACTGGTTCTGTTTGTATTTTCGAGAGCTTTATTAGCCTGTCTTCTGGTACATTAAAAAATTTAATTACATTAAAGACGTGTTTCAGCTGCCTCCCCCCTCACACACACATACATATAATCACATCTTTAACCGTTACGCGGTAGACAAAGCCTAAGGTTATACGAAGGCTTCTACGGTTTGCGCGGGAAAAGAAGCAGCTGGCACATTCTAGGTTTTTTGTTTTCTCTCAGACCAGTGTGGAAGAAGCTCACACATCTCAAAATTCGATCAAAGAAACTACCTGTTCACATCTACCCGCCATCTTGCTAAATAAGGTATGCATCATGCTAAATGTGGTCTATCTTCCCCATTAAAGGTTATGTGACACTGCACATAAATCTACAATTTAGACCTAATGCTGAATTATTCCAGAAAAAAGAGCATACATATGATCACATGTACAGTAAGGAGAATTGATATAATAAAATTTCATTTTAGACCTTATCACATTGACATAAGAATCTAATGTGTCACCGGAATATAAAAAGAATCGTAAGGTGATCAATTTTCGGAAAATAATAAACGACAGTTGATATTTAATATTTAACGCCTTAAATTTTAGTTAATTGATCAGTTTAAGATGCTTGGCGGTAATTTTAAAATTAACGATTTTGCTACATGTCAAACCATACACGAATGGACCAATTGTTACTCAGTGTACATTTTAACGGTACACTATCACCCGTAACATAATACACTGTTGACTGATTGGTCTATGGCATTGGTTGCAAGCATTTCATCATCATCATCATCATCAGGTCTTTTTTAGTCTCCACTACAGGAGCACGACCCTCTCTGTTCTACTAGAGCCATACTTGGCAACAGTAGTCAGAGGACTTGGCCTACACTCTCCACGCTGGCCAGACGGGTTGGAGAGGTCTCACAGATGTTTATAAGCTTTGTTTAGCTTGTATTTCCTAAGTCGCCTTCTACGACATCCACGGGATCACACACGGCTTTTGCAAGCATTTGGCTAGTATTTATTCATAACGTACATACGAGTATCAACGCTCGCGACTGTACAGTATCTAATACTTATTTTAACACAAAGCCACGGTGTAAATAGCAAAATACGGAATTTTGCAATCCGCAATTTACATAGCCCTACTTATGAGCCGGATCGATACGCTGTGGGCCGCAACAGGTGCCAGAGGGAGCATAAATTAAAGAATTACAGATGCGAATTGGTATATTGTAAGCTCTAACGCCGCCATGTCCTACATAGACTACTTCTCTTTTCATAGTATTTGTTTTAAAAATTTACGGCGTATTTTTTACGGCTTAACGCTTGCGTGATGACTCTTTTTGAAACTTTAATAAAACAAAATATTGGTGTAAGTTGTTAAACATTATATTACTCAGAAATAAATGTCAGAAATAATTTAAATAGTAGTAAGTAATGGTAATTGAAATGGCAATTTGCGCGGAAAGCCTTATTACTACGACGCAGCGCTACTAAGTGCTACGGCGCTACTCCCATGCTCTTTGCAATAACTGGCCCTTTACGCTATATATAGTGTAATATATAGTGTACAACTTCAGCTCAATTGGTTAAGGAAAAGCTATGCTTTTAAATTGAATTGCAACTTAGAAGCATTTATCCTATACCGACTTGTTTGATTCGACCAACAACAAGATACATGCATTGCAAGTTAAACAAAAGTTTTCAACATGTACGCTAAATACTATCCTTCTATTAGTATTTGTATTTTGTACCTCTGGGCTTTAAGGTACGACGCTACGCCCACGCTCTACGAAACGGCCGGACCTTAACAGTTTTATAATGACTGTTGTTTGCAATTTTCATAACAGGAATTGTGTGCTTGGATAAAATCGGGTCATATGAATTCAAGCACCTTTGTGATGGTATTTTTTAGGTACTGTTCCATTCTAAAACGCCTTTTTGTTTTATTTTTAAACTTATTTGAACGTTTTGAATCACCTTGTTTCAGGTTTTTTACATAAACATTTTAATTAAATCCACTTTTATTCAAAGTTTAAAAATATAAAGTTTGCTTACTGGTTCAGTTAGTTTTTGTATTTGCTACGTATCTCTACGCTTACTACGATGCAGCGCTACGAAGTGCTACGACGCTAAGTTCACGCTCTACGCTACCTAAAGGCTGATTGTAGAGTAACGCGTTTGAACAGCGCCGTCTAGACGGGCGCGCCTGCACTACGTAGTACTCGTAGTCTCCTTTCAAAGTTAAATAGTTGTACTCGTAGACTAGTACGTAGTACTCGTAGTCTCCTTTCAAAGTTAAATAGTTGTACTCGTAGACTACGAGTATACTACGTAGTACTCGTAGTCTCCTTTCAAAGTTAAATAGTTGAAACGCGATGTTCGGCAAAACGTGCGCCGCCGACCAGCGTAGCAGAAGAGCGCGCTCACTAATCAATTTGCAATGGTTTACGACGTTACTGTTGCGCTATTTACCATTGGAAATAAACAGCTAATCTTATGATCGTCATCACTGGGACACATATAGTGTCCCAGTGATGACGACTAAACACAACAGTACATACGAAACGCACAAAACTAAAACTCGTTTCATAGCGCACACCGGCGCGTCTCGCCGGCGTCACTTTGAAATCAGCGTAACGCTCTATGATCAGTTTTATTTCCAATAATAAAGGATTGTTGAGTAGCCGTGTGGTTTCCATCGAGTAGTCCTATTCTACACTATATATTATAGATCGTAAGAGGCGACTTAGGAAATACAAGCTAAACAAAGCTCATAAACATCAATGAGACCTCTCCAACCCGTCTGGCCAGCGAGGATAGTGTAGGCCAAATCCTCTGTCTGCACTGGCAAAGTATGGCTCCGGTAATACTCAGAGAGGGTCATGCTCCTGCAGTAGAGACAAAAAAACCTGATGATGATGATGAGGAGCTCGATAGTGAATAGACAGAGAGAGCACGCATTATTATCGTTTACGCGCGTTAAGTTACGACGCTACGCCTATGCACTACACAATCACCATTTCGAGTAGGTTTCACGGTCAAATCAACCATGCACATCCTGATGTCAGAGTTCTTCGGAACCGCCTCTTGGCCTTTGACGTGGTTCCTTTAACTACTACCAGATGGCAGCCGGGACCAACGGCTTAACCCACTTAACCCTACTGTGTCGTAAACGACACATCAACTTTAGAAAAATATTGAGAGATAAGAGGGTACTTAAACTATTTTTTCTGCGTTGCGTTTGGTTATCGAGGACTCGGTTAGTCGTTACGAAGTGTTGTTAGTGTGCAGCAGTCAATTTCTTTTGTGCTGGATAACGACGAATTTTGAGTTTTTTACCATGAGTTATTCAAGGTAAGATAACATATTGTTATAAACAACTTTTTATTTCTATTTGATATAATAACAATAGCTTGGTTCCTATAGACTTCTCAACTTTAAAAACGTTGGTAAATTTATAACATTTTCAGACAGAAGATAGCTTTTTTTTTGGGCATGTCGTAAAAGACACGGTAGGGAAATGTACTACTAAAATCAAAACTTTTTATTTGTTACAGAAAATCACGAAAACCCCTCACTTTGCATGAGATAATCGAGGAATTAGAACAAAATGATGAGATGGAAGTCCCCGACTCCATAACTATCATGCCCCCGGACAATTGTAATGCCGAAATTACGGACGAGGACTCTGGCGATGAAGATTTTGTGTCCCTTCAAAATCTACCAGGATCTCAACTCAGGGCACCTGCTGAAATTCAGCAAGATTCTTCTGATGATAGCGAAGATGACAACTTACCTTTAGTACAGCTTTCTAAACGGCGGCGCCTTGTCTCTGATCCTGAACGCTTTTCCATGGGCTCTTTACCACCAACTCCAGAAGCAAATTTTTCTACTCCTGACCAAGCTGAAGAACCAATTCCGTCTACTTCAAGGAGCAACTTAAGATTATTAACTTCGAAAAAAAAAATCTATAAATGGAGCTCGAGAGATATTCGACCGATACCCAGTTTGTGGCAAAACATGCATGGTCCAGCTAATAGGATGGATCCTATTGATTATTTTGAATACATGTTTGATTCTGCAGTCATAGAAATGATGGTGAAGTATACGAACCTATATGCGACTGAGAATAATAAAGAGGGTAATATTAGCACCAGTGAGATGAAATGCTTTTTGGGTATTTTACTTTACAGTGGTTATGTGGTTGTGCCAAGGCAAAGTATGTATTGGGAAAATACTTCGGATTGCGGTATGCCTATTATTTTCAACGCCATGTCAAGGGACAGATTTAGTTTTATAATGTCGAATATTCATTGCTGCGACAATACCCAGCTCAACATGAACGATAAATTTTCAAAACTGGAACCGATTTTCCGCCTATTGAATGCCAATTTTTCAAAGTTTGCTCCTTTTCAAGAATGTCATAGCATTGATGAAGCAATGATACCCTATTACGGTGGGCACCCGTGCAAGCAGTTTATCAGAGGAAAGCCTATAAGATGGGGCTACAAGTTTTGGGCGGGGGCAACGCGTCTAGGATACATCATTTGGTTTCAACCATACCAGGGACAACAAAGTAGCAATCAAAGTGAGTACAAAAGTTTGGGCCTAGGTGCTAGTGTTGTACTGCAGTACGCTGACGAACTTCAAAAAATTGATTCCAAAGTACCCTTCCATCTCTTTTTTGATAATTTTTTTACGTCCATCCCACTAATTGACGAACTTGGTAAACGTGGTCTAAAAGCTACCGAAACAATTAGAGAGAACCGATTATCTAAATGTCCCTTGCCTTTGAACAAAGAATTTCAGAAATTTGAACGTGGTACTTATAAATATAAGTCCACAAGAGCTGAGAATATAATTGTTTGCAAGTGGAATGACAACAGCGTTGTCACTGCTGCATCGAATGCTGTAAAGGTAGTGCCTGTTAACAAAGTAAAACGTTTTTCCCCACAGCAAAAAAAGTACATACTTGTAGATCAACCTGCCATAATAAAAGCCTATAATGAGAATATGGGTGGCGTGGACCGTTCCGATCAAAACATCGGTCTTTATAGGACTAGTATTCGTGGTAAAAAATGGTATTTTGCTCTGATCAGTCACTGCCTTGATATGGCTACGCATAATGCATGGCAATTGTATAAGCAAAATGCCGGACAGTTGGATCACCTGAAATTCCGGAGAAATGTCGCTGTAAATCTTCTTGAGAAGAACAAGAAAGCGGAGAGTAACAGAGGCGGACGTCCATCTCAAAGTGTTTCTGGGGCATTGCGGTACAGTCACAACGGACATTTAGTAAAGTACAGGGAGGATCGGCTGCGATGCGGTATTTGCCACAAAAGTGCTAATTTCTATTGCTTAAAATGTAATGTTACATTA
Source organism: Elegia similella (assembly GCA_947532085.1). Taxonomy (NCBI): domain Eukaryota; kingdom Metazoa; phylum Arthropoda; class Insecta; order Lepidoptera; family Pyralidae; genus Elegia; species Elegia similella. The sequence goes on from OX383930.1 coordinate 23,000,945, forward strand.
CATCCAAAAACATGTTTTGAATCGTATCATACCCTTAATAAGTAGATTTTCCTAGAAAGATATAAATAAAAATATTTTTTATATTGCCTTAGACTTTTATTGGGTATTTCCGAATTGAAAATAAATTGTACTGAAATCTTTATACTAAGTTATCAAAGTAGTAGATTCCCCTACTGTGTCGTTTACGACACGGCATTTTCCAGCTTTTCTGGAAATCAGATATTTTTTTAATTATTTTCTGCTATAATTTGTCACATAAATATTAGGTATACGAAGTTTCAGATCAATAACTGAAAAACAGGTTATTCAGGAACAAGTGGGTTAACGTGCCTTCCGACGCACCGAAACATCTTCTTTTTCAGACAATCAGGTGTTTTAAGCCTGCAATATCTTAACCAAACTGGAAACAACCAAACAAAGTATGCTTCTCTTGGGAATCGAACCCACGACCCCCGGGTCTACAGGCAAACGTCTTAACCACTGGACCACGGACACAATGACTGGTTCTAACACTTTTAGAATTACTTTTGTTTGTAATTAACATAATTATTATGGGTATGGCTAAAATGAGATCGTATAGATTTAAAACGCTTATGTACGAGTATCAGAAGCTATTGTTTCTTTGTAAAACGAGTACATGTAATTTTTTTTTCAGTATTTAAACATTTTTAATTGTTTTATTTACTTAATCTACTGAGATGTGTATAGAAAGAAAAAACAAACGTTTTAATATTTTATTCTTTAAATTTCTGGTTTAAATTATATATTATGTCAGGCCTCTGTACGGGTCTGTAATGAGCAAGCAGCAGGCAGTCTAGTTGTACGTTTCTCAGTCCCTTTGAGTGAGAGAAAGTGTGAATTTCACACTTGTTTGAATGTTCAATGACCTAGTTTACATTACATTTGCGGTGGCGGGCATTTCATCCCTTGAATAATATATTACTCAACGTGCGTTGAGTTTATGTACCTACATATCGTAGGTACAGTCAGCGCAAATAAATGTGACCCGCCTTCAATTTAAAATCTGTTTTAGAGGGGCAGTTTTAACTGCCCCCGACTGTACTATCAATTACGTGAGCTAAATTTACTTAAAAAGACGTCCTGTTCCTCCTCTTCGTATTATTTTTAATCGAACAATTTTCAATAGGTAAATATCTTTTATGGTATATAAATACCTTAGTGCTTTTTAAGATTTCGTGCCCAGAGGGATAAATGGGAACCCTAATTAGGAATCCGCTCTATCCATTGTACGATGGTACCCCAGAGATGGTAAAAGGAAGAGAGGCAGACCACATAAAAGGTTGGATGATGACATCAGACAAGTGGCAGGAGTCATGTGGAACAGAGTAGCACAAGAAAGGAAAAGGTTGGAGGAGGCCTTTGCCGACTGGCAAATAGATCTAGGAAAGATAACAAAGCAACAGATATTAGTATAAATAGTTTATATGTCCAGTGTTAGTTTTTTTTTTAAGTTTAAATTATTGTAAAGAGAAATGTAATAGGTAGAAACTAGTTTTTTCTAGAATATGTTGCTGCTATAACAAAATATAATAAAAACAAAATGGAATCACACAGGTGGGGAGGGCGAACAAAGAAACGTGTTTTCGAGCATTTTTGGTGGTGTACTTGCTGGCTATTATTTTTGTAATATCAATGCACTGTGTTTTTTTTTATAGTAAACAGGGTTTGACTTTATTATTTCAACATAAAACAATTTACTTCGTTGAAAAGTCATGAATATGTTTTTAATGTGATACATTAACTATTATAATTTTTACATTTAATACTTGATTACGTTAATTAATGAAATAAGTCTGTCGCCAAGTTGTAGCCAAGAAATGGGAAGAGTTCCGTCGTCAGGTAGCTATGTGGGTTGATAACAGAAGCGAAATTGCCAGATAGATAGAACCGGATCGCGAAAATTGAGAGTAATGACGTAGTCAAAAAACTGGTCAGACCCCAGCAGTAGATCGTAGGAAACTGATAATGATGATGATACACATTTTGTAAACCCGTTCCCTTGATTAAATATTAACCCTTTGACCGCAAACTTCGGATAAATCCGACAAACTTATTCATAGAAAATGAATGTTGGATTTATTCGACGTTCGCGGTCAAAGAGTTGAAAATTAAAATAATTACGAATAAATCACACAGATTGAGCTAGCCTCAAAGTAAGATCGAGGCTTGTATTATGGGATACTAAATCAACGATACTAAATTGTATAATAAATACATATATAGATAAACATCCAAGACTCAGGCCAATTTGAAAAATATCGTTTTCCGTCTTGACCTGACCGAGGATCGAACCCAGGCACCCTTGTGTCGCAGGCTAGCGTATTAACCACTGCGCCACGGAGCTCGCTAGTTAAAGCCGATTAGGGAGTTAAAGTGTTTGTTTTTTTTTATAAAGACATAATTATTCAACTTCACTTTAATGCCTACTAGGCAGTTGTTACTTTTAATTAATTAATTATATCAAAGTTTCAAACAAAGTGTCAGACTAATGGCATCATGTGTCAGCCTCTTTGAATTAGTTGGGAACTTTGCAAATGTAGTTTCTTAGTTCCAAACCTTAGCCAATCTTAACTCAGCGTTTTAGAGGCTGTGTCCTTAAAATTTATAGAACAGATCCCAAAATTTACAGGATCAATTATAAAATGGCTGTTAGTCGTCCACAACAGGCTGACCAGTTGACCACTTTATTTATTCAAGGAATCGATAGTTTTTTTTTTTTTTTTTTTAATAAATAAATATATACGGACAAATCACACAGATTGAGCTAGCCCCAAAGTAAGTTCGAGACTTGTGTTATGGGATACTAACTCAACGATACTATATTTTATAACAAATACATATATAGATCCACATCCAAGACCCAGGCCAATCTGCAAAAGATCATTTTCCATCTTGACCTGGCCGGGGATCGAACCCGGTCACTCCGTGTCGCAGGCTGGCGTGTTGACCGCTGCGCCACGGAGCTAGTCATGTTTTTAATCACATGTTACGTATAAAAACAAAATAAAAATATCAAAAAGATAAAAAATCGAAAAAAAAAACACATTTGACCTTCCATAGAAATTTGTCCAGCTTTTTTTCAAATCAAAATCAAAACATTTTTTCAGAAAATAGGCCTTTTCATTTTGTGGCGCAATATTATTCATCTCTCTGCGCTTTTGTAACTGGGTCACAATCAAATGGATTGTTATGCCGAATTATGGCTTGAAACCTCTCAGGCTATTTTTTTTAATCATTGCTATTTATTAGAGGCCAGGAAGCTTCAAAATATTCTATACTATCCCAATATAGACGTTCAATAAACGAACAATGGAGTACAATTTACTCGCATAATATTTCAAATCGTCATCATCATTTCGAGTAGGTGACACGGTCAATCGACCATGCACACCCTGGTGTCAGAGTTGTTCGGGACCGCCTCTCGGCCTCTGACGTGGTTCCTCCTGATGGCAGCCGGGACCAACAGCTTAACGTGCAATAATATCGAGTAAATATTTCAACTGAAAGGAAACAAATACTTACAATGTTTTAATAGGCTAATTTCCTAAAAAATATAATAAGTCCGTCAGTTAGATAGTCTAAAAATATTGGATACATATATTTTTTGCGTCGATGAAAAAAAAATCCGAATGACGTCACAGAGTTTTTAGCAACCTTTGACGTCACAAGCCGCCACTCATGGACCTAAACGCTCTTTACTTTTATCATTTATTGTTTAATTAAAAAAGAAAAAATACGTGTCCAATATTTGGTGATTATCTAACTGACGGACTAACTGTAATCTTATTATTTTGACCCAGGAAACTAGCCTATTTTTAACTGTTTATATTTTGCATTCACAATGCTATTTTGATATACTCTTCTCTCTAATGCGTTCCCTCACTGATGAGGATCGTGGCCCCTCTGAACATGGCTGTAGACAAGTTCTCGCCATTTGTCTCGGTCTGCTGCATATCGGACCGCCGTTGTAATTGATGTCCCCAGTTGTTGTTTTATTTGATCTGACCATCTTGTTGGACTTTTGCCTCTTGGTCTTTTCCCTTCTACTTTGCCCGTGACAATTAGTCTTTCCAGATTGTCAGGTGTTCTGCGGGCAATATGCCCAAAGTACTGGAGAATACGTCTCAGGCAAACTTGGGAAAGACGTTGTTTGCCGTCAAGTTTCAGCTTTTTCAAGATGGATATATTAGTGCGTCGAGCCGTCCATGGGATTCGCAACATCTTCCGCCAACACCACATTTCAAACGCGTCGACACGCTTTCTATCTGTCGCTTTCAGTGTCCATGACTCTACGCCATAAAAGAAAATGGGGAATACTAGCGTCTGTACAACTTTGATCTTAGTATTGTTACTTATGTTCTTGTCCCTCCAAATTCTTGTGAGCTGTGTCATGGCTGTTTTAGACATTCCTATGCGTCGTCGAATTTCGTTCTCACAGTTGCCTTTGTGGTTGATGAGCGCACCTAAGTAGACAAAGTCTTCTACTTTTTCGTAGGCGTCAAGCTTTCCTGTGTCATCAAGCGTGCTAAAATGGTCTATTCGCATGATTTTAGTTTTAGACTTGTTGATTGTGAGCCCGTATTCACGACTAGTGTCTTCTAAACGCTCAAGGAGTGTAGCCATTTCGTCTTCTGTGGCTGCAAATAGAGTAGTGTCGTCAGCATAACGTAGGTTTGAGATGTTGACTCCTCCTATAACTACGCCTCCTTCCCAGTTTTCAAGGATCTTTCTCATAATGTGTTCACCGTATATATTAAAGAGTATCGGCGAAATAACACATCCTTGCCTCACTCCCTTGAGCATTTGAAAGCGACCCGATGTTGAACCTCCAACTCTGACTGTGGCGAAACCTGTTTCATAAAGGCTTCTGATAAGGTTTATAATATGTAAGGGGACTCCCGTTTCTTCCAAAATTTGCCAGAGTTTTGGCCACTTCACGCAGTCGAAGGCCTTGTGGTAGTCGACAAAGCAGATGATTACAGGGGTCTTGAATTCGTATGACTTTTCTATTATCTGTCTTAAATTGAGAATCTGCTCTCTAGTCCCTTTTCCTTTAACAAATCCAACTTGCTCCTGCGGGATTTGCCAATTGAGAAATGCACTGAGTCTGCTATTTATTATATGGAGCATAACTTTGCTAGCGTGTGATATTAGTGCCAGAGTTCTATAGTTATTGCAGTCTCGTGCTGAGCCCTTTTTATGTAGAGGGATAATTGATGAGTGTACCCAATCCGAAGGCCAGTTGCAGGTCCTCCATATGCTGTTGATAAGTGCATGCAGGCGAGCTATGCCGATTTCACTCATGGCTTTAAGAGTTTCGGCAGTAATACGATCTGCTCCTGGTGCTTTATTGTTTTTAAGCTTCTTTATAGCATTTATTACCTCCGAAACCAGTACATCAGGCTCGCTCTCGAACTGTTTTCTGTCATCATTAGGTAACTCATCTTTATAGAGATCCTCGCAATATTCCTTCCACCTATTTGCGATTTGAGCGATGTCATGTAGGGGCTTGCTATCTTTGTCATCTATGACCCAGGTACACGGAGTAAACTTGCCTGTTATCTGGCGAATTTTCTTAAACAGGTCTGCAGTTTGATATTTTAGCGCATGTTTTTCTATATCGATGCAGATACCTTCTATGTACATGTTTTTATCACGTCTACATAGGTTCTACTCCAGTTGCTGGGTAGCAGTGTTAGGGCAACTCCTAATTTCTCTTCTTTTTGATATCGCGTCCCAGGTTTCTTTAGAGATCCAGGTTTTCTTGGTGGAAGAGGGTTCTGGTGGCATTCTTGCGATAACGGTGTTAACAGACGTTTTTAGTGTTTCCCAAAGATGATCTGGGTTGTCATTTTCATTGCCATTCTGTAGGTCTTTGTCGAGTTCGTTTCGAAAAGCGTCGGCCTCAATCGAGCTTATTCGTCTAATTCGTGGCTCCCTTTTCCGATCAGATCTTAGTCGGACGCGAATATCTGTGACCAGCATATTATGATCGCTGCCACAGTCAGCTCCAGGGTAGGTCCTTGTATTGGTAATCGACGATCTCCATCTTTGGTTAATGAGTATGTAATCGATTTGATTCCTATAGCGATCTCCTGGAGACTTCCATGTGTACAGTCTTCGTTTGTGATGCTGGAAACATGTATTTGTAATGGTGAAGCTGTTGCCAGCACAGAAGTCCACCAATTTCCATCCACGATTGTTGCGTTTTCCTAATCCATGTTTCCCCAAAATATGTCGTATGTGATTATCATTGGTTGTGTCTCCGACTTTGGCGTTAAAGTCTCCTACTATGAGAGTAATTTCTCGTTTTGGTATTTCTTCAATCACCTTTTCTAGAGTTTTATAAACCTCATCCACTACTTCATCCTTATATGATGTAGTAGGAAAATATACTTGTATTATATTCAGGGGACATGGACTACAGCCGAACCTTATGGACATCATTCTGTCATTAATCGGATTGTATCCTGTGACACAGCGCTCCAATTTAGGTGGTACAATAAATCCTACTCCATTGTCGCTGGAGGTAGCGTTTCCACAGAAATACATCGTGTGTCCAGTGGCAGTTTTAAAATGTCCATTGCCTTTTAGATGGGTTTCGGATATTCCAAGTATGGATATGTTGTAGGTAAGCATTTCCTGCTCTACAATTGATAATTTTCCCGCTTCCAGTAGACCACGAACATTCCATGTTCCGATTTTGTGTTTATAGCGGATTTGCAAAGGCTTTTGTGGGTCCTCAGTGGCATTAACTAGCTCAGAGACCTGATGGATCATCTCTGAGTCGTCTTCGGTATCCAATTTCACACTCATCGACCCGGATATCGATGAGCGCCGGGGGTCAGCCGGATTGTCCGACAAAAGCATATCCATATTTACTTGCATGTCATAAGGGCTGTCTTGGGAAATTAATCGTAGTGGGCTCCCAGTTCCTTCTACGTCAGGAGGTTTAGAGAGTATTTAGTTCTCAGGGCCCCTGTAGCCTAGAGTTTGGATAGGTTAGTTAACCGCCGCCCATCACTCGGCGTTGTTGTTCGTTTAGCACCACCCAGGGGCCACGTGTAGGGTGATTAAGGTAGAAACCTACGGACGTGAACAACTCCGACCCCCAAACTAAACAACTAAAATATATTATTAAAGTTGGATATACTCTTATTAAATTAAGGAATAAAATATGGTGAAAAAATTATAAGCGAACGGGATTTGAACCTGCGACCTGCAATTTGAAGTACATACATCGTACTTAAGGTCGCAGGTTCAAATCCCGTTTGAAATATTTTCACAATATATTATCTTTTAATTAAATAAGAACTAGCCTATTCTAACAAAACCAAACTAAACAACTAAAATATATTATTAAAGTTGTGTTTGGGTATTATTGCAATAAAATGATCCTGATGTAGGGGTATAAAAATTGTCATCTAAGCATTTCTGCATCGCGCTCGCTAGTCCAGCCAGTCGCCACCGATAGCCGCGCCGGTTAACACGCTAAATATTACCTTTGTCGGTTTCACTTGTAGTGCAGTGTTATAAGTAACTTTTGTACGTTTTTCCTTGTGACTGTAATTGTACGTAACTTTTGGTTCTAAATAAACTGTCGTGAACTCAGTGTTAGTGTATCCATTTGTGCAACCTTCATCGTAGCTAGGAGACCACACACTATACACGGATAGCGAATACTCACAGAAACTCTATACAAATTAGCACAGGAGCCAGGAGCATAGTGTGTGCGGCCGTTGTAGTATACCGCCTCCTACACTGATCCTAGCTTCAGTCTACATCATCAAACTAGGGTGATAGTATTATATTCTTGTATTGTCAGAGCCGGCTTTTGCTTTACAGTCACCCAGGGTGAGGGTGCAAATTGAATCATACTGTCCTGCACTCTCTCTCCTGATTTAATTGACGCCCAGTTTCGCAGTACCTATCGCCTATAGTAAAGTCGTTAATGTGTATTGTCATCATAACTATGTAGTTATGATGACATAGGTGTCTATGAACCTGCAATATTTTTGATGATACAATAATAAATAAATAAATATATACGGACAAATCACACAGATTGAGCTAGCCCAAAAGTAAGTTCGAGACTTGTGTTATGGGATACTAACTCAACGATAATATATTTTACTAGCTTTCGCCCGCGGCTCCGCCCGCGTCAATGTCGATCCCTCGGGAATATTACTTTTTGCCGGGATAAAAGGTATGCTATGTCCTTCTCTGTACTCCAGAGAACTTGTATGCAAAATTTCATGACGATTGGTTCAGTAGTTACGGTGTGAAAGCATAACAAACAGACAAACAAATAAACAAACAAACTCACTTTCGCATTTATCTATACATATAATAAAACAGTAAAAATATTTTGTCTGTACATTTAGAATTTTTTACTGAAATGGATAGAGGGACACTTAAAAAGAATAATAGAAAGCAAAAATATTTTTATCGAATTTCTTGTCTGTCTGTCTGTCTGTCTGTCTGTATGTATGATCACGATTATCTCCGAAAATACTGAACCGATTTACTTCAAACTTTCACCAATTGCTTTGTTTTAACCCAGCAAAACATTTAAAGGTTGTTTCATCAAAATCGGTTAATTAAAAAAAAAGTTTTCGTCATTTGAATGAACTTAAGGCATTAGTTTGCCTGCAAATATACACGGTGATTTTTTTATCGTTTTGGACCCTTAAAGGGGTGACTCAGACCATCAAAATGAACAACTTTTCCTATGGGACCAATGGTGGAAACTCAAAATAAAATTCGACATTCCCATACAACCTGGCCGGGCGGCGGGAATTTTTTGTATGGAAATGACAAATTTTTTTTTGAGTTCCCGGCATTGGTCCCATAGAAAAAGTTGTTCATATTGATGACCTGAGTCACCCCTTTAAGGGTCCAAACTGTTCCTGAGGGATGGACACTAACGGCGGCTTCGTAGCCGCGGGCAAACGGCAAACCAACCTAAACTGCTGCGCCTAAAAACTTGAAATTTGTTACAGGGGTTCTTTTAAAGATGTGATTGTGCGCTAAGAAAGTATTTTTAAGAAATTTAACTTCTAAAGGGGTAAAATTTATATGGAATTTTCTCATTTCTGGACTAAGAAGTATGAAAGTAGGTATATAAGTTCTAGATTAAATTAAAAAAGATGTGTGTAGGTAGATGAAATTTGCTAAATTCCCCCCTTAAGGGGTAAAATGAGGGTGGATGGGTGGTATAAACTTTGTATGGAAATTTTCTCATTTCTGGAGTTAGACGTATGAAAATAAGTATATAAGTTCTAGGTTACAATTAAAAATATCTGTGTAGGTAAAATGGACGATATTTTTCCCTGTAGGGGTAAAATAGCGGGGTAAAGATTGTATAGGAATTTACTCATTTCTAGACTTAGAAGTATGAAAATAGGTAAATAAATTCACGATTACAATTGAAAAAGATCTGTGTAGGTTAACTGGAAAAAATCCCCCAGAAGGGGGATAAAGTTTGTTTGGAAATTTTCTCATTTCTGGACTATGAAGTATGAAAATAAATAGGTATGTAAGTTCTCGATTACAATTAAAAAAGATATATGTGGGTGAAATGGACTGAATTCACTCCTAAAGGGGTAAAACGGGAGGGCAAAGGTTTTATAGAAATTTTCTCATTTTTGGACTGGTATAAATAATATCCATACTTCTATACTAATACTAATATTATAAATGCGAAAGTAATTCTATCTGTCGTTTTTTTACACTAAATTTGGTATGGAGGTGTGAGGCCCGGGGAAGGACATAGGGTATGTTTGATTCCGGGAAATTCTACTGTTCCCGAGGGATCGACAATAACGCGGGCGGAGCCGCGGGCAACAGCTAGTAATATTATAAGTAAGGATAACAAATACATATATAGATACACATCTAAGACCCAGACCAATCGGAAAAAGATTATTTATCCATCTTGACCTGGCCGGGGATCGAACCCGGGCGCGTATTGCCAAACTGTATACTGACCCAGACCAGGGTTGCTCTGAGTTCGATCGCAGTTTGCCTTTGTAGTTGAAGAGCAAACTGTATACCTATTCAGAAAGTGTCTGAATCAAAATACATTTTGCTTTAAAATACTTGAGCAAAATACATACGATTCCAGACATCTATACTTTCCAGCGTCTGGTGTAGTATGTAATGGCATGATAATTTAGAACAAAATGCATGCGAATGCAGATATGTTTTATTTTCCTGCCTCGCCTTCTAAAACTTGCGCCGCTTTTGGACAGTAGTCGTGACTTTATTAGCAATTACGCACGTGTTTATTAAATAAAGTCAAATAGAGATACTTTTAAAAAATAAACCGACTTTAAAACTGATTTTTTAAAGATCGGTGTAAGCCTTAATAATTTGAACAAAATTAACACTTTGCTAGTTTGCGGTACGAGTATGCTGGTAGAAAAACAGTTGGCATATTTACTAATATTTTTAACATATAATTTTTATTTCGCACTTTTCGATTATTGACAAAGAAAAATCGCTAAATAAAGCACAAAAGGCATGGTGTGACGCCATCTCTTGTTATTTGAGTTTTTGTTTTGGCATTTAATGAAAATTTTCCATTTTCTGTTCTTGATTCATTAATTTACTTTGTTATCGATCACTTATAATATCGACTTAATTGAGTTATTATTACCCACACTGAAATTAAAAATAGGTACAATTTGTTGTGTCAGTGCATCTTTCTTTGAAAAATTAATAAATACTGAAGTGGAAACATTTATAGTTTTTTTTAACACTCTTTATAGTTGTTCCAGTTCAAATAAATTTTTAGTCTTCTTTAGTAAATTACTTCACATAGGGTATGTTTTTTAGGGAAAGTTGTTCAGTTTCACGAATAGGATACCTAAAAATCGCTAAGCATAAAAAAGTTACGGGAAATTACGAAACACGTTGTATAGTTAGTTAAAGATATTTGCGTGTCACAGTTTGCTTTACATACAAGCAAGCAAAGTGCATACCGACTCAGACTGCTCTGGGTTGGTATGTACTTTGCTCCAATTTATTTGTGATTCTAATGAGCACGACGTAGTTCAGTACAGACTATGGGTGTCTGGGTCAGTATACAGTTTGGCAATACGCAACCCGGGCACTCTCGTGTCTCATGGAACTAGCCGAAATACAATACCATATTCAACAAGATGCCGTGTGGTATCCGGCAGAGTAGAATAGGACCACTCCAAGTCTTCCCGTGGATGTCGTAGAAGGCGACTTAGGAAATACAAGCTAAACAAAGCTTATAAACATCTAAGACACCTCTCCAACCCGTCTGGCCAGCGTGGAGAGTGTAGGCCAAGTCCTCTGGCTGCTCTGGCCAAGTATGGCTCCGGTAGTACAGAGAGGGTCGTGCTCCTGTAGTGGAGACTAAAAAGGACCTGATGATGATGATGATTCAACAAGATACAATAATTACAACCGAGTAAAGCCGTTGCTTTAGATTCGATCTCTCTCGGTTAGAAACCGTCCCCTTGGATTCTGTTAAATAGTAAGCCAGTGAGAAAGTACTGTCTAACGGGTCGACCTAATAAAAGCATGTGAAAAAGGTGTTGATGATATTTGCCTGGAAACATGATAGCTATTGGATTCTGTTTACCTTAATTAGTTCTCGGGTGCAATATGGTTTTAGTGAACTCGGTTTTCCTCGGGGCGAGTTTTTCTAACCCTATTTATTTTTCATTCAAGCAGGTAATCGATACCGTGGAATCAACTGCCATGTTAGGTTGTTTTAATAATAAAAAACAAACCGGGTAAGTACAATTATTTTTTTTTTTTTTTTACTATGTATAATAATATTTTTTTTGGTTTTTAGTTTATTTTCCTTTATTTAAAATTCATATGTATAGGTCAACGGGTACTGTAAAACTACGACCGTAACTTTAAATGCATTGATTTATGTTAGTTTTTTTACACTTTTAAAGGAACGCAGAATTCGTATGTTTTAATAGATTTATATATATATATAAACCGGTTATATACATATAAACCGGTATATGAATACCGATCTAAGAGACTAATGCTGGGACTCAATTTTTTTGACCTTATCATACAAATTGCTCAGTGAGTTAACTTTTTTATGGGAATATCAAAAATAATCGACTATTCTCATTGGTTCCATGGAAAAAATTGTCCGTATTGACGGGCTGAATCACTCTTGTAAAGTTAAACGGGGTAAATTTACACAAGGTTTATTTATATTTTGTGAAATGTTAGAGGAGTCCTTAACAGCAGTATAGGGCATTTGAAATGTACGTATTTGATATATCATCATCATCATCATCTCAGCCGCAAGAAGTCCACTGCTGGACATAGGCCTCCACCAAGGATTTCCGATATGACCGGTTGGAAGCGGCCTGCATCCAGCGTCTTCCTGCGACCTTGGTTAGGTCATCCGACCACCTGGTCGGTGGGTGACAAGACTGCAAGACCTTCAGACAATGTGAACCAATACTGCGTACATCCGGAACGTTGTCATATATTGTAGTTAGGCGGTAGTTCTGCACAGTTCTTATATCACAAAAGACAAATGTCAATTTAGTCTGCCTGCGACTATGAGAACTGTAAAGTTTTCGAAACTTTAGGTGTAAAAATAATGAAATAAACGCGTTAAAATTGTATTATGTGATTTAACCCCTCAAAATCTGCATGACATTATAAAATGTCCTCCCGGTCTCAAGGAAACTATGTTATAGACAGGGTCTTGACGGGTTAATTTAAATATATAACAATCGCGAAACCATTCAAAAACCTTATCTAATTTCCTTTTTACCAGTCATTGCAATACTTATACGTGTAGCAGGTATGAACTACGGAGATCCTTAGCATTGTCTATATCAAACCAACAACGTTTATGGCAAGTGTGGGCAGGCACGTGTAGGCGAGTACATATTAAGCGACGCATGTCCACGGAGAGTCGCATGTCCGTAACGTGCAATCATACGTAAGTGATGTTAGGTATAAAGGTAGCATTACTGATTGACGTATGCAAAAGACGTTCAGTAATCGTTCATAAGGGTACAATACAAACCTTTTCCGTAGATAGTATATTAATAAATATACAGTAACAAATCAAATAGATTGAGCCCCAATAGTAAGTTGTGAACTTTTGTTGTAAGATACTATACCTCCGAATTCTGAAAAAAATCTTTACTAATCACGACTCAAATTCTCTCAGAGTATATCAAAATAGCATTGTAAATGCAAAATATAAACATTTAAAAATTCACATCATTTCGTTGATTTACAAGACTAAGAAAAAGTATGAAAAACTGGCGCTATTGGCTAACTTGACACTGGCTCAAATAAGCTTCAGAATGAAATTTGATTGCCACATTCAAGAAAAGAAAAAAAAACGTGATTATAATAGTTAAATATTGTACGGTAAAACCTTAGTGTGAGTAGGTACTATGCAACCCACACTTGCCCAGTTTTATTTCAATGTACCTAGATGATATATGCAAGACGATTTTACTTAGCAAAGAAGTACTTTGTACAGACATGGCTTTTCTTTGAAAGAAAATTTGAAATTATAGGTACTACGTTACTTCGAGCAAGAAAATAATAGTTACAAAAGGGAACATGAAATATGCGCCTTAAAGGTAGTAATTTCCCGTGATATTTTCACACTTATAAACAATTAGCTGCCGGACAGCGAACTTATTATTATTTTTTTGTCGTACCTAAATATTACTTTTTTTAATGGTTACCAGCTATTATATAGATAATAAGTATATATAATAGCTGGTAACTATTAATTATATAGGTAATTTGCCGTGAGGTATCCGGCAGAGTAGAATAGGACCACTCCAAGTCTTTCCGTGGATGTCGTAGAAGGCGACTTAAGAAATACAAGCTAAACAAAGCTTATAAACATCTATGAGACCTCTCCAACCCGTCTGGCCAGCGTGGAGAGTATAGGCCAAGTCCTCTGGCTGCTCTGGTCAAGTATGGCTTTAGTAGTACAGAGAGGGTCGTGCTCCTGTAGTGGAGGGAGACTAAAAAGACCTGATGATGAATATAGGTAATAATAAAACCAATAAATCAAAGGTCGTGGCATCCTCCGTGGTTTCACCAGTTATTGAGTTATATAAATAAGTGTTCGAAAAAACCCGTATTTGTTTTTTTTATATAGATTTTTTATATTTTTGTGAAAGAGCAGCGCTACATGTTTTATATCAAACGTTTCGATTTTTTTTTATCATTTACAAAGAAATTGAGATAGGTATTATTAGTAGTACAAAATGAATAAGCATGGCAACGATTTGAAATATACCTAGACTGTGTGTGATTATTAACTACACGTAAATGCTCATTCGGGCGGAACACGTCTTAACTCTATGCCGATACGCACGCGACTCACTACTGTCATAGAGGCATTATGCTCCCCACTTGTGTGTGTGAGATAGCGTATGTATTTATTCCATAGACACCAACACTTCATGCCATAAGGTGCATATCTATAATTGCGGTCATTAATGACGTCATTGTTGTGACGTAGCAAGCTAAACAAAGGTTATGTCCATGTAAAGGCGAGTATACACACATCAATAATGATTGCATTAGTAATGGCGTGGAGCTGTCCATAACGTACAATCATCGTGAATGATGATGAATATGCGATTACAAAATACTCGTATATGCAGTATTAGTATTGTGCATAGTCATAGGTAGTTATGTGAAATATGACTTGCAGTTGACTTGGAATGGGGCTAGTTATAGCTATAGCTTATCTAATGGAAGGCTGGCGTTAAGCTAGCGATCAATCACGACAACCGCAGATGAATTTGGAAACACTTCCAGATTAAAGAGAGACAAAGTGAAAATGTTAATATATTTTTATATTTGTATTTGTGTACGCATATTGTCATTACTAGCTGTTGCCCGCGGCTCCGCCCGCGTTAATGTCGTTCCCTTGGAAACAGTAGAAATGATAAAAATTCCATACAAACCCATCCCCCTCTGCTTTTTCCCCTTAAGGGGGAATTTAATACATTTCACCTGCATAGATCTTTAGCCCTTAAGGAGGGAATTTTGCCCATTTCACCTACACATATTTTTTTTTATTGTAATGGAGAACTTCTTATTGTTCTTCATATTTCTTCAAGGGGAAATTCGTCCATTTTAACTACACAGATCTTTTTCAATTGTAATGTAAACATATATATACTTATTTTTATACTTCTATGTCCAGAAATGAGAAAAAATCCATACAACACCCCCCCCCCCCCTCCCCTTTATCCCTTAAGGGGGGAATTTATCTTTTTTAATTGTAATCTAGAACGTATATACTTATTTTCATACGTCTAAGTCTAGAAATGAAAAAAAATCCATACTAACTTTACTCCCCTATTTTATCCCTTCAGGCGAAAATTTCGTCGGTTTTACCTACATACATCTTTTTAATTGTAATCCAGAACGGCCAGAAATGAGAAAAATTCCATACAACCAACCCCACCCTCCCCCCTTTTTCCCTTAAGGGGGGGATTTTATACATTTTACCTACACAGATCTTTTTAATTGTAATCGAGAACTTACATACCTATTTTTTTATTCTAAGTCTAGAAATGGAAAAATTCCATACAAACTTTACCCCCTATTTACCCCTTCAAGGGAGAATGTTGTCTGGTTCACCTAAACAGATCTTTTTTAATTTTAATTGAGAACTTGTGTGCCTACTTTCGAACTTCTAAGTCCAAAAATAAGAAAATTCCATAAAACTTCATCCCCTTTGATTTTCTAAAAATCCTTTCTTAGTGCTCATTAACATCATAAAAAGAATCCCTGTGCTAAATTTCAAGTTTATGGGCACAGTAGTTTCGGCTGTGCGTTGATATATAAGCCAGGTTTGCTTTTGGTCCGCGGCTCCGCCCGCGTAAGTGTCGATTTCTCAGGAACAGTAGAATACCCGGAATACATTAGTTCATGACTTTTAATGAAACACCTTAATATTGAATTTCAATTGAATAACTTCAAAAACTGAAAGTTTCATACTAACTTTGCATCTCCGTTATACTCCCTTAAGGAATGATTTTTGAGAAAATATTTTACTCGTGTTTCATGCCTTTCAGTAAAGAACCTTCATGCTGAATTTCATTCGACTAACTTCAAAAATGGCAAAGTTTCATGCTTACTTTGCACCCCTATTTTACCCCTTAAGGAATGATTTTTGAGAAAATATTTTACTCGTGTTTCATGCCTTTCAGTAAAGAACCTTCATGCTGAATTTCATTCGACTAACTTCAAAAATGGCAAAGTTTCATGCTTACTTTGCACCCTTATTTTACCCCTTAAGGGATGATTTTTGAGTAAAATATTTTACTCGTGTTTCATACCTTTCAGTAAAGAACCCTCATGCTGAATTTCATTCGAATTACTTCAAAAACGGCAAAGTATCATACTAACTTTGCAACCCGTTTACCCCCTTAGGAGATGAATTTCCAAAAATCCTTTCTTAGTGCTCCCCTACGTTATAAAAGGAACCCCTGTGCAAAATTTCAAGTTCCTTACCCTTATAGTTTAGGTGATGATGATGATGATGATGATGATGATAGTTTAGGGCCTGCGTTGATTTGTCAGTCAGTTAGTCAGCTTCTCCTTTTTTTTAGTATGGATTACTATGGATAGTATGGATATGGATAGGTATACGTGTAGTATAATGCTGTCGTATAATGATGATGAATTAATTGACTTTGGACTTTAATTTTCTTATGTCACTTATTTTTTTTTTTTTTTTGCTATATGTTTGCAGGCAAACTCATGCCTTGAGTTCATTCAAATGACGATAATTTTTTTTTAATGAACCGATTTTGATGAAACAAACTTTAAATGTTTTGCTGAGTTAAAACAAAGCAATTGGTGAAAGTTTGAAGTAAATCGGTTCAGCATTTTCGGAGATAATCGTGATCATACATACAGACAGACAGACAGACAAGAAATTCCAAAAAAACTTTTTTGCTTTCTTTTATTCTTTTGAAGTGTCCCTCTATCCATTTCAGTAAAAAATTCTAAATGTACAGACAAAATATTTTTACCGTTTTATTATATGTATAGATTATTATATGTATGTATAGATTATTAATAATATAGTCATAATAATGCATCGTACCACCCAAACTTAATTTCTCTGGTTGATCCTATGGTTGACTGACATAGCATGTCATTTAAGGCATTAAGTCCACCATTTGTACTTTTTATTTCAATTTTGCAATAAAGAATAAATATATAAAGAGAGAGAAAATGCTTGAAATAACGTAGTTAGGTAAAATGAGAAACAAAGCTATCCACGAACGACAGCATGGTGATGCGCATTTCAAATGCAATAAAGAAAGTAAGACCTTATGTAATAGTAGATACATTTCATATTTGGGTGTTTAGGCGGCGCCGCTGTACCTACGCCATCGGTAGCCGACTGCTTTTTTTTTTTTTTTTTTTTAGCTAGCTCCAAGTGAGCTTTCGCTACTTCACCGGGCGTTTGAGGCGAGGGCAGAGTGCCCTCAACCTATATAGGCAACATCACCAAAGGGCCCCCAGGAGGGACGGACCTCGGCTTTGGGCGTTGCCTGTGTGCGCAAGGCTTGGAGAGACAGCAAACTCTCATATTGCCTGATGGGCCGCGTATGCGTGCATGCAAGCCTGAAGGGCCAATCTGAGAATCAATGGCAAAAGCCTTTGGAGAGCAGCAACTCTCATCTTTTGCCTTATGGGCCGAAAGCTACGTTGCCAGAAGGGCCTATCCTGGGTGCAAGTCACCCGGGACCGCTGGGCGGTCACCAGTAATCGGAGCTAATCCTACTCTACGCACTCTATTCCGGTGGCGACGGGGTCGGATAGTGGGATTCCTCTGGCTATTCGGAGCCGAAGAGGGGTCGGGGCGGGCTTGTGCGATGTCAATAGGATCGTCGGGATCGTCAAGTACGTTCCTAGGACGTCTACGACGTAAGGTCGTATCGTGTAAGTTGGGGGAGTAGTTAGCAGCTTGTACTACTAACGGGTTGGGGTGTCGTGCGGCTTTCTCAAAGTAACGCTTGGAGGCGTTTTTGAGATAGCCGCGAATGGATGGGAGATCTAGGTCACGGTGTAAGTCTGTCATGCGCAAGTACCGGTGGTGACTCGTATTTGTGGCACGGGTGACGAAGCGGTTCTGCAAGCGTTGCAGCCGATCGATGTGGGAGGGCGCGATATGGGAGAAGACTACGCCGGCGTAGGTCATGATAGGGCGGACGCAAAGCTTATAGAGTGTCAACTTATTTCTAAGTGACATCTTAGCATTGCCTATCAGGTGGAGACGGCCTAATACGAAGGCGGCATGGTTGCGGACTTTGGTGATGTGGGGGCCGAAGGTCATCGCGCTATCGAGTACGACTCCAAGGTATTTAGCCTTGCCTGCCCACTGAATGGGCTTTCCGTACAACGATACTGATCCTAACGAGGGGAGTTCTGCTCCGTACATGGTGATTTTTCGACGTGACACAGCTTGGTTATCCTTTGAGAAAAACACAGCTGTGCTTTTCTCCGGATTAACTTCGATGCGCCACCTCTTGAACCACCTGCCGAGAGCGTGCTTCTTTCCAGGCGGCTGGAAAAGTGCAATTTGCAAGACAAGCATTGAAGATGCTTACGAGCAGGAGGAGGAGGGTCTGTGGGAGGCATTTGAGCACTCCGTTCGAGAGTCCGTCAGCGCCGGGCGCTTTTCGGGGTTTGAGATCGCGGATGATTGACTTCACTTCGTCAAGTGTCGTCGGGGCAAGGGGGGTATTCGGTGGGATCGTCTTAGAAGCCACGAAGCGTTCTACGTGCGATTCCACCTCGCGAAGGTGATCGGGGTAGCCGACTGCATTCTTTATTCGATTTAAATATGGAATTTAAATTCTGCATAGAAATACCAGTGTCCTTTGTTGCAGGTGACTGTGCGCCGAATCGATCTGCTTGGTATATTTTATCTATTATTGAGATGCCCGATGGCAAAGAATATATATACTACGCGAAAAGAAACGACACTTAAGCATGTGTGCAAGTAAAATCACTAGCGGGTATGTGTGGGTGTATAGATTAGCGCGGGGGCATCGAGAGGCGCGTGGGTCGTGGAACGGGCCGTCGCCAACTGCCTTGGTCGAGGGCTGTGTGTGTTATGTTTGCATCTCTTGCACGGCTCGCACCGCAGGCACGAAGTGAGTAGTGATTGGTATCAACCCCAGCCCTTACACGCCCCAGCTCAACGCCACCGGTGCCCGAACTCTCACGTGCAGGGAGTGTCACCACTGAGCCGATGGTCCAGTGGTACATAATTAGCGTTTATGTATGCTAATTTGCCCCGGGCGCATTTCCTTAGTAACCGCAAGTGGCATAAAAATATCACGAGCCTCTTCGTGCTTCGGAAGGCATTAGCCGTTGTAACGATATGTGAAAAATGAAAGCATTGTGGAGTTCCTCTTATTCTAAAATTATTATCATCGTGTAAATATTTTTAATATATTGCATTTTTGTGTCATATGACTGCCAAAAAGGGTGATGTATTTCGCGTGTATGTTGTATGTTTGTAAATTTATTTCTTACGTCGTATCTTCCAAACGGCTAAATGAATTTCAACAATTAAGGTATAATTTGGTTTGTCTCAAAAACTTAACTAAGTGTGATCATAGTTGTGCAAAAGGGGAAACGGTAAGGTTTTTGCCATTTTTAAAATAATACTTGTTTTAGAAGTGTGTCCACCACGTTCCGAGTCTATCATCGGTACAGTTTATTGAAATATTGTCGTCTGACAATAAGTTCTTATGCAAAATCTTAGCCCAGAGGACGTTAGGAAGTCAACACAAATAGACTCGTATACGTTAAAAAAGACTGAATAAAACAGAACGAATTATACCTCGCTTTTGAGGCTCGTTGTAACAGACGCCTCAATGACAACAATAAACTGGTCACCGTGTTTCATTTGCCGTTATATTTCACAGCTGGTAACTAGCACGCTGCAGTCACGCGATGCCAGACCATAAAATACAAGGGTCAACAGAAGGAAAACCAATGTTTCTTAGGGCTGCGGTTCATCATCATTGTAAGGGGTGTGAAGTAAAACACTAGATTTTGAGAACCGAATGCGATTGAGGTTGATTGGCGTGCAGACAAACATATGTATTGCCACTAGATCTGTTGGCAGGCGACTGAGGCGACATGGGCCCCCGTGTGAATCATAGAAACTACGACGTACGGAGGGGCTGCCTACTCGTCATTCGTTCCGACTCATTGCCAAAACTTTAATTAACAAAATACATACACAGAACATAATATTTAGTTATAAACATCGCGTCTTCTACAATCATTACAGCCACAAAAAGTCCACTGTTGGGCATGGGCCTCTCCTACTACTCATTCGGATGAATGGGGAAAAAGCAAGTAGGAGCTGGAGAGGCCGGGCGCGTATATCCGATGCCATATCTGCAACCACCGGACAGGCAGTTAAGGATGACATCCCTGACAACCTGACTGAGTTGTGTCAATCCGGATTTAACTAGTGATTTAAAAATACGTTAAATTTCACAATTTCATGTGGAAGTAATGTAAATATTTAGGATTCTTCTTCTTTTTCGCATGTAAAGTGGGAAGAACTTTAGATAATTTCACTGGCTTTTGTTTCCCCTGCTGTAACAGCTTACAAGCAATTATATATTATATTACAATTTTGACTCACTTGCACCTTTTTTATCACTGTAATTCGCTCATTTGAGCGCTTTCCTTGTTCTGTATCGTTTCTTCGGCCATCGACTCAATTACATCGGCTTGTAAAAGACACAATCACATGGTTGCCAATGTCTAGTAAACCAGTGACGTCATCTGTATGTAATCTTACAAAGATTTACACCTATTCCTTTGTAATTTGTGGCGGAGCCTCAAATGAGGACTTGTAAATAATTCCTAATTTCCTTCCTTGGCTTCGCGATAGCATCTCAATTTTATCGCCAATGTTTACGGCTGTTTTAACTTTACTACCGGAACGGGGCTATATTTCAAAAAGTTGTTGTTTGTTGCGAAATATTATTTCTTTAATAGTATTACTTTATCTTATACATATATAATGTGAAACAAAATGACGGTAAAATATTTAAGGTTGATCATTATATTGAAAGACTTTATCTAGCGGACCTACAATATAAACAAAAATAACATCAATATCAATCAATACTAATAATAAATCTCTACGGGTTGGTCATGGAGTAAGTTACTTTATTTTCAGAGATATCGTGTTTATAAGCTCTATACATGATTTATATGTGAATTACGGGTTACTCAGGTACGAAGTCAGCTACAGGCCGACATGTTTCAACCTCATCCGGAGGTCTTCCTCAGGGCGAATGTGAACCGAGACGCGCGCAATTTCCGTCTTCATCATCATCAGTGGCTGACATTGCGCGTACGTGAAAAAAACTTACTGTGTCTAGTTCTGTTGGCTGAACATGGCTTCTACTGTCCGTTTTCTGAAGCAATGGTTTCCAGGTGACGGGTAAGCTCCAACCTCCATCGCGATTAAAATTAGGGCGTTTACTAATCTCTATAGCTTCTCGTATTTTACGAGGGACAAAGCTTTTCTCTCTCGCTAAGACTTTAGCTTTGTCAAAGCGGATGTAATGCGTGACATCCGACTCCATCGCGTGCTCGGCGATGGCTGACCCGGTGCTGTCCAGTTTCTTCAGACTCCGTATATCATGACTCATGCAGCCTTGTTGACACATTTCGTCCTGTCTCTCCCACATAGCTCTTTCCACAGTCGCAAAGGACTTCATACACACCAGGCACATTAAGTGGATCTCTGTCCTTTGGGGAACGTACAGGCTGCCTGATTTTTGTAAGGGGTCTGAATATGGTCTTGATGTCAAATTTCCGACGTAAGAATTGACCAATTTTGTCCGTCACTCCCGAATTTTTAAACGAATTTACTGAATTTTATGTAACTGGGTAGATATACTTTTAGGCGTACAGGACACAGGATAGGCTACTTATTTTTTTTCTCTCCTGTCATGATAAGACGTGGCCCCCATACAAACATATAAAAAAATATAAAATGTACGCGAAAGAAGTCGCGGGCACTACTAGTATTATATAACAATTTATTTATTATTCGTAGATAACAAAGAAAATAAAAATAACTTCCCATAGAAACTCGATCAGTTGATTATTTATTCTTTATGGTAAGTTTTTGTTTATTTTTTCTAATATTAGTGTATATATGTCATCTGCATTAAAAACTGAAATAGGCATATACCCAGGCCAATCTGAAAAAGATCGTTTTTCAACATGACCTGGCTGGGAATGGAACACGGGACCCTGCAATTCATAGGCAATTACGTGTCACTGAGCCACAAAGGTCGTCTAGTGGTACTTAGGTATTTTTATATTATTTTATTTTTACTCCTTACATACTGAAGTAGGCATTTGTCATTTGTTGTAAGTGACGATGAAGACAGGATGTTACATACCTGTCCAAGAGATAGCTATTTATGTTTTGTGCCAATATCAGCCAGTTTGAAAAATATACGACAAATTCTATGTAATTATTGAACCTCCTTACAAAACTGAGAAACACGACCTTTAGAGGAGCACAGCTTGACAGCCGAACAGCGGGACAGATGGATATAGGTATGAATTAAATCGAATAGAAACGAAATTTTGTCCAAGCTGAAATGGAGACGCTTTGCTTCGCTTCGCTTACGCTTCGCGGTCGCCTCGTCAATTAGAGCCTGGTCAATTAGAGGGTCTGGTATCATAATCATTTATTTGCCAACTAAGTGTATACAGAAATGGTCTTATAACTAGTAATGCACTTTACAACTTAGTTACCTTCGACAGGTATTGCAAATAGGCGGCGCCTCATATAATATAATAAATGTAAATATTTAATCGTCATATGAATATATATTTATTTGTTTAATGCAATTATATGTACTTATGTTTTATGTATTTTTGTATTATTTTCCATGTATTCATCTATTGAGTAAAAGCACATGTTTGTAAGAAAGTCTTTTAACTTTTTACTAAATATAGAATTTTTTACCTCACTAATAACGTCTTTAGGTAGTTTATTATATAGTTTTATAGCCATATAATGTGGACTTTTTTTGTAACATTTTTAATCTGGATGGTGGTAAGTATAGTTTGTTTTTGTTACGGGTATTTACATTATGAGTATCATGTATTTTAGTGAATGTATGTAATTTTTTATGGACAAAGGAACATAAATCTTTTGAAAATAACATACACACACTCGTATAGTATAGAAAATCAAATTACTTTTAGTCTAGTTATAATAGGATTGAATACAAATTTAATATATTCTATTCAGACAGCAATATGTATAATTTTATAAGATTTCATAGAATGTGCAATTTGAAATACTCTGTTATTAGAAAGCATTAAGCTGCGTAGAATTCAAATAAAATTATATTCCCTAAGCTGATCACGACGATATAATATTATTTGTGGTGGTTTTGACGTTGATATGTTTTTAATTGTTCATTGAACCTAAATTAACAATAGCAATTACTGGTAAAATAATCTTATTTGTAATTTTAGGATAATTTGAAACAAAGTTTTTAAAATATTGTGACCCAGGGCTATTTATCCACATCTACATCTACACTCATCATCATCATTTCGAGTAGGTGTCACGGTTAATCGACCTTGCACACCTTGGTGTCAGAGTTCTTCGGAACAGCCTCTCGGCCTCTGACGTGGTTCCTTTAACTACTACCAGATGGCAGCCGGGACCACCGGCTTAACGTGCCTTCCGAAGCACGGAATCATCTTTATTATCAGACAAACAGGTGATTCACGCCTGCAATGTCCTAACCAAACTGGAAACAACTTAATTTAAAATATGATGAGGACATGGAGAGGGAAAGGAGAGCGTTGGCAGTCCGTTGCAATATTTTGGCCCGCAAATTTGCTAAGTGCAGTACTGAGGTAAAAATAACCCTTTTTAAGGCTTTTTGCCAAAGTCTGTACACGTGCGGTTTGTGGGTCAATGATACGCGAAGGGCTTTCAACGCTCTCCGAGTACAATATAATATTGCTTTCAGGGTATTGTTGGGGCTTCCTCGATTTTGCAGTGCGTCTGCCATGTTCGCGGACGCACATACAACCGATTTCTTTGCTGTATTGCGTGGGCGGGTCGCGTCGTTTATGCGCAGAGTCCGGGAGAGCACCAACAGTATCCTGATGGTCATAAGGGAGAAGCCAGACTGCCGCATATGGAGGCACTGGTAGCTAACCCATGTGGCGGTGCCAGGAGGCCCCAGTGGGCAGGGTGGCTATTACCAAAATTAAATGTTTAATACAAAATGATACTAACATAGTTTATAAGTTTTTCTTGTACTAACAAAGATATGGATGTTTATCTGAAATAAATGTATTTTATTTTTATTTATTTAAACAAAGTATGCTTCCGGTGGGAATCGAACCCACGACCCCCGGGTCAACAGGCAAACGCCATAACCACTGGACCACGGAGGTTATTTACATCTACACTGATATTATAAAGAGGAAATATTTGATTGTTTGTTTGCATTTAATAGGCTCCGAAAATACTAGACCGATTTGAAAAATTATTTCACCATTCGAATCCTACATTATTCCTGATGAACATAGGCTATAGAATAAATATCTATATACCCGTGCGAAGCCGGGGTAAGTGAATAGTTTTTAAATAAGTTGGGGAGCCAAGAGGGGATTTACTTGTGCGCTTCAAGAGATACCTCGGACACAGTATAGGAAAGAACCTCCACGTCATGGTCAAATCCTCAGATTATTGCTAAATTCAATTTTTAGCATGTTATAAAGCTAGCTTGCATTACTAAGACGCGCCCGTTTAATTTCATGTGACAAATATTTTTGTTATAAATCCCCTAGGTGCTCTCCCCACTGGTCAAATCCAAAATATCATATACTTAACCTTTTTTAGGGTTCTGTACCCAAAAGGTAAAAACGGGACCTTATTAATATGGCTCCGCTGCCCGTCCGTCTGTCTGTCGTTAGTCTATAGTTAAACAACTGAAATGTTCATAGATTATGTATTAATGTTGCCGCTATAACAACGAATAATAAAAAAATAGAATAAAATTTAAGGGGGCTCCCATACAACAAACGTGATTTTTTTTTGCTTTTTTTTGCTAGATATTGATAACGGCAACATGTAGACGCTTCAAATATTCACAGAATATTTAGTTATATATTTACAATAAACATAAATAAAAATAAAATTAATATTAAAGGTGGGCTCCCATACAACAGACATGATTTTTTTTGCCGTTTTTATATACGGTACATAACCCTTCGTGCGCGAGTCCGTCTCGCACTTGGCCGGTTTTTTTCTTTCTACCACCTAATCTTTAAAGTTAATTGGGTCCCCACGACGCTGGAGTAAATACACATTTAGCATTCAGGGCTCTTTACTATAAAAGAAAATAAAGCCACTTCCCCAAATCACACAAATCTTTTTATTCGAATGCATCATCCGTTTAGGTTGCAGTTTGTGGCAAAGAAATAGACAGGTAAAAAACTTTGTCTCATCCCATCGAAGAAAATAAACCCATAATCTAGTTCTGGTATGCGGTGGGATTTGTGTGTCGGCGCGCATAAACTTTAAGCCTTTAAGGCGACAACCTAAAGAGTTTGATGTTACGCGGATTTTTCCTTTAACTGACTTACGGCGTTGTTCAAGATATCGTCATTTTTGCGACTCTGTAGTTAAAACAAATTTATTTTTATTGATTTATTGATGATTTTGCAGCTTCGGCCATTCTTCCATCATAAATGATAAGTCAATGAATGTATTCTGAAATAGGTACTTATTATCGATGCCATCCGATGGCGGTACTGAATGGTAGTGTATGATTAGCCGTTATCATTGAGTAATGAAATATCATATCAATTTTTTTTTTTCAATTTATTTGCTTTATAGCTAACAGGGTTCATACATAGGTGTTATTAGTAAAAATTCCTTATTACCTATTTAGCTAAAATAAGCATGCAAATATTATTCAATGTAACTTATGCGATTAATTTAAATACTGTCAATCTAGTTATAATTTAATAGCAAATCCTTACTAATATTATAAATACGAAAGTGAGTTTGTTTGTTACGCTTTCACGTCACGCCGTAATTGCTGAACCAATCATCATAAAATTTTGCATACAAGTTCTCTGGAGTACGGAGAAGGACATAGGCTACCTTTTATCCCGGGAAAAAGTACTATTCCTGAGGGATCGACTCGATCATATTATAAAAACGAAATAAAAGAAAAATTCATGCATCAAGTCCACCATTGAATAGTCATTTAAAATTCAGAAATTCATTTATTGTATAAAATGCTTTATCCTGAATCCATTTCCTTAAAGTATTTTTAAATTGATAAAAAAAAAGGCAATTCTTAAAATTGTTCAGGTACATGATTGTAGTCATCATCATTTCAGCTGTAAAAAGTCCACTGTTGAACCAACCCCAAACGGTCAATCGACTATGCACTCCCTGGTTTTAGAGTTCTTTGGAATCGCTTCTCAGCCTTTGACGTGATTCCTTTAACGACTACTAGATAGCAGCCGGGACTAATGGCTTAACGTGCCCTCCAAAGCACAGAATCATCTTTATTATCAAACAATCAGGTGATTCAAGTCTGCAATGTCCTTACCAAACTGGAACTAACTAAACAAAGGATTACTCCCCTTGGGTATCGAACCACAACCTTCTTATAACCTTTTCTTTATATAAGTACTAGCTTTCGCCCGCGGCTCCGCCCGCGTCAATGTCGATCCCTCGGGATTAGTACTTTTGCCCGGGATAAAAGGTAGCCTATGTCCTTCTCCGTACTCCAGAGAACTTGTATGCAAAATTTCATGATGATCGGTTCAGTAGTTACGGCGTGAAAGCGTAACAAACAAACAAACAAACAAACAAACAAACAAACAAACAAATAAACAAACAAACAAACAAACAAACTCACTTTCGCATTTAGAATATTAGTAAGGATACATAATAGTCGTTATTGAAGAGTGTCAGAATGGAAGAGATATAGGATATATTTTTACCGCTTAAGCCTCTGGTACACTGGTAGAGTATTTACTACTATTAATACAAATTAATATTTTATTTATACTACCTTTAAACCACCTAACCAATAAGGTCATAGGCTTCAAGGCTGCCTTTACACTTGTTATTGTGTATGAATATAAATAAAATAAAAATATAAGGATGTAGAGAGCATCGCTAGAGTAGAGTACTAAAAATTGGTAGAGTGATAAGCAACGTGGGCAAGCTACTCAACCACTTGCCTTTCCCATCACTACTTCCAGTCCACTCTACCATCCACTCTACCAATATTTTGTTACTCTACCCATGTATATGCTTAGTAAAGTTCTAGTTCTAGAGACAGCTGTGGCATTTTAACTACTAACAAAATTCAAATTGACATGTAGATCTACTTTTTTTCTAACAAGTAAAGTTATCCGAATTAGTAGAGTAGTAGGTTGGTGTACTCTACCCCTTACTTTACGCGTGTACCGCAGGCTTTAAGTATGTCTTATGCACACGTCATCCTTAAATTCGTCGACTAAAAGTCAACTGTGGCTCAGTATTATCTGAACGCAAAAACTAAAAGTTATTACGGGAATATACGTATAATACCTGCCGATGCAGTAGCGTAACTACAGGGTGGTATTCTGGCAAAATACCACGGGCCCTAGATTCTAGAGGGTCCCCAAAATGGCATGCAGGCGCAGAAGAGCGAGGAGTGGGCAAATGGGCTAGATACCAAGAAGCCATTCGCTCACATTCTCATGGGCCTCATTGAATGAGTTTACTTCGGGCCCCAAATGGTATATAGTTTGTTGCCGTCTTCTGCACTCCGCTTTGGAAGTGGCTCTAAACTTCATCAGTCAGCTTATTACAGTCCACTGCTGGACGTAGGCCTCCCCAAGGGCATACCACATTGCGCGATCTCCTGCTTTTCTCATCCAGCCACTACCAGCGACCCTCCTCAGGCCATCGGTCCATCTGGCAAGAGGAAGCTCTAAACTTAGCTTTTAGTAAATAAACGTCAGCAAATATTTTATTGTAAAATAATATTAACGTTCACCAAATGATATGTGAAGTATCTTATGATGAATAAATGATATTTGACTTGACTTTGACTTGACTATAATTACGCCAATGTTCCGATGAAAATATTTCTTCAGCTATATTTTCACGTAAAATTCTTTTTAACCCCCTATCTTTCATCGCTGTAATTACAGGCCGTTCTTTACCGTAAAATGTAGTTAGTATGGTCAAACGAAACTAATGACAGTAAGCTCCCGTTTCGCTTCATGTCGGGTCGAGGTACCGAGGCACGCGATTCGGCAATAATGAATAAAGAAAAAGTATTTTCGTGTTCTGCTTGCAAAAAGGTAAATGCAAAAAGGATTTGCAAGTCTTATATTTAGATTATGATAATGATATGCAGGTTTTGCAAGGGAAATTCTGCTTATATAAATGGAATTACCGAGTACACGTCAAAATGGCAATTGGGGGTGAATCTAAAAATAAATTAAAAATAAAAAAAAATTTGAAACAAACATTGCATGTGACTGTCCAAACTAAATCGATGCATGAGTTAAGAGTTTTTTATTTAATCATTACCTACTTCTAATTGGTGAATTCAACCATCTTTCAAACTTCATTAAAAAAAACTCCGTTCCAAATAATATACTAAACAACTTTATTTTGTAATTATTTGGAATGGATCTGAATTATTGTTTTTATACACTGTAATTGCTGTACCAGTAGTAGTTGTTTGCATGAAATTTCAGTTTCTAAGCAATTTAATAGAACTGAGCCCCAGTCTTGGCACTGTACGGTACTTACATAACCATTACACAAAGGCTGATTTCAGAGGCAGGCGTTTGATCAGCGCCGGCCACACGCGTTTGTTTTTACAAACGCGTATGGCCGGCAATTATACTAGATAGTAGTTGCGTTTCATAGTCACGCAGTTCAAACGAGCCGTTCGTGAGACGCGCACCGTCGCGTCGGCCGGCGCTGCCGAAGCACGCGCTCAATAATCATTTTGCAACGTCGCTGTTGCGTTATTTAGGTACAATAGAATATAAACAGCTTATTCTATTATTATATTTGTCCCAATGATGACAACTATAATAAACAACTGTACTTCGTAATGCGCGATACTAAAACTCGTTTCACAGCACATGTCAAGCGCGCGCTGTTGAAACTTGCTGGTTAACGGCGCGTCTCGCCGGCGTCACTCTGTAACCAGCCAAAGGCTATACTAGTTTATTATTAACTAGCTGTTGCCCGCGGCTCCGCCCGCGTTAATGTCGTTCCCTTGGGAACAGTAGAAATGATAAATATTCCATACAAACAACTCCCCCTCTGCTTTTTCCCCTTAAGGGGGAAATTAATACATTTCACCTGCATAGATCTTTAGCTCTTAAGGAGGGGATTTTGCCCATTTCACTTACACAGATATTTTTTTATTGTAATGAAGAACTTCTTATTGTCACGTTTCTAAGTAAATAAAAAGAAACCATACAAACTTCACCCCCCCTATTTTACCCCTTCTAGGGGAAATTTTGTCTATTTTAACTACACAGCTCTTATTAATTGTAATGTTAACATATACATATACTTATTTTTATAATTCTATGTCTAGAAATTAGAAAATTTCCATACTATCCCCCTTTATCCCTTAAGGGGGGAGTTTTGTACAATTCACCTACACAGATCTTTTTTAATTGTAATCTAGAACGTATATACTTATTTTCATACTACTAAGTCTAGAAATGAAAAAAATCCATACTAACTTTACTACCCTATCTTATCCCTTCAGGCAAAAATTTCGTCGGTTTTACCTACATACATCTTTTTAATTGTAATCCAGAATGTCCAGAAATGAGAAAATGACCATAAAATCTTAACCCCCCCCCCCCCCCTTTCCCCCATGTTGCTCCTTAAGGAGGGGATTTTATACATTTCACCTACACAGATCTTTTTAATTGTAATCGAGAACTTACATACCTAATTTTATATTCTAAGTCTATAAATGGAAAAATTCTATACGAACTATACTATGTTACCCCCTATAACTATGTTTACCCCTTCAAGGGAAATTGTTGTCTGGTTCACCTAAACAGATCTTTTTTAATTTTAATTTAGAACTTGTGTACCTACTTTCAAACTTCTAAGTCCAGAAATGAGAAAATTCCATAAAACTTCACCCCCTTTGATTTTCTAAAAATCCTTTCTTATTACTCATTTACATCATAAAAAGAATCCCTGTGCCAAATTTCTATTATGGGCACAGTAGTTTCGGCTGTGCGTTGATATATAAGTCAGGTTTGCCTTTGGCCTGCGGCTCCGCTCGCGTAAGTGTCGATTTCTCAGAAACAGTAGAATTACCCGGAATACATTAGTTCTTAACTTTTAAATGAAACACCTTAATATTTAATTTCAACTGAATAACTTCAAAAACGGAAAGTTTCATGCTAACTTTGCATCCCCGTTATACCCCCTTAAGGGATGATTTTTGAGAAAAATATTTTACTTCTGTTTCATGCCTTTCAGTAAAGAACCTTCATGCTGAATTTCATTCGACTTACTTCAAAAATGGCAAAGTTTCATGCTTACTTTGCACCCCTATTTTACCCCCTTAAGGGATGATTTCTGAGTAAAATATTTTACTCGTGTTTCATACCTTTCAGTAAAGAACCTTAATGCCGAATTTCATTCGAATAACTTCAAAAACGACAAAGTTTCATACTAACTTTGCAACCCGTTTTACCCCCTTAGGAGATGAATTTCCAAAAATCCTTTCTTAGTGCTCCCCTACGATAAAAAGGAACCTCTGTGCAAAATTTCAAGTTCCTAACCCTTATAGTTTAGGCCCTGCGTTGATATGTCAGACAGTCAGTCAGCTTTTTCTTTTTTTTTAGTATGGATTACTATGCATAGTATGGATAGGTATAATGCTGTCGTCTAATGATGATGAATTGACTTTGGATTTTAATTTTCTTAAGTCACTTACAATTTTTTTTTTTGCTATAGGTTTGCAGGCAAACTCATGCCTTGAGTTCATTCAAATGACGATAACTTTTTTTTTAATGAACCGATTTTGATAAAACAAACTTTAAATGTTTTGCTGAGTTAAAACAAAGCAATTGGTGAAAGTTTGAAGTAAATCGGTTCAGTATTTTCGGAGATAATCGTGATCATACATACAGACAGACAGACAGACAGACAGACAAGAAATTCGAAAAAAATTTTTTTGCTTTCTATTATTCTTTTTAAGTGTCCCTCTATCCATTTCAGTCAAAAATTCTAAATGTACAGACAAAATATTTTTACTGTTTTATTATATGTAGGTATAGATTACTAATCAACACTGTGATCGCCAGCCACCTTGGTTGTACAATAATTGAAGAAGCGGCAGCTGCCGCAAATGCGGCAGATAGGCAGCGGCTGGAATACGCAGCTATGGAGCCTCATTATTGTTTCGTGCCCATAGCAGAGACCACGGGATGTTTGGGCTCGGACGCAAAGCGTCTTTTCAGGGAATTAAGACACAAAATAGCAGAAAAAAATGATGATTCTCCCTTGCACGTTTTTGGTGCAAAGAATCACCATTGAGATTCAGCACGGCAATGCAGCCAGAGTTTTGGTCATCTTTGCTCCAAAAACCTTACAGGGCGGGTTTGAAATGTATAATTGAAAGCATAAAAAAACAGTATTTAAATATAACGTTTTGTTTATAACAAAACGGGCAGTGAATGATTAGAATGATCGCACTTAGGTCAAATCTCAGAGATACAGATCGGATCGGGCGGGGTTTAAACCCGAAACCTTTCGCTCATAGGTCGCGCTCTTAGACCACTGAGCCACTACCGCTTCATCAAGAACCCCACCCAGATCTAATTTCACTAATGTACCTACTTTATGTTGCAGCAGTAACTGTAACCATGAAGGTTTTATTAATAAAGACACAGAATAAGCATAGTATTTAGGTATAGAAGTCGCACTCTGCAAATGTATTCAAAGAAATATCAACTCAATATAGTTAGCGATACGGTGTAATTTTGCTCGCGCCAGAACGCAGCACCTTTTAGTTTAAATACCTACAGCAAGCCAATTCTATACTTATAGCACTGAAAAACGATTCATAATACGTTGTGACCAACACACATATGTGACCAAACGCGTGTAGTTCCACTTGGAAGGGATAGCCGCGGGTAGGTATGTTTCGATACCGACACGGGAAGTGAGATAGGCCTTGTTATTTGTTATGTCCTTTCTGCTCACTCATGACGTCATGAGCACGCCCGTGTGTGGGTGACCTGCTGACGTCATTTTCATGTCTGCATGTGTAACACAGTACACACTCTGATTAGAAATGTTTACAGAGCGATTATTGTAAGGTACTCGTACTAACTTCACATATTTCGTCTACGCTTGTTTGAGTTTGATAAAAGCATTGAAAACGGTCGGTTTTTCAGTTGTTTTGTTGGTAAATCTGTTGTTAAAAGATAAACATGGTATCATGGTTACCTTCTTTTTTAGTTTTTAGTATCAATATATGTAGGTTTATACAACGTGATTTTGAACCCCCTAGCTATATTGAAATCTGGGAATCAGAATCCCTAATGGAAAACAGAATTGTAAGAAAAAAAGGTAAAAAAACGAAAAAATAAATTTAACCTTTCATAGAAATTCGTCCAGCTGATCGGCGACTTTGTATTCATTTTCGTTTTTTATCCCTTTTTCTTGCAATTCTGTGTTCCATTAGGGATTCTGATTCCCAGTTTTCAATATAGCTAGGGGGTTCAAAATCACGTTGTATATAAGTACTTTAAGTTAGTTTATTATTCGCAGATATTTAAATACAATGTTTATATGTTAATTATCACAATAAATGTAATTTAACTTTAAGCTATGTATTAAAGTAGAAGCATAATAATATCAAAATCTCTTCCAAACTGCCGGCCGCTAACTCAGTGTACAACGTTTTGATAGTCACTTCAGAATACATTACATTTTATATATCTTAAATAAAAATAGTCAATCATACGAAACCCGCAATGTATTGAAGTGACTATGAAACGTTGTACAATACGTTAGCAAATAGGCCGGCTGGTCTGGGAGGAACGACGAAACGTAAAATGTACATCTGCTTCTCTAACTGCGCTAACCATAGAAACCAGCCAGAAATGGTCATATTCTAAATAATCATTATAAAAGGCGATGCGGCTAGCAACCCATCCATTTTTAGATTTCAATTCCCGCCTTTATGCCCACTTAAACGCTAAACGTCGCTTTTGAGTCTTATAGCTTATGCTCTGACTACCCCGTAAGGGAAAAAGACGTATAATATGTATGTACCACTCAGACGAAGTTATAAATAAATAAATAAATATATACGGACAAATCACACAGATTGAGCTAGCCCCAAAGTAAGTTCAAGACTTGTGTTATGGGATACTAACTCAACGATACTATATTTTATAACAAATACATATATAGATAAACATCCAAGACCCAGGCCAATCTGAAAAAGATCATTTGCCATCTTGACCTGGCCGGGGATCGAACCCGGTCACTCCGTGTCGCAGGCAGGCGTGTTGACCGCTGCGCCACGGAGCTAGTCATAGCAGTTGTATAGTATAGAAGTTGCGGGCAACAGTTGCTTTAAACTTAAAAGCATATCAAAACTTTTACGATCAACCAGCAATGGATTAAGGTTTTCAAGGGCAAGGGACCTTTCTGTCACTGATCTCTTCCACGATGGTCTGGGAGAAAAGAAAAAACGTAGAATGTACCAGCTGCTCCTGTTCCCGCGCAGATCGTAAAAGCCAATCAAGGGAACGGATAAAATCTGAGGAATCATGTTAATAGGCGATGCGGTTAGCAACCCATCACTATTTTGATTCCGATTTTCACCTAATGCTTACCAACATGCTAAACGTAGCCTTCAGATCTTATAGACCTAGGCTATGTCTACCCCGCAAGGAAAAAAGACGTGATTCTATGATATGATGATAATACTGTCATTGATAGACTTTCTGGTTACTTTACTGCTAAAATTTAGAGTATAATACAGATAACCGGCCAAGATCGAGTCGGACTCACGCATGAAGGGTTCCGTACCATTATCTATAAAAAAGACAAACAAATCATGTCTGTTGTATGTGAGCCCCCCTTAAATATTTTCATTTAATTATTTATTTTGTAAGTAAATATACTTCTAAATATTCTATGAATATTTCAAGCGTCTGTCAATATTGAGCAAAAACAAGCAAAAAATTCACGTTTGTTGTATCGGAACCCTCTTAAATATTTATTTTATTATATTTTTTAGTATTTGTCATTATTCCGGCAATAGTAATACATCATCCGTGAAAATTTCAGCTGTCTAACTATCACGGTTCATGAGATACAGCCTGGTGACAGACGGACAGACAGACAGATAGACAGACGGAAAGCGGAGCCATATTAACAGGGTGCCGTTTTTACCCTTTGGGGTTTTAAGGGTTACCCTTAAGACCAACGAAGCTACATCGCCAACAAAAAAAAATCTAACGTTGCTACGATTCAGTGGGATAAAAATCATGACGTATTATTGGATAAAATCAATTTACCATAAACGTACGTGACTCGAGTGATACGTGAGAGGGGTATAAATAAAAATATTCACAGTCCATTGAATTTCAGTATACATTTTTATATTATGTTGCCTTATTTTAAAAAATCATTTCACATAACCACTGCTGATGGACCAACTACACGAAGCGCAACGCTTCTTAGGATTCCGTACCCAAAGTGTAAAAACGGGACCCTATTAATATCGCTCCGCTGTCCGTCTGTCTGTCCGTCTGTCTGTCTGTCTGTCCCTCTGTGACCAGGCTGTATCTCATAGTTAGACAGTTGAAATTTTCACAGATGATGTATTTCTATTGCCGCTATAGCAACAAATACTAAAAAATAGAATAAAATTAATATTTAAGGGGGCTCTCATACAACAAACATTTTTTTTGCTTCTTTATGCTCGATATTGATAACGGCAACAGGTAGACGCTTGAAATATTTAAAGAATATTTAGTTATATATTTACTTTAAAAATAAATAATTAAATAAAAATAAAATTAATAGTAAAGGGGGCCTCCCATACAACAGACATGATTTTTAGCCGTTAACGGTACGGAACCCTTCGAGCGAGAGTTTGACTCGCACTTTGCCGGTTTTTTTTTTTAAAGACTATGTAGCTAACTCCTAGTGAGCTTTCGCTACTTTACCGGGTGTTTGAGGCGAGGGCAGAGTGTCCTCAGCCTATATAGACAACATCACCAAAGGGCCCAGGAGCGACGAACCTCGGCTTTGGGCGTTGCCTGTGTTTGTGCAAAGCTTGGAGAGACAGCAAACTCTCATATTGCCTCGGCGTGCACTTGCACTTACACAAATAAATTAGACTACAGCATTTTGATTTTATATTTGAATGGAATAAACAAAATATGGGCATAAGACAGACATGGTTGGCTGCAGCGACATCACACAGTTTGAGTTAGCCCTAATGTAAGTTTGAGACTTGTGTTTTGGGATACTAGTTCAATGACACTATATTTAATAATAAATACACAGGTATATAGATAAACATGTAAGACCCAGGTCAATCTGAAAACTTCCAAGAATTAAATTGATCTGGGTCTTGGATGTTTATCTTCAGATAAGAACTATCGATTATAAAATATAGTATCGTTGAGTATCCCACGACACAAAGTTTACAACTTACTGTGGATATATTTATTAATTTAAATTATTCTTCAAATTTTCAGACATTTCTTCGGTCGGTATCTCTGTGTGTGGGAAGAGAAGCAGTTGGTACATTCTACGTTTTATCTTTGCCCCACGACGAGAATGTAAAAGCTAAATCAAATTACATAAAATAAACTAGCGACTATAAATAAGAAATAATATAACCCGCCCCAGCATCGCAGGGGTGCGATAAATTATACATGTTATACATTAAATTATACATGCTTTCTCTTCTTTATTAATAAAACCGCATCAAATTTCCTTGCGTAGTTTTAAAGATCTAAGCATACATATGGACAGACAGCGGAAAGCGACTTTGTTTTATACTGTTTAGTAATTAAAACGAATACCCCCAAACCTGGGAATACCTTTTTAGCAAGTTATATTTGTTATACCTGTTTGCCCGTTCCTACTTAAATAAACCAACATATTTCCACCCTTACGGCCTGTGGCGCCTGCAATCGATTGGCTAAACGCAGGACTGTTTGTGACAGTATGAATTGAATTGAATATGTAATAATTGCTTTTCTGTAGAAAAAAAAAAATAGAATACAGATGTATTCATGTCTTATTAATACATATTATTCAAATAAATAAAAATGTCCAATTTTCTTTTCTTTCTTAAACTATGTAATAATGTATGTTATTGCCGTTCTTATTCTTTTTATTGTGTCGGTGGCTCAAAACATTAAAAAAAGCCACGCCACTCACTGAGGCAGAGAGCTTATTCACAATGAACGTTTATCTGGTCGACGTAGCCCCACTTGGCTAGGTTTTGCTTACATACGGCCTTGCCCAGTTCGTAGTCGGTTACGACTTTTCCGTGTAGCCCATGGGAGTTGACATTGGCATTGGGTCATAGAGACAAGATAATATGTCTATGCGTTGACTAGTGTATTTGGTTAGGAATCAAATTAAATCAATTCAATTATTTCGCATGCACAATACGTATAGTGCGAGCGAGGTGGTATGCTCGACCGCCATACCAAACTACCAAACTTAGGTCCAAACACTGTCATTGGTAAAAAAATTGTCATTTGCTGCTGCTTGTTAAAAATGATAGCGGCGTATCGGACCCTTAGATTCATTCTTGTGACATGAATAAAATTATGCAAACATATCAAGAGTTTCTCCGTGCTTCGACGGGTCTAGTCTAAGGCACAATAACACCAATCACTACATCGCCGGTCGCTATATAGAACCCGTTTTATTGACGGTTTACTGTACCGAAGGTTCACAATATCGCTGGTACACTAAGGCCCTCAGCACACGGCGTGTTTTAAAACGCGCTAACGTTTACGGCGCCATAAATGTCGATTTTTGCGTTTGTCTGATTTAAGCGCGCTTAAAACTCGATACAATATATGCAATACAGTAGACGCGTGTTTCACGATGGCTTCGTGTGCTTCACGATGGCTCCGTGTGCTTAGGTTACAAGGTTGCATTCGAATCTCGTATAAAACGCGTATACGCGTGTTACCTGCGCGTCGTCGGCGCGTTAAAAATACGCCATGTGCTGAGGCCCTAAAATCGACAGCTTACCAAATCGACGGCGGCGTACAGTGATAGTGTATATTAATGGTGCACCAAATCGATTGTAATCTGTATCGAAGGTGCATTGCCGTTGTAAATTTACGTTACTATGCCTTTCAAATTTGAAACATTGGCCACTAGTATCAACGAAGCAGACTAAAAAAACCAGCCAAGTGCGAGTCGGACTCGCGCACGAAGGGTTCTGCACCGTTATCTATAACAAACGAAAAAAGGTATATCTGTTGTATGGGACCCCTTTAATATTAATTTTATTTTTAAAGTGAAAATATATCTTAATGTTCTGTGAATATTTCAAGCGTCTAACTGTAGCCGTTATCAATATCGAGCAAAAAAACGTTTGTTGTATGAGAGCCCCCTTAAATATTTATTTTATTCTACTTTTTTAGTATTTGTTGTTATAGCGGCAATAGAAATACATCATCTGTGTAAATTTTAACTGTCTAACTATCACGGTTCATGAGATACAGCTTGGTGACAGACGGACAGCGGAGCGATATTAATAGGGTCCCGTTTTACCCTTTGGGTACGGATCCCTAAAAATACATTGTTGTAACATTGTTTACACTATTCTGTTCAGTGAGTGCATCAGTTACGTCTTACATATCTCGATGATGAATAATTCAGAAGATAATTTGTGTATTTGTACCAGACGACGACGTCTCGTCAATGGGTAAGTAGGTATACGTTACGTAGACATTTGTAATAATTATTTCATGTCTCCGTTGAACCAGCTCTTGTATAAATAGACGAAAATATATTCATGGCTGTTAACTATCATTTACTTTGAGACAATTTACTTTGCGTGGTTCCGCCACCAATTAGTTCATGCAAACTATTGCTGGCCAGCGCCTATCCACTACTGTTAGTCCCTTCATGCCCGCCACCAATAGTTGATGCATACAACCCTGGCCGATACTGCTGCATCCGTTGCGGCTGCAGCAATGTCGGCCGTCGTGCTCGCGACACGTGTTTCGCCTCTAAACGAGGCATCTTCAGGCAGTGAAACCTAGATGTTGATCGTTCGAATGACAAGCAACGAAAGCATGCTTGTCATTCGAACGCTTTGACTTCCGCAAAGTAACACCTGAATCTAATAACTATGTTTACTATCACGCAATGTGAATTATTTCGTGTTATGGCGAGGCCTCAAATGTTTGGTACCTTCGCTCGGCAAAGGACTGATCAAGTGCGCGCAAGGGATAGCGCTTGGCGGGTTAGCCCGTGAATGATGAGATAGAAGATCGTCTCGAGTCGCTCAAAGAAAAAAACGTACGCGCCAAATTCGTTATTTCTATTTTATATAAAATCAGACCGGTTAATTGTATTTTCATATTTACATTTTGATGAATTACTAATAACCTATCTTTTAGTCTAAAAATCATTATTTCATTCGTCGCATTTGAGCTACAATAACAAAAACTCTGCGAACGAAGACTATTTTTCAAAAAATATTTCTATCGAGAAAATTTTATCAAAACGTGTTTTCATCTTCAATTTTTGGAGATGAAATAGTCTAAAATCATATTACTTAGATTTGAAACTCCTAATTTAAGTATTTTGCGAGATAAATAAGGTTCAGAACAACCTTATTTACAGTGGTATCACCTTATTCTTATAGCTTTACTCGCAGCTTCTTTGTACCTTTTTGTACGCAATACCGGTACCTAACTGAAGGCTGCTTCATACAGAATTTACAGAAATAAGTAAACATTTTGTTGTAAATTATCAAAGAAAATAAGTCACTATTCTTAAACTCTACAGCTTTAAATATCTTTCAAATTACCTTTGGCATTTTGAAAGCATCCTAATTAGACATGTATTCTTCATACCTATATGTTTTTAAATTACTATGTGGTAATGCAGATATATTGGTACAATATTAAATATTTTACTCCAATGTATTCTAAACTACGGTAGTCTATTGAATTTTGTTCGCATTTTGCGATATAAATGGAGATCTCTCTGGATTTTCTCAATAACAGACGTGTCCCTTCAGGCGTGGCTTAACGGGCCATGAATATATCTATTCTTCTCTGTGAATAATTCACACTCAATAAGGCTGCGTATCCATCAATTCTGTTTGAGGGAATGGTGTGGAGTGCGACGAAACGGTCAACCAATTCCACTGCTTCATCTCCTTCACCTGGTCTAGAACAGCTTTAGTAGAACATATGTTTTATATTAACAATATCACATTGAAAAAGTCCTAGGAGCATGCTCCATAGGGTACATCAATAACTATTACGTTAGTTAAGCTACCCAGGCTGCAGTCCCTACCGTGGTGGGTGACCGCAAGTGGTACAAACAATTCTCGAGATCTTCCATGCTTCGGTAGGCACGTTAAGCCGTTGTTCCCGGCTGTCATAATTGGTAGCAGACATTAAGCTATGTCAGATGCCTTTAGGCAGCTTGAAAAAATGTTACGCCAGTGTTGACCACTTACACACACGAAAAACAAACAAACAGTGCTCGCTCGTCAAGATTACCTTTCATAGCTTTTCCTTGCACACATTTGTTCCGCATTGTTTTTAAGTGTTTATTTTGCATTCAAAATGTTCACAAATTTATATTCAAATTATTAATTATTGTTCAAAAGCTAAAAACTACAAGCATTTCGGAACCGACCACTACAGGATATCATCACCAACATACATCAAGATATATAAGCAAGAAGTCCACGGCCTCAAGGGTTTCCAGAATGACCTGTTGGGCGTAGCTTACATCCAGCGCCTTTCTGCCACCTTACTCAGGTCCGACCACTTGGTGGCTGGCTGGCTACGCTTACATTTATCAGGTTACCATTCGTGATCCTTTCTGCATCATTAGACATTGCTTTTGCACGCTATGTGCCCCGCCTATGGAATATTGATACTTTAAAGAGCTTTCATTTTTAAACTTTCGCGCTTTAAACACATAATTATGTTTATAAACGGGACTTAGCACGAACCTTTTTATTATTTACTACATCCATCGTGGTCGCAACGAGACTGGAGTACTCCATTGAAACGTCAACGGAAACAAATAATAAAAAGGTTCCTTCTAAGTCCCGTTTATAAACATAATTATGTGTTTAAAGAGCTTATTCGTATGGAAATTCATATTTATTCATAACGAAATATGCTTTAGATTCGTCACAGAATTAGGATCAGGGGTGTCATCAATTTGGCGAGCTCCGTGGCGCAGTGGTTAACAGGCCAGCCTGCGACACGAGGGTTCTCGGGTTCGATCCCCGGTCAGATAATGACGGAAAACGATCTTGTCAGATTGACCTGGGTCTTGGACGTTTATCTATTATCATCATAAGCATCATCAGGTCTTTTTTAGTCTCCACTGCAGGAGCATGACGCTCTCTGTACTACCGGAGCCATACTTGGCCAGAGCAGACAGAGAATTTGGCCTACACTCTGCTCGCTGGCCAGACGGGTTGGAGAGGTCTCATTGATGTCTATGAGCTTTGTTTAGCTTGTATTTCCTAAGTGACCTCTTACGACATCCATGGGAAGACTTGGAGTGGTCCTATTCTACTCTGCCGGAAATCACACGGCTATGTAGTAATGTATATCTATATAAGTATCTATTATAAAATATAGTATCATTGAGTTAGTATCGTACAACACATATTCACAACTTATTATAGGGCTAGCTCAATTTGTGTGATATGTCCCTTATATTTATTTATTCTCATACTTCCACAGCCTTTCCACTTGCCACGCATCTTAGCACAGTTCGGCTACACAGTATATTGTTTGTGGAAATTCAGCCTTATATCTTATTATATTCACGTTTGAGCGATAATTGGATAACGGATACCTTTTGTAGGCGTTGTCACTTAGCACAATGTATTTGTATTTTGGGTTTGGGAAAGGTACATTGATATGTAAGATATTCCTGAAGGACCGGTAAAACATAGGTACCTACTGCAGACAAGATATTCCATTTGATGGCTTCATTCATTTTGTACTACCGTATCTTGTCGATTTTGCTGAAAAAAGAACGTGATTTTGCCTAGTATGTGGCCACGGCCACTGCCCTGTCATTTGCCTCCTCTAGATCCTTTTGTGTGCAGTAAGTGTTTGTTTGTTGTATATTTATATATACATTTATTTCTATGATCTCGGAAACGGCTCTAGCGATTTCGCTGAAAGGTAATATGAATTCGGGGGTAAACAATCGATCTAGATTAACCTTATGTTTGGAAAAACGCGTGTTTTCGAGTTTTCAGCGGCTTTCTCTCCACGCAGAATATGGTCGCTAATTTCGTCTTGCTGGCCACTGTCCGTCTGGTCCAGCGGATTAAGATGCGGACGGCAAGAAACGAGAGTTTCGGTTCGAATCCTGCTCGGTGACTTATTTTTGTTTTTAATATTTTTAATGTTTTTATTGTTTTTAGACAAGTTTAAAAAAATTTAGCTAGTGTTTGAGATAACAATGTAAATTTCTCATAAATATAGATTATCACCTAAACACCACCATATTACAATACTTAAATAGTAATAACCGGTCGCCCAGGTAGTGGTGAAATAAAACAACATACTTACATACATGAACTCGAAAAACAATACACTCCCTTTTTGGCCGCCGTGTAATAAAATATGAAAACCAACCTGATCTTCAGAAGTTTATTTTTTTAAGTGTTATATTTAACATTCACAATGCTATTTTGATATACTCTTATTAAAATAAGAAATAAATAATAGTGAAAAAAATTCAAGCGGGCGGGATTCAAACCTGCCACCTTAAGTCGCAGGTTCAAATACCACACGCTTGAAAAAAAAATTTCACCGTATTTTATTTCTTAATTTAATAAGAGTATTAGAAGTTTCGTTATTAATAGGTATAACTTTACTCTAAACTTTGATAATGACTTTAAACAACTTTAAGGTTTATTTAATTATTTAAGTTTGCAAACGTTATTTTTCAGTTACGAATAAAAAGAAAGTTTAAACACTAGTTTATTTGTAATTTACCTCCAGGAGAAGAAAGAAGGTGATTCTGTTACATAAAGGAGCATTGGCGTGAATTTTTATTTAATTTGTTTTATTTTATTCTTTACAATACTTTTCTTACAATATTTCTTATAATAATCACCATTCACTCTACACTTTTTTCATCGCTGAGCTCAAAGTATAACTAAGTGCATATTTTAAATAAATAATAATGTTTAAGAGTAAGATATTAAAATGTCAAGTTGCTACTTGGGTGGAATCGATTTTGCATAACGGCAACACTGCGAGTAAACGTTAGTGGTTGTAATGGATGAAACCGTCGCACCCGTCCACCGCATTACAATATCAATTAGAATCAAGCTGATCCTTGAAGTTAATCGATTAATTGTATTTGGAAACTGTAAATTAAAAGCCTAGAAGTGTTGTGAAGCTATTATTTCGGAGCCCTAAGTATGAAACACGAATCACCT
Organism: Elegia similella; assembly: GCA_947532085.1. Taxonomy (NCBI): domain Eukaryota; kingdom Metazoa; phylum Arthropoda; class Insecta; order Lepidoptera; family Pyralidae; genus Elegia; species Elegia similella. The sequence continues at coordinate 23,043,787 of OX383930.1, forward strand.
AACAGCTAAAATTGACCGAAAATTCGGCAAATATATGATTCCTCAGGTTTTAAAATAAATTAACCAAACAATACTGATGGATAAAAATGTTCTTCTACTACTCATACTACTGTATAATGGTCAGGACAGCATGGCAGTCTTTAAGATATACTTTCCATGCTGTATAAAGTTCCAGCTTATTTTTAAGACTGGCCTGGCTGTTGTTTTTGCGCTTTTTATGACTATCCACGGCCTGACGTCAACATAATGTGCTTGTCCCTGTCGCCTCTTACGACATCCATGGGAATTATTAATAAAAATATTAGGACTTATTAATTGATACAACGACTTTTTATCGTCAAGGACAAAATATAATTTATACACTATAAACATATTTTTTTTCTGAAGTTAAGGTTCTATATCATAAAAATACGCAATATGACATAACGACACATTCAATTAGAACTATAAATGGATGAAACTGTTGTTTTAGCATTTTATAGTGAGGTTCAATATCATCATAGGTATAAATTGTGTGATGATAATGCCAAGAATCTTTAACGCGAAATTTCATTAGGTATATAGTTTACACAGGGTTTACATTAAATTATCCAATCATCAACTTTATCGTCCAATCAGGGTGCTTTGGTTTCATCAATTCAATTAATGGGCTTTATATTGGACACTGCCTATAGTTATATCAGATTAAAATTCCGTTCATTTCATTAACTTAACAATTTCAAAAACACATTCAGCCAATTATCGATAACTCAGTGGTCGTGAGAATTAAAAACGCTTACGCATGTTAAGCAACCCTGGGCGCAGCCCAAACTGTGATTGGTGACCGCAAGTGGCATAAAATTATCTAGAGCTCCTCCGATCTTCGGAAGACACGTTAAGCCGTTGTTACGTTAATAGATAAACTTAAAAATTACAGGATCGATTTTAAGAACTCTTTCACAAATAGGAAAATTAATTACCGGTAAAGTAACATGAACATTTTAAAATAACTTATTTTCAAAAGAACTAGAGATCCGTACGAAAGTAAGATTAATATAACTCAAGGTTTCATTTGCCTATAAACGTCATTGTTGGGCGAGTGCTGCAAAAACTTTTCTCTGTCACCTAAGCGTGGTCCTGACTACATTCTTATCTGTGATGGTTTGGAACCCGGGATATGGGGACCGGGGGTCAGCCCGCGGGGGCCGGATAGACTGTTTTAAAATCAAAACCTCCAAGGAAAAAGTCGCAGGAAACAGCTAGTAAAAAATATGAAAAGAAAAAGATCAAAGACAGGATCTAAAAGGATATCCTTACAAATATTATAAATGCGAAAGTGAGTTTGTTTGTTTGTTTGTTACGCTTTCACGCCGTAACTACTGAACCGATTATCATGAAATTTTGCATACAAGTTCTCTGGAGTACGGAGAAGGACATAGGCTACCTTTTATCCCGGGAAAAAGTACTGTTCCCGAGGGATCGACATTGCCGCGGGCGAAAGCTAGTATTTAATAAAGGGTGATTTGGTTATATCAATTAAATTAATAGGCTTTCTAACGTAGGCTTTCTAACGGCGAACATTGTCAATAATAATTATGAGAATACACTTTCATTAATTTCATTAACGATGTATCAATTTCAACAGACATTTTATTAATATTGATGTACATAATCAAACAGAATGATATGACCACATTTAGCATGTTAGCGTGTACATGGAAAACGGAATCAAAATAGTGATGGGTTGCTAGCCGCACCGCCTATTGACATGATTCCGCAGATTTTAGCCCAATCTCTCGATCGGCTTTTTCGATCTGCGTGGGTAGAGAAGCAGCTGGCACATTCTACGTTTTTTCTTTTCTCCCAGACCAGCATGGAAGCTTATATAAAATCATATCCTTACTAATATTATAAATGCGAAAGTGAGTTTGTTTGTTTATTTGTTTGTTTGTTACACTTTCACGCCGTATCTACTGAACCGATCATCATGAAATTTTGCATACAAGTTCTCTGGAGTGCAGAGAAGGACATAGGCTACCTTTTATCCCGGGAAAAAGTACTATTCCCGAGGGATCGCCATTGACGCGGGTGGAGCCGCGGGCGAAAGCTAGTAATATAATAAATTGCTTTATGGTCCAATCACGGTCACGATGGTTTCATCAAGTTAATTTAAAGGCTTTGTATCGGCGAACTGTGTCTGACGAAATCATTATGAAATTAAACTGTCACTTTAATAATATTATACCGTTTCAAAAGACTAATTTATTTTCATTTATTATTGTTTTGACTAGCTCCGTGGCGCAGCGGTCAACACGCCAGCCTGCGACATGAGAGTGCCCGGGTTCGATCCCCGGCCAGATCAAGATGGAAAATGATCTTTTTCAGATTGGCCTGGGTCTTGGATGTATATCTATATAACGGGACGTCGGGAAGCCGGGAGTTCATCTCGGGTTGCTCGTCTAATCTCTTGCCAACACCGGAGTCCATCATGGGCGTTATATCCCAGGAAAACACACAAAAATAAGTACACGGACACGTAGTCTAATCACTGTTTTAATTAACACACAACTTGAACTAAATTAATAATAACGGATTACAAAAATAAACTGCGATTAGAGAGCCAATGGGTTTGCACATGTAATGTCGTGTAACCGCCATGAACGTCCAGCCAATAATGACGTTGACGTCTACTCGCAATGACATGTACAACTCCATTCGGTGTTACCCGCTCTCAAAATTAATTTAACACAAACAAACTTCTAAAAATATTATGATTTTGTGAGTTATTTAATCTCGTTATATATATGAATTTGTTTTATAATATAGTATCCCATAACACAAGTCTCGAACTTACTTTGGGGCTAGCTCAATCTGTGTGATTTGTCCGTATATGTTTATTTATAAAAGACATCTAATCAGATTAATAAATTAGTGATGTCCATAAATAACCAACTTAAGTATATTTTGAGAGTGTATATAATATACAAGATTATTTAAAAGATTTAGGAAGGATATGTTTATTAACTAAGCATTGAATGAAAAAGGAATGGCTTTCGTCCAGAAGTAGAACACAAATCCTTACTTCCTTATTATTATTATCCTTATCCTTACTAATATTTTAAATGCGAAATTGAGTCTGTTTGTTTGTTTATTTGTTTGTTTGTTTGTTACGCTTTCACGCCGTAACTTCTGAACCGATCATCATGAAATTTTGCATACAAGTTCTCTGGAGTACAGAGAAGGGCATAGGCTTTTGTCCCAGGAAAAAGTACAACTCCCGAGGGATCGACATTGACGTGGGCGTAGCTGCGGGCGAAAGCTAGTAGCAAAATAAAAGAGTATTTATATAAGTTTATTTATTTATTTGTCACCAAATACCCATGTATCTATCTGTTTTGAAGATGGACTCTCTAATTTAATCCAAACTTTAGAAGTACACTGGGCGTAAATTAAATTATCTGACATACTTATGTCAAAATTGATTTATGGGCCAATCACGGGTACGTTGGTTTCATCAACTCAATTAAGCTTTATATTGGCAATCCAATAACTTATCAGATTAAACTTTCAATTCATTAACTTCATAAAGTTTCAAAAGGTACCTCATTAATTTAAATATTATTCAAATATTTTTTTTACATAATCAACTTTTTAAGTAGATAGAGTGAACCTTGTGCAATTTTTTAGGAACTGAATAGTTAAAAGTCCAAGACTCGATTCATGCGGAAGGTTAAATTGTCTTACTAGGTGTGCCCGCGGCTCCGGTCGCGTATAGGGGACCGTCTTATCATAACTTTGTAAAATTAATATTATCATTGCACACTCGATCGCTAACATAATATGTTCCAAAAAATAATAATGTACCTATATAATAAAAATTGTAATCATAAAATGAAAAAAAAATTATAAATGAAGAAATTAGATGATAAATGATAAAGATAGATGATAAAACAAAAAAGCCTACCTTTTATCCCGGGAAAAAGTACTATTCCCGAGGGATCGCCATTGACGCGGGTGGAGCCGCGGGCGAAAGCTAGTAATATAATAAATTGCTTTATGGTCCAATCACGGTCACGATGGTTTCATCAAGTTAATTTAAAGGCTTTGTATCGGCGAACTGTGTCTGACGAAATCATTATGAAATTAAACTGTCACTTTAATAATATTATACCGTTTCAAAAGACTAATTTATTTTCATTTATTATTGTTTTGACTAGCTCCGTGGCGCAGCGGTCAACACGCCAGCCTGCGACATGAGAGTGCCCGGGTTCGATCCCCGGCCAGATCAAGATGGAAAATGATCTTTTTCAGATTGGCCTGGGTCTTGGATGTATATCTATATAACGGGACGTCGGGAAGCCGGGAGTTCATCTCGGGTTGCTCGTCTAAACTCTTGCCAACACCGGAGTCCATCATGGGCGTTATATCCCAGGAAAACACACAAAAATAAGTACACGGACACGTAGTCTAATCACTGTTTTAATTAACACACAACTTGAACTAAATTAATAATAACGGATTACAAAAATAAACTGCGATTAGAGAGCCAATGGGTTTGCACATGTAATGTCGTGTAACCGCCATGAACGTCCAGCCAATAATGACGTTGACGTCTACTCGCAATGACATGTACAACTCCATTCGGTGTTACCCGCTCTCAAAATTAATTTAACACAAACAAACTTCTAAAAATATTATGATTTTGTGAGTTATTTAATCTCGTTATATATATGAATTTGTTTTATAATATAGTATCCCATAACACAAGTCTCGAACTTACTTTGGGGCTAGCTCAATCTGTGTGATTTGTCCGTATATGTTTATTTATAAAAGACATCTAATCAGATTAATAAATTAGTGATGTCCATAAATAACCAACTTAAGTATATTTTGAGAGTGTATATAATATACAAGATTATTTAAAAGATTTAGGAAGGATATGTTTATTAACTAAGCATTGAATGAAAAAGGAATGGCTTTCGTCCAGAAGTAGAACACAAATCCTTACTTCCTTATTATTATTATCCTTATCCTTACTAATATTTTAAATGCGAAATTGAGTCTGTTTGTTTGTTTATTTGTTTGTTTGTTTGTTACGCTTTCACGCCGTAACTTCTGAACCGATCATCATGAAATTTTGCATACAAGTTCTCTGGAGTACAGAGAAGGGCATAGGCTTTTGTCCCAGGAAAAAGTACAACTCCCGAGGGATCGACATTGACGTGGGCGTAGCTGCGGGCGAAAGCTAGTAGCAAAATAAAAGAGTATTTATATAAGTTTATTTATTTATTTGTCACCAAATACCCATGTATCTATCTGTTTTGAAGATGGACTCTCTAATTTAATCCAAACTTTAGAAGTACACTGGGCGTAAATTAAATTATCTGACATACTTATGTCAAAATTGATTTATGGGCCAATCACGGGTACGTTGGTTTCATCAACTCAATTAAGCTTTATATTGGCAATCCAATAACTTATCAGATTAAACTTTCAATTCATTAACTTCATAAAGTTTCAAAAGGTACCTCATTAATTTAAATATTATTCAAATATTTTTTTTACATAATCAACTTTTTAAGTAGATAGAGTGAACCTTGTGCAATTTTTTAGGAACTGAATAGTTAAAAGTCCAAGACTCGATTCATGCGGAAGGTTAAATTGTCTTACTAGGTGTGCCCGCGGCTCCGGTCGCGTATAGGGGACCGTCTTATCATAACTTTGTAAAATTAATATTATCATTGCACACTCGATCGCTAACATAATATGTTCCAAAAAATAATAATGTACCTATATAATAAAAATTGTAATCATAAAATGAAAAAAAAATTATAAATGAAGAAATTAGATGATAAATGATAAAGATAGATGATAAAACAAAAAAGCCCTTCAGGCGAGTAGGCGACCAATACTGTTGAAAGAGTTTCTTTTGGCGTTTCTTCTCTGCAGTGGTCGGTTCCGAAACGCTAGTAGTCTGTAGCTTTTGCACATTAAGTAATAATATAAATATGACTAAATTAGATCCTTTAAAATGTGATTTGACGTGCCTGCAAAGGCCTATTTTCTGAATAAACGTTTTGATTTTGATTATAACTGGAAAAAATAAATATGTAGCCTATTCTGTGTAAGTCTAAATGTTTATCTGCCAAGTTTCTTACAATATAGATAATTATTTTAAGAGTTATGGAGAAAGATTCAAATAAACACGCATACAGAAGATCTAAAAATCGACAATTTAGTTTCAGTATCATGTATAGAGCTTATAAACACGATATCTCTGGAAACAAAGTAACTTACTCCATGACCAACCCTTACAGATTTATAATTAGTATTGATTGTTTGAAGATAACGACAGGACCTAATATTGGGAAATTTTATTAAACAGTTTACACTGGTCTAACATTAAATTATCTGCCATTATCTAACTACATTATCGGCCAATCACGTGACAAAAAAGTATGTTGCTGAAGCAACAAAAAACCGTTTCTAGATTTGTCCTTATACAGTTCGAGAAAATAGTTTAAAATTTTTTAAATCTGTATTTAGGAAGTAAAAAATTAAATATACAAAACCTTTCGTGACATCACAGATTAACCGCACTTAAGCGTATGCCTTTGCTCGAAGCAGCTCTTACGAAAAAAACTAACATGGCAAGCATGTCACTTTGTTTAACAGCTAGATGACAGTGGCAGCTACTCGGCCCTGTGGGTTTAGTCGGTACTGGTATTATTTTGTTTTGTTGTTTGTTTGGTTTGGATAATACTTGCTTGAATTTGAAGGTAAGCACGGACTATCTGATAATTATTATTAAATGTAAATAGTCGTAAAGTCGTATTTTTTTGTTTGGCACATTTTGGCGATGGCATTGACATTGACATTAACATTTTTTAAATGAAATCCGGATATGTAAAGTTCAAGCATCACTGTACATACAGCCTTACGGGTACGTCACTTCCGGCTAATTAATTATTTTTTAAAAGATTTTTATTTTAATAATTACGCAATATCTAAAAAATCTAAAATAAACGGGTCCTCCCTTTTGTCTATTTGAAAAACAAATAAAAAATATCATCAAAATTTTTGTCATATGGTCAATTCAATTAATTGGCTTGAACACTAACAATAATTCATCTAATTAACTTCGTTGTATCAGTTTCAAAGGGCACCTCATAATATGAAATGTATCAAATTAAATTTTATGAATTAGGTAAATTAAATTATAAACAGGTAAAGGAAAATATGTGTGTTGAAAGAAAAATAAAAATAATTTATTTGGTACTTAAGACTAATTTAACAAAACACAAAAACAAATTTAATAAAATACAGAGTTTCAAAACAGTTAAACGTATATAAGGACCAAAAGGTTCCATGGGAATTTATATGTATGATGACCCTTGCAAATAAACATTTCATTTTATTTAATTTAATTTCATTTCATTTCCACTCAGCGTATAGCACAGGCAACGCCCAAAGCCGAGGTCCGTCCCACCTGGGGGCTTTGGTTGTTGTTTATAAAGGCTGAGGGTACTCTGCCCTCGCCTCAAACGCCCGGTGAACTAGCGAAAACTCACTTGGAGCTAGCTACATAGTCCTTTCAAAGTGAGGTTGCGCCTTCAGACGACAAGAGTAATGAGAAATAATATATATTTTTTGTATCTAATGTATTAACCACTGTACTGTTTATTTTTAGCCCAGCAGGCCTAAGCATCATTAGCGCTTAAAGATGTAAAGCAAACCCGGATATGGTCCCTATTGGGGTGAGTGACCACAAGTAGCATAAAATATCTCGGGCTCCTTCGTGCTTTGGAAGGTACGATAAGCCGTTGGTCCCGCCTGTCATCATTGATTGCAATCGTTATATAGTCGGTAGTACTAGTACGAGTTGGTACATACTACAAACGTGTAACGCCGTCACTCATTTGAATTCTAAGGACGTCAATTTGTAGTTAAATAAAAGAATATAGCATAGAACGGCGAACTATTTGTACAATGTTCTAAGGGTCTGTAGCTCTCTTTCTCAACAAGTCTATATGTCACTAAGTTTCCAACTGACCCCAGATAAGTCGAGAGTAAACTAACATCCGCCCCGTGACCACAAAGACCATGCAAAGTTTCAGCTATCTTCCCCAGTTGGAAACAAACAGACTTACTTATTAATAAGTAACGAAGATAAGACTAGTTGATAGCCCAACTTTGAGTTACAAGGGACGGATCTGTAACTTTTAGTTGTTTAGTAGAATATATTCTAGTAGTAGACTTATGTTATATTTCATTATTTAACCAGGTGAATGTATTCACCAGGTAAAATAATGAAATAATAATATGCACCAATACCAAGCCGCTATATTGGGTATTGGTATTCTTAATTTTATCTTTTAAAAAGTGAAACTTTATTATATATCCTTACTAATATTATAAATGCGAAAGTGAGTTTGTTTGTTTGTTTGTTACGCTTTCACGCCGTAACTACAGAAACGATGATCATGAAATTTTGCATACAAGTTGTCTGGAGTACGGAGAAGGACATAGGCTACCTTTTATCTCGGGAAAAAAGTAATATTCCCGAGGGATCGACATTGACACGGGCGGAGCCGCTGGCGAAAGCTAGTTATTAATAAACCGGCCAAGTGCGAGTCGGAATTGCACATCAAGAGTTCCGTGTCACCATAAAATATTTTACAGTAAAACACGTTTCTTGTATGTGTTCCTTATTTCTAAATATATATTGGTAAAATTTTTGGTAAAACGGCAATAGATCTTCTTTTTTTATGTATAATTTGATTGCGTTTAACCTCTATCTTGCCTGATAAGAAGCAACGATGAAGTCTAGGGTGGTACACGCAAACTCAAATAATGCCTATTCACTTTTGAAACTTGAACATCGGGAAACAGCGATGCGGGGAGGGAATTCCATTCCTTCGCGGTTCGCATAATGATGGAAGAGGCGAATCTAGAGGTGCGATGAGCACGCAGGAATATCGACCACGTACGGATGCAATCCCTGCCCACGCCGTGTCGTCCGAATTATTGACTCTTAAATGGACTCTTAGAGTAGTAGATTACTTCTCTTACTCATTTTGTGTAAATTTCAAATCCATTTCGTTTCAATAGATGCAAGCCTGTGCCGGTCATAAGGCTGGATGGACGGACAGCGGAGACTTAGTAATGGGGTTCCATATTTAAAAAAGCTGCAAGCGTGTCTTTAAAGTAGGTAACCCACCACCAAGTTGGTGCAAAATGTATGTTCAGTCCATTATCCAAACATACCTGGTAATGTTATTATATCATCACCCCTATCTTCCTTTATACCATCAATCAAGCATGTTACTCCTAAATTCATGTGCTTCGTCGCCATTACTGCTGTAAGTGCAATAGATAAATCTTCCTGGACAGGGCCGGATTACCGCATAGCCCTGCCAGTACCGAGCCTGCGCATTCAGCTAACCTAGGGACTACGTAGGATAGTTCTTATCACGTCCTTATCAATCACAGTGGAGACAGAACCTTAGACTAAAACTCACGTTTAGCATGATGGTGGAAAAGGAAATAAAACTAGATAAAGTTGCATCGCCTAAGACATAATTTCTGGGACATTTACCCATTCCCTTAATAGTCTTTAATGATGACCTCAGTAAGAATATCAGTACATTGTTATATTTTTTTTTTCTACCAGTGAGCATGACATCACACTCAAACACTACTCTAATTTTCATCTTAACGTTCTTCCTAGTTGTAACCTGAACTGTGATGCGTCAGACCTTAAGGTCCCGTAATATTATTTGGCGGAAGTTTTTACGACAGCTTGCCTACCTGATGACAACTTATTTACTTGGGTAGGTCCAGAACTGCTAACCTATACCATTTTTTTACGACATAGGCCAGCAAACAAGCAAGCGGGTCACTTGATAGTAAGTGATCACCACTGCCCATGGAAAACTGAAAAAAGAAACAGTTTTTTGATATTTATACATTAACTTGATATTTCTTTGAATACTTTTGCAGAGTGCGACTTCTGTACGTAAAAGTACTAGTAGGTACTTATTCTGTGCCTAGGTGCCTATCATGGTTACCTAATGTGCTTATGGGCCCAGCTACGGTTAATGTACCTACGTGATATAATCCGGCCCTGTACCCAGCCTTACACAGGATTTTCACTATAAAAAGACGTATTATGGGCACCCTAGCTGCTTTTGATTAGCGCCTCTTTTGTGTTGACTACGAAAATCATTTCGCTCTATAGAAATGGCGGATACCCCATTTTAACAAGCTGTGATGAAGCTGCATTAATAATAACCATTGTTCACGGTTTTGTGTTTATACTGAGCCTTTTTGTGAACATTTTGATTATGGTTTGACTATATGAATTGACTGTATTTTTATTTTATTTATGTGTGAATTGTAAAAAATTCTTTCATATTTATGAAGGAATTTTTTATATATTTTATATATGTAAGCTGAACAATTCTTTCACATTTAATGTAAACTATAGTTTTTTTAACTGCTTATGAAGTTGTTGATTTGTATTTTTATTTAACTTGCAATATTCAGGTATCTTGTATATGTATATATCTGGAAGCACGGTATTGCCGCCGTCACCATGAGCCAAGCCAAGAGCACAACCTACTTTTCTCGAAAAGTTCGTAATTATTTAATATTATTATAAATAATTACGAACTATTAAAAGTTAAAAAAATATTTATTATTATTATATAACTAATTTCATTATTATTATTTTTGACTTAATAGTAAATAACTATGTATGGAGTATTAACAAATCCAACAAAAAAAAAACATGCTATTGAAAATCTTAAGAAATGTATTACTTACCCTATTTAAGCAAATAAATTATATTGAATTTTTGAATTCTTGATTTTTTTAATTTTTTTGCGTGCTTTATCCTAACTTTGGTTTGTATTATCACCACCAGATAAATTAAATTCTGGGGATATGATGTCAATTCGTGACACTAAACGTGGTGTTTGGTTCTTATGGCCTTATGCTCTGTCTACCCCGAAAGGGAACAGACGTGATAATATTGTATGTATGTATGATGTCAATAGTACACCTAAATAACATACAAAGTTTAAATTGTATAGCTCTTGACCTTTAGAATTTAATAATATAGAAAAAAAAAAAACTAAGTTTACTTTTCATTTTGTTAGTTAGTATAGCTTGGCCTATAAATAATAAATATAACGTTATATTAAATATACCTCTTAAAGATTACTATACCCACGTTATGAATTGAGTAAAAGGTCTAAGGTATATGTATTTTTTGATCATAAAACTTGTCCGCTCTTATTTAATAAAAATCATATAGGTATATAAACATTTTCCTCCACTTGACATTTACTTTGAGCCGGACCTCGGGAATTCACAAAGCGGCGGATACGAGCGACAGGCTCGACTCGACCCAACTATCGACATATTGCAAAAGTACTTTTCAAAATAAAGCTCGTAAACGAACTTTCGATAAAGTAGATGAAAATTTAATTAAATAAAAAATAGGGGAACAATTTCTTTTCAAAAAACTTAAAGGTACGAGTTTGATATCATGTGTTTAATTTGTCCCTGAAATAGGGCCCGGAAGCCACTCAAACTCGATGAGCATAGGCTATAGAATGAAATACATATATCTAGGGCGTGTGTAATTTAAGGGCGAAAGACGAAGGTGCGAAGTGTTGAGGCACGAAATAACTCATGCGCGAAGATTTGAGGTGCAATTGGTTTAAAGATTTGACTGGCAGAGAATGCCTTATGGCATTAAGGCCATCTATTTGTACGTTTTTCGTGCAAAAAAGTTTAAATAAATATACTGAGGTGCGAAGAGTTGAAGCGCAAATGTATTGAGGTGCAAATGAATCTAGGCTCGAAGAGCTAAGGCGCGATTAAACCCAGGCGAATTTATATCTACCCGTGCAAAAGCCAGGGCGGACCGCTGGTTGCATATTCCTATGTTTTAGTCTTGGTAGAGCCACGCTACCGGCAAAATGAATTGCTAGTAGCATGAATGGACTGGCTCGTCCGGGGAAGTACCACATTCTCACAGATAATCGACGTCTGAGTAGTTTTACCGCTTCTATGCTTCGTTCGGTGAGTGAGAGAGCCGGAGGCCCTTCCCTCCCCATTTTCTTTCCCCAACTCCTTGAAAGACCGACAACTTACCTGTCCCACCCTGGTGTTGCAGTTGTCCATGGGCAGCGGTGATCACTTATTATCAGGTGACCCGCTTGCTCAATTGCCGTCATATGGCATAAAAAAATACCTACTTTAAAATAATGACTTTTGCAAGTTGTACATCACTGAGTTTCTACGGCCGGCTGCTTACCTGACGCCAACCCTCCTCTTGTATCTCCAAAACCGCAACCAAATCTTGTCGGTAGAACCCCTCTGTGCGACACGACTTTGGCCTTCTCTTTTTAGGGTTCCCTACCCAAAAGATAAAAACGGGATCCTATTAATATCGCTCTGCTGTTCGTCTGTCTGTCTGTGTGTCCGTCTGTCACCAGGCTGTATTTCATGAACCGTGATAGTTAAACAGTTGAAATTTTCACAGATGATGTATTTATGTGGCCGCTATAACAATATACACAAAAAAATTGAATAAATTTTTAAGGGGGCGTGTCGTATAAGATGACCAAGAAGCATCTTTCACCGCGTAAGTTCTAGTTATCATGAATTTAAATATTGGTCAATATTAAACATAAAACTATCGTATAAACATAGAACTAAGAGCGTTTTCGCACAACGTCCGATCCGAATCCGTGAAATACGGATCTAGAAAACTCGGACCAATTTCGGATGTGGTTTTTCGCACTTCATGGACTGCGATCAAACGTGATGCAAAAGCTCTCTTGCACGGCTTTATAAAAATAAAAATGATAGCCAGAGCCTTTAAATTATAATCAAAGTCAAAATGCACTTTGTGCAACCTAGTACCTGTCAAAATACTTTAGCACACATTAAATTAAAATGTCGCCTATATTTTCAACCTATTTATAACCTCGTAAGGCCCAATGTACTCAGACGAGGCCAAAAAAAAGAAAGCGTTCGGACCCAAGAATTTATATTTTTTATCAACGTTATTACCCACTGTGATCACTTGAGGACAAAATAAAAAAATCCAAGATACTTGAATTTTAGCGCGTAAATGATCTGTCAGTTGTTGTCCTCTGGTTGGTCGAAACATAAACATCAATTTGATGTAAATGAAATTTCTGACCAATGATGTGAAATTAGTCCTTTTTGACCAAAATGGCAAACATGCAGCGTCCACGTCGAAGAGGTGAGTTATAATCTTAATTTATTTCAGTCATCGACGATTTATTTTTTAATCAGTGTTGATAAATAAGTGACTTACATGTACTAGTTTTCAAATACAATACTATTTGGTTTCAATGTAACTGTAATGCATATTTATGTACTATTGAAAAAATATGTACTCGCCTGATCACAGCGGGCGTTACCTCTATTTTTTTATGTGATTACTTGATCACATTGGGTTTTAATTATATTACAAAAATATATTACTTATTTTTATATTTTGTTGCAGATTTGAAAAATTATGAAATCGAGGACTTGTTATATGAATCAGAAATTGAAGATCTGGATTGGTACCTTCTTCAGTTTCTGAATCATCAAGGTCTGACCTAGGGGTCGGCAAGATAACGGCTTATATTCTGAGTTCGGGATTACCTAGGACCGAGATAACAGCTGCTCATCAAAATCGGAGCGCGAAGCTGAAACTACTGCATCAAATTAATGTGGAATTCCTCATGGTAGAAGTAGGGCAGAAGACGCATAGCTAACTCGACTGGGACACAAAATGCAGAATATCCTAGCCACATTATACCTAAATGTTAAGTTTAGTACTTCATGGTCACTACAGCATTGAAATTAAAATACAGCATTTAAATTATAATTATTAGTATCTACCTCGACAAGGTTAAAATGTTGCTTAATTCAAAATGGATGTAGAAGATTTATGATTTAGATTTTTTTCATTTGCAGTTTCGTTTATGTTCATTTATTAAATAAAAGTTTTGAAACTAGTTTTTTTTTAATTTATTAATTATAAACCATTGTACTCACATGAGAACAAATAAATCAAGGACATGTTTGCAAGTAATACCCAATGTCCTCATGCAAGAACAAAATATATTGAATTTTTAAATATCCCAAAATAATCATACATAGTATTAATGAAGCTATCAATAAGTCCCAATGTAGTATTGCATATATTTTGGGTTCATTTTAATAAAAATCGGCTTGGGTCTGAAGCCTTTCAACTTTTTTGCCCTCGTCTGAGGACACTGGGTCGCACTTCATAAAGGTAAATCTTAAGCTTGGGTTTTACGAGGATAAAGTAAAATGGCGCCACGTTAACCGATAGGAAAAGCTTTGGATATTTCAAATTCCGCTGCCTTTACGAGGAAAGCCGACGGATTTAATGCCTGTTCACGTTAAATATTTTAACACCCGGAAAATCCATACGCACCGCACCGTATCTTAATACCTTTTTGTTAACAAATAGCTTTTATGTAGAACCACAGAATAAGTAGAACTATCTGACCCAGCGAAATTCGTTGCGCTTATCACCAATTTTTTTGTCGACAATATTTCCTTATGGTTTAACGATTATTCTGCTATTCGGGATAAATCAGTTTTGTCACACTAAAAATATTAAGAAAGGCACAGATAATAAAGAACAATAGTGTCGTTGCCTCATTTCAAGCATACTACTAGCGCAACAAAATACTTTAATAGATACGATTTTTGATTTTTCCGATGAGTAGTTTCACTAGGACTTCTCATTTTACACGTTAGAATAGTACACGTCGGCATTTTTCGATTTTTTTTCACGCTTTACATTAGAATTACAATTATTAAAATAAATTTATTGTAAAAAAATATAGTGATTTATGTGTAATGTAGATATGGCGGAATATCTTACGCCGCTTACCCCTACTATACAAAATGATATTTGAAAACTGACACTGATTGGATTAATAATGATTGAAAATGATATTCATTATAATTTAGTGATGTTCGCATTTAACTAATGTACATGAAAAGATACGTTTAACTAAAATTATGCTGCCTTCATTAGTATGAATTATAGGACTCATCAAATAGTTTGAAGCAAAACTAATGGCATGCCATTAAAATGGTCGTGTGTAGCTTTTAAACTTTATCAACATTAGTATAAAACAGCCTCCGTGGTCCAGTGGTAAAGGCGTTTGTCTGTTGACCCGGGGGTCGTGGGTTCGATTCCCACCGGAAGCATACTTTGTTTAGTTGTTTCCAGTTGGTTAGGAGATTGCAGACTTGAATCACCTTATTGTCTGATAAAGATGATAATATAGATGATTCCGTGCTTTGGAAGGCACGTTAAGCCGGTGGTCCCAGCCGCCATCTGGTAGTCGTTAAAGGAACCACGTCAGAGGCCGAGAGGCGGTTCCGAAGAACTCTGACACCAGGGTGTGCATGGTCGATTGACCGTGACACCTACACGAAATGATGATGAGTATAAAACAGATCGTGATATTTACCGTGCGTGACTATTGTGGGTTTGCGAGTTTTAGATACTTCGGTCCAGTTACATGGACCATGATCACGTTCATACATACTAATATGTCTTTTTCCCTTGCAGGGTAGACTGAGCCCAAGTCTAAAAGCCACATTTAGCATGTTGGTGGCCGTTAGGAGGAAACGGAATCAAAATAGTAATGGGTTGCTAGCGAAGAAACTAAACAAATTGCGGGAGTAGGTCAAAGGCGATTATGTGGCAAATACCCTATTCCTCGTTCATTTCTTGCTGTGGGATATTACTAACTAAGTATATCGAAATCTCGCAAACCACGGGTCATTGCGGAAAAAAATCCCAAAATGATTTGTCAGTCTGCCTTTATTATTAAGCTCTCCTCTCTCGGGGCTACTGGAAGAAATTTCTTTAGGAATAAGTAGCACCCTTGCACTAATTCTCTAGATATTATATATATATATATATATATATATATATATATATATATATATATATATATATATATATATATATATATATATATATATATATATATATATATTGTGTTCTCTTTTTTCTGTGTACATAAAAAAATAAATACATAAATGATTCATACTAATAAAACGATTGTAGTACTTTCGATGCCTCATAATACTTACAAATATTGCGGTTCTGTATCAAGTTCTTGAGGAGTTCGACATCTCGCCCAGTTATTTTTGTAATAATTGCAGTATTCAATTACTGTCTAGTAGTATTTTTAATCCCACGAGCCCAAAGAGCAAATATATTGTGTGTGTACGTGTCACCCATAACTTCCATAAAGGAAGTGCAAAATATATTTTACATCTATGGTGATGCTTGAGTTGTCGTTTCGGTGTGCCATTTTAACAACGGCAACTCGAGCACCCAAAAAACGCAATTCAGAACAAGCGTCTGCGTAAAACGTAAAAAAATTACGGGGAAAATGTATTTAACGTAGTCGCTTTTTTATATAATCATCCCTGTTTGGCAATTTAATTACTCTTATGTAACACACTTATGTGCGTTACACGTTACAATCAGAACCACTGTTTGGACGCACTAGTGAGATAAAAATACTTACAACCAAATGTAAGTGGTTTAAATTATGTACGAAAATAACATCTTTATCAAACTGCACAAAACAGCGTAGTGGCGGCGTTAAAGAAAAGCATTCACCTCTACATATTATCGATGCTTATCATTTTCCTACACTTAGGACAGCTCTAGTAAAATTGGTCTAGCCAGATTCTAATATTTTTTATGATATAGCTAGTTAAACAATACCACTATGTAAGAACCCGCTAAGCATTTTCAAGCTTCACCATACATTTTTGCTCCACTCTGAAGAACACACAGTTTTACAGCCATGTAATGCATCTTTGTACCCAGTTTGTACCGCTATGCTATGCAGCATGTAATTGGTAAAAACGCAGCCTGAGAGAAGGTTCAAGTTCTATATTGTTATCTAGGTGGCTATGTTAATGACATATATGTCGTCATAGCAACTGTGGGTGCGATGCGCGCGCAGACTGAAAAAACAAGTGACTTGCAAGCGGCTCGCCCCGACGACGATCACGATGTACGATGCCCTTCTATTTGTATAAATAAAGAAGTTTATTCAAGATCACACTGTTTGCTGAAATACCTCGCGGCAGTCCTAACATTTTGGTGACCCAACACATGATGGAGCACGCAGCTGTGTATCTGGTATCCTGAAGGAGTCCACCACGGAATCGATCCAAAAGGGATGTAAGTCCAGCGAGGATATCAAGGTTATTTTGCGTGTCTTTAAATACCTATACATCTTGAATTCAAGGTTGCCTCTATCTGGGCGAACAGTGTGCCTTTTCCATGCTCTTGGTACTTGTTTGCCAAGTGAATGATCGCATTCGTCGCCTATTTCTAATCGAGCCAATATTTTGCTATGTCCAAGAAGTTCTAAGGTACGTTGATGCCCTAGGTTACCTTATTTCTAGCTGTCTCTAAATGCAGTTGTAACCTACCAAACTTCCTATCTTATTTCATTTCTCAGTTGCATTGTCGAAAGTGCTAAGACCTTATTATAAGTCCTAGGTTGGTTACCTTCTATTTTAGCTGCTTCAAGCTAGTAACCCTCCTCGCTTTCATTTTGCAATCTGTTCTAAATCTAGTTTCCTAAAATTTATTTCTATTTTGTCCCTAAAATTCATTAAAATTGTATTTTTCCATGATTTTTCTGTTGAGTATAACTCGACTATATGAATACACAGTTATTTCAAATATTGCTCGTGCAAATTTCAGGTTCGCTGTCACAACGGCCGACTCCTTGATTCTGCCGAGTTTATACTGCGAATTCGCGAGTTGTCATCAAGTCACTGACGTCAAACTCTAGTCGGTGGTCTGTTGCGAGTACATTGCCGTTTCGCCATACATTGCGGGCGGACTTTATGGTTGATAACTTTTGTCAATTTTATTTTTTTAATAACTGTGTCTTGTTTATTGCTTGTTCTACCGTTACTAAAAAATAATAATGTCGGAATCGAACGAAATGTCATCTGAAAATACAGAACAATTTAAAAATCTTAATAGACAAAGAGGTACTATTAAGGCAAGACTGACTGTGTTCCAAAAATATGTCAATAATTTCCTTAAAATTTCTAAAAATATAGATAGTATTGCTATTGGAGAGCTTCAACTTAAGTTAGTTCGTATGCAGGAATTGTTACCAGTATTCGACGAAATCCAAAATAAAATAGAATGCTTAGTATCAAATTTAGAGTCACAAATTGAGGAGCGTGACACCACTGAAACTAGTTTTTGTAAAGTTATTTCTCTTGCACAAAATATTATAGAGACCTATAGTAAATCACAGAAAGCTAGTTTTCAGCATAACAGTCAAGGACAAGGGTCTTGTCAGGGCTTCGAGTCTTGTAGTCACGGCAACCAATTAAATATCAAATTGCCTACAATTAACTTACCTACTTTCGATGGCAATCATTTAAAATGGTTAGAATTCCGAGATACATTCGAGTCATTGATACATAATAATGATTCTTTGCCAGCTATAAGTAAGTTTCATTACCTGCGTAACTCGCTAGAAGGTGGCGCAGCTGTAGTAATCAGGTCTGTCGGTTTTTCATCTTCAAATTATGACTTGGCATGGTCAACATTGTGTGAACGATTCAATAACAAGAGAATACTCATAAATAATCACACAAAAGCTTTATTTAGTTTTGAAGCCATCTCGAAAGAATCTTTTAGGTCTATTCGTTATATGATTGACTACTACTCAAAAAATTTACGAGCCTTGGAGGATTTAGGCGAACCAGTACAACATTGGTATACGTTAGTTATATATATTATGTCGTCAAAGCTAGATAGCGCGACTAATAGAAAATGGGAAGAAAATAGAAGCACTTTAAACTCTTCACCTAAGTTAGCTGATTTCTTGGACTTTCTTCGTGGTCGTGCTGATGTCTTGGAAACTACACAGTACAGTCGTGTTGACTCGAGATCGGACAAGAATGCAACAATGAAAGATGTTAATAAAAGTACGAAATCTTTTATTAATATAAATAATAATTCTAACTTTAGGAACTGTGTTGCTTGTAAGCAAGGCCATTTACTTCACACGTGTGACACATTCAAAAATATGTCCTTGCCTGATAGAGTCTCTTTAGTAAATAAATATAAACTTTGTCCTAATTGTCTCCGGTCTGGTCATCAAGTGTCACAGTGTCGATTGGGTCCATGTAAATCCTGTAAAAAAAGGCATAACTCGTTATTACATAAACAATCTGATAACGATGATGTAACTAATTGTAACACACGTACGTTACCAACAACGCATGTAGATTGCACCGTGCAGTCTCCATCGTCCAGTGTAGCCTTATCTGCGTATATGGTGCCAACTCGAGTTTTATTATGCACTGCCGAAGTTGACTTAGTAGACGTAACAAATAACAGAGTCTATCCTGCAAAGGCGGTACTTGACAGTGGCAGCCAGTCTTCTCTTCTGTCTGAAAAAATGCAAAAGATTATGAATATTTCATGTTATAAAACTGAACCTATATCTGTAAGTGGTATCAATAATACTGTAACAAGCGTAGTAAAGACATGTGATCTAAAAGTTAGATCTCGAATTAACGATTTTTCTGTTAATGTTAGCTGTTTGATAACACCACAAATAACTAGTAATTTACCAAATGTCCCAGTCGATGTGTCAAAATTACACTTCCCGCCTAACATTCAGTTGGCTGACACAACTTTCTTCCAACCTTCTGAAATTCATATATTGTTAGGTGCCGACGTGTTCTGGGATATTGTTATGGATAATCAAATAAAGTTGAGTCCAAGTCAAACTATATTGCATGAATCTAGATTCGGCTGGCTTGTAGCTGGTCCTATAGGTTTTGAGTCTAGTCAAACTACTAAAGTTCATTGCAACTTCTCTCAAGAGAAAAATTACGCTCTTGCTATATTTTGGGAGGTTGAAAAGCTTCTGCATTCATCTAAACTATTGTCTAAAAAAGAAAAGGAAGCTCCATTTGATAATAATTATAAACTTTTCGCAGATAGTATATTTTGTGCCAATCTTCCATCACGTAAAAACCCAGAGAAATCTTTTGATGGTTCATTTCCTTTAATTAGGAAACTTTTCTATAACTTAGAGAAACACTTAGCTAAATCTAATACTAAGCAAAGCACCTAATTCTAATTCTACGTGATTACAAATAGTTAAGAAAAATATTCATAATTTAGTTAATCACTAAGATTTATATAAGCTTATCTGCTATGTTTCATAAACAATTGTATAGTAAATAAACTTAATAGAGAAAACGTTATGCTTACCTTAATACAACTGGAACAATCTTCATTCGTAAAGTAATCGCAAAATGATTCTATTCCAGCGGTTATTCCTTCACTGTCGACAACAAATTCAGTCAACTCAAAGTCTAATATTGTAACTTTAAATCCATTTTCTTGATCAAAACATTGTCACTAGACTTTATTTGACAGTGAACATTAGCGACTTTTTCATGGTGGTCTTTAGTTATTATTTTGTTCTATTCACCAGCGTTGTTAACCAATTGGTGGTATGCTACTTAGGCTAATTCCTTCATTTTATGCTTGCGCAGGTTTATTGCACGTCGTTGCAAACCTTAAACTATTTACTGCGATAACGATAAAAATTCGTAGGAGCACGCAATGAATTGGCTAGGTTGTTAAAAAAGAGTGACCAACCTATTGGTGCTTATGCGTCTGGTGAAGCTAATCATTTCAGTTCAGTTTGCTTACTAACCTATCGTCGGTAGAATCCAGGAGGCCGGTGTGTAAGCAGTCAAATTCAATTTACATTAACATTCGAGGAGCTTTCCACATTGTTTGCTCAGACTGAGGCTATTTTGAATTCACGTCCTTTAAGTATTTTGTCCTCGGATCCGTCGGATTTAACACCGCTTACTCCTGGGCACTTCCTAATTGGTCGACCTCTAACGGCGCTACCTACACCTGACATCGATCGTGTCTGTATCAACCGATACCAGCTGCTAGAGAGGCTGCGCCAACAATTTTGGAAGAGGTGGACGCAAGAAGTGTTTTCCGGTCTACAGCAACGCGTAAAATGGCGCACTAAAAGCCACAACATTCAAATTGGAGATTGTTAAGGATGATCAACTACCTCCACTACAATGGCTATTGGGACGGATAGTCAGATGTTATCCTGGTGAAGATGGCATCACCAGAGTCGTCGATGTCTCCACAAAGAAAGGCATTATACGACGAGCAATTTCAAGATTGTGTCCTTTAATCGCAGAATCCTTTCCTCTTGAAAGCAGTACTTTCAAGGGGGGGGAGAAATGTTAATGACATATATGTCGTCATAGCAACTGTGGGTGCGATGCGCGCGCAGACTGAAAAAACAAGTGACTTGCAAGCGGCTCGCCCCGACGACGATCACGATGTACGATGCCCTTCTATTTGTATAAATAAAGAAGTTTATTCAAGATCACACTGTTTGCTGAAATACCTCGCGGCAGTCCTAACAGGCTATAATAGCCCGATTTGCGATAGCCGCCATGTTGGACATCCGGGCAAATGTCAGCTAGCGCCCAAACGAGATTAATCTACTAGGGGTCGCTTGTAGTTTATGCTTTGTCGTAGGTATTAAATGCTTTAGATTATGGCAATAATAAAACAGACGAACAACCAAGTGATCATATAGGGATTCCGATTTTTCCCTTTTGAGGTACGAAACCGTAAAAATATAAAATGTTACACCATATGCATTGTTCCACTGAAAACTATTTAATCATTGAAATAAATAGCCAAAAAAACATTTTAGCGATATTCGTGAAAAATTATATAATTTGACAGACATTTCAATAATTTTGCGAGCTAAATTTGTGGTGAGTATAGGAACATTTCTCTTACATTTTATGTCACTATATCCCATTTCCTCGGCTTGCGTCATCTCTACCCCAAAATGACAAGTGTCAATAGATGATCAGGAGTGTCATCCTCAGCTGCCTGACTGGTGGTTGCAGGTACATACCTCAATCATCGGGTACACGCGCCCGACTTCCCAAGCTGCTATTTCCTTTTTCCCCATTCATCCGACTGAGTGGTATTCCAATACCTTCGTTCTACTAATGCGTATAAGAATGGGATATATAGACCTAAGATTTGCCCGCGTGATAAGACAAAGATACTACATCATTGTAAAGACTTATTAACCCTTATAATCTTATAATAAAAGGTTCATCTATAAAATAAAGACGAACCTTTTATTATATGTTAATTCAGTGACTATTTTGGCTTCGCTGACCAGCCTACAAACGAGTTTAGTTTGTGTACGACTGGTGATTAAGTTCTATTGTTGTGAAATGTACCTACTTTAGGTTATAGTAATATCCCAACTAATATAACAAATACATATATAGATACACATCCAAGACCCAGGCCAATCTGAAAAAGATTATTTTTCCATCTTGACCTGGCCGGGGATCGAACTCGGTCACTCCGTGTCGCAGGCTGGCGTGTTGACCGCTGCGCCACGGAGCTAGACTGGGGTACATTTTATCCCGGGAAAAAGTACTGTTCCCGAGGGATCGACTTTGACCACCGGAACCGCGGGTGGAAGCTAGTTTAATATGGCATTCAAATAATCCATTAAATTATGTTCTCGGATAAACATAAATAAAATATTTTATAAATTAATTAAAAGTTGTATCTGTTTTCATTATAAGCAATTTTTATTTAGGTACTTAGAGAGTAACAACCTTATTCATAACTTTGGCTGAGTCGAGTTGAGCAAGGTTTCGATGGAACACGGCATAACCAAAATGCTTCAGAATTTCAAAACCACAGAGCTAATAAACAGAACTAACTCAAAGAACTTAATCGACCATTTGCGTGGAATAACTTGTACTTAATCTGCTTGCTTGTACTTAAGTGTTATTGTTGTAAAATAGACCTTCTTAAGTTAGATTAAAGCGATATAACAACATTATATCGCAACGATTGTTCGCTGAATATAATTATATTAAACTTATTTAAAACACGATTTATATTGTTACTGAATAAATGAACTATGAACTAAAAATATGAACTACGAAAATTGAAAACTAGATTAGGTATATAATCCGATTTAAGCGGATAAACATTTTGTTGAAATTCTGTTTCAAAAGATATTATCCTTTTACAAGAATTTATTAATTTTACCTTGTGTTTAGGAATAACTTTTATAAAATTAACTGCAGATAAAAATTATATAACTGCAGTCTGCATTCTATGATTGCTGTCAATTTGTTGATAATTTAAAATATAACTAAAACGGTATTGCGTACATTTCCTGACACATTTTTCATTAGAATTTTCTTTGGCTACAGAATGCGTCCGTGGCGTGGTGTAACCAGTGCGGGGTGAGGCGGTGAGGGGGGCGCGATGAGCGCTCCGGAGCCAACAGTGCTTCAAGCGCTGCAAGGCTACACCCAGCTCAGTGACAAGTGGCCCGGACCCCGTGCAGTCAAGATCTATGTCGCCTCCATCTACAATGGTAACATATTTTTGATTTAAACTAACACAAGATAATAACATTATTAATATGCAACTACGGGTTACTCACGTACGAAGTCAGTTATAAGCCGACATGTTTTAACCTTATCCGGAGGTCTTCCTCAGGCTAGTGATGAGCGACGCGGCATGTGTGGGTGGCGCTGACAGCGCGGTCCGCGGCTCGCTGTGCTCCATGTGAGAGTGCAGGGGTAATGGTCTGATCTTCTGCATTGATGATTCCCGTGGTTTTGGCCTATACCTGACTTCGTGCGTGAATAACCCGTAATACGCAAATTGTGAATAATTTTCCTTAAATCAAAACAGGAGCATAACCTCGTGAAGATACTTTGTTTCCATAGCGCGCACACGTCTCAGTACAAGTGCGGAACTAAAGCTAGTTGTTAATGGATCGAAATAAATGTTAGCTCTTCTTGTACTAGTGATAAATCACCTTCTTTGATAGCCACTGTGCTGGTGAGAAGTCTTCGTATTCTCTGAGATAGCTCTGCTCACATTGAACGTTTCCGTTTTTGGCGAGCTCCGTAGCGCAGTGGTTAACACGCTAGCCTGCGACACGAGGGCCCCGGCTTCGATCCCCGGTCAGGTCGAGATGAAAAATGATCTTTTTCAGATTGGCCTGGGTATTGGATGTTTATATATGTATTTGTTATAAAATATAGTATCGTTGAGTTAGTATCCCATAACACAAGTCTCGAACTTACTTTGGGGCTAGCTCAATCTGTGTGATTTGTCCGTATTTATTTATTATTTATTTCCTTTGGAACAAATGTATTAATTGAATGTTACAACGTGATCGGATTGGTTCGTTATACACTTCCACAATTATAGGGTTCCGTACCCAAAGGGTAAATACAACCCTACTAATATGGGTCCACTGTTCGTCTGTCTGTCTTTTATCAGGCTGTATCACATGAACCGTGATAGCCCTCCGCCGCGCGTCCCGCACTCGCCTTGAAAAAGGGCTCCTGACGAGTCCAAAACTATAGCCGGCAATACCGATGAAATAGCACATGAATGACCGGTTTTTAGTCATGATATAGAGATAGCTACAGTTAAAATTTTCACAGATGATATATTTTTGTTGCCACTCTAACAAAAAATGCTAAAAATAGCATAAGATAAATATTTATGGGGGTCTTCCTATATACCCTATATACTCATAACAAACGTGATTTTTGTGCAGTTCTCGATATTAATAACGGCAACAGTTAGACGCTTGAAATATTCACAGAATATTTACCTAGTTGTATATTCACTGCACAAGTAAATCATTAAATTAAAATAAAATAGCATAGTGTCTAATGTTCGGAACTCTTCGTGTGTGAGTCCGACTAGCACTTGACCAAGTTTTCTTTTCGTTATGCTATGAAAAGAACTCCTGAAAATAATCTGTAAAACATATTTCTTTTTAGCCCAAAATCTCTTTTATACAAATGTTTTATAGTCATATTTTTTCGACTCGGACTCAAAGGGACTTTGAAAATACTACATATGTAGTAGTGACGTCACATATTTAGCGTTTTGCATGAGTAATAATATGAGGACTTTGTTAGGCATCTGTGGTATTTTTTTAGATGAAATGGACTCATAACCCAAGTTGCTGTAAACTTAAAAGCAATTTTATTGTAATACCGATTGAGCTGAAATTTTGCATGCATGTGTTTAGTTACACATGCATGCAAAATTTCAGCTCAATCGGTACACACAAGGTACACGAATCGTATTAGGGCTAATTTTATTTGTCTTGGAAATACTTAACAGTGTGGATTTGTTTATAATAAAAGCTTGTCACATAAATGAAATGTATGCATAAAAACGTGTTAAATCAGAAACATATCAGAACACCCAAAAGTATAACGAAACACTCGGTCACTAACCTTTAATGTACTTGTCCTTTTTTACAGAGTTCTGTCCCCTTGTGTTTTTAACTGTGTCTTTTTTTCAGACTTCCGCGAGGAGAGGCGGCAGGTCCTCGAAATGGTCGGGCCTGAACTGCAATCCACTTATGATGATCGATACATCGAGGTACGTATACTAAGCGTGCATGTTTTGTGTCATAGATTTTTTGTTCTTCTATTTAAGATATATGTTTTATTTCTTTTGTCTACTATTAAATATTGTTAACCTTGTGAATTTTGCAACCACGTTGAACAAAGTCTTTACAGATATGCTCGTTTGTCGTCGTATTTTTTTTTTAATGAAATACTACCACAAACGAGCAAGTGAGTCACCAGATGGTAACTGATCACCGCTGCCCATAGATAACTATAACACTAGGGGCGTGACAGGAGCGTTGCCGGCCTTTCAAGGAGTTTTTTTTTTAATGACTATGTATCTCCAAGTGAGCTTTTGATACTTCACCGTGCGTTTGAGGTGAGGGCAGAGTGCTCTCAACCTTTATAGACAACATCACCAAAGGCCCCCCAGGAGGGACGGATCTCGGCTTTGGGCGTTGCTTGTGTACGCAAGGCTTGGAGAGACAGCAAAATCTCATATTGCCTGATGGGCCGCGCATACGTGCATGCATAGTCTGAAGGGCCAATCTGAGAAACAATGGCAAAAGCCTTTGGAGAGCAGCAACTCTCATCTTTTGACTTATGGGCCGTAAGCTACGTTGCCAGAAGGCCCTATCCTGGGTGCTTGTCACCCGAGGCCGCCGGGTGGTCACCAGTAATCGGAGCTAATCCTACTCTACGCATTCTTCAAGGAGTTGGGGGGAGGAAATGAAAGATAGGTCCCCGGCTGGCTCACTCACTGAACGAAGCATAGAAGAGGTAAAGCTCTACTTAAACATCGATTTTCTGTGAGAGTGTGGTACTTCCTCGGACGAGCCGGCCCATTCATGCTTCTAGCAAAAAGTCAGTTAAAAATGTTTTCTTCCGATAGCGTGGCTCTGCCACGACTACAATTATTATACCTAACAAGCAAAAATCGAAAATTAACTCATCTTATTATGGCATGTAATGTAACATTATGTAACAACAATTGCATAGCCATTTGTATGTCGGTTGTATCCAATATCGGTGCGATATAATTTACCTCATCATCTCAGAATATAACAATTCTCAGATAATGTTAATTGATGTTACAATTAAACACAAACAATATTGTAAAACATTTTAAAATATTTAAGCAATATAAATACACAACTTTGGTAAAGTTTAAGATGGCAGTTACAAATACCTATTTTTCCCATTTGTACAAAAAGAAACGATTTTTTGTATGTATACGTTCACAAATGTCAAAAGAACTTTTCTATTTTCAGCGAAATTAATTACACCATCATTTTGTTGATACACAAGAATAACTCGAAGAATAACTAGACACTGGCTAAAATAAGCTTCTGTACGAAGATTAATGGCCAAATAAAATATAAGAAAAAAACCATTTTAATATAGAGTTACCGAACTGTAATTTACTAAAATCATTTATTTCTAAATCAGACAGCTGTGATAAGGGACAGTGGTCGTTAATATAATTACTTCTAATTATTCATTCTAATGCTTAAAAGCTTTTAATTCTAGTCCTGCATTATGTCAAGTTGGAGATAAAATTAGAATTGAGTAAAAGTTTTAACATTTATCTCCTCTCATTTACCCACCATTAAAGTGTAATTTAGTTACAGTTTATATAACGTAAGTTTGTTTTATTTTATTAGTTTAATATTACCTACAAGTCAGAGATGCATCTGTTTCATACTATTTAATCTTAGTGTACAGTCAGCGACAAATTGTTAGCTCAGTTATAATAGTTACAATAAGCACTTGTTATCTTGCTCTAAATGCCCCAGCACCTGCACAATGGGTAACTTGATGACTGCTAATGCAAGCGCCATTCAGGTGGCTAAGAATTGGCAGGATATAATATTACGATTTTACGGTTTGCCACCGACTCGAAAAAAAGAAGCGACAAATGTGGTTGTAATCACGCAATCAAATTGAGTGATAGATTATGAATAATAGATGTTCCATGAATAAACCTGCTTCTCTTTCGGCGCACATCGTAAAAGCCGATCCAAGGAATGAGCGAAGATAACTTAGTAGGCGATGCGACAATCAATCAAATCGCAATCGCAAGGGAAAATGACGTGATATGTATATAGAGTTTATATATAAACTATTTACATGTATAAAAAAACTTAAGAAATTTATTTAGATATACAGTTTAATATTGAAACTTGGCACTATTCAGTATTGTGGCATAGCTTGGCAATATTAAAAATATCTAGAAAATAAAATAACAAACTAAAATGTGGACCTCCCTTGAAAGTTCACCAATCAGTATAAAATGTTTAAAATTCGAACAGGGATACTTCATCATCATCATCATCAGGTCCTTTTTAGTCTCCACTACAGGAGCACGACCCTCTCTGTACTACTAGGGCCATACTTATTTTTTACTTATTCCATCAATTTCAAATTTTATTATTTTGTGATCATGTGTGGTCATAATAAGCCTGTATGAGGACGCTGTTGGATATCCTATGACACATCAGTTACCGAGCTACAGGCAAAAAATATTTTTTGTAGTAGCATGAATGGGTCGGCTGGTCCGGGGAAATACCACACTTTCACAGAAAATTGACGTTCACACCCTGGTGTTGCAGTGATTGGTTGGTGACTCGCTTGTTCGTTTGCCGTTCTATACCATAAAAAAACATCGTACTGAAACATTACATTTCGTCTTGCAAATTTAGAATCTGTCTATCTTGTAAGATATAATTATAGTGAATCAAGTTTTAGTTTAGATTTACTTTTGTCCTCGACTGTACTTAACACTTGACAAACATCTGGATAGTATAAAGATCTATAAATAAGAACTCTGCGTAGCTTTTAACTACATCCAGATTTAGTAAGTCTCGAGAACAGATTATTTTTAGTCTGATCTTGAAATTAAATCTCTAAAAAAATAAGAAATATATATCCTTTTTAGGGTTCTATATAACTAAGCCTAAGTTTTTTTATTGTTATTATTTATTAAGCCACCGCTTTCCCTCCGTCCATCTTCATGTCACAGGGCTGTAATTAGTCTTAAAGATTGTGAATGTCTATTGCTTATAGCGGCAATAGATACAACATAAACCTAATAGAAACAAACAATAAAATAAAAAATTAAGGAGAGATGTCAAACCACATATAATTAAGAACGATTGTGTCCGTGCAACAAAGCGTTTGGTCAGAATAAAATTTGCAACCTCACAAGAGAGGTCATATGGAAAAAGTGTCAAGCATATTTATACATCGTACCCATACCTACAACAAACCTGATTTTCGTGTAAAATTATGGTAAGGGCTCCCCTTAGTGTACCTATGTGTGAATCGCATTGACCATTTTAATTAATATTTTTGATAGATTTGTATGTAACAGAATACCTTTATTTATATGTCAATTACGGGTTACTCACGTACGAAGTCAGCTACAGGCCGACATGTTTCAACCTCATCCGGAGGTCTTCCTCAGGGCGAATGTGAACCGGGACGCGCGCACAGAGTCGTCCCGATTCGCACTGTCACTAGTGTTGAGTGACACGGCATGCGTGGGCGGGCGGACATTCGCCCTGAGGAAAACCTCCGGAATCCAATTCCCAAAAAAAATTATTGATTTTTTTCTATTGTTGTGTAAAAATATTAATGCAGTTCACAGAATACATCTACTAACCAAGTTTCAACAGTATAATTCTTATAGTTTCGGAAAAAAGTGGTTGTAACATACGGACGGACAGACATACAGACATGACAATTCCATAACGGTTCTGTTTTTTGTCATTTGGCTAAGGAACCCTAAAAACGTAAAATGTACCAGCTGCTTCTTTTCCCGCGCAGATCATAAAGGCCGATCGAGAAAACGGGTAAAATCTGAGGAATCATATGGTAATGCGGCTAGCAACCCATCACTATTTTGATTCTGTTTTTCACCTAATGCACGCCCACCAACATGCTAAACGTGGCCTGCAGGTTTTATAGACCTAGGCTCTGTCTATCTCGCAAGGGAAAAAGACGTAATACTTCTACATAGTTATGATCTCACACACAAAGTCTCAAATAGAGCCGAGCAATTCAGTTGGTTTGAGAGTACTCCGAGCCGACAGCCTACAAAGTTATATCTTGTTAAACAACGAACTTCGAGCCATTCGGTATATGATACGTTCCACACGAAGTAACTTAAGTAGACACATATCATGTTTTTGATAAATTCGAAATACGAATTAATATTTCCCTCATTTTGTTTTAATCATTCCTTCCCACAAAATGAGTTTACCACGAGAAAATAGCAAAAAGTTAAAGTAAAAATTTCTTCATAAAGAGACTTTTGAACTCAAAAATTTTGAAAATTAAGATAAAATATCAAATGTTTATTTTGTCTAGTTATTGTTGTTATTCGAGTGTGTAAGTGGCAAACACTGGTATCAATTTTATTTAAGGTGCCTAAAGGCAACTGTCATAACTTGGAATCTTTACCTTCATAATAACGCAATTTTGTTTTTAAATCAATGTTCATAATCCTTATATTTATCTAAAATATACAAAATAACAAAAGTGACGGATTCATCAAAATTAATTACTATTTTCTGAAACGGAATTTATAAAACTACTATCTTTCGCTCGCGGATCCGCTCGCGCTAATCGACATTAACCCTCAGGAACAGTATTATTTCTGGATAAAGGATAACCTAAGTCCTTCTCCGTACCCCAGACAATGCATATGCAAATTTTCACGATGATCAGTTCAGTAGTAAAGACGTGAAAGCAAGCAAGCAACTTTAAAACAGGTCATATTGTTTATCTTAACCCAATACGAAAACATTTTATTGGCCCTTACTTTCTACGTTTCTCCCTAAAACCTTCGATTCCTAGTGCTGTCATTACGAATCAAAGGTTTTGGAACGTGTAAATTTAAATCTGAGATTTAAATACAATGCCTGTTGTGTTGTCTCTCTCTCTCTCTCTCTTTCGCTCTCTCTGCTGAACTTAATACGTCATAGTTTAAAAAAAAAAATTGCGTCTCCTTCATACTTCTATGTAATACGTACAAAGTACATATACGTTATACCTACATCTCATCATATAGGTAGTACCAACGTACTGTCAGGTACATCTGTCGCGGTGTCATGTTGCTCGGAAAGTTCGCTTCACACTCGTCGACATATCTCCTCCTCCTCGAAATCCCGAAGTTGGCGCTCGCTTTGTGGTCTTCAGGCTTCGTAGCTAAACTTTATATTTGATAACTCGCTTTCAATTCACTTAAGATTCCATGAATAATATAACAAAAAGAACTTAAATCGACTCATCGTGAAAGTATTCATTACACATTTCTATTTGTTTCACTTTATACAACACCAACATGTTCTATTGTCACTTATGTTATTCTCTCCCCAAAACTTGATACTTGTAAAGAGGATATCAAGAGTCTGTTACCCGGTGTCGTATTGCATGGAAAGTTCAACGCACACTTGTCGGCATGTCGCTCCGAATAATCGAAGTTGGTGCGCACTCACTGTGAGGTCTTCATGTTTCGTAATTACTAACTTGCTTTTAATTCCCTAAGACTAAAACTACTACTAAAACTTCCTTTAATAATAAATGGCATCATAAACAAAACTTATAAAAAAAACAAAGTCTCGCAACTCAGTTCTTCCACCGTAAAAAGTTGCGAGATCTATATAAGTCGGTTAATTTCTTCAAGATCCAAGTTGGTTTATTTATTTAGTCCCTTCTGTCTTGAGTTATTACGTAATTAGCTAACCTAACACAATCATAAAGTGACCATATCATTATTTAACATCTTTAATGTTTGAAATAAATAGATTGACTTGGCTATCGCATGAAAACACAATGTATTTCACAATTAATACGTATTATATTAATTAGATTGTTTAGTGTGATTGCCAAGTCAATCTAATTATTCAAAACATTTTTAGACGTTTGAAGCAATTTTTCAACGAAAAAATATTTCACTTCTTATTTCTTAGGTATACTTAAAGTTTCACTTGATGAAGTGTAGTCACATGATGCAATTTGTCAATCAGCAAACATCATCATCATCAGGTTTTTTAGACTCCACTGCAGGAGCATGACCCTCTCTGTACTACCGGAGCCATACTTGGCCAGAGCAGACGGAGGATTTGGCCTACACTCTCCTCGCTGGCCAGACGGGTTGGAGAGGACTCATTAATGTTTTATACATTTATATGTTTATATCAGCAAACATAAAAAAATTATAATAAGACGTTCAAAAACAGATACATTATATCCAAATTTGCATAAAATTTCATTTAATTTACACAACACCATAAATATTCTATTCTCACTTATGTTATTAGGTTTCTCTCCAAAACTTCATACTCGTAAAG
Organism: Elegia similella; assembly: GCA_947532085.1. Taxonomy (NCBI): domain Eukaryota; kingdom Metazoa; phylum Arthropoda; class Insecta; order Lepidoptera; family Pyralidae; genus Elegia; species Elegia similella. The sequence goes on from OX383930.1 coordinate 23,075,715, forward strand.
ACGATATCTATGTCCTGTCACGTACGACTGTAACCCGGAGTCGTATTGCACGGAAAGTTTGCGGCACACTTGTCGGCACGTCACTCCGAATATCCAAAGTTTGTGTGCATTTTGAGGTCTTCAGGCTTCGTAGTTTACTAACTTGCTTTTAATTCACAAGATTTCCTTGAATTATATACATATACATACATATTATCACGTCTGTGTTCCTTACGGGGTAGGCAGAGCCTAAGAGGGCGTAAATGTGGAAAACGGAATCAAAATAGTGATGGGTTTTCAAGCCGCAATGCATGTTGTCATGATATTTAAAATTTTCGCCCATTCCATTGACCGGCTTCTACGGTCTGCGAGGAAAGAGAAGCTTCTGACATATTCTACGTTTTTCCTTTTCTCCCAGACCAGCATGGAAGGAATAATATTATACAAAAGCGAAATTAGGTTTACCGTGAAACAAATTCGTTAAACATTTCGTCCCTTCTTATACCTAAAGTTTCACTTTACACAACGCTAAAATTCATTTCTCATTTGATATTAGATTTTTCTCCAAAACTTGATACTCTTACACATATAACAGTACCTATGTTCTGACATGTACGAGTACATTTGTAACGCGGTGTCGTGTTGCACTATTGAATTAGAAAAACTATGGAAGCAGCACTGCGCTCAAAAGCTGACACCACGCAAAGCGAGCGGGGCTTAGGTAATAACTAGATGTTTTCGCGAACTAGTCTGCGCGCACTCAGTGACGGAAGGACACGTCCATAAAAGCATTTAACGACATATTTTTTGTGAACATTACACTGGAGTAACTCATCATTAGTGAGTAAAATATATTTTTGGGACTGCTAGCCTGCCTACCTCCGCTATGTTGACACCATAGCGTTCATTAGATATGTTGACACCACCCGTGACCTTGACGCGGCCAATCGCAAACTAGCTTCATCTATGAGTGCGTAAGTTTTTGTTTGTGATTTGAGTTAATTTTGTTTGCATAAATGGGAAACGATATTAAATCGTTAGCTGAGAGTATGAGAGTTACGCTTCTATTATATTTTTTTCTAATTCAATGTGTTACACCGCTCACTCGTTAGCATATCGCCCTAAATATCCGAAATTAGTGTGCATTAACTTTCAGGTTTCCAATTTTTTAGTTCAACCACCGAACAGCTTTAACCCTGAAACGCAGACACAATTGATTTTCTATTGTTATGCGTCCTCATTGGACCGCTTGGTGGTTGAGAGGTCAATAATACTAATGCGAATACAAAAAAGATTCTAAGAGTAGGTAGCATGAGTGCAAAAAGAACGTACATTAACACCAAGCGTTTTTTTTTTTTATTCCAAACCTGTAGAATATACCTATGTCACAAATGGGCTTAAGCCGTATTCCTTGTTTTAAACAATAAAACATATTCCTTATAAATCTCTTTTCACTATAGTAGATGTGAGAATAAGGTCGTTATCTGAAATAGCCAAATAATGAAGAATAATTTCATCAGCGTTGTTCCATAAATGACACATTAATTAGAAATTACTAATCTCTCTCGAAATACTAGTATTTCGAGCTTTTGGAAGCTCGAAATACTGGTATTGAAAGTACTGGTAATGAATGTTTTAATTACGATTTTCTTACCAAACTTATTGATTAAGTTAGAGCTACATTAACAAGTGCGTTTACTAGGAATACTATTATTTTCTATCATGATACGGCACAATAACTAAATAATAGATTGTGTAACGCACGTGGGTGGAAAATACCCTTGAAACCAATAACGGATCGCTGGAAAAAGTCGCCAGCTGCGAACTCGCAGCGTCTCCAAAAAAAGAACATCAACCTGCGGCAACTCTACGTTAGCGAATTTTTGTCCTCGTAAAATGAATAACCTGGTCACCTTTCGCCGGTGACTTTAGGGCCACGGGGTGCAGAGGATAATCTATACTAATATTATAAAGCTGAAGAGTTTGTTTGTTTGAACGCGTTAATCTCAGGTTCCTGAGAATGGTACTGGTTCAAATTGAAAAAAATCTTTTTGTGTTGGATAGTCCATTTATTGAGGAAGGCTTTAGGCTAAAACATCACGGTGTGACCAATAGGAGCGAAGCATCAATAAAAAATGTTTTGTAAACGGGGGAAAATTATTCATCTATACCTTATAACAGAAATTTCCGCGGACGAAGTCGCGGGCAACAGCTAGTGCATATTATACAATGGTGACAATAATTTGGTATCTGTCTTTAATAGTTTTTCTACATACGTAGATAGGTTTTACTATTTAACCAAGATTTAGAGTAAATTGTTACTCCATGTTTTTGAAGATAATCGATCGATAAAGATGTTGTTAAGTAATAATCATTATTTTAATTTTTGGGATGAGAAAAAGCAATGCTCCGATGTATCTTAGTTTGCGTGCTTCTGTCATCAGAATATTGCTGTCCAGCGCGCATACAAAGTACCTGAATCAATTCATTGTCTTAACAAAAAAGGGTATGAAATAATCAGAGGATTTGGAGACAAATTATTTTATTGAAAATGACAGCTAATACCACGACGACGTGAGGTGTACCCACTCCCTACAATTAAATTTGTTAATCAGGATTTTTTCAATAAAAATGTTCTTTCCATAATTGCCAACTTCTGAACTTTGGGTAAATATGCACTCGAATATTTGATCTCCGGTGATAAGTAAAAGCAAAAATTTTGTCGATAATATGTGACCATATAATACTATCATAGGTGGGTACCTACCGTTCCTAAAGGTACTAACCCAAACGAAATATTAATGACGATATGAATCAATGTGATTGGCTATTGAAATGACACAAAAAGGAAAAATTTTGAAAGATAATTGGATAGGTTTACTTAGCAATCGACAACCATCAGTAGCCCTATTTAAAAGTTTAGTTAGGTTCACTGTACAATTGAACAAACTAAGCTTTGATTAAAAATCAATACAATAATTTTATAGTACTTCTTATAACAGTGGTACACAATTGACCGTTATGTCTAACTAAATAGGTTGAGGTGTCGGGTGACCAAAGGGCTGGCAGTTTTCTAGGACATCATCATCATCATCAGGTCCTTTTTAGTCTCCACTACAGGAGCACAACCCTTTTCTGTACTACTAGGGCCATACTTGGCCAGAGCAGCCAGAGGACTTGGCCTACACTCTCCACGCTGGCCAGACGGGTTAGAGAGGTCTCTTAGATGTTTATAAGCTTTATTTAGCTTGTATTTCTTAAGTCGCCTTCTACGACATCCACGGGAAGACTTGGAGTGGTCCTATTCTACTCTACCGGATACCACACGGCTATTTCTAGGACAACGAATAAGCATTGCCATCCCACGTGGCAATGATGTCATTTTTTTAACCTGCTAGTTAGGTTATTTTATTTTTAGTTAGTTTTATTTATTGTTTTATATTGTCAAAGTAGATCCATATTTAAAAATCGGATTAAAATAATATTTTGCATGACTAAATAGGTAGGTTTTTTTAAATAACATACTTTTTCAGGTGAACAAAAGTAATATTCTAGCAAATATTTTCGTGATTATTACACATTATAATTGTTATTTCCTAATCCTACAATCGCAAAAACATTAGAAAACATTATGTAACGTACACGGGCCGGAATATTATTTTAATCCGATTTTTAAATATGGATCTACTTTGACAATATATTTATTTAAATTCAACTCAATGGATCTACTATACAATTATATAGTACTAGCTTTCGCCCGCGTCAGTGTCGATCTCTCGGGAATAGTATTTATTCCCGGGATAAAACGTAGCCAATGTCTTTCTCCGTACTCCAGAGAACTTGTGTCCAAAATTTCATGATGATCGGTTCAGTAGTTATGGCGTGAAAGCATAACAAACAAACAAACTCACTTTCGCATTTATAATATTAGTAACGATAAGCCCAAATTACATACTGTCATCCTCATAATCATCATATCAGCCGCAAAAAGTCCACTGCTGGTCTTCCCCAAGGATTTTGATGATGACCGGCTAGCAGCGGTAAACAATTTTTCTTATTCTTTGGGCATACATAATTTAGGTATTATTACAGCACAAATGTCATGATGATGACGAATACAACATTTAATATTGTCAAAGAGCTGGTGTGCTAGAGGAGAACTTTTCAATGCTGCATAAAGTAGGTTAACGGACGATAGATGCGTCACAAGCCGAACGCTTAGGCCGATACGGCCTCTCTATCGCTTGTTCCGCGCTCTCGTTTTCACTCGGAACGTGACACTATTTCGTGCGTGCAGTCGGCGTTCATCAATTTATGAGACGTTATCAGGTCAAAAAATTACGTTACAACATTAGTAGAATCTTATGAGTAATCTTCGTTTTAAAAATATTGATTATTATACCTCCGATTAACCACTATCAATGCGTGTAGGCATGCAAAAAAAAACATAGTTGGATCGTCATCTTTAGATGAGTATAGTCACATTAAAAAATCTTGGAATTTGACCTCTCAACTACCAAGTGGGCTAATCGGTCCGCATAACAATAGAAAATCAATTGTGTCTGCGTTTCTCACGATTGACTTAATTTTAAAAAGTATGTATGTATCTATAATATCGAACTCCATAGAGAGCGATGATGGGCTGATAGGTACAAGTACTTTAAATAAACGTATATTTTTCATATATTCATAAATTGTAAAAAATTTAAACTTTTAAAAGTATTTTTTTTACACAGCATGTTATATTTTTTGTTCGCGCCCATAAATTATTTCGTGCATTAATTAGATTCGTTGCTTTAATTTACATGTCAAACGAATTAAGTATTCTTTTCTATGCAGATCCCATAAATATAGAAATACGAGCACATTACTGTGTAAAAACATTGGTTCTTCGGTCAATGGGATAAGGTCTAAAATGAAATACAATTGTGTACTTAATAATGCTCATGACTTGTAGTGTATCCGTAATTGTTTAATTCTATTCGGATATATTTTGTTCTAAGGATAACAACGCGACAGCGATAAAAAATGTAGCAACCCAGATATTGTCAGGGTTGGAATAAAACAGCTTTTTTTGTATAAAATAAACAGTTCGATTTGTTTTGACAGCTATTTTTTTATACCTTATGTTTTTTTTTCTTATTCTTTTTAATTAAGCTTATCAATTAGACCTATATGCCATTCTCGGGTGGTGGTAGTATATATGTACGTTATTAGTATATATTTGCTAAAATTGTTATTAATTAATTTTATTTTGCCGTGCGTATCTCTAATCAGTGCTGAACGATTTTCATTCACCCTGTATGTTTTTTTACTAATGTTCATTTTTACTGGGAGGGGGGCGGGGGTTTATACTTAGGGAAATACCCTCAGGGGAATAACTTTTCTGTCTTACTAACAAACAACAGAATTCAAAATCGGTACACCAATGAGGGAGCTACAGCTCCACGAACAGGAACACAAATAGAAAAATGTAAATAGATAGTTTTAAAATCCAGAAAAAAGAGACCATATCGATTCAAATAAAATGTCCTTCACTTTACATAATAACTACCTGAAACCGAGGCAAATCGCCAACTGAGTTTAATTTACTATAGTAAAAGTTTTGACTGGAAACCGTATAAGTCATAACTAGTGGAATCAGGACTCGGGGAATTCATAATAGATGTGGTTTGAGTTACAACTGGGGGCAAACTTTTCCCCGTTCACTTTTAAATACTTTGCTGACTCTGTGACATAACGGTCGGGTCGAGTAGTTGAAAATTAGGAATTCAAATATTTACTTATTAAAGATTAAGATTCAAGTTAAATTTAATTGATGCTGTGGTGAAAAAGCGAGTTCAACAAAAATATTTGAAAAATTGTTCCTTGGACAAAGTTATCATTTCCATAACGTTATTACAATAACAGATGTTTCATGTAAAAGTAAACCTTCAACGCTGAACTCATTAAAAACTGCTTCGTAAGCAAAGCTGGCCAGCCCTAATCCATTGTTAGCGATAGCGGTTACCGCAAAGGTTGGTGAAGTTCATTATGTCGTACCTATTTTTACATATATAGGAACAACAGTACCTGGGCGGTTATTACTGTTTATTGTAATATGTGGTGTTTAGGTGATCTGGACCCGACGGACAGTGGCCGGCAGGACGAAATTAGCGACCGTGGAAAGAATACGCATGAAAACTCGAAAACACGCGTTTTTCCAAACATAAGACTAATCTATATCGATTGTTTACCCCCGAAAACCCCCACATACCAAATTTCAGCGAAATCGTTATAGCCGTTTCCAAGTTCATAGAAATAAATTTATATATATACAAGAATTGCTCGTTTAAAGGTATAAGATATGCCCGCTACTTTGAGATATGGACTTATTATAATATTAGACCCAGAAAGTGACCAATGTTAGCGTTCTACAACGGGATCAGAAGCGCAACCTTATGCTTACGGTAAAGAAGCGAAAAATCTCCTACCTTGGGCATGTGCTCCGACAGCAACGGTATGACCTCTTATAGCTCATAATGATGGGCGAAGTTGCTGGAAAACGAAGGGTAGGAGAAAGAAAGTCATGGTTGTGAAACATAAGACAGTGGACCGGGATCGCTCAAGCGGCTGAGCTGTTCCGTAGAGCCAAGAACAGACAGGACTATACCAAGTTGATGGCCGACCTTCGCTAGTTGGAGAGGCACCTTAAGAAAAAGAAGACTTTTCTAGTAGTTCAAACATTCCTTTTAAATACAGTCAATTTTCTACATGAAAACCCCAGGGCAAAATGAACAATTATCTAGCACAAATTATTGACGGTCTAAAAAGATTTTTCGTTTTAGAACCTTGTCATTATCCGCTTAAGAAGGCAATAATAACAGGTTTGCGCAATACGTTCTCTTGATTGATGTCGTGATTATGAAGTTCCTGTAGAATTGTTCGTAAATGTGACTTTTTATGACCTAAAATCTCTAAGGTATGTTGAAAAAGCGTAAGCGCACACGTGAACTTTATTTGATCATTAGAGCAAGGCTCATATAAATATTCAAAATTGCATTTCATAACAAGGCTCATCTACCTTAGTTTATGATGATCAATTGTATCATCATCATCATTACAGCCGCAAAAAGTCCACTGTTAGACAAAGGCCTCTCCGAAGGATTATTCTTTCCATGAGAGGATACTGCAACACTCACCACGCTTGGCAGGCGGATTAACGAGCGCAATTTCGCTTCTTCTATCGCAAACGTTTATAAGCTGGAGAAGGATAGGAATTTGTTGGATTTGGAAAGGGAATAATAGGTATTAGGATACTACTTACTCGGATGAATAGGGTAAAAGCAAGTAGCAGCTGGGGAGGCCGGGCCCGCGTATCCGATGCCATATGCAGGTATGGCATCGGATACGACCGGACAGGCAGTTGAGGATGACATCACTGGCCTGATTAATTGTCATCATAATCATCATCATATCAGCCGCAAGAAGTCCACTGCTGGACATAGGCCTCCCCCAAGGATTTCCAATACGACCGCTTGGAAGCGGCCTGCATCCAGCGTCTTCCTGCGACCTTAGTCAGGTTATCCGACCATCTGGTCGGTGGATGTCCGACGCTGTGCTTGCCAATACGTGGCCGCCATTCAAGAACCCTTCTGCCCCATCGGCCATCGGTTCTACGTGCTATGTGCCCCGCCCACTGCCACTTCAAAGAGCTGATCCGCTGAGGTATGTCGGTGACCTTCGTTCTCTTACGAATCTCCTCGTTTCTGATTCGATCTCGCAGAGAAACACCGAGCATAGCTCTCTCCATAACTCTTTGAGCGACTTTGAGCTTTCTTATGAGGCCCATAGTAAGGGACCACGTGGTTAATTGTATCATGATGTATTAACGAACCCGATATGTGAAATATTTCGACCTCATCCGATACATTAAAAATAGTAAAAACATGTCGCCTATTCTATTAATAAATTCGAATTTCACAGAGCGTGTTCATTTTATTTTATGGTAATGACTGAAGTATAATTTAGTCTTCATAAATGTATTATGTGACACGCAACACGTTTTGACGCACCCTCCCTATGTTATTTCGTTCGTCTATTCATGTAAAATGAGCCACTCCCTCGTCTATATGTTTTAATCGTATCTCTGTATTAAAGTATAACATGTTATCATTTTATACGATATATTCAATATATCACAAACATAAAATACTTATGTTTCAGAGTATAAAAGCTTTTTTTTATCTTAGTCCTAACTAATATTATAAATACGAAAGTGAGTTAGTTTGTTTGTTTATTTTTTTGTTTGTTACGCTTTCACATTGTAATTACTGAACCGATCATCATAAAATTTTGCATACACGTTATCTGGGGTACGGAGAAGAACATAAGGTACATTTTATCCCAGGAAAAGTACTGTTCCCGAGGGATCGACTTTGACGAGGGCGGAGCCGCGGGCGAAAACTAGTCTTATAATAAAACAAAAGAAATAATATATGGTGAAAAAACATCGCGGGTAGGATTTGGACCGCGGCCTTTTCGTCGTCGGTTCAAACCCTACGTGGATCTATGTCCTTGTAATGGAGCTACCGCTTTTCAATCGTATACGCCGAAAATCTCCACCAATGGGACTGGGATCTTTCTTTTATTTTTTTTCGCATTAAGGCTTGCATCATCTAACACATCTACCCCACTATTACAAGTGTGGTATTTGATTTATGAAAATCAATCAATATGTACAAAACTAAACCATGTATATATTTTAAGCATTCACAATGATATAGTATCTTAAGTCTTATTCTACAAAGAATTAAGATACGGTGAAAAAAATACACGCGGATATTGGACACGAATCATCATCATCATTTCGTGTAGGTGACACGGTCGACCATGCACACCCTGGTATCAGAGTTCTTCGGAACCGCCTCTCGGCCTCTGACGACTACCAGACGGCAGCCGGGACCAACGACTTAACGTGCCTTTCGAAGCACGGAATCATCTTTATTATCAGACAATCAGTTCGCTAGTAGCTTATCGATTTTGCAAATATTAAAAATAATAATATGACGTTCAAAAAGAGATACATGACATCCAAATTTAATTAAAATTCTATTTCATTTCATTCAAGCCTGCAATGTCCTAACCAAACTGGAAACAACTAAACAAAGTATGCTTCGACACGAATGAAAATGTCTGTTTGAGGCACTGCGATGTGATACGAGGGGTCGTAAGAGTCAGAATGCCGGCCTGATAACCTGATATTGTACTGTCTTCCAATCTACACATATAAATTATTTTTATTTATTTATTTAAACTTTATTGCACAAAATACGTACAAATAGGTGGACTTAATGCCTTAAGACATTCTCTGCCAGTCAAACCTTTAGACCAATCCGAGATATATATTAGGTGGTGCCATTATGTGTCATGAGAAATTAATAAAACAATTGAATAATACATACATAAATGCATATATATATATATATATATACACATAAATATATAAATGTAAATAAATATATAATACATATATAAAATAGATATATGTTTATATATAAATACGTTGATATAGAATACTAGTAAAAGGGATGATTTCTAAAACTATAATTTAGTTAAAAGATTTTTCAAAATAAAGTTTGTGGACTGCCTCCTTAAACGCGAATCGGTTGGGGGCCCTTCTAATCGATTCGGGAAGAGCGTTCCACAGCCGTATAGCCTGCAGCTGAAAAGAGTTTGACAGAAAGCTAGAATGGTGAGAAGGAGTAGCAAGAATAAGGCTATTAGAAGAGCGAAGAGATCGAGAGTGTGTAGAACTAAGAAGAATGAATTTTGACTTAAGATAAATTATGCTGATTATGCAAAGTGGCGACATGTTACTGGGGTTCTTTGTGCTCACGCATGCCTCTTAAGCTTAAAGGGAAAAAGACTGGTAGTTACCAACAAGGTTCGGAGTGTACGCTTATAACCTCTTCCAAGCGGACTCTTTAGTGAGGTTAACCAAACTTTTTCGAGCACGAACTGTATTGTTCTCAATTATCTGTGGTTTGACGTCGTTGTAATAACTATAACAGAATCGATAAAAAAAACCGGTCCAGTGCGAGTCGGACTCGCGCACGTAGGGTTCCGTACCGTTATTTAAAATAGGTTGAAAGTTATTAAAAATATTTTTATTATATGATGTAACAAAAATTTTATGCTTTTCGCAATTTTTCCTTTATCTGTGCTATAAGACGTTGCTTAATACCAAATTTTAAGATTCTGAGATCAAGGGAAGTACCCTGTAGGTTTTGATTCCCTTTTTATTCCGATTAGGTTTTGATGCGAATGTCGAAAAAACACGAAAATTTGCGGCATAAACGGCTGTATCTTTTGATTGCGTTGGCTTAAAAGTTTGATTTTTTCACAACTTAAAGGGACAGTAGACCTAATTATATGATATAAATTTTAGCTTGATACCTCAACGCGTTCCTGAGAAAAAGGGTCTTGACAGAGCGACAGACAGACGGACAACCGAGTGATCCTATAAACTCTTATAGGATCACACATGTTGTCCTTTTTACCTGTTGAGGTACGGAACCCTAAAAACGCCTCGCTGACGCCACTTTCATTATTAAATTTACTTTGTTTTTATTAGTCTTTATTAAATAGGCTATAATAGTTTTTATTATTATTATTATATAATTATAATACCGATAGTTGTATCTGCAAACGGCCTTATAGCGAAGAGTCTCGACCAACACCTTAAGAGGCTCTCGCTGGATGGCTGTATCAAGGGCCAGATACAGAAGGCAGCACTCCTGGACACGTCACGCATAGTCAGGAGATTTCTTTATCTGCAGCCTTAACCGCCGGTAGCTTGAGCCTTGCCCCGCTGCTGGCGGCGAGCTAGGTTTAGGTTTTATAATGTTTTTATGTTTTGTAGCATATTTTTATATTTTACTTTTTATACAAATATTATAAAACTTAGACCTAAGATTAAAGTTAAATAAAGTGAATAATAATAAATCATTTATTTACCAAATACAAACATTTACAGATCCATTAGCTGTGACTTACACACTAAGCTAAGCTTGTCTCGTGGAAGTTTTAAGGTACAATAGACAGCCATGTGACAGCTAGCAATAATAACAAATAGTCACAATACATGATAAATTGCTTGCAAGCGACCTGAGTGGTCTGAAAATTGCCTCGGAATCGCACCCAATCAGGAAAGTAGGGCTCCGGAAATATTCGAACCATCAATCATGTCTGGTTGTGTTGCGTAGGCTTTCCTACCACAAATAGTAAGAATTTATAGCAAAGGCGTATTTGGATGAAAAGAGTTTTATATTTGTAACTTTTATAACGTTGTGTGCAAAGGGTCTTTATTACTAAGCCTTCAATGTTCGTTTCTCGTAGGGCTGTATCTTTTGAACCGTAATTCATACACTTAACAACACTTGAAACTATCTTAAATATATTGCCACCATTACAAAAAAAAAAATATTGTTATTCTTGACTAGCGTGTTGTTTTCTTGTGATTTTATTTTGAAATCATGTCAAAAGGGCCCACAACTTTATGCAGTTTCACGAAAGAAACAGGAATTCCCCCAAATCCTACATATATTTGTACAAAGTCCATTGTTCTCTTTCCAAATAAAGTCGTTTGTGGTCAAGCACATGAGATGGAATTTACGGCCTTAACTGTCACCTATAAGTACCGACAAAGACAGAATAGCATAGAGTGGTAATTACTGCTTCGCTTAGCTTCGACCCCCCAAGAGCCTAATGTTTTTTGGTTGGTCTATTTTATTTCGTATTCTTTCAAGTTTATATATCAGCTTAAGGCCAAGCAGTATAAATCACTCCATGTAGCATTATCTGTGTCAGTCTACTTTTATGATACAATTATTAAGATAAGTCCATAATAGTACTTGGCCAAATTGAAATATCCTATAACAATAGTGAATAGATTACCGATTTGACATAAATATTTAACCTGCTCTATAAGATTACTTATTCTGTTTAAGTCGAAATGGTTGCACTTGATTAGATTTCTTTCGACCAGTAGGTATTTGGCTACGCTGATCGCCTTATCATTAGCGTTGTTAAGGTCCTGTACCGTGCAAGTAAAAGGTAGTTATGGCATGACAAAAGGTGAGACATGAACTAATTGGCACCGCAATCACACAAATTGTTGGTAAAGACTACCAACTACTAAAAGAACTTTAAAAAATCTGCAGTGAATTGAGTCATACATTGACAATACCCTGACAAAAGGGTGTATAAGTACATGTATCTTTTTTACATGTTTAATGCTGACCGATTGTATGTAACCAGTGGCTTTTTTCCAGGTCGATTTTGTGGACATGCACTACGGCACTGACGGTGGTGACGAGTCAAATCCGGCGTTACTCCGGTACCACCTCAAGGAAATCCAATGCTGCAATCAGACCTCAAAAGCTGGATACTTCCTTGTAAGTTCTTTTGGTCATTAAGGCAAATATTTCAATACAAGTGTTGAAATATTTACGAATGAGAAGCAGGGTTAATATTGCAATGCTCTTTAAAGGCAACATATGTGTAAAGATTCATGTGTATATGTATAGTGTTAAGTTATATCTTTACTATATTATAAACGCAAAAGTTTGTGAGTATGTATAGATGTTTGTTACTTAATTATGCCAAAACGGCTGAACAGATTTTGATGAAATTTTGCACATTGGCTACATTTTCATCCGGGAAACAGTACTGTTCCCGCGGGATCGACATTTACGGGAGCGGACTCGCGGGCGAAAGCTAGTATCATTAATCAGTCAGTATGTAAAAAAATACATATTAATTAAACAAATAAGGTTTTATGATGAAATATAATAAATACAATCACCAAAGTAATAGCTATTACTTCGATAAATGTATTTAATAATTTTATTATGTTACCATTTTTGTAATTTTATAACTGGATATTTACTTTTTTCACAATGTTTTTGAATTTATTTCCTTATCAAACTCCACAAAAATAAAGATTGTCACGTGAAGGAAAAACAAACTGCTAAACATTGGGACGCAAATGTAAAACAAATTAAACTTTTTCTTGTTTCTTACAAATTCTGTTTCATTGCGAAACAAAGGAAAAAAGTTAATAATTTAAATAAATTAGAGTAAGATGTTAATGCTAATGTGTTTTATCTCTGTGATTTAATACAATATGGAAAAACTGAGCAGATGAATCATGAAATGGTTATTTTACACCGAACCAAGTAAATGCTGAAGAAATCTATGACTACAATTGTGAGAGTCCTCATCCTTGTTACTTAATACATTCGTAAAAAAAAATGATGAGTGGGGATATTTCAAAGTGAGAAGATGGTCAGGGCGCCTCGAACGTATTGTAACCAAATTGCTCACATTCTTGCAGAAGTAGAAGTTAGGGGTACTCGAAACCAGCTTGCTTGAAATGATGGATGTAGATGAAGCAAAAAAGTTTTGCAAGTATCGTAGCAAGTGGAGATCCAAAGTCTCTGTCTACTCTTATTGAAAACAGCGTGATAAAATTTATATAATGTATAACAAAAAGGTTAGGTGCTCTGTAAAAATTTGTAACTTTAAAGCCATGAAATAAACTTTTCCTTTGATGGAAAAAATAATTATAAAAAGAAAAACTGCAGGTTTGAACTTATTTGAAGCACAAGTTATATTGCTACCTTAACTCCAATAAAAGTTAGCAAAACTCAAACAAAAAATATTTGAGCAGAAAAGCAAACAAACAACTTTTATGACTTCTTAAAAGTTGAACAAGAATCTATTTTCATGCGAAATAAAAAAAAACGTTATGGTTCCCCCTCACAAAGTTAGGGACTTTCCATAGAGTGAGTAATGAGGCCAAAAATTTATTATTTGCTTACCAATACTTATACACTATTAACTTGCTTGTGAATTCTGGCGATATTAAGTTTTAAAGGTTATTTAAATAATCGATGCCTTATAAAATGTTGCTCACAGAAATGTATCTCTGTAGTATAATCGTCGTCAAAAACCTCGATCAAGTTGACGTCAACTTCTAGATGCCTCTCAAAATTCGAACAGTCTTTCGCTTCTAATCAAGCAGGTTTGTCAGGTGGATATAAGGAGTGAGTGACTCATAGCTTACCTGTAAGAAGTCCACTGATAGATGCCTCTGCCAAGGATTCTTCATTCCTTGGGAGGATATTGCCATATTCACCACGCTTGGCAGACCGATTGGTGAGCGCAGTTATTTTAAGATCTTGTGCTCCCAACGCTGCTGCCCATCGGTAGTATTTTAAAGCAGGAAAAAGACAGAATTATATTGAACTAGCTTTCGCCCGCGGCTCCGCCCGCGTTAATGTCGATCCCTCGGGAATAGTACTTTTTCCCGGGATAAAAGGTAGCCTATGTCCTTCTACGTACTCCAGAGATCTGGTATGCAAAATTTCATGATGATCGGTTTAGTAGTTACGGCGTGAAAGCGTAACAAACAAACAAATAAACAAACAAACAACTCACTTTCGATTTTATAATATTAGTAAGGATTTGGGAAGGGTATGAAGGGATACTAGTTACCCAGATGACTGGGAAAAAGCAAGTTACTAGCCCGGAAGGCCGGGCGCGCGTACCCGATGCCATTACTGCAACCACCAGCCAAAAAGTTGAGGCTAACACCTCGACCAAGTAGTGACTATTCAATTCAAAAACAAGCATTCACGATTCACTGTCTATTATATTTTGAATTCATATAATATTATCTGTCTTAGTGCCTGCTCGGCGGCGACGCGTCGTCCTACCAGCCAGTGTTACCATTTACAATCAAGACGGATATCTTCACGGAGCTCGTCAAGTCAGAGACTGCGCAGGCGGCACTCATACGGTCCTGCTATAGGCTGAACGATGATGGCACTTATCATCTGGAAGGGGACGATAAATGGTGAGTGGTCACGATCAAGACTGATTTCTTCGCAGATGTTCACATCGAAAATTCCAAAAGCCGCCTTTTAGTAATATACATAATATAAAAGACTAGCGATCTGCCCCGGCTTCACACGGGTGCGATAAATTATACATATAAACCTTCCTGTTGATCGCTCTATCTATTACAAAATCCGCATTAAAGGTTTAAAGATCTAAGCATACATAGGGACAGACAGACAGCGGAAACAAGCTTTGTTTTTTAGTATGTACTAGCTGTTGCCTGCGACTTCGGCCGTTGCAATTTCTGTTATAATGATTAATTCGTTTTTTATTAGTATAGATGAATAATTTTCCCCCGTTTTCAAAACATTTTTACTGATGCTTCGCTCCTATTAGGCGCAGCGTGATATTTTATAGCCTTTCTCAATAAATTGACTATCCAACACAACTTTCCAATTTGAACCAGTAGTTCCTGAGATTAGCGCATTCAAACAAACAAACTTTTCAGCTTTATAATATAATTAAGTATTATTTATAAGTATAGATTATGAATATAATATGAGTGTTGGTAAAATATCTTCAATCGTTGGTTACAATTTGAATAACACACCTTTTTATTTATTTCCATGATACTATCGCATGTTTTCAGTTTACATCTTGTTCTATTTTCATCTATATTTTACGGTTCTTTTTATCCCTTAGAAAGATACGATCGTTTCTTATTGTTACGAATATTCGAATCCAGGGATCCGCGAACGATTTCATTATTTCTTCAACGAGTTTTCTTTTTACGCTTTAGTTAAGCACCGTCCCTACTTGCTATGGTTTTGATTCACCTCGCTTAAAACATACTACAGAAATAATGATAATTTGCTTGCATATACACTACATACATAGGTACATAATATGCTCTTAAAGAGCATAGACAGAGCCTAAGGGCATATTAAGCGTGTTTATGGGCGCACCTACGTGGTTAACAGAATCAAAATGATTCTATTAGAACTTAGCGCATTTCCTCGCTTGGTTTCTACAGCTTGCTCAGCTCAAGACACGTTGTAATAGCTGGTGCATTGTAAGTTTGTATGGTTGTTTACCCAAAGTGTAAAAATTAACCTATTAACGATAGGATCCTATTAACGAGCCTCAGCCTTTGACATTTAATAGAACTAATACTTGGGAAACCAAAATTTAGATAGAAAAACATATTTTCTTAGATTAGAGATCCAGTATCGTTTTTTTTTATCCTCAAAACCCCTTATATACTAAATTTCATCGAAATTGTTGAAACCATTTCATAGATGATTTTAATGTATACAAGAATCGTTTGTTTAAAGTAATAAGACTACGCAGTTTATCTAGATCTAGGCATATAGTATGATAGAAATGTAAACTTTGTTTCCACTCATTTATAAAAAGCTTTTTCGAAATTTTACTTAACAAGTGGCGCCAATTAGTGAGCAAAAAAGCAGTAGCCCTGCTGCTGGTACCGAAATTTTAGAGCGCTGAGAATTTGCCGCGTCAACACCGCGCACGATCTGCTCACTTGAATCACCTTAGTAGTTTGTCCCGCGATCGTCAATTGAACAGAAGAAAGATTTACGTAAAAAAACCGGCCAAGTGCGGTTCCGTACATTACATATAAATAGTTTGAAATTATGAAAAATATTTTTATTATATGATGTAACTCAAAATGAATGCTTTTCGCAATTTTTTCTTTATCTGTGCGATAAGACGTTGCTTCGTACCAAATTCAAGATTCTGAGTTCACGGGAAGTACCCTGTAGGTTTTTATTCCTTTGCGAATGTCGAAAAAACACGAAAATTTCCAGCATAACCAGCTGTATCTTTTGATTGCATTAGATTAGAAGTTTGATTTTTTCACAGCTCCAAGGGACAATAGAACTAAGTATTTGATATGAAATTGAGCTTGATACCTCTACGCGTTCCTGAGAAAAAGGGTCTTGACAGACCGACAGACAAAAGACAGACGGACCACCAAGTGATCATATAAGGGTTCCGTTTTTTTCAATATCGACGTGTGAAAATCGAAAAATATCGACGTGTGTATTACAACGTGTAAAGTGAGAAGTCCTAGTGAAACTTTGACCAAAGGAGGAGTTTTTACTCAATTTTGTTGCGTTAGTAGTAGGTATGCTTGAAATATGGCGACGTTGGTTTACATAGAAATCACGCGTGATAACACTTCTAATATATTTCTTGTTCTGTAATAGTTACGTATGCTATCTAGGGCACTTTTGCCATAATATATGTATGTGTGTATTCCATTAATGGCGAATTGAAACTGTTGCCTGTAAGGAAGAGTGCCTTTTTTGAGTGCCCTTACCTGAGTATCCGATAATATCCTGAGGACTTTGATCATTTTACGCGACCCATCTATTTAGGCCATAACAATTTACTGTTACCCTCCTAACGAGAGCCGATTACTCAGTAGGATCGTAAAATAAATAATTTATCGAACCGGCTTCCCCACATAAATATCCCTTCACCTGAGGGTCTTTTCTGTTATCTTTTATTGTAGGGACAACGGACATTAAGTGCCCGAAGAAAGGTTTGCATCAAATACATTTTATTCCCTTGGAGATTTCCCTTTCCATTTGGTCCCTATAACATTTTCTTGTAAAGAAAGTAATTTATTAACTGTGTTATATTCGTTTCGTGGTAATAGCAATTACTATCAAATAAAGGTAGAAAATATAAATGTTTGGCAGTCTATTAGGTAATTACATACGGTCTGTATAATTTGTACTATAACTTCAATGTTAGATAAGCTAATAACCTAATTGTTTTGTATAATATCTCTGTATCGACGATTGTTACAATAAAATCTCGTTACAAATGAATTATAACAACATAATTATATGGTTGATTGCTTTATATGATATGCTGCTTTATGGTACAACGGTATCCAACAAGGTACTGGTTCGATATAGATATTTTCTATTAACTTCTTTTTAAGTTATCTAATCTACTCTCGATTCCGCTTGAGGCCTCTTTAGTCTTTTCTAGTAGCCACTAGACTATCCAATATATTGTAACGTATTCTTTCTGGTGGTTTCTATAACTTATCAGAATAAGTACACTCTGCAAAGGTATTCAAAGAAATCAACTTAATGTAGTTAACTATATACGATGCTATTAAACTCGCGGCATCCTTTCCTTTAGATACCAACATAATCCATTGCAAGCCAATTTCATTCTTATAGCTCTCAACAAACGATTCATATTATTCGACACATGTGACCAAACGTGCGTCGTTCCTGCTGGATTTGCCCGGCTTTACCGCTTCGAAGGGGTCTGTTTTCGATACCGACATGGAGAGTGAGACAGGCCTGCCATGACAATGAGTAGTGTTTTATTTTCGGCTTCCGTGGCGCAATGGTTAACACGCCAAATTACACTAAGGGTCTGTGTCAAATTTCTAACGCGAGCAAATACTTGATTTTCACAGATATTTGTCAGCGTTTCTGAAGCTACCCAAGGATGACGTTAGGGAAGCGGCCAGCCATAAAAACTATGCCAGATCATATAACATTATAAATGCCCCGGGCAAGAAACGCTTAGATGAGAAAGAGTTGGTTTTTTGTCTTTTTCTACGTCATCAACGTCTGAGGCTAGGTGAAATAGATTGCGGATTATTTCGGTCCGGGCAACCTTCATTCAACATGGCCTCATCATTTGAGTCACATGAAGTCCACTGCTGGTTATAGACCTCTCCGAAGGTTTTTTTCTCTTCATGGAATGGTACTGCAATACTCACCACGCTTGGCAAGTAGACGAGCGCAGTTTCTTTGGCTTTTTGTGCTTCCGAAGCTGCTGCCCATTGGAAGCACTGTTAAGCTGGGGAAGGATAGAAATTTGTTGGATTTGGGAAGAGAATTAAGGTATAGGGGTACTATTCACTTGGATGATTGGGAAAAGCAAATTACTAGCTCGGGAAGTCAGGCGCGCCTACCCGATGCATATAATACCTGCAACCACCGGATGGGCAGTTAGGTATGACATATTTATTCCTAATTGTAATCCAAGAATTTTAATTGCCAGGTTCAGTGATTTACTCGACCGGGATGAGCAAAGGAGTCGTCTGTCCGAAGTCCAGAAAGCGTTCAATACTTTAACCCTGGAAGCAATTGAAAGAGGTGTGGAGGCGGCGGATCTCTTGAGGAGTTCTGTCGAGCTTCAGTGTGAACTAGCTTTAGGTAAGTTATTTTAACACCATAGGAAAGTGAGTAACGCGAAAATTTAAATCCAGACATCCTTTTACCTCGAAAAGATATATTATATGACAAATTAATATTGCGTTTATGTAAAGCCTTGCTCTATCTTTCCCTATACTATCTTTTTGATCACCTATTTATTTTGTTTGGTTTATATTTTCCCACAGGTTAAATCTGCCTATTGCAGCTAGCTTTTAAGGCTTGATTAAAGCTTTAAATAAATAAATTAAAACAAAATTACGAGTAGAAGTAAGAATATGTACAAAATGCTTTGTTATTTGGGTATCATTGCTCTTCCTGAACACTAAATTAAGCTGAAAATCAGCGGTTGCTCCATCTGAGCAACATGTGCTGAGCTGACCTATTTGTGCTTCTGTGGCACATGTATTGCATGTTTTTAATAGGTTGTACAAGTTATCATGTTGTTTCTACTTATTTTTGTAAAATGTGTGGGAAAGTTGAACAAAATAAATTTATTATCTGAATTATCCTAGAGATACTTCACAACAAATCTTCAGTAGTTCCTCGGGGCAATAAAATATAATTTATGCTAATCTGGGCGTACGCGGTGTTAAATTTTGTAAGCGAGGCCCATTTATACTGGTTAATAACAACTTTCATAAATAATTTGCATAGAAATAACCGCTTATAAGGAAATAAATGGATTATAAAGATGCTCATATCTTTAAGCTGGGATGATTTGAAAGTTTACTACAAAAATGTAGTCAGTATCAAATGCGACTAGCGTACTTTCGTTAGTACTGCTACAATATAGTAGCAAGTAAGTACAAAATGTAGACTATACTATCTAGCACTGCTACTATTTTGTTATTAATAAATATATAGCTAGCCCCACAGTAAGTTGTGAACTTGTGTCGTAGGATACTAACTCAACGATATATTTTATTTTATTATTTATAATAGACTAGCTTTTGCCCGCGGCTCCGCCCGCGTCAATGTCGATCCCTCGGGAATAGTACTTTTTCCCAGGATAAAAGGTCCTATGTCCTTCTCCGTACTCCAAAGAACTTGTACGCAAAATTTCATGATGATCGGTTCAGTAGTTACGGCGTGAAAGCGTAACAAACGAAAAAACAATTTATAATATTAGTAAGGATAAGGATAGTAAGGATAAGCATAGTTATATAGATAAACATCCAAGACCCAGGTCAATCTGAAAAAGATCGTTTTCCATCATGACCTGACCGGGGATCGAACCCGGGCAATCTCGTGTCGCAGCCTAGCGTGTTATCCACGTAACTTTAAAAAATAAGCCGACCTTCTAGATACCCATAAACAGCGTTTAAATTATTTTTACCCACCGTCATCCCCTTGAACGGGTAAACATTTTTTAACCTATGATAAATAACTTTTGTTATTACCATTAGCTTATAAATCATGTTTTCTCATCTCTTACTTAAAAATTGACCATGTTTTATAGAAACTTTCAATCCTCATTTTAACCCTTTAGGGGATGAATATCTACAAATCCCTCTGTAGTACACACAAACATTCGTACTTTTAGACCCAGCGGTTTGAACTGTACGTTGGTCGATCAGTCCGCCATGCGAAAGTCAGTTTCTTTAATAATATATAAAAATATATAGATAGATTGCGTAATACTTAAATAGCAAATAATCAACATTTATCTTTTTACTAATAAAGTTTTATAAACCTACTTGTGGCAAAATTTTTTAAAAAGTAATATTAACGATCAGGAAACTTCTAACTGCGATTTGTTAAAACAGCTATACTTTTTCAGATCTATTGGCGAAAGGCCCTCATCCAAAAGGAGTAATAGCAGTGTTCCGGGATGTCCAAACAGAAGCTGGTGATTCTAAGCTGGCTGTGTTGGCAAGCACGAGGTTAAAATCCTTGAAAAAGAAGTTCGAAGATAGCCTGCCGGATAGCCATATTATTAGCTTAGAGTGAGTAGCCGCATTTCTTTTAAATATTCATATACCAACTTTTAGACCTGAAAGAGCTGGAAGCATCTGACTGGTCAGAGTTGGCACAGAATAGGGAAAAATGACGCAGAGCGCTGAGCCAGCGAAGTAAGTAAGTAACTTGTCCCGCTTACATGTTTTTTTTAGAGTATATTAAAATAGAAATGTGAGCGCAACATAAAACACTTACAAAAATATAGCCTAAACATATCGAATATTCGCTCTATGTTGCTTATAATACTAATCAACTGCAAAATATACTAATTTAGTCATCCTCATACATACATACTTTTACGTCTATTTCCCTTGCGAGTAGACAAAGCCTATGTCTATGAGACCTACAAGCCACATGTAGATAGAGCTTGGCACCAAACAGTGAGTGGAATAGTGTAAAACTGTTGATTGAAACTTCTTAAAATTTATCTTCTTATTATATATCATAATCTATATCTAATGTAAGGACTACTCTATATTAATTTTAAAGATTTTTTCACCAATATTTCTTTCTATTATTCTAAAGCATATTCCATAATTTCTAATAACACAACATATTCATTATAGTTCCAAAATCATATCAAAGAAACTAAAGTGATATAGAGACATTATGAATAAAAACGGGTCACTCATGTGTTATTTCGTCAGGATTGCCGACTATAGTTTTGAAATCGTCAGGAGCCCATTTCTTAAAGGTGAGTGCGGGACGCGGAGACAGCAAACTCTCATATTGCCTGATGGGCCGATAGCGACATTTTTTTTTTGTAATGGCTATGTAGCTAGCTCCAAGTGAGCTTTTGCCACATCACCGGGCGTTTGAGGCGATGTGAGTGTATGAGGGAAATCATAATGAGTGCGAATCGGAACGACTTCATATGCACGCGTCTCGGTTCACATTCTCCCTGAGGAAGACCTCGGGAGCCAATATTTTAAAGGCTGGCTCTCACCTATGAGAGCTAGACTTTACAATATTTGCGCTTAATTTAAATGGACCTTATATTATTATCAGCATCTTTACATAGTTTAAAATTTAGTCGTTTCCGCGGCGGAGGGTCCTAAACTATCTGTAGTCAAATCATCGACAATTCCGGCAAAACAGCACGTGGTTGCCCCGTTTTTATACATAAAGTTTCAAAATACATTTCATCTCTGTTACATACATTTTGCCGAGCTCCGTGGCGCAATGGTTAACTAACACGCATGCGACACGAGGGTGCCCGGGTTCGATCCCCGGTCAGATCATGATGGAAAAAGATATTTCATCATCATTTCGAGTAGGTGTCACGGTCAATCGACCATGCACACCCTGGTGTCAGAGTTTTTTGGAACCATCTCTCGGCCTCTGACGTCGTTCCCTTTAACGACTACCAGATGGCAGCCGTTTATCTATATAAGTAGTATGTATTATAAAATATAGTATCGTTGAGTGAGTGTCCTATGACACCAGTTCACAACTTACTATGGGGCTAGCTCAATTTGTGTGATATATCCCTATATATTTATTTATCTCATCATTATTTACGTTTTTGCTATTATATTTATTGTATCATTTCTTTGCGTGACAAAGATCATTTGCTATTCTTGTAAAGAAAACTGTGCAAGAAGTAGTACCATTTTATCATTCCATTACCTTTATTGCGATGTCTCACGGGTAATTTATCAAAACGCTCAGAAGGTGAACTTTCTTGACGATATTACACCATTTCTTCATTGAACCGGAAATATAGCAGACAGCTGGATAATGCTTGTAGAATTATATTAAAGTTCCGTGAGCTGGGAAAACTAGATCGATTATTTTTATCTCATGAATGTAATTGATCATACAAAAATATTGTAATAATGAGAGGATACGTATTTTTTTAAATAAAATCGTATTTGTGACAAGCTTTTACGAGTATTACTCGCACTACCTCTGTGGTCCAGTAGTTAAGGCATTTGCCTGTAGACCCGGGGTCGTGGGTTTGATTCCCACGGGAGCATACTTTGTTTAGTTGTTAACAGTTTGTTTAGGACATAGCAGGCTTGAATCGCCTGATTGTCTGATAATAAAGATTAAGTATATAAAATTCAGGTCAATCGGTTTAGGATAACTTCTTTAAAATTCAGTCGTTAGATTTCGCCCGAACTGACAATACATTTCAAGTATAAAAGCTACAATGAAATTCGAACTATTTATAATATCATTATCCAGGTCACCATCAGCGGAATCATCGCGAACAGATGCAGGATCTGATAGTGAGGAAAAGCTGGCTCCATTCAGAGAGCAGGTATTATCTGTGGTATCTTCGCTGGTCGACGACAGCCTCAGCACAGAGCCAGACCAGGGGAAGGGAAGAAAAAAGACTGTACAGGTAGGTGGCATAGGTACTAAAAGGAAAAGTTTAGTATCAAAAGAGTTAGGATGATGATGATGATCATGATGAAGATTACTGGGATTGGGTGTATTTACACAGTTATTCACTTCTTCTTTTTATTTTTTTATGTAAAATTACTACTTTCTGATATTTCCTTTCTCTGAAGAGTAAATACAAATTATGGACGTTTTGTAAAGATTAATAGCTCTTGATGTATCATCTATGTTTGCCATGAAAACTACAGAACCCTTCAATATTTCTAAACAACAAACAGCGATTACTTACTACGAAGCTATTTCGCCCTCCCTGGATTACACATCAAGTAAAAGCTAATGTAACTTTTACTGAAAGCTAAGCCCGCGAAGTCGTTAATCAAAACTTTACCTTTCAGGAAGTATTTCTGGAGCACATCACTCATCTTAGGATATGTATAGAACATAATCGTTTGTATAAAATAACAGTTAAGCAAATTGAAGACACAGCTAAGAGTATACTAAATAACGCTAAGGAGAATTACGAAAATCGGACGCGACATCCACCAGTTTTATTACACGGACCTGACGCTTCGGGAAAAAGCACTTTATTGACACATTTGTACTTCAAATGTGAGGAAATTTTCCGAAAACCAGTTTTGAGAGTTATAAGGTTTTCAGCTTCGACTCCAAGATCGGCCTATAATTTAGAACTGCTTAGAGTAATGTGCCAACAGATATCGATTATCTTGAACATTCCGGAGGGATACTTGCCAAAAGACGCGAGTTTTGATCCTTTGTACATAAACAATTGGTTCCAAAGTTTATTGAAGAGATGCGAGGATATGGAAAACGAGATTTTGTTCATATTCATAGACAATGTTCATAGAGTTAATCCTTTAGAATGTGATATTGTTACGGGGTTGTCTTGGCTGCCTATGTCATTGCCAAGGAATGTTTTTCTGGTGTGTACAAGTGCAGTGTCTTTGGATCAACTGCAACTAACTCCAGCCCAGAAAGAGAAATTCAAAGTACAGAACTGTCATTACCTGTTAGATGCTATTGAGGAGACTCCGGAGAATCATAGCTATGGAGACTATATCGACGGTGCCTTTGATAATTTAGAAGTTGTCTTCGGTTCTAAGGCTTTTAGTAAATTAGCAAGTAAGTTATTTTTTTTATTTGAGTATTATAGAGATTTATCTTGGATAGCTTGCAATCAAATTAAATACATATTATTTTAAGAAAAAGCACTGCAAAAAGTATTAAATAAAACGAAAAATGAAAACTCAAGCCTTCATGGTAAACATAAAAATACTGGCCACTTAGAAACTCATTTTAATAATATGTATTGCATTGGCAAATTGGTGTACAAAAGCACTGGCCATTTAAAAATACAACTTGAAAAGAATCAAGTCAAAAAAGAGTTGTGAAAAAAGTGACAATCGTTTTCCTTCTGTTATTATATTTTAAAATATCGATTTCATTACCTGAAGCCCCCAACAAGTATACAAATTATGAACGTGCATCTTATTATATGAATTTTGGCCCTTTGATTTTTGCAATAACTATAAACACGTACACCATAAAATCACGATTGTATATCATTTTAGGCTACATAACTTGTTCGGAGTTTGGGCTCACGGAACTGGAACTTTTGGAACTTCTTATGCCAACTACGAACAGCGAGGCGGTCATAACGCTGAAAGACGCCAACTTCAACTTTTCTACTTTATGTGTCGCCAAATATATGATGAGTAAGTGATATTTATTGTACTTCTTAACTTTGGTTTTAAGGAAGCGTCACATTTTTTTATGGTAGAGCGTTTAGAGGTAAGAATGTATTTTAAAAATACGTAAGATTGTTTATAAAGAGGTTTTCAACAAGAACTTTGTTTTTAAACCAAAAAAGCAACTATACAAATTTCTACTTCCGTGGCGCAGTGGTTAATACGCCAGTCATAATGAAATACGATATTTTTTAAACTGACCAAGGTCTTGGATGTTTTTCTATATAAGTATCTTTTATAAAATATAGTAACGTTGAATTCAGTTAAAACCAAATGTCTTACTAATGTACTTAAGTACTACTTACTTATTCGTAAGTACTGTTCTAAAATCTGGGTAAACTCCAATTGTTCGCTTTCAACCAGACTGATTGAATTAGATTTGATGATTATTTTATTATACCTTTTTCAATATGTTTCTCTACAAATATTGCTTTTGCTTTCAATTTGGATAAAATAAAACAAGCCCTTATCTAGTTTATTGCGCGATATTTAACATCGAGAAGAGTACATACAAAGTTTATGAACGTTAGAGGGTATGAAAAAGATTAACGAAATGTACCGTACTCAGACAAATAAGTACATTGCCAATAAAAACAAAATGTTATTATATAAAACATCGATGTTGCCTATACTTTTAATTTGGACACGAATTGATTGGTTGTTCGAACTTTTAGTATTGCTTTGTAAAGTACTTTTTTGACATTGATTAATCTTTTGCTACATTTAACTGTATGATTTTTTTTTATTTAACGTTAAGATAAACTAAGTACATCTTTGTTTCATATCCTCTGGATACCGTTTATAAAGTTTCTTATTGTTACTCGTACTAACTATAAAAATTTTAAAAAAAATATTTTATAATTTGTATTGTAGCTTACACTGTTGAGGTTCTTGGCGGGAATTTCGACGGCCTGTATGGGTTTTGTTTTGGATTGTTTTGCAAATTGTTTCTAGTAGAGTTTATAATGTGAAATCGGTGTAATTTGGTGTTATAGATGTCCATGTTTATGAACAATGTGTGGAATAACTAAAATAAAATTTCATGGTGCGGCTGTAGTGAGATTTAATTAGCGGACTGGTGTTTGCTCGCCTTGCTCCATCGTTTATGTTCAAACCAGTGGATTCGTGGAAATTGTCACCAAGGCCTCCGTAAAATCAGCGAAATGAATTACACCATCATTTCGTTGATACACAAGACAAGAATAAAGAATAACTATAAACTGGCTTAAATAGGCTTCTGAATGAAGTTTGAATTGCCAAATAAAAGTAAAGAAAAAAAGAAGCTTACACTGAAGGAGTTCCATCTATTTATAACCAATATTTTATCCCCTTCAACAGAAAATCTAATCAGCGAAAACGTAGTGTCAGGCCGCTGTACCTGGCGATGGCGGGCAGCCGCGGCTGGCGCCCGCGCTCGCAGGCGATACGTGCGCGTTCAAGCCGCGTTGAGAGATGCGCACTCTGACTTGGCCGCGTTACATTTTGCGCATTTCTTGAATGATGCTGATGATACCGATACAAGCGACGCTCAAGAACCAGGTTCGTCATTTATGTTTGTTTAAGTATCAGCCCCGCCGTGTGGTATCCGATCGCCGTGTGGTATCCGACCGCCGTGTGGTATCCGGCAGAGTAGAATAGGACCACTCCGAGCTTCCCGTGGAAGTCGTAGAAGGCGACTTAGGAAATACAAGCTAAAAAAAAACTTATAAACATCTCTGAGACCTCTCCAACCCGTTTGGCCAGCGTGGAGAGTGTAGACCAAGTCCTCTAGCTGCTCTGGCCAAGTATGGCTCTAGTAGTACAGAAAGGGCCGTATTTCTGTTATGGAGACTATAAAGACATGATGATGGTGATAAAGTATCAGCTCTTGCCTTGCCTAGGCCAGTATAGCAAGATATAGCAAGAGCTGATATATTGGCTATACTGGCCTAGGTCAATATATCAAGAGTTGATGCTTGAAGATGACAAAGCTTTGTCTATTTGAATTTGACTGCACTTTGAACACTTAATAAAAATTGTAAACTCTAGAGACATAGTTGCAGATAAAATCCATTAATTTATCGTGGTTTCTCGTATTTTTTTACAAGTAAGTTGGCTTGAATTGCACTTAATGTATAATAATGCATATTCATATATTTACTTAAATTGTTTTTCATCACATATTTTCAATTTTAACATTTTCATATACCTCGTAACAATGACTTTTCACTCCGATGCCATTAACTTTGTTTCTCTTAGGTTGTGTTGATGACGATGACGCTCTCCTGGACTCGACGCCCTTCCACTCAGCCAGCAGAACAGCTGCAGCGTTTACCCAACGCCACGTCGAGGAGTCGTGGCTTCATCTCCTGCTGGCTGGGGACTTCTCAAAGCTGAAGGATCTCACCGTCTGCAACTTTGACTTTTTGCTTGCTGCGGTAAGTAAACATATAACTATTCATATCTGTACTAATCTATACTAATATTATAAAGCTGAAGAGTTTGTTTGTTTGTTTGAACGCGCTAATCTCAGGAACTACTTGTTCAAATTGGAAAATTTTGTGTTGGATAGTCCGTTTATTGAGGAAGGCTTTAGGCTATAAAACATCACGCTGCGACCAATAGGAGCGAAGCATCAGTAATTTTTTTTTTGCAAACGGGGGAAAATTATTCATTAATCACCACGGACCAAGTCGCGGGCAACGGCTAGTTTACTATAATATCAGTTGTAGTAAAAGCAAATATTAAATGTCTTCTCTCGCCTTTCTTTCTTTTTTTTTTTAGTAAATGGAGTCGAGGAAGATATTACCTAGTCTTTTCCATTTGCTTCATCATATTTACATTGTTCAGTGTCTGAACTGCAGACTTGGTTGAGCGTCATCAATTTAATAAAATCTCAAGCTCATCACAAGACTGCAAGACCTTCAGACACCGTGAGCCAATTCTGCGTACATCCGGAACGTTATCAATAAATATTATAGGCGGTAGTTTTGTATATTTCTTATAGCACAAAGACAAATGTCAACTTAGTCTACCTGCGACCATGAAAACTGTAAAGTTTTCGAAACGTTAGGTGTAAAAATAATGTAATATACGCGATAATACCGTATTAAAGTGATTTTATTAAAATTATTTAAAGTTGTTAACAATAATAAATTGGCTTAAAAATATCCTTTGTGGAGCCACAGGAGTACCGAAATAAAATAATTTAACATTTCAACTCACATGGTTCGTCACAGCAATAAATGATATGTAAAATTTACACAACTTTCGACATTTCAAAGCGAAAGCGCAATGGAAATAATCGAGTCACTCAGTGGCAATGGTGCGTAGTATCTCAAAATAGATAACATGCAGAATTATAAATAATTATGCACATAACCTACAGAGGTAGAATAATAAAAAGAAGTTCATACCGATTACCGACCGTCAATATTTCTTTTCATCGTGACGTGCTCAATTTGAGCAAAATGTACTCTTTCCTGTTTTGAAAAGTATGTCAGACTGGAGTTATTAGATCAAAATGTCACTTTATCTGTATCACTTACCCCCGAATACTCAAAAACATCTAAACTATTATTTTATTTGTTACTTTTAAAAAAAAAAACTTGACTATACGACGACATATTTGATAAACATGACATCTTTCAAGTCAGAACAAAGGATCTACATGTATGCCTCATGTACGCATTGCACGTTTGACGTTTCTTGGTTTTTATACTAATGACATCACGATAATGGCGGCCGCCGTTTCAGCGCGTGTATTTTTTGCGTAAATAAAAATAACAGTTCACTGTCAAATCTATAAGAACATTTCAAACATAAAAAAAGAATGAAAATAGCCTAATAGATTACCTACCTTCTTATCCGAGCGTTTTTCCCGGTTCCGCCATGGTTCTACCCTCAGCTGTGACTAGTGATGTGCCGTTCCCAGGAACGTTCCTACATTCCCCAGATTTCCAAAATCGTTCCCGGGAACGTTCCCAATAAATGGAAATGTCAGGGAAAGTTGTAATTTTATTTGTCATACAACTTTTTTGTCAATGCAAATATATTGAACTGATGTATATGCATTACTTGGTATATGTAATATATAAATATTTTCAATATTCGACAAAATTTCCGAAATAAACGGGAACGTTCCCAGGGAATGTTCCCAAATTCCCGGGGAACGTTCCCTTGTTGCCGGGAACGTTCCCTTGTTGCTGGGAATGAGACCAAATCTCAAAAGTTTTTATTTAGTAAGTATACAAGATTTTCCTAATTTAGATGGGAACGTTCCCCCGAAATTGGGAATGTTTCCGGAAACATTCCCGTAAACGGGAACGGGGAACGTTCCCTGGGAATGGGAATTTGGGAACGGCACATCACTAGCTGTGACGTATCGAAGGTCGAGTTCCGCTGTTATGAGAGCATTTTAATACTGTTATATAATTTGCCATAGATTTTACGGCCAGTTGCTTGCCTGTTGCCATCCCTCCTTGTGGAGAGTTAATTAAAGTAGTTATCATAGATCTATATCTACAACACTATTGTTGGGCGTCGAGCAACTAGGCAGGTTGACGACATAAAGCAGATTGCTGGTAAGAACTGGATGAAGTATAGAAAAGGATGGCGCAGACAAAAGGAGCCAGCTCCGTGGCGCAGTGGTTAACACCAGCCTGCGACACGGGGGTGCCCGGGTTCGATCCCCGGTCAGGTCAAGATGGAAAATGATCTTTTTCAGATTGGCCTGGGTCTTGGATGTTTATCTATATATGTATTTATTATAAAATATAGTATTGTTGACCTAGTTAGTATCCCATAACACAAGTCTCGAACTTACCTTGGGGCTAGCTCAATCTGTGTGATTCGTCCGTATATATATTTATTTATATTTACTTATACTCAGCAGAGGGTTTGAAAAGCTGACAATGATGAATTTCCTTCTGCAATTTAGATATTGTGTGTGTTGATTCGAAACGTTTGCTCGCAAAATGTCCGGGGACGCAAACATATAGGGCTCTCGCCCATCTGTTACATTTTGGTGAAGTGGGGCAGGTGTTTGTGTCGAATTGTATAATTTTTTTAACGTCCAAATAAAATGGTTTTATATAAAACTGACGTTTGCTCTACTGGCCAAATTTTCGTGTTATTATTGTTATGTTGTTCCTAAACTTTACACGGAGCCAAATAGTATCACAAATTCTAGTAATCAAGCAAAACGGCCTTAACCGTTCTCACCCAATGTGAACATTTTTTTTTCATTTAAAAATAAGAACAACTACCCTGCCAAAATATACCGCTATTTCGAACCTCTGAACTATAGAAATCCTCGAATCTGAATCTCTAATGGAATACAGAATTGCAAGAAATAAAAAGTATAACTCGAAAAAAATTTAGGTTTCCCATACAAAATCGCCGATCAGCTGGGCCAATTTCTATAGAACGTCTTTTTTTTTCTTCGTTTTTTACCTTTTTTTCGTATTCCATTAGGGATTTAGATTCCATGATTCCAGTATAGTTCAGAGGTTGAAAATCACGCGGTATAGCCCATGTCAGTATATCTAACGTAGGGGTTCAAACGATACCTCGCATATCCAAACTTATGATGGAATAAATAAATCACATAACACTGAAAACATAACAGCTGGCGCCAGTCACAGAAGGGCTATACTTAAATTTGAGTCAAAGAGCCATACAATAAATGGTGGTTGTAATTGCCGCTAAAATGAAAGGGTTAAAAAGAGACATTCATTCAGCATTGCAACATATGAAGTCCTATCTTCCCCCTCTCCCCCTTCCCAGCGACGCTCTAGACTACTATAGGTACTAAATAGTTTACGTAATATGAATAAACAGTGTATGAAAACCTATGAGTTGATGAGAGAGAAAATACTGTAAAAATACAAGAACATGTGACCTATTTTACTACACGATTAATTATGATATGAAAATAAATAAATAAATAATACACGTAAATATACAAGGTGATTAGAAAAATAAGAATCAAAAATCGTAAAGCTATGTATGGATCGCTACCATGATTGCCCGCAGATTTTGCAGGGAGCAAGAAGTTTGGCTTTGCCCAAAAAGCCAAACTTCTTTCGCAAGAATCCAACGAACGGGCAATCATGCAAAGCACTGGTTGAAACTTATTTATTATTTATGTATAGCCATTTTACGTCTTGTTAGAAATAGATGCTTTTAGGCAGCTAAAATTTTGACTGTGTGTATGTGGTCAACTTACACACACAAAAACAAATAAACAATAATCCTTAGTCTCACAAAATATACTAAAGTCAACTTAGATTTATTCATAACTGAATATCTCAATATTAGTAATACATACTGAACCTACATCAGTGTATAACTAAAGATATATGAGCTATACGCCAACTACTACAAAAAAGATAAGTATACGTGACGTAAATTTACACGTCGGTACAATATACTGTAATGTAATAAGAGTCGATAATGCCTACGATCTCGTAAACTAACATCAATTAGGCCGCCAGCCAAACCAACTTGTTGTTTCCGAAAGAAACGTTTACAGAAACGAGGGATTATATTACGTGGTCACGTATCGCGTTACCGTCCATTTGTAACGTTCCTTTTTTAGGAAATTGGCCCTAATTAGTACTGGCCGTTTGAGAACTTTATCTTGTATTTTGGTGGAAGGGAAATATTAAGTTGTTTAATAATAGTGTTATTTTTGTGTAGATGTTTATAGTATTGTTCTTGGATATGACCTAACCATGGCAACAATTCATATATGTGCTTCATAACTTTGTTGAATTTAATGCAAAGAGGAAGAGTAATCTATCAGCTGCTTCTCTTCTCAAGCAGACCGTAGAAACCATGTCCACCAACATTCTAAACGTACCCTTTAGTTCTTACTAGCTATCGCTCGCTAGCAATACGAAGTTTGCCAGGACAGTTGGT
The DNA here is from genome assembly GCA_947532085.1 of Elegia similella. Lineage (NCBI taxonomy): Eukaryota > Metazoa > Arthropoda > Insecta > Lepidoptera > Pyralidae > Elegia > Elegia similella. The sequence goes on from OX383930.1 coordinate 23,107,774, forward strand.
ATCATATTAATATTATCATGCATGAGCATTGACACCGACAAATGAAAAGCGAATTATTAGTAAAATAACTATAATTTTGATGTATGGCGCCTCCATTCAGCGGTGATTAACGGTAATACTCGATGGTATCTGCCGATATGAGCTGTCACTTTGAATGATAGATCATACTATTGTGCATGTAGAGGTAGAGAGTGGAAGCATCAATATTAGTTCGAATTTTGTAGTTAAATAAAACTTTGTAAAATTGTATATTCTGTAGGGCCTTTCAGTTGCAAGAGAAATTGGTTCTCTAATCTAATAAAACTGTTCAAGTGCGAGTCGCAAAAACTAAAGGTTCCGTGCGTCAGTATTTAACTATAAAAAATCCTTGTTTCATTAACGTGGACTCCCTTGTAAGGCTAACCAAAATCTTTCTTACATAGACACAATTTCTATATAATATATACGTTTCTTTTCGTTTTATTCATTAATGCTCATGTTACTTAACATACCAAAAGTTCGGAATTTATACAAGGCGAGCTCTGTACGCAGTGGTTAACACGCCAGCTTGCGACACGAGGTTTCGATCCCCAGTCAGGTCATGATGGAAAACGATCTTTTCCAGATTAACCTGGGTCTTGAATGTTTATTTATATAATGTATCTATTATCTATTATCTATTATAAAAAAGGTAGAGGGCACTAAAGCACTTGAAGCACTTGACGAACTGTGGCACCGTGTCTAAATAGATGGAGCATGTACCTTGATGGACCATAACTTTGACAGACCCCGCTCCATTGACCTTCTGCTGACGTATTTGTAGCTCGTTAAAACGTCTGAGATTGGGAGGTATTTGGAGATGCCCCGTCGATCTTAACTTTGTCCAATAGAAAAACATCACATTCAAAATTTCTTGGCCCTGTTCTTAGCTTAACAATCATTAATTATTCCGCAAACTTCTTCAAGAACAAGATGCATTTTATTTATTGAACTGAATTTTACCCAAAAACTTTTATATAAAGAGCTTTTTTTGGCTTTTATTTAGTTTCACCCGTCCCGATGTTTTAATCAAATCTTGCGAGTTAAATTTTGCATTCATGTGTAAATCGGATGACAATACAATATTATGGAATCGTTGCGCTGGTCTGATGTTAGAGTCGGAAGGTAGCCATAGGAACTCGTAAACTAAACAAGGTACACCAATCGTGTTTGGGCTCATTTGATTTGTCTTGGAAAGCATTTTACAATGTGGATTCCTTTATAATAAAAGATTGTCACAAAAATGTGATTTTTTTGCAAAAAATCTTGTTCAAACGAAACTCGGTTATGTGAAATTTACTTCTTATAATATCATAGCAATTTTATTGTTAGAGAAAAAACTAAATTTGCATAACTTATTCCCAAACAGGTACAAACCGTGACCATATCGTACCTCCGCTGCATCCTGGAACACGTGAGGTGCTACATCCTGGACCGTGACGTGGAACTGGTCTATGGAGCCGTCAGGAAAGCCAGCGACATTTTGACCAGGGATCCTATGCAATTGGGAGCTCAGGTAAATAAAAATGTATACAATACGTGGATTTTCGTGTGTCCCCTTTTTGCAATTTACTTTTCTCGGTTTCAAAAAATATTTTTTGTGTGAGCGGATACGCTTTTATGTTGTCCCATTCCAACTTAATTGACGAATTTCATCATAATCGTTTCAGAAGTTTGTCTGGAAGTCGTTTATTATATGAAAGACTATTAAATCCTTATCCTTACTAATATTATAAATGCGAAAGTGAGTTTGTTTGTTTGTTTGTTTGTTTGTTTGTTTATTTGTTTGTTTGTTTGTTTGTTTGTTTGTTACGCTTTCACGCCGAAACTACTGAACCGATCATCATGAAATTTTGCATACACGTTCTCTGGAGTACGGAGAAGGACATAGGCTACCTTTTATCCCGGGAAAAAGAACTATTCCCGAGGGATCGACATTGACGCGGGCGGAGCCGTGGGCGAAAGCTAGTCTGTATATAAATCTGACTGACAGCATTTCCAAATTTCCCAAAGCATCCTTAAATTGGCCGATTGAAAACTCATTAAAATTACAATATGATGTTTGAGACATCCAACCAATTCCGTGACAGAGTTTTAAGAGAGTTCGAGAATTTATCGTAAAACGCTTAGAGGCTGGTCCACCTGGATTTCAATTATACGCCAATTATGTAACTTTCTATATATATTATTATATATTCCGTAATTTTGACTGGTTTCTCATAAGCCGCACCATACATTGAATTTTGTTTCAAAAGGCAAATAGCATTAAAGGAGTCCACTATTTCTAATCTGTTATTTTGGGAGTCAGTGATGGCCAGAGTACCTTAATTCTAACTGGTGCGTTCTGAAGGTTTGTTGTAAAGGCACGGTCAAACTACCCTTATCATGGCTGGCATGACTCCAAAAATAACTTATTCTAAATTGTAAATAGGTATGTACGTAATTAATCAGTTGACTGTCCTTTAATACTAATTCCTTTCTAGTAATTCAATTATTATTTTCTAGTTTTTTTTTCCGGTTTGTACACTCATGTATAGAACTGAATTTATTTATTGTTTTTCTTTAAATTGCAAAAACGCGCCAATATTATAAGCCGAATTAATGAATGAAGGCCATCATAATAGGTTATACAAAAAAAAACAGGAATAAGTTCCTTACCAGCAGCAAGCTTGTAAACTTCCTTCGCCAAATTATACGGCAAATTCTGCAATATCGTGGGCATGCTGAACGAGCTCTAAGGCTAAATATCAATCAATATAACCCTTGATGGCAGCAAAGCCTATTAAGTACTTTACAGTTGGAGAGCCTTTGTCGGTAACTTCTGTGAACGGTGTTTGTTATCAGCTGTACTCGTGATCAGCCGAGTGGTGAAATTAATTAAATGAACCAATTAATATAAATCGATTACGCCAGATGATTTATTGATTTAAATTATTCAAGTCCACACTAAAGTTAGGTATGTATATTTCAGGGCATACAACTTTGAACACTAGAAAATTTGCGTAAAATTAATTATAGAACTTTCAAAGTATCGCTAAAGTTATAGTAAAGTTTCTTTTGTTGAAAGTAATGAACAGGTACTGAAGAATTTGAGATGAGTATTTTAATTTTAAGTCAATATATATTTGTTACCTAAACCACTGTAAATTAAAAAGAAGGCTAATTTTACTACTTTGAGAGTTTATTCCCGCCCGAGACAATCATTTGTATAAAACTACAAATACAAAATATTGATGTATAACTAAGACTTCAATCAAACTACTAAACAGATTTTGATGAAATTTTAATGGGACCATTGGGAATGCATACCATTTCAAATGAAATAGATATTGTCAAATCGGTTCATAAATGACAGTTTAATAATATAACAAATATTTTTAAAAATATAACCGAATTGAGAACCTCCTCCTTTTTTTTGTCGGTTAAAAATCTAGCGATTAACAATGTTAAAATTCCGTTTGAACCAGCTCATCTCTAAGTATCTTAAGTCCGTCTTGTTCTGGTGATGTGACCTTTATTTCCTTCTCCTAGATCATCGCATGGCTTCGGCCAGCAGTGGCTCGTCGTGGAGTGCTGGCCACTCTAGTCACAGCAGCCATGGCCTGGTGCGATGGATACGACAAGCCTCTTCTTGTTCCGCTGAATGGATGGTAAGATTATAGTAATGTAGTATTTTTTTAGTAATGCTTTATTTCTTCTTCATTAATTCCAGTTTTTTCGTTTGATGTATTTTTATTGTTCATACCATCTTTGTATTATTTACTAGCCAACGCAGTGAAACTCGTACCGCCTCTTTTAAGAGTAGTTGGGTAAAAAATAACCTATATGTTAATCCAGGTTGTCAGCTACCTCCAAACCAGATTTCATTAAAATCTGTTTGAGTTTTAAATAATGTAACTAAGCCAACTTTGTTTTATGTATATAGAAGATTTTTCGACACAAACATATATTTCGTTCAAATGACATGTTCTAGAAGTAGGTAACAAAGGAGGAACCAGATTCTGTTTTGTGTGTATTTAATATTTGTTTTACTTAAACATTACAATTTCGACAGTTATTTCCTTTATTCTTAAGCGATCGACATTACTACACTAATAAAGCAGCGTGAAAAAGCTACTAGTGGTAATTGTATTAGTATCTAAGTCTTATTACTTACTGTATAACTGCCTCCGTGGTCCAATGGTTAAGGCATTTGCCTGTAGGCCCTGGGGTTCGATTCCCACGGGAAGCATACTTTGTTTAGTTGTTTCCAGTTTGGTTAGGACATTGCAGGCTTGAATCACCTGATTGTCTGATAATTAAGATGATTCCGTGCTTCGGAAGGCACGTTAAGCCGTTGGTCCCGGTTGCCATCTGGTAGTCGTTAAAGGAACCACGTCAGAGGCCGAAAGGCGGTTCCGAACAACTCTGACACCAGGGTGTGCATTGTCGATTGATCGTGACACCTACATGAAATGAAGATTACTTTTTCATAGATATAAGAACATAATTGTCTATTTGGTAAAATATGGGTGATATAAAATGAAAGTCAGCAAACAAGGCAACGATTGAAAATATATGTAACTCATTCATATCAGATTTATACCTTCACTAGCTGTGCCTGCGACTCCGTTCGCGTACATTACAATTTCTACATTACATTAGGTAAGTACGTTAATTCCTTAAGAGCCCGCCATATACCAGGCGGCGTGGCGATACAAACGCGGATGGTCTAAACGCGTTGGCTACTTTGGATATTTTCGTTTTTTAGGAATATTCAAGGGTTATTAGAAAAAGAAAAACATATGATGGCTGCCTTATCTGTAATGCAATAATAATCAAAAGTTTCAAGGTAAATTTTAATGTATTTGGTGAATAATGCTATATACCGAGTAAATTAGACGTGATTTGGAGGCAACTTTGCAATTTTTTTCTATCGAGAAAATTTAACGCAATCGTGTTTTTGAGTCATATAGTTACCAGAGTTAGTCCTGAACTTTGCTGCATTTTTATTTCAACTTGAGTATTTAATTATTATTGATATAACAGTCAATCCTGCAAAGCAGTGTGACGTAGTACGGGCCCATAATAAACTGGAGAAAAAAGTAGCCTATCCTGTACATCTTAATGTTTATCTACCAAGTTTCATAAAATTCAGTTAATTCGTTTAGATAAGAGTTATAGAGGAAAACATACATACACACATACAGAAAAAAGATCTAAAAATCGTTAACTTAGTTTCAGTATCGTGTATAGAGCTTATAAAACCGATATCTCTGGATCAAAGTAACTTAGTCCACGACCAACCCTTACATGTTTATTATGAGTACGAGACACATGGTGCTTAAACATTTAGTTTTGCTTATTTCCCTACGGCTTCCTAATTAGTGTTCCACTGCAGGGTTCAGGTGCGACAGAACCGGATATTCCCAAGTGGGATCGGTCGCAAATTGAATAAAACCGAACGTTGTTAGGCGTATTGATCTTACGACCTGTAGGTAAGTCGGCAGTTCCCACGTGCTGTTGAGTAATTGATCGCCTTGGCACGGAACAGAAAAGTAAACCAAACTTTGTTTGTTTAAGACGGTACTGCACCAAATTGTGGAAATTGACGTGTTATCTAATCACTAGTACTATGCGCCGAATTAATTAAATACATCAAAGGTATTTTTATAATTTAGGTCCATCTTTACACAAGATCACTCCCATGTTGGAATTTGAAACAGATACATATGATATTTAAAAACGATTTACGTGGGCTGTTCCTAAAGCTTTTAGCTGTATAAAAACTACTAAGTATTTTGATATATATTATTTATTGTTTTTTTTAAATATTCCTTTCCTGCATCAATACACTTCTTTTTTCTTTCAAACTAGTCTTAAAAACATTTTAAAAATGCATCTTGCGGCAAGTCAAAGAAAAGCGTTCGGAATGCCTCTACAGCCTCTTCCGAATTCCAGAAACTGCGCCCAAGAAGATATTTTTTACTACTGAAAAGAATCGCACGGAGCCAGGACTGGGCTGTAAGGAGCATGAGACAACAGTTGAACCCCAGAATTGTTCAGAAAATCCATTGTTCTGGCAGCTGTGTGGGCGGGAGCGTTGTCCTGGTGAAAAAATAATTCAACGGGTACCACTTTTAGGCCGGTCCTCACAAAAAATCATAAAAAAATAACTAATAGAAGGTAGGTTACGAAATTACGTACACAGCCTAAAATATAAATTATCCTCATATTGGCGTAGAAACTAAATCCTACGGAAGTATATTTTTCTCAAACATGCTCGGAAATGTAGGCATTATTGTAGTAAAATGAAGCCACGAAGTTTGTAATTCTGGGCTAGTGCAATACTTTACCGGCCTAGGCCAGGAAAGTAAGTATGAAAATTCATTCCTGGCCGCTGCTCAAAACTTTTTAATTAATCTATGTAACTTGTACTATGTAACTTGTCATACAGCCAATGGCTACCACATTATAAAAGAATGCACTCATCGCGCATATAAGTATATGAATATGAAAATAATTTAATTAAAATTTTGGTAAAATCACACAAAAATATGCCAATAATAAAAAGAAAAAACGCGGGAAAGCCGGATTTTTACGGTATTACAAAACATATGCCTAGGCTGTATGGGATATGTTTCCTTAGCACGAAAAGACAATTGAAATTAAAAAAGAAATTAACGCGGGAATGTACTATTATTTATTTTCGGCGTACTGCAAGCAATGTTGTTGTTTTGGATTGTTTTGCAGATTGCTTCTAGTGGACTTTATAATTTAAAATCGGTGTAATTTGGTATTATAAATGTTTATGAACAATGTGTGGAGTCCACACATTGTCCACACACTGTGGACTAACTAAAGTGTCATGGTGCGGATTTAGAGATTTACATAGCGGGCTGGTGGTCGCTCGCGTTACTGCGTCGTCTATGATCAAACCAGAGGATTCGTGGGAATTGTCGTCAGGAGCTCCGTCGAATCAACGAAATGAATTATACCATAATTTGTTTGATAAAACGTTGAAAAATATGACGGAAAAGGCGTAGAACATCAAATGCCGTAAAACAAATATGAAATTAAAAATGTACATACTATTATCGTTTTTTATATTAAACTCATTTATTCCCAGTAGTACGACTTTCATTATTTCCTCGCATTTATTGAGAAAAGCACAATACATGCCTTTGCCGGAAATCGGCTTGCCGGACTCGTATTTATTGCCAAGGCCTCGCTGACGCTCGGCCTTGAAAACTCTACTCGTCCGGCAATCCCTTACTTCCCGGTCTTAAGTATAGCTAAAAACTTTCGGATCAGCCTAGTATATATGTTATGATATCTAAAAACATTTTTCTTTGAAAAGTTTATTTTACGTCTAAAACAATAATTCTGACGGGAAGAGATGCAGCTGGTGCATTTTTCTTTTTAGGGTTCCGTACCTCAAAAGGAAAAGTCGAAACCCTTATAGAATCACTTGGTTGTCAGTCTGTCAAGACCATTTTTCTCAGAAGCGCGTAGGGATATCAAGCTGAAATTCATATCAAATACTTAAGTCTACTGGCCCTTAGAGCTGTGAAAAATCAAACTTCTAAGCCAACGCAATCAAAGGAAAAAAAAAACACGAAAATTTTCGTGTTTTTTCGACATTTGCAAGTTGGAATTAAACCTACAGGGTACTTCCCATGAACTCAGAGTTTTGAAATTTGGTACGAAGTAACGCCTTATAGCACAGATAAAGAAAAAATTGCGAAATGCATAAATTTTAAGTTACGTCATAATTTCAAGTAAATTATATATAATGTACCCTTCGTGCGCGACTCCAACTCGCACTTGGTCGGTTTTTTTCTCCAAGACCAGAATGGAAGACCGTGGCGAACATACCTAATATACTAAAAAGCATTTTTATTTCAAGTAAATAAAAAACGGGGATAAAAAACCGGTTTTGATGAACAAAACAATATGTAGGTATCGTTTTGTTCATCAACACGTTTTCATTTCTCTCCGGTACGTAGCCACCGAATTAATATAAGTATTGACGTAATAATTAGTTTTCTAATTAGTGTGGCAGGTGCGGTCCACTCGGATATTCCCGATCGGGATCGATCGCCAATTGAATAAAACCAATCGGAACTAGGTGTATTGATCTCGCGACGTGTCTACAGTTCCCGTGCCTGTTACGTAAATGATCACATTATTAATGCTCTCAACGGAATGTATTCAATTTAAATTCTGAATTATTTATTATTTTCATTTTACATTTAAGAAGACACTTATCGATACAAAAAAAGCATTTTTTTGTACCTGTAGTGTCTTCTTATGTTACTTAACTAAGCAGAGCCTGTATCTCATGTACACCAGCCTGTCCCCTTGGGATGAGAAAACAGAGACCACGTCACACCCGCAAATGTCATCAAATACGAGAATATTAATAAATTGTTACTTATGTGTCTATAAAAAGAGATTTCATAATAATCTACCAGACGGACTTATTAATTTGAAAAGTATTTTTTTTAAGAAAACATGCCCATTCTGTTCACAATAAACTTTTTATTTCACTCTGGTACGTAGCTTACTACCTAATAAGTGCAGCACTAGAGGGTTCAGGTGCAATGCGGATACTCTCAAGTGGGATCGATCGTTAATTGAATAAAACCGAACGGAATTAGGCGTATTCTGGTGCAGTTGCATCGGATACTCTCAAGTGTGATTGATCGTTAATTGAATAAAACCGAACGGAATTAGGCGTATTCTGGTGCAGTTGCATCGGATACTCTCAAGTGTGATTGATCGTTAATTGAATAAAACCGAACGGAATTAGGCGTATTGATCTTACGACATGCCTGAAGATCTCACGTGCGAGTGAGTAATTTATTAGTTTAGTATTGGTTTCAATGGGAATAACATGTAAAATCAACGATGTTTGTTAAAAATAGTTAGGTGTGTTGATTTTTTTGTTCTCTACATATATGTTATTCGAAGGATTGTTATAGTTTCTATGCCTTTGCTAGAGGAGATAGGTAGGAGGTAATAAAACTGATGAGCTTGCAAACTGCTACAATTTCGATGCACAAACTATTTGAGTAATTTATTTAATTTGGATGTATTTATAGTTATTTAAAAAATGTTAATCGCCAAAGAGGAGATAAGCTGAATAGTTGTTCCGAAACAAACATATATTATTCAGACTGCGATGCGGAAAGCCCCATTTAAAAAAAAGCATTTGTGAAATTCGCATCTGAACAGTACGTTTGCTTTAACGTCCTACCATTTGGAATACAATTTGGAATCATTAAGAATCGGTAACCTGTATCATTAAGTCGGGTAGATGGTCTTCACCATCTACCCTGATTCGAAATACCTAATAAAGCTGGTCTATATTGTACATTCATTCTCAACAATCAATAAAATTCATTCTAGAATATTAAAAATGTATTCCCAATTTCGGGCCTCCTCGGTCTTGTTAATAAAATATTCTAGCAGCCTTCGCGTTTGGTGGGCTTCCTCGATACGTCTTCCGATCTTGTTTATTTGGGAACGTAACTTTCTTTTAGGTAACATTAGCCGTATGGAACTTTTATTTGGAATAAGGATTTATTTACTAAGAAAACATTAAGGAAGAAAGTGCGTTAAAAGTCTGTATTTACACGTACACAATATGTTTTTGAAACATTTTCTTTGTTCAGAGGCTACAATAAGCATTTTACTTGATAGTTTAATTAGCAATTATATATGTATATGTCGTTGAATTAGAAAAAACCGGCACAGTGTGAGTCGGACGCGCGCACGAAGGGTTCCGTACCGTTATCTATAAAAACGGCAAAAAAAACATGTCTGTTGTATGGTAGTATTTTGTCGATAAAAGCATTTAACGACATAATTTTTGTTAACATCGGCAAAAACTTAACAGATTAAAAAAAAATACTTCTTGTGTCGTAAAGTAATGCAGGAAACGCAAGGAAAGACGGAAAAGTGACACTGGAGTAACTTATCATAGCGAGCGAGGCGAACTGCTAGCCTAACTACCTCCGCTATGTTGACACCATAGCGTTCATTAGATATGTTGACACCACCCGTGACCATGACGCGGCCAATCGCAAACTAGCTTCATCTATGAGTGCGTAAGTTTTTCGTTGTGATTTGAGTTAAGTTTATTTGCGTAAATGGTACTGATATTGAATCGTTAGTTGTATGAGAGTCACGCTTCCATATTTTTTTCTAATTCAATGGTATATTTGTATGCTTGGCGAGCTCCGTGGCACAGTGGTTAACACGCCAGCCTGAGACACTAGGGTTCCTGGGTTTTTCGTGAACGTCTTCTACCATTTGTATGACTTCGTGCGGAAACGCAGGAACGAGCCGTATGTTACTAAGCTCGGCTAGAGAGCAGTAGTTTATTTTCTGCACATCCATACTTTGTAATAAGTTTCAGTAACCTTCTTCAAAATAGTCAGTGATTAATCATAAACATACCCTCTTAACATATTCTTTTCCTTCCTATATCTGATAGTTTTTCTCAGATGATTTGAAAACCTCTGTGGGTGAGTGGTACCGCTAGTGCCTTTGAATTGCAGGGTCCCGGATTCAATCCCCGGCCAGGTCAAGATGGCAAACGATTATTCAGATTGACCTGGGCCTTGGATGTTTATCTGTGTGTCTATTATAAAATATAGTATTGTTGCATTAGTATCCTACGACACAAGTTTACAACTTACTGTGGGGCCAGCTCAATTTGTGTGGTATGTCCCTATATATATAATTATGTATATACATTACTGTTATATAATGTACTTATTATTTATATGCAATTGTCTTACTGATACAAAGGTTTGTCATAATGCTTAAAATTTTTCTAGGCTTTGGTAGTGTCAAATTGTTTAATGGTCTAATCGAATTGCTCGATTCGAGAGATGATTTCTTATTTTATATTTCAATGTATTTCTTCCTAAGATTTTGTAATCTGAGGGTGTTCCTAATTCAATGTTGCCAGAGGATCCAAAGTCAACACAAAAAATTGTGTGTAAGTATACGACCAAACTCAATGTGGTATATAACCGGTTAATTATCCTGTTTATGTCCCCATTAACCTCCCGTGATACCGTGATCAATGTGTTTGTATCCCGGCGAGAATGGATGTCGCAACGACAATAAATTACCAGAAGGCAATCTTTACAGGTTTTAGATACTTCCACAATCTCGATTTTTGTATCATATCTGTAGGGCTATGATAATCAATCCCCCCGCTAATTATCGTATTTATGGTCCATCTAATATACCTCTCATGATACCGTCATCAATGTGTCAGTCTGAGGAAGAATTATATCGCAACGTCAATGAATGGCCACCTCTTTTTACACTTCTTACTTTCACGATCTCGATTTCTGTATAATATTGTAGAGTTGTGATAATCAACCAGCAAATTATCATGTTATGACTCCACTAGCTTTCGCGCGCGACTTTGCTCGCGTCAATGACGATCCCTCGGGAACAGTACTTTTTTCCAGGACAAAATACTGGGGGTATTTTGTCCTGGAAAAAAGTACCTCTTCTCCGTACCCCAGACAATGGGTATACAAAATTTAATGATCATCATTAAATTTTGTTCAGTAATTACGCCGTGAAATCGTAACAAATAAACAAAGAAACTCACTTTCGCATTTATTAGTATGGATTTACCATCCGTGATGCCGTGATCATTGTATTTTTCCCGTTAATTGATGTCGCAATGACAACAAATGTTCAGACGAAAATCTTTACACCTCTTACTACCACAATCCCGATTTCTAAAAAATATCATTAGGGTAGTGGTAATCAACCCTCTAATTATCCTGTTTATATCCCTCATTAACCACCCGTGTTACCGTGATCAATTTATTTTTACCAGCGAGAATTAATGTCGCGAGGACAATTAATGACCAAAAGGCAATCTTTACTCCTCTTACTACCACGATCTCGTTTCTGAATAACATCAGAAGGGTTGTGGTAATCAACCCTCTAATTATCCTGTTTATATCCCTCATTAACCTCCTGTGATACCGTGATCAATTTATTTGTACCAGCGAGAATTGATGTAGCGGGGACAATAAATGAATCTTTACTTCTCTTGGTGCCTCTTGATCGTGGTCTAAACACTGTCGATTTTGTATGACTTGTAGAGTTTTTCTTATCAAACATCAAATTATCCTATTTATGTCCCTATTAACTTCTCATGATACCGTGATCAATGTATTATTCCCGGTAATTAATAACGCGATACTAACTGACTAACGCGAACAATAAATGACCAAAAGGACCAATCTTTGACACCTCTCACACTCGATCGCCTTGGCATTATACATCGAACGTAGTTTTGAGCGTTTTTGTAGTAAAATTGTATACATACATACATACATATTATCACGCCTCTTTCCCATGGGGGTAGGCAGAGACAATAGATCTCCACTTGCTACGATCCTTACAAATCTCTTTCGCTTCATCTACATCCATCACTCTTTTCATGCATGGTCACCGGTTTCAGGTAGTCCTTATTTCTCCTTTTGCAAGAACCTTTGCAATTTGGTCACGATACGTTCGTCGAGGCCGGCCCCGACTGACTAATCCAACCATATGTGCCGTATATATAGCTTTCGTAGGTCTCTTTCCATCCATCTCTACATTTCCAAACCATTTCAATATTGATTTTCGTCACTATATCTTTCACTCCACACCGTTCCCTTTATTACATCATTTAGTAAACGATCTTTCAGACTTACTCCACATATACTTCTTAACGCTCGCATTTCAACTGCATTTATTCTGCTTTCATTCTTTTTCTGCCATACTTTGGGTATAACTTTCACTACCATACTCGTACATCAGAGTTGGCAGCAACACTCCATCATGGACAGCAAGACGCGCCTTCTCGGACACTCATCTGCTGTTCATAAAGGAATGTAGTGCCCCATTACCTGCAGCCACCCTGTTTTCTATATCACTTTCGTGTCTTCCATCTCTCGTAAATACACAACCTAAGTATACGAAATCTATCACTTGTTCCACTCTTTCTCCATTTATGAAAATATTACATCCTGTTGTACTTTCATCTCGTTCAAAAACAATGACTTTCGTCTTACCTATATTCACTTTCATGCCTTTCTTCTTTAACTCATCATTCATAACTGTTACCATCTTCTGTAAGTCCTCCTCTGACGACGCAAGTATTACTTAGTCGTCGGCATACAGGAGGCATTTGATAAGTAACCCATTCATTCTTATACCACATTCACTTTCTTTCAAAACTTTCAAGCAACTGTCTATGTACAGGTTAAATAGCCAGGGCGAAGCTACACATCCTTGCCTAACCGAAAAGCGGGCTATGGAGAAATATTGTGTAGTGGTACTAAACTCCTAGAGTGCAATTCCGTTTTGCAATTGACCGTTTTTATCATTTTATAACGTATAATCCTCGTAACAAACAATATCTTCTCGTTTATCGCGATTAGCGCCGAGCAGCGTCGATAAATGCCCAATATCTCTATATGTATAGCACTCCATCTCGTTTGTTATTATTACGTGAAGCATTTATTGACTCGGCGAGCGCGAAGAAAAAAATCTGTATGTCCCACCTATTATCCTATTTATCTCTACATTATGCATTTCTAAACCGATTTTTGGGGAATTTGCGAGCTGGTTTAATGAATGAATGGTCAAAAAAATATATAGATTCAACAAATTCCTACCCTTCCCCAACTTACAAATACTTGCAATGGGCAGCAGTACAAGAAGCCAAAAAACTTGCCAACCCGCCTGCCAAGTGTGGTGAGTATGGTAATATCCTCCAATGGAACGAGGAATCCTTGGAGGAGGCCCTTGTCTAGCATTGGACGTTATGTGGCTGTAATAATGACTTATTCACGAATTTTCCGAATCAGTGCCGTCCGGTAATCACCGTAACAACGAACCGCAAATGGGATTGTGTGTGATAATTATCCTGCTTTCTCCCATTGACTTCCAGTGATATCGTGATCAAAGTGTTTGGGATTCGTTGAACATTTCGGTAACAAAGATAACAGAAAGCTATCTTTATGAGTCAGTTTTTGCAGGTCAATGCGATATGTGTATATTGCCTCTCATTCACACCTTTCCCGAATTAACGCCGCCGTCCAGTAATCATCGTAACAGGCAACCGCAAAGGAAATTGTAGTAATTATCCTGTTTATGTCTCCAATTAGTTTTGAATGATATCGTAATGCGTATGGTTTTCACAGGTAATTGAATTTAGAGATATCAGAAGCTCATAATTGAGACTCAACTCAACAAGCAGTTGATCGTTACAGTGACTTAATATGAAACGATAGCTAACAAATAAGTGCCATAATTATCCTATTTGTGGCTTTCTCTTTTTTATTGCATAGATCTTTTTTGTCAGAGTCCAGTGCCCGAATCTCCAGTAAAAACTCGCGGCGGTACTCAGTTATTATTTTTTTCTAATTTTCCTTGTGAAGTAGGATTTTATAACTCTTGCTTCAGTTACTACCGTCTTATGAGGACTCGTTTTTAGACGTTTTTAGTCGTTAAACTGTGACGTGAATTAAAAGCTGGCATTCGCAGCTACGGAACCCTACATTGCGCGTGGCCCGAAACGCACTTGGCCGGTTTTTTCTCGATGCAATCGTTTGTTTTCAAGTAAGCTAAATTCATATTCATCATCAAAATTCAAGAGCAACGCACAAGAGCGTTGCTCTGCGAGCGGTGGAGCTCCCTCCATCTTACTCTATTTCCTGTCAGTCTTTTTACATCCTAAATTTGTGTATGGCATGGTTTAGCGCATCAGTCGGTATGTTTTTGTTTATGTTTGTGTTTGTTCTTACGCAGATATCCTTATATTGAGTCATTGCTTGCTTTGTTATTTTCTTTTTTGGTTAGATACATGTTTATTTTGTTATTAAATTTAGCAAATATTGTTATTATGGAGGCAGGTTGTGTACCGTTCTTATACTTATCTCATACCTGTCACTGTCACTGTTTGTATGAGTGACAGATGACAGTGGGGTTGCCCGGTATAAGTTACCTTTCAACCAGTGTTGTTTTTTATTTTATAAACTGAATTTATTTATTTTTTTCTTTATATATTATATTTATTTGTTGTTTCATGTTGTGTGTACCTACTAGTATAATATCTATATATCATATTTGTTAGTTATTTTTACAATTATTTTATTTATTCATATGGATTAATGTTTAAGTAAAGGGCGTATGCACCCTGTGCGAGCGTCCGAGATAGCACCGTATATGGTCCCAACGGAAGACCAGTGCTGGACTTAAACATCCAGCAAATGCTGAGTTAGGTCTATGTTTGGAGAACCTTATTGTTTTTACTCCAATGTATTCATAATATTTAGAGATGTTATTGTATAGTATTTTTGATGTCTTTATTTGTTACTTCTGTAATTCTCCTTTATTTGTTACTTCCTTCTGTAATTATACTTTAGTAATTAGTTTCTCCAAATAAAAGTAATTCTTATCTTCTTATCTTATCCTGGTACGAAACCCTTACCGCTTTTTCATTCATATTATATCATCTTAATATTTAAAAGTCGAACGAAACCAAGTTGTTTTTTTTTTCGAAATGAAATGAGATAAAATAGAATTTTATTCAAATTTGGATATCATGTATCTATTTCTGAACGTCATATTATTATTTTTAATATTTGCAAAATCGATAAACTACTAGCGTTTCGAAACGACCACTGCTGAGAAGAATACGCCGAAAGAAACTCAGTCCAGTATTGGTCCCTACGTGCCTGAAGGGCTACGCTTTCACATATTTATAACAAATTCTCAAACAAATCGAACCTTTATAGGTACCTTAAGAACGGGAAAACCGTATTTTAGAACCTTTTATTTGTTGGTTTTCACACCAAATAGCAGAATAACTATTAGTTAAAAATAAATGTCAGAAAAGTTTCTAAATACCTGAATACAAACCCGTTAGCACCCTTGAAGCTTAAATAGTATCATTTACAGCAAATAGTATAAAAGCCTAGCCAAGCAGATTACTTTCTTATTGGCTTTTTCCTGTATTGAAGAGCAAGCCGGTCAGCCGGATAAATTAGATTACAGATTACACTTCAGGCATTTTTACAAGAGCGCGGAAAATGGGGGAGGTATCGGTTAGCGGCTAATAGATTAAAGGAGTTAAGTGGGTTTGTCGGTAATTGTTAATTGAACCCGAATACACTGAAATTTCATAAGGCATTTAACAAAAATTTTTACTTATTTTCACCATTGTGGGTTTTTGCAATGTGGTTTTTCCTAAGGCGTTGTCGGGCCTTTGTTATTCTTCTGATGTCGGGCCAGGTAGGCTGTTATAGACCAACAATGTGTCAAATGCCGTTGCTTGTCAAATACATAGGGCGCACTGTAAGTTTCCGGAACTATCCACTTACATAAACAATATTTAAAAATTTATTGCAACATTTGAAAATAGAACTCTTAGGCTGTAGAATGCAGTTTGTTTCATTTGACTGTCTTTTGTTTTTACCTTGTGACGCCATTTAAAAAATTGTGTGTCTGCATCAACATGGATTTAACTCGGGAAAATTTTTGTAGTATGATTTTCTACGGTTTTAAGTGTAATTTGACAGCTCAACAGAGCATCGCTCGGCTTGAAACAGCTTTTGGCAATGAAGCACCATGCAAGACAACTGTTTATAGCTGGTTTGCAGAATTCAAGCGTGGTCGTATCAATCTCAGTGACGAATCTCGCGATGGTCGGCCGTCCACCGCTGTGACCAACAAAAACATCGATGCTGTGCGCCGTATGATTGAAACAGACAGGCATGTGACCTACCATGAAATTCGCGCATCCTTAGAAATAGGCATGAGTCAAATACAATTAATCCTACACAAACATTTGGGTGTGAGAAAGCTGTGCTCGCGGTGGATCCCACACAACTTGACCGAGCCTCAAAAAACGGACCGCGTCACTTGGTGCAGTGCCATGCTTACCAGATTCAACGAAGGTGCGTCAAATTTGGTGTGGGACATAGTAACAGGTAGTACAGAGAGGGTCGTGCTCCTGTAGTGGAGACTAAAAAGACCTGATGATGATGATGATGATGATAGTAACAGGTGACGAAACATGGATTTATTGCTACGATCCCAAAACAAAGCAGCAATCGAGCGTATGGGTCTTTCAAGATGAGCCGAAACCAACCAAAGTGGCGCGCGTGAAAAGTGCATCGAAGCGGATGATTGCTTCTTTTTTTAATAAAACTGGACACGTGGCTACTGTTGCTTTAGAGAATCGTCGTACAGTGAATAGTGACTGGTACACGACCATTTGTTTGCCGGAAGTTATTGACGAACTCCGTAAAAATAACCGTAAACGCCGTATCATCCTGCACCACGACAATGCTAGTTCTCACACGGCCAGACAGACAAACGACTTTTTGAAGGCGAAAAATGTAGAACTCATGAGTCATCCTGCGTACAGTCCCGACCTGGCACCTTGTGACTTTTTTCTGTTCCCAAAAATTAAGAACCAATTACGCGGTCAACGATTTTCATCACCAGAAGAGGCTGTCGAGGAGTATGAAAAACACGTTTCAGAGGTCACCACAGAGGAGTGGCACAAAAGTTTTCAAAACTGGTTTCATCGAATGAAAAAGTGCATAGACGCCAAGGGAGATTATTTTGAAAAACAATAAATTAATTTTGTACCTTTAATAGTATTTTTTCATATTCATTCCGGAAACTTATAGTGCGCCCCACGTATTAAGCATTTGTTTTTTTATTTATTTATTTGTCGTGTGTGTTGGTCACTGGTGTCAGATTTTTCAAGCTGACTAAAGGCATCTGACAGCTTTACCACTGCTATTAATGATGACAGCCGATACTAACGGCTTAGCGTGCATTCCGAAGCAGCTCGAGATATTATTATGCCATTTGCGGTCACCCATCGAGGTGGGGACGGTGCCCGGGGTTGCTTAATATGCGGAAACGCTAATAATGCGGCCCAATGGGTATATATTCTTTGCCAATGGGCCATCGGGTTCCTCCGATGTATTCCGATTTTTTTTTTTTTATAAAAATTGTATTAGGCATTTGTCTCCCATCTCACCTGATGGTAAGCAATGTCAGCGGCTAATTGGACCCTACGACTGTGTGCTCCTTACTGGTGGTAAACATTTTAGAAATTCAGGCAGTGAAACCTAGATGTTGGTCATTCGAATGACAAGTGACGTTTGTATGAACTAACTGGTGGCGAAAGTACGCAAAGTAAATGTAACTTTGACCGCCGCAAAATAACACCTGAATCTATTAAAAATCTACTTCACACATCTACGTATATATTTCAATATTTGACCCATATATTCTTCCATGCTAAATGCTTCCTTGGACCTCATACATACTCGTATCTCCATAAAAAATCAAAAATTTATCAAAAACCATTCGGTTCAGTAGTGCGTAAAGAGGAGACCACGGAGTACATGGAGACAGACATTATGCTTAGACAAAGTTTCTTTTTGTATAGCAATGGACTAAGAACAAAAAAGAGAAAACAAAGAACCTTTTGTAGCAATTAAATATCGTTATTGTAGCACAAAGTAAATTAATCAATAGAAATCTGTTGTATTTAGGAAGGCTGAGAGAAAATTTACTGAAAAGATAAGGATCTTAAAAACAATATAACCAATTTCCATTCCCACAGGTTACAACCACCGATTGCCTCAACTGTCCGCGTGGTTTCCGTGGGAGGATCAACACCCGGCGCTGGTGCAAGACTACTTCAACTGGCACCATCTGGTCAACATTTGGTGTTAGCACCTTCAGCAGGAGATCCTCAACTATGGCACGTTATGTCTAACTCAAGAGTACACACTTTTAAAGGTATGTCGGTGCAATATCTATAGCACAATATTCGCGCCACTACATGGCTGTCAATATATCGAACCCGTTTCATTGACTGTTTAGCGAAACTACACCATATTGTTAGTACGCTACATCGACAGCCAACATATCGGATATACTCTATATCCTCCAGCGGTCAACACGCCAGCCTGCGACACGAGAGTACCCGGGTTCGATCTCCGGTTAGGTCAAGATGGAAAATTATCTTTTTCAGATTGACCTGGGTCTTGGATGTTTATCTATATATGTATTTATTATAAAATATAGTAATCGTTGAGTTAGTATCCCATAACACAAGTCTCGAACTTACCTTGGGGCTAGCTCAATCGGTGTGATTTGGCCATATTTATTTATTTATTTAAAATCTATAGCACAACATTGTTATGCATATATATCTATAGCGCAGTATGTTTAGCGAAAGCACACCATAATGTTGGTACGCTACATCGACAGCCTACCATATCGTATAAACAGTATATCCACGGCGCGCTGAATCGACGATTCACTTCATCCATAGTGTACAATATTATAAATTATCGATCCAGCCAAAAAAAAAACTAAGTCCACTCAAGCCAGCTCTTGCCAGCAATTTGCTAAGCAAGTTTCCCTTTGACGGACTCAATCCAAAACCGTTTCATGATATACGCTCTTGTATATTTTCGATATTACACATCTTAAAAACCATGGATTAAAGAGATAATGCATTTCACGTTTTGTAACTTTTTTCACTGGCTTTTTATATATGTTAGTCTGTACTATAAGGTATTTATAATATGGGCCTCTGGTATTGTACATACTCGTAATCTTAATTACAATACTATTGCCTGAAACAAAGAAATTGTTGCGAAATGTTGCGAACATTGTTTATTCGTATCAACTAATTCGGTTATTTTACCAAATCTTTGATGTATCGCTGAAATAACCGAATTAGTTTCTTATTAATGTTTTCTTTCAGATGAATATATAAAAGAATGACCTTCAAAGAAGTTTTCATGCCCAATTGACATCTTGAGATATTTTTCTTATGCATTCCTATGCATTTTCCTAACCAGACATTTCTTGTATTGGTAATTATTCTGTTGGTAATTTTGCAATTTTGGACAACAGGCGTACACTTTATAAACTTAGACAATAAAATTAAATAACTATTGTATAATAGTGTTAATCCTGTATTAGTAATGTGTCTATGTAGCGTAAAGATGTGCTTACACCTAACTGAATACAATCAGTCTAGCGATCTAACAAAGAGAATTTGATCAGTAAGTCAAATTCATGTAATGGGTGGCGCAAAAGTAAAGACCCTATTTGGTTCAGCTATAACATTTTTTCTAAATTAGAAAACTAGATTTAGGTTTTTTTTAATGTATATTTGTGCCATTAAATTTCGTACCATTAGGATTTAAAGATGATGTCTTTTAAATGGTGACCTCCAGAGTTGATACACATTTGAGCCCTATTTATGACATTTTGCATAACTTGCCGTAACACTTCCTGCGATATGTTCGTTATTTCTTGACGAATGTTTTCTTTTAGAGCTGCGAGAGTCTGTGGCTTGTTCACATACACCTGAGATTTCAAAAAACCCCAAAGAAAGAAGTCTGGACTGGTCAGATCGGGTGATCTTGCATGAAATCGTCGACGAAATTCACGTTGTGTTCTTATCACTGATGAATTATTCCGTAAGAACATTGACACAATTATTCCACGTTCTTGGGGAGTAAAACGGTCCATGTTTATTTTCAGTGTATTTTACATTTGTTCACTACACAATTTTCAAAAACAGAATGACAGAAAATGTCATATAAAAAAAATAAAAGTATTTTCTTTAGTGCCCGTACTTTTGCGCCACCCAGTATTATGTAAAATGAGGCGTATATATTTAGCTCACTTATCGAGATGAAGCAACACGGCAATTGCAATACTATCAGTGACTAAAGTGCTTTTGCCTCTAATTGAGGTGTGGGTGTACCATCTACCCCAACAATACTAACATATACCTACTTCTAAGTAGGCACCAAAGCTAATTTTATGGACAATATCGCTATCCTATTTACTATTGAGGCATTCAAAGCGATATATATTAAAAGGATTCAGATACTGAAATCAGCTTTTATATACTTTCATCATTCTAGCCATAAGAAGTCCACTGCTGGACAAAGGCCTTTCCCCTCCTCTCCCAAAGACTCTTCGGTCCATTGGAAGATATTGCCATACTCACCACGCTTGGCAGGCGGGTTGACGAGCGTACATTCTTTGGCATATTGGGCTCACTAGAGCCTAAACTACCCGTTACTACAGAATTATTGAGAATTTGATTTGTTTTCAAATATCGTAGTCCAATATCCATTCCTGAAGAACAATCCCTCAAAGAAGAGAAAATTTGCGTTTAAATCAATTGGGACATTTATGTATGTATGTGTATAGTATACATTATGTGATTAGGTTGCGACGTGTCGCAGAGAGGATTAACCCTTGTTTCGCTAACGTTTTGTTTACTCGGCTAACTAGCGAGGGTGGAGTTGACCTTTTGTTGAAAATAAACGAAGTGTTAGGCCCGACTAGCATTAAATGGGACAAAGACTCTTAAGGCATTAACGGGATTAAAATCTACAATTCAATCTCAAAGTTTGCTAATAATTGGATTTTGACGACCGCTAGGGCTTAGTGCTACCGCTTGTACCATTGAATCGTAGGGTCCTGGGATCGATCCCAGGCCAGGTCTAAATGGAAAATGATCGTTTCAGATTTTCCTTGATAAGTATTTAACATAAAATATGGCATCTTTTTAAGGGCACATTTCAATAACATTAATGTGGTGTTTGGCCACTTCTTGTGCTTAAGCTGCAGTTCCATTTAGGCTTTCCCTGGAGCATGAGGAAGGGCACAAAGGGCAGACCAGAAGATGTGCCAAATGGTCCGGATAAACACAATAATTCATACGCAGCAGTATAGGAATACCTCCATTTATGAAGGTTGGATCGACATCTACCAAACTGGGTACATAGACGGTT
This sequence comes from Elegia similella, assembly GCA_947532085.1. Taxonomy (NCBI): domain Eukaryota; kingdom Metazoa; phylum Arthropoda; class Insecta; order Lepidoptera; family Pyralidae; genus Elegia; species Elegia similella. Next base: position 23,129,670 of record OX383930.1, read on the forward strand.
TATAGATTTCCACAGAGTTCATAGAAGGTCTTTTCCTAGTGAATGACCTGGGCATTGACGTCGATTGGAGAAAATGCGCTGTGCAGTTTGTTGCCGCTTCTTCTGCACTCCGCTTTGGAAGCGGCATTAAACTAAGCCATAAGTAGTGTTGGGCACCTCCCATTTTAATATTATTAAATGAATCTTATATAATCAATCAATCATTATTTATTGTTTTTTTTGGCGGCGCCACTGTCCGCCTTTACACTTCGGCTCCGAATAAAGTTATTATTAAAAATATAATTAAGCGTCCAGTTTACATAATATGTGTTTAAATAAGTGAATTATGGCATTAATTATTCGAAAGTTATATTTGTTCCCATCGAAAGAACCCTGGAAGTCGAAATAATGTAATTATCTTTGTGGCGGAGTATAAAGTTTTCACAGCTACCCAAAGTGCAGTGTGTTACTAATGTTTCTGTGCTATGTGGAGTGCTGTCTAGTTGTAGTTGCATACCGTTTGCTGCGCCTGTGTATATGCAGTTGATATATTATACAGTGGAAAAGTGATAATAATTAGTAAAGGAAGGTGAATACCGTATTCGTAAAATTCATTCACCTTCATGTCAACAAAAATATAATAATCAAGAGCGTCTACAAGTTGCTAAATTCGTCGACTATGATGCATATCCAGTAGCTCAGTGGTCAGCGCGGTGTAATTAACTGGCATACTCGGATAGTGCTTCTGCAGAGTAACGGGTTCGATTCATGGACGGTGTGAGAATTGTTTTTTTTTTATTTTGTTTTAATTTATATTTTTTATTTAGGATTTTAACTGTTATTATTTTTTTTTTGATACTATTTTTTATTTTGTTTTGTTGTTTTTTTTTTCTTTACGAAATTGTGGTGGATATTTATTTCGCTTTAAGTTGGTATTATTTTATATTATAGATAATATTTTGTTTTTATTGCACTGACTGACATGGTGATAGTTATTTATTAATTTTAATAATAATATTACATGACTTATTAATTTATTATTGCATTTAATGATTCAAATTTGTTTAATTTATTATGTAAATCTTTTTCAATTGGAATTTAATAATACTTACTTAAATAGGCGATGATTTATTTAAAATGAGTGGATCGCAAAGGTCTACCTGTCCACATTGCCCCGATTCCACTAGATTATTTGTAGCTCCCCGTGGTCTCAATGTGCACATTGGTCGTGTTCACCGAACACAGTCTCAGCAGCCTATTCCAGCTGCTGGGTCATCCGGGCAGTTGCAAGCGGCTACAGCCGCTCCCAACTTTGAAAACCTTTCATTGTTGAAAAAAAACGTACGAGTTCTCAAACATATACCTAAGGGTGCTAGGTGCGTGGCGGCTGGAAAACTCTCAGAAATTATTGAACAATGTCTTTTGACGAACAGGGCTGATGACTGGTATACATTAATGACTTTTGCTTATTCTGCTTTAAGAGTACCAGACGGAAATGATAAGAGGTCTCTTACTACAAAGGTAAAACAAAATATTTGCCAACCTATTTACGAAACTGGCAAAGAGAACATAGACTACAGTATCGATCAAAGTAAAACTGGTGCCCAGCATAAGCGCATAGAGGCCAAGGTGTATGACGGTGACCGGTGATACTTTTGACGCCCTCAAAATTAAACATCCTTCACCATCCCGTCCTTTGTCGCTGCCCCCAGACCCAAATAATACATGCCCTGTGCTTGTGGTCTCCGCTAATGATGTATTGGAGGCTATAAGTTCTTTTTATACGGGCTCGGCGGCAGGCTTAGATGGCCTTCGACCTGTTTATATGAAGGAGCTTACATCATCATTGGCCGGAGACAATGGAGTTCGTTTACTGGAAAGCATTACCAAGCTTTGCAACTTTTTGTTGAAGGGTCTTCTTAATATTGAAGTGTGCCCTTTTTTATATGGGGCATCATTGTGTGCGCTGGGGAAAAAGGATGGCGGGGTTAGGCCGATTGCAGTGGGAAATGTCATACGTCACCTGGTTGCTAGACTTGGATGTCGGGCTGTAAAAGCGGATGCATCTACCTTATTACAACCTCACCAGTTAGGATTTGGGACGCAGTTGGGTTGCGAGGCCGCCATACATGCAACTAGAGCATTTTGTATGTCGATAATGGGAACTAATGACGTTGTTATTAAATTGGACATACAAAATGCTTTCAATAGTATAGAGAGAGATATTGTTTTGGCCGAAATATTACAGAATGTTCCTAGTTTGTATCCGTTTTTGCACCAGTGCTATGTTCGCCCCAGTCGATTATACTTTGGCTCGTCTTGTGTATATTCACAAGTGGGGGTGCAACAGGGAGACCCTTTAGGCCCTTTGATTTTTAGTCTGGCAATACAAAGGATTATTTCCTCTCTTAAATCGCCACTTAACATTTGGTACCTCGACGATGGTACAATTGGGGGTAGTTCTGAGGTTGTACGAGATGACCTTCAAGTGCTAATGGCTAAGTTGAGTGATCTCGGCCTCGCTGTTAATTCAAGCAAAAGTGAGGTTTTCCTTTGTAATCCCAATGCGTCTGGCACTGATGTCATTTTGTCCCTGCTTCCAGGTATAAAGGTAGTAGGAAAATCAGAATTTAATTTACTCGGAGCTCCAATATTTTCAGAGGGAGTGCCGTTTGCAATTGCTCAGAAAAATGATATTATTCAGAAATCAGGGGACACTTTAAAAGAACTGCCTGCTCATGTCGCACTGACCCTCTTTGTTAGCTGCCTGTCCATGCCGAAATTAACGTATTTTCTGCGGACGGCTCCCGTGTGGTTATTTCCTAGCGATATTTTATCTATAGATACCTCATTAAAAAACATACTTGAGGACATCTTGAATATAAGCCTTGACGAAAATCAGTGGCGACAGGCATCGCTACCGGTCAGGCATGGGGGTTTGGGCGCTCGTTGGGTACAAGACACTTGCCTGCCGGCTTTTTTAGCTTCTTCACACGGGGTGATTGAGCTCGTCACTCATGTTTTGTCTCTTCACGGTGACGGCTTTACTTTGCCCTTTATGAATGAGGCTCTTGCTGAATGGCAAGCTAGATTAGGTCAAAATATACCCGACCAGGATTCAGAGGAAGTGGGACGATATTCTTGCCAAAGCCGTTGTCGACGATATGCTATCGAAGAGTTCGGGAGTGGAATTGGCCAGAATTAAATCTGTTTTATTGCCAGAATCTGGTGCCTGGCTCCACGCGTTGCCATCTCCTCAACTAGGTACTTTAATGGACAACAATTCTATACGCATAGCGGCAGCTCTCAGGATTGGCTGTAACCTTTGCGAGCAGCATCAGTGTATTTGCGGAGCCTTGGTAGATATCAAGGGTCATCATGGCCTTAGCTGCTTAAGGTGTGCCGGGAGGTTCCCTAGACATCATGCGCTTAACGATATTATCCGAAGAGCCATGGTAAGCGCTAACATTCCTTGTGTATTGGAACCCCCCGGATTAAATCGCTCTGATGGGAAAAGGCCTGATGGCTTAACATTAATACCTTGGAAAAAGGGTCGTTGCTTGATCTGGGATGCCACCTGTGTGAGCACATTTGCGTCGTCACATTTAAAAGACACGATGAGAATAGCAGGCTCAGCTGCCGAAAATGCAGCTAAACAAAAACATGTAAAGTACGCTTGCTTAGAGTCGGCCTACATATTTGTACCGGTAGCTTTTGAGACCACGGGTGCTTGGGGTTCAGAAACTAAAGTTTTTGTCAAAGAATTGGGTCGCCGTATTGCTGAACAGACAAAGGATAATCGCTCCGTATCGTATCTTGCTCAAAGGCTGTCCATTGCAATTCAGCGAGGTAATGCGGCCAGTGTAATGGGAACCTTTGGGCCAGGAACGACCCGGGGCGGCCTTTTAGACTAAAAATTTTGACGAAGCATGTTGCGGATATTTATTTATCTATGCACCTTTTGACGAAACGTTCCGTGGATACGTTCTCTATGTTTTTGACAAAGCATATTGCTGATGATTCATTGTGAACACTTGACGAAGCATGTTGCTGATGACTCTCTGTAACCATTTGACGAAGCATGCTGCTGATGATCCTCTGTGACATTTTGACGAAGCCTGTGTGTTCCGTGGATAACCGTATGTATCTTTTACTTTTATGGAGCATGAATAAATGACTTTTTATCCATCAATCAATGTTATTAAAGAAAGTAGTTCTAAAAATAATAAAGTAAAAACTTGAAAAAAAAAGAGTTATTTATCGAGTTAATTTTCAGTAAGCCGTTTAATTTTATATCCATATAAAGTCAGATTGCATCAAAAATAGCTTGTTCGCCACCTTGGGTGTTCCGACATGTTGGATTTAGAATGATGTCACACAGCTAATCATGCATTCCATACTAAACGAGTGTACAAAATTTCAGCTGAATCGGTGGTAGATATCTGCTTCAAAATTGAGTTGCGAGATTCCACGCGAATAAACATAGTTACATACATACACAACAAGTGAAATAAAAGCTTGTAATAATAAGTTTAATTTATACGAACCTAGTTGTTTATGCATCATTATCATAATCATATCAGCCACAAGTAGTCTACTGCTGGACATAGGCCTCCCCCAAGAATTTCCAATACGACCGGTAGGAAGCGGCATGCATCCAGCTTCTGTCGGATGTCCATCTGTTTTTGCTTAAATAGGATACCTGGATCAAATCTTTTGTCATTCGTACATTCTTAATCGAAGTACTTATCAGATTTACATTTCCTTTTTGATAAAATATTTACATAGTCACTTGTAATTTTCCATCTAATACTCAATGGTCTTCACTCGACGAAATGGAAATGAAGATAGATAATCCGTATCTCTTGCCTATTTAATAGGACGAAAAAAAATTAAAGAAAGAATAAAGGCTCGGTGAAAATAACTTTATGGATACTATTCAATTGAACGTAAACCGGGATCGCTGAAGTTAGAAGGTAATAAAACTGAATTTATGGCTCCGTTATACTTTACAGTCATTTACGGTTATGCCATTGTCCTTTAGGATATTACGCTCAATAGATATCTAACTATTATGATGATTTATACTTCAGGTCATAAATCATCAATATTTTTTTTTTAGTACTTTATTTGGTTACTCAGTTGATTATACGGTATACCTTTTAAGACTTTTTGTAAACTCCTTGAAATGAAATGATGTAATTTGATAGAATTTAATTCAAATATGGATATCATGTATCTCTTTTTGAACGTCATACGTGTATTATTATTTTTAATATTTGCAAAATCGATAAATGAAAATGATTTTTTTTATTCAAAGTAGTATACATGTATCGCTTTTTGAACGTCATATGTTTCTGTTATTTACTTTTCTTTCCTTTGTGTTTGTAAAATCAAAAACTACTAGCGTTTCGGAATGACCACTGCTGCAAAGAAACTCAGTCCAGTATTTTGCTTTTACAATGTTGATATAACCGAATTAAACTTATCATATCGATAAGCTAATCACATTTTTTACCTGCCTTCCTAATAATGGGAATAGTATCTACATAGTTTTACTATTATGCGACCACCTAATGTAATGGAATTTCTACGATTACAGACCGACGACATAGCAAGTGATACGAAAGAGTAAATTACAAATATATCTTTCCTTTTACATTCTAAAGCGAACACTTGTGGAAGTAACACAGTAATGATAGTCAAAGTAGATGAATTAATGTTGTAGCACATCGTAGGCCCATAAGGAGTTTTCTTTAAACACTAATACCAAAACCCATTCAATTACCTGGAAGATACAAGTTAGATTTGGTTGTATAATGTATGATGTTTGCAGGCCATTCCGGGAGAATCCTTTGCATGTGCGTGACCCGGGAGTCACAGTACCTACTTACCGGCTCCGAGGACACCAGCGTTATCGTGTGGGACCTCCACACTTTGGCCGTTAAGACGAAAATATTGTAAGTACCCGCGCGTTTTCTTTGAGTTATGTAGTCATTTTGTAGAGCTGTGGGGGCTTATTCTTTTAGGTTTCATGTTCTTGGAAAAATGTCTTAAGTACTTTGATAGTTATTTTTTTATTTTCTATTTTATTTAAAATATTTTTATTTAAAAATTTTGAATATACTAATATTATCTCTATTAGAATCAATTCAACTCTTTTAATGAAAATAGGATCTGCTTTTCATTATCTGCGGAACAAAATGAACCTCAATCTACTTTTGGAAGAGTATCTAGGATGTACACAAGATAATTCTTACATTAGGTACTACATACATCATTGCAAACTAGCTATTACCAGCGGCTCCGCCCGCGTTAATGTTGATCTCTCGGGAACAGCAGAATTTCTAAGCGTGAAAAGGTGACAAACACATTGACACGAGTTACTTTCGCGTTTATAATCTTAGTATGGATTGTGTAAAAGTAACACTTTGAAAGGAATCAATGCATATATTTGAAAAAGATAACGAAGTATAGGTAGGTAGGTACATTGTATACAAAAAAAATACAAAATAAAAGTAACATTTTATTTTGTTACCTTGACCATTAATTAATTAGAAATAAAGCTAGAACAATTTATTAGGAAAATGATGTGAAGAAAGGCTAAGTCAATTCTTCATTCTGACAGCTCTATATCAGGCGTATTTGATTTACATAGACAATGGTGTATTATGGAGTGAAACATAATATTCTCTTTTAAGTACCTACACATCAGTTGTTGGACTGCACCTAATTAAGAAAATTGCATTGTTTTCTTAATTGTCAGATAAACAGAATAAAACACTGTACTGCTTTCTTCATTTTTGTTATGTGTCTACAATTAGCTATATTTTTTTTAAACAGAGAACATATTGCACCCGTGTTATGTGTGGCAGCCATAGTAAATCGGTCTCTCGTCATAAGTGGGGGAGAAGACTCGGCGGTCATCGTCACCTCTCTAGTTGATGGAGCTTTGGTAAGATAATCATTTCTAAAGATCCTTTGACAAAAGTCATACATTTATGTTTTTTATATTAGATTATTTTCACAGTTTTACTGTATTCTTCTTCGTAATCGTGTCCTCATGCCTGAGGGTCGTGACCATCGGGAGCAGCTCCCCTTACAGTGGTTTTCCACCATGTACGGTCTTGCGTCAGGTGTATGGCTCCTTGAGTGTTTGTGCGCGCAACCCTACGAATGATATCAGTCCATCATGTGGGCGGTTTTCCTTGACCTCTGCTCCCAGGACACGGCATTTACTATATTAATACATGTTAAACTGTATTAATAGATAAATTTGCGATAGAATCACGGATTTCTCTCGTTTCTTCGAGATATCAAAAAATAACTAACTAGTTATTAATTTATGTATCTTCTCTGTTTGCCTTGGGAGTTTATTGCTTCTGCTTCAGGTATTCATTTCTCACGTAGGTAACTTTAACTTTAGTCGGACTACTAGCTATTACTTATGTCGTATTGCACAGTATTTAATTACATCTGGCTAACAGCTGCGGAGACAAGGTTTTATATTTTGATAAACGTTTTAGGTTACAAAACTAGACCACCATCGCGGTTCAATAACTGCAGTCAAAGTGATCCAAGATGGAGAGATCCTCGTGACCAGCTCTCAAGACGGCACCGTGTGCACTTGGAACGTGGACAACTTCACGTTGCTGAGCACAGTCTCAGCCGGAGTCCCGATCCACGCCATGGAAGTGACCGACGATAATGTGTTCCTGCTCACGCTGCAGGGGGAGAACGAACTTCATCTGAGGACTTTTATCACTGGGACGTATTTACATGCTCTGAAGAGACACAAGACGAAGGTTAGTTCTTTGTTTTCTCTAAAAAAAACTAGTGGTTCATCGTTATGAACTTCCAAAACAGCACCGTATGCACGTGGAACAACAATCGACAATTTACTTTGAGACAATTTACTTTGCGTGCTTCCGCCACCAGGTTACCTATGCAAACTATCGCTGGTCAGCGCCCACCCACTACTATTAGTCCCTTCATGCCCGCCACCAATTGTTGATGCATGCAACCCTGGTTGATACTGCTGTATCTGTTGATGCTGCAGCAATATCGGTTGTCGTGCTCGCGACACGTGTTTCGCCTCTAAACGAGGCATCTTCAGGCAGTGAAACCTAGATGTTGGTCGTTTGAATGACAAGCAACGAATGACCTTGTCATTCGAACGACCAACATCAAGGTTATACTGCCTGGGAGTCACGTTCCGGTTTGCACAGTGATGTTTGTTGTATGTAAGTGGACTATTACTATGGGGAAATTGAAATCATGGGACAACGAGGGGCATTATTTGTCTTTTCATAGCAATAGCAGTAAGAAAATGCTCCACTAACCTACAAGCCATTTGTCACAAACAATGGATGCCTCTCTGTCCGAGCGCACCGCGCATATGTCTTAAAACAGTTTGAAGATTGCTGATGTGGTGTCCTGAGTAGTAGAACGTTTACCACCAGGAATTCAATATAGATCAGAGGTTCAAAATCACGCGGTATAGTTATTTTGTTAATGCAAAAAAAAAATACTATTTAATTAATCCAGGATAGTGTGAGAGAGAGTTTATATTTCTAACATAAATAATGAACTCAGATTTTTATATCATCCTCTCGAGACATAAAATTAATATAATAGTAAAGAGTATTTTTATGGTCGACAATACGACTTAAATACGGCGGAAGTGCGGCATGTGCATAAAATGTGTAAACTGATGGCCAAAGTTCCGATTTATATGTGGGTCGATTCACGGAAGAATGGAGAGTACGTAGGTAGTAGAGGAGAGAATACGGCAGCACACTGTGACATGTCTACAAAATGTTACACGAAAGAGGCACAAATAATTAACAAAGCGAACGTGACGGTCGAGCATCCCTCAGCTTAGGCAAAAAATCGTTCGTATGTCCCGCTGTCCGTTTGTTCTCCTCTACCAGGTCGCATTTCACATCCGATACCCGTAAAATTTTGTGACCGTGTTCCGTGTTTTTAGACTCAGTTTTTTGAAATTTTCCAAAATGATGGAATTGGTACAAAGGACTTAAGCGCCATTGGGGTCTCAATACATCACAATAGTCCAAAGCGCTAGGCTTTGGACTATTGTGAGTACGACATGATAAGACGTCGCGATTGCGAGACGAAGTCGCGAGGTCTACAGCTCACCGGCACTAGTTAAATTGGTTAGTCTCAATAGGTGTTAACGTTGACTTACGAACTCATAGTTCATTCTGTTTAAAACAAACCCATATAGTACCTTACCGTACAAGTACAAGTAATCTGAAAACCGACTTACTAACCTTATAGTCTGTATTTCCAACTATATATACTTACAGACTATCGTCAACTTTTTGAGACGCATAAAGCACTGTTTAGAAGTATTTTATGCGCGCGCGTCAGATTTAAGCGGGCATCGTGATACTGATACGGGCTGGAACCACGTATAATACACGCTTTAGTATATCTTAAAAATAATATTAATATATTTTTAAATAAAAAATACAAAACGAATGCCTTACCTTCAACCACCGTACAGGCAGTTGAGGATGACACCCCTGGCCATAAAAAATCATAACTGTAATTATATGTTTTCTACGTAATAATCAAGTCCATTGAAATGATACATACAAATCAAATTTAAATATAGAATTTATTTGACAAATAAATATAAAATATAGTGAAAGTAATAAAACTTAATGGGTAGATTAATCAATTATCGACCAATCTTAAATAATTCATCAAGCTACAAATAAAGAATTTTCTACTAAGCGAAACAATTAATAATCATTCTTAACAGTCAACTGAACTCAATAGAAAGCGAAACAAAGATACTAATGTTGTCTGTTAATCAAATGACAAAATCTTATTTGAGATAAAAAGTAATTTAATTACAGAGACTCTATAGATGCGAAAGCATTGTCTTTCTGTCAATTATTACTTAACGAAACATTTGTTTAAGAAGACAACGGAGAAAATATAGCCAAAACGTCTCGAAAGACGAAAATAACATTTGTACAATTTCATAATCAAATAATGCTCCGGAAAACGCGAGGAATGAAATAATTTAACTTTTCAAGTCTAAATCACTTTGAAATAAGGCCGCGTTGCCAAGTTATGGAATTCATCTCTTTACATCTAACGAAACTTCCTGTTCAAAATACCTCGAAATCGATACAGCTATTTCTAAAGCAATTTGTATCAAGATTCCTCGGTAAAATTGCTGAATAGGCAATTTCCAATACAACTTTTACAAAGTATCTCAACATAATCCTTCTTGGCTCACATATAAATAGCATTATATTATACCCAAACAATATTCGTCATTTGTGGAACGGGCTTACAAAATAATTCCAAACTAAATTTAAGATCATATTTTCTGATCTTTCTATGAATAGGCGTATTGATGTGACTTTTCTACCCTTTCTCTGTGATTGGGGATCAGCAACTCGCTTTAGCGCTTTGTGTTTAAATGGCTCACGATTTCTAGTAAGTGCTTTTTGACCTTTTCTTTTATTATAAAATGGTTTAATTTAATAGTCATATAACATTACTAAACAACCAAAATGGTTTATTTGATTACTATTTATATTTTTACCTAGCTAAAGGCAACTTTTGGGCTTTGTACCATATCTCGCCCCCACTTTGGTTAGGCTAGTTAATTCATCAGTTAAATAATCGAAAAATATTTGACACATATTTTCCTTTTTTCAATTGTACAAAAATTTATGAAGATAAGATCTAACAACATCAAATACAAAGGAATATTCTTATTTAATTATCTCAAATATCATACCTATCGTCGGTTTCTTCTTCCATAATACGTTATGCTACCCAGTATATTCAAAAAGGAGTCAACTTTCATGAATTTATACTAGATGAAGAAATACCTAAATCATAAAATGTTGATGAAAAATCTGATAACTGACACTAAATAAGTAGATTGAACGAATATTATACAAAGCGACAAGCATAATTTTAATTACGAATATATAGAATTCGATAATATTAGGAGAGTGTAGGCCAAATCCTCTATCTGCTCTGGCCAAGTATGGCTCGGGTAGTACAGAGAGGGTCATGCTCCTGCAGTGGAGACTAAAAAGACCTGATAATGATGATGATGATGATATAGATTTCGCGACCATTTATTTTATTTCAAAGGTACAAACGTTCGATTCAGAACATATAAATGGATCAGCACCTCCTCTGGTGCTGTAGATGTCCATGGGCAACGGTGACCACTTTCCATCAGATGGCTCGTCTGCTCGTTTGCCGTCAAATATAAATAAAAAAAGAAAAAAAACTACATACTTCGAATTTGATTCGATGAACTTTATAACCTTCCGTGACAAATTTCACGAAACAATGTCATCCAATGTTTAGTAATGTTAGTTTTACAGCTCTTGTTACGGTCGTTTTAGTTTTATTTACCTGTTATACTACTACATAGGTATACCGTACTTCAATATCCTACGTACATTTTTATTGCTCTCCGAATGTTCATTTTCCGGAAAGCTTTTCTGTGTATCGTATGAATATTTTATTTATCATTTCTACGTCGCTTCTTCCCACACTTAATTTTTTGTATTTCGTTGAAACGTTCCACGTGAAAAATACGCTCTACCTACTTTAGTATTACTTAGCTAATCTTTAGTTTAAATTTAAAGATATATATTGATTTTTACGATCAAAATTTTAAATGTTTCATACTTATTTGACAGCTCCGTGGCGCAGTGGTTAACACGCCAGCCTGCGACGCGGAGTGCCCGGGTTCGATCCCCGGCCAGGTCAAGATGAAAAATGATCTTTTTCAGATTGGTCTGGGTCTTGGATGTTTATCTATATATGTATTTGTTATAAAATATAGTATCGTTGAGTTAGTATCCCATAACACAAGTCTCGCTCGTACCTTGGGGCTAGCTCAATCTGTGTGATTTTTCCGTATATATTTATTAATATTATTTATATTTATTTATTGATGAAAATACGTATAAGTCTCTTTACTGCTCATCGTTCACAATTTTTTTAATAGATATTGTCAAATTTATGGAGTTAGATTACATCAATTGTTTTGAAATAATCATCATGTATGTTTGAAATTAATTTCAAAGTAGGTACATAGTATGATTATTGTTATATAAAATTTTTCAATTCTAGCTCATACACTTCCATGCTGGTTTAGGAGAAAAGAAAAAACTTAGAATGTACCAGCGGCTTCTCTTCCCGCGCAGATCGTAAAAACCGATCGAGGGATTGGGCTCAAATCTGCTGAATCATGTCTATAGGCGATGCGGCTAGGAACCCATCACTATTTGATGCCGTTTTCCATCACGCCCTCCAACATGCTAAATTTGGTCATAAAGTCTTACAGACCTAGGCTCTGTCTACCTCGCAAGGGAAAAAGACGTGATACTATGTATGTAGCTCATGATTTATATAAAGTAAAATAATAAAATATATTTTGCATAAAGTAAAATAATAAATCTGTAAGGATTGGTCATGGAGTATGTTACTTTGTTTTCAGAAATATCGTGTTTATAAGCTTTATACATTATACTGAAACTAACATGAGGATTTTTAATTTTTTTTCATTATGTATATGTACCTATGTATATGTTATTCCGTACTCATCCCACGAATTCTCATCTTATGTATATTTTTGAATGATTTTTTTCCTCGCTCATCCCATTTCTATTTTGTAATAATACTACTTGTTTAATCCCGTTTTCCACCTATGTGCTATTGTCGGTAGGCACCAACATGCTAAACGTAGCTATTACGCCTCATATCTACCCCGTAAAGGTTAAAGACGTGCTAAATATCTATGTATGTATAAAATGTATAATAAGCCATCAGGTGAGATGGGAGACAAATGCCTCCAATATTAAGTAAAAAAAAAGAGCCACATAAACATTTTATCAAATACATTTTAGTACCCGATAAAAAAAATATCAGTAACGACTTTTGAAAACTAATTTATTTCTGAAACAGGTTAAATGTTTCTGCGTGGCTCACGACTCATCCCGGGTAGCAGTGGGTTGCGCCGACCAGCGCATCTACGTATACAGCCTCCACACCGCTCAACTACTGAAGACGCTAGCCGCGGCTCATGACTTAGCAGCTTTGGCGGTTGCTGACAAAGACCACTTCTTGTTGGCTGCTGGTGAGATTCGTACTAAAGCATTTCTTTTCCTTTTACTTATCTCAATGCCAAAGGTCAAATTAATATTTACATATCGAATATCAATGATAATAAATATCTGTAATAAACGACAAAACAAAACGAAGAGAAATGACATACTGTGCCGAATGAAAAATTGGGATATGGTAAAGAAAAAATAAAATGCAGAATAAATAAACGTAGAAATAAGGTCTTATTTAGATTAACCTGTCTTAGTGTCTGCTTGTGTGTGGATGAATGTATCATCCAATCTTAAGACATATATTAAATCTTCCTCGAGTCCGACTAAGTCTAAAGTTTTGGATTCACTTATCGGTTAGATAGCAATTCAAGATTTTGATTTCTACGATCTGATCTGATGAGTGAACTCGTTCATGTGATGATAATTCGGTCACAACATAATTAATTCCAAGAATTTAAATTTTAAATACTTTATTAAATTCAGTGATAAGTTAGAACTCGTAAAAGAGTTAATGAATGTAGGTATATCTACGTTTATATTACTTATTCGTAGGTTCAAACTATAGAGAATAGAGCTATGAACATAATTTAGTTACCTGAGCAAACCCGCGGACAGCTCACGGAAACTTTTACCCGCGCAAAAATGCAATTTCCGTCTGAGTAATAGGATTTTTATCGTTGTAGGTGGCAACAGAGTGACGATTTATTCCTTCCACACTGAGGACAATCTCACTAACTTCAGACCAACGAAACAGATAAAGAGACGACAAACGAAATCTACAACGAATATAACATTATTACAGGTAAATATAGTATTTCTCGTACATTTTTCCTCCACTCACTTACGAGTATGAATTCAATAATTCTTGTAATTTGAAGATTTGCCTTAGGAACTTTATATGTTATACTGATATCATTGTAAAGATATTTGTATTATCTTGAATAATACTTTTAAAAGCACTTTGATTTCAAATATTTACAAATCAGAAAGCTAAAATCCATAAGGGGTAATAGGTTTGTTGCTAGTTGAACAAATTCTATTTAATAGCATAATTCTCCTTTGAAACTACATTTATCTTTATCCTACTACATTGCACTCTTAATTATTAAGTCAGCCACCATCAATGCGCGTCTATAAAATAATATGTTAGCCACTATATCTTCGATAAAAGCTATTGTTTATTGCCCTCATTTGGGAACGCTCGCTCACTCAAATTTTGGTAAAGTTTCTTTGAACTTAACCTACTCTTTGTGGCCAAATTGTTTTTGTTATATTGGGAGTTGTCCCCTTAGTTTAGACTCGTGGCATTTAAAAAAAAAGGGCAAATTAGTTAAAACACCTTTTCCCGTAGCTTAATTATAAAATCAATGTTTGGATGGCAATAAAAAAAATTGTGGCTAGACTTTCATAATTTGTATTTATATGATATCATAAATGTTATAATTTGGCCAGATATTTAAGTTACCTACTGAAAAGTTAATACTTACGTCAAACCCTTTTCACAGGCGGAACAAAGTGAACTAATACCAATAAGTTGCCTGGAAGTATCTCGAGATGGCCAACTCGCTGCTAGTGGCTGTGCCCGCGGCCTGGTCAGAGTCTGGCAGCTGTCCACACATAGACTACAGACAACGTTAAACGGCCATCTTGGACACATCACCTGTGTGACGTTCTCCCCAAACAATTTGCTGGTGCTGAGCGGCTCTGAGGATCGGAAGGTCGTGGTTTGGCAGCTCGCGGATAACTCACCCTCGCTGACTTACAAGGTGAGACATTACTTATTATAACCAACTATTACAGTTATCCTTACTAATATTAAAAACGCGAAAGTTTGTATGTATGGATGTATAGATGTATGGATGTTTGTTATTTCTTCACGCCATAACGACTGAATGGATTTTGACGAAATGTTGCACACAGATAGCGTATTTCCTGGATTAACACATAGGCTACCTTTTATCCAAAGGCAAATTTATTAACCGACTAGCTGTTGCCCGCGGCTCCGCCCGCGTTAGTATCGATCCCTCGGGAACAGTAGAATTTCCTGGAATCAAACATACCCTATGTCCTTCCTCGGGCCTCACACCTACATACCAAATTTCATCCAAATCAGTTCAATGGTTGAAGCGTAAAAAAACGACAGACAGAGTTACTTTCGCATTTATAATATTAGTAGTAGTATGGAAGTATGGATATTATTTATACTTCTAAGTCCAGGAATGAGAAAATTTCTATAAAACCTCTACCCTCCCATTTTACCCCTTTAGGGACCAATTTTGTCCATTTCACCCACATATATCTTTTTTAATTGTAATCGAGAACATACCTATTTATTTTCATACTTCATAGTCCAGAAATGAGAAAATTTCCAATTTCCAAACAAACTTTACCCCCCTTCTGGGGGATTTTTTTCCAGTTGACCTACACAGATCTTTTTCAATTGTAATCGTGAATTTATTTACCTATTTTCAAACTTCTAAATCTAGAAATAAGTAAATTCCTATACAATCTCTACCCCGCTATTTTACCCCTTCAGGGGAAAATATCGTCCATTTTACCTACACAGATATTTTTAATAGTAACCTAGAATTCATATGTCTAAGTCCAGAAATAAGAAAATTTCGATACAAAGTTTATACCACCCACCCACCCCATTTTTCCCCTTAAGGGGGGAATTTTGCAAATTTCATCAACCCACACACATCTTTTTCAATTTTAATCGAGAACTTATATACCTACTTTCATACTTCTAAGTCCAAAAATGAGAAAATTCCATATAAATTTTACCCCTTCAGAAGTTAAATTTCTTATAAATCCTTTCTTAGCGCACACTCACATCATTAAAAGAACCCCTGTACCAAATTTCAAGTTTCTAGGCGCAGCAGTTTCGGTTGGTTTGCCGTTTTCCCGCGGCTACGCCGGCCGCCGCCGTTAGTGTCCATCCCTCAGGAACAGTTTGGACCCTTAAAGGGGTGACTCAGGTCATCAATATGAACAACTTTTTCTATGGGACCAATGCTAGGAACTCAAAAAAAAAATTCGTCATTTCCATAAAAAAGAGTCCCGCCGCCCGGCCAGTTTGTATGGGAATGTCGAATTTTTTTTGAGTTCCCAGCATTGTTCCCGTAGGAAAATTGTTCATTTTGATGGTCTGAGTCACCCCTTTAAGGGTCCAAAACGGTAAAAAATTCACCGTGTATATTTGCAGGCAAACTAATGCTTTGAGTTCATTCAAATGACGATAACTTTTTTTTTAATGAACCGATTTTGATGAAACAAACGTTAGATGTTTTGCTGAGTTAAAACAAAGCAATTGGTGAAAGTTTGAAGTAAATCGGTTCAGTAATTTCGGAGATAATCGTGATCATACATACAGACAGACAGACAGACAGACAGACAGACAGACAGACAGACAGACAGACAAAAAATTCAAATAATTTTTTTTTGCTTTCTATTATTCTTTTTAAGTGTCCCTCTATCCATTTCAGTCAAAAATTCTAAATGTACAGACAAAATATTTTTACTGTTTTATTATATGTAATAGATTGCGGCGATCTCAAGGGGGGTTATAGTAGTTAGTGCAGGTATTTGGGTCAAAATGTTCATTTCAAATGTTTATTTATTATACTTGTTCTGTCTATTTTATTTATTATTGTATGCGTTTAATCGATGTCTTTATTTTTGTGTACACTTGTTTTGTTTAATTTAGTTTTATATATTGTTTATGTGCGTGTCGTATAGTGCGTGTTTCAGTTCGCGATGCCTCAGAAGGTGACGGCTGAAAATCAGTGCTGGATTAGGGTAACCCTAGTCCAGCGTAACGCTGAGCCGTCACCTTTTGTAACACTGATGGCACCGAACTTTTATGTTTTGTACTTTTTAATAATTTTATTTTATATCGTTTTGTGTGTGTGTCTAAGTGTTATAATAAATGTTATTCTATTCTATTCTATCCCGGAAAAGAGTACTGTTCCCGCAGGATCGCCATTAACGTGAGCGAAGCCGCGGGCAACAGCTAGTATTCTATACCTGGGTTATTTCTGTATCGAAACAGAACTAGTTAGATCAATGTTTAACCCTTACAACCCCTTACTAATTTATTTTCATCGAAAAAGCTGGAATCGTTTCAGATATCTCATGAATGGCTCGTTTAATATGATAAAATTTTGGTAATAAATACCCGTAACAAAACATAACGTTGTACCAAAAATATAGCGGTACAACGGAAGCTATTCAAAAGGATTACGGGAAATTTCCACTTATATTAAAAAATACTGTTCTGAAATAAAGTTTGAGAATATTGCTAATATAGAGGAAAAAAGTACTCTTACAAAAAGATTATCTTGTTCTAAGAATAACAATATTGCATAATATTGCAGGATATCTGCACTACAAAGTATATATAAGTATAATACACAGTCGCTTCCCGCTGTCATTCCATATGTATACTTAGATCTTTAAAACTACGCAACGGATTTTGACGCAGATTTTTTAATAGATAGAGTTATTCAAGAGAAAGGTTTATATGTATAATTTATTGCACCCGTGCGAAGCTGCGACCGGTCGCTAGTTAACGATAAATGATAGAACAAAATCCTGATTATCAAATGAATTATTCAGGGTCATCCAGCAGCTCTTCAATCTCTGCTGATGATGTCCGATGGTCGACGAGCGATGTCTGGTGATCGGGCTAGGAACGTCCACGTTTGGCTTGTGGACTCTGGCATTGTATTGCATTCCACTACTGCTCCTACTGCTAGTTTGGACGTCACGCTCAATATGAAATATGCGGTAAGTAATTACCAGTTCAGCGGATAATCTAGTATTTTCATGTGTAACTTCAGTTTATTCAGTTCCTGTTGTTGCGTGTTGCTAATTTAAGTCCATCAGTAGTTCGGCTTTTTCCACGGAGGTTTTTTCTGACTTTTCCTAGTTCAGAGCAGGAATGATTATCTGTCCTGTGTTGTCTGATGTAAAATTCTGCTGTTTTGTGACCTTTTCACTGTTGATCACTTAATTGCCACAGGCCTAGAGAGAGATTGGTAACGAAATCAGAATAACCGTTATATTGTACGGGTAGAAAATAACTATTATGAAAATGATATATACTTTCACATTTTATTAATAATTATAGCCGTAATAGCGTAAGAAAGATAACTTTAGGTTTTCAAATTAGTAACGGCTATACTAATATATAATAATAAAATCACTTATTGCAAATGACCGCGTTTATTAGCTTATCCTAATTCTTACTCCTTACCAATATTAAAAATGCGAAAGTGAGTTTGTTTGTTTATTACGCTTTCACACCGTAACTATTGAATCGATCATCATGAAATTTTGCATACAAGTTCTTTGGAGTACGGAGAAGGACATAGGCTACCTTTTATCCCTGAAAAAAGTAATATTCCCGAGGGAGCTAGTTAGTAATAAAGTAGTCATTAATGATCAAGTAGTCACAAGTAATATCTCAACAGGTTCTATCAGATGGAGATAATTCAGTCCGCATCTGGAACCTGACAGGCGGGGACAGTGGCGAAGAGAAACGATCAGTGTCCCACGCGGAGAGAATCACCTGCTTCGCGCTCACAGCTGATTCACAGCATGTGGTCACGGGGTCCATGGACATGTCCTTGAAAGTCTGGAAGCTGGACGGGGGGAAGTTATCACAGGTAGGCTAAGGCTTTGTCCCAATTCTGTCATTCATCTTTACAGCCGTATCAACTACAGGACAAAAGCCTCTCCCAAAGATACTTAATTCCATGGAAATATATTGCCATTTTGTCATTACTATGTGGTTTTTCGTGTAAACCCATTTCAGTGGATGTAAAATATTATAGTGAACAACTTAAGATTTTTGATGAATAGATATAGTCATGAATTCACAATTGCTAAGTATGTATATTTACTGTTTGTATTAGGCAGGCTTAGTCATTTTAATTACCACCACTTGCGTACCAATTGAATGTTGATTAGTGTGCGAAATAGCACAGACACTTCCAGACTACTTCAATCTGCTTTGTACTTCATTACCTACACAAATCGATAGATTCCTATTTTCAGAAATTAATAACTAATTTTGTTGCAAATTAAACTAGCTTCTATTAAATAGAATTATTCTCCTTTAAAAATATACATAAATCATTTTCTCTAAATTTTTAAGTCAATCACCGCCAATGCGCATCTTAAAAATACTTCAGCCACTATATCTTCGAAGTAAGCTACTATAGTACGCCCTAAGTTGGGAACGCTCGCTCGCTCCTATTTTGGGCACAGAAAACCTCAACCCACCCTTTGTGGCCAAGTTGTTTTTGTTATATTGGGAGTTTCATAGTTACGTACACGAATCTATAGATTCTTATATACAATAAGGTAAACTTGATTGCTTAAGAAAATAATGTTTAAAACAGGACGTACAAAAATAAATGTGAGAAATGTGATGTGAATATACAATAATTTTTAACAAAAAAAAAACCGACAATTTTTTTTTCTGGGATGCCATCATTAGATACTAGTTTTCTTTTTATGGAATATCTTTTCACTTGGAATATATTCTTTCCTACAAAAAAATCATCAAAATCAGTTCTTAAACGACGAAGTTATCCGCAAACACACATAAAAAATATATACAGCGTGTAACACAACCAAAGACATTCCCGTGAAGGGGTGACTCAGCCCGTCAAAATAAACAACTTTTCCAACGGGAATGCTGGGAATTTTCGAAATGAGAAACCTCCTCCGTTTTTGAAGTCGGGTTAAATGTTGTAAATTAAAAGTTTGTGTTTGCTTGTAATTAGGTATTAGTGGGCCACTCGGACATCGTGACCTGCGTCGCTGTATCAATCACAAATAAGACGCAAATAGTCTCTGGGTCCTGGGACTGCAACCTCATCGTGTGGGATATTAACACTGGGTCCGACCTACACCTTCTATCCGGCCACCTCGGAAAGGTCACCTGTGTTAAGGTCACAGGTGACGGCACTATTGCTGTGTCTGGTAAGTAACCTTTAATCCCTATGCTACTCCTTATTAACAAGATATTCGTTTACAAAAAAGTGATAATAAATAATAATAATATCTAATAAAAAATAATAAAACTAACTTAACGATACTATATTTTATAATAGATACTTATATAAATAAACATCTAAGACTCAGGTCAAGATGGAAAACTTGTTTCCATCTGGACAAGTCATCAAGTAACGATGTAAGAAACACAAAATGTTTCTTACATCGTTACTTGAAAAATACCTAATATCAATCTGAGATATTACCAATGTTATTTTCGCGCCTTAGATCCATGTTTCGCGCTAAAAACACTTTTTCTTAGTTGCTGTCATTAGCCGAAATATGAATACCATTACTATTAAAACAAACGTATTGTTAGTCGGTATATACCGACTAACAATACGTGAGTGAAAAACCGTTTGTTTGTTACATACATAGTCGAGCTCAGTGGCGCAGTGGTTAACACGCCAGCCTACGACACGAGGGTGCCCGGGTTCGATCCCCGGTCAGGTCAAGATGGTAAAATGATCTTTTTCAGATTGCACTGAGTCTTGGATGTTTATCTATATATGTATTTGTAATAGTATAGTATCGTTGAGTTAGTATCCCATAACACAAGTCTCGAACTTACTTTGGGGCTAGCTCAATCTGTGTGATTTGTCCGTACATATTTAATTTGTGTGATTTATCCGTATATATTTCTTTATTTATGTCCTATGTATTTATAGTAAATATGCCTGGCGAAACTTTTAATATCCTTATGAATACTATTTCTAAATAATCGATTTAAAATTAAAGCTCAGAAAAGGGTACAAAATATTTACCCCTTTCTGTCTACACAGTACATTATCCATCTTAGTTCAACACTATACCTCGAGGGTTGGGTAACAAATGACTGTTATGGATAGGGTCATTTCATTTTATAAATGAAGATTCTTAGCTCACTTGTTGAAGGGTAAAAATGCCGAACATTTCTCAGATGATATCTTGGATGCTTGTTTGCATACTAATTTTCGTTTAAGCACTGTTTTGTGTCTGGATAACACTTTTTGTACTAGATAACAGTGTAATTTTAAATAATTGTTAGCACTTTTGGTATCTTACTAAACCAAATGTTTGCAGCATTGAATTAGAAAAACTATGGAAGCGTAACTCTCATACAACTGACGATTCATTAACAGTCCCGATTTTATTAACTCATTAACTTAAATTTTCATTAACAATCTCATAGACGAAGATAGTATGCGATTGGCCGCGTCAAGGTCACTGGGCGGTGCCAACATTTCTAATGTACGCTATGGTGTCAACATAGCGGAGGTAGATAAACATCGCTCGCGACAGCAGCTCGCCTCGCTCGGTATGATAAGTTAGCTTTATTTATCGCTTAACTCAATCACTGACACGGACACTGAACCAAACAAAATAGAAATAACTAAGAAATATCCGTTATGGAATGGGTGACTATAAGTTGCACAAAAAATTCTCTGAGCTTCGGATAAAACGTTATAAATTGGTACCGACTGTCATCACTTCAATGCCTTTCAACAGCTTGAATAATCTGTCACTTGTATCAGCCTAACTGCGTTACTTTCAGTCGAAACTAAATAAAACTATGTGTAGTGACAAACAATAAAAGTAAATATATTTTGATATAATAAAACAAATACAATAACTCCGAGAGCGGGAAAATATACCAATGACAGAAGAAATTCGAGTGAAGGATTACAATTTTAAATGATTTTTTTTTATTTATATAATATCAATAACAATATGTAGTAAAATAAATGCATTCAAAAAGTGAACGGTTTATTAGAGGCCAGTGTTATAATATGGTTGTAACCTTTTTTACATTTCACAAATCTGTACACACACAGCCACATAGACACACGAAGAGCAAGCATTTAAACTTTGTAAATCAAATTATGAGAAAGGCATGAACATGAAGTTACTGTTTCGTCTCAAGAAACGTCTGTATAATTTTAAATTATAATCCGTTATCGCAGGAGCGTGGGATGAGATTGGATAAGGAAGAGATGAAGAGGAAAACAAATGGTTTCACTAGCTGATGTTTTATACGTCTACTGACGTACAGACGACAACATATTTTCATATTAAGACTTTTTTTACTTTTGATTCAAGTTAAAAAGTTAAGGCTAAATATAAACTTGGAGACAAAATCATAATAATCTATAAAAGCTGTAACAATTTTATAAGTCAACGGTCCCTTTTAACCGAGGGTTCTACATAATTCCGTATGGTAATTTTATCATGTTGCAGAAGGCATTTATTTAAAGAACGTTTGACTTGCCCTCTACGATATGTGAGAAAAGCTTTTTGAATTTGCTTTTTGTACTAAATACACATAATATCTTTTTTTCCCTTGCGGGGTAGACAGAGTCTAAGTCTATAAGACCTTATATCCACATGTTGGAGAGCGTGTAGATGGAAAATGGAATAAAAATAGTAATGGGTTGATTCCGCAGATTATAGCCCAATCCCTCGATCGGCTTTTACGATCTGCGCGGGAAAAGAAGCAGCTGGCATATTATATGTTTTTCTTTTCTCCCAGACCAGCATGGAAGATTTTTATTCTAGTTTTCCTTGTTCTCCTCTCTAGCCAACCAGGTTTCGAAATCAAATCCCTATATTGCAGCTTTTATAATGTTGGAAGAATAATAATAATTTTAAAAATTCTTAATTGCACCTTTTACAATAAAATAAACAAAGGAATACAATATAAAGTTGTACAAGAGGCGGCATTATCACTTTCGCAATCTCTTAAAGGAACCTTCGTTTTAAAGAAATAAAGCTAAGACTAAAATAAAATTCCGAAAAAGAAAATTTGAAAATCGCTAGGTTGCTCTATTAATGGTTTATGTACATTGTCATGTAAATAAATAAATATATACGGACAAATCATATAATGAGCTATCCCCAATGTAAGTTAAAACCTTATGTTATGGGATATTAACTCAACGATACTATATTTAATAACAAATACATTTATAGATAAACATCTAAAAGCCAGGTCAATCTGAATAAGATCATTCTCGTTCTTGAACTGACCGAGCATCGAACCCGGAACCTCTGGTGTGACAGCCTAGCGTGATGACCACTAGGCGGTGAGGCCGTGAGGCAAAAGTCGTGATGTAAATCATTATCTGTATAATATTAAAACTTACGCGAGATATCATTCTAGTATTAAACAAACGGTTTAACTCACGTATTTTAGTCTGAATTATGCCGACAGTTTCAGCCTAGTCACTATGCCATCCTCAAGGCGAGTGACACTCGCCCTGAAGATGGCTACTGACTTTTGAGGTTTTGTTTAATTACCTGTATAATTTATTTATTAGTAATATATTCGTAGGAGCGGAGGACAAGACACTCATTATCTGGGAGACGAAGCGTGGACTAGCTCTAACGTCACTGGCGCTACATGTCCCATTGCTGGGCTTTCAGATCACTAGTGATTGCGCAAGGATTGTCGTACATCTTTTGGATAGAGGTAAATTTATCAGTACTTATCTCTCAATTCAGTTGCAAGACAGTGGACAAGTTATAAGGTGGGTATCGCTCGGTAGGTTTGCTAAATCATACCTACAACAGGTAAGATTTTGCTACTTATCACAAATAACTTGTCATGAAAGTTTCAATATACAGCGTGTCTCGCAAAACTCAAAAAGAATCGACATTCCCATACAAACTGGCCGGGTGGCAGAACTCTTTTGTATGGAAATGCCGATTTTTTTTTTAGTTCCCAGCTTTGTATCCCATAGGACAGGTTCATATTGATGGGCTGAGGGTTAATTTACACGCTGTTCAGTGGGTTGGTAGAGCGGGATACGTAATTTACCGAGATACATTTAATAATCAATATAATTGATAGAGTCCGATGTCATAAAGTGTTATGTTCTCAGTTTATAGTACGTATTTTATTGGGTCTATAAAGTGAGCTTTGAGGTTTTAAATACTTTCATTCCATCCATTATTTCTTCCTAGGGTGCCTGCCAATCATTTGTCTGCACAATACGCCAGCTACCTACGTCAAGATACCTACATACGCTGCGCCTACTAAAGATATTGATGGTAAGTCTCTTCCAACCAATAAGAATAAAAGTATTACGAGCTGATATCGCTACCAAGCTCGTAACGAGCGTGTCTTTTTCTAATTTATTTTTGAGTAGAGTGTAGAACACAAAATAGCAGTCATTTTGGGATTCAAGGTGGCCGACACCACTTTTCATAAAAAATCGACGTGGGTGTCCTTATCAATCTAATTTGGGATGTAGATCACAAAAATGACAATAATCTTAGAATCTAAGATAGCCGACACCACACATCATGAAATATTGACATGGATAGTTCATAGTTCATTTATTCAATAACAATACACATTGTGTTTGAAATGAGTTTAACATAATTATAATCTAATCCTATCTTAATAAATGTTTTAACATATTTAATATCCTTCTCATTTTAATCTTGACAATATATTTAACTGACATTACTCTTTGTCGTTACATGCAATTCCATTTTATTAATATATTATATAACTATAAAGATTAATACAATAATAATTCCGATACAATTCAAACGAGAAATAACAATAATAATCTATATAACAGCATTGTCTATCTTAATTTATGGATATGGACACATGGATGTCGGTTTTGAGATATTTCAGGCTAAAGATCACAAAATTTACATAGTTAATAATGTATTAAATAAATGACTTACCGGATATTAAAAAATTTACTATTTTACACGTGTTTGTTTCCTAACTCTAAGGATACAGAACGAGCCACCGCCAAGACTGATGGTCACGCACGATTTTACAATTAAACGGCAATAAACTGGACAGATTATGAACCCCGCTGGTTCTTTCAGACGGCTTGACATTGATAGATCATAAACGATCGAGAAATAATACATTAAATTGTAAACGGAAAAATGATAAATTGAATTGAAAACGGTGGATTCACGGATTGTACGGAAGTTTATAATATCGCTAGAAAAAATATGAACTAACGATGTTCAAAATCATACGGTGATACATACATACATAGGTCGTCTTTTTCCCTTCCGGGGTAGACAGAGCCTTGGTCTATAAGACCTGAAGGCATTTGGTGGAAAACGGAATCAAAATAGTGATGGGTTGCTAGCCGCATCACCCATTAACATGATTCCTCAGATTTTACCCATTTCCTTGATCGGCTTTTACGATCTGCGCGGGAAGAGAAGCAGCTGGTACATTCTACGTTTTGTTTTTCTCCCAGACCAGCATGGAAGAGATTTGGCTATATACAGATATAACTAACTAGCTGTTGCCCGCGACTTCGTCCGCGGCAATTTCTGTTATTATGATTAATTAGATTTTTTTTATTAATTTAGATGAATAATTTTCCCCCGTTTTTAAACATTTTTTATTGATGCTTCGTTCCTATTGATCGCAGCGTGATGTTTTATAGCCTAAAGCCTTACTCAATAAATGGACTATCCAACACAAGAATTTTCTAATTAGAACCAGTAGTTCCTGAGATTAGCACGTTCAAACAAACAAACATACAAACAAACAAACACTTCAGCTCTATAATATTAGTAAATAAATATAGATTAGTATAGATATATAACTAAGATTGAAAATGTATTTGTTTCCCCTTCCACCTCTGAGTGATTTCCCGGTTGTACTAAGTTTACAACCGGGAACCTGTGATGCTTTGGAGCCCGGGGGCTAATATGAAGCATTGATGCTGTATTTGAAAGAAAGAAAGAAAAATTGTTTATTAGCGTCAAATATCATGCTAAGATATAACATTTTTGTATATTAAGTATTTTAAACTTAACGCTAAACCGATGTCTACTCAGCATGAGTCTAGGCATCTTGCAATACCCCGACGCTGGTCTTCCGGAGACACCGGCCAATCGAGAAGTACTACTGCGCGCTGCATCGACACGCCGAACCGTGCATATATTAATTTAACAATTATCAATTCAACATATACTTAGATAGAAATGATGATTAATTAAATGGTAAAAATGTAAATATATTGTTTTTTTAAAGATGGTTTGCAGTAGGGATTTACTGAACAGAGTGCTCAAGAAAAAGAAGAAAGGAAATTGAGTAAATTATACCTATTTAGTAAACTTTAAATTATATCTATACAACACAGCACAAGTTAAGTCAATTTCTGCATATTCAAAAGATATTCCTTATATTTCAATTTAAAAGATTTGACGGTGCGACAGTTCCTAATGGGTGGTGGAATATTATTCCAACACTTCGTGGCAGCGTAGCGAAAACTGCCACGAAACGCTGCTGTACTGTGTGGCATAATCAGTAGACGCTGGGCAGATCTAGTTGAACGATGTGAGAATATGAGCTTACCGTACAGATAGGGTGGTGATTTGGTCTGCATAATGCCAAAAAGCAAAGGCAAAATGATAGGAGTGTCTAGCCTTCATATTCATTAGGTTGCTCCGATTTAGAAATGGAGTAACGTGAGCCCGTCGCGGGATTGGAAAGCAAAATCTAGCGCAAGCGTTCTGAACTCGTTGGATAAGCTTTTTTGTGTAACCGAAAATGCAGTCACCAATGACGGTATCTGCATAATTCAGCTTTGAAAGAATCAAAGATTCGCAGAGCATAATGCGACGATCAACATCCAAGTAGTTGCGTATTTGGTATAAAACTTTAAGCCTATAAAAGCAGTTTTTAACTGTCTCTAGAATATGGTTGTGGAACTTAAGAGTGTTATCCATAAGAACTCCAAGATTTCGCGCTTCTGTTACCTGTTCAATAGCAGTTTCTCCAATTTTAAGGTTAGGATTAAAAGCATTAATTCGAGCTATTTGACAGGTAGACCCAAGAACGAGAAATTTTGATTTGTAGGGGTTCAGGACTAAGCAGTTTCTATGTGCCCATTCACTAATTCAAGATCGGCGTTGATACTGGCTACTGCTTGTAATGTGTGATCAGGTTCAAAGGATAAGTATATTTGAACGTCATCCGCATAGATATGATGGTTACAATTATTAATATTACTTGGCAAGTCTGCGCTGTATAAATTAAAGAGGATTGGACCCAATATAGAGCCTTGCGGAATTCCTCGGCCAATAGGAAGAGCTTCTGAGTATGATTTGATTCCAGTATCACTAATAATTTCTACTCGTTGCGAGCGACCACCAAGGTAACTAGAGAACCACTTTAACGCTTGTTCGTCAAAACCGTAAAATGATAATTTGGACAGAAGAAGCTCATGGTTAATAGTTTCGAACGCGCGTGAAAAGTCAATTAAAGCAATTAAAGATCCCTTTCCCACATCAATTCCGGCAAGGATATCGTCAACAACGTCTAATAGGGCTGTAGCTGTGCTACGGCCAGCTCGGAATCCGGACTGTTTCAAAGGTAAAATATTATTTGAACTTAAAAACTCAGTAAGCTGCTGACAAACGACCTTCTCAATTATTTTCGACATGAAAGGGAGTATACTGATAGGTCTAAGATCTTTTAGTTCAGTGGGGTTATTTATTTTTGGTAGGGGTTTAACAAGTGCCTCCTTCCAACTTTCAGGAAAGACACCATTTTTAATAGATAAATTTACAGTTATAACTTTAAGCGTTCTTGGCAAAGTTAGTATAACCATGTCACGAGTTATACCATCCAAACCTTCAGCGTTAGTAGTTATCCCCATAATTTAAAACAGTAATTTCATCAACAGTTTTCAGTCTAAAATCTGCAGCACAGAATCTATTATTTTTAAAGTACATGAGGTCTGAAGTAGAAACTTTGTTATTACCAGGAAATAACCATTAAGAAAATGGTTATTGACAAGATCGGCGTCATTGAGTGTAGGAGGCAAAGAAATTTGCTTTTGTTTAAAATCGACAACATTCTTTTTAATATTACTCCATAACTTTTTAGAATTTAGCGTATTCGAGTAAATGCTGTAGCAAAAATATGCGGCCTTTTCAGAATACACAGCTTTATTTACAGTAGATTTAAGTTCTTTATAGAATTTTATATCAGATTCTAATTTTGTCAACCGACTATTGGCATGAGCCTCGTCTCTGAGCCGCATCATCATCCTAATAGTCAGCGTTATCCAAGGGTAACCCTGATGTTTAATGCAAGATTTAATAATAGGAGCATGAATATCAAAAACATGTAATAAGTAAGCATTTAGAGATGCCACGGCTTCATTTACATCAGTACTAAGTAAACGCTCCCACTTAATAGCATTTACAAGAGTGTTAAATTCTTTTATGTTTATATCTTTAAGCGGTCTGTACTGTATCCATCTCGGGGATGGCTTGGGTTTATTAAGCCGGAGTTGGCATGTGATGAACGCGTGATGGCTCAAATCTGGAATGTAGTCAACAGTTATATTCGATAATTTGGTGGTACTGCACACAACGTCTATTAAAGTCTCAGAATGATCTGTAAAGTGAGTTGGCTCACTAACGTATTGTTCCATATTTGTGTAATGAAGAAAATTATTAAATTCTAACATTTTATAATTTCTCAATTTTAACAGCCGGCTGTCTGCCTGAGGCCCTCCTTGGGTACCTTCAGAACCACAGACAAATGAAGTATTACCCACAAATTAGCTTCTGCTCGCATAATCGTTTACCTATTTCAAAATTTTTTTTTACAGCACTAGTAAACAAAAACTTATTCATCATCATCATTTCGTGTAGGTGACAAGGTCAATCGACCATGCACAACCTGGTGTCAGACTTCTTCGGAACCGCCTCTTCTATACATATAATAAAACAGTAAAAATATTTTGTCTGTACATTTAGATTTTTTGACTGAAATGGATAGAGGGACACTTAAAAAGAATAATAGAAAGCAAAAAAATTTTTTTCGATTTTTTTGTCTGTCTGTCTGTCTGTCTGTATGTATGATCACGATTATCTCCGAAAATACTGAACCGATTTACTTCAAACTTTCACCAATTGCTTTCTTTAAGCCCAGCATAACATTTAAAGTTTGTTTCATCAAAATCGGTTCATTAAAAAGAAAGTTATCGTCATTTGAATGAACTCAAGGCATGAGTTTGCCTGCAAATATATAGCAAATACATTAAAAAATAATAATGAAATTTGGTATGGAGGTAGTTTGAGACCCGGGTACATAGGACAAGGACATAGGGTACCTTTTATTCCGGGAAATTCTACTGTTCCTAAGGGATGGACACTATCGGCGACTGCGTAGCCGCGGGCAAACGGCAAACCTGACATATACATATATCAACGCAACCGAAACTAGAAACTTGAATTTTGGTACAGGGGTTCTTTTAATGATGTGAGTGAGCGCTAAGAAAGGATTTTTAGAAATTTAACTTCTGAAGCGGTAAAGTTTATATGGAATTTGTTCATTTCTGGACTTATAAGTATGAAAGTAGGTATATAAGTTATCGATTAAAATTAAAAAGATGGGTTCAGATGAAATTTGCAAAATCCTGATGAAATTAAGGGGTAATAAAATGGGGTAGAGGTATGAACTTCGTGTGGAAATTTTCTCATTTCTGGACTTAGAAGTCTGAAAGTAGGTTTAAAAGTTCTCGATTAAAATTAAAAAAAACATCTGTGTAGGTGAACTAGACAAAATTTTCCCCTGAACGAGTGAAATAGAGGGGTAAAGTTTGTATGGAAATTTTCTCATTTCTACACTTAGAAGTATAAAAATAGGTATATAAGTTCTTGATTACAATTAAAAAAGACCAGTGAAATGGAGAAAATTCCCCTCTTAAATGGCAAAATGGGAGGGTAAAGTTTTTATGGAAATTTTCATATTTCTGGACTTAGAAGTATAAATAATATCCATACTTCCATACTAATACTAATATTATAAATGCGATAATAACTCTGTCTGGCGTTTTTTTAAGCTTCAACTATTGAACTGATTTGGATGAAATTTGGTATGGAGATAGTTTGACGCCCGGGGAAGGACATAGGGTATGGTATGTTTGATTACGAGAAATTCTACTGTTCCCGAAGGATCGACACTAACGCGGGCGGAGCCGCGGGCAACAGCTAGTAAATAAATATAAATATATACGGACAAATCACACAGATTGAGCTAGCCCCAAAGTAAGTTCGAGACTTGTGTTATGGGATACTAACTCAACGATACTATATTTTATAACAAATACATATATAGATAAACATCCATCCAGCCTCTTAGCCTCTGACGTGGTTTATTTAACGACCACCAGGTGGCAGCCGGGACCAACGGTTTAAAACCTATTATTAAAACAGTCAGCAATTCCGATATCAAAGTTAGTCGGGAAATTAAAGACTTCATTATATCCCTTTCCTACCGCATGAACTACAAACTAGAGTCCAACGAGCAAAAACATGAAATAGGAAACGATCATTATTCTATATACGTGTCTATTTTTGGAAACAAACCTATTTATAACCTTGTTTTTTACGATAGTATTGCGTTGTACGACATTACACCATTATTTCTGTGGAAAATGGGAAAAGAAATAGCACAATGTCGCATTATACCCATCGGAGAGCCTTTTTATAGGGTTTACGGTAGAGAATGATACAAACCTCCGTAAAAGGATTGTCTTAAGAAGATTGAAACATTATTTACCTCGCGTACCAGGAAAAGGATTCATAGACAATTCCAAACAGTTCCGATTTGCGCATTTTATGTGAAATGCAATGGTTAGTTGTTTAGCTATTTATTTGTTTGCTTTAAATATTTGTGTACTAGTACGTTTTATAAAGATCAATACAGTGAACATACATACATACATATTATCACGTCTTTATCCCTTACTGGGGTAGACACCTAAGACCGAAAGGCCACGTTTAGCGTGTTGGTGGGCGTAAAGGTGGAAAACGGAATCAAAATAGTGATGGGTTGTTAGCCGCATCGCCTATTGTTATGATTTTTTAGATTTTCGCCCATTCCCTTGACCGACTTCTTCATACAGCGAATTATTTTAAACAACTGCACAATTCATTAAACATATGTTAAAAAGATTTTCTTATAAAACTAATAATTTAATACGAAATACAACTTTGGATATACTTATGATGTGATAACGTCTTATAAATCGATGAACGCAAGCTGCACGCAAGTAAAAGTTTCACGTTCCGTGTGCAAGCGAGAGCGCGGTATAGGCGATAAAGAGGTACGATTATTTGTCTTTCACCGTTATCACGTATATTACCGTCCGTAAACCGACTTTACAGACAACTACTTTTATTGGAGGTGTTGAAAATTCTGAGCGCCTATGCTTGTTTATTAATAATGGCGTTTTTACCCAGAACTTCGACCGTTGGCACCAAAGAGACCGATGCGACGGCTCCTCAAGAAAGAGGTTTCTCTGGATACATACACATGGCAAAAGAAATACGGACACCTCACTTCAGCAGCGATGATGGCGCAAGTCGATGAACGACTCAAAAGAAGGTAAAAGCACTCTTATTAAATTAGGAAATAAAATCTCAAGCGGACGGAATTTGAACCTGCGACCGTAAGTTTACGTACGACTTAAGGTCGCAGGCAGTCGTACATAGACTCGTAATCGTAAGGTCGCAGGTTCAAATCCCGCCTGCTTGAGATTTTTTCACCATATTTTTAATTTGTAAGAGTATATCAAAATAGCATTGAGAATGCAAAATATAAACAATTAGAAAAAGAAGGTAAAAGTTTTGCATTTTACAGTATAGCCTACTGTGTGTATATTTGGTAAAGCCCATAGATATCAGAATATTTTAGCAGCTTGAAAACAATGTAGGCATTTATGCATCTTATTTTCTCATTTATTTATTTTTTATGATCTTTTATTACAGTGTTTATTCAGTAAGAATATGTATCTAAGATGACGTTTTTATTTTGTCTTAGATTTTCTGTGTCGGCTTCTATGGAAGAAATTTCTAAAATTCAGGAAGCTAAGAATAAGGATTTGGGTTCACAGGTAAAAAAACTACATTTAATAAAATATTTTGTTACTTTAATGCTCATAATTAACAATAAAAACACAATATTTTTTTCTGTCTCTCAAACAGGTGAGCTTAGGTCCAGAGGAAGCGGCCATCGCCCAGTCACAACACTTTGATCAACTTGAAGCGCTCTGGAACAAAATATCGCCACCAAGACGACGCTCCAATAAGGTACGGTATATCATGATGAATTTTGGACATTAAAGTCCTTACTTATTGAGCCATGATTCCCCACCCGATTTCAGCTTTTGTCTGAGTACCTATTAAAACATTATTATTTATTTGATATGTATAAATTCAAATGATAAGTAATATATTTAGATAAATCGCAGATCGAAACTGGATTCGTAATGCACAAGACCCAGATGGATGGCGTGCATTGAGAGAGGCCTATACTCAGCAGTGGGATATAGAAGGCTGTCGATGATGATGTTGATGATGAATGTGTTTTAAATAAGAATATGTTACTTAAACACCCAGTGCTCTATAACAATGTGTATTTTTTGCAGTCACTATCAAAACAGAGTTCCCTAATTGAGAG
The DNA here is from genome assembly GCA_947532085.1 of Elegia similella. NCBI lineage: Eukaryota > Metazoa > Arthropoda > Insecta > Lepidoptera > Pyralidae > Elegia > Elegia similella. The sequence goes on from OX383930.1 coordinate 23,162,304, forward strand.
TCGGTTCGATTCTTCAGATGAGGAGCATACTCCTGTCGAAGAACAAGGTGAGTAATCAATTTTACAGGATGTTATCTAGGCTCAGTATAAAAGCAATACGATTATTTTGTAAATTTCTTTTTTAGGGTTCCGTACCCAAAGGGTAAAAACGGGACCCTATTAATATCACTTCGCTATCCGTCTGTCACCAGGCTGATCTCATGAACTGTGAAAGTTAGACAGTTGAAATTTCAGAGATAATGAATTACTATTACCGCTACAACAACAAATACTTACAAATCGAATAAAATAAATATTTAAGGGGGCTCCCATACAACAAACGTGATTTTTGTCTGTTTTTGCTCGATATTAATAATGGCAACAGGTAGACGCTTGAAATATTCACATATTATTTAGTTATATGTTCACTTTAAAAATAAATAATTAAATAAAAATAAAATTAATTTTAAAGGGGAGCTCCCTAAACAGACAAGATTTTTTTGCCGTTTTTATAAATCACTGTACACTTGGCCAGTTTTTTTTGAATGGGTCCTGTACCTATGAAATTGCCGTTTTATTCTGCTCGCCATTTTGTTTCTAATGACAATGATTTTTAGTTAAACACATTTTTTTTATTTAAACTTGAAAGTGGACGATGTTATTAACATTTTGCATGAATTACCTTTTTGTTTTTCTGAATTAATTATTGAAAAATGCTCATGAAAAAAAAAAAAATCAGTTGTTGTCCATTTGAATCAAAAAAGTTGTAATTTTTCTAAATATTATAATGTTTTTGTAAATGTTATAATGCGTAAATCAATGTTACTGTTGTCCGTAAATACATGCAAAATTAAATTTCACTTTAGTTGAATTTATCAAACTCGAAATGATACTAAAAACGTGATTATGAAAAAAATATTTACTCGGAGTTCTCAATAGAAAACAACGATTTCATAGGCAAAGACCGCCATTATATTGACCAGCAACGACCTGTATTCTTTTTGAAACGTTCGCTCTTTTAACACATATTATGTATGACATCAACTAGACTCTATGCCCACGATGGATGTAACTATATAAAAACGTCAATGAAAACCAATAATGAAAAGGGGCTAAGGCCGGTTTCTATACATAATGCAGCGACGTCTTATCTCTAAACAATAATCTCTAGAATAATCTTACGTGCTCAAAAATCTAATCAAACAAAACATAAAGAGAAAGGACGCAAATAGTGCCAGTGATTGATGGAAATTTTCAAATAGTTTTGAAAGAAAATTCTTCGTAAATATTACCTTTTGGATGGACACCTTGTCAATGAACTCGAAAAGGTACTTAAGATCGATGCAGTATTTTTATTCATCACATGTTAGTGGGTTGCAGCAGTAACTTCGGTTAACTTCTGTCGAGATTGTGATTACAATTTACCTGAGTCGTTGTCTACGCTTCAAATAACAACCAATGCTTTTATCCCTCGGCCTTTACAGCTCCTGGAGATTTATTTACATCGTAAAATAGCACTCAAACACAGAAATACACATTTCCGCACTTCGCGATCCTAGCTGTCTACTTTCTGGTTATAAAATGATTAAATTTGTAATTTATGTTTAACAATCTGTTCCGGCCTGTAGTATTTTTTCTTCTTTCTTTTGTAATCTGAATAAAACTTATTTTTTATATATATGTTTATGTTCAAAATATACTTATAATGCTATTAATCTTTTTCGATATTATAAGTGAAAAATTGTATCATTTAGGGCTGCTGCTTATTTTTTTTGTTTATATTTTTAACGTGTGACAAAAAACTTATATGTACTTACTAGTTTTGTGAAACGCCAATCATTAACATGCTACGCACGACAACATAACATAATGTCTACCGTCCGATACGCTGAGGCGAACAGCTGATTTAAATTGCTGCGCATTGTTTATTCATAAAATCATAGTAAAATTAATTGTTTCGATTCGGTGTAGTGATATTATTGAAGGTTGAACTTTGGAAAGCTTAATTGTGAAAAAAACTATTGAAAAAGTGTTAAAACAGTGAAGATATAAGTAAAAATATTTCGAAAAATTCGAATTTCCGTTGGTGTACCTGACCTACGACAACCCGCAGTGGCACCGCTGACGGTGAATCATCATACGGCGGACGCCGGACAGACATCGTAGGTATCACGATTTTTAGCGCAGCACTTATTTGGTCACCGCTAAATTACGACGATGGCGGTGAACTGCGCTGGATGTCGAGGTGTAATAGAAGAGGAAGACCAAGCAATGCGCTGCAATAAATGTTAGCAGACTTTTGATATTTTTTGCGCTAATTTGTCGAATGAAAATTTCGCCTTATTATCAAATGAATATAAGTGCTCTTGGGTATGCATTGAATGTCGCAGTAAACTACCTAAAGGTGACAATTCGCAAACTCCAGTGCGGCAAACTTATACCGCACATGATACGAGTATGTTTAGTGAGAGTCAGAATGTGTCAATAAGTAGCATAGACAACGTAACAGTACGTACTGGAACACGCTATGCCCAAACAACACAGCAGAGCGATATAATAGATAAGGCACTTAACAAGATGCGCGCAACTATGATGCAGGAATTCAAAAGTATGCAAGATGAATTTAAATCAAGTATTTAAATCAGTATAAAAACAAGGTACAGAGTAATCTTGAGACGGATCCGAAAACGTTTTGGCATTACATGAAAAAAGAGAGATGTAACAGTAATAAACAACAATTAGTCAAAGACGGCCGTATCCTGTCACAAACGGAGTGTGTGAATGAATTTGCGGAGTTTTTCTCCTCTGTATACCACACAGAAATAGCTAAGTTGGATGTGGCTACAGCGAGTGCTTTGGCACCAGACAGAGCATCACGAGTCCAGGTATGCAACTGTATGCAACATTGCAGTTGGAAGAAGTGAAGGTGGCTCTGGCAAAGCTTAAACCTAAGCATTCAACAGGCCTTGACGGTATTCCGCCATTCATTTTCAGAGATTGCCGCGAAGTGTTAGCGTCACCACTTCTTCATATATATAATGCATGTTTTGAAAATGAAGTATTTCCGGAACGGTGGAAGTTGACCAGAGTGGTACCAGTGCCCAAGGGCCGAGGCGGTCCCAATGCAAGTGACTACCGACCGGATGCGATCTTGTGTACGCCAGCTAAGGTTTTTGAGTCGACAATAAACCACTCAATATATCCGCAGGTAAGCGCGCAACTTACAGAGGCACAGCACGGATTTCGTCCAAAACGTAGCACAGCGACCAACCTGCTGCAATTGATGACGCATCTGGTACCAGCAGTAGACTCAGGGGCTCAAGTTGATGTGGCCTACTTCGAATTTAAGAAAGCCTTCGACATAGTAGACAACGACGTCCTTCTCATGAAACTGGCAGAAGCGGGCTTCACGCCGAATACGCTCTCCTTTTTCGCCAGTTACTTGAGCGATAGAAAACAATATGTGGACTGGGCTGGGCATAAATCGAAACCGTATTTTACCAGGTCAGGGGTAAATCAAGGGAGTAACTTAGGGCCCCTTGAATTCAACTTACTGATAAACGACTTGCCGGACGTGGTAGTCGAATCAAAATGCCTCCTTTTTGCAGATGACCTGAAACTGGTAAAAGTCATAAGAATTCCATCGGACTGCGAAGGGCTGCAGAGAGATATCGACAGAGTAGTGGAGTGGAGCCATAAAAACCAGTTACACTTCAATGTATCTAAATGCTCCGTTATATGTGAAGGATCACACGAGCAAGGCAACCCTGCATTTACGGATATCTAATAGAGGACGCCGCGATGCAAAGAGTAACGGAAACGAAAGATCTTTGTTAAATTCAATAGCGACCTTAACTTCCGTGAACACATAATTAAAGTCTGTAAGAAGGCATTCCGGAACTTGGGGTTCGTTATGCGACAAGCTCGAAGCTTCACAAATTTGAATGCAGAGAGAGCAGTGTACGAAGCGCTGGTGAAAAGTCATTTAGAAAGTAACGCATGCATTTGGTAACCACACGAGACCAAATATAAATTGATGATAGAACGGATACAAAACAAGTTTATAAGATTTATGTATTATAAGCTGTATGGAGTGTATCCGTTCTACCCATTAATGTACCCAACGCTATTTGTACTCGGTATGGTGGGGTACAACAGCCTGGAAGTGAGACGGAGTCTTAATTTGGCGACGTATGTATTTAAAGTTTTAAATGGCAGAGTCTCAAACCAAGGAGTATTGGAGTGGATAGCACTGAGTGTGCCAGATAGGTATGTGTGGAGAAGGCGTCAACCTGCCCTGTTCGTAATACCAAATGCGCGAACAAATTTGTTAAGAGAGGCACCATTGACCCGAACTCTTCGAACTTTGAACGAGGTTGCGAATAAAGTTGATATTTTCTCTGTTTCCTTGACTGACTTCACAAGAGCTACATTAGGGATATTATGTTATAGGTAATATAGCTTAATAGTAATAAATGTGGTGTATGACTTCACTATTGTATTAGGGACACCTGTGAAGATAGTGTAAGATTTTGAAATAAATAAATAAATAAAAAATAATTCCGATCACACTGAAAATAGTTGCAACCGACTGAATTTGATTTCTCTTCTCTTGTTTAATATATAAATGTATTTGAGATACCTACCAAAAAATAGGGGTATCATATTATTTAGGCACCGATTTTAAATTCTTTATATACACTATCACGTCTTTTTCCCTTGCGGTGCTGCCAGAGCCATTAAGATAAAGTGTGCGGTTGCTAGCCGCTCGCCTACTACCATGATTCTTCAGGTTTTCGCCCATTATCCTTCATCTGCTTCTTCGTTGTTTCTTTTTATTTAATCCATGAGAATTTCTAAAATATAACCTTGAGCAGTCAAGAATAACCACAATTGAATTTGGGATATTTTGTGTAGAAATCTAACAAGTTTAAATTTTGGGTTTGTTCACAGAACACATGGTGGAGTGAAGCAGCAAGACGTCGGTATATCTTTAATTTATTTTAGTCTACTTTATTATTTTAAAATATTAAATGAGCTGGTCTCCATTTTAGCATTGCAGTTATTGATTTAACTGACACAAGCTAGTTATATTATTTTGTATATTTTCGTTGATTCGTTTATATGCTATTTATAAAATTATTTTTAATTTATTTAGTTTTAATTTGTAACTGTGCAATTCACTTAAAATATATCACATAATAATAAATGTATTGATGCGCTATTTCTAAACATTGATTGCAAACAAATAGGTGATGAGAAAACTTTATGGATACCGCACTGTAGCCTTAAGGCTTAGGAATTTTATTGTAAGAATTAATGGAGTAGTGTTAATATACTGAATAGTATTAAATCTCCTGCCTGTATGCCATGTGATCTTCTAGGTGTAGCTTCTACTTCTAAGGGCGGTTTCTTATTCAAATATATTAGAAAAATCCCTGACTCAAATCATTATAAATGCATGCATAGTCAAGAACCCTTGTAGTAATTTGTTAAAAACCTTACTAATTACAAAACTAACTAAAACTATATTCACATATTTATTCTCAGAAACTGGCCCATCTGTCTTGTTCTATATATCAAATATAATATATATATATTATATAAATCCCTTCTTACTCCTAAGAGTTATAAATCACCCTAAGCATAAGTTTTAACGGATGCCAGAGAGTATCTTTATGTCGTGATTTTTCAATATTTTTTGATTTTTAATTTTAAAACGAACTTATATATAACGTACAATTCAAGCATATACTAAACCTGCATCTCAGAGAAAAGATTTATAATGCTTATTTAATACGTACAAACTTTTATTTTAGTCTTTTAAATAGTCATTAAAAAGATAAATGCATTTAAAAACGTATATAAAATTGTATGCATTTCAAAAAGCAAAGCTGATAATTTTAGACTATTTTTATTGAAAATATCATAATATGATTATTATGTGATCGATCATTAGTTATCACAATTATCATTTCAAGCCAGAGGCACTAGCTTATAATACAATTACGATTTAAATATTATTTGCAAAATCCTAGGAATTCATTTTATAATCGCCACAAAAAATTATAAACTTATTTCGCTTTCCTTTAAAACATGTCTGATGATATTACTTCATTAAACTTATTATTTTGCTTTTTCCTAAGTTTATAAAGCATTTATTGACTAATTGTAATTCCTTAACTTAGCGTAGATATAAAATACCCCCGATAATTGTATCGAACTAGTGTTTCCGAACTGTGATCCCTTGTAAAGACTTCTATGTAAGTACACATTGTATTGGAATCCTTATGATAATATTAGAGTATGGTAAATGTCTTATAGAATATATTTGTGTATTTTCCTCCTGAGGACGATCCTTTTACATGGATTTAATAGACAATATAAGGCAACAGTTTTTGAACATTGTAAGTAATATACACGATTACAATTTTATGTGCAATGTACACCACTCTGCTTTAGCTGTTGATCAATATTGTATTATTAAATAAACATTAACTGAATATTAATTACATTTTAATGAAGTCACATTGAATATATATATTCATTAAGTACTTGTTGTATTTATTTCTTGATAAGAAATTTTCATGCGACTTATTTTCATGTTTTCTGTTTGGAAATAAAATTGTATTGGAAATGTATTAATTGGGATGAGGCAATTTTTACAGGACTGCGAAACGAGGAGTGTTTTATTTTTTGAGTTCATGTATGTGTGTAAATATGTTAGTATGTATGTATACATGTAAGTTTCTTTATTCCACCATAACTTCTAAATGCCTCGACGGGTTTGCATGTTTGGGGTATCTTCAGAATCCTTAGACCCTCCCAAGTGAAAGAGGCTACAATTTTTCATATTTTTTTTTCTTTAAAAAATGCTTCTATACTTTGAAGTTATTTATTATTTTATAATGTTCAAATGCAAAAAATAGAAGTTTACTCTGCAAGTAGAATATTTTAATGTGTAGAATTTTTAATAAATGTTGTTAGACGTTAAAATAGCAAATGCAATAATATTTCGTAAGTAGTTGCACTTACTCGTAGATATTATCGTAGACTAAGTAAAACTGAATTTTCCGCAAGTCTGTTCCTTAGCACACAGTTCACACACATTTTATTTATTTAATAAACAATACATGTAGTCTACGTATCAGTGTACCAAATTAAGTTTACACTTACAAATGAAAATTATTCGTAGAAACCTACGAATAGGTAAGGTGTAAACACACCTTAGAACAAAACTTTCGATTCAAACATTTCGAAATAATACCACTGTCTTAGTTTTTCAGCGTTTTATATTTTCTACATCCAAAGTTTTGTCCTCGCGTGTGCTATGCAATAAGTTTATCGTAATCGTTACACCCTGTCACCTTGTTAACTATTTGTATAGAGTTTTATATATTTATCGTTTCTTAATTCTCACCTACGTGAGTTTTATTTTTGACCTGTCGTGGTATATCTGGAAATATATTCTCTGTGTTTCTTAACTTGCGTTTTATTTTTCCTCTGACAGCGAATCATTTATCTGTGTACCTAAAGGAGATTAACATAAATTGAAAATTCTGATTAACTTTGTTTTTATTCTTGCATCAAATAATCCTTATCCTTATCCTTATCCTTACTAATATTATAAATGCGAAAGTGAGTTTGTTTGTTTGTTTATTTGTTTGTTTGCTTGTTTGTTTGTTTGTTTGTTTGTTACGCTTTCACGCCGTAACTACTGAACCGATTATCATGAAATTTTGCATACAAGTTCTCTGGAGTCCGTACCCGTTCTCCGTAGAAGGACATAGGCTACCTTTTATCACGGAAAAAAGTACTATTCCCGAGGGATCGACATTGAAGCGGGCGGAGCCGCGGGCGAAAACTAGTAAGTAATATAATTTACCTAACTAATTATTAGTAAAAAAGTCTTGTTTTTTTATTTTATTTTTATTTATTTAATCTTTATTGTACAAATACAAAGTAAACGCACAATAGGTGGACTTAATGCTAAAAGCATTATCTGACAGTCAACCTTTGGGTTATGCAGAGAATTTTATGTGGGTGTAAAATAAAAAATTAAAATCTTACGTGTAGGTAACAATAAAATTTTAAACATATAAACAATTTAATACATATAAATACATAAACATATATATAAAAATAAATATATATATATATATAAAACAAACCTAATAAATAAGTTTATAAGATGCAGCAATTATCAGATGTTATTTGTTTGGGCGAGAAAATATCTAAATACTAACATTTTGAAGCCAGCGCGAGTAGAGGCAGTTTTCACAGAGTCAGGAAGTGCATTCCAGAGTCTTACTGCCGTAACGGCGAAGGACTTAGAGAAAAAACCAGTATGGTGAGAAGGGGCAGCTAGAGTTAATTTATTAGAAGAACGCAGGTTCCTATTATGAGTAAAACATAAAAGTTTGAATTTAGTTTTAAGGTAATCGGGGTAAAGAGGGTTATTGAGAACATTGTAAAGCTGACATAGAATATGTGAATTCCTGCGTTCGCGGATGGGAAGCCATTTAAGCTGAGAACGATATTCTGAGACGTGATCATATTTACGGAGACAGAAAATAAATCTTATGCAGTTATTAAGAAGCCGATCCAACTTGTTAAGATGTTCCTCGGTCAAGTCCAGATAACACACATCAGCGTAATCAATGAGGGGAAGTACGAGTGCTTGAGCCAACATGGTCTTAGTTTTAATGGGAAGAAAATATTTTAACCGCTGTAAGTAGTGAAGTGTAGCAAACACTTTTCGGCTAACTTCTACAACGTGAGAATCCCACTTTAATTTAGAGTCAATATATAGGCCTAGATTTTTAACGACATTGCTAAATGGTATCTCAACGTTGTCGTAAGTAACAGAAGGTATAATGTCCCACTCAACTTTGTTTAACTGGATAGTACTTCCAACAATAATAGCTTGACACTTCTTTGCGTTAACACGTATCCCAAAACCACTAGACCATTCCAGAATACGAGCCAAATTCTCATTAATTAAAGAAATTGACGTGTCAATGTCATCAACTCTTGATCGTGTATAAAGCTGCAAGTCGTCGGCATAAATGGTAAGAGCAGGATAGACGAAGAGAAAGTATATTTATAAAAATAGAGAAAAGAATTGGAGATAAAATTCCGCCTTGCGGTACCCCGGCTTTCAGCTCGCACCAGTCAGACGTTTTTATGACATAGGGTGGCAGACGAGCAAGCGGGTCACCTGATAGTAAGCGATCACGGCTGCCCATAGACTACTGCAACACCTGGGGAGACAAGAGTGCTGCCGGCCTTTCAAGAAAACGAGACTCGTTTTTTTAAGGGTTCCAATGTCGTATCGATTCGGGAATATCGCCGCAGGCAGTTCATTTCAAAGTTCGGTCGTACGTGGCAGGAAGTTTCTGTTAAAACGTACGGTGGTTGACTGCCAGTTATCCAGGTGGTAGGGATGAAATTTTAATTTTATTTAACTTGTCACTAATAAAATATATATTTTCGTTAAATATAAAACTACTAGCAATTTGATTAAAAAAAACACCTGTTACAGCCACAGATGTAAATATTATGATCCACATGAGGGCCATTTTAGATAAAGCGAAATTAATTTCTTATACATACCATAATATGAAAATAGCCAATCTAATCGCTTCCTGATAACAACTATCAACAGTATTTAGTAATAAATGGTATGTTGAACCTATCAAAAGACATGCTAGGCATCTCCTGGGTGCACGTAGGAGAAACTGTAATAGAATAAATGAAAATTGTCTTAAGAAGGCAGTTGAAATAACAATTAGCGCTGTGCGTGATTAAAGACCGCAATGGCTCTGTTGCAAAGTCCAATAAACAGGAAGAAATATAGATCAGATACGAGAAAAAAGAAGACATGGGTTTAATGGAAACCTGGAGCAGAATAGATCATGGAACTATCCTGTTCCCTGCAGCCAATGGTACGTCGAGCTGGATCATCTTCTCTTTCGTCAGCTCGTCTATCGGGGTAACATTATCATCTGCAGCCTTCATCCTGTTAGTCCTGACCGCAGTACGATTTCGAGAATGGAGACAGGTTTACAAAAACCAAGTGCTCATCCAGTTCATGCTAGCGAGGATACTTTACACAATGGTGAGATATGCGTACGACATTAGACATATTTTCCGATTATGTGACAAGGAATGTGTGATAGTTCTAGATACGTTTATCTTCCTTTATACAGAAGTGGCTTTAGTTTCGTGGATGTTCGTCTTTAGCATACAAATGCATGACAGTTTGGTCAAAGTGTTTAATGTTGAAAAAACAAACATTTGGAACGCATCTTTGTGCACGTGGTTCCTGCCAGGAATTGTGACGCTTCTCTTAAACCTATCGTTCTACCTTCAAGATGGCAAAGACGTACTTTACTACTTAATTTACTTGTTTCTAGTAAAATGGCCTCTTTTAAGCGTCAACGCTGTTTTGTTGATAACAGTTTTGAGGTCAGTTTTAAGCAACAATCGAAATACCGAAAACAACTTAAAAATAACCATCGTGATGGTGCTGCTGATATTTTTGTTTAGTTTCCAACAATTTATGATAGATTTATATAAGCTTGTATACATAGTGATTTTGAATAACTACGTTATTTATATTATGAACATTGGAAGCATTCTCGCACTGTACCACTGTGCATTTTCCATATTGTTTTGGGTTTTTGGCAATGCTAATACTAGAAAATTATGGTGTAATACGCAAGTTCGACCACAGAGTCAAATAATAAACAGAAATTCTGCATTGTCATAATAAAATACGAAAACAAATTACAATTTCGTATTATATTATGATTATTTGTGAACTTGATTACAGACACAAAGAAACGTTAAAGATAAAAATGATAACATTCGCTCTTTACAATTTTTGTGAATGGTTGGATAAGATAATAAGTTTAATTGTGTACTGTCCATTTCATTTACTGTTATATTATATTATTGCATTAAAATCAAATAATCACTGAAAGTCTTGTTTCATTTTAAAAGTTAACATTAAATATTATTTAAGTTTAAGAGTAAATTAATATTTATTATATTCAATCCCACTAAAATGCTATTGTTCAGACATCGCTGACAAAAAGATAGTATTTATCTGCTTTATCATGGATAACATGGATAGAGTAATTACTCATGTAATGTAGGATATAAACCACAATAATAAAATCCAGGCTTCATTTTAATAAAACCCAATATGAGCATTTGTAAAAGCAACTTTTTCCCGCTCAACTTTTCAATGTAAAAATGTAACAAAAAGTAACTAACACGATCCAACTTTTTCAGAAGTTTTTCTTCTCGTTTCCCGCAATCCCTACACGGTATCCCTCAAAATTAATTAAAACCGTCATACATACCCAAATGCGGGCATGTATGCGGGGTTCCCGGTAATTGGAGTATAACGTACTTAACGCTGCCGTAATTGGTTTGTAATTAGTACTAAATTACTGCAGAGTGGGCTTGAGACTGGAGGGGCGAGGCCGTCGGATTAGTGATAGCAGAACCACGTTAAAGAAGCTTTCCATCTGTCTTAATGTTAACTTTAAAGATGAGCGACCTCTTGTAGTGCTTTTTGGCTAGCTCCGTGGCGCAGCGGACAACACGCCAGCCTGCGACACGAGAGTGCCCGGGTTCGATCCCCGGCCACGCCAAGATGGGACATAATCTTTTTAGATTGGCCTGGGTCTTGGATGTATATCTATATATGTATTTGTTATAAAATATAGTATCGTTGAGTTAGTATCCCATAACACAAGTCTCAAACTTACTTTAGGGCTAGCTCAATCTGTGTGTTTTGTCCATTTATATTTATTTATTTATTTGTGTTACCATTAGCTAACCTTGGGTAGGTTAGCTGAGGGGTTAGCCGGGCTGTACGAATTTTTGCGATAAAATCAAATTTTGTCAAAAAAAATAAATAACGCCATCTTAAAAGTATGCTTATTAATTTTGACGTACATAAAATCGGTCAAGCAATAATTTTGATGCCTAAAATATAAAATATTCTGCCAGATTCGGAAACACAACACAAGTGAGTTTTTGGGTTAGCTAAACCTATTATTATTTCGCAGATGATAAAGTTCTCTATAGGTGAAAGAATTTGTTAAATCAGCTCTTGTGTTTATCCAACAAAGCAATCAAATCTTTTCGTTTTTTTTTTTTATAATACAGGATGTTAGGTTTTTTTAGTTTTTAGGGAACTCAAAATGGATATATTTTTTTTTTTTGTAAATAAGTATTTATGGTTCGTAGCCGCAAGTGCATATTCGTACATGATCTTAAGTATCCATTTTATTTACCAGGCATTATTAGGAAAACCACATATTTTATTAATTATACAACACATTTTTTACGAGTGAATCCCCAACGTCCTACAAATTTTTCGCCTACAACTTCGCCTCTGAAATTCTTAAAACTTCAAGAGTTTAATTTAAACATAACAATGATTAATGGTCCTCATAGGCCACATTCTTTAATTAAATAACTTTTTAATGCTACCCATATAATTAATCGACTGTTCATAATAAATTGCCATAGATTAAAATAAATTTGTATGATGAACTTACAATAGAAATATTGCAAAGTATAATTTGAACAATCACTCAACATATTTATTTATCACTTACTAAGATTTATAAAAGTTTATAAAGGGGTATTATAAATGTACCGCGGGTATGTTTAATCTTAAAGAATAAAAATATACATGTTTTATTTTTATGTTAAAATTAAATTACTTAATTAATTTTTTTATGCAAACCTAAACAACGGTAATAATATTATAGCACATAGTCCGTTTACATATCGATTTAAAGATAGAATGATTCAAGGGTTATGTATAATAATTTATATATAACCCTTGAACAATTCTATCTTTGAATGTCTATTATAATAAATAATAATTTATAATAATTTAATTTGTAGACTAATGTCTACGTATAAAGTTAACATTTTATTCGTAGACTAATGTCTACGAATAAAATATTAATTTAAATTGGAGTACATACTTGCGAACGTAGCGTCTATCTTATATTTCTTTATGTCAAGTGACCTAGGGCGGGATTTTAAAGCTCGTCCATGCATTCTGCACATGCTGGATACATTTTTGTGACTTTGCTAATAGACAAGGACTGTAAACAGTTATTCAGTAATTAAGTTTTTACAATACCAGGGTACCAAAGAGTGCAATACGTAGATCAAGGCTTATGAATTCTCGAATCCTATAGAGTACCTTCTTCAATCTATGAAAGCCGTTACGCATTGTTTCAATTACATACATTTTCAAAATTAAGTCTACCATTAAAACTCCGAGGTTTCTATCATTATCAGGTAGGTGTACCATTCTAACATTAATAGCTTCCCAAAAATCGCCATTGAAAACGTTTGTAAGCGAATTTCCGAAGCCAGGATCTGCTATATCCAATCAATCCAAGAACGTACTACTGTTCTCGTATCGGGTACTCTACGCCAGATCTAATCAGCGATGGACAAGTGGAGAGCTGAGCACTTCAGAAAGCTTACACATGATCGACAGTTAGTCCGATTCGTAAAGTGGCTTACAAGTAAAATATCCGATCAATTCAAGTCGTACTGACAACACTACACCATATTCAATAAACAATGGATAAGTGGAGAGCCGACCACTTTAGGATGATTACACATGATCGAAAGTTAGTCAAATTCACAAAGTTGTTTACAAGTGAAATACCCAATTCATTCATATCGTATCTACTATTCTTGTCGACTACAATCCACCACATCCATTCGGCAATGATCAAATGGATAGCTGAGCATTTAAGGATGACTTACATACGATCGATATTTTATTAATTTCATCTAGCTGAAGTCTGAGTGACTCTGCCCACATATCGGATAAATATACAGCCCAGGATCCAATCAGCAGAGGACATCGGACACCTGGCGAGCTGACCGCTTAGGCATGCTAAACACGATCGACATTCCAAAGGTGACCTCTCAACCACCAAGCGATTTGTCCACATAACAATAGAAAATCCATTGTGCCTGCGTTCCTCGCGCTTGATGGGCGCTATGATTATGGAGAACTTGTTTACTGATAAAACATATAATAAATCATGTAGTACTTATATCGAGTGCACTTCGTCAAAGGCCTCTCCCAAGGATTCTTTGTCCCATAGGAGGTTATTATCACCACGCTTGGCAGGCGGATTGGGGAGCGCAGTTTCTTTGGCTTCTTGTGCTTCTGATGCTGCTGCCCATCGCTGGGGAAGGACAGGAAATCTTTGGATTTAGGAAGGGAATGAAGGTATTGGGATAGGTACTACTCGCTGGGACGAATGGCGAAAAGCAAGTAGCAGCTGGAGAAGGCCGGGCGCGCATACCTGATATTAGGGTTTAGATTGAGGGTTAAAGCGTATGCACTTTTGCTAGTCTAAAAGACACTAAATTTATTTACTCCATTGAAAACGTTTGTAAGTAGATTCCCAAAGCTGTTAACTGAAACATCCAATTAATCCAAGTACCAGCTCACGTGTCGAATACAATCGGCCAGATCCAAGCAGCAAAAGAAAAGTGGAGAGCCGAGCAGTTCAGAATGCGTAAACACGACCAATGTATCATAAAATGCATACACACGATCGATAGTGTATCAGATTTGTAAAATTGTTTATGCTTAATACCCATTTTTTAGGTAGAGTGTCTCTGATATGAGGATATAGCTACCGAGTAGTATTGCAACATTCTACCAGATCCAATCAATGAGAGGACAAGAGTGAGAGCCACTTTAGGATGCATATCGCCATTCTGACATTCAATTTGATTGCTTCATATTTACCTCGGAATAGTTAGTTAAAAACGTTTGCGAGCGGATTTTCAAAGCCGAAAGCTGAAACAAATTGGAGCTCACGTATCAAATACTCTCCCCCAGATCTAATCAGTGAGAGAACAAGTGGAGAGCTACACACTACAGTTCTGTGCACAGTTTGTGTACAACCTGTTAACTGGTAAAACATCCAATCAATCCAAGTTGTAGCAATACTCGTATCGAATACCTACACTTCGTCAGGTCCAATCAGGGAAATAGGTGGAGAGCTAAGCGCTTGAGGACGAACTTACGCGTCAAAATTTACGTAGGCCTTATTGGCCATCAATCCAAGTTCAGTACTATATTATTCTCGCATTAGGTTATACTATACTAAATTCAATCTACAGGAAACAAGTGAAGGACGGATAAACATACAATCTTTAAGGTTTACATTTAACTTTTATAGAGGTCTTTCAAAAAAGGCTCGATCAATTTACACTACTAGGTGTAATTTTCTATTTTAATTTTATCAGACCCTCGACACTAAATATTCGTGTTTATTAGTATAAAAATGTACATTAAACGATGTATATTTTTATACTAATAAACACGAATATTGAGCAGTTTATTGCTGACCCACTAGCTGTTTCAGCGAACTTAGTTTCACTATTATATTTATATCGTAAATATTTCTTATATTTTAATAGTAATTTTGCAATTCGGGTTGACAACAAATCTAAGATTAAAGATATCGGTTCACCCGTTCTTGAGTCATAACTTCATAAGTGATTCTTTTATAGGTGACGTGATCCATCGTGAGACGGCTGATAGATGTGAAAAATCGTAATTATTATAAACATACATACGTATTTTATATATGTTTGTTTATAATACTACTGTATACATACCAGCCACTATAGATGTTTATATCAAAAGCAATCGCAACTTCCATAAAAAGTAAAACGCTCAAATTCTTTGCTCCGTAGCTATCTCGGAACAGCTAGTTAAAACGCTTGTGACCGGATTTACAGAGCTGAAAGATGAAACATCCAATCAAGCCAAGTAGTAGCTCACGTATATCGGACACACATCGCTATATCCAATCAGCGAGAGGACAAATGAAGAGCGGAGCACTATAAAACTCATACGACACAGTGTGTCAGATTTATATTTTTTACGGAAGTCATATTTTTACGGATTCTGTTTTTCCATCTACCTTCAACATGCTAAATGTGGCCATAAGGTCTTATAGACCTAGGCTCTACACCGTAAGGGAAAAAGACGTGATACTATGGAAGTAATACCCAATTGATCCTAGTTGTTTAGTTCTCGTATCGTATACACTCCGCTAGAGCCAATCAGCGTAGGACAAGCTGAGAGTAGAGTAGTTTAGAATACTTACTATAACTACACTCTCAGTTTATTTTCTCCGTAGCTATAACGAAATAGTAAAACCGTTTGTAAATGGTTTTTTTTTTTATGTTATAGTACGGCAAACGAGCCAGCGGGTCACCTGATGGTAAGTGACCACCGCTGCCCATGGACAACTGCAACACCAGGGTGTGGCAGGTGCGTTGTCGGCCTTTCAAAGAGTTAGCGGAAGGAAATTGGGGGGAGGGGAGGGGGAAGGATGGGCCTCCGGCTCTCTCACCGACCGAACGAAGCATAGAAGTGGTAAAGCTTCTACTCAGACGTCGATTTTCTGTGAGAGTTTGGTACTTCCCCGGACGAGCCGGCCCATTCATGCTACCAGCAATTCATTTTGCCGGTAACGTGGCTCTACCACGACTAACTTATATTTAAAGTCGATAGAATCATCTTATCGTCCGGAGCGCGAGTTGGACGGTCGTGTCCACTAGCTGTAGTAAATAATTATTATAAACCAGTAATACCTACATTTAAAATCTTACCTTACCACAAAAGTAATAGGGTTGATAATAGATTGAAACTGTGACTGTGAACCAAGCCGATTGGATTTTACCTGCACAACATTGTAGTCAGGTCAGTCTACCCTGTGTCTCACGCAATAGGGGCTATAATCAATCATGCAGCGCTCACCGCTAAGTTCAAAACGTTATGATTCAGATTCCGACTTAAATAATAGCTCAAGAAAGCGAAAAAATGAATACGAATTGGCAGAGGCATTTAAATTGTTTACCGAAAATATGACAAAAAGTATAGACAGCTGGAAAATGGAATTTCGTAATGACCTATATCAAATAAAAGAAACATTGCATAACGTTATCAAAAGTGATTTGGAAAAACTGAAATTAAACTCGGAAGAAACTAAGGAAGAAATAAGCATTATCCGCAAAGAGTATACAGAGATGAAATCCAACATCCTTATTTTAGATACAAATCAAACAAAGATATGTAATAATATTACAGAGTTACAACAGGTTGTTCAGTCTTGTTCCCAACAACATCAAGAAAACTCGAGGAAATTGGAAGAACTGAAGAATAATGCAATAAAAGTAGATGTCATGCAATCAGAATTGAATACATTAAAGACACAAAATCAATATTTAAAATCGCAAATAAATGCAAGTGCACAAAGAGAAAGATTACATAACATCGAAATTATAGGTATACCCGAATTCAAGGACGAAGACTTGGATAGCATAATTGTTAAGATTGGACTTCATATTGGAACAGATATCCAGTTGTGTGATATCCTTCAAGTGAATAGAGTTTCTCCAAAAATCAAACGTCAAGGACGACCAAGAGTGATCATTGCTAAGTTAAAGACTATGATCCTGAGGGATGACATTATTTCTCGAGGGCGCAAGACCCCCATTTCAACCAAAGACATTGGGATAGCAGGAGACAAAAAAGCCGTCTTTATAAACGACCATCTGACGCCATTTAATAAACAACTTCTCAAGCAATGCAAGGAGCTAGCTAAAATAAAGCAACATCAATTCGTGTGGACAAAAAACGGACGTATTTTTGTGAGAAAAAACGACACGTCTCCTGCCTTACTAATTACGGACGAAGAAGACCTAAAAAAAATTGCCTCCCATTAATTACTACTCCTTTCTATCTTAGTTTAATAGTGTTGTATAATTCTTTATTACTCTGTTTTAAAAAAAAACACTACTGCCTTGTCAAAAAGCTAATAGCTTGTGTCAGCCGGGAAGACTTAAGGTTTCTAATGCTACCTAATACACATACATCCTAATCTACTCGGACGCTTGGAAGTTGTGGCGGAACGGAGAAATTAATACGCATACGTTTATTCTATCATAACTGCATGAACCCGGAAAGAATAACACTCCTTTTTGCAGGCAGTCGTGTAAAAATAATAATAATAAAAATGCATGTTATTCCCAGTCACTCACATTACCTAGGTTATATTAATTGTTATTTTATTAGGTTAGGTAGATGTATACGCAATACGAGGTTAATACTCGTGATACGCTTAATATGTGTGCATAGTTTGTGCTTAGCTTTTCTTCGTATAAATTATTTAATATTATTATTAACATGTAATACATATAAAACCAATACTTAATTATAATATAAACATAAACTATGTATTAGTACATTTATAAACTTTTACACTATATATACTAAATTGAGGTTTATTATTTTAAATAATTTTCAGTCACTCAGTTTCCATTTAATGTCATATTTGTACATAAATTGGTATCAGAACACGGAAAATTTGACTCGTTTAATGTCATACATACATAGAGAAGAGGAAATGGCAGCTCTTCTAAAGAAGGTTGACGATGAGAGTGCCAAGCTCGGGCTTAAAATCAACCATTCTAAAACTAAAATAATGGTTGTAGACAGAGCTCAAGTACTTCCAATATGAGAAAGTCAAGGAGTTTGTGTATCTTGGGTCGCTGATTACTAGTGACGGTAGCTGCACCAATGAAATCTGACGCAGAGCTGGAATGGCTAAAAGTGCTATGACTAACCTTGATAAGATCTGGAAGAACCGAGGCATCCGTCGGTCAACTAAAGTGCGCTTGGTCAGAGCCCTAGTATTCTCCATATTTCTGTACGGTGGCGAAACTTGGACCATCAGAAGTCGCGATAGCAGCAAGATAGATGCCTTCGAGATGTGGTGTTGGCGAAGATTACTCCGTATTCCCTGGACCGCTATGAGAACTAACGAGTCCATAATAGCTGAATTGAAGATCACCACGCGGCTCTCCTCAATATGCCGGAAACGAGCCCTTAGTTTTTTTGGACACATTATGCGGTCTTCAAAGCATTGTCTGGAGAAGCAAATTATTATGGGGCAAATGGAAGGCAGACGGGGCCAAGGCAGAGCACCTACAAGATGGTGCGACACCGTGAAGAAGGCGGTGAACGGTGGAATGCATCGTGCGGTCCACGCAGCTTATGACCGCACTCAATGGAAATACATTTCATGTGGTCGCGATCCTCAGTATTGAGGGACCGACGAAGAAGAAGAATGTCATACATTAACATGAAATGTATTGCACCTTTTATTAGCGCATAAATTTCCTATGTTATTCTTAATCGCATTCGCAGTTACTGCGGGTCAGTTTATTAGCGCTGCGTGTGTCGATACCGTCAAGTTTTGAACATTTGCAATACTTGTCAGCTGTTTACTACCAATAAAGAGTTACAAAAACTATTATGATGAATTACTATTTATATTATTATCACTCGACGTTCAACGATTTAGTACGGATAGAATAGGTATCTTGGTGTGTGTGGCAAACGGTAAACAACTTAGTACGGGAACTATCGAATATGTTCGCGTCGATGGGTCATTTTGTCTGAGATGGTATGATTATGTAATGACTTACATACATTATTTTGCACCGCTGGAAGGTGTTAAATTCGTATTTCTTATTCTAGCGGCTGTAAGTTCCGATCCCAAGACAATAGTTGTCGTAGGGCTAGATTAAGATTAAGATTAAGTTTAAGTATTAGGGTTAGGTTAACCCATGTCTGAAAAATTAAATATAGGTACCTGATCAAGGTAAGTGAATTGTGATGTTTTGCTTGCTAGTTAAACATTATAATTTATTTACTAGCAAGTGAAACATTATAGTTTATTTATTTTTTGATTACAATATATATTATATATAATATTGCTAATGAATTATGTTAAATTTATATGGGGAGAGAGGATTTAGGTTGCCTATCCTGTGTCATGTACATCTAGTATCTGCCAAGTTTTATAGAATTTGGATGGTTCGTTTAAGAGATGTGGCGAAGCATACATACATACATAAAAAAAAATCTATTGATCCTCAATTTTGTCTCAGTGTCATGCATGGAGCTTGTAAATGCCATGTCTTTTAGAACATAGTAGCTTGCTCGTGACCAGCCCTTGCAGATTTATTATTAGTATTGATTGATAATAACCATACCATCACCTAAATAACATACCTTATTTTCTGTTGTTTAACTTAAGTGTACATGATCTTGTGTGACCTCAAATCTATGAATTATATGAAGTAATATATATTTATGTTATATCTAGAAGAATACTATGTATGGACTCGTATTTATATATTTTAGTATTTAGTACAACCTACTCATGGTTGATTTCGGTTCGGTTGAGTGTGTGTTATGTACTGAAAATTGTTATAGCAGCTGAGCACAAACTATTTTTTTTTTCTCAAACAATTTTTTTTTTATTATAGTATACTTCTCTAGCTACCAACTTTATTTCTAAGAAATTACCCATTCTAATATTAAAAACAAAGGTAAATTGTTAAAAAAATGTATTTATAAAAAACAAACCATTAGGCACTTAAAAACAAAGAAAATCTGTAATTGGCTTTATTTGTAACTTATACATGTGTGAAATTATTTCTGTAATGCTGTTGATTTTCTGAAATTAATAAAATAAAATAAAAAATAGAAACTAATATTATTTATTTAACTCACGTATTTTATAAAATATTAAATAACTTGTCGCCAATACTGACTAAAAAGGGTAGGTGAGTGGAAACTTTTGTTCTAATAGTAGTTACCGATAGAAACATAGTACTTTCGCATTGGATGCTCTTCGCGTAAAAGTGAAACAAGATGTTGAGTACCTATCATTGATAAGTAGCTTGTTGACAACAAATGTAATAAAGATTGAAGTGGCTTTTGCAGTCTAAAGTAATTTCAGCATCAACATTATCAATTATACCACTTTAAAGGCATGATGATAATTATGTATAGTATTTTACAAATGGACTGTACTATTTTATAAGGCCTTTGTGATTACCCTTATATATGCAAATAAAGATGTGATAAATTTTGTTTCAGACAAAATGCTGTAGAACCATGAGAACCATCAATAAAAATTATTACTTTAACTATTGTGCAGTCGGGGGCAGAGAAAACGGACCGTCCTAAAATTTAAAATCAGTTTATCTTATCTTATCTTATCTTCGATGGGGCCGACTCAGAGTCGGTAGCACGTCTAACCTTTGGGTTATTTTGTACTTACCCCATGCCTTACTCACCCGCACGGTTTATTCTGAAGAAGGACTGCATGAGCTTCAGAACATCGCCCAGTGCGTAGTGCCTGTAGTCCTCTAGCTCAGGATAAGGTGATCCTAAGAGGTCCAAACGCTTACCAGGTAACGAGTCACAGATACACAAAATGTGTCTCATTGTCTCCTCCGATTCCTCACATGCCCTACATAGTGGGCTTTCGACAATTTTTAGTTTAAAGAGATGACTGTTATTTTCAAAGTGTCCAGTCAGGGCTCCCACTAGAACTCTTGTCTGTTTCTTGCTGTATTTGCAGATCACTGTGCTACCTGGTGCTGTCCAAGCCAAGTGTATATGTCCACTCATATTTCTCCATTCAGCTTGGTGTCTACTGTCGACATACGCATTGATTGCAGTAGTTACCACGCTATAGGATAGGCCTACGAAGGGTTCGGGTCCCACAAATGGCATACTCGATCCTTTCCTTGCCAGCTCATCGGCCCTCTCATTGCCCTCAACCCCAACGTGACCCGGTACCCAAACCAGCCTCAGTCTGTTGTGTCTACCCAGTTGGTTCAAGGCATTCACACCATCCAAGACCAATCTGGAATCGATTCTGTCAGAGTTAAGCGCAGTAAGAGTCGCCTGGCTGTCAGTTAGAATATAGATATTGTGGTCTTTAAACCCTTGCTCTAAATTCATTTTAGCACAGACAGTTACCGCATATGTTTCTGATTGAAATACGGTAGCAAACTGACCCATGCTCTGGAACAGTTGTCTGTCCTCGGAGTAGATGCCCGCTCCCGTTCCCTGATTGTTCTTTGATCCATCAGTATACCAGATTGAACATTCTCGTTCAGAAGCACGAAATTCACCCTTCCATTCATCCCTTGTCGGGATATATATTTTATAGTTCTTCTTGAAGTTGTATACTGGGAGCAGCTTATCACTTCCCATGTTCAACATCCTATCGAGCTCCTGTGTTGTCTCAATTTGCGTATGCCTTGTCCTTGGTGCGTGCCTGCTCCACAGACCAGAAGAAGATAGTCTGTATAAAGCCTTGCAGGCTTCGCCTTTAATATACAAATGTAGCGGTGGCAGTCCTAGGATAATCTCCATAGATGCCGTTGGTGTTGTAGAGAATGCCCCCGAGATAGCACAACATGCCATTCTTTGTATTCTCCTCAGGGCATTTATACAAGTTACCTGTTTAACCTTTGACCGTATCTACTACCTTCCATTCAGACGTCCTTAGTGGCGCATGATATTTCTGCAACAGCCGCAGAAGCCTAGAATTGTCCGTGATGACATAGTTTCTTGTCTTCCATGCCATCTTGACCGGTTTGGGAAGGTCCTTAGCCAGGACGACTTTAACCTTCATCCCACCTATGGTCTCAAGTGGTTGAGGAGGGCCATGCGAGGCGTATCGTGCTCATGGACCACGGTTCCGCCAACTACATTAAGTCTCGGGGGTACAGACTCTCCAATGGATTCTGCACCGATGTCTTCAAAGTGCTTGAGGACTCGGTTGCTACGTCTACGGGGATGTCTGAACCACCTAGGGGACGAGATGAGAGTCGGCGAGTGGAAAGTGGGCGTGATGTGCCTCAGCAACCGCAGCTGCGGGCGCAGGAACCGGGACCGGATTCGATCCAACCAGAGGCTGTGCCCGGGCCAAGCGGTCAGGCAACTTCTCAGCCACCGTTGGACCTACGGAGTAAGGGTCCTAGGACTCTGGTACGACCACGTCCATTGTCACCGAGGCCAAGCCTGGTGATTACGAGACCGGCGGCAAGACCGCCGTCTTCACTGTCGACACTGGTGGACGCTGCCGAACAGCTGGTATTGTCGGAGGGATCACTGGACCTCGATATGCTGACGGAGGCCTCGTCGCCACGCGAGTATCGTAGCCAGGTGCAGATGGAGGCGTCCTCGGACGTTGAGGATGGGCCGGTGGCGTAACCGGCCAACCGACATTGATGTCGCAATAGCGATCTTAAGGTGCGTACAAATTAATTTACACCATTGTAAGGCAGCCGTAGCTATCCTTGCACGACAGTTACGGATGGGAAAATATGATATAGCTCTTATTCAGGAGCCATACCTATATAACGGCTAAATCAAAGGCTTCGGTAGTCTAA
This sequence comes from Elegia similella, assembly GCA_947532085.1. Lineage (NCBI taxonomy): Eukaryota > Metazoa > Arthropoda > Insecta > Lepidoptera > Pyralidae > Elegia > Elegia similella. Next base: position 23,185,641 of record OX383930.1, read on the forward strand.
TGAGTCGTATTTACTATCACTGCACTACTAATGATACAAGGACATGTATCTATATCAGAAATGGTATTGATGCAATGCCCTTGATTGCTTTATGTTACAGGGACCTTACAGTTGTCAAGGTCCAGCAAGGGGCGGGACAGGCTGCAGCTTACCTGCCATATGAAAAGAAGGAGCCAGTCTCGGCTGAACTCGACACACTTATTGGATACGTCGAGGAGAAGAAACTAGAGCTCATAATGGGGTGTGATGCTAACGCCCATAATGTGATGTGGGGTAGCACCGACACAAACGACAGAGGAGTGAAGTTGGCTGAATATTTGGTAAGCTCACCTTTATTTCTTTGTAACAAAGGTAACAAACCTACCTTTGTGACTGCCACAAGGGAGGAAGTAATTGATATTACAATGGCCTGTGATAAGGCGTGTGGTAAAATTCAAGATTGGCATGTATCGGATGAGATCTCACTATCTGATCACAGGTACATATGCTTTAGGTACAGGAGTAATAATACTGCCAAACTACATACGGTCTGTAAAAGGAACCCAAGACATACTGACTGGGTTTCATACAGAAAATTGCTAAAAATCGAATTAGGAGCACTAGGGACCAGGTTAAACTCTGTAATTGACTTGGAACTTGAAGCTCAGCGTATATCAGATGGCATCAAGAATGCGTGGATGGATAGCTGTCCTGAGCGCAGACCTAGGAGTCTTAAAGAACCATGGTGGACTCCGGAGGTGGCAAGGATGCGCATGGAGACGAGAAGACTCTTTAATGAAGCTAAGGCTAAGAAGGATTTCAGTGAATATCATAAGGCCCTCACTGAATACAGTAAAGCGGTTAGAAGGGCAAAGAGCTCTGCCTGGAAAAAGCAATGCGAATCTATCGGTGCATTGCCCGAAGAGATGAGACTGGCAAAAGCTATGTCCATTGGAAAGGCAAATCCATTGTCGACTGTCAAGGACGAGAATGGTAGGCTAACTGAATAAGGTATGGAAACGTTAAAGGTGATGTATAAAACACACTTTTCTGGTTGTATTGAGACAACTATGGATCAAGCAGACCTCAACAGTCTTGAATCTTGGGAAGTAAGAACCCTTAAAAGAGACTGGGATGTGGCTAAGAAGATTGTAGATGACACCAAATTGAAATGGGCTTTGGGAACCTTGCAGCCATACAAGGCACCGGGCCCAGATGGCATCTACCCAATCTTTTTACAACAAGGAATCTCTATACTGAATCCCCACCTTTGTAGGCTATTCAAGGCCTGCATTGCGTTTGGGTACATACCAAAAGCATGGAGATTAGTGAAAGTCGCTTTTATTCCGAAGCCAGGAAAAGCGACATATGATGAAGCAAAAGCTTTTAGGCCTATAAGTCTTCAGTCCTTTGTATTGAAGACACTGGAGAAATTGGTGGATAGACATATAAGAGATGGTCCGCTAAAAAAGCATCCGCTACACAGCATGCAGTGTGCCTACCAGCCTGGCAAATCAACAGAAACAGCTCTGCATTGGGTGGTAAGTCAGGCTGAGAAGGCACTGGAAGATAGAGGGGGCCTTTGACCGGACTACTTTCGAATCCATTGGCAGGGCGGCGACAGAGCATGGAATACCAAGAACGCTCTGCAGGTGGAGAGAAAACATGCTGAAAGGCAGGATAATTAACTCAGAACTGCTGGGTGATAAATTATCAGCGGTAACGCAAGGTACATGCACTTGTTCCTTCTATCTCGATCTATTTCTGTGGGCAGGAGTATTGAGTGATTTTAAGTTTTAAAATAAATTACCTAATGTATTTCTTCAGGAAATGTTATTTCAACAACAATTCGAAGTAACTTAATCAGTTAAATTACATCAATAAAAGAAAATAAAAGAATTATTACTTTTTAAAGATAATAATTCTGCACGCAACTCAGAGATGGTTGTTTCTGAAGCCTCTACTCTAAACTTCATTTCGGCCAGACTGGACTTAAGGACTGTAATGTCCTTGAGCAGCCTAGTCACATCGATGTGGTCGAATGACACGGGAGGAAGTCTCCGTAGTCGCCTAGCACAGAACGCAGGAACGTCGTCCGGGTCAGTCACCTTCAGGAGCGAGATGATGTCCTGTAAACTCCTCTCGCCTTTCTCGTCCCTCCGCCGGGTCGGCATCTGAGCGGTCTTCCCGAGCAACTCGTAGAGCAGCACCTTGCTGCTGCAAATCTCCTCTTCAGTGAAGCTCGACTTGCAGATCTGCATGATGCTGATCTCGTCCATGCTGTCCTTCACATAATTGATGAAAGCCAACAACTCGTCGGCTATGAGCGGCTCTTTGAAGTGGCAGTAGGCGGGGCACATAGCGCGTGGAACCGATGGCCGATGGGGCAGAAGGGTTCTCGAATGGCGACCACGTATCGGCAAGCGCAGCGTCGGACATCCACCAACCAGATGGTCGGATGACCTGACTAAGGTCGCAGGAAGACGCTGGATGCAGGCCGCTTGTCCAACCGGTCGTATTGGAAATTTGGAGGAGGCATATGTCCAGCAGTGGACTTCTTGCGGCTGATATGATGATGATGAATTGAATTGAATTATGAAGCCATTGCCGCACACTAAATATTTAAGTTCTTACGCCACCCGTATAAACTTGCTTGCTCATGACGTCACGAATTTATAGGCATTTCAGCAAAGCGTCTTCAAAACGCCTAAAAATATACATTAAAGCTTATTTAAATCTGAAAGAGTTCTTTGTTTAGAAATGTATTTCTTTTACTTTCACACAAAGATCTTTCCATAGCAACACGAAAAAAATTGATGCAACATGCCTATTGTAGTAGTTAGATACGTTGGATTGCGGTTTATTACTAGTTCAGTCATCGATGTAGGTAGTGCCTATTTACGAATAAAACATTAAATCAGTCCAACATGTCGGGCACACTCTGCCAGATCCAATCAGTGAGAGGATGTGGCAAGCCGATCGCTTTTGGATAAATGTACGCCGTTGACAATTGGTCTAGTAGTTTTGTGATTGCTGTTTCGCGGATATTGATCGTTTTCATTCATACCTATGAAGTGGTTTTGAGTACATTTCATGAAGATGAGTATGTGCCATTGATTAAGTAAAGATACATTAATGTCGCCTTTTATTGATGTAATTTAACTGATTAAGTTACTTCGAATTGTTGTTGAAATAACATTTCCTGAAGAAATACATTAGGTAATTTATTTTCCAACTTAAAATCACTCAATACTCCTGCCCACAGAAATAGATCGAGATAGAAGGAACAAGTGCATGTACCTTGCGTGGCGAAAAGAAGTCTCGATAGACCCCGTGCTCGCTACTTAGCTCGCCGCATCGCCGCCATCTTTCAATGATTTACCCTAGATAATATTATCTAAAGGTTCATCGAATTGTCTTTATATAGCATTACAATCTATTACAATGCTCGGTATATTATTAAAATTAAAAAGTATTAATGAAAAAGAACTCGTCACAGGTAAGATTCGAACCACGTCCCTTGGGTTTACGCCCTAAGTGTGCTACCAGTCACTACCTAAGGGACTCAAATTCTACTTGGGGCGAGTTCTTTTTTTCAAATATTTTAAATTTTAACCAAAAGGTTACTTGATCGAACATGTTTTTCGTGTTTTATATATAGATACGTACATCTGATGGTTTATTCGGAAAAATCGAATGTGCAATCCTAGTATAAGATCAACATTATTCGCCTTGGTTGGTCAAGAACATAAGAACAATAAATATGTTGCTCTCGGAGAACATTTTATTTTCCCACCCTTCGCAGTGGAAACGATGGGTCCCTGGGGCCCAGATGCTAAGATTTTTTATAGGGACATCACAACTCGTCTTATTGAGGCAACGGGAGACCCTAGAGCGGGCTGTTATTTTACTCAACGAATCAGCATTGCTATACAGCGAGGTAATGCTGCTAGTATTTTGGGCACGTTGCCTCAATGTGACGAGTTGGAAGATTACTACTACTAGTACATTAATATGATGATCTTTGTAAATAATACCGTATTAAAGTTATTTTATTTGAATGTATAACAATCGCGAAAACATCAGAAACCATTATCTTTGTAAATTATTGAAATTAAATAAAATAAGAACAATTCTAAATTTAATTTCATAAGTTACGTAAAAATAAAAAATTTACCCATTTATGAATGTTGTGTATTTTATGCACAACACTATGTTGGAACACAATAAAAAATGTTCGTAAACAAAGTGTTTTATTTAATAAACAAAATGAAAGATATCCTACCAAGAAGTGTATAAATGAGTACCTACCTAAAGTACTACGAGAGGTCAAAGTTGGTATCGTTCATTTACCTTGATGTATCAAACGAACCAAATTGGCTTATATGATTATGGTTGTCTGTCAATCCTTCCTTAGAGAGTACTGGATCATTGTCCATGTTCAATTCCATCACAGTAAGAGCCATAAAATAGTGAAAGTTAAGAAAGATAAGTCATGTTTCTATTTCTCGCAGTTAATTTCTTAATTGGAGAAGTTTGCTTCGTGACGTAAAGCCCAGGCTTTCCATCGCTATACAACGTGGAAATGCGGCCAGTGTAATGGGAACTTTGGGCCGGGAACGAGTGGAGTGGTCTTTTAGATTGATATTTTTGACCAAGCATGTGGCGAATTTCTATCTGTAAATTCTTTGACGAAACATGTTGCTGATATTATATGTAAGTTTTGACGAAGCTTGTTGATGATGAACTGAACCGTTGTAGCTCTTTGACGAAGCATGTTGCGGATTGACTTGTGTTCATTTTTGTTTGAAAGTAAAATAAATTCCAGTTTTTATCCATAGTTTATATAAGTAAAATAGATACACAAAGTTAAGGTATAGTACACCGTTGTTTAATTATACATACATCACTATCGCGTCTTTTTGCCTTGCGGGGTATACAGAGCCTAGATCCTTATATGGCCTTAAAAGCACATTTGGCAGGTTGGTGGGCGTGTAGGCTTCTAAATACAATGGCTAATATGTAAGAACACCAAACGATAAAGTTTACAATTACATTTAAGGACTTTGATGAAAAAGGTAGGATTTTATGTACCTAAGCAGCCTCTATTCGTTATAAATAAATAAATAAATATAAATAAATAAATAAATATATAAATATATACGGACAAATCACACAGATTGAGCTAGCCCCAAAGTAAGTTCGAGACTTGTGTTATGGGATATCAATCAGGTCTTACCATTTTGGGTAGACCGAGGAACCAAAGATTTTATTTTCTATTTATTATTCAATATTAAGCTACGATAATTAATGACTGAGGTACGAGCACGGAGTACATACAGAGAGGAGTTGCCCTAAGGAATATTTTCTATGAAACCATGCGTGGCACTTACAGGGGGTGAGGGGAGTATTATCTGTCTCACTCTACTTGCTCTGTCTCACTCCCTCCTTTATATCCATCTAGCGGCGAATAGCCCAACTACTTAATAAGTTCGATGTTGATCTTTCTTTTTAGTTTATCTATCCGTCACTAGATGTCCCTAACACCTACTGACATCTAGTGTCAGATAGCTGAGTAATTAGGGTTGCCAACCAGACTGTTAAAAACAGTATAATACTGTTTTTGCTAGTTAATGCTTTTTACTGTTCTATTATAAGAGAGTTTGCAAAACACTGTTTTCACGACTGCTGGTTAAACTATGGTTAGAAACATATAAATTAAAAAAATTCCAATAACATAATATTGTTGTATATAGTATAGTTCTGTACCTGTTCAAAGCAATCGTTTATTTGGAGACTACATCTTCACAGCCACAAAAACAAAGAATCAATATGTTTTATGTAAATTATTACCTTTCTGTTTTTTGTCATAGATAATTAATCAAATTCCATAATAAAACCATAGTGTCAGTGACCATATCATGTAAAAGAGTAGTCAAAATCCAGGCAGCATACGAGTTGACGCACGGGCCACCCAAAACTTTGCCATACTAGAGGTGACTTGAGCTAGTAGTAGTACTAGCCTGCCTTCGACGCCGCCACAAGTTTGTATATTTTTTTGACCCACATGTCAAAAAATATACAAACTGATGGATTGATCTTTTGTTGATCGTTGATCTTATCAAGAAATTACATCGATCGCATGACATTTTTCCATCATTAATAATAAAGGACATAGGGAGATATTGGTTTCAATAGTAAAAATCAAATACTATAATGCTTCTATTATATATTTCTTGAAGTATTATGATTTAATAATCATAGCATGGAGTGTAAATAAGCTTAAGAATAGCCATTAATTTTTTTTTTACCATGAAAAATCTACATGAACAGACATAATCTCAATCAATTGAAAAAGTATCACGTAACGCCAAAGTGCAATATTCGATTTGTATGAATGTCAAAAAATGATACAACATGTACAAAAGTATTATTTACAACTAACTTAACTAACAAGCGGGATCAGAAAAGGAATGGGATGTACAGATCAGCCGGCCTATTTGCTAACTCGGTGTACAACGTTTTGATAGACACTTCAAAATGCATTGCGGCTTTCGTATGATATTGTTAATTTTTATATAAGATGTATTTGATGTGACCATCAAAATGTATTTTGAAGTGACCATCAAAACGTTGTACACTAAGTTAGCAAATAGACTGGCAGGTCTTATCCATGTCTTTTTCATTTTGGAGAAATTTTTGGCCAAAGGTCAAAAACTGTACTGTTTATTCGTGGATTTGGAAAAAACCTATGAAAGAATTGTGGTCGATGCTGTCTGCATATGGGGTGAGCACTCACTGAAAGTAGGTTTCTTTGATGAAAAATGCTCTCGGGGTGCTCAGAAACATCTTTATTCCCTCATCTTCCATGTAACTTTTTATAAAATTTCAAAATCCAATCGTAGTTTTATCAGCGGTTGAGAAAACAGTATTTTGTATACTGTCTTTTAATAAAACAGAAAAAAGTAATAACTAGCGAAAACTAGGTGGTTGGCAACCCTAGACATTTTGCCATGTATGGCTATTATTCGTGAACGTCAAGATGACGGGACCCCGCCCGGTTTTGTGAATATGATGTAACTATGATGTAGTAGGTACCATTACGTACGTAGTAATATTAGTGCTATTTTATACTTACATACGTGCTATAATAAAATTGTACACTCAAATGATTTCAAGATATTCAACAAAGAAAGTGGTCCCGCTATTATAATATCAAAATGGCGGGACCACAATTCAGTTCTTAAAAAACACTTCAATTGTAAAAATAAAAAATATTTTCAACGATTTTTCTGAGGAAATTCTACAGATAAAAAATTGATTTTTAAAATGCAAAAACGGTGTATCCGCTCTATATTTGGTCTACAAAGCACTGATAGCTGTCAATCTTATTTTAAACAATATAAAATACTAACACTGCCGTCACTGTATATATTTGAGAAAGCTGTATTTGTTCAAAATAATCCCCATTTATTCAAACGTATATCGGATGTGTGTGCAAGAAACAGAAGAAATGGCGATAGACTTTGTCTACATCAATCAAAAACAGCTCTGTTCCAAAAATTTATAATAAAATCCCTAAGGAATATAAAACATTAAATAACAAGAAAAAACTGAAATCATTCCTAAACCAGAAGTGTTACTATGATATTAGTGCGTTTTTTAATGATTAAATTTAGTGTTTTTTTTTTATCTCTCTATTTATATATTTTTTGTGCTTATTGTACATATATTGACTTATTTTGTAATTTAATATTATTTATTGTTTATTTTATGTGGTACTAACAAGAGCTCATCTGATTCAATATTTGTACAACCTAACGGTAAGCATGTTGATTCCTACTTTTATATTATTTAACACATTGTAACACATGTTTGACAAATAAATAAATAAACGAATAAGCTCCTGAGGAAATAGTGAATTTCAAAGCCAAGTAGCATTATACTGCTCTTACAATTTGCTTAGGCGTTTGTTTGATTATGGATTTTGGAGGTTATTCTACACTGAATTTGTTTTAATTTACCTTTGCCTAAAAATTAAGAGCAAAACCAAAATGTTAAAACATACATACATATTATCACGTCTATTTCCCTTACGGGGAAGAGAGAGCCTAACCTCCATAATAAAACTGTCTCCATAATAAAATTTTATTATGTAAGTATAAAATAGCACTAATATGGTACTACATCCTAATCACATCATATTCGCAAAACCGGGCGGAGTCCCGTCATCTTGACGTTCACTATTATTCAACGTTGACGACAGGTGGCGCATTGCTGAAAAGAGAATTATGAAACAACATAAACATAATCTTTTTGTCAAGGTAAAAGTCTTTAGGTATAAATTTAGAACAAATTTCAGTACTTATGGTTATTATTTATTACGATAATTAGCTTCAATATATTTTTATAGTTCATACGTCCCATTATGCAAAGTGGTGCCATCTAACGATGAGTAGCACGGAACGTCGCCAAAAGATTTTTCTAGAATAATTTAAGTAAATTACGAATAAATATACTTACAAATGAAATGTGATTCCTTCCATAGCATCTGAACGTTTATCTGAGTAGTTTTTACATGATATAATGCAACACTTCATGATTTTCTTCGTAAAAAACAAGATATGTCCGAAAATCTCACTGTGTGCACAGAACTAACCACGTACGAACATTGACAGCTACAACAGCAGACTAATAGGCCACGCCTACTCTCGATGTTAACGTGATGACGTCAGGACCTAGTTGGAATCACAGTGCACAGTAGCTAACGCCGTCTCCACTCTGTATGTACTCCGTGGGTACGAGTATCAAATAGATTGACAAATCATGTTGCGGATACTTTTCTGTAACATTTTTGACGAAACATGTTGTGGACTTGTAAAATCAAATTATATTTTCACTAGATTTCGCCCGCGGCTCCGCCCGCGTCAATGTCGATCCCTCGGAAACAGTACTTTTTCCCGGGATAAAAAATAGCCTGTGTCCTTCTCCGTACCCCAGAGAACTTGTATGCATGATGATCGGTTCAGTAGCTACGGCGTGAAAGGGTAACAAACAAACAAACTCACTTTCGCATTTCTATTATTAATAAGGAAGTAAGGATGTAAATCAGATTAGAAATTCAAGACTCGGTCACGTCATCTTGATGGACACGGACTTCATTCAAAATGACAAATCTGTTCTGTCTCTATTTTGTGTAGCATCGGCTGAAGTGACCTCTTCACATCGTAGTGATTGGATCTCAGTCAATCGCAGACACGATAACTAACTTGCCAAACGCCAATATCCAGGGGCACACCAAATCATGGCCTTAGGACTTTTTATATTTTACATACATAGTATCACGTCTTTTTCCCTTGCGGGGTAGACAGAGTCTAGGTCTATAAGACCCGAAGGCCACGTTTAGCATGTTGGTGGGCATTAGGTGAAAAACAGATCAAAATAGTGACGGGTTGCTATCCGCACCGCCTATTAACATGATTTCACGGAATTTTGCCCGTTCCATCGTTCGGCTTTCCCGATCTGCGCGGGAAGAGAAGCAGCTGGTACATTCTACGTTTTTTCTTTTCTTTCAGACCAGCATAGAAGAGATTTTGTATTTAATACTACTTATATGAGGAAAATGGGAATTCTACATATGTTAAAATACTAGAAGTTTTGGAAATAATGACTCTCTTTCTCTCATCCGAGCGTGTTCCCGGTTGCATCCGCAGCCGCTTGTGTTTTAGAGCCCGGGGTCCGCTTTCCGGCTCTTTCTTCTCCACTTCGCACGGTCTGCGGCATCCTTAATTGTGAGACCATTGGCTAGCATATCGTCCCCAACGACATCCAGCCAGCACTTCTTGGGTTTCCCCCTTCTGCCGGGGCCCGGCGGAGGTGGCATAGCCAGACATTTCTTCCATATATAATTAGCCGGTTTTCGCAAAACGTGGCCGTACCAGCGTAGGCGGCTCTCTTGTAGCTTGTCCGCTATGTCTCGGACATGGAGACTGCCGCGAATGCGGGAGTTTCTCACGCGGTCTTGCCGCGAAACTCCACACATCCAGCGCAGCATTTTCATCTCCGTGACACGCAGCTCCCTCTTGTGCCGCTCAAGTACAGGCCACGCTTCACTTCCATATAAAAGGACAGGTCTGATGATGGATTTATAGACCTGACCCTTCAATCTAACCGGCATCTTTGGGTAACAAATGACACCAGTCACCTCACGCCACTTTGCCCACGCCGCCGTTATACGAGCTTTGATGTCGCTGTCGATGTCCCCGGTTGCGCTAAGGACAGATCCCAGGTATTTACACTGATCAGAATGGTCGACCACGTCCTCGCCTATGCGTACTGGCAGGGGATCTGTGACATTACAAGCCATGTACTCAGTCTTCGCCACGTTTAGTTTCAGACCACCGTTTTCAAGCGACTCCTTCCACGCATTCACGCGTCGCACCAGTCTTCCCCTGTCCGCATCTGCCAGTGCGATATCGTCAGCATACATGAGAAGCCACGGGGGTTGCTCATGTGCATTTCTAATACTGTGTGACCCTTCGTCTAATATCGCACTGAACAAGAAGGGGCTAAGGACCGAGCCTTGATGTACTCCGACTGTGACGGGGAAGGGTTTAGTGTTACCAACAGCAGTCCTGACCAAAGAATCTGAGTCACGGTACATATCGCGGATAATGTCAATATAGATCTCGGAAACCCCTTTGGACCTCAAGGCCCACCAGATCATCTCGCGTGGAACACAGTCGAAGGCCTTCTCCATATCCAAAAACAGGAAATGAATAGGCGTGTTCTCTCTTCTGTATTTCTCCATGACGATCCTTAGGGCAAAAATAGGGTCCATGGTCCCTAGTCCTGGTCGAAATCCATATTGACACGCCGAGACAGCACTCTCCTGTCGGATCCGAGAGTCTATTATCCTCTCAAAGAGCTTCATGGTGTGAGACATGACCTTTATACCGCGGTAGTTACTACACTCTTGCACCGATCCCTTTCCCTTGAAGACTGGTGTTATAATACTCAGTCTCCACTGGTCAGGTATTTTACCGGCGAAGAGTGCGCGGTTGAACAGGTTGGTTAAAATGCCCACACCACGAGAACCCAATGCCTTCCAGACTTCGATGGGGACTTCATCGGCTCCGACAGCTTTCCGATTTTTCATGCGACGAAGAGCTGAGTAGAGTTCATCGGACGTTATGGGTGGCACTAGTCCCTGATTTGGAAGGAGGTCCGGTGGCTGAACTTCTTTATGCTGCTGGCTGAGTAACTTGTGGAAATACAAGCGCCATCTCTCCTTCACCGCGAGGTCCTCGCACAAAAGGTTGCCGTTAGAGTCTTTAACACAGCGGCACTTGGTTATATCCTGTGCCGCTATGGCCCTTGAACGTGCCAGCTTGTAGAGAAGCTTCTGCCCCTCAGGCGATTCTAGGCGGTCGTACAATAGTTGTACGAAGTCTTGTCTGGCTCTGGCAATTGCTTTCTTAGTGGCACGTTTTGCAACCCTATATGCGTCACGGTCTTCGGGGGATTTGGTCGCTTGCCACATTTTGAAGAGGTCCTTCTTCACATTTGTCTCCCTTTGGACTGTGCCGTTCCACCACCAGGTCTCCTTGTCACATTTGCGTCCTCCCTTAGACAAGCCAAGCACTACTTTCGCCGCACCAGTGACCTGAATCGTGCCCCATTGTTTTTGGATCTCTTCGCCATCGGCTACCGTGCATTTTTCATTAGGTGAAAAACAGATCAAAATAGTGACGGGTCCGCATCGCCTATTAACATGATTCCACGGAATTTTCCCGTTCCATCGTTCGGCTTTCCCGATCTGCGCGGGAAGAGAAGCAGCTGGTACATTCTACGTTTTTTCTTTTCTTTCAGACCAGCATGGAAGAGATTTTGTATTTTAATACTACTTATATGAGGAAAATGGGAATTCTACATATGTGAAAATACTAGAAGTTTTAGAAATAATTACTATAAAGTAAAATTAAAAAATATTCTAACCATTGAATATTGTATAACCATTCAACACTTAATTTGAGCTTATCACTTTATACTGGCACTTCAGTCCTACGTTATAGTACAGAGGGAGAAAAAATACTAATTTTAGTTAATAAAAAGCCCTGGGTGCAGTCCCCACTGCGATGAGTGACCGCAGTGTCATAAAAATATCTCGAGCTCTTTCATGCTTCGGAAAGCACGATAAACCATTGATTCCGGCTGTCATCATTGATGCCAGTCGATAAGCTATGCAGATAAGCAGCTGCCTTTAGGCAGATCAAAAAAATCTGAAACCAGTGTTGGCCATTTACGAGCACGAAAAACAACAAATTTAGTAAATGTTTTTACTCTTTGTTTGTATACCAAAAAAAATATTGCTGATGTAATTTATTTGAGTTATAATATAAGATAGTAAATGACACTAAATAATTTAAGCAATATTGCAATTTGACCGATATTTTTAATTCAATATAAAAAACGGTACGTATATATTATATTTAATTAAACATGTAATGGTAAAAATATGTATCCTGACTGTAACCATATTTTAAGCAAATTATAGTCCATTCTAATTTACTTACCAAATCCAAAGAAGGAAAAATTATATACCTAAGGCCATAACATTATCCTAACCATTTTTTTTAAAATCTATGCTTTATCCTTTTAAAAATTCAAATATAATGTCGTCAAACACTTTTTAATGAGGGCTCATTCTTTAAGATAGCGAAATGAACGTATATAAATTGATCAAAGTACCATCAAGAGCATTATCTACGACTGGAGTCGAATGAGGAAGGTGAGACTGGTCTGATGAGATTGACGCTACAGATTAATTAATCTTCCTAATTTTGTTACATATAAAAAGACTACTCAGGGACTAATATGTAGAAATATACGATTAACGATATTAAGCGCAATATAAGTTATTCGTACATTGCATTTACATTGCAATATACTTCGATCAAATATAATATAAGAATAATGTTTTCACTAGATTTCATGAATTGACAGACTTATTCCAAGATTCCATTACTGAATTCAATACATCTAAACTATTTCGTGTCGAAAAATATTATATGTGTTGTATTTATGTGATTTTTTTTATATTTGGGAATAATCATTCAATAATCACATTACATATGTGTCAAGCACAGAAAATTTATCGTGGTATTTTGTTAGCTAACTCTATATAATGTGTTTTAAATATTGTGTGCTCAAAACGTGTGAATTATAAATAATTAAATAAAATAAATAAATTACGGACAAATCACACAGATTGCTAACCCCAAAGTAAGTTCGAGACTTGTGTTATGGAATACTAACTCAACGACACTATAGTATTTTGTACCGAATACATATTAAGATAAACATCCAAGACCCAGGCCAATCTGAAAAAGATCATTTTCCATCTTGACCTGACCGGGGATCGAACCCGGGCACCCTCGTGTCGCAGGCTGGCGTGTTAACCAATGCGTCATGGAGCTCGCCATTTAAGCTAAAGCAGAATGGGTACTGAGCACAAAAAGGGTACTGTGCTCAGTACCCATTCTGCTTTAGCTTAAATGGCGAGCTCCATGACGCATTGGTTAACACGCCAGCCTGCGACACGGAGTGCCCGGGTTCGATCCCCGGCCAGGTCAAGATGGAAAATGATCTTTTTCAGATTGGCCTGGGTCTTGGATGTTTATCTATACATGTATTTGCTATAAAATATAGTATCGTTGAGTTAGTATCCCATAACACAAATCTCGAACTAACCTTGGGGCTAGCTCAATCTATGTGATTTGCCCGTATATATTTATTTATTATATTTATTTATATATTTTATGTTTGATATAAGTTGTCAGATTTTATAACATCATCATCAGGTCATTTTTAGTCTCCACTGCAGGAGCATGACCCTCTCTCTACTACCGGAGCCTCACTTAGCCAGAGCAGGTAGAGGATTTGGCCTACACTTTATATGATAAGAATTTATATAAAAAGTAAATTCTGCATTAATATAATCAATCTTAAAGTTAATACGTATTTCGGAACTGAAGATTGACATGTCCTTTTCCGTACCCCATAGTGAAGTTTTGTAACTTCACTATGATCGGTTCAGAAGTAAAGTCGTGAAAGTTTACAAATAAACAAACTCACGTAATGTTTTATCCGTGAATAGGCACCACCTACTGAACGAGTATAATAGACAAGCTCACGCAATCATCGATAGTAAATACGGTTGCAATTTTCCTCCTTACGGAAGTCAAATTCAAACAAATGTTAAATATGTAAGTACATACTTATGCTACGTACACACATTTGACTGTAGCGTAAAAAAAAACAACGGGTTGGACACCGGGAGTGACGGCAGAGGTGAAAACTCTTCTTTATGGCGGTCTCAGTAACCTTACGAATTTAAGATCAAGTCACGTGCCCTGATGGGAGGTTAACATTTTGTACCTGTTGCGACTTTCTGGAAGGGTCACTGCATTCTCCGATCAACCCCAGAATCACAGCAAGGGAAAATTCAGTAAACACTAACCTGGATTCAATGTTGAACAGGATTTTGAAGGATTCACCTGCGACAGGCCTCGTGGCGGCTGGCTGGGAACCTTTCCGGCTTGAACTGTATTATCCTCCTACTGCCTACACTAGTGGTACACCATCACACACGCGCGATGAGATTTAGGGTTGTTTTCGGCCAGCGAAGCCCTTAGGAGTCGTTATTTTTAGAAATTATATTAGCGCAAGGGACGCGCTCAACAAGACTCGCCCGCCATATTTTTTCGACTGGTATTTTCGGCCAATCACAGGCCGTCTCGGCGAAAAGGGAGTAAATATAGGGGGGAACGGAAGCAGGACCACAGATAGGTAATTTTATTTGGGTTTTTAAAGTTAATGCTTACACATTTTCCCCCACCTGAAATCCACAAGGGTTTCACAGAGAATGCAAATTGAAAGCTTAAAAAAAACAAAAGCAATAGCTACGCACTATTGCAAGAATATCTAGAAATATTATTTTCGAAAGATAAAGTAATAAATAAGTTTTAACTAGCCTAAGGATAGTGTGTATTTATGTTTTAGCAATTTATGAAAAAATATCTTAATTAATTGGTAAGGGACAAACCTTTACTACCGGCCTACGAAAGGTCTTTCCGTTAGCAGTTCGGAAAGTAACTACTCTGACTACTTGATCCGAACCAGCATGCACTTGCACAATACGTGCCAACTTCCAGAACATCGGCGGAAGATTAGGTTCGTTAACTATGACTAATTTATCTATTTTAATATTTGGTTCATGTACGAACCTTTTGTTCTTTCGTTGTAATGTATGAAGATAATCACGCTGCCATACGCGCCAAAATCTCTGGGTAATTTTCTTAAGCATGACCCAACGAGAGCGCGGACACGAAATAAAACATCTAACACACTTCGACAGCACGGTACGTATCAGAAGTCTCAATCCAATTATCCAAAACTGGCGTTGAATAAGAGATTGTAAGGTTCGAGGTCCACAATGCAAATATTTTTTATGAAAATGTTTTATTATAATTTTAGATATTGGACATTGTTTATGTTACAAAAAAGGGTGTAACGCAGATGGTGACAGATTAGCCTCATCGATGCGTTCCCCCACCCGCACGATCCCATCATCGTCCAGGAAAGGTGAAAGTTTTTGAATGGACTTTACACATGGTTCATTATCTCGCACTCGACTGACTTCGGAAGACATATAATGATACTGACTCAATTTAACTAACATTTTGGTTGACTTCTCGAGTTCAGGACTACTGAGAAATGAAAGAATTCGATTTTGCCTTGCAACCCTCGAATTTGAAATAAATCGAATACACCATGCTACAATTCTTAGAATTTTTGTAAAAGAGGAATGTCTGGCAATTAAGGCCAGAAGTAGGTTTTTCACATTAATCACGTGAAGACTTTTAGTTTCTAGCAGTTTGAGCTCGGGTAAGTCTTCTTTTGGAAGTAGAACCCGTTTGTTAGGCCATTGACTAGGCAAATCCTGTAGCCAAGAAGGACCTTTCCACCACAGAGGATGGTCTATAAGCTCTGGACAGGACACTCCGCGACTACAACAGTCGGCCGGGTTATCCTTAGAGGAAACATAATACCAGTGATCGGTACTAATCAAGTCAGTTGCTTGAATGACACGATTGGCTACATACATTTTTAACAAATGAGGGGCTGTATTAAGCCATGATAAGGTAGTGCTGCTGTCTGAATAAGCTCGAATAGAATTAATAGTTATATGGTCTTTAAGCAAATTATACATGTGCGATAGAACTTTTGCTAGAAGCACCGCTGCGCTTAGCTCGAGTCTATTTACCATGGTAGGTTTTAAAGGAGCTACTCTAGATTTTCCAATCAGTAAACTAGTCGCAGTAGAAATTCTGGGCTCATTAGTAACCACACAAATATACACACAACAACCATAGCCTTTCAGAGAACCATCACAGAAACCTACCAAGTGTACTTCCATCGGATTGGAAGGTATAACTAGCCACGGAAGAGAAATTTTTTGTAAATCAGACAAATTGGCCGCTATTAAATGCCATTGTTTGATTAAATGTTTTGGAATAGTCTCATCCCACGATAAATTTAACCGCCATATTTCTTGCAACAGCGATTTTGCTGCAAAGACTACTGGACATATCCAACCGAGTGGATCGAAAATGCGAGCTACTAAAGAGAGTATGGATCTTTTAGTAAATTTGACTTCGAACGAGTCTAAAAAGGCATATGAAAAAGAATCATTAATGGGATTCCATCGTATCCCTAATATTTTGACAAACTCATTTCCCGATTCATCGAAGGATTTGGAACTTTGACAAAATTCAGGAGGAACATCCTTAAGAAGACGAGGAGCGTTAGTAGTCCATTTCTCGGGTCTTATCAATATTTGCCGATACATACGACGGATGTCGGCAGCAAAAACTATTTTGTGAAGTCCAAATTTTGTCACTAAATCGACAATATCCACTTGCAACTTAGGACCCACACGAACAATATTATTGAGTGACAGATTATTCGAGGTCCGACTACTGGCATCGAAGACTACTCGTAAACGTGTCGTTGTACTATCGGGTCGTACTACACAATGGTGAGGAATAATATAACGGTCAGTAGACAAAGATTCAGCAGGCTGCATATGTCCCAGATCTTCGTACTGCTGCATAAATTCTTTATATTCCGTTTTCAACTCAGTCTGGCTGGCAAGACGCTTTTCCAAGTTGAGAAAACGGTTAAGAGCCTGATGATATGAAGCTCCTAAGGCTGAAGTATCATCTTTAAGCATAATTGGTACAACATAACGACCGTCGGAGGTACGATATGTGCCATTTTTATATTTTTGTTCACATATTTCATCCTCAGGACCGGAAATTTTACATTTCGACGGTTCTTCGGATTCCCAAAACCGTTGAACGATCTCATGGAGCGCACTAGAAGACGCGATGAGTGACGTAACGGGTGTGGCTGGAGTTTGAGCCACCACGTTTTGAAGAAACTGACCACTTATCACCCAGCCGAATACACTAGACAGTGCACATGGAAAACCAGGACCGGGGCTATAACGTGAACCAGTATATATCTGGTCAAAACAGTCTACTCCTAACAACAGATCGATCGGACCCGATTTATCAAAATCTTGGTCGGCGAGATCCAGATGTTTAAACTTTTCCTTGACAACTGATGGTAATGAGGTTGAAGGAACCATTGAAGTGATTTTAGGCAAAACCACTAATGGTATATCGAATTGGGGCGAGTCATTTGACCTAGGCACAATAGAGCCAAACGTATAACCTTTAATATTACAAACATAATTTTGACCGAGACCGGTTACATTTAAATTACACTTTTTTATATGTAAACCTAACTGTCGCACACAGCTACTTGTAATGAAAGAGTCCATCGAGCCACTATCTATGATTATACGAGCATACTGCCATGAACCATCCACTCTTCTCAACCGAACCACTGCTGAACCAATAATTTTGGTACTCATAAGTGACTTTGACATTTTTGGCTAAGTTGTACAAGTTAGGGAAGTGCTCATATTGGAATTCTCAGAAGCCTTTAGGTCAATGGTATTAGATAATAAACTTTTATGTTCTTCATGTAATAATGTGTTATGTTTCGAGTTACAAATGAAACATATGGACTTAGACTTGCAGTCTGCACTAGTGTGACCGGGCCTTAAGCAGTTTTGACATAATTGTAACTCTTTAACTAATTGTTGTCGCTGTCCTATATTCATAGAATGTACTTTACCACAGCGATATATTGAATGATTTTTATGACAATACACACAAACAGCCTGATTAGGTTTATTATTATTTGAGTTCGAAGAAGTAATTAAGGAAGAATTTGATTGCCGAGAAAAGTTACCTTTATTTGTATTATTGTGGTTTTGTTTATTTGTAGAATTGAATGACTGTAAATTACTAGGTTGACTAACCTCTAATACCTTTATATAATTCTGTAAATTAACAATGAAATTATTATATTTAGGAATTTCTTCGGTATTTTGTAATTCAAACCTTTTCCTAGTTTCTGTATCAAGAGGCCGAGATGCTATGTAAAATAAAAGAAATTCACTTAAATCATCAATATTTAACCCGCGCAAGGCACTAACACATTCATAAAGTGTGTTGGTTAATTGTGATAAGTTTGATAATGATGGCCGTTGGATCGGATTTAATTTTATTATTTTTTCTAAATAAGCGGTGGCTAAAATACGTTTATTATCATACCTGTCTAGCAACGCTGCATAAACAACAGAATAATTAGCTGATGTTATAGGAACACCCTTAGCTAGTGTCAGGGCATACCCAGACAGACATGACAACAAATAGTAAAATTTCTCTGTGTCCGACAACGAAACATTATTATGCACAAGCGACGTATAACTGTCTTTAAACATCTGCCAGTTTTCTATATTACCATCAAACTTAGCTATTTGCAATTTAGGTAGTTTCACTTGCGAGCTGGAATGCGCATGACCTTGACACAGTTCCGAGCGCGAACTCGCACCGATGGCATTTACGTCGAGAGAATCGGCGAAAGCATTATTATCGATAACAAATTGAGGATTTAGTTTAAGTTGCAACTGGTTCACACGATCGTTGCATTCCATGAAATTATCACGAATTTTATCAATTCTTTTATACCTAGCTCGAAAGGATGCTAATTTAGTTTTATTTTCTTTCGTAATTTTTGCTAAGTCATAAAGTATTTGCATATTTTTAAACTCATATTCACTTTTTCCAATGGTGGACATTAATTCTCCTTCCGCCATGTTTTGGTAGGCACTAATTGTGAAAAGTACGAGTAATGTAGGTAAGTAGCAAAAGTTTAAATGGAAACTGAGTAATGGAACAGATATTCACCAAACACGTAGGTTTTAAAACTACGGACTATTACTTATAATCATAAATACACACCTCACTGCTATTAATTGACCCTAGGTAAGTACATAGGCTATCCAAAATAGTTCGAAAGCCTGAGTAACAAGATAGTACCTTATGGCATACAAATCGAACGATTAAGGGATTATTACAAGGGAATTAAGGAGATAAGAAGTATGTACTCGTAAGTAATAGGTATTTACTATGGTATGGAACAGGAATGGAATTCCCTGTTTGATCCGAGATTGTTAGACAAATAGACAAATGCTAGGTGGGTAAGTACCTAGTTAATTTGAATCTATAATAAGTCTATTTATGAATAAATTAGTTATCCATATTTGGAAATAACTTTAATTGAAAATATTGAAATTAAGTAGGTAAATTTGAAATAAGTACGTGAGGAATGTTCCTCACAGGAGGCACCATAAATTAATGTTGCTACTTTCTGGAAGGGTCACTGCATTCTCCGATCAACCCCACAATCACAGCAAGGGAAAATTCAGTAAACACTAACCTGGATTCAATGTTGAACAGGATTTTGAAGGATTCACCTGCGACAGGCCTCGTGGCGGCTGGCTGGGAACCTTTCCGGCTTGAACTGTATTATCCTCCTACTGCCTACACTAGTGGTACACCATCACACACGCGCGATGAGATTTAGGGTTGTTTTCGGCCAGCGAAGCCCTTAGGAGTCGTTATTTTTAGAAATTATATTAGCGCAAGGGACGCGCTCAACAAGACTCGCCCGCCATATTTTTTCGACTGGTATTTTCGGCCAATCACAGGCCGTCTCGGCGAAAAGGGAGTAGATATAGGGGGGAACGGAAGCAGGACCACAGATAGGTAATTTTATTTGGGTTTTTAAAGTTAATGCTTACACAGTACCCATCCCAAAAAGTGCACAACGCCGCTAAATAGTTTTCAGGTCACGTATCCGTCTTACGAATTTTCGATCAGGGCACGTGTCCTGACGCGAGTTTAACATTTTTACCATCCCAAAAAGTGCACAACGCCGCTAAAGATGTTTCCAGGTCACGTATCCGACTTACGAATTTTCGATCAATTCACGTGTCCTGGTGCGAGTTTAATATTTTGTACCCATCCCAAAAAGTGCGCAACGCCGCTAAAGAAGTTTTCAGATCGTGTATCCATCTTACGAATTTTCGATCAGGTCACCTGTCCTAACGCGAGTTTAAAAAATTTTAGCCATCCCAAAAATGCACAACGCCGCTAAAGAAGTTTTCAGGTCACGTGTTCGTCTTACGAATTTTCGATCAGGTGACGTGTCCTGACGCGAGTTTAACATTTTCGACTGATCCCAAAAAGTGCACAACGCCGCGAAGTTATCACTTCAAAAAGTTAGCGTCACTTGTTCTCCGCGCCGGGTCCAAATTATTCCTAAGTCCGTGGCTGTACACAAACCCACTAACTTACAACAGATAAGCAACTTAGTGGAATCAACGCAGCTAACCTAGTTTTGGGCTACAGAAGCTATTATAAAGTTTAAAACGCTTGTCTCACTGAACTACACTATACACCCGCGTTAAACTAATGGCAAGATCTACGGGCCGATTAGCACCTGAACTAGACAGATGACGGGTTCATAAGTACACGTAACAAGCGTAGTAATTCACTTTAAAATGGACTCTATCTCAATGCAATTAGGCATGTTGTGAAGTAATAAGTGGCGCTTATATTGTAGCCAAGTTGACATAAGATAGTGGTTACATGACATCTTATGATAATCCTGTCAAGACTTAAAACTGTGTAGGATTTCGGCCGCCCACATCTGTGTGATTTGTCCCTATGATTAACATGATGAGGAGGTAGATGTGATTTACTGAAAAGGGTAGGTAAATTTTGAAAAGGATTATCTTAGGCCTTGTTTACGAATTACGGAGGCGTGGCGTTACGCGGCGCGTTGGGAGGTGCGTTGAGCATTTTCAGCTTTGGCGTACACCGCGATGTTGCACGCAGCGGCGATCGCGGCGTCGCGTCGCGTCGCACGCTCTATCTAAAACATACGGAGCTCCATACATTGGAGACACGGCGCGTTGGGCGGCGCGTATGGCGTGGCGTTTAACGCCTGGGAGCTCGCGTCAAATTCCTTTTAATATATTACGGAGCGTAAAGAAACACCAGTTTTATCATTATCGAGCTAAGTCGATTTTTGTTTTATCAAATAAATTTGATTTAATATCATTTGTCATTGTGTCAATACGAAGACTATCGCACATCCCATACACCTACGCATCATACACCGCCGCGTTCGACGCATGTGCCACAATTTCAATTATCATAGGTATCTCAAGAAAACGCTCGAAAAACGCCTCTTCGTAAACGGCCACAGGGCTGTTTACGTAGAGGCGTTTTTCGAGCGTTTTCTTGACTGTCTGACGCGTTTGTCAAATCTCAAACATATGGCTAAGTACAGACTTCGCCATATGTTTGAGATTTGACAGACGCATCCCTTAACGCGCAGCACGACGTGCCACCTCTGCTTACGAGGCCTAACGAGGCCTTAGGATTTAAACCCATAAAAAAGGAAAAAGATATTGCGTAAAAATAACCAGAAAGAGAACCACGCCTACACAATGTTTCATGTACGCTGGGATGTCAATCAAACCATCAAAGTGCGGTGGTTACGAAAAATAATATTTATGGTTAAGTGACATCCCAGCTTAATTAAAGCATTGCGAAATAAAACTTTGAAAACAAATGTTGTTTGTAAAGTCGATTGACGGACGATATTTTACGTGATAAGTGATAACGAACGGTGGATGAGAAATAGATGCGTTACAAGCCGAACGCTTAGGCCGATCGTGCCTCTATCGCTTATTCCGCGATCTCGCTTGCACACGGAACATGACACTTATTCGTGCGTGCAGCCGTTCATCGAATTATAAGACCCAATGACGTGAAAAAATAGCTAAATGTGAAAAGTTCGTGCACTAATTAGAATGCACAGCCCAGCCCAGGTATAGTGGATCGTTTGCATATCAACGTCAGCGTATGCATAGCAGTTCCACTTTAATACTACGTCGAGTGGCGCCGCGCCGCAATCATAGCTGATGACATGTGCTTTAACACGAATTTGTATGCAGCGTGTAATTTTTAAATTACAGGCATAAATCCAGCGATTATTTGTAGCGAAAATGTGCATTTAGGTAAATACCTAGTAATTGACATTTTGAATAATTCGAGGTTTTACAAACATGCATTAAAAATATTATTTTTTTGCCCTTTTCGATTTTATACCACTCTGTATATTTTAAATACTTTGTGGGCGAGCTCCGTGGCGCAGTGGTTAATACGCCAGCCTGCGACACAAGGGTGCCCGGGTTCGATCCCCGGTTAGGTCATGATGGAAAACGATATTTTTTATATTCTCGTCTTGGATATTTACCTAAGTATCTATTATAAAATATAGTATCGTTGGAGAGGTGAAAAGAAGGCTGAGAACCGAGAGACATGGAGAATACTCCACCGACAAGAACACAGTTCTTAAATTATAGATAGAGATAGTATCGTTGAGTTGGTATCCTACGACATAAGTTCACAACTCGCTATTGGGTTAGCTCAATTTGTGTGATATGTCCAATATTTCTTTTTTCTTTCGCCATTTTAATTTAAATCTATGCTTTATACGATTTCAAAAATATATTAAGTTCATCATTCGACTATATATATTTTTGTTTGTATGTATGAATGACGGATTTGTGAGATTGTCAGTAGAATAACATTTTACCAATTACATTGCTACATCGGCTTACGGGTTTTAAGTAAATCGGCTTTTTGCTATAATTGGGTTGTGTTACACAACTATATGGCTGAGGATCTACAAAGAAGAAAAAGATATGAAAACCAAAGGACATAAGAATCGCATTAGCAGCTGTTCCTAACGGCAGTAAAATCAAGGCGGAAGCTGGAAATTTCAACGTTCTATAGTCTTATCTCAGAGACAAAGACAGCAAGATAAATCACCCACAAGACTTATGTCTTGTGGGTAATTTAGAACTACATTTTCTACGAAGAAAAGAGCAAATGAAATCAAAAACCTAAGTTTCTATATAAAGGGGCATAAAACATATGACAAACATTTTAATTTAATAAATAACAACATTAAATACTTTCGTAATCCAAGGCATATGCGCATATAAAGTTTTCTAATATTATATTCATATAACATAAACTACCAAACACAATACACAACAGGATTACATATACATACTTAAAAACTATAAAAGGACAATATAATAAGATATCTATACAAGGACAATATAAGAAGAATACATAGAACATATATATACATAGAAGAATAATAAGAGATAATCTATATAAATTTAATATTCATCAAAAAAGTTATAGGACAGTTGCCTTATTATTCAAATTCGTTTAAATATATTGGTACATAAAGCAAAATACTTTATTTATTGACGTGACCAGACTTTAGTTATTACAAATATGCGAAAATTAAAAAAAAAAAAAAAATTAGCTTTAATATTTACAGAGCATTAGCGATTTATGCGGATCTCTGACATCTATCCCACATAGATAGTTGCCTACTCTATTTAAATTTCGTTGTGTTTAGATGCTCCACCGAGAAAAAGGACATCTATCCTCCAGAAAACTTAATAAAACGCATAGAGACATTCAATATGGTCAACTAAGTGGAGTGAGCCTTTCGATAGATAAAAAGATAAAAGTAAAAAACTTTTATAAAACAAACTTTTATGTACATCACTTTATCTTTCGAGTTATTTATATCCCTATTGTCGAAATGCATCAAAAATAACTAGTCCGCAAACTGGGGTATGCCACCATGTTGAATAACTGAGGTATATAAAATTTCAGCTCAATCAGTGGAAGGCATCGGCTACAAAATTGAGCTGCATAGTTACATACATTCGTTGCTGTTAAATAAAAACTTGTTAAAAAATACTTAGCATGCAGTTCATCCACAAAGCAAGAGTAATTGCAATCGGGGCAACTTTCCAATACAATTATCCAACTCTCGCATAAATAGCAGCTTTTTAAACACCAATCAGTTCCTTTTGTCGAATACTACTTTTATTTTGCACGGAGATTTTAACAAAAATAAAGAAAATAATCCTTATTTAATCCCTCAATCAACTTGAGTTGAAAGATATTCATGTAAAATGAATAAAATATCCCGGCCATAATCTTCAGATAATGAAACGGCCACACCTGCTTGTCCTGGCCTGCATAAATTATGTAAAAGAGGGTACACGGTCCGCGGCGCGACATGAAAGAAAATATAATACGTGCGTCAAAGCAATGCTCATATATCACTCGTGGTTTGTCCTCTTTGGATTTCGGCTATGTTTGGTGTGTCAGCGGTTAAGCTCGGGAACAAACGAATTTCGACAAAGGACACACAACAAAGGACCACACTCTTTGTAACACGTAGGTAGGTACTTAAATAATCTTAGCAGGGTCATTCTTACTAAATGCATTAAGGGCCCGTACTACCTCACACTGCTTTGCATGATTGACTGTTATATCAATAATAATTAAATACTCAAGTTGAAATAAAAATGCAGCAAAATTCAGGACTAACTCTGGTAACTATATGACTCAAAAACACGATTGCGTTAAATTTTCTCGATAGAAAAAAATTGCAAAGTTGCCTCCAAATCACGTCTAATTTACTCGGTATATAGCATTATTCACCAAATACATTTTGTCGCGCGTTTGACCATCCGCATTTGTATCGCCACGCCGCCTGGCATATGGCGGGCTCTTAAGGGCCCATACTACCTCACACTGCTTTGCATGATTGACTGTTATATCAATAATAATTAAATACTCAAGTTGAAATAAAAATGCAGCAAAGTTCAGGACTAACTCTGGTAACTATATGACTCAAAAACACGATTGCGTTAAATTTTCTCGATAGAAAAAAATTGCAAAGTTGCCTCCAAATCACGTCTAATTTACTCGGTATATAGTATTATTCACCAAATACATTAAAATTAACCTTGAAACTTTTGATTATTATTGCATAACAGATAAGGCAGCCATCATATGTTTTTCTTTTTCGAATAACCCTTGAATATTCCTAAAAAACGAAAATATCCAAAGTAGCCAACCCGTTTAGACCATCCGCGTTTGTATGGCCACGCCGCCTGGCATATGTCGGACTCTTAACGGGAATTAGCGCAAACATTCCGTTTTTCTCCAGACGTTTCGACCAGGTTGCACCGGCCGTGGTCACTGGATGACCGTTTAGAGAAAAACGGTATGTTCGCGCTAATTCCCGTTAATGCATTTAGCAAAATATGCAGTGGAAAAGTTTAAAAGTATTTAGGGTCATGGAAGGTCAAGGAAGGCGATGGTGGAAAGTAGCCGTAGCCATCAACACAAACAATTATTCGGAGCTCAACCCATTATACAAACGATAGAACACACATTATTTTTGTTTAACTAATAAGAGGGAAAGCTCAATCACTTCGCTTAATTCAGTCACTGAAGAGAGAGACGCCTCAATACGTCAGACACCAGCATCATCATCATCAGGTCTTTTTAATCTCCACTGCAGGAGCATGACTCTGTGCTACCGGAGCCATACTTTGCCAGAGCAAACAGAGGATTTGGTAGGCCTACACTCTTCTCGCTGGCCAGACGGGTTGGAGAGGTCTCATTAATGTTTATGAGCCTTGTTTAGCTTGTATTTCCTAAGTCGCCTCTTACGACCTCCATGGGAAGACTAGGAGTGGTCCTATTTTACTCTGGCGGAAACCACACGGCTATACGTTAGACACGAATGGAAATATTTCCAATTGTGTCTGAAGTACTGCGGCACCCTCTCGTTAGTTACTGATTTCAAAAAATATAATAGGCCTTTCTCCTTCTTCTTGTCGTGTCGATTT
The DNA here is from genome assembly GCA_947532085.1 of Elegia similella. NCBI lineage: Eukaryota > Metazoa > Arthropoda > Insecta > Lepidoptera > Pyralidae > Elegia > Elegia similella. The sequence continues at coordinate 23,211,919 of OX383930.1, forward strand.
GTGTTGACTAGAACTCTGCCACTGACACAGCGCTATCAGTGGCATTGTATAGGTCCTCGCGTGAGCAGGTGGTAGGACAACAGGTGTGCCATGGTCTGAGAAGTAGCACCACACGGAAAAGAAATATCAGAGCTGTAAATCCACCTATTTATGTTCTTTTTGCTTCGGCCAACTTGAGTCCGGAGTCTGTTCAAGGACTTCCATGTCGCCCAAGGTAGATCATGACCAGGGGGGGAGATGCTCTGACAGCAGGATGACAGACGCTATTGAATAACTCTCCTTCCAGATATTAAGCCTGGATTTAGAGACTTCAATGTTGATCCCTTGGGAATAGTACTTTTTCTCGGGATAAAAGGTAGCCTATGTTCCTTCTCCGTACTAAAGAGAACTTGTATGCAAAATTTCATGATGTTCGGTTTAGTAGTTACGGCGTGAAAGCGTAATAAACAAACAAACTCACTTTCGCTTTTATAATATTAGGATAAGGATATGGATGAGTAAGATATGGTCAATATAAATTAAGCGCAAATATTTTTAAAGGGTTGGTACTGGCACCCATTAGCTAGAAAAATGCTTCAAAAGTAAAATTACAAAAATTTGACCGTAGTAAATGTAACTAGCAATTTTTCAATTACTTTGTTTTATTTATTTGTTTTTATATAGCGGCAATATATAATCGAATTCAGCGAAAAATTAAAGTGTCTACCTTTAACGGTTCAGTAGACACAGCCATTTGACAGCGTAGGGTAAAACAGCCTACACACGATTCAATTTATCAGATCAAGAGACGCATTTTTTTTTAAATCTATGAGATCAACCGATCAAGACAAACCGATTTACGCAAAAGAGAAGTTTTCTCGTTCTGTTATTATAAAAGTTATTCCGCATAACACAGAATGTCAAACTGAATCGTATGTAAAAAAACACATTTGGCCACCACCCACATCTCATTTAATTTCATAAAAATTTAAGAGCTGGGCTCTTGTCGGTGGAGCTTTTTCCATTTCTCTCTTTCTTTCGCTAGTTCCTTCACTTCTTTATAAGAAGAAACCTTTATTTTTTCTAATTTGTTTCATTAATGTAAATATATATATATAGGAACTTATTACACAAATTGAGCTAGCCCCACAGTAAGTTGTGAACTCGTGTCGTAGGATACTAACTCAACGATACTATATTATATAATAGATCCAATCAATCCAAGACCCTGGTCAATCTGAAAAAGATCGTTTTTTCCATTATGACCTGACTGGGGATCGAACCCGGGCACCCTCGTGTGTTGACCACTGCGCCACGGAGCTCGCCTATTTAAAAGTATGCCTCGGTCTTCCTTCTTTCGTTCTATGATGTCTCTGATCAAATCGTCATATCGTAATGGGTGTCCTACCATCTTCCCTCTTAAAACAAAAGCTAGGAGAAAGAGATATATATTTAAAATTATTGAGAATAGAAGAGGATAGATGGTAGCGCATTTAATATGGAAGAATAATGCTTCTCTATAAAATAAACTCTTGCATCATCATTATTACAGCCGAAAATAGTCCACTCCCGGACATAGGCCTCTCCCAAGAATACTTCGATCCATGGGAGGATATTGCCATACTCACCACCATTGGCAGACTCGTTGGCGAGCGCAGTTTCTTTGGCTTCTTGTGCTACCGACGCTGCTGCCGCTGTAATGAAGGATAGGAATGTCTTGGAACTAGGAAAGGAAAAAAATGGTATTGGGATACTACTCACTCCGGCCGAGCGTGCGTACCCGATGTAGTAGTTGCAACTACCGACCATGCAGTTGATGATGACTCCCATGTTATTATAACATATTTTCAAGAGTAAAAGTTAGATAAACATGTTACAAAAACTAACTAGTTTCTACAATTCAACCAAAAATGATTTACTGCAATAGTATCTCTGGTTCACTAGCAGAAAATATTGCCTGAAGTATTTGCCTTGCAGTTTGATATTTCCCAGACTAATAAACTTAAGAGTTTCGTAGTTGTAAAACGCGGGAAATGTGCACTTAAATTATACAGAGGCATTTACGATGGCAACCGAAGTGTAAACTATGTTTTGGAGAGTGTGGTTAATAACAAAGTAACAATAATTTTGAATTGACTCGTTTTTATTGCTGTAGATACGTTTGATATTAAACAATGTAGCATTAATGATTAAAACATTAATTGCAAAGCGTCTTGGGATCATGATAAAGCTCGTTTCTACAACTTAATAATAAACTTTTTTAATATTTTAAGTAAGAACGCGTCACAGGTAGTGAGTGGGTCGTGGGGACGGTATCTCGCGGTTCGATGATGCGGTAGTAGGTAGCACTTAACTTGGTGTTCTGCGCGCCCAGACAAAAGAGGACCATGGGCCATTTTTTTTTTGTTTAAATGACCTTGAAGCTAGCTATAAGTGAGCTATCGCTACTTCACCGGTCGTTTGAGGCAAGGGCAGAGTGCCCGCCTTTATAGACAACATCAACAAAGGCCCCCAGGAGGGAGGCGGACCTCGGCTATGGGCGTTGCGTGTGTGCGCTATAGGCTTGAAGAGACAGCAAACTCTCATGTTACCTGATGGGCCGCGATAACGTGCATGCATAGCCTGAAAGGCCAATCTGAAAATCTATGGCTATCCTTTGGAGAACAGCAATTCTCATCTTTTGCCTTATGGGCCGAAAGCTACATTGCCAGAAGGGCCTATCCTAAGTGACCACTGGCCGTCGACCGTAACTTATATATGGCCGAGCAGATGCGCGTGGAAGGAGGGCGAAGATCGTTACTCGTCACAAGGTCAAATAACTAAAAATACATCTTCGTATTTAGATGTGTGTGATATTGACCTAGGCTCGTGCGTGGAGAGAAAAGTGTGCGTGGGCTCTATCACAACTAAAATCGATCTTATAACACAAAAGACAAATTTCAACTTAGTCTACCTGCGACCATGAAAACTGTAAAGTTTTCGAAAGGTTAGGTGTTAAAAACAATGTAATAAACGCTATACAACTGTATTTAGTTATTTAATTTAAATGAGCGAAAACATTATAACCATTATCAATAAAAACTTTTTCCAATTGTTATAAATTGTCCACGTCAGCTCTAGCCATAAAAATCTTATGTTTCATCAGCAAACTGCATTTTACGATGCTTTCCCTGAACTCGTCAAATCGGCTATAGCTGCAACTATAAAATAAAATCACCTACTCGTCGGCTGTCCATTTTCTATTTATAATGGAAGGCCAGGGATGTCATGCTGAACTGCTTGACTGGTAGTTCCAGGTATGGCAACGGGTACGCACGCCTGGCCACCGGAACTTGGTTTTATTTTACTAAACTTCCCAAGCCTAACAACGATTCCGATGGGCAGCAACGTCGGAAGCACAGGAAGCTAAAGAAACTGCGCTCGCCAACCCGCAGTCAATTGCGGCGAGTACTTATGGCATTTTCCTTCCATGAAATGAAAAGTCCTTTGAAGAGGCCTTTGTCCAGCAGTGGACTTCTAGTGGCTGTAATGATGATGAGAATAATGATAATAGGCCAATCGTCACTCTCTTATGGGAATGTGTTCCTGGTAGCATCCTAGCATGTAAGGACGTGACGTGAATTAATTGTTGCAATTTGTATCTAATGTACTGCGGCTCGTCAGTTACTGAATTCAAAATGTGGTTGGGGTTTAAGTTTAACCTTGTGGACTTCATACTGTTAAACGACTTATAGCCAGTCGATTACCAAAGTTCAACCTTCCCTAGGTATGCATTGGCACGAGAGGGCTTTTGCTTATTAGACTGTGTAGTTTGATCCATAGGAAGGAACATTCAATCTCAAAACTGATCTAGAGGTAATAGATAAAATAAGATTTTTTCTAATTTTAATTTACGTGAAAATATGGCAATTTTCCGAATACATTGTTGAATCAAGACTCAATACAAGAAACCGGACGAAAAAACCAAAAGCTGCAACTATAATAAAAATACCAACACGTCTGCGACCGCCCATTTGCACTTTATGCCGAAATAATGCAATGGACTTAATGGACCAACCTTGTCCCAATTTTTTGGGCTACTTACGGTACTAGAAACTTTTTATGGGTATATGATGACGAGAGAGCCTTGCTTCCATAGTACGCTTAAGGAATTATTACGGAAATAAATCATGCCCTGCGAAATAAATCATTTCATTTCAACATACAACGTTTTTCGTGTGTGTAAGTGGCCAATACTGTGTCAGATTTTTCAAGCTGCCTTAAGGCATCTGACACAGCTTAACAATTGCTTAAATGTTGACAGCCGGGACCATCGGCTTAACTTGCCACTGCAAGCACCGAGGAGACTTAGATATTGCGGTAACCCATCATTTACATCGTTCTCAGCTGTGCAGTATTCGGGGGTCTTCTTCAATAATTCGTTTATTGACATTCAAATATAAACGTTTATTCTTGATCGTTACAAATGAATTTATTAAAACAATATACGTGTCGATGACGAGTGATAATCGAATAAGAAGTCTTCTTTCGACGGGTGGGGGGACCGCTCTCTTGCTCTATACTCCGGTAGATGTCGCTACGGGTAACATAAGTGGCTCCGACATCAGCTTTGATCCCACAGGAAAAGTCATCATCATTAATTTCGAGTAGGTGGCACGGGGAATCGACCATGCACACCCTGGTGTCAGAGTTCTTCGGAATCGCCTCTCGGCCTCTGACGTGGTTCCTTTAACGACTACCAGATGGCAGCCGGGACCACCGGCTTAACGTGCCTTCCGAAGCACGGAATCATCTTTATTATCAGACAATCAGGTGATTCAAGCCTGCAATGTCCTAACCAAACTGGAAACAACTAAACAAAGTATGCTTCCGTGGGAATCGAACCCACGACCCCCGGGTCAACTGGCAAACGCCTTAACCATTGGACCACGGAGGCTGTTACAGGAAAAGTACAGGAAAAGTTGTTCATATCGACGGGCTGAATCACCCGTTCTAGGATCGGATAGGGTTTTCTTTACACATTGTAAAGGATTATTTAAAAAAAATAAACTAAAAGAAAACACAAGCAACTGATCGACTTCTCTAGTTTTATTGAAACGTATGCAGGTTTCTGTCGGGAACTTACTTCAAACGATATTGAGTTAATTGGAAGCTCACGTCTACGAGCTCAATAACTCTATACCATTGTCGCTCCCTGCCTGACTGATGGAAATGAAGTTTATTGCATGCGGCACTGAAGCCTTTTTACAAAACTGTGTGAATAGATATTGTATGTGCGCAATTTAATCCTACCGAAAAATTATTTTTACCTACTAATATTGATATTATTACCACATCATTTTGTTGGCACTATGGTAGGGCAAAACGTGAGTGAGAAGGTAGCTAAAAATCTCTTTAACAACTCTTCCTCAACTGAGCTTTTACTAAAAATCTTTTCTAATGTATATTTTGTCGTAACATGCCTGTAGATAATCCAAATTAAGGGGATTAGATGTTGCAGAACTACGGATACGGCGCCGTCATTTTATTTATTTTCTTCTAAATTCGATCTAATTAAAAAATCTAAATCTGTACTTCAGAAGTTAATTACTTGTAGAATGTTGCTATTACTTTTAATTATTTTGCATGTGGTAATTAAGATAACTTTTAATTATCGCCAAAATTGGCCGCAATTGGCTGTATTCAACAATAATTTTTATTACGGTAACAGCAATAAAGTTATATCGATAATACATCACGGGTAAAATTACGACTCCTTATATGAGTAATTACCGGGCACTGCCCGTTAAACAAACACCTATTTATTAAAGGAATCACTACCAGTCTCCTTTACAGAGGCTGCCTAGAAGCTGAAGAAACTGCGAAGCATCTCCTATTGGAGTGCCCAAGCATAACATCTACTAGAACGGAATTCCTAGGACATTCTGGGACCATGAGCGCGGCCTGCAGCACACCTTGTGTAGTTCTGCGCTTCCTCGACGAGCTGTAATGGCTCGAGTAAAACAACAAGAAAATGAGAGAGAGCGCAGCCTCTCCAAAGCAGAAGACCGGAAGATAGAATGTCTTCTGCTCACACACAATGGGCCCAAACTAGACGCCTAAGTGTGGAAAATTGCCCACGGAACCAGGTGAACCAGGTACGTAATAGGTGTGTTACTCAACTGTCTGTGGATACAGGTATGGCATTGGGGACGCGCGCCCGGCCTTTCGAATTGCTACTTGTTTTTCACCCATTCATCTGAGTGAGTATTAACTCAATACCTTTCATTCCCTTCCCAAATTCAACAAATTCCTATCCTTGCGATGGGCTGCAGCGTCGGAAGCACAAGAAGCCCAGAAACTGCGCTCACCAACCCGCCTGTCAAGCGTAGTGAGTATAGCAATATCCTCTCATGGAGCGAAGAATTTTGAGAGAGGCCCTTGTCCAGCTGTGGACCTTTGGCGGCTGTAATAATGATGATGATGATGACAAAAATACTGTGAGAACAGCGCAACTTTATGAGAGAAAATGAACATTCTAATTTTCACACTTTCTAGCCTTTCTGTTGCAGATTTCATTAAAAAATACCTGGAACTTTTATTGTGCATTCTGAGCTATTTTTATTAAAGTACTGAATCCGTTAACAAGCGCTTTTGCGCATTAACAACCCACTCGTTAACAATACCACCCACTTTAACGTTTTCAATTAGGGAGAAATGCAAGTATTAAATACGGAGTTAGTACGTTTTTTATGTTAAAGGCTGTAAAAATAGATATTTTATTATTTTACGAGTAACAACAAAAAAAAAATATATACCATCTTATAGTTTACTAATTGTAATAATTTTAAGAAACTGTGATTTATTGAGTAATGACGCACAAAGTCTGGATGTGGGTACACACTGTTTGAAATTATGGCAAAAGACAAAAGTCGAATAAGCCTATAACCGATATATCGAATAGGCCTGTAGTATTTTTCATGTTACATATAAATTCACAACAATGGAAATAACGTGCTTTTACAAAAAAAAACCGTATAACTCTCAAATACTGTTACGGTTTAATACGGGTATAGTTGGTATGAAAAATTTAATAAGTACCAGGTTAAGCAGTATTGCAGGTGCTATCCAATCCATGGATCACCTCATGGTATGCCTAGAAAGCCCAACTTCTTGCTCACAGCAAGATCTGAAGGAGGCAAACGAACGGGCACTTATTGAAAATGTGTATGTATAGTCATTTTACGACTCGATAGAAGAAATCAGGTATATAATAGTATTAGACAAGTACAAAAAGAAATAAATAAATGAAAGCGAAGCCGCGGGCGAATGCCAGTATTAGTTAGCCAAATTAAATCAACCTCGAGATGTCCCCCGGAGGATACCTGACACTGACAGTAATTGCGTTTATTTTGCGGTTCACAAATGTACCATTACCATTTAAGACCAAACTCGGTAATGATTGTCGAAAAAAAATGGTGTCGTAGTTCCTGTTCCCTACCTTCAATAGTTTAACAAGCATGGATAATAATAAAATTTGTTTTCTTTCTTCAAATTGATCTTTAGGTACATAAATATATGCATACAATCGCGGGCAATATAAGAGTTTCTACCTCGCAAAGCCTTGCGCACACAGGCGGTTAGAGTCGACGGCCTTCTTGCCTGAGGTAGTCTGTTCCTGAAGGATCGACATTTATGCGGGCAGAGCCGCGGTCAAAAGCTAGTACCTAGTTCTCTGAGGGAAATGAGGCCTGTGACTGCGCGCTGACTCGATCCGTTCAGAGTATTTTATCCATTACACCAACTCCGATGGTAGTCTTTTAACTAACAGAAACAAGTCCATAGTAATGGCTCATTAACGTAAGTTAAAAGGCGGATGGAAAAGAGAGCGATTCGAGCCCGAGTAAGTCATGCTCACTCAAATGTTCAAACTAGTGGCGGCGTCGTGTGTTGGGTCGTTGAATTCCCTCTAATATGGTTGAGTTCAACGATGGCTGATCCATGCGTCAACTCGTGAACGGGTGCTGCTAGGGGGGACAGGTCTGCTCGGCCTCTTTGAGACTACTGTATATAATGTAAAATATTATCATTGCACACTCGATCGCTAACATAATATGGTCCAAAAAATAATAATGTACCTATATAATAAAAATTGTTATCATAAAATGAAAAAAAAAATGATAAATGAAGAAATTAGATGATAAATGATAAAGATAGATGATAAAATAAAAAAGCCCTTCAGGCGAGTAGGCGACTAATACTGTTGAAAAGAGTTTCTTTTGGCGTTTCTTCTCTGCAGTGGTCGGTTCCGAAACGCTAGTAGTCTGTAGCTTTTGCACATTAAGTAATAATATAAATATGACTAAATTAGATCCTTTAAAATGTGATTTGACGTGAAAAAGTGCCCGCAAAGGCCTATTTTCTGAATAAACGTTTTGAATTTTGAATAAAGATGTGAAGAGATGGATGGATTGTGTCAAGGAGAGTATGAACAAGAAAGGAGCGACAAAGGATATGGTAGGTGACAGATCAAAATGGAGGGAACTGACACACTGTGCCGACCCCACATAAAAAGCGGGATAAGGTAAAGGAAGAAGAAGAAGAAGAACGTAAGTTAAAAGGTGACCTTTTTAGTCTCCACTACAGGAGCACGACCCTCTCTGTACTACTAGGGCTATACTTGGCCAGAGCAGCCAGAGGACTTGGCCGTGGAGAGTGATTTTACATAAATTAAAGAAAAAGGTTTAAGCACGTCATCTCCCTTTATAACAAAGAAATCAGACGTCTATCAATTTTTCCTGCACATTTCTTGCTATAGGAAGTTGCTCGCAGCTCAAAGGAAATTAAACTCGATAAAAATAGCAGCGTAGCAAAAAATAATTCTGTGAATATTGTAGGATTTTACAAGCTTCAGAGGAGGCTCATTTTGCTTCAGCAAGTAAGTAATTGGACAAACTTTGAAGATATAGAAATCAATTTTGTTTTATATGATTCTAAGCTTTCGCGGTCACATTCACTATCGCGATTGAATTTGAGTTTTCTCAATGCAGCTGCCGTTTTCACAGACTGACTGAGGAACTGAACGAATCTCAAATTCAATCGTGGTTAGTCCCGGAGTGAAAATTTTGTTCTATTTTTAGTAGAAGCAAGAAAAGCCTCCTTGATTTGATATATTATTTTAATAAGAACACGTATTTCATGGCTAACAGTATAGGGGTGTAATGATTTCATGTAGGTAACTGTGTATTTTAGTTATTATACCACACTAATTAAAATAAGAAATAAAATATGGTGGAAAAATTTCACGCAAACGTGGTTCGAACCGGGTTTCTATAGCATTGTGAATGCAAATGTGCATTATGTGCAGTCCAACATTGACATACTAGTTGAAGGTAAAATACCTGACTTTGTAAATGATACCACCTTCTTAGGAATCACAATAGACTTTAAATTGCAATGGGGCGCTCATGTATCAAAACTTTCGAATAGACTTAGTTCCGCAGCATATGCTGTTAGAAGGATTAGACAATTAACAGATGTGGCAACTGCTAGGCTTGTATATTTTAGCTATTTTCATAGTTTAATGTCATATGGATTACTTCTCTGGGGAAATGCAACCGACATTCAAACTATTTTTATATTACAAAAAAGGGCAATCCGTGCCATCTACGGCTTGAACTCGAGGGATTCGCTCAGAGATTTGTTCAAAGACATAAATATTTTAACGGTAGCCTCACAGTATATACTCGAGAACATAATGCACGTAAGGAAAAATATTTCGTCATTCAAAAAAAATTGTGATGTACGAGATAGACCCTTGCGTAACGATCATAAACTATTTCTACCGCGGTATCGGCTTAGCAGAGTTAGTGATTCGTTCATGGGGAACTGTATACGTTTTTATAACAAGTTATCAAAACCCATCCTAGATATGCCTGATAGAAAATTCAAAGGTTATGTAAAACAAACAAAACAGTTACTTTGTAAAAAGGCCTAATATAGTACTAAAGATTTCCTGAATGACAATAATATTGGGCTTGAGCTTGGCGCAGACACCTCGTAGTTTTGTATATATGACTATATATTTGGTACATTCGGTACAAAATATTTTTAAAGATGACGTTTATATAATTTCAATATTTTGACATATTTTTTTATATTCATATATTATTTTCTAAAACATCATTTTTTAAAATTAAATTTACAATAACTATAATAATGACAATGTATACTCAGTCCACATACCTAGTTTTTAAGATAAACTAAAATTGTAAGTTGACGTCGATTGGAGAAAATGCGCTGTGCAGTTTGTTGCCGCTTCTTCTGCACTCCGCTTTGGAAGCGGCATTAAACTTAACCATAAGTAAATTACTGACGTCAACAATTCTCAGTTGAAAATATATGACAATTAATAAATGTCCAAATGACCTATGTTAAATAAATGTTTTTGAATTTTGAATTTGAATTTTGCAAAAAACACCCCTTTCGTGTCGAAATGTAACGATAATCAAACTGGGTTCCCCTCTTGCGCCATAGCTGTGTTAGACTTATCCTTCTTTATATCAAAGTTAACGTACAAAAGTTAATACTACAAAGCAAATAATCATCAAAAAACAAAAGCAAATATGTAAACTTTCGTTACATCTACCTCCAATATACATTACCATGTTTTTTTTTTTCAATTTTTATGATTAATTGGGGCTTACACGCTTCTGCCATTACTGTGTTCAGCAATCGACCTTGTAATTGATGTTTTCTACCGGGGAATGTTCACGAGGCTTTGGAGACCAGCGAGCCATCGCTCTAATTGCCGGGCTAATCAATTAAAACTTTTATAGTGACGACGTAGTTATGGGCCGCGGTCTGGGAGACAGCGATTTTTGCTAGAATACACACTTTCCGCAAATAACTTGCCAATGTTCGTAAAGGAAGTGAGTTTTCTGAGGTTTTGTGTTCTACAAAACCTGGAGCGAGCCATCTCTTTAATTGTTAGGCCAATTAATCAAAATTATTATAGACGTCGTGGATATAGGTTCCAATATTGGAACTAGCAATTTTAATAGTATAGACAGATTTTGTGGACAAGAAACCATGACAAAAGAGGTTTCTAAGGTTATGAAGACCAGCGAGCCATCTTTCTGATTGCCAGACCAATCAATTTAAACTTTTACAGGTATGTCTCAAAGGCCCCCGAATCTCACTAGCGATTATAATATTAATACTTAGTGTGCTATTTGCCGATTTTCAGAGGATAACCGGATTTAATCATTCATTGGGGAGAAAGCGAATCTTCATTCTGATAGCGTGGTCAATAAATGTAAACTTAGACACTTTGTAGTTGCGCTCCGGTCTTAAGATTACTATGAGAATGAAAACTTCTCAACAAAAAAAACTGTTTTTTTTTTTATGAAAAAAATAAATATATTGAAAATTACTTAAATCAATAGGGAAAGACTTATATTACCCTAAGAGCAAATTTGAATTTTTGAGTTCATTTGCAATAATAATTAAAACTTCTCTCACACTGGTATTTCACACAGAAGTCCAGAGCTGAACGAATGCTTCTCTCAAGGATTGTCCGTTCCATGTGAGGATATTGCCATACTCACCACGCTAAACGGCTTGGCAAGTGCAGTTTTTTTGGCTTCTTATGCTTCCGACGCAGCATCCCATCGGAAGCATTTTTAGGCTGGGGAAGAATATGGATTTGTTAGATTTGCGAAGGGATTCTGGTTTTGGGATACTTCTCACTTGGATGAATGTGGGAACAGCAAGTAGCCGCTCGGGAAGCCGGGCGTGCGTACCCGATATACGATACACTCATACTTGCAACCACCGGACAGGCAGTTGAGGATGACGCCCCTTAACATATTATCTGAGATGAGACTAAACTTAGTTGGTACTTATTACTTGGTTTAAATTATCGTCCAGGCTATAACTGTAAAAGATTCTGTCGTCGTTATCCAGTTTTCTCCGTTATTCCTGGCACGCGCTTGGGAAAATATCCACTGTAAGAACACATCGCTCTTCCGGATTTGTAATAAGCTCGTGACGCCCCGTGCGCTTTGTCACACGTCTCGCTACTTTCGCGAAGGTAAATTTTGCGACGGAGATCCAGATGTCAGAGATAACTCTTTGTTTTCGGAGTAGTTTTTATTCAACCTATGTTGTTTTAACAAACCTATGTTGTATAAGGATAGGAATTAGTTGGATTTGGGAAGGGAATAAAGGTTTTGAGATATTACTTACTTGGGTAATGGGGAAAAGCAAGTAGCACCTCCAGAGGCCGAGTGGGCGTACCCGATACCATACCAGCAACTACCGGAAAGACAGTTGAGGATGACACCCCTGACCTATTTAAAACTTTTATAAGGTAAATGCATTAATGAAAGACGCTTTTACTTACTTTTATTCAGATGGATTCGCCGACTAGTTTCGTCTGTTACGAAAACCATCATCAGGACGAGTGTTAAGAAGGCGAGACGACAATTTCCCTTCAATCAAAATACTAGAGGGCAGACGCGCGTCGCCGCCCGCGCCTATGCCCGCGCTGCGCAGCTCGAAACGATGGCTGAAACGTATACCGACCTTTCGGCTGTGATTTCCTGTGGTGTGAGATCATTGTCGTCTGAGTCCGGTATAACGAGGGCGCTTGTGAGCACCGAGCTGACTATATCAATACCTTTTTCTTACAATATTGCTAAACCTAAGTTTCTGAAATCTTAATTTACTGCTTTCCGAGTGGCAGATAAAGTCCATCCCCCGTGTCGATTGAAATTCAGAAGTCTTTAATCTTAATAGCTTCGCGTATTTAACGCGAGTCTGAAAATGCTTTCTCTCTTGCTAGAACTTTAGCCTTATAAAATGTATGAAGTGTTTGACGTCCGAATCCTATACATGCGCGGTGATTGCAGAACCATCCTTGTCCATATATGCTCTGTCAGCCTAGTTGCTCCTAGTTATTAAGTGGTCGTTAGGAATACTTTAAGAGAAAGAAGTTCGGTAAATTGTTCGTAGGTGTTAAAATCTTTGATAATAAAATATACGTTTATAGTCCGCTCTGGAACCAACCTCGCCTTGGTAACGCGGAGTACAAACTTTTCTCATTTCCCTGTTGCGCCTGATATGCTACCTCCGAAGAGTAATTGTTTGATAGATTCGCGTACAGAAACGTAAGGCTTGTTTGAGTTAAGCTTAGCTAGATAGCAGCGGAGCGAAGTCAGCCAGTTGATAAAACAAAGTAGAGATTTAAAGCTCTAATACTTTGAAATATTTGATGTGAAAAATTTCAAGGTGCAGTGTGTAATATATCAAAAGTACTATATACGAGGATGAATGTATATTCCGTCGAAATAGTTATAAAACATTTAATTCAAAACAGCGAATAAAATTTCTTTGTAATCATGATCATCATCATCAGGTCTTTTTAGTCTCCACTGCAAGAGCATGACCTTCTGTACTACCAGAGCCATACTTGGCCAGAGCAGACAGATTTGGCCTACACTCTCCTCGCTGGCCAGACGGGTTGGAAAGGTCTCATTGATGTTATGAGCTTTGTTTTTCCTACGACATCCATGGGAAGACTTGGAGTGGTCCTATTCTACTCTGCCAGAAACCACACGGCTACCTTTGTAATCCTTTGTAATATCTAGAACTAACTTTGCCTCGGTAATGCGGTGGGCAAACTTTTCTCATTTCCCTGCTGCGCTTATATGCTACCTCCGAAGAGGAGTGTAATTGTTCTAGCACACAACGTCAGGCAAAGATACCTTGTTTGAGTTGAGCTTAGCTAGACAGCAAACTCCAGAGCGTAGTCAGCCAGTAGATAAAACAATGGAGAGAATACTTTCTGAACCGTTGAAATATTTTAAATGAAAAATGTCCAGGTGTAGTTTGCAAAGTATCTAAAATTCAAACCGAATAAAACTTAAATGTGTGTTAACCGGGCACGTTAGGAAAAATACGCTAGTTTCCTGGGTCGAAATAATAATATCAAATTTATTCCATCAGTAAGATTGGATTTTTAAGATAAAGCGGATTAAAGTTCATGAGGGTTCGTGTCGACGTCAGAGTTTGCTCAAAAGTATGGCAAACTGTGACGTGATGGAACTTTAACGGACAATATCTTTATCATTTTCTTTTTAATTGACAAACAAATACATTTCCAATATTTTTTGATCATGTCACTGCTGGCCTCACCATATTCATTTAGAAAACTAGCCTTTTTAATTTAATAAATTAGAATTCTAATACGACATATGATTCCCTAACAACGTACGTTTTGAGTCCACTTTGTTGGTAACATCGCTTTGTTGGTAACGCTGTGTGCAAACTTTTCTCCTTTTCCTGCTGGGCTGATATTTCATCTCCTCCGGGAATAATTGTTTGATTAATTCGAGCATTTAAACATTAGGCAAGGCTACCTTGAATTAAGCTTAACGCCAACGCCAGAGCGAAGTCAGCCAGATATAGCATAGAAGATTTTTAAAGTTTCAACTTTGAAATATTATAATGACTACAAAAGGGGAATTATTAGTCAAGCCACAGAGAGAAGGTTAAGTTCGTTAGGTTAAGTTCGATAGAGCGAGCGTCTCCAACCACGGTCTCCAACTCAGGGCATAACAGTAGCGTACAGCCAAGATATATTGTGGCTAAGGTAGAATTTTAAGATGCGCATTGGTGGAGGCTGACTGAGTAATTCAGACGCAAACGTAGATTTTTCGAATAGAATAATGCAATTAAAAAGCAGTTAAATTAGCACCCTATACACAATATCAATAGAGGAAACCGTCGTACACAACATATGTGTCTTAATATGTTTTCTGAGCTCAATGAGCATAGTTGTAGGTTACAAATCTAATTCCTTGATATTACACGTTATAATGCGTTCTGAAAAATATCTCGCTCGGTAACGCACACCGCATTTGCTCATTTTACTGCTGCCCTGATATTGTATCCTCCTCCTCCAGAGTAATTGTTTGATAGATTCAAGCACACAAAAATAAGGCAAGGGTGCCTTGTTTGAGTTAAGCGTAGCTATATAGTAAATATCAGAGCGAAGGCAGCCAGTACATAAATCAAAGAAGAGATTTAAAGTTCTCAAACTAAGAAATATTTGATAAAATTACAAGGTGCAGTTTGTAAAATATCTGGGGGGCGATTCTCGCACGCTCGACATGAAGTCGAATTCGATATATATCGAAAAAACATGGCGGATATCGAATTGTGCTATTCTCACTTTATCACATTCGATAAATGTCTACTGCTAGCGTTCGACATACATCGAATGGTCGGTAGCACTCGAGATGAATGTCTAATGCAATAACATTGAAATTTTCATGATGTTTAGGTTAGGTTTCGAAGTAATATGGGGTTGTTTTTAAATAAAATATGTCTAATATAGGTATTTAAACATTTATTTTTAATCCACACTTATTTTTAATAATAACATCCACACTTCACTACATCAGTTATTGCTGATTTCTTGTTGTTCCAAATTATTTTGTCTTATTTTCAAGTCGTCTTTGCCTGCGGTTTTTGGGTTGAAACTTCGCCGTTACAGTCTGAAAATAAAAGGATAATGGTTGATAATAATACCAATCAAATGTTAATAAATAATATAAAGGCTAATTACTGTGTCCCAAAATACAGCTTTTTTATTTAATGTAATACCATTGTTCATATGAACAATGAGACCAAACATAGGACAAATACGAGTAGGACCTTGAAATAATATGGTCTAATTGATTAAATCTTTAATCAAATACATATGCCGATGTGAGTTTGTAATTTTTGATCATCAAATCCGATATCACTGGGTGCTCGAAGCAATGAGATTAGGTAAATTAAAAACACTTATTTGGGAGGGAGTTTTAAACAGAAATAGATACCTATTAGGATAAATATGCTTACCTTTGGTTACGAAATCCATCATTTCAAAGTTCTTTTTATCAAATTAACCGCCAGAGACTGCTATTTTCGTCATGAAAGAAGAAGTGTAGATGGGGACTCGTCCCACTTGCACGTTTTTGCACGCTCCATATTTATAAGTTCATAACAAGAAAAACACATTCACACACACACTTTTAAGTCAAAAATTAAAATAATAGTTTATTTTGAAGAAAGATTTTACAAATAATTAAATTTTCTAGATATTTTGACAAAAACACAAAACGCGCGCTTCAATGACCACACGTTGATACGTTTCATTTCAAGCAAACACCCCATCAAAAATAACAAAACGAGCTATTTATTAATATGAAAAAAATACAATACATTAAAAATATTATTATTTAACGTAACCTAATGCTATAAGTAAAGATATTTTATCATTTATTACGATATAGCACAGAATAATTTTACTTTAAAGTTATTTAATATTTTCTCGATTATGATTGGTTACAATCGAGCAAAACGGAACGTTTTGCAGTAGAGATGGAAAATGTCATGTCTATTATGCCCCAGAATAGCATTAGTGATATTTCAGTGATATTTGCATGCGACATCGTGCCTTCGATATTTTTGTCGAATTCGATAAATCTCTATAGAAACGAGAATTAGGCCCCAGAAGTGCAAACCGGACACATGTGTGGTGTGATATCTGTGTGTATTTTCCGTGATCGTTGGAAATAGTTAATAGTATACTTTTTAACCCGCTTTGGAACTTACCTCACCTCGGTAACGCGGTGTGAAAACTTTTCTCATTTTCCTGCTGGGATTACAATCCACCTCCTCCTAATTGATTAATGGATTCGAGCGCACACACGTCTTGTTTGAGCTTAACTGATCTAGATGGCTTGCTAGCCGTACATAGAATAAATCAAAGATTTAAGTTCCAAAACATTGAAAACTTTTAGATGAAAAATGGCAATGCAGTTTATACAAGTTATATACGAATATAAAATTAAACTAAAATAGCATTTTCACTACCTTGGCTCAACTGATTTCCATAAAAAACGGCTAAGAAAACTCTAGATTAAATAACTTTTTAAACTCTAGTAAGTGTTTTGACGATGAGGACCTTTTTCTAGAAACTCATAATACTAAAACACAATACATACGAGTGCTTTACCCAAGTACTTTCGCTGGTGTCGTGAACGACTTCACATGAATGTTTAGAGTTGTTAACGATAACAATCAAGTCATGTTTCATTTTACTATGATGATAGATGTAAAGAGGGTTTGTTAAAGATTAATCGCTGGCTATTTTGAGAAGGGTTGCGGAAACTTGATACAAATTATGGAGGTACAGAAAAGAAACTACTGCTCTTTAGCTGAGTAACATTACCGAGTAGGGTAGTGGTCACGCAGGCGATCGCCCGTAAAAGGTTTCTTCATATTACAGCCACGGATTACAGCATTAAACGAGGAGCCCGATAGACCAGTGGTCGAGAGCATTATCAGCGACTACGCTTGTTAAGCAACCTCGGGCGCAGTCCCCACTGGGATGGGTGACCGCAAGTGGCATAAAAATATCTCGAGCCTTCTGAAGCACGTAAGAACGTGCTTAGGAAGTCACGTTAAGCCGTAGATCCCGGCTGTCATCATTAATGGCAGTCGTTAGCTATGTCAGAACGAAAAACAAAACAATAGCATAAATGCTGTTATAATAGCGAATTCTGGCCTTCTATGCATCATTGCTGAATGCAACCAGGTAAATCAATAAATATAGAGGGATAAAGCACACAAATGCAATGAATAACAAAATATACTATAAATAAAAATAGCGATGTAGTGACTAACTTGGCCAGTCATGACGTTGAATAGAGACGCGTCGAAGGCCATTGAGTAGACCTTTGCCCAGCAGTGGGACAAAAAGGGTTAGTAAAAAACTATAAATAAACATCCAAGACCCAAGCCAATCTGGAAAATATCGATTTCCATCACCGGGGTTTGAATCCGGGACCATGCTATTCAAAGGCACTAGCGGTACTGACCCACAGAGGTTGTCAAATCATGTAAGAAAAACTATCAGATGAGGAAAAGAATATGTAAAGAGGGTCTGTTTACGATTAATCGCTGACTATTTTGAGGAGGGTTACGGAAACTTATTACAAAGTATGGAAGTGCAGAAAATACACTACTGATCTTTAGCCGAGCTTACTAACATTATTAATAAGTTTGGCGAGGTCCGTGGCGCAGTGGTTAACACGCAAGTCTACGACACGAGGGTGCCCGGGTTCAATCCCCGGTCAGGTCATGATGGAAAACGATCTTTTTCAGATTGAATTGGGTCTTGGATATTTATCTATTAAAATTATGAAATATTCTAGTATCGTTGAGTTAGTATCCCACGACTCAAGTTCACAGCTTACAGTGTAGCTAGCTCAGTTTGTGTGATATGTCCCTATATATTTATTTTATAATATGTAACTAATACAAATATGGCAGAGAGCTACAATATGGGCAAAACATGAGCATCAGCCGATACTTATAAATAATCCCGATTATTCTCGAAGTACCTAACTACAATAGTGATTGCGACAAAATAAATTAGATTGAATCGACAATGCTCCTGTAGTGGAAACTAAAAAGACCTGATGTTGATGAAGATGAATCGACAATAAATGTAACCGAGCGTAAAACCATGACTTACGCGAATGATTCGTGCATATCACTACATCTCAAACTTTCTGATATATTCTCGCAAACCATGGACTGTTAATCATGCGACCTGGGATATTTTAGCCCATAGTGACGTAATTTTTCCTTTTTCATTCAACACCACTAGGTTTCTTGACATTTATGCTGTCATAAAATTACCTATCTTCGCTCTTTCCCAAGATTCCCATTTCTATATTTCGTAAATTACCATACCAGACCAGCATATAAGAGACGTTAGAATCGAATATAGATATCTCGTATCGTGTCTAACGTACAGCGGCTTACCTCTCATCAGTGAGGGAATTCAGTAAAGTGTGATTGGGTTTTTACTTCTACAGTCTCTATATTTCAGTGACCTCACTTTGCAAAGTATTTCATTAGTGAAGCTAGTGCAGAGATGCGAAGATTCTATCTTACCTTTGATAAAGTTCTGCCGGATGTAGATACATCTAGTTGGAGCTTGTTCCCGGTTGCATCCTGACAGCTTCAGAGCTCGAGATACGCATTACGACAGGATGTTAGTTGTTAGTGCTTGTTAGGGATGTCTCACACACGGTGCATCAAGTACTGGTACATGTAACTACGAGTATATCATGATAGCTGTAAAATGTGACGCCCAAAAGGAATTGAAAGCGGTTTAAAATGGAGGTATCTACAAAATGTATTGGAATTATAAACGGACACGTCTCTTCTACAATCGAGATTGGTTTTTGTTCTGACAACCGAATGGCAATGTTGCCAGTGTCACAAAAAAAAAATTTTTTTTTGTGAAACCCGTTGTTTTATTTTTTTATTTAAAAGGAAATGAGGGACATATAAACAGATAATGTCCGTTGAAATTTAGTTTTTCTGAACTTTGATGAAAAATCAATTATATTCGGACCTCAGTAAAAATAAAATACTTGTCATCCTGAACTAAACTAAGTACCTCCCTAGCTAAATCTAGTTGCAATAAAAAAAAGCATTATAATGAGTTGTTTATACAACAGCACAACACACTCTCAGTAACATATGAAACTTATGACACCCCTTTTTATTAGTCGGGTTTAAAAGTAGAAATCTTCTAAGTAAATACACTACTTTGATAAATAACAAACAGTCAGAGGAGTCAGTTTTACTAAAAAATAAAATAGCCAGCTTTAAAAATGCATGTCTCGACCTCCAGACAGAGTTATTGGACACACTGAAATATTGATTAATAGGCATGTGATTTTATTCTCACCGAGGTTCTCATCGATCAAACAGTACATTCGTTAGTTTTTCAAACCAATACTCAACTTTTCAGAAAAATAAGTTCTCATAAATTCTTATGTCGAGAAATAGTTTCCTTTGCATGTCCATATTTTTTGACCAATATTTGGCAACGCTAATCGCCGCTATCATTGACCTCATTGAGGTCATCAACTGTCGAACTAATAAGTCGAGAAGGCAACGAAAACATAAATGAAGGATTGTTTTATTTCAATTTGAAGGGGGTAATGAAACTCATTGCTATACCGTTGCCTTTAACTAGATAGTAAACTGTAACTTTTTTATTAGGTTGTTTTTCTATCGTATAACAATGCTCGGTTTTATAAATTTGTGATTTTTAATTTTCATAATATACGATGATGCGTATATCATCTGGCGTAGGGAATACGCATCACACATTTTGTATGGGTATCCCGTAGGTTACAGGGTAATATGTAATAAGAGAATTCGAGAAGTGTAGTGAGTAGCATACTTTGGGCGTAAACCTAAGGCTAAGGGACGTGAGTTCGTGTCCTCCCTGTGGCGAGTTCTTTTTCATCACATATATTCGATTATTTTTATCATTTTGTTTAATTGTTATGGCTAGCTGGAACTGTTTCATTGAAATCGGACAACAGGGTAAATAATCGTTTTTTTATAGATTTAGACTAGCTTTCGCCCGCGGCTCCGCCCGCGTCAATGTCGATCCCTCGGGAACAGTACTTTTTCCCGGGATAAAAGGTAGCCTATGTCCTTCTCTGCACTCCAGAGAACTTGTATGCAAAATTTCATGATGATCGGTTCAGTAGTTATGGCGTGAAAGCCTAACAAACAAACAAACAAACTCACTTTCGATTTTATAATATTAGTAAGGATTATTACTTTCTTACTTTCATGGTTTAACCATAGGAGCGGTTAAAAACGCTTGACCTATTATACCCTACAACCTATAATCTATCTCTGTCTTATCTGAAGGTCTTCCCAATTGCATCCTCAGCCCGCATCCGTGGTTTAATGCTTTGGATCCTGAGCTCCGCTATTATGACAAAATGTTAGTAACTGATGCTACAATATGAATGGGCAAAGTTTTTACAGTGGATAATTAGCTTAAAACCAACCCTCTTTAGGTAGCAGACTAGTGGGGTCACCAGAGAAACACGAAGGCCATTCAACATGTTTCCCTATGAATATGAATATATATTCATCATTCCAGCCGCAAGAAGTGGACAAAGGCCTCTCCCAAGGATTCTTCGATCTATGTGAGGATATTGCCATTCTCACCACGCTTGATAGGTGGGTTGGCCGCAGTTTCTTTGGCTTCTTGTGCTTCCGGCGCTGCTATTTATCGAACACATTTTTGAGCTGGGGAAAGGTAGGAATCTGTTTGATCTGGGAACGGAATGAAGTTATTGGGATACTACTTACTCTATGTACATATAGTGTAGATATTAATAAATTCCGCCACAATTTCAAGTCGCAGACAACGTCTAGTAGATAATAAGCCTCGTCCCTAGCGGATGTTATCCAACACTCCTATTTGCGGTTGTTTACAATCTATTGGACTAATCCAATACTACCAAGTTTCCGTCTTTTGGAAGTTTGAAGTTGTCGACTTCGGCCTCGACTGTAAACTATGAGGCTGTAAAGGCCTTTACACACTAACCTTCCTCAACATTATAACAAAACACAACAATAGAAGAAACAAAAGGCTAAAAAATATGTATTGTATCTTTTTGTTTGGTTATAATAACATGATACGAAAAATCTCGCGTCGAATGAAGACGCTCATCATAATTATAATCTACGAGTAAGATTGTTTTATCACGAATTATACATGCAAACGTGAGTTTATTTTGTTTCTTTATTACACTTACCGGCCTTAACAACTAAATTGATTATAATAGTCTGTGGTACAAAAAAATTTAATAGACTACCTTTAAATCCCAGAAAAAAATACTTCTCCCGTGGGATGCGAGCGAAACCGCGAGAAAATGCTAGTAATCATTAATTTTTAACACTACAGGATACTAATCGAAACACAATTGGAGTTCTATTGTAATTACGGCTATAGCCGTACATTGTCCTGTAAAGTGTTCATCATCATTTCGTGTAGGTGACACGGTCAATCGAACATGCACGCCCCGTGCTGTCAAAGTTCTTCGTAAAGTGTTAAATCACATTAATTGTCGTAAATGTTACCTATATATAATTATTTTCTTTTGCCAAATATGTTGGAAGTTGGAATAATAAGCGGTGCAGGGTTAACCGGGGGTAAGGTGGATCATACATATACAAAAAGACTAGGGGTACTATTTTCGAAAGTGTGACACTCGTCTTCCAGCGATTTTTGTATAGAAAAATCGCTTGTTTACGAACGGCAAAATTTCATATATAGCACTCCTGGTCATTATACGAAGAAAATAATACTAGTTCAGCTTCTCCCTTCAACGTGAAGTTACTGAAGGCAATATTGGCCCGACATGTTCAGTATTACTCATATGATATCGGTCGTTTTGAACTGTAATCATTTTATAACCGACGCTGTTACTCAGTTCCAAATTGTTCAGAAGTTTGGATTGAATATCCTGAATTGGCGTTTGAAGTTTGTTAGTTTGTGTTGTTCCTAATGAATTAACATATATGCCATAGTTATTATAATTATATTAATAAAACTCAGTGGAAAACGTTTCAAAATAAAATACAAAGCTGCTCTATTAAAAAAACAACTTGCTGCAGAGAATTTGATTCGTGCCTTCTGGAAGGATCTAAGATTAATTGAATATTTTTAAATACCCTATGAAAAACTACAAACATGCACTACATCGTATAGCATTGCACCACACCACAACACACCACGCCACACCATACCACACCACACTACACCACACCACACCACACTCACACATATTTGTCGCACTCTTAAGTATTCACAAAACGTAGAGTAAATAAGAAATATGTAATATTTACATACTTTTTCCATTTCTTTTTTTATATTTTTTGTTTTTTTCACTTATTTTTTTAATTGTGAAGCCCTCATACAATGTAAACTCCCGCATGAGATCTCAAGGAGAGGGGGTGCCTGAAAAACAGCGTTACCACCACGTAGGTACCTACGTGGTAAGGTAACACAAGCTGAGGCATTCCTTTGCCATTTATTTTTAGAAGTTAGCAATTTTTATGTTTACTGTAAGCAAAGACAATAAATTACTTTTTTATTTATTTTTGGTTAAGCTCGTGTTAATGTATATCCTCGATTGCATGGTCGATTGACCGATTGTCGATTAAGTGCATGGTTGACCATGTCACCTACACAAAAAAAAAAACAAAAAATGTATATCCCACGGAAAAGTACCTTCTATCGGTATGGTGCCCTATTCCTTTCCCGAGCTTCAAACTACTTCCATACCAAAATTCATCTTAATCGGTTAGGTAATTTAAACGTGAAGAAATAACAGATAGACAGACTTCACTTTCGCTTTGCTAATATTAAAAATAAGTATGATTGTAGATGAGTTTAGGTTAATACCTATTTAGATTTAGAGGAGTCCGATAGCCGATTGTATTGTATTCTATCATTGATGGTAGTCGTTAAGCTATGTCAGATGCCTTTGGGCAGCTTAACAGTTTGACACCAGGTTGGCCACTTATACACACATGAAAAAATCTATTTAAATAATTCTAAAAGCATAATTAAAAGGAATGGATAGTGCTGAAATTAGGTCTGCGCCAGTGGTTCCGTATAAAAAAATAGGTAACCAGGTTAAAATCAAGAGCGCAGTTACAGACACTCGCTCCGGGCAAATTAAACGTTATTCATGGCACTGGAGTATATCTCCAGTGCCTGTCTAGAATCGATAATGCTACTATGGTCTATAACATCTACTCAGAAGAAACCTGAAAACTACAGAAAACAAAATGGTGTTTATAGATCTAAGATATTAGTATTAACGTTTTATGCTTCCGATGGTCTTAATAAAAGTAAGTTAAAAAAAGTCCTGTGGTATAAACATGTTAATGATCTCAATGAACATAATAGCTTTAAAATAATATAAAATAATATTTACCTACAGAATCCTTATGCAGTTTAACTTAACAGAAAATATTGCAAGAGAAATACAATTTATGCCTTATTCTCTTATTAAATTAAGAATAAAACCACGTGGACCGGACAATTTCAGAATATCTTATTAAATCAGAATAGCATTGTGAATTCAAAAAAACCCTTATAAAATACATCTTGCCTTGAGAAAAGTTAAACAGATCATTTGAACAGGAAAATTAAATTTCAACATAAGCCAACAAAAAGCGCGAACTGAATATCAGATGTCACTGTCTTCAATTTCAGAGGCAGTAAGCCTCAAAATATCTTTGTATGTTCACGGAATCCTGTACGTGCGCGAGTGCTTAATTCTTTTCTACCTAAAACTTCTTTGGATATATGTAGGTATATCAATCAATGAATACTAATAATAAATCTGTAAGGGTTGGCCATGAAGTAAGTTACTTTGTTTTATAAGCTCTATTCATGATACTGAAACTAAATTGACAACTATAAGGTTTTTTCTGCATGTACCTACATATGTATGTATGTATGTCTCTCCATATCTCTTAAACGAATGAACTAAATTTAGTAGATAAAGGTTTAGACTTAATTTTGTTTCTCCAGTTATGATAAGACATGGCCCCCATGCACGATGGTGATGGGTTTGATGAAATGCACGCGAACGAAGTCGCAGGCACAGCTAGTTTAACATTAAATCGTCCTTAAATCTAATTAGTGTAGGTATTCCAAATTTAAGAACACATTTAATTTAAGTCTAGGTGTATCACCATAATACAAGTACTGTTACGTTTTAATATCTTACGATGTGATGCAAAATTACTATATCTGGGTTATTGTAAAACACTATGTATAAAAGTAAAATCTAACAAATTATCAAAAGTGCTATAATTCAAATCTTGTTCGTACAAAATGTATGAAAGAGATGCGTCGTAACGTAAACTACAGAATGGATGCGGCGCGGTTTTATCGTTGCAAGCGATAAATCCATTCTGTCTAATTTACGACGCATCTCTTTCATACATTTTGTACGAACAAGATTCGAAGGGACAACAAATCCGATCCACATCCACATCGTATCCAAATCTTACGTCGCTTCTGTGTATTTTGCGCTTTAGAGCTAACGTTGTTGTTTATAATGTTAGGTATCTAGTTCTGTGAAATTAGAAGTATTTTACAAATAACCCTGAATACTTGTAAGACAAAAATATTTTGATTTGCACGACTTTTCATTGACGGTACTGGCACAGATTACTAAATAGTCATGGTACTGGGTGAAGGACAAAATCAGAGCGTTTAATTTTAACACATCATTTATTCACTAAAATCGCTATTGTAACGATCATTGTTATATTACACTGTCACTGGTCGTTTATAGCAATAAGAGAATAAGATATCACGTTTGGGATACCTACGGCGAAGGATAAATAGTACCTTTAATTGAGATGAAAAGTAAGCACTTGGAGTTAGATTAACGCAAACAATAGCCGAGGAGAAAATCTATTAAGAAGATTGAAGATTTCGAAACAGGTGTATTTTGAATAATAAGTATTTTCATTATTAGATAACTCAAAACAAATGAGTAAAGTGTTTCGTGAGATAACTCGGAACAAAACAAAATTAACTTCCACTAGGTTCGCAAAATGGCCATTTCACGATTGACGCTCGCACTGAATAATTAAACGCTCGAGCTTAGAGCCAAATTAAAAATTTAAGCCATTCCTGCCAAATTGCCCAGTTCCTTCATTTTGCGATGATTATAATAATTGCTCGGGATAAGGGCATTTTTAAAATTCTCCGCCTTTTCCCTGTCGTTACTGAAAGCGTAACAAGAATACAAAAACGTAAAGAAAAAGGAGAAAAATATGATGTTCTCCGCCATTTTCCTTCGTTTATTTTTAAAACGTCGCACTAAATCATTTACGTACTTTCTCTCAATTTATTTTCACTCAAAGAATAATGTAGTTAAAGTACATATAGTCACATGTTCATAATGCAAATGAAATTATGTAGCACGCCTTTAATTTATACATAAAAGTATGTATAAAATGTAAACCTGTGTTCATGCTGTAAAAATGTTTTGTTTTTTTGACGTTGAATAATTAATTGAAATACCTACTTATGTTAGAAAAATAATATCATTTCTTCATTGAACTTGAATGAATGGCCCGCCGGACCAATTCTATTCAATGGTATTTACCATTTACCATTGGGACGGCGAAATGGGACCTATCTCCGTTTTCTTTCAAATAACTGAGAAAACGGAGATATCATTTAGATTTTATTTATTGTGATGCCCTAGTTTTAAATATTGTTTTTTGTTTTTATTTAGTTTGAAGGGTTATTTAGGACCTCCCAATACTAAATTTTAACACATGTCACCTGTAGCAAGTGGAAGCTTCGGAAAATTACTACATGTCGGAAGCGCCTGTGGTACTCTGGAACGAGTGTACAGTTTCAGACGCAGGTCCCGTTGTACGGGTAAAACGATGTTCTAGCGCCTCACAAGTAGTGATGTGCCGTTCCCGGGAATATTGGAAACTTTGGGAATATTCCCGTGAAAGTTGCCGGAATTTTCCCCTAAGTTGGGATTTTGGGGCATATAGCTGTAACGAGAACATATAGAACAAATAAGATTTTTGTTCCATATGCAGAGCAAAATTCGTTACATTTTTATATTTGTAAATGGTTTTGATGATGATGAAACGGTTTTACAGAACGAACAAGAATATTTGGTCTAGTTATTATTTGCGTGTGTTAAAAAGTGGTCAAAAACTTTACTCTGGCCTTTCATTGTTACACGCACGTAAATAAAAAAATATAAATAAATATATGCATATGCAGTTTAAAGGATTATAGAATGGAAATTTTGAGAAAGTTTACGGAAACATTGGGAATATTCCCGTAAATTTACAATGTGTAAATTTCCGTATATTTCCAATTTACCCAGCGGCACCAATTGTCCGCTCCGGGAGCCCGTGTAGCTGTGAATCCAGCCTTAGACTACTCGGCCACCAGCATTACAGCATTTGGAGCCTAAACGGTGTTATAAATTCTCTTAATTTGCAATCAGCGTCGGGGCTAAGAATTCTCAGTGATTTAATGTGTTCAATTACGCAGGTAAAGCGTAATTGGGCCCTCGAGATGCCGTTACAACTGATCACCTAAGTTTGCTAATTTCATAGGAATTTAAGGGATACTTAGCTAGGTATTTTATGGATATTTATAGTTAAATAAAAAATTGCAATTAGCGAGGGCCCTTAGAATGGTGATTTCATGTGCTTAATAAGGCAGGTGACACGTTTTATTTTTCATGAGCTGTTACAACAGATGATTAAGTTTGCTAATTCCATGGGAATTTTATCTACGATTAAAAGACGACCGCAAATAAAAAGGCATTCATATTATTTAATATTCGTGGCTCTATATGACTGATAACCTTTTCGAAATTAGACTCTACATTTTAATAGAACAGGAATCACATTAGCCAATACTGACTAACAGCCAACTAACCATCAGATTTAAATTTGATTAGAGAAGATAAATACTCAAATATCTTTTTCATATTATTAATTTATTGCCCCGATGTGGCATACCCCAAATAACCGTATCTTATATACTTTATTGAGCTATAAAAATATTTATTAAGCGTAACAAAAAAAAAATTATTAAAAACAAAATAAGATTTATTGTAGTTTCTTATCATTATTATTGTATATTGTTATTATTAGAATGTATATCAAAATTATATGTTAAGTAATATATAAGCTATATAGAATAGTTTCTTAAAACAGATTTACATTTGTACATGGAGCACACATGGATCCATCGTTTAGCAGCCCGCCACCGAACTAGGAATAAACCTGTATCTCGAAATGACGGGGTGCCTTGCACAGGATCTTGTAGGCATGGCACCGATATGGTGCAGGTGGATACATTTATATGATATAAAGAAACATTAGAAAAATATGTAGTTAATATTAATGTATACAACAATTCCCAATCTAGAAAAAATATCTGTATTTTGGGAATTCTTGCAATAGGATACAAAGAGTATGCACAAGCTTAGAGTGTAAAACATAACGAGTACTATTGCTACAAAAAGTGCTGCCTCTCAACCGAAAAGAAAGATAGCTTTATACTTTTTATTCTCTTGTTATTTTTTCTTTCTACGTAGTTTTAGTCATGATATATTTTATGATTAATTCACAAATTTAGGGTTTTTCTAGTAGGTTTAGTTTTAGCAATTATGTTTTTATATCTTTGTTGTAAATGAATCGATGTAAACTTTAAAAATAAATAATTAGAAAAGATTTTCTAATTATTTATTAAATTCATTAAAAAAGTTAATTTTTATGTATGCCACAGACGTGCTACTTCTCAACTTGTTTATTTTTATGCTTGGACGCTAAATCTTTAGTCACCAGGTAATATTTTTTCATTAAAACTAACGTGAGATAAATACATTATATTTTGAAAACGGGTCACTCACCTAGTCGGGATTGCCGACTATAGTTTCAGACTCGTCAGGAGTCCATTTTCGCGACGCCGAATCAAAATAGCACGTGAGTAACCCGTTTTCAAAATATAAAATATTTTTTCAGTTTCAGAGTAAGTTAAGGTTTATTTTATTCATCACTAGCTTTCGCCCGCGGTCCGCCCGCGTTAATGTCGATTCCTCGGGAATAGTACTTTTTCCCGGGATAAAAGGTAGCCTATCTTCGTACTTCAGAGAACTTGTATGCAAAATTTCATGATGATCAGTTCAGTAGTAACGGCGTGAAAGCGTAACAAACAAACAAACAAAGTCGCTTTCGCATTTATAATATTAGTAAGGATTAGCCACTGTTTTATTGTATGTTTAATTACACGCTTTGTGCAGGGGTATATCTTAAGTTTTTTATTAACTTGGTGTATAAGTTACAGCTTAGTACTTTGTAATGTCATGCAGCAAAGGCTGTCCTGTGCCGAGGAGCAAAGTAAACACGGTCCTATCTACGCTTACGTTTGTGCAGTGTCGGGTCATATGGTACTTCCGAGTGTTTGCGGAGCAATACCCTCAATATGAAAAGTTGCCTTACTGATGGAACCGAGGTGTCTTCATAGAGTTGTGAAGTTGGGTAACGCAAGGGTTTTTTGTCATTATCTTGAGTACTGCTCTCTGTTATCTCTCAAGAGGAAGAATAATAGATTAATCAGCTCACTACGGTACTACTACATACAGTGATATTTAAGTTTTGATAATTTGAGATGTAATTATGTGAGATATAATCATAGTTGGGTAGTAAAATAATGCGCACTAATAATACGCCATATTTAGGTACACATATCGGTCTAATTAGATTTGAAAAGAAACCTGTTTCCTAAAATTTCGTTTGTTTTTGTTTTTCTGTGTTTTTTATGTATATCTGACGGTAAACGAGCAGACGAGCCACCAGATGGAAAATAGTCACCGTTGCCCATGGACATTTGCAACACCAGAGGAGGTGCTGATACGTTACCGACATAGTAATGATATTATTATCATTACCGTGCTGTGAGCACTGTGTGTAAGTGACCAACATTGGTGTCATATTTTTCAAGCTGCCTAAAGGCATCTGACATAGCTTAATGCCTGCCATCAATTATGACTGCCGGTACCAACGGCTTAACGTGCCTTCCGAAGCACTTTTTCTTTTATGCCACTTGCGGTCACCCATCCTAGTGGAGACTGCGCCAGGGGTTGCTTGACAGGCGTAAGCGCTAATAATGCTCACGCACAGTGGCCCGATAGTCCAGTAGTGAGTATACATCCTTAAAATTGAAACCCGAATATAAATAATTCTATATCGATTATCTAGATAGCAAATTTAATATGATAAACAAAATCTGACTGAATCTAGAAAATGAAATATGAAAATAACGCAATACAAATAAAATATGCTCTGCATGTTTCTTATAAGTTTCATAAAAACTAGGGCTTCAGAAATATATTAATCTTTGTTTCGGACCCGACTCAACCCTCGTCAAAATAGCTAAATAATATAACACGATAAATAACTTTGGGTACAGTCGGCCAAACTAAGAGCTGACTACACGATGTAATATCAACTTAGTTCTAATGGGAATGTCGCTGTCCAATATGACAAGGCGAGAGTCGTGACGAGCATACACATTTGTGCTGACTGTTCAGCTTACATCAGCAACACTGTTCGTGCAAGTTGTAAAAAGATTATATTGTCTCTCTCTCTCTCTCTTATCTGGCCGTGTTTTCGGTTACATCCTTAGCTGCGATCTTTCGGATCCGGGATCCGCATTCCGGTATTTTGTTACCTTTTCGTATGGTCTTCGGTATTATGTTGTTAACTGTACGTTTGGGAAAATAATTACTTTAAGTAGGTATACTCTTTATTTTTTTAACCGTGGTAGAGCCAACTACCGGCAAAATTCATTTATGCTAGTAGCATGAATGGGCCGGGCCGGCTCGTCCGGGGAAGTACCACACTCTGACAGACAATCGTCGTTTGAGTAAAAGCTTTACCGCTTCTGTGCTTTGCTCGGTGAGTGGCTCATCCTTCCCCACTCTCCCCTCCCATTTCCTTTCACTCATGTCTTACCCCAAACTCCATGAAAGGCCGATAACGCTTCTGTCACACCCTGGTGTTGCAGTTGTCCATGGGCAGCGGTGATTACTTACCATCAGGTTACACGCTTGCTCGTTTGCCGTCCTATAACGTAAAAATGGATTTAAAAAATATAGTCCGATTATAATTATTAATTACTTCATAGATACACTGTAGGTAGGCACTGTACTGTACATAGTATGTAACGTAGGCACGTAGGGACCAAGGCTGGATTGAGTTTCTTTCGGCGTATTCTTCTCACCAGTGGTCGTTCCGAAACGCTAGTAGTATTTCAATTTTGCATATATAAAAAAATATATAAGAAATAAAAATATGACGTTCAAAAAGAGATACATGTATCCAATTTTGAATAAAAATCTTTGACTTTGACTTTGACTTTGTAAGTACTAGTTGGCACCATATAAATAGTTTCCTGAGTAGACCTAAAATGATCGTTTATAATTTTTAAATCACCCCAAACCTCCAAATTATAAGTTGGAAATTATAAGAGAGGGATCTTTAATTCTATGCAATATTTACAAGGTGTTATTAAAGTAAACTAACCGGGGGGTTAGTTTTACCTCAGACTATAAATATTTGACAAGTTTACTATAAAAACTTTAATAACACTTTGTAAATATTGCATAAAAATAAAGTTTGCAGATTGCCAATATTTTTTAAGTCTGTCAAACTAACCCGGGATTAACTTGACCCCTTAGTCATTGTTCTGAGACTTGACCCGACTGAGGTGCGTCATATTTGGCACAAGAATTGCTAACAACCACAGAGATAGGATCTCACAACCTACGAACACTTGATAAAATACTGACAAATCAAGTTACTCTCTTTACTATTTTTCATAATTTACTATTTTTGGCAATATTAAGAGATTTTTGCCGTTATATTATACTAGATATGGTGGTTAGTTAAACATAAGCCCTTTTTTAATAAACTAGTATGATATAATACAAGTATATATGAGTATCTGAAATTGGCGTTTTATAGAAATGGCCACTTTTAAATCTGGCGTTCGGTTAGGAATTCCCATAGAGATAAGATAAAGTAATTCCAAATTCAAATTTATTTCAAATTTAACCTTGCCTATTTGTGTTCCGAATGTGATTTAATTTTGCTATGACATCGTTCTAAGTAAAATATAGAAGCCTTAAAATATCGCTTTTTTCGCATACAAGTATTGATTATTATTCACATAGTGGCACCAGCGCTGCAGAAACAGCTCGAAGGATTAATGACGTGTACAGAGAAGCCACTCTAAAAGAAAACACAGTATGTTTTTGGTTGCAAACCAACAAACACGCTTCGACTTCACGTTACTCTACCGTCACAATAACGAAGGGATTATGAATCGTATCGTTACTTGTGATGAAAAATAGATCCTATACGATAAACAGACACGCTCATCACAATGGTTAAACCCAGCAGAATGCAGCCCCAAGAATCGGCCAAATCCTGCCCCAAGCGAAAGTTGATTCAAAAAGTACTGGTTAGTATCTGGTGGACCAGCGTACATGTCATCCACTATAGCCTAAGATCTGGTCAGACGATTACAGCAGATCAGTATTGTCATCAATTGGAAACCATGATACAAAACAACTGAGATTTGTCAACTGCTGCTGCTTCAGGGCAACGCTACACTACACACTGCACAATAGAGGGCGGCGAAACTAGAGGAGCTAGGATTGGAAGGTCTTATCACCCAACATACTCCCCGGACCTTGCTCCAACCGAATAAAACTTTTTCGGAATTTGTATATTTTTTTATTGGATAATTTCTTAATTGAAAAAAATATTAATTCAAATGTGGCAGTCCAAAACGCCTTCAAAGATTTTGTAAATTCTGGCTCCCGCAATTTTTTTAGCAAAGGAATCAATAAAATGCCTATGAAATGGCAATAGTGCATAAAAAACAACGGTACATACTTTGGTTAATTAAATAAAAAATCTTTTAAAAAAATAAATAGTTTTGCTTTTTCCATATAAAACATCAATTTTAAGCAACAGTTTTGTCTTACAGTAATATAAAGGATCGCTAATCATCTTCCCGCTTATAAATAAAGCTTATAAACATCTAAGAGACCTCTCCAACCAGTTTGGCCAGCGTGGAGAATGTAGGCCAAGTCCTCTGGCTGCTCTGGCCAAGTGTGGTGCGGACAGGGTTGTGCTTACATGAGCACAACCCTCTCCGTACCACACTTGTGCGACTGAAAAGGACCTGATGATGATGATAATGTAATATCGTTAATATGACAAGCCATCGCTAATGTATATAGTATTGCTAGTATGCTTTTGTACTCTAGGTGTCATATTCCCTCTTGCGCCAAAGTATGTCTTCTTCCAGACGGTTAATTAAATCTCTCCGGGTCCCGAGCATAAACTCCAATCAACTCCTTATTAAGTCTGTCGCTATTGTTCAGCAACCTTCTTAAATAAAAAATACGCAAACGAAAAAAGTAAGAAAACAACTCTGAATCTTTTACTTTTTAATTTAGTACACGAAGACATTTTAATATTAAAGAGTATACAGAGAGTTCTTTTGCATAGTTAAGATCTTGTTATTATAAACTAACTAGCGACGTGGCCCAACTTCGCACGGGTGTGATAAATTATACATATAAACTTTCCTTTTGAATCACTCTATCTATTAAAAAACCGCATCAAAATCCATTGTGTAGTTTGAAAGATCTATATACGCATACATAGAAACAGACAGCGGTTCACGGTGAGCGGTAACACCCGAACAACACTTACTCGTATATAGGGCGAAATGTCCAATATAACAATAACAACTAGGTAGGAGGTAGGTCAATCAGAAGGAAGATAAGGAGGCAAACACCGTCTATCAAGGGGACTCGGGGGCGAAGCCCCTGCCATTACAAAAACAACTTCCTCCGTTCCCGGGTTCCCGAGCTCCGTGGCGCAGTGGTTAACACGCCAGCCTGCGACACGAGGGTTCCCGGGTTCGATCCTTGGCCAGATCAAGATGGAAAACGAAATTTTTCAAATTGACCTGGATCTTGGATGTGTATCTATATAAGTATCTATTATAAAAGATAGTATCGTTGAGTTCGGATCCTGCGACACATAAGTTCACAACTTACTGTGGAGCTAGCTTAATTTGTGTGATATGTCCCTATATATTTATTTAGTTATCGTGAGATTCCCTTGTGGCCAAAACAAAAGCGAGTAAGCGAATCGAGCGAGCGTCCCCGATTCAGGGCGAGGGCAAAACCCTCAATACAACAAAAGCAACTTGGTAGAGTAGATATGTTAGTTAGGTTTCCTTGTAACCAAAACGAGCGACTGTGTGGCCTCAACTTAGGGCCTAATAACATTATTTAAGAACAGTTTAGAATGAGATTTATTACCGACTAAACTACATATTGGTTAAGTGACCTCTAATAACTGCCCATGCAGTCTTCGAATCATTTCTATTTAGTTCACTGCTCAATTTTTACTGCTAAACTATTTGATAAACATGTGTTAAGTCATTTTTATCTTACCAGTTCTAAATTATACAATTTTCGCTTTAAATCAATGCCATTATTAAGTAATAGGTATATGCCTGTAGGACAGTTTATACTTGTACCTGTACAGAAAGATGACTTCAATCATCATCATCATCATCATCAGGTCCTTTTTAGTCTCCACTACAGGAGCACGACCCTCTCTGTACTACTAGAGCCATATTTGGACAGAGCAGCCAGAGGACTTGGCCACGCTGCTCTGGCCAAATATGGCTCTACACTCTCCACGCTGGCCAGACGGGTTGGAGATGACTTCAATGTACTACTTCTACTTCTTCGTTTACCTTATCCCATAGTAATGTCAGTTCTCTCCATTTTGTTCGGTCGCCTACCATAGCCTTCCTTTGTCACTCCTATCTTGTCCATACTCTCCTTGACATAATCTTTACATCTTTTCTTAGGTTGCCCTCTGTTTCGACGTGTCGAGTTCTATGCACTTTTAAATTCAATGCCTTCCTTGTGATATAACTTATTTCTCATCACATGCCCATACCAACTCAGCCAGCTAGGGAGCTTTTCTGTAACCAGCGTGAAAATAAAATAGATTTAAAATTAAAATACGGAATGAAAATTCCATAATAAGAATTTATTCCGTATTTTATCCATTCTATTTTTTCTGACTTCAATTTATACTATGTATTGATAATAATATTGATTAGTAAAAAATATTCCTATCCACTGAATATTCAAGATAATTTTAACTGCATTTCTTTCTATATAGTGGGGTACTTTTTATTCCAAGAGCGTTTTGATGCATCCTTGAGTTTTATGTAGGCCTCTTTGTTATATCTACGTAAACCAACAAAAGAGATACTAGACGCAACTAGCCTTCGCTCTCATCTCCACCCGCGTCAATGTCGATCCCTCGGGAACAGTACTTTTTCCATGTAAAATGTACCCTATGACTTTTTCTGTACTCCGGACAACATGTATTAAAATTTCATGATGACCGGTTCAGTAGTAAAGCCGTAAAGGCGTAACAATCAAACAAACTCACATTCACGTTTGTAATATTTGTTAGAATTAGTAATGATAATAATATTGATTAATAGAAAATATTCAGTTCCACATAATATTTAAGAATGCTTTTACTGTATTTCTTCCCTATATAGCGGAGGGCTTTTTATTTCAAGTGCGTTTTGACACGTCCTTGAGTTTCTCTGATATGTAGGCCTCTTTGTTATATCTACGTAAACCAACAAACGAGATACAATGCGCAGCTAGTCGTCAACGTAAGTGTCATCAACGCCGTTGTACATTTATCATTCATGCGGTGTCGCTTCATTGCCTTTAAAATTTTACTCTATTATGTATACCATCAGTGCTGCCAACGTAGAGCTTTTCGCGTCAGATCTAGCGCTTTTACTGTCTCGAAACGCGTTAGCGTCTGACGCAAATCTAGCGCTTTTAAGTTATATAAAACATAATTTTGAAATTATTAAAAAGCTTAAAACATAATAAATTTCTTATAAGTACCTACAAATTAAAATTACTACTTCCTACTATCAATATTGAAAACTAAAAAATATGTCTATGTTTTCGTCATAAAGTCATCATCTATGAGCACGTCTATGGAAATCCCGAGAGTGAACTTCACTACGATCGTTTCTAAATAAATACTTACTCAGTGTAACGAGCAAATATTAAAACCATTTGTGATTGGCGCGAAATATAGCTTTTTTTTAAAAGCCTTTTCAGCCGCTATAGATCTTTTTTATAGCACTAACAGCTCGTTTTTAGGGATCCGTACCCAAAGGGTAAAAATGGGACCCTATTAATATCGCTCCGCTGTCCGTCTGTCTGTCTGTCCGTCTGTCACCCGGCTGTATCCCATGAACCGTGATAGTTAGACAGTTGAAATTTTCACAGATGATCCATTTCTATTGTCGCTATAACAACAAATACCGAGAAATAAATTAAAATTAATATTTATGGGGGCTCCCATACAACAAACGTGATTTTTTTACTTGTTTTTCTTCTATTTTGATAACGGCGACAGGTAGAAGCTTGAAAAATTCACAGAATGTTTAATTATATGTTCACTTTAAAAATAAATACCTAATTAAATAAAAATAAAATGAATATTAAATGGGGGCTCCCATACAACAGACATGATTTTCTTGCCGTTTTTATAAATTACGGTACGGAACCCTTCGTGCGCGAGTCCGACTCGCACTTGGCCGGTTTTTTTTTGTTAAAACTAGTTCCGTACAAAATCCGTGCAATGTATATTCTAAAGTAACTGTTAATAGACATTGTTGTACAAAACGTTGTTGTAGACAATGAAATGTATGAGTATTCAAATAATGCATTTGAATTTCAATTAATTCTAAGAGAACCGTCATGTTACAACGTTAGTTAACGTAGCGTTCCTGGAATTTGCTCACGTATTCCCGAAACTGTTGACAAGCTAATCTCTCATGCGATAGTACGTAACGAACCAGCGTTTCTTCAAATTGAACGGCGCGGCGCTACAAATAGTGAGACTGCAGAAAGATACTGTATACACTGACTGATTGGCACAAGAAAATGGTTATTTAAATTAAGATGATTGATTTGATTCTGAAATGCGTCATACGAGCTGATATGAACTAAGAAATAGTTTTCACACAGAACTTCATTCAAACAATATCTTTAAAATAAGACAAAACTCGGTCTACCTAGCTAAAGCTGGTTTATGACTGCTGGGCAGTCAATACTGTTCAACTAAAGAGAAACCTGCATAATGTGTAATTATTACAAATATTTCTAAGTAAAAAAACTACACATTTTAATTTCAATTTGATAATGTTAAGTTTATTTTCGTTGGTTGGGCAAGTCCATATTAAAAGTATGAATAAATTAAAAATTGATATTTACGTAAAATTTCCCTTAAATTTTATAATAACTTCTATTATGTATGAGGCAATCCCCAACGCAATGTTTAAGATAGCTAACGAACACACTTCTAAAAAGATGTGTCTTTGAAACGTTAATCTCAAAGGGTTTTCGGACTATTAAGGTATTTTTTTCATCCATAGCACAACGAAAAAAATATTTATGCATGTTCTCTATTGCACTGTCGTCTAGTTGAGACCTAGTTTTGGCAAATATATCTATTAAATCACTGCGCTTCAGCATTATCTATCTTGAAACACCTGATTGTCTGATGAAGATGCTTCCGTGCTTCGGAAGGCACGTTCAGCCATTGGTCTCGGCTGCCATCTGACAGTCGTTAAGAGAACCACGTCAGAAGCCTAGAGAAGGTTCCGAAGAACTCTGACACTAGGGTGTGCATGGTCGATTGACGACGATTACTCGAAATGATGAAATGATGATGATGAGCACTATCTCATGAATTACCTAGAGATATTATTTTAATAATGAGGAGAGGGGTTTATGTTATCTTTATTTCAAAAGGGGCGTTCGCCAACTGCCTGTCCGGTGGTTGTAGGTATGGCATACGGTACGCGTGCCCGGCCTCTCGAGCTACAGTTTGCTTTTCCCCCGTCATCTGATCTGAGTGACTAATATTCCTAAACATTAATTCCGTTTCTAAATTCAAGAAATTCCTATCCTTCCCCAGCTTAAAAATGCTTCCGAAGGGCGGCAGCTTGGCACTCACAAAAAGCCAAAGAAATTTCGCCCACCAACCCGTCCGTCCATAACTTGGCTGTCTTTAAAGTCGGTACGGACAATAATTTTACGAAATAACGGTGTAAGAGAGATAGATGCGTCACAAGCTGAACGTTTAAGCCGATCATGCCTCTTTTTACTGTACAACAATGCCGCTTATGAAGTTTTCCCTTCAAAAAACCAAACAAAAATCTTGGCAAAGAAAATATCTGAGTATCTGTATTATTTTTATTTTACGTTGTCGCGCTCACTGGGATGTCACTACAAACATCATGGAAAGATTAAACGCCGTACTGTTTCATAAAATATATTTCTGTGCGTCTGAGTTGTTTGCTCATCCCCTTTAAGGTGTTTTCACTTCCCTTTCTTGCAAATATTCACAGAGCTGCTGTTTATTTTACAATGTTAGGGGTGAATATTGCTTTTGATAAAGACTTTTACACTTCAAATGTTGCCGTAGGTGTCTGCTAAGCCCTTTCTCCTACCACCTCACTGAGAGGTGTTTGGTCAAATATTCCCTGTTCATTAATTTTGTGTTGTTTTAATTTATACATGTCACGTCAAGGCCATGGGGCGTGGATACATGCAATTACCATGAATCTCTACTTACTCGGGGCTCTGATAAACCTGTATTTTCAACAGAATCCAAAAAAAGGAGGAGGTTACCAATTTGATTGTATCTTTTTGTATGTTTGTTACCTCAGAACTCACTTAAGAACCGCTTTTAAAAATTCTCTATTGTTTGAGAGGGTATGCTCTCCAGTTGATCCCATTTAAATTCCATCACAATCGGTTCAGTAGTTTGATTGAAGTCGGTTGTTTCATATGAAATATTATATTGTCCGAAATATCTTTCATACTACTTTATATTTAGAAAAATTACGAAGTATTTTATTAATACTCATACAGTGTACTTTAACAGTATCTTAACTAATATTATAAATGTGACAGTGAGTTTGTTTTTTCCGCTTTACGCCGCAACTACTAAACCGAATATCATGAAAACGGAGGGAATGGCTAACTGTCATCCATAACATTGATGCGAGTGGTGCTACGAGCAAAACCTAGTTTTTAAAATTGTTCTTATCACAACACATCTTACTTCCTTACGGTGTAGACAGTGTGTAGGCAAATTTTGCAAGCCACATTTAGCAAGACTGTACTGATTGTCTGTACAATAAAGAATTGTCTGTACAATAAAAACTGATAAAGTAAAAAAAAACAGTAACATCACGGTTTTTTTTCTGTCTAAGTTTCTAATGAGCAATTATTGTATAGGTTCTAGCTGTCGGTGAACTTTGTTCCGTTATTACTTTTTGTCGTAAATATTTTTTTTATATTTTAATAGTTATTCTGCTTTCGGGATTTTTATAAAATCGGTTCACCCTAATAAACCTGACTTTGTTTTATGTATTATGACTAGCTTTCGCCCGCGGCTCCATCCGCTACAATGTCGATCCCTCGGGAATAGTATCTTTTCCCGGGATATAAGATAGCCTATATCCTTGTCCGTACTCCAGAGAACTTATATGTAAAATTTCATGATGATCGGTTCAGTAGTTACGGCGTGAAAGCGTAACAAACAAACAAACTCACTTTCTTTTTTTTTTATACTACTTAGTAGGCAAACAGGCATACATTTTTTTTTTTTCACTAGGGTATAAGTATATGTACATTAAATATCTATATAAGTATACATATGCATATACATATATATATATATAATTTAAATAATTATTAATATGGTTTTTTTTTATTATTATTACTTTATGAAATCTGCGCCTCCATGCCTCTGTTTATAGTATTTTCTACCCAAAGGTTGGCTGGAAGAGATTGCGTTATGCGATAAGCCCGCCTTTGTACCTTCCATAAACAGATATTATCCTATTTTGTTTACTTTTAAGTGTTGGTGCAATAAAGTATATTCATTCATTCATTCATTCATACGGCCCACCTGATGGAAAGTGGTTACCGTAGCCTATGGACGCCTGCAACACCACTTTCACTACACTTTCGCTATAATACGAGTATGATATTCGATATAATATGATATAATACAAGTAAGGAAAGGATAAGGATTAGTAAGGATAAGGATAATTAATAAGGATTATTATGGGTATACACCCATAATAAGGATCTTGATTACGGTTCCAATGATTTCTATGAAACTTGATATACGTATTTATAGTGTTGTATTTATCTAGATATATTTAATTCCTATGTAACTCTTATGGAGGAGCAGAATACGGAGGAGCCCGCTGGTCCAGTGGGCTAAGCATTATAAGCGCTTACGTATACTAAACTAAGCAACCCCTGGTGCGGTCCCTACTGGGATAGATGACCGCAATTTGCAAAAGATACGATTAAAATATATCAATACAAATTGTAAACTTCTTCTGAAATTAGCACCGCCGTGATTTATTTATTAGCACACAAAACAGATCACAATCACAATGACAACAACAATTATATATGCACTGAGAGTTGATCAAAACTTTAATAATGACAAAAATAGATGTTCGCTAGAGGTAAATTAAATATGCTTAATATTAAGCTAGGTATAAAGTTAGACTAAGTGCAAACATATTAAATACCAGAAAAAAAAATCCTCGCAAAACCCAAACATTTACTAAAAGCTGCAACTAAAGAGTTAATTAAAAGTTTTGTGAAGCCGACTAATGGAAAAGATATTCGTTCTTATCTCCGTAATAAACTTTTGGAAACTCCAATTGACTACTGAGTTTTATTTGCAAACAACCAGCTTGGAAAACTATTAATTAAAATCTGCTGGTGAAGCAGCTGGCACATTCCGTTTTTTTTATTTTCTTCCAAACAAGAGATGAAGATTCATTCCGAACGCATTGAATTAATCAAATGGTTACTTTCTAAGCTTACTTCCTAACTAATATTATAAATGCGAAAGTGAGTTTGTATGTTTGTTTATTTGTTTGTTTGTTACACTTTCACGCCATAACTACTGAACCGATCATCATGAAATTTTGCATACAGGTTCTCTGGAGTACGGAGAAGGACATAGGCTACCTTTTATCCCGGGAAAAAATACTATTCCCGAGGGATCGACATTAACGCGGGCGGAGCCGCGGGCGAAAGCTAGTTTACATATAAGTCAGTTTTTTTTTAAAGTAAAAACTTCTTTGGGCGCCTTGGACATTTTTTGAGATAGGAAAAACGGAATAACTCTTTGAACTTGCAATGCTGTTACCATTACTGTACCTGACACCTCTGTATCATAAGGTCTTTTTAGTCTCCACTGTAGGAGCATGACCCTCTCTGTACTACCGGAGCCATACTTGGCCAGAGCAGACAGAGGATTTGGCCTACACTATCCTCGCTGGCCAGACGGGTTAAAGAGTTTGTTGCCGCTTCTTCTGCACTCCGCCTTGGAAACGGCGTAAACTTAGCTTTAAGTAAGTTATTGACGTCAACAATATTAATGTTGTAAATAATAATGTGTAATTTAACGTTCACCAAATGATATTTAAAATATCTTACGATGAATAAAATATATTGACTTTGACTTTGGTCCTTTTCAGTCTTCACTACAGGATCACGACCCTCTCTGTACTACTAGATCCATACTTGGCCAGAGCAGCAGGGGACTTGGCCTACACTCTCCACGCTGGCCAGACTGGTTGGAGAGGTCTCACAGATGTTGATAAGCTTTGTTTAGCTTGTATTTCCTAAGTCGCCTCTTACGACCTCCAAGGGAAGACTAGGAGTAGTCCTATTCTACTCTGCCGGAAACCAAACGGCTATATAACCTCTGTATATAAGTAACTCCCGGATTACATTGCGTGTTTTCAAAACCTTCTTCGTCAAAGGAATGAATACAAAATATTACTCGCGTATATGTACATGGAATTAGGTAGAAATTAGCGGAAAGTTACGTGAGCAAGCTTTCACGTCATTCCGGGTGATATGAAACTCAACCTGCCTGAGATACATGGATTAAACGAGGAATTTGCTTTGGAAATACGCTAAATTCCAGTATTGAATATCAAGTGTCTTGTCTCTGAGAAGTAAAATCGTATGAATTTGCTTTTCAAAGACGAAAGTCATAGCACAAATTAAATATATACGGAGAATTTTTTATCGTTCTGGACCCTTGAAGGGATGATTCAGCCCATCGGTATTAACAACTTTTCCAATGGGACCAATGCTGGGAACTCAAACATTTTTTTGACGTTCCCATATAAATTGGAAATTTTTTGACTTTGGCCAAAGTTGTTCATATTGACGGGCTGAATCACCCCTTTAAGGGTCCAGAACGATCAAAATTTCGCCGTGTATAAGTCAATGTAGAGTCAATGGCACAAATTCATTCATTGGACAACGCGAATTTTGGGTTGGATTATTATTGAGAATATATAGGTATCTATCTGACTATGGCGTATTTTAATAAAAATGGTCTTGATATTCTGTAACATAACAAGTTTGTTAATGGACTAGGTATAAAAAAGAAAAATGGATAGACTAAAGTAACATGCCTAGAAATGGATATATCATACATATATACTACGTATATGAATAGGAGCAACAATACCCACACTACTACTGACAAAGTAGGGAGTTTTTGGGTGACCAATGTGACTATATAGTAAGTAGTTATAAAGGATAAATGGCCAGAAAGGAAATTGTCCAACAGCTCACTAGTTGTTGGACAATTTCCTTTCTGGCCATGTTTGTACACTTTCAAAATAAAAATGTACAATAATGAAAACGACCATACCAGATAATTAATAAAAAGTTTAAAAATATTTCACCGATGAAAATAAAACAAATGGAACGCATGCCTGCAGGGCAGCATGTGGCGATTTTGGGGAGAAGTGACCTCACGGACCCCAGTGGTCCGCTAATAGGCGAGGAGTGAGAGAGAGACTCTCCAAGTTCGAAGTGAAAACTGGTGAGGTAACTGAACCCTACTCTGGCTTGCTTTCATTGGCCGGCCAGAGTAGAGTAGCATTGATGGATGAAAGTGTAAAATATCGTTATGCCGAGAGCGTGCAAAACCACTACACCAGGATTTAGCGCCCTGCAGATGCAGACTAACCTCTCTACACTGAGGTCCTCCGTGCTTTATAACGAACGTTAAGCTTAAGTATAAGATTAATATTTCTTAAACATTTACCATCTTATTATAAAACGAGGACTAACTTTAGTATCTGGTTTAAACCATTATCCGACCAAAATAAGAAGACACTAATCACTTTGACGTTTGGTCAACGTCATTGTTAATTTATTTCGGTCGAATAATGGTTTAACTAGCTGTTGCCCGCGAGTTCATACGCGGCAATTTCTGTTATTATGATTAATGAATAATTTTCTCCCGTTTTCAAAACATGTTTTATTGATGCTTCGCTCCTATTGGTCGCTGCGTGATGTAGCTTAAATCCTTCCTCTATAAATGGACTATCCAACACAAAAATAATTTTCCAATTTGAACCAGGAGTTTCTGATATTAGCGCGTGCAAACAAACTCTTCAGCTTTATATTAGTAATATATAATATATTTGAACCAGGAGTTTCTGAGATTAGCGCGTTCAAACAAACAAACTCTTCAGCTTTATATTAGTAATATATATTTGAACCAGGAGTTTCTGAGATTAGCGCGTTCAAACAAACCAACTCTTCAGCTTTATATTAGTAATATATTGATATTGATTATCAAATATAATCGACGTCAAAGCGTG
Source organism: Elegia similella (assembly GCA_947532085.1). NCBI lineage: Eukaryota > Metazoa > Arthropoda > Insecta > Lepidoptera > Pyralidae > Elegia > Elegia similella. Next base: position 23,255,243 of record OX383930.1, read on the forward strand.
GCAGGCACTTTCAGTTGGCAAATTACATTATGTTAAGTGCTATGTTCAGTGTGGCTGCAGACGCTGAAGTGGCTGTAACTCAGTGTGCGGGAAATTACATCGGTGATGTAGTTAGCACGCAGTCTGAACTTGCCCAAGAGGACGACACATGAAGTTAGTTTGAAAAGCTGTGATAGTTCTGTAAATTAATGTACCTTGTACTGGGTGTTCATTTACGACATAGTTTTAAAGGGCCGGCTTAAATGAACTAATGTTGGGCACACTTTTTTAGGGTTCCATACCCAAAGGGTAAAAACGGGACCTTATTAATATCGCACCGCTGTCCGTCTGTCTGTCTGTCTGTCCGTCTGTCACCAGGCTGTATCTCATGAACCGAGATAGTCAGACAGTTAAAATATTTTACAGATGATATATTTCTGTTGTCGCTATAACAACAAATACAAAAAATTGGAATAAAATAAATATTTAAGGGGGCTCCCATACAACAAACGTGTTTTTTTTGGCGTTTTTATAGATAACGATACGGAACCCTTCGTGCGCAAGGCCGGCTCGTACTTGGCCTTGGCTTATTTTATTTATTATTGTAAAATTGTTCGTGAATACATAGCAAATAATTATGGCATATGAATGGCTTAACAAATACCCGCTAACACCAAACCAGATATCATTTGCTGAGAAACTACCACCGGGTGGCAATCTGGCCTGGCCAGTCTGGAAGTCTTTAAACAGACTGCGGGCTGGTGTTGGTAGATGCAACAAAATGGAGTCAGGTATTCCTCCAACAATAATGAGTGCGACTGTGGTGCTACCCAATCTATGGGTCACCTCTGGCTGGGTGTGCCCAGAAAGCTCTACTTCTTGCTCTCAACAAGATCTCAGTGAGGCAAACGTACGGGTAATCACGGTAACAAATCACTGATCGAAACTTATTTAATGTGTAGGTATAGCCATTTTACGATTCGATAGAAGAAATTTTACAAATTAATATTTACAAAATAATTTTACAATGATCGGTTCAGTAATTAAGGTGTGAAAACGTAGCAAGAAGATTTACAAATTCATTTTCGTATTTATTATACTACTTAGCATTTTATACAAACGGCATTCATTAGCGTCGTACTCGGTGTTGCCACTCACGGGCAGATTAAATTTACAGACGCAATTACGTGGGAAAAATCGTTTCCTTATCCACTTTCCGGGATGCGACGAAATGTATCTTTTGGTTTGGATAACCTGCACTAGTTTTTGGCAGCATCTTTGCTCTTAATATTGAATTAATTTGAGACAGTTTTGCTGTTATACTCTGTGTGGTTTTATCTTACTCCCCTCCCTAATTATTTTGATGATGAATTGCCTTATAAAATGGAAATCCACGCAGACGAAGTCAAATATAACCACAAAACAAATAGGTATCTATTTAACAAGTTGATCTTTATGAAATACGCAGTTCTCATCACTTTGCTGTGGATCTCAAAGAAACAGTGCCTTTTTTCTAGATAAATATGATTAAATGTTAATTTTACGATGATCGGCTCAGTAATTGGGCAAGATAATTTACAAACTCATTTTTGCATTTATTATACTATTTAGCATTTTATACAAACGCTAAAGCATTCATCAGCGCCGTAATTAATTTATTTAAAAATAAATTAAATTGGTTTAGTTTTGTAGAAGAAATCTGGGGACTACGAAGGGTTAATTTTGTGTACTTTTCATAGGTATTTTCGATCCGAGCTGCAGTTGCCTCTGCACTCTGCGGGGATTGTTTAGGCACGGCGCGACAGCAATAGATTTTACAAACCTATTTTTCAATTCTCTAAGCTTAGTGTTCCCTTAACATAGTCCCATAAATATCCGTAAAGATCCTGTCATCTTCGTCCACTTTTGTTCGTTTTCCCTGGCACGTGTTTGGATCAATTTCCACGGTAAGAGCACGTTGCTTCGAGATTTGTAATAAGCGGGGGACGTCGCGCGCTTTGTTACAAGCACGTCTCGCTGTTTTTTTAGCAATAAAACCTTCGAGTTACTGGTACTTTTTTAACGTAAAGTATGCTGTATTATTTACACAATAAGTACTTCCTTTTCATCCAACCATGTTCCGGTTTTGTATCTGTTGGTGGAGTAAATCTATACATATAATAAAACAGTAAAAATATTTTGTCTGTACATTTAGAATTTTTGACTGAAATGGATAGAGGGACACTTAAAAAGAATAAAAGAAAGCAAAAAAAATTTTTTCGAATTTCTTGTCTGTCTGTCTGTCTGTCTGTCTGTATGTATGATCACGATTATCTCCGAAAATACTGAACCGATTTACTTCAAACTTTCACCAATTGCTTTGTTTTAACTCAGCAAAACATTTAAAGTTTGTTTCATCAAAATCGGTTCATTAAAAAAAAAGTTATCGTCATTTGAATGAACTCAAGGCGTGAGTTTGCCATATAGCAAAAAAATAAAATAAAATAATAAGTGACATAAGAAAATTAAAATCCAAAGTCAATCATCATCATTATACGACAGCATTATACCTATCCATACTATCCATAGTAATCCATACTAAAAAATAAAGGAGAAGCTGACTGACTGACATATCAATGCAGGGCCTAAACTATAAGGGTTAGTAACTTGAAATTTTGCACAGGGGTTTCTTTTATAACGTAGGGGAGCACTAAGAAAGGATTTTTGGAAATTCATCTCCGAAGGGGGTAAAACGGGTTGCAAAGTTAGTATGAAACTTTGTCGTTTTTGAAGTTATTAGAATGAAATTCAGCATGAAGGTTCTTCACTGAAAGGTATAAAACACGAGTAAAATATTTTACTCAAAAATCATCCCTTAAGGGGGTAAAATAGGGGTGCAAAGTAAGCATGAAACTTTGCCATTTTTGAAGTTAGTCGAATGAAATTCAGCATGAAAGGGTCTTTACTAAAAGGCATGAAACACGAGTAAAATATTTTTCTCAAAAATCATCCCTTAAGGGGGTATAACGGGGATGCAAAGTTAGTATGAAACTTTCCCTTTTTGAAGTTATTCAATTGAAATTCAATATTAAGGTGTTTCATTGAAAATCATGAACTAATGTATTCCGGGTAATTCTACTGTTTCTGAGAAATCGACACGTACGCGGGCGGAGCCGCGGGCCAAAGGCAAACCTGACTTATATATCAATGCACAGCCGAAACTACTGTGCCCAGAAACTTGAAATTTGGCACAGGGATTCTTTTAATGATGTAAATGAGCACTAAGAAAGGATTTTTAGAAAATCAAAGGGGTTTTATGGAATTTTCTCATTTCTGGACTTAGAAGTTTGAAAGTAGGTACACAAGTTCTCAATTAAAATTAATAAAGATCTGTTTAGGTGAACCAGACAACTTTCTCCCTTGAAGGGGTAAATGGGGGGGATTTTTTTTTTATTTATACTTAGAAGTATGAAAATAAGTATATACGTTCTAGATTACAATTAAAAAAGATCTGTGTAGGTGAAATGTACAAAATTCCCCCCTTAACGCATAAAGGGGGGGGGATTGGGGGGGAAATTTTCACATTTCTGGACATAGAAGTACAAAAATAAGTATATACGTTTACATTACAATTAAAAAGATCTGTGTAGTTAAAATGGACGAAATTTCCCCTTGCAGGGGTAAAATAGGTGGGGTAAAGTTTGTATGCATTTTTTTTATTTACTTAGATATATGACAATAAGAAGTTCCCCATTACAATAAAAAAATATCTGTGAAGGTGAAATAGGCAAAATCCCCTCCTTAAGGGCTAGAGATCTATGCAGGTGAATTGTATTAAATTCCCCCTTAAGGGAAAAAAGCAGAGGGTTAAAAGGGAGGGTTTTGTATGGAATTTTTATCATTTCTACTGTTCCCAAGGGAACGACATTAACGCGGGCGGAGCCGCGGGCAACAGCTAGTTTGTAATAAGCGAGTAACGTTGCGCGCTTTGTAATGTAACACGTCTCACTGCTTTTGCAGTCCTCGCGACGAGGATCCAGATGTATGAGTAAAGATATCCATCATTTATTTATATATTTTTGTTATTTATTTATTGTGACGAAAACGATACAAATCAATTACAATCATAACACATGATATTATTTAATACATGTTTCCAGAATAAAATAATTAATACAATAAAGTCATTAAAATTATATTTATCTACTAATTTTCTTTTAATGCGTTCGTTTATAATCTAAAGTGAAAATAATAATAATAATCGAAATGTCAACACAATAATCCAAAATCACTTTAATAAAAACAATAGTCTTGAAATATTATTCATCCAGGTACTCCTCAACGTCGTCCTCGTCTTTTTGTTGCTCCATTGGTCCATCAAATTTTCACAATATTCTTAATATGATGCTCTACTGCAGAGCAGTTATTATTATTGACCATTTGTCAAAAAAAGTGGCTGTGACGGACAGTCAGACATGACTAATCCATAAGGTTCCGGTTTTTGCCATTTGGCTACGGAACCCTAAAAAGGGGTCAAAATGAGCGTTGGCTTTACGGATTGCATTGAGGTAATGAATAGTAAATTTTTAGCATTAAAATATTTTCTTTATTTATTTCATAGTAAGTATGTTCATATTTTTATTGCTTTTTGACATAAATAATACAATATTTATATCTAAATTGGGAATCTAGAAGGCGATATATATCTTATCAAAGGCAAAGCTCGATCGTAGACTAAACTTCATCATTACATCATTACACAAACTGAAAGTCCACTGCTGAAGGGCCTTTCCCAAGGATTCAATAGAACGCCGCCATTGGAGGATATAACCATACTCACTACGCTTGGCAGGCGGATTGGCGAGTGCAGTTTTTTTGACTTCTTATGCTTCCGACGCTGTATCCCATCGGAAGCATTTTTAAGCTAGAAATAACCGTAAAAAATCCTGTCCTTATCCACTTTTCTCCGTTATTCCTGGCACGCGCTTGGGAAAATATCCACTGTAAGAACACATCGCTCTTCCGGATTTGTAATAAGCTCGAGACGCCGTGTGCTTTGTCACACGTCTCGCTACTTTTGCGAAGGTAAATTTTGCGACGGAGATCCAGATGTCAGAGATAACTCTTTGTTTTCGGAGTATTTTTATTCAACCTATGTTGTTTTAGTGTTGTAAGAAGTTCATTTACATATATAATACTAGTTTTTGCCTGCGACTTCGTCCGAGTTGTAATCGAAGAGGTTTCTAATAGGTGTAGAAAGGTGTAGCCCCCCTTTTTCACCTCTTAGGGGTAGAATTTCGGAAATTCCTTTCTTATCGAATTCCTATGTCATACAAGGAACACACCTTCCAAGTTTAAGGTCTCTACGATCAGCGATTTAAAATGTTCGATAATAAAAAAAATCGAAACTAAATTATAGAGTTTCTTTCAGTGAATGTGCTATTTTATTCTCTACTCATTACAGATTCCTTAGAATGGATGTCGAGATCCTGTTGCCTCAAAATAGCGATGAATCTTTACCGTGAGGTAAGGATTCATCGCACTGCGCGATTTGTATCTGTTTCATGACCCTTATTAATTTCAGTGTAGGTACCTGTATTATCTGATTTAAAATGGAAGATATATTTTGAAAGAATATATTTTAAAAGGACGACGATCGAAAAAATCTAATTTAAAGTTAAACTTAGAACTAACTTAAAGAGTACGTATTAAGGCCTACATCAACTACATACGTATAACGTATGTAGGAATGTAATGTTGTTTGAAGTGACTATCAAAACGTACACTGAGTTAGCGAATAGGCCGGCTGATGAACTTTGTGGCCTAGTGGTCATCATGCCACGCTGCCAGACCAAAGGTCCCGGGCTTAATCCCCGTTCAGTTCAAGATGGAAAATGATCTTTTGTAGATTGGCCTGGCTCTAGGCTTAGTTTATCTTATATGTATTTGTTATAAAATATAGTATACAATCTGGATAAGATTTGAATAAAAATCTTTGACTTTTTTTACCTTTTTAAAAACATCCATTCTGTAAGACAACTTCTCGTGTTACCAAAATTAATAACTTGGAGTACACCAGCAAAAATGAGCGAAGTTACACCGCAGCCCAATTCGGTCAAGTTCAACAAACTGGGCGGTCCCGGCGGGTTTTAATTAAATTAATTAACAAACGGAGCGGTAAAGTGGGACCTGGCTTACAGAGATAACAGCTAAAGTCTCGATTTACCTAAGACAGACAATTTGCTTAACCTCCGAGTGTCGTATCACCGCAGGCACTTAAACCCGGAAACTTTAGGCATTATTGTCGAGTGTGTAATTTAAGTGCGAAAGATGCAGGCGCGAAGCGCTGAGGTGCCCTGCAGGCTGCACCTCAGCTCTTCGCGCTTGCAACTCTTGCCCAAACTAGTACCTGACTGTAACTGTAAAATAAACGACCACCAAATCGCCCATGCTTCTTCTAAGATCTTAGTATGTGGAGTTTGGGTCTATGAGGGAATTGGGCATTCTAACTTTTTGAATGTCACGATTTTATCTTTTTATCTGAATAAAAAATATCTTCTGAAAAAAAATATTCTAAGAAACTGATTTCGTTATTTTCGCTATTTATTAAAGATTTTATTCATAAATTTGAATTGTAAAGCTTGGATAGTGACGTCATTTTCACGGCCGCTTTTTAATTAATTGTAATAAATAAAGTAAGAAAGTTATTATTCAAAATAAATTCATTACAATGTCTTTCATTTACCTAAAATAAATTATATTTGAAAAGAAAAAATCTAATTAAACAGGGGCAATACACAGGGGCCGAAAAAATGCGCCCCTAATGACCGAATGACGTAACAAAACGCGAAATTTATTTAATTCATATCTCAGTAATTCAGTATCCAATATCTCAGTGTAATATAGAAATGGTTTTGAACTCAGCCAGTCATAGGAAAAATTTGCTTAGCGAATTGACCATTAGATCTCTGTCGGTTTTTGGTAACCGAACACTAATTCCCCATTCCAGCCTTGACAGCTTCCGTTGTGCAATGGTTAACACCTCATTTGCTACAAGGACATCGGGTTTGAATCTCGGCTTACTTAAACCTCATTTTCATTGGTATTTATCCGCGGTTTTGGAGCTACCCAAAGAGTCTCTTGTATTTGATGCTTAGGACACGGAAACAACAGGATTTGAAAGGATAGAAGATTGGAAAGGATTAGTCTATTATTTTTTTAAGTTACTTAACAAAAAATTAAAGTGCCATAAGATGTGCAAGCTAGCTATAATAAAAAAATATCTTCATATTTTTCCAACCATTCTTAGAATGAGAAGCAATCTCTAATCTCTGCGGAAAAATAGCGACAACTCAGAAAATTCGCTTCCATGAAGGTGTTACCTTTCCTCGGTAAAGCCGTCTGAGAGCCTCGTAAGGTAAGAAACCGGTTCATCTAACGCGGGTGGCCGTTTCGAGGGCGACAAAATGCACAATACGGTCGCAAATGCGACTGTCTTTTTCAATATTGCCGTTTTAGATGATTTGTGAGTATAGCCAGAATAGAGCGGCAAGAGAAAAGCTAAAGTGAGTGCTGAGCAGAATGTTTCCAATTGCCACCCCCTTCCCCTTTCAAAATGCAAGAGCAGCAAAACCCCGATAAGATGTAACACAGAGAGGGGTATTTGGAGTGTTACACAATCTGAAACACATCTGAATGCTCGGAACTAGTCTCTGTATTTACTGTGGATTTTATAGGGTTAATATACTGCTTTGCAATAGGAATCAAAGACTTTTGCGTAGGGCATACGTAGTAACTATAAGTGACCTGTGCCGTGATACTACACTGAGTTGCTGGGGGCGTCAAATCCAGATTTAACCCCGCTTCAGGAAAATTCTAGATCCGGCTCTGCGTCTGAAAATATTACTGTAAGAGGCACTTTGGAAGGCGTTTGCTTACGCTAACATGCCACTCGAATTTCGTATGTTCGGTAACATAATTTAACTCAATATGCTCCAGTTATTTTTCCATCAAGTTAAAGTAACATGGAGAAAATGCTCCTCATTTATTTTTAATGCCTTTACTTCATAATTCTTCCGAAATTTCTTCTTTAATAATAATGCTGGATGTTGACTAGATCCTGAACTTTGAAACTGATAATTCCATTTTGACGTTTGAGAGTCTTAAAACCAACAACTTATTTATTAGTAGCTAGCTTTGCTACGCAAATGCATGTACGTGCATCCATAACGAACCCAATTTCGAAATGGAAAGTGTTGAAGGTTAGCCGTGTGGTTTCCAGCAGAGTAGAATAGGACCACTCCTAGTCTTCCCATGGAGGTCGTAAGAGGCGACTTAGGAAATACAAGCTAAACAAAGCTCATAAACATCAATGAGACCTCGCCAGCGAGGAGAGTATAGGCCAAATCCTCTGTCTGCTTTTGCCAAATATGGCACCGGTAGTTGTGAGAGGGTCATGCTCCTGCAGTGCAGACTAAAGAGACCTGATGATGATGATGATGAAGGTTAACAGTTAGAACCATAGACCCAGGAATATTAGTACATATGGCGGCAACTTTTTAGGCGCCAAATATTCAAATCTAACATTCGCATTTATAACACATACAGGTAGGTATGTCTAAGCTACAGTTTTTAATTTCAAGAAAATTTTACTTTATATTGTATAGGATATTTTTTTTGGCGACGATGGACGTGTCTCTTTAAAAATTAAAAATCATCTCCATATTTTTTCTGCTTCATAAAATTCCAATCAAGCGATCTATTTTCCTCAATTTTAGCTTGGCTATCGCGTCGACCTATTAGACGTAAATCCCGTTATGTTGACGATGAAAGACATCTTTCATCCTAATAACATTGCTGGCGTTTCATAGAGTCATCAAGGTCTTTTGTGCTCTGTCCTAGATAACTAATTTGACTTTTGTCTTTTGTCTTCAACAAGCGTAAAGTTTACTTTATTCATTAGTTTGTTTAGTAAATAGTATAGTATAGAGTTAATTTACACTCACAAAATTCTTATTTATTACTTTTAGCGTTCTTTTCACCAGTTGCGATAGCACTACACTATTGTTACAGTTAGGGAAACCTGTTATTGGCCTTATAATAGTTAATATTAATTGTTAAGGAATATGTAACGCTGTTGGTTTTCTCAATAAACAAAACAAAACATAGATGTAGCTAGGCTGTATCGGGACTTGTTGAGACGTGCGCGAGGGCCCATCGTGTTGGCGATGAAAACGGTACTGCACGAAATTGTGAAAATTAACGTGTTTTTAAATAACTAGTATGTACTATGCGCTGAATTAATTTAATACATCAAAAGTATTTTTATAATTTAAATCACTCCTTGAACAAGATCCCCATGTTGGAATCTGAAACAGATACATATGAAATTTTAAAATGATATATATATGGTATGATTTCTAAAAGCATTTTTCTTCGAAAACTTTGAAATTTTTACGTCTAAACAATAATTCTCACATGACAATATTTATATGTACGTCTCGGAGGTCACCCCTTTCTTATTTTTTTTATAAATATGAATATATTAAGACTTTTCATCTTTTTTCCTAATCGCCGAATGGTTCTGCGCAGCCTAATGGCTTGCGCAGTAGCAACGTTTTTCGTTCTCGCGGCACCCGCTGAAAAACATCTCTCATTCAATACCCTGCTGGATTTTCATTTCGTCATCAAGGTCTATTGTGCACAGATAAATTTATAGTTACTGTCCTAAATACAGCTCGGCTGTCTCGGTGACCTGTTGAGGCGTGCGGGCGGCCCCTTTGTGTTGGCGATGAAAGGCATCTCTCTCATTCAATACCCTGCTAGCTTTTCATTTCGTCATCAAGGTCTACTAGACAAAAAGTTACCGACCGATTTGGCTGTGACGCAGAGAATTATTAAACTTATGTTTACGAGTCTTGGTTTATCATGCATATCCCTGCATACTGAAAGTCACTCTTTTGTTATTTGCTTCGTCAAGAACTGACATTTTGTGTGGTGTCAAAAATGACAGAGATTTTGAGGAAGGCGGCTTCTTTTTTTTCGTTCACAGGTTTAAAAAAAGTAATAAATAAATATAGTAAAATAATAATAATAAAATAAAAATAACCTACTTTGTTCTTAGTAGGTATATGAATCATTGAATCAATAGCACCAATATATTCTATTTATAACGAGATTTGTTATAAAAGAATTCAAAAATAACACTTCCCTGGACACTCCTGCCTGTAGACGTAAGTCTATTGCTATTTCTATTTATTGTATCAGGTTGAGTATCCATGAATTATTTACAAGGAGAGAAACACTAGAAACTTTAGTCTCAAATTAAGTTAGTTAAGTAATACATTTTGCCATACACCTGCATAGGTGTGTCTCGAAATGAATATGCATGTATTCAGACGCAGAGACTGCGTTTGCCACAGAGAGTTTCGGAGCACCTGTTGAGAGCACTTTGTGCATCAGTACATTGAAACTTGAGAAACCTTCTCGCTGCAAACTTGCTTAAGGGCCCATACTACCTCACACTGCTTTGCATGATTGACTGTTATATCAATAATAATTAAATACTCAAGTTGAAATAAAAATGCAGCAAAGTTCAGGACTAACTCTGGTAACTATATGACTCAAAAACACGATTGCGTTAATTTTTCTCGATAGAAAAAAATTGCAAAGTTGCCTCCAAATCACGTCTAATTTACTCGGTATATAGCATTATTCACCAAATACATTAAAATTAACCTTACAACTTTTGATTATTATTGCATTACAGATAAGGCAGCCATCATATGTTTTTCTTTTTCGAATAACCCTTGAATATTCCTAAAAAACGAAAATATCCAAAGTAGCCAACGCGTTTAGACCATCCGCGTTTGTATCGCCACGCCGCCTGGCATATGTCGGACTCATAAATAAAGTTGAATATGCACTGCACTAACTCCCATATTCACTGTAGACTTCAGAGCACTTTTTGTAATTTGCTTAAATATATACTATCCTGTTTTTTACCCTTGCGAGGTAGACAGAGCCTCAGTCTTTGAGGCCTAAAAGCCATGTTTAGCATACTGTTGGGAAAAGGAATGAAAAGAGTGATAGGCTGCTAGTCGCATCTCTTAATAATATTATTTCTCAGATTTCCGCTCAATCGATCGGTTTTAGGGTTCCGTAAACAAATGGCAAAAATGGAATCCTTATAGATTCGTCGTGTCTGGCTGGCAATCCATATGTCCAACTATACTGTTGAAACTAGGTAAGTAAATGTATTCTGTAAACCACATTTAGATTTTCACACAAAAATAAAACAATAAATTTTGGGGTTCCCCATACTTAGAACTGAAACTCAATTTTTTTCATCATACCCATACCTGTGGATTATCTATGAATAGGTTTTAAAAATGATATTGAGGTTTCTAATATAATTTTTTTCTAAACTGAATAGTTTGCGCGAGAGACACTTCCAAAGGGTAAAATGAGTGTCCCTGTAACTTCTAAATTAGGAGAATGATAAAACAAAATAAAAAAAATTGTATATAACCATGCAAACTTCCACAGAAAATTGGTTTGAACGAGATCTAGTTAGTAGTTTTTTTAATACGTCATAAGTCGTAAACCGCAATTTACCTTTCATTTAATCAACTCAAGTAGAACAAGAACTTTTACATTATGTTACTTGCTGCTACGGACGGAACCCTTCATTGGCGAGTTCGACTCTCACTTGGCCGCTTTTTACAATCTGCGCGGGAAGAGAATCATCTGGTACAATCAACCCTTTTTCTTTTTTCCCACTACTTAGTATGGAAGAATTTATGTACTTTATGTCAAAGATGAACTAGGCAATATTGTTTATGTCGCCCGCCATAACGACAAACTAGTTTTTGAACATCTTATTGCCGACAGACCACATAATGCAACGCCATTTTAATTTGGTCAACAACGGCTTGTGTCAAGGAATATGAGGCAAGGGGTGTCATCCTCAACTACCTGTCCGGTGGTTGTAGGTATGGATCGGATACGCGCGCCCGGTCACGAGTGAGTAGTATCCTAATACCCAAAAAAATCTTGTCCATCCCCAGCTTAAAAATGCTTCCGATGGGTAGCAGCGTCAGAAGCACAAGAAGCCAAAGATTTTTTTAAATGACTATATAGCTAGCTCCAAGTGAGCTTACGCTACTTTACCGGGCGTTTAAGGCGAGAGCAGAATGCCCTCAACCTTTAAAACCAAAGAAACTGCGCTCGCCAACCCGCCTGCCAAGCGTGGTGAGTATAGCTATTATCCTCCCATGCAACGAAGAGGACTTTGTCCAATAATGGAATATCAACGGTTGTAATGATGATGATGAATTTGAATTTGAATTTAAATATGAAAATAAAAATATCCATCAGTTATAAAAATGTAGGTTAAAGCCCTACTCAGTTTTCTTTGAAAATAATACTTCAAAGTTCTTTTTACTTTTCTTTGTATTTACGGGATTACGAACTAAATGAAAGTTTCGTTGTTTCAACGAAACCGTATCAAAATAAGTTTCTCCCTAGCAGTAAATAAAAAGGGCACGTAACATCAAGCGGGGCAAGTATCTAATTTCTGCTTCCCAAGATTGGATGGGAGTTGTCATTGTTGAAAGAAGCAAAACGAGGTAAACTTTCAATAAAAGAATTCCGCAAGAGCGAGAGTTTTCGAAAGCCCTTGACGTGCTTTCGTGGAAAGTTCTTGATTGTTTTTGAAACTTAAATACAAAAGCATGGCAGGGCCTTACTTAACCCGGGCTGCGGCATACCCGGGCGCCGGATACTAGGGTGGGCCGGAAAGGGCGAGAAGAATATATACCGGACTACAAAAAAGTAATGAGTGTACAGGAAAGTTACTGAACTTAGAAATGGGACTCCGAGAACAGATCTACCTCGTGTAATGGGACTGGGACAAAATCCTGGGACTACGAGAAAACAGCGGAAAATATACTCCCTTTACCAGCTGGATATGAAAATACCCTGACTGCGCCCCAGAATCTAGAGGAAGACGGTCGGGCGCAGCTAAAGACTCACAGTGTGTGACATCAGGCAATCGCTTTGGACGAACCCATATGTTTTAGTTGTATTCTTCGGGTTATACCTATACCTGCAGACATTTGCCGTTTCACCTCGATGCATAAGTCTTCCATGAATCAGACTAAACGGCTTTGCCCGTAATCCCTTTGCTGCGGTTTATCTGTGCCTGCCGCGTTTGTATCGGATGCGGAGTGCAGGACGGCACTTGGTGCGAGGGCGGTAATCCATTAAATATAAGATTAATAAATAAATATATAGGAACAAATTATACAAATTAAACATCGACGTGGTCTCAAATAGGAAATTGCAATCCCTGGAGCATCGCCGTAAAGTCACTTGCCTATCGGTCACTTATCATCAGGTGAGATGGGAGACAAAATCCTAATCCAACAACATTTAGTAAAAAAAAAAAACAGCTTGTGCTAGCCCCACAGATAGTTGTGAGTTGTGTCATAGAACACTAACTCAATGATACTATATTTTATAATAGATACTAGATACTGCGTATTTAGATGAGCATTCAAGACCCTGGCCAAACTGAAAAAAATGTTTTCCATCATGAGCTAGCCGAGGAACGAACCCGGGGCCCTACAATTCAAAGGCATTTGCGATACTCGTACCACTGGGCCGACAGTCTCTCCCTCACTCTTTATCTCTCTCATCAGATCGTGTTCCTGGATAATTCCTCAGTTTGTTTTTTGGAGCCCGGGGTCCACATTAAGGTAGTAGTAACCTATCATCCCTAAAAATATGAAGCCAAAGGCTTCTTGCGTTTTCCCTTTGTCGGGGTTAGGATGGAAATAGTTTTATTGTATTTTAAAGCAATAAAAAAACGAAAATGTTTATTGCCGTTCTGTTTCAAATAAGTTTATCCTAACAAAAACCGGCCAAGTACGAGTCGATATCCCATAGACGAATGGTTGTGTACCTTTATACAATATTTAACTATAAAAAAACGCTCAAAAACACTTATTAAATTAAGAAATAAAATATCGTAGAATATATAATAAAAATTCATGCAAGCGGGGCTTAAACCTGCGACATAGGTCTATATACGACCTATATATATATATTTATTTACTATGTAAAACACTTACAAAAATATTGGTCAACAACACGTTCTTTGTATGGCTTTGTACACCCGTTAGATTTTTTATTTTATCTTATTTTTGTTGTTTCTTGACTTCGCTCATATATTCCTATTTGTTCTTATAGCGTCATTAGGTATACTAATCAGTGAAAATTTAAAGCTCAAAATATACCTACAGCTTCCCTCCCTCTAGGCCGCAAACTTACTAATAGGACCCCGTTTTGGCTCTCTGGGTACGGAACCCTGACAAATACACACAAGTCACATTTTACCATTTTTGGATAAATGTGAGAATGTAGGTATATTTGTAAACTAGCTGTATTGAGTGAGTAGGCAATATAGTCGGCAAGCAGACTATAAGCTTTGGTGTACCTATTTGCAGTGCAAAAATGGCCACAGCTTGGTTCAACACATGTTTACTAATGGATACTGACTGGATATTGACTCCTGAATATTGTGTTCGGAATATTTCAATTCTAGGAATAGACATGTCTTGTCAATTTAATACGAGTACCTCAGAGGAGTATTACTCGTACATATCTTCTGTCATATTTGTGTCAGTTCAAGTAACATTTATATAAGTTAAAGGAACTTGAACAATCGAACCGTGACAATTCAAACAGCATAATGAATCAGCTTTTTATTCCTTTTTGAACGTTTAATACTTAACTTATTAAACTTATAGGTATGCAGCGTGTCGACTATGTTTACCGAATACCTATTGATGGGTTTGCGGCACTTAACCACAACATCATTTATCTACAGAGTGGGGGGCAGTCACAACAGTTTCTTGAATACTCTGACGGAGAGGTTCCAGTCGTCGCTGTGGAGGTGCTGGTGAGGACAGTAATCTTTGAGACCCACTCGCGAGTGTATTTTTTTTAGATTAGATTTTTTTTTTAATTTAGTATTTACTTACATAATTGAACTCTAAAACAACGGTTTACTCACGTATTATTAGTCGGTGTCACCGACATGTTTCATACCGTTGTTTTAAAGTTTAATTATGTCATATTGCGTGAATTTGAATAAAATGATTACTAATATATGTACTTATGGATCTTAGTTATCTGAATATAAAAGATTTTTATTTTATACTCGTATGTGCGTTGACAGCGGAAATATTAAAATTTGAGTGGCACAAGCAATGACAGCTTATCATGAAAATTTGTAAGGATTATTATGATTTCAGAGTTTCAGACACATTCCGCACTCATCTATACATATAATAAAACAGTATACATATAATAAAACAGTAAAAATATTTTGTCTGTACATTAAGAATTTTTGACTGAAATGGATAGAGGGACAGAAAAAAATCGTAAAAAAAAATTTTTACGATTTTTTTGTCTGTCTGTCTGTCTGTATGTATGATCACGATTATCTCCGAAAATACTGAACCGATTTACTTCAAACTTTCACCAATTGCTTTGTTTTAACTCAACAAAACATCTAAAGTTCGTTTCATCAAAATCGGTTCATTATAAAAAAAGTTATCGTCATTTGAATGAACTCAAGGCATTAGTTTGCCTGCAAATATACACGGTGAATTTTTTATCGTTTTGGACCCTTTAAGGGGTGACACAGACCATCAAAATAAACAACAACAAAAAATTCGAAATTCCCATAAAAACTGGCCGGGCTGCGGGACTCTTTTTATGGAAATGACGAATTTTTTTTCGAGTTCCCAGCATTGGCCCCATAGAAAAAGTTGTTCATATTGATGACCTGAGTCACCCCTTTAAGGGTCCAAACTGTTCCTGAGGGATGGACACTAACGGCGGCGGCGTAGCCGCGGGCAAACGGCAAACCAACCGAAACTGCTGCGCCTAGAAACTTGAAATTTGGTACAGGGGTTCTTTTAATGATGTGAGTGAGCGCTAAGAAAGGATTTTTAAGAAATTTAACTTCTAAAGGGGTAAAATTTATATGGAATTTTCTCATTTCTGGACTTAGAAGTATGAAAGTAGGTATATAAGCTCTCGTTTAAATTCAAAAAGATGTGTGTAGGTAGATGAAATTTGCAAAATTCCCCCCTTAAGGGGTAAAATGGGGGTGGGTGGGTGGTATAAACTTTGTATGGAAATTTTCTCATTTCTGGACTTAGACGTATGAAAATAAGTATATAAGTAGGGGTAAAATAGCGGGGTTAAGATTGTATAGGAATTTACTTATTTCTAGACTTAGAAGTATGAAAATAGGTAAATAAATTCACGATTACAATTGAAAAAGATCTGTGTAGGTCAACTGAAAAAAAATCCCCCAGAAGGGGGGTAAAGTTTGTTTTGAAATTTCTCATTTCTGGACTATGAAGTATGAAAATAAATAGGTATGTAAGTTCTCGATTACAATTAAAAAACATATTTGTAGGTGAAATGGACAAAATTCACTCCTAAAGGGGTAAAATGGGAGGGTAAAGGTTTTATGGAAATTTTCTCATTTCTGGACTTAGAAGTATAAATAATATCCATACTTCCATACTAATACTAATATTATAAATGCGAAGTCTGTCGTTTTGTTACGCTTCAACCATTGAACTGATTTGGATGAAATTTGGTATGGAGGTGTGAGGCCCGAGGAAGGACATAGGGTATGTTTGATTCCGGGAAATTCTACTGTTCCCGAGGGATCGACACTAACGCAGGCGGAGCCGCGGGCAACAGCTAGTTTATTATAAATCTGTTTTTAAAATCCCTTTTCTTCGTGTCAAAAACAGGCGCTGCGACCTTGTGTGTGACACGCAGCACGTGCACTCTACTCTGCGTGATTAATAATTTGTAGCGAGTTTGAAGCACGTTTCAGGGGAAGCGGCCTATAAAGGCACAGCATGTTGTTAAGAGATTACTTACATGCTTTAAATATAATGTATCTGTTGTAAAAGCTACGTACAGTCATGAGCTTTAATATGTATACACATCGGTTCTCAAGTCAATCTGATAAGGTCTAAAATGGAATACAATTGTTTAAATATCATTGCTCGTGACTGTACCTAAAACCTCTGAGATGTAGATACTAATCGGTCAAACTGCTTTTGCACTCACGGAATAAATTAGACAAATTTGTATAGCAAAATCGATAAAATGGCTTACAATAATATCACCACTGCTAAAAGGGTCAATAAAGTGATATAACCACACAGAGACGTATAGTGTGCATGCGGGCGTAGCGGGTGCGAACGCTGTATATTCAAACTGATATTATATTTCTGTATAACGTCAATATAACGTGACCGCGTTTTAGAGGGAGTATACGACTATGTGCATACGCGTAACACGTTTGGATCTTTTTCTTAAATGCCATGTTCTGCAGCGATTATGTGAAAAATTGAAGATCCGTCTTGAGTCTGAAACATCACGGCATCACCTACGTAAGTGTCACATAAGTAAGTGTAATAATATTGTGTTTATAAGGCATTTTGGAGCAAAAGCGTGCAAGATATTGAACTGGAGACACCGGTACTCGAACTAATTTTGGCCGGGAACCGATCTGACCTAATAATATTCTGATATCTATGGCTGTAACACTCGCTCCTGTGTGGAGCGGATTGTAAAAGGTGCAGGTATTATGTGGATAACAATGATGTATGGAGTTTACGTGCCTGGAGTGTAACGTATCTTACAAATTAAAAAGGTCTTGGAAAAGGTGGAAGCCCTTGTGCGTGCGTTATTCTTCTTGGCTGTTTTGTTATCTATTCATATTTTTTTCGATTTACCACACTCTGGTGTAGGGTATATAAAGTATTTGATTTTATTGAATTGATATATGAATTACCCTATTCTACCGCGTTATTTATAGCCTATTTGCATTTCTAATGTGTCTGTTATAACATCGTAAAGTTCCTTTAAAATCCTCCCAGTAGCTTTTGCGTGAAAAAGTTTTGTTACTTTTTTCTTCATATCTTCATCCTTACATCCAAACAAACAGGATAAATAGTTATAGTTTTTGGTTATTGTGAGAGTGGTGTAAAAGCTGATGTGATGGATAAAAGCTGCTTTATAATTTTAAAAAATGTAAATAGTAAGATATCTACGAAATAAATGTAATGATGCAAACACGGCGTAAACGAATTACATAATTATGTGTAATAGTTAAATAGGTATGGCCCTAATCCTGGTACCCGAAAGATGGTCTTTTCCGAAACTACTTCCTAATTTCAAAGTCATCAAACTTACATAATCGAAAAGCTTTTATAAAAAGTTTGAATTTTGTACTGAAATACGCATTTTAATTGGAAAACTTTTAGAGGATTACGTTAGTTCTGATTCAACAAACAAATCCGTATGACGAGCTAAGCAAAAAGTTTGATCTGATCTGAATCTGTAACAACCATGGAATAATGAGACTAACAACTGTTCCAGGCTTGTTCGGTTCAAACTACGATTGTTTTTTTCATATATACTCGTACGTATCAAGTATATTATTTTATTTTAGCACTAGCTTTTACCAGCGGGTCCGCCGGCGTTAATGTCGATCCCCGGGTACATTTTTTCGGGATTAAAGGTAAAGTTATGTCCTTCCCAGTCCTTCGGTTTAATGGTTGAATCGTGAAATGTAACACAGACAGAATTACTTTCGCGTTTATAATATTTGTATTAATTTTCATTTATTATACCTGAACTATAATATCCGAGCTTCGCTTAGACACCTATTCATGTTATCATTATTAATGTGCCTGCTGCTTCTCTTCCCGCGCAGATCGTAAAATCCGATCGTGGGATTGGGCTTGGGACTATTTGATTCCGTTTTCCATCTACACGCCCTCCAACATGCTAAATGTGGCCATAAGGTCTTATAGACCCGGAAAAAGACGTGATACTTTGTTTGTATGTGTATATCTGAGCGATGAAACCTAGCTAGATCTCCGTGAGCTAGGTCGATAGAAGATCCAAAATAAGATAGTCGGAAGAATTTTAACTAAAAATGAATTAACTTATATTAATTAAGGGATAACGAAAAACTGTAAGGATAAATAAATATATACGAACAAATCACACAGATTGAGCTAGCCCCAAAGTAAGTTCGAGACTTGTGTTATGGGATACTAATTCAACGATACTATATTTTATAACAAATACATATATAGAGATATAATAAAGGATAAAGACGCTTTTGCCCAATTATTTACATCATCATCATTTCAGCCGTAAAAAAGTCCACTGCTGGACAAAGAAGGAAAGACATACTCACCATGGTTGGCAGGCGGAATGGCGAACGCAATTTCTGTGGCTTCTTGTGCATCCGACGCTGCTCCCATAAGAAGCATTTTTAAGCTGGGGAATGATAGGAATTCGTTGGATTTGGAAAAGTAGATGAAGCACTTCGATGAATGAGGGAAAAGCAAGTAGCAGCTCGGGCACACGTACCCGTGCGTGCCATACCTGCGACCACCGGCCAAGCAGTTGAACATGACCTTGACAAATATAAATCTTGAAAAAACTAGCATAATTAATATTTAAAGGAGCAATTCAGTGACCCGTGAAGGCGTACCGTTGCGTGATTTATCTCAGTAATGCAAGCTTATTCACCACATTTATTTTAATCTAATGCATGCACACTAGGTACAAATATCATTAGGCACAGTAATGATAATGCTAATGACAAAGATAATTATTGCGAAAATGTTTTTTTTTTGCAATTCCATGTGACTATCCTTGGAGTCGCCCAAGTCCAACAGTGGAGTTCGCGCGGCTGATTTGATTATGATGATCCTAATATGTTTAGCTCTGTACACTATAATCTCTAAAGTACTACCGTAGCGTACAGCGTAACGAGGAGGGAAAGGATTAATAAATAAATATAAACGGACAAATCACACAGATTGAGATAGCCCCAAGGTAAGTTCGAGACTTGTGTTATGGGATACTAACTCAACGATACTATATTTTATAACAAATACATATATAGATAAACATCCAAGACCCAGGCCAATCTGAAAAAGATCATTTTCCATCTTGACCTGGCCGGGGATCGAACCCGGGCACTCCGTGTTACTCCGGCTGGCGTGTTAACCACTGTGCCACGGAGCTGTCAATTCAATGTCAAGATTAAGAAATGATGTGTGATTTTTATTTCAATTCAGGATTATTTCAATCTTAACAAATTCTTTTTTGGATAAACCTTTGTGTGACACAGCGTAGAACGAGTATTACCTATTAAACACTCTTATAAATTTAAATACATATTATACCTAGAAATGAGTCCTTTGACCAGCAGTGGGACAATATAGGTACGTTAATTAAAAAAGTATAAAATGAACTGATGGGCGAAAATCCGAAGAATCATGTTATTAGGCGATGCGGTTAGTAACCTATCACCATAACATACCCTTTGATTCTGTTCACAAGCTATAGGTCAACATGGTAAATGCGTGGCCTTTATAAGGGAAAAACGTGATAGTATGCATGTATGTATGTATAAAGTGAAGTCCCCTGACGCGGTAACTGTACCGCATGAGGCGGTTTTCACTAACGTGCATCAGATGAAGCGGGGGTGGACCGCTGGGTAAAAATATTTTTCATCACATCTGTTCAAAAAACAAAGAACAGTTGCCCAAAAAAAGGGTCTAAAATACCTTTATATTCCCAAGGGATTAACGTGTAAAACTCTTTAGCGGCGTTTTACACTTTTTGGAATGGGTAAAAAATGTGACAGTCACGTCAGGACACGTGACCTGAGATCGCCGGCGCGGCGTAGGAGAGGAAGTAGTATAGGTACCCTTCTTTTACTACGGCGCGGAGTTTTCACTTCTGCCGGCACTCCCGGCAACCCGTTGTTTTTTGATTTCCCAAACACAAATATTGTTCCGACAATAATGCCCCCACCCAAAAAGATTATCTTAGGCCCTTACGTCACAAAATAAGGACTATTTCGTCAATTGAACATTGCCTAGCGCGGTCTCCGACACCTCTCGAATAACAAATACGGTTGAAAAATACTAGTACATATAAAAACCTTAATTTTAAACTAATTATATAATCTCATCTATTCTTAAGCTTAAGATTGAAAATATTTTACGTGAAATAATGTAAGCTGCTTAATATCTTATTCTACAACTAAAGTAGGTAATTTCGGTAGAGTTACGACATAGACTTACGTCAGACGATTAATTTTAACTAGAAAATATAAATCTAATGCGCTAGCGAGATGAAATGATAACTTTTAAGAGTACATTAAGTTCGTCTGCGCATCTTTAGTAATTTTACTTAAATGTAATGAAATATTACTCTGAAATATCGCTTTATATTAAGTGACGGTCCCCAAAGCATAGAGGTTAATACACCAGTCTCTGACGCGAAGGGAACCGGATTTGATTACCCGACGCGAGCAAAAACCTTGTACTACTTAAAAAAATGTATACTGTTCTGGAGGAAGATTGACGACAGGCAGACAGAAGGCCATAAAAACTTTCTTACTACCTCCGTGGTCCAGTGGTTAAGGCGTTTGCCTGTAGACCCGGTCGTGGGTTCGATTCCCACGGGAAGCATACATTATGTAGTTGTTTCCAGTTTGGTTAGGACATTGCAGGCTTGGATCAACTGATTGTCTGATAATAAAGATGATTCTGTGCTTCGAAAGGCACGTTAAGCCGTTAAGTCCCGGCTACCTATCTCGTAGTCGTTAAAGGAACCACGTCAGAGGCCGAGAGGCCGTTCAGAAGAACTCTGACACCAGGGTGAGCATGGTCGATTGCAGGTGTCATCTACACGAAATGATAATGATGTCAATAACATAGCATAAATGCTCTCATAATACGGAACACGAGCTCCGATGCATCAAAGATGAGGACGCAACACTTGGATAAGGAGGATTGATATATTTTTAGGTTAAGTAGATACTTATTCAACATCATTTTCCTTGCTCGATTTTGTTAAAACAATATTGATGTGAAATATTCACGGGCTTGTAAATCTTTAAGTTAATTATATTAAAGAGCAAACATTTTTCATCGTATTTTGCTATGGGTATTAGGTGTATGTTCCTGTACGTGTACAGACGCCCGTCAAATTGAACAACTTTGGAGATAGAACCAACTCTAGGAAATAATAGCCGGAACTGGGCATTTTTTATGCGAATGTCGATTTTATCGACATTCGCATAAAAAATGCCCGGTTGGTTGTACACGCTTTTCGAGTTCCCAACACTGATAGGAAAGTTGTACAATGTCATGTTTATACCCTTCTCTGTAAATATTGAATACAACAAATTGTTAATTGAAATGTATGTTATAAACTTTTTCGGTTAATCTGTATATTTGTTGGTGATAAACTTAAAGGTTTGAGTATTCAAACTTATAAATACTCTGTGGGTTCAAAGTTGTCCTAAAAAAGGTTATTTACATGGAAAACTTTGTGTTGAATTCTTCTGGAATTCTCGTTAAAAGTTTCGTTTTTGGAAGTTTTTATGTGGTCCTGAGCTGGCTCATCATGCTGGGATACTTAGTAACTTTGCTGGG
Organism: Elegia similella; assembly: GCA_947532085.1. Classification (NCBI taxonomy): domain Eukaryota; kingdom Metazoa; phylum Arthropoda; class Insecta; order Lepidoptera; family Pyralidae; genus Elegia; species Elegia similella. The sequence continues at coordinate 23,277,781 of OX383930.1, forward strand.
ACCCTTTTAAGACCGTCATATTTTAACGATAGGCTTAGCTAAGTATTAACTCGGGTAACTTTTTCTTTTTTTTATTCTGTTGTAAAAACATCGACTTGGAAATCGTTACAAAGTTAGAATTAACCAAAATGAGAGAAAAACGAAGGCGATTTAACGGTTGCGTCACAATACATTCTTGCTAATATACTGCACGTACATCAAAATATTCACAAATATGTTAAGAACTGTCATGTTCATACATACAATACTAGAAACAAAAATAAACTAGTTAATGAAGCTTTTAGACTACAGAAAACTATGAATACATTTTTAGGGCTTAGTATTCGTTTGTATAATAAAATTCCTGACAATATTACAGCTTTGCCATTTCCAAAGTTTAAAGACGTAACAAAAAATATATTATTGAAAAGAGCTTATTATGGCAATAATGATTATTTCGTTGATAATGCTTGGCGTCGAGACCTCGAGTGATATGCAGGACTTCTCTAAACGCTTTTATTTTAATTTTACTTATAATTGTTTTCTTTTTTTGTTGCTGCTATTTTATTTTGTATAATTGTCTAAAATCAACTCTTAATTGTAAAACATGTATATGTTTGCGGTCAACGAGTGTCGACAATTAGTTTTCGAGTTTTGTGCTTGAGATCGAGTAAGTCATGCTCACTAAAATGTTCAAACTGGTGGCGGCGTTGTGTGTCGGGTCGTCGAGTTCCCTCTAATATGGTTGAGCTCAGCGATGGCTGATCCATGCGTCAACTCGTGAACGGGTGCTGCCAGGGGGGACAGGTCTGCTCGGCCTCTTTGGGACTTTATCATATCTGTTGTTGTTGCACGCTCAATCGCTAACATAACGTGTTCCACAAAAATATGTAAATTAAAATATTATGTAAGTTATATACAATAACATGACATCAGAAAAAAAAGAAAAGAAAAATATTAAATATCATACAAAGCCCTTCAGGCAAGTAGGCGACCAATACTGTTGAAGAGTTTCTTTCGCCGTCTTCTTCTCTGCAGTGGTCGGTTCCGAAACGCTAGTAGTTTGTAGCTTTTAAACAATAATTAATAATTTGAATATAATATAATAAGTATTATTTAAAATGTGAATTGACGTGAAAAAGTGCTTGAAAAGGCCTATTTTCTGAATAAATCTTTGAATCTTTGAATCGATGGTTAATTATTTGAACAAAAGAAAAAATCAATGTTGTTTCTTTAACGCGCTGTATATAGAAGAATTTTTTTTTGTTTTTTTTTTATGAATAGGTTTTTTGACCAAAAACTGAAGCAATTGAGATTAAATTTTCTACGGAGTTAGTTTGAAGTCCGTGAAAGGAAAAGGGGTTGGTTAGCCTAATGGCAATGTAATCATTGCCAGGTAAATAAAAGCTTGTAAAAAGGTTTTAACACATAATAAGTGTTACTACAATACCTTTAAATATAAAGTGCAACAAACTCGGTTGTCTGTGGCGCAAACAGACGTTGCATATGTAATGCGGCCAAATTACCGGAACATTTCGGTCGCGCATAGTTTGGCTTTCGCGTGGAACAAAGCACCCGCAGTGCAAACCACGGATTGTGGAAATACGCTGTGCTCTAGCAGTCTATGTTGTATACACCCTTTATACTTAAATGTACTTATCTAAATTATCTCGTCTAATTATATAATCTAAAAGATTTGAAAATATGAGATTTTTACTTGAATTGCTGCTAAGGATATCTTGAATTGAATGAAAAAAAAACTTTCACTGAATCAATTAACTGTTTAAACCATCCCCAATTGTAATAGGTCACTGATTGAAATCAAGGGTTTACTCCACACAACGTAAATTTAAAAATAACTCTTGTATTATGTAGGTACAATTTGGCTAGTCTCACTTTGGAAGCATAAATCCTAAAATAGTACCATGTAGGTATGTTGATACATATTGCGGGCTTGTAGGTTATATTTTTGTCTTTTTTAGCACAGTTTCCCATAATTATGAAGCAGGGCTCCAAGAAGCCAGGCGAAATTATAACTTTAGTAGTATTAAGTTGGGGGCACAAAAACGCGCCCCTAGCCAAAAAACCACAGATAATGAAACTACACCCTGGTCTATCTGTCTGCGTTACAGTGCTAAACTCTCTCTCTCTCTCTCTCTCTCTCTCTCTCTCTGTTGGCATTTAAGAGCGAGGATCTTGTCTTTGTGTGAAAATAAACGAACACAACGACTATTTTCCGTCAGGAAACATTGTAGTGATTCTTACGAATATGTAATAAGTCACTGATTCTCAGAACAATATGAGGACTGATTTGCCATTTCCTTCTCCATCTAATATACGATATACATATCTTAGTTATCTAAAATATATATGTAGCTATTACTTAAAAATCTAGATTTTTTTTAAATAGGTGATGTATCCATTATCATTTGTACTGGTTGAATTAAGTCAGCTACCTATTAAAACATGATGAGATATATTACATAGAATGCAAATTTAAAAAGTTTCGCTAGACTGTCCTTAGTAATAGTTCCATAATACAAACGTTCATCATAATAGTAGTAACTTGTCTAGATTTTGCGGACTTGTAAGTTAAGACAAAACAAATATGTGTATTTTTGGCGCATGCCCCTAACCGCGCGAGCTATATGGCTATGCGGCTCCGACTAACTTCTTAATTTTTTGAACAGTGCTAAACTGCTTAAATTGTCACAGATTGCATAAGCTCTTATAGCGTTCTACAACTGACAAACGTAAAACGACATAGCATAACTGGTAGGAAGAAAATATGAATAAAATATAGAATATTCTATTTCTTACGTGATCGTAGCATTCGTAGCATACTTGAAGCGCATCGTCGCTCGTAGCATAACATGATTACATTCGTAGCACCTGGTTGTAATAGAGAAACCGTAGCACTGGACTGTAGCACTTCTACAACTTTTGCAGTTTATGTAGAAACAAGCCAACCTTAACAAACTTGTTTTAAATTATCTGTATTTTTAAGTGTATTATATTTTGCATTCACAATGCTATTTTGATATACTTTATTAAATTAAGAAATAAAATATGGTGAAAAAATCTCAAGGGGCGGGATTTGAACCTGCGACCTTAAGTCTATGTACGACTTAAGGTCGTTTAAGGACATCGTCGACTTAAATCAAGCAAGTCAAAGTTGACCAACTTCTTGGTCCAATTGAGCTGAAATTTTGTATAACATTGTACCTAAATCGGATGAGATTGGAATAAAAGGTTGTCAACGAGCTGAGAAATGACCAAAACTCCTCAAGCTCACGAAAATAGAAGTACACTCGTCTACCATTTCATTCGCATTCGTTATAAACCACCAGAGAGAGATACCTAGTACACAGTTCTAAACTCAGACAATAGAAAGTTCAGAGTCGACTCGTATTTTAATCGGATTTCAAAGCAATTCCCGCTGAGCTCCGAGGGAAGCCACGTATTATCGAAATATCTCAGCAAAAATATGAGAGTGAACAATCCCCGCGGCTTATTACGGTCGGACAACTTTTATGATTCAGAAATGCCGTTTTTGTGGACTTAAATTAGAAACACAGTATGGGATTAGTTAGCTATTTGAAACTGGAGACATCGTTATAGATGAAAGTAACTGATTAAATTACTAAAAGTAGTAACACTTTTGGTGTAAAAGGTAAAGTTAGCGAATCTATACTAATATTATAAAGCTGAAGAGTTAGTTTGTTTATATGTTTGTTTGAACGCACAAATCTCTGGAACTACTGGTTCAAATTGAAAAATTATTTTTGTGTTGGATAGTCCATTTATTGAGCAAGGCTTTAGGCTATAAAACATCACGCTGCAACAAATAGGAGCGAAGCATCAATAAAAAATGTTTTGAAAACGGGGGAAAATTATTTATCTAAACTAATTAATCATAATAACATAAATTGCTGCGGACGAAGTCGCGGGCACCAGCTAGTTGTTTACTAAGTCTATATTTTTATGTACGATTATTAACATAAGGCTTTTTAACAAAAGCCATTCAAAATAAAAATACAACGGAATTCATAGATAAAAATATGGATTTATACAATAGATAAATATAATAAATACATACATACAATACATACATACAATACATACAATACATACATACAATACATACATACAATTTATACATACAATACATACATACAATACATACATACAATACATACATACAATACATACATACAATACATACATACAATACATACATACAATACAAACATACAATACAAACATATTTTAACAGCTAGGAAATTTAAAAAAGTGAGGATAGGTAGCACTTAACGATATGTTTAAAATTGGTGATAGTTTGAGCTTTTCGAGTATCGAGGGGGAGGGCATTCCATAAATAAACCGCTTGGACAGAAAAGGACTTGGAGAAATATTTGGAAGCAGGAGCAGGAGTTCTTAGCCTGAGGGAAAAAGTACTAACCGCGACTCTCAACATCACTGAAAAAAACTAAAACTTACAGCGTGATTTTGAACCTCCTAGCTAAGTATATTGAAATCTAGGAATCAGAATCCCTAATGGACAGAATTGCATGAAAAAAAGCTAAATGACGAAAAAAAAATTTGACCTTCCATAGAAATTCGTCCAGCTCATCAACTTTGTATGGGAAAACTATTGATTTTATTGCAATCAGCTTTTTTTTCTTACAATTCTGTATTCGATTAGGGATTCTAATTCTGAGATTCCGATATAGCTAGGAGGTTGTTTATATGAACTCAAACACCATTACACTCCTTTTTTTGACAGTCGTTATCATAGATTTAAAAAAAATTGTGACTTCATACTTCTATGGTCGTTATATATATCTCATAAACATATGGATCATATCATTACATTACTGTCAAATTTCACATCGTTCTAATATAGGTTAGTAGGTATATTTCGCTAATAAAATCAATGCTCGCGCTGTAGATACAACATATGTAGGTATACGCACTGCGTTATGTCAAATCAACCAAATCCAATTATTGGCTTGATTAAACCGCGTTGGTGTTTGGAAGCTGTCATCTATAAATTATACCTGTATCCCAAATCCTGAATAATATGTTGTGATATTAGAAAATACAAGCTGATTCTAAACTCCTGGTTTTAAAGTCAGTAGCAGTAGAATCAGTCAGTACTATTTGTTGTTGTTTTGTGATTTGAACCAAAGATATAAAGACAAATGTGATAATTTGAACACAAAGCCTTAAGATGGCGAGAATTTTTGGGGCAACACGTTTTTGTAGTTGATTACGTGGTTTCTAGTTTCTTATACTACTTATGACATTTAATAACGATGTTACAATATAAAACCCATGTTTATGAACAATGATCAAAATATATTGTATGCAATTAGTAAATATTATATAGAATAACTAAAAAAACTGTATGGTGCGGTGGTAGTGAGATTTACTTAGCGGGCTGGTGGTTGTACGTGTTGCTTCTTCGTCGTCTATGATCAAACCAGTGGATCCGTGAAGAATTGTCGCCACTACTACTGCGTCTACCCCGTCATTTCGTTATTTTTTACAAGAATACCTCGAAAAATAAATAGCTGGCGACATTGGGTATCTAGACATTGACTTAAATAAACTAATTTTTAAATATACTTCTAAATAAAAAGTATTTTTGTAAAAAAATTCATTCAGAAGCTTTTATTATAAACGAATCCACACACTAAAGTGTTTTCCAAGACAAACCAAATGAGACCAAACACTATCGGTGTGCCTTGTTTAGTTTAAGAGTTTCTATGGCCTCCTTCAGACTCCATCGTCAGACCAGCACAACGATTCCACAATATTGTACTGCCATCCGATTTACACATGCATGCAAAATTCAGCTCGATCGGTAACCGAGTAGTGAATCAAATTTAACTTGCAAGATTTGATTACAGACTAACGTACAGGATAGGTAAAATTAAACAAAAGCTTGTAAAAACTAAAAAAATTCACCGATCTGCCTGCCTGCCTGAGTATCAATAAGTTTTCCTTTTTTTTCATTTTTCCTTTTTTCTTCAGATTCTGTATTCCGTCTTCCACTTAGGAATACAGAATCTCAAGAAAAAGGTTAAGGAATTCTGGTTCCGAGACTGCCTGTATACATAGATTTAAAAAAAATTGCGTCCCTGTATAGGTAAATTAACAATTTTAAACTTTTAATTTTGACCAATTGGCGATCGGACGGCCTCCGTGGCGCAAAGGTTACGCCAGTTTGTGACATGGAGGCTCCGGGTCGATTCCCGGCACGGGAAAAACATTGCCTAATAGGTAGCAATGATGCATTCAATTCTGTATAATGGGCACTCCATACGTTCGACCATGATCACGACGGCACACTGTACATCGCTGCGTTATATGGTAAACTCTCAAGAACTTTTGTGAGTTAAACAATAATGTACAGTCGGTGCGATGATGACCGAAAGTATGATGGGGCCGTTTGGCATATTGAATTCAGATACACATATGTGGCTCCAAGTACCACGGAGCACACGCACCATACGAGTATTACGTATAAATGGGTTATGTCAAATCAGTCAAATCTAATTATTCCCTTGATTAAACCGCATCGGTGTTTCGAAGTAATTACCTTTAACCAATAATCAATACCTAATCATTAATCAATAAGTTTATTTAGGATAGGGAAAATTGAAAATCACTCCACTGACAAGAGTCAGGCTCTCAAATATAAAGAAAAACATTTACTATGATTAGTCTGATATCTGATTTCACATCTGAGGATTGTTGACGTTAGTAATTTACTTGTGCAATGTGCGGTAATCTCAGAAGTCATGGCAAAGGCGATGCGGCTAGCAACCTAGCACTATTTTAATTCCTTTCCCAGTTTCACGCTCAGGCTATTTCTATTCCATAAGCCATAACAGATAGAAAATCCCTGATGGCATAGGTAATAAAGATGTAATCAATACTAATAATAAATCTGTAAGGATTGGTCATGGAGTATTAAGTATCCTATCCTGTGTCCTGTACTTCTAAATGTTTATCTACCAAGTTTCATAAAATTCAGTTAATTCGTTTAAGAGTTATGGAACATACACAGTGACGTGCACAGACATTTATCATAGGGTAGACATAATTATAAAACTTACCTTACAAACATACCACCTATATACCTTACCTTACTATACGGCTAGTTATCTACAACTCGTTTAATATTATGATGGTCTTTCGATCTTCGACCGCAAAAGTATTCAAAACAAGCGAAAGATAAGAGATATGATTACAACCTGCGAGCCACGTACACGTAAGGTTTAAGATTAAACGTGGATTAAACTTTAGAATAACTAACCATAACTAACCGGTTAGGTACTTGATTTGTTCAAAAGCGTAAAACACTTTATATTTCGATTTCGGCATGCAAACACTAAGCGACACAACTTTCACATGAAAATATTTTTGTCACAAATGAAATTTAACTGATAAAGCATTTAATTTTTAAATAAAACTTTCATCTTGGATTGTTAGTAAACACGTTAATCAATGACATTTACATAAGTATGAATAATATCTATAATGACATTGACAGGTGACGTTGACATTAATATCGCGCGCGGCAGCCAATAGAAACCTCGGAGACAGTGTCTCAAATTCACACACACAGCGCCAATTTGCTTTGCATGTGTGAGCCGATGAAAGATGTTTACTTGTACTACTACAAAAGCGATTTCCTATCGGTGTATAATAATTTTCTATGTGTGCGTGAAAAGTCAGACCTTTGAAATTTTGTCTTACGCGGCTGACGTACGCGTATAGATACTGCTTGGCGCGGGCACGCGCGGACCGCGACCGCAGCACCGTACTTGATCAAAATCGACTATAAAGTATTTGCTAGCAGAATTTTGCAGGCGCACCGAATATAATTATTTTTTTGTAAGAAAAAAAAATGTAGGTATTTATTTAGCGACTGCAGGGTAGACATTGTCTAATAGTCTATATGGACTGCACGTCACTGAACATACATATACTACACACATACAGGAAAAATCTAAAAAAACGATATATATGTTTATTGTTTTTAGAGACATTTTTTCTCCAGTTATGATAAGACATGGCCCCCATACAAACATAACATAATTAATAATGTACGCGAACAGAGTCGCGGACACTGCTAATTAGTATAGGTATATATGTTTGTACCTACGTAGGTACTACTAAAACAAAATAGCGCCTTAAAAAAATAATCCATCGACAACACTGTATGCAGTCATCGCGATAGTTACCGTAGTCCATTAAAAAAATCATCCATTTAAACTATCAAAAATATTGTACCTAATTTCATATTCCTCCAAACCACAAGCAATAAAAGTCTGCATGGAAACATACGCAGGTATTCCATAGATTGCCGAGTGATATGAATTCGCTCTTATCTTAATTTTGCGTCACATCCGTTGTACGGTGTACCATATTTTACCGGGGTAGGGAAACCGTGCAGTATAAAATATTAGAATCGAGATGTAAAATAAAGAGACACAGCATACTACAGGCGAATATCACACTGCCACCGCATCCCGATGCGGTAACGAAGCAACAGAATTTGCATGCGGCTGCGGAGACTCGAAACCACACCGCCGGAGCTGCTTTTTTTTTTTGGAAGGACTATGTAGCTAGCTCCATGTGAGTTTCGCTACTTCGCCGGGCGTACCGCCGGAGCTGCGTTGCACGATGGGTGACATTCATCATCTATGTCCTCCCATCGTCTCCCTTTTTACTCATGATCACTGTATGCCTTACAGTCTATTTCGACAATTAATTTATCTATTTCGGGAGTTATCTTTGCTCAGTATGGACCGTATCGCATCTACGTTCGGTAGAGCGGTACCGTCGCACACGTCGCACCTCCGCACGGAAATGCGGTGTCAGGAAAACCGTTTAGCATGAGTTAAAAAAAAAACTAGAAAAGATTACTCAAGAGTAGCACAGCTAATGCTAAGCATTATGTAATGCTAAGCCTATGGATGTAGATAACTGGGTGAGTTGAGTTAAAAAAAATTGGTAGCAATGAAGGTAGATATTGAATTGAAGACAGGACTAATGTTGCCCAGAATATCCCTGCACGTGTAATAAGAAAAAACACAACATACTCGTACCTACAACCCCATACTGGGCTCAACAATAGGAGAGTAAGTTAGAGTACATATATTACTGACAACCTCGATTTTTTTTTATTTTTCTAGATTATCGTATCTTCCACTTTTAGTCTATGTTTAGGCTCCGTGTTATGTTATGAAATATAATTGCATATTCGTGTCCCAGTCGCCGTCTATCTAAGCAATTTTTACACGGCTCTCATCTCGTTCGTTGTCAAATAGTCCTTGTTCTGAACAAAAATTCAATACCATATTCTTATTATCAAACGCGCTGATCACATACCTCGGTAAAACTTTTTTCATGAAATTTCTGGTTGTTTTTCCGTGACTCCACAAAAAGGAGTGTATTGTTTTTAGAGTTCATGTATTAAACGTATGTATGTATGAAGGTATGTCAGTTACATTATTCTGAATAACTCATCGGATTTCAATGTATCCTTACACCTCCCGATGACATAAGCTATAACTATTTTTGACAGGGCAGTCTTATTTTTATGTTTTTTTGAAATACTATTCCTACATTTATGACCATAGAAGAAGGAATTCGTAGATATCCGGGCAGTCAGAAAATATTTTTAATTAAATTTAATACTCGAGTTTTCATATTACATGGTGGAAACGCTGGCTGGGTTTCGTTGCTTTGCTGAAATCCAAACAAATGTAGATATATCATAAATGTGAAAGCATCACTGTTTCTATCTATCACCTTTTTACTTTTCACTTTCATTTACACAAGCGAAAGCTAGTTACTTATTTTTTGTGCTTATTGTTACTCATTTCGGAAATAAATGGATGCATATGCATATGAACCTGCTAATAGCTAGAAAGGTATCTGAAGTTTTATTTTATACTCACTTATGTACTTGCAAGTGAGTATACAAAAGTTTACATATTTCCTTCCTTCACATACGAGTACTTCATAGGTACAAATTTTCTAAGAAAACTTAATAAATATCTATGTGAGCACGCTCTCGGAAAATGTAATAATCTAAGTTACGAAACATACAAGCTGGCCGAATATGATACCTCATGCAATGGTAATATAAAAGTATCAAGGTATAAGATGAGTCGTATTGTCTCCGAAATCGTACATAGTTTACATCCAGGGATCTCGTGCAGCCGTAATAAGAGTAGAATATAACAGTAAAAACGTCGTAAACTACTGGCGGTAAGCGAAACTTTCGTGATAGCATACAAAATAGGAAGGTTACATATCTACTGGTAAATTTATAGTTTGTAAATAAAGTACTTAGTTATTTTGAGTTAGGTAGAAGTTGTTGGCAATACCGTGATGTCCGATGACTAAAAAAATATCGTCTTTTCCATACAAAAGAGTTCTGCCACCCGGCCAGTTCATATGGGAATGTTTTTTTTTGAGTTCCTAGCATTGTTCCCATAGGAAAAGTTGAGTCACCCCGTTAAGGGAACGTCGAGGGTCAATTTACACGCTGTATTTATATATACCTTTCATTTCCGAACACAATATATTTTGTCTATGTCAGGTTACGTTGGCAAGTTTAGGAGATACGTGGTATCATACAAACGAACATACAAACTTTAATAGACATAGCGGCCAAAATCATAAACCTCTTTTTGGCTTTTCCGTAGTCGGATAAAAATAATATCCGCGCTTCGTGCATCTGTTAGAACGGCACTCATAAAATATCAGCTTTGCAAAGGTAATCTCACTAATGGCCGCATCGGGCTGATTACGGGTGTCCTATATGCGATGCTATTAATTTCTCTCTTTATTAGGGTTCTTTACTATAAATAAAACGGCTTCTATAGTACGGCTTCCGCTGTGGCTGATATGCTACTCCGCTAACCGATAGGTTTAAGGTTCAATTCTGAACGCGGCAAATACTAACTTTTCTATAAGTTAAGGTCAGGGGTGTCATCCTCAAAACTGCTAGGCAGGTTGGGTAAGGCAGGTGTGGTATCGGTTACGAGCGCCCGGTCTCCTGAGCTGCTTTTTGCTGTTCTCCCATTCATCCAAAACCTTCATTCACTTTCCCCAGCTTAAAAATGTTTCCGATGGGCAATAGCGCCAGAAGCATAAGAAGCCAGAGAAACTGTGCTCACCAAACCATCTGCCAAGCATGGTGAGCTTGGCAAAATCCTCACATGGAACCGCAGAATAAACACTAGAACTTACGTACTCTTTATTAGGCACTCTACAAAGGTATTCAAAGAAATATCAACTCAATGTAGTTAGCGATACGGTGTAATTTAGCTCGCGTCAGAATATAGCCTTTTCATTTAAATACCTATAGAATCCATTGCAAGCCAATTTTATTCTTATGAGTACAAACAAGCGATTCATAATTCCAGAAGTTGATGAATCAGTTAATAAAACTGGCCAATTACAATTCGGAGATGCACACTCATTTTCCTTTTCTTTTGGTTTATATAAAGCTTGCCCCCGCAAGCATTATACAAAAATTCTCGCATGGAACCTTCTCCACACGAGTTCGACGCGCACTTGACCGGTTTTTCATATACAAACACTACACATGTAGTAGAATTATGTCGGGGATAAATGAATCGAAGTAGCGGTTATCGTCTCAAAAACTATTTTAATTAAAACCTTCCTAATGAAGGATATTGCCTGAACCGAAGTACCTAGACTGAACGAGCTTGTGGATGCCATTACTAACTGTTCGCCAATGTGTATAGGCCACAGTGTTGGCCAACATATTGACGAACGCGTAGGAGTTTGCGTAAAGCCTCCGCTTTACGCAAATGCAGGAGCTATCGACTTGTGTAAACGTTCCCTGAATGCGGGCCCTGCATGGCCCCTGTCTTGGGACCTTGGCGAACTCTGCAAACAGCGTTCACACGTTTTGTTCTCTAAATCAGTTCATTACTACTAGTGGTTCTGCGAGAACAGTAGACCTCGCGAGCCCTCACAACCAACATCCACATTTGCCCTCCAGTGCTCTAAAATATATCTGTTACTGATATGCTAATTGACTAAAGGATGATTTCCTTCAGTTACTATTTCCCAATCCCCGCTGCTCTTAATTAGGTACCAGAGGAAACGGAAATTTAAACCTACATTCCCCTTAGCGTAAGACCCGACCAGACCCTTTTTTTAAGAGGAAATACTAAGCTCGAGAGAATTGAAAAATATATATTTATAATAGCTATTGCTGTCGCGCCGCGTGCCCAAACAAACCCCGCAGAGTGCGATAGAGATAACTGCAGCTCGGCCGGAAAATACCTATAAAAAGTACACAAAATTAACGCTTCGTAGTCCTCTGATTTCTTCTCCAAAACTCAACCGATTTAATTTCTTTTTACATTACAATTTAATATAAGCTATGGCTGTGTTTCTGCGTTTCTTTTTCTTATATAATTGCCCAAATTTGTTTTCTTGATGTTTGAACACAACGAAAATTCGTACTAATTTTTCATGTTTTTGAAGGTTCATATCTCTTTAAATAATTCAATTATGAAAAAATGTTAACATACGGATTTTGTAGTAAAAAATCATTACTTTATTGGTACTATCCGGTGAGGAATCAGGGGACTACTCTTGTATGGAAACACGGCCCTTGAGCACCATGTTTAGTATGCTTTTGTACACATTAACTAAGTTGGAGTGATCCTCTTCAAGATCGGATATATCGGAATAGCGAACTTGGCATGGTTGAATGGGAGGCAAAGTTTAAGTACCCGGTTTCATAGTTGTTATATTATAATAATAATAATAATTTTTATTTTAGACCTGGTCCATATAACACATTTTACAATGAAGTCTTAGTCTAGAACACATACATAAATCATTTATAAGGTACATTGGGACACTGATCCATTAATATGAACCAGCGTCCAATGTTTCATTAATGCACCGTCTACACCCATTCTATCTGCTATAAGTCTCAGATAGCTGTTGAGACTGTCCCGAATCCGCCGCATCAAGGACGCAGTTCTTTTTCTAATGATGGCTGCAAAACCGTCAACACTTGCAGCAGCAAACATCCCCGACGCGCTGCAGAAACGAGGCAGCCTCATCACTGCTCTAAAAGAGTTATATTGTATTGGACCCGCAACGCATTGTAGGCCCGCTGCCTGTACTTGACCCACAAGCTGCACGTATAAAAAGACTGGCAAAATGCTTTGAAAAGAGTTGTCTTTACGTGCTCATTGCAATAAGCAAACCTGCGGGCCAACATATTCGCCCGGACCGACAATGCCCTGCGTTCCCTTTCTATTTCCATGTCATCTGTGAGTGTATCGGTGACCCAGTGACCCAAATACTTAATGTGAGATACTCTTATAAGAGCAGCTCCATTGAGCGTCACTGTCGGGATAGGCTCATAAGTTTTATTACCCGCCTTGAAAAGCATAAGCTCACTTTTGTTACTATTATATCTGAGCCCATGAGCCACCGCATAACTCTCACAGATAGACACGAGTTTTCTTAAAGCACTGACAGACGGGGCCAACAGCACCATGTCATCAGCATAGCTGATATTGTTGACGAAAATACCGTCAATAGAGCAGCCAACTCCAGTGCTGTTGAGCCCATCTATCAGTCCATTCATATAAAGGTTGAAGAGTGTGGGAGAGGTCAAGCCACCCTGTCTCACTGCACAACTCAACCTGTACATACTAGATAGTGACCCTGCCCATTTTACATAATTGGATTGGTGGCCATACCAGTATTTTAAAAGCGATATTATCTCTTTTGGGACAGAAGACTCGGTATCCAACTTCCACCATAATTTCTCATAACTAACAAGATCGAAGGCCTTTGATAGGTCTAAAAAACAAGCGTACACGGGCGTACCCCTACTAGTGTAATATTGGACAGTGTGCTTAAGGTTCACTATCGCTGACTCGGTGGATAGTCCAGCTTTAAAACCAAACTGAGCATCTTGAGATGTTATATTCTTCTTTAAATAACCCTCAAGCACATTATCCAACAGCTTAGCAAAAATACCTTTCATTTCCGAACACAATAGTATATTTTGTCTATGTCAGGTTACGTTACCAACGTAACCTGACATAGACAAAATAGTTTAGGAGATACGTGGTAACATACAAACGAACATACAAACATAAATAGACATAGCGGCCAAAATCATAAACCTCTTTTTGGCTTTTCCGTAGTCGGATAAAAATAATATCCGCGCTTCGTGCATCTGTTAGAACGGCACTCATAAAATATCAGCTTTGCAAAGGTAATCTCACTAATGGCCGCATCGGGCTGATTACGGGTGTCCTATATGCGATGCTATTAATTTCTCTCTTTATTAGGGTTCTGTACTATAAATAAAACGGCTTCTATAGTACGGCTTCCGCTGTGGCTGATATGCTACTCCGCTAACCGATAGGTTTAAGGTTCAATTCTGAACGCGGCAAATACTAACTTTTCTATAAGTTAAGGTCAGGGGTGTCATCCTCAAAACTGCTAGGCAGGTTGGGTAAGGCAGGTGTGGTATCGGTTACGAGCGCCCGGTCTCCTGAGCTGCTTTTTGCTGTTCTCCCATTCATCCAAAACCTTCATTCACTTTCCCCAGCTTAAAAATGTTTCCGATGGGCAATAGCGCCAGAAGCATAAGAAGCCAGAGAAACTGTGCTCACCAAACCATCTGCCAAGCATGGTGAGCTTGGCAAAATCCTCACATGGAACCGCAGAATAAACACTAGAACTTACGTACTCTTTATTAGGCACTCTACAAAGGTATTCAAAGAAATATCAACTCAATGTAGTTAGCGATACGGTGTAATTTAGCTCGCGTCAGAATATAGCCTTTTCATTTAAATACCTATAGAATCCATTGCAAGCCAATTTTATTCATAAGAGTACAAACAAGCGATTCATAATTCGAGAAGTTAATGAATCAGTTAATAAAACTGGCCAATTACAAGTCGGAGATGCACACTCATTTTCCTTTTCTTTTGGTTTATATAAAGCTTGCCCCCGCAAGCATTATACAAAAATTCTCGCATGGAACCTTCTCCACACGAGTTCGACGCGCACTTGACCGGTTTTTCATATACAAACACTACACATGTAGTAGAATTATGTCGGGGATAAATGAATCGAAGTAGCGGTTATCGCCTCAAAAACTATTTTAATTAAAACCTTCCTAATGAAGGATATTGCCTGAACCGAAGTACCTAGACTGATAGAGCTTGTGGATGCCATTACTAACTGTTCGCCAATGTGTATAGGCCACAGTGTTGGCCAACATATTGACGAACGCGTAGGAGTTTGCGTAAAGCCTCCGCTTTACGCAAATGCAGGAGCTATCGACTTGTGTAAACGTTCCCTGAATGCGGGCCCTGCATGGCCCCTGTCTTGGGACCTTGGCGAACTCTGCAAACAGCGTTCACACGTTTTGTTCTCTAAATCAGTTCATTACTACTAGTGGTTCTGCGAGAACAGTAGACCTCGCGAGCCCTCACAACCAACATCCACATTTGCCCTCCAGTGCTCTAAAATATATCTGTTACTGATATGCTAATTGACTAAAGGATGATTTCCTTCAGTTACTATTTCCCAATCCCCGCTGCTCTTAATTAGGTACCAGAGGAAACGGAAATTTAAACCTACATTCCCCTTAGCGTAAGACCCGACCAGACCCTTTTTTTAAGAGGAAATACTAAGCTCGAGAGAATTGAAAAATATATATTTATAATAGCTATTGCTGTCGCGCCGCGTGCCCAAACAAACCCCGCAGAGTGCGATAGAGATAACTGCAGCTCGGCCGGAAAATACCTATAAAAAGTACACAAAATTAACGCTTCGTAGTCCTCTGATTTCTTCTCCAAAACTCAACCGATTTAATTTCTTTTTACATTACAATTTAATATAAGCTATGGCTGTGTTTCTGCGTTTCTTTTTCTTATATAATTGCCCAAATTTGTTTTCTTGATGTTTGAACACAACGAAAATTCGTACTAATTTTTCATGTTTTTGAAGGTTCATATCTCTTTAAATAATTCAATTATGAAAAAATGTTAACATACGGATTTTGTAGTAAAAAATCATTACTTTATTGGTACTATCCGGTGAGGAATCAGGGGACTACTCTTGTATGGAAACACGGCCCTTGAGCACCATGTTTAGTATGCTTTTGTACACATTAACTAAGTTGGAGTGATCCTCTTCAAAATCGGATATATCGGAATAGCGAACTTGGCATGGTTGAATGGGAGGCAAAGTTTAAGTACCCGGTTTCATAGTTGTTATATTATAATAATAATAATAATTTTTATTTTAGACCTGGTCCATATAACACATTTTACAATGAAGTCTTAGTCTAGAACACATACATAAATCATTTATAAGGTACATTGGGACACTGATCCATTAATATGAACCAGCGTCCAATGTTTCATTAATGCACCGTCTACACCCATTCTATCTGCTATAAGTCTCAGATAGCTGTTGAGACTGTCCCGAATCCGCCGCATCAAGGACGCAGTTCTTTTTCTAATGATGGCTGCAAAACCGTCAACACTTGCAGCAGCAAACATCCCCGACGCGCTGCAGAAACGAGGCAGCCTCATCAGTGCTCTAAAAGAGTTATATTGTATTGGACCCGCAAGGCATTGTAGGCCCGCTGCCTGTACTTGACCCACAAGCTGCACGTATAAAAAGACTGGCAAAATGCTTTGAAAAGAGTTGTCTTTACGTGCTCATTGCAATAAGCAAACCTGCGGGCCAACATATTCGCCCGGACCGACAATGCCCTGCGTTCCCTTTCTATGTCCATGTCATCTGTGAGTGTATCGGTGACCCAGTGACCCAAATACTTAATGTGAGATACTCTTTTAAGAGCAGCTCCATTGAGCGTCACTGTCGGGATAGGCTCATAAGTTTTATTACCCGCCTTGAAAAGCATAAGCTCACTTTTGTTACTATTATATCTGAGCCCATGAGCCACCGCATAACTCTCACAGATAGACACGAGTTTTCTTAAAGCACTGATAGACGGGGCCAACAGCACCATGTCATCAGCATAGCTGATATTGTTGACGAAAATACCGTCAATAGAGCAGCCAACTCCAGTACTGTTGAGCCCATCTATCAGTCCATTCATATAAAGGTTGAAGAGTGTGGGAGAGGTCAAGCCACCCTGTCTCACTGCACAACTCAACCTGTACATACTAGATAGTGACCCTGCCCATTTTACATAATTGGACTGGTAGCCATACCAGTATTTTAAAAGCGATATTATCTCTTTTGGGACAGAAGACTCGGTATCCAACTTCCACCATAATTTCTCATAACTAACAAGATCGAAGGCCTTTGATAGGTCTAAAAAACAAGCGTACACGGGCGTACCCCTACTAGTGTAATATTGGACAGTGTGCTTAAGGTTCACTATCGCTGACTCGGTGGATAGTCCAGCTTTAAAACCAAACTGAGCATCTTGAGATGTTATATTCTTCTTTAAATAACCCTCAAGCACATTATCCAACAGCTTAGCAACTATGGTCGCTAGTGATATCGGCCTATAGTTACCAATACTCGAAGCATCCCCAGTTTTATTTTTAAGTATAGGAACTACAATCGTTCTCGACATCTCCTCAGGAATATATTCATGCCCCATACAGAAAGTAAACAACATGGCAAGTACCCTTGGTAGATGTTTACCTGCATGAAGCAACTGCTCAATGCTTATGAGTCATGGCCGGGAGATTTACCTCGATTCATGTTGTTTACTATCCTTGCAATTTCCTTTGCCGTCACTCTTAGAATTTTTTCCCCTTGTGGTTGTGGCTGAATACTACTTTTTTCAATCCCTATACTAGCATCTAGCGGCGACTGTACAGTAAAATGCTTTTTAAAAAGGTTCGCAATTTCAGTATGTTCATTTATTCCTTCAACACTAACAGGTAAGCTCGGTTTCGGATTAAATTTACTGGTTTCTTTCCAAAATTTACTGAAGTCTTTTAAATGAAATGAAATGAAATAGAATTTTATTCAAATTTGGATATCATGTATCTCTTTCTGAACGTCATATTATTATTTTTAATATTTGCAAAATCGATAAGCTACTAGCGTTTCGAAACGACCACTGCTGAGAAGAATACGCCGAAAGAAACTCAGTCCAGTATTGGTCCCTACGTGCCTGAAGGGCTACACTTTCACATATTTATAACAAATTGAATTATTTTACATTAAGTAATCACCGATGTACAATTTATTGAATATATTACTTCCATGGAGTTTTATCTGATAAATAGTCATTAATACAATAATAGGCATTTTTAAGCAATTGATTTTTAACAGCAGTCTTAAACTTACCTAATGACAGAGCCCCGGCTGCTGCGTCACCGCAGCGGCTCGTCACAAAGGGGAAAAAACAGGCAAGCTCTCGCATGCCTGTTGAATCGAGTTCTCGAAGGGACCAGTGCGACAAGGAGGGCTTCGTTAAAGTAGAGCGGAGAAAAAAGAAGCCCACCATCCGTAACCACCACGGCAATGCACCGCATGAACCGACCCTACTGTTGCGTCCCGAAGTGAAGACGACGCAGCTGTACGTGTCCCGCTTGCATTGGTCTACGAGGGTAGAGGACGTCGTAGACTACGTGCTGAAGAAGTCCAAATTCACATTGAGGGTCGAACAGTTGGCTTCTCGCCATAAAGTGAGCTTTAATTCATTTGTGGTGAGAGTACCGACCCACCATCTAGAGACCTTCATGAAGGAGGACTTCTGGCCGCAGGGAGTCGTTTATCGGAAGTTCCGAGGAAGGCTGCCTGCTGATATCCCGCGCCTCACGTCGCCGACTTTACGTGAAAACTAGTTTTTTTTTTTAAGATATATTTTCGTATGTATTTTAGTCTGTAAGGTATATATATTTATGGGCCTATGTAATGTTTTACTCGTTGCCTGAAATAAACGATTATTATTATTATTATTATTATTATATTGAACCCTATCAACGCTAACTTTTTGAATTCGGCTACTCAAATAAGATTTGATTAATGCAATAGATTTACCTTTAATCCCATAGTGTTCCAATTTGGACAGCAGGGTATCGTGGTCTACACAATCAAATGCTTTGGAGAGATCACAAAAAACACCAATAGCATTTTGTTTTCTCTCCCAAGCACAATATATATGTTTTAAAAGCACAACACCCGCATACGTAGTTGATCGACCCTTCGTAAATCCGTATTGTTCACTATGAAATAGACCATTTAGATTAAAAAAAGAAAGTAACTGATTAAAAATTAACTTTTCAAATATTTTACTTAACGCTGGCAGAATAGAAATTGGACGGTAATTTGTTGGATCATTTTTATCACCCGATTTGTACAACGGTATAACTTTACTTAATTTCATTAGATCAGGAAAAGTCCCTGTATCTACACATTTATTAAAAATAGACGCTAAATAAGGAGCAATTATTTCTATAATATTACTTATGACTGATACTGAGATGTCCCACAGGTCGCCAGTTTTTTATTATTCAAAGTCTTGAACGTATCAATGATTTTTTGAGGGGTTACATGTTCAAATATTAGAAGACTGTTACATTCCGGTATACAACTAGTTAATAACTTTTTAGATTCCACAGATGTTGAAAGTAAGGAGGCAGTAGTATTCACGGTAATATTTGTAAAGAAGTCTTCAAAATATTGAGTAATCTCCTCGCTAGTACTGAGGACCTTATTATCTATTTTTAATTCAATTGGAATAGCGCGTTTTTTCGTTTTTCCTGTTTCTGTATTAATAATTTTCCACGTTGTTTTTACTTTGTCACTAGAATTTAAAATAGTCTGTCTGGTATATAAAGATTTTGCACACGCACATACCCTTTTAAAAATTTTTGAATAATTTCTAACAAATTTAACAAAATCAGGATTCTGATTATAGGCTTTCATGGCTAGTAATTCATATAATCTATTTCTACTGGCGTAAATGCCTGGAGTAGCCCATTCACTAAACCTTTTACGATTACGTTTAATGTTTGTTTTAATTTTAAACGTATTGTTAAATTCCGATTCAATAACATTAAACATTTTGTTATACAGTATATCTGGATCATCCCTAGTTTCCTCAATAAGGGGCATTATTTTTGATAAATTATCTTTAAAAACTTTGATTTTGTCTTTTGTAATAGATCTAAAGGTGATCTGTTGTAAGTCTACTTCGACGTGGTTTGCGAATTGTACGAACTGACCAAAGTGATCAAAGGTAAGGTTTTTAATAATAACTTTGTCAACAGGAGTGCAATTACAGAAAACATTATCTATGCACGTTGCAGAATTACCTTGACTTCTGGTTGGCTCCAAAAATAAACTAAATAAATCAAAAGACTTAAATAAATTTAAAAATCTTACACTTTCAGTAGTAGTTACTAGTAAGTCTACATTAAAGTCGCCACAAACTATGACGTTTTTACGACTACAGCATAATTTCCTTAAAACATCTTCAATCACAAGTTCTAATGTATTATAATCTGAATCAGGTGGACTGTATACACATACTATAATAGAATTCTCTAACTCGATACATGCTAATTCAACACTACACTCTATAGAAAGACTTACAACATCCTTACGTTCTTTGTATTTCAAGTCATTTTGCGTTAGAATTAAACTGCCTCCTTTCTCTTTTGTCCTTCTGGTATATGAGCTAGCCCTAGAGTAGTTTTCAATATTAAATTGTAGTTGATGTGACTGCATAAAATGTTCGGTTAGACAAACTACATGTAAATCTTTACTATTTATAAATAACTCTAATTCTAATAATTTGCTCGTCAGGCCTTGGATATTCTGGTGAATAATATTGAATTCTTTGGCTTTGACTGTTGTCTTATTTCTTAGTTTAAATTACACTTACTATTATTAACTACTACATTTTTAGTAATACAGTTTTCTATGTCACAGTTGGAGATTGCAGTTGTACTCGTACAATTTGCAACACAGTGTTGTATATTATAAGCTACAATTGTAGCAATTTGTCGCCTAAAACTAAATGGAAGATACATAGTATCCTGTGTCAACTTAAATTTATATATAAATTTATTAATATCTAAATAAAAAATAAAGTCGCTATGACGACAAGTCATATTGTACAAATGTACATTCAAGTCATGTATATGTCAATTTTTTTGCAAAAAAAGCAAAGAATGCTGAGTTGCAAGTTTATCCATTTTTATCTGGTTCTGATTGTTTTGACATTGTTTAAGTTTCATTTTAAAGTATAGGTATTACCAATTGGTCAAAATTTTAATAGGACGCTAATTTTCAACTATTATGGCAGACAAACATGCGAACTTTAAGTTAAGAAGTGGCCATAAGCCCCGGGTTCAAGGCACAGGATAGCATGTGAATCTTTATTATTTATTTTTAATTTTTATTATAGGGTTCTAAGTTTTCAATTATAAAAGTAATACGCAGTATCATGCTTTAAACCAAAAAATATTTTTCATATTTTCATTTTTGTTCCTTAGGGAAAGTTGTTCAATTTCACTCCCTCTCCCACTTTACGTAATTCAACTTCTTTCATAAATATACAGAAAATCGATTTCAGTCAACTTTTGGGCAAATTGCCGACTATAAACACGTTCAAGTTTATCGTATAAAAAAGTTGTTCAGACAAAAAAGTTGCGTCTTAATGAGAATAACAAAAAAGTTTAAGGACATTTTTGTTTTTTTTTTCAAATAGCTGTGCTATGAGTTCTTTAAAGTTTCGGACCCCCATATATCCGCCATTTTTCAAAATTTCGAAAAACTGGCACGACAAAAAAATTCTATATAATTACCGAACCTGCTCACAAAATTTCATGAGAATCGGTTGAGAAATGCGACCTGTAGGCGAGAACAGACAGACAGACAGACAGACGGACAAAAGAATTTTGGGCCAGTGGAAACTGAGACGCTTCGCTCGCTTCGCTCGCTCGGTCAATTAGATTATACGTTTTCAATATATTTACCTCGTCCTATTCCTATGACTAGCTCCGTGGCGCAGCAACGCCAGCCTGCGACACGGAGTGACGGGGTTCGATCCCCGGCCAGGTAAAGATGGAAAATGATCTTTTTCAGATTGGCCTGGGTCTTGAATGTGTATCTATTTATGTATTTGTTATATAATATAGTATCGTTGAATGAGTATCCCATAACACAAGTCTCGAACTTACTTTGGGGCTAGCTCAATCTGTGTGATTTGTCCGTATATATTTATTTATCTTTGTATAGTTAGCGTTCACCATCTTCTTTCGCGCCATTTATTTTTACATTGCTACTTTTTTACGTAATTATTAAATGTGCTGTTTAAATAAATCGCTGCAGCCGCCAGAGCTTCCAGGTCCATCTTTTCAAAACTCCAAAGCACAATGCGGTACGCAAGTGTGAGTGAATGTGTATCAGCTTGCAGATGTCTATGGGTAACGGTGACCACTTTCCATCAGGTTGCTCGTCTGCTCCTTTGCCGACAAACATAGGTGCCTACATTAAAAAAATGTGTAAACAGCAAGTAAACAGCTACACATCGCAATCGCAAATGCGTTGGCCCAATGTGTACATGGACATTTACAGATATCTCCCACGTCCCGAATTGAAGTTAAAACGACCAGTGAAAATAAGTCAAAAAGATTCCACATCACAACTGCTAAAAACACGTTTCTTGTATGAGGACGATGTACGAGTATAAGTAGGTACTTACGCATGAAACCTCTTTCATGCTACCTCGCTTGTGTTGCGAGATTAACCAAACACTTTCTACACTATTGTTTTTAACCATCTGTACTTTGACGTCTTAGTAATAAATTTACCAGCAACTTTGGAGTTTTTGGCGGGAATTTTGAAGGAGTGCACGGTTTTTATCCATACCGACGGACGAACGAACATCAGAGGGTCAGTAATAAGATACCAGTTTTCACCCTAGAAACCAAGTTAATATATAAAATGCACTTAGGTATTAAAGAAAAAAGCGTGCAAAAATCGGGGTAGAGAAGTTTTGAGTGATTTCTTATATTATAACAAAGTTAACCTATTGTTGAAAGAACAACAGTTCGGCGAAAGTACTTGTGTAGACCTATGTACGTAGATAAACTTTCGATTGAGTGTAGGACCATTGTCAGAATTTATGTAATCTGAGAAAAGTTCTTCACAAGCACCGTGTGAGCTTGATTGATTGCCGACCTCTTGAAGCGTTAGTGAGCTCACTAAGATTCGAGTTTTCTTTTAGTACCTACCTGTTAGTTTTTTGCAGCCAAACTTCAAGATATACAAGCTGACTGGTAAATCACTTTATACACGGTGAAATTTTGATCTTTTCCTATGGGACCAATGTTGGGAACTCAAAAATTTTTTTGACGTTCCCATACAAATTGACCTGTCGGCCGAAATTTTTTGTATCGAACTGTCAATTTTTTTTTGAGTTCCCAGCATTGGTCCCTTGGAAAAAGTTGTTCATATAGACGGGCTGAATCACCCCTTTGAGGGTCCAGAACGATCAAAATTTCACCGTGTATTTTGATAAGGGGCACTTAGTACTCGATCCGAATCCGATCGGTCCGAATATATAAAAACCGGTCAAGTGCATGTCGGGCCACGCACAATATAGGGTTCCGTAGTTGCGAATGCCAGCTTTGAGTTTACGGCAAAAACGTCGATAAACGAGCCCACATAGAACGGTGGTAGCTGAAGAAAGAGTTATAAAATCTTACTTCACAAGGGAAATTAGAAAAAATATTATCTATTTGATTGAGTTCCACCTCGAGCAGAGGCAAGCACTGGTAACAAGATTTTGTAGGTATATTACTCCGCAGTAGGCAGGCACCAAGCGGCCTAGTATCGTTCCGCCAAGCGCCACGCGCGTTAAAACGTAAACACATTGCTATTAATTTAGATATTATTTGTATCTTCTTACGGTTCACGGGTGTTACCCCGGTCCTTTAAGAGGCTTGCGTGGGGATATAGATCCATCCAACACGTAGAGGCCCTTTAGAGAAGTTGATGTAATGTATTATTAAAGCTGCCGTGATTTTATATTTTCTTAACGTGATTTGTAAATTAATATTCAGTAGTTGGTATACGTAACTAACAACTGTCATAACTAATTTTCAATTCAATTTGTATGGAATTTTACTTTTCCAAGTACATTTATAGGTTGGTCGACTTTGACTCTTTATTTTGTAAACTCTACTTTCCTTTAAACTTCGTAATATATTCTATCTCTGAGAATTTTTTCACGTACCTATTCATATACAACCATTTAGTAGACACTGGACTCTAACAAAAATTTGGACTATAAAACCAAATATTTAAAAAAAGGTTAAGTTGAAAAATGCTGTTCACAGTTTACAATATTTTTAAAGACCTATTTAACAATACCCCACACATTGGGTTAGTTGAGAAAAAGAATACTCCCAAACTTGTATATAACGAAAAAAACCTTTTTCAAGATTTTATTTTACCAATTTTGTTGCCGTGATTAATATACATATCCATACCGAATTACAGCTTTTTAGCAGCTTAGTCTCTGAGTAAAACAGCGGACGGAGAGACGGACAGACATACGAAACTATATGGGTTCCTTGTTTACTTCGGAACCCTAAAAAATAGGAGTTTAAAAATTTAACTAATTATCCAATAAAAACTGTTGACGTGCCTACTACCTAGCTGGATGTAGGTATGTATGTATATTTGACGGCAAACGAGCAGCCGAACTACCTGATGGAACGTGGTCTCCGTCGCCCATGGACAGATGTCCATTCGACAATGCATCAGCATCTCCTCTGGTGTTGCAGATGCAACACCAGAGGAGATGCTGATGCATTGTCGATTCTTCAGATAGGTAACTGTAAACAGATAGGTACACGCCTTTTTGGACGACCCCAAGTCATAGCACTCAGGGAAAACCTCCCATTCCACAATAATACGAGTGCGGGGATCCTTAACATTCCTAGGTAATAAGTATTTATTGGTTTTATATTTTTGACGCTACGTGTGGTCATTATTTTTATGTCCTTAAGTATGACACGTGATTACCTCATATTTATCTACAAGGGACCAATCATTTATTACGTAAGACGATTTTTGGCAGTTATCGAACCTCTTTCCCTCTGTGATAAAAATAAGAACAGGCCGATCTTCTCCCCTTGTTTCATATTTTAATAAATATTAATCGAAAGGAAAAATATAAAATAAAGTTGCGCAGTGCGGTCGGGTCCGTTGGAATGGAAATTTTGTTTTTTAAACTTTCGCGCTTTATACACATAATTATGTATATAAACGGGACTTAGCGGGAACCTTTTTATTATTTGTTTTCGTTGACGTTTCAATGGAGTTACATCCATCGTGGTCGCAACGAGACTGTTGCGACCACGATGGATGTAACTCCATTGAAACGATATCTCAGTTTCTGTTGAGCATTAGTCAGAACCAAACGCTACTCAAGTTAAACTATTAAGTCAGTGGTCGTAAACATTTTTCCATATTTCAAAAATAAATTAAAATATATCTCTTAGTCATGAATACGTGTAGTAGATGCAAAACTGCGTTCAACGATGGTGTGCAGTGCTCTTCTTGTAGAAGTATGTACGACTTTGGTTACGCCGGTATAACGGAATCTGGCTACAGGAAGCTAGGAGCAGATAGAAGGGCAGTCTGGAAATGTACGAACTGCAGAAATGCGGTAGCTGGAGGCACTGCTAGTGAAGATCCGGTCTCCCTTGACAAGATCTATAGTGAGATTCTCGAAATGAAGAAACAACTCTTAAGCTTGCCCACACTGGCTGAAGACGTTAAAGCTATAAAGAATGAGTTGCAAGATCTTCGAACCTCTTGTGAATTTAATAGTGACAAGCTTAACGAATGCACTCGAGAATAGAGGTTATTGAGGCAAAGCTCCCAGAAATAGACCGTCTTAAGGAAACCTTAAGGTCAACCCAAGAGGATCTTGCAAAGTGTAAGCAATCACTTGCAATTAAAGAGCAATGGTCTCGGCTCAACAATTTAGAAATAAAGGGAGTTCCCATCAAAAAGGACGAAAATTTATTCGAGATCATGGAGTCCCTTGGTAAGCACATCAAATGTTCAATCTCTAAGACTTTAATTAATTACATTGCCAGGGTACCAATTCATAACACCAAGGAGAAGTCGATCGTGGTAAACTTCACCAACAGGTACATGAAGGAGGATTTTGTGGCGGCAGCGCGGTCAATAAAAAACCTCACTGTGAGTGACATCGGCTTTCACGATAGTACCCAGCGAGTCTATGTGAATGATCACCTGACTGCGGAGTCAAAGAACTTATTGACGAAAACCAAGTCTATCCTGAAGGACAAGCTGGGATATCGCTATGTGTGGGTGAAATTCGGTAAAATACATGTGCGACAGAATGATACTTCCAAAATACATATTATTAGTTCGGAAAGTGATTTAAACAGACTTGCTGAATGTGTTTTTTACGTAGATTGAATTCTATACATAAATACTTTCTTTTTGCTATTTACTTAATATATGATACTTTGTTGCTGGAGCAATGTTATATTTATATTCTTGAATATTTGCTATCTAATATTGGTATCTACTTAACATTAAATTTATCTTTGTTAAAATTGTTTAGCACGCCTGGAGTGCATTCCATACCTCGACTCCGCTTTTGTTCACACCCGGGCACCTTTTGTTTAGCTTATCTCGGCGTTGTGCTTGCAGTGAATACTATTAAATGTACGCCTATCTCGCTCTTTCGCACGCATAATACGTACTGTGCATACTTGCCTGTTCACACTTTTTACATACCATACATCGCTTTTTAACTACGAGTTCTGCGCAGTGTCATTTATTATTTCTTTACCGTACTTATAAATTAAACTGCTACTATTCTGTTTCTTATAGTCTTATAAAATATCAATGCATAATTCATGTTTAAGTATTTATTATCAAAATGTAAGAGGGCTTCGAACTAAAGTCGATACATTTAAGCGTAATATTCAGTTATCTAACTACGATATTGTTTTTATAACGGAATCTTGGTTGTTGGATGGAATTGCCGATAGCGAAATGTTTAGTGACCAATTTGTTGTTTGGAGACGCGATCGCGAGTATGATTCTCTGGGACAGTCATTGGGCGGGGGTGTATTGTTGGCGGCACGAAAGGAATTACTTGTTATGCCACAACCAACATTTCACTCGACCGCCGAGGACCTGTGGTTAACTTTAACGCTAAAAAATGGTGTCAACTCGCCTACTAAGCTTCACCTTTGTGTTTTATACTTATGTACCCAAAATTTGGGTAACTCATTTTCTCAACAATTAGACAATTTTCTAAACAAACTAAATGACATAATGCTGCAAAATCCTCTTGATAAATACCTCATAGTCGGCGACTTTAATATGAGTAGCATTAAATGGCATTTAAATGACGAACTGTCTTATAGCCCATCGAACTTCCGAACGACTGACGAATGTTTACTCATTGACGAATTAAATATGCTCGGCCTGGCTCAATACAATGGCGTCTTAAATAGTCAGGGTAGGATCTTGGACTTGGTGATCTCAAATGATACCGTAAATGTTAAGGAATGACCGGATCCCTTGGTACCAGTGGATCCTCTACATGGTGCGTTATTAATTAGTGCCGATTTTACTTCTGTTAACAATTTGAAGCCATCTTCGGCCACCAAGCGTCTTTTTTATAAAGGGGACTACAGTAAAATTAATATAGAAATTTCAAAAGTTAACTGGGCATATGAACTTTCTAATATGACTATGGACGAAGCTGTTAAATTTTTTTATGATTTTATTTATTCTCTTATTGACAAATTCATACCCGCTGTTCAGTCAAGAAACAATTCATATCCCTCTTGGTACTCTAGAGCACTAATTAAGCTAATTAAAGAAAAAAATAAATATCTTCGAAAATATAATGTTTATAGTAATCGAGCGGATCTGGAGTCATTTAGGTTACTGCGAGACAGGGTAAAGCAACTTGAAAAACAATGTCATCATTCGTATATTGAAAAAGTTGAAAATTCTATTGTTAAAAATCCGAAATATTTCTGGACATATATTAAATCAAAAAATAATAATAAATCTAGTACTTTTCCAAGCTGCCTTACATATAATAATATTCAAGCCAATTCTGGTGAAGAAATTTGTGAGGCATTTTCAACATATTTTCTTTCAAATTTTGCGCCGTCTTCTTCACCGTCCCATTCTAACTTACACCCTGTCTCTCCTCCCAGTACCCCTGTGTCTCACATTTCCAATATTGAAATCATATTAGACGATGTCAAGAAACATTTAATGTCGCTTGACACTTCTAAATCAGCTGGGCCTGATAAACTGCCAGCCTCTTTTCTGATAGCAACTGCTGATAGGATTTCAATTCCTATTGCCTTATTATTTAAAAAGTCTCTGCTAAAAGGCGTCGTACCAGCTATTTGGAAGTCCGCGTTTATAACACCGGTGCACAAGAAAGGGCCAAAAACAGACGTTATAAATTATAGACCTATCTCAAAGCAATGTTTAATAGTTAAGATATTTGAACGAATTATATATGATCAGTTATATCCGGAATTAAAAAAATCCTTTGGTCCCTTTCAGCATGGATTTCTAGGTGGTAGGTCGACAGTCTCCAATCTTGTGCTCCTTAATGATTACGTTACTGGTGCTATGGATGCTGGCAATCAAGTTGACGTTGTATATACGGATTACTCTAAATGCTTTGACCGCATAGACCATAATACACTTATGCTTAAACTGGTGTCAATAGGAATCAGTGGAGATCTCTTGAGGTGGTTTTCGTCCTACATTGACCATAGGTCTCAGGCGGTCGTGGTGAAAAACTACATTTCAAGCTGGGTGGACATATCTAGTGGTGTGCCTCAGGGCTCATTGCTCGGGCCCCTTCTCTTCAATATTATGATTAATGATATAGACCATTGTCTAGTTTCATCACAACTGCTTTGTTTTGCGGATGATATGAAAATCTTCACCACTATCTCATCTCAAGCAGACGCATCTGCTTTGCAAGCTGATATATCCCGCTTGGAAGAATACTGTTCTCAGAATGGTCTGGACCTTAATCCCTCTAAATGTTGTGTGCTCACCTTCACCCGAAAACTAAACATAATTCCGACTTCATATACGCTCAAGCAACAAACGCTTCAGCGTTCTACAACAGTGCGCGACTTGGGCGTATATCACGACAGTAAATTATTATTTGACACCCATATAGATAAAATAGTTTCAAAGGCTTATCGAGCACTTGGTTTTGTCTTAAGATGTTCGACTTCATTTAAAGACCTCAAGACTTTAAAAATACTTTATTGTACTTACGTACGAACTCACCTTGAATATGCCTCCCAGGTATGGAACCCAATTTATAATGTTTATACTGACCGCATTGAAGGCATCCAAAGAAAGTTTATCAAGCATCTTTGTTTCCGTCTCAAGAGGAATTATAGTTCTCAAAATTATTTAGATCTGTGTAAAGAGCATCATCTCATTCCCTTGAACATCCGTCGAAATGTCGCTGATATAATATTTCTATTGAAGATAGCTTCTAGCCTAGTGGACTCTCCTGAATTGTTATCCAAAATTATGTTGAATGCTCCATCTAGATTACTCAGATTTAACCCCCCTCTTTACATTCCAGTTGTATCTACGAATTACCGCCAGAATTCTTATATTTTGCGTGCGGGCGACAATTTTAATAATATCTCTAGAAATATCGACATTGATTTATTCACTGCAAGCGTAACGAAAGCTAAACGGATACTTTATGAGCATTTGCTCCAGTAATGTAATGGCTAGATTATTTCTTTCCTGATAATGTTAGTGCATTTATTTAAGAAAGGAAATTTACCAATTAACATTTTTGATAAAGGTACACTGACCTCTTGTAGCTGTTTTATAATAGTATGATGTTATTGTTTTCTTTTTAGTAGCGTTTTAATGTTCAACTTTTTGTTATCATATATTGTTTCTATTGGTGAGGACCTATAATTGGTTATATTGTTGTTATACTTGTTATTTATTGTGATTTTTTTTGTAGCTGTTGGTCTTCCTATGAAAATAAAATAAAAAATAAAATAAAAATAATAAAAAGGTTCGTGCTAAGTCCCGTTTATATACATAAGGAATGGAAATTGTTTACATACACGCATCCAAACGCTATTTATTATTCTAAAGCGTGTACCTATGTCCATCAGAGTTAATTCCCTAATTCTAATTCAAATGCTAAAATAATTTTTAAATCGGTCGAGTAGTTTCGGAGCTTACTCATGCAAACAAAGAAACAAATCTTCCCTCGTTATAATATTAGTATAGATAAACTTAATTTTGCGTTCTTTGCAATAAACGCAAAATTGAGTTTATCTATACCTATACCAAATATTATCTTTATCTATACCAAAATAAGGACTTAGTAGAACCCCCTACACCCATAAATCATCTTACGTATTACATTAATGACTCCCAAACACTTGGAAAACTGTAATTAGGCACTTAAATATTATTTATTCATAAAAAATAGGTCTATGTACTTTCACGTCAAGATACCTTAAGACAATCGATCATCCCTTGAGGTTTATTTATCCACTGTGATATTATACCTATATAAATAGCTTTCAAGCTTTAAACAAATGAGATGATTTTACATATATACAGATCTGTGGTACTTGTAGGTATGTGCCAGCTGGTTATCCTGTTAAGCACGACGTAAACCTAGGTATTCCCCAAAATATATTGCATCGCTTACCTTTATCTGATAGTGTCAATGACTTTTAAAAATTTTCTTCTTTTCATAACTAAATATTTATAGATATCAACATCCTTAACTCATTTTTATTTCCATATATTTTCATTCGTTCCGATTCTGTGTGTCTTTCTTGTGCCTTCTAAAACTTAATGTAGTTACTTTTCTATAGCCTCTATATTTGATGGCTACGTGCCCAAACTTGTCAAACTCTGAACATATCACAAAGTTCGTGATATAATTACGGACATGTTTGAAGTTCGCTCATCGCTCATTTGAGTGAAAAGCTCCAGTGTTACATGAGAAGTTTATGTTGTTGAAGTATGTTTGTTTGTTACTTACGACAAAGAATATTAAGTATACTATGTTTACGACCTGAAAGTATTTTTGAATTAATTTAGCATGAGGTTTCCATTACATTTTCCGCGGCAATTTCTGATAATCTGATTAATTACTTTTTGTTTAGTATAGATGAATATTTTCCCCCGTTTTCAAAACATTGATGCTTTGCTCCTATTGGTCGCAGCGTGAAGTTTTATAGCCTAAAGCCTTACTCAGTAAATGGACTATCGAACGCAAAAATATTTTTTTAATTTGAACCAGTTCCTGAGATTAGCGCTTCAAACAAACAAACAAACTCTTCAGCTTTATAATATTAGTACGAGTATAGGTATAGATTAACAGGGAAACCGAGATTAAGGGTCGAGGCTTGCTACACTGGATTAGCATGAGATGTGGCATCGGAAGCGACGCGTCATTTCAAAATAAGCTATTATTACGCCGCGTGTCACCTCGCTCTAGCTCGAGCCATCGCGCGCTCGCAGGCGTCTAGACATCTTATACCACTAGACATAAAGGTTTTAATAGCTTGTTTTGAAATGACGCGTCGCTTCCGATGCCACCCCATGCCTTGCCAGTGTAGCGCGGCCCTATGACAATCATCATCAACCTAACTCAATCCTCTGCTGGACATAAGTCTCTCCCAAGCCACGCCACTGAGCATCCATTACGGTTTATATATCTTTTTTAAAAATTAACAATCATACGATAGCCGCAATGCGCTTTTACCGTCACTTCAAAAGTGACAATCAAAATGTTGTACACTGTAATTGTCAAAAATTAGCGAGTGAGCTGGCTGGGCACACGTTCACGTATGAACGTGAAAGGCTTAGGCTAAAATAAAAAATGCGTTCCCGTGAAGCCCTCACTCACACATTCTATTTGACTCGGTGCTACTTAATCCTTATCCTTACTTATAATATAAATGCGAAAGTGAGTTTGTTTATTACGCTTTCACGCCGTAACTACTTGATCTGAACTTGAACTATTTGATTGAATTAACTGATGATCGGTTCCATCATGAATTTTGCATACAAGTTCTCTGGAGTATGGAGAAAGACATAAGCTACATTATCATCCCTTATCGATGCTGCCCTATGACGACTGTGGTGAAAATGCATAGGTAGTTTGTTTACACTTATAAAGATAAAAGATTAGATTTTTCGTTCGTTTATTTTGCATTGAATAGGCTTCGAAACTACTGGTACGATATGAAAAAATTTTTCACCATTAGAATCCTAGATTATCCCTGATGAACATAGGCTATAGAATGAAATACCTACATATATCTACCCGTGCGAAGCCGGGACGGGCCGCTATGAATAAAACAAAAAAATGTATCAATAGAAAAATAATTTATTGATTGATAAAGTATAAAAAAAAATATTGAAAATTACAACTTATAAAACTAAACCTCTCACATTTTACAAAAACTGATAACGATCTCTGGTACTTTATATAAATTTATTATGATTAGATATTAAAATTGTGAGATAACGCGTGGATATGTACGAATTAAACTATAAATAAATATTAATATCGCCAATCCTAATTGTCGATATAATTGACTATCACAATTATTAATAGGCCTTTATAAAACCTTATAGAAATATGACATCTGAAATGAACTATCACACGATTCCAACGAATCACACAAACTCAAACATACCTACAACTAAATAAATGATCACAGATCGCCGCTCTCCTCATCACATATTTAATTAATAAAAAAAGTTATGAAGTTTTCTTAACTAAGTAGCGGCAGCACAGAGGTGTCGTGTCTATCGGACAACAATGTGTCAGGGGTCATTCAAATATTACGTAACCAGAGAATAGAGGAATGGGGGTAGAGGTCAGATCCCCACTCCCCATTCCTCCATTCACTGCTTAGCCCAGAGGCTAGGCCAGGCGTGTCTCGCTCCCCGTGTCGGTATCCAAAACATACCTACGCGCAGCGACACCTTCGAAGGAGACAACCGAACAAATCCGGTAGGAACGGCCCGCGTTTGGTCATATGTGTTCACCGACTTCAACGAATTATGAATCGTTTGTTCAAAGCTATAAGTATAAAATTGGTTTGCTGTAGATATCTAAACTAAAAGGTGCTGCGTTCTGACGCAAGCTCAATTACACCGTATCGCTAACTACATTGAGTTGATATTACTATGAATACCTTTACTGAGTGCGAATTATGTACGTAAGTACTAGTATTTATTGTGGTTAGGCTTATTTTTTTTGACATGACGGCAAAATCTTGCAAAACTAACATATTTTGTGAAAATGATACGTAATTTTGAGCAGGGGGTAAAAATGACTGAAATATTGCTAACTTAATTCTTAAACGGCCCCTGACAGTTGTTGCTGCTTGCCAAATATTAACCAATGACAACTGCTCATTAAATCACGATTCAGTGGTGGTGATTAGCATTTCAGAAAACCTCATTTAATTTTACAGCAATTTCAATTAAGGTGTTTACACTAGGTGTATTTTAAATCTAAAAGATAGAGAGCAAAGTACTCAAATTGCAAAGTTTAATAGAAAAGAAAAGTCGTTTTTGAAACAAAATTACCAATCTCAATGGAAACAAATAAATCGTGGTGTCCCTCAAGGCAGTGTATTAGGTCCGTTGCTATTCCTAATATATATCAATGATCTCCCTAAATGTACTTCCCAGAAATGTATTCTTTTTGCAGATGACACTACAGTGGTTATTAAATGTGAAAACGATAAAATAACAGAAAAAACTATTAATTATGTACTAAAAGATATAATAAATTGGATGAGCAAAAATAAGTTAGAGATAAATTTAAGTAAAACAAAATTAATTCAATTTCACTCGTATCAAACTCAACCTTTAGATTTAGATATTAAATATAAAGACACACAGTTAGAAATAGTTAACTCTTATAAATTTCTGGGACTTGCTGTAGATAAACATCTAAACTGGAAAGAACATATACAATCTGTATGCAAAAAACTTGACAAATTTGTTTATGCCCTCAAAAGGATTAGACAAACAGTTTCCGAAGAAGCGGCACTAACCGCTTATTATGGCTATGTTTCCTCAGTTCTTAGTTATGGATTGATATTGTGGGGAAACTCTGTTGATGTAGGAAGGGTATTTATTATACAAAAAAAATGTATTAGAGCAATAACGAACGCGTGGTTATTAGATTCGTGCAGACCAATCTTTAAACGACTAAGGATTTTACCATTGGCTTCAATGTACATTAGAGACATATGTTTATTTGTTAATAGTAATTCTCACTTCTTCACTCAAAAAAATGAAATATCTGTACGACAACATAGAACACAGTATGACAACTTATTGTTTAAACCTGCCTCACATTGTTCCATTTATGACAAAAATGTTTATAACATGTGCATCATTTTGTATAACAAACTCCCAAGTGATATAAAGAATCTTCAAGGAAGGACTTTTAAGAAGCAGCTAAATGCATGGCTGCAAGAAAAATGTATTTATGACGTAAAAGAATGTTTAAATTTTTAATCACAATAATTTCTAATATTTTTTTTTTATATAATTCAATTAATTAATTTGTTATAATTTAATTTTTTTATGCTTATTGTAATTTGACTTTACTTGCAATATTTGCACGCCTCTTTGTAAGGCTGAATGCATGTTACACTAGCTGATATAACATCTTTATACTACTGTATTCTGGCAAATAAACATTGATTGATTGAAACATTGATTGATTGATAAAATATTCGATAGTTGGAACTCAAGCATAATCAATAGGTTGTTTAACCGTTATACGGTTCAAGAGATAGTTTTTAACTTTCTTCATATGTCACTGTCAACTAATAAAGTTTTGCTGCTGCAGATGTCGAAGCCAGGGCTGTACACTTATTTGTTGCACTTTGTTGCTGGCAACAAAGAATTCTTTTCTATTAAAAACTTAAGTTCAAAAACAAGTCAAAACGTGTCATGTCAGCACATATATGATTCAGTTGTATTTCGGTTTCTAAGCTGGCAAAATCTCTTGTGTACTGTCCAAATATAATCTCAGCAGTTAGCAGTTCTTTCTATATCAACCAACTACCTACCTTCATATACAGTTCACACTTGATGTACACACTGTTCTTTTTGTTAAAGATTGTGTAGCTGTTAGTTAAAAATTGATAAGCCGTCAACTATTGCTAGACTATCGTCACCTCTTTCGTCATTGTTGAATAGAACGAGATGGCGATAGCGAACAGCTTACAAATAGCTAATAAATTGGTAACAAGCCTTGCTTCTTGAAGTCTGAGTCCTTGAAAAGACGATGAGGAGAGCGGTGTTACATTTTTTAACTGCATTCTATTTTACGCAGACTAATACGACCAGATTTCTAATTTCTTTGTTCACTTGAACCTATATTTTCGCCAATATTTGGCGTTAACAAGCGTTTAAAACTTTGAATCAATTATTACATACGACTTCAGGGTATTAATACCACATCTTGCCAAAAAGAATACACAGGAATGTGTCGTAGCGTGGCACCTTATAAACAATACACTATACTCATTTATTCTTGATAATAAGATTTTGCAGATACCATCTGAAAACACGTCATAACAGACCTTGGAATCTGACCATTGACCAGTATTTTAATCTACAATTTATAGTATAAAGTATTTGTAAACATCTTAGATACTGTAATAACGGAAATGGAACATACACAGGCGCCAAGGCAAAATTTAAAACATTTGTTCTAGTTGCCGACTTTTTATACATTATAACATAGTATACATACATACATAGTATCACGTCTTTTTCTCTTGCGGGATAGACAGAGCCTAGGTCTATAAAACCTTATGGCCACATTTAGCATATTGGAGGGCGTGTAGATGGAAAACGAAATTAAATAATGATGGGTTGCTAGTCGCATCGCCTATTGACATGATTCTGCAGATTTTAGCCCATTCCCTCGATCGGCTTTAACGATATTCGCGGGAAGAAAAGCAGCTAGCACATTCTACGCCTTTTCTTTTTTCCCAGACTAGCATGGAGGATTAATATAACAATTTAATAAAATATGGTGTCAGTTGAAAGCACTAAGCACTATTGTATACTTGTATATACTAATTTAGATAGAAACAGTAACATACTTAGTAAAATACTGTTCAATGGTTAGCTTGTATTAACAATCAACAATGACTATTTTTATCATACCCTATGATGAGTCTAGCTTTATATTCTACTTGCTGTGTAGACGTTAGTATATGTTTTATGTACGTAACCTTTTGTTTTTGTTCTGTACTTGATATTCTGGCTTATTAGTAAAAATAATTTTGAAAGGCAAGACCATTATCTTTACAATAAATTATTATTTCCACACATTGTGATGATCAGTACCGCAAATACAGTAAAAAACCACGAATTGAACCGACCCTTGTTGTAATATTATAAGTGAACCGGTATTTTTCAGTGCTGCTGGTTTTTCTATAGTCTAGAATAGCATAGAGGGCTAATAACGGTAATACTTAATGACATTTTTATTGCGATAGTTTTAGACTGAGCAAAACTTTACTATAATTCAACTGCTGCCCTATTCCTATGATTGAAAAGAAACTTCCAAAACCGTCTACAAATAAGCCAGAGCTCAACTAACCTATCTATAGCTAATGCCGTATCTGGTGGCGACTTGCGGCGTGTGGGTGGTAGCGACGGCAAGTAGCAGCGGTACATCGTTCACGTCGATGTTAAGCGAGCGCGTTAACGTGGCGATGTCGCAGAAATCCGTCGACATCAGCATGTCAGCGAGGGTTTTTGATAGTACGCAGAACTCGCGCAGTTTGCCCTCTAGGAAGGTTAAGCACTGAAATAAACAGAAAAATATAGCTTG
The DNA here is from genome assembly GCA_947532085.1 of Elegia similella. Taxonomy (NCBI): domain Eukaryota; kingdom Metazoa; phylum Arthropoda; class Insecta; order Lepidoptera; family Pyralidae; genus Elegia; species Elegia similella. The sequence goes on from OX383930.1 coordinate 23,314,763, forward strand.
CATCGTGTAATATATACACCTACAGTTGACAAATAAACGAAATATGTAACTGAATCTAATAAGGATGTCAAGATTAAAAGGGTAGAACATAAGTGCACTGCTCTCTATACACCGTAACAGAATGGCAGGGCTGAGAGAACAGGTATAGTATATTGAATAGTAAAATCGTTTTAAAACTATTACACAATTCGGCAATAATCTTTGAGACGCGTTTAAAAACGAATAATAAGTACTTTCATTGCCACAGTGTAAGACTAAGTGTAGATACATTCGATGTAACTTATAGCGAAGAAGAAAAATCATAATTTCTACCTGTACTACTGATTCATAAATCGCGAAACATTTTCATAACAATGCTTGGCGGGCGTTACATTAAGGGAAAATATATCTTTATTATGTTTGCCAATAACTAAAACATGTCCAGTGAATGTTCTTCAAGAATTCATATAACCATTGGTCAATACCCGTTCGATTTATTTTCGAGCTGCTTTTAATCTGTTCCAAATGACTAATGTGGACTTTGTCAAGTGTTGTCGTTAATGATGGTACACATGTATCGTTCACGTCAGAAATTCCTTGCAATGACGTCCTAAAATTACGCATAATAGGAATGTTCCCATACATGCGTAATGTCATTTCGTTCATGCCAAAACTAGTGTGTGGGCGGGCGTGTGAAAGTACAAGTGTCAAGGGGAGTCTTACGCGCGCGAGCGTGTATTTTGAGCCCATACGGCTTAAAATACTTAGGACGTCCGTAATGGCATTTCGATTATTAATATTTGTGTACGTTGTATACATTGCACATCTATAATAACATACAGATGAGCAATTTATGACCGACTTCAAAAAAAGAAGGTTATCGATTTGGTATGTTTTTTTTTTAATATTTGTTGGCTGAAACATTTTTTTTTTTTGTTTGAAAGCGATGCTTTCTGATGATCCTATTTCAATTTCATCAAAATCGGTTGAGTAGTTGATTTAATTCGGCTTTTTTATATGAAAGACCTGTTGACCCGGGGGTCGTGGGTTAGATTCCCACGGGAAGCATTATATTTATATAGTTGTTTCCAGTTTGGTTAGGATATTGCAGACTTGAATCACCTGATTGTCTGATAATATGATTGGTCCCATAAGTCGAAAAGTTGTTCATACCGACGGGCTGAATCACCCCTTTAAGGCTCCATAACGATCAAAATTTCACTATGTATAAAGCTATGAATATGAGAGGTAAGTACCAGTTGCGCGGGCACCCTGGCCTGCCACATGGCGGGCAGCGCGTCCAACATGGCGGCCACCAGCGACGACATGCCGCCAGCGCCGCTACACGGGCCTAGCACGCGCACTTGCCTGCAACAAACACAGATATTCTTTTTTAGTGTTCCGTTACCAAACGGTTCCTCTCCTTAAAAATTATTAGCAATTTCGGAGTTGGTCCCATTATGAAAGTTGTTCAAATTCGTGTTCTGATTCACTCCTTAAACGTTTGCTAGTGAATTCAATTTCACCCTGTATTCATAAACGAAAGGACGACGCGACGTTCGCGTGTAATTAGTGTTGTTCAAGAAACCGTGTAGACCCAGTAAGACATTGTACCTACATACACCGTGTATACACATTTTTCATTTAACCTATATTAGACAATAAAATCAAGAAAGAAAACCGGCCCAGCGCAAGTCGACTTTGAAACACACTCAAGAGTTCCGTACCACCATACAATATTAAACTTGAAAACCTCTACAATAACCACGTCTCTGGTATAGATTAGAGACCCTTTTTTTTAGATAATTACGTATTAAACGTCCTCCACTCCATACCATCTCTCTTGTTTAACCAAGTCTTTGTTAAATATTATAAAAAAAAATACGTATATTGTATGGGGATGCCTTTTGATTTTTATTTCTTCTCTTATACTTATTAGAACAGCGGCAATAGATATAGACTATTTAAAGAGAGTATTTATGCACAGTTATAGTTATAAGAGGCAATGTACCATGTAGTGGTGTCTCCTACGATGGCAACCGTCTGCAGTGGCGACTCTTGTATTTTGTTCAGGTACGATGTTAAGTCCAAATCACGCCGCAGGTCGGCCTCCCACACGTTTGTCTTTGCGATTGTTCCTATAAAAGATTAAAACGGTCGTATAAATATAAAAAAATCCTCTCATCAAGATGTATTAAATCATTTCATCATTAAAAAGTCTGTATCTAACCTAAACCTAAACTCCCCTCCAGTGCACTTATGCTTACTTACTAAATATAATGGATTGTACGGTCACCTGCAAAGTGCATATTTAGCATTATCATGAACCTTATGCCACAAGCATTAGGTTGAAATTGCTGTAATTGTAAATAGTATCCTAGTTCCCTAGCTACACATTTTAAGCAAATTTTATAAGGATTATTACAGGTGACCGTATGTAACACAAATAGAATTGTTGTTCACCATTAGTATTTTTTGGCTAGCTCCGTGGCGCAACGGTCAACACGCCAGCCTGCGACACGGAGTGACCGGGTTCGATCCCCGGCCAGGTCAAGATGGAAAATGATCTTTTTCAGATTGGCCTGGGCCTTGGACGTGTATCTATATATGTATTTGTTATAAAATATAGTATCGTTGAGTTAGTATCCCATAACACAAGTCTCGAACTTACTTTGGGGCTAGCTCAATCTGTGTGATTTGTCCGTATATATTTATTTATTTTAAAGTCGTTGCATTAATGAGATGTGCGCACGACGGAGTAAACGTTGTCGTACATTTGGCGCGCATGCCGCAATACTTTGACACTACCTGGATTGATGGCACAATAACATTATAATTTGCAAATCCAAATTCCCAGCACAATCGTTACAGGAATCTTAAAAGTCTGCAACGCATCAGCACCTCCTCTAGTGTTGCAGATGTCCATCGGCGACAGTGACCACTTTCTATCAGGTGGCTCAACTAGTTTGCCGTCAAACATATATATAAAAAAAACACTGCACGCATTCAAATAACGGGTTAAAAAGGATTCTCTATTTGATATCGATTTTAGTGTTTTGATAAATATACATATTCCTCTCACACATTAAAATGATCATATTTAGTGAAGGCTAATTCATTTTTAGATTCGATTATCTCTCCTATTTTTTTTTTTATTTATTACAATATTACAATATGGCGCAAAATAATAATAAATACTTTTTCTGGTGTAAATAACGAAATTGATATCATACATTCTAATGTTGTTGTGGTTGCCGATAGCACTGACACTTTTACATATTTAGCTTATCATGTCACGCGCCACGGTTACAAGATGAGTTTAGAGATTGTGAGTCTTTACCGTCATTATCTAAAAACGTTAGTCACAATAAAATATAGTGCATATTTCATTATGACTAAAGTTTTAAGTGCACATATTTAGAATTTCAGTCTAATTGGTTGGAAAATACTGGTTTTAAAATCTGATGTAAGACTTGAGCAAAATGTGTAAATGGTTATAGCAAATCGAACCTTTAAAAAGTCTTCATTGATAACTCACCTTGTAAAACTAAATCAGGTACATAATGGTCAGTGACTCCTCCCAGCAAAGATGCGTAAAAGCCCGTGCTCTTGTTAGGGTCCTTCGCACACTGGCTGATCACCGGCAAAGGAAACTCAATCACTCTCTGCACTTTGAACATTCTATTCTTCTTTTCCTGCATTAATTTCTTCCTCTCTTCTCTTTTCACTTCTGCAGCTACACTAGAACTCCAATTACTACCAGGGTTGACAACTACTGTGTTCTCTTGCCGAGTCCTTATGAAGTTTTTCGGAGATATCTCACGATGGGGCTCTTCTTTGACTATCGTCTGCTTCGCGTACTGCGGCTCTGATTGCCGCGGGATGTCATTCATATACTCCATTTCTGAAGCGTTGGTAGGAGTCTGTAGAGTGGATTCTATCAACTGACATTTGTAACAAGTCTCACACCTCTCCTCTTGAAAACTATTGAAGTCGGGCACTATGGTCGGGTCAAACTGGAAATTGTCCAACTTCAAATTCCCCGGTTTCCCTATGTAATGTCTATCTAGTATCTCTAAGTTTTTGCTCTTCATATAATTAGTGACTATCTGAGGGTACTTATCGAACTCGAACTTAAAACCGGAATGTTTGATAGGTTTGGAATGTTGAAGCGTTTGCCCGCAGCACTTGGACGGGCTGTCAGAGCTCCTCTCGTGATGCTCTTTCTCCTCCTTCTGCTCATCCAATTTGACCGGCTCTACGTTGGTTTTAGATGACTTTTTGACGCTCTTTCCATCATTGGATTTTTTGTTCTTGAGCCCGACTAATTTCTCATTCTCGCCCAGGACGAACAAAACTTTATCTTCCACAGGCTCCTCTGGCCCAGAAGAACTTAAGCTAGTGTCCGAAGAAGCTCTCAGAGGCATCATCGTCGTGGGGTTCCTTCTGAGCGCGAATCCCGATGGCTTTGCGCTTGTGTTACTATTCTCAGCTACATCCGAACTACTAGAGAGCGGCTGACTAAGGTTGGCGAGCGTGGTGGACCGCTTGAAGCCTCCCTCGCCCGCTACCAACGTACTCGCACTACTATCACTACTTTGAGTATTCACTGACGGCACTTTCAAACTGTTTTTGGATTCGTTTTCAACGAAACTATTAATTTCTTGCACATTAATAACTTTGGTCTCCTCTAGCATACAACCTTGGAATTCGAACTCACTCCGCGTGACGTCACCACACCGTAAGAAGTACGTTAATACTACTAGGAGTCTATGGACAAATTGTGGGTTTGTTGATCCGCTGATGATGGTCCTGGCGGCTCGTGGTGGGTGGCCTATGCTGCCGCAGAGATCACTGAGTTGCGCCCACAGAGCGTTGTAGGGTTTTTGGGTGTCTGCGCACTCCGGAGGGAGTTTCTGGCTGTCGAACGTGTCGTAGGGACTGACTGTGGGAACCCAGCCGAGGTGGTACGTGAGGACATGTGTCAGAAGCGTACTGATAAAACTGTAACAAAAACATAATTGTGTGTTAACTTATTACATCATAGTTATTACCTACACCGTTATAAAGTCCTTTTTTCTTTAAGGAAGAAATATAGATGCGATATTTTTCAATTTGTTTGTAAGTGATTAATAGTTGTTTCAGTATGGTTAAAAATATGTATACATGAGGTTGCAAACTGGAACTGAAAGATGACAAAAAAATTACTTGAAAGTACAATCAACGAAATTATTCATACTCATATACCTTCCTATTTACAATTAATAACCGGTTATTTTTGGGAGGCGGTGCCAGCCATAGTAAAAACAAATTTAATTCTGCCCTGTCCTTTCCGAAGGTTTGTTGACTTGGCTGGCACCGGCTCCAAAAATAACTGATTATGAATTGTAATAAATAGGTATGTATGTAAGTATTAACAATTTTGTTGATTGTCCTTTAATGCTTATATACTTTTATGTTATTAAAATAAATCGGCCGAAGCGAGGAGAACATGAATAGGTAGGGTTACAGCTCTGATATTTCCTGTCCGTGTGGTGCTACTTCTCAGACCATGGCACACCTGTTGTCTTGCCACGGTATCTAATGTGCTTTTAAAAAGTGCTGCGTTTCCTGCCACCTGCACAAGCGTGGACCTATACAATGCCACTGACATCGCTTTGTCAGTGGCAGAGTTCTGGTCAACACAAATTTCATTCACCCGAGTCGACACGAGAAGAAAAAGTTATTAAATTATTTTTCTATATCTTAATACAAATATATAGAGACAATTCACACAGTAAGTCGTGAACTTGTATTGTAGGATACTAAGTCAAAGATACTATATTTTATAATAAATTCAAATCAATTCAATACAAGACCTAGACCAATCTGAAAAATATAGTTCTTCATCATGACCATCCCATAAAAATAAATTCTTAGATATCCCATATCGTAATCCATAATACCATAAACCCATAAAAAAATAGTCGAATTGAGAACCTCCTCTTTTTTAGAAGTCGGTTAAAAAGTCTAATTGACTGAGCAAATCAAAGAAACTATTTGAAAAACATCGTCTATTCAATTCCTTTAATCATTCCCTTTATACACTTTGGTCTATTTAAACAAATGATCCACCCACTAAAGTTACACAACCATTCTGACCGATTCGTTACCGTCAGCGTCCATTCAAAAATACCAGCATCACGTGAGATACGCGTAAACACTACAAATTAAAATAACTTCCGAAATATATCCAACTTTACCTGGAGCCGCATTTGCGCAAGCGACCACGTGCGCGGTAGAAAGAGACGGCTATACAGCTGTAAAAGAACTTTGCTGTCATTTCTGTTCCGTGACTAATGAATGTTACAAAAGCATCAATTTGTTTGTGTCAAAATATTAACATACGCCAAGATATTAATTTTTTTATAATGAATCATTGTAAGTATACGCGACGTGGCTGTTTACATTATTAATTTGTGATTTATTTTAGAAAAGTACATATTATAATCATAACGAATGTTTAGCTGGGTAGTTACTGGTATTATCAAATTTGAAATTTAATTAGCCCTCATTGAACAAGCATTATTTATGCAATATTGTTTTTATATAAATACACGGTGAAATTTTTATCGTTTTGGACCCTTAAAGGGGTGACTCAGACCATCAATATGAACAACTTTTTCTATGGGACCAATGTTGGGAACTCAAAAAAAATTCGTCATCTCCATACAAAAGAGTCCCGCCGCCGCCCGGCCGGTATGGGAATGTCGATTTTTTTTTTAACCTTCCCGTGCAATATATAAAATACGTAAAGTGTAGTGTTGTTAATCAACGTATAATCATAGGTTTGACAATATATAGTTATTTTTGATGTTGAGAAAATATGTATTTATTGTTTTCGCTGGTTTTCAAGATTTTTAAGTTTACGGCTTAACGTGCCTTCCGTAAAATGGAGGAGCTCGCGATATTAGGTATATGCCACTTGTTGTCACCCATCCCATTGGAGCCACGCTCGGAGTTGCTTAACTTCGCGTAAACTCGTGTGCCTACGCCCACTAAGCCCTGTAACTCATCTTAATTATTAGATTCGATCTTTTTTATTTCATTTATTATTATTCCAGCCGTAAGAAGTCCACTGCTGGACAAACGCCTCTCCCAAGGATTCTTAGTTCCATGGGAGGATATTGTCATACTTAAAACGATTTGCAGGCGGGTTGGCGAGCAGTATTTTGGCTTCTTGCGCTTTCGACGCTTAAAAATCCTGCACACCGGAAGCATTTTTGAGCTGGGGAAGGACAAGAATTTGTTGCATTTGGAAAGTGAATCAAGGTATTAGGATACCATCACCCAGATGAATGGGGGACGGGCAAGTAGCAGCTTTATTATTTGAATTAGTTATTCAGATAAGATTGCGCCTTTCATATACAATCGCAAAATGTTCTATCTCGATGGATGGCTTGCCATTGTCACAATATTTGCCAAGTACTTGATAGATTGCAGTCGACCACTAAGCACTTAGCATTAACATGGTACACGTGAGAAGTTTCGCAAACGATCGAAGCAACGTTAAGTGATTTGAATAGGTAGCCTCTCAATTAGTCACGAGTCACGAGACTATAGAAGACGAGAAAAAACCAGTTTATTTATAGAACTAGATTTAAAATGTTGTTGTGCTATACCGATTGTCAATACGTGACGTGATATGCATTCATATTCGGGGATATTTCCCTAGTTTTTTTTTTATTAAGGGCCCGCCATAGGCCAGGCGGCGTGGCGATACAAACGCGGATGGTCTAAACGCGTTGGCTACTTTGATATTTTCGTTTTTAAAGAATATTCAAGGTTTATTCAAAAAAAATATTGACTATGGCTGCCTTATCTGTAATGCAATTATAATCAAAATTTTCAAGGGTAATTTTAATGTATTTGGTGAATAATATTGTATACAGAGTAAATTGGACGTGATTTGGAGGCAATTTTGCAACTTTTTTCTATCGAGAAAATTTAACGCAATCGTGTTTTTGAGTCAGATATTTACCAGAGTTAGTCCTGAACTTTGCTGCATTTTTATTTCAGCTTGAGTATTTCATTATTATTGATATTACAGACAATCACGCAAAGCAGTGTGAGGTAGTACGGGCCCTTAAATACCTCTGATGTTTAGGCACCAATGAGCGTTTAGTGGAATAAGCGGCGGCAGCACTAAAGCGTCGGGTCCGGAAAGCTTTTATTAGGAAACAATGTGTCAGTTCAATATAAAACACGGTTTTTCTCACGTTTATTTAGTCGGGAATCGCTGGCTAGTTCGGCGAGTATTAGGTGTCGCGACACGGATGTTTTGCTTCCCTCAACGCACACGAAACCGTCAACTCGCCACCCCTAACCTGATGATGGTCTTCCAAACAGACCAAAACTGGTCGGCAATTCCGTCTGAATAAACGTGTAAACCGTATGTTTTTTTTTTAATGTATATATCCAATGATATAATATTATCCAATGACAGCGGCTCATTTACAACTTCGAGAAACAGAACAAAAGCTATGTAACCAAGTTAAAATATAAATTATAATGTAGGTTTTGATAATTATAAATGAAGTTCGTAGAGCAAAAAGTAAGAAGTTCGTCATAGCCGATTTTTATTAAAAACAACCCAAACCAGATTTAAGGCCATAAGACCGAAAGGCCACGTTTAGCATTGTGAGCGTAAAGGTGAAAAAATCAATTGACATGATTATTTAGTTTTCCGCCCATTCCTTCAACCCGCTTCTATGGTCTGCGCGGGAAATTAAGCAGCTGTATTCTGCGTTTTTTCTTTTCTCCTAGACTAGCATAAAGGTTCCATTCACACGTTTCAATTAAAGCGACGAGCCAAAATACCTTGTTGTTATCTAGCAGATGGCTTAATCGCATTGGATTAGGTCCAGCTAAAAAAAAACTGTATTCTGTTGTTGTGTCAAGTTTAATTATCACGCGGTTGTTCAAGGGGAAGCGCTCTACGTGCTCAGATGAAAATATAAAAATGCCAAATTGTTTTTGCCTTCCATGCTGGTCTGGGAGAAAAGGAAAAACGTAGAATGTACCAGCTACTTCTCTTCCCGCGCAGATCGTAAAAGCCGATCGAGAGAATGGGCGAAAATCGAATCATGTCAATAGGCGATCCGGCTAACAACCCATCACTATTTTGATTCCGTTTTCCACCTACATGCCCTCAAACATGCTAAAACATGCTAGGCTTTGTCTACCCCGCAAGGGAAAAAGACGTGATACTATGTAGGTAAGATTTTTGTATTTAAGGCGCTGTATCCCTTAACCGTTTGTAGCGGACATCGCGCGATATATTTTTTACTCGTGTCATACTTGTCGTCAGTCTTAGTTCAAATCCGTGTCTGCCATTTTCGTGTTAATTTTCACTTTTAATTTAATAATTCAATAATTATAACCAAATATTGTATTTTTTTTAGGTATCCATCTGGCTCATCCAGTTATACTTTTTATAGATATAAAAAAGTTGGTAGTTGTCGCTGAAAATATCAAGTAATTCGCGACGAAACTTTTTCTGGATATAGCTTTTTTGCTATTTTATTTAGCTAAGTTTTAAATATATTTTTGAAAATATTTTAGTGTAACCATTTATTTTGATCTTTGAACTGTACGTCATATTTTTTTCATGCTAGTATTCCAAGAAAAATAAGGCTAACTGCGCGACGAAAAAATACACGTTTTACGATATTCTCCTGATGCACAGCGCCTTAATAAAAAACTTGCTCAATTTTGTAAATAATTTTAAACTAGGTGGCCCGGCGAACTTTGTTTTGCTCTTGTTTTTGTAATTTTGAGATGGGAGACAAATGCCTAATCCAATTTTTAATAAAAAAAAAAATAATTTGCGTAATCGAGCTAGTCCAGCCGTTCTTGAGTTATGGTGTTACTAACCTCACTTTGTTTTATATAAAAAAAAATTTACAGAACCATTGTCGCAGTCTTAATCATACTTAGTACTGCTGATGAACGATGAATGAATGTGAACATATAAATATAACTTATTTTTTTTAGTTGTATTTATATATTCATCTGTATCGTTTAACTTTTGTGAGATAGATTTCACACTTTCGTAACCATATCAGATATACTTACTTAAGTATATTTATTAATAGCATTTATTTTAGTTATGCAAAAAGGCTGAATTTATGCTAAAGTAATCATCAATTCTATTAACAAATTCGATACAAGACATTTGGATTATGCAATAAAGATCTTGTTCGTTTTGTTCAAAGACAGTATTACCCTTAAATTCACGTGATCGTTTACGGGTTATCTAATGAGTAATAAAATTCGTCACCGTGCGCTACGATCACAAAATGAAGTGACAGAAGAATAACACATGTGTTGTTCACGGTTACTGAGACTAGAACCCTGACAGCTAACGATGAGTTTAGTATTGTGAGTTGACGTCTTTTGGAGAATATGCGCTGTGCAGTTTATAAATATAAATATATACGGACAAATCACACAGATTGAGCTAGCCCCAAAGTAAGTTCGAGACTTGTGTTATGGGATACTAACTCAACGATACTATATTTTATAACAAATACATATATAGATAAACATCGAAGACCCATAACACATGACCCAATGTGAAAAAGATCATTTTCCATCTTGACCTGGCCGGGGATCGAACCCGGTCACTCCGTGTCGCAGGCTGGCGTGTTGACCACTGCGCCACGGAGCTAGTTTGTTGCCGCACTCCGCTTTGGAAGCGGCATTAAACTTAGCCATAAGTAAATTTTTGACGTCAACAATTGTTGAGAAGTGAAATATGACAATTAATAAGTGTTTAAAGAAACCTATATTGAATAAACGTTTTGAATTGAATTTAGTTATACCTACATTTCCTATTTCCATACACTAATTATTTCTTCGCCTTTTTTTACCTATATTCCCTTTTGGCTAATTGGCTATGTATGTTTACTACATGAATTTCCATTCTCCAATCTTCCGTGAAAAATTAAAATGTTACGCTAGGTGTGGTGGTCGGGACTTTATACAAGACACCCATGCGTACTGTACGTAAACTAAAACATGTATTTTGGTTCGGCGGCAAAAATACGTGCCGCGAATATTGTATGTTTAAATCTTCCCGCTATACTTGGTGTAAATTTACGCCCGCCATTCCCTCGAACGGGTGACTCGGTCCGTTAATGTGAACAACTTTTCCTATGGGACGAATATTGGAAACTTAAAAAATAGATATTTTGGATTATTCTCACTAGTTCCATGGAACTAGTGAGCCTTTTTTGCTCAGTAGTTCCATTGACTTCATAATGTCAATGGAACTACTGAGAAAAAAAAGTTAACTGGCTGTATCAGCCCGGCTGGTTGAACACTTTTTTTGAGTTCCCAGCATTTATCCTATAGGAAAAGTTGTTCATATTGACGGGCTATGTCGCCCCATTAAGGGAATTTAGAGGTTAAATGTTCACTAGGTATAATTCGTCTGCTGTATATGTATATAGGATGATGTGTAATATCTGCTAATTTTTTAATTTGCACTTAACTGATACACAGCTGTCTATATATTTTTATCGACCAATCACCTCAGACGTGCCATTGAACCTGTTACCAAACGCTTTGCAGAGATTTGGTGTAACTTATTTGCATTCAAGTATATTATGCCTTGTAGCTAGCGAGAGTACAGACTCTCATTGATTTCGCCCATATATATTTTCGTACCGAAAGACTGTTTCAGAGTTATAATTTTTCTCATCTCGAGGATTATTAGCAGAAATCTTTGCAGTGTTCAAACATCGAACGTTATTATAGAGTATCCTTTCTAGAAATCTGATCCAAACTACTATTTTAAGAATACTTTCGAATCAAAACTCCAAATAGAAGCTTTGATAATCTGCAACTAACCTTATACTTATTATAAACGTATTTCGTAATAAAGCATATGCAACTTTCTTAAAAGCGAAGAAAAAAAGAAGTTGAACATAACACATCAGTAATCTCTTAAAAGCAAGCTCGGGGTCGAAAAACATGTGTAGATCTTGAATATTTAAAACACGTTTCGTACATATGGAATATTCAAAAGCGCAAAAAAATTAAAGAAAACATATGTAGGCGAGCTCGGTGGCGCAGAGGTTAACACGCCAACCTGCGACACGTCACCGGGTTCGATCCCCAGTCACGTTATGATTGAAAACTGCCTTTTATAGATTGACCTGGGTCTTGGATGTTTATCTGTATAAGTATCTATTATAAAATATAGTATCATTGATATAATCTTAATAAATTAAGAAATATAATATGGTGAAAAAATTTTATGCGGGCGGAACGATTTCTTAATTTATTAAGAGTATATCAAAATAGCATTATGAATGCAAAATAAACACTTATAAAAATAGTATCATTGAGTTAGTATCCTACGACACAAGTTCACAATTTACTATCGGGCTAGCTTAATTTGTGTAATATGTCCCTATATATTTATTATTATTTATATTAAAAATCTTTATACTTACAAGTTGGTATGCTTCGTGTCACCCACGGCCAGTACTGAGCAAAGATCGGCAAGTAAACTCTCCGCTATGTTGTTTGGGACTCTGGCGTCACGTGAGACCAAGCTTAGCCATACCGGCTGCAGCCGCGGCCCGTACATGAGGTCTGATAACCTGGCGAAAAGAAACTCTTTTAAGACAACTGAATTCGATAAGCAAAGTTCTACGTCCTGACCAGTCATGACCACTACTGTTGCAAAGGGTTTCTATTGGCATCTTCTTCTGAAGTGGTCGGTTCCGAAACGCTAGTAGTTTGTAGCTTTTGAACAATAATTCATAATATTTTAATATCTGATAACCTGACGGAAAGAAACTCTTAAGACAACTGAATTCGATAAGCAAAGTTCTACATCCTGACCAGTCATGACCAATACTGTTGAAAATAGTTTCTCTCAGCGTCTTCTACTCTGCAGTAGTCGGTTCCGAAACGCTAGAAGTTTGTAGCCTTGACCAATAATCTATACATATAATAAAACAGTAAAAATATTTTGTCTGTACATTTATAATTTTTGACTGAAATGGATAGAGGGACTCTTAAAAAGAATAATAATAGAAAGCAAAAAAAACATTTTTGAATTTTTTGTCTGTCTATCTGTATGTATGATCACGATTATCTCCGAAAATACTGAACCGATTTACTTCTACTGAACTTTCTATGCTTATGCATTAAAAAACGTGTGTCTTTAAATTTATATTGAATGGAACAGAGTTTTAGTGGGGGGAAATACATTATTTTCCCTGTTAAATTGACTCTTTTTTTTGCCTAAAACCGTAATCTGTGACGAGTATGGTCAATAATAAAAATGACGCGATATTTCAAACCAACAATAACTGTTATCTCATGTGTTACAATCTTTTGTTCTATTATTGGCTATACAATATTTAAACGTATGATTTACAATACGTGGGTAATTCTGACATTCGTGCTAAACGTTATAAGTGCTCTAATATTTAGAATCAGCTCAAATCTAAAATTAATTGTCACAAGTATGATAATTGATAAACATGCATGATAAGGGCTTTGTTACCCTTATATGCTTCTACGTAAATTATAAAGATATACATCCTTCAACAGAAAATAGTTATTTTTAGTGAAATTCTTAGAATTTATTAGGAACTGACATTCGCTAAAAGATATCCGTAATGATGTGCGAACAGAATTGTTTGGCGAACCCCATTTGAGGATTTCTGAATATGTTTGATGTGAACTACTTAAGGATGAGGGAGTCAGCGAACTTTGGGCAACTATGAGAATTATTCTTGTGACATTAGAACGCAAATTTTACCAACTGTCAAGGAATTCGAAAGATAAGAACTACAGAAAACATTCATTAGTTTTGCGACATTGGAGGATGTTTAGTAAACAAATTAGTCAAGATAATGTCAAAGTACCGTTCGATCATTTATCCAAGTATCTCCCTCTCATACCTATTACTAGATATTTTTTTCTTCGTGCTAAGTACTGTTATGAAATAAAATGGGAATGTGCGAGAACCGAAAGCTATTCAAAATGATAGCTTACGTTTTAAACATTGCCGATTTATTTCATTAATTTTAAACGTGACTACAAATAATTGTTTTACGACGATTTCAAAGCAATCAGAGATTTTGCCGTGGATTTTAGCAATAAGCCCAGTCTCCTAAGGCACTTTCACGTGACTATTCTTCAATGATTATGTCGTTGCTGTTTTAGAAGCTAAAACTAGCAGGCGCATTGACGCCTAAGCGGTGCTTACATAATATTAGTTTCGAAGGATTTCTACCACCTCACGATAAAGATGACGTTTCTCGTTTATATTCTCACCATCATGCATCTGGCAGCATCAGAGGCAGAACGATGTAAAGTGGACAAAAACCATCTTCCAGCGACCGTCGCTATCGACGGTACTCGCATTCGGCTTATAAGTGCTTGAACTTGAGAGTAGTTTTTTAAATAAGCCTTATCAAAACATATGGAGGATTCTACTCACCATCTGGCAGCACGATAAAGCGGAAACAAACCCGCTTACAGCGACCGCCGCTAACGACATAGACACAGTCGGCGTACAAGCGCTTAAAGCTGAAATGAGTTCTAAGGCCTATCAAAACGACGTATAGAAAATTCTACTCACCATCTGGCAGCATCACAGGCAGCACGATGTAAAGTGGACACAAAACCGCTTCCAGCACCAGCCGCTAACGTGGCTAAACGCAGTCGGCTTACAAGCGCTTGAAGTTGAGGAGAGTTCTCCACGCATCTCCGGACGAGGTCCCTGTGAAATATATTCTTTTTGAATTATTTTACTTGTACTTATTAGCAGTGTGTACAGTGTCAGTGTACTGTACTTTTTATTAATAAATAGTAAAATACATTAAGATGTTGTCGATATAGATCTGGGGTACTATTTATTAAATGTGACTAACTAAACGAGCGGTTTCATATAGAACAATCGTTCGTTTTTTAATAGTCGTCTGGGGTACTATTGAACACAAGTCACTACAGTTCAAGCAAACGTTCCGAATATTCAAAATTGGAAACATATACCTTACCTATTGAAAGTAATTTCTTTCTTATTTCTAAATATATGCAGAGTATAAAATTTACTAGTGTTTCGAAACGTTCAAAATTAGCATTTTAGAATAGACATCCATGTGAGCCAAAATATTATGTCTAGATGAAATGATAGCGGATCTATGTCTTTGTTCTTTTCTGTTACCATTTACGAGTATTTTGTATACTGGAGCTTCCTGAACTACTAGCCTCCTGAACTGTAGCATAGATTACTAAATAGTTACTACATAAAGTATAGTGCTGGTGTTTTAATTGTCAAGTACACAGTTTACTTTGCCGATGATAAACTTTGCCGATGATAAGAGAAAGCAAATCCGATCGTGGTTTTAAATTTTGTAAAACGGATTTTCAGATAAAACCGGATATTTTGAATGTTTATAAAAATTAAATCTGTCTAAAAAACGTGAGCATTTAAGTGGCTTGTTTATTTTTACATTTGACTACAAAATAAAAAAGGACGTTTTGCAAACTAATCGAAAGTATTTATTTTTCCTTTCTTTTACTTTAGAGGCTTCACCAACATTTATTTATTTATTTACCATCTTAGCTTAATTCCATCATAACAGATTGCACCAATGCGATAGACAAAGCCTTACTTATTTACTACCTATAATACAGTATAACATAACATGTGCAATGCTACCTTTGTGAATTCGTTCAGAGAACACGAAAATATATCCAGTCTGTCGGCTATAAGGTTGAGCGTGCGCAGCGTACGCGTCAGGGGTGCACTATGTAGCAGCTCAACATAAGGGTTGTCAAGCAGCATTTAAGTGAAGCTTACATTTCAGCGCAGTTGGTGACAGTGAACAGCAGCGCCAACCCGAGTTTGCTACGTCGCTGTGTCATCGAAGAACCTGTGCTGGTGAGGCTGTCAGTGGTCGAGCTGTTACTGTACACCTGTTGGGAAAAAAAACATAGTTTAATGGCGCGCCTGGATTCATCTTTTAGTTTCATAGCCAACACTGGTGTCTAATAATTCAGGCTATTCAAAGGCAAGGACACAGGCCAAATCCTCTACCTGCTCTGGCCAAGTATGGCTCTGGTAGTACAGAGAAGACATGCTCCTGTAGTGGAGACTAAAAATACCTGATGATGATGACGATGAACTTAGTGATGACTGTATAATATAATACCGTTTATTAGACCAAGTTCTTCTGAAGCGCTTGAAATTTAAAGTATTTTAGGCCTTTCGTAGTCACAAATTTAAATGTGAATTCCACTGGGATACGAAGCTAAATCTACTGGTCGATCACGCAACTTTTTAATGCATGGCGACCAATAAGTAACTACATATGAAAACTCCCATCGTAATTCATCCAATATCTTTGATGCTGCGATTCTTTTTTGCATACTGAATATATTTGTAAAATGCATCATGGCTAATCAAAGTAAAATCTTAAAATATTATTTGGGGAAATAATAAATCGAGCCACAAAATTATTTATTGGCCACGTGAGCAAACTTCTAATTTCATAACTAAGCAACGGGAAAATGACATAGCCTCTAATAAACTAATTCGTCTTTTTTACACCGCCAACTAAATATTCTATAGAAAGCGTCAAATAAAGATCATCAATTATTATGACTTGTCCTTCTTATTTATACGTTGCCACCTAATTTACTAACTCGGCCACGGATTTTATATTTCGTCACCATTTTCCTTTTTACAGCATCAAAACTATGTCCTCAAAAAAATATAATTCAAGCTTCTACAGTCAGCATCATTTATTATAACTTAGCATGTAAAATAATACATCATATTCTTTTATCGTAAAAATAGCCACTACATGATATGGCGTGATTCATGTATCGATAGGCAGGAGAGCTGGTACCAATTTTTGGGTAGGTAGCTGGTACCAATTATTGAAGCAAGTTGAAAAATTGTCACATACCTGTACCTCAACACGGAACTACAGAGCTGTCTGGTGAGTAGCGGGACTAAATCAATCCCTATTTTTTTTTAATATTCTTTATTTCATTACCAAAAATATAGATATTTGTGGCAATATGCAATTTTTTATGTTTTATGTATAAAAAATATAAGCCAGACGATTTATTCGGGGTTTTAATATTACCATATGCGTGCAAAAAAATTTAAAAAAAAATATAAAAAATCAATTTGTTGCAGGTTGAAACTTTAACAGGGTTATTTGACTAGCTCCGTGGCGCAGCGGTCAACACGCCAGCCTGCGACACGGAGTGACCGGGTTCGATCCCCGGCCAGGTCAAGATGGAAAATGATCTTTTTCAGATTGGCCTGGGTCTTGGATGTGTATCTATATATGTATTTGTTATAAAATATAGTATCGTTGAGTTAGTATCCCATAACACAAGTCTCGAACTTACTTTGGGGCTAGCTCAATCTGTGTGATTTGTCCGTATATTTGTCCGTATATATATATATATTTATTTTGGTGGGACTTTCTACCTGCCACGCTGCCAAAAAATTTGGGGTTGATTTAGCCCCGCTATTTACCACTTACCAGTCAGGTCTGCAGTTCCGTGTTGGGGTATAATAGGAGAGGTATGTGACAAGTTTTCAGCTTGCTTCAAATACTTGCCCAAAAATTTGTACCAGCTCTCCTACTATTACTATTAGTAAAATTATGGTAATTAAATAAACTTTTTTTTTTTAAATAAAGTCTTATTTTGTCTCTCCTCAATAGCTACTGGTAATATTAGTAGCCATAATATACTATTTGATGACAATTTTAGCTAAATATTGACGATCAATTATTTTGGGATAAGTTACATTTTAAACATGCTGAGTTAAAAAAATAGAAGCTAAATAAATATATTTTTTGATGTCAAATATAAGTATTTTAGAAGTTTACTGTTAGAATGCAAGTTACAAATTTAGATGCTAAATAATAACCATCATGCTGAGTTGTATTTAGAGTGGCTTACATAGAAGATAACTAGTGGCTAAGATGGTATTATTTAGATGCTCGTTAATTGTGGCTGACTTAGTAATTTAGTAGGCAACATACATTTTTAGAGGCGGATAATGCTATTAAAAAGAATCCTGTTTAATTAGCACCCTATTATTTGTCCCCTTTAACTAAATTGAAAGGAACATTTCCGGTAACATGCCACAAAGCTATAGTAATAAATAACCAAAGCTATATACATATTTCAGAATATACTAGATACATAAGTAAAGGAAAATAACTGCATATCAAAGATCTTCCGCTAAGAACATACTTATTATAACAATGTGACTTGCGCGTCACAGTAGGAAAATACACCTAATTATCTACCGCGCAGTAATTATTACATTACACGTAATTCGATGAGATATAACAATAATACGTTATTATATATAACTTCAGTCAGCTGCTAATGACAAGAAGTTTCTAGAAGTTTTACGTGAGAGCGAAACTTGACAGCCTTACGGCCTAAGTTTCTCAGCAGGCAAGCAATATTCAACAAAACCAATCTCATAAATATTGTAATGATTACTTATTGCTACACTTTTGATTGGCCTGGTATACTTATTACCGGTATACATATTTAGAATATATATTTAGAATATTAGGTATATTTATGGGTAAGTATACCTACGAGGCCTTTGCCCAACAATGGGACGCTAATAGGCTAAGAAAAAAAAATACCTACGACAGGTATGTGCGTATGTAATCAATTCTTGCAAACTGAATCGTACAACTTTTCGATGTTCGAAAGTGTAATACTTTCGAACATCGAAAAGTTGTACGATACTTCAATCACCTTAAACTAACTACCATCTTTTTCGGTGGGGGTTTCAAAAAATAAGAAGCTTGCAAAAGTAACTTTCATCATTATATATCGGACGGATATGATAGGATGTTCTCTCTCATTGATCTCAAGCTTTGTTTAGCTTGTATTTCCTAAGTCGCCTCTTACAACATCCATGGGAAGACTTGGAGTGGTCCTTCTACTCTGCCGGAAACCACACGGCTGAACTCATTTATAATGCCTTCTATTCCGCTACTTATCGCAGCAGGGACAGCTCGACTGTCTTTTTAATCACTTTAATTCTATTATTAGCCTACATAGATTGATGTTCAAAAGTATAAAAATTTGGGGGGAATTCAACATTAAAGAGGAATAAAGATAGTCAATATTTCATATAATAATCCAGTTAACTAAATGCAATTGTAAACATGAGGTAAAGAAACAAGTCAATAAAATATTGACATTATCAACATAAGCTAGACAAATACAACAAAGTTATAACAATACGATAAGTGGTTACCCGATAAGTTTCACATGACTAACCGATGGCTACCGGTCACTCATGTGACGCCGTCACGCGGTCGCATTATCAGATACTCGGTAAACAAACACTTGGTATCGAAAGCGTTGCGCTTTGCTTGGGACGATAAAATGTAGATACGAGAAGTAAAGAAATGAAACTCATCGCAATGGAGTTCCTTTGTCTACTCATCATCATCATTTCATGTAGGTGACACGGTCAATGAACTATGCACACACTGGTGTCAGAGTTCTTCGGAACCGCCTCTCGGCCTCTGATGTTGTTCTTTTAACGAGTACCAGATGGCAGCCGGGACCAACGGCTTAACATGCCTTCCGAAGCACGGAATCATCTTTATTATAAGACAACCAGGTGATTCACTGCAATGTCCTAACCAAACTGGAAACAACTAATCAAAGTATGCTTCCCGTGGGAATCGAACCACGACCTACGGGTCTACAGGCAAACGCCTTAACCACTGGACCATGGAGGCAGTTACGGAGGCTTTGTCTAATGGAAATATCTCAAGTCATTTGTTACACATTTTTTTTTATTGCCAAATGGAGTCTAGCTTTTAAATTTGAAAGTAGTAAGTATTTGTATCACAACGGATAAATAACTATCTAATAGTGATAATGGTTATTTTGCTGGAGCAATTTTTTCTCAACATTTTCCTCCAAATGAGCTATAACCAAACTGATTTATTAATAACTAGCTGTTGCCCGCGGCTCCGCCCGCGTTAGTGTCGATCCCTCGGGAACAGTAGAATTTCCCGGAATCAAACATACCCTATGTCCTTCCTCGGGCCCCACACCTCCATACCAAATTTCATCCAAATCAGTTCAATGGTTGAAGCGTAAAAAAACGACAGACAGAGTTACTTTCGCATTTATAATATTAGTATTAGTATGGAAGTATGGATATTATTTATACTTCTAAGTCCAGAAATGAGAAAATTTCCATAAAACCTTTACCCTACCATTTTACCCCTTTAGGGGCGAATTTTGTCCATTTCACCCACATATATCTTTTTTAATTGTAATCGAGAACATACCTTTTTATTTTCATACTTCATAGTCCAGAAATGAGAAAATTTCTAATTTCCAAACAAACTTTACCTCCCTTCTGGGGGATTTTTTTCCAGTTGACCTACACAGATCTTTTTCAATTGTAATCGTGAATTTATTTACCTATTTTCATACTTCTAAGTCTAGAAATAAGTAAATTCCTATACAATCTTTACCCCGCTATTTTACCCCTTCAGGGGAAAATATCATCCATTTTACCTACACAGATATTTTTAATAGTAACCTAGAACTTATATATTTAAATTCATACGTTTAAGTCCAGAAATGAGAAAATTTCGATACAAAGTTTATACCACCCACCCTCATCTACCCACACACACACATTTTTTTAAATTTTAATCGAGAACTTATATACTTTTAAGTTCATACTTTTAAGTCCAAAAATGAGAAAATTCCATATAAATTATACCCCTTTAGAAGTTAAATTTCTTAAAAATCCTTTCTTAGCGCTCACTCACATCATTAAAAGAACCCCTGTACCAAATTTCAAGTTTCTAGGCGCAGCAGTTTCGGTTGGTTTGCCGTTTGCCCGCGGCTACGCCGCCGCCGTTAGTGTCCATCCCTCAGGAACAGTTAAAGGGGTGACTCAGGTCATCAATATGAACAACTTTTTCTATGGGACCAATGCTGGGAACTCAAAAAAAAATTCGTCATTTCCATAACAAAGAGTCCCGCCGCCCGGCCAGTTTGTATGGGAATGTCGAATTTTTTTTTGAGTTCTCAGCATTGTTCCCGTAGGAAAAGTTGTTCATTTTGATGGTCTGAGTCACCCCTTTAAGGGTCCAATACGATAAAAAATTCACCGTGTATATTTGCAGGCAAACTAATGCTTTGAGTTCATTCAAATGACGATAACTTTTTTTAATGAACCGATTTTGATGAAACAAACTTTAGATGTTTTGCTGAGTTAAAACAAAGCAATTGGTGATTGAAGTAAATCAGTTCAGTATTTTCGGAGATAATCGTGATCATACATACAGACAGACAGACCGACAGACAAAAAATTCGAAAAATTCTTTTTGCTTTCTATTATTCTTTTTAAGTGTTCCTCTATCCATTTCAGTCAAAAATTCTAAAAGTACAGACAAAATATTTTTGCTGTTTTATTATATGTATAGATAAGCTATTTAGATAAGCTATTTAGATAACGTAGTTACCAAAAACGTAAAAGACAAAATATGCCATAAGTTTTCTTTTAAATATAATAATATTGTTAGTCCACTGAAAAAAAATTTTGCAAGGGCGAGATTATACACTGCGTCACTTCACTTCTGTATCCTATTTATTTATAGTTGTGCTTGATTGTAAATAGGAGAGTGGTGAGGCTGAACGCGTTTTTGAAGTTACCACTTGAACAAAAGTTGAATTGATATAATATATTTTGTAAAGCTATACTTTATTATATATATGTATTTATAAAGTAACACGCACTTCATTTGCACTAGTTCGTGATTGTGTGTGGAACATTTCATCGTTTCTCTTTTTGCATGGAAACGAGTTCCGTGTACCGTCGCAATAAAAGTTGAGTTTGTTGAAAAATAGAACTTTCGCTAATTCGCATAGACCAGAGAAAGATTTTTCTGTTTTTTTTTTATTTGTATAAATATTCATCTGGTGGCTTATACGATTTTAGTATAAAAATATCTGAAAATACATTAGTAGATACTCTTATTATGAACGATTGTGTTATTTTATTATTGCCGAAATTACCTCAGATAAAGAAAATCACCGCCTTGTTGGAATTTTAAACAGATACATATGAAATTTAAAAACTATACATATATGTTATAATATCTCAAAACATTTTCCTTTGAACAGTTTGTAAATTTTACGTCTAAAACAATAATTCTCACATGAAAATATTTACATTTACATCTCGCAAAAAATAAGAAAAGAAATGAGAAAGAGGGTTACCGCTTTAGCATTTTTTTTTTTTATGAATATGGAAATATTAAGAATTCATTTTTACATAATCGCCTAATGGCTTGCGCAGAACTCGCGTTCTTCGTTCGAGCGGCACACTTTTTAAGGTATGGTCATTTTTCGTAGGTATATCGCTTGGAATAACCTTTGAACTATATATTCTTAGCCCTTTCTTTAAACGTATCATATGGGTCGACGCAGATCCCACAAATGTAGGCATATTTGGTGGTTCCAAACTAATATTTATTTATTTACTCTACATCTAGTGTACCAAAAATCTATAATTATGCCAAATTCGGTTCAGTAGATTTGGAGCAAATTGGCTGTGACAAACAGATACACGAGTGACCCTATAAGGGTCCCATTTTGACACCCGGTTGTAAGGAACCCTAAAATTATTCATGTTTTCGTATATAAGTCTTCATCTAAGTATACGGGACAATACGGGATACACCTATCTAGGTGTATTCATGTTTTTGTATATAAGTAATTTAAATAAAATATTATAAGTCTTTTAACTGTTTTTATGTCACATTAAGATTAATGTGAAAAACAGTTAAAAGACACAGCTCCGTGGCGCAGTGGTTATCACGCCAGCCTGCGACACGGAGTGCCCGGGTTCGATCCCCGGCCAGGTCAAGATGGAAAATGATCTTTTTCAGATTGGCCTGGGTCTTGGATGTTTATCTATATATGTATTTGTTATAAAATATAGTATCGTTGAGTTAGTATCCCATAACACAAGTTTCGAACTTACCTTGGGGCTAGCTCAATCTGTGTGATTCTAAAAAAAAAAAAAAAAAACACATGGCGTGATCGATCACACAAGCTAATATTTGCGCGCCCCACTTTTGTGCGTGGTTTATTAGTTTTCAGATTACGTCTATCTCTAGTCACATGGTCAAGTGAATCACTGATTAGGACGAGATAATTAAGGGCATAGATAAATAAAGTTGACTGATTGTTCTGAGGTTGACTGCTAATAGACTGACTTGTTGCAATAGGTCAGTGAATAACACGTAACATCACACATCCGTCATACCCAGAAATTACTTTGTGTTGAATTACTTTTAATGATATTGTAATGTACTACCTAACATCTTATTATAAAAAAGGCGTTCAATGGTTCCCATTAAGTACTAACAAACATTGACCGCCTATTACATGATATTTTCGGCTGAAAAAACGTCAAAATTATAAGTACTGACTTCCTTTGGTCAGATAATGGCGGAAACTAAAATTTTAGATCATGTTTCATATGAAGTTTTAGTACCTAATGTTCAATTTTAAAGTACTAGTTTAATTTTTTTTTAAATCTAGTTTATTTGTATCATCGGAGCCTTTGACACATGCTGTA
This sequence comes from Elegia similella, assembly GCA_947532085.1. Classification (NCBI taxonomy): domain Eukaryota; kingdom Metazoa; phylum Arthropoda; class Insecta; order Lepidoptera; family Pyralidae; genus Elegia; species Elegia similella. The sequence continues at coordinate 23,338,440 of OX383930.1, forward strand.
AATCTATATCGAGTAATATCTTATATTTAAAAATTTAAATATAAATGAATACATGAGATTGATTTTGTAAAAGCTACAATTTTATTTTCACAAAATATTCCTATGACTTTATCTTCTGCACATTCCACCAGTTTATCTAAGGAAAAAGATTTCGTAATAGAAGTTCCCAAAAGACAATCAAATTCCCCGAGATTCACTCATCTCTTTACTCTGTCCAATTGTCGGATGGCAAAATCGGACGCGTATTCCCACCGTAGAATGGCGCAGATTGGCTGGCGAATAGCACTAACATGTAAAAATCACTAGTGATGTTGCTGTTAGCAGGCTGATCAGGTTGAAAGAGCCCGGGTCAAACCGAGTGCAAAGATTCTGGAAGATTCGCCATTGCCAGCTTCCGTTATTTAAGGTGCTGAGTTTAAGATGTTTGGTACTTACATGTATTGGTACTTAGTGCTGTTGGCACTTATCTGTGAATCGGTGCTGGTGATGTTGCTGTAAGTCTGCGGCAGGCTAAGCAGGTAAGAGGAGCCCAGGTCGAACCGAGTGGCAAGGTTCTGGAAGGTTCGCCATTGCCAGCTGCCAGGTGCTGAGATTGAATAGTAAGATGCTTGGTACTGTTAGCACTAACCTTGGAAACCGGTACTGGTGATGTTGCTGTTGGTCTGCGGCAGGCTGAGTAGGTTGGATGAGCCCAGGTCGAACCGAGTGGCAAGGTTCTGGAAGGTTCGCCATTGCCAGCTGCCAGGTGCTGAGATTGAATAGTAAGATGCTTGGTACTGTTGGCACTAACCTGTGAATCAGTACTGGTGATGTTGCTGTTGGTCTGCGGCAGGCTGAGTAGGTTGGATGAGCCCAGGTCGAACCGAGTGGCAAGGTTCTGGAAGGTCCGTCGTTGCCAGCTCCCGTTACTAGAGGTGCTCAATTTTCGTCCGGATGGTGCTGCGATTAAATAAAACTACTATAAAGTTTATCATCTAGGTATAAAATAATCTAAACCATTTAATTTTGTTCTGAGGGTTCCGTGCCCGAAAAGTGCCAAAAATAACTTTTACTAAGCCTGCGATGTCCGTCCATCCTACCACAGGGCTATATCTATTGAGCTGTAATACAGACTGAAAAATATCACAAAATCTGTTTATCTATTGCCGCTATAACAACAAATAATAAAAAATTTAATTAAATGGGCTTCCATACAAAAAATATTACTGGGACGTCAAACCACAGATAATTAAGAACAATAACGTTCGTGTTTGAAAGAGTTCAGGTAACCTCACCAGAAAGGTCGCTTGGAAAAGATTTTAAATACATCAGTTACAGTTACCCGTTACAAAAAACGTGATTTTTGTATTTTTTACGGTTGTACGGAACCCTTACTGTGTGTACTAACGCAACTCACGCTTGACCAGTTTTTATCATATAGCTATTGGTTTCGTTTGGTTCATTTTTATGTCATATTCAAACTTGTTTGTATTGTTATACTTACATCTGAAGGTGTAGAGGTCTTCTTGAGTATTTTCTCCGTCCCAGACATCAAACTTGGACACATAGTCGAATGTTGAACCAACGCTGCTATATGGCGAATGCTCCCCGTAGAAACCTTTGGGAAGAAGAAATTAAATTAAATAAATTTGACTCAAAGGCGACGTTTAGAGTGCCCACCAACGTCACTAAACGCGTTAGTTGAAAAACTGTATCGAAATAGACATCGCCTATTGACATGATTACTAGATTTTCGCCCATTCCCTGGGTCTGCTACTATGATCTGCGCGGGAAGAGAAACAGCTGGTAAATTCTACGTTTTTTTAGGGTTGCGTAGTAAACAAGGAACCCTTATAGTTTCGCCATGTCTCTCTGTCCGTCCGTCCGTCTGCGGTTTTACTTAGACTATAAGTACTAGAAAGTTGTAATTTGGTATGGATATGTATATTAATCATGCCAAAAAACGGTAAAATAAAATCTAAAAAAAAAAATTTTGTTTATTGCCCATACAAGTAAAGAGAGAGTAAATTTTCGCGACTAACCCTACGTGTGGGATGTTATTAGTGTTCCATAGAGATCACTATCTCCGTGGTCCAGTGGTTAAGGCGTTTGCCTCTAGACCCGGGGTCGTGGGTTTGATTCCCACGGGAAGCATACTTTGTTTAGTTATTTCCAGTTTGGATAGGACATTGCAGGCTTGAATCACCTGATTGTCTGATAATAAAGATGATTCCGTGCTTCGGAAGGCACGTTAAGCCCTTGGTAGATGGCCTGCCATCTGGTAGTCGTTAAAGGAACCACGTCAGCGGCCGAGAGGCGGTTTCGAAGAACTCTGACAGCAGGGTGTGCATGGTCGATTGACCGTGTCACCTACTCGAAATGATGATGATGATAAAGATCACGACCCTCAACAATGAGGATTACGAAGCAAGGAGGACGACAGTAATACTACTAATACAATAAAAGTATAGACAGTAATACTGATAATAAAGATGATTCCGTGCTTCGGAAGGCACGTTAAGCTGGTGGTCCCGGCTGCCATCTGGTAGTCGTTAAAGGAACCACGTCAGAGCCCCAGAGGCGGTTCCGAAGAACTATGACACCAGGGTGTGCATGGTCGATTGACTGTGACACCTACCCGAAATGATGATGACTGATTGCGGTAGGATATTGATTTAAATCAAATACTAAGTGAGACTTTTTACAATAAAACGGACACTGTGTGTGTCCACTCACCAGAGTCTCCCCGATCTATGGAGAAGCTTAGCGATACACCCTCTTCTGTGACTCTGGGAACATTCAGCGGCTTGGAGCCGTTCGTCATGCTGGTTGCACTCGTGCCTTCGTCTGCCTTTCGCTCCACGCGGCTGACTCGGCGGCTGGTTGGCACGCAGAATACCTTGGTGCACATCAGTCTACAAAATAAAATAGGCCTTATTTTTCAAATTAGTTAAGTGAAGTTCATTTGTACCACTTCACTAAGTGGTACAAATGATTTGTTAGCATAAACGTATAGGTATATATGATTTTACAGCATTAAATTTATTAATGGAAGAGCCACGCTTTTGGCAAAATTACTTTTTAAGTAACATAGATTTCTGTGAGTGTATGCTTCGTTCGGTGAGTGAGAGTGCCGGAGGCCCATCGCCCCCATCCCCCTCCCCATTTCCTCCCTCCCCCCAATTGAATTAAATTAGCACATTCAGAAATTGTAGGTTAAATGGACGCAAAATGTGCAAATGGTGCAAAATGTATTATTCGCAAAATGTAAAACGATTTTCTCGAAATCTTGTTCTGGAGTAAATATGTTTTGTCTCTTCCTCAATGTCAAACATTAGACTGAGGTATAAGGACAAAAGCTATTTTAACTTAAATAGGTCTAATAAGCGTTTTTTTTTAAATTTTAAAGTTACATTGTATACATTCAAATAAAGTACGCATAGAATGTACAAATAAAAAACTATTCAATGTAAATTTGGCAAAATTATCATTTTGAAAAGCATCGCATTTGCATGTTTTGCACAAGAAATCGAAACAGCTATTCATCTTATACGCATCAATGTATGACTCTTAAATATAAAACAAAATAATTATGACCATAATGCATAAATTAAAACTTAGGTATATTTCAATCCATGATTATTTGTTTTTTACATGCATGTCAAGATATTCAGAAAAAAAAAATTAAGGACGGATATCACATTTTACCTTCTTGGTTCATCCATGATATGTATCTTCAATGAAACGTTCTTGTAGTTCATAGCCACTGCGCCGAATATCATCTCACCGAGGAGACTCGCATCCGTCGCCACCCCCTTGTACTGTAGACAAAAAAGAAAGTGAGTGAGACAAAACATAACATTTATTAACTAAAAACAACAGTACATTGTTCCAGTTACAGTATTTAGTACAGTATATTAGCTGATGCGTTCGCGCCATATCTGGAGTTCGATGGGGCGCCACGCCGTAGAGTATTATGAGCGAGACAGCACGAGTCATGTTGTTTTGGATTTCGAAGCTTATGTAATAGCTATAAGTTCGTTATTTCACTGATATTTTCATTCGGTTTGATTCGGCAGTAGGTTTTGATATTCTGCGACTTATAAACGTGGTAGTACTGTAGAAATATGGACGTACCAAAAGATGCAACTGGCAGCGATTGGATGAACATCACTGGTCTGGTTATATCATGGTTGAACAATAAATGGTTGAACATTAAATAATAATAACTAGTTGAAAATTAAATAATAATAACAGTACCGCTAAATTAGATCCTTAGAATTGTGATTTGACGTGAAAATGTACCTGCAAAGGTAATGAAAGAGCGGGGTCTCCTAGCAAAGGCTCAATGCTTAAAAGGAGGCTCTAATCAACTACAGAGATTTTGTAAACACTTATTTTTGAATAAAAACGAACTATTATAATAAGAAGAAGCGTTTTGATTATATCCTAGTGACTAGCCTGCGACACGGAGTGACCGGGTTCGATCCCCGGCCAGGTCAAGATGGAAAATTATCTTTTTCAGATTTGCCTGGGTCTTGGATGTGTATCTATATATGTATTTGTTATAAAATATAGTATCATTGAGTTAGTATCCCATAACACAAGTCTCGAACTTACTTTGGGGCTAGCTCAATCTGTAAGATTTGTCCGTATATATTTATTTATTTATTTTTATTTATATGAGTCAACGGAATAAAGAGCCCGCTCCTATCACACAATAAATATTTAAGTATATTGTGGTGTGTATGGTGAGAATGTGTCAATGTTTGTTGTAAGATAAAAATAAAAACCAGTGGGGCCGGCACAGCATGTAGGTCTATTATACATTTATGTTGTCAAAGTTTCAGCTTAATAACTTTTTTGTATAAAATATGTATAATTTTATTATATTATTATAATTGCTGTTAAAACGGCAACAAATACACACATTCTGTGTTTAAATATATCCCTGTGACAGACAGACGAAACGACAGCGTGGGCTTGCTAATAGGGTCCAGTTTTTACTATTGGGTACGAAACCTTAAAAAAATAGGAAATACAGCTAAATATACGTCTGGTTACCTTTTAATAGTTTTATTTTTCCCTACATTGCATTGATACTATATTTTTTTAATTATTTATGGCAAATGGGACTAGCTCCGTGGCGCAGCGGTCAACACGCCAGCCTGCGACACGGAGTGACCGGGTTCGATCCCCGGCCAGGTCAAGATGGAAAATGATCTTTTTCAGATTGGCCTGGGTCTTGGATGTGTATCTATATATGTATTTGTTATAAAATATAGTATCGTTGAGTTAGTATCCCATAACACAAGTCTCGAACTTACTTTGGGGCTAGCTCAATCTGTGTGATTTGTCCGTATATATATATATATATATATTTATATAAAAAAACAACCTAAATGGAATACAGTAATTAATGGCAGCAGCAATATTATTACAGCATATAAAAATATTTCGGGCACACAATTTAACAGAGAAATTTAATATCCTGCAAAACAAAAGAAATAACGGAGCCATTAAAGCTGTCAGAAATAACACTGATAGATAAACAACAATTAGCGCAAAAGTGCGTCATATTTGGCTCCTAATAATAATTCATGGATCATTACCACCTACCATTAGCGTACCGGTAACGTTTTATGTTTTTGGACCAGCGACAATTAAGACCATATTCTTTACGTCTTTAGTAAACAATACAAATGTGCCGATTTAAATTAAAAATTCTGACTTATAATTGATAACTATGCAACTCTTAATTATGTTTATAAAAGGGACTTTGATAAAACTAAAAACCATCGTTAGAAAAACTGACTTCATATAAAAAAAAATCCCATACCCGAATCGGTTTACCCATTGGAGAGCTACGGTGACACAGACACATTGCGACTTTTGCGTCGGGGTTAAAAAGAGTATGACGTGACAAAACCCTCGTAGTACCTCCATTTCTGCATAAAATAAATGACGAACTCTAAAACCCGTTGATCTGATGCCCAAAGAGTTTTGGTAATGAAGTATATTCTGGTAACGTTAATAACTCTTTCAGAATTACCACGAAACCACGTGGTATAATGCGTCTTATAGACACGAAGAGAAAAACTAGGGAAAAGAAAGCAGTTCTTTTTATTTAAAAAAAAATTGCCTTCCAAAAAATAATAAAGCCAACACTAGGTATAATATTTTTTGCAATGCAATTTCAGGTAATATATGGAATTCGATACCCCATATCTCAAAATCTGTTCGACAGACGTGTCAAAAAATATGAAATCGTTCAATAAATTGTTCAGGAGCAGGATGTAGTGATTGTATTGTCATCACATCAGTCCGAACCTAAGTACGAGTGGAACGGTATAAATCGAAAGTGTCAATGAACCGGTACCAATTAGTTTGAAGGTTTATCAAGTTTCTCGTATTTGCTGTGTAGACGTCCAGGAACAAGCAGGTCCTCTAGTGAGATATTTGCTGCAGCTAGCAAAGATCGGGATCGAGAATTTGAGAGGTCCTGGGCTAGTCTGCGAGGAAGCGGTACCTAATTAATTAACTAATCTGCCTCCTCTAACGCGGCCTATCGTAATAAGTCTTCATGTGAGACTGTTGAACGTTAGATTGCCTGACTTGTGGAATATAAAGTACCTAGTTACGTACTAGAAATACTAAAAAAAAAACAGTTTTTCATATGCTAAGTGTATTTTATGGGATGGCTCATAAGTGACTTGTGAACTATGCCACACGATGGATAACTCACATGAGGGATTTCTATGTGCATGCTTCTGCAACATCCTCATAAGCAAATGTCGGTATTTCATTCCATTGAGTCAAATATTTAACACCACTGTGTAAGTTTTTAACGGTTTCAAAAAGTCACATTTAGGTTTCTTTTCACTTAAACAAATACAGATATATTCAAAGACCACAAAGCTGTTTGAATGTCATTAAAGTACATAGTTATTGTAAAAAGTCACGTGAGTACGGATGTCACATGCGAGATGTTTACTTAGCAAACACTTTTCATGTGTGCGTTTTATTTTATCACTTAATTATCTTTACTTTATTATCATTTCGTTAAATCCATTAATCTACAACGGTAAAGATCGCGGATGATGGAATGGATTTTACCGGATCTACGGTGAATGTTGGAAGTATCGAACCTCAAAAGGGTGAAACTATGGACATTTGGAAATTCAACGATCTAGCATTATTAAAAAATATCATGAAGAAAAAGAAAACAGACAGATGATTCAAATGTGCTAAGTTGATCAGAAACGAGCGAGCTAGGTAAAAGAAAATACTGAGTCTTTATCAAAATAGCACGTCACGAGAAATCATACGATGATTTTCAACACATCTGTGCGAAAAAATTACTATAAAATCACATTTTTATCAAGAGATGGCGACATGTTTAGTAGCGGCATACCTACATCAAATATTAATTATGCTTATAACTATTTAAATCAGAAATGACATCTAATCGAACTGTTCAGTGAAGGACGTAGAACAGCGTATTAAACGTTATAAAAGGCAGATGTCGTGTCGTGTTGTTTAGAGAGGTCAAGAGTTGTTCGAAAACACCGCCAAGTAAGAGCAAATATGTAATTTAAAATTGTACACCATAATTTTGTACTTTATGCCATTTCGAGTAACGTGCAACTATCATAATAATATACTTTTTATCCAGGGAGAATACTTTGAATTGACTGCTCATTCTCGTAAAACACTATACCCATTTAAACCCTCTCTCTCTTTCATCTTATCCGAACGTGTTCTCGGTTTCATTTGTGATATTCTAGCGTGCGGGGTCCGCACTATTTTAACATGATTAATAATAAAAAATATGCATTAATAGTAAAAATTGGTGTCAAGTGTATCACATTAGCAGACAAGGGTTCCTTACCACCGTAAAATATTTAACTTCATTCGTCCAAGTACCTACGCTTAAAACCTTTTCCAAGCGACCTCTCTTATGTATGAGGTTAACAAAACTATTTCGAATACGAACACTAATGTTCTTAATTATCTGTGGTTCTCATTAATAAATAAGCAACAGCTTTAACGTAATCGAGAAAAAACGCCAAAAGAACACGTTTCTGCTATGGGACCCCCTTTAATTATTAATTTAATATTGTTTTATTGTTTGTTCTTATAGCAGCAATAAATATAAACATTCTGTGAAAAATTCAAGTTTTTACGTATTAAGGTTCAAGAGATAAAGGCTTGTAACAGTCGGACGGACATCGGGGGTTTAGTAATAAGGTTTCTTTTGGCACCCTTTGAGTACAGAACCCTAAAAATGAATGTGGCTCTAATTCAAACAAAGGGTACTTAGTTACGGCCTTACTCAAACTGCACGCCATTTATCGGAAAGTCATACAAAAGTTCATGGCTGTTCCTTGCATTTTTACTGACCACGTGACTGAGTATTGTGAATATCGGTGTCGTAACAACAGTCAGTCCGTTGCTAAACCAAACGGAGTCAAACGGGTTGTTTTAGATAATCACATCCATAATGTTTGTCCTAAAATACTTTCATTAAGAAAAAACCTTGCCTATTTTTTTTACAAATCAATAACCTATAAAATATAATATGTGTCTATACTTTTATTTCATTTGTATGCAATACTGCATAAAGTATCTTCTTTTAAAAATATTTGAAGGTAGATTTCTAATAATTTAAAAAGCAGTCATATAAAAGGAGATAATTCAACCAGTTGTATAAAAATAAATGAATACACTACATACTCATAATTAATAATCTAATAATTGCTTTTAAAAATAATTTATTCCTATACTAATATTATAAAGAATAATGATTTGATTGTTTGTTTATTTGTAATGGATAAAATCCATAACGATATAAACGTCCTAACCTATAGGTTTATACATAATAATTTACGCGATAAGTCGCAGCAAAAAGTCAGGAGGCAAAAGTGAACAACAAGTGTAAAATAAATGCTAAAAATAAATACCTATAGAACGAGGAACACTTATTGACACCCAATGTGTCAATAACTGTTTCTCACAGATTCCATATTTCTTTTTAGCATTTTTTTTGCAATGACGTTTTCCGTACTAGGCAGATTCAATTGATAACGTGAAACATGTGATGTCCATTAATTAAAGAAGGCTATAATTACAATCCCACAGCACAGTTCATTAGTCCCACTTACGAAGCAAAGGATACCATCGCAAGTGGTCTAAATTTAGAACTCGCCAGTACGAATGATAATCATGTGACCGCGAGGCGTGTCAATTATGGTGTATTTTTAAACTGATGTAATGATAAGGATACACACACACGCATGAATTAATATAAAAACGTAGACGACGCGTCATTCATTCTTAGTGTGCGTCGCGTTGCGTCATTGTGAAAGCAGGGTCTTATTGTCTTTTTGAACTACTGAAGTGTTTCGTTATACTGTGGAATTAACGAAATCACCAGTTCGTTGTCACGTGATTAATCGCATATTTCCAGTGATCAATCATTATCACATCTACAATATGATTTTTTGATGTTTATAATAAAGAGTTAGTTAACATTGTTCATTATTTGATTTGAAGTCATGAAAGGCGAAGTATATTTTTATTTCATATACCCTTGGTCTAATTATGAATAGGGCAATAGCATTTTAGATCTTATAAAAATATGAATCAACCTTTTTGGTTACGGTACGGTAATTTTCGGACAATACGAGTATTGTATTCACAATTCAAATCTTTTTAGTCTCAAGAGACATACATATTATAGACCCTGTTTTCGGGCTATAGTATAATGGCCACCCGTACCCACATAAATAATTGCTCCTTTATAAGCATACTAGCTTTCGCCCGCGGCTCCGCCCGCGTTAATGTCGATCCCTCGGGAATAGTACTTTTTCTCGGGATAAAAGGTAGCCTATGTCCTTCTCTGTACTCCAGAGAACTTGTATGCAAAATTTCATGTTGATCGGTTCATTAGTTACGGCGTGAAAGCGTAACAAACAAACAAACAAACAAATAAACAAAAAAACAAACTCACTCTCGCATTTATAATATTAGTAAGCCCACACCCACATAAATAATTGCTCCTTTATAAGCATACTAGCTTTCGCCCGCGGCTCCGCCCGCGTTAATGTCGATCCCTCGGGAATAGTACTTTTTCTCGGGATAAAAGGTAGCCTATGTCCTTCTCTGTACTCCAGAGAACTTGTATGCAAAATTTCATGTTGATCGGTTCAGTAGTTACGGCGTGAAAGCGTAACAAACAAACAAACAAATAAATAAACAAACAAACAAACAAACTCACTTTCGCATTTATAATATTAGTAAGGATAAGGATAGCTAGCTATTACAAAATTTTACATTCAAAAAGCTTTTAATACCAACACGTTAGGATTTATAACTTGAGCTCGAGTTGAATAGCATGAAATCTCCAGCTCGAGCTTATTCAAACCGGTTACGGCAATGTATTTTTATCGCGTATGCCTCATTTAGTCATTTTATGCACGTTCGTTGGCATTCTGGACGTTACCTTCTTCGTGCCATTGTTTTATATTCACAGACATAGCAGACATAGTCATAGGATTGCAATTTTATTTACAAACTGACAGCAAAAAGTTGGAAAAGTAGAAACTATAGGCCATCATCATCATTTCAGCCTTTCTTTCGCCAAATGATATGGTCTCCTCATTACAAAGCCCATATAGAAAGAATTGAAAGGGTACAAAAAAAATTGTTTGAAGGCCATATGTAGCAGATATCATCTTTTAAGACAACTGCCAGATTATATTAATAGATGCAAATACTTCGAAATTCACTCTTTGCACATCCGTAGAGATACAGCTTTGCTTACACATTTACATAAAATTATACATTCAAATATTGATTGCAGTGATCTCCTGTCCGTAATTAATATAAATACAAATTACAAGTGTCGAAAACCCAACACTTTTGTCCTTAGTGTGTTTAGAAATAACACATCATTTTATAACCCTATGGTCCGAATGTGTCGATATTACAATGAGCTCGGATGAACCATAATTTAGACGTGTTTGAACATAGGCTGAGTCGCTTTAAAAGAATAGCGGCGGAAGCAGTATTCGATCGTAGTCACCGTAATAATTAATATTAATAATAATTTTCATTTCCTCTTTAGATTATAAATGTTTTACCAAATTATTACACTACTTTTTTATACTTTTTCAAGCTGATACATCTGTTAACATTAGTCGAGTTTTGTTTTTAACATTATTATATTTTTATAATTACAAACTTGTTGCTTACACATTATCACGCCGTACACGCATATTTAGGATAATGACAAGTGCTTTCATTTGGAGTAATAATTATGTTATTATATGTCATAATCTGTTTTGTGTGTCAATAAATAAATAAATAAAATGCTGAACATTAGGGCCTCTCCGTTTACGCCTTATTACTTTGCTCGTATGCCTCACTCATCCCAACACGACGAGAGATTAAACGATGTGACATATTATTGATATAATTATGACAATCTACTTTTGTACCCAAAAAGATTTCGAGAAAGGCACGAAGAGACAAAACGTTGCCGAATATACAAAATTTCCGAGAATCCATATATATGTCTCTTAACATAAATTAGTTATTTTGTAAAAATAAATAACGTCTACTGATTATAAATCATGCAATAATTAGCAATTTGGAATCTTCTCTTATTATACCCATGTAAAATCTAAAAATAAGATATATTTCGATTACTGGATAGTTGACACTTCCGAAGAAAATTCCGAAGGCAATGATTTAACTTTTTCCTAGATACTTAAATACATGATTAATGAAGTCCAAGAGCTATCATGTGATTATACTCAAGATAAGTTGATACAGGAAGTCGTTATACTTAGCAGTATCAATAAGCCTGTGATGACACTTGTTTTGCGTGTTCACACGAGAACAAGGTCTTAAGATGTAAGAGAATTTCACGTACTATACTACAAATAAGGTAAGGTACTTGCGAAATTAATGGGTACTTTTGAGCCAGGTACAATTCGGGGAAGCATTTTTGTTTATTTTTTTATATATTTGTTACTTTTTGTTTTATAATTTTTTGTGTGAAATAAAGTTCGAGTATACCTGCGAAGCAAAAAGGTCACAGGGAAACGCTGGATGCAAGCCGCTTCCAACCGGTCATTTTGGAAATTTTTGGGAGATGCTTATGTCCAGCAGTGGACTTCTTGCGGGTGATATGATAATAATGATGATGACTTGCGAAGCACCCTCATCTCATGAGAAACATTTTGTGAAAAAATTGATGTGCCGTGTGCAAAATGCAGGAATTACACATTTTGCGACTCGCACATTTTGCGTCGAACCTATTATTAAATACGTAGTATACGAGTACTCGTACAACATTCTTAGCGCTTTTAATATGCAATCTTTTTTTATACAGTGCATAAGTTTTTATTCTTAAATCACACAATTTGTGTAAACAGTGCTGCGGCTTCTTAGAAAGTAAAGTTTTTATCTAACCTTCAAGCTAGGCAACCAAGCAAGGCAAAGTATTTGGTTTGATTACTGCTACCAAGCCACTAAAATTAAATTTGTATTAAGTACCTATACTCAGTGACAAGATAAAAGATATCTTATAATCATTTTTCTCTATGTTTGAACCACGTTTGAACCACCACATTTTTACAACACTAGTTGAAATTTTATGAGTTCAAATTGAGTGAAGCTTTAGAAGGCATGAACAATATTCTCTTCACCAAATATAATTTCTATATTAAGAAGTATTTTGACACTAAGGAGTTTTATAAGTCTTGAAGGACCACATTAAATGGGTACATGATGGTGCCATATCATCTTCAGAGTAAAAATACTTATTGATGGACTCATGAAGGCCATCATCATTAGCATTTTGTCCTGTCTATTTACATAAATACATGTACGAAAAAAGAAATATAAACATACATGTATATAAAAAAGGAATTATAAAATCATCAACTAAAAAAGATATAAGAGACTTACAATATAAGAATATCCCTCCGACACCTCCAGGATGCATCCTTCACTCGTCTGTTTGATGTTTGGCTTGTCATTTTTGTTGGCAGGGACTTTTTCTATTGTTGATGAGTCAAACAGAACTTTCCTACCTCTGCGGTCACACTCTTTGAACAAAAGCAACCTCACTTGCCCTGGGTTTATCTGAGAAGACCTGTGGACAATACAAAGTCACACTCAGACAAAAATTTTAGATTCTATTTAAAAATACTTGTATTCCTTTGCATATGAAGTATAAATTATTTCTTTGATATTTAATAAAAAAAATTATGAATTTCCAACATTTTTACACTACTGCCTGTAAACATAACTCTCCTTGTGTTATGTTTTTAGAGTTCATGTTTGTACATGTAAGTATATTTTTACAAGTTTTTATTTAACTTGCTATATCTATGTAACTATGTTAATTTGGGTGGATTCTTCCAACTCAATTTTGTCGCAGATATCTTCCACCAACTGACTAAAAACGAGTTTTTGGATAACAATGCAATGTAAGCTGTGTGACATCATTCTTAATTCATCATGGCGGAAGATGCACTTCAACTATGATATGGATATCAAATAAAAGGGCTTGCTGAAAATAACTCGAAACATAAATAAAAGATTGTTTTTAGAAGATATTTACTTTTAACTTATTAAATACCTACATTACATATGTTTGTGAGTTTGTTTATTCTACCATAACTCCTAAATGCCTGAACGTATTGGGATGTATTCATTGTTGGAATCCTTACATTACCCCAATACATTGGATATTTTTATTTTAAAAAGGTTTATTTTTATTTTATGCCTAAAAAAATTGTGATATTTATTTTCGTTTTTCGTCTGTGTTACTAGCCAGAAGAAGAGCTTGGTGGCCCCATGGGCTAGTATTAGTATTATAAGTGCTTATGAAGCAGCCCCAAATGTAATCCTGAGTCCTGACTGGTGACCACAAGTAAACATTTCTTGTGATCCTCAGTGCTTTGGAAGGCACATTAACTCATTGGTCCCAGCTATTATCCTTGATGGCATTCATCAAGCTATTTCAGATGGCTTTATACAGCTAGAAAAATCAGACATCAGTGTTGTCTTTGGCTGTGGGGTGCTAATGGACACGCCCTAGTGGGGTCACTTGATGTGATTAGCTGGTATTTCCCAAATCCTTTGACAGGCTTTTACAATCTATACAGGCAAAGAAGCATTAAGTATACTTTATGTTGTTTTCTTCCACACCACATCTGAGGAATATGTTGTTACACATATTTAATATGATGTCTCATTAAATTTTGGTTTCATCATGGACAATTGCCAATACATTGTAGTAAAAAGTACAATACAACATAATAAATTAAAATAATTTCAACCCTAAAAGCTACTGGACAAAAGCATCTATCTCTCAAGGATTCTTTGTTTCATGGGAGGATATTGCCATACTCACCATGCCTGGCAGGCAATTTGGCAAACACATAATTAATGATTTATTATTATTGTTTCATTGTTTAATATAAAACCAGTTTACCAACACCTAAATTAGATTCAAAATCTAGTCATTTCTCAAGTCTAGCAAAACAAGTCTGTTTATGACCTTATTATGAATCAAGCAATTTTTAGAAAAGGTCAACCAAAAATGTCTGTGTTAAAATACACAAACAACAAAGACACAGACACATCTTATATGTGCGGAATTACGGCAAACAGATAGCTTGCAATTGTTGTTTGAACAACACTATCGCAAAAACACTTTAAAACACACATATCATATCTGATACAATTCTTAAACAAAAAATTTTAGAAATATTTATCTAACTCTTTTGGATGAAGTTCAGTGATAACAGTTATTTTTAGTTTTAGATTATAAATTACTATTCTTTCCAGAATATCAAAAAGTGAATGAAATATAGTTAAAATTCAAATATGTAATTCTTAAACATGAGAAATATTTCTATCAAGTTGCCTTTAAGAATTTGTAATAAAAGTTACTACTTTTATCTACATGATTCATTCCTGATTATGGACATACAACACATCCAATATATACTTAATTCTAATATGATTTACGGATCACAGCCTATTAGGCACAGGCTGACGCCACTTCAAACCACCTCACACCAAATCACAGTCTCACAAAATTGCTAATTAAATTCTAGAATTAACTCAGCGTACCTACAAAATTATCTACACATTGAAAGGGCATTTACCTAAATTTCATCTTATTACATAGTCGCATCAGCTGCTCTCAGCTGTTGAACAATACGAACTGTCAGCACAATCTGTGTCACTTGCACTAAAAACACATTTATACAATCACAGCTGGTATTCTTTAAATGCACGCGATGGGCGACACATCGACTGTCGTCCGTATTGAGTGGAATGTGCTAGGATACTACCTCTGTAGACAGTAAATAACAAGTAAACATTGCGTGTCGCCCCGCTTCGCTTTGCGGTGACGCGCTGCGATAGCGCGATCGCCTACGCCCGCAGCCCGCACCCCACCTAGTCATATGCTCGCCGCCGCACTGCCAGCGGCTTTTGCGTCAACGCTCTCGGGAAGGTCCACAGACCGCCCTCCGACAATCCGGACATCCACCACGGGCGTACGTCCCGTGCGTCAACCTCACCTCCGCATACCACCACACAGAAATAGAATAACATGAGTGAAAGGCATTCTATGACGTACCTGTCCCGGTTTTGTGATCCGCAAGTAACGTAGTCGAGTTTTCTCTTTATTGAAAAGAGTTTGTCGAACAATGCCATTGCATCAAATGTAACATCCCACAGAATCGTCTATATAATTCCCTCTACCTGGCATTTTTGGTGACTAACTGAAAAACCATAAAACAATACAAATTACAAAATTTTATAACTTTTTACACTTTTTCTATTGTGTGGATGTAAATATTCTGACAGATCACGTGCTATTAAGTCATATGATTTACCATAGACTAAACGTGTAATTTTTAATCTAAGGTCAAGGTCAGAAACGTTACTTATCATATGAAAAACTTTACGAAACCCTTAAAACTCAGAACATTAAGAAAGAATCACTCTATAACAATTCCAGTTTAGCACATTATTGTTACATTTTTTTTCAAAACAAAATTTAGCAAGAGCATAGACAAGGTTTTGCTACATTCTACGCAAGAAGTGTCATTCATTATCATAATTGACAACATACTAGACACCCGAAGTGATGATTTTTATTTACGCAATCGAAAGTACCTTAAATGTAAATACTTCCAGAATTTTTTCAATTTTTTTTAATACAGAATTCAATTTTTTATGAATTTTTGAAAATAATTCTAAATGTAGGATTTACAAAGCAATATTCCCATGCTTAACCACATGACAATGTCAATGTCATTGTCAATCTGTCAAAAAGTGATGACGTTGACAGCCAAGTCTTATGAGTTGCCAGGTTGGGGAATATATTTCCCGAAATTCGTACAGCATACAAGGACCGTCTTTTTTTTGATACTGCACTATAATAAATTCACTTGGTGTGTTTGTTGAAGTGAGATTTACTTAGCGGGCTGGTGGTTGCCCGCCGAATGAATAAATTACGCCAATTGCTTCTGAACGAAGTTTGAAGCCCTAATATAAAAGAATATATATAGAAAGCAAACCAGATGGAAGGGAAATATTTTTTTTATTCGAATTTATGCTGCTTTTATTTTATTAAACTGTATATTTTCAAATTCGATCAATTTTCCATTAAAATCTTCTTGCTCTGGCATTTGATGGTTGTTAGTTTCACATTTACATAAGTAACATTGAACTTCAATGTTGCTGTAACCTCTTTGGCACTGCATTTTTGTGATATTTCATTTCGAGTTGGTGTCACGGTCAATCAACCATGCACACCCTGGTGTCAAAGTTCTTCGGAACCGCCTCTCGGCCTCTGACGTGGTTCCTTTAATGACTACCAGATAGCGGCCAGGACTAACGACTTAACGTGCCTTCCGAAGCATGGAATCACCTTTAATATCAGACAATCAGGTGATTCAAGCCTGCAATGTCCTAACCTAACTGGAAACAACTATACAAAGTATGCTTCCCGTGGGAATCGAACCCACCACTCCCGGGTCCGGGTCTATAGGCAAACGCCTTAAACACTGATAGTGTGATATGATTCACGTCGTCACATACGTACACATACGTGATATGATATGATACCGTCTTATAAATCGATGAACACCCGCAGCATGCACAGAAATCAACAGCAGCAGCTGCTGGTGCTGCTGCCGCTGCAGCTAGAGCTGGACGTCGTTATGTATCGTATGTATACTTTTGACAGTTGTCTGAACTGAACCTCTCAGTGCTTCCGCCTGGTTAGCGACATTTCAGAAAACCCTAAATATGGCAAATAGTAAAGGTAGGTATTTAATAGTAAAATAAATTTTACAACAATAGAAGCTAAGCAGAATGACAAAAAAAAAGCAGTCCATGTACACTTCCAAATTTCGGGAAAAATATTCCCCAACCTGGCAACTCATAAGACTTGGCAGTCAACGTTATCACTTTTTGACAGATTGACAATGACATTGACATTGTCAATGTGATGAAGCATGGAAATATTGCTTATAAATCCTACATTTGGATTTTTTTTTTCAAAAATTCATAAAAATCTGAATTTTAGATAAAAAAAATTGAAAAAATTCTGGAAGTGTTTACATTTAAGGTACTTTCGATTGCGTAAATAAGAACCGTCACTTCCGGTGTGTAGTATGTTGTCAATTACTGGAAAGGAACCCGCGGCAACGTGTAAAAAAGGCTGGTGGCAGCATTGCCACGTTGGATGGCAAGGCTTAAACTTAAAAATTAAGATTTTTAGAAATTCAACCCATAATGGGGTGAAGTTTATAAGGAATTTTCTCATTTCTGGACTTAGAATTATGAAAGTTAAAGCTTAATATAAGTTCTCGATTACCAGGGGTACTATTTTTAAAAGTGTAACACTCATATATTTCCATACGGCGAAATTTCAGAAATACTCCTTTGTAGGTGAAATATTTCCTAGTGAAATATGGAAAGGAACGTGTAAGTCACTGTCACGTCTGTCCATCTATTTAGTAAGCGGTTCCTTAGTACCCTGATAGAACTGTTTCAGATTTTGATATACGATATTAACCCTTAACGCTTCAAGAATAGAGAGCATAATGCTGTGCAAAAAATTCTAGGGTAAAGTGAGACGGAAATACCTCGGCATTTTTTCCCTCTCGCACCCTTGCCATTGCATATTAAATGTAAATAATGGAAGAAAATGGTAGTAAAGCAAAACAGCAATATTTAATTAATAATGAAATAATTCCAACTACAGTCAACTTTTCCAATTACATTACCTGATCCTCCATTACTTTCAGACCCGGCTCTTCCAATCACAGCAGATGATGTAATTAACTCTTTAAACAGTTTTAAGAGTGGCTCTGCTAGTGGACTAGATGGTCTATCAGCTCAGCATCTTAAAGACTTGGTGGGCGGGGTTACGGGTGATTCTGGGAGGACTCTCATACAAAGCTTAGTCTCTTTAATTAACCTGATGCTCTCTGGTAAGGTGCCAAAAGAGATAACGAAAACTTTGTATGGTGCTAACCTAGTTGCCCTGGTTAAAAAGGATGGGGGCATTCGACCTATTGCAGTGGGATGCACTTTCAGACGACTCGTGTCTAAGATAGCGTGTAAAAGAATAGCTCCCACGTTAACCACATATTTCCAACCAAGACAATTTGGTTTTGGTATTAGAGGGGGTTGCGAAGCTATTGTACACGCAACGAGAACATTTCTCAATTCTAACGAGTGCCAAGTAATTTTGAAATTGGACATATCCAACGCTTTTAATTCAATAGACAGGGGAGTTTTTTTAACGGAAGTTAAAGATCAGATTCCAGGCCTATATCCGTATCTCTGGCAATGCTACTGCTCACCTTCTGATGTTGTATATAGAGACCGTGTTATTAGTTCTTCAATTGGCTGTCAGCAGGGAGACCCTTTAGGTCCTGCCATTTTTAGTCTAGGTATAAATTCAATCATATCTAGCCTAAATTCACCCCTGAATGCATGGTTTTTGGATGATGCTACGATCGGAGGTTGTGTAAATTCTGTGAAATCAGACCTAATAAGACTGATTGAACGCCTCAAACAAGTAGGACTAAATTTAAATTTTAATAAGTGCGAACTCTTCATAAATGATAAAGTTCATGGATTAAACAGCTTTGAAATTCACTCTCTTTTTCAGAAGATAACCCCTGGAATTAAACTTTTAACCAAAAGCTCTCTTCAAATTTTAGGCACGCCACTTTTAGAAGAATCTATCCCAAATTACATAGATGAAAAAGTATCTAAATTTCAGCAATCATCCGACCTCTTATTTCAAATAAATGCACATATGGCTTTCTACATACTTAGGAGTTGTCTTTTTGTGCCAAAATTTACTTATGCCTTGCGATGCTCACTCATGTGGAAGCATCAAGAACAACTCACAAAACTGGACGAAGTAATTCGGGAGACACTAGAGAAAATTTTCAATTGTCAAGTTACAAATGAAACATGGAAATTTTCTTCTCTCCCAGTTCGTTTTGGTGGCATCGGAGTACGCAAGGTATCTGCAGTGGCTCTTCCTGCGTTTCTTTCTTCTGTTCACGCCTCTTTGTCATTATGCGGTAAACTTCTACACTCAGCAATGGGTTCCGTTGACATATGCGGCGTGAGCGAAGCGAAAGACTTTTGGAGGTCAAGTGTTTTGGATGATTTCCCAGTAAATGTCTGTTCACAGCGACTATGGGACAATCCTCTTTGTAAAGATATTCAAGAAGAAACCATTGCATTTTGTGACAGTGCGGAAGATCGATCGCGTCTTTTGGCGTTATCTGAGAGGGAATCCGGACACTGGTTACAAGCACTTCCTTCTGCACATGTTGGCTCCCTTCTGGATAATTGCACTTTTACACTCGCCATTGGCCTCCGTTTGGGTGTAAAAATAAATCAACCACATTTATGTCACTGTGGTACAGCTGTGGATGGTTTAGGTCATCATGGTCTTGCTTGCATCAAAAGTGCTGGCCGAATTCCACGTCATGCCTCACTAAACGACATAATTCGTAGAACTTTAGCAACTGTCAATGTTCCGTCAGTTTTGGAACCAAATGGAATTTTCCGCACCGATGGCAAGCGACCAGATGGTCTTTCTTTAATCCCGTGGCGGCAAGGCAAATGTCTAGTTTGGGATGCCACTTGTGTAGATACTTTAGCTCCATCCCACATACCAGCTACTTCCAGCCAGGGCGGAGCAGCTGCCTGTGCTGCTGAAGCTAGCAAAAGGCGAAAATACGCGGGATTGACTGACAGCTATATTTTCTTGCCTTTTGCTGTAGAAACTTTGGGTCCCTGGGGCACTGAAGCCAAAAAATTCTATAAGGAATTGACAACACGTCTCATCGAGGCAACTGGTGATCCAAGAGCTGGCAGTTTTTTTGCACAACGTATCGGACTCGCTGTGCAACGGGGAAATGCTGCCAGCATTTTGGGTACTTTGCCTCGATGTGGTGCGTTGGAAGAATTTTTTTATTTGTAAGTTATTTATAATTTTTTATTTTTATGTTGTTATTAATTATGTTTAATTTTAAGTTGAATTGTTTTTTATTTAGTAATATGTCTTATTAATATAATTACATACAATAATTCCTGTTTTATTTTACATGGAATAATTAATTTATTAACTAAACTGTATGTTTACAGTTAATTTTGAATTTTTTCTTATCGAAAATAAAAGAGCAATCATAATATAGTATTAAATTTTAATTTAGTCTAGCAACCCTAGTACGATCTCAACATTGCCGCCATATTATTAATAAAAAATCCCGCAGCCTTCGAATTTTTTAAGCAGACTGAAAGAGTAAAATAATATAACTTGTTGTTTCAAGAGATCTCGAAGCGACAGTGCAGTGCATTGTGCATTATCCTTTCTCAGGTAAATAACATAACCGTTTTCAGTTAGTAAATGTTGTGCCTTGGCTAGGGTGTCCAGCTTATCTGCCGAGTTTGTTGAATCTGATTTATCAGTAATGTGTACTTATAGGTACTTCGTACATAAAATGCATATTTCCATACTAATATTATAAATGCGAGAGTAACTCTGTCTGTCTGTCTGTCCCCTTTTCACGCTTCAACCATTAAACCTATTTGGAAGAATTTTGGTATGGAGGTAGTTGCAGGCCCGGGAAAGAAGTTCTACTGTTCCCGAGGGATCGTGACTAAACTCCCCTTGAAAGGGTAAAATAAGGGGGGTAAAGTTTGTATGGAATTTTTCTCATTTCTAGACTTAGAAGTATAAAAATAGATACATAAGTTCACGATTACATTGAAAAAAGATCTGTGTAGGTGAACTCTGTCTGTCTGTCTTTCGCATTTTCACGCTTCAACCATAGAACCGATTTGGATGAAATTTGATGTGGAAGTAGTTTGGAGCCCGAGGAAGAACACAGGTTACCTTTCATTCTAGGAAATTCGACTGTTCCCGAGGAATCGACATTTATGCTGGTGGAGCCGCGGGTAACAGCTAGTTATAGAATAACGTTTCAAAGGCGTATTTCGAACATCTCTACTGTTGCTTTTCCCTCCTACAGTTGCTATTTGTCAATAAATGATCATAGCATAGGGTCTTATCAATGACACCGACCTATGTCGGTGTCATACTATCCTGATATATTTCTGTGGTAGGTACCTATGTACCTACCACAGAAATATATCAGGATAGAATGGCTACGCGTGGTCTTTGCAAAGAGAACGCGTTTGTCAGTTTTTGCATAAACTACGCCACCACCATTACGTCATTACTAGCGAAGTGTGTAGTAACTGCCTTCGTGCATTCGAAGCATACTTTGTTTAGTTATTTCTAGTTTGGTTAGGACATTGCAGGCTTGAATCACCGGATTGTCTGATAATAAAGATGATTCCGTGCTTCGGAAGGCACGTTGAGTCGTTGATTCCGGCTGCCATCTGGTAGTCGTTAAAGGAACCACGTCAGAAGCTGAGAGGCGGTTTCGAAGAACTCTGACACCAGGGTGAGCATGGTCGATTGACCGTGACACCTACTCGAAATTATGATGATGACGAGCGAAATAGTAATGTGATATCCACAGAAATAAATCGCGTCATTTCGATAAACAGTCATTTGTATTTGTCGATTGGCTTGCCTTTCACTCATGTACATCAAAACGTGACTTTTGATGTAATTTAACTTTTTGTATGCCAAAGTTCGAATTCTTTTCGTAACATGCATTCCATAATAGTTACTGATAAATATTTTAATCAACACATGGGAGCAACCTAAAAAATCTGAGATAATAATGTTAACTATTAAATATTATCGATAATATCAGTTCGAGTGCAACAACGCAATGCTAATGCAGCTTTCGTGTTGCTATCACACAATTGAATTTACATTGCGCGTTCTCCTTGGAACGAGCTTTATAAAATGTTTTTAGAACGCGTATTGGATGTGAATTAGTTGTATTGTCGTTTTATATTGAAAATCGTGATAGGTCTTTTATTTATTTTTTTGTTGTTAATAAAAAAGTATTGATCCATGAAAAAAATACCTTGTTTCGACCTATTTACTTTCATACTTTTGTTTTTATAATTAAATACCGCTTAATAAAGCATATGTTCAAGTTGGGACGTGCGCGCTGACTGAATGAACGTTTAACGAATCTCGTACGATCGTACAAGATTGTTAAACGCGTGTACCACCCACTTAGCCGTTCTATCCTGATATATTTCTGTGGTACCTACCTAAGTACTTCATGTCCGAGAAATGTATTCTATAGTTGGTCACCCTACTTTAGAGCGAGATAGAATTCCGAAGTTTGTCTTCGCTTTCTGCTCCAATTATTACTATGAGAGCTCAGTCCTTCTACTATAACGTCCTTGCGTCTGTCACGTAGACAGCAAAACGAAAACAAGTCTGAAATTCAACGTTGCCAGAAGGTTACATTTCTTACATTTTTCGTAACTTTTGACCTCCTCGCGTAACATGTAAGTAATTTTTAGATTTAAGGCATTTTTCGTAACTTTTGAGAATAACGAGATTTGTAATACTAGATTTTTATTGAAATTAAACGCATTCAATTTGAACGCACCTTAAACTGGCGCGTCTAACAAGTATTTCACTCCATATCACACTCAGAGATGGCTCTGAATAGAAAGCGCCATTTTATCATATCATCTAAATAGTCTTGTTAATACGTAATTTTGGCACTCCAGCCAGATTATCCAGTAAGGTATAGACATCGTGACGATCTAGATGTTAGATTTTTCTTTTGTGTTTTGTTAAAGACAGACTTAAATATGACGCAGACTATAATAATGGAACAGGGCAGGTGGGTACAGCGTAGGTGGCCTCTTCTTTATTATAAACAAAAGTCACTGCCGGTATACTTGACCGATTAGATGCCGCAAAGCGTTATGCTATATGGGGGGGGTCATGGAGTCATGACCCACCCCCCTGGGCTGGGTCCAGGACCTAAGTGGACCACTAATTAAAATTTTATTTATTTATAATAATTTTAATTATACATTTTTTTTAATATACATCCATAAAAACGTACCCATTGATATAGATGAAGTGATAACGCTTTTCGGACGAAGAGGTACAAGAAAAATTGATTTTGTCATTTTAATATATGTTTTTTTAAGT
This sequence comes from Elegia similella, assembly GCA_947532085.1. Taxonomy (NCBI): domain Eukaryota; kingdom Metazoa; phylum Arthropoda; class Insecta; order Lepidoptera; family Pyralidae; genus Elegia; species Elegia similella. The sequence goes on from OX383930.1 coordinate 23,362,102, forward strand.
ACAGTAAGTACTTACATAGGTACATTAATAAAATACCCACTTTTTACACTTTTTACTTGTATCTATGAAAAAAATTATATTATAACTTCTTGTGACTTGATCACGACTCTCTGACCCCCTTGGCACCAAAGCTGGATCCGCCCTTGGCTATACTTCGACCCCAATAGAGTCTGGCCATCGAAACGTGATACTGAGATTGAGTTTTTAAATTGTTAAAATGTAGATATGGCAATCCCTTATGAACTAGGAATAAACAATCTTGATAATATAATTAATTGATTTAATTCTTACACACTGAGACTACTATATCATACGTATACACAATACTCAACAAAAAAAGAAACAACAGTTCTGTTTGTTTAGTAACCATCGTTTATTTAAAAATAAAAACAAAAAATAATTATCTAAATGAAGAACTAAACCTAGTTTAGGTATCATATTCAAAATCAGATACCAAAAATTCGATTGGCTCCTCAGTAACACTGCTCAAATCACTATTACTGATTACATTTATTATAAACGGCTATAATGTTGTGACGATTCTATCTCGTTCTATATATTTCTGTTCCACATGCATTATATGATCAGTGCATTTTTTCCAGTCGTCTGAAGATACGGTCCCAAATTCGTCTGAAATCGCTATTTCTACGTCTTTAACAGTAAGACTCATATTTTTGCTGCCAACTTTTCGCAATGGTAAGGGGGCAACCGAAAACATCATGACCATTTTCTTTTAAAATTGCATCGACTTCATACTTTGGCTCGGTCTTGTGTCTGTGCACCAGACACATCAACTGACTATTGGCCTCTAGTTGTTGTGAACTCTTTACAGCATTTATAATGTTATTTAAGCTGCTATCATCGTTATAGGCTTTGTCTCTCATTTTCCAATACCATCGGGACATAACCTCTATACGTAGGAGATGTTACTCTTTCGCCAATAATAAAAGCACAATTTAACTAATAATATTTCGAGTCCAACGAAATATGTCTTCCAACCATGGAAAACTATTCACCAAATATGTATCAAAATCGTTTGAGTGCACTAACCTGTCGCAGAAATGATTTCATGGAAATATTGTTTTTTCTCGCGAAAAATAGAGGCTCGTTCTTTTTGTTTCGCTTTATATTTACACACCATTGTATGAATTAACTTCCTCGCTGAACTTTAGATAGGTTTCGACATATTAACACAAAATCGGGGGGCACGGCAGTGCCTTCGCCAAGTCGAGCGCGAAGCAAACACTGCCGTACCATCCTTTACTGGAACCATTTCGCCGCATTTTCAGGTCCCTGTTTGAGAACCTCTGGATAAGACCAGAACGCAGAAATTTTCGTCATCTAGTAAGCTATAATCAAATACCTAAAATCCAAAATTTCAAGTCTGTAGGTCATTTAGTTCCGAAGTTAAGCGAAAGCAAAGTTTCGCATTTATGAAACTCACTCACTCACTCACTCACTCATGATCATCAAAATAGAACTAGTACTTCCCATAAACTCAGAGAGTTGAAATTTGGTACAGAGTTAGGGTTTAATGGCCACATAAAGGGAAAACTATAAAAACTAGGATAATCGAAGATCTGAAGTATCTGATGAAGAACCCTCAGCTGTATTAGAGATATGGTAATGCCACCTTCTACTATTGGTCATTGCAAAATTCCAGCGTAGTGTGACACATCTTCTAATTTAATCTAGTCTATAGCGTCCCACTGCTGGGCGAATGCCTCCCCTTCTGCTTTTAATGCGCATATAAATAAAATTAATGGAAAACTCTGGATAAGACTAGACTGGCTTTTATATTTATACTTACAAGTTAACAAGAAGAAATAGTCGAACGATTAATTACTCCAACATTACACAAATTAACTATGTAAACAAATTACACAAAAATTTTAATTTCGCTCAAAATTTGGTCAAAATATAATGCATTGGACTAATAGTAGCGGTGATACCCGCACACGTCGCTAGATGGCGGTGACTGTATTTTAAAACGCGCTTACGTTCTTTCCGATAACCTTATAAGGCGAAGTGGCAACCGGCCGCGTTAGGATAACCGCGCTGTGTCACGTCGAAAAATCACCATGTCCGGAGCAGAACTTCTCCCGTTAGGATCAGTATCGTCGTACGGAAAGCCCATTCAGTGGGCAGGCAAGGCTAAATACCTTGGAGTCGTACTCGATAGCGCGATAACCTTCGGCCCCCACATCAGCAAAGTCCGCAACCATGCCGCCTTCGTATTAGGCCATCTCCACCCCATGATAGGCAATGCTAAGATGTCACTTAGAAATAAGTTGACACTCTATAAGCTTTGCATCCGCCCTATCATGACCTACGCCGGCGTAGTCTTCTCCCACATCGCGCCCTCCCACATCGATCGGCTGCAACGTTTGCAGAACCACTTCGTCACCCGTGCCACAAATACGAGTCGCCACCGGTACTTGCGCATGACAGACTTACACCGTGACCTAGATCTCCTATCCATTCGCGGCTGTCTCAAAATCGCCTCCAAGCGTTACTTTGAGAAAGCCGTGTAGTGTACTTACTTACTTACTGTACGTATTAACACTGGCTCTCTATCACACCTAGTGCGGGACACGTCTTCACCCAGTGCCGGTACCCGAAAGACTGACTACTGTCATACTGACATTTGTGTTCCCCACCAGGTGCGTGAGACAGCGTATGTATCTATTTCATAGATACAGACACTAGGACACTACATCCCTTCCTTATCAAATATTTTTAAGCTAAGGAGGAATAGCAAACTATTTGTATTGGCCGTAACGCCAACTATTAGATCTCAAGTGAAACAAAGCTTTATGTCATAACTTATATTCGTTGTACTTACTTTATGTTTCACTATATTATTTCAATTCGAACTTCGTATTCTTTTCTAGTCATTTAATGTTTGTTTTGCACAGATATATTCTGATGTATGAGTCAACCACAGCCCGTATATTTCACAACTTTATCTCAGCCCATACTGCATACATACATATACACAAATTGTATGATTCACAATTTCATGTCGGCTCATACTGCCTTCACACAACTTGTATGATTCACAATTTCATGTCGGCCCATACTGCCTTCACACAACTTGTATGATTCACAATTTCATGTCGGCCCATACTGCCTTCACACAACTTGTATGATTCACAATTTCATGTCGGCCCAAACTGCCTTCACACAACTTGTATGATTCACAATTTCATGTCGGCCCATACTGCCTTCACACAACTTGTATGATTCACAATTTCATGTCGGCCCATACTGCCTTCACACAACTTGTATGATTCACAATTTCATGTCGGCTCATACTGCCTTCACACAACTTGTATGATTCACAATTTCATGTCGGCCCATACTGCCTTCACACAACTTGTATGATTCACAATTTCATGTCGGCTCATACTGCCTTCACACAACTTGTATGATTCACAATTTCATGTCGGCTCATACTGCCTTCACACAACTTGTATGATTCACAATTTCATGTCGGCCCATACTGCCTTCACACAACTTGTATGATTCACAATTTCATGTCGGCCCATACTGCCTTCACACAACTTGTATGATTCACAATTTCATGTCGGCCCATACTGCCTTCACACAACTTGTATGATTCACAATTTCATGTCGGCTCATACTGCCTTCACACAACTTGTATGATTCACAATTTCATGTCGGCTCATACTGCCTTCACACAACTTGTATTATTCACAATTTCATGTCGGCTCATACTGCCTTCACACAACTTGTATGATTCACAATTTCATGTCGGCTCATACTGCCTTCACACCCCTACGATCTTTTATATGCCTGATAGAAAATTCAGAGGTTATGTAAAACAGTTACTTTGTAAAAAGGCCTATTATAGTACTACAGATTTCCTTAATGACAATAATATTGTGCTTGAGCTTGGCGCAGACACCTCGTAGTTTTGTATATATGACTATATATTTGGTAAAATATTTTTAAAGATGACATTTATGAAATTTCAATATTTTGACATATTTTTTCAATATAATTTTTTAAAATTCAATTTGCAATGACTATAATAAGGACAATGTATACTCAGTCCACATACCTAGTTTTTAAGATAAACTAAAATTGTAAGTTGACGTCGATTGGAGAAAATGCGCTGTGCAGTTTGTTGCCGCTTCTTCTGCACTCCGCTTTGGAAGCGGCTTTAAACTTAGCCATAAGTAAATTATTGACGTCACCAATTCTCAGTTGGAAATATATGACAATTAATAAGTGTCTAAATGACCTATATTAAATAAACGTTTTTGAATTTTGAATTTCATATGTATCCTTTAACATTGACACTCTCACGTCAGCAATGAATGAGTAGGAGTGCATTACATAAGTTTATGCCTGTTTGTCAAGTAACGAATAACTCAGAACCTACCGAATCGTCTTGACTATAATTTATACAGACACGGGAAGCACCCGGTTTCAAATAATATGGAATTATAATTAAAGTGTTTTATTACGCTGAATTAGGCATCAATTTATAATCGCTACTATTATAAATGCGAAAGTGAGTATAGATTTATACCACCAAAAGTTACGCCACGTTAAGACACAGTCGAATATCTGATTTTGTATCAATGAAAAATTTTGTAAAAATGAAATAAAGTCCAATCAACCCGCAACTATATTTACATACAGTGTTTTTCATAACTGTAAATTTTTCGGTAATATTGTTAATCGAAAGATATCAAAATCTAGGCTGAAAATGTTCTTATTGTAACTTCAAACACAATTACTAAATTATTTAGTTGCTTAAAAGTCAATGGCAAAATTATTTTATTTTCAGTAATTAATTTATACCTATACAGTTTGCTTTTATAATCCACTCGCTCACTTTATTACACTGAGACAATCTGGCATTAATATTGGCCAGACACAGAAAAGCAGGATACAAACACCATACACTTGTACTAATATCAGATTCCCTTCTATAGCAATGTTTGCGTAATGTCTTTATTTATATTTTAAGGATCATTAAGCTTCGTCATTTTGTGATTAGCTTGGCCGGCCATTAGGATCAGCCTCTGCCATTCTGGTTGCAAGTTTAAACATTTTTCCAATCAATCAAATCAATCTGGCATCAATGGAAAAGATGCTATGTCTCATTCGAAGGGGTCGTTCAAACACGCATTAGAAGCCCAATACGTTCCTTAGTATCGACGACATATTTTAACGGTAATTCACCCAACAGTTTTTCATGTTTCATCTTTTGTCTTCCTTTTATCTCTCCATATTACTCCTATGACAACGCAGAAAACTTCAATTTTATAATATAGGTAATTTTCCTCAATGGTCATTGTTTTTTGAAGCATTTCCATGTTTTTATGTCAAATGAATTGTAATGCATTTACTTAATTTAAAAGGCAAAGTAATAGTTTTGAACTATTGACGTAAATTCCAAAATTCTTGTCAACCCTTCAAGACAATCTAGCTTGTTATATTCCTGCCTGTTCTTGGGTCAATGCATCATCAAACTAAACTAGCCCTCAGTCCACTCTCAAACCTTTTCTTTACCCTTTTTCGGGGATCTCGGAGTTAGGAATCATGTTACAGTTAATATAACTATTTTGTTAACATTAAGTTCTGGTTCCAACTGTAGGTTTCGGTTATCCGCCCTTCAACTACGTTGACCATCCTTGACTTACGGGTCTAACAGTAGGTTTGGGTTATTGACCCCTAACTACGTTGACCATCATAGACTTCATGGGTCTCACAGTAGGGTTGGGTTATTGGCCCCTAACTACGTTGACCATCACAGACTTCACGGGTCTAACAGTAGGTTTGGGTTATTGGCCCCTAACTACGTTGACCATCACAGACTTCACGGGTCTAACAGTAGGTTTGGGTTATTGGCCCCTAACTACGCTGACTATCACAGACCTCACAGGTCTAATAGTAGGTTTGGGTTATTGGCCCCTAACTACGTTGACCATCACAGACTTCACGGGTCTAACAGTAGGTTTGGGTTATTGGCCCCTAACTACGTTGACCATCACAGACTTCACGGGTCTAACAGTAGGTTTGGGTTATTGGCCCCTAACTACGTTGACCATCACAGACTTCACGGGTCTGACAGTAGGTTTGGGTTATTGGCCCCTAACTACGTTGACCATCACAGACTTCACGGGTCTAACAGTAGGTTTGGGTTATTGGCCCCTAACTACGTTGACCATCACAGACTTCACGGGTCTAACAGTAGGTTTGGGTTATTCGCCCCTAACTACTTTGACCACAAATACACCATCCAATTTAATGGAGGCTTTGTCCAATTTAATGGACGCCTCGTCCAATTGAATGGACGCCGTTGAGACTCATTCAATTTAAGAGATGCCGTGGTCATTCATGTCATCTGTTCGCTGACAAAACCTGCAACTAAAGTATACACAGTTAAGTAACATTTTCTCACCTATTTGTCCAGTTTCTAAACATAGGTATAAAAACAATTAATTTTTCTATGACAGAGGCATCAAATAATTGTTTAACGCTTAAGGCAAAGCTGGAATAGTTGTCGATACTACAATAGACATACTTTGAAGTATATAAATATATATAATGGTTCTTTTCTAGACATCTATAAATAAGGCATTAACTCTATACGTTAGTAATTACCACCCATTAATGAAAACATCTTTTGATCTTTTGAGTCATTATTGTGCCGATTTCGTCACTACTGATTGTTTCCTTTTCTTTTTTTTTCATAAAACCAAATGTCTAATTTTATTTCTGTGTATATATATTGATGTTAATAAAATAATCTAGCCTGATAATTTCAATATTCTTCAGCACTCAAATGTTTATCCCTTAAAGTCGGCTGACAACTTCACCCTACAACGCCTGCCTATAGCGCGAATTTCTTTAGTGTATGTTTGTAGTGTGTTTAAAGTTAAAGTGAAGGAGTACCTATTACTTAATTACTTAACAATAATGTTTTGTCTTCAATTTTACAAATTATTCACCACTGTCCAACTGTTGTTATACGTATATATGTATATTGTATATAATAACTAATAATAAAATATATAGGCACACATTACTCAAATTATGCAAGTTGTGAACCCGCGCCGCAGGACATTAACCCAACGACACCACACTCTTACAACAGGTACCCATACACGCAACATCCAAGACCCAGGCCAATCCAAAACAGATCGCCCCTTATCACCACATAACCGGGGCCCAAATCCGGAAACCCCCATGTCGCAGCCCGGCGTACCAACCACTACGCCACGAAGCTCGCCGAATATACAACATCTATTTTTATTTTGTACATATATCCATTTATTTACCTAAAGTATAAGCATGTATATTAATATAATTAAGGCTGAGTCCCGTCAAATTACTCTCTATATATGGGTTGTCTGGAAGGAATCGCTTTAAGCGATAAGACTTCCCAGTGTGCATATATCTTTAATTTTATATTATTTACAATAAAGAGTTCATTCATTCATTCATATAGAAAATATCCTAATTTTATTTTAAAATATCTTATTTAACGTCATACTGGATTGCCAGTATAGTTAGAACAACACAATTGCACATGGAGTAGCAAGGATAGTATTAAATAACTGTATTAGTACTTTTGTATAGTCAAAACAAATCACAGCGCACCATATAATTCATGCCACCTATGTCACCAACATTGTAATGGAATTAGAAACATATTGTTTGAGAGTGGATTTGCTCAAAACTGCTATATCCTGAAACGAACATTAAAAGGAATTTATTAATGTATATTTTCACTCATCAACATTTCGAGTAGGTGTCCCGGTCAGTCGACCACGCACACCCCGGCGCCAGAGCTCCCCGGAACCGCCTCTCGGCCTCTGACGTGGCTCCCCCAACGACCACCAGATGGCAGCCGGGACCACCGGCCCAACGTGCCTTCCGAAGCACGGAACCATCTCCATTATCAGACAATCAGGTGACTCAAGCCTGCAATGTCCCAACCAAACTGGAAACAACCAAACAAAGCATGCCTCTGGTGGGAATCGAACCCACGACCCCCGGGTCAACACGCAAACACCTTAACCACTGGACCACGGAGGCTGTTAACCTTCTTGGTTATAACTTTTGTTTCAAGAGAGAACACCCTGCACCAGAATCAAAATAAAATGAGTACGACTCACAATATTTTCACTAATTTGATAAGATGGCTTAATATGTGTTCCATGAGACAAACTATTTGACTATATTTTATTAAGTGTTGAACACAATAAGAATTCCGTATACGCTATTAAAGTAAGATTGATTAGAAACGAATGACATACACCACTTTTTTTTTATAATTTAGCATTTATCGTTACTAACATTATAAATGCAAAAGTGAGCCCGCTTGTTTATTTGTTTGTCCGATACGCCTCCACGCCGCAACCACCGAACCGATCTGATGATCGGTATTTGGTGATCCAAACCCCGCAAACAAGCTCTCTGGAGTACGGAGAAGGACTCTCTAGCCCGGGAGAAGCACTACTCCCGAGGGACCGACACCGACGCGGGCGGAGCCCCGGGCGAAAGCCAGTTCATAATAAATCAGTCACTAGGGGCAGGATCTCAAAATATGAATATAAAGTAGTTATTTTTTTTTTTTACTATTAATATTTTAATTATTTATCTTTATTAGCATTTAAATTTTCCAATTAATTTTATGATTTTACCTTTTTTCCTCTTTTGAAAAAGAAGATCCTGTCGCTAATTATTACTTATCTCTGTAACATTTTGCTTGCAAAATAAATTAATTTGCTTACCCTTTTTCCTCGTCGCCATTTGTAGTGTACTTACTTACTTACTGTACGTATTAACACTGGCTCTCTATCACACCTAGTGCGGGACACGTCTTCACCCAGTGCCGGTACCCGAAAGACTGACTACTGTCATACTGACATTTGTGTTCCCCACCAGGTGCGTGAGACAGCGTATGTATCTATTTCATAGATACAGACACTAGGACACTACAAGCCGCACGCCATCCCAACCCGTTAGTAGTGCAAGCTGCTAACTACTCCCCCAACTTACTCGATACGACCTTACGTCGTAGACGTCCTAGAAACGTACTTGACGATCTCGATGATCCTATTGACATCGCACAAGCCCGCCGCGACCCCTCTTCGGCTCCGAATAGCCAGAGGAATCCCACTTTCCGTCGCACTCGCCACCGGAATAGAGTGCGTAGAGTAGGATTAGCACCGATTACTGGTGACCGCCCTGCGGTTCCGGGTGACTTGCACCTAGGATAGGCCTTTCCGGCAACGTAGCTTTCGGCCCATAAGGCAAAAGATAAGAGTTGCTGCTCTCCAAAGGCTTTTGCCATTGTTTCTCAGATTGGCCCTTCAGGCTTGCATGCACGTATACGCGGCACATCAGGCAATATGAGAGTTTGCTGTCTCTCTAAGTTGCGCACACAGGCAATGCTGAAAGTCCGTCCCTCCTGGGGGCCCTTTGGTGATGTTGTCTATTAAGGTTGAGGGCATGTGAAATCGGTGTAATTTGGTGTTATAAATGCCTATGTTTATGAACAATGTATGGAATAACTGAAATAAACTGTCATAGTGCGGCTGTAGTGAGATTTACTGGTCGTCTGTGATCAAGCCAGTGGATTCTTGGGAAATGTCGTCAGGGGCTCCGTAGAATCAATGAAATAAACTACACCATCGTTTCATTGATAATAAGACTTAAAAAAGCGTAAGAAAACTCATTTATACTTGATACTGGCTAAATACGTAACGCGTGAAAGCCATAAATAAAAGAAAAAAAATGCTAAGATGTCACTTAGAAATAAGCTGACACTCTATATTTACACGCAGCGAGCATACAACGCCCTGAGAGTTCAATATAACAATTCCTTCAGGGCGCTGATGGGGCTGTCTCGACGCTGTAGTGCATCTGGCATGTTTGCGGAGGCACATACAGATGGCTTTCACGCTATTATTCGCAAGCGTTGTGCCTCCATGCTCAGACGGATGCGTGACAGCTCAATAGCATCCTGAAGATGATTGCGGATAGATGAAGCAGTCCACTGCTGATGCACTGGAATAGTTTGCATTGCGGTTAGATGAGCAGCTCCACTACCATATCTTAATTTTATAGCCTACATAAATATCATTTAGTACTAACCTTAGACGTAAGCCAGTTGTTACTAACACAATGGACAAATGTCTGAAAAAACATTTATTATTATTATTATTATAAGCTTTGCGTCCGCCCTATCATGACCTATGCCGGCATAGACTTTTCCCATATCCGTCCCTCCCACATCCTACGACTGCAACGTTTGCAGAATCGTTTCGTCCAACGTGACACGGGCAATTATCGGTACTTGCGCATGACAGACTTACACCGTGACTTAGATCTCCCGTCCATCCGCGGCTATCTCAAAAACGCCTCCAAGCGTTTCTTTGAGAATGCCGCACGCCACCCCAACCAGTGGTGCAAGCCGCTAACTACTCCCCCAATTTATACGATACGTCCTTACCTTATGTCGTAGACGACCTAGGAACGTACTTGACGATCCCGATGATCCTCTTTGGCTCCGAATAGCCAGCGGAATCCCACTATCCGACCCCCTCGCACTAGCCACCGGAACAGAGTGCGTAGAGTAGGATTAGCTCCGATTACTGGTGACCGCCCGGCGGTCCCGGGTGACTTGCACCCAAGATAGGCCCTTCTGGCAACGTAGCTTTCGGCCCATAAGGCAAAAGATGAGAGTTGCTGCTCTCCAAAGGCTTTTGCCGTTGATTCTCAGATTGGCCCTTCAGGCTTCGCATGCATGTATACGCGGCCCATCAGGCAATATGAGAATTTGCTGTCTCTCCAAACCTTGCGCACACAGGCAACGCCCAAAGCCGAGGTCCGTCCTTCCTGGGGGCCCTTTGGTGATATTGTCTATATAGGCTGAGGGTAGGTACTCTGCTCTTGCCGCCGTTGAAATAGCGAAAGCTCACTTGGAGCCAGCTACATAGTCATTTAAAAAAAAAAAGCGACCGCGTTACAGTCGCTTACGACATTCTTTTACTGCGCTTGAAAATGTTTGCTTGGAATTAGGAGGGATTATTTGCATTTCGTTGATTTCGCTTATTATTTCGTGAGGTTAATTAGCAGGTTGTTATTAAAACAATTCGAAGATTTGAATAGGTTAGGAATTTTATTATTAGTGACGGATTACTGATTATTACTTAATTATTAGATTTAAAAGAAGTTTTAATTGAATACTATATTTAATTGTTAGTTATTTAGTACTCTATAATATAAATACAGTAAAACGGTTGCTATTGTACAAGAATCAAAACCGGAAAAAGAAAAGAAAGATTTGTAATGATAAAAGAAACTACTCCTAAAAAGAAAAAACTGTGTCAAATAAGAAAATCTAATAAAATAAATCAATAGAAACGTGGGCTTCTACAAAAAGAAGTGAAATCCCATCAAAAACATTCTGTAAAAGACTAGCCAAGTCTCGTGGAGCTGCTTGTTTATCTCTAAAAGTAATGAAATCTAGACAATGTCGTGCCAAGCCTAAGGTTCCTTACTGCGATTTCTTTATTATTATAGTTAATTTTTTGTGACTTGGCCGTTGAAGAGTACACAAGGGTACAAACCAGGTGCTCCATGACACCATTGCACCAATCTGTCGCCGGAACCGCTACCCATTGACGATGGAAAACTGCCACTTGGAAAACGTTGATCGATGCTGAATGCATGTGTTGCACAATCAACAACAGCCTAAAATGAGACACTAGCGTCTCGCTTAACAAACATAGGTAACTAGTTACAACAGATATAACATTACGTGTAACCAAAATTGACTTGTACCCACTAACGTATAAAGAATGTTCAACGGCCAAGTTACACAACATTAACTATAATAATAAAGAAATCGCAGTAAGGAACCTTAGGCTTGGCACGACATTGTCTAGATTTCATTACTTTTTAGAGATAAACAAGCAGCTCCACGAGACTTGGCTAGTCTTTTACAGAATGTTTTTGATGGGATATCAGTTTATTATTTCGAAAACTGACACAGCGTGACAGCCAACGTACTACGGTTTGACAAGTGCTACGTATTGCCATATAAAGAGTTCTGTTTCAAGGTCAATATCACGTTTCGATGGCCAGACTCTAACACGTAAATTAAAAAAAAATACAATAATGTAACTTTTGCTACAAAAATGTAACATTTCAGGAATCGAAACGTAACTTTCAACTCAAGGGCCCTGGCAACACTGCTGAAATTGTCTGTCATCATCAGTCAGTCACTTACTATCAGTCACTTGTGTCAATATTATTATAACCTAATATTATAGCCTACAAGGAATTTAATATTTTTTTGAACTTGTACGAAAATGTAATCAACGAACTACACCTACCTTATCAAATTATTACATAACTTAGCGAATAGGCATAACATTGATATTTTTTTGGAAATGACACTCGAAGAAATTCTCGATAACCTGGAGATATTAAAAATCAGTGTTGTTCATTCACTTCCTGAAATAGACGAAGTGAATTGTGCATGTAAATCAATATTATTAGATTCTTTAAGTTCAAATAAATGTTTTGATTACAATTCTATTGTTAGAATTCAAGCAGTTATTGATTATATGTATGAACAAATTAATATCGGAAACTGGAGGGAAGTACAATTATTCCTGAGAAAAACCATTACTATAGCAACTTTTCTCAAACTTTTTGCCCATGTAAAAATCACAGAATCAATCAATGAAACATTTCTTCAGGAATCATTTAAAATAATAGATTATGGTATACTTTTCGGGTGTCCTTTGGATGGACACCAAACTTTACTACAGAAGTGTGCAACATTAATTAGTAATACTAGTATAAAACTACCAGAATCTAAATTTAATGAAACTATTACCGACAATAAATCTGAAACAATATATGTAGATTTAAGGAATGTAAAGGCTCATCCGATAGAAGAAATTGATTGCCCAAGCATGGAATATTTTTATAAAAACTACATCCTACAAAAGCAGCCTGTTATCCTAAATAATTGCATCAACCACTGGCCTGCCTTGACAAAATGGAAACATCCAGATTACTTCAAACAACTAGCAGGCTTAAGAACTGTGCCTGTTGAACTAGGAAGAGTTTACACCGATACAGACTGGACTCAAAAACTTATGACTCTAGGGGAATTTATAGACAACTACATTTACCAATCAAATGGCCCCACAGGCTATCTTGCACAGTACCAACTGTTTGAACAAATCCCAGAATTGAAAAAAGATATAGCAGAACCAGATTACTGTTGTTTTTCAGATGATGAACCAGCCGAAGTGATGGCTTGGTTTGGACCCAAAGGAACTGTTTCAGCTCTCCATCATGATCCAAAAAGAAATTTGCTAAGTCAAGTTGTGGGAACAAAACAGCTATTTTTATTTTCACCTGATGATTCAGAATTTGTGTATCCACATTCAGATGAGTTATTGAACAACACTGCACAAGTGGATCCACGTGAGCCTGATTTGGAAAAGTTTCCAAAATATAAGAATGCCAAAGTATACCATTGTATGCTACGACCAGGGCAGATGTTGTATATTCCACCAAAATGGTGGCATTTTGTTGAGTCATTATCAATGAGCTTTAGTGTGAGTTTTTGGTGGAACTCGGATTAAACATCATATATTTATTTCCAAAATGTACCAGGCTCATACATGAATAATTGAGACTGTTATACATAATAAAACCAGACTTGTTAACTCTTAATTTTTTTTATTAAAATATAAATTTATTTACATTTTTTCCTTTACAATTCCCTTATTTGTATTCACTATTAAGAGCTCTGCCGATTAGCATTCTTCTCACTTCAGAGGTACCAGCACCGATTTCATAGAGTTTAGCATCACGAAGTATTCTGCCTGTAGGGTAATCATTGATGAAGCCATTTCCTCCTGAAATCGATAATATTTATTAATACAAGTTTGAAGTAAAAAACATCTTTGCGTTGTGCATTGCAAATTATTAAAAACGTAGTGCTTAACGGCTGGACCAATTTTAGTTTAGACCCAAAATTGTTTTTGTTTTTAATCCCTAAGTAGAAAAACAAGTTTCGTAGCGTATATATAGTCCTTCAAGGTTCAGTATTAGGTCCCTTATTTAGTTTTTTTTTTCAACAATATACTTAAATAGAAACATATTACATAAACATTTCTTAACAAAATTATGTTTCCAGTAAGTAATACTATCTATATAACAGTTTGACTAGCTCCGTGGCGCAGCGGTCAACACGCCTGCCTGCGACACGGAGTGACCGGGTTCGATCCCCGGCCAGGTCAAGATGGAAAATGATCTTTTTCAGATTGGCCTGGGTCTTGGATGTGTATCTATATATGTATTTGTTATAAAATATAGTATCGTTGAGTTAGTATCCCATAACACAAATCTTGAACTTACTTTGGGGCTAGCTCAATCTGTGTGATTTGTCCGTATATATTTATTTATATATTTATATTTATTTATTTATATGTTTGTTGAATTAAAGCCAGCTAGTATCGAACAAGATTTCATTTGTCCTATAAATTAAATAAATCTGTACAACATTTGGATAGGATTCAAGGTTGGGACAATAATCTCGTGCAAACAAGCACCCATATTAAGAATTCACGTGCCCGCCACATATACCTATTCTTTGCCGCCACGCCTTTGCAACATTGTTGTATGTACTAATTTTAGTTGGCTTACATATTTTATTATTTGTATTTATATTTATTTATTTATTAGCCTATATTTATTGACACACTTGACATATGCACAAAATTTTTACACATATAATCATAGATTTAAAAAAAAATCAAAAATTGCGTCACTGCATATAATTAACTACATTAATTCTCAGCATCAGCGCATCCTCTCGACTCTCTACGCATAGGCCTCCCTCAACTTTCGCCATTGCTCTCTATTGTTTCTGGCCAACCATGTCCCAGCGATACTCCTCATATCGCGTTTTATAGGATCGACCTCTTTTCCTCCGCCCTTCCCTTGGAGTTATAATTATTTGTATACCTTTGAATAAATATTAATTGAAATTACTGAGTTGGAATTTCTCCTAGGTTCACATTGCCCGTGACTTGCGCCTAGACAGTGTAAGGGGCCGAACAGTAACTACACCTTATATGGGTTCCGTACTAAGTGATAGATGAGCGATTCTATAACGGTACCGTACCCTTATAAAATCGCTCATGTGTCTGTCTGTCCATATGTCAAACCAAATCCTCTCCCGAACTAACTAATTTGAATTTTATGCGTTTATTTATTAACATTTACGCCTTTGTTACATTGTTTTTCTTGATGTTTAATTAGTCTGGTTGTTCATTCTGTTAGCTACTATATTTGTATTTATTTTATTCATTATTACCACAATTTTACTATGAATCTGCATCATAGCATTCACCTTGGCAGCGTAGTAAAACGAGCATTTGTGTCAACATTGTCACTATTCTCTATGCTGATTATTAATCTGTTGCATGAGCTTTGATACAATTATTTGCTTATGTTCAATCATATTATTTATTATTTTCTTCCTATTGTTATCCGGTTCTGTTGTTTGTCATATGTCATATTTTCAGCAAAACACTTATATTTACACTCAAAATTTCCCAGAATATGAATAACTCAGGAACCGAATTTTCAAAATCACTAAATATATTAATAGAGTTAATACAACATTTGCAAAACGTCACGCTTATTTTCTGTTTCCACGTATCTATAATTTGGTATGCACAGAAGTCAATATAA
Source organism: Elegia similella (assembly GCA_947532085.1). Lineage (NCBI taxonomy): Eukaryota > Metazoa > Arthropoda > Insecta > Lepidoptera > Pyralidae > Elegia > Elegia similella. The sequence goes on from OX383930.1 coordinate 23,377,882, forward strand.
AAGAACTATCAACATCTAACGCCAAACGACCTCTTGAGAATTGGCATAAATATCTGGATTACCTGCGGACAGAAAACATCCTAGCACTCTCATTGTTTATGTAGAGATATAAACAATTAAATCCTACACATTTATTCATTTACCCCAATATTCTCACACCATACACACACACACACGCATACACACACACACATGCACACACACACATCACATTGTTTTTTTACGGATATAACTCATTTTCGTGACTATGTCCAGTTACTCACCTAAGATCTGAATAGCATCCAAAGCCAGTTGCGTGGCTCTCTCCCCGCAGTACAGGATCACTCCAGCGCAGTCCTTGCTGTTGACGTGGCCTTCGTCACAAGCCTTTGCGACGTTGTACAGGTAGCTGCGACATGCGCTTAGGGTAGTGTACATGTCCGCCATTTTACCCTTAAAGGAATTTCACAAATATAATAAGTGAATTTTCAATTAATTATTATGAAAAATCACAATTTTACTCACGTTTATTCAGTCAGGTTTGCTGACTAGTTTCGGTCTGTTACGAAGACGTCATCAGGGCGAGTGTGTAATATAAGCAGTGCTTTTTGGGAAGCGAAACCGCCGCGTTGCATCTCCAGTCACACCTAACACTTGCCCTGATGATGGTCTTCGTAACAGATCGAAACTAGCGGCGCTTCTGTACAAATGTGAGTAAAACCATGTTGCTTTAATGAATTTATTACGAGTACATTGTAATCTATTATTTTTGCGTATTTTGTTACAACGTATAGAATTTTCATGACATTGATTCTACAAATTTTGTAAGAAACAAAACAGAGGGTGTTTGTAGCCCATACACAGAACAAGCTTTCAATATTGTAAATGATTGAATTCTTCTATGCTAAAATATCCGCCTTCGTCTACTTTTGTAACTAAACTTATCTAACCAGTTACCTACAAGAGAAGATTTTTATTTCGCTGTTTGGTTACCACTTTTTTCCACTTTTGTAACTTTTAGCCTGAAGTAAACCGACAATCCAGATAGCTACCTATATTTTTGTATGATTTTGGTACATCAAAGTAGTAGGTATACTTACATTATCTCCCACCCTAAGTGAAATCTCAGTGTCCTACTCTCACCTGTATGAGTTGGAACTCTCCAATATTCTTTCCAAACTGTTTCCTGGTGTGAGCATATTCAAAGGCGGTGTCCACAGCGGCTTGCATCAAGCCGACTGGTCCCGCTGCCAGCACCAGCCTCTCCAAATCCAAACCAGACATCAATACATAAACACCCTTGTTTATTTCTCCCAGGATATTTTCCTTTGGCACCTGAAAAGTAATTAATTCGTTCACATCCATACTTTCATACTAATATTATAAATGCGAAGTAACTTTTGGCTGTTCTTTTGTTCACGCTTCAACTGTTAAACTAATTGCGATGAAATTTATCATGGAAATAGTTTGAAGCCGGGGAAGGACATACTTCGGATACCTCTCATCCCGGAACAATATTCTGTTGTCGAGGGATCTACAATAACGCGGGCAAAAGTTAGTTAAATCAAATCAAATTATTTATTGCTTCCTTAATGTAGTTAGTAATAATTTATGATGTTTCCATTAGAAAACCAACTTAAATCAAATTACAAAACTGATTTTAGTGAATGAAATGGGACCAATTGGAATTATAGCCTACCCTTCCAAAGAAAAAAAATATTTTTTCAAATAGTTTCATAAATTAAAATTAAGAAAAGATTTACTTTTTGGAGTTGGTTGTAAATGTGGTTAAAGTTGCATGCTTGAAGTATCATATAAATATACTCTTAAATTAAATATGGGGCCTAGTATTGAGCCTGGGGGGACTCAAGCTATGATCGTTTATACTGATCATAAGAAGGTCGCTCAAAGAGCTATGGAGAGGGCTATGCTCGGTGTTTCTGTGCAAGATCGAATCAGAAACGAGGAGATTCGTAGAAGAACAAAGGTCACCGTCATAGCTCAGCGGATTAGCTCTTTGAAGTGGCAGTGGACGGGGCACAAAGCGCGCAGAACCGATGGCCGATGGGTCGGACCTGCAAGCGCAGCGTCGGACACCCACCGACCAGATGGTCGGACGACCTGACTAAGGTCGTAGGTAGACATTGGATGCAGACTGTTTGCAACCGGTCGTATTGGAAATCCTTAGGGAAGGCCTATGTCCAGCAGTGAACTACTTGCGGCTGATATGATGAAGTAACATGAATATAAACAAAAGATTCCGACAAATTGAGAACCTCCTGCTTTTTTGGCGCTGGTTAATAAAGATTCGAATATTTCCATTATCCCGACCGAGCGACACTGGCAATTTTTTTGGCAGTTTATTTTTGATTACTGATTAAAAACTTGTTTTAGCTGAGAATATCCATTAAGACCTATTTTGTTTACCTTGCAGTCCTCGAAAACCAGCTCGCAGGTATTAGAACCCCTCATGCCGAGTTTATCAAGCTTCTGTGCCGTCGAGAAACCCGGAAAGCCTTTCTCGATCAGGAATGCTGTGATGCCGTGCTGGGGTTTACTTGTGATGTCCGTTTTAGCGTAAACCTAAAAATAAATTGGTGCAATAAATATCTGTTCTTAATTTGAATCTTAGATAACAAGAGGTCCACCATGAGGCTGGCATAGTCACATCAAGTGTATTGAAACATCGAAAAAAAAAAAAGAATTAAAATAAATAAAAAATTCTGATATCTAAGAGCTAGGTTTTTTAGTTGTCACCGAGTGAGAAGAATCGCACACAATGACGACTTCATGGCAAGTATACATTTTTACTATTATCATAGTTAACCGAACAGGCGTATGTATCGGGAAGAGTTTTTGAAATTAGCGGCAGTACTGAGGCGTCGTTTCTGCTTCGCTATTATTGGGCTACAACCAGTAGACCATCGACCCAACGCGATTTTCTGATGTATAAGATAGTGTTTGGGGACTATATTATATGGATGGGTACTTTAAAAATATCCAATTTCTTACATTCGATTAGGAAGCTTTGTAAAGCAAATGTTATCCAATGACAGCAGCATATCGGACCCAACAATTTAGTGCTGCCATTTGGTGGTAAGCATTTCACACAATCCTCATTCAGAGCGTGTTTTTCACTTAGATTTGTGATCATTATCGCATTGAATCCATACCTCTGTGCTTTGGCAGGGCAAGTGAAGTCGTTAGTCCCGGCTGTTATAATCATGGTGTCGTTGTATTAGATGCCTTTAAGCAACATGCGTGAATAATCTGTCATCAGTGTTGATCAGAAAAGAAGTTCTTACCCCTACCAAACAAAAAAAAAATGATCTTTCAATCAAAAAAATATCACCACTAATCTTCTTCTTTTTTGAAAAGACATAAAGGAAATGGTTTCTTTAAGATGTCTTTTGACGCTAATCAGCTTGGCCTCATTGAGGTCATCAACTGTGCAGGTAGTAGGACAGTTAGGGCACTACACAAGGTAAATAATGGGTTGATTGGCACCACAAACACAATGATTCTCACCACTAAAACATCGGCGTCAGGTCCGTTGGTAATCCAGAATTTGTTGCCATTGAGAACGTAATAGTCGCCCTTTTTTTCGGCTCGCAGCTTCATGGACACCACGTCGCTGCCTGCACCGGGCTCTGACATTGCCAGCGCACCCATGTGTTCCCCGGAGCACAACTGTGTGGTGATTTCGAGTGAATATTAACAATATTAAATGCTTTTCTATTCTTTTTGTTTCAGTGGTCAGGGGTGTCATCCTCTGTGTTCTCAGCTGTCATCCTCAACTGCCTGTCTGGTATTTGCAAGTATGCCAGCGGGTATACGCGCCGAGCCTCCCGACCTGCTACTTGCTTTTACCACATTCATCCGAGTGAATAGTCCCAATAGATTAATTCTCTTCCCAAATCCAACAAATTCCTATACTTCCCCAGCTTAGAAATGCCGATGGGCAGTAGCATCGAAAGCACAAGAAGCCAAAGAAACTGAGCTCGGCGACCCGCCTACCAAGCGTGGGGAGAATGGCAATAGCCTCCCATTGAACGAAGAATCCTTGGGAGAGGCACATGTGCCCTGCTTTTAAGTTAATCATTAAGTTGTATTAAAGCCACGACGCGCAGTCTTATAGGCCTACATACGTAGGCGTATACGGTATAAAGAAAATCTCTAAAAACTTTTTTAAGGGGCAATATTGTTGCAAATTTTCCATGCTATATAGGTATACCTAGTATTGACACAAAATGCTGAGTGAACACCTTTTTGGTTGCAAATGTGTTTAAGTAAATTTATAATTTTTTTAATTTAGATACCTTTTATTTTACTTGTTATATTTTTGTTAATTTCTGCACAAAAAAAAAAACATTTTTCTTTCTTCTAGACACAATTATTACTTGCCTGGGCTATTGTCTATCTATTGACGCGTGTAACCTTTTGCGCTACCGATTTACCCGAACAAGTGAGTTTCGGCAAAGCCGACGTTTTGGCCGTTTTATGCCTAAATTACATGTCGCCGAAACTCCATATTTCTGCTGTAACATGCCGCATCTGAACCTTCGGTCAGTCTCTAGAAAAAACGTAGATTGTACCAGCTGTTTCTCCTCCCGCGCAGATCATATAAAGAGATCGATGCATTGGGCGAAAGACCCACGCCCACGACACATGTTCATAACTTACTTTAGGGTTAGCTCAATCTGTCTGATTTATCCCTGTCTGATTTATGCATGTAATAATTTTGAACTGCTTGCTTACTTTGGGCAAATATTTGCTCTTTTGCTCATGTGTGCCGTTCCTGTTGATCTGATTGACGCACAGATTGGAGTGTGCGCCGTACGACAGTGCTATCCCGCCGCTGGCCCTGAAACATATTAAGCCGATTATTTTCCCGCTCTCACCGGTTTCGTCTTAGAACTCGCTAGGTTAGGCTATTGTGGGCTATTGACTGTTTTGTAGTCACATGACTTTCAGTTTATGCAGGTGGTCAACCAATGAGGACTTTTAGTCTCGGCGCAAACGGGCGACCGAACATAATCACCGGCGGAAAGTGACAAGCAATATACACTCTTTTTAACCGACTTCAAAAAAGGAAGAGGTTATCAATTCGGTTATCTCATGACTCCGTCATCTAATAGCCGCTTTGAAAATTTCTTTTTTTATTTACTTAACTTTTTTATTATACACGAGCAACCTGTGGAGCAATTACAACAAAAATGCCTACAATGCTCTGCGTGTCCAGTACAACAACAGCTTCAGGAGTTTGTTGGGACTACACTGGCGCTGCAGTGCCTCTGGCATGTTTGCTGATCACAGCACTGACTGCTTTCAGGCAGTGCTTCGGAAAAGAGTTGCTTCATTATGGGCACGGGTAAGGAGCAGTTCCAACACACTCCTGAAGGTGGTGTCAGAAAGAGTGGATAGTCCAATTGTCAAGCATTGGTCATCCACACGTTTTCATTGGTCGTCCAAAAAGTAATCCTCACTGTAAGTTTAACTAGAAGTATCTTACTAACACACTATGGAGTTGTATTGTCATATATGTACAGTCATTTGTTCATTCACTTGAAAGGACATGCTTTCCAGGTCCCATTTCAACTTCATTATAATTGGATGAGTAGTTTGATTAATTTTTGTAGTATATTACCTTTATTTATTGTGATCTTTTGTTGATTGTATCCTGTTGTGTATACCTAAATAAATAAATAAATCAAATCAAAGTCGTTTTTTACCCAAAAGATTTTCATACATTGCGGTGCGTCGCAAGCCGCAACTCGCCGTACACCTGTGGTGTGGACGGTTGCGGCGACGGCGACGGCTACGTTTTACAATAGTATCCGCGACTTGCCACTTGTGGTCGCTGCGGGCCACACGAAGGTTGGTAAAATGTGGCGGCGTCCGTACACCGGTGGCTTTTGCGCTCTTTTCAGCTACTGTTATAAGTGAGTTACGGCGGTAGAGCGCGACAGCTGACCAGTGGCTGTGGTCGATCGCTCGCTTGTACCGAGCCTTAGATGCAAAACTCCTTTCACACCTAGCTACCATCACCAGTTTATCCATAGTATAAACTGTGCCTACACTCACTACCTACTTACGTCTTCTTATTTAATAGCTTTGTAGCTCTTGTTGAAAGGCAATATTAATATTTAATGATTAATATTGTATAAGTCCATTATTGGCTACGATGTCGTAGATTATTATATTCTTAACACCTTTACGAACATTGACCAATTTATGTAAATACTTAATTAAAAAAAGTTAGAACTAAGTAAAGCTCACCTTGAAAGTTCTTCCATAATAACACAATGGTCTGAATATTTTCCTCCTGTTCCGCCATAGTCGGGACTTGCAGTTATTCCTGGAATTAAAAACAAAAACTTAAATTATAATACACAGACGAACAATTAATAAGTAAATAGTGTACCTATGATAAAATTATTTCTTATTTTGTTTTACTACAACACTTTCTGGCTTTGCCAATATCACCGATTTAAATTCTGACCATGCCAATATTTAGTCGAGAATTGGCGACTGATTTTGACTAATTTTGGATTAGATATATCTGGGTGAAATCAGATCTTCGCTAGGTGTTTTAGGTTCGGTGATTCGGAGGTGGCCACGCCAGAAAGTGTGCTTCCTGTCTTGGCCATTAAAACAGGCTTGTAACTTCTAAACTACAGACCGACAATTTTTTATATTTGGCAACTAATTTAAACTAATTCTCGCCCAAATATTGGCATAGTCAGAATTTACTTAAATCGGATATGGTGACCAAGCCAGAAAGTGTCACACTAGAACAAGAAGCAGAAGAATAGAAATAAGTTAATTTGTTTTTTTTGACAAGCTTTCGTTATGAGCTTAAAGTGCTTTTCGAAGACAAACACAATATCTTCTTTAGTTTAGATGTTCCTATCCTTCGACCAACTTGATTCCATCATCAGACCAGCACCATATTGCATTGTCATCCGACATACGTAAATACACAAAATGTCGGCTAAATCGGTTAAGGATTCTTCTTCTTCCTATGTAGGTACCTACTATGTCCCTTTTCGGTGGAGTGACGAGTGATTACCAATTTTCCCTAGCTATACGTTAATCGTTTTATTTATCCAGTTAACCTTTTGAATTCCCAAGCTTTTCTTTCCATGCGCAACGTGAAATCCGATCAAATATCAAGAGAATGAGCTAGATTCTCTGATGGAACATTTCGCATAAGTACGTACCTAGAAGTCCTAATTCGCCAAGTTTTCTCCAGAAGTCTCTAAGTCCTTTGAAACTGTTTTCTCTATCTATTTCGGCAGCCTTCGGTGCCAGTTCCTTTTGAGCGAAGTCAAATACCATTTGACGCAACTAGAATTAATAACTTTATTATTGTACTAGCTTTCGCCCGCGGCTTCGCCCGCGTCAATGTTGATCCCTCGGGAATAGTAATTTTTCCCGGGATAAAAGGTAACCTATGTACTTCTCCGCACTCCAGAGAACTTGTATGCAATGATGTATGATCGGTTCAGTAGTTACGGCGTGAAAGCGTAACAAACAAATAAACAAACTCACTTTCGCATTTATAATATTAGTAAGGATAAGGATATGACATATGATGGTATATGTTTGTATTAATTTAGGTGTCTAATACTTTTTAATATGTGATATGTTATTTGCTTTTTCGGGTAATATATAAATAATCACTCAGTCAATAACTTTGTTATGCCATCCATAACAGGTAGTTGCTAGCAGCACTCAAGACTCCTAGGCGTCATCTAATCAATTATATTTGCTTAGCCGTTAAAAGGCTGATTTGCCTGATTGGGTTGTTTAGTACTTATTTTTCTTTGTAGTATGAAAAGACCTCCCAAAAAAAGATAGATACATCTCTGACAAAATACATTGCTAACCCAAAAACTCTTTCAGATGAAATCAGTTTTAGGTAAGTCCAAAACACTCCAAAACACAAAATGAAGTCAGTTTTTTTTATATGAAAGACTATTAGTCTTTCATATAACTTCATTCAAACTACTGAACCGATTTTGAGGAATTTTAAATGGGACGAACTTTAAACCATACCCCTTCAAATAAAATAAGTATTGTTCAAATCGATTCATGAATGACGGAGTTCTGAAATAACAAACATAAAAAAACGTACAACAGAATTGACAACCTACTCCTTTTTTTAGTCGGTTAAAAAGGCTTTTACATTGTGATTCCACTTTGTCTTAGAAATTACCAAGTAGGCGTGAGTGGCCTGACATGAGAACTTTGTCCGACATCAATTAGTTAATAGACTCAGGTGTTACTTTGCGGAAGTCAAAGCTACATTTACTTTGAGACAATTTACTTTGCGTGCTTCCGCCACCAGTTAGTTCATGCAAACTATTGCTGGCCAGCGCCCACCCACTACTGTTAGTCCCTTCATACCCGCCACCAATAGTTGATGCATGCAACCCTGGTCGATACTGCTGCATCCGTTGAGGCTGCAGCAATGTCGGCCGTCGTGCTCGCGACACGTGTTTCGCCTCTACACGAGGCATCTTCAGGCAGTGAACCCTAGATGTTGATCCTTCGAATGACAAGCAACGAATGACAAAAATTACGCTGTATTGCCGCCTTTTATACTATCTGGGAGGGGGGAGGGGATTGATCGTTATTTTGGTTTTGTATTGAAAATATATTTAATAATGGGGAATTATTCAAATCTATTTGTTTATTTATCAAAGTAATATTTGACCTTTTAAGTTTATTTATTTCTAATTGCTCCCATATACTCATTTTTAATCCCTTCTCCGCTGTATGTAATATTTTGTATGTGTGATTATTTAATAATGTGTGATTATTTTCCAATAGATGTTCTGCAAAATGTGATCGATCGGGGTGATTATTTTTAAACGCGTTGATATGTTCGTTATAACGAATTTTAAAATTACGTCCTGTTTGTCCAATATAAACTTGTTGACAATCATCGCAAGTTAATTTATATATACCGGATTTTTTATCTGATTGAATTTTGTCTTTAGTATTACAAAGTGATTTTAATGTTTTGTTTGTTTTGAGAGCAATATGAATATTGTTTTTTCTAAATATCTTAGCTATTTTATCTGTAATTTTACCGTAATAAGATAAACTCGCTGCATATCTTTGCGTTTTATCTTGTGGGACCGCATATAAAAGGTCTTTAATGGTGTTCTGTTTCCTTTTCAATATTATTTTATCAACGATTTTCTTACTATATCCATTCGATATAGCAATTTGATAAATAATTTGGAGTTCTTTTTTGTAATTTTCCTCATTTGAAGGAACGGTCATAAGTCTATGTATCATCGATCGATATGCAGCGAGTTTATGTTGCCATGGGTGGTTAGATGACGCGGGGATCGTTGTATCGGTGTGTGTTGGTTTACGATATATTGAAAATTCATGTTTTGTTTTGTTTCTCGCAATCGTTAAATCCAGAAAGTTTATACGATTATTTTGTTCTATTTCTGTGGTGAATTTTATTTTAGGATGAATTTTATTTAAATTAGAAACAAATAAATCTAATTGGCGATTTGTACCTGTCCAACAAATAAGTATGTCGTCGACATATCTATAGTAATAAAATATATTATTAGATTTTCCTATAATATGTTGTTGTTCGTAATTATTCATAAATAAATCTGCCATAAGTGGACTTAAAGGGGAACCCATAGCTAACCCATTATTTTGGGTATAATATTTATTATCAAATTGGAAATAGTTTTGTGTCATACATAGTCTTGTCAGTCGTATGATGTCTTCCGTCTCTCCGGGGTGTATTCTTTTCATTTCTAGTTCACATTTTAAAATATTTAAACAATCTTCATATGGTACGTTGGTAAATAAACTTTCTACATCTAACGAAACTAATTTTGAATTTATCGGAATTTTAAGGTTTTTGATATTATCTATTAATTGCAGACTATTTTTTAGACTATTTTTAGGGTCAAAATTTATCTTTTCCCGAATATAATAATTGAGGAACTTGGCCAGCTCATATGTTGGGGCTCCAATGTAGGAAACTACTGGTCTCACTGGTACATTATCTTTATGTGTTTTTGGTTGTCCATACAACATTGGAGCATGAGTGTTCATCGGTATTATTTTTGATTTTAAATATGAATTATCTGGGAAGATAAATTTCGAGCTATTAACTGTTAATTTAAGCTGAGCTAAATATTTGTTTGTTGGAAGAATTCCAAAACATAAGTCACGATCCAACAAACAAATATTTAGCTCAGCTTAAATTAACAGTTAATAGCTCGAAATTTATCTTCCCAGATAATTCATATTTAAAATCAAAAATAATACCGATGAACACTCATGCTCCAATGTTGTATGGACAACCAAAAACACATAAAGATAATGTACCAGTGAGACCAGTAGTTTCCTACATTGGAGCCCCAACATATGAGCTGGCCAAGCTCCTCAATTATTATATTCGGGAAAAGATAAATTTTGACCCTAAAAATAGTCTAAAAAATAGTCTGCAATTAATAGATAATATCAAAAACCTTAAAATTCCGATAAATTCAAAATTAGTTTCGTTAGATGTAGAAAGTTTATTTACCAACGTACCATATGAAGATTGTTTAAATATTTTAAAATGTGAACTAGAAATGAAAAGAATACACCCCGGAGAGACGGAAGACATCATACGACTGACAAGACTATGTATGACACAAAACTATTTCCAATTTGATAATAAATATTATACCCAAAATAATGGGTTAGCTATGGGTTCCCCTTTAAGTCCACTTATGGCAGATTTATTTATGAATAATTACGAACAACAACATATTATAGGAAAATCTAATAATATATTTTATTACTATAGATATGTCGACGACATACTTATTTGTTGGACAGGTACAAATCGCCAATTAGATTTATTTGTTTCTAATTTAAATAAAATTCATCCTAAAATAAAATTCACCACAGAAATAGAACAAAATAATCGTATAAACTTTCTGGATTTAACGATTGCGAGAAACAAAACAAAACATGAATTTTCAATATATCGTAAACCAACACACACCGATACAACGATCCCCGCGTCATCTAACCACCCATGGCAACATAAACTCGCTGCATATCGATCGATGATACATAGACTTATGACCGTTCCTTCAAATGAGGAAAATTACAAAAAAGAACTCCAAATTATTTATCAAATTGCTATATCGAATGGATATAGTAAGAAAATCGTTGATAAAATAATATTGAAAAGGAAACAGAACACCATTAAAGACCTTTTATATGCGGTCCCACAAGATAAAACGCAAAGATATGCAGCGAGTTTATCTTATTACTGTAAAATTACAGATAAAATAGCTAAGATATTTAGAAAAAACAATATTCATATTGCTCTCAAAACAAACAAAACATTAAAATCACTTTGTAATACTAAAGACAAAATTCAATCAGATAAAAAATCCGGTATATATAAATTAACTTGCGATGATTGTCAACAAGTTTATATTGGACAAACAGGACGTAATTTTAAAATTCGTTATAACGAACATATCAACGCGTTTAAAAATAATCACCCCGATCGATCACATTTTGCAGAACATCTATTGGAAAATAATCACACATACAAAATATTACATACAGCGGAGAAGGGATTAAAAATGAGTATATGGGAGCAATTAGAAATAAATAAACTTAAAAGGTCAAATATTACTTTGATAAATAAACAAATAGATTTGAATAATTCCCCATTATTAAATATATTTTCAATACAAAACCAAAATAACGATCAATCCCCTCCCCCCTCCCAGATAGTATAAAAGGCGGCAATACGGCGTAATTTTTGTCATTCGTTGCTTGTCATTCGAAGGATCAACATCTAGGGTTCACTGCCTGAAGATGCCTCGTGTAGAGGCGAAACACGTGTCGCGAGCACGACGGCCGACATTGCTGCAGCCTCAACGGATGCAGCAGTATCGACCAGGGTTGCATGCATCAACTATTGGTGGCGGGTATGAAGGGACTAACAGTAGTGGGTGGGCGCTGGCCAGCAATAGTTTGCATGAACTAACTGGTGGCGGAAGCACGCAAAGTAAATTGTCTCAAAGTAAACGACATCAATTAAATATTGTGATTAAAATGGAAATGGTTTCACAACAAAAGTTACTGAGTAGTTTTTCTTATCCTTACTAATATTATTAATGCGAAAGTGAGTTTGTTTGTTACGCTTTCACGCCGTTACTACTGAACCGATCATCATGAAATTTTGCATACAAGTTCTCTGGAGCACGGAGAAGGACATACCTTTTATCTCGGGAAAAAGTACTATTCCCGAGTGATCGACATTGACGCGGACGGAGTCGGGGGCGAAAGCTAGTGTTACATAAAGTGCATATACAGGGTGATCTTGAACTTGCTGGCAATATTTTAATGAAGGAACTGGAATCTCTTAATAGACAATACATCATAAATATTTTCCATAGAAATTTGACTAGCTGTTCGGTTAATTTGTGTGGGAGACTCAATTGTTATTTTTTACGTTTTTTATATTCTATTTATTCCGACATTAAAATATTGCCAAGGAATTCAAAATCATCATTTTTTTAATACCTCTAACAATTAACTTGCCAAACCAACTTAATAGGATCATTACAAGAACATAACATGTCACTAAAAATATATGTTTATCAGTGTTTTTATTTAAATCAACTCATTGCTTAATTTAGGCATTTAAAAAAATCTCACCGAAAGTACCTAATACAAAATAACATGTATAATTATAATGAAGTCGTCATGCTAACGTTACTATTCTTACATAATTAATGATTGCATATAACGAGTAATACCTGCCGTTGCTCGCTCGATAGGCCGAACACATGTTCGTCGATAGGATAGTGGGACAAACACCTGATACCGGTCTTACCACCTCTCCCCAGTAACTTCACACACAACGACGCCATGAGTACGACGACCTCTCCCTACTAAACTCGACTCTACACTGACTAAATCGAAAACAAGATTACAATTCGAATTAAACAGCCATTCAATAACAATCGTTAAGTTAATAAGTTTATAAACTATTTTCCAATGAACGAAGTGGAGTGACGCGAACAATTATCATAATTATACATGTATTGCCTTACGGACTGATAATATCGTTATCACGCTATCAGTAATGGTTTTTGTTTGTTGTCAAGTTAGTTGACTTAAAATCTCACTATTTTGCAATGGGGCTTATTTATTTTGCATTCCGATTTCACAGAGGTATAGAACTAGCGATCCGCCCCGGCTTGGAACGAGATTTGTTTTTGTATTTTGTTTACGCCTGGGGTTACATTATCAAAGTTTTCATACGGGTCCCTAACTATTTGAAAATATTCTATAGCAAATGTTTCTAATGATAAAAGAATTATTCGAAACGATCCAGTAGTTTCAGTATTCAATGCAAACAAACCTCTTTATAATATTAGTGAAGATGATGATAACATTTCTCTAGCGTGGTTATGGGCAATATCTTGTAGTCCGTCCGAAGATTCGGTTTCCGGTGTTGGTTTCGGCATAAAATCGGCCGAAACTTCGGCCTCACCGAATTTCACGCGTTCGGGTGAATTCCATTGCCAGCCCAGTCTAGTAGTCTAGGGTCTATACTTTATATGTGTTAGATTTTGGTGCATAAAAATATCAATAATTGTGCTTATTTAAATAATTTTAGGTTTCGGTTTTAGATTCAGCCGAAACTGAGAGCCAAACCGAAGCTTAACATGCCTTCCGAAGCACGGAGGAGCTCGACATATGTTAATGTCACTTGCGGTCACCCATTCCAGTTGAGACCGCGCCGGGGTTGCTTAAAATGCGTAAGCGCCAATAATGCATACGCCCACTGGGCTATCGAGCTCCTCAAATCTAGTACCAAGATCATCAAATATTAACACACGGTTAAAAGTACAATAAAACCACTAAAGTCGGTATGCAATATTTTATTGTATATTTAAATAATAAAATTATTAGCATTAAAGCACCATAATTAATAAAATTACAACAATTTAATATTAAACCTCTCACATATTAACAATACGTCCCATTATTATGTAACTTACAGTAATATCGAACTGGTATAACATAAATGAAAAGCCGCAATACTTACATTTAACAAAAAGTTGAACCTACAAAATACGACATTATCCCAAAAATAAAAAAAATATTTGAGTATGGGTAAGATATGTTATTTAAATATTTGTTAAATTCATTATTCCAAAAACACACTCAAAGGTAAAACAACGAAAAATATAATTTATTAATAAAGTCGATTTAAAAATAATTAATCATTTTCTTGTACGTCTTTGAGAACAATTATATATACAGTTTACACATAACCCATGGAATGTGTATATACACAACAATTGTCACAAAAATTTACAACGGAATGTAAATTATAAAATATATATTGTATGTAAAGTATACCTATGATATATTGCACATAAAAGCAAATATTAAAGTTAAGTACATAATACCTAAATGTAAAATTTGTTTGAAACGTATAACTTATTTATATAGACCATCAAATTGCACTCGTTTAAGTAAATGTTACATTCACGGGATGAGGGATTTCAGGATCCAATCAACCCCCCCTCCCCCACCACTACGGCACTAAGACGAGAGGCATTTTTGAAAGCAGTTGCCAAAATCTACCAATCAATTGTTATCATAATTTTATATTGGAAGATTTTTATCCTCTTGTCACAGTGTCGTCCTCTGGAAAAAAAATTCATTCCGAAAACCCTCATTGTATATTTAGATCTAAATCTGATCCCTTCGCTCTTCGCGTATCAAATATACTTTCTTATGGAAAAATTCTCTACCAATAATTCTATTACACTAAGCAATATTTAAGATTAAGTCGTTTTTACTGAAGCATATATCAGGAAGGCGAAGACCAGAATTTTTTATTTATAAATGGTAAATAACTAGCTGGAATAATTTAATACCAATTGAATTAATATAATATTTAATGATTATTCCTCTGTCATGCAATAATCACCGATGCTTGGTGTAATAGCAACTTGATAGTAATTTACGTTTTTGAATGAATTGTATTCTTAGGCCAGCCTAAAATGGACAATAAAGGTATAAATAAACCTTAGTTGGTATCCATCTTGGACTTGAGGGATTGGTAGTAATCCGCGAGAATTTTCCATGCAGACGGTGCCATAAATCCTTTTGGTGGTTCCTTGCCCGCTTTGGCAAGTCCTGGAAAAATAAAGATGCGTAAATTGCAAAAAAATAAACATTAGGGAGTCATAACTTATTATTTACTAAGAGAGTTGTTCACAAAGGACGAATTCTGATTGGACGGTACCGTGACGCATTGCTTAAACCGACCAGATACCAGCGAGACTCGGTTCTATTCTCGGCGCGGACAAATATGTAGGTACATGTACGGTCGCCTGCAAAAGTCCATATCAAAGTTGCGCAAAAAGTCGTGTGTACCTACGGATACTGTTTAAAAATAACAGCAATGTAAACCTTAAGTATGTGACATAAGGTTCATGATATTGTTAAATGCCTCGCTAATCAGTGATTTTCACCTTAAGGCTATGTATGGACTTTTGGCACGTGACCGTACTTAATTTTCACAGGTTCTGGAGCTACCCTAGGAGAGTTGGCGTCAGGCAGGCAGCCAGCTATAAAAACTGACTCCAATAAGTCTGGAAATGAGGAAATGCTGTGATGGTAGCATGAATGCTGTTATCTGGACTCCGAGCTCCTACACATCACAGCTGCAACCTGCAAAGATTAACGTCCGGAGGAGAGTTGTTTGATCAGAATGCTCACCCCTCATCCTGGTCCCGGATATGAAATCGAAGTCTTCCTTGCGAGTAGGGTCGAAGAACGCCATCTTGCCAACGGAAGTGTCGTAAGCCGCCACACGGAACGGAATTATCTGTTAATAATAAACAAACCTTAATAAAAAAGTACTGCTTTGGCAAAAGTACTATAACCTTTGTCACTTGGGAAGGTGTAAGGATCCTAGCGACACTCAACGATTTGGACGTATGTCCAAATCGTGGAGGCATTAAGGTTATAGTGGAATAAAGAACTGACATATATACATAATCCTCTGTCGGCTCTGGCCAAGTATGGCTCAGTAGTACAGGGAGGGTCATGCTCCTGCAGAGGAGACTAAAAAGACCTGATGATGATGATGATATATACATACATTATAACATACCATTTACCCATCTAACCATCCATTTACCCATCATTCATTATCCGCTTTTTTAAATTACCCACTTTGTAGTTGACCCAGATGGCCTGCTTGCTGAATTTAACATTATCCTACGTAAGTTATGGATATAAAACTCGATTTAATCTGCCCATTGATTCAAATGCAAAATCATATATTATTAGCAGGGGCATTGCGAAACCATTAGGGACATTAGACACCTGTGAAAGGCCTTCAATTTGTAAATTTTCAGGTTACTCAAACTTTACACAGCTCCATCACAGCCAACCAAATAGCCCATCAGTTAAACAAACAGGCAACCTTCAGGACGTATAGCGAAAGCCCCAACATTTAAGGACACCCCTTTAAATAGTGACATCAGTAAACCATCTGACAAAACTGACCTAATCACCACCAATTGTAGTACCTAACCTGGAGTAGATTACATTACAATTGACCAGCAAAAACATCTTGTAGAATGTACTTTTTGTAGCTTCTAGACTTATTCTTTTAGACTTCTGCCTATCAACTTCACAAATACCCCGAATTTGGAGGAAGTCAAAGGACTAATAGCAATAGATTAGTCCTCAAATCATGAAAAAAAAGCAGATGAAACAAAGAACTTCAGACCAATATCTTTGCTTTTCCATACCTATAAGCTCATTGAGAAACTCCTCTCTCTCTCGTCTGTCTGAACTAGTTGACAATGTATTAATCCCTGAACAGGCCGGATTACACACACAAGTCATTGCAATTCAAAGATGTGACGGGAGCCATATTTGTTGACTTGTCTGCAGCATGTGATATAGTTAACCACAGGCGGTTGTTGTTGAAGATAGAATGCATGGTATGAGACCTAACCTTTGCTAAAATAATCTGTGAACTGTTACATAACCGTCTGGTCCAAGTACACTTACTCTCCGATTAAAGTAGATGGCGGCGGCAAAAGAATGGGCTGCCTCAAGGTAGCGTATTGGCACCATTTTTATTTAACTTCTATACTAATAACCAGCCAGCTACCTCAGACATCACGAGGTTTTGAACGCCGACGACCTTGCTCTCGGTGTCCCTAGATCCAACTTTCGAAACAGTTGAAGCAAATCTTACAGCTGCACTTAACCACCTGAGAAATTCGCAGGTGGTCAAGTGCAGATTATGAAAAAAGTCTTAAAGCCAAACTTAGAACTCATGAGTCGTGCGCATTTCATCGGCGCAATAAAGAGGTAAACCGTCGCCTTAATATAAGATGGCGAGGCGTTTCGATCACCCACACTAACTGTCCAAGATATTTCGGTGTGCACTTGGACAGGCCACTAACATATAAAGAAAACTGCAATAACATCAAAACAATCAAACTCATGCAACTCCTTTAAATACTGGGTGGCGCAAAAGTAAAGACCCTATTTGGTTCAGCTATAACATTTTTTCTAAATTAGAAAACTAGATTTAGGTTTTTTTAAATGTATATTTGTGCCATTAAATTTCGTACCATTAGGATTTCAAGATGATGTCTTTTAAATGGTGACCTCCAGAGTTGATACACATTTGAGCCCTATTTATGACATTTTGCATAACTTGCCGTAACACTTCCTGCGATATGTTCGTTATTTCTTGACGAATGTTTTCTTTTAGAGCTGCGAGAGTCTGTGGCTTGTTCACATACACCCGAGATTTCAAAAAACCCCAAAGAAAGAAGTCTGGACTGGTCAGATCGGGCAATCGGTGCCGGACGGTGGTGAAATCGTCGACGAAATTCACGTTGTGTTCTTATCACTGATGAATTATTCCGTAAGAACATTGACACAATTATTCCACGTTCTTGGGGAGTAAAACGGTCCATGTTTATTTTCAGTGTATTTTACATTTGTTCACTACACAATTTTCAAAAACAGAATGACAGAAAATGTCATATAAAAAAAATAAAAGTATTTTCTTTAGTGCCAGTACTTTTGCGCCACCCAGTACTTCCATACACCAAATGGGGTGCTTCGGCTAGGTCTGGAATCGGTCTACGAGTCTGTTAATTACAGGTTCTTGAAACTTACCCCGGTACCTAAGCTGTATGCTCTGGCTGGTATAGAATCTCCTCCAAAAAGTCCAGAGAACCGTCATAAGCTCTGTGGATATTTCCAAAACGAGTAACGATACTTGACATCTCCTTTACAACTACGTCGATGAGCCAAAAGGCTCACGTCAAAGTTTAATGAAATGCGTCGAACCCATCGACTCCAGTATTGACCTAGCACGTAGCTCTCTTTGGCATAATTGAAGAAAGAAGTGGTTATCGCAACCTAATTTTATACTACCTTCCGAGGCTCACCTCGAAGAATCTCAAAAGTCTCAGAAGGTTGCTCGAAAGAAAACCTAGTGGGGTTCTCGGTCGATATTGTGGAGACCTACAAACAATGGACCACTAGGTCTCCTGTTCTAATATCCCTAATTTAATAATGTTTTATAACGGTTTGGCACCGACTCAAAAAAAAGAAGACTCGACTTTGGTTGTAAATTGCAAGTGAGTGCACTGGCCAGGGGGTGTCATTCTCAACTGCCTGTCCGATGTTTGCAGGTATGGCTACGGGTACGCACCCGTAGCCATATTTGCAAATCCTATAGCCATTTCTTCAATAAACTCTTACCCTTCCCTCGCTTAAAAACGGTTTCGATGGGCAGCAGCGTCGGAACCGTTATGAGCCAAATAAACTGCGCTCACCAGCCCGTTTGCCAAGCGTGGTGAGTATTACAATATCCTCTCATGGAACGAAGAATCCTTGGGAGAGACCTTTGTCCAGCAGTGGACATTTACGGCTGGAGTGAGTGTGGTGAGTGCACTAACCTCAAGGTCGTTGAGGCCGGGCGCCATCTTGAGCACCATGGCGCCATGTCTCGGGTCGTAGAGGTCCCCGCCGCCATCAGGATGCGGCAGGCCTGCGGGGTCGCGGCCTACGATGTAGTGATTGGCGCCCGCGTTCATACGGCACTTAGCGTGCCATTGCACCTGCAACACACACTTTGCTCAGTATACAAATCATAATGCTAAAAAAAAGAACAACAAACACATTAGAAGTGTAATCACGCGTGATTTCTATGAAAACCAGCGTCGCCTCATCGCAAGCATACTTCTTCTTCTTTTCGTGTCGATGGCTCAAGAGATTACATTTTGTCTCTCCAGTATGTGGCGATTCTAACACCACTCTCGGAGGCAGTGTACAGACCATCTTCGATGCAGCTGGTGGGGCACAGAGGGCACGAAAGGAGGTGCAACATGGTCTGGTTATCGTGACCAAGCATACTACTACCGCAACACAATAATACGTTTTTTGGACCGGATTCCGGTAAATCAAAAACCGATAACCGTTACCGATTAGCGGAACTTCTCACTTTACACGTTACAATAGCACACGTCGGCTTTTTTCGATTTTTGTTTCTTGTAAATCTTACTTTTATGCCTTGGACAAATTACTTAGGTGATTCGAGTGAGCTGATCGAGCGCATTGTCGGCCCCTTGCCATTTCTAATGTTGTTGTTCTGTGATGCTAAGGGTTCTATCATATCGATTTAATCGCTGATAAACGGTAAGGTTAAAACTCCCAACGAGTAAGAGCAAGCGAGTGAGAGTATTAAGACGAGGACTAAAATGTTATGTACCTAGTATTGGGCGGCGCTAGGCTATTTCGCGGGCGGGGCGCGGGGTGTCTGTCCCCCGTTCCCCGCTATCTATTTACGCGCGCTCCCGCCGCGCACAGCGATTGCTAACTCCTGCAACTACTACGATTGTCACGAGATCTCGTCTCGGAGCTTAGAACGTGATTATACGAATGGAGTTTGCGTATCATTTTTGTGTTATAACGATATTGTTATATCTTTTGATATTTGAGTATGGCATGGCAAATATGGGCAATTAAAAAAAACATACAATAAAATTTCATGTTTTTATTTCAACTTAATAAAAAGTGCAAGATCACAACATAACAAAAATCAATCAATTATACATCATAATTATACGCTTTAAAATTTTCCGAAATCATAATTATGGTATCGTTTCTTTGATTTTCATGATGGCTTAATGAAGTCTTTTTAAATCTCTCTCTACTTAATTTACCAGTAGCAGTAACTTTATTAATAATAATACTCAAGTCTGCTGTCCCTTGGAGCTGTAAAAAAAAAATCTAAATTCTAAGCCAACGCAATTAAAACATACAGCTGGTTATGCCGCAAATTTTCGTGTTTTTTCGACATTTGCAAGGGAATCAAAACCTACAGGGTACTTCGCATGAACCCAGAATCTGGAAATTTGGCACGAAGCAACGTCTTATAGCAAAAATTGTGAAAAGCATTAATTTTGAGTTAGGTACATCATATAATTAAAATAGTTTTAATAATGTCAAACTTAATATATATAATGTACGGAACACTTCGTACGCAAGTCCCGACTCTCACTTGGCCTTTTTTTGTTTGAAAGCATGTTCTCTAGCGATTGTTCGATAGATATATTTTATCAAAATAAGGTCAGCCGTTTACAAGATAAAGGGGTTTACATTTCGAGGGTCAGGTATTAAAACGTATATTTTTATACTAGCGGCCCGCCCCAGTTTCGCACGGGTAGGTATAGGTAATTTTATAGCCTATGTTCATCAGGGATACTGTAGGATTTTAGGAAGGAATTTAGGTAAGTATATCATATAATAAAAATATTTGTAATAATTTTAAACTTATTATATATAGATAATGGTACGGAACCCTTTGTGCACGAATCCGACTCGCACATGCCCGTTTTTTTTTTTTTACTGTAGCGACTACAACGGAGTGAAGTGAATCAATAACAAATTGACCACAAAATAGCCGCTCTAGTGGTATGGAGCGAGTGAAAGACGATAAGTATTATTAAATTAGGTAAATCATCATCATTTCGAGTAGGTGTCACGGTCAATCGACCATGCACACCCTGGTGTCAGAGTTCTTCGGAACCGCCTCTCGGCCTCTGACGTGGTTCCTTTAACGACTACCAGATGGCAGCCGGGACCACCGGCTTAACGTGCCTTCCGAAGCACGGAATCATCTTTATTATCAGACAATCAGGTGGGAATCGAACCCACGACCCGCGGGTCAACAGGCAAACGCCTTAACCACTGGACCACGGAGGCTGTTTCTGCTGTTGACCCTAAGGTTTCATTTATTAAATACGAGTCTTTATAATATTAAAATTAATCCTAACATTTTTTCTACTTGAATATACCCAACCACTTATTATTATTGTGCAGATTTTAGAAGTTATACGTTATGTATCGTGCGGCCGCTTTTAGATGCACATTTGAACTCGGTCGGGCAATCGGAAAAAAACATCTAGGGTCAGTTCCCAACCACTATTTCCCATATACGAAAGTATATCAAGCGGAAAATCCGTATGTATATTTTTGGTCAAAGTGTCTTATTATTGTTTAAATATGGAATCAGCCAGGTAAAAGGAAAGCATCACTTTACTCGTCCAAACCGAGAGTCCAGAATCTGGCTCTCTGGAACCAGCAATACCACTACAACCCGCCAATGCCCCGGACTAGGCCGATGAAAGCCTTGATGTCCCGCATGTCCCTATAAGAGGCATCCACCAGGACCAGCCCGAACTTTCAGGGCTCTCTCGTCCAACAACCAGAATCGAAAACATGGCCTTTAGAACAACATCTATTACTCGCAAACCATATTATCAACATTTAAGATATCTAGGTGTCAAATGGAGACAAACTCCGCTCCACACGTACAAAAAATTAGGTAAACGAATAATAGCATGTTGAATGAAATAAGAAAACAGTTATATAAATGAATAGAGCT
Source organism: Elegia similella (assembly GCA_947532085.1). Taxonomy (NCBI): domain Eukaryota; kingdom Metazoa; phylum Arthropoda; class Insecta; order Lepidoptera; family Pyralidae; genus Elegia; species Elegia similella. The sequence continues at coordinate 23,399,885 of OX383930.1, forward strand.
ATTTAATAAATTAGGTAGGTTTTATATTATTTAATAAATTATATTATTCTTACAAAAATTACAAACATTGATTATTATTTTCGCAATTAAAGGAAATAAAATTTAGATATTCCTAAAAAAATAATCAAATTACGGTGATTATAAATAAAAACAACAACTAAACGCTCAGCAATATTTTTTTGGTCGCATTTTGTAACGCGAGAATTAACACGTGCGAACTAAGCATCGTGCGGCAACCCTCTGATTGACCGATACAGACCGGCCGCCGCACGTACTTGTAGTTTTAAACCTAAAGTGTAAAGTGCGCCAGGCCTGGTAATGTTCAAAATAGACTGTGGTCTATTATTCGTTCCGTCGCATTTCTGGCTGATGTCAAGTTTTCTTCTACTGTTTCTTCTAATATTTCATTTTCTTTCTGATCATCTTTAGATTTATAGTATGGGGGCTCTCTTATTTGTTTATTTCTTGTTTTGCGTGGATCTACCAATTCGGGCAAAAGACAATCCATATAAAACTGGATTAATTTTGGTTCTACTTTCCCCCAAAATTCATCATCCCTGGCAATAACTTCTATTTTTATTTGATTCATACCATACCAAACCCCAAGGATGCATTTTGACTTATTACAAATTTGCATTTGTCCTTGGGTTTGTATGTACCAGTCCGAACTTTTGTTTATATATATTTCGCCAGTTTTTTTATCTACACGCCAAAAATGCATTTTCCCTTGTTGGATTGCAGCATCGATTCCAATCTTTGAAGCAACAATAGGACATTTTACTTCTACTATAGTATCATCGTCTATTATCCCGTCTGGCGTTGCACCCAAAAATGGATGCGTGGGGTCTATAAATAATCCGCATTCTTTTATTTCTACACCAAGCTGCCTTGCTAGTTGCTCTAAGGCAATTTTTTCATTTTTCATTCCATGATCTATTGAGGAAACATGATCAATATTTGTTTTATAAAGCATATTTTTAACCATGCTAGCACAGCTGTTACTTACTCTTCTTTTATATACTTTACCGAAATTGGATGCTGTTAACAGGTTCCGACGCAGTTCTAACCATTCTCCACACTTACTCTGTAATATTGTTCTCTTCTCAATTTCTTCTCGTTGATTTGCTGTCATTTTTAAGTTTTCAAGGAATGTTGTTTTGGCTAGTTCAAATGTATCAGGATCCATGTCAGGGCTTTCTGGGTTTTCTCCATAATCAAAATTTATTTTTTTCGATATCATATTTCTATTTTTTTTCCTTTTTATAGTTCTGTTATACTCTCTTTTTTTAACAATTTTATTTTCGAATAATTTATATCGTAAAGATGGACTTTTGTTAAAAATGTTTTTGTGAACGGTAGTTAATATTCTACCTGTGTTAAAAGATATAACAGCACCAGCACATCTGGCTTGATATGATCTTTTTAATGAATAATTTACTCTTTTGCCCCCCACAAATTTCGCTATAACGCCGTTCAGTCTTTCAACAACGTTACTGTCAACGTTCTCGACTAAACTTCTAGCATGATTAGCTACACAATTTGTTAAAAAACGCATTCTTTGCCAGAGCATACTATTAAAAAATGATTTAAAATCTTCTTTTGTCTCCTTATTACATATTTCTTTATTGCAAGTCACATGGTTGTCAAATGCGTGATCAATTGCAGATAAAATGTCCTTGTGTAAATTTTTTATGTTTTCTGATTTATCTTTATTAGCTGATCCGTGGTACTCGCTAGCTTTAGTTATATATTGTAGGCTGGCTAAAATTTTGCTGTTTGTAATAAATTTTCTTTCAGATGATAAGTATTTTGTATCAGATTTTAATGATTGTAATTTTGTACAAAAATTCCTTAAAATATGATTCTTACAATTAATTTTTTCTACTGTAACATCAGCGTAAGGCCGTGCTTCTAAAATTTTATTATAGGTACTGCTGTCACCGTCTGCGATAAATTTTGCATAAACAAGCCCATGCATCTCTTTGGATTGCTTAAACCCTTCAACTATTATGGTTGATTCCATGGCTGTGGATGGACCACTAAAGTTTTTGAAACATTCATGTTCCCTAACAGTTTCGTTTTTTTTCTCCGCTCTGGCGCAAATACAGCAGTATTTATTTTTGACACTCATAAAGAGCACTTGGCCAAATCGCCTACCTATAATAGTTGCAGCACCAGAGAGTGCTGAATAATTCGTTTTGTAGGATCTTTTGGACCAGCAACCATCTAGGATGACATCAATCATTGCAAAGCCATTTTTATCAACCCTACCTTCGGCAATCGCTGCGGCTTTCTCTTTTTCACCTGCTTTTTTCATTTCCTCCCAAGCAGTGGATTCCCAATCCTCACATATTTTGTCATGGGCAAGTTTATAAATGCTATCGGGCATTGTTGGTAAATCTAATGAAGCACTTATTTGTTTAAGTTCAGCATGACCACAACCTGCAACCATAGCTCCTGCTACTGCATTTTTATTAACATCTTGCAATGAACATTTTATTTTAAATTGCTCGTTACACATGGAGCATGAAATCAGAAAATCTGATTGCATTCCAAAGCGTTTTTCTGATATAATATTCAAAGCATATAAACCACACTGAAATAATGATTTATGATTTGCTATTTCTTTTAATTCGTTGAAGAAGTGGTCAATATCAACAATACGGTGTCCAATAATATCAGCATTCGGTTTAACCTGAAACAATCACATACTGTAAGTATAAAAGGATAATTCTTCAGATCTTTAATGTAAGATTAAAAAACATAAGTAACTTCTAGCACTTGACGTTTCGAAAATTCAGTCTGCGTGCATGCTTTGGGGCATTGCAAAGCAAGTCGTTTTTATTAAAAACGGAAAGATGACTCTTTAATTGCTTTTGAACGATTTGTTTGAAAAAAAAAATATATAAAAAGCATTACACATGTATACTTGTATAGTGTCTACTTTGCTGGTGCTTAAAGTTTTAACGGCCACCTTTAACAATGAGTCATAATATTATTTCGCTATTTTGTAATCTCTCACAATTTTTCTTTTAAATAAAAAATATCTGACATAACTTACATTTGACAATGTTTCTTCTTGTAAAATTTCATCGGATAGTTTAGAGGATTGCTGTGTTAAAACTGATACAGTGCTTTTCATCTTTTTTGATGGAACACGTGATCTCTTTGTAGGCAGCAGGAGACTAAAAATGAGTGAATTATTAAAAAAAAATCGATTGCCATTTTGAATGATTTCGTCCGCTATATTAAATTTTTGCTGTCGTCACATAGCCTATGTTCTAGGGAAGAACACGAATCTTATTATACCTCACACTTCAAAATCGGTCAAGCCGTCTAAGCTACAGGACAGGAAGCTACAATGGGCATACTTACATACATAGATATATACGTACATACATAAAGACGAAAGACATAACCCTCCTTCTGGGTGGGTCAGTCGATACTATGATTATATTTTTTTTAAATACCAACTCGAATTTCAATATCTTATGTCACACCTAACTTACATAAGTACACAAATAATAAGTAATACATAAGTACGGGAAAATATCCCATTTGGAATAACCGTTAGATTACAATACAATAGAATACAATTACCTATATCAAGTACTAACCGTTTCACATTTTGTGACGCTGATGGAATATTAGTTTGCTCATCAAAATCAAAAATTTGTAACTCCGACTCCATATCGATATCACCTCCCTGTTCTTGCGGTCGGGGCAGCGGCGGCTCGGACAAAGGTACCTCCGACTCTAAACTCGGAGGTATTTTGTTCGTCCTGAAAACAGTAGGTATTTGGATATTAGCCAATATTTTTTACGTAATTCGGTAAATTATTATTTCCAAACTTATATACCTCTTCAACTTCATCCGATGAACTTGATATATAGTAAGTATGTTTATGAATAAGTTATTAGTATGGCCTGACTAGGAACACTCCGTCTTTTCCTATGAATGTCAAGGCTATGACATCAGGCATACAGCTGGTTTAAAAAAGCCGAAGTTTTTTATCTAGTTACCTACCCACATCGATTTTTTTTTAAATATGACTGCTGAGTTGAATATGATCAGTAATAGTCTTTTATTCCATCACAAAATAAAATGATAATATTTTACGAAGGTACTCACCATCTGTTTGCTCTCATTCGGCAGGCTTTTTCCTTATAATATTGGGCACGTTCTCGTTTTCTAGGTTTTTTATTTACTTTACCCATGATTATACGGTAATGCCGAAATTTAAAACTACTTATGAAAATACACTATTTTAAATGGTAACTTAAATACTATTTCAAATTATATACACTAAATGTATACAATCTACACTATCAATAATAAACACTAGACTAATCAGACTATACGAAATAAAAAGAAACTTGGTAGGTACAAAAATTTGAACAATTACATTTGAATTAACTAAAAGATCGCGAGATTATAATTTCAATTTTCAACAAGGATGCGCAGCGACTTGCACAGACTGTCGCTCGGCAAAGGCGTACGCAGACTGATCAAGTGCGCGCAAGGGATAGCGCTTGGCGGTTTAGCCCGTGAATGATGAGACAGGGATAGTCTCGAGTCGCTCAAAGAAAAAAACGTAAGCGCCAAATTCGTTATTTCCATTACATATAAAAACAGAACGGTTAGTTGCATTTTCATATTTAAATTTTAATGAATTATTAATGACCTATCTTTTAGTCTATAAATCATTAAACTATACGTCCTCTTTGAGCTAGAACAAATAAAACTCTGCGAATGAAGACCATTTTTCAAAAAATATTTCTATCGAGCATATTTTTTCAAAACGTGTTTTCATCTTCAATTTTTGGAGATGAAAAAGCCAAAAATCATATTACTTAGATTTGAAACTCCTAATTTAAGTATTTTGCGAGATAAATAAGGTTCAGAACGACCTTATTTACAGTGGTATCCCCTTAAGTAGCTGCGCCAATAGCCATAACTATTGTCTTATTAACTCAAAAATACTGACACAACTACATAGGTATATCCCTATAGGTATATAATAGTTTTCTGTAGCCGCGTGTAAATTTAAATATTTTTTTATTTGACTTAGCGAGAGGCGAGTACAAGACGCCTTTGGCTGAACTAATGCGAGTGTGTTGCGCCGTGTATCCTACATAGTATTTAAAAAACAATAGAGTAGCCACAGTCTTTGCGGCTATATGGACTGCAGGACCGTGCCTTACCTCTGTAGGTCCAGCGTACATCATGGGCGAGGGGAAGATAGCCAGAATAGTTGATTTTGGATCCAGAACTCCTTCGCTCAGCACCGCTTTGTGCTGGTTTATCCTCACTTCCAATGGCACGTCGTCATCTTTGGTCCAGCCACCTTGAGAAGAGCAAGAGATAAGAATTAGGTATATAAGTTATATGCCATAATAACCAACCATTTTCCGTGTGGTATCCGGCAGAGTAGAATAGGGCCACTCCAACTCTTCCTGTGGATGTCGTAGAAGGCGACTTAGGAAATACAAGCTAAACAAAGCTTTTAAACATCTGTAAGACCTCTCCAACCCGTCTGGCCAGCGTGGAGAGTGTAGGCCAAGTCCTCTGGCTGCTCTGGCCAAGTATGGCTCTAGTAGTACAGAGAGGGTCGTGCTCCTGTAGTGGAGACTAAAAAGGACCTGATGATGATGAACCAACCATTAATCGAGATAGGTTATATCGCTACCTCGATTAATGGCTTGTTTAAAAGTAGTGAAAACGTAAAGGACGATGCAAACTGCCAGCGAGCGAGCGAGGCGAGAGAGGCCAACGAACATAGTTTTATCTCTTTCCATACTTTGTTTCACATGCATACATACTATCACGTTTTTCCCCTTGCGGGGTAGACAGAGCTTACGTCTATAAGACCCAAAGGCCTCGTTGAGCATGTAAGTGGGCATTAGGTAGAAAACGGAATCAAAATAGTAATGGGTTGCTAGCCACATCGCTTATTAACATGACTCATCGAAATTTAGCCCTTTCCCTCGATCGGCTTTTACGATCTGCGCGCAAAAAAAAGCAGCTGGTACATTCTACGTTTTTCTCCAGACCAACATGGAAGAAACTTTGGTTCACACACGAACTATATGAGCAATGTGGCTGAAGATATCCGATAGTAGCACTACTAGCGAACCTCACTCGTCTCGATAGCTAGCTCTCTCGCGGGGTGAACCACATCGCCTAGCTCATAGTTTCGTTCACCTTGCTCGCCTCTCTCGCTCGCTGGCGGTGTGAATCGCTCAATGTATGGGCTGATTCTCCTGCGATCAAGGAAAGTCGAAGAGTTGAAGTGTCAGTTTTTAATTTCTATTTCTAATTATTCTATCCTAATTCGTCTGCGCTATCTAGCACGTAAGGGAGAAAGACATGATTCTGTTTCTTTAAGATTATAAAAAAAGGTCACCCAAAGGATGCAACAGCAGCACAGGCTTCTTGAATCCCCTCTCGACCAGCTGTCTCTGCGTGTCCTGCATCAGCAAAGCGTGTCCGTTGTGGATGGGATTGCGGAGCTGGAAGGGTATTAAAAAAACATATTAGTTTCCCTTTTCAAGCCTTCAAGATTGCCGTGTTAGGTTAGGAAGGTCTTTTGAGAAGATTAGTCGGTCGGCCAAATCGATGCTCACATAAGTAATATACTTAATACGTATTTATTAAGAAAGAGTTTTCTGGAAGCATATAGCGCTCTCCAGCGATGGCCAAACACTTTGTTTTAAATTGATGTAGCTAGCTCAATGTTAGGTTTCTCTAATTAACCGTAGCCTAGGTTATAGCACAACCAATTGGACCCAACTGTTACAGCGTACGATTTGTTCTAAGAATGGTACATAGATGGCGCCATTGGTTTCGTCAAATGTCTATGTCGACAATATTATAAGAAAATGTACATGCTTATAGCAGTTAAGTTGGGCTAATATTTTTGTAACCAGTTGGTAGTCAATAATTTACTATCAAAATATTGTCTTCGAGCGAACGCAGGTTCTCAAATCGCATCCATGTACCGGCAAGCAAAGTCGAAAACTCAGCGACCAGGAGTTCAGACGACCTGACCAAGCTGTTAGAAAAAAAAGTTTGGTTATGACGACCAAACTATTTGGAAATTCTAAGTGGATTCCTATGTTTAAGAAGTGGACTTATTGCGGTTAAAATGATGTATAGTACGACAAAAAGCGAAGCTACAAAAATGATTGTTCTTGTAGTTACCTGGAAGGCGAACACGGCGTCCGCCTGCATGTCGTTGAACCGCGCGCGCAGCTCGTTGGGTGTGAGGCGGAAAGCGTCCAGTCCGTCGCCCCAGCGGACGCGCTCCAACACTTCTAGGCTGCCGCCCACCAGCCACTCGCCCGCTTCTGATATCATCTGCACAATATACATACAACTTATTCATTTATTTATTTCGAGCCATCACGTGTCCCACTGCTGGGCAAAGGCATCCCTCCACTTCTTCCATTCAGTCCGGTCCTGCGACATTTCCTTGGACGAATTAACCACTGGACGCGAAATTATGACATTTGACTCCTTACCCCTCTATCACGGTACTATGAAATATTTCTATGTTAAACAACAGGCTACGTCAGTGTGACTTCAGAGACTCAAGGCAAAACATTGCGTAAAAAATGGTGAAGTGTGCGGTATTGCAGTGTAAAAATTACAGTAGTCGCACAAACAACATTTCTTTTCACCAGTAAGCACATTTTGTCCAATATTTCTTAGTATTTTCTAGTGAATTTAATTAAATGCGTAATCATCAGACCGAATAATACGTCCACTTAAAAAATCCTTGGTTTAAACTGGAAGTCAACCAGAATGTTGTCATACTCTAACGAGTCGGATTAATTCTGTCATTGTTACATTCGTTCACTAATTCTTCAGTTCATTCCATTCATTTAGAGCTTGCACCTATCGATGAACGTGTCGATGAATGATATCGATAGGAATGCAATCTTATTACGGGCGGCGGATAAATAGCCAATTTAAGTAAATACTCAAAATGTATAAATATCCATAAATAACCAGTTTCACTTTTCTCATTATTTGTAATTATATTTGTTGAAGAGGTGATTCTGTCTCTTTACTTACTGAAACTAACAACCTTAGTTTCAGTAAGTAAAGAGACAGAATCACCTCTTTATTATTTACGGAGTAGACAAGACCTAGTTTTACGATATTAAAAAGCCACGTTTTGTATGTTTTTCTCATAAAGTATATAAATTTATTTCTATGATGGTTTCTGATTATTTCTATGATCTCGGAATCGGCTCTAACGATTTCGCTGAAATTGGGTATATGAGGGTTTTCGGGGTTAAACAATCGATCTTGATTAGTCTTATGTTTGGGAAAATGCGTGATTTCGATTTTTCATGCGTTTTCCATTTTACGCAGAATATGGTCGCTAATTTCGTCTTGCCTGCCACTGTCCATCTGGTCCAGCGGCTTAAGGCGTGGATGGCAAGAAACGAGTTACGGGTTCGAATCCCGCTCCGCGACTTACTTATTTATTGTATTTTAAATTTTATTTATAATTTTTAATTTTTATTGTTTTTGGACAAGTATAAAAAAAATGTAGTTAATGTTTGAGATAACAATATATATTTATCATAAATATAGATTCACCTTAACACCACCATATTACAACAAATAGTAATAACCGAGCAAAGTTCGGTCGCCCAGGTACTAGTTCTCTAAGGGCAAATAAATACACATGAAGGTTCATGTATTTATCCATAACAGTGGAGATAGAGCCTGCAAATTCATATCTGATCAAAAGGCCCTATTTATTAACTATCCATGTTCAAATACATTTAAACTAAAACTTTTTGTTCGTTTTTATGAAAATTCTCATTCATCAATTATACATCTGAGTCATGGGGTTTTTCAACAATAGTGATTGGTAAGAAAAGAGCCTATCCGTAGTCCGTAAATATTTTAATTTCGATGTTTTAAGGACCATATCAATAGCAAATGTATGAGAAATACAATTTAATTATATTTTTATTATTTTTTTCAATTACATTTAAGGGCTGCTGAAGTCTGATCCAATTTTAAATAAAAACTTCTAAATAATCCGAAATTTTTGTTTGAAAAATATATTCAAAAAAATAGGTTCACCGTTTAATGAACGAATTTTTGTTTTCCAAATAAAGCTTTTATGTACACATTCTCTCTAATATTTAAGAGCTAGGCTCTTGACGGTGTCATTGTATGTAAAGAAATTGACACAGTGACTATTTTGACCAGAAAATAATGGAGTGGTTTGCCTTCTCCATTTTACATGGGTACTAGCAAAAAATCCACTAGTGTTCATGGGGCCTCACGATGTTTTCCTTCATCAAAAGCAAGTATTGGTCCATGAAAATGGCCGTACTTGACTCAGATTTTACTAAAAACTTAGAGATACAGTTCGGGCCGGGCGGGGTTTGAACCCGGGACCTTTCGGTTTTATTTGTTATGGTTCGAATTTTAAGACAACTGAACCATTAGCGCTTCTACTAGTCCTTAATATGTAATATAATTTTTAACTTGAAACCTAGTGTTCTGTAGATTGTGTGTGTGATTTAAAAGAAGATACATTCTGAAGGCCGGAATCCTAAAAACAGTAGGTGGTTGAAATACGAAAATGACAGTGACTATTGTCATTAAATGTGTCATTGTCAAATTTGTTTTATTTTTCAAATAAAATTTTGATTTGAAACAATCGCCGTATTACGTAAAATGCCCGTTGTAGGGCAAGATATCTTAAAAATCATAATTGTTGTTTTGAGTACCTAAAAAACATTATTTCTTTTAATAAACAGCATAGGTAACTGAGCTGACCATGTTTATAAAAATTGAGCAAGGCTCGTTACATATTTTTGCGATACTTTAAACCGATCATTCATTCAATTTGTCGACTATCGACTTTGTAACAACACTGTCTATGACATCTAACATAACACGAATAAATTTAAAATTTTAAATATAGACGCATGTCGCAGGAGGTAAGTATGTTTCATATTTGTTCGGTTCTATGTTGTCATTACCTCCCGTCCCCCCAGTATTGGTTGAACAAGTTTTCATACATTTTTCTTTAATTTCGCGTCCAGTGGTTAATTCGTCCAAGGACATTTCCTTCCAATCATTCTGAAATTATTTATATTATTATTATTCAATTTATTTTCATGATAAGTACAAATACTACCAGGCCCCAAGTACTCGGCGGCTCCGGCGGCCCTGTTGATGACGGTAGACAGACAAACCCCGGGGCTAGGGGGTGCTAAGAATCTCCGAGTGGGACCAAATACCCGTCAAACGAACGAACATACAACTTATTCATTTTATTTATATTTCACTCAAACATACAAATATGTGTTATGAGTTTATTAGAACGAGAGTTGACTGTGAAAAGTTAAATACATTATTTTGGCCAAGGGAATCAAATGTCAGATTAATGATTCAACCTTACATCACACTTTAACGAAACCAGCTAAGTAAAGTCCAATCAAAAATGTATGAAACCTCGCCATATTGCAAAAAACTATTGGAACTAATTTTTTCAACTGGCAACATAATTTAAAGAGGTCATCGATATGATATGTCAATTGCTGTCGAAGTGTGTTAACTACTTTTACGTAAAAATTCTAAAAACTATTAAAGTACTTATTTATACTATATTTGTCGAAGACAATCTCAAGGATTGGAACCTATTCCTCTAAATATAATCACGGACCTCGTTGTCAATAGCATGTGCACGACCAAAAGTGTTGCCATATAGTGTCTGACTGGGCAAATGGTTTGCAGTACATCCACAAGCGATTTTGGAAAATGAATAAAAATTATAAAATTATTTACTTAACTTGGAAAATGTTTTTATTAATACAAAACATTAAAAATTAAACAAATTGCTAAAAACCGAAGGACGAAATTCCCAAGGATGATTTTTTTTATTTGTGTACTTTATATACTGGCTGCGTAAGAAAATTAAACAGCCGATCCGCGTGACGCGTCAACATGCCTCTGTACAACGCGTGCCGATGCTGCCGATAGCGCCTTTGATGGGCGCCGACACTTCTTTTGTCGGCTGCCAGCATCGCCTAGTCTAAGCGCACAAACCATTCGAACGGACGGACTTTGCCTATAATTAATTTAGCGGCCCTAGGCAGGTTTTTTATATTTTTAGTCGGGCCATCGTGAGAAAAAAAGGTAGAATCCTCTTGAACAAATAAATAACTGACAATACGGTTTTAATGTGTGTCAGTCTTACCTTGATATACGGATGTCCAGTGTGATAAATGCCAAACTGTCTGGAACACCTCTCAACTTTCCTGTGAGGATAGAACTCTGGCGCACGCAGTATAGCGACCGCCCGCCCATTGTACATAAGTGCTAGTGCGTCGGCGCCTGCCGCCTGCTCTTTGAGCTCGGAGTCCACGGGCAGCACCACTGGTACGGACTGGTTGATGATTGACCCATCAGGTAGAGTAAGGCAGTTGGAATGGAGGGCCTAGAAAGCGCGGAAGTGAATTATTATCACTATGTAAAATTATGAAATTTTGAAATGAAAACATTTGCTTTTGAAAGAGCCATTCAAAGAATATAAGACTAAATAATTTAATACTTTGTAATGTTCTCGAATTTATAAAAAAAAAATAGTGTACACTTACTTGTAAATATTCATGTTCCCGCATGAATCCTTTTAGTGGATAAGCCCATCCTTCTGATAGTACCTGGAGATAAAAACAATATGACAATAATAGGCTAGTTTCCTGGGTCGTAATAATAACATAACAATTAGTCCTTCAGTTAGATAATCAAAAAATATTGGACACGTATTTTTTCTTTTGTCAAATAAGCAATATATAATAAAGATAAAGCGTTTCAAAGTTCAGTTCTTCAAAGTGGGGGCTCGTGACGTCAAAGTTTGCTAAAATCGTAGCAAACTATGACGTCACACGGAACTTCAAAGGGCTATATCTTTATCATTTTTTGTTTAATCGACAAAAGAAAAAATACGTGTCCAATAGTTTTTGAATATCTAACAGACGGACTAATTATATTTTTTTAGGAAACTAGCCTATTCGGCAATATACAGCTTGTAAATTGAACGTCGACGCTCACTTAATGCGACGACTCAGCCCATCAATATGAACAACTTTTCCTATGGGAACTCAAAAAAATCGACATTTCCATACAAAGTGCTGGCGCTGCTGGAGGTCTTGTGTGCCGGCCGGCAATTTGTATGAAAATGAAAATGTGTGTAAAATCTAGTCCTGCGCGGTTATTAGTTATTAAGTAGTTATTGGCCTCTATCAGATATCAGTAGTTAAAAAAACTAATATTTTAAGTAACCTGTATACATATTAATGCTCGTGACTATAGGTAAAACGACATGTGTTCGGGAAACAAACCGTGACAGTCCACTGCACTGTAATTTGTCTTGCTTTTATTAAAGTCTATTAAGCTCGGACTAAGTATCACAGCGACAGCGAGCTATTAAGTCTTAAGGTTTGACAGGGAGAGAATGCCTTATGACGTTAAGTCTGCCTTTTGTAATTTTTTTAACGGTTAGCAAAATATTTGTATTTTTGTTAGCAAAATATTTGTATTTTTGTTATCAAAATATTTGTATTTTTGTTAGCAAAAAAATTTAATTGGTCAGCTAAAATAGCTAGTTGGGCAGCATCTTATGGTCAACAAAACTTCTTTTCTGCCCTCAGTCGTTCCAGGTGGAAAACCAAAGCTTATCCAAATGTTTTCTCTGCTGCCCCAATTGTAATATCTGCTGCCCAAATAATTATTCAGCGGCCCAACTAATAACTTTCCTTTTTTTATAACTGTGCAATAAAGTTGAAGTAAATAAAGTATCTACTTTTATTGCAATGAGATTTAACATTACATTTCCCCGTGCAATTTGCCTAGCAGCGGATAAACCATATCAAGCGATTGTTAATCTGACGCAAATATATTTTGCCATGCGGCCTTGTCCGTTGTGATGGCCGATAATAATATTATCGGAACAATAAACGATATCCGACTGATATGTCGTATCGGCTCAGCAGGGAGCGATATGCTCTCATATCCACCCAGCAGGAGTGATATAGATATCATCTCTGCCGACTTAGATAAATACGATAGTACGATAATAACACAAGATGACATAATAGCAACTAGCAACTGATTCAATTCGAACCTTATTCCCTCAAAATAAAGTCCTAAACTTTGAAGATATACGAACGCCTGGCTAGGATAAAGTCCAGTTGCTGCGCGCAAGTACTTCGACTAGTACATGTAAATTACAGGACTTATCAGCGATAAAAAGACACTTTTGACAGTTGTTTTTACTATGATAGTAATATGTTAAAACAATGTTAGAGGCCGACCAAAGATTTGGTTTCGGCGTTGTATCAAAAATTAAAAGAATTTTACATTAAAATCAGAATTTTTATTTGCCGCGGTGTCAAAGCGTATTGAGAAACATCAGAAGTGGCTTTTTATCGACAAAGTGTAGCAACATATTGAGATATCTGAAAGTATTGATATAACATTCAATAAGTTGGCGTATTCTTCTATTTTGTCTTCCTAAGTACTATGGAAGAATAATATGCACATACAATAAATAAATATATACGGACAAATCACACAAATTGAGCTAGCCCCAAAGTAAGTTCGAATCTTGTGTTATGGGATACTAACTCGACGATACTATATTTTATAAAAAATAGATATACATCGTGATTTTGAACTCCCTAGCTATATTGAAATCTGGGAATCAGAATCCCTAATGGAACACAGAATTGCAAGAAAAAAAGGTGAAATACGATAAAGAAAATTAGGTTTCCCATACAAAGTCGCCGATCAGCTGGACGAATTTCTATGAAAGATTAAATTTATTTTTTCGTTTTTTACCTTTTTTTCTTACAATTCTGTATTTCATAAGGGATTTGATTCCCAGACTTCAATATAGCTAGGGGGTTCAAAATCACACTGTATAGATAAACATCCAATAAAATTATAATTTTAATGTTAAATAATAGTTTAACATAAAAATTAGTCTGTAAAGTCGGTTTACAGGCGACAATTTTACACGATAACGGTGAAAGAGAGATAAATACGTGACAAACCGAACGCTAAAGCCGTGCCTCTCTATCGCTTGTTCCGCGCTGTCGCTTGCACACCGAACGTGACAATTTTTCGTGCGTGCAGCCGGCGTTCATCGATTTATGAAACGTTATCACGTCAAAAATTACATTAATGAACTGAATTTGATTATTCGTGTACTATCTGCATTTGAACTGAATTATGACTATGACTTAAATAATTTACCGCAAATTACTTCGCATGTAGTTAATTAGTTGTTTCCAACGTTATTGAGAACGCAATATGTACCGTACGTCCTTACATCTTACAACGTCATATCATAAGGCATGCTATGGCAGGCAAGTTATCCTTACTAATATTATAAATGCGAAAGTGAGTTTGTTTATTTGTTTGTTTGTTACGCTTTCACGCCGTAACTACTGAACCAATCATCATGAAATTTTAAATACAAGTTCTCTGGAGTACGGAGAAGGACATAGGCTACCTTTTATTGCGGGCGAAAGCTAGTCTATTATAAAATATAGTATCGTTGAATTAGTATCTTACGACACAAGTTCACAACTTACGTGGGGCTAGCTCCATTTGTGTAATATGTCCCTATATATTTATTTATTTAAAAAAACAATGACATTTCCAAACATAAATGTTACGCCACCCGGTCAATTTGTTTGGGGTCGTCAAAAAAAAATTGAGTTCCCAGCAAAAAGTTGTTCATGTCGACGGGCCTGAATGACCCCCTTCAAGGATCGGACAGGATTTTCTTTACATATTGTGTATATACTTGGACAGGTGGTCTTCAGGACACGAACAAGGGTTGCCCACTTAATCATCATCATCATCATCAGGTCACAAATACAAATTGAAATTTAATTTTATGACATGACAATGTAAGCTCAAGTCCACACATTTAGTTCTAAGAATGTCGTAGATTGTAAGTTGATGTCATTTGGAGAAAATGCGCTGTGCAGTTTGTTGCCGCTTCTTCTGCACTCCGCCTTGGAAGCGGCGTAAACTTAGCTTTAAGTAAGTTATTGACGTCAACAATATTAATGTTGTAAATGATAATATGTAATTTAACGTTCACCAAATGATATTTAAAATATCTTCGATGAATAAAATATTTTGACTTTGACTTTGGTCCTTTTCAGTCTTTACTAAAGGATCACGACCCTCTCTGTACTACTAGATCCATACTTGGCCAGAGCAGCAGGGGACTTGGCCTACACTCTCCACGCTGGCCAGACGGGTTGGAGAGGTCTCACAGATGTTTATAAGCTTTGTTTAGCTTGCATTTCCTAAGTCACCTTCTACGACATCCACGGGAAGACTTAGAGCGGTCCTATTCTACTCTGCCGGATACCACACGGCCCACTTAATAACTCTATTAAATTTGCATCCAAACTCCACCTCCCATCGTCAGGACCTGCCGTACATCTGGTGCACACCCTAATCTACAAGGGCAAAAGTTTAGGAATCTTAAGTCTTCATACCTGGACCCATTGCAAATCTAGGGTGGTCAGCTGAACTTGAGGCAACCTCTTGGCTTCTTCTAGGGCACTCTGCAGCCTGTTTCCGTAAATGAACAGCTCTTCAACTTCTATCGCTCGGTTGTCGAAACGTGGGATTATGTCCTGTAATAAAGATTTGACAATCCAATATTTTATAAAATGTATGGTGGGGATTTTCGACAGCCAGGGTTGAAGCGGTAGCTGAATTGACAGAGCTTAGGTCGTGCATAGACCTAAGGTCGCTAGTTCAGACCCTGCCCGCGTGGATTATTTTTACCATATCTTATTTATTGATTCAACAAGTGTATTTTACAATCACAATACAGTTTATGCGGAATACATAATTAAAAGCCCAATGGTCCAGTGGCTGTGAGCATTATTAATGCTTACGTATGTTAAGCAACCCTGGGCGTAATCCCCACTGGGATGGGTGACCGCAAGTGGCATAAAAATATCTCGAGCGCCTCCCTGCTTCCGAAGGCACGTTAAGCCGTTGGTCTCGACTGTCATCATTGATGGCAGTCGTTTCAAAATCTGACATCAGTATACATGGTCACGTACGAAAAAAATACATCTATACGTGTAAAATGTCACAGAATTTTCCGGTTCAATCATCTGTCTTGCTCTCAACAGTTAAATGGGGGGCTACCGTTTTTTTTAGTTCACTAGTTTGGGCCACTGTTGAGATTAGGTTTTGAAAAACTGTGTTATTACACGTCTGAATACCAAGTTTAGATTTCAATCATATTTAATGCCTTTGTCTACACCAACTCTCTCACCTTATTTACCTTTTGATATAAAAAATATATTAAAGGTTTTTAAAATTTTGATAACATTTAGTATATAGGTGATTTTGGGGCGAAAATAAATTAACTTGGTTTCATAGGAAAGAAAAATACGTTTTTCGGTTAAAATCTCGGGTTTCAAGGTAGCCATACTTGGCCACAGCAGACAAAAGATTTGGCCTACAATCTTCTCGCTGGCCAGACGGGTTGGAGAGGTGTCATCGATGTTTATAAGCTTTGTTTAGCTTGCATTTCCTAAGTCACCATCTACGACATCCATGGGGAGACTTGTAACTTGGAATGGTCCTATTCTACCCTGCCACAAACAACACGGCCATTAGTCTTATATTAAATGATATTAAGTACACCCCGCGCTACACTAGCGCCTCTCTCTCTCTCTCTCGGAAAATTAAAACGCGATAGCCCCCATTAGTTATGCCTGTTCCTTATAATAGGTATGTAACTATTATATGATTGAGCTTGGCTGAAGAATTAAGCATAACTGTATCTAATGTGTGACGAAACTATGTATTCAAATCATACTTTATATTGAACGAGGTTTTTTATTTATTACCAAACCTATATGCGTTATTGCTGTTGAAGAAATTGTCTTTTAAATATATATATATAAACCCGATCATAGCCGGTTATATATTTTTCGTTGGGATCAACGAAAAATATAAAAAATACCTGATTAATGGAGTATTTTTTATATTTTTCGTTGATTTGCATAGTTTTGAGAGATCTTTAAAAGAAAATTCAAAGACTCTTTAAGATATAAAACTTCCCGTCACATTTCAAGAAGAAGAATGGGTTAGGTATAGTTTCCTTGTTCAATTTACAACATTACGATTAGTTCGTCAGTTCGATAAAATATTGGACACCATGAGTGGGAGCTTGTAACGTCACAGTTTGCTAAAAAGTGTAGCAAACTATGACGTCACAAGTTTAAATTTATATCTTATCATTTTGATTTTTGTTTGATGGTCTAAAGGTAAAAAAAATACGTATCCAATATTTTTTTATTATCAAACTGACGGACTAATTATATTTTTTTAGAAAACTAGCCTGTTGAGCAATGCATGTACAACAGCCGGACAGACAGGCGGGACGAGGAAAAGACTCGCTTGGCGCTCGCTCGATCAGTAATGTCATCTACCTAACCTAGTGATGCGCCGCTGGGAATATTGTAAATTTACGGGAATATTCCCAATGTTTCCGTAAACTTTCCCAAAGTTTCCATGCTTTCTAATAATATAATTTGATCGTTTATACTACATATGCATAAATTTATTTCTTTATATTTATTTAATTACGTGCGTGCAACAATGAAAGCAAAGAGTAATGTTTTTCACCACTTTTTAACACACACAAATAATGAACAGATCAAAATAATCTTGATCATTCTGTAAAACCGTTTCATCATCATCAAAACTGTTTACAAATATAAAAATGCAACGAAATTAGTTCTGCATATAGAAAAACAATCTTTAACTTTGTTACAGAAATTTTCCCCAAAATTCCCAATTTCGGGATAATTTCCGGAAACTTACACGGGAATATTCCCAAAGTTTCCAATATTCCCGGGAACGGCACATCACTAAACCTACCTGTGATTCTAGTAGCTTGATGACTTCCATGGTGGACTCCTCAATGGTCTGCCCCACCGTCTGCAGCACCAGCTCTGGGTTGTCTGGCCGCTCATAAGGCTGCGTTATTCCTGTAAAACCCTGCAACAAAACAACGCATGTTTATTACATATTTCCGTAACTATTATACTATACTATAAAGTAACTAGGTCAATATAGCTAATGTCTCCCATCAGGGGAGATGAGAGACAAATACCTATTCAATACTTAATAATAAAAAAGCCTATAGTGTCCACAGAACAAAGAAAGACATTAGAATGACCTTGAAAGAGCCGGCGCGCTACAACTATGAGCAAACGCTCATCCTTCTATCAAAATGCCCGATCACTCTATTTAGTGATTTAAGATCTCCCATACCGTAAGTACTGTACGCGGAGACTAAATTATCGAAAAATGCCAAGTGCTGTCATTACTTGCAAAGCAAGAAGTCAAGACGTGTGGTCTGCAGTCAAATTAAGGATTTATTTTAATCG
Source organism: Elegia similella (assembly GCA_947532085.1). NCBI lineage: Eukaryota > Metazoa > Arthropoda > Insecta > Lepidoptera > Pyralidae > Elegia > Elegia similella. Next base: position 23,418,374 of record OX383930.1, read on the forward strand.
GTAAGTAATAAAACTTTTACATAGAAATCTGTAAATTTATTTTTTTACCTTTTTTATAGATAACGGTAAGGAACCCTTAGTGCGCGAGTCTGACTCGCACTTGGCCGGTTTTTTTATGTGTGTGCGTGAGCATGTGTTTATAATATGCAAATGTAACGGTGACATAAGTGGAAGAAAACCGGCGAAGTTGGGTCCCGTAAAAAACAAAACCTGTCTTGAAATCCTTCCAGTGACTTTTTGTGTTCTGTGACAGAGTCCACCCGGATGCGTATTGCCAAACTCTAGCTAAGTTAGTTTGCACCAAAAGATTCTAACTATACAAAAGTTGCCTGGAATGTCGCATGAAAAAGGTATGTAAATATAATCTTTCATATAAAAAATCCGACTTCAATCAAACTACTGAACCGATTGTAATGAATTTTAAATGGGATCAACTTGAAAACATGTCCATTCAAACAAAAAAATAGTTTTTAAAATCGGTTCACAAATAACGGAGTTTTGAGGTAATAAACATAATACATACTATCACGTCGTTTTCCCTTGCGGGATAGACATATCCCAAGTCTTTAAGATCTGAAGGCCACGTTTAGCATTTAAGTAGGCGTGTAGGTGGAAAAAAGAAAACAAAATAGTATTAGTAGGCTATGTGGCTAGCAACCTAGCCACATAGCCTACTAACATGATTTCTGGTTTTCGCCCATTCCCTCGATCGGCTTTTACGATCTGCGCGGGCAGAGAAGCTACTGGTACATTCTACGATTTTTCTTTACTCCTAGACCAGCATGTAAAAAAAAACATACAACCGATTTGATAACCTCCTTATTTTAAAGTCGGTTGAAAATAGATTAAAATCATCACTTTATTAATATGTTTTTCATGAATTTAATCAATAAGATCGCTAAATATTCTAACTATCCAAAAGTTGCGTGGAATATATTGTATGATAAAGGAATGTAAATAAAATAGATTAAAATAGGTATTTGTAAATCAATATTTTTTTCATTAATTTAATCAATGACATCGTTAAAAAAATACCAAAAGCCGGCGCATGTTAGATTGACACAAACATTGTTATCAGAGTAGTAATAATTTAAGAATAAATTACATTTCAATTGATACGCTGACCATGAGGAGCATTTCCTCCTTATGTGAATGTATCGAATGTATCAAGGTTTTAGGGACAGTGAAGCCGTAAATCTATACTAACATACTAATGGTTCTGTGAGCTGGGTAGAACTAGCCATTTTGTTTTTGCATAGCTTTAAAATGAACTAGCAAAACAGAAAAGAAGATCCAAAACTGAATAGACAAAAAACACAATCACTAGAGATGCGACCCGTATCGGAGAACAGTCGGACATACGAAATCAATTTTGCCCAAGCTGAAGGACACGCTTCGCACTCACTTGGTCAATAAACATAAAAAAAATAATGTGTTTATAACGGATAAACTCAAAAATTACTGAACCAAGTCAAAAAATCTTTTACCTTAGCAAAGCTACACTATCAGAGAGACTATGAGCTACATGTTACGCGGACAAACGCAGGAAATCGCTTGTCGGTATATACAATTATAATCAAGTACTAAATATACATCAATAAGTCTGAGTGTTGAATCAAATAAATAAGAGATTTAAATATTTCATATCTTTGGCTTTTGGAAAAAAAATTAAGTCTCAAAGCTGTATAGAAATCGTCCTCCATAATCCTTAAGATCAAATTTCATACTAACTGTTATATTATCATTAATACAACGCATTCAATAACTTACATTAAAATCTATTTTTATTTTCAATTTTAAGCAAAATTTCTAAATAGTCCAGTTATAGCATTGACAGAGCACGAGACGCCGGAAAAAGATCGCCGCACACTTATCAACAATTAAACGTAAAGTAAACGTATCAACTCAAGCAGTTCAGTATTCTTTGTATGGGGAGTTTCATACACTCTCCGAACACTCACTGAAACTCCCTATAGGGATAGGGAGTATCATACTCTACACGTCTCTCCATAAGCTAACTTTCGTTGGGTACATATTGTGTACCTAACATCTTCTATGTTTCTTTCTATTTTCTTTTTCCTCTTCATCAAGTGCAATAACTAATGAAAAAATGTTCTGATGCCAGCCAGAGACCAGAGCGGTAAGTGCAGCGTCGCCTTGCCGTACCCGAGTCGACGTGCTGAAGCTGATCTGATTTGGTTACGTGCCTACGTCAGGTTGACGCCTGGTGAAAGGCGCGGCAAAAGGCTATACGGTGTCGATCCCTTTCCGAGATGATTAGTGCGCCGTGACCTTAAGATATATTTTCCTGTAGAATTATAATACCTATAATATCATTAAAAAATAAAGAATAATCACCTTAATATGTCCTTCTCTAGCCTTCTTGTAAAGACCTTTGGTGTCCCTCTGCTCACATACTTCGAGTGGTGTGTCAATGAAAACTTCAAAGAATGGCAGGTCCGAGTCCGTGTGGATGCGGCGAGCCACTTCTCGATCCTGAAAGAAAGATTACTATTAGATATGATCATTTATTTATATGTATGTTCTTTTAGCTTTTTCTCTAAATACGGGATATATAGTGCACAGTTCGTCTCTCGATCCAGGCGGCTCTTAAAAGTGACTTGCTTCATTATATCCTTATTAGTTTCCTAAGTGTAGCCCGAACTTAGGCCCATTAGTTCTATTGGAAGTGTCTTAAAAAATATATTCTTTACGTATTTTTGTGGAAACAACGATGGGGAAGCCATTGCCCAGCAGTGGGACACAAATGGCTAAAGAAAAAAAACAAGTGTAAGTCAGACGTGCGTGTGCATACAAGGGTTCCGTATCACATTACAATATTTAAATGCATAATCTCCACAAAATCACGTATAGGTTCAAACTAACCTTCATGTGCGACCTCCCTAGTGAAGTTACCCAAACTCTTTCTTTCACAGATATTTTTATCTGTAGTTTGACGTCACAGGATTAACCCTTAATCAAACTATGGGAGCAAAGCTCCCATATTAAAATGAACCTTGTGACCTGCACATAAGGTTCAAATCGAATGAAAAAATTATACCTACGATATTAAGGGATATATAAGCAACACCCTTGACTGAATTACGAAGCATTTATAGCATGGTTACTTCTATATGTATTTGTTATAAAATAGAGTTAGTATCCCAAAACACAATTTTACTTTTCGAACTTACTTAGGGGCTAGTTCAATCTGAGTGATTTGCCCATATATATTCTTTCATCTATATATGTATGTACATAATATGATCTTTACTATCTTAGGCATGGCAAAGTCTTTGAGAGATAACAAACTAAATAATAGTAAACTTAATCTATGTTTACAATTTAATAGTGTAGTTCTAACATAAATACTCGTATAATTTGCCATGATCCGATCACTTCATCAAAACAACTCACGAGACTATATTTCAAAGCAAGTAGGTATGCAAAAGTTTGAATAAAATTACAATAATTATATAGATCGGCCCAAATTGCACTCGGGTCGTAGAGTTATATGTAGTAGAATGACTATCGAAATTCTTACCTTTATTCTTGAAGGGTGACCTTCCTATTACTCTAAAACGCAAAATCATCGACATGTGTGTCTTGTCGTCCGTCCTTACGAGTACCGACGGCGGTACTCAGACGTGGTCACCCCCTGGTCAGCCTCGGGAGGGATTTACAGTAAAGCGGGTGAAGCAGAGTCGCGGATATTACGACCGAGACTAGGCTAAACTAATATTATAAGCGGGGTTTTGATTGTTTGTTTGCATTGAATAGGCTCCGAAATTACTGGACCGATTTGAATAAATCTATCAGAATCCTACATTATCCTTGCCTGATGAACATAGGCTATAGAATTATATACCTATATCTAGCCGGGGCGGGCCGCTAGTGTATTATAATCTAATATCATGATTTGAACAAACTAACTAAGGCTCGGATTATTTTGATGTTAATATTTTGTTAATATTTGAAGGCGCTGGCTAATGGCAAAAAAATCATGTCTGTTGTATGGGAGCCACCCTTTAAATTTATTTTATTTTTATTTAGTTATTTATTTTTAAAGTTAATATATAACTAAATATTCTGCGAATATTTCAAGCGTCTACCTGTTGCCGTTATCATGCGGCGTCAACTGCGTGAACTCAGATCCGACTGCAGACAAATGCATGCTGTTGAATATAGCGAAGCGACTGCGTGCGGTCGCTGATGCAACTTCATGCTGTTGTTTTGGTGCAGTCCGTCTGAGCTCAGCCTTATTCAATTAAAAGTGAAAATTAACACGGATATGACTCAGGTTTGACATGAGACTGGTGACAGGACAACCGGTCTCGCAACTTTCAACCTTATTTCATTACGAGTATACATATAATATAGCGCGATGTTTTAAACATTTGTTTATGAAAATAAAGAGTTTGTATGGTAAGTGATAGGTATTTTTGATTTAATATAAAGAAAAGCTCAAGACCGAGCTCAGTGGTGTGCCATGAGAGAGACCTATGTCCAGCAGTGGACGAGTGTAGGTTGATGATGATGATATCAATATACTAATAATGAATATATCAATATACTCAATAAACCAATAATAAATCTATAAGGGTGGTCATTACTTTGTTTTCAGAGATATCGTGTTTTATAAGCTCTAACATGACACTGAAACTAAATTAACGATTTTTAGATTTTTTTTCTTCTATGTATTAGAGTTGCCGCGAATAGTTGTTATAATGAATAGTCGAATACTGATTAATCGCCATTCCCTATGGCGAATAGTCGAATAATTAGCTTATACAACTTAGATTCGCTTATATTCGACATAAACAAAGGAATAAAAAAAATGTTATCGAATATACCTTTGTAGAATCATTTGTTTTTTTTTTTATTATTTTATTATGAAGTTAGGAAATCAGTCTCACATTATGATATTATACTGACTTGACATTTTTGAATACTGGTGCAAGCGCAACCGACTTGATCCCAATCGTGCAGAAAAAACTAATTCCTTTGCATAACAAACTGCCCCTTTTGGGTTTTAAATAGTAATTAAAAAGCCTAACTTTAACATGGCTGCTTTTTGTACGACATTTTATATTAATGATAATAATGAATACTAAAATAAGTGTGTTTCGTTTTTTAAGAAAAAATACAGTGTTTATTTTGATGTATATAGTTTTTTTCATTAAAAGTTTATTTTAGACAACTATTCGCCGAATGTCGAATAACAGATTCTACTATTCGGTATTCCATTAATAGCAAAAGAAATGTCGAATAATGACGTATACCGAATAATAGCGAGTATTCGAGTTACTCTAGTATATATGCATGGACGTCATGTATTATATGGTACTCCATAACTCTTAAACGAGTTAATATGAAACTTGGTAGATAAACATTTCGACGTACAGAACACATGATAGGCTACTATTTTTTTTCTCCAGTTATGATAACACGTGGCCCCCATACAAACATAATATAATAGGCAAGTTTCCTAAAAAAATATAATTAGTCCGTCAGTTAGATATTCAAAAAATATTGAACACGTATTTTTTCTTTTGTCGATTAAACATAAAATGATAAAGATATAGCCCTTTGAAGTTCCGTGTGACGTCATAGTTTGCTACAATTTCTAGCAAACTTTGACGTCACGAGCCCCCACTCCTGAACTTTGACGCGCTTTATTTTTATTATTTATTGTTCATTTGACAAAAGAAAAAAATACGTGTCCAATATTTTTTGATTATCTAACTGATGGACTAATTGTTATGGTATTATTACGACCCAGGAAACTAGCCTATTAAGTAGTAATGTACGCGAACGGAGTCGCGGGCACTGCTAGTAGTTAATAATTATATTAAACCACACTACCACTACAGATTCAGTTAATTATATCAACAAAGACGCGAAACCTCTTTAACGAATAAGATAATAACTCAAGATCGACACACTTTTAAGATGCCGCCGGGTGAACGACCGCGTTTGTACAGTTGATAATTGACCTATTATCATGCACATGATTGTTGACATAACATGTACTCGGTAGGTGAAATAAATAAATAAAAACTCTCGACAACTCATGGTTTTGCTATGGGTCTGAAATGTAACCCGCTTACGAAAGCCAGTCGCCGTTGTTGTTACCGGTCGCGGTCGCTAAATGCCAGCGGTTCTCAAACATTTTGGAAAGAGTAAAGATACTTAAAATAAAATAAGAGTACCCTAAACTTATTAAAAACTGGTAAGACATAGTTTTAACAGAATCCGTTTAGCAGTAGCCGTAGGCAACGTAACATATGTTACTAGTCTCATCATATCTTCGTTACATACATACATAATCAATCATCATCATCAAAATTTAAGAGAAACGCTCTTGTCGGTGGAGCTTCCTCCATCTTAGTCTATTCTCTGCCAGTATTGTCACATCCTGGTACGAAACCCTTTCCACTCTGCATGGGATTTCCTCTCCCTCTTCTTCCCTCTATACATACATACTATCACGTTTTTTTCCCATGCGGAGTAGACAGAGGCCAGGTCTTTAAGACTCAAAAGCCACGACGTTTAGCATGTTGGTGGGTGGAAAAAGAAATCAAAACAAAATAGCTCCAAAGTTGTATATAGATTTTAAATGTATTTACTACTTAAACTCATTGCACTTAATTTCGTTACATATTTATGTATGAAGGCAGTATTTCCTCTAATAGGGACTTTGCGTGGCCCTGGTGCTTTGTGGACTACGCATTGAAAATGGCTGAGCTAGGTCATGACGCTTAAGGCTGCTTGAAAAATATTATGTCAAGGTTAAACACACTACAGCCCGAATACTCAAAATATTTTAACCCGTATTAACTATTACCGAGTAAGGTTCTCAAGTCTCGTGCAGTTACTGAGGCACTGCGGAGCACACTTTGAGTATGACTGACCATACTCGAAGTGCCTTTCTCTCTCTGAGGGCTCTGCGAAAATTCTAGGCTTTATAGAATATTTTAGGGGTCGGCACGGGTGACAACAATTAGTCATTTTGAGGCGTTGCCAAAGAATATATACTGGCGTTGCGGCATTTATTTTCATGAGCGGCGGGGGCGGATGTTTCGTTTTATAGTTAAATCGAATATCTCTCCTCCAAGGGACCGCTCAAGTATTATAAGCAATATATCAGTTATTTTCAAGCCCCTCCTCCCCTTTGTCAGCAAAAATAAGAAAAGCTCTTCCCCTCTCCCCCCAAGCTTTCATAAACATTGCTATAATTTTTATATAATACTAGCTGTTGCCCGCGGCTCCGCCCGCGTTAATGTCGTTCCCTTGGGAACAGTAGAAATGATAAAAATTCCATACAAACCCCTGCCCCTTTGCTTTTTCCCCTTATGGGGGAATTTAATACATTTCACCTGCATAGATCTTTAACCCTTATGGAGGGGACTTTGCCCATTTCACCTACACAGATATTTTTTTATTGTAATGGAGAACTTCATAATGTAACATATTTCTAAGTAAATAAAAAAAGTCCATACAAACTTTACCCCACCTATTCTACCCCTTCAAGGGGAAATTTCGACCATTTTAACTACACAGATCTTTTTAATTCTAATGTAAACATATATACTTACTTATTTTTATACTTCTATGTCCAGAAATGAGAAAATTTCCATACAATCCCCCCCTTTATCCCTTAAGGGGGAAATTTTGTACATTTCACCTACACAGATCTTTTTTAATTGTAACCTAGAACGTATATACTTATTTTCATACCTCTAAGTCTAGAAATGGAAAAATTCCATACAAACTTTACCCCCTATTTACCCCTCCAAGGGAGAATGTTGTCTGGTTCACCTAAACAGATCTTTTTTATTTTTAATTGAGAACTTGCGTACCTACTTTTAAACTTCTAAGTCCAGAAATGAGAAAATTCCATAAAACTTCAACCCCTTTGATTTTCTAAAAATCCTTTCTTAGTGCTCATTTACATCATAAAAAGAATCCCTGTGCCAAATTTCAAGTTTCTGCGCACAGTAGTTTCGGCTGTGCGTTGATATATAAGTCAGGTTTGCCTTTGGCCCGCGGCTCCGCCCGCGTAAGTGTCGATTTCTCAGGAACAGTAGAATTACCCGGAATACATTAGTTTATGACTTTCAATGAAACACCTTAATATTGAATTTCAATTGAATAACTTCAAAAACGGAAAGTTTCATACTAACTTTGCATCCCCGTTATATCCCCTTAAGGGATGATTTTTGAGAAAAATATTTTACTCGTGTTTCATGCCTTTTAGTAAAGAACCTTCATGCTGGATTTCATTCGACTAACTTCAAAAATGGCAAAGTTTCATGCTTACTTTGCACCCCTATTTTACCCCCTTAAGGGATGATTTTTGAGAAAAAAATATTTTACTCGTGTTTCATACCTTTCAGTAAAGAACCTTCATGCTGAATATCATTCGAATAACTTCAAAAACAACAAAGTTTCATACTAACTTTGCAACCCGTTTTTCCCCCTAAGGAGATGAATTTCCAAAAATCCTTTCTTAGTGCTCCCTTACGTTATAAAAGGAACCCCTGTGCAAAATTTCAAGTTCCTAACCCTTATAGTTTAGGCCCTGCGTTGATATGTCAGTCAGTCAGCTTCTCCTTTTTTTAAGTATGGATTACTATGGATAGTATGGATAGGTATAATGCTGTCGTATAATGATGATGAATTGACTTTGGATTTAAATTTTCTTATGTCACTTATTATTTTATTTTATTTTTGCTATATGTTTGCAGGCAAACTCATGCCTTGAGTGCATTCAAATGACGATAACTTGTTTTTTAATGAACCGATTTTGATGAAACAAACTTTAAATGTTAAACTGAGTTAAAACAAAGCAATTGGTGAAAGTTTGAAGTAAACCGGTTCAGTATTTTCGGAGATAATCGTGATCATACATACATACAGACAGACAGACAGACAGACAGACAGACAGACAGACAAGAAATTCCATAAAATTTTTTTTGCTTTCTATTATTCTTTTTAAGTGTCCCTCTATCCATTTCAGTCAAAAATTCGAAATGTACAGACAAAATAATTTTACTGTTTTATTATATGTATAGATGTTTGTATATTTTGCAAAATGTTACTGACGTCATCACCGTGCAGACCCTTCCACTCCCTTTGTCGGCAAAAATAAGCCTACCCCCAAATATTTACCCGGTTGCAAGCCCAGCTTTTGCGTTTTTTACCTATTCATATAAAACACACACGAAAAGAAGAAAATGAGAATAGGTTTTTCATGTCAGTAGAAAAATTAATAACAACAAGCATTCTTTTAAAAATAAACATGACTTCCATTACAAACAAGTTCTTATAGTCTTTCTCGCTCACTCGTGAGGGTGTAAGAATTCTGACGATACTCCATGCGCCTAAATCTGTTCAGGTATTGAGTAATTATTGAGGAACGAATAAAGTTACATATACCTACCTACATACTAAACTCTGCTTACTCTATACATACATAAACTCTAAAAACAATACCTACACTCTTTTAGGCATTCGAGTAAAAGGAGATTAAATATAATCATCTGACAACAAAGCCGCGAGCCCGGTGTTGAGCTCTACTGAACTTGTTAACGATACAACAACTAAACTATAGCAATCGCAAACAAACAACAAGTTTATAAACAACCGCTTGTATTGTGTCTATTAAATACATTTCCTCCTTTCGAGACTTTTGTTCTTTTGCAATAAATTGACATTCAATTTTCTGATATCTTTGAAGGACAGCTATTATTTGAACAATGCTTTATTGAAAAGGACTGGTAACCTTTAAATAAGTATATTTTTAGAGGTTGACATAATGCTTTAGCTTATCGAGAATTGAGATGTACTCCTAGCAACGGCATTTACCCAAAATATATCTCGTGTTTCCTATATGAAACCTATGTCACGTCACGATGGCACAAAAATACTATGAATGTAGAGAGCCTTTTTCTGTACCCGGACAATGAATACGAAAAATATTATGATATGTGTTTGATTTAGTTGAGGAATAAAAAGTAATAAATAAGTAGAGACCGCAAGTACGGTAACAGTTTCGGCAAGTTTCGGCGACATTCAGTTACAGTATAAAATCGGCAGCACTTTGGCCTCGTCAAAACTCACGGGTTCGGGTAAATTGAGTATCGGCCGCGACACGCGCCTTCAGCCCGGTCTAGTAAGAAAACATACAAGAAACCAAAAATATTTTTTTCATTTCATCTATTCAACCAACAAAGAAAAGTACCTAATACAGGGTCTAAAACACGTTTTTATCCCGAGGGACTTAATTTTTTTTAATCACAATTTATTTTCTTTTCGAATCTCGTGGGAATAAAAAAGTTTACTTTAGAATCCCTTGCTACGTTCGGGATTCTATGCTAGTCTCCTTCCATCTGGATTCAAAGTATTGCCCTCACCAAAAAGTATTATGTTAGACCTTTATGTCACAATTTAAAATAAATAAATATATTTTTTTTCACTCGGCCCTTTTTTCAGAATTGAAAAAAGGGCCAAAACCCTTTTTTCAATTCTGTCAAACGTATTGTTACTAAGGTGTCATATTTTTTTTAATAGCCTGTTTCAGTGTCAAAGGGCTTTCAGTGTCAGGGCAAAGGCCTCCCCGTTTTGTTTCCAATCATCCCTATCGCGGGCAATAACTTGCCAGCCACTTATATAAGCATCTAAGTCATCGCTCCATCTCCTTCTAGGTCTGCCACGTTTTGTCATATAATTAAGAAAAATAGGTGATGTACGAGAAAGAAAGCGCTTGGTTAGGCACACAAGGGAGGTCGTATGGAAGAGGTTTTATGTCCCTTCATAAGAAACGTCGTTTTAATTGTTGAACATTGTACGATGGTACAGAATCCTAAAGCTTATGCCAATCCGACACGCACTTGGCCGGTTCTATGAATACAATGATACCTCTCTCTGGTTTGCCCGTGGCTCCGCCCGCGTTAGTGTCGGTCCCTCGGGAACAGTTACATTTCCCGGAATTAAAGGTACCCTATGTCCTCAAACTTCATCCAAATTGGTTCAATGGTAGAAGCGTAAAAAGAAGACAGACAAAGTTACTTTCGCATTTATAATATTAGTATGGATTGATTTCAATCACAAGTTTTAATATGTTTAGGCTCCGGCTCAAATTGAACCCCGAACCGAAGGTTCGTTTTAGGTTTCGGTCGGCAAAATGTCCTGTTTCGGTCGATCTCTACAAATTGAACATCACTTAAGATGTCTTTAAGCAGTTTCCATATTACAAATACTAGTTTTATAGTCACTAACACACATGAAACGAAGCAGATTTATGTTGTTAAATATTATTGTGTTGTTGCCGGATGTAACCATTAAAAGTAAAATACTCCACGTTTATGATTCCAATTGACCATAAAGTCTAACTTAACCTTTATTTTATAATGGATATCAAGGATCAAGGTGGGCCTTGCAACTTGTCATGTAGGTATATTGCATAAGAAACTATGGAATGTTAGTTTAGTCATTACGAGACTGGATAAGATCCAGTCTCGTTATGCAAGGGGTCATTCAAATTACGTAAGCAGCGAATGGGGGGCGGGGGTCTGGGCTAGGCTTATTTTTGCTGACATGGGGGACGGGAGGGTTTGCACGGTGATGACGTCAGCTACAATTTGCAAAATAAACAGAATATATTTTGTGTGACAATGTTTACGTAAGCTTGGGGGGAGGGGGAAAGAGCTTTTCTTACTTTTGCTGACAAGGGGCTAGAAGGAGGTAAAATAGCTAATATATTGCTTACGTAATACTTAAACGGTCCCCAAGTAAAGGAGACAAGCCATTCGCATAAATTGAAGTGTAGTCACAATTATTAATCTGAATACAATTGTAATCGTTTTAAACCTTACATTAATGGATGCCTTTATCTATGCGTAAAGCTATACGAGAATTAATGATGAATGAGAAGACACAAGAGCATTTGTGACTACTTATATTTAGAGCTAGGATCTGGTCTTTGAATGTCTTCTTAAGCCATCCATCAGGCGTAAAGACTTTACATTAAAACATACCTTATTTCGTTGCTCAATAGAGTCGCCTGTCCTCCTAAATTGTGACACTTGTCAACAAAACGGAAATCAAGAATACCTATGCAAACGACGACAGCAAATTGCACAGGCAAACAACAGACCGGGTTTGCAAACAATCTATCCTGTTGTCTTCTTTGTCCTACGTGAGCCATCGAACACTATCTGTTACGGTCACAGTCATGTTTTCTACAAAACTATAACTATAGGCAATACCTTAGCAATAGCTTCACTAACCTCTTTAGATCATCGATAATTTATAAAGTGTTTATTAGACATTTCGAAGGACTTTATGCACATAAACATTTCATTTTATTTCTTTATCATAAAGATATGAAATGAAATGCTTATTTGCATAAAATCCGTCGAAATGTCTAACAAACATTATCGATAATCTAACCTCTATACTAGAGAGGGGGGGGGGGGGGGGGGGGGGGGGGGTGTATGTCATCAAAATCAGGGTTCAATTTGAGCCGGAGCCTAAACATATTAAAACTTGTGATTAAAATCAATCCATACTAATATTATAAATGCGAAAGTAACTTTGTCTGTCTTCTTTTTACGCTTCAACCATTGAACCAATTTGGATGAAATTTGGTATGGACGTAGTTTGAGGACATAGGGTACCTTTAATTCCGGGAAATGTTACTGTTCCCGAGGGACCGACACTAACGCGGGCGGAGCCACGGGCAAAAGCGATTTAGCGACTACTTATTTATTGGTGGGGGCGGGGTGTCCCCGCCCCCCCCCCCCCCCCCCCCACCAATAAATAATAAAGGGTCACCCACCAACCAAGTGGTGTCAAGCAGTGGACTTCTTGTGGCTGAGATGATGATAATGATGATACTTAAATGTGACGTTCGAACTTCGAATACGTTATAAGCGTTTCAAGTACAATTCATCGACAGTACCTCAGCAAAGGGCGAGACGAAACTGCATAGACAGACGACGCCGCTGTCGGCGAATAACTTGGCCACCTCCGCGACTCTCCTGATGTTTTCTTCCCTGTCTTCCTTGGAGAAGCCCAGGTTTTTGTTCAGGCCCGTACGAATGTTGTCGCCGTCCAACCCATAGGCGGGAATACCTGAAATTCAAAGTTGGTTTAGATACATATAAAATATTAGATTAATATTGACTTTAATTCAATTTAATTATTGCAATTTAACATTGTATAGTTATTCTGTAAACCTGTTATTAAACTGAGTCACTTTTTTAATTGTAGCTACAACATGAACGCTCTAGGAACATAGCAAAATAATTATGAAACGGCAGCAGATTATGTATTAACACAAGTCTTCATCCGAAGTTTATAATAGCATATCTATACTAATATTATAAAGCTGAAGAGTTTGTTTGTTTGTTTGTTTGAACGCGCTAATCTCAGGAACTACTGGTTCAAATTGGAAAATTATATTTGTGTTAGATAGTCCATTTATTGAGGAAGGATTTGGGCTATAAAACATCACGCTGCGACCAATAGGAGCGAAGCATCAATAAAAAATGTTTTGAAAACGGGGGAAAATTAGTCATAGTTGAGGACATCCGACGCGTGCGATGCGTAAGCGGTTCAAATTGCCGCGGACGAAGTCGCGGGCAACAGCTAGTATGTAGATTAAAATTTGTATGTTAAAGCTCATCATTGCGAACATTGTCATTAAATAATTAAGAATGAGATATATTACGCAAGTTTTCGACCTTATAGTAAAAATTAGTATTTTTATAATCATTTTTTTTTAACCGACTTCAAATAAGAAGTTATCCATTCGATTTTTTTAAATATTTGTTACAGCGTAACTCCGTCATTTATGATTTTAAATTATTTTTTGTTTAAAAGGGTATTACGCTTTCAAATTGGTCCTACTTAAATTTCATCAAAATCGGTTCAGTAGGTTGTATGAAAGGCAGTTTTTAATATGAAAATAATTAAATCATAGCAACAAGCTACTTTGTAGATTCTGTAGTTCCCAAACTTGTCTATATCTATTATTATCCCAGGGGTCTACTAGTGGAACTAGTTCACGTCGAAAGTAAGTATTGAAAACTAATAGAATGCAATAATGTATTTAGGGAAAAATTAAATTCTGGAATAGATATACGGGACAGGAACAGGTGTCGAAGTCTTACAATTCGATTGACCACGTGGTCAATATTACTTTCAAACGGTAGACAGACCTAACAATCTATAAAATTGTAAAAATAGCAGTAACTATTACGTGTTAAATTACACCCGTATTAGATTACCTCTCATGTAGGTCACATGTGTCGATTACTTGTACCGTATTTACTATTTAGGTTTTAAGTGACTTAATTATTTTATTGTGTGCACGTGACCTTGTTATACATAAAGTATTCGAGATAATAGTGGAAATCAATACATTAAAACTGTGCCCCTCACTCCCGCCATTAAATAAGGAATGTCCGTCAAATTATGCTTAGCGTTGTGAGACCTCGACCTGTCCCGGCGCTCTTAGTCGAGTTCCCACATATAAGGAAGTAGAGAACAGAAGACTCAACAAAACAGTAGATTAAATTTATTATAAATATAATAATGTATTACAGATCAGAGACCGTAGGAATAGAAGTGAACAGTCCGAGAGATGATGGTAGAATGACCGATGACCGAGAGAGAAAATGATCTAAAAATGGAATGAAATTAAATTTGAAATAAAATGAAGAATGAAAAGTGGACAGGATGAGAAAGAAATGAGGTTGGAAGAGAAGTAGCATGCAGGTGGCATGCAGCAATGTTACAGCGTGAAGTCTATGTGTATAGCGCCTAATAAACCATCCTGAATTCAGTCACTGACGAGAGGGAGGGAGCAGGGGAGATATTTCCATTCGTGTGTCACGTATAGCGGCGTCCCTCTCGTCAGTAACTGAATTCCGGATAGTGTAATAGGCGCTTTATAAGACGGGTGGATAGCCATAACTTCCTTAAGTACAGTAATAAATGGTGCGATAAATAAATATATATGAACAAATCACACAGATTGAACTAGCCCCAAAGTAAGTTCAAGATTTGTGATGGGATACTAACTCAACGATACGTACTATATTTTACCTATAACAAACTAGAGATCGCCTCGGCTTCGCACGGAGCAATGTAGATATTAATATGGGGCAGTAAATCCAAACTAATGCATATCCATACTAATATTATAAATGCGAAAGTAACTCTGTCTGTCCGTCTGTCTGTCTGTCTTCTTTTCACTCTTCAACCATTGCACCGAATTGGATGAAATTTGGTATGAAGGTAGTTTGATGCCTGGGGAAGGACATAGGGTATCTTACATTCCGGGAAATTCTACTGTTCCCGAGAGATCGATACTAACGCGGGCGGTGGCGCGGGCAACAGCTAGTTATACATATAATTTCTCATGAATCACGCTATCTATTGCTGAAAACTGCATTGAAATCCGTTGAGTAGTTTAAAACATCTCAGCGACTACATTTTATACTATGTAAAGATACATACATAGATAAATATTCAAGATCCAGGATCTTGAACTGACCGAGGATCGAACCCGGGACCTCCGGTGTGGCAGCCTGACATCATGACCGCTAGGCCACAGAGCTCGTTGAAGGGAGATTAGCAATAATTTCTTAGTACCTCTCTTTGTTTTATTCGTAACGTTTTTAGTTTACTTAAGAGATTTATAAATTCTTAGTATTTTTTACAATCGTGAACATCTCAAGGATTTACTAGTCATGGCCAACAAAAAGCACTTCTAGTGAGTAACTAAGAGTAACTGCTAATTGATATACGGAACTCGCAAATTAACTAGAGAATTGGAAGATTACGATAAGACATATACAATCCAGATAAAGGAATGACACGAAATAAAAACATTACAAGTACTTAATAAAATATCGTAGAACTGTCTAAAAACTGGCCAGGTGCGAGTTAGACTCGTTCACGAAGGGTTCCGTACCATCCTTACGTCCTTATCCTTACTAATATTATAAATGCTAAAGTGAGTTTGTTTGTTTGTTTATTTGTTTGTTTGTTACGCTTTCACGCTGTAACTACTGAACCGATCATCATGAAATTTTGCATATAAGTTCTCTGGAGTGCGGAGAAGGACATAGGCTACCTTTTATCTTACTATTCCCGAGGGATCGACATTGACGCGGGCGGAGCCGCGCGCGAAAGCTAGTAATCTATAAAAACGGAGAGAAATACATCATCTGTAAAAAATTTAAGTGTCTAACTATCACGGTTCATGAGATACAGCCTGGTGACAGACGGACAGACAGACAGACGGACAGCGGAGCGACATTAATAGGGTCCCGTTTTTACCCTTTGGGTACGGAACCCTAAAAAGTAATCAAACATAGGTTGATATAAAATCTTTATCGAGACATGTGATAATCATACTGGAAAGCCGACAGCAATTGAAAATTGAGAAGATAAGAGGTTTTGGAAAATTTTTATTCGATTGTTACACTCTATATTTTTTGTATTGCTTCAAAGAAATTATTAAAAAAAGAATACAATTGATTAAATCTTAGAAAAACCGGCCAAGTGCGAGTCGGATTCGTGCACGAAGGGTTCCGTACCGTTATCTATAAAAACGGCAAAAAATCATGTCAGTTGTATGGGAACCCCCTTTAATATTATTTTAATTTTTAGTTCAATATTTATTTTTATAGTGAATATATAACTTAATATTCTGTAAATATTTCAAGCGTCTACCTGTTGCCGTTATCAATATCGAGAGATATCGAGCAAAAACAAGCAAAAATATCACGTTTGTTGTATGGGAGCCCCCTTAAATATTTATTTTATTAATTTTTTTTGTATTTGTTGTTATAGCGGCAACAGAAACACATCATCTGTAAAAAAAACAACTGTCTAACTATCACGGTTCATGAGATACAGCCTGGTGACAGACGGACAGACAGACAGACAGACGGACAGCGGAGCGATATCTTGCGGAGCGGATCTTTGGGTACGGAACCCTAAAAACTAAAATTCAGTTCGATGACGAGGGTTGTTGTTTTATGTTAGCCCTATCAAATAACATTTTTTGAAACCCACTTATCTTCGTAAGCTTAATTTTTGAAACCCATCTTTTTTTCCAGCAGCATTGAGTCTTGGCGAAGAGGCAACCAATCTGTCTTCTTCTTCCTTTACCTTATCCCACTTTTTATGTGAGGTCGGCACAGTATGTCAGTTCCCTCCATTTTGATCTGTCACCTACCATATCCTTTGTCGATCCTTTTTTTTTCATACTCTCCTTGACACAATCCATCCATCTTTTCTTAGGTCGTCCTCTGTTTCGGGTTCCATTCACCTTCAGTGCCAAAGCCTTCCTTGCGATATGACCTTCTTCTCTCCTCATCACATGCCCATACCAGCTCAGTCTATGACTATGGAGCTTTTCAATTACTGGCGCGACTTTCATACTTCCCCTTATATACTCATTCCGTATTTTATCCATTATCATCAAAGTGCAACCAATCTGTGCTCCTCCTATATGGTGGGCTTTTTAGAATACGCCACCTTTTACTTGATTTTGTTTTCATAATATAGGGCGGCAAACGAACAAGAGAATCATTGACGGAAACGAGCAAGCGCATCCTGATTATAAGTGATCACCGATGCCCATGGACTGCAACACCAGGGTGTGACGAGAGCGTTGCCGGCTGAATCCTTATCCTTACTATAATATTATAAAAATGAGTTTGTTTGTTACGCTTTCACGCCGTAGTTACTGAACCGATCATCATGAAATTTTTGCGGAGGACATAGGCTACCTTTTATCCCGGGAAAAGGTACTATTTCCCGAGGGATCAACATTGACGCGGGCGGAGCCGCAGGCGAAAGCTTGTAGTTTATATTTTTTAAAACTCACCTTTTGATACCAAGTAGGCCTCCAGTGCAAACGCGATGCTGGTCTTCCCAGCGCCACTGAGTCCTGTGAACCATACTGTGCTCCCTCTAAACGCCCGGCTGCCAAGGGCTCGACTCCTCTTCGCTCTGGACACCTGATGCTTCTGTTCCACCACATTTGTGGCTACTTGTGCACACTGCAACAATACGTAAGCTGGATATTAAAACCGATACGAAATCAAAACATGTCTCATATTCATTGTCATATGATATCATCATGTGATTGATAGAATCTTTATATTGTTGGTTTTCAGGGTCGTAAGATTTGAAGTTAACGATACGTAGAAATGCGTAGTCATGGAATTAAAGCGCCTATTATATTATACTGGCTCCGTGGCGCAGCGGTCAACACGCCTGCCTGCGACACGGAGTGACCGGGTTCGATCCCCGGCCAGCCGGCCTATTTGCTAACTCAGTGACCAACGTTTTGATAGCCATTGCAAAATACATTGCGGGTTTTCTATTATTGACTTTTTTTTATTAAAGATATATAAAAAGTAATGTACTTTTAAATGACTATCAAAACTTTGTACACTGAGTTAGCAAATAGGCCGGCTGGTCAAGATGGAAAATGATCTTTTTTAGATTGGCCTGGGTCTTGGATGTTTATCTATATATGTATTTGTTATAAAATATAGTATCGTTGAGTTAGTATCCCATAACACAAGTCTCGAACTTACTTTGGGGCTAGCTTAATCTGTGTGATTTGTCCGTATATATTTTATTTATTTATTATCCGGAATTCAGACACAGCCGAGAGGGACGCCGCAATACGTGAGACACGAATGGAAATATCTCCAATCGTATCGCCCGTATAGCGGCGTCCCTGTCGGCAGTGACTGAATTCAGGATTTTTTTTTGGAAGGACTAATGTAGCTAGCTCCAAGTAAGCTTTCGCTACTTCACCGGGCGTTAGTTTAATGGGCGCTTAAAAGGTTTCAACGTACTTAAATGGCGTGGCATCAAAAAAAGGTTCGGGGTTCGGGGTCTCAATGCATATTTTTATTGGCTTAACTGTTATACTTAACAATAACTTACATATATTATACACGCTCCGCTTAGTGCAGGCAGTACTTATTCTCTGGTGCAGGGTCCAACAGTGTACAAAAATTGTAAATTTGTTAATCTTATCTTTGTCAATGTCTTTGAATTTTAAGTCAAATATATTTAAGATCAACACATAAATATTACCTATTTTATTTATTATAAATGACAGGTATAGAAAAGTAGCATACATTTTGTATGAAAAATTATGCCTAACAATCTCTATGCGAATTATTTTTGTGCCAAAGAAACCGTTTTGACCGACATCAAGTAATTTAATTCAAAAATCTAAAAAACCCGACTCACCATTGACCCAACGCCATCTAATTTGCGAATTAGGAACTAAGTTTATCAATTTGCTATTTATAAACTGTTGCATTTATGTCCGTAAAATGATGTTTTAGCTGACGTCACATTGCTCATAAGACTCTTGGGAAGAATACAAATCTAATAAGGCCTCATTCTTCAAAATTGGTCAAGCCATTGGGGCTACAGGATGTAACAACTCTTTGCAAGTTTTTGCCAGTTTACGTTCGCCGTATTGATATATTACTGACGTCACATAGCCTATGACACTCCAGGGAAGAATACAAATCATAAGACACCTTACACTTTAAAATCAGTTAAGCCGTTTAGGCTAAGGAGTGGACAATGGAACAGAAATACTTACATACATACATACGCGCGAAAAACATTGCCCTCCTTTTGGGTGGCTTAGTTGGGTAAAAATATGAAGTAATTTGTCCATGCAAGCGTACCTTTTTATGTTTAATAATTATTAGTTACACGATAAACAATACTGTCACTTATTGAAACCTTGTAACCATTCACTAACTAGAATTATTATTGTATAATATTACCTGCCTAATATAATAAATGTTGTTAATTAAATTCTATAATTCCTGTAATGCAAACTAGGCTAACTATCAAAGATAATTGAACCTTTAATTAAGAGAAGATGATCATTAAAAATTTACCTACTTATTTAAAATTTACCTGATAACATTGAACATAAAAATATATACGGATAAATATATACGGACAAATCACACAGATTAAGCTAGCCCCAAAGTAAGTTCGAGACTTGTGTTATGGGATACTAACTCAACGATACTATATTTTATAACAAATACATATATAGATACACATCCAAGACCCAGGCCAATCTGAAAAAGATCATTTTCCATCTTGACCTGGCCGGCGATCGAACCCGGGAACCCGAATGCGACACTCTCGTGTCGCAGGCTGGCGTGTTAACCACTGCGCCACGGAGCTGTCAAATACCTTTTAACCGACTTCAAAAAAGGAGTTTCTCTCTTCTTCTTCAAAAAGGAGTTCTCGATTCTGTTGTATGTTTCTTTTTAATGTATATTACAACAAAACTACCGTCATTTACGAACATATTTAAAAGAGTTTTTGTTTAATTTGATCGGGTATGCTTTCCGATTGGCCCAATTTAGATTTCATCGGTAAAAATCATACACAGACATAGTCACAATCAAAATAAGTTCAGTAATTTGGTTTTGAATCGGTTTTTGACGTGACAAAGTCTTATAAATCAATGAACGCAGCACGCACGAAAAAGTGTCACGTGCCGGGTGCAAGCAAAAGCGCGGAACAAGGGATAGAGAGGCACGCTTCACCCAAGCGTTAGGTTTATGACGCATCTATCTTCCACCGTTGTCACGTAAAATTATCGCCCATAAGAAGAGTTTACAGACCACTCATTTTTTTAAAATATGAAGACGTTTAAAATATAGTCTTTCAAAAGTATGTTTTTTTGTTTTACGGAAATAATTGAGCTAGATACCTTTGCAAATTTGCAACAATAATGGCTAGCCTTGAAACAGTCGAATAACAGTCTATGTTGTATTGATTTCTGCGGCTTCCTTATCTGCGAAATTGCTTTATTACGATCTATAAATAAAACAACTTCCCTGTTTTTTAGGCTTGTTTTGCAAAACAATTCGGGGTTTTTTTTATAAATGCGTACATGGTACGCGGTTACTTCAAGATAAAGGCGGGTGCGGCGCGAACGAGAAACGTCGCTACTGCGCAAGCCATTAGGCTGCGCATTAGGCGATTAGGAAAAAAGATGAAAAGTCTTAATATTTTCATATTTATATTTTATGCAAAAAATAAGAAAGGGGAGCGACCTCCGAGATGTAAATATAAATATTGTCATGTGAGAATTAGTGTTTAAGATGTAAAAATTACAAAGTTTTCGAAGAAATATGTAATTAGATAATATCATGATATATGTATATTCTATCTATAATTTAAGAACTGTGTTCTTGTCGGTGGAGTACTCTCCATGTCTCTCGGTTCTCAGCCATTTTCTTCACCTCACCATATGACACAACTCCAGCCTTTTCCTTTATCTCATCCAAATATGCTCTTCTCGGTCTTCCTTTCCCTCTCCTTGTCTCAATTTTTCCCTCTATAATATTTTTCATAAATTGATCGTGCCGTATAAGGTGACCAAACATCCTTCCTCTTCTCATTCCAATAGTCTTCAGTAGTTCTCGTTTCTCATTTACTTGTCCCATCACCTCTTCATTCGTCCTTTTCTGTGTCCAACTAATACACTCCAGACGTCTCCAGCACCACATCTCGAAAGCTTCCAAGCGTTCTCTGTCCTTTTTAGTTAATGTCCACGTTTCACTACCGTACAGTGCGATACTCCAGATGTATGTCTTTATGAGGCGTTTCTTTAGACACCGTCTCATTTTTGAGTGAAAGATATGTTTCTTGTTATTATAAGCTCTTTTGGCCATGGATATTCTGGCAATGATATCTGATTTACATCTGGAGTCGTAACTTATAACACTTCCCAAATGAGCACACCAATGCGACCCGGCTGAAGCCATTTCGCACCCCGCGCCCCGCGCGAAAGCAGGATAGATCTAATGACCGTAACGCGTAAAAAATGAGAAGAAGATAGTGGGTAGGCACAAGCGGGTGTCCTAGAATTAACGGGCGTAAGCGCCAAATCACTTAATTGTTATTTAAAATAAAAGTACGAGGTTAATGAGTAAAAAAACTTTGCCAGATTTTAGAACTAGTTATTGCTAAGCTAGGAAACTAAAAATCATTTCTAAAGACCTTAGGGTTTCGCCGTTCTGACCACAAACATCAAATAAAGGGGCTATGTTTGCAAAATAAAAGTATCGAGGCTTTTGTTATTAATCGTGTTTTCAGGTTGGACAGTTTTAAGAAAATATGTTGAAGTTTTATATATAATAAATAACAGGCATGTAGTCGTTATAGATATAGACATCTAGACGAATGTTCATTGACAAGTTTCGCATTCGTGCCCTCTTAAATTTAAATAAAAAAATTATAATAAACTGCCAGTCGACCTAAAGATGCTTAGTTATACACAATTTAAACATAAATTGCATAAATGGTTAATTGATAAATGCTATTATGACATACACGAATATTTTACATGAATTGTATTTAGTAAGATAGTGAGTAGTGATTTGTATGCTAATTAAATCTGTAATGACTAATAATATTTAACTTCCTTCTAATATAATTTTTGCATGCCTACTGTAAAAGGCGGGAATTTATATGTATGATGACCCTTGCAAATAAACATTTCATTTCATTTCATAAATGTATTATTTGGGAATTATAATTAAAAATAATATATGTATATAACATATATATATATATATAATTTTTAATTTTCACATGTATCTGTTTCAAATTACAACAATGGGGCGATCTTGTTCAAAGATCGACCTAAATTATACAAATACCTTTGATATATTTAATTAATTCAGCGCATAGTACTAGTGATTTGAAAACACGTCAATTTTCACAATTTCGTGCAGTACTGTCTTAACAATGCTGGGAACTCTTAGAAAAGACATTTTCATACAACACGATATAAAAACTAAAACCCGACTACTAATGTTTTCGCTGGGAAATGGTAGTATATTATAAATTAAATTATATATTTTTGTAATCTACGTAGAAATAACTTTCATTTGATACCATCAATACTACCTACTAATAATAAATCTGTAAGGGTTGGTCATGGAGTAAGTTACTTTGTTTTCAGAGATATCGTGTTTTTAAGCTCTTTACCTGAAACTGAGACTAATAGATTTTTTGTATGTAAGCATGTACATATTTATGTATGTTCCTCCATAACTCTTAACCAGCGGACGGTTAAGAACCATCTCACGATGTTTCGTATGTTAAGTTACGTTGGTTAGTTAAGGATACGAGGGATCAAAGAAACATAGGTATATATAACATACATAAACACAGCGGCCAAATCATAACCCTCCTTTTAGCTTCGCAGTAGTCGGGTAAAAATTTTCGCCCGGTCCGGTAATATATGAAAATGTCGAAATATTTTTTCGACTTCCCAGCATTGGTACCATAATTGTTCAATTTTGGCTGAGCCACCCCTTCAAGAGAATGCTGGTGGTCAACTTACACGCGTTTTATGCGGACGAAGTCGCGAGCAAAAGCTATTAATGCATGCGCCTGTTGAGCCATCGCGCTCTTGGTACAGAGTCATTGACATGACATGTTGAGTACTTAACAGACCTTGAATGTACCATCAGTAAAATTGTGAAGGCCACATCATCTCACACGTGTCTATAATTGGTCCTAATCGAATGCATGTGTTTTAAAATGCGCATAATTTCAGACAGATCGGCTTGTAGAATATAATAACAGTGATTATTCCTAGGGCCTAAGCAAAGTATGGTATGTATATGTAAGTATTATAGCACTGCATCATATGGAATTTATTTATGTTATCGTACAAGACAATTCGTTATTCGTTATTAATATAACATATTGACATGATTGTCTGACCACAAACACTTGGTTTTGCAATTCCAAAACCTATGATTAAGTACTTCTTTCTACTAGAACTGTAGAAAATATCTTATTCACAGTAAATATCCTACTTAGGTCAGTGTTTCCCTAATTGGTCTACCTACATAGACCAAAATGGATGTCATGGTAAGATGTCAATGAGATAAAAAGTTTGGGAACGTCTGCTTCTAAGACGATGATTTTATATTCTTTGTTCGAACACTTATAACTCGAAAACAACTGGGTTACTGGACTGATTTTTATGGTTTTTGACCGCACAGCCATTAAAATAAAAGAAATATTAAACGCAAAAAATAATAGCTAGCCATTGTGACATAAAATTTAAGCATGCCTAAATATATACAGAAAATATAAAGCCCTTATTCTGACGGACTAAAATAAAAAATAAAGTAAAAACGATAAAGACAGTTAAAATATAGACACGTCAATGGTACGAGACAAAATAAGAACCTTTTAAATTTGTTTTATTTTTGAAAAAGTTGAATTGGAGTGGACCTGGAGTTCCAGTTTTTTAATCGACTTGTTTGATATTTTGCTGTATGTGATCCCTGTTAGCCGTGTGGTATCCGGCAGAGTAGAATAGGACCACTCCAAGTCTTCCCGTGGATGTCGTAGAAGGCGACTTAGGAAATACAAGCTAAACAAAGCTTATAAACATCTAAGACACCTCTCCAACCCGTCTGGCCAGCGTGGAGAGTGTAGGCCAAGTCCTCTGGCTGCTCTGGCCAAGTATGGCCCTAGTAGTACAGAGAGGGTCGTGCTCCTGTAGTGGAGACTAAATCTATTATTTCTTCAATCAACAATGTGTAAACAAAACATTTTTGTATAGAGAAGAAGGGCACTTATAGCACCTACCAGCTGGCCAGACGGGCCAGCGTGGAGAGTGTAGGCCAAGTCCTCTGGCTGCTCTGGCCAAGTATGGCTCCGGTAGTACAGAGAGGGTCGTGCTCCTGTAGTGGAGACTAAAAAGGACCTGATGATGATGTGATCCCTTGATTATCAATTGCTTTAAAATAAGGCAAGATAAGATTTTAATAAGGCAAACTGGTCAAAAATTGTAAAGAGAAAGCAAATAACCATTTTGACTCGAAAAGAAGAAGAAGCTTTGAAAAAGAAAAGATCCTCGCGATTCTTTTGTATTACAACTTTCATTTACAAATCACTTTGTGTGCTTATCTTATCTTTGATGGGGCCGACTCAGAGTCGGTAGCACGTCTAACCTTTGGGTTATTTTGTACTTACCCCATGCCTTACTCACCCGCACGGTTTATTCTGAAAAGGACTGCATGAGCTTCAGAACATCGCCCAGTGCGTAGTGCCTATAGTCCTCTAGCTCAGGATAAGGTGATCCTAAGAGGTCCAAACGCTTACCAGCTAACGAGTCACAGATACACAGAATGTGTCTCATTGTCTCCTCCGATTCCTCACATGCCCTACATAGTGGGCTTTCGACAATTTTTAGTTTAAAGAGATGACTGTTATTTTCAAAGTGTCCAGTCAGGGCTCCCACTAGAACTCTTGTCTGTTTCCTGCTGTATTTGCAGATCACTTTATGCCACCTGGCGCTGTCCAAGCCAAGTGTTTCCTTCGAGTGTAAATGTCCACTCATATTTCTCCATTCTGCTTGGTGGCTACTGTCGACATACGCATTGATTGCAGTAGTTACCACGCTATAGGATAGGCCTACGAAGGGTTCGGGTCCTACAAATGGCATACTCGATCCTTTCCTTGCCAGCTCATCGGCCCTCTCATTGCCCTCAACCCCAACGTGACCCGGTACCCAAACCAGCCTCAGTCTGTTGTGTCTACCCAGTTGGTTTAAGGCATTCACACCATCCAAGACCAATCTGGAATTGATTCTGTCAGAGTTAAGCGCAGTAAGAGTCGCCTGGCTGTCAGTTAGAATATAGATATTGTGATCTTTAAACCCTTGCTCTAAATTCATTTTAGCACAGACAGTTACCGCATATGTTTCTGATTGAAATACGGTAGCGAACTGTCCCATGCTCTGAGACAGTTTTCTGTCCTCGGAGTAGATGCCCGCTCCCGTTCCCTGATTGTTCTTTGATCCATCAGTAAACCAGATTGAGCATTCTCGTTCAGAAGGACGAAATTCACCCTTCCATTCATCCCTTGTCGGGATATATATCTTATAGTTCTTCTTGAAGTTGTATACTGGGAGCAGCTTGTCACTTCCCATGTACAACAACCTATCGAGCTCCTGTGTTGTCTCAATTTGCGTATGCCTTGTCCTTGGTGCGTGCCTACTCCACAGACCAGAAGAAGATAGTCTGTATAAAGCCTTGCAGGCTTCGCCTTCAATATACAAATGTAGCGGTGGCAGTCCTAGGATTATCTCCATAGATGCCGTTGGTGTTGTAGAAAATGCCCGGAGATGGCACAACATGCCATTCTCTGTATTCTCCTCAGGGCATTTATACAAGTTACCTGTTTAACCTTAGGCCACCAAACCAGTGCTCCGTAGGTCAGAATGGGTCTCACCATCATCTCATATATCCAACGTAGGATGTATGGCTTCAAGCCCCAGGTTTTACCATAGGTATTCCGACACATGCCAAATACTCTGGTGGCCTTTGTTATGGCATTCGTAACGTGTGTATTCCACGTCAGTTCTTTATCCAGCGTAACTCCTAGATATTTCATTTCATTGGTCAGATTGAGCGTCATGCCGTTCATTTTGAGGCTGCTCAATGCTGTCAATTTCCGAAGCCTTGTGAAGGGGATAATTGTCGTTTTCTTTGGGTTAATACTTAAGTGGTTTGTGGTACACCACTCCTGTTCTTCTCCCAAAGCTTTATTCATGAGCCCTTTCACCGTGTCAGGAACTTTCCCACTGATAAGAATGACTATGTCATCGGCACTTTGTGTGCTTACGCCACCAAGTAGTTCATGTTTACTATTGCTGGCCAGCATCCACCTACTACTATTAGGTCTTTCATGCCCGCCACCAATAGTTAATGTATGCAAACATATTGCTGCATTCGGCAAGGATTTCCAGCATTTTGGCAGAGTTACATGCATCAACTATTGGTGGCGGGCATGAAGGGACTAAACTGCCTTTGAATTGACCAACGACAAGACTCGAAATCAGATGTCTTGTGGTCAGAATTGGTCAATTCATGCACCGCTAAGCTCCTCCCCGCTCCACTCCGCGTCAGTTGAGACGCACCCAACAGTAATCGGTGTGCGCTGGCCTGCAATAGTTTCCATGAACTAATTGGTGGCTGAAATACAATTCAAAGAAAGAATTAAAATCAAAGAACATGTTACTTTGGCTTCCGCAAAAAAAAAACAAAAAGTTTGTAACGCCTGAATTGATCATAATCTTTTGTATTATTTTCGTTCGGAAAACTTCTGCGGTTTTGTTTTTTTTTTTATGTCAATAACTGAACTTGTTAGTTATAATCATAAGGTCCATTTGAATTAAGCACAAACATTTTAAGGATCATGGCACCCATAAGCTAGAAAATTGTCTGTCCGTTTGTCACCAGGCTGTATCTCATGAACCGTGATAGTTAGACAGTTGAATTTTTCACAGATGATGTATTTCTGTTGCCGCTATAACAACAAATAATAAAAATTTAATATAATAAAGCTTTAATGGGGCTCCCATACAACAAACGTGATTTATTTGCTTGTTTTTGTTCGATACCGATAACGGCAACAGGTAGACGCTTAAAATGTTCACAGAATATTTAGTTATTTATATATTTATTTAGTTATATATTCACTTCAAAAATAAATAATGAAATAAAAATATTATTAATATTAAAAGGGGGCTCCCATACAACAGACATGATATTTTGCCGTTTTTATAGATAACGGTACGGAACCCTTAGTGCGCGAGTCCGACTCGCACTTGGCCGGTTTTTATCTATCTATACATTAATAAAACAGTAAAAATATTTTGTCTGTACATTTAGAATTTTTGACTGAAATGGATAGAGGGACACTTAAAAAGAATAATAGAAAGCAATAAAAGTTTTTTAGAATTTCTTGTCTGTCTGTCTGTCTGTATGTATGATCACGATTATCTCCGAAAATACTGAACCGATTTACTTCAAACTTTCACCAATTGCTTTGTTTTAACTCAGCAAAACATTTAAAGTTTGTTTCATCAAAAACGGTTCATTTAAAAAAAAGTTATCGTCTTTCGAATGAATTCAAGGTATGAGTTTGCCTTCCCTGCAAATATATAGCACTTATTATATAATAAGTGGATAAGTGTCACTTATATAATAATAAGTGACATAGGAAAATTAAAATCCAAAGTCAATTCATCATCATTATATCCTTATCCTTACTAATATTATAAATGTGAAAGTGAGTTTGTTTGTTTGTTTGTTTGTTACGCTTTCACGCCGTAACTACTGAACCGATCATCATGAAATTTTGCATACAAGTTCTCTGGAGTGCGGAGAAGGACATAGGCTACCTTTTATCCCGGGAAAAAGTACTATTCCCGAGGGATCGAAATTGACGCGGGCGGAGCCGCGGGCGAAAGCTAGTTTCTTATATATTTGTTACACGCCGAATAGACCCCACAGCTGTGTCATTAAATACGTAAGCACTCTCTTTTATACAAACATCCAAAATATGTAAGCCCGGCCCTAAGCATTTGAGTAAATATTTATACAACTGAATAATTAAGCCATTATCTATCTAACATTTTAGTCAAGGCTTTTACTGTTTGTTCGATCAGTCACTTTGAAAAAAAACAGTCAAGTGCCAGTCGGACTTGCACTTGACTGTTTTTATATTATGTTAACGGAAATGTATGTAATCCGACATTGTATTCAATTCCTAGGAAATCTATACTAATATTATAAAGCTGAAGAGTTTGTTTGTTTTAACGCGCTAATCTCAGGAACTACTGGTTCAAATTGGAAAATTCTTTTTGTGTTAGATAGTCCATTTATTGAGGAAGGCTTTAGGCTATAAAACATCACGCTGCGACCAATAGGAGCGAAGCATCAATAAAAAAAGTTTTGATAACGGGGGAAAATTTGTCATCTATACTAATTAATCAGAATAACAGAAATTGCCGCGGTCGAAGTCGCGGGCAACAGCTAGTGTTCAATATTCCTAAAATCGCCCGGAAATGTGTCAAATTAACTATATTTCATACGAAAGGAGGGAAAGGTATTGCGATCAGGCAGGCTTTTAGGCGTAGTAGAGTCACGCTACCTACAAACTCACTTTTGCTAGTAGCATGAACGGGTCGGCTCGTCCGGGGAAAAACCACACTCTCACAGACATTTGAGTAAAAGCTTTACCGCTTCTATGCTTCGTTCGGTGAGTGAGAGTGCCGAGGGCCCACCCTTATCCCATTCCCTCTCCAACTCCTGGAAAGGCCGGCAACGCTTCTGTCACATCCTGGTGCCGCAGTTGTCCATGGGCAGTGGTGATCACTTATCATCATTCAGGTGACTCACTTGCTCCTTTGTCGTCCTATATCATTAATCGCGCTAGTGCCGATTAACGATATTTAGCGCGTATCCACGTCGCTGTTTTGCTCAAACTATCACGCATCGCGCTTTTTTTTTTACTAAATGTTGGATTAGGCATTTGTCTCCCATCTCACCTGATGGCAAGTGACGATGAAGACGAGGATGTTATAAGAGATACCCATTTATTATACTTTTGAATGTCCCGGGACTGTACTTGTCTGGAAATATAGACGCAGGCAGTTCATTCCACACCTTAGCTACTCGAACCAAAAAGGAACTGTCAAAGCGTTTAGACTCTTTGGTATTCCAACGATAAAAGGGTGAAATTTCTGTCTGCGCCTCGAGTGCGTTACCCCAGCCGACTAAGTGCTCCTTTTAAGAATTGATAAATGCAAATAATTAGATCATTCCTTCGTGTAAATGTCCCCGAAAGTAAATAATTTGACACCCCGCCGTTTCAGAGATAATGAGGAAAATAAAATTCGGCTGGCGTAACGTTACCCCAGCCGACTTTTTTTGATCCCGTCGGTTTATCTGGATAAAAAGTATGCACAAAGATAGATTGAATTTGCTCTCAAATGTCCCCGATAAAATTAAATTTGACACCTTTATGGATTTCGAGTTATTTCATTTTCTGCTGCGGTAACGTTTGGCCAATCTCTGTATCTCTGAAACCGTAAGACGCAGAATCATGATTTTTTTTTATACGTATAGAACGGAATTTGTCTCCATTTGACACCTAGTTATCTTAAATATTAATAATATGGTTTGCGAGTAATAAATATTATTCTGAAAACCATATTTTCGGTTCTAGTTATTAAACGAGGGAACCCTGAAAATTCAAACTAGTCCTAATAGATGCCTCTTATAAAGACATACAAAACATCAAAACTTTCATCAGCCTAATCCATAGCATTGGCAAGTTATAATGATATTACTGGTTCCAGAAAGCCAGATTCTGGGCTCTCGATTTAAACGAGGAAAATAATACTTTCCTTCCACTTGGCTGATTCCATATTTAAACAATAATTAGACACTTTAACCAAAAATATACATACAAATTTTCAGCTTGATATACTTTCGTATATAAGAAATAATAATTAAAAACTAAACCTAGATAATTTTTCCCGATTACCCGACCAAGTTCGAATGTGCATCTAAAAGCGGCCGTACGATACATAACGTATACCTTCTAAAATCTGCACAATAATAATAAGTGGTTGGAGTGCGTTACCCCAGCCGACTAAGTGCTCCTTTTGAGAATTGATAAATGCAAATAATTAGATCATTACTTCGTGTAAATGTCCCCGAAAGTAAATAATTTGACACCCCGCCGTTTCAGAGATAATGAGGAAAATAAAATTCGGCTGGCGTAACGTTACCCCAGCCGACTTTTTTTGATCCCGTCGGTTTATCTGGATAAAAAGTATGCACAAAGATAGATTGAATTTGCTCTCAAATGTCCCCGATAAAATTAAATTTGACACCTTTATGGATTTCGAGTTATTTCATTTTCTGCTGCGGTAACGTTTGGCCAATCTCTGTATCTCTGAAACCGTAAGACGCAGAATCATGATTTTTTTATACGTATACAACGGAATTTGTCTCCATTTGACACCTAGTTATCTTAAATATTAATAATATGGTTTGCGAGTAATAAATATTATTCTGAAAACCATATTTTCGGTTCTAGTTATTAAACGAGGGAACCCTGAAAATTCAAACTAATCCTAATAGATGCCTCTTATAGAGACATACAAAACATCAAAACTTTTATCAGCCTAATCCAAAGCATTGGCAAGTTATAATGATATTACTGGTTCCAGAAAGCCAGATTCTGGGGCTCTCGATTTAAACGAGGAAAATAATACTTTCCTTCCACTTGGCTGATTCCATATTTAAACAATAATTTTTGTATGCAAGGAAAAATATTTTGTCGTTCAAAAAAGTTAGTGATTTAATAAATAGACCCTTGCGTAACAATCACAAATTATTTCTTCCGCGATATCGGCTAAGCAGAGTTAGCGAGTCGTTCATGGGAAACTGTATACGCTACTACAACAAATTGCCAAAATCGGTCCCTGATATGCCTGATAGAATATTCAAAAGTTATGTAAAACAATTACTTTGTAAAAAAGCATATTATAGGACCGAAGATTTTATTAATGATAAGAATGTTTGGCTTGAGCTTGGCGCGGACGCCTCGTAATTCTGTATTTATATGACTATAATGTGTGGTACATTCTGTACGTGTTATTTTTAAAGATGACTTTTTTTATTTTTATTTTAGTAGGTACATAATTTGACATATTTTTTTTATTTCGGTGTTATGACATTATTTTTTAAATTCAATTCGAACATGACATTAAATATACCAATGTATACTCAGTCCACATACTTAATTTCTAAGATTTTCATAAATTGTGAGTTGTCGTCCTTGGAGAAAATGCGCTGTGCAGTTTGTTTCCGCTTCTTCTGCACTCCGCTTTGGAAGCGGCGTTAAACTTAGCCATAAATAAATTTTTGACGTCAACAATTGTTGAGAAGTGAAATATGACAATTAATAAGTGTTCAAAGAAACCTATATTGAATAAACGTTTTGAATTTGAATTTGAATTGAATTAGACACTTTAACCAAAAATATACATACAAATTTTCAGCTTGATATACTTTCGTATATAAGAAATAATAATTAAAAACTAAACCTAGATAATTTTTCCCGATTACCCGACCTAGTTCAAATGTGCATCTAAAAGCGGCCGCACGATACATAACGTATACCTTCTAAAATCTGCACAATAATAATAAGTGGTTGGGTATATTCAAGTAGAAAAATTGTTAGGATTAATTTTAATATTATAAAGACTCGTATTTAATAAATGAAACCTTAGGGTCAACAGCAGAAACAGCCTCCGTGGTCCAGTGGTTAAGGCGTTTGCCTGTTGACCCGGGGGTCGTGGGTTCGATTCCCACCGGAAGCATACTTTGTTTAGTTGTTTCCAGATTGGTTAGGACATTGCAGGCGTGAATCACCTGATTGTCTGATAATAAAGATAATTCCCTGCTTCGGAAGGCACGTTAAGCCGGTGGTCCCGGCTGCCATCTGCTAGTCGTTAACGAACCACGTCAGAGGCCGAGAGGCGGTTCCGAAGAACTCTGACACCAGGGTGTGCATGGTCGATTGACCGTGACACCTATTCAAAATGATGATGATGATGATGAATGAAACCTTAGGGTGACTTACAGATTTTCTCTTTCAGCAAAACTATTACTTAAATGGCAATGTCTACATACTAAGAATGTAAATAAAATATCTTTTTATGCTTTTTTTGTTTGAATGATTTTAAGGCAGACCTCTTAAATAGAGGTCTGCCGTCTGCATAATAGTTCAATCCAACTGTCACCGTAGTTGGTAGGTAATCAAAAACCAACGCAAACAAGGTTATATACGTATTCTATAATATAAGACTATCAAGAGATAAATAAAAAAAAATCTTGAGTGTTATTTATTTTTGCTGCTCTCGCGTAGAAAGTGTCAGTTTTACAAATTGGGAGTAAAATGTGTATCCATCAACTAGGAAAACGCGTCGTTATTAGCTAAACAAATGAACTAGAAGTCCGTATTTCTTTTTCTATATTATGTACTGCTTGTTTTATTCTGCATTGCTTTATGCGAAGATGTAGGGGACATCTTACAAAGATTTGTTCGAAATCAAAAGTAGTCGGTACCACAGTACAGAGTATCAATACTTTTTTGTGTCCTTCTTTGAAAATAATAATATATATATTTGTTATTATGCGCGAGCAAAACTAGGGACTATCGCTGTCCCGCTCGCGCACATTAGCCAATAAAATTGCAGTTCCGAGCAAGTGCAGTTGTATTTTTTTCTAATTCTATCTAACAAAGCAAGTATTACATACTCGTATTTCCAATATTACCTATAGCTGCCTTTGGTCTTGCAATAATAGACTTGGTCAATCCCGTTAGGAATCAATACATTATAAAGTATAAGTATGGAGGAAATAAGTAATTCCATTATATAAGGCATATATTTTTTTCTTAAAAAGTTTTCCACTCGCCTGTACCATCCAATTTAGAATACAATGCCGTCGAATATGGAAGTATATCTAGTAGTATGCCGCAGCCGCTTTCAGATGCACATCAGAACTTGGTCGGGTAATCGGAAATAAATATCTAGGTTTAGTTTTTAATTATTATTTCTTATATACGAAAGTATATCAAGCTGAAAATTGGTATGTATGTTTTTCGATAAAGTGTCTAATTATTGTTTAAATGTGAAATCAGCCAGGTAAAAGGAAAGTATTATTTTCCTCGTTTAAATCGAGAGCTCAGAATCTGGCTTTCTGGAACCAGTAATATCATTATAACTTGCCAATGCTTTGGATTAGGCTGATGAAAGTTTTGATATTTTGTATGTCTCTATAAGAGGCATCTATTAGGACTAGTTTGAATTTTCAGGGTTCCCTCGTTTAATAACTAGAACCGAAAATATGGTTTTCAGAATAATATTTATTACTCGCAAACCATATTATTAATATTTAAGATAACTAGGTGTCAAATGGAGACAAATTCCGTTCTATACGTATAAAAAAAATCATGATTCTGCATCTTACGGTTTCAGAGATACAGAGATTGACCAAACGTTACCGCAGCAGAAAATGAAATAACTCGAAATCCATAAAGGTGTCAAATTTAATTTTATCGGGGACATTTGAGAGCAAATTCAATCTATCTTTGTGCATACTTTTTATCCAGATAAACCGACGGGATCAAAAAAAGTTGGCTGGGGTAACGTTACGCCAGCCGAATTTTATTTTACTAATTATGTCTGAAACGGCGGGGTGTCAAATTATTTACTTTCGGGGACATTTACACGAAGTAATGATCTAATTATTTGCATTTATCAATTCTTAAAAGGAGCACTTAGTCGGCTGGGGTAACGCACTCAAGTGGTTGGGTATATTCAAGTAGAAAAATTGTTAGGATTAATTTTAATATTATAAAGACTCGTATTTAATAAATGAAACCTTAGGGTCAACAGCAAAAACAGCCTCCGTAGTCCAGTGGTTAAGGCGTTTGCCTGTTGACCCGGGGGTCGTGGGTTCGATTTCCACCGGAAGCATACTTTGTTTAGTTGTTTCCAGTTTGGTTAGGACATTGCAGGCGTGAATCACCTGATTGTCCGATAATAAAGATGATTCCGTGCTTCGGAAGGCACCTTAAGCCGGTGGTCCCGGCTGCCATCTGGTAGTCGTTAAAGGAACCACGTCAGAGGCCGAGAGGCGGTTCCGAAGAGCTCTGACACTAGGGTGTGCATGGTCGATTGATCGTGATACCTATTCAAAATGATGATAATGAAGATGATGATGAATGAAATCTTAGGGTGACTTACAGATTTTCTCTTTCAGCAAAACTATTATATTATATTATATTAAATAAAATATCTTTTTATGCTTTTTTTGTTTGAATGATTTTAAAGCAGACCTCTTAAATAGAGGTCTGCCGTCTGCATAATAGTTCAATCCAACTGTCACCGTAGTTGGTAATCAAAAACTAACGCAAACAAGGTTATATTCTATAAGGTAAGACTATCAAGAGATAAATAAAAAAAAATCTTGAGTGTTATTTATTTTTGCTGCTCTCGCGTAGAAAGTGTCAGTTTTACAAATTGGGAGTAAAATGTGTACCTATCCATCAACTAGGAAAACGCGTCGTTATTAGCTAAACAAATTATGTACTGCTTGTTTTATTCTGCATTGCTTATGCGAAGATGTAGGGGACATCTTACAAAGATTTGTTCGAAATCAAAAGTAGTCGGTACCACAGTACAGCGTATAAATACTTTTTTGTGTCCTTCTTTGAAAATAAAAAAATATATACAAGCTGTTACGGAAAGGGTATATTAACATCAAAAGTACGGAATCGGAAAACGGTAACGAACTGTATAGGGCCATCTGTAGCCGTGCAAGTCCTTTTATTAATTTTTAATCTTTTTTTGAAATACTAGTCAAAATTTAACTAACTCATGTTAGCACAACACTATTATCCTAAACAGCTGTGAGGTCAATTACATAACCACGCAATTTATAATTTAGACCCCACCTCTTTGGCCTAACCCACAAATGTGCGCCTAGTATTGAATTAAATTTTAATTTACGCAAATGGGTTCCAGATAATTTATTTTCATATGAAAATAAAATATCTGGAACCCATCTGCGTAATAGATGATGATCATACATTGATCATTATTATCACATCAGTGCTGTACAGACCCTATCTAACCCGTAAGGGAGGAATGTAAAGGATTTGACATTAAAAATGTAAATCAGATTGTCTTTGTTTGAGTTCAAACTGTTTGAGCTGAATTTTAAAATGGTTTAAATAAAACCGCATAAACTTCATGATGATCAAATGATTAAAACAACCGCAATGATAAGTACTTCCTTTTACGTAAAAAGCCGCATTTAAATCGGTCCACCCGTTCGAAAACTACAAAGTCAGACAAATCGACAGACCGAAGATATTGGCTTAATTCTTTTAATACCAATACCTTTTACCGTGCCAATACCCATCTTTTTACATTGGGGTTTAAAACAAAAAATTTAGTTACTGTAATAATTTTGTTAAACCGGAATACATATTTTTCTAAATGGACCCTAAAATAGGCGTGGCTTCCGGCTATGAAATGTAACTAAGGTCCTGGTACCAAAATAATATCAGTTTAAAAAATAGGTTCCGTATTTTTTCCCCTAATATCTGAGCCTATATTAAATCTATTCCAATTCTAAATTATTCGTACTTTGTAATTAAATGAAATTAGTTTTAGTATGATACTTCAAAGCAAATATCAAAGAGATTATGTTAAATTCTAAATGTGTCAAATGAATTTTTTATTTAAATAATTGCATTAAAACAGTTTCAAGTAGTTGCTTCCTATGGCTCATAACATCTCATAAATTATAAAATGTTGTGATAAATAATATCAATTTTTACACTTACTAAGAGTAAACAAGTTTATTTGCCAAGCAAATGATCCTCCGAATTGAACGCATGCGTAGCGTACGCACTAACTTTTGAAACGCCGAACCTTTTCCCGTAAAACTTAGTATAAATTACCACCGCAACGAAACTGCATCAAAATCTGTTTGAGAGCTGCGATGGCCTAAACAAACAGACATTGGCGTCAAACTAAAATTTTCCCCTTCTTTTTGAGTTGGAGGTCAAAATCTGCCATAGCCAACCTGATAGAAATACAAGGAATTCACGAGAATGCAAGAGGTTTATTGTTAGTAAAATAATTACATAAAATAAAAATGAACCCTAATTATTAAAGCAGACAGACAGGAGTTTTCTATCCCTGTCACATTTTTAAACAAAATAGGTCAAGCGCGACTCTGTAACTGAACGGGTTCCAGATATTTAATTTTCATGCATGATAAAATCTTCACATTTATCTTTCTTCATATCAAGGCTGGTTAGGCAGCATAAGAAAGTAAAATTTTAGCAGCTGGTCTGGGAGAACAGAAAAAACAAAATGTACAAGCTACTTCTTTTTCCGCGCAGACCGTAAAGCCGATGAAGGGACTGGGCAATAATTAAAGGGATTAATCATATCATCATTTATCAGCCGCATGCTGCTGGACATAGGCCTCCTACAAGGATTTCCAATGCGACTTGTTAGAGGCGGCCTGCATCCAGCGCCTTCCTGCGACCTTCATCAGGTCGTTCGACCACCTAGTCAGTGGGTGTCCAACGCTGCGCTTGCCAGTACGTGGTGTCCATTCCAGAACCTTTCTGCCCCATCGGCAATCGGTTCTGCGGCTGCGCGCTATGTGCCCCGCCCACTGCCACTTCAAAGAGCTAGCTTGAGCATTCTTATGAGGATATTCATAATAAGGGACCACGTTTCGGTAAAGGGATAATGATTAAAGTCAATGCGGCTAGCAAACCATCACTATTTAAATTCCGTTTTTTGCGCCTTTTTTACCTGTACGCCTAACAACTCGATAAACGTTGGCTTTTTGCTGTAGGGGAGTCTTCACCATCACGGAAAATAATGATAGTTGTTTGTATCAAGTCAACGAGATACTAGGAATTCACGAGTATGGAAGAGGTTTATTTGTCCCAGTACGTAATAAATTAAAATGAACCCTAATTGTTAAAGCAGGAAGGCACCACTATTCAATTCGCCATCCTTATTCAAAATAGGTAGGAGAAAGAAATTTCTTTCGGCTTCAGTCGTTCGCTTTACGTTGTCGTAATAAGATATTGTCAAGTGTTTTCGACTTTTCGTATTAATACCTTCTTGTAGTGATATTTCGTATCGTGATGTCTTTGAGTAATCAAGAATATTACGAGATGATTCTCTGCGTCGGAGCAGCAGACGGCAGTCTGTCGGGCGCCCGCGAGTTGTACCGACAACGGTTCGTCGAGGGTCGACCACCTGGTGAAGCCAGGCGTCTGCCATCATTGCCTTGCTTTAGCCGGATGGTACATCGCTTGTACTCAACAGGATCTTTCCACGCGCCAGTACCTATGGGACGCGGTAGTACTCAAGACCCGGAATTCGAGGATGCAATTTTGGCGCAATTTGAAAATAACCCGAGGACCAGCACCCGTCGTGCTGCCTTGGAACTAGGGGTTGCAAATCATTTACAAGTCTGGAGAGTGCTGCACGCGGACGGACCGTCAACACCCGTATCATTTTCGCCGCACACAAGAACTATTACCAACAGACTATCAACCAAGAGTAACATTCTGCGAATGGTACAGACACCAGGTGGATGTTTCGCCGGAGTTTGCCTTGAAAGTGTTGTGGACGGGCGAAGCGTCGTTTACAAGAGGTGGAATCAGCAACCTCCACAACGACCATTATTGGTCGCATACCAATCCGCATGTTTCTACGGAATCCAGTTTTCAACACCAGTGGCGGATAAATGTGTGGGGAGGAATAATCGGGGACACTGTAGTTGGCCCATATTTTTTACCACACGCTCTAAATGGAGAAAATTATTTGGAGTTTTTTAATAAATGATGAGCTTTCGGTGTTGCCGGTTGCCAGCTACGTCAACTTGGTGATGGACAACAACATGGTGTTCCAACACGATGGTGCTCCAGCACACTTTGCGCGAGATGTGAGAAACCACCTGAATGATCGTTTCCCCCTGTGGATTGGGCGAGGTGGTCGTGTCGCATGGCCAGCGCGGTCACCGGACCTCACTCCGCTGGACTTTTTCTTGTGGGGTTACATCAAGAATAAAGTGTATGCTGTGGAGTGCTCGTCAAGAGATGAAATGGTAGAACGCATCAAGGCCACTTTCAGCACCGTAACACCAGAAATGTTGCGTAACGTCCGCGGCTCCATGTACCGGAGGACTGATTTATGCATCCAGCAGGAAGGAAGACATTTTGAACCCTTTCTGTAAATAGTAAGTTCATAGGTATTTACTTTTTCTTAGTCCTGATTTTATCAAATTGAATTTGGTTCTTACGAAAATTATTTACTAAAAATGTTAAAAATAAGTTTGTTAGAAGAATGTGGTCTTTATGGCAAACTAATAAGTTCTTAATTCGTTTGTTCCAGATATTCCAGTAAACATTCGCCGACCGACATACCTAGCGCTTCCTTTGTCATTTGCCGCTAAAGGGAAGCCGATCACCGGCGCACGGACCGGCGTCGGCGTTGCGTGCCGCCTAGTACTAGGACCGCAGGACGCGCAAGGAGAGTAGCGGATCACAGTGATTGCAGTGCTAGTGATACGTAGAATGGAGTCGCTGACCTCAATAGTGTTGTGACATATTTGTTTACGTGCAAAAAATATTTTCTAGTCAGTCATAATAATTTCAAGAAAAAAACTGATGTGTTTATTTCAACTCGGAATTTTGGATATAGCATATACACAAGGTATTGTACCTACTCACTTTTTATTAATATACCCTTTCCGTAACACCTTGTATATACTAGCTTTTGCAACAAACTCACTTTCGCATTTATAATATTAGTTAGGATTAGGATTTGTTATTATGCGCGAGCAAAACTAAGGACTATCGCTGTCCCGCTCGCGCACATTAGCCAATGAAATTGCAGTTCCGAGCAAGTGCAGTTGTATTTTTTGTGTGCGTTACCCCAGCAAAAAAGTACTGAATATCAAAACGTAATATTGCTAGATAATTAGTAAGTAACGTCGTGTAAATGTAGTTGAAAGTTTTAAATTTGTACGTCCATTAATTTTTGAGATATTAATTAAAATCAGATTCTGCTAGGATGACATTTCAAACGTTACGCCAGCAAAAAATTTTCTCGGATCCGAATGAAAGTTAATACAATAATTAGTAGATGATGTGCTGTAAATGTACTTGTATAAATAGAATTTGTACGTCTCCAGACTTTTGCGATATTCGAATTTTTGCTGGGGTAACGTTTGGTCGATTGCTGGATCTCATAATCGGCACGACGTGGGAGTTTGATTTTTTTTACTTACACTGTTATGAATTTGTAGGTCATGTCTGTGAAAACAGAATTTATAAAAATGTTACCATTGAAGGATTAAAAATAAAAATATGAAATCAGGTATTTTAACTCCTGTACTTTAAATATAGGACCTAGAAAATAATTGTTGACGTTAGTTTGTACCTTATAATTGCCTACAATGCCTAGGTAAGTATCAATATGATATATTAAGTAATTAATTAGTTATGAGGAAAAAGAACCATATCTAGGTCGCCAGGAATTTCGACAGCCGATTTGACCAGTTTTTCTATTAGTTCGAAAGTCGACAGCTATCAAACTATTTGTAAGAGTAAGTTAACTATTAGTTTACAAAAAATCTGCTCAATACACGCAGTAGTTTAGGAAATATCATTAAATATCCAACTGTAGGTTAAATACCATGATAAACCGACCATTTTTGGGATTATAGTAAAAGGCGACGGTACCGTATATTTAGTTGTATTACTGAAATTGGTCGTGTATTCATTTATTTTTGCGGTACATTCGTGTACTGAAGTGTTCGCATTTATAAATATAATCTTTATTTCTTCATACGAGAGTGTAGAATACAGTTTGTGTACGTATGCAAACATGAGGATTAGTTTTTAATGCACAGGCATATATTCTTGGTTTTATGCCTTGGTTCTATACATAGGTAGGTACAGATATATAATATATATTATCACCATATTTAATTTCTTTCGAGTAATAGGTACGCTAGGCGTTTACAAAATACCTATTTAGATGACTAGGAAAAATCTTTTACTTTTTGAAGGCTTCCGGATTTCCGTCTTGTTTAGTATTTGTTATGTAAGTTTAGGTATAATATAAATTAATAGTTATTTCATTTGCAAACTGTAAATTACAAATCTCATTATTGGATAATAAAATCAAAGATTTTTTTTTAAATCTGACGCTGTATACATTTGGTTTGCATCATTGTATTATGTGCGCGACCGAGACGAGACGAGACGTCAACACAAAAAAGATCAACTGTCGTAGTATTCACTCTAGACATTTGGTCGATCCCGCAGGAGTACAGACCGCTCTGCAGCAGCGCCATCTAAATATCAGTTTCTGAACTAAACACTAAGTTTACTCCACTCATACTCGTAACTCTGTAAACACACAGCAATTTTTAACTCATTATTTATTTTAAATTAGGACATTTAGTTAGTGGTAAATAATATGCTAGCATTTCATACTATGTCTCATTCATAATTGGCGATAAGTGTCAAACGGAAAGAAAAGAATGAGTTTACCACTCAAATATATAGACAGCGTTTACTAATATTGTAAAGAAAGTATCAACCCCATGAATGCACTCTCCTTATCAGCGTTGCTAAATGCTGGTCAGTGACTCATTCTTGTCATGGCCACAAACTAGTTAGAACTTGAGATCCCTGACAAAGTAATATAAATGTACAGATCTATAATTTTATTCTGTGTTCTGAGAAGTGAAATATGAGCTTTATCGTATACCTATATGTGGTGTGCATGCGGCCGGGTGAGTCGTGGAACGGGGGCGTACGGCCGGACTGGCGCATGGATACCGGTATTCTGAAATACCGGTGTAGTGTATCGGTAAACATTTTCGGTATTTCGATACAGTGATCTATTTTTGCAAGGTTGTTTAAAGACTAAGATAGCCCGATTTCTTAATGCCGTTTATTCTGCTGATGAGTTTTTATATTCATAGCGTAGAAAAGCTGCCTTAATCGCTCTCTGCAAACAAAACATCCTCCTCCTTCATACGTTTGAGCGTCGTGATGCCCTCGACCTGAACAATACTTACCAATCGTTATTGGAATTATTTAAACATTAACAGCCATACAATAAAACTTTACATTTACTTTTTTTACCTCCCCGATTTCTGATCAACTGAGTTGGCAACCCTAGTGGCGCACGCAACTAAGCGCGCGAAGCGCATAGTTGTGGTCTTGTAAAGCACTCTGCCACTCGTCATATAAAAAAAACCAATGAGACATCACATGATAACCTGTTAGGGAATCACCAAATAAACAAATATATAAATCCAAAACTATATCTACATTATGAGTGTAAGTG
The DNA here is from genome assembly GCA_947532085.1 of Elegia similella. Taxonomy (NCBI): domain Eukaryota; kingdom Metazoa; phylum Arthropoda; class Insecta; order Lepidoptera; family Pyralidae; genus Elegia; species Elegia similella. The sequence goes on from OX383930.1 coordinate 23,460,285, forward strand.
CAGCGGCCCGGTGGACGGAATGAGAATAGTACTCATTGAAATAGGACTGTTGGGCACATTCTAATTGAGATTGTATCATAAGTACAATATAAAAAATGTGGTCCTAAGAAAACAATAGTTTTGTAGAAGATAAAAAAAAACTTGAATTTAACGATGTACGCGACTGTACTATTTTACGTGAATACTACTGCTAATTAAGGATGGTTAGCAATATATACTGTAGCGTCGCTTTTTGCTATACTCCCGAAAATGGTCGGCTTATTATGGTATTTCACCTACGGTTGGATATTTAATTATATTTCTAAAACTACTGCGTGTATAAAGCTGATGTTTTGCAAACTTATAGTTAACTTACCCTTACAAATAGTTTGATAACTGTCGACTTCCGAACTAATAGAAAAACTGGTCAAATCGGCTGTCGAAATTCCTGGAGACCTAGATATGGTTCTTTTTCCTCATAACTAATTTAATACTTAAGATATCATATTGATACTTACCTAGGCATTGTAGGCAATTATAAGGTACAAACTAACGTCAACAATTAGTTTCTAGGTCGTATATTTAAAGTACAGGAGTTAAAATACCTGATTCCATATTTTCATTTTTAATCCCTGAATAGTAACATTTTTAGAAATTCTGTTTTTGCAGACATGATCTACAAATTCATAACAGTGTAAATAAAAATAATCAAACTCCTACGCCGTGCCGATTATGAGATCCAGCAATCGACCAAACGTTACCCCAGCAAGAATTCGAATATCGCAAAAGTCTGGAGACGTACAAATTCTATTTATACAAGTACATTTACAGCACATCAACTACTAATTATTGTATTAACTTTCATTCGGATCCGAGAAATTTTTTTTCTGGCGAAACGTTTGAAATGTCATCCTAGCAGAATCTGATTTTAATTAATATTTCAAAAATTAATGGACGTACAAATTTAAAACTCAACTACATTTACACGACGTTACTTACTAATTATCTAGCAATATTACGTTTTGATATTCAGTACTTTTTTGCTGGGGTAACGCACACGTATTTTTTTCTAATTCTATCTAACAAAGCAAGTACCTATTACATACTCGTATTTCCAATATTACCTATAGCTGCCTTTGGTCTTGCAATAATAGACTTGGTCAATCCCGTTAGGAATCAAAACATTATAAAGTATAAGTATAGAGGAAATAAGTAATTCCATTATATAAGGCATATATTTTTTTACTAAAAAAATTTCCACTCGCCTGTACCATCCAATTTAGAATACAATGCCGTCGAATATGGAAGTATATCTAGTAGTATGCCGCAGCCGCTTTCAGATGTACATCAGAACTTGGTCGGGTAATCGGAAAAAAATATCTAGGTTTAGTTTTTAATTATTATTTCTTATATACGAAAGTATATCAAGCTGAAAATTGGTATGTATGTTTTTCGATAAAGTGTCTAATTATTGTTTAAATATGGAATCTGCCAGGTAAAAGGAAAGTATTATTTTCCTCGTTTAAATCGAGAGGCCAGAATCTGGCTTTCTGGAACCAGTAATATCATTATAACTTGCCAGTGCTTTGGATTAGGCTGATGAAAGTTTTGATGTTTTGTATGTCTCTATAAGTGGCATCTATTAGGACTAGTTTGAATTTTCAGGGTTCCCTCGTTTAATAACTAGAACCGAAAATATGGTTTTCAGAATAATATTTATTACTCGCAAACCATATTATTAATATTTAAGATAACTAGGTGTCAAATGGAGACAAATTCCGTTGTATACGTATAAAAAAATCATGATTCTGCGTCTTACGGTTTCAGAGATACAGAGATTGGCCAAACGTTACCGCAGCAGAAAATGAAATAACTCGAAATCCATAAAGGTGTCAAATTTAATTTTATCGGGGACATTTGAGAGCAAATTCAATCTATCTTTGTGCATACTTTTTATCCAGATAAACCGACGGGATCAAAAAAAGTCGGCTGGGGTAACGTTACGCCAGCCGAATTTTATTTTCCTCATTATCTCTGAAACGGCGGGGTGTCAAATTATTTACTTTCGGGGACATTTACACGAAGTAATGATCTAATTATTTGCATTTATCAATTCGTAAAGGGAGCACTTAGTCGGCTGTGGTAACGCACTCCTGCGCCTCGTAGTCCAATAGAGAATTGTATACAATTCCTAGGTTTAATACATTTCTGTTAACATATATACTACTAGAAATGCCGCCGCCGCTAGCATATCAAAATTTCGCTAGTGTAACAGAAAAGAAATCACTTTATAAGAACTTTTTGGCAATCGAAGTCTATAGATAAGTTTACAAAAAATGGTTATCTATAAAGTCGGTTTACGGCTGTTTACGGACGATTTGTAGTTCCTGTAGTTCAAATGAAGAAAACCTCCCAAAATCAATTTGAAAGGTTTGTTATTGTTCTGAGGGTTTGAGTCGTTTTGTGCCAGACTGACGAGTGACAAAGAAGTACAAATGGCGCCGATAAAACACGTCAATCAATTGAGCAATCAACAACCAGGTTGCTAGATAGTGTATAATTGTGATATATGGAGCTAACGTAATACTTTTTGGTGTTTTGAATCGAGTCGAGATGAATATATCAATATATCTTATCTAATAGTTATATATGGGAAACAAATGCCTACTTCAATACTTAGTAAAATTTGTTAAATAAAGCGCGTTATTTCAACTAGAATATAATTGATATTTTGACGCCGGCGCCGATCGCCGGCGGCGGCGGCGTGCGCCACGCCGATCGGCGCACATGTCTACTCTCTATCGCTTGGTCCGCGCTCTCGCTTGCACACTGAACGTGACACTTTTTTGTGCATACAGCCGGTATGCATCGACGGCGTAAATAAGACGTTATCACTTAAAAAAGTACTTACTGATACGTTATTGATAGAAAAAATTAAAGACAAATTATAATGCATCTGATATAGGTACCTATGAAATTTACATTTGCCTGTTGACCCGGGGGTCGTGGGTTCGATTCCCACTGGAAGCATACTTTGTTTAGTTGTTTCCAGTTTGGTTTAGGACATTGCAGGCTTGAATCACCTGATTGTCTGATAATAAAGATGATTCCGTGCTTCGGACGGCACGTTAAGCCGGTGGTCCCGGCTGCCATCTGGTAGTCGTTAAAGGAACCACGTCAGAGGCCGAGAGGCGGTTCCGAAGAACTCTGACACCAGGGTGTGCATGGTCGACTGACCGTGACACCTACTCGAAATGATGATTATGACGACCTATGAAATTGGCCTTTTTTTCCGCTTGCCATTTTGTTCCTATGATTTTCAGTTGTACACTTTCTTTTTTACTTGAGATTGGACTATAATATTAACATTCTGCACGGATACATTTTTTTGGTTCTCTGAATTTCATTATTGAAAAATGCTCATGAAAAGAACTCGTTACATTACTTTTATTTCATTAAAATTAGTTAAGGTTATAACTGCGACTCCACCAGAAAACGAAACGCCGTCAGAAACAAGCTGCTATCAGGATAGATAGTGGGTTGGAACTGCGACTTCACTAGAAAACAAATCACTGTCAGAAACCAGAATATTAGGTAGGTTGGGTATGAATTAAATACCAAAAGGTGATTCTGAGTGCGTACTTTCTGCGATTTAATGATTCTACTTTTAGATTAATATGGCTATAATAATTTATGCCGTAAGATTATTCTGTTTTTTAACATTGTTGGTTTTAAATCTATGATAAATGAGTAGATGCCCAACTATTCTCTACGAAATGACGTTTCTTTAAACCGCTGTTACGAGTATGCATAATAATATTATAACATAAAAAGTTCTACTATAAAGAATACTATATTGGTTCAGATAGTTAACATATCCCAAGTAATGTAGGATAAGAAAACTTGCAGGAAACAGATGAACGAACAAGTACTAAGCTTATAAGGGTTCCATTATACTACTGGGACTTACGGGCCCCTAAAAAAATAAGTTAATATTATACACGCTATTTAAGAGCAGACGATTTTAGCACTTGAATAAATAACTTCATAATGCGTAGTTATTGTATTAAACAAACCTTGTAATATATGAGTTATTGTAATACTTCATTAAGACGAGGACTCAGATGTTTGGTACCTTCGCTCGGCAAAGGACTGATCAAGTGCGTACAAGGGATAGCGCTTGGCGGTTTAGCCCGTGAATGATGAGATAGGAGATAGTCTCGAGTCGCTCAAAGAAAAAAACGTAAGCGCCAAATTCGTTATTTCTATTTTATATGAAATCAGACCGGTTAATTGTATTTTCATATTTACATTTTGATGAATTACTAATAACCTATCTTTTAGTCTAAAAATCATTATTTCATTCGTCGCATTTGAGCTACAATAACAAAAACTCTGCGAACGAAGACCATTTTTCAAAAAATATTTCTATCGAGAAAATTTTATCAAAACGTGTTTTCATCTTCAATTTTTGGAGATGAAATAGTCAAAAATCATATTACTTAGATTTGAAACTCCTAATTTAAGTATTTTGCGAGATAAATAAGGTTCAGAACGACCTTATTTACAGTGGTATCCCCTTAAATAACTACCTTTAATACCTAAAATTGTTCTGCTATTTGATTTTCGCCGTGCCGTTTGATTTTAGTCGTGTGGTTTCCGGTAGAGTAGAATAGGACCACTCCAAGTCTTCCCATGGATGGATGATATCTCACCATGGGGGAGGGTTGAAAATTTACCGAAATCGCCTGACGTAATTAATAAACACCCCTTACCTAACCTTTTTTTTTAGTTTATTAATAACTCACCATCATATTTCAATGTTTATTTTTAACAAACAATGTAAACTAACCCATGTGTAAGTCGAAAACTTCCGTAAAAAAAAAAAAACAACAATCCTTAGGAAAAAAAAACATCGGCGTTGTTCAAATTTCCATTACAGATATTTTCCCGTCAAATCGAAATAATGATGTATCGAGTAAACGGTGATGCGATAACTGTTATATCGGTTACGCGGTATTATTTCACGCGTTGCGCCTTAGCCAGCTAGTTTTACGTAAAACATACTTTCTCATTCTGCAGATATAAGTACTATATTCGTGGCGATGTATCGTTGGTTATCGCGTCAAGTTTAATGGACATAATGTTGAAATTGCTGTAAGGATTGCTAGCACGTTTCGATATATATCTCTCTGCACCTTCATCCATCGCTGATTTCATAATGATTATTAATGAAAGTGCAACTTATACATCGATACAAGTGTAATGGCGATCATGTTGGAATTGTTGTAGGGACTTGTAGGACATTTTGATATTTATCACTATCGCACATTCATCCATCGCTGATGTGATGATTAAGTGCAACTTATACAGCGATACAAGTGTAATGGCCATCTTGTTGAAATTGTTGCAGGGACTTGTAGGACATTTTGATATTTATCACTATCGCAAATTCATCCATCGCTGATGTGATGATTAAGGGCAACTTATACAGCGATACAAGTGTAATGGCCATCTTGTTGGAATTGTTGTAGGGACTTGTAGGACATTTTGATATTTATCACTATCGCAAATTCATCCATCGCTGATGTGATGATTAAGTGCAACTTATACAGCGATACAAGGGTAATGGCGATCTTGTTGGAATTGTTGTAGGGACTTGTAGGACATTTTGATATGTATCACTATCACACATTCATCATCCATCGCTGATGTGATGATTAAGTGCAACTTATACAGCAATACAAGTGTAATGGCCATCTTGTTGGAATTGTTTATGGACTTGCCACGTTTTGATATTTATCAAGATTGACATGTGCGATAAAAAAAAAAAACACTTTTGTTCTAGCGTAACCAGACTAAAACACGATTGGTGTACCTTCCGACTCCATCACCGGACCAGCGCAACGATTCCATAATATTGTGTTGTCATCCGATTTACACATGCATGCAAAATTGCAGCCCAAACGGTAACTGGGAAGTGAATCAAAAACTTGCAGGATTTGATTACAAACATCGGAACCGGTTAAACTAAATAAAAGCTTGATCTAAATAATAGACAAAGATTTATTTTTGTTGCACACAATGCATAGGTATGGCTACTGTTCGTGCAGGTGAAGACCTCGTATTTATCCAAAGGTTGAAGTGGTCTAGCGGCAAGACGACACTTTTTATCACATGAAGAATCAATGTCAATTGTATTAGACAACAGCGGTTTTTATAAAAAAAAACCGGCCAAGTGCGAATCGGACTCGCGCAAGAACGGGTTCCGTATCATTAGGTATAATAAGTATTAAATTAATGAAAATATTTTTATAATATATGATGTAAAAAAATTATGTTCTTCGCAATGCTTCGTACGGTTCGTACCAAATTTCAATATTTTGAGTTCACGGGAAGTACCCTGTAGGTTTTGATTCCCTTGCGATGCGAATGTTAAAAATTTGCAGCATAAAAGGCTGTATTTTTGATTGCGTTGGCTTAGATTGGTTTATTCACAGCTCCAACAGCACACCTAAGTATTTAATTAGAATTTCAAATAAAAAATTAAGATATTGTATACCAAGCAAATCAGATCATTGTTATTTAATAAGCTGTTATTTTTATTACTTTTTTATAAAGCTTTAGGTGTACATGAGTCGAGCACCCAATTAATGCGAAGTTTTTTTAGGGTTCCAAACCTAATGGGATAACGGGACCCTATTACTTTCACTTCACTGTCCGTTGCTCTGTCACCAGGCTGTATCTAATGAACAGTGATTTCAAGTTTTTCAAAAATCGTGAGCTATAATTTTTAATGAAACATTTCATGAGGCATAAAAATATTTATCACGGTATTATGAAGAATCGTGAATAGATAAAAACTAGCACCCAATAAAGTCCAGCAATTTGGTTCAAGTACCTACACATGTAAGTTTGTTGTAGAAGTTTGCTGTCCAAAGTAGAATCTGTCAAATGTCGACCAAACGGACCAAACGAAGACAAAGCCCATGGAGGGAATGGGCGAAAATCTGACGGATCATGTAGCCGATGCGGCTAGCAACCCATTACTATTTTGATTCCGTTTTCCACCTAAATCCCTACAACATGCTAAACGTTGCTTTTAGTTTCTTAAATACCTGGCTCTGTTTACCCCGCAAGGAAAAAGACGTGATAGTATGTATGTACGTAGTACGTATACAATAATTGAATATTTATGACAGCTTTTGGGGTGTATATCCCAAAAATAATTTTTGGAATCCAGGATTGCTTACATGACTTTTCATGCATAATCGATATGGATGTCATTTCCTAGAGTTATTGGGGTGTAGATCTCGAAAATGACGTCATTTTGGAATCCAAGATGGCGAAGGCAACTTTTCATGAAACACCGACATAGTGTCGTTTCCGACGTTTTTGGGTTGAAGACAAAAGTGACGTAGTTTTCGAGATCTTCGCCCCAAAAGACTTGTCATTATTCTAATATTTTTTAATAAAATAAATGTAAGTGTGAAAAAGTTGGAGCCCAGGGTCCGCTGTTTTGACAGCATTCATGCTGTACTACGATTTAGCGAATGTTTAACCTGATATAGGCCTAAAGCCAACCCTCCTTGAATAGTTTCGAAACCACAGACAAATATGTAAAAATGGAGTACAAATAAATTGTTGGCAGGCCAAAATGCCCCCGCCGGGAATTGAACGCAGTGACGCCATGACGCAAGCCTGCGCTGGGAACACGCTTAGATGCCAGAGACATCGCCCAATAATAACGTTCATATGCATATTTTTGATGCCTTGTGTGTGTTGCTTTATTGCAATTTTCGTACGAATTTCGAGTTTATCCATTACATACACACAAACAACTTCCCCCTATTTATTATAATATTAGTCTAGAATTCTAGATTAAAGAAATATATACCTTAAGATTAAAAACAGTTAATTTTGAGACACCCATTATGCTCGTAACACAAATGCAAAGATTTACACTTGACCAAAAACTATTCAATGCGCCTAAAGAACTTTTTACTTCTAAAATGCAGAGGCTTTTCAAAAGCTACACTTTCATAAGCTTGGTTTCTGATAGCTTTTGTCATTTTAAAACAAGCTTTTATTTAATTTGCCGTGTTAATATGGATAACATCAGAGCTAAATAAGAACCACTTCTATTGTTCGATTGAGCTGATTTTTAATATAAATAATTATTTGATTATAAATATAGGGACCTAACACACAAATTGAGTTAGCGCTACAATAAGTTACGAACTTGTGTCGTAACAACAACAATACTATATTTTATAAGAGATACATATATACTCGTAAATAAACATCCAAGACCCAGGTCAATCTGTTCAAAGATCGTTTTCCGTCATGACGTGACTGGGGATCGAACCCGGGCACTCTCGTGTCGCAAGCTGGCGTGTTAACAACTGCGCATCGGAGCTCGCCATATACGTATATTTTTTTATTCACGTGTTACTCTGCTGACAGTGCTTTTTGATGGTATCATAGACCTGATCACTCGGTAAAGAACTTCTCAAGGCTGAAAAAGCCAGTCACGAAATTTGGCAGCGTAAATATTATTCTTATCAAAAGCTTGCCATAAAGACCAAGTACGACACGAGTCAGACAGGCGCGCGAAGGTTTCCGTATTATTATGGCTAAAAAAAATGTGTGTTGTATATGAGCTCCCCTTAAATATAAATTTTATTTTAATTTAATAATTTATTTTTACAGTGAATATATTTCAAGCGTCTAACTTTTGCCGTTATCGATATCAAGCAAAAACCAGCAAAAAAAAAGTATTGCTGCATGGGAATTAAATATTTATTTTATTGTATTATTTACTATTTTTTTGAAATACATTATCTGTGCAAATTTCAACTCTAACTACTATGACAGTGGAGCCATATGGCATTAATATAACGGGATCCTATTAATATTAATAGGATCCCGATTTTACCCTTTAGGTACGGAACCCTAAAAAACTCGGATACATCCGTTTCCGTCCTGTTTCATTTGTACCACTGCTAATTCTGGGTCATTCTACTTCATTAAAATTCCCGCATTGACCGTAATCAAGAAGTGCATTATGTCATAAACAAACAGTTACGTAATAGGTTTAATAGAACAGGAATTAAATTAGCAAGAAAGTTCAGTGGCCGGAAAGAAAGTTGACGAGGAAACAGTGAAAGTTTATATGTTTGTCTCATATTGCCGAATTAAACGTCCGTTTAACTTGTCATAGCTGATAAAAAACCGGCCAAGTGCGAGTCGGACTCGCGCACGAAGGGTCCCGTACAGCCCCCTTAAATAATTGTTTTATTTTTTTTAAAGTGAATATATAACTAAATATTAAGTGAATATTAAGTGAATATCAAGCGCCTACCTGTTGCCGTTATCAATATCGAGCAAAAAATCACGTTTGTTGTATGGAAGCCCCCTTGAATATTTATTTAATTCTATTTTTTGGTATTTGTTGTTGCTCTGAAAATCTCAACTCTCTAGCTATCACGGTTCATGAGATAAAGCCTGGTGACAGACGAACGGACAGCGGAGCCATATGAATAGGGTCCCGTTTTACCCTTTGGGTACGGAACCCTAAAAATTATACACTGAGCTATACTATTATTTTTTAGCCTTGATTACTTACGTGAACTGTTATTTAATTAAATATCTATTACGTTTTTTATATAAGAAACAATTAGGATTCCCTAATTTTTTCTCCTCAAAGGTGAAGGTCTCCTCGAAGGTCTCTCCAAAAAAACTTGTTTGGTAACTACAGTTTGTTTATAAACATTTCTCTAGTAATAGACCGAACGTACAAATAAATCAAGATCACTGACCGTTCTATTTCCATTTCCCCATTGTGCGATGTTGTATTTCTTGAAGGTTTCCGATACCTTCTGGTTTCTTTGTTCCAAACTCATTTTAATATTTAAAAAAGACAATCTCAAGAAAAAACTTTCGCGCCAAATGTTCGTGTTCGAAAATCAAACGTTGCAGAAACGCGGCAGCGCGTACGCTGCTATGAGCTCCACTGGCGGACTGGCGCATTCACTCGCCGATCCGTATTATAAATTGCTGTAAATAATCACACCATCATCGTAATATTTCAATTGGACTTTATTGCTATCGTAGAATTGTTACAATCGTATCTTTCGTTTATAACTTTACATAGTCGATTTAACATTTTTTATTCATTTACTTTTTTCTTATGGTAAACAATTTTTTTGGACAGTTGCGTGAAAGAAAACTTAAGATATTTTAGTAAACAATTTTTAACCTTAGTTACAATTACCCTTTCAATGTTCCCTTTTTTTGCTAATGTGTCCTAAACACCTTGAAGAAAAAGAAGGCCATTGAGTACATGGAATGTGTGAAAGTTTTATTTAGATTTATGGTGAGTAGGTACGTTAGACATAAAGCACCTAAAACCTTACCTTGTAGTAGAACTTTATTCAAAATTTATATTTTACGAAATTGTTTACGTTTGGTCAAAGATAATACAATACTTAGTTTGGGTCTGTCTGTTGGAGCTGGAGATTTTACAAAAGCGCCCTTTAAAATTCTACAGCTCCGTCTGGCATACCTAATGTGGTTGTAATAGTTTCTAATGGGCCGAGTAGGCCGTCTCGTTCCAACGCGAAATTTTGACGTTGCAACGACGGTATATATCTATAACATTTTCATAGCTTTGCTATTTACAAAATACACTGTATATTTTCTAATTTAAGCTGTCTACGGTATATTTATACATATATACTAGCGGCCCGCCCCGACTTCGTACGGCTAGATACAGGTATTAGTATTTTGTCATTTGTTTTATTCTTGGTTCATCAGGGATAATTAAGGATTTTAATGATGAAAGAATTTTTCAAATTGGTACAGTAGTTTCGGAGCCTATTTATTCAAACAAATAATCAAATATTTTCTCTTTATTTTATTGTTTTTTTATTGAAATAAAGAACATTTACTATTGATTATTGTAATATTGATTATATTTGATTAAATATTAACATTGAATGAAATGATTGTATGTTAACATTGATTTATTAAACATACATATATCTATATGTTTAATGAATCAATTAACTTTGAATATAAAAAGTCACCCATGAGGCAGGCAAACCTACACAAACTGAAGTCTCGCAAAAATTGCATGGTAAATACATTTATTCCATTCCAAGTGCATTGATTGCATAATTAGAAGCTAATAAATTGCTAATTAAATGTGGAGATATTTTTTTAAAAAAGTGTGTTGCTTTCCTATTCTGATGTCAACGCCTGCTCCTCAATTTTTGTTTTAAATATAATAGCAAGAACATATCTACGTGCATAATTTCCATTTGATTCCATTTCACTGAATTCCTATAGAGTTGATAATGGTATCAGATTTATTTTTGTTTGATGTATTGCTAAGTTGACATCAACATAGCGAAGCACTTCGATTTTGTTATAAAAAGAAAAAAAAAACTTGTGCATAATTTGCCAGCAATTCAATAGCAGTTGTAGTTAATAATGCTATCAGATCACTTTTTCATTAGAAGTCTCGCTAAGTAGACCTAAACTTAGGAGAGAATCCTATTTTTTTTTTAACATTTTAATTCAATGATAAAATAAAAATACATTTGACATCAAACAAAGACTTGCCGGACACCATCATCAATCGTGCATATAAATCACTAGAAAGAAGACACTGTCCGAAAGAAATGTTACATCTGATTTAGAATATAGTTCTACAACCAAGAAATAAATGAATATCTAAAGATAGACTCCGTGCTGCAAATCAATTGAAGACTTCATTAACCCTAAGGATTGTACTTCAAAACCATGGAAAACACCAAGCCTCAATAACAAGGAAGATGATTCTAAAAGTCCCTTATGCAATGGAATATGTCATGTACTCATTCCTCTAGAAATAGAATTAAATAAAATCAATCCATTAATTTAGGAACTCATATGGAAAAATTTTCTTTCAATGTTTTGTCTACAAAGCGTTAGTTAGTTTTCTTATTGATTCTGTTATTCATAGGAAACAGTTTGAGCTGCTAGAGATGTCTGACATAGCTCAATAACAACATCAGACTTTTGAAAAAGACAAGGGCTACAATTTTATTTATTCTATTTTACTTAATTGTTATAATTTGTTAATAAATTGGCTGCATGACCATTCTTGACTGTTTCCTCAAAAGTTTTCCTTCACTGGGAACCTATAGAGGCCATTGAAAATTACCAAAGATGAGCTTTCAGTTTGTGCTACAAATTCAGAAGTACGAATTCCTAGCAGATAAATCAAAAATATTTAGGTATCAACAATATTATTACTGTTAAAAATAAAACTTAAATAATTGCCAGCACCAATTGAATGAGAGAAGAGCCTGTGTCACACAGACCCCTTGCCTCTGGATCAGAGATTTTTCTGCATTATTAAGAGAAAGTATAGAAATAAAAAATCAAATGTAACTTAGATTAGATAGAAGCAAATGTGAACACATTCCTTGATGAAGAACAATCATGAGATTTGTTTTAATTAATCTAATATTTTTATTACAAGCTTTTAATGTCCCAATACTGGGCAAAACCTATTCCTCTAGTTTCGAAAAAAAAAACAGGAATCCTAACCCAGTATTTTTTTGTTAGTTCATATAATTGTAACACCTACAAATTATATCTAAGCTTACTTATACTATCTATCTATATGATATGTACTATTGATGAGCCCTGCCCCTTTTAATATAAAAAAAAACGTGTAAATTTTATTTGTAAATATGTATTAATTTTTATTTATTCTTAGTTGTAGCATAAGTTATTTTAAATTTAAATTGTGTAAATTGAATCAATATGACATTATTTCTGTATGGAACTATGGGCAGACTAATCTTGAACATTAGTCACTACTGAATTGTTTTTGATATGGATTTTACTATTGCCTAGGTAGAGGACTTTAGCTAGAAGATTTATATTTAATTTACCATATACTGAAATTGTACATCTTCGTGTAAAGCGGACGAACTGCTAGTTAAAACTTTTCTGGCAAAACTAACCATGTCAAGCCTGATGAATGATGATAATTGATAAAAAATATAAATAAAGATTATTTCAAACATGATAAAAGCTATATCTATGTACATTACGATTTACGATAAGACAACACATGATACGTATAATACCGTTCTAGGCTGCGTATGACCTATAAAACATTAAAAATCGTTTTTGATGTGTAACTTACAGTTTTTAGTTTCTTCTTGGGCCTTGAAGGACCTTCCATTTTTTATATATATCCACAAGATTTTAAAAATTTATATATGTGGACGAAAATTACACACATACACACAATTGTTTATAACTTTAATTTAATGTTTACAATAAAATTTATTCAACTCTGCAAAAGTCAACTACTCGGACGGGAACCGGAGGGGAAAGCGGGACGAAAGGAGGGGAAAATTAGTGATGAATAGAATGACTATATTTGAATCGAGTGACTATATATTTTGATTGAATACGTGTTCCGTGATTCCGTCCGTCCGATTAAGTATTGGTATTAGCTTTTGCTCACGGTTTTGCCAAGTATTTTTTGAATAGTATACCTATTTTTTTCCGGAATGAACTCGAGTGCAAGCACAGCATTAATTTTTGGAGTGTTTCTGACTTATACTTCATTGTAAGTTATGTAAATAAGGCCTTGTTTTTTAATAAATACTCTGATGTTCTTATTAAAACCATATTTATCTCAAGATATATAGAGGCAGTGGTATGCAGTATCACAAAAAAATGGTCCTTGTACACTTCCGAATTTCGGGGAAATTATTTCCCCAAACTGGCAACTAATAAGACTGGCTGTCAACCTGATGATCATTTGACACGAGATTTGACAGATTGACAATGACATTGACAATATCATGTGATTTTTTGTCTTCTATTTGGCCCTCAACTCAAACTTCATTCAGAAGCTTATTTAGCCAGTGTCTAGTTATTTTTCGAGTTTTTCTTGCTTGTGTATCAACGAAATGATGGTGTAATTTATTTCGCTGATTTCGACGGGGCCCCTGGCGACAATTCCCACGAATCCACTGGCTTGATCATATATATAAGGCGAGCAAACACCAGCCTACTAAGTAAATCTCACTACAGTCATTTCTCACTTCGCGTAGTGTATATATTCTTTGCTACAGCCGCACCATGATAGAGATAAGATAATCCAAAATCCTGACCGCTAGAGAGTCAAACGGATGCTGTCAAACGAGACCGATTTCGAAATGCAGTTGTGGGTGTGATTTTGCATATGTATTCAGTAGTGTTTGGCTAAAATGTACCAGCCGGCCTATTTCCTAACTCAGTGACCAACGTTTCGATAGTTACTTCGAAATACATTGCGGGTTTCCTATGATTGACTATTTTAAAGATTATATAAAAAGTAAAGTACTAAAATTACTATCAAAACGTTGTGCACTGAGTTAGCACATACCGCAGGTTGGTCTAACGACCTGACTAAGGTCGCAGGAAGACGCTGGATCCAGGCCGCGTCCAACCGGTCGTATTGGTAATCCTTGGAGGAGGCTTATGTCCAGCAGAAGACTTTTTGTGGCTGACATGATGATGATGATGATGACGTTAATTTTGGATAAAGCAACTTTTGTTATTTATAGCCACGCTATTTCATAAACGCAATATTTACCAAATTGGTCATCGTACTCGAAGTATGCTAACGATGCTCTACTAGCTCTACTGGTAATGTGGAATGTAAAAATATTTTTTAAAACTGTAATGCAATAAACAAAACAAACAGTTATGTTAGTTTGGGCTATGGAGCGTACCATAAAATACATAGATACATGTCAATCATACTATAGAAAACTAATAAATATATATAAATCCGCCAGGAACTCCCATGGGAATATTGCACATCGAACATTAGGGTTTTTTTTTTTCAAAAATTTATAAAAATATAATATTGTATAAAAATATTATTAATATTTGGAAGTATTTACATGCAGCGTGATTTTGAACCTCCAAACTATATTAAAATCTGGGTATCAGAATATCAGAATCCCTAATAGAATACTGATTTGCAAGAAAAACGAAACTAAACTAACTAAAAAAAGAATTTGACCTTCCTTAGAAATTCGTCCGGGGGTACTATTTTTGAAAGTGTGACACTCGTCTTCGAGTGATTTTTTTATGAAAAAATCGCTCAATTAAATACTAGTGGTCATACCTCAGCTCATACCTTAAGAAATAGTACCCCTGAGCTGTAGACCTATATACTCTATGCTGTATACATATATACTCTATACTGTAGCCTAAGAGTAATGCGTCTATTACACCACACGGTATTCAGTCAGACTAAGTCTAACTAGCGTAGTGTAATAAGAGTTAGACCGTCTTACTCTGAATTCAGTCCGCAAGATCGGGCTCGGCGAGGCTAACTGGCTTAGAGTCTGAATATCGAGTAGTGTAATAGGCGTTAGATCGTTCAGTCTGCGCTCGCATCCCAAGGGAGCAGACGTGCGCGTGCGCCACGTATATTTTATTCGCAATAAGTGTGTCTTGGCTTGTTTGCGTTACCTTTACAATAATGGCGCGCAGTAAAGAAAAATAATCTTTCATATGAAACGATTATGATGAAATTTAATGGGACTAAATTGAAAGCATAGGTACTCTTTAAAAAAAGAACCAATAACAGTTTTAAAAATCGGTTCATAAATGACGGAGTTCTGAGGTAACAGACATTAAAATAAATACAATCAAATTGATATTAACCTCTCCTTTTTTTAAGTCGGTAGAAAATTATTATTAAGCATTTCTGCATGCTAGAGTTGTACCATGAGATGCCATGTTTATGACAAAATAAATCATCAAGATTATTTGAATAAAGAATTACAAAAGAAACATGTTTTTTTTGCTACGGCAAATTTTTTGGGCTTAGAAATTGCAGGTGCCGTTACAACCGCCAACGTCGACGTCTTGCGTGCGAATGAGCAAGCCCGCGTTTTTCAGTCTAGTGTAATAGCGAGCGGTCTAATTAGACTCGAAGACAGACTGAATACCGTGTGCTGAATAACGCGTAGTCTAATAGGCGCTTAAGGAAGTCTATGGAGAAGCCCTTGTCAACATATATGAATTTTTACTTATACAAATATCAGGCATTTATGGTATAAAGTGTGAAATATAACTTTGTCTCTGTCTTTCTTCAGTACAATTGCCTTTGACAAAAGAGACATACATATTTTAGTTTTTGCTAATTTATGGTAAAAGCTGTCCAAAGTTTAGGTGCGTGCCAAGATCCGCCATATTTTGTAACGAGTATCGTGGTAGTTGTGCTGTCAACGGGTGTTGTTTACTATTTGGAAAAGTTGAAATTTGGGACAAAAATACGCGAAAATAAGGTAATAAATACGTGGAAGTGTGAGATAACTGTTTATACAGTTGACTAAATGTTGTATTGTGATGTGTGGTGCAAGAGAAAACATAAATCAACCATAATTGACTCTTCATAGGTTAGTAACCCGTTTTCTAGCAAGAAAGCTCTTTATTGATTCTGATTGAGAAGCAAAATAAAACATGATGTTAAATTTATGTATAAACTGTTGTTAACTGGTCATATTTTTGTAATACAGTCAGTATTTTCATTTATTTTATTCCTCATTTGTTTACATACCTAAATAGGGTTGTGCATTATCTAAATAAAAAATAATATTTTTTTTATAGGTTTCCGATGAATGAAGTTTTGAGGAATAAATGCTTAGAGGCTATCCGGTTCGGAAAAATATTAATCCTCGGCAACAGGATTGGTACAGCTGCTCTTTGCATTTTGAGGAAAGCTGTTTCAATAGAACGCTTGAAGTTATGATATGAGACTTCGGGACAACTTATCACCAGCAATATTTTCATTTCCGGTAAGTTTAATGTATATAGTTAATGTTAATGAATAAATGTTTTAGGGTTCGGTACCCAAAGGGTAAAAACGGGATCCTAATGATATGGCTCTGGTGTCCGTCTGTCACCAGGCTGTATCTCATGAACCGTGATAGTTAGACAATTTAAACTTTAACGGATGGATATATTTCTGTTGCCGCTATAACGACAAAAACTAAACAATAGAATAAAATAATTAATTAAGGGGGCTTCCATACAGCAAGCATGATTTTTTTGCAGTTTTTATAGTACAGAACCCTTCTTCGTGCCTGAGTCCGACTCGCACTTGGCCGGTTTATTCGTTTTGTCTGTCAGACAATACTAAAAACCGTTGGGTGATTTGGCAGGAGTAGCCGGTTCATGCATGCAAATGTACGCAAAGTTATGTGTGACAACGTATTATCGAATTATGGATGCGATCATATAATAATAATATAATAATAATAATAATAATAGTTTAATTCAGATAACTTGATCCATAGGGGTTAGTAACAATTGGCCTTAAAACTAAAGTTAGTAGCAATTACGGACATACATAGACAGACAGAAAACAACAATATAGGACCCACCGCTACCAACAAGATGTCTACTTCACTGCGTGCAGTCGTATCCATCGAGCTAGCATCGGCGAGTCCCACCGGTCTGCCAATGCGCGCAGGATAGTGTTGGGGCTGTCGCGCATGCGCCTTAGATGTGAAGCGCAACGTTTACGCATTATGGCGGCAAAACCATCAACGTTAGCCTCTGCGAACATGGCAGAAGCGCTACAGAAACGCGGCAGCCCCATCAACACCCGGAACGCATTATTATATTGAACACGAAGGTCACTGTATGTCCCCTGCGTATAGTTGACCCACAAACTGCACGTATAAAATGATTGACAGTACGCTTTGAAAAGCGTTATCTTTGGTTCGTCAGTGCATTTAGCAAATCTACGGGCCAACATATTACAGCGAACAGACAGTGACCTCCGCTCCCTCTCAATATCCTGATTGTCTTTCAGGTCGTCTGTGACCCAGTGGCCCAGGTACTTGAAGCTCTCGACCTGTTTTAAAGGAGTGCCACAAAGCGTGAAATGAGGAATATTTGTGTATCGCTTATGATCTGGACTAAACATCATAAATTCACTCTTCACAGCATTGTATTTGAGCCCCTGGGTCACAGCATAGGTCTCGCATACTTTTAACAATCTTTTCAAAGCTCCGCTTGATGGGCTCAGCAGTACCATATCATCTGCATAACTAATATTATTTATACAGACTCCGTCTATATGACAACCGATACCGGTACTGCTGAGCTCACCAATAAGTTTGTTAATATATAAATTAAACAGCGTGGGAGAGCTTAACCCGCCCTGCCTCACACCGCACTCCAATCTATACTCTTCTGAGAGTGTGCCCGCCCATTTAACATTATTCTTTTGGTTACTATACCAATGCTTAAAGAGTAATATTACTTCTTCAGGCACGTCAGTCTCCAATCTCATCTTTTTCCATAAAGTGTGATATGCTACCAGGTCAAAAGCTTTTGAGAAATCTAAGAAACATGCATAAACAGGTGTTTTTCTTGCAGTGTAGTACTGGACAGTTCGCTTGAGGCACAGGATAGCACTCTCGGTAGAAAGACCTGGTCTAAAGCCGAATTGCGCATCATTAAGCGAGACGTGCTTATCCAAGCACCCATTAAGCAAGCTATCCAGTACCTTTGCAATCACTGTAGCAAGGGAGATGGGCCTATAGTTAGACACGTCAGAGCAGTTGCCCGTCTTGTTTTTTGGAATTGGCACAACAACAGTTCGCATCAGCTTGTCAGGTAGATACGAATGCCCAATACACAAGTTAAAGAATAAAGATAAAACCCTGGATATATGAACTCCAGCATTTTGCAGGTGTTCGATGCTGAGGTGGTCGTGTCCAGGGGATTTGCCCTTCACCATACCCTTAATAACGTTAGCTACATCTTTAGCTGTAAAAAATATACTACGTTTCGGACCACCTGCCTCAGCATCGGCCACCAGCGGCGCCGGCGCCTCAAGTGGTGATTCCACTCTAAAATGCTGCTTAAATAAATTGGCAATATCACTAGGCTCATGAGCTCCTGACACGCTTATGGGAAGACTCGACTTATGACTCAACCTGTTGGTGGCTTTCCAAAACTGACCGAATTTCTTATTTTTATGGTGTTCAGCGATGGTATCCATTTTTATTTGATGCTGATTATTTTGACACCATTTAAGTTTTGCCTTGAAAACGCGCCTAGACTCACACATATCGGTATAAGATTGGCCAAAGCCAGGTCTGCCGTGAAGTGACCAACTTTGAAAACAAAGTCGAGCCCTCTCATGTGCCTCACGAACGTGTTTGTTCCAACCAGGTAAGTATTTACCTTTTCGCCTTTTCTTAACACTATGACTACAGATTGCGGCCTCAGAAAGTATGCTGATAATATTATCATACATATTATCTAGTAATAATCTGTGTTTCTGGTTTCTACACATGCTATCACAACATTTAGTAAAATCTGCCGGGAAATCTATGTCTTTTAACCTGGAGCCACATACATTATGATATTCACTTATTTGATCAATGTTACGTTCTCCCCATATTACATTGTTTATGCAGTTATTTTGCATAGCCAATTTTGATGTAACAACATTTAAATTACACTCGATTAATACAGGCTGGTGGTCAGACCAGTATATATCGTAAAGAACAGACGCAGAAAGTACAGTGAGCCGCGCAGCGGCCGTGACCGCAACATGATCTAACCACCTTAAACTGCCGTGTGCATCACTCACAAACGTATAAGTATCCGGCGGTAACAAGTCTCTGTCTATACACGTCCAAGATTGTTCAGAGCAAAAAGACAAAAGTTCTGTATCAAAAGACTCACCGGGGTGTGCGTTGTAGTCCCCTAACATAAACACAGTTTCAACATTTTGACTTTCAATAATGGCAGCCATCTCACTAAGACACTCTGTGAACTCCACTAGGTTTTCTTTTTTATCCGTCGGCATGTACACCGAAAATACCATAACGCAACGATCACTGAGCTCAATTTTTATCGCCGCAAGCCTGACACTATTACACTTCACTATGGTTACCGTAGGGAAAGCAGATTTTCTCCAGAGTAGGGCCACTCCTCCATAGGGCCGACCGCGTAACACACCGACCGTAGTATCGACAGCAGAGGTACCCGTGAAGGCAAAATCGCTGTCGATGGTCCCCAGAAACGCGAGATCGTGTGACAGCAGCCAGGTCTCCTGCAGGGCGATCACGTCCGCGTTGCGACACAGCCGACGCACACACTCCACAGAGCGTTCTACGTTCTTGCAGTTAAAACTTACAAATTTGGTGTAACCTATTTTGAATGCTGATTAATCACTCCGGCCTTAAAGGCACTTCCTTTCTCTCGATATTTGAAATCAATAAAACGCCTATATGCTACGCCCTCTGGCCAAAAGTTTTCGGACATAAAAAGATCCAGTTTGTACTTAGGTACAAATACTTTATAGGATTCGTAGTCTTTTGGAATCTTCATTTTCACCTTTTCTATGTTAACATCAAGTTTACTTTTTTTCTTAACCCTTAATTTGATATCGTATAGTATACTATACATTTTATTTAATAAAATCTAGAGACGATTTTTTTAACGCAACATGCCTATTTTTGTCTTGCAATACTTTCTTGTATTATTTTAATGGTGGAAAAAATATTTTCACACTGTGGCAACACTACATCTGTCATTAGACCGAAAAACATGGCGGCGAGGCAGCGTACTCTGCGGATCTTACAGGTAATTATTAATAATTTTGTGTTTACAACCTAATTTTGTTGTAGATATTACCTGATTTGGATTCGATAACATACAAATGATTGAACTATATTTCTTTTCAAGCAATAACATGTCCAGATAATACCACGAAAGGTCAGCAAACATATCGTATAGTATGCTATACAAAATTCGTTGTGTACAATTCAAGTCGACCGAGTGTGTGTATAGCATACTATACAAAATGCAATGGTAAGCATTTTACAAAATAAGGTATTTGGCCAATGTTATGTTGCTCATTGTTACATTTGGTGCAAGTGCTTGGTTTGTTGGGATTGTTTTTTTTTCTGTTTTTGATGTACTAACCCTTACTAAAATATTTGGTTTCCTGTAAATGTTCATGTGCCTGCTGGGTTTGCATACTTTATTTTCATATTCACTAAACAAATAATGATGTACTTAATGACTTTATATATATTTACAGTTTATTTTATTTCATAATTAATTATGCCTGCTGGTCATTTTCGCTTTGTTTTTTTTTTTTTGCAACAATATAACTTATTTTCAGAATGTACAATCGAAACAAGCTTTGATCCTTGTTCCTGAAAGGAATGCGCCTTCAGACGTTAGCGGCGAATCCGAAACTGACACTGAAGAATGCCTTCTCAACCGCCGTGAGTCAACATCTGAAGCACCTTCTGTAGATTCATCTCTTGAAAGATTAAATATACTTGATTCTCCTGATGTAACCCAAGAGATATGCATACCACCTTCTGACGAAGATTGCAGCTCAACCACATCTGATGAAGAGCGGAAACTAGACGATGACCGAAACCTGTCACCGTCAATATTATTGGCAAATGAACAAAATAATGGAACCTCTAATGAACAACAGCTGAACTGCACAATGCCCTCTTTGCCAACAATGTCGCCTATGTCGAACATCCCTTCAGTGACAGCTTCATTTATCATCGATCAAGTCTGCGATTCACCAGAGCTGTCTCCGCAAATATTGGCTTCGACCTCACAATCAACTCATGACACTGGAGTAGACCGTCGTCCTCGTCAAAATCTGCAGAGAAGATTTATTCACAATCAAGTAGTTGACTCGTCGCAACACTCTCCCCAAGCTTCATCTTCAAATTCACAGCCATCACGTAACACTCGAACCGTTCTCCGTAGGCAAAACCCGCAGAATCAACCTCGGCGAGTAGCTAAAAAGAAAATTAATCTCAACTTTGAATGGTCAAAAGGTCGTTTCCAACATCGCGCTGAATTAGAACCGGATGTATTTGAAGCTCCGCTACCGGAAACTAAAACAGCGCTGGATTACTTTTCTGATTTTTTTTCCGAAGACCTTTTTGACGACGTGTGTCAATTTACAAATATGTACGCCATTCAAACAAAAGGGCTACCATTAAATCTGACAGTTGCAGAATTGCGGAATTTTATTGCCATTAAAGTGATAATGGGAGTCGTCGTCATGCCTTCCTATCTCGACTATTGGTGCTCTGACACACGTTATTCATTAGTAGCAGATGTAATGCCACTGAAGCGCTACCAGCAAATACGACGGTATTTACATTTCGTTGATAATAACCTAATGACCCCAGACCCATACTTCAGAATAAGAAGATTTTCCGAACAAATTCGTCAAAAATGCCTTCAAATTGAAGAGGAGTCTCGATTTAGTATAGACGAGATGGTTATTCCTTATAAAGGCACTAAGGCTGGGAAAGGGCGGCAATACAACCCCCGAAAACCTCGGAAATGGGGATTCACAAATTTAGTACGAGCAGGAGCTTCGGGTATAATTTATGATTTCTTTTTTTATTCTGGAAATTACATTTTTGAGGATTGCAAGTTTACAGCGGAAGAAGAAAGCTTAGGCTGGGGTGCAAAAGCAGTGCTCAGGTTATCTAAAACCATCAAAAATAGACCGTGTATCTTATATTTTGACAATTTCTTCTCTTCGTTAGAGCTGATTCACCACCTCAGGCACGAGTACGGGATATTTAGCCTGGGCACAATGAGAAACAATCGACTAAGAAATGCCGCAAATCATTTAAAGAGTGACAAAGTTTTGAAAGCGAAAGGTAGAGGTGCATTTAGTCAAGTCGTTTGTAATAAGACTAAACTTTCTGTAGTAAAGTGGAACGACAGCAAATGTGTTACGTTAGCTTCCAGTTATGCCGATGCGTATCCAACGAGTAAGGTGAAGCGATACTGCAAAATTACGAAACGCAGAAAGGATGTAGAATACCCCGACATAGTCAAGCACTACAATGCCCATATGGGTGGCGTAGATTTAGCGGATATGCTTAAAGCATTATACCGAACGGAGATGAAGTCGAAGAGATGGTATTTATCGATCTTTTCCCAGCTTCTGGACATGTGTGTGAACAATGCGTGGTTGATTTATAGACGCGACAATAAGAGAAAAGGAGTAAAAAAAGTCAAGGGTCTGAAAAAATTTCGTATAGACATTCATAAGGCTTTACTTAACAAAGGCAAAAACATAGAAAACGCGTCAGTACAAGATATAAAACATGAAATGAAAATAAAAAAGCCAATGCGTCCAAGGCCGGTCGATGATGTTCGATACGACAGAATTGACCATTTCCCAGAACAGGTCAATGAGTATGGTCGATGTGGTTACTGTAAAAAAGGACAAACTAAAGTCATTTGTCTAAAATGTAAAATCAAACTTTGTTTTGTCAAGGATAGAAATTGTTTTTACAATTATCATCACGAATAGAACATGATTGTTATATGTAAGTGCCGTATAATGGTTTTAAGATTGTGATGGTTGTAAGTCAACCTTTTTCTGTTAATTAAGTCCTTATTTTTGCTATTTTTTTGTAATTTTCATAATTAAAATTGTTTGTTTTGGTTCCGATAAATTATTTTATTTTATATCCTTAAATTGATTTTGTCAAGTATACTATACATTGAGTTAATTTCAAAATTTTCCCGCCATAAAATTTTGTATAGTATACTATACATTCTGTTTCTAGGAAATCTTAAAAGTATGTTTTTTTTAATTATTTTTTTAGTACATCTTGAACACCTATAAACATAATATATAAAGTTCAGCACCCTACTACAACATTTCTTGTCTTGCCAAATTAAGGGTTAATGTAACCGGTGATGTCACTCACAGACACTCCCTTTGCCACATTATAAATGTACACCGGAACCTTAATCTCCGCCGCTCTGAAATTGTTACCAGGCTCTAAAGTAGCTTTTCCTCTATATCCAGAAAAACGATTGCGTAATCTTTTCCTTTGTACTCGAGTCCATTCCTCACTGTGCACCTCTTGTCTCCAGTTTCCTTCTCGGGTAATTTCTGCCATAGATTTCGTATTCTCATCACTAGGCGGACCGGTGGTATTTTTCACATACACATTAGCTTGTACGTTTTTAGTACTAATTACTGTTGGTTCGCTCGGTTGTATAAGCGAGACGGCCGTGTGTCCCACGCTTGCATCGGCACAGGTATCGGTGTTTACTATATCAGCTGTAGGCATTGATGGCGGCTCGGTCAGCTGAGTTGCGGCCGGGTGAGTCATTGTAACCGACTGGTGTTCTCGCAGGCTATTGGCGGGTAGCGGCGAGCTGCGATTACCTTCCGATGAATAAAATTTCTGTCCTATGTCCCTGTATGTTGATTCTTGTAATGAAATATCATTGGGTTCGTTATGTTTATCCAGGGACACGGGAGGCAATCCCATAGGACCACTTTGGCACTCAAAACTTTCTTGTAGGTATCCTCTGCGTCTTAAGTTAACGTTTCTCCCATAGTTATTTACCACTGACGTGTCCTTTAAGACTTCAACCTCAGACTTTAGCCGATCTAGGTCCTCCTGCTTCGCACAGTTCTTATTAATCAAGCTGATGTCCCGTCGAATATTGACTATGTCTTTTAGAATTCTCGTGACATCTACGTGATCCCATAATACAGGTGGAAGTTTCTCAAGGGCCCTGGCGGTGAAAACGGGAATGTCTTCGGAATGTGTATCCCGGAGCAGGCAGATGATATCATCCAGATCCCTGAGAGCCTTGCCGTCCTTTTTACGACTATCTTTTTTCCGGACTATCTTTCGTTTCTTTGTCGGGACCGAATCAAATAACAAATTCTTTGCCTTTTCTATATCACTTTCGGAGAAAGCACTAACACATATGTTACTCAGACTCTCGTCGTCCATCACATCTTTCTTGTTATCGATAAACGCGAGAACTTCGTTAATAACTACGTTGCAACTGGCACATTTTACCACTTTAGAGGACATCGTTAATCCTCTATACAAACACGCACAACACACAACGCGACCGTGAAGCTGCGCGTGCGCCGCGAGACTCCATACATACATATGATGACATATGATGTCATGCATACAACAATGCACTTAATAGATTATACTTGTACATAATCCTTACTAATAATATTATAAATGCGAAAGTGAGTTTGTTTGTTTGTTTGTCACGCTTTCACGCCGTAAATACTGAACCGATCATCATGAAATTTGGCATTCAAGTTCTCTGGAGTACGGAGAAGGACATAGGCTACCTTTTATCCCGGAAAAAAGAACTATTCCCGAGGGATCGACATTGACGCGGGCGGAGCCGCGGGCGAAAGCTAGTTTAATAATAAAATATGATTTAACTAAGTATATTGAAATTTCAGGTCGTGGAAATGAAAAAAAAAAGCCGTAAAAGATAAACGTTTGAACCAGCAAAAGAAATTACAATTTGAAAGATATTGTGTTACATATAA
Source organism: Elegia similella (assembly GCA_947532085.1). Taxonomy (NCBI): domain Eukaryota; kingdom Metazoa; phylum Arthropoda; class Insecta; order Lepidoptera; family Pyralidae; genus Elegia; species Elegia similella. Next base: position 23,485,705 of record OX383930.1, read on the forward strand.
ATATCACGGTGAAATTAAATGTAAATATCTTTCAGATAGATGGTTTTTAAACAAATTAATACTTTTTAGGAATGATTAAGTAAACAAAGTTATAAAATAAATTGTCATTTTATTATCCTTTCCCAAAATGTTTTTATAAGCTCTGTCGGCTCTGTGTACAAAATAAGAGTACTGTTTAAAGTAGATCATTACATAGTATGGAAGTGACAACCCTAGGCAATGGCAGCCATTTTATGTAACGATTCTGTGATGTAGGTATACACGATTTTTTTGTAGGTATTTCCAGTCCTCTTTTTTCTTTGGTCTGAGACTGTAGCTCAGACCCTCTTTGCTGTAGACATTATAGGGAAATGTCATCACAGTAGATCTTTGGTCATCACAAAAAAAAGTATTGTCAAACAAAAAAAAGTGTCAATGTCAACAAACACTATCCACATGTCATGTCATGGCGTTAGTTCGTTTCCCTTCCCATTGCTGGATTTGCTGACTGGATTTTCTTGTTGTGATTAAATTTTTCATTACATTTTCTCGCTTCTTTTTCAGCTTGTTGGATACTCATTATTAGGTTGATTAAATCAAAATGTCAACCGTACATACTTATTAAGCTAAAGTAGTTAATGTAACATAAATATTCAAACGTTATTGTGTGTCGAACTCACAAAATGCCTGCCGTAACATCTACTACGGAGGAGCAAAATGACGCAGATCAGAAAATGTGGAGTGCTCTCAAAAGATACATAATTCGGGAAAGGCAAAGAAAAAAAGAAGGTATGTATTGCCTTCACCGCAATCAAAAACTATTTATCTTGCAACAGCTACCTCATTAGCTAAAATACATTGAGTTCTTTGCCTCGCCTACATCTATTTTTTTAGTGGAGCCCGATTGTACTATGGTATAAGTATTATTGGCGCTTACTTAAGTTAAGCAACCCCTTGCGCGGTCTCCCCCGGGGTGGTGGTGCAAGTGGTAACCCCAAAAATATATCGAGCTCCTCCATACTTTGGAAGTCATGTTAAGCCCTTATTCTCGGTTGTCATTACTGATGGCAGTTGTTAAGTAATGCAGCACAGTCTGACAGCAGTGTTGGCCACTTACACATCATCATCATCATCATCATCATCAACCTATACTAGTCCACTGCTGGACATAGGTCTCTCCTTACACATGTGAATAACAAAACAAAAATTTTTCATACTTTTGCTGATTTTGATTTGCCTTGACATCTTAGTAGATCTCATCGTCTTCTATTTTCTGAAGCGAAAATGTTTATTAATTAAAAGCTTTAAAACATTTGGTTGATAGGACTTTTAGTAATTGTGAAAAGCAATCACTAAACCGGCTGCTACTGGATGAGCATAGCTGGTGATCAAGCAAAGTGGAGCAGCTTTGGGAGGCTTACATCCATTGGTGGACTGTCACATACTGCTAATGATGATGATAAATCACTAAACATTGTTTAACCTGTCAATGATGAAGATGCCCAATTGGGCAGTGCGTCAAACAATTGTTATCGAAATTACACATAACTGATGGGTTAAAGATTAATATAAAGTATTTCTAAGTCACATTGTTAATTAAAATGGTATGTTTTTTCATCATGTTTATTAAAAATGTTAATATATTATATTAACTAAATAAATAACAAAAAAACAATGTAAATTCACCAAATATAATTTATATACTATTTAGTATTATTTACTATCTCAGTAGAGATTTTACAATTTTTTGAAGAGAGTGTTTGCACCATGGCAACGTAAGAATATAAAAATCAAATCAAATGATTATGCCAGCCAGTAAGAAAACTTTCAAGTATGAAGGTTTTAACACTGCCCCTTACTCGAACAAACTTTGCAAAGGTATTGCCAGCAAAATGTGAGAGTACAATATTAAAATTGAACCAAATAAAAAAAAAAAAAAATTACTACATGTTACACAATACATATTATAGGACAGGAAACAAATGTTACATTAAACCTAAGCACTTAATAAAATAATTGTTTCACCTTAGGTAAAGCTTGCGTAAAAAGATCTGCCTCCAGCTCAGAAGAAGGCTTGTAATCTAAATTAATTAATTTACGATCAACACATTCTCGTATAAAGTGATGATGAACATTGACTAGTGCAACCTGAATCTAAAATCCAGCTATCACGATCACAAACAGTACTAATTAAAGCAGTCTCAGTTGAAAATAAAGAAGTATTAATTCCCTTTTTTGATGATGATGATGAACCATCTTGAGATGAAATGTTTAGTTTTTTCTTGAACTTTTTCAACTTTGGACATTTAGGCTTGATATGTCCTTTGACATGACAGTTGTGACAGATAGGAACAAATTTGTTCTTTGTTAGTAACATCTTTTCGGATTGTTCTAAATTTGAATCTATTGACTTTTTCTTGAATTCACTCTGAATTAACATTTAACAAAATCTGATGTCAGCTTTGTATTAGAAGCTTCCATTGCCATAATAAGTGGATCAAATTCAGTTGGCAAGCCAATTAACATGAGTTCTGCCAATTCTTCATCGTCAATATTGCAGCCAATATCTGCTAATTCTTGAATCACAGAAATTATATTTCCTATATAATGATCCATGCAATTAAAGTCAGCATATTTTATTAGTGCTAATTTCCTTTTTAAAGAAAGCTTTCTGCTTATGCCACAGTTTTCATATGCTGATTTCAAATTCTTCCATGCTTGTGAAGCTGTTACAGCATTCTTTACGTGTGGATAACATAAAGGTTGAATATTTAGGCAAATCTTTGCATACGCCTTTTGATCTTTGGTGGGATTCTTTGAAGCATCACCAGATCCATCCACAAACTCCCATAAACCATGGTCAATCAACACCAATTTCATCTGAAATTTCCATGTTGCATAATTGTTGACACCTTCCAATTTACCGATGGACATATTAGAACCGGTACTCACGATAACATTATCGAACGAAATATTTCCATCCATGATGAAAAAATTATATTTCACTTCACAAAAAAATAATCACGTAAATAACACATAAATTTATTATTTGTTATTATTTTGCCATTATTTGCCCATAACCAATGTTAATATATTATATTAACTAAATAAATAACAAAAAAACAATGTAAATTCACCAAATATAATTTATATACTATTTAGTATTATTTACTATCTCAGTAGAGATTTTACAATTTTTTGAAGTGAGTGTTTGCACCATGGCAACGTAAGAATATAAAAATCAAATCAAATGATTATGCCAGCCAGTAAGAAAACTTTCAAGTATGAAGGTTTTAACAAAAATGGTACTTTTTTTCATCATGTTTATTAAAATGGTACTTCTTTTTAGAATACGAAGCTGAGGTGGAAGAGGAGAGACTACGCAAAGAGCGAGAAGCAAGAGAAAGACAAGATGTTATGACCCTTGGTAAATATATTGTTCTTTGTCCTTTTATGGGGTACATAGGTACTTAACAATAGCTCTTGAACACTGTTCAATGGGCAAATGGCCAAATCCTCTGTCTGCTCTGGAAAGGTATGATTTGGGTAGTACAGAGAGGGTCATGCTCCTGCAGTGAAGACTAAAAGGACTTGCTGACGAGGACTGTTCAATGGATATTTCACAGTAGGGCTGTAAGTTGTAACAGTTAAAACAACAAGTTACGTTTAATTAATATTTACAAGTAAGCCTGCTTTGTTTTAAATATAATAATGAGAAAATAAAGTGTAAACAATAATTGCACGAATCTACGATTTACAAAATTAGTTAGTTCAAACAGTTTATTCAAATCTTTATACTATCAGTCTCTTCAACAAAATGTTATATACTGTAAACAATAATTGAATGCTTCTGATCTATAATTTCGATTTTGGTAATCAAATAAATAACCTAAGAAAAAGTTTTTGTTTTCAAAATTGCAAGTTTTTATTCCCTAGCATGGTTTTTATCTTGTTTAAAAAATCTTTGACTCAGATTCTTGTCTGAAATCGGTATCATGGCACCTTTGACGAGTTTTCTCTATCTTATGTTTTAAAAATCTCTCCACTACTGACCCATAAAACTCTCTTAACTCATAAAACTCATAAAACCCATAAAATAAAACTCATAAGCTCGTTTTAAAATAGAAGACATCCTATGTTTATGATAAACAAATTTATAACATAATACAAAGTATCACGTCTTTTTCCCTTGCGGGGTAGACAGAGCCTGGGTCTATATGACCTTATGGCCACATTTAGCATGTTGCAGGTCGTGTAGATTTGAAAATAGAATCAAATAGTGATGGGTTGCTAGCCGCATCGCCTATGACATGATTCCGCAGATTTTAGCCCAATCCCTTGATCGGCTTTTATGATCTGCGCGGGAAGAGAAGCAGCTGGCACATTCTACGTTTTTTCTTTTCTCCCAGACCAGCATGGAAGAAATTTATAATTGACTTATTATTGCAGAGGAGACAAAAGAACAGATAGACCAACTGGAACAGAAATTAAAACAGTTGGAAAAAGAGAAACAACAGTTGTTCATGCAATTGAAAAAGGTTCTAAATGAAGATGAGATCCGTAAGCGACAGCAGCAGAAGGAAACCAAGTGAGTATGGGAAAGTATGGACACTGTTGTTGATTAGGAATCTATACAATACAATGTACCAGGCCACAATCACAATTTAATAAGATTTTTTTTATATTCATTACGATTATTAAGCTTGATTATTTTGATACCATTGTGTCTGTTGTTTATCGGCAGTGGTACTACCAATAGTCCTATCAAATTGAAATATGTGGTGGTAGTACCATTGGAAAGAAAATGTTCCCAAGGTAGACTGTACAATTTTTTGTCCAAAAAATTAATCCCTCGTTCCAAAATTGAGAAAACAAAAGGTTATCAAATAAAGATTAAATAAATCAAAAACACGAAATAAAAGAAAATCATGACACAAATGATAACACACAAAACAAAAGAAAACAATTTGAATATAACTTTAGATTTTCTAATCCAAAACTGAACGCCCCATTCAGTGCATTTACCCCTGATTTATCCTCAAATATACAGTAGGTTGATTGGTTTTCTAAAAAAATATTGCCAAATTTCTATATTTATGTTTTGAACCACGCTAGCGAGGCCAGGATCGAAGTTAACTCATTTGGAATTCTACTTTCATTTTTAGGGACACTATTATGGAGCCACCAATGTCAGTCTGTCTGTCTGTCACAGGGCTGTATCTACTGAATTGTAATAGATAGACTTGAAATTTTCACAGAATGTGTTGCCACTTTAACATAAAAAAGAAAATGTGTGTTAAAAAACTGCCAGTGCCTTAAAAGTGTTAAAGCAAGAAGAAAGTGTTTTTTGATAACGCTTAAGCTATTTACCGCATGAAAAAAACAATCATAGGCCTTTAGAAAATTAATAGATGTCTTTTGTAATATGGCATATATATTTTATTTTGTCTTTTAATTCAAACAACTTTCGATATCTTTAAAGCTTATACAATTTTACTTTTCAGCGAAATGCAACCAATGAAAATGTCAATGGGTGGCAACATTCAGATTCCAATGTTTTCTATGCCCTCATCCACTGGGCAAGGCGAGCCTCCCCCCACTCAGGGCAGGCCACCGCCACTTACCTCCCACCTGCTTAACAAGGTAGTATTATCATTTTAATCAGTTTTTATTGCCAGTAGGCCAGATAGTTTGGCCAGAGAGGACTACAAGGGTCTATAAATCATCTGCTAGGATGAATCACGTTCTCATTTTTTAGATCACTCTTTGTGAATCGCAACAGGCAGTGCAACCTACAGCGTAGATTGTTTTTAAGAGCTTATGCCATAATTGTTAATGGTGTTGCTGTTCAGAAATGTCTGATACAGTATGCTGTAAAGTGAGGTAAATTCATTATAGAATGAAGGTTATCATCATCATCATCATTACAGCCACAAAAAGTCCACATGGGCCTCTCCCAAGGATTCTTCGTTCCATGGGAGGATATTGCCATACTCATCACGCTTGGCAGACGAGTTGGCAAGCCCAGTTAATTTAGCTTCTTGTGCTTCCGATACTGCTGCCCATCGCAAGCATTTTAAAGCTGGGGAAGGATAGGAATTTGTTGAATTTGGGAAAGGAATGAAAGGTACCGGAATACTACTCACTCGGATGAATGGGGGAAAAGCAAGTAGCAGCTCTGCAGGCCGGGCGCGTGTACCCGATGCCATACCTGCAACCACCGGACAGGCAGTTAAGGATGACATCCCTGATCTTGCACCTACTTTACTACGTAGTAACTTTATAGAGAATAAACGTGAGTAAGGCCCCTATTACACCATCATAAATTAAGGATCCGATGGGAGGAACGCCGCTATACGTTAGACACGATACAAGATATCCTATCGTATTGCACGTATAGCGGCGTCCCTCTCATCGGATCCGATTCAGGATGTATTCAAGATGGTACAATACCTCCTTAAATGTGTGATTCTGTAGTATAGCTTTTCAACGGCAATTCCTGCATCCTCCCTCATACATCAACGTGAGCTGGAAGGATATTGTTAGTTTGTCTCTTTTCTTCTTTCGATTTAACAGAACAAAATTCTTTACATATGGCCTAAAAAGTTATAGTTTTCAGAGTTCATGTATGTTAGAGTGTAAGTTTATTTATTTCACCATAACATAAAATGGATGTGGATGTGTGAGGTATCGTTAAAATCCTTAATTCTAGTAACATGAACACGAAATAGCCTCCCATTTTATGTTTATATTTTTCTTCTAATAAAACTTGTGTTAATGGAAGTGTCTAAATGTCTTTTATTAACATAAAATCAACAATGATATTTGAAATCCGTTTGTATTAACTCTAATGTTATTTGTAATCCTCGTTGTTCGTTAGATAATTATACTAGCTCATTATATTCACATTACTTTTATAGGTTTCCTACACACGTATTCTTGTATAAATATTTAGCATCTTAAATTTTTTTAGTATCTGTAGAGTTTACTAATATAAGCCATTGTTAAGTCAGCATTGAGTAGAAATTCCAAGGATTGCACGAAAACCTTTTGCCTTTGTCCAGATCAGGTGTTGCGATTCGAATTTTTATTCGATTACGTTGGAACGCGAAGTTGAAAGAATATGAAGTTGGAATCAAATAGATTCCAACGTATATTCTTTTAATAGTTAGATGGGTTTGTAGGTCGCTCCATATAAACTCTGAATCTGTATCTGTAGTCATTCCTTTCATTGTATATTATACGGACTTCATCGTGAGGAAAAGTGCAAGTTTCCTCACAGATGTCCGCTCATAACGAGTTTAAGGCTGCGTCTTCAATGACGCGGAGTGAAGCGGAGAGGACCTTAGCGGTGCATGAATTGACAGATCGGAAGGTTCTAAATCAGATTTCGAGTCTTTTGACCAATCACAAGACTTTAAGAGTTTGATTATGAAGAGACGCCTCAACTGGACAAACACTTTGCTATTAAAACACGTATTTTCAATGCACTAACTTATCACTCACTGTCCAATTAACATAGCATAGCAACCTGTCCTATAACCCCCTTCTTTCTTTGTTCAAGAATAAGCACTCAAACTACATGTTGTTTCCGCAACAGCAGACGATTGTGCGGGGTCCTATACAGAGTGGTGTCAAGCGCCAACGCAGCCCCTCGCCAACGTATACTCTTTATGCGCATAGATTACAGCCACAAATGAAACATCAACCTGTATATTCTGATCATAGTAAGTTGAATACTGTTTTTTGTGTTTTATATTCTTTACGTGAAATAAATGGGACTTAATTACTTTATTTGTTAGAATTGTGACTGACAATGTTCTTATAAATTATACACAGTAAGGGCTATTTATAATGTTGCACAAAAACGCTAACGGTATAAGATATACAGTTTATACTGTAATGATTTATTGGGGTCACTTCGACGCGAAATTTCCAACAACTGATGTTAACCGGAATTCTTCCCAGCTATTAAGTTTTACTTGATGTTATAGCAGTTGCCAGTTCGCGAGCTAATAGCAGTCATAGACCCTATATTGTATCTATCGCTCACATATGTACTTAAATTGGTTTTTAACTCCGCCTGATTATATAATGTAACTCTGAAACAGACACTGCTTTAAAATATGAGGGATAGATACATATCGTTAAGAGCAAACTTCGTTATTGACTCGCTGGAATTGGGAACTGGTAGGAACTCTGTCACTGGGAATTATTAAATTTGGTACACAAAAAACTGAAAGCCTTTTTCAATGCCACTTGCTTTTGTAATAGTTTCATTTGACATACATATGTACTGTTTGTATTGTTCTCTAATTGGTATTTATGAAGATGCCTATTAACAACTCTGGTCATGTACTAAACATGTTGTTTATAGGCACCTAATTTATGGCCCTATATCCAGCACATCAATGAATTGAAGTATGACGGGTTTCAAGGAAGTAATTTATTAAAATTGAAAGTAGGCATATAATGCTCTCGAGATTATTCTGAATACAGTTCTATACGTTATTTTATCAAGGTGATATTAAATCTAAATAACTAGTCGAATTTTCATTGATGTGTGTCTGATTCTATAACAAATTGATCACAAAAGTGTATTTGCCGATCTTATCACGAAATGACTACTAGAATATTTTCTGTCTTGTTTGTGTGTTGTGAAAGCAAAGCGATGTTGATTTTTTGCAGAGGTAGAAGATGGCCGCATGAGCCGTCAGTTAACACGGGCTGTGCTCTGGAACAGTGAGTTGAATCGGTGTCGTCTGTCGCTTCTCATCTCACTCATAACCCTCCACTATCCTATGTTCCTTAATATTTTCTTTCATTTCTGTTATACTAAAGTTGGTTTGGTACTTTTTAGGCTCTCATTTATACTAGATAATATTTCAATAGCGACAACCCATATCTACGTTTCTTAATAACTCAAATTTTAGTTTCATATCGCGCACTCAGTTCAGATATGCGAGTGGCGACACTACTAATTAACCCGAGTTGTAGAGGAACGTAGATATAGGTGAATGACCGCTTTTGACATGCTATCTGGCAGCTACATATTGTAGTTCATTGATTATATGATATTCTAAGGTTGATAGTTTGATAAAATATTTTAATAGTTTAGCTTTCTAATTGTAAAGCATCGAAACAGGAAAGTTTTACTTTGACACTTGTCACAAACGTGAATTACCGGGGGTTAAAGTACTTCACGAAACTGTAGCTCTTCACTCCCTACGTTTTTAAGCAGTGACTGGGTAAACTATTAGTGTAATAATGATAATATTATTATGAGTCTAAGACTATGAGACGAGTCGTATTATTAGTTTTTGACAAAAATGCATAATTATTGCATAAATTGAATGTTCAAAATAGACTGGTGAACATTTCATTTTAACATATTAACAGACCATATACTCATCAGCCTTAATGATCATTTCTTCCTAACCGCATGGGTTTGAATGAATACAGATATTCAAACGTCTGTACGTACATTTTTTATTGTGTGTGTGTCTCAGTTAATATTTGGTTTCATGTTTGTTGTGTTGTCCGTTTTTATGTTTTAACTACTGTCGGGTTTCGTTTTGTTAATCTTTTCTTTTCTCTAGTATATGTTTAAGTGTTATGTAGCCATAATTGATGTGTTATTAGATGAAATATTTTTGTTATTTTCCGATTAACTATTTTGATTACGAATGTCGTAAACCAGAAGGTTTAACACAATGCATAACAACAAATGGTAGCGCCGAATGTCAGGTCCAGTTGTTTGTTGTATTTCACGTGTGTGGCCAATACTGGTTTCAGATTTTTCAAGCTGTCTAAAGGCATCTGACATATCTAAACAACCGCCATCAATGAATGACAGCCGATATCAACGGCTTTACCCCTTTCGAAGCACTGAGGAACTTGAAATATTTTACCGCTCATCTACACTTATACAATGAAACTACTGGACCGATTTGAACAAAAAATTCATCATTAGAGTCCTACATTATCCCTGATGAACATAGGCTATAGAATTAGAAACCTACCTACATCTACCCGTGCGAAGCAGGAGTTGGCCGCTGGTATAGAGTATTTTCTGACATGAGCAAGAGATACTAATTACAATTTTTTTTATTTTTTTTTATTTTGAATAGGCTTTCTCTTGACCTTAGACTAACCCAGAGGGTAAATTTTTCAACGGCAACAACTTCTTGGTCTTAACGTTACGGTATTGGCATAAATGACTTGAGAAATTTAAAAAAATCTGATTCTCTTGGATAAAAACGAGCTTTTAACACTACAGAATCGTCTCAATACGGCTCAGGAGTGGGCAGTTCTTCTTCGTCACCAGCATACTACGCGATGCCGACGTCAGGCGTGGTGGGGGTGGTGGGAGAGCGCCCCCCACCACTACTGTACGCACACCACGCGCACACCCCGCATACCCCGCACACCCCGCACACGCCGCATCACTCTAACTTGATGTATGCGCCTGCGCCGCAACCGCCACAGCTGTATCTCGACTTGCTGAAGAACAGAGATGGACAACAGCATCAGGAGCCTAAGAAAGATGCGCCGCAGGTAGATACGAGATTAGGCTGTTTATTTAAACTTGTACTATTTTAAACGGACGTATATAAAATATTGTAACGTGGTTAGGGTTCAGGATTTTTGAATGGAACGCTAAATTCTTCGAAGGGAATTTATTACGGAAAACCAACACTAATCCCTGACTGGTCTTCAAACACGTCGATATCCAATACGCAAAGCGCTCGAACTTCTGGTTCGTTGGGTCGTAGAAATTGATCAGTGTACACTACTCGTATTAAAGGGGTTTCAATAAGAGTTTTGTATCGCAATAAATTTCGGGCGAGCTCGGTGGCGCAGTGGTTAACACGCCAGCCTGCGACATGAAAGTTCCCGGGTTCGACCCCCGGTCAGGTCATTATGGAAAATGATCTCTTTCATTATGTCATGCTCTGCCGTAGAGCCACCATTTCAAAAACATATCAATTATACCTTAAAATGACGTTCGTCAGACCTACATAATGTACATTATGCCTTTATTGCTGTACGTGATCTAGGTAATGAGAAAATTGACATTAATTGTGGCTCTGCTGAGGAGCATACTCTCTAGCAGAGCCACCAAGAATAAGTACTCAGGAAAGATAAAAGACAACTTTTATTGATAAAAGCTGTTGTTATAGTGTTTATTGTGTACGAGTTGAACAATATCGTTATTACATAGTATTTATTATTTGTTTTACTTTCCTAGAAATAATATGTAAAGCTCCTGATTTAAGGCAAAGCAAAGATGTCTTTTAGACAATATGTCTTTCAGTTAAATTACAAACATAGTTTAGAACAAAATATGATTACTTATTTTTTCTTCAACAAATTACCATTATACTAAACTGACTAATTTGTATAATCTCAATCAATAATAGTTTTTCACGTTTATTTCGTCGGAATCGCCGACTATTTCACACTCGTTTGGATGGTAGTCTTAGTAACAGACCGAAACTAGTCAGCAATGCCGACTAAATAAATTGAGTAAAACCCGGGACTCTAAGATCTTCATATAAGATTATTTCTCTAAATATATTAATGACTAGCCTTTGCCCGCGACTTCGTCCGCGTGTACTTTAGTTATCAGGGCATGTTTAAATGAAGCCCTACTTCTTTCTTTAACTTTGCAAACGCAGATCATTTTTATAATTTCGCACCCAAAAAGTAATAACGGGACCCTATTCATATGGCTCCGTTGTCCATATGTCTGTCTGTCTGTCTGTCTGTCCGTCCGTCTCTCACCAGGCTGTACAGGGAATAGTACTTTTTCTCGGGATAAAAGGTAACCTATGTCCTTCTCCATACTCCAGAGAACTTGTATGCAAAATTTTATGATGATCAGTTCAGTAGTTACGGCGTGAAAGCGTTACAAATAAACGTAAAGTAAAAAACAAACTCACTTTCGCATTTATAATATTAGTAAGGATAAGGATAGTAAGGATTTTCATTCTTCGACCCCCCCCCCCCTTCCCCCTCTTTTTTACCCTTTCTATAACTTTTGTCTATTTTACCTATACACATCTTTCAAAATTGTAAACGAGAACTTATTTAACTAATTTTATACTTCTAAGTTCAAAAATAAAAATAAAAAATATAAATTTCAACCCCTTGGGGGTTGAATTTCTAAAGATTCGTTCTTACTGCTCATTTACATGATAAAAAGAACCTTTTTACCAAATTTCAAGTTTCTAGGCACAGTAGTTTTGGCTGTGCGTTGATTTATACAGACAGTTAGGTTCGTATGGAAATGTTCTAATTTCTGGACTTAAGAAGTATGAAAATAAGTATATAATGTTTCACATTACTATTAAAAAATATTTGTGTAGGTGAGATGGACAAATTCCCCTCTTAAGGGGTAAAATAGGGGGACGGGATAAAACTTGTATGGAATTTTTCTCATTTCTAGACTAAGTAGTATAAAAATAGGTATATGAGTCCACGAGTAAAATTAAAAAAGATATGTGTAGGTAAAATGGACGAAATCACCCCTAAAGTGGTAAAATAAAAACCGGCCAAGTGCGAGTCGGACTTTCGCACGAAGGGTTTCGTGCCATTATCTATAAAAACGGCAAAAAAAACATGTCTGTTGTATGTATGTCATATGTATACCCTTTAATATTAATACAATTATTTATTTTTATAGTCAATATATAACTAAATATTCTTTGAATATTTCAAGCGTCTACATATAGCTGTTATCAATATCGAACAAAAAAATCACGTTAGCTGTATGGGAGAGCCCCTTAAATATTTTTTTAATTTTGTTTCTAGTATTTGTTATTATAGCGGTAATAGAAGTCTTCATCTGTGAAAATTTTAACGGTCAACTATCACGGTTCTTGAGATACAGCCTGGTGAGGGACGGACGGACAGACAGACAGACAGATGGACAGCAGAGCCATATGAATAAGGCCCCGTTCTTACTTTTTGGGTGCGTAACTCTAAAAATGATCTGCGTTTGCAAAGTTAAAGAAAGACTAAGGGCTTCATTTAAACATGCCCTGATAACTAAAGTACACGCGGACAAAGTCGCGGGCAAAGGCTATTAGTAAGTTACTAAGTCATTAATATATTTAGAGAAATAATCTTATATGAAGATCTTAGAATCACGGGTTTCCTCAATTTATTTAGTTGGCATTGCTGACTAGTTTCGGTCTGTTACTAAGACTATCATCCAAACGAATGTGAAATAGTCGGCGATTCCGACGAAATAAACGTGAAAAACTATTATTGATTGAGATTAACAAATTAGTCAGTTTAGCATAATGATAATTTGTTGAAGAAAAAAATAAGTTATCATATTTCGTTCTAAACTACTCGTATGTTTGTAATTTAACTGAAAGACATATTGTTTAAAATACATCTTTGCTTTGCTTTAAATCAGGCGCTTTACATATTATTTCTAGGAAAGTAAAATAAATACTATGTTCAACGCGTACACAATAAACACTATTAGTACAACAGCTTTTATCAATAAAAGTTGTCTTTTATCTTTCCTGAGTACTTATTCTTGGTGGCTCTGCTAGAGAGTATGCTCCTCAGCAGAGCCACAATTAATGTCAATTTTCTCATTACCTAGATCACGTACAGCAATAAAGGCATAATGTACATTATGTACGTCTGACGAACGTCATTTTAAGGTATAATTGATATGTTTTTGAAATGGTGGCTCTGCGGCAGAGCATGACATCTTTCATTAAGTATCTATTATAAAATACTAGCTTTCGCCCGCGGCTCCGCCCGCGTCAATGTCGATCCCTCGGGAACTTTTCCCGGGAGAAAATGTATCCTATGTCCTTCTCCGTACCCCAGATAACGTGTATGTAAAATTTGATGATCGGTTCAGTAGTTAAAACGTGAAAGCGTAACAAACAAACAAACAAACTCACTTTCGCATTTATAATATTAGTTTGTTTGTGTTGTTTGTTTTTCGTGTGTATAAGTAGCCAAAGTATATAAGTATTTGTTTATGGGTGCTAATTAAACAGGATTCTTTGTATTAGCATTATCCGCCTCTAAAAATGTATGTTGCCTTCTAAATTACTAAGTCAGCCACAATTAACGAGCATCTAAATAATACCATCTTAGCCACTAGTTATCTTCTATGTAAGCCACTCTAAATACAACTCAGCATGATGGTTATTATTTAGCATCTAAATTTGTAACTTACATTCTAACCGTAAACTTCTAAAATACTAATATTTGACATCAAAAAATATATTTATTTAGCTTCTATTTTTTTAACTTAGCATGTTTAAAATGTAACTTACCCCAAAATAATTGATCGTCAATATTTAGCTAAAATTGTCATCAAATAGTATATCATGGACACTAATATTACCAGTAGCTATTGAGGAGAGACAAAATAAGACTTTATTTTTGAAAAAAAAAAATGTTTATTAATTTACCATACTTTTACTAATAGTAATAGTAGGAGAGCTGGTACAAATTTTTGGGCAAGTATTTGAAGCAAGCTGAAAACTTGTCACATACCTCTCCTATTATACCCCAACACGGAACTGCAGACCTGACTGGTTAGTGGTAAATAGCGGGGCTAAATCAACCCCTAACTTTTTGGCAGCTTGGCAGGTAGAAAGTCCCACCAAAATAGTACCCTATTAAAATTTCAACCTGCCTCAAATTGATTTTTTATATTTTTTTTCAATTTTTATTGAGGACATAGTATTGTTGCTGTAAAAAGGAAAATGGTGACGAAATATAAAATCCGTGGCTGAGTTAGTAAATTAGGTGGCAACGTATAAATAAGAAGGACAAGTCATAATAATTGATGATCTTTATTTGACGCTTTCTATAGAATATTTAGTTGGCGGTGTAAAAAAGACGAATTAGTTTATTAGAGGCTAGGTCATTTTCCCGTTGCTTAGTTATGAAATTAGAAGCTGGCTCACGTGGCCAATAAATAATTTTGTTTCTTGATTTATTATTTCCCTTTGTTTATCGTTGATTTAGTATCCTATGACACAAGTTCACAACTTAGCTAGCTTAGCTGGGCCTAGCTCAATTTGAGTGATATGTTCCTATTATATATTAATTAAGTAAACGTTACGAAAACTCACGGTCAACTATAACTAACGATAGCTCCGTCCGTTCCCTTATATACGGTTTTATGGGTTTCTAGCAAAACGTTACTTATACGCGTCACGGACACTGGTCCTTTATAAGCCTATATCCATCATAATAATATAATGTCTTCGTAAACTTAGTAATCAGGCTAGAGAGCTAATTAATGACATGGCATTATCTGCATCAAGAATACAGTTTTGAAGACGTTATTTACGCAATATGTTCATTGAATGTATTCTTTTCAGCCACAAGTATTGTTGGGGTTGAGTGAGGCTCACCATCCGTCAGTGAGCAGCAGCGGCGGCTACGGCCTCCACCTAGCGCAGCAGCATCCACAGCATCCGCAGCATCATAATAATATGCAGGTGTGTACAGTGCTACCACTTTTGTAATTTACGCCGATGTGCCTGCGCAGAAATAATATTTTTGCATGGCGCGAAAATATCCGTCTGCTATTGGCTGATCCGTTCGCACCATGTCATGAGTGTTATGAGCGAGACAGCATGACTTTTAAATCGATTTTGATGACATTTTAATGGTACTTGTTAGAAAGCAAACCTTTACAAACAAAAACAAGTAATTTTCAAATCTGTTGCACTTTTAAATAAATTTTAGAAACAAAAATATATATGTAGTTACTTAACTAAAAAAAAATATTTTACCCATATCTGATTCAGGTGCATATTATTATCATAACTTAGTCCAAGGTTCCTTAGTTCCGAACGATTTATTGATTAGCAGAATTTTTTGTTTGTAACACCTAGTAATCTTTAATTATTACGTCCTCCTGTTTTCAATTGTACCTGTTCTGCGCAAACGCCAATCATATGTACTCAGTCCAACTGCCCTAAGACTGGAAGAGATCGCTAAAGCGCCTATTACACCATCCTAAATTCAGTCACTGACTAGAGGGACTGGAGATATCTCGTATCGTGTCTAACGTATAGCGGCGTCCCTCTCATCGAATCCGATATTCAGGATGGTGTAATTAAAGCGATAATTCCGCCTTTGTACTACCTTTGTTACTTTTGTTCTCTATAACTAATTTGTCTGTTATTTGGTACAATATATTCTTTTTTTAACTAAATGTTAAATTAGGCATTTGTCTCAGGGCTTGTTACCGGTACCAAATTCCCATTATAAGTACCGGTAAGTACCGGTGTTACTATTCTGTTAAAATTTTAACGGTAATATGAGGTACCGGTAATCTAGTATTTAACGGTAATAATATTGTTTACAGTTAACGGTAATTTTACCGCTACTTGTTACCGGTACCAAATTCACATTATAAGTACCGGTAAGTACCGGTACCTCTATTCTGTCAAATTTTAACGGTATTAAAATTGCGTTAATTTTACCGGTACCTACGCATTGTTGCCGTCTACCGCATGGGACTCGCTCGACTGTAAAAGTGCCGCCCTATTGTGGGCCCCCGCCTCACGCCGCACATGCACAACACGGCAACGACACACATTAATGAAATGATAATTCCCAATACGAGTACCGGTACAAAGTACCGGTACTGTTTACCGGTATTTGGTACAGGTACTTCTTTCAATTACCGGTACCGTCGTTTTATTGAGGTACCGGTACCAATCCAATTACCGGTACCGTTGTATTATAGAGGTACCGGTACTTGATTTTTACCGTTACCAAATGTACCGGTACCAAACCAATTACTGGTACTGTCGTTTCATAGAGGTACCGGTAATGGATTTTTACCGGTATTCCAACCCCTGATTTGTCTCCTCATGAAGACCTCGTCTTCACTTTCACTTAAAACCTGGATAGGCATGTAACATCCTCAATGTTGCATGCCTATCCAAGAGATACCCATTTATTCTACTTTTGAATGTCCCGGGAATGTACTTTCTATTTTTTGTTCGTTCCAGCCCACAAAGCCTGGCAGCATCACGCAGGGCTACCCGGTCCAGCAGGCCAACGCCAACGTCCAGAACCCCAACATATACCCCAACAGACACCGATATTAGCTAGTAATCATCAGGCGACACCCTGTCAAGCCACCACCATAGCACTCGGAGAACATGGGAAGTACACACTGACGATAACACGATAAAAAATATGTGTGGGACACAAAATGCATGGTGTGAATCTTTATTGTTTTGTTTATTTTGGTGGTCGTCCATTTTGTATAGATATATGTTACAAAATGTCCCTTTCTGATATAAAGATGCCGTCATTTTTATTAGAGGAAAAATCCAAAGCAGAAGTAATACTTCTTTTAGAATTTTGAAATTTAGCTGGTCTATATTTTCACATTTCGAATTCACTTGGTTCGGATGTTGAGGTTTTATATAATTAAAAACTCAAGGTTTTTCACCAATGAAATTGACTTTTCTCATTTGGTGAAAAGAAAAGTATTTTACTTATTACGTCGAAAGAAATATGGTCAATAGAAAATATGATTTAGGTAGTTTGAAATTGGTGATTCAAATTATATATTACTTTGTGAATACAAAGAGTATTCAGCTAATCACATTTTGTATAAAAAAAAAATAAGTTGAAGTGTCCCACATAGCAATGTCGTGAGTGTTTACTAGTTGTAACTACTTTTAACCGAACAATAGTGATGGGTCACAGTGGTGCAGTGAACTGGTGTTGAGTTATAGTGCAAACAGGACACAAGTGAATGATTTTAAGTGAAAGTGAACCGAATGATTTAACAAATAGGGCTGAGTTTTCAATGGCTTGATATATTCTCGAATAAAACTAGCATCTCATAATTGGTCAGAAAAGTACATCGTATTTAAAATGTAAAATTTTTAAATAAAGTAACCTCTATTTGGTGACTCGCAGATGTCAGGTCCAATAACATTGGTTATTTTTCAACTATAAGAACTGTTATATGTCGCATGATAACATTTCACTGAATGTGATGTTTAAGCTGCATAGCATAGGTCTTATTTTTGTAGTAAAAAATAGAGTTGAAAAATCAGCCCTTTTGTGACAAGTTTTATAACAGAGTTATTATTATATTGTACAGACATTTGCAGAGAACCTATAAATATTAAATATATGAATTGTTTACTCTGAAACCGATTTCAATATTTAAAAATATGTTTGGTAAATATTTATCGTTTTTATTTTGATTCTAATTATTGCGTAGTGGGTTTCTTGGCTTATGTTTCCACTAGCTAGATGGTTAACGAGAGATGCTTCGTTCTTATCACCGTCTAAATATCTCTTAGTAATCAGGGATTGGTTCCAGGGTAAATATTTGGCTTATACGCCTATAGGAGATTGTACAAAAGAGTATTTTTCAGTAGTATTGCAAATGTAACAGCAGAAAACGCATATTTCATATGTTAATAATCAAGACGATGTACGATTATGGTGATTCAATATTATTATTTAAATGTAATCCTTATCAATAAGTGCTAATCTTCGATCAAATAGAATGGTAGATACACGATTCGCGCTCGAAAAGTTGCACCGGCGAAACAGCGCACTAATCGAGTTTCGGAGCTGTTTTGTCCACAGTAGTTTCAATAAACCGCGCTCTCGCACGTCTCGCGATGACGAAGGTTAGTGAAAAGATGCAAAAACTACGCGTCAAAAGTTAAAAAGAAAGATGGAGTGTCATACTTTCAGTATGTACCGTTTTTGTTGTTGTTTGTAAGTATGCATGATGCTCGGGGACATTATTTAGGCTTTTTTTGTATGAGACTGTGTATCTACCATATTTGATCGAAGGTGCTAATGATTAGAAAGAAATAGTACTTCCTTCCATAAGTTATAGGCGTTTCATAATTTATTTTTCAATCAGAGCTCATCTTCCAAATACATACTATACGATAAAGTTACATGTAGGCGATAAGGGGATAAATGATAACTATAATTTAAAAAGGGTCTTGAACAATCTCTGAGAGAGTGAAATCCTATCAAAAACGATTTGTATGGTCATAGAGGAAAAGAATACTATGTCAGGGGCAGATAAATGTACAATTTGAAATTGGTTGTTATAGGGGTAGTTTTATCTGCCCCCTACTGTACAACTATAGTGTAGACACATTCATTTTTCGTTTAGGTTGTCACTTTAAATGTAATACTAACATACACAGCATGATTTTGAACCATTAACTATATTGAAATCCTGAAATCAGAGTTCCTAATAAAAACTGCAAAAAAGGTAAAAAAATACTTCTTATAGAAATTGGCCCAGCTGATCCGCGACAAATTTTTTGGTTATTTTAACCTTTTTTCTTGCAATTCTGTATTCTATTAGGGTTTCTGATTCCGAGATTTCAATATGAAATCACGCTGTATAATACAGAGACCAATTTTTACCTTTATAGTAATAGCATTATTTCATCATCATCATCAGGTCCTTTTTAGTCTCCACTACAGGAGCACGACCCTCTCTGTACTACAAGAGCCATACTTGGCCAGAGCAGCCAGAGGACTTGGCCTACACTCTCCACGCTGGCCAGACGGGTTGAAGAGGTCTCACAGATGTTTATAAGCTTTTTTTAGCTTGTATTTCCTAAGTCGTCTTCTACGACATCCACGGGAAGACTTGGAGTGGTCCTATTCTACTCTGCCGGATACCACACGGCTAACATTATTTATTCATTACCATACAGGCAAATATTGGTCTCGCAACTAGTAGTAGTTGTACCTTCCTCTCGGAATTAATTCAAGCATACCCCTCTGTCGTCTACACGCAACTTTTAATGATGTGTTCCGTGTACAGTAGCGCACAATCTATCGCCGGATTTTTTGTACCATAAACGAAACTCTGTAATCCTGTGATTGTGGTGGTAAATTAGGAAATATATGATGTAAGTCCACAAAACTTGGTTTTAATAGCGGGCTCCATTCATACCCAAAGGGTAAAATAGTTTTTACCCTTTGAATATAGCCTCAGCCTCCGCTGTCCGACCCCTATAACAACAATTGAAAGAATAATCTTTCAGATATATAAACCGACTTCATACTACTGAACCGGGTCATATATACTGAACCGACTGTAATTAAATTAAAACGGAACCAACTTTAAAACGTAACCTATCAAACAAAAAACGATTTTTTTTAATTGGTTCAACCGGTGCTGTGCGATAATAAAACATTAAAAAATATAACCGAATTGGTAACCTCCTCCCTTTTTAGGGTTCCGTATCCAAAGCGTAAAAACGGGACCCTATTAATGTCGCTCCGCTGTCAGTTTGTCTGTCTGTCCGTCTGTCACCAGGCTGTATCTCATGAACCGTGATAGTTAGATAGCTGAAATTTTCATAGATGATGTATTACTGTTGCCGCTATAACATCAAATATTAAAAAGTAGAATTAAATAAATATTTAAGGGGGCTCCCATACAACAAACGTGATATTTTTGCTTGTTTTTGCTCGTTATTGAGATCGGCAACAGGTAGACACTTGCAATATTCACAGAATATAAAATTATATATTCACTTTAAAAATAAATAATTAAATAAAAATAAAATTAATATTAAGGGGGGTTTTCATACAAAAGACATTTTTTTTTGCCGTCATACTTAACGGCACGGAACCCTTCGTTTGCGATATCGATTTGCAATTGATCGGTTCCAATGTTTAAGCCGGTTAACAGTAATAATAATTAGTGGAAAAGAGAGAATAGTTCGTCTACCACCAGCCTTCCTCCAATATCTGGGTAGATAAAAACTTTTTAGGCCACAAAAAATTATAAAATAACAAAAAATTGACAAAAAATTTAACCGCCGGAAAACCTGAAAAGCAAAAAATAAGAAACTTTTCTTATTTAACCTTAATCCTTAATGCCTAAGTTCTTAAACTAATGTAAGTATACCTAAGTAATTTTGAGTCGGCGCCAAACAAGCAAATTAATTACGTAAATCAATTCGAGGCGTATTTCTTTATTTAGCGTCCTTTTTTATTCATTGATTGGCGCCGATTCAAAATTACCTATGTTATTAGCTGTTAGTATACTTACGTTACTTTATAAACTAAGTTATTAAGGTTAAGTAATAGTAAATACACCCGATCAGACCGCAGAAGTTAGACCGGTTTTCACGTTTCCACGACTTCATACAAACTAGAGTTGCACTGCAACTTGCACTGTTTTTGTTGCATTTAAAAGACCTTTTCAACGATACCCTACACGTTGGGGTCAGTCCAATTTAATTTTTTAAATTCTCTTTACGTTGAAGAAAAAACAACATTTTTTTCATAATTTTAAAAACCAACTTTTGGAACTTCAATATCTATCTCTCCACCAATTTTACGTGACAATCGGTGCAGTAGCGGCGGAGTACGAGCCCGGACGGACGGACAGTCATGACGAAACGATAAGGCTTCCTTGTGGACTACGGAACCCTAAAAACGAATTAGATGAACGAGGCCGATTGTTGGATTGAATTAATTTAAGTGGTAGCTGTCGACTCCGCTTGTGTAAATAAAGATCGGATTTTTTAAGGCTCACATCGCGGATGCAGATGCGGATGTTAAAGATCTTATATAAATATAGTATATGAATTCATTATTAAAACAATGATAAAGTAATTATTAATAACACTCAAGATATCTATCTATACGATAAGTTATCCACAGCGTAAACAAACACGTGATTATTTATTTACAAGAAACAAACGATGCACCACATCAAACGCGTCGGATCACTAATTTTTTCGATCTTATTCGTATTGGTTTGTCACGTACGAACGGCACGAGCGCGCCATTTGCCCGTCCCACCCTATTTCTTTCTTGTCGCAACTTGTAATACATTCGCATCTGCATCACATCCGCTTTTAATTATTGCGAATGCGGATGCAGATGTCCAAATCTATGCGAAAGCTCAGGATTTGCGGATGTGGATGCGAATATTTGCAACATCCCTGATTCGAATCCCTTCCGAGATGGCTTGTAGTTGGCTCATTGGAAAAGGGGCGTTACCAAATTTTTGCACCCTGGCTCCCAATATGGTGAGACGGGCTTGCACTGACCTTTTGAGGGATTTGCCTGAGGTGCACTTGCGTGGCCTTCAGTAATGCCATGCCGTAGATATCTACGGTATGGCATTACCGATAATATTATCCACCTCCCTAAATCTTCTGATAACGTTGTAGATCTATGTTTTCTTAATTCTTGTTGGAATATTTAATTAAGATTGCAAAAATTAATCTTTGTATTGACTAATAACTGTCAGTTTCAAAAGCAATCGAGCCATCTTGTTGTTTACTTCGCCCGACCTCTACCTGTCATTCATTCATTCGTGTTTGCGCTGTATTAGGAATCGGACGTATCACTTCCAACTTGGAAGTGATACGTCCGATTCCAACTTGGAAGTGATACGTCCGATTCCTAATACAGCGCAAACACGAATGAATGAATGACAGGTAGAGGTCGGGCGAAGTAAACAACAAGATGGCTCGATTGCTTTTGAAACTGACAGTTATTAGTCAATACAAAGATTAATTTTTGCAATCTTAATTAAATATTCCAACACGCCCCCTCAAAAATTAATTCTTATACAATCAAAGACTGCCTAAACAGAACTATATAACTTCCAAGTAGGTCTGGGGAAAATACAAAATAATGATCCAACATTTGTTGCTCAGGATAAGGAAAAACCCAGAAAAACCTTATCAGATTATTTCATCTGCAATATATGCAATATATGTAATTAAATTAGTAATTAATCACATTTATGCTTATGTAAATACACAGATTACTGTAAACCTCATTTCATGGAATGTGATTGTAGATAATGGCTTCGTAAATGCATCTGTCATTGGCCTGTGGGAATGTAATTTTGTTTTATTACATTTTACTCAATCTGTTCCCTTAAAAAAAATGGTATTTGATATCTATCCGTTTATGATTAGTCGGATTATTAGCAATGCTTATACAACCGCTGTTGTCCTCATATATCACAATAGGTGTAGAAATATTAACATTAATACTTTTTGCTAAGGACTTGAGCCACAAAACTGGCTTCATATAATGAACAGATTATATATATACTGTTATTGAAAAGGAAATGATTCATATATAACAAACAAAATATTAACGATATATATACTGGCTTCATACTCAGTCTCAATGGAGGAGGCTGCAACTGACAGTTGTTTCTTTGTACTCCAGGTTATTGAACATTGTTCAAACAATTTATTTAGATACCCGGTTGTACTTCTTCTGTCATTTGTATCATTTCCTCCCCAATCTGAGTCTACATATTCACATTAATTTAATAATAATTCCTGGCCAAAACAAAAATTATATTTTATATTTTACTTGGAAGTTCCAAGTAAAATATAAAATATAATTTTTGTTTACTCGATATTCAGTTTGTTTATTTGGCGCTACCTTAATATTCAATAGGTTATGGCCCAGTGTGCGCGTATTTAGCTGCGTTAATATTAAATCGAAAGTGAATCAGTTTTAAATTATAAAACCGTAACGGCCGCTACTACGATGGATTTAAAAAAATAAAACGAAATATAAAACCGTCGATAGTGAGAAGTATAGCATACGGAAATTTAGATTACGGGCGCTATTAAGTGTAATAAACGTGTTAAAAGTGACTGATAGTTATCCTATTATGCGATATAGTTGAATATATAACCGATTCGTCCCTTGGTTTTGCGAAAGAATGTCATCACTGCAGCCGGAAAGGACATGTGCAAAACGACTATTCTGGAGCATCGGATCACATTATTAACAGGGAAGATTTATTTAGTAATTTTACTGATTTACCTAATCCGTTAAAAATTTCAATTACTAAACACGGTGACTTTATTTCAGAAACAAGAAAAGGGACATTAGCGGACGTACTTTTCTGCACTGAGGCCCCGTACAACCTGTTGTCTGTTTCAAAGTTGCAACGAGCTGCAACGACAGTCATCTTTGGTCAACGGGGCACTCAAATATGTAAAGATGGTAAAACAATAATGAAAGGTAGGTCAGTTCATAATTCAATTGCTTTAGATTTTGTGATATCTGTGAATTTGAATCGCCCTGTTTCCCAAATGTGTATTAGTACCACAAATAATTACGAATTATGGCATCAGTGCTTGGGGCACATGAGTAAAAAAAAAAAATTAAAAAAAAAATATTATTGTTGGTATAAATTAAATTGACAAAGTGGTACCTAATGATAATTTGTGCGAGTCTTGTGTATATGGGAAACAGAGTAGACTACCATTCAATCAGAGCAAAAATACATTGAACGACCACTATACGTTGTATGTGTTTGAGATTTAATTTAAAATTAGTTTATTTATATTGCGATAACGGTGGAGTGTATTATCCACTGATATGAAAAGATATTGTGTTGAACTTACCATTTAACGGTTCCAAGAACGCCAATTAAATGGTGTTTCAGAGGTAAGAACTATAACTATATAACGTATGGTAAGACGAACTATAACTGAGAAAGTTCGTTCTATGTTAAATGGTGCAAATCTATCAGAATTATCTTGGGGTGAAGCTGTTTTAACTGCTGTTAACTTACTTAGTTTGCTATGCTTTATCTAAAACACCATTTGAAATGTGGCATAACAAAAAAAAAAACCACAAATAAAATATTTAAGAGTTTTTGGTCCAACAGTTTGTGTGCATAATAAAACCTTTAAAACAAAATTCGATGTGAAGTCATAGAAAGGTATTGTTGTTGGATATTAACCAAACGAATACAAAGTTTGGAAGCCTGAGGGGAATATTTGATATTCTCATGATTTTGTTAACATTGACAATAATTTTAAAGTCAATGAAGTCTCAATATACTGACAGATGTAAATCAGATACCTGTAAATCTGATAATTATGTCATTGTGGATGAGACAATTTTTCTACAATCAGGCCTGTATTGCAACCTGAAGGGAATACTGGAAATTCTCATGAAAGTCTCAATATACTGACATATGTAAATCAGATACCTGTAAATCTGATAATTATGTCATTGTGGATGAGACAAATTTTCTACAATCCAGGCCAGTATTGCAACCTGAAGGGAATACTGGAAATTCTCATGAGTCTCAATATACTGACAGATGTAAATCAGATACTTGTAAATCTGATAGAATTCGCAAAACTAACCATGACATATCCGAATTAAAAACTGCAAAATGATACATTTTCTGAAAATCATTCAGTGGCCAATGATACTGAAAGCTCGAGACAATATTGTTGAACTTCGTAGGAGTGATAGGCTTAAAGGTCGTCCCCCTATATCATATATAAAAAATGATTATCTTATGTCTGCTCAATCAGTTATTATGTAAAGTGCCGAATTCATTTCAAGAGATTAAAACCCGAGACGATAAAGCTCAGTGGGAAAATGCTATTGAAGATGAATTAAATTCTCTTTCATTAAATAAGACATGGACTTTAGTACCACGACCAGATAACAAAAATGTTATAGATTGCAAATTGGAAGACCTTTAAGATATAAAGCCGGGCTGGTTGCTAGGGGATTTAGTCATTATTGCTTTTGCTAATCAATATAATTTACTAGTACACCACATGGACGTAAAGACTGCTTTTCTGAACGCGGAATTAAAAGAAGAAATATATTTGAAAGTTCCAGAAGGCGTGTCTTGTAAAAGTGGCTATGTTTGTAAATTAAATAAAGCATTATACGGGTTTTAGCCCGTCAGACAGCTAGATGCTGGTTTGAAGTTATTAAGCAGTCACTCAAGGGTTTTAAAAATTCATCAGTTAATAGATGTATTTATGTATTAGAAAAAGGCGATATTCAAAAAAAAAAATACGGTACTTTATGTCAATGCTTTAGTGATTGTCTGATAAAATAGCAATTAATAATTTTAAAATGTATTTAATGTGTAAATTTGAGATGGCCGATTTACAAGAAATGAAGTTGTTTCTTGGTATAAAAAAAAAAAATCTCGAAGTGATAATATGATAATGTTAGATCAAAGTGCATACATTAAAACAGTTTTGGCTAAATTTAAAATGCAGGATTGAAAACCTATAAATATTGTAGTGATAATATGATAATGTTAGATCAAAGTGCATACATTAAAACAGTTTTGGCTAAATTTAAAATGCAGGATTGAAAACCTGTAAATATTCCATTAGAGAGCAAACTGAGTTATGAAGCACTATATTCTGACAAAAATCATAATGCACTATGTCATAATGTAAAAGGTAAGGACCTAATTTAAGTACAAGTGTTAATATACTGATCAGGTATACTAATAAAAATAAAAACGAACTGTGGCAATGTCTTAAAAGAGTGCTTAGGTATTTGAAAGGCACAATTAATTTAAAGTTATGTTATACAAGGTGTGAATACAGTAACATCATATGTGAATATGTACGGCGGTAACTTGACTTGCCCACATTGTGCTCGTACATTTGTGGCGAACATAGCGTACATGAGCAATATCAGGACTCACGCAACTAGTTCCTGAAATTGTGTATATTAAAAACTTTGCCAGTCACTGTAGCCGAAAACGGCCAGGAATTATTATTAAATTAATGTGAATATGTAGACTCAGATTGGGGAGGAAATGATACAAATGACAGAAGAAGTACAACCGGGTATCTAAATAAATTGTTTGAACAATGTTCAATAACCTGGAGTACAAAGAAACAACTGTCAGTTGCAGCCTCCTCCATTGAGACTGAGTATGAAGCCAGTATATATATCGTTAATATTTTGTTTGTTATATATGAATCATTTCCTTTTCAATAACAGTATATATATAATCTGTTCATTATATGAAGCCAGTTTTGTGGCTCAAGTCCTTAGCAAAAAGTATTAATGTTAATATTTCTACACCTATTGTGATATATGAGGACAACAACGGTTGTATAAGCATTGCTAATAATCCGACTAATCATAAACGGATAGATATCAAATACCATTTTTTTTAAGGGAACAGATTGAGTAAAATGTAATAAAACAAAATTACATTCCCACAGGCCAATGACAGATGCATTTACGAAGCCATTATCTACAATCACATTCCATGAAATGAGGTTTACAGTAATCTGTGTATTTACATAAGCATAAATGTGATTAATTACTAATTTAATTACATATATTGCATATATTGCAGATGAAAT
Source organism: Elegia similella (assembly GCA_947532085.1). Lineage (NCBI taxonomy): Eukaryota > Metazoa > Arthropoda > Insecta > Lepidoptera > Pyralidae > Elegia > Elegia similella. The sequence continues at coordinate 23,512,863 of OX383930.1, forward strand.
GATCTGATAAGGTTTTTCTGGGTTTTTCCTTATCCTGAGCAACAAATGTTGGATCATTATTTTGTATTTTCCCCAGACCTACTTGGAAGTTATATAGTTCTGTTTAGGCAGTTAACGTTGTAGATCTATGTTTTCTTAATTCTTGTTGGAATATTTAATTAAGATTGCAAAAATTAATCTTTGTATTGACTAATAACTGTCAGTTTCAAAAGCAATCGAGCCATCTTGTTGTTTACTTCGCCCGACCTCTACCTGTCATTCATTCATTCGTGTTTGCGCTGTATTAGGAATCGGACGTATCACTTCCAAGTAAAATATAATTTTTGTTTACTCGATATTCAGTTTGTTTATTTGGCGCTACCTTAATCTTCAATACTTCTTTTGAAATCTTTTTTGACTTGAAGTAGACCAAAGACCACTATTAATAAAGCTACTCGTAGTTAACTTATTATTAAAAAATATCAACCACCTACCTGCTTGACACTAAATCCTCCTTGAGTATGTTTTTGCCCTTTAATCAGTTCCATCCACCCTTTTATGCTGCTAAATTCCGTTGTCTTCACATGATTCGCTCCTTACCCATACAGTTATGATTTTCCTTTGATTTTCCTCATAGGGCTGAGATTTTCTATATGGTTGCCACAGTGACATTAATCATTAATCTACCTAATTTCATTTCATTTCATTTCATTTCATTTCATTTCATTTCATTTCATTTCATTTCATTTCATTTCATTTCATTTCATTTCATTTCATTTCATTTCATTTCATTTCATTTCATTTCATTTCATTTCATTTCATTTCATTTCATTTCATTTCATTTCATTTCATTTCATTTCATTTCATTTCATTTCATTTCATTTCATTTCATTTCATTTCATTTCATTTCATTTCATTTCATTTCATTTCATTTCATTTCATAGCGGCGCTGTGCACTTTTTGGGATGGGTAAAAATGTTAAACTCGCGCCAGGACACGTGACCAGTGAAAACTTCTTTAGCGGCGATGTGCACTTTTTGGGACGGGTAAAAATTTTTGAACTCGCGTCAGGACACGTGACTGGATCAAAAATTCGTAAGACGGACACGTGACCTGACCTAAGGCGCTCCCGGAGTGCATCCCGTTGTTTTTCATTTATTTGTGCTGTAACAAAAATGGCGTCTCGTATAACACCTTGCGCCTTGCTAAATTTCATGTTTCTAGGTCAAAGTCAAAGTCAAAGATTTTTATTCAAAATTGGATACATGTATCTCTTTTTGAACGTCATATCAGGTCAATAGGAAATACCCCTATAAAATATATGTTTAGATTTCCATGTGGAATGTGGATGTCCAAAATATACTTACTCACGAACGACATAAATCGTCGTATATTGTCATTGTGTTTTATTAAATAACTTTATCTCTTTTCTTACATAATATATTTTATATAATGTATATCACATATGGCAACATACTTACTTACTTACTGCAATGGCGCAGCGACCAAAAGTGGATCTTGGCCTCCGACACTAGAAGGCGCCATTTCTTGCGATCATGCGCCAGCTGTGGCCAATCGCACACTCCGAGGCTTTGTAGGTCTTTCATGATCTCGTCACAACAGCGATACCTAGGACGGCCGACCGGTCGACGATCATCTCTGTACGGCTCGATCCTCTTCTATTCTCTCTACGTGTCCGAACCACCGAAGACGAGCTGATTTTATTTCACCAATGATGTTTGGCTCGCACACTAGATCTTCGATTTCCTGATTCTTCCAGGCTCTCTAAGTCCCATTTTCTCTTTGCGTTGGTCCCAGGATTTTACGGAGGATTCCTCTCCGCCACTAACAGCTTTTGTTCTTCCTTCAAAGTAAGTGTCCACGCTTCACAACCGTACATCAAGATTGGTTTAATTACAGTTTTGTACACCCGGATCTTGACGTTCCTGCGCAATATCTTGGACACCAAAACTTTGTGGAGTGCCGCGTTGTGGATTCGTATTTGAATTTCCTCCTGTCTTTGGTTTGTGTCCGTTATTGTGCAGCCTAGGTATTTCAACTTGCTGACAGCTGACACCTTTGTATATGGTCTCTTTCACGTTTAGGTTTTTTCTTCTCTCCCTAGTATTTTTATACCTCTTCATATGAAGGTACTCAGTCTTCTCCTTGTTGATTCTGAGACCCACTTTCCTTCACTCATCTTCCAACACCTCAGCCATTTCTTGTAAGTCCTGCTGGCATTTTCCTAGTAAAGCCAGATCATCGGTATATCCAATAATTTCATGAATGCCATTCAGCTGTACTCCGCCGTCAACCTCTAGGACCCTTCGAATGACATGTTCGAGCACGTCTCTTAGTTTGAGACCCGTCACCACCTAAAATTCTGCTGTTAAGGATGATCCAACTTTTATCTTCATATTGCTGTGCCTTGTGGCCACCTCAAACATCCTAAGTAGTTTTGATAGGATCTTAAAAGATCTTATAATTGCATAATGTGCATTCCTATCCACACTATCGTAGGCCTTGGTAAAATCCATGGTAACATAATGCTTAATAATCCTACCATATCCATACTAATATTATAACTGCGAAATTAACTCTGTCTGCCTGTCTATCTGTCTTCTTTTCACGCTTCAACCAATTAAACCAATCTAAGTAGATGAAATTTGGTATGGAGTTAGTTTGAGGCCCGGGGAAGGACATAGGATACCTTTGGTTCCGGGAAATTGTACTGTTCCCGAGGGATCGACACTAAGGCGGGCGGAGCCGCGGGCAAAAGCTAGTGTAATCTATAAAGGAAACATTAATTAGATGATTCGTTTTTTTTGGAAGGCGAGGGCAGAACCAGCCTATATAGTCAACATCACCAAAGGGCCCCCAGGAGGGACGGACCTCGGCTTTGGGCGTTGCCTTTGTGCGCAAGGCTTGGAGAGACAGCAAACTCTCATATTACCTGATGGGCCGGGTATACGTACATGCAAAGCCTGAAGAGCCATTCTGAGAAACAATTGACTAGCTCCGTGGCGCAGCGGTCAACACGCCAGCCTGCGACACGGAGTGACCGGGTTCGATCCCCGGCCAGGTCAAGATGAAAAATGATCTTTTTCAGATTGGCGTGGGTCTTGGATGTGTATCTATATATGTATTTGTTATAAAATATAGTATCGTTGAGTTAGTATCCCATAACACAAGTCTCGAACTTACTTTGGGGCTAGCTCAATCTGTGTGATTTGTAAAAAAAAAGGCAAAAGCAAAGGCTTTTGCCTTTTTTTTTTACAAATCAAAAATCTCCAAAGGGAGAGCAGCAACTCTCATCTTTTGCCTTATGGGCCGATAAGTTTAGTTCTTTCTTCTTACATCTCCAAGGGACTGTAGACCTGAATATTTGATATCAATTTAAACTTGATACCTATAGTCCTCTATGCGGTCCTGAGAATGTGTGGGTTGCCAGACAGACGGGTAACGGACTGATCCTATAAGTATTCTTTTTTACCTTCTGTGGTACTATGGGACCTTCTGTGGTACTATGGACTGCCTTGACTGCGGTCGTTTTGCGATTGCCACTTCTCGCCATCTTGGGAAGATATACAAAATCAAATAGAAAATCCATTGTGTCTGCGTTTCTCGCGCTTGATGGGTTAAACATCAAATAATAGGCACATAATATACATTAGATAAAAAAATTATAACTATAATATAATATACGTACAATAAAATATAATAGAAAGAAAATGCCTAGTTGCCTATCCGCTTCAAAGGGACCATAAAACTACTAATTTAATTTTCAAAACAAAGTAATAATTCAAATGTCATGTTTCGAGAAGGTAAATAACATGAGCTTGAATGAAAGTAGGTAGGGAGGAGGAAGGGGGGGGGGGGGGGGGAGTTGACCTGCAAGTAGGTCGGGTGCACCGACGATCGATGCACCGTTACTGCAACTTATTTCACCCTTGCGAATGTGACCGCCCGTATAGTATAACCCTTTGTTTTTCATTTAATTTGATAAGATAGATAAGAATTTTGTTAATTTCATTAGACAATTAGACATAAATTACGATATACATACTTATATAAAATAAGCGGCCCGCCCCGGCTTCGCATGTGTAGATATCTTAGTTAAAGGTATTTAATACCTATGTCATCAGGGATATTAGGATACTAATCGTGAAAGATTTTTTCAAATCGGTCCAGTATTTTCGGAGCCTTTACAATGCAAACGAACAAAGAATCAAATCTTTCCTCTTTATAATATTAGTGTAACAAAGGTTCGTTAGTTACACAATTTATAATCAAGAACGGCTGTACTGATGTTAATGAAATTTAGTATGGAGGTAGCTGACACCCTAGATAAACATTTAGGCTATTAAAAATTGATTAAGGATTAGGAAATTTAAAAAAAATCTTCTGTTCCATAGATTTTAGCCGAGTAGATATTCCACTTTTGTATGAAAGAGCAGATAATTTTTTCACGATGTCGAAGTTGGTTCCATTATGAAAGTTGTTCAGATTCGTGGTCTGAGTCACTCCTAAAACGTTTGCTAATGAATTCAATTTCACCTGTATAGGTATAAAAGACTTAGGTAGGTATACATTTTATAAGAAGTATTTGTAAGTATCAGCTTTTGTTTTAAGCTAGCATGTACAATTGATAAATTTACGCGCCTTGAAGGTTGCAAACCCTACTTGTAAGTTAAGTAGATGTATTCTGTGAACCACTTTATGATTATTATACAATAAACAAAAAAAATATTTTCGTTATAAGAGTTTGTAATAAACAATGCTATACTATCAAGAAATAACATAATAACATAACGGCTAGCTCCGTGGCGCAGCGGTCAACAGGCCAGCCTGCGACACGAGAGTGCCCGGGTTCGATCCCCGGCCAGGTCAAGATGGAAAATGATCTTTTTCAGATTGGCCTGGGTCTTGGATGTGTATCTATAAATGTATTTGCTATTAAAATATAGTATCTTTGATCCCGTATCACAAGTCTCGAACTTACTTTGGCGCTAACTCAATCTGTGTGATTTGTCCGTATATATTTATATTTATAACATGTAGTGATAAAATACACGGGGGCAGGGCTTCACCCGGCGGTCTAAGGTCTATGTAAGACTCTTTCTATAATGACACCGTTACCTTTATACTTAAGTACTTGATGCCTTCCAGGTGGGCGTACTTGATACCTTACAGGTGTCGTGTCGCCTGTTTACGTCCATTTATTATAATTACGATTTTAAAATTTTAATCAGTCTTAAGTAATTTAGGTTAAATATTGCCGAGGTGTTAATAATCAACCTGTATCTATATAAGATACTTATATATAGTACTTACACATTCTGTTCCATCCAACCAAGAAATTCATCCTCATCAGAAAAGTTTATAGGTAAAACTCAGTGAAATAAATAAAAAAACACGAAAATTAATAAGCGTAAGAAATGATGCTACTTACGTAAAAAAAATATTATTAGTCCGTCAGTTACTTATTCAAAAAATATTGGACACATATTGTCTTTTGTCAATTAAACAAAAAATAAAGATACAGCAATATAAAATTCCGTGTGACGTCACAGTTTGCTACACTTTATACCGGACTATGACGTCACGAGCCCCTACTCATTATCTTTATCAATAAATTTTCCATTGTCAAATAAAAAAAATACGTATACAATATTTTTGATTATCTTTCTGACATATTATATGTTGACCCCTACCCCCTACGATCAAATATAATGGTAGATACAAAAGTCGCGCTCGAAAGGTGGCACCGGCAAAACAGCGTACTAATCGAGTTTCGCGATGACGAAGGTATAGTGAAAAAGATGCAAAAACTACAATCAAAAGTGAAAAAAAAAAATGGAGTAATACTTTTAGTATGTACCATTTTTGTCGTTGTTTGTAAGTATGCATGATGTTTTGGTTCGGGGACATTATTATGGCTTCATTTTGTATGAGACTTTGTATCTACCATTATATTTGATCGAAGGAACTAGCCTTTTGTCGAGTAATTTGATACAAACTAGGAAGAGAAATTTTGAATGTGATTTTTCTAATGGAACCAAGTTTTAGATACGCTAGGCGATTAAACAGAAGGAGGGAGAGCAAAAGATAGATCAGCCGGCCTTCTTACTAACTTTCATAAACTTAGTAGTAGTTTGATAAATTAGAAGAAGAGAAGAACAGATTAACTTCGAACCTAGCGCAAAGAAGATTTTTTTATTTGCTACTTGGGTACGGCGATGACTATCTAGATATTTATTTTTTGATATTATATCTATTTTTATTTATTACATACAAATATTCGACGGGTTCTTAAACCACAAAGGAAAATACTAGCTAGTACCATATGGAACTGTCATACACACACATGTCATACTTAACATAGTCGCCCGTCGACACTCAGTAGCACCAAGTCTCTTTCATTCCTTACAGTTACGTACTGGAGTGGAATGAAAGACTTCAATTAGTTATCTATCTTTATATCTATTGAGTTAAACCTACATGCAAGTGAAAACGTGCCGAAGATGTTACCTACTAAGTTTAATTCCCAATAACTAACAGCATCAATAGTCCCTATTAAAGTCAACAAATCAAAATCTCATCAATGAACAGGATCTCGCCCGGAACTAATACAAAGTGGCTTGTTAATTAGAACTTCAGATAATCTGCAGTCCTTTCTAGAACCTAGCTTCCTGTCCCGAAAACTCCAGAACCTTATTACAAGGAGATAAAGATTAAATTGCAATGTGTAAGATTGTGGTGATGGATAGGACGCACGCGCGGAGCTATCGACTACCTTTGCCCCTCGCCCTTCCCTCTGAAACCTGAATGTAGTACTCAGGTCAGGACTCGAATAAGGGATAGGATTCTAGATGACGTCAGCTGTGCAAGAATTCCTTTATGCAACTTAATGGTATTTCAATTGACGTGAAATAGGTGATTGTAGGCGATTCTGATATCGAGTTTTTGAATAGAACATCGTTCTTTTTTATTTATTGGATTATTAGCCTTCGCCCGCGGCTCCGCCCGCGTCAATGTCGATCCCTCGGGAATAGTAATTTTTCCCGGGAATGATGATCGGTTCAGTAGTTACGGCGTGAAAAAGTAACAAACAAACAAACTCACTTTCGCATTTATATTATTAGTATTGTTTTTTTGTAATGGATGGGCGATTGATGCCTGCTTATCTGTAATAAAAAATCAAACAGTACAACTGCCTATACTTTAAAAAAAATATAGTCAGTATAATACTTGGGATACTTGGGATGTTCTTAGGATTCTAGAGATACTCGTAAGTACCAAATATGCTCAGACATTTAGAAGTTTTAAAAGGCGTAATATAGAAACTCACATTCATGAACCTTGAATACATTACACCGAAAACATGACACCCCCTTTAGTACAGTTGTGTAAAAGACATTTTTTTTTATTAATTATTGAAGTAGGCATTTGTCTCCCATCTCACCTGATGGTAAATGATGATGAAGACATCCGAATCTTTAAATAAATTTCCAAAGATTCAAAGATTTATTCAGAAAATAGGCCTTTTCAGACACTTTTTCACGTCAATTTACATTTTAAATAATACTTGTTATATTCAAATTATTAATTATTGTTCAAAAGCTACAAACTACTAGCGTTTCGGAACCGACCACTACAGAGAAGAAGACTCTTTTCAACAGTATTGATGAAGGGCTTTGTATAATATTTTATATTTTTATCTTTTCTTTTTTTTTTCTGATGTCATGTTATACAATTTCAATTTACATATTTTTGTGGAATACGTTATGTTAGCGATCGAGCGTGCAACAACAATAGATATGATAAAAGTCTCAATGATAGATAGAAGTTCCAATGATCATTGTGCATAATTAAATTGCCTTTTGAAAATTACAAGGGTTCTCTCACAAAATAACTCGAACTCGAACAAAGCCAAAAGCTATGAACATTAGCAAAAGAATGCGTACGTGCCAGCGAAGTTATGGATGAGTATTATACCAGACGTAAATAACCCTATAGGTACCTACTGCGTACTTTAAATTGCAATTGAAATGTTATAAATAAACCTGCGATTTTACTTTTAATTAAAATCTTGCCTACATTTTGAAACACCCTAAATATGCAATACCGCATGCTCTCGGACCATAACGAGTTCCTGAATAGAGATGGTCGTTTTTAAAACGACATGTATATAATGAAACACTATTATTTTATTTAAGCACATAACCACGTTATCTTATTTAAGCAACTTTTAAATTCTGCTCAACATTGCTTACTAAAAATTAATTCGATAGACAAATAGGTACTAAACACCGGCCGCGCGACGCGGGCGCTGCGCAAGGCAAGGTAATAAATGAAAAAGGCTTAAGTTCCATTGTAATCCGATCCAAAAACTTAAGTAGTTTAGATTTCTTTTCCTTTGGTATTTTTATTCCATATGGTACCTAACGCGATTGTCTGTAGGTGGGATGAATGCGACGATAAACATCCAAGAACACTTGGATGTTTAAGACGAACTTATCGATACCTTAACTGTTGAAATCACCGAGCATCGTGGTCGAAATACATCCAGCCGTTTGGAAGATACGAGGTAATAAAGAAATCGATAAACATACACGCTAAACACATAACCCTTCTTGCGATTGGGTAAAAATTAGCAAACTTACGCGTAAACTCACGTGCTGTAATCAGGAATGTGATAAGTCAGACTAAAGCAAATCTTGATCTTTTCCACGCTGGTCTGAGAGAGAAGAAAAACGTAGAATATACCTACCACCTCTTATTGGGCAGGTCGTAGAAGCCGATCGGGGAAATCTGAGGAATCATGTTCATAGGCGTTGCGGCTAGCAACCCATCACTATTTTGATATCATTTTCAACCTAACGCCCACCTACATGCTAAACATGTCTTTTAGATCTTAAAGACCTGGGCTTTGTCTACCCTGCAAGGTAAAAAGATTGGCTGGTATGTTGAAAATTACCTATAAGTCTTATACTAGTGTGTTAAGAAAGGTAAGTGCTGTCCTGACTTAGGTATTACTAGGTTATTGCCTTCATAAGACGAAGACTGTAAAGGTAATCCCAATAAGTTAATACAATTACAATAAAAATAATATTATTTATTTCTAGTTTTCGAAAGAATACCATTATCCACAGTTGAGAAATAAGCAATGATGGGGCAATATCACTATAACAAGTTATTCCCATTCTAAAGGTAAACAATACACAAAAGGACAGAAAACTGCTGAATAGGTGGTTTCTATCTCCATGCAGTTCGGTTTATAATCGCTTGACAATGGATCTTGATATCCAATGCCAGAGTGACTTCAGGATATTATATTTCAGTAGCCATTAGACCAACAAAAACAGCCATTACGGGAAAAATTGCTACTCATAATAGTGCTATTGCTAACAAACTTTTGGCTCTATGTGATTGCTAATTTGTCCGGTCCATGGAGAAAGTTATCCAACAAATTAGCTCTAGATTACACATACGAGTAGAAAAATAAGAATGATAATAATTATAGTTAAGAGTTACAAAATATAACGTCTTATCTTAATGAAAGGCCTAAACGCAATGGCAAGTCCTTTGCGAAACTCGAAAATTATCTTAATATAAAGCTCTTTAAACCGAATTCAAAAGGTAGGAGGTTTTAAATTCATCGAAATCTTTTTGTTATGTATCCTACCCATAGATTTAAAAAAAAATGCGTCTCTCATTCTACCACATAAACATTTTTATTTGGAAGGGTAACTTCCCATTGGTCCATGTAAATTTAAAGTAGGTTTTATTTATCAGAAAGATTAATTTATAATCTATTTCCGGTTACATTCGGATAGTGCGGTGCAATTTTTTTTAAAATCTATTGTGCGGTGCGTCCGAGTTGTTCTGAGGTCCGAGCTCAGAACAAGGACTCCTCCGAGTTAGGGAACCCATATTGCGTTATTTAGGCTTAAGAGACCGGCCGCCTGCCTATATACATATTTTCCCCGGGTATGTTCTTGTGCGCAAAATATTTGTGGTCCTCTTCTTAGCAAAAACCCCACTATTCAGGTTAATAGAAGAAAACAAGGTTATTTAGCTAAAATTTTCGACTCTAGTACAAGCTTTTAATTTCAGAACTACCAAATTTGTTAACAAATTTTCAACTGTAAAATTTGGTGACAGTATTGAGAAGTTCTGCATCGTCAGACCGGCTTGTTGACATATTTTTTACATTGCCATGCGACTTCCATGGTTATGCAAAGTTTCAGCTCAATTGGACACCGAGAGGTCGAATATAACTTACATTACAAGATTTAATAGACCGAGCGGCGAGCGACCGCGAAGCGGCTCTACATCAGTTTGGGTTAATAAAAATATTTCGAATGGCTGTCCGGCTTGATTTCTCAATCAATGGTCGTAAAATAATGTGCGCAGATTCGAAAATTAGATAACGTTTTTTTCGATTTCGTTTTTGGAAAATTTTCACAAAGGCAGACTACCTACCTATCATAAGGCTCACCAGGTCTACAGCTCACAGTGCTACTGCGCTACAGACATACAAAGACACAGTGACAGGTAAAACTAAAAAATGCCTTGTAAAAAGAAAATCAGTGAGACGAAAGATAAACAAGTAGTAGTAGTGCTTTGTTACCTTAAACAAAGTAGTTTCACATATAAAAAGATAAAAGATAAAAATATATTTATTTTTCTCCAACAAGCCAAAAAAATTACAAAGAAGTATAACAAGGTAACATGGTGGTATAAAATCAGATTGATGGAGACTGGAGCCTGAAGAAGGCTAGGCCTGTGGCACAGATCTCCAGTCCTCTCACTTCTGGATTGTCCAACAAGAAAACTGGAAAACTGGCCAGGTTGAAGCCGGGTACGGTAGTACCAGCGCTGAACGGAGAGCGAGTATAAATAGCCTCTGCACCCGACCCGGCAACTATTGATTACAGGTAACCTATCTCAACGTTGCATCAGTGTAATCTATTTCAAATATTATTTTATTAGTAGCTCTGTCTGTGAGCTATAGACCTCGAAAGTCACAATGGGCGCGGTTATTTGTCTTCCGCCGTTTTTAACAATTTCTAAAAACCGAATGAAACGATGCGCGAGTGAGTAAGTTGTATGTCTGATGGACAAACGTTTGCAAAAACTGAATCAAACACAAAAATACATGAGAATCGGTTGAGAAATGCGACCTGTAGAGGGGAATAGCACCAAAATTTTATGTTTTACTTTTTACTGCTTAATTTTATGAACAGGTGTCACGGAAGACCAGCGGCGTGATGTTACTCAGGTACATCACCGCCTAATGCTGAGTGACCCCTTTTGGTGCCTTGTATTGTAAAATACTAGAAATAAGTTAGTCTGTTTTATTTGGTTCCAAATAAATTATTTTTCTTTCTTTCTTTCCTTCAAATGTTCGTGCAGAAGTCTTGATTAACTTTCTTTTTGAATCAGATCTCCTTATGGGGTCGAAACATCAGTTGCAGAAATATTGGCACTGCCATTAGTTAACTTTAACATTGCTGTTAAATATTAATTACTTATAAATGCATATTATTATATTAATGACTATCTAATAGATAAAACTGCATGATAGTAAAATGTGCAATAAATTGTAAATCAAAATACAGCATCAAATTAACGTAAAATATTTCAATTTGTTATAAAATATGTGAAAGCCTATACTTTGCTAGATAGTCCAGTACTGGTCCCTACGTGGCTAAAGGGCTATCCCTTCAGCCACGTAGGGACCAATACTGCACTGAGTTTCTTTCGGCTTAACCTCAGCAGTGCCCGTTCCAATTCGCTAGAATCGATTGTAAATATTAAAAAATAATAATATGATGTTTAAAAAGAGATATATAATAACCAAATTGTAATAAAAAAAATCATTGCAGTCAGTAAATAGTTGACATTGTACGTGTGTTGAAGAGACGACTACGATGTAGAGGCGGCCGTGCTTAGAGAATCGAATCCATAAAACTTCATACTTATCATTAGTTTGAGGTTTCATTACATGGGGAATTAATAAACAGTATACTAAAATTGATATTAGTATTAAAAAGTATCTAGGAGTATAGGTACCGGCAAACAACTTAAACAAAGTGTGAGCGAGATTTACCCATATAACTTTATGGTAATGCAATGCGGTGTCCCGCTTACTGTTTGATAAACGGCGTGATTTTGAACCTCTGAACTAATGAAATATAGAATTGCAAGAAAAAAAGCTACAAATCGTTTAAAAAAATAGATTTCCCATACAAAGCCGCCGATCAGCTGAACGAATTTCTATGGAAAGTCAATTTTTAACCTTTTTTTTCTTGCAATTCTATTTCATTAGGGCTTCTAATTCCAGGATTTGAATAAAGTTCAGAGATTCAAAATCACGCGGTATTTGTTTGCCAGTACCTAGAATTCAACAAAATTTGATACCCTTGAATAATAAGGACGGGTTCATTTAATTTATTAGCCGCTGCAATTTATTTATTGAGTTGTTTACTCGTGCCTTTAATCCAATTAACCCTTTGACCACTGAGCAATATGACCAATGTGAAAGAGATATACTACATTAAGGCGCTGTGCATCAGAAGAATACCGTAAAACGTGTATTATTTCGTCGCGCAGTTAGCCATATTTTTCAAAGAATACTAGCGTGAAAAAAATATGAAGTATAGTTCAAAGATCAAAATAAATGGTTACATCATAATATGTTGAAAAAAATATTTAAAACCTAACTAAATAAAATATCAAAAAAGCTATATCCAGAAAAATTTTCGTCGCGGATTTCTTGATATTTTCAGCGACAACTACCAACTTTTATATGTCTATAAAAAGTATAACTAAATGAGCAAGATGGATACCTACAAAAAATACAATCATCATCATCAGGTCCTTTTTAGTCTCCACTACAGGAGCACGACCCTCTCTGTACTACTAGGGCCATACTTAGCCAGAGCAGCCAGAGGACTTGGCCTACACTCTCCACGCTGGCCAGACGGGTTGGAGAGGTCTCTTAGATGTTTAAGGCTTTGTTTAGCTTGTATTTCCTAAGTCGCCTTCTACGACATCCACGGGAAGACTTGGAGTGGTCCTATTCTACTCTGCCGGATACCACACGGCTGTAAAAAATACAATATTTGGTTATAATTATTAAATTATTACATTAAAAGTGAAAATTAACATGAAAATGGCAGACACGGATTTGAACTGAGACTGACGACAGGTATGACACAAATATATAAAATATTGCGCGATGTCCGCTACAAACGGTTAAGGGATACAGCGCCTTAAGGTTAAACTACTCCTACCTAATAGATGTACTTCACTAATAAATATTATTTACAAGTGGCCTCCGCCGGATTCATTCAACGGGCATATATTAGACTTATAAACCTTCCCGGAAAAATGCTCTATACATTGGCGGAAACCCCATCAAAATCAATACTTTTTATGATTAGCCTAAACAAACAGGCAGATGATTTTCAAGTTTTATTAATAGGCTTTTTTCCTAAAAAAATATAATTTAACTAGCTTTCGCCCGCGGCTCCGCCCGCGTCAATGTTGATCCCTCGGAAATAGTACTTTTTCCCGGGATAAAAGGTAGCCTATGTCCTTCTCCGCACTCCAGAGAACTTGTATGTAAAATTTCATGATGATCGGTTCAGAAGTTACGGCATGAAAGCGTAACAAACAAACAAACAAACTCACTTTCGCATTTATAATATTAGTAAGGCTATAGTTAGTCCGCCTTATAGATTATCGAAGAATATTAGATACGTATTTTTTTCTTTTTTCAATCAAACAAAAATTGATAAAGGTACAGCCCGTTAAATTTCCGCGTGACGTCACTATCCGGTACACTTTTTACCGGCCTGTTGCGTCATGAGCCCCCGCTCCTGAACTTTGATGCGCTTTATCTTTATAATCTTTTGTTTCATTGAAAAAAGAAAAAATACGTATCTAATATTTTTCGATAATCTATAAGGACTAATTATTTTAAATGGTATTTTTTAGGAAACAAGCGTATTACTTACTATATAGTAATATAATACCACATCCGTACTTCCATATCCAGGCTAATGTTATAAATGTGAAAGTAACTCTGAATATCTGTATTCTTTTCACGCTTCTACCATTGAACCAATTTGGATAAAATTGATGGTGCTGTAGTTAAAGACCCGGGAAAGGACATAGGGTACCTTTAATTCAGGAAAATTCCACTGTTCCCGAGAGATCGACACAAATGCAGGCGTGGGCAAAGGCTAGTATTAAACATATTCAAGTGAAGATGTTCACTTGTTACGTTCCACCGACAATCATGAATTAATATAACTATCACTAGTTTAGCCTTGTCAAAGTTGCAGTTATAGAAAGACCAGATAATCTTAACTCTATGAGAAACACATAGATAAGTTAGGAAGAAAACGAAATCGCAGACAAAGCAAGTTAGTGTTACCATATAGATTCAAAGATTCAAAGATTTATTCAGAAAATAGGCTTTTTCAGGCACTTTTTCACGTCAAAAAGTGTTTACTTTATACATTATATAGTTCATTCTAGCAAGTATTACCAAAGACAATAAAATAAGTATTAACTGTAAATTATTATCTTTACTTATCTCTTTGGTATTAAGTATTTTAAAAAATTATCTTTGTTTCCTACATAAACTATTTCTTGCTATTCGTTAATATGGACAAAAATAGTAGTTCTCTGTCTTGTATGTATATTTATATACTGCCCTAGCTAAATACATGTTTTCAATTTGCAACAGCATTTGGAAGGTTTGATTTCTAATTGCGTCCTAACTCAAGCTTTGTAGTTAGCTACTCAGCGTACTCTAAACTTAGAAGGGATTCTATTACTACAGCAATAAGTCGCATACGTTGGATCTACGTTAATTAAATTTACTAAAATAATAACGTAAATTAAACATTGAAGCGTGCAGCCATCAATTTCGAAGGCTTCGTGAAACCAATTAACTTTGAAAGGTGACTAAAAATGCTAAAATTAATTACTATAAAGTTTTTCAGGTTGTCTATGGCTTGAAAAATATATTTTTATGTAACTGCATAATTTGCATAATCAAGATTCAAGATTGGGAGATCAATACAGTTTTGTATGCAAGCCCACCTAGCTTTTGGACACAATCGGTAAATATGTAAATATTTTGTACTAGACCTATATTTCACCGTCTGGGAATTTTTTGGAGCTCCTCAGTATTACGGCTCTCCTGATAGAGACTATTTGGGAGGCTTACCAGTTACAGATAGACTATTATTATTTGTATTACATATTAATTTTATTTTCTATTAAAGCCTGTTACTATATTAAATTGTGAATGTAAATGTATACATACTATATTTAAATTTTTTTTGATCACTTTTATATGTTTGAGAAAACTTACAGAATTTTAAATTAATTTCTTGTAAAAGGCACAATAAATTGATTCGACCTCGTTTTCCCAACAGATATTTTGTCATAGGTACACATGGGGCCCACTGAAAGTATTATATATAATCTATTAGGGCTAAATGCCCCCGGCAGTGCCAAGGTCACATCGATCGTGCGAGGGACAGAGACGGCGACACAATATGTCACGCTTCTCTGTCTGTCGGGAAATCTCCGTGGAAAATTCTTTGCGAGACTGTTGGTAAACAAGTATTACGGGCACGTAGGTAATTCGTTTTGCTTTGTTCCTAGATTAATGTTAGGAATACGCAGTGAACTTGGTGGTCAAATAAAAAAGTAATTCCACATAGATTCTACAAGTTAAGAATTTTCTTTATTTTTCGCAGGCAATATACGTTGCGATAATCGTGTTCTAACCACCACATTAGTATGTCAAAGCAGTGTAACCATTCTCGTAGTCCCGAACAACGGGGCAACGTGGTACCCGTAACGTTGAACCCGTTGTTAGGGACAACGGGTCGAGCGAGCCTTGCCTTCTCGTGATACCTTGATCACAAATGTATGGGCTGAAATGTAAGACGTACATGCAACTGTGTGTGAAATATATTATGGGGTAAGAATGCATAATAAATACGATGTAGAAGCCATGAGACGGTAAGATTTTGGCCAAACTAGAGTGTGGCATGACTCTATGATATGACAGAATGATATGAACATGACATATTATTAAGACTAAAATAAAATTACATATACCTATATTTAATCTCTTTGTTATTTACTAGATAATAATAATAATTTTACAAAAAAACAACATAATAGGGGGTTTGGTTAACATTTCTCTATTAAATTATCTTCCATGGCGAGCTCCGTGGCGCAGTGGTTAACATGCCAGCCTGCGACACGAGGGTGCCCGGGTTAGAGCCCCGATCAGGTCAAGATGGAAAAAGATCTTTTTCAGATTGACCTGGATATATCATACATGTACATGTATATTATCGGTCGATTGACCGTGACACCTACTCGAAATGATGATGATGATGTATATTATCACGGACAGGGCCTAAGGCCATAACGTAAAAGGCCGCTTTTTGCGTGTAAGTGTAGTTAGTGTAGTAGTATAGGTGGAAAACGGAATCAAAATATTGATGGATTGCTTGCGCATTGCCTATTGACATGATTCTTTAAATTTTCGCCCATTCCCTCGACCAGCTTCTACGGTCTGCACAGGAAGAGAAGCAGCTGGTATATTCTACGTTTGTTCTTTTCACCCAGGCCGTTAATACTATTCCTTACTCTGTGGCTAGGCTAGCACAGGTAGATCATGGAGCTTTCTTACATTTCTTAGAAGAAGATAATTCCATTTCTTAGAAGAATGCTATAACAATGTTTTGTTGATGTTCGTTTGTCAATTTGTTTTATTTAGTACAGACATTACTTGGACGAATAAACCACGTACATTACAAATCTATGTATATAAAAATCACGTGTTACGATGTATGTTCGGGATAAACTCTGAAACTACGGAACCGATTTTGATCAAACTTCGTAACTATCTGTAATTTGGTGCAACTTAAAAGATACTTAGTTTTTATCTTATAGTGAAACGAAGTTTTCCGAACCAGCTTAACACTTGCTTAGTCACAGAGTACTGCTTAGTATATAACGCTTGCTTAAGTTAAATATTCTAACGCTCTAATTTTTGACCAGTCACATTCGTTATTCTGTATTCGGCCTACCATAACCCCTACTACTACGGCTAATCTAAAATGCTTAGTTGTTTTTTAACGTATATGCTAGTGTTTAAGCCTTCAAAACTTCGATCGTTATAACAAACTCGAAAACGGCCAAAACCGCTTTGTAAAGTAAGACGCAGATAGTGGTCTATCCATATTTGAGTTATCAAAAGACTCAGGAATTTAATACAGCAATGCCAAATATGCTGAAAGATTTCGCGTCGCGTCCCCTCTCGGAGCGTCCGTGCGAGAACCAGATAAAAGGCTGCCCTTACAAAAGACGAAACTCTTCATGTGCAGAATACCTTTCCTTTATGTATGTACTCGTGAATATACCATAACAATAACCACTGTGTTGGTCGCTGACAAACTAGTTTATTTCTGTGTGACGGATCCTTTCTCGATGGCCGCCCAGCAGTACCTCGACCGCCGCTGGATAGTAACTTGGCTACTGCTCGATAGTATCTCAATTTGTTATTAGATTTTATTCTAATTATAGTATAAAAAGAGCTGACACATGACCTACATGATGTAGGCCACGGGTCGCCCAAATGTGCGAGGTAAGCTCGTACAAAGGTGATGGGAAAGCTTTTGTTCGAATATCAATGGTTACTTTAGTAACAATACCGAAGTACGTTAGGCTTTTGTTTTCTCAATGACAAGTTGACATGTTTAATTAGTGATGAGTTGTATTATTACAATGTTGTAGTTCAAAAAGCAAAAATAATTGGTTGTCTGTAAAGTCTCTTTACGGACTATATTTTTACGTGATAACGAAGAGAGATAGATGCGTCACAAGCCAAACGCTTAGGCCTTTCGTCCCACTCTAGCGCTTGTTCCCCGCTCTCTCTTGCACACGGAACGTGGCACTTTTCGTGTGTGCAGCCGGCTGGCTTCATCGATTTATAACTATTATAAAAAAAAAATTGTCATTTTCGAAAAAATATTTTTCAGTGACTTCAGTATCATCATCATTTCGAGTAGGTCAAATCGAACATGCAAAATTAAAAAAAAAACTTCAAAACTATTTTTATATTTGTTACTTCTGTTCTTTTGCATTGGTCCCATTTAAACGCTGTTTGGTTGATGTCGGGTTTTATTTAAAAGACTAGCTTTCACCCGCGGCGTCGCCCGCGTCAGTGACGATCCCTCGGGAACTGTAGGTACTTTTTCCCGGGATAAAATGTAGATACACTGTGTTCTTCTCCGTACCACAGGCAACGCAATTTCATGACGATCGGTTCAGTAGATAGGGTGTGAAGGCAAACAAACAAACTCACTTTCACATTTATAATTTAGGATTTTAAGTTAGCATTATTGAGTAAATTTTGAGTAAGGTGATGAAATCTTTATTTTGTGCTAGTGCTCAATTTTTAATGAGTAAGGTGCAGAGCATACAGAAGGAAATTGACATAAGGAAAAATACATCAAATATTTTATGTATGAATTGTCGGAGGCGTATATGTTGCGTAATGCGATTTGCCGCCGAATATATCGATTATCCGATTTATTTCTTCCTATGTAGCATATGATGTATTTTTAGGATTCCGTAGCTTAAAAATTTTTGGTTCATTAATAATATCCACATTATATACATATAACAACAAAATAGTTAAATAAATAATAGGGACCAATGACACAGATTGATCTAGCCCCACATTAAGTTGTGAACGTAGGATACTAACTCAATCATAGATTTAAAAAAAATGGTGAACTCAATGTTACTTTACTTTTAACCGACTTTCAAAAAAGGAGGAGGTTTTCAATTAGGATATATATGATTTTTTATGTTTGTTACCTTAGAACTCCGTCATTTATGAACCGATTTAAAAAAAATTTTTTTGTTTTAGATTTTATCACAATCGGTTTATTGGTATGATTAAAGTCGTTTTTTTATATGAAGGATTATATAATATATACTTATATACATTCTTAATCCGTGTTGCCGGGCGAGTGCGCGGTCGATAACAAGAGGATGTCACAAATTGACAATATGCATTAGCCTTTAGTTTTATTGCTACACACTTGCTTAATTATACTGTATCGAAGCTAATAGTTTGCATTGTTTATAAAATCATGCTCATTGTATTATTGTAAGTCACATTGTTTTTCTCAGTAAGTGAATTATTTTATGTAATTCATATGAGAAATAAAGTTATTCAAATTCAAAATCTTATGAACATCCCGGGACTCAGGTCAAACTGAAAAGTATCGTTTTCCATTATAACCTGGCCGGGAAGTCAGCCACAGAGGTCGTCAAGTTACTAATATTTATTTAATTGCCGGTAAACGCTCGTTACTTTTAAAATATATAATTCTTTTGTTTTTATCCCAGTTTTAGTTAAATTTTGTGACAGAAAATATATGCTGTTATGAATTTTTTAAATCAATTGCCATTTAAATTTCACATCATTGTCGATTGGTATATAACTACAATTTACAACATATTTTTTATCATAACAAATACTGGCTGTCGTGTTGAGTCATATTTTAATGAGTTACATTTAATTGACAATGATTTGTGCTTTTTTGGAACGGCAGCATTCAAATGAAGTGCTCATAGGAACTTACTTACCTATTAACATAGCGGTCAACCCTTTCTCTTATCATAAATTAAACACAATAATAAGAAAATTATGTTCACATGTGATTCATGGAAATGGGACCTGGTACATGCGAGTGTACGTTTTTTAATGATCTTTTCACAATACAAATATCTGTGCAATATAATTATTAAAACATATATGAATAATATTCTTTAACCTGCAGAGAATCAGAAATTGCGAGAAAAAACCATAAAACAAAACTTATTAGGCTGTAGACGACGTAGAACGACATATTTTTTGAGTATTTTTTCTTTGGATGGAAAGTGTTCCACATCCCGAACAGAATTATCAGAATTTGTCCTATTTACTTATAAAAAGACGCTTCAGCAACGTGGGCGTGTACTCTTAACTATATCTACTCCATACACATTTGTACCATGAGGGTACCTAAAAATAGAAAGAAAACCCTTACTCAAGTTTTGTATCCATTGCTCGCTGAATACATAAATGCTGAAAGCATTATTATAGCGAAATAGTGATGAGTTGTGAATAAATCGATAATACCGCAGGTTATCGAGTGCCATCGTCGCAGGCTACGATGTTGGTAGGAGAGCTGCGGAGTTGATCGCCGGCCGGCGGACGTGCGATCCTCCATGTTTACGTTTAAGGGATTCGTTATTATCGATAATGGAATGAATAGAAAAAGACCTTGATCCAATATCAATGTTTGTCAAGTAAATAATGACAGTATTTGAAGCATAGTCAACAAACACCTGTTGTTAATACCACACATGCTCACCTTTGACATTAATTGTTGATAAAGGTACATGCGCCTTAGCATTGCATTTGTTTCTATAGCGTGACACCTTAATAGGTAATACTGATAAAAGACAGGAAAAAATATCAATTTAAATTTATTAAAGCGATGTTAAGGTGGTGGCATTTTTTTCTTCATCTATTGCTGGTGTTCTTTTGATGAGGTTTTCACATAC
This sequence comes from Elegia similella, assembly GCA_947532085.1. Taxonomy (NCBI): domain Eukaryota; kingdom Metazoa; phylum Arthropoda; class Insecta; order Lepidoptera; family Pyralidae; genus Elegia; species Elegia similella. The sequence goes on from OX383930.1 coordinate 23,533,518, forward strand.
ATGTTAAACTACTCCGGGACGGATACATCGCTAGTAGATTTGTAATATTTTCAACAAAAATAGTGAAGCAAGTACACAGTTAATATTTAAAAATCCATTAATACAAACTATTAACTTAAGTATAGGGTACGTCAAGACTATCCATCATAAGTTAATGCAGCTTTTCACGGCTGATTGACGCTTTGTTGTCTTTGATAAAATCTTTCCGTGTATCGACATGTTTCCCCTCACTACGCCAGGGAGCTCCGCCCAACCTCCCTTCAGTCGCTACCGCCGGGTGACCGTGGAGAGTCGCTTTCGTGCCCTCTACTGCGATCTACGACGCCATCACTAATCAATTGCTTTATTGCCGTTCACGATTGATACGAAGCGATACGTGTGTGCACTAGCTGCAACATAGTACAGGTGAGCCAAATTTTCCTAAGAAATATATCAGTTAGTCAATTTTCAAGGGCACTTTTGTTCGTTTCCGAGTGCGCTCAACAATTTTAATGTTGGTGTCGGGAAGCGTAGATTGAAATAAGAGTACCTACCCTTATCAAACGTGGAATTTAAAAATGTATTATGTAAAAACCTGGAGATTTTCTCGTCGGTTCGATGGAGTACAATGCTAGAATACCTATGATATTAAAATACAAATTCGGATTCCTTCAGAAAATGGAATGTTTTTCTATCAATGAAAAACAAAAATATAGGTACAAATATGTGATATTCTAACACAGTTACATTTTATGTCTAAGTAAATACAGTATTTCGTTTATTCAGAGAAAAAGCTCTGACTTTCACTGACTGACTTTCTGAGACGAAAGTCAGTACCTACGAAAAAACCTGAATTAGTAATTAAATTCTATATGTGATCATTTTAAATACAATTTCGCTGATCAAAATAAAATAAATAGAAAAGCTAGTATCTGTTCAGGATATGCAATATATTCTTGAGAGGTTCTTGATCATAGTTCATGAGTTGAAAGGAAAGTATGCAGCCATCATTTTACGTATTTCTGCCAGTCTTGTCATCAAAAGTAACAATTTTTTTGTAAGATATTTTACTTAAACATAGATTTTTATTCACACAAAAATAAAATGGGAATTCACAACGTTGTTATATAACATTGTAGTATATCTAAAAGCTTCCGCCCGCCCAAAGGAAGGCTCTTGAGCGAGTAGCGACACGCCCACGGCCGTCGAACCCAACGCAAACCGGGTCAGCCTGTAACCGGTTACGGAGAGAACTTATTTTATCTTATCTATCTAATTTAATAGGGAGATTTTTTCACTAGCTATACCGTCTCATTGCTGGACAAACACGTCGTTTTGCTTTTACATGTCTTTCGCGAACGACCTTTAACCACATTAGGTAAGGAGAGACCTTGAGAAAGATTTTCATAAGAAAGACTAACGCATTTCTATCTGGATTAAGAATCATGGTCTTATTGTCAACACGTTTTACATATTGTAGGTACGATGATGTCATTTGGTTTGTGCCGCCCCGCATTATATTTTTTCTTTTTCTGCAAAGGCTGTCTGGAAGAAATTGCATTGCGATAAGGCCGCTTTTTAGCCGTGTGGTATCCGGCAGAGTAGAATAGGACCACTCCAAGTCTTTCCGTGGATGTCGTAGAAGGCGACTTAGGAAATACAAGCTAAACAAAGCTTATAAACATCTGTGAGACCTCTCCAAGCCGTCTGGCCTGCGTGTAGGCCAAGTCCTCTATCTGCTCTGGCTAAGTTGGCTCTAGTAGAACAGAAAGGGTCGTGCTCCTGTAGTGGAGGCTAAAAAGGACCTGATGATGATGATGATGAAGGCCGCTTTTTGCACAATTCGTAATTTTTTAGTATTAACTATGTAAACAGCCTCCGTAGTCCAGTGGTTAAGATGTTTTCCTGTAGTCCCAGGGTCATAGGTTCAATTCCCACGGGAAGCTTACTTTGTTAGTTGTTTTCAGTTTGCTTAGGACATTGCAGGCATCAATTGTCTGATAATAAAGATGATTCCGTGCTTCGGAAGGCACGTTAAGCCGTTGGTCCCAGCTGCCATCGGTAGTTGTTAAAGGAACCACGTCAGAGGCCGAGAGGCGGCGCCGAAGAACTCTGACACCAGGGTGTGCATGGTCATTTGACCGTGACACCTAACGAAATGATGATGTAAACTGTAACTTTTCGTGCAACTAAGGTTGTATTGTACTAATCCTATTGCTAGGTCACTCTTCTCAGTTATACCTAGATATAATAATTTCATCAATAGTCAACACTGTACGTCATAAAAATCCAGAATATCCACCATTATAACGAACTTCCTGTCTATTTTGACTAGCTCCGTGGCGCAGCGGTCAACATGCCAGCCTGCGACACGGAGTGACCGGGTTCGATCCCCGGCCAGGTCAAGATGGAAAATGATCTTTTTCAGATTGGCCTGGGTCTTGGATGTGTATGTATATATGTATTTGTTATAAAATATAGTATCGTTGAGTTAGTATCCCATAACACAAGTCTCGAACTTACTTTGGGGCTAGCTCAATCTGTGTTATTTGTCCGTATATATTTATTTATTTATTTTTCTCTCATAACTATTTTTTTTTTATTGTTTAGTCGCGTGCCATCAGTCGTTAGTTCCTTACAGTTATTTAAATGCATTAGTAGTAAATAAAAACCTTCTAACGGCCTTAGACTTGACTAAAGCAATTTACCACTAATGACGAACACAGGCCATTGGCATCAAATCGACCGATCACAAAGAAATATCTACTTGGAACAATATTGAATAGCCGATAAGGCTAGCGCGACAGAAAAAAAAAAGAGTGAAAGCATAACTACTCTTATAAATGAGAAAGTAAGTTTGTGTGTGGTTTGTTTCTTACGTTTTCGAAAATCATACATACATAATTAGTATTACGTCTCTTTGCCTTGCGGGGTAGACAGAGCCCAGGGCATCACGTTTAGCTTGTCGGTTGGCTTTAGGTGGAAAGCAGAATAAAATAGTAGTGGGTTGCTATGCTAGCCGCATCGGCTATTAACATGATTCCTCAGATTTCCGCCCATTCCCTCGATCAGATTTTGCTATCTGCGGGGGAAGAGAAGCTGACACATTCTATGTTCTTTCTTTTCTCTCAGAACAGCATAGAAGATTTAAATAATTAAATCAAGATTAAGGATCATGACATTGTGTATATACAGATACGTTATCTGGGGTAAGAAGGACATAGGCTATTTCATTCCGGAAAAAGCACTGTTCCTGTGGGTTCGACTTCAACGCGAGCGGAGCCGAAAGCTAGTAATATAATAACTATGGGACAAATTCATTATAGACTCGCAGTTATATCAACTCACGTTTATTTAATCGGAATCGTTATCGATCGAATTTACTCGGCTATTGCGACCAAATAAATATGAGTAAGATGTCTTTCTTCTTCATTATCATTTTCTTCTTCGCATCAAATAAGGAAAAGTAAAGGAAGAAGTTTTTCTTCCTCGCCTTTAACCTATTTGATATCTGTACGTGAACTCTCTCCAAAGTTTTCTATTTTCAACTATATTGTCGCAAACTCATCGTTACTACATATCATTCCTCAGACATTTGCTTCAAGACCTTCTCAGCTTTATCTTTCCTCTATCTAGGTATACCCTGTCACATTTAGGCGGAGCATTTTAGTGAAACTACGAGTAGCTTTCACTCGCAGCTCTGCCCGGGTCAATGTCGATCCCTCGGGAACAGTACTTTTCCCCTTTTCCGTACCCCAGACAACTAGTATGAAAAATTTCATGACGATCAGTAGATAGGACGTGAAGACAAACAAACAAACTTACTTTCGCATTTATAATATGAACTAGCTTTTGCCCGCGTTTCCGCCCGCGTCAATGTCGATCCCTCGGGAATAGTACTTTTTCCCGGGATAAAAGGTAGCCTATGTTCTTCTCCGTACTCCAAAGAACTTGTATGCAAAATTTCATGATGATCGGTTCAGTAGTTACGGCGTGAAAGCGTAACAAAGAAACAAACAAATAAACAAACTCACTTTCGCATTTATAATATTAGTAAGGATTAGGATAATATACTTAGTTAAGTCTATGGTTACTTAAGTCTATAATTAATCATAAACTAAATTGATAAATTGACCTTTGTATTCAGGGCCGAACTTGAAGTTTGTCGGCCCTGGACTAACGCTAGGCCTACCTTATTATACGTACGTAATAGTTGATTCAAGTAACAGCTATATACATTGTGTTCATTTACCACCGACATTTCCTGGAAGGGGCGATTTAGCTCGTCAAAACGAACAACTTTTCCTAAGGAACCAACTGGCAACTAAAACCTTTCGACATTTTCATACAAAAGTGTTCGGCCGAACCGGCAATTTGAACAAAAATTTTCGATTTTTTTAAATTCCCAGTATTGGTTCTCTCACTATTTCCTGCGACCCTCCCATCCCCCAGCGTGAGTTATGATAAGATTAGGTTCGATACCCACTTCAGCTTATATAAGTCACGTAATATATAGATGCCACTAAATGTACATAGGAACCACATATAAGATCAGCCTAGTGCCTAGTCTAGTCTAGGTCAACAATAAGATTTCTGATAAAGAGCCGATGATACTTATAAAGTATGTACTTAGCTATTCTGTTTCTTGCGCGTGTCTATACCTTAGTGGCACTATATCGTTTAGTCCATATTTACATTACGAAACAAAGTTCATCATTTAGTATTCCATATTACTTTTCTGCTTTATGTCTTAAACTATTATATCAAATAATGAATTGTCTTTACTCTGTCTAATACTGCTCAATAGCACGGAACGTGCGTTAGATAGCACTTACGCAGGTTATCATTGATCATCATTACAGCCACATGCATGGTCGATTGACCATGTCACCTTCTCAAAATGATGATGATGATTACAGCCACAAGGATCACCTGAAGATTCCACGGTACATGTGAGGATATTACCATACTCACCATGCTTGGCAGGCGGGTTGGCGAGCATAAATTTTTGGCTTCTACGGTGCTGCCTATCGCAGGTTAGGCAAGACCAAAATGGGTAGTTACCACAAGTGACCATACTTCGCGACTCTACATGCGAGGCATTGATTAGATTAAACTAAAGTATATTCGTGTTAGTGGGAACTTAACAACCTCCGTGGTCCAGTGGTTAAGGCGTTTGCCTGTTGACTCGGGGGTCGTGGGTTCGATTCCCACCGGAAGCATACTTTGTTTAGTTGTTTCCAGTTTGGTTAGGGCATTGCAGGCTTGAATCACCTGATTGTCTGATAATAAAGATGATTCCGTGCTTCGGAAGGCACGTTAAGCCGGTGGTCCCGGCTGCCATCTGGTAGTCGTTAAAGGAACCACGTCAGAGGCCGAGAGGCGGTACCGAAGAACTCTGACACCAGGGTGTGCATGGTCGATTGACCGTGACACCTACTCGAAATGATGATGAGTGGGAACTTGTGTTGTAACACTAGTTAACACCTTACTGTTGGGCTATCTCAATCTGTGTGATTTGTCGCTTTACATTTATACATTTATTATTGTGTACAACTTTGAAGCGTATTTTTCTTAGAAATGTATTTGAGTTTAAAACTAAAAACCTTTTAAAAGGAATGTTTTGATGTAAATCACTTATTTTCAAGTTATTTTTAACGAGCCCTTTAACTTGATATCCATATTGTCGGATTGCATTAGAAATAGGTAGTCCGCCATGTTTTTTTTATATAAATAAATAAATCTTGTGTGTTCCGCCATGTTGGATTTAGATTGACGTCACACGGCTAACCATGCATTGTCATCCAAACTAAATGAGAATACAAATTTCAGCTCAATCGGTAGAAGATATCTTCTTTGAAATTGGGTTGCAATATTCTACCCAAACAAACATATTTACATACATACATTGCAAATTAAATAAGAGCTTGTAAAATAGGTGAGTCTAAAATATAGTCAACTTATATCACTCTCTGGTATGTCTCAATTTATGTATAAAGTAGAATACGTTTTCAAGATAATGCAATGAAATTATTGTAGCTTATATTTTTGGTAAAGAAAAATAATATCTTTTAAAATTACAGTGATTATAACTAACTAGGGGCGCACTATAAGTTTCCGGAATGAATATGAAAAAATACTATTAAAGGTACAAAATTAATTTATTGTTTTTCAAAATAATCTCCCTTGGCGTCTATGCACTTTTTCATTCGATGAAACCAATTTTGAAAACTTTTGTGCCACTCCTCTGTGGTGACCTCTGAATCGTGTTTTTCATACTCCTCGACAGCCTCTTATGGTGATGAAAATCGTTGACCGCGTAATTGGTTCTTAATTTTTGGGAACAGAAAAAAGTCACAAGTTGCCAGGTGGGGACTGTATGCAGGATGACTCATGAGTTCTACATTTTTCGCCTTCAAAAAGTCGATTGTCTGTCTGGCCGTGTGAGAACTAGCATTGTCGTGATGCAGGATGATACGGCGTTTACGGTTATTTTTACGGAGTTCGTCAATAACTTACGGCAAACAAATGGTCGTGTACCAGTCACTATTCACTGTACGACGATTCTCTAAAGCAACAGTAGCCACGTGTCCAGTTTTATTAAAAAAAGAAGCAATCATCCGCTTAGATGCACTTTTCACGCGCGCCACTTTGGTTGGTTTCGGCTCATCTTGAAAGACCCATACGCTCGATTGCTGCTTTGTTTTGGGATCGTAGCAATAAATCCATGTTTCGTCACCTGTTACTATGTCCCACACCAAATTTGACGCACCTTCGTTGAATCTGGTAAGCATGGCACTGCACCAAGTGACGCAGTCCGTTTTTTGAGCCTCGGTCAAGTTGTGTGGGATCCACCGCGAGCACAGCTTTCTCACACCCAAATGTTTGTGTAGGATTAATTGTATTTGACTCATGCCTATTTCTAAGGATGCGCGAATTTCATGGTAGGTCACATGCCTGTCTGTTTCAATCATACGGCGCACAGCATCGATGTTTTTGTTGGTCACAGCGGTGGACGGCCGACCATCGCGAGATTCGTCACTGAGATTGATACGACCACGCTTGAATTCTGCAAACCAGCTATACACAGTTGTCTTGCATGGTGCTTCGTTGCCAAAAGCTGTTTCAAGCCGAGCGATGCTCTGTTAAGCTGTCAAATTACACTTAAAATCGTAGAAAATCATACTACGAAAATTTTCCCGAGTTAAATCCATGTTGATGCAGACACACAATTTTTTAAATAGCGCCACAAGGTAAAAACAAAAGACAGTCAAATGACACAAACTGCATTCTACAGCCAAAGAGTTCTATTTTCAAATGTTGCAATAAATTTTTAAATATTGTTTATGTAAGTGGCCAGTTCCGGAAACTTACAGTGCGCCCTATGTATATACATTATAAACATAAAGTGAAAAAAAAGAGCACTAAAAATTTTTCTTCGAAATCTTGCCCGTGTGGCATGGTGGCAAGAACGCTCTGGCTGCGTTCCCCCGTTGGATAGCTATGCTAATCCGTTGGGCGCCAGCCCTCTTATCACCGGCGGCCGACAAGAGCCGTGGGGCAATCTCTTTAAAGAAACCTCTCGCGCTGGGTCCCCGAGGTCCTAATGTCTACGCCAATAAGATCATACATAAATATTTTCTAACCCAGACGAAGCAAATCTCAAGCTTTTGTATTCCATGTCATAACTCACAAGTAATTTCATTGCTCTGTGGCCATAAAATACATACATGTATAACAAACAGACAGTTTCAAATGCCAGATAATGGGTTGGTGTACGAACGAGACTCATAAAGAATGTATTCTGGCTTGCTGGTTGCTGGTACCTATCTCTGTGTGGCACTAACTATATATTTTTCAATAGTTATGTAACAAACAGTCATTACGATTGTGTTGCTGATACTAGAGCTGCGCCACGGAGCCCGCCAAGCTCCATTCCACCCCTTTTTTAGGGTTCCGTACCTAAAGGGTAAAAACGGGACCCTATTAATTTCGCTCCGCTGTCCGTCTGTCTGTCTGCCTGTCTGTTCGTCTGTCACCAGGCTGTATCTAATGAACCGTGATAGTTAGACAGTTGAAACTTTCACAGGTGATGTATTTCTGTTACCGCTATAACAACAAAATACTAAAAAATAGAATAAAATAAATATTTAAGGGGGCTCCCATACAACAAACGTGATTTTTGTTGCTCGTTTTTGTTCGATATTGATAACGAACGGTAGACGCTTGAAATACTCACAGAATTTTAATTATATATTCACTTTAAAAATATATAGTTAAATAAAAATAAAATTAATATTAAAGGGGGCGTTTTTTGCCGTTTTCATAGATAACGGTACGGAACCCTTCGTGCGCGAGTCCGACTCACACTTGGCCGGTTTTGAGTTGTAGTTATTTAGTGTAAAAAGTGGACGCAGTATGAAATGCCAACCTTCGAATCTTATAGAATTCAGAGAACGGATCGGGAATTATCGGAAAATTTTCAAGAATTAATAGAATTTTTCCGCAAATTTCAAAGAGAGGAAATTTAAGAGAAGAGAAATCTCTTTGAAGCAAATCAGTAGTCGTTGTCGTAGCTCATAGATACTCGTAGCGGTTCTCGTAGGCAAGCTCGTAGCTGCGTAGAACACAAACCCCTTGCTACGCAGTTTCGGAGCTACGCAGTCTCGTAGCACCCTCTACGCCTTTGTTGCGCAAGTAGGTTCGAAGGTCGACATCAATTTATGACAAAGCCTGCGATATAATATCTGTAAGTGTGGGCTTGATTCGATTAAGTTTTTCAAGTTTCGTAACGTTAGCTTTTTGTTCGCTAAATTGTTTAAGGAAAAAGTTCAAAGAACTTTTTCTTTTGTTTTATTTCGTTTCATTGTTGTTTTACTTTATTAGCATTGTTTGTGTGTTTACAAGTAGAACTAGGGCTGCGAGCAGCCCGCGAGGTGGTCATGCAGTTGTCGGGGCGGGGTCAGGTAGTGTTTACAGTCTAAGATGCGTCAGGTGACTTGTGTGTCGTACTTGAAAAAACCGCAAATAAGATCGACGGTCATTTGAATTTCCACTAAAGTGAGGGAGGATGATGTCGCCGCGGTCCCAAGTGTTCGGCAGTTTGGCCTGCGGCCTCACTGCAGCACACTCAGGGGAGGGGTCGGGCTAACTCTTTGCTTAGTATGATGGGAATTGGCCTTGTATGACGGCCATCTTGAATTTGGAATTTAAAAATAAAATTAGTGACACTTCAAATTGCTTACAACCCCCTACATTTTGCGTAAAAATCTCCCCCCTTACCAGTTTTCGCAGGCAGTACACCCCTTCCACCAGGTTTCTTCGATCCTCAAGATGTCAGATTTTTCTAGTACTCACTAGACAGGATAGTCTCGTTTTATTACATGACCATACCATCGCAGTGTAGACTATTTAAGTTTGTCTGTGATGGAAGCGACCTTAAAAGAACCGCTAATATACTCGTTGCGGACTCTGTCCAATCTTATGACTCCCCCTGCCTGCCTCAGCATATTCATTTATGTCACGTGAAACAGCCGTTCGTGTGTCTTTTTGATGGACTAGCAACGGTTCGATTCAGGCCGATCCAAGCCAACGGCGGCACGCGAGTCTTTCTAAAAGACATTTCTTTGTTGCGTTAGGCGGCAGCCCGCCGTAAAAATTAAGCCAAAATAATAAATTTTCTCTCCTCCTAAACTATGGGGGATATAACGGGAATATAAATTACATCTACAAAACGACGTCAGATATTGAGGCATTGGCAGACAAAGAGATTGAATGTATTAATACTAGGACATATATGTATATTAAATCTCTTTGTTTGTTACTCAGTCACGAGTGAAGACAGTCGAATGGACTTGTATTTAACCTTACGCAAAGATAAATTGATCTCGAATTCAAAGACACTCGAACATTACCAAAATGATTATTTAACTCATACTTATTCATAAGACTTAAAATATCTCATAAACCACTGATTAGATTTTGAGAACGGACTTGAAATTTTACTAATGCTACATACGAGTACATGCCGATTTTTACCTGGAGCACTGTTCGAGTTACTGTTTGGTTAGGACATTGCAGGCTTGAATCACCTGATTATCTGATAATAAAGATGATTCCGTGCTTCTGAAGACATGTTAAGCCTTTGGTCCCGGCTGCAATCTAGTCGTTAAAGGAACTACGTCAGAGGCCGAGAGGCGGTTCCGAAGAACTCTAACACCAGGGTGTGCAAAGTTGATTAACCGCGTCACCTACACGAAATAATGATTAAAAAATTTAATAAAACTTTGTTGTTGCTTTCGACGAGGTTTGTGACTTAGTAGTCATCACGGTCATCATGCCAGGCTGCCATTTCGGAGGTAGTTAGTATCCCATTTTACAAGTCTCGAACTTACTTTGGGGCTAGCTCAGTCTGATATATATATATAAACCACGTGTTAAGATGTACGTGTATAATCAGGATAAATCCCGAAACTACTGAGCCGATTTTGATCAAACTTCTTAACTACAATCTGTAATTTGATCTAACTTAAAAAATAAGATTTAAGTTTTTATCTTATAGCGAAACTAAGTTCACCGGGTCAGCTAGTTATATTATATTTCACGTAAGACCCCAACTTATTTTGCACAGTTTAATTTATTTTTTACATTTGTAAGAACATTGTTAAAGGCCTAAAACATAAATCTAGTAATCCTATTGCGTGAATGGAAGCCCAACATGTATCTGATAATTTGTTCTGTAAATCCCACGAGTTGTGCTTTGCTAATCTCATTTAGTTCTTGTACTATACTTTTTGTAGTATGTACAATATTTTGAATTAATACATACATCTGATATATGTTTATCCCTTACGGGGTAGATAGAACCTATGACCCAATAGGTAGATAGATATGACCCAAAAGGCCTCGATTAGCGTGGGAGTAATAGTGGAAGACGGAATCGAAATATCGATGCGTTGCTAGTCTCATGGCCTATTGATGTTTACATTGTCGGCGTTTCTGGTAGATTCTACGTTTTTCTTTTCTCCCCGACTAGCAGGGATGGAATTTAATTAATATAATTTAAAAATCTTGGTGTTAAAATATACTTAGCTGCTCCGCTGGTGTTTATCTGTATCTTTCTACTAATAATTAATCCCAATGACGTAACAAATATATGCGGAATTTTGATTTGTACCAAAAAACTCATTTTTTATAATATTTTTTTATTAAACTATACTGTCCGACTGCATATAATAATGGATTTGGTTTGGTTACCTATGAAATTGGCGTCTTTTTCCACTTGTCATTTTGTTCGTATGATTTTTAGTTAAACACATTTTTAATTTAAACTTGAAAGTGGACTAACTATATTAATAACATTCCGCATGCATATATTTTTTTGTTTTTCTGCGTTTAATTATTGAAAAATGCTCATGAAAAGACCTTGTTTCAGATGTTGTCTTTTGTAAATTTTACAATGCGTATATCAGCTCACTGTTGTCTGTAAATACATGCAAAATTTCACTTTAGTTGATTTTATCAAACCCAAAATGATACTAAAAACGTGAGTATGAAAAATTCAACTCGAACGATGATTTCAAAGACCCAATATTGGCGAGAAGAGTGTGAAGTGAGATGTAAAAGTGTATCGAGCGCTCCGATACATCATGCATGGTTGACCGACACGATACACCCGACCTTGCTCTGAGATTGTAAATGATGTTACTGGCAGAATTTGACTATAGACTTCGATCAATAGATACCTCTTTCGCTTACATATTGACGTGTTACTGACTGATTTGTAACTTGAAGTTTTATTGCATTGCATACGTTTATTTGTAAAATTATTTTGTGAGATCTCAAAATTTTTTTGCTACTGATATTTAGTAGAGTGTAGTAACAAAAAGTGATTTAAGTTAACAGATATTGGATATTTATTTTATACGTCTTTGTCCGGAAACGAGATGAAACATAAAAAATAAAAGGTAGAGTTTATTGCTGTCCAAGGCCTCGGTTTAATAGTTTTGGCAAGTATTCAAGGCGGCACATTAGGGTGCTTACCAAGACTTGTTTATATGGCACCATGCTGGGATGATTACCCTAGTTTAAGTAGGTACTTGGGTGAGGGCTGATCTTTTAGCATCTCCAAGTGGTGTAAATTTAATATTTTGGCCTCTTTTCAGAGGTATATATTATAGAGTATATACACGGAGAAAAATAATTTTAACAATACTACCAGAACGTATCGTAAATATCATTCTAGTATAAAGAAACAGAATTATGTTATTGTCACCAGATTTACTTTTAACATCTAATAATCATATTGTAGGGTATGCCAGAATATTATAGTAATCGTATTTTTCGTAAACAATACTTAAACCTATTTAAAAGTACATTTTATTATTGTAAAAAGAAAATTGTAATAATTATAAAGTCTACCTGTATAGTTTGTTTGTTTTTACTAGCTGTCTATTGAAAACTACAATATTTTTGTAAGTTCTAAAATAATGCAAGTAAGGTTAACTAAGCTAGAATATGCTAGATTCTTATAGTACTATCAACCAGGTTATTTTTCACTGTGCCTATCAATGTATTTTGTATTAACCAGCAATATGGTTCTAACTATTAAATGAGGCGTATTATGTTAACCATTGTACTAAAAGTTGGAACTACTATTTAAATTAATAAAGGTTATCATATAATGGTTTTGTGTAACATAAATACCGTGCATCAAACGAAACGTTGTTTACGTTTGTCAAAAAGATTGTTACGCACTTTTCGAGACATTTTTTATTTATCGTGTGTCGTGTGCGCAGGCGGGCCATTTTTGTGCACATATTCTTTATAATTTGTGGTTTTTGTGCGGTTAATGTGAAATTAAATGTGCAACTTAGTAAAATTGAACTCGTTTCGTAATTTTATATAATTTTATGTGGTTCTCATCTACGTCCAGCAAATCAACACAAAAAGGAAGCGTAACTCCACACTATAGTATTGTTGGATCACCTGCAAGTACTTCAACCACAATATGTGCACTGACTTACCTACCAGTACCAACAATGCTTCAAACCCAGCAGTTAATGGGATTTTTATATATTCTGTAAGTTTTTAAATAGGCACTTTATAACAATAATATAAATTGTAAGCTTTTTTTAATAACACCCTTGTATAATACATTTTTTTTTATTTCTAGGGACTAAAAGAGTTATATTCTGAAAGTGGAATGTTATCAAGTAATAGTCGTAGAAAGATATTCAACATTATTGTAAAGGACATCCAGTTCAACACTGCTGCAGTACGCTCAAGATATTTCAACCATTTTTAGCAAGGAGAATGTTTGAATAAATAGTATATATAACATAATAATCATTGAATTTATTTCAGGCATCCTACCCATAGGTGCACCTTACAGAATAACATTGTAACCATTTAAATAAAACAGCTTGTTTTTTGTGCACTACATACATCGGAGCCAGGCTTTAAAACCAGCATTGTGCCATGAATCCAGTTCACTCTCTGGAGACCCAAAGGGACGTTGGTCTTGTTTTTAATATATGTGTGTTGACGTGATAGATTTGTTCGGCTCGTATGATGGCTTAGGTGCCAATTCACCTCCTATAAAAGCCGCCGGCTGGTGACCTTCCTCCTTAATTAATTTTAAGTCTTACTTAATTTAAGAAGTACCTTATCCTAGCCCAATGCTGGGCGATTGTACTTGTGACTTAAAATTGTTGATGTTGGAGACTTACTCGCGGGCGGGTTTTTTATAGTGGGCGAATAGGCATCTAAGTCGTCATAAGAGCCCGAGTCGTACAAATCTGTCACGTTTTCACTACTTAACGTAGGTAAAGTAAAAAATAAAGTATTGCTGTAATAAAAAAAAAATATAGTAAACTGCACAATCTTTTTTCATTTTTTTAGTAAACTTAACCATTGCATATGATGATAGCTAAGTAAATGTAAGTAAACACAAAATAAAATTATATTCAACTGAACAATATACTCATTCTGTTATGTTTAAAATAAAACAAATGTAATTTATACAAATGAATGAAATGTGCACGATACCAAAATGTTATTCATATGTACCAGCATTATGTTTATCTGTGCTAGATATTTTGGTAAGCTATTACCAGATTTTTCTAGTAAAGTCAACAAAACAGTTAGCTGTCATATATATTACAATAAAATCTAGTAACATATTCTAGTTAACTAAACTTGTTTATATGGCACCATGCTGGGATGATTACCCTAGTTTAAGTAGGTACTTGGGTGAGGGCTGATCTTTTAGCATCTCCAAGTGGTGTAAATTTAATATTTTGGCCTCTTTTCAGAGGTATATATTATAGAGTATATACACGGAGAAAAATAATTTTAACAATACTACCAGAACGTATCGTAAATATCATTCTAGTATAAAGAAACAGAATTATGTTATTGTCACCAGATTTACTTTTAACATCTAATAATCATATTGTAGGGTATGCCAGAATATTATAGTAATCGTATTTTTCGTAAACAATACTTAAACCTATTTAAAAGTACATTTTATTATTGTAAAAAGAAAATTGTAATAATTATAAAGTCTACCTGTATAGTTTGTTTGTTTTTACTAGCTGTCTATTGAAAACTACAATATTTTTGTAAGTTCTAAAATAATGCAAGTAAGGTTAACTAAGCTAGAATATGCTAGATTCTTATAGTACTATCAACCAGGTTATTTTTCACTGTGCCTATCAATGTATTTTGTATTAACCAGCAATATGGTTCTAACTATTAAATGAGGCGTATTATGTTAACCATTGTACTAAAAGTTGGAACTACTATTTAAATTAATAAAGGTTATCATATAATGGTTTTGTGTAACATAAATACCGTGCATCAAACGAAACGTTGTTTACGTTTGTCAAAAAGATTGTTACGCACTTTTCGAGACATTTTTTATTTATCGTGTGTCGTGTGCGCAGGCGGGCCATTTTTGTGCACATATTCTTTATAATTTGTGGTTTTTGTGCGGTTAATGTGAAATTAAATGTGCAACTTAGTAAAATTGAACTCGTTTCGTAATTTTATATAATTTTATGTGGTTCTCATCTACGTCCAGCAAATCAACACAAAAAGGAAGCGTAACTCCACACTATAGTATTGTTGGATCACCTGCAAGTACTTCAACCACAATATGTGCACTGACTTACCTACCAGTACCAACAATGCTTCAAACCCAGCAGTTAATGGGATTTTTATATATTCTGTAAGTTTTTAAATAGGCACTTTATAACAATAATATAAATTGTAAGCTTTTTTTAATAACACCCTTGTATAATACATTTTTTTTTATTTCTAGGGACTAAAAGAGTTATATTCTGAAAGTGGAATGTTATCAAGTAATAGTCGTAGAAAGATATTCAACATTATTGTAAAGGACATCCAGTTCAACACTGCTGCAGTACGCTCAAGATATTTCAACCATTTTTAGCAAGGAGAATGTTTGAATAAATAGTATATATAACATAATAATCATTGAATTTATTTCAGGCATCCTACCCATAGGTACACCTTACAGAATAACATTGTAACCATTTAAATAAAACAGCTTGTTTTTTGTGCACTACATACATCGGAGCCAGGCTTTAAAACCAGCATTGTGCCATGAATCCAGTTCACTCTCTGGAGACCCAAAGGGACGTTGGTCTTGTTTTTAATATATGTGTGTTGACGTGATAGATTTGTTCGGCTCGTATGATGGCTTAGGTGCCAATTCACCTCCTATAAAAGCCGCCGGCTGGTGACCTTCCTCCTTAATTAATTTTAAGTCTTACTTAATTTAAGAAGTACCTTATCCTAGCCCAATGCTGGGCGATTGTACTTGTGACTTAAAATTGTTGATGTTGGAGACTTACTCGCGGGCGGGTTTTTTATAGTGGGCGAATAGGCATCTAAGTCGTCATAAGAGCCCGAGTCGTACAAATCTGTCACGTTTTCACTACTTAACGTAGGTAAAGTAAAAAATAAAGTATTGCTGTAATAAAAAAAAAATATAGTAAACTGCACAATCTTTTTTCATTTTTTTAGTAAACTTAACCATTGCATATGATGATAGCTAAGTAAATGTAAGTAAACACAAAATAAAATTATATTCAACTGAACAATATACTCATTCTGTTATGTTTAAAATAAAACAAATGTAATTTATACAAATGAATGAAATGTGCACGATACCAAAATGTTATTCATATGTACCAGCATTATGTTTATCTGTGCTAGATATTTTGGTAAGCTATTACCAGATTTTTCTAGTAAAGTCAACAAAACAGTTAGCTGTCATATATATTACAATAAAATCTAGTAACATATTCTAGTTAACTAAACGAGAATTTTCTCTCAGTGTAGGTAATTTTTACCTATATATGATGATATAGTTAATTGTTGATTTAGAAAACGAAAAAAACATGGTAATAAATAACTATAACTACCTACATTCTTATATTTCATAAACGAGGATGAATATTTTTGCATTAAGTTGTATTCACTTAAAAATTAGGTTTATTATTTATTAAATATAAGGTCTACGAATAAGTGACTTATTACTTATTCGTAAAGGGACATATATATTATCACTACTTTTTCCCTTGTGGGGTAGACAGAGCCCAGGCAGCCACGTTTGGCATGTTCGTGGGCATGTAGGTGAAAAACGGAATAAAAATAGTGTTATGTCGGCTATCGTTAGGGCGGCTAGGTAACTTATTGTTCCTCAATTTGCTCTAGGAATATTATTTAAGAATCCAGTGACAATCATCCATAATACACCATTTTTTTTTGTTTCAGATCTTATCCAAACCAACAACATCTCCATCCAAAAATCTCCGAAAATAGTGCAACCAGCTGCCAACATGATAGACGATAATTGAAAATAGCAAGTGTTTTTAAAACGTCAAGAAAATCAGTGAAAGTGATTCGAAAATGGACATGAAAACGTACCACTGACGGTCGAGCTACCAAGCTCCTAAACCTCGCTTCAACCCATCGATGTTAACTTACAGACTAGTGTCAACACATTTCTTGAAGCAGCCGTAAATCGTTAGACCGCATTCATTCTGACTGTCTGTGCCGTATCAATATGTGTCGCGACCGGGACATGTCGGCGCAGAGAAGTGATATCATCAAATAAACATTTTTATAATAACTAGACTATAATAGTTGAGTGTTAGGTTCCCGCCAAAACGGCGTCCGAATTCACCCCGCCGTTTCGTTTTATTTCTTTCATTTTGTTCTACATCAAAGGATAAGCAATAACCCGGTGAATAGTGTTTGGTTGTGGATACTGAAGGGGTTGTGACAGAGCCCCGTAGCTAACCTGGCCAGCCGTAGTCGGGACAATATTTCCAGGATTTTGGACTCCATAGTTGGCGCTGCACGATACTGCATTGTAAGTATAAACTAGATATGGGAATCTTTAGTTATTGCATTTGGGAAATGGTAATTCACTGATTGGAACTATAGCGATGTAGTACAGTTGTTCACATCACTAAAGCAACCATAGACTAATTATTTTGTTTGTGTAGTTCCGTTGCATTCGAAAATGGTTTAATTTCAGAATCTACACATTGACGGTCCAAAACTTTCGGAAATTGGGGAATTTTATTTGAAGTCTAAAGTTTTACGCCTCGAGCGAACATGGTACAATTGGAATTCGAGCAGGTACTTTTGAAATTACGACGGGGCTTCATATCATTACCTATCTAGTAGTGTCTTAAAACATAGTATATTTTGAAATGCTTTATAAATCCGCTTCGCAAATACGTACATTACTTACATCAGTTACGGGAAAAGTTCTACGGAATAGCAATTTAAAAATAGCTAAGTAGTCCCAAATAAATTTATTATTTACCCAATGTATCCGACTTATAAAATGCGAGGCACACACGCGCATATAAAACAAACTTGCGCATTTCCTTGACATAACAACTTTTCCCGTAAACTTCCTTCGATATTGTAGGTAATTAACAAAGCCGTGTCGTAGACTATACCGTCTAGTACATATGCTTCAATTGTATCTGTAACCTGATCTGTAAACTGATTAAATACCTATATAGGGATATAGATTAATGCTTTTAGGCGCGAAACTGTTAAATTAGAAAATGTGTTACATACCTACTAACCTAAGTACATAATGTTTATACTATTACACCGTGTCTCATTCGAACACCCGACCCATTCACGAGTCCTTCCATAGACCGCATACACCGAGCTTTATCCACGAACCATATTCCACCACCTAAGGCTTACAATCAAGTGCACTAACACCAATACATGACATTGTGACACGTTAGGGTTACGGGCACGAAAGAGAGTGCTCGAGCGAGCAGCGGGTTGTAATATCTGGGCTCGGGTGCCGTGCGCAGTGCTGCGAGCGGGACCACGAGCCACGGCAGAAGGAGACAGAAGACATGGCGGCCCCTGAGTGCGAGAGAGAGGCCCGGAAGCGGCGCGAGCGTCGCGACTCCGGCTGCACGCACGAGAGGAAGGAACGAAGACCACACAGCGAAGAGAGACTGCCCCCGCCACCGCCGCCGCCGCCACTTCATGACTATAATCGACTTGAGGTGATTTTGATATCTTCTGTTTTCTGAATCATTAATTAGATGTTTCTTTGGTGGGAAATATCATTTTTGCAAAAAATAAAAGCATGTCATGTGGAACTTTATTTTTTATGATATAGGTCGGCAAACTAGCAAGCGAGTCATCTGGACGTAAGCGATCAGCGTTGCCCTTGGACAACTGCAACAGCAGGGTTTAACAGGAGCGCTGCCAGCCTTTCAAGAAGTTGGGGGAGGGACACGGGGGAGGAAATGGGGGAAAGGATGGACCTCCGGCTCCCTCACTCACCGAACGAAGCATAGAAGCGGTAAAGCTTCTACTCACTGTCGCTTTCCTGAGAGAATGTGGTACTTCCCCGGACGAGCCGGCCTATTCATGCTATTAGCAAAAAAAATGAATTTTGCCGGTAGCGTGGCTCTACCACAACTGCCACTAATAATATGATAGTAGGAACTTTTAATACCCGAAAACAGTTATGGTCTGCTTACCAAGATTTTATGGGTAGTGTAAGCCCAAATATAAAATCACTTTATGTAGACCAATCATGTTGTTAAGGGACGACTTTAAGTTTGCTTTCTTGCCTTCGTCTTCTGATATTTTATTCTAGCAATATGCAGATGCCTTTTTCAATGATCACTTAAGATAAAATTTCTTGTTTCCAGTCGGAACGTCGTGCCGAGCGCCTCTCCCGCGCCCGCCGTCCCCAATATGGCGGCAAACGTCGCCGAGCCCCTGCAAGGATACCAAAGCACCCCAAAGAAAACGATTGCTTCACTACAGACGACACACGATGCCACACACCCCCTAATTTCGAATATGCAGTTCAGAAACAACAATGTAAGTTTGTCTTTTTCTTCTATGCGTACTAGTAGGCATACTTGCGTAATTTTTCAAAACTGATAAAGAGGTTGAATAATTGGATTTTAGTTCCTGAAAATCAATTATCTATAAATGTTCTCGTACAAACATGGGAATCATCATCAGCATTATCATCATCATCATCAGGTCTTTTTAGTCTCCACTGCAGGAGCATGACCCTCTCTGTACTACCGGAGCCATACTTAGCCAGAGCAGACAGAGGATTTGGTCTACACTCTTCTCGTTGGGTTGGAGAGGTCTCATTGATGTTTATGAGCTTTGTTTAGCTTGTATTTAAGTCGCCTCTTACGACCTCCATGGGAAGACTAGGAGTGGTCCCATTCTACTCACGGCTAACATGGGAAAACGACGAACATTCATTGTAGGGGAGATTAAGGCGACACGAAAAAATTGTCGGATATGCCCACGATATTATTGGTGGAGTTGTTAGCAGTTATGAGCCTTAACTAAATCAATCCAACTTTCACATACTTTTCATCATTATCATCATAATTTTCAGCCCACATCAGCCCACTGCTGGGCACATATTTCCGTTCATAAAAATACGAATCTATCCTACACAGTATGCGAAGAGCCAGAGACACTAGATGCCGGCGAGCTACAGCGCCAAGTGATTCGAGTTGCCAGCGTGACCGGGAGCACCGAGAGCGTTGAAACTGACGCTGCAGTGGAACGAGCGCGACGTGACGAACGCAGTGCCGCGCCGCGTCATCAGCCTAGGAGAGACCAGCCATGCCCGGAGACTAG
Organism: Elegia similella; assembly: GCA_947532085.1. Classification (NCBI taxonomy): domain Eukaryota; kingdom Metazoa; phylum Arthropoda; class Insecta; order Lepidoptera; family Pyralidae; genus Elegia; species Elegia similella. The sequence continues at coordinate 23,553,702 of OX383930.1, forward strand.
ACTCGACAAGATTCAAAAGAAGGTAAAGTAAAACTACTAACTAGTATTTACTAACTAGTATTAAGAGTTTATACGACCTTGATGCCGGCACACTTCATCAGCGAGATATGATAGTTTGTATGCATCAATGCAGGTGTGCAATAAAAGATTTACCAGCTGCCTTAATGGTTTGTTAATTGCAATCTGTACGACAATAGCCGGGACCAAAGTGTAAGTTCCAATGATTTAAAAATTTCTCACAAAATATTTTCAAAATTTTCACAGATCAGCGTCCTGAAGAAAAGTATCTCCAAGCATGAAAGCGACTATGAAGCCAAAAACGGATATGCCATAACTCCAAGTGACCGTATCACCGACGTACAGTTGACGCGAATGTACGAGAATCTTCGCAGACTGCAGGCTGAGAAACGTTGCATCAAAGCAGATCCGATAGAGTACGCACTGAAAGTACAAGCCGCCAAACAACAGAAGGAAAGAGACGATAAACTCGACATAGCACTGAAAAGCGACAAGCCTATGACTGAAATCGTACGGGACATTGAAGAGGTAACTAGCCCCGTCGATTGCGAACAAGGACCACCTTTTCTCTTTGATATCAAGTCATTCAAGTTCAGTCATGATCTGAAATTCCACTTACGTTTTTTCTTTTGCTAAGGTCGTCGATCAATCAACTCTATAACATCAAGCAATCATGCTTGTAAACAAAACTACTTAAACGTATGTATCTTTATTTTGATCAAGCTTTTTATTGATGTATGAGCTGATGAAAACAAAGTTACCGACTTCGATTTGATTATTTTTGTCTTTCGCAGTGGTTGGAAGGCTGTCGGCAAGCTACAGGTCGGACGAGCATACCAGAGGCGAACTGGACTGCGGCGCAATTGGCTGCAGAAAAGTCTTGCGTGCAGAGAGCTTTGCTTCGGCTGGAGGCTGCCCGAGGAAGACCTCCAGCTCATTCGGTGGAACGTGGCGCCGCCAGACATCTTTACGAGCGATACCGAGCCGTCAAGCGATGCTTGGCTACTTCTAGGCCTGATGCTGTAAGTTGTTTTACACCATCCAATTATGTTGCGTGTGTAGCAAAGTGTCAATCCTGAAAAATAAACACGAATATAATATGTATTCTAATATGTAATTTATTCATAGATCCAGTACAAACACGAGTATGTTCAATTCAAACGTTTTCATCGTGCTATTATATATATATATATATATATAAACTGCTTCCGTGATCCAGTGGTTAAGGCGTTTGCCTGTAGACCCGGGGGTCGTGGGTTCGATTCCCACCGGAAGCATACTTTGTTTAGTTGTTTCCAGTTTGGTCAGTAGGACATTGCAGGCTTGAATCACCTGATTGTCTGATAATAAAGATGATTCCGTGCTTCGGAAGGCACGTTAAGCCGTTGGTCCCGGCTGCCATTTGGTAGTCGTTAAAGGAACCACGTCAGAGGCCGAGAGGCGTTTCCGAAGAATTCTGACACCAGGGTGTGCATGGTCGATTGACCGTGACATCTACTCGAAATGATGATGATCGTGCTATTTTTACCAGACCACCAAAATGTACCTTGTAATAGGTTCGTCGCAAAATAACAAGTTCTTAGATGTGGGTGAAGAAGAAAGGGAGGGCAGTTGGATTTTTATTTTTTCAAATAACAATACTTGTTAAATCTAGTTTAGAATTTGTAAACAAATTCGGTTGGTTCTAAGGAGTAGTTTGCTAATAGAGACAATGCATTTATTTTTTGATGTATGTTGGAAAGCCCTCTAAAAATAAGCGTGTCTATTAGTTAAAAAAATTGTCTACAAATTCTTTTTATAATTTTCTATATGGGAATGACGTAATAAAAGTTGGTATAAACTTAGCTCAGTTTATTCATACTTTTTAATATGACTACGAATATAATAATAGACTTGCATAATACAATTTTGCCAAATTTAACTTTCAAATATCAAATTAATATGGTGCTTATTTTTAGAACGCTTAGGTACGTAATATTTTTTAAAATCCAGGTACACATGCAGAAACCTATTATTATTTAGTTCATAATTGTACTTAATGCAAATATGCCTAGGTACAACGCTTACAAGGTACCATTCTCTCTTCTAGACTTGTCTTCGTAAGTCGGTCGTTTCAGGAGCTGTCCAAATTATCTACATGCACTGCGGTTGTGTACATGTCACTTTCATTTCTGTTTTGCAAAATTTCGAAAACTTATATTCTGTACCACAAGCATTCATTTAACGCTCCGTGATTTAACGTTAAAGAACCCACACTTATAAAACAGTCATTTAATTTGGTTTATGACTAAGATTCTTAAATATTTTTTTGATTACAAGGTTATTGGGGGTACAAACGGCGAGCTGGCGACTATTCACGAGCATGAGGCTATGCTCTTCAATACCAGTGTGGACAGTTCCAGTGATTCTCAGGAAAAACCATCAGATTCATCGCAAGTGAGTATACCACCGATAAAACTTCAGCACCTTAGCAGTCAAATGGACAATTATTTAGTCATCCATAAAATGAAAGCGAGAAGAGGCCGATACTCAGCATTAGGCGTAAGAAGGGCTGATATGAATGAATTATTTAAATAAATTGAAAGAACGTGATAGTTCTACTGCAGCACCCGTAGCATGGTCCTCGCCTTGACGTCCAGTGGTTAATGCGTTTGCCTGTAGACCCGGGGGTCGTGGGTTCGATTCCTACAGGAAGCATACTTTGTTTAGATCCTTCTAGTTTGGTAAGGACATTGCAGGCTTGAATCAACTGATTGTCTGATACTGAATATGATTCCGTGCCTCGGAAGGCACGTCAAGCCTTTGGCCCCGGCCCGTCAGAGGCCGAGAGGCGGTTCCGAAGAGCTCTGACACCAGGGTGTGCATGGTCGATTGACCGTGACAGCTACACGAAATGATGATGATGAACTATCCACATTAAAGAGCGAGTTCTTTGATATTACGGAAAAGAAGATGGCGATAGTCGATAAACGTTGTCGCGCGTGCCATGCTAAGGGGGCAAAGCGTTGTTTATCTCTATGGTTGTTCCACCGGAATCCATTTATCACTAGGTATATATGTATATTTTTATTATATTTTCTTTTCTATCTAATCTTTCTTATGACATTGGTTCTTAGTACTCGCCATCAAATCGACAAAATCAAAACAGCGACATCGACAGTCGTCTGTTTCGATTGCCGTCTTCTAGATGTAGTTTGATAATTTTTTTTAGCCAGGAATTATATTCCATTTATATTCTATATGGCTAGCTCCGTGGCGCAGCGGTCAACACGCCAGCCTGCGACACGAGGGTGCCCGGGTTTGATCCCCGGCCAGATCAAGATGGAAAATGATCTTTTTCAGATTGGCCTGGGTCTTGGATGTTTATCTATATATGTATTTGTTATAAAATATAGTATCGTTGAGTTAGTCCCATAACACAAATCTCGAACTTACTTTGGGGCTAGCTCAATCTGTGTGATTTGTCCGTATATAAATATTATATTCGTCTTTAGGATACAAAGGAGACGCCACTTCAAACGCCATTGCAGTCGCCGCCTCGCCAGGAAAGCGGCGCATTACCGAGTGAAGAAGTTCCCTCATCAACATCATCGGCTCACTCCGCGGCCAGTGAAGAGGCGCCAGCTAATGAAGGACTCCACTGCCTTGGCTTGGAAGACCTTTACAAGGCACTCACCGAGGCTAAACTGCAGAAATGTGTATGTATATCTAGTAGCCAAATATTGTGATAAGAACACTATAGCACTCACAATCTTACCACATATAACACCCAGGTGTTAGTATGTTGGCAACTTTTAAGCTAAAAATGCTTTTAGATACAGAAATGCTACAGAAAGAAAAGTATAATTATATAAACAATTCCTACTTATGACATTCTTTACAAAATCCATTCTAGGTTGTACAGAATTCAGGCACTCGTAAATACAGTAGATTTACGAGTGCCTGAACGTTGCAAATCCTAAAAAACCCTTTTGACGCTATAGAACACCATGGTACACCTGAAACGAAATAGCTTTACTTACGCTTAAAGCCCTGATTGGGCTTGTTCTTGCACTGCTGTATTCGGACACGAGTGGGACGCCTTAGTACGTTAGACACGTTTTTGAGATATCTCTATTTGACTGCGTCGTTCCACTCATCAGTGTCTGAATTCAGTAAGGTGTGATTAGGCTTCTAGCGCTCTCTCGGCCAATAAGGTATTTTTTTTCTTTACAGGTCCTTCGGCGCAGCATCAAGGAGTATGAGGTCAGCTTCGAGCTTCAGAACAGTAGGAAGGTTCAACGCGACGACAAGAAAGGACGGGAAGAAGAGTACCTCCGGTACAAGTCCTGCAAAGCGCGGATCAAACTGCTAAACGCTCTCATCAACAAACAGAAGGCTCTTTCGTAAAATACGCACTCAGGTTTACATTAAATCTGTTTTCGAAGACATTTTCAGGTAACCCGTGCTTTCTCTGTAATTATAGGGCCCATTTCAACCAAGATCTTGAACGGTTAATTTAAACGAAATTATTTTCATACGAAAAACTAAACTCAAATTATCAAGGATTGTTAATAACTAAATAATCCATCGATTTTTCACAATGTTTATCAAAAAAAAAAATTATGGAATGTGAGATGGAATTTATAAAACTTTATGTTTGTAGCAAACATTAATAAAAGTTTTCCTGTTTAAGACTGGATGGCATGGGTCCCTAATAGTTAAAGCCAAAACTTACTTAGGTACTCTAAATTGGTTGTAGATTTAGTTCTTAAAATGGTTCAAAGCTGGAGATATGTCTACTTAAGGTTTTAATTTTCTTACGTAATCTTCGTAATTTATCCAAATAGGTGATTTAAGCATCATATTTATAATAGGGAAATTTATCTACATAAAAAATCTGTAACGTAAAATATGAATAGTATTTTATACCATTTCTGTAAGTACATGTTTAATTCCGATGGTATACGCAAAAACACAAAAAATATCTTATTAAAAAATTGTATAGTGCCAAACTGTTTTTCTATACAATTGTAATATAGCTATTTAGGCAAATACGGTTAGGTCTACCAGCAGTACATTCGCTGATATAAAATTTTCATTCTATCAGCTACATAATTGTAAATCATCTGTAAATAAATAAAATCAAACTTAATAATTGAAATATAATTATAGAGGTATAACTACATAAGAACTACAAAATATACAATTTGTGAAAACAAACAAAGTAATAATTATAATAAAGATATCATAATTGAAAGATAGCAATATGATATGTATGTACTGCTACAGTTGCTGCCATTTTTAATCTGTTGTTGGGCATAGACTTGTTAACAATACTGATTAGAGCAGCATTGAACAAGGCGATATTGGCAATAGCAGTTACTTTAGGAATTTATGATGTTCTATTGTGATGACCTAGGATTGAGGGCTAATAATATGGGTAAATCTGTATAGGTTCTAGGCATCTCAAGAGTTCTTTGACTGGTTGGTTATGTAAGACAGTGGGTGCTGAGCACCCCTGAGGATAGATATCAAGAAATAGATAAGTAATCGCCTTTTAGGGATCGAGGTTCGATTCCCGCACCAACACAAATGTTTGTTGATGTAACAAATATTTGTGTTGTGTTTAGGTGTTTGTGGTACCTTTATTGTTCCTGGTTTCCATAGTACAAGGAAAAACTTAGTTTGGGACCAGGACAATGTATGTGATGTTGTCTCAATTTATTATTTATTACTCTTCTCACAATTTGCCACTTTTTCGAGTCATCAAAAGAGCATGGGCACCCATGCAGTTTTCTAAAGCCGGCGCTCCTGCTTGTTTGTGTAGGCAAACATGAAGACCTTGGGCGCATAAGGTAACGTTTTGTCTGATATCCTACAAGAACTAAGTATTTATGGAAAAGATAATCTGGTTTAAGTATGCAAATAGCCTAACAATACCGTCTAAACTGACGCTTACATAACATAGGCATAACAAGGGAGTCTACGACAGGGGAAGGCATTCTTCAGCGACGCCAGGGTCTATAGGACTTAATACGATCTAACAAGTAGATTGCACTCCCGTTGTCAAGTAAGGAGCGTAAAATTATATAACGTAGAAAAAAATTTATGACTCAATCCTAAGTCACGTTCAAATCATGAAATAAATAATAATAGTTAGAAACCATCGGTAGCAACTGAGGTGTGGAGGACTATAAATAGCTATGCGAGAGTTATTTAATAACTATCTAATTAATAACTACATTTTAGGTACAACATGTACAACAAGGCAATATGGAAATATTGAATGATACACACTGCCGTACACCATGTTCATAAGGACCCGCATCAATTGTAAGGCTATATTTCATCAATTTAAAAAGTATTGTATATATAAAAGCTACCTACCTACGAATAATCTAAAGAATTATAATTTCATCCTCTTTTGTCTTTATAAAAATTTAAGGACATTAACAAGCCTCGTGCTGTCTTTGTCTTGTTAGGTAATCTGCCTAGACAGAGACAGAACGAAATTTGACAAGGATTTTAGTTATGCTGCTTTTGAGTATTCGGGCATTAGCTTATTCTCAAATTGATTAACTTACAATCTGTCAAAGTAACAAATGTTCTAACTTTTAACTCGCCACAAGCGATTGTTTTTAAAGTCATCATGATAGGGTTCAATCCATTATCCATTATCTTTAAGACTGCTAAAGACTTGATTTGATTGTACAAAATGACATCATCGTCAAATAAGCGATGTTTTTTCAGAAAACGAGTTGTACTTCTGAAATTTCTAATACGTTCTAGTTGAAAATTTTCTAATTTATGAGCGTTAAAATGAAAAACAAAAATTTATGGTCCTGTAAAATACTCTATGATAATATAAGTCTTTGAATATGATCTTTGATACAATCAAATAATAATGAAAGGGAAATGGGGAGAGGACTTTATAAGAAAGAGTAATTAGTCATCGTAGAAGGATAATTGTAATAGCTATGCGTTCTACTTTTTGTATCTCAGCAAATAGTCGTTTAAATCCGTGTGTAATCACCCCAACCTACATTATACGGAATCTGAGTAAACAGCAAACACTTGACTAAATAGGTGTATGAAGAAAGTGAATGGGCGCACATCACAAGACATAATAAATATTTAACAAAAAAATTATGAACTAAAATTGTGTCGTGCGTGAGTCTTATCATCACCAGATCTTCTTTTAGTCTCCACTGCAGGAGCATGATCCTCTCTGTATTACCGGAGCCATACTTGGCCGGAGCAGACAGAGAATTTGGCCTACACTGACTTGGAGAGGTCTTATTGATGTTTATGAGCTTTGTTTAGCTTGTATTTCCTAAGTCGCCTCTTACGACCTCCATGGGAAGACTAGGAGTGGTTCTATTCTACTCTGCCGGCTAAACTGCCGGTAAACCACACGGCTGTGTTTGAGTCTTATAGACAGAAATAAAAACATTCATAGGTACACCGACAACTCGCAAACAATGCTGTCAAAATACAAACCGAGCAGAGAATCGAACCACAGGCTTGACATGAGCTTGCATGTTACCAGCGAGCCACATACCATGACGGAATTGTCATATGATAATGTATAGGTAGCTTAAGAGCTATTTCTTTTGTGTATCTTAGAACTGGGTGCAAAAAGTGGACACATTATAACCACTACAAATGGAGAATCATGGCATGTACTTATATTGGAATTTGCGACCGATAAGGTCTTTAGAATAAATTGGATTGACACATGGCTGCTATGGCGCAGCCAGTAGATCGCAATGCATAGTGTTCCAAGCATGTACCGCCTCATATTACTAAAATGTTCGTGACTAATGTACTGCTAATTTACACGTATTCTTTATAGGTTAAAGTTATTTTTACTTAATTTAAATTTTGTCGTATTAGTTATCTTTGTAGATATAGGATACAACTAAATTGCTGTCAATCAAGGCTATTGCAATTTTTTCATGCCACCACTAGATTTGAATCTAGGAAATCAACTACAATTGTAGGGTTTTAATCGAGGGACATTTGCTCAACTGTCAATTTATTTATACCTAATCTTGGCCCACGCCGAATAGTGGCGTAAGCGCAGTTTCAAATATCTTGCCACTGGTTAAGAGTCCGATTCAATAATCGGCAAATAGAAAGCGTACCTACCTGTGTACAAGTATAAGTTGTATTGAAATTCAGCGGTGTCGTACAACTTTATACATACTGGCGTGTGTATAAAAAGCTTAACTCCTTACAACGAGAGCTACTCTTATATTAGTCCTTTAGGATTAGACATTCTTTATTGACGGACTTGTAATCAAGCTCGACAATTACTACGACAAGTATGGTATATTTAATTAAGATGCACGTATGCGTCCTTGTATGTCGATGTCACCTCCGTAATTTGACAGTGCCATAAAAATCTCAAGCACAGATTAGACCTTTGCTATATTATCAACCAACGTTTTCAACGTAAACATTGAAGTTAAGTGACACCGACAAATGACGCGCAAGACCTGTCGCAGGGTCTAACGACACAAGTTACTATAGCCTTTGATGAAATAACTGAACTTTAGCAACCGGCGACAGCGACACTGTCGCTGTCATTCCATAAAAATTGTCGCCGGTCCACGCGACAGTTTTCTCTGTAGCTGTCCTTCAGAGTCTGTCTTCGCTCACGCAAGTTCAATTTTTATTTAAGTGAATAATAAACCGCGATGTCGATTGACAGCAATCTATTTGCACCATTCACGGGCCATATGGAATACGGCCCTGATTCTCTTTAAGAGGTTTTTTAATAATTAGCGGCTAATGTGACTGGTGATAAGAGACTTACCTGTGATTTATTATTAACATTCTTGTATGACAAGAAACAAGAGTTGCTTTCAAACGATTACTAAATGTGCTGTTATGTGTATGTTTTCTTAATCACTATTATTTCCGCGAATGAATGAATCTCGATTTATAAATATTTATTTGTTTAATTAATATGAAGTCGTATGACGTTTTTATAATGCCGCTTTTGAAATGTAGTGTAGAATTTAATTCGGAGAAGAGATTAATGAATGGAAACGAATAAATGATTGCCATATCAACAAAGAGTTTCGAAAAATGATCGCGAACAATTCATTTTTCCAAATTTTTTGCATATCAATTTTGAATACACAATTTGTAAAAAGCGTTGTAATGATTGTGGGTAAATAATAACACTGGTAGTAAATATAGGTTATTAATTGTATCCACTAATCTTAATGGACGAAATATAAAATGTTAAAAATACAATCTAAGTAAGTACGTACAGATTTACTAAGTAATAGTTCAATCAAAGAAGTAATCATAAGGAATTAATTTTCGGTAAAAAAATAAGACGATTAAATAAGTATAGCTAAAGTGTTTAACGTAGACCTTTCAATGTGGATTGCGAGGAAGAGAATAACCAATATGGCCAAGCTTTTTTAAAAGTTTGTCTATACTTGCATCCGAACTAATATTATAAATTCGAAAGTGAGTTTGTTTGTTACGCTTTCATGTTGTAACTTCTAAACCGATCGTCATGAAATTTTGCATACACGTCATCTGGGGTACGGAGAAGGACATAGGGTACATTTGATCCCGGGAAAAAGCACTGTTCCCAAAGGAATAGAAATTAACGCGGGCGGAGCCGCGGGCGAAAGATATATTATAAAATATAGAATCGTTTTTCCTCGCTTTCCACCGGCAGGATCTTGGTTAAACAATTTACCTGCGCATGTTTTGAATGTGGAGTTTACTGTGTAAATATTTACTCTCAATCTCGAAAACAGTAATTGTACCTAACTAATTGTAACGTAAGGGCGTAAAGTTACTAAAGACACATTGTAAGCCAATATTTTATTTGGCAAATAGAATACTTGATCTGGCGAATGTATTAAAATTTAGTGCGGATCTTAAAACATGAAGAAGATAAATTAATCAGCGAATATATAAGCGTTCCGCAAAATGCCATTACATTAATATATAATGTTCAAAATAAAATACAAAACAATGTTGTTTGTTTTATTCACTTGATCTTTCATCAATATTAACCTGCTAAAAAAATAACTACGAAATTTGTTAGACATGTTCTTTCATCAAATTACTCTATTTCGAAAACTACTGTGCCAATTTTGATAAAACTGGCATTATTCTCTAAGTTGGATTATACCTACCGAGCCCTAACTGAATAAGAATTGTTGCAATGTGTGAATGAGTCTTACAGTTTTTAAGATATGCGCGGACAAACACACTCATACACTGCAATTCAGCAAACGAAGCTGTTTCGAAGCTGGTATATAGAATAACAACTATCATCATCATCATCATCATCAGGTCTTTTTAGTCTCCACTGCATGACCCTCTGTACTACCGGAGCAGACAGAGGATTTGGCCTACACTGTCCTCGCTGGCCAGACGGGTTGGAGAGGTCTCATTGTGTTTATGAGCTTTGTTTAGCTTGTATGACAACTATATGCGGGTTGTATTGAGAAACCCCTTTTTTGAAGTCGGTTGAAAAGCACAAGTAAATAAATAAATAAAAAAATATAAGTATAGGGACATATGAACATATCACACATATTGAGCTAGCCCCACAATAATTTGTGAACTTGTGTCGTAGGATACTAACTCAACGATACTATATTTTATAATAGATACTTTGGATAAACATTCAAGACCCAGGTCAAGTACTTCTACGTTTTTAGGGTTCCGTACCCAAAGGGGTATAATTAATACGGTTCTGTTTTTAAGCAGAACCATATTAATATCGCTCTGCTGTCCGTCTGTCAGTCTGTCTGTCCGTCTGTCACCAGGCTGTATTTCATGAACCGCTGTAGTAAGACTTGTACAGAGATGTATTTCTATTGCCGCTATAACAAAATATACAAAAAAATAGAATAAAATAAATATTTAAGGGGGCTCCCATACAACAAACGTGTTTATTTTTGCTTGTTTTTGCTCAATATTGATAATGGCAACAGGTAGACGCTTGAAATATTCACAGAATATTTAGTTATACATTCACTGTAAATTAAAATAAAGGGTTTCCATCCAACAGACATGATTTTTTTTGCAGTTTTTATAGATAACAGTACGGAACCCTTCGTGCGCGAGTCCGACTCGCACTTGGCCGGTTTTTTTATTATCTCGGAACAGCTTGCAAGTGAAACTTTTCATGAATAATAAAAAAATTGGTAAATATTTTATGTTTTAGTTTCATTAGACCCAAACTTAAATTCTAAAATACATTGAAATTGTTGCCATTAACTAAATTCTTATAAAGAAGAACTAGGATTTTTGACACGACTGGCCATTAAAGGAGTGTTTATTGGTGTAGTGTAGTGTGTAATGGTCAGGGCACATCTTCGCAACTTTTCTTATTATGATGTAGAAACGCCATTACATCTTATAACACCGTATTATTTTGTCATCATCATCATTTCGTATGGCAGGTTACTGTGAGAATCCTATATAATTTAAATTCTTCAGCCATTCCTCAGCTCTCGGAAAATGAAACAGAAGGTCCGATATTTCTATTTTTAACCGACTTCAAAAAAAGGAGTAGGTTATCATTTCTATTGTATGTTTTTTATTAGAGCCCGTAGAAGGGCTGTTTTTGGTGTTGCCCTGAGAAGGACAGTTTTAAGGATTATTTGATGTTAGTGCAGACTCTGGCTTAGCGAACTGTTCTCAAAGCCATTTGAGAACATTTTGTAAATAAATAATACACTTCTATTAGATTAGATATATCTATTAATTTTAGTTTAACAGCCTTAGTGTTTAAGCCGTTGGTCCCGGCTATTATCTACGTCAGAGGCCGAGAGGCGGTCCCGAAGTACTCTGACACCAGGGTGTGTATGGTCGATTGACCGTGTCACCTACTCTAAATGATAAAGATGAGTGTAAAAGGTCCTTTTCAATAAATATAATAATACTAGCTTTCGCTCGCGGCTCCGCCCGCGTCAATGTCGATCCCTCGGGAACAGTACTTTTTCTCGGGATAAAAGGTAGCCTATGTCCTTCTCCGTACTCCAGAGAACTTGTATCCAAAATTTCATGATGATCAGTTCAGTAGTTAGGGCGTGAAAGCGTAACAAACAAACAAACTCACTTTCGCATTTATAATATTAGTAAGGTTAAGGATAATTTTTTATTGACAATTTGTCAATTAAAAATAATATTCATGCGATTAGTAAGAACTAAGAGAGATTCGAGAATTGAAAATCAGTCAAGTGCGAGTCATAATAGATTTTAAATTGCAGAGGGTTAGATTTATTAGCTCCAGACTGTACAAGAAGGGTTAAAATATTAAACTACCTACAAAAAGAAAATACATTCAACTCACAATTAACAAACAATGTATGTGATATTTATAAATTACAACTTCTACGAAAATCCCAATGACTCAATTGATAACCTCTGAGCTATCATATGTATGACTATCACCAACACGTACCGTTACAATATTTGCTCTAAAATACAATGATTGGCAAAATATATAATACGAATAATCATTCGATTAATCTTCCATGCTGGTCTGGGAGAAAAGAAAAACGTAGAATGTTGGCACATTCAGCGCTGGAAGCTGCGCGGGAAGAGAATCAGCTGGCGCTGATTCTCTTCCCGCGCAGATCGTAAATGTCGATCGAGGGATTATCTAAAATCTGCGGAATCATGTCAATAGGCGATACGGCTAGCAACTCATCACTATTTGATTACGTTTTCCATTTACATGCCCGTCCAACATGCTAAATGTGGCTATAAGGTCTTATAGACCTAGGCTCTGTCTACCCCGCAAGAGAAAAAGACGTGATACTATGTATGTATCTATATAATGAACCTACTTAGCTATTATTGAAATGAGAAACAAATGTAATTGAAAATCCTTTTCTTTTCTCCTTATAAGGATAAGCAAACAAGTACACTAAGCTTTCAGAAACGTAGTATCTATGCTGTTAAGTTATCATTAAATGTTCAACTAGCTCTCCGCCCCGAATTTGCACGGGTAGACATAAGGTATTTAATCTATAGCCTATGTTCATCAGGGATAATGCCTACATTATCCCTGTACTAGACTGTAGAATCCTAATTCTAATGATGAAAGATTGTTTCAAATCGGTCCAGTAGAGTCGGAGCCTATTCGATGCAAACAAACAATCAAATATTTCCTCTTTATAATATTAGTGTAAATGTAGATGTAGATAAAGTTAAAATAAAACCAAGGACATATAAAAAAATGTCTGTGCTTACTGCTTAGCATATACCTACATAATTAATTAATTACTTACCAGGTTTCACACGCGCCTTCGTCATGTAGCCTATGTGCTATTTTTTGTAAAAGCCTACGAATAAGTGAACTCAAAAATGTTTTGCATACTTCTTATAACACAAAAGACAAATGTCAGCTTAGTCTACCTGCGACCATGAAAACTGTAAAGTTTTCGAAACGTTAAGTGTAAAAATAATGTAATAAACGCGATAAAACCGCATTCGCGAAAACATTAGGACTCATTACGAATAAGTAGTAAAGTAAAAGCTGTCATAATCATATAATTAATGTATAGTATAGTTACTCCATAACAGCCCTTTTGACAGACCAAACAGGTGTGACATCATAGTATGTACTGGTTTGGCAGTTATGCTAAAATATGGGAATGGTCTCATAACTAAACTTATCATCATCATTTTCAGTAGGTGACACTGTCGATCGACTATGCACACCCTAGTGTCAGAGTTTTTCGAAACCGCCTCTTGCTCTGACGTGGTTCCTTTAACGACTACCAGATGGCAGCCGGGACCAACGGCTTAACGTGCCTTCCGAAGCACTGAATCATCTTAATTATCAGACAATCAGGTGATTCAAGCCTGTAATGTCCTTAACCAAACTGGAAGCCGGACTGGAATTTAGCCGTGTGGTATCCGGCAGAGTAGAATAGGACCACTCCAAGTCTTCCCATGGATGTCGTAGAAGGCGACTTAGGAAATACAAGCTAAACAAAGCTTATAAACATCTAAGAGACCTCTCCAACCCGTCTGGCCAGCGTGGAGAGTGTAGGCCAAGTCCTCTGGCTGCTCTGGCCAAGTATGGCCCTAGTAGTACAGAGAGGGTCGTGCTCCTGTAGTGGAGACTAAAAAGGACCTGATGATGATGATGATGAAACTGGAAGCAACTAAACAAAGTATGCACCCGGGTCTACAAGCAAACGCCTTAACCACTGGACCACGGAGGCAGTTAAACGAAACTTATTAAATCATTTTTTAAAATTAATACTTGTTATAAAATGGATTTGCTCAATCACCTTTAATCAAACTTAAAGTACCGTATTTTATTATTATATTTATTAAAGTTAAAGTTTTCGTAATCTACAAATCATGCAATTTTAGGCTTTTCGGTCTTATAGACCTAAGACTGTCCAGTGGCGTAACCGTTCCGTGCTTCGGAAGGCACGTTAAGCCGGTGGTCCCGGCTGCCATCTGGTAGTCGTTAAAGGAACCACGTCAGAGGCCGAGAGGCGGTTCCGAAGAACTCTGACACCAGGGTTAGTACTTATATTAATTCTGTGACCAGGGTGTGCATGGTCGATTGACCGTGACACCTACACGAAATGATGATGAGTGGCGTAACTATACCATATGGGGCCGTGGCAAATTCATACAATGGATGAGAGTTTGAAGCTTCGGCGGCTTTTTGCAACCCCCTAAGCCTGAGCCAAGGGAAACTCATTTCGGTGGGCATTTAAGCTAAGAGACATGTCATATCATATAATGGCGTGAGGTTAAACAAAATACTTATTTAAAAATGAATGCAGGAAAATAGTATTTTTATAACATATTACGACTAATATAACAGATATGATAACAGGAATATACCACAACAACAACAAGGATAACGGTTGTTTATTATTAGTTGCTATTAACTAATGAAAATAACAGCCCACTAATTAATGGGTGCTTGCTTGCGAGTGGCCAACCTTGGTGTCTGATTTTTCAAGCTGTCTAAAGGTATCTGACATAGCTATCGCCATCAAGTGATGACAGCCAACGGCTTAACTTGCCTTCCGAGACACAGAGGGGCTCGAGAAAATATTGTGCTACTTGTGGTCACGCATCCCAGTAGGGACTCAACGGGTTTTTTTTAATGCGTAAGTGCTTATAATGCGTACGCTATCAAGCTCCTCGCATAGGTGCTGATTAGATAAGACTGCATTTTGTTCTCCACCGGATTTAATATATTTCCTGGTTGCACCCTCAGCTGAGCTGAGGCGGAGGGTCCATTTGGCTCGCATAAAAATCTTATTCCTATTTTTGGGGTTTCATACCTCAAAAGGAAAAAATACGGAACCCTTATAGGATCGCTTTGTTGTCCGTCTCTCTGTCTGTCACGACGTTGACTGGCGTTTTTCTTAGGAACGCGTGGAGGTATCAAGCTGATATTCATATCAAATACGTAGGTCTACTGTCCCTTGGAGCCGTGAAAAATAGCACAGATAAAGGAAAAATAACGAAAAGGATACATTTTTAAGTTACCTAATATTAATAAAAACATTTTTAATAATTTTAAACTTATTATAGATCGTTTTATAAGTAAGTGCCAGTTATTAGCGTACACACCTTTCTACCACCGCACCGCTCACCACAGGAGTAAAGTCCATCTCCACATCCTTGACACTTGGGTCTCTAAAACTGTCGGAGCGTCACGTTTTTTTTTTCGGCAACGCATCAGCACCTCCTCTGGTGTTGCAGATGTCCATGGGCGACGGTGACCACTACTCATCAGATGGCTCGTCTGCTCGTTTGCCGTCAAATAATTCAAATATACATAAATAAAAACACAGCATTTGCAATATATTTTTTTCAGTGTAACGTCTCTGTTTATCTAAACAACAGATAGTATTAATCTACATATAATTAAAAATATGGTATAAATCACACAAATCGATAGTCTTTTAAAGGGCCATTGTTTATTCAAAGAAAATTATAATGTGAAAAAATTTCTCAAATTGTAAAGATTATTTCTTTCTGATTTAGTTGAGGTTTCTAGGTCTAATAAAATAACTAACGAGAAGGTACTTATCTAAGTTTGTACTATTTCACCTTTGCACTTGCCAAAATCGCCTCGCGTAATTAAACCCTTTAATTTAATTACGTGAGGCGATTTTGGCAATTTTCCGACCCTCCACCCCCTTGGTGAGATCTCGTAATATTTCTAGCCCCTCTCTCCCCCTAAATTTCACGTGAGAATTTTCTGTGAAAAATTTAGCTTTAATTCTTTTTTTATGAAATTATAAAAGGATATAGAAATAAGATTTTAATAAATTGGTATAAAAGTAGACTACAATGGCTCATATGTTACTGGAATGGACGTCACCACAAAGATTAGACATTTAGGTAGAAAAGCGAAAGGAAAAAGAAGTCACGTGATATTTGCCGAGACCCCCTCTCCCCAGCTTGATTGGGTGAGATTAGGCTCGACCCTCTCCCCCCTTAACACCTCACGTAGCTTATGGCCGCCCCCTTAATTACTCTAAACTTTTGAATTGCATATTTACCAAATGCAAAACCGTCCAGTGACCGCGCTCAATGCATTCGAGATGCGGTGCTGGCGTAAAATGTTGAGAATATCATGGACAGCGCGCTGCACGCCGCACTAATCTATATTGCAAGAACTTGACATATAGACCCGTCTCTCCACAATGTGTCTCCAAAGGCTCCTTCACTTCTTCGGTCACATAGCGCGACGTAAACCTGATAGTCTTCATGATCATCATCATCAGGTCTTTTTTAATTTAGTCTTCACTACAGGAGCACGACCCTCTCTGTACTACTAGAGCCATACTTGGCCATAGCAGTCAGAGAACTTGGCCTACACTCTCCACGCTGGCCAGACGGGTTGGAGAGGTCTAACAGATGTTTATAAGCTTTGTGTAGCTTGTATTTCCTAAGTCGCCTTCTACGATCCACGGGAAGAATTGGAGTGGTCCTATTCTACTCTGCCGGATACCACACGGCTTGAAAAGATCGATTTGTTGGGTCATGTCCTTTGGCGCAGAAGTCAAGGAAAGATTAGATGGACTGATGCAATCAGATAGATAACCCGCACCAACACCCAGGGCGCCATACATCTAGCACAAGACCGCGCCGCTTAGAAAGATATAGTGAGAAAAGCTACTTTGGGTGGTCACGACCCTCAGACATGAGGATACGACAGAGAAGAAGAAGAAGGCTAGTTTCCTAAAAATATAATAAGTCCATCAATTAAAAAAATATTGAACATGTATTTTTTCTTTTGACAATTAGAAAAGAAATGAAAGATACATACATAGAATTCACGTCTCGTCGTCACGTTAGCATTTTGGTGGGCGTGTAGATGAAAAACGGAATCAAAATAGCGATGGGTTGCTAGCCGCGTCGCCTTTTGATATGATTCAGCAGATTTTCGTCCATTCCATCAATCGGCTTTTACGATCTACGCGGGAAGAGAAGCAGCTGGCATTCTACGTTTTTTCTTTTCTCTCAGACCAGCATGAAAGATACCGCCGTTGAAATTCCCTATGACGTCACAGTTCGCTATACTTTATGTCAACGAGCACACTCATGAACTTGGATGCGCTTTATCTTTATCATGAATTGTAAAATTGACTAAAGAAAAAATACGTGTCCAATATTTTTTGTTTATCTATTTGACGGATTAATAATATTATTATTATTGTGACCCAGAAAACGAGCCTGTTGGACCTAATAGGCTAGTTTCCTAAAAAAATATAATTAGTCCGTCAGATAGATATTCAAAAAATATTGGACACGTATTTTTTCTTTTGTCGATTAAACAAAAAATGATAAAGATATAGCCCTTTGAAGTTCCGTGTGACGTCATAGCTTGCTACGATTTTTAGCAAACTTTGACGTCACAAGCCCCCACTCCTGAACTTTGACGCGCTTTATCTTTATTATTTATTGTTTATTTGACAAAAGAAAAAATACGTGTCCAATATTTTTTGATTATCTAACTGACGGACTAATTGTTATGTTATTATTACGACCTAGGAAACTAGCCTATTCTTTGACTGATGTGGGGACGTAGTCATTTACTAATTATTCGATATACAAGCAAACGATTCTTAATCGAGTAATCTGAGTGAACTTCATTTAAGTGAATCAACAACACGTCGCTAAGGGTGCGTGCATATCGTAATATTGTGTTCGTTTATTTTCTTCCATTATTTTTGTAGTATACTATATAGTTTGCAGCATTTTGACGAGATAACATCTTATAGATCGATTTTGACACTTCAACACAAAAACTACTAGATCGATTTTGATGAAACTTTACAATGTTAAAGCTTATAATTACAAAAGCACATAGGCTTACGTGAATGAAATCGGTGGGAAAAACTAGTTATTAAATTAGTATACGCTTTGCTGTATTGATAATGATGTATAGATGAAATATGACTATTTTTTATGGTCTAGGAGAAAAGGAAAAACGTAGAATTGTGCCAGCTGCTTCTCTTCCCGCACAGATCGTAAAAGCAGATCGAAGGATAGGGCGAAAATCTAAAAAAACGAGTAGCCAAGGCGACTAGCAGCCCCTCAACATTGATGATATAGAATTATGATTCTGTGTCCCACCTATACATGCTAAACTTGGCTTTTAGGTCTTAAAGACCTGGGCTCTGTCTACCCCGCAAGGGTTGGAGGCGTGTATGTATGACTGTATTAGAATTTGATATATTTTCAAATAACTCGAAATCGTATTACCGCGTGTCATATGACAATGCTTATTTATTTTGCAAAATAATTGTTAACCCTTTGGTCACCAGCCTCGATCAGCCTCTGAGTTTTACTTATAAATTAAACAATTTGTGTACTAAGTCAATGATATTGAGCAACCCAGGGAATATGCCTTTTAGTATTCTATATAGCCTTTGCCTAAAAATACAAAAAAATGCATTTCAATGCAAAATTTTAAAGTAGTTAAATATCTTTATCCCGTTTCTCCAACCAAAAAAACTCCTAGCCCTGCCCGCTTAAAAACTGGTTTGATGGGCAGCAGCGTCGAAACCATAGAAATCATAATATAGTCGAAACTGAGATAAGCCAAACAAACTGCGTTTGCCAACCCGTCTGCCAAGCGTGGTGAGTATGGAAAAACTCCCCCATAAAGATGGAAATCCTTGGTGACCTTCCCGGTCTATATCCTGCAGTGGATGGCTTGTGCGAAAATGATGAATGGATAAAAACTTCTGAATAGTTTAAAAAAAATCCAATTAGGTATAAATTATCATATAGAAAGCTAAATTATCAGTGCATATCTCATCATCACGTGTCATGATCATCTCAGTCATATGAATATATCAGCGGGCAGTGCTATAATTCACGCGGATGAAATCGCGAATAAAAACTAGATTTAAAATAAGGCATCGTTGAATTACCGTTCCATAACACAAGTTTACAACTCACTTTTCTTTCTGTTATAACTGAAAAAGATCTCAATCTAAACTATTTTCATAAAAGTTTATGACTAAGATACAGTAAAATTAATTAAAATTCACGTTAATAATAATTAAAATGTGCCTTGTCAAAGAAGTGCTTGAGGATTGTGTAGTTGTTTCGCTCGATCACATAACATGTTCCATAAAATTATGTAAATTGAACTTGTATAACATGAAACCAGAAAAAAAAGATAAAAATATAAAATATTATAAAAAGCCCTTGAGGCAAGTAGGAGATTAATACTGTTGAAAATAGTTTCTTTCGGCGTCTTCTTCTCTGCAGCGGTCGGTTATGAAACGCTTGTAGCTTGTAGCTTTTAAACCATAATTAATAATTTGATTATTGACGTGAAAAAGTGCCTGAAAAAACCAATTTGAAAGAATCTTTGTTTGCTAAAGAAAGAGGTCGAGAAAGTTTGTTTGTACCCGACTTTCAAGAATGGTTAAGAATGTGTTTTGCACTTATCTTATTTGTTTGTTAATAAACATTTCCGTATTACCTTATACATAGCAGCTCGCCCCAGCTTCGCACGGATATTGGTTATTCTATAGCCTATGTTCATCAGGGATAATGTAGGATTCTAATGGTAAAAGAAGTTATCAAATCGGTCCCGTAGTTTCGGAACCTATTATATATAGTATAAGTGAAAAAACAAACAATCAAATCTTTTCTTTTTATTAAATAAAAGAAGAAGGGTAGAAGTGTAGATATCTTTCAAAGGGTTGGAGGCTTGGAAGGAGTTCGACAGTTATCGGTAAGTTCCTTTGAAAAACCCAAGTGTTCATAAACGTTTTACAAAAAGGAAAGCAGTTGATTTTTTTTATTTTTGAAATAATGATTTATGGGACTTGTTTGTTTTATTTCGTTGGAACAAAGTTAGCACATTGAATGTGATTGGTCCCTATCGAATCAGTTGTACCATTGAAAAGTACCATTAAAAATCGATGGTTCAAGTGGTACTGATTTATCCCAATAATAGTCGTGATGGTAAAAATGGTACCTGGCGTATCCCAATCGTGCCATTTAAAAAATGATGGTTGCAACGTTTTTCTCCTTCGATTTATAATTTCCTGCCCACTAGCAAAGACAATTATATTGTCTTTGCCACTAGTTTCTTATGCTAAATATTTATTTCCTTCATGACAACACCAGTTCTGATGTGTCATTAAGACGTAGCAGTGTGATAGCGTCCTTACTGTAAGTGCGTATAAAACTACGATAGGATGTGGTCGTTGGTCAGTTGACATCCGTCTGTCGGTCAGAGAACAGGTGATAACTCCGCGGCAACATGATGTGGAAACTCAGTTTCGTGCTCCTTCTGGCGGCGGGTGAGTTACATACTTTATGACTCTTAAAATGCTTTAGCCATTTTTATTACATCACAAATACATAGTATAGGAAGATATTTAAAAAAATAAACGACTGCCTGTAAGAAAATGCCCATGTCACTCGGGAGTGTAAGGATGCTAACGTTCAGGTATTAGGAGTTATAGGGGAATAAAGAAACTAGCATACTTACATATATATTTACATGAACTCTTAAAATAATACCTACACACATTGGGCAGCCTACAACTTAAACTTAATACACAATTAAGAAGTTTTTTACTATCATGCAATATAACAATAATGTTGCTTTAGGAGAGAGGTCAAAAGTTTCATAGGTTTATAGGATTTTTTGTTTTTAGCAAAATAACGTGAGCAATTTTATAACTAACAAGTGTGATAAGTATGTTACAAAGGATATAATTAAATAAAGACAAATGAAGTAATACAGTTACTATTCTATCGTATTACCTATAAGTAGTTAGTAATAAGATTTTCAGTGTCTTCAGGACTTCCTAATATTTAAAAGTCATCAATGCAATATAAATTTTCTAGCCCTATCTTGTGGGTAGTTATGATTTTTTACATTGTAAAAGCAGGCCTACTTGCTTACTTATGACAAATACAGGACAATATTTTTACGTCCATTACGGTCTAAATATGTCAAAGAAATAAAAACAATTATAAGGAAGTCGCAATGTATATGTAGCAGTAAAAGTTAGCAAAAACGCCTGCTTGTTGTTGTAAGTTAGTTTGTTTCTTTGTTCAAATTACACTGTCATATCCGTGGGCATGTCATGAAATTGGTAACAGTAACTGACATTAATAAGTTTAATTTTTGAATTATCTATTGCAAATTCTTGTTGATCTGACGGCAAAGAATAATCCAGTTACCAAAGTACAGTCGGAGACAGAGTTGTCTGACCAGGTCCTCTACCTAGCTATATCTTGAATTTTATCTTAAACCATAAACTATAAATCATATTTACATGAAAATGTATACTAAGAAAGACTTCATTAAAATCTTTCTGTGTATACATTTTCATGTTATTATTATTCATAGTTCAAGATAAAGGTAGAGGGGCTGGCCAGGTATCTGTCCCTAACTGTACCTTTCGTTATCAAGGGTAAAACCAAGCTACCACTTAATTTTAAAAGGCGAGCTACTTATTATTTTTTTTCCCGTTTCCTTCTTGCCAACTTACTAAGCATGGTCCAATGATCACGAAAGAACTGTATATTGTTTTGATCCGAAATATATTATAATGTTTGTTAGTAGAGATATGAGGTATGTATGAGGGTGTTGTTACTGTTGAGATGAGATGAGATGTAAATATACATAAATAACGCCATTATGGGGCATTTGTTGATAATGATGTTGTGTATAAAGATTAAGGGCCCTCTGCCCTCGCCTCAAACGCCCGGTGAAGTAGCGAAAACTCACATGGAGCTACATAGACATTAAAAAAAACATTTTGATTTCTTACCAAAATAATAAGATGATGAATATTTTATAGATTTTAATGAATGATGAAACAAAAGTTATTTGTTGATGACTAGTTGGCTACTAACGCATTCAATTATTTTTCACCTTTATAATTATAGTCTACTAATTTTGTATTCTCTTTGCCCAATTCCCCCGATATTGTTTATGTGTTTTTTGGTTTCGTACTATTTATTTGTCTTCTTTCTTATCATCGGGTTATGTTGAGTTTAGGGAAAATTAATAATAAAATTGACATTATTTCATTTGCAGCAAATTTGACAGCATGTCCGTCACGTCTCTCTGCTCCATTTCTATAGTCTACTTACATATATAGTCTACTTACATATATAATTATACTTACATATATAAGTAAACTTCAAAATAATGAATCGTTCATGATCAATGTCAGTTGATACTAAGATAACTTGTCGCGGAATAGTGCGGGTCGGGTCATAAGTTATTTCATTATCAGTTTTCTCTTAACGAGATTAAACCATGTAAACATATATAACCAACGCCGTTGTGTCACTTTGGTATCTTACTAAAATTATAAGATAAATAACCGGCCAAGTGCGAGTCGGACTCGCGCACGAAGGGTTCCGTACCATTATCTATATTATGTTTAAAATTATTTAAAGTATTTTTAATATGATGCAACTAATTTGTCCTTTGCGCAATTTTTCCTTAATATGTGCTATAAGACGTTGCTTTATATATATATATATATTTAAATATTCTGAGTTCACAACGTTCTCAACATTGAGAGAAAATTTGCGGCATAAACGGTTGTATCTTTTGATTGCGTTGGTTAAAAGTTTCATTTTTTTACAGCCCTAAGGGACAGTAGACCTGAGTATTCGATATAAATTTCAGCTTGATATCTCCACGCGATTCTGAGAAAAAGGGTCTTGACAGACCGACTGATAGACGGACAACCAAGTGGTCCTATAGGGATACAATTTTTTCTTTCTGAGGTACGGAACCCTAAAAAATATTTAAAAGATTGTCATGAATGATGTAACAAAAGTAATTTGGAGAATAATAACAAAAACTACACAACAAGTAAGACGGGAATAAACAAATTTTTGGATGAATAAGAACTATGAAACAGCAACATTATGGGACGTAAACAACAAAACCCTTGATTTGTTTTACAAATAGTATGCATCACGCTTTTTAACAAATAGGTATACCTAGTTACCAAAAATCTATACTAATATTATAAAGCTGAAGAGTTTGTTTGTTTGAACGCGCTAATCTCGGGAACTACTGGTTCAAATTGTAAAATTCTTTTTGTGCTGGATAGTCCATTTGAGGAAGGCTTTAGGCTATAAAACATCACGGTCAAAGTCAAAGTCAAGTCAAAGTCAAAGATTTTTATTCAAAATTGGATACATGTATCTCTTTTTGAACGTCATATTTTTATTTCTTATATATTTTTTTATATATGCAAAATTGAAATACTACTAGCGTTTCGGAACGACCACTGGTGAGAAGAATACGCCGAAAGAAACTCAATCCAGCCTTGGTCCCTACGTGCCTGAAGGGCTCTGAATACATTGTTAACATTAAATACAATTTTTCATACTATAGATTAATTTTAACATTTAATAATTGTTAACATTAAATAAATTTATATAAATTTCCACGCATTTTTATCAGTAATATAATCATCAATGCAGTAATAAGCCTTTTTTATTAACTGGTTTTTTACAATCGTTTTGAACTTAAGTAAAGGCAGACCTAATATTTCTGCAGGAATTTTATTATAGAAGCGTACTCCTAAACCCAAAAATGAATTCATAGTTTTCTGCAATCGCAATACTGGTGTAGCTAATTTATTTTTATTTCTCGTGTTTCGGTCATGGATATCACTATTTTTCTTATATAAATCAAGATTATAGCGCACAAACATAATATTCGCAAATATGTACTGAGAAGGTAAAGTTAAAATATTTATATCTTTAAACAATTCTCTAAGAGATTCTCTAGCACCAAGTTTATATATAGATCTAATAGCGCGTTTCTGCAGGACAAATATGGTGTTTACTTCTGCAGCGTTACCCCATAGTAAAATCGCATAAGACATAACACTATGAAAGTAACTGAAATATACCAAACGCGCAGTATCAACATCAGTCAGTTGTCTAATTCTCCTGACAGCATAAGCTGCAGAACTAAGTTTACCCGCTAACGTAGTAATATGGGCACCCCATTGAAGCCCGGCATCAAGAGTTATTCCAAGAAATGTTGTTTTATCAGTTAAATCTAGTGGTTCATTATCCATTACTATTTGTGTTGGAATTTTTGTAACATTTGGTAAGCAAAATTTAATACATTTCGTTTTCTTAGCGTTCAACAATAGATTATTCGCTGTGAACCAATCCAACACTTGAGCTAAAGTACTATTAACCACGTCAAAAGAATTAGTTTGTCTATCAATTTTGAAGACAAGAGAAGTGTCATCGGCAAATAGTACAGCCTTACATGTATTGACACAGTAAGGTAGGTCATTGATGTAAATGAGGAATAACAGAGGCCCTAGGATAGAGCCCTGGGGTACGCCCATCTTAACCGATGATCCGGAGGATTGTACCCTATCTAAACTAACTTTTTGAGTTCGGCCACTTAAATAAGATTCAAGTAAATCGCGAGATTTACCTTTTATTCCATAGTGCTCCAGCTTGGTGAGAAGGGTATTGTGGTCTACGCAATCAAAGGCTTTGGAAAGATCACAAAAAACACCAATAGCATTTTGTTTTCCCTCCCAAGCATCATATATGTATTTCAACAGAGCTACACCCGCGTCTGTAGTTGACCGACCCTTTGTAAATCCATACTGTTCACGATGGAAAAGGCTATTTATGTTAAAAAAAGCTAATAACTGATTAAAAATCATTTTTTCAAATATTTTACTAAGAGCTGGCAGAATAGAAATGGGACGGTAATTAGTGGGATCATTTTTATCGCCAGATTTGTACAAAGGAATGACTTTACTTAACTTCATCAAGTCAGGAAATGTCCCAGTATCTACACACTTATTAAATATAGAAGCTAAATATGGTGCAATTACTTCAATGATGTTACTAATGACAGCTACAGAGATATCCCACAAATCTCCAGTTTTCTTATTGTTCAAACTCTTAAATGTATCAATGATTATTTGAGGTGTTACATGTTGAAATATTAAATGATTGTTACATTCTGGTATACAGCTTGTTAATAGTTTTTTAGATTCCTCAGATGATGAACGTAAGGAGGCAGTAGTATTTACGGGAATGTTAGTAAAGAAATCTTCGAAATATTTTGCGACGTCTTCATTAGTACTGAGGATCTTATTATCTACTTTTAATTCTATTTTGTTGTCACGATTTTTGGTTTTCCCGGTTTCCATGTTAATAATTTTCCAAGTGGTCTTTATCTTATCATGAGAATCTAGAATAGCTTTTCTTGTATATAAAGATTTTGCGCACAGGCACGCCTTTTTAAAAACCTTAGAGTAAGTTCTAACATAATTAATAAATTCAGTATTTTTATTGTAAGCTTTCATAGCTAATAATTCGTATAACCTGTTTCTACTAACGTAAATACCAGTTGTAGCCCATTCACTAAATTTTTTACCGATACGTTTAGTACATTTTTTAATTTTGAATGTATTTTTGAATTCCGATTCAATAATACCAAACATTTTATTATATAGAGCATCCGGATCATCTCTAGTTTCTTCAATTAGGGGCATTTTTTCAGATATTTTTTTCTTAAATACATTTATTTTAGCTTTGGTTATAGATCTAAAGGTTACTTTTGGTAAGTCTACTTCTACATCATTTATAAGTTTTACAAACTGACCGTAGTGATCCGAGGTTAGATTTTTAGTTATATATTTGTCAACAGCAGTGCAATTGCAGAAAACATTATCTATGCACGTTGCAGAATCTTCAGTAACTCTAGTTGGTTCCAAAAACAAATTAACCAAATCAAATGATTTAAAGACATTTAAAAATCGAACACTTTCAGTTGTTGTAACTAACAAATCAACATTAAAGTCACCGCACACTATAATATTTTTGCGACAACAACATAATTTTCTCAAGACATCTTCAATAACTGATTCTAAAGTATTATAATCTGATCTTGGGGGTCTGTATACACATACTATAATATAATTCCCTAGTTCGATACATGACAGCTCAACATTACAATCTACCGAAAGACTAACAATATCCTTACGTTCTTTACATTTTACGTCACTTCGAGTTAGAATTAAGCTACCGCCTTTCTCTTTAGTCTCTCGGGTGTAAGAGCTTGTCAATAAATAATTTTCTACATTGAACTGTTGCTGGTGCGACTGCATAAAATGTTCAGTCACACAAACTACATGCAAATCTTTACTGTTTATAAACAACTCTAATTCTAACAATTTGCTAGTCAGGCCTTGGACATTCTGATGAAAAATATTTAATTCTTTAGCCTCGACTGTTGTCTTATTAATTAGTTTAAATCAGACTGAGGATTTTGTATTTTAGGTATATCATTAGTTGCAATACCTGTGTCAAATTTAAAATTATTTGCAGTTGTACTACATACAACAGAAGTTTGTAAATTAAAAGCTACTACTGTAGCTATTTGTCTTTTAAAATTAAAAGGAAGATACATAGTATCGTTAGTCAACTTAAATCTACTTATAAACTTATTTATATCTAAATAAAAAATAAAATCGCCACGACGGTGAGACCAATAGGAGCGAAGCATCAATAAAAAAATGTTTAGAAACGGGGAAAATTATTCATCTACTAACTATCTATTAAGTAATCATAATAATAAAAATTGCCGCGGACGAAGTCGCGGGCAACAGCTAGTAACTCTATAAACCTTGAGTGGTTCAATAAGTTCTTGACTATAAGATATGACAACGCCAATCTTTACTTCTTTTTCGGGAGTCGGTTAACGTCACGAGTTCCACCAGATGAACACGATTAGACACAGGGGGAGCCACTTCCTTTCTCAAGCTATTTACCAATTTGCCTCATCAAAGATCGGCATAACGTTTCTGACCCTTCAAGGAAAGGTAAATTCTACGTAGTTCTTATCAGAACAAAATGATTGTAACAACGTTATGTTCGTACTAGGTATACAATGTTTTTGATAGTAAAACGTTGTAGTATATTGTATAAAATATGAGGCTTAATGCATAGCAACATTTTTTGCTTCATTTAATTAGATTATAGTAGAATTTTCGATATACTTATCATAATTTAGTTATCATTACAAAATGGCTACCGATTTTGTAATGAAAAGCATTAAATATGAGGGTTGATGGGTATTAACCATAGAGATAAGATAATCCCGAGTATAAACGAAGAGGCAGGCCAAAACTGAGGTGGATGGATTGTGTCAAAAGGGATATAAAAGAGGTGGGTGCGGATGTAGGAATGGTGGGAAATAGAGAAATGTGGAAAAATAAGACATATTGCGCCGACCTCAGATAATGGGAAATGGCTATCGATAAAATTATTAATTATTTACGGGCATGGATAGTAATTGCCTAAACATGTCTAAGTATATTAAATTAATTGTTAAATTTTATATAAAGAAAAACCGAACTATATCTAGAATAGGAAAAATATGTGGCTAGTTTCTTGGGTAAATAAAATAATATTAAAATTAGTTCCTCCGTTAGAAAATCAGAAAACATTAGACACCTTTGTAAAGATGAAGTGCATTAAAGCGACAGGGGCTCGTGACGACACAGTATGCAAATTGTACGTCACACGGAATTTTAACGGGCTACACATACATATATATATTTTGTTTAATTGTAAAAATTTATTATAAAAAGGAAAGATTTTTTGTTTGACGCGAATATGCTCCGAAACTACTAGACGGATTTGAAAAAAATCTTTCGATTGGGAAGCAACACTATCTGCGCTGATCATAGGCTATGTTTGAAAAACAGCTAGTTACAGATAATTTAGGATTCTAATCGTGATTTTTTTTCAAATCGGTTCAGTAGTTCAGCCTATTCATTGCAAACAAACAAACCATTAAACATTTTCTTTATTATTATACTAGTGTAGATTAGTGTAGATATCTTTATCAAGACTATATACACTAATCTACACTTCTACACTAATATTATAAAGAGGAAAAATGTTTTTTTATTCCAGTCACATACACATGAACACTAAAATGATAACACAACACTCCTTTTTCTACAATGGTGTAATGAATGATGAAAATGACGGAAATATTGATCTCAACATTGCAACCGCTTGATCTTGATCAGCTGTTTAATAACTATGATTATGATAAAACTGCATTGTCTGCGCTGTGGCATTCAGAAAATGCAATTTTTTATGTAAATAGGAAACATTACGTTGTTTGTTTGTATTCGATACAACTATTGTACCGGGGTATTTAAGACTGTTACACACTCCGTCAATACAAAGTTAACCGACGTAAAAAAAGGAGGACGTTATCAATTCGGTTGTTTGTTCGGTATTTGTTATCTAATAACTTCTTCATTTATAAACCTAAAGAACATGCACTCTGGTCCTATGATTGTCATATTTTCGCCCTTTCCCTCGATCGGCTTTTACGATCTGCGTGGGAAGAGAAGCATATTCTACGTTATTTTCTTTTCTCAGACCAGAACGGAAGAGATAAAAGCAAAATGTTATAAAATTATTTAGGTATACGAGTTTATTGACCCTCCCCTTAATGTATAATACATTTTAGGATAAACGTGTTGACATGACCTCTAAATCTTTGGTAGTATTGACTTGAAAGATAAAGTAATAGGTAAAATTAACTTAAGCTGTTGCCACTGTCTTATCATATACCTACCTATATACATACCTACGGACCTTGTACCTAACAATTAACATACTCTTATCATCAAAGGTTAACTTAATAAATTATTTGAGTAGTTCTCAAAATTTTGACATATATTAGCTTTTACTCTCGAGTTCTTTATAAATAGTATCACGTCATTTTCCCTTGCGGGGTACATAGAGTCTAGGTCTATAAGACCTTATGGCCACATTTAGCATGTTTGAGGACGTGTAGGTGGAAAACGGAATCAAAATAGAGATGGGTTGCTATTGACATGATTCCGCAAATTTTCGCTCATTTCCTCGATCGGCTTTCGATGGGAAGCAGCTGGCACAATTCTATGTTTTCCTTTTCTCCCAGACCAGCATGGAAGGAAATATCCTTAAGATAAACTTAATTGGGAAGAAATAAATAATTTGCTGTACTACTTTTTAGGGTAATCTCCGCTTTACCTCAAACCATCAAATCAGCCCATCAAAATGAACAACTTTTCCTATGGGGCTATAAGAAAAATTCGTCAATTTTCATACAAATTGTCGGGCCGGTCGAACGCCTTTTTATGAAAATGTCAAACAATTTTTAGAGTTCTCAGCAAAATGAACAACTTTTCCAATGCCCAACATTGGAAAGTTGTTCATTTTGCGGGCTGATTTAATGGTTTGTCAGGCAACGGTGTTTACTGTATAGAGTAATTTTGGAAAATACAAGGGACGGCAGCTTATGATATTTATACCTCCACGCATAGTGATACACAGTTTGACAGACAGACGAACGGAAGTGAACTTCTATGTGTGGATTATTTTTTACCTTTTAGCAAAATCCTTACTATAACAAACAATTTCACTCGCGTATTTTTGGCGAGCCCCGTGGCGCAGTGGTTAACACGCCAGCCTGCGATACAAGGTTCATGACATGATAGAAAACGATCATTTCCAGATTGACCTGGGTCTTGGATGATTATATATAAATAAAGACGTATTATTATATATAGTATCGTTCAGTTAGTATCCTACGATAGAAGTTCACAACTTACTGTGGGGCTAGCTCAATTTGTATGTCCCTATATATTTATTTATTTATTTTAAGTCGCCGCCAAGTTGGCCAAGTCGGCCAATTCTGATGGCCATCTTCAGGGCGAGTGACAATACCTCATGTATTGTCACTCGCCCTGAAGATGGCCATAAAACCGGTTGTTATTATACTCGTAGTAATTCCGTCTCACGTGACTTTTAATAATTTTATATCATATATGTTTGTTGTAGGCGTTTTATGCGAAGAATACCAGTTGGGTCCCATCGAATCCGCGAAGATCAAGGACGCTCTGCGCGAGCAGTGCAAGAAGAATGGCGCTGAGGACAAGACTGACTCCGTTGAGGTATGCTTCAAATAATAATAAGCGATTCGACGCGGAGTTAGACCACTCAAACTTTGATTGTAAAATCTCATAAACTACTGAACCGATTTTGATGCCTAATGAACTTGAAAACTGTACTTACTGGTGGTTTTGTAAGCTGTAGATTGCGTTCCTGCCCTTGGTTACAGATTACTAAATAGTTACCTTTGGTTAGCTTAAAACCTTAAAACTGTATAAACATTTCAGGGGACGTTTCAAATTAAAATGGGCTCTATCGCAGGAATGAAAAATAATGTCACAGGCGTAACTACTTACAAATAATAAAGTAAAAATGGTTATGCCTGCAAAAAATTGAAACATATATAGTTACTTACGAATCATAGATAAAAAGTATTTCCATCCGAACTCTATTTGAAGTCAATTTAATGAATTTGTGTTCTGTGACTTAATTAAGAACTAAGTTAGCAAACTTATTTTTAACACATACCATACATTCATACATCGTATTTACTTAGGTAAGCATGGGTTCCTCGTTTAAAACTAAGCGATACTACCTAGTTATTACGTTGTTTTTGGGAGTTTCGTTCATAACATGGAAAAAATCTTAAAACGCTTAGCGGGTCTGGGATCTGGCATTTGCCTAAACTATCTAACAGGAGACACGATTCTGTTTTTGAATTAAGTTTCTGGTAACTTTGGATCGTTCGGGGCATTGTTAGTATATATTTTTCATTGGTTTTAGACCTTATCTAAGGGGTGAAGGTTCAAAATAATTTGGGAATCCCTATTACAGCTTAATATGCAAATCCTGCAAGTAAAAAGTACAAAAAGTAAAACTATGGAAACGGTAGTAATTTAATATGAATAATTTTGTGCTTTTTCAGGCTGCTGGCAAGAACTTCGTGGACTGCGTGAAGAATCTGATCAACTTCGAAACCGTCAAGAAGGAAATCGAAGAGGCCAAGCCCAACGGTGCCCTCGACGAGGTTTTCGGAAAGTGAGTTTTATTTTGAAGGCAAATTATACTCGGTTCCGAGGGCTTTGGCGTAAATATGTATGTATGTGAACCGAGTATGACTATATTACTGACCTCCTAGAGTATCCTTCCAAAGGAATTTTTTACATACATATACTTATCCTATCTCTCGCAATTTGTAATAGAATAACCACTGCTTAATGAAGATCAGTCTAACTCTTTCAGTAGGTATAGCGATAATTACAATCATAGTTAACACAACACTATAAACGTCAATAGTATTAAATTTATTCATAAAAAAATAAACATACGTGTCATAACTTAATACATACCTAACATTATTAATTTTAAACCCACCCTGTAACGTTTCCGGCGCAATGGTGCCCAAAATACTGGCTGCATCTTAGGCTTTGCACCAAAAATGTTTAAAAACTGATTGGTTATAATACAAACTCTGCCCTGATTAAAGCTAAAACAATTTCTGTATACCTACGTTTAATCATTTGTGTACTCGTAGATACTGCGCCAAGTCCTCGGAGCTGAAGACCTGCGTCCACAACCTGAACAGCGCTGTCTCCCCATGCGTAGAAAGCGAGCTCCGAGAGAAGATGCCCGACATCGACAAGGCGGCCGACCAACTCATCGACTTCGTCTGCTACAAGGACGGCGACAGAATCGCCTGTAAGTAACCCCGCATTGGATTGGCAACAAACGATAATGTTCGGTAAGCTGACAGTAGATTCTTTGGGTCACGCTCAATTAAGATCTCGTTCCCAACATCGACAAGGCGGCCGACCAACTAGTCGACTTCATCTGCTACAAGGACGGCGACAAAATCGCCTGTTAGTAACCCCGCATTGAATTGGCAACCAACCATAATGATCGACATGCTGATAGTGTATGCTCTGGGTCATGCTCAAGTGTTACCTGTTTCTCGACATTAGCAAGGCGGCCGTCCAACTCGTTGACTACGTCTGCTACAAGAACGGTAACAAATTCGCCTGTAAGTAACCCCGCATGGGATTGGCAACCAACCATAATGATCGACATGCTGATAGTGTGTGTCACGCTATAGAGTTATCTCGTTCCCAACATCAGCAAGGCGGTTGTCTTACGCATCGACTACGTCTGCTACAAGGACAGCGACAGAATTAAAGTAAGTAACCCCGCATTGGATTGGCAACAATCATAATGATCGGCATGCTGACAGTGTGTGCTCTGCGTCCTGCTCCAGATTTATCTCATTCCCAACACAGCAAGGCGATAGCCGACGTACTCATTGACTTTAAGCCTAAAAAAGAAAAAAGAAAAAAGACAAATTCATTTCTAACCAGAACGCGTGGTAGCACTAACAGCATTCTGAAAACCTTTATTAATAAAATGGACTCGCCAATGTTAGCACACTTCATAAGTGTTCTTGTTAGACAGGGGTAGATAGCTGACGGTCACCTCTGGCCAACTCAATTATTAATTCAAGAAATGTTACTAACGTAGTTTTTAAGATAAATTGTTACTAACAAATGGGCCTCGTTGTTGCCAAAATAAAAATATTTATTATTATTATTATTATTTAAGATCGGCAACAGAATCGTCTGTAAGTAACCCTGTGAGCTCTGTTATGGTGAGCAATTGTGAGCTTGTACGGCGTGACACAGAGACAGGTCAGAGCTTTATTTTCTACCAAACTCGCCTATTAAACTTACTTTTAATTGAATTTGTTCTTGATGAGACATCAAAACCATGGTATGGCTCTTTCTTTCCTATCCGTAGATAAATTCATTATCATCAGTTCAACCAAAGGCCTCTCCCAAGGATTGTTCGTTCCATTGGAGGATATTGCCAGGTGGGTTGGCGAGCGCAGTTTCTTTGGGTTCTAGAGCTTCCGATTCTGCTCCCCGTTGGAAGCATTTTTAAGCTGGGGAGGGTCGGAATTTATTAAATTTGGGGAGGAAATGAACAGGGATATTACTCATTCGGATGAATGAGGGAAAAGCAAGGGAGGCCGGTCAGACACCCCTGCCCGCAGATAAATAAACGAAGTATAATATTTTCAGTGTTCATTGCTGAGAAAGGCCCCGAGTGCTTCAGGGACAAGGCTGAGAGCATCCGTGAATGTGCCAACAAGCTCAAGAACGAAGTCGGCACCGTTGACGCAGCCAAGAGCCTGACCCTTAACGTAAGTTGCTACGTATAGACGGACTTCAGTCGTATATTCGTCGCTTTAAATAGACCAGGCGTATATTGTATGTCAAACAAAAGGTATGATTATGTAGATTACAAAAATATATATTCTACATATACTCGTACTTCTATTTTCCCGCGAATTTTCAAAATATAAAATAGTCGAGTTTTAGTTCTAAAACTTTCTTGTTAATTTCAGGACCAATGCGACAAATTCGACACTTTGACCAGCTGCATCGTGAAGGCCTTGGAGACCTGCTCCACCCCCACCCCTAGCAACATGGCCGAGTCTCTCTTCCGGTTCGTGCGCAAGGGATCACCGTGTAAAGATGTTGCGGCGGTGAGTAAAAACATATTCTTCCATGTTTACGAGTTTGTTTGTTAGTTTTTCGTGTGTGTAAGTGGCCAGCACTGGTGATTTTTCATGCTGCCTAAAGGCATCTGACATATCCTAACGACTGCCATCAATGATGA
Organism: Elegia similella; assembly: GCA_947532085.1. Lineage (NCBI taxonomy): Eukaryota > Metazoa > Arthropoda > Insecta > Lepidoptera > Pyralidae > Elegia > Elegia similella. Next base: position 23,587,824 of record OX383930.1, read on the forward strand.
CAGCCGGGACCAACGGCTAAACGTGCCTTCCGAAGCACGGAACAGCTCGAGAATTGTTTGTACCACATGTGGTCACCCATCACTGTGGGGACTGCGCCCAGGGTTGCTTAACTTACATAAGCTCTATTAATGCTCACGACCACTGGGCATCGGGCTTCACAAGAGGCTCCTTTTTAGCTAAGATGCCCAAAGTGATTAAATACAACGTGATTTTGAACCCCCTAGCTATATTGAAATCTGGGAATCAAAATCCCTAATGAAATACAGAATTGCAAGAAAAAAAGATAAAAAACGAAAAAGAAAATTAGGTTTCCCATACAAAGTCGCCGATCAGCTGGACGAATTTCTATGAAGGGTTAAATAAATTTTTTCGTTTTTTACCTTTTTTTCTTGCAATTCTGTATTCCATTAGGGATTCTGATTCCCAGATTTCAATATAGCTAGAGGGTTCAAAATCACGCTGTATAGCCTGAGCGAAATATAAAAAACATGTCGTGGGATGCTAAAATTTATGAACAGATATAGCAACTCTGTATGGTTGTACTCATGTGTCATGTTGATAACAAGGTCCGTGATGTTATTTAGAGGAATACAGTCCAACCTTTAGACTTTAACTTCGAAAAATACATTATGAAAAAATTACAATATCGGTGTGTCGCATTCTGCCAATATTAATTTCCAATCGTAAACCATCCTTTTCTGCATATTACCTGTACAAAATAATTTTGCCTGCCAACCGTCCCGCGTCGGCTCACAATATTTTTTTATAACATTGTTTTCTTTTCTTTTTCAGAAAAACTAAGTTGCTGTACAGATTACATTAGTAATAAAAGTTGTGCCATTTTGAAAATGTACCTATATTTTCAATAAAGTATATATTTACTACCTACATCTTTTTTTTATTTGATGAATCCCAAAAAATTGGCTGGTAATGATATCGATATAAGAAAGAAAAAAAAAACATTGTTGTTTTCTTCTTTTATTTCATCATCCTGCTTGAATATAATAGTAATATCGCAGCGGAATGCCTCAAAAGGCGCAAGTATGTAGGTATCGAAGACAGCTACATATTTGAGCCTTTTGGGGTAGAAACAATGGGTCCGTGAGGTCCATCAGCCCATCATCTCTTTGACTTTCTGTCAAAGAGACTCATCGAGGTATCCCGCGGCCAAAAGACTGGCAATTACCTGGCACAAAGGATAAGCATTGCCATCCAACGTGGCAATGCTGCCAGCCTTTTGGGCACGTTGCCACAGAATGACGGTTTGCAGGGACTATATAATTTGTAAATATTAATATTATTTTTTAAAAATGGTAATACATATTTATATTTTTGAATGCAATCAAAACAATAAAACATCTCCAAAACATAAAACTAGATACTTGTACCTAAGACATACTTTTACTTAAGTACCTTTTTGTCGATAAAAAGTACTTATCTATAGCATAACGCCACAGCATTAATATTAGTAACGTAATAACGCTTCAATGTTAGGAAGTTATATTTACCAGCAACCTAAGGTCGCTGGTTCAAATCCCGCCCGCCCAAATCTGCGTATACAATGCATTAAGCTAGATTATATTGGCACCTTATTTTCAAAATGTCATTGTATGGGCCCCATGCCCATACAATGATATTTTGATTTGATTTAGGTTCAAGAACTTAGATTTTCAGAAGAGATACGTAAAGGTACCATAATTATAACAACAATAAAATTAGGCCATCTGAAAAATACACCCGCGATTATGACATTTATTTTTAAAAGCTTTTATTATAAAATCAACTTTCTCAAAGAAGTCTCTTAGTATTAAAATATAACACAATCATCAATGTTTCCTTAATCCCCTTTTATCTTTCAATTTTGTATTCCATTAGGGGTTTTGATTCCAGGATTTCAATAAAGTTTAGAGGTTCAAAATCACGCGATATAATGCCATGCAGTCTTCGAGGGGTTAAAGAAAATAGTGCACTTAAAACTTTAATGGATGAGACTTTATTTAGAAACCAATTAGGAATAAGTAGTTGCAATAAGCTGTAATATTTTTTTAATCAATTTAACCAAAACTTTGTGTCAGTTCTGCCGTCTGGAAGTAGATAATTCCTTGTATAAATATTTTCTTCGGAAAATTGCTTCTTTCCTTCCACCTTTATTTTAAGGTTTTATCCTTGAGGTCATTTCACATTCTTCTGGAGGATTTCTTGTAACGGTATGGGGACCACGGTTGCTGTAAAAGAGAAAACATTGTTTTTGAGAGGTATAATGTGGTCAGGGGCGATCCTCAACTGTCTGTCAGTGGTTGGCTGTATGACATAGAGGATGCGCGCCCGGCCTCCCGAGCTGCTGAGTGAGAGTATCCCGATACCTTTATTCCCTTCTCAACTCCAACAAGTTCCTATCCTTCCCCGGCTTAAAATGCTTCCAACAGGCAGCAACGGCGGAAGCACAAGAAGCGTAAGCTGCGTTCGCCGATCCGACTGCCAAGAGTGGTGAGTCTGGCAATATCCTTCCATAGAACGAAGTATCCTTGGGAGAGCCTTTGTCTAGCAGTGGACTTTTTACAGCCGTTACGATTGTTTTTGAAAATCAATCGGATTTTTATAAAATGAAAAATAAAATTTAAGGAAATGCGTGCTGATCTTATCATAATTTCGTGTAAGTGACATGACACGGTGAATCGACCACGCACACCCTGGTGTCAGAGTTCTTTGGAACCGCCTCTCGGCCTTTGATATGGTTCCTCCTTTAACGACTACCAACCGGCCTATCTGCGAACTTAGTGTACAACGTTTTTATAGTCACTTCAAAATACATTGCGGCTTTCGTATGATTGACTATTTTTATTTAAGATATATAAAACACAACGTATTTTGAAGTTACTATCAAAGCGTTGTACACTGAGTTAGCAAATAGGCCGGCTGTGGCAAAGTGAACTTACCGACGCATTTTTAAAAAATTATATATTCCAAATCCTGCCGCAAGAGATCCACAAATGGACACCAACACAATGATTATAATAAGTGTTGAACTGATTGGCTTTTTCACTGGTTCAGTCTGTAAGAAGGAAACATAGTAAAAATGGGTGCGTATTGTTTGATATAATAACAAATTCTATATTTTCATTTCAATAAAGTTCAAAAGATATAATGTTTACTTGACATAATCATTACCGATTATATTCAAATTATTAATATCACCTGTTATTAGAGATGGGCAATCCACCCACCCGGGTTTAAACCCAGTTGGGTAAAAACCGGGTGTTTTGGGTGTTTTGGGTTTAAACCCAATAAGCACCCAATTTTTTGGGTTTTTACGATTTTTTACTTTAATTATGCTACTTCTTGACCTGACTAAGCTGGTGCAGTGGACTACAGTTCCAACCATTCAGGTCCAATTGGTCAACTTCCCTCCCATACTTACGTTTTAGTTTTATGCCCTCATCAAATAATATTTTTTTTCGATAGAGCGAGGCGACATGACCAGAGGATAAAATAAACGGGTATTTTGGATTGTTAGTAGCTCAATAATTTAAATATTGTCGCGAAGCTCCCAGAATGGAATAGTCTAGAACTTATCCGAACACCGTCTGTCGCGCTCATAAATCTTATATCTTGCTCACACATAGGTATGTATTCTAGGTTAGCGGGAATACACACTATCGAATATTACTTATTGTTTTGACCGTGTTGAAGGTTTCATTTATGATACATGCTTTTTTTTTCACCGACTTCAAAAATGGAAAACGATGTTCGACAGTTTGAATGTTGTCTAGGTATTTTGAGGTGTAGATCTCGAAAATGACGTCAGTTTTAGAATCCAAGATGGCGGACCCGAATTGTTATAAAAATCGACATGGGTTTCGTTTTCTAGTTTTTTTAGGTGTAGATCTCAAAAATGATGTCAGTTTAGGAATCCAAGATGGCGTACGTGACTTGTCATAAAAAATCGACATGGATGACGTTTCTATGTTTCTTGGGAAGAAGATCTTGAAAATAATGTCAGTTTTGTAATGTAAGATGGCAGGGCTTTGCATGGTAATTCATCATGGGTGTTGATCCCTTAGTTTTTTGGGGTGTAAATAACGTAATTTTCGAGGAAGAATAGGAAACAACACCCATGATGATTTATCATAAACTGTCGTCATCTTTGATTCCAAAACTGATTTTATAATCTAGATCTACACTACTAAAAACCTAAAAAATTACACGCGTCGATTTTTCATGACAAGCATGGGGTGTAGATCTCGAAAATGATGTCAGTTTTCGAATCCAAGATGGCGGACGTGACTTGTCATGAAAAATTTACATGGATGTTATTTCTAAGGCTTTTTGGGGTGTAGATCTTGAAAATGATGTCAGTTTTGGAATCTAAGATGGCGAATCTTAGATTCCAAAACTGACATCATTTTCGACATCTACACCCTAAAGAACGTAGAAAACGAATCCGATGTCGATTCTTCATGAGAAAATGCCTCCGCACTCTTAGATACCAAAATCGACGTCATTCTCAAGATCTACACCCCAAAAAGCCTTAGAAATAACATCCATGTAAATTTTTCATGACAAGTCACGTCCGCCATCTTGGATTCGAAAACTGACATCATTTTCGAGATCTACACCCCAAAAAACGTAAAAAAGAACACGCATGTCGATTTTTCATTAAAACTCGCGTCCGCCATCTTGAATTCCAAAACTGACGTCATTTTCGAGATTTTCACCCTAAAAACCTAGGAAACGACACCAGTGTCGATTTTTCATGACAAGTCGCGTATGCTATCTAAGATTCCAAAATTGACGTCATTTTCGAGATCTACACCCCATAAAACCTGGAAAACGACATTCATGTCGATTTTTTATGACAAGTTTTTTCTGTAACTACCAATGTCGTCGCTCGGGTGGAGCGATAACAAAGGGTATATTTTTTTAGGTTAAATGGTATAAGAATTATAACGATAGATAATTGCCTCAAGACATTCTGAAGTCATTGTGGAATAAGATGCTCCTGTACACTGTATTTTAATACAAACATAATCTCTAAAAATAACAATACACTCCTTTTTTGAAGTCATGTAAAAAGAAAACTATCAAAAACTCAAATTTCAATACCTACATAAGAAAATAAAATAATATCATTTTACACCTTAGAATTATTTATTCTTCTAATTACATCCACCGACTCACTACTACCGCACACTCATTGCCGCACTCGTTCTAACATAAGGTCTGACACAGCATGCCGTCTCTTTCTACTTTGGCGCAAAGCTTTTAAAATATTTACGGCAAGCAAAAGACCAACATGTTGGTCAACTGCAACATGAAAACACAGAACTAATTATTTTCATCTCGGTTTTTATAATAGTAAACATTTTAAAGTTTCCTAAAATTTTATTAAGTACGTACCTAATATTTCTTTAAATTATTTTAACGTACAGCAACGTAGAATTGATCATTACTATTTAATAAAAATATATTTTTCATATATTACTAACGTTTTTGACAAATAAAGTAAACACCCAATTTTTTGGGTGTTTATGGGTGTTTAAGGGTGTTTATTGGGTTTTTACCAAAGCACCGGGTTTAAACCCGGTGCTTTGCCCATCTCTACCTGTTATACAACTTGTGTAGTATACATGCCAAAATGTATACCATTCAAAAAGTATACTATTTAAAATAAATATCAATCAAAATCGATAGAAAAAAAATGTATACGTATTAAAAATATAAAACTGAGAAAATATACCAGCTAATTAGTATAGACCCATGTCTATTTTGCGAATTTGTATAATTTCAGTAATACTTACAAAATAATTCGCGCAAGCTCATAACTTCATTTTCTTGAAAATAATGCGGAGTAGCCAGCAAAACGTGCATCATTCAAACTTAGATGTAGGTAATCGATTTTATTAGTAAAGCAAACGGAAAGTAAACCAAGAATTAATTAACCTCACAGGATTACAAAAAAAGACTATAACTAACAAAAAAAATTATAACAATATTTTATTGTATGTAAATATTAGGACAAAGTGTAAAATGTGATACATACAAAATGCGCGCGCATTTTGTATGTATAAGAATTAATTAACCTCACAGGATTACAAAAAAAACTATAACTAACAAAAAAATATAACAATATTTTATTGTATGTAAATATTAGGACAAAGTATATAATAAATAATAAAAAAATGTGATACATACAAAATGCGCGCGCATTTTGTATGTATCACAATTTTTTTCAAGTAGAAAGATAACTATTTTTTTGTATATAATAAAAATGTATTACAATTATTTTTAATAATACCTAATTTATCTTATTTTTTTAAACTTATATTAGAGGCCATAGCTCGAAGAAATTTACACTCGAAATATTCAGATTTTCGTTAAATATATTGCAGTCTTTCTTTTTGTTTTAATATTATTTTAACACTTTACATTATAACTACTTTAAGTAAAATAAGTATACGATATCTTCGCCGATTGTGAACCGATTTTGATGTTTCTTTTATTATATGAAAACCTTTACTACCAAGTTAGTTCCATTTTAATTTGGTGAAGATATGATGAAGAACTTTGGAAATATGGAAGAAACTCCTAACATAAAATTGAATTAGGTTTTTTTTTTAAATTTAATTTTTACTTATGTATTGAAAATCTTCTACCAATTAATTCGTATAACAAATGATTATTATCCGTAATAATATGTATATATGTTATATACGTTTATTATACATAACAACTAATAGATCTTTTAAATTTTATAATAATGAAACGGTATTATAAAGCTTTGATATGTTAAATAATTGTTATAATAAAAGATTTTAGGTTTTTTAAACATTTCTTTCGATTTTTATCTTACTTGATAATTATACTGACCAAAATTATGTATTTCGTTGATATATATCTTAAAAGATATATATTTTGTGTTTATATGTTATATTACTTACCCAGTAAAAATACCGGCCAAGTGCGAGTCGGACTCGAGCGCGAACAGTCTATAAAAACGGATATAAAATCATGTCTATTGTGTGATATTCTCTTTGGTTGTGTGCGAGCCCCCTTAATATTTGTTTTATTTTGTCAATTAATACATTATTAAGATGGACATACAAAATGCGCGCGCATTTTGTATGTATCACATTTTTTTATTATTTATTATATACTTTGTCCTAATATTTACATACAATAAAATATTGTTATATTTTTTTGTTAGTTATAGTTTTTTTTGTAATCCTGTGAGGTTAATTAATTCTTATACATACAAAATGCGCGCGCATTTTGTATGTATCACATTTTACACTTTGTCCTAATATTTACATACAATAAAATATTGTTATAATTTTTTTTGTTAGTTATAGTCTTTTTTTGTAATCCTGTGAGGTTAATTAATTCTTGGTTTACTTTCCGTTTGCTTTACTAATAAGTTTGAATGATGCACGTTTTGCTGGCTACTCCGCATTATTTTCAAGAAAATGAAGTTATGAGCTTGCGCGAATTATTTTGTAAGTATTACTGAAATTATACAAATTCGCAAAATAGACATGGGTCTATACTAATTAGCTGGTATATTTTCTCAGTTTTATATTTTTAATACGTATACATTTTGATTTCTATCGATTTTGATTGATATTTATTTTAAATAGTATACTTTTTGAATGGTATACATTTTGGCATGTATACTACACAAGTTGTATAACAGGTGATATTTAGTGTTTATAAACGTTATAAATAATGGGTTTATGCTTTTTAAATTGAAAACTTTATGTATATTATAGCTTTTAAGAATATAATCGGTAATGATTATGTCAAGTAAACATTATATCTTTTGAACTTTATTGAAATGAAAATATAGAATTTGTTATTATATCAAACAATACGCACCCTATTAAGATAAAGCGCGTTAAAGTTCATGACTGGAGGTCGTGACGTCACAACTAGCTAAAAACCGGCCAAATTGCGAGTCGGACTCACGCACAAAGTGTTCTGTACCGTTATCTATAAAAACGGCAAAAGAATCATATCTGTTGTACGGGAGCGTATTTTTAAAGTTAATATATAACTAAATATTCTGCGAATATTTCAAGCGTCTACTGGTTGCCGTTATCAATATCGAGCAAAAACAAGCAAAATAATCACGTTTACCCTTTAATGTTTATTTTATTCTATTTTCTAGTATTTATTGATAATATAATTAATTGACGAAACAAAAGTACGTGGCCAATATTTACAAGCGTATATTTTTTAGTTACACTTGTATCCACTTGGTAAAAGGAAACCCTAAGGGCGCGTTCAGACGACACTCATGCGCTGATCGCGTAGAGTCTGCTTACAATAAGAGTCCAAACCGCAAACGGGCAGAGTCCACAGTCAGTTCAGTCAGAATGTCATACTTGACTTGTGTCCGTGGCGGAGCACGCGTCGCGATCGCTCTGCTCGGGCGCAGAGCGATCGCTACGCTGTTGCTACGCGACCGCTGACTGAACGCGATTATTATATATCTAGATATTTAAAAATTTATATTTCAAAAGATAAGCATTTAACTGAGAGAGACGAAGGTCCATCCTTCCCCCAACTCCTTGAAAGGCCAGCAACGCTCCTGTTACACCCTGGTGTTGTAGTTGTTCAATGGCAGCGCTGATCGCTTACCATCAGGTGACTCGCGTGCTCGTTTGCCGTCCTATACCATAAAAAAATGAGATACTGACCGATTTCATGCTGAGGAGAGGTTCGCATCTCTTGGATATCATATTATCTAAATCTCCGACAAACTTCTGAACAGTACTGCTGCAATTTTTCAAGGCTCCCTTCACGCAGGCTGAGACTTCGACGCTATTCTTGCACGGCGCCTCCTGCAAATAGTTTAAGGTGGATGCAACGCGTGTGGACTAGATGTGGGCTAACATGCTATTTTTATAAAACCTTGTTACCAGTGATTTCATACGGCTCAGAGACGTGGTTCCTTACTATGGCTCTCATAACAAAGCTCAAGGGCACCCAAAGAGTTATGGAGAGTTCTATGCTTGGTCGCATCGGAAATGAGAAGATCCGAAGAAGAACAAAAGTCACATAGCTCAGCGCATTAGCACCACAGCGGCATCTCAGATGCATACAGGTTGGAGTGTCGGGTGACGCTTTCGTCTCCCAAGCTTTGCAACCTTTATGTTAATGATCGCATAGTCGAGCTCAGCAGTATGCGAGTGGGGGGCAGCGTATATTGTACAACCATTAATAATATTAGCTCCGCTGACGGAGGCTTTTGAGGTGTTGATCGAGACTCTTTGTTATAAGACCATTCACAGAAACGTCTATCGGGACAATAATCCATATCTCACATAGCGATCACCTCGGGGGCCAAGTCTAGGCACTTAGTAAGTTTGTTCTTCTTGGCCTTCACAAGGTTCTCGTCATGCGGAATGGTAATATCCACGAGCACTGCCTGGCGCGTCGATCGATCTGTCATCACCATATCAGGCTTATTGGCAACAATAGTCTTGTCCGTGATAACAGACAGAACCCGATTCATTATTAATGTTTTGCGGATTTTTCTGTATACGCGGGCTTGAAGCCAATAAGAACAGTTGAAGAAAAAGGATTTTAAAGAATCAGAAAAGAGAAATTTACGAACAATTTGTCAAGTGTTTATATATGTATATGAATGCTTTCTGCATGAGGATAAATGTGAATGGATGCATTTCTAACATTTTCAGGCTGTTGTGCATGGATTTTAGTGTAACTCCTGTAGAAGAAATGATGACATGTACGGTTTTAACGAAATCTACGCGCCACTGCGCCTTTAGTTCTATAGCCAGATCTGTGTATTTTGTTCATTTTTCTGTATATGTGAAAGTAAGGTTGTGGGTGTTTGGAATAGCAACGTTAATCAGATATATTACATTTTCTACTTGTCATGTTATGTTAGATCTGGCCTGTTGTGGTGTACGGTCTTATCTGTTATAATAGTGTCCAAATACAGCCTATATTCAGGGGAGTCCAAAATAACTTCGGGTGTGTATTTATAATCAGCGGTTTTTCGGTAATTAATTTATATTTAATGGCAAGACATTGGTGTACGATAGAAGCAACTTTGATAGTGTCGATATTTATAGTCCGTTTGCGTGATGGATCGACAAGCACCGGTTATAAGCTGTATTGTTTCAGGACTACTGTGACAGTGACGGCAAGAATCGTTTTGTGTGAGATACCTTATTTATTTTCTATAGTTCTTTGTATGGCTAACATGAACCCTTCTGTTTCAGGAAAAAGCTCCCCTCGCTTTAGCCAGGCGTTTGACGCAACTATGTCAACGTTTGGATTGACCAAGTCGAGGTGATGTCTTCCATGAAGTGATTTTTGGGTCCATGCTTCTAATTTTTGTTGTGATGAAACAAATCATTCATTTTTCTGTTTATCTACTTGATTGATGGATTTATGCAGTGGTGATTGTTGTGAGCGGTGTTATTTGTTTGCTATAAAGGTGTTGAATGTCAATCAATCCTCTGCCCCCAAAGTTATCTTTGTATGCATGATACGGATTATGTTTTCGATACTTGGTCATATGTGTATTGTATTATTAATATTACGCTGGAGGCTTTTTAGGTCAGTCTGGGCTGGGACATCTTAATAACTTCAAATGAGTAAGTGAGAATCGGTTATTATTATTATTATTTGGCTCTTTGAAGATTCTATGTTCTAAAATGGCGAATACGTACCGTGAAGCCCGACCGGCACCGACCAGGTGGTCAGACGACTTGACCAACCAAGATCGCAGATGATAAGATTCTATATGTCATTATGGTAATGGACCTTGAAGTGACAATCAAACCGTTGTACACCGCAGTTGTCAAACGTTACCGAGTAGACTAGTCACCTCAAACTCTCGGTTCGACCCTGTTATTAATGTTTGGTGGGTATAGGTTGTGGGCTTCGATCAAATATAATGGTAGATACACAGTCTCATACAAAATGAAGCCTTAATAATGTCCCCGAGTCAAAACATCATGCATACTTACAAACAACGACCAAAACGGTACATACTGAAAAGTAAAACTCTTCTTTTTTTTCACTTTTGATGCGTAATTTTTGCAATTTTTCACTTCAGGTACAGACCTTCATCAGTGCGAGCCGTGTGAGTGCTAGCGCGTTTTATTGAAACTGTAGCCATAACTTTTCTGAAACTCAAGTAGTGGGCTGTTTTGCCGGTGCTACTTTCGAACGCAAATCTCTACCTTTATATTTGATCAAAGGTTTTGAGTAAGTGATTGATACAAACCTCTATTGTAATATTATTAGTCTTCGATAAAATGTTTGAGATTCTAACAGGTATTCTAGAAGCGTTCGCAAAAGTTTTTAGCACTTCTATCACGCAATTTTCTTTCAAGTGGTTCTTGATGTCCGTCCTTTTGATACAACCGAAATCGTCTAACTTAAATTCTGCAATAGTAAAACATAGAGTATATATCATACCACCGTCTTACATACATATCATTATATATACCTATGTTGATACATATCATCGGGCAGCAAGCTCTATGAAATGCTATTTTTGAAATTTTCCATACAAAAATCGCTCGAAGACGAGTGGTTACACTTTCAAAAATAGTACCCCTGAGCTAGCAAAGGCTGGCAAGCTTTGTTCTAAAAGTTATAAGATTTATGTCCACTGCTAATTTACTAGACTAATAAGAATGTGGGCTTTACCGACTAATACGTAACTTCTTGTTTGTTTGTTTGTTAATACATCATTGTACATAAAAACTACTAATGTAAAAAGAAAATAAACACAATGGCGGACTTATCCCCTTATCCAATCAACCAAGTGTCTGAAAGGAGACATAAGTTGGTTTGGGTTGGGTGATACTTATTTTACACATGACTAAATTGCTTTTGCCAAAAACGGCCATTTTGGGCTAAAATGCTAAGGAAAGCTCGACGTGCTGACTGTAAACAGTACTTCATAAAATAGTTCGAATAATAAATATATAGGGACATATCACCCAAATTGAGCTAGCCCCACAGTAAGTTGTGAACTTGTGTCGTAGAATACTAAGTCAACGGTACTTTATAATAGATACTTGTATTAATAAACATCCAAGACCCAGTTCAATCTGAAAAATATCGTTTTACATCTTCATAGCGAGGCTCTAGGTAATCCAATTCCGTTTTCCTACAATTTTTTTTAATGCGGGCTGCTCAGTGCCCCGAAAAAATCCGATACGGCCTTAATGTAACACTTAGCGCCTTCTGTGTTTAGTTGCCGCGCAACCAGATTTGTATAAGCCGTCGCTCGTGGCAACCATAATACTCAGGGCTGGATTTAGGGGAGGGCAACCGGGCTACAGCCCTTCTCACTTTACACGTTAGAATAGCACACGTCGGCATTTTTCACGTAAATCTCACTTTTGTTCCTTTGACGATCGCGGGACAAACAACTTAGGTTTGATAAGTGAGCTGATCGAGCACATTGTCGGCGCGCGTGCCACGCCCCTTGCCATTTCTAATGTCTTTGTTGTTCTGTGGCTTCAACCGACCTTTTAATCGTTTTTCTTGCAGAAGTTGGTCCAATATCTCCTTTCGTATTTCTACTGATAAATTCTGTTGCTTCCTCACGCTGTTCGTCCGTTTTTCTTCAAATAACACCTTAACTTCATCTAGACTTGAACAAATTCTAAAAAAGAAATAAAAGAATTTACAGAACTACACTGGGGCAAGTGTATATATTCTTTGACTGGGGCAAGATAGTAAAATATTAAGGTCCCTTACCCAATGAGTACGAACTCGGGCGGTTTATATACCCAAAGTTGTACCAATGATATGGATTCTTTGTATGTAACTTAGGGTTATTTTCTAGATGAGACTGCATGGTTTACCGAAATATTTGCATGCCTGTATTTAATTAAGAGTGAGTTGTTCTATGTACCTACCACCTTTTGTACCACTTTTACTGCAAATAAATGAATTGAATTGAATTGAATTGAAATCACCCAAGTGTGAATCAGAATCGCACATTCCGTATAAAATATCAAACTACCAATAACACTCAAAAAATAAGTTTCTTGTATGTACCCACACTTAATTTTTATTTTGGTTATTTTTTATTATTTGTTATTATAGCGGTAATCAGGTCAACCTCACCTGCCTGTCCGGTGGTAGCAGGCATGGCATCGGGTACGCACGCCCGGCCGCGTATTGCCAAACTGTATACTGACCCAGACACCCATAGTCTGTACCGAACTACATCGTGCTCATTAAAATCACAAACAAATTGGAGCAAAGTACATACGAGCTCAGAGCAGTCTGAGATGGTATGCACTTTGCTCGCTTGTATGTAAAGCAAACTGTGACATGCGCTAACTATACAACATGTTCCGTATTTTTCTCGTATATTTTTTATGCTGTTGCGATTTTTAGGTATCCTATCCGTGAAACTAAACAACTTTCCCAAAAAAACATAGCTATTGTGAAGTAATTTAAGTTTTAATTAAAGAAAAGCCGTTATAAGTATCAGTAAAAATTAATTTAAACTGTAACAATTATAGAGGGTGTTAAAAAACTATAAGTGTTTCCAATTTAGTATTTATTAATTTTTCATAAGAAAGATGCACTGACACAACAAATTGCACCTATTTGTTATAATTTCGGTGCAGATAATAATAAAATGAATTAACTAAATTAAGTCGATATGATAAGTGATTTATAACAAAATAAATTAATGAATCAAGAACAGAAAATGAGAAATTTTCATTAAACGCCAAAAACTCAAATAGCAAGAGATGGCATCGCACCACGCCTATTGTGCTTTATTTCCCTATCGAAAATTGACAATAGCACAAATACAAAAACGGATAAGAAAAAGGGAATAAAAAAAATTAATAAGTAATTTAAACCGACTGTAATTTTTTTTTGTTAATAACCGGAAAGTGCGGAATAAAAATATATTTTTTTAAAGTTAAAATATCAGTAAATAAGTATGCCAACTGTTTTTCTACCAGCATACTCGTACCGCAAACTAGATTTATTCAAATTATTAAAGCTTACACCGATCTATAAAAAACTGTTTTAAATTCGGTTTATTTTTTAAAAGTAACTCTATTTAAACACTTTATTTAATAAACACGTGCGTAGTTGCTAATGAAGTTAGGACCACTGGCGAAAAAAAGGACTAAAGGTCGAAAGCGGCGCAAATTTTAGAAGACGAGACAGGGAAATAAAGCATGTCTGCATTTGCATGCATTTTGTTCTAAATTATCATGCCATTACATACTACACCAGACGCTGGAAAGTATGCACGTCTGGACTCGTATGTATTTTGCTCAAGTATTTTAAAGCAAAATGTATTTTGATTCAGACACTCGCTGAATAAGTATACAGTTTGCTCTTCAACTACAAAGGCAAACTGCGATCGAACTCAGAGCAACCCCGGTATGGGTCAGTATACAGTTTGGCAATACGCCGCCCGGCCTCCCGAGGGGGAGAAGCAGTCTCCCCTATTCGTCCGAGTGAGTAGTATCCCAATACTATCATTCCCTTCCCAAATCCAACAAATGTCTATCCTTCCCCAGCGTCGTAAGCACAAGAAGCCAAGGAAACTGCGCTCGGCAAACCGCCTGCCCAGCGTGGTGAGTATGGCAATATCCTCCCATGGGACGAAGAATCCTTGGGTGAGGCCCTTGTCCAGCAGTGGACCTTTTACGGCTGTGATGATGATGATGATGATAGCGGCAATAGATATACACATTCTGTGAATATGTCAAGCCTCTACCTATTACGGATCAAGAGATTCAGGCTTGTGAGAGAAGGATGGACGGACACTGGAGACTTAGTAATAAATAGCGTCCTGTTGACCTTTTGACTACGGAACCCTAGAAAGTCAAAACGTTAAACATCCCATAGACACTGGCCAGTGGGTCAGGGAATTTGTGTGAGAGGTCGTTTGTTTATGTTTTTTATGATTTGTGTTCTAAATAAAATGTTAACATGAAGTTTAAAATCAAAATGCAACTGCTCCACATGAACAAAAATAGTAATAGTAAGAAAGCTGGTACCAATTTTTGGCTAGGTATTTCAGGCAAGTAGAAAACTTGTCACATACCTCCTTTTTTATACCCCGACACGGAACTACAGACTTGGCTGGTAAGTAGTAACCTCTAATTATTTTTTAAAATATTTTTTTCTTGCCTAAAATATACATATTTGAGGCAATAGACCATTTTTATATGTTGTAGTTTAATGTTTAAAGAATACAAAAAAAAAATATATAAGCCAGACGATTTAGTCGGAGTTTTAACATTGCCAGACGCGTGTAAAAATATTTTGCATAAAAATATAAAAAAATGTATTTAAGGCAATTTGAAATTTTAATAGGGTATTATTTATAACTAAAATAAGATTCTCAAAAAGACAGATTATTTTGGAGGGACTTTATACTTTCCAGGCCGCCAAAAATTTAGGAGTTGATTTAGTTCACCAGCCAGGACTGCAGTTCCGTGTCCCCAACACAGAACTACAATCCTGTCTAACCTGACCTGACCTATAATAGGAGAGGTATGTGAGAAGTTTTCAGCTTACTTCAAATCCTACTCAAAAATTGTTGCCAGCTCTTGGACGTTATATTATATTATATTTTTATAAGTTTTATTTCAAAAATTGAAATACCTGGCAGATGTCATATGCGACTTATTACTACTATTTAAATTCCGGCACAGATGATTTTGACATCATTCCGGGAAGACATCACTCCGGGAAGAACACTCCGGGGAAGTATACGATCTAATGACACGACACACTTCTGAAGCAGTCAGACCGATATAGGGTAGCCCTATATCGTCTTGACTGCTTCAGAAAGAGGAGGTCACAGCAGCACAGACATTTTTTACATACATAGACTCAGAAAACATTACACCTCTTTTAGGTAGGTCAGTCGGGTAAAAGTAAACAAACTCACTTTGGAGTAGTAATAGTTGGTAGTGCTGGTTTGCTGGTTTTTGTATCGATCGTTGATTCAGGAGCAGGGGCCAAATCTCGTTTTCGTCGCGCGGGCGCCGATGAAGATTTGATTACACTGCCCATATACGACGATAAACATGATATCTGTTCCTGGTATGTGTTCTGAAAACAAGTGATTTCATGTAAAACTCAAAATTTTATCATTTCAACTTATTTTTAAATCCCAATCAAAAGAAAGGGTTATAAACAGACCATTCCAAGGTCTGTGTATGTTTCAATCTGCTTCTTGTAAACAACGGGATGGATAGAATGCGGTTTGATGCTTCACTTGTTTCGCTAAATCACGAATTAGATCAGTGGTTCCCAAAGTTATCTAGGTGGACCCCAGAGGGTCCACGGGAGGCTCAGCGGGAGCTACGTTGACAGAAATAAAAATGGAGATCCAAAAGTTGTAATAACTACCATAAAAATACCAGCACTACCATAAAAATTCGAAAAATAAAGGAATGGATTGAATATTGTAACTAATAAGAAGGAAAATAAAACAAGCAAATTATTCTATAAATAGGTTATAGAATAATTTGCTCGGTTTATTTTCCTTCCTGCAACATAACTACTAGTTCGCTGCGAACACAGAGATACATATATTTTTATATTATTTTATGTTGATTGGAAGATTATCGACTTTTAACAACATGGTAATCTTAAATCTATAAAACTCAAAGACATTTACAAATCTTCACTGATAGAAATATAACATGTAACAATAGATCCGATAAATTAGAATTAAAATAAGACAAACTTTATGTAAGTAAGCAATTAAAAAAAAATAGAAGCTGATGTTCTAATATAATGAACTTGACTATGAAGTGTAACCGAGAGAATGCCAGACTAAGCCTTATCTGTAAAGAATTTACTCGCAATTGCTTTCTTCAAAACCGCTCTGTAGAAATATAAATATATTTTAGAGTTACTCCACTTAATTAGACAAGACCCCTAGTCTTGTCTTTTTGTTGTTTTTTGACCCTGACTGAAAATCCAGACTGAATAAAAATCTGGGCACTAACGATGCCGCAAACAGTCACACAGTGAAATATATGAAACTTATAACATCCCTCTTTGCGGTGGGTTTAAAATATATCTACGTACATATATCCTCGTATCGATGCATTTTTTATTGACAGCTGCTCCTGCATCTTCAGCACAGCTTACTGCTAACACTGAAAAAAAAAGGCACAGGGTAGGTAAGGTTAGAATCACGGAATATCAGTGTTTGATATTCCGTGGTTAAAATAGTTATGAATAGAAAAATTCAGTTAAATAATAAAAAAAACAGACTTCTATGTTTGTTGCGTGCGAGGAAGCAAAAATACAAGTCTGATTTTTTTAAGCGGGTGCCGCGCGACCTAAAGACGTCGCTACTGTACTGCGCAAGCCATTAGGCTTCGCAAATGTCTTTGGCTGCGCAGAACCATTAGCCGATTAGGAAAAAAGATGAAACGTCTTTATATTTTCATATTTATATATTTATAAAAAAAAAATAAGAAAGGGGGCGACCGCCGAGATTTTAATATAAATATTGTCATGTAAGAATTATTGTTTTAAACGTAAAAATTACAAAGTTTTCGAAGAAAAATGTTTATAGATATCATAACATATAAATATCATTTTTAAATTTCATATGTATCTGTTTCAAATTCCAACAAGGGGGCGATCTTGTTCACGGATCGACCTAAATTATACAAATACTTTTGATGAATTTCATTATTTCAGCGCATAGTAAGTACTAGTGATTTAAAAACACGTTAATTTTCATAATTTCGTGCAGTACCGCCTTAACTCTTTCTAAATATACCTACCAAACCTAGAAGTCGTGTGACATTTGCAATCGACGTATGAATAAAAAAAATACAGAAATATACGTTTGTTATGTCCGATATTTTTATCAATAAAACTGCAGGACATTAAAAAACAGAGTCGCTATTTATTCCAAACAAAAATAAATGAGAGTTTTTTACAAGCTTTTATTTAATAGCTCAGATGGCAGAGCATAGGTCGTACATAGACCTAGGTCGCCGGTTCAAGTCACCTTTCACCCAAAACTTTTTCACCATATTTATTTCTTAATTTATTAAGAGTATATTAAAATTGCATTGTGAATGCAAAATAAAACACTTATAAAAATAGCTTTTATTTAACTTGAAATTGTAGTATTTTTGTATTTTTTTTTTGCCTTCACAATGCTATTCTGATATACTCTTGTTTTTGTATTGTAAATGCAAAATTTATTTGCAAAATAAATGAATGATAAACTTGTAACGTGTATGTATGTGTTTAAAATAAAAACCTGCCTCGCATGGTTATTATGAATATTCTGGATCTCTTCTGTTTTATACAATCTGAGTGTTATCTATTTGAATATGTTACGAATATCCTAGTTTTGTACAGGGTGAAATTGAATTCATTAGCAAACTTTTAAGGAGTGCCTCAGACCACGAATCTGAACAACTTTCATTATAGGACCAACTTCGACATCGTGAAACAATAGGCTAGTTTCCTGGGTCGTAATAATAACATAACAATTAGTCCGTCAGTTAGATAATCAAAAAATATTGGACACGTATTTTTTCTTTTGTCAAATAAACAATAAATAATAAAGATAAAGCGCGTCAAAGTTCAGGAGTGGGGGCTCGTGACGTCAAAGTTTGCTAAAAATTGTAGCAAACTATGACGTCACACGGAACTTCAATGGGCTATATCTTTACCATTATTTGTTTAATCGACAAAAGAAAAAATACATGTCCAATATTTTTTGAATATCTAATTGACGGACTAATTATATTTTTTTAGGAAACTAGCCTATTATCTGCTCTTTCATAAAAAAGAGGAATATCTACCTGGGCAAAATCTATGGAAGAGCTGGTTTTTTTGCAGTATCGGAGTTGGTCCCATAATGTGTGTTAACATTACGTATTCGTGGATGTTAACATATTTAATGATGTCATGTGAATGTTATAATATGATTTGTACTTCAGTTGTAATTTGTATTTTGTATGCGTTGCGAAATAAATTAATTATCTATCTATCTTACTTTTTAGCTGTCCAGGTAAAATATGTTTTCGAACAATTAAAAATAAGTATAATACAAAACTTACCGGCGAGAAAGATAATTAAAAAATTCATTTTAGTTCCCGTGTCAAGCACTGCACTGTTTTAAGCCCGTTAATACACTGATGGCATTCATATCAGGTAGCCATAATTATATTTAGTTGTTTCGCCTGTTGTTATAAGGGGCGTACCAAATGAAACACGTAGTTATGGTTCGACGTTCGGTTTATTACTCTTATTGTATCAAATCATACATGTTTATATAGGTGAGTGGTAAGTGAGGCGCGCTACACACTACACCTCCCCCCTTGTTGTAAAAATATATATATTACCTATATAGTATTTTTTTTAACATTGTTATCTTATTAGAATTTAGATTGATACAATACATATGTTCATAATGCTTTACATGAAATGCGATTTGAAAAGAACACATTTTTTATTAGAACCTTTTTTACCCGTTACAAATAAACACATTGAATAATTAAAATGATTAAGCAAGCCTTAAAAAAATGAAGTTAATAAAAAAAATATCATAATAACATACATAATTATGTATTTGAAACACACATTAAACATATGAGTTGCTTTGTTGAGTTGCATTAAACATATGAGTTAATTAGTCACATTTGGGAAAATAAAATCGTATCACAATTCACATTGTGATAGAAAATCTAGCTAGACATTTGACATAATTCATCACACATTTGCGTGTGGGTGTGTGGTACCACTTTTCTCATACTTATTAATGTTCATTTTACATTTACATGTACTTTTCTTAGGCCTTTTTTATAATACGTACTTATTCATTCACGTACTTTCATTACATTTGTCTTTTACTAAGGTACACATAAAATACATATAAAACTTTGTCTATGCAAATACTTCGTTACAAAATAGCAGGATACAAGATACATGTACTTATTTTGCATATGCATACGTCTTAAGTTAATTATAAATAAAAAAATAAACAGGCAGTTCTTTTAACACATTCTTACAGCCATTCCTCCAACATAACGTCACTCCATTGTGTCCAAGCATCCTCATGAATGGTAACTCGACCGCGACATGATTGGAAAACAAGGATTGCATGCCTGCTCTTGTATCCTGGTGTGCCTTATTTATTTGTCTACGCTCAAATTAAGTTTATATTCGTCCAGCACTGCAACGTCTGCAGGGCGTGCAACATTCTGGAAACGAGTATCAACTGAAGTAAATAAACTCATCCAAAACAAAATAATTCAGCCTTAATCTATTCCGCCAACAATTAACTGATCAGGCTCCTTGCCGACTGAAAATCTTAATAGCTTCATTATTCTCTATACTTCTACAAACATATTTCAATCATTGATAATCAACAATAAACAATCCAACTTTAAAAAAAAAAAACAATAAAATCCTACTAACTAGTAAAGTATTCCATTTTTATCAAAATTCAAAACCATATAAACATCCTATCCTTTAAACCATTACTACCTTTATTGTTCGAGAATACATTATATTTGTCACGTCCGGTGAATTAATCATAGCCATGTTAGTAAAAATAAACCAAGTACATATTGAACATAGACATTAAACCATTTCATAACTTTAAAATAAATCATACCTAATCTCTACTTAAGATGAAGCACTACGGCATCAGGTCGTCTTGAAATTTGAAACGTAATAACAGACGCCGCATGCCTTTCCTTATAAATTCGATTGTCCACTGCAAGTAATGATTGCATCACTATTTAGAAACTAACATTCAAATCTAAAAATAGATTGTCATCATACTATATGTACTTATAATAAGTTCATATTTTGCTTAACACATAATCTTAATCAACAAGCAAACTCACTAAGTATTACATTTTACGTAAATAAAATTAACTTTAATAATTAGATTATATTACTTATACATATTAGTGCATACTTAAGATAATTAAAACCAATAAATAATATAGGTACGCACTTCACAAAAATATAGCTAAATCAATCATACATATAAAAGTAATACTGGTTAAACCTTAAATAATAATATTTTAATTATATTATCCACAATAAAACATATCGTTATTTTATGTCGGAAACGCACAAAATGTTCCCAAAATTAAGACTTAAGTTTTTTATTTTATTTAATTATATGTTACTTATATAATTCACTACAAGTGTCCGCAATACGTACTGTCACTTCTTTATTATTTCAACATCTTTCTTCCTAATACGTGTAGACTAACTACGAGTCATACTTTGCCGAAATTTTCACCAAAATAACATACAGACATTACTTAAAAGAAAAAAAAATGCGAAATCACAAACTATTCCACACTTTGCCGAAATTTTCTCAGAAATAATCTAGACATACTAAAAAAGTTTGCGAATTCACTTCCTACATTAAACGAGTCACTTCTCACGCAGTTTAGGTATCTACCAATTAGGGCCGTGTTAATCACTTCACTTAACGCAATCTTCTTTCTCCATCGCCACATACGACACCAACTACTCCCGGCTGCAATCAAACCATCTTCTTTTATGACTATCGGTTCCATCGCCACATACGACACCCACGGGAAGACTTGGAGTGGTCCTATTCTACTCTGCCGGATACCACACGGCTAGATTAGAATTATTAAAATTTCCTTTATTAAAATTTCCCTTCAATTAAAATCCTGGCAGGGTCGCCATATAAGGGGCGTACCAAATGAAACACGTAGTTATGGTTCGACGTTCGGTTTATTACTCTTATTGTATCAAATCATACATGTTTATATAGGTGAGTGGTAAGTGAGGCGCGCTACACACTACATTGTAGCAATGGCCTTATTTAGTCCATTTTACCCTAAATTACGTCACTGCTTGATTATGGCTAAAAGTGAACATTTACAGGTACAAAACAGGCTAAATGAGTGTTTGTGCATTTGGACGGCGTCCGTGTTACAGTAACACTTTGCTCGAATTGTCAAAATAACTAGGTATTTGTAAAATATTGCTATAAACTTCGATTAAGCCTCCCCCCGCAGAGAGCGATTGAGACAACTGCAGCTTGGGTACACATTACATATAGATGTTAAAAGTACATATAGATGTTAAAAGTACATCCCCACATCCTAGACACAGAATAAAGTCCATCCCCACATCCTAGACATTAGGATCTCCAAAAATGACATAGCGTCATGCAGGTTTCTTACAACAAAAGCAAAATAGAGCTATTACCACACAGCTTGCATCATCCATTACAATCAACTACTCATCGAGACTTAATTGCAGTTACCTACAGAATTTTTGGATACGGTACGTATTTCCATATTCCTCATCAGATTACCAGTAAGGCAATGATTTTTTACAATAAAATCTATTGATATTTTTTTACTTTTATTATTTACAAGCTTTCGCCCGCGACTCCGTCCGCGTCAATGTCGATCCCTCGGGAATAGTATTAGTATTTTTCCCGGGATAAAAGGTAGCCTATGTCCATCTCCGTACTCCAGAGAACTTGTATGCAAAATTTCATGATGATTGGTTCAGTAGTTACGACGTGAAAGCGTAACAAACAAACAAATAAACAAACTCACTTTGGCATTTATAATATTAGTAAGGATAAGGATATATACATATATTTATATAGTTAGGATAGTTAGAATTAGCTTTCACCCTCCGCATCGCCCGCGACTATATCGATCCCTCGGGAACAGTACTTTTCTCCGGGAGAAACTGTACACTATTCTCCGTACCCCAGACAACGGGTATGCATTTCATGACGATCGGTTCAGTAGATTGGGCGTGAAGGTGTAACAAACAAACAAACTCACTTTCGCATTTATACATACATACATAGTATCACTTCTTTTTCCCTTGCGGGAGAGCCTAGGTCTATAAGACCTAAAGGCCACGTTTATCATGTTGGTGGCATTAGGTGGAAAACGGAATCAAAATAGTGATGGGTTGCTAGCCGCATCGCCTATAAACATGATTCCGCAGATTTTAGCCCAATCCATCGGCTTTTACGATCTGCGCGAGAAGAGAAGCAGCTGGTACATTCTACTACTTAACTAACATTATAAACGTTAAAAAAGTTAAATGTGCGCTTTTAACTTGCACTCCATGTAGGTATGTACCTATCTCATACATCATAAATGGTACTTTAGGTCGAATCTTTCAATTGAATTTTAAAGTAGTTATCCAGCCTCAATTGGCTCTTGTGTAAATCGAATGACAATTAAGGAGTTTAGGAGATGTTCAGATCAAGGGAAGGGAAGATGGCCATAAGAACAAATTTACACAAGACATGCTGTTGCCCGCGACTATCCGCGTCGATTTTTTATTTGGCATTCTTATCATCATCAATGACTTGAATACGCCCGCTGCAGTTGAATAAATTAATAAAATAAATAAATAAATATAGGGACATATCACACAAATTGAGCTAGTTTTAATTCTATATGTTTTATAAGAACTTTCTATTGAACTGCGAACAAGGATGCTTCAATGTTATGTCTGGCCTCTTCTTTTGTAGGGTTGTGATTGTGAAGCGTGGACCCTAAAAGAAGACCTCCGAAAGAAATTAGAATCGTTTGAGATGTGGTGTTATCGCAGAATTCTACGCATAAGTTGGACGGACCACATTACCAATGTTGATGTTTTAAAGCGCATAGGCAAGAATGTGGAACTTGTTAGGACCATTAAAACAAGAAAAGTCGAATATCTTGGTTACATCTGGAGAAATCCAAATCATCTTCTCCAGACCATTATGATAGGAAAAATTGCCGGAAAGCACAGAGTGGGATGACGCAAAATGTCATCAGAAACATCCGCCAGTGGACTGGAATTAAATCTGTATGAACAAGACGAGATTTAAAGAGTTGACGGCCAACCTCTCACTGAGAGTGTAGGCCAAATCCTCTGTCTGCTCTGGCCAATTATGGCTCCGGTAGTACAGAGGGTCATTCTCCAGCAGTGGAGACTAATAAGACCAGTAGGCCTATTTGCTAACTCAGTGTACAACGATTTGATAGTCATTTCAAAGTACATTACGTTTTATATATCTTTAATAAAAGTAGTAAACATAGTAGAAACCCGCAATGTATTTTGAAGTGACTATCAAAACGTTGGTCACTGAGTTAGCAAATAGGCCGGCAGATGATGATGACGATGAAATAAATAAATACGGACAAACTGTGTGATTTGTGCAACAAATCCTTATTAAAATATGGTAAATACAATACACGCGGGCGGGGTTTGAACCAGCGACCATCGGTCTCTGTACGACTATATTTTATTTTTTAATTAGTATATCAAAATAACATTGTGATGCGAATGCAAAAAAATAACTCTTATAAAAAGATCAGTGTTCAGCTTATTTCTTTAGGTTTATTCATGGTGAAATTTGTATCGATTTGGACCCTCAAAGGGGTGACTCAGGCCATCAAAATGAACAACTTTTCCTATGGGACCGATGAATGCTGGGAACTAAAAAAAAAATTCGACATTCCTATACAAACCGGCCGGGCGGCATAGCTCTTTTGTATGGAAATGACGAATTTTTTTTTAGTTACCAGCAGTAGTCCCATAGAAAAAGTTGTTCATATTGATGGTCTGAATTCTGAAGGATCCAATACGATAAAAATTTAAACCATGTATAGAAAGAGGATAAGGCAGCAGCATAGATTTAAAAAAGAATGGCGTCTCTCTAGGTTGCATAGATTTGCAGGACTTGCAGGCTATCCAACACCATTTTTTTTTTATAACCATTACTGTCCCCCTGTTGGACAAAGGTCTCTCCCATCTCCTACCATCTATATCTATCCTGAGCCATATCTGACCAGTCATGCTGAAAGGTGCCGAGATCATCACGCCATCTTTTCCTTGGCCTGCCCCTTCGACGACGATCATGTTCAGTTATCGAAGAAGTCACTTTATTCGCTCATTTTTCTAGCAGCACTCTACGGACATGGCCCGCCCAGTCCCACTTCAGCTTCGCAGCTTTATGTCCCACATCGGCGATACCTGTCATTGAGCGAAGAATAGCATTCGGGACTCTGTCCAGTCTTTTGAAACCTAGTACACTTCGCTCCATCGCTCTTTGGCAGACTATGAGTTTGGACTTCTGCTCCTCAGTCAGTGACCACGTCTGAGCACCGTAGGTTAGGACGGGCAAGATGCACATGTCAATGAGAAATGAAGGTCGCCCTTCAAACGCTTTAATGGACCAATCCAAGCATTTTCTATGCGACGGTTAATTTCTTTCTCTTGTCAGTTATTAAAGGAGACTACCTGGCCCAGATAGATGTACTCATCAACGCAGTGAATTTCTTGCCCGTCTAACCTGGACCCTACGTGTGACGCTGTTGGTCGTGACTTTTGTCTTGGACTGATTCATCAGAAGTCCAACTTCCAAGCTCGCCTTGCTCAGTTCTTGGAGCATTTTTTAAGTTCTATGTACGTATTTTAGTTTTATGTTTTGTCTTTCTAAAGCGGCAAATATACGATGTTGTCAAACGCTTTAGTATATTAGTCGACGAAGGCGACATAGAGTGGTTTATGATATTCGTTAAACTTTTCAACTATTTGATTTGATTTACTGTTTGCAGATGGTCGCTTGTCTAGAAGCCAGGCCGGGAGAACACTATTAGGGCCATACTAATACGTTGTATTTAATTAATAAAAAGGGTGGGTTTTCTTATAAGTGTCAATTAAATAATTTTTTAAATTCGTTAAGCCATTTAGTTTACACTCATCCTGCTGACAAATTTATTATAATGGGTGATTTTAACTTTAGCGACGATATCCACTGGATTGCATCAAACGAAAATGTATATTTAAAGCCGGACGGATATTCAAAAGAATAAATATTAGATTTTTTGGATTGTATGCATCTTTGTAATTTAAATCAATACAACGGTGAGCCTAATAAGAATTATCGAATGTTAGATTTAATTTTATGCAACCATGATCTCATTGTTACTAGCTGTTCAGATCCATTAGTACCAGAAGACCCAAATCATAAAGCCTTATGTATTGATGCACATTATATAAATACTCCGTTTTTAAAGGATAAATCTGGCATTAAAAATATTTATGTCATAAAGCGGAGTATCCTGCAATCATAAGTGCTCTTAACGAAATTGATTGGAATAAACGGTTACAAGCAAAAGCTATAGATGAGGCAGTTGATTTATTTTAAGAATCATTATATGAAATTCGAAATAAATATGTACCATGTAAGCTAATTAAATCATAACAACGGCCTTCTTGGTTTAGTCCTGCACTCATAAAAATATTAAAAGAAAAAAGTAAATTTAATCGGAAATATAAAAAATATGGCAACTTCTCCGATTATCAATCTTTCTCAATTCTTCGTGCTAGGGCTAAAACTGAGGAGAAAGAGTGCTACGATAGATATATTAGTAGAGTGGAGTCATCAATTGCGACCGATCCAAAATCATTTTGGTCCTATATCAAGTCGAAACGCGAAACAAATATGTATCCTAAAATATTACATTTTAAGGATGAGTCAGCTAGTACGGGTGACGAAGCAACTCATTTATTTGCCTCTTATTTTCAGTTTACTTTTGTTAAACGTAATATTGCTGCTAGTACAGGACAACCACCTCAAAATTGGCGGATATAGAATTGTGCTATTCTCACTTTATCACATTCGATAAATGTCTACTGCTAGCGTTAGATATACATCGAATAGTCGGTAGCACTCGAGATGAATGTCTAATGCAATTTTCATGATGTTTAGGTTTGGTTTCGAAGTAATATGGGGTTGTTTTCAAATAAAATATCTCTTATATAGGTATTTAAACATTTATTTTTAATCCACACTTCACTACATCAGTTATTTTATTGCTGATTTCTTGTTGTTCCAAATTGTTTTGTCTTATTTTCAAGTCGTCTTTGCCTGCGGTTTTTGGGTTGAAAATTCGCCGTTATAATCTGAAAATAAAAGGATAAAGGTTGATAATAATACCAATCAAATGTTAATAAATAATATAAAGGCTAATTACTGTGTCCCAAAATACAGCTTTTTTATTTAATGTAATACCATTGTTTATGTTAACAATGAGACCAAACATAGGACCACATTAGTCAAATTAAATGCGGCAATAAAATTAATACCTCAACTAAAGAAATAGTACAAGTTTTTGAGGACTTTTTTACCAAGATCCCCTTAGACCTTACTTCTAATATAAATTCTTCTAAATATAAAGCTGAAGACCTACTTAGAAATAATGTTCCTCTTTGTAGTGCTAAATTTAAATTTTACCATATTTGCCCCAGTGATATAGTCGATGCATTCAAAGAGCTAAATCTTAAAAAATCTGAAGATCACTGGGGAATGTCTGTCAGTATTGTGAGCCATATTATAAGTATTATTGCTGCTGATTTAGCATTTATATTTAATGAATGCGTTAATGAAGGTATATTTCCTGATTTAATGAAATGCAGTAAATTATTACCCTTGTTTAAGAAAGGAGAAAAGTCAGACCCTAGTAATTATAGACCTATTTCCATTTTGCCGGTATTGAGCAAGGTTTTTGAAAAGATAATGCTTAAACAAATGCAGCTTTACTTTAAGAACCACAACATTTTCCATAGCCAACAATTTGGCTTTACTGGCGGAAAGTCGACCACCGATGCGGGAGTAGCCCTAATTACTCATATCTATAACGCATGGGAGAATTCACAGGATGCCATTGGTGCATTTTGTGATCTCTCAAAAGCATTTGATTGCGTTGATCATCAGACACTTTTGCTCAAGCTCCGGCAATACGGGTTTGAAAACAAGTCCATTGAATTGATAGAATCATATTTAAAAAATAGGCTTCAGACAGTCGAAATAAATTACACAAAGTCTAAAGGAACTAACTTAAAAATAGGTGTGCCCCAAGGATCCATTTTAGGTCCATTCCTTTTCTTAGTTTATGTCAACGACCTGCCTTATATGGTTGAAAAACAAGCGGGAATAGTGTTATTTGCGGATGACACGTCTCTAATATTCAAGTTGGACCGCGCTAGCGAAGACGTTCAAGCTACAAATAACACTCTATCTGCCATCTCAAATTGGTTCTCAGTCAACAATCTCTTGATGAATGCGCAAAAAACCCAATGCATGCGATTTACAGTCCCCAATGTGAGGCAGTCCAACGTTGACATACTAGTTGAAGGTAAAATACTAGACTTTGTAAATGATACCACCTTCTTAGGAATCACAATAGACTCTAAATTGCAATGGGGCGCTCATGTATCAAAACTTTCGAATAGACTTAGTTCCGCAGCATATGCTGTTAGAAGGATTAGACAATTAACAGATGTGGCAACTGCTAGGCTTGTATATTTTAGCTATTTTCATAGTTTAATGTCATATGGATTACTTCTCTGGGGAAATGCAACCGACATTCAAACTATTTTTATATTACAAAAAAGGGCAATCCGTGCCATCTATGGCTTGAACTCGAGGGATTCGCTCAGAGATTTGTTCAAAGACATAAATATTTTAACGGTAGCCTCATCGGCTTAGCAGAGTAAGTGATTCGTTCATGGGGAACTGTATTCGTTTTTATAACAAGTTATCAAAACCAATCCTAGATATGCCTGATAGAAAATTCAAAGGTTATGTAAAACAGTTACTTTGTAAAAAGGCCTATTATAGTACTAAAGATTTCCTGAATGACAATAATATTGGGCTTGAG
Organism: Elegia similella; assembly: GCA_947532085.1. Lineage (NCBI taxonomy): Eukaryota > Metazoa > Arthropoda > Insecta > Lepidoptera > Pyralidae > Elegia > Elegia similella. Next base: position 23,616,543 of record OX383930.1, read on the forward strand.
CTTGGCGCAGACACCTCGTAGTTTTGTATATATGACTATATATATGGTACTTTCGGTACAAAATATTTTTAAAAATGACATTTATATAATTTCAATATTTCGACATATTTTTTTTATATTATTTTCTTAAACATATTTTTTTTAAATTCAATTTACAATGACTATAATAAGGACAATGTATACTCAGTCCACATACCTAGTTTTAAAGATAAACTAAAATTGTAAGTTGACGTCGATTGGAGAAAATGCGCTGTGCAGTTTGTTGCCGCTTCTTCTGCACTCCGCTTTGGAAGCGGCATTAAACTTAGTCATAAGTAAATTACTGACGTCAACAATTCTCAGTTGAAAATATATGACAATTAATAAGTGTCCAAATGACCTATGTTAAATAAATGTTTTTGAAATTTTGAAAATTTTTTTTTGGACAAATACGTGTAGGACCTTGAAATAATATGGTCTAATTGATTTAATCTTTAATCAAATACATATGTGAGTTTGTAATTTTTGATCATCAAATCAGATATCACTGGGTGCTTATTTGGGAGGGAGTTTTAAACAGAAATTGATACCTATTAGGATAAATATGCTTACCTTTGGTTACGAAATCCATAATTTCAAAGTTATTTTTATCAAATAAACCGCCAGAGACTGCTATTTTCTTCATAAAAGAAGACAGTGTAGATGGGGAATCGCCCACTTGCACGTTTTTGCACGCTCCATATTTATAAGTTCATAACAAGCAAAACACATTCACACACACTTTTAAGTCAAAAATTAAAATAATTGTTTATTTTAAAGAAAGATTTTACAAATTATTCAATTTTCTAGATATTTTGACAAAAACACAAAACGCGCGCTTCAATGACCGCACGTTGATACGTTTCATTTCAAGCAAACACCCCATCAAAAATAACAAAACGAGCTATTTATTAATATGGAAAATAAAATACAATACATTAAAAATATTATTATTTAACGTAACCTAATGCTATAAGTAATGATATTTTATCATTTATTACGATATAGCACAGAATAATTTTACTTTAAAGTTATTTAATATTTTCTCGATCATGATTGGTTACAATTGAGCAAAACGGAACGTTTTGCAGTAGAGATGTAAAATGTCATGTCTATTATGCTCCAGAATAGCATTAGTGATATTTCAGTGATATTTGCATGCGACATCGTGCCTTCGATATTTTTGTCGAATTCGATAATTCTCTATAGAAACGAGAATTAGGCCCCAGGGGCTTAATTTTCGTTCCGTTTTGCTCGATTGTAACCAATCATAATCGAGAAAATATTAAATAACTTTAAAGTAAAATTATTCTGTGCTATATCATAATAAATGATAAAATATCTTCACTTATAGCATTAGGTTACGTTTAATAATAATATTTTTAATTTATTGTATTTTATTTTCCATATTAATAAATAGCTCGTTTTGTTATTTTTGATGGGGTGTTTGCTTGAAATGAAACGTATCAACGTGCGGTCATTGAAGCGCGCGTTTTGTGTTTTTGTCAAAATAGGTATCTAGAAAATTGAATTATTTGTAAAATCTTTCTTCAAAATAAACAATTATTTTAATTTTTGACTTAAAAGTGTGTGTGAATGTGTTTTTCTTGTTATGAACTTATAAATATGGAGCGTGCAAAAACGTGCAAGTGGGCGATTCCCCATCTACACTGTCTTCTTTTATGAAGAAAATAGCAGTCTCTGGCGGTTAATTTGATAAAAATAACTTTGAAATTATGGATTTCGTCACCAAAGGTAAGCATATTTATAAGCATATAATAGGTATATATTTCTGTTTAAAACTCCCCCGCAAACAAGTGTTTTTAATTTACCTAATCTCATTACTTCGAGCACCCAGTGATATCGGATTTGATGATCAAAAATTACAAACTCATATCGGCATATGTATTTGATTAAAGATTTAATCAATTAGACCATATTATTCCAAGGTCCTACTCGTATTTGTCATATGTTTGGTCTCATTGTTAATATGAACAATGGTATTACATTAAATAAAAAAGCTGTATTTTGGGACACCTACTGTTAGTCCCTTCATACCCGCCACCAATAGTCGATGCATGCAACCCTGGTCGATACTGCTGCATCCGTTGAGGCTGCAGCAATGTCGGCCAGCAATAGTTTGCATGAACTAACTGGTGGCGGAAGCACGCAAAGTAAATTGTCTCAAAGTTAATAAAAACAAATGGTTAAATACCTATATTAGAGATATTTTATTTAAAAACAACCCCATATGACTTCGAAACCTAACCTAAACATCATGAAAATTTCAATGTTATTGCATTAGACATTCATCTCGAGTGCTACCGACCATTTACACAAGCTATACAAAGTATGTCAAACGCTAGCAGTAGACATTTATCGAATGTGATAAAGTGAGAATAGCACAATTCGATATCCGCCATGTTTTTTCGATATATATCGAATTCGACTTCATGTCGAGCGTGCGAGAATCGCCCCCCAGGGGCCTAATTCTCGTTTCTATAGAGATTTATCGAATTCGACAAAAATATCGAAGGCACGATGTCGCATGCAAATATCACTGAAATATCACTAATGCTATTCTGGGGCATAATAGACATGACATTTTACATCTCTACTGCAAAACGTTCCGTTTTGCTCGATTGTAACCAATCATAATCGAGAAAATATTAAATAACTTTAAAGTAAAATTATTTTGTGCTATATCGTAATAAATGATAAAATATCATTACTTATAGCATTAGGTTACGTTAAATAATAATATTTTTAATGTATTGTATTTTATTTTCCATATTAATAAATAGCTCGTTTTGTTATTTTTGATGGGGTGTTTGCTTGAAATGAAACGTATCAACGTGCGGTCATTGAAGCGCGCGTTTTGTGTTTTTGTCAAAATATCTAGAAAATTGAATTATTTGTAAAATCTTTCTTCAAAATAAACAATTATTTTAATTTTTGACTTAAAAGTGTGTGTGAATGTGTTTTTCTTGTTATGAACTTATAAATATGGAGCGTGCAAAAACGTGCAAGTGGGACGATTCCCCATCTACACCGTCTTCTTTCATGAAGAAAATAGCAGTATCTGGCGGTTAATTAATTTGATAAAAAGAACTTTGAAATGATGGATTTCGTAACCAAAGGTAAGCATATTTATCCTAATAGGTATCTATTTCTGTTTAAAACTCCCTCCCAAATAAGTGTTTTTAATTTACCTAATCTCATTGCTTCGAGCACCTAGTGATATCTGATTTGATGATCAAAAATTACAAACTCACATCGGAATATGTATTTGATTAAAGATTTAATCAATTAGACCATATTATTTCAAGGTCCTACTCGTATTTGTCCTATGTTTGGTCTCATTGTTAATATGAACAATGGTATTACATTAAATAAAAAAGCTGTATTTTGGGACACAGTAATTAGCCTTTATATTAGTTTTATTTTTAGTTAGTTTTAATATTGATTAAAAGCCTTTATATTATTTATTAACATTTGATTGGTATTATTATCAACCATTATCCTTTTATTTTCAGATTCTAACGGCGAATTTTCAACCCAAAAACCGCAGGTAAAGACGTCTTGAAAATAAGACAAAACAATTTGGAACAACAAGAAATCAGCAATAACTTATGTAGTGAAGTGTAGATTAAAAATAAATGTTTAAATACCTATATAAGAGATATTTTATTTAAAAACAACCCCATATTACTTCGAAACCTAACCTAAACATCATGAAAATTTCAAAGTTATTGCATTAGACATTCACCTCGAGTGCTACCGACCATTCGAATAAATGTCTACTGCTAGCGTTCGACATACATCGAATGGCATTCGATGTATGTCGAACGCTAGCAGTAGACATTTATCGAATGTGATAAAGTGAGAATAGCAAATTCGATATCGGCCATGTTTTTTCGATATATATCGAATTCGACTTCATGTCGAGCGTGCGAGAATCGCCCCCCAGGTTTGTTGTATTGTGAGAGCCCCCTTAAGTATTTATTTTATTCTCCTTTTTAGTATTTGTTGTTTCAGCGGCAACATAAATACATCATCTGTGAAAATGTCAACTGTCTAACTATCACGGTTCATGAGTTCATGAGATACAGCCTGGTGACATACGGACAAATAGACAGACAGACGGACAGTGGAGCGATATTAATAGGGTGCCGTTTTTACCCTTTGTGTAAGGAACCCTAAAAATTGTTTGTATTAGATTTATTATGCACATCCAGCCAAATCCGCTCATTGCACAGACTTTTACTTATCTGTGGCTCACTGCAAAATAACTTTCAATCCATAGATTACGCCTTTTATAGTGCCAATAGATACGCAAATAGAAGACAAAAACATTATTTTTAATACTTTTTAGTTGTTTTTGAATTGTTTTTGACTTTTGAACTTTTTGAATCTTTGTTTAAAATGTCAATCACAGAGATGAATTGTCAATATAATACTATTTGAAAAATTAGTTTTAAATGGAATAATTTTTTGGCGATTTATAAATTGTAAGTATGTAGGTACTGAAATATAATAATGCAAAATTTTAAAATAATTAAAAATATATAAAAACAAGCCGAGCAACAACGGATAAAAAAATATATGTATATTCATTATGTTTTACTGCAATGATGGTACTTCGATACCATCTTTCCGAACAACACCGGCTACTCAGATATTTCGGTGCAAAATTTGCGATACAGTGCATAATAAAATTAAATTAAATAAAAAAAAGAATAACAAACTCATAAATTGTTATGATTCCTGTTGTTCATGTTTATATGGTTATAATGATAAACCACTCTATGCGAAAGACCCTGCTAAAGATAGGGGCGATAAAAAGGAATTTAACTATGTAAAAGAGTATGTTAAAAATAAGAAGAATATAGATGAATCAAGCTATACAAATTTTCCCATTGAGGAAGGAACAGATGCAATATGTAAGTGTCCAAAAGACGCCTCTGTGGACACGGAAGCAATAAAGAGAAGTTTAAAAAAACATGGAAAAACTGTTGAATCTAAAAAAATCAAGAAAGATAGGATAAGTACAAATAGCAGAAGAAAAACAGATGGTAATCTTATAAAAGATAAACATAAGATATCCACAACACCTGACAGAGGAAAAACAAATGATTATCTAAAGAAAGATGAAGAAGACACGACATATGGCAAAAAGAAAACAAATAACAAACTAAAGAAACCTGAGCAAACATGGGAATCTATTCAAAAAATATATGGGGATAAAGACACTACACATTGGGGTTCTCCTGGGGATTGTCCACTAGATGGAAAATGTAATCATTACAATTTTCTACAAAAGCGCAAGCATAGATCTATTCAAGCAAAGGAAAAGTTTGATGTAAAGTCAACATATCACAATCAAAATAAATATTATCCCTATGAAGAATCTAAGAAAAAGGATTCGTATATAAAAGATATGTTGGAAGGTGAACACATGAAAGACGAAAAAAAGACATGTAAAGATATATTATGTAAAAAATGTATCTGTGATGAAAAACCCAAACCTGCAAAGACCTATTTTCCTATAGATTCAAGCGCACCTGCAAAGAAAACTATAGACTACAAAGAATGCTCTAAAAGCAATGAGAATACACCCTGTTTAGTACATGTTCTAAATGAAACTGAACAGACAGGTGATCCTCTACTTACATTGCATGTCAATCCTAGGAATATGTGTGTCTTAAACCAAAAAGAACTTTCAGAAGTAGCTAAAAAGATAAAAAATTTGGACTCACAAAACAAACAGAATCGAGAATGTATTTGTCCTTCTCATCAGGTTCAAAAGCAGTACTACATAGAAAAACAAACATGCAAAGGAGGAATTTGTGCTAAAAAAATCTTTGACAAATCTTCTAATTTCACTTGTAAGTGTACAAAAGATGACATATCATGTAGGAATGAATTGTGTGAAAAATATAAGGAGAAAGATAATAAATTTGATAAATCTTCAAATATCACTTACAAGTTTCCAAAAGACGACATATTTAGAAATGAATTGTTTGAAAAATATAAGGGGGAAGATAATAAATCATGCAAAGGAGGAATTTGTGCTAAAAAAATCCTTGATAAATTATCTAATTTTACTTGCAAGTGCGCAAAAAACGACTTATTTAGAAATGAATTATCTAAAAAATATAAGGCGGAAGATAATAACTGCCGTCTTACAAAGTTTCTAAAGAATAGAATAGAAGACACCACAAAGCCAATTCTCAACGACAGTCTATTAGTACAACCATTACAAACCGGTCAACAGCAAAAACCAGTAGAAGTAAAGATAAATTTAGATGACATGTGTATACTGAATTCACGTGAAATGAAAAGGGCTTTTAAAAATCTAAGCAAAGGTGACGCCGAAACAAAATTAGATGATAAATATTTTAAAAAGACTATGTTCTCGAAATTATTTACAGATGTCACTGACTCTAAGCTCCTAAAATCAAAGGTTTCAGCATTTTATACAAAAATTCGCAGCGGATCTGATAATTTGCTACAAAAAACAATGATTAAACAAAAAAAACATGCCATCACGCCGCCAATGAGGGCTAATGATGAAACTTCCACGATTATAAAATCAGAACGTATTATTGAACCAAAAAGAAAATACGTTTTAAATAGAGTAGATTGCAGATGCAGTTTAAAACCTGCAACGGAAGCGGAAACATATTTAGAAATTAAAGAAAATTCAGAAATCATTGCCACACCACAAGACGCTGACTTAACAATAAAACACAATCAAATAATCAAACCAATTTTACGACACAATGACGAAAAAAAGAGACGAGACGTAAAAACGAAACACAACGAAACCCTTAAAGATACTGAAGGGAAGCTAGAGCAAAAAGAACAAAACGAATCGAGTCAAGTCAAAGAAACGGGGAAAACAAATATACGAAAGCAAAAAAAAAATAAAACTTTACAATTTGAGCCAGAAGAAGACCAGAAACCAATAAAAAAAAATAAACGAAACCAAAAAAAACTTCGAACTTCACAATTTGAGCCAGAAGAAGAACAGAGTCCAATAAAAAAAAATAAACAAAAGAAAAAAAAAATTAGAACACAATTGAAGTCGGAAGAAGACCAGAAACCAATCAAAAAAACAAAAGTTAAAAAAACAAAACACATAGAAGAGGATCATCAAGAACATAAACAACTTAAAACTAAACGTAAAAAAACTGGCCGTAAGATATCAGAGTCTACTTCAACATCTCAAAAAAGTAGCAGCTCTGCTTTCACTTTGCCGTTCTCATTTCCTTTATGGAAAAGTGAAAATGAATGTGTGTGTCGTTCCAAAGGTCAAGGTGAACATAAGTGTGTGTGTTCTTTAGCAATACAAAAGCAAAAAGAGAAAGAAAAGAAAAACAAAGATAAAGCAAAGAAAGAAAAGACAGTCAAAGGTAAAGATAAAGCAAAGAAAGAAAAGAAGAAGAAAGAGGATAAAAAGATAGAGAGAGAACGTGCTAAACGCAAAGGTCAAAATAGATGTCTCTGTAACTGGCAATGTGAATGTCACTCGGAAAAAGAAAAACGTAAGCGAGAGGCAGCAAGCAAAAAGAAAAAGCAACAACAGACATTGGCTAAATTAAGAAATAAGCGAAAAGCAAAAAAGAAAAAGAAGAAACCTAAAAAGAAAAAAAATAACGAGGGAAAGCAAATCCAAAAAGAAGTTGAAAAAGGAAGAAAACAATTCGAAAAAGAGCAGAAAAAGGCAAAGAAAGATGCCGATAAACAAAGAAAGAAAGATCAAAAATTAAGGAAGAAACAACTCGATGAATTGATAAAATCTAAGGGCTCTTCTACCCAGGAAACATCCTGTTGCGCAGAGTTTTCAAAAATCGTTGTTACTTTAATGGGAAGAGGATTGTTTGCAGTAATTAAGGTACCTTACTTATTTCTCGTAAAACCAAGAGAAACTTTTTACTATGCAAAAGACCGAGTTACAGATCCGGCAGGAACTATTGCAAGGATTTGTAGACATGCACAAGCTGAGCTACAATTTATAAAACTTCGTATGGAACATGCTACAGCTGGGTCCGAAACTATGAGTGTTTTATCTGATACATTTCGGAATACCCAAATAGTCGACATGTTTCAAACGGGGAAGACTGCAAAAGAAAAACGAATACTGCAAGCTGAGAAAAAGAAACGAACACTCCGTATAAGAAGGAGAAATGAGTTGGCATTATATAGCTGTCGCCATATGATTTTAACAACTTTAAGAAAACACCCATGTCTATGGATATACCACATTTGTCCTACTATGTATCCGCAGTTTCTTGGATTCTTACAATTTGCCCGCAGTTTCGGTCATATTTTATTGTTTACTTTGGCCTTGGTCTGTTGGACTCCTTGTATAGTCACGGCTGAGTTGTGCCGAGGTTTGTGTTGTTGTGTGTTTTGTACCGGGTAATTAAAGTTATTTGATAAGTGTGTTCTGTGACGTTGTACGTTTATTACCGGGCAAATAAAGTTATTGAATATGTGGCTTATGTTTATTTTTTGTGACTAATATATAATGGGGATGGCAAACCCACGGCAAACCACTCCAAGCCACACTTCAAACACGGCAAACCAGGGCTAATGCCCTGCCAAAAATAGTGTGCTTTTCTTTGTTGTGGTTGCCTCCAAATCACGTCTAATTTCAACAGCCTCCGTGGTCAAGTGGTTAAGGCGTTCGCCTGTTGACCCGGGGGTCGTGGGTTCGATTTCCACCGGAAGCATACTTTGTTTAAGTTGTTTCCAGTTTGGTTAGGACATTGCAGGCTTGAATCACCTGATTGTCTGATAATAAAGATGATTCCGTGCTTCGGAAGGCACGTTAAGCCGGTGGTCCCGGCTGCCATCTGGTAGTCGTTAAAGAAACCACGTCAGAGGCCGAGAGGCGGTTCCGAAGAACTCTGACACCAGGGTGTGCATGGTCGATTGACCGTGACACCTACTCGAAATGATGATGACGTCTAATTTACTCGGTATATAGCATTATTCACCAAATACATTAAAATTAACCTTGAAACTTTTGATTATTATTGCATTACAGATAAGGCAGCCATCATATGTTTTTCTATTTCGAATAACCCTTGAATATTCCTAAAAAACGAAAATATCCAAAGTAGCCAACGCGTTTAGACCATCCGCGTTTGTACCGCCACGCCGCCTGGCATATGGCGGGCTCTTAAAGTGATACTAACAAAATATGGAACCTTGATTTCTGAAATAAAAATATTATTATGTATTATTATATTTATTTTATTTATTTAATGACACCAAGAAGAACCTAGGCACGGTAATGATATCTAACAGTATTGTAACTCGGGCCTGTCCTTGAATAAAATGCCTACGACCGCGCGGTATACAAACACGCGCCAGGGCTACCCACGTCTAGTTTTTTTCCTTTTTTCCCCAGACTAGCATGGAAGCCATCCGGGAATCGAACCCGTAAACCAAATAGACCGGGGGCCGGTGGCAGGACTTCCTACCTCTTAAGATACCCGAATGAGACTAGTATGTAGTGAAAGTAGGTGCTTTGGAGGTGGGGGCCAGGTAGGGTTGCCACTCCCTAACCTGGAAGAACGATAAAAAAAAAGGTGTCGAAAACGTCAATTTTGGCCAAAAATTATCTCATCAGATACTCGAACGGGAGTTTGACTTAGTGAAAGATATCCTTATGGAGAGGTGAACCAGCTAAGGTTGCCTGCGGCAACCCTGGAAGAAGTCCAATTTCAGCCACTCTGAATGGGGCGATTTTTCATCGTATTTTATCTCATAAGATACCTCAATGAAACTAGTGCCCGATGTTAGTTCTGAGGGTCGGCACTGCGAATAAAATAGGTTGCCTGCGGCAACCCTGGAAGAACCCATGTTCAGGCACGTTTAAGACGTGGAATTTGAAAATTAAAGTACTAAAAAGAAACTCGGAAACATATCCAAAAGCACTGCAGGATTACGATCGTAATATTATTTTTAACCGACTTCAAAAAAAATAGGTTTTTAATCCAATGTTCAATATATTCTCTAAAACTTTTAATTGCATTGTAACTAATATTAACTGATGTTTCATATTACATTTGATTTAGTGTAAGTTCCATCAAAATCGGTTCAGTAGTTTTCGAGATATAGGCTAATACGTATAACTGTGCAACTTTTTTTTGAAATGAAATGATATGAAATGAAATAGAATTTTATTCAAATTTGGATATCATGTATCTCTTTCTGAACGTCATATTATTATTTTTAATATTTGCAAAATCGATAAGCTACTAGCGTTTCGAAACGACCACTGCTGAGAAGAATACGCCGAAAGAAACTCAGTCCAGTATTGGTCCCTACGTGCCTGAAGGGCTACACTTTCACATATTTATAACAAATTGAATTATTTTACATTAAGTAATCACCGATGTACAATTTGTTGAATATATTACTTCCATGGAGTTTTATCTGATAAATAGTCATTAATACAATAATAGGCATTTTTAAGCAATTGATTTTTAACAGCAGTCTTAAACTTACCTAATGACAGAGCCAATATTTCTTCAGGAATTCTATTATAGAAGCGTATACTAAGTCCCAAAAATGAATTCATTGTTTTCTGTAATCGCAAAGTTGGTGTCGCTAATTTATTTTTATTTCTCGTATTCCTGTTGTGGATATCACTATTTTTCGCGTAAAGATGAAGATTATTACGAACAAACATAATATTTGCAAATATGTATTGCGCGGGGAATGTCAAAATATTTATATTTTTAAACAATTCTCTAAGAGATTCTCTAGCACCTAGTTTATATATAGATCTGATAGCGCGTTTTTGAAGGACGAATATGGTATTAACTTCTGCTGCGTTACCCCATAGTAATATCCCATACGACATGACACTATGCAAGTAGCTGAAGTATACCAAACGCGCAGTATCAACGTCAGTCAACTGTCTTATTCTTCTAACAGCGTAAGCAGCAGAACTAAGTTTACCCGCTAAGGATGTGATATGGGCACCCCATTGAAGTCCCGAGTCAACTGTCATCCCAAGAAATACTGTTTTATCTACCAAATCTATCGTTTCGTTTTCGACCACTATGCGTGTTGGTACTTTTGTAACATTCGGTAAACAAAATTTAATACACTTCGTCTTTTTAGCGTTCAACAGCAAATTGTTTGCTGTAAACCACTCTAATACTTGAGCTAATGTACTATTGACCTCGTCAAAATTGTCTGTTGTCCTATCAACAGGGAAAATAAGAGAAGTATCATCGGCAAATAGTACAGCTTTACATGTGTGAACATAATATGGCAGATCATTAATATATATAAGAAACAACAAGGGGCCTAGTATAGAGCCCTGGGGTACGCCCATCTTAACAGATGATCCCGAGGATTGAACCCTATCAACGCTAACTTTTTGAATTCGGCTACTCAAATAAGATTTGATTAATGCAATAGATTTACCTTTAATCCCATAGTGTTCCAATTTGGACAGCAGGGTATCGTGGTCTACACAATCAAATGCTTTGGAGAGATCACAAAAAACACCAATAGCATTTTGTTTTCTCTCCCAAGCACAATATATATGTTTTAAAAGCGCAACACCCGCATCCGTAGTTGATCGACCCTTCGTAAATCCGTATTGTTCACTATGAAATAGACCATTTAGATTAAAAAAAGAAAGTAACTGATTAAAAATTAACTTTTCAAATATTTTACTTAACGCTGGCAGAATAGAAATTGGACGGTAATTTGTTGGATCATTTTTATTACCCGATTTGTACAACGGTATAACTTTACTTAATTTCATTAGATCAGGAAAAGTCCCTGTATCTACACATTTATTAAAAATAGACGCTAAATAAGGAGCAATTATTTCTATAATATTACTTATGACTGATACTGAGATGTCCCACAGGTCTCCAGTTTTTTTATTATTCAAAGTCTTGAACGTATCAATGATTTTTTGAGGGGTTACATGTTCAAATATTAGAAGACTGTTACATTCCGGTATACAACTAGTTAATAACTTTTTAGATTCCACAGATGATGAAAGTAAGGAGGCATATTCACGGGAATATTTGTCAAGAAGTCTTCAAAATATTGAGTAATCTCCTCGCTAGTACTGAGGACCTTATTATCTATTTTTAATTCAATTGGAATGGCGCGTTTTTTCGTTTTTCCTGTTTCTGTATTAATAATTTTCCACGTTGTTTTTACTTTGTCACTAGAATTTAAAATAGTCTGTCTGGTATATAAAGATTTTGCACACGCACATACCCTTTTAAAATTTTTTGAATAATTTCTAACAAATTTTACAAAATCAGGATTCTGATTATAGGCTTTCATGGCTAGTAATTCATTAGGCTTTCATGGCTAGTAATTCATATAATCTATTTCTACTGACGTAAATACCTGGAGTAGCCCATTCACTAAACCTTTTACGATTACGTTTAATGTTTGTTTTAATTTTAAACGTATTGTTAAATTCCGATTCAATAACATTAAACATTTTGTTATACAGTATATCTGGATCATCCCTAGTTTCCTCAATAAGGGGCATTATTTTTGATAAATTATCTTTAAAAACTTCGATTTTGTCTTTTGTAATAGATCTAAAGGTGATCTGTTGTAAATCTACTTCGACGTGGTTTGCGAATTGTACGAACTGACCAAAGTGATCAGAGGTAAGGTTTTTAATAATAACTTTGTCAACAGGAGTGCAATTACAGAAAACATTATCTATGCACGTTGCAGAATTACCTTGAACTCTGGTTGGCTCCAAATATAAATTAAATAAATCAAAAGACTTAAATAAATTTAAAAATCTTACACTTTCAGTAGTAGTTACTAGTAAGTCTACATTAAAGTCGCCACAAACTATGACGTTTTTACGACTACAGCATAATTTCCTTAAAACATCTTCAATCACAAGTTCTAATGTATTATAATCTGAATCAGGTGGACTGTATACACATACTATAATAGAATTCTCTAACTCGATACATGCTAATTCAACACTACACTCTATAGAAAGACTTACAACATCCTTACGTTCTTTGTATTTCAAGTCATTTTGCGTTAGAATTAAACTGCCTCCTTTCTCTTTTGTCCTTCTGGTATATGAGCTAGCCCTAGAGTAGTTTTCAATATTAAATTGTAGTTGATGTGACTGCATAAAATGTTCCGTAAGACAAACTACATGTAAATCTTTACTATTTATAAATAACTCTAATTCTAATAATTTGCTAGTCAGGCCTTGGATATTCTGGTGAATAATATTTAATTCTTTGGCTTTGACTGTTGTCTTATTTCTTAGTTTAAATTACACTTACTATTATTAACTACTACGTTTTTAGTAATACAGTTTTCTATGTCACAGTTGGAGATTGCAGTTGTACTCGTACAATTTGCAACACAATGTTGTATATTATAAGCTACAACTGTAGCAATTTGTCGCCTAAAACTAAATGGAAGATACATAGTATCCTGTGTCAACTTAAATTTATATATAAATTTATTAATATCTAAATAAAAAATAAAGTCGCTATGACGACAAGTCATATTGTACAAATGTACATTCAAGTCATGTATATGTCTATTTTTAAAGTTGTCTAACGATTCCGAATACGGAAAGGTACTTATCATAAATTTACAACGAGTTTTTAAATTTAAACTAATCAATTTGTCAACATTTTGCTTTAAGTTCCTTTTTGTAACAGAGGAACTGTCACCACATAAAATTAGTATTGTTGTGTCCTCATTTATAGTATCAGTATTGATACTGCTAATTAGGTGTGAAAAAGAGGCACCGGGTGTACAAGAGTTTAAAACCGTACAGTCATTGTTTAAATGATTAGAGATTATGCTACTAAAGCCTTGACCCAGTTCATTAGAATAAACTAACAATTTATTACAAATTACTTTTTTATTTAAATTACTATTGACAGTACTTATTTTTGTGAGCATATTTCTATCACACTCTCTTGTGGGGGCCTGGTGAGAGATTTTACCCATGGGGGTCTCACAACCTAACTGATGTTTGTGTGCGAGAGTGTCATGCTGATCATTGTCATGGTGGACTAACTCGACTACTATTTTAGCTGACAAAGTATATTCACTTAGTTGTTTCTGAGATGTTTTATAATTTTTAGACAAAGTTTTTAAGGACTGATGTAATTCAGATATTTGTGATTGTAATTCATGTATCTCAGTGTCATAAATGCGGCTAGCCATGTGAAGATCATCTTCACATGATTTAAATTGCTTAAAAAGACATAATTTTTATTTACGTAACTGAGTCAGGCTTTTACATTTTTTTTGCTTAGAAATAATTTTTTGGGTACGCTTGATCATTTTGTTAATTTTGACATATTTTTTTATTTTAATATGAGAGTTTAATATAAAATATTGTGACTGTGGAGTAGTCGCAGGTATCTCCATGACCGGACCCGGGCCACATTCCATGAGTTCATTGTAAAGATGCAGGGTGTTGTTGCATAATTCATCCTCTTTTTGTTTCTGTATTTCTAGAGCAGATTTCTGTGCCTCATACAAGCTATGTTCTAACTCTGAAATGCGACTAAGGGCCCGTTCATGTACCATACTGCACTCCGCGGTTTGTGCTAAACATTCCTTTAATTTATTATCATCATCTAATAATTCGGTAATTTGTATATGAAGGCTAGTGCATTCATTTTTATTAATGTATTTTTATTCATTATTTTGTTAAATTCTTCTTCAGTTTCCTCCCGTTCACGAAGAAGATGTGATTTTTCCTCTCGGCATTCCTTTAGCTCATTTAGTGCCAGCTTCAACTTCATGGTTAGGTCTTTAATTGTGGCCTTCCGAGTCATCATCGTGAATGGGGAGGTGGTTGCAACTGAAAATATTTTTAATATGTTAGTATTGGTACAGATTTTATTACTGTGTAGGTTTGTGGGATATTTTTTATTATTACTATTTAAATTATTAGGCAACAAAACGAAAACTTCTAAACATAACAGGTAAATTTTAGTTAAGACTTAAAACAAACTACGCAACGATCGTGCCAGGGACTTTTGTTGTTATAACCATCAACTAAGCTTTTTACAAATTAAGCGAAGTGAGATCACACAACAATGGCAGATAGGGATTCAATACATTAAATTACTAAGTAAAAATTATTCATGTGTTTCTGTTATAGTGTTATTTATAGCTGAGAACTCAATTTATGCAAATTACAGCTGTTTTTGTATACTTCAAATTATTAATTTTGTAAGGAGGTAGTTGATTTCCTCACACAAAGAGACAAACAACAAGATGAATAACCAGACTTTATGTGGCAGTCTATTGATTTCTTATAAATAATTATGCCTTCAGCTCTAGTTTTTGTTCATCAACTCCGATTTCACTAGGTAAACGGAGCGAGAATCAAACTAAGCTTGATGGGCAAAATATAGGAATTCTCCGATGAAAAGTGATATGTAATCGATAATATTTATAAGTTAAACGGTGTTTGAGGATACACTGCCTATTTTGGATAAAACTGTATACTCCCCCGGTTTTTGTGATCCTGTTTCGAAATTCCTTTGTTGTTAGTTTGACAGCTTCTCGGTCTAACCGCCTGCGCCGGTCGTCAGGTTTTTAGCGTGAAATACGGTATAACTTCACAATAAATACGTTTATACTATTTACTCGAGCTTAATTCACTTATAAAAGACAATATTTACATGAAAATGTACACAAAACACAATTAAAATTATTTAAATTACGGAACAGATGATTTTTCATCTCATATAGTACATTCATGAAACTAGTGCCCGATGTTAGTTTTGAGAGTCCGAACTGCGAATAAAATAAGTTGCCTGCGACAACCTTGGAAGCACCCATGTTCAGGCACATTTAATACGTGGAATTTGAAAATTAAAATAATAAAAAAAATCTCGGAACCATATCCAAAAGCACTGCAGGATTACGATCGTAATGTTATTTTTATCCGACTTCAAAAAAAAATAGGTTTA
Organism: Elegia similella; assembly: GCA_947532085.1. Lineage (NCBI taxonomy): Eukaryota > Metazoa > Arthropoda > Insecta > Lepidoptera > Pyralidae > Elegia > Elegia similella. The sequence continues at coordinate 23,632,556 of OX383930.1, forward strand.
ATCCAATGTTAAATTTATTCTCTAAAACTTTTAATTCTATTGCAACTAATATTAATTGATGTTTCATTTTGTATTAGATAAATTATATTTAATTACCCACATATGTTCATAATAATTATAATAAATATGTCTGTAATCTAGGATAAACATTTCAAAACAATTGTTTTTTGTTATGAAATAAATGCATTAAATTGAATTCACATTACATTTGATTTAGTGTATGATTCATTAAAATCGGTTCATTAGTTCTCGAGATATAGGCTAATACGTATAACTGTGCCATTTTTTATCTCATATAGTACATGAATGAAACTATTGCAGGTTGTTAGCACTGATGATCTTGTATATGAATAAAATAGGTTGCCAATCCGTAACCTGGAACAATCCAAGTTCGAGGATGAACTTGGATTGTTCTAGGTTACGGATTTATACGTAGAATTTGAAAATTAATCGTTTAAAAAGGAAGTTGGAATCATATTCAAAAGCAATGCGAGATTAGATTGCGATGCTTTTCAACCGACTTCAAAAAGTGAGGTTATCTTTTACATCACCTATTGGTTATGTTAATTTTACTTATTTTATATTATTTTGGTTTAACTTGTTGCCAGTTGCATTAAACTAGGTTAGTAGTTTTCGAGTTATAAACAAATACGTCTTAGTGTAACCTTTTAGCTTATACGGAACATTTGTCACCGTGATAAATCAACTTTCTATGTCTACAGAGGCAATAAACGATATAAGAGCATTTCAGACATTATTCTCGCCACACCCGGTGTTGCGAATAAGTTTAACAACTGGCGAGTAGAAGCAGATCTGCTACCTTTGCCTGATCATAGAGCCATGACCATGGAACTGGTATATGTGAATTAAATGATACAACAACAATCCCCCCAAAATACTAGTACAAGGAAATACCAAACAGCGAAAGCTAACTGGACTATATTTGAAAAGAATGTTAGAGGAAAACTCATAGCAGATCAAATTACCCAGTACTCAATCAGCCTTATTAAAGATAGAGAAGGCCTTGATGACCTGGTGGCCAGATACTCGGAGATTGTTACAAGGGCTTGCGAAGCATCGATTCCCAAACTTAAGCCTAAAACGAAGTGTAAATTAATAAAGTGGTGGAACCCGCTACTAGCTGAGATGAAAGCTGTTAAAAAAAAAGAGAACATCTGGGAACGGCTTATAGGATTGTGAAAGCGTGTGGACTGGTGGAGAAGGACAGACTAATGAGAAATCCAGACGGAAGCGGCCTTTTGTTTCCAGAAAAGTCCGCAGAACTGCTGGCTGAAACCTTTTATCCAACCGACACATAGGCGAGGCTTCTTGAGTCATTGCTTAAAATGACTCAAGAAACCTCGCAGCGATACGAGAAGAAGCCGAAAACATTGTACGGGCCCTGGATACCGAAACGCTCGTTCTTTCGTATGTACGAGCTTCTTACAGTGCTGAATGGAATGAGCCCAAGAGAGACCCCGGGACATGATGGCTTCACAGCTAATATCTGCACCCATGCACTTATGGCTTGTCCCGAGGTTATGCTTGCTCTATATAACGCATCCTTACGTCTCGGATATTTCCCCAGAACCTCGAAAAGAGCTGTTATAAAAACAATACCCAAACCTGGTAAGGAGGACTACTTCGCACTCACAATCGTAAAGGAAGCCCGAAACGGGAAACAGATGGCATTAGTCATATCACTGGACATTAAAGGGGCATGCGATAATGCCTGGTGGCCTGGTGTAATAAAGGGATTGGCAGAAAAGAGAACAGATCCGGCGCTGATGCGGCTCATGGCAAGCAACCTAAAAGACAGGAAAATAGTGCTCCAGTACGCAGGAGCCACAGTTGAGAGGAACACCACAAAGGCGTACAACCAGGTTCGACATGTGGCCCGCTACTTTGAAACGTATAGCTCGACCCGCTCCTGAGCGAAGCTGAGAAGATCGAGGCTCATGTAGAAGCGTTCTCTGACGATATTTTAATCATAGCATCGGGAAAAGACCAGTACCAGGTTGAATCTAAAGCGAATGCCGCCCTTAAGCTTATTACGGCTTGGGGAAGGAATGTAAAGATGAGATTTGCGGCACACAAAACTTAAGCAATGCTGGTCATACACAAGCTAAAGTTCTCCGAGCCTAGGGTGTATCTGGAGGGAGCGCCAATCGCATTGAGCGAATCGATTAAGATTCTGGGACCCTAGATAGAAATCTAAACTTTAACGCCCACATAAAAGAGGTCGCCAAGGAAGCCGTGAACCTCCATAAAATGGTAATGAGAGCGTCAAGAGCACAAATTATAAAAATGCTATTCACAGCGGTAATAGAGCCCACAGTACTCTATGCCGCAAGTGTGTGGGGTGGTGCAGTGCAGAACAGGTGGGTGAAAGCGACTCTCGATCGCCTCACGAGACGATTCACAATAATGATCACAAAGTCACACCGAACAGTCTCATTAAATGCTACGTCTGTAATGGCCGGAACGCTTCCCTTAGATCTAAGAGCCAGAGAACTTTAAGAGCTCTATGAAATGAAAAGAGGAAAACCGATACCCAGTCTTCCAGGACGCCTTCTTAAAAGACCTCTGAGTCTTGCTGACCTCCAGCTCCAGATAATAGAACAAGAACCCCATTCTCACTTATAAGTAACTAGCTTTCGCCCGCGGCTCCGCCTGCGTCAATGTCGATCCCTCGGGATTAGTCCTTTTTTCCGGGATAAAAGGTAGCCTATGTCCTTCTCCGTACCCCAGAGAACTTGTCTGCAAAATTTCATGATGATCGGTTTAGTAGTTACGGCGTGAAAGCGTAACAAACAAACAAATAAACAAACTCACTTTCGCATTTATAATATTATAGTAAGGATTATAGTGATCTCAATAAGATGGATGCGGAGAGTATTCGGATCGATATGTATGGGAGAAAAACTGAGGGCAGAGTGGGAGCAGGTGCATCCTTCTGGAAGCTTGGAAGGAAATATTAAAAACATCTTTGAAATTAGCAGACCACTGCACCGTCTTTCAAGCAGAGCTGGCCGCCATAATAAAATCCCTTGAAATAGCCACAAAGAGAACTTATGACAAGGCTGCAATTCTCAGTGACTCAAGATCAGTTCTGGAAGCGGTGGCTGACGGTGGCTCTCTGCACCCTATAGTCCGCAAATACAAAGCAAGATCAGGGAGCTTAAAGATATAAATGAACAAATTGATTTATTTTGGGTAAAAGGTCACACATCGGTATCGAGGGGAATAAAAGAGCTGACGAATTGGCCAAAAAGTGTGCTCTTACAGATAAAAGAGCTCCATTTTACGATTCAGTGCCTCTTTCCTACGCCAAGCGCCTCATAAGAAGCTCCATACTTGACATATAGCAAACTCGATACACAGAGACAACAACCGGAGCATCCCTCAAGCTATTTGTAATAGATGTCAGACAGGCTCAACGGATTTTCCGAGGAACTTGCTTCACGAACCTAGAAGCACAAATGTTCACTGGCCATGGGGGATTCCGAGCTTATCTCTTTAAAACAGGCCGGTCTCCGTCCCTATTCTGTATTTGTGATGATCAGGCCCAGGAGAACACTCAAAATATAATACTTGAATGTCCACGCTTTGGGATCCTAAGACTGGGTTGCGAATTAGGACTCGCAATCGATGTCTCACCTCATGATGTGCCCCAACTGTCCCTCTACCTGCTCAATCGAAGACCTTAATAAAGCAAGCGACAAAGGCGTCGCTGTAGCTACCTACTGGTCAAAAACTGTATCATCATCATCAACAGGTCTTTTTAGTCTCCACTGCAGGAGCATGACTCTCTCTGTACTACTGGAGCCATACTTGGGCCAGAGCAGACAGAGGATTTGGCCTACACTCTCCTCGCTGGCCAGACGGGTTGGAGAGGTCTCATTGATGTTTATGAGTTTTGTTTTTTATCTTGTATTGCCTAAGTCGCCTCTTACGACATCCATGGGAAGATTTGGAGTGGTCCTATTCTACTCTGCCGGAAACTACACGGCTATCGGAAACCACACGGCTAAAAACTGTATAAAAGAAGGCAAACATAACCATTTTGATTCGAAAAGAAGCAGATTGGGACTGGGTATGGAGTTAACACATGAAAATACATTGAGAGCATTTGCAGACAACCAACTAAGGGAAACGCTGTTCGAATACTGTAGACGAGTCATACGATGTGTGGCCCGGGCGAAGCGGGAAAAATATTTAATGTTTATATATAAATAATTAAATAATTAACATAACCAATAGGTTATGGAAAAGAAAACCTCACTTTTTTGAAGTCGGTTAAGAACCATCGCAATCGTAATCTCGCCTTGCTTTTAAATATGGTTCCAACTTCTTTTTTAAATGATTAATTTTTAAATTCCACGTATAAATCCGTAACCCGGAACAATCCAAGTTCATTCCCGAACTTGGATTGTTCCAGGTTACGGATTGGCAACCTATTTTATTCATTTACAAGATCGTCAGTGCTAACATCGGGCACTAGTTTCATTCATGTACTATATGAGATTAAAAAAAAATGGCACAGTTATACGTATTAGCCTATATCTCGAAAACAACTGAACCGATTTTGATGGAACTTACACTAAATCAAATGTAATATGAAACATCAATTAATATTCGTTACAATGCAATTAAAAGTTTTAGAGAATATATTGAACATTGGATTGAAAACCAATTTTTTTTGAAGTCGGTTAAAAATAATATTACGATCGTAATCCTGCAGTGCTTTTGGATATGGTTCCGAGATTTTTTTTATTACTTTAATTTTCAAATTCCACGTCTTAAATGTGCCTGAACATGGGTTCTTCCAGGGTTGCCGCAGGCAACCTATTTTATTCGCAGAACTAACATCGGGCACTAGTTTCATTGAGGTATCTTATGAGATAAAATACCATGAAAATTCACCCCCTTCAGGATGGCTGAACTTGGACTTCTTCCAGGGTTGTCGCAGGCAACCTTAGCTGGTTCACCTCTTCATAAGGATACCTTTCACTACGTCAAACTCCCGTTCGAGTATCTGATGAGATAATTTTTGGCAAAAATTGACGTTTTCGACACCTTTTTTTTTATGGTTCTTCCAGGTTACGGGGTGGCAACCCTACCTGGCCCCCACCTCCAAAGCACCTACTTTCACTACATACTAGTCTCATTCAGGTATCTTATGAGGTAGGAAGTCCTACCACCGGCCGCCGGTCTAAAACGCTCTAACCACTATACATACGGAGGCAGTTAGTAGGTATCTACTATATAGCCTAGGAAACTTCCAGTTTTTTTACGCGTGTCACTTGTTTTTATCTCCTCCAGTTATTTATTTATAGCTAGCAGACTCGGTGAACTTCGTATAACCGTTAAATTTTTCACGTTTTACCATATAAACCTACCCTAGTGGTTGCGCGCATGGGGTTTGGTGGACTGTATATTTTAGGGAATAATTACGGGACAAAGGGGACTATTATGTAGGAAAAATGAAGGAATTTCTCACCTCGCAAGACTGCAACTGACGATCACGTCACAACTCGTGGCTGCGTTTCGACCAGCGCAAATCTTCAAACGTCCGGTTTAACACTTTCGAGGGGGCCCCTTAACTTTCTCAAACACAATAGCACAAATAATTAGTGTTCATGCGACAAATCAATCAAATGTCGTTCGCGTTTTGAATCGAGTATTGCGGCGCGGTTTGCGTGTGCGCCGGCGCGACTCTGAGTGGATACTGCCCGCTGATGCGAGTCAGTTGAGATTAGGGCTGGGAGTAGCGGTGCGAAGGAATCGATACTGCGAAAGTAGTGAAGCGGTTTAATAAATAAGAACGGCGCAACCATTTCCCCCCGGCTTGAAGGGATCTGAGATGCCTTCGAAACAAATAAATTAAAGAAGTAAGACTAAATAAAATAAACCTAAACAAAGTAATTGAAATGAAAGCTATTGTCTAGGTAGCGGGCACAGACGTACAACCGGGCGTAAATACGAGCCAGTAGCAGTCTTCACTCGAGCAACACGCACTATGCCATCAGTGGCAGGAAAAACTTCTTCTATAACCCCTAGAGGCCAATGAAGAGGAGGCGCGTTATCTGTAATAAGGATTACGACAGTCCCTGTTGTGATCGGGTTAGTAGGTGTATTCCATTTATCGCGAGACTGCAAAGTATGTAAATACTCGGACCTCCAACGTTTCCAAAACGATTGGACTAACTTGTCCAACAAATCATGACGAGAGAGAACATGAAGTCTATATCCTCATCGATGTCGCGAGCGGGTAAATATTTTAAAGGAGTTAAACTTAAAAAGTGTGCGGGCGTCAGCGCAAGCGGTTCAGATGGATCGCTTGAGAGCGTTCTACAAAGAGGTCGAGTATTCATTATAGCTTCGATTTGTGCGAGTACAGTTGTCATTTCTTCAAACGATAAGATTTGTTCACCTATCACGCGAAATAAGTGCATTTTAAGTGTTTTTATATTCGACTCCCAGCTGCCTCCAAAGTGACTTGCAGCGGGAACATTGAGCGACCATGTTATGCGATTTTCGCTCAACATGTGAGCAAATTCTGAATTAAAGTGCTTAGATTGTAATAATACGTATAGCTCTGATAGCATGCGCTTAGCCCCAACGAAGTTCGTTCCGTTATCGGAGTAAACGCATCCCACAGGCCCACGTCGCGATAAAAAGCGTTTAAAAGCCAACATAAAGCTAGCAGTACTCAAATCACCTACTAGTTCTATATGGACAGCGCGAGTTGTCATACAGACGAATAAGCAGACGTATGCTTTAACTGCTCGCATGCCACGCCCACGCGCAATGGTTACCCTAAATGGACCGGTGTAATCAGTTCCGACATTAATGAAAGGTTTAGCTGATTGTAGAACACGAAATGATTTGTGGTCTGACATTTCAGGGAACGTTGGCTTAGGGCGAAGCCGGAAGCTGATTGTAGGACACGAAATGATTTGTGGTCTGACATTTCAGGGAACGTTGGCTTAGGGCGAAGCCGGAAACAAGGAATACATTTATGTATCCTGTTGCGTATCAAGTTGCGTGCGGATAAAATCCAATACTTATGGCGCAAGATTGACATCAGTAAATCTGGCCCTGCGTGACAATTTACTTTATGATTATAGTCAACTATCAAATTTAGTATATGATGTTTACGCGGTAGAACTATGGGGTGTTTCTGGTCGAAACTCAAATCTGAGTTTGACAAACGACCGCCAACTCTAATAAGATTATCTTTTAGAAACGGCTTCAATCTTTGAAGTGTGCGCCCACAAGGTTTCCCAGCCTGAAGATTAGAAAACTCATTCGAAAAATATAAAATCTGCAACTCGCGAATGACTTTATGTTCAGCGAATTCCAAGTCTGCAGCTGCTACAAACTCACGTCGAGGCAACAATCCTAGAAATCGATAAACATATACTACACAACGCAGTAGTTTAGACCATGAGGAGCAACGATTTGCCAGGGCAATAATAGGAGTTTCCTCCAGCGGGCTGCTGGAAACTAATGCATGTTTCTTTTCTTCAGGTGGATTGGAAACCCTTGAAGGGTCAAAAGCGATCACTGGCCACTCCGACGGATCCGAAGTGATCCAAAGCGGGCCATGAAACCAAAGCAGATGATCGATGATCTGCGCGGGACTGAGTCCACGTGACAGACAATCGGCAGGGTTCTCTATGCCGGATACATGATAAAACGATTGAGAAGATATTAATGACTGAATCTTCGAGACTCGGTTAGCGACAAAGGTATCCCACCTATGTGGGGACCCATGGATCCAACATAGAGCGACCGTTGAGTCAGAAAACGCGTACACGCTCTTAATAGGTATACGGTTGTTACAAGCGGTTATTATGTTATTTAATAACTTTGCGAGCAAGAGTGCTGCGCAGAGCTCGAGCCTAGCCAAAGAGACTACTTTGCGAGGTGCAACTTTTAAATTAACACCCATAAGATACACCTTGTGGACGTCATTGACTTTGACTAGGAAGTACACCACGCCTCCATATGCCTTTTCGCTAGCGTCAGCGAAGCCGACGATGATTACTTCATTACCTCTGGTAATGCCAACGTGGCGTGGGATTTCAATTCGTTCCAATGATGATAGCTCCTCTCTGAAGCGCTTCCATGAGGAAACAATATTGTCAGGAGGTACGTCATCCCAACCGCAACCGGTTAACCAAAGCTCTTTAATGAGTAGCTTTGCAAATAACACGACTGGGGCTACGAATCCCATTAAATCCCAGATTCTAGCGACGCAGGACAAAATGGCGCGTTTTGTACACTTCTCAGCGGGTTTAAAAATTGAAATACTGAACAAGTCAGATTTGTGTGACCAATTTAAACCGAGAACCTTATACGAATCAGACTCGTCAAATTCCTTGACGGACGAGAGCCTGTGCGAAGTAGGTATAGAGTCCAAGACAGTTTGTGAATTGCTGGTCCACTTCACGAGGTCGAATTGACCAGCCTTCATGAGCGCGATGACTTCAGCTGCTATAGATATGGCTTTCGCCTCATCTTCTACAGAATAGACGTAATCGTCCATATATATCCCCGTTTGAAGCGTCTCATTCGCGTTGGGGAAGGTCTCAGCTTCGTCAGAAGCCAACTGTCTTGTTGTGCGGAGAGCGTGAAAGGGACTTGATTTAAGGCCAAAACAAACGCGGTTGAACTGATAAACCTTAAGTGGTTCGTCAGGCGAAAAGCGGTAAAGAATGCGCTGGAATCTACGATCGCATTCGCGGATTCCAATGCATAAAAACATTTGCCTAATATCGGCTGAAAGCGCAATAGGAAACAATCGAAAATTAATGATTATATTGAATAAATTTCCTTGTAAATTTTGACCATTAAATAAAAGATCATTAAGCGAAACGGATGTGCTAGTTTTAGCACTCGCGTTCAAAACAATACGAAGCTTGGAAGTGAGCTTATTCATGTATTACATTGCATTACATATGATCTAACACATAAATATATAATATTTTGTAGAAATACATATGTACCTTGTCAGGCATTGCAATGGGACGAGAGGAAGGTAGACAATATAATGTACTTATAACTTAAAATCATGTAAATATTCTGTGACGGAATAATAGGATTTTTTTAACAGATATTGTTTGAGCAATTTCAAAAACTTTTTATTATTTGTTTCATCCTTTAGATTGATAGGCAATTTATTATATATTTTTACTGACATAGGGTAAGGTCCGACGCTATGAAGTACTAATTTTGAAGGTATTTGTACCAAGTCATTTGGTTTCCGCGATTTATATCGGCGGGGGATGTCGTTATATTTACGGTATAGACTTGGATGTTTTCTCACAAATTTGCATAATTCTAATATGTAGATGCTTGGTAGGGTTAGTATACTAAGGTCCGAAAAATGTTGTCTACAGCTCTGCGGTTGCTTTATATTGGCCAGAATTCGAACACACTTTTTCTGTAGCACTAGCAGATCGTGAGCGTCTGTGCTGTCACCCCACATCATCACTCCGTAACTCAGCCAAGCGTACGCGTATGCATAGTACGAAATGAGAGCGGACTTCGTGTTTGTACACTTTTTTAATTCGCGTAGTGCGTAGATAAACTGGGACATTTTTGCCTTTATTTTCTGTATGTGTGCTTTCCAGTTTATATTCGAATCCAGAACAATACCAAGCAAGGGAAAAGAGGGAACACATTCTAATTTAACATTGTCATACTTAAATTCAATATTAAGTTCTGTTTTTTGGTAAGGCCTAAATTGCATAATTTTGGTTTTTGAAAAATTTATTTCTAAATTGTGGTCATTCATCCATTGTGTGATATTGTTTATAATATATGTCAATTTTTTATTCAAATTTAAGTCGTCATTACATGATAAAACAATTGAAAAATCGTCCGCGAACATAATGCAAGGCTCGTCAATAATTTTCGGGAGGTCGTTAGTATATACAAGGAACAACAGGCATCCGAGCACTGTGCCCTGGGGGATGGAATCGTTAAGTACCTGTCTATCGGATCTGACTATGGATATTCGGCGCGATCGTTCGTCAGCGTGCTCGATCTCGACATATTGTTCGCGTCTGTGTAGGTACGACGCAAACCATTTGTGCGGCAATCCTCGTACTCCTATGTCATACAATTTTTTTAAAAGAATATTAAATTTTACTTTTTCATAGGCTTTTGTCATGTCAAAAAAGAGACCTATGGCATACTGCTTCTTGTTAATTACATTTAAAATTCTGTCAATAAACTTAAAACAGGCCAATGATGTTGATCGGCTTTTACGGAAACCGTTTTGGGCTTCGTCAAAGATTTTATATTTTTCGCAAAATAAGTACAGCCGTGTGCACATTGCCTTCTCAAATATTTTGGAAATAACCGGTAATAATGCAATAGGACGATAACACGCGGGGTCAGTCTTATCATTTTTCTTATATATAGGTACAACTATAGCTTTTTTTAGGGCGTCCGGGAAGATACCTTGAGCGAATGATTGATTTATTAAGAAAGTTATCGGTGGTGATAACTCGTCAGCACATGCCTTTATAAGTGTAGCTGGTAATTCGTCAATACCCGAACTGTGTTTACTTTTAAGAGACCGTATAATACGCTTCACTTCGCGCTCATCTACTGGTCGAAGGTACATAGAATTCTCAGTGGCGTTTATCACGGGCCGGCCGCACGGCGATGACGCTCCCCCCGCGCGGGCCGCGCCCGCTTCCGTCCGCCCGGCCGATGCGAATGATGCGTTGAAGGTATTTGCGATGAGCTGTGGATTTGACGTTATCTTATTATGGATATTCAATTTAATATTTTGTTTATCCCTTTGGTTGTACTTATTGGATTTTGCTTTTATAATATTCCACATACACTTTATTTTATTACTGGCTTTATTCATTTTATTTATATATTGAAGTTTTTTTGACTTGTTAATAATATTTTTTAATGTCTTTTCATACAATTTATAATAATTTAGGAGAATTTTGTTTTTTGAATAGGTTGCATGTATTTTTAATAATCGTTTATTTTTACAAGATTGTTTTATGCCGCGTGTTAGCCAAGTGTTTTTAATTTTAGTATATTGTTTTATAGTTTTTACGGGTATACAATTATTTAATATATAGTTTAACTTATTATTTAACGTATTATAATTGTCATTTACAGTTTCGTTGTCAAAAAGATAGTTTTGCCAGTTTACATTTTTCAACTCATTTCTAAACTTTTGCACATTTTTATTACTAAAAACTCGTTTTTTAGTAATCCAAAAGTCAAATTTATTTTTTGGAGTTTTAATGTGTTTATTTTTTAAGTGCAAAAATGTACCCTTATGCTCTGAAAACCCCAATTCCTGAACTGAAGTATACATATCGTGTGTAAAATTTGTGAAAATAAGGTCTATGCCTGTAGCACTGCTTTTAGTTACGCGTGTAGGTTGGTTTACATTGTACTGTTTAAAATTATATTCAAGCATAAGATTTATTAAGTCATTTGATTCTTTTTTAATTAAAATATCTTTATTGAAATCTCCGCCAATAACTACGCGTTTTTTATTAAATTTCATTATTATATATTCAAGCATTAATTGTAATTGTCTGTAAAAAATGTCCTCCTCTCTCTCGTTCCAATAAACAACAATCATTATAATGTCAAGCTTACATATTTCTAAAGCACATAATTCTATAACATATTCTACCGACATGTTGGAAATCTCTTTTAACTCAAGATACTTTACACTATTGTGTATGTTTTTTTATTAAAATTCCGACGCCTCCGCCGCTGTGGTCTTTACGATGAAATGACGCAGCCAAGTGGTAGTCATCAAATTCAACCAGGTTCGCTTTAGCTTCTGTCAACCAAGTTTCCGAGATACCAATTGCTAAATATGGATTGTTTTGATCTTCCAAATGAGCTGCCAGAGTATCACGTTTATTGAAAACGCTTTGCATATTTTGGAACCAAATTTTAGTCTCTTTGTTTATAGTTTGGTCGAAAGGAATAGTTTCTGCTGACGTAATTTGAAGATTCACCTTTAGATTTGTTATCTTGAATATTTTGAGACATCTGCTGCGTACTTATTGATGTAGTTTCAAGTTGATTAGAAGTGTAGTCAACCTTTACTTCTTGTTTATCTACATATAACTTACTATTTTTTATTACAGAGTAGTGTCCATTTTTTCTTGCCTCTATCATGGCTTTCCTTAATATTTTTTCTTTCCGTAGGGTATCACTGTCTATAACTTCTGAGATTCCTAATCCAGTTCCTCTTAGAAAATGTCTATTTTGAAGGAGATATTTAACCATTCTTTTGCTTATCAGTTCGATTTTCAATGGTCTTTTATTGTCATGTTTTCCTATTCTCGCCAAATCTTCAATATATCCAGTAAGATCAACGTTGAATAGATCGTGACATATGCGTATTATTCGGTTTTGTAGTTCAAAATCGGTCTCCCAATCGTATTCATATACGCCATAAATAACTAGTTGCCTGCTATTTTCTGCGTTACTTTTAGGTTTAAGTTCTAGTTCTTGGTTTTTCTGCATTTCATTTATTTCTTTTTGTAAATTAGAGCATTGTGTTTGGAGATCATTTATATATTTATTTATTTTATTTATTTCATTTTTTTTAGTTTTTTGTTCAATATTTATTGTGTTTATATTTAGGCCTAGAATTTGCGTTATCTCACTAGTGACTTTTTTTGTAATTTCATCTAACATAGTTGTTTTCAATTCTAAAAGTAAATTCTTTTTATTTTCTTCTAGTTTTTTATCCAAAAGTTCTGACAGTTGTTTTATTGTAATATTGTGTTCTATTATTTCTTTCCCGATGACACTATCTTCACGAATTGTTTCACCCAGTATACTTTTATCGTCATCTGAGCTTGTTAAAATATCGTAGCCGGTGTCGCAAGATGGTTTCCGTATTGTTATATTTTTTCTTTCCGTGTTTGTGATCTGTGTCGGAGGGTTGTCATTTTCAGATATATATTGAGCACGTGCTGGAGTATTGCTGTTGTCGGTTTTTGGTGTTTTGCATCGACAGGTTTGACATTTCCATGACTTTTTATGTTCTGAAGTCATTGTGTTGTTGAACCTTGTTAACGGAACATTTGCACACTCTAGGTCAAATTTAGCTTTACACAAGGAACATGACAAGAAGTCTCGTTTCGGCAATTTTTGGCGACATCCTTCACAGGTACTTGCCATTCTGTCGGTTTTCTCAAGGAATATCTATATTATGACTTTCGTTAGTTAAGGAAGTACCGGAGCTTATCGATAGATGGCGCTGATTACAACTTTTGTTTAGTGATGCACGTCTATTATTATTTGCGATTGTGACAAATTAATATTAAATGCGATTGTACTCCCTTGTTTTACGTATAATGTATAGTGGTGGATTACGTACGTTATGTGTGGTGGTAGTGATGTGGATATGGTGTTTATAAGCTGTCACTAGCTTTAAGGTCAGTTTGTGTTGCACTTTAATTTGTAGTCCGACTGTTCACTGTGTTGATAACACGTTCACGTCTTCATCACTTTAGCACGGATATAGTTCACAAGTAAATTTTCTTTATTAAAACTTGTATATATTTTTAATTTAGATTTTTAGCGAGCTTAATGTTTCGTCTTTAGTCTACCCTATCCTCCCGAATGACTCCGTGATGCGGAATTATTTAAGATGGTTCCTCCACTTCGGGAGGTGCGGGTGAGAGGTAGCCCTTCCCTAAATATTCTCGAATTATATCATCGTAAGCTTGTTTCAGTTTAGGTGAAGCAAGCATTTTGCGTTCAAGACAGAAAAAACATTTTTCTGCTAAGCGGCGCGAGTCACCGAGAGTCGATGGGTCGCCCTTAAATGGGAGCGCGACAGTATAACGACCATCGACATCGCGTGACGTAGTGCGACGATAAATATCCTCACACTCCTTATCATCTGGGCTCAGAATCGGCGGAGCGTCCACCTCCTCGAGTTCCCAGAATTTGTGGATGGCGGCCTCCATGGGCTCACCGAAACAACAATTCGAAACAGTAGTAAATGCGGATGCGGTAGCGGGAGCGGTACCCATAATAACGTACCCTAGAACGGTTTGTAATGCGAAAGGTGCGATATTTGCGGACTCACATTGAATCTTTTGAGATAATAGGAGGTGCGGGAAAATTGATGCACCGACTAAAACGTCGATTTCTCCTGGAATGTGATATGTATCATCGGCTAATGGCAACCCCTCAAAGTTTGTGAGCATAGACACATTTACGTTGACGGTAGGCAGACGCTCGGTTACCTTATCGACGATTAGTGATTCCATATTGAACTTTATGGCTTTATTTAGCCGCGAATAAAATTCCAGGTGTACGGAACCTTGGATAGTCTTAGTGGTACCTCCTATACCTTTAACAATAGTGTTAGTCGCTCCTTGACGAGATTTCAACCCTAGGCGGTCGCAACATTTTCTTGAAACGAAATTACTCTGCGAAGCGCTGTCTAATAAAGCGCGTATGTAATGTTCACGACCCTGAGTGTCAAGCATCACAACGCGCGCGGTAGCCAACAAAACTGTGGTAGGTACATGTCGGTTATTTGCCGAAAAGGTACACAACGAGACATCATCCGTGTGGCCACTAGCAGGCGACGTCACAGGTGCCCGTGAGCATGGGCTGCTCACATGCGATGGCGGCGCCGCGGGTACTGTACTACCACTAACATCATTGGCATTTATAGTAGGCGCAGCGGGTTTATTTTTGAAATGTAACATCGTGTGATGCTTAAGCTGACATTTACGGCAAAGCAAATTAGACTTACAGTCAGATACACGGTGCTTCGCGCTCAAACAGTTAACACAACACGTTTGCGACTTAACAAATTTAAAACGCTCGATAGGAGTTAAATTATGAAAGCTCGAACATTTATACAAATGTTCATGCGCGGAGTTGCATAATGAACACCGAGGTTGAGAGGGCGCGGTAGACGTATTGATATAACTATGCGTTGATTTATGCGGTTTTGATGTCCTGTCTGTGGGACGATCGACAATCTTCTTAACTTCCTTGGAAGTGCGTTGCAAAATTTTAAGTTGATCGCGAACAAATGTAACTAGGGTGTCGAAAGACGGAATATTAGATCCCCTATTATCTAATTCAAAGGAGCGAGCGGTTTCGGGATCCAACTTCTTCAAAGCGATATACAAAAATACTAAGTCTGACAGGTCATCAACCTTCAGGTTTTTGAGTGCTGAAACCGAAGTGACCAATTTATCAAGAAATATCTGTAAATTATTTACATGAGCGGAATTAGAAGGCTTTAACTCGAAAATTTGATCTAAATACGAAGTTGCAAGCAACCTTTTATCTTCATATCTATTTATTAGTCTCTAAAATAATTTCGTAGTTCTCAGCGCACGGAGTAATACCTGCGAATACCGATTGAGCCTTATTTGTCAATTTGCCTATCAAATAATGTAATTTTTCAGAGTCCGACAGGGTCGGGTTATCATGTACGACAGTTTTAAATGAAGAATAAAATAGCGGCCATGACTTAATGTCTCCATTAAATTCAGGAAGCTGAATTGGTGGCAGTTTTGGTCTGTCACGCTTGATAAAGAGTGAATTATTCTGTAATTCAGGCATAGGCTCAAGCGATTTTGCGGCGCGTTTAATTCGACAGTATAAATCCTCGAAAGTAAGAAGCGGCTGGTAGTTAACCATGTATTTAGGATTTAAGCTCGATTCAATGGAATTAATTTTATCCAAAATATTTTCAAAGTCCGTATGCAACCTGTCTACGGTTTCAATATCACATAAAAACGATTCTTTAATGCGTGGATCAGATAAATCTTTCGACCTATTAGCAATAGTTTGTATACGTGTGAAAATAGTATCTCGCTTCGCGTGAAGAAGTGACAACTTGCTTTCGTCTTTCTCCATGATCAACTATGCGCGAAATAAACAACAAGAAACGAATTAATATTGCACTTTCCGGTTTGTCAGCCTGTATAATTTATACGACTGATCACCCTGTATATTGCATACGGCAACACACTGTATAACGGTGACACCCTGTATTGGTGGTGCGGCGCGGTTTTATTTATATAAGTTAGTACTTTGACTTGAGTTTCAGAATTGATGACAAACTGTGCAATATTAATCCGCAATAACACCCTATTAATTAATGAGCGTAATTGCGTAAAGAAAATATATGTTTTTTTTTTTTTTAACCTCGATCACAACGACGAAACAAATACGTGTATCCAAACTCGTTATGTAACTAATAACTTAATTACAAAGTTTTATTATTAGAAAATTAAACTTATGTATTTTGTATTATATATATAACACATAAGTTTTGCGGTGCGGCTCATTTACAAATTGCAGCAGCTATACTTCCTATTTAGGTATGTATAGTGCGGTGCGTATATACGTATATATTAACAATAGCTGCAATTATGTAAAATGACATTAATATGTAACTGACCCATTACCTAGTGAATAGCTTTGAATGAAGCGGAGCGGGGGGTGTATTATAATAAAATAGACAAAGTATCACTAGATCAGGTTTGATTACGTAGGATAATCGTATAAAACGATCATGAGACAACGAAATTAATGTTGAAAACTGTGGGGTAGATTTGAAATTAATTATCACGCCACTTCAAGTAAGACATGAATTAAGCAATAATAGCATGCTATATGAACACAATATTAATTTACTAATGCGAATATTAATATCCGAATTTGGAATACTGACGTTGATTCGTAAAAAATGTTATGGGAAAAGATTGTTCAATATCCCGTTATGGAACCAAATTACTGGATTTATCCGGATCGTAATGGACCAGAAATAATGGTTGCGCGCATGGGGTTTCGTGGACTGTATATTTTAGGGAATAATTACGGGACAAAGGGGACTATTATGTAGGAAAAATGAAGGAATTTCTCACCTCGCAAGACTGCAACTGACGATCACGTCACAACTCGTGGCTGCGTTTCGACCAGCGCAAATCTTCAAACGTCCGGTTTAACACTTTCGAGGGGGCCTCTTAACTTTCTCAAACACAATAGCACAAATAATTAGTGTTCATGCGACAAATCAATCAAATGTCGTTCGCGTTGTGAATCGAGTATTGCGGCGCGGTTTGCGTGTGCGCGGGTGCGCGGGTGCGACTCTGAGTGGATACTGCCCGCTGATGCGAGTCAGTTGAGATTAGGGCTGGGAGTAGCGGTACGAAGGAATCGATACTATTAGTGAAGCGAAAGTAGTGAAGCGGTTTAATAAATAAGAACGGCGCAACCACCTAGACTTCCAAATAGTTATATAAAAAAAAATACAAATTTAACTAAATCGGTCAAGCCGTTTTCGAATTTCAATTCGCGAATCGCCGGTTGTGTATTAAGAATGTATTGAGAAGAGTGTAATAAATGACCTCGAAGCGCGTAGGTGTGATACGAGTTTCGTTTGTATGAAGACGGAATACTGCTAGATATCATTACCGTGACCTAGGCACTATAACGTGTATGTCTTCATGAAATTTGTCACTTCCGATTTTCGAAAAAAGCACACTACAATATTATCCTTGGCCTACAAAACTACTAGTATCTCATTCATCTCCTATTATTATAATCGTTTAGGCCGTATCCTGAAAAATTTAGTAAAACGTATCAAATGTAAAAAAGTGGCTGCTCCATCTAAACGTCAACCACCTGAAACTGAAAGCGTATGATATTGTAGATTATCGACAGACGGCCAAATAAAAGACTGGTTTCATTATAGTGATATCGACCCCCTTGTCATGGATCCACGACAACACTTATAACCCCCTTGTCACGGAGAATTAATAACTCTCGACACGAGTCCGTGACAAGGCGGTTAAAGGTGTTGTCACGGATCCCTGAAAAGGTGGACGAAGACATAATACTTTCCGTGTGGTTATACTGAGGTGCCAGTGCCAAATGCACATTTTTAACTATTGAAATTATTTCTCTGGTTTTCGCCCATTGCTTTGACCGGTTTTTACGATCGGACTGAGATGAGAAGAAACTGACACATTATGAGTTTTCCCTTTCTCCCAGATCGATGGAAAAGGAAAATTGTCTAATTTACTTAGGGACATTGTTTACTCAAATCAAACACAAATGGTTAAATTATATTTAAACAATTTTACTTTTTTTATCTTATCTCAGATCTATTACATTTTCACCACTAATTATACTTTGGTTTGTTAAATCAGTTACAAAATCATTAAAAACTTGCAATGTAGCTAAAAATGTGACTGGTGTTGTTTGTATTTCATTTATTGTCGTGAAATCTTCCCCAACAGTAGTTTTTATGGTTGAATTATCTCTCACCTTTGTCACAATACTCTCTGTAATCATTTCAATCTGATTTTTAATGAAAGTGACATTTGAAGGTTCTTGCTTAATTTCAACTTCACTTTCTGAATGAGTTTTATATTTCATTATTGCAGCTACGCCTGAATACTTGTGAGATATCTTTTTTTCTTCTTTCTGCATGTCATTAGTTTTATTTTCAAATGCGTATTCAACTCCTGGCCTCAACCGGCTTCCATACCTGTCTTCTTTACCAAGTATATTCTTGGGTATTTCAAACCCCATTTCTTGCAAGAAATCTTCAATCCAGTATGTGTAGTAAAGAAGGATAAATATAACAACAGCTAATGAAGTTAATAAGAAACAGTAGCAGACACAACACGATGAGTAGCCGTGGTCAGGTTTGAAGGAAGAGGTGCAGCAGCAGTAGTATTGCTTTACACAACAGTAAACGACGCAAGCAGGTACGAAGGATATTGCGTGAAGAATAGTCGAAACGTAACTGTGAACTATGTGTATCAGCAGCCGAATAACATCTTCTGTAGCGTAAAGTATTGACAAAAGAACACGCACTAGCATCTGATACGTGCAAACGACTGGGGCCAAGAGTGCAATACACATTTTTACAAGGAAGACTCACTTTTAAAAGAAAACCTCGTAAATGTTAAAGAAACTTTGTACAGTGCATTTGTATTTATTTTTGGGTATTTTATAATATTTTCATTTTTTATATTATTTTTTTACTTAATTTTTAATTTTTTTTTTCAAGAACCATTTATTCCTGATTTTGTTTACTCCACAATAATGACATTTATTTTCTTATGTCATTTTCTTCAAAGTCATCGATATGAGCAGATATGAGCATAGAACTGAGGCATAGAAGTATGTTTTTTTTTTTAAATCTATGAATATGAGAGAAAACCGGCAAAACTGACTTGGGCATCAAGGGTTAAAAGCAGAGAGACGCAATTTCTTTTTTAATCTATGGTTAAAAGCAAAAAAAAGATGTACACCGATGTATTTCAAAATGAAGGCAGAATAGGTTAGACACCTTGCATAAACATTAAAAAATAAATGGTATCCATTGAGTACCACTCTCAGAACAATAACTAAAGCAGTACCCTGCAGTACCACTACACCTCAGAACGCACTACACAGTCTCAGAAGAATAATATACATAGAAGCCGCATAAAAATAGAAACTGAAAACAGATAGTTGACACTGTATTTTTCTTATGAGCTTTCGCTTATGACAGAATGAGACAAAAACTTCAGTCAGTTTCTATTATTTTCATGGTTGTCCCGACTTGAAATGTCAATGGACTCCATTGGACTCCAATTAAATCCGACTAAATTCAAAATAACTTATTACAGTTCAACGTCTGTAATATTAGCATCTTGCCGATTTGATCGGGTTATATATCGACAAAAACATTGCGGCGGAATTGTGATGTCTGCAAATTAAATATAGGATTGTGCTAAAATTCTCACGGAAAAAAGTATTAACCGGTGTTGGGTTGGTGCGTTATCAAATGACCATTATACTAAACAATGTCTTGTGCAATGGAGCGATGTAAATCCCATTCAGGACGAACAGAAATAAATTCAGTAAAACATAATTTTCTTCGGTAAGTTTTTCAGTTAAAAGTGCATAATTAAAACCCAAAATACCTCAAAATACAACAATAATATTGTCAATTATATAACGTATTGTATAAATGACAACTTTTATAGGTATTTTGCTTAAAATTATCGTTTTTTCCTTATTTCAAATTAGGTTAGTTTTTTTTGCTAGTGATGTGGTAAAATCACGTATCCACGAGTATATCGATATTTTTTATGACGGTCTTGCTATCAGGGATATTTTTGTTAGTGTTGAGCCATGCAATAGTAATGTAACAAATTGAACCATCATGGTAATTAAACAACCAGCAAAGTGTGAGTCGGACTCGCGCACGAAGGGTTCCGTACCATCCTTACATATAATATTATAAATGTGAAAGTGAGTTTGTTTGTTACGCTTCCACGCCGTAACTTCTGAACCGATCATCATGAAATTTTGCATCATCATCATCACCATTGCACGATCTCTGGAGTACGGAAAAGAACATAGACATAAATTACATCTCAGAATAAGGTACTGTTATCGGGGATAGACATTAACGCGAGCGGAGCCGTGGGCGTAAGCTATAAAAACGCCCGAAATTTTTGTTTGTAATATTTCAACTGTCTCACTATCACGGTTCATGAGATACAGCCTGGTGACAGACAGATGGATATCGGAGTCATATTAGTAGGGTCCTGTTTTTATCCTTTGGGTACGGAACCCTAAAAAGAATCGATTTTTACTAATATGAAGAAAATTATTGTTGAAATTTTATTGCAGCTCCCTGAAGTAAAAGGATAAAAAGGTGTGGATCCGAGGAACTTTCAAGCGACATATTGGACATAAAATGTCATACATACTCGAATTTGTTCAAAATATTTTACTGCCGTGCCGATACATTAATTTCGAATATAAAATTAAATGGAAGCGATTGAAACACGATGCTTTACCTACATTTATATTTGCCGAATTATAAATCAATGGTAATAAGAAAGTTTACGGAAACGGTTTTATTATTTATATTTAAAATTATGAAAAACATTTTATTTTGGACAGTAATGAAAGTGGGTAAAGTAATCTCTTGTTTTTCTTCACCTCTTGTTTTTCTATTACCAACACTGTGAATTTTTCACAAATAACACACTGGCACTTTTTTACCCTAGTGTAAAAGTTTTATAAAATAAAAAATATCACTTGGAATTATGTGTTTCTCTTTACCTACCTGATTATGTTTCCTTTACTGACTGTTCCTCAAAGCTAGCTGGGAAAAGCTTTAGATGGTTTTGGAATATGCTGAATGGCCCATTGATCAAGTGAAAAATATATCTGACCTTATATTACCTTTTGATACATGAGCGCCCCATTGCAATTTAGAGTCTATTGTGATTCCTAAGAAGGTGGTATCATTTACAAAGTCTATTTTACCTTCAACTAGTATGTCAACGTTGGACTGCCTCACATTGGGGACTGTAAATCGAATGCATTGGGTTTTTTGCGCATTCATAGGTAAGGTAGGTAAGTAGGCACTGTTTGAATTTCGAAATAATCGAAAATATGATTGACATCATATTAGGTATTCTGCCGTTCGACCAATACTGGGTAAGGCCTAATGACCAGCAGTAGACAGTAGACGCGCGGTGGGTAATGTATGGATTTTTTTTTTACCTATTTATCAGATGAAGCCAAGCGGCGCCATGCGATTAGGAGTTATTTAGGTGTATCTTGACGTAACTTTTAAAGTAAAAGCCTCTTTAGCGGCTTTGTGCACTTTTTGGGATGGGTAAAATAGAAAACTCGCGTCCGGACACGTGAATTGATCGAAAATTCGTAAGAAGGACACGGACCTGAGTATGCCGCAAAGGCGAGTTTTCACTTCTGCCGGCAGTCCTGGAGTGCAACTAGTTGTTTTTTTTTTTTTATGAATCGTACTCATTTAACGAATCGATACAATCAGAGTAGAGTACATTTATGACTTTCTTAGGACGAAACATTTAGTCGATAAATATATTTCATCGATATAGTACAACCCTGATCACATCAGTATCCCAGGACAACCTGCACATTTACGCAAATGGCATTGTATATGCATCTCTTTCTGATGCTTTAACAATGCCATAAGTAAAAACAGTGTAGAATATTGTATTTTGTTGTTATTTTAACACGGTTTCTATGCTTTAGTTATTGTTCTGAGTACACAGTCAACACTGAAAAATTTCGACACTAGCGCCATCTGAAGCAACATGGCGTAGTTTGAAACACCGCAACGGTCTTTGACCCGAGTCAAAGAGGAAGTTTTCGGCCTTTCCGATTTTATTCTTAAGCTTACTTCTAAGTTATACTCAACCAAATCAATAAACCTATTGGTAAATTTGGTTGTAGGATATTACTGATGTGGGAGAACTGTTGATGTTAAATCTTATAGAGATAGATAATTGCCATCCAATGTGGCAATGCTGCCAGTCTTCTGGGCACGCTACCGCTAGGTAACGACTTACCCAGACTATTTTATTTGTAAATATATATAAATTTTTATTCATTTTTAGTTCTTCTTCTTTTCGTGTCGATGGTACTTTAGTTTCTATATTTTTGCAGCCCAATAATGGGCCACTTCTATTCCTTCCTTAGATGCTGTAAGGAGATCATCCATTTTTAGTTGTAGCATTAGTTTAATTATTTTATCTACACTAATTGATCGAGCGAGCGAAGCGAGCGAAGAGTCTCAGTTTCCACTGGGCCAAAATTCTTTTGTCCGTCTGTCTGTCTGTCTGTGCTCGCCTATAGGTCGCATTTCTCAATCGATTCTCATGAAATTTTGTGAGCAGGTTCGGTAATTATATAGAATTTTTTGTCGTGCCAGTTTTTCGAAATTTAAAAAAAATGGCGGATATATGGGGGTCCGAAACTTAAAAACACTCATAGCACAGCTATTTGGAAAAAAAAACAAAAATGTCATTAGACTTTTTTGTTATTCTAATTAAGACGCAACTTTTTTGTCTGAGCAACTTTTTTATACGATAAACTTGAACGTGTTTATAGTCGGCAATTTGCCCAAAAGTTGTCTGAAATCGATTTTCTGTATATTTATGAAAGAAGTTGAACTACTTGAAGTGGGAGAGGGAGTGAAATTGAACAACTTTCCCTAAGGAACAAAAAACAAAAGGTGAAAAATATTTTTTGGCTTAAAGCATGATACTGCGTATTACTTTTATAATTGAAAACACTGAATAAACTAAGAATCCTGAAATAAAAATTAAAAAAAAAAAAAAAAAAAAATTACATGCTATCCTGTTACTTTAACCCGGGGCTTATAGATGCCGGCCACCGCATGTTTGTCTGCCATAATAGTTGAAAATAAGCGTCCTATTAAAATTTTGACCAATTGGTAACATAACAACTATGAAACCGGGTACTTAAACTTTGCCTCCTATTCACCCATGCCAAGTTCGCTATTCCGATATTTCCGATCTTGAAGAGGATCACTCCAACTTAGTTAATGTGTACAAAATCATACTAGACATGGTGCTCAAGGGCCGTGTTTCCATACAAGAGTAGTCCCCTGATTCCTCGCCGGATAGTACCAATAGAGTAATGATTTTTTACTAAAAAAATCCGTTTGTTAAAATTTTTTCATAACTGAATTATTTAAGGAGATATGAACCTTCAAAAACATGAAAAATTTGTACGAATTTCCGTTGTGTTCAAACATCAAGAAAACAAATTTGGGCAATTGTATAAGAAAAATAAACGCAGAAACACAGCCATAGCTTATTTTTAATGTAAAGGAAATTAAATCAGTTAAGTTTTGGAGAAGAAATAAGAGGACTACGAAGCGTTAATTTTGTGTAATTTTTATTGACCGAGCGAGCGAAGCGAGCGAAGCGTCTCAGTTTCCACTTGCCCAAAAATCTTTTGTCCGTCTGTCTGTCTGTCTGTCTGTCTGTTCTCGCCTACAGGTCGCATTTCTCAACCGATTATCATGAAATTTTGTGAGCAGGTTCGGTAATTATATAGAATTTTTTTGTCGTGCCAGTTTTTCGAAAATTTTAAAAAATGGCGGATATATGGGGGTCCGAAACTTAAAAAAACTCATAGCACAGCTATTTGAAAAAAAAATCAAAAATGTCATTAGACTTTTTTGTTATTCTCATTAAGACGCAACTTTTTTGTCTGAACAACTTTTTTATACGATAAACTTGAACGTGTTTATAGTCGGCAATTTGCCCAAAAGTTGTCTGAAATCTATATTCTGTATATTTATGAAAGAAGTTGAACTACGTGAAGTGGGAGAGGGCGTGAAATTGAACAACTTTCCCTAAGGAACAAAAATCAAAATATGAAAAATATTTTTTGTCTTAAAGCATGATACTACGTAGTTATTACTTTTATAATTGAAAACTTGGAACCCTATAATAAAAATTAAAAATAAATAAAAAAGATTCACATGCTATCCTGTGACTCGAACCCGGGGCTTATGGCCACTTCTTAACGTAAAGTTCGCATGTTTGTCTGCCATAATAGTTGAAAATTAGCGTCCTATTAAAATTTTGACCAATTGGTAACATAACAACTATGAAACCGGGTACTTAAACTTTGCCTCCCATTCACCCATGCCAAGTTCGCTATTCCGATATTTCCGATCTTGAAGAGGATCACTCCAACTTAGTTAATGTGTACAAAAGCATACTAAACATGGTGCTCAAGGGCCGTGTTTCCATACAAGAGTAGTCCCCTGATTCCTCACCGGATAGTACCAATAAAGTAATGATTTTTTACTAAAAAAATCCGTATGTTAAAATTTTATCATAATTGAATTATTTAAAGAGATATGAACCTTCAAAAACATGAAACTATTAGTACGAATTTTCGTTGTGTTCAAACGTCAAGAAAACAAATTTGGGCAATTATATAAGAAAAAGAAACGCAGAAACACAGCCATAGCTTATATTAAATTGTAATGTAAAAAGAAATTAAATCGGTTGAGTTTTGGAGAAGAAATCAGAGGACTACGAAGCGTTAATTTTGTGTACTTTTTATAGGTATTTTCCGGCCGCGGAAAGTTGCTGCAGTTATCTATATCGCACTCTGCGGGGTTTGTTTGGGCACGCGGCGCGACAGCAATAGATATTATAAATATATATTTTTCAATTCTCTCGAGCTTAGTATTTCCTCTTTAAAAAAGGGTCTGGTCGGGTCTTCTGCTAAGGGGAATGTAGGTTTAAATTTCCGTTTCCTCTGGTACCTAATTAAGAGCAGCGGGGATTGGGAAATAGTAACTGAAGGAAATCATCCTTTAGTCAATTAGCATATCAGAAACAGATATATTTTAGAGCACTGGAGGGCAAATGTGGATGTTGATTGTGAGGGCTCGCCAGGTCTACTGTTCTCGCAGAACCACTAGTATTATAAAGAGATTTGATTCTAGACTAAAATGGAAAAGAAAATACGGGCAGAGTGAGAGAGAAGGCGATAGAAAATTAATTATTTGAATTTGGAACTGTGATGCGATTTTGTTTGAATTAGGGGGGTATATAAGCAGTATAAGGCGCGGCCGAAGGCAGTTTAGTTTGGAAGTGAAATCCGAAGGAAGAAGAAAAGAAAAGAGTAACCTAGAAGTGAAGTGAGTAAAGTGAAGAAGTAGTACCTAGTGAATAAAAGTGAAGTGTTCAGTGCAGGGGAAATCCGCGCGAGTGACAGTGTAGTGACGGTACCACGCGTGAGTGACAGTGCAGTGACGGTATCGCGTGTGAGTGACAGTGCGGTAACGGTATCGCGCGTGACCGTGCAGTGACGATATCGCGCGTGACAGTGCAGTAACGTTTCGCGCGTAAGACGGTGCAGTAACAGTTGCACGCGCGTGAAGTGACATTTCGCGTACAT
The DNA here is from genome assembly GCA_947532085.1 of Elegia similella. Taxonomy (NCBI): domain Eukaryota; kingdom Metazoa; phylum Arthropoda; class Insecta; order Lepidoptera; family Pyralidae; genus Elegia; species Elegia similella. Next base: position 23,658,356 of record OX383930.1, read on the forward strand.
ACCAGGGGGCGATTCTCGCACGCTCGACATGAAGTCGAATTCGATATATATCGAAAAAACATGGCGGATATCGAATTGTGCTATTCTCACTTTATCACATTCGATAAATATCTACTGCTAGCGTTCGACATACATCGAATGATCGGTAGCACTCGAGATGAATGTCTAATGCTAACTTTGAAATTTTCATGATGTTTAGGTTAGGTTTCGAAGTAATATGGGGTTGTTTTTAAAGGAAATATCTCTTATATAGGTATTTAAACATTTATTTTTAATCCACACTTCACTACATCAGTTCTTTTATTGCTGATTTCTTGTTGTTCCAAATTGTTTTGTCTTATTTTCAAGTCGTCTTTGCCTGCAGTTTTTGGGTTGAAACTTCGCCGTTACAATCTGAAAATAAAAGGAAAATGGTTGATAATAATACCAATCAAATGTTAATAAATAATATAAAGGCTAATTACTGTGTCCCAAAATACAGCTTTTTTATTTAATCTAATACCATTGTTCATATTAACAATGAGACCAAACATAGGACAAAAACGAGTATGACCTTGAAATAATATGGTCTAATTGATTAAATCTTTAATCTAATACATACCTATGCCGATGTGAGTTTGTAATTTTTGATCATCAAATCCGATATCACTGGGTGCTCGAAGCAATGAGATTAGGTAAATTAAAAACACTTATTTGGGAGGGAGTTTTAAACAGAAATAGATACCTATTAGGATAAATATGCTTACCTTTGATGACGAAATTCATCATTTCAAAGTTCTTTTTATCAAATTAACCGCCAGAGACTGCTGTTTTCTTCATAAAAGAAGGTGTAGATGGGGACTCGTCCCACTTGCACGTTTTTGCACGCTCCATATTTATAAGTTCATAACAAGAAAAAAACATTCACACACACTTTTAAGTCAAAAATTAAAATAATTGTTTATTTAGAAGAAAGATTTTACAAATAATTCAATTTTATAGATATTTTGACAAAAACACAAAACGCGCGCTTCAATGACCGCAAGTTGATACGTTTCATTTCAAGCAAACACCCCATCCAAAATAACAAAACGAGGTATTTATTAAATAAAATACAATACATTAAAAATATTATTATTCAACGTAACCTAATGCTATATATTTTATCATTTATTACGATATACTTAGCACAGAATAATTTTACTTTAAAGTTATTAAAATTTTCTCGATTAAGATTGGTTACAATCGAGCAAAACGGAACGTTTTGCAGTAGAGATGTAAAATGTTATGTCTATTATGCCACAGAATAGCATTAGTGATATTTCAGTGATATTTGCATGCGACATCGTGCCGTCGACATTTTTTTCGAATTCGATAAATCTCTATAGAAACTCTCGTTTCTATAGAGATTTATCGAATTCCATCGAATTCGAAAAAAATGTCACTAGGCCCCAGTGCAGTGGCTTCATCATCAGGTCCTTTTTAGTCTCCACTACAGGAGCACGACCCTCTCTGTACTACTAGGGCCATACTTGCAGTGACTTGGACGCTGTCAATTTTGTGCACCTACCTGGGCTATCAATAAAGGCACTATTCCATAGGATTGTAGTTTCCTTTCCTATCCCCAACCCACTCTCGTAACAGTATTTACGAAGGCAGCTCTGATTCATTTTATAATGGAGCTGTCCATTATAAGAGCGATTCTATAGATTATCTTATCTCTATGTTCTATAGTCTAATCACAAACGGAAACGGAATGAAAAAGTTTTTTTGTTTGATATTGACATTTGGCTAGGCACCCATATGTGTGCCAACCAAACATAGAGATAAGATAATCCGTGCCAAACATCTATTTAGTAAGCGGTTTCTTAGGTGCCAAAGCAAATTATGTTATTCAGCCTAAAATAATTTATTTTGCAATCTTGGTTAGAGGCTGAATAAATATAATTTGAATAATTAATTTTCAAAAAAAAAAATCACGTACGTTTATTCAATATACCTATTGAGAAATAAGAAAATACGTAGTTCTTGTTTTTTGAAATTCTATCGAAATAAAATAAAGAAACAAAGGGTAAAAAATGAAACGTTGTCAATTGATAGGAACTTTGCACCCGTGTGTAGCTGCCATACTAGTGAAAGAAGGAGTAATTTTTTTTGCGACTAACCAACGTTTGGGTTGTTGTTGATAGGTCTTTTAAAAATATTGTGAGCTCTTGATTTACTCATCCGTTTCCTATAACAAATTTTTGTTACAGTCCAGTGTACCTATCCTCTAAATGGTTGTATATGGTATAATACCTCCTTTAGCTTTACTTAGAGCTCATACAGACGAACGGCATGGTGTCGACGGCAGGTACAACTGCAGCCGTCGACACCTGTCGACGGCTGTCGACGATTGCCGCCGACAGATGAGGACGGCTTGCAGTTGTGGCGCAAGTCCGACTTGCACTTGGCCGGTTTTTTTTTATTGTACATGCAATAGGTATATTTTTTTCTTACTTTCAATTAATTTGCCAAGTGCTCGAATTTTATAACAGACGAGGGAAAATTATCATAAAGTCTAAAATCCCGCCTTAGAACGACCTTCACCGAGCTGGTTAATGGATGAAAAATATTTTATATTCAATCTAATACGCCAATAAATATATTGCAAATGAGTTGTCTAAAAAATTTTAGTCCAGAATATGATTAACAATTAAAAAAAAATTAAACATTTCACTGGTTTGGTTAATAAATGAATTCCATACCATGAAGCCATAGAATATGCAAACGTTAGGCTGACTATTTTTTTCCCTCTTGGGTAGGCAGGTATAATATAAACAGGTAAATCGATAGTAGTAACTTGCACCGGTCTTAATTAATTAAAGTTAAATTAAAATAAAGATTATTTTATTACGAACACGGTGGTATAGGGTAGTTTGCGAAAAATCAGTCCTGAATTCCGGTTGTCAAATTTAAAAAAAAAGTATTACCCAACATATTACCTTTTACAGTATAGGGCCGTGCTTCACCTAAGTTCTCCATCTGGGTGAAGCACGGGGACTTCTAAGATCCCGTGCTCCAACTGATGACGTTATTGTACAGTGAATCAGTAAATAGTTTTCCCTATACGATTCAAAAGATCTTAAGAATTCGAGTTAATTTATATGTACAATAATACATATAATTAATTTAATTGAAACTCCGCCACTGTGCGGACACAAGAAACCTTGAATTAAATAAGTGTTCACTTACAAACAGTTCATTATTATTAAACTCAACAAAAACAAACTTGTTAATACAAAATCATACAAAATAGTAGAACACAGTGCTCCAGTGGTTTTTAGTGTCGCTTTGCCTCTTGACATACTTGGTTGCTATAGTATTGGATTCCGTAGCGATCTCAGTTTCGACATACGTATCTATAGGTTCAGTTTCAGTTTCAGTTTCAGTTTCAGTTTGAGTTTCAGTTTGAGTTTCAGTTTGAGTTTCAGTTTCGGGTTGCTGCCGGGTGCTTAAGAACTCAGTTATAACCTCGGTGGAGGTCGGATCGGTCAAGTATGTTGTTTCGTATGTTGGAGTTGTAGTTGGATTTGTGGTCTCAGAATCGTTTCTAGAGCATTCCGTGATATCGCCTGGCGTAGGGACGAACTTGCTTACTAATGGTTGGGCTTTCGCATATCCGAGACTGTAGAATATCTTGTCCAGAACACCTGTCGCTCGGAATATGAAGAATAGTATGATAAAAGCTAGTGCCGACATCAGACAGTCACAGGTGCCGCCTCTGTTGACAGGACAGGGTCCCCCTCCTCCGCACATGAAGCACTTAAGTCTTGCCGTAAGCAAGAATACCACGCAGATAGGTATGAGTGATATCATTTGCAAAAGGAACGATATAAAGTTGTATAATGTCTGTAAGAGCATCCTGATGACGTTCTCTATCATCAGGATGACGGTCATAAAGACCCTCACTAACATTTGGATCCCACATATTACCGTTTGTAACAACGCGTGCACCGTGCGACACATGTTTTTGGACTATTCTGTAAAAAGTAAGAAAACAGTTTTAGTTTTTAAACATCTTAAAATCATAGAAATTCAAAGTCTTAGCAGAAGAGCAGTTGAGATACACTATTCTAAGAAAAACTCTTTATTCGCTATTCTAAGAAAAACTCTTTACTCGCAGACAGAAATTTTACCCTTTTATCGTTGGAATACCAAAGAGTCGAACTAAATGCTTTGACAGTTCCTTTTTGGTTCGAGTAGCTAAGGTGTGGAATGAACTTCCTGCGTCTATATTCCCCGACAAGTACAGTCCCGGGACATTCAAAAGTAGAATAAATGGGTATCTCTTGGATAGGCATGTAACATCCTCGTCTTCATCGTCACTTACCATCAGGTGAGATGGGAGACAAATGCCTAATCCAACATTTAGTAAAAAAAAATCTAACTCTTAAGTAATCAGATTTTAAAGTGACTAATTGTGAAAGTGGAAAACAGCAATACAGGACTTAGGAAGCATGGAAAACTATATCATAAAAATCGGCCAAAGAAGCTTTACAAGTGCATGTTTGTGCCACATAAGAAGCGCCTTCAGTTTCGATTCCGTTTTCCACCTAATGCCTACCAACAAGCTAAACATGGCTTTCAGGTCTTAGGCTCTGTCTACCCCGCAAAGGAAAAAGACATGATACTATGTATCATGTTCAGTTTTGAGGAAATCGACTAGCGGGTGGAAAGAGCTCTAGGTGAAGTTATCGAAGGAAAGTATGGTAAGCTGCTCCCACACAGCAGTTATGTACCTAACGTTATAAAACAATGTGTAGCACGATAATAGGCTAGTTTCCTAAAAAAATATAATTAGTCCGTCAGTTAGATATTCAAAAAATATTGGACACGTATTTTTTCTTTTGTCGATTAAACAAAAAGAGTTAAAGATATAGCCCTTTGAAGTACCGTGTGACGTCATAGTATGCTACAATTTTTAGCAAACTTTGACGTCACGAGCCCCCACTCCTGAACTTTGACGCGCTTTATCTTTATTATTTATTGTTTATTTGACAAAAGAAAAAATACGTGTCCGATATTTTTTGATTATCTAATTGACGGATTAATTGTTATGTTATTATTACTACCCAGGAAACTAGCCTATTCTTGATAATCTATAGTGCTATATAATGTTACATTTAATTTGAGATAATTTACTTTGCGTGCTACCGCCACCAGTTCATGCAAACTATTGCTGGCCAGCGACAACCCACTACTGTTAGTCCATTCGTCGATACTGCTGCATCAGTTGAGGCAGCAGCAATTCCTTCCGCCACCAGTTGTTATGCATGAACTAACTGGTGGCGGAAGCACGCAAAGTAAATGTAGCTTTGATTTCCGCAAGGAACACCGGAACCTAATAACTGTTATATATTATAATGTTATATATTATAACGTTATACCGCGTGATTTTGTACCTCTGATCTATACTGGAATCCAGGAATCAGAATCCCTAATGGAACACAGATTTGCAAGGGAAAATGGTAAAACTTGACCTAAAGAAATTCGCCCAGCTAATAGGCGACTACGGGAAGACTAAATTTAATTTTCGATTTTTATCTTTCTCTCTTGCAATTCTATACTTAAAATTAGGGATTCCAGGATTTCAGTATAGTTCAGAGGTTCAAGATCACGCATTATAGGTAACTGTTGTGTGGGAACACCTTTATGGGTAACAAAACTACATAGCATCTACAAAATAAAATCAGTGAAATTACTTTTTCATCCTTTTCCAAGGTTAATATTTTTCTCCACTCATTTAGAGAGGAGAAATATTATTTTATCTTCCAAAAAATACTAGACATTTGTCTTCTATCACAGGCAGAACCAAAGGAAAAATACAATATGGAGAATGTCAAATATATTTTGTATATTCACCAATAAGGACTCAGTACAATTTCTTCTAAAGAGTTTCCATTTTATTTTATTTTTAATCAATGGACCATAGACGGACACAGCATAGAGGTAATAGTAGGGTTGCCAACTTTTGTTTACAAGAAATAAGTATATTTAGGTCTGAGATGAATATAAACCAGTATTTTATTTATATATTGTTTTAAATACATATTTTTAGAGCTTCTCTGGCCTCTGACTAAATAAAAAAAAATTAAGTAATTTATTTTTGTTCAACAGTGAAAAGTATAATGTAGTGAAAAGCACTATAATACTGTTTTTAACAGAAGGTATAGTTGACAACCGTAGGTAAAGGAGACAGGTACAGGCAGGAAAGAAAAGTAGCCTCTACGTTCAAGTATTCTAGGTATTCTATTCTATATAAACAGCGTGTAAATTGATCAACGATATTTTAAGGGAATGTCGGTGTTAAATTTGCACGCTTTATATATAAATTCAATTTAAATATAACATATTAACCCGAGGCTAATCTGTTATTTTTTTAAAACATTTTCGTTATTTTTGGGACGTGTTTATTATTTTAAAAAGTTGTTTCGATTTCGCGCCATTTCACAATTTTTTTCGTGTTCCTTAACAAATTACAATATGAAATGGGGTGTTAAAGAAAATAGGATTGCAGTGATCGCCTTGCACAAAGTGGGTATGGAGCCGTCTGTCATATTCACGGTCAATTCAAAAGCTTGGTTTATACCAAATAAACCGTATGTTCGTATATCGAACTATCAACAGATTCAACAACACTCCCTCTGTCGAAGACCATAAAAGATCAGGGCGGCCACGTGCTGTTAGAACTACAAAGGCTTTTAATGCTGTTAAAGCCAGAATTCGTCTAAATTCCATTAGGAAGCAAAACATCTTATCCCGAGAAATAAAGACTCCCCGCTAGAACTCTGTCGCGTATTATAAAACAAGACCGGACAGAAGCTCTGTGCTTATATTCGATATACAGGACATGCCCTAAATCAATCTTACAATTATAGAGATTGGATCAATCGAAACGCCTTCTGCCGCGATACGCAGGTGAAGGCCACAGAAATACTAACCGATAAAAAAAACACGTTTGAAGAGCACTACAATAAGCAAAATGATAAAGTGTATGCACACAGTTCATTATGCTCAAGTGGTTGGAAAGGTACAGCGTGGTCATCATCCTGCATCAGTATTGGTTTGGTGGGGCGTCTTATCAAGGCGTCACAAGCTACATTTTGAATTCATTAGCATACGTTTAAGGAGTGAATTAGACCACGAATCTGAACAACTTTCATTATGGGAATAACTCTAAAATTGCAAAAAAAAAAAACCAGTGCATGCATTGATTTTGGCCAAATAGATAGATAGGCCACTTTATGAAAGAGCGGATATTTTTTTGACGATGTCGAAGTTGGTCCCATAATGAAAGTTGTTCAGATTCGTGGTCTAATTCGCTCCTTAAAAGTTTGCTAATGTATTCAATTTCATCCTGTACAGACGGACAAAATTCAAAAATTGTTTTTGCTTTCTATTGTTCTTTTTGTGTTCCTCTATGTATGTGTAAGCATTAACTTTAAAACCCTTATAAAATTACCTATCTATCTTGCTTCCGTTCCCCCCTACATATTTCCTTTTTTGCCGTCGGCGGCCTGTGATTGGTCGCCCAAAAGAGTCGTAAAAATATGGCGATCGAGTCTTGTGGAGCGCGTCGCTTGCGCTGATATAATTTCCAAAAATAACGACATCTAAGGACTTTCGCTGGCCGAGAACAACCCGTGCGTGTGTGTTGGTGTACCACTAGTGTCAGCAGTAAGAAAAGGAATACAGTTCAAGCCCGGGAAATTGCCAGCCAGCCGCCACGAGCCTGCCGCAGGCGATTTCTTCCCAGAGCCCTGTCCACCTGGATCCAAGGTCAGTGCTTACTGTTTCTCTTGCTGTGATTCTGGGGTTGATCGGAGAATGCAGTGACTCTTCCAGGAAGTCGCAACATTAATTTATGGTGCCTCCTGTGAGGACATTCCTCACGTACTTATTTCAAATTTACCCACTTAATTTCAATATTTTCAATTAAAGTTATTTCCAAATATGGATAACTAATTTATTCATAAATAGACTTATTATAGATTCAAATTAACTAGGTACTTACCCACCTAGCATTTGTCTATTTGTCTAACAATCTCGGATCAAACAGGAAATTCCATACCTGTGCCATACCATAGTAAATACCTATTGCTTACGAGTACATACTTCTTATCTCGTTAATTCCCTTGTAATAATCCCTTAATCGTTCGATTTGTATGCCATAAGGTACTATCTTGTTACTCAGGCTTTCGAACTATTTTGGATAGCCTAAATACCTACCTAAGGTTAATTAATAGCAGCGAGGTGTGTATTTATGATTATAAGTAATAGTCCGTAGTTTTAAAACCTACGTGTTTTGTGAATATCTGTTCCATTACTCAGTTTCCATTTAAACTTTTGCTACCTACCTACATTACTCGTACTTTCACAATTAGTGCTTAGCGAAAACATGGCAGAAGGAGAATTAATGTCAACCATTAAAAAACGTGAATATGAGTTTAAAAATATGCAAATACTTTATGACTTAGCAAAAATTACGAAAGAAAATAAAACTAAATTGGCATCCTTTCGAGCTAGGTATAAAAGAATTGATATAATTCGTGATAATTTCTTGGAATGCAACGATCGTGTAAACCGGTTGCAACTTAAACTAAATCCTCAATTTGTTATCGATAATAATGATTTGTTGTCATTTGACGAGTTATATTATTTTGTCATTGAGTATGCCGACTCTCTCGACGTAAGTTCGCGCTCGGAACTGTGTCAAGGTCATGCGCATTCGCAAGTGAAACTACCTAAATTGCAAATAGCTAAGTTTGATGGTAATATAGAGAACTGGCAGATGTTTAAAGACAGTTATACGTCGCTTGTGCATAATAATGTTTCGTTGTCGGACACAGAGAAATTTTACTATTTGTTGTCATGTCTGTCTGGATATGCCCTGACACTAGCTAAGGGTGTTCCTATAACATCAGCTAATTATTCTGTTGTTTATGCAGCGTTGCTAGACAGATATGATAATAAACGTATTTTAGCTACCGCTTATTTAGAAAAAATAATAAAATTAAATCCGATCCAACGGCCATCATTATCAAACTTATCACAATTAACCAACACACTTTATGAATGTGTTAGTGCCTTGCGCGGGTTAAATATTGATGATTTAAGTGAATTTCTTTTATTTTATATAGCATCTCGGCCTCTTGATACAGAAACTAGGAAAAGGTTTGAATTACAAAATACCGAAGAAATTCCTAAATTTAATAATTTGATTGTTTATTTACGGAATTATATAAAGGTATTAGAGGTTAGTCAACCTAGTAATTTACAGTCATTTAATTCTACAAATAAACAAAACCACAATAATACAAAGAAAGATAATTTTTCTCGGCAATCAAATTCTTCCTTAATTACTTCTTCGAACTCAAATAATAATAAACCTAATCAGGCTGTCTGTGCGTATTGTCATGAAAATCATTCAATATATCGCTGTGGTAAAGTACATTCTATGAATATAGGACAGCGACAACAATTAGTTAAAGAGTTACAATTATGTCAAAACTGCTTAAGGCCCGGTCACACTAGTGCAGACTGCAAGTCTAAGTCCATGTGTTTCATTTGTAACTCAAAACATAACACATTATTACATGAAGAACATAAAAGTTTATTAGCTAATACCATTGACCTAAAGGTTTCTGAGAATTCCAATATGAGCACTTCCCTAACTTGTACAACTCAGCCAAACATATCAAAGTCACCTATGAGTACCAAAATTATTGGTTCAGCAGTGGTTCGGTTGAGGAGGATGGTTCATGGCAGTATGCTCGTGTAATCATAGATAGTGGCTCGATGGATTCTTTCATTACAAGTAGCTGTGCGCGACAGTTAGGTTTACATATAAAAAAGTGTAATTTAAATGTAACCGGTCTCGGTCAAAATTATGTTTGTAATATTAAAGGTTATACTTTTGCCTCTATTGTGCCTAGGTCAAATGACTCGCCCCAATTCGATATACCATTAGTGGTTTTGCCTAAAATCACTTCAATGGTTCCTTCAACTTCGTTACCGTCGGTTGTCAAGGAAAAGTTTAAACATCTGGATCTCGCCGACCAAGATTTTGATAAATCGGGTCCGATCGATCTGTTGTTAGGAGTAGACTGTTTTGACCAGATATATACTGGTTCACGTTATTGCCCAGGTCCTGGTTTTCCATGTGCACTGTCTAGTGTATTCGGCTGGGTGATAAGTGGTCAGTTTCTTCAAAACGTGGTGGCTCAAACTCCAGCCACACCCGTTACGTCACTCATCGCGTCTTCTAGTGCGCTCGATGAGAGCGTTCAACGGTTTTGGGAATCCGAAGAACCGTCGAAATGTAAAATTTCCGGTCCTAAGGATGAAATATGTGAAGTGGCTCAAACTCCAGCCACACCCGTTACGTCACTCATCGCGTCTTCTTGTGCGCTCGATGAGATCGTTCAACGGTTTTGGGAATCCGAAGAACCGCCGAAATGTAAAATTTCCGGTCCTAAGGATGAAATATGTGAAGTGGCTCAATCTCCAGCCACACCCGTTACGTCACTCATCGCGTCTTCTTGTGCGCTCGATGAGATCGTTCAACGGTTTTGGGAATCCGAAGAACCGTCGAAATGTAAAATTTCCGGTCCTGAGGATGAAATATGTAAACAAAAATATAAAATTGGCACATATCGTACCTCCGAAGGTCGTTATGTTGTACCAATTATGCTTAAAGATGATACTCCAGCCTTAGGGAAATCATATCATCAGGCTCTTTACCGTTTTCTCAACTTGGAAAAGCGTCTTGCCAGCCAGACTGAGTTGAAAACGGAATATAAGGAATTTATGCAGCAGTACGAAGATCTGGGACATATGCAGCCTGCTGAATCTTTGTCTACTGACCGTTATATTATTCCTCACCATTGTGTAATACGACCCGATAGTACAACGACACGTTTACGAGTAGTCTTCGATGCCAGTAGTCGGACTTCGAATAATCTGTCACTCAATAATATTGTTCATGGGGGTCCTAAGTTGCAAGTGGATATTGTCGATTTAGTGACAAAATTTAGACTTCACAAAATAGTTTTTACTGCCGACATCCGTCGTATGTATCGGCAAATATTGATAAGACCCGAGAAATGGACTACTAACGCTCCTCGTCTTCTTAAGGATGTTCCTCCTGAATTTTGTCAAAGTTCCAAATCCTTCGATGAATCGGGAAATGAGTTTGTCAAAATATTAGGGATACGATGGAATCCCATTAATGATTCTTTTTCATATGCCTTTTCAGACTCGTTCGAAGTCAAATTTACTAAAAGATCCATACTCTCTTTAGTAGCCCGCATTTTCGATCCACTCGGTTGGATATGCCCAGTAGTCTTTGCAGCAAAATCGCTGTTGCAAGAAATATGGCGGTTAAATTTATCGTGGGATGAGACTATTCCAAAACATGTAAACAAACAATGGCATTTAATAGCGGCCAATTTGTCTGATTTACAAAAAAATTCTCTTCCGCGGCTAGTTATACCTTCCAATCCGATGGAAGTACACTTGATAGGTTTCTGTGATGGTTCTCTGAAAGGCTATGGTTGTTGTGTGTATATTTGTGTGGTTACTAATGAGCCCAGAATTTCTACTGCGACTAGTTTACTGATTGGAAAATCTAGAGTAGCTCCTTTAAAACCTACCACGGTAAATAGACTCGAGCTAAGCGCAGCGGTGCTTCTAGCAAAAGTTCTATCGCACATGTATAATTTGCTTAAAGACTATATAACTATTAATTCTATTCGAGCTTATTCAGACAGCAGCACTACCTTGTCATGGCTTAATACAGCCCCTCATTTGTTAAAAATGTACTTATGTAGCCAATCGTGTCATTCAAGCAACTGACTTGATTAGTACCGATCACTGGTCTTATGTTTCGTCTAAGGATAACCCGGCCGACTGTTGTAGTCGCGGAGTGTCCTGTCCAGAGCTTATAGACCATCCTCTGAGGTGGAAAGGTCCTTCTTGGCTACAGGATTTGCCTAGTCAATGGCCTAACAAACGGGTTCTACTTCCAAAAGAATACTTACCCGAGTTTAAATCACTAGAAACTAAAAGTCTTCACGTGATTAATGTGAGAAACCTACTTCTGGACTTAATTGCCAGACATTCCTTTTTTACAAAAATTCTAAGAATTGTAGCATGGTGTATTAGATTTATTTCAAATTCGAGGGTTGCAAGGCAAAATCGAATTCTTTCATTTCTCAGTAGTACTGAACTCGAGAAGTCAACTAAAGTATTATTTAAATTGAGTCAGTATTATTATATGTCTTCCGAAGTCAGTCGAGTGCGAGATAATGAACCATGTGTTAAGTCCATTCAAAACTTTCACCTTTCCTGGACGATGATGGGATCGTGCGGGTGGGAGAACGCATCGATGAGGCTAATCTGTCACCATCTGCGTTGCACCTTTTTTTGTTACCTAAACAATGTCCAATATTTAAAATTATAATAAAACATTTTCATAAAAAATATTTGCATTGTGGACCTCGAATTTTACAATCTCTTATTCAACGCCAGTTTTGGATAATTGGATTGAGACTTCTGATACATACCGTGCTGTCGAAGTGTGTTAGATGTTTTATTTAGTGTCCGCGCTCTCGTTGGGTCATGCTTAAGAAAATTACCCAGAGATTTTGGCGCGTATGGCAGCGTGATTATCTTCATACATTACAACGAAAGAACAAAAGGTTCGTACATGAACCAAATATTAAAATAGATAACTTAGTCATAGTTAACGAACCTAATCTTCCGCCGATGTTCTGGAAGTTGGCACGTATTGTGCAAGTGCATGCTGGTTCGGATCAAGTAGTCAGAGTAGTTACTCTCCGAACTGCTAACGGAAAGACCTTTCGTAGGCCGGTAGTAAAGGTTTGTCCCTTACCAATTAATTAAGATATTTTTTCATAAATTACTAAAACATAAATACACACTATCCTTAGGCTAGTTAAAACTTATTTATTACTTTATCTTTCGAAAATAATATTTCTAGATATCCTTGCAATGGTGCGTAGCTATTGCTTTTGTTTTTTATCTTTCAATTTGCATTCTCTGTGAAACCCTTGTGGATTTCAGGTGGGGGAAAATGTGTAAGCATTAACTTTAAAACCCTTATAAAATTACCTATCTATCTTGCTTCCGTTCCCCCCTACATATTTCCTTTTTTGCCGTCGGCGGCCTGTGATTGGTCGCCCAAAAGAGTCGTAAAAATATGGCGATCGAGTCTTGTGGAGCGCGTCGCTTGCGCTGATATAATTTCCAAAAATAACGACATCTAAGGACTTTCGCTGGCCGAGAACAAGCAAGCCTTCCAAATAACCAGGGTAAAACACGTGACTGAAAAATGGTATATTTATATGCTAAAAATAATATTTTTAATTCCGGCGCGCCATACATATTCCTGTAGTGGAGAAGCTAAATTTTGGATATTCATGACGAACAGAACAGAAAAATGCGGTAATTTTGGTCGACAATTTGAAGCTATCTGTATAACTAGGAACATATAAGCCTCCTCGCGCAATATCCAAATTTTTGCTTTTTCGGTTCATTGAAATCAAACTAATAATATGCTGGTAATATTTTTATTAAAATAATTGACATATGATAGCTGCACACGTAATTTATTAAATAAACTATATATTTGATATCAACATCAAGAGAATATTAGATATCGAGTGCATTGTTTCATATCGTCCTGAGACAGTTTATGTAAGTACAACAGTTCCTTTAAAAAACCTATACTTGTATTAAGGAAAATAAATTTTACATTCTGTAAGTGACAATAAAATTATTTATAGCATTTGACGTACGTAATCGCTAGTAAGGTTTGAAATGAATACTTTTATTACGTGTCGTATAATACATAAACTGAAATCATAGTTTGTTTGGGTGTGCTGTGATCGATGACAATTTGTAGGTCCAACGATACATTTACGGCATAGCGCCCTCGACAACATTTATCGACTACAGAATAAGTATTAAATAGCGAGCTGGCTATATTTTAAAGCGTGAATACTTTTTAATATATTAAAATGCAATAACGATATTTAAAAGCGCGACACAAACGGCTTAGAGGGGATAAAATTGAAATTGCTTTCAGCTTTGGCTCGGTTTGTGCTATGTTAATCTGCTGTATCGTCAAATTTATGCTTTGTGAATTAGAGTTTGTAGGCCTGGCGAATCATCAGGTCGAACAAGCAATCATTATCGATGGACACGCTGATGCCGCTGTAGTAGTTCATGAACTCTTCCTGTGTCACCTGGAAATAATATAACAGATTTTAACTCCAAAATGCTGTAGCTTCATTTTTTGTCTACATTTTCCCTGTGTCACCTGGAAATAATATAACAGATTTTAACTCCAAAATGCTGTAGCTTCATTTTTTGTCTACATTTTCTCTTAGTCCAGCCTGTCCAGAAATGCAAATGAACCCAGAAAGCAAAATTTTGGATAGGTATTATGTTGGGCTAGAAATGCTTAACTTCAAGATGTCGACCAATATTACCTCGTGCATTTTTGCGCTATCATCAAAAAAGTGTAAGAGCTTAGTTAAATTCAGTTTTTTTTTTATCATAACTCGGTTCTCCGTCCGATATCTCAATGATCATGAACGATACGTTCAAAATGTTAAGGACCTTATTTGTAGATCGTAAAAAAAAAGAATTGTATATTTTTTTTTCGTAACGCAACGCAGAACCGAGTTATGATGAAGAAATAGAATTCAAAATGGCGAAAAGTTTGTAATTTGGTCGACAGTTTGAAGTTAAGCTTTTCTGGACCCCTCCTACGTAATATTAAAAATGAAGCTTTCTCGGTTTATTTGCATTTCCAAATGTATATAATGAATGGACTATTTCCCATCTTGTTATTTCCGATATTTATATATTCTGTGAGCTATATTATCGTATACGTATATATATACAGCGTGTATCATAACCAACGACGTTTCCGTGAAGGGGTGACTCAGCCCGTCAAAATGAACAACTTTACCTATGGGACCACTGTGGGGAACTAAAAAAAATTACATTTTCATATAAAAGTGTTCAGCCGGCCGACTTAGTATGAAATATAAAAAAAAAGAATTTGTTCATTTTAACGGGCTGAGTCACCCCTTCACGGCAGGGCTTGTTACCGGTACCAAATTCCCATTATAAGTACCGGTAAGTACCGGTATTACTATTCTGTTAAAATTTTAACGGTAATATGAGGTACCGGTAATCTAGTATTTAACGGTAATAATATTGTTAACAGTTAACGGTAATTTTACCGCTACTTGTTACCGGTACCAAATTCACATTATAAGTACCGGTAAGTACCGGTACCTCTATTCTGTCAAATTTTAACGGTATTAAAATTGCGTTAATTTTACCGGTACCTACGCATTGTTGCCGTCTACCGCATGGGACTCGCTCGACTGTAAAAGTGCCGCCCTATTGTGGGCCCCCGCCTCACGCCGCACATGCACAACACGGCAACGACACACATTAACGAAATGATAATTCCCAATACGAGTACCGGTACTAAGTACCGGTACTGTTTACCGGTATTTGGTACAGGTACTTCTTTCAATTACCGGTACCGTCGTTTTATTGAGGTACCGGTACCAATCCAATTACCGGTACCGTTGTATTATAGAGGTACCGGTACTTGATTTTTACCGTTACCAAATGTACCGGTACCAAACCAATTACCGGTACTGTCGTTTCATAGAGGTACCGGTAATGGATTTTTACCGGTATTCCAACCCCTGCTTCACGGGAACGTCGTTGGTTACGTTACACGCTGTATATGTAGATATCTTTTAAATTCTTGGTATTTTATTTGTCTTTCCAAATGAACAATTCCAATAGGCTTGTTTCCTAAAAACATTGCATTTAAAATAATTAGTCCGTCTTATGGATTATCGAAAAATATTATAAACGTATTTTTTCCTTTTTTTCAATCAAACAAAATATGATAAAGATAAAGCGCATCAAAGTTCAGGAGTGGGGGCTCATGACGCAACAGGCCGGTAAAAAGTGTAGCGGACAGTGACGTCACGCGGAACTTCAACGGGTTATATCTTTATCAATTTTTGTATAATTGAAAAAGGAAAAATACGTATATAATATTTTTCGATAATGTATAAGATGGACTTATTATTTTAAATGATATTTTTTTAGGAAACAAGCCTATTACCCAAAGGTTCCTGGGAGAGCGAGCTCACGGTGGTATCAACCCTATCGCTAACACGCCCAGGCTTATGGTCACCACTGTGCTAGCAGTTCCTACTGAGTGAACGGCAAAACACTCCCACAACGAATCATTTGATTCGGCTCCCTCCAATGTCGAATTAAACGTGAAGCTACCGCTACTACCATTCCTTCCCTTCCGGAAAATATTGAGAGAGATTGATCTAAATTCCGTTCATATTATATCATTCAACCCCACCAGCATCTATTCTAAGATGACCCAAATGTAATAATGTAGTCTTCGATTTCGGACCCCAAGTCATTTTCAATCACATCTCGCTATTTACAGACGTCTGCAGAAAAATCTGACCCCTCAGCATAGTGTCACTGCTGAGAGTAAATACATAAATACGGACAAATCACACAGATTGAGCTAGCCCCAGCCCCAAAGTAAGGTCGAGACTTGTGTTATGGGATACCAACTCAACGATGCTATATTTTATAACAAATTCATATATAGATACACATCCATGACCCAGGCCAATCTGAATAAGATCATTTTTCATCTTGACTTGACTTGATCGAACCCGGGAAACATCCTCGTGTCGCAGGCTGGCGTGTTAACCACTGCGCCACGGAGCTCGCCGTGAGAAGGGGTCAATCATTGCTCTGCAGCCGTCTGTACACCAAACGTGTATTCATTTTTCTTTTGGATTTTTTACAATTTAGTACGGCCAACGAGCGAGCGAGTCACCTGATGGTAAGTGATCACCGATGCCCATGAAAAACTGCAACACCAAGGTGTGACAGGAGCGTTGCCAGCCTTTCAAGAAGTTGGGGGGAGGAAATAGGGGGAGGATGGGCCTCCGGCTCTCTCACTCACCACACGAAGGAGATGAAAAGCTCCTACTCTAATGTCGATTTTCTGTGGGAGTGTGGAACTTCCCCGGACAAGCTGGATCATTCAGACTACTAGCATAAATGAATTTCGCCGGCAGGTAGCGTGGCTCTACCATGCCGAAATACTATGATTCTAACGTAATAAATATTAAACAGGATAAAGGGAGTCAAAAACTGGCACAAATCGTCTTACGTAACAAATTATATAAATTAGTGCCCCCTATATCCCTGTGTCAGGTAAAATATGATTAAATCGGGTTTGGAATTTAAGTAATAGTCTCGTTACCCTTCCATCAACGATGCCCTCAGTCTCGAAGTTGGCCATGAACTTGTCGAGGATGACGTCAGCAGTCTCATCGCCGTTCAAGTAGCTCGGGTGCGATTTTACGGAGTACACGCTCCGGACGTCGTCCACGGAGACGATGCCATTACCAGTTCTGTCCAGCTTCCTGAAGACCTGCTCGACGATAGCGCAGCGGGGTTCTGACATCGGAGGCTAGAATAAATTAAGCGTACGGGCTGAACGGAAAGCACAAAATTTAATGACTTTAAAGTTGTGTAAAATGACGTTTCGTAAGCTAAAAATACAGGTTAGTTTTAAATAACTAAGGCTCACCTGATTGTAGGAAACGGAATTAAATTATTAAACCATTATGTTTCCATATAAGGCCGGCAACACTCTTATCACATCCCTGGTATTGCAGTTGTCCATGGGCAGCAGTGATCAGTTGCCATCGTGTGACTTGCTCGTAATATGCTACTACGATTCACAAAATATGCGCTCTTTCGGCTCACTACTACGATATCATAATTTCAGCATTGGATACAGGCCTCCCCATAAAAAGAAGATACCGGTCCTAATCCTTGTCCATGAAGCAAGCAAGATTGATCTAGTATAACTACGCGGTCTGGCAACCTCTAATCCTAACTTACAACTAATATTAACTAACAATGAAAATAACAAACCGTGCCCAAACGGGAACATTGCACTCGTACAAGTCAAATATCCACACTATCCATCCATACAAATAATATTTTTCATCTCATCTATTAAATAATAAAGAACGGTTGCCCGTATACAGGTTCTTAAATACGTGTTTATTCCCAATTGACTAGTTTTTTTTAAATTCACAATTAACATTTTTTGAAAACAAATATTGTTGTTATCATAGAGGGAGATGAAAAGCAGAATGTGTCTTCTCGGGTCTATTGACCCGGGGGTCGTGGGTTCGATTCCCACCGGAAGCATACTTTGTTTAGTTGTTTCCAGTTTGGTTAGGACTTTAAACTAATATATAAAATTCTCGTGTCACAGTTTTCGTTGCCATACTCCTCCGAAACGGCTTGACCGATTTTGATGAAATTTTTTGTGCTTATCCTGTATCTATGAGAATCGGCCAACCTCTGTAATGGGATACTAACTCAACGATACTATATTTATAACAAATACATATATAGATACACATCCAAGACCCAGGCCAATCTGAAAAAGATCATTTTTCATCTTTACCTGGCCGGAGTCGAACCCGGGCACTCTCGGGTCGCAGGCTGGCGTGTTGACCGCTGCGCCGCGGAGCTAGCCACTTTGCAGGCTTGAATCACCTGATTTTCTGATAATAAAGATGATTCCGTGCTTCGGAAAGCACGTTAAGCCGGTGGTCCCTGCCATCTGGTAGTCGTTAATGGAACCACGTCAGAGGCCGAGAGGCGGTTCCGAAGAACTCTGACACCCGGGTGTGCATGGTCGATTGACCGTGACACCTACTCGAAATGATGATGATGACTTAAAGCAACACTCTGAATCCCTCGCGTCACTCAGAAGTCTACTCTATAATCCCTCGCTACTCTCGGTTCTATGCTAGACTGATTCCACTCTGGATTCAAAATATTGCCTTCACCAAAAAGTATTACGTTACGCCCTTGCGTCACAAATTCACAATCTACTAAACTAGCTATTTTGCTCGCAGCTCCGTTCTGGAAACAATAATGAAAGGTACCTCGGCTCTAGGTATATCCTACCCCGAACCTCAAACTACAACCATATAAAATTTCATCGCATTGGGTTTAAAATGTTTAATTAGTTTTAAGCGTAAAGCGGTAATAGACCGACGAGTGGCAGTATGGATAGGAAAGTAACTCTGTCTGTAACAATCTTCACACTTCAACCACTGGACCTGTCAAGATTACATTTTGTATGGATAGTGTGAGGTCCAACCTACGAATAAGTAATAAGGGCCCAACAAAGGACATAGACAGACATTTCATCCAAAGGGACACTGTTCCCGTGGGACCTACATAAACGCGAGCGGAGCCGCGGGAAAAAGATAGTTCTATATAAATTTTCCCAAAGCTATAACGACGCCTAGAAGTTAGAACTACTGTTCCACTCTGTTCAACTTAGGACTGCCCTACCTTTACTTTCCTAAGTGACCGGCTAGAAACGGCCCGTATCTATATCGCGTTTCCCTGTGACCTTAGTCAAGTCATATGACACCATATATATGTTACGGTAAACTTGATTAATTGAAAATTATTAATAATTTTCTAACATTATTAATAGTAACCTCGTGTTTTGGTAAATGTGAATAAACAATTGAAATTAATTACTTTTGCTAGTCATTATTAATAATTCACTACACACATTGGTAAAAGTTATAAAATAAAATAAGAACCCAAAGTTTTTAGTCCGGCAGGTATTTATTTATAACTAGCTGTTGCCCACGACTTCATCCGCGGCAGTTATGATTAATTAGATTTTTTTTATGTATGAAATGAATAATTTTCCCCCGTTTTCAAAACATTTTTTATTGATGCTTCGCTCCTATTGGTCGCAGCGTGATGTTTTATAGCCTAAAGCCTTCCTCAATAAATGGGCTATCCAACACAAAAAGAATTTTCCAATTTGAACCAGTAGTTCCTGAGATTAGCGCGTTCAAACAAACAAAGTCTTCAGCTTTATAATATTAGTATACTAGCTGTTGCCCGCGACTTCGTCCGCGGCAATTTCTGTTATTATGATTAATTCGTTTTTAAAGGAATATATTTCAAGTGCTTTTCTTGTGGCACAAGAACATATTGATTTTCTACGCAACCCGATCTTCACAACGCGACATGTAGTTGGCCGTGTGAAAAGCAGTCTTGACGTTAATCGATTCCTACATGTTTAAATGTTTGCCCCTGTGATTTATTAATTGTTACAACAAAAGATAACTTAACTGGGAATTGAGTTCTTTTAAAATGAAAGGTACATCATTTTGAATCATTGGGATCTCGCATCCCAATGATTGAAAATGATGTATAAACAGTGTTTGACCAACTGCTGGACCAGTCAAAACTATTGCAATGATCACGTTATTACGGAGAAACTTGACTTCAAAGTCGGTTCCCGTAAATATGGGGGAAGGCCACTCTGGTTTAAGGTATTAACAAAATTCCTGTGCGTAATGGAGCGCGTCTTCTTGATCCATTACATTATCAAAAGTTGTGTAGGTAATTATATTTCCTGGAAATTTAGTTAAAATTAGGTCGTTAATTTCGTCAACACTACTGTTTCTTGCCGCCAATATTGCCCTTTGACACATCCATTGATGATCTTTATTTTCTATTTCAACTATATCTATGGGTAAACTTTCGATATTAGATCCTCAATGCTAATCACTCTTTCATCTTAATTGTGATCAAATTCAATTTTATTTTCTAAATGAGGTACTTTCCCGTCTCCTATTAAAAGTATCTTTGAAGAAAAAATTGTTAATAAATAAATAAAAACTCCCCCAGTGCTCTCATATTCGTAGATAGTTTTAAGGTATGAACAAACTTCCACAATGGGGAACTTTTAAGGCATGACTTTACAATGAGTGTTCTAGTTCCTCTTACTATAGGTATATTAGGTAAAGTTTGTCGAAAATGCCCAGCAAACATAACAGTGTCCCACCCATGATTTTATCACAGCTTTAATATCTCTGAGAGCCCTATCTAGAGCTTCTACTTGAGCTCTATGAATCATGGTACAATCGTCTTTTTAGGGTTCCGTACCCAAAGGGTAAAAACGGGACCGTATTAATATCGTTCCGATGTCCGTCTGTATGTCTGTCTTTCTGTCTATCCGTCTGTCATCAGGCTGTATCCCATGAACCGTGACAGTTAGACAGTAAAAATTTTCACAGATGATGTATTTCTGTTGCCGCTATAACAAAAATACAAAAAAAAATGAATTATATAAATATTTAAGGGGGCTCCCACACAATAAACTTGATTTTTTGCTTGTTTTTGCTCGAAATTGATAACGGCAACAGGTAGACGCTTTAAATATTCACAGAATATTTCGCTATATATTAACTTCAAAAATAAATAATTAAATAAAAATAAAATTTATATTAAAGGAGGGCTCCCATACAACAGACATGATTGTTTTGCCGTTTGAACAGCGTTTTAGATAACGGTAGATAATGGTCCGACTCGCACTTGGCCGGTTTTTTTAGTTCGTTTAAATAGAAATAATTCTTTAATACACATTTTTTGAGTAACTTGAACCGTTTACGCATTGCACGCGTCGGATGTCCTCAACGATGAATAATTTTTCCCCGATTTCATAACATTTTTTATTGATGCTTCGCTCCTATTGGTCGCAGTGTGATGTTTTATATCCTAAAGCCTTCCTCAATAAATGGACTATCCAACACAATAAGAATTTTCCAATTTGAACCAGTAGTTCCTGAGATAAGCGCGTTCAAACAAACAAACAAACAAACTCTTCAGCTTTATAATATAAGTATAGATTAGATATGATATGACACACAGTGCTTGTCTCAGATCACACAAACAAGGGTAGGTCTTGTACTTGTGGGTCGTTTTTTGGGTTTTTTGGGGTCATGATCACGATAATTACCTCAGTTATGTAATCTAAGATGGCGGGCACGACTTTTCATGATAAACCAACATGAGTGTCGTTTTCTAGGTTTAAGGGGTGTAAATCTCGAAAATGACGTCAGTTAGGTAATCTAAGATGGCGGATGCGACTTTTCATTATAAATTGACATGAGTGTCAATTTGTAGGTTTTTTTCGGTGTAGATCTGGAATATTACATCAGTTTTAGAATCCAAGAAGGCAAATCTTCGCGTGGCCTCGCACATCCCGCACGCCGCCCCGCCACCCCTGCCCGCACCTCTGTTGCCCAATCGAGAAAAAATCACCAGTGTACGTTTATTTTTATCGGTAGTTATTACATTTATCGGTACTAAGGTTATATTATTAATAATCACCGACAAATGTGAATAATTTGTCACTTTTACCTCTACATTCGGTAATTATTAATAATGATAGACAATTATTAATAATTTTTAATTTATCACTCTAACCGTAACATATATATGTAGTACACATATGTCATATGTAGGCTTAGTTTAACGGTTCACTTACCACTCTTATCTGCCCTAATTACATAATTTTTTCATGCTGGTCTGGGAAAAAAGAAAAAACGTAGAATGCACCAGCTGTTTCTCTTCCCGCGCAGATCGAAACAGCCGATCGAGGGAATGGGCGAAAATAAGGAATCATGTTAGCAGGCGGCCAGCCCATCACTATTTTGATTCCGTTTCCACCTGCACGCTCAACGTGCTAAACGTGGCTTTTAGGTCTTAAAAGACCTGGGCTCTGTCTACTCTGCAAGGGAAAAGGGGTCATTGAAATATTAGGTAAGCAGCGGTGGTCTGGGCTAGGCGTATTTTTGCCGATAAAGAGAATGGAAGGGTCTGCACGGTGATGACGTCAACAACATTTTGCAAAACAAACATATTTTGTAAAAATTAAAGCATTGTTTACGTAAGCTTTTGCTGACAAGGGGGAGGAGCGGGTTGAAAATAACTGATATATTGCTTACGTAATACTTGAACGGTCCCAAAGACATCCATATTTTTTTAAATCACGCTTATTTTTAAGCCCCTTTAAATTTTATAATGCTCTTATTAAAATAATACGGGTAGGTTCTGATGTAAAATATCAAGCTACGCTAGATGGTATGGTACATGACAAGAAAACATACGTATAAATATAATACATACGCGTATCTGCTTAAGGAAATCATCGAGGTTGATAATACCGCTGTTTTCAGTGTCAAATCTCTTGAACAGCTCTTCAGCCTCCTGAAAAAATATAGGTATTTATTAATACTAACTAATAAGAAATCTGTAAGGGTTGGTCATGGAGTAAGTTACTTTGTTTTCAGAGATATCGTGTTTATAAGCTCTATATATGATACTGAAACTATCAATTCCTACTAATAATAAATCTGTAAGGGTTGGTCATGGAGTAAGTCACTTTGTTTTCAGTGTTATTGGTTATTAGTTCTATATATGATACTGAAACTATCAATACCTACTAATAATAAATCTGTAAGGGTTGGTCATGGAGTAAGTTACTTTGTTTTCAGAGATATCGTGTTTATAAGCTCTATACATGATACTGAAACTATTAATACCTACTAATAATAAATCTGTAAGGGTTGGTCATGGAGTTAGTTACTTTGTTTTCAGAGATATCGTGTTTATAAGCTCTATACATGATACTGAAACTATATTAATACCTACTAATAATAAATCTGTAAGGGTTGGTCATGCAGTAAGTCACTTTGTTTTCAGAGATATCTTTTTTATAACCTTACTGAAAGTGGCTTGCATCCAGCGTTTCCCTGCGACCTTGGTTAGGTGGTCCGACCACCTGGTAGGTTGTCCCGACGATGTGTTTGCCGGTACGTGGTTGTCATTCAAGAACGTTTTGCTCCATCAGTCGCCAGTTCTAAGCGCTATGTGCCCCGCCCGCTGCCACTTTAAAGAGCTAATCCGGCGAGCTATGTCGGTGACTTTCGTTCTTCTACGGATTTCCTTATTTCTGATTCGGCCTCGCAAAGAAGCACCGAGCATAGCCCTCTCTATTGCTCTTCACACATTGAAGACTTTCGTCTTTAGGCTTTGAGGTATTTTGGACGAAAAGGGAGTGCGGAGCTTCCCGAACGCTGCGCAGCCGAGTCGGATTCGCCGATAGACCTCAACCTTGAAGCTGGCGCCTAAATCAACTGTTCCAGGTAAACATATTGGTCTACAACTTTAATGGTGGAGTTTCTAACATAATCCGGTGACAGCGCAACGTGGCCATTCGACGAGACATTCGTTTTGTCCATGTTCAGTTTAAGCCCCACCTGTTGTGAAACTTCATTGAGGTGATTGAGCATGGCATCATTGGTAAATCGAAGGTGAGCGATATACTCGCCATTGACGTTGATGTTAAATCCAGGAGTTTGAAGGCTTCTTCCAGAACAGTGGTGAATAGTTTTGGCAAAATCATGTCTCCCTTGTCTCACCCCTCTCTGCAGTGGAATTACCCTCGTACTCGGACTGCCATAGTGGCATCCTAACTACCCTTACTAATATTATAAATGGGAAAGTGATTTTTTTTGTTTGTTACACTTCCACGCCTTAACTACAGAACAGATCATCATGAAATTTTGCATACAAGTTCTCTGGAGTACGGAGAAGGAAATAGGCTTACCTTTCTTCCCGGAAAAAGTATTGTTCCCAAAGGAACGACGTTGACGCGAGCCAAGCTGCGGGCAAAAGCTAGTTCCTGCATAGACCCTTCAACACATCGATATACCGATGGTCAATGCGGCAGCGCTTGAGAAACTGAAGCGCAGCCCACGTTTCAATCGAATCAAAGGCTTTCTCATAGTCCACAAACACTAAACATAGTGGCCGGTTATACTCTTTGGTCTTCTGTATAACCTGCCGCAGCGTATGGATGTGGTCTATGGTACTGTAGCCTTTTCGGAAACCGGCTCGCGGGAGGCTGAATGGAATCAAGCCTGTTCGCGAGACGATTTGTGATCACCCTCAAAAACAGCTTATAGACGACGTAGCTTAGGAGTGTGATAGGCCTGTTCTGCTGTAAGATATTGTCACCCTTTATGAAGAACAGCACTACCACGCTCCTATTCCATGCCTCCGGCGTCACGCCCTTGAACAGATTGGAATTAAAGAGACCCTGAACCTGAAGGACTTTCGGGCGTTCCGCCCGCTTTCAAAATGGTGTTGGTGCTCCCGCGCACTTAACGCATAAGTGACGCAATTCGCTTGCGCAGCACAGCTTGGAAGCAGTCGACGTGTGCTTGCGCAAACAATGACATACTCCAATCAGTTCTGTACTCATCAGTAAAACTGTCCAATCCACTTGACCTGGTTAGTTTTGGTGCTCATACCAATATTTAAGAATATTAATTGTCTCTGCAGGTACACCTGCATCAATCAGCTTGGCCCAAAGAATGTCGTATCTAACCAGGTCGTGTAGTGCTAGTACTTATTCTGTGAAGCTATTATTAAGTATTATATTATTTTGAGGCAGGTCATCCTTAGGACTTAAAGTGCGTCTTTTTCTTGTCATTTAACAAATTATATTGAAGGAGGAAATTTTTTGAAGTTTGAACTTAAAATGTAAGGTGTGTCTCAAGTATACATATCTACATCTACACTAATATTATAAAGAGGAATAATTGATTGTTTGCTTGATTCGTCTTCTTCTTTCTTACCTTATCCCACTTCTTTACGTGGGGTCGGCACAGTATGTCAGTTCTCTCCATTTTTATTGTTTTATTGATTGTTGTTTTTTTTTTTTGCATTGAATACGGACTAGACCGATTTGAAAAATTCTTTCACCATTAGAATACTACTTTATAACCGATGAACTTAGGCTACA
Source organism: Elegia similella (assembly GCA_947532085.1). Classification (NCBI taxonomy): domain Eukaryota; kingdom Metazoa; phylum Arthropoda; class Insecta; order Lepidoptera; family Pyralidae; genus Elegia; species Elegia similella. Next base: position 23,684,202 of record OX383930.1, read on the forward strand.
GAATATTTTCAAAAAGTTAAACTTCGGTAATGTAACCCAAGGTGTAAAAAAATACCAAAGAAATCCAAATACATACCTATACCCGTGCGGAGCCAGAGCAGGCCGCTAGTACTTAATTTAACTCACATCGTTGGTAAGTTCCAGCCCGGTTTCCTTGAGGCCGTTGAAAAATCCTTCCTTATTTAGCTGTTTGCTGCCATCGACGTCCATGCGCCGGAAAATCCTGCGACATGAAAGCAGTACTCGTATGATACACATTAAAATAATATTAATATTAATAATAATATTCATATTTTTAGTTGTGGTAGTGCCACGCTACCGGCAAATTTCATTTTTGCTAGTAGCATGAATGGGCCGGCTCGTCCGGGAAACTACCACACTCACAGAAAATCAACGTTTGAGTAGAAGCTTTACCGCTTCTTTGCTTTGTTCGGTGAGTAAGAGAGCCAGAGGCCCATCCTTCCCCCATTTCCTCTTCACATGTCTTTCCCCAACTCCTTGAAAGGCCGACAAAGCTCCTGTTACACCCTGGTGTTGCAGTTGTCCATGGGCAGCGCTGATCGCTTACCATCAGGTGATTCGCTTGCTCGTTTGCCGTCCTGTATCATATATTTATGTAGGTATCTATTTAATTATTTGTTATCTAATAAGACTAAGGCGCCTATTAAAACATCCTGAATTTAGGATCCGATGGAAGGGACGCCGCTATACGTTAGACACGATACGAGATATCTCCAATCGTATTGCACGTATAGCGGCGTTATATGTATATAACTCTTTTTTCAGTCACCTACCGTACCGTCCTATATGGGCTCGTTTTTAGTCGTTAAACCGTGAGGCTACTCAAGGCTTGCATTCGTAACTACGGAACCCTACACTGCGCGTGGCCCGACACGCACATGGCCTGTTTTTTTTTAATGTTTGTTACCTTAGGACTTTATCATTTAGGAACCGATTTTAAAAAATCTTTTTTTTTGTTTCAATGAGTATGCTTTCAAGTCAGTACCATTTCAATTTCAATACAATTGCTTCAGTATCTTGATTGAAGTCAGTTTTTTATTTATTTATGGATTTTACGCGACGCGAGACGTATTTAGCCAGTATCAATTAAGTACACGAAGATTAACACGCTTTTTCTTGGTCTTGCTTTTCAACGAAGTGATGGTGTATCATATTTCATATTTCATATTTCATATTTATTTATTCACATAAAACATGGTACATTGAGGTGTTAAATGCAATATACAAGAACACATGTTTAGCCATATTAAATGGCATGCAAATACAGAAAAAACAAAACATTAAACTTATTAAAATTATCAAAAAATAAAAAAGATAACAATAGTCAAAAAAACTCTTTTATGTCATAATAAGACCTTTCCATCAACCAGGCTTTTAACTGTTTTTTAAATATATATTCATTAAATTCTTTCATGTCATTGGGTAACCGGTTATAAATTCGCACACACATATTATGGGGACTGTTTCCACATTTTTGGGACTTTGGGACATTATCTATGACTAGTCTGTGTGGATTCCTCTGAGCTCTGCCACTCATATCAACAGCTTTTTTAAATAATTGTATGTTTTTGTAGACAAACATGCATACCTCAAAGATATAAAGACTAGGTAATGGCAATAAACATAACTTTTTAAATAACGGTCTGCATGAGGTACCCGGGGGAACCCCACATATCGCTCTCAAACATTTCTTTTGGGCTATAAATGCCTTATTATATTCGGTGCTGTTGCCCCACACGACTAACCCATATCGTAAGACAGATTCAACATACGCGTGATACGAAATGATGGCAGTCTTAACATCTGTCACTTTTTTTACTTGTCTTATCGCATATACAAATTGGTTAGTTCTTTTACTAATTACATCGACATGAGCTTTCCAGTTTAGGTCTTGGTCAATTGTAACTCCTAAAAAATTCAGCTTTGTCAATTCATTTATTTTGTCAATATTTAATGTGAAATTACGATGTGGGTGTTTTGATTTATTAAATTGTACATAATTTGATTTATTCATATTTATTTTTAAATTATTGTCAAGTAGCCATTGAATTATTTTGTCAGTTGTATTATTAATATCAGTTTCATGGTCAAGTATTGTATTGTCATCGCGATAATTTGCACTAGTAGTGACAATTATAGAAATGTCATCTGCATAAAGAATACATTTGTGATTTGTGACATTAACAATATCATTAATATAAAACAAAAACAATAAAGGCCCTAAGACACTTCCCTGCGGTACACCACTATGATTTTTTTTGTACGAGGATATAGATGAAGTCATTTCATTTTTTGATATTTTATTAATTATAACCCCTTGAAATCTGTCTTTTAAGTAAGACGATATCCATTGCAAGGCTATACCTCGAATACCAATTTTCTCTAATTTATCTAGGAGCAGTTCATGCAATACGTAGTCAAAAGCTTTACTTAGGTCAAAAAATAGCCCAGTGGTTAAATCATTATTATTTAAGCTTAACATTATTGTATTTATCAACGTGTAAATAGCTAGGGAGGTAGATTTATGTTTTTGAAATCCAAACTGGTTTCTATTTATAATATTATATTTAGAACAAAATTCAATCAAACGTTTGAACATGCACTTTTCAAATATTTTTGAAAAAATTGTTATTAATGTTATTGGTCGATAATTGTTGATATCATCTTTTTTGCCTTTTTTAAACAATGGTTTCACCAGTGAGATTTTTAGAGCATCGGGAAAAGATCCCGTTGAAAATGATAAATTAATTAGATAGGTAAGTACTGCTATTATTTCAGGACAACATAGTTTTATTATTCTTGTATTAACTCCATCATAGCCTTCCGAATTAGTATATCTTAGGGAATTTATCTCCTTTTTTACCTCTTCTTCTGACATGGGCATGAGAAACAAGGAATTAGATATTACTCTTTTTGAATGAGTATGAGTATTATGATTTATTATGCGGTTATTATTAGTCAATTCAATAAAATAATTATTAAATGCATTAGCAATGTCAACAGGTTCTTTTAATTGTTCGTCATTTAATTTTATGTCTGTTATATCATAATGTATTTTTTTGTTTGATATTTCGTTTTTTATAACAGACCAAGTAGCTTTACATTTGTTTGAGCTTTTTTCTATAAATGCAGTATTACATATTTTTTTTGATTTATTAATAAATTTTTTTAATAATTGAGAGTATGTCAGATATCTGTTCTTATTAAATTCTGTTTTATTTTTATAGTATATAAATCTTAATAATCTTTTATTTTTACAGCTAAGTTTTAAGCCTTTACTAATCCATTTTTTATTTTTATTACTTTCATGAATATTTATTCTTATTTTAGGAAAGCATAAGTTATAAAATAAGCAAAACATTTCATGAAATTGATTAAATGCTGTGTCTAGATCATAATTTTTGTAAATCTCAGACCAAGACAGACTATTGAGACATTCCTTAAATTTCAATATATTTTCAATATTATAGTCTTTCCTATAAATGGTATAGGATCGAGGTTTAGTAATCACATATTCTATCTGTATACTCAAAAACTGTGCTGTATCATGATCTGAGAGATAAAGCGGTAGTACTTCAGATTTTGCATCTTTTATGTTACTTAATATATGATCTAGACACGAGTCTTTTCGTGTGGGAACATTAATATGAATTTTCAGGGAGTAATTATTGCACAAATCTGTCAGGTAGTTGCTTTCTTTTGATTGTCTTAATGTATTAATGTTTATGTCACCAATAATAACCACCTTCGAGTTAAGTTTATTTTTCTTTGACATTTCATGTAGCAGGCAATTTAGCTTGTCTAAAAATAAGATTGCATCAGAATTAGGAGTGCGATATAAACATATCATTATTACTTTGATATGAGGAATTTCAATTCCACATACTTCAAACGTGGTATCAGCTGCATATTTATTAGGCAACGAAAATTCCTTATATATTATCCCTTTTTTTACCATAATACATGTTCCGCCTCTACGTTTAGGTCTGTTATATGAAGTAGCAAATTCAAAATCTTTCATATTTAAATATCTTTCATACCCGTCTTTAAGGAACGCTTCAGAAAAACACATTATGTCAGGGTGTTTACCTTGGATTTTTAGTTCTTCAAGCGTCAGTTCTAGAATTACCTGTTTATCCAATATACTGGCGATATTTTGGTGAAGTATTTTTAATGTATTCTGTTTATTTGTACATTTAGAGGCGAAAAAACTGTGATTTATCGATTTTTGAAAAGTAGGTAAGTAGCGTACCTTTTTTTGCAGTTTCCTTGATGTTGGCTAGAACAGGTTCTGGCCGTTGTCTTTTAAAGTAGAATGGAATTGTGCCTTTACGGGGCTCGTCTTGTTTATCAGCCATTAGTTTCTTCCCCATTATAATCTTTTTTAGTACTTTGACATTTAAATACTTATTTTCGTAATCTACACAATCAATTGCATAATTAACTGATTTACATATGTTGGATATATTGTTATAATCACATTTTACAAAGTTACAATTCTTATACATAAAACAGATGTCCTTAATTCTATTGTTGATGTTATATACATTAATATAATTATTTTTAAAAATGTTTAATACATATATATGATTTTGATTAAATTTTTCACATAATAATTTCAATTGTGTAGATAGTATATCTAAATCGTAGTCATTTTCACCTATACATATTACTAATTTATCTTGTGCGTCCAGGGTTAAGTCATCCATACAGTTTTTAAGAACATCTGAGGCAAGGGCGTTTGGCTTGATTATTGAGATGATCCTATAATTTTCATGTTTTGTACCAATCCTAGCAAGTGTCATAGTTGAAGAGATATTCCTACACTGTTGTGTGCCAAATATATATATTTTACTTCTCTGATCTTGTTTTTGTGTCGTCTTTATTGTGTGCTTACTATGTGTGTCTTCGTTTTTTGATAAATTTCTCTTCAAACAATTCATTATTTGTTTTAGTTTTTCAATTTCTTGTTGTATTTCTATAATTTTATTTTCTACTTCTGCTATTTTTGTTTTTGTTGAAGTTCCTAATTCTATTTTCGTAATATCTTCTTTAAATAATAGCTTGTGTGATGATATACTTTTAGTAGGAGTTGAAGTTGTTCCTAGCAATTGTGAAAGATGTTTAGTTTTCTTTTTTGCACTATTAATAATTTGCTTTTCTGACAGTGGTGATTGGCATAGGGATTTGAGTATTTTATTTTCTTCTAATAATTGATTAATGTGTCTCTTTAGTTGATTATTTTCTAAGATTACATTTTGCAACTCATTGTCTGATATCACTAATTCTGATTTTAGTTTAATAATATTCTCTTTCAATTCGTTTTGTGTTACAGCTTCTGTTACTGAACAATCAGCGCTTTTAGATAGAAGTTGACTGGTGCTTATGCAGGAATCATCTAATATGTCAGACGTGTGTACATATTGTGTTAATATTTGTGAATCAAGCAACTGAGAAGATGCGATAGGTGTTTGTGGTGGACTCGGTTGTATCAGTGGAGACTTTTTCCGTGTTGTTACAAATGATGTTTTGCTATTGTTTATTTCTATAGAATCTTTAGATTTATCTATACATATTTTGCATTTCCATTTCTTTTTAGAGTCTTTGTCCATCAAGTTCCATAATTTTTCGGAGTAGCCTGCACATTCAAATTATTTTTTATATTTTTTGTGTCTACTGATTTTTTGCATTTATAGCAGGTAATAACAGTGCCCGTTTTCTTGGCATTATTTGTATTCTTTTCGCCAATTTTTGTTGACATATTGTTTTATTTTTTATTATATCAATATATTAAAAACGTTTTAGTTGTAATGATAAAATCTGGCTGTATATCGTTGTATTCTTTGCCTTAATCTCAGTTGTCAATTGCTGCCAATGTCATATATACAAATGTCAATGTCAAATAATCAAATGTCAAAAATTGTTTATACATTTGAGGTAGGTACCGGTAACCGGGTGTGATGTAATTTTGTAAATGCTCTTCTAATTGGTCAGTAATCCTTGATATTTTCAAAAATGGTTCGTTACTCAAATCCTCAAAAAAAGCTTTTTGTTTAATTATTGATATTACAGCTGTGTTGTAGTGAAAAATTGTGTAATCGTACCTTATAGCAGGATGTGGAGGTTAGTTTTTTCTATTCTTATACACATTACACTCGCTGTTTCTAATTTTATTTATAAATATCAATAGGAGTTCGAAAAACACACCTATCTTCTTGACAACCGGAAGTTGAATCATTTCGTTGATTCCACTCCACGGATCACGAATCCCACTGGTTTGATCATAGACGATGCAGCAAGGCGGGCAATCACCAGGCTGCTAAGTAATCTGACTACAGTCGCACCATGATTGTCTATATTAGTTATTTCACAGTCCACACAATGTTCATAAACATGGGCATATACCGGTTCACAGAACCTTTTGACAATATTCAAGAGCGTGTTCAATCGCATGTCCTTATCATATGAATGAAAGGTAAGTAGTTTCTGCCTGCGTTATGAAGTTTCAGTGTGTCAATTTTAATCCAATAAAAATGGAGAGAGAGCAGGATAAAAGCTTTTGCTTTCATTTAACCTTGAACTTGAAGAAACAGCTGATTTTAGGGTTGGCACCGACCAAGCTAATAGAATATTAAAAGTTACCTTTTTTACTTATTTAAAATAATTTTACAGGGTAAGGAACACTTTCAGGCCTTTGCATTTGGGCTATCCTACATGCTCCTTAAGGATTATTTCGCTATTATTTAACACCCGGTATAATTACATCGATTTCACATTATAAGTCCATTAGAAGCAAGTTACAAACAAAAGCCGTGCAGTCTGCTGAAATTCCCGACAAGAAGTCGGAATGAAAGTATTAAATATCAGCAGTACGTGAGTGCTTAATCCTAACTAATATGAACTAATATTATAAATGCAAAATTTCATCAGGGAAAAAGTACTGCACCCATGAGATCACGCGAACTGAGCCACGGCCGAAAGCTAATAAGTGTAGCCGAGGCATATAAACTAACCTGCCAAGTCTCAAGATCCCAGCTGCGCCTCGACAGAAGCATAGCAGTCGCAGTCTCTCCAAAGGATCAGTGGCGTCGGATAGAGCCCGAGCGCTCTTCTGCATTAGCTCTTCCTCCACACGGCAGGATGCGGTTTGCGGTCTGTGCCATGCTACTGTAAATGAAAATAAATAACTAAATATGTATATAGGCAAATGAGGGGGAGAAAGGGGGTCACGCTGGTTGGCAATACCAGTCTAACCTATATTCACGTCCAGCGGGACTTCAATTCCTAACTCACACCTCGTGGTCTCCGCTGGTAATGGCGATTAATATAATACCTATAGATATGAGTTTGTACCTATTACCTACTTGACATCAGCTAACGTGACAGGAAGAAACTCGCCGACGCACTGATCAGCGCGGCGTTATATGGTCAAATCACTTTTGTCAGATAATCATGACGATAGGGAAATCATAGAAAGACAGGGTTGCATATATTTTTATTCGTCGTGCAGACCTTTTAATAGTACAGTTCAGTGAAAGAAATAAGTATAACATGAGAGGTACAAAGTAATTTTTATGGGAATTTCCAAAACGTTTAAAAAACAATGTGCATTCCACGTGACGTCACTCGCCACAAATACCTAAGGGCCGCGTGAGGACTTTGTTCAATAGGTAGGAATACCGTTTCCAGCGAATTCATCCGCGTGTTAACCGGTTTTATCACAGTTTATAAAAGGCCCCGAGCCGGGTAGACAGTGGTATGTATATTAAGAATGATTTTTCTTATAATTATTGACACTATGTCGCAATCAATAAAAAGTAAGTTCAATTTTAAATCAACTTTTTGGTATACCTACAAGTTGATTTAAAATTGAACTTATTTTTAAGTAGGTATTGAAAAAGTAGGTATAATACCTAAAATATGATTTAAAATTGGACTAATTTTTACGTACTTACATACGTTTACCTATATTATACGTGCTGAGTAATGTAACTACAGCCTGGAATAACTAATTATATACCTATTCCTAATGATTTTTTTCGAGCCTGTATATAACATGTGTCCCGCTGTATATAACATACTATGCGTAAAGATCTTAGGCAAAAATTCTAGGTACGTATCAACCACGAAACAAGAAAAAAAGAGTGGACGGGTTAAGTTAAAAAAATGACCTAGGAACCGTTGTCGCTAAACTCACACAAACAAACAGTTATTTGCTATGAACGTTAAAATGACGGGACCCCACCCGGTTTTGCGAATATGATGTAAGTAGGATGTAGTACCATATTAGTGCTATTTTATACTTACATAATAAAATTGTACACAAATAATTTAAAGATATTCAACAAAGAAAGTGGTCCCGCTATTATGATATCAAAATGGCGGGACCACAATTCAGTTCTTATAAAACACATGCCGCCGTCGTAAGCCGAACTCACCAAACTTTAATACGATATAGTACGACAAAGTTTCGATTGTTGTTTATCTTGTAGAAGAATAATTTTAAATGTAAAAATAAAAAAAAATTCAACGAATAAGCTCCTGAGGATATAGTGAATTTCAAAGCCAAGTAGAATTATACTGCTATTACAATTTGCTTAGGCGTTTGTTTGACAGTTTTATTATGGAGGATTATTCTACACTGAATTTGTTTTAATTTACCTTTGCCTAAAAATTAAGTGCAAAACCAAAATGTTAAAATATACATACATATTATCACGTCTATTTCCCTTGCGGTGTAGACAGAGCCTAGGTTTATGAGACCTAAAAGCCACGCCTAGCATGTTGGCAGGCGTGAAGGTAAAAACAGAATCAAAATAGTGATGAGTTGCTAGCGGGATCTCTAAAAAGAAGCATTCTAAATGAGTTCTGCATTAATTAGGTACTATTTTAATATAGAAATTAAACAATTTGTTTTGGTACATAATAATGACCTGCACTATACTATCACCACCGCAAGCTGCTGTATACTACTAATACAAATACAAATACAAATAATCTTTATTGTGGATCACAGGTAAATAAAAAGTTCTTACAATAGTGTTAGTGCAGCCGTGTCCTGCCCAAATTAAGACATACAATAATCTAAGTCATAAATCTTTTTGAAATTATAATATCAACATTGTAAATTGTCAATTAAATAATCATTAATAGTGTAATAACATTTTTTAGTCAAAATTAATTTTAATTGTCGTTTAAAAGTCGTCACATTTAGATCCTTAAAACTGTCAGGTAACTTATTATAAATAACAGGTGCCATACCAAATACACTTTTTCTCATAAGGGCCGTATTATGACCGGCATTTACTAATTTGTATTTATATTGTGGTCGAATATGTTCTACTCTCTTTCTTGTATCACTTAGTGTAGCAAACAGATGTTGATTGGTTTTGACAAATACACAAATTTCCAATATATATATGCATGGGAAGGTCAACAATTTAAGGGATTTAAACAAAGGTTCGCAACTCTCTCTCGGTTTCAATCCACACATTGATCGCAAACATCTTTTTTGATGTTTAAATATTTTTTCTCTTCACCTGAATTGCCCCAAAAAATAACACCGTATTGCAATGTAGGAGTCACTAAGCCATGATATGCTACAAGAGCCACCTCTAATTTAACCTTTCTTGACAATCTAAATAATGCGTAAGCCGATTTACTTAATTTTTTACATACTTCTTCAGCATGAGATATCCACGTCAATTTACTATCTAAAAGAAGTCCGAGAAATTTACTAGTGTCTACATTTTCAATATTTTGTCCATTATAATTTATGTCAACTTTGGGTATGTCTAATCTTTGATGAAAATGCATAATTTTAGTTTTTTGCAAATTTATTTTTAAATTATTAATGTCAAGCCAATGTATTATGTCCTTTATAACGTTATTTATGTCATTTTCATATTCATTTAAATCGTCACATTTAATTATTGCCGTACTATCATCAGCAAATAGAACTATTTTTTTGTCGTACATTTTTAGGCAAGTCATTTATATAAAGAAGGAAAAGTAATGGCCCTAAAACACTGCCTTGCGGCACGCCATATCTAGTTGCCCTGCTGTCAGATAAGTCTTGTTTTTCTATTTTAGTTTTAGGGCATAAACTACTTATCTCAACATTTTGTTTTCTGTTATGGAGATATGACTTTAAAAGACTTAATACATTTCCTCTTATTCCATACGCATCCAATTTATTAATCAGTCTTTCATGATTCACATAGTCAAAAGCTTGTGTCATATCCGTGTACACAGCACATACAGGTTTCCTATCATCAACATAATGCATAACAGTGTGAAGCAGGTCATATATCGCCAGATTAATAGACTTGTTTTTTCGAAATCCCGTTTGTTCGTCACATAATATATTATATTTCGTCAAATAATTATAAATTGATTCATGCAAGTATTTTTCAAAAATTTTTGTGAATATTGAACCTAGTGCTATTGGTCGAAAGTTTGTCATATCTTCTTTGTTGTCTTTTTTATGAAGTGGCTTAATAATTATAATTTTTAATTGTTCCGGATATACTCCAACCATTATGCACAAATTTATAAGATGACATAAATATGGAGCTATGTCATCACAAACATACTTAACTACCTTTGTGGCTATGTCATCATAACCAGTACTATTCTTATTTTTTAATGTGTTAATAATATTTACTACACCATCAGGCGATATTGGTAACATAAACATTGATTGTGGTTGATTTGGTATATTAATTTTATTATTTAATTTATTTGAAGTGTTTTCAATTTTGTCAATGAAATGGGAATTAAAAGCATTTGCTATTAGTTTTGGGTCAGTAACGACATTACCACCTTTATTTATTTTAGTAATGTATGATTTAGATTTATTTTTATCACTAATTATTTGCCACATTGCCTTTGTTTTATTATCTGCGTTTTTTATGAACTGACAATTATGAGCTTTTTGAGTCAAATTAATAATTTTTCTAAGTTTCTTTGAATATGTTTTTAGATCATTTTTATTTTGTAACGATGGTGTCACTCTGCACTTCCATAATAATATCCTTTTTTTCTTGCAACATAATTTAATACCTTTTGATACCCATTTATTTTTTTTGTTTCTTTTTACTGTTATTATTTTAAAAGGAAAGCACAGGTCATATAACATTTTAAAATTGTCAAGAAAGTAATATATACTGCAGCTCCGCACGTTTTTACGAAGAAAGAAATCTGCATGATGATGCAGATCTGCAACTCCGCAACAACTCACTGGCTACGTCGCCACGCAGTTGCAGCGTAGAGCGGGGTAGTGTGTGAATCCGTTTAGTCGCAAAATATCCAGTGCTTGCAAAATGTCCCATTCGCAAAATGCCCAATTCGCAAATTGCCCAATTCGCAAAATATTGCACTGGACATTTTGCGACTAAACGTGTGAATCGCCCTAATGTTATGGTATCTATGGAATCGCCAAATTACACCAATTCAAGTCCACTAGAAACAATTTGCAAGACAATCCAAAACAGTCATGCAGTCCGCCGAAACTCCCGCCAAGAACTCCTTACTATCACGGTTCATAGGTACAGCCTGGTGACAAACGAACAAACAGGAGACATAATAATAGGGTCCTATTTTTACCATTTGAAATCCTAAAAATGCTCAAACAAGGAAACAAGGTCAAGGTTGTTCATGCATGTAAACAAACGACAGTGAACCGAAAATGCTGTTATTTATTTTATTCTAGAGTGACTAATACGACAAAAATAAGAGTGAATGATCGAGGCTACCCTGTAGAACGAAAATAATTCACTTCGGTATCTACTTAACTTTATACTTATATGAGGTAAAAAACTGTAGCACTGTATCTTCTTACTTACAATTAGATGTAGCTTGAGGCTTGCCAATGTACATGTTGTAGTGATTAAAATCATTTGTATGCATCACTGCAGCCGCGACACTCACTTGTTTTTTAGAAAAGGCCCGATTTCACTTCGGTACGTCTTTAAGCTTTCAGAACCAACCGGTAAGTGAACAAGACGCTGCAACTTTGGAAAGTCAATATTTTTACGAACGAGGACACTCGGGTTCAATCGCCGGGATATGGGCACTGTGTCTAGATACTAAAAGAACGAGGAAGTTCTAGAACGTAGTAGACAAATTAAAGAACAATGGCCCCTAAATTATTACAATATGTCATATGAAGTTTATTATTGTTTTACATGAGCAATGCCAAAAGGTCTGCTGTATCTCAACTGTTCAGTAGATCAGCGCAATTTACTCTTTTTTTCAACCAAAAAATCTATTTTATACCAATATATTATATTAGAGCACCAAAAAATTTTTAGATTGATAATTTCGATCCCGGCGTTATAATGGTTAGGTATTTTCTGAAGTAAATTACTAACACTATTTCACTCATTTGTTCATTCCGATTGAATGAACAACTGAATGAAATAGTGTTGCCAGTACCCTTTCTCCAAAATAAATATTGTCACCGACTTGCAAAAAGAAGTAATTGCATTTTTGTGCTTTCCAAGACAAATCAACGATTGGTGTACCTACCTTGTTTAGTTTATGAGTTCCTATGGCCACCTTCCGACTGCATCATCAGACGAGCGCAACGGTTCCATAACATTGTATTGTCATCCGATTTACCTACACATGCACGCAATAACTCAATGAGGATCAGTAAAGTTGTAGCAAATTCAATAGGACTAATATCCACATTATTCTTCATGACATTACAATGATATATCTTTTTGAATAATCCAAATCGGACCATTACTTACCAAGATATTAATAATAAACATCATGCCGTTCCTGCCGCGAAAAGGCATTGCACGCCGGTGCGTGTGACGTCACTGTGACGGACCGAGCGCGGTCGGCAGTCGGCACTCATAGAGCGATCATTCGACTGAGCGACGGGGCGACGAGGTTCGTCGCTATATTTAATAATTTATTGAAATAAAGTGTTTTAGAGTGTAATTTTTGTAATATTTACGTATAAAACGTAGTTATTATGGGAACTAATAAAGAAAACAAAGCAAAGAAAGAATTTTTCTTGATTGCTATACAACGTGATTTTGAACTCCCTAGCTATATTGAAATCTGGGAATCAGATTCCCTAATGGAACACTGAATTGCAAGAAAAAAGGTAAAAGACGAAAAAGAAAATTAAGTTGCCCATACAAAGTCGCCGGTCAGCTGGACGAATTTCTATGAAAGGTTAAATTTATTTTTTCGTCTTTTACCTTTTTTTCTTACAATTCTGTATTCCATAAGGGATTATGATTCCCAGATTTCAATATAGCTAGGGGGTACAAAATCACGCTGTATAGACAATCTTGTAAATTAACTAAATCACATGCTATTGTTACAATATTATCAAAAAATAAAGTATGAAATATGGACATATGCGTGAGGTCCGATCATTTTATAGTCTTTCAACTTCTATATGCTTCTTTCAACGAGAGCTCTTATCGCTTATATCAGCGATCGTTTTTGTTTGCAAAACTTCTTCAGCTGTAGGTTTTGGGTTGGAACTGTCCGTACTTAAAACTCTTTATAACTGTTCTATTTCTTATCTTTTCTTAAAATCAGATCTATAATTTTTAGGGTTCCGTACCTCAAAAGGAAAAAACGGAAACCTATAAGGGTTCCGTTTCATCACTTGGTTATTCGTCTGTCTGTCTGTCAAGACCCTTTTTCTCAGGAACTTAGGAGCGTAGAGGTATCAAACTGAAATTCATATCAAATATTCAGGTCTACTGTCCCTTAGAGCTATGAAAAAATCAAACACTTTATGCCGCAAATTTTCGAAGCCAACGCAATCTAAAGATACAGCTGGTTGTGCCGCAAATTTTCTTGTTTTTTCGATATTTGCAGGGAATCAATACCTACCGGGGAAATTCCCATGAACTCAGAATCTTAAAATTTGGTACGAAGCAACGTCTTTTAGCACAGATAATGAAAAATTGCGAAAAACATACATTTTAAGCTACATCATATAAGAAAAATATTTTTATTAATCTTTCGATATTCGCAAGGGAATCAAAACTTCAGGGTACTTCCCGTAAAATCAGAATCTTAGATTTTGATACGAAGCAACGTCTTATAAGACAGATAATGAAAAAAATGCGAAATGCATACAATTTTAGTTACATCATATAATAAAGATATTTATAATAACTTCAAACTTATACGTGCGCAAGGCCAACTCGCACTTCGCCGGTTTTTTTGAAACCTTTTGCATTTAAACTAATGAGTCAAAACTCCCTTCTTCAGTTAAACTTAACGTAATTTTCCATGTCTTTTTCCACCTGAAATATATAAATATAAAATAATACCATATTTTAATCGGCCTCACATTTTTGTATGAAAATGTCGATATTGTTTTCTAGTCCAATCCTGGGTCCCATACGTTGTTCATTTAGACGGGCTGATTTAATGGTTTTAGGTACAACGGTGTTCACCCTTACATCCTGTATTAACTAATTTGATTACAACAATCAGGCATAGCTGGGGCAGATACATATTATATCATTCACTATTTGCTTTTTACTCCAGTACGTCCCTGTGTCATTGTTTTGACCTTGGAATATTACGTATATTAATATTAATAAAAAAGTATAATATTAAGTATTTGTATAGTTCGGCACTATACAATATTTGTACATAGTTATAAAGATAAATTAGACATAAATAATTTGTTTTAAAGTCGCAATTACCACACAAAACACTGCGCGCCTTGTCACTGCCAACGGGCAACAAGCGGCTTCCGTCACAGTGACGTCACAGCCACCGCGCCGGCCGGCCAGTGAATTTTGCTAGTAATTTGGTCATAACTTCGTCAATTTTTATCGTAGAACAATAATTTTTGCACTGTATGTTATAGATTTCTTAGCTCTATAATCCTGCATTCTCAACTAAAAACTTTACGGATCCTCATTGGTAACCGGAAATGGAGAAATTTAACTTGCAAGATTTGACAAACATTGGGATAGGTTAAACTAAATGAAAGCTTGTAATGAAATATTAGCTACTAAATGTAGGATACATATCTTGAGAACTGCCTATCCGGCCTAAACCGTCTTGATTAGGTTCTCACCGACAAACTACACACCAATGGCCTAGATTAAAATTGTAATAAAAGTAAATTACCTATTCTTTTCAGACTCCTATACAAGTTTCAGAATGTATCAAACATAGACGAGAATATGTAATGATATCAAAATTACAGAGAATAGTTCCCTCCACGTTCTTGGCTTTCCCATATCCAATAAATCATTTTAAAAATTATCTGATCTCTCGTTCGTATTACCGTTCAATTAAAATCCCAAATCGGTATAAGATAGTGGTATATATATCAGAACAATATAATATATCAGAACAATATAATATGGATGGATAGGTACTTCATTGGTAAATTCTATCTCACATCCGAATCGTAATTTTGCATTTTTTTCAAACTATAAGTAGGTACTACAACCCACCTCTAGTACATACGTCTCAGACATACGTTCCTTGTTCTGAGTACGTAGTTAGCACTGATTACATAGATAATAATGGAAAAGGTGTATCCAGTCCATTATTATAATGTCTTATGCCGTAAAATTAATGCGCTACTAAAAGCAGGGTGAAATCAAACGAATAAATATACTGTTAATATTTAATCAAAATAATTAACATATGGCTGCACACGTAATTTATTAAATAGACTATATAGTTAATATCATTAAATAAACTATATAGTTAATATCAACATTAAGAGAATATTAGATATCGAGTGCATTGTTTAATATCGTCTCGAGAGACATTTTAGGGGGAGTTAAAAGGTTACTTTAAAAACCTATACGTTAATTAGGGAAAATAAATGATACATCTGGGTAAATATGTAAATTTTACATTCTGTAAGAGACAAAATTATTCATAGGGAATAGTAGTGTCGTAATAAATAATATGAAATCATTGTTTGTTTGGGGTGCTGTGATCAATGACAAAATTGTAGGTCCAAACTATACATTTACGGCATGGCGCCCACGACAACATCTATAGACTACAGATAACTTTTTTACTATATTAAATAGCTTTAATATATTAAAATGCAATAACGACATTTAAAAGCGCGACACAAACGGCGTAGCGGGCGCTAAGATAAAATTGAAATTGCACTTTTATGCTTTCAGCTTTGGCTCGGTTTGTGCTATGAAAATCTGCTGTATCATCAAAATTGTGCTTTGGTGAATTAGAGTTTGTAGGCCTGGCGAATCATCAGGTCGAAGTAGCAATCGTTATCGATGGACACGCTGATGCCGCTGTAGTAATTCATGAACTCTTCCAGTGTCACCTGGAAACAAGTTTATAGAGTTTTGACTAATTGTTAGAGTCGAGATGAGTTATTGTGTAGTAGTAAGAGGGGCATCCATTCATTGCACGTGGCGATTAAGCAATTTTCCAACCTTTCCAACTTTCTCCCCTATACGCGATAAATATTTCGTAAGATATTTACTTAACCCTCTCTGATAATTGATGAGAGGCTCTTCTCTCCCTATCTCACATGAGATTTTTCCGTGTAAAACTTCGTTGGAAATGCATTTTATTTTTTTATTACCAACTTATTAAATAATGCATAAATTATAATAAGTTGTTATGCATAAATTATATATTAAGTGAGTTTTAGTTGAGATTCGGAGCACAAAGAGCTCACGCACGCTGAGAGTTTTTGTATCCAACTAGACTCTTACTTAGAGACAAAAACTCTCAGCGTGCGTGGGCTCTTTGTGCTCCGAATCTCAACGAAAACTCATAAGGCTACTGTATCCTCCCCCTTTTATGACTGCTTGCTTTCTAAAAGAGTATACAGATTGCCAGCGATTGCTACAGAATTTGCACAATTACATACTTTTGTTTATAATAAAGTTCTCTGTAAAAAATGCTTTAGAAGTGCAGGTTTTTACGTCGCAAACTACGTAAAAACTTGCACTTCTAAAGCATTTAAGAAGGTCATCCACAATTGGCTCCTAACTCTGTCATACGCCGAAATTGTTAATATTCTTATAGGACTTCATTAAAATCTCTCTTTCATCTAAGGACAATAGATCTCAAATACCACAAATAGACATACATTTATACTACACATATACTTAATATACCACCCAAACACACGTTCAAAAATTAAACAAATTTTCTCCTATATGTGCGTATCAAATACTATCTAGGTATCTATTAAAAATAAGAGCATAATGTAAACATGTCAAACCTCACTGTACAAATGTTGAAAATGTAAACCTCACACCAGTACGATTACCTGCAGGACAGGCCTGGCCTAGTATTTATTTCTTTATTTATTAATATGTGCGTTGTGTTAACGTTGTTAAATAAATTATTTTTATTTTATTTTTATAAGTTGGTAATAAAAATAAAATTTTATAAGTTCAGATAAATGTAGACTACAATGACTCGTGTGGCTACTGGAGTTGACATCGACTTCGGCTCGACCAACTAAACACCTCGCATAATATATGGATGCCTACTAACGTAGGGATATTTTTATTGTTTGCGTTATCATAGGCGATGTTGTGTACATATAACGTTAAATAGTATGCTATTAATACGATCACATGATGAGATACTGATGACTGACGATAGGGAGAGCTGGCCAGAGATTTAATCGCCATCAATGAGAATTAGACCGTAGAAGCGTGCGGCGCGCACTACAGCATTTTACTTGCATAAGTACTTGATTAGAATAAACAAAACAAAGACATACCTATGAGCCGATGCCGCCACGCTATTTCAATATACAATGTATGTGCAAAGAATATAATATACACTATACAAAAAGAAACGTCACTTAAGCATGTGTGCGCGTAAAACCGCTTGCGGCTATGTGTGGGTGTCTGGATGTGTGCGGGGGCAACGAGACGCGCGGGGCGGGGGGGAGGTGAGCCGTCGCTGACTGCCTTGCGCGAGGGCTGTGTGTGTTGGTTGTGTTTGCGTCTCTCGCACGACTCGCATCGGCTCGCACGAAGTAAGTAGTGAGTGGTATTTGGCCCCGGCTCCAGGTCTCAAGTTCACCAATGCCCGAACTCTCACGTATAGGATACAGGGAGTGTCACCACTGTGCCTGGGGTCGGGTGGAATACGATCAGGTCAGGTTTGGAATTAAAGTATATTGAGTGAATTAAGGTAACGAGACTACGTTACCCTTCCATCAACGATGCCCTCAGTCTCGAAGTTGGCCAAGAACTTGTCGAGGATGACGTCAGCAGTCTCCTCGCCGCTCATGTAGCGCGGATGTGAGTTCACGGAGTACACGCTCCGGATATCGTCCACGGATACGACGCCATCACCGGTTCTGTCCAGCTTCCTGAAGACTTGCTCGACAATGGCGCGGCGAGATTCTGACATCGGAGGCTAGAATAAATTAAGAAAAAAAGAAAAACTCACACTAATTTTGATACCACATGATAGTTTCAGTGTCATGTGTAGAGTTTAAAAACACGATAACTCTGCAAACAAAGTACCTTACTTCATGACCAACCCTTTCAGATTTATATGATTGATACAATTAGGTTCTGATGTAAAATATCAAGCTACACTAGATGGCATGGTATGTGATGTGAAAACATGCGTGAAATTATAATAAATAATAATACATACGCGTATCTGCTTTAGGAACTCGTCGAGGCTGATAGAACCGCTGTTATCAGTGTCAAACTTCTTGAATAACTCTTCAGCTTCCTGAAAAAATAAAGGTAATTGACAAGTCTATAAATCGTTATAAATTGATGTTTTGTTATCAGTAACTTAAAAAAAAAAATAGGAAAAAAATAGTAATATACGAAAAAAAAACAACGGGTTGCACTCCGGGAGTGCCGGCAGAAGTGAAAACTCCGCGCGGTAGAAAGAGAGGGGGATATAATCCTCTCAATTCCTCTCCTACGCCACGCGATTCAGGTCACGTGTCCGTCTTACGAATTTTCAATCAGATCACGTGTCCTGACGCGAGTTTCATTTCTTACCCCCACAAAAAAATGCACAACGACGCTAATGAAGTTTTCACTTCACATAATACCAATCGACCTATCAGTTGATCGAGATCCTATAGGAGGTGCAGGTGCGAGACGCAGGTATATTATATATGTTTTTTTCATTACTTTTTTTTGTAATTCAATTTGAGCATGACATTTAAATAAACTAACGTAAACCCATAATCTAAGATTTACTAAAATTGTGAGTCGACGTTTTTTGGAGAAAATGCGCTGCCGCAAGTAAATTATTGACATCAACAATTGTTGTGAAGGCAGATACGACAGTTAGTGTTCAAAGAAAGCTATATTTAATAAACATTTTGAATTCAAATTATGCGCTACCGCCTACCACAAGCAAGACAAATATGACATATATATAAAAATTAAACCCTATTTCCCTTGGTCACGGCATCACGTGTGAACGGCTGGACCGATTTGGCTAATTCTTTTTTTTTGTCGTGTTTGCTGTTCACAGGAGAAGGTTCTTATGAAAGAAAATATCAAGAATTGCGCGGAAAAATAAGGCAAGACAGAACAACGTATGTCGGGTCAGCTACTATTTAATGAACATTTTGAATTCGAATTTGTTGTCTACGAATCAATTCCCCTCTCTGACCGTCCTCTCCCTACGAATGACGCGATTTTTGATGAAATGGAAAGTCCATCAAAACTGAACCACTGAGTTAAAACCACATTACCCGCATTATAATTGCTAAACAGAGCGACTTAAATTCATTAAATTTATTTGTAATTATATTTATTAGATATTGTTTCGCTGAAATTACAATTTCGCACTGTTCCTGATAGGAAATTTGTTTATTTAGTTAATACCCTGTAGGTGTGTCATCTCGATGGGTTAGTGGGCAGATTTTTTTTTATCTATCGGGTCTTAGGCACCATGACTCTTATTTATAGAAAACTAGCTTTCGCCCGCGGCTCCGCCCGCGTCAATGTAGATCCCTCGGGAATTGTACTTTTTCCCGGGATAAAAGGTAGCCTATGTCCTTCTCCAGAGAACTTGTATGCAAAATTTGATGATAATCGGTTCAGTAGTTACGGCGTGAAAGCGTAACAAACAAACAAACAAATAAACAAATAAACAAACAAACAAACTCACTTTCGCATTTATAATATTAGTAAGGAAGTAAGGATAACAGAAAAACAATTATAACAAAACAAATGTCTTGATTGGTAAAAAGTAGTCAAACCTATTTTTACTTTTTTTATGGTGTCATCATCATCATCTCAGCCAAAAGAAGTCCACTGCAGGACATAGGCCTCCCCCAAGTATTTCCAAAATATTTTTATTTATTTCTTTTTTAATGAAAATAAGTTAGGGTCTTGAGGTTTTGCGCTTTTTCATTAAGAGCCCGACATATGCCAGGCGGCGTGGCCATACAAATGCGGATGGTCTAAACGCGTTGGCTACTTTGGATATTTTCGTTTTTTAGGAATATTCAAGGGTTATTCGAAAAAGCAAAATATATGATGGCTGCCTTATCTGTAATGCAATAATAATCAAAAGTTTCAAGGTTAATTTCAATGTATTTGGTGAATAATGCTATATACCGAGTAAATTAGACGTGATTTGGAGGCAACTTTGCAATTTTTTTCTATCGAGAAAATTTAACGCAATCGTGTTTTTGAGTCATATAGTTACCAGAGTTAGTCCTGAACTTTGCTGCATTTTTATTTCAACTTGAGTATTTAATTATTATTGATATAACAGTCAATCTTGCAAAGCAGTGTGAGGTAGTATGGACCCTTAACACTTATTATTTAACATAAAGTGAAAAAAAAAATACTAAAAGTAAATACATACCTATATCTACCCGTGCGAAGCTAGTACTTAATAAATTAACTCACATTGTTGGTAAGTTCCAGCCCGGTCTCCTTGAGGCCGTTGAAAAATTCTTCCTTATTTAGCTGTTTGCTGCCATCGTCGTCCATACGCCGGAAAATCCTACGACATGAAAATAGTACTCGTATGAATCAGGCTGGTGTGAATAATTAACATGTGAATAACATACATAGCATCACGGCTTTTTCCCTTGCGGGGTAGACAGAGCCTAGGTCTAGAAGACCATATGGCCACATTTAGCATGTTGGAGGGCGAGTAGATGAAAACGGAATCAAAATATTGCTGGATTGCATGCCGCATCGCCTATTGACATGATTCTGCAAATTTTAGCCCAATCCCTCGATTTTTACGATCGACTTTTCCGATCTGCGCGGGAAAGGAAGCAGCTGGCATATTCTTCGTTTTTACGGTTCCGTACTTCAAAAGGAAAAAACGGTACCCTTATAGGATCACTTTGTCCTTCTGACTGTCTGTCAAGACCCTTTTTCTCAAGCTGAAATTGATATCAAATACTTAGATCTACTGCCCCTTGGAGCTGTGAAAAAATCAAATTTCTAAGTCAACGCAATCAAAAGATACAGCCGTTTATGCCGCAAAAATTCGCCATTCGAGAATCAAAACCTACAGGGCCTTCCCGTGAACTCAGAATCTTGCAATTTGGCACGAAACAACTTCTTACAGCACAGATAAAGGTAAAAACGCGAAAAGCATACATTTTTAGTTACATCATAGGTATAACTTTATTTTTCATAATTTTAAACTTATTGTAGATAATCATCATCATCGTCATATCAGCCGCAAGAAGTCCACTGCTGGACATAGGCCTCTCCCAATGATTTCCAAAGTGACCGGTTGGAAGCGGCCTGCATCCAGCGTTTCCCTGCGACCTTTGTCAGGTCGTCCGACCACCTGGTAGGTGGGTGTCCGACGCTAGATAATGGTACGGTCATAATAGATATACGTTTGGGGTCTATGTACCTCCTAGGGTCGCCGCCGGTTCAAATCCTGCCCGCGGAATTGTTTCACCATATCTTATTTCTTGTTTAACAAGACTAACAAAAGAGTTAATATTATTCAAGTCACTTTTCTACGGTACAATAACACGCAAACGGGTTAGTCATCTATTATTCACCGCTCTGTGCTTACGAAGATTGGTATCAAGTATAAGTACGTAGTTTGTCTACCTTATTTCATGTCTGAACCTTGTTGAGACAATAACTACGTTGTACGGAATAAATGCCAAGAGTAGTATCTCCACCTTTATAAAAAAAACCTAGCTGTTTTCCGCGTGGGTTTAGATTTTATCACATAGTCGATGCATTTCGCTCACAGGTAACCTACCTAACACGTTTAGATGACAGAAACAATGGCTTTTGCAGCGCTTCTGTGAGTGCTGTGTGCAAAATTTCACGATGACCGGTTCAGTAGCTAAGGTGTTAAAGCGTAACAAAGAAACAAATAAACAAACAAACTCACTTTCGCATTTATAATACCTATTAGTTAGAATACTTAAATAGATAAATCTCCAAGACCCTAGTCAACCTGTAAAATATCGTTTTCCATCATGACCTGACCGGGTATCGAACCCGGGGACCCTGGTGTCGCAGGCTGGCGTGTTAACCACTGCACCACGGACTTAACAGAACGGTTTATAATAAGTACCAAATTACACCGATTTCTTTCCCATCACTTAGCAAAACAATCCAAAACAAACCGTGTGATCCGCCGAAATTCCCGAAAAAGAACTAACTCCTCCATTATTCTCGGAAAATATATTCATTGCGTTGAAGTCGCAATAGAGTAAGTCTAAAATGTCAAAGTTCCGTGAGTGCTATATCCTAACTATAATAGGTATCTAAACTAGGTAATTTTATAAATGCAAAAGTGAGTTTGTTTGTTTCTCTTTGATGGTTTGGTTACCATCCGGATTAGTCCGGACATGTCCAGAATTTTAAGACTCTTGTCCAGACTTTGTCCGGCCCTTTAATTTGTCCGGATTTATGGAATCGCCGCCGACGCTACGGGCGCCGCCAGACAAAACAAGGCGAACATTCCCGCCCGCGCATCCTACCCCTCTCGCGAGCGTCTGCCGGCCTACCATGCTTTACTATAGCACTGAACTAAACTAAGTGGTTAATGTTTCCAAACAAGTCCGGACTTTTATCCAAATGTCCAGTTTTTTGCCAGGATTTTTTAAATTCCTAAATGGTAGCCTTACTTTCAAGCCAGTGAACCGATCATCGTGAAAATTTGAATATGCGTTGTATAAGTCAAGGAGAAGGACGGCTAATTCCAAGCGCTCCACAAATCCATTGATCTTAAAAAAAAAATAAGGACGGCAACAGGCCTTTCATTACGGAAAAAGAACTGCACCCGAGAAATCAACAATCACGCGAACTGAGCCACGCCACGGCCGAAAGCTACTAAGCATGGATCTAAGCTAAGTAAGACCATATTTACTAACCTGCCAAGCCCCAAGATCCCAGAGGCGCCTCGACACAAGCATAGGAGTCGCAGTCTCTCCAAAGGATCAGTGGTGTTATTCAGGGCCCGAGCGCTCTTCTGCATTAGCTCTTCCTCCACACGGCAGGACGCGGATTGCGGTCTGTGCCATGCTACTGTAAATGAAAATTAAAAAATAAATATGTTTATAGGCAAATGAGGGGGAGAAAGCTATATTCACATCTGCGGGCCTTCAATTCCTAGCTCACACCTCGTGGTCTCCCCTGGTAACGGCGAGTACAATACTCGTATCTATAGGTATTATAGGTATGAATATTGATTACGCACTATTCAGCGCGGCGTATATGGCCAAATCAATTTTGTTTGTCAGATGGTAATGATAGGCAAATCCACGGCAAATCATACAAGATAGGGTTGCATACATTTTTATTCGTGTGCTGGGAAGACCTTTTAAAAATAGACACGTCAGTGAAAGTACTTTGTAAAAATATCTGGCGAAAGCTCGGTGCCGGATCCCCGTCATGATATTAATACATACATGACATGAATTGGTACATTTTGTACATATTGTGACTTGACATTAAATCAAAAATTTTAATTATTATTTTTTTCATTACTATTATTTCATATTACTAAATTAATTTTATTTTATTACATGACAATGTAAGCTCAAGTCCACACATTTAGTTCTAAGTATGTCGTAGATTGTAAGTTGATGTCATTTGGAGAAAATGCGCTGTGCAGTTTGTTGCCGCTTCTTCTGCACTCCGCCTTGAAAGCGGCGTAAACTTAGCTCTAAGTAAGTTATTGACGTCAACAATAATAATGTTGTAAATAATAATGTGTTATTTAAGTTAACGTTCACCAAATGATGTTTAAAATATCTTACGATTAATAAAATATTTGACTATTGAAAGAAATAACTAGTTAATCTAAACTCTTTAAGAGGTACAAGTTGGTTACAAGTCTATTTCTTGGGAATGTCCAAAACTTTTCAAAAACACTGCGCTTTCCACGTGACGTTAGGTATTAGTGGCGGGCGTGTGACACGCCACTAATACCACGACTAATTACTTATTCGTAGAATACCTACCACAGAATAAGTAATAGTAGGTACTAATAATACCTAAGGGACGCGTGAAAACTTTGTTCGACATGTATGTGAAATACCGTTTCCTACGAATT
The DNA here is from genome assembly GCA_947532085.1 of Elegia similella. Taxonomy (NCBI): domain Eukaryota; kingdom Metazoa; phylum Arthropoda; class Insecta; order Lepidoptera; family Pyralidae; genus Elegia; species Elegia similella. The sequence continues at coordinate 23,708,733 of OX383930.1, forward strand.
CGTCCGCGTGGTTTTCGCTTTTATCTTACTCGACTGTTGCATAAGAAATTATTTTTCTTTATATTTCTTTATATTATAATTATTGGCACTGCTCTCGCATTTAAACTCGCACTCGATTTACTGCAGTCACTAAGTCGAGTGCGAGTTCAGTAGCGACATAAAGCAGTGTGATATGTACCTACGTCATTTATAATTCTTTGCTTATACCTATGATTTAAAAATATATAAATATTGATATCAGCTTGATTTAGCGTGCCGACTCCCGATCGGGTGCAAATCGGAATGCGTCCTATCCTAATAGTCCTTAAAATCGGGACGTACCACGCAAATCGGGACACCCACCTGGCAACGCTAGTGTCAGGGCTTGTTACCGGTACCAAATTCACATTATAAATACCGGTATTACTTTTCTGTAAAAAATTTAACGGTAGTATGTTCTTTGCTTATACCTATGATTTAAAAATATAAAAATATTGAGATCAGCTTGATTTAGCGTGCCGACTCCCGATCAGGTGCAAATCGGAACGCGTCCTATCCTAATAGTCCTTAAAATCGGGACGTACCACGCAAATCGGGACACCCACCTGGCAACGCTAGTATCAGGGCTTGTTACCGGTACCAAATTCACATTATAAATACCGTTATTACTTTTCTGTAAAAAATTTAACGATAATATGGGGTATCGGTAATCTAGTAATTTAACGATAATAATATTGTTAACAGTTAACGTTAATCTTACCGCTACTTGTTACCGGTTCCAAATTCACATTATAAGTACCGGTACTTTTATTCTGTTAAAATTTTAACGGTAATCATCTAGAAAAATAACGATAATAATATTGTTTAAAATTACGTTAATTTTACCGGTACCTACGCGTTGTTGCCCTCCCGCATGGGACTCACTCGACTGTAAAAGTGCCTCCCCATTGTCGGCCCCCGCCTCACAGGCACAACACGGCAACGACACACATTAACAAAATGATAATTCCCGATACTCGGAGCGGTACTAAGTACCGGTACTGTTTACTGGTATTTAGTACCAATTTTTACAGATACTTCTGTTATTAATGTTATTAAACTTATTGATACCAATCCAATTACCGGTACCATCGTTTTATTGAGGTACCGGTAATTAATTTTACCGGTATTCCAACCCCTGGCTAGTGTTGCCAGACTAGACGAGGGGCAGATTTTGCTAAGCGCGGGCGGCGAAATTAAAAATGCAATATTAATGGTTATATCACGGAGTATGTCTTACTTCGTGGGTTAGGTAGTAAACATTTCTAGTTAAAGTTCCTTCAAAACGAGAACCATGTTGTATACTGCGCAGTGTTTTCATAATGTATCTACCTACCTACGTTTAATACAATTTGAATTAAAACGTGCATCCAATGTTTAGCGCGAAAGGGCTGGACCAAGAAAGGGCCGGCCGTACCGCGAAAGTGCCGTACTGCGAAAGGGCCCTACTACGTATTTATTCGGAAGGCGCAAAAAGGCCTTAACCGTCCTTACTCTATAATGTAAGGCATTGTAAATAAAAAACAATTTCTCAACATTACACACATTTCGCATTACCGATGCGATGTCACATACCTAAGTCACAGGATAAGTACCTACTAGTACATACAGACTGCGCAGTTGTCTTGTCTTGACATTGACATGACAGGGGTCAGGGCCCGGTGCAGTACCAACAATAACAAATCGATACCGGCCGGCGGCGCAATAATATGTACTACATCCATTATTTTTTAAAGTAGGTACCTATCCCCCCGTCTTGTTATATCCAAATGTTTTTAGTTTGTACCGTAACGTATATACTGATATATCATTATATTATAGGTATAGATAGTTTTTAACTGCAATGCGGTCTGCACTTGCAGAATGATGCACCAACATTTTGGTCCGTAAGTAAATACGATTCCCAAACGAAAATAGGTAGGTAGGTCCCAAGTTGGTTTATTTGTCGCGTAAATTACCGAATTAAAATAAAATCGACGATACTTTGATTGTACTATCGACAATATTTCAAGAAATACTTATCAAGGAACATAAACAAGAAATACGTAAACAAAAATGCTAACACAAGGTCAACGTTGTTCATACATGTAAACATTCGACAGTCACACAGAAAATACTGTTATTTTATGATATAGGTAAGTACTTCATGTGACTTACGACAAAAATAAGACATTGAATGATAGATGCTACCTAAACGCAAATGATTCACATATGTACCCTACCTACTAAACATATCATTAGAAAAAAATAGCACTGAATCTCACTTACTATTAGATGCAGTTTGAGGCTTGCCAATGTACATGTTATAGTGATTAAAATCATTTGTATGCATCACTGCAGCCACGGAACTCACTTGTTTTTTATTATAAAGCCCGATTTCACTTCGGTACGTCTTTAAGCTTTCAGATCCACCCGGCAAGTGAACAAGGCGCTGCGACTTTGGAAAGTCAATATTTTTACGAACGAGGACACTCGGGTTCAATCGGCTTCGCCGGGATGTGGGCGCTGTTTCTAGATACTACTGGAAGAACGATGTAGGTAGTTCTAGAACGTAGTACTTAGATGAATTATAGACCTAAATTATTTCAATATGTCATATGAAGCTTATTATTGTTTTACCAGACCAAGGCTAAAAGGTCTACATAAGTATCTCAACTGGCTAGTAGTTCAGCGTTATTTACTCTTTGATCTTTATTTTCGATCGGCGATAAACTAACTACACAATGAGGTTATATTTTATATTTATTTTTCTGAGGAAAGAATGTCAAACACTATTTCATTTACTTGTTCATTCGGATTGAATGAACAACTGAATGAAATAGTGTTGCCAGTGCCCTTTCTCCAAAATAAATATTGTAACCGACTTGCAAAAAGGAGTAGGTGGCGTATGAAAAATATATAAATGAGTACTATATATAAATATATATATGAATATAGGTAGGTAGTAAGTACCTATCCTGAGAATTTTGCCATTTCTAGACTTAGAAGTATAAAAATAGGTATGTAAATTTTCGATTATAATTGAAAAAGATCTGTGTAGGTGAAGTATATAAATTTAAGAGGGTAACATTGGGTAAAGTTTGAACGGACTTTTTCATTTCTGGACTTAGAGATTTGCGAAGGTGAAATGGACGAAATAGTAAAATAGGGGTGGGTAAAGTTTGTATGGAAATTTTCTCATTTCTGGACTTAGAAATATGAAAATAAGTAGGTATAGACGTTTTTTAATAGTAATCTAGAAAGATTACTATTAAAAAAAAATGATCTGTGTAGGGGAACTGGACAAAAATTACCCCATGATGGGGTAAAATAGGGGGTAAAGTTTATATGGAAATTTTCTAATTGCTAGACTTATTTCTAAGTATATGTTTTAGATTACAATAAAAAAGATCTGTGTAGGTAAATTGGATGAAATTTCCCCCTGAAGGGGTAAAATAGGTGGGGTAAAGGTTGTATGGTTCTTTTTTCATTTCTAGACTTAAAAGTATTACAATAAGTATATAAGTTCTAGATTACAATTAAAAAAGATGTGTAGGTAAAATGGGAAAAAATCACCCCTAAAGGGGTAAAATAGAAGGGTTAAAATTTTTATGGACATTTTCTCATTTCTGGACTTATATAAAAATCCATACTTCCATACTTATAAATGCAAAAGTAAATCTGTCCATCTGTCTATAGTCTTTTCTTTTTTTGGCTAGCTCCGTGGCGCAGCGGTCAACACGCCAGCCTGCGACACGAGAGTGCCCGTTTTCGATCCCCAGGTCAAGATGAAAAATGATGTTTTCAGATTGGCCTGGGTCTTGAATGTGTATCTATATATGTATTTGTTTATAAGTATGTATCGTTGAGTTAGTATCCCATAACACAAGTCTCGAACTTACTTTGGGGCTAGCTCAATCTGTGTGATTTGTCCGTATATATTTATTTTCAACTATTCAACCGATTTGGATGAAATTTGGGAACTATTCACGACACTAACGCGGGCGGAGCCACAGGCGACAGCTAGTTTATTTTAAAATATTATTTGAAATTCGGTAGCGGTCGTGTCATATTTATAGGTAATAAGAAATCTCACAAGTAAATTTTAGTATCAGCTTAATCAGCCAATGAAGCAATTCTGTCATGGGAAAGAAAATCGTCTATTGCACTATATACCTTGACAGAAATAAAGGAAAGCCTTGACAAAAATAAAAGAAATTATTTTAGTGGTTAAGGCGAAAGCTAGCTATCAAAACAAAACATTTTTTGCATGGTGAATTATAGTGTGTTAGTTTGCGTGTCCCTCCTAACCCTTAATTAACATGCAACAGCCAATTAAGTAGACTGGACATTATCAAAATACATTACAATAACAAGCCAGAACATTGTTTCCGGGGCAGGTTAAAGAAATACCTTCAGTTCGATTTGCCACGTCACGTCACGTCAGGGGCGCCATTCTTGATCCAGGGTTGGGTGGCGAAATACCTACAGTTCGATTTGCCACATCATGTCACGTTCACGTCAGTCAGGGGCGCCATTCTTGATCCGGGGTTGGGACGGCGAAATACATACAGTTCGATTTTGCCAGGTCATGTCACGTGATCATGTCAGTCAGGGGCGCCATTCTTAATCCGGGGTTGGGGCGGCGAAATACGTACAGTTCGATTTTGCCACGTCACGTCAGGGGCGCCATGGTTGATCCGGGGCTGAGGCGGCGGAATACGTACAGTTCGATTTGACACGTCATGTCACGTCAGTCAGGGGCACTATTCTTGATCCGCGGTTGGGGTGGCGAAATACATACAGTTCGATTTGCCACATCATGTTACGTCAGTCAGGGGCGCCATTCTTGATCCAGGGTTGGGCGGCGAAATACCTGCAGTTCGATTTGCCACGTCATGTCACGTCAGTCAGGGGCACTATTCTTGATCCGCGGTTGGGGCGGCGAAATACATACAGTTCGATTTGCCACATCATGTTACGTCAGTCAGGGGCGCCATTCTTGATCCAGGGTTGGGCGGCGAAATACCTGCAGTTCGATTTGCCACGTCATGTCACGTCAGTCAGGGGCGCCATTCTTGATCCGGGGTTGGGACGGCGAAATACGTACAGTTCGATTTTGCCAGGTCATGTCACGTGATCACGTCAGTCAGGGGCGCCAATCTTAATCCGGGGTTGGGGCGGCGAAATACGTACAGTACGATTTTGCTACGTCACGTCAGGGGCGCCATTGTTGATCCGGGGCTGGGGCGGTGAAATACGTACAGTCCGATTTGCCACGTCATGTCACGTCAGGCAGGGGCACCATTCTTGATCCGGGGGCGAAATACGTACAGTTAGATTTTGTCACGTCACGTCAGGGGCGCCATTCTTGATCCGGGACTGGGGCGGCGAAATACTTTAATTCGATTTGCACCCCCAATGGCAATATCAATACTCAATACTAATAATAAATCTGTTATGGTTGGTCATGGAGTAAGTTACTTTGTTTTCAAAGATATCGTGTACCTATAACACGTACAAACTCTATACAAGATACTAAATTTTTTAATTAGATTATGTATGTTCGTTCCTCCATAACTTTGAATGAGGATGAAACTTGGTAGATAAACATTTAGACGTACAGGACTCAGGACACAGGATAGGTTGACTACTTAATTTTTTCTCCAGTTATGATGAGACGTGGCCCCCATACAAATGTACGCGAACGGAGTCGCGGGCACAGCTAGTTATCAATAAAAAAGAAGATTATTAACATTATTTTACAGGGTTCCGTAGTAAACAAGGAACCCTTATAGTTTCGCCATGTCTGTCCGTCTGTCCGTCCACGGTTTTACTTAGAGACTATTTTGGTATGGATATGTATATTAATCATGCCCAAAAAGTGGTAGCGTAATTTTTTTTTCTCGGCCAATTCAACGTCAATATTATGAGTTTATGAACATATTTAAGAGTACACTACAACGTTTGGGAGTTTGGTTGCGACAGAACCTGTTTTGCTGAATAATAGGTAGTAAAACTTAGTAAATTTAAAATCTTACCAGCACCTTCACACGTTTGTACGGAACAGGCGGATTATTCTAGCGAGTAGTAGTTACCTACCTGAAGACGACCTACTGACATAAGCTACCATGAAACTTTTCAACCGTGACAAATTGATCTATTGTTTGCTGATCACTATCTATCATTCCATCAGGAGACGACAAGGGCGTCGCCATGGGGCGACAGGGGGGGAGGGCACTGTTGGCTCGGCGCCTCCCTGGCTCGGAATGTTATAATTTCTTTTTTACTCTTCTTTTACCTTCGATTTGCTATGAGAATGAGACAGCTATTGTTCAATGAAGGTATCTTTCCAACCCGTCTAGTCTAGCGGTAATTGCGTATAAACTAAAAATATCACCTCACTCGCCTGGGCTTTTGACCCCTCCCTCCCCCTGCCCCTCTCTTCTCGAAGTTTCTGTCCCATTTTTGACTCAAAGACTGGCGACGCACTTGACACGTCATATCTTAATGCGTATCTTCTATAAATGGTACTTTCCGAAGGCAACGCGAGGCTATAAGTGCTTCTGTTGATTTCTATAATCGCAATGCAATGCACATACCTAATAGCGAAATACAAAAATATATATATTTTTTTCGTTTATTAATTTATAAGTGTTCTAAGAATAAAGTTCTTTAGTATCCTTTTTTTTTTGTAAGTATTTTATTTTGCATTCACAAATCGCATAATTGTGATATACAAGAGTATAGTATAAGTATTTTTTCACCATATTTTATTTCTTATTAATAAGAATTAATAAGAAATAAAATATGGTGAAAAAATTCCATGCAGGCGGGGTGAACCAGCAACCTGGGTCTAAGTGCGACCTACGCTGTGCCAACTGAGCTACCGCATGATTCAACCTCGGTGCCGAAATTCTCCACCATATCCCATTAAGGGCTTACGTCACCTAATACAACTACCCGACTTTTATAAAAGTGAGATATTTGATTCAACTTTTTTATATGTTAGGTATTTGATTCAACAAAGCCATTCAATATTTTATTGCTTATTTTGCATTTACAATGCTATACTCTTATATAAATTAAGAAATTATGGTGAAAATCTTCATGCGGGCGGGGTTTGAACCAGCGACCTAGGTCTATGTGCCATGTGTATGTATAGTGTTTATGACTTACGCTCTGCCAACTGAGCTACCACATGATTCAACTTTGGCGCCAAAATTCCCGCATGGAATTTTTTCACTATATTCATCATCAAAATATTGGCGGCGCAAAATCTAAATCTAAGTTTGCCTTGGGCAAGACACGTTTCTCGAGGCCTTGTGGCTCTTTTTTCGCAAATCGTAGGCTTAAAAAAGCTCGCTACATTATGCGTGAGGCCCCATTTAACGCGACACCGTGGGCCGGCGTTCACTTCACCCACGCCTATCTACGCCACTGTTGTTGACTATAATTTTGTGGTCAGGGAGTATATCTCGTCGTACCTAGCTATGGCTACATGCTAGTAACTACCTAGACGCGCATTTGAACGAAATGAATGTCGGGCTGATGTGGAGTGTATTAGCATGCAGATTAAATCTATTTCTCCATAAGAAGTCCACTCGCAAGGACTCTTCGTTCCATGGCAGGATATTGCCATGCTCACCAAAGAAGCTGCCCTCGCCAACCCGCCTGGGGTTGGCGAGCGCAGTTTCTTTGGTATCTAGATAGGAATTTGGATGTGGAACTAGGATTAGGTGAATGGGGTTAGAGAGTGCTGGTAAAATGCCACGGGCACGGGCTCCTGAACGCCACTGAATATTTGTGTGTAGATATTTTCTGCTCTTAGTAGGTACATTTCAATCGGTGCGACATAAAATATTAATTTTATTCTTGCTACTGACTTATTTTAGCCACATACATATTGATTTAAAAAAAAAATGTGTTGGTAAATTTAAAATTTACCAACACATTTTCTCTACTTATTTTGATAATATTTATGTATAACCCGCATTTCCGGTAAACCAGTACAATACTAAAGAGCTAACAACTGTCGCTGTTCTGTTAATTCGCTGATAGTAAAAGAATAAGTACAAATTTTAACCTTTATCAGTAAAAGGGCTAACTGATATTATTAAACATATTATGTGAGGTTATTAACATTGTTAAAAAAATATAGGTCTAGGGTGAAATAATTTATATACTAATATTATAAAGCTGAAGAGTTTGTTTGTTCGTTTGTTCGTTTGTTCGTTTGTTCGTTTGTTCGTTTGTTCGTTTGTTCGTTTGTTCGTTTGTTCGTTTGTTCGTTTGTTCGTTTGTTCGTTTGTTCGTTTGTTCGTTTGTTCGTTTGTTCGTTTGTTCGTTTGTTCGTTTGTTCGTTTGTTCGTTTGTTCGTTTGTTCGTTTGTTCGTTTGTTCGTTTGTTCGTTTGTTCGTTTGTTCGTTTGTTCGTTTGTTCGTTTGTTCGTTTGTTCGTTTGTTCGTTTGTTCGTTTGTTCGTTTGTTCGTTTGTTCGTTTGTTCGTTTGTTCGTTTGTTCGTTTGTTCGTTTGTTCGTTTGTTCGTTTGTTCGTTTGTTCGTTTGTTCGTTTGTTCGTTTGTTCGTTTGTTCGTTTGTTCGTTTGTTCGTTTGTTCGTTTGTTCGTTTGTTCGTTTGTTCGTTTGTTCGTTTGTTCGTTTGTTCGTTTGTTCGTTTGTTCGTTTGTTCGTTTGTTCGTTTGTTCGTTTGTTCGTTTGTTCGTTTGTTCGTTTGTTCGTTTGTTCGTTTGTTCGTTTGTTCGTTTGTTCGTTTGTTCGTTTGTTCGTTTGTTCGTTTGTTCGTTTGTTCGTTTGTTCGTTTGTTCGTTTGTTCGTTTGTTCGTTTGTTTGTTTGAACGCGCTAATCTCAGGAACTACTGGTTCAAATTGGAAAATTCTTTTTGTGTTGGATAGTCCATTTATTGAGGAAGGCTTTAGGCTATAAAACATCACGCTGCGACCAATAGGAGCGAAGCATCAATAAAAAATGTTTTGAAAACGGGGAAAAAATGATTCATCTATACTAATCACCTAATCATAATAACAGAAATTGCCGCGGACGAAGTCGTGGGCAACAGATAGTTTTTAATAATAACAAATCTGACCATAAATACTGAAACTTTTCTTCTTTCAACTTCTTAATTATTTTAAATTTAGATCGCGTTTATCATATCAAAAAGTTCTTTCGATTTCGCGCCATTTCACATATTTTTTCGTGTTCTTCATGAAATTACAATATGGAATGCCTTGCACAAAGTCGGTATTAGGGATAGCGCCGTCGTTCAAAAGCTTGGTATCAGCCGTATGTTCGTATACTGTCAGCAGCCCATAAGGATAGGTGTATCCTATGTTTTGTGCTATTTGTATATCAATAATCTGTTCTGTCTGTGTTTCATCATCATTGTTGTTTTCTTGTTGGTGGAGTAGGTATTTTCCAGCTTTCCCTTTCCTCCTCGACCTGTCTATACTATACGACATGATTTGGCCTTTTTTTTTTACCTATGAATGCCCTTTGTATCTATGTACTTAAAGTATATTTAAAGTATATGGATTTCTACCCGACTGACCTTACACCTAGAAGGAGATTACCTAATATATTTCGCGCGTATGTAAGTATATCTGTTCCATTGTCGTCTCCTGTAGCCTAAACGGCTTCACCGATTTCAAAGTGAGAGGTATCATTAGATTCGTATTCTTTCCCGGAGTGTCGTAGGCTATGTGACGTAACCAAAAAATCTATATGGCGGACGTAAACTGTCAAAAAGGCATTCAGGTCACAGATTACTAAATAGGTCAGGTTTACTATTTATTATATAATCCATTTGTTATTCCGTGGTATATGCACCTGCCACACGCTTCTTTTCGCATGCATTAGAAATATTACCTACACCAGTTCAGAAAATTCACAAAATAAAATGTAGAAACTTCTTACCTCCAGAGTCCATGATGTCCAACTTGTCGCCCTTACTCGTGGTAGTGGCCGGCTTGGGCGGGTTTTCGTTGTTATTTGTGTAGTTGAAGCAGGCTGCAACAAAAACAAACTATCAATATAGTATTAAAACTTACACGAGGGAATATCTTGGGTTATTTATTTATTTATAATCACGGTCTTACTTATGTTTATAAGTATTACAAAACATAGATTTTTTATTCATTAATTGCTAATTTAAAAATCACAATTCATTTTATTCGCCGGGTGTCTATATCCGGAATTCAGTCACTAACGAGAATACGTGAGACAAATTTGGAGATATTTCCATTCGTGTCTCACGTATAGCGGGCGTCCCTCTCGTCAGTCGTACTCAATCGGGTAAAACGTAGACTGCAAAACATATCAGAAAAAGATTTGCTCGGGAACAAGATTATACTTTGGAAGAGTGAGGTCTGTTGAGACTTTAACCAGAACACTGTTTGAGTTAATTTATACCTACCTAAGAAATTTAGCCTTCGCTTTCCTTTTTAGGGTTCCGTACAACAACTTAACTGAGTAACAAAACGGAACAGGAAAGTAAAGTAAGTTAGATTACAAGTAAGTAACTTAGATTACAGGAAAGCATATATAAGAAATGTATGGTGTTAATTTTATTATGGGTGGTACGAATACAAATCAGAAAATTAAATTAATCGTACGGAACTCTCTCAATGGTAGTTTGACTCTTACTTTATAGACGATTTTTTGTTTTTCGTCCCTGATTAAAAGTACGACGGAAACAGACAGGTGTAAGATAAGAGTGTGCCGCGCACGAACGTCTGCGCAAGCCATTAGGCTGCGCAAAATCACGCGATTGTGTAACAAAATGAGTCTAATACTTATTTATATTTTTTAAGATAATTTTGTTTAGACGTAAAATTTATAAATTTTTCGAAGGAAAATATTATTAGATAACATGAATGTATCGTTTAAAATCGTTTTTAAATTTCATATGATCTGTTTCAAATTCCAACAAGGCAAGGATCGACCTAAACTATACAAATAATTTTGATGTATTTAATGAATCCAGCGAATTGTACTAGTGATTTAAAAATACGTCAAATTCCCCAATTTCATGCAGTACCTTCTTAAGAGTTAGAAAAGAAAACAAAACATAAACGACCTATTGTAAAATTACTATTTTCATAGTGGAAAAGTGTAAGACTAGAACAAACTTTAAATTACAATCGATGTCTTGACATTGGTTGGAGGTCTCCTCGACAGCCGTTATGCATAATATACAAGCAAAACTGCAGCTTGTCTGTTCCCATATAACCATCGCTTGAAATAAAACAAAGAAAACTTTGAGTATGAAACTTCGATCACCAATAAGGTATGAAATGATTTTTATTTTACTATTAAAAATAATTAAAAGGTTTCATGTCCGTTTATTATACCTATTATTCGGTATCGCCCAGAGATCTCTGGTTTCGTTGACAAGTTTTGTCCCTTACAGTTTTTCGCTCCAAACTATGATTATATAACTATAACTCTGATTGTCTACCTATTTCAAAAGAAAAAGAAAACCTAACCAAAGAAATCTAAACTTTACATAATGGATCAAATTAAGTGAAATCAAAAACGACGTTAATAAATAAAATGTGCGCATGTATTGATAATTGTAAGCATGGTTGCCAAATAAAAAAACCAAACGTCCGGAAAAAAGGCCTGGAGTACTATTTTGTATTTTTTGAAAGTGTGACACTGGTCTTTGGTTTTGCTATATGATTTTCTCTTGGTATTAACAAGACTAGATTTCGTTTGCTTTTCGTCTTTTTAAAATAAATAAATAAATATATATGGACAAATCACACAGATTGAGCTAACCCCAAAGTAAGTTCGAGACTTGTGTTATGGGATACTAACTCAACGATACTATATTTTATAACAAATACATATACATATAGATACACATCCAAGACCCATGCCCATCTGAAAAATATCATTTTCCATCTTGACCTGGCCCGGGATCGAACCCGGTCACTCCGTGTCGCAGGCAGACGTGTTGACCGCTGCGCCACGGAGCTAGTCTATGTATAAAATGTACTGTATTTTATTGAAAATTCAAACATTTGTGATGAGATTTCCTAATATTTTCAAAATCCGGCCTCAATCCTGAGAAGAGTCCAAAAATCCTGAAATCTCAGGATAAATCCTGAGATATTTAACCCTAATTTTAAGTTATTTGCTAATAAAAACGGGGTTGACAGATTTCGAATAAAAATGGTTTTTTTCTTATCGGAAACAGAAGTAGGTAACTAGATTTATTTTACTGAGCTAATCTTTTCCATAAGTTCAATTTAAGTGTGAAAAGATAAGGCAGGGGCATAGACAGGGGGGACAATGTTAATATTTTGATGATTATGAATGACAATTAATGTACGGTCGTGTAAAGGTTGAATATTGATAATTAGTTGACGTATCAGAATTGTAGGAACATGGTTTTTGTTGTAAAATGTACGGAACCAAAACGAAGACCGCCTGCCTGGCACCACTTCTCCTGGCTGGGAGAATTCCTGAGATATGGTAACGTACCTATTACGTCAGTCAGTCAAGCGAAATTAACTATCACAAGAGAAAATGGTAACAAAAATGATGTGTGTAAATCACGGAGTAAGATGTAAATGAATTGAAATTTAATTAAAAGCTGTTATTACTGAATTCGTGCAAAAATAGGTATACGTAACGTACGTACCGGAGCCGAAAATTTAAAAAAAATCCAACTGAAGTTATTTTTAGGACACTTTTTTTGTTAACACTTTTAAGATAAATAAGATTTGCAAGCGCCACTCACCCCAGCAGAATCGCCTACAACAAAAAATAAATTCTTGCTAATTTTCTTTTTTTTTCCTAGATATCCCTTACATACAGCCAACTATCACTTGCCAGTCCCACCTCTATAATGTTGACGACAGACAATAAATAGGTGTCCCTTGCTGGTAGAAAAATCGATTCTAGACAATTACGTAGGTATATAGAAAAGTCACCACAGACATTGTATTCATTAAAACTTTTTAACCGCGTTAAAAAAAGGAGGTTATCAATTCAGTTGTTTGTCACGGCTTAACTCTGTTATTTATGAACCGATTTTAAGAATTGTTTTTTTTTTGTTTGAAACGGTATGCTTTCAAATTGGTCTCGGTGGTTAGTTTCAAGACGGTTTTAAGGGGACCGTACATCAAAAGTAAAAAACGGAACCCATATAGGATCATTTTGTCACTTTGTCTGTCAAGACCTTTTTCTCAGGAATGCGTGGAGCGTGGGGGTCTATTGGCTTTGTCTGTGATTGGCTAGCTTCGTGGCGCAGCGGTCAACATGCCAGCCTGCGACACGAGAGTGTCCGGGTTCGATCCCCGGCCACGAGGTCAAGATCTTTTTCAGATTGGCCTGGGTCTTGGATGTGTATCTATATATGTATTTGTTATAATCTATAGTATCGTTGAGTTAGTATCCCACGTGGTATCCCATAACACAAGTCTCAAACTTACTTTGGGGCTTGCTCAATCTGTGTGATTTGTCCGTATATATTTATTTATTTAATTTAGGTATCTAGCTGAAATTCATAGCAAATACTCAGGTGAAAAAATCAAACTTCTAAGCCAACGTAATCAAAAGATACATGCTGCAAACTTTCAACATTCGAAAATTTTCGAAATTCAAGGGCATCAAAACTTACAGGGTGCTCCCCGTGAACTCAGAATCTCGAAATTTGGCATAAAGCAACGTCTTGTAGCACAGATAAAGGGAAATTTTACCTATATCTGTGCATTAAGACGTTGCGAAAAGCATACAATTTATTCGCACTTGGCCGGTTTTTAAGGCGAAGACGGTCTTGTCATCTTGTATTTCAGACAACAACATATGACGCTAAGGTGCAGAATGCATGAAGTTCACAAACAGCCATTATGCGACCTTGTGCCGTTGTGCCTCATTTGGAAGCGAAATGAGGTTGTTTTTGTAACAATACTGTTACAATAAGCACATTATACTTCGCCTTGATTCCTTTGTCTAAAGAGATAATAGTTTCAGGTTACCTACATGTCATTTGGGGTGTAATACAGAGTAGAATCCCCGATATATAAAGGTAGGTATTTTAAATAATATTTCCATAATCGACTTTTACGATCTATGCGAAAACAAATACAGCTGGCACATTCACTTACAGGAATTAATACCTGTTTAGTTCTAACTGTCTACCTAGTTGTAGATCTAGGCGGGTAGTTATAGGATGTAGTTACTTTTTAGGGTTCCGTACCAAAAAAATATACAGAGGGTAAAAACGGAATTCTATTACAAAGCATTCGATGACCGTGTATTTTTTAAAATGTTTGTTACCTCAGATCTCCGTCATTTCTAAACCGATTTATAAAAAAAAATCAAGTCGTGTTTAGGGTTCCGTACCCAAAGGGTAAAAACGGTACCCTATTAATATCGCTCCGCTGTCTGTCTGTCCGTCCGTCCGTCTGTCACCAGGCTGTACCTCATAAACCGTGATAGTTAGACAGTTGAAAGTTTCACAGACGATGTATTTCTGATGCCGCTATAACAACAAATACCAAAAAAAATAAATAAAATAAATATTTAAGGGGGCTCCCGTAACAAACGTATTTTTTTTCCTGCTTTTGCTCAATATTTATAACGGAAACAGGTAGACGCTTAAAATATTCACAGAATAATTAGGTAGATATATTCACTTTCTCCGTGGTCCAGTGGTTAAGGCGTTTGCCTGTTGACCCGGGGGTCGTGGGTTCGATTCCCACTGGAAGCATACTTTGTTTAGTTGTTTCCAGTTTGGTTAGGACATTGCAGGCTTGAATCACCTGATTGTCTGATAATAAAGATGATTCCGTGCTTCGGAAGGCACGTTAAGCCGGTGGTCCCGGCTGCCATCTGGTAGTCGTTAAAGGAACCACGTCAGAGGCCGAGAGGCGGTTCCGAAGAACTCTGACACCAGGGTGTGCATGGTCGATTGACCGTGATACCTACTCGAAATGATGATGATGAGAATGGAATAATTACATAAAAATAGAATTATCTAATATTAAATGGGGACTCCCATACAACAGGCCTTGCGTTTTTAAAGATATCGGTAGGGAACCCTTCGTGCGCGAATCCGACTAGCACTTGGCCGGTTTCTTTTTACTATTTTCAGAAGCTTTCAGATTAGTCCCACTTTAATTTCACAAAAATCGGTTCAGTACGTTTAATTGAAGTCGGTTGCTTGAAAGATTGTTTCACTGATAGGCATATAATATATGTATATAGTCCTTATGATTAATAGACTGCACATCAACACAAATTAAATTGGTTTGTAATTCTATAAAAGCCATAACCGTAGCCCGCCTGGTACAAACTTCATTAATAACAGCCCTTGTAAAAGAGACTGTAACCCACTTTGTAGGTATAATAACTATAATTGTATCATAATGACACGATATGGGGCCGATCGATAAAGCCCCAAGGATATCATCCATATTCATACATTATTTATTTAATGATATTTACAAGGACGTTATTGGAACGCAGTATCTATCATTTTATATGGCAGTTATAATTTTATTAGCTTTTACCCGCTGCTTTGCCGTTTATGTAAATCCCTCGGGAACAGTACATTTGTCCGTAATGAAAGGTAAATGTTCTTCCCCTGGCCTCAAACGGCCTCTACATCAAATTTTTTCAAAAGGCAGTTGAGGATGACACCCCTGACCATTAATACAAAATACCATCATCATCATCAGGTCCTTTTTTTAGTCTCCACTACAGGAGCACGACCCTCTCTGTACTACTAGGGCCATACTTGGCCAGAGCAGCCAGAGGACTTGGCCTACACTCTCCACGCTGGCCAGACGGGTTGGAGAGGTCTTTAGATGTTTATAAGCTTTGTTTAGCTTGTATTTCCTAAGTCGCCTATTTTTTGTTTCTGTTTTGTATATTCTCTTTCTGTTTAAGAAATTAAATAATAAAGCTTTACAAACAAACAAACAATCCATACTTAAAATATGGTCGAAAAATTCCACACAAGCAGGGCTTGAATCAGCGACCTTAGGTCTAGGTACTAAGAGGCTAAGATGGGTTGTACTGTAGACCTGAGATCGTTGGTTTAAACCCTGCCCGCGCTAAATTGTTACACCATCTATATCAGAAACATATTTGAAGTAAGTCGTGCCCTCGACCGAAGCTCAACTAAAATCAATGTCAGTATCGACAAAATTCCGCAATCTCCAGGGAAATAGCAAGATAATCCGAACACCAAGTACTAGTGGGTGGTACGTTCATTACGAGTCAATATGTACTTATTTGGAGTTTGTACGACCTCCAGAGTTCCAGACACTGACTCAGAGCAATTACCCAGTTTAGCGTCATTTTATGCTCTGTTTTGCTGTACACCAATATGTGTACTTGTGTCTATACCTAAAATACGCATAGGCGCTTAAGGGGATAGCAACCGGGGCTACAGCTACAGCCCCGGGGCCTCTACAAAGGAGAGACCACCAACCACAATATGAGACTTCGAAAAAAAAATCAAATCGAGACTAATAAACAACTTTTCCTTTGATATATTTCTTTTCGCGTTTGAACTTTACCTACAGTACTTAGTATGAATTAAACATGATTATAATAATACTTAATAATTATGAATAAATTATCCAGAGTGAAATTTAATACATAAACAAACGTTTATGTAGTGACTCAGACCACGAATCTGAACAACTTTCACTATTTGCAAGGGCCAGATCCGCCATATAATATAGCAGGAGTACCAAATGCTACGGTTACGGATATGTATATGAAAGGAATCTGGTGATTTAACAACCACGATGGTAAGATTTACATACTTAATATACGTACCTAGTTATTTTTGAAGTAAATATGTTGTCACTTTATATCAAACAAATCTTTTTTTTATTTAAAACGTGTAAGTTTACCAACGAATTTCCCTCTAAGGGGTGATTCAGCCCGTCAAAATGAATAACTTTTCCCATTGGATCCTTTTCATCCCTTTTAATATCCGCACAAGTTCAGATTTACTACGGGCCCCGCACAAGCTTATTTCCTTCCGGCATCGACATTTTACATCTACAAAATAAGGACTTGGAACTGGTAACAAAGTTGTGATGAGGACGTGTCATGTCGTGTCGACGTTCGTCGTCACGGCAATGGGGGTGACATGACGACTGCCGTCAAAATCGTGCAGATGGCACAGGGTTTCAATTGGAACTGATTGGAACCGCCCCAAATGACACTTGTTTTACGGTACTTACCGTAGTTCCTTAAGTTTTGCTGAAAGAAAGTTTCGGAATATCTGTCTCAAAAGACAAAGGAGCTATCTAATATCTCAAACATTTAATACCAGCTGTCCCCCGCGGCTCCACCCGCGTTAGTTGGTGTCGCTCCCTCGGGAACAGTAGAATTTCCCGGAATTAAAGGTACCCTATGTCCTTCCTCGGGCCTCAAACTACCTCCATACTAAATTTCATCCAAATTGGTTCAGTGGTTGAAGCGTGAATAGATGGCAGACAGACAGACCGTTACTTTCGCATTTATAATATTATTAAATTATTATAGTATAAGTATGGATCTTGAATCCTATACTTACTTACATTCATGGAGCTACTAAGACTGAAACTGAAGCTGAGATGCCTTGATTTTTTAAATTCTTACTCACCTGCCATAGAGGCACTGCTCATTCTGCCGCGTGTGAAATCAATCTTGAATATTTGATACCACAATGATACAAATAAAAAAATGTCTCTCAATATTTCCGCAATACAAACAAAACAACGATGTCTAATGAATTATTTTATCTCTATGCTTTAATTTGACTTAACACGACAGTTTTGCGAAAGCAGATTTCTTCCTTTTTTCTTTGATATTTTCACCTCTTTCGATATATTATTTACTTTTTACCGATAACCTTTTTTAGGGTTTTGAACTTCAAAAAACCAATCGAAGAAAAGGAATCCTAATACTTACAGGTTCGCTCTATGATTACTCGGTTGTCCGTTTGTCTGTTAAGCAGGCACTATTTCTCAAGAACGTGAGATGTAGACGTAGTTAAAATTAATTTCAAATATCTAAATCTGCGGTTTATCTAAACAAAAGGCAAAAGATTGATGGTGGATATCCATAGGTGACGACCTACCGGAGGTTCTTCCGGGTTCGAACCTGGTCAGGTCAAGATGTAGGTATATTATCTTCTTTAGATTGACCTGTGTCTTGGATGGATATTTTATCTATACCGTGTGTAAAATAACGAAATAATATTTAAGGGGCATGATCAGTCCATGCTATTAAACAACTATCCCCAGGAAACATATGTACATCGAACGACAAAAACATTTTTTTCCCGGTTTTGAAAGTCGATCAGCTGATTGCTTATTTTGTATCGAATGTAGAAATTTTCTTTTCATGTTTGTGTCATAGGGAAAGTTGCTTAATATTATGGACTGATAATGTTAGGCAAGTATTTGTTATAAAATGTAGTACAGTTGACCAAAATTTGCATATTCGCAAGGAAATCAAAAATAGTAGGGTACTTCAGTACTAGGTACTTATGAAATTTGGCACCAAGCAATGTCATCAGTATCATCATCATTTCGTGTGTCATGCTCAATCGACCGTGCACACCCTCATGCTTGTCAGAGTTCATCGGAACCGCTCTCGGCTCTCGGCCTCTGACTTATATCATATAAAGCACTAAAAAAGGAAAAACTAGAAAACTGTGAATTTGATTGGTAACACAAAAGTTTTCGGTCGATGAGGCGGTTGATATAAATAAATATACAGACAAATTACACGGATTGAGCTAGCTCTAATATAATATTGGTTACTCAATGATACAATATTTTATAATATGTTATGTACATAGATAGGTATACATCCCAGGCCAATCCGAAAAACATCATTTTGCATCTTGACCTGACCGGGGATCGAACGCGGGAAATCGAATGTCACAGATTTTCATTCTAATCGTCACATCTCGTGGGAATAAATCTGCAAAACAATACATAACAAACACAAAAATAACACAACAACACAATGCTCTTCTTCTGGGGCGGTTAGATAATTGTCATAGTCGTGGCTGTCCAAACGGATTAACCAAGCTATCTGACTAACCTTCATTTAAAAAAAAAACGTAGCAATAAGTCACTGTCACTCACTATCTGACAATGTCATGTCACATTTTAGAGGTTATGTTTATTTGTTTTCATTCTATCCGTGCCCTGATATTGATAATATTGTTTAATATCTCTGCTAATATCGAAACATGGCACCAGGTAAGAAAGGAAATGCACGTGGCAAACGTTCGAATCAACATGTACAAAGGAATTATGCGGAAAGAATGAATGACTTGAGCATACAATCTTCATCAGACGAAAGCGACAGTAGTGGTTCTTCTGACGACGAGGGCATTCCGGCTACCTTTCCAGTTAGCATGTGGGACCTGAATCATTGTGACCCGAAAAAGTGCTCTGGCAGGAAGCTGCTACGACATAACCTGATCAAGAACTTGAAACTTGGTCATCGCTTTTCTGGATTAGTATTGTCGCCTGTAGGTACCCAGTGCGTTAGTCCCAATGATAAAGATGTCATAGAAAAGAATGGGCTGGCAGTTATTGACTGTTCTTGGGCAAAAATAGATGAAACACCATTTGGACGTATGAAATCGCCTCATCCAAGGTTACTACCGTTTTTGGTTGCAGCAAATCCTATAAATTATGGTAAACCGTATCAGTTGAGTTGTGTGGAAGCTCTAGCTGCAGCCATGTTTATTACTGGGCACAAGAAAGAGGCTCAGTTTTATTTGTCAAAGTTTTCGTGGGGGCATTCATTCCTGGAACTAAATTCAGAAGCTTTGGACCTATATGCAGCATGTACGGACAGTAAAAGTGTATTAGAAGCTCAAGCTAAGTTTTTAGAAAGTGCACAGGCTGAACAAGACGATAGGCCCATGTGGCCACCCTCTGAATCGGAGACAGAGTCTGATAGTAGTGAAAAGTAATTGTACATACATAGAAAATGTGTTTTATAAGACAGAATTTATTTATCTTCTAAATTATCATATATACATTCTTACAGCATTGTCTAGCTCCGTGGCGCAGCGGTCAACATGCCAGCCTGCAACACGGAGTGACCGGGTTCGATCCCCGGCCAGGTCAAGATGGAAAATGATCTTTTTCAGATTGGCCTGGGTGTTGGATGTGTATCTATATATGTATTTGTTATAAAATATAGTATCGTTGAGTTAGTATCCCATAACACAAGTCTCGAACTTACTTTGGGGCTAGCTCAATCTGTGTGATTTGTCCATATATATTTATTTATTATTTTATTTATTTACAAAGTTGAAGATTATATAAAATGCTGAGAGTGGCCATTAAAATTTTACATGAAACTCGAATGGTTTTGAAGCTGGATATCAGCCATTTTTAACTCCCTCCCTCTTAACAGCAAAAATAAGAAAAGGGGTTCAATGTAAACATTGGTATCATTTTCAAAAAATATGTTTTTTTTACATTATATTGCGCTGGATTGTGGGTCATCACCATGTAAAACCCCCATCTGCCACATCATCAATAATAAGCCAGGCAAAGCCCCCCCCCCCCCCCCCCTCCCTCCTCTGCTTCTTTAGTATAAAATGAATTTGCTTCCGGTTTCTGTTCGCTCACTGGATTTTGTTGCAATTCTCAGCAATAGATAGACTAAATACTTTTAAACTTTCTCGCAGCATATTTACTAAATGCTAATGCATGGGAATTAGCGCAAACATACAGATGTATCTACCAGGTTGCACTGGCTGTGGTCACTCTTATTGTGGTTAATGCATTTAGCAAATAGATAAAGTTTAGGTATGACAGGTTGTTAGTATATAATAAACTATTTGAATGACCCCTATTATTTAAGGAGTTAGTTGTGACACAAATCTATAATTCAATAAATCTATCTTGTAATTTTTTTATGTATTTTCTTATCATATTCATCTTTTTGTTATTACTGTCACAATGAATCAATCAAGAACCTGTTTAACAATTGTGTTTTAATATTATGATTTTCTTTGATTAAAAACATGCAGCATGAAGTAATTTACTACTAACCTACTGAAATCAAGAACCTTAATACAAAAAAACCGGGCAAGTGCGAGTCGGACTCGCGCACGAAGGGTTCCGTACTGTTATATAACAAGTAAAAAATTATTAAAAATATTTTTATTAAATGATGTAACTAAAAATTTATACTTTTCGCAATTTTTCCTTTATCTGTGCTATACGACGTTGCTTCATACCAAATTTTAAGATTCTGAGTTCACGGAAAGTACCCTGTAGGTTTTGCATCCCTTGCAAATGTCGAAAATTATTAAAAATATTTTTATTATATGATGTAACTAAAAATGTATACTTTTCGCAATTTTTCCTTTATCTGTGCTATACGACGTTGCTTCATACCAAATTTTAAGATTCTGAGTTCACGGAAAGTACCCTGTAGGTTTTGCATCCCTTGCAAATGTCGAAAATTATTAAAAATATTTTTATTATATGATGTAACTAAAAATGTATACTTTTCGCAATTTTTCTTATATCTATGCTATAAGACGTTGCTTAATACCAAATTTCACGATTCTGTGTTCACGGGAAGTACCCTGTAGGTTTTGAGCCCTTGCGAATGTCGAAAAAACACGAAAATTTGCGGCATCAACGGCTGTATCTTTTGATTGCGTTGGCCTAGAAGTTTGATTTTTTCACAGCTCCAAGGGACAGCAGACCTGAGTATTTGATATGAATTTTAGCTTGTTACCTCTACGCGTTCCTGAGAAAAAGGGTCTTGAAAGACCGACAGACAGACAGACGGACAACCAAGTGATCCTATAAGGGTTCCTCTTTACCTTTTGAGGTACGAAACCCTAAAAATGATTAAAGTAACTATCTACCTATAAAGTAAGTCTATTGATGGTGCCGCCTGCCTTATCATTGTATGAGAAGTAGGTATCATCACTCCACATATTCTCTGTTTTTTATGTATATTTACTACACATAAAAAACTACTTTTTAGGGATCCGTACCCAATGGCTCTGCTGTCCATCTGTCTGTCACCAGGCTGTATCTCATGAACCGTGTAAGTCCAGACAGTTGACATTTTCACAGATGATGTATTTTTGTTGCAGCTATAACAACAAATACTTAAAACAGTAAAAAATAATATTTAAGGGGGGCTCCACCAGGGGGTTTCTTTTGCTCGTTTTAAATAATAAATAAATATATCGGGACATATTACACAAATTGAGCTAGCCCTACAGTAAGCTGTGAACTTGTGTTGTAGGATACTAACTCAACGATACCATATTGTCTTTGACGATACTATACTTTATAATAAATACTTATATAGATAGACATCCAAGATCTTGATCGACATTGACAACGGCAACAGGTAGACACTTGAAATATTCACAGAATATTAGTTATATATTCACATAAAAAAATATTAAATAAAAATAAAATTAGAAGTAAAGGGGGCTCCTTATAATAACTCCACTGTCCAAGCCCATTGCAAATGCAGCTAATGTTAAAAATTTCATACTGCGCCATCTATTGACGAACACTAGTATGATTTTCTTACTGTGTGTGTATTAAGGTTCATGCGTATTCCGAGAATTTTATTCTCATTTTTAGTTCTACAACTCGCCGCTAGATGACGCACATATACGCTTTCAAATTTTTTTGGGGTCCGTAGCGAAACGAGTTTGCCGTCGAGTTTCCGTTTAGTATGCGTTCGCTACCCGAGTGTATGGTTGGATTGTGTCTTGTGCGGCTTCAAACTCGCGGAATAACTTATTCGTCTGTTACTTTGTAGTGGAAAGTGGCGATATTGATAGTGCAGAGTGTTGTAAGTGTGTTCTCATTAATAACAAGTTTGTTTGGAGTTTTCTAACAGGACTGCGAAGGTAAGTTTGTCCATTTACTTTGATGCAACCTGTCACGCAGGTGTCTCGCAAGTCACTAACCTCTGAATGAATAAATACAGCCTACAACTTTCTATGTATCAATTTGCAAGAGTCAACTATTGTTACTGATTGTTAGGTACCTAATAAAGGAGTTTTTTCTTATTATTTTGGTCGCCGGTTGGTATCCTCTTGAATAACTTAAAGCTGTGTAAGTTTAGCTCTACATTCTATCCGCTATACCTACCTCCGGCAGTAGAAAGAAAGTCTACTAGAGTATGCCTACTCCTCAAGAACATAAGAGAAATACCTAAGTACCTATTAGATACTCTTTTTTGTCACATCTAATTAGTTACACAGTAGAGTTAGGCTAGGTACCGTCGGAAACTTACAGGAACGGATATAGGGCGGATTTCACTAGACCACCGGTTTTCAAACTTTTTTGACTGCTAAATTGCATTGTGAATAGAGAAAATACCATAGATTTAAAAAAAAATGCGTGGAAAATATCAGAAAAATACCTACCCTTAACATAGGTAATTAAAAACTATTAGGTTGAATTGTTTTTTAACAAAATAATTAATTGTTGGAAATAAATGAATATAATCAAAAAAAAAGTTAAAAACTTGGTAAGATATTGTTTCGAACAGTATCTTCAAAGTGGATTCTAAAATAGTGCTCTGTAAAATGTCAGCAATTAAACTAATGCTTCGATTCGATATAGTTATCTACCTACCTAACTAGGTACATTTGTTACAAAGTTGGTTATACAAGGACTTCGAATGTCTCGATTGCTCTTCATGTTGTTACATGTAAATAAAAATATTTTTCTCAAACATGCTCGGAAATGTAGGCATTATTGTAGTAAAATGAAGCCACGAAGTTTGTAATTCTTGGCTGGTGCACTACTTTACCGGCCTAGGCCAGGAAAGTAAGTATGAAAATTCATTCCTGGCCGCTGCTCAAAACTTTTTAATTAATCTATGTAACTTGTACTATTTAACTTGTCATATAGCCAATAACTACCACATTATAAAATAATGCACTCATCGAGCATATAAGTATATGAATATAAAAATAATTTAATTAAAATTTTGGTAAAAATCACACAAACATATGCCAATAATAAAAAGAAAAAACGCGGGAAAGCTGACGGATTTTTACGGTATTACATTTTTTGGGTAAAATATGCCTGTGCTGTATGGGCTATGTTTCCTTAGCACGAAATGACAATTGAAATTAAAAAAGAAATGACGCGGGGATGTACTACTATATATTTTACTGCAAGCAAGGTTGTTGTTTTGGATTGTTTTGCAGATTGCTTATAATGGAGTTAATAATGTAAAATCGGTGTACTTAGGTGTTATAAATGGCCATGTTTATGAACAATGTGTGGACTAACTAAAGTGTCATGGTGCGGAATTAGAGATTTACATAGCGGGCTGGTTGTCCCTCGCGTTACTGCGTAGTCTATGATCAAACCAGAGGATTCGATGGAATTGTCGCTAGGAGCTCCGTCGAATGAATTATACCATCATTTCTTTGATAAAACGTTGAAAAATATGAAGGAAAAGGCGTAGAACACCAATGGCCGTAAAACAAATACAAAAATAAAAATGTTTATACTATTATCGTTTTTTATATTATACTCATTTATTCCCAGTAGTACGTCTTTCATTATTTCCTCGCATTTATTGAGAAAAGCACAATACATGCCTTTGCTGGGAATCGGCTTGCCGGACGAATATTTATTGCCAAGGCCTCGCTGACGCTCGGCCTTGAAAACTCTACTCGTCCGGCAATCCCTTACTTCCCGGCCTCTGCAGTAATGTACTATTCTTTGCAACCTGCATATTTTGTAGGATTCCGTACCTAAGAGGGTAAAAACCTCGTAAAAACTGACATTTTGGGCCACAAATCAAAAAAATAAAGCAATCTTTTGTAAACTGTACCCATACCGTATGACGTATAGCTTATCAGATCAAATGGCTGGCTAGTTACGAAGATCACAAATATACTTCAATATGTACTAAGTAAAGGGTGTTCTAAAGCTTTTAAAGAAAAAGACGAAAATATAACATTCCCGATACCCTATCACAACCACTTGTCCTAAAATTGTGAAAACTTAAATATTACAGGTTTTACCCATACATTATAGAAAAAAAACCGGTTAAGTGCGAGTCGGACTCACGCACGAAGGGTTTAGCACCATTATCTATAGTAACTTTAAATTATTAGAAACTAGCTTTCGCCCGCGGCTCCGCCCGCGTCAATGTCGATCCCTCGGGAACAGTCCTTTTTCCCGGGATAAAAGGTAGTCTTTGTCCTTCTGCGCACTCCAGAGAACTTGTATGCAAAATTTCATGATGATCTGTTCAGTAGTTACGGCGTGAAAGCGTAACAAACAAACAAACAAATAAACAAACAAACAAACTCACTTTCGCATTTATAATATTAGTAAGGATATTTTTATTATATCATCATCATCATCATCAGACCCTTTTTAGTCGCCACTACAGGAGCACGATCCTCTCTGTACTACTAGAGCCATACTTGGCCACAGCAGCCAGAGGACTTAATCAATGATGTAACCAAAATTCATGCTTTTCGCAATTTTACCTTATCTGTGTCACGGGAAGTACCCTGTTCACTGTTCCGTACCTCAAAAGGAAAAAACGGAACCTTACAGGATTACTTTGACGACTGCTGTCTGTCTGTCAGGACAGGACCCTTTATCTCAGCTTGATGCCTTCCTATCGTGGAGGTATCAAGCTGAAATTCACATCAAATACTGTCTACTGTCCCTTGGAGCTGTGAAAAAATCACACTTCTAAGCAAACGCAATCAAAAGATACAGTCGTTTATGCCGCAAATTTTCGACATTCGCAAGGGAATCAAAACCTACAGGGTACTTCCCGTGAACTCAGAATGTCACAGTTAATGGAAAAATTGCAAAAAGCATACATTTTAGTTACATCCATCACTTAATAAAAAATAATTTTAACTTTTATAGATAATGGTACGGAACCCTGGCACTCGAAACCTCGGCTCGCACTTGGCTGGTTTTTCAACATAATATTTATATATTGATTTTAAGGGCCTTTGTGGCGCAATCATAATGGTTATCCTTGTCCTTGGGTTTTATATTCCGTGGGCATCACGACAGCCTGCGAGATTTTGGACCGTACCTACTTGGTATTCACAGATATTTTGCTGTAGTTCTGGAAAGAGAAAGGAAAAACAAGGCATAGAAAGAAACAAACCAAAACAGAGAGAAACCTGAAAAACGAATGAAATAGGTACATACAGCATACTCAATGCAAAAATGTAATTATTACGGTTCAATTTCAATAGAATTTGTGACAAACGTACAGACGGACGGATGAACTGATATCACAGGCTTAGAATTAGGGTTTCTTTCAGCACCCTTTAGTCCGCTGCTGGACATAGGCTTCCCCAAGGATTTCCAAATTGCCCGGTTGGAAGCGGCATGCATCTAAGCGTTTCTTGGCGACCGTGATCAGGTCATCCGACCACCTGGTCTGTCCGACCCACAGACATAAAAAAATTGGTTGTCTGTAAAGTCGGTTTACGGACGATATTTTTTTTGATAGCGGTGAAAGAGAGATGCTTCACGAGCCAACCGCTTAGGCCGATCGTACCTCTATCGCTTGTTCCGCGCTCTCACTTGTACACGGATCGTGACAGTTTTTCTTGCGTGCAGCCGGTGTTCATCGATTAATAAGAGGTTATCACGTGAAAAAAAAATTGACCGTTTTTGTATTCTATTTTCTTGTAACCACAGACAGACCTAAAGAAATTGCTTGCAACGAACGAACTGCTCTATGTTATTCTTGATACTGCTTAGAAACAAAATCAACCTGAAAAAGGTTTTTGAAATTATTCCTATGACACGTATTATTTGACTGCACTTGTCACTAAATTTTTGGATGATGCTGTAATATTACGCGAAAATTTTTTTGAAAATTTTTAGTTTGTAAATTTCAGTGATTTCGTCTTGTTTGGCGGGATCTACAGACCAATATGTATAGATAACATTAATTCAACGATTAGTCACTAAAGATCTAACGCTGTCCTATGTAGGGGCGGTGTGGTGACTATATTTTTGTTTGGTACGTAACTAAGGATCTTTTTTGTTAATTAGTTAGTAGGTAAGGCTGTGATGCTTCATGGTGTATCGTGTTCAGAACCCGCAGCAGCGGTGGGAGTCTAAGTGACGTGGTTCATTCGTTATTGTTGCCCATGTAATTCGTCAGATGCCATAGCCAGTTTTAAAGACCGGACTTCTATGTTGTCAACATTTAGATATTTGCCCCGTCTCGTTGTCGATTATGAGGATCTTTAACTCGTTCACTGTGGGTACGCGTTACCTGATCAAGGCGATTTAGGGATGTTGAAATTAATTTAATATTCTATTTAGGTTTACCATTGAATTAGAAAAGGTCTATGGTCCTTTGAAGCTTTGCAACCATCGTCATCATCATACTTTACACCAATCAAACTACTACATTCAAAAATTTCCCTCAAAAATTTGCAGTAAAAATGGCTGTATCTTTTCATTGCCTTGGCTTAGAAGTCTGTTTACAGCTCCAAGGGACAGTAGACCTGAGTATTTGATATGACATTCAGCTTGATACCTCCTTGACAAAGGTCTTGACAGACAGACAGACGGTCAACAAAGCGATCCTATAAGGGTCTTCTTTTTTCTTTTGAGGTAAGGGACCAACCGGATAAAAATCAGTTCAGCTCCGTATTCGCCCGAGTTGATACGGTAAGAAGAATAGTATACATGCCTTCTGAAACACGGGTCTACGGTTTTCTATTACACTAGTGTGTGTGTAAAACTAATGTAACTGAAAGACATTTCTTCCAGAGATCCATATAGAAGCCGCACGGTGTGGCTGGGTTATTATTGTTGCGAAATAAAATATGGTAAAAAAATTTCATGCAGGCGGGACTTGAACCAGCGACCTAGGTCTATGTACGACCTATGCTCTGCCATCTGAGCTACCGCACAATTCAATCCCGGCGCCGAAATTCTCCACCATATCCCATTTCCCCATATACCTACGTATTAAGGCTTACGTCACCTACACAACTACCCGACTTTTACAAGTGAGGTATTTAATTCAACTATTTTTACAATGAATTTGAAAATCAACTAATATGTAGGAAGCCATGCAATATTTTTATGTGTTTTATTTTGCATTCACAATGCTATATTTATATACTCTTAATAAATTAAGAAATAAAATAATGAATTGTGCGGTAGCTCAGATGGCAGAGCAAAGGTCGTACATAGACCTAGGTCGGCGGTTCAAGTCCCGCCCGCAAGAAATGTTTTCACCATATTTTATTTCTTAATTTATTAAGTGTATATTAAAATAGCATTGTGAATGCAAAATAAAACACTTATAAAAACATTATTGTTAGTCTCGGAACTCCTCTCGTTTTGTGCGAGCTAATAAATTGATGACACTGTAGGGAGTTAGTTGCCTATAATCCACATAATAGGGTGTCCATAGTACACCTTCCTATAATAGGCACGCCAGTGAAAGAAATGCCATGTAAATCCAAAAACTCCGAGAATATCAAAAGTTGCAAAAATTTTTTGACACTCGAGCAACCACTCTAATCCCGAAAAAAGTTTTAAATCTAAAAATATAAACCCAATGGTGACCGACTGACATAGTGATCTATCAACGCACAGTCCAAACCACTGGACGGATCGGGCTGAAATTTGGCATGCAGGTAAATGTTATGACGTAGGCATCCGCTAAGAAAGGATTTTGATCAATTCTACCCCCAAGGGGATGAAAATTTTTATGAAACTTTTATACTTCTTAACGCGAGCGAAGCCGCGGGCAAAAGCAAGTTTTTCTATAACACTCGAGCAGACAGTCATATTTTTATTCTTATAGTGTCTTTACTACTTTATGAAGTGGTAAAAATGATAGATGCCTGCAATGGATCAAATTAGAAACTACTGGACCAATTTTAAAATTTATATATAATTATTTTTAAAAAATATTTATATATTTTTAATAAATAATTAAAAGCATTATCAGCGAGTAATATTAGATTTATTTGTCATTGTTAAATAAAAACCGGCCAAGTGCGAGTCGGACTCGTGCACTAAGGGTTCCGCACCGTTATCTATAAAAACGGCAAAAAAATCATGTCTGTTGTATGGGAGCCCCCCTTTAATATTCATTAAATTTTATTTAATTATTTATTTTCAAAGTGAATATATAATTAATGTTTCTATGAATATTTCAAGCGTCTACCTGTTGCCGTTATCAATATCTAGCAAAAACAAGCAAAGAAAATCATGTTTGTTGTATGGATTTATTTTATTCTATTTTTTAGTATTTTGTTGTTATAGCGGCAACAGAAATACATCATCTGTGAAAATTTCAACTATCTAACTATCACGGTTCATGAGATACAGCCTGGTGTCAGACGGACAGACAGACAGACGGACATCGGAGCGATATTACTATTAATATCGCGGTCCCGTTTTTACCCTTTGTGTAGGAACACTAAATAAAAAATTATGAAATTGTTAAAAATAAGCGTCATTATTGATATGCAAGCTTATTCGCTAACTTTTACTTCAACTAGGTACGGTGATTCGATCTCGCAACGTTTTGATCGTCACTTAATACATTGCGGGTTTTGTATGTTTGACTATTGTAATGGTTTTTTGTACACCGCAGCGGTCAAAAGTTAACGAGTAGGCCGGCTGAGCGTGTTCCCGGTTACCTACCTACCCTCACCTGAGATGCTTTAGAGGGTAAATTATAGGGTAAAAAGGCTGAGATAAAACTGAAGAATAAAACAAGATAAAACCTATGAAGGCTACTCAATTCGTTCATACTTAACTTCAAGGGGTGTTAGAGAAGAACTAGTGTCAGTGACACTAGTTCTTTCGAGCTGTCTTTAATTAATGAGAGTTATCGCGTGTAAATTTTCCGCTAGAGGCGCTAGTGTAGCGTGATGTATTCGAAATTGTATTTTATACCTACCAGGGAAGCCGAGATTTAGAAGGAAAATTAATTTTCCCAGATATAGACCCAGCTATATCAATTCTTCGCCAATATACAAGAATAGCTTGTTAAAGTTTAAGATTTAATAGTTTACAAGCTTTCGCCTACTTTTTCCCGGGATAAAATGTACCCTATGTCCTTCTCCGTACCCCAGATCACGTGTATGCAAAATTTCATGATGATCGGTTCAGTAGTTACAGCGTGAAAGCGTAACAAACAAACTTACTTTCGCATTTATAATATACTAGCTTTCGCCCGCGGCTCCGCCCGCGTCAATGTCGATCCCTCGGGAATAGTACTTTTTCCCGGGATGAAAGGTAGCCTATGTCCTTCTCCGCACTCCAAAGAACTTGTATGCAAAATTTCATGATGATCGGTTTAGTAGTTACAGCGTGAAAGTGTAACAAACAAACAAACAAACAAACAAACAAACAAACAAACAAACAAACAAACAAACAAATAAACAAACAAACAAACAAACAAACAAACAAACAAACAAACTCACTTTCGCATTTATAATATTAGTAAGGACTAGCTTTCGCCCGCGGCTCCGCCCGCGTCAATGTCGATCCCTCGGGAATAGCACTTTTTCCCGGGATAAAAGGTAGCCTATGTCCTTCTCCGTACTCCAGAGAACTTGTATACAAAATTTCATGATGATCAGTTCAGTAGTTACGGCGTGAAAGCGTAACAAACAAACAAACAAACAAACAAACTCACTTTCGCATTTATAATATATGTAAGGACTAGCTTTCGCCCGCGGCTCCGCCCGCGTCAATGTCGATCCCTCGGGAATACTACTTTTTCCCGGGATAAAATGTAGCCTATGTCCTTCTCCGTACTCCAGAGAACTTGTATGCAAAATTTCATGATGATCGGTTCAGTAGTTACGGCGTGAAAGCGAAACAAACAAACAAACAAACTCACTTTCGCATTTATAATATTAGTAAGGATATGGCTTTATATATTACAATTATATTATTAGTTAAGATGTAGACAAAGGCATTAAACATGATTGAAATGTAAACATAGTTTCCACGCGTGTAGTAAATAGCTTTTTTGGTATCTTACGCAACAGTAGCGCCAGAGCAGAAAACTGTACTTAGATTATACTCAAAGGTAAAAAGTAAGTGCTAGTCAATCCGAGCGATCGCAGAGACCTAACAAAGTTGGTAAATATAGATAAGGATAAGGTCGTGTGGTGATTTTAAAAGGAACCTTCATCGTGTAAGATGTACAACTGTCAATAACGACGAATAGAGACGTTCTCATAGTGTGTGTAACCCCAGTAATCCGCCACTTTTCCAGCATAAACATAAGCTATCTGCCCCTGCACAAATTTTCTCGCTCCGATCATTCGTTTAGAATTTTCCTGATGGAGCAAAGTTAACCCATATCCCTGGACATTCAAAAGTAGAATAAATGGGTATCTCTTGAATAGGCATGTAACATCCTCGTCTTCATCGTCACTTACCATCAGGTGAGATGGCAGACAAATGCCTACTTCAATAATTATTTTAAAAAAACCCAGCAAAAATTATTTTTCCCTTTTTTATCCCAAACAAAGGCCACATTTTTCTTATTCAGGGCACATTGCATATTGGGTACTGATTATTCGTTCTAATCATATTACTTTACGAGGTACTTTCCTGCTGGGGTTAGGTCACGGTTTAGCACACGTTCTCATGCACAAATATCTTAAACGAGTATCTATATACTTATTCTAATTTCAAGCAATTTGTCAAAGAAATGGTTGCTTGGAAGAAATTGCTTTGCGATAAGGCCGCCTTTTGCTATTTCTAAGTTTAGTTTGTAATTTTTTGTCTTTTTTCTATGTGCAATGTAGGGTTTCTATCTATCTTTGCCCAATGCTTAGGGCGTCCATACAGGCATGTTGTTATCTTCGCTCGGAAGTCTTTATTCGTTTATGAACATTATATCATAATGCCGAAATGACTATTTCGCCATTATGATACCGCATAATGGCATGCAGTATCATAATGCCGACAGTTTGATGACTTATAAACAACTGTAGTATAATTTATCAAACTGCTCAGGTTCTGAAGGTAACGGGCAGGTTTTTTGTAGAAAATGTGTTTGAGAAGCAGCGCGGTAAAGGCGTTTGCTGTCAAATTGTTTAATTAATTCTAAATTATATTTTCAGATTCACAATGTCATGTGGCACGTCATGTGAACGAGTCGTCACGATTTGTAAATGTTTAATCGTGTGCGTATATAATTTTTGAATATTTTGTTGTTGTTAATGGCAATCACGTGGATATAAGGTGCCAGAGAGACAACACACAATGAAGCCTCTTCAAGTTCAAAGTTCTTGTTCTTGCACAACTTGTCGTTATGGGAGTGTATCGAAGAGTGTTAAAGGAGGTACAAAAATTGAGAGACTGTTTTATGATAAATATCTTCCATTACGGGAAAGAAAACTAGTCGATAAATTAATTAAAACAAGAGTGATTTATGATGATGTCCGAAATCAGATACTGTCTCGAAGCAATGTGAATGACGAAGAGAGAACTAATGTAAAGTTAAGAGGGGATTCGTCATTTGATGATGACGTTGAAAGAAGTAGTGCACTCTTAGAGATTGTAAGTTTGGTGGATAAAGGTGACGGGGTTAGTCCCAAATTGAGTGAATGCTGCAGTTGCTGCACTTGTGGATCTAAATCAGAACTTCACGGTAGAAGACATAGGAACGGGAGGCATGTTACGCACCACCATGATCGAGGTGGCAGCCGCTTATCTTTAAAATCTGGTGTTATATCTAAACGGAGAGCAAAAGAAGGTCGGCGATATAAATCACGCGGAGTTCAATTCAAACACATTCGTTCGGATCCTTGCACGTGCATCTTAAAATTCTTCTCGAAACAAAAGCTTTCAGCTACATCAACACAGTTGAAAAAATCACTAAATAAACATGAAAAAGAGAGGTTAAGAGGCGCACCAAGCCTTTTAAGTAATTTCGAAGAAGGAGCTAGAAAATCTGTAAAAAAAATTCGTCATACAACGAGTAAAATTAAAAGGCAATGTCTGTGTTTTGAAGAAAAGGCCAAGGAAAAATTAAAATCAGCCAAATATAATGTGAAAGAAAAAATTGATTCGATGCAAACACAATATGTTAAGCGACACGAAACGGAATCTACCATCCCTTTTGATGAACTTGCTAAGAAAGTAAAAAAAGATTCCATCACAAAATTTAGAGAAAAACTTAAACAAAGAAAACTAGCGCGTGAATTCGAGTGTGAACGTGAATGTTCCGAAGAAGAATGCGTGCCTGAAGATTGTCTAGAGAAACTTAATTTGAGACGAGCTCTACGACAAAAACGTAAGAGACAACTTGGAAATACATCACCTGAAACTAGACCTGAAGAAGAATTTAAAAGAATAACCATTAAAGATAAAGGATTACAGAGCGCTCGTATTAGTATTGAAAAGGGATCTAAAGCGGCTAAACAAGCTGCTAGTAAGTTATGCGCCTGTACACTCTCTCTAAAAAAAACAATAAAATCATCTGTCAAATTAAAATCTTTCAAGTCTAACTCCTCAGCACACTTTACTTCTGCATCAGCTGAAAACAAAATCAAGAATGCATCTAATCATAAACGGAAATTAGGTACAAAAATGCGTGATAAGAAACGCCGCGCTGGAACAAATACGAGATATCAATCCGCTTCAAGTGGCACATCATATTCTGTATCGACAGTCAGAAAACCAGCACCAAGAGTTAGAGCAGAACAATCGGCCCCTAATGTGGGTAGATCGCTGAAAGAAACAGGTACCGACAAAGAAACGAAATTCAAGCTAAGCAAGACATTATGTAAATGTAAAGCCATAAAGATAATGTGTAAATGTAGTACCACAAAGAAACGTGACCGGCCATCACAGGTTGTAAAAGAAAAGCATACTTCTAATAAATACGGCTTACGTCGATGTTTCTGTACGTTAAAATTAACTCCATCTCAAAAGGTAAAAAGTAAGGTAAAGGAAAGAAAAGAAACATCTAATCAGACAATATCTAGCACTTCCGCAGTAACGACCACGACTAGTAAAGAAAGAGAAAAAAATATTGAACAACGAAAGAAGCGACATCATTCAACTGAAAATCGATTTAAAATCGAGTCCAAATCTAGTGTTACATCTCCTACGTCTAGCAAAACAGAAAAACGTAAGAAGCGACATCGACCAACTGACAATCGTTTTAAAATCGAGTCTAAATCTAGTGTTACATCTCCTACGTCTAGCAAAACAGAAAAACGAAAGAAGCGACATCGACCAACTGACAATCGTCTTAAAATGGAGTCGAAATCTAGTGTTACATCTCGTATGTCTAGCAAAACAGCCAGTCTCCTTCCTCATGAATGTGAACCAGGTGTCTGCATTCCCGAAAAATGTGATCCTCATAAGTGTCTCGACATAATAAATAAACGAGATAATGTAAGAAAACGAAACAGGCGACATAAGTTTTCTGATAAACGCTTTATAATGGAGTCTAAATCAAGTTTTACACCTACAGCTACGCCTCATAAGGCTAAGAAAGTGCAATCGAGCATGTTTGCATACAAAACAGAAGTTCAAACACAATATAATAATAATTACAAAAACAGCCCAGAAGAAGCAAAGCGCATACAAGAAACACCTAGAATTTCTGATCTACAAACGGTGAAGACTTCTTCTTCGTTTAGTTTTAATATAGGCATTTCTAAAGGATTTCCACACCCAATTAATAAAATTAGCGATCATGTAAGTCGACAAAGTATATATGAACTCCCTAAAGTTGAACCCATGAAAAGAGAATT
Organism: Elegia similella; assembly: GCA_947532085.1. NCBI lineage: Eukaryota > Metazoa > Arthropoda > Insecta > Lepidoptera > Pyralidae > Elegia > Elegia similella. Next base: position 23,743,515 of record OX383930.1, read on the forward strand.
CAAACCACAAAAATCCATTTTAAAAAATAAAAACAAAGTTCCAAAGAAAATCAACAAAGGCACTCATACTACGACAAAATCTAGAAATCGTATAAAATGTATGTGTAAGAAACTTTATAAGAAACCCAAAGAGCGACCAAAAGTTCAATACGTATCAACCAGTACCGAAACACAGTTGCCTCCGGTTACTGTTACCAAAACTACAAAAACTAAAAAAAGTAAAATAAATCGCAAAATCGTTGTTGGGCCATATGAATGTGAACCTTATATTTGCGTGCCAGGGCAATGCAACCCATCTGAATGTTTAGAAATAATTAATAGAAGAAACCAACAGTTTTCAAAAGAAACCGGAACTTCTGTTGATCAAAAGAAAAGGAAGACATCATCTAGCTTCACTGATAATATGAAAATGTCTGACAAGGCTGTCCCTGTGAGAACTCGTGCTATGAACCAATCAACCGTCGTTTTTAATAAGGAAGCCCGTAGACCTGCTATTATTAAACATACATCAAAAGAAAGCAGAAAACCTACAAGACAAGCTGTTAGTATTGGTTCATCTTTTAGTTTTAGTATAGAATTTTCAAAAAATAGATTTTCTGATCCGAATTCATTTGAATCGACTTATAATAACGACAAAAAAAATGAACTAAAGAAACACAACAAAGAGAACAGGCTGAAAAGATGTTTTTGCACCATGAAATTGAGAAATCAGAAAGTGTCAAATGTTTTTGCAGTTAATAAATTTATTCTCGATAAATACAAATCACCTGAAAAAAAATCTATCGTTTATTCCACGAATAAATCACAGTTAAGCTTTGTCGGTTCGAGGTACGGCTTTAATTTTAAAGAAATGCAGTCTTATTTTAACGAAAACAAGACTTTAAAGGGACGTTCTTTTCTTGGAAGCGGTGGGGGTTCTGATGTTGATAGGCTAAATGAAGTTAACTTGAACAATTGTTACACATTTTCTGAAGCATGTTATCAGAGAAATAAAAAATTAACAGCTACCAATTTGAATGAAGATCGGAGTTATAAGTCTTTTTCTACAAGTTTCAGCAAGTCCGATGTAAGAGGAGTAAGTACTTTACTGAAGCGATGTTTCTGCACTATGAATATTCGAATTCAGGAGATGGAAAATGATACCGGCCGACGCTTTAATTTGCAACCATATGAATTTGAACCAGAAATTTGTGTACCTGGAGAGTGTAACTCAAATGAGTGCCAGAAATTAATCCAAAAAAGACTTATAAGGAAATATTCAAAAATGTCTGAAACCACTATAGGGTCGAAATCTATCTCTGTTAATACTTTTCGAGAAACATCGCATTTAAGGGAAACGAGACTTCAAGCTAATTCACAGGGAGGATATCGCCTGCGACAAAGAAGGGGAAAGCCGCCACCAGGCATTAAGTATAAATCCTTACCAAATAAAAGTAATAAACAGGCAGTACGTATAGGTTCCAAATTTAGTTTTAAAATAGAGTTTTCCAACGATAAATTACAACCTGAAGAGGATCGGACTATCAGACCCATGCAATGGGGACAAAGAACAGAAAGCACTAGTTATGGATCTAGTACATCTGATCGTTATCTTCAATCTAAAATAAGAACCAGAGATATGCTAAATACTGATCTTAAGTTGCAAAAGGCCGAAAAAGAAAGAAAATCCAATTACGTTGCAATGAAAGAAATAAAAACAACACCCATAATGTCAACAACAGCCCAAAATACTAAACCATTGAAATCTGAGCGGCTGAAGCGTATTTTAGATCCCAATGAATGTGAGCCTGGAACATGTATGCCTAGACAATGTAATCCTTATGAATGTTTAGAAAACATAAAAATAAGGTATAAAAATACCAGGGATTTTGGATCGGGATTAGGTCAGTCACAAAGAAAATCTACTTCCAGTATTACAAGTAAACAAAAAACACATAAAATAGCGAGACAAATTCAATCACGATTTCGTAAAAACTCTGTGAAGTCTACAATAACTACAATTACACATAGTGAATTGCCATTAGGAAGGCGATCAGGAAAATCATCTCGGCAGGCACTGCGGGTTGGTTCAAGCTTTAGTTTTAATATAGAATTTTTCAAAGACAAAGAATCGCCTGTATCGAGGCCAGTAGATATACATCCTAAATCTAAAATACGTATTTCAAGTAAAACTATTGGATATTTAAGAACTAATGTAAAAGGAAGAGGTGCTCCAGATTCTAGAGCTATTAATCATAAAGATTCCCAGGCAAGTACACTTTCTCGAAAAAAATCAACAATGACGACTTTGTTTCTTAAACGTTGCACTGCAAAGTGGCAAGGTATAAAAACCGTACCATCAGTTTTAGTACCACTTACACGAACTGAGGCGGAAAAAGTTCAAACAGATAAGATAAAAACACGCTCTCCTAAACATATTTCTCAAAATTTAGAACCTTACGAGTGTCCGCTCGAAATTTGCGTTCCTGCTCCTGGTGAATGTGATGCCTACGATTGTTTGAGAACAATTAATCGAAGAAATAAACTTTTAGGCACAGACATGGCAAGATCGAAATCTTCATATTCGAGTTTTAAACCACTGAAACAGCGCAAAGGGAGAAAAGTTCAAAATAATCAAGATCATAAAAGATCAGAAGTTATTAAACGTTCACGAGATGCGAAAGGCCTGCATTGTTATCCCGTTGGAGATATTAAACGACCACAAGATACAAAACTCCTGCAAAGTTATTCCACAGGAAAAAGTGAGACCAAAACATACCTTTCGATATCTGGAGATTCAAAAAGAAGACAGGCATATACAGGTTCTGCATTTAGTTTTAATGTTGATTTTTTAAAGGAGAAGTCGCCACAGCATAATGAAATTCTTCAAGCCACTGTTAGGAAATTGAACCATAATCGATCACAAAATACTGCCATCAAGGAAAATAAAATACATCAAGGCTCAGACAGTGCAGATATAAAAACATTTGATCAGATGTTACAAATATCGAGAACCATAACCGATAAAAGCATGGGTACATTACCCAAAAGATGCTTTTGTACATTAAAACTTCAAAAAAAGGACCAATTTAACGCAGACAAATTTGAAAGAAAACTTCCTCCGAATGCAATCAATAGAGGAATGATGACAAGAAACAAATATGGCTGGGAAAACCCTCCAGAAAGAAGACAAATATCTTATAAATTAGAGCCCTATGAATGTGACCCAGGCGTATGTATTCCAGGTAAATGTGATACGAACGAATGTATTTTACGTATACAAAAACGCAATGTGAAAGAATCTGGTACAACCACAAGATACCACAGAGGAAGGTCAATCTCTAGCTTAGCTTCAGTGGCCAGTACTGCTTCTCGCAGAGTACAATATAGCAGCAGACCACCAAGAACAACAGAAAGTGCTAAAATAAAATCGCATCAACCAAGAGTTTGTAAATACCGACAAATTCCTTTTAAACAAGTTGTAAGGATAGGTTCTAGCTACAGTTTCAACGTAGAGTTTTTTAAAGACGGATCTAATAATTATAGTAACCTAAGAACTAAAGTAATGGGAATGCACGAAAGGAAGTATAAAAAAAGTTCGCAAAGTATTGGATCTTTAATATCTAAAATTCGTTCCTCAATGATGGATGCCCAATTTCTGAAAAGGGGTTTCTGTACTTTAAAACTACAAAAATCTAACAAAACTTTAAACCCACCAATGAATATGCGAAATCAAAACGTTTATTTAGCAACTATGCACAATCTTAGTCCATACGAATGTGAGCCTGGATTTTGTATACCTGGTGAGTGTGACCCTCATGTATGTGAGAAAAGAATAAGGCAAAGGAATAAACAATCAAAACTAACTGGAATGCAGAAGTCAAATCTCCGATCAAGTTCAAGTAATACTGCTGGAGAACTTAATCAGACGAAGTGGGTTCAGGGAGCACCATTGACAAGAGCTGCAGGGGTATTATCGACAAGTATTAACAAAATCAAACCGAACAAAAAAAACACCGAAAAACACCGAGATGCTATCAAGAATCATCGTCAAGAAGTAAGAATTGGTTCTAATTTCAGTTTTAATATAGAATTTTTTAAAGATAATCCCTCTTATGAGATCCAACGTGATCAAATGATGGAAAAAAAATATATACCAACAAAAAGTACAGGTAACACTTATCATGAAAAAGGCAAACACATGTATTCACAGATCGATGATCCAAGAGGCAAACACATGTATTCACAGATCGATGATCCAAGAGGCAAAAATATTTATTCACAGTATGATCCAAGAGGCAAAGACATGGTCTTACAAGTTGATTTAGCTAAGGCACAACCCAGAGGCGTCGGACAATTGAATAAATCTTGTTTTTGTACCTTAAAACTTCAAAAATTAGGTAAACATCAACGCGAAATTTCTCATAAGGGAAGGACAATACAGACATCTAAAAGTTTGAAACCTCCCACACCATATACAACACAGGGCGCGGTCGGTACTTCAATACCTAAAAAAATAAAAAAAGATAGAGGAATCGATATAAAGGACATGGCTGCTAAAACGCAGACCAAAAAATACAAATTATTACCCTATGAGTGTGAACCCGGGGTCTGTACTCCAGGTTTATGCGACCCATATGAATGTTTAGAGAGAATTAAACAACGAGAATTACGTAACTTTGGTACGAGTACCGGAAAAAATATAAGAGAAAGATATGTAGACGTTGGAAGTAAACGTAAAACCCTAGATACAGCTCAACAAATGCGACATAAGGCGGAGAAATCAGCTTATACAACCTACCGCCGACCAGGTACACTAGACCAGGTACCCTCTTACGTCGCTGCTAAAAAAGAAAATATAAGTAACTACCCACCTGGCCGTCAGGCGGTTCGTATTGGATCAAGCTTTAGTTTCAATATAGAATTTTTCAAAGACACACCGTACGCTATGAAAGACATGCAACTAGATAGTAAACCTGAATTACAAGACATTCGACCAGTAAAAAGGAATCTAGATCATGAACGTGAATTCCAAGACATTCGACCAGTAAAAAGAAATCTAGATCATGAACGTGAATTCCAAGACATTCGACCAGTAAAAAGGATTCAAACGCAATTAATGAAGGAAGAACCAGTAAAAAGGATTCAAACGAAATTAATGAAGGAAGAACCAGTAAAAAGGATTCAAACGCAATTAATGAAGGAAGAAATGATTGGACCAAGTAAAAGAAATGCTAAAGTATGTACTCTTTCGAAAGTGTGTAATACTGTAACTCGATTAAACTGTAGTAAAGAATGCCAAAATTGCCCTAATACAGAATGCAAAAGTACTGGCATGGGACCATTCCTTAAAAGATGTTTTTGTACATTGAAATTACAAAAACCGTTCGATCATAGCAAGTTGGAAAGATATGAGAACAAAGCGGGTATTAATAAAACTCTTGATAAAAAAATAGCAACAAAAGGGGTCAAACTAACAAAACATGTGAAAGGACGTCCAAATTTGTTACCCTATGAATGCGAACCAGGTTTTTGTACGCCAGGCCAATGTGATCCATATATGTGTTTAGAAAGGATAAAACAAAAAAATAAGGCAAAAAAAATAGGAGCTTTTCTCCCTTCTCAAAAATCAGTTACATCCGGATTCTGTCCAGGACTATATTGTACAGAAAGTTGTCAAACTGATAAAAGACATCTCTCTTCTTACTGTCCAGGACCATATTGTACAGAAAGTTGTCAAACTGATAAAAGACCAAAAAACAGGAATGAATACCATCAGCAAACTGACAGTAATGTCGAAGAACGTAGATTTAAAAATGTTTTTGGTGGTCAACAAGGTGTTAAATTCGGTTCAAATATTAGTTTTAATATTGAATTTTATAAAGAGAATTTGGCTCCCGAATTAAGTAATGTAAAGGCTGCTCAGCCAACTGCTGACAATATTGGTTATACTCATAGACCTACACAAAATCAGACGCAGTACATCAAACCGAAAAAAGATACCAAACAAACATATGCTAACGACAGATATCATACTACAGCAAATACACAATCGGAAGGTATAAAATTGCAAAACAAAGAAATAGGTGTTATAAATTCTTTAAAACGATGTTTCTGTACATTAAATCTTCAAAAAGATGTATTTGATTCCAGCAAACAAAAAGTTGTTACTGTAAATAGAGTGGCCATAGAAGATAATAGAGGACCATTTGGCAATTCTCCACAAAGTAATTTAGAAAAAAACAAATTTGTAAATACTTCTGTTGTGTACAGAGTCAAAAACATTCAAACGAAGCTTTACAAAAAACAACAAAAAGGTGGACAAACACAAGTACTTTACCCATACAGACCCAGAAAATTTAATAAAAATACCAGCCAGACGTTACTTCGGTATGAAAATAAGCATACAAATTTAAAAAAATCCCGTTCGTATTTGAGATCACACAATATATGGCCAGCTTTAGATACAAATAGCAAACGTGTCAGAAGATTAACTGCTAAGCAAAGTGAACATTCCTTGAAAGTGAATACTCCCGAACATTTAGATATTTTAAGAAACAAATCATCTTTATCTAAATCTTTATCAGGTTTTCGGTCTGTTGTTGGTCGTTGCGTGCAAATGTTTTCAAAACGTTATAAAGATTCAAAGGTGTCTGCTAATTTAGAAAAAAATATTTCGCCAAATAAATATTCAAAAGTAGGTAAATTAAAATCTGTACCATTACCAATTGAAAATAAAAATAAGTTTAAAATTAATTGGCAGCCCAAATTCTCGACAGAAGTTTCTAATCCGACGCAATCTGAGAAATATGTGAACAGACTTGAAGACGGTAAAAAATATTCAATTTTAATAAATACATCAAAACGTAAGTGTAAGAGTGAAAAAGCAGTTGAAAACGTGCTACAGCATCCACACGAACGTTCTTATAACAACAAAATAATTTGTTCATATTGTCAAATTCAATACGAAAAAGATAAACTGAAACCAGCGTATTTATCTTTAGTTGGTCGTCCCAATCAAAATTTTCTTGCTAAAGGGCAAAATGATAAGTATCAATCACTAGAACACAAGACAGGTTTATCTGTGGACGAACAAACGAATGGATGTAATTGTGTGTCAATGTGCAAGTGTGAAAACTGTACTGGAGGTTGGCGTACTATGTTAATGGAAAAGAGAGAGGCTAAGAGGCTGGAACAAAAAGAGACTGTTATTGGCAAATACATGAACGCACTAAAAACTAACTTGCTTAAGAAAAAAGAGCCTATTCTTAAACCTAAAGAAGAACTTGTACCCGAACAGCATGATATATGTGCACGGTGTTGTAAACATAAAAATCATATTGATCCTAAATCTTTATGTCAAGGGATAAAGAGGGTATTACCTGAGATTAAAGCAAAACAATCCGTTAGAGGAATGCCTACAGATGTTTCTACTGACATATGTGTTTGCGAATTGCCTTGTCCTTGTGAAAAGTGCCATAGAAATGCAATAATATCTGAATTATGTGATGACAGGCTTAGCCCTCAAAAATATTTGTTGGTAAGCGATAATAATTATCAAACTACAGTAACCGAAGCCTGCTTATCTGAGAATTTAAAAAAAAATGATTTAAAGTCAATTCATACCCCGAAAGATAAGACATTTCACAGGCCTCTTAGAGATTCATGTGATTGCATGTCATGTCCTTATCAAAAATCTATTATGTATAGTAATGAAGCTGGTCCTAACAAAGTCGACGATGTAACTGGTCTAAGCAAAATACCGGAAGCTGGTCAAATTAACTTTGATGAAGCTGTTAACAGTAAAAAAAAGGCTAGTAAGAAGATGTATGTAAGTAAGATTAAAAATATATATAACATTAAGCCTTTTCAAAAGAACTACAGTGTTTTAAGCCAAAATAAAATTTCATATTCTTGTCAAAACTCTTTACGTGATAATTATCAAACAGTCGGAACCGAAGCTGGTTCAAGCAAAGAATTTGTTTGTTCTCTGGCTGATCAAAATAACAATCCTGAAACCATTCCAATTGGTTTTATCAAACCTATACAAAATCATCACAGTGATTTATGTACCTGTAAGATGCCATGCTCTTGTCAAAAAACACCTACAAATATGCAAACAAACGAATTTTCATGCGGAGATGTTCTTCCGCAAAAGTACCTATTGCTTAGTAATGGTCCGCAGACCGACCAAGTTGATAATGGTTATTATACAGCAAAATATGATGCTAAAAAACAAAAACTTGTCAAGAAAAAACAAAATCTTGAAAGAAAAAAGCAAGAACTTGAGAGAAAAAAGCAAGAGCGTGAGGCAAGAAAACAAGAACGTAAAATGGAGAACCCAGAAAAATCCACGCAAATACACAAGCAACCTGGCGATTTATGCTCTTGCAAGTTTCCTTGTCCCTGCGAGAGAACGCCTAAACATGTAAATGTAAATGAATTTTCATGTGATGATGACGTTCTACCGCAAAAATATATATTTTTAAGGGACGGTTCCCACATAGTCGAAGACAATGTAGACAATATAGGCCATGAAACTTCAAAAAAACAAAAAATAAAGAAACAGAAACGTGTTTCAAAAAAAAAAGAAAAGATAAAACATGACCAAATAACTCAAGTGTTGAAGCATCCAGATGATTTATGTTCTTGCAAATTTCCATGTCCCTGTCAGAGAACCCCTGATAAAGTACACGTTAATGAATTTTCTTGTGATAATAATGTTATTCCTCAAAAATATTTAGTTTTAAGCGATACTCCTCAGAATGTACAATTTTATGATACTTCAGAATATGACGCTAAGAGGCAAAAACTTGAAAAGAAAAGGCAGAAAAATCAAAGAAAAAAGCAAAAAAAAGAAAACCATGAAAGAAAAAAGCAGGAGCGTAAGCAAGAACTTGAAACTTTAAGAAGAAAACGCGAGATGGAGAAACTAGGCAAATTAACACAAACTCAAAAGCCCCCTGGTGATTTATGCTCTTGCAAATTCCCGTGTTCTTGCAACAGAACTCCTGAAAATGTTAATGTCAAAGAATTTTCTTGTAATGATAATGTTCTACCACAAAAATATCTATTAATAAGTGACTCACCACATCTTGGTGACTCAGTCGAAAATGGTCAAAGTAACGTAGGCCATGATACTGCAAAAGTCGATGCAATAAAACGTAAACTTGAAAGGAAAAAGGAACAAGATGAAAGAAAGAAACAGGAGCGTGAAAGAAAGAAACAGGAGCGTGAGGCTCTAAAACGTGAGAAATTAGGCAAAAGAACACAAACACATAAGCCCCGTGGTGATTTATGCTCTTGCAAATTCCCGTGTTCTTGTGGCCGGACTCCGGGAGATGTTAATGTGAAAGAATTTTCTTGTAATGACAGTGTTTTACCGCAAAAATATCTGTTAATCAATGATTCTCCTCAACTCGGCAACTCACTAGCAGATGTTAAAAGTAATGTAGGTTATGATACTGCAAAATATGATGCAAGTAAACCAAAACCTAATAAAAAACGACAACTTGAGAAAAAAAGACAAAAAGTCGCAAGAAAAAAGCAGGAGCGTGAGGTTAAGAACCAAAAACATTACAACGATCAACAAGACCATGCTACGCAAGTGCATAAACACCCTAATGATCTATGTAATTGCAAATTTCCATGCTCTTGTAAGAAGACACGTAAAAATGTAACCGTTGCTGAACTCGCCTGTAATGACTGGCCTGGTCCACAAAAATATTTGTTACTAAGTGATACCTTTGAGAATGATAACTTTGAGGGATCAGAGGTTGGCCATGACACTTTAAAACAGGATAAAAAGAAGCAGAGAATAGACTTGAAAAAACTGAAACGTGATAATAAAAAGAAAGATACAGTAACAAAACAAAAACGAAATAAAGTAACACAAATTCGTAAACATTCAACTGATTTGTGTTCCTGCAATTTCCCTTGCTCTTGTCAGAAACCACACGAAAAGTTGAAGGTTTCCGAACTCGCGTGCAATGACTGGCCTAGCCCACATAAATATTTATTATTAAGTGAAATTAGTAAAAATGACATGTTGAATACAGATCAAACAATGTTTGGAACGGTAGAAACCTTAGAGAATGTTAAGATGCCCCGAGCCAATCGAATTGATGCTTTAGAAGGTATTCAGATATACACAAAAGACAATCAATTAAACTCTTTAGAAGCCACCGCAAAAGCCAACTACGCTTTACAAGACATACAGATAAATACAGAAGAAAATCAAATTGATGCTTTAGAAGGGTATCAAATACACACCGAAGAAAATCGGATAAATACTTTTGTAGACGATCAAATAAACACAGACGATATAAAACGCGACAGCAAGAACTTTCAAGCGGACAGTGACTATGATATTGTAAAACATGATAGCAAGAAGCTGAAAATCGATAAAAAGAAAGAGAAACGTAAAAGCGAGAAACTAAAACAAATTGCTAGGAATCGAATTCACAAGCACAGGAGTGAATTATGTACTTGCAAAACGCCATGCTCTTGTCAAAAATCAACTAAAAATCTTTCTGAATTTTCATATGGTGACTCGCCTATTCCGCAAACATATTTACCAATACAAGGTAATCAGATAGATATATCGAAATCTTGTCAAGTAACAAACTCAAAAGAATGTCAATGTGATGCAGATGTTGTACAAAAGTCCGACAACAGTAGAGAAAAACAAAATTATGAAAAATTCGCTAACGATATATACATTTCTGAATTATCAGGCGGTGACTGGCCTATTCGACAGAAAAAAATATTTGGAATAGGAGGTCATCAGACATCAAATCTGCAAATTAGTCAAATTGACATTCCAGAGAGAGGTCAAAAGGTAGCAGTGGAGATGACGCCTTTCTATGAAAACCGCAAATTGGTGAAGCAAAAAGAGAAAAGGCCAAAACAGATACATAAGGACAAACAAAATAGAATTCAACAAACGCCTAAGGACCTTGAAGATCTGTGCATTTGTGCGTTCCCTTGTCCTTGTCAAAAGTGCCCCAAAACATTAGATGTGACTGAATTCTCATTAGGTGATTGGCCAAGTCCACATAGATGTTTGTTTGTAGATGATAACGACCGTACGAATGATATGCGCAAATCTGGAGCTAAATTTGAATTAATTCCTAGAAAAGCTAAGGAAATTAAATCAGCAGAAAAAGGAATAGTTAATAAAGGTAAAGTAAGAAATTTTTTTGGAAAGACCAAAAATAAAAAACGAACTGAGTTAAAAGAACAATGGGAAGAAGGTGAAGAAATGAGCGGAGATGCTGAAATGACACAACAATCTATAAAAGGACAATGGAAAGAAGCTGAAAATATAAGTAGAGATGCTAGAAGGGCACATCAAACCGTAAAAGGACAATGGAGCGAAGCTCAAAATTCAAAAGGTGCTGCTGGAAAAACTAGGCAAACTGTAAAGAAACAAGGGAAAAGAGCTAAAAATTTAAAAGATGCTGGAAGGGCGCATCAAACTGTAAAAGGACAATGGAGCGAAGCTCAAAATTCAAAAGGTGTTGCTGGAAAAACTAGGCAAACTGTAAAGAAACAAGGGAAAAGAGCTAAAAATTTAAAAGATGCTGGAAAGACTAGATATACTGCAAATGAACAAAGAAATGCTGGAAATTTTAAAGAAGATGCTGTAATGGACCAGTTTGGAGAAGCGGAAAGTTTAAAAGATGCTGAAAATACTAAACATTCAGCAAAGGAACAAAGAAATGCTGGAAATTTGAAAAAAGATGCTGTAATGGACCAGTGGGGAGAAGCGGAAAGTTTAAAAGATGCTGAAAATACTAAACATTCAGCAAAGAAACAAAGAAATGCTGGAAATTTGAAAGAAGATGCTGTAATGGACCAGTGGGGAGAAGCGGAAAGTTTAAAAGATGCTGAAAATACTAAACATTCAGCAAAAGAACAGCAGAGAGAAGCTAAAAACTTAAAAGGAGCACTTGGAAAGGCTAAAGATACTGCAAAGAATAAAACTGGAAAAGCAAGAAAGGACACGGGAAAGACTAAAAAAACTAAAAAGAAAATAAAGAAAAATAAACTACCAGGTATGGAAAATGAGACGCAAACTCAAACTCAGAGTCTTTTTCACTCTGGTGGCGGTGACTTGCAAAAAAGTAGTTCAGTCACTTCAAAAGTGGCTAAAATGGATAAGCAAGGCAAAAATTTAAGTAATAAATTTATAGTTGCCTCAGTCAAGATAGGAAAAACATGTAAATGGCTCGAAGCTAAATTTAACAAATGTATAAAACAATATATTCCTGACCCTTGTATTTGTGGCATCCCAGAATGTGAAGAAAAAATGATGAAAATGAGACACAAAGAGAAAATTATTACAGAGAAGAAATGTAAATGCGGTGTACCAACTTGTGAAGAGAAAATCAAATCATTCAAAGATACGATGTTAAAACAATCTCAATCGAAGTCTGTACCTAAATCAGATATCAAATCAAAATCAAAGAAATCAAAGCTTGTGTCCGAATCTGAACACACAAAATCGAAACCTAAAAAATTTAAACATCAACCTTTATTTGAATCTGAATCTAAATCAAAAATGTCGAAGAAATTAAAAAAATCAAAGCTTAAATCGGAACCTGATTTAGATATTAAGCATAAACGGAAAAAACCGAAGAAATCAAAAAAATCAAAGCTTGTATCGGAATCTTATTTAGATATTGAACATAAACGGAAAAAACCGAAGAAATCAAAAAAATCAAAGCATGATTCTGAATCTGATTTAGATATTAAACATCAACGTAAAAAATCTAAAAAAAAATCAAAACTCAAGTCTGAACCTAAAACTAAATCAAAATCTAAGAAATCAAAGCTGCAACTACTACCGAACCGGTCTCAAGCAACCTGCTTATGCAAACATACCTGTTTATGTGCACAAAAGGCAGGTAAAGTCAAACTCAAAACCAAAGAGGAATCGAATAAGAAACCTATATCGAAAGAGTCGACAAAACCAGAGTCGAAAAAACTTGAGTCGAAAAAACTTGAGTCGAAAAAACTTGAGTCGAAAAAACTTGAGTCGAAAAAACCTGAGTCGAAAAAACTTAAGTCGAAAGTACCGGAGCTGAAGAAGAGTCTAGACTGGTTGAAAATTTGTAAGCCAAAGCCGAAGCCTAACGCATGCCAGCGTTGCATTAAGTCTATTAAGAAAAGACGCGAGCTTAGAAGACGTAGAGCAATTCGCAGAAGAAAAATCAAAAATGGGATCAAATTTGCTAAAAAGAGAGTTAAAAAATGTAGAAAGATAGGTGGCAAATTTGGGAAGGCATTAAGCACCAACTTCGTTAACATCAAAACACAAGTTACTTCCACACAGGCAGTGAGAAGGATGACCGACACACTTGAGCGACATTATGTTTCTAACTTCATTCTTCACGCCAGAGATCCCAAAAGGCGGTTTAACCCTAAAAAAGGGGAGGAGAAGGAGCCACACGATTTTGATTGTAGTTTGTTCATGGGTTCACTCAGAAGGAGACCATGGCTTTGTGTTTATTACATGTGTCCATGGTTCTATCCTCATTGTATAACTTTCTTGAATATTTGGAAACAGTTTACTGACATCTTTCTATTCCTTCTGGCTGTAGGAGTATGGAGCCCTTGTATTTTGGCTATAGAAATATGTAGAGCTTTTGTGTGTTGTGCTTTCTGTACTGGATAATATTTTCAAAGAATATACTTTATCGTGTCATACATTGCATTTTATTGATTTAAAAATCGGCAAAGGCAACAGTGCTGGAGACTTAGAAAATAAAAAGTGAAAAAAAAATGGGATGAATGAAACCCATTGCAAAATATAACAATTATCCGCGAACACACATAGATAGAACCTCCTTTTATGAAGTCGGCGACACCCCCTTTGCTCTTGCTCACCCCCTTCCACTTCTCGATCTCAGATCGCCCGTGGATTACTTTCCCTTTAATTTTTGGTATATTACTTATACATGATCTTGCCCTATAATTAAAAAATATAGTAGGTAGGATGAAACTCAGAAGAACAAACATAGTTGATAGTTATTTGATAGTATATGGAGTGCGTTACCCCAGCCGACTAAGTGCTCCTTTTAAGAATTGATAAATGCAAATAATTAGATCATTACTTCGTGTAAATGTCCCCGAAAGTAAATAATTTGACACCCCGCCGTTTCAGAGATAATGAGGAAAATAAAATTCGGCTGGCGTAACGTTACCCCAGCCGACTTTTTTTGATCCCGTCGGTTTATCTGGATAAAAAGTATGCACAAAGATAGATTGAATTTGCTCTCAAATGTCCCCGATAAAATTAAATTTGACACCTTTATGGATTTCGAGATATTTCCTTTTCTGCTGCGGTAACGTTTGGTCAATCTCTGTATCTCTGAAACCGTAAGACGCAGAATCATGATTTTTTTTTATACGTATAGAACGGAATTTGTCTCAATTTGACACCTAGATATCTTACATATTAATAATATGGTTTGCGAGTAATAAATATTTTTCTGAAAACCATATTTTCGGTTCTAGTTATTAAACGAGGGAACCCTGAAAATTCAAACTACTACTAACAGATGCCTCTTATAGAGACACACAAAACATCAAAACTTTCATCAGCCTAATCCAAAGCATTGGCAAGTTATAATGATTTTACTGGTTCCGGAAAGCCAGATTCTGGGCTCTCAATTTAAACGAAGAAAATAATAGTTTCCTTCCACTTGGCTGATTCCATATTTAAACAATAATTAGACACTTTATTCAAAAATATACATACAAATATTCAGCTTGATATATTTTCGTATATAAGAAATAATAATTAAAAACTAAACCTAGATAACTTTTCCCGATTACCCGACCAAGTTCAGATGTGTATCTAAAAGCGGCCGCACGATACACAATGTATACCTTCTAAAATCTGCACAATAATAATAAGTGGTTGGGTACATTCAAGTAGAAAAATTATTAGGATTAATTCTAATATTATAAAGACTCGTATTAAATAAATTAAACCTTGGGGTGGGTGACTTACAGATTTTCTCTTTTAGCAATACTATTACTTATATGGCAATGTCTACATACTAAGAATGTTAATAAAATAATTTTATGCTTTTTTTGTTTGAATTATTTTAGGCAGTCCTCTTAAATAGAGGTCTGCCGTCTGCACAATAGTTCAATCCCACTGTCACCGTCGTTGGTACTAAAACCAACGCAAACAAGGTTATATTTTATAATGTAATACTATCAAGAGATAAATAAAAAAAAATCTTGTGTTATTTATTTTTGCTGCTCTCGCGTAGAAAGTGTCAGTTACAAATTGGGAGTGAAATGTGTATCCATCAACTAGGAAAACGCGTCATTATTTGCTAAACAAAGGAACTAGAAGTCAGTCCTATTTTTTTTCTATATTATGTACTGCTTGTTTTATTCTGCATTGCTTTATGCTAAGATGTAGGTAACAGCTAACAAAGATTTGCTCGAAATTAAAAGTAGTCGGTACCACAGCACAGAGTATTAATACTTTTTTGTGTCCTTCCTAGAAAATTAAAAAGAATATATATTTGTTATTATGCTTATTATGCGCGAGCAAAACTAGGGACTTTCGCTGTCCCGCTCGCGCACATTAGCCAATGAAATTGCAGTTCCGAGCAAGTGCAATTGTATTTTTTTTCTAATTCTATCTAACAAAGCAAGTATTACATACTCGTATTTCCAATATTACCTATGTCTTTGGTCTTGCAATAATAGACTTGGTCAAACCCGTTAGGGATCAATACATGATAAAGTATATGTATAAAGGAAATAAGTAATTTCATTATATAAGGCATATATTTTTTTACTAAAAAAAATTCCACTCGTCTGTACCATCCAATTTAGAATATAATGCCGTCGAATATGGAAGTATATCTAGTAGTATGCCGCAGCCGCTTTCAGATGCACATCGGAACTTGGTCAGGTAATCGGAAAAAAATATCTAGGTTTAGTTTTTAATTATTATTTCTTATATACGAAAATATATCAAGCTGAAAATTTGTATGTATGTTTTTGGATAAAGTGTCTAATTATTGTTAAAATATGAAATCAGCCAAGTGAAAGGAAACTATTATTTTCCTCGTTTAAATTGAGGGCCCAGAATCTGGCTTTCTGGAACCAGTAATATTGTTATAACTTGCCTTAACTTGCTTTGGATTAGGCTGATGAAAGTTTTGATGTTTTGTGTGTTTCTATAAGAGGCATCTATTAGTAGTAGTTTGAATTTTCAGGGTTCCCTCGTTTAATAACTAGATCCGAATATATGGTTTTCAGAAAAATATTTATTACTCGCAAACCTTATTATTAATATGTAAGATATCTAGGTGTCAAATTGAGACAAATTCCGTTCTATACGTATAAAAAAAATCATGATTCTGCGTCTTACGGTTTCAGAGATACAGAGATTGACCAAACGTTACCGCAGCAGAAAATGAAATAACTCGAAATCCATAAAGGTGTCAAATTTAGTTTTATCGGGGACATTTGAGAGCAAATTCAATCTATCTTTGTGCATACTATTTATCCAGATAAACCGACGGGATCAAAAAAAGTCGGCTGGGTTAACGTTACGCCAGCCGAATTTTATTTTCCTCATTATCTCTGAAACGGCGGGGTGTCAAATTATTTACTTTCGGGGACATTTACACGAAGTAATGATCTAATTATTTGCATTTATCAATTCTTAAAAGGAGCACTTAGTCGGCTGGGGTAACGCACTCTAGTATATGATAGTTGTTCTGAGGGATGAAACCCATTGCCAAAGGAAGACCTCTGGCAATAAGTATTTTTTTTGCATAGAATAGATTGTTAATTCACATTAGATTTCCAGCCAAGTTTATTTTCCGTGGCTGTGTTTAACCCGTCATAAAATCTACTGTGGCCGGGCTGCACCGCAACACCCGTCAAGACCCTGTTTAGTACGTAGTTTCCTTGAGACCCTGAGGACATTTTATAACAGTTTTTGAGAGGTTAACTTACAAATTATAGAATGTCGTTTTAAAGCTTTTATTTTGACATTCATAGACCGTCTTCTGTAACGCGGGCGCGCCAACCGCGGCGGGTCTTGTGTTTCTTGTATTAGCTATTTATGTAGGTATATGGGCATAATTGTGTATACTTAGTCCGGCCAAATGGTTTGGGCTCTTTGACAAGGCGACGCCGGCAGCCGATAAAAGAAGTGTCGGCGACACGGCGCCCGCCAGAGGCTTTCGGCAGCTTCAAAGGCTCTGCACGCGTGGAACGGCTGTTCAGTTTATTTAGGTAGGTACCTACGTAGCGAATATAGTACACAATTAAAAATGTTTTCCTCCTTGGGAAGATAAAGGCGATCCATAGCAATTTGTATAAGTTTCCATGTTTTGTACCAATAAAAATTATTTTCCAAATCCATTACTTTCCAAAATCTCTTGTGGTGTACTGAAAACTATTTGAGCAGATAGACTATAATTAGGTAACAACAGTTATTAAATCGTCAATTTCAATAAATTATTATCATTCCTCAGCTTAATTGCGATTGGATGCAGTGTTGGAAGCACAAGAAGTCCAAGAACTCGCGCTCGCCATCCTGCCAGCCAAGCGTGATGGTTATGGCAATATCTTCCCATGGAACGAAGAATCTTTGGGATTTCCCTTGTCCAGCGAAGAAGTTTTGGAATTTCCCTTGTCCAGCAGTGGACTTTTTGCGGCTTTAATGATAATGATTCCGTGCGAACGTCGATGGCGAAAAGGTGATTATGTAAAAAAAATTAAAGTTAATATTTTCATATTTATATTTTTACTAGCTGTTGCCCGCGACTTCGTCCGCGGCAATTTCTGTTATTATGATTAATTAGTATAGATGAATAATTTTCCCCCGTTTTCCAAACATTTTTTATTGATGCTTCGCTATTATTGGTCGCAACGTGATGTTTTATAGCCTAAAGCCTTCCTCAATAAATGGACTACCCAACACAAAAAGAATTTTCCAATTTTAAACCAGTAGTTCCTGAGATTCAGCGCGTTCAAACAAACAAACTCTTCAGCTTTATAATATTAGTATAGATAAAAAAAATAAGAAAGGGATCTGCGAGATGTAAATAGAGAATCATTTGCGCTTCAAGGTCTGTTTTTCTCGAATATCGACTGATTTCTAAAACCAAATTACCCTCAGCCAGCCATGCCGAGCATTCGCTATTGCCACGAAACATCAAATTTCCTATGCCACTTCTGGTCTCTGAGTATGTGTCACGGGAGATGCTATTTTTTTACCAAAGGCACAACCGGTAGTGTCATGGCAAAGAAAATCGCCTATTAGGTTGTGCCAACACCAACGACGCGATGGTCCAGATGGAAATCCTTCGGCTGTGCCACACCGTTAATTTCTTAGGGTTCCGTACCCAAAGGGTGAAACCATATTATTTCAAATCTTAAGCAAAGCGCACAATTTTAAGCGACAAAACTCTTTAACGAACTACCTTTCGAATTAAAAATAATAACAAATGTGAATGTATTTAAAAAGCGATTGAGAACTTATTTATTGAAAAAATGCTTTTATGCGGTAGATGAATTGATTTGATGACATTAATTTGAACGGTATAAATAAATTATAGGACCAGGCCCCTGTCAAAAATGAGATAGACTTCATCTTGTCGACGAGGAGAGAGATATTCAATGATGTCTCTGTGATCAACAGGATTAAAATCGGAAGCGATCACCGAATAGTAAGAGGCATCTTGAATATCGATCTCAGACGAGAGAGGACTCGCTTGATGAGGTCTACGCTCCGACCGTCTCCGGCCCATATACAAAATGTCGAAAGTTTCCAACTGGAACTCTCGAATCGCTTCGATTGCTTGAAGGATTGCGTATCTGTGGACGAGTTAAATAATGGGTTCGTAGACACTGTCCAAGCGGCGGGAGCGAAGTTTTTTAAGTCCCGCCCGAAACAAAAGCCTCAAAAATCTCGCCCCAGACCCTAAAATTGATGGCCACGCGACGATCTATGCCGCTGCAGACCTCTGAAGACGCGGACGTACATCGGCAGCTCAATAGACAAATCCAGAAGGCCTTGCGACACGACATTCGTTCCTTTAATACCAAGCGTATTAAGGAGACGATAGAGCAAAATAAAGGCTCCAAAGTGTTCGCAAGAGTGGAGTCTATTGGGCAGAGCCGATTGACTAAGCTGAAGAAGGAGGACGGTGGCGTGGTATCGTCAAAAGCCGAGGTGCTGGGCGAGATCGAGAGGTTTTATGGACAGCTGTTTACCTCAGTAGCCAAACCCATTATAAGTTTGGCCAAAGATCCTAGAGCCAAACTTACCCGACACTATACCGAAGATATCCCGGACATCAGACTGTACGAGATTAGGATTGCTCTCAAACAGCTCAAGAATAACAAGGCGCCGGGCGAGGACGGAATCACAGCAGAGCTTCTGAAAGCGGGCGGAACGCCGGTACTGAAAGTCCTTCAGAGGCTCTTCAATTCCGTTCTGCTCGAGGGCGTGCCGCCAGAGACGTGGAACAGGGGCGTGGTGGTGCTGTTCTTCAAGAAGGGCGACAATACCCTACTGAAGAACTATAGACCCATCACGCTCCTGAGCCACGTCTATAAGCTGTTTTCGAGAGTAATCACGAATCGTCTCACGAACAGGCTCGATGCCTTCCAGCCTCCCGAACAAGCCGGTTTCCGAAAAGGCTATAGTACCATAGACCACATCCACACGCTGCGGCAGGTTATACAGAAGACCAGAGAGTATAACCGGCCACTATGCTTAGCGTTTGTGGACTATGAGAAGGCCTTTGATTCGATCGAAACATGGGCCGTACTTCGATCTCTCCAGCGATGCCGCATCGATCATCGGTATATCGAAGTGTTGAAGTGCTTATACAGCAACGCCACAATGTCAGTCCGAGTACAGGAGCAGAGTACGAGGGCTATCCGACTACAGAGAGGTGTAAGACAGGGAGATGTGATATCTCCAAAACTGTTCACCGCTGCTCTGGAGGATGCCTTCAAGCTGCTGGAATGGAAAGGACTTGACATTAATATTAACGGCGAGTATATCACTCACCTTCGATTTGCCGATGACATTGTTATAATGGCGGAGTCGCTGGAGGGTCTGAGTGCCATGCTCAATGACCTCAATGAAGTTTCCCAACAAGTGGGCCTTAAAATGAACATGGACAAGACGAAAAATGTCGAATGTCCATGTTGCGCCTTCTCCAGTGCTTGTTGGGAGCTCCATACTTGAAGCTGTTGACCAATATATCTATCTGGGTCAATTGATCCAGGTTGGAAGTTCCAGCTTCAAGGATGAGGTCTTTCGACGAATCCGACTCGGCTGGGCAGCGTTCGGGAAGCTCCGAAGTGTCTTCTCGTCCAAAATACCTCAGTGCCTCAAGTCTAAAGTATTCGACCAATGTGTGTTGCCAGTGATGACTTACGGGTCCGAAACGTGGTCGTTTACTATGGGCCTCATAAGAAAGCTCAAGGTCGCTCAAAGAGCTATGGAGAGGGATATGCTCGGTGTTTCTCTGCTAGATCGGATCAGAAACGAGGAGATCCGTAGAAGAACAAAGGTCACCGACATAGCTCAGCGGATTAGCTCTTTGAAGTGGCAGTGGGCGGAGCACATAGCTCGAAGAACCGATGGCCGATGGGGCAGAAAGGTGCTCGAATGGCGACCACGTACCGGCAAGCGCAGCGTTGGACACCCACCGACAAGGTGGTCGGACGACCTAACCAAGGTCGCAGGAAGACGCTGGATGCAGGCCGCTTCCAACCGGTCATATTGGAAATCCTTGGGGGAGGCCTATGTCCAGCAGTGGACTTCTTGCGGCGGAGATGAAATAAATTATAATTATGAATTAAAATTGAATTATTAAATGTTAATATTAAGTATAATGTACGATGATAAGATTAGTATTTTTAAAATTTTTTCTTGAATCTTATATTTATGTGATTGTGCTTATAATTTCCGACACAATGTTTTTTATTGTTTAAAGGAATAAATGAATTGAAAATTAAGTATAAAATAAAGTGAAATTAGCCCAAAAACGGTCTAACCTCGACGTCCAAAATAAAAGTATTTTGTGGGTTGCGAATCCCCTGTTGTTCAAATGCTCCAGCCGCTGATGGGTATCGTGCCTTGTCGGTGTGAGTTTAAATAAACTGGTTGTACGGTTGAATGTTTTTGTATTTGAAAATCCACAGAAGTTCAAAATTAGAACAAAATAGTGAATTACACAAAATCTTAGACTGAGAGAAAAAACTTGTCTTGTTGCAATTTCGGCGGGTCTATTGAGAACCCCGATATCTCTAAAACTTTTCAGGAAATCCGGTCGCACTGACAGCTACCAAGTGTTGCCAGAGCGACCGAATTAAATACACAAAAATAGGTGGCGCTAGTAGCGCGGAATGGCGCTAGTGTCGCCACACCACCCCCCTACGGAGAAAAATAGTTTGAAGTTAAATTATATGATAATGATTAATCAAACGTTTTAAATTTTACCCGCCGTCCAGACCGAGTCGTAACTGGCTGCTCGACAGGCGCAGGAGCCGCTGGAGGGCAGGCTGTTTTAGGAGGAGGTAGTGTATCCTCATGGCTATCCGATGAGGTAGGCAATGAATTGTCAATGAACGCTGGCTTAACGCGGTCAACGCTAACGACGACCGTTCGTCCCTTGCAGTCGATGTCAAGGGTCTTCCCATCAGGCGACCGTTGTAACACCACATATGGACCAGTATAGGGTGGTTGTAGAGGGCGTCGAACGGCATCGTCACGGAGAAAAACGTGAGAGGCTGAGGCCAAGTCCTTGAAGCAGGGCTTGTTACCGGTACCAAATTCCCATTATAAGTACCGGTAAGTACCGGTATTACTATACTGTTAAAATTTTAACGGTAATATGAGGTACCGGTAATCTAGTATTTAACGGTAATAATATTGTTAACAGTTAACGGTAATTTTACCGCTACTTGTTACCGGTACCAAATTCACATTATAAGTACCGGTAAGTACCGGTACCTCTATTCTGTAAAATTTTAACGGTGTTAAAATTGCGTTAATTTTACCGGTACCTACGCATTGTTGCCGTCTACCGCATGGGACTCGCTCGACTGTAAAAGTGCCGCCCTATTGTGGGCCCCCGCCTCACGCCGCACATGCACAACACGGCAACGACACACATTAACGAAATGATAATTCCCAATACGAGTACCGGTACTAAGTACCGGTACTGTTTACCGGTATTTGGTACAGGTACTTCTTTCAATTACCGGTACCGTCGTTTTATTGAGGTACCGGTACCAATCCAATTACCGGTACCGTTGTATTATAGAGGTACCGGTACTTGATTTTTACCGTTACCAAATGTACCGGTACCAAACCAATTACCGGTACTGTCGTTTCATAGAGGTACCGGTAATGGATTTTTACCGGTATTCCAACCCCTGCCTTGAAGATGAAAGGCTTCAGGGTGGTGTGCCGCGAGGCAGGCGTAGGTCTTAATTCAGACATATGTGTTTGGAGCGTAGCGACAAGATCCGCAGCGTCTTCAGAATTCGGATTCGGTACACTGACTAACAGTTCTCCAGGAAGTCGTAGGGCTTCGCCATAAAGCATCTCTGCAGCTGTGGCCTTGATGTCCTCTTTATAAGCTGAGCGCATTCCCAGCAGTACAAGTGGGAGAGCCTGGGTCCAAGTAGTACCGTGGCACATAAGGGACGCTTTTAGCTGTCGATGGACCCGCTCAATCATCCCGTTTGCAGCGGGGTGATACGCGGTGGTCCGAATGCGTTTGATGCCGAAATTGTGCATCAATCGGCGGAACAGATCGGACTCGAACTGAGTTCCACGATCCGTCGTGATGACCGACGGCACGCCAAAACGTGATACCCACTCTCTTATGAAAGTAGCGGCTACTTCCTCAGCAGTGATGGTGCGCATAGGCCACACCTCAGGCCACCTGGTAACTCTGTCAATAGCTGTCAGACAGTATCAGTACTCATCACTTACAGATAAGGGTCCTATGATGTCGATGTGGACATGCAGAAATCTACCAGACGGTACATCGAATGTTCCAAGTGGGGAAACGTTGTATCTAGATACTTTGCTCCGCTGACAATCCTCGCACGTACGAGACCACTCCCGGCAGTCTTTTTGAATTGAAGGCCAAACATAGCGTTCAGATACGAGACGCGCGGAAGCTTTTCCACCAGGATGGCTTAAGCTGTGGAGTTATTTGAAAATAATACGACGTAAGTCGGGAGGGACGTAGGGGCGGTACTTGCCAGTGGAGACGTCACAGTATAGGGACAACCCAGTGCCAGGAACATCGACCTTGGTCAACTGTAGGCTTGATGAGTTGGATTCCAATATGTCTGACAGCTCTTTGTCAGATTCCTGTGACTCAGCAAGAGTTTCATATTCTTGCTCCAAGGTAATTGCCTCGATTCGAGACATGGCGTCAGCCACTACATTATCCTCTCCTCTGATGTGTTTGATATCAGTGGTAAACTGACTGATAAAAGACAGTTGGTTTAATTGTGAGGGAGGTAGCTTCTCTCGACGCTGTACGAAAGCGTACAGCAATGGTTTATGGTCTGTATAGATGGTACAATGCTGGACTTCGAGTATGTGACGGAAATGCTGTACACTTTCGTACACCGCCAAAAGTTCTCGGTAGTAAGCTGGCCACTCAGACTGCTTAGGTGTAAGCTTCTTGCTGAAGAAAGCAAGTGGAAACCACTCTCCATCTTGTTGCTGTTGTAAGCAAGAGCCAATGTGGACGCTTGAGGCATCAGTAAAAAGGCCTAATGGTGCACCACTGATAGGATGTTGCAGCAGTGTAGCGTCACACAAGCTTTTCTTACACTCTTCAAACTGCTTCAATAGTTCAGGTGTCCATGGGTATGGTTTTGACCCTTTACTTTTTGTTGAAGCGAGAGTGTCAATTAAAGGCGCCTGAAATTGAGCGGCGCGTGGAATGAAACGATAAAAATTCACCATGCCTAGATACCTTCTCATACCTTGCACGGTTTCAGGAGGGGGAAAATCCAGGAGGTTCTGTATACGGTCCTGAGGGGGGCGAGTGCCTTCAGAGCTGATGTCATATCCCAAAAATGTGACTTGGCTAGCGCCTAGGACACATTTTGAAGGGTTAATGACCACGCCATAGTCCTTAAAACGCTGGAAAAGAATCCGTAAATGCTCTTTATGGCTCGTCTCATCAGGAGAAAATATCAGCACGTCATCAATATATGGAAAACAGAAATCGAGACCCCGTGTGACCTCATCAATGAACCTTTGAAAGGTTTGGCCTGCGTTCCTAAGACCAAAGGTCATAAAAGGGAATTCGAAGAGGCCAAACGGGGTAACAATGGCGGTCTTCGATATATCTTCCTCAAAGACGGGTATCTGATGATATGCTTTCACAAGGTCACAGGTGCTGAATAAGGTGGCACCACCAAGACCATTGGCAAAATCGTTAATGTGCCGAACAGGATACCTATCCGGCACAGTCCTAGCGTTCAGGGCGCGGTAGTCGCCGCATGGACGCCAGGTATCGTCCTTCTTCGGAGTCATATGCAGTGGAGAGGCCCATGCACTCTTGGATGGTCGAGCTGTACCGTTGTGCACCATATCCTCAAATTCTCGCTTCGCTGCGGTAAGTTTGGAAGGCGCATGTCGACGAGGACGACAGGAAACAGGAGGTCCATCAGTGGTCTTGATAAAGTGCACGGTGTTATGTTTAATGACCCTAGGTAAACCAGGTGGTCGTGTCACTTCTGGGAACTCAGCGAGTACATCGCTGAAAACAGAACTTCCAGTAGAAACAGCCTTAACGCTTTGCTGAGGAGACTCAGCGATGAAAGCGCAGACATGAAGCTTGGTTTCTCCATCAATCAGCCTCTTGTTCCGGCAATCTGGCAATAAATTATAATAGCTCAGAAAATCAGAGCCGATGATAGGCGTGCTGACATCTGCAATGATGAAATTCCACTGGAAAGCTCGTCTGAGTTGCAGTGTGATATCACCATAAGTCTTGATTGAGCTCCCATTAGCTGCACTAAGGTTATAGTCGGCCACCAGTGTACGATTCTTCACCAACCGTCGAGGGAAACAGCACAAGTCCGAACCTGTGTCAATAAGAAATCGGTGCTTGGATGTGCAATCCTTGACAAATAAACGGCGGCCGGTATATAAACAATCAGTAGCCGCCTCTACTGACTGTTGGCAGAGTTTTCCGAGGCCGTCTAAATGCAAGGCTGGATACATTTCGCTGCCTTATCATTAAATTTCTTATGGTACCAGCACAGACGGTTAGGTGTGCTGCTCCTCGGCTGTTTGTGGGAAGATCTGCTTCGAGCTCTACCACGAGGGACAGAAAGTGCAGCTACTTGTCTGCTCAGCTCTTCTACTTTTTGGGCCAACTGCTCCAACATAGGTGCTGATGACTGGGCTGCACAAGCAAGCACCTGCCTCGGATTGCTGATTTCTGCCACCTTGTCTGCCAACTCTGCCAATTTCTCTAATGGCAGTTCTAACTGCGAGGCCACGATGGCTTGTACCTGTTGTGGGAGACGACGCATCCACAGTTGTCTAATAATATTGACGTCTGACAACACTGAGCCTGATAGTGAGCGGAGGTGCCGGAGAAACTGGGACGGTTTCCTGTCACCAAGCTCCTCATCGGAGATGAGCTGCCTTACACGCTCCTCTTCTGACATAGACAGCCGTCGGATAAGCTCTTCTTTCAATTTAGTATACCTCTCACCTACTGGTGGAGGGTTGGTAATTAGGTCTTCAACCTCTTGAGCATATTTAAAATCAAGGTGACCTATTAGGTAACTATATTTAGTAGAGTCCTTCACTATACCTGCAATTTCAAATTGCGCCTCTACTGTGGCAAACCACACCGCTGGCTTATTAGGCCAAAACGGTGGAATCTTAGCCGTAACCTTGCACACTGACTTTTGCCTCAGCTCCTCATTCTCAGCTTTTAGCAGTTCTAACTGGGATTGTACCTCATCAGAAGCCATGATGTAATAAGTTTAAATTATCTTATTAAAGAAAAATAAAATATAGGTGGTGTGCAACCCTAGGCAAAAAAAAACTTAATTTTCTAAATTTTAGACACGGCACAGGCACAATGACCATGCAAGTTAAACAGGTATACACAAGAATGCACCCCAGTACTTAAGCATTAAAAAAAGCAAAGGTATATCACAATGCAAAAAAATAAAATACAAAGCAAGATATCGGGCAATAAATATTTGTAAACGAAAATTGTTACTGTTTCCCAGACAAACCATAAAATAAAAATATTAATACAGTAAAAGTAAACTATTGTTTATAGAATTATAACTTGAGATATTGTAAAACAGAATTACTAGTGGAAATATAAAACAAATTCAAATGAATGCAGTCAATACAAGTTACATGCAAATTCAAATGCAATTGAATTAGTCTCAGAATGCAATTAAATTAAAAAATAATAATTATTATGTAAGTATTGTCAAAACTCTAAAATAAAAAATAGATTAATTTACCAACACCAGGGGGTAAACCAGAACAAAAAGTATATTAGCTTGCTTACCAATGTCTAGTAAGTATGCGGGTAAAAAAAATGTTGCTCACCGCACCGTGGAAACTAAAATGCACTGAGTAAACGCAAAGTTTGACTATACTGAACTTGTTTAAACCACACTTCTTTGATCTTCACTGCACAAAGTAACACAAATAGTGTCTGGCACGTAGTGAGAGTAATAGGCTTGAACCGATGATGATGAACCGACCAGGCAGATGACAAATACTGCTGCTAGCTCTCGGCAGGAACCTTCCTTTTCCAAACTGTACCACCAACGCGGCGATAACGGCGCACACAACAGCGCCTTGCGCCACGCACACGTTGGAGTTAGGGCATGCAATACCGGAAAGTTATCAATACCGGAACTGATTTTCGGTACTAGACAACTAATACCGGAATTCCGGTACTAGTTCCGGAATTGGCTTTATATCTATTTTATTTTAAGGTAACCGTAATATACGTAAAAAAAATAAATAATAAGCTATTATCGACAAAATTTCTAGGAATAACTCTAGACTCAAAGTTACAATGGGGTCCACATATTACAGCTCTTGCTGGTAGACTAAGCTCCGCGGCATACGCCGTTTGGCGAATAAGACAACTGACAGATGTCGAAATAGCACGTCTTGTTTACTTTAGCTATTTCCTCCATTTTTTTAGTATAATGTCTTACGGGATATTGCTTTGGGGAAATGGTGCAAACGTCAACAGCATTTTCGTTCTGCAAAAGCGTGCTATTCGATCAATTTATAAACGAGGGGCTAGGGATTCTCTTAGAGAGTTTTTTAAGGAAACTGGAATTTTAACGGTTGCGTCACAATACATTCTTGCTAATATACTGCACGTACATCAAAATATTCACAAATATGTTAAGAATTGTCATGTTCATACATACAATACTAGAAACAAAAATAAACTAGTTAATGAAGCTTTTAGACTACAGAAAACTATGAATACATTCTTACGCTGATGATATGGTGCTCCTAGCTCCCTCCGTTAGCGCCATGAGACATCTGCTCGCAATATGCGAAAAGTACGCTGCAGAACACAACATGCTGTACAATGCGACCAAGTCAGTGTGTATGGTGTTTAAATCATCTAACACTCCAGCCGAAACACCGCCAATTCATCTAAACGGTGCTAAACTAATCAAGGTCGAGGAGGTAAAATACCTAGGACACATTATTAAATCAGACCTAAGGGACGAAGCCGATATCGAGAGGCAAAGGCGAGCTATAAATGTTAAGGGCAACATGCTCGCGCGTCGGTTCCAGCGCTGCAGTGCCCCTGTGAAGCGACTCCTGTTCACTGCTTACTGCACCTGCGTATACACGGCCGAGCTGTGGTGCAATCACAGCAAAGCGGCATACAGTCATATACGCGTCCAATACAACAACGCCTGGCGGGCGCTGCACCGACTGCCGCCCTGGTGCAGCGCATCCGAGATGTTTGCGGCGGGTCGAGTCCACGGCTGGGCTGCCTTGATGCGTCACACCACAGCGCGCGCGGCAGAGCGCATACGTAGCTCCACCAACACCATAGTCCAGGCGACACGGGCCTGGGCGGCGAGTCCCATTCACCTCGCTTGGAGTCGGTTGCAGTGTAGTTAGTGTAAGTGACACATTTATTTTAATGACGCGACTCGACCTACAAAGTTTTAGTTTAATGTATTCTATTTAATTTAATTTAATATACCAATTTAATTTAATTTATTTATTTACTGTAATATGGGATTTTTCCTGAAATAAAAATGATTTATTATTATTATTATTATTATTAGGGCTTAGTATTCGTTTGTATAATAAAATTCCTGACAATATTACAGCTTTGCCATTTCCGAAGTTTAAAGACGTTACAAAAAATATATTATTGAAAAGAGCTTATTATGGCATTAATGATTATTTCGTTGATAAGAATGCTTGGAGTCGAGACCTCGAGTGATATGCAGGACTTCTCTAAACGCTTTTATTTTAATTTTACTTATAATTGTTTTCTTTTTTTGTTGCTGCTATTTTATTTTGTATAATTGTCTAAAATCAACTCTCAATTGTAAAACATGTATATGTTTGCGGTCAACGAGTGTCGACAATTAGTTTTCAAGTTTTGTGCTTGAGATCGAGTAAGTCATGCTCACTAAAATGTTCAAACTGGTGGCGGCGTTGTGTGTCGGGTCGTCGAGTTCCCTCTAATATGGTTGAGCTCAGCGATGGCTGATCCATGCGTCAACTCGTGAACGGGTGCTGCCAGGGGGGACAGGTCTGCTCGGCCTCTTTGAGACTTCTATCTATCTTTGAGACTTTTATCATATCTGTTGTTGTTGCACGCTCGATCGCTAACATAACGTGTTCCGCAAAAATATGTAAATTAAAATTGTATATGACATGACATCAGAAAAAAAAAAGATAAAAATATTAAATATCATACAAAGCCCTTCAGGCAAGTAGGCGACCAATACTGTTGAAAAGAGTTTCTTTCGGCGTCTTCTTCTCTGCAGTGGTCGGTTCCGAAACGCTAGTAGTTTGTAGCTTTTGAACAATAATTAATAATTTGAATATAATATAATAAGTATTATTTAAAATGTGAATTGACGTGAAAAAGTGCCTGAAAAAGCCTATTTTCTGAATAAATCTTTGAATCTTTGAATCTTTATCACTACACATTATAAAACAAAGTCGCTTCCCGCTGTGTAGTCTGTCTCTTCCTATGTAAATATATGCTTAGATCTTTAGAACTACCCAACGGATTTTGATGCGGTTTTTCTTTTGATAGATAAGAGTGATTCAAGAGGAAGGTTTACATGCATAATATAGTAGAGGAACACTGCTAATTTTAGAGGTTTCTAATGTAATGTCGTAAATATACACTTTTTTTTGCGCTTACATTGCAAACGCTGACTGACCCTACGAGATAGATCAAAATAATGTACTAAAGTATTGTAAAATTTAAAAAGGTCTACAAAAAAAGTCCACAATCATATGTTTATATCTTAAAGATAAAGTACTATATCCATTTCAATGCTTTAAAAAATGGGCAATTATAAAGCGGTAATGGGAAACCTATTTACACAAATAGGTTTCCCAACGGTATTAATCCTTATGATGTCATCATTATTTATCTGTTATCATTTGAAATAGATTGGTTGGCTAAAATTATTTTTTCCCTTTACACCATGCAAATTAAATGAATACTTTAGGAGATAAAGTAAAGTATTCATTTAATTTGCAAATGTAATTTGTAATATCAAAATAATGAGCAACGAAATTAATTTCGTGTCGCCGTGATTCGTCGGGGCCACGCGGGCTTTACGTG
Source organism: Elegia similella (assembly GCA_947532085.1). NCBI lineage: Eukaryota > Metazoa > Arthropoda > Insecta > Lepidoptera > Pyralidae > Elegia > Elegia similella. The sequence goes on from OX383930.1 coordinate 23,773,394, forward strand.
ACATTATGTAGGTACATATATGTAGTAGTAGGCATTACGTATATGTTAATTTATTTGTGGTCGTACATGAACCCTTATAATCTAACAGATATAATGGCAATAAAATATCATATTTCACACACACTTCAATCCATAATTGCTATAAACTGAGCTCGCAAACATTTATTTTAGTCTTCTTATCTATATTTTATAGTAATTCGCTATTTATATATTATACAATCTCTTCCATTCTTATCTAGGAGAAAAGAAGAAACGGCTGCTTCTCTTCCCGCATAGATCGTAAAACCCGATCGAGAGAATGGGCGAAAAGACGAATCAATATCTATTAACTATTTTGATTCCGTTTTCCATCGACACTCCTACCAACATGCTAAACGTGGCTTTTACGTCTTAAAACCTGGACTCTGTCTGCCCCGCAAGGGAAAAGACGTGATAGTATGTACCTATGTATGTAATCCACTAATAGAGCGTGTGATAGTATTTTGTGAACCCATGTATTAATAATCAAGACGATCAATCGACCGTTTTTAACATTTTTTCATTCTTTATATCATTTAGATAGAGATCCTTTAAAATGAAGTAGGGATATGTTTTGAAAGTGCATGAACAAAGAGAGCAATATCGACCAATGTTCGAAGTGTGAGGGAGAGTCAGCCACCCTCTTTATGACTCAGAGGGGAGGACCCTTGCACGTACTGCGGTGCCCTTACTTGCATTACGTACTATCGATCCTGACCATGCCATGTTCTTTAGCTAATTTTTTTAAGGGTTTTGATGAATAAAATATGCAAGTAACAATGATGAGCGATATGAGAAAAATACACAATTCTTTAAATTGACTATGTAGTATGATCTAATTAATTTTAAAATTATGTAATGACTAGTTTCTTTTAAAATTTTTTCACCGCAGAATTTAGATAATAGTGGATACCGTCAGTTTTATTGTTTTCTGTTTTTTTAGGGTTCCGTACCCAAAGGGTAAAAACGGGACCCTATTGATTCCGCTCCGCTGTCCGTCTGTCACCAGGCTGTATCTCATGAACCGTGATAGCTGAAATAGACAGTTGAAATTTTCACAGATGATGTGTTTCTGTTGCCGCCATACCAACAAATACTAAAAAATTTAAGGGGGCTCCCATGCAACAATAGTGATTTTTTTTGCTTGTTTTAGCTTGATAACGGCATTAGGTAGACGCTTGAAATATTCACAGAATATTTGGTCATATATTCACTTAAAAAATAAATTATGAAATAAAAATAAAATGAATATTAAAGTCGGATTCGCGCCCGTAGAATTTCGTACCATTATCAATAAAAATGGCCAAAAAATCATGTGTATGGGAGGGGCTCCCATACAACACACTTAAATAATAAATTTTAATTGAAATGAAGAATATAACTCAATATTCTGTGAATATTTAACTACCTTTTGCAGTTATCAATATCGAGCAAAAAAAGTCACGTTTGCTGTATAGGAGCCCCCCTTAAATATTTGTTTTAATTTAATTATTTATTTTTAAAGTAATATAGATATAATTGAACAAAATATTCTGTGAATATTTCATGCGTCTACCTATTACCGTCAATATCGAGCAAAAACGAGCAAAATTATCAAGTTTCTTGTATAGGAGCCAGAAATACATCATCTTAATAATTTCAACTGTCCAACTTTCAACGGTTCATGAGATACATCCTGGTGACAGACGGATAGACAGACAAACAGACGGACAGCGGAGCCCTTTTAATAAGGTCCCGTTTATGCCCTTTGGGTACGGAAAGCTAAAAAAAATCTGGATAGGTTCAAATGCATGGCGATTCTGTGTAGATTCATCGCTCAATTATGCCCCCAAACAAATTATTCAAATGAGATGTTACAATACAAGAGGAAGATAGGGTTGACGTATTATCTGCATGTTTATCCGACGTGGCCAGTCGGCTGAGAAATTACGCATGTGTTATTATTACAACACTGGCTTTCTGCAGCCGGTTTCAGCACTGACATTATACAAGAGATTCTGTCCCCTATCTTTCTGATATTTAGGCCTGAGTTTGTTTTAACGATTTTTTTTTAGGGTTCCATTCCTCAAAAGAAATAAACGGAACCCTTATAGGATCACTTTGCTGTCCGTCTGTGTTTTTCTCAGGTACGCGTGGAGATATTAAGTTAAAATTCATATCAAATGCTTGGGTCTACTGTCACTTGAACTGTGAAAAAATCAAACTTCTAAGTCAACGCATCAAAAGATACAACCGTTTATGCCGCAAATTCGACATTCGCAAGATAATCAAAAGCTACAGGGTACTTCCCGTGAAATCAGAATCTTGAAATTTGGTACGAATCAACGTCTTACAGCACAAATAAAGGATTTTTTTATTAGAAATAAATTACGGAACCCTTCGTGCGCGAATCCGACTCGCAGTTGGCCAATTTTTACACTATAATGGTACTAGTTTTGTGAAATCTTTATATAGCACAAGATAAAAAATGCTGGACGTGGTCGGAAACCACCGAATTTAAAGGAGCCCCGCCACACATGGCCTTTATAAAATTTGATACCATTTTATAAGCCTCAGGAGTGTGATATAGCAAAATGCAGAGCAATTTAAGCCCCTTACGGTTCAGCAAACGCCATGTTTCAAACTCGGAAACTTCCCGAAGGGGATGTTTTTAACCATAACTGACACTGCCGGGACTAGTGATGTGCCGCTGAGAACGTTCTCGCTGCTGGCAATATTGCCACTGAGAATATTCTCAGGAAACAAGAACGCTGCCGGGAATACTCTCAACGTTCTCAACAAAATAAAATTAGTTTATATTTTATAGGTGATTTTTTAGTGTTTCTTTGCTTTATTATCTGGGCGCTAGGATTAGTTATAAACAAGGCATGAAATGTGTGTGTGAGATATTGGTGTCCTGCTCACTCTTATCGTGGCAAACGCGCGCCGCGGTCTTGAGACACGGCCGCGCGTATTAATGTACTTATGAGTTTTAAAGGCTTAACACGTGGCATTAACACTGTTGTTTTCGAATTTTAAAAATGAGTAAAATAAGCCCTGTTTACGATGATTTTACGCATATAGAAGAAAGCGACCGTATTAAATTTAACTGTAATTACTGTGGTGAATTGTATACTAATAAAAATCAAGATTTATTCGTCACCTCGTGGTGACGCAATATTGCTGAGAAAGTTCCCGAGAATATTCTCGAGAATATAGCAAGTATTCTCGAGAATATTCTCGGGAATATTGGGAACACTGGGAATATAGCATTTTTATTGCAAATAGAGTGTATTGTTTTATACACAATTATCTGTCGACTTTATTTGATACTATTTTACTTAAGAAAGGTTGGTTGTTTCCATTAAATAAAAATGATTCTCAACCGTTCTCATTTAGGAGAACGTTGCCGGGAACGCTGCCGGCAATATTCTCAGGTGGGAGAACGTTCTCGGGAACGGCACATCACTAGCCGGGACCTGATTCGGTGATATACCTCCTTATAATATAACTCCTTAATAGAATTTTTATACTTGAATGAATAACATTTTAGATTGTTGTCGTTGAACGTCGACAAATTACATATCAAATTCGAAATAAAGTTTCTGTAATATAGGGAATTCCAGTTTTTGCAAGGGATTTATCTGTGGTATCAATTTCAGTTTGATACGCTCACCCGTTACTGAGATATTTTTTTATCTTTTGAGGTTTGGAACCCTAAAAATGATTCTTGACCTGGATGTACTAAATATGGAATCGGTTCATAAATGAAGTCATGCGGTAACAAACATAAAAAAAAATACAACCGAATTAATATTGCTTCTCCCTTTTTTGGGTTCGGTTAAAAATAAACGCAATACCATTCGAATACCTACGTAAGGCTGCGATTCCACCAGAGTTGTGCGAAGATGCGTAGCGATGATTTTCAAGAACCATTATAATCGCTTTATTTACCTCGCCTCGCTCGGCACAGCTCTGGTGGAAACCGCTTAGCGGAGCCAGACCTGTCTTCTTGGACGATGTCTTACTCCCCGTGTAGGTATCGATAACATACCTACGCGAGGCGACCCCTTCGAAGGGAAAAACCGATCAAATCCGGTAGGAACGACGCGCGTTTAGTCACAAGAGTTCACCGACTTCGAATTATGAATCGTTTGTTCAGAACTATAAGTATCAAATTGGTTTGCTGTAGGTCTTTAAACTTTGAATTGATATTTCTTTGAATACCTTTGCTGAGTGCGACTTCTGTACTTAAATAGGTACTAGTAGATATTCTGTGGCGGAACGAGGTTTTTGTACGTTCAAAACAAGCAAGATATGTGTGCGAGGGATAGGTCTGGCGAGCGGGACACTGTTAGTAGTCACTAGATGGCGTTTGTTTCAGGTAGATGTGATGGTACGGAAAACATAGATTAGTGGAAAACAACACTTATGTACAGTCAGGGACAGAGATACCTGACCAGGCCCTCTACCTATCTACATCTTGAATTTTCTCTTAAGCTATAAATAATATTAACGTGTAAATTTTATAAAGAAAGACTTCATTAAAATCTTTCTATATATACATTTTCATGTTATTATTATTTACAGTTTAAAAGAAAATTCAAGGTATAGGCAGAGGGCCTGATCAGGTATCTCTGTCCCTGCCTGTACTTAATAATTTGAATGAAATGATGAAAAAATCTGAAAAGAGCCTGCTATGCTGAAGCAGCTGAAGAGGCCTCGGAAAAGGATCATTTTACATTTATAATATTATATTATGTGTATGAATAGCAAAATACTTTCGCCTCCAACTTGTGAACCTTGTTTTCTTTTCAATAAATGGAATCACGACGGCGGGGTTTCCCGCCAAAACACGCGCCATGTTTTCCAACATGGCGGACGAATGCCTCTTTACGACTTCCGTGAAAATTATGGCCATGTTTCGTACGTTAAATTTTTATGCCGACCACGTTGTTTGTCCAAATGCCGAGAAACCAGAAGAATATGCAAAGTAAGTTGCTTTGTTTATGATCTATAAACAAGCACCAACAATAGGTACCTATTATATGCCTGTTTAATGCAATTTAAGAGTTAAAAAATAATACGTCTCATACTTCTATGGGTAGAACGCACGATAAATTATACTGAATACTCTGTCCGATCTTTCTTTTTCTTTGTATTTGTTTTACGGCATTTGACTTTCTACACCTTTTAGGCTTTAGCCCTTTATATTTTTCAACGTGTGTAATTAACGAAATGATGGTGTAATTTATTTCATTGATTCGGCGGAGCCCCTGGTGGCAATTCCCACTAGCTTGATCACAGAACGACGTAACGAAGCGGACAACCACCGGCCCGCTAAATAAATCTCATTACAGCCACACCGTGACAATTTGTTTAAGTTATTTCACACATTGTACATAAACATGGGTATTTATAACACCAAATTACACCGATTTCACTTTATAAAATGCACTAGAAACAATTTGAATAACCATCCAAAACACAAGCCGTGTAGTCCGCCGGAGTTCCCGCCAAGAACTCCAGACGCCGACACGTCCGCATCTACATTTACTTCATTTTGCTTGTTTTGGCGTAGGAAATATTATTATACAGCCAAAATGCACAAAACCTGTCTCGTTCTGCTTTTTGTTCTAATGTTTCGAATCTGCTTTCGTCGTTGAATTATAATTAGGTGTGTGGCGAAGATTTAAGTGGTTGGCATACTTTCTTATCGTTGCCATGACGAATTTTTCGAATTTTTGTGTTTTCTACGATCAAATGCTGCTTTAGACAGCATTGATGCTGTGATATGATTAGGCTAATGTTTTTGATGTGATATGATAACGCATCTGTCTCTCTTCCACCGTTATCACGTAAAATTGTCGTCCGTAAACCGACTTTACAGACAACGCACTTCTACAGCTGTCTGCCTATCTGACGCCAACCCTGTTTGGTTATATCCAGAATCGCAAGCAAATAGCTGTAAAAATGAAGTACAAGTACCCACGCCGGAAACTGAACCTGGTGCCTCTCGTGTCGCAGGCTGTGTGATATCCACTGCACCAAGGACGTCATCACATAATACAAAAATTTAATTGAATTCCGGAATCAAAACAGGTTTAATGATAGTAAGAATAATGTAGGTAGCTACCGAAGCCGCGTTTTAAAGCTAATATTATTTAAAAAAAGCTTTTTAACAAGCTGTTTAGAGTTTCGTAACCGTTGTTTTCCCGCCGAGTTAGCTGGGGTCGTTAAAACTTAACGAGATTAAGTTAATTTACGCACAAAGTTCAACAATCCGTCGGTAACTTAGATCGATTATGTGGACCATCCTGTACTCTCACTGTTCTTTGTTTGCGATACTTTGTTAAAATAATACTCGTTGATAGTCACTTTTTTCCAATGAACAAATGAACATTGTGACGTCACAGAACAACTTCAGATCAATGGCCTAATGTGCCTTCTAAAATGCGATGCCCGTTATTAAATGCCACTGTTATCCTCAAGTGGTAACATAAACCCACTGGGATTCACTCAGATTCATCAATAAAAAAGGTTATAAATAGTAAGGGTCGGTCATGGAAGTATCTAAGTTTTTAGAGATATCGTGTTTATAAGCTCTATTTATTTATTTCAACTTTATTGCAATATTTAAATAACGTACAAATATAATAGGTGGACTTAATGCCACGAGGCATGATACTAAAATTTCGATTTTTAGATATTTTTTCTCTATGTATATATGTATGTAGGTTTCTCCATAACTCTTAAACGAGTTAAGTAATTGAATTTTATGAAACTTGGTTGATAAATATTTAAATTTAAATAGGATAGGCTACTCAAATTTTTTATCCAGTTGATAGGACGTGCCCCAAAAAACAAATGTACCTGAACAGAGTCGCGGGCACAGCTAGTTTATTTTATAAAACTGTTAGAGGCCAGTTTCGCCCTCTATCTACTAAATGGTTGTATATGAACACGGGAAAAAAATTAACGGCAGTAGCATATATAACGAAGACTAAAGGAAAACTATCAGAGCTAAGTTAACAAATCAAAGAGTTATAGTCGACCAGCTTATAGATGTACTCGGAAAAGTACCTAAAATTTTATACAAATTGAATTGAAAATTAGTCAAGACAGTTGTTAGTTACGCTAAACAACTACTGAATATAAATTAACGAACTACGTAAGGTTAAGAAAATATATAATCATAGCAGCTTTAATAACCTAAAATAATAGCAGTGTGTTTACGTTCGACAGTGCGCGGCGCTTGGCGGAACGATAGGAGGCCGCTTGGTACCTATTGCGCTGGGGAATCAAAGTAGGTAATATACCTACGAAATCTTATTACCAGCGCTTGCCTCTACTCGTGGTGGTGCTCAAATGGTTTTCTAATTTATCTTGTGAAGTAGGACTTTATAAATCTATCTTCAGTTATCACCGTGACAGCCTCCGTGGTCCAGTGGTTAAGACGTTTGCCTATAGACCCGGGGGTCGTGGGTTCGATTCCCACGGGAAGCATACTTTGTTTAGTTGTTTCCAGTTTGGTTAGGACATTGCAGGCTTGAAACACCTGATTGTCTGATAATGAAGATGTTTCCGTGCTTCGGAAGGCACGATAAGCCGGTGGTCCCGGCTGCCATCTGGTAGTCGTTAAAGGAACCACGTCAGAGTCCGAGAGGCGGTTCCGAAGAACTCTGACACCAGGGTATGCATGGTCGATTGACCGTGACACCTACTCGAAATGATGATGACCGTAAGACAGTCGTGTGGTCTCGTTTTTAGACGTTAGATAATGGTACGGAACCCTTCGTACGTGAGTTTTATTTAATCTATTACGTTATGTCAGAACTCGTCGAACAAACACTGTTGTTTATGATGTGGGCTATCTAGTTTTACAAGTAACTCTATAGTTAATACATGTATAAATATATATTAATACACATAAGTTAATACATAAAATATTTATTTAAACTCTTTATTTTTACTTCAGGGCGGATATTATTCATGTACTACTTCGTAATCTATATGTCAATGTCGTCCTCATATAAAAAATGATTTCTAACCTTATTAACCTTAATATGATCTTTTTAGGGTTCCGTACCCAAAGGGTAAAAACGGGACTATAAATGTCGCTCCGCTATCTGTCTGTCTGTCTGTCTGTCCGTCCGTCCGTCCGTGATTTTTTTGCTTGTTTTTGCTCGATATTGATAACCGCAAAAGGTAGACGCTTGAAATATTCACAGAATATTCAGTTTTATATTCACTTTAAAAATAAATAATTAAATACAAATAAAATTAATATTAATAGGGGGCTGCCATACAACAGACATGATTTTTTTCCCGTTTTTATAGATAACGGTACGGAACCCTTCGTGCGCGAGTACGACTCGCACTTGGCCGGTTTTTTTGGACATATTCGAAGCTTTAACCAATAAAGACTGCCATAATTTAACAAGCACCGTACGGAATGCTATTCACAAATCGCTCGCATGAATCGGGGACGAATAAATAACTATAATCGACGAGAAAGGTGTTTATTGTGATCGGAAAGTTTATGGCTTGTTTATTAGAGATTAAGAGTTGCCAACAACAATTTGCTTGAAATAGGGGCAAGAACTAGTCAATTATTGTACTTGACAAGAAGTAAAATTGTATATACCTTGGCATTGCGTAACCTTTGCTTTGGGGATAATATTATCCTTACTATCCTAACTAATATTATAAATGCGAAAGTGAGTTTGTTTGTTTGTTTGTTTTTTACGCTTTCACGCCGTAACTACTGAACCGATCATCATGAAATTTTGCATACAAGTTCTCTGGAGTACGGAGAAGGACATAGGGTACCTTTTATCCCGGGAAAAAGTACTACTCTCGAGGGATCGACATTAATGCATGCGGAGTCGCGGGCGAAAGCTAGTTCTAGAAAAACTCAAGGAGATACGTCATTATCATCATCATTTTAGCCGTAAGAAGTCCACGGCTGGATAAAGGCCTCTCCTGAGGATTCATCGTTCCATGAGAGGATGTTGCCATACTCACCACGCTTGGTGCGTATGGCATTTCTCGCAGTACAAGATGAAATTTTGATCGTTCTGGACCCTTAAAGGGATGATACAGCCCGTTAATATAAACAATTTTTCCTATGGGACCAATGTTGGGAACATTTTTTTGACGTTCCCATACAAATTGACCGGGTGGTCGAAATTTTTTGTATGGAACTGCCCATTTTTTTTTAGTTCCTAGCATTGGTGCCATAGGAAAAGTTGTTCATATCTATGGGCTGAATCACCCCTTTAAGGATCCAAAACGATCAAAATTTCATCGTGTATAGCGCAGTCTTTTGGTTCCTTATGCTTCCGACGCTACTGCCCATCGGAAGCACTTTTGCTGGGGAGGTATAGGATTTTTTTGGATTCGGGAAGGGAATGAAGGTATTAGGACATGTACTACTCACTCGGATGAATGAGGGAAAAGCAAGTAGCTACATGCTTTTCCCCTATTCATCCGGACGCGCGTACCCGATGCAATGACCGGTTAGTCAGTTGAGGATGACATCCCTGATTACAACATACGTGCCTCAGGTAAAACAGCGTATAGTTAAACGCCTATTAAACCATCCTGAATTCAGTCACTGACAAGAGGAACGCCGCTATACGTTAGACACGATACGAGATATCCCCGATCGTATCGCACGCACGTATTGCGAGCCTCTAGTCAGTTACTGAATTAAGGATGGTACTGGAAGCAGCATTGCGCTCAATAACTGATACCACGCAAAGTAGATCTAAGCAGGCGGGGCTTAAAAAGTATATATTTTCGCGAACTAGTCTGCCGCGCGCAAAATCTTAATGTAAACTAAACAAGAAGTATTTTAAATAACTAAACAAGAAGTATTTTTTTTCTAAAGTCATTACTTTAGAAAAAAAATACTTCTTGTTTAGTAAAGTGGTAGTAAAACTTATCATAGCGACCGACGCGAGATGCTTGCCTACCTACCTCCGCTATGTTAACACCATAGCGTAGATATGTTGACACCGCCCCGTGACCTTGACGCGGCTAATCGCAAACTAGCTTCGTCTATGAGTGCGTATTTTTCGTTTTAATTTAAGTTTGTTTGCGTAAATGGGACTAATATTGAATCGTTAGTTGTATGAGAGTTACGCTCCCATTTTTTTTAAATTAATGAGATGGTATATACCCCCTTTAATCAAAGAATCAATCCATAGATTTGTCAGGCAGACAAAAGCTCGTGTTGAGCTGGTTAAGAATTGTTCCTGGTTAAAAAATAATTACAGTAATCCCTTTACTGTATCCACAAAAGCTTACAAACATTAATCTCTTGATATCGTTTATGGCATGATTGAATGTGATATTACAAAAAATCTGGAGTTACAAAAGTATAGAGGGGAGGACGGACGATAAGACATTTGTCAGACTGTCGTGTTTTATTAGATCTCTCGGTTCCGGATTCCGGGGTTCCGGAGCCAGCGGGATTATAGTTAAAGTTGTTGCTTTGCCAAACTAATTATCCAACTCCAATCTTAGATTTTCGGATAAATATGTATGGTTGTATTTTATGGCTGTTGTTATCCGATGTCTTCTATTACTATTACTAAATACATAGTACCTACCTTATCAAATAACATAGCTTGTTCTTGTTTAACACTAGCTCTTGGTTAGGTTCATTGTATAAAGTTTTAAAATTGAAAACAACTCGCTACAATTTTTGATTTCAACGAGTGTGTACTTTCGTTTAGTCTTTAGTGCTTTTATATTCATTTTCTCCTTTTTTGTTCACCCATGTCGACTTTTTTAAATGCTGCTGTCATAGATAGGAAAACCTCTTATCCTAACTAATATTATAAATGCGAAAGTGAGTTTGTTTGTTACGCTTTCACGCCGTAACTACTGAACCGATCATCATGAAATTTTGCATACAAGTTCTCTACGGAGAAGGACATAGGCTACCTTTTATCCCGGGATAAAATACTATTCCCGAGGGATCGACATTAACGCGGGCGGAGCCGCGGGCGAAAGCTAGTTGGCTATAATTTTAATTATGACTAGCTGTTGCCCGCGACTTCGTCCGCGACAATTTCTGTTATTATGATTAATTAGTTATTTTATTAGTATAGATGAATAATTTTCCCCCGTTTCAAAACATTTTTTATTGATGCTTCGCTCCTATTGGTCGGAGCGTGATATTTTATAGCCTAAATTCCTAATTATAGCCTTTCTCAATACATGGATTATCTAACACAAAAAGAATTTTCCAATTTGAACCAGCAGTTCTTGAGATTAGCGCGTTCAAACAAACAAACTCTACAGCTTTATAATATTAGTATAGATTATTGAAAATTTACTCTGTAGCGCTGTTGGTTTTCTTAATAAATAAATAAGTACCATTTATTTCATCTGTGTAGTACTAATGTTAAGGGGATACCTACATTTTGTGTAGTGTGTGGCGCGCCTCACCTACCTCTTACCTATATAAACATGTTTTATTTGAGTCTTATAAGAGTAATAAATAATACGTTGAACCAAAACTACACGTTTCATTTGGTACAAAAGGTTAAAAAAGGTCCTGATCTGCCTTCATTTGAAATAAATTATTTTAAGTAATGTTATTTAACATTTTGTATTGCCCTATTCTGTGAAGCTTATTCTTACACGGGCAGATGCGCGTGCGATTAATAAGCAATCAGTTGATATCTTATTCTTAAAAATTTCAGTAGTATGATACGAAAAGCTTATATAATTCGTGTACCTACTTTATGTTAATATTTCATCTCTTTTTAAAGTTCTGTACCCAAAGGGTAAAAACGGTACCTTTTTACTAAACTTTTACTGTCCGTCCGTCTGTCACAAAGCATAAATAAAATAATAATAAAAATAAATTAGAGAAAGAAAGTTTTTCATGGCAGGAGAGAAGAGATAAGATAGAGCGTTGTCCTAAAGGGAACAATAAACATTCATGTAATGAGATAACGGAATCTTCAGAAAAAAAAATGAGTAAATCTAAAGATTAACCATTTTATGAAGTTCAAAAGCTTTCCAAACAATATTCTTCAAAAAAAATATATGGTCAATCAATACGAGTGATACTTGGAGACCTATTTTTTCACTAAACAAAAGGTCATTGATCTCTCATTCCAAACAATAGTATCAAATGATGCCGGCTGGGCTGTCTACGACATGTGCCCACCCTTCAAATCGCATCCCTCTGTTTCACTGTCCATCCCATATGTCATTCGAACACTAGTATTTGATATCATATTGTGACGCCCGGGGGTGGTTAGGTGCCAAAACAGGTAATAAGTAATAAGTTCAAGAGCCACGGTTATCTGTGTTAGTTAATACAAATGTTAAATCCGTATACAAGTACCTGAAATAAATACAGGATACCTAAATCGGTGTGAGTCTTCCCGTGGATGTCATAGAAGGCGACTTTGGAAATACAAGCTAAACAAAGCTTATAAACATCTGAGAAACCTCTCTAACCAACACCGTCTGGCCAACGTGGAGAGTGTAGGCCAAGTCCTCTGGCTGCTCTGGCCAAGTATGGCTCTAGTAGAATAGAGAGGGTCGTGCTCCTGTAGAGACTAAAAAGACCTGATGATGATGATGATTTATAAATGTATATCTGAGAGTAGGTACGTAGCTATTGTTTGTATCACATTATATCTAGGGGTATATATCACTTAAAAACATTACTTCCCAAGTCTTAACCAAATCAATTTAAAGGTAGAAACTCGTTAAATAAAATATTCATCCACATATTTTATAGTTCGGGGGCGCTGAGGGAGCTCGCCCCTGCTAGGGGGCTCGTTTGTATTTGTAAATGGATTTTAAATTAAAACCCCCGCCTTAGGGATCGTCTGCAACATTTGATTACGTGAAATCATGCTTTGTATCTGCGGAAACTCATCTGATTGCAATTTTCAACACGCTTTTTGAAATTTAAATTATTATTCTTAGTGAGATTTATATTGAGTATCTAAAGTTAAAACATATAGAACTACGGATAGTTGCCGCACTTTTTAATATAACTTTTATATCTTTAGCACATAAAACAAAATACTTTATTCTTACTGGCTAATACTTGGTTCTTTGTCTACGACAGTAAAAAAATTAAAACATTAGATATTTCTAGAGCTTTAGCGATTTTACGGACTTAAACTTTTTGTGGCTTCTATCGATATTCTATCTTTTTCTATTCAGCTACACTATCGAGGGTAGTTACCTATACCATATAAATTTCATTGGGGATAGATGCTCCGCCGAGAAAACGAGGCATCTATTCCCCAAAGTTTTTGATGGCAATTTTCTTATACATGCAAGCGCACCGAGACACGCGAAACGGTGAACTTATGTATAGTTATAGAGTATTTCGATAATAAAATATCATGCGGTTCATTTTAAAATTTCGGTAGCATTGCAGCTGCCAATGTTGCCGAAATATCAGACTAATCTCAAAAATAATCACGGTCCCGTAGTGACAATAATATGAGATGTATATTTATTTAATTTTGTTGTAAAAGCTGAGTTCCTTTGAAATACCGTAATAAGTGTACCGTGCAATACAATATTGCGAGCGATATTTATATTTTATTGCTCATGACAATTTTCCGCCTCGTGGTTTTCAATGCAGATTTTTCTCATTTCCGATAAGTGCTTGTAATATCATGAATTTATATCGTTACATTGGTTGGACTCTATGATGATAAAGCGACGGTAGGTAGGTATAATAGCTTTGAAACTAAAGTATTTAATCTATCAGATCTGAAAAGCATATTGCCGTGATAACGTCTTATAAATCGATGAACGCCGGCCGCACGCACCAGAAACTGTCACGTTCCGTATGCAAGCGAGAGAGCGATAGCATTCGGCTTGTGACCCATCTATCTCTCTTCCACCGTTATAACTTTAGATTATCGTCCGTAAACAGACTTTACAGACAACCATATTTTCTTTTATAATACTTGGTAGATTTTTATCTATTTTTTATCGACTTTAACGCAAATTATCCGCTCATGATAAACGACAACATCGCAAATCGTCAAATTAATAGCAATAGGTCGCGGAATAGCAAAAATTCTCCATGTTTACAAAACATAGTAGCGAAGCATTGAATAAGATTTTTTCTAATTCAATGTTGCTAAGTTATATCGAAATTAGTTTAGTTAGTATCGTTTTCTAACTTTTTTTTTTTCAATTCTGGATTCCATTAGCGATTCTGATTCTAGGAATTCAATATACTTAAGAGATTCAAAATCACGCGGTATAAAATTCTACCGAGGACATCAATTTGAATAAAGTGGCTATAGCTATAAGTTTGTTGGCAGGACAATATTTCATGTCTTTTAAATTTTCTTTTGAATAGATTGTGATAAATATACATCTATTCTCTTTTCTAGCTGTAAAAATCATTTTTTCATATTTTAATGCAACATCTGGGCTTACAAATGTTGGCTTATATTAAATAATTCTCTTTATGCAAAGCGAGGAACATTCTCATTTATTTTGGTGACATGTGTTGGAGCCGAAAAGTTAATTTAAATCGGTTCTTCTGTTTCTTTTCCATGCATTCGTTATGTAACGTACCCGAACTGAGATTAAAAGAAAAATAAATAAAAATGAAAAAATTAAAGAAAAAAAGTTGGTGCCTTCATACAAAATTTAATTTTTTGGTTTATTTTCTTACCGTTCTTATATATTACGCTTTGTTTAAACGATAAATGATAAATAAATAAATATATATGGAATGGACATATCAATATCGCACAAATTGAGCTAGCCCCACAGTAAGTTGCGAAATTGTGTCGTAGGATACTAACTGAACGATATTATATTATATATTCAAAGATTCAAAGATATGATCGTTTTCCATTATGACCTGACCTGGGATCGAGCCCGGGCACCCTCGTGTCGCAGGCTGGTGTGTTGACCACTGCGCCACAGAGCTTGCCTGTATCATAGAAACTGTATAAATATAAATAGACAAAAGGCTTCCCATCAGTGGGTCGTAGAAAGCTGATGGTGATGATGATGTCAGAGAGTTTAACGAGGAGTGTGACTTAGATATTCACCACGATGCTCTCCTGAAATTCAAAAACAAAATACAATCATTGTGTATTTTTACTGCGAGCATTATAATTATGTATCAAAATGTACAACTTGTTAACCTCCTTTTCTTTTATATTAATGTCTTTTTTTTGAACGATCGTTTTTTACTAGAAAATGTTGTGTTCACCTTTAATTGGGTTTCATGCTAGATTATGTATCAGATAATGTGAACATGTTGGTGTACCTTAAGTAAATAAATAAAAAAGATGTCACAGAATAAGTAATAAATATTACTAACGATGATGTATAAATAAATACGGTATTTGTTTTGAAGTATGAAATGTTATGAAATCACTTGATCAGTCCTTCTCTACTTCAAGCCCATGGTTGTTTTTCAACGAAAAGGTCATTGTGGTAGATGTTAGACAAAGTTTACCTGCGACTTCTTCCGATTAATTGTGTTATTCCTATGCTTAGCTATAACATTTTTGATCAAGACTCATTGAGTAAGTAGTTTTGGCGTGAAATAGAGATACAAACAGCCACAAGGACCATTGAATTGTGACTGGTGGGACAAAATTTGTGTACGTCTCAAATCGGAACCTCAACCTTTATAATCTCAACTCCTATCGCGTACGATTTGTTTCATACTCACCACATAGATGGCGCCATAGGTCTCTTCACAACTAACGAGACTCAGACAAAGGAAAAAACTAGTACTCACGAAAGATATCTTATTTAAGATAAAAATTATTTTCGTCATATATTAAAAACATATTTTTCAGTTTTACTTGGTTTTACCAAGTTTAGGCTAACGCCATCTAGTGACGGGTGGAAAAAACTGTGCAGCGCCCTCGCCGTCGCCCATAGTGGCAGTTAATGGAACCAACTGCCTCGACCTGCCGGCATGCTTGCCAGCCACCTTGTACGTGCTTATAGTCGTTAAGTTGGGCCAATATGTTTGTGGTTGGCAGTCTATACATTAGTATTATATTGTCTTTGTCTGTCGTGCATTGTTCGCAGCGGGCTCGGCCATAATCGTAAATATTGCGTTTATGGGCGGCCGTATGCGTGACGATTTGAATAAACGTCGTTTACAAAGGTTTTATGACCTTTTTGATGAGATAATTGCATGTAGCTAACAGCTTTATGGGGATAATGTAGCTTGTATATATCGATATATTATTATTTTGAAGCTACTTTAAAAATAACGTTCCGATAGCATTATTTATATCATTAGGTTATACAGTCTGTTTATCATTATATTAAAGTAACGAGAGTTACTTTCGCATTTATAATATTAAGTATGGATGGATAGTGTAGATAAAAAAATATTACCCTCCCCAAGTACCTAGGCTTTAGCATTTGGAAATACTAAGTCGAGAAATTTGCATTAGTCCAACCAAAGACAAAAGCACATTTCCATTGTCACAGACTCCGCATTAACAAATCCAATTACCGGTTCAATGGCTCTCCTTAATCACATTTCACACATTCCGAGTCTAAAACATTAGCCCAGTCCAGCACCTAATCCCGCGCTATTCCCTTTAGAGCTGCCCAACAAAGGGCAATGGGCGCGAGAGATAAAAGGATTAAAATTTGTAAAATTTATCACGCCGCCTGGAATTAAAGTCTGCGGAGTGTGAATAGGTTTGATTCTGTCGCGATTCCAAAGATTTAGCTAATTTATGAAGGGTAGGGTAGCGTCCTTGGGAATTAAACGTTTAGTACGGACTTTGGGATTACTGGAGCGCAAATAAAAGGACCATTCAAAAGTCCTTTATTTTCTTATAATGCCATCATCGAACTGACGGGGTCGACTAACTTTTCTTGCCACATAACTTTTATAGATTGAAAGAGAAATTATTCGATATTAAAAATGCGGTTTAGATTAGACGCGATGACCGAACGTTTTACACTCCTAGACTGGAGTTTAACTCGTGCTATTCGACGTGTTTCGCATTTATCCACGTTCCTGTACGATAAATAACGCTGTGACTTGTGTTGTGCTCAGGCTGAGCCAACTTTTCTTTTAGTTTAGGTGTTTAGGTTTAGTAGCCAGCTTTGTTAGTTTCCTAGAATCGTAAATCATGATATTTAGCTACAAACATAAGGGTGTTAGAAGTTTGAGGTGTCCGTTGTAAGTAAACATCAGCATCGATTTTGATGTACCTAGTTCGGTTTTTGTAAAGGTAACTGAATCAAAATTGTTCTCAGCTTTGTTTGATTGAAATCGTTTTAGCCGTTAACAAGAGATAATATATTGTGTAACATACAAATTTCTTTAGTTTCATGTATGCTGCACAAATTTCGATTTAGCGTCCTTTTTTCTCCTACTTATAAGAGTTTTCAATTGTTATCTACATTTCAATAAAATGTTCCCAAAATTAATGATATAACTAGTTACAAAAGTTTCGTCGTCGCGTTGGTCACACATTCAGAATGTTGAAATTCCTGGGTTAGAAATACCGAGAACGCGACCACATATACCCTTAAATCTAGACAACATTGTTATTTAAACCCTAAACCCGGGTCACTTCTAAAACGGAATTAGGGAATACGTGACCCGAATATGGGCCTTAATGCTCTGTCGGCTATAAATTGTACGCAGGGTTGAGATTTCTTAATTTATTATTATTTGAATGGCTCGCCATGATAAGAGTTTATGTAAATGGAATCTGCTT
The DNA here is from genome assembly GCA_947532085.1 of Elegia similella. Classification (NCBI taxonomy): domain Eukaryota; kingdom Metazoa; phylum Arthropoda; class Insecta; order Lepidoptera; family Pyralidae; genus Elegia; species Elegia similella. The sequence continues at coordinate 23,791,129 of OX383930.1, forward strand.
GGACACAGGTTTTCCAAATTGATCTAACAGAAAGAATAGTGTCTGAATTCCGGGAACAGGATATTAAATACCTACTAGCATTTTCCCTTGACCTCGTCTGCTTAGAAGTCGATTTGACAAAGGAATCACGTTTTTCCATACAAACTCTGCCCCCATTTTTCACCCCTTTAGTAGTAGAATTTCGGGAAATCCTTTCTTAGTGCTCACTTACATCATGAAAGGCACCCCTGTACCAAATTTCAAGTTTTTAAGTACAGTAGTTTCGGCTGTGCGTTGATTATAAGTCAGCAAGTCAGGTTTGCCTTTTAATATACAGATGAAAAGGGTTGCCACCTACACGAAAAGAAGTTCATCCAATATTTTTTTCAGATATTTCCGATATTTTACCATGAATTCGTGACGCAAACGGCATGACGTTCTTTTTCGCCGACACGACACGATTCACAAATTCGGTGTTTCAAACCTGGCCATCACGTCAACTCCATTTGTTTCAAATGTTATATTTCAGATTGACCATGACATGAATCATGACAGACAGATAACTAATAGAGGCCATAAAGGCGTCTAATCCCAACTAATATTATAAATGCGACAGAGAGTTTGTTTTTTGTTAAGTTTCACGCCCTGTCTACTGAACCAATCATCATGAAACTTTGCACACAAGTTGGTAATACGGAGAAGGACATACGATCACCTTTCATCCCGGTAAAAGTACTGCTCCTCGAGGGATCAATATAAACGCGAGCGGAGCCGCAGGCGAAAACTAGTATTATATACTTTTCTTTAACGATTTTTTTTAAGAGATTAAAAAGTGTTATAATAATCTAAATACCATCTTGACACGGGCTAGTAATTATCCGTGAGATGGGTTCGCCATAGCTCATAAAAATCTTCCTACCTGCCCCTACCACGATTAATTGCCTCCACTTTTTTTCGAGATCGGTTCATAATGGTATAAACAAAATATTTGGTCAGTTAGTAGATTCTCTTCAGCTTTGTTTAATTTTGTTTCTGATAATCTAAAGAGAGTTTAACATTTGTAAAAGCAATCGTGTTATCTACGTATGTGTTAAAATATTTTATAAATATACCTACTATGTTAATAAGTTTGATAAATTAATATTTCAAATTGGCAATTAGTATTTAAGAGTTTGTTATTAAGTTCGAATGCTTACAGCATTCATCTTCCAAACAAAATAAAAAAATATTATAAATATGTTAGTTTATGTATTCAAGTTTGTTACTCCTTCACGCATAAAGTACTGAACAGACTTTGATGAAACGTTACAATAATATAGGTTATATACATCGCAACCCTAGTTAATTTTAACAAACAGCTTAAAATAAAACGGGGCTACGGCCCTGAAGGATAATTAGCTGTATCTTCTTAGGGTTTGTACCACTGGACTTGAATGAATGAATAAACAATTTATTAAACACAATTATATAAAAATTATGTTTATTAAACAAATAATGGGTACAAAGGCGGACTAATCATCCAGATTGGTCGTGCGTAGCTAGCACAGAAAGTCTGTGGTTGCTAGCGTTAAGAACCTGTCGATATTATCCCGCCATCTTGTCCGTGGTCTAAGCCTGGGTCCATCATGTACCGTTTAGCATTGCCTTCCGTCCCGATAAAGCCGGACAGTGTTAGGCTTTTTGACCTTTGGCCGTCAAATTTGCCCGTTCGGCTTTTGATAGGCTTTTATACTATCGTTCAATTTAATAATCATCTTAGTCAGTAGCGAAGAGCGAGCATGACGAGATTAACTGACTCGAGCAACTAAACGCAAGTTCACATAAACTCCAGCTTTTTTAGGTACTTGTTCCTTAATTTTCTTTGCGACCCATAAACTAGGAAGGTGTTGGATATGAAAGTAATTGGGAATCAGAGTAGAGGTAGGCCAAAGAAAAGATGGCTTGAGTGTGCGAAGGTGGATATGTAAGAAATTGCTCAAGAAAGAGCGAAATGTAAAATTCTCACATGCTGTCCCGACCTCACTTAAAGTGGGATAAGGTGAGGAAGAAGAAGATGAAGACTTTGGGACGCAAAAGTACGGCTTTTTTGACGGGTACGTCCGTCTATTTGATTTTTAAAGATGGCAACGCTACACATTTAAGTAGATGTATAGATATTAATGTTTATTCACATAAAACATATTATTAAAATAATTAGGCAAAATAAACACAGAAATGACATAGACATATATTACCAAGGTACGTTACTACATACAACTTCAAACTTCAAAGTGTCTTAACGCTGACGAGCGATCCCTAATGTTAGTCATCACAAGTCCTTAGCATCTTCAACTAACGCACAAATTAGTTCTCAAACTTCACCTGTCACTACTAGTTGCCACTACCTGTTTTAAATTCATAAAGGTACCCAGAAACTGATTAAATTCGCCAGACACCTTTTAGGGCAACCTCAAAGTGGCGAGGCTCTATCAGTAGGACCCTTTCTAACTTGATTATATGTAACTAAGGACGGCTAATATGTTAGACTTACATAATGTCTGGGACGTGCCCTTTGTGCGAGTTGACTGTGTGAAAATGAACCAGAATGACAGATGATTGGCATTTCAATTCAAAATCGCATCAATATAACTGTTTCAAATAAGAACCTAGTCGTATTTATGTCGGATATTAAAACCTTGATTTGCGTTCATAACTGTTTGATGTTTCATAACTGTTTCATCATAAATCAAAGAAGAAGTAAATACTGTAAATAGTGGGTATTATTTACTACTTGTATAATACTTGGAATGCGTATACCGGTAATTCGAAGTCACGGTGCACGGTGGTGTAATGGTATCACACTTAAGGCATAAACCTAAGGGACGTGGATTCGAATCCTACCTGTGGCCGAGTTCTTTTTCATCACAATTTTTTTTAAATTTTAATAATACACTGAGTATTGTAATTTTAATTCTATTTCAAAACAATTGAAACAAAAAAGAAGTGTTTAAATCACAGATGTACAGATAGACGGCTGCCGAGAAAGCTCACATTTCTTAGCAGCTGTCTGTACATAAAAAACGTAAGTATCTAGCTAGAAAATGCTTTAGATCCAAAATAAAAAAATTCGACACGCTAGTTTTCGAGAAATCTGAACCTAAATATTTAGAAAAACAGACAAAAGAAAACACCCTGAGTACAAAAAACACTTTCTTAACGAAAAACTTTTTACTATTATCTACTATGGATACTAAGACACTGACGTCGAAAATCAAAACAGCCTGGTTTATCAAATGTATATAAAAAAAAGTTTTAAAACACAAAAACAAAAACTAGTGTGTCGATTGCTTGAATTTGCTTCAAGCATTTCTTTAACTTAATTTAAATGGTCCTTGTATAGAGAAGGAGTGCAGAATGCTTATATAATTTTTATTTTATTAGACCCACCAATTTAGGCAGTTCCTGCATTTTGTCAGGTTTTAAACAAACTCCGAATAATTTGGCCGGACACGCCATCAAAAAGCCTTATTGTGTCCTTCTATATCCGGACGCCTGGCAACCCTAGTTGTACTATTGGGTGGTAGTTCTATTAATGATACAACGTGCACTAATTTATACCACTAGTGATGGTACAAGTGGTATTGATGAATCCCATTAGTACCATTGTTACACAGTTGGTACTTATGTATCCCCGTAGCTTCATTGAAGTTACAAATAATACCTGATACGAGTATATCCCAAATAAATAAAAGTTGAATGAAACTCTTTTCTCGTTCAACTTTTTTTCTGCCCTTTTCTGTTCTGTATTCTGACCATAGATCCGTCAGGATTATCTTATCTCTATGGTTCTGTCTGACAGTTGTGTACTAGTAATAGTATTTTCTTCGTATTTTGTGGTTGTGTAGCCTGATGTAGCAGATACTACGAAAAAGGATTTTGCTCGTCCTACTACAAAAATAGGCAATTTAATTAAAACAAACCTCAATACAAATCCGGGAGCAGATAAGAGCCATTCAGCTCTCAGAACAAACCGGAATAATCAGCAATCAGCCTCTGTCACGGACGGTGATGGATTTATTACAGTAACAATTAACTTATCCCTCGGTACAGATTGTTTATCATTTGTTTAACATTTTTATATGATTGCTGAATTTACAAGGTAAATACATTATGGATTTTTAAATAAAATTAAATTTGGCATTGTCAATTGGAATGAGTTTTTGAGATTTTCGTACTTTATTTATATAGGCTGGCACTTGACCAAGGCAATCTTTTGTCAAACTAGGCATGTCCTCAAAGGTACCTCATTTTAGATGCATCGTGTCAGATGTTAAAGGGGGACAGGGCGGAACACCCAAGTAGTTCTGGTTCCGTCAGCATATTCTTACAAAATCTTGTCATCAGTTTTGCACGCTTTGTATAATACAGATTAGCTCATTGAAGGGGCAATCAGTTCAATGCTCTCAATCAATGAGCCCTGCACCCCTTAAACGAAACAGCAGGAGCAGGCATACATTTACGCTGCGCGGTAGAATAGAAAGAGAGGGGGATATTACTTCCTCTCCTACGCCGCGCCGGCGGCCTCAGTTGACGTGTCCGTCACGAATTTTCGATCAGAACACGTGACCTTATCGAAAATTCGTTACCTTTTCGTCGCCGTTAAAGAAGTTTTCACTTCAAAAAACTCGTTATTTATACTCTTATTAAATTAAGAAATAAAATATGGTGAAAAAATTTCAAGCGGGCGGTATTTGAACCAGCGACCTTTTGAGTCTATGTACGACATTTTCACCATATTTTATTTCTTAATATTAAATTAAGAGTATATCAAAATAACATTGTGAATGCAAAAAAAAAACAAAAATATTACATCTTATAGTTCTAAATATCCCAAACTTTTTAATGCAAAGAATTCCCTCCCGAGCAGTCGGTTAAAAAACGATACCATATTATTAGTTGTTCAAATTATCTTTTATTTTGTAGTGTAATTACATAGGAATTCTCGGGCGGACGCGGCGCTGATGCATTTATTCGGAACCCTATAAATTAAAACGCAGGAGAAAAAACGGAATGGCGGCATTGAATCAATTATATGGCCATCAGGACGAACTGGTTCCAGGGATGACTGGACTAGCTCCCGTACAGGTAATGCCGAGTTACGCTTGGTCGAGAATGTCTGGAATAAGTGCCTGTATAATTTTGTAAGAGCAATGTATGTAGAAATATGAATAACTATTAGTATATCTTAGAAAAACTCTTACAAGATTTTTTATAAGCTTAAAAAATATCTGCTTATGCTCAATTTTCGCAGTGATTGCATTTTTAGGGTTTCCTATTAATATCGCACCGCTGTCTGCATGTTGCCTGTCTGTCTGTCTGTATTTCCGTCTGTCACCAGGCTGTATCTCATGAACGGTGATAGTTAGACAGTTGACATTTTCACAGATGATGTGTTTCTGTTGCCGCTATAACAACAAAAACTAAAAAAATGATATTTAAATATAAAATAAATATTTTTGGGGGCTCCCATACAACAAACATGATTTTTTTGCTCAATTAAAAATGTTCACAGAATATTTAGTAATATATTCACTTTAAAAATAAATAATAAAATTAATATTAAAGGGGGCTCTCATACAAACAACAGGATTTTTTTGTCGTTTTTATAGATAACTGTACAGAACCCTTCATGCGCGAGTCCGACTCGCACTTGGCCGGTTTTTTTTTATAAAGTGATTCAAGAGGAAGGTTTTAATTGACCGCTAATTAATTATAAATGGAGTAACTATAACACGACTTTGTTTAATTATTTATTTATTAAATACTCTAAGTTATTCATTGGAACATTTTTTATCTACAAATAAAAATCTACAAAATATATTTTGATCTACAAATTGTAACAACTCCAAGCAAATAATATTCTGGTCTGCAGCATGAGTTTGAAAGGTCTGATGTTAAACAACATTACCGCTGGGTTTGCTCGTAAAGCCTCGGGTCCATAGCAATTTGTTTCGCGTTAGACCCTGTACACTTTTTCCTGGTTTCTGTGCCCGAGGCGAGCCACCCTTTTCACGGTATCGAACTGACGAAATTGCTCGCTTTGTACGGTGCAGTTTGTCTTTCGGCTATTGTTTAAGGATTTTGAGTTATTATTTCACTTTTGCAAAGCTAGGGGACATTCGATTGTTATTTGTATTGTTTTTTAGGGTTCCGTAGCCAAATTGTGAGAAACATATGTAGATGAAATAAAAAACCCATGATTCAAACGCGTACTTGTCCTATATGCGATATAGTACTATTATTTTTAACTCGCATCATTATATCAGCCTATCTTCCGTCCATTGCTGAAGCCTGAAAAGTATTTAACTATTTATGATTGGACATCTTCCATGCTGGTCTGGGAGAAAATAAAAAAACGTAGAATGTGCCAGCTGCTTCTTTTCCCGCGCAGATAGTAAAAGCCGATCGATTGATTGGGCTAAAATCTGCGGAATCATGTCAATAGGCGATGCGGCTAGCAACCCATCGCTATTTTAATTCCGTTTTACACGCCCTCCAACATGCTAAATATGGCCATAAGGTCTTATGGACCACGGTTATGGACCTAGGCTCTGTCTACCCCGCAAGGGAAAAAGACGTAATACTATGTTATGTTATGATTGATATAAGTAAATAACCATAATAAGTATTATACATATAATAATAATCTAAAACCTAATGAATATTTGATTGTCTTTTTTTTTAGTTTCGTTCAACTCATATTTGAGTTGAGGACAAACAGCCATATTATTTGATGCTGCAAAGCGTAAATAATACGTTCTGTAATTTTTATCATCAATTTCAATTAATTTCATCCATAGTATTTAGGTTGACTTTAGCTAAAATATAAAATAGGTTGAATACCCAGAAATACTATAAAAGTGCTCTAAAATTAGTGCTTTAACAAAAACTTCGAAGATAAGCTTTACCCCAAACAAATATCTGTACAAAAATATTCAATTTTATTATAATTTTATAAGTATCCACGGCACTCTCGTAAAACCTTAGCTGTCAAAACACGAATTTACTGCAGTTCCTATATTTTCAGAGGCTTTACAGCCAGAGTGCTGCGAAAAAAGCTGTTTTATTTTCCCGTATCGCAAATGTACCCTAGTTGTTTTCAACGTAAACTTCCAAAGTATTCCTGTGGTTTCCCCTTGGCACTATTTGTTCATGATCTAAAGCAGTAATTTAAAAAAAAGCATTTTTGTTTTACTTTTCAGTACTATTGAATATTGGCCAGCAGCCTACCAGCAGCGAGACAAAATGGTTAATTAAAAAAGAAGTATTTATGGAATGTGTTTTCTAAACCTCTTTTATTCAATCAAGCGATTGTTGGTCTATATTTTTGGGGTTTCGTTTAATACAGTGTCAAAACGGAACCCTTATAGGATCACCGTGTGTCTGTCACAGCCAATAGGCTCCGAATCTCTAGCCCGATTATGTTGTGGCACAATTGAGATTTGATATGTGAAATTTAAACATAAATATGTTGCGAAAGTAAATATTTTTTTAGTTGAGGGGCTCATTCAGGCGTCGCATATTTCTTTTATATAAAATAAATAAAAAAAAATATTAAAGTAAAAAAAAAGTTTTGCAAACAATATCTTGCTAATCTATCTCTGCAATCTCGTGCTAATCTAAATTTTCAATATCGTGATATCGAATAAAATAATTGTTTATAGGATTTAAGATATATTTTTTCATAATATTAGAACATAAACTAAATAGACGAATATTCACCATTCCCATCTTATCTCAATATGTTACAGGAAATGTATGTATGCCTATAAGAAATGTATAGTTTAATTATTGGGGGGACAATAGAAAAAAATATATTTATCGTACGGACCCTTTCCATTCTAGTTCAACTCGCACTGGCTGATTTTCTGAGGAATCTAACATTGACATTAATCACAAACATTAAAAAAATATATGACTAATTTCCTGAGCTAATTTCTAATCCTATTTATTAATGTTCTTAAGTATTCCTGGCGCATTTCTCAAATTCAAATAGTGTAAATATGTAACATATAATATAATAAAACAACAGTAGATATATTTGTAAAAGTTGCGTGTTAAAAATGATTCAAGACGAGTGTAAAGATATAATTTGGGTACGAATTAGTTGGTACCAATGGAAACCAGCACCTTCAGTGGAAATGCCGACTTTATTTATAGTCAAGGCGTCGCAAGCATCGATCTCTACTCGGGCTCCCTTGATGGACTGAGGAACTTTTGATTTGGGTTTTAAATCGGTCGGGACTCGGCTGACGGATTCTCCGACCTTTACGTTGATGGACTGCGCTGCAGTCCATCTTAGTCTTCGTTTAGGAGAGTTTGGTGGAGCAAGAAAATGCTAATTCGTTATTGCAGAGTTGTACGCATACGGATAATATTCTAATAATACGAGTACTTATAATTTAACTAACCGGCAAATGTTGCTTTACCATATAAATTAAATAAAAAGGGTGTGGTACCCATAGGGGTTCCACACCATTCTTTTTTTTAATTTATATATGAGCAGCAGTAGAGCAGCAGAGATATAGATCTCTGACAGATGGGAAAACCGGCTATAGTTTACGTCCTCGTAATATACATGCTGACTCGTAAATCATGTAAGATATTGAAAAGGGGCACTCCGTACTCGATTCTAGTTCCAAATATATATATATCTAATAATGAAATAGGGGCTTAAAAGTTGACCAAATTATCCAATAAAAACAAGAAGTGTGGACACTTGCGCTAATCAAAGCGCGCATGCCTGTTGACGTGTCAGCCGCGGGCTGTCTAGCAACCGCGCAGTTTCCGAACGTTCCGAGACTTTTTTGATTAAGGTTTCTTTATATTTTTTGACGTTACATGTGTTTATTATTTATTATGTCCTTATTAATTAACCAGTCAGCCTGTATACACAAAACTTTATAAGAATCTGTAAAGTGTGAAGACGTTTCTGCGGAGTTTTGTTACAATCAAACACTGTGACACAAGAATTTTATATATTAGAATAGAACTGGATTAGATAGAAAAAAGATTAGAAGATAATGTATTAAAAAAGAAAGTTTTATTCCACTTTTTACGTGATTGATTGATTACAGAGAGACAGAGTGATTATAAATGTGCACTATTAGAATTAGTACTTGATTAGAAATAAATTGGATTTAAAATAAGATGTACGATAATTCGTAGTTGAAAAGACTTTGATCTTGTATCATTTCAATTTCTTAAATGTATATTATATTGACTACTTTACTTATATATTTTTTGTTGATTTCAGGTACTAATAGCAACTTCAATATAACACGTCATACTGATTGGCTATTCAATCTTTCGCCGTCGGTAAGGATTTTTTGTTTTGTATGAAATATATTCCAGAATTTGCATTAGTACTTATATATAAAATGTACAATCAGCGCAGTCTCGAAGCTCTAGACATTTTACTAGAATATTCATTGTACATTTATTTAACGGCTCAATTTAAGAATCTTCTATCTTAAATTGTTAAATCTTCTAAGAAATTAGAACATTTCTTTTTATCCTATTATTGTTTCCCACTGCTGGGCAAAGGTCTCCCCTTCCTTTTTCCATTGATCTCTATCTAACGCCGCCTGCTGCCAGTTCACCAAGAACTTTTGGATGTCGTCCCGCCATCTCGTTCGCGGTCTACTCCTCCGCCTACGTCCATCAGGGAACCATAGAGTGACCTTCTGGGCCCATCGATTGGATGTCATTCGGCACACATGTCCGGCCCAATACCACTTGAGTTTGGCCGACTTGACACCCACGTCGACAACCCTGCCGGCCTATTTGCTAACTCAGTGTACAACGTTTTGATAGTCATTTCAAAGTACATTACGTTTTATATCTCTTTAATAAAAATAGTCAATCATAGGAAACCCGCAATGTATTTTAAAGTGATTATCAAAACGTTGATCACTGAGTTAGCAAATAGGCCGGCTTGTCTTAGAGCGTAGCTCAGTGTTCTTCGCCCTGTCTATTCGACGAAATTAGAACTTAACTGGTAAAATGAGTACCAGTAGAATAGAAGTATTTTGCCCATGCCGACAATCAAACCAAGATAATAGCTAAGCGAACATGCTTAGCTATTTATCTTAGTTCGATTCTCGCTGAAAGAGGGAATAAAAAACCAGTTGATCAATTATATGACGTTAGAATTGGCCGTGTGGTTTCCGGCAGAGTAGAATAGGGCCACTCCTAGTCTTCCAATGATGGTTCCAATAGGAGAAGAGGCGACTTAGGAAATACAAGCTAAACAAAGCTCATAAACATCAATGAGACCTCTAACCGGCCTGGCCAGCCAAGAAAGTGTAGGCCGAATCCTCTATCTGCTCTGGCCAAATATGGCTCCGGTAGTACAGTACAGAGAGGGTCATGCTACTGCAGTGGAGACTAAAAAGACCTGCTGGTTGGTGATAACTTTAGAAATGAAAAAGAAAAAAATTTTGAAGTAATTATTGCAATTTCTCCCAAAAATATAAATAAGAGTAGTTAGAGCGAATATTCCACTCGAGCTAAAGCTAATGGGGTGAATATGCACCAGCGTCGAAAATGATTTATTGGCGCCCGAAACAAATAATCAGCATACATTTCGACAGCGTTAATTGAATGCTGATTGCCGTCATTCATTTGTGAAACTATTCTGACTGAATACATTCAGATTCCAATGCCTTTGAAATTCCGCTAGTTTCCTAGGTAATAATAATTTATATTAAAACTAGCTTTCGTCCGTGTCAATGTCTATCCCTCAATTCACCAAAGAAAAAATACGTGTACGATATTTTTTGATTATCTAACTGACGGACTAAGTAATTAGGTATATTTTTTTAGGAAACTAGTTTTTTTGTGTGAGGCTTGATATAGTATTTTTTTATTTGATGGACTACCGGGTGTAAATTTTATTTATTTATTTATTTCTTCTTACACTATCATCACAGGTTTCCCTAATACAATATTAAAGCGTAGTTAAAGCGAAACGTACAATGTTTTCATTTAATTGTATCCTCGACATTCATTTAAAGGTCATTTAAGTCTCCACTGGGACCACACGTGGCACAAAAATTTCTTGGTCTCCTCCGTGCTTCGGAAAGCACGCTAAGTTGGTCTTGTCGTTGGTCCCGGCTGTCGTTACTAGATGGCAATCGTTAAGCTATATCAGATGCCTTTAGTCAGCTTAACTGCTTCCGTGGTCCAGTGGTTAAGGCGTTTGCCTGTAGACCCGGAGGTCGTGGGTTCGATTCCCACGGGAAACATACTTTGTTTAGTTGTTTCCAGTTTGGTTAAGACATTGCAGGCTTGAAGCACCTGGCTGTCTTTATTATCAGAATAATAAAGATGATTCCATGCTTCGGAAGGCACGTTAAGCCGTTGGTCCCGGCTGCCATCTGGTAGTTTTTAAAAGAACCACATCAGAGGCCGAGAGGCGGTTCCGAAGAACTCTGACACCACGGTGTGCATGGTCGATTGATCGTGTCACCTACTCGAAATGATAATGAGTCAGCTTAAGCTGACTCATCACTAACCAACACCAGTGTTGGCTACTTACACACATAAAAAGCAAAGCAAGCGAATAAAATACACAAACTAACTTCCACATTTATAATGTAGTTATAATTATGTGGTATTACTCAATAACATTCAGTCCTCAAGTCCGAACAATATCAAAGAGCCTCTTGCAAATCAGCCATTGACTTAGCATAAAGTCCGTTTATACTAATTGAGCCAATTTGGCAGCACTTCTGATTCAGGCGAGTTATTAATGCCCGACTTAGGACATACATTAAAGAGAGCACAGAATTGACTCTTCTTTTAAATGTGTGGCTTCGTAATGCCGTCACAAAATATTCTCCTACACAAAAATAAAATTATATCTATATCAATATTATAAAGCTGAAGAGTTTGTTTGTTTGAACGCGCTAATATCAGGAACTACTGGTTCAAATTGAAAAATTATTTTTGTGTTGCATAGTCAATTTATTGATCAAGGCTTTTAGGCTATAAAACATCAAAGCTAAATTAATCATAATAACAAAAATGGCCACGGACGAAGTCGCGGGCAACAGCTAGTTTTCAGAAGACAGACTCCAACCGCTTCTGATGAAATTTAAATTAAATGGGATTATTTGAGTTGTTATAATACTCTTTTAATTAAAAATATGCCTTTCAAATCGGTTCATAAATTATGGTAACTTTATAATTTATGAACTGAATTGAAAAATAATTGAGGTAATATACAACGTGTTAATGAAAAGCTCAAAACCTCAGACATCCTTATTTCTATTTAAAAGAATTATATAAATTATTAAATTCAATTTTCGCGGTTTTTTATGAAGATATTATCTTCTTTTGTTTTCTTGTGTTTGTTGCAAATTAAAAAGTCTATAGTAATTATGCGCGACAAGGGCACGGGGGCGATGCTACCGCTTCGCGTGCTGCCGCGAGAGTAAAGTAATGATCAAACACGGCGTAATTAAAATACTTTTTTGGTTAAAATTTGACCTCTCTCTATTTAAATTTGTGGATTCGATTCTGAACAAACTAATTTCGGGGTTTGCGCTTTTTTATTAATACGTTGTATAAATATGGCAGTATACTAATTTGGTGGAAAAGGCGCTTAACCAATAGTAAGGCAAGCTTGAGCGTGAACCCGTCTAATATTAAATACTACAAACAGCACATTTAACTGCTGCAGAGCTACGCTTATTTATAAGTTAAGTTTATGGCATTCGGTTATTTCAGTCGCTTAGTTTAAGCTCTAATATTTTCTGTCAAAAGGTAAAGGTGTTGTTTTAGCTGTAAATGGCAATATTATTATCTCGACAATAAATAACTAACTTCGAATACTAACACAGTCAGTTTGCTTGCTTATTTTGTAAGGAAGGAAAGTAAAATATTTTTATAGGTACATAGATTATGAAATTTCCCGTTGTATCTTTTAGTACCATTAGCTTAACATGCCCTTCAAATATTATATCGCCGTCTTTTAGTAAAGTAGATGGAAAGTGCGTGTAAAAGTGTAGGTATTTCTGTTCGCTCTTTATTTTCCTTCTCAAGGCTGGAATGGTATGGGAATTATTTTGTGCTTGGAATCATAATGGGCCCAACTGTCAATGGTGACTGTATTAAGTTTGAAGATTAGACGAGTTATTAAATTCAATGTGCTTCCGTAGAATTGAGTTTTCTTGACTTGGTAAGTCTATTATGAAGGTTTTGTGCGAAAGTGGATGACGGTAATGATATTACTTTTAAACTTGTCAATGAAGATACTTCTTCAATTGTATTTCCTTCAGCGTCACAAGTATTCAATTCACGCACCGATCATTATGTATGAATAAATTCAAAAAGTATGGCTCCGGTAGTACGGGGAGGCTCATGCTCCTGCAGTGGAGAGTAAAAAAACCCTGATGATGATGATAAAAAAAATAATTTTAGACAATGTTTTTCGTAGAATTTGTAGTTTGGGTGAAAAGAAAAACAAAGCAAAACCATTTGCTTTTCTTCCCGCGCAGACCTTAAGAGCCGGTTAAGGGATTGGACGTAAACATGAGAAATCACGTCAAAAGTGATACGGGTAGCAATCCATCACTATTTCGATCCCGCTTTCCACCTTTATGCCCATTGTGCTCTGTCCACCCGCAAAGGATAAAGACATGGTAATATGTATTTGTTTACTTAATTATTAGGCGCCATGATTCTGAATACCAGGTCATAGAACCTTTATTGGAAAAGGTCCTGCAATAAAAGTTAAAGAAAAATCGTTGGCCCAGTTATAGGCTTTTACTTCTGCGTAATTATCAGCGGCGATGTGCGATTATCAGCAGTTACCAATGCGGATATGTGGCAGGTGGCAGCTCATCCTTGTTCTAAGTATGACTTTCACATACATATTCACACACATCACGTTCAAGTCAACTTAACAGGTTTGACTTTGCTGCTTGTTATGGCCTGATTATTTTCATGAACTTCCATACACGTCAAGTAAGATATAATATCTGAACGAGACTCACGGTCACCCTTCGGCGCCGGCGCAGCGCCCCCTCTTGCCACGAGGACAACAGCAATCACAAACACTACACGTTTCATCTCTGCAGTTACTGCTCCAGTTTACTTAAACAGCTTTATATATAGCTGACCGCCAACACCCACGGTCCATCATTAACTCCATACGACACGGCCTTGGCAATTGAATAATCGTGCCTCGTATTGTCATTGGGTCATATGCCAACTGTGTGAATAGACGAGAGAAAATTGCACAGTCACTCGTCGGATAAACTTGAGAAGCCGTTACTGCATTTATTTATTCCATTGCCGGCTTGCAGAAGCTAAGGGCGATGATTTACCAAAGACGTGATTGTTGGAATATTTTAGAAACGTTACCTGCGTAAACGTAAACGTATGCGTGAAAAGCCTTGTCAGTATTATTCGTCGAACTCATATCAATGTTCTTTAATAATATATCTACTCAGATAACCTATTCTAAAAAGACGTTTATAAAACTGATTAAAAATCCTAACTCTATCCGTTTGTTTGATAACTCCTTTTTTCGTTTTGATATCGACAAATCGATAAATAAGGTGAATTATTTTACCGTCTGTACTATGGAGAGTGTTCTAAAGAACTTTTTGAATTGGTGCCACCGCCACCTTTCTACCACCGCACCTCTCGCCACAGGAGTAAAGTCCATCCCCACATAATTGACGCTTGGGTCTCTAAAAATGTCAGAGCGTCACGTGGTTTTTACCTCGTACAGCAGGCTTGTGGAACGGACTCCCATCCGAGGTTTTCCCTATGTGCTATAACTTAGTCCTTCAAAAGGCGTGTTTACAGGTATCTTCTAAGAGTCGGCAACGCATCAGCACCTCCTCTGGTGTTGCAGATGTCGATAGGCGACGGTGACCACTTCCCATCAGGTGGCTCGTCTACTCGTTTGCCGTCAAATGTACATAAAACAAAAAATAATTAAGACTCTTTCACAATCAATACCAATTGTTGTTACTTTTTACTGTTTATATATCTTAAATACTAGTTTAAGACATATCATTTTGTTTAATAAACTAATGTGAGAAAACACTGATTTCCGAAACACAGTGAAAACTATCTCGGAAACCAAAGGCCTCAATTATCATAACAAAACTTGTTTCAAAAAAATATTATTGTAATCCATACTAATATTATAAATGCGCAAGTGAGTTTGTTTGTTTGTTACGCTTTCACGCCGTAACTACTGAACCGATCATCATGAAATTTTGCATACAAGTTCTCTGGAGTACGGAGAAGGACATAGGCTACCTTTTATCCCGGGAAAAAGTACTATTTCCGAGGGATCGACATTGACGCGGGCGAAGCCGCGGGCGAAAGCTAGTTGTTTATAAATCAAATTTAATTTAATATAAAATATTGCATAACTACTCCTGGAAACTGTGAAAACACTGAAAAAAAAACAGCTGTTTTTTTTTTCGTACAATACGCATGAGCTCGAAATGAATCCTATTACGTTTAAAACATATGTGCCCTTTATACGTGTCGGGTTTTTAAAGTTAACATCCTCCCTTGTATAATATTACACCCAAGTAGGGTTGCGTTGTCTATTTCTTATTAGGTCTGCGCATGAAATCATTGTATTGACCTAGTGTGAGCTAACTTTGCCTACTCTTTCAGAGGTAATGCTGTTTTGATTCAGTTGACGAGTCAGATTTTTATCTTCCCTAGTTGTATTGTCTCTCTACCAGCGTAATTATCATTGTTTATTTTCCGCAATAATAATCCTGGATCAACGTTAAAATTAATTAAATTTTCGCAAGGAACATTTTATTCACCATAAGACTTCCTGAACAAATTTGGATTTGTGCGGTGTAGTGCATGGCTGTGAAATGGTTACATACGCTGTTTCTCAAATACAAGTACGTAGCACAAATGTCTCTATGACATGACAGTAGTCAGTCGCGTGCGTACCAGCAAGGTACCAGCACATACTAAAGACGTGTCCCGCACTTGGTGTGGTAGTAAGCCAGTGTAATAATGAGTGGTGAATGAATGAGTCTATGTTTTCTTAAAAGGCCGGCAACGCTTCTGTCACACCCTAGGTGTTGGAGTACCTAGTCTATGGGCAGCGGTTCGCTTACCATCAGGTGACCCGCTTGCTCGTTTGCCGACTTGTGTCATAAAAAAATACGTACACAACATGAGGAATTGTTTAATTCAGGAGATATTGATTTCCTGTACCTAATAGGTGCTAGTTTGCAAAACGCATGCTTTTACTCTCAGGATGCAATCGTATTCAATGTACATTAATGTAACGCAGATTTGAACGGGATTTGAAGAATTCGTGTTAAGGTTTCATATCCTTTGTTTATCAGCAAACTCTCACTGTAGCACAAACTTAGTCGAACGAATGTAGAGTAGAATGAGTCACTCTCCCCATTGCCTGCTGATAGAGATAGATGTGTTCCTAAGTGCAAGACGCTGTTGCCTGAACATTAGGTCTTGCGCTTGCCCTAGTTTCTTACTGTACTTTTGCGATAAAAAGCAAACGCAGTTATTTACAACTTTGTAGGTAAAGCTAGTTAATCCTAAAATCGGGGTTTGCCGTAACATACCTAATAAGGATTAAATTTTTGAAAAACACTACCTATTCCAGAAAAAAGGTATCCTATGTCCTTTACTAGGCCTCAAACTACCACCATCAAATAATATCATTTTCATACGTATTTTTCTGCGGTTCTGGAGCTACCCATGAAGGGCTGGTGTCAGGCAGGTAGCCGGCCGTACAAACTTTCGCCAAATCATATCACGGCATGAATAATGTCATAATAGCGGATCGGGCGGCGACGCATTGCCACTAATAGGGTGGTTTCCTTAAAAAAGTATAATTAGTTCGTTAGTCAAAGAATATTGGACAGTTATTTTTCTTTTGTCAATTGATAAGGAAATGACAGTTATAGCCCGTTAAAATTCTGTGTGACGTCATTTTTTGCTATATTTTTTATCTCAGCCTTATTTTGAGTTATATTTTCAATTTTAATAATATACCGAGCATTGTAATGCTATTTCAAAATCAATTTAAATAAGTAAAAGCTTTCTTCAGTTTAATTTTGTATGTCGATTAATTAGTTTATTCATCATATGTTAAAATTTATACAATAGATAAATATTTTATTAATATATAATTTAATCAACTTTCTATTCATCGGATATGAATGAAGTAGAATACCACACTACTAAATAGTGGGTAGTATTGAAGAAGTACGCATGCTTGAAATGCGTATACCCTACGGGGTAATATGTGATGAGAGAATTCGACGCGGTGATTCGAAGTCACGGTGGTGTAATGGTATCACACTTAGGGCGTTAACCTAAGGGACGTGGGTTCGAATCCTACCTGTGGCCGAGTTCTTTTTCATCACATATTTTCAACTTCACAGTTTATTTGAAGTCGGCGTATTTATATGAAAGATTAATATTTTTTATTATTGATGATTTAATAGTTGTCTATGGTAGGAACAACAAATTTTTTTTTCTTTAATCACATAGTGAAATGTTTCGTATAATCCGAATCACAGCTGCAACATTAATCTGAGAAAAAAACGTTACTTCTAAGTAAAGCGTCAATATCTCCGTCTTTCACAAGTACTTCAGAAGATGAGTGATGGTGGAATTTGTCAGACTTACCTCTGACAAATTCCTACTTAGGCAATCGTGATAAATGGAAAGTGTCAAACAAAGCCCAAGACTGTATCACTCTCCAAATTACGTAGGTATTATTCAAGATGAAAACGTTTTACCTATATTTCATTCTTTTATTCTTTTTAAAACTTTCGTGCTTTAAACACATAATGGGCATGTTTTCTAAACAAATACCATTTAAAATAATTAGTCCTTCTTATAGATTATAGAAAAATATTAGATACGTATTTTTTCTTTTTTCCATCAAACGTGGCTTTTAAGCAAGAAACTAACAGATGCAGTGCGGCGGAGGCGCGCCACAAGAGGCGCAGAGTCAAAACAACAGAATATTAACCTTAATAGTATGTAGCATAAAGTCGATTTTTGTAGTGCGCCCGGCGCCATCATGCGGCGCGCGCGATGCGAAGAGACGCGCGCTGCATGATGAAGCCTTGCTTTGGGTCTTATTGACCTGAGCGTTGTATTATAGTACTCTATGACCTGAGCTCTGTCTACCGAGCAGTGAAAAAGACGTGGTAATATGTATATATCTAATTGTATTCTTTAAAGTAGGATCTTCTTTATACGATATCTAAGAAAGCCCTGTCCGATCCTTGAAAGGGTGATTCAGCCCTTCGATATCAACTTCTCGTATGGGACCAATTTTTATTGACGTACTCCTACAAATTAACCGTGCGGCCGAACACTTTTGTTTTGAAATTTCCATTTTTTTTTTTATTGCTAGGCTTGTTCCCATAGGAAAAGTTGCTCATATCGACGGGCTGAATCACCCCATCAAGAATCGGACAGGGTTTTTTACATATTGTATGTACAATTACCAAAAATGTCATAAGAATATTTTATTTAAAAATCTTTAGACACTTTATCATTTATTTACACGTACATTTAATATTTGCTGTCCCATATCGAGTTGCGAATAAAAAAGGCGGTGTCTGAAATTAGGTGTCAAGTGGGACGACCCCATTTTTTATCCTTTTTGTGAGTGGGTGCCGAAGGGTAAATAAAACAAAGGATTTTAAACCAAATGAGTTTTCGGTCACACAGCTTTTACCATTGTTTACATTCCTCCAATTTCTGCTACAAATGTTGCAATTTGCCGTTGTAAAAATATCACGAAAAAGGATAACTTATATGGACCGACAAAATAAAAAAAATGATATATTATGGGCACTCTGTTCCCTTAGCTAAATTTGTTTTTTATTGATGGAAAAATATTTGGCCAAAGTCTTATAGTTTTCGATCAGTGTTTATGAAAACTATTATAAAAGGCAAATAGCAGTGTGCACAGTTACTTTAGACAAAAAGAGAAAAAAAAAACAAAGGATTTCGAACCAGGATGTGAAAAGACTGGCAGAGAATAGAGTAATATGAAGGGAGATTCACAGACGAAAGCTCTGCTTTTAAATTTAATGATGATCATGTCGTTTTAGCTTAATATTTTTTTATGTAATATAATTTGTGGTAGTGAAATTTTGAATTTAAGTCACGTAATACGGTTTTATCGCGTTTATTACAAAAAACCTTCGATCAAATATAATGGTAGATACACGATTCGCGCTCGAAAAGTGGCACCGGCAAACAGCGCATTAATCGAGTTTCGGAGCTGTTTTGTCCACAGTTTCAATAAACGGCGCTAGCACTAACACGTCTCACGATGACGAAGGTACAGTGAAAAGATGCAATAACTCCGCATCAAAAGTAAAAAAACAAAGATGGAGTTATACTTTCAGTACGTACCCTTTTTGTCGTTGTTTGTAAGTATGCATGATGTTTTGACTCGGCGATATTATTAAGGCTTCATTTTGTCACATTATATTTGATCGAAGCAAAAACCGTATCAAGTAATTTAATTTAAATGTGTAACAATCGCGAAAAAATAAAATTAATAAAGTAAAAAAAGTATGTGTTAACCTACTAGAAATTAGATACATTGTTCTTAGTTTTCATTTGCTAATATAAAGTAAAAAGGCTACGTTAAAAATAAAACCTATATTCGAATAAAAAAAAGAATATACATAGGTATTTCGTTACCTACCTACTATAGAATTGGAAGTTCGTACCGAAAAATATTGTGCAAGAAATTAAGAATGCGAAGATTTCAAAACATATTTGGGCACTCGGTTTCCCTCACCTATTAATGTTAAAAGCTGCTTAGTCCACGCGAATCGATACGAATGCGTTGGCAACCATCTTTTGTTGTTAGGGGATGTTAACCCCTCGTTGCAAGCCACCCCGCGTAGATACGCTCCGATGCGCCGTGTTTTTGTTTCGTTTTTGCCGAATGAGAGCTAAGGATTCGTTCGCCGTGACTTTGAAGTTTTACCCGACTTCGACGAAGTCAAAAGGCGAGTCATGGTTTCGACCGCGATGTTTGTGTTTTTGAAGTGAAAGCTTATTTAATGGCGTTGTTCGCTTTTTGGGATGTGTAAAAATGTTAAACTCACGTCAGGACACGTGACCTGATCGAAAATTCGTAAGACGGACATGTGACATGTCATCATCATCATCATCATCATCAGGTCTTTTTAGTCTCCACTGCAGGAGCATGACCCTCTCTGTACTACCGGCATACTTGGCCAGAGCAGACAGAGGATTTGGCCTACACTCTCCTCGCTGGCCAGACGAGTTGGAGAGGTCTCATTGATGTTTATGAGCTTTGTTTAGCTTGTTTTTCCTAAGTCGCCTCTTACGACCTCCATGGGAAGACTAGGAGTGGTCCTATTCTACTCTGCCGGAAACCACACGGCTATGTGACATGTGAGAGGAAATAATATCCCCTCTCTTTCTACCGTGAGTTTTCACTTCTGCTGACACTCCCGGAGTGCAACCCGTTGTTTTTTGTGATCACCGCTGCCTATCATCATCATCATCATCATCAGGTCCTTTTTAGTCTCCACTACGGGGGCACGACCCTCTCTGTACTACTAGGGCCATACTTGGCCAGAGCAGCCAGAGGACTTGGCCTACACTCTCCACGCTGGCCAGACGGGTTGGAGAGGTATCTTAGATGTTTATAAGCTTTGTTTAGCTTGTATTTCCTAAGTCGCCTTCTACGACATCCACGGGAAGACTTGGAGTGGTCCTATTCTACTCTGCCGGATACCACACGGCTAGACCACACCGCTGCCTATGGATAACTCCAATACCCGGGGTGTGACAAAAGCGTGCTGGCCGTTCAGGAAAACATAGACTCTTTTTTTGAGGGGTCCAACGTCGTATCGATAAGGGAATATCGCCGCCGTTACTAATATGATCATTTGTTCCCTCATCTGAAAATACGCAACATGATTTGATAAATGCCAATTTGTTCGAAGCGCTTTGTTTGTCCGTTGGTTAGGCTGTATGACGTTTAATTAAATATGGCACCTGATAGAGTGCGAAAAGTCCTAAACTTAAGAAAAAGCTTTTGAAATGTACCGTCCTTGGTATCAAATAAACATTGTTAAGAAATATTATTCACACGTAAAAGTTAAAAATGGCTTGTTATATAAGTTTATGGAGGTTGGGTTTTAGTCTTTCTAATATTCTCTATGCCCCGTCAGCATGCATTCATATTTTCGTGTGTTATCTCGAGCAAAGGAAGCTCGACAGAATGTATTCAGAAATATTGCAATTGTATTTTAGAGGGTAGTATTTGTGTCAGTCTCTCAGCCTCTTTTATCAAGGATCACTGCAGCTGCATAATAATCTATATAAACGGGACTTAGCACGAACCTTTTTATTATTTGTTTCTGTTGACGTTTAAATGGATTTACATCCATTTATATACATTATTATGTGTTCAAAGCGCGAACGTTTAAAAAAGAACACTGCAGCTGCGTCTGTCTGTCCGTCTTTCTCAGCTCACTCCAAATCGGATGGACCGATCAACATAAATTTGGCTTTATTATAGGTTTATGTGACATAAAAACATACATGTTACGTAAATAAATATATTTAGAGTATAAGGGACAACGCAGACAATTAAAGAAAAAGTTTTACACACTCTCCTACGTTACATAAACTCTTAGATCCAGGGTTACATATCATTTTTTTTTTTTTATTAATAATTGTTTGTTATTAGTTTGTGTAAGTGACCAACACTGGTGACATAATTTATAACTTAAAAGTTATTTCAGCAAAATAGGCGAATTTTCTTTGTACCTTATCTCCGTACCATCAATGTTAAAAATAAGACATAGTAATGTATGATTTAATTATGGGAGGTACAATTGGTGTCTAAATAAGAAAATAGAGTACAGAAGCCTCTCCATGCGAGTTCGACTTGCACTTGACTTTTTTCGTTTAGTCCTTTTGGCTATACCTTCCCTTAGTTTAGTAAGAAGAGCCAATAGGACTATTCGTTACATATTTCTCTCGCTATCCAATCTAGTTTAGATTCTTATCATAATCGCCATTTATCGAATTGTCTGTCTTATGTATCAAGATTCCAGACATTTCGAATGTATACAACGATATTTTTTTCTATTTATACGATACTTTTATACCTATATGAATCAACAACTAAGTTAATTCATATTTAGGCTCTTGTGTCACACAACGACTATTTTTGGCAGGAGATTTTGGAGTGGTTTGCCTTCTCCTAAAACCGACTACTTCTTTGTTGAAAAACTACCAAGAATTTCAAAATTCCTAATCCTAACTAATATTATAAATGCGAAAGTGTGTTCGTTTGTTTGTTTCTTATGCTTTCACGAAAAAATGTATAGTGTACATTTTATGGCGAGCTCCGTGGCGCAGTGGTTATCACGCCAGCCTGCGAGGGTGCCCGGGTTCGATCCCCTGTCACGCCGTGATGGAAAATGATGATTTTCATTATTTACTATTTATTTGTTATAAAATATAGTATCGTTGAGTTAGTATCCCATAACAAAAGTCTCGAACTTACTTTGGGGCTAGCTCAATCTGTGTGATTTGTCCGTATATATTTATTTATTATTAAGTAAGTACTGTTCCCGACATGACGCGGGTAAAAGCTAGTATTAGGTACCATTATTTTTTCTTTTTAAATTCGCACATCCTTGGCACATTCTAAGCATGTTGTTGTGTGTTTATGAGAGCCTTTTCATATTGTAAAATATGAATACCGTCCAGAAACAGCTTAGCCATTATTCGAGAGTGTTTGTGATACTACTTCGTTGAGGCACGCGGAACAAATGTTCCTCATACAAACTGCATCTCATAATCCTCACATGATATCGTGCGCCGTAAAAACGATGAGGCTGTGCATGCTATCACAGTTATTCGTGAATGTATTGTAAGCTTGTGTGAAGTAAGTTTAAGAGTTTTTATTATATTGTTAGTTGTTAATATTTTGTAAATGAAGACTTAACATGTTGTGTCTGCCGGTATACCTTAGTTTTATCTTTCTTTTCGTAAATTCATCATGTCTCGATTCGTCGTCAGCATGTCCTTTTAGTCTCCACTGCAGGAGCACGACCCTCTCTGTACTACCAGGGCCATACTTGGCCAGAGCAGCCAGAGGACTTGGCGTACACTCTCCACGCGGGCCAGACGGGTTGGAGAGGTCTCTTAGATGTTTATAAGCTTTGTTTAGCTTGTATTTCCTAAGTCGCCTTCTACAACATCCACGGGAAGACTTGGAGTGGTCCTATTCTACTCTGCACGACTATGTGTATACGTCACAGTTATTCGTGAATGTATTGTAAGCTTGTGTGAAGTAAGTTTAAGAGTTTTTATTATATTGTTAGTTGTTAATATTTTGTAAATGAAGACTTAACATGTTGTGTCTGCTGATATACCTTAGTTTCATCTTTCTTTCCGTAAATTCCTCATGTCTCGATTGTTGTATTATTTTTGACCCCCGACGCAATGAGAGTGATGTTTTAAGTTTCACCGCTATGTCTGTGTATGTATGTGTCTCAGTGGCACCGGATGCTATTATAAAGCAGATTTTCTAAAGACGGTTCCTAGATATGTTTTATAAAAATCGGTCTAGACGTTTACAAGATAAAGGTATTTACTTTTCGGGAGTTGCTTATATTTTTATAATTTTATCCAATTTGTTTTAACGTGTGGTTTCAGACCTGTGATAGTTTTACTAACGACTAAACCGATTGTGGTGAAATTAAAATGGGACCAATTTTAGTCATACCCTTTCAAACAAAAAATAATTTTCTTTTCTACAGAGTTCTTAGGTAACAAACATGAAAAAAAAAACTAAATTGATTGACTTCAAAAAAAGGAGGAGGAATATTATGATTATAAAAAATTAGCAACTCCATTTTTTTTAAAAAGAAAAAAAAACTAAAGTTGAGTACGATATTACTATTCTTACGATAAGAAATGCAAAATTATAAACGTTCACCATTAAAAGTTACAGATTTTTATTGCATTGCGCGTGCCAGCTTAGGCCATAACTCTGCCAGCGAGCCTTTTACATGTTAAACTCGATGTTTTCACAAAACTCCTGCTTTTATACGTTTTACGGCTTCGGGCGTCCGGGTGAAGATGACTCACAGTAATCGATGCTCTAGACGTATGCGGCTAAGGAAATGGGGGAATGAAAGTAAACTTTTATTTGATGCTTTCGAAGTAAACTACAACAGTTTTAGTGGAAGTTTCAGGAGGAATATACGTTAGCTCGTCAATTCTCACAATCTTCCTTACTTGGCGATTATGGGCGAAAATCTGCCGAATACTAATCGATACGATACTAGAACCTTCAAAAAACAAGTCTATGTTTTCTTAAAAGGCCGGCAACGCTCTTGTCACACCCCAGGTGTTGCAGTAGTCTATGGGCAGCGGTGATCGCTTACCATTAGGTGACCCGCTTGCTCTTTTGCCGCCCTATGTATGATGCGGGCAGCGATGCATCACTAACTTGATTCCTTTTTCCATCTACACGCCCACCAACATGCTAAACGCGGCTTATAGACCCAGGCTCTGTCTACCCTGCAAGAGAAAACGACGTGATAGTGATAGTGTGTTTAAAGCGTAAAAGTTAAAAAGAATATACATATATATGTGACATGTATGTGAGTTTCTTCATTCCACTATATCTACGCATGATTTGATAATGTGAGGTATCGTTTGAGCTATACTATCTTTGTTATATTCATTACAATAATATACACTTTTTGGCAGAGAGGTATTATATTATTTATTCATCTTTAAAAATCCTCTGTCTGTCCAACCCGTTTGACCAGCGAGGTGGGTGTTTGCCAAATCCTCTGTCTGCTCTGGCCAAGTATGGCTCCGGTAGTTCAGAGAGGGTTATACTTCTGCAGTGGAGACTAAAAAGACCTGATAAAGATCATCTTTAAAAAACTTGTAAATAGTATGTCATTCAAAGGAGAAACAAAATACTTATGCACATATTATTCTGACATAAAAATGATATTATTTTAGTTTGCATACCTAGATTTAAAAAAATGGTTAGTTTGTCTTCTTTGCCTTACAATAAACAATGCAAAATTGTAAATTCTCGCAATAAAAGGTTACCAATTTATATTTTTTGTTTGTCTGCGCGTGCCAGAGAACTTGGGCCATAACTCTGCCAGCGAGTCTTTACAAGTTAAACTGAATGTTTTCACAAAACTTCTGCCTTTATACGTTTTACGGGCTTGGGCATCCGGCTGCTGATGAATCATAGAAATCGATGCTCTTGACGTATGCGGCAAGGAAAAAGGGGATGAAAGTAAACTTTTATTATATGTTTTTGTGGAAGTTTCAACAGGAACATGCTTTATCTCTTCATTCCCTACAATATTCGCTTCTTAGTTTTTCTCTATAACAAATTTAGTTATACGTATGGGCCACAAAGAATTTGCTGTGCCAACCCTACATAGTATAGGGAAAAGATAAAAAAGAAGATGGTTCATAACGAAAAAAAACAATGGGTTGACTCCGGGAGTGCCGGCAGAAGCGAAAACTCCGCGCGGTAGGGAGGGGGATACTACTTCCTCGCCTACGACGCGCCGGCGATCTCATGTCACGTGTCCGTCTTACGAATTCTCGATCAGGTCACGTGTCCTGATGCGAGTTTAAAATTTTTTACCCATCCCAAAAAGTGCACAACGCCGCTTAAGAAGTTTTTACTTTAAATATTATAACAGCGGGCACATAATATATATAGATTATCAACACAACGTGAAATCAATAATATTGATTACATCCTTACTAATATTATAAATGCGAAAGTGAGTTTGTTTGTTTGTTTGTTTATGTGTTTGTTACGCTTTCACGCCGTAACTACTGAACCGATCATCATGAAATTTTGCATACAAGTTCTCTGGAGTGCGGAGAAGGACATAGGCTACCTTTTATCCCGGGAAAAAGTACTATTCCCGAGGGATCGATATTGACGCGGGCGGAGCCGCGGGCGAAAGCTAGTTTTAAATATTTAACATAAATATTTTGTGAAGGTGCTGTATATTGATGGTGAGTAGAAAGAATGTTCATCAAACCAACAGACTGACATGAAAACGAGACAAAGAGGCTTTTGCCGAACATTGGGACATAAATTAAAGACTCTTGCCTCGTTTAATGAGGTTTGTTTGTTTTTTTTTATCAAATTTTGCGATTGACTTTTGTATTTGTCTTCTACCAGATTGAATTTTAATCATACTAGTGGGAATAACTTTACTTTACATGGTGAAATTTTGATCGTTCTGGACCCTTAAAGGGATGATTCAGCCCGTCGATATAAACAACTTCTCCTATGCGACCAATGCAAATGAAAATTTTTTTTGACGTTCTCATACAAATTGACGGGGGGCGGCAGAAATTTTTATTTTGGAACTGCCCATTTTTATTTTTGAGTTCCCAGCAATGGAACCTTGTGGAAAGTTGTTCATATCGATGGGCTGAATCACCCCTTTAAGGGTCCAGAACGATCAAAATTTAATCGTGTATAATGACGTCCTTGAGCTGGTGTGCTGATGAAGTCTAAAAATAGGTAGTTAAAATGTTATGTTAATCACGTCTCTCACTCACTCACGTTTTATCTGGCTATGTGGAAATATATAATACTAGCTTTCACCCGCGGCTCCGCCCGCGTCAATGTCGATCCCTCGGGATTAGTACTTTTTCCCGGGATAAAAGGTAGCCTATGTCCTTCTCCGTACTCCAAAAAACTTGTATGCAAAATTTCATGATGATCGGTTCGGCGTGTATCGTGGCGGCAGTAGTTACGGCGTGAAAGGGTAACAAACAAACAAACTCAATTTCGCATTTATAAAATTAGTAAGGACTAGCTGTTGCCCGCGGCTCCGCCCGCGTTAATGTCGTTCCTTTGGGAACAGTAGAAATGATAAAAATTCCATACAAACCCCTCCCCCTCTGCTTTTCCCCCTTAAGGGGGAATAATACATTTCACCTGCATAGATCTTTAGCCCTTAAGGAGGGGACCATTTCACCTACACAGATATTTTTTTATTGTAATGGAGAACTTCTTATTGTCATATTTCTAAGTAAATAAAAAAAAAACATTCAAACTTTACCCCACCTATTCTACCTCTTCAAGGGGAAATTTCGACCATTTTAACTACACAGATCTTTTTAATTGTAATGTAAACATATATACTTATTTTTATACTTCTATGTCCAGAAATGAGAAAATTTCCATACAATACCCCCCCCCCCCCCCCCCTCTATCCCTTAAGGGGGGAATTTGTAATCCAGAACGTCCAGAAATTAGAAAATGTCGATAAAAACTTACCCCCCCTCCCCAATGTTGCCCCTTAAAGAGGGGATTTTATACATTTCACCTACACAGATCTTTTTAATTGTAATCGAGAACTTACATACCTATTTTTATATTCTAAGTCTAGAAATGGAAAAATTCCATACAAACTTTACCCCCATATTTACCCCTTCAAGGGAGAATGTTGTCTGGTTCACCTAAACAGTTCTTTTTTAATTTTAATTGAGAACTTGTGTACCTACTTTTAAAACTTCTAAGTCCAGAAATGAGAAAATTCCATAAAACTTCACCCCCTTTGATTTTCTAAAAATCCTTTCTTAGTGCTCATTTACATCATAAAAAGAATCCCTGTGCAAAATTTCAAGTTTCTGGGCACAGTAGTTTCGGCTGTGCGTTGAAATATAAGTCAGGTTTGCCTTTGGCCCGCGGCTCCGCCCGCGTAAGTGTCGATTTCTCAGGAACAGTAGAATTACTCGGAATACATTAGTTAAAGACTTTCAATGAAACACCTTAATATTGAATTTCAATTGAAGAACTTCAAAAACGGAATGCTTCATACTAACTTTGCATCCCCGTTATAATTAAGGGATGATTTTTGAGTAAAATATTTTACTCGTGTTTCATACCTTTCAGTAAAGAACCCTCATGCTGAATTTCATTCGAATAACTTCAAAAACGACAGAGTTTCATACTAACTTTGCAACCCGTTTTACCCCCTTAGGAGATGACTTTCCAAAAATCTTTTTCTTAGTGCTCCCCTACGTTATAAAAGGAACCCCTGTGCAAAATTTCAAGTTCCTAACCCTTATAGTTTAGGCACTGCGTTGATATGTCAGTCAGACAGCTTCTCCTTTTTTTTAGTATGGATTAGTATGGATAGGTATAATGCTGTCGTATAATGATGATGAATTGACTTTGGATTTTAATTTTCTTATGTCACTTATTATTTTATTTTATTTTTGCTATATGTTTGCAGGCAAACTCATGCCTTGAGTTCATTCAAATGACGATAACTTTTTTTTTAATGAACCGATTTTGATAAAACAAACTTTAAATGTTTTGCTGAGTTAAAACAAAGCAATTGGTGAAAGTTTGAAGTAAATCGGTTCAGTATTTTCGGAGATAATCGTGATCATACATACAGACAGACAGACAGACAGACAGACAAGAAATTCGAAAATAATTTTTTTGCTCTCTATTATTCTTTTTAAGTGTCCCTCTATCCATTTTAGTCAAAAATTCTAAATGTACAGACAAAATATTTTTACTGTTTTATTATATGTATATAGATAAGGATGTGTAAATATGAAGCAGCACATGCTTTCGACGCCTACCCGTCGACATCATGAGTCACGTCGCCTGTCGCAGCTGTGAGGTCGCCTAGAGTTTATTGACTTTTTTATTTTCATGTCGGGAGCTAGCAAACCCTGCTAAGCCTATGATTATTCTAAACTAACATACAGTACAAGTAAAGTCACAGACCGTAGTAATAGCACCTTAGTTTTTTTTTTTATGTTATAGTGCGGCAAACGAGCAAGCGAGTCACCTGATGGTGACAACCTCCGTGGTCCAGTGGTTAAGGCGTTTGCCTGTTGACCCGGGGGTCGTGGGTTCGATTCCCACCGGAAGCATACTTTGTTTAGTTGTTTCCAGTTTGGTTAGGACATTGCAGGCTTGAATCACCTGATTGACTGATAATAAAGATGATTCCGTGCTTCGGAAGGCACGTTAAGCCGGTGGTCCCGGCTGCCATCTGGTAGTCGTTATAGGAACTACGCCAGAGGCCGAGAGGCGGTTCCGAAGAACTCTGACACCAGGGTGTCATGGTCGATTGTCCGTGACACCTACTCGAAATGATGACCTGATGGTAAGCAACCACCGCTGCCCATGGACAACTGCAACACCAGGGTGTAACAGAAGCGTTGCCAGCCTTTCAAGGAATTGGGGAAAGGACATGGGGGAATTAGGAGTACTAAGGGGACTACCCCTTAGTACTCCTCATATAGAAACAAAGTTGGATAGACAACGTCATTACTGCATATGTTTTGGGTCCTGACTATTCATTACTGTGATGTGATTAAATATTTCCCTTTTTATTTTCTAGATAATTTCTAGCGAAAACCGAAAAGCTGACGAAAATCGAGCGTTTTTTGCAGCATAATAATGATTGTAATAAGTTAGTTTCTTATTCTATTTCTTATACTAGCTGTTGCCCACGGCTCCGCCCGCGTTAGTGTCGATCCCTCAGGAACAGGAGAATTTCCCGGAATCAAACATACCCTATGTCCTTTCCT
This sequence comes from Elegia similella, assembly GCA_947532085.1. Lineage (NCBI taxonomy): Eukaryota > Metazoa > Arthropoda > Insecta > Lepidoptera > Pyralidae > Elegia > Elegia similella. Next base: position 23,820,787 of record OX383930.1, read on the forward strand.
GGGCCTCAAACTACCTCCGTACCAAATTTCATCCAAATCAGTTCAATGGTTGAAGCGTAAAAAGACAACAGACGCTCCTTTCTTAGCGCTCACTCACATTGTTATAAAAACCCCTGTACCAAATTTCAAGTTTCTAGGCGCAGCAGTTTCGGTTGCGTTGATATATAAGTCAGATTTGCCCGCGGCTACGTCGCCGCCATTAGTGTCCATCCCTCAGGAACTGTAGAATTTCCCGGAATAAAAGATACCCTATGTCCTTCCCCGGGTCTCAAACTACCCCCATACCAAATTTCATCCAAATTGGTTCAATGGTTGAAGCGTGAAAAGAAGACTATACATACATACATAGTATCACGTCTTTTTTCCTTACGGGGTAGACAGAGCCTAGGTCTATAAGACCTGAAGGCCACGTTTAGCATGTAATTTTCCTATGTCACTTATAATATATAAGTAAGTGCTATATATTTGCAGGCAAGGCAAACTCAAGGTTTTTTTTTTTATTAAAGTAATAACAACATTTTGAGTAAAATATTTTACTCGTGTTTCATACCTTTCAGTAAAGAACCCTCATGCTGAATTTCATTCGAATAACTTCAAAAACGACAGAGTTTCATACTAACTTTGCAACCCGTTTTACCCCCTTAGGAGATGACTTTCCAAAAATCTTTTTCTTAGTGCTCCCCTACGTTATAAAAGGAACCCCTGTGCAAAATTTCAAGTTCCTAACCCTTATAGTTTAGGCACTGCGTTGATATGTCAGTCAGACAGCTTCTCCTTTTTTTTAGTATGGATTAGTATGGATAGGTATAATGCTGTCGTATAATGATGATGAATTGACTTTGGATTTTAATTTTCTTATGTCACTTATTATTTTATTTTATTTTTGCTATATGTTTGCAGGCAAACTCGTGCCTTGAGTTCATTCAAATGACGATAACTTTTTTTTTAATGAACCGATTTTGATAAAACAAACTTTAAATGTTTTGCTGAGTTAAAACAAAGCAATTGGTGAAAGTTTGAAGTAAATCGGTTCAGTATTTTCGGAGATAATCGTGATCATACATACAGACAGACAGACAGACAGACAGACAAGAAATTCGAAAATAATTTTTTTGCTCTCTATTATTCTTTTTAAGTGTCCCTCTATCCATTTTAGTCAAAAATTCTAAATGTACAGACAAAATATTTTTACTGTTTTATTATATGTATATAGATAAGGATGTGTAAATATGAAGCAGCACATGCTTTCGACGCCTACCCGTCGACATCATGAGTCACGTCGCCTGTCGCAGCTGTGAGGTCGCCTAGAGTTTATTGACTTTTTTATTTTCATGTCGGGAGCTAGCAAACCCTGCTAAGCCTATGATTATTCTAAACTAACATACAGTACAAGTAAAGTCACAGACCGTAGTAATAGCACCTTAGTTTTTTTTTTTATGTTATAGTGCGGCAAACGAGCAAGCGAGTCACCTGATGGTGACAACCTCCGTGGTCCAGTGGTTAAGGCGTTTGCCTGTTGACCCGGGGGTCGTGGGTTCGATTCCCACCGGAAGCATACTTTGTTTAGTTGTTTCCAGTTTGGTTAGGACATTGCAGGCTTGAATCACCTGATTGACTGATAATAAAGATGATTCCGTGCTTCGGAAGGCACGTTAAGCCGGTGGTCCCGGCTGCCATCTGGTAGTCGTTATAGGAACTACGCCAGAGGCCGAGAGGCGGTTCCGAAGAACTCTGACACCAGGGTGTCATGGTCGATTGTCCGTGACACCTACTCGAAATGATGACCTGATGGTAAGCAACCACCGCTGCCCATGGACAACTGCAACACCAGGGTGTAACAGAAGCGTTGCCAGCCTTTCAAGGAATTGGGGAAAGGACATGGGGGAATTAGGAGTACTAAGGGGACTACCCCTTAGTACTCCTCATATAGAAACAAAGTTGGATAGACAACGTCATTACTGCATATGTTTTGGGTCCTGACTATTCATTACTGTGATGTGATTAAATATTTCCCTTTTTATTTTCTAGATAATTTCTAGCGAAAACCGAAAAGCTGACGAAAATCGAGCGTTTTTTGCAGCATAATAATGATTGTAATAAGTTAGTTTCTTATTCTATTTCTTATACTAGCTGTTGCCCACGGCTCCGCCCGCGTTAGTGTCGATCCCTCAGGAACAGGAGAATTTCCCGGAATCAAACATACCCTATGTCCTTTCCTGGGCCTCAAACTACCTCCGTACCAAATTTCATCCAAATCAGTTCAATGGTTGAAGCGTAAAAAGACAACAGACGCTCCTTTCTTAGCGCTCACTCACATTGTTATAAAAACCCCTGTACCAAATTTCAAGTTTCTAGGCGCAGCAGTTTCGGTTGCGTTGATATATAAGTCAGATTTGCCCGCGGCTACGTCGCCGCCATTAGTGTCCATCCCTCAGGAACTGTAGAATTTCCCGGAATAAAAGATACCCTATGTCCTTCCCCGGGTCTCAAACTACCCCCATACCAAATTTCATCCAAATTGGTTCAATGGTTGAAGCGTGAAAAGAAGACTATACATACATACATAGTATCACGTCTTTTTTCCTTACGGGGTAGACAGAGCCTAGGTCTATAAGACCTGAAGGCCACGTTTAGCATGTAATTTTCCTATGTCACTTATAATATATAAGTAAGTGCTATATATTTGCAGGCAAGGCAAACTCATGGCTTAAATTCATTCAAATGACGATAACTTTTTTTTTAACTAACCGATTTTTATGAATCAAACTTTAAATGTTAATCTGAATTAAAATAAAGCGATTGGTGAAAGTTTGAAGTAAATCGGTTCAGTATTTTTGGAGATAATCGTGATCATACATACAGACAGACAGACAGACAGACAAAAAATTCTAAAAAAAATTTTTTGCTTTCTATTATTCTTTTTAAGTGTCCCTCTATCCATTTCAGTCAAAAATTCTAAATGTACAGACAAAATATTTTTACTGTTTTATTATATGTATAGATTAATTACTTGTATGTCGATGCGCAAATCTGCGCAAAATTGCATTGTTTAACTATCGTGTCTAGTATTCCGGCATAGAAGAGGTTAGTACCTTCTTTCATCCTTATGAATGTGTTGTTTTTCCTTCTGAGCAGTTTCCTGAGTTAGTCGTCTATAAAAGGAATGGGAGAATAAATATAAAAGAAATTTGAGGAATGACAATAGACATTGCAGCTAGAAATCGGTCGCTAATTTGATTACCTATATGTATCCCACTTACAGGCCAACCATCATGCTAAACTTAACGTCTAGGTCTTATTCGGCCCTAGATTCTGACTACCCCGTAAGGGTTGAGGGCATGATCAGTGTGCCAAAGCTTATACAATACTTTAGTGAATGGATAATCAACAATAGCCCAACATATATGATGTATATCTATGTAGATACGTAGGGGGCTGTCACGTCGACAGTGACAAATGCCAGGAATGCCATGCCGGGATTACTCACTCATGGCCTCTCCGGACCTCCGGAAGATCGGGATAGTTGAATGGACGTCGATGTAGCGTATAGATAGATGGGTATCTGTTTGCCCTACGTTTACTTGTTTTTCAGGCGCAGCTTTTCCGTTATTCGTTTGTTTTTCATATTTTCACCTGTTTTCGCGTTTGGAGAGGTAGGTACCTATAATCCAAAATTAATCGGTTTATCCTTTAGATAATGTCAAATGTCTTGGAAATGGAAATCCCGGTGACATAAATTTGCGTTTCTTTAATTGGCTGTGATATCGTTATTTATCTCAGACAAAACAAAAGATTTTTTGAAGTGATAACGTCTTAAAAATTGATGAATAATGGCTGCACGCACGAAAAATTATACGTTCTGCAGCCGCAGCAGCTGTAGTAGAAGTATCTATCCGTAAACCGCCTTTATAAACAACCATTTTTAATGTTCCGTAACCAAAGGGCAAAAACGGGACCCTATTAATATCGCTCCGCTGTCCGTCTGTCTGTCTGTCTGTCTGTACGTCTGTCACCAGGCTGTATCTCATGAACCGTGATAGTTAGACAATTAAAATTTTCACAGATGATGTATTTCTGTTGCCGCTATAACAACAAATACTGGGCTCCCATACAACAAACGTGATTTTTTTGCTCGTTTTTGCTCGATATTGATAACGACAATAGGTCGATGCTTGAAATATTCACAGAATATTTAGTTATATATTCACTTGAAAAATAAATATAAAATTAATATGAAAGGGATAATAAGATTAAATGAGATACCCCATACATCAAACATGTTTTTTTTTTCGTTTTTATAGATAATGGTACGGAACCCTTCGTGCGCGAGTCCGACTCGCACTTAGCCGGTTTTTTTTTTTATTAAAGTAATAACAACATTTTTTGAAAGACAAAATAAATCCTGTCTACCCGACGATTGCCATAGTACCGACGCCATTATACAGAAGGAAAAATGAGAACAAGTTATTTCCACAAAAAAGGTTGTTTAAATGCAAACGCCACTTTTAATTTAAGCGGACAAAGTTATAATTTCGTGCTGGTTAGTCCGTCCGTCCATTACTTGGACTATACTGCTTTTGGTAAGTGCAAAACTTTTTATTATGGACTTAAATAGCGCGGGTACTTTGACCCCTCGGTAGTAAAATGGTTTTTGTCGGACATACGGCGTTATAGGGTGGTGCGGCTTCGAGAGCCCGGATTTTGTTGTGTTTTGGGATCAGTAATGCGTTGATTTGTTGAGTTGGTCTATAAAAGGTTAATCTTTTGGGGGAACATGATAAGACTGCGTTGATACCGTTGCTTGGTAGATAAACTAAACAGTAGGTATAGAGTAAAAAGCTAAAAAAGTTTAGTTGTCTGTAAAATTGGTTAACAGATGATGACGGTATTATATATTATACGTGATAATGGTGGAAGAGAGATAGATGCGTCACAACACACAAGCCGAATGCTTAGGCCGGTCATGCCTCTCTATCGCTTGTTCCGCGTTCTCGCTTGCACACGGAACGTGACACTTTTTCGTGGGTGCAGGCTTTCATAGATTTATAAAACGTTATCGCGTCAAATATGATTTGAGGCGAAGACAATCTGGTAACCTGGCCCCGAGTTAAGCGCGTAGCTAAAGACCGAAATACTGTGGAAGAACTCTACCCCACCTGGAGGCCCTTAGACCTTAAGTTCATCATCATTTCGAGTAGGTGTCACGGTCAATTGACCATGCACACCCTGGTGTCAGAGTTCTTCGGAACCGCCTCTCGGCCTCTGACGTGGTTCCTTTAACGACAACCAGATGGCAGCCGGGACCATCGGCTTAACGTGCCTTCCGAAGCACGGAATCATCTTTATTATCAGACAATCAGGTGATTCAAGCCTGCAATGTCCTAACCAAACTAGATACAACTAAACAAAGTATGCTTCCGGTGGGAATCGAACCCACGACCCCCGGGTCAACAGGCAAACGCCTTAACCACTGGACCACGGAGGCTGTTAAAGACCTTAAGTTAAAAAACCTTAACATTTAAAACCTTGTAGCAATTATTTAGAGATTTTTCTACCGTATTTTGTAATATTACAAGAAATGCTTCGTCAGGAGTGTCATATTCAACTGCTTGGCCGGTAGTTGCAGGTATAGCATCGGGTACGAGCGCCCTGCCTCCCGATCTGCTACTTGCTTTAAGTCATCCGAGTGGGTGGTATACCAATACCTTCCTTCACGTCCCAAATAAAACAAATTCCTATCCACTTCCAGCTAAAAAAATGCTTCCGATGGTCAGCCGCGTCGCAAACACAAAAGTGTGGTGAATATGGCAATATCCTTTCAAAGAATGAAATAAATCCTTGGATGAGGGCTATGTGCTGCCCTATAAATAGGGCATTGTTGTTTCTCTCATTTAAAGTTTGAAACTTTGTTTCTACGTTGATGTTTCATAGTATTTAAGTCATAATGTTTTTGAGTACTTATTCAAAAAACCAAAGAATGAATGTAAATAGAAATTTGATATCTTGCTGCATCATATTGCAACTGGTTTATATCCAGTGTCAGATTACGGGTTCATGTTTCATACATGCAGACAGAATGGTGTAGCAAAAGCTAGTTACATAATTCGTTTTGTACACATCAGTTCACCTCATCGAGAAACGCAGACTTCACTTTTTGCTGCGCGAGCCCCCCAAACGGTCTTGCCAACTCGTCGGTAAGACCCGGTGCACTTGCTAATCGCGTTACGGGATCTCGTGTGCATTTGCTCTAATAGACCCCTGGCGGGTTTGGACCCATTAGGTCCCGTATAAAACCAATATTTTTTTATACTACTTTGCCAAATTTATTAAAGATTGGGATTGGGGATTGCAAAGATGCGTCCGATATAATTGTCAGTTCTTATACCTCCTAGTTTTTTGAAGTATGTAATTAAATCTAGATTAATATTAAAGAATACATGACTTTGCCACAGAGTTTCTTTAGGCGTTATCAATTCTGTTGTATTTTTTTAGTGTTTGTTACCCATAACTCCTTAATTTATGAACACATTATAGATTTTTTTTGAAAGAGTATGCTTTCTAATTGGCTCTTTTTAAATTTCATCTAAGAGCTTCAGTAGTTTGATTGACGTTGTTTTTTTTATATGAATGATTATATTTATTTTCATACTGTCGAACACAAAAATGTTATGATTATTTTTATCCTTACTAATAGCGAAAGGGAGTTACTGAGCCGATCGTCATGAAATTTTTAACACCCGTTTTCTGGGGTACGTAGAAGGAAATGGTGTACATTTTATCCAAGAGAAATGTACTGTTCCCAAGGGACCGACATGGACGCGGGCGGAGCCACGGGTGAAAGCTAGAATCGTAATAAAGACAGAAAAATAGCCTAAAATTCTAAAAGTACCTGTTCGCTATCTACATGGTAGATATATACACGAGATGTACAGAAAAGTACTTGTTCCAGTTTTATAATGGTAGAGATCAGTTGAATCTCGTTATAACGTTTCACAGGATCAAATCAGTAGTAACAAAGAGACTAATTCGACTATTTGACAAAGGACGGCTGCCATCTTGCAAAGTTTTACGACTATGCTATTCTTTATGTGCTTTTAACGTGCAATTTAACGCCTCATTTGGTGTAACAGCTTTATTGTATTAAATGACTTTGGAAGTGAGCTTTTGACTTACTTGTCTTAAGGTCCTCCTATAGGGCCCGGGTGGGGTAGATTTTTTCCATAGTTTGCCATTGCGATCGGTCCTTAGCTACGCGCTTAACTTCGGGCCAGGTTACCCGATTGTCTTCACCTCAAATCATTTTCGACGTAACAACGTCGTATATATCGATTAACGCCGGCTGCGCGTACGAAAAAGTGTCACGTTCTGTGTACAAGCGAGAGCGCGGAACGGCGATGTAGAGGTAGGTACGATCGGCCTAAGCATTCGGCTTGTGAGGCATCTAGCTCTCTCTACCGTTATAAGGTAAAATTATCGACCATAAACCATAAACCATAGAGATAAGATAATCATGTGTATGCCATAAACCGACTTTTATTTTTGTAAAGCGAGTTGACGTATGTCACACGTGAAAATAAGACACAAATACTTACCTAAACTTATCATCATCATCATCATCATCAGGTCCTTTTTAGTCTCCACTACAGGAGCACGACCCTCTCTGTACTACTAGGGCCATACTTGGCCAGAGCAGCCAGAGGACTTGGCCTACACTCTCCACGCTGGCCAAACGGGTTGGAGAGGTGTCTTAGATGTTTATAAGCTTTGTTTAGCTTGTATTTCCTAAGTCGCCTTCTACGACATCCACGGGAAGACTTGGAGTGGTCCTATTCTACTCTGCCGGATACCACACGGCTATGCCGGATACCACACGGCTACTACCACCTAAACTTATAATTAAAACTTATTCGTACCTTATAACCATACTAAATACTAAGTATGAAGACGAAAAATTATGAAGATGGGAGATGATGGTATTAAAAATATATAGACTACATCAAAGTGAAAAAGAAGGACAAAATTAGGTCATTAAGTGACCGTAGTTGTCATGTTCAACATAGTTCATTGCGTTTCTCATATTCAACATACCGGTCGAATATACGACCTCATGAAGAAGCCTTAATTTCCTGTAGCTGCTTAAAACACCCATGGAAGAGGTAACCTATATCAGATACCTTTAGGCAGCTTGAAAAATCTGACACTATAGTGTGGTCATTTACACACAGAAAATAAACGCCAGAAGGAGGTCTTTTCACCTTTGTTTAGAGGACATTTAAATTCCTAATAGTTTTATTCTCCTGTTTGTTTCAGATCAGCAAAACAGCAGTGGTTTTTTTGCGACGGAGGGAGTTCTCTTCATGATAAAGGTAATAAATTGCTTATTTAAAGAATAAAGAAGTAAGGTAGAGTTACCAAATTGGTACACTTAATAATTATTATAGGGTCCAAATAAGGTTTATGATTTCAAATCTAGATCTAATATGTCAATGAATATTTGGGTTAAGTCTTCACGTCACAACATCAAATTGTCAATATTTCCCAACTTTAATCTAGAAAAAAACATTCATGAAGGTTGATTCCGTTTTTCACCTAAAGACCAAAAACATGCTAAATCCTATAGACCTGGGCTCTGTCTACACCGCAAGGGAAAAAGACGTGATGTTATGTACATATGTAACATATATTCAATCTGTTCAATAAAGTTAGGTAGGACATAATAAAGGTTATCGTTTTGGACCCTTAAAGTGGTGACTCAGACTATCAAAATGAACAACTTTTCCAATGGAAAAAATGCTGGGAACTCAAAAAAATTTTTGACATTCCCATATAAACTGGCCGGGCGGCGGAACTCTGTTGTATGGAAATGACTAAATTTTTTTTGAGTTCCCAGCATTGGTCCTTTAGAAAAAGTTGTTCATATTGGTGGTCTGAGTCACCCCTTTAATGGTCCAAAACGATCAAAATTTCACCATGTATAAGTAAATAAGCCATCAAAATAATTATAGCTTACTAGCTTTCGCCCGCGGCTCCGCCCGCGTCAATGTCGATCCCTCGGTAATAGTACTTTTTCCCGGGATAAAAGATAGCCTATGTCCTTCTCCGCACTCCAGAGAACTTGTATGCAAAATTTCATGATGATCGGTTCAGTAGTTACGGCGTGAAAGTGTAACAAACAAACAAACAAACTCACTTTCGCATTTATAATATTATAGTAAGGATAAGGATAAATCGATAGGATGAATTTAAGTAATTTACATATACGCAATCAACGGCAGACGTTGGTAAATGACTCAGAGCATCAACATATACACTACACTACATTATAGATTAGACATAGTAGCTTCGTCTGGCTGTGCGTGGTACCGAATGACTCATTTACAATTATCGGGGAGGCACTGTGCGGAATATTCAGAGAACAGAGAGAAAGGTCAAGTGTGATTATTCAACTGTTTCAAGTTAGGGCGTTCGTTTTGCTTTGGTTTATCCGAAAAAATTGCTTTGGAAAAAAAAATTATAGATAACTAGCTTTCCCCCGCGGCTCCGCCCGCGTCAATGTCGATCCCTCGGGAACAGTACTTTTTCCCGGGATAAAATGTACCATATGTCCTTCTCCGCACCCCAGATAACATGTATGCAAAATTTCATGATGGTCGGTTCAATAATTACAACGAGAAAGCATAACAAACAAACAAACTCACTTTTGCATTTATAATATTAGTTAGGATTAGAATTTTACGTTACTCGTTTCTGCGTGTCGTTGCATTTTGTATGGCTTGGCTCTTTCGAGTACTCTTTCCTTCCGAATTTAAGATTGCTAATTTACGTAGGTACGACATAGAATAATTGGTTACTACATTATGAAGATATGAACGTAATGTTCTAATTTCTACTCATATCGAAAAGCAAATCGAAAAGTGCTGCATGCTTTACAATTTCGGTCGTTTTACGGAATCTTGCACTTCTGTGCATAGAAATAAATATAAAATATTAAAACACAAAGTATTATTACAAGTTTTGAAAAACCCGATGCTTTTTTGAAACAACTTAAGTTAGGACATTTGGGTTTTTGAGACGAAGCTAACGATACCTCAACTGTCGAAATCAATCCAGTCTTTAAGAATATACAAGGTACGTAACAAAGAAAACATACAAGATACGCGCTAAAACACATCACGTGACCCTTCTTGACAGTCTAGTAATAAAATAAATAAATAAAACAATCAAGATGAGTGAGAAAAGTCGTAGGGTTCATTGCCAGAGTGCGTGGCGTTATTTCTATACCCAAAATATTTCTTGGCACAGGTCAATGGGGTGAACACCCTGCACCCCGAAATAAAAATTAAATTCCAAACGTCACCCGATATAATAGACGGTCCGAAATTTGAATAGATAAATACGTAAGGGGTTGTTTTGTTTCATATCGATTTTTATTTTGTTATCAAAGTATGTTTCGCAGTGTATAATTGTTCTGATATTTTAATTATGTATATAATACATGTAAATTATGTTCGCGTCATTAAAACAATACTATATAACTTGAACAATACATTGTTTTAATAACGTGAACATAATTTAGATTAATTACATACAACATTAAAATATCAGAACAATAATACGCTTTAGGTGGTGTCTACCTAAAGCGTATTATTGTTCTGATTTAAAAATAAATATAATTAAGTCTTTATCCCTTTGGAGGATAACAGAGTCAGCCTACCCCGTAAGGGATGAAGTGATATGACACCCAAAAACTCACGTACGTATAGAGGTAGATGAAAATTGGATTCAATCAATGGCATTGCCGCATCACCAAATTCATTTACCGAACTGGCAGCGCATTTATAGCATCTTGGTCTGTCTTGGTACTATGATAGATATCATGATTCAGGTATTATGTAGTCTGGGACTTGATGACACTAACCATTTGGTGCTTTAGAAACTCGTCTATCTGCACAAGTAGTGTATTAAAAAATACTTACCAAGTTCGCCAGCCAACTATAATAATAGCGTCCAACTTCCACGATTCATTTTAGTTTTTGCTTCAAACTTTTCTTATCGAATATTTTTAAATTATTATACCAACATCTGCGGGAGAAAGTCCCGGCAACTTAAAGATAGCCAACTACTTTGACAACGGCACTAAATAACCGTTGTAAAGTTAAATTAAACGAGTACTTAAAGTGTATTTCCTTGTTAATTAATACGCCCAAGAACTTGGACGGACGGAAATGCTTATATAGTTATGTACTTTTATTTTAATTAAAGGAAGAAACAATCTAAATATATATAACTCAAAGGTGACTGACTGACATAGTGATCTATCAACGCACAGCCCAAACCACTGGACGGATCGGGCTGAAATTTGGCATGCAGGTAGATGTTATAATGTAGGCATCCGCTAAGAAAGGATTTTGATCAATTCTACCCCCAAGGGGATAAAATAGGGGATGAAAGTTTGTATGAAATTTGTATACTTCTTAACGCGAGCGAAGCCGCGGACAAAATCTAGTTACAAATAAAATACTTCTTCCAACCCATCACATTGAGGCAGCGTTCATTATGTTGGACGTATTGCAAATGGGATCTTGTTAATGAGTAGATTGATATTGCTTAGGTCCACCAATATCAGGTAGCCTTCTATAGTAGTAGGATATAAATATGTTAATTTCTTTATAATCTCGTATTTTCCAAACGGCTGGATGAAATACGTATAAAATACGTATTAAGTTTGGTTCGTCTCCAAAACCCAAGTTTACTAAGATGATTTAAAAAAATGGAAGGCCGTTGGATTATTATTTTTGATAAAATAACCTTTAACCTCTATTATCATCATTAGCAGCCTGCGGCAGTCCACTGCTGGACGTAAGCCCCTCCCAAGATACGCCACTTTGTTTGATCACCAGCTATGCTCAACCAATTGCTACTGCCATACGCAGATCGTTGCTCCATCTAGCCGGGGAAGTCCCACACTTCGCTTACCTATTCTATGTATAGGTATACGCGATCTCTACTGCAGAACTCTCTTGCTCCAGTGAGCGATTGTTAGTTCTGCGACAGATGTGGCCAGCCCACTGCCACTTCTGCTTGCTTATTTGAGTTAGTTACCCGGTGACGGTTACTTTGGTTCTCTGACGGATTACTTCCCTACGGATTTAGGGATACTCCCAGCATGGAGGTCATTCAAATATTACGTAAGCAGCGAATGGGGGGTGGGAGGGTCTGTGTTAGGCTTATTTTTGCTGACATGGGGGACGGGAGGGTTTGCACGGTGATGACGTCAGTAACAATTTGCAAAATAAACAGATATATTTTGTGAAAATTATGACAATGTTTACGTAAGCTTGGGGGGAGGGGGAAAGAGCTTTTCTTACTTTTGCTGATAAGGGGGAGGAAGGGGTTAAAATAGCTGATATATTGCTTACGTAATACTTGAACGGTCCCACGCCATGAGAGACATCAGAGATATCCTTTATTATGAAAAATTAATTTTTGCACACAGTCAGGCAATTAATTGATGAATACGACCTGCTTTATTTTCTTCCTACCGTGTAAACGAGCCCCCACCACGGCCATGGAGAAACAACATGGCGCCTAATTGCCGGGATTCACAACTAGCAGCCAAGCGTGGCAACCAGTCCTGATTGATTATTATTGTTCATAATCGCTCGTCTGGGGTCCTGGGACCCGAGGTAGGTAATTGATTTCTACTAAAACGACCGACTGCAGTGTTGTTAATGTCTTCTGGATAGGTTAGGATATAAAAAACTAATTTTGAAAAATTAAACTGACTCATGTTTTTTCTAATTACTGATACTTAACTCTCTATCTCAAAAACTAGAGAACCGATTTTGATGAAACTTGCACTATTCCCTAAATTGGACTATATCTAGTTTAACCGGTAAACTACCGAACGCCCCAATCGGGAAACATAACAATAGATAATCAATTGTGTCTGCGTTTCTCGCGATTGATGAGTTATCAAAAAAATATATTTACAAACCACTGCGAAGCAAATACGTTGACTCATTTTCAGATGTCCAGTCGTAAAACAAGCTGTTTATCTTCTTTATTAATTTTGATTAAGTACGCCTACACATGAATAGGTGGGGTTACAGCTCTGATATTTCCTGTCCATGTGGTGCTACTCCTCAGATCATGGCACACCTGTTGTCTTGCCCTGGATGTCCTACCACCTACACACGCGAGGACCTATACAATGTCACTGATAACGCTGTGTCAGTGGCAGAGTTCTGGTCAACACAAATCTAATTCGCCCGAGTCGACACGATAAGAAGAAGAAGTACGCCTATATCTCAGAAACTTGCTCACTAAAGTCACAAGGTGTCACAAGTTGACGAAGTAAGATCCAGTTCAAAATATTTTTTTAACAATCTTCAAATATGAAAATATATTGCAAAGGCGAGTATTTAGATAGAGAGATCATGTGCACATAAGTAACTTTATCAATCACTACAGTGTGGCAGGCACAGGCCAAGAACACCATGACCTATATGCATATATTTTTTTCGTGTTGCTATGAAATGACTTTTAAAAATTAAAAAAAATCGGGTGGGCCTGTGACGGTTCTCACGGCCATTGGTTTTGACGTGATACGTCTATATCAGTGAGTCGCTTTTAGTGTTAAAGATTTAAAGAAAACCAGATGCCGCGATGCAAACTCAATGGCTTAGCAGCGAGCTGACTATAATATGTTAAATAATGTCACTAACATCATGTTTTTACGATGAATAGTTTATAGTTATTAAGAGCCCGCCATATGCCAGGCGGCGTGGCGGTACAAACGCGGATGGTCTAAACGCGTTGGCTACTTTGGATATTTTCGTTTTTTAGGAATATTCCAGGGTTATTCGAAAAAGAAAAACATATGATGGCTGCCTTATCTGTAATGCAATAATAATCAAAAGTTTCAAGGTTCATTTTAATGTATTTGGTGACAAATGTTATATACCGAGTAAATTAGACGTGATTTAGAGGTAACTTTGCAATTTTTTTCTATCGAGAAAATTTAACGCAATCGTGTTTTTGAGTCATATAGTTACCAGAGTTAGTCCTGAACTTTGCTGCATTTTTATTTCAACTTGAGTATTTAATTATTATTGATATAACAGTCAATCATGCAAAGCAGTGTGAGGTAGTACGGGCCCTTAATGTCAAACGATATACGAGTAGACCAATTGTTACGTTCCGGTTATGACATGGTATATAGTACCGATTTTAAAGACGTTTAAAAAATTTGGTAAAAAATACATTTCTTAACAAAACCTCTTTCAGATATAAAAGTTATAAACACTCATGTTTTCAGACGTTTTAAAAACGCTTTGCTGAAATGCTTATAAATTCATGACGTCACGACCAAGATCTTTGTACGAGTGGCGTGAGAACTTTGTTTGGTAGCTATATTAAATATTTAACATGGTAATGGCTTCATAATAAAAGTTACTATACATTTAATGGATTATTTTAGAGTACAGTTAAAAACATGTTACCCACCAAACTTGAAAGGATCATTAAGATAAGTTAACGAATTGACATCAAATAAAAAGTGTTCTTAACAGTAATTTTAAATAGATATTAGTAATATTTGAAATTTGTTTATATCAGTTGCATTGCATACCGTGTTGAGAAGTCTATGTGGACCATGTTAATGTTTCCTCTCTTTACTGCGACATAGCGTGCGCAGAACTGTGGGACTGTTTATTTATGTTTTAATTTTTAAAAATAATTGGTAAAAACGGGACCCTATTAATTTCGCTCCGCTGTCCGTCTGTCCGTCTGTCACCAGGCTGTATCTCATGAACCGTGATAGTTAGACAGTTGAAATTTTCACAGATGATGTATTTCTGTTGCCGCTATAACAACAAATACTAAAAAATACAATTAAATAAATATTTAACAGGGCTCCCATAGAACAAACGTGATTTTGCTTTGTTTTTGCTCGTGATTGATAATGGCAACAAGTAGACTTGAAATATTCACAGAATATTTAGTTATTTATTCACTTTAAAAATAAATAATAAAATAAAAATAAAAATAATATTAAAGGGGGGCTCCCATACAAAAGACATGATTTTTTTTGGCAATTTCATAGATAACGGTACGGAACCCTTCGTGCGCAAGTCCGACTCGCACTTGGCCGGTTTTTTTGTGACTTTGTATTAGTCGTTTTTTGCATCTTTAGTATACGTATTTAGATGTATTTGAATAAAAGTAAGTACTTGTATCGAACACTACAGCTTCGCAGGCGCCAAGAACGCCATGACCAATTGGAAACTTGACGTGAGCCGTATTTTGCATGCAATCTTTACCACAATGACAGGACGTTCTTCACGCGAACCTGTAACTTCGCACATTTAACGACTGTTTGATGTATTTATATACTAGTGGCTTTGAGAGCTGTAGAACACGCGAGTTCTAAGATAGGTATCCATTAAAAAAAAAAAAAACTGATTGGCCGAAATGTATTCTATATGGCCTGGGAGAAAAGAAAATACGTAGAATTTACCAGGTGCTTCTCTTCCCGCGCAGATCGTAAAAGCCTATCGAGGGAATGGGTAAAATCTGAGGAATCATATCTATTAATAGGCGATGCGGTTAGCAACCATCGCTATTTTGTATCCGTTTTCCACCTAATGTCCACCAACATGCTAAACGTGGCCTTCAGGTCTTATAGATCTACCTAGGGTCTGTATACCCTGCAAGAGAAAAATACGTAACACTATGTATATCTATACTAATATCTATACTAATATTATAAAGCTGAAGAGTTTGTTTGTTTGTTTGTTTGAACGCGCTAATCTCAGGAACTACTGGTTCAAAATGGAAAATTCTTTTTGTGTTGGATAGTCCATTTATTGAGAAAGGCTTTAGGCTATAAAACATCACGCTGCGACCAATAGGAGCGAAGCATCAATAAAAAATGTTTTGAAAACGGGGAAAAATGATTCATCTATACTAATTACCTAATCATAATAACAGAAATTGCCGCTGACGAAGTCGCGGGCAACAGCTAGTCTTTAATAATTTTATAAATAAAACTAATCTGCTTACAAAATGTCACGAGAATCTCTTCCACCGTTATCACGTAAAATTAACAGACAACCAACATTTTTTCGAAAGCTCAAACAGAGACGCTTCGCGCTCGCGCGGGCATTAAGAGTACCTATAACGAAAACTGCATTATCACCGACACCGGCCAGAACCAGCATGACCAATTGGGAACTCGTCGTGCGTGAGCCGTGTTTCGCACGTAATCTGATCACTACGACAAGGCGTTCGTATCGTCACGCGAACCTGTAGGATCTTTTTACATTTAACGACTTTGATGCGTTTATCGTACTTAAAGAGTGTTAAGAAATTGTGCTTTTGAATTAATGTACCTACTTGTATATCGATCACTGCACCGTCACAGACACCGGCAAAAACCAGTATGACCAATTGGGAACTCGACGTGAGCTGTGTTTCGCACGTAATCACTACGACAAGGCGTTCGTCACGCGAACCTGTAGGACGACTTTAAATGCGTATCGTACTTTAAACATATTTAGAAATAGTGCCTTTGAATAAAAGTACCTATATCGATCATTGCATTATCGCTGACACAGACCATGAACACCATGACCAATTAGGAACTTGTCGTGAGACGTGTTTCGCACGCAATCTTTGTTCACTACGAAATGGCATTCATCACGAGAACCTGTACCTAGGCTCCTCATAAAATAAACAACTTTCTGACACTTTACAGAGTTATTGATCGATTCTTTTGACTCGTATGTCGAACTCATGTGCCTAATATCAATTAGTATAGCAGGTCAGAAATAGAATGCCCATTGGAAACTCGAGGTGAAACGTGGTTTTGCAAGCTATCTCTGTCCACTCCAACAGGTCTTTTGTCACATTTTACAAACTGGGAATTCCTCCCAGCTATGTTCCCGTTCCCGTAGTACCTACCTCACGTATATGTGGTAGACAGGAATGGAAAAGCTACACATTTATCTTCCTAGAACTTCTTCTAGTACTACTAGTCGCAGTGTATCTGGCAAGATACAATGCGACTAGTAGTAATCCCACATGTTTCGCGTTTACGTCGATATAAATACTGGAATCAGAATCCCAAATACAACACAGAATTGCAAGAAAAAAAGGTAAAAAAGAAAAATAAGATTAGACCTCTTCATACGTAGTCGCAGATCAGCTGGGCGAATTTCTATGGAGATTAAATTTTTTTTGTTTTTTACCTTATTCTCTTACAATTCTGTATTCAATTAGGGATTCTGATTTTAATATAGATCGTTGGTACAAAAACACGCTGTATAGTGCGATAAACTCCTTATTCTCATTATTCTCATCTCGCTCTTTAATTAGTAGTGGCGTACGTAACTATATCATTTGGGGCCCGTGGCTTTTACTTCTGTCCGGGGCCCTTAGGACCGGGGGCCGGTGGCATTTTGGCCACTACAAAACAAGAAGGCGAAGTCGATAAAAACGTTGTTGCACGTGCCATGCTACGGGGGCTGGTGATTATATTCTTCTTTCTTACTCAGCCCGTGTTCACCCATTGTTGGGTATAGGCCACCTCATGGCTTTTCCACTTGACCCGGTCTTTTGCTGTGCGCATTCAGCATCCATCTTCCCCAATATTTTTGTTATATCGTCGGCCCAGCGCAATGGTGATTTTCCGACTTTTCTCCGTCCAGGTCTAGGTCTCCATTCCGCAATCCTACTATCCTTATATTAATTTATTAATATTCTTGAAGTAGAAGTGAGTTCCTGATACATTTTCACGGCCACTTCGTTTAGCGTGTAAAGTACCTTAGCTGGTTGAATATATTTACAAAAACTGCACTGTCAGTGTCGGCTGACCAATTATTACGACCGGCTTCGGAGAATCGTCGGTTACTTTAATAGTTCGTTTAAAAGGCAAATTAAACTTAATTTACTTTCAAAAGCTCCTGACTTACGTTTTCGTTCTATATTTTTCGAGCTTTTTTATTGGACGCTTTGGACCTGATGTATATATTGATTTTATTGGGATACCGTCTATTTGTTTTCTATAAGGGAAAAGGGAATATAGAATAGAAAATTGCAACTATTTTTTGAATGGTAGGAAACGCCATTCGTCACTGCACATATGTATTTAACTTACAGTTAAATTTATTTAAAGACAGATGCTGTTGTTTTTACCCGACTGCCAAGAAGAGTTATATGCTTCCAGCGTATTTTGCTTTTTATAAATTTCTTTATTACCTCGTATATTCCAAACGACTGGGTGGATTTTATCGTCACAGATTACTAAATACCTATTTAGTACTTTACGAACCTAACGATACGTAACTACTTATCGTTAGGTTCGTCTCAAACACCCAGTGTTCTTAGATGATTTAAAAATAGAACAGTCGGAAATTATGTTTGAAATAAAACTAATTATTGTCTATAAAGACGGCGGACCTTGGCTTCTGAAGGATCTAATTATTATTTTACAACACTTTCGAAGAAATACGTGCATTAAGTTAAGAACACTAGTAAAATAATTAACATGTAATGAAACAATATAAATAGATGTTGATAGTATAAATTTATAGTTAAAAGCAAAACGATAAGGAATAAATACTTACTTATTCCATAATGCTATTAAAATGCCGTACGAAATCGTGATACCTTATTTAGGTAAAACCACGGATCATTTTATAAATAAACTAGTTTTTGTCCGCGGAGTAGTCGGAAATTGGACCATAAGATCACGTTGTCCTATAAAAACATTTCCCCCCTTTTTTCCCCCCTTAGATAGGGTAGAATTTCTGAAAAACCTTTCTTATGGGATGCCTATGTCATACAAAAACACACCCTCTAAGTTTTAGGTCTCTACGATCAGCGTTTAGGCTGTGTGTTGATCAGTCGGTCATTCAGGACAAAGCATTTAATATGTATAGATAAATATATAAATATATTTCCGTTCATTGACTGGCATCATGAATCACGACCATTCTCATTCAAATCCAAAACTTAACACACCACGACTAGCATATTCACGAGAAGTTGCTTTTCAATGCTGCAACGATGTTAATTTGGCATCATACACACCTAATTAGCACATGCAACAACACGGAATGCACCACCGAACAAACCACTCGAGGTTCGACTTAGCAGCGTTGACATCCACGCATTCGCACTCGCACACGACGCGTGAGCAGAATTCTGAACGGTTCGGGTCTCGCCACACCAAGACGCTAGTCACCGAACAATTTTGACTGATAGTTTTTTATAAGTGTTTTATTTTGCACTCACAATGCTATTTTGATATACTCTTAATAAATTATGAAATAACACATTAGCTTTCTACATATTAGTTGATTTTCAAATTTATTTTAAAATAGATTGAATCAAATACCTCACTTGTAAAAGTCGGGTAGTAGTGTAGGTAAGCCTTAATACGTATAAGAGAAAATGCGATATGGTGAAGAATTTCGGCGCCGGGATTGAATCGTGCGCTAGCTCAGATTTTCGCCGATTCAAGTCCCGCCCGCATTAAATTTTTTCACCATATTTTATTTCGTAACTTATTAAGAGTGGCTGATAGTTTGAATACGCTGACGAATATAATTCTTACACGTGCAGCACGGGTATTTTTCAGTAGGTTCGATCACTCCATTTCATTCATGCATAAACACGGATAGCACCAACGGACATAAATCACTCTATGTTCGACTTTGCAGCGATGACAACCGCGCATTCGCACTCGCACACGAAGCGTGAGTAGAATTCTGAACTGTTCGGGTCTCGCCACACCAAGACGCTAGTCTAATTCGCTGACGAATGATAGATATGATAGTTTAATTTGCTGACGAATATTATTCTTCAAGTCGGGTATTTTTCAGAAAGTTCGATCACTCCATTTCATACACCTAATAAACTGTAATTTGCATAAACACGGATAACACCAACGGACATAAATCACTCTATGTTCGACTTTGCAGCGATGACAGCCACGCATTCGCACTCGCACACGACGCGTAAGTGAAATCTGAACTGTTCGGGTCTCGCCACACCAATACGCTAGTCTAATTCGCTGACGACTATAATTCTTCAGGTCGGGTATTTTTCAATAGGTTCGATAACTCCATTTCATACACCTAATAAATTGTAATATGCAAAAACACGGATAGCACCAACGGACATAAATCACTCTATATTCGACTTTGCAGCGATGACAGCCGCGCATTCGCACTCGCACACGACGCGTGAGCAGAGTTCTGACCAGTTCGGGTCTCGGAAAACCGTTTTCACCGCATAGTTTTGACTAATAGTTCGAATTTGCTGGCAAATATTGCGGTACGTTCGACCTGCCAGCCTATTTGCTAACTCAGTGACCAACGTTTTTATAGTCACTTCAAAATACATTGCGGGTTTCCTATGATTGACTATTTTTATTAAAGAGATATAAAACGTAATTTACTATAAAATCACCATCAAAACGTTGTAAATAGGCTGGTTTGACCATTTATAATGCACATTGACATCGTTATTTACTTACTTACTTCGCTGGCTCAGCGACCTGAAGCGGATCTTGGCCTCCGACATTATAGTGCGCCATTCTTTCCTATTCTGTGCCAACTCTTAACTCAACTCTCTTTTCAACATCGTTATTGACTGTTAAATAATCTGACTTAATTAACTTAGATGATAGACTGTGTAATACCTACACAACCAAAACAAAGTTGTAAGAGACGGCAAGTTTCAAGTAAAGAAAACAGTATTTCAACCTGTTTACCCGTCTGGTGGCTACGATGCCACAGACAGAACTATTTCTCCTTCATCAAAGCAATGACAGAACTATCATTAAAGTATTTAGCTTCGCCATCGCATGTATAAAATTATACATAGACGACCAGCCGACCTATTTGCTAACTTAGTGTACAAACGATTTGATAGTCACTTCAAAATACATTACGTTTATGTTTTAAATAAAAATAGTCAGTCATGCGAAAGCCGCAATGTATTTTGAAGTGACTATCAAAACGTTGTACACTGTTGCAAATAGGCCGGCAGGTGTGGCAAGAGCCTCTGTCCTTGGCTCGGGAATCTCTGTTCGTTATGTCAGACCTGAGTCCTGAGCGATCGACGGGACAGGTTTGGAATTTATGATAAACCTTCGTAATCTTAGAGATTTATTCTTCGAGTTCCGTAAGAATAGAATTTACAGGAAAATGGCGTTTGTCGCCCGCGGTACGCGAGTTTAGTCATAATTTCTACTGAGTTTATGGTGCAGTCCTAGAGCAGTAACCAATTCCAACAAATTTAGTTCCTCCATGTGAGGAGCTACCTCCAGGATCCCAGCTTCCTTGGACCACATGGAAGTGCCTTAATCGCCTCCGCACTGGGGTAGGTCGATGCCGACATAACCTGGCTAAATGGGGCTTTATCCAACAGGCGGAAGTGCAGTGCCAGTGTGGTCGCGATGACCAGACCATGTTGCACCTCCTTTTGTGCCCTCTGTGTCCCACCAGCTGCACCAAAGAGGATCTGTACACTGCATGCGAGAGTGGTGTCAGAGTCGCCACATACTGGAGAGACAAAATCTAATCCCTTGAGCCATCGACACGAAAAGAAGAAGAAGAACAGTTTATACTGCTATGGGACTAAAAGTAATTTGCATGTCTGACTGAAACTGCCCTAAAACACAAAATTATTTAATACCGTTATATTAATTCAATATACATACATATCTAAAAATATACTTATAGTTTTGTTCGTTTGATCGTACTTTTAAACGAAGTAATGTATCGACGTGATCTTAATCCAAATGTTATTTTGCATCCCAGAATTACTAAAAATTTTACGAAAATCAAAGTTGCACGGTTTATTAGCAAGCAAAAATTATAAACATAGTAAAAAATATTATTAACTGTCGGTCATCCAAGAGATATTAACAAGATAAATAGTTAAAACCTCCGTGATTAAAACCCAGCCAGCCTACTTTATAACTTACTAGCTTTCGCCCGCGGCTCCGCCCGCGTCAATGTCGATCCCTCGGGAATAGTACTTTTTCCCGGGATGAAAGGTAGCCTATGTCCTTCTCCGTACTCCAGAGAACTTGTATGCAAAATTTCATGATGATCGGTTCAGTAGTTACGGCGTGAAAGCGTAACAAACAAACAAATAAATAAACAAACAAACTCACTTTCGCATTTATAATATTAGTAAGGATGACATCTACAATGTACTACGTTTTGATCGTCCCTTAAAAATACACTGCGGCTTTCGTACGATTGACTATATTTATTTAAGATATAAAAACAGTAATGGGTGTTGAAGTGACCATCAAATCGTACTCTGTTGTTATCAAAAAATCGAGTAGGCCTGCAGGTCTTACCACAACGAAGTACAAGTTTTTGCCAAAGCATTACCGAGATAGAAAAATCAAAGTAGGTTATCAACCAAAGAATAGTGCGAATCGGTGAAAGCTTTGTAAGTTTTCGCCTAACGCTGGCACTTACAAAAGGACTTTTGGAAGACAAATGGCTCGCGGACAGCGTCTGAGCGTTTCCGAGACAAATCTGTCCCCAGGGGCGCATTGTGTGAGAACACCAGACATATTCGGTTCTCAAATTTGCGAGATTGGAACGTAGTCGCGTAAGTTACAATGTCTCGAAATACATTAAAAAAAATTATAGCGACTCAAAAAAATATAACTCTCTCGCATACACTGCAGACATCTAACGCGTCCGACGTACTTAAGACAGTTGACAAGACAAAACCGGGCGGTACCAATTATCAAAACTTTCAGATAAATATACAAATATGATAGCCTAATGATCAGCATCATTCATTATTTCAGCCGTGTGAAATCCACTGCTAGACAAAGGCCTCTCTCAAGAACTCCGTTCCATGGAAACATATGCCATACTACAACTCTTGGCAAGCGGGTTAGCGAGTTTAATGATATGAAAATCTAAATATATCAAGAACATCCAAAGAATAGTGAAAATACGCGAAAGTTTGGATAGTTTTTACATCTAACGATGGCATTTACAAAAGGACTTTTGGAAGACAAATGGCTAGCGGATAGTGTCTTAGCGTTTCGGAGACAAATATGTCCCCAGGGGCGCATTGTGTGAGCACAGCAGATATAGATATTCGGTTTTCAAATTTGCGAGATTGAAATATTGTCGCGTGAGTTACAAGTTCTTTGAATACCTTTCAAAATAATAGCGACAATATATAATTGATTGCGAAATATCAGAGCCGTCCGACAAACTTTGGACAATTCGCAAGCCAAAGGCGGACAGTATGAAATTCAGGACTTTTAGAGTGATATACATATACAAATATGTGAGCCCAATGATACGAAGATCTAAATATATCTTGTACATTCAAAGAATAGCGAGAATACGCGAAAGTTTGGATAGTTTTCACCTAACGATGGTGCTTACAAAAGGACTTTTGGAAGACAAATGGCCCGCGGACAGCGTCTGAGCGTTTCCGAGACAAATCTGTCCCCAGGGGCGCATTGTGCGAGCACACCAGACATATTCGGTTCTCAAATATTCGAGATTGGAATTGTCGGGAGTTGGAAGTTCTTTTTGGCTATATTTGGAAAAGACTGAGAAATTGCAATATTGTTTCGAAGTTTTCATCTTGACGCCAATAGTATAGGTTAGTTTCCTGAGTTAAAATGATAATATTAAAATTAGTCCGTCAGACAGATACTCAAAAAATATAAGGCACTCATTTTTTCTTTTGTCAATTAAACAATCCTTATCCTTCATCATCATCATTAGCATCATTGGCAGTCCACTGTTGGACGTAGGCCTCTCCCAAGGTGCGCCACTTTGCTCGATCCCCAGCTATGCTCATCCAATTGCTGCCAGCAAATCCTTATCCTTACTAATGCGAAAGTGAGTTTGTTTGTTACGGTTTCACGCCGTAACTACTGAACCTATCATCATGAAATTTTGCATACAGCTGGAGTACGGAGTACCTTTTATCTGTACTGACAGGTAACAATTGTTCAGGGCGTAGTTTTTTTGGTATATTTTTGACCATCACAAACAAAGTTGACTGTCATTCATAACCCACTTTTTATTTAACTTTCGTCAAGATATCATAAAGGCGATAACTAGCGAAAAATAAACTCAACAGCGACAGCTTTTAATTGAGTTTCCGTATCAATAGCCGCTTTCAATGGAATCTGATTATATGATAAAGTAACGTAATTAAGGCCGAGTTCACACAAGACGGGTTCCCAGCGCTTCCCGCTGTTCCCAGGCAACGGACCGAGACGACACCGGTCCTACCTAACGCATGATTGTTTTAGTACTAAGGGCTAAGTAATGAGTTATAACTTATGACATAAATGTGTTGAAAAATATATTTACTAGCAGTAAATTTAGAGGTTGATAGATGAATGCTTTGAAGCAACATTTTGAAGATTTTAGTTTCCATTTTAGTAGTAGTCAAAGCTGTATGGCGACCTTTTATCTTGCTTCAGCACGACTTTCTCTCTATTTCAGCAAGCTTGGACGGTGTCCTTTCAAGACCCACATGGCATTCTGGAATACCATGCGGGTCTCTAGGAAATATCGTTTGAAAAAAAATCTATGGGTCTTGAAAGGTTAAGAGCACACCATGACATTGCAAGTTGCAAAGAAAGAGTTATCACTCTTCACGTTGGGAACCAGCGAATTCTGTCAACAACAGAGGCCTTTATCATCAAGGCACTTCTAGTTCTATGTGCATATTGGCTTCCGTGTGTGTAAGTGGCCAACATGGGTGTCAAGCAAGCTACCTTAAGGCATCTGACATAGCTTTACAACTGCACTAAATGAAAGCCGGGACCAATGGCTTTATATAAAGAGATTGCTTTTATTTATTTATTTTAATAAGCTTTAAAAAAATATATATATACTAAGGCGCGCCGTAAGAAGTTTTAACGCGAGCGGAGTCCTAGGCATCATCATTTCGAGTAGGTGTCACGGTCAATCGACCATGCACACCCTGGTGTCAGAGTTCTTCGGAACCGCCTCTCGGCCTCTGACGTGGTTTCTTTAACGAATACCAGATGGCAGCCGGGACATCCGGCTTAACGTGATTTCCGAAGCACGGAATCATCTTTATTATCAGACAATCAGGTGATTCAAGCCTGCAATGTCCTAACCAAACTGGAAACAACTAAACAAAGTATACTTCCGGTGGGAATCGAACCCACGACCCCCGGGTCAACAGGCAAATGCCTTAACCACTGGACCACGGAGGCTGTCTTGGAGTCCTAGGCGAAAGCTAGTAATAAACAAAAATGTAAAAATCACACAATCTTCTTTAATATACCGTTCACAGCGCTAGCTGTTCCCACCGAAGTTTAATTTAATTCTACCCGTTTTAATATGTAGCCAAAAATCCTCTATCGCTATGCACAAAGCGATGCAGTTATTTGCATGCATGGATACAAACACGCAGATAAATACCACGAAACTACAAACAGAATAGAATTTTAAAGTTTTTGTGCAGCAATTTAAAAAATATTTTTCTTTTTATATTGTGTTGTCAGTTCTAGTCTTGGGGATGGGGACTATATATAAATATGTATATATATAGTGTATTTGGTTTTAAGTATTAATTCAATTTATTTTACCATTTAAATAATTAACATAAACTTAAATATTACAAAATAAATGTATTTAAACTATAATTAAGAAAAAAGCCCACTCCTTAGCGTCTCTGGTGCAAAGGTGCCTAAAATACTAGCCGCGTTACCGCGCTGGATTGCTAAGGCCATCCTTTGCACCAGAAACGAGCCAGAGCGGGTGTCACCAGATTTCTCCGCTATGCGGTGCCCTATCTCCCTAATAAGGCACTTGGCATCCGATCCCCAGCTGCCCAACGTCTCCACGGCAATGGGCACAAAACAATATTGTGGCTCCATTGCAGCGTACTTCAGCCGCTTCTTCCCCGCCGCATCCTCGGCAGCCGCCCCCGCTGAACAGGCAGTCCGACTCAAGTGGCTAGGTGCAACCGTACTGACACGTAGCATCCCAGACCATGCATCTGCCCCTTTTCCAGGGTACTAGGGTAAGTCCATCAGGCCTCTTCCCATCCGATCTATTCAGGCCCATAGGCTCTAGTACACAGGGGACGTTGGCACTGACGAAGGCTCTGCGCACTATATCGTTTAGTTCATGGTGCCGCGGGAACCTACCCGAGCAGCGACGGCAACTCAACGCATGATGACCGTCGGCCTCCACCTTGGACCCACAGATGCATACATGTGGTTCACATACTCTGCAGCCCAGGCGGAGCGCCACAGCCACCCGCAATGAGTTATCGTCTAATAAAGTGCCCAGGTAAGGCGATGGAAGTGCGTGCAACCATGCACCCGATTCCGGCTGTGAAACAGCCTTGAGTCGCGCCAGTTCTGCCCCTCTTGCGTCCGCCATCAGAAGGCTTTGGATCTTATTAGCGCCGACGTCATCCCAGGCCCGTTGAGCAGAAGGGGCCACCGGGGTACATGCACCCGAATTTCCGGCCACCCAAGCTGCCTTTGCCTCGGCAACATAAGGCATGCTTAGCTCGTCACCGTTTGTGGAAAGAATGATAGCAACGAGACTAGCTACCCCATGCGCCGAAGCCAAGAAAGCCGGCACACCAACATCCCGGACACACCGCACCCCGATACCCCCCACCGTATCGGAAGAGCCGCTTGGCTCCACTGCGCGTTGTCTAGTGATTTGAGTGCAATTAAATGAGGAAATGAGTTAAAACTTAATTTTCAAACAACAAATTATCCTCGTTATAAAATTGGAGTTCACGAAAATGTTCCGAACGTGGCTTCCAGTATTTTTCAATTCGGGGCTCCACATTCAGACGTCAAAGGAGTTTATGAACGAAAAGTTTGACAAAGTTATTCCAAAACGAATTTGATTTCTAAACTTCTCATACTTTTGACTGGTGAACCGAAGTCGTATGCGCTTTCAAACGTTGGATTAATCCATTTATAAAAATAAATATTCTTAAGCAGTGCACTTTTAGGTGTACATAACTTTTTCCACCGACGTTGAGTATGTAATAATATGATTTTAAAACTGAGAGTTTTTTACCAAATCTGTCCAATATTTTTTATATCTCGTTGTTATTTAACTATGTTAGTACCAAATAGAGTTAACAATTGCGAATTCACTTTGACGTGAATAAATTGTATCTAATAACATTCAGAGTATCAATTTTCACTAGTTTTCATACTATTTCATCCAAATCCTAAACGACCCAGTGGGCACATTACTAGAGCTTAAACACGTTAAGCAACTAAGGTAGTGGTTACCAATGGATTGGTGGCATAAAATATATTTAGCATCTGTATTTTGGAAAGCATCGCAAGCAATCGATAAGCTACAAGATGCCTTTAGGAAACTTACTCTAGCACCACCTGGGTTAGTTTCTTTTTCCCCGAATTACATATTACACCAATTAAAACTATCAGTAGTGATTACGCCGTTGATACCGAACCTATCTAAACTACGTGTTCTGTCCTCCTTCTATATTTCAAAGGGGAGGAAAACGAATGACTTTTGGGGAAACGAAGCTGGGGATAACATTGCTAATCCGCTGCTTCTTAACCACACGAAAAACACTTCTCCACCACCAAACCCTATTAATATCGCTCCGCTGTCCGTCTGTCTGTCTGTCGACAAACGTGATTTTTTTTGCTTGTTTTTGCTCGATATTGATAACGGTAACTGGTAGACGCTTGAAATATTCACATAATATTTTGTTATATATTCACGTTAAAAATAAATAATTTAATAAAAATAAAATTATCATTAAATGGGAGCTCCCATACAACAGTCATAATTTACTTTACGTTTTTATAGATAACGGTACGAAACCCTTCGTGCGCGAGTCTGACTCGCACTTGGCCGGTTTTTTTACTATTTCTTTTGAGAACTTGGCTACATCCATGGCACAAATCGTTCGCCTGAACCAGGTCTAGACACAGTAGTACTACTGGTAGCGCGATCAGTTATATCACGAAAAGCTAATTGAAGTACTGTTATACTTGACTTCGTCTTTTTTATTATTAGGTTGGGGCTGGCGTCAGGCAGGCAGCCCGCCTTTAATATTTTGTCAAATCATATCACAGTATAAATGCTGTCAGAACCTCGGGTTCTGTTCTGACGCATTACAGCGGAGGACGCAGCCGGGAAAACGCTAAGATAACGTCTGTAAATAACGTCAAGCTCAACGAATTCGCTCGACCTAACAAAATTTGTATTGGCCGATTAACATGTTTAGTATATATCTTTGTGGGGGATTGCTATTATCCAAATAGTTTCTAAACGAGCCAGACCCGAAAATATTTCGGAGATATGATCCACATTTCTGCGCAAGCACTCTGCAGTAATTCTGCACGTTATGTCGAATCAAATATTCATCGGCGGAGCGTACGAGCCGCGCTTAATAGGTGAAAATATTTCACAACCGCACTACATTTTGTGAATTGACACTTTGTCTAGTTCTCTTGAAATATTCATGAGATTGTCTGAAACTGGGGCTGCTAAATGAAAAATGTTATTCGTGTACAGTCGCGAGCATTAATAAGTACACGATAGCCTTTAATTTATTTTTCTTTTATTGCTTTACAGGTAGCTTGATCTGCTGATGAGCTGCCTGTAAAGTAATAGGCTACGAAGCAAGGCTGACTGTTTTTTAGGGTTCCGTACCTCAAAAGGAAAAATCGGAACCCTTAGGATAACTTGGTTGTCTGTCTGTCAAGACCCTTTTTCTCAGTAACGCGTAGAGGTATCAATGCCTTTAGGAAATTAGCACCTCCTGGGTTAGTTTATTTTTCCCCAAATCAATTTCCCGGAAAACGAATGACTTTTGGGGAAACAAAGCTGGGGATAACGGTGCTAATCCGCAGTAAATTTTCGTGTTTTTTCGACATTTGCAAGGGAATCAAAACCTACAGGGCTTTTACCATGAACTCAGAATCTTGAAATTTGGTACGAAGCAACGCCTTATAGCACAGACAAAAAAAATTGCGAAAAGCATAAATTATATTAATATAATAGTTTTAAATTTATTATATATAATGTACGAAACCTACTCCCACTTGGCTGGTTTTTTAATGGTCAATGTAGCAAAACGCCTAAATTGTTAAATAACTTCTTTTTAGGATGCAGTCAATACAAACACTAGACTAGCAGATGGGATGGTCGAAAATTTATTATAAGATTACTTTGAAGAATGACTATAATTGAACCATCCACAGACGGTATCGTCAGGCAGTGAGCCTTTTTCTGGTTATCTTAATTATGACGGCATTCATGCAGCATGGCCGGCCGCCTGCCTGACGTCAATCCTTCTTGCTCAATGGAACAAGAAGGATTGACGTCACTAACATCTACTAATATTTATAAATGCGAAAGCAACTCTTTCTGTCTGTCTGTCCGTCTGGTACCACGTCACGTTTCGACCACTAAGCCGATTTTAATAAAATTAGTAAGGAGTTAAGGATATATAATCGGAGCCGCATTAGTATTTGTTTTATTTATTACAATCTGTTAAAACCACTCTAAAGTCATTCTTTGTCATATGGTCATTAATAAGCTCCTAATAATTTTAATTGACTGTCTTAACATGACAAGTAAACTCAAACAAGAATATCAAGTCTACTTGTAACTTCGTACTGGTGTGACAGTCTAGAGCAAGGTTTCTCAAAGTGAGGTTCATGTCTATTTCTCTAGAAACGCGAAAATAATACGTAATGGTGACTAATGAGGGTACGTTTTTGCTAGATACCAAGTGAAATGCTTTTCTTTGCAAACAACAGCAACGATTAGAACTCTGCTCTCAATTATGAGAGTATTATACTTTTTCGTAGAGGACGTATTATGATTTAGAGGGATGTGGTGTGGCTAGGGTTCCTAACTATTTTTTACAAGAAAACAAGTATATTAAGGTTGGAGAAACAAAATAGTGAACCGTATTTTAGAAGAGAAAACGATGTTTGATATTCTGACGTTTTGAAAAAAAAGGATATATTTTAAATAATTTATTGAGTTCTCAGACTTTATTAAAATAGCTGGCAGCAGACGTATTACAAACATTTATTTCATTTAAACTGAAAAAGGTTTATCCTTTACAATGACAAATTATGTTTTTGTTATGTTGCATAGCGCCAACCCTTTTTTAAAAAATATTTATTTATTGTGTTTATTTTAGTTGTGTCAAACCACGAGGAAACGGTTTTAAAAACGTGGCTTGTAAACATATCAGGAATATGAAGGGCTAAAAGTTTGAGAAACACTGGTATAGAGTATTTCATCTTTATCTATACATATAATCTATACATATAATAAAACAGTAAAAATATTTTGTCTGTACATTTAGAATTTTTGACTGAAATGGAAAGAGGGATACTTAAAAAGAATAATAGAAAGGAAAAATATTTTTTTCGAATTTCTTGTCTGTCTGTCTGTCTGTCTGTATGTATGATCACGATTATCTCCGAGAATACTGAACCGATTTACTTCAAACTTTCACCAATTGCTTTGTTTTAACTCAGCATAACATTTAAAGTTTGTTTCATCAAAATCGGTTCATTAAAGAAAAAGTTATCGTCATTTGAATGAACTCAAGTTTACCTGCAAATATATATTAGCACTTAAATAATATAAGTGACGTAGGAAAATTAAAATCCAAAGTCAATTCATCATCATTATACGACAGCATTATACCTATCCATACTATCCATACTAATATTATAAATGCGAAAGTAACTCTGTCTGTTTTCTTTTCACGCTTCAACCATTGAACAAATTTGAATAAAATTTGGTATGGGGGTAGTTTGAGACCCGGGGAAGGACATAGGGTATGTTTAATTCCGGGAAATTCTACTGTTCCCGAAGGATCGACAATAACGCGGGCGGAGCCGTGGGCAACAGCTAGTATTTAATAAGACTTTGGACGTTGAGCATATTTGAAAACACAGCTGGCACCTCTCGCTACCTGAATCGGCGCGGATGCTGCGAGGAACTGAAATACTTTATCAATATTATGCTGTTCTACAGGCTAGACAGACTGTATTGAAGGAGATCGTATTTGAAATTGATTTCACTTGCTTTATGTTACATAACTAAATGTATGTATATGAGTAACTCATTTTTTTTTCTGATTCAGTTGTATTCTGCTGGGCAAAATCAAACTATTGTAAATATTTTTATTGATTTTAATTTTTAGCAATATTTTTTCGAATTGTTCTAAACACTTTAGATAGGATTAATACAACTATAGAATAGGTCTGCTTGCCTGCTCCTTCTCTGGTGCTTTTGGTGTGTGTAATAGCTAACGCTGGTGTCAGATCTTTCAAGCTGCCTAACGGCATCTGACTTAGCTTTACGACAGTCGAGACCTATGCCTTAATGTGCCTTCTAAGGCAAGGAGGAGTTCGACATATTTTATGCCACTTGTACGTTTCTAGATTTTGCCTGCGGCTCCGCCCGTGTGAATGTCCAACCCCCGGGAACAGTGCCCTTTTCTAGGATGAAACGTATCCTATATCCTTCTACTGGCCACAATCTCCTTACCAAATTTCTTCTAAATCAGTTTAGCAGCTGAAACGTGAAGAGGTAACGGATAGAGGTGGGTCGTCGTCGGTTTTTTCGACAACGAGTCGCAACCGTTTTTTTCAAGAACGGAAACCAGTCCTCGAAACGGTTCTCGTTCGGAACGGTTTTGGGCGGAGGACGACGACGCCGACGGCGCGGCGACGGTCTAACGAACGCAACGAATCTATAACAGTCTTCTTAATCGAACGAAATCTCGTTGCGCCAACGTTCGTTCGTTTCGGCAATGATTGCGGACTTAAGTTTACTAGTATTAGGCACCTATAGTTTTATTGCTTAGCGACTTTGTACTCTATAGGATACGCAGCAATGACCACCGCGTTGCGAACGAGACGAAACGTAAAATGGCATTGGTCTCATTGCATTCTAGCTTGTATTTACATTGCAGGTAAGTTCAAATTCGCGTGAAACATTTCGAGGACTGGTTTTGCGACGAGGACTGCTTTGAAACGAAACGTAAAACGGTTCTATCGTCGCGGACCACAAAACTGTTCTTAAAAACGGTTCGTCTTTGGAACGACCACCTCTATAACGGACAGAGTTTTACAGAAAGACGGTTGAGTATGGATAAACAGCTTTTATCTGCGACTCTATCCGTGATCCCTCGGGAACACTATTTTTTTGGGCTAAAGGGTACTTATCCTATGTACTGTCCCGGGCCTCAAGGTATCTCTATCAAATTTCATTGACATCGGTTCAGTCAGTGTTCCAAGCGCGAAGAAGTAATAGACAGACATAGTTAGTTACATTTGCATTTCTAATATTAGTTTGGATTATGGTTATTATGACTATGGATAGTATGATTATGGATAGTATGATTATGTATAGTATGGATTATGGATGTATAAAATGTAGGATAGGTAAAATTGACATGCTTGGTTTCATTGGTTTCCGTTGTAATCAAACCTTGGCTTCTAGCTTCATATACAGATCTGTAGATTCTGCCCCAGTTGGGTCTGACAATAGAATCCCCGGTTTCATTTTCATAGCGCCCGTCGACTACAATATTTAAGTACTATAGAACCTACGATATTCAATATTTAATTTACCGCATAAAACGTTATTGTTCCCAGGCTAGAAGCATACACGCCTTAAACTTTTATGCTTACTATAAAGCTGTGGTTATATTTTTAGCTTTTTAGTAGAAAATTGGAATAGCGCATTGTAAAACTGAATTTGGCGTACGTAGCTTATTTCTTAGTTAACAGCCTTGTTCTTAGCAGTTTTTTTATTCATGTTGGTTTTTTGATTTCTTGGTTCTATCTAAATAAAATCACAAGATGTATCTCTGATATTGTAATATATATATAAAGATGAGAATAAAAATATGTATGTATTTTTAGCCATTAGGTACTTTGTGGGTTAATACAGGGCCTATAAATTCAAAAGGATGTTTATATACATACAGAGAAGATTGAATGAAAAAAGTAACATCTATATGTCAGCTTCATTTAATACTAGCTGTTGCCCGCGGCTCATGAAACACCACACCCTTTTTTTCTGGACAAGGTAGCTTATGTGTGAATCTAGGTAATAACCTATCTAAGTGCAAAAATTCTTCAACATTTGTTCAGCCGTTCTGGTGTAATTGAGTAACTTTCACGTTTATTATACTAGTAAGGATTCTAATCTTTCCTAAGATATTTTTGACGGAGAGTATCGTGTCTGTAAAATCAAGTGGCCAATAAAACAAAAGGCCAATAAATTTATTTAATCGATTATCAACGGTAACAAACTGCAACACAATCGGAGACGAACGAAGAGAGTAATAAACTTTATCTGCCAAGCGTGGCTGGTTCAAGGGCGAAGGCCTACGGTCGATGCCAAGGCCCCAGTGACCGGCAGCGAGCGTAGAATGACGCTTTTTGTAACGAACAATTTATACAATAGCGTGTTGTAACGAAAATAGCGCTACGATAATAACAGCTATTTTCGTAAAAATGTTTTTACATTTTTACGCTTTTACATAATTACTTCGAAGAACTGCTCCCTATTTCGATATTCGTTATTGATTGAGAATCGATAGAGGTTCACAAGAATAGTAATTATAGGTTCACATTCTCTGACACAAAATATTTTCAGTATAAATATGTACAGCCACGCTACCGGTAAAAGTATTTTTTGCTAGTAGCATGAACGGGCCGGCTCGTCCGGGGAAGTACCACACTCTCATAGAAAATCGTTTGAGTCGTTTGAGTGGAAGCTTTGCCTCTTCTATGCTTCGTTTCGTGAGTGAGAGAGCCGGAGGCCCGTTCTTCCTTCCCTCATTTCTTCCACCCGTGTCCTTCCCCCTACTCCTTTATAGGCCGGCAACGCTCCTGTTACACCTTGGTGTTGCAGTTGTCCATGGGTAGCGCTGATCGCTTACCATCAGGTGACTCGCTTGCTCGTTTGCCTTCCGATAATATAAAAACAAAGTCTACTTTATGGGTAGAACAAACTTAGACCCATACAATCAGATATCTAAACAAAGTTTAGTTAAACAAATCAAAGAGCAATTACAAACAGGCCCTATTTCCACCGGGGCGGAACATCTCTGCAAATCCATATACTCGTAGGGTTACCAACCTTGAGCGTAAAGCAATGGCGGATTATCCATAAAGAAAACCGGGCGCGTGCCTTGCGACGCTAGGTAAGGAATCATCATCAAGGCATGACGGTCACCATGGCACAAATAATATATAGGTATATATTGGATGGCTCTTTCATACTGGTCTGGGAGAAAAGAAAAAACGTAGAATGTACCAGCCGCTTCTCTTCCCGCGCAGATCGTAAAAGCCGATCGAGGGAATGGGTAAAATCTCAGAAATCATATTAATAGGCGATGCGGTTAATCCATCACTATTTTGATCCCGTTTTCCACCTAATGCCCATCAACATGCTAAACGTGGCGTTTTGGTCTTACCTATATACCTCTGTCTACCCCGCAAGGGAAAAAGTAATACTATGTATGTATGTATATTTATTGAATAATGGACACACCATAGTTGCAGATGCAACCGGAAAAACGCTCATATGAGGAAGAATCCTGCCGAAATAGCACGTGACGTGAGCGACCTGTTTAATTCATCATGTCGTTTTATTCATGATCTCACGTTAGTTGTTTCAATGATATGTCATCTATACATATAATAAAACAGTAAAAATATTTTGTCTGTACATTTCGAATTTTTGACTGAAATGGATAGAGGGACGCTTAAAAAGAATAATAGAAAGCGAAAAAATTTTTTTAGAATTTCTTGTCTGTCTGTCTGTCTGTCTGTCTGTATGTATGATCACGATTATCTCCGAAAATACTGAACCGATTTACTTCAAACTTTCACCAATTGCTTTGTTTTAACTCAGCAAAACATCTAAAGTTTGTTTCATCAAAATCGGTTCATTAAAAAAAAAGTTATCGTCATTTGAATGAACTCAAAGCATTAGTTTGCCTGCAAATATACACGGTAAATTTTTTATCGTTTTGGACCCTTAAAGGGGTGACTCAGACCATCAAAATAAACAACTTTTCCTACGGGAACAATGCTGGGAACTCAAAAAAAAAATCGACATTCCCATACAAACTGGCCGGACGGCGGGACTCTTTTTTATGGAAATGACGAATTTTTTTTTGAGTTCCCAGCATTGGTCCCATAGAAAAAGTTGTTCATATTGATGACCTGAGTCACCCCTTTAAGGGTCCGAACTGTTCCTGAGGGATGGACACTAACGGCGGCGTCGTAGCCGCGGGCAAACGGCAAACCAGCCGAAACTGCTGCGCCTAGAAACTTGAAATTTGGTACAGGGGTTCTTTTAATGATGTAAGTGACAGAGAGACTAAGACAGGATTTTTAAGTATTGTATAGGAATTTACTTATTTCTAGACTTAGAAGTATGTAAATAGGTAAATAAATTCACGATTACAATTGAAAAAGATCTGTGTAGGTCAACTGGAAAAAAATCCCCCAGAAGGGGGGTAAAGTTTGTTTGGAAATTGGAAATTTTCTCATTTCTGGACTATGAAGTATGAAAATAAATAGGTATGTTCTCGATTACAATTAAAAAAGATATATATGGGTGAAATGGACAAAATTCACCCCCTAAAGAGGTAAAATGGGAGGGTAAAGGTTTTATGGAAATTTTCTCATTTCTGGACTTAAAAGTATAAATAATATCCATACTTCCATACTAATACTAAAATTATAAATGCGAAAGTAACTCTGTCTGCTGTCTTTTTACGCTTCAACCATTGAAGTGATTTGGATGAAATTTGGTATGGAGGTAGTTTGATGCCCGGGGAAAGACATAGGGTATATTTAATTCCGGGAAATTTTACTGTTCCCGAGGGATCGACACTAACGCGGGCGGAGCCGCGGGCAACAGCTAGTAAATAAATATATACGGACAAATCACACAAATTGAGGCATACTAACTCAACGATGCTGATCCAAGACCCAGGCCAATCTGAAAAAGATCATTTTCCATCTTGACCTGACCGGGGATCGAACCCGGGGCCCTCGTGTCGCAGGCCACGGGGCTCGCTAATTGTTGTGGAAGTAACGCTTTCACATTTTAACTACTGAACTGATTATCATCAAATTTTGCATACGCGTTGTCTGGGGTACAGAGAAGGACATATCGTACGTTTTATCCCGACAAAATGGGTATCTCTTGGATAGACATGTAACATCCTCGTCTTCATCGTCACTTGCCATCAGAAAAATTCATGCAAGAATTTCATCTTGATTCTCTTTGTACATAAGATTATGAGAAAATGTGATTCCACATATTTTCTCAGAGTCTTCTTCGATCAACACAACAATACCAAAAGTTGGTATTGTTGAACGAAAGTCCTCGTAAAGTGGCAACCCTAGATCCACACTAAATTAACCCAAGTTTATGTGTTCATGATTTAGTATGTACGAAGTTTGGTCACAGATTCGGGCCTTTGAGCCGCCTTCTTGAAATGCCACTGTAAACCGAAGGAACTTTATATTGTTATTATAGTTGGCTAACTAAGTTTGTGAATTGAACCCTTAGCGACTTGCCCTTGATTTTGTTTTTAAGAGGTATAAGGATTTGTAAAAAGGAGGTCAGGGGTAATTTTCAACTGCTTGGCTGCAGGTATCGCTATACTTGCTATTCCTCGTCCATCCTACTCGGATTCGGTATTTTTTTGTTTTTATGATATAGGAGATTAGCCGTGTGGTATCCGGCAGAGTAGAATAGTACCACTCCAAGTCTTCCCGTGGATGTCGTAGAAGGCGACTTAGGAAATACAAGCTAAACAAAGCTTATAAACATCTAAGAGACCTCTCCAACCCGTCTGGCCAGCGTGGAGAGAGTAGGCCAAGTCCTCTGGCTGCTCTGGCCAAGTATGGCCCTAGTAGTACAGAGAGGGTCGTGCTCCTGTAGTGGAGACTAAAAAAGACCTGATGATGATGATGATGATGATGATATAGGACGGCAAACGAGCAAACAGGTCACCTGATGGTAAGTGATCACCCCTGCCCATGGACAACTGCAACACCAGGGTGTGACAGGTGCGTTGTCGGCCTTTCAAGGAGTTGGGGGAAGGAAATGGGGAGGGGAGGGGGAAGGATGGGCCTCCGGCTCTCATTGACCAGACGAAGTATCGAAGCGGTAAACCTTCTACTCAGGCGTCGATTTTCTGTAAGAGCGTAGTACTTCCCCGGACAAGCCGGCGCATTCATGCTCCTAGCAATTTATTTTGCCGGTAGCGTGCCTTTACCACGACTAAGTGTCCAAATATACCTTCATTCCCTTCCCAAACCCAAAAAATTCCAATCAACTCCTAGCTTAAGCACGCTTCCGATGGGTGGCAGTCTCGGAAACACAAGAAGCTAAAAAACTGCCTTCATCAATCCGCCCGCCAAGCATGGTGAGTAAGACAATATCCTCCAATGAAACAAAGAATCCTTGGGAGAGGCCTTTGTCCAGCAGTGGAGTATCTATGGACCCTTTTTTTAAATAAAAACTGTCTCGTAGAACATACCTATGTACGTTTCTCGATGTAAATGGTTTTCCCAGGCCGTATTAATTATTTGACGTTTTATTTACCTTATTACAATACATTTAGTAAATACAGGTATAAGACATTTGAAATTGACCACAACTTAAAATTGACCAACTGTTATTTTTATACATAAATAGTATTTCTCTGCATTTCCGTGAAAGAATGTAACAACCTGTGTGTGTTAATAGAGTGGTCAA
Organism: Elegia similella; assembly: GCA_947532085.1. Lineage (NCBI taxonomy): Eukaryota > Metazoa > Arthropoda > Insecta > Lepidoptera > Pyralidae > Elegia > Elegia similella. The sequence continues at coordinate 23,858,631 of OX383930.1, forward strand.
TCTTAACCTTTCCGTTTACTTGATGAAAATTATTCTAGATCAAATTAATATATCTAAATATATATAACGCAAAGGTGACTGACTGACATAGTGATCTATCAACGCACAGCCCAAACCACGGTGGACGAATTGGGCTGAAATGTGACATGCAGGTAGATGTTATGACGTAGGCATCCGCTAAGAAAGGATTCTATCCCCAAGGGGATAAAATAGAGGATGAAAGTTTGTCAAAAACTATACTTTTTAACGCGAGTGAAGCCGCGGGCAAAAGCTAGTTAACAATATATCGCGGCAGGATTGCCTAAAATTCTATCTAGTCTATTTATATTGCTCAGTTTTAAGAGTAATTTCAGCTCAGTTGTAAGAACTAAATAGGTTATGAAATCGCGCTATATATGTACGTTTGATGTTGCACATAAATATACATAGTCAGACTGCGTTGCAACTTGCAAGGGTGTAGTCATAGAAATAATTGAATTCAGACTGCACATGTGGTACTTTCACACGCGCATTAAAATAACAAAGTAATTATAAGAACAATTTATGTAAATTAAAAATTAACATGAATTTGAATCCGATTGCACGCCATGTGCATAGTATACTTAGATATCTTTACCGTGCTATATGCTATTGCACTACTGAGGTACGTTATTTTTCTGTACTCTTTCCTTGCATCAAGTTTCACTGATATTTGATGTGATTTTTTTTTCATTATCAGCTCCATCTATGGACATGAGAATTTCCAAAATGACCAGTTGGTTGGAAGCCGCATACATCCTGTATTCCCTGGACCTTTGGTACGCCGCGCCGTCCGAACACCTAGACGTTCGGCAATACGTTATGCTTCATTGTCATTCGGCTCTGCGCGTTCTGCGCTCCACCCACTGCCACTTCAACGACTTGTTTTTTCTATGTCATCTACGTTTCTCCTGCACTAATAGTGTTTCAAAGACTATAATAGAAAGAATAGTAAATTGCTATTTTTGATTTCATAGATTTATACAATATGTACGCAAAATTTCATGATGATCGGTTCAGTATGTCGGCTTGAAAGCGTTTACAAACAAATAAAAAACAAACTCACTTAATAATATTAATTAGGACTCGCTTTCGCCCGCAGCTCCGCTCGCGTTGATGTATATCTAGGGAACAGTACTTATAACGAAATTAAAAGTATCCTATGTCCTTCTCCGTATCCCAGACAACGTATTTGCAAAAATCCAGGATTATCGGTTCAGTTAACGAGTACAATGTAAGATAGGTAGGACACTACAGGATCAAACTTAATTTTGATATACATGATATACTTATGAGCTTATACGATGCTCTCGAATATTATTTATGTCGTCTAAACTTGCGCAATATTGGCTCGATTAGATTCTATTACAGCTTTTTCATTAGTACTTGAATTTATATATGTGGCAATCAAGTTCATACATAAAAGTCAACCAATCACATTGCAGTTTCTATTCTTGCCATCCTGCTCGATCGTATCGTTCTTACAGGCACGCACACTAAAACAAGGCGCATTTCTTGTAATAAGATCTGTATTGGCCCGATTATGTCAAATTAGGACGTTTGTATTCAAGACGCAGGCCGTCTGCCAACAGGGGTGTATGAGAGTCGATTTTGAATCGACAAATGCTTTTGACTGAGTCCTTAGTCCTCAGTCCGTCTAGCGTCCTTTTTTTTTTTAGAATACTTATAGCTTTTAGTTTAAGTAAAAATAGGAATAATTTCATTTCATATTTTAAAAATTAATACATTCGTGTCATAACTTAATACTTTAAGATTAGGTTAGATATATTTAAAACCCGCCCTGTAACGTTTCTGGCGCAAAGGTGCTCAAAATGCTGGCTGCATTGCCGCGCTGAATAGCAATGGCCATCCTTTGCACCAAAAAACGTGCAAGAGCGAGAGTCACCATTTCTAAAAAAATATTTATTTTTTACCAACTGTTGCACTGTATTTAATGGAATGGAGCAATTTCCATACTAAGTGTACCGGCCAACAAATTTTGTAATAAGTACATACTCGTATCGTCATAAAGCAATATAAAATGTTTTTAAGAAGGATGAGATTTTTTTATTGTCTATTGCTGTGTCGTCTAACAACTTAATTTTTTTTTTTATTTATTATTGAAGTAGGCATTTGTCTCCCATCTCACCTGATGGTAAGTAAAAAGTAAATTGGAAAAAGTAATAACATTAAAAAGTAGGATGGTTAATGTTAATCTAGAAGTCTGGAACAAATATTGATTGACATACAAATTATTTTTATGCATTCAGAGTTTATTAGAAACCAAAATAACATGACATATAAATAAAACTACATATAAAAATACGATCCAAATAACAATTTGGATCGTAAACAACTGCGGTAGTTTGGTTGGAACTGTGTTGCCGTTTTTGCGACCGTACATCCGCGCATTAAATATGTAGTGACCAATTTTTATACATTTTATTTAGACGCTTTATCATACATTTGGCGTTAATTAACGTTATTACAGCATGGGTATTAATTTAATGTTTTAATCTTTGGGGTAAGTAAATATACTTACGATCAATGTATGAATTACACACGCGCATAATGTATGCAGGTACTTAAACAACTGTATCAACCATAATGAGACAAAGGATGTAATTACGTTAGCTTGATCACGTTTGGACAGATAGGTTTGTCTTTGGTGGTGACGATACCTGAAACTTAGTCCATAAGGTTTAGTTTAGAATAAATACAGTTAGGCTGTGTTTCCACCAGAGATGTGTAAGTCCGCCAAGTGATGTGAGGATGCGTAGCGAAGCTTACATACCTCACTCAAAACACATCCCTCGCTTGTTGGATACACTCCGCCGGTTCTACCAGAGCTGTGCTTAGCAGGGTGAGGCAAATGAGACGATTTTATTGGGTATTGAAAAACACATTCCTCGCTACGCATACTAGCATATCTTAGGTGGAAACGCATCCTTAGGGTGGAAGATTTCTGTAATAAGCACTTAAATCGTTGATAAGTATGAACAAGACTAAAAAAAAAAATTCCATTTCTTGACAACAAGACTAAAAAATATATCCATTTCTTGACTATAATTCTCCTTTGACTGACTTCCGGCCAATATTTTGCTACTGCGACTGCCCGGTTGCTTTTTCAGTGCTATGTGACGATAATGATAATCAAAGACTGAAAACTCTTCTCAGACTAGTTTAAAATAAAATGAATTAAAAGATATCTATTCATGCTATTACGCATTCCTACCGCTACAAGATACCAGCTTTTCAAATCACACAGATTGAGCTAGCCCAAAAGTAAGTTCTAAACTTGTGTTATGGGATACTAATTCAACGATACTATATTTAATAACAGATTCAAATAAAAATAATATCCAAGACACTGACCAATTTTTTAAAAGATAATTTTCCATTTTTCCTGACCGGGGATCCAACCCGGGAACTCCGGAGTCAAAATAAAATAAAATATTTGAAATTCCAATGCATTATAAAGAACATTTACGACGTGTTACACTTAATACTTGATTTCCTGCAATATACGATGCTCTTGATTCTCTCATATGTATGAGTTATTAACTACCTACATCTCAATAAATTTCTGAACGCCCAAACATATAATTTGTCTGCGAATAACGAGCCGGGTGCCAAAACCAGTCACATTATCCAAATTAAAAAGCCATTCGCTCTCTAAGGCCGCCATTTATCATTTCTCTATGATATGTGGCCCATAGTAGGTATATGTACGGACAACATCACGACAAGTTACTCAAATTTATTGCATTTCGCCGCTATTGCTATTGGCTAAAGGTTCACTGGACATGAAGTTCTGGCACGTCTACATTGTGCTGGCATAGTGGTTCAAAACTTATTTCCTGTAATTTTTGAACCACTACAAAATTGTATAACAAATTTAATATAATAAGCAACAAGTTTGGTTTTGACAATGATTCATTTATAATAGTATGTAAAATATTACGCAGCTCTTACTTTTTTTAATTTGTATTTACCTCTTGAATGCCTTTTAAGTAACAAACAATATGAACCTGATTGAACCGCCTAAGAAAGTAGTTAGACCTTTCTTTTTTGATCATGACGTGGTCTAGTTAACACCGCCGACTCCGATCGTTAAGAACTGTTTGAATATTAATCATATTAAGATATTGAGACTCAAAGTGAGAGAAATCCGCTTGTAATTTAGTGACTGCTCTGAATATTTATTAATTAGATAGACACTTTTTACGGAAATGAAAATATGTAGTACCTAGTTAGAATACCGCAATGTTTTATTATAGTTATCAGCTTAGCTACTTAACATGTTAGATACGTTTCAGTTCTCAAAAAGATTGGGCACTGTCTACCCCTCAAGGGAAAAGACGTAATAGTATGTATGTAGTAGCTACTCAAATTAAAGGTTAAAACCGGTAAATTATAAAAACAACCAAAGCTTCTTTAAAAAAAACAGGTTAAACCGCAAATAGGTATTTAAACTAGATTTTTTACAAAAACACTATTATGTACTAATTCGGAAACAACAAGCAAGAGCTAAATTCATCATCATCAGGTCTTTTTAGTCTCCACTGCAGGAGCATGATCCTCTCTGTACTACCGGAGCCATACTTGCCCAGACCAGACAGAGGATTTGGCCTACACTCTCCTCGCTGGCCAGACGGGTTGGAGAGGTCTCACTGATGTTTATGAGCTTTGTTTAGCTTGTTTTTTTCTAAGTCGCCGCTTACGATCTCCATCCATGGTAAGACTAGGAGTGGTCCTATTCTACCCTGCCGGAAACCACACGGCTAAGAGCTAAGTTCTTCAACGTTAAATTAATTAAAATGTTGTGTACAAATGTAAATGTACGAAGTACTTTGCATCCGCCCACGCCCAAAAAGTAGAGACCGAACTGAGTAATTAGTTTCAGAACTAATTAAGTTACTTTTGAAATAATTCTTTCTTTTAATTTAAAAGGAGTAAAAGCTCACATGCAATTAGATCCCAAAAAGCTTTTAAAATATTAAAACTTATATTAGCTTTTGCTTGATTTTTACTTCAAATATTTCATACTTAGTTCAAACTACGTACACTACTTCATTTTAGCGTTAGTTACAACATTATTGCGTTATTTGCATAGAATAAGTACTAGTTCTTACGTACAGAAGTCGCAATCTGCAAAGGTATTCAAAGAAATATCAACTCAATGTAGTTAGCGATACGATGTAATTTAGCTCGCGTCAGAACGCACCTTTTGGATTAGATACCTACAGCAAGCCAATTTTATACTTATAGCTCTGAACATACGATTCATAATTCGTTGAAGTCGGTGAACACATACAACCAAACGCGCGGTTTCCTAAAGGTGTCGCCGCGCGTAGGTATGTTTTCGACACCTACACGGTAAGTGAGACAGGCAGGCCTGATATTGTATAAATGTAGGTCTAGTCTACATTTGAAACAAGTTATAATTTAATGGTGAAGACCTCATTTTATAAATGCTTTTACAAGAAACGATGCTGTCTCGTACATACATATATAAACCATCGTCCCAACGCAATTAATAAGATAGTGTGAGACTATAAATACTAGCTGACCAGGCGAACTTCGTTCCGCCTTCTTTCTGGGTAGTCGGGTAAAGGTTAACATTAATCTAGGATGTCAGCTATCTGCATACCGAATTTCATCAAAATCTATCCAGTCGTTTTCGAAGTATAAGTGGTGTAACTAACCCGACTTTGTTTTGTGTATGCAAACTTCTTTTTTTTTTTTAATTTATTTATTTCCAATATAACAACCATAATTAAATTATTATGCAACCCAAAAACCACGTAGGTTTGTCCGGGTTGCATATCATCTACATTCAATCTTCCAATTTAGTACTTAAATTAACAATTGTGTGCTTATATCTAATCATGGTAATCTATATACATATAATAAAACAGTAAAATTATTTTGTCTGTACATTTCGAATTTTTGACTGAAATGGATAGAGGGACACTTAAAAAGAATAATAGAAAGCAAAAAAATTTTTTTGGAATTTCTTGTCTGTCTGTCTGTCTGTCTGTCTGTATGTATGATCACGATTATCTCCAAAAATACTGAACCGATTTACTTCAAACTTTCACCAATTGCTTTGTTTTAACTCAGTTTAACATTTAAAGTTTGTTTTATCAAAATTGGTTCATTAAAAAAAAGTTATCGTCATTTGAATGAACTCAAGGCATGATCTATATATCTATATACATATAATAAAACAGTAAAATTATTTTGTCTGTACATTTCGAATTTTTGACTGAAATGGATAGAGGGACACTTAAAAAGAATAATAGAAAGCAAAAAAATTTTTTTGGAATTTCTTGTCTGTCTGTCTGTCTGTCTGTCTGTCTGTCTGTCTGTCTGTCTGTCTGTCTGTATGTATGATCACGATTATCTCCAAAAATACTGAACCGATATACTTCAAACTTTCACCAATTGCTTTGTTTTAACTCAGTTTAACATTTAAAGTTTGTTTTATCAAAATTGGTTCATTAAAAAAAAAGTTATCGTGATTTGAATGAACTCAAGGCATGAGTTTGCCTGCAAACATATAGCAAAAAATAAAATTAAATAATAAGTGACATAAGAAAATTAAAATCCAAAGTCAATTCATCATCATTATACGACAGCATTATACCTATCCATACTATCCATAGTAATCCATACTAAAAAAAAAGGGAGAAGCTGACTGACTGACTGACATATCAACGCAGGGCCTAAACTATAAGGGTTAGGAACTTAAAATTTTGCACAGGGGTTCCTTTTATAACCTAAGAAAGGATTTTTGGAAATTGAGATGAATTTCCAAAAATCCTTTCTTAGTTAGTACTTACTTAGTCATTTCTAAGGAGATCCTTAGGGGGAAAAACGGGTTGCGAAGTTAGTATGAAACTTTGCCATTTTTGAAGTTAGTCGAATGAAATTCAGCATGAAGGTTCTTTACTGAAAGGCATGAAACACAAGTAAAATATTTTTCTCAAAAATCATCCCTTAAGGGGATATAACGGGGATGCAAATTTAGTATGAAACTTTCCGTTTTTGAAGTTATTCAATTGAAATTCAATATAAAGGTGTTTCATTGAAAGTCATAAACTAATGTATTCCGGGTAATTCTACTGTTCCTGAGAAATCGGCACTTACGCGGGCGGAGCCGCGGGCCAAAGGCAAACCTGACTTATATATCAACGCACAGCCGAAACTACTGTGCGCACAAATTTGGCACAGGGATTCTTTTTATGATGTAAATGAGCACTAAGAAAGGATTTTTAGAAAATCAAAGGGGTTGAAAGTTTTATGGAATTTTCTAATTTCTGGACTTAGAAGTTTGAAAGTAGGTACGCAAGTTCTCAATTAAAATTAAAAAAGATCTGTTTAGGTGAACCAGACAACATTCTCCCTTGAAGGGGTAAATAGGGGGTAAAGTTTGTATGGAATTTTTCCATTTCTAGACTTAGAATATAAAAATAGGTATGAAAGTTCTCGATTACAATTAAAAAGATCTGTGTAGGTTAAATGTATAAAATCCCCTCCTTAAGGGGCAACATGGGGGGAGGGGAGGGGTTAAGTTTGTATGGACATTTTCTCATTTCTGGACGTTCTGGATTACAATTAAAAAGATGTATGTATGTAAAACCGACGAAATTTTCGCCTGAAGGGATAAAATAGGGGAGTAAAGTTAGTATGGATTTTTTTCATTTCTAGACTTAGAGGTATGAAAATAAGTATATACGTTCTAGGTTACAATGAAAAAAGATCTGTGTAGGTGAAATGTACAAAATTCCCCCCTTAAGGGATAAAGGGGGGGGGGGGGGGATTGTATGGAAATTTTCTCATTTCTGGACATAGAAGTATAAAAATAAGTATAAATGTTTACGTTACAATTAAAAAGATCTGTGTAGTTAAAATGGTCGAAATTTCCCCTTGAAGAGGTAGAATAGGTGGGGTAAAGTTTGAATGTTTTTTTTTTTATTTACTTAGAAATATGACAATAAGAAGTTCTCCATTACAATAAAAAAATATCTGTGTAGGTGAAATGGTCCCCTCCTTAAGGGCTAAAGATCTATGCAGGTGAAATGTATTAAATTCCCCCTTAAGGGGAAAAAGCAAAGGGGGAGGGGTTTGTATGGAATTTTTATCATTTCTACTGTTCCCAAGGGAACGACATTAACGCAGGCGGAGCCGCGGGCAACAGCTAGTTCCTTATAACATACGAATAAATTAAATAACCATTCCAACTCACGCTCGCTGATAAGATCTTTGGTGGCCACTACACACAACAACACATCCGGATGGGATGTGTATAAGAGTTATGTTTCTTTTGCATAATTTCTTTAAAATTTATATTGATTTTATTTACAATGTGATTAGTACGATCGGCAGTAGTGTTCTGGAGTAGTTTAGACCAATTTCTGCGTCGGTTTTAGGAAGCACTTGTCCTCTTGGTTGGGTGTCTTCCACACACAAAACCTCTTAAGCTGGATCCAAACATGTGCTTTTGTCCGTACCGTACCTCCGATTTGTATCAGCGACGCAATCAAAGAACTCTGGATGCATAATAAAATAGCCAGTATCTTCGTAACGTGTCTGCAATCACCACGTATAATATCTGTGCGAAGTGTCCTGCTATATCGCCTTTGAACAGAACGAAAAACCGACTCTCGATGGATCGGAGCGTATCCGTATCGAGACGTCGTACGATCTTACCGTACCGAAATGCCAAACTAGCGTACTTGGATCGCGACGGCGATACGATTCGGAGGTACGGTACTGACTAAAGAACATGTTGGACCCAGCTTTATGTATCAAACAAATAATTGAGGCTTTAAAATATCGCGTAATTTGCCAGTGTTTCTTATTTCATTTTGACACTTAGTTGTAATTGTAAGTATGTATGTAGATACTTTAATAAATTTCCCTCTATATGCAATTCCTCCAGTGGAATTAAACATAGCATAAAGCAGAAAAAGGCTAATTCCTAATTAAGCTAATTCGAGTCTTCTGTTGAATGTCAACAACGAATTACTCTGTAGCCGGATCGCATTCTCGTATGCATGAACATGAACCGGGAAACAATTTCATTTCGAACAATTGTTTGGAAACTAGAATTTTTACCAGTGAGAAAATTGCGTCCACTTTCTTGTATAATTTGATTTTCTTTTACGCTATTTCAAAAACAAACATTACCCGAAATGTTAGAATGACAATACGAGTTTTGGAAGATTTACATTAACAATTATTTGTATGTAAACAAAACCTGTGTGTAAATTGATATAGAGTACTTTAGTATTTTTAAAGAAAACTAAAAATACCAATGCGTGCCAAAAAAATTTTAACCTATTCGGCTTCTTCCTTCATCCTTCGGTATGGTATCAGGCAGGATTCTAACAATACCTCATAAAGTCATAACTCATAATCCAAATTTGTTTTTGCACAAGTTGTGTAAAGAGACACACACATAGGTACTTACTGGCGTATTAAAGGTATATGGATTCGACAAAAAGTAACAAGCCTCTTTAATGTAGTCGAATAAAAATTATGAAATTTATTTTTAATGGAGGTTTTTAGACGAGCGTGTAAGACTGAAGTCATATAATTTTTTTACTTATTTAAAAAAAGAAGGACGTTCTATTCTGTTGGGTTTTTTATGAATAAACATATTGACCTCCATTTTTGTCCGTCATTTATGAACCGAATGTTTTTTTTATTGGTATACTTAACAATCGGTCCCAATATAATTAAGATAACATTTTGATAGAAGAATCACCATAAATACAGCCATTTCACTCGCAAGTAACTTAGTAACGCAAAGGACCTACAATGTATCACTTTCTGGATTGTCTTGTTGCTTCTTTGTAATATACAGTATAACAACGTATCGAGTTTTAAGATAGTTAAGAAGGTTGTATACCTACATTTTATGCCTACTATAGCACTTATTTATTACACGGTTATAAAATTGGTGTAAAATCCGTTAATTGGGATACCTCTTTCTAGCCAACTAGTAATTAAATGTAGCCCGTCGCCATGGAGATTCTGGAAGTTGAAAATTTGGGTCATATGCATAATGTTGTTCTATCAATCAATCAATCAAATACTTTATTTGTGAAAACAGGTTTAAATAAGATATACAGTAAATAAATGACACTCTGTTTTCTGCCCATACGCGTACAATTTTTTTTTGTCACTAATGTTAGTAACAAATATTATATTCTATTTTCTTGTTCTTCTTGTAGGTATTTTAATAATACATGAAACCGTTGAAATATTGTATAAGAGGTAGGAACGAGTAGTTATTTTGTTAAGAATTCAAACGAAGTTTCTGGTAACAATAACAAGAAAATAGTTTCAATTCAACTCAGTATGCAAATTGTACAAGTCTACGCCGAAAAACGCGAAATGAGAACGAACGGCGGCGTAGGCATGTTCATTAAATTTCCAACTCGGCGAATTTGCTGCGAAAGCGGCTTGCCAAGACGCCGTTTGTTCCCAGAGATAACTGAGACTAAGTAATTTTGTTGAAAAACTTGCTGTTTCATTTATACGTTCATACATAAATATTAATCGCGTTTTACTGCGTAGACAGAGCCATGTACCATAAAACTTAAAAGCCACGTTTAGCGTGACCGTGGACGTAGGTTGGAAAACGAACTTAATCAAAGTAGTGACTCGAGTAATATGATCCCATATCTTTTTATGTAATATTCGTATGTTCGTATAAATTAAAAGAAACAAACCTAGTCTGTTCATAATTAGAGCTTACATGAAATTGGTCCGGACAATTTTGTCAAAGTGAACAAAGCTTGTGCTAGAACTTTGGGAATCATTTAGAAGACTTGGTCAAAGTGTTAAGTATAAAAAATATACTATAGAGTGTAGAAGGAGTTAATGTGTCCCTTTGAGCTAAAACAACATACAATAATCGGCCCAGTCGGGACAAAGTTAGTTAAATGTTCAAGCGAAGTGTGTCTGCGCCGTAAGCAGCTTGCCAAGAAGTTGTTGCTTCCGGGAGATAACGTAAGCTTGTTCTGTGGCCTAAGTGATTCCTTAAAAGAGATAGTTAAATTGTCAAATAAAACTTTAATATAACACGTAATGAGTTATAATACGTTGTAATAAATGAACAAAATTAAAAGGCGGATCTGATCTGATCTGATCTGTTGGTGGTGTAAGCGACTTGCCCGGTAGCTGGTGCTTCCGGATAATTATGTTAGCTTGTGATAGAACTTTAGCAATCGTTCTCCAAAGCGATAAGTATACAAAATAAACTATAGAGCGTAGAAAGAGTCAAAATTATCTAGCCGAACGTGACAAAGTTAGTTTAATGTTCAAGCTGTGTGAGTCTGCGGCGTAAGCAGCTTGCCAAGAAGTTGTTGCTTACGGAAGATAACGTTGGCTTGTTCTGTAAATTTGGTAATTGTTGGAAAGACTTAGTTAAATTGTTATCTGAGCACACACGTTTATAGTGCAGTTATTGTGCAGTTACAAATTGCGAACATTTATTTACTACTCAGGCTTTAAGGAGCAGAGCTTTTTAAGAAGAAAAAGCGTTTCGCTAGAATCCCTGTTAATCAAAGAATTTAAGGTTATTCGAGACATCTAGAGTTATTCTTAAGTTGCTAGAATTGACGGACGCCTGCTCAAAATCTGCTCTGTTGTAAAATCGCTCGTCTAGAGAAGTCACCCGTTCAATAATACTACCCCTGATTAGAGAGGAAGTTAAGTTGTATATTATGAGTTTCCGAAAACTATGAATACTTGCAAAATAAACAAACGCTATATACAGAATGCAACTTCAACAACTGTGACGCTTCTATTACACGGCTCTCGAAACGTCGGCCTGGATTTGATTTTAGGAACCGACTCCAAACTCCAAAGTCGCTTTGAGTTTTACATTGTTGCTGAATTGAAGTTTCAAAGTTTATATTTGGTGCCCATTTGACTTCAACTTTTATCTTATTCAAAACAAAGAAAAATTAAATATTTGTGACAAGTTTTTATTATAAACGATTCCACACTGTAAAGTGTTTTCCGAGCCAAATCAAATGAGCCTAAACACGATTGGTGTACCTTAAGTTTAAGAGTTCCTTGGCCACCTTCCGTCCCCATCATCAGACCAGCGGAACGATTCCATAATATTGTATTGTCATCCGATGTACACATGCATGCAAAATTTCAGCTCAATCGGTTACCGGGAAGTGGATCAAATTTAACTTGCAAGATTTGATTACTGACATATATCGGGTTAGGTGAAACTAAATCAAAGCTTGTAAATGATAAGAGTTGCGATTCAAAATAACCTAGTCTGTACTTAAGGCTAAATAAAAAATGTCGTACTATTTTCATTGTATGTTTCGAGTAGTGTCCCTAGATGGCTGGTATCTCGATGCCAATTTGAATGACAAATACTTTAAAGTATTGGAAGTTGACTTTGTGACTATTTTAAATTACCTATTGTAAAACTATGGTACAAGCTCAAAATAATTAGAATCTCAGCTATCAAGTACCGAAATAAAATGTAATATAGTATATCAAAATAGCGTTGTGAATACAAAATAAACACATAAAAAAATATTCCAAGTACCGACTTAATTTTCTTAATCCGTGTTTGGTTTTAAAAATTTTAACTATAAATTTGTTAACATGAGCTAACTGGGTTGGTATCGTCGTTACTGATCGTATGAAACGAGTGTAGGTCAAACAGGGAAATGATTAACAAATATTATTATTATTATTAGGATATATATAGATACACATGCTTATAAATTCTAACAAAATATTTAACATTCACAACGAATGTCTTTTTGACTCTCGATTCTGTTCAATAGCTCGTGACGCTAGAATTATATTCTTCACCAGCGGCAGGTGTGACAAGGGTTGCTTTACAAAGCTTATTGAAGCGTCGCGAACCCTCGTCAAGCCAATTTAGTCCCTATTAAGATCGCCATATGGCTGACAAGCACATTTAGTTAAGCTTAAGGGACGTTTAATAGTAAATCGATAGTTGACAAAAATGGCACGCTTTGACGTGGTAAGTTATGGTAAGTTAAACAAAATAAATTGTTCTTTTTTAATCTCTTACACTTTGATGTGGTATGTATTTTTGTATTAGTTCTGTATGACTGGTTAGGTCAATGGATTTAGAAAAATATGATAAATCACGTTTTTATAACTTAGGCAGAGCTTGGATACAGTACAGCCAAAGTTCGCAAGGCCACCTTTAGTAAATGAGTAGATCGTTGGCCCAGTAGGCGAAGCGTAAGCATTTTATGCGTTTGCGCATGTTAAGCACACCAACGAGCCTATTTGCTAACTAAGTGCACAACGGTTTAATAGCCACTTCAAAAAAACATTGCGGCTTTCGTATGATTGACTATTTTTATTTAAGATATGTAAAACGTTATGTATAAACATATTTTGAAGTGACTATCAAAACGTTGTACACTTAGTTAGCAAATAGGCCGGCAGGGCTTAGTTCCTTCTAGTATGACTGACTACAAGTGGCATAAAAATGTCTTGAGCACAGAGGAGTGCTTCGAAAGACACGTTGAAACTTTGACCCGGCTGTCATCATTGATGGCAGTTGTTAGCTATGTCAGATGCCCTCAAGCAGATTGAAATGTGTAACACCCGTGTTAGCCACTCACAAACACAAAAAATAAAAAACAATAAATAATAAATAAATAAATATTTTAGGGACAAATATGATTAAGCTAGCCCCACTGTAAGTTTTGAACGTCGTGGGATGAACGACACTATATTTTATAATAGATAGGTACATATGTTGTTAAACATCCAAGACCCAGGTAAATCTGAAAAATATCGTTTTCAATCTTTATCTGAATCGGAATAAATATGGTAGGCGCGAATTAGAATTAATTACTGATAGACGGCTTTTTCAGTCACTTCAAATTACATTACTGAGTGACTATCAAAACTTTGTAGGTACACTTACTTTGCAAATAGGCGGGCTGTTCGATTGTGTAGCTTTTAAATATTTCTTAAAATAAATTCTTCCATGCTGGTCTGGGAGAAAAGAAAAATCTTAGAATGTACCAGGTGCTTCTCTTCCCGCACAGACCGTAGAAGCCGGCCGAGGGAATGAGCAAAAATTTAGGAATCATGTCAATAGACGATGCGGCTAGCAACCCATCACTACTTAGATTACGTTTTCCACCTATATGCCCACCAAGGCTCTGTCTACCCCGTAAGGGATAAAGACGTAATTATATGTATGTATGTTAAAATATATGGCAAAAGATTTTCCTTTTTCAAATAGGTATTTTCCTTAGTCTAAGAGTCAAAGGGATTCGTTGAACTTGCAAACGAGTATAGAAAACAAATTAAACGAATGTGAGTTTTCCTCTCCACAAATGTTTATAAAATGCACATTTATTCCCCGCGACATGTTCGCGGGGGAATTGATTTTATCAAGTTCGAGTGAAGTCTTGTGAGATCGACTTGATCGGCGCTCGCACCCTTCGTTTTGCATATCTATTCCGAGATACCGTATCTATGGCTATGTTTTTCATTATCCTTGCATGTACGTACTCGTCCGTAAGATAAACTTCTCGGGAATCTACTGGTTTGGAATAGAAAGCGGAATGTGTTGATTTCTTTTATTATCTGTATTTTCTTAAACAGGCGATTTTATTAATTTGATCGGAGATTTATTAGGTCTAAACATTCATATTACTACGCCTATTTCCCATGGGGGTAGGTAGAGATTATGGATCTCCACTTGCTACCATGCTAAGAAACCTCTTTCGCTTCATCTACATCCATCACTCTTATCTATCATGCATGCTCGCTAGTTTTAGGTACCTATTCTTACTTCTCCTTAACATTAGATCTAAACGATGGTAAAAAAACCGGCCAAGTGCGATTCGGATTCGCCCACGAATGGTTCCGTACCATTATCTATAGAAACGGCAAAAAAACATGTCTGTTGTATTAGAGCCCACCTTGAATATTAATTTAACTTTAATTAAATTATTTATTTTTAAAGAGAATATATAACAAAATATTCTGTGAATATCTCAAGCGTCCACCTGTTGCCGTTATCAATATCGAGTAAAAACGAGCAAAAACATCGTGTTTCTTGTATAGGGAGCCCCCTTGAATAATAATTTTATTCTGGTTTTTAGTATTTGTTATTATAGTCGCACCAGATATACATCATCTGTGAAAATTTCAACTGTCTCGCTATCACGGTTCATGAGATACAGGTGACAGACGGACGGATAGACGGATAGAATAGGGTCCCGTTTTTACCCTTTGGGTACGGAACGCAAGAAAAGTTGCATGTGCATCATTATCATAGACAAGACCTAGAAGCCTATTCTAAGTTACTTTAAATTGATGCTAAATTTATCCTGTCTGTATTTCACGACTAAGTATATTTTTTTAATTTCAGGTAACTACTTTCATAACTTTTTGGCTGAAACATTGTTAAGGGGTATGTTTCTTGTATAATTATATTTTATTGCTTTTTAAAAACTAAACTACTAGTAGAACTCTATAAAATATAAAATCTATATTCATTTGAATATAGATTTGGTATTTTATAGAGTAGAAATATAAAATACTACTTCTAAAATACTAAGCACTCTAATACATAGCCACCACTTGATCTCTATACAGGTGAAATTTAATTCATTAGCATACGTTTAAGGAGTGACTCAGACCACGAATCTGAACAACTTTCATTATGGGACCAACTTCGACATCGTGAAAAAATTATCTGCTTTTTCATACAAAAACACCTGTATCGTATTGTTATAAATACAATCTTGGATATCGTGTGGCTCTCGCAACTCGTAATGCTATCATTCATAATAATAGGCAACGTATCATCTTGATTACTTTCATACTCACAAAAACATGTCGCGCCATGATCGCTTTCCATCGGCGTGGGTAAATTCCTCAAAACAATCAACAAATAATCATTTGTTACGAATATAAAATCTCAAAACGGTAACGTTAAATTTATTTTTAACAAAAAGAATGTAATTGTTAGTCTCACGTTACAATTAAGAATAAATAACAGTTATTTACTCACATAATTTCGGTTTTTACAAGTTATGAGACGTTTTACGACTATTAGTGGTTTCTGCATTTCGGATTAAAAATTCGACGGAACACTTTTTGTTTGATTATATCTGAAGCGATAAATTTGACGCTTCTAGGTTTTAAATTAAGTTTCACTACCTGTGAATATGGATGCTTATTTAATAATTTTACACAATTCTATTAAAAATAATAAAATATCTTTTTATTTTGGTTATTGTAGAATTAAGTTTAATGTCTATGGTATTGGCTAGGTGTCATTTGTTATTTACGAGTGCATTTAGCAGGTGGGCGGAGTAGTAAACTCGATGACCCAGTAGGCGTGCGCATTATAAGCGCTTACGCATGTAAAGCAACCCCGGGCGTGGTCCCCTATGGGATGGGTGGCACAAGCAGCAAAAAAATTCTCGAGCTCCTCCGTGCTTCGGAAGGCACGTTAAGCCGTTGGTCCCGGCTGTTATAATTTGATGGCGGTCGTCAAGCTATGTCAGATGCCTTTAGGCAGCTTGAAAAATCTTACACCAGGGTTTCCTACTTACACACACGAAAAGCATGCAAGCAGGTGAATTATATCGGTCATTTAGAAAACACACTTTACCGCTCGTCAAAGACAAGTCTGAACCCTGAAATAACAACGGAAACCTGATAGAGCTTATTTTATAACCTGAGCATATGTTGAATTTAATTTATAACGAGACAATCAGATATAATTGGTTTCTAAAATCTAAATGAACTAAAAATATCAGTCTCCTGTATTCCTTTTACGATTCAATCTTAACATTGTATATCTTGTGATTTCTATAAAAATGCAAATATTTGGATGTGGTTTTCCAAGCCATATAAATGTGTATTGTATCGTTGTTAGGAGCCGGCTACGTGGAGTCATTGGTATTCTGGTCAGCGCCGGCTGTGACATTGAACTGTTGGCTTGGATACCTGATTCACGAGTTACGATTTATAAATTTTACTTATGAATATTTGCCTTTTGCTCTTTATAACGAAGGGCTTAAGCGGGTGCCGCGTGAACGATAAACGTCGCTACTGCGCAAGCCATTAGGCTGCGCAGAACCAATAGGCGAGTAGGAAAAGAGACGTGAAGTCTTAATATTTTCATATATATACTTTTATAAAAAAAATAAGAAAGGGGGCGACGTCCTAGATATAAATATTGACATGTGAGAATTATTGTTTTAGACGTAAAAATTACAAAGTTTTCGAAGAAAAATGTGTTTAGATATCATAACATATATATATCATTTTTAAATTTCATATGTACCTGTTTCAAATAGTGATGTAACGAATATTCGCATTCGCATTCGCATTCGCGGATATTCGCATATTTTTGCTTATTCGCATTCGCATTCGCATACGCGAATTTACTGCGAATGTTTTTGCGAATATTTAAAAAAAAATTTTTTTTATTGTTGTTTGATTGATATAATAAAACAAAATCTATACATTAACTATGTTTTAATTCAAGAAAATTATTTAACCTCGTCATAGACTACAAAGACTAAAGAATGACATTTTACTCGGATGTGTTCGTAGGCGCGTATTAAGTCGGCTATTCTCGAAACAAAAATCAAATCGAACGCGCTTCGCCTCGTTCGAACGGAACTGCTATCAAGGTCACCAAGCGATAGTGAATTGGCGCCAAATTTAAACAAAATCTGAATATTCGCATTCGCATTCGCATTCGCGAATGTCGGTAGCAAATATTCGCTTTCGCATTCGCATTCGCGAATGTCCAAAATATGACATTCGTTACATCACTAGTTTCAAATTCCAACAATGGGGCGATCTTGTTCAAAGATCGACCTGAATTAAACAAATACTTTTAATGTAAGTATTTAATTAATTCAGCGCACAGTACTAGTGATTTGAAAACAGGTAAATTTAAAAAATTTGTGCAGTACCGTCTTAATACATAATACATATTCTTAATATTGGGTTTTATTAAAAATAAAACAAAATTGGCTGTTGTTTCAAGCAGTATAAACATGTATTGTATCGTAGTTAGGAGCCGGCAAAGTGGAGTCATTGGTATTCTGGTCACCGCTGGCTGTGACATTGAACTGGTGGCTCATATACCTGATTCACAGTATATTTATCAGTTTTAGATTGGAGTATTTGCCTTCTGCTCCTTATAATGAAGAACTGAAAACAAAAGAAATATTGTTATGATTAACGGGTTTCAATAAAATATACAGAATTGGCTGTTTATCTAAGCCATATAAACGTGTAAGTATCGTAAAGTTGATAGAAGCCGGCAACGTGGAGTCATTTGTATTATATTTAGCGCTGGCTGGGACATTGAAATGGGGGCTAATATTCCTATATACCTGACTCACGAGTTTTTAGTTACTTTGGAATTTGCCTTTTACTCTTAATAATGAAGGGCTAAATACAAAAGAAACATTGTATATTGGGTTTCAAAAATAAAACAGAATTGGCTGTATTTCAAGCCTCGTGTATCGTATCGCTGTTAAGCGCCCGCAACGTGGAGTCATTGTTTTTTCTAATCAGCGCTGGTTGTGACACTGAACTGCTACCTCATATATCTGATTCATGGTGTAACGATTTACCAATTTTAGTTTGGAATATTTGCCAAGCTCTTTATTATAGATGGCTAAATACAAGAGAAACATTGTTAATATTGGGTTTCAATAAAAATGACCCAACTGTCTGTTGTTCCAAGCCATATAAACGTGTATCGTATCCTCGTTAGAAGCCAGCAACGTGGAGTCATTGGTATTCTGATCAGTGCTGGTTGTGACATTGAACTGCTACCTCATATATCTGATTCATGGTGTAATGATTTACCAATTTTAGTGTGGAGTATTTGTCTTTAGCTCTTTATTATAGATGGCTAAATACAAAAGAAACATTGTTAATATTGGGATTCAATAAAAATTACCGAATTGTCTGTTTTTCCAAGCCATATAAACGTGTATCGTATTCTCGTTAGAAGCCAGCCAGCAACGAGGAGTCATTGGTATTCTGATCAGCGCTGGTTGTTTTGGTGTGGTGGTAGTTTAAAACCTGGGGAAGAACATAGGATACCTCTCGCGGAAAAAAGTACGTTCCCCGAGGATCGCCATACACGCGAGCGGAGCCGCGGGTAAAGCTAGTATACCATATAAAGACATCTTGCACAGATTTACAATCGAGAAAATAGGGGCTCTAATTTACGTTTATGGCTTTATATTGTTATCCGAATATCCTTTGAGACAATTGATGTATTGTAAATTGTAGCACATTGATGTGATACTGCAGGTTTATACAACCACACAATACCTTTACATAGAGGTTGTGTTACAGAAAACATAACATAAACACCATTAAGAAGCCATCGTCGATCTAGGAAAGCGACGCAATATAAATTTCTAAGAAGCCGAATACTTACCATATCTTGTGACGATCGTCACATCAACAGAGACAAAAACATCGCAAGCGATTCGCAGAAGGTAAAGCAGGAGTGTGTAGAAAAAGCGTTAGGTCGCATAAATTGTCGCAGAGCGCCCAACATTGCCGACGCGTCGCAGGCTAAAAACGGAACGGTTTCGCGAGGAAATAACCGTTATACACCATTTTTTGTTCAGCTCTTCAGATAGATCTACTGAAGTTTTGTCATACTTTTTGAGATAAAAGAGGTAAAAATTTCGTGAAGTTTGCGATGATATTATTCATTACATTCATAAGGTTGTTCATTTTAAATTTTTAATGCGTCGGGCTGAAATATTCTCAACTTGCCGGGTTTGTTGTTCACTTGTATTATTCACGCATTGAATTGTTTCTTTGCGTAGGTCAAAGATTGCGACAAAAAATTTGCATATTTGTATTAATCAGATAACAATATTATGGAGAATATTGTTGAGCTGGTCTGATGATGGAGCCAGAAGATATGCATAGGAATTCTTAAACCTACCCCGTTTTAATATAAAACGTGGATTAAAGTTATTACTATGTTTAGACCAATAACCAAAACTTCAAAATTGTGAGACTTATTTTGGTCGGACAATCGGCTCATGTAATTTGTAAATGATTTATATACTTTCTTTTTATTTGAATTATCTTTGACATTAATTTATTAATTATTTGACCTGTGATTATATTTCTTCAACGACTGAAAAGTGTAAAACTGCTGTTCATAATAATTTGTAATTTAGTAAATTATAATTGTATATGTAACATACAACATAGTGTTTATTACTGTAAGTCTGTGTGTGATTGTAATAATAAGTAAATAAATTGATTCAGGCGTTACATTGAGTTTTTAAAAGCACTTTACAGCATGTATTTGGTCGTTATGAAACATTGTATCAAAACTAAAATTATTGAAGAATCCTGTGTTTCTTGTTATTTCTTTAGCTCTTTGTTATGCTAGGTTATATTGAAAAATATATTTATTATTTCTCTCAAGTAAAAATATGACTTCTGAATAGGTACCTATACAAACACAGTATTTGACAACAGAAGCGACTATCGTGTGTTTCTCGTACCAAATGAGTTTATAGAGTAATATCCACAATACTATTATGTATTCGAGCAGCCATGTCTCGTCATTGTTAGGGGGCGATTAATTAGGCCCGGCACAGTCACAGGCCATTGAGGGTAGTTGACATTCAGCCGTTACTGTTATGGGCATTTCATGGGCAATGTGCGTGAATTGTAGAATAATGGCGTTGAATTTGTTAACTAGCTCATATGGCGACTGGCGATAAAGAACTGAAATACTTCTTTTTCTTACTTCTAATCGAGTCGTTGACATCACATTTTGGTGAAGGAATTGATTTTCTAGGTATCTAGTTTAATACAATTAATATTCTGGCATCTTGTTGCTCGGTTAATACTTAAAGGAATAAGCAACTTGGCATTAAGTATTGTCAAATAGTAAAGATAAATGTAATCAACTAGATAAGATCATATTATATTACAGTAAAAAGTGTATGATCCTCAATAAATAATCTAATTAGGAAAATGTTACTTTATTTCTTGGGGAGTGCCAAATTTTGTGTAGTTTCTTTTCCCTAAGCCAGAGTTAGGGGCTCTGCCTCCTTCGCCAGAGACCGGCAAAGGTGCCAATTTTTGGGTTACTGTACTGTTGAGAAGTTCTTAGATTTTTTAATGTTATGTTTTTACCCTTTACCAAGTTCTTGACTAGCTTTGAGTCTGCGTTGTAGCTCACTTTCTCTTTAAAAGCTAAGCTTATAATCGATTACTTTATCGCAATCATCCAGCGATTATCCGCCAGTGTAAGTATCAAGTGTGCGGCTACGACGCGGCTTGTAAGAAATTAATCATATTCAGTGGCCTCAGACTTTCCAAGTATAATTTGTATGACCGACCAGTGTAATAATTGATTCGTTTTATCTTTTTTTCTTTAACGAGTAGATAGATACATCGTTGTCTTGCAAATTCATAAAAAGCCTGCCAAGAGCGAGTTGGACTCGCGCTCGAAGGGTTCCGTACCATTGTCTATAAACACGGCAAAAAAATCATGTTTGTTGTATGGGCGCCCCTTAAATATTTGATTTATTTTTAAAATTTATAAAAATTTATTTTTAAAGTGAATATATAACAAAATATTCTGTGAATATAATACAAAAAAATCACGTATGTTGTATGGGACCCCCCTTAAATATTTGTTTTATTCTGTTTTTTAGTATTTGTTGTTATAGCGGCAACAGAAATACATAATCTGTGAAAATTTCAACTCTGTAACTATCACGGTTCATGAGCTACAGCCTGTTGACAGACGGACAGACAGTCAGACAGACAGCGGAGTCATATTAATAAATTTTACCCTTTGGGTTCGGAACCCTAAAAAATAATTTAGGTGCTTGATAACAATTGCTCTTGTTACTGGCAGATAAAAAATAAAATAAAATAAATTATATTCTGCTCTGGTGATACAATTAACAGATTTTCACTTACTACAACGTAGGATTGTTCAAAAAGTCGAAAATATTTTATCTTTCTCTTATTAGCGTATTAAAAAAATGCATCTAAAAACGTTAGTTTTGCGTTGGTTGGTTCGGTTCTTTCATATGTAGTAACTACAGTCCGATTCGTTTTTGAGAACCTTACAGTACAAGACAGACAAACGTGCCGCGGGACAGACAATAATCCGATTGAAGCAATTTCAATAGGACTGCGAGTGAAATGGTTATATAACTGTCTAACGTCTTCTTGGCACCGTTTTGAACAAATTGTAGATATCCAGCAAGGAACGGAACTAGTTATTCCGAAGGTTATTCCGCAAAGACATTGGAAAATGGCTTCGAGCTACGAAGAGCATACATATTTCGGATGTGCAAGTTTGGTTTTATTTGCTTATCTTCTTCAGGGTAAAGGCCTCATTTCTTTATTCCAAATCTTGCGATAAATGAATAAAAATGTCCTTTATAAATTTTTGGATTTGTACACAATTTTACAGTATCCCAAACATAGGTTTTTTACAAGTAGTACAAATTAAGTCTTAGTGTTAAACCCTGATTTCCAAACTAGGTACGCAGACCTGTATTTCATGTTCGAACGATCGTAGCTATAGAAGTATAATATTTCCGATAGGATATAATCATTTCTCTATATATCTATTTTATTATTCTGGGTTTGCCCTTCAAGCGCGAGAAACACAGACACAATGGATTTTCTATTGTTATGCGTCCTCATTGGACCGCTTGGTGGTTGAGAGGTCAAGTAATCCTTTAAAATTAAAGAAAGACAAAATATGCTTCCTCTCTTAATTTCTTCGGTCAACGCATAAATTTATATCATACTAGCTTTCGCCCGCGGCTCCGCCCGCGTTAATGTCGATCCCTCGGGAATAGTACTTTTTCCCGGGATAAAATGTAGCCTATGTCCTTCTCCATACTCCAGAGAACTTGTATGCAAAATTTCATGATGATCGGTTCAGTAGTTACGATGTGAAAGCGTAACAAACAAACAAACAAATAAACAAACAAACAAACAAACAAACTCACTTTCGCATTTATAATATTATTAGTAAGGATAAGGATTTTTTTATTTCCTTTGTTATTTATCATAACACTCTTTTGCCCGCGGCTCCAATCTCTCGGGGACAGTGTTTTTTTCGGAATATATATACTACCCTATGTCCTTGTCTGTACCCTAGAAAATGTGTGTGTAAAATTCCATAAAGATCGATTCAGTAAGACGTAAAGGGGAGCAAACTAACAAATAAACTGACATTCGCATTTATAAATCAGGTTAGTGAGAATTTTGCCATATCCATTCTATTTCATCGTACTCTCAACTATATCGGCTCCGTCTGGAGCCGGCTGTCTAACTGTATCGCCAGATAAATCGGCTGCACCTCCGCACCGAGAATATAAACCGATATTCTTGAGAATATTGGAACATCAACATACATTATGTGCAGTATGATGTTAAATATATCGCTTTAATGCTATAATGTTTATAAATTATGTGCTACTCGTTGCTCATAACTTTCCCCACGAGCGATATCTGTTACTTCACGATCGTTCCTCGACAACCTTAGCTCTGGTATCAAATACCATCTATTCTTTAATGATTCTATACCACTTTATATTTCGAGCTGCCTCAAGTTCGACATATTAATTTATGACAGGTACGGAAAACGCTGTATCCTATATATCTATTAACTTATCTTATACATATACAAAAATATGTATAAGATAAGTTACTGTGGGGTTAGCTCAATGTGTCGTAGGATACTAACTTAACGATACATATTTTGTAATAGATACTTATATAGATAAATATCCAAGACCCAGGTCAATCTGATAAAGATCGTTTTCCATTATGACCTGACCGGGGATTGAAACCGGGCCCCCGTGTCGCACGCAGGCTGGCGTGATAGTTGACCACTGCGCCACGGAGCTCGCCATGGATATATAGGATACAGCGTTTTCCGTACCTGTAGAAGTGTATATACTCTAATATTATAAAGAGGAAAGCCTATGTTGTTACGTATTAACTAGTAATAATATAAATGCGGAAATGAGTTCGATTGTTCCTTTATTTGTAACGCTTTCCCGCCCTAACTACAAAACCTATCGCCATGAAGTTTTGCATCTAGGGTATGGGTAAGGAAGGACATAGGCTATCTTTCATCTCGGAAATAACCACTGTTCCTGAATGATCGATATAAACAAGAACAAAACCGCGAGCAAAGGCGAGTAAATCAAAAATAACTTGTCATCAAAGCATCCTAAATAATCAAATTAAATCGCTTGAACAGGTGACTGCATATGTATGAATCTATAACAATATCAACGTGTTCCTTTGTCGGCGTTCATTGGGATTCAGTCCATCCATATTTGGCATTAATTATGCAAGCAGGTCAGAGGAAATTATCACGAGTGATGACTTTACCCGACGACGTAAAAAAACTCGTAAAAGTGTCTATGATACCTGCATTCTTTATGATTATACTAAATATAGAACCTGAAAATCAAGCAATACATACCTTTCATGTCTTTTTCCCTTTGGGGTAGGCAGAGCCCAGTCTTTAAGACCTAAAAGTCAAGTTTAGCATGTTGGAAGGCGGAATTTATAAATTGTCGCTAATATATAATGTTTGTATGTGTAATAGATTTTTTATACAACTTTTTATGTTGGAATTCAAGAAACAACATTTTGCGCAGATTTGCGCCTCAGCATAAGGGTTTAAGGAACATTATGCAACTTGAGAAAAGTCAGAGCCAATCAAAGTATATTTTTGATATTGAATATTGCTATCCATTTAAAAATAAGTTTTCAGTAAATTTCCTATTTTTTTTAACACAACCGACAACTTTAAAATGGCGTGTTTAGCGCTATATCTCTCAACAGATGTAGAGAGTAAATAAAAATTCCGATGTCATACATAAATGTTAATACCTATTACTGAACTCTTTTCAGTCTTTTACGAGTACGAGTATCTATGGTGATGCCACGGCTCGGCAAAGATTATTAATGAGTCCGGCGATTTCTATTCTGTGTTTAATTTAAACTTTTTAATGTACCTAATTTATTTATTTATTCATTACCAATTTAATTGCTCGATTGTAAGTTGTCATAAAAATTAATATCCCTATATCTAGATAATATTATGTATTTAGAAGTTTTTTCATATTCAATTTATTTTTAATGTCTTATAATAAATTAGGATCTTAATGCCTTGATTTGACGAAATTTTTATGGACAAAATTATATGTTATGTATTAGTCAGGTTAATTAATTTAAGAAGTCCATAATGACTTAAACTTCTTTAATTAAGTATGAAAACTAATTAGCATCTGCTACCGAGAAATGTTATATCTTCGAAATTCCTGGAACGGTTCGTCAAGAAGTCGTTTTATTGCGCTACTTTGCTAGGTAACAGACGCTCGGTGCTCGAATGGCATCATGAACTTTTGATGTTTATTATTGTATCCAGTGCTATCTAGTTAGTATTGTAACAGCTATTGCGAGTGCAAAATATTAAACTAAACTGTAACAGAACTTTCGCCTGCCTTACATTGTATTCTTATGAAATTATATTTTATTGATGTAGATAAGACGTTAATGTTTAGTAATCTGTGACGTTATAGCCCACTCCTAATAAGCATTTCAGAATATTCCTTCGATTTTTTTCCGATTTCGTATGTCCCGGAATCTGAACAAATTCGAAGGAATATTCTGAAATGCTTATTAGGAGTGGGCTATAACGTCACAGATTACTAAACATTAACGTCTTATCTACATCAATGTGATATAATTTCATAAGAATACAATGTAAGGCGAATATTCCTTCGATTTTTTTCCGATTTCGTATGTCCCGGAATCGGAACAAATTCGAAGGAATATTCTGAAATGCTTATTAGGAGTGGGCTATAACGTCACAGATTACTAAACATTAACGCTACAATAGGTTACTTGAAAATTTCAATGATTTCAACATTCTAAAAAATAGCTGTTGTTTTTCGTACAAGTATAATGATTTTCTATAACATTATAAAAATCGACGATCTCTAAGCAGCATTTTAAGAAATTAGTCACGAGTTTTGATACATAAACAATTGTATTCTATTTTAGACCTTATCACATTGATTTAAGAACCAATGTGTATACCAATGCTAACTCTACAATCTACTAAGCATAAAATTGCACCTGAAAGGCTTTTTTACTTCAAAAGTCTCCCCTAAAATCCCTATTGAAGTCAATTGCTTCAAAAGCATAAGGTTTCCCGAGGGTTTTACTTTAATTAACTGACACTCGACACTTTTAGCCTATACAGGCTGCGGAAAACAGACAGACAACCCCTATTTTACGAGTGTATGTGTAGATAGACGATGGTGGAATCGATTCGTTACTTTCTGTTTGTTTGTGTATTTTACTGCATTATCTCGTGTAACACAAAATGCAGTGATACCTACGTCTATTTTCAAGATCCTAAAGGAGTTTTTGAACAAAACATATGCCAGCCAGCACCATAACTAATTCTAAATGCTGCGCTGGCTATATTTTTTGGCAATGCATTCGAGTCGTTATTTATTTTTTTATACGACCACCCCAAAAGGAGTATTATTTATATAAGAGTTTATCTACTTATGTAAATGCGTGCAATTTTTCTACTTTTTGACGTGATAACGACGTGAAATCTATGAACGCCGGCTGTACACACGAAAAAGTGTCGCGTTCCGTGTGCAAGCGAGAGCACGGATTAAGCGATAGAGAGACACGATCGGCCTAAGCGTGCGGCTTGTGACGTGTCTATCTCTCTGATCCACCGTTACTTCTAAAAGCCTCAACGGATTCAGAGAAATCTATCGTTAGCCTCCTTACACCCCTCGAGCCGAATATTATGTTATTAGTAAAAAAAAACCCCTAAGTAACATTGTTTGTGTGATTAAATCATCAAGTCTGGGTTGCAAGCTGTTCATCGATTTTTTTTCATTGTGCTAGTATTCGGTGAAGTTATTAATGACATTGTGATTTCAAAAATCCCCAATCAAAAGAAAAAAATAAAGGTGCCGTGCAGCATTCGATATGTTTTCCGCCATGATATTAAAATTTTATTCGACGTCTGCAAATATGTAGTCTGCGAGTAAAATGAAGCTGCCCCCGTAGTTTTAACTTTCTCTTTGTCTTGTCCGATCGATATAGGCAGGTATATTTACAACAAAGTAATCTAGTTTAGAATCGAGATAGGCGCTGCCGAGCCATTTGCATGTAACAAAACTGGTTCCGCGGAGTTCGTATCCACTGAATAAAATAAAGATACTACAAAAATATAATAAAGTGCCTCAAGTTGAAAGTATTCGACCAATGTGTGTTACCAGTGATGACTTACGGGTCCGAAACGTGGTCGTTTACTATGGGCCTCATAAGAAAACTCAATGTCGCTAAAAGAGCTATGGAGAGGACTATGCTCGGTGTTTCTCTGTGAGATCGAATCAGATACGAGGAGATCCGTAAAAGAACAAAGGAGGCACCGACATAGCTCAGCGGATTAGCTCTATGAAGTGGCAGTGGGCGGGGCACATAGCGCGAAGAACCGATGGTCGATGGGGCAGACAGGTGCTCGAATGGCGACCACGTACCGGCAAGCGCAGCGTTGACACCCACCGACCAGGTGGTCGGACGACCTAACCAAGGTCGCAAGAAGACATCCATCGTCTTCTTGCGACCTTGGTTAGGTCGTCCGACCGTCGAGCAAGCCGCTTCCAACCAATACCGGTGCCAAATTTTTCGAGCTGTTCCAAGGCACCTGTAATTTCTGAATGAACCTTACACTTTGTATATTTTCATAAGATACATAAAAGTATTTATAGACACCTACTTATTTTATCAGTTTAGCATTTCCCAAAGGCTGACTGGGAGGGAATGCTTTTAGCATTAAGTCTACCTATTGTAACTTTTAAAGAACAATAAAGGTTTTTAAATAAATAAAAAAAATGCTATCGAATGTTTGTACAGGTATAAGTAACATTCATTCATTAGCCGTGTGGTTTCCGGCAGAGTAGAATAGGACCACTCCTAGTCTTTCCGTGGAGGTCGTAAGAGGCGACTTACGAAATACAAGCTAAACAAAGCCCATAAACATTAATGAGACCTCTCCAAACTGCCTGGCCAGCGAGGAGAGTGTAGGCCAAATCCTCTGTCTGCTCTGGCCAAGTACGGTATGTCTGGTAGTACAGAGAGGGTCATGTTCCTGCAGTGGAGAATAAAAACCTGATAACAAATAACATTCTATAGCTTCTCTAGTACCAGAAATATGCTAGGCGAACGAGAATACCGTCTACTATATTGTGGTGCCAGGGTAGATATTGCACCACAAACTACAACTCACAGAAACCCCTGACTGGTCGCGTATCTAGCAAGAGTTATCTATCTATACTATCTTTATATTATGTTCGCATTCACGGACATACTGTGACACGTCGCTAGCATTGAAATATTTTAATTTATGCGGGATGGAGCTTGCGTGTGACCGTTGTGACAAGATACGAATGACGGATTATCCGGCAGTAGATATGGAACTAGTACTGGTTCACATCCATGGAATTTTATTTGTGTAACGAGGTAACTGATAATACTAGCCCTACTTTTTACGTGCTTCGGAAGGCACGTTAAGCCGTTGGTCTCGGCTGCCTTTTGGTAGTCGTTAAAGAAATCACGTCAGAGGCCGAGAGGCGGTATCGAAGAACTCTGACACCACGGTGAGCATGGTCGATTGACCGTGTCACCTACACGAAATGATGATGATGATGAGCCCTACTTTGTCGCCCTACTAAAAGATATGCTGTCAATGAGACTAATTCTGACTATGAAACAAGTTAATTAAAATTGTAAACGTGAACCAACCCCAGATATAAAACACACATTCGATTGAATTACCTATCGAACAAAAATAAAACTACTTACATTAAAATTTAAAAGTTTGTGAGCTAACGACAGACACACAAACAGGCACGACAGATACACAACAGGCACGTCAAACTTATACATATAATTTTACAGGCACTCATTCGAACACAAACCTTCTAAAATATGAAATTACTTCTCATCATTAACAGTTGCAGTTACGTAGTTAAATTACCGTTAATGGATTGTTCGCCGTTGGAAATATATATTGCCGTCAAAAGCATCAACACAGCTTTATGTTAAAGTAGTTATTTTAAAATAACTGCTTTTCTGTTTCTCCAAATAAATCTTAGAGAAAGACAGCTTAAATAGTTTCGAATCTAAAATCTCGAAGTACAGTTAAAGTTTTAGATAAAAACGTGTGAAGTGCTTGGAGTTCTGGAGTGGATTTAGTTCGTTTCGTGGATCAATGGACAAAGTTCCCGGTCCGGTCGGTCTTCCCTTTGCTTTTGTAGCACTTTGCTACAAAAAGACAGAACAGAAGGCGAGTCCATTTTTTACTTATGCTGCCTGTAATCCTTTTTTACTAACGCCTGATGGTTGCCTAGATGTAACCACCGACTTAAAAAGTATCTTTAGGTAATATCGACAAAATAAAAAGTGGCAGTCCGGTAGTGCCGATAGAAGTGAAAACATTCGGTAACTTATAAACATACAGAGATGTCGTTTACGGTGACAGGGTAACAGTGTTTCGAGTTCAATGGTTATTTAGCATCTCAAAAATTAAAGACTAAAAAAATTTTAAATTTTTCACTTTTTCTAAGTTACTTTGCGTGGAGTGGAATAAAATGCGAGGAAAACAACAAAACAACTGGCACTAGTTGTTTTAAGTCGTCGAACGTTTACGGGATTATTTTTTATAAAAGAAGGTTATCCAACACCATTGATTTGATCCCTTTTCTATTTAACTTTAGTATTTACTACCCTGCTAAATGCAGGCTCTTGCAATCTTTAATTCTGTCAATTCTGAAAGGTATAAATCATCATCATTTAAACCGTAAATAGTCCACTGCTAGACAAAGTCCTCTCCCAAGATTCTTCGTTCTATGGAAAGACGTTGCCATACCACCACGCTTGGCAGGTGGGTTGGCGGGCGCAGTTTCTGTGGCTCATTGTTTCCGACGCTGCTGCACATCGAAGGCATTTTTAAGCTGACTTTTTAAGCTGATTTTTAAACCGAATAAATTCCTTTCCAGCTTGGAGAGGATTTTTTTCGATTCTTGCTCACTCGGATGTATGGGAAAAAGCACGTAGGAGCTCCGGAGGCTGGGCGCGCGTACCTAATGCCATACCAGCAATCACCGACAAAGCGGTTGAGCGTGACACCCCTGACCATAAAATGAAAAAGCACCACATTTAATGAAGTGTCACTTCTCTGAACTTGTTATTCTGTGCTGTAACGCTTTGTGCTGTCCGGTGTCTGACGTCCGTGTCGTAGAGTCGTTAGTCCATGTCTAGATTTTTGCCTATTTGGACTCCAACAACAAATTAGATGGCTAGGTTTAGTTAAAATATATGTTTTCTTTCTTTTATAAACTGGGCTATTTTAGCAATGACCGACTTACCGAATGAGTTAGAATTTAGTATAAATTCTGAACCTGCCCCAACGTTACTTAGTTCAATAGCATTTTTTAACAAGCTTACGCTTTACACATACCTAAGAAAATGATAAAAAGCATAGTTTTCAATCACGCTAAAAGTCAAATGTAACCTGTCTACTTACGGGTAGCAACGCATAGTACAAATAACATAAACGAGTAGTATTAATTTCAATCTCAAAAATTAGAATACCGACCACCTATCTAAGGACACTTAGGTTTTTAAGACGAACCTTAAGATACCTTGACTGTTAGATTCCATCCAGCCAGTTGGAAGCTCTGAGATAATATATAAATTTACAAACATGATACGCGCGAAACACATATAACCCTTATTGGCAGTCGAAGCGAAGCGTAAGAAATAAATTTTTACTAAGTTTGATCCGTCTGCCTCCGTGGTCCAATGGTTAAGGCCGACCCGGAGTTCAATTCCCATGGAAAGCATACTTTGTTTAGTTATTTCCAGTTTGGTAAGCATATTGCAGGCTTGAATCACCTGGTTGTTCGATAATAAACATGATTCCGTGCTTAGGAAGGCACGTTAAGCCGTTGGTCCCTGCCGCCATCTGGTAGTCGTTAAAAGAACCACATCAGAAGCCGAAAGGCGGTTCCCAAGAACTCTGACACTAGGGTGTGCATGGTCGGTTGACCGTGTCACTAACACGAAATGATGATGATGACCAAGTGTGATTTCGCAAATTATCATTTATTATTAAATTTATTCCGTCTTCTAAATGTTTATCTCTTGAGTACTTCACACAGCAGCATCATGTTAATAGAATAACTTGAAGGTGCTGGTTTAAATTACCTCACATTTGCCAGCCGGTAAAGGCGGTGTACAGACCCAGGGATAAAATAAAGAGTTACAGAAGAATAATAACCTCAAAGACAAAGACAGAGTATTTATTTGCATAAACATGAGTAAAATACATTAAACATCATACGATAGAATTAACCCTTGTGAAACATAAACATATATAAATAAGTATAGAGTAACTAGAAACACAAATGGACTTGCTGTTTTAGTAATTTTTCTTCTTCTTTTTTCTTCTTTAATTCAAAAAAGTCGGGTAGTTGTGTAGGTGAGGTGAGGTGCCTTAATACGTATAAGGGGAAATGGAATATGGTGCAGAATTTCGGCGCTGAGATTGAATTGTGCGGTAGCTCAGATGGCAGAGCATAGGTCGCCGGTTCAAGTCCCGCCCGCATTAAACTTTTTGATGATATTTTATATCTTAATTTATTAAGAGTTATATCAAAATAGCATTGTGTAAGCAAAATAAAACATTTATAAAAATAATTCTTCTCAGTCAACACTTTAAAATACTTAGTAACGTCTCCAAATGCCATTTTGATTGTATTTAAAAAGTTGGTTCAATTAGTTCTGAATTTACATTGCTAAGTACGCTAGCGATTCTAGCTATTCTATTTAGCACTACTCTACACTACTCTAGCTGTTCTTCTCCCAACCCTCGTTTTGTTCTCGTTATTTTGGGGTACTTGTAAATCTTAGACCGTTTGTGCACCTGAAACTAGCCTAGTCAATTGACAATCGAGTGCGACCTGACTTGACATATCGCTACTACTACTAGGGACCTGCCTGTCTCACAGCTGCTATACTTCCAATGACAAGTTGTTGGAAGAAGTTGAGTGCTATTCATCGTCATCATCATCGTCAGGTTTCTTAGTCTCCGCTGCAGGAGCATGACCCTCTCTGTACTACCGGAGCCATACTTGGCCAGGGCAGACAGAGGATTTGGCCTACACTATTCTCGCTAGAGTTGTGTGTGTCTGTGTTTCCTCTTTTATGCTTGAGGGTAGATGAGCTCTTTATAAAGTAAGCCGCCTTGCCCTGCCTTAAGGGCAGACCACGGACGAGATGGCGGGATAACTTTTGAAGGTTTTGAAGCGACTGGCAGGATGCACTAGCTAGGGATGAATGTAAGAAGGCAGGGAAAGTCTTTGCTCATCAGTGAAACACATTTATTTTTAACAAGTATTTTTGTAGCCTTATTTGTATACCACTGTTGAGTAAGGCCTACCCTACCTTCTTCCATTCATCCCTATCTAGTTCCTGTCAGCCAGTCCAAAACGTTTCGAAGTCATCCCGCCATCGTCCGTGGTCCGCCTACGGTAGGTAGCTACTATAAGAAATATCTGTTGCCATATTGGGCCGGATATGTTCAACTCGCAACGTGTACTTATATGATTAAACAGTACCAAAGAGTACAAATGAATTAAAACATGTACCAAAACAGTACTCGCACATGCCGTAGGTGTCGCTTCTGTTACTGTGTTTAATTTACTGCCCAGTACCGGTGTATTTGTGGCGCATAAATTACTACATGGCACACCTCATTACTACCGACTTTGCAGGATAAAAGTCTTAGGACTGCGTACGGAGATTTATTTTTAGAATAATGCCTTCAAGTCACGATATTCCTGTTATGTCATATGTAGAGATGAGAAGTTACAAATAACTCTCTTGCGCTGCTAAAGGCGACGTTATTATGATAGCTTTCCATCACACTAGGAATATTTGTGGTGGGCTGGAAAAAACTTTGAGGTCATTCGTTAGCAAACCTAAATTAAAATTACTGATAAATTACACGCTTAATAAAGAAATATTAAAAGTTCAATTTTATTGCAGTCAACATAATTTCTATTATAGGAATCGTTATTTTCGAAATTTGTGAAAATGAGAATTGAATCTGTTTTGTTTATAGCTGTGTATACCTACGTGAACACTTAAAACGCTTTCTAGTCGAAATTAATTGAAAATAATTTCGTATATTGACGGTAAATAAATATTATTTCATAATATTTCCTTTCGGTATAAAACGTTCTATGTACTGCTGAATTTTACTAAGTGATTTTCTTTTGGAGAATCATATTGTTCATATAATATAGTTACAGTGTAAAATCACTCTATTTAATTTAATTACTATCAAATATATCATTGTTATATCCAAGCATTTTCGGTACTTAGGGACCTAGACAGGACTGAGTTTCTTTCGGAATATACTGCTCAGCAGTGGTCATTCATTTGTGGTCATAACGCTAGTAGTTTTTCGTTTTGCTAAAGTAATTAAAGAAGTTTGTTCTTGAACAGAAAAATATAACGTTCACAAAGCGGTACCTACATGAATAAAATTTATTATTTTTCATTTTTACTCGGAGGACTAGAAGCATAGAGCACGCAGAATAATTAGATTTTTGAAAGGCAATAACCTTGGCAAAACGCTAAGACGGCATAGACCATCCTTAGCCGGTGTATTTGCGGCACACTAATTGCAGCTTACCGCACCTCTAGGCTACCGACTGCCAATAAGTATTACCTACATGCATACGCAAAACATAGAGATATGCAATCAAATGTGAAAAAAAGGGATTGTGCGTCGAGTTGAACCAGTAAAAGTATGATTCCCAAAAGTTTTCTCGTAGACCGCATAAAAAATGTCGGTGAACTTAAAAAAATAATAAAATGTGAAGTTTAGATGTATGTTCCAACCCTAAATTCTACGTAGCAATCATAAAAATATGTATAGTTTCTTGTGTTGTATATAATAAAATAATATGATAACATAGGTATGTACTTAATACAATAAAAAAAATTATATATTTATATATCAAGTTCAGCAATGCAAATCAACACAATAAAAAACTTATCATCATTTAATAGGAGGAATATACTTGATGGATTGACATCAAATTATAAATATTTTTGTTTTATAAGGAATAACAGGGCTGCAATAAAATTTGTAATAACTTAAAAATGTCCCATCGTTTTCTTTTTGCTTATAATAATAACATTTTATTTAATTTCAGGTAATCTTCGTTACTATTCTGCTGATTATTGTAAGTAAATTACTTTTTCACAACAAAGAGTACAAAAGTGTATTGTTTTTCGAGTTGTGCATGTTTGTAAGTATTTAAGTGAGTTTATTTATTCCAGCGTAACTTCTAAATGCTTCAACGGACGTATGCTGTCGTTAGAATCCTAACACCCCACTGAGGACATAGACTATGAATGAGACGTGTGTTATTGTTTCTGAAAAAAAAAGCAAGTTGCATGTTTCATAAAATTTCTTCAAACTTTAAATTACAGGTGTAATTTTACCAAAACTGAACTATAAAGTTCATTGTCTGATAATGACCTAACTTTTGTGAAGTACAAACCAACCAACCCAATGTTTATTATTTCAATATTGTATAAGGTCTGAATCACGGGTCTGAATGCATATTTTTAATTTTATATTCTATTATGATAATAACAGAATTTAATATATTAATATTTTTAACATATCAAAATTATATTTGATTGTTTTTTTTAATATATCCTTTATCGTTGTGTTTATTTTCTTTAATATTAGCAGACACAAATCTAACTCCTTTTAATTTTGCTGAAGGTGAAAGTGAGTTAGTTTCTGTCTTAGAGCACTAATGCAAGTTTTTAAATAGCCCTATGCAATTTTCTGTGGCCTTAGGCTTTGTCTACCCCGTAGGGGATAAAGGTATGATAAATACTCTACGTATGCAACGGAGAGTGAACGTGTGCCTACGATTGGGTAGCCAACCGCGCCTAAACTCATCCGAGCGGGTTAAGATATCTAGATTGCGAGGGATTAAATTGTCTAGTACTTATATAATACGGACTATAATCTATATAAGTCTGAAAAGATCTTCCCTGGGCAGTCTGGAAGTCGCTAAACCGACTCCGTGCTGGTGTTGGAAGATGTCGAGAAAACTAAGTGGGGTTTCTCTACCAATAATTTGTGTGACTGCGGTGCCAATCAGTCCATGTCCCACCTTCTGTCCTGCCCTAACTGTCCCACTTCTTGCACGGTACATGACCTCAATGAGGCTAATGATAAGGCGAACAGCGTAGCCTAGTACTGGTCAAAAGAAATTGATCAAATGGAACCATTTTGACTCGAAAAGAAGAACGGACTATCATTGAGGAGGCTAATAGTGTAGCATTACGATAATAATTTAAATTTTGTTCTGTAATTCTGTTAATTCTAAAACGTCTTTAGTATCATCATCATCATCATTTTAGCCTTAAGAAGTCCACTGCTGGAGAAAGACCTCTCCCAAGGATTCTTCGTTCTATGAGAGGATCTTGCCATACCACGCTTGGCAGGCGAGTTCGGTGAGCGCTTTCTTTCACGTCTTGTGCTTCCGACGCTGCTGCCCTTCGGAAAAAAAATTTATGCTGGAAAAGAAGAATACGAATTTGTTGGATTTCGGAAAGGAATAGTACATTACTGCAGAGGCCGGGAAGTAAGGGATTGCCGGACGAGTAGAGTTTTCAAGGCCGAGCGTCAGCAAGGCCTTGGCAATAAATACGAGTCCGGCAAGCCGTTTCCCGGCAAAGGCATGTATTGTGCTTTTCTCAATAAATGCGAGGAAATAATGAAAGACGTACTACTGGGAATAAATTAGTATAATATAAAAAAACGATAATAGTATGTACATTTTTATTTTTATATTTGTTTTACGGCATTTGTTGTCCTACGCCTTTTAGACCTTCATATTTTTCAACGTTTTATCAAAAAAATTATGGTATAATTAATTTCGTTGATTCAATGGAGCTTCTGGCGTCATTTTTCACGAATCCTCTGGTTTGATCATAGACGACGCAGTAACGCGAGCGACTATCAGCCCGCTATGTAAATCTTTAAATCCGCACCACAGCTGCACCATCACACATTGTTCATAAACATAGCCATTTATAACACCAAATTACACCGATTTTACATTATATAGTCCACTAGAAGCAATCTGCAAAACAATCCAAAACAACAACCTTGCAGTCCGCCGAAAATAAATAATAGTACATTCCCGCTTTATTTTCTTTTTTAATTGCAATTGTCATTTAGTACTAAGGAAACATAGCCCATACAGCCCAGTCATATTTAACCCCTAAAAATGTAATACCGTAAAAATCTACTTTCCCGCGTTTTTTTCTTTTTATTATTGGCATATTTTTGTTTGATATTATACCAACATTTTAATAAAATTATTTTCACATTCATATACTTATGCTCGATGAGTGCATTTTTTATAATGTGGTAGCCATGGCTGTATGACAAGTTACATAGTGCAAGTTACATAGATTAATTAAAAAGTTTTGAGCAGCGGCCAGGAATAAATTTTCATACTTACTTTCCTGGCCTAGGCCGGTAAAGTAATGGACGAGCCAAGAATTACAAACTTCGTGGCTTCATTTTACTCCAATAATGCCTACATTTCCGAGCATGTTTGAGAAAATGGTACTTACTCGGATGAATGAGGCAAAAGCAAGAAGCATCTCCAGAGGCGGGCGCGCCTAGTCACATCCGTGCGGATTAAGATATCGTCCTGATTGTGGGGATTAAATTGTCTAGTGTCAATAATAGATTGTTTTACAAACAATCTATTATTGAGGAGGCTAATACGACGTCTTCTTCATCACTTTTATCATTTCAGCTGTAAGAAGTCCACTGCTGGACAAAGGCCTTACACAAGGATTCTTCTTTCTAGATTTCGAGGATATTGCTATACTCACCACGCTTAGCAATGCGGGTTGGTGAGCGTATGCTTCCGATGCTGTTGTCCATCGGAAGCAACTTTATGCTGGGGAAGGATAGGAGAGAGATTGGGATAATACTTACTCGGGTGAATGAGGAAAAGCAAGTAGCAGTTCGGAAGGCAAGGGTGCGAGTACTCCATGCTATACCTGCAACCAACGGCTCAGAAGTTGAGATGACCTCAACCGTCCGATGGAATGTCTTGCTGTACTGTAAACTGCCTCAACAAAGTGAAGCTACCTAAATCATTTGACCTAGATTAACCATTTTAGATCTAATGATAATAGTCGTGCTAACTAAATAATACAAATTAATAATAAATAAATATATACGGACAAATCACATAGATTGAGTAAGTTCGAGACTTGTGTTGTGGGATACTAAATCAACGATACTATATTTTATAACAAATAGATAAATCGGAAAAAGATCATTTTCCATAAATTCACCTTATACTGTTAGTTTAAGATTCTAGAAAGTCTGAATGTAGACTAAGTAGAAATAGCCGTATGCGACGGAGAGTGAACGTGTGCCTTACGGGTGGGCGGCCAACCGCGCCTAATCGCATCCGTGCGGATTAAGATATCGTCCAGATTGCGGAGAATTTAATCGCTTCGTATGTCCAACGGTATATTATTGAGGAAGCTGATTGTGTAGTACCTACGAATAAGTAATCCTAAGACAATATAATACTCACGTATAGACCGCCAACCTCATACAAAGAGGATACAAAAGGTTCAATTCACAGGCAGGGTAGCGTATTTTAAAAATCTATGAATGCAGTTTTAACTCATCAATCGCGAGAAATGCAGACACAATTGATTATCTATTGTTATGCTTCCCGATTGGGGCGTTCGGTAGTTGACCGGTTAATTTTCTCAAAAATTGGTGTTATAATGTCCTCACTTACTCAGTTCGATGAGACACCTTATATGCTTAATAATAAATAATATCCTTTAAGCCACACATTATTTTTTGGGGGCCAGTGCTGCCATTGAAAATAAATTATTTGAAAGAAAACGAAATAGTTTGAAAGTATTCTATGATTACAGTTGAAAGTGAGAAAGTGTAGTTTTTTTGGCATATTTGCCAAAAGTGGCAAAAAAGCAACACGTTTTCAGTTTTTTCCTTTAAATAATTAGGTAATTTCAAATGGCAGCACTGGACCCAGAATTCATGTATCCCCTTAATAGCCCTTAAATTTCTGTTTGTGCTTTAATCAGTTACAGTCTTTTCAAATAAGTGTCCAAAATTGTTGCAGTTCTTTTCATTTAAACCCGATTGCCAAAAAGGGTTATCGTTGGTTCGTCTGAAACCCAATGTACTTAATTAATTTTTTTTAGATTTAGGAAAAAGTACTTCTACTTGTAGATATACTAGTCAAATATATATGAAAACCTGCGAACACAGTTCTATACCATCGCGGCTGTAAACTATCCACATTGTTATTTGTATGTCAAGTTATTTGGTTTCTAATAAACCTTTGATAAATTCAGACATCCAGGCGACCTTCAGAAGAACGTTTCGCGTGGTGAACACACGACTGACTTGCTCTGAGAGCGAATGGACGTGGTCTGCTGCTCAAGCGAGCCATATACCACATATTATGTAACGCTAGCTTTGGCCTACATATTAAGTCAGCACGTCTGTCTCGCGTCTGGTTAAAAAGAAGTACATTGGTCAGACAGAATCACCTACGTACCAGGATTTGTTACTACACAAACGATATTAAGTGCATTTTTATTCTTAAAGACATTAAATAATGTAAGGTAATGAGATTTTGAAAGCTTATGCTTTATATTTTTTTTATGATAAGCGATCACCGCTTCCAATAGACTACTGCAACACCTGGGACGCACCTGTGTGACAGGAGCGCCTTTTAAGAAAACATAGACTCGTTTTTTGAAGGTTCCAATGCCGCATCGATTTGGGAAAACCGCCGCAGGCAGTTCAATTCACAGTTCGGTCGTACGTGGCAGGAGTTTCTGTTAAAACGTACGGTGGTTGACTGCCAGTTATCCAGGTGGTAGGGATGAAATTTTAATTTAAGTCGGGTGGTACGATTGTGAAATTTAATTAGTTAATTTAACTGGAAGTCAGAATAGTCCGCGAACATAGAGTCCACACTTCCAACAAACTAGTTTCTAAGTGATCCGCTATTCTAGAGTAGTTTATAAAGAGGAAAGATTTTGGTAGAGATGATCAGGCGTGTCATCCATCCAAGTGTATGGCATCGGGAACGCGCGCCCGGCCTCCCGAGCTGATCCTTGCTTTTCCCCCATTCATCCGAGTGAGTAGTATCCCAATACCTTTCATTTCCTTTCCAAATCCAACAAATTCCTATTCTTCCCCATCTTAAAAATGCTTGCAATGGGCAGCGGCGTTGGAAGCACAAGAAGCCAAATAAACTGCGCTCGACAACCCGACTGCCAAGCGTGGTGAGT
This sequence comes from Elegia similella, assembly GCA_947532085.1. NCBI lineage: Eukaryota > Metazoa > Arthropoda > Insecta > Lepidoptera > Pyralidae > Elegia > Elegia similella. The sequence continues at coordinate 23,898,240 of OX383930.1, forward strand.
ATGGTTATATCCTCCCATGGAACGAGAAATCCTTGGAAGAGACTCTTTTCTCCAGCAGTGGACTTTTTGTGGCTGTAACGATTATGATGACGATGAAACATTTTGGGTTTGTTTGTAATCGATAATTTTAAAAACTACTAGATTGATTAAAAAATTATTTCACCATTAGAATGCTACATTTTCAGCGAGTAATATGAGCTGTATTTTATCTTCAAATATTTTGGGGTCTGAACGGAAATTGCTTTAATGAAACCCATGGTAAATCAAATAAAAAAAAATGCGTATAAACATCATTATTGGGCGAGCCCTGTAAAATCGATTGATGTCTCTGATATCTAAGCGTGTCCCTGGTCACATTCTCGCCGAGAGAGCCTTCGGAACCCGGGGTCTGAAAGCCGGGGGTCGACCTGGAGCCCAGATAGACTGTGTGCTAACACCGTAACCCACGCGGCTGAAGTCGCGGGAAATTTAAGATTTCGTTCACATGTAATTTCAAAACTTATTACGGAACCCAAAAAAATTAACAAACGGCAAAAAACTAAACCCTTATGGATTCGTCATGTCTGTCCGTCCGTATAAGAACTATAACTGTATAAACTTGGTAAGTAGATGTTTTCTATAAACCGCATTAAGATTTTCACACAAAAATATAAAAAGGCAATAAATTTTGGGGGTTCCCCACACATAGAACTCAATCTCATTTTTTTTTCATCAAACCCCTTCGTGTGTAGTATCTATGGATAGGTCTTCAAAAATGATATTGAGGTTTCTAATATCATTTTTTTCTAAACTAAATAGTCCGTGCGAGAGACACTTCCAAAGTGGTAAAATGTGTCCCTCCTGTACCTTCTAGAATAAGAGAAAGATAAAACTAAAAAAATATATGATGTACCATGCAAACTTCCACCGAAAATTAGTTTAGATTTTTTGATTAATTAGAACAAAGTAGTTTTTTTTTAATACGACATGAGTCGAAAACCGCAATTTACCTTTCATTTAATCGACTCAAATATAACAAAAACTTTTATATTATGTTACTTGCTGCTACGAAACTTTTAATGGGGGAGTCCGACTCGCACTTGGCCGTTTTTTTATTATCTGTTATTAAGCGCCGCCAGGGGTAAGGCAACGTGCTTGCTTAGATATTTTTGTCAACGCGAAAATGAAAAAATGAAAAAAGGTAACAGAATATGCGCATTGTCTTAATTATTCCCCGTTATTTTCATCAAAGAGTTTGGGCGTCTTTGAGGAAAAAACAGCCGAGCATAAAAGTGATGAAAGGCTATAGGCATTCAAAAAAAATATTTAGGATTGTCTTTTCGGTAATAACCGCGAGTTTTCCAAAAACAGTAAACGATTTCGATCCAATTCTTTATATTTTACTTATTTTCAGAATACCGTACTACTAACAGGAAAAAAATATCAAACTCTTCTTTTTAGACTTCGGATAAAGACCGGTCTATTTGAACTTAGTTTACAACGTTTTGATAGTCATTACGTTTTATAAATCTATAATAAAAATAGTCAATCATACAAAAGCCGCAATGTATTTTGAAGTGACTATCAAAACGATGGTCACTGAGTTAGCAAATAGGCCGGCTGGTGATCTTGTAATGTATTTTCTGTGGTCAGTAAATAACATCGAATCAAATGTTACAACAAACAAAAACACCATGTACTTTTTACTCTATTTCGCCCATTTTATTAATTTCCGGCCTGTCTATGATAGCAGTCCGAGGCTTGACCTTCCGCAGCCTGGACAAGAACCGCGATCCTTCTTTTGCTCACCAGTGGTCTTATTTACTGGACTTACATAATTTAAAAAAATGTTGTATGTAAAGTCAAGACGATAATTTTATGTGATAACGGTGGAAGAGAGATACATGCGTCACAAGCCGAACGCTTAGGCCGATCGTGCCTCTCTCTCTTTCGCTCGTTTCGCACTCTCGCTTACACACGGAACCTAACACTTTTTCGAGCGTGCAGCCGGCGTTAATCGATTTAAAAGACGTTATCACGTCTAAATCATAATGGTCTATAAGCGAAGGCAGGTTGACTAAGCAGTTTAAATCCCTAATGATAAGATTCTAATTATAAGGGTAAACACATCAGAATTTTAAGACCTTAATTAATTTCTCAAAGCGAAGAAACGCAAAGTAATCAATCAAGCCTGCCTTTGATTATCTTTTTGGTAACATCACAGGCGGAAACCGTAGGGCGGACTGCCGGGATTCTCGACAAATCCTTTTCTAGAATGAGATTCGTGCGTCAGGACGAAATATAATGGTAAATAAAATTTAAAATGTAATGGTTTCTTATTGAAAGACAAATGTCGACTTAGTCTACCTGCGACCATGAAAACTGTAAAGTTTTCGAAACGTTAGGTGTAAAAATAATGTAATATACGCGATAATACCGTATAAAAGTGATTTTATTTAAAACTTACTTGAAATTCCTACAAGTTTAGAAGAATAAAACTGTACCAAAGAGATAGAACGTATTGCCAATACTTAGAGGAATCTGATTTGCAGTCTTTTTTTGTCATATTTCTGCTATATTGCCGAAATAAGTTAGTGCGTAAGCATTATTAGCGCTAACACATGTCAAAATCTGACACCAACTTTGGTCACTTACACAAAAGAAAGCAAACGTGGCCTACGTTTTTAGGGTTTCGTACATCGTAAGGGTAAAATCGGGACCCTATTAATTTCGCTCCGCTGTCCGTCTCTGTCTGTCTGTTCGTCTGTCACCAGGCTGTATCTCATGAACCGTGATAGTTACACAGTTGAAATTTTCACAGATGATGTATTTCTGTTGCCACTATAACAACAAATACTAAAAAATTGAATAAAGTAAATATTTAAGGAGGCTCCCATACAACAAACATGATATATTTGCTTGTTTTTGCTCGATATTGATAACGGTAACAGGTAGACATTTGAAACATTCACAGAATTAGTTATATATTCACTTTAAAAATAAATAATTAAATAAAATAAAATTAATATTATATATATATTAAACTTCTGTAGCAAGATTGAAGGGCCCCAGGCAATCGATATAGGGCCCCACTAGTGCATGAAACGCCACTGCTACGTAGGTATAAACGTAAAATAAATATAGATGGAAGGTTCAGAAAATCCTTTTGAAAATAGACATGTCTATCAAGTTCGCTCATTTAATTTCAGCCTTCTGCCCGGACGGGTCGTCCGGACTCCGGAGCCCCAACAAGGCTCATTGGTACTAATTTTCCGCTCGGTTGGGCCATTAGCTGGAGATCGACGCGTTATCGACTGGTCCACTAAGGCTTAGTGCGGAAGGCGATCCGGTAACTGATATGTGATTAATCAACCGGTTTGGTCTCGTACTCGTTTGCCTACTGATTTCACCCCTTAATTATAAAGTGCAGTGTGACATCCATAACTAAGAGTCCAATGGGAAAATATGGAATTTCGACTTAAAATTTCAACTAAGAAATTCAAAGGGCAAGTAAACACTATCTCTGTTTATTAGTGTCAGCAATGAGCTACTTGCTTACCTACTCCAAGTGCCCTAACGTGCCCAATGGATTCATCATCGTGCTAAGTTATTTTTGTGCTCTAGGTTCTGTCTAAAAATATCTATAAAGATCTTGACGATGAACCAATCCTAGTTGTAAAGAGTCTGAGTATTATTTTCCTCCAATATATACATCTAGCTAAACGATCTTGTAGCTCTATGATCTATAGCGAGCTTTTGGTGATGAGGAAAGAAAGCATGAAACTATCGAGGAGTTTGAATTTTAAATTAAGCATCGAATAAGTGCACAGAACGCCGCGTCGTTTTTTGAATCCCGTATTACATACTAAATAGCTGTAATTAAAAGTGTACTCTAATATGCTTCATAGACTAAAAGGAGCGAAACTTGAGAAGTGCACGGGCGTGATACCGTCGCCTAGTCCGATAGACGGAAACCGGGGAAGGGGATTATCCCATTCCTAAGGGATGGAACGCATTTGCGAAAGTATCAGGTTACTACGTGTTGTTTTAGTCTAATTGGATTCCGGGATTAACTGAAGTCAAATTGCAAGAAGTACCTTAAGTTCTAAAGAAGACTTTAATTTTCTGCCCTACAAATTAGGTAGGTACTAGCGTTTACCGGCTTCGCTCGGTGTAAATCGCTTGGGAACAGTACCTTTTCGACTTAAAAGGTTCCCTACGTCTTTTACCGGACCTAAAAGTATCTCTATCTGTTTAACTACAAACTTTCATAACAATTTAGCGAGGGAACATTTATAATCCAGATTGGAACAAAGGATTTGCACAAACGTAGCAAAGATTTGTAGGATTTGAAACTGAAATATTATAGTACAATATTTATCTTTACAATTCGTTAACTTCCTTTTAATAAATATTTATCTGCAAGTCTCGTATTTATATCCTTCTTACTACCCCTAAATTCTAATGAAAAATTGAAATTTTGATACTTTCCAATTTTTCATTAGATTTCAAATCAAATTAAACAAAAGTTTACATGCGCATTAAAAAATATTAGTTCATTTTAAGTATGTAAAATATACTATTGGCCAAATATGCATCATTTTCGAAACGTTATAAATAAATAATTACAAAATATGAATTTATTTTTCTCTTATGTTCACACAAAAGTAATTTATTTCACAATAATTACATTTCACAAAATAAATGACTATATTTATAAAGTGCGTCATGAAAATAAGAGACTTGATATCTCAAATCGTTTAGCAGGTCCCTATCAGCAGTTGTCACTGGTGTGAACCTTATTAAGACATGCCGCGGTACCGTAGCGACCGGTTCAGAAATGTAATATACCGCTTTACGCTCCTATCGTAAAACGAATAAAATATCTGACGTTTTACGATCGGCGTTCGCGGACTCAATTGATATGTTTGAACTCAAAAGTTTAAATTCTTTCAATCCAATATTTGCACCGTTTCAATCAAAAATCCATTAGACGTCCGAATGTTTGCACTGAAATTTTAAAATGTTAGCGGGCGGTATCTACATTTCAAAATGTTCGGCATAATTAAACGTTAGTGATACGAATATTGTGTGTTCTCAATTATTCGAAAAAAAAATTGCATTATATTTTCTCTTTTTGAACGCCATAATTTTCGTTCTTATTCTTATTACTCTCTCTCTCTTTCTATTTGAATAATCCTAATAGCGTTTTCTATCAGTAGTACCAACGATTTGTGAGTGAAGGTAGGTCTGTTTAGTCTAATACTAGCTGTTGCCCGCGACTTCGTACGCGGCAATTTCTGTTATTATGAATAATTAATATAGATGAATAATTTTTCCCCGTTTTCAAAATATTTTTTATTGATGCTTCGCTCCTATTGGTCGCAGCGTGATGTTTCACAGCCTAAAGCCTTCCTCAATAAATGGACTATCCAATACAAAACGCATTTTCCAATTGAACCAGTAGTTTCTGAGATTAGCGCGTTCAAACAAACAAACAAACTCTTCAGCTTTATAATATTAGTATAGATTTCGCCACAAGTCTAATCAATATCGTTTATTCACTGACTTTAGTGCAGTATTAACGTCAGAGGGCGGGTTTTAATTGCTTATGTTTTAATTCGAGCGGCAAGTCTTTGTGTGGGAGTCTGATATATGCAAATTTAATTTAAGAATCTAATTTGAATAATGAAGCAGTTAGGTCGTTGGTATAATTTTACCTGCAGAACGTGTGTGGCTTCGACAATTAATAACGTTAAGTGGACTTGATGCTCTCGATTTTAACAAGACCATGATTGCTCCAGGTGTTTAAATTGAGAGTGAAAAGTTGGCCATAGATATCCTTACTAATATTATAAATGCGAAAGTGAATTTGTTTGTAACGCTTTCACGCCCTAACTACTGAACCGATCATTATGAAATTTTGCATACAAGTTCTCTGGAGTACGGAGAAGGACATAGGCTACCTTTTATCCCGGTAAAAAGTACTGTTCGACGATCTGTTCGGGATCGACATTGACGCGGGCGGAGCCGCGGGCGAAAGCTAGTAACAAATAAATAGAATAACAAATGTGATTTTAGTTTGTGTGTATACTTTGTCATAGGTTAATTGCACCTTATCCTCGCTTAAAAAACGATTTTGGTGGGCAGTCTCCGAACCGAGATAAACCAAAACTGATAATGGCAAGACCACACCTAACCATTTGGGGTTAGGTGTGGTCGAAATCCTTGGGGAAGCCCTATGTCCAGCCGAGGACTTTTTGCGGCTAAGATAATGATGATGATTGCTTCTATTAACCTGATGTGGACGAGACTACGTGCTTTATTAATACGTCTTGTTGGAAAATATGAAAAAGTTCCAGAAATTGTATGTCTCTTCTAAGCACACTGATGCGCATCCAAACGTTTTTTGTATGGGACTAGGACTTTTAGACAGTACTAAATACTAACCTATAAACCCTGTCGTGATTTTTATAGCTAGTACGTTTTCTAAAATTCGTCAATTTAGTTTGAGTATCATTTATAGAGCTTATAAACACGATATCTCTGAAAAAAGTAACTTACTCCATGATCAACCCTAACAGATTTAATATTAGTATTAATTGATGTCAGCACCAATTCGTTTGGAACAGGATAACAAGACCAAAGCTCGTCGGTATTCGCAATTTATCTGGCTTCCGGTATCGGCAGACATTTCCATAATCATTCTTTGCATACCTTCATGGAGCCCAGGCCTAATGGTGCATTAATTATCTACTGCCAGCACACCTCACATTTCCAAATTCGATGAATTTAGTTTATTTCACATGAGTCTAGTTGGCAAGATGGCGAGTGATAATTTTGCTAGTTCTGATAAACTAAGCAAGGGCAGGTAAGTGACTTTTTTAAAGATTAAGTACGTGTTAAAAATAATCAAGCATCAGTCCAGAGTCTAGTCAGAGAAGATTCCTAAAGGAAACTTTTGGTTTAGATACAACCATACCTATCGCTTTCCTGTGTCATCGTCATCTAGATGACGGATAAGAACAGCAGTAAATAACAAATTAGTATGTATGTAGTAACAAAAATGTTCCACTTCAAACGGTACACAGTTAGGTACAACAAAGTTCGCCAATCACCTCGCCTTAGTACTTAGACGCTGACATATTATGTAAACGACTACATCCACCGTCATAGTCCAAGTAACTCGTACATTCAACTCGACCAACGTGAACCTTCGCAATGCCTTATTCGTGGAATTGTGTATGGCCACATAGCTAGTCATATTAGTAATATAATTCGAGCACGCAATATATGTGTTGTATATCATGTTGGTTATTACATTCCGTGTTTCGCTAAAGCCAATCTGATAAAACATTTGTCAGATTAATTGCGAAGCATTCAAATTATTATCATTTTGTAATATTTGTTTGTTGCGTTAAATTAAGAAAGCAAGTAGTTACTCTATGTATTATTAAGACAAAATTTTAGGAAGGGCATTCATCATTTTTCATTTTGGCACAAGATACATTTTAGATACTTACCTATTTTTTTTAATTAACCTGTATTGTTCCACTGCTGGTCGTAACATATCATTCTGATTTTTTTTCAGTTATTATATTATGTACTCTTACAAAGGCATACGAACGTGACTCTTAACTTAGTAAAGCTTTTAAAAACCGTTACAAATTAAGTATACTGAAGTATAATAAATATTACATTCTATTATGAATCGTTTACGTTTCGTAAACGCTTAATTTGCGCAACATACAAAACAAATTTGCTCCTAAACAAACAGAATAAAAAAAACATTAGATACCAGCCGTTACTCGATCCATTATTGAACCCTAAAAATATAACTCTTACATTAAAATATCATATAACAAATAAGAGATCGTAAAGCAATAATTCGTAAAAGCCTTTCGGAATTGATGTCGAATGTAATTTGGATGTAATGTTTTTCGCGGCGTGTAGGGTGTCGCTTAGCGAAATAAGTTTAAATATTCAGGCACACTCAACGAGAGGGAAAACCGAACATTTTTCCAATGGTTGAACCCCACGGGGGACATAACCGTGAATTTTATAGGGACGTATCGGGACGTCTGGCCCAGCATAATTCAAATTAAGCTCATGACAGGGACGCTATTGGGACGCCGGGACCCGTCACCAATATTTTTTGCAGACAGTAAATTAATTAGAGAACGTGCGGCTACAACCCTTTCATGGAGGCCTGTACAAGATTCGATTATGTATTTGCAATATACGCCTGATTGAGTTGCTTAAAGCATTCCGTAGAATGTTCCATGATCAAAGATCTAACAATTCCTAGAATTCACGAAATCCTAGGAATTCAATACACAGTAGTTTTGTAGTACCTTTAAATAAAAGTTAAGGGCTCTTCTTAGGAGTAAATGTTACATTTACACTATACACTAATAATAAATCTGTAAGGGTCGGTCATGTAGTAAGTTACTTTGTTTTCAGATATATCGTGTTTTGAAACTAAATTGATGATTTTTAGACTTTTTTTCTGTATGTGTGTATGTAAAATTCAATTCAAAGTTGCTATTATTTAGATGATTTCTAAAGTATCTTTTCATGTTATCTATATCTACACTTCTATTACTAATATGATGAAAAGGAAATATTTGATTGTTTGTTAATTTGCATTAAATAGACTCCGAAGCTACTGCACCGATTTTATAAATTATACCTTATTCCTGATGAACATAGGTCTTAGCATTAAATAGATACCTATATCTACCCATGCGGAGCCGGGGCGGGCTGCTAGTGATTTATATTTGTTAATTAGGTACCGATTTTTGATCAAATTTTTTTATTACCAAATAAATAATAAAATTCCTTTACTATCTGATGGTGACAGAAAACTCAAAAATAATTTTATTTGGTAAACTTTTTCGTCGAATCAAGTAAAGTACAGCAATAATGATCTCACAATTCTTTTCAATACTGAAGTTGGGAAACTACATAAAAATTCCGTCAAAGAAAATAAAGTTACTAAAAACTTTTGTAAACAACAACCATCACATCAAAATTCAAATCCTGCCATCAAAATATTCACTTGGTGCTTTTAACTTTAAGTCTCATTTTGGGGTTAACGGTTTCGGCTCAAAGTGAAGTCGTTGTCACTTGAAGCGTATAGAGCTGCTCGTATTTCCGTTACTTGCAATTTGTTATCACCGAATAACCTAAAAAATCCATTTGATATTTTTTGTTATGGATAGAACCTCTTAGTTTTGAGTTTCGAACTGAAAATATTAAACACTTTTTTTTAGTTTTGTCCAACTGCTGGGAAAAGGCCTCCCCTTTTTGTCTCCAGTCATCCCTATCGCGGGCAACAATTTGCCAGCCACTTAGGAGACACATATGCATGCATCCAAATCATCGCGCCATATCCTTTTAGGTTTACCACGTTTCGGCGGCCATCCGGTTTCCACAACGTGGCCGCCTTGGCCCACCTTTCGTCTTGCATGTGGCAGATGTGTCCTGCCCAGTCCCACTTAAGCTGTGCTGATTTTACACCTACATCTTTTATTTGAGTTTTGGAGCGCAGAGTGGTGTTTGTAATACGATCTATACGGCGTACGCCATATACCTCCATACACGCTCCATTGCTCTTTGGCAAACCTTGAGCCTGAACTTTTGACCCTCAGTTAGCGACCACGTCTGTGCTCCATAAGTAAGTATAGGCAGGATAAATTACCTATATTAACGAAATGAACTACACCATCATTTCGTTGATTAAAAATACTTAGAAAAAGCGCGGAAAATCTCATTTATACTGGCTAAATATGTCACGCGTGAAAGTCATAAATAAAAATACAATAGGATCTCTGAGATCCGCGTCAGTGGTGTTATCTGAAATATAATCCTTACTAAGTATTAGATAACCAAAAAAAAAAAACATAACCAAATTGAAAGAAAACGAACCTGAATTACATACAATTGTTCACATGAGATTTGACCTCTTGATTTTATTAAGATCTTTAATTTAGTCATTTTGCGATTAAGGCACTGTAAAGTTAGGGTTATAGAATTGTGCGATGTCGTCATGTAACATGAGAGGATATTTTGCGTTAAAGTCCATATTCTACTAACCCTATCTTTCATCTTGTCAGACCATGCATGCACACGGTGCTCACGGTGTGCATGCATGGTCGATTGACCATGACACCTACTCGAAATGAATGAAATCTTGTCAGATACCTAGAGGCGGTTCCTAAGAACTCTGACACCAGGGTGTGCATGGTTGATCGACCATGTCACCTACACGAAATGATGATCTTGTCTCTAGCAACCTAAGTCTTCCCATCATTCTCATTGATAGTGAAATATGTTTCTATATTATTTTTATGCCTAACGGGTTAGACAGAGCCGCAGCCATAAGATCCGAAAGCCACGTTTAGCGTGTTACTGGGCGATTAGGCGGGAAAAGAAAAATCAAAATAGTAACAGGTTGCATGTTTTTTGACATGATTCCTTAGATTTTAGTCCATTATCTCCGCCGACTTACGGCCTGTGCGGGAAGAGAAGCAGGTGGTACATTCTACGTTTTTTCTTTTCTACCAGACCAGCATAAGAAGGAAAATATTATATAGGTACTCTACCTCTATATTTAGTAAAGCGTGCTGGCGAAGATAGGAAGAACTATCATTTGAAGTGCGCCTAGGAGTCAAAAAGCTAATTTCCCTAAATGCTATGCTATATGCACTAGCAAATTTACAAAAAAGTATAATTTAAAGCATTTTAGACCTTATTGCATAATATTTATTATTGACAAACTTTTGAAAAATCGACGGGCATGTGAGCACTGCGCAATGCTTACGCGCGAGAAAAAGTGATGATTTTTGAGGACTCATTAAACCTGCAAGCCCACATGTAGAACTTCCAATAAAAGCAGGTCCAATAACATGGTCACTTCAGACCTAATCACGGAATAGGTTCCCCATCTCCCTGATTTCCTACTTTTTCTTTTGCCTAAAATACTTACCTTGAAAGTGATCGCAACAAATGATTTAGTGCGTGTGCCCCAGCCTTACATAAAATTGATTACATTGCAGCGTAATAAATATTTAATATTTCCTAGAGCTCTCGAAAAAATCCGCTGAAAACAGTCCCCTGCAATATTTATGTCCCGGCGTCGGTACTCCGCATCAATATTTACGTTATTGAGAAGTTTCTGATTCGCTGAATATTTGAAGGATACATTAATAACACCAATAACTCGACGGATTGTGATAAATCAGTAAATCAATATCCATCCAAACTAGTATCATGATAGAACATGAATTCGGCACGCTAGGGGCATTGGTTTGGCGGAAGCGCAGTGTCAGTGTGGTCATGAATATCAGACATGCCACATCTCTTCTCGTGCCCTTCATGTCACACTACCTGCACAAAGCTGACCTCTGTGGAGCTTCAGAGGGAGCTATCAGGGTGGCGTCCTATTAGAAGGACGGAAAGAAGATATAGTTTTAAACCAGCGACACAACTAGAAGAAGTATCATAAATACGAAAATAGCTCTCGTCTGTCTGTTTTCACGATCCATCTAACAAATTAGATGAACTGATTCAGATGAATTTGATATGAAGTTATAAAATGATGTAAACACCAAGATATCTTGTGCTCTGCAACAGGCCAAATATCGCCACATATAGAAAGAGATCGCGAAGAAATTGATCGGAGGCATCATGACTGAAGGAAGAGGTATGAAGTTTGATGTCATTATCAAAATCAGTTCCGAGGTTAAAGCTTAAAAAGGCGACAGAGAAATTAACTATCACATTCCTATTGGTATGAAAATTAATGTCCTGACTAAAGCAATGTTGAACGACATCTTACTATTGCGTAGGCTATGGAGACAGTAATAATGGTGTAGCTGGTGGAGATCCTTAGTCTCTCTCTACCCACGGTTAAGTCCAAGATAATATTGTATGCATCGACGTCAAAGTTTGATTCTTCAAAGTTTGATTCTCTTTGATACCAGCTCCAAGGATATGCAGACCTATGTTTGAATTTTAAAGCACCTTTCTCATGCAGACAGAAGGAAATCGCTCTCATAAAGGTGCCTGCTAACCCTAAACACTACCGTACATAAACGATCACACACATTAACGCGAGAAAAACTGTAAACAAAATCATGAACTCGCCGCAGGCAGTCCGCCGTCAGCTCTCGGTGGCCATTGACGGTAATCCGGAGAAAAGCACAGCTATATTCTTCTCAAAGTCTAACCAAGCTGTGAAACATTGATAAATTACCATGTCCGGCGAAGACTAACTCCCTTTAGGATCAGTACCGCTGTCTCTCCAAACACACACAGGCAAAGCCCAAAGCCGAGGTCAATCCCTCCTGCAGGCCCTTTGGTGATGTTGCCTGACAGGCTGAAAGCACTCTGTACTCACCTAAAACGCCCGGTGAAGTAGCGAAAACTCTCTTATAGCAAACTTAATAGTCAATTTGGAAAAAAGTAAACGAGAGCTACATCATCTTCCTGTCCTTTTTCCTATTTGGGGAAGGTTCTGCATGAATGTCAACTCCCTTTTCATTTCATCCTGTCATTAATCATATTCACATTTAAACCCTGTCTTTCACACTCATTCTAGTCTTTCCCCATCTTCCACTTTCACTGTAGCCATTTACTTTCAGGTGGACCATTTCCTTTGCCAGATTTAGGCATCTCCTCTCATAATGTGGCCATACCAGGTCAAACAATGGCCAGGCAACACTTCGTATGAAAGCTAGAGTATATTTATCATCTTATCACGAAATCCAAAGACAGTTTTTAATCCCATCTAAAATACATGTATTAAATAACATAATACTATTCTACTGTAACCCTGGAACTAATCATGAATAATTCAGCGGAGGGCCGCGGTAACGAACGAAAAATTAGAGTTTCAAGGGCGCGATACTGTCATTTGCCACTCCGGAATAGCCTACGTCTGAAGGGTTGTTGTAATATATAATGGAGTATGTCCTTGCATACATTACTGTCCGTCCAGCTACGTTCTTAGATGTTTTATGACATGGTCATAAAAGAGTGTTTTAACACATTTTTTAAAACTACATAATCAATACAAAATAGACAGCCACGTAAGGCCCGAAGCCATAGATTTAAAAAAAAATTGCGTCTCTCTGAATAGATGTCACATTTTGTCATTTTTGTATGGAAACCTAGTGTGTCATTAGCGGGGGTGTGAAGCATAGGAAAGGGAGGCGTTGTTTCAGGAGTGCTATTTGTGAACGGGCGATTCGATAAAGACGTACAAGTTTCCATATAAAAATCTGTCATTTAGTCAAGTCGACGGTTTGAAAATAGCACACCTGACTTTTGACGCAGCTGTCATAAGAGATGTATCAATACAGCGTAATATCGATATTGAAAAATACACATGAAACCTCTTCTATGCGATTGTGAGGTGCAAACTCTTACTTGTAAAACAATATTTTTCTTGATTTTCTGTGTTTTTAACTCTCAGTAATAAATGAATTGCAACTTTGCATAATCGAGAAATTACACAAAAAAAATCAAGTTGCTTGTATGGGCAGGGTTCCTTTAGTTAAAGTTTTTATTTTTATTTTTTGTTTTAGCGGCAAAATACAATATCTGTGAAAAAAGGACAATGCCGATTCGACTATGGGAAGTGGCGACTTTTTTTTTTATAGCAGATAATAGTGTTATTAACAAAACTTATTATGACATACATAACTGTAAACTCGGTCTGGACTGGACAGAGTTATCAGAATTAGAAATTGGTTTACCAATTTCTTAAATAAAAATATAATAATTATATTATATTTTCATTTAAGTGCCAGCACAGTGAAATCATATATTTATATGAACTTTATTGTTATTTATATATGAATAAATGTATATAATGACTAATCACGTCTTTACCCATTACGGGGTAGACAAACACCAGAGCTATATGATCTAAAGAGTACGTTTGGCTTTGTTTGGTGGACGTGTAGGTAGATGAGGAAATCCAATAGCGATGGGTTGTAGCCGCATCGCCTTTGACATAGTCCGAGATATTCATCTGAGACATTTGCTTCATATTATTTTTTTATTATTTATTCCCGTGAATGTCTTTTACACGACACATGGTTTTTGCTTATGTCGTAGACCAGCATGATAGAATTAGATTTTTATTGTTTTATGACATAATAACAATAAACCTTCTGTACCCCTCTCCACCAAACTGCATACGATTCAAAATGAGACGTAATTTGAATTATCGCTAATTGTGCAAACAAAGCACATTGAGAGGGCCCTTTACAAGATGACTGTAAGTTGAAAAGATTTATAAAAAAGTCTGTTACTACGCCATAATCACGTACGAGCATTTGTATGAAAAGTAAGACGGGTTGGGCTTTCTTTAGTCCTGTATGTATTGGGGTACATCTCTTATGGAGTTGCGCAGACCGCAAGAGAGGGCGCCATCTGAGTAAAACACCTTTGTCATAACTAAAACCAGTATGATTGTCGAAAGCCTACTCCCATTGTGTTCTAAGTGCAAAGTAAGGTCTGCCTACTGAATAAGGTAGTTCGCCATCTGCTGAAGTGACCCCGCGGGTCACTGTTGGGTCATCATGCTGCCCAAGCGCTGAGCGGGGTGCCACGAAAGCTCTCACAGGTGTTCATGAAGCAGATCAACTAGTTACTAATGATGGCAACTAATGAAGTGTCAGTTGCACTGTTAGTATATGGGAGTGAACATGGACAGCAACAACAAGTACAGTTTTCGGTTCTTATTGTGTTGCCTCGTGACGCACCAAGCCCTCGCCTGGGAAGGTCAAAGCTGGCGTCACTATGCTATCGGCTGCACCAGTACTTCAAGAGTGAAGCGAAACAGTGAAGACGACGGCCAAGCAAAAAACAAAAAGACCTCCCTAATGCATCAAGTATCTATCAAAAGCTACTTCAGACTGCCCCAATAAACAGTTACTATATAGGTACTCTTCACCTCAAGGAGGTAGCAGAGAAGAGCCTGCTGCTACTGTATCGTTAATGAGAAAGGCTTCAAAAAAGATTAGTAGTTATTAAAATGTCCAAAATAATTTTATTTATTATTTTATTGCAACTTTTAATGAACTTAGTGAAAAATTGTGCAAAACCCTATGAAAATTTAGCAATCTACTACCCTTATAACTCAGTTCGGGAGGTATATATGCCCTTATAACTTTAGTTCATTATGTTATTGACTATCGGGAAAACAAGGTATGGTTAGTGGCCGCTCGAAAACAAAAAGACACCAATAACCGGCATTGTCATTTTGAAGTATTATTTATTTCGGTTCAATAGATACAGTCATGTGGCAGATGGACGGACGGATGGACGTCGAAGGCTTAGTATTACCTTTCCGTTTTTACTCTCAGGGGACGGAACATTAAAAATAATACATTTTTGGGAAAGTCGTGGAAAGTGAATTTATTATTATTTATTTCTTTGCATTAACTTTATTACTTGTACACTCATCTTTATTCATGTTAATTATCGATATTTGGCAAAAAATAACTAAGTGCATCACTATGCGTCTTGCCGCCTTTCACTGACAATAGTATTTGACGTTTTTAATGGAGGATAAATATGTTTATAATATTGTAAATAACATGAACTTGCATTACTTAATCGTGAAAAGTGCCAGCGCGATAGTTTACTTTAGTATTCATTTTAGTATTTTAGAAGGACAGAACTTCAGAAATTGGCACGTTTATAATTTTAAAAATTAAATTCCACTCTGTTACATACCCCTCGACAGGCGTCAGAGGACTGAGGCCGAGTGTATAGCATACGCTACTTTTAAGGGTATCAGTAACAAGACGGATCAAGTAATGCGCTGCTTCTAGAAACTTCATACTTCTATGCCCGAAGCACTAAGGTTTTAATTTGTTAAAACCTTTTCGGTTATAGCCTTATGTATTACTCCGCTTGCATAAAGCGCCATACTGTGCCAATGTGTCATTGGTCATCTCATCTGTAACATCCTCAGGTAACACAAAGAAAAGATAAAAATATAAAATATTATACAAAGCCCTTCAGGCAAGTAGGCGACCAATACTGTTGAAAAGAGTTTCTTTCGGCGTCTTCTTTTTTGCAGAGGTTGGTTCCGAAACGCTAGTAGTTTGTAGCTTTTGAACAATAATTAATAATTTCAATATTATATATTACTAGCTTTCGCCCGCGGCTCCGCCCGCGTCAATGTCGATCCCTCGGGAACAGTACTTTTTCCCGGGATAAAAGGTAGCCTATGTCCTTCTCCGTACTCCAGAGAACTTGTAAGCAAAATTTCATGATGATCGGTTCAGTAGTTACGGCGTGAAAGCGTAACAAACAAACAAACAAACAATTATAATTTAAAATGTGAATTGACGTGAAAAAGTGCCTGAAATGGCCTATTTTCTGAATAAATCTTTGAACACCTTTTTACTCATGTCTTCTCTTTCGCACTTCGTCCGCCTGTTTTTAGGTCTCTCTCCCCCTATTCCCATGACCTCTTACTTCGGTTCTTAAAACTGTTTTCGTTACAACAATCATTTTGTTGTACCTATATTATTACAAAATTATTTAGTTTTACAATTGAAAGTCCTTGAAGTATTTTATTGGAAGATATAAATACTGGACATACATAAATGTAATTGTGTGACTGAATAGGAAGTTTTAGCTTTTAGCTGTAAGATTTCAATAAAATCGGACTATTCGTAACTTTGGCAATATTGAAGAAAACTATTTTCACTCCTTCAAATAGTTCAAGTTTCTGGAAATTCAGGAATGTTGGAATGCTGGAACATAACTTTCAAAGCTTTAAAGCTTTAGCTTCTGATTTGCTCCTAATTTTTGGAATGGAAGTTTTTCAAATATTCCTATCTATAGTCAGACATATAGTGTCAGGTTCTTTTGTTAAGTACGACATACTACAAAAATCCTCATGTGCCTTTACACTATAGACCTAAACCTTTCATACTTTTTACAATAAATAAGTCTTATATAGATAAGATATGAGATATTAGTGAACATAACTCCTTTTGAAGCCTCCGTTGCGTAGTGGATAATACGGACACGCCAGTTTGCTACGTAGGATACCGGGTTCCACTACCGGCGCAGGCTCTGCAGTTCTGGAGCAACTGAACGGTCGACCGGCTACCTTTCTTGGGTTAGCGTCCGGCAGGCGGCCGGCCGTAAAAGCTTTCGCCAAATCCTATTACATCATGGATGCTGTCATTAGTTGATACCTCACAACTGAGGAGGCAACCGGGAAAAACGCTCGGATGAGGTCATATAATTTCCATTCTCATTGACATTATTATATTGACATTAACAAACAATTTTTAATTATTATTAAAGTTGTGCCATGGGTAAAAAATAGCATCTCCCGTGACAATACATACTCAGAGACCAGTAGTGTCATAGGAAATTTGATGTCCCGCGGCACTACCACGTATCATTGCGCCGGCGGCGGCGCGGAGGCTGCACGAAGCGAATGCTCGACATGGCTGGCTGAGAGTAATTTGTTTTTAGAAATCAGTCGATATTCGAGAAATACAGAACTTCTAGCGCGAGAAACGCAGACACAATTAATTTTCTATTATTATGCGTCCTCATTGGACCGCTTGGTGGTTGAGAGGTCAATTGAATATACGCGAAGAGTCAAAATGTACAACCGTAATTAATTTTAAGAATATAAATTATTTATTTTAATCAAACTTTATTGAACAGTTAAAAAAAATACTAAAGGTGAATTTAATGCCATAAGGCATTCTCCGAAATTTCTATTTATAATGATTTTGTATGCCTTTGAGCGGGACATAGTGAATCCCGTATTTTGTTAACGTCTTTTGTTCAACCTATGTTTACTAAATAAAATAAATAAAAAAATTAAAAATTTAATTGAATTGATGATGATATTTGTGATCATAATAAAACATTAGTCGACAAACCTTTGTAATGGTTAGAAATACTCTCGACCAGTTTATTTTCAATAAGTACTGTCATTTAATAGTGCTTAAAGAAAGTAGAACAGTGATTTTCTATTGGCCGGCCGGTGGCCAGCAGATTGCTAGTATTAACTTGATATAAATGGCTTTAAAATTATTGTCTTCGGTAAATGCCTTGTGGTCGGCCGTCCCAGGCACAATCGCTAGGTTGTTGTGACTCAGAAGCCGAGCAATTACCTTGTGTTCCCGTTTTATGTTCTTTTTATTTGCATTTACGTTTCTTGTTTCTTTTGTCAGAAGCTAAAAAAATATATTCTACTCAAGTATTATTAAATTACAACGTATTGTGGTAACGAAGAGGCAGACGAATTATTACACCAGAAAATCAATTGATCAAAGTCTAATATTTTATTCATCGTAAGATATTTTAAATATCATTTGCCGCGCGAACGAAAAACGTCATGACACCAAATTACACCGGTTTCACATTATAAAGTCCACTAGAAACCGTTTACAAAACAATCCAAAACACAAGCCGTGCTCTCGCCGAAATTCCCGCCAAGAACTCCGTTGTTGTCAAAAGTTAGCGGGTACTAAGTAACCTCCTTTTTAAAACTACTTCTTCAAATATTCATGAAAAAGATTTCTTCATGCGACATCGACAAAACTTATTTTAACCTTACTTACTAATATACAAATCATCAATGTGTTTTTTACATTCTAATTGTAAATTAGTAGTATGTTAACAAGGATTGTGCTGTACTAAAATTAGTGTTGTTTTCTTACAAATTAAGAGTCGTATATGCATCTAGGTCAGAGACTAAGGCAGTGAGCAAATCTAGTTACAGTAACTACCACAACGCGAAACTTCATTACCATAACACGAGCTGGAGGATTAGGGGAACTGGATTAGATCACCACATACGGAGTATGAACATTTCAAGGATGGAACTACAGAGCTTCTAATATATCGGAATAGAATTAGGCACGCAAATTAATAAGAAACGTACTGCACATCACTCATATATATGCAAGGACATTTAATACAAATAAATAATTATCTTTACCACGTTGAGATAGGGTTTAAAATCGCCTATAGTATATATAACAACACAAATCTAGTGGCTGGCTTTTGAGCCAGAGGGCGGCGCGTGCTGCCTGCTCGCATGCTATTTCTATTCCGATTAGCAGTTAATAAATAAATAAATATAAGTTCTGTGGTTGAAACTTTAAAAGCTACATACATGTCTCCATGGCGCAGTGCTTAACACGCCAGTTTGACTACACGAGAGGGAAATTTTCGAAACACTTGCACTGTATTTATCAATTTCAACTTATTCACTGGAGTTTGTCTGTCAGTCACTGTCATCTATTTTGCTATTTTGAATCCGTTTACATAGGTTTTATTCAAATAGGGGTTATTTCGTATTCGCCATCGAAACTTACAAATTCATATGCTATGAATAGCAAGTGCCACGGCGAAAACTATTACCCCAACAGAGTTATTTGGCCGGCCGCCTAAAAGCGCCGACTTAATCGCATACTATACACAGCATTTGAATTCGCAGACACTTAGACAGGCTTTGCATGATGGGGCACGCACCCGTCACTCTGCTTTCTTCAATATGACTATGATAGTGGGTCTGTGAGCTGTAGACCCCGCCTCCTATCACAATAGTCCTAATAACGAACTCACAATAATCCTAACCGCCATGGACCTCAATATCACTTAGGTCGTTCATAATTATTTCAGCCATTGAAAAAAAAATACCGAATTGTCAAAAATTGTACATAGTTATCGACCCTGCTCACAAAATTTGACGAGAATCGGTTGTGATTGTGAAACAACGAGAACAGCCGGACAGCCGGACAGCGGGACTGATGAAATAATTTTTGTCCAAGCTAAAACCGAAAGGGTTGGCGCTTGTGAATTTTCCATTCTGCTGAATACCGTGTACTCCTTGTTGTTCTTTTTTTCATAAAATAAGTGGTTTCACCCAATCCTCAAAGGATTGGAAAGTAAAATCTAACTAAAATTTACGTACGTGACACTAAAGATTTTAGATCCTTTAATCAACCCCAGTTACCACGGTATTTTTGATAATCTAGAAAACAACATCCCAAAAAAAAATAACAACAACGCGAAATAACACCGCTGAATATCTTATATTCAATGGGGCCGATTCAGAATCGGAAGCATGTCTAACCTTTGGGTTATTTTGTACTTACCCCATGTTTTACTCACCCACACGGTGTATTCAGAAGAAGGACTGCATGAGTTTCAGAACATCGTCTAGTGCGTAGTGCTTGTAGTCCTCTAGCGATAAGGTGATCCTAAGAGGTCCAAACGCTTACCAGCCAACAAGTCACAAAGACACAAAATGTGTCTCATTGTCTCCTCCGATTCCTCACTTGCCCTACATGGTGGGTTTTTGACAATTGTCAGTTTAAAGAGCTTAATAAGTAATAATAATAACTTAAGGCGAGGCCTCAAATGTTTGGTACCTTCGCTCGGCAAAGGACTGATCAAGTGCGCGCAAGGGATAGCGCTTGGCGGTTTAGCCCGTGAATGATGAGATAGGAGATAGTCTCGAGTCGCTCAAAGAAAAAAACGTAAGCGCCAAATTCGTTATTTCTATTTTATATAAAATCAGACCGGTTAATTGTATTTTCATATTTACATTTTGATGAATTACTAATAACCTATCTTTTAGTCTAAAAATCATTATTTCATTCGTCGCATTTGAGCTACAATAACAAAAACTCTGAGAACGAAGACCATTTTTCAAAAAATATTTCTATCGAGAAAATTTTATCAAAACGTGTTTTCATCTTCAATTTTTGGAGATCAATTAGTCAAAAATCATATTACTTAGATTTGAAACTCCTAATTTAAGTATTTTGCGAGATAAATAAGGTTCAGAACGACCTTATTTACAGTGGTATCACCGTAAATTAAAACATCAATGACATTTTCTAAATACGGTTTTTCTTTTCGATGAGCGTTTAACACACATTTTGTGTATCACAAAAGTTGACAATAAATACCGCATTTAAAGAAATTACATCCAAATAAATGAAATTGGAAACATATTTTCCGCACTTCATCGCGAGCGGCGCGACGGGTAAGGAAAAGTGGGTGCGAGGCCTGTATGAAGTCTGTACAGGGTAAGAATAGACCACCACAGCTCGTCTAGTTAGATATTCCGGTTGAGCTCGGAGGCGAAGACGACTTTTCCAGTGGCTATTTCCGATACGCTTCTTGCTTCAATGGGGACATGAGTTTTCTAATACTTGTTGGATTTTCTCGGTATAAAACCTGTTTTAAACCAAGTACTCCTTTTTTTCTGTGTGAAATAAAAGCTATATTTAAATTACTAACGAGGGTTACGGGACTCGGAAGGGTGGGTGTAAGAAATCTAACGTTAGGACATATGTATTTGAGGCATATAAAAGTTATGTTGTAATGAAGAACTTACATATTTACATACATGCATGAACTCTCAAAACAATACATTCCTTTTTTGACTGTCGTAAAAAAATTTTTACATGCCGAGAGTCCCGAGAGTATCCTAACTAATATTATAAATGCGAAAGTGAGTTTGTTTATTTTTTCGTTTGTTACGCTTTCACGTTGTAACCAATCATCATGAAATTTTGCATACACGTTATCTGGGGTACGGAGAAGGACATAGGGTACATTTTATCCCGGGAAAAAGTACTATTCCCGAGGGATCGACATTGACGCGGGCGGAGCCGCGGGCGAAAGCAAGTAGAGTAGATATAGTTTCCATCCGAAAACTATTTAGAACATTGTGACATTGCGGTGTAGAGGTAGGTACATAAACTGCGTATACATATAAAAATAATAATGTAATAATATAATAAATTATTATTTTCACTTGTGTCTGACTTAAACTAGAATATCGGATGTTATTTATAGATAAGAGATCATCAATAAAGTTAATTAAAGCAAGAAAATGAATATAATACGCAGAGTGGAGGAGCAATATGAAACCAACGCATTTTAACACTCAATATTAAAGGTAATTGGAACCCGAATATCCTTATAAATCAGCGAAAATGTTCACCTCAGCTTAGAAACACGTTTGCCCTTTGAAAGGGTAGCGGTATCTTTTCGGTAAATAGAGCAATCACCATATTTTAGCCTTAGCAAATATTGGAAGGCTCACTGTATCGCTCGAGTCACAAAAGGTACGATATCAATAAACATTAACGTGAAAGGAGTTTTAAAACAAAGACCAAAATATAAACAATAACTCTGTGTTTTATACGTTTGGAATTTGAGAATTATTTTGTGTGTACTGGGGACTGAAATAACCGGTATTATACTAAGAGAATTTATAACTAGCTTAAAATAATGTATACAAGTAGTACGAGTAGGTTGAAGTTATTACTTCAAAAACCTAGAAACCAACTCATTTTAACACTTAATGTTATTGGTAATTGGTAAAAAAAATGAAAGGAAGCACTTTTAAAACAAAGACCAAAATATAAACAATAACTGTGTGTTTTATACGTTTGGTGCCTACATACATATAGTATCCCGTCTTTTTCCCTTAGCCACGTTTAGAATGTTGGTAGGCGTTTGTTATCTATATCTATCTTCTATCTATCTTATACATATAATAAAACAGTAAAAATATTCTGTCTGTACATTTAGAATTTTTGACTGAAATGGATAGAGGGAATTTTTTTCGAATTTTATGTCTGTCTGTCTGTATGTATGATCACGATTATCTCCGAAAATACTGAACCGATATACTTCAAACTTTCACCAATTGCTTTATTTTATCTCAGTTTAACATTTAAAGTTTGATTTATCAAAATCGGTTAGTTAAAAAAAAAGTTCTCATCATATGAATGAACTCAAGGCATGAATATGCCTGCAAATATATAGCACTTAAATAAATAATAAGTGACATAGGAAAATTTAAATCCAAAGTCAATTCATCATCGTTATACGACATCATTATACCTATCCATACTACCCATACTAATATTATAAATGTGAAAGTAACTCTGTCTGTCTGTCTTCTTTTCACGCTTCAACCATTGAACCAATTTGGAAGAAATTTGGTATGGAGGTAGTTTGAGGCCCGGGAAAGAACCGAGGGATTGACACTAACGCGGGCGGAGCCGCGGGCAACAGTTAGTTTGAGAATAATTTCGTATTGGGGACTGAAATAACCTGTATTGTACGGAAGGGAAGAATTTATATCTAGCTTAAACTTACATCTAAATATAGTAAGAAAGCTCGGAGATATGTTAATAAATTTCATTTTAATATATTATAGTTCCATTACTTTAACTCACTGCAATAAAATAAAAGTACATTTTGATGCAACCTAGTGCTGAAATTCTAAAAGCCCCATTAGTCGACCTCACGCCCGCTAATGATAAGCCTGCATACAAGAACTCAACGAGTATCAGCTCTGCGTTTCTGAATATTTTGTTCCGTTTCTGCTATAACAAGATCAAGTTTGTTAGTATAAGATTTAAAAATCTGATTTGTGTATGATGGATGGATGGAAAATATAATTGGAATGATTTTTTTTTTATTTTGAAGAAAATTCGAACTTAATAACCAAATATAAATATGTTAGATTAATGGGACCAAATATATTGTAATTCAACCAGTTGGGTGGTGTATGACTTTACGGGTTTGGTTTTACAGGCCTAGGCTCTGTCTACCCCACAAGGGAAAAAGACGTGATAGTATGTATGTGTGGTTACTTAAAAACTCAAAATTAAATGAAACTCCGAGTTTTACGAGTCACGGTTTTTTTTTTTATTTTATGAAGTTGAACACACAGTTCGATGCCTACGAAATCCTGCAAGCATCGTTAAATGAGGTGGTTCAAACATTGTCTGAAATTGGACTTGAAATATCCCCTGTTAAAAGCCAAGTATGTTTATTCAAACGAGGACGTATACCAGATAATACGGGTCTAAATTTAAAAATAGGGAATTGTTCTATCCCGACTGTATACTCGGTAAAATATCTGGGTATGTGGCTAGATAAATCTTTGCGATGGGCTAAACATATCAACGAAACTAGAGAAAAGGCTTCGAAGTTTTTAAATATTTTAAAGGTTTTGGCTGGTCCTGGTTGGGGAGTACATCCTATACACCTTCGTCGACTGTACATGTCTATTATTCGAAGTCGATTTGATTACGTTAGTTTTTTATATGATGATAGTTGTAAAACTCACTTAAATAAGTTAAATAAACTGCGAAATCAATGTATGAGGATTGTAGGAGGATACATTAAATCTACTGCCATACATGTCATGGAGTGTGATCTTTATATACAGCCTTTACATATACGTAGATATTATTTGGCAGGAAAATATTATTTAAAAACGAAATCTGTAAAAAGCAATGAATCCTACAACTTGATAAAGAAACTGCATGACATGTGCGGCAGAAATCGCTGGAAGCGGAAAAAGAAACCTTTGCTCACGATTATACACGAAAATATGAAAACAAGTGAGGTGGCAGTTAGTGAGCAATTTGAGATGTTTTCTTTAGATACGTGGATGAGCAATGTGGATTTGTCCAAAGTGATACGAATACACATCCCAAATGTAAATCAGTCGAAGCGATTTTATGGTGCCTCCAGACTTAATAAATCATGTTCAATGTATTTAGCTCATAACTTCACAAGTTATTACAAAATCTTTACGGATGGTTCCATAGAAAGAGGAAACATCGGGGTGTCTTTTTACGATCCACAAAATGAGAGTCATATAAAACTGAACATCCAGTGTAAGACTTCGATAATGCAGGCCGAATTAATAGGATTATATGAGGCTTTATCCTATATAGAAAGTCTAGAACACGACAAATTTTTTGTTCTAACGGACTCTAAAAGCGCCCTTCAGCATCTGGCTCGATGCTCCTCGAATTTTCGAGGTACACCGATAGCCTACTCGATTATAGGCGCCATCCGTTAATTAGAACTAAGAAATAAAACAGTAATATTACAGTGGATTCCTTCTCATGTTGGCATTAGTGGAAACGAACAGGTCGATGCATTTGCAAAGCAAGCCTCTTCAGACGGAGCCCCTTGCCATTATGTTCCACATTACTTAGATTTATTGTTTTTTATAAAAGAAAGATGCAAAGAAATTTGGAATGAATTCTTTGATGAAAGGTCTCGAACCAAAGGTTCAGAACTATTCAGCCCAGTCTTCCGCGATGTCCATGGTTCGCGGGGGTTGACATGAGTAGGTCAGAAATATGTACTGCCATAAGGATTCGTTCCGGACACATTCCACTGAACAGCTTCTCATTTTTGATGGGCATCGCCGAAACTCCTAATTGTTATGAGTGTGGAAAGGTTGAAGATGTGTATCACGTTCTGTTGGAGTGTGTCAGAAATGAATACGAAAGACAAAATTTTATATTTAAGGAAAATGTAAACCTCATAGATGTGGGAGTGTTTAACAGCATACTTGCTTCTCCTTCTTCGGAGAAAGCAAGGTCACTTTTCAAAATTGTGCATGTCGCTATTAACCGTAGATGGAACTAAGTTTTGTCGCATCTATGAGGGTGGCATAGTCTATGTAGACACACAGTACAAATTAAGAAGCCAGATGCTAATAACCAAATTACAATTATAGCTGATAGCTACGATCTACTCATCCCACTTAAGAAGTTGATATTCAGATACTTCTTGGCTGAAATGTATCTAGTATTTCGTAATACTCGTACTCAACAAGGTAGACATCCTGTCATAGGTCACATCACAACTTAACTAACTTCCACTAAGCAGCGAACGTTTGAGATCCTTAATTTTATGGTTTCCTGGTCACACAAGTTGCATTTCAAAAAGTAAATGTTATGATACTTTTTGAAATGTAGCTACTAATAAACTGTTTTTAAACTCAACGAGATATACGTGATAGCTCACATCTTCATTAACTTTCATCAACCTTACAGTTTACGTTCTAGAACCATCTTAATTTTATGGTCTCCTGGTAACGTTGGTCACACAAGTTGCATTTAACGAAGTTGATGTAGAGTAAACTGAGATTGCTGTAACTTTTGCAGCAACTTAAATGTTAGTTCGGGTATAAAACTTAATTTAAAGTGTAACTTAATTTCCCGTTGGATGTGGACCGACTTGGTTGGAGATTTGCGTGATAACTTCTTGAGTATCTAGAAGTATTAAAGAGTTTTCGCTATTTTTAATCTATGCGCTACAAAACTTTTTTAAAAAAACTGCGAAAGAAAATGATAATATTCCACGTTTAGGGTTTAATTAAACTTTTAAATAAATGGCTACAGAGAGACGCCATTTTTTTTTAAATACGTGATAGCATGCTTAAACAAACGACAACCTAAGAAAAGATGGATGGATTGCGTCAAGGAGAGTATGAACAAGAAAGGAGCGACTTAGTTATTGTTCTGAGGGAGCGACAAAGGATATGGTAGGTGACAGATCAAAATGGAGGGAACTGACATACTGTGCCGACCCCACATAAAAAGCGGTGTAAGGTAAAGGAAGAAGAAGACGCTATTTTTTTAAATCTATGGTTAAACAAACTCTTTATCTCTAACAAGTTTTGACTGAAGAACTTGCTCTCGGCCTCAGAACAAGGTTGTTCTGAGCTCTCGACTAACATTTGCTCTAAACCTCAATCTTTCTGCCGTTCAGAAAATAAGGGTTTTGTTACACGCACTTCTTTGTATCGGTATATTTATGTCAGTGTCTTTGTAGCTCAGCGAGTAGACGGATTGCAATGCGACTTCCTTTATTTCAAACTAGATTGAGCGGGCTTAACTGCTAGCTGAGATAGGTGTCATTTTAGTTGTAGTAAAGCTACGCTCCCGGCAAACTTCATATTTGCTAGTAGTATTAATGGGCCGGCTCGTCCGGGGAAGTACCACACTCTCACAGAAAATTGACGTTTGAGTAGAAGCTTTACCGCTTCTATGTATCGTTCGGTGAGTGAGAGAGCTAGAAACCCATCCTCTGGCAACTATCAGTACTAATTTAAACTGTCAGTATGTTTTTTTTTTGTAGAAGGGGTGGAATCCTCATGGTCACCTGGGAAGGGCACCCAGGTAGTGCCGGACTCTTACCGGCTAAACCACCACCTACTTGTACATAATATCGTTGAAATTGAAGTCTCATTGCATATAGTTAAATTTATTGTTACTGGGTATTTTTTTTTTTTTTATTTGCATGTGTTTGTTTCTGCAAATTGATACAGGAAATCTGTCAGTATTAATGTCTGGCATAAGGTAACTTATAGTCCCGGCTTACGTTAACACAGCACATTTACACGGAAGAGATTCGGGTAAAGTCCTCCAATTAAAGACTTAGAAGTTCACCACATGAACGGGCGAGATAAGAAGCGCTAAGTCCTCGACTTAAAGAAACTCAGGGCCGACTTAAAGGTCTCCGACCCGTTTTGCTTGGTCCTTGCACCTTATTGATTTCTCTGAGAGTACCTTGCAAAACTTTATAAAAAGCTGATCCACTTGGAAGGACAAAATCAATAAATAAAAGCTATACCTGTGTATCTGTCTGATTTTTAATATTTTTTCTTGTTTATTTTTTTAAGCTCTTGTGACGTCATTGAGTCTTTGTGTGTCACATTTTTATGTGTTAGCATTGAACAAGTATGTTATCTCTGGAACTACGGAAACAAACAAACCCATGTCAAACAGGATTAATTACTAGTAGAAAATAAGTTTTTTCAATGAAAAACATAAAAAAATTATAATTAATCGATTGCTTAACCGAAAAAAAATATAGCTAATAAGTAATGATTCTAACGCTGTAATTATTCGAGATATGTTTAGGTATCTAGAAGTTATAAAATATTTAACTTTAAAAAAACTTAAAAAAATATACTTTACTTCTGTTTTTATTTTTATTATGTGTTGTCGAACCAGGACAGCTCCGTGGCGCAGTGGTTAACAAGCCAGCCTGCGACACGGAGCGCCCGGGTTCGATCCCCGGCCAGGTCAAGATGGAAAATTATCTTTTTCAGATTGGCTTAGATCTTGGAAGATACATATATAGATATGTATTGGTAATAAAATATAGTATCTTTGAGTTAGTATCCCATAACACAAGTCTCGAACTTACCTTGGGGCTAGCTCAATCTGTGTGATTTGTCCGTATATATTTATATTTGTTTATTTATTTATTTGTTAAAGCGGCAATAGCTATACGTTATATATATTTCTGAGAAAATTTCAAGTCTCTACCTATTACGGTTCAGTAGATACAGTCCTCTGATAGACGGACGGAGGCGGAGTAATAGGGTCCCGTTTTTACAATATGTTGAAGCCTAAAAAAAAGAAAAAAAACGCAGGAGTGCCTCAAACATGGGCCAAACTATTTTAAAACAACAACAATCAAATGTTGAATGGGTCTGAGGCCGGCCTACATCTATCTTTTCTCCGTTAGTAGGAAATGCGGAATTCATTGCTTTGCCCGGGACCAGCGGGAAGGTTTACGGGAGTTTTACCGTTACTTTGTTTTAGACAAACGTGCAATACGAGTGGAGAGGTAGATACAAAGTTTTCAACTACTTCCTTTACAACTACTTGCTAGAGTCGGAGGTATTCCGTATGTTCAGACTACACAGTTTCGATAAACAATAATCTTTCATATAAAAACCGACTTTATTCAAACTACTGAACCGATTGTGATGAAGTTTAAATGGGATCAAATTGAAAGCATATCTTTTCACGCAAAAAAAGTTTTTTTTTTAAATGGGTTAATAATAAATATCGGTGTACTGAGGTTACAAACATGAAAAGAAAATAAAATACAACTGATATCACATCAGTTGTATTTTTTTCCTAACCTTCTTTTTTTAAGTCGGTTAAAAATCGTAGATCGATTAGATGTTGGTAATTAAATTGGAATTATACTCCAATGAATTCAGATGCTTTTTTGAAAGACTAGTTTTTGCCCGTGGTTTTCCCGCGTTATATAGATGATAGTGTTGTCTCAAAATTGCATGGTGATTATTATATGTATTCACTTTCAATGTTTCGACAATGTTCATGTTTTTTTTTAAAAAAATTTTTCGAAATAAATAGTTCGTCTAGTAGATTATTAAAAATATCGGATACTTATTTTTTCCTTTGTCAATCAAACAAAAATTGATAAAGATATAGCCCGTTAAATTTCCGTGTGACGTCACTGTCCGGTACACTTTTTACCGACCTGTTGCGTCATGCATGACTCATGAACCCCCCTGAACTTTCATGCGCTTTATCATCTTTTGTTTGATTGAAAAAAGAAAAGGTACGTATCATATATTTCTCGAAAATCTATAAGACGAACTAATAATATAAAATGGTATTTTTTTAGGAAATAAGCCTATTTTCATGATGTTCGGAAAATGCCATCTGTGTTGATGAGATGTATGCAAAATTACATGATGATCGGGAAATATCATTATACGAGTATCTTGATAATGATGACCGTGTATGCAAAAACGTGGATAACAATGTTGCTTTCATAATAGTAGTTGGAATATTAGATACCTTAATAAATATTTCAGAGAGTTAAATTTCTCTAGATCAAAATGTTTGATTGCATATATTCCACTGTAATCTCCAACAATACTCGTACAATATCTTTGTGACTGCGGTTAGAAAGTTAATTGCACCCTATACTGTTGACAAAGCCGAGCGTTTTCTCGGAAACTCTTGTCCCATGTCGTACCGCGTACGATATACCTGTTATATACAAATGCATGCATCTTTTGATATATCGATGTTACGTTGCGGGAGCAGATGTCATAACAGATGATGATCGCACATATATGCTGTAATGGTTTCTAACGTTTTCGCAATTGTTACACATTTAAATAAAATCACTTTAACGGTATTATCGCGTATTTTAATATAAAAATAATGTAATTTATTTATTTATTTATTTATTTGTGCACACAACAGTATTACAACTATAGTAATATACGCGATAATACCGTATTAGTGATTTTATTTAAATATATGCTGTAGTTTTATTTCCAAAGATTTTCTTGATAAGCATAAATCAGAAATCGGAAATATTTGTTTTTAATAGGGTTACATAATAAAATGTTATCATGATTTTACAGCACGTTGCTTAACCTGTTTAATAATAGGCATTTATTTTGCAATTTATTTGGCATTTGTTTGTGCAAATGCATCTGTACTGCATAATAATTCAATAAACTACTCGTTAATCACTCGTTACAATATATCTAATAAACCCATGCATCGATATTACAGAAGAAGTGATCTATGATTGAAAAACATAAGAAAATGCACCACCGAACAGTTTTTTTAATAGTGCATTTTCATTGTTTGAATACACAGGCTTGTTTAGTGGCATGGAATGCGGTAATTGCGCCGATATCGTTGACTCTGCCGAGGCGTTTTCTCGGGAACGTTAGCTGTATGATGTATCACCTGCACACCTATTTCCTGAAAACAACTTTTTCGATAAATCGGTGTATCGTTGCCGTTACATTTGATAGGTGTATTATCTTTTTTTGGTTTGTTTTGTAGGCTAATTGCTGTATAACATTCGCTTAATTCACCGACAACAAAGCTCATTTCAGTGGGCACAGGGTAAATAGCGCGTAGAACCAATGGCCGATGGGGTAGAAGGGTTTCCGAATGGCGACCACGTACCGGCAAGCGCAGCGATGGACACCCACCGATCAGATGGTCGGACGACCTGAGTAAGGTCGCAGGAAGACGCTGGATGCAGGTCGTATTGAAAATCCTTAGGGAAGGCTTATGTCTAGCAGTGGACTCCTCGCGGCCTGTACGTGGTATGCGGGATGATTCGGTTCTTTTTTATTAACAAACTTTCAAAGATCTCTATTTCTCACTCTCTGTCACTCTTTCGCTTTTACGCGTTTCTTGTTATACGTATACAGTATACACGTCTAGCAAAGTCTCTCTTTGAAATGTTTATAACCGTCGCGTTATCTCGGAAGTGTTGGCCCGTCGTATATGATATATCACTTGCACATCCTGCACGCCTATTTCCTGAGAACAACTTTTTGATATATCGTTGTGGAGTTGCAATGGCAGCACGTTGCAATGGCAGATTTGTCTCAACAGGTGATATGTGTACCTATGCTCTAGATATGTTTTCTACATTTCTATCATAGACTCTTTTTCTTTATTTACGGATTTCTTGGAAGTGATGGCCGTCGCATTTGGTGTATCACCTGAACACACCCTGCAAACTTCTATCCCTAGAACAACATTTTGATAAATCGGTGTGGCGTTGCGAAGGAAGGGTTGTCGTAACAGTTGATGTGTCATCCTTACTAATATTATAAATGCGAAAGTGAGTTTGTTTGTTTGTTACACTTTTACGCCGTAATTACTGAACCGATCATCATTAAATTTTGCGTACAAGTTCGCTGGAGTACGGAGAAAAACATAGGCTACCTTTTATCCCGGGAAAAAGTACTATTCCCGAGGGATCGACATTGACGCGGGCGGAGCAGCGGGCGAAAGCTAGTCTGCTCTATATTTGTTTTATAAATTTATACTGCCCTTGCTTTATAGAATTTTTTTCATCATTTTTATTATTATTTCTTAAAAATCGGTGCGGTAGTTTGATTGAAGTCGGTTTTTTATATATATGAAAGATTATATTCCTGGGTTAGGTTTCTCTGGGACGTGGACGGAATCGCGACAAAAGTGAGTACACAAATGTATCAACTGCTCTAGATATTTTTCATAACTGCCATTTGCTTTATACAATTGTTTCTTTATTTATTATTTAATTTCCGTCATACTTTCTCCGTTTCTATCTTATGGTTTCTTCCTGTTATATGCAAGTGTGCAGAGACTCGTTAAAACGTTCACGTCGTAAAAGGCGAGTAAACATTGGGATGTGTTCTATGAAATTTTGGCCCGTCGCGTATGATGTATCCCTGCACACATCCTGCACACTTATTTCCTGGGAACAACTTTTTGATAAATCGGTTTTGCTTTGCGAGTGTACAGTTGATGTAAGAGCTGATGGGTAGATCATGTGCTCGGTGTGCTTCAAGCTTGTTTTGTACTCCATTTTTAGGGTTCGTACCCAAAGGGTAAAAATGGGTCCCTATTAATATCGCTCCGCTGTCTGTTTGTTTGTCTGTCCGTCTGTCACCATGCTGCAGTGACGTGCACAGACATTTATCATAGGGTAGACATAATTATAAAACTTACCTTACAAACATACCACCTATATACCTTACCTTACTATACGGCTAGTTATCTACAACTCGTTTAATATTATGATAGTCTTTTGATCTTCGACCGCAAAAGTATTCAAAACAAGCGAAAGATAAGAGATATGATTACAACCTGCGAGCCACGTACACGTAAGGTTTAAGATTAAACGTGGATTAAACTTTAGAATAACTAACCGGTTAGGTACTTGATTTGTTCTTTTGCGTGTTCACAAAACACTTTATATTTCGATTTCGGCATGCAAACACTAAGCTTCACAACTTTCACATGAAAATAATTTTGTCACAAATGAAATTTAACTGATAAAGCATTTAATTTTTAAATAAAACTTTAATCTTGGATTGTTAGTAAACACGTTAATCAATGACATTTACATAAGTATGAATAATATCTATAATGACATTGACAGGTGACGTTGACATTAATATCGCGCGCGGCAGCCAATAGAAACCTCGGAGACAGTGTCTCAAATTCACACACACAGCGCCAATTTGCTTTGCATGTGTGAGCCGATGAAAGATGTTTACTTGTACTACTACAAAAGCGATTTCCTATCGGTGTATAATAATTTTCTATGTGTGCGTGAAAAGTCAGACCTTTGAAATTTTGTCTTACGCGGCTTACGCGTATAGATACTGCTTGGCGCGGGCACGCGCGAACCGCGACCGCAGCACCGTACTTGATCAAAATCGACTATAAAGTATTTGCTAGCAGAATTTTGCAGGCGCACCGAATATAATTATTTTTTTGTAAGAAAAAAATTGTATTTATTAAGCGACTGCAGGGTAGACATTGTCTAATAGTCTATATGGACTGCACGTCACTGCCATGCTGTATCTAATGTGCGTGCGTGCGTGATAGTTAGACAGTTGAAATTTTCACAGATGATGTATTTCTGTTGCCGCTATAACAACAAATACAAAGAAATAGAATAAAACAAATATTTAAGGGGGCTCCCATACAACGAACGTGATTTTTTTTGATTGTTATTGCTCGATATTGATAACGGCAACAGGTAGACGCTTGAAATATTTGCAGAATATTTAATTATATATTCACTTTAAAAATAAATAATTAAATTAAATAAAATTATTATTAAAGGGCTCCCATACAACAGACATGATTTTTTTCCGTTTTTATAGATAACGGTACGGAACCCTTCGTGCGCGAGTCTGATTCGCACTTGGCCGGTTTTTTCAAGTTTTATCCAATTTTCAAAGGTTCTTCCTATTGTTAAGTATAGGCAACCAGCCCTCATAACATGGCACGGGCGACAAGGTTTATCGACTATCGCCATCTTATTTTCCGTAATATCAGAGAGCGAGACGGGGATAGTTTATCGCGGGATATAAATGGCGTCGCGGGAGCCATGCTACGGATACTGAAAGGCAAAAACATACGAATTTAACTCTTCTGTTTTTTTTTGGTAAGTAGTGTTTTTATTCCACTGTCTATATTGGAGAGGTCTTTCTAAAAAAGGCTTATTACTGCATTGATGATTATATTACTGATAAAAATGCGTGGAAATTTATATAAATTTATTTAATGTTAACAATTATTAAATGTTAAAATTAATCTATAGTATGAAAAATTGTATTTAATGTTAACAATGTATTCAGAGCCCTTCAGGCACGTAGGGACCAAGGCTGGATTGAGTTTCTTTCGGCGTATTCTTCTCACCAGTGGTCGTTCCGAAACGCTAGTAGTATTTCAATTTTGCATATATAAAAAAATATATAAGAAATAAAAATATGACGTTCAAAAAGAGATACATGTATCCAATTTTGAATAAAAATCTTTGACTTTGACTTTTTTGACTTTTCCATAATACGATGAAAAAGAATATGCAAGTTGTCAATACAATATCTTTGCAACTGCGGTTAGAAGATTGCGCCGGTATTGTGGACACTGTCTGGCGTTTCTCGGAAGTCTTGTATGATGTATCACCTGCACATACCCTGCACACCTACTTCCTGAAAACTTTTATTAACTTCGAAATACTTTTTGATAAATTGGTGTTGCATTGCGTGGGCCGAGTTGTAGTAACAGATGTGTGTATTATGTTGCCTATATGAATTACTAGCTTTCACCCGCGTCAATGTCAATCCCTCCGGGACAGTTTTTTTTTCGAGACTTGTGTTATGGGATACTAATTCTTCGATGCTATATTTTATAACAAATTCATATATAGATACATATCCAAGAACCAGACCAATCTGAAGAAGATCATTTTCATCATGACCTGACCGGGGATCGAACCCGGGCACCTTCGTGTCGCAGGCTAGCGTGTTGATCACTGCGCCACGGAGCTCACCATGCGCACTATGTCGTTTTCCGTGCCCCAGACAACGGGTTTGCAAATTTTTCAAGACGATCGGTTCCGTAGATAGGGCCTGAAGGCGTAACAAACAATTAAACTCACTTTTGCATTTATAGTTAGGATAGGATATGTTGTACGAGTATTATAAAAATATTTACATACTAGCTGTTGCCCGCGACTTCGTCCGCGACAATTTCTGTTACTATGAATAATTAGGTTTTTTCATAGTATAGATGAATAATTTTTCCCGTTTTCAAAACGTTTTTTATTGATGTTTCACTCCTATTGGTCGTAGAGTGACGTTTTATAGGCTAAAGCCTTCCTCAATAAATGGACTATCCTACACCAAAAGAATTTTCCAATTTGAACCAGTAGTTTTTGAGATTATCGCGTTCAAACAAACAAACAAACTCTTCAGCTTTATAATATTAGTATAGATTTAGAAAGACAATTACTGGTATGCGAGATGAGCTCACTAGAAAACTCGACTGCTTTTAACAATCCCGAGAGATGGAAATGGTTTCTGAGCCGGGTGTCTATTTACTACGACACACTAAAGGACTAAATATGTCTCATACGAAAGCATACCCTAGTATGGTTGGTGTCATGCAGGCATCTGGTAATAAACTGTTTAAAAAGCGGACACCGAATTGTGATGCACTAAACCTGATGATTGTACCGGGGAGCATGTGGTTATGCCACCACAAATTTAAAATAACATTTTTTTCCAACGACGATACAGAAACCAAAAGCTTCGGCCATTGGACGTAGACCTAGTCAAGAGTTCCTATACACAAAAGCACAGTTTTCGAAATTGTTTTTTTTTATGTCGATAAATATATTTAATAAAATTTCCATTGAGGTAAGACAATTACCAAAAAAGCCATTTAAAATAAAAATACGAAGGTGACTAATAGATAAATATTTTTATACATAAATGATTTTTTTTGTTAATTTTGTCACCTTTTTTCATTAGTTTGTGACAATTATGCAATTAATATTATATAATTATTTTTTATATTATTGACTTTATTTATATATTTGTATTATGTGATAAAAATATATTTATTTATTTATTTTATTATTATTTAATATTTATTCTACGATTGTATGTTATTAAGAACTATTGTAATTTTTAATCGAAGATGTTGTACCCGTGGTTTGTAATGATGAAATATTATTGAAATTTTGCATGCCTTAATTAGGTTAATAGTGAGAAACTTACATAATTTATATATCAACATTTTGTGGAGCCACTATTATGGAAATAAATATGATTTATGATTTTCTATTTCAACATTCATAGTCCAATGGTCGCAATAAATCTGAGGAATTAAAGGAAAGCCAATAACGGGAAAATAATAAATACTAAGCGTTCCAATCAACGATGCAGCGAACCTTTCGCACGTAAAGTAGGTCAAGCAGTCATATTGCTTTGAATTTGCATCAACAAACAGTTTTAATGAGGCTAGTGCGATAAGCTATTTCAATAAACAAACAAACTTACCTTTATCAAAGGATGCTTTTATATGTACTTTACCTATAATAATCTAATATTTGATTAGATTAGGTATATTATTATAAGATAATATTAGATTAGATTATTATAGGTAAAGTATATAAAAGATAGATAGATTATAACGTAAGCTTATGTTGTGATGTTTAGATACATTCTCATGGATGCTTCATCCGCTGAACTGTTGGACCCTTTTATCCTTAAGGCGCTGTATCCCTTAACTGTTTGTAGCGAACATCGCGCGATATATTGCGTACTCGTTATGAAATAAGGTTGAAAGTGACGATACCGGTTGGCCGGTCACCAGTCTCAGTTCAAACCCGTGTCTGCCATTTCCGTGTTATCTTTCACTTTTAATTTAATAATTCAGTAATTATAACCAAGTATTATATTTTTTTTTTGGTATCCATCTTGCTCAATTAGTTACAGTTTTTATAACCTTAAAACTAAAAAAATTGATAGTTGTCGCTGAAAATGATGAAATAATAGCTTTTTTTGCTATTATATTTTGTATGTATTTTGATGTAATCATTTATTTTGATCTTAGACTGTACTTCATATTTTTGTTCACGAAATGATTCCATGAAAATTAAGGCTAACTGCATCGAAAGCCACATCGCTATTCACCCTGTGGAGTTTCCTTAAGGGGCTGGGTATCACCAATACCCAGCCCCTTAAGGAAACTCCACAGTTTATGGGCAGGACAATTTTATGTATGGATGTACTTCCTTCGAGCTTCGCGACATTTACGGTTGCAGAGATTACGTAGAGTAATATATTCTTCCCTATTCTGGTCCGAGGGACATTGACGAAGCCTTAATTTCGCGTTCGACGAAAAAATAGTCGTCTTACGGTATTCTTATAATGCACAGCGCCTTAAGTTAGGTTTCCGAGGGAAACATGGGATTCGCGGCAAAACTGAGTACACAAATAATACATTTTAAATCATTATTATATAGTACACTAGTTATTAATACATTCGTAATGAAAATGTCGCATTTACAGTTATCACATCATCTACATTCCAGTTTACCCGTTAAATACTTTATTTCTCGCAATTAATTGCAATCGGGGGCGTAGCTACTGCGATATTAGCTGTATCACACGGGGCCCCCGGGCTACAGGGCCCACTTACGTGTATTGTCTACTTACATATGCTGCTGGGCAAATGTTCATCCCTTTTTTTAAATTGTTTAAAGCATTTATTTCTCATAAGAACAATACATTATTCACTTAAATGAGAACGTACATTTCCAAATAAGTAGTAATCATAAACATGTTAGTAGTATTAAAATTCTTATTTTGCAGTTTTATCCACCATTTCTTTTTAAAACTTGTCAATCCGAAACTTCCTAGACCTTACTGGCTTACTGTTACCGTGCTCTAGTCTAGTGTGTTTTTTTCAATTATGCTACAGAAGTTTAAAATATTGAAAAAATTCTCTAAATTCACTGATGGTCTACTACAGTCAAGCTAAATAACAAAACATACTCTAGAAACAATGGCCCCACTGGAGCAAGCTACGCCACTGACTGCAATTAAACTTAGTACTACTAGTAATTAGGCTTTTTGTAGTCATTACGAGGCAGTAACAGCCTTCGCCATGCGTCTCAATAAACTTGAGGTACACTTCGGTTCGGGCCTCCGCCATTTGGTTTTTACGGGTGGTAAACGCAGGATTACAGTCGTAAAGTCACCGAAAAAAGACAAATGCACTCGTCGTCTGCGTTTGGAAACACTGGAACTTTTCGCAAAATGACCTGCTGACGTAAAAAGAACCTGTTTACATCTGAAACTACTTGTTTACATCTGAAATGCATTCAACATTTAAATATTCATTCAGAACATAGGTATTTTCAAGCCCTTTTTATTAATTATTAATTCACTATTAAAATAATGCAAATTTAATTTTTGGTTACAAAAGTACTACTCACTAGATTACCACAGAAATTGACTCGAGACTTGAGATAAAATTAAATAATTAGAATTATAGATCACATAAGAAAAAATATAAATCAAGAATAAAATACATTCATGAGTCCTGGTTTAGTCAAATAATCCGCCTTGAATTGTGCCTGGTGCAAAAGTGCCCATAACGCTTGCAGCATTCCCGCGTTGTATCGCAAGAGACATGCCTTGCACCAGATACGATTCGGCGCGTGCGTCAGCACCATTAGTTTTTAGACGCCTCACAAAGTCTTTAACTTCAGCCCCCGTATTTAATTGTATAAATAATTGTTCAAAGCTTCATACTACTAGCGTTTCGGAACTGACCACTGCAGTGGAGAAAACAGCTTTATTGAGGACACTATTGGCTCTATTCTTAAAAAGGTCATTAATGAAGATGATTATTGTAATTCATCGAAGTAACTTCCATAAAACTACACAATTTTGCCAGTTACGAACAAATGTTACAAAATTAGCAACGATCAGTTTTTTTAAAATATGCACTTAAAATGAAAAATCAATTTTCTTTCAATGCATAGGGATTTTAGCAACTAGTATTCGTATGGAATGGATTACTCGTCATACGGTATTTTAATAGACGTAGGTCGTTACAAGAATAAGTGGAATGTCGTCAAACCATTCGTGCCAATTGTTATTCGAATCGCGTACGACTGTGATGTAGGGTCTATCCTGGCGCTGGGACCGGGAGTGACAATGCAGGGAGAGTAATTTGGAATACGTTGGAGCGCCATCGGAGGGCAATTTTGTGAATTGTCACGCATTGTATTTTGTACGAGTGCTTCCGAATTTTTGTAGCGGAGATGATTTTACTTTTGATTGTAATTGCCACTATGTAATTATATAGAGCTGTTGGAATGGATGGAATAAGAATTAGAACATGACATTTATCATTAACCCCTGACCGCATACGAAATCATAAATAGACGCCAAAGTTCAAAACTGGAAATGAATTTACATTCCATTGTAACTATGGGTAGATGTCTACACTAATACGAGTATTATACAGAGGAAAGTTTTGATTCTTTGTTTGTTTGTTTGCATTGAATAGGCTCCGAAATCACTGGACCGATTTGAAAAAGATTTTTCACCATTTGAATCCTAGGTACATTTATTCCTGATGAACGCTATAGAATAAAATACCTATATCTACCCGTGTTAAGTCGGGGCGAGCGCGCTAGTAACTTACAAATTTTATGAAACATTGAATTAATAAATCATGAAATATATAATTTGATTGGATTGTTATCGGAAGGCAATTTTTTGGTGGAAATTGTAACTAAAGACGATATTAACGGACATATTTATCTAATCTATCCGTTAAACATGTTATAAGCATGAAGTTTTCTACTGAAACCGATAAATACGCTCTACATGTAATCCTTTACCACCAAAACTAGCTATGAGCAATAATTAAAACGAAATTCAAGTGCAGTTACTTTAGAAGTAAATTTGGAGAGTAGTACTGGAAGTAGGTAATTAATAAACTGAAATCTATAAAATAAACTTTTAATCAAATTCACCGATTTTCGAAATGGGTTACGAATTTTGTTCGTTTCCAAATATACTTAAGTTATTTTATTAAATCTCCAGTGGCCCGCCTCGGCTTCGCACGGGTCTATATGGGTAACTGCCTCCGTGGTCCAGTGGTTAAGGCGTTTGCCTGTAGACCCGGGGGTCGTGGTTCGATTCCCACGGGGAGCATACTTTGTTTAGTTGTTTCCAGTTTAGTTAGGACATTGCAAGCTTGAATCACCTAATTGTCTGATAATAAAGATGATTCCGTGCTTCGGAAGGCACGTTAAGCTTTTGGTCCCGGCTGCCATCTGGTAGTCGTTAAAGGAACACGTCAGAGGCCGAGAGGCGGTTCCGAAGAACTCTGACACCAGGGTGTGCATGGTCGTTTGACCGTATCACCTACACGAAATGATGATGATATACGGGTATTTGATTCTATAGCCTATGTTCATCAAGCATAATAAAGAATTCCAATGGTGAAAGAATTTTTCAAATCGGTTCAATAGTTTCGGAATCTAGAAACAATTCGATCTTTCTTTCATTTTAATATTAGTGCGGAAGTGTAGATTTTGAGGTCGACAATTTGATTAATATTTACTTTGGATTTAACTCAGGTAGATTGTAACCATATACAAGCCTTTCATCATAACCCTAAAATGCTAGAAGGCATACTTCGTTTAGGGGAACGCGCTGGGAGCCTCGTTACCTCGAATTGAAGTGTCAAAACAAGTAATTTAAGCGGCAGCTACAAGGAAATGCTCTTCCAGGCCCAAAAGCTCTATTTTCGTCACGGTTATGGTCAGTATTCATTATCTCGTGTGTCATAAGCTTAGAGATGATGGTTGAAAGGTGAAACTGCCTCAGGATCTTAGAAGTCTTCTATTTAGATTTAAACTTCCTATTATTCTTAATATGGAATCGGTGATAAACAGACCAAATTATTTAGGTTCCGTACCTCAAAAGGAAAAACGGAACCCTTAGATCATTTCGTTGTCCGTCTGTCTATCACGATACTTTTCTCAGGAACGCGTGGAGGTATCATGCTGAAATTCATATCAAATACTCAGGCCCAGTGTTCCTTAGAGCTATGAAAAAATCAGCCAACGCAAACATAAAAAAGATACATACATTTATGCCGCAAGTTTTCGACATTCGCTAGGGCATTTTTAAAACCTACAGGGTACTTCCCGTGAAATCAGAATCTTGACGTTTTGTATGAAGCAAAGTCTTAAAAATCATACATTTTTAGTTACATCATATAAAAAATTCATTTTTAATAATTTTAATAGATAATGGTACGGAACCCTTCTTGCACGAGTCCGACTCGCAATGGGTCGGTTTTTCTTATGCCTTATATGTGTAAATGCTGTTATGAAGACCATTTGTGAAATCCACATACAACTAATCACAGTCACAAGAGATCGAACATAGCTTCCTTAAAAGTAGCTGACTGGAACATAGTGTTCGACGATTCATAAAATAAATATTAAACGACACATCAACCACACTCTGGTCAGAATCTACTGAAAGTGACAATTAAGACAAGAAAAATGTACATCCTGTGGTCCTTTTGAACAAAATGTTGGCACGCAATCCAAAAAGCGTCTCCAAAGCTCTGTCTACGTGCATGTATGTACATATATCATATATCATCATATTCAGGTCCTTTTTAGTCTCCACTGCAGGAGTACGACCCTCTCTGTACTACTAGGGCCATACTTGGCCAGAGCAGCCAGAGGACTTGGCCTACACTCTCCACGCTGGTCAGACTGGTTGGAGAGGTCTCTTAGATGTTTATAAGCTTTGTTTAGCTGGAATTTCCTAAGTCGCCTTCTACGACATCCACGGGAAGACTTGGAGTGGTCCTATTCTACTCTGCCGGATACCACACGGCTACTGTCATGTATGTACAATCGCTTAAAATACAAGTTACACTTAACAGCGACACTCATGAACAAAAAATATGAAAGATATAAATAAACATTTCCTCTTGCCATACATAAGTACGCTCTCGCTGCTCCCGCACAAGTTTGCAAATTGCGGAACTTGTGCGAGTCAACAAGTCTTCAACAATTTGTTTCATTTGCCTCTGACTCGCGTGTGACGAGCTCGCTTTAGGGACTTGTTAACGTTAACTGTAGCGTTAACGCACCTTTGTAATCAAGGCGTCATACCTCACATGTGTAAATTTACAAATGTATTTACATCAAAGAGAATATTTACGTTTTACTTACTACACATCAACGTCTGAGCGTGGTGCTTTTATTGTCAGCTGTGAAACTTTGAAGCCCGGATCTGGCTTAAAACCTTGACAGTAATCATCCTCTGCTACATTCATGAGCAATAGGCTTAAAACACAGCTGTTTGGATTGTTTTTCGGGTATGAAACTATCCAAGACACCTGACATCGCTTAACTACTGCCATCACTGACAGCCGGGACCAACGGCTTAACGTGCCTTCCGAAGTACGGAAGAGCTCGAGAAATGTTTATGCCACCTGTAATCACCTATCCCAGTACCGTGCCCGAGGTTGCTTTAAAAAAATATACATACATAATATCATGTGTTTTACTAGTTGCCTCCGTGGTGCATTGGTTAAGGCGTTTGCCTGTAGACCCGGGAGTTGTGGGTTCGATTCTCACGGAAAGCATACTTTATTAAGTTGTTTCCAGTTTGGTCCAGGACATTGCAGGCTTGAATCACCTGATTGTCTGATAATTAAGATGAACGTGCTTCGGACACTAGGCACCTTAAGCTGTTGGTCCCGACTGCCATCTGGTAGTCGTTAAAACAACCACGTCAGAGGCCGAGAATCGGTTCTGTAGAACTCTAGCACCAGGCTGTGCATGGTCGATTGACCGTGTCAGTGTCACCTACAAAAAATGAATGATTGAACGCGTTTTACTATCAAATAAAAGAAAGATACATAAATAAACTGCTCTCATCAAAAGTAGGTACGCTCTTGCTACTCTCACACAAGTTTGCCAAACTGCGAAACTTTTGGGCCTCAATAAGTGTTCAGCAATTTGTTTTATTCGTGACACACACGTGCAGGCGACGAGTTCGCTACGAGGAGTAGTTAACTGTTAACTTACCTTTGTAATCAAGGCGTACATAACGTGTGTAAATTTATACAAATGTTTGTCTTCAAAGCTATTACCACTGAACGTTTACAATTTTCTCCGTGTTACCTACTAGAGCTCTCATTTCTAGTATCAAAGTTCTAATAACTTTGACTTAACGATTTTACAACGCCATTGCAAGTACATAGTTTTAAATTTATTTTTGTACGTTCTACAACTCCGTTATGGTTGGGATGATACATACATGCAAACACATGAAGGCATTTATAGTAAATTCATGTAAATAAATAAAATTTAATTGCATGAAACAATATTTTAGTTGTGGTAGAGCCACGCTGCCGTCAAAAATCATTTTTGCTAGTAGCATGAATGGGCCGACTCGTCGGGGAAATATTACACTCTCCTAGAAAACCGACGTTTGAGTAGAAGCTCTACCGCTTCTATGCTTCGCTCGATGAGTAAGAGAGCCAGAGGCCCATCTTTCCAGGGGGAAGGAAATGGGTTTCCTCCATCCCCCCATGTCCTCCCCCAACTCCTTGATAGGTCGCCAACGCTCCAGCCTGACGTTCCCTGGTGTTTCAGTTGTCCATGGGCAGCGTACCAAGAGGCAACCTGCCCTGCCATTTTATTTGTAAATAATAATTTGAGCAACCTTTTAACTGTTTATACATGTAACTACCAAACACGAATGTTTTCAATATCATAAATAAAATATTAATCAAAATTCAACGTAACCGAATATTTATCAAGCTTTATCAGAGTTGATGGAAAATAAAATATTTACATAACAATAACTCTTTGAAATTGTTATGTTAGCTTCTGCTAAAAATGAAAATGCTTCGAAAATAAATCAAGTCTAGAGGTCGAATAACTTAAGGTTAAGTGAAATATTTTATTCTAGACGTGATTATAGTGATTCGGAAAATTATAGCGTTCACTTCATTGCCTCCACCAATCGCTGAACCAAATGTATTTTTTATGTATTTGAGAGATTATTATTTTAATACTTCAAATTATTTTAATGTTATTTTAATGAAAATAAGAGACTTATATGTTATCTATGGTGCATAAAATATATATTTGCACAATATATTTCTTTATCATGATCGATTGTACTTACAGCATACATAAACGCGCATATACTAACAAATACATTAGTATTTTTAGTGTTCCATAGTAAACAAGAAACCATTATATTTTCGCTATGTATGTCTGTCCGCAATTTAGCTCAAAGACTAAGAAAGCTGCACTTAAAGTTGGCATGGGTATACCAATTACGCCAAAAGAAGTGGAGATCAAAATTTCCAAATATTATCTAAAGCCTGATTTTCGATTTAGGGATCTGTTGGTGATATATTAAGCTGCAAAGTGGTGATGTTTGTTAAACTGCAATCTAAATTTTTTTTTTTATGGATAAAAAGCTACAATTGCTTTCTTTTCACCCGTTTAAGAACTAACAACACGTTGTGGTTAAACTAATAGCACCCTGTTGCGACTTCCTGGAAGAGTCACTGCATTCTCCGATCAACCCCAGAATCACAGCAAGGGAAAATTCAGTAAACACTCACCTGGATTCAATCTTGAACAGGAGCCTGGATAAGGATTCGCCTTCGACGGGGCCTCGTGCCGGCCGGCTCACGAACCTTGTGTTTGAACTTTATTATTTTCTTACTGCTTACACTGGTGGTACACCATCACACACGCGCGATGAGATTTAGGGTTGTTTTCGGCCAGAAATTATATTAGCGCAAGGGACGTGCTCAAC
Source organism: Elegia similella (assembly GCA_947532085.1). Classification (NCBI taxonomy): domain Eukaryota; kingdom Metazoa; phylum Arthropoda; class Insecta; order Lepidoptera; family Pyralidae; genus Elegia; species Elegia similella. The sequence continues at coordinate 23,942,572 of OX383930.1, forward strand.
AAGACTCGATCGCCATATTTTTTCGACTGTCCTTTTCGACCAATCACAGGCCGTCTCGGCGAAGGAAGTAGATATATAGGGGGGAACGGAAGCAGAACACAGATAGGTAATTTTATTTGGGTTTTTAAAGTTAATGCTTACACACACCCGTTTTTTTGCGTCGGGAGGTAGAGGAAAACTATTACCTCACAACAATTTGTTAGGAGATTATTACAGATAAGTAGGGTTTAAAAGCCAAAGACAGAAAGAAAGACAAAATAAAAGACGTGCAGCTACGGAATCCTACACTACGCGTGGCCCGACACGCACTTGGCGGGTGTTTATTCTTAAACACAAATTGTAACCTCCTTCTTCTGAAACTTTACTTTTTTGTTTGAATTGAACTTGCTAATATATATGAAAAAATATATGTATGGTTTGTTTGTATGGACCGGTTAGCATATCATACTCTAGTTTCTAAATAAAAAGCACAAAATGAATATTTTGTGTTAATTTTTTTTTAAATATCAATTATAAAAGCCGTCGCTTTCCCTCTTGCCCGGCTTCCCGGTGTATAATCAACAGAGGCGACACAATAAAGTTATTAAAATATGCAGAAGCGTCCTGCGCCGGCTAATTAGCCAGGATTATTATGGGCTCAACCTTCACAGAGGGTTCACTGTGGGCGAGTCGATTGGCAAGCTGTAGTTACCACTTTTTATGAATGTTTTTCTGCATTCACAATCTTCTTCTTGTCGAGTCATAATGTCTTTTTACCTATAGTAATTTTGTTGAATATGTAGCCACGGCCACTGCTCTGTCATTCACAATGCTATTTTGATATACTCTTATTAAATAAGAAATTAGATATGATACTTGGCCTTTCTACGACAAAAATAAGCAACTGCGCTTCGATTCTAATATTAAATTTTGAGGTTAAAATGACGATCAAGATCGCGATAAAGCTTTTGTAGTATATATCTGAAATTTCTTATACAAATTGTTCGTTTTCTTAGTACGGGCGGGCAATCAAAAATTTATATTTATTTGGTGTATCATCGTTTTTAATTATGTGGTATCTTTTATCATAGCAAAAGCCGTTTCATATGAGTATTATGCTGTTAGTTAACAACTATTATCCAATAAACTTAATCCATTAAAGACCACTGAAATGAAATTTATTTTAAATGTAACTTAATTCATTTATTTATTATTATAATTAAATTATTTATTATTATAATTAAATTATTTATTATTATAATTAAATTATTTATTATTATAATTAAATTATTTATTATTATAATTAAATTATTTATTATTATAAATAAATTAATAGTTTACTTTAATAAATGTGAAGTCTTTCTTACCTACTATCCTCGTTTAAGGTATTTCACGCGAAATGTTTGGTACATCAATTACTCGAAGAATGAAAATTATGATCATCAACCAAATGTAATTTAAAATTAAAAATCTTGGGATCAATCACACTGATTAAGCTAGTCTCACTGTTAGTTGTGAACTTGTGTCGTGGGAAACTAATTCTACTTTAATTTATTTTACATTAGATTACATATATAGGTAAACATCCAAGACCCAGTTCAATTTAAAAAAAGATCATTCCGTTTCATCGCCGTATTTCAGAGAACGGGGCGGGGCGTCTCTCCGACCACCTCTTCTTGTCCTTGTACTTCTCAATTCCCAAATAACATGTAAGTATACAACATTTAAAGATTATCGTAGTTAGTTTCAGTAGTTAAGGCGTGAAAGCGTACCACACAAATAAAATAACATTACCTAGAATTCGTAATAAAAATAATAGGTAGGTGTATTCTTAATGACGCACGCGACCAGTTCTAATATTTTAGGATTACCACAGAATTAATGGCCACTAGACACGTGTGATAAATTAAATTAAATTCTCCATGATTAATGGTCAGGCGAGAGATATCGATAAAGGACATATACTCGTATTTAATTGCAAAGAGGGTGGTCCCCATTTGGGCACAGATGTTCGCCTAATAGCGCGTTCACTCTGAATTCAATTCGATGATTAGAGTGACGGGAACGATTTGCTAATTATGGTGTAGGGTTCCCTATTTTAGGGTTTTAGTACAGTCATTATGACTGCTAATTTAAATTGTTCATTTTATTCAATAGTTAAGATTTTTTAATGCTTATTATTCCACTTTCTAAATTTATAAATTAAAAAAAAATACGATGTAAACTATTCAGCTTAATCGGTTAAGAATAAGTGTTTCAAAATTGAGTTGCAACATTTGAACCTCTCAGACAAACAAACTAGTGGCAAGTTAAGTAAAATATACGACTTTATCATTACCTATTTATTTTTATGTGTGCGAATATCATTTATTGCTCCTTTGCTTTTATAATTTTTCTTTTTTTTTCTTTTGTTCAGATTTTATTTTTGTTATCTTCCTTAAAACAAATAAAACAAATATTTTTATGTATGAAAATAAATAGGTTAAATACTTAAACAAACAATGATATATGAATAAAACCAACAAAATGTTATCGTTTCACGTCAGCTGAGACTTGCAATAAACAACAGCTTCCAAACAAAAAAAACAGCAATATCCACAAAAGCACTTCCTGTTTTCGCTTTCCGGCGGACTCTGATTATGAAAAGCCTGTGCTCAGTAATTGAACACAGGGATATAATAAACTTGCCAAATTTGTGAACAGCCCGCCTTCCAGGGCGAATTAACCTAGTCAGATGTTAATTAAGAATCGGCCACAAGTTTCAGTTAAACCATAAGGCCCTTCGCCGAATAGGAATCCAAATATTATGCAAATGTGGTCGTAATTTGCGTGTTTTATTAAACTTGAACTAATTTTGGAAATTTACGCTATGGGTTGCGCGAATGGGTAAAGGTTAATATGAGCCAATGGGTAACTCGCGTTTACAGTTGTCTATGGTGTATACGTAGGTATTCGTGGTGGATAGTGGTTGGATAACTATTGCAGTTTTACTCAGCTTTATTAGCGTTTACGCATGTTAAGTAACCCTCGTTCGGATGGATGGTCATCCATCTTAAAGCAAAGAATTCGAGATCTTGAGATATTTTATGCCACTTGCGGTCACAAAATTCATGGTTTTCCCGAGTGACTATAAACATGGGGTTCTTTAAAAAGGGCGTGAAAAGATTTCTTCAGGGTCGGCAACGCGCGAGTGACACCCCTGGTGTTGCAGGCGTCCATAGCTACGGGAACCGCTTTCCATCAGGTGGGCCGTCTGCCTGTTTGCATGTATAAAAACAACAAAAATAAAACTCGAGCTCCTCCATGCTTCTGTCATCATTGATAGCAGTCGTTAAGCAGCTTGAAAAATCTGACACCAGTGTTGGCTACTTAATTATATAACATGTAGATATCGATCTGAATACAAAAATAGTTACTACTTCATATGGTCGAGGTGTCAATTAAATTACGAGGAGGTACAAATATATCTTAATATATATAAATCTCGTGTCACAATGAATGTCCTCAATGGACTCCTAAACCACTTAACCGATTATAATAAAATTCGCACACCATGTGCAGTTCGATCCAACTTGAGAGATAGGATAGTTTTTAACTTATGGCGAAACGAAGTTCGCCGGGGCAGCTAGTGTAGATATATATTTGACTTAAAACATATGATTAAAACAGGAACTTACGAGGATGTCATGTCATTTATACTGGTAAGCTTCCGTTACAAGTATCTTGCGCTATATTATACACTAGCTTTTGCCCGTGACTTCGTCCGCGTGTAAATTAATTATTTCGTGTGCTTCCGGCGCGAACCGAATCTTACTCTAGTCTAGCAGTCTATATTCTAGATTGCACTGTATATCAACATTCGTTTCGAGACAATTTGTAACATTTAAAGATAGTAGTAGGGCACAAATTGTAGTTGTTTCGACCAATACATAGCTCTCTACTCTGCCGGAGTGTTTGGTCTAAACTCCATAAAACTTCTCGCAACTGTTGTTCCTAACTTGCCGATTGTACCTATTTCAGTAATGTTTAGTATTCTCTGCAGTAAATGACAATGGAATACAATAACACTATCTTTGTTGATAACATAAACTGAAGTTTCATATCTGTTTGCACTATAAAGACGCAGATTGACAAAACAACGAAGTTAAATAAAAAAAAAATTTTTATTCTGCAAATTCATATTTATATTTTTTACTTAAATACCGATTAACAAAGGAGTCAAACTGAAATAGATTACAATAGTTCAGTTATACCTTTTTAATAAAGTCCTAATTAAAAAATAAGGTCGGCTTATCAAAGAAAACAAATAAAGAAGGAAATTTTACTCGGATGCCTAGTGCCTTAAAGATCTTTATGTATATTTTTATAATCAATTGAAATTAAACACTCGCAGATTGCATAGCATTTTGGCGACTCACGCAGAATTAAAAAAAAACTAAGGAAATTAAAAAAAAAATGTTGTTTTATAATTTCGGCAATGAAATAAGTAGTTTTACGGGCTGGAAAAAGATTATTAGAAACAAAACAATGATAATCATCATCATCAGGTTTTTTTTTTTAGTCTCCACTACAGGAGAACGAACCTCTCTGTATTACTAGAGCCATACTTGGCCAGAGCAGTCAGGGGACTTGGCCTACACTCTTCACGCTACCCAGACGGGTTGGAGAGGTCTCACAGATGTTTATAAGCTTTGTTTAGCTTGTATTTTCTAAGTCGCCTTCTACGACATCCACGGAAAGACTTGTAGTGGTCCTATTCTACTCTGCCGGATACCACACGGCAAATAATAATAGGAACAATGAATCTAGCATCGTTTCAGTTACTAATCTTTCCTGTAAAATGCATAACTTTCTCCTCCGGTCTTGACCGGAACAAATCTTGATTTGTTCATGGAAATATCATCTAGTGTTTTTATTTTTGTGAGACTCTTTTAGTACGGCAAACAAGCAAGCGGGTCGCCTGATGTGATGGGTAAGTGATCACCGCTGCCCATGGACAACTGCAACACCAGGGTGTGACAGGTGCGTTGTCGGCCTTGCAAGGAGTTGGGGGAAGGAACTGGGAAGGGGAAGGATGGGCCTCCGGCTCTCTTACTCACCGAACGAAGCTTAGAAGCATGGTATTAAGTATATGTAGTTGTTGGATCATTATACCCACGCCAAAAGTCCCAAAATAACGAGGTAATCCGTGCCCCGAAAGGAGAAACAATAATAAACAAATTTATACTAAACTAGTGAACTGGAGCCCGACTTCGCACGTGTGCTATACATATAAACCTTCCTCTTGAATCACTCACACACATAAGTTGCCTAGTTTAAAAGATCTAAGCATTTATATGGACAGACAGCGGGTAGCGACATTGTTTCTATGTAGTAATAACAATATTTAATTCTTTACGCGGTATATGGAGCCAATGGAGCCAAGTGCCATAAGACCAATAGGCCACTTAAACTACGATTAAATTAGAGATAAAGCCAGAATTATTATTATGAAATTTCTCTGAGAAAATGCAATCAGTTATTCATTATTTTCATACTTTTACAATTTGGCAGAAAGAAATCCAGGCCTAACTTTAAGTATTTATTGTGAACTGTACTGTGAACGCAACTTGTTTGTATTAAATCTCACGGCTCAACAATTAACCGGCACAACTTTGTGTTCTAGCTACATTGGTTCAAATTTCATTTGCATAAAATTGATAAAAATATCATATAATAAAATCTAATAATTTGCTTGCTTTTTTCAGATTTCGATGGAGATAGTAAGGCGATAAAAGTAAGTGCTTTTTTCTTTTGTTTGATAGATAGATAGATAAAGAATTTATTGACACCATAACATTTTTGTGTATAAAGTTAAATACCACCCAGCAATATCTGCGAACCTAATTCATAGATATAACATTGACCTTATTCTTAGATCCATGAGATATAATTGATCAGTGAGGTGCACAGAAAATACTGACGGGTTATAAGTTTAAAGTACGCTTAGGATTAAGTTTGCTTTACAAACCACCAGAAATTTGTGTACACTACAGCTCAATAACCTCAATGAGTCAGGTTGCAGATATTTCAGACGGGTTGAACTCTTGAATACAATTTAATGATCATAGCAGTCCTCCTGCATCTAGCGCGCTTATTACTTTCGTATTAAAATTGTACCTAGGAGAAGTAAATTAGCATAATAAAATTACTATAGCATTGGATAACTCATTTTAAGTTTTCTGATGACTTCTTATTTTTCTTCTATTTGGCCCTCAAACTTCATTCATAAACCTATTTTAGCCAGTGTCTAGTTAATCTTCGAGTTATTCTTGTGTATCAACGAAATAATAGTGTAATTCATTTCGCTGATTCGACGGAGACCCTGGCGACAATTCCCACAAATCCACTGGTTCGAACATATACAACGCAGCAAGGCGAGCAAACACCAGCCCGCTAAGTAAATCTCATCTACAGCCGCACCATGACACTTTATTTTAGTTATTCCACACATTATTTATAAACATGGGCATCTATAACACCAAATTACACCGACTTTACGTTATAAACTCCACTAAAAACAATTGCAAAATAATCCAAAACAAAAACCGTGCAGTACGTCGAAATTTCCGCCAAGAACTCTTTTTCTGGTGTTATAAATAATTTTATCTTCTTCTTCTTTAGGAGCCGCCCCATCATGAAGGTTGGACTCCAGTTCCTTACGCCTTGCCAAGTCTGTGGCGTGTCTAAACAGTTGTTCTACTATTTTAATGCATGTCAATTGGCCGGTGTTTCTAAGCCAAGGCATTTTATTCGTCGGATTTGCTGACTAGTGTCGGTCTGTTGCGAATACCATCCTCGGATTCGCTTCCCTTAAGGGCCCGTACTACCTCACACTGCTTTGCATGATTGACTGTTATACTGGGTGGCGCAAAAGTAAAGACCCTATTTGGTTCAGCTATAACATTTTTTCTAAATTAGAAAACTAGATTTAGGTTTTTTTAAATGTATATTTGTGCCATTAAATTTCGTACCATTAGGATTTAAAGATGATGTCTTTTAAATGGTGACCTCCAGAGTTGATACACATTTGAGCCCTATTTATGACATTTTGCATAACTTGCCGTAACACTTCCTGCGATATGTTCGTTATTTCTTGACGAATGTTTTCTTTTAGAGCTGCGAGAGTCTGTGGCTTGTTCACATACACCCGAGATTTCAAAAAACCCCAAAGAAAGAAGTCTGGACTGGTCAGATCGGGTGATCTTGCATGAAATCGTCGACGAAATTCACGTTGTGTTCTTATCACTGATGAATTATTCCGTAAGAACATTGACACAATTATTCCACGTTCTTGGGGAGTAAAACGGTCCATGTTTATTTTCAGTGTATTTTACATTTGTTCACTACACAATTTTCAAAAACAGAATGACAGAAAATGTCATATAAAAAAAATAAAAGTATTTTCTTTAGTGCCAGTACTTTTGCGCCACCCAGTATCAATAATAATTAAATACTCAAGTTGAAATAAAAATGCAGCAAAGTTCAGGACTAACTCTGGTAACCATATGACTCAAAAACATGATAGCGTAAAAATTTTTCTATAGAAAAAAATTGCAAAGTTGCCTCCAAATCACGTCTAATTTACTCGGTATATAGCATTATTCACCAAATACATCAAAATTAACCTTGAAACTTTTGATTATTATTGCATTACAGATAAGGCAGCCATCATATGTTTTTCTTTTTCGAATAACCCTTGAATATTCCTAAAAAACGAAAATATCCAAAGTAGCCAACGCGTTTAGACCATCCGCGTTTGTATCGCCACGCCGCCTGGCATATGGCGGGCTCTTAAAGCAATGTGCTTTTGTAACATACCGAAACTAGTTAGAAATCCGTCGAATAAAACGTGAGTAAAAGCGTGATTCTATGATGAATTTATCTCGCGTAGGTTTTAATATTATTATAACATTTTTAGTTGTTTGGGTTAAGTTTATCAAAATTTCAAGAACCGAGAACTTATTCATAAAGCAGGCATCATATTAGCTATCCTAAATTCCCTTTACAGAAAGGTTATCTTCACTGTTTTTTGCTCACAACTAACCCTAAAGTGACTGGGGCCATTATGCGGACCTCTGTCAGTAGCATGTTTGGAAGGTTGTTCATGTGTGAAAATCAAGTCAAGCGCGCAGCGGCTTAAACTTGGCTAACATAAGTGCTGGATCGTACCATCCCGTCCCGCCCTTCGGCGTCAATAATTAAAATCAGGGCATGAGCTACTATCTCGTCATTAAATATTTGTTTAATCTGCACCTTTTACATATTAGATATGTCTCCCCCTAAGAGTTGTTCTTATGACCTGTTTTATTTACTTTGTATTTTTGACACCTGTTCTCTACAATCTAAATAAACTTGGCATTTACCTGTAACCGCGGTGTTTCACAATTTGTAGGTTATGCCAAATCGATTCAGTATGTAGTCACAACGTAACAAACATATAAAAACTTATATGTTGTACAAATTCACTTTCATATTTTTTACATAGCTATTTGATTGATGATCGTGCCTCTGTATCGCTTGTTCCGCGCTCTCGCTTGCACTCGGAACATGACACTTTTTCGTGCATGCAGACGGCGTTCATTGATTTATAAGACGTTATCACGTCAAAATCATTTTTTTTTTATAAATACGTACTTAAAAGGCTCGAAACGCCCGCCGCAAATGAAGTTAGCTCTTTGCTTTCTTGAAACTTCCAAAACATTTTTGCAGAAAGCGCGGGAAAGCCGCGGAGCGCGCCATTCAATGGTGTCTGGCGCTCGGCGCTCGCAATCTTTTTTGTTTCCCCAGACCTTTGAATGGAGTTTTTAATTTGTTTTAATTTTATTCCGGCCAGTATTTACGAATCCTTACAGAAATTCTCTAATTGAAATTAATGGAAGGGAAGTATTATTGTACGTTCTTAAGTTCCGTATATATCTATCTATCTGTAATTTATCAAAAATGATAATTGTTTAAAATATTTCTTGAATCGTGAACTATATTGTGAGAAGCACTGAAAGGTACTGAAAAATACTACAGCCGAGGTATTTACAATAACGGGAGCGGATCTGCGGGCGAGGCTAGTCGCCATTTATTAATAAATTATTAATAAATTCCTATAAAATCGTACATCGTCGAGACTATATTACTTCACCTTTGAGCCTTGATGAAGCGCAAGGTTTTACCACAAATTTTCGCAAAGCTGTTGTGCTGACTTCATTGAGACATGAAGTAGAACTGAGCCGGGTTGAGCAGGAACTGCAGCTAACGTTGCAAATATTCATAGCATAGGTGAATACTTATATTAAAATAAAATCGTCCATGTGTGAGTCAGAATCGCATATGATTGGTTCCGTATCACTATACAATATTAAACTACAAACAAAAAACGCTGAAAAACATAGCTTTTGTATGGGTCCTGGAATTTCACTTTTTTATTTTGTTAGTATTTCTTGTTATAGCGGCAATAGATATACACATTTTATGAAAATTTCAAGTTTCTACCTATTACTGTTCAGTAGATAGTAGTAGAAACTGTCAGAGGTGGATTTACGCAAAGCAGAAGCTTATTATAGGTTCCCGTTTCTATCCTTTGGTTGCGGAACTCTAAAAAGGACATCCGTAGGAGCCGTTTAATTAAATACTTCATTTGCTGGTTTTCAATTATGAATAAAGTGTACTTAAGTGATTTAATTCAATGAACTACGAGTATAAGGTCAGGACATGCCTGCCCTTAAACTACTAGTAGTAGTAGTTCATTGACGAAGTACACATATTATGAGTAATTCAACATCCTCAATGGGATAGATGCGGGCTCGCCAAATTGTATAATTACAGGATATGCTAATAATTGGCTAAGAGCCCAAGATTGGCTAAATTCTTGGCTAGGATCGTTGCTCGCTACGAAGATTTACTTACATATTGTTGTTAGTAACTATGAGCGATTAACATTTTGTGGCAATAAGTTACTCGTTTATACATTTCGTTTAATAAGAAATTAATTCGGCTTCAATAGTTAATCCGTCTTCTTTGTAAATCTTGCAACGAATTCATTTATCTGAGCATTAGTATTAGATTTAAGCATTGGATATATTAATTATATTAATAGCATTACAATGCTCGGTTTAATATTAAAATCGAAAATATGTGATGAAAAATTTCGCCACAGGTAGGATTTGAACCTTCTTTCGTCACATATTTTCCTTTTTTCATCACATATTTTCGATTTTAATATTGCATATATTGTTGTGATAGGCTAATCTATAAGAATGAGACGCAATTTTTTTTTTAAATCTATGGCGAACCATGAAAAGAAATGGTCTGAAGTGGCACAAAGTAGGGATGTTTGGAAGGAAATGGGGGAGACCTTTGCCCAGCAGTGGGACAGTATAGGTTAATAAAAAATAAAAAAAAATGATAAGAATGTATTGTATGGAAATAAGGCCCTCATATTTCCTCTTAAACCTCTGATTGAATAAACATTAAATTTTATACTAATTTTGTGTTGGCTCATTAGCATGCAAACTTTATTGTCCTGAAAACAATTTACATGCGACCCAACTCTCAATTCACTGTAGTTAAACGTCTACAAACAAATTTATTCGCACAATGCATTCGATTTACGTCTCCAAGTGCAGTTTAAGTCGTACTTAGCACATTATTTTTCCTCGGAAACAATATCTCAGGGGCAGACAGAGTCATAAATTTATGTAGGTACTCCATTAAACCGGTTTACGACGTTGGAAGTTCGCAGTAGACTTTCGCAATGTTGTTTAACGGTACTGGGAATCTACAGCTAAAAGAAAATGTGTACGCCTCAGTTATGCAAAAAAAAAAACAAAGCTTTTGCCTGCGACTGCTGCTTAACATAAGCAAGCATCTGGTTGAAAGGTATATTATTTTCTGCACTCCACATCATCATGTCGTGTAGGTGTCACGGTAAATCGATCATGCACACCCTGCTGTCAGAGTTCCTCGGAACCGCTCCTCGGCCTCTGACGTGGCTCCTTTTAACGACTACCAGATGGCAGCTAGGACCATCGGCTTAACGTGCCTTCCGAAGCACGGAATCATCTTTATTTTTAGACAATCAGGTGATTGGTAGCCTGCAATGTCGTATCCAAACTGGAAACAACTAAACAAACTAAGCTTCCCGTGGGAATCGAACCCACGGTCCCGCGGGTCTACAGGCAAACGCCTTAACCACTGGACCACGGAGGCAGTTGCACTCCTACCAAACAATGTTATTATTTTGATTAAGTTCAACGCTCAGTTTGGCACGGTAAATATCTTCCTTGGCTCAACTATTATGACAATGTATGCTATATTCGTTCAATGAGAGTTTACTTTCTAAATTATTTGTCCCATTTTACTAGTTTATACACCAAGTGTCTAAAATAAATATGTAATAACTAGCTTTCGCCCGCAGCTCCGCCCGCGTCAATGTCGATCCCTCGGGAGTAGTACTTTTTCCCGGGATAAAAGGTAGCCTATGTCCTTCTCCGTACTCCAGAGAACTTGTATGCAAAATTTTATGATAATCGGTTCAGTAGTTACGGCGTGAAAGCGTAACAAACAAACAAACAAATAAACAAACAAACAAACTCACTTTCGCATTTATAATATTAGTTAGGATTTCCCATTTTCCCCAATTCCTAACTTTCCCATATCCCAGGTAATTTACTCGTATCTAAGTTTATAACATGATTAATATTTCAGTTCTTTCCATGGCATATTACTAACCGTCGACGTGAAACATTTTTATCACAAGCCTTTTCTTGTTCAGTTTTAATATTGTTTCGTAAAATTTCCTCATATTTCCTTGGTTATATTTCGTAGCATGCACCAGGTGAGTGAAAAATACACGCTGAAGGAAGCCTTGCAAAAAGATATCTCGGTCTCATGGCAAATTCACGGCGACGTAACATGATGCAGTCGAATATGAGGGGAGATATCTTTGTACACTGATCTATAGTATATCAGATTATTAAGGTAAGTACAATAAGTAATTTGAGAACACTTAAGTCTTCTTCGATGCGAAGACTGATTAATAATTTAAACAGAGCATTAAACATCTGACATGTGTACGTAAGCCTCTGGTAAGGCTCTGGTATTACTTTAAAACTTAATATTTAACTTACACGGTTTCTAAGAAACAACGCAAGCTTCGGGTGAACAGCCAAGTCTACGTACGGCATAAAGTTGTAATTTCTTCGGAAGAAAAGTTTTCAAAAAAATTTGCCATAAATACTTCTTTCGAAATTTGTGTTCAGAATCAAACTAACTTGCAGTTTTATACTTCGGTCGCGATAGACGCTAAAAACTTTAAATCTGTTTAGAAGCCTGCTTGTAAACATGTAAATAAGAGCTGTTTGACATTAAAAATATAATCGAGCAAACAACAAGTTCTTTGCGAACACTACAAAACATCTATAACCAATTTAATACAAAAAACTACGGCTTGCAAATAAACCTTCCCGAATACCTTCACAAAATACTAAAAGAACAGAAACTAGGATTATTTTATACATTCCAGTATACCAGCTTGCGAGGCCCAAGTCCATCTTAAGAAGTCACATGTGTCTTTCTATCAGTCAGTATATACGAGCCATATCGAAAACTATGTTAGTGCTGACGCTTGCTGCACGGGCCCGGGTCTTCCAAGGATAAAATTGTTTTGCTTTGTCGCTGTTGCCCTATATTATATAGGGTCAACTTTACGTACATACGAGTACTATGAGGTCCTTATTTTCTTTAACGATTTGATTCAACTACTTCTTAGATAACGTATTCAATACACCCATTTTAATTTTATAATATAATGAGATGTGCTATACATCTACTTGTTTCTCTACATTGAACTAACAGTCAACTTCAACATAAAATTATTATTGGAGGAATGCCTTCACGTCATGTTGTAGTATCGTATCAAACCAGTTGATCTGATCGTACATACGTGAAGATAGAAAGAGCACGTTTCGTACGCTCGGTAATTTGTATCCACGTCCACGCTATGCTTTATTGACAACATCTGTCGGCGATCCGATCGGATATTAAATACTGCCTCTTGCTAATCAAATAAGCGAGTTTAACTCTCTTTGATGAAAGAAGGCTATATTGGATTCTTGCAAGGGACGAGCAAATAAATGTACCTATTATAAAGTCGGAATGGGGCAAAAATGTATTATATGAAGTACTAATTCTGATTCGCTTTTATTTTCTTTTTTATATTTTTATCTTCCTTTCGTAACTTTTCATCGTTATTCTTTTTTCCTTCAAAGTGAGAAATCCTAGTGAAACTTTGACCAAAAGAGGAGTTTCTACTCAATTGTGTTAGTAGTAGGTAAGCTTAAAATGAGTCGACGCTAGTTTTCATAGAAGTTACGCGTGATAACACTTCCAATGTGTTTGTTATTTTGGGGTCAGGTCCCAGAAACTACTATATCTACGTCAAGTATTCCTCCACTAAAAGCACACAAAACAACTCAATATTTCCCACCAGACCACCCCATATTCACTACTCTATAGATTTTTATTTCTATAGAGAGCATTTTCGCAGGGAGCAAGGTATCGTTGCTCAATACCTGACGGCTCGGCAGTCTGCCACACGCCAGCTACTCGGCCATTTTTTACAAAGCACTTTATAATAAATTATTACGCGGCACTCGATAGAACTTTTTTTGATTTATTGGGTGTAGTTACCCGATATTTATCGCAATTTTTCAAGTTGACACGAACTTTTTTATTTTGATAGCTACGTTGTTCGTTCACATAGTTACACTTAATTTAGTGGGAACTGTAATATAGCCGTGTGGTTTCCGGCAGAGTAGAATAGGACCACTCCTCCTAGTCTTTCCATGGAGGTCGTAAGAGGTGACTCACTTAATTTAGTGGGAACTGTAATATAGCCGTGTGGTTTCCGGCAGAGTAGAATAGGATCACTCCTCCTAGTCTTTCCATGGAGGTCGTAAGAGGTGACTTAGGAAATAAAAGCTAAAAAAAGATCATAAACATCAGTGAGACTGGAGAGGTCTCACTGATGTTTAATATGAGCTTTTTTGTTACCCGTCTGGCCAGCGAGGAGAGTGGAGGCCAAATCCTCTGTCTGCTCCTCTGGCCAAAAATGCCTCCGGTAGTACAGAGAGATTCATGCTACTGCAGTGGAGACCAAAAAGACCTGATGATGATGACGACGTGAAAAATTGCCTGAAAAGGACTATTTTCTGAATAAATCTTTGAATCTTGAATCTTGGATGATGTTGTATATAATATACCTACATATTTTATTATACATATTGTTATAACATTTTTATCATTTAAATAAATGCGTAATACCTATCTATTTTCTCCATCTAACGATGAATTTTAGAACTTAGCTTGCCAGAGCGCGTTTCGCCGGATGAAATATCTATCTATGCTCATAATATCATGTGTTCCTACCAGAAGCTTTCGAAATAAAAATCATGGCATCGATAACAGATAAGTATTATTGAAGTTGAAAATGATTATTATTTAAAAAAATAGCATAAAAGTAATTCTCGAAAACACTTTCAGCGTATACGTTTATAACTTCAGAGCCGAAAGATAAATCCGAGCAGGAGATTATATCGAAGCAATCTCACGTAAGCTGCGTAAGCCGAGTGACGTGAAGTCTCAGGGCTCGCTCGCAGGCTGTGCTTTAATGACTTCTCCTTTTGACTATTTATGACACCTAGGCTTTATTACCGACAAAATTAACTTTCTATGTGACAGACATATATAACAAAACTAAAGACTCTAAATAGAGTCAAACGTAAAATCAATTTTTGGTGGCCTATAGCAGATTCGACAACAATGTAATTACGTTTGTTACCTATTTCAAAAACTTTTCTACAAACCAAAGTATCATTAGATCTGTTTTAGCTTACTAAAAAAATTAGGGTCTCAATTCGACTTGTACTGTACTGCTAACTGTATGTATGTCAGAATTGTCCAGATTTTTTAATATTTAAGTTAATAACAGCTTCTAAACATATGTGCCAAATTTCATAAATATTTCTATATGTGTACGTTTGTGCACGCATATCTCAAAAACTATTAGTTGAAATGCGAACATTTTAGGATTAGGTGTAGTAGTTCAACTTAGGAAACAGTGCCAGTTTAATTAAAAAGTCTATGAGACACAGTTTTGAAACCGGTCTTTTTAATTGTTCTTGTTTTAATATTTAGCCTTTTAATCATCATTTTATTAATCAATAATTTATGTTATGATATACACTAACAAAGTACATAATAAAACTTTTAAATTCAAACTATATAAAAACAATATGATAAGGAATATTAACTATGTATTTTATCTGGTAGTGTCAAGGAGGCAATTTACAAGTTACAATTTACTGAACCAAACCGAAAGCTATTCAACTAATTGGTACTACGGGAACATAACTGCTAAGTCCTTGAAAACTATCGGACAGTGTTCCAGAAATTCGCATAAATCACTACGTAGTGAACGTGTTTAAGACTGTGGTGAACATATGTATGGTTGGGGTAATTCGTGACCGACGGCGAGACAACGATACGATAATAAAACTATTTTACGGTCCGAGACAAATGTGTAATTGAATAATCGTGGTTCACGGTTACAGACTTTATGTAATTGCTATTTTTTATTAACAAATCTTGATTGGATTAGAAGCAGCGGATGAAGTGTGTGAACCTTTAGGAAAGGAATGATAGGAAATCAACGAAGAGACGGTATGTATTCTTATCAAATATTTACGCAATAAGAAAGAATGTTATGAAAATTTACGTGTTTAAATGATGACCCAGAAATGCGTCTTTATAATACCTAATCATTATCCTTACTAATATTATAAATGCGAAAGTGAGTTTGTTTGTTTGTTTATTTGTTTGTTTGTTTGCTTTCACGCCGTAACTACTGAACCGATCATCATGAAATTTTGCATACAAGTTCTCTGGAGTACGGGGAAGGACATAGGCTACCTTTTATCCCGGGAAAAAGTACTATTCCCAAGGGGTCGACATTAACGCGGGTGGAGCCGCGGGCGAAAGCTGGTAATTTTATAAATGCGAAAGTGAGTTCTGCGTCTTTATAACTTTAAATTTGACTACTCGTTTGACCGATTCTTACTTCCACTTAAGCCGTATTTTAAATAAATATAATTTGCATGCTATTATCTATACTATTGTTTGTTTGAACGCGCTAATCTCAGGAACTACTGATTCAAATTGGAAAATTATTTTTGTGCTGGATAGTCTATTACGCTGCGACCAATACGAGCGAAGCATCAATAAAAAATGTTTTGAAAACGGGGGAAAATTATTCATAGTTGAAGACATCCGACGCGTGCGATGCGTAAACGGTTCAGTTACCCAAAATATGTGTATTAAAGAATTATTCCTCTTTAAATGAACTAAAAAAATGTCCACGACAGTATAAGTCTATAATAACAGAAATTGTCGCGGACGTAGTCGCGGCCAACAGCTAGTTATTGCTAAATAAGCTTGTTCTTAATACAACTGTACTATGTTGACTATGTACCCTATTGGAGGCAAATAATTAATGTTGATTTTGATCGAACCAAACTAGTGTTATGTAACTATCATTTCAGTGGTAGGTTTACTACTATGCAGCTCAAGCAAATTAGTGACATTAAATATTTTCAGTGCTCTAAGCACTTTGACTTCCGCAAAGTAAGGCCTTCATTATATCAGTGCCAGTTTGAGCTTGACAAATTAAAACATACATTTAGCCAAACCATAGCAAACAAAAATTTATTCCAAATTCCTCAACGGTTTTGAAGAAGTGTAAAAGAAATATAAAATAATAATTACACGCCACTGAAGTTACAGAAGTAATGTTATTTAATTACTAGATACTACATTTTTAAACATTTTATTGAGATAAGTTTCTAGTATATTCGTAATAGCGAAACTGATAGCTTAGCATCAATATATTCCAGTGATTTATGCCTAACTCGAGATATTTATAATCGCAATGCGAGTTAGTTATTAATCTTAACCAAATAGCAGTTATTCCAATATCTTGCCATTCCATCTAGCGGTTGCTTTATCGTTCGACGTAATCGCCGCCTAGGGCCTTTACTAAGCCCCACATTTGCTAAGCTACTTAATTATAGAGGCAATTTGAGGATGAAGCTTTCAGACCAATTCCAACATGACTGCCTACGGTCCTTGTCGCCAGTTTTCTGGGACCTC
Source organism: Elegia similella (assembly GCA_947532085.1). Classification (NCBI taxonomy): domain Eukaryota; kingdom Metazoa; phylum Arthropoda; class Insecta; order Lepidoptera; family Pyralidae; genus Elegia; species Elegia similella. The sequence continues at coordinate 23,959,789 of OX383930.1, forward strand.
CCATCCTTGTCATTCGATGTCTTTATTTCATTGCAATAGGACTGATTTTGCAGGTCCTGTTAGCTGGCTGTGCGGTTGTACTGGATTTTAAGGCTGTTGTTTAGTTTCGTAATGACACATGCAAAAATGTTATCTCGTGTCACGTTTGGCGAGTTTCTCTGTTAGCCGCCATGTTTGTTCCGTTTTGAGGACTTTATCTTTATTTCTGAATTTGGGTAGATACGGCTGCATGCTGGTTTACTTTATTGTTTTGGTTAGATAGGGCATTTATGTTACAATTGTTTACTTCAAAGAGATTTAATAGCTTTATTTAAGTTGCTTCAGTTATGAAACGTTATTTATCGGCGCAAGTATTTTTATTCATTTTAATATTAACCTCGGCATTATATTTGTATATTTCGTCTGTTAAAGGCTGATTATCTCTAACAAGGTTATTAACTGATTAGATTTGAAACAACCAAAGTTTGCAGCTTCAGGTAATGTTTTATTATAAAATATAATTCTTTAGGAATTGCCAACGCAAAGGTTAGATGAAATGTATCTGCGGTGTATTTTTGTTAGTTCCAGAAAGGCAATGCTTTCCAAACCGCTATTCCAATCAAATACAAACGTCCGACTTACGAAATCCCTTTGAGTGAATCAGTCCCGTCCAATATACACAGACACGGCAAAGACAACCAGTGTATACGCAAATAGGATAGCTTTGGTTTGCCTGTTTCAGGCCTGTGTGACATTTGCTGAGCTTTGGTTCCCGCCACAGAAATATTACTTTTTTAAAGTGAAAACTTATTTAGCAGCATTGTGCACTTTTCGGGGATGGGTAAAAAATGTTAAACTCGCGTCAGGACACGTGACATGATCGAAAATTTGTAAGACGGACACGTGATCTGTGACCGCCGCCGCGGCGTAGGAGAGGAAGTAATACCCTTTCTTTCTACCGCGCAGACTTTTCACTTCTGCCGGCACTCCCGGAGTGCAGCTGGTCACGGGTCGTACCTGGATGTCAGGACTGAGGTGGGTGGCGTAAACGTAGAGACGGCCTATAGTCAGGAGTGAGCGGAAGAAGGGCGTTAGGCCAGGAGTGGGCGAAGGAATATGGTGATGACGATAGATTTGCATGGTTCCTGCAACAGCCGACAGCGCACTTCTCTGGTCATTCATTGCAGGCCATCATTCCTTACCTTTGCCTATGTAACTGTCGTAACTACGGCAAGCAAGTATTGAGCCATTGAGTATAAGGAGATATTTGCTTCACTCTATGTAATCTACTGTTTGTACAAAGGGCTGTATTCCGAGGAATTGTTTGACATGATGCCTATGTCCTCTTTCTATTATCGCAACGCACGCCATCGACGCAACCTTAGATCCAAAATGGTCGCGTACAGTACGTTTGGAGATGAACTAAAGTAGTGGAACAAAGTCATTGTTTTCCAGAAAGATTTCAACGTGAAAAAATTCCTTCGGGGTCGGTAATGCCTGAGTTGCACCTCTGGTTTAGCAGGCATCCATATGCAACGGAAACCGCTTTTCATCTGTTTGCCTACTTAGTATATAAAATATCCTGCATGTTACAGATAAGATAAAACCTTATAATGAACAAATTCACTTCCATCCACGCAGGTAGGCACAGGGCAGCAGTTATGGCGCCTGTAACGGTCTCCCTCCGCCGATAAAAGCCGACCTTTGACTCGCTACATGTTGCTCGCTCATGCCTCCCTGGTACTTGGAGATTGAAACTACTATAGATAGACTACAGACATTTCTAGGTAATGTAGGATGTTCGTATACTGGTTGTTTGTTAGGTCTGCATACTTTTTGGTTATTAAATGGTCCGTGGCCGAAAAAAATATAGAGATTGATACCTCGACAGACGCGGTGAGATTTTCTGTCTGCATTCCGTATGTCTTCTTTCTTCCGAGTTGCTGGTTTCATTAACATTCCTGAATTAATATCTGTTATCTAAACGTTGAATGAATGACACACCACACAATAGACGACGTTTTTTCTAGCTTTACATGTTGGTTGGTAACCTTTGGGTCTACTCAACCTTTACCTATTTAGCGAATCTAGATGTGATAAGTATCTTTTTTCTAACACGTATCGCCTGCACATATAATTCTAATATGAATATATTACAGATGCATCTGTACTCATAAACCATATGACCCACCTAGCATCTCAGTCTCAGAAACTAAAGCATTTCAGTACAACCTTTTGTTTGGTAAAAATTGTGTATTTGCGATTTTGGGGTAAAAAAAGAAACAAAAGTTTTTTACACAAACACTAGATGGCGGTAGCCTAAACTTGGTAAAACCAAGTGAACTGAAACAAATTGTTATAATATAAGCCAAAAATATATTTATAATCTGAAATAAAATATTTCTCGTGAATACTGATTTTATTTTCTCATAATATAGTGGATACATAAGTATAGTTATGAATAAACCTATGGCGCCATCTTTGTGTTGAGCCTTGCAAAAATCGTACGAAATTGGTGTTGGGGCTTATCACATATAGATTGGGACCACATGGTATCGTTGTTTATATTCAAAATGTAAATAGCAGTTCATATATCACCAATGATACTTTTTTATATAGATCTATACCTACAACGTATGGGTATGGAGGTTTGAGAGAAATGCTTCATAAATATATTTTTTATAGAGTTAAGTTTAAATTATGCAAGGACACGAGACAAAATGAATAAAAACATTTTATTTACATACAAACGTAGCGTAATGTCCATTGCTCATAAAATTCGCTCGTTAGCTCTGAACGTTGTGAAATGGTCCACGCTGGAATGTAGTCATTAGGGTCAGCCCAACCTATGTCTATAGGCGCTATAATACAGATTATAAAAGGTCAAATGATTTTGCATAACATTGTGAGGTCCTTGCTGTTCTGCAGAATGTAACTTATATTTGTACTCGTTAGTGTCCGTAGTTATATAAATCAAGCGTAGATTTTAAAATAATCCAATTCGATACTAGCTATTGCCCGCGACTTTGTCCGTGGAAATTCTGTTATTATGATTAATTCGTTTTTTATTCGTATAGATAAATAATTTCTTCCCCGTTTTCAAAACATTTTTTATTGATTTTTCGCTCCTATTGTTCGCAGCGTGATGTTGTATAGCCTTCCTCAATAAATTGACTATCCAACCCAAAAATAATTTTCCAATTTGAACCAGTTTCCTGAGATTAGCGCGTTCAAACAAACAAAGAAAGAAACTCTTCAGCTTTATAATATTGGGCAGGACACGGCTGCTAGACACTATTGTAAAAACTTTTTATTTACCTTTGATCCACAATAAAGATTATTTGTATTTATTTGTATTTGTAATATTAGTATAGATGAATTCCTACACTTTTTCTCTAAACACTGGGCATTTACATAAAAATAACTCTTTTTAGTAATGGATAATTATCGAGCTAGTCTCAATTTGGACAGTGTGTCCGAAAATATTGTGTCCGAGTCGTCAGCAACTCATTTTTTGGACCTTATTCGTGCAAACCAGCGATGTTATAGCCCAGGCGTCATCACAACTTTGAGCTCTAACCATTTCCCTATTCTATTTTATGATATATGTTAAAGAAATACAGGTAGGACACAATATTTCTTTAACACATTTGTATTTCTTTTGCACATGCACAGCACATGTTTTTCGTCAGCCAATATTTTCCGACAGGCACAGACTTTTGATCATTACATACGTACATATTATCACGTCTTTATCCCTTATGGGGTAGACAGAGCCTGAGGTCATGTTACCAAAAGGCCACGTTTAGCGTGTTGGTGGGCTTAAAGGTGGAAAACGGAATCAAAATAGTGATGGGTTGCTAACCGCATCGCCTATTGTCATGATTCTTTAGATTTTCGCCCATTCCCTTGACCGACTTATACGGTCTGCGCGGGAAGAAAAGCAGCTGGCACATTCTACGTTTTTTCTTTTCTCCCAGACCAGCATGCAAGATTGATAATGATCATTACCTCACATGTATATAGTAAGTATAAAGTAACGTCTATCCTAGTTTTTATTTCAAAATAAAATAAAAAGCTTGAACACTTCCATGCGTGTTTATTGAATCCAGCGGGTTAATCTGATATCCACAGCGAGTTTCCGGTGTAGGTGTCCGCTGCGCCCCGGGTTCCATCACAAACTTCGTTATCGAGATATTCAATTTATATTCGCATTCTCGAGACAAGAATGCACGTTGTCGGCTCTTTCTTATGCTTTCTATTGCTTTATTTGCTATTCGTGTTAATTTTGATTACATAATGATTTTATTTCACTAACCGTTTAACTGTTGATATTGTCACATATGTTTACTATTGATATGTGGAAAGAATACGACATCAACAAGAAACTAGGTCTAAATATTGTATACTTGCTTTTGCCCGCGGCTCCGCCCGAGTGAAATTCGATCCCTCGGGAACGGTTCTTTTTTCCAGGATGAAAGGTATTCTTAGTCCTTCCTCAGGCCTCAAATTACCACCATACTCAATTTCATCTAAATAGGCTCAGTCGTTAAAGCGTGAAGAGGTAACAGACTGATAGAGTTACTTTCGCATTTATAATATTAGAATGGATGATGACTTATTTTTTCTAATAAATATTATAAAGCTGAAGAGTTTGTTTGTTTGTTTGAACGCGCTAATCTCAGGAACTATTGGTTCAAATTGGAAAAATCTTTTTGTGTTGGATAGTCCATTTATTCATATTATTTAACGAGGAAGGCTTTAGGCTATAAAACATCACGCTGCGACCAATAGGAGCAAAGCATCAATAAAAAATGTTTTGAAAACGGGGGAAAATTATTCATCTATACTGATAAAAAACTAATTACGAGTACTCATAATAATAGAAATTGCCGCGAACAAAGTCGCGGGCAACAGCTAGTTTTTTATACAGTTTAAAGTTAGTTATAAGTTTTAAAGGAGAATAAATGGGTATCTCTTGGATAGGCATGTAACATCCTCGTCTTCATCGTCACTTACCATTAGGTGAGGAAGACAAATGCCTACATTTAGTAAAAAAAAATTGAATAAAAAGGGTAAATCTGATATCCGCAGCGAGCTTCCGGTGCAGGCGCCCCGGGCTCCACGTCCAATTTCATTACCAGCGGACTATTCAATTACGTACGCATTCACGAGACAAGAATGCACATTGTCGACTCAGTCTTAGGATTTTAATTGTTTTATTTGTCTAATCGTATACTGATTTTATTATTTCTACAAACGAAAATCTGTCAATAGGTGATGCGACCCTTTGTGGTGGTGTCCGAATTGTCAGTGAAAAAAATATTAAAATTAAAAAGTGTCAATTTGGGCAGTGTGTCCGAATATATGTATTGTGTCCGAGTCATCAACACATACGCTAACCGTGGCTTTGGTCATATTATACATCTAGTCTTACTCTCAGTCTATCCCGTAATGTATAACGACTTGATGAGTATGTATGTATATATATATATATATATATATTATATATATACCTATATATATATATATATATATACCTATATATATATATATATATACCTATATATATATATATATAGGTATATATATCTAATATATAAAACTCTCATGTCACAGTTTTCGTTGCCATACTCCTCCGAAACGGCTTGACCGATTTTGATGAAATTTTTTGTGCTTATCCGGTATCTATGAGAATCGGCCAACATCTATTTTTCATCCCCCTAAATGTGAGGGGTAGTCCACCCCTAAATTTATTTTTTTATTTTTTGGACATTATTTATATGGGCAAAACAACGTTTGCCGGGTCAGCTAGTATATATGTAGGGTAATTCCGGGGGAGTTGGCCATACGGTAGAGATGGCCAATCGATTTATTTCTAAAAATATTCGCTGGGTGGCGCCACTTATTACTTAGTTCGCTCAGTGTTGAGGGCAGGTAAAGGTGTACGAACAAATATTTTACAAAAAAAGAAGAAAAAGTAAGTAAAACCCTTATAAATATTAAGACTATTGCAAAACTTTTTTGGTGTGTGCATGTTTCATGTTGTGTCTAGGCTTTTTCTTGGGAAAACAAGCTATTTTACACTTTTTTTTATTAGTTTGTTAGTGATGCTTTGCTATAACCTCAAACTGGCGCACATGGTGTTTTTAATAGATTTTTATTTTATTGATGGTCATCTCTCCCGTAACATTAGGAGAGATGGCCATAGCCAGCCAGTCTAAGATGGCCATATGGCCATCTTTTAAACTAAATGTTTTTACCTTAAGAATCATGCAATTAAATATCATTTTCTGTATTCTTTCAGATGCCTAACAAATACAAGAGAAAAGCAATTGCTTTGCGAGGAACTGGAATGATGCATTAAAATCAGCTTTAAGTGCTGTAAAAAATTATGGATTATCTGTTCGCGCCGCAGCCAAGCAAGTTGGCATGCTACTAACATCTCAATAATATATAAAAAATAGAAAAAAAAGCTGAACAATTAAAACAAGTTAAGGAACAAATAGAAACAGATAAAAGATTCAAAATAAAGTAAAAAAGAGAGCGAACAGATTCGGCCAAACCAGCTTCAAGAAAAATTTTAATTGAATCGTACTGTTAGAAAGAGAAAAGCTAATAGACGGATATCTGAGAGTAGTGAAGATGAAGAAGAACAAGTATTGTGTGATTTATCAGATGAAGAAATTAAGAATGAAGAGGAGAACTGTCGTGGTGGCGAAGAAAATTATTATGAGACTCGCCCGATACAAGATTGCTTCAAAACATTATTTGCCAGCTTTGGGTACACGAAAATTGTACTGAATTCGATGATATGTTTTCTAGATGTAGTCAGATGAAAAAGAAAGAGTCAAAGATGCAAAATAATTAAAAATTCATTACATTAACCGAGCCAAATGTAGAATTAAGTGCTGGCCATCTTCCCTGTATTCCTATGGCCATCATACCCGGACACTAGGGGAGAGATGGCCAATCTTGATTTAAAAACAAATATGATTTTAAGATTGATCCCATACAAAAATGTTTACGTTTTGTGATTTTCCTTAAAGTTTAATGTTTAAAGTTTCATTAGAAATGAAGATAAATACTAAAATACGTAAATTTTATTTATAACATCGCCTTAAAAAAACTATGGCCAACTACCCCGGACTTACCCTATATATGTATTCTGCCAAAAATAGGTACTGTCTAATCGGACATGGTTGTGTTGAACATTGCGCAGCTTGCAAAATAAAATACTTACACCACTAGCTTCCAACTACAAGCTTATTGAACATCCGCCTGCAAGCTTCCGGTGTGTCCATAACCAACTTACGAGAAATTGCCAACGGAGCTTATTCAGTTTACGTACGCAATTCACTAAACAAGAATGCACATTGCTGATTCTTTCTTGGCTTTTTCTCTCTAATTATTTTATTTGGCTACTTGTCATACTCATCATCATCATCATTATCGTCAGCTTTCCACGACCCACTCCTGGGTATAAGCCATACTTGTCATACTATTGAAAAATAAATCAATAAATTGATTTCATCATGGTTCTTGCTGTTGAGTGTTGAGTTGAGAACTATTTAGTAATCTGTGCTAGAACCGAAGTATAATTAAAAAGTTTGTGTTGTCTTTGACACGGTGTTGTCGTCTCGCTTTGGTTTTGATTGTATCTTTTCCTCTTCTCCGCCAACCTTAGACTGAGACGCACGCGTCTGCTGTCGTAAGATTAATTTCGTTCATTTAAGTTTTAAGTGTCTTGTGAACAGTGCATATACGTAGAATAACGGTGTAGTAGTAGCACCCAGCATTTTCATTCCCAAATCCTGGCAGACTCCCCACATCGGCGCCTACGATACAAAGTCCACTGAGGACCCCGCTTGGACGAACAAAAAACTCCACACTTGCTAAAATACCTAGTTTCTTGCCGGTATCGTTGTGTCAAAAAAAACCAGTTAATGACACTGGGAAGAACTAGGTCTCGTCCTTCCTTACTAATATTATAAATGCGAAAGTGAGTTTGTTTGTTTATTTGTTTGTTTGTTACGCTTTCAAGCCGTAACTACTGGACCGATCATAATGAAATTTTGCATACAAGTTCTTTGGAGTAAGGAGAAGGACATAGGCTACCTTTTTTATCCCGGGAAAAATAACTATTCACGAGGGATCGATATTGACGCGGGCGGAGCCGCGGGCGAAAGCTAGTATATCATAAATGATGATTTATTATTTATATTATAGTTCTAGATGTTCATGCTACTCGACTTCTTAGATCTGTTTTTTACTCGACTGACCTATCCAGGAGGGTAATGTAAATATATATGTTATATGTAAGTATGTCTGTTCCATGTCGTCTTCTATAGCCAAAACGGCTTTGAAGTCAGAGTATCATTAGATTCCTATTCTTCCCCGGAGTGACATAGGCTATGTGACGTTAGAAAAAAATATATGGCGGACGTAAACTGTCAAAAAGGCAGTAGGGTCTTTTTGAAATTATCTACTTGTGATCATTTTTGATTGTTAAACAATTTGTGTAATGTCGCTTGATATGTCATGAAATGAAACTGCCTTGTTAACTCAACAAAACAATATAAAATGTTTTAGGAGCCACAAAAAACGTGTTTATTAGAAATCCGAACAAATAGAACTACACCGGAAGCCAAATCGATAAAACCTTTATCTACTCGACGATCTCAAGCCTTTATGGTCATTACCTCTGAAATGGACAAATACTCTTGTCCCAGGAGCCAAGCCGGCGGCTAAAAAACAACCAGTTAAAGTCGGTACACACGAGATGTTTGCCGAAATAAAAAGAACCGGCCAAGTGCGAAGGGTTTCGTACAATTAATTATCTATAAAAAACGGCAAAAAATATTGTCTGTTGTTTAATTATTTATTTTTAAGTGATTTATATAACTAAGAAACTAATAGAGCAAAAAAATCACGTTTGTTGTATGGGCTCCCTTAAATATTTATTTTATTCTGTCTTTTAGTATTTATTGTTTATAGCGGCAACAGAAATAGATCTGTATATAAATTTCAACTGTCTAACCATCACGATTCACGCTTCATGAGATACAGACAGAGACACAGATGGACAGTGGAGCCATAATAATAGGGACCCGTTTTTACCCTTTGGCTACGGAACCCTAAAAAGGGAAAAGTTCTGTGCGTGCAAGTAAACGCAAGCACACTGCACAAAGGCAAACCTAGAATTAGCCCCGATTACCTGCCACATTTGACATTGTGATTTTGATCCCTTAGGAATTTAATTAAGGTTCATTTTCGAAAATAACTTAGGGATTGCGTGTGCCTCATACTATTAAATGCAGTTTAGCCATTAGCATAATATGATTTGCTGTTCTTTAAATCTTTTATAGAGCTACGAAAACACCTTGTATAGTTTTAACCAACTAAAAAAACAAGAATGTTCTCAATTCGCCGGTATGTTTTTTTTTATGTTTGTTACTCCATAAGTCATATATGAACCGGTTTGTCAAAATATTTTTGTTTGAAGGGATTTGAATTCAGATTGGTCCCATTAATTTTCTATCAAAATTGGTTCAGTATTAAGGTTTATCTGAAAAAGATATCATTTATTTCACTGAAATATATAATTTAATTTATTTTATCGACATTTTGTTTCGTAAACCTTTGTGGCCGTTAGTAGGCTAGGTTGTACCGAGCATCTAACCAAAAAGGCTTTTGTGTGACAACCGAACACATAAGGAAGTTACAATAAACTTTTTTTTATCTAAACCCAGTTTAAACTAATAAGAGATCATTATAACTGTATTGAACACACAGACCAACCTGATATACTAATATCAGCTCGTAAATCTTAACCGGCCCTGGCTCTACGTCGACAAGGATTACCCCTATGTAAATATTTGAAATATAATAACCCAATTTCTTATTCCAGGAATCTGAATATCACACTTTACAATCTTTCGACTAATTTAAGAATTATATTCGTATAATACTACTTAAATTAGTCGAAAGATTGTAAAGTGTGATATTCAGATTCCATATGTATTCTTCGGAATACATATGTAGAACGAATAACATGTGTACACCAGGAAAAAATTACGTATAGTAACTTAGTAAGCAGTTCTTCGCTTAATTTTAAATTTGCATTCTGTTTATAGATAAGTTTCTGTTCATAGACAATTATACTAGCATGTTTTGAATGGCGATGACGTCGTTTGCAGGATCGGGATAATCTGTAGAGTGAGCAGTAACAGCATTAGGTTTCCTGGAGCGTCGCTTCATTTCCTGTGGGACGCGACTCCGTCAGCGATCTTATACAAACGACACCTCGTCTGTAATGTGTGAATGCGAGGCATAGGAGCGAGCGAGTTTAATGTAAAGCGCCTATTATACCATTCTGAATATCGGATCCAGTGGGAGGGATGCCGCTATACGTTAGACACGATACGAGATATCTCCAATCGTATCGCACGTATAGCGGGGCGTCCCTCTCATCGGATCCGATTTAGGATGGTATAATACCCCCTTAACGCGACTGAGCCGCGGGCAAAATCTAGTATACAGCGTGTAAATTAACCAACGACGTACCCGTGCAGGGGTGACTCAGCCCGTCAAAATGAACAACTTTTTCTAAAGGACCGGCATAAACACTACCATATGTCCTTCTTCGTACTTTTAACATCACGTATGCAAAATTTAATTACGATTGGTTTGTTACATGTTTATATAAAGTTCAAAACGTATCAAACAACTCGTTGGACGTTTATCTATATCTACAATATCCTTCCCTGAAATGAAAAATCCTTAGGCAGTTCTGTACCCTGTAGCAGATCAGTATGCTTAACTTAACGCATTTTCCACATGTAAAAAAAAAGGAGAGGCTTATGCCTGAAATGATGACGATGATCATCATTATATATATTATTGTTGACTTAGTATCCCGCAAAACAGGTCATAACATATTGTGTGGCTAGCGCTCAATCGGTGTGATTTTAATCTATATATTTATACTATGAACGGATTTATGTTCCCCCGCTACATGCTGTGTCTTGGACGGGCGGTAATGTGCGCGCGTCCGATGTATATAGGGTTGTCGATTTTTTGGAAAAGGAAAAATCACGCGCCCTCTCAAGGAGTTCCACAAATGTACTGTTTCTCGATCGAAATGTCACAAACGGATTGAATCCATTTATATCAATCGGGTGTTTCAGAATCTACGTAGGGTTCAGCATTTTATACAAAATGTTATTACGTTTTTTTTGCGACTTCACTCAGTTGGCCTTTTATGGATTATTCCTGCTAATATCTAGGTGGTACCTAAGGAGATGCATCAGTAATGATTCTACCTACTGGAGTTCAAATAAAAAAACAGGAACTTAACTGAATTTGAAATAGACATATTGCATAAGTATATTACAAAAAATAAACACATTAACGGTTTTGTTAAGGAATTAATGAAGGCATTAGCCATTAGAATACTACTCACTCGGATAAATGGGAGGAAAGAAAGTAGCAGTTCGGGGAGCAGGACACGCGTATCCGATGCCATACCTGTAAGCACCAGATAGGCAATTGAAGATGAGACCCCTGACAACATTAAAATATTTAATGTATGCTAATGGCTTCATAATAAAAGTTGCTATAAATGTAGTAGATTATCTTTTGGTAAATTGAATTTTAATATACTTTTGAAAAAAAATCTTGTCCACCTAACTACTTTAAAGGTAACTTAACGACTAGATATCACATTAAATGTTCTTACAGTATTTTGAGGTAGATACTAGTAACATTTGAAACATGTTTTTTATAATCTTGACATCAGTCAAATACCGTATTGGATGTCCAAAAATTAATATAACCTTCTATATAAAGAAGATGGTGGTCTCCTAGGTATTGCAAAAATCATGGTGGTGAACTGGTGACTGATGATAAATTTTTATTTTGTCGTAAGCCGCGAATCGCTTAGATATCTCAATACGGAAATCTCGATGTTTTTTAAATATGGAGATGTATTGAATAATGAACTGATATAAATATTATTTAAATAAAGACTTCGCTTGCGAAAGTATTCTTATTATACTAAATACTGGTAATTCATACAAATTAAATAATATAGTAATTAAACGTATTTAAATATAGTCCCTGCAAACCGTCAACCCGCGAAAATGTGCCCAAAGGCTGGTAGCAATGCCACGCTAGATGACAATCCCTACCCTTTATTAATTATAATATGCTAAGGTAATTTCCAACCCTTAGGTCATAGGATACCTCGATCAGTCTCTTTGACAGAGATTCAAAGAGACCATGAGCTGATGGACCGCACGGACCCAACCTGCCCCAAAAAGCTCAAATGTAAATACTTACCTATAAAGAAAGACAAAATTAGGTGTTAAAAATAGGCTTCTTATTCTGTAGTATCTAAAATTAAGTATAAAATTATACCCGTTATCTTCAATTTTCAGCCATCAAATAATCCTCTATTCTGTTTTCTCCGCACGAAAAATCCCGTGGTTTAAAACCGTGAAACACTAAGCCTATAAAGTCTCGTGAAATCGTAATAGATCACAAAAGCTCACAAGGTCCTACCGCCGCAGTGGCCTAGCTGGCCGGCCTAATCCCGCGGTCCAATTTGTCAAGATCCCGTCCCATCGCTACATGCACTACGAAGATTTATATCCCTTTTATAATATTACGTACGGGACGTAATTTGATCTACTTTTCCCTTACGTAGCTAGATGAGTAATAAGCTGCAGCGGGTGAGGGTTTCTTGCTATATTGTCTAATATATCTGGTATTTGTGTGTGGTTTATTCGCCTCATCATGCGGACGACCCATTTCTAACTAAATTCATTGGTGAATGTGACTCTTTATCTGACACATTTTCAGAGAAACACACTATATCCAACATCTAATTTATTTTTAGGGAATTCACTCCGAAATATAAGAATAAGTAATTGTTAAAAGAAACCCAAGCATTTTTAATATTCCCTATAGTGACTTCAAGTGATGGAGAAGGCAATGGGGTTCCATTGTTTTTCCTCACAATGACAACCAGAAGAGCCTTGCCCTTAAATATCAGAGAGCTTTTAAGTCACAGTAAATTTATCCAATCAACGTTTTATTTCGTTTTCATAATAACAAAAGCATTTTTTTTGCTTATCAATAAATACATACCCCACTTTTTCCCTCAACATAATTGAGAAGAAAGCCTCGTTGAGGTATCATAGCGATAAATAAAGACGCAATAAGAAGATTACAATAAATAATGGGAGCAAGAAATACGAAGCTATAATCACCTCCGCCAAACCAGACCTAAAAACCTTATAAGTACAGTAATTCCGACTCGGTTATTTTCTATAGTTTTTTGGTACGCCATTAGAAGCCATACGGGTTTTGAACCCAAAGCACGTCTTGGACAACTTCCTCATGTTTGTGAGAATTAAGGAACTAATACTGTTATACTCGGATGTCTTGCGGTTTTTATTATGTCACACTTTTTCAACGGTTTAATCTTTTTTTGTCGTTACGCTTCATATTTACGTTGTTTAATTTAAATGTAACCCAAATTCGACTAACTTGATGATCTTTGCGACTAAAGCTCGAATACTCAAAACAATCTTAAGAGCATCCTAAAATCGTCCTCAAATCTCTTTCTGTCACTGTCTAGACAATTACCTTGTGAGACAAAGACAGCATGAGATTTTAAGATGTCATTGTGATTAGTTAAGAATTTTGGAGTACCTATCCGGATAATAACAGCAATAATAATGTGCTTGTAGTAAATACATCCATGTTCAAATCTATCGAGGTTTTCCCTCCAAATTCTTCTTGGTCTGCCTCTGCCTCGGCGGCTGTTCGGTACCCAGAAAGTGGCACGTTTTGCCTACCTTTCTAGCCGCAAGGCCGCATCCGACATACATGTCCAGCCCAGCCCATTTCAGTCAGTGGAGTGAAGAACCCAGAGAGAGACCTTTGCCTAGCAGTGAGACACGAAACCGATAGGCTGGGAAAAAAGTTAATACATATGTAAATTATACTTCAAAATCGTACTAATAGGTAAAAAGTATCAGAAGGGTTGCTTTACTCAATTATTTGCAAGTAGGACTACATAGGTACTGCGCGGTAAAATACCAAAGTAAATATCTGTCTATACAAAGTAAGTATGCTTACATATTTCAAAAGCTTAACATGAAACAAACTTCACTGAGTCGTAAGTGAAAAGGGATCGCATTTTCTACAAAAAATTCTATAAAACACAGAAATTTATAAGCACCCTTACTTAAAAAAGTACAAGACTTTTGCCAAAAATAACCAAAAAAAAAAAGGTTGAAACAAACCCGTACATCTCGAAATATATTTTTCTTTTGGGCGGTTGCTCTACCTTACCCCTCTTTGTCACAAAAAGACATACTAGAAGGATATCACAAGCTTCAGTAGGGAAATTGGTTGGAAAAAGGAGACACGATTTTCCATAGTATGGATGACACTGATTGTTCCGAGACTAGATCTAAGAGTTCAATAATATTTGAAGATAAAGGCACTTACAATTAGACTATTTATTATATGTTTATTTTTATTATATAATATGGTATCGTTGAGTTGAAGTGAATCCTAACACAACTTTATGACTTACTTTGGGGCTAGCCCAATGAGTAAAAAGAAGTTCGATAGGTTTTTACTTACAAGTTCAAAAGTAGATAAATAATAATAATAAATATAAATAATAAGATATCCTATAATAATAGAAATTCATAAGGTTTACGAAATTTTAAGAGTGGCGACAAATGGGATATTTACGCTGTCCCTATTTGCTATAGAATACCTTATGATATACCGGAATATATATACCCGAAGAGATTTTTGCTGAGCTGAGTGAAGAAGTGTAACGTGTCAATTATTAAATTTTGCTACAATCATCATCATCATAATTTCGAGTAGGTGTCACAGTCAATCGACCATGCACACCCTGGTGTCAGAGTTCTTCGGAACCGCCTCTCGGCCTCTGACGTGGTTCCTTTAACGACTACCAGATGGCAGCCGGGACCAGCGGCTTAACGTGCCTTCCGAAGCACGAAATCATTTTTATTATCAGACAATCAGGTGATTTAAGCCTGCAATGTCCTAACCAAGTATGCTTCCGGTGGGAATCGATCCCACGACCCCCGGGTCAACAGGCAAACGCCTTAACCACTGGACCACGGAGGCTGCTATAATTGTTTGTGGTTTCAAGACAAGTCAGAGTAAAATATCTCTGAATAGGTATTTGATGTACAGCGTGATTTTGAACCTCTGAATTATATTGAAATCCTGGAATTAGAATCTCTAATGGAATACAGAATTGCAAGAAAATAAGCTGAAAATCGAAAAAGAAATTATGCTTTCCATACAAAGTCGCCAATCAGCCGGACGAATTTCTATGGAAGGCCAATTTTTTTTTTCGTTTTTTACATTTTATTCTTGCAATTCTGTTATCCATTAGGGATTCTGATTCCAGGATTTCAATATAGTTCAGAGGTTCAAAATCACGCGGTATTTACTTCACTAGACTTTATGTCGCATCTGTCTTCTCTTTAATTTGTGCCGAAGTGCTGTTCGGTAGTATTTCCTCTCATAGCAAAATCCCTGTACCCTGGTCTCTTGAGCGGCGTGAACCCACACTTGACTCGTCGAGGGCCATCGCTATGATGATCACGTCTACTAAGGCTCTATTTTGTGTTTGTTGTTATTTATAATTCTACTTAGATATAGAAACACTTTAAATTCACCAAAAGAGTAGTATTGATACAACTTGTTTAAAACTAATTTTAAGTTTTATCTGCTATTTTGAGTTTCAGAGAGTAAAAATTACTTTTACCTACAATTGTTTAGGACGTGTTTGCCGCAAAGTGTCAGCTCTCTAACTTACGTACGACACGCTAGTTTAACTACAACTAGCCACAAACATTTGTATCATAATCATCATCACTTCAGCCATAAGAGCCGAACTAAACGCTTTGACAGTTCCTTTTTGGTTCGAGTAGCTAAGGTGTGGAATGAACTGCCTGTGTCTATATTCCCAGACAAGAACAGTCCCGGGACATTAAAAATTAGAATAAATGGGTATCTCTTGGATAGGCATGTAACATCCTCGTCTTCATCACTTACATTCAGGTGAGATGGGAGACAAATGCCTAATCCAACATTCAGTAAAAAAAAATAGTCTACTGCTGAACAAAGGCCTGTCACAGAGATTCCTCGTTCCAAGGGAGGATGTAGCCATACGAGCGCAGTTTCTTTGGCTTCTTGTGTTTCCGACGGTGCTGATGGGTAGAAATTGGTTGGACTTGGGAAGGGAATGAAGGTATTGGGATATTACTCACTCAGATTAATGTGTGAAAAAGCAAGTAGCAGTTCAGGGGGCCGAGCGCGCGTATCCGATGGCATACTTGCATCCACCGGCGAAGCCGACTGCCTCCGTGGTCCAGTGGTTAAGGCGTTTGTCTGAAGACCCGGGGGTCGTGGGTTCGATTCACACGGGAACCATGCTTTGTTTAGTTGTTTCCAATTTGGTTAGGACATTGCAGGCTTAAATTACCTGATTGTCTGATAATAAAGAGGATTCCGTGCTTCGAGGGACACGTTAAGCCGTTAGTCCCGACTGCCATCTGGTAGTCGTTAAAGAAACCACGTCAGAGGCCGAGAGACGGTTCCGAAGAACTCTGACACGAGACTGACCGTGAGACACGAAATGATGACCGGCCAACGGCCTATGAAAGCGTAGGTAATTACTGAACCGATCATCATGAAATTTTGCATACACGTTATCTGGGGTACGGAGAAAGACATAGGGTATAGGGTACATTTTATCCCGGGAAAAAGTACTGTTCCCGAGGGATCGACATTGACGCGGGCGGAGCCTCGTGGGTTAAGGCTAGTGCAATAATAAATCATATGTAATATCTCCATTGTCCATTTGTACATAATGTTTGTTCAACTTTGTCGTATTTACTAGTTGCTGCTGGCTTATTTTTTTCCTTGAAGAAATTTCCTCAAGACGTTGCCTAGTCATTTCTCAATAAATTTCCTTTATAGGAACAATAATGTAGCCAAGAAGAATGGCTGTATTGTAAATACATTGTAAGCCTATTTTAAATTATGATATTCCAAAGTATTCCGTTATTTTATTTCGCCTTAATAAAAATGAGATATTAAATTTGCAGGACAAAGTCAATCATTCTTTTCATTTTACAATATTAAACAATGATTCTTTTTTCAACGGCTTGTTGCGAATTTAATTTTATTGTGTCTTCCGTTTTCGGACGGCCGCTTTTTACGTTGTTAGGGCAAAATAACGGTATAAAAAATTCAAGTTATACATTTTTTCTAAAGAGTCCAGAACGCCATTAAATTATTTTGTTTTTGTTATGTAAATCCAACGATAAAGCGATACATTGTAGCGGAACAGGAGCAGATCCCTAGGTAATACTGTAGATGTTAACATTTTACCTCATGTACCTAATATAGTACTTGGAAAGTTTTTTATTACTGGAGTAGGCCGATGCAAGCACAACCTAGCCTGGGGATATGTCGTCCAGGAAAACGTACAGTGTGAATGTGGTCATGGAGATCAGACCATGTCACACCTTTTGTCATGTCCATTGTGCCACACTACCTGCACAAAGTACGACCTCAACTCTGCCTCAGCGAGTGGCGTGGCTGTCGCAACCTACTGGAGGGAAAAAAAAATAATATATTTTTAGAGGTTTTACGCCATCAACACGATAAGAAGAAGAAGTGTTTTATTACTAAAATAAATGTTTTATTACCCCTAAATGTAAAGTGCTTTAACGCTGTAAACACTGAAAGCAGCTTAAAATTCTCATAAAGTTAAAAACTTGCTTGCTGTAATTTTAAGCTACCACTTTTTATTCGTGGTTACAAATCATAAAGAAAATGACAATCTGCTAGTTTCTTTCGAGATAGTAACTACCGCGGCTTCACTCGCGTTAATATATATCCCTCGGGAGCAGTAGATTTTTTCGGGATGAAAGGTAGCCTATGTCCTTCCCCGAGCATCAAACTACCTCCATATCAAATTTCATCGCAATTTGTTTAATAGTTGAAGCGTGAAGTGATAACAGACAGACAGAGCTACTTTCTTTTAGGGCTTTTTCTACTTTGAGTTAATAAGTAATGTTAGTAGGGATTATGGATTTATTTTAATAAGTAAGTATGGATTATATTTGTATATTCAATCATATTGAAAAACTAAGCCAACAAATTCTACATCGTTACATTTACTTTCCAAAGGCTTTATAGTCAGACTTATAACACATATAATTGATGCTGCTTTAAGTGTAAAATATCCCTTTTATCAATAAAACCTCCATTAAAAATTCCAAGTCAATTAAACGATATTTAAATTGTTATTTGGAAAACATTCTTAACACAATAGTAGTTTAAAAATCGAAAAATTCAAAATGAAGTCTTAATGCGTGTAAGATATAACGTCATGGAAACCGCACGAATTACTACATTATTAACAAATTTTAATTTATCTACAGTGAATGAAATGAAAATAAGAATAAAGAACCTTATCTCCTTAAGTTTAGAAATTTCTACAGCCACCTTCCGAATCTTTCGTCAGGCTAGGTACTATAATATTGCATTGTCATCCATATTTACATATAATTTCAGGTCAATCATCTACATACAAGTGCTAGATAATTGAGTTGCAATATTTAACTTGAAACACTACACTCAAGATAAATTGCAAGTTAAATAAAAGTTTGTAAAATTGGTTGCCTTTTCTGGGAAACGAAAAGAATCCGAGTATATGACACAATATCTATCATTCAACACAATATCGTTCGCTCTTCCACCGACAAAGAAATCTCATCTGCAGTAAAGGCCCTGGAAATAAATCTTTGCACCTCCCTGTAGGGCAAATTACACGGTGATATCCCGGCCAAAATGCTGGGAGCCCCGTGATGTCATCGTATTAAGGTGCAACGTGGACAGGATAGGGTTATAGGGATTTATTTAACGACACACGTATAAGAAATAGCATCTGTCATGTTTAGTTCATTATATGTAAGTTGATTATTATAATCAATAACATTTGAATCAATAACTTGATTATAATCATCAACTTACATTTTAATTAATATTTACTAGCTACAAAACTAAAATTAATTAATCATATCTAAAATAAAAACCTACCTATAAATAAAAACCTAACTGTAAATAAAAACCTACCTATAAATAAAAACCTACCTTTAAATAAAAAATGTCACGCAGGTCATTGCCCTACGGTAATGTGCCCAGAAGACTGGCAGCATTTCCACGTTGAATGGCAATTTTATCAACTAGGTATGACAGAAGCTATATTTCCTTTACGAGTGTCATTAAATCGGGTCTAGGACACAAATCGCCAGTCAATGCATCGCCGGTCGCATCGAGCCCGTTACATCGACGGTTTACTATAATGAAGGTACACGATATCACTGGTACGCTACATCGACAACCCACAATATCGATGGTAAACAGCGTCGAAGGCGCACAGTATCGATGGTACGAGTAGTAAGCATCGATGGCGCATCAAATCGATGGTAGCCTGTATCGAAGGTGCATAGTATCGATGGCAAGCTAATCAATCCTGCCCACGATCCAGCGGCGGCCTTAACCGAAAGAGAATTAAACCAGTATTCTCCTTGCTTTAATCACATTATTACTAAATAGTTATTAAAATACCTAAATTGACTCCGGGCGGCAGATATTTCTGTCCTGGATAAGTTTCGTTTGCCAATTGTTTGTGAGCTCATCAACGGCGATCTCATCATGTCTACTGGGGTTTTGTGTTACTACAGATTACCTAATGTGCTACTGGCCCAGAAAGCGAGGCCCTTGCAAGCGCTAGGTCACGGGTGGGTGCCCCGTTCGCCGCCCCTAAGGCCACTGATAATATCAATTAATTACGTTATAATATACATACCATAAACAAATCTATACATATAATAAAACAGTAAAAATATTTTGTCTGTACATTTAGAAATTTTGACTGAAATGGATAGAGGGACACTTAAAAAGAATAATAGAAAGCAAAAATTTTTTTTTCGAATTTCTTGTCTGTCTGTCTGTCTGTCTATCTCCGAAAATACTGAACCGATTTACTTCAAACTTTCACCAATTGCTTTGTTTTAACTCAGAAAAACATCTAAAGTTTGTTTCATCAAAATCGGTTCATTAAAAAAAAAGTTATCGTCATTGGAATGAACTCAAGGCATTTGTTTGCCTGCAAATATACACGGTGAATTTTTTATCGTTTAGGACCCTTAAAGGGGTGACTCAGACCATCAAAATGAACAACTTTTGCTATAGGAACAGTGCTGGGAACTCAAAAAAAATTTGACATTCCTATACAAACTGGCCGGGTGGCGGGACTCTTTTGTATGGAAATGACGAATTTTTTTTTGAGTTCCCAGCATTGGTTCATATTGATAATAAAATATATAAAATGCCATAGAAAATGCTGTTCATATTGATGACCTGAGTCACCCCTTTAAGGGTCCAAACTGTTCCTGAGGGATGGACACTAACGGCGGCGGCGTAGCCGCGGGCAAACGGCAAACCAACCGAAACTGCTGCGCCTAGAAATTTGGTACAGGGGTTCTTTTAATGATGTGAGTGAGCGCTAAGAAAGTATTTTTAAGAAATTTAACTATTAAAGGGGTAAATTTTCTCATTTCCGGACTTAGAAGTATTAAAGTAGGTATATAAGTTCTCGATTAAAATTAAAAAAAGATGTGTGTAGGTAGATGAAATTTGCAAACTTCCCCCCTTAAGGGGTAAAATGGGCGTGGGTGGGTGGTATAAACTTTGTATGGAAATTTTCTCATTTCTGGACTTAGACGTATGAAAATAAGTATATAAGTTCTAGGTTACAATTAAAAATATCTGTGTAGGTAAAATGGACGATAATTTCCTCTGAAGGGGTAAAATAGCGGGGTAAAGATTGTATAGGAATTTACTAATTTCTAGACTTAAAAGTATGAAAATAGGTAAATAAAGTGACGATTACAATTGAAAAAGATACAGATCTTTTACAAATCTTAGTAGGTCAACTGGAAAAAAATCCCCCAGAAGGGGGGAATTACCTTTTTGATTTCTGGACTATGAAATATGAAAATAAATAGGTATGTAAGTTCTCGATTACAATTAAAAAAGATATATGTGTGTGTAATGGACAAAATTCACTCCTAAAGGGGTAAAATGGGAGGGTAAAGGATTTATGGAAATTTTCTCATTTCTGGACTTAGAAGTATAAATAATATCCATACTAATACTAATATTATAAATGCGAAAGTAACTCTGTCTGTCGTTTTTTTACGCTTCAACCATTGAACTGATTTGGATGAAATTTGGTATGGAGGTGTGAGGGCCCGGGGAAGGACATAGGGTATGTTTGATTCCGGGAAATTCTAATGTTCCCGAGGGATCGACACTAACGCGGGCGGAGCCGCGGGCAACAGCTAGTCTTAAATATAATATAGAATATTAAGTAGATCTGAGACTTACTTTGGAGTAGTCGAGTCAAAGAAAAACTCATATTTCTAATTTCATCATCATCATCATCACTAGGTCCTTTTTAGTCTCCACTACAGGAGCACAAACCTCTCTGTACTACTAGAGCCATACTTATTTCTAATTTGCTGTCGATTTAATATAGTATAGGTATGAATGTAAAGCAACGCTGGGCATGATCCCCACTGGGATAGGTGACCACAAGGCACGTTAAGCCGTTGGTCCCGACAGTCATCACTACATGGCGGTCGTGCAGCTAAGTAAAGAGTCGCTCATAATTGTTTAGATTTATTTATTATATAATGTAGGTAAATAACATTAACTAAAAGATCAATAAAAAAAGCTTCTTATTTTTATTTCTGTTGTTTAGGAGTCAAATAATTTAATCGGCACTACTTTGCTTTGATCTCTTTTATTTTAGTAGTTTTTTTTGTTACATATAATTTTGATAGAAAAATAATACCTGTACGAACATAAGTATAAATTTTAATGGTTTTTTCTTTAAAAAAAGTTCTGCTTTATTATCTGTTCATGTTCACTTCATTGTGGTTTTACGATGATATTCTTTAGCTGAAACTGGGTTCTACTAAACGCAACGACTGAACATTTCATGGAAGAGTTTTTCAACCCTTCAATCAAATTCGAATTATCTGGGATATGTCTATGTTGCAAGAGTAATATTGTTTCATGTTCAATCGATACATTCATTAAATTTATTTACTGTGCACATGTAATGTGAATTTCTTCCATGCTGGTCTGGGTGAAAAGAAAAAAACGTAGAATGTGCCAGCTGCTTCTCTTCGCATGACGCAATGGGCGCAGGAATGGGCGAAAATCTAAAGAATCATAACATAAAGCGATCTGCATAGTATCGATGGCAAGCTAATCAATCCTGCCCACGATCCAGCGGCGGCCTTAACCGAAAGAGAATTAAACCAGTATTCTCCTTGCTTTAATCACATTATTACTAAATAGTTATTAAAATACCTAAATTGACTCCGGGCGGCAGATATTTCTGTCCTGGATAAGTTTCGTTTGCCAATTGTTTGTGAGCTCATCAACGGCGATCTCATCATGTCTACTGGGGTTTTGTGTTACTACAGATTACCTAATGTGCTACTGGCCCAGAAAGCGAGGCCCTTGCAAGCGCTAGGTCACGGGTGGGTGCCCCGTTCGCCGCCCCTAAGGCCACTGATAATATCAATTAATTACGTTATAATATACATACCATAAACAAATCTATACATATAATAAAACAGTAAAAATATTTTGTCTGTACATTTAGAAATTTTGACTGAAATGGATAGAGGGACACTTAAAAAGAATAATAGAAAGCAAAAATTTTTTTTTCGAATTTCTTGTCTGTCTGTCTGTCTGTCTATCTCCGAAAATACTGAACCGATTTACTTCAAACTTTCACAAATTGCTTTGTTTTAACTCAGAAAAACATCTAAAGTTTGTTTCATCAAAATCGGTTCATAAAAAAAAAAGTTATCGTCATTGGAATGAACTCAAGGCATTTGTTTGCTTGCAAATATACACGGTGAATTTTTTATCGTTTTGGACCCTTAAAGGGGTGACTCAGACCATCAAAAAGAACAACTTTTGCTATAGGAACAGTGCTGGGAACTCAAAAAAAATTTGACATTCCTATACAAACTGGCCGGGTGGCGGGACTCTTTTGTATGGAAATGACGAATTTTTTTTTGAGTTCCCAGCATTGGTGCATATTGATAATAAAATATATAAAATGCCATAGAAAATGCTGTTCATATTGATGACCTGAGTCACCCCTTTAAGGGTCCAAACTGTTCCTGAGGGATGGACACTAACGGCGGCGGCGTAGCCGCGGGCAAACGGCAAACCAACCGAAACTGCTGCGCCTAGAAATTTGGTACAGGGGTTCTTTTAATGATGTGAGTGAGCGCTAAGAAAGTATTTTTAAGAAATTTAACTATTAAAGGGGTAAATTTTCTCATTTCCGGACTTAGAAGTATAAAAGTAGGTATATAAGTTCTCGATTAAAATTAAAAAAAGATGTGTGTAGGTAGATGAAATTTGCAAACTTCCCCCCTTAAGGGGTAAAATGGGCGTGGGTGGGTGGTATAAACTTTGTATGGAAATTTTCTCATTTCTGGACTTAGACGTATGAAAATAAGTATATAAGTTCTAGGTTACAATTAAAAATATCTGTGTAGGTAAAATGGACGATAATTTCCTCTGAAGGGGTAAAATAGCGGGGTAAAGATTGTATAGGAATTTACTAATTTCTAGACTTAAAAGTATGAAAATAGGTAAATAAATTCACGATTACAATTGAAAAAGATACAGATCATTTACAAATCTTAGTAGGTCAACTGGAAAAAAATCCCCCAGAAGGGGGGAATTACCTTTTTGATTTCTGGACTATGAAATATGAAAATAAATAGGTATGTAAGTTCTCGAATGTCAAATAATTTAATTGGCACTACTTTGCTTTGATCTCTTTTATTTTAGTAGTTTTTTTTGTTACATATAATTTTGATAGAAAAATAATACCTGTACGAACATAAGTATACATTTTAATGGTTTTTTCTTTAAAAAAAGTTCTGCTTTATTATCTGTTCATGTTCACTTCATTGTGGTTTTACGATGATATTCTTTAGCTGAAACTGGGTTCTACTAAACGCAACGACTGAACATTTCATGGAAGAGTTTTTCAACCCTTCAATCGAATTCGAATTATCTGGGATATGTCAATGTTGCAAGAGTAATATTGTTTCATGTTCAATCGATACATTCATTAAATTTATTTACTGTGCACATGTAATGTGAATTTCTTCCATGCTGGTCTGGGTGAAAAGAAAAAAACGTAGAATGTGCCAGCTGCTTCTCTTCGCATGACGCAATGGGCGCAGGAATGGGCGAAAATCTAAAGAATCATAACATAAAGCGATCTGGCTAGCTGTTTTGATTCCTTTTTCTACCTTTACGCCCACTAACACGCTAAACGTGGCCTTTTGGTCTTATGACCTTGGGCTCTGTCTACCCCGTAAGGGAAAAAGACGTAGTAATATGTATGTTGTAATGTGAAGAAAATCAAATTACTTATTTGTCTATTAGGCATAGAGTAACTAAACTACAAAACATTGACA
The DNA here is from genome assembly GCA_947532085.1 of Elegia similella. Taxonomy (NCBI): domain Eukaryota; kingdom Metazoa; phylum Arthropoda; class Insecta; order Lepidoptera; family Pyralidae; genus Elegia; species Elegia similella. Next base: position 23,984,442 of record OX383930.1, read on the forward strand.
AATTAACTTTCTCAAATCATCACTACATGTTGGCAGGTAATAGTCTACCTGCAAACTGACATTTGTCTTAGGCAAAACTACCCACAATAGTTTTTAATAAAGTTACGGATGTATACGCAATATTGGCTCACGGTATCTGAAGGTCTTATGCTGAGCATGAGATTATATTTAAATTGATGAAAGGATCCCAAGCCGGTGGCAAGAAACTCCAAATTATGATGTCAAATACTTGTGTATATACCTGTAGCAAGACAGAAGGATACATTATGAACCCAATATTTTAAGGCTCGAGGCCTTCGTCACATTATTATTGAATAGAGACCCTCGGTTTAACGCCGTGAAGAGTAACTAAGGAGAATGAATAGGATCATACCCTCGGATCTATTGAAAGGCACCCCTCGTGTGATCTTTCGAAATGACTCGACACAAATAACGTTCAATATTATGAGATGCAAAGCGATTTCAGTTTATATATTCAAAGTATTTTGCTATGTAATTTTCAGGCGTGAGTTGCGTATTTTGTAAATGTCTGGAAATATAAGGGCGTGTTTTTTTAGTCGTAATGTAGGTGTCGATCAAACTAAAATGTAACAGCCGCTCGTACGTTTGTACGAAACCGCTCCGTTTCTAGGTTTTCGAAGGCATGGAAGGTAATAAATACGTGGTAATACATATTTTATTCTTAAGGCAAGATGCTAGCCTTACATAAACTACGCTACATAAACAATAACACAAACTGCAAACAATATACCAAGCCTCCCCTCATTATTTACCTCGAAAACTATCACTGAAATTGCACACCGCATTTTCCGCTTGGAGAGAACCGTTTCGCGACAATGCCTTTCAAACTGGTAGGATGATACCTAGGCATTGTGCCGCTTCCAGACCACTCGACGGCTCTCTTAATTAAGGGGGGCAATGCTCAAAACGCTGGTGGCACGTCGAATGGCCCATTCAAACGTGTGCCGTCTGCCGCGAGATAACGAAGCTCTCTCGGTTATTACCGCTTTCTTTCAACGTCTGTTAGGGTGACAGTTTAGAAATATGTGTAATATGTCTAGACTATTTGAAAATGATAGGTACTTTTGTTTTCCGTTTCGCTGAAGCTATAAGTATCGATATTGAAAACAGATTTTGTTTGCACATCAAAAACTTGACGAGGGGAACTTATTATTGTATGCAGATAATATTGTCTACCCCTTTCCATACTTGGTATTATAAACGCAATGATTTATAATAATCAACTGAGTTCGTAAGACCTACGTTAATAAACAAAATAAGTGAAAAAAATATGTTTCATCAGTGTCTTTGAATAGTATCTAGTAAAGTTTTCATTAAAATCTTGCGTGTGTATGTGTAATCAAACACGACCATATAAACAAATAGAAATAACTCTTAGTTGAAACTGACATTATTTTCTTGTTTTCAATTTACTTACCTACCAACTATTAAATTAAAAGTTAAAACGAAGAAACGCGCAATTTCCATTAATCTTAATGAAGAAGTGCATCCATCCGACTGAGTTCACAACTCATATCAAAACAGCTCAAATTGAATTTATTATTTTAAGAGAAGCCGGCAAGTGGCATTACGCTTGATTAAATAACGCAAGAAGCCGTGGCTGTATACCCTCTACGTCGTTGCCTCCCCGAAATGGATATGAAAAAGTATCGAGACGAACAATGGCTGCCATGGAAGTTATGACATCAAATAAAGTGCGTACAGAAGGAAATTCTTCTACCTCCTCCTCGTCATCTGACCCCTACTTCGATTGCATCCTCCACTATGGTAGCGTGGGAGGGGATAGTTGTTTTAGCAAAGATTTTACAGCCGGCTGTTGCCATACCTCCTTGGGTATCTCTAGAACTGCAGATCTGTGAAAATGCAGTATATGTATTTAGTCGCGCTAGAAATCGAAAAATCAGCCCCTCATGTGAAAATGAGAAAGAACTTCTTCTGAGCAGAGTGTAAAGTATGGCGATGAAACAATATAAGTAGACAGAGTTTATACCAAGTGCTACCCAGAGGCGACACGCATTGCGATATTTTTATCCATATTACATTACAATATGTGTTAACTCTACTGTACATACATGTAGCGGATTTGATTATTTAAGGGTGGCGGTGGCAGTTATGAAACCGCGTATATAATGAAACTTGAGTAGGATATGTTTGAAACAGTCAATAAATTATTTTCACAAGTGTTAGTTTATGGGCTAAAGAATGACTGTAGTATGAATATAAACATTGGGAAATGAAATAAAGTATTTTTTTATTGTATATATAGTATATCACATTTTAGTCCTTTTTTAGTACCAAGTCACATTTTTAGTACCAAGTTCTGACCAACCAGCGGACTTTGAAGCATCATTTTTAATATTTTTTGTCCGGATTTTGTGATCTTTATAATAACGCAACTCATATCTCTTCATATTATTCTGCCCTGTGCCGAAACATCTGATGTCATCACACCAAAGTTTCGAAGTCTACCTGGTTTCCTACGTCCATCTTCAGGAATCCATTTTGTTATAACAAAGCCTGCTGTAGAGCTCACATGTCAATAAAATATATACATAAATATTTTTTTAATAAAACGGTTTGAATATTAAGGAGCATAGAATATAGTAAAACTCTATCAAGTTAAAATTGTCTACCAAATTCTTGATAAATTCATTTGTCCGTTGCCTGGGAATTTATCTTTCAATATCTTAAATGGACCAGCAAAAATGTGGAGCTATTTTATGTGATCAAACCGGTTGTGGTATTGTGGACAACTCTGAGAAACCTTTTAAGGATTTCATCAAAAATATATATTCAACCTTATTGTAATAAGACAGGGTTTGTTTTAGGGCAGCATGTTATACCTAGGTGGAATAAATGGCAATGTATAGAACTGGTTGTCCCGTTAACCTATGGAGTCCAGAGTAATGATACTGGGAATACGGGATTGTTCAGATAGCAGTTAGTATTTCATTGCACTTATTGGTAGATAAAACTTATGGAGATGTAGGTGTTTATTGGTGACTTTATAATGAGCTATCAGCTAGTACTTTTGTCACTCTTAATCAACATCTTCATGAGGTTGCTTCGAGCAAGACAATAAAACTAAAGGAATGCTATCATAATTTTTATGATGGCAAAAATAGAAATAGACCGCCTTAGTGCGAGTCGAACTAGTGTGTTGAGTATTCCGTACCTTTTTTTCATTTATTGTAGGTTTTCTAATATTTATTATATTTAAAAAATATTTAATTTATTTGTTTCAAATTGTTATAATCACTGGTTTCCTATATAAGGTAAGGTGAATGGTAAATTGTCGTGTATTTTGTTGAATAACTAAAACAGTATATCACTTGCACCCATCCCACTAGGGACTGCGCCCGGGGTTGCTTAACATGCTTAAATGCATGAGCCCGATGGGTTCCTCCTAACCTAACAGTCGTAATACTTATAGAAACAATTTTCTTTCGTAGCAGTTTAGTACCAATAAGATCGCGACCCTCCAAAAAACATCGCCGGTTTGTATTGTATTTATTTTTAGTTCGACTGAAAAGCCTTCTTAACAGTCACTTCCTTTAAAAAGCTTTATTTGAATAAGCCAGTACGCAAAAAATCTATCGAAGGCTCGTTTCACCAAGATGAAAACAAAAGGTCAACAATGGTTTTCCGCTCCGCAGAGATCAAAGAACCAAACTCGTGCCTTATAACAGAGTCCTGCGGTTTTATTCAAGTTCCCGCCTAATAATCCCTAAATTGTATTACAATAAATTGAGACAGGAAGTTGATTTGGGGGCGGTTATTTGTTAAAGGAGAACTTTATAAGTGGTGACGATATTTTTCGTAATGATACTGTATACTAATGAAATACTAGCACTTTCACCCGCAGCTCCACCCTCGTCGATCCCTCGGGAATAGTACTTTTCCCCGAAATAAAATGTATCCTATGTCCGTACCCCAGACAACGGGTATACCAAATTTCAGCAAAAACATACAAACTCACTTTCGCATTTATAATATTAGATAGGACCAAAAGATTATTTGTTTGAGTATCTGAAGGAATCAAAAAGTATATTTGCATGTATTAATATATCTAACACATCAAAGTAACATAAATGGTAAATTACTCTAAAATAGCTTACACATAAGTTATTTCAAGATCTTGTCGTTTGGCTATTATTTCTCTAAGACAATGAAAGAATTACATAAAAATCTCTGTTATATTTAAAAATTCCTTTGTCATCTAACCACAAACAAAAATAAGAATTGACGTTTTTTTTTTTCTTCACATTCTCTGCAAATTGTAGTTACTCGTGACTCAAAAATAGCTCACCTGAAAGTACTTCAACGAAATATTCTGTTCTTGTTCCATAAACACCTCCACGTAACTAAAATTAGTACGTAAGTACATAAAATATGTTGTTTTTTTATCTTACATCTTAAAATAACAAGTCGTAAACTCTCGATATTTAACAGAATTTATTTCATGACATGTGTATGATTTATTCAAGTAAGTTCGAGACTTGTGTTATGGGATACTAACTCAACGATACTATATTTTATAACAAATACATATATAGATACACAGCCAAGACCCAGGCCAATCTGAAAAAGATAATTTTCCATCATGACCTGGCCGGGGATCGAACCCGGTCACTCCGTGTCGCAGGCAGGCGTGTTGACCGCTGCGCCACGGAGCTAGTCAATAATAATATCCTGTGCTTTTTATACAATACAATATGTAAAGAAAACCTTGTCCGACCCTTTAAGGGGTGATTTAGCCCGTCGAGATGAATAACTTTTCCAATGAGACCAATGCTGGAAACGCAAAACTTATTTTGACGTTCCCATACAAATTGACCGGGTGGCCGAACATTGTTATGTAGAAATGTATTTTTTTTTGAGTTCCCAGCTTTGATCCCATAGGAAAAGTTGTTCATATCGACGGGTTGAGACACCCCTTCAAGGATCGGACACGGTTTTCTTTACATATTGTATAACATCTAAAAATAACAAACAAGTGGTAAACTTTTGCAAATTACACAAAGTCTAAAGTTTGAATAACAGATTGAGACTCGAGAGACAAACATAACAGACAAAAAATGGAGCAGTATTACACGTTTTCTCAACCTACTACGGGCACTTCCAAATACGCCAATAACACCTAGTCTACTTCAAATAAGGTAAGGCTGCCTCCACACTACGGTCGTTCACCTAACGCTAACTGCAGGTCAGAGAAAGGTAAAGATGTGGCACATAGCATTTTAAAATCGAGTATATATTTTGGTGGTACCCATTAAAAGGGCGCTCCGCTTATATACAGATATTTCGTTTATACGCCCAGAGATGAAATGGTATCGCGTGTTACGGACCGATCATTCAAATTTTTCACTCTTTCGATAGGCAATCAATTACATGTATTAAAGATGTATAATCAATCTTTAACATTGAGACTACTTTGGCAATCAGGATCCACTTGTGACTCCAGGAACAGTTGCAAGTGATGACGATGACTAAAGTGATTACTAAATCATCGCTAGAATCCCTAGACAGAGTTTGGCAATGCCTTTTTGTGCATTGCCAAACTCTATATATTCTTCTTCTCAGTCGTACACTCCTGACGGAGTGGTCGTGGTCATGGATCATCTGTTAAGTTGGTTGCGGCTTTTGCAATATTTCTCAATTTTTCTCTATTAATGGCATTGCGTGTACACTCCGTAAGGGAACACTTCGTAGCTGTTTTAATGAGATCCGTCCATCTTGTGGGTGATCGGCCGCGAGAGCGTTGACCTTCGACTCTTCCTTGCACCATCAATCGTTCCAAAGAGCTTTCGTTGCGGGTGATATGACCAAACATCTTCAAGATTCGTACTTGTACAATACTCTATATATAAGCTGTTCCAATTCAATCTACGTATTTCAGAATGAGACAGCTAAGAAGTTGCAATCAAGCTATCTCTCTTGTATGTCCTCTATGTTTTCTATTATGGAAATTATATAAACGGTGACGGTAATGGAGGTGTGAATCGACTGTTTGTGTTCGAGTAGTTATTTCTGAGGAGTCGTGGCTTGGGATTATGTTTGGGTAATTGATGCAAATCATTGCACTAAACTGTTCAAACTATTGCACTTTACTGTCCGTACAAGACTTATAGAAAGTCATTATCATAGTCTGAGCCCAAGAAGTTGCCCTAAAAATATCTCTACATTTCTGTTCTCTGCAATTGTAGCGTAGTGCATACCACGTTTACCATTATGGCCATTATATGGCCGGCGACGGTAAGTGAGGTCCGCGTCGACTGTTTGTGTTCGAGTAGTTTTTGCCGAGGAGCTGTGGCACGTGGCAGATTGGTTTGAATGAGTTGCATGATGGAAATCTTAGCTGTTGTTTGTATGAGTAATCTTGTAGAATTAAGACGAGACATATTAAAATTTATGACAAAATACGGGATTAATTCGTACCTATTTGATTCATATCTATGTACAAATCACATCTTTAGACCTAACGGGGTAGACAAAGCCTAGAGCTATAAGACCTTAAAGCCAAGCAAACAAAACTCTTTATTTTGACTAATTAATACTACATACATGTATAATTTGTAACAAGTGGCGAATTGATATTTAAGGGGCATGATAAATCCAAGATCGTACAAACAAGAAAAAGTACAAACATCGAATATTCAAAATTAATGTTAACGTCCCATAGAAAAGGTAGCTGATTGCTCATTTTGTAAAGTATGTCGAAGTTTCTTTCTAGTTTCGAAGTACGTATTCTGGGAAAATATGTTCAATATTGACTTATTTGTAACGCCCTATAGGCGTATATAGATATACAAGCTTTCCATTTAAGAGTTCATCAAAACTAAATAAAAGCAAAACAGATATTAAACACCAAGCAAATTGATAACACTGCCATTTACAAAATTTAATCCTTTGATTGGTAGATACAATAAAAAGCAATTTAGCTTTGCATTTTTTAAACCAACAGGGCGCAATCAAAATGATAAAAGTAAAGTAAGCAATAAGATATATATCCATGCCAGTCTTCTGCATTATTCACTAACAAAATCATTAAGTCTAATTCACATATGAACTCCTAAGGCACAGTTAGTAACAGTAAACTAATACTGCTGCAGTCATTACACATAATCAATTGTAATCTAAATTTAAAACGTGTGAGCGTCATAGAAGCCTGTAATCATAAAATATAAAGAGGACAGAATAGAAACTTGCCACAATGTGAGCTTTAGAATTTAATGAATATGGAATTTCAAGGTGTCTCGATGGAAGCCGAACAAAATAATGTTCTTATTTTAAAAGAGATACATCTTATGACAAAAAAATGAACGAAAGATATATTGTGATGTTAGACTGAAACATCCTTATATTATTTAAGAAACGCGGTTAACGGACCTTCCTAGTTACTTTCGATAGCATCTAGGATAGAATAAATCTTGATTTCAACTATTAATTATTGTGTCATAGTTAATTGATTAATCTCTCACGTTTATTTTAATTCAACCGTCTTCAGAAAATGATAATTCTCATTTCGTTGAAAGCGTTTTTACTTACTTTTATTTAGTTTCACCTGTCCCGATGTTTGTCTGTAATCAATTCTTGCAAGTTAAATTTGATCCACTTCCTGGTTACCGATTGAGCTGAAATATCGCATGCATGTGTAAATCAGATGACAGTACAATATTATGGAATGGTTGGCTAGTCTGATGATGGAGGCAGAAGATGGCCATATGAACTCTTAAACTAACCAACACACCAATCGTGTTTGGGCTCATTTGATTTGTTTTGGAAAGCACTTTACAGTGTTGATTAGTTTACAATAAATTTTATCACAAAAATATTTTTTGCATTAAACCTTGTTTTATTTATGTTTACCTCATAAATATAACTCAGTCACTCAATAACCGATTTGAAAAACTTTTTTTTTATTTGAAAGGGTGTACTTTCAAATTGAACCTATTTAAATTTCATTAATATGGGTTCAGGAGTTTGATTGAAGTCGCCTTTTTTTACCTAAAAGATTATGATAAATCTTATCGATTTTAAGAAATGTCCTCTCAAACCTCGTGAAAAAGCATGCTTGCCTAAAACCTGAAGATTAGAAGGAACTTCCCTCTGGTCAGGACAAAAAATTACCTTTTAGGAATGAGTTATTTCAACTGTATAGTTAAATGACGAAGTCTAGAACTTTGTCACGGGCTATTATTCCGTAATCTCCTTAATTTGTCAGAGAAGCCTGCAATCATAGGCCGGCGAACCCATCGGTCGATATATTGTTATCTACGCTTTGTTGGGGCGCCTTTGTCGAGGCAGCGTCGAGTGTGAACGAGCCTTTATGCGGTTTTATACTGATTGCTTTTAGAACGGACTTTTCGTTTGTTTCACTTTTTCATTTGTGACGTGACGCGGGAAAGACTGTTAGTTGTTTACGCGGAATCAACATTGCCTTTTTTTTCAATCTTGGATACATAGATACTACGAGTAGCTTTTGCCATGGTCTTTCGTTATGTTGACAGAATGAAATGTATTGTGTCGTTTTTAATTGAGTTGCAAAAAAGGAAGAGGGTATCCATTCGACTGTATTTTTTAAATGTTTGTTACCTCATATGTTACCATATAACGACAACATATATGAACCGATTTTAAAGAAATGTTTGAAAGGGTATGCCTTTAAATTGGTCCCACTTAAATTTCAAAATCAGTTCAGTAGTTTAATTGAAGTTTTTTTTTACATGAAATATTATTTTACCCATCGAGCGCGACAAAAGCAGACAATGGATTTTCTATTGTTATGCGGACCAATCGGGCCGCTTGGGGGTTGAGTGGTCAAAACATGTCAATGTGCATGCAAAACTACATGACGATCAATGATGGATTGAATATCAATACAGGCGTAATAGTATGAGGGTCTGAAAGAATTAAACTAAATTTCTTCGCTTACTTTATTAACTATCGAATCAATCAGATTTAGAAACGTGAACAATAGTCAAAAACTAGTTCACTGTTTTATTTATTATTCTTCTTTTACTATAATTAAACTAATTGTATTTGCAATTCAAATCATCTACTCCAATGAATTTGAAATCTCATTATACCATAGAACCTATAGTCTACCGTTCCTATTGCGATAGGGTCAGCTGACCCCTAATTATAAATGGATCGTTAGATAAACGAGATCTTATGCGGTATCAGTAGAACTTTTTGTTTGAAGCATTTGGCGCGCGCCGATTGCTGTTAAAACAATGAGAAACAGTTACGAATGATGACTTCGTTTTGTCTGTTCGTTTTTTACTTTACATAGAAAGTAACAATAGTACAAAGAGTAGTAGAGTGACTATACTATTAAAGTAAACTAACGAGATGAACGTGGATCATCAGCTAACTTATTAATGAGATGAAACTTTTGTGTGAAGCATTCAACAGGCGCGCGCCGCTGATCGCTGTTCAAACAATGAGAAACAGTTACGAGTGATGAGTGTGCTTTGTCTGTTAGTTTTTGTTGCAAGGCGTTTGGTTTTCGTTGGAAATAACTGTTGTGAAGGACTTAAAATTGTTGCCGTAAATAATTAAATAAAACTGGCCAAGTGTGAGTCGGATTGACACACACTAATGGATCCGACTTCCGTACAGTGGTACAATATTTAACTGGGTCTGGCGGGGTTCGAATCCGGGACTTTCGCATAAGGGTTGCGCTCTAAGATAACTGAATCACTACCGCTTCACCTTCACCTTTTAGGCACAGAGCAAAAAAATCTACCTTAACGTACTACTTAAAATCGACAAGACTGAAAAGGAAATATGCAAAATTATGTATGTAATTTTCTTTAACTCCAGCTCAACAATCTCGGTGGACGGAAATCCTCTATAGTCCAGAACTGAAAAATAAAGACAAAATTAGTGTAATTATAATTACAGCTGAATAGAATTAATTCATTTGTAATGCCTTTTTATATTTTATTCAGAAAGAACAATTACTTTCTGCTCAGTCGGTATTTTTTTTACTTACTTTTTGCCATTGTCAGAAATTTTTAACGCAATACGTATATTTCTTTACACTCGTATTGAAATATGTATAACCCATTCGGTTTCAATACTAACATTTTATGATGCCAACATTGTGATCCATGTCTGTCATGGCTTTATGGGGATATAAAATGACATGCTTATAATAAAAACGAAATGACTGAACGGAAAGCATTTCTACAAGATCACTTCCTGTTTTCTTCTTCAATACGGAAGAAAAACTTTTATTTTGTTATACGTTTCAAATATTTTATGACTCCGAGAGGAAGAATACACAGTGGATAAAATAATACGTACAAGTTTTTAGTATTCAACCGTAAAAAACTGGTCAAATGCGTTCCGAACCATTATGTATAATAAGTTTAAAATTATTAAAAATATTTTTATTATATGATGTAACTAAAAAGTTAATCTTTCGCAATTTTTTCCTTATCTGTGTTATAAGACGTTGCTTCGTACCTAATTTCAAGATTCTGAGTTTACGGGAAGTACCCTGTAGGTTTTGATTCCATTGCGAATGTCGAAACTTTGCAGCATAAACGGCTGTATCTTTTGATCGCGTTAGCTTAGAAGTCTGAATTTTTCACAGCTCCAAGGGACAGTAGACTTCAGTATTTGATATGAAATTCAGCTTGATATCTCTTCGGGTTCCTGAGAAAAAAGCTATTGACAGGTACAGACAGACACACAGACGGACAACAAAGTGATCCTATAAGGGTTCCGTTTTTTCCATTTTCAGGTATGGAACCCTGAAAATTACGATATATTTTCTCTGAGCTTTTATACTGAGTAAGTTCCTATATATTACAAGTATTTATTTAAAAACACATGAAGATATATTTCTAAAATACTCGTCTTACGAATGAGTAACGAATCGTAGGCTATTACATACCCAAAGGATGTTATCGTACATGCGTCATAAATTTTGGTTAAGTTTCAAATATTGACAACAAGAGATTTGGGACAAAATATTATTTGAGACTTTGTGTTATAAATAAATAGGAATAGATCACACAGATGGAAGAAGCCAGTTAAAATTATGATAAATAACATAGTTAATAGATTCAAGTGTTTCTTTGTGGAAGTCAAAGCTACATTTACTTGAGATAATTTTCACCACTGGTGGCGGAAGAACGCAAAGTAAATGATAAAGAACAATTAAAGACAGGATTATTCGATGCCGTGGACATTATTCTACTAATGAATGAGCTAATGATAGAGCTGAAGTCAACAACCTGAGATATCCCTACATTAATTACCATAGTATCTCATAACTTTTCACATACACCAGTGACACTACTTAATTCTATCTCTCCGATAGAAACCTAATGAGCCATAAACCACTATCGACAGTAAAAAAACTTACTTAACACCGTAAACAATCGGGCTTTAGCTGTATGAGGCTTTGTAGCATCTTAACCATAAATTTCTATGGGCTCTGTGCCGAGTCGGCAGCATACAGAGAAATTAGCCTTGGAATTAGGCTTCATAGCACAGGTGATTCTAGTGTTGTACAAACTTGAGTCCGAGAGCTTTTTACAACACATTTGCAAAACTTGACTAATTTTGCATACTTGGTAGACTAAGACAAAAGTCGAAGTCGACCCGAGCACGAGTCGTCACAGCACGCACTCAAGTTGACTAAGAACTAGAGTTGCAGAACTAACTCGAGTTCGAATACCAAACTCAATACAACTTCTAGTCAACAAACTCCAGTACAACAAGTTATACAAGGCATTACAATAATTCAAAAGTTTATTTGCTATTAATGATATGTACACTACAAATAACTACATTTTACACCACCCTTCATAGCTACTTACCAGACTCAGCGCGACTCTGTCAATAATCAGACTCGAGCACTTATACTGAACTCGAGGATATTACGGGAACTTGAGTATAACTAACACATCGAGCAGTGGAGTCCGTATTTATGAGTAGAGTCTTGTGATTTACAGTCGAGTCAGAATATTTAAACTCCCGGACTCGAGTTTTTTACAACACTAGGTGATTCCATAGCGTGTGAAATATTTTTATATAAAAGCAATTTACACCTAAGATGGATGGAACAATATTTTTAACACTTCCCGGAGTAAAATCGATTACAAGCAAAAGAATCAAGACGCCAGACGTTTCTGCAACTGTCATGCTAGGGCCGTAAACAGGCATTACGGCATTATGTAGTTTAATATCATCGTACAGCGCCGCAGACCGCTGCATCTGCGGTTTATAGAGACGTCTGCAATCGAAAGTTCTCATAATGTTGACCGGGAGAGCGCAAAGCGTCTACGTTTCAACTTGGGCAAAAAATCGTCGTAAGTCCATCTGTCCCCCTGTCCGCAGTTCTTCTCTGCAGCTCGCATTTCTCAACCGATTCTCGTAAAATTTTATGAGATACGATTAATGAATAGATTTTATTGTCGACTCAGTTTTTTTTTTAATTTATGAAACTCAATAACTCTACATCTCACATAATCAACAGTTTATCGTCTTCATTGTTCAAAGTTATTCCATATTAGAAAGCAAGAAATTAAAAAAATACTTTATTTGCCAGCTCTTCAAGCAACATCGATAAGACGCTGTGTCTCTGAATCTATCGTGGCCGTAAACAGGCATTAATCGTACAGTATCGCAGAAACACTGCAGCCGCAGTTTGTGGAGACGGCTACATTCCAAAGTCCTCATATAGTTTATAGAAAATAAGCACAATGCTAATCAATCAATCAAACGCTCAATTTCAGACAATATTGACCACTCAACTACATAGGTTACTCAACTACATAGCAATCGCAATATGTAGATCCAAAATACACCTACCATAATCTCCAATACAGCTTACATCGAGCTTTCATGTACAAGCGCTAGTCGGGGGTCTAAACCTTAATATACTTACTCAATATTAAGTCGTAAAGAGAAAAACAGATTTAATTTCACCCGAGCTGCAGAGCCGATGGCGCCGGCGACGTTTGTGAAGTTTACGACGACAGCTTGGTCTAATAATATTGTTTGAAGAGTGTATTTGTGATCTAAACATTATGCATAACAGTGCAGCCGTAAAACTTACATACAAACATATTTAATCTCGACTTTATCCCTGACGAGGTCGACAGAGCTAAAAGCTGTAAGATCCAAAGCTGCTCTACAAAAGCTTTTTTTTTACTAAATGTTGGATTAGGCATTTGTCTTAAAGTCAAAAATAATCTCAAAATTTTGCTCTACAAAAGCTCAGCTAATTCAGGTTAGAATGTCAGTTATGGAAGCTCATAACAACTAAAAGTTTGTAATTTGTGGTATAGAGAACTGCAAATACTTTGCTGAACATCTTTTGTTAACAAAACAACAAAATGGGGAACAATTTTGGCTCATGAGGAATAATTTTCAGTGCAAATAGTATACATAATATAGTAACTTAAACCTCTTGTTAGTAATTTTAATTTGATGAAGTAAACCGTTATGAAGTAAACCCAGCGAATTAACGTAGGTACTTCACAGAAATCCAATCCGCTGCAAACGACAGTTTTATTGCAACGTCAACGAGTCTCACTTTTAATATTTTAATTAAAACTGAACGGTGGGCTAACAACGCCATCTCGAGGCGGAAACGTGGAAATAGCGTACAATATTTACTGTTATTTATAGTGTATAATAAGCAATCGACGGCCAGCCCCGGATGACAGAGGTACTGCAGTGTCATACTGCGTATAAATTAATCTACTACATTCCTTTGAAGAGGTAAGTCAGACCGTCAAAATGAAAAATACTGGGATCACGAAAAAAATGTTTAAATCTCTATACACAAGTGTTTTAGTTCGGTCGGCAATTTGTATGAAAATGACGATTTTGTTTTGAGTTCCACATTGATCCCATGTGTAAAAGTTGTTCATTTTGACGGGCTAAGTCATCCCTTCAAAGGAACATTCCTTCGAACATTACTATTCACGCTGGTTGGCTGGTATTATACACGCTGGTCGTTACATGTAACAACATGTAACAATAATCTTATTCTAATACTTATTGGGTTTATAAAAGACGGTTTAGAAGCAACCTGCGACTGTGTTTATTTTAGTAATTTTTATCCACAGGTATTATATTTGATGTATATGAACAAAATTTTAATCAAAACAATTGAATTGAACATAAAGATAAAACTACATTCTCCATCAGTTTATGTCTGCTAATTTATTAAACTCACTCTTTTTCAGAACATTTTTATACGAAGTTATAGATTAAAAATTTTTGACCATGCTATAGGAATCAACGCTACAGCAAACCGAAATATAGATTTCGGATCGTCATTTATCAACAGAACAAAAATATATTTCGATCGGCGAGATATACAGTCGCCCACATTTGACAGATAATAACATTATCCGATCTCAGGTCATTTTGAAATATACAGAACCCACCGTTTAAATTGATCGCTACCATCTGCGCCCGGCAAAAGTTCAGTGTGAAATGAAATCGTTTATCGTGGAACAGAATAACATATGACTCTGCCATTTGGCATGTAGATTAGGTTGATTTTCTTTTATGCGGAGTAACGTAGTGCTTATAGAGTGTCGAGCACGTATAGGCAGATAATGCTGTCGGGCAAAATGCTCGCTAGTTGTACGTGAATTTCGCACAATTTTTCCTCGCACAATTTTCTCCCGTTCGATTCTGATTGACTGAACAAAGAGTACTAAAATGAATACAAATACGACGGTTTTTACTTTTTGTCTGCTGTCATTTGAAGCAGTCGTTCGGAATATTACAGTAGGAAATTTCTAAATAATTTTGACGGAATAATAATGATAAAAATGCTTAGGCTACGAACCGTTACGCAGTACGCTACGTAACATTACCTACGAAATATTTTATTTTACCTTTCTTAACGTTGATTTAATACTATTCTTGCATATGTAACAATAAGACTTTTTCGAAAAATAAGAAACAGGAAATTTTATTTTTGGCTTAATAGTAAATCAAATCAACTTATTTATTTGCTTTAAATGTGTACATTATACTTAGGTGGAATACATAAATATGAGTTACATTTACATACACAACTTTAGCAGGCACGCAAAATTTTAGTCATTTTATATATAATTAAAAAAAAAAGATATATACCATGCCACTTAAATATTGATAAATATAAAATATTAATTCAAAATAAACAATTAAAGATATAATCAAGTCAACAAGTCCAAAATACAATAAAAATCAACATAATATTACAAACAAAACATACAACAAATTCATTATTTTCATTCAAATAATCCTTGATGGAATAGTAACATCTGTCGGTACTGTAGTAGTCACCACTATCTTTTTAGAAATACTTGATATTATAAAACAGCTCTATTCCGTGCTTGCATCTCTTTTTATACTTGCGGCCTGTGGGTTAGGCACTCCAACGTACGCTAAATTCCCTCCGCGTTCAATATAACAACCCGTTCATCACGCTGTTGCGGCTGCCGCGTTTCTGCAACGCGTCGCTATGTTAGCTGAGGCGCATGTACATAGATGGTGTTCAGGCCACTATGCGCACGCAAGCGTGCAGCATCTATGATGTGGCAGACGCGTGACAGCGACAACAGTCTACTGCGTGTTGGGGACCGCTTGGATGGTCCTTTTATGGCCAGATGGGTAGCTGTGAACGTCCCGATTTCTCCCTGTGCGGGAGAAATCATCAATATAAAAAATATATCATCACCATCATCATCATCAGGTCTTTTTAGTCTCCACTGCAGGAGCATGGCCCTCTCTATACTACCGGAGCCATACTTGGCCAGAGCAGATAGAGGATTAAATATATATTAATTTATAACTATTATTTATTTCTTTAACTGTGAGTGTGTATATATTTGAGATTCTACTAACATAGGTATAAGTAAAATTTTAACCTACTAACAAAAATGGACTATAGTTGTCTGAACAAACAAATGATATAAGGATATTTTCAATGAATATTGAAAATATCCTTATAATGGTCGTCGTCGTCGTCAGCCAGCAGGTCCTTTTAGTCTCCACTGCAGAAGCATGACCCTATCTGTACTACTCTTATAATAGTAAAATAACCTAAATAATTAATCCTTATAATGGTAAAATAACCTGAATAAACAACTATATTTCCATAGATTTTACGGGTAAATACGCTATCATAACAAGGGTGCGGTTCCGAGCTACGTTGCAGTCCTCGAGGCGTGCACGCACTTCACGTACATAAGTGGCCACTTGTTCCGGTAGTCTGCATCTACGCTGTCACGCTAAACTCGCCTTATCACCCTTAAAGGGTCTATTATATTCGGAATCCGATATAGGTACCATCGAGGTCATAAGTGCACTTTTGATCTCGATCGTACATGATAAAAGAAATGGGGCAGAGACCTTGATGTAAGGAGTTTTCCATCGTTATCAATATCAGATATAATTTTTGGAGCCTCGAATAGTATAGTAGCCAGTGTGAATGGGCGAACGTACTGTGTTCAGATTGCAGACGTTCTTAAAAAAGGAACTGTTAGAAGTACCCGAAACCATAGAGCATGTATGAGGAGAGTAATGAGTGTAGACGAAGCTAGAGATATATGTCAGGATCGTAGCAAGTGGATATCCATAGTCTGCCTACCCCCATGGGAAACAGGCGTGATAATATGTATGTATGTCAAATAGTATTGACCTGTATAAATATTGAGCTTCTAGGATTAGGCACAACTTTAACACCTTTAGTTGATGGCCTTAAATTATTATCTTTGTAAGGTAAGTCGTGATTCTATCCGCCTGTAAATTATATATTTCACATCATATGTATAAGTAAATTAGATAGGCACTAGAAACTAAATATCATATAGGAATACAAACTATTGAAATTATAAATCTAAATGTACATGTATACTTTTTATCGTAGGAAAAACTTACAACGCTAAAAGATGGAACAACAAAAAGTAACATTTTCACTGTAATTGCAAATGACTCGAGCTAAATTAACGGCCAAAACAAAGCCTGCGTAATACCCTACAATCGTTTTGCTGTACGCCAGCACTCGTTTATCATAATCAGGCCGTGCTTAAACCAGCCACTGAAATTTAACGTTACCACAATAATCACAAAGTTTGTTTTCCCTGTTCGTTTTTCTTGTGAAGTCATTGTGATTAGCCCTCGGTTTTAAATGATGTATTAAAATTAAAAATACTGAATGATGTTCATAAGAGAGTTATTGTTTTTCTGTAAGGTTGTATGTACTTTAATAGCTATTAAATTTTTCATAAGCTATCCTTTGTCGTTATCAATGAAGTAGGTTTCGGAGTATGAAAAGCGTTAAGCCAAGTCTAACAAATTAATGTATAGTTAAATCGAAAACTAGATTTTAAAAGACGTTTTTCTCTATACATATTTGAGAAAAATCCCGACTTGAACTTATTTTTTAATTATTTCCAGTCAATATTATCTAAAAACAGAAGTAAATCCGACCCACCATTTGTCATTGACTTCGACAAGTATCAGGACAGGATACTTTTCTCTTAAGAACACATTCTTAAAGTACCTATTAATTAAAATAAAATTAACACAAACGTTCGCATTGTTTCAGATGGCGCCAAATTAAAAGAGAATCCAGTTCCAGTCCAATTAAAATTTATAAGGTAAATGTTCCATATTTTGTCAAGTTATTTAATTAAAATCTTATTCTCTTCTATTCATTGGGACAAGACGATCTTTGTGGTTTTCGCTTCTGTTTATGTTATATGTGAATTACTTAAGTTAGGCGAAGTATTACTTTTCTATAAAAAAAAACTCTGTAAGATGAAAATTATTCTTCTTTTGAGATGCTATTAACATCAATAAAAAGGTTTTCGTTGGCAACTGAATGTATCTTAACAGTTGAATGTTAATTTGAAGTAACATGATAAACTTACTTGAGGCGCTAATAAGTGAAAGATTGCATTTATTTTGAAAAGGTACCCTTGGATAGTTACGAAAAAAGCTGCTCGCGGGCAAAGGCTTGTATTTTTACACTAGTTTATGTGTGTATATCTGTAAGTTTCTTATTCTCACCGTATCTTCCATGCCTCAACGGATTTGGGGAACGAATGGGGTGTCGTTAGAATCCTTACATTTTCTTTTACACACATGACGTACATCCTTGTATCGAGAATTTAATTTTTGGAAAAAAAATGTCCTAATTAAATCGCGGATGCAATGCGGGACTCGTGGGAATTATATTGATCAGTGTCTGGACTCTCGATAATTGAGGTACCTATACAAATATTTTGTTTTTTATTCTCGCATACTACAAATACAAGACCACTTGTCTAGTTAATCCAGTCCCTATTAAAGAAGGTTAAAAATCTCACCATTTACAATCTTATCAGCTTCGTTTACAAAACGCATCGGAAACAAACTGGTATACCGATTAAAATCTATAAAGACGTTTATCCAACAAGCTACTTGTAATGAAAATATTTAATCTAAATGGTGACCGTTAAAACCATCTCGAATTCCAAACTGACACCTTAATGGTTACCATATCACTGAGGATATAAAGAGTAGTCTCGGTGTAGGTGAGATATCAAAGACTTTATGGCTCCTATTTTTAGTGGTCGTAAACTGGATACGTGGTAAATATCGGGTGATGTACCCGAATGTTGGTTTTTCTACAATTTTTTCGTATTAGTTGAATCTACAGTTAGAAATGATGCCATCGAGGAATTAATTAACCGAACTGATTATTGTTTTACAAGCTTTTCTTTAAATGTGGTAGCACACCATAGCTCCTATGTTTTTGTTGTGAAGAGGTTTATTCCCACCTCTGGCTGGAAAGCAATTAAAAATAAATCGTGAACGATTTATCAAGTTTATGGCCGTTTAATACTCTCTGATTAGATATGGTTCTCGAACAAGTCTGGAAACTGGAAGTTTTATATCCTTCGTCCGTTTAAATAAATGAATCTTCTCTCGTCGTCCACGGCTTATTATATATTAATAGTTTGTTTCTTCGTAGTTGTTTGACCTCAAGTAATATTACTTGGGAAATAAAATTCCAGCTTTTTGCATATGTTATATTGTGCAAGTCGGAAAGCGGACCCCGGACTCCAAAGCATTACAGCTTAGGATGCGATCAGGAATACGCTATGATGAAAAGAAGAACTTTGGAAATAATTCCCTTCCATTCGACTTTCAGCAAACTACTGAACTCATTTTGATGAAATTTAAATAGGACCAATTTGTATACCCTTCCCAATATAAGAATTGTTGAATGCGTGAACCAATATAGGTAAAGTAATAAAAGAAAGTAAACACTTACTTATTTGTAATGTGCATTTCCAAAAAGCTATATTCTACCCATTTCCCGCTTTGCTATAAAATGAGGACCAACTTTATTCTCGTACCTAAACGCCCGGTGAAGTAGCGAAAGCTCACTTGGAGCTAGCTACATAGTCAATTAAAAAAATAAAAATCTCATTTCTGTAGAGCGTCGTCAGTCGTCCCAATGCGATGTCTGATGTATAAGATAGTGTTTGGTCACTATATACATATATAGATGGGCACTGCATTGGTGAACATAAATATCCAATTTCTTACATCCGCTTAGGAAATGTACCTATAAGAGTTATGGAAATTTGACAACTTAACTAAGTCCACGTTTTAATAGGAAATTCCGACGAAATAGCAAGGGAGTGTCCCGTTGTTTTTAACATAGTACAACGTCCTATTTACCTTAACCTGTTTATGTAAACATAAACCACTGTTTTAACAGTGGTTTATATTTACATTACATGTGATGTAAAATCATTATTTCCTCAAAATGTCAAAAAACGTACGAGAATTGTCAAAAAACAATCCATTCATTTCTCCAATAAATTTCGCGCGTCCCAAACACAAAACTACTGCATGAATCGGAGAGGCCGATTGCCAATAATTTATAAGGGCGTATATCCACAGACCGATTAATAGTCCGATCATTGAGCAAATATCTCAGTGGAAAACTAACAAATATATTTATTATCATTGAATATTTTAAAATAAATATAAAAAATAAAAAGTGCATTAAAGATTTTACCTCAATATGCGGAATAAGGCAAGGATTTCGTTTAAAAATTAATACTATAACACTGTTGAAATATAAATGTTACATTATTTATTTTAATAATATAATGGTTATACGGATTTATAAGATAGTTTGGAACAAAGAGGATTTAGTGCATAGTGCATACCTAAAGAGACTATTATTTTGAACTTTATCTAAAACTAGCTGTAGCCGGCGACTTCGTCCGCGGCAATTTATGTTATTATGATTGATTAGTTTTTTCTTAGTATGAATCATTTTCCCCCATTTTCAAAACATTTTTTACTGACGCTTCGCTCCTATTGGTCGCAGCGTGATGTTTTTATAGCCTAAAGCCTTTCTCAATAAATGGACTATCCAACACAAAAAGAATTTTGAAACAGTAGTTCCTGAGATTAGCGCGTTCAAACAAACAAACAAACTCTCCAGCTTTATAATATTAGTATAGATTTCGTGTTTTTAGAACAGCCATCATTGCTTTGCCTTTTTCACCTTCAGTCATTGGTCAATGCCGGATGCAATGCCGGATTTTTCAATACACTCAACACACTCAAAGGATGAGTGAAGAATTTTAGAATGTCTAAAAGAATTTTCTTCCGCGGTCTATATTTTCTTCCGTCAGTGATCGGGATGGAATGGAATCCGATCGTCGATCCTGGATCTCTAATTGATAGCACCATTACCGGGTAGTGTCTACTTTATCCTCCGTAGAAAACCCGACCTCAATAATAATAAATTAGATTAAGTATTGTTTGATTCTAAATAATAAGGCGTAAGGAATGCTGCTGATATTTTTCCTTATATTTTCCTGATTAGACTTTTGGATAAGAAACGATGAGTAAAATACCTTGACTTATGGTACTATGTTCCAGAGTTGGAACGCTTTGGGGCAAACGGTGTCTACCACAGAACAACAAACACATTAGAAGTGTGATAACACTTCGCGTGATTTCTATGAAAACCAGTGTCGCCTCATTTCAAGTATACTACTAACGCAACACAACACTTTAATACGTTTTTTGATTTACCGGTTAGTAGTTTCACTAGGACTTCTCACTTTACACATTAGAATAGCACGTCGGCATTTTTTTTTTCATCTTCACTTTTGTTTCTTTGACGATCGCGGAACAACCTACTTAGGTGATTCAAGTGAGCTGATCGAGCGCATTGTCGGCGCGCGTGCCACTCCCCCTTGCCATTCCTTACCTCTTTGCTGTTCTTTGGTGTCTACAGTGACTCTCCATCTCGTTCTGTCTTGAGCATCTCTAGCCAGGCTATTTCTCAACTACTGTGTACACTATTTTGATCGACACTTTACGATCCATTACGATTTAAGTCTTAAATAAAAATAAATACAGTCATAAGAAAGCCGCTATGTATTTTGAAGTGAAGATCAAAATCTTATACACAGTAGTTGTCAAGCAAGTAGGCCGGCTGGTCATTCCGATCGTTCCTTCGTCTAGTACCTACTGTTTGTCGCCAGGTTTTTTTGAGTCGGGCTAACATCCGCTTTCCTTGGAAAAATAATACCTACTACGTATTATTTATAACAACAGGGGACCCTCAAAATTATCGTAGGGTGAGCGAAATAGGAGTTTCCAAGCAGGGAGCGTCTGCATATTTCAAAAAATATAACTTTATGCAGTTACATAAAGTTATATTTTTTATCGCTTTAAGTTTTAATTCTTAATTAGAAGAATTTAAATTCGCTCCGAGAGCTTAGCACCCTTTCATAGTATTCAAAAATATTTTAAAAAATACGAGCTAAAATTGTTATATTGTATAGCCAACATATAAAAATTAAAGTGCTTATAATTTACAAAATTACTGAACTCCACGTTTAAGAAATGATGTCATGATGAAGAGGACAGTGAGTTATATCGATTTTAAAAGCAGAATATCTAAATACGTGCTATTTTCAAGCCCCTACTTTAATTATTTATCAATCCATTCATGATAAGTTTAAAGATATCGATTCAAAATCACGACGATTTGATTTGTATTGTACATAAAGAAATAAATATATAGGGACAAATCACACAGATTGACTACCCCCAACGCTGAGATGTGAACTTGTGTCGTGGGATACTAAATCAACGATATTACTTACTTCTTAAGTGGATCTTGGCCTGCGACATTAAAGTGCGTCACTCCTCCCTATTCTGTGCCAACTTTGACCAGTCGGATGCTTCCAGGAAGGATGAAGTCGCCAAAGACCTGAAAGAGCTGGAACTCAACGATATTATATTTTGTAAAAGATACTTAAGTATCTTATTATATAAATAAACATCCAAGACACAGGCCAATCTTAAAAAGATCGTTTTCATCTTGACCAGACAGGGGATCGAAGCCCTTTCCCTGAAATTCAAAGGCACTCTCGGTGCCATTGAGCCACAGAGGTCGCCATGATGTACACTCGCAATGTCACGTAAACCAAATAACTACTAAAGTTTTGGTAGCAATAATGTCCGACAAAGGCCATATTAAATTAATACCTGCGTTAATTTTAAAGCAACACGTGCACCCCTCATTAATTATACAAAGTCAACATGAGAGTAGAGTTACCAGATGAAAATTTAAAATGTCCCGAGAAAAACCTGATTTCCTTCAGAAACTCCTGATTTGTCGCAAACTCACAGGTTTTTCTTAAAAATAATTTACAATTTTATATTTATTATGCTTTTTCCTTGCGGGGTAGACAGAGCCTAAGTCTTTAAGATTTAAAAGCCACGTTTAGAATGTTGGTGGGCGTTAGGTGGAAAATGGAATCAAGATAGTGATGGGTTGCTTGTCGCATCGCCTACTAATATGATTCGTCAGAATTGCCCATTCCCTCGATCGGACAATTACAATTTTATAATATTATTAACTTTATACACTCGGGATTTCAGGGTCCAGGGTTTCGCGTCACGCGTCAGCGTGCCAAATCTAAGAGTACAAAAATCCTTTTGTGAACCTGAAAAATGTTCTGGAATTCATAGAAATCTCATGACAATATATTCTGTAAAAAGGCCTTCGCAGGCACTTTTACGCCAATTCACACGTAAATCTAATTTAATTATACTTATGTTGTTCATACTCGTAGGTAACGTACCACTGCGTCTTATGTATGTGTATTATTCGTCTATGGAACTCCCTACCACTCTCTATCCGGTGCGCTCAAACGCTAGCCAGCTTTAAATCTCAAGTTAAATCACATTTCTTATCTCTATGATCCTTTCCTTAATGATTGCTATCATATTATTTCCACCTGTGTAAGTTTAGTATATTTATGTATGTATATGTATATACTTACTAGTAGGTTTATATATTTCATATAATTATGTAAGTTTATAATTCTTAATGTGTATTTATGTAAGTTTATTTGTAGTAGGTACCTAAGTATAGATATATTTATTCCAAATTATTGTTTGACTACCCCGCCCTACCTGTTTTTTATTAGAAATTTCATCAATCATAAGGTTGCCTGGAAGAAATTGCTTTGCGATAAGGCCGCCTTTTGCGCATTTCTCTAGTTTAATAATATTTCCTTTGTATATTCCTTTTTTGTGTGCAATAAAGGGTTTTCTATTCTATTCACTGCAGAGAAGAAAGAAACGCTGAAAGAAAATCTTTAAACCGTAACGGTCGCTTAATATATGGTTACCCTACATGAGAGTCAGGTGTGATATTGGTGCGGCGTGAAATCTGTAAACCAATATGGCAAACGACACACACGTTAATTGGCGCCATTTATCTTCGGCCGAAGCCGAGACCGATTGCGCTCGAATGCAAATAGGGAACGAAACGATTCAGAAGCAGTAATTCCTTCATACATTATACATACATATTAGATATATCTAAAACTAACTACTTTCGATCCCTCGGGAACAGTAGAATTTCCTGGAATTAAAGGTACCCTGTGTCCTTCCCCGAACTTCAAACTACCTCCATACCAAATTTTATTCAAATTCGTTTATTGAAGCGTGAAAAGGTGACTTAGTTACTTTCGCATTTATAATATTACTATGGATTAGTATGAAATGGACTACGTCTTCCTGTTTTCTCATTCTTCTATTTCACTTGTTCTGCGCCAACGCAAATTACATGTATGTACTCGGTCCATCTACCCTAAGGTTGACTGGATGAGATCGCTAAAGCTCTTCATACGAACTATGTTATTTATTGGTACTTTATGCAATTAATTTGTCTATTATTTGGTGCAATAAAGAATATTCTAAGTATTCTATATCATAACCGTCCTCAGCTACGTTTGTGTTTCTGTAAATCCCTCAGGAACACTATAAAAACTCGCTCTCGATTTTAAAATATTAGTTGGATAGGACAAGACATTGGATTATCCCAAATAGGATTGAAGGCGTCTGGTTACCTAAATACTGCAGTTAGAACATCGTTATTGGGTTCAAATTGTCACAAGGAAAGGACGCGGAAAATTCATATTTAGGATGTCCAAGTTCAGGTGGAACACCAAACCTCCTGTGAAAGTAGAATTCAAATGTTAGTCTTGTTAAAAATACATAAAACAATGATAATGAAAAATAGTTTATTTACATAAATAAATAGACAGGAACATATGACACATTGTAAACCTTGAGATCTTATATAAACATTCAAGCCACAGGCCAATTTAAAAAGATTTTTCTTCATGACCTGGCCTGGGTTCAAACCCTGCGATTCAAAGGCATGATGATGTATCCCAGAACCACAGAAGTCATCGAAAATACCTATAGTTGGAATTCAATTTCCAATCATTAAACTATTAATATAATAATCTTCCAAAAAAAAACTAGCTTCAATCAAACTACATTTTATTTAATTTGATATGTTTTTATATATCCATTTTATTTTTAATTTAAGATTTAGCATAAAATTTTAGAATATGGCCTTTTTATTCTTAAAAATCAGTCTACTAAACCGATTGTGATGAAATTTAAATACGACCAACTGATGCTTTCAAGTTCCCATTGAAACAAAAAATAACATTTTAAATCGGTTCATAAATTACGGAGTTCTGAGGTAACAAACATAAACAAAAAATAATACAACCGAATTGGTAACCACCTCCTTTTTTTAAAGTCGGTTGAAAATAGTATCGGTTAATAGTTGTTCATATATTAAATTAAAGAAATACCTGCCCTGCCAAAACCATGATTACTTAGGATGTTTGATGGAACAGAAAATTCCTAATCGTCATATACA
This sequence comes from Elegia similella, assembly GCA_947532085.1. Lineage (NCBI taxonomy): Eukaryota > Metazoa > Arthropoda > Insecta > Lepidoptera > Pyralidae > Elegia > Elegia similella. Next base: position 24,009,721 of record OX383930.1, read on the forward strand.
TTCCAAAGGTCCTTTTATTTAAATTACATACATGTATCTCTTTTTGAACGTCATATTTTTTCATTTTTATTTTCAATTATATATGCAAAATTTAAAAAACGTTTCTCATTTCGTAACTACCACTGAGTGGGAGGAATACGCCCAAAGAAACTCAATCCCGACTTTGTTATTTATCAACAAGTCTTTTTACTGTATAACCTGACTCTACATGGAATGGAATGTCATCGTGCAGATTCTTCCCGGAAAATTAATTAGGGAATGCCAGGATTATCTCTGCCAAGCCCCGTGTCCAACGGGGCTTTAGTATATCTGGGTGGTCTTTTATGAACCGTACAAGGTACACTGATAACATTTACTTTCAAAGTGTAATTAAAATTCTAGAGTTAATGCTTTGCGATAAAGTAAAAGTTTTAATGTGTATATGATAACGGAGAAATAGTTTTGAGATAAATTGGGCTGATATGGTGTTATAGTACACGTTATAGTACACAAACTGGTTGAGAGCTTAGAGCTTGACTACTAACAGCGAATTCAATTTGTTCTTAGGGTTCCGTACTTCAATAGGAAAAAACGAAAACCTTATACGATCACTTTGTTGTCTGTCTGTCTGTCTGTCTGTCTGTCAAGACACTTTTTCTGAGGAACGTGTGGAGGTATCCATCCGAAATTCATATCAAATACTCAGGGTTTCTTGGACCTGTGAAAAAATCATACTTCTAAGCCGACGCAATCAAAAGATACAGCCGTTTTTGCCGCAAATTTTCGTCATTCGCAAGGGAATCAAAACACTGTGTACTCAGAATCTTAAAATATGGTACGAAGCAACGTCTTATAGCATAGATAAAGAAAAATTGCGAAAAGCATATTTTTTTAAGTACATCATAAAATATTTTTAATAATTTTTAGCATATTATAGATAATAGTATTTTTTGTGCGTGAGTCCGACTCGCATTTGGCCGTTTTTTTTGGAACTGCCGATTGGCCTACCAGTAAGTAGTCTACAGGTAAATAAAATTAACAGTTGTACTTCCGTAGCGCCGCTGGCAAGATTATCCCATTTATGCCGCAATTTTTAATTAAAACACCCTTATTTCAAAATTAATAAAACAAAAGATAATCGAATAATTCTAGTAACATTAATCCATATACTTACTTTATAATTATTATAAACTAGCTTTCGCCCGCGGCTCCGCCCGCATCAATGTCGATCCCTCGGGAACAGTACTTTTTCCCGGGATAAAAGGTAGCCTATGTCCTTCTCCGCACTCCAGAGAACTTCTATGCAAAATTTCATGATGATCGGTTTAGTAGTTACGGCGTGAAAGCGTAACAAACAAACAAACGAATAAAAAAACAAACAAACTCACTTTCGCATTTATAATATTAGTAAGGATGCGATAATAAGTCTCTCTGTCTCTCTGTGACCACTTCACGCTTTAACTATTAAACTACTTGCGATTAAAATTGATATGGAGGTACTTTGAGGCCTGGTGAAGGACTAGAGTACCTTTCATCCCGGAAAAATCTACTGTTCTACATATCTACACGGATCTACATAAACACGGGCGGAGCCGCGAACAAAAGCTAATCAATTATATACGAGTTTTGCTTTTTAGCGACCTGAACTTGAACTTATTAATACTTTTTAGTTTAGAGAAAAAAGAAAAAACTATTTTAACATCTACTCTCACAGATAATCGACGTTTGCGTTTGAGTAGAAGCTTTACAGTTTCTATGCTTAGTTCGACTCTTGAGTCTCCCTTTCCCCAACTCCCTACACCCTAGTGTTGCAGTCGTCTATGGCCACAGCTGATCGCTTACCATCAGGTGACTCGCTTGGTCGTTTGCCGCCCTAAACCATAAAAAAAAATATTTGAAACTCGCCCTGTTTCATTCTCCCCTCTTCGAAAACAGCATGTATCACTATCCTCACGGAATTACTTACTCCGAATGAAGGGGTAATTGCGCGCGGGTATTATATCCCGGATAAGCTGTTACATCGTTTGTTTAGGTCTGTTTTATTTAGACCTATTGTCACACGAGCTTATTAGGCTAGCCTTTCACTGTTGCTTGCGATTTAGTTGAGCTTTTATAACATACTAGCTTTTGCACAAAACTCCGCTCTCGTTAATGTCGATCCTTCGGAAAAAGTACAATTTTTGCGGGAGGAAAGTTTGTTAGTTAAACTTGCAATACCCTATGTGCTTCTTTGTATCTTAAACATATGTATGCAAAATTTTATCGTGATCAGTTTATTAGTTAAGGCATAACAAATAAATAAACAAAGAAACTTACTTTCGTTTTCACTTATTTATAATATTAGTTAGGATTTGATTTTGCATAAACATTTTATTTTATTTCGTCTTTAAATAAAAATTGGCTCTTTTTCTCAATAATCGGAGTCATGGTTTCTTTGACTATCTCTTTTTCCTGTAGTTTACAAATCCATTGGCTGAAAACGACATAATGTGAATTTATTACATCGCTTTACTTTACATAAAGCTTTTCATTCACACACAATAGGATATTTGCCTAGTTACGATTTTCTTACTTCTTAGTTTGAGGCACTACACTTCAACCCCTTGTAGACTATTCCTTATCGATACCCCTAATTATAATAATTCGCCAAATAAACACTTTATTAGCATTACATACTCATAGTTGTAACTTTTCCCTGCGAGGAATTCAATCCTATTTGTGGATTGTCACGCACTTAGGTATCGCGCGTTACCAAGCAATCTTTAGTGGAAAATAAGCTTAAAGGAGCTTATTTTGTCGGTGAACGGTGATACTCGCATCCATCCTAATCCCTGTGGGAAAGGAAACTAGTTTACATCTGACGCAAATAAAGTAGTTTGTTAGTTAAACTTGCAATACAAATTATTACGATGTCTAGAATATTATCTATTTTCATTTTATTTAGCACCAGAATTATACAACATTATAACCTGATTTAGTAAATTTCCATTCCATCAGAGTATTTCTTAACACTTCCCGAGACGTCCCGCCTGTAGACGTAGACTTATTTTGTTATATCTATTGTGGTCCAATGTCCACGAATGAGTTAACAGGGCGATATGGATATATTAGGTATACTTAAAAACTTAATGATATATTTTCATTGTTTCAGATGTCAAATCGCAGCAGTCTACGGGCGCGGTGGCGGCATTGCAGGTGAACTCACACCATGAGTCGGCTGTGGGCGCATGCGGCGGTCACCGTGCTAGCGGTGGCAGCCGCTCGCGCCTACCTCGTACTGGTGCCCGACACCGCGCGCCCCGGACACATCGTCCTCGACGCCGCCGTCTACAAACTCGGCTCCGAAAGAACGTACACCATCGACGTCCACCGAACCGCTAACTTCGTGCATCACATCCTACGCGTCAACCGAACCACCGGCTTAGTCACACTCCGCAAAAGACTACGATGCGATGGCGTCATGTACCCCAATCTATTCACCTTCTACGTAGACTCAACCTCAGAGAGAATTAGAGACATAGATTACTATAGTTTGCCAATTCGGGTGCTGGTCACTGGAGAAGATTGCAGTCGAAGACATGCAGATTTATATGATATAGATTTCGATAGAGTTTATGATCAAAGTGACTCGGCACTACAGTATGAAGAGGAGCCAACTAGAGATAAAAGAGAAGCAATTTTCTCAGAGAGAGATAATATAGACTGGAGGTTGTTAGAAGCGGAGGAATTAGTCTCTAGTCAATACAGTGTGCTGTCTACTGCAGATCCTTGGCAGCACACTATGTTCGAAGATTTTGTAGCGACGAATAGAAGTAGAAGAAAACGATCTCATTCTTTGGTACCATTTGACATGGCTATAGATGTCAAAATAGCAGAAGCTAAGCAGTGGATTTCGGAGACTTACGCCAGTTTCGCGATTCCAACTACGGACCGATGGCAAGGAATATGTTTGAAGCAGTCACAGTTTGTGAATTCGTTGACGGCTTTCTTGCCGAGGACTGTTCAGAAGATGTGCAAAGTGCAGTTTTTGGACGTCAGTGATCCGCGGTTCACTATTGAGAATAGCCAAGGAGATCTGGTAGCTAGTGATGACGTTTGTATACAGGAGCCCATGTGGAAAGTCTCAATTCTATTCACATTCAACTGTGACCGGACTAATATAATTGACTCCGACCATAGGTTAAAGATAGTGTATCACCATCAGGAGTTGAATGACACGGATATCGCAAGGAGAGTGAAAAGGGAGCTACGCAATCAGTCTCCTTACTTCGAGCAGGCTTTGTACATGGCTTCGGTGGCTGAAGAGCAGCCGCCAGGGGTTGTGGTTACTACAGTGAGAGCACGGTACGTACACAATTTCTATCTCAATTAGTACAGAAAATTCTATGGTCTATTTTAAGGAGTATATGTAGATACTACATGCTCATAAAAAACCTTACAACTTGGTCCCTTTTTGTGATTTCTGTAAAAAATAACTTATGTGTAGCCTCGTTGCCCTAATACCCTAAACCAACACAAAAAATCCTTGGTCTACGTATCTATTTAAATTCTGAGTGGGCTTACATTTGCATATAATCTGATCAGATAAGTTTGTTCTGTGTACCCAAACAGAACAAACTTATATACTTAAATCTGTGCTGTAACTCATCTGGTTGATAGTGATCAGCTTTTATATGGGGAAAAGGTTTTTCGTATTGTATAAGCTGCGTTTTATTGTTTGTTATGTTGTATGTATCTGGCAGGTTTTGACATCATAAGAAAGGTGACATTTATTAGAAGAATACAAAATAATAAATAACAGTTCCTTGCTTTTTATCAATTATGTTTCTGTCTGTTAAAATCAAGGTTAACAAAGAATTTTTACATATTTTTAAAAGTATTTTTTAAATAAGTGTTAAATGCAAAATAAGCTGCAATTAAAATTTTGATGTTTGTGGACCTACTACCATCCCAATAAATTGGTCGTCTGTTAAGTAGGTTTACGGTGAGAGACATGTAGATGCGCGTTAGATACTGCTGCTTCTTCGGAACGTGACATTTTTCGTGTATGCACCCGGTGTTCATCGATTTATAAGACGATATAACGTCAAAAATTAAATTCGATTAAGGCATTTTTTTCCTTTGAATTTGGTAATTAGTTACATACAGCTCTTTTGTATGATCGAATAGAGTCTTTATCCATAATTACTTCCCCCACTGACCTAACATGTTTATCTTTGTTACAAAAAGGTTACAGACCGTACTTACTGGCATTATTAAAGTAGATGATTCGTAAATGCCTCGGAAATAACACCTCAATAGAAAGCCATCTGTCGCGGTAATTGACTCTAAGCTCGTTTGGCTTTTATGAAGTCATTCGTTTTATGGGAACCATTGTAATAGGCCGTTAAATTGCAAGTGATGATTTAAAGCGTGGTAAGGTCTATTAGAAAAAGTTTCATGATATGACCCGTCAAGCTATGCTAACAAAGTGATTCATCCTAAAAATAAAGTTTATGCTCGTCAGTCTATGACAGCTCGGTGATTCGGCGATTTAGCAGTAATCATCGCCAATTTTTGTTCCAATGATGCTTAATTTACAAAAAATACTTGATAAAGTAATTTATATATGTACTAGCTTCCTCCCGCGGTTCCGCCCGCGTCAATGTCGATCTTTCGGGAATATTACTTTTTCCCGGGAATAAAGGTAGCCTATGTCCTTCTCCGTACTCCAGAGAACTTGTATGCAAAATTTCATGATGATCGGTTCAGTAGTTACGGCGTGAAAGCGTAACAAGCAAACAAATAAACAAACTCACTTTCGCATTTATAATATTAGTAAGGATAGTAAGGATAAGGATTAGTAAGGATATTTTGTAATATTTTATTCACTTTACATGTAAGTAAATAATATAGAAGATGTTGTATGTTAAAGCAATAGGAGGCAGGACGCGCACATACACAATACTATCTCTGTAGACTTAATGACAATCATTTGACGACCATAAAAATTGCATGTCAATAAATTCCGTATATTACGGAGAAAATAACAGTATAGGACAGATAAGCAATAATAATGGTGCAATTTGAACCGTTTCCTCAATCTCTGGAACTGTAAGTTTATCACGTAACCACTACCTCTGTAATGGGACGTGCAAATTACAAGGCGCCCTTATTTGCTCGAGTTATGCGGGAATTATCGACAGGAAGCCAGTTATGAGCTTCTGAATACTGAATTTAACTGAAGAGTTTACGTGGCTCCAGCTTTAGTATCACGTCACTTATACAGATATGCGACGTGATAAGTCACATATACAGATATGTGTAGATCCGACGGAAGATAGGCCTTTTTTTCGAATGGCAGTTCGCACTGTTTCAAAAATCTCTAAACTCTGAGTTTATCACGTAGCCGCTACCTACTGTAATGGGACGTGCAAATTACTAAGCGCCATTACTTGCCCCTGTATTGCAAGTATAATTATCAGGAAGCAAGTTAGGGCTGCTGTATACTAAATTTATTTGAATAGTTTAGTTGGCTCCGGCTTTAGTATCACGTCACATATTTATAGATCTGTCGGAAGACAGGCCTCTTTTCGAATGGCAGGTCGCACTGCTTTATCAATAGTTTCACGTAACCGCTACCTACTGTAATGAGACGTGCAAATTACTAAGCGCCGTTATTTGCTCCTGTAATGCAAGAATTACTATCAGGAGGCAAGTTAGGGCGCCTGTATACTGAATTTAATTGAAGAGTTTACCCGGCTGCAGCTTTAGTATCACGTCACATATTTATAGATCTGTCGGAAGACAGGCCTCTTTTCGAATGGCAGGTCGCACTGCTTTATTAATAGTTTCACGTAACCGCTACCTACTGTAATGAGACGTGCAAATTACTAAGCGCCGTTATTTGCTCCTGTAATGCAAGAATTACTATCAGGAAGCAAGTTAGGGCGCCTGTATACTGAATTTAATTGAAGAGTTTACCCGGCTGCAGCTTTAGTATCACGTCACACATTTTTATATTCGACGGAAAATGTTTTTTGTATGGCAATTAGCACGGTTTCCTCAATCTCTAGAACTCAGAGTTTATTACGTAACCACTACCTCTGTAATGGGACGTGCAAATTACAAGGCGCCATTATTTGCTCGAGTAATGCGCGAATTATTATCAGAAAGCCTAAGGCTAAGCATTTCATTATTATTGAATTATTCAGTTATGGTTATGGGGTTCTGTAAACAGAATTATAATTGTAGGGACTACAATTATCAGTTATATATTTTTCTAGTTTCTTCGGATTGTTAGGCCTCGGAGCCACACCACGATAGCGGAGTAAATTCTGTTTGCTGGATTGACATCCCAATCTCAGTCGGGCTTATTAAGTTTTAAGTTAATGAATGTAATCAAATTTTCTTTATATAATATCTTTGCAAAACTCCTTCAAATCGACATTTAAATTTTCCTCGCCGGCAATTCCTGTTAAAATAATGTTTCATATAAAAAACCGACTTCAGTCTATGGAACCGGTTGTGATGAAATTTAAGTACACCAACTTTAAAGCATAACTTTTCAAACAGAAAAAAGCCGAATTGATAACCTCCTCCTTTTTTAAGTCATCATCATCATATCAGGTCTTTATAGTCTCCACTGCAGGAGCATGACTCTCTGTACTACCGGAGCCATACTTGGCCAGAGCAGACAGAGGATTTGGCCCACACTATCCTCTCTGACCAGACGGGTTGGAGAAATCTCATTGATGTTTATAAGCTTTGTTTAGCTTGTATTTCCCAAGTCGCCTCTTCCGCCCTCTATGGGAAGACTAGGAGTGGTCCTATTCTACTCTGCCGGAAACGACACGACTTTTTAAGTAATTATAAAGGCAATATCCTCTGCGGTTATATCCAAAAAATATTTATTTTTATCAGAACACAAATACTAAATATCAGACAAGGGGTAAAGTAATTTACACTTCCCCAAACCAAACATGCGAGCATGATAAGTGTGCCTTACTTTAGAACATAACGTGCCTCAAAACCCCCATTAATTTTTCCACCGCCGCGTCTAGACGCTTAAATTACGTAAATCATGGGGTGAACGTAAGGTGAGGTGAACATACTTCGGTAATGCTGCTCATTAAAAATCTAATAGGTACAACAGCTGTGGGCAATGGCGATGTGAAAAATAGAGATGCTATTTGCAGATAGTTGAAAATGTATAAAAGATGCTCATGAATGGAATTCTTTTATTTTTATCTACTCGAACGTAATGAAAATGCAACATCCTTTTCCAAAATCATCATCATTTCGAGTAGTCGACACGGTCAATCGACCATGCACACCCTGGTGTCAGAGTTCTTCGGAACCGCCTCTCGGACTCTGACGTGGTTTCTTTAACGACTACCAGATGGCAGCCGGGACCAACGGCTTAACGTGCCTTCCGAGAAAGGACACGGAAAGTACTTCGCGATAGTGAATTTTCTCAATTAGTAATTCGTCATGGTAAACTTTCGGAGTTTCGTACATCGCGATGACAAACATTCTCATTTAGGTAATTCGCCAGAGCAAACTTTCTAAGCCATGTAAATCTATCTCCTATACATTATGAATACAGATACGCCGATATTTCAAAAGTCGGAGTTCAGTAGGACAGTCGAAACAGTGTCATGATTGGCGACGCCCTCCCTAAACTCTTGAGTGCGGGGGGTTACTTCCAGCGGGACGAGTGGGAGGGGGGTATATTTTTGACCAATTTGGCGCCCCCTAATACTCGACACCCGGATGCTGTTACCGAACTACAAATTAGCTTTGAATACTTTTAATGTTTTAATTGAACCAAAAATAATATTTTGATCGTCCACAAAATAACTTTAAAGTTATTGAAGTTATTTTGGTAAAGTTCAACATATCTTTTTTCTTTTTAGTGATCCAGAGAACAGTCCTGTGACGTACTCCATGTCAAGTCTGCTGGACTCTCGCTCAGCTGGTATGTTCGCGGTGGACTCTCGAACTGGTGTGGTGACCACCCAAGCGCGGCTAGACCGAGAACGCCTGGACGTGCATTACTTCAGAGTCGTGGCTCAGGATGACACGTTCCCGCCTAGAAGTGGGACTACTACTTTACAGGTTAGTATTATAAGCCCACCCACCTAAATTCATCCCTCGCCCGGTTATGGTGACCTTAGTCTGCTAAGGTCACTATAACCGAGCGAGGTGAGGCGAGGAACTCGTACGTACGAGCACTCCGCTAAAGTAAAAATATACAAAAACATGTAAAAATGGTGGGGGATTAAACTACTGAACCGATTTTGATAAAATTTAAGGACTAATTCGAAGAATACCATTAAAAAATATATATATTTAAAAAATCTGTTCATAAGTGATAGGGTTATGTATGAGGTAACAAACATAAAAAAGAAAGTACAACCGAATTGACCACCTCCTCTTTATTTTTTGTAGTCGCTCAAAAATACATTTTTTATTAACTCATTTGTCCCACTGCTGGGCAAAGGTATGTCATCAAAATATAAGTAGAACAAAAAGAGGCGTAACATTTTTACATTAAAAAATCTGTTAAAGCCGAGAGGAAATAATATCACTCACATTTTGTATGACGCCTCAATATTTTTCTACTTGTTTTATTTTATTGAAATCGGTTAACCGCAGACATGGCTGCCAGATTGTGGACTCAACCACATCATTTGGCACGGAGCCGTGTTGGTTTTTATTCGATGATTTCGTTAATGTTTGTTTGATTTCACTAATAGTTTAAATTTTATGAGCAGGTACCATTTATCTGTACTATGAAATAAATTGAACGAAACAGTTCGACAAGAACAGTGAATTGAACAAATAAGGTAAATCTAGGAGCACAGGTTTTATTTTTAACTTATTAAAGAAGAAATCTTTAATAAATCTTTAACTAAAAAATTTAAAGAAGAAAAAATTACTACGTACGAGTCAAGTGACGTAAAAGCACATGAGGATATAAAAAAATAAAGATTGTAATAGTAATAAAATCCATACTAACATAATAAATATTAAATTAACTCTGTTTGTAATCTCTTCACGTGTAAACCATTAAACGAATTATGGTGAATTTTGGTATGGAGAAGGATAAGGAATATACTTTGTCTCCCAACTCCTTGAAAGGCCCACAACGCACCTGTCACACTCTGGTCTTGCAATTGTCCTTGGGCAGCGGTGATCACTTACCATCAGGTGACCCGCTTACTCGTTTGACGTCCTATATCATAAAAAAAATATGTTACCAGTACAAGCTATTTCAAGGTGACCCTCATTTCAGATCAACGTGTTGGACTGCAACGACCACTCGCCAGTGTTTGAGATGCAGCAGTACGAAGCTTCAGTGAGAGAAGGTGCCAGCCCGGGCACCACTGTGCTTACCCTCAAAGCCACGGACCAGGACATCGGGAAGAATGCCGAGGTAATTTGACAATCTATAAAAATATTATAAAGCAGTTTGTTTGTTTGAACGCGCTAATCTCAAGAACTACTGGTTCAAATTGGAAAATTCTTTTTGTGTTGGATAGTCCATTTATTGAGGAAGGATTTAGGTTATAACACATCACGCTGCGACCAATAGGAACGAAGTATCACTAAAAAATGTTTTGAAAACGGAGGAAAATTATTCATCTATACTAATTAATCATAATAACAGAAATTGCCGCGGACGAAGTCGCGGGCAACAGCTAGTTCTTTATAAAGTGCACAGCAGACACATTATCAGGAGCAAAAATTTCATGAGAAGGATAAATAAAACCTTTCGTTCAAAAAACAAAAGAACTAGGTATACCTGAAAGAATAATTGAGACTAACTAGTTGTTACATTCTATTTTCTTCTTACCCAGGTGGAATACTCAATAGAATCCGTCAATGCCGAAACCCTCAGCGTTGAAGACACTAATGAATCCATCGAGAGCAACGGGGAACCGTCACAATCCGATATCCAAGACGTGTTCCGGGTGGATGGGAGGAGCGGGGCCTTGTTGACCAGGTCAAGCCTAGATCGAGAGAAGGTGGCCAGATATACGGTGATCGTGAAAGCAACGGATTTGGCAAGTCCGGTGTCGGATAGATTGACTAGCACGTGAGTACTTATAAAATTGTTTTCTATCTTGGGTCAGTCAGGTATTGGTTGGGTCAGTCATCACTTGGTATGGGTCATACATAAGTCATGACACAGAGCTACTATCATATAGAATAGAAGATATTATAAGGCTTCTTTTATATGGTACTAGTTGTCCCGGTCTCCCGGTGATCTTCGTTTCGCTATTATTTTTTGTCGTAAATACTCGTATATGGTTATTCTGCTATTCGGGGTGATAAAAAAAATCAACAAATCAAACATTATAAAAATTGATTATGCCGTTCTTGAGTTATAAGTGGTGTAACACACCCAGTTAATCCAAGACGTGTTCTTCCATAGATCTTACATAGTGATGTTACACAGTGTTATCAATAAAATTTTGCTGCTGACGAGTATTTTCACAACACGTTCAAGGATATAAGATTTTAAAGATCTATACCTATTACCTATCTAGAACGTTTAAAAATTAACTTTAGATTAATAGGGAAATATTATCAGTGTTTCAGACTCTTGTAAGTATTAATAAATAGTTATAAATAGACTTGTATAGATTCCCGCTAACCTAGAAGCAATTAAAACAATAAGATTCATACCTACGACCTACATATTATCACATATCTATCCCTTACGGGGGAGGCAGAGCCTAAGGCCATAAGACTCAGTGGCCGTTTAGTTGGAACACAGTATCAAAATAGTGATGGGTTGCTTACTTGGTACAGGGCTACAATCCACGTGAACATCCTAGACGACAACGACAATTACCCCCAGTTCAGCGAGAAGACGTACACGGTGACCGTAGACGAGGACATCAGCGTGTCTGACAACCCTGTCATCGCCAGGATCAAGTAAGTGTTATTGTCCTTGGTTTTGGCGTTTCAGAGTGGCTAACACTGGTGTCAGATTTATTTAACCTCCTCTTTAGGCTGCTTGAAATATTTTACGGCTCGGTAGAAGAAGCCTTGTCAAATAACGTTTTATCTGACATAGCTTCTTCTGTCGCGTCGTAAAATGGTTGCTACCGTGATGTCGTTTGCCTTATTAAAATCTTTTTGAAAGCAAGAAATTGTCATACGGAATTTAAAAACTATTTTCTATATAAACTATCTGTAAGTGGGGAAAATCATTTATATAGAAATGAAACCACGCGAACTAAACAGCATACATAGAAGGATTGAATATTTGTATTTGCTTACTATCTTAGCAGCAGGACTACCTATATATTTTGGACGATAATATAATTAGTAGGTAATGATCAGAGTTGGAATAAACAGGCTAAACAGGCTTACAATTATGATTTTGTAAAATTATATCACTGACGCAATCACTAGTTGCATTGATTCTCATATACCTATTCAATTTTATTATTTAAGATGTATAATAACTGTCTACTTTATGGTTATAAATTTAAAAAGCAATCCGTGTCATAATACGAACTCTTGCCACGACTGATATATTTCTTCAATAAATATTCAGTTTAATTTATTAGTTATATAAAGTCTTTCATTCGGGTAAACCTATCCATCTACATATCAATCACATTGACTATTTAATACACGCAGGTTAAGTCGTAGGCTCAGGATGTAAAAACACGTATCTATATAAGTTCATAGAAATTGGCCATGGGAGTGCGAAGCGTGAGGAAGCATGAGCAAACGGTCTTTGTTCCATATTGACCAACAATTGTGTCGTTTGTCCATATGTCCCTCTGTCCGGCTGATCGCATTTCTCAAACGATCAGGTGCGATATATACGGAGATTTTTTCTCGGTTCAGTTCAGATTTTTTTCAAAATGGCGTAATAGCTTTGATAAGGCTTGCGAGATGAACAACTCACCGAGCTACTAGTAAAATAAAGATTTGATTACGTTATTACGAAATAACCAAGTGAGGCACCGGTAGTACAGAGAGGGTCATGCTCCTGTAGTGGAGACTAAAAAGACCTGATGATGATTACAAAATAATGCTCATGTAGTAAAACTGGTTATGCAGAATATAAGTAATTCTAATTAAAAGTAAAACACGCGACTAATAATATTTTATAGCGGATATTAATTGGTTTATAAATCAACGCAGTAGCTACGTTCTATAAAAATAGTGGCGTACCTAACTGCAATGTATAATGATAACCTCTACATCAGAGGTTCCCAAACGTTTTTTTTTTTTGTAGACCACTTTCAAAATTTCACTGATTTTTGTGAACCCCTGCTGGTACATTTCTATCATATAAAAAGTCATGGAATGTGATGTTTAGATAAAACGATGGAAATTTGAGTCGCGCGCGCGTTTTATTCCAACCCGCGTGTTTAAAGTGGGTAACATAAAAATATATATATTTTCTTGTGTTCTATTTATTAAAATAATACTATAAAATATATTACATAATATTTTTTAAACATTTATAACGTAACATACGTTCAGCAATGCAAATCAACAAAATAAAAACATTTCATCATTTCAATAGGGATTTACTTGATGGATTGACAGCAAATTATCAATATTTGGCTGTGTTTTTATGGAATAACTGCAACCGTGATGTTCAATCTACTCCTTTTTCTGATAATAGGTTTGTAACAAATTACAGACTCTTTTTTTGACAAAGAATGAGCACAGAAACAAAAATTATTCGATTTTTTCGTGGACCTAGTTACAACTTGTGAACTCCCAATTTTAATTCCTGGCAGCGTAGACAGACCCCCGCCAACTCCGCCGTAGACCACTTTGGTAACCACTGCTCTACAGTGAGCTACTACGAATTCAGATAATCAATTCACTATCACGCAGAGATCAATCGATTTCGATTAAAAATCTTGTTTAATGCTGGTTTTTTATAAGTATTACTGGAGCTCAACCATTTTCATATTTTTTTAGGTCATTCTGTGAATAGGATTTCTTAAAATGTCGGTTTCGAAAAATAAGTCCGCTATTTGCGTATTTTCTGTTAGCTTTTAAATTTAGTACTATTAAATTACAAAAAAACAAAAATATAATTTTAAGCCTTACTAGCATATCATTTTATTTTTAACTGTGATAGGTGTGCTGGTTGTAATTATATATTGCACCATAATTAAAATAAACAAAGATAGGTACTACCTAAATAAATAAAGAGGAAAAAAAAGTACATATAAAACTTTAAAGGTAATGTGCTGCCTAAGTGAAATTATTATAGGTATCAAGTGTAAAACGAAAACAAGATTTTGAAAACCACTTATACATTTTCAACTTAGTGAAATCATACTTACTATTCGAAATTTTTGCATTGAAACGATAAACCATTTTCATATGAAATGAGGCGTCAACCACTCTACAATGTAATGATATAAATAAAACAATAGCACCACCCCTTGGCACCCGCCGCAGCCTGTTGAATTTTCATGTACATAAATCTTTATGTATGCAGTAAACAGTTGACACCCCACACTTAATGTACGAGTTTGCGTAAAGATAGCGGAATGGTTCGTAAAGCGTGACATATATTTGGGTTGTAAATCATATTGCTTTTAACTTGTTAAATGCGGAAGAGTGTTTTATTTCATAAAGTATTTTATTTGTTTATACATATTATCACGTCTTTATCCCTTACGGGGTAGACAGTGTCTAAGGTCATAAGACCCAAAGGCCACGTTTAGCGTGTTGGTGGGCGTAAAGGTAGAAAACGGAATCAAAATAGTAATGGGTTGCTAGCCGCATCGTCTATTGTCATGATTCTTTAGATTTTCACCCATTCCTTTGACCGGCTTCTACGGTCTGCGCAGAAAGAAAAGCAGCTGGCACATTCCACTTTTTTCTTTTCTCTCCAACCAGCATGAAAGAATTATTTGTACTTAATACACAAAGAATTTGGTTTATTTTTGTTGTTGCTTGTAATCTCCTTGCCGTCATGTTAAATACTGGCCATTAAGGATAATATGTACTTACATAAAAAGAAACCATTTGAACGAAAAAACATAAGATAGCATTTCGTTTATTTTATTTCATTATTTTAAATTGACGTTACAGGTTTTATGTACCTTTACAAATTTAATTTCATTTGATCCGAATAATATTTGTATATTTGTTTGATCATTCTAAGTTACAACTAATATATTTTTAAATTTATTCGATGTCAGTTAATCCTGGCAGTGACGCCTTCTTCGGTTATGAGTTTTCACTTCAAATATTATGAGTTATATTAAATATACCAATAAAATATACAAATCTCAGAAACATCACACTTAAAATAACTTTAAATTAAGAGATGAAACCCGTTTTAAAATACTCAACATCATTTTAGGGCAACAGACGCAGACGTCGGGTCAAATGCAGCCATTCGCTACGCCATCATCGGGGGCAACACACAGATGCAATTCTCCATAGACAGCCTCAGTGGAGACGTGTCTCTGGTCAAGCCGCTAGATTATGAGCAAGTGAGGAGCTACAGACTAGTCATAAGGGCGCAAGGTAAGGACCATCATACTCTGTGATTTAGCCAAAGATTCGACTGATAGAGAATTTGTATTTGTAACATTCTTTATGCGTATACGAGTACACCACGGAGAATATAGTGCGTACAATAAAGCGTAAATCAATACTAAGCATTCATAGCGTATAATAAATTGCCAAGAGGGACGCTCAGAGATGAAGCCATTTTAAGAAAAAATTAAAAACATACGAGTATCTTTTAAGTCATTTTTTTTTTACAATTTAAAGGAATATTTTAAATGTAGTCTTACAATTATAGATTTTTTAGTAAATTTTGTGTTTTAATTTTGATATTATCTATTTATTAATGAAGTAATTTTATAAATTTGACATGCTTTTTGTTCTCTATTTGTTTTAATTTATTGATGACCGTTTGTTTATTACTGTTATTTCCGACACAATGTAAATTGTTTATGGAAAAATTGTCAATCCTTTGGGGACAGTAGAGTTTCCAGGAATTAAAAGTACCCTATGTCCTTCCCTGGGACTGAAACTACCTCCAAAATTACCAAATTTCATCCAAATCGTTCAATGGTTTATATCTCTGAAAACAAATGACTAACCCTTACAGATTTATTATTAGTATTGATAATTATGATATTTTCGGCAGACGGAGGTAGTCCATCTCGCTCCAACACCACCCAGCTGCTAGTCAACGTGAAGGATGTGAACGACAACGCTCCAAGATTCTACACGTCCTTGTTCCAGGAGTCTGTTAGCGAGAATGTGCCTATTGGATACAGTATTGTTAGGGTAAGTTCACCAGAATCCAAAAAGCGATGATATCCTAGATGGACTCATGACATCTTAAGGTTAATTCCATGCTGGTCTGGGTGAGAAGAGAGAACAAAATATACCAGATTATGAAAACTAACTACTCTATGCTTGGAAAGCCGACAACACCAAGTGTCAATCTATACTAATATTATCTACTGTACTAATATTATAAAGCTGAAGAGTTTGTTCGTTTGAACGCGCTAATCACAGGAGTTTAAATTGGAAAAATCTTTTTTTGTTGGATAATTCATTTATTGAGGAACGCTTTAGGCTATAAAACATCACGCTGCGACCAATAGGAGCGGGGAAAACGGGGGAAAATTATTCATCTATACTAATGAAAAAACTAATTAATCATAATAACAGAAATTGCCGCGGACTGAGTCGCGGGCAACAGCTAGTATCAAATAAATCAGTTTTGTTTCTACAAAAATTTATGAGTGGCCCTAATCAAAGACTAACGTATAGACTTCCAACCTTATCCAAAAATATGGGCCCAACTTAAGACCAGCGAAAAGGTTATACAAGGTGTTGGCAAGCACTCGTTAGTTCCATTAACTGCCACTATTGGCAGTGGTGACGGTGCTGCAATACAATAATGGTAGCAGTCTTTTCCACCCATCACTGGATGTCGTTATCCTAAACATGGTATTACCAACTAAATATGTTTTATTTTTCATATAATCGAAAAATATTTTTTTTTTTCATCTTAAATAAAATGTTTTTCGTGAATAATTATTTTATTTTCTTATCATATATATTATACTAAATAGTTGTGTACAAACCTATGGCGCCATCTATGTAATGAGTATGAAACAAATCGTACGCGATATATGTTGGGGCAACATACCCACAAGCACAGCAGTAGCTTAATATTCTAACGGGCTAATCCAGCACTGGTCAGTGGTAAGCAATTTGAGACTATACATAGCTTTCTCCTCTCTTAACTTTCGTCCTAAACCAATTTTTTCCGTTTAGTTTATTACCTTTTTTGTGTTTAGGTCCAAGCCTACGATGCCGATGAAGGAGTCAATGCTGAGTTAACATACACACTAACAGATAAGGAGTATGGCGGTAACAGCGACCTGCCCATCACTATTGATCCCAGATCTGGGTGGGTGTACACATCTGCGCCGCTGGATAGAGAAGTGCAGTCTAAATACCAACTCCAGGTGATGATTCATATACTTTTTACATATTAAGGCATTGTTTAGAATAGTACTTTTAGCCCGATGCCATTTTTCACCATAATCTTAAGCTAATCATAAGCAGGGTCGTCATGTTGCCGTGAGAATACGCATCGGTTTAAAAAAGTATTATTTATTAATTCGCTGTCCACAATCGTAATATTCAAATGATACCTTCGCAAATGTTAAAAAAATAATACAGATAAAGAAGTTACTTAATAAAATTATATCTAGTAATTCATTTTTTATTACCAGGTGACTGCAACAGACGGTGGCAGTACTCCACGGTCAGCCACGGCGTCCGTCGTTGTGGTAGTCCAAGATGTTAATGACAACGACCCAGTATTCGCTCCGGGGCAGTATGACGTAGAAATAGCTGAAGACGAACCACCTGGCACTCCTCTCGTCACTGTTACTGCTACAGACGCCGATGAAGATAACAGGTTATTAAATATAATATGAAAATCTGAAATTATGAAAAGGTTTCTCACATATTTGTCATGGTTTCTCAAATATAAATCACAAATTCTTTGCATGCTGTTAATGCCAGCATCACACAGCTATGTTATTTAAATATTTCTCGCCGTTTCTCTTCTTGATTACATATTTCATGAATGTGAGAATAAAAGAAACCCCGGCCATAAAAAATAAGGTACGGCTTGGTCTTTGAAGAGGTAGATTGCCACTCACATTGTGTTAACTTTCAGGCTCCACTATGAGATCACAGGTGGTAACACCCGTGGCCGTTTTTCCATTACATCCCAAAACGGCCGTGGATTGATCACTGTGGCACAACCTCTGGATTACAAGCAAGAACGGCGATACGTACTGACAATAACAGCTACGGATAGCGGAGGACGGTCAGATACTGCGATGGTGCATATCAATATTACTGATGCGAATAACTACGCGCCGGTGTTTGAAAATGCACCTTATACAGCTGCAGTTAGTGTATTTTTTATTATTTCGTAATGCTTCTCATACAATAAATGCACCTTCAGATTCAAAAACTACTATACTTATATTATTGTATCTGTTATTTAAAACAAGGTATTCAAGATCTTAATAGTAAATTTCTTAACTAACAGGTATTCGAGGACGCCCCAATAGGTACAACGGTACTTGTAGTGTCAGCGACAGACAGTGATGTCGGAGTTAATGCGCAAATCACATACAGCCTTAGTTCGGAGATATCCAACGAAGCAGTTGCTCATCATGACCAAGAGTTCGTCATTAATCCACAGACTGGAGCAATCACTACTAATAAATTGTTGGATCGAGAAACTATGAGTGGTATGTTGTTTTATTACATATTTTTATTAATCGGTAAGATTTTAAAGGGATAAACAAAGAACTAGTTACTATTGAAGATATACAATCATGTTTTCAGAATGTTCCATCTCGTTTTGGTATAGAGGAATATGGCTACCTTAATTATCTTTGGCTTAAGTCAGTACAAAAATTAAATAAAAGTTGTATATTAATAGAATATTTGTTCTAGGTTACTTGCTAACTGTGACTGCCAGAGATGGAGGCGTACCAGCCTTGTCTGACACCACTGACGTAGAAATATCTGTTGTGGACGTTAATGACAATGAACCAGTATTTAAACAACAACTCTATACTGCTACTATCATGGAAGATGCTTTAGTTGGTAAGTTTTTAAGTACTAAAGTCTCCCCCAACCCCAACTAATTAATTTCATTAATGTTGAAACTAGAATTAATTTTAAATACACTATTGTAAATGTCATTTGTA
This sequence comes from Elegia similella, assembly GCA_947532085.1. NCBI lineage: Eukaryota > Metazoa > Arthropoda > Insecta > Lepidoptera > Pyralidae > Elegia > Elegia similella. Next base: position 24,028,962 of record OX383930.1, read on the forward strand.
TTACTTGGACGAAAAAACTCATAGTAATACCGAAAACACTTCTCATTATAAGTCTTCTGAAATTAAGCTGTACAGGTATACCTCAAGAAAATGTACTCGGACCATTATGTTTCTGTATCTCCATTATGTATTATTTATACATAGGCACATCAGTCACTCAAGTGAGTGCAACAGACGCGGACGTCGGCCTCAACGGCAGAGTGCACTACGAGTTGGCTGCCAGAGACCGCGAGGAAGGATCCTTCGTCATCGACCCCGCCTCAGGAGTCATTCGTACTAACAAGCTTTTGGATCGGGAATCAGTGGCTACTCATGATTTGAAAGCATTGGCGATTGACGGCGGTACGCCGCCGCAGAGTTCTACCGTAAGCAAAATATTTGACTAAACAATTGGTTTTATTTCATAGAATATTACATAATTTTACAAGGAAAAGGGCAAGGTTCTTACATTGTCTTTATTTGCCATCAGGTAATCGTGCACATCAAAGTAGAAGACATAAATGATTCACCACCGGTGTTTGAGAGCGATTGCCTCACCTACTATGTCCCAGAAAACAGTCCTATTGGTACTACTATCGGAGAAATATATGCACACGATCCTGACGAAGGAGCGAATGCCGTTGTTCACTATTCAATCAAAGGTAAGATACCTATGTTTCTCCTCTCTTTCTTTAATTTTCGACATTTATTCTACATATAACCTAACGTGAACATAGCGTGCCTTTTTTTAAAGAAAAAGTTTTCTTTTGGGGCAACGTGCTCTGGCAACTAAAAACACATTTCCTCAGGTGGTGATGACTCCAACAGCTTCTCTCTCGAAACCCGTCAAGGCTCTGACAAAGCAGAACTAGTGACAATGGTTGACTTGGATTATGAGAGCCCAAGGAAGAAATACGAGCTGGTCATCAGAGCTGCAAGCCCCCCACTATGGAACGACGTCCGAGTGGAGATACTAGTCACCGACGTTAATGACAATGCACCTATGATGAAAGATTTTCAGATCATCTTCAATAACTACAAGGATTGCTTCCCTGTTGGACCGTTTGGGAGAGTACCAGCTTTTGATGCTGATGTTACAGATAAGGTATGTTACTGATGATATAGTATAATTTGAAGGTTGATACAATAGTACAGTCAGCCACCGAGATAATGGACCCCGCCCTCAACATATATCTTGAATTTTTTCTTAAACTAAAAATAATATTGACATGAAAATGTATATTCAGAGAGCCTTAATTAAAGTCTCTGTGAATATATATTGTCATTTAAATATTATTTTTAGTTTAAGAGAAAATTCAAGATTTAAGTAGAGGACGGGGTCAGGTATCTCAGTGGCTGACTGTACCACGTTTATAAGTCAACTCGGCATTGTTCGATGGCGCAGAATAGCTCAACCTACCGTGACTCAAAACGAATAAATAAATAAATAAATAAATAAATAAATAAATATGAATGTAAATATCAATAAAAAAACGAACTTATGCCTACTACATAAGATTTTAAAACCTAAACAACAGGACTCGTGCTATCTCGCTCATATTATTTGTACGGCGCGTTGTTATAGCGAACTCTAGACATGGCGCGTACTCATCAGCCAATAGCGAGCGAATATTTTCGCGTCATGAAAAATTTGATTTCTGCGTAGGTACGGTGTAACCTATAAAAGTGGTAGTACTGCATACGCGTCGCATATTTTTACTTGAAGCTAAAAGCGGTCAGCTAAATTATTTCTATTCTTAGATGTTGGGCACTTCGAATTTGATTATGTATTAAATTTACTTATGATGAGTAATCTTTTTGTTCCAGCTTCAATACCGGATACTCTCGGGAAACAATGCTAATCTGGTCCTGCTCAATGAAACAACGGGCACCATGACCCTCTCGCCTCAGCTAAATACCAATGTGCCTAAAATAGCAACCATGGAGATATCCGTTAACGGTAAGAAATATTTTTAGTAAATTCACAGATTTTTTTTTGGTAAACTATGCAAACCCAAATCTTAACTGTTTCAATGCTGCGTCCATTTTTATCAAAATTTCTGATTGTGGCGTTATAACACGCCTTCTTGCTATCGACATCGAATCAGTTAATATTATATAATATTAATATTGTATTGACAGTGACTAAACTTCCATAATCAATTGCATAGATCTTTTTTATGGAAATCTTTTTTAAAAATTACACAATTAAACAAGAAAATTCTAACCATATTTTTCTCACCATATTCTTCCTATCCTACAGATGGAGTGAATGAAGTAAAAGCCATGATGCAGCTGACCGTCCGCCTGATAACCGAGGAGATGCTCTTCAACTCGATCACCGTTAGACTGAACGACATGACGGCCGAACAGTTCCTGTCTCCCCTGCTGGGCTTCTTCATTGATGGTCTGGCAGCCATCATTCCATGTCCGAAAGAAAATATCTACGTGTTTAGTGTACAGGTTAGTTACAACATGAGATATGACCTCAAACCGTTTATTTACACGAATAACCACAACTCAATTTGTGCGATTTGTTCGTATCCCAACTTATATTATAAATGCGAAAGTGAGTTTGTTTGTTTGTTACGCTTTCACGCCTTAAAACTGTTCCTGAGGGATCGACTTTAACGCGATAGGAGCCGCGGGCGAAAGCTAGTTTATTTATAATTAATATTATTATTTATAGTTTATATTTATTTGCTCTTTCATTCGATGATCTTAAGATTCCATGGCACGGCTGAACAACTCCTATCGCCGAAACAGGGCTTTTTCGATGACTGGCAATACTCCGCACTGGAGCACATTTACATTATCAGTGGTTGATTAATAACGTCCTAAGATTTGACCTTGGTTTTGACCAAGGAACTTTGCCTTTGTGTACCAGTCTCTCTGATATAATGATATACCAGCCCCCGCAGCATGACATGCGCGACAACGTTTATCGACTATCGCTATCTTGTTTTCCGTAATATCAAAGAGCGAGATGTGGATAGTTTATCGCGCGATATAAACGGCGTCGCGGCCGCCATGCTACGGGTGCTGTAAAAATATTTTATCTATATTATTTCTTCTTTTCTTCAGGATGACACTGATGTAACAGGAAACATATTGAATGTATCGTTCTCCGCAAAACGTCCCGAAGCTGAGATCGGCGTAGCTGGCGACACTTCTCAGTACTACTCGCCTACCCACTTGAGAGAAAGGGTTTACTTACACCGAGCTACCTTGGCTAGACTTGCTACCGTTCAGGTAAGTAACTATAAATCCTCTTATTAGAATACCTGCTAGTTCTTAGCGTCGTAGTGCTGTCTCCAACCCGCCTGCCAAACTTGCGAGTATGGCCAAAAACGGCCAATGGAAGGTAATAATCATTGGGGGGACCTATGTCCAGCAATAGACTTTGCGGCTGTTATGATGATGAGATTCATTCATTTCGAGTAGGAGTCACGGTCAATCGACCATGCACACCCTGGTGTCAGAGTTATTCGGAACCGCCTCTCGGCCTCTGACGTGGTTCCTTTAACGACTACCAGATGGCAGCCGGGACCACCGGCTTAACGTGCCTTCCGAAGCACGGAATCATGAGATGATATTCTGCTAGGTTTTTTGCTTTATTTACAAAGTCTACTTTTATTAATCTTCAGAACTTAAATTTCTTGCGGCATAAATAATTATGACGAAATACATCAGAAATTGTTCCCGTATGGAATAAAATTCAACGTACCTATAAGATTTCAGTATATTTAATAAGAAAAAGTGATGCTTTTATACTCATAAGGCTATCCAACAAAAATACTTATCCCAAATCACACATATTTTATGGAATACTTTAAAATCCTGTGTTATGATCAGGTGCTGCCTTTCGACGATAACGTGTGTGTGCACGAGCCCTGCCTGAACTTCGAAGAGTGCCTCACGGTGCTAAAATTCGGCAACGCGTCAGGGTTCGTCTCCAGCGATACTGTGTTGTTCCGGCCTATCTATCCCGTCACTACGTTCACCTGCCAGTGTCCACATGGGTTTACAGGTAAGACAGACGAGGTTATAGATAAGGCTATAGAATTAAATACCTCTCTAATCTACCCGTGCGAAATGGGGGCGGGCCGCCAGTTAAGTATACATTTCGACTTGGCTTGAAACTTGACTACAAGAAAATACTAGTCTTCAAAAATTCATCCTCGTCTTGCTTATCAAATATAAGCAAGACGAGGATGAATTTTTGAAGAAGTTGTGGCTTAATTACCTTATAAATCTAGCCATCTGAAATATGTAAAAAATAGGGTGAAATGCACAGATACATATAGATGCAATTATCACGATTTGTATGGAAACCAAGCGTGCCAACTTTTTAACACCTACTATTAAGTCTGATAGGAAATATGTTCTTTCCTTTGGGTGTTTGCAATTTCGGACATGCGAAGTAGGTGCATTTACGTCATCTATGTACTTAAATCTATATCGGTGGTGACATAAGAGACTCACCAAAAGCCTTTGTCGATATAGGTTTAATAGACATTAAATTTCATATAACTCGTAATCGTTCTAGGTTCAAGAGAACACTACATGTGCGATACGGAAGTGGACCTCTGCTACTCGTCACCTTGCGTCAACAATGGAACATGTGTGCGGCGGGAAGGCGGATACACCTGCGTTTGCGCTGCCGGATTCACAGGTAACAAAGTCACTGACTTACCTTTTTTTGCTTTATCGGATTTTGAATGATTGATTTTAGGATTTCGTACTCAAGGGTGACTTTATAGCTAAGCCTCCGCTGTCCGTTCTTCCGTCTGTCACATAGCTGTGTGAACCGTTAGTAGACATTTGAAACTTTCACAGCACATGTATATCGAATGCCACTATAGTAACAAATAATAAAACAAAATAAAATGCAAAACTAAAGGGTTCGTACAAGAAATGTTTCTTTTTTGGTGTTTCTACTTGATTCTGTCAAAAATGCTATGAATTTATTACTAAGACGTCAAACCACAGATAATCAAGAACATTATTGTCATAGTATTAAAACTTACGCGAGATAAGTTCATTATAAAACACTGTTTCACTCACGTTTATTCATCGTTGGAATCGCCCTGATGATTGTCTTCGTAACAGACCTGAAACTAGTTGGCGAATTCCAACTGAATAAAGTTTGATTTTACTTACCCCATACAAGTAACGTGGCTTTTGTATTAAAATGTGCCACAGATATTTCCAACCCGTCGGAAATTATCTGTCGCATGATTGTCCTGTTGCCTAAAGCACATTTTGTCATAGGTGTGAACTGCGAGACCGTCCTGACGAGGGCGACATGCGACATGAACGGCGACGGCAGCATCTGTCGCAGCGGCTCCCAGTGCGTCGCGCGACGGGAAGGCGGCATACTATGTCAAGGATGCACCATCGATGCGGCATATACTACGGCTATGTGTGAACTGAGGGCGAGGAGCTTCCCGGCGTCGTCCTTCTTGACCTTCCCTGGCTTGAGAAGGAGGCATCGAGTTCATTTGAAATTGAAGTAAGTCATTAACCAGAGCATCTTTTCTCCTATTATTTCTTGTATAACTTATCTGATGGAAGTTATTATGGAAGGAGGTCATTTTTTCCAAGATATTATTTTTGTACTCTACTAGGTAGGTGTAAACAGGCGTATGGCCTACTTCATGAAATCCGTTACCAGATTGACTTTGAAATTTAGTCGCGCGACCAATGTCGCTCGACTGACTTTAGTACACGTTGACAATCACGGCCATAGACAAATTTCACTCTGATTCGCCACGTTACTCATTAATTTATTTCGTGTCAAACACCGCAGAATGAATGCGAAAAATACACTCTTTTCGCATCATCTTTGCATGTTTTTTATTATTATTTACCAAAAATATTTGTTCTCGATAAATTCTTAGTTACCGAAGCATACGGAGAGCGACGCGAATCGCGGCTAGCCAAGACAGCTGCCGCTTCCGCTTGTCGCTTAACTTCAAAGTAATGTCATACTAATCCATAGTAACTAGTGTTGTCGTCGGCCGCCATTACAGACAGGTATTCCCGCGACCCTACCGCTTCCGCTGGCCGCCGAACTTCAAACTCAACCTTAAGCAAGGCCCGAGCACATTGCCGTTGCGTAGCGACTTTATACTATTGTTTTGGTTCTCAGGTTCGCAACCCAATCATCGTCAGGGTTACTTCTCTACAACGGACGCTACAACGAGCGTCACGACTTCGTCGCTTTGGAGCTGGTCGCATCAGGTGCAGGCCCGGAAGGGGGAGCGGGTCTGAAGTTTACTTTCGCGCTCGGCGGCACCAAGACCGAGCTCACAGTGGCAGCGGACGTGGCCGATGGTATGTGGCATACCGTTGAAGTGGATTATTTTAACAGAGTAAGCATTTTCTTTTTATATCTAATAATAATCCTTTTTTGCAATTAATACGGTACAAATTTAAATTATAATTTACGAGATTTCCCAACCTAGTTAGCTATGTGCCATAGCATGCATATCATCACATCAATGAATTCATTCATCACTTATAGTTATTTTATTTTACCACAGCTTCAACTTATCATTCATGCATTAATTTTACAAATATACATATTCATTTATTTCTTAAACAATCAAAATGACATTACTGCGGAGCTTCTAGAGTCTAGAATTAATGGTGTGAACCCAGCCATCATTTCAAATTTATTGTCTTGCATCCTTCATCATAACTCGGCTATACCCATGGCAACACCAAGGGTATGGCGTCTGGAGGAATCATTTTCTACATTTTTCAATTTAATGTTTTCTTGGCCGTTGATACAACGCAGTCTAGTAACTCGTAATATTTTCCAGACGGCAACCATGGTCCTTGATGACTGCGATAAAGCCTTATCTCTGAACGTTGCGGCATCACTCGGAGCCAAATACGCCTGCGCCAACTTCACGAGGAAGGTGCTGCCACCACGATGCGACATTCCCACTGAGACATGTCACAGGTGAGTCATTATTATTGATATTTTTAGTCTATGCTGTCCCGCGGCAGGGCAAAGGCCTCCCTTACTTCCTTTCAACTATCGCAATCGAGGGCTTTTGAAGCCCAACCTTTACAGAAAGAATCAAGGCCATCCCGCTATCCAATTTCTTTTTGGGCTTGCCAGGATTTCTTTTTCCGTAACGCGGAATCCAGGACGTTGGCCCACAGTTCTTTGAGCATACGGCAGATATGTCCAGTTCCACTTTAGGCTAGCAGCTTTTTTTTCGACAACTACGATCTGTGTCTTGGTATTTAGAATTAATTATTGCTTTATTTGGTTGCTGAATATAATTTTTTCAGACAAATAATCAGAAAATAACTTTTTTTAGGTACCTAATTACAGGTGTTTTTCTGCTAATTCTGCATCTGCTACCAACCAATTTTACCTGCGTACATATTTCTTGCTGTCTTTTTTGGTTTCTTTTTTTCTTTATCTTTGCTTTTGTTACTACGAATTACTTATTCGTAGTTTTGTTATCTATATCAAATATTATTTTTATTATCAGATTTCTGGACCTCACTGGCCCGTTACAAATTGGAGGTCTGCCGAACATCCCCAGCAGTTTCCAAGTGAAAAACAAGGACTTCATGGGCTGCATTTCAGACTTTCATATCGATCACAAGTTCGTCGATCTTAACAGGTAATTAATGATTGAACATGTATAGTTCTAATAACGGAGATTCCATGGAAACCAAGGACTTTTCCACGTCAGTCGTCATCACGCTTGGCAGGCGGGGTGGCGAGCGCAGTTTCTTTGGCTTCTTGTGCTTCCAACGCTGCTGCCCATCAGAAGTACCTTTAAGCTGGGCAAGGGTAGGGCAATTTGTTGGATTTGGGAAGGGAATAAATGGAGTGATACTAGTCACTCGGACGAATGGGGAAAAAGCAAGTAGCAGCACGTTAGGCCGGGCGCGCGTACCTGATGCTACCACCAAACATGCAGTTGAAGATGACATCCTTGACCTTGCCCCGTCCAGTTAAGCTTATCTTGTCAAAGTGAATTCTTTACACTCTTAATTCTAGAATGTTATGTTGAGAGTTCTGTGTTTTTATGGTTATCCATAGCCATTCAGAGGGGCAATGCAGCTAGCATAATGGGTACCTTTGAGCCAGTAACGATTCGGGGTGGCATTTTTAATTGACTTTAATTAAGATTTATTTTATTTTTATCTCTCACCTTCCTTGGCCTTATGATTAGTGAGGCACTTTTGTTATTTAAATCCGTAGTAAAACATCAAGAGCTGAAATTGAGCCGCTATTTTTGAACTATTAGGACGTTATTTTTATTCGTCGGATTTGCAGACTAGTTTCGTTCTGTTACTGAATTTATCTCGCGTAAGTTTTAATGCGTAATTATTGTTAGGACATTGTTTTATGATACCTGGATTTTAAAAGCTCTTATTTTCTCGACAGCTTCGTCGCTGACAATGGCACGCTAGCCGGCTGCCCTGAGAAACGGTCGCAGTGTAGCTCCGCGCCCTGCTACAATGAAGCTGAATGCACGGATCTTTGGGACACTTTTCTTTGCGACTGTCCCGAGGGCCACACCGGGAAAGACTGCGCCGAATGTAAGCTACATTTGTTGATGACTGAAAACAATTTGAAATACTTAACAAGTATAATGATTATTATTGCCACAAAAGGACTTACCGATATTATTTTTGAGATTTGTCTGATATTTCCGCAACATTGCAATGTTGCCGCCATCTTCATAGACTGACTGAAGAGCCGCGGTGGATGTAAGAATTATCAAGGGAGACTGTAGCGGTCTATCTTCTATATCTCAAAAATAATCGCGGTAAGTTCCCAAAGTGACCAAAATACTGGTTATGACTGTGAAAAGTATAATGATTTCCAGACCTAGTCTAGTCCTATTGATGATCTTGTCGATTATCATTAATTTTGTCACACACATAAAACACAGTTCTTGCAGTCCCCGTAGCATGGCAGGCGTCGCAATGTTTAACGAATATCGCCATCTTGTTTCCATAATATTAAAGAGTAGGATGGAGATCGTATAATAAGTACCTACTACGTACAGAAGTATTAATCTGCAAATGTATTCAAAGAAATATCAACTCAATGTCGTTAGCGATATGGTGTAATTTAGCTCCCATCAGAACGCAGCACCTTTTCGTTCAGATACCTACAGAAATCTATTGCAAGTCAATTTGCCTTTTCTGATTGACAAACGATTCATAATTTGTTGAAATCGGTGAACACAGGTTAACAAAACGCTCGTCGTCCCTACTGGTCGGTATTACCGCTTCAGCGTGGTCGCCGCGCGTATCCTAGAAATTGTTATGTGTGTTGGAGTTTGGTTTGGTGCAAGAAACGTTAGACAAATCATAGGACTCAAAGCATTCTGGTATGCCATCTGGGTCTCTAGGAAATTATGTCATAACAGAGGGTGTCGAGAGTTTAAGCATGTATTTTTTCTTCGTAGCAACATCTCCACCTTGGCGCTTTAGCGGCGACGGCATGCTCTCATTCAACCCCTTACTGCGGCCCATACAACTGCCATGGTTGAATGCGCTATCGGTGCGCACTCGGCAGCTGGACGCGTTCCTCATGTCCATACAAGTGGGGCAGAACAGCAGTATACTCATCAGTGTAAGTACCTACCTATAACAAACAGAATTTGGCCGTTAGGATCTTTTTTCCTAATGTAATCAAGATTTGTTTATGTATAAGTATTAAACAACCTTTTTTACACATCTACAGATTTTACACATAAACATCTAAGAACACTTCGGTTTTGAAGATGAACGTAGGTAAGGTCCTTCAATCTAACTGTCGAAATCCATTCGGCGGTTTAGAAGATACGAGTTAATACAGAATTTAACGTGTGGTTTCCCTAGTCTTCCCATTGATGTCGTAAGAGGTGACTTAGGAAATACAAGCTAAACAAAGCTCATAAACATCAATGAGACCTCTCCAACCCGTCTGGCCAGCGAGGAGAGTGTAGGCCAAATCCTCTGTCTGCTCTGGCCAAGTATGGCTCCGGTAGTAAAGAGAGGATCATGCTCCTGCAGTGGAGACTAAAAAGACCTGATGATGATGATGATGATGAAAGAATTTACAAACGCACAAAACATGCGCGAAACACGTAACCGTCTTTGGCAGTCGGGTAAATACCACGAAGAAACCGAGGTTTGCCCAATACAATTTCTTTGACCTTCACAGAAGGTTTTCTTTAGGCACAACAGTTCAAACAACGAAATGGGAGGCGAGATCGTCGCATTACTTCTCATGCTGCAGACAACCTACTCTTTAAGTTTTTTTAGTTACTTAATTCTTATTTCCTTACAGCTGAAATCCGGTCTTCTCCACTACTCCTACAATGGCGAATCCATGTTTTTACCATCAACAACGCTCTCCGACGGCAACTGGCACCGCATCGAGATCAAATGGCTCGGCACCGACATCTCAGTGTCCATAGACTATGGACTAAGAACAGCACTTTTGCCGATGCTGGCCAATAAAGTGCAAGGGCAGTACATTGGCAAGATCCTGATTGGAGGACCTGACACCACAGCAGGGCTTTTGGCGTCAGAAGTGGGATATTTTGAAGGTTGCATACAGGTAACTTCTCATCTTTTATAGTCATAGACCTCAAATAATATTTATAGTATTGTAATCTTTTTAAGATGTTACTGACGTTGAAAATAAGCATATAGGGAAAAAAATTGCTGTACGACTCAGTGTCATTTTCATCAGCCAATAGCGAGGCAATTACACTCGCAGAAAAATCGACGTTTGAGTAGAATCTTTAACGTTTCTATGATTCGTTCGGTGAGTGAGATAGCTAAAGGCCCATCCTTCCCCCCATTTCCACTCCCCATGTCCAACTCCGTGAAAGCCAGCAACGCTCCTGTTACACCCTGGTGTTGCAGATGTCAATAGGCAGCGCTGATCACTTACCATCTGGTGACTCGCCTGATCGTTTGCTGTCCTATATAAAAAAGTGCCAATAGTAATAACAACTCTAGCTTTAATAATGACTTCATAAAAGGGATTGTACTTTGTTTCAGGACGTGCGTGTCGGTACCAGCCAGTCGCTTCTGAGTCGGCCGACAGTCAGAGAGAACGTGCGAGATGGGTGTGCGTCCCGTGCCGATTGTATGCTCTCCATCTGCCCGCCTTTTGTAAGTTACTTGTATATTGTCTTATTTAGAAAACAATTTTCGTTGTCTGTATTTATAACTCTAGTATCTGCAGGAAAATGTACACTAACGAACTTAAACGTGTAAAGAACAATTATTGTCTTTGGTCAGGGATAAAATACTTAGTAAGATTCATATTGGCATATGAATTCCGTCTTTCACCAATCTCATCCTTGCAGGCGTAGAAAGTCCATTGGACAAAGTCCTCTTCCAAGGAATCCTTATTCTATAGGAGGATATTGCCTTAGCACACTTGGCAGACGGGTTAGCGACCCCAATTTCTTTGGTTTCTTGTGCTGGAAGCACGCATTAAGAATATTGAACTGGGGAAGGATAGGAATTTGTTGGATTTGGGAAGAGAATTAAGGCACTAGGATGAATGGGGAAAAGTAAGTAGCAGCTCCGGAGGTCGGACAAACGTACCCGATGCCATACCTGCAAACATTGGACAAGCAGTTGAGGATGGCAATCAATCAATTTACTCACATACTTATATTTTCTACCGACATTGACCAGCTTACATCCAGGCATAAAAATAGCAGTCCTATTTTTTTTATCACAGAGTAAATGCGTATCCTCATGGGACCACACTTGGTGCGAGTGTGAGCGAGGTCGTGTCGGCCCGCAGTGCATTCCGGCGTGCGATTTCAACCCGTGCGGAGACAACGCGCAATGCGGAGCCGATGACAGTGAGAAGGGGTACAGCTGTCAGTGTGATGACGGATACAGCATGACTGGTGAGTTTGACCTACCTAAAAAAGAAGACAAAAATATTCGCTGCGTTTTAAATGAGGGCTTCTTCTTTTTTTATGATATAAGACGGCAAACGAGCAAGCGAATCACCTGATGGTAAGCGATCACCGCTGTCTATTGACAACTGCAACACCAGGATGTGACAGGAGTGCTGCCTTTCAAGGAGTTGGGGGAGGACATGGGGGAGCATGGGCCTCAGGCTCTCTCACTTACCGAACGAAGCCTAGAAGCGGTAAAGCTTCTACTTAAACTTTGATTTTCTGTGCGAGTGTGGTACCGCCGTAATGTAGGGCTGGCCCATTATACTACTAGCAAAATTAATTTCGCTGGTAGCGTGGCTCTATCACTGAATAAAGTTATGTTTCTCTGAATTTTGCGGCAGCAGCTTACCAAACAAAACCCGACGCCTCAGTCGTCGGGTTTGGTAAGATGTTATTGGCAGACAACGTGTCAGTTGTTAGTGCTTGTCAAATATCATCAGCAGCTCACGGCACTTTACGACACAGTGCTGCCATCTGGTGGTATACATTTCTAAAAACACTCATTCACCTTTTTCAATACTGTTAAACTAGTTGAATAGCTTGTTACTCCTTCTAATGTACTACGTAATCAAAACGATGGGGTACCGATAAAATACCTAGATACTTGTAGTATATATCCCTAGTCCATTGCCCTAACTCATTTTCAGGTTATCTATTTATAATGCACTATAAAGTCTATATATCTAAGATGGGAACTTTATAATTGGATACTTCGTTCTGTTACAGATGAAGGCTGCACAGCAGTAGGTGCTGCAGTGTGTCCGGGGGGTTGGTGGGGAGGAGCTGCCTGCGGCCCATGTGACTGCCCGGCGCAGGGTGGCTACCATCCACATTGCCATCCCACCACTGGTGCCTGTCGGTGCAAGGTATGTCTGAATTGAGATCGCGGTTTAGTCGCGCCAGTTGAAACATAAAAAAATATAAATGTAATACACAATTAACAGGGGAACTTAGACAATGAACGTGTTTTCAAGTATTATTATAGTATTATTGTAGTTAAATACTGTATGGTGGTATGGAACCCTTAGGGTGCGATTCCCCATTTTGTTTTTCTTCAAGTTAAGCCTTGATGACGAATTGCAAAATCCTGACCTATTTTATTTTCTACTCATACGTTAAAACCCAGTTTTAAGAACACGAGTCGATAAAACCCTTTTCGTTTCCTTAGGAAAACCACTACAAGCCCGAAGGCTCTGACCTGTGCCTGCCCTGTCAGTGTTACGCCGCCGGCTCTCTGAACAGTTCCTGCGAGCTGGACAGTGGCCAGTGCCACTGCCGCGGGGGCGTCATTGGCAGAGCTTGCGATGCCTGTGCCAATGCGTATGCTGAGGTGGCTCCGAATAATGGATGCGAAGGTAATGACAAGGAACCTCTCCACTCAACTATCAGCCAGAAGGTTCCGCCTCGTGCCCTCTAGTAATTGGAAAATTCGAGTGATTTGCATATTTTTAGACGCATAGTGAAAACCAATTATTCATCGAATCACTCATTAAATTTTGTGATAGATTTTGTAGAATAGTAAACTAAGCAATGCAGCTTGTACGTTGTAAAGGTTATTAGATATAACGGGTCTAGAATACTTGTGTTAGATTCTGCTTCCCCGTTTCTAGAAGGGTCCATATATTAAATAAATAACTTTGTCATCTTAATTAAAAAAATATACTTATCCTACAGTTGTCTACGATGGGTGTCCTCGTTCTTTCTCTCATGGAGTGTGGTGGCCTAGAACTAAGTTTGGTATAGAAGCCTACACAGACTGCCCTACAGGTAAAGATAACCCCCGAAATATATACTGTTATATATGTTATTCATAAGAATTTTCATTTTCAAGTTTGCTATTTTCGTGAAAGGAACAAGCGGCAAAGCGACGCGCATGTGCGATGAAACACAAGTGATACCATGGCAGGAACCGGACATGTTCAACTGTACCACATCTACGTTCTACCAACTCAGAAAACAGGTACATATCTTTAATCTATATCTATACTAATAATATTATAAAGCTGAAGAGTGTGTTTGTTTGTTTGAACGCGCTAATCTCAGGAACTACTGGTTAAAATTGGAAAGTTCTTTTTGTGTTGGATAGTTCATTTATTGAGGAAGGCTTTAGGCTATAAACATCACGCTACGATCAATACGCGCGAAGTATCAATAAAAAATATAACATTACAGGTATTAGCGCAGACGAAGTCGCGGGCAACAGCTAGTGTTTTATATAGCGAGATAGATCGTCATGAGTAATATATGTAAATGCACAAATAATTTCCTAATCTCAATACTGAATATTAAAAAGTCTAAAGTAAAAGTGTACTCACATCTAATCAATGTATCTTATTTCTAGCTGAATAAAATTGAGACAGGCGAGTTAGCAGTCAATACTTTCGTGGGAGTCCGTTTGGCGGAGGACCTGACATCGGCTTGTATGAACACGCATAACCTTTATGGTTCTGACATCCTGGTAGCTGAGGGGATTCTGATGGAGTTACTTCAATACGAACTGCAACAAGCTGGGTTGAATCTTACGCACAGCCAAGATAAGGATTATGTTAAGGTAACTAGCACAATACATACATACACTGACACATTGACACACCTCTATTATCCACTAATTCATGTAGGTTTCGTCTACTATGACCAAACTATGCATTTAAAAAAAAGGCTTCTGAATGCTTGGCAAAGCCATAGTTAGTATAATTCTACAGGAATAGATCTCATCCGGCAAAACTCGCTCTGGCAAAGGCTCTGGCGAGCTTAGTTCAAAAACTCACCGTTAGATAGCAATGGGTCTACGGCTAGTTTATTATTTAGAATATGTTAAAGCGTGAAAATAGATATTAGTTTACGTATTTCTGTAAATGATAATAATAAATTAAATAATCGAATTTTTTATTGGTATTTCTTCTATATTTCATACAGACTAGAGCGCCACTTTAGTTTGTATGAAAAGTTGTGAAAGCATCAAAGATGATACCACTATGCCACACCGAATCGGGGGGCTGCATGACCCTTCTTCATAATGCCCAATTTAAGTGAAGAGCGAGTTCAACAGCATAAAGAGAAAAAACTTGTAGACGACAGTTATGTTTAAGAGAAGCTCTCCACAATGGCTATTATGTAATGCCCTGGGCCCTGGTAAATATAAAGCGGAAACGCTACTTCAAACTCCAATAAAAAACTAAATACCTTAATAGGTACAAGTGTCAATTTATTCACACGCTTTTTTCAAGTCTTTTATTAACCTACAAAACATTTTCCAGAACATAATAAGATCAGCGAACACGATCCTAAACCTGCAGTACGACAAGGAATGGCGCCGCATAAGACAACTAACGGGACATGGCATGGAAGAACTACTGCAGAAATTTGATAAGTACATATCGGTACTAGCGGAGAGCCAACACGACACGTACACCAGTCCTTTTGAGATCGTAACCAGTGATTTAGGTGAGTTTAATATTATTGCAAATATTCTTAATAAGCTTTTCTACTGTTTTTCAAAATTTAATTTAAATGGTCGAAGGTCCTGGATAATCAACTGATATTTTTATTGCCTCGTAAGTAATATCGCTGTCTGCAAAGAAAAATAGTTCTAAATTTAAAAGAGAAATATTCGCGTCAACGCGGCCATCGCCATTATTGTCAATCGTGACGACATAATAACAAAAACCAAGTAACTTCAATAGGTAATAAATAATAATGTACCTTTAGAGTCTAGTGTGTTATTGAACTTAAAACCACTAATCTAAAGTCACAAATTTACAATTTAAAGATACCTTGACAGTCCACTGTTGTTTATAAACAAAATCGTGCTTTAGTTCCACTGACGTCACTCACCAGAAAAAAATGCCGGTGGGAGTTTTCGGTCACACATGACATACAAAGAATAAAACAACGATTTTAATTTTTAAATTAAAGTAGGCGTAGCATATACGCTTTTAAAACAAAATAGTGTTAGATTCGCTTTTTTTTTCTCTAAACACCATAATTTTATTTTATAATTTATATTATGAAGATTCAAAGATTCATAAAAGTGAAGTACAAAGTATATAAGGAAGCTTTTTTTAATTGAGATAACAGCAGAATATGTAGCAACCTATCATTTTATTGATTTACTCATAAACTTGGTTGTTTTAAAATCTTATTGAACAATTATTTTAGTAATTGGAGTCGACATCGTCACAGCGGAATCGATATACGGGTTCGAACCAACTCAACTCAATAGATACAACATAGAGTCTTACACAACTGAAAGAGTAGTTCTGCCCGACACCTCAGCATTCCTGCACTCTCCCATACAAGCGAGCGGTTACTATGGCAACGGGAAAGTCAAGAAAAAACCCTCCAGCCGGACTGTGTCATTCCCGAAGTACAATAACTACGTCAAGAATAAGAACAAGTTCGATAAATTTACGAGGATATTACTACCGTTGGATTTGTTGGGAATCGCTAATAATAACTTACACGGTAAGTCCCTTTTTAGCTTAAATGGCGTTATGAGTCCGCCGGCGCATTGACACCAATGCGCGGGCGGACTGATCTCAATACCCATTAATTTTACCGCCTATTCTCATCCTTACTTACTTCCTAGGCGCTACAACCCTTTTTAGGTCTTGGCTTCTTCTACAAACTTCTTCCATTTCGCTCTGTCTGTAGGTCTTCCTCCAGACAACCCTTCCACCACTTTCTAGGCCTTCCTTTTTTTTACGATAAAGGACGACTAACGAGCAAGCGAGTCACCTGATGGTAAAGCGATCACCGCTGCCCATGAACAACTGCAACACCAGGGTGTGACAGATAGTGCATTGCCAGCCTTTCATGGAGTTGGGGGAAGGATTGAATTGATATTAGCATCACGAAGCATAGAAGCTGTAAAGCTTCTACTCAACTTCTATTTTCTGTGAGAGTGTGGTACTTCCCCGGACGAGCGCGGCCTATTCATGCTACTGGCTAAAACGAATTTTGCCGATAGCGTGACTCTACCACAACTCCTCATGTTATAAAGTTCCTTCTTTGTTTATTCTCACCCATCAGACCAAAACACAGCTGTCAAGCATAGGTTTGACAGCGGTGCTTTGGTCTGATGGGTGAATAAATCAAGTGCCTTTGCACTTAAAGGCAAAACGAGTGAGAAATGACATAGCTTTGGAGATGATCAAAGTACAAATGATGTTATCCATACGCGTGTAGATATCCCTCTGCTCTTTTCAACTTTTATGATAAGAAAGACGTAACGTGATGTATTGTTTTTTTTTTAGAAAATCTCGAAATGAACTACGAATCTCGAGCTGTATTCTCGTACTGCCAGTACTCCCGAAACACCTCCCAACTGATGCCGTTACGATTGGACGAATCCGTCAGTCAGAGATGGGGCGTCAATATCACGGTCGGCTCGCCAATCATACAGGTGGCGCTGTACGTACCGGAGTACGTGTGGATGAGGGAGTCGCATGAGAGCAAGGAGGATAACTCGTTGGAAAATAATATGGATGACATGGAAGGTAAGCAACCTTAAAGGTCTTCTGAGCAGACAGCCCGAAAGGTCACGAAATGGCCTAATCCAGTCCGGTTTGTAGCTTCCTTTGCATCTTCTAATACTTGCTCCTGTGTGAACAACATGATGATAAAACCTAAAACCGAACTGGTCAACATCGTTTGAATAAAAGAATCCCCCTTATTTAATACCTACCAGCGTTACCGCTCTATAGACCACTATCGATAATATACCAATATTTTTTGACTTAACAGGCTGTCGATAATGGAATATCGTGTGGAAATACCGAGGAAATACTAATACACTCAAGACACTTTCCGTTAGTGAGAAAGCTTTATAATTAATACCCACTAGTGTTACCGCTCTGTAGTCCGCTATCGATAATATATCAATAGCGGACTACAGAGCACTCAGACTACCGATAATCTCTTGACAGACTATTATTACTGGACTATCAAGTGAAAGTTATGATATCCACAAGACACTTTCAGTTACTTTTAAATAAGTTTCAATTAGCAACATCTCTTACATTACCAACTTCACTGTGTTTTAGGTATAACATACACCAATAAGGGCCATCAAAATCACGTTCCGAACCACATAAGTACAAATCCACAATCTAAAAATATTTGGTCTCACGACGATGAAACATCTAGTCACGAAAACCACGGCCCTATCCTCATCCAGCCAGCATACAAGAAACAGGAAAAGGGTTCATACACCAATGAAAACCTGCAAGAAAACGAATCCGCCTTTGTCGCGGACAAAGTTGAGCCAGAAGGTCCAAAGGTTATGGCGTTGTCTATGATCCCAGAAGACGTGAAAAACAAAGATGGCATAAATTCAACTAAAGATGTTATGAAGAAGAAGTTAGTATACAAAAGCATGAGTGGGATAAGACTGAAGAGGCCAATAAGACTCCAAATGTGGCTCGATATTGATGTGGAAACTTTTGACTCGAGGACCAATCCTCAGTGTGTTCACTGGTCTACAATAAGAGGGTAAGTGTGGTCTAATAGACCTTATTGCAAATAAGGATTTTTTAAATAATTGAGATAATCTTATAATATTGAATTCTAGTTGGGTGTCGGGTGGGTGTAATGAGTAATGATTATGACCTTAATCCCACAGATTGTTAACTCCAACAACTTTGTACCTATCAGTTGCCAGTTAGTTTCAATATCGAACATTAATTTCAACTAACTGGTCAATTTAACTGCATTCTTACTCATACATTTGAATGCTAATAAATCGCTTTTACGTAGATTTGGTGAATGGTCTCGAGTGGGTTGCCATACAGAGATCGACTACGACTGGTCCCCGTACTCCGACGAACCGTTGCTCATCAACTGTACTTGCAACCATCTCTCCACCTTTGCTGTCCTGGTAGATGAGGTCGACATAGAGGTAAATATAACCCCTACTTAAAAAGTCTCGTAGTAGGTATCCTTAGGTGTACGAATATATTTCTTCCAGATTACGTAAAATTCCATTACATATTAATATTGACAATAAACTTATAGTTTATTATTATAATTGTTATCTAATGGTTGTAATTTACTTATAGCTAAGTATAGTGCCGCTTCCAAAGCGGAGTGTAGAAGAAACAGCAAAGAACTGCACTACGCATTGTTTCCAAATAACGTCAACTGAATATCTACGACGTACTTTGAACCAAATATTATGTGGACTTAAGCCTAAATTGTAATCTCAAATTCAATTAGTTATATCAAATTATAATAATTAAATAAATAATTGAATGCAAATGAATGTCAAACCAAAACATGTATGTCATTTTCATTTTCAATGCCAAGCTCAGGCCAGATATTTTTGTTGTTTAGAAAATCGTCAGTCCTATACTAAGGATTTTACAAAGTACCTGATTTACATAAGCTTTATTTTTCTATCAGGCATATCTTAGGAGGACTATGGAGTATTATGGAAAGTTCATAGTTTCCTAAGAAAAAATCGTTAAGCTACGTATATTTAAAGTACTTACCCTGTTATTCCATATTTTAGTTTATTCCCGAACCGTCGCTTCTGGAATCCGTGACGTCATACACTGCATTCAGTCTCTCGCTCCCGCTCCTCTTCGTGACGTGGGCGGCGCTGTGTCTGATGCGGGGAGGAGCAGCTACAGTCTCTAACTCCATACACAAGCACCTCATCTTCTCCATATTCATGGCTGAGCTGCTGTTTCTGATCGCTTTGAAGGCTAGGACGTCACTCGTACAGAATGAGGTTAGTACAAATATGATTACTATTGCATAACATATCAGTGACACATATAGTGGATAGATAAGAAATTCATAGAAGAATCCAGGGCCTTTTTTTTCTTGGCCAAAAGATACGTAGGATTTCCTTTTCATATTTTATAACATATTCCATATTTTAGCACATATATAATCCAAATATCTTCGATTTATTTTATAAATATGCAAATTCATTTTGAGATTTCGTTTCACGAAACACTCAAAACGGAAGATCCCATGTTAATAATAAACATTATCAATTTCGTCACTCTTATGATATAGATAGAGTTCAATATACTTATTTTATACGATGTACACTTATTTTGGTAGTACATTAACATCAAGTTACGACACGACGCACCGTTTTAGACCAAGTATAGTAATCTCAAGGTAAAATGGAATTTTAAGGCATTTAATATGTCTCTCTCTAATAGTCATATAAAATATAGTTAGGAACCATATTTTCGAATTGTCTTGTACAGTCACAAGCATTAATACACAATTGTATTTCGTTTTAGACCTTATCACATAGACTTAAGAACCTATGTGTTTACATATAAATGTTCGTGACTATAAAATAGAATAAATACTCCATTGCACCAAATAACAGATAAATTAGTTAAAGCGAACAAAAGTAACAAAGTTGGTATAAAGGCGAACTTATCGCTTTAGCGATCTCTTCCAGTCAACCTTACGGTAAATGGACAGAGTAGGCACATATGATTGGCGTAGGCGCAGACAGAACAGATAGAGTAATAATAATCTAACTCAACAATACTATATTTTATAACAAATACGTAATATAAATAAACATCCAAGACCCAGGCTAATATAAAAAAGATTATTTTCATTCTTGACCTGGCCGGGGATCGAACCCGGGCACTCCGTGTCGCAGGCTGGCGTGTTAACCACTGCGCCACGAGCTGCCAAAATTGAAATCTATACGTATGAAGAAACTCGCGTCCGCGCGATTACAAACAATGTTCCATTCCGTCCGCAGTTCGCATGCAAGCTGGTGGCAATGGGCCTGCACTACTGGTGGGTGGCGGCCCTGGGCTGGGCGGCGTGCGACGCCTGGCAGCTGCGGCGTCTGCTGCGGGAGCTCCGCGACGTCAACCACGGCCCGCTGGCGGCTCAGTTGGCCGTGGGCTACGCGGCCCCGGCCGTGGCGCTGGCGTTGGCTGCCAGCCATCATCAACATCAGTATGGAAACGCTCTGTTGTAAGTATTGATCCTTCTCCATCTTATTTTAAATTAAATTTTACCAAATTAAAAAAAGAAGAAAGTTTCTTGTTACCTTATATGTATTTTTCTTTTTCGGTAAAGTAAAAATAAATAAATAATTATAGAATCACACAGATTGAGCTAACTCCAAGGTAAATTCCAGGCTTGTGCTCTAGGATAGAGTAATAATAATCTAACTTAACGATACTATACCTAAACAATCTTCTTCTTTTCGAGCCGAATTGATTACCTACATTTCTTTTGATCAGTATTTAGCTAATAGCTTTATATCGTTAGCCTTATTGAGGTCCTGTACCGTGCAACTAGTGGAGCAGTTAGAGCATGACAGAAGGTGAAACATGAACTGATTGGCACCGCGTTCACGCAAATTGTTGATAGAGAAACTCCATCTAAGTCTGTTTTCTTGACATCTCTCATCACCAGCCCGGAGTAATCAATCAATCAATCATTTATTCATAATAACATTGTGTTCGAGTTCCTACGAGTCGGTTAAGGAACTTCCAGACTGTCCAGGGATGATCTCTTCTACTACATACAATTACAAATACATATATAAACATCAAAGACCCAGGGCAATCTGAAAAAGATTATGTTCCATTTACCTGACCGGGAGTCGAACCCGGGACCACCGGTGTGGCACCCTGGTATGATGACCACAAGGAGAGCTCGACAAACGTCGTAGTGCGTGCTCACCCCTTTTTTAAGTAACGACAGGCGTGGAGCACACATGAGTAGTCTCACAAAGGGATAGTGTGCCCTTTCTAATCTGACGCGCTTCTCTGATCATCAGAGTCCACGTTAAGTCCGGGCTAGCTATTATCATAAGATCTCACTTTATTCAGTTACTAGCTTTCGCCCGCGGCTCCGCCCGCGTTAATGTCGATCCCTCGGGAATAGTACTTTTCCCGGGATAAAAGGTAGCCTATGTCCTTCTCCGTACTCCAGAGAACTTGTATGCAAAATTTCATGATCATCGGTTCAGTAGTTACGACGTGAAAGCGTAACAAACAAACAAACAAACAAGCAAATAAACAAACTCACTTTCGAATTTATAATATTAGTAAGGATAAGGATACCAGACAGATTGAAATTTTGGTACACAATCATGACTTACGCCCAAATACTCAACGCCATCTTAAGAGTATCTTAGTTAAAATCGATCTCAAATCTCGTTCTTTCACTGTCTTGACAATTTTGAGAATTCGGGGGTTAGTGTCATAGACAAATTTATAAAACGGTTGGGTGTAAATAATGTGCCTTTACAGTTGCTGGGTGAGCTGCCACGAGCCGGTGGTGTGGTGGGTGGTGGTGCCTGCTGGCGCGTACGCTATAGCAGCGCTAGCAAGTCTGGCTGGGGCCACGCGTGCTGCTTTTACAGTTCGTGATCACGTCACTGGGTTCGGAAATTTGAGGTGAGACTATAAGATGCTTTAAACTTTCGAGGTATAACTACACATCATGACTAATATTCAATGGTCAGGGATTTCATATTATATATCGATATGGAATCGGACAAAGACAATATAATACTAACGTATAGACTTCCAACCTCATACAAAATTGGCGCCAAAATCACGTCCAAGGTGCCGGCAGGCCATGGCAGTTAATTCCACTAACTGCCAATATGAGCGGCGGCGATGACTCTGCAGTGTAATAGTGACAGTCGTTTTCACTCGTCACTAGAAGCCGTAAGCCTAAACTTGGTGTAAAGTAAAACTGATATATATTTTCTTATTAGCTGAAAATATTTTTTCATCATAGGATGTTTTTTGTGAATATTGATATTTTTGCATTCACAATGCTTTTATGGCAGCTTTTATTAAGGCGATACCTCTGTAAATAAGGTCGTTCTGAACCTTATTTATCTCGCAAAATACTTAAATTAGGAGTTTCAAATCTAAGTAATATGATTTTTGACTATTTCATCTCCAAAAATTGAAGATGAAAACACGTTTTGATAAAATTTTCTCGATAGAAATATTTTTTGAAAAATGGTCTTCGTTCGCAAAGTTTTTGTTATTGTAGCTCAAATGCGACGAATGAAATAATGATTTTTAGACTAAAAGATAGGTTATTAGTAATTCATCAAAATGTAAATATGAAAATACAATTAACCGGTCTGATTTTATATAAAATAGAAATAACGAATTTGGCGCTTACGTTTTTTTCTTTGAGCGACTCGAGACTATCTCCTATCTCATCATTCACGGGCTAAACCGCCAAGCGCTATCCCTTGCGCACACTTGATCAGTCCTTTGCCGAGCGAAGGTACCAAACATTTGAGTCCTCGTCTTAATAAGATATGGGGAAAAAACTCGTGGGTAGATTTGAACAATTAGCGTCCCAAATATCTTTATCCCGTTTCATCAACCAAGCAAAATCCTACCCTTCTCACGCTTATAAATACGGCTTGGATAGGCAGTAGCGTCGGAACCGAGATAAGCCAAACAAACTGCGCTTACCAACCAACCCGCCAAACGTGGTGAGTATGGCATAACCCCACCATGAAGATGGAAATCTTGAAAGATGGAAATAATGATGACTAAGATTCTATCTACATAACCAATTCATCTCCTTTGTCCTGATTATATATCTTATTTTTTGGTTGAATGTAAAAACCTAAAAAAAGCTAAGTAAACAGTTGATGGTCGTCATAGTAGAACACTTAACTTTAAAGTTGCCTGAAGAATGTTTTGTTTAACAGCTTGTAATGCCATTGCTTCTTTTCAACACACAGAATGCTGCTAGCAGTGAGTATCGTGTGCCTGCCGCTGGTGTGCGCCGCGTGGGCCAGTGCCTTGCTGCTCGGAAGCGAGACGGGCGCCCGGAGAGATGTCTTAAGTTCAGTGCTGGCGGCGGCCGTAGCTTTACATGCCGCGGCTGCTGCGCTCGGATACATCGCCTTCAATATTCGCGTTCGAGATAATCTTAGAAGGTAAGTTCTTCCATGCTGGGCTGGGTAAAAGAAAAAACATAGAATATCTTTGTCTTCTAGCTGCTTGTCTTCCCGCGCAGATCGGAAAACGCCGATCGAGGGTATGGGAAAAAATCCGAGGAATTATGTTAATAGGCGATGCAACTAACAAGCCACCACTATTTTCTACCTTATGCCCACACTGCTAAACGTGGCCTTTAGGTCTTATAGACTTAGGCTCTGTCTACCCCGCAAGCGAAAAAATAAGTAATAGTAGGTATGTATGTAAGTTAGAAACTTGTCTAAGAGATGATACGATGTAAACAAAGTAAAAAAGATATATTATATCTTTTTGTATATATAAAAGATTTATAAATATAAAAAGATTATATTATGTAGCAAAATAAGACTAGTAAAATACTATCTTTTAAATACACATGTTTCTCCCACAGGACGGTGCTCCGATGTCTTGGGAAGAAAGTACCGCTTGCAGATACTTCAATCATAGTCAGTAGTAGTGCACAGAATCTTTCGCAGATCAACAGGTAAGTACACCATACGCACCTACACTTTAACATCAATATGAATCCGCTTGCTTCTTATCCGTGGGTGTAAGTGGCCAACACTAGTGTTTTCAAGCTCGCTTCTAACATAGCTTTACGACCGCAATCTAGTGATGACAGCCGGGACCAACGGCTTAACATGCCTTACGAAGCACGGAGGAGCTCGAGAGATTATTGTGCCACTTGTGGTCACCCATCCCAGTGGGGACCATGCCCAGGGTAGCTTTGAGCCTGGGGCGACGCGCTACTCAAAACCGCTAAAAGAGTTCATCAGAAAGTAATTAATTGTATGTTACGTCAGGTCGGCATTGGCGTACCACAGCAGTACGGAGCCGGGCCGACAACTGCGCAACATTGGAATATCAGCGTCGTCTACGACTTCTCGCTCCACCACGAAGACCAGCTCTAGTCCGTACAGGTACATTGGCGACATGCTTTCTAAGGTCCTAAAAATAAAAAAGGAATATGTGACTAACAGGCGGTATTTTTATAGATATACCAATGTATACCTCAATTTTTGGAGTGATAGAGCCCAGTAGAGCCACACTACCGGCAAAATTCATTTTTGGTAGTCGCATGAGTGGGCCGGCTCATTAGGAGAGAGTACCACACTTGCACAGAAAATTGACGTTTGAGACATTTACCGTTTCTATGCTTCGTTCCGTGAATGAGAGAGCCGGAGGCCCATTCTTCCACCCATTTCCTCCCCCATCTCCTCCAACTCTGTCAAAGGCCGGCAACGCTCCTTTCACACCCAGGCGTTGCAGTTGTCCATGGGCAGCGGTGATCACTTACCATGAGGTGACTCGTTTGCTCGTTTTCCGATCTGTGTAAGTATATCATAAAAAATGTTTTGTTATCGTGAATAAAATAAAATGTAGAAGTTAAAGTAGCCACAATACGACATTTTATATCTTAAATTTCGTCAGGAATGAACTAGTAACATATGCGTACCGTAGTACGCATATGTTACTAGTTAGTTTACATTCCTGACGAAATTTACGATATGAAATGACGTACCGTAGTACGCATATGTTACCAGTTCATTCCTGACGAAATTTACGATATAAAATGTCGTATTAAAATAAGATATCGTGACCTTTTCACTGCGCTATTCCTCACCTTCCCCACAATCCTAGCGTACCCGAATTCTGCAGTCGCAATATAACTACTAATATTATGTTTTCCTATTCGTACAGCCGCAGTGATGGACAATTGCGACACACCAGCACGTCGACGTCCAACTACAACACTAGCGCCAGTGACATGCCCGCGTATCTTCGTGGATTCGACTCCTCCTTACATTCCCGAAAAGATGGTAAGACTTTCAAAATATGATAAATTTGACCTCTTCAATAGAGAGTGAGACAAAAGGCGGCGTAAGGCGTGAGCGGTGTGGGTCATTGCCCACGACCTCACGCCCAAAAGGGGCCTCGCGCATAATGTATCGAACGTTTCTTGGAAAAACAACGATTTGAGAAAAAGAGCCACAAGGCCTGGCGAAACGTGTCTTGCCCACGACCAACTTAGACCTTTCACCGCCACTGAATGAAACCTCTGTGGCTCGGTGGTACTGGTGCCGTAAGTGTCTTTGAATCACAGGCCCCGGGTCCGATCCCCGGTCAGGTCAAGATGGAAAGCGATTTTCTTCAGATTGGCCTAGGTCGGTGAATGTTTATAGGTATAAGTATCTTTTGAAAATATAGTATCCTTGAGTTAGTATTACACGACACAAGTCTACAACTTGTATTTATTTATTTAGAGTGTCTTTCTCTGTGTTCCAACTAAAAACAATGGTTTCAGGAATTGTAGCTACATAGTTGTATTGTATATTTTTCCTTTCGAAGATCGACAAGTCACATAAGGTTATCTTTTTATAACCCAATACCGTTTGCACAAATGTATTTCTTTTTATAACAAGCCCATAAACCCTTTGTTGAGCATAGACCTCCCCTCTCTTCTTTCTATTCTTGTTCTTCTCTCTTTTAAACTTTGGAAAGCCAGTATTTAGAATACGCACTAAGTCATTCCGCACTCTCTGCCAGGGTCTTCCAAGTCGCCGGTGATGTTATTATATATCTAAAATAAATATAACAATTTTGAACAGATGAAGGTCGTCGCCGTCGAAAAGCAACAGCAGAGGAAACAAGAGAAACGGAAGAAGCAACAGAAGCAACTGACAGTGACAGCGAACACAGCGCCCGGAGCTTAGACCTCGCGTCCAGTCACTCGTCAGACGACGACGAGACTAGCACCCGCCGCTCTCGTTCCAGCCATCCACCATCTGCTAGCAGTAAGCATAAGTGTTTATAAGTCTAGCTAGATTATGTAAAGTATGTCAGTTAAACGAAAAATCTATCTGTATATTACAGGAAAAATTAAGGCCCTATTTTAGTACCCTGTGGAACACCCTTTTAGATTTAAAATGAAGTGTTAAAAGAAAATTACTTTCTTTTGGAATGCGTTTTCCTTGTATATTACTAAACATTTAGAGGTTGATATCGCGATAAATACAGAAGTGCGGATATGTATCTAAAGTTCTTTTATTATTCTACACTAGTCGTCACCCGCAGCTCCGCTCACGTTAATATCGATCCATGGGAACAGTACGTTTTATCGGGATGAAAGGTAGCATCCAGGAAATAACCTATCTGTGTGCAATTTCGTCAAAATCCGTTTAGCCGTTTCGGCGTGATTGAGTAACGAACATTCATAGCTACTCACAAACTTTCGCGTTTATAATATTAGTAAGGATAACATGAGTATACTGTGTGTGTCCAGGAGAGAGAGCGGCCAGCGGCGCGGGCGGCAGCTACCTGCCCAACATCACGGAGGGCGCGCCGCTCGCCGCCACCCCGCGCTGGCCACCGCTCGCTCGGGCAGGTACGGACGGCTCATGTCACAGCACGCCAGTCATATTTTTATGTTGTCTATTCCACATACATTTGTATATACTGGAATAGACAACATAAAATATTGTCTATTCCAGTATCATGAGATCTGCCAACCTCTTAAGGAGGTTCATAAAATTTTAAGTACATTAAAGTTGTGCGTCCACTGCAACGGAATCGGAGCGTACGATGCGTCGTCATTTACAAAATGCCGATGGGGTGCGTCCACTGCACTCGGACTCAGCATCGGCAATATCGCTATTACTGTACGCAGTGCACGAAGTGAATAGAAATCGATACAGAGCAACAAATCCATCCGCATCGTACGCTCTGATTCCGATGCAGTGGACGCACAGCTTTAATAAGTTTTTCTCAAACATGCTTGGAAATTCGAACATCATTTTGAAAACTGTGTTTAAGTTATATCGACGTTGATGTACTGGCCAAATGTAAAACTGGTAAAATTATGTACTATCATAACTCACCTGTTGTGTAATTAAAAAATAGAACGACCAGTCTGCTTATTATGAAATAAAATAATGCAACAGGAGGTTACCTAGCAAAAGTTTTATTTAAAATTTAAACTAGCTTACACATAAAAAGATGGCGATGAATGTATTTTGTAAATAAATTTTAAACTACTTTGTTTCAATTGATACGCAGAAAAGACACTCAAGTGATATGGTGCCTCGGCTTCGCCTCAGCCCACATTCTCAATTTCGTCCGTCATGCCATTTTTGCTGACCACTGCAATAATATACTATTTTTGACAGAATCTAACCATCCCGAAATGGGTCGCTGGTCACAAGAAACGGGTTCCGACACGGAAGGGTTGAACCCCAACCTCGCTTCGCCATCACCGAACCCACTACCCAACCCCGATCTCACATCCGACGTGTATCATCTCAGTCGGCATAGAATGAAGCCTTCTATACTCGAAAACGTCCACGACACGTATGTGGCCAGTGTGGACGCATCCAGACTGCCACTGGATAATAGGTACGTATTTAACACGTAACAATAAAAAAAACTAGATGTCGTAGAAAGCGACTTAGGAAATACAAGCTAAACAAAGCTTATAAACATCTGTGAGACGTCTCCAACCCGTCTGGCCACCGAGGAGTGTGTAGGCCAAGCCCTCTTGACTGCTCTGGCCAAGTTTGGCTCTAGTAGTACAGAGAGGGTCGTGCTCCTGTAGTGGAGACTAAAAAAGACCTGATAATGATGATAAATAAAAATCAGAAATCTTAACGAACAAGATAGCTCGTAAATTTAAGCTACTGATGTTTATTTCTTGTGTCATTAATTGAACAAAAAGACTTGGTTACAACTCAGCTATTCACACTTCTTCTCCGTTTCTCATTGCTCATTTTGAGTACAGCCAATCTAGGCTGATTGGAACGTTTCCTAGTCCGTAAGATTGAGAATCATCCATTTTTTCTACCCATCAATATACGTCCGTTAGTCTCGGTCATAAGTTACTTGCTAACGACAAAGGAAAATATCGAGACTGATATACCCTATGGAATAATACCTTATGGTCAAAATTAAATGCTATAAAACATCGGTTTTAATCACCTATTTTGACCTTATGGTCGTTAACCACAGCTAGGTATCAGATTGGTACTCATAAAACTGAGGTACCGTACTACCGCGATGTTTAAAACTGGAAACTTACGATTATAATTCACTCTATCCACCTACATAACCACCACGGCAACCGACAAAATCTATATCATACCGTAACATATATCATTATTTTGTCCCACAGATACGGTGTCATGGAAGAGGAGCTCATGTACGGCGTTCTGCCCACCGACGCCGAGAAGCAAGTCCCTTACGACCCCAACTACCCCATCTCCCCCACCATGTACAGGCTGCCCACCAATCCCTACGGCTCTAAAACCTACCTCTCTTCGAGAACATCAGATTACGGCTACAGCCCCACCAAATACCTCAGCCCTGACACCAATGTATACGGATCCAGGGATTTCACTGGAGTCACTACTAGGGAACACGATGGATATCCCTCTAGGGATTTCCGAGATTCAGGCATTGCAACGATGTTGAAGAACGATTACCAGAGGAAGATGGAGAGCCATTATGGAGGAGACTACACGGATAGAATGTCGGAAGGCTCAGACAAGCATCATCCTCATGATAAATATCTCTTCCCTTATACAGGTTAGTGCTAGTTGTGTGGTTTGAGTTGTGTGGTATGACATGACCCACGAAATTCAAAACTCATTTTACTATAGAAACAATGAAAATCTTAGTCATGTCGATTTCTTTTTTTCTCTACCTATAATATTTAATTTTACACATCTATTTTTATATTTTTTTTTGTTATAAGTTTGACACTAAATTAATTCCAGCTTCTAAATGATTTGATACCAAACGCTAATAAAAACTTTGATAGCCTTTATAATTCTATGTTTGAATAATTCTTATAAAGTCTACATACTATAGCATGGTGATATTATCTTTGTTTTTGTTTCCACTACGTTTCATACAAACTAGAGTTGCGCTGCAACTATACACAGATGGCGTAACGTGCTACATTTAACAGATATTCATGCTAGAACCAACAATGAAAGCTTTCTATTATACATTTATTCAGCTTCGACACATTTTTATCTTTTTAAAGAAATGCGCAATATTTATTTTTACGTTTTAACAAATTCTTAATAGTCTAGTTAACTAGCAGTGGACTTACTGCCATCTAACGATAACTTTTGGAACTAAGCTTGCCAGAGCGCGTGCCCCGGATATCTATTCCTGTAAAATTATACATCTATGATACTAGTACTTATCTACGTCAATACGAATATTATTATATGCTTTCACTATTTCCTAAGCTTCTTCAATATTTGGACAGGCGCACGCACTTTTTTTTATTAGGTATACATTTCATTAAACATTCACACTAGATTCAAAATAACGTGCCAACAAAAGATCGACAGCGGGCATTGACTTTTGATGCTATATGCAGTTACCCTACTAATTCTTAAAATTAAACATTTATGGCAATGGGACTTTTCTTATTTAAAGATAATTCTAATCAACATACATTTTGCTACCCTACTAATTCTCAAAATTAAACATTTATGGCAATGGGACTTTTCTTATTTAAAGATAATTCTAATCAACATACATTTTGCTTTCGTGCGTGAGCCTGCCTTTCTGTGTGATCAGCTTTTGATTTATTATTTTGCCGTAGCCGAGGAAGACCACGCTACTTTGCGAGCCGTTACCCACTCACCGCAGACCCTTAGTAGTGACCCACACACAGGTAATATTGTGCCAAATTCCATTTTTTATTTGCATTATGATGTATGTATTATTAAATAATAATATACATAGAGTGAACATATTTACGTATGTTAGTAGGTATATCTTGCACTGTGTGATTGACTTAAAACTCTGTTATGCGTCATCTAGTGGCTATGACTTGTACCGACATATAGAATGAAGATTTTCTGAAGTAAGCGGCAGCAGCAATGAAGCGTCGGGTCCGGTAAGCTGTTGTTGCTGTTTGTCTTATATAGAGAGACGCAATTTTTTTTTAAATCTGCTGTCTTATACATATTATACAATGCGGCCCAGCGGATCCTACGATTTAGTGCTGCCATCTGATAGCATTTTAGAAAACTCTTACTATTAGTCTAATCTAAAATCTAGTTTTAACTATTGTTTTTTTAACAGGCGAATCTCAGTCGCAAATGGGAGCTCCGCTAGCTAGTATGGGAGAAACAAGCGAGTAAGTTTATTAGATTTTAATTGGGCATGCTTGCATGGAAAAAACATATTTCAATTAATTTATTTAATACAGGTGTACAAAAACGTACCTAAGTAGTCGTTTTCGTAACCTTTATGACTAACTTTAAGTTATTATGTATTAAGGAAATTGCATTTTTGTACAGGCTGTACTCAGATCAAAATTGTAATTAAGTATTACAATTACTATTTCATTCGGGCACCTACTTCCACTCAAGTAAAGTTACCTATTGTAATTCCTGAGTACTTAAACAAACTTAGGTTGTCTAGTCAAGTTATTATATCCCGATTCACTCATGTCTTTAATCATATCTAAGAAATTGGTCTCACACTATGCACTGAATGCATAAGAATTTCAATTCCTGTAATTAAACATTTCCGGTTTGTTTTCTGTTAAAACAAAATACCTACTTGAAAACAACACGTCGACCTAATAGGTCAAGCGGATTAAACAGAAAAATCCAGTTAGGGAATATCAACACTGTTTCGTGTATGCCCATGGTCGCTATCAGGGTTAACACATGTATAATTTAAAATTGTCTAGATGGTGGCGGTTATATGAGAAACACTCACTGTAACTCATCTTTTGCTTTGCTAACTGGTGGTGCTGCCGCGCGCAAACTCATCACTCATCGTAGAGAGGAGGTAAATGGTTATATCATGCATGATTTCATTGATTATAACAGGGCCGGATTAACCATATCGGCACTCCTAGGCAAATACACTCCTTCAAACTGTCTTCATAGGATCTTCTTAACACCAGCCAACGTTAACGCACTTCTAAATCTGGGCGCTTAAACGCTTACGATTTCAAATTCTAAAAGCAACGATGCCTCGAATCGAAATGATCTTGTATCAAAATTAGCTAAAGTTAAATTCATAATCGGCCCTTAAATTGACGTAGGCAGGTGGGCCCCTAGATAGTTGCCTAAAGGATGATCCGGCTCTGCTAAAATTTGTCTATAAAACTTTTTTATAACTCTGTATGGGTTGTTATTTTTTTATGAAAAATGGTTTTTGATTTAAATTACTTTGTGTGCTTCTGCAACCAGTTAGTTCATGGGAACTTGTTGGCCAGCGCACACCCACTACTTTCAGCCTATTCATGCCCGCTACCAATAGTTGTTGCATGC
This sequence comes from Elegia similella, assembly GCA_947532085.1. NCBI lineage: Eukaryota > Metazoa > Arthropoda > Insecta > Lepidoptera > Pyralidae > Elegia > Elegia similella. The sequence continues at coordinate 24,061,179 of OX383930.1, forward strand.
ATCCCTTGCCGATATTGCTGCATCAGTTGAGGCTGCAGCAGTATTGGCCGTCGGGTTTCGCCTCTACACATGACATCTTCAGGCAATTAACCTATATGGTGGTCGTACGAATGACTGACGATGATATTAGTCAGTCGTTGTCTTCTGACTAACAGGGTGGGGTGTGCGCTGACCAGCAAAGGTAATGATTCGAAAAAAACGTCATTTTTTTTTTAAACTTGCGAGGCTTGTTTTCAGCACTGAATGTGTTAAATTCGAGTCGACCATCACTAAGCAAAAGTTTGCATGAACTATCTGTTGGCGGAAGCACACAAACTAATTTAAATCAAAGTGTTTTTCTTTTAATAATTTCAAATCAAAAACTTTATTAACTTCAGCATTAACGCCTGAATCAATTCATTATTTAATAATAAAGTTATTATTCAAGACATTTCAAAGACACCAAATATACACCTGTATCTACGTTTTACTTGTAATCTGTTCATAAGGCCAATCTTTGTGAAAATACTTACCTTTATTTTTTTTTCCCTTAAGTTCTACTGTTGCATGCCGCCTGGGCTACACATTACAATCTAAAGAAACTATTTAAATAAATTATAATAAAGGTGTCCCCATACAGTGCTGTTTTGAGTCTGTATCTCTATTCTATTCTGTAGGCACTAATATTATTGTGTGTTACAGGAAATCTACTACTGAAGATGACGCAGAAACAAGAGTTTGAATCAAGAATAGTACAAGATTTCCAATGAATCTCAATTAGTTGTTAATTTTAATTTAATTGTATTGTAACATAAGTATTTTCTTAATTACAGTTCTAGCGTTTAACTTGGAGTAAAACATCGGTGGGTATTGTCGATTGAAATTGTAATTGTTACGATTTCTCTATTCCTTTGTTTATTCACGAGTCTTCGAAATATTTCGGTAACCCCTTCATGTAAAGCGCTAGAAGTAAGTACATAATAGCATTAATTTTTTGCAAAGACTGTTGTTTAAAATCAGTACCCACTGCCATAGTGTAGATTAACAACTATTTATTTTGTCTATGCTTTAAGTATGTGAAAATGTGGTTCACTGAAGTTACATTGAAACAATAGTTTGTGAAGAGTATGTAGATATAAAAAAAAATGGTAGCCCAAAGCTCCTATGCTAGATTCACTAAGTTAACTTTATATTACTGTACGGTAGATACCTGTCATCAACGGAACTAAGAAACGCAAAACAGTGGTCACGTTACTTACACAATTTTATGAAAAAACAATACTAAGGCGTTTAATCAAAAATTGTGGATGTCAGTAGGTAGATATGTTAAGAAAACTGATCGTTGAAGCATAACGTTTTATACGCAAGTATATAACCGGCGTATCTGGTATTATGTAATAGACATCATGATAATTGAGATAAAAATATCTAACTTATCTTAGACCAATATCACACGGACTATTGGTACCTGATTACGTCCTTATAAAAACACCTGGAAATTTGTAACGCGTTGGGAATGTCCCAACGCGTCACAGAGAAGCAAATAAATTACCTACCGTTAATTTATTATATAGACGATTTTGTGTCTGTCATATACATACGTTCCTTGAAAAGAAATTTTTACATCCACAATCCATCAATCCACGATGCTACGAAACACGAAGGTAGGTCAGGTACCTACGTGATCTAGGAAACGAATCGCGCACGCTCAATTAACGCCTTGTTGCCTCGCTTTTAAATATAGTGGCGAGCCGTCACTCGTGTAATATCACCCTTAGCAACTCTCATGACGTGACCACTAATATCATTGATGCAATAGTTGCAACTTGCACATTACCTTTTTCTTATATGAAAATAAAATAGGTAACAAAACATCGGTTACTAATTTAGTGTAATGATCTATCTTTGATATTTCAATACCGGGACTAGTGCAAAAATGTTTTTCTAGTTGTTTACACTATTTGGGAATAAAATGGCATCCAAAGTCATCCTGTACATAATAGAATAGTACTTAGATAAAATCTCTGCGTTTGTGGTTTCGTTGTGTTTAATCTTTATAATTTAATATGTACCTATTCATGCATAGATATTTCAAAGAAATATTTTTATATAAGAAACGTGTAAGAAACCAATACAACCTGTATGTATCATAGTTTCTTAAAATAAAAATATCGTTTCTCATAGGTGTGGATTTAGAATGTGGTATTTTTCATGAATGAAAATAGATAATTTTATAAATGAAAATTAATAAATAGGAACCTATGTCTTAAATCGAACTTTAAAACCCATCGAAACGTAGCTAGGTACTTGCTCTTTATAGCCAGTTTCAAAAACAACATCGTCGAACACTGCAATTTTAGATTTAATAGTAAGTAAAGCTATCCACCTGGGATTAATTTGATTAAAATATTATGCAATTCTAAGTGTACATACATTATGGAGTGTCGTGTGCGTTTGAGCAGTTTAACGAAGAGTCCACCTATTTTGTAAATAATAGATTTTTACACTTTGTAGCGGTTAACTAAGTAGACAATGTAAGAAGAAGCTTTATTTAGATAACTATAGATCTGATTGCCATAATAATTGTATGAGTTTTGTATTATGCATGTGCCGTGTGTTTTGAGAATGTTCAGAATGTTACTCTTTGAAAGACTCAAATAACAGTAGTCAAAAGTTCCGCACCGCAGTTTAAAACATTGTGTAACACGATATCATTCTAGATAAGTAATCTATAATCTTATAGAGAATTATTGTTGTTACACATTGTTTTTTATCGTTATAGTAACTAGTATGTGGGAAGCACGTTAATGAGCAGAGGCGGTTTTAGTCTGTCTTGGGAGTCACTTCTCTATACTCCTTTGTTCATAAACAAATGACATTCAAAAAGTAGCTTAACTACCACGCCGATCCTCCCTGCAAACCCAATAGGTATTGATAGGGGAAGCCTAGTCTGGCAAGGCAACCTCATAAGATATCGCTTCCGATAAGTTTCACCAATCACTCGCCTACTTGGTATTTAAGATCGGATGTGAAACAAAAATCGGTAATTTTAAGAACTGCCAAATTATGTTCATTCATTGAATCTGCTCAGATTTACGCTTTATGTGTTAGATTTAAGTTAAAAAATTGTTTGATCCCGAGTTTTTGACTTGACTTTACATTCCATTTTGTGATATGATTTTGTTCAGACGTTTTGAAGACTTTGTACTAAGTAGTTTATTGATACGGACATTATGGATTTTGTTTATATTGAAATAAAATATTTTATTGCTAATTTACCTGAAGTTTTCTTTAACGAACTGTTTTTCCTGTGTAAAACGAATATAAATTATAGGCGTGCAATAAAAATTGAATTTTAAACTAAGTATTCAAACTGAATAAAAATACATTGGATATCTCGTTACTCGCTGGAAGGCTTGCGAAACCCGAGCTAAGCTTAGTAAGACTGCTTCGTTCCATGTTCTTCATTCGATTTGCGGCGCGCAAAATAAATTGGACCTTATCTATATATAAGTAAATTTAAATTAGCGCAAATATTTTAAAGGCCGTGTCTCATAGGTCAAATCATGATGATGATGATGATGACAGGTCAAAGAAATGCTTAAGTAGCAAATTTCAAGAAATCGACACGGTATAGTTTTTATGTTTGTGTTTTCATACATAATAATTAATATTTTTTTATTAAAATCGATAAATCAATTTAAAACAACTGTAAAACAACTTTTCAAACAACTGGTTTGATTGTCGACGTCAGTCGTTTAGTATCCATAGTAGATAATAGTAAAAAGTTGTTGGCCCAGAAAGTTTTTTTGTACACAGGTTGTTTTTCTAAATGTTCAGGTCCAGATATCTCGAAAACTAGCGTGTCAATTTTTTTTTGCTTCTAAAGCATTTTACTTGCTTATCGGTGTCAGCCTTTAAATTATTAGCGCCTTATTTAAATTGACTTTACAAGACAAATTTCATGTTTGAATCGCACGGTGACAGCGCGTGATCCACGACATTAGGTTTGTTATATTCAAATATGACCTATATACCTACCTATGGATACCTACCTACTTACTGTATAAAATTAACTAGCTGTTGCCCGCGTCTTCGTCCGCGGCAATTTCTGTTATTATGATTAATTAGTATAGATTAATAATTTTCCCCGTTTTCAAAACATTTTTTTATTGATGCTTCGGTCCTATTGGTCGCAGAGTGATGTTTTATAGCCTAAAGCCTTCCTCAATAAATGGACTATCCAACAAGAATTTTCTAATTTGAACCATTAGTTTCGAAGATTAGCGCGTTCAAACAAACAAACAACTCTTCAGCTTTATAATATTAGTATAGATTTCTTTTGTTGTTGCGCTCCGACGCGCACTCGTTAGTGGAAAATATTATCTTGCCTCCCATATGTCGCATTCTACTATTTTGTCTACCTCCTCATTCGTGTTAGCATAGAATAACAAATAAATTATAGGAATTTGGTATAAACGGCTGCGCCACACAGGATTAGCATGGGATCGTATCGGAAACGACGGGTCGTCGGTTCAAAACAAGCTATTATGACCTTTATGTATAGTGGTATAAGATGACTAGACGCCCGCGAGCACGCGACGGCTCGAACTAGCTCGAGGTGACGCGGAGAGGAGATCAGACAAAGGTTATAGCTTGTTTTGAAATGACGCGTCGCTTCCGATGCCATCCCATGCCAATCCAGTGTGGCGCGGCCCATACATTATCAACTGCAGCATCTACTTTCAAGATTACCTCTATAGTTGACTAAAAAAATAAAATTGAAAACCGAAACAACTACAAACTTTTATCTATTTATTCATCAACATACATAATATCTACATTTGCACAAATAAAGTATCATTTTAACTTAGAATTACATCAGTAGACTGACACTTATGACTGATATAATACTTATTAATCATGTTTTTGTTCCACGCCACTAGATGGACACGGGGTTGTGCCGGAAAGCGATATTGGGGCACCATAGACAAGATAGAATCCGATTGATCAACAATCCATGTGTTCACATCAAAAACCTAATGATTAACTATGGATATGGCTTTACAAGTAGAATAAATTAGAAAACAGGGAAGCAAAACTAATATTTACAATTGGAAGTAACAATTTGTCAGTTTTTTTTTTTCCATTTTCTAAAGAGAAATTTACAATTTTTATGGGACATTTCCCAAATAGACACAGAATTAAGCTACAATTTAGGGAACTTTCAACATGCTGCTGTAATATGTAACATGATTCTATACTACAATACAAATGTGTTGGTTATTCAAAAATATCTTATTCTACTCCAAAAGTATAATTTATGTACAATATTGTGTATCACTCGGGCTATTGACAAACCAATCCAAGGTTTATAAAAACTGGTAAGGTCTCATGGAATGTTTTAAGCCTTTAACATAACAACCAGATACAGCATTGTAACTAGCCCCTGCGACAAGGCACCGGAATTAAAATTATGAGCGAAATTACGCTAGCTATAGACAGGCGCCATTACATTTTTCTAAGAATTGTCAATGCTGCCTTATCGAAGGGGTAGTTGAAATTGGCTATTTCTTTATGTCAATAAATAAAATCTTCCATACAATGTGTATCTAGATTGCTCAAAATAAGGACCTGCAAAATGAATTTACACAACACAAAGTTAAGGGGTAAGTAAAATATGTCAAAAAAACACTCCATACTATCAAAGCTGTCAAAATCTGAAACCTTAGCACAAAATGCAGTAATAAGTTACATGTCTAACAACATCAATTACAACTAGATAATATTATGAATGTTATAATTTGTTTACAAATAGATAAGGTGCTAAGATCAGATTTTTTTACAATTTCTTGAAATTAATAAACAATGTAAATAGCACTCTCAAGTTACAAGTTGTTTCGGACATACACAAGTTCGTCTCCGAGGATTGCAAGCTTCTCCTGGGATGTTCGAATATTTCGTTTCCAAGCACTGGATATGTTGAGTTTTTAAGTGAAGATGGAGGTTAAGGCTGGATATCCAGTGCAGAGGTACACTGCAAATAAAAGACATTTTTACATTAAAAACAATTTATTACAATACAAATATGTATATGATTATTATTACAGAATAAAATAGAGATATGTATGCACACATTTTGCTTGATTCAGAGTGACGCCGGCAAAACACGCCGTTGACTAGCGCGTTTCAACAACGCGCGCTTCACCGGCGTGCGCTTTGAAACGTGTTATAGTGTCACGCATTCCATTGCAATATACAGATGTGTATTAGTCGTCATCATTGAAACAAATATAATAAAAGGATTAGCTGTTTATGTTCTATGGAAAAGTGTGCAACAGCGACGTCGTAAAACATTGCAAATTGATTATTGAGCGCGCACTACAGCAGCGCTGGACGAGCGGTGCGTTTCAACTGCGTAACTACATATGAAAAGGAAACTACTATCTTAAACGCCCGATGAAGTAGCGAAAGCTTACTTGGAGCTAACTACACAGTAAATTAAAAAAAAACTATCTAGTGTAATTGCAGGCGGGCGCGTCTAGACGGCGCTGATCAAACGCGTCTCTCTGAAATCAGCCTAATTGATACAGAAGCATGTCTTTATGCTAAGAAGTTGTGCGATATAAAATAAATTATTACATTATAAAATGAATAATTCATCTGTAGCAAAATGGTGAATACCCACATTTGTCAATACAATCATATTCAAGAGGGAGTTGTAAACAAAACATTAACTTAATTTTTTTATGTAATTGGTAATTTGTATTTAGTAGCCCAGATATTTTCATCATTTTGATGTTGATGATGACCAAGCGACACAAATCATAGACACATAAAAATACTAGAGACAATCCAAACCAGGATATGCCGCCAAAACCTAACCTTAAGTTTGAGTCTCAGTTTCGGCTGAATCCAAAATTGAAACTTCTATAAATGTGTGACTATTATTAATTAAGTACTTATATTGTTACATACATGAATACACTATTTTTGACACATATACAGAAAGTTACACCATGTTAATAAAAAAAATCAACAGTCAACACTTTCATATATAGACCTATTGCTAGACAGCGCTAACTATTGACATGCGTGTGGCGACACTACGTCGCCACACGCATGTCGACGTAGTGTCGCCACTACGTCGACATGCGACCCAAACACGTGAGTTTCGGTAAAGCCTATATATAGGTTCAGCTGATTTTTCTTCAAAACTGTCATTCATTTTTCTGCCAAAACTAGCAGTAGTTTTTTGATTTTGTAAATACAATAAAGGAATAATATAGAAAGAAAAGATGACATTCAAAAGGCACATGTGTGTGATCCAAATTTGAATAAAAATATTCATTTCATTTCAAATGCAAGAAAATTAACCTTGGTTGGACTTTAAAAAAAATACTAATAATGAACAATATTAATTGATATAATCAATCTCACTAATATAATCAAGTATACTAATTAAGAACTATATTGCTAAATAATAAATAATGATAGATAATTCATCTTCATTATAAAAAACCAGCCAAGTGCGTGTCAGGCCACACGCAGTGTAGGGTTCCATAGTTGTGAATGCCAGCTTTGAGTTCACTCCTCACGGTTTAACAACTAAAAACATCTTAAACGCACATAGGATGGTGGTAACTGAAGAATGAGTCAGAAAATCCTACTTCACAAGGGAAATTAGAAAAAAATATAATATCAAAAAATTAACTTTTAGGAAAAGTTTTGATTAGCATTTGAGAGCTTGCATAATGAAGGAAGTCTTTACTTTGACTCCCGAGCGCCGTAGGCTCTGAGAGGCCTCGTATAGTTCCGCCAATTTAGGAATTATTATTAAAGCTGCTATGATTTTATATTTTCTTAACTTTACATGGTTCATAAATGTATATACAGTCCTTTAACATGACTAAGAACTTACTTAACTCATTTTAAAATAATTTTGACTACATTAATTAAAGGTTGGTCGACTTGGGACATACCATAAAAATTATTTTTTCAAGATCCTGTTTTACCCTATTTTTGGCATGATACATATCCATACCAAATTACAGCTTTCTACTGTACTTATAGTACTCTAAGTAGTTACTCTAAGTAAAACTGGGGAAGGACAGTCATGGCCAAACTATAATTGTTTCTTGTTTACTACGGAACCCTAAAAATTCAACGTGAAGCCTGACATGAGTTGACACAAATCAAGAACACCATGTAAACTAGCCCTAATACTACATTTGTACAATTAATGTAATAAATATAATATGTCTATAAAGCACATGCACTTGATAATGAATTGATTATATTTACGATGCAAATGAGGAATAATTAAATAAAACATTGTTAGCAAAGAAACAAATACAATAGACATTTGCGAAGAAGTGGGAGATGCAGGCTAGTGAAAAAAATTACCAATTATTCTACAATAGGCAGATTTGAGAAATAGAGCTGAGGAAAAATCAGCTGACTGTTTACCAACCCTATTTTCTAGGCCAGTGGTTCCCAAAGTTGACTGGGCTCCGACCCACCAAACAAAAACTGCCAAAACCGGGAACCATCTCATGCATGCATGACCGTCTTAAAAAGGGGCATCAAATATTGGTAACCCCTAAGATTCCCTAGTAGAGTCTACTAGACAGTCGCGGGTCTAAACGGACAGTTTATTTTTTATAGTTTTATTTTTTACTTTATTTACATAAGCTCTAGATTTCTATCGTGAACTGCTGAAATGTAAGAAGCCACTGACTGACTATGCGCGCCGGTATCGGTCTGTGGCCACCGACTGTCGGCTTGATCTTTCCGAATGTCATTTTGTTTCGGGGGGCCCCCTTAATATTCACTCGGGACCCACCAGTGGGCCGCGACCCATATTTTGGGAATCGCTGTTCTAGGCAATCATGGTCAAGGCAAGCAAAGTGATTAGAATCTGCAGCAACTAAGCAAAAATCAACTGCTGCTGTGCCAACAAAAAAGTAGTAAGCTTGAACAGACCATAAAGTTTGGATGCTGGTGTCATTTTTCTAATCATTTTCTGTCTAATTAACCTCTTGTATGATGGAATATCAGACACAATAGTTAAACAATACATTTGCATAGATGTGTACATCGGCATACGAACCGTTAAAAATTACAATAACCCAAATAAGAAAGTCTTAAGCAAATATAATTTGGGTTTTCCTTTTATTTATATTTGTTAACCTGGCATATATTAAATTACATTGCAAAGACTGCACTTGTTATCTTTATAAATAAGATCAAAAGATAAAGTTATTGATTTTAAATTAGCAACTTACAAAGAACTAAAAAAGTAATACTCACACTTAAATTCAATGTATCTTCTTCTTAAGTTACTGGCTGCCCATTTTGACTTTGGAGGTCATGTATATTCCAACAATGAGACCGAAGAGACCAATAGCAGACCCGAAGATTTCTATGATTAGAATTTTGACAAACAGGGCTGCATTGGCTGCGTCTGCAAGAGCTGCTCCGGAGCCCACAATACCCACAGCAATACCACAAAACAAGTTCACCAGGCCGACGGCCAACCCCGATCCAAACATGATGTATCCAGCCATGAAATTCACTGACTTGATTCTTGTGTCTGTTGTAGACTCATCATATTTTTCCAGCATTCCAGACAGCACGATAGCGGTGATAAGTCCATAAATAGCCACGGCTTCACAGAAGATGACGGAGATCAAGTTCTTGGTCTTGATTCTGGGAGCTTTGACACCTCCACCCACTATGCTCGTTCCGGTCGTGTGGATGCCCATCGCAGCGCCTACCACGGACAGCGCCACGGCCAGGGAGATGCCCAGCGTCGCCCACATGTAGGGAGAGGTATTCTCCAGGAACCATCCTACACTGATAAGCTCACCCTTTCCGGCGAACAAATAGAATCCAGCAAAGATGATGAAGGCGATACTCACAAGGAGCGCCAACAGGTAAGATAAAAAGTATCTCATTTTGAGATATTTGGTTAACAAATTGGACGCTTTTTACCCGTTGATCCCGATAGGGAAGGCCTTTTTTCGCCCAATTTTTGCCTTGACAGAAAACTAAAAATCGAGAGGTCTTGTGATCACAAGATGTCAGAGACAATAAACGTGTTGCCATTATAAAAATAAATGTTCCGTTCGTGCGTTATAAGGGTACATTCATACTTATACTTACAATATGAAACAGTTCTACTCCCTAAATAGATAGATTGACAGACAGACAACCCTTTATTGCAGATAGGAAATAGACAAAAAATTACAAACTTGACTTAGAAATAAGAAAATGTGCAAAAGGCGGCTGGCCTTATCGCTTAGCAATTTCTTTCAGGCAACCTTTTGAGCATACAAGACACTAATAGTACTCATATACAGGGCACTACTTTTGTTGTAATTAAAACCCCAGCCAATATTCCAAATTTCAAAAAGTTATATAAAACGCATACTTTAAATTATTCTCAGTACCCCTCTCCTATCATTGTCACTTTTACTTGCGAACAGCTAATAGGCTAAGCGGCTCAACTACTGGGTAAAGTATAACTGATAGAACATTCTAATATTTGTTTCTCAGTAAATTATTGGTGTATTTTTTTCCGTGGCAAGTTCTCGAATTTTAAAGTATAATGGTATCAGTCCGATCCTCAAAAAGACTAAAGCAGTCCGATCAAAATCCAGAGCACAGCAGAGAGTACAGCCCTGTCAGACAATGTTGCCAGATTAGTAATTTATGCACTCTATGACTAGAGCAATATCATTCACTCATCTCGTCCTGTCCTCCTGTCACATGCATGCATGCATGAGTGACATTAATTTCATTCATTCATAAATTCAATCCAATCCAAGTGAGAGTTGGTGGTTAGACTTCATATTTTTCTACATTATTGTCAAAATATTTGGTTTTTCAGAATGTAAACTATAAATCTAACTTACATAATATCTGTGCTTAGTGAGTAGGGTGTGGCAATTTGAGAAGATGGAGTATTAAAACAACTATGAAGTCAATGGAAACACCACACCAAAATGTTGACAGTTTACGCTCGGTTTATTGTTCGTCACTCTTACCTGTTTCTTTTTATCTTGAGCGTGGTCTCCACCGTCCTCACTGTGATTCCCATGGTCTGCCGCGACCTGCCATCCTTCTCCGAACCACTAGTAGGCTTTGAAACTCGCGGAACCACTTTAGCGCATCGATTTATTGCATGGGAAAACCTTATTTACGAAACGAGGCCTTCCCGAATATTGGCTGTAAACCCCAAAGAAATCGAAGAACAAATCCGCATGAACGAAACCTACTACAACAGAACACGCCAAGACAAGCCCAGGTCAGGGCACGGGCGAAAAGATAAAAATAAAAATCGAAAGAAAAAGAAAAAAGCTAAATTTAACAGCACAGGTTATGAGAAAACTTTTTTTGATTCTCCTGAAATTAACATATCCAATGGTCACGTCCACTGGGGCTTTGGTAAAAATATGTCTCATGAAAGTGAGAACACTGTAATTAATAAAGACTACATTCGGAAGCAGTGGATGTCATTGAAGGCAATGCAACTGAAACCCGACAAGCCCATTTATCATAACTATGCTTCTGGAACCTGTGGAACTCCAGTTTTTGACTATGCCCATTTAGTTGTGACTAGTGCGGATAACACATCATTGTTGTCATATTCAAATATAGCTCAAATGTGTAAGTTGCAAACATTTCTCATAGAAGTAGGTGAATATGAATATTATAAAGTTTGCCAAAGGGCAAAACGCACAGATAAGCTGTGTTGCCCAATATGGAGTGTGCCAAATTATATAGCTTTAATATCTGGCAAGACGTCTTGTGAAAACTTGACTGAAGTGGATGTAAATAAGACTGTATCTATTTTAAAGAGTTGCGCAGGATATTTCCATAATTTCACACTAAGGGCCTCATGTGATTTAGACCTCTGTAAGGTGCCAAAGTATTGTTCTCAACATGATGCTATATACCACATGTTATTTTACTTAATAGATTCAGATGCATTTTCACCGCCAGATTTCTCTCAGTCGTTTGTTAAAAGCTCAATGTTATTCTTACCATTGCCGTACAGCAGTACATCTCTACCATACTATGAGAAATTACAAAGTTCAAATTTAACTTATGATAATCTTATTATACCTGCTATAGATTTTGGACTTAAGAATGCACTTTTTGACTTGTGGATAATACAAGATGCATGGTTGATAGCTCTAGGGGGTGTTTTTGTATTTGTGTGTGTCTGGTTCTACAGCAAGTCCCTGATTCTCACCTTCCTGTTGTTCACAGCCATTACATATTCACTTGGTATGGCATATTTCTTGTATGTTTATGTGTTCAATTTAGAGTTTTTTCCCTTTATGAATTTATTAGTATTAGTTATTGTGATAGGAATTGGAGCTGACGATGCTTTTATCTACGTCAAAATATGGCGAATGATAAGTAAGCAGCTAGTAAAGGACAATGTAGCTAGTCAAGAAAATTGTTTAACTGATATTAAAAATGTTTCTAGCGCCGGAGAAACAATCCTCGTACAAATCCTAGAGGAAACTTTAAAACATTCTATGGTAACTATGTTTATTACTACTTTGACGACTGCAATTGCATTTTTTGCTTCGTATGTAAGCTATATTCCTGCTATTAACTGTTTTAGCGTTTTCGCTGGCACAGCAGTTCTTGTGAACTTTTTTCTAATGGTAAGTTGGTTACCTGTATCCGTTTTTATAATAGATGTTAAATTATCTGTAAATAAGGGAAAGATTTTTGATGTAGTTTATAAAACTGTTAATGATGTTTGGGAAGATATCAGAGTTGGTATGAGTAGGTTTATTATTGTCTGTGTTACGAAACTGCACATAGTGTTTGTTATAGTACTGGGTGCTATTGGTATTTACAGTATTGTTGTAGTGTTCTATTCCCCTGGCCTCCAGCTCCCAGAGTCAAAGGAATTTCAACTGTTCCAAACATCTCACCCTTTCGAACAATATGATATTGAATACAGAGATAAGTTTTTATTTGAAAAATTTGGTAGAGAAGGGGTAGCAGGTAGTAAAATGCCTCTAAGATGGATTTGGGGTGTGAAAGCTATTGATAATGGGAATCACATGGATCCCTATTCCACTGGGCATTTGGTATTTGATAACAAGTTTTCAGTATCTGATCCTAAATCCCAGAAGTGGTTATTGGGATTTTGTTCTAGGATCAAGGCTCAGCCATTTTACCTGCAGACATTAGGTCCTTTATTACCAAATTGTTTCATTGAAAGCTTTAAAGTATTTATGAGTCGAAGATGTGTTGACTATATTGACAAAATAAATAGGGCACCATGTTGCGAATCATCTCGTTTCCCATACAAGAGAGAAGTATTTGATACGTGTATAATTAAGGCCATGGAGTCTTTGTATCAGACGCCTCGCGAACTCTTCATGCCTGGAGTTGCAGGTCCAAAGTTCTACAGAACTGAATCGCCTACTATTGCAGCGATCGTAATAGAGTTCGAAAGCGTGGTCCCTTACACAATGTCATATAAGACAATGCATACCTTCTTCCAGCATGTAGAAAACTGGACGCAACATGAATTGAAATCTGCCCCGCCAGGCATGACATGTGGGTGGTTCTTATCTGATCTTCAATTCTATGATTTGCAATCGACACTCGCCAGTGGAACAGTTACGGCTTTAATATTATCTGCCAGCTTGGGCTTCGTTGTTCTTATTCCCGCCACATTCAGCTTTATCGTTAGTATCTGCTCACTAACAGCAATCGTCTTTTCGTCTACCGTTACGATTGCAATATTGGTTTTAAGTGGTTGGAAATTAAACATTTTGGAAAGTGTTGCTATTTCGACATCGGCAGGTTTGGCTGTCGATTTCAGCCTACATTATGCTCTAAGCTACACCAACGCCAATGGGGTGAAAGCTGCAAGAGTTAAATATGCGTTAACCTCGTCTGCTGGGCCCACCGCGGCTGCAGCATTGACCACTTGTTTTGCCGGCATATTTCTACTGCGGTCAAAGCTTCTTCCTTATTCCCAGATTGGGACATTTTTGGCATTGATCATGGCTGTTAGCTGGATTTATGCTACTTTCTTCCTCTGTTCAATGCTCTATATATTTGGTCGAAATTACCCGAAAGAGTCTCCAGCTGAAGATAGGAAGTCTGTGTCGCGGGTTAGCTCCATCTGTTCCGGGGTTCCCAACCTAGAGAGCCACGAACTGGAGCACTTAGCTGACAGCAATCGCACCAATCTTACCCACTCCCAAAGTCATTCCAGTATTAGCGCAACGACTGTAGTTTTGCATGAAGACTATGAGAGTTCTCATAATAAAGTTGAAAAGAAAGCTAGTAATAGCAGTAATAGCCTGTTACAATGACTGAATGTTTAGATTACGACCTTTATATAATTGGTATGCCTAAGCCCTACTTTATCTTCTGAATGTGACAGTATTACTTTGTACCAGTTTTTGTTGATCTCATGACAATTATTCTAGTATATTAATTTTATGTATAATTTTATACACCTGTAAATACTTGTGATTTTCAGATAAACCTCAAAATGTAGGAATGATTATTGTGACAATAATTATCACGTAATAGTTCACATACGATAATGTAAGATCTAAACGAGCTTAGCTTGACATGTTTGATATTTTCGTTTTATTTTTATTCTTTTTATACTTAAAGTTTTTAAGTTCCCTAAAATGTACTTAATTAAGTTATGGTGATGTTAATCACCAAATAAAAAAGTTGAATGGTGTAATATACATATGTGTTAGAATAAGGATACGAGTATTTGCAATGATTATGTCATATATTGTGACAAATATGTATAGTACCTATTATATTTTACCACATACATCTAGATAATAGGTGTTTATGTCAATTCAACAATGAAATATTTCTAAACATGTATTAGAATATTATATTTTTTGGGCACCAGATGATTTGAAAAAGATACTTAAAATATCTAATTTATTACTTGATGCTGATAAAAAATATCATTTTAAGCTGAAAGTAACTTAAAGCTCATGTGGTGCTCATTGCAGTTTACATCTGTTTTTCGAACTCTAGCCGTGTGACCACATCTGACTTTTAACTTTGTATCTTTTTATTGTTTATTATATGGTGCCTATTAAACCATTCTGAATTTAGGATCCGAAGGGAGAGACGCCGCTATACGTTAGACACGATACGAGATATCTCCAATCGTATCGCACGTATAGCGGCGTCCCTCTCATGTCATTATGTCTGCTATTTCAGTCAAGTACTTGACGAGTATAGTCTCTCAACCCCGTGCTCTCAACGACTTATCATATAGACTGATAGAATCTCAATGACTCATTTGTATCTAAAATTCGCAATTCAAAATGCTTTAATTCGTTATATATAATACAAACGCACATAAAAATATAACTGGCCATAAATTATATTTTTATTATGATATTTACAAAGGAAGTAGATATAATATTATTTTACTCAAAATGCCAAATATGCCAATCATGTTCGTTTATTATTAAGTATTTATCCTATTTAAGAAACGAAAATGCTACCAAGAAATTCCACAACCGCTCCATAGTCACACCAATTTACCACACCAGTGTGACTAAGGTTCATTTTAATTATCCATAGTCACACCAGCAAAAGCCGAACACACTCTTGACCAGAGACCAGTGTGACAAAGTTCATTTTAATTAACCTTAGTCACACCAGCAAAAGCCGAACACACTCTTGACCATGGTTATGGTCTATGGTTAGTTTTTATAATCCGTAGTCACACCAACACACTCTTGACTTGACGATCAAAAATAAAAGCCGATTAAAACATATTTAATTTTTAAAAATACATTTTAATATTATATTAATTAGTTTTATCGTACTGTTTCCAAAAACTGGCCAATACTAATTTCACCATGAATTACTTCCATTTGTGTCTGTATTATAAAATTATCCTTTTTCATTTCCAATTTACGTCTTTTATTTGGGTTGGTGTTACATTCAATATTAATACTTTTGATCAAGTTCGTTGTGACCTCTTCCTCCAGTACACTTAGAAGTTTAACGATAGTCACGTAATTTTTATTAACTCTTTTATTCAGCTGGGAATGCCAATTTTCTAAAACGTTATTGGTACGGTGACGTTCGTTATATATACACCATTCATTTATAAGGTAATCTTTAATCCACGTATTTTTCATATACTTTATGAACTTATTTAGTTTAGAATCATTAAACTGCTCTGACCGCGACTGGATATAGCTCCATCCATCACTAATTTTGTCTCTTGGTAAAAGAGGAAGAGATGCAGACAATGCCACAATGCGGCGATAAAGTTTCGATTTAATCCCGATGGACTTGCTTTTCCTCCAGATGCTGTTACTAAAGTGATAGTAACATCTTTTGATTGTTATATCAGGAAAAAAAAACTTCACAGCTTTAGTTGCTGCAAATTCAAAGTCAGCGTGAATTTTCTTTGGAGCCCACTCTGGACAAAACGTTGTCAAAATGTCAAACAGTGCGAGATATGATGTCTCTTTTTTATCGCTCATTAAGGCGTATACAAGCGGAATAACGTTAGTTGTATCAGATGTACTGTTTAGATCGCCATGTATGGAAAAAAGCTGACTAAACGGTTTAGGTGTACTCTTGAAAGTACCATCGATAAAATATTCTTTTATTACTGGCAGTTGTTCTTTACTTTCGGGGGAACAAAACAATATTATCCTAGAACCTTCATATTGATAATCCGCTATAAGAAAATTATTAAATTGAGCGGGTATTTCTACATCATCCAATTGAGTGAAGACCGTTTTCTTAACTCGAAATTTTTTATTACGTGCCGAGTATAGGCTTCGCTTCACGTTATCAAACGATGGCACTTTGGCAACCAAATGTAGACCTTTGTTGTATATGGGTTGAATTTGGTTTTTAAAAATACTAGGTACGGATTCAGCCGATGCACCGGCTTCATTCTTCATTTTATCAACACAACATAATATTTCATTTCCAGCATAATCACGCTTACAATCCAAAGAATGCTCCACATGTTTTAGTACTTTTCCATCCTGATAAAACAAAATCAGCAATTAGTACATTATAGTAATTTCGGGAAATCCTCTCTAATTAGAGTTTGTAACTAGTATTTTTTAAAAAGCTTCATTGTGTGTGTGGAAAGGCTCTTAGGCCTCATTTAGGAACTCGGCGACTGGCAAAAAATCTATGTTATGAAGAGTTCGTCCACCAGGATCCCCCAGGAAACGCACCGCCCCGACCGCTGAGTTCTTAAATGAGGCCTTAGTCCTACCATACGGTTCCTAAGGAACATACATGTCAAATTTCAGCTTCGGCTGTACGTTGTCTGTTTGTCATCTATTCAGTCACTCAGTAACGGAAGAGTTTTATATTATTATTGATTTATATTGATTGACTGATTGAAAGTAATGATCCTAAAATGTGTAGGTACCTACTAAACTAAATATGAAATAGTACTAGTACATACTACATATTAAGGCTGCGTTTATCCTGTTTACGTTTACAAAGGTTTAGAGAACTTACATGAATAGTAACAGATCCGACGCATCTCTGTATTCGCTTTTTACTACAAAACCAAATGATGCTTTTATTAGCATACACTTTCTGTTTATAATACCGATATCCGTCGAATAAAAGCACTACACCACGCTTTCTTTCTAAAATTCTAAAATCAGCCTGAACATCCATTTTTTACACACAATAAAATAATGACAAGGAAGTGACAAGGTAAAAACAAATGCTTTTATAAATAAATACTCCATTGACTCCTCTTTTATAATTAAAATATTGCAAATAGGTCGCAAACTCCATTATCAGTATACTAGCTGTCGCCCGCGGTTCCGCTTACGTTAATGTCGATCCCGCGGAAACAGTACTGTTTTCCGGGATGAAAGGTAGCCTATGTGTTACCTTTCATCCCGGACTACCTTATAAATGAATGGTGTATATATAACGAACGTCACCGTACCAATAACGTTTTAGAAAATTGGCATTCCCAGCTGAATAAAAGAGTTAATAAAAATTACGTGACTATCGTTAAACTTCTAAGTGTACTGGAGGAAGAGGTCACAACGAACTTGATCAAAAGTATTAATATTGAATGTAACACCAACCCAAATAAAAGACGTAAATTGGAAATGAAAAAGGATAATTTTATAATACAGACACAAATGGAAGTAATTCATGGTGAAATTAGTATTGGCCAGTTTTTGGAAACAGTACGATAAAACTAATTAATATAATATTAAAATGTATTTTTAAAAATTAAATATGTTTTAATCGGCTTTTATTTTTGATCGTCAAGTCAAGAGTGTGTTGGTGTGACTACGGATTATAAAAACTAACCATAGACCATAACCATGGTCAAGAGTGTGTTCGGCTTTTGCTGGTGTGACTAAGGTTAATTAAAATGAACTTTGTCACACTGGTCTCTGGTCAAGAGTGTGTTCGGCTTTTGCTGGTGTGACTATGGATAATTAAAATGAACCTTAGTCACACTGGTGTGGTAAATTGGTGTGACTATGGAGCGGTTGTGAGAAATTCAACCTCGTTTTAAGTTAGTTCCATGGGTTTGAAATTGGTTTGAGGGTCTGTTAAACCAAACTCGATTTTACTCCCGAATTTCTGACTGATGGTGAAGTTATCACCATTTAGGGCCTGTGCACACCACGTTTTACAAGCACGCCGTCGACGGCGGCGGCTCGTATTTAGGTCCTATAATAAGCCAAAATTAATAATATAGCCTCATGTGCAATGCTGCTAAGTCCTCAGAAAAGTAATTCATATTGGTCATTCTTTGTAAAATAATATTATACAAAGGTACTTTCTTACGTAACTGTGACTGTGCCATATCTTGGCTATTATTACAAAATATACTTAGGTAAAGATCAAGACGATCACAAACTAAAAGTTAAATGTATTTTTGCAACTAAGGAACAAGCAAGTTCAAGGCACTAACTGTGTTATATTAGGATTAGATGACAAGATATATGTATTTGTGTAAAACGACTTTGTTAACGAGTCTCCTGGACTTGTTTCTTAGAAGCCAATCTCTTGATGTAATAAATACCTAAATATTGTACATTAAAGAAATAAAATGTTAACTTTTGTAAAGCTTGTTTCATTAAACACTTGAGTGGTATAAGAGAATACAGTTATTTTTTATGGGTTTAATCTAGGGTTAATTCCAAATAGAGCGAGGATAGAGTGGATAGAGGCGAGTTTTACAACATCTTCCTTACTTCTCTCCATGTACATTAGGAAGCAGACATTGCGTAGTGAGGGTAGTAAGGTAAATGAAAAAATACCAATAATTTTTTGATCATACTTTGTTATAATCTGTTATTCCAACTTAAATAAATATATAGGGACGTATCCCAGAAATTGAGCTAGCCCCACAGTAAGTTGTGAACTTCTATCGTAGGATACTAACTTAACAATACTATATTTTATAATAGACACTTATATTTGGAAAAAAATCCAAAACCCAGGTCAATCAGAAAAAGATCGTTTTCCGTCATGACCTGACCGGGGATCGAACCAGGGCACCCTCGTGTTGCAGGTTGGCGTGTTGACCACTGCGCCACGGAGCTCGCCAAAAGATAGGATAGTTTTTATCATAGGGCGAAACGAACAACTATTCATTACATCCTTATCCTTACTAATTAATATATTATAAATGCGAAAGTGAGTTTGTTAATTTATTTGCTACGCTTTCGCGCCCTATCTACTGAACCGATCATCATGAAGGAGCGGTTAAAAAACGCTTGACCAGTTGATAAAATATTCTTGCTTGACCAATTATACCCTACACCAAAATTTTGCATACAATGTCTCTGGAGTACGGAGAAGGACATAGGCTACCTTTCATCCCTGAAAAATTACTGTTCCCGAGGGAACGACGTTAACGTGAGCGAAGCTGCGGCCGAAAGCAAAATGGAGTTAATTACATCCTTTATCACCTAATAGCGGCTGGACAGATTTTGATGAAATTTGGTACGGAGGTAGCTGACACCCTAGATTAACATATTGGCTACTTTTTACCCGACTACACAAAGAGGAGGCGGTATGAAGTTCGCCGGGTCGGCTATTTATAAAATAAATGTTAAAAACTTTGTAACAGGCAGGACGTAGGGTAAGTGCTCCAGTAAATGAAAGCTACCCAGTGAATGAACGAAACGCATATTTTTATCAAAAATAAGAAAACCAGCTAATTCTACCAGGTGAAGTGTATTTTTTTAAACAGATAACACACTTTTACGTGTTCCAATACCTATTCCGGTGGCTTAAACATCTTTATTGCCAAAAGTTGGGGTGCGCTCTGAAAAAATGTCTTGTATGGGTAGGAATTTACGACTAAGGTACGATATCACTTACTGTTGTAAGTTCTATAGCTGTATTTTTTATTTTTTTCATTGTTTTTCACTAAAACTAGGTTATTTATGAATATATGTTTGCGTTTTCAAAAAGCATTTTTAGTTTTTGCAAATACATTTTGAATAAATCAGGTGTTCATGGACTAGCTTAAAAAATGGCATCAAATCTAGTGAATGAACGGCAGTTCATTCACTGGAACATTACATATTTCTAAAATTTCAGTATTATCTGACTTCGGACTACTGTATTAAGACGGTTTTTATTAAATACGTTTGAAAAACGATTTAGAATCTTTTGGCCAATATTGGAACACAGGTGTTCATTTATTGGTTTTCAAAATCCACTAAATGAACTATGAAAATTCTGACCTGTTCAATTACCGGTTTTTTAATATTTCTTGTACCATTGAATGAATTAAATTAGTAATTTTAGTTATACTATAAACAAATAGAAT
Source organism: Elegia similella (assembly GCA_947532085.1). Lineage (NCBI taxonomy): Eukaryota > Metazoa > Arthropoda > Insecta > Lepidoptera > Pyralidae > Elegia > Elegia similella. The sequence continues at coordinate 24,082,006 of OX383930.1, forward strand.
AATACAATCCTTTATCGTATGATATATTACTTATTAATTGACTGGATTTCAGAAATAACATCCCAAAATATCACTACAGCCATAAACGACGTCACGAATACTTAAACAGTTTAAACTTCTGGTCAAAACGATCAGACCATGGTTGACATAATAATCGTAGATTCCTCTTGGATCCCTCAATTTTAAATATTATGGATGATGAGTAAAATTGTTCCCTTTTCTTATATAACTCAGCAACTCTTCAAAAGAAGACTTCTACTGCTGATTTCCTGGAGGAAAATATTCTAGATATTCTAAGAGTCCCATCGTGTTCAACCACAAAACAAAACGTGGTATCTACAAAACGCAAAGTTCATATTGATATTTTTTTTAACTACCCTAATATTGTAACCAAAAAGAAAAAACTGTGATGTAAGATCCCATGCCATTTGGATTTACAGGACGAACATATAAAGATTATTTGGAAAAACTGGAAATGGATAAAATAAAAAGATAAAAAACAAGAAGTAAGAGAAGTCTAGTGAAGTAAAATTCAGGAAATAAGAACACATTCTCAGAGAAACAAGATAAACACGGCACCGTCCAAACCCAATACGTTATCGTAGAGAGTGAGGAAAGTCATTTTCACAACGAAACAACTAAAACAAAAAAGACTTTTTAAGGAAGAATATTGTGTCAGAGAATATTGTCAGCTTCGTAAACATCACAGAGGTTGAACGTGGATTTATCTCTTTTGCAGATTTATGTTTTAAAGATATAGAATAAACTGATCTCCCTCGTGATTTCGAAAACGAACAACTTGCGAAAGCTCACCTTGTGGCGTCTGGGACTTGTACAGTAGGTTCACTAGCTTTTTCTGCTAATTCACCTCAACCTCTGTGACGACGGAGAGTTGAGTCTCCGACGTCACAGAGCTCGAACGTGGATTTATTTCTTTTGCAGAGAAGATATAGGATTAACTGATCTCCCTCGTTATTTAGAAAACTAACAATTTGTGAAAGCTCCCCTTGTGACTTCTGGGCTTGGTACAGTAGGTTCAGCAGAAAGAACCGATTCTTTCTGCTAATTCAGAAATACCTTTAGAGGTTCCTTTTATTGTGATACTAAAGACTGATGTAACTACCTCTATCTCACTCATGATTTGTAAACAGAAATTACTAAAGCGCCTAGGTAATTCAGTTCACTAAAGTCAAATAATGTTGATTAGTGAATAAATACTTACAACTCTGAAATCTAAATAAGTAGGCTTGAAGTACCTAGAACCTAACTATGATTGAAATTATATAATTATTATGTTTATTATAACACTTATTAATGTGTCTGAATAAGAACCAGAAAGTATTATTAAGTTAATAGTAACTAAATAAGTACTCATAGTACCTAATCCCTAGTTTTTAAGCAGAAATTATTGAAACCTTATTATGCTACTTATTGTTAAATGAGTACAGTTTATTTTTTCTGTTAAAAAATATTAAAAAGCCTTTAATTTTAAATTTAAATAAAACAGATTTTAGTGTTCATTTACTGGGTTTTATTGCGTTCATTCGTTGGAAAATGCTGTTCATTCACTGGTGTTATAGGGTATTGTCGCATAAAATGTTAAAAATCTCCAAAACTACACAAACTGCAGCTCTAAACGAGAGTTTTATTAAATCTTAAATAACTTACGGTGATTATGGTAAATGTTAGGTGGTCAGAATATTTAAAACATAATTGTAATTAAATTTCAAAGTTGAACATTTCCTTAAGGGTTCATTCACTGGAGCACTTACCCTAGCATTCTTGGTACCTATGTTGTACAAACCAGTCAGGTTAGAGTGAATCCAAATTTGCAAATACGAAAAACCTGCGCTTGCTTTGCACCGCGCAAAAAACAATCTTTTTCACTCTTTGGTCTAATACTTAGCTATTCGCTTTTGGCAATAAAAATTTACATATTTAGGTTAATAAGCAAATTTCATAAACTAGATAATAATATAGTATTATTAATTTTGCAAAATCGTGTTTTGCTCGATTAGCAAGCACTATTTTGTGTTAATTTCCTCTGGCGTATAGTAAAGATAGGTACTTTCCTCTTGTTTTTATGAATTGACGGTGCTAGAAAATGTATTTTCCCACTTTTCGAGTACCTACACAAAAGACAATCAAACAAAGTAACAAACAGAGAGTCAACGACGCAGAGGCTAAAATAAATCAATCGCTCACTCGACTCGAATGTGGAAAGAAATGTAATGTAGATCACATTACGTACGTTTCTATCCACATTCGCAGTTGGGTAAGACTGTCAAGTCAATTGTTTTTTTTTTTAATTCCTACCATTAATTATCATTGTGGTGTGAAGACGTTTAAATGTCAAGTTGTCATTTTTGACAATTCGATGCGGGGTAGTGGGGTTTGCTTGTGAAATGAATCATCGTGATTCACACACAAACAATAGAATCAAATGCCATTTAATTATCAATAACAAACTTTAAAGTTAAAAAATAGTTAAATTTACAATGTTTTCGACCAATCCAAATTATACCAAGCTCAAGACACACTTGAGGTTGTCTATAAACCGTCTCAAGTTGTTGGAGAAGAAGAAAACAGAGTTGGCTCAGAAAGCAAGGAAGGAAATAGCAGAATACATTGCAGCAGGTAAAAGTGAACGTGCTAAAATTCGTGTGGAACACATTATACGGTAAGTTATACTCTCACTTTATCTATTACTATAATTTAAGCCATATTTCAGTTGCGTCGTTTTGGGCCTTGAACACAAAGTCTAATGTCAATCTGAGCAATCTAGGATATAATTGAGCAATTGCTACATATATGCGGAGTCGTAACGAATAGTCTAATGTTCATTAGTAGACAAATATTCATACCCTACCACAAATGACTCATATATAAAAACAAATTTTGTGCATTATTTTTTCCTTGTTTCTTTTATGAGGAGGTCAGTAGTAAAGTATATTTATTCTTTAGCTTTGTCACTGGTTTGAGGTTATATAGTTATGCCACTGAGTAATGCTAAGCTCACACAAATAGGAATTGACCAATATAATAAATAAAATAAAACTATATTGGCTAGCTCCGTGGCGCAGCGGTCAACACGCCAGCCTGCGACACGAGAGTGCCCGGGTTCGATCCCCGGCCAGGTCAAGATGGAAAATGATCTTTTTCAGATTGGCCTGGGTCTTGGATGTGTATCTATATATGTATTTGTTATAAAATATAGTATCGTTGAGTTTGTATCCCATAACACAAGTCTCGTAATTACTTTGGGGCTAGCTCAATCTGTGTGATTTGTCCGTATATATTTTATTTTATTTTTATTATACATATATAGTATGTATAGAGGTGTCCCTCTCATCGGATCCGATTCAGGATGGTATAATACCCGCTTAAAGATGACCCAGCACTGTACTCCATCATGACACTTCAACCAATGCAGACATTAAATCATTGAAAAAAAAAATATATTAATAAATCGATTTGCGGATGATATAGTCCTTTTCGCATCCACGGCTCAAGATCTAAGCAATATGATCCAACAACTCAACATGGCAAGCCTCAGGGTTGGTTTGATGATGAACATGTCGAAGACCAAGCTAATGACAAACAGCACTAAGCGCCCAATAAAGGTGGGGGGTGGGGAGATTGAATACGTCCAAGACTATATCTACCTTGGCCAGGTAGTATCATTTCAGAACAGGCAAAAAACTGAAGTAGCTAGACGCACCGAAAATGCCTGGAAACGCTACTGTTCAATGAAGGAGCTCATGAAAGGTGAGCTACCAATGAAACTGAAACGAAAACTCATGGACGTGTGCATTTACCCCATCCTTACTTATGGCGCGCAGACTTGGTCATTGACTGCTAAGCAAAAGTCCAGTCTCGGAGTTTGTCAACGAGCCATGGAACGTAGTATGTTGGGAGTCAAACTTTCCGACCGCATTAGAAATACAATACTGCGCTCCAAAACTCAGATCATAGACGCTGGGCCGCCCACACGTTGACGCGAAAGGCCGCCAGTCTTAAATGGAACTGGGCTGGGCATATCTACCGCATGCCTGACGAGTTGTGGGCCAAAGCGACCACAATATGGATCCCACAAAATCGCAATCGAAAGCGTGGAAGGCCCAGAAAGAGATGGGAAGACGAACTGCAATCCTATCGGAAAGACTGGACTTCAGTTGCCCTCGACCGTAATAGTTGGAATGATGAAAGGGAGGCCTTTGCCCTGCAGTGGGACAGTATAGGCTAGAAATAGAAATAGAATAGAATATTAATAAATATTTTTTATGTACTTCATATTAAATCTTCATATAAAAAAAGAAATTACTCATCTCTTAATGATATTCCAGGGAAGATTACATGGTGGAGGCCATGGAGATAGTGGAGATGTACTGTGACTTAGTGTTGGCAAGGTTCGGCTTGGTCACACAGATGAAGGAGTTAGATGAGGGGTTGGCAGAAGCCATCTCCAGCCTTATTTGGGTGGCGCCCAGGATGCATACGGATGTACAGGTATTTTTGTAAGGACATAAAGTCAAGTCAGCATTTTTGTCACTTAGCCTGAGGACAAACGAGCGCTGTTTTGTGAGTTTTGCGATGTGTGAAATCAATTCAGTATTTATTTTCATAAAATTTCATAAAGAGTTCATAAAATTGCGCTTTTCTGGCTCAAACAGGGCTTTGTACAAAATCCATTGCTGCATGAAGTGCACCGACTCAATTTGGGCGATAGACGACTCACAAAATTACGCCCGTCTTGCTTCAGCCTTAGCGTTGCAGGCCCGTACACAATTCAGTTGTCTCTCTGTAGATATTAACTATGCTCCTACTGCATGTACTTGTAAACTACTCTGTCTGCTTCTATCATGAACTGTAAAACATGTAACTGAATTCAATGTTTGTGTCACTATCTATGAACAAATATTCAGTGAACATTTTCAGTGGTATCTATTTAGCAGCTTCCCTGATATAGTTAGGCATCTATTAAAAAAGACACACTCATAGAGAACAATAAGATTGCCGGCACAATTCACCACACTGATAAGGCTGCGTATAACTTCATTCTTAAGAAAGATGTCATCATAGCAAACTCCCATGCCATCCTTCCAACTTTTAGCTTTCAAGACTGGCTTGATTGGATGTGTCTTAATCCACCATAAAACCAAAATGGTGAACTAATCGTGGTTATATCTTAGAGTAGCACAAAACAAACTTGTTCATTTAGGTAAATATTTGGCTTTGCTCATACAATGAAGGTCACTAAAGTAATTTTTATGTTTTTAGGACATTCTCAATTTGGTTGTATGTTCTTTTTAATGTTTGTTAACTAATAACTCTTTCATTTATGAACCAATATGAATGTTTATTTAATTTGAAAGAGTACTGCATATCATGGTCTTGTTTAGTTGGATTTTTTTATAATTCAATGATTGTTTTATTTTAGGAACTCAAAGTAATCTCAGACCTATTTACTGCAAAATATGGTAAAGTCTATGCAGACGCATGCAGAAACGAAAATGTGAATACAGTGAGTGAGAAACTGAAACACAAGATGTCGGTCCAAAGTCCACCCAAAATCCTTGTCGAGAAGTACCTTATTGAGATAGCTAAGAACTACAATGTGGAATACACTCCTGATGAACAAGTGATGAGGGAGGAAGAAGGTAAGGGATTTCTATATGGAACATGCAATTTTAAAGAATGAAATGATAAAATAAATAAGTATAGATTTCAAACATAAAAAAAATACGCTTTTATCCAATTATTGTATTGTCATTGGTCCTTGATAAGTTTGCAAAATTTTAATTAAATCTGACCGTATAAAATGGGTCAAACAAAATCGAGTACAAAGAAGTCAGTTACCAACAAACAATCAAGGAAACATATACAAGTGAAGCTCATAAAAAGTGTGTAAAAAAAACAATATCCTAAGTTTATGTCACATGACTAAAAGTAATTGTAAACCAAGTAAAAATGTATCTTTGAAGATGAAGATATAAATAATAAAAAGTTGTGTCAATCTAATTCCGCTTTTTTAATTAGAGCTAAATCTAGTAGGCTTTTGTTTAAACTATGTTTGCTTCGAGTAGGCCGAGATGCCATGCTGATCGACATCAACGGGCCGCCGCAGCCGCCCGGCTTCATCGGCTACCCGCACCCGCCGCCGCTGCCCAGTATGCCCAACCTGCCCCCGCCGCCAAACACGCCCTTCGGCTACCCCACTGTGAGTATTCGGCCGGTGGAGTGTTTTTTTTTTCTTTATTTTGGCACAAACAGTCATTAAAACTTATATTAAGCACTAAACATTCACAACAAAAATAGACAAAATAGTGCCGAAAATATACAGTATTATATCAATATTGTTCATTAGCATGTTGACAAGCACAAAGTATTATATAAAGATAAAGTTAACCTAACTTATATTTAACTTCAGCTTTCCTCAAACCAGCAAAACACTCAACCAACCCACAACGTTAGTGTTCCAGTCAGTATTACTCATAGAACTTCTTCAAAACCTGAAATTAGTTTATTCAGAATCGGTAGTAGAACTGATTCCACAAATAAAAAATAAGGGTCGAATTTTACCCAAAAATAATTTTAATCTCGCCGTGTCGTGTTTGATTATTACTTTACTTTCGCGGCGGCACACGAAGCGGCAACGGCGCCCTAGATCGCGCGTAATTACCATAGATTTTTAATTTGCAAGCGTAACTAATCCGCGAAAATAAATTTAATAATTTATATACCTATTTATTTTATAATAAAAATAAGTTGGGATGTCTGAAGTTTTGCGCTGCGCTTTTTCATTAACACGTTTTTTATCGGAATAGAAATAACTTCGATGGAATTTACTTACACTGGCGCCGACAAGCTCCCCACTCCTTGAATTATTTTATACACACGCCAACAAATTAGAACCGTACTGCACATCACTCATGCATATGCATGCATTTAGTACTAATAAACAATTCTCTTTCCCACGTTGAGATAGAGTTTAAAATCGTCTGTTGTAAACTACATTCACATATAAATCTAGTCTGCCTTTTGCCGGCTCGCATGCCATTTCTATTGCGATATATTAGAAGTTCTGTGGTCTTAATGTTATTATGATCAGTTGAAAAAAATAATAGGCAGTCTACAATCAAAAATAATGGTAGATACACAGTCTCATAGAAAATAAAGCCTTATAGAGTCCTAGACCACGGACAAGATGGCGGGATGACTTAGACCGGTTTTGGAGTGGCTGGCAGCAGGCTGTACTCGATAGGGATGAATGGAAGACGGGAGGGGAGGCCTTTGCCCAGCAGTGGGACACAAATTAGGCTACAAAAAAAAAGTGTTAGAATTACGTCTACAGGCGGGTAGTGACAGCGAAAGTGTCGCTGACACTGCCCGCCTGTAAACGTAATTCTATTGTTATTTCTTTTGTGTCTGGTTCAGTGTCTGGAACGAGTTAATAATGTCCCCGAGTCAAAACATCATGCAAACTTACAAACAACGATAAACACTGTACAGACTGAAAGTATAACTCTATCTTTTTTAGGGTTTCGTACCCAAAGGATAAAAGCGGGACCCAACCTAATCTGTGAATAACGCCATGGGCTACGTTATCAACAATTCTTTTTTATATATAATAATTCAACATGTCCTTATAATGTAGCTGTTTGTTTTGTATTCCTAATAAACAAATAAATTAATTAGTTATTCTACTAGTTGTTACGTTTCACTTCAGTTCATATATTGCCGATGTTTATAGTGGCATCCAACTATCCTGAATTCAGTAAATGACGAGAGGGACGCCGCAGTACGTTAGACACGAATGGAAATATCTCCAATCGTATATCACGTATTGCGGCGTCCTTCTCGTCAGTGACTGAATTCATGATTAGGCGCTTTAGGCCTAAAATTTCATGACCAATTTTGTTTACCAGAAACCATCCCACGGATCTGCTGGTGGGTTCATAGCGACCCCACCGCCTAATATGGGCGGCCCCAGCATGTCGCCCATGGGGTACAACTTGCCCCCAGGCGTCGATTCAAAGAACTTGAGCAACAGCTTCTTACAGGTACATTTAGCCTATGTTTTATTCTCTTCTAGTATTTATTCGTTTTTGTCCATGTCTATCATAGTGGAGAAGATTTTCAGTTTATTATATCATTCAAACTAACGTTGGATAAAGACATTATGTACTAAAAACTATAGTCGGCAATCCCGACGAAATAAACGTGAGTGACCCGTTTTTAGTACATAATATTCAGTTTATTTATACTTTAATAATTCCAATCTGTAATTTTTATCAAATCAAATGCAGTTCTCTTGCCGACTTCCTTTCCTTTTGGTTGCCAATGTACATGGAAATGCTCTCCTCTATGGCGGATAAGACTTTTAGTTTAAAGTTGCATAGCTATTAGCATGGTACGTCAAAATGCTTGAATTGCTCTGTATATACACTTTTTACTTAATTTTCTATGTAGCTATTTTCTTATTTTTGAAAAACTAAATTTGAGTATTCCCATTCCTCTTTAATTATTATTATTTATACAAGTTTATATTAAGAACTTCTTTTTCAATTTGAAAAAGATACTTGTTTTCTAACCCCATTATATGCTACTCATGTGGTGATCATTAATTTGTTCGCTCTTCTAAACCATGTGACACACTTTACGAAGAGAGTACACTTTTATTGCAGGACGAAATGAATAACCTGCCGCCTGCCTATGACAGCATTAATCATGATTTGGTAATTTTGTTTTTTATTATTTATAATAAAATGTTTCATTGTGCACGTGAGATTAAGCACGGCTTGACTGTGGCATGTTGATGTAACTAATTTGTTATTTTTTATGATCTCTCGAATATTAACAAAACTAAAAGAATCAGTAAAATATTTGCATAATTATTTGATTACCCAAATATCTCTGTAAAGCACTATTTTAATTAGAACTTCACATACTTTTTGCATTTTTAATATAAAAAATATCCAAGTACACAATATCTAAATATGTAGTAAGATAATATTAATTTTGAGTAGAAGTAGATTAAACGATGCTATGATATATACATGTATTCGTTGGTAAATTAATAGTGTAATATTGAATACTAACATGGATTGACTAAAATAGTTTTAATTGTTCAAATTTAGAGCATTATTAACTTTTATTTTCGTTACACGCTAGTTAAAACTAGTCTTTTCAAGTTGCCTAACCGTCATATGCGTTTGGTTTAACTAAAGCCATTTAGCCACAGCAGCTCGGACCGTTGCTTGACGTTTTATGGGCTTTATATGTATAATAACCATACAAAATCATCATATAGGTATATTGAGACTAGCTTTCGCCGGCGGCTCCTGCCGCGTCAATGTCGATCCCTCGGGAATAGAAGAAAAAGTAGCCTATGTCCTTCTCGGTACTCCAGAGAACTTGTATGCAAATTTTCATGATGATCGGTTTAGTAGTTACGGCGTGAAAGCGTAACAAACAAACAAACAAACAAACTGACTTTCGCATTTATAATATTAGTTAGGATAACTTATTTATATTAATCTGAAGGTAGTGGTGGTTAATAGTTACTGACACGAAGATGAAATGATGTGACCAAGAAATAACTACTATTCCGATAAATATTCAAATTTTGAATTCCCTCTATAGTGTGTTTATTTACACTAGCTCTACCACATCAACGCGGGACACGTATTTTACTTAGTGCCGGTACGCACGCGACAAAAGTTACTCTCATACTGACATTTGTGCTCCCCACTTGTGTGTGAGACAGTGTATGTATCTATTTCATAGGTATACCTACACAACAACAACACTGACACCAGGGTATACATAGTCGATTGACCGGTGTCACCTACACGAAGTGATGACGATGATAGGTATATACAAACACTACATCCTCCTATTTATGCTGGTTTCACAGCCGTGTGGGAGATCCGGACGGTTCAGCCGTGATGCGGGCAACCCGTACGTAAACAACGCCCGCGGTGTTCTGAAACGAGTGTTTAGTACGATTGACCACGTGGGATTCGGGTGCCGTTGTACGCGCTCTACCCGGAGCGTGTTCATCCGCTTTACTGTGAAACGATGTTCTAGCGCCTCACATGTGTCCGCTCCGGGAGCCTGTACGGCTGAGCCTTGCAGATCGCCCGTGTAGCCTTAACATTATTGTTTGCTCGGCAGCCGGCGCCGACGCCGCAGCCTCGCGCGCGCGCTCCCCCCGCGCACCCCCCGCAGGCGCCGAACCCATTCCCCGAGCTGCCCGAACTGCCCTCGGTCCCCTCCGACCTGGTGCTCCCCTCCGTGCCTCATAGCAACGATTCTAACACCAACCACAACGCGCCCGACGAGATAGACTTCGAAGATCTGAACCGCAGGTTCGAGGAGTTGAAGAAGAAGACGTAATTGAAAACTTTGTCAGCAGTCATATTGTTGAGATCTAATCAGCGTTACTTTAAGTCGAGATAATGTGAGTTATGATAAATCAACTCTTCATTCCCCTGTTTAGCACGAGTCTCCTTACAATAATGAGGGTTTTCTGAAATGCTTAACACCAGATGGCAGCACTGAGTCGTAGATAAGTGGCTATTTGACGAGCAGCTGACACATCGTTGCCCAATAACAGCTTACTAGAACCGAATCCTCTGTTGCTGTCATTTATTTCGGAACAACGTCATTATAAACGGCGGCATCATTAATAATTAGCTATATTGTCTGGCCAAATTGTTTGCAGAGATACACCGATAAATAGATACACCCACAAGAGATTTAGGAAAGTAAATGAAAATTATACAATTTTCAACTAGTACAAAACATTATCAATTAAACAAATTGCTAAGAATCGCCCCTATCTTCCCAAGGACGAAAAAACCATTTTGATTCGTGTACTTTAATCCCGGCTTAACAAAATTAAACAGCCGTTTCGCGTGACGCATCAACATGTCCTGCATTTGTACAGCACGTGACGAGTCTTTGAAGATGCCGATAGAGCCTTTGGCGGGCGCTGACACTTCTTTTGGCTGCCGGCGTCGCCTTTTCAAAGCGCGCAAACCATTTGAACGGACGGACTATAGCTGTGTTTTGTTTGTGTGAGTTCTGCTTGACTCATTAAAAATACTTTTTTGTAAATTTAGACAGACAACAGTCACACCTCCATTTGTACCTGTGAATTTGTTACTGGTACGAAGCTAATGTTGTTAACAGTATTTCAAGACTGTCAGAAGAAATGAAATTCACTTGCAGTGTCTAAAGAAGTACCCCAAGTTTATTGGATATAATATATGAATATGACGAGCTCCTTAGAGCGTGGAAGGTGGTAGATATAAACGATTTAGTGTCAAATATAGCTGAAGACATGTGATAAACAAAGAAGTAATATTCAATCTAGGATGTCCACGGAAAAGGAAAATTTGAATATTACATAAGTCTATATCATAAATTTCAAGAAGAGGAAAGAAAAAAATATCTTGCTGTCATTAGGATAATATTTTTTGAAAATAATCACAAGGTTTCTTATATTATTACTAGCAGCTCGCCCCGGCTTTGCACGGATATAGGTATTTAATCTATAGCCAATGTTCATGATAATGTAAGATAAAATATTTTTTTAAATCGGTCCTGCAGTGTCGGACCCTATGCAATTTAAACAAACAAACAATATAATATTTCCTCTTAATAATAATATTACTGTAGATTTCAAAACATAGAAATTTTTTGTTAACTATGAGATAATGTATAGACATTGATATATTTACTAAAAAGGGTCAAACATCAAAGCCGCATTCTAGATTGACTATAACTTTTTGTGATAAGTAAATAAAAGAGATTTTTAAATAATACAATTTATTATTGTTGCTATTAATCGTTGACAACGCTTAATCATTGCAATGTATCATTGGTAGCAAGAAACTGTAAAATATGTATTCGTGTAACATACATACATTATATTAAATTATTTTTATTACAAAAACGCATTTTATTGCCATTAGTGTATAGAATACAATCAAAAATTAAATCTTATATAACATTTTTTGATTTAAAATTTGATTGCATTTTACATAGTATAAAAAATTGCTGGCATGACGGCTGGATAACTTTGGCTACATATTTTGCTTTATATTCTTAAATAGAATAGCAATATTCGAGCTTAGCGCAACTCTGCCTTGGCTCGATATGCGCAATTATAAATTTCTCTTTCAAGACCCACATGGCTAGGGAATTAATAAGACAGTGGTCTTGAAAGGTTAATAATGTCTTGATGCAACTCGTTACAATAAACCCAGTCGTCATAAGTCATTATCGATTGTCTATCATTATTTAGGATCGTGAAATTCGTGCACCTTGAACACTAGAACATCTTCACGCACGCGCTAGTGTCAAAATAAAGGCTGATTTACACAGGGTTAGTGCACAAGTAATGCCCTGGACTCCACACTTCAAACCATTTTACATTGAGCTTTTTGGTTTAGAGCTGACTTGTCTCGAGTTCGGAGCCAGTCGCTGACCCTGTGTAAACATATATTAATCACGTCTTTTCCCCATGCTGGGTAAACAGAGCCCAAGTCTTTATAGACTTGGGCTCTGTCTACCCAGCAAGGTCTTATGACCTAAAAGCCACGTTTAGCATACTGGTGGGCGTGTAGCTGGAAAACGGAATCAGAACATTGATGGGTTAGCCGCATCGCTTACTTAATCCTCAGATTTTCGTTCATTCCCTCGATCGGCTTTTACGCTCTACGCGGGAAGAGAAGCAATGGTACATTCTACGTTTTTTTCTTTTCTCCCAGACCACCATGAAAAAATATATATATTAGCCTTCAGGTGTCGTCCTAATTGGAGACGATCGGACGAATTAACGACAAGTCGTACGACAAGAATAAATACACGCATTATTTGTGTCCAAATTAAAACTTACAAATCATCGCGGGAGCACGGTAATTATTTTCATCGCACGACGACGAACGCATCGTTCGCTCGTACGATCGTTTCTTATTAGGACGACACCTTATAGTTTCCACCGCTACTCTATATAACATTAATCTATCTGCCACCAATACTAGTTCAATTTGGGTGTTATTTAAACGGTTAGCAGAATATTCGTATATTTGTTAACAAAAAAATGTAATCAGCTAAAATAGCTAGTTGGGCAGCAACTTATGATCACCTAACTTCTTATCTCCCCTTAGTCGTTCCAGGTGGTCATAAAAAAAAACTAACTTGAACCTAACTTCTTTTCTGCCCTCAGTCGTTCCAGGTGAAAAGCCGAAGCTTATCCAAATGTTTTCTCTGCTGCCCCAATTGAATAATCTTGCTGCCCAAATAATTATTTTGCGGCCCAACTATTTACTTTCCGTTTAATTTTATCTATCCATACCATACATACTGTAAAAAAAAAGCAGAATACTAAAATACAGGGTGAAATTTAATTCATTAGCAAACGTTTAAGGAGTGACTCAGACCACGAACCTGAACAACTTACATTATGGGACCAACTCCGAAATTGCAAACAAGAATATCGGCTGTTCCAAAGATTTTAGCCAAGTAGATATTTCACTTTTGTATGAAAGCGCAGATAATTTTCGCAAGGAGTCTTTTAAGGAGTGACTCAGACCACGAATCTGAACAACTTTTATTATGGGACCAACTCCGAAATTGCAAACAAGAATATCGGCTGTTCCAAAGATTTTAGCCAAGTAGATATTTCACTTTTGTATGAAAGCGCAGATAATTTTCGCAAGGAGTCTTTTAAGGAGTGACTCAGACCACGAATCTGAACAACTTTTATTATGGGACCAACTCCGAAATTGCAAACAAGAATATCGGCTGTTTTAAAGATTTTAGCCAAGTAGATATTCCACTTTTGTACGAAAGCGCTGATAATTTTTTCACGATGTCGAAGTTGGTACCATAATGAAAGTTGTTCAGATTCGTGGTCTGAGTCATTCCTCAAACGTTTGTTAAAGAATTTAATTTCACCTTTATACAACTCCAAGTCACCCAGCCGACCTTATAACTCTAAATTAATTAACCTACGCTTCATAACAGTTGCAGTAGCTGCGCGGAGCAGGTGGCGATTTTCTTAAGGTTGGCGTCCGTTGCCGAAGACCCGCTGTCTCTCTTCAGGCGGTTGTGGAGCTCGGTGTTTGTGACTATTTTCGTTTGTATTTGCAGTTTGTTTGGAGATTCTGCTAGTAATGTTCCGAGGGCGACTAGACCTCTGTAAGCATTAAAAAAGTTACGTTTTACAAAGCTACTAAATATTAAGTATGTGTGTATTAAGTTCAAAAGGAATCGTCAAGGGTACATGCCTTTACTATTATAATGATGAAGTTTCCTTTATATCGAACTAGATTTCGCCCGCGGCTCCGCCCGCGTCAATGTCGATCCTTAGGGATAAAAGGTAGCCTATGTCCTTCTCCGTACTCCAGAGAACTTGTATGCAAAATTTCATGATGATCGATCCTTGGCCGCAAAGTGGCATTCGAAGGTCTCAAGCGAAGCCGAGGCACCACATTACCTCGGCTTCGCTTTGCCAGCCGCTGCAGTAACTAAAACGCATTATTTTTTGTGAACCAGGACTGTACATAGCTTACCTGAAATACGCCTCGTTATCTGTGATTTTAGCTAACAGCTGCACCAAGCAGTCTGCGATGTCTACACTGTCAGGTTGCTGCGCAAGCGCAACTGACAGGTTCAGGAGTAATGATGTGGCTGCGATCTGTAACAGAAAGTACAAATCAGTTATAACTTATAACGATAGCAATGACGAAGTATTAATGAACTTGAAGCAGTTTTCTAGAGCAATGAGAACAGCTTAGATAGTGTTTTCACAAAAGGCAAAAATCGCCAGTCACACTCACGTCACCACTGCGACGTGAGTGTGACGGGTTTTTTATTTTATCATAAATAAGGTCCATTTAAATTGTAGTAAGTGATATACCACCAGCTCGCACGAAGCGCTTCTCCTCTTCGTTCATCTTGCGTATGGCTAAGGAATGGAATCTCTTGCCACCGGAAGTTTTCCCTGACATCATTTGGGTCTCTATAAGACTAGAGTGAATAGGTTTTTAATGAGCCAGCGAGTTCCACCATAGACCACATCTTCACTTAACATCAGGTGAGATCGTGGTCAATCGCTGGATAATCCAGAATACTGCGAAAATATTTCATGCGCTGGCACCCATACGTCAATGAAATTCTTTGGTAGCAAATTTTAAGCTTGTTTATTTTTTAGCTATTAATTTTTTTTTTATGTAAATCGATAAATCAGCCGTTTTGATTGTCAACAAAAATGAATTAGTATCCATAAATAGGATATAGTGAAAATTTAATCGCCAGCAAAGAGTTTTTAGGGTTCCATACCCAAAGGGTAAAAACGGGACCCTATTAATATCGCTCCGCTGTCCGTCTGTCACCAGGCTATATCTTATGAACCGTGACAGTTAGACAGTTGAAATTTTCACAGATGATGTATTTCTGTTGCCGCTATAACAAAAACTACTGAAAAATATAATAAAAAAAAATATTTAAGCGGCTCCCATACAACAGACATGATTTTTTGCCGTTTTTATAGCTATAACAGTACGGAACCCTTCGTGCGCGAGTCCGACTCGCTTTTTTGTGTCTATTTCTCTACATGTTAAGTCAAAATATTTTAAATACTAGTGGTTTTTTTATTTGCTTCTAAAGCATTGTTTTATCATATGTGCTGCCACGTGTCTAAAACTCACAGAAAACTAGAAAGAGCCATACATGTCGAGACAACATCAAAAAGTTACCAAAATTACATGCACAAGTTATAATACACTTACCTGTGCGTTAGCGCTAAGTTGAGTGAGGCAAAGTAGTGAATGCAGTACAGATTCCCTCGCCGCTAGCACTAACATCTCTCCAGGCAAGTCACTAAACGCGTTAACCAACACTCGTATGGCCAGCATTTGGTTAGGTGCAAGGTTGTCTGAAAAAAAACTTATTAAACTAGCTATCGCCCGCGGCTACGCCTGCGTTAGGATGTTTTTCCACCAGAGATGTGCTATGCTACGTTGCTATCCACCACTCATATTCATTGATCCATATAGCATAGCACTGGACTGGAGCTATGTTATGTGTACGTCAGAACCGCAGGTCAACAGTCGTATTTAACTGTGAAATTGTGCCTAAAAATTACTTATCAATTGCTTATATTTGCTTATCATATTGAGAGAATTGCTTATTTAGTAAATTAAAAGAATTCAAACATTTAAGGTTGACGGTCCATTCTGATGTCAGAATGGCTGAACAATTGCTGTACAGTAGTAACTATATGGAATTATTGAAATTTTCATAGGCCAAAAATTGCTTATTGATTGCTTATTTCATAATGTATATACCTAGGCCATGTGTATTTTTCATATAGGGCTAGCGGGCTAGCCATGATTTTAAAGCCCTGCGCCTGTTAAAAGTTGAAAGCAAAGTGACGTTTGTAATGAATAGATAACTTGCGATAAACCGGAAGTGATGGTCTTATTTATGCAATCGAAAGAACCTTAAATGTGAAACTTAAAGATTTTTCTGTTTCAAGTTTAAGTTTTAAATTTTTTATGATTCTTTAAAAAATAAATCCATATATAAGCAATATTCCCAGGCTTAATCACATACAATGTCAATGCTATTGTCAACCTGTCAAAAACTTTTTGGCCTATGAAAAATTCAATATTTCCACATAGTTACTACTGTACAGCAATCGTCCAGCCATTCTGACATCAGAATGGACCGTCAACCTTAAATGTCTGAATTCTTTTAATTTACTCAATAAGCAATTCTCTCAATAAGATAAGCAAATATAAGCAATTGATAAGTAATTTTTAGGCACAATTTCACAGTTAAATATGACTGTTGACCTGCGGTTCTGACGTACACTATGTTATTTGTATGGATGGATGTGTTGGCTAGCTCCGTGGCGCAGCGGTCAACACGCCAGCCTGCGACACGAGAGTGCCCGGGTTCGATCCCCGGCCAGGTCAAGATGGCAAATGATCTTTTTTAGATTGGCCTGGGTCTTGGATGTGTATCTATATATGTATTTGTTATAAAATATAGTATCGTTGAGTTAGTATCCCATAACACAAGTCTCGAACTTACTTTGGGACTAGCTCAATCTGTGTGATTTGTCCGTATTTATTTATTATTTAGCTATCGCCCGCGGCTACGCCTACGTTAGGATGTTTTTCCACCAGAGATGTGCTATGCTACATTACTATCCACCACTCATATTTATTGATCCATATAGCTTAGCACTGGACTGGTAGACACGGGTTTAATAAGCTATGTTTTTTGTACGGATGGGTGTGTGCTCTTGATGCGTGCTCTGAATGGTCGCGAGTAGTAAGTTGCCGTTACCATTAATTTAGGGTAACATATCGCTACGCTATCGCGGCCATTAGTGAAAGTTCTGAACTGTACAATATAGAATTTTATTCTACATAATTAATTAAGACAAACAAATCTTATTATCGGACACATATAGGTCTATACAGGAGTCGAGATCTTAGACTTTATATTTTCTTTCTTGTACGTTGTACAAGTGCGAAAAGCGAGCCAGCTACATCTGCGCGTGCGCGTTTTAGACAAATATTACGTAGAGAAATCAACCGTAGAAGCCGGTCAAGGGAATGGGCGAAAATCTAAAGAATCATGACATTAGGCGATGCGGCTAGCAACCCATCACTATTTTGATTCCGTTTTCCACCTTTACGCACATCGACACGCTAAACTCGGTCTTATGACTTTAGGCTCTGTCTACCCCGTAAGGGATAGAGACGTGATAATATGTATGTATATGTAAAATATAAATATCATACCTGGGCCCAAGAGAGCAAGAAGATATTTCACAAACGTAGGTCCGTAAGCGGAATCGAATATTTGTGCATTGATATCTTTGTTCCTTACTGCTAGCCTAGTGACGTCCAACACAGGGAATAATATTTCTGTAAAGAAAAGAAGACCAATATTTTGAATTTTTTTTTGGTTTGTGTGATACACGAATACGAATATCGTGCGTTTTTTGTGTTACCCTTGTTTGATTTTCGTGTAAGTGACCAACTACCAAGAAAGTGACTCCTAGAGTGATATGAATGAAATGTATAATTATTTTTTGCTGGAACAACGTTACTCCAGCAGGAATAGTTGTTTCCAGAACGAGAAGACGCCCAAATTTTGCAAATCTATTAAATTTCAAATGTTTAATAAAATTAATTCACATACCTTTTGGCCATTCTAACATTTTCTTCAATAATAATATTGTTTCAGTATTGTAAGTACTATTCTGTAAATAAAGAAAAATACAAATATTAATTTTAGGTTTGAACATGGTATTAAGAGTGCACTGGAGAAGATAATCTCCATAAAAACGGCGACTATACTATGGAGAGTTTCTGAAGAACTTTTTGAATTGGTGCCACCGTCACCTTTCTACCACCGCACCGCTCGCCACAGGAGTAAAGTCCATCCCCACATCCTTGACGCTTGGGTCTCTAAAAATGTCAGAGCGTCACGTGTTTTTTTCCTCGTACAGCAAGATTGTGGACCGGACTCCCTCCCGAGGTTTTCCCTGTGTGCTATAACTTGCGGTCCTTCAAAAGGCGTGTTTACAGGTATCTTAAGAGTCGTCAACGCATCAGCACATCCTTTGGTGTTGCAGATGTGCATGGGCGACCGTGACCACTTTCCATCAGGTGGCTCGTCTGCTCGTTTGCCGTCAAATATAAAAAAAAAGACGTGGCAATATTTGATAATTTTAGTACAAAATTAAACATATAATCAATTTATCCCATTATTATGTACTCGTATATTCCGATATATCTCAGTAAAAAAATCAATGGCTTGAAAATTATAAGGCTCTAAATATTCATATTTCAGCGCCATTTTTAAGTCAACTTTGGAGGTAAATAAATACCGTTATGAACCTGAAGATTCCAATATATTTGACTTGCGTACATAGTTTGGTTATACTGGGTGGCGCAAAAGTAAAGACCCTATTTGGTTCAGCTATAACATTTTTTCTAAATTAGAAAACTAGATTTAGGTTTTTTTAAATGTATATTTGTGCCATTAAATTTCGTACCATTAGGATTTAAAGATGATGTCTTTTAAATGGTGACCTCCAGAGTTGATACACATTTGAGCCCTATTTATGACATTTTGCATAACTTGCCGTAACACTTCCTGCGATATGTTCGTTATTTCTTGACGAATGTTTTCTTTTAGAGCTGCGAGAGTCTGTGGCTTGTTCACATCCTCCTTCATCGTCACTTACCATCAGGTGAGATGGGAGACAAATGCCTAATTCAATATTTAGTAAAAAAAAAAAAAAAAAAACATACACCCGAGATTTCAAAAAACCCCAAAGAAAGAAGTCTGGACTGGTCAGATCGGGTGATCTTGCAGGCCAAGGCAAATCGCCAAAACGAGAGATAACTCGGCCTGGAAAAGCGTCCCTCACACAATTATTCCACGTTCTTGGGGAGTAAAACGGTCCATGTTTATTTTCAGTGTATTTTACATTTGTTCACTACACAATTTTCAAAAACAGAATGACAGAAAATGTCATATAAAAAAAATAAAAGTATTTTCTTTAGTGCCAGTACTTTTGCGCCACCCGTTACATTCAATCTCCTGGCTTGTGTCCTAAGTAGGGTCAGCCCTCCTGATACATTTCCTCCAAACTTAACGGTTTTGTGCCAATTCCGGTGTTATCCCCAATGCCTTCATATCTGATTGTACACTACAGTCCTTATCCAGGTGGTTGGGGGTCGTCCTCTGCCTCGCTTTCCCTCGTCAATTGCGCCAACACCTGTCTCGTCTCAGGACTACGTTGCATTACGTGACCATACCACCGGAGCCGATTTTCTCGCATTTTATGCTGTATTTCAGCCACTTTAAAGGTTCCCCGTATATATTCATTTGTAATTTTGTCAAATTTAGTGACTCCACCAGAATTTGGTTATACATTAGTTCAATTAATTTATTTGTACATGAAATTGATTATTTAAAATTACTTATTTTCTAAAGGATTGTTCAACGTTCTGATTTAGAAAAACATCGTCTCATCTCACTCTCTCGTAAAGCGCTCTATTTCACCGAAGAGCCGTTCGGTGCGGAGCTAGATTGACCTTGTATGGTGCCAAACTTGGTATTAGGCCCAACACCATACATGGAGAGATGTTGCTGCTTGCTAGGTTGAAGATGGTGGTGTGGAGAAACAAGATCACGTCACGGAGAAAGTAGTTTATTGTTCTTGCTGGTTACATGATGGCTGGGTGTGACGGATCCTTTCTCGATGGCAGTGTCACGCTACAGTATCGCCGATCGTTCCGATGTCTATATATATTATTAAAATAACTGACTCGCGACCTACATGATGTAAGCCGCGGGTCGCCCAAATGTGCGAGGTAAGCTCGTACAGACCTTACAGGCAACCCTTAAGATATCATTATCACTCATTTTAGTTTAATAAACTGGAGTGTTTGGGTTGAAGTGTGTTAACAAAAGATACACAAGGGAGTTAGGTAGAACCAATTTCCTATTTTATTGAAAAGTTTAAGTAAATGTAAATTCTATGAGATTTGCTGTATTCCGACTTCTGGTGAATATAAAAAACAGGGAAAAGAAATAGATTATTGTTTAACCTTAAAATCACGTACTTACCAATTCTCCTAATTTGACGATACTCTCTAGTTGTTGGTCGCTCATTGCGCTCAGACCGTCTCCTATTTTGCTATTGAATTCTTTTAATTTCTCGTATATTGCTTTTAGATTGGCTTGGTCGAATCTGAAAAATAAAATCTATTATCATTATTTAACATTATTAACTTAATTCATTTATACTTAATAAAAAATGTATATATAATAAAATATGGTGAAAAAATTTCATGCGGGCGGGACTTGAACCTTGAACTACCGCACAATTCAATCACGGCGCCGAAATTATTCACCATATCCTATTCCCCTTATACGTATTAAGGCTTACGTCACCTACACAACTACCCGACTTTTACAAGTGAGGTATTTGATTCAACTCAATACAATGAATTTGAAAATCAACTAATATGTATGAAGCCATGCAATATTTTTATAAGTGTTTTATCTTGCATTCACAATGTTATTTTGATATAACGGTCCCAAACCGTTCAAGTATTACGTAAGCACTATATCAGTTATTTTCAACCCCCTCCTTCCTCTTGTCAGCCAAAGTTATAAAAGCTCTTCCCTCCTCCCCAAGCTTACGTAAACAATGCTATAATTTTTACAAAATGTTTGTTTATTTTGCAAAATGTCGCTGACGTCATCACCGTGCATACCCTTCCACCCCTTTTGTCGGCAAAAAATAAGCCTATTTTAAACTTTCGCGCTTTAAACACATAATAACGGTTTAAGATCAGCTTTATTTCTCATAAGAATCATACAATAAAGATAATTCACTTACTGAGAAAACAATTTGCAAAAATTTATGCTACATTATAATGAGCGTAGGCTAGGTAAAAAACAATCACCACTACAATCAACAACCAAATTTATAAAAATAAAGTCGGGTAGAAGAGTGCCAGTATGCCATAGCGGCCGGCTACCACGGATGTAGGGTGACTTAAACTAGATGTGCCATTTGAGTGGTTTAAAAGTTGTGTTTAATATTTATTTTTAATTTGTTTAAAATTTATATGTTTATCGATATTTATACTTTTCTTAAAAATACATGTATACACATCAGTATATAAATTTACACTTTAAGCATACATGTGTGTGTGTATCTATGTATGTGAAATAAAATAAGAGTGTTACTATCCCTCACATGAAATGTGTGCTTTAAGTCGTCTTTTAAAAGCAGCTAGCGTTTGCGCGTCTTTTATATCTGTCGGTAGTTTGTTATACATTTGCGCACCATCGTATTGAATATTATTTTTGCCATAATTTGTTCTTGGTGAACGTAACATTAAGTGATTAGCGCTGCGTAATTTCATTTTCTGAGTATGCTTTTTTTGACGGAACGATACTAGTGTGTGTATATATTTATTAAGTATTTTATATATTAAAAATCATGTATTATATAACAAACATATATATACTATATGTTTGTTTAATAATCATAATTTTGGTGTCTTGATATATTTTTGTGGTGGGTGTACGATAGTCATAGTTAAATAGAGATTTTATAAGTTTGTTTTGAGCTGTTTGCAGTGTTTTTAGGTTCGATTTTGTCGCTGTACCCCAGATTTCAATTAAGTAATCTAAATGTGGTTTAATTAGTGAATTGTAAATAATGTACTTGATTTTTAGTGGAATGCAGTTTGCTATTCTATGTATGGAACCAGTTATATGTGTTAATTTTGTTTCAATTTTATTTACGTGTTTTTTTCCAATTAAGATAATGGTCCAACATCAGGCCTAGATATTTCTCACAGGGTTTTTGGTTAAGTATATCATCGTTGATTTGAAAATGTAAGGTGTCATCTAGTTTTTTATTCTTAGCAGCAAATAATACGTAGTTTGTTTTATCTGAATTAATGGTAAGTAAGTTTGATAGGAACCAGTTGTTAAGCTTATCCAAGTCATTTTGTGCCTTTAATTTAATAGCTTTAATTGAATGGCCGTAATAAAAAAGACTTGTGTCGTCTGCGTAATGGGAGATGTCCGCGTGTAGCCCAATAGATTGTATATTGTTGACGTATATTAAAAACAAAAGAGGCCCTAGCATTGAGCCTTGAGGAATACCAAATGTAACTATACTAGACTAGAGGAGCTTTGATATTGTCCTATTTTTACTATTTGTCTACGATTTTGGAAGTATGATCTTAGAATATCGAGTGCCTTTCCTGTAATACCAATTTCGTATAGTTTTTTCAGAAGCAACCTGTGACTGATCGTGTCGAAAGCCTTTTTAAGGTCTATGAACACACCCAGTACAATCTGTTTTTCGTCAATTTTATTTTTAATTTTAGTTACAAGGTCTAATGTTGCAGAGAGCGTATTACATTTGGGTCTAAAACCATATTGTTTCTTATATAGGAAGTCGATTGAATTTAGATATCTTTCTATGCGAGAATAAATTATTCTTTCAAATATTTTTGAAATCACGGGCAAGACTGAAATGGGACGATAATTACATGGGTCGCATTTGCTTCCAGATTTGTAAACTGGCGTAACTTTAGCAATTTTCAGAGAATCTGGAAAGACTGACGTTTCAATGGAGTTACAACCATCGTGGTCGCAACGAGACTGACTACGTTGCGACCACGATGGATGTAACTCCATTGAAACGTCAACGAAAACAAGTAATAAAAAGGTTCGTGCTAAGTCCTGTTTATATACATAATTATGAAAAATAAGCCTAGCACAGACCCCAAACCTTCGCTGCTTAGGTAATATTTGAGAGACCCGTTTGGCACTGTAGCAGTAGGTGGTAAGACATAGGCACCTGATGTAGGAGTCGTGAGGCACGAGTGGCTTATCGTTGCCTTGGGCGGCGGGCGTGGTGTAGGCGGCGCCGCCCGTGAAGGGGTCGGCGGCGCTCGGCGGCGGCAAACCCGGGGGCCGTGCCGTCGCGGACCCCGGCACGTAGCGGGACTCGCCTGTGAACGGGTCCGCGAACCTAAACACAGTTATAAATAAATATAATAAATAAATAAATCATCATCATCATCAGGTCCCTTTTAGTCTCCACTACAGGAGCACGACCCTCTCTGCACTACCAGGGCCATACCCGGCCAGAGCAGCCAGAGGACTTGGCCTACACTCTCCACGCTGGCCAGACGGGTTGGAGAGGTCTCACAGATGTTAAAAAGCTTTGTTTAGCTTGTATTTCCTAAGTCGCCTTCTACGATATCCACGGGAAGACTTGGAGTGGTCCTATTCTACTCTGCCGGATACCACACGGCTAAAATATATATAAATAAATAAATATATACGGACAAATCACACAGATTGAGCTAGCTCCAAAGTAAGTTCGAGACTTGTGTTATGGGTTACTAACTCAACGATACTATATTTTATAACAAATACATATATAGATACACATCCAAGACCCAGGCCAATCTGAAAAAGATCATTTTCCATCTTGACCTGGCCGGGGATCGCACCCGGTCACTCCGTGTCGCAGGCTGGTGCGTGACCGCTGCGCCACGGAGCTAGTCAATACACATATATAAATGCACAGTCAAATATCGAGATATCTGACCAGATCCTCTCGATCATATATTCCTGTAGGTGCACAGTTGCCGCAAAAAAGTGGCACCGGCAAATGAAGGCAACACAACAATATATGCCTTCTTTGCTCTCATTCGCTCAATAACAAACCGCATGTCGGAACGTCAAAGATGGCAAAGTTGCGATAAACAAAGAATGTATCTCGCATTATTCTTTGTAAGGATTCTATCAGACTTTTGTCTGATACTCGTAGAAAATATATCGTTGCGTTAGGGAGCTTGTAATTTTTAGCTTATTGCAGTTAATTATCACGCAAAGATTTTGTTTTAGCAGCCTACAGGCTGCAACAACAGACTCGCGCGGACTGTCAGTAGCCGCAGCCAACCTTGACGCTTGGTCTGGGTTTGGAGGTGCATTTACGTCATCTACATATGTACATGTTTATCTGTGATTCAATATAATACCAACTGTAACATTATTTCCCTTAACCTTTTGAGCACCATTGACAACCAAAGTTTTTAAAATTTTTACTTAGTGTCGGAGGTGAAGTAACATAAGCAACCGCTGGCGCGAAAAAAGTTGAAAGTATATAATTAGGTATATTTCCAGTAATAAGTAATGACATGTATAAATTTTCTGTGAATAAAATTTATATCCTTAAATAAAAACTTACCCATTACTAGAAGGCGGAGGCAGTGATTCGAGCTTCGCATTTGTAATGATAAAGTTAGCCACTTGCTCTAAATACACTTGAGGTAAATCATGTCTGAAAAAAATAACACAATAATCAGAAGTCTTCGATCAGTCTGAAAACACAACAGTTACAATGTCGTCGAAATACCAATCGGAACTTATGAAAGCTAATAATTTATCGCAATAAATATCATAGTACCCCTAGAAATAACGTTCCCCAGGAGGCAGTATATTCCTGGGGAACGTTATTTCTTGGGGTACATAAATTACAGGACACTCCCTTCCAGAGCATTCCTGCTTGGGCTACGTATTCTGGGGAGGACAAAATCCCGCTCGATGTTTTTTTCAAAGGCCGGCAACGCTCTTGTTACACCCCGGGTGTTGCAGTTATCCATGGCCAGCGGTGATCACTTACCATCAGGTGACCCACTTACTCGTTTGCCGACCTACCTCATAAAAAAGCGCACACTTACAGAGGCGCGGCGAAGATAATGAGAATAAATATTTTTTTCTCAAACATGCTCGGCATTGAAGGCATTATTGTAGTAAAAAGAATACACGAAGTTTGTAATTCTTGGTAGTAAGTATGAAAATTAACTCCTGGCCGCTGCTCAAAACTTTTTAATTCATCTAAACAATTGAAAATTAAAAAGAAAATAACGCGGGAGTATACTATTAGGGTTTCGGCGGACTGCACGGTTTTTGTTTTGGATTGTTTTACAGATTGCTTCTATTGGACTTTATAATGTAAAATCTTTGTTATCGCCCCGAATAGCACAATAACTATTAAAAAAGAAGAAATATTTACGATATAAAATAATAGCGAAACAAAGTTCGCCAGGACAGCTAGAAGTAATAAAAATAACACTGTCAAACGAAAATTCAATGTACTATCCCCATATTACCCTATTTTTTAATAATTATATGTCCTAAGATAGAAAATTAATAAAGAGTAAAATGCTGCGATATTTAATCACCTGCCTTCGATATAAGCTGCTCAATTTGGTCTAATTGATTCTCCTAAATCTTATCCATTTGGTAGCCAAGAAGCCACGGGTAGATATAAAGTTAAGGCAAGCTGTTCTATGTGATGACATACTCACTTATGTATAAAGGCTTGTGCGGCGACCCACGGGTCTTCAGTCTTGTTGAACGGCAACTTGATCGCCGGGGCGCCATCTTTGATGTCCACGCTGAACACGAAGTCGTATTCCTGAAAACAATAGGCAGACTTAATGTTCAACCGCCGGAGATTTACGGCGCAATTTTGATTTTTGGTAGGCATAGTAAACAAGTTTTTTTTTGTAAAAATTAGATTTTTGTGACAAGATTCTATTATAACCTAATTTACACTGTAAAGTGCTTTCCAAGACAAATCAAATGAGCCCAAACACGATTAGTGTACCTTGTTTAGTTTAAAAGTTCCTATGGCCACCTTCCGACTCCATCATCAGACAAGCGCAACGATTCCATAATATTGTATTGTCATCCGATTTATACATGCATGTAAAGATCATGGCCAGGGGCGACATGGAAGTCCTGAAACAGACTCCGGACTCAAGTCGACCGAAGCAAGGAGAATATGACTGAATAGGTGGGGGTCTCATGTCCGTGTGGTGCTCCTCAGACCAATGGCACACCTGTTGTCTAGTCCTGCTTGCCTGTCCTACCACCTGCACACGCGAGGACCTATACAATGTCAGTAGCAGAGTTCGGATTAAAGCATATTGAGGTAATGAGGAGAACAAGAATAGAACAGGATTGAAGAATATATATACTACGCGTAAAAAACGACTTAAGCATGTGTGCACCTAAAATCGCTTGCGGCTATGTGTGGGTGTGCGCGGGAGCATCGAGAGGCGCGCGGGGGGACGGGCCGTCGCCGACTGCTTTGGTCGAGGGCTGGTGTTGTGTTTGCGTCTCTCGCACGGCTCGCACCGGCACACACGAAGTGAGTATTGAGTGGTATCAACCCCTTACACGCCTTACACGCCCGGCTCAAAGTCACCGGTGCCCGAACTCTCACGTACAGGAAGTACTCACTGTGACAGGATGGAATACAAAAGTGAAAGGGTATGTAAGTGGCATAGGCCTCCTCCAACATTTTCCACTGAGTCCTATCACGAGCTACCCTCCTCCAATGACGTCCAGCCGTAAGTATGAGATTGTCCTCCCATCTTGTTGGTTGGCGTCCCCCGTCACGTGTGTAATGGCCGACCCCAAAGATGCTAGCCTCACCTTCCCCTGGAACATGGCCTTGCCCTCCTGCGCGGGGTTGGCCCCCATGACGTCCCCGACCTCGTCCCACACGCCGCGCGCCGCGCTCCACGCGTAGCACTTCACGCTGGTGCCGCGACGCACCATGCGCGTCTGCCCGTCGCTCTTACCCGGCTCCAGCAGCACCTCCGGACCCGGGATTCTGTACCACACGGGGAACGATCACAATAAAAAATCTCTTGAATACAAAACACAAAAATACAAATAAAATATAGAAAAAATACTAAATACAAAAACCGGCCAAGAGCGAGTCGGACTCGCGCACGAAGGGTTCCGTACCGTTATCTATAGAAACGTCAAAAAAATCATGTCTGTTGTATGGGAGCCCCCCTTTAATATTACTTTTTTATTTATTTAATTATTTATTTTTAAAGTGAATATACAGGGTAAGTGGTATCTAACGCATAACCTCCTAAATACGACTTAGGTACATCAAGATTAACTACGTTTCCTATATGACTTTGTGTAATTCGATGTTTGCTTTTTCCATACAAAAAAAAATAAAATGAAAAAAAAGGAATTCAACTTGTCTTAACTCTATGGTAATCAGCGCTACGAGGTAATAATAGTAGGTATCTAAGCTCACAGCTATGGTAGAATTAAACATAGACTTAACGTTTGATAGAAATCCACATAAAAATTAATGTATGTAAAATTTTATTATGTATTGCGTTTAGGTAAAAGTCATAGAACAAACGTTGTTAGTCATGATGTACCTAAGTCGTCTTTAGCAGGTTTTGCGTTAGTTAACTATAACCCTGTATAACTAAATATTCTGTGAATATTTCAAGCGTCTACCTGTTGCCGTTATCAATATCGAGCAAAAAAAAGCAATAAAATCACGTTTGTTGTATGGGAGCCCCCTTAAATATTTATTTTATTATTTTTTTTAGTATTTGTTGTTATAGCGGCAACAGAAATACATCATATGTGAAAATTTCAACTGTCTCACTATCATGGTTCATGAGATACAGCCTGGTGGCAGACGGACAGACAGACAGACAGACGGACAGTGGAGCGAAATTAATAGGGTCCCGTTTTTACCCTTGGGGTACGGTACCCGAAAAATACTAAATACAAAAAAGGGTTCGAAGGGTCACATATTTAAGAGCTAGGCTCTTGTCGGTGTCATTGTGCATTGTCATTGTGAACGCACACCATGACTATTTTTGTCAGAAAATAATGGAGTGGTTTGCCATTGCCTTCTCCATTTCACACAATAGTGAACAATTCATTAGTTGATAGCAGTTTGAAAATAAGTCCATTGAATTGATAGAATCATATTTAAAAAATAGGCTTCAGACAGTCGAAATAAATTACACAAAGTCTAAAGGAACTAACTTAAAAATAGGTGTGCCCCAAGGATCCATTTTAGGCCCCTTTCTTTTCTTAGTTTATGTCAACGACCTGCCTTATATGGTTAAAAAACAAGCGGGTATAATGTTATTTGCGGATGACACGTCTCTAATATTCAAGTTGGACCGCGATAGCGAAGACGTTCAAGCTACAAATAACACTCTATCTGCCATCTCAAATTGGTTCTCAGTCAACAATCTCTTGATGAATGCGCAAAAAACCCAATGCATTCGATTTACAGTCCCCAATGTGAGGCAGTCCAACGTTGACATACTAGTTGAAGGTAAAATACTAGACTTTGTAAATGATACCACCTTCTTAGGAATCACAATAGACTCTAAATTGCAATGGGGCGCTCATGTATCAAAACTTTCGAATAGACTTAGTTCCGCAGCATATGCTGTTAGAAGGATTAGACAATTAACAGATGTGGCAACTGCTAGGCTTGTTTATTTAAGCTATTTTCATAGTTTAATGTCATATGGATTACTTCTCTGGGGAAATGCAACCGACATTCAAACTATTTTTATATTACAAAAAAGGGCAATCCGTGCCATCTACGGCTTGAACTCGAGGGATTCGCTCAGAGATTTGTTCAAAGACATAAATATTTTAACAGTAGCCTCACAGTATATACTCGAGAACATAATGCACGTAAGGAAAAATATTTCGTCATTCCAAAAAAAAATTGTGATGTAAGAGATAGACCCTTGCGTAACGATCATAAACTATTTCTACCGCGGTATCGGCTTAGCAGAGTTAGTGATTCGTTCATGGGGAACTGTATACGTTTTTATAACAAGTTATCAAAACCAATCCTAGATATGCCTGATAGAAAATTCAAAGGTTATGTAAAACAGTTACTTTGTAAAAAGGCCTATTATAGTACTAAAGATTTCCTTAATGACAATAATATTGGGCTTGAGCTTGGCGCAGACACCTCGTAGTTTTGTATATATGACTATATATTTGGTACATTCGGTACAAAATATTTTTAAAGATGACATTTATAAAATTTCAATATTTTGACATATTTTTTATATTCATATATTATTTTCTTAAACATCATTTTTTAAAATTCAATTTACAATGACTATAATAAGGACAATGTATAACTCAGTCCACATACCTAGTTATTAAGATAAACTAAAATTGTAAGTTGACGTCGATTGGAGAAAATGCGCTGTCGCTGTGCAGTTTGTTGCCGCTTCTTCTGCACTCCGCTTTGGAAGCGGCATTAAACTTAGCCATAAGTAAATTACTGACGTCAACAATTCTCAGTTGAAAATATATGACAATTAATAAGTGTCCAAATGACCTATGTTAAATAAACGTTTTTGAATTTGAATTTTTTGAATTAGCGTGCAGGTGCCTCACGATGTTTTCCTTCACCGGAAGCAGGTAGTGGCCGATAAAAATGACCATACTCGAGTCAGATTGGTCTACAAACTCAGAGGTACAAGTCGAGCCAGGCCGGGGTCTCTTGAAGGGTACATTATCATTTTTTTATCATTTTCTTGACATATTTGACATTATTTTACCATATATGATTGCTTAGGCGTCAACATATTTGATCATAATACTTACAAACGAAACTTTACATCCAGGCACACGTTGATAGTTTAAACTATGAGAGTCGGCATTGTAAAATGAATTTAACTACTTTACCATATAAAGTTTAGCACATTTACTAGTATATCATTCTATTTGTGATCGATATATGTTACAAACCAAAACAGAGTTCAGGACAAACTAATTTATCCTAGGACGAGCTGGTTTGTAGTTTGTGAAGGATTAACTGGTTAAGCCTAGAATATCTTTTATCATTGCACACTCCATCGCTTAAATAACATGTTCCAAAAAAATCATGTATATAATTAAATTGTTTATCTAATTGAAAAAGAAAATCAGTCATTAAAACCCTTCAAGCGAGAAGGCCGCCAATACTATTTAAACAATTTTTTTACAGCGTTTCTTCTCCGAATTGTAAATGTCTTTTTCCTGAATATCTGTACTTTGACTTTGATTTAACCCTTTTTTATGTTATTCTATATCCTTAACCCTTTTAAGGCAACGGGAATATTTTTCCCACCAGTTCTTTTTCGTTGGTTGGTGGAAAAAATATTCTCGTTGCCTTGAAAGAGTTAAGGAAGAACAACATAAAATGACACAAGCAGAGATGATAAAATACATACTCTGACAATTTGAAGCCTCCGATTTCTTGTTGTGACGCAGCCTGCATTTTAGCCACATCTTCTTCAAATACTTTGAGCGTCGCTTCGTCCGCGTAACGCACTGGGTCTGCTGTGAATACTCGCACTAGACCATCACTGGATCCTAGGAAATTATTCACATACATTTTTAGTCGAAATACCTAAATAAGAACATTAAAATCAGAGCGGTTTCGTGAGACCGCCGTGTCGCCACCCCTAACACTCGCCCTGATTATGGTCTTCGTAACAGACCGAAACTAGTTGGCGATTCCAACTGAATAAACGTGAGTGAAACCGTGTTTTTATAATAAATTTATCTCGCGTAAGTTTTAATACTATTATTATTGTAATGTATCTCTTGAGTATTGCGTTTTACCTACTGTTATATATATTTTTTAAGTACTTAGTACCGTTTTTATACACAAAGTAAATAGTACAAACTAACTATTGCCTGCGGTTTCGCTCGCGTGATGTCGATCCCTTTGGAGCAGTATTTTTTCCGGGATAAAAGATATACTATGTCCTTCCCTAAGCCTCAATGTAACTCCATACCTGCATACCAATTTCATTGAAATCGGTTCGGTGGTCAAAGCGTCAAGAGGTGGCAGACACACAGAATTACTTTCGTATGTATATTATTAGTATGAATAGCAACAAAACTACGAAATAAGAAAATAGATTCAGATAGTGAAGAAGTACCTGTAACCACATCTCCATTATCAAGACATGTGACGCTCCATACAGAATGTACGGGCAGTTTAATTTCACTGATACAGTCGCCTGCAGACCACAAGCGAACACTGCCGTCTTCACCGCACGTCGCAAAGCCAGAACTAAGGGCGGGGTTTATGCTGATACTGTAACAATATTAATATTTACGAATGAAGCAAAAATGTCTATAACCTAATTAAATTATCTTTTGATTTTTGTGTCATTTTTTGAGCGCAATGCTGTTTCCATAGTTTTTCTAATTCAATGCATACCGAATTGATTACATGTTTCCTTTTACAGCAGAGATCTTTCCAACACAAACATCATCATAGCCTGCAGTTAGAAACTAAAAATAAAACTAGACAGACCTGTGATATAGATATTGTTAAAATATATAATAACGGGTTACTCATGGACAGAGCCAGCTGCCTTCTTTAGGGGATTGTGAATGGAGACGTGCGCACTTATGTCGTCCTAATCTGTACTTTCGTCCGGCCTTTATACATAGCTGACTTTATATGTGGGTAACCTGTTGTTACATATTTTAAAAAGACAAACCTGTAAATATAATTAGCATGTCCATAATAAGTATTAAGGCACTGTCCAACATTTGTCCACAGCCTGATGCTGGCATCATTGGAGCAACTCAAGAAAGTCTCGGGGCTTGGCACAGCAAGATCTCTCACGCAGTCCGTGTGACCTGAAATGACAAGGAATAGATTATTTTAAATCATGCATATCCGAACTATATCCGAACCGCAGTTGAAAATACATGCCAGTATTTTCAACTGCAGTTCGGATATCGTTGAAAAGGTTTATCGAGATCCTGAATTCTGAGTATTATTTTGCCTACAGAATCAATTATTACCCAGTACAAAGGTTTTGAGCCGGTTTTTATAGTTATGTGGTCCCCACTCCTCTATGGATTATATTGTTATAACAATGGTTCAAATGGAGCCATTAGTTTATTTACAACTATGTATCACCATCCAGAGGAGGTTGACTAATGGTCAAAGATTGTTCACGAGACATAAGAAGAGAAAGCGAGGTAGAGCATGGCTCAGATGGGTTGAAATGGGAAAAGCTGTAGCAGGGAAAACTTGGACAAGAACAGCTAGCGAACGCGAAACTTGGAAGCGGTTGGAGGAGGCCTTTGCCAATAGAGGGCAGCAGCAAAACCAAAAACAACTATTATTATGAAACTTTGAATAATGTATATTGTTTGTCTGTAATAAAAGGCTTATATTATTATGTATCCACCATCATCATCTTTTAGCTATAAGAAGTCCACTAACCCCGATGACATACCTGCTAACCTGCTACCACCGGCAATTAAGAATCAATTGAGGATAATAAATAAATATATACGGACAAATCACACAGATTGAGCTAGCCCCAAAGTAAGTTCGAGACTTGTGTAATGGGATACTAACTCAACGATACTATATTTTATAATAAATACATATATAGATAAACATCCAAGACCCAGGCCAATCTGAAAAAGATCATTTTCCATCTTGACTTGACCGGGGATTGAACCCGGGGCCCTCCAGTCACAGGCTGGCGTGTTAACCACTGCGCCACGGACCTCGCCAGGATGACCTCCCTGACCACATGATAACTTGAAAAATATACCTGTAAGTGTATTTATAAGTCCACCATCTTTTCTCCAGAGCTTGATGGTTTTATCAGCAGATGCAGTAGCGTAAGTCCCATTTAGCAGCTCCACAATAGCCCACACAGCTGCCTGGTGACCTTTTATGGTAATTGGTACAGAGTTTGGGTTATTCAGATTCCAGACTTTGGCAGTACTGTCCCAGCTTGAGCTGAAAATGTAAAAAGATATAGTAAATATATCAGGAAGGCACATAAGAGTGTCACGAGAAAACTGTCAGAGATGAGGCCAAGATGCAAAAAGGTTGTAGCACTGATAGTAAGATCTAATATTAGAAATGCAAGTGTTTGTTTGACTCTCATGTGAAGTAATTTATGTAAATGTAATCAAATTTAATGTTAATATTGTAGTTTGTATAATATAAATTCCAATAACATTTACATGCCATATTTCTGGCTAAACATGTTAAGTAATATTATCTATCTTTAACACCTGTTTGTCATGTTTTATCTGAATAAATATATATCACTTCAAGGTATTGAAATATTTATCAGAGTTTTGCATACTTGGTTCTTAAGGGATTTCCTGTAGCAGAATCCAAATGTGAAATGTAGCATACAGTTATGCCCCGGTTATAATACCCGAGTTTGCAATCTTGGTAAGTGTGTGGCAACCTTAAGTGAAATATTTCTAGTTGGGCCAGTTTTATCTGCCCCTGACTGTATTTTACATTCCTTAGCAGAGAATCCATACTTATCAAACATTTTAAATACAGGGGTAAATGTCTTTTGTCAAACAAAGAGGTCAAGAATAAACCTACATTATATAACAAACCTATGTATATTAGATATGAATGGTCTACAATGTTTTTACTTCTTGTCCTTTGTGTAGCAGTTCATTCAAACGATGGGCTGGTGACATCAAAGCCATAGCAGGAGGTACATGGCAAAGAGTGGCTTATGATAGGGAGAAATGGCAAAATTGGAGGAGGCCTTTGTCAAGTGACATGCAGACAGGAAGTTGATGCATGAACAGTGTAAAATTATTATAAATACCTAATCATTATAAAACTTTTGTCTGAATAAAGGCTATTATTATTTGTATCTCTCTTATTTCACGGGTGCTACCGCAGTTCTTTGAGAGGCTTGCGTGCAGATATAGATCCAACACATAAGAGGCCGTTTGGAGAACTTGATGTAACATTGGCTAGCCAGAACCCATTCCTAGAAATACAAATGTGTGATATGCCCTTGAACAGGTCTTGGCCGGAGAATGAATTATTGCATTTTAAAAAGGAAATTAATGGGTTTATGGCAATTGAAATTTATTATTATTATCATTATTTTATGTATATTAGATAAGAAATCTGTAATTGTCATAAAAAGGTCTCCAATCACTTTGTAGAAGGAGAAAAATGGGTGTATGAAAAAAATTTATAAATATAGATAAAGGTGAATAACAATGTTACTGGCTTTATTAGATAACCTTTGGTGCATTACAACAAATATAGATTATAAGTAAATTGTACTTTTTTTTCATGTACATTTGATGGCAAACAAACAGACAAGCCACCTGTACAGTTGAAGATAAATTAATCTAGACCTGTGTAAGGCTATGCTTCTTTTGTGCTAATAAATAACAAAGGTTACCTCAAAAGCACTCCTGAATCTCTTCCGGCCGCAACACTGCACACAGCATTGTCATGACCTTCCAAATTGAACTGGATCATGGCGTCTTGCAGGTTGTAGCCGATGATGGTATTGTCATTACTCCCAGTCACCACTAAGCCCTCGTGATACGCTTCGCAAGGAGGAATCCAACAAACACAAGATACAAAGTTCTTATGCCCTTTGTAAATAACTACATTGACGAAATCCTTTACCCTGAATAAATTATAATGTTATGATTAATATCTGTAATTAAATAAGGTCTTAATTTACCGAAAATCAGAAAAGATAATGATCATTTTCTCACCCTTCCGGATGCCAAAGCTTAGCGGTACGGTCTCGAGACGCGGACAGAATACAGTTTTCTTGCGTGGTTGTAACGCATCGCACATCCATCGAGTGTCCACTTAAAATTGCACTTAACTTATAATCTGGTATAGCCATTTTAATAACTTATAAGTTGTGAAAAACAGAAAAATAACTGGATTTTCTAATCGTGATGCGGCGAACAGTTCGAACAAATAAAGTTGTCAATTCATGAATGTTTGTTGATGACAGTTGACTTTGACGTTTACAGTTTTAATCTTAGTACCAACCAACCTATCTATAGAAAAGCAAAAAAAAAGAAATAATTGCTCTTTCATTCAT
Source organism: Elegia similella (assembly GCA_947532085.1). Taxonomy (NCBI): domain Eukaryota; kingdom Metazoa; phylum Arthropoda; class Insecta; order Lepidoptera; family Pyralidae; genus Elegia; species Elegia similella. The sequence continues at coordinate 24,117,357 of OX383930.1, forward strand.
TTTTAAACCGATAATCTCTTATTTCAGAACTTCTGAATTGAATCGCGAAAAACAAACCTAGACCCTCTTAAATCTTATACAATATTTTTATCTCGGGATTGGAAAAAGATCGTTTTCTATATTAGAGCAGTACGGGGATCGAACCCAGGGCCTTGCGATTCAAAGGCACTTGCAGTACCACTGAACCACAGAGGTTGTCTCATGCAATTCACAAAGTAGAAACTTTAAACATTAAGGTTGTTATTGTTATGATCAGTATAGCTAGATTAAATAGATATTATGTATGATCAGTTAAAAAACATATGAGCAGTTAGGTATTTGATTTTCTGGTGGTTGATAAATCTCTACATCAGTTAAAAATGAACAGTATGTCGCGGAGCCATCTAGGCACGGGTGGAGACGCGCGGAAGGAGGGACCGACGACGTCATCACGGACGGCGGCGAGCAGTCTGGCGGAGCCCCCACTACACACACATCTCAGGAACTCCACCCAAGATCGACGCGCCTACGTAGTTCCCTTAATTTTGATAAAACTGATAATGATAAAACTTCTATATTAAACCACCTTTCTTCTCTCTCTCCTCCCGACTACTCTTCTTTTAAGTTTGACCCAATTGCGGAATGTGATGTTGAGAAGTGTCTTAAAGACATGACTTCGAATGCAGTGGGGGCTGACGATATTAGTCGTAAAATGATCCTTCCTATCCTTGATATTATCCTTCCCATTATGACCCAAATTTTTAACAACTCCTTGATATCCGGCATTTTTCCTTCTCTCTGGAAAAATGCCTTTATTACACCTCTGCCAAAAAAACATAATCCTTCTTCCTTCTCTGACTTTCGTCCCATCTCCATCCTCCCGTTCTTATCTAAAATCCTTGAACGTTTAGTTCACTCACAATTAAATTCATTCCTTCGAAATAACAATGTCCTTAATCTTTATCAATCTGGATTTCGGGCTGGACACAGTACGACGTCTGCCCTAGTCACTATAACTGATGATATTCGTCTGGCTATGGACAATTCGCAGTTGACTATCCTCACTTTATTAGATTTCACCAATGCATTCAATACCGTTGATCATGACGTTCTCATAGGTTTAATGAGCACTCTCAACGTATCTCCATCTGCCATTAATTGGTTTTCTTCTTATCTCAGCGGCCGTCAACAACTCTTGGTGTCACACCTCTGCTGGGGTTCCACAAGGCGGTGTACTATCTCCTCTACTATTCGCGTTATTTATTAATAGTATCTCAGATAATCGTCAGTCTTCTTACCACTTGTATGCAGATGAGCTACAAATTTATTTTCATACTTCATTGTCTGAGTTACCTAATGCAATAGCTACTGTAAACGATGATTTAACGCGTTTATCCCAGTGGAGCAATTCTTTTGGTATTACTATTAATCCATATAAATCACAAGCAATAATCATTGGTAACCCATATTATATCTCCCGTATTGATTGGAATACATTGCCATCACTAACTTTTAACAATAAGTCAATCCCCTTTATGATTCTGTGAAAAATTTGGGATTGGTCTTTGATAAGACCTTCACGTGGTCACAGCATATCAAAGAGATCAGCAGAAAAATATTTGCTGCTATTGGTTCACTTAGACGGTTACGTAACTTCTTGCCTACTGACACTAAAATTGCGCTCGCACAATCCCTTCTTCTTCCTTTATTTGACTACGCTGATACGTGTTACCTCGACATCAGTGAAGAGCAATTGAACAAACTTGAGCGTCTCCAGAATCTATCCATAAGATTTATTTATGGACTTCGTAAATTTGATCATGTATCTACTTTCCGTTCTCAACTCAAGTGGCTCCCTATTCAGCTTCGTCGCAACATGCACATTGTGACTCTTCTCTATTCAATATTATTTAATCCTTATTCTCCTCCTTATTTAAAGAATCGTTTTAGTTTTTTCAGTGATGTTGAGAGTCGCGGTTTGCGTAGTACTTTTTTCCTCAGGCTACGAACTCCTTCTCACAATTCCAAATATTTTTCCAAATCCTTTTCTGTCCCAGCGGTTTATTTATGGAATGCCCTCCCCCTGGATATTCGAAAAGCTCAATCTATCACCACTTTCAAACATCTCGTTAAGTCTTACTATCTGTCCTCTCTTTCTTAAATTTCCTAGCTGTTAAAATATGTATGTATTGTATGTATGTATTTATTATATTTATCTATTGTATAAATCCATATTTTTATCTATGAATTCCACCATTTGTTTTTATGTTCATTTATTCTGCGCCAACGCCTGCTACATGTACTGTATCCATCTACCCTAAGGTTGACTGGAAGAGATCGCTTAAGCGATAAGTCCGCCTTTGTACCAACTTTGTTTTCTTCTTTTATTTATTATTGTATTTCTAAATTGGTGCAATAAAGTATATTCTATTCTATTCTATTCTATTCTAATTTTGGCTAATTAGTATTTAATAAACCAGTATTTGATTAACAGTCCACTCTCTCATGTAACGTCCCATATAGGGCCTAAACACAGTAAGACAAAGAAATTTTAACGATTATTTCATTTAAAAGTCATTCAAGTAGTGTTATAAACTGTAGTAATGTTAATAACTGCATTCGATTTATTTTTTGGCTTCGTACATACGATCACGTATCTTCCTCCTTGTGATCTGAGCTTAACTGGCTTCCTATTCGTGAACGCAGAAAGCAAAGAAAATATTGGGCTCTTTTTCTATTTAAAAAAAATTATTTTACCCCTGCGTATATGAAGAGTAAAAACTAACTCATATGTTCGTTTGTTTCGCTTCGAATTCATGTTTTACTCCTTTACTCTTCAAGCTTCACAGCTCTGGAATACCCTGTCAGTAGACATTAAATCCATCTTTAACAGATATTTATTTAAGAAAAAAGTCCACATGCAATAGTTGACGTAGTGCAGATTTGCAGAAGTTATTATGATCCAGATCAGGAACCATTTTAGTTATTTTCAGAGTTATGCGTGTATACTTATTTATATGTTACTCTATACCTATTTATATTCTTTTGTGTATTTCTTATAAGTATTTATGTATTTCTGATTTAAACCATTGAATTTTTAGTTGTTACATTATTAGCCTACCACTTATTATTTTGATTAATCCCGAAGGTTGACTGGTAGAGAATGCTATTAGTATTAAGTCTGCCTTTTATACCTTAATATTTTTGGTAAATAAAGTTTAAATAAATATAAATCAATGGCAAAATGATGAAATGGGCAGTTAGATATATAAATAGTACGGCAATTAAATGTGTGTGAGAAGTCAAACCCGAAAGGGCCTCCCCCTTTCGGGTCGGCAACCCCCACCATAATAAAAGCATCCTGGCCACTGAGGGTGTTTGATTCGTTATGTTACCCTGTGCAAAACAAGCGAGCGTCTCTAATTTAGGGCCAATCACCGGGACTTTAATACTATGCCTCGAATGTCCGTCTGTCTGTCTGACACCAGACTGTATGTCATGAACCGTGATAGCTATGGCTAGTCACTACAAACCCACTAGACAGTTGAATTTTCACAGATATTATAACTTCACATATTTATTTAACAACAAAACTGAATTTCTTGCCGTTTTTTGTTCGATATTAATAACGGCAACAGGTAGACGCTCAAATTTTTTTTTTATAACCTGTTTGTCCCACAGCTGGGCAAAGGTCTCTCCCATCTCCTTCCATTTCATTTTATCAATTAATTTAATATGTAATTTTGTAAATATTTAGTTGTCGAAATATTATCAATATAAATGGGCGTTTACGCCGTGTATTACTCACCCGTGGAGGTGATGCTTAGCTGCCTATTTAGTCATATTTCTGCTCAATATTTATTGATTGTCTATTTAAATATTTCTTACAAATTATTTCTATTTAGTTTATTGCTCAGTTTTTAGAGCGTCCCTTGGTAATTTTAAGGACAATGAAAATTATCAGCTTTAATATGTAGTGATAGTGAATGATTTTTTTCAGAATTCCATTTCCTGAACGAAAATTAAAACGTCTCTGCCTTTGGTCGCCCAGTCATGCCAACATGTAAAATAAAAATGCGCCATAATTAAATTCAGATCATGTTATCGTGCTTCATTTAAGTCTAAAGTCAATTTTAAACAATGATTTTGTTATGAAATTTTAATTAAAATGTAGAAAATTAATAAAAGAAAAAAATGCGTAAAGTTTTAATAGAGATATGCTTTTATTTTTATAGTTTTTATCCATAAAATGACAAGATGAATGACAATCCATACAAGTGTACATTCGATTGTTTATTTTATTACATTTACAGAATATTTCTATTATAAATAAACTTATTTTACATGTTTTTGATCTCCTGTGGCGCCAGTGGGCCGGCTCGGGAGCCGGTGGAATCAGCTCGTTGCGCTATACCTACATATCGAATATACATACGTAGTGGAAAAATGGCGTCGACGGTGTGTGTTTCTAGGTGCCGAATGTTAGCAAAATTAGAAATAAATCGTGGTTTGTGTTTATCACCATTATTTAGGGATTTGTCAAATAACAGGGTGAGTTTCTAATTGATTATGTGGTCTTGTGCTTATACATTGTGCCAATTTCATTTAGAACTGCCGAATTTAAGACTCCTCTGCTATGCACGTGTAGGTACTACATATACCTATAAATATGTACAGCAGCTGTCAAATGTCATCTAATTTGTTTTTATTTTTGTCCAGTGTCCCTAAATATGTTAAACTATTTTTATCAGTACGTGCCGGCCAGTGAAATTTAAATTTGACTTGATAAAAGCTCATTTGTATGTTATTGTTTCCTAGTAAAAACAAAACCACAGTATTTAATATATCTCAGACATGCATTGATATTGCTCTTATTAATTTTTATTTTATAATAAGTTTTTAAATATCTCCCGATTTTATACATACTGAGAAGGTCTCATTTAACTTAATGAGCTAAGTTTAAAGATTTTATCTGCCATTAGCATTACTGATATGACCTAAGTTACCTCATTAGCCTAATTTTTTGATAAGTTGTGTAGGTATGTTAAATATTTTGTTGCTCTCTCTCATTGTTTCGTAGTATTTGATCCTGGAAATAATATTTTATTCCACAAGATTAAATTTTTTACCTTCTGTTTGATTCCAATTGGTAATAATTTTTGACTTTAATAAAAAAAAAGCTACCTATGCATGATGAGTATAATTTTATTATATCAGATATATTTGAGCCAGTGGCTTTTTGATGTCTAAATAATTCATAGTCCATATGACAAAAATATTTGTTACAAAATTTTTCTATCAAAAACCTGTTATCAACTTGGCATAATTTTACAAATGTTAGGTTAGGTCATGTAGGTAGGTATTGTATGTATGTGAATTATTTTGTTATTATTATAATATATGAAGCTACATTATTATACAATATAAAGTAATAAATACTGAATGAATTAATGGTCCAGTCATATAATTCTTTATTTCTGAATTATTGTGACATTGACCACAATGAATACAAACCCTTTTCTTTAACAACAAAAAATAAAAATACAAAAAAAACAAAATCTGTAGGGTATAAGGATTCTAACAATATGCTATACATCCAAATCTGTTGACCCGTAGACTCGCATACATACGTAATATTTACATGAACTTAATAAACAATTCACTATTTTCAGCAATTGTATAAAAATTAATTAAGGCATAGGATTAGATAAGACATTCTATTTGCTTATTACTTATCTGACATAAAAGTATGCTTGTTGAGTATCCTACTTCCTATGTTAAACAGTTAGATCACCAAGATAAAATTCTGTCAACAAGTCCTCAGGCTGGTCACACACGTAGCTCCTCTACCTCTGACATATTCGTCCTTTATACTTTATACACAAAAGTAATTTTGACTGAGGTTTTCATTTATTGGATGTAATTTATTTCGATTCCTTTTCTACCAATATGCTCACGACTCACATACAAGCTAAACATGGCCTTTTGGGTTTTATGGCCTTGAGCCTAATCTATCCTGTAAGTGACAAAGATGTATGTATTATGTATGTATATATAATATGTATGTATGTATTGGATTTTAATTTATGATGTTTAATTATTTGCTTTTACATACATCAAAAGTATAATAAAACTCTTCATTCTTAATTCTACTAAGAATCTTTTAATCTTGAGTTAAATAATGTCAAGGTTGGCCGTTGAGAACACAATTTTATTACATTTTATACAAACCGCATATTTGCCATACATTTAGCCTTGAACCTAAAATGCATTTTTATACATAATTATATATATATATATATATATACCTGTTCTTAGTTGTCAGGCCAGCCATTGCAGTCAGTATGACATGCCTTACTCATGAGAGGTCGATAACCTAAGGACCTTTAAAGAACATCGGGTGCATCAAACAAATTGTTACTTACCTATCATACAGGAACTGCCAGCCTATACTTTCTTGGTTTTAGCTTGTGTTTATTTAATTTCTATCGTTATACAAATCATCTAAGATTTTCTGAGGGTTTTCTTAAATAATTAGCGGCACCGCAGGCGTCGGGACCGGTAAGCTGTTATTTGACAATAATGACTTAGTTGTTTCTATTAGGTCAAATATTTTCTAACGACAGTCACTTGTAGGACCTTACAATTACAATGCGACTGAGGTAACCATTTCAGAAACCCAGTGATTCATACTTTTAAAACCTTTATTATCAGCCGATCTTTATAAACTCATTCCAATGAGAATGCTAGTGAGTGTGGCTCTTGAATGAAATAAAACCAGAATGAGTGCTATCTCGATTGGTGCGCGTGATCAATTCGTTAGGCACAATATCAAGTGTCCATCGCCCCATCATTTGATTAGCCTCTTTAAAATACCCTATCAAAATAATTTGAATGAAGCGCCTATATCACAGCTCCGGTCCTTGCTCTTAATCATTGGCAAGCTTGTCGTTTTGGTGTAATTTAAACATTCCGCAGTAAAAAGCATCCTGTTGACCTGTCAATTTTGGCGCCTCTTCCACCCAGCGCCTAGTTTCCGCTCCACAGTTCAGTCGCTCTTTACTACAGGACCGATCATCATGAAATTTTGCATACAAGTTCTCTGGAGTACGGAAAAGGACATAGGCTACCTTTTATCCCGGGAAAAAGTACTATTCCCGAGGGATCGACATTGACGCGGGCGGAGCCGCGGGCGAAAGCTAGTAAATAAATAAATATATAGGAACATATATCACACAAATTGAACTTGTGTCGAAAGGATACTAACTCAACGATACTATATTTTATAATAGATACTTATATAGAATAAACACCCAAGACCCAGGCCAATCTGAAAAAGATAATTTTCCATCATGACCTGACCGGGGATCGAATCCGGGCACTCGCGTGTCGCAGGCTGGCGTGTTAACTACTGCGCCACGGAGCTCGCCGTACATACGAAACTATCACGTCTTTTCCTCTTGCGGGATAGACAGAGCCTAGGTTTTTAAAACCTAAAAGCCACGTTTAGCATGTGAAAACGGAGGCGGAATAGTGATGGGTTCATAGCCACATCGCCTACTTGCATGACACCTCGAGATTTTCGCCCATTGCCTCGATCGGATTTTACGATCTGCGCGTGAAGAGAAGCAGTTGGTACACTCTACGTATTTTCTTTTCTCCCAGACCAGCATGGAAGTTAAGTTTATCCATTACTAACAGACAATTCTGTCCTTAAGATTAAACCACTTAATTGGCCGTTATTTATAAGAATTTCGCACAGAAGAACGATGTAAGGCAATTCGTATTTCGCTTGTTACTACGCGAAGCAAGATTTAAATCATGTGATTCATACAAAGCAGTTATCCTGTTGACGTGGAATGCGTCATTGTTTGCAGAACCGTGATTTTCAAATTAACCTCGTTGATCTTAGTAATCAAAAACGTGATGTACAATCATTCCAGTCTCATTTACACTTCCTATCTCAACATACTGGACGGACATACTTATTTCAGTCCATCACATCCATAGGTACACATCCTCCTGCTCATAATTTAACATCATCATCATTGCAGACGTAGGAAGTCCTCTGCCGGAAAAGCCTCTCTCTCAAGCATTAATCTTGACTAGCTCCGTGGCCGTGGCGCAGCGGTCAGCCAGCCTGCGACACGGAGTGACCGGGTTCGATCCCCGGCCATCAGGTCAAGATAGAAAATGATCTTTTTCAGGTTGGCCTGGGTCTTGGATGTGTATCTATATATGTATTTGTTATAAAATATAGTATCGTTGAGTTAGTATCCCATAACACAAGTCTCGAACTTACTTTGGGGCTAGCTCAATCTGTGTGATTTGTCCGTATATATTTATTATTATTATAATCGTTGACGATATTGCTATACGCACCACGCTTGGCAGGCGGGTTGGCGAGCGCAATTTCTTTGACTACATGTTCTCCCGACGCTGCTGCCCATCAGAAGCATTTTTTATATTGGGGAAGGACTGGAATTTGTTGGATTTGAGAAGAGAATAAAGGGTGGGATGCTACTCACGCGGGTGAATGGGGGAACAGGAAGTAGCAGCCCGGGTGGTCATGCGTGTACCCGATGCTATAGCTGCAACCACAGGCCAAGCAGTTGTGAATGATACTCCTGACCTAATTCTTCTCATTTGAGCGTTTCCTAGACGCGTCTTCAGCTATCAAGGCATTAATTCTGTAATATAATTTGGCAAATTTTGGCCGCCTGCCTGACGCCAATTCTCTTCAGGCAGATACAGATTCGTAGACAAATATCTATAAAAAAGAGTGAAAGGATTTGCCCGCTCTGGAAGTCGCAATTAGAAAACCTAGAGCACCCCTCATGTAGCAAGCTGGCGTAACCACTGCACCACAGGGGTCGTTCTCTAGGTACTTATTTTATCCTCTTATTTTTTCACTGATGGGTTTTCAATTTTTTTTTAAATCTATGGGTTTTTCGATCGAAACATCGCAAATGAAATGTCACTATCAACTATTCAACCAATCTTCTGCTAATACAATTCCTTTTAGAACTTGACCGTCGGTTGCTTTGCTTTGCTTTTCGTGTGTGTAACTGGCCAACACTGGTGTCAGATTTCTCAAGCTCCCTATAGGTATCTGACATAGCTTAACAACTGCCATTGCCACTAAACGTGCCTTTCGAAGCACGGACGAGTTTGAGGAAATTTTAATGCCAATTGGGGTCACCCATCATATATAAAATTCTATCCCAGAGTGGGCCAAGTCCGGGGATGATTTACATAGCGCTATTAATAACCGTCGGAGCAATAAAGATAGTCAAGTTTATCGTAGGTAAGTAAATATAGGTAAATTTAAGATCAATTTTAAGACCCGTGTATTAGCGTATTACAAATAGAGCTCGTAACGTAAAAAGTAATCACGTATGAAAGGAAAGAGCTAATGTCAATGAAATATTAACAAGGTCGTTAATAAAGGCCAGTGACTGAAGATAAAAAGAAATCTAAACTTTGAATACCTACACAGACTTCAATCTTTGACTGTATTTATCTTTTCTTAGCGTTTCATGGTGTTTTTCAATGTCTGTTTACGGTTGCCATTAACATCACTATTTAAGCAATTTCGAGACAATTTTACAAAAACTACACAGTAATTTATATTCGACCTTTAGTAATTGTCAAAATTTTAAATAACTTTGACCTTGCAAATTCTTGCAGCTGTATCTACTCAAGTATTTTAAACAACTCTTTCCTGTAGCAAATGCACAGCAAATGTAACTGTCCGTCGCATAACCAAATGCTCAATCTTCTTCTTCTTGGTTATTATCGCGTGTCATCCACTAATTAGTCTTTATTAATCTTGAAAAATGGCGATTAACTCTTGGTTGTGTAATGTTCCAGTGTGTATCTGGAGACAACCAATATTTTTGGTTGAGCTAGTAGACTGTATTTTTAAATTATATAAATCAAAGAAAGACAAGCATACATTTTAGGTATTATTTTTATCTACCTACTGGATCTAGTAGGTCAGTAGAATTATTTTTAATTTTACTTTTTTCCACTTTAATACTTTTGTATTTCTCTATTAACGGTCGCAAAACTTCGATAACGCAGATACGGCCAAAAGAATCTGTAAAATATTTTACTTACGGACGAGAACTCAAAGGCTACTTTAATAGATAATCTACTTACGTATTCAGGTACGAGACATTGATATATTGATTTAAAATATGTAAGCCGTAATAAATAAATATCACAGTCTAAACTGCACTGAACTTTATTGAAAGTTCTTTACTTATTACTTAATGCAGCAGCTATCGGTTATAAAAATAAGTTTTAAATTGCTTTTTTTCAAGGGGATTCTCAGAGTTTATTATAGGTTTTATGTTATTAATTATACATAAAATAGTAGTTATTTGGCACACAGTCTATCAATTCAATGAGCTATAAACTATAAACTACACGACCAAGCACTCGTCTGTTTTATGCATTTTATTAATAATACATTTAGATCGCGTCTTTGCTTTTAACCTTTGCCAATTTGCATTCGAAGTCCCACCCAATTAATTATATCGCGCAGTATCCCATCCAAATCTCTACATTTGTACCTACCGATATGAAACAAGCTGTTTCCCGCGACTTCGTCCGTGTTTTCGGCTTTATTACACAGTCTATCCGAGCACCCGGGCCGACCCCCGGGACTAGGACCGCTGGTTTCTAAGCACCTCAGGCGAGGATGTAACCGGGAATACGCTTACATGACAGAGACCTCAATTTATCTCACAGTCTATCCGGTTCCGGGCTCCCGGGCCCCTCCAGTATCAGTGGTCCGACTAAAAAGTTTCATAAGTCCGATCGTCGGACTAAATTATCGAACTACTGATACTAGAGAGATGATTTAGCCCGAATTATGAGACTAGTCTGACTTAAGAGGCTTTTTAGTCTGACTTATGTATGAGACTTTTTAGTCCCATCAGCCCGATGATGCTGATCAATACAGATCGTCGGAGTACTGAGCCATTTAGTCCTTAGATTTTTTATACAAAAAAAAATAGGTACTTCTATTTTGCCAACCCATGGGCCCATGATCGCGAGTTCCGTAGCCTCTCAGGTGAGGCCGGTCACCGGTTACGTGCTTACATGACAGAGTCATCAATTGTTTTCACAGCATCAGCTCAATAATGATACATGCAAATTTTTAATACCTTGTATTACATTGATGATATTTTCGTACGTATTCCTAATTGTTTTTAAAATTAATTATAGTCTATGTTACTCACTGTCACTAACTGATAATGCAGCTTTCTATTGGTGAAAGATTTTTTTATCGATCCAGTAGTTTTTGAGTTTATCCATTACAAACAAACTCACACAACTCTTTAATACTAGTCTAGCATTAAAAATAATCAAATAACTTTTTTCATCTCCTTGCTTATATTATATAGGTATATAGTGGGTATATATTAAACATATGTAAAGCACCTTTGGAAACATTAAATAAAGGCTGAAAAAAATGGGCAGTGAGAACATTGTTTTAAAAGTCTAGATATTTACTTTGAGACAACTTACTTTGCGTGCTTCCGCCACCAGTTGCTTTTTCATACCCGCCACCAATAGTTGATGCATGTAACCCTGGTCGATACTGCTGCATCCGTTGAGGCTGCAGCAATGTCGGCCGTCGTGCTCGCGACACGTGTTTCGCCTCTACACGAGGCATCTTCAGGCAGTGAAACCTAGATGTTGATCGTTCGAATGACAAGCAACGAACGATCAACATGATATGAAGGGACTAACAGTAGTGGGTGGGCGCTGGCCAGCAATAGTTTGCATGAACTAACTGGTGGCGGAAGCACGCAAAGTAAGTTGTCTCAAAGTAAATGTAGCTTTGACTTCCGCAAAGTAACACCTGAATCTATTAACTAAAGTCTAGATAGTCTAAATTTTCACGTTGAATTACTGTTAAAATGAGTTATTACTTATTATTGATTTTCTTATCGTTATTTTGCATCTTTCTATTATAACGTCACTGACTTTGTGAACTTAAACGGGTGACAGTATAAATAAGCGCTGTGCACCTCAATAAACGAGTAAAAGATAACATTGTGAGAAATGGCTACTATATATACTGTTTATAATTGTTATCTAATAAAATTTAAATGCATCAAACCACACAAGTATTAAGTAATTGAACCAAAACTAGATAACACCATTGATAAAAAGATAAAGATCTTAAAGGATATCATGACAACAAAACACATTTGTAATCAAGCTGCGACGATCATTTGAAAATTTGAAGGCAAAGCGGATATCAAATCTACATACGTTGGACGTTAAAAATGAGTCATTAAAATCCACAAACTGGCAGATTTGAACATAAGATGGTCGAGTACAAGGGATTTGACTGCTTTTTATTTAACGACTTAAAAAAGGAGGAGTTAATCAATTCATCAGTTTCATCATCATCATCATCAGCTCAGCCACAAGAACCACAAGGGAAGGCATACGCCTTACCTACTACCTTGTGGACATACGTCCACTGCTGGACATAGGCCTTTTTTCGATTCCAAGGCCTTTTCCCGATTTCGATTTCCAATACGACCGCTTGGAATCGGCCGTATTTATGTTTCAACATCTCAGCCGCAAGAAGTCCACTGCTAGATATAGGCCTCCTCCAAGGATTTCCAATATGACCGGTTGGAAGCGGCCTGCATCCAGCGTCTTCCTGCGACCTTGGTTAGGTCGTCCGACCACCTTGTCGGTGGGTGTCCAACGCTGCGCTTGCCGGTACGTGGTCGCCATTCGAGCACCTTTTATGCCCCATCGGCCATCGATTCTTCGAGCTATGTGCCCCGCCCACTGCCACTTCAAAGAGCTAATCCGCTGGGCTATGTCGGTGACCTTTGTTCTTCTACGGATCTCCTCGTTTCTGATTCGATCTCGCAGAGAAACACCGAGCATAGCCCTCTCCATAGCTCTTTGAGCGACCTTGAGCTTTCTTATGAGGCCCATAGTAAACGACCACGTTTCGGACCCGTAAGTCATCACTGGCAACACACATTGGTCGAATACTTTCGACTTGAGGCACTGAGGTATTTTGGACGAGAAGACACTTCGGAGCTTCCCGAACGCTGCCCAGCCGAGTCGGATTCGTCGAAAGACCTCATCCTTGAAGCTGGAACTTCCAACCTTATTAAACGACTTAAAAAATTAAATCCTTTAATCAATTCATCAGTTTCATCATCATCATCATCAGCTCAGCCACAAGAACCACTGGGGAAGGCGTATGTCCACTGCTGGACATAGGCCTCCCCCAAGGATTTCCAATACGACCGCTTGGAATCGGCCGTATTTATGTTTGTTACCTCAGAACTCCGTCATTTATGAACCGATTTTAACATTTATTTTTTTGTTTGAGAAGGTATGCTTTCAGTTTGGTCCTATTTAAATTTCATCGCAATCGGTTCAGTAGCTTGATTGAAGTTGGTTTTTTATATGAAAGATTATGCAATACTAGTAGTGCCCGCGACTCCGTTCGCGTACATTTTATGTTATGTTTGTATGGGGGATAGGTACGTCTTATCATAACTGAGTAAAAAATTAAGAAGCCTATCCTGTGTCCTGTACTTCTAAATGTTTATCTACCAAGTTTCATAAATTTCAGTCAATTCGTAGAGTTATGGAGGAACATAAATACATACTTACATACAGAAAGAAATTTAAAAATCGACAGTTTAGTTTCAGTATCATGTATAGAGCTTATAAAGACGATATCTCTGAAAAGTAACTTAACCCTTACAGATTTATTATTAGTATTGATGATTAAGTTGTTTAACTACGGCATGTTGCATTTTATATGGCGTTACGAATGTCTGTACGGCACTTTATTTATGTCGACTACATGGTCTTCCCGTGTCAGCCGTGACCTGACCAGCATAGGCTGGTTGACTAACTAATTAAATTCAAAGCATGCACTCTCTACGCCTATTTTACGATAATTTTTAGGGTTCCATACGACCGTGACAAAACGGAAACCTTTTGTGGTCACAAAAAAAGATTAGTAGACGATATTTCGCGACATATTAAATATAAGGAAATATTGTGTGGATTTAAGATTTTTTTCATAATTTTAGAATATACCTTTGAATTAGGATTTAATTTTAGAATTTCATCATCATCATCAGGTCCTTTTTAGTCTCCACTACAGGAGCACGACCCTCTCTGTACTACTAGGGCCATACTTGGCCAGAGCAGCCAGAGGATTTGGCCTACACTCTCCACGCTGGCCAGACGGGTTGGAGAGGTCTCTTAGATGTTTATAAGCTTTGTTTAGCTTGTATTCCCTAAGTCGCCTTCTACGACATCCACGGGAAGACTTGGAGTGATCCTATTCTACTCTGCCGAATACGACACGTCTATGGTGACCCGTGAAGGATTTAAGAAATTAGAATTAATTTTAGAAAATACCCTCATTCAAAGGTATATTCTGAAATTATGAAAAAAAAATCTACGAAAAGTAACCATTCCCCTACCTTATTTCTGAAATCACTGATCCTAAAATTTCAAACGAATACATAAAAAAGGTTTTACTTATACATTACAGGAAAACATATAAGAAATGTAAAGATTGATTATTGGGGGTATAAAGAAAATTACATTAATCTTACGGAACCTTCATCATGCGAGTCGACACACTTGGCCAGTTTTTTAACTATGAGTAAAATTTAACCTGCTTGATATTCTATGCGCGTTCTTAGAACAGATGTTCGTTTCGTAAAATATATGTATTGCTTATCGGACTTTAATTTGCATAGCGTTATCTCGTTCTCGTGTGTTCCCGATTGTAACCTCAGCTTTGCATCCAATTAGCATAGAGCCTATAGCCTATTGAGAGTTAAGCTCATACGTATGTTAAGTAATCCTGGTTGTGGTTACTATTTGGAGTGGTCACCACAAGTGTCATATCATAATAGTACATTATTTTATAAGTGTGCTGTATTGATAATGATAATCGGGGCGTGTTTGCTCTCACGAGCCCGTCCGTGGGAGGGTGAGTGAGGTCGAGCCGAGATTATAGTGACTAAGCACACGATAGCACACGACACGAGTGATATATGTTTTCCAACACACCTGTACGAAAAATAATATACCACACAGTATCACGTCTTTTTCCCTTGCGGGGTAGACAGAGCCTTGGTAGGTCTATAAGCCACGTTTAGCATGTTGGTGGGCATTCGGTGAAAAACGGAATCAAAATAGTGACGGGTTGTTAGCCCATCGCCTATTAACATGATTTCTAAGATTTTACCCATTCCCTCGATCAGGTTTTACGATCTGCGCGGGAAGAGAAGCTGCTGGTATGTTCTAAGTTTTTTTCTTTTCTCCCAGACCAACATGGAAGAGGAATAGAAGGAGAAAAATACAAACATTTTACCTTGTTTTGTACGGAGCATACGCTAAACAATAGTTATAACTTTGTAATTTTCATACCTTTTTTTATAAAGGATTATTTAGTTGTAACGTAATTAATTAGAGCAAACATTGCAATTAATCCAAACTTTCTGATATTTTTTCAGTGGTTAGCTTTTTTATAGGACCCATATCTAAACGGCACAGAGAAATCGTGACATATATACATTCCAAGCTAAAAAAATATATCATCATATATAATTGGGTGTTGAAAAATATATAAAATACTCCGTGCGTTGGATGGCATAGTAAAGCCTTTGGTTCCAGCTTCCGTTAAAACATGACGAATGTTAATATCAGTCAGATGTTTTAGGCCATAGATTAAAAAAAAAATGAGTCTCTAATGCTTTAGGCAGCTTGAAAATTCTGATATATTGCTGGCCACTTACAAGAAATTAAACTATTGTGGACATGAGATGCTTGCATCATACTAATCGCACAGATTGAGCTAGCCCCAAAGTAAGTTTGAGACTTGTGTTAAGGGATACTAACTCCACGATACTATAATTTATAACAAATACATACATAGGTATGCCTGGGTCTTGGATGTTTATCTATATAGATAGATAAACATCCAAGACCCAGGCCAATCTGAAAAAGATCATTCTCCATCTTGACCTGACCGAGGATCGAACCCGGGCACCCTCGTGTCGCACGTTGACGTGTTAACCACTGCGCCACGGAGCTCGCCAAATCATTATGGACATGTTTGTTATTTTCAGCTTATTTGTATAAAACTTTGTTCAATTTTGTACCTGATATTAACATAATAACTTTTTATCCCGTATTTCGTTGCGTTACTAGGATATAATGTTAGTTGCCTGCTGCCGGCAAAGCTACGGGCGGATTTAGGTTACAAAAGTCTGAAATAAAGAGATGGTGATTTAATTTCACATTAGTGCCATTAGTGCATTTCAACAGTTCTTTTGCAGTTTAGCTTACACCTGCCTGTTTCTCTATTCAACTTTGCAAGTATAAAATATCGAATACAATGTAAGCGTAAAAAGTTATGAGACATATTCACAGAGATGGTATTTTTGAGTCTTTCTTTTGAAATATGGTATGCATATTACTTCTATGTCCTACTCATAACTATACATAGAAAATCACTTTCGCTGTTGTGTTTTTAGAGTTCATGTATGCATGTGAATTTCTTTATTCACCAAGTTAACTTCTATAATATGCTGAGCTATGGGTGAGTATCGTTAGAATCTATGCGTATCCGTAATGAGTAATAAACCAATTTGTTCAATACTTCAATACTGTTGAAAACAGTTTCTTTCGGCGTCTTCTTCTCTGCAGTGGTCGGATCCGAAACGCTAGTAGTTTGTAGCTTTTGAACAATAATTAATAATTTAAATATAATATAATAAGTATTATTTCAAATGTGAATTGACGTGAAAAAGTGCCTGAAAAGGCCTATTTACTGAATAAATCTTTGAATCTTTGTATTTTTCAATTTTTTTTTTGCAATTTTATTATTATTCTAATTTGAGTAACTATTTGTAAGAGTGTCATCCATCGCTTATCCGGTGCTTGAAGGTAGGGCATCGAGTACGAGCGCCCGGCCTCCCGAGCTGATCCTTGCTTTTCCATCCGTTCATGCGACTT
This sequence comes from Elegia similella, assembly GCA_947532085.1. Lineage (NCBI taxonomy): Eukaryota > Metazoa > Arthropoda > Insecta > Lepidoptera > Pyralidae > Elegia > Elegia similella. The sequence goes on from OX383930.1 coordinate 24,134,385, forward strand.
GGTAGTATCTCAATATCTTCATTCCCTCCCTAATCCGACAAATTAGTGTCTATCCCCAGCTTAAAAATGCTTCCGATGGGCAGCAACGTCGAAAGGACAGGAAGCCAAAGAAACACGGCTTGCCAACCCGCCTGCCAAGCGTGATGAGCATGGCAATATCTTCCCATGGTACGAATAATCCTTGGCCTTTATTCGGCAGTAGACTTTTGGACTTTTATGGCTGTAATGATGATGAATGTTGATGACGAAGGTATAAATATGTATTGCAAATGGTGAATTATTTTCGATTTCATTGTTGTCCCAGGAGTCATGGTGCCGGCGGTGGCGGCCCGTACGCCGCGCGTTCTCCACGAGCGCTTGCGTACATGGTTCCAAAGCTTCAGCCTCAAAAATCGACACCGAGAAGTCTGACGGTAAGGTTTTGAGAAAACTGAAATACACTGTTATTTAGGCTATTATTACCGTTACTAAAAAGTATCAGCCTGCGGACTCACACTTGTTAGTTGGCGATTTTTAAGGAGACTTGACAAGCAGTCAAAGCGTGTATGCAAGAAATTAATTCATGTTACATAAAAAGACATGATCATCCAATGATAGTAGGATATGAACGCTCTTAAGTTACTACTACACTCAACGTCGTAAAAGTAGGACTGAAACAAGAGTTTCGATATTTACTCAAAATAATCTGTTGTGTTAATTATAAGCCGATTTTTGTAATGACATAGTGTGACGTTTACGAATTATTATACCTTAATTTCAATTACTGTGTCTAAATGGTCTATCTGTATGCAGAAAATATGCGTGTGTAAAAGTGTGTAGGATGCAAAGAAACAGCTTGTAAACTTTAACAAATTATATTTCATACAAAGGTTAAGAGACCGTCACCACGCTACAGTTATGTTCGATTTGAAAGTTACAGCTCTGTACGTTAATAACTTATACTAAATTAGATACATGATTAAGCTATTTATAATATTAGGTACAATATTTACTAGCAATAATTTAATAGCTTTATTGGAATACAGATCACAATTTACGTAAGCAAAGCTTATAAATAACCTGCCATTATTTAAGAGACTTATTGCTACTTAAACTATCGTAACACGATTCTAGAACCTCGAATTCTTCGAACACCATTTCGCCGAATTTGCCTGTAGTGGTTTTGCTTTGCTCCAAATTCTCATTGACGTAGTAAAATTTCTTCTCAAATGTGATATTTTCATTAGATTTTTCTGACCCGTTTTTCTGTTCGCTGTCATCTTGAATTGATGAATTATCTTTTTCCTCCATAGGTTTTACGGTTCCTATCACCTGTTGCGTAGGCAGGTCATGCTTCTTAGAGTTAAGGTCGTTGTTTCTTTTCACATCTATTATAATTTTTACAGGCTTTTTATCTTCGTTATCTTTATTGTCAAAAGGTGTTTTCACAATACCCTTGTTGTAACTTTCCAATCGGCATATTTTATTTTTGACAGAGTTTTCATCATCATAAACTAGGGGAGGATCTTCTAATCTAGATTGTTGATTTCTGACCATATTACGAAAGTTTTTAGTTTCATCTGTACCTGTCAATTCCAGGCGACTACTGCAGCTATTTGATTTCACTAGTTTAAATTTAAATCCAGGAAACCCTTCTGTGTTTTGGTTATCTCGGCTCTGGTTGACAGCTTCAGAGGAGGCATTGATATTTGGTTTTACTGAAAGTTTTTGTTTATGTTTATCTGCTGCTAAACATGAGCACTTGTTTCCTCGACATTTCGTTTGACACGAGTAGCAGTCACGACTACAGTTTTTCTGTAGGCTTTTGATTTCCTCCATTATTGCTTTAGTCATAGGGCTGACTGTAGAGCCAGGTTTTGAATTTAAAACTTTGCCGCCGTAATAAGTGATAGAAGTACCACAATCTCTTATCTTTTTCAAAATATCTGGGCTGACATATTGGCTCTCACAACAAAAGTCTTGACTCATCGAATCACATAGGTACTCGTCACTTGAACTATAAACATTTTCTTTAAAATTTTTGTGAGAATACGGACTTAAACCGTCTGTTTCATAGTCATTGTTAGAGCTGAGGTCTCCGCTGGATACGCCACTGGACATGCTAGCGTTATCCCATTTCTTATGACTGTAGTTAGTATCAATTGTTAATTGTCTTATGACTTTTTTCCTTCCACCCATTTTATTTCCTTTCGACTCTTCATTTAGGTTTCTGTAAGAAGTTGCACGTCTTGTCAAACCAATAGTTTCGTCTATTAATGGTGGATCAGCTTGACTCATAGGAGTTTTCATTTTAAGCGTGTCTTCGAAAAGGTTTCTGACTTTCTTTACTGTGTCTGGATTTGGAAGTTCCTCTTCTATTATTTCTTTATTCACTCTGATGGGATGGTAAAAGAAATGCCTACGTATTGCATTTTTAGATTTGTCAACATGACCCAAATTACTATCATTTTTTTTTAACAAGTTCGGTGATATTTTACACGTTTCCGTACTATTATTTTTCCTCGGCGCTGGTTCCACTTTTGTTCGAACGGGTTCTATTATAACTATATTATTATTTACCAGTAGTTCTTGAAAACTGTAGTCTTGTAGATATTGTAGTAATCCATCGAATTGGGCCTCTTTGCGATAGTTCGCTATCATGCTGTTCTTAAACAATTCTGATTTCATTACTTTGTAACGAACATGATCGAATTCATCGCATCCTTTCTCATAACCTTTAGCTTTAATAAGAGTTGCTTGAGTTTTCTGATTTTGATTGTCGTCACTCGTAAGTTCTACAATCTCAATTTCTGGCGTATCTCTACATTCTAATTCTGTCTTTTTTGGTTTAGGTTTTTCATAAACAATATCTTCTGGCTTCCTTTCAATTTTCTCCAGTGTAGTTTCTTCTATTTCAGAATCGCTTTTAACTTTTTCTGTTTCATCTTTCCAAAGATGCAATTTTGCTTGACTTATTTTTCTAATACTATCTACAATTTTAACACTCTCTAGTGATTTAATAATGCTTCCTACAGATAGTTCAGCTGTCTCATTTTCATCAGTTTTTACATCTTCTTTTGATGGGCTTTCATCATTGTGATTATGTTCGCTTTTACTATTACTATCTTTGATTATTATTTCTTCTGTTCTCAGTTTACTCTCTTGTTTGGTTTCATCTTTATGGTCTGGTTTTTGCTCTATTAGTTTAGACCAGTAACTTTTGACTGAATTAAGTTTTTCTTGATATTCTATATCAGTTTTAATAGCGTTATGCAACTTTTCTTTGACATTAAATTCGCCTTTTGTATCTTGATTTTCGTCTTTTCTTTCAGAATTGGTTTCCGACTTGTTAAAATTGTTTTCAATTCTTTTACCTAAATCATTACTTTTTTCCATGTTATTATTGGTAGTTTGTTTCTTATTTTTAGAATCAATGACTTGTAAAATTTGTGGACGCGTCATAGTCGAATTTCTTCTTTGATTATTGGATGCTGTGTCTATGGCTTCTTCGTTATTGTTGTCTTTGATTATTAGTTTCGGTGGAGGTTTCTCGTATTTATGCTGAGTATAGAGAATATTTTCAGTTGAAACTTTTTTAAAGGTTGGTAAAGTTGTTTTTACAACTTTATTTAATTTTATAGTTATAAAAGGATCTTTGGGAGTACAGTAGCTGGAAGTGTCGACACCGCTACTATCAATTGTCTTATTAACAGGTGGTTTCGTTTTATCCGTTACAGTTTCCTGTGGTTTCTGAACTGGCTCTACTTTATGAGTATAAATTTCTTTCGTAGTTGAAGTGATTGATGTTGCTTCTTGTGTACTGTCAGTGTTTGTTTTCTGAATATTATTGAAATTTTGGTCGAGTGGTGGGTTTATAACAATTGTTTGATGACCACTTAAAGGTACTAAAGCAATATTTGATTCTGCTGATGTTTTGAATGATTGTACTCGAGATAATAATGAGTGAGTCTTATTTTCTTCGTTATAAGAACATTTGTTTGCGGGAAACTCGCTTACTTGAGTGTTATAAGTATTTTCTACAGCGCTTGGACTGGGAATTCGATGTAAATCATCATCAGCTGGATCTCGCTGTCTGAGAGAATAATGTTTTTTTATCCCAACTCGTCCTTTTTTATTCTTTACAGTGTTGGTGATATTATCATTGGATAGAGATTTCACTACGTTTAATTCTGGTCTATAAACAGAATTTGTTATCCTTAAACTTTCAGATTTGGTAATGACTTTATTATTGCGTATTGTTCCTTCTATTTCATTAATTTCTCTTTCGTTTTGATGATGTGTATCTGAACCGTAATAATGTCCCTCCTTGTCGTCAGCGTTCGAGCTTTCAACTGTTATAATAGATTTCAAATCGTCTTCGAGCTTTTCGAAATTTTGGATTATATGAGGCTCATTATATTCTGGTAGACATATACTCTTTGGATTGATGTTATTTTCTTGTACAGGCTGTGTCTTATTTAATTGTCCGTAATTCTGATTGCCTTTGTATGATAGAATCTCTCGAAAATGTGTTTGTGCTATTTCGTAAGTATTTTCACAAGGAAGGTCTTCCGGATCCTCTTCTCTAAGTTGAGCGTCTATTCTTTCCGATTTCCTCAGACATTTACTAATATTTATATCAGGCAGCGAATAATATTGATTTTCAATTAGCGTTGTTACGAAAGGTTCAGTTGTTATATTTTTTATTGATGTGCAGTTACTTTTTATGGAATGTTTGTCATTGTCTAAGTAAGAATTACTTCTGTAGACCTCGTTGCTATCCTTCTTATGAACTTCCTTAAAAATGTTACCACTTTTGTTGCTCAGAAAAGAGTCCCTTCTTATATCAGCAAATGTTTTCTTCTTATTTACTTTGGTATATATTGGATCGCTTTCAGGATTGTTTTCTGAATTAACGGTGTGAGATGTGATGGATGTATTTTCTTTGAATTGTGAATCACAATATTCGTCGATTTTTTCTGCTAGAGAATTGGCTAAGTATTCTAATTTATGTGATTTATCAGTGGAAGATGCGATTGAAATAGATATATACGAAGTAATGCTATCTGGAGGACTTGATAATGTTTCGTCGTTTTCTGAGGCTAAAGATCGCACGTCGTCTTCTTTGGTAAGGACTTTTGTTTTTTCAGCAGTTAGTAATTCAAGATTTTCGTGACCTTCGTTTTCTTGGTTATCTTTTAAAGACACATTTGCATAAGAATTCCTACTTCGACTTTTTTCGCGCTGTATTAACTCTTGTTTATCTTTTTCACTATGCGTGGTAGATAAACTATCATTAGTAAAAGACTTAGGCGTATTATTTTTAGACCTGTCCCTGTCTTCGTTATCAGTTTCGTGATCGTCAGTAGTTACGTATAGTTCTTTACTGTGACTTGGTGATGGTGCAGACCGGTCAGTTTCAGGTGAAGAATTATCTTTATAGTTTTTCCTATGTGCTTCAAAATTGTAATGCTTTCTTACGTAATTTGAGTCAAGACTGTCGATTTCGCTCGGGTTGCGCGAGTGCCCGATGCTATCTTCGGATAAGTTCGTGGGTTTTGTTTCTTCGTTAAGGTTCGGCCAACTTCCGCTTACTGACCTGGTACGATGACTTCCGTTTCTTGATACTGCGTCGTCTCTTTCTGATTTATTATTTGGTGGGTCTAGTTGCGTTTCACTTTCTCTTTGTTCATTGATGTCTCCGAAACAGGAGGCAGTGCTGTCAATGTAGATACTTTCTAGAACTTCCTCTTTTGTTTGATATTTTGCACGTCCGGGTAACCTGAAACATTTAAATTGAGAACATATAGCCAGTAAACAACCTTTATTTAACTTGCTTGCATATATATTATGTGTTGTGAGGACAGCCCGCAGAAATGTTCCATACTTGTGTTAGCCGAATGGCAAACCACTATTAAGGAGTCCATAAGCTGTTCTAATGATGAAGTCGGAAGATGACTTATGAACTACTAAACTAAATAAGATAAATTTTGTGTTTGGGCTCGTTTCATTTGTCTGGTCACTTTTCAGTATGAAGTAAAGCTTATCATAAAAAATGATTTTTAAAAAACAATTTTTAAAAAACAATTATAGGTATCGACTCGGAGGAAAATACAACGTACAAGTACAATACAATTAAGAACTATCATTCTCTTATTAACAATGCATGATGTGCGAGTCTAGTTGAACCACTAATATTTTTAATAAGACCTGTTGTCAATATATAAAGACCTACGTTACTTTATCTGATTATATTAGATCTATCAATCTATGACTATGTCGGTGAGATATTGTGATTATGATTACGCTCGTATTAAGCATCACTGCTCTGCAGCAGAGATGCACTGCACTGCACGTCAAAATCTAATAACCGTCCTTGCCGCGACGTGCATTTTCACTACAGGGCAAATACAATTTATAAAAGAATACGTTGCTGTACCGAGATGTGCATCTCCGCTGCTGTGCAGTTCTACTCCGTGCAGGTGTATCTTGCCTCAGTCGCCCTTACCTCGCACAGCAGACGGCTACGACTACGACCAGTAGCCGCAACGATTAGATTAACTAAGTACTATCGTCGTGAATTACTATAAGTTGAAATAGGACTGGGCTGGCCACATATATCGCAGGCCAAATGATTTCTGGGCAAAGGTCACCTCCGGCTGGATCCCTACCAATACTCGAAGACTCGGTAGACCAAGAATGCGATGGCGCGATGAGCTGGATAAATTTAAGAATGATTGGAAGGAAATAACGCATGAACGGAAGAAGTGGAGGGAGGCCTTTGCCCAGCAGTGGGACACATGATGGCTTGAAATAAAATAAACTATCGTCGTGCCCTTGACAGTGTTGGCCGGACGAATTATCTGGTCGCTGTGGCCACTGGTAGTGATCGTGGGGGTCTTATTAATATTATAAGCAAATTAGATTTCGTTACTAAATTATATCTGTCTAAACTTATAATTTCTGCATGGATTGTTCCATAAGATAATCTGGTACTCTCACCTGTCTTTGAAGCAAGGCTTGTCGAAAAGGCGGGCGCGGGGTATGAGCTGTGATCGTTTGCTCTTGGCGTGGTTCTGAATCTGAAGATCTGTAAATGTCTCCTCTCTTATGACCGCTAAACTTCTGCTGCGCCGTAAATTCGACCCTTCCGGCTCTTTATGCTTGCATAACCTTCCGTAGCTACCGCTAAACTCTGTGTCAGAATTCGAGAATCTCTTCTGCAAAAGTTCTTCTGCAGCCTTAGACCTTGTAAGGTGCTGATAGAACTCGTCCTGAGGAAGCTGCACAGGAAGCTTATAGTATTCAGCTAATTTGCTTTGATACTTCTCGTGTTTCTTGTTCTTACTCTCACATGTATCCTTATCTTTCTCTTTGCTCTTAGACAATTTCCTCTTTTTAGGACGTTCCTCTTGGCTCTTCTTGGATTCTAGAGAATTCCGCGGTCTGTCGAACTCTAGCGTTTCCGTAGGGTTCTCAAAGTACTGGATATCACCGACGGTGTTTGCCGCGGACTTGTGCTCGTCCTGACTTGATTTCCTTTCGACAAGTTCTCGAAGGCGGCTTCTTGTGGAGCTGCTATTGGACGTGACGCTCTCTGGCCGTTTGTATGGGTATTCCAAGTTAGACGATGACCGTCTGAATAGGCTTGTCTTAATCGAGCCGAACTCGTTATCGTCTTGACAAGAAGCCGCTGAGAAATTCTGTGTTCTTATGCGGTCAACGTGATTCTGGCTAGAATACGACGCGACCGAGTCCACCGAATGCCTGGAACGAAAAACAATCTAGATTAGATAAAGATTTATGTTTTGAGGGCCGGTAGATAGCAATGTTTGCTTAAGATGGTTCACTTTTGAGTCATAGAACAGTACATAAATGACGTGACCAAAGGATGAATATTTACAAAAGCGTTTTAAGATAAGAATCATAAAGTATGGCATATATGCCGCTTCTAGCATTGGTGACTAGCGATTTCATCGCATTGTTTTCTTTTATAGCGATGATCTGTTTTTAAACGACAGATGATAAGGGCAATGATAGATGCTGCAATTGATTGAATACGTATTTTAAAGCCCGCAGTAATTAATAAAATCATCTGTAGATCGTATATCAATGCAGCTGTTAAAACTTGCTGCCAAACACAATTAATCGTCAATAAGCGTTCTAAGCCAGAGTAATGTATCAAAATTACTGCACAGCATGCCAAACGTATTTCATGTACAATTCATATAAGCCTTTGTTAAAACAAGGCTGTGATCATAACAATAGAGATTTGTGTGTCTCGGGCTGACATGAAACTGGGTGCGATATTGGCTCGGGGCCAGAGCGAAGTCACATCCTGATATTCGACATCAGTTCGTTTGATGCCCGATACTATAGCCTAGTACACTTCACTATTATATTTATCACTACCCATTTTCCAGCGACTTCGGCCGCGTTAATTATAACCCATGTAATCCGCTGATAATGTAGCTTTCTATAGCTGAAATAATTTTCGTAATCGTGTCAGTAGTTTTTGAGATAAACCCTTATTAACAAACACACAAATATTTTCTCTTGATAATTTTATTAGCATAGATATCAGCGTTGTTTGTTATACAAGAAGAAACATTTGTTCAGTTGGAGAATTAGACAACTACTTTTTTATTAATGCGAACGTGTAATTTATTAGTGCGAGCGAAAATAGTTATTTGTATAGTGTGTATATTAGCAGTGTATTTATATTCCGAGAAGAGCACCTGAAAACGACAGCAGTTTTCTTAGAAAAGTAAACAATTCTGTACGCTTGATATATTTTTTTAAAGTCTGGGCAGCTCTCCAAATTCTCTAACGCTAGTAATAAAACGTCGGCGACTACTTCTGTAACTTTTATGAGAAAGTATCTTAAGTAAAAGTCATAAAAGAGGAACGATCAAATCCTATTTGAGGCAACCTCCCGACGGTTGACAGAGAATCCATGCATACTTATGAAGCTATAAGAGAGCTAATAAAAAGCTTCAGAGTTTAAAACAATGAATATTGTTATTATTTGTTCGAATTTTGAAATTAGATTTCATTTGCAGACTTTAAGGTCCGCAAAAGATTCTCACATATATAAATTCTTTATAGATGTTGTACCCCTTTGGGATAGCCTTTCAAATTTAATGAATATGCAACCAAATGGCAACTGCATATTCATTAAATTTGAAAGGCTATTCCATGCTGGTCGTGAAAAAGAATTCTCGGTCGTCGGTGAGAACAAAAAACGTAGAATGTGCCAGCTGCTCTCTTCCTAGGCAGACCGTAGAAGCCGGCCAAGGGAATGGGCAAAAATCTAAAGAATCATGACGATAGGCGATGCGGTTAGCAATAGTAGCAAACCATCACTATTGATTCCGTTTTCCACCATTACGCCCACCAACACGATAAACTGGCCTTTCGGTCTTATGACCTTAGGCTCTGCCTACCCCGTAAGGGATAAAGACGTGATAATATGTAATGTAACGTTGAAAGTTTTAGTAATATTGCTCATATTTTCTTAAATATATAGACTTAAGTTTTTTTTATAAATATACTTATTTACACAAATGTTAAGGTACTTAAAAAAAAAATTATTAATCTTGTCATACCGTGGTGGGTACTTTGTCACAGCTTACGATGTCAGATGCAAGGTGCTTTCCTCAGACGAAGTTACCAAAGTAATTTAGTGCCTAATAATGTAGATGTCTCCGGTATCAAATTATTCATGCAACCACTTGACCCAGTTTTCCTATGAAATAATATTATCCCAAGATGATTATGATGGGGTGAGAATTACCCACATCGCATAAATTAATATTGAAATCGGGTTCTGTTTTCAGTCGTAATAAAAAGTTTAGACTCGAGATATTTAAATCTTAGTACTAATGTCGCTCTACCGGCGAGACTATTTGACACTCAGCCAAAATGTATATTATATCTCTCTCGGTAGTTAAGGGCGCCTGCATAATTTCATTAGAAATAATGATGATTAGATATAGCAAGTCATGCTATTATACAGCGCTAAATGTACAGTCAGCCATCGCGATACCTGACCCTGTCATTTAACTATATCTTGAATTTTCTCTTAAACTAAAAATAATATTAAAATGATAATAAATATTCAGAAAGATTTTATTAAAGACTTTTTGAATCTACATTAGTATAAGAGAAAATTCAAGATATAGGCAGAGGGCGGGGTCGGGTATCTCGGTGGCTGACTGTACACTTTAAAACAGTTCCCATATTTACGGCAAATTGCTGTTTGTTCAGGGCTTCAGGCTTTTAGGCTTTATGTCATCTTGACATATGACATATCCATAAATAGGCGCCACAGCCCGTTAAAAATAACTTTTCCTATGGGAATAATGTTCTAGCATCTCATTTTTTTTCCACCGTTCGCTTACAATACATATTGACCCGTTGGCTGAACTCTTTTGTAATTCCCAGCATTGGTTTTATACTAAAAGTTGTTCATTGACCGGCTGAGTAACCGTTCAAGGTTATGTCTAAGGTATTATATAAATACGCTCTATGGATTTATATGATAAATTCAGTAACACTTCATACAAAGTAAAATGCATCCACGTAAATAAAGAAGAAATTCCGGCTTTCTGAATTTATTGCTTAAGCCAGAAGGGAGATAATCGAATGGGCCACAAGTCAGATATACCTAAATGTAGATATCGTGACTTGTTGATTATATGTACAGACATCAGTAGAGATACTACTGAAAGGTCAGATTTTTCTACAGCTGTCTGTACATTTTACTCAAAAGGCTGTTGCACTGGCGTTTCAATAAACTCAACTTTGTTTTTCAAAAGGTCTTTTTGTTAAAGGTTGCTTCCCCAAGGTGGCACAGTTTTTAACGGGTCATATCATATCACATGTCACTCGTCGGCCTCGACAATGTCAGCTCATGAATATTCACAACCCGCAGAGCGGGGTCTGTTATATGCTTTATTTTGATGCACTCTTACTTTTTAGTACGTGGACGCAAAATGAACAAGAATTCTTGGGAATTAAATTCATTTTAAATAACATTTTACTGATCAATTTTTTACACGATGTAAGTGATTCACCAGTTGAAAAAAAAATACACAATTTTTTAAGCAATGTAGTGTACACAGACAGATTTGGCTGCGTAGAAGTTGTACGAAGCATTTTTGCTTCTGTGGTATTAGCTACAGCTATGTTGTTTGTAGCATTACATGTAATTTGACGTGTAATTTTGACGCACAGTTAATTTCGAATCGAACATGAAATACAAGTAGTTTAAATATCGTTTCTTAAAGCTCTAAGAGCTTCCTCTCATTTTACTTGGAATAAGTCAAGAAAAACTTTTTTTAATGTATAATTTGAGTGCGTTTGATCCCTATCTAGCCTGATGGGAAACAATGATGAGGTCTAGGCTGGTGCACGCAAACTCAAATAATGCCTATTCACTCTTGCCTTACAAGCAAATTCATTCATAAATCATCGCTTATTCTAAGTAAGGTTAATAACTAGAAAACTAAATAAGTAAGTCTGTCAAACTTTTCGTCACTGAAGCAAGAAGACATAACTAAACTGTTGGTCCGGAAAACTGCACTATAGTTTGAGACAAGTATTTCCGCAACGCTCAAAGTTATTTGAAAATTATATTCTGCTTCGCATTAATGCTTTGCAATTTAATATATGTAAGGATAGGTTTTTTTTTTTTTTTTGGGCGGTAGGTGTGAAACTGTCAACATCAATAAAAGTTAGCTCCAAATTTTATTTTAATATTAATTTATTTAAAGTATATAATTAAGTATAATTATACAAAATTGAAATATAAAAGTTAGCTAGATACCTGCAGTAGTCAAAATCTCCTCTCACAATCTCCTACACAATGGAAACACTACAACACACACTGGATGAGTTGGCAAAATCCTTTAACAGCAAAATGGTTGAGTTCCAAGAAGACTTGCAGAGGGCACAAAAGGATGGATCCAGTCCAGAAACAGTTACGTCACTCAGTACACAGTTTACAGACTTCAAAAAGTTTGTGATGTCATCTCTTCATGCTCTCCAACAAGAGGTACTTTTGCTTGGACAGCAGCAGGATAACCTGGAGATGCGTAGTCGCAGGAAGATGTTGCTAATCCATGGTGTTCGAGAGGACAAGCAGGAGGATATCACAGCTGTGCTGGCCAACATCATTGCGGACAAGCTGCAAGTGGTTGACTTTGGCTCTCAGGATATTGTGCGTTGCCATCGTTTGGGCAAGTTCCTAAAGGGTAAAGCTCGCCCCATAATATTCAAACTTAATTCGCAGTCACTAAGGGACAAGATCTGGTTCGCCAAGACGACACTAAAGGGCAGCGGTATGACACTCTCGGAATTTCTAACCAAGCCCAGGCATACAGCATTTGTAGCTGCCCGAGAGTATTTTGGTGTCTCGAAATGTTGGACTCGAGACGGGACTATCAACATAATCTCCACTGATGGCAAGAAGCATCGGGTGAGCACACAAGCCGAGGTGGCCCATTTAATCAGCTCGTGTGAAGCAGCGGCGGCGGCGATACCCAAGGCGTCAACTGTAGTGGCTGTTGCTCCAGAGATCCCGGCTGGTTCGGTAGCTCAATCCGCAAAGACGGCGCCAATAACTTCAGCAGTGGGACAGTCTTTGTCTGCGCGTTCCAAACGTTTGGCGGCGAACAAGAAATGAGAATGTGTGATTCGACTTCGATGTATTCCCATTTGCGATTATCCATGAGGTACATTGTATTTTGTAAATTTTCGTTTCTTGTCAGGTCAATGGTTCATTATTACTTGATAATTAATATTTTCTTTAAACCCGGCCGGTACAATGGCAATATCTGATAAATTGTTTTGATGTTACATTGACAGTTGACACTGACAAGTAACTTAACTTTCTTTTTACGTCATTCCTGCAACAGGAATGCATTTATACAGCCTATAGTTAGCTCACATAATTATTTTCTTTTGCTGGACTTATTTAAGGTTAGACTTTTGTTTTCTTATATTTTGGTTTATATTGTTTTCTGGAATAAGTTTTAGATTCAGGCTACTGGAGGGTGAAAATAATTATATATTATTGTATATATAATTTTGTATATATAATTATATATTATTTTTTTTATAACAATTTTGATATTTATTAGTATCTTTACATTATTGTATTTATTGATAGTAGGTATACAGTATTGATGGACAACGAACAAGATGAAACTTATCAATCACTCTCTTCTTCAAATTCTAGCTTCGAAAGCATTTCAACTCTGGATGAAATACTTAATTCCGAATTTTCAACTCTGCAGAAAAACTTTAACTTAGTGCATATAAACGCACAAAGTATTCCTGCTCATTTTACTGATATGCTAGCGACATTCGACAATAAAAATATTCATGCCATTCTGGTTTCCGAATCCTGGCTCAAGCCCTGTCTTCCTTCTACTTCTTACTCTCTTCCCGGTTTTCAGTTAATTCGTCACGATCGTATCGGAATGGGTGGTGGTGGTGTCGCCATTTATCTACGTTCACATATCAACTACAATATAGTGTGTAGTTCTCACATTTCCGACCCTTCACGTGAACCAGAATATCTCTTTCTTGAAGTTTGCCTATCTCACACCAAAATCCTTCTCGGTATTTTTTATAGTCCCCACGACAATATAAACTACTTCACCAACTTTGAGACAATCTTGGAAGACATTATGCCTTCCTATAATCATACGATTATTTTAGGCGATTTTAACACATGCCTCTTAAAAAATGACTTTAGAGCCAATAATCTTAAAAATTTGGTCGATAGTTGTAACCTAAATATATTGAATCAGCTACAAGCAACCCACTTTGTTCCAAATCGTAGACCTTCTCTTTTAGATTTAATTCTCGTCTCGTCACTTGATCACGTAGCTAAATCTGGACAGTACCCTGCTGAAGCGTTTTCTCATCATGATCTTATTTTCCTTTCATATAAAGTCCGACCCCCTAAGTTTAAAACCAAAATCCTAATGCAGCGTAATTTTGGTGCTATTGATATAGATCGCTTGCGTATTGATGCTATGAGCTGCGATTGGGACTCGGTTATCAATACTGGTTCTGTTAACACGCAGGTTGAAAAATTTAACAATGTTATATTAGGACTTTTCGATCATCATGCTCCGTTGCGTCCCGTGCGTGTTAAGCACTTGCCGGCACCGTGGCTAACTGATGACATTAGGGCAGCTCAGGCTAAGAAGAACAAGGCAAAAGCTAAACTCAAAACAGATCCAGACAGATATCGTAATGAGTACATAAAGGCCAGAAATCACTGCAATAAGATGTGTAGGGAGGCTCAACGTCGCCACATTTTCAAATCTGTCCAAAATGGTAATCCAGCTAAAGTCTGGAAATTCCTACGATCAATTGGAGTTGGCAAATCTCAAGATAGTAGAAATTCTAATTTGGATATTGACAGTTTAAATAATTATTTTTCATCGTCTGTTACACTTGATGCTAACACCAAACAGAATACTCTTAATTCACTTTACTCTCATCCAACTCCGGTCACTTCCTTATTTGCCTTCTCTCATGTTGCCGATTGTGATGTTGAGAGAATAGTACGATCTATTTCTTCGAATGCTGTTGGTAGTGATAGCATTGGTCGTGCTATGATTATCCCCATCCTTGATATACTTCTCCCTATCCTGACTATTATCATTAATAATTCTTTATTTTCGGGTATCTTCCCTGACGCCTGGAAGGATGCACATATTACCCCGTTGCCAAAAAATAACAATCTTTGTTCTTTCTCTGATTTCCGTCCTATTTCCATACTTCCATTCCTCTCCAAAGTCCTTGAACGTATAGTACAGATGCAACTGAACCATTTTTTAAACGTTAATAATCTACACAATCCTTTCCAATCTGGTTTCCGTCCCGGTCATAGTACGACCACTGCTCTAATTAAAGTCACCGATGATATTCGTCTCGGTATGGATAATAAAGAAGTCACGGTTTTGACTCTCCTTGACTTTAGCAATGCATTCAATACCGTTGACTTTGATATACTGCTTGCTACCTTAAATTCTCTCAACATATCTCCAACGGCAATTGAGTGGTTTCGATCTTATCTGTTTGGGCGTCGACAGCGTGTTCGCGTCGAGGAGAATTTATCTTCATGGTGCGATACAGTTGCCGGCGTACCACAGGGTGGCGTGTTATCTCCTCTCCTTTTTTCTCTTTTTATTGATTCCATTACCGCGCAGCTTCAGTCTTCCTACCACTTATATGCTGATGATCTACAAATTTACACAAAGGCTAATGTAGATAACTTCACAAGTGCAGTTGTGAAAATCAACCAAGACCTCGAGAACATATCTGTCTGGAGCAAATCTCATGGCCTCCTTGTGAATCCCTCAAAATCCAAGGCAATCATCATCGGCAATCCCCAACTTACCTCTAGAATAGACATGGCTCGTATACCACAAATTTTGTTCAATGGGGTTCCGATATGCTACAGTGAAAGAGTTAAAAATTTAGGAATCTGGATGGACAATAAACTTTCTTGGTCACCTCATATTGCAGAGCTCAGTAAAAAGATTTTTTGTGCTTTCGGCTCTTTTAAACGGTTAAGCAAATTTCTACCAATAGACACCAAAACTATGCTTGCTCAGTCCCTTCTCCTTCCTATCCTTGACTATGCAGACACTTGTTTCCTTAACCTTACTGAGCAGCAACTTAATAAACTTGAGCGTCTCCAAAATCTCTGTATTCGATTTATCTTTGGCCTTCGTAAATATGACCATGTTTCTCAGTTTCGCTCACAGCTCAAGTGGCTGCCAATCAGACTTCGCCGAAATTGGCATATCCTCTCTCTCTTGTTTTCAATTTTATTCAATCCAGCATCCCCAAGATATTTGAGGGAACGCTTCGTGTTTTTCAGTGATATCCCAGAGACTCACAAATTGCGTAGTTCCGAGAATTGGCGACTTCAGACTCCTACACACTCTACTCAATTTTATTCTCAGTCGTTTACTGTCGAAGCAGTTCGACTATGGAACTCATTACCACTGCATATCCGATGTGCTCAAACGCTAGCCAGTTTTAAATCTCAAGTCAAATCACATTTTCTTTCCTCTTTGTAGTTTTTATTCTTTATCTCTTTTTCCTTTTTCATCTTGTTATTTTGGACATTTAAATTCTGTATGCTATAGTATATTTTATGTATGTATATATGTAATCTTTTATATTCCTGCTATTTCGTTTCTATTTCTAATTGCACCGTACCTAATATCTTTCTCTCAATTTCCCAATTACCCAAAGGTAGCCTGGAAGAGATTGCAGTGCGATAAGGCCGCCTTTTGTACATTTTTCTTTTCAGTTCTATATTTTTTGTAACATATTGTTTGAATGTGCAATAAAGTGTGATAAATAAATAAATAAAAAATTCCCAAGAGAAGATACGAAACTTTTCATCACTGGAGTACTCCAGCTTTGGTGTACTCATAAAACATTGGAGGAGTCAAAAAAAACGATTCAAGACGGGGACACGTTGATTATAATTATAATTGTAATAAAAATAAATAAGTACTCTGATATATTGATTTAATTATTTCAAAATGATTGGCATAAAATTTTAATTTCAGAATAATATTTGCGTTTATACAAAAAAATATAAAATCCATACTAATATTACAAATGTTGAAAGTACAGATTGTCCGTCTATTTGTCTATCTGTCACCTTTTCACGCTTAAACCATTAAACAATTTGTATGAAGTTTATTTAGGTATGGAGGTAGTTTGAGGCCCGCGGAAGGACATAGGGTACCTTTAGTCCGGGGAATTTAACTATTCACGAGGTATCGACATAAACGCGGGTAACAGCTAGTTGTATACATATAGGTATTAATGCTCTTGATTTACAGTCAAGGCATACCCACGTCGTTAGCTTGTCACTGTTCGTTTTGCATTTTGATAAAAATGTTGTATTAACTTAACTTTCGCGGACACTACTGTAACACTCTTTCACATTATGAACTAGTTCGCTACTCCACGTTTTTCATAATAAAAAATAAGTTTGGCCGCCACTAGCCGAAAAAGCTTTCGCTATTTTCGCTAGCAACGAGTAATGAAGTTGTCAAGTCCTGCAGCCCGTTTGTGTATTCAAATTTTAAAAGGGAGAGAAATTTTAAATGTTTTAAGGGGGGGGGGGGGGGGGTACTTCGTACTTCTTCCATTTCACCTACACCAATCTTTATACTTATTTTCATACATAAATTTCCATTCAAACTTTAGTTAAACAGACTGATATAAACATAATGGAAACAACTGTCTTATATGATTTGGTAAATAATTGATCATAATTTAACACCAGAGTTCAACGTCCATTGGGGAGCGAACCACGAAAAGGCATAACACTACATAGTATAAAACAGTCGCTTCCCGCTGTCTGTCTGTCCCTATGTATGCTAAGATCTTCAAAATTACGCCACGGATTTTGATGCGGTTGTTTTAACAGAAAAATAAGTGTCATACATATAAAACTTACTATTTGCATTGCACCTGTGCGAAGCCAGGGTCGGGTCGCTAGTTGAAAATATATTAATTAACGCGCAAGCAAACAAACAGAACAGCTTTATTGAAAACAAAGTTAATTAATGCTCGTGGTCAGCGCAGTGGCGACACCAGTGGCAATAATGGGAATGTGGTGCGAATGAACTTTGTGTGTACAGATTTGAAATTAAAACCAAGGGGGTTTAATGGATTGCAATAGGGTATATGTGACTCGACATCAACCATACCCTGTAAGCGTGACATTTTTAATCTACTTCAAAGGAGGTTTTTTAATTCGGTTGTTTGTTTTTATTGTTTTAAACGTTTGTTACCTTATTACTACATCGTTAATGAACCGATTTGATTAAATATACTTTTTTATTTGAAAGGTCATTTAAGTGGGGCTAGTAAAAATGTTTAAATTTAAATTAATTCAAAATCAGTTCAGTAGTTTATTTTAGTAGTTTGATTGAAGTCGGGTTTTTCATGATACACTATCAATAAAAAAAGTATCATCTGAAATTTAGCCTTAATGATATGATAGAGGGAATGGTATATAATGTTTAATGAAAGTATACATTTTACCTACATATAAATATAGGGTCAAGTTTAGTAACCGTGAGGCAACTGCCAAGGTCTTCGGACTTACGGATGTTACATCTACCTCAAACTGCCTAGGGCTACATTGTTTATCCGGCTCAGTGTATAAAACCCCTTAAATCTTCTTATCATAATAAACATTAAAGATTGGTGGATATGGAGCGCGTTGCTCGTTGCGATATTTCGTAGCACTTCGTAGCGTACGTGCTACGAGTTTGTTCAATTGGTCTAACATTGTCCTTAAAATAACTCCAGGCATATAAAAAGACTTCACAGCAAGCTTGTTCTTTTTTCTAACCCCAAGACGATAAAATACGATTCATTCGACGAGGTTTCATGAAGTGAGTTTCATTATTCTACCACAATACAATAAATGCTTGACCAGATTCGATAGAACTACAACATCCTAATTACATGTGAGTGTTTTATAAAAATACTTAAGTCTTTTGACAAGCTTTTATTTTACTTGCCCTTTGTTATTTTTTTGTAAAATTTTACAACTGAATTTAATAATGCCCTTCCTCAATCGAAGCTGAAATTTTACGTACTAGTGTAAGTTGGAGATCAATACAATAATATGGAGCTGGTCTGACGATGGAGTCGAAAGGTGGCCATAGTAAATGCTTGTATCAAAAATAATATTTAGCTTTCTTTTTAAATTATGCAGCTTGTAAGCCAGTAAGCAAATATTAATTAAACAACTAGGTAGAGTCGAATCTAATTTAGCTAATAGGCTAACTACTTACTCTAAATGAAACGAACAAAATACATTAAAGGTGAATAAGACGTATGAGGAACCTGATTAGATTTAAACCATTCCCGGAATGAAATTTTAATTAATATAAATGGTGAGACTAACAAATGTACCGACCGGGAGATCCTTACGTAATCAAGAAAATAACAAGTTAACCATTTTTATGCCTTATAGTAAAATGCAATAAAAGACAACCATACCATGTTGTTTTTGGATTTCCGGATAAATCCGATAGTAAAACAATTCATCTGGTCACATATGATTAATGAAACATAGAACCTGTTAAAAAAGCATCAAAAAATATTTTGGATTTAAACTTTTTGATGTTATTATTTATGCGTTGTGTGGTATCCGGCAGAGTAGAATAGGACCACTCCAAGTCTTCCCGTGGATGTCGTAGAAGGCGACTTAGGAAATACAAGCTAAAAAAAGCTTATAAAAATCTTTGAGACCTCTCCAACCCGTCTGGCCAGCGCGGAGAGTGTAGGCCAAGTCCTCTGGCTGCTCTGGCCAAGTATGGCTCTAGTAGTACAGAGAGGGTCGTGCTCCTGTAGTGTAGACTAAAAAGACCTTGATTTTGATTTATGATGGATATCTTAAATTAAGATTTTAGTTTCCGCTTTATTTTTTTATATAAATATCTATATTATTGGTAAAAACCCCAGGGCACAACCACAAAATAATATAAGTTTTAACGTTCAGAACGTAAATTCGCGGCGTCCCCCGCATATCTCCCCCGTTCTCACACTTTAAAAAAACCTATTTGCTACCGTTGCTATTTGCACGCATTACGCGACGTCTCTTGTACGTACTTGAATTAATTCTGCGATGACGAAGGGGTTTTCTTAACATATTGTATACAATAAAAAAAATCCATATCGGTTTATAATAAATAAATACTATTTGAAGACGGTAAAAAAACTGCAGAAGTAGAAAGCACTAAATCTAAGGAAAGTTTAAAACCGCTCGCATCCTGGGCGGGTCGCTAGTAGCCCATAAATTAACGCACCGATAAAATGACACAGATACTTAGAAGCGCAGTGTAAAACGGCTGTAAATTGTGGAGAACACAGGATTAAAAATACGTTTGCGACAGACCGGAGGCTCTAGCTCTTGTGGCGCCCGTGTGCAACCAGTACCCTGGCGCCCGCTAGTAGGAGCGGTGTCAAACTGGAATACTTACAGTTATATTTTCCACAATTCGGCGTGTTTTCAAACGAATCAAAACAGGTGCCGGCACGCGCCTTTGGTAGCGACGCGACACTATGCCAATATAATATATCTGGTTTTAAAGTTGATTTCACGTACACATTGTAGTAACACGGGCGCAGGGTTTTGAGAACGCCGGTGCCGCGAGCGACGCATCTTACTATACTATACGCGAGCGAGGTATTGGCGCATTGGAGGGCGCTCGGGGCCCCCTTTTCAGAACATTTTATGAAATTTCGCAAACGAGCGATTTTTCCATACAAAAATCGCTCGGAGTCGAGTATTATACTTTCAAAAATAATACTCCAGACCCGGCGCCCGTGTGCGTCGCACACCCTGCACTACAACGTGATTTTGAACTCCCTAGCTATATTGAAATCTGGGAATCAGAATCCCTAATGGAACACAGAATTGCAAGAAAAAAAGGTGAAAAACCAAAAAGAAAATTAGGTTTCTCATACAAAGTCGCCGATCAGCTGGACGAATTTCTATGAAAGGTTAAATTTATTTTATCGTTTTTTACCTTATTTTCTTACAATTCTGTATTCCATTAGGGATTCTGATTCCCAGACTTCAATATAGCTAGGGGGTTCAAAATCACGCTGTATAGGTAAAGCCGAGGCGGCTTTACCTGTACAGCTGCGACAGACCGATCGTTGAAAAAATATTGTGTTTCATTTTCTTCGCTCGACAACATGAGTAGATATTTACATAATTAATGCTGTATTAATTTGGGAGTTATGCCACAGGTATGACGCTTCATAGAAGCTGAGTAATATTTATGCCTAACACTACTACAAACGAAACTTTACATCCGTGCACGTCTATGTGTAAGTTAACAATCAGGGTCGTCCCGTCACCGCAGAATTAATAGAAGTACTAACGTAAAAAATTGAGTTCCCTGCATTGGTCCCATAGGAAAAGTTGTTCATATCGACGGGCTGAATCACCCCTTCAAGGATCGGACATGGCTTTCTTTACATATTGTATTGTGTAATGATGACAGTACAGACTGTGGTAATTCTACAAAATCTTCAGGCAGTGCCACTGACAGTAGAGAAGGAAGTGTAAACGAGAAGAGCACAGACAATGAAATGCCTAGAAAAAATAATGTAAAGAAAGGTAAAATGAAAAAGAAAAGGGATTTAAGTAATAAATTCTTAAATGATGGGAAAGACGTCTTAAATTCTGTTACAGAAAGTGATAATTGTCATGACAGTAAAACAAGTATTATAGAAAAAAGAAAAAGTAGTGTTTCTCGCGGCCCGTCCCGACTTCGCACGAGAATATAAATAAATAAATATATACGGACATATCACACAGATTGACCTAGCCCCAAAGTAAGTTCGAGACTTGTGTTATGGGATACTAGGTCAACGATACTATATTTTATAACAAATACATATACCGCGTGATTTTTTACCTACGAACTATATTAAAATCCTGGAATTAGAATCCCTAACTAAATGCAGAAATGTAAGAAAAAAAAATAAAAACGAAAAAAAAATGTTGACTTCCCATAGAAATTCGCCCAGCTGATCGGCAATTTTGTATGGGAGGTCAAATTTTATTTTTCGTTTTTTACCTTTTTTTCCTACAGTTCTGTATCTAATTAGGGATTCCGATTCCAGGATTTTAATATAGTTCATAGGTACAAAATCACGCTGTATAGATACACATCCAAGACCCAGGCCAATCTGAAAAAGATCATTTTCCATCTTGACTTGGCCGGGATCGAACCCGGTCACTCCGTGTCGCAGGCTGGCGTGTTGACCGCTGCGCCACGGAGCTAGTCAAAAGTCGGAGAAGATATAGATATTTAAATAGCCTATGTTCATCAGGGATAATTTAGGATTCTAATGCAGAAAGAATTTTGCAAATCGGTCCAGTAGTTTCAGAGCCTATTCGATGCAAACAAACAATTAAATCTTTCTTCTTTTTAATATTAGTATAGATATAGAAGTATAGGTTAGTATAGATGACATGCGTAGACCTCTATGTGCGCAAAACTCAACGCTTTGTGTGCCTCTTGTAGCGTCACTGATGGCATATTTTGGTCGCTAACGAACAGGACGAGAACAATTTGCAATGCATTCCGCATCAGAACAATGCCCTATTAAAAAAGGACGCAGATTTTCCATAGAGCGGTTATGCTTTCCGTTTTCCTTACGTATTTCAAAATTGTCATCATTAGGAAGATTATTATCTTATTATTAGGGTCATCTTTAGATTTCGAGGTGATAGTCCGACTACCTTGGTCAGCGAACCCAGGGCCCCGAAGCACGACAGCAAAGGTTGCAATAAAAATAAATCTAATGTTAAAAAACTCAAAAGGTGATATGACAAATAAAAAGTAGGTATCCAGATTCCATTTAGTCATTTTGGTGTTATGGTGAAATCGAGAGATCTAGTCCAATCGCGATTTAGTCTGTTTGTGCATAGTCTTATTAAGAAGTAGTAATTTTATTTATTTCAAATTTTTAGTATCATAATACCATTCTTAAATCTCAATTTGCACTAGACAACTGGCGACAAAAGAAGGGTTTAATATTTATGCTTTATATTGGATACGAAAGACTCTGCAGGGAATTAATTATTCATATTGAATAAGGAATATTTGCGGTAGTTTCGCCTTCTTGTTTTATTTCCCTCCAGCAAGATTTTATTTGTTTCCGCCATTAGTTGGAAACAGTTAATTAAATGGATGCGTAGGTGCAAAAAATATGCTTTGCGGTTTTTCTGAAATGTATTGTGTTGTTGTTGCAAAAGCAACATGCTAGTTTTTTAAACAAAATATTGGTATATGTATAAAATTTTGAAATGTAGTAGGTATCATAAAATCTTGATTACATTTTCATCATTGTTTATTGTTGTTAGATATGATAAAAAAATCAGAGAAACTTGGAATGCCTAAGACAATACATGTCGTCGAACAAATTATTCAAAAATAAAGCATAACAACGTTGGAATTAAAGTCGAGCACACTCAAAAAGAGTGTTTTTGTTTGGTTTTAAATAATATTTCATATAAAAATATCAAACTAATCCTTATCCTTACTAATATTATAAATGCGAAAGTGAGTTTGTTTGTTTGTTACGCTTTCACGCCGTAACTACTGAACCGATTATCATGAAATTTTGCATACAAGTTCTCTGGAGTACGGAGAAGGACATAGGCTACCTTTTATCCCGGGAAAAAGTACTAATCCTGAGGGATCGACATTGACGCGGGCGGAGCCGCGGGCGAAAGCTAGTAATAATAATAATAAATTACGTTTATTTCCTGTTTCATCATGGATTTCCATCTACACCAACAAGCTAAATGTGGCCATAAAGTCTTATAGACCTAGGCTCTGCCTACCCCGCAAGGGAAAGAAACGTGACACTATGTATGTATCATAAATATTGAATAAAAATCAGTAATGATTTGATATTATAATAAAAAAATTACGCGTGGATAAAAGTAATCCTTGACAGTGGTTTTGCTACCGAAGCGATAGTATATCTTATCTTCCTGCCTTACATCACAGATTAGAAGTATCATAAATCTATACTATCTATATCCATTCATCTTTTCACGCTTTAACCATTGAATCAATTTGGATGAAATTTGGTACGGAGCTAGAGGCCCGGGTAAGGACATAGGGTACCTTTAATTCCAGGAAATTCAACTGTTCTCGAGGGATCGGCATTAACGCGGGCTTAGCCGCGGGCAAAAGCTAGTATTTATACATATAGAAAAAAGAGGCCTCTCATATATTACCAAACTAGCTTATCATCTTACTGACTGTAAGTATTTAAATCATGCGAGTGGAATTTGACCGGGTTCCCAGTGTCCAATTGAGAATGTCTAATTTTCAACATTCAAACCGGGTAAAAATAAAATAATGTCAGCCAGCTGCCCTGAAGATGGCACTGCTCAACGTTCAAAAGTTCAGTCACCAAAATTAAGCCGAACTTATCGATTTACAATAAGAACTTGTCCAAAAAATTGGATATCTGTAAAGTCGGATTATGGGTGATAATTTTTGTGATAATCGTCCTCCGTTATCACGAAGAGAGATAGATGCGTCACAAGCCGAAGGCATAGACCGATTGTGCCTCTCTATCGTTTGTTCCGCGCTCTCGCGTGCCCGCGGAACGTGACACTTTTTGTGACTTTTTATAAGGCATAATGACGTCAATTTTTTTTACTAAACTTGTGTCTGTATGATCATATTCTGAAGCTTTATTATAACGGGTGGCGCAAAAGTACTGGCACTAAAGAAAATACTTTTATTTTTTTTATATGACATTTTCTGTCATTCTGTTTTTGAAAATTGTGTAGTGAACAAATGTAAAATACACTGAAAATAAACATGGACCGTTTTACTCCCCAAGAACGTGGAATAATTGTGTGAGGGACGCTTTTCCAGGCCGAGTTATCTCTCGTTTTGGCGATTTGCCTTGGCCTGCAAGATCACCCGATCTGACCAGTCCAGACTTCTTTCTTTGGGGTTTTTTGAAATCTCGGGTGTATGTGAACAAGCCACAGACTCTCGCAGCTCTAAAAGAAAACATTCGTCAAGAAATAACGAACATATCGCAGGAAGTGTTACGGCAAGTTATGCAAAATGTCATAAATAGGGCTCAAATGTGTATCAACTCTGGAGGTCACCATTTAAAAGACATCATCTTTAAATCCTAATGGTACGAAATTTAATGGCACAAATATACATTTAAAAAAACCTAAATCTAGTTTTCTAATTTAGAAAAAATGTTATAGCTGAACCAAATAGGGTCTTTACTTTTGCGCCACCCGTTATAGTCAAACAGGCATATAGCCCACCTAATGGAATGCGGTTACCGGAGATATAAGAAATAATCTAGTAAGAAATAAACAGGCATAAAAATTTAAAAAAATACTTATCCCTCTTAGCTCTTGAGTGGGCTTCTGATCTCGTGTCCACGATTATGAGATTGGATGGAAAAAGTGCCTGAAAAGGCCTATTTTCTGAATAAATCTTTGAATCTTTGAATCTTTGGATAAGCTAATGATTAAATGACGAACTTGGTAGATTTATGCGAATTCCCGTGACGTAAGAGTGCTTAGCTCTTTACGACGAAACTGTATGTTAACAGTTGGGTTACTTCTTTCTCCTGCGCTAGTCTAGAAGAAATGAGAAATTGTTATACTATTGAAAAAAATCGTGTCGATTTATGGACGATAATTTAACGTGATAAAGGTGAAAGAGAGATAAATGCGTCACAAGCCAAACGCTTAGGCCGATTGTGCCTCTGTCGCTTGCACATGGAACGTGACACTTTTTCGTGCGTGCAGACGGCGGCCATCGATTTAGACTTTATCATGTCAAAATGACATGATAAAGTCTAAATCTCTGACTGCTCTGCGGCCAAGTATGGCTCTAGTAGTACAGAGAGGGTCGTGCTCCTGTAGTGGAGACTAAATAAGACCTGATGATGATGATGATGATGTCAAAATGAGAAATTGAACGTGTATTTTCCTTTGTTATAAAACGCAGTATGTTTTGAGAGATCTTGGTTCATAAAATCCCTATATATGTAAAGTAACAAAGACTTATTAATGCTTTTTGCGTCAAAAACTTATTCCCGCCCGAAATAAATGCATTATGAAATCTAAAACCTATCAATATAAATTTATTCCCAACTCTATCAGATGTTCCCAATAGTTATGAATGTTTTCTCCCAGCAAATATGAGAATTTTCCTTGAATATGTTTTTAAGGTAAGGGCGGCGGGCGGCCATGTAATCAATCTTCCCAAATAAATAAAACCTCGGATCTCCCAGATACGTACTGATAAAAAGGCGATCCGCTGTTTCGGTCAAGTGATTCCGATTGGGTCCGCCGCCCATGATACACTTTCTTGATTTGTTTTGTAGTAAAGAATCAGTTAGTTTAAGAAAGGTTCTTTAAATATCTTTTACGATATCTTTCGATTTTCCAGCAAGCTTTAAGGCGCTGTGCATCAGAAGAATACCGTATAACGTCTATTTTTTCGTCGCGCAATTAGCCTTATTTTCAATGAAAAAAATATGAGGTGCAGTTCAAAGATCAATATAAATGGTTACATCAAAATATTGTCAAAAAAGTATTTAAAATCTAGCAAAGTAAAATAGCAAAAATGCTATACCCAGAAAAAGTTTCGTCGCGAATTACTTGATATTTTCAGCGACAACTACCAACTTTTTTACGTCTATAAAAAGTATAGCTAAATGAGCCAGATGGATACCTAAAAAATACAATATTTAGTTATAATTATTAAATTAAAAGTAAAAATTAACACTGAAATGGCAGACACGGGTTTGAAATGAGACTAAGGACAGGCCAACGGTATCGCCACTTTCAACCGCTACAATCGGTTAAGGGATACAGCGCCTTAAATGTATGGGCTCATATCTAAAGAAACACTTGCTTGATTTGTTTTGTAGATAAAGAATCAATTAGTTTAAGAAAGGTTCTATTTAAATAACTTTTACGTTATTTTTTGATTTTCCAGCAAGCTTTAAGTGTATTCGTATGGGCTTATATCTAAAGGAATACAAGGTAAACTCTCTGTACATGAAATAAACTTAGTATCCCAATTGCAAAGTTGTGCAAACTGTTTAGTCTCAGACAGACACTTTCTTGATTCGTTTTGTAGTAAAGAATCAGTTTAAGAAAGGTTCATCAATAACTTTTACGATATCTTTGGATTTTCTAGCAAGCTTTAAATGTATTCGTATGGGCTCATATCTAAAGGAATACAACGTAAACTCTCTGTACATGAAATAAACTTAGTATTCAATTTCAAAGTTGTGTAGCAGCTAGGCTGCATTATAAATAGTGCAAACTGTTTAGACTCAGACAGAAGTTTTCTCCGTTTGCTAGACAGCTTATTTGCATGCATTCTTAGAGAAGAGGATTTTCCCGCTTTGTTACCGGAATAGTATAAAATATTGAGAATATGGTATTACGCGATATCAATGGCGACTCTCAGGACGGGAACAGTACTTTTTCCCGGGATAAAATGTACACAGATCATTCTCCGTATCCCAGACAACGGGTATGAAAAATTTCATGACGATCGGTTCAGTAGATAGGGCGTGAAGGCGTACCAAACAAACAAATTCACCTTCGCATTTATAATATTAGTTAGGATTAGTTAGGATATGCTCAATTTGTTTCAAATTACCGACTATTACGCAGGTTGTAAACAAAAGTGATAGTTTACCAATTCTATCAAATGCTATTTACATAAAAGTAAAAATTCTTGACCAAAAATAGGGGTGTGTAACGCTCGTTAATCTATCTCTCTCACCTTTTGTGGCAATAAGAATGGGAAAGAAACAAATCTGCGTCTTCCTCTTCGTCTTCAGGAAGACGCTGGATGCAGGCCGCTTCCAACCGGTCGTATTGGAGACCTTTCTTATAGATATTATTGACATATTATTGGCATTATGAATTAGTAATCTTCTCTCTAATACACCTATGTCTTTAATACACTATTTATTACAATTTTTTGCATGCCAGTGTCTGGTGAAATGTGAGAAACCTTTAATAACCCAATTACGTCTGTACGTGTACCACATTTGAAGCAAAATAAAGGATTTGTATTTGAGAATTATATTTTGTTGACTACTAATTATTGTACGTCTTTTAAAGACAGATCACAGAGACACCCATTTAAAGATAACATCTTCTGTAAGCTGTGTTCCGCAATAAAGAGATTTGTATTGTATTTGTATTTGTATTGATCCTTGGGTGCCTATGTCCAGCAGTGAACTTCTTGCGGCTGATATGATGATGAACAAACATGATATGATGATAAACAAACCTATATCTTCAAGTTGCAGACAACAGGGGATATTATACCACCTTTTCCAATTTAAAAATTTAGTTCTCGTTCAATAATTAGTAGAAAATAGAAGATAAAAGCAACAAAGTCTGAAACTCGTCAAAGACAATAAACTTGCGACTACGTTGGTACGAAAGTGGTTATATTTAAGATTTACTGCGTAATAAACCAAAATTAATCGTTATATTTGGCATCTACAATATCCGTAACATTTAATATTCAGATTGCCACTGCTATGACTCCAAACCTATATTTCATAGAATATGACATTTAACGAGAGCTTTTAGCCGTGAGAGTCCACAATAACACGATTGTGTCAGCTGGCAAAGCGGCCAAGTATATTTCATCAAAACCGTTTGTCTGTTGAGATTTCAGTACGCTGTTATTACCTGGCAGAGGGATTTAATATTTGTAATTGAATCTCTATTATGAACATTAGCCCTCATCATCATTTCGAGTAGGTGATACGGTCAATCGATTATGCGCACCCTGGTGTCAGAGTAATTCGGGACCGCCTCTCGGCCTCTGACGTGGTTCCTTTAACGACTACCAGATGGCAGCCGGGACCAACGACTTAACGTGCTTTCCGAAGCACGGAGTCATCTTAATTATCAGACAATCAGGTGATTCAAGCCTGGAATGTCCTAACCAAATTGGAAACAACTAAACGAAGTATGCTTCCCGTGGAAATCGAACCCACGGCCTTCGAGTCAAAGGCAAACGCCTTAACCACTGGACCACGGAGGCACGAAGAAAGTATTGCCGTATAATATAGCATAATATATACATATATAGTCGGCAATACCGACGAAATAGTACGTGAGTGACCCGTTTTTAGTACATAATAAAACTATTGATAGAAAAGACTAAGGATGGTCGACGTCGAAGGCCTAGAAAGCGATGGCGCGACAACCTCGACGTTTTTCAATGTGGTTGGTCCGAAACTTTATTGGACAGAGACAAGTGGAAGGAAATGGGGGAGACCTTTGTCCAGCAGTGGGACATTATAGGTAAATAGAAAATAGAATGCTAAATTACCAGCAATATACATAGTAGGCGTCACACTTACAAAAAAAAATATGCAACTTGATAATCAAAAGAAATCCCGGTTATCAGTCTGTAGTCATATTTTTTATATCCATTTCCTAAGTATATATACTTAGTGATTTAGTTATATGAAGATATTCAGTTGTTCGCCATTTCCTGGACAAATAGACGAGGTCATGTTTTTATGACAAATAGCGTATAGCGGCTTGCCGGACTCTTGACTAGTTGATGTTTTTACAGTTTTCCTTCCCTGTAAGTTGTGCCTGCCTTAGTTGAATTTGTTTAGTCTGATTAGTTATTTATTTTAATGATGAAAGACACATTAGGCAGGCTGCTAGTCTAAAAAATAAGAATACTTTTACAGTACTGAAGGTTTAGACTTACATGCGGTCACGGGAATGATGAAAGGAAGAATGCATAATTAAATGACCCATTCTTCATTATCGGAGATATATTAAGAGTAGGTATATCAAAATAGAATGCAAAATAAAACACTGCATCTGCATCGGAATCAATTTAGATAATATTGCAACAGTATATTGCATTTTGGATCAATATAGAACATGTGTGCTGTATGCATACTTAGATAAAGAAATATTTTCTTTTCGTTAAACCTAATTGATCATTACCTTTTGTTTTCTAGGCAAAAAGTCAAGCAGCAAGGCCGAAGGTAAGGTTGTTTGATTATGGCCTGTGCTTTACTAATTACTAACAGGAAAGGAAACTTCATGTACCTATAATACATATTTCTTTAAAAAAGAAACAACGGGTTCACTCCAGAAGTACGGGCAGAAATAAAGTTCCGCGCGATAGAAAGAGAGGGGGATATTAACTTTTTCTTCTACACCGCGCCGCGGCTTTCAGGTCATGTGTCCGTCTTACGAATTTGCGAGTTTAAATTTTTTGTGAAAAGCGCACAACGCCACTTTTCACACAAAAATACCCCAATAAAACTTGTCGGAAAGATGAATCTAATCTGGTATCTATATGTATGTAGGTAATAGAAAAGAAATCTTTGTTCTGCCAGCTGTATTGTCACTTATTATAAATACTGTAATAAAATTTTTTTGGAGCCTTACTTAACAGTGGCGTTAACTAGTGAGTGAAAAAATGGTTCTCAATAATGGGTACACATCCAAAATTCCTTTGTCATCACAAGTGTCTAGCCGCGTATAGAACTCGAGTAAAGCCTCTGCGTTTTTCGGAGGAAAGCTAATAACTTTTATTTTTAACACTAAAAGCCCGCATGCATGCACGATATGATTTTACGACGTTATTATACCGTGCAAGACTAATTGCATGTTGAGTCCTTAGCTTTATAAGTCATTATTATGTTATGAGAATTCCTAAAAATAACGGTTTATTCATGACATTTGAGTATTTTTCATGTATTTTCAGCTAGTTTCGTGACTCCGTGGAATTCGTTATTTCCGGAAGTGGTGGGTCAAATAACTTCATTAGCCACATCAAACTGATTTCTCGATAACATTTCGTCGGTTACTTATTACTTTTTAATGTGAACCGATTTCAGAAAAGGAGGAAGTTTGTAATAATTTAACATTTTATTCCTGTGTATACTTTGGATATTTTTTAGATTGGCCTGGGTCTAGAATGTTTATCTATATATGTATTTGTTATAAAATATAATATCGTTGAGTAAGTATCCCATAACACAAGTCTTAAACTTACTTTGAGGGCTCAATATGTGTGATTTGTCCCTATTTACATGTTTATTTTATATCTATATATATATATTATTCTGTTTTCTGTATAAACAGTGTACTATAAAACGGTTAGAACATGAAAGCGTAACAAACAAATATTCATATTTAATTACGCACTTATAAAATTTGTTAGAAGCTGCCTAAAGGCATCTGACATAGTTTAATGACGCCATTTATGATGACAGCCTAGACCAACGGCTTAACATGCTTTACGAAGCACTGATTATTTTTACTTAACTCATGATAAGATTTTAGAGAAACATGGAGGTACAGTCACCTGCAAAATTCTATATAATTATAGCCTAAAGCCGCTAAAGAAGTTTTCACTTTAAAAAAAAATTGCGTTACTCAAGGACTGAAACGATAGGCATGCGTGCGTAGGCGCGTCAAGGGAGACTATGTTCAACGAATGACTTCTCAAGACGAGCGATTTTCCCATTAAAAATCATTCGTTTTAGAGCAGTCGCATGGTGAAAAATAGCACTTAAGATGTAGAAAAAAAAATGCGCTTGTGAATACTCGCAATGTGACGTTGATCGGTAGAGCCGCCTCAAGATATTTTTTCAAACGAAACTCTAGCTTTAGTGAAAGCCTGAGACGCATCTGATAAGGTTTTAAACTAATCCTCAGTAGCTAATGATTCAGTGTTAATCGCGAACGTCATTCTTGTAGTAATCGCCTTGTTTATTTTTCCTAAATCTATTTTTTCCGCATCACTGACGTGCGAAGCGAAGACAAATGATTTCTTTCGAGTACAATACTGTCACTCGTCTTTCTGTTGAGTAAATGAAATAGGTATGTTGTTTTGCCATAACGAATGACTGTCTTTTGTTACTAAAAAACATCAATCTTCTTTATATAGTCTGTTGTCTAAAAGTCTAGCCGATATTGTTCGGTATTTATGCATGTGAATAATAATTAAACTATGTTTATCTATTCATCTCATCTTTTTTAGTTTTATTTTTACTATCGACCCTATCGACCCGGACCCCGGTTTCGCCAGCAGTGTACATATCAACCTTCCTCTTAATTCTTGAAATCCGTTGCGTAGTTTTAAAGATCTAAGCATATATGAGGACAAACAGATGAAAGCGACTGTGTTTTATACCATGTGGTGGTATATGTGTTTATCTCGTCGTCTTTATTCTTTAATAAACAACATTTGCATTCAAAGAAATTTAATTTGTTCAACGTTTGTTTCGAAATTATATTTTATTACTTGTACAAACGTTTGTTTGTAACGAGTTCTGCAGTCCGTGTTAAAAGGTAACCGCAGAAGGAAAACCATTTCGCATTTCGGTCCGCGCGTTCAACCGCTTTATTTTTAATTTCCAAAGGACTTTTCTGCATAAAACATTGCCAGTCCCTGTCTACATGCAAAAAAGAAAAATAACCAGCATAACCGAGCATAACAAGCACCTTAATTAAATTTTTGTTTGCTCGCGTCGACTGCTCGTATACTTTTAAATTTAGAAGAGTAAAGATAGAAATTTCGTAATCCAATGTCGGATAGTATTTTGGGACAGAAAGCAGATAAAAGTCAGCTGTGACTGTATATATGCAGTCTGTTTCTCGAGTTGGCGGGAAAGTAGTTCTTTCTTATTTGAACTAATGGAGCAACACAAATTTGCGATAATTATATTGTTTTACGCGGGGATGTATGATTGCATCACAATTTATTTAGTAGTCTAATAGACATCGCCGTTGTTATATCTTTTTTTATAAAACCTTATTTCATCCTCGACGTAACAAACAATTATTAAGTCTAAACCTAATAAAATATGATTTTTCATCATCATTCGCAAAGAGTCTTTTCTCAATAAAATAATTAACTTGTGGCATTATTTAATTTGTCATTAAATTTATTGTAAACACATGCCTGTCTGAAAGATTAATAATTGTAGAATGAATATGTACGGCTGGCCAACTTCAATTTCATTATATTTAAGTGCCATAGGTGTACGGAATGTTTTTTCCGCTTGCAATGACTTGTTAAATTTTATTCTTCTATTTTATGGACTTACTCGTATGTAAGAAAGACATTGTACATACCGCGTGATTTTGAACCTCTGAACTATTTTGAAATCCTGTAGTCAGAAGCCCTAATGAAATATAGAATTGCAAGCAAAATAGCGAAAAATCGATGAAAAAAATTAGGTTTCTCATACAAAGTCGCCGATTAACTGGACGAATTTCTATGGAAGGTCAAATTTTTTTTCTTTTTTTACCTTTTTTTCTTGCAATTCTGTATTCTATTAGGGCTTCTGATTCCAGGATTTCAGTATAGTTCTGAGGTTCAAAATCAAGCGGTAGGTATAGTATTGCTTGGCCGGTGGCTGGTGTAAAGTATGGCGTCGGGTACGCGCGCCCGGCCTCCCGAGCTGCTATTGCTTTTCCCCCTACCTGATATCTTCATTCTCTACCCAAATTTAACAAATTCCAATCATTCCCCAACTTAAAAATGGGCAGCAGCGTCGGAAGCACAAGAAGCCAAAGAAACTAAGCTTGCCAAACCGTTTGCCACGCGTGATGAGTATGGCAATAACTTCTCATGGAATGAAGAATCCTTGCGAGGGGCCTTTGTCCAGCAGTATACATCCTATGGCTGGAGTGATGATTGATGATGATGATTTAAATCCTAGTTCAGAATTAAATCCATCCATACTAATATTATTAATGCGGAAGTAACTTTGACTGTCAGTCTGTCATCTTTTCACGCTTCAACCATTGAACCAATTTAATTGAAATTTGGTATGAAGGTAGTTTGATGCCCGGGGAAGGGCATAGGGTACCTTTAATTCCGAATAATTGTACTGTTCCCGAGGGATTGACATTAACGCGGGCGGAGCCGTGGGCAATAGCTAGTTTCTCATAATTACACCGTGATAGCGCAAAACGCATAACTTTTTACACCGTCTGCTTTCCCGTGATACTCCAGTTGCTAACTGTGCCTGCATATTCAATTAACACGTGTAAATGATGTCCGATAAGTGTAATTAATGGTCGGATGGATCTGGGAAATCTATCTGAAAATCATCGTCAGTAATGAATAGATCTTAACTGAACACTTTCTCTATTTCGTTAAGGCGATCTATTGTTGTCTCTACTGAAATACGTACGCTTTGAAATAACGTAAAGTTTAAGAAAATATATTTTGACATTTGTAAAAATTGAGAAAAAGAGTTCTAGCCATACGAGAATATTTTGAATTTTCAAAGATCAAAGGGGTATATGAAATAGGTATGACACAACAACACAATGGTAGAGAATATATAATTTAAGCAAAAACATGTTTTATAGGCGTTTTACTTATATATTTTGTGAATTTTAAGTCGCTATATAAGAAACACCAGTAAGTTTTTTTATTTAGATTCATTGTTCAAGTTTTTTTGTAGGTTCAAAGCACTTTTGCCATCCAGGTCGTGTTCGCGTGTGTACACATCATATATATATATTATTATATGATCTAGATTTTGTGGATCATTTATTGGAAATACACAACATTTTTAGTCAAAAGTGTCATGTTAAAAGTGTACAAATCGACACAAAATGTAACACACAAACTTATTTTAGTTAGAGAGAACGTTATAGGTACTATTTGCGCATTTTATGAACAAACCCGAAGAGTTAAGTGTTAGTTCCCTTTATTATTTAAATAAAGCCGTCCTTTACCAATGTGTATCTAGAAGCATCTATTAACCAACGTTTATAAGTAAGCATTTATTGATCAACAACAATAGGCTAGTTTCCTGGGTCGTAATAATAACATACTCGTAACAATTAGGTCGTCAGTTAGATAATCAAAAAATATTGGACACGTATTTTTTCTTTTGTCAAATAAACAATAAATAATAAAGATGAAGCGCGTCAAAGTTCAGGAGTGTCGTCAAAATTTGCTAAAAATTGTAGCAAACTATGACGTCACACGGAACTTCAAAGGGCTATATCTTTATCATTTTTTGTTTAATCGACAAAAGAAAAAATACGTGTCCAATATTTTTTGAATATCTAATTGACGGACTAATTATATTTTTTTAGGAAACTAGCCTATTATTATACATTTTGCTTTATCAATCTTTATCTGAAACTTCCAGTGTACTAAAGTTAATACGAGCTGCTTGATAGGCCGCTACTGTTGTGACTTATTATCTATGAAACATCTAGATTTTCATCTGCGTTAGTTGCCTAGGCTCAAACCCAGGCTGCTAGTAGCTTACAAACACGAAAAGCATGTTGGTGGGCGTTAGGTGGAAAATGTAATCAAAGTAGTAATGGGTTGCTAGCCGCGCCTACTTATATGATTCATCAGATTTGCTCATCATCATCATCATCAGGTCTTTCTAGTCTCCACTGCAAGAGCATAACCCTCTGTACTACCAGAACCATACTTGGCCAGAACAGTCAGAGGATTTGGCCTACACCTCCTCGCTGGCCAGACGGGTTGGAGAGGTCCCATTGTTGTTCATGAGCTTTTGTTTAGCTTGTATTTCCTAAGTCGCCTCTTACGACATCCATGGGAAGACTTGGAGTGGTCCTATTCTACGCTGCTGGAAACCACACGGCTACCTGTCGGAAACCACACGGCAGATTTGCTCATAATTGTATATTAGTAGGCGATGCGGCTAGCAACCCATCACCTAAAGCCCACCAAAATGGTAAACCTGTCCTGGGATCCGTCAACCCCGCAATGGGAAGAAGACGTGATACTACGTATGTAAACACTAAAAATAACATACTTATCTGAATTTAGGTAGGGTAATTTAATCAGCCTAATTTTTTGTAAGTTTTCTACCGAGTGTCAGTATTTACAACCGCCGCTAAGTAAAAAGCATGGAGTTAGTA
Source organism: Elegia similella (assembly GCA_947532085.1). NCBI lineage: Eukaryota > Metazoa > Arthropoda > Insecta > Lepidoptera > Pyralidae > Elegia > Elegia similella. Next base: position 24,169,915 of record OX383930.1, read on the forward strand.
TTATTATTTACCTTTAGCCCCCCACTATGCCTTTTTTGTCCAAAGTAAGGTATTTGTATAAATCAATCAATAATAATATAATAGACTAGCATTCGCCCGCGGCTCCGCCCGCGTCAATGTCGATCCCTCGGGAATAGTACTTTTTCCCGGGATAAAAGGTAGCCTATGTCCTTCTCCGTACTCCAGAGAACTTGTATGCAAAATTTCATGATGATCGGTTTAGTAGTTACGGCGTGAAAGCGTAACAAACAAACAAACTCACTTTCGCATTTATAATATTAGTTAGGATTCAGTCAAAAGCGTTAATAGAAACGAAGTCTAGTTCAGTAGATATTTCCTGGAAGTGATATCCCGACCTATCCGTTTCACTTCTCCCATGTCAAAGTTATCGCAACGCAAACTGTTGACTCGATGACAGGCCGCCTCTGGCTATGACTTAATCTACGGAAATCCCCGCTTTGCGGTTAGGCGGCTCAGAATTAGTTAATAAAGCTTATGCCGAGGCCAGTTTCTGTGCAGATGCAGTAGGTATGAAAGCAATCTTCACTGGCTGTGTAACTTTATTACTATGCTACTTACTTTTTCATGAAAATGAAAATCTCCCGTCAAGGAGTTACGTGGGTTTTGGCGGGAATTTCGGCGGACTGCACGGTTTTTGTTTTGAATTGTTTTGCAAATTGCTTCTAGTGGACTTTATAACGTGAAATCGGTGTAATTTGGTGTTATAAATGCCCATGTTTATGAACAATGTGTGGAATAACTAAAATAAAGTGTCATGGTGCGGCTGTAGTGAGATTTACTTAGAGGGCTGGTGTTTGCTCGCCTCATTGCGTCGTTTATGATCAAGCCAGTGGATTCATGGGAATTGTCGCCAGGGGCTCCGTCGAAATCAGCGAAATGAATTACACCATCGTTTCGTTGATACTGCATGAATAACTCGAAATATAACTAGACACTGGCTAAAATAAGCTTCTAAATGAAGTTTGCGAGAAAAAAAGAAAAAAAAAGAAGGTATTTGACATAACGATATTTTCGTTTTCTTGCTGTTCTAAGGTTCTAGCAGACTAAAGGTTATTCTTAAGACATGGCGTCTCATAAACAACCTTTAACACAAATATCTTCTTATGAGTGTGATTGAATTATACTAGTGTCAAATTATTCAAGTTGCTAATTACTTATCTGACATAGGTTAACGATCTAACGAGCGTATTTTTACGTCTTTACTTATATTAATTCTGTGTCTTTAACGTGCGATATGTATTATCTAGTATGCAGTAAAGTTGAAGGTGCCTGCGCTTTGCCTTAGTCTTTTTTATAAATGAATTATGGTGTAATTCATATCGTTGATTCGACGGAGCCCCAGGCGAAAATTCCCACTAATCCACTGGTTTGATCATAGACGACACAGCAATGTCAACGTGCTGCGTCGTAAATATCAATTAGCCGCACCATGACAGTTTATTTTCGTAATTCAACAGAATGTTTATAAACATGAGCATTTTAACACCAAATTACACCGATTTTACACTAGATGCAATTTGTAAAACAGTCCGTAATAAAAAACCGCGCAGTCCGTCGCAATTCCCGCCAAGAACTCACCGTCTTATTATTAAACGAGGACTAACTTTAGTACCTGTTTTAAACCATTATCCGACCAAAATAAGTAGACACTTATCACTTTGAAGTTTGGTCAACTGTCATTGTCAATTTGTTTTGGACATAATAATGGTTGTTTTATAATGACTGGATGTATTTTGTTTAATTCAGATCGAGTTTTGTTCGAAAATTTAATGAGAACAGAACAGCTGATTAGATTAAGACGTCTAAATTATAAAGTTACTCATTTGTGAAGTTATATGAGGCAGTAAACTACTACTACTCCAATTACGACACTTCGTACAGTAAGCCAAGGAGATATCTGACCCCGCCATGTCTTAAATTTTCTCTTAAACTAAAAGTAATATTAACGTGAAAATGTCTAATCAGGAAGTATTAATTAAAATCTTAATATTATTTTTTTATTATGGAGAAAATTCAAGATAGGTAGATGCCGGGGTCAGGTATCTCCTTGGCTGACTGTACTATGTCATTACGATATAAATTCACTTGCATAGTTAGCCTGTTATATGTTTCGCCATAATGTCACCTCGTTAAACGACTCTTAATTTTTAAGTAGGTGAATTTGTAATTATTATAAGTACGAGTATAACTTGCCATGTCGTATTACAGTGTAAAGATGCAATTATATTGCGCCACATTGCATGTGCAATATTGTTTAAGAATGGTTATGCGATAATGGGAGAATGGTCGCAATAAGGCTTAGCAATATGTTTGTAATCGGAGTAAAATGGCTATCGTCATCTAGATGGTCGTGTTGTGTGACAGTGCTCAAGTTTATTGAAGTTAGATTGTTACCAGTAATAACTTTGAAACAAGTAGGTTAACAAGAAAAGTTTATATTGTTCTTTAAATTGACGACTTGGCGATCAAAATTAGGATTAGAAATAATTCTCTATAGTTTTTGGTTCGAATTTAGGTATCATTGATTCATATTTAGATAAGAGTTCATTCGTCATCCTCCTCAACGCAATTCCCTCTCTTTGCATTCAATACAACTCTGGAATGCCTTACCGGAAGACATTCGACAGGTATCAAATAGATTCATTTTCAAGAAAAAGCTGCATTGCATACTTTTCTTTCTGAACTCTACCCAGTAGATTAATTCATCATTTCTCACTATTTTGTATATGTATGTATATTTTGTATCTATAAATATTTATTTAACTAAATACTAAGTATTTTACTATCACTTAGTATCTATCTATCATTCCTTCCTTTTAATATTTCTATCTCTCATATTTATTTCCTAATTTACCACCTATTTTTTATCTGTTTATCCTTCTCGGGGTTGACTGGGAGAGAATGCTTTAATGGTTCAAAAATAAAACACAATATAAACAACAGTCTACACATACCTTCATGTTCTACCTTTTACATCGGGGGAATCAATTAGGGGTAGTAATGTAAAACATATAATTTTTATAGAACTCGAAGAAACATTAAAAAGCTTTTAGCAGGTTTCCTTCAGGGGCCAAGCGATGGCATAATTTTTCTTTTATCAAAATTTATGTTTACTTTGAACATTCGTTGTTCCACTTCAGCCGATATTTGTAAAACAACATAAGAAGTTTTATCGTAAGCAAACACGAAGCTCTGCGAAGCAAGGTCATCCAAACCATCGAATATATTTTGTAAAAATATTTATTTTAGCTATTGATAGAGAGGTTAAAAAATATAACTATTATTTGGAGGAGTGAACGGGGTGAATGAATAAATCATTCTTTAACTGTTGAGTTTTGGTAGCCGCTGTGTTGTTATTGTCTTTCTTAAACCTACTTCAGAAAAAGAAGAAAGATTATCACATCGGTTTTTTTAGTGTTTGTTACCTCAGAACTAAGTAAGTAAGTATTTTATTTAAAAGCACACAAAAAAATAACAAAAAAACACACAAGTGAAAGATACAAAAATATAAATAAAAGTATAAATAAAAAAGAATATATAAAATAACAAATAAAAAACATAATGGTGCTCTCAAAAGGGGTCCAGTTCAGCGGTACACAACGGCCAGCGCTGGTCTTCCATTGGGCCCTTTGATGACGTCACGGAAATATGTAATTATATAAAATATGTCATACATTTGAACTCCGTAATTTTTGAACTGATTTTAAATGACAATACAATTCAGGGTTCAATTCACTCATAATAAGAGTATTAGTTATCCAAAATCCAGTCAAAATGTCAAGACAATCTCGTATTTGTTCTTGAAAAGCAGTAAACCATGGCCCAACTTTCCACTTTAAGCTCGTTACGTAAATTCAATATACTTAATGTCAACCTTCAAGCGTTTAAAACTCGACAAGTAGTTTAATTACGAAGTGTAATGTCAATTCTAGCGTTGTTAAATATATTGCTGTAAGTTTTGGTTAGAACCTTTGGGTTTTAAAAGGCTTACTTTAGTCACCTATACCTTTAATTTTGTTTCGATAATCTTCAAGTTCACAAATTTGAATATTTGGGAAAGAGTTGTTTTTAAATTCATCGTCATCATTTCGTGTAGGTGTCACGGTCAATCGACCATGAACACCCTGGTGTCAGAGTTTTTCGGAACCGCCTCTCGGCCTCTGACGTGGTTCCTTCAGAACCACGGGACCACCGGCTTAACGTGCCTTCGGAAGCACGGAATCATCTTTATTATCAGACAATCAGGTGATTCAAGCCTGCATTGTCCTAACCAAACTGGAAATAACTAAACAAAGTATGTTTCCGGTGGGAATCGAACCCACGACCCCCGGGTTAACAGGCAAACGCCTTAACCACTGGACCACGGAGGCTGTTTTTAAATTAGGGTCATTATTATATTAAATGGAAGAGGAAAGTTTACTTATATTTATAAAAGACTAGCTGTACCCGCAGCTCCGTTCGCGTTGTTATGGGGGCTACGCACGTCTTATCATAACTGGAGATAAATAAGTAGTTAACTTATAGTTTCGCCATGTCAGTCCGTCTGTCCTGCTCAAGTCAAGAATTAAGAGATTCCTGGGAAATAAATTATTTCTACTAAGTCTTAAGGCTACTATTTATATGTAAGAAATAAACAGTCAAATGAAAAGCAGATTTCGTTAATGACAGAAAAAGAACGGGTTGCATTATCCTGTGTCCTGTACGTCTAAGTGTTTATCTACCTGTTATCTAGCCAACATGTTCTGAAGTTTTATTAAACAGGTAAATTTACCTCACAAGTTAATTGAATATGACTTATTAAAAAGGGGCAATGCAATGTTAATCCTTACTAATATTATAAACGCGAAAGTTTGTAAGTATGTATAAAAGTATGGATGTTTGTTCCTCAATCACGCCAAAACGGCTGAATGGATGTTGACGAAATTTTGCGCACAGGTAGGTTATTACCTGGATTAACTAAAAGACTAGAGATTAACTAAAGACTCAACACGCCAGCTTGCGACACGGAGTGACCGGGTTCGATCCCCGGCCAGGTCGAGATGGAAAATGATCTTTTTCAGATTGGCCTGGGTCTTGGATGTGTATCTATATATGTATTTGTTATAAAATATAGTATCGTTGAGTTAGTATCCCATAACACAAGTCTCGAACTTACTTTGGGGCTAGCTCAGTCTGTGTGATTTGTCCGCATATATTTATATTTATTTATATTTTATATTAACACATAGTCCTTTCATCTCGGAATCTATATCTAATAAGCATGCAACTTCAAATACATTGAGTATACATGCCATTAAGTAACACTATTCAAATTTAGTAGCCGTGTGGTATCCGGCAGAGTACCACTCCAAGTCTTTCCGTGGCTGTCGTAGAAGGCGACTTAGGAAATACAAGCTAAACAAAGCTTTTAAACATCTGTGAGACCTCTCCAACACGTCTGGCCAGAGCGTGGAGAGTGTAGGCCAAGTCCTCTGCTGCTCTGGCCAAGTATGGCTCTAGTAGTACAGAGATGGTCGTGCTCCTGTAGTGGAGACTAAAAAGGACCTGATGATGATGATGATGATTCAAATTTAATGATTGATTTCAAATTGTAGAGGTAGTGATGAGTTCACTTCCTCTTCAATTTGAGAGTATTCAAGAGTTATATTAGACTAGCTTTCGCCCGCGGATCCGCCCGCGTCAATGTCGATCCCTCAGGAGCAATCCTTTTTCCCGGGATAAAATGTGCCCTATGTCCTTTTCCGTATCTCAGGTAAGTTGTATACAAAATTTCATGATGATCGGTTCAGTACTAAAGGCGTGAAGGCGTAACAAACAAACAAAGTCACTATCGCATTTATAATATTAGTTGGATAATAAAAACGTCATCATTGCACCGTATTCTAACCTCTACATAATTGAATGCAAATATGAAACGCCATTCAACAAAATTAATTGCCCGCATCATTGGGTTTATTTAGTTATTATTATAGCCACTGTCGCGCAAGTTCACAATGGTGTTAAGGTCAGCGCGAAAACTCTTTGCGCAACGTTTGTTTTTTTTAAATGAACGAAGGCACCGAGTTGTTTTCTTAAAATGCCATTTTGGGTGTTCATTTCTATTTACAAGTCATTACTTGTTAATAACGTGGAAAAAATAGGGATTGGGCTATTCATCATCATCATCATCATTTCGTGTAGGTGGCATGGTCAATAGACCACGCACACCCTGGTGTCAGAGTACTTCGGAACCGCCTCTCGGCCTCTGACGTGGTTCCTTTACGACTACCAAATGGCAGCCGCCACCAACGGCTTTACGTGCCATCCAAAGCACGGAATCATCTTTATTATTAGACAATCAGGAAAATATGCTACCCGTGGGAATCGAATCGTCCCATAGGAAGAGTTGTTCATATCGACGGGCTGAATCACCCCTTTAAGGGTTCAGAACGATAAAAATTTCACTATGTATAAAAGTGTAGAAGAATATAATATTTATTGTACCTTACTATAAGCCTTAGTTGATCTTGAAAGAACGTACATACATTTAATAGGTATAAAATTGTTTGTTAAATGTGGTATGGTCGTATATGCTCTGCAAATTTGCAAAGATTTCGTTTAGCGAAAGCGTGAGTTGACCAAGGCCTTATAAATCAATAGTCACGAAGACTTGGTGTCATGATGTTCAAAGGTTGGCAGTTGCAATATGTCTAATTAACTTCTAAATATTTGCCGAATTTGCAAGGTTTCGCTCGAGTGACGTTCCCATTGCACCTACATCAAACACACACGATTTGTTACTAAATATAGATATTTAGTAACAATTCGTGTGTTTGATTGGATTAGGTATTACTTAAAAATTGGCATTATAAAACGTGAACTGTTATAGTAATCAAAATATTTGTGATTATAGGGCGTTTTGAAAAAAGTTGAAGTGGGATTGGGCGGGTCACGTCTGCTGAATGCATCCGGACCGATGGGCCACTTTAGTTACGAAGTGGACTCCAGGGTTACAGGAATCGTGGTAGGCCTAGGAATCGTTGGTGTGTGACGATATAAAGAGGTTCGAAAGCATCTGGTCGGATGTGGCGCGGGATAGAAAGGTATGGCAAATGGTTTAATAGGCGCTTAAGTATTCGCCTGTAAAAAAACCGGCCAAGTGCGAGTTGGACTCGCGCACGAAGGGTTTCGTACATTATATATAATAAATTTGAAATTTTTTAAAAATATTTTTTATTAAATGATATGATATATCAAAATTAATGCTTTTCACAAAATTTCCTTTATCTGTGCTATAAGACGTTGCTTCGTACCAAATTTCAAGATTCTAAGTTAATGGGAAGTACCCCCGTAGGATTTGATTCCGAAGAAACACGAAAATTTGCGGCATACCGTATCTTTTCGTATTGCGTTAGCTTAGAAGTTAGATTTTTTTCACAACTCTAAGGGACAGTAGACCTGAGTATTTGATATGAATTTCAGCTCGATACCTCTACGCGTTCCTAAAAAATGGTCTTGACAGACGGACATACAGACAGACGGACAACCGAGTGATCCTATAAGGGTTCCGTTTTGTGCTTTTGAGGTACAGAACCCTAAAAGTAGAAATATGATACGATTTTCATTTCTCCCTGACTACCAAAGGACAAAATAAGTAGGTCAGTGTTGGCAAGTCACTTTCTCCCATTTTTCTTTACAAAGAATAGCACTGTCATCGTGATACATCTAACACTACTGGTAAGTTCAGGGCCATCCCCTAAAATGAACGTCATTTTAGGTCGTCTGGTCGGCGTCACATGGCTGAAGTATGAAATCAATAGTCTGGTGTCTCGCGAATTAGAATACCACATTACTTATGAATGACTTAACTTATTCATATAATTTTATTGATTTTAGATATTTCAACGTTTGTTATAACTTATTTGCCATTTAGTGATTGTCCTCCTTTTATTTCTTTATAAATAAAGATATAGGGACATAAAACACAAATTGAGCTAGCCCTACAGTAAGTTGTGAACTTGTATCGTAGGATACTAACTCAACGATACTATATTTTATGATAGATACTTATATAGATAAACATCCAAGACCCAGGACAATCTGAAAAAGATCGTTTTCTATCATGACCTGACCGGCGATCGAACCCGAGCACTCTCGTGTCTCGCCAATTTTATTTCATAGCACTTACGCACATGTAAGCCAAAGCAAGTTACACAGAATAATTTATGTTTTGTTTGTTTCGTGTGTGTCAGTGGCCAACACTGGTGTCAGATTTTGCAGCTGCTTAAAGGCATCTGACATAGCTAACCAACGGCTTAACGTGACTTCAGAAGCACGGAAGAGCTCGAGAATAGTTTGTACCACTTGCGGTCACTCATCACAGTGGGGACTGCGCCCAGGGTTGCTTAACTTACATAAGCGTTATTAATGTTCACGACCATTTGGCCATCGGCCTCCTCAACAATTAGATAAAACAAAAAATAATAAAGGTTGTAAACTTATTATATTATTCATAGTAATTTTGCTATTTGGGGTGGAGACAAACCAAATCAAAGATACTTTAAATCGGACCAACCTTTCTTAAGTTATAAATGGTGTGCAGCAGGTGCCTTTTGATCGCAGGTTCCCAGTTCGATCCCAGGTTAGGTCAAGAAACTAAACTATCTTTTTCAGATTGTCTTGGGTTTTGGATGTCTATCTATAATTATATCTTTTATTAAATATTCTAACGTTGAGTTACTATCTCACGTCACAAATTCACATATTAGCTTAGGAGTAACTCAGTCTGTGGGATTTGTATATTCAGTATATGAAGTTTTGCTATTAAGAAATTCTTTAATTAAGCGTTGAAAAGAACTGCGATTAAAAATATATCGCCTAATATATGCCTGTATACTTAAAGGTTGTTACTCTTTACACGAAGTCTCTTCAGAGTTCTAGTACGAATTCGTATGTAAGTATGTGTAGATGTAACGTGATATCGGGCGCGCGTACTCGATGTTCTTATCGGTAACCTGCCTGTAACCAGCGGCTAAACAGTTAAGGAAGACATCTTTGAACACACTCGTATCTTTATTAAAAATACGCGTTCGAGAACCTTCTCAAACCCGAAATCTATATCTGCAGCTGCAGAAGCTGTTGATTTTAGTTCCGTAAGCTCTAGAACATGGTTGAAAAATTATTTCAAAGAAAGTCATCAATAGGGAGAGGGTAACGTCCTTTCAAATTTCATGACTTCTGTCAAATTTAATTGTAACAACGTAATTGCTAATTTAGATTATGAAAACTACCCATTTAGTTCCTTTGAAACTATAATAACAAAGTAAAGCAAATAATTTACCTAGAGGATTCAATTTACTTTACTATTATAAAGTAAATTTAGCTTCGGGAAGAAAACACTGCCACATCTGCTGTGTAAAGCGCTTTATTCTAATGAAGCGTCCCACCACACCTGTGGTCGTTTCTCCATCCTCGGTCGCCTGCATCGCAAATTCCCTCTTGTCTAATATCCACTGCTACGGTGGCATCTTAACTGGAGCACAGTAATACGCTAATTATGACTATTACTTATTTGTATTTGATACGAGACTGACATGTAACCGTAACGTCATCTTTCATACAAAAGTCTGCAAAGTCCATATAGAAGTTGCGTAAAAAGTCGTGTGTAAGTTGCGGATAGTATTTTAAAATAACAGTTTCAACCTTATTACTTTTATTATATTACTTTTATTTCACAAGACGACACTAACCTTATACGGCTATGGACTTTTGCAGGTGATTGTACAATTACGTATTAGACCGTCGTCCCAACACGATTTTCTGATGTATAAGATAGTGTTTAGGGACTATAATATATGGATGGGCACTATATTAGTGAACGAAGAGAGAGAGAGAACATAAATATCCAATTTCTTACATCCAGTTAGGAAGCGTATACAAGTTATGGAAGTTAGAAAATATCAAAATTCGTTAAAAAAATGTAGGAGTTAAAAAAATATTTATGAGTACGTACGGTCGGCAGTATTGTTTTGAGCAGTTTAGATCGATTTCTGTCACGGTACTAGAAAGCGTTTGCCCTAACTTCGCCATAGTTAGTTGCCATATATCCAAAATGTATGTATTTGATTATGTGATGAAATCATATTCAGGAGTTAGGACTCCTTTTATACACTAATTAAAACTCTTTCTTTCTTATTTCCTACGAAACTTTCTCAAGATATAAAGTTTTATATGTGGCAGTCAGCCGTGACCCAGTGGTCAAGTGCTTTCTGAAACCGTCACAGACATTTAAAAACGGCTCAAAATATTATTGCCGACCGTGCTTATAAATAATTTTAACACAATCATTCATAAATTAAATTAAAAAAAAAAATCAGACTTCCATAATTTCTATACTCTTTCTTACCGGATGGAAGAGATTGTATATTTGTGTTCACTAATAAATCCATATAATATTGTCCCTATCCATAAAAAAAAATAACTGCTTGCACTCCGGGAATGCCGGCAGAAGTGAAAACTTGAACATTAACGTAGGACAATATAACCTAGGCTACATTATCTGTGCAGCAGGAGCAGGCAACCCTTTTTCGCAGTAGAAAGCGAGGGGGGCGGCCAGCGGTCAAGTCATGTGTCCGTCTTAAGAGTTTAACATTTTTTACCAATCCCCAAAAGTGCACAACTTTTTACTTCGAAAATTGGCCGAAGGTAACGCTCTATTCTAATAAAGTGCCCCACCACACCTATGGTCATTATCTTCATCCTCGCTTGCACCGTTAATTCCCTCACGTCTATCCTCCCGGATTTTCGGCTAATTTCCCTGCAGGTGGCATCTTAATTAAAGCTGACGTTAATAGGGTAACCTGTGACTAGAGGTGGTCAGTTTAGATTTAGGTAATATTTCCTTATCGTGTGTGTACTATACAACATGTTTTGATATAACCTAATTATTACGGAATTAAATACAATAATCACGTAATCACGTCTTTAGTCATTACGAGATAGACATAAACATGCGAGCTGGACATGAGACCCATAGGCCAAGTAATTTAATTATAATAAAAACAAATCCTGTACATCTAGTAGAACTTTAGATTTTAATACGGTTATCCTAATCCTAACTAAAACTATAAATGCGCCAGTGAGTTTGTTTGATACGCTTTCACGTTGTAACTACATCCGATCATCATGAAATTTTGCATCCACGTTATCTGGGGTACGGAGAAGGACATAGGGTAAATTTTATCCCGGGAAAAGTACTGTTCCCGAGGGATCGACATAGACGCGGGCGGAGCCGCGGGCGAAAGCTAGTTATAAATATATGATGATAGTATATATATGAGCAGCAGACCCCGGACTTTAGAGCGATCCAGTTGAGGATGAAACTAGGAAAACGGTATGTTGAGAGAGAGAGAGAAGGATAAGATTTTCTATACATATATTAAAAAAGTAGCGATTTTCTGGAAATTCGTAACTGCGCTGAACATACCTATCGATATTGGTTACAAATCACGTATTTCGAAAAAAAATCTGTTTGTAACAGTATCACGAAAAAATAACTGACCTGTTTTAATATCTTTTCGTAATCTTATGCATAGTTTATCCCAGCAAATGTAAGGTTTCCGTAGGAATAAGCACGCGAGCGAAGCCGCAAGTGTAAATTAGTTTTATATAATGTATAATCAATCATAGATATCAATGATAATTCAAACTGGAAATATAATATTTAACTATTGAAACAACTAAGAATAATCGAAACAATTTGAACAGGAAAAATATCACCGTATTTTCAAATTCCGTCGGGAAACAATTGCGATTTTCCGTATGGAAAATTCAATTTGCGGCCTGCCTTACTTTCCATAAGAATTGAGATGCGGCTGGTTCTTCCAAGGCACCGGTTGTTTGCCGGATTTTCCTGGGCCGTTACAGGCAAATGCACAAAACATTTTACTTAAACCCACAACCGGACACAAAAGCTGTCTTTGTTAAAGGGATTTAAATTCAAAAATACTTGTGGCACTTGCTTCTTTTGTACCTATTTCATAGGACTTTTTAGTAATCTTGTGCTTTTATTAAACTAAGTATTTACTGACCTCAAGATATTGAACTTATTTCTGTAAACGATTTCAAAGAACAACATATTTTGATAAGATTTGTTAACTTATGAAAATTGTATCAGACATACATAGTATCACGTCTTTATTCCTCACAAGGCCTAAGGCCATAAGACCGAAAGGCCACGTATCATTTATATTATATTTATCAGACAGAATGAGAATATACTTGCCGAATCGCCAGTGGACTACTATAGTAGTAGTGTTTGTTATATGGGCGAGCTGTTCCACTAATGGTCAGAAGAAGAAGCCTTCCCACTACTTGGTCACTGCAGGTCAAGTACTGTAGTATGATGGACCTCAATTTTTGTTAGATCATATATAAGTAGGCGACATTGACTTCACAGGGAAGGTGCGCCGAACTGATGCACAGATGGAATTTTGCCACCGACCCAAACTGCTGTTGTGGAGATATTCAAAGTATGTCTCACCTCACCGACTCTTGTCCGCTTCTGTCTATAGAGGGTGGTATTCAAAAAATACACAAAGCCGATAGCGACGTAGTCAAATGGATTGATAGCCTTCCATTCACCCTCTAAGATTTCATCTTCTGCTGCATGTCTACATTAAAACCATTCGCAAATAAATAGTAGGCGACATTATTCGGAAACTTCCTGTTTAGTTATCCTTGCCTGCAAGTACTCATTCAGCTTCTATACTGATCCAAACAGACATTACTTGACCAAACAATTTGAGTTAGGATTAAATGAAGGGATTAAATGATAAAACTACAAATAGGATTTGCACCTAGATCGTTACGAGGTACGAGTAGTCATTTACCGGAGAGAAATTCTCTGTTCTCATGAATTCCTTCTTACGGAAATTTGCGGGAAATTTCAAATAATTATCGAGAATTTCTTAATAATTCCCGCACTTGAGAGATAGAAGAAGAAATTCTCGAGAAAATTTTCCGACGGAAAACTCGTTTTCTCACCGTTCTCGAAAATTTCGAGCAAGCCACAACACTAAACGAAGGCGGGAGCAGAAAAGAGTTTACACTTTTATCATGTTTAAAGTAGGTCGCCTGATATTTTATGGAAGCTCATGAATGAAACGCGAATAGAATAAAATACGCTGTGTTGGACGTCTTAATACACAATAATTAATATTAAAGTACACCTGTTGTTTTACCCTGCGTGTCCTGCAACCTGCACACGCAAAAACCTGTACAATGCCACCGATAACGCTGTCAGTGGCAGAGTTCTAGTCAATACGAATTAATTACCCAATATAATTCAATATAATTCACCCAAGTCGACACGGTAGGAAGAATATTGAAATGATTACCAAATTTTTTTTTAGCTGAGCTGAAAATTACATTATCCTGCGTAGCGTAGCGTATTCTGCATTACTTAGGACAGGTCATTTTTTACTTATTGCTTATCGAAAGGCATCTGCATTTGATTGGATATTACAGCTACAACAATATGATTGAGTTTAAATTATAAGTATAGATGAGAAAATCCCATGGTCCGAGTTATTAATTAATAGAGGTATGGAGGTAAAGGTTGATTGAAATATAACAATAACCTCAATATTTTGGCTATACGCCATAAAACGTTTTATAACCGCATTAACCGTCAGCGGAATGCATGCGGTAGGAACTTCGATCATTAATACCAACTAGATAACGCATTTCGGAATCAATGTAGACGGTGCATCGTTGACGCATCTGAGATTTGCTGACGACATAGTGCTATTCGCCAATACATCCGAAGCTATCAATAGAATGATACAAGACCTTGCGATAGAAAGTGAAAAAGTAGGGCTAAAACTAAACCCAGAAAAGACTAGAGTGATGACAAATGGACAAAAGAACGCGGTACATTTAGGAAATACTGAAATCAACTACATTAATGAATACATTTATCTGGGGCAGCTCATAACAGAAAAACATCCTATGCTCGAGGAAGTAAAAAGAAGAATTGCGAACGGCTGGAGAAGATACTGGAGCTTGAGAGAGGCTATGAAAGACAAAACACTTCATATCAACACCAAAAGTAAACTGTTTAATAGCTGTGTCCTACCCAATCTTATGTATGGCTGTCAGTCGTGGACTCTAACTAAGGAAATGGCTAGCAAACTCGCAGCTTGCCAATACGCTATGGAGAGGAGTATGCTGAATATTAAGAGATCAGATAGACTGAAAAACCGCGTCATCAGAAATAAAACAAAAGTAATAGACGTAACACTGAAAATTAGAAGACTCAAGTGGAGATGGGCAGGGCACATGATAAGAGGTCAGGACAAATGGAGTAAGAAAGTGACAAGATGGTACCCCAGGGAAGGTAAAAGGAAAAGAGGCAGGCCGCAAAAAAGATGGGATGAGGATATCAGAGAAGTGGCAGGAGTGATGTGGAACAGAGTTGCTCAAGTAAGATCAGAATGGAAAAGGTTGGAGGAGGCCTTTGCCGATTGGCAAACAGATCTTCAAAATATAAAAAAATTACAAATACTAGAATAAGTTTTATATTTGCTTCAGAAAATTGTTATTAGGCTAAGTTATTGATCTGAATAAAGGCTATTATTATTATTATTATTATTATTATTATTAGAAAACGCATTACCTACAAAATCGTAGCAAAATTCTGTCCGCTCGAACATATAGCTATACATCTACATTGACTTACTAATAAACAGAGACTAAAGTTTTAAAACCATTTTAATATCAAGATATTTCAGACCATATCACCTTACAATAAAGTCGCTTTTTTTAAAACAATTACCTTATGCTTACGATTATTCGTCACGAAGACTAGCAAAGTAATAAATAACACCTGTCACTTAGAAACGAAGAATCATTTTGTCTAAGAACATCCATTGTGATGACAACCTTATTGCACTAATCATAAAGTACTTTTCTCGTTGATTACATTGCGAGTTACGTCGTTTTGTTTCGTTTCTGTTTGCTTCTTCAAATGTTTGTGCGGATGTTGGCTAGCTTGGCCAAACATTTCTTGCCGTGGTTGAAAATCGGCAACCTTTATTTAAAATATTTATTATTAGTTAAAAGGTAAAATGTATAAAATAGTTAATTTACCTACCGAAAATAAGATACTCGGGACGAAAAATTCTTTTTTCGGCCATTATTTCGACAAGTTTTTAGTGCACACTGCGGCATCGTGACACTTCGTTACGTTGGCTGTGTTTGGACCGAACTAAATAAAATAGCCCCACACTGCTTGAGTGAGGGGCTATTTGCCGAGCCGTTTTTTATGCGCTGACCCGACATCTAGTTGGGGTAGGAATGACACGCACAAGTCGCACAACTCACACAAATCGGATTAAGAGGGCACGAATGCGAAACTTGTCAATGAACATTCGTCTAGATGTCTATATCTATAACGACTACATGCCTGTTATTTATTATATATAAAACTTCAACATATTTTCTTAAAACTGTTAAACCTGAAAACACGATTAATAACAAAAGCCTCGATACTTTTATTTTGCAAACATAGCCCCTTTATTTGATGTTTGTGGTCAGAACGGCGAAACCTAAGGTCTTTAGCAATGATTTTTAGTTTCCTAGCTGAGCAATAACTAGTTCTAAAATCTGGTAAAGTTTTTTTACTCATTCATTAACCTCGTACTTTTATTTTAAATAATAATTATGTGATTTGGCGCTTACGCCCGTTAATTCTAGGACACCCGCTTGTGCCTACCCACTATCTTCTAATTTTTTACGCGTCCCTAATGGAACACAGAATTGTAAGAAAAAAAGGTAAAAAACGAAAAAAAAAATTTAACCTTTCATAGAAATTCCTCCAGCTGATCGACGACTTTGTATGGGAAGCCTAATTTTCTTTTTCGTTTTTTACCTTTTTTTCTTACAATCCTGTGTTCCATTAGGGATTCTGATTCCCAGATTTCAATAAAGCTAGGGGGTTCAAATCACGTTGTATATAGATAGATCATTTATTTTTTATAATATGGTGATACATTGGTGTTATGAGGTTCAAAAGGTGCAACATACTCTGCCCTATAAGGCGTAGAAATATTAAGATCTAAATTAAGATTTTACAATTAAACTTTGACAAGTCGATTTGAATTACATTTCCAATAACTTCTGCTTATTTAGTCAAATCTTTTCAATAATGGTTGATTAAAAACCACATATTTTAGTATACCTTAAAGACAAACAATCGGGTTAACAGCTTGTAACAAACTTTACGTGTAACTCCGTATTCGTATTTAACGTACTAATGTACCTCTAGAGTACTCTTAGAACACCAACATCGGCAATATCAGAAGTAATCTGCAAGTATTGTGATGGCACTGAGTGAAATTTGAAGATTTTCGCCAAATGTTTCCACAGTTTCATCGCTTTTCAATATGTTAAAGTATCTTGCGTTGTCGAATCTCGGTAGCTGGCAGATATCGATGAATTTGGATATCGATACAAATAAGGCACGTGCTGTCGCAAGCAATGACGTTGCAAGTTTGCAACACGTGTGTCGAACTTGCAATCGGATAATAGATAAAGCTCAAGGGATGAACACAGTACCAAGTAAAAGTTTTTGAAGTGAAGACTTTTCTAGCGGCGTTGTGCACTTTTTGGGATGGGTAAAGATGTTAACCTCGCGTCAGGACACGTGGCTTGATCGAAAATTCGTAAGACGGACACGTGACATTCCAAAATATTCAGAAATGCATAATGTTAAAGATTTCACTTCTGCCGGTACTCCCGGAGTGCAACCCGTTGCTTGCTCTTTTTTGGAACTATTTCGTGATTTTCCTCAATTTATACGATAAATGAATATAAATACAAAGTGTCCTATTCATTGGTTCACCCATTTGAAAGTATGTGGAAGAATATATGGTCGGATAAAAATGTATACCTGCCCCCGTAGCATGGCTACTATCTACAGCTCACGCCAGAGATAGATAAAAAAGCAGCCTACTTAATATTTATCGAAGCCCACCAATGAAAACGTAGTATTTATCTCATACGATTCGTAGCACGCATGCAGTCTAGAAACATTATTCATATTTCAAACACGAAACTACAAATAAACAATTAAAACCTCGTATGATTAAAGAAAACGAACGTATTAGACATAATTTATAAAATACCTAGTGATATTTACTTAAAAACTAAATATATTTGGGTTTATTTTTATTCAATATGGAAATAACGGAATGTAAATCGTGTACCAATCAAACGCAAACAACCACTTTACACTGACAGTACACATCTGTCATTAATCTGTCGGTAAAATGGTTCTTTCCGTTTGAGTTTTCGTTTCTCTCGCAAGATGGCGTACTAGTATCGGGCTTTTATTTTCGTAAAAATCATTCGTTTTTGTACTGTACATTAAAATATTATACTCATTATAGGTGTCTGACAGCTTGTAACTACGCAAAACAAAATATTTTGATTGTTTTATCACTTTAATGTTCGAAATGCGTATGAAACATATTTTATCTAGGCTTTGCTAAACCCCGATAAATTTATGCGATTTCGAGGTACCAACCTCGATTTTGCCTGCATTTGTCTATCGCGAGCTGTCAAACCCATGCTCGCAAGACGCGCGACTTGTAACGTATTTATGAATGAAATTTTACATTTTTTAGCGCGTGTGCCATGCTCACTGGGTTAAAAGACGCAAAACGCGATATTTTGTCTTTTTATCAACGGAGACAGTGAGCCATGCTACGGGGGCAGCTTCTACAGGTTAAAATGAACAATCTATCGAAAAAAACCAACCCGTAAAGTTTTGGCAACTTTTATATCTATCATCATCATCATCAACCTATACTCGTCCACTGCTGGACATAGGTCTCTACCATGGCACGCCACTGAGGTCGGTCTTGAGCTTTATATCTATAGTAACACAAAAATGAAAATGCATTGAATCATTTTCGAAAAGAAAAAACACAGAGTTCTAAATCTTAGTGGTTACTTCAAGCCGTCTTTGAAGAGGGACATATCGAAATATATACAATATCCGAGTCGTCTATCGCAGATCAAAGGGAAAAATGCGTCCAATTCGTCGAAGAAAGTAGTTATATCCTCTTGTAACGTTATGTTTCAGGCATTACAGCGTACGCCCGTAAGTTATTTCTTCCGCGCAACGGGTTATTTTTTATTGTGGAAAAAAGAGGAAATACTGAATGCGAGTGTTTATTTTTTTGCGTGACCACGCGTAACTTTTTATTGGGTCATTCGATTTTTTACGATTTATTTTTTATTGAGATAAGATTATAATATGAAAATCTTGAGCGTTTAAGATACGTGAAACGCAATAATTTCACAATAGTATAAATAGTTTGTTCCAATACACATAGTATTGACATGTACAATAAATAGAATCTATTTTACTTACATCCCAAAAGTCTATCTATGGCAGATAAGCAATTCATTTCCTTGGGCGTTATTTTTCGGGCAAAATGGCCATGAAATTGTCTCTGCTTCAGTTATGACCAATGAACCGTGAAAAGATGTATAACATTAAGTAATACATCTTTCATCGGCTCATTGATCTAGTGATTTAAGTACGACCCGTGAACGTCGATGTCCTCAAGGTCCACCATAGCCATATAATTTTAATTACTTTTCAGCTA
Organism: Elegia similella; assembly: GCA_947532085.1. Taxonomy (NCBI): domain Eukaryota; kingdom Metazoa; phylum Arthropoda; class Insecta; order Lepidoptera; family Pyralidae; genus Elegia; species Elegia similella. Next base: position 24,188,592 of record OX383930.1, read on the forward strand.
ATGTTGTTCCTGTGAGTATAATCAGGCAAAAAGAAAAATTTCATGGAATTTATGTGTAATCTTCTTTTCTATTGAGTTGTAAAATGGCTTTCCGTTTAATTAAATATGTTTCGACCAGTGCATTGCTACCGTTATTGCGTTCGTTTGCCTCATTCAGATCTTGTTGAGAGCAAGAAGTTGGTCTTTCTGGGCACACCAAGAGGTGACCCATAGATTGGATAGCGCCACAATCGCACTTACTATTGTTGGAGAAACCCCACCTGACTCTATTTTCGTGGCATCTACCAACACCAGCCCGCAGTCTGTCATGCACGCATAAATAATGATTAATATGCAATTTTTGACAGTGACTATTAATTATTAAGAAGAAACAAGTACATTTTTAGACGAAACTTTTACGATTTGTTATAATTCTTCTAATTTTAATAAAAATTTCGTACTAAAACAACCTGGATAATTACGCTGATATCATCAAATAATGGAGCTTTGATACGCTTTGGCTAAATCGAGCTGAACGTCTCAAAGGAATTGAGAGTGACATAATCTGTATTTTGGCGAACTCTTGTGACTTAACAAAATATATCTTGGAGCGTTTAGTCTTATTGGAGTAAAGATAACCCAATAGAAACCTTCACTATAAAGGAGAGCACTCACACTAGGTACTTCTTCAACCTTTTCTTCTCAGTGCTGACTGTTGGTCTTTTCATTCATCATTCAGTATATTCTTCTTTAGCTTTTCGTTTCCAGATATTGTTTACGGACATACAATTTATTTGGCACTATTTTATTTACGGGTAAGTTAAGTTATGCTTAGGAAAATTAACAACTGTCTTCAATGAACTGACGTACAGCGAATCAGACGTATCCGGAATGATTCAGCTGATTGAGTTTTTATGGTCTACGTAAGTTTTTACGAGCTTTGGTTTAGTATCTCCTGTCAGTCAATTATATTACAATCAAAAACCTAGTTCTCGGCGTTTGATACATACATAGTATCACATCTTTTTCCCTCGCGGAGTAGTCAGAGCCTAGGTCTATAAGGCCTTATGGCCGCACATTTAGCATGTTGGAGGGTGTAGACGGAAAACTGAATTAACTCATCACTATTTAGTGTTGGGTTGCTAGCCGCATCGCCTACTTACATGATTCCTTAGGTTATGGCCCATTTCCTCGGCTTTTACTAACAACAAACGTGAAACTAAAAGAAAAGGTTATATACGGAACAATTCGCGCGCGAGTCCGACTCGCACTTGGCCAATTAGTTAATCCTTTGCTTTTTGTTGCCTGTATGTTGCTTAGCCTCTGGAAAATTTTTATATTTTGTCTTGGTACGAAGTTTAAATTATGTAAGTTTAACTTATTTATGTATACATTAATAATTGTACCTAGTGGCTAAACAGTCTCCGTGGTCCAGTGGTTAAGTAAGGCGTTTGCCTGTTGACCCGGGGGTCGTGGGTTCGATTCCCACCGGAAGCATACTTTGTTTAGTTGTTTCCAGTTTGGTTAGGACATTGCAGGCGTGAATCACCCGATTGTCTGATAATAAAGATGATTCCGTGCTTCGGAAGGCACGTTAAGCCGGTGGTCCCGGCTGCCTTCTGGTAGTCGTTAAAGGAACCACGTCAGAGGCCGAGAGGTGGTTCCGAAGTACTCTGACACCAGGGTGTGCATGGTCGATTGACCGTGACACCTACTCGAAATGATGATGATTGTACATAGTATTTGTTATTTGATTTAAAGTAAAGCCAAAGCGTGTCAAAGTTCCATTAACCGTTCATCACCGTTGTGCTTGTAAAAAGTGTGTTTCTCCCGTTTTGAAATGCTAATTTTGAGAGTACTTCGGCGTATAGTTAATGAAGCGCGATGATTTGCGATGCTTCGTGCACATCTGAGCTATATAGCCGACGACTGTTAAGATCAAGGTTGTTCTTTATTGTTATTTGTTTGTATTGGGCGAATCAATGAATCGTACAATGTCAATCGTATCATATAATTTTTTTTTTCTAGGTCTCTATGTCCCACTGCTGGGCTAAAGCCTCCCCTCTTTCTGTCCACTTTTATCATATAACAGATATTAACAAATAAATATAGTATAGGGACATATCACACAAATTGATCTAGCCCCACAGTCAATTGTGAACTTGTGTCGTAGGATACTAACTCAACGATACTATATATTTTATAATAGATAAATATCCATGACCCAGGTCAATCTGAACAAGGTCATTTTCCACCATAACCTGGCCGAAGCCGGAGATCGAACCCGGGCATTCTTGTGTCTCAAGCTGGCGTGTTAACCACTGCGTCACAGAGCTCGCCATAATACGCCATCGCAGAATCATTTAAGATACGTAATAGTATCTTAAATGCTTCTAGGTGGTCTTTATTACGACTAAAAATATTATAAAAGCAACTCTATCGACAATTTCGCAAAGTAACTGCTTCACAGCAAATACAACGGTAAATATTTTCCCCAAGTCCACAGGGAAAAGAAGTTCATAGCTCCCGTATTTCTTCCATAAAAGTGTCACGTATTATTGTATCTATGTCAACTGTATGTTTACATATACAAAATATTTGGGTAAATACCATGGTCCCACAAACTACCACATCATGCTGTCAAAACGAACAACTTTTCCTATGAAAACAAACTTGAAACTAAAAAGAATCGACAGTTTCATACGAAAGCGTTCGGTTGGCCCGGTCATTAGTATGAAAATGTTGAATTGTTTTTTGAGTTCCCAGCATTGGTCCCATAGGAAAAGTTGGTGATTTTTTAATATTTTGGGGGACAAAGGTGTTTACCCTAACATCTTGTATATACCGCGTGATTTTGAACTACACTGAAAACCTGGAATCAGAATCCTTAATAGAGTATAGAATTGCAAGAAAAAGGGTGAAAATCGAAAAAAAAATAGGCTTCCCATACAAAGATGCCGATTAGCTGGGCGAATTTCCTATGGAACGTATTTTTTTCTTTTTTTACCTCTTTTTCTTGCAATTCTGTATGCCTTTAGGAATTCTGATTTCAGGATTTCAGATCAAAATTTCAAAATCACGCGTTATACTTGTACGCCTACCATAATGGACCCATGAGGCAACAAAGTGTTGAGCCACTTTCACGCTTAATGTTTCAACCAATCCTAGATTGCAGTTGCATCCAAACGCTGCTTTGTCCACCTGTCAGAGACTTTCAAATTATGCAATTTACTTACTCGATGCGAGGGATTCGTGCTGTATCGATTTGATGGACATTGCAACGAAGAGATCGCATCATAACGCAATTAGTTAATTACACAATCGATAAAAACAAGATTTTAGTGATAAGTTGGTAAAGTTATTGAAGGCAACATTTCCGTGTCAAGCAATTAAGTTTTTATATATATTTGATGCTAGCTTTTGGCCTTGGGCACAGAATTAATATAAGTTTGGGGCTCTGAGTTATTTTTTCACCATACCGAATTGTCTCCAGATAAAAGCAAAAAGTTAACTATAGGCAATAAATGCAGTTTTCATAATAAATGAATATCTCATAGAATAACTTAAGACTAACTTAAGATTTTATGTGAATCACGAGAATCCAATCAAACTTACATTAACGATTAACGGTACATTCTAATGATTACTATTATAATATCTCCGTTATTCGGAAGGCACGTTAAACCGTTGGTCCCAGCCGCCATCTGGTAATCGTTAAAGGAACCACGTCAGAGGCACGTCAGAGCGGTCCCAAATAACACCAGGGGGTGCATGGTCGATTGACTGTGTCACCTACTCGAAATGGTGATGATCACTATTTTGATTTCGTTTTCGACCTAACGCCAACCAACATGCCAAAAGTAGCTTTAGGTCTTAAAGACCCCGCAAGGAAAAAAGAAGTGTTACTATGTATGTTAAAACAAGACTTTCTGCAGTTTGATATTACACATATGATTGTTCTAATTTCTGAGATCATAATTTATTTTTACGACTAAGATAATGGAGTACAACAGTGTTTATAGTGTAATTAAACAAAGTGTAACTAGCCAAACGCAATCTAAATGTAGGGCTAGTTATAATGTGTTCGGGGACAAAGGTTGGGATATGGTGCATGATGCGACCTCTATTGTGTAGTAGGTGTACCGTCATGTCCACACTATTCTACAAACACATTTGGTTACATATCACTGCTTATCTTTACTATACCTATACTGACCTACTTTCGAACTTTGGCTTTAAAACGAGTATTGCGTCCAGCCGAAGTTGTTTTTTACTTTTTTGTGCCAGTTATGGAAAGTGAAAAACTGTAACTTTTTTTTAATTTCTGTCCCTTTTAATAGTTTGACGTGTAAAAGTTATGAATGAATGAGTATTTGAGTATTCCTCTAGAGCGAGCAAGAGAGGGGAGAGATGGAATACTGCATTGACAAAATCCAATTTTTAAACCGTGCAAACCCTATCAAAACAAGATCTCATTATATCGAAAAATATTCAGCTCTGTTAAGAGCTGAATATTTTTCGATATTTGCACGGTTTAAAAATTGGATTTTGTCAATGCAGTATTCCATCTCTCCCCTCTCTTGCTCGCTCTAGAGGAATACTCAAATACTCATTCATTCATAACTTTTACACGTCAAACTAAATACATTAAGAAGATCTTAAATGAAGATCTCAATTTAACATTTTGTATCGAAGGTTAGGTCCTGCGACTCAATAGTTAGTTAAGCTGACTACGTAAATGGTACTATTTTTTGATTATCTACATTTTACAGACGTAATAATATTATTTGTGCATTGTATCAGCCCGTGGTATCGGCATAACTACTTTGTTGGCGTTGAATATCATTTATGTTATGATAAAATGTCTAGTAAATTAAATACCTTGTATATCTTATTATACAAAACTTACTCTTAACATTCCTTTCAAAGGGGCGACTCAGCCTGTCAACATGCATAACATTTCCAACGGGACCAATGCTGGAAACTTGAAATGTTTCAAAAATGTTCAAATTTGTATGAAATTGTCGAATTCTTTACGAGTTTACAGCATTGGTCCCATTAAAGTATTAATATTCACGGGCTGATTTGCCCCTAGGGAGTGTCGACGGTATATTTACACCCACTATGTAGATTACACACTCTTCTCTGGACTAGAATTATTTCGGTCTGCTGGCCAGTGTAATCTGTTAATTTAATTTAAGCAAATATGCATACTTTATTCAGTTAGTATTGTACCCTGCTGACCCATAGAAATTAACATGTAATAGTTTGTCGTTGAAAGGGCAGGGACCGCGAACAACTTATCTACCAAGGAAGCATTAGCTCTATCAAAGGATATTAAACCTTAAACCAGTGAGAATAAAAGTGATGTCGATTGCACAAATATTATTGTGATTATATCTGCGTACTCACCATAGTTCCTGCATTATTGTCTCTGGACAAAACCTCGCTGATTATGCACACGATAAGGTTTTGGTGTTATTTATGCACATTGGTTTTGTCTGATTTTAAGTTCGTTATGTTGGTCTTACCACATTTTGGAATTCGCGGATTACGCATGCAAATTCTGATTGTCAGATTCACACGCCGTGTTTGTGTTTTCCTGTTCCATAATCCATGCTTCCATTCTAATAAACAAATGTGAAAATAGCTCTTTCTATCGCTCTATCTTTTGCCTTTTCATACGTCAACCATTAAAACGATTTTGATGAAATTTCGTATGGAGATTGTTTTGAGGCCTGGGGAGAGGCATTTAGTACCTTCGTAGAAAAATGTACTGTTCCCGTCGAATTTACGTTCACACGAGTGCAGCCGCGGGCGAAAGCTGGAGCAATGACTAGCTCCGTAGCGCAGCGGTCAACACGCCAGCCTACGACACGGAGTGACCGGGTTCGATCCCCGGCCAGGTCAAGATGGAAAATGATCTTTTTCAGATTGGCCTGGGTCTTGGATGTGTATCTATATATGTATTAGTTATAAAATATAGTATCGTTGAGTTAGTATCCCATAACACAAGTCTCGAACTTACTTTGGGGCTAGCTCAATCTGTGTGATTTGTCCGTATATATTTATTTATTTATATTTATTTACACCTTACATCCGAGTCATAAAAATAAATCGTTCAATAGTACTTAATAAGTTACAAATGCGTATAACGAAGATTAATCTATATTTAATACCGTCAATATTTTGATAGAAACGATTTAGTGATGACAGAACACGGAAAAGTGCTTTGTATCGTAACACGCTGGCGACATATACATCGTGTTACTTTATCAACGACGTTCCCGTGAAGGGGTGACTCAGCCTGTCAAAATGAGCAACTTTTCCTATGGGAGCAATGCTGGGAAATCAATTTTTATTTACATTTTCATACTAATTGCCGGGCCGGCCGAATACTTGTATGAAAATAAAAAAAGAATTGAGTTTCCAGCACTGGTCCCATAGGAAAAGTTGTTCATTTTGACGGGTTGAGTCGCCCCTTTATGGGAACGTCGTTGGGTAAGTTACATGCTTGTATATAATTCATCAACGTTATATGTTTACAACGTTTTATAATTCCAATATAAGTATACTTTTTACATGAAACTGAATATTTTTTAAACTTTTTCTTATGTCCTGGATTTATTATGTTTACATATATGGTAGCTTAATCGGTGTGATTTATTCACAGCAATTAAGTTATCGATTGCAGAAACCATTAAATCCATACATAATGTAAGTGTGGTCAAAGTTCCGCATGGACGATTAAAATTAGTCCTTAGAATTTCAATGGCTTAAGTATTGATACTAAAAAAAGAAAAAAAAAAACTATAAGTAACTCAAGATTTTTAACGTCAAATAACGTAAAACCGTACCTTGTTTATTAAAGTGAAATTTAACAAATAGAATTAGCCTTTCTGTAAAAGGTTAAAAACCTCGACCGCTTTTTAGAATAGTTAAGAGAAAAAGCTACATAGGTACCTACTGGAATATTCTTTAGTAGAGTTAATTACAAGTTTTTGTGCGTCTTTTTTTTTTCAATGTTTTCGGTTGTATCATGCTATGTTGTATGCTATGTCGAAACCTTGAGTTATTATTAGAACTTTATTCTCGGGCCAGCTGTTTTTTTTTTTTTTACTAATGTTTTTAATTTAGAAAGCCTAATATTATGAAAGTTTAAAGTTTGCTTTAAGTATATTACTTATCCATGGCAAGACAATATCCTTCCATGGAACGAAAATCTCCTTGGGAGAGGCCCATAGATATCAGGATCTAGAGGCCCATGCATGTTCATCAGTTGAGTTCTTGCGGGTGAAATGCTGATATTATTTATCCTTTTTATTTGCATTTTTGTCTTTGAATAGTCAGCATATTATAAACTCGTTCAAATACTCTGAAACATTCAGGTAAAGGACTAACGAGACTTTGAGGTTAGTCTGATTCGATGTGAAGCTAATTCAACTCGAAGTTAAACCTAATTACGGCAATACGGAACTCATTAACGGCAAATTAAACTTTCCGCGCCATCAGTATTCAAGGTGTACTGTAATGTAACGTACATTACACAAGTGCAGTAAAAGGGTATTTTAGACGTGTAGATCGTGGCCCGAAAATGGCGTCCTATTTTGGTTTTCTATATTTTCTTTTATTAGCTGTTTATGTCGAAATGCTGGGCAAAAGCCTCCCCTTCAGTTCTCCAGGCATCCCTATTCCAAGCCTTCACCTTCCAGTTTTTCTCAAAATAATTTATTTCATCCGACCACCTTGTTCTGGGTCTTCCTCTCTTTTTTTTATTTTTTTCCGTCTTTCGGAGTCCATAAGGTAGCTAAGGTTTTCTATAATATTAGTTTTTTCTTCAATCGTTTCAGCCAGTTTACATCGACCGTAGTTATTACAATTAAATCCTAATACCAAATTCATATTGACAGAACTCAAATCGTAAGTTAGTTTCATGTAAACTACTTTAATGGGGTACTTACATTTTTTTTCTTGTACTATGGAGAGACCTATAGAGAAAAATAGGCACATCAGTGAAAAAAATACCTCGTTAACCAAAAATATCTTTAGTAAAAAATCTTAAAGTAACTTTATTTTGCCTCAGTTGAAGATTATGATACGAAAAACCATATATTACCTAGTTTCTAACGCATAAAAATGGCTGTAGAAAATGGCGGTAGAAGAAATATCCAGAACTAAACGCGTTCATTTCAATACTGCAAAATTAATTTACCTTTGACTCATAACGTATAGCCATCCATCGTTTATGTCTTCTTTTGGTAAATGTGCCAGAGCCATACATAGTTTGACGTGATAGTGAGATTCTTCATGTTGTAATAAGCCAAGAGATTTTGCCTTTCTTAATAGCGCTCTGCCAAAGTGAACAAAACACCCCTTAACAATTATGTTTGGAAATGTCTTTTTAATTGCATTTATTGGAGCTTTTTCGAAATCCAAGGTAATAATATCGGCTGTCCACTCTGGTAAATGAAATTTTAGTTTGTAAAACAGTCTTTCATATGTAGTTTCTTCTTTGTTTGTCAACACTGCATAAAAAAATGGTACAATATTTGTCCCAGTTTCTGTACTTCCTATGTCTCCGTGTACAACGTATAGTTGAAGAAACGGCTTTGCACAACATTTGAACGTTCCGTCCGCAAAGTAGTGACGGACGTCATTTAAATGTGCAATTGCACTCTTTGAACCAAACACAATCATTCTATTTTCACCGTCAATCTCATCAAACAATAAATTGTCTTTAAAACGGTCAGGAATCACGATTTCTGTAGAGTTAGAGTGCTGAGATTTTGTGATTCCTAGTTGTCTATTTCTGTGTCTATACAAACTGCTTTTAACTTTGTCAAAATTTGGTAATTCTTTAATAATTTCATAACCATTATCTTTCAGCCTTTTAGTACATTTCCTGTATGTAGCTGGAATCGGCTTCAGATCTTCACATATAGTTTGTTTACATTTTTCGATGGCTACTTTCACTTCATTTTTTTCAAAATTCGGAATACAAGAACTGCAGTGAGCATTTTCTCTTAATACATGGCTTCGATTTGAATTCAAAGTTATACTTGCTGAACATCCATCTTTTCTATTAACACAGCGCCACCAACTTGAGTCCTTATTATTTTTCTGTTTATAATATTGATGCCCAGCGCGTAATAAAATTTCACCGCCTCGTGTACTATTAATAATTTTTAAATTCACTGCACCACTAGAAGATCCCTCACCCGACATTGCAACGACCTTGCACTATGCATAAAACGAGTGAACTGATAAGTTAAACCCGGTAATAGATATAATTTACGTATTAGTGATGTAACGAATGTCATATTTTGGACATTCGCGAATGCGAATGCGAATGCGAATATTTGCTACCGACATTCGCGAATGCGAATGCGAATGCGAATATTCAGATTTTGTTTAAAAGGGATTGCCCATTCCCGGTTTCGCCCCCTTAATAACGCGTATAAGCTTAAAATAAAATTCAAAATTAGTCAATTATTTTTTTATTTAATATATTTAAATTATGGGGAAAATCTTTGTGGGGTTTTAATTTTTAATTGAATTGGTATTTTCACCAATATTTTCCGTTCAACTAAGTTTACAAAGACACTGAAGCGTATGTGCGATAATGAAAGATAATAAAATAATATGCGGTGTTATGAAATACTGGGTAAGTATAGTATGTACGTTTTTAACTTAAACTGTAGATTTTATTATTCTATACAATTATTCTACATAATTAATATCTGTAATCAAAAGCAGTATTGCGTTCATTGACAAAACTGCTTGCACAGGTAGTATTTTAAACATTCTTCGTAAACGGAAGTAATCGGCAAAAACGCTAGAAACTATTACCTACCTACATCGAGTTTAAAAAATAAACTGCCTACCTACCTATGTCTGTCAATAATCGAATGGATTTGCGGTTTCAAGGCGGTTTAGTTTTTTCAATCTTTACATTATTAGTAAACTAAATGCAAGTAATCTTAGTATGTAACGTAGTGCTGATGAGAAAGTTCTAAAAAACTCTGTTATAATATTCCTTGGTCCATGGTTATAATACTTATTTTGTGAATTTGGAGAACGTTTTTCACTATGTTTCTCTGCTTCTGCTAAAACATCCTCCAGCACCAAGTTGAAGATGTTACTGATGTTATGCTCTTGGATTAACCCAGCAATTAATTGTGAGTATCTACCTACATAAGAAAAAAAAAGATAACCTGTATTTACATAGATGCTAGAAGAAAATATGTACCTAGAAGGTATTATTTAAATTACTCTCTTGTTGACCTACATGATTGGCTTATGAGTAAATTACGTCCACTTGAATATATATAGTTCATTCGAGTAATTGACTTGTTTTTATTATATGAATGTATATGAGACACCATAAACATAAGTGTGCTCTTTAGTCTAAATGAATTCATCTATTTATTTCTTTTTTTAGGTATCTGAAGACAGCTGTATTTGTGAAGAATGTTTTCATATACTACAAAATATATTAACAAACTATTCAAGTGGTGATTTTGTTCAGCGAACATATGGCCACCAGCAAGTATGACTTGAATGTGGAACATCAATATTGAGAGCCTAAATACATAATGTTTCTTTAGGCAGTTCAAAGAGGGACCTCATACCTATTCAACAGGTATGTAACATACATAAAGCATGTATACACATATTATTTTGATTTATAAAAATCAACAAATGAAAGATTATAAAAATCGGTTTACCCGTTCATAAGTTATGGGTGTTCAAACAAACCCGATATAATATATAGAACAAACCCCATTGTTTTATATATTAAGTTTTAATAAATGAATGAAAATAAATAAAGATATGAGTTTTAAAATAATAACCTTCCCAATAATTAGACTAGTTACATGTTCAAATATTTTTTCATGGTCTATTAGTTCTAGCAATTTCAAACATGAAAATTATGATGTGAATTTCAAGATGTACTGCTTGAATTATATTAAAACTTATTATGGTTTCCAGGTACATCAACTAGAGAAGCCTGTCTACAGTGTTGGACTAACGCATACAGAAGTGTGAGATGTCATGCTCAGGTTGATCAATATAGCCAACCTCATGAAAGTGTCGATGTTACTATGTCTTCTGCAAGAAGCTCCAGGGAGTCATCAATTCTGGTGCCAAATCCATTACCAAACTCGCTGGCTATTGTCTAGTGGGTACAAGAACAGTGGGTTACTGTGCCCACATAATGGCTACTTCAGAGGCATTGACTCCGGCTACATTTTATATGAAGATTATGAATAAATATGTTGAATAGATTAAAACACTGTTTCTTCTTTCCCTTGCAATATAATTTTACTATGTAGTCAGTCTTCGGAATCCCTAAATATTAATAATTCTATTACTTCCATCATCATCTGACTGTTTTCTCCGGTTAGCCAATATTATGACACTATTACTGCTGTAAAAACTTTTTACGGTTGACGGCCTGGCTGACCCTAACCCTGCTTAGGTATTTCGTCATCATACTTAGCTAATGCCCACGGCTTCACACGCGTAAAAAGCCTATGGTACGCTAGTACTATTACAGCTCATCATACAAAAATCCCGTAAATGTGCTCATTTTAACGTGAAAGAAGGACAAACGAATACACTTTCACATTGATACTCTGCTTCGTTATATATGTATAGATAGTTATATAAGACCAATGGTCATTATTCAGTATTTTTCATATCATTGAACTACTCTTTATTTACGGAACAGTGAAAAGTATGGTAGTATTTTTCTGAGCTATTTTCACAACTGGGGTACCATTTTAGAAAGTGTAACACTCGTCTTCTAGCGATTTTTGTATGGAAAAATCGCTCTAATACGAGTTTCATAGTTTCAAAAATAGTGCCCCTGGATTCAAGCGATTTTCCCATACAGATGACATACGTCATCTAACAGTCATCCGTTCAAAAATAGCCCACTCGAACATAGAAAATAACCTCAAAATCGAACTTTGTTTAATTTTTTTATCAAAAACCCCACAATGTAAAAACATGATTTTTATTTTATTGTATTTCAATTATTAACTACGTTATTCTGTATAATTTTGGTTATTATACTGTATTATTTAATGTGGGACGACGGCCCAAAGAGCCGTGGGCATTACCCTTTGGCAACAATTCACTATCGCTTGGTGACCTTGATAGCAGTTCCGTTCGAACGAGGCGTACGTAATTGTAAAAAAATATTTTTGTTATTAGAAGAACATAATACAATACTTATATATTGGTTATAGTTTATGGCGACAATTTAATTTTAAAGCTATAAAAGAAAAGAAATTATTTTGTTTCTTAAAGAGTTTACTTATGATTCTCATAATTATAGTTTATTTTTTGTTGACAAATAATGTTTGTTGATTGTTATTTTTAGTTTTGGTAAGAAGTAGAAAAGGTAAAAATTCATAGAAGAATTGTTTTTGTTTGTGTACAATGTTTTTGTAGACATTATAATTTTAGATTTAAGGTTAATTTCTCAAAGTTAATAAATAAATGTTACCAACCAAATGATAAAGAGAAGACTGATTATGTGATGACGAGGTTAAATAATTTTCTTGAATTAAAACATAGTTAATGTATAGATTTTTTTTTATTATATCAACCAACAATAAAAAAAATAAAAAAAAATATTCGCAAAAACATTCGCAGTAAATTCGCGAATGCGAATGCGAATGCGAATATGCAAAAATATGCGAATATCCGCGAATGCGAATGCGAATGCGAATATTCGTTACATCACTATTACGTATACTTACTTATGTCTATCTCATTCACACCTTTTGTTTAAAACGATGGTAAGGACAATAAATCCCTACCTGAGAACCCGCTCGGTGCTTCTTTTGCGGGAAAAGCACGTGGTATTTTTAGTAGCATCGTGGTATTTTTACAGACTTTAATACGTTTTTTTTACTTCTTCTTGATCAGCCATTCTTTTTGATGGTCGAGATACTATCTCAAGACTGAAGCATTTAAAAATATATACATCTCTAATTTAATACTAATTTGACACTGACTGTACCGTACAAAAATAACAATACTAACAAAGTTTACCAAATGGGATTAAATGTATGAAGTAACGAAATGTTTACCAAACGCAACTTTTTAGTAGGTACAGTTTGAGGTTTACGAAATGGGAAGTTTACCAAATGGGAAGTAGCCGCCTAAACGTTCCCTTGAAAAGACTAGACAGTTGTTACGTCACATATCCAGCATTTGTACGCGTGATGTAAGAATGTTGTTCGACGGCTTTGATTAGGCATTTTCAATAAATTATGCAATACATAAAATTTATGGCAAATTTTGTTTATCAATATTGACCAATATTAGCATAGTAATATAAATTTTTTAATGGATTTTTCCAACCAATTTCCCCTAACGTAATGTATCGATATCAAAAATTGAAAGTGCCCTTAACAGTCTTTTCAGCTAGGTGCTTACATAATCAGCATATTTTTTTTGAATTCTTAACTTTAATACAAATCTTTTACGGGCCAAGCTATAAATAAGTTACTTCAGTAAGTTCGTATGACAACGCGCACTTCACACGTCATTATTAGGCGGGGCACGTTCGGAAGCAGCAATAGTCTCGCAACTGTGACGGAGAAAGTAAACCGAGTTAAACCTTCTCCAACCTTGATACAATTTGTGAACTTACGCAATGTAAGGCAGGTTACACACTCGACAATTTTTTATATTAAGTGAGAAACGAGTTTACGTCATGATAAGCGATACGATATGTCAACACGATAATGTTGCTGATGTAATGTTTGTACATTATAATCTTAATCCCTGTACATCTCTTTAGATGAGCTGGATATTAGTTCATATTTAGGTTACCAGAGTTCATTTTAAGGCCTGCCTAATTGAAGTTTGTATTTTCAAGCCGTTTGTGTTTTGGTATTTTTATGTACCGTACGTATAGCTTGAAGGCCGTGATTTCTTCAAAAAACAATTTTGATTAAAGAAAAGAATCCGACTAATTTTATTCAACCCTATTGTAATATTACATAAATAAGACAAATTCTACTAAATGCATGACGATCGTGTCTCTGAACACAGCAGTTAGCAGAATGATGATAATTTTGGAAATCATCACGACCTGAATACATGAAAGGATCAAGATTTGAAGGTTACAGCATAATTCACCACACATTTACATAAAATAATTGTTTGTAGAAAAATGCCTTCATCTTAAGGTATTATTTAACCCTTTGACCGCGAACGTCGGATAAATCTGACAAACATACTCTATGGAAATGTTTGTCGGATTTATCCGATGTTCGCGGTCAAAGGGTTAAACTTCTTCATTTATTTCAAACTTTGTTTATATGCTACTAATATTATAAAGGCAAAAGATTGTATGTTTGAATGTTTAGATATTTGTTACTCAATCACGCTAAAAGGGCTGAACGGATTATGACGAAATTTTGCTCATAGATAGGTTATTACCTGGATTATCAAATAAGCTTCCTTTCATCCCGGAAAAAGTACTTTTCCTGCAGGATTGACATAACGCGCGCAGGCCGCGGGCAACAGCTAGTAGCTTTTATTTTTTTATTACCCCATGGCCTTTTGAAGCATGGATGAGTTCGAGTCATTTTTATGAAACTTGCGGTCACCCATCAAAGTGGGAACCGCGCCTGGGGTTCCTTAACAAGAGTAAGCGCTAAAAATGCTCACGCGCATTAGACTATCGGCCTCAAAATATTTGCCGATGTTCATTATAAGTCCAAGATTCTGATGTTCATAGGCGATAATAATAAAATTTAATGTGTATTGTAAATCATTTCTCACACTTCAAGTCAGCCAATGGCGTTTATTTTTTAATTTGCTGATGTGAAAGTGATTACACATTGAATTAGATACAATTTTCCATCATTCTGATTGTATTGTAAAGATAAATAAGCCTAGACTTTCACTAAAGTAAATTTACTGCTAGGTTCCGACATCTGTTTTTAACTCCCGACGCAAAAAGCTATGTCTGACTGTGGCATAAACGAGTGAACCGAATTGGATGCGGTTTTTAATAATTTAAAAGCAAGTTTTCTTACTATGGTTCTTAGATATGTTTTATCAATATCAGTTCGGTCGTTTAGAGGGATTTTCGAGGCGGGGTTTGTTATTTCATTAATTTTATTTAACTTGTATCTCACTTTAAATATAGGCTAGTTTCTATGAAAACAATTTGCTTTAGGTGTTACTTTAAAAATAAAGTATTTTTTTAAAGGCATGTAAAATAAATAATAAATGTTTTATGTGTACAGACTTGTACATCGAGTGTCTGTCTATTGAAATAGAGTATTTATTTTATTATCTTTGTTTCAGTATTCAAGGCCTCAGTAAAGAATTCTTAAAAAGGAATTGTTGAATTCTTTTACAAATACAGAAAAAATATATATATATATATTTTGCATTAATGCAGAAATGAGTAATATTCATATGCATTTATTTACTAAAATAATACGGTACATTAAGTTACATATAAGTCGACCTATTAAAAATCATATTTTTTAGTAATGCACAAAACTTGGGAAAGTTCTCGGAAGATTGCTCTCAGGTGATACCGCATCTGTTATCAGCTGATACTCGGAGATAACCTATCTGTAGGTGTGCCCGATTTTGTTATGCCAGTCACTTGGCAAATATTTTGTATTAATTTTTGTAACACAATTTCGGAAATAACAAATTTAGAGGCATGGACACGGTTTTTTTTTGCTAAATCTGGTATAATTATTTTGACATATTAACTTTTTCCTTAGATATAATCAAAAATATGGTTAATGATATATTAAACTAGGGACATCACATTCTCTTATAAAATTAAGAAATAAAATATGTTGAGAGAATTCCTCGCGGGCAGGATTACCTTATGAATATTTCGAAAGGGAGTGTAATTAGACCATCACAATAGCACCTTATGATATGATTAATTTAGTCCACATTATCAACTCTCGGGATATATTCTATCACAGATAATATCCGAATGATCTCCGGAATGTTGGTTTAATCAACTTTTAGGCCATACTCTGTCATACACAGATAATAAATCGTTAAAATGTCGTTTTGTCGTGATCTATGGGAAAAGAGATATTCTACGCTGTGAATTTGCGAAAGTCGTATATATAGATTTCATTGCCTAATGATAACATACAGAGAGAACAAGGCAAATAAAAGAAAATAGGAAAATCCATCTCAACCACAGGACTCGCTCGCAGGCATGATGGATATTTGAGCAAATAAAAGTTCGCACGTAACAGTTTGGTAAAACAATAGCCAACAAAGGCATCGTTAACCATTGTCGGACCCGCATTATCTATTAGCAAGATTCTACACAGCAAATTAATCAATGTTTGAAAGACTTTCCGCTCACAAAATTCCGATTCATTCCCCATAACGAATTTACGGAAACCCAATCCCATTTTCCCGCACAAATTATACATTAATCAACAAAGCTCGCTTACGTTTAGTTTTCGATTTTATTCATTCAGAATTAACGATTTATACGGAAAATATAACGATAAATCATTTTTACTATGAGAGTTCTCATGACATTGTATCTCACGCAGCTAATTGTTCTTAACAATGTTTACGTCTTACACAACACTGTCACCTCCAAATGATCAAAGTCAAGAGCAAGGTTGGCACGTAACAATTAAGTAATGATAAAGTTACCTTAAGACACATCTTGATGTTATCCCACAGTAATGTTCGAACACTGATAACTACACGAAAAAATATTTTTTTCACATGTGACACTCGCGGTAATGATATGTGGTAACTTAGGTAAGCACGGGAGGCTGTAGCGCAGCGTATGCGCGTCTGCAGAGCTGCGCGCGCGCCGGCATCACGTGCGTTCGCTGGTAGCGCCGCTTCGCCGGCTCGCTGTGGCCAAATATGGAACTAACGGGCTTTCCGCGCTCCACCGCACTGAACACCTGAATGACCGCCTAATGACATTGATTTCAACACTCCACTTAGTTCGGACGGAAAGGGTTTTCATTGTTTTTTCCTCTTAAAATCAAGGCTAATACTTCTAGAACAGACGAAACAAAATATTCTTGCTTTTTATTTGCAAACTACAAACAATCTCGAAACGTTTCGCAATGCAGGTGCAGTCAAACGTTATGTCAATAGCAGGAACAAAGCGCAACTTCAGAGTCATGAGTGAAGAACATTTTGCATTCATTTCGTTATTTGCTATAAACATTGTATTGTAAACATGGGTACTCAATCAAAACCTCCCCTTTCGAATAAATATGGGCTCGGCGAAACAATTTTCGATCGCGCGTGTTTTATGTGTGTAACATTCTAGTCATAAAGGTAGAGATTGGAATTCTGAAAGTGGAATATTTCATCGTGAAAACAGACTTTATGGATATGCTGCTTGGTTCATGTAATTGGTATATAAATTCTTGCAAATAAAGTAATATTTTCTATGCAATTTTAAACGTTATTGTAATTGTTGATTATTACTTGGTAGAATATACTATAGTGGAAGTAACTTGCAAGATCGAAAAGTCCAGAAAGGCGACAGGGATTCATAGGCGTGGCTATGTACGGATTTCTGGACTTACTGTGTCTTATGAATTTTATTATGTACAAGAGTTTGATTCGTATGTCCTTTTATTCTTTTGTACTTCAAAAAACGAAGAGATTCTCAATTCGGTTCTATGTTTTTTTTTTATATTTATTACCTCATAACTCCGTCATTTCGGTTCATAAATTTCGGTTCTTAGAAAGAATCAAAATTCTTTAAAAGGAAGTTTGATTCTTTTCTATTTATTTGAAAGGATACTCTTTCAGATCCCATATAAATTTCATCAAAATCGGATCATTATAGAAATATACGGATAGAAATAGAATTATTCAAAGGATATCGTGTATTTCTTTTTGGTTTGAAGTCGATATTTTTTTTAAAATTTATGTCTTATTTGTTATATGAAAAATTATGTGACATTTGTGTGCGAGTACTTCGAACCGAAGAACTTTTTTACCCTTATGTTAATCGAAGGTTATGACTCTGTTTGAAGATTGTTTAAATTTTGAAAAGTGGTGCAGGCAAGGATGCTGTTTGTATGACAGTTATTTTTTATTTGCAACTTGAAATTAAAGAATATCTACAAAGTAACAGCTGTGTCCCAAAGCTGTAATGGTCTATTCATCAGGTTTATTATTATCCAGCACAATGCTATCTGAACCACGAAGATAATATTGTTATTCCGAGGAACGGACTAACTATGTATTGTCATCTCAGCGTTCAAGATCACTATTTCACGGGTAACTATTTTATTTTCAGATATGTACTAATCATACTTGTACGACTTATCTTTATGATTATGTTATATTCCTACTGTTAAGGATCATGATTTTTTTCAATTTGAAGTGGACCCTGGGCCCAATAGCTGAGAATACTAAGCGGAAAGAGTTTCATAGGAGAGAAAAAGAGAGAAAAGGAGTGAGATTTATCAATACTTATCTATACTTTATATGTTGAAGAGGCAACGTTTGCGGTATTATATTGTTATATTATTGAGTTGTTGTTATATTATTGCAAGGGTGGGCCCACATTCTCACTGATTGGGTCCCATCCGATGGGTATAGACAAAGAGGAAGACCAAAAACAAGGTGGTCAGATGAAATAAGAACATTTGATAAGAACAGGGTGGGTACTACAAAAAATCGAGAAAAGTGGAAAGAAAGAGGGGAGGCTTTTGCCCAGCAGTGGGAAACAGAGAGCTAGAAAAAAACATTGAGTTGTTATTGCAAAACTATTTTTGCTAACCCCTTAGCTTCCAATAACTGTTTACCAACGTACACTTGGTTCTGAGCCATCACTTTTGTAACACCAGAGTCTCTTACTCATACATACTTACTAACATGTCTTTTTCCTTTGCGGGGTAGGCATAGCCTAGGTATATGATACCTAAAAGCCACGTTTAGCATGATGGTGGGCGTGTAGGACTAAACGGAATCAGAATAGTGATGGATTGCTAGCCGCATTGCCTACTAACATGATTTCTGAGATTTTTGCTCATTGCCTCGATCAGCTTTTACGATTTGGAAGAAAAGCAGCTGCTACATTATACGTTTGTTCTTTTATCCCAGACCAGCATGGAAGAGTCCCTTCAATCTTTGATTCTGTCGTGTTACGCTGAATCTAATTTGGAGTATGTTCAGTTATGTCATGTGTTTGCCGAAAGCCCTTTTAGTATGTGTTAGCTTAGGACCACTTCTAACATGCTCATCTGTTGCTTTCAATGTAAACCCTAAAGTTTAGTAAGTTTGTTAGTTATTGTTAAGTTGTGCAGTGCGTATATACAGTAATGTCTATGTCAGACACAAATTCAGTTTAAACTTAAAATTATTCTGAATAGATTCATACATCTGTATACTTAAACTAAAGTTAACAAATAAAATATTTAAGTCTCATGCTTTTTTTTTATGGTCAAGATGGAAAATTATCTTTTTCATATTGGCCTGTGTCTTGGATGTTTATATATATATGTATTTGTTATAAAATATAGTATTGTTGAGTTAGTATCCCATAATACAAGTCTCGAACTTACTTTGGGGCTAGCTGAATCTGTGTGATTTGTCTGTATATATTTAGGTATTTATTTATTGGCGAGTTCCGTGGCGCAGTGGTTGCTAATCACAGCCTGCTACACGACGTCTCCCGGGTTCGATCCCCGGCCAGGTTAAGATGGAAAACGATCTTTTTCAGATTGACCTGGGTCTTGGATGTTTATCTATATAAGTATCTATTATGAAGTATAATATAGTTGAGTTAGTATCCTACGATACAAGTTCACAACTTACTGTGCGGCTAGCTCAATTTGTGTAATATGACCCTATATATTTATTCATTTATACAACTTAGAAGGCAAACAGGCATACGGCCCACCTGATGTAAAACGGTTACCGTGACGAGTATGAACGTCTGTCTTTCTGTCTTGAAAGGTTATTGTTTAGACAGTGACAGCTTGAGACTAGAAAACGTTATAAGTTAAGATGCTTCTGAGTATTTGAGGTGTAGCTAATAGATCTGTTTACACAATTTCTAGATTTCTTCTTAATCAAGTTGAAAATTCTTGTATTATTATTCTTGACAAATGCCTACTTTAATAATTAATAAAAAAAAACATGCTAAATTGTTTTGTTTTAGTTCCCTTTTTTATGATTTTTTTGACAACGGCCCTTATTGAAGTATTAAATGCAAGAGATATATAAGTAGAAACTGTGTAATTGCAAAGAAATAATCACCTATGATAAAAATTGCATTGTTTGTATTTAACGATCGTTTGTTTGCATACATGATTGCATTCTGAAAAAACTCATAACATACAGTTATTATTCTCTCAACCTCTAGATTGTCACGGATCTTGCTTTATCATCGAATATATATTTGTTTGTGTTGTGTGTTACATTGTTGCCGCGTGAGGATAAATCCAAAATTAACAACCTTCGGGGGGGGGGGGGGGGGGGGGGGAACCTTAAAATCACAATGCACTGTAATAAATTATTATAATTGAAATGTTTGTTTTTTCACGTGTTCATATACAACCATTTAGTAGATAGAAGGGGGCGACGACGACGACACTGGACTCTAACAAAAATTTGGACTATTAAACCAAATATTTCCGAAAGGGATAAGTAAATCAAAACATGATGTTCACTAGTTCACAATATTTTTAAAAGACCTATTCAACAACACCCCAAACTTGGGTTAGCCGCGAAAAAAAATTACTATAAGGGTTCCTTGAACCCTAAAAAATTAAACTTTTTCGAACACATTATAATAATGCTTTGTTCTGTGTATAGATGACATTTGATTGAATCGCCCTACCTCAACTTATGCTGCCCTAACTCAAATTCGACTCTAGATACAGCCCAGCCTTCGCCGTCTGTGAAAATTATCTTTTTATGACTAAGCAATTTACACTTCAATCACACTGTCTCCGTGGTCCAGTGGTTAAGGCGTTTGCCTGTAGACCCGGAGGTCGTGGGTTCCCACGGGAAGCATACTTTGTTTAGTTGTTTCCAGTTTGGTTAGGACATTGTAGGCTTGAAACACCTGATTGTCTGATAATAAAGATGATTCCGTGCTTCGAAAAGCATTAAACCGTTGGTCCCGGCCATCTGGTAGTCGTTAAAGGAACCACGTCCTGACGTTCGAGAGTTCTTCGGAGCCGCCTCTCCCTCGCCGGTCCCTGAACCGAGAGGCGGTTCCGAAGAACTCTGACACCAGGGTGTGCCTGGTCGATTGACTGTGACACCTACTCGAAATGATAACTTCAATCACAAATTGTTGTTTATCGCGCTATTATGGAAAAAAATCCATTTCCTTCCAGTTGCACCACTTGCACCTTCGTATAGAATCGAAAAAGCCAACCGAATTTGAAGGAAGTCATTATAGATATTCAGCACAGATATGGGGAAATTTATCTTCAAACTTCTGTTTTATTACCTACTTATTTATTGTGCATATTATTGGTTAAAATTTTAACGCTCGGATTATAAATAAATTATTATCATAATCGTATCTGGACATTGAAGCATCACTTAATAAAGTGTTTATAAATATTTATAACACATGTCAGCAAGACATTAAATCCGTCAGCAGGTAATGAACATGCAGGTCTCGAGTTTAGCTCGTCAGGATTAGGATAATCCGCGGAAGCCTGCGTCTGGATGAGGTTGTTATATTTTTTAGTAATACTCGTATTACACGTCTTTACAAAATATGTGTCCAAAAAGTCAAACGTATTATTAGACATACAGACGCATTATTAGACAGACAGTACTCCTAGCTTTCGCCCGCGGCTCCGCCCGCGTCAATGTCGATCCCTCGGGAATAGTACTTTTTCCCGGGATAAAAGGTAGCCTATGTCCTTCTCCGTACTCCAGAGAACTTGTATGCAAAATTTCATGCTGATCGGTTTAGTAGACACGGCGTGAAAGCGTAACAAACAAACAAACAAACAAACTCACTTTCGCATTTATAATATTAGTTAGGATTAGGATTAGGATTTACCACTGTCATTAGCCAATAGGACAACCTCTTGAGCAGCGGGACAGAATAAAAACTATTTATAGTTAACTGCACATAATACCAGAGCTATCTTTTTAAGCCTTTTGGCTTTTGATACTTTCTCAATTCAAATACAACTACACATAATGCACTACAAGGCCATCAGAAGAAAAGCTCTCGGTCTTCTTACCACAAGGGAGCATTCTTAAACCAACACTTATTTTGAAAACATTACATAATGATTCTGTTGTATTTATAAGACACATTGTCGAGGCATTACAGCCGTCGGCGCAGTAATGAAACAGGTAGACTTCGAGGCTTAGCTCGTCAGGATTTGGTACTTGACAAGTAATCAGCGGAGCCTGTGTCTGGGTAAGATCGCGACATTTTTACACAAGTTTCTACAAGATAAGTGTCTAGATTATACCATAATTCGTCTAATTAAAACACAATCCATATGTACTTATATTGTAAATGTTAAAGTAACTCTGTCTGTCTATCACCTTTTCACGCTTTAACCATCGAACCAATTTGCATGAAATTTGGTATGGAGGTAGTTTGTGGTCCGCGGCAAGACAAAGGGTAGCTTTCATTCCGGGAAATTCTACTGTTTTCAATGGAATCGACACTCACGCGGGCGGAGCCGCGGGCAAAAGCTTAGTCGAATATATGTTAGATCATTCATGTACGAGTATCTAAGAGAAGTTACATGTAGCTAGGTGCACGTGCTGGCGCGGACAGCTGCCCGATTTTGACGTGCTGTGTATGTATCTCGACTGCTGTGTGCTTGTTGTTCTGTACAGACGTACTCTTATCATCGTTAGTATGAAATATATCACGATATTTACCGTGATAACTGTAGTTTACGAATTTCCATGGACTATGATCATGAAGGATATGTTTCATACTAATGTTGATAACCGTAAAAGTCTTAAAATTTCTTCTCTGTTAGATAATATACAATTTATTGGCGATTAATCAAAATTTTTATATTTTAATTACAATTAGATTGAGTGATTTTTAACCTCTGTACTATGGAATGGAATGGAATACAAAATTGAAAGAGAAAAGTGTAAAATATAAAAATCAAATTGGTTTCCATAGAAATTCGTCCAGCTGATCGGCGAATTTGTACATGAAGCCTTCATTTTCTTTTAAATTTTTACCTTTTTTCTTGCATTTCTAGTATACTTCATTAGGGGTTTTGATTCCAGGATTTCAGTATAGTTCAGAGGTTCAAAATCACGCGTTAGAATTAATATACATACAAAATATTCTTCAAAAATTGATCGAGGTTCATATAAATTAATTGAATTTCAACAAAATGTCATACCGTTGTCAATTAGTGCCACGTTGTTATCTAAATTCTGAATCAATCGCAAATAGGCCCCGTTATTAAATGTTTGACGTCGGGTAATTAGATCTCAACCGAATCCGATTTCCGATTCCAGATGTTTGAGCACAATTCGCGCGTTTCTTGGTAATTATTTTAAAGGATGAATTTTCTTTTTAACTAAATAATTATTTGAGTAATTAAAAAGAAAAAAAAAACATTTTTTTTTGTAATTAGTGTAATTACTATTTTGATTTTTTGGCATAATACATAGATATAGGTGCAATAGCTCTAGTGCTTTAAGTAAGTACCTATACTTGAAAAACTAATCAATCCTATGCTTTGTATTGTCAAACTATAGTATCCTTACTTCCTTATCCTTACTAATATTATAAATGCGAAAGTGAGTTTGTTTGTTTGTTACGCTTTCACGCCGTAACTACTGAACCGATCATCATAAAATTTTGCATACATGTTCTCTGGAGTACGGAGAAGGACATAGGCTACCTTTTATCCCGGGAAAAAGTACTATGCCCGGGGATTAATACTATACCGAGGGATCGACATTGACGCGGGCGGAGCCGCGGGCGAAAGCTAGTTATAAATAATTGCTTGTTTATAGTTTTTGTTAAATCTTTTCACATCGATCAAAATATCACTTATCAAAAGATTGAACAAAATGATCAAATACTACTGTTAAAATATGTTTTTTTGAAACAAATCCAAATGTTTTATTATTAGTATTTAGTTTGTAGTACTAATTACGAGTATAAAATGACTCAAGTCGCTTTTTGTATGAATTTTCTTTTTATTTTACGGGCGCCCATACAAGGCCTTTCGATGAACAATACCACAAACAGAAAATACCCACTGAACGTAAAAAATCAAATCCTTTTTGCATAATTTTGAAATACAAACTTCGCAAAATGTGTAAAAAGACTAATGCGAGGGTACATTGACACGCGGTATTTATGTTTGACACCTGTAGTTTCAGTGAGAAAAAGTGCTGTTTTTCTTATCATTTTTTTAGGAAAATATCTATATTTATACCGAATGACGTCTACGAAGTGATGGTAGTTCACAACAAAGCCAGGGACGTTAATCATGCGATGAATGAGGCAGAACAATGAGCAGTAATAATCATTTAAAACTCCCTTCAAAACCAAGGTTGACAATTCTGAGATACCAAGTACCTACCAAAAAACATTTGTTTATAGTAGCTTTAAGCCGTGACTTCGCTCTTAAAGTAGTTTTTGGGAATCCCAGGTAAAATGAAGAGATAAATCTGAATGCAAATCACAACAATTTATTCCCGTCTGAGGAGCTCCATGTCCTAGTGGGCGTAAGTATTATAAGCGCATACGCATGTAAAGAAACTCCTGGGACGATCTCTACTGGGATAGATTGCAAGTGGCAAAAAAAATCTAGAGCTCCTCCATGCTTTAGAAGGCACGTAGCCATTGACCATCAAGCTATGACAGATGCCTTTAGGCAGCTCGAAGAATCTGACACCAGTGGTGGACCACTTGCACACTCGAATACAATTCGTTCTTTTCCGATTGTGTTAAGGCTCAGATGAGAGAGATGTCCTTTGTTATAAAAAATAAATATATACGGACAAATCACACGGATTCAGCTAGCCCCAAAGTAAGTGAGACTTGTATTATGGGATACTAACTCAACTCAATTTTATTACAAATACATTATGTCGATAAACATAAAAGACCCAGGTCAATCTGAAAAAGATAATTTTCCATCTTGACCTTGTGTTACTTAGTCTTACAAGGACATATAAGAATCTAAATTACCAATTGGCAGTTTGATGGAGTAAAAACTACATCATCCATCATAGTTGACAAGTCAACCCATGAGGATTTTACAATCATCGTGAAATGCAGAACTTGAAGAGCATTGCCTGTTTGATTTGATAGGCGTGTCTGGTTATCGAAGTTTTTATTGCGGAACGCTGTTTATTATGAACTTATTACCGCGAAAAGGCAGCACTACGAGGAAATAATGCTATATTTCAAAACAGTTCTACGGTCACGGCTGTGTTTCGCGGAACTGCATTGATCCGACGCTGAACAGCGGCAGTCATGAATTATTCTTCTTTATTGATAATCAACTCATTGTTAAATCTACAAATAAATAGATATTTGTTTAAATAAACATAAACAAATATTTACTAAGTATTAATCACGTCTTTATCCCTCACCAGGTAGACAGAGCCTAAGCCATAAGACCTAAAGGTATTGTTTAGCGTAGTGGCCGTGTAGTTTGGAAAAAGTGTTGGGTATTTCATAATCACAATCACATTTCATAATTGGAATTGTCAGATGTCACGGAACGAAATTGCGAAAAGTCTGTTACACTGAAGGACGTAAAGAGTATATATATCTAAAAATAGGTAAGTATGCCACAACATAATCGCCATAACATAACATAATTTTTCAGAATTTCGCCCAGACCCTCGATAAACATTTACGATCTGCGCGGAAAGCAGCTGGTACATTCTACGTTGTTTATTTTTTACTAACAGGGCCAGGCCGATAGCTTTAGGGGCCTTGGGCTATTGTACTTGTGGCCTGCCTAAATAATAATCAACCAATATTGCCGCTCTCTATTGTTTATTACAAGCTTTTGTTTAGTTTCACCGGTCCCGGCGACGTTAAATTAAATGGCTAGTTAAATTTGATCCACTACCCGTTTACCGATTAAGATGAAATTTTGCATGCATGTGTAAATCAGATGATAGTACAATATATTGGAATATTTGAGTTGATCTGATAATGGAGTCGGAAGGTGGCCATAAGAACTCCTAAACTAAACAAGGTACACCAAGTGCTCATTTGATTTGTCTTAGAAAACACTTTACAGTGTGGATTCGTTTACAATAAAAGCTTTCACAAAAATTATACTTTGGCAAAAAACTTTTTACTGTTATGGTTGAGTCTTCATTTTATTGAGTACAGCACGCCTGGTCGGGTTAAATTTGCATCATATCACCTCCTTCATGATTAGTTGAATAATTAATGGAGGCCTTTTATGTCTACGGGGCTCTGGGCTGCAGCCCAAAAAGCCCTTGTGCAAATCGGCCCTTTCAAGATATAAGTACCTAGTGTAAATACAACTCTTGTATAAACAACTAGTTTTTCCAAAAAAAAAGTAAAAGCTCTGCTGCCTTGCCGGAAATTTTATAGCCAGTGTTACTCGGAGTTTTGAACGGATCCCAAAAAACCTATGCATCCATTATATACACTTGTTCAGGCATTTAGGGTCTAAGATGGAATAAATAAAGTCATTACACAACACTAAAAACATTGCACTCTTTTTTAAACAATCATGTAATATCCTTAGTTTCGCATGCATCACATGTTGTTATTCGACTAAGCAATCTTAGTTCGTTCGATCGTATGCGAGTAGTATATATAATCAATCACCAAATTGTTATGTAATGGTTAAAAAAATATTTTGATGTGATTATTTTAAAGCTTTCAAATACGGAAGATATCTTCCCCTACTCTAATAGAGGCCTTCGCAGGGAAATTACCAGGGTTACTCAATTTTCATAAAGGTAAAATACTTACCTTTCCGCAGGCTTATTTAGACTAAGTACACCACGGAAGAGGTGGACTAAATTGAATTGACTCATATTTTTTCCTGTATGTGAAACTCACAGGGCTTTGAGAATATTTATCTACAAATATTTCAAAAACAGATTGCCTCTATATTATCCTCTGTAAAGTCTACTTCCCTTTTCAATGTTTTCTCCTTAAAGTTGTTTTCATGTTTAGCTTTATCAAATTGTTTTATGATATTAGATCCTTATATTTGTACTTCATATTTCTTTAAAAAAATTCCCTTGTTATCTGATTTTTTTTCTAGTTAACTTTGAACAAAATCTGGTATATAGATAAGGTTAATAAGTGTCCCACTTTAATAAGTTCCTGCAAGTACGCGCTCCAATCGCTCGTCTGAAATTGCAGTATACATTAGCGTTTTTAATTGTTATATATTATATTATAAATTAAATTGTTTTTAAATAGCATTACAATGCTCGGTATATTATTAAAATTGAAAATATGTGATGAAAAAGAACTCGGCCATAGGTAGGATTCGAACCCAAGTCCCTTAGGTTTCTGTGATGAAAGAATTCGACGCGGTGATTCGAAGTCACGGTGGTGTAATGGTATATTTTTACTTTGCCAGAGCCGTTTTATTGGTATTTTCCCGACATTGCACGGGTTTTCGACAAAGCTTATATGTATACAACTTTACCGTAGAAAATTTTCCAAGACTAAGACTGTTTAGATATGTAAATAAACAGACATATTTTCTTTGTATTGGACATGACATTTACATATATCATCAACACAAAGTTATATTTGCGCCGACGCGAAATATGCTTCGTTTAAGTATTTTCGGTTCTTTTCGTTCAGCTCTCGGTTGTGGGTATGCTTACGATTCGTTCATCTACCTATCTCAAGTTTATTTATGTCAAATCAACGTATATTTCCATTAAATTTCCAAACTAATTCTGATTACATCAAACTCTCATTTGTTTCTAGCCTGCGTCGTTGCGTGATTCATTACATTAGGACTTTACGTCCGTCCGTCACTATGATTTTGATTTATTTCGTATCAAACTGTAATTTATTCTAATTATGGACCTGTACTACAATAATCTACGTTTAGTATTCGATAAAAAGTTCTAGTGCTTATTTAATTCTGATTTATTATTTATTTAACACTTTATTGCACCATAAAAAACAAATACAAAAAAAATAGATCATCAGCATTTCGTGTAGGTGTCACGGTCAATCGACAATGCACACCCTGGTGTCAGAGTTCTTCGGAACCGCCTCTCGGCCTCTGACAAGGTTCCTTTAACGACTACCAGATGGTAGCCGGGACCAACGACTTAACGTGCCTTCCAAAGCACGGAATCATCTTAATTACCAGACAATCAGGTGATTCAAGCCTGCAATGTTCAAAATAGATTAAAGCAAATCCAAAGGCCAATGATCAAATTATCGCCAAATGCAATTTCTTCCAGGCAACCTGAGAGTAGTAGAATTATTATTATGTTCTTTCCAAAAGTTGCTCTCATTTTCTACCTGCAATCTCACACGACACGACGACATAGCCTGCACAATTATACATGTCTAAAATCTATATCAATATATGCATAAATTACCCATAGAATCAAGCTTCACGAGTTCTACTATAGTTTAATCTAACCATTTTTCATAACTTTAGCTTTTCCAAAATTATGTTGAAGAATCTACCCGTACATAGCACATTGCCGAATATCGATTTTCTTTGTGGATATTGAATACTTCGTCCATTTGAAAAGTTTAACTTTCTTTCAAATTAGAACTTCATTCTAGGAAATCTTGCCAAGAAACTAGAAAATGGCTTCAGACAGTTGCCAAATTACATTAGATTCCCAATTAAACGTAAATGGTTCTTGAATTGCTTTTGGGAACCTTTCAATGGTGATTTATTATTTCAATCAACTTCTTCTATGGGAATGCTGGGAATTAAAAAATAGATGTTTGTGTTGTTGACAAATGTTCAGCCCACTTTTGTATGGTACAATAAACTTTGAAGAAATCACAATAGTAGAATTAAAACTCTTGTTGAGATACAAAAAAAAAACACGAGTCTAGTACACAATATCAGTCTACCTCGTTGGTCGCTGCATCGAACCCGTTACACAAGGCAAAGAGTAAAAAAAAAGTGCCGGCAGCCGTCACGTGTCCGTCTTACGAATTTTCTATTAGGTCACGTGTCCTGAAACGAGTTTAACATTTTTTTCTCAGTCAAAAAATGCACAACGCCGCTAAAGAAGTTTTCACTTCAAAAATAATATTCCGACCTAGATTTGAACACAAATAGACATTTACCTTTGTCATCCTTCCTCTAAATGTATCAATGCTATCCACCCTACCCTAATAACCAATTTCTCGTAACTCCCAAATTAGTTTAGTCGCAGAGAATGAAATGGTTGCGCAAATAACAAGGGCTAATTTGTCGCAGATTAAAGTGACGCCCTCATCGAGGGTTGTAGTTTGCTGATCTGTCGGTAATTCTGTGGATTTATGCTCTTTGATCTCTTTCTTTCCCCATCTGATGGAAATGGAGAAATTAGTTACGTATTTTGACAAGCAATTACGAACGTAGATAGCCGAGTTACTTTATGTCCAAACACAAAGTCATCTATATAAATAAAAATTAAAAAAACACTGGGTTAGATTCACCATTTATAAATCAAGAAAGGCTGGATAGATTTTGAAAATGAAATTTTGTGTGGCAGTGACTACATCCTGGATTAACATATATGCTACTTTTTACACAACTACTCAATGAAAAGTTTACAAACTTCACCGGGTCAGCTAGATAAATATAAAAGTGGTTTACTATGTTCATAGGTATACGACAACGCGTTATTTTGAAAGCAAATGTAATATGGTCTTATTTTTATTTTAAACAGAGAAAATATCAATACAGAGTCCTTAAAGATGAACGTAAAAGAATATTTAAGTACCGATACTGTTCAAATATGTTCTCCGATAAAATCTGTCTCCGTAAAAAATTCTAATTTGTCTGAAATAGAATAATGATCTCTTCCTCTGAGGGCGGGCTAATTTATTTGCCGGATTACTTAGAAGTTTTTCCTTTAGTAGATTTATATTCTTTGAATCCTGATCGTTTTCTTAACGAGCATTGATTGTCCTGTTTGAGAAGCCCGTGACCATAGTAGCAGGTTCCACTTCTTACTGCAAAGAGAATTTCTAATAAATACTTAGGCTACACTTAGGTTTACAACATTATAACACACTCCATCTAACTTTAAAGATGTTACCAGATTTCATTCGTGTTTTTAGTAAGACGGTTAATGTATTTGGTATAACGAAGTACACATAAATTCAGCTTCCAGTGTTAATTTTCACAAAATGCATTTAGGTACAATACAAAAATCAATTATCATCAAATCATTATGTAGGCGGAAAACCCAATAAGGTTCATATGCGTGCCGATGATTTCACAGCCGTAAAACGAACAAAGATCATGCGAAGTAGAGAAAAGGTCGGACAGCGGACCCCAGGCTCTAAATTCCAGATTAGGATGCATATGGGAACACGCTCAGATGAGAAGCAGAGAGAGAGAGAGGAAGAATGAGACTGGTAGAGAGAGAAAAAGAGAGGAAAAGAGGGGTGGGGTGGGACAGAGAGCAAGAGAGGGGGATAAAGAGAGGAAGAAAGAAGAGAAAGAGAGTTGTTTTTTATAACAAGATAAATGTTTTTAAAGGTACTAGAAGTAATTAAAAGGTACTATATTCGTAACTGTTTTATGAATGTTGTCGGGGGACAAGGGGTATCGTCAGACGATGCCTTTTAATAGAATTTATGACGGGAAGGGTGAATAGCATAGATATCCGCGGTAAATTGTATGCCGTTGCTACCCTTGTGATGCCGTTACGGGCAGTTTGTGGTCATCCTTGTTTCCTTATTATGCTCTGTTAGTTGCGTCCTTGAAAAAATATTATTTCTCTTAACTGTAAGGAAATGAGAATATTTTATGAATTAATGATGTCTTTTTTTGTTTCAGGTAATAATTGTGGTCTACTGATTTACTTTTTGCGGTTAAGTTGGTATTTTTAAAGACAATCTTTAATTATTAGAGTGGTTAAAGTACCATGTATAAAAATCTAGGTTGTATTTAAGTCGTATGTAGATCATGAGACACGTTGAAGCTTTCCTTTAATTGGCGAGCTCCGTGGCGCAGTGGTTACCACGCCAGCGTGCCCGGGTTAATCCCCGGTCAGGTCATAATGGAAAACGATCTTTTTCAGATGGACCTGTGTCTTGGATGTTTATCTATTATAAAATATAGTATCGTTGAGTTAGTATCCTACGACACAAGTTGACAGCTTACTATGGGACTAGCTCAATTTGTGTGATATGTCCCTATATATTTATTTATGTTTATCACCGACGGCGTTCTAGAAAATCAACAAAAGCATTGTCAACTATCTTTACCATGCTGCTTACTTGGTATATAGCGCAGAGTTTGCAAATTGTCGAGTTTAATTTTTATTAGAACTTAGACCTCATCTTGAGTACATAAGCTCAAATACAGTATTTGGAAACTTGTGTAACTTCTACCGTGATTGATGACACGCTATTCTGCTTGCTTGCTAACTCCTGCAAGGTAAAGGTAAACTTTAACATGTTTGTGACGCATAACGGAACTTTCGAAAAATGTCATCGCCAATAAATTGGTTAATTTCGGTCGCAAAATGTTTGACGAAAAAGATACATACTGGGGCACGTTTACGCTAAAGGTGGTTTAAAAAACATGAATTATATTTGAGACAATTTTTTATGCAATGACATTTCCTATAAAATTCCGTATCACAAGTTCACAGCCATCATTGCCACGTTCTTTTCGCCTTGCCGCTAGGCTGGCAGCCTGGAACTAATGGAGATATGTATGTGGGAAAGCTACTTTTACTTTCCTCAAATATACATGTTTTGAAGAAAATGTCTTGTTGTGACGCAATTAGTGTAAGCTGTATGAAAGTGTTACAAGTTTAGCTATCATCATCAGTTTAATGAGAAAAGTAAGTAGAATTGTTATTCTTGTTACATTTACTTGCTGCACGAAATTGTGATACTTACTTTTTAGTAGGTGCCTAGTATTTCCGGTTTCTTTAGTAAAGAATATTTTAGAGCCAATGTTAGTGATTTAAGTTTATTTTTGTCTCACAACAAATTATTGTAACAGTGTGTTGGTGCGTCCATTCATTACGTGAGGTAATCAGGGGGGAGAGGATCAAGCGAAGTCTCACCAAATCTCACCTGGGAGTGAGGGGAGGCTCGGCAAATATCACGTAATGTTTTGAACGAAAGCAACGACCAGATCGAATTCTAAACGATCCCAAAGCTGGGACATTTTTTAATCACCATCATCAGGTCTTTTTAGTCTGCACTGCAGGAGCATGACCCTCTCTAAACTGGTAAC
The DNA here is from genome assembly GCA_947532085.1 of Elegia similella. NCBI lineage: Eukaryota > Metazoa > Arthropoda > Insecta > Lepidoptera > Pyralidae > Elegia > Elegia similella. Next base: position 24,220,982 of record OX383930.1, read on the forward strand.
TGGAGCCATACTTGGCCGGAGCAGACAGACGATTTGGCCTACACTCGCCACGCTGGCCAGGCGGGTTGGAGAGGTCTCATTGATGTTTATGAGCTTTTTTTAGCTATATTACTTTTTTTAATGGCTCGTTATAATTAAAAAGTTGTATTTGAGGTATTCTTCAAACTTTATACAAGAGAGACAGATTACAGTTCAAGTTTTCAATATAGTTATTCAGAAGAAATAAAAAGCTATTTCTTAAAAAGCATAAACATCTTAAGCTCGATTAAAAGGAAGTCTCATTAACACAAAAGATAAGACGACAACTTCTAACATTAGTTAGTTTTCTTTACTCTGACAGCATTCGCGTGTCAATGAAAGCAACTGATTTTAATCAGATTACTGGCTCGCTCAGAAAGTTGCTGGATGTGGTCGCTCGGTTTCATCTAATTAACTTGTTATGTTGCTTAGGTCTGTGTTGGTGTGTGTCCACACAATTGATGGAAAACTTCGATCAAATATAATGGTAGATACACAGTCTCAAACAAAATAAAGCCTAAATAATGTCTCCGAGCCAAAACATCATGCATAATTACCAACAACGACAAAAACGGTATATACTGGAAGTATGGCACTCCATCTTTCTTTTTCACTTTTTACGCGTAGTTTTTGCATCTTTTCACTAACCTTCGTCATCGCGAGACGTGTGAGTGCTAGCGCGGTTTATTAAAAAGTGTGGACAAAACAGCTCCGATACTCGATTAGAGCGCTGTTTTGCCGGTGCCACTTTTCGAACTTTTAGGCAAGCAACATTTCCTGCCCCATGGTGTTGTTGCTTTAAATATATTCCTTGAAGTTTACTTAAACGTACTGTATTGATTCCGTTTTATCCGTTTACCTTGATAAGTTTGCTTGGCTTGTGTTGGTTTGAGTCATTATCATTATTCCAGCCGTAAGCAGTCCTCTGCTGGACAAAGGTCTCCCCAAGGATTTTTGTTTCATGGGAGGATATTGGCATACTCACCACGCTTGGCAGGCGTGTTGGCGAGTTGTTCTTCCGACGCTGCTGCCTGTAGGGAAGGAGAGGAATTTGTTGGATTCAATACCATACCTGTAACTACCGGCTAAGCAGTTGAGAATGACTCTCCTGACCGGTTGGAGTGAGGATTCAACACAATTATGGGTGAAAATGTACTGCTCCTTTTAGATATGTTATATAATTTATGCTGTATAGTATTGTAGTACGTCTTTAAGTTTAGTGATACCTACGTAGATACTACATTATTTTAGTGGCATATGTGATGTCTTTCCGTGACGCAACAAAGTTGCAGCGAAGTCTTCCAAAACTAATGGACACTTTTAGAAAGCTTGCTTACAATAATACCCTTTTTAGCTCTTTATTTGAAATACTAAGTTCTATGATCATTCTTAGTGTTGATATATTTATTAAAACGTTCGTTGCAACTTATATAAAACCTATAATCGGTAATCGGCAATAAAACGTCTTCATCGTCATTTACCATCAGGTGAGATGGGAGACAAATGCCTAATCCAACATTTAGTAAAAAAAAAACTAGTAAGCAATCCCGACGAAATAGCACGTGAGTGACCCGTTTTTAGTACATAATTCTGTATCTTACGTTAGTTTTAATGATATAATTATATAAAACCGTTTAACATCCGCCTATTTACAATTGGAGATGCATTTGAGCTTCTGAAAAAACTGCATTTTCTATTTGACTCCCATTCAATAAATATCAATATTTTTGATCTTAGATTATGTTCATGTTAAGTATGTGTTCGACATGCACGTCAAATGGGCACGTTATCGTCGTGTCGTGCGATCTATCTTAAACATATGTTACTGCCAAGAACATCTGTATTCATCATCTCGTTCATCGAAGCTTGAAAACGCACTATATCATCATCGCATTTCGAAGGCTGTGTGTGCCACATTTATATAACGCACATTTGTATCTTAAGATATACCAGATATACTTATTATTACGTATTCAAAATTTCCTGCCTTGTTTTTTTCTGTCGTTTTTGCACTTCGTGTGTGTAATTGGCCAACATTGGTGTTAGATTTTTCTAGCAGCCTATAGGCAACTGTGAAAATGAAATTTGGACTATAAGTTCCTCATCTATTATATCAGTAAATAGCACAGCGCATTCGAAAGAATAGGCTAGTTATTAGTAAATATAATTATTTCGTCAGTTAGATAATAAAAAAAATATTGAACAAGTATTTTTTTCTTTTGTGAATTACACAAAAAAAAAAGGTCCGTTAAAATTCCGTGTGACGTCACTCTTTGCTACACTTTTTAGCAAACTGTGACATCGCCAACACCTACCTTAACTTTGACGCGCTTTATCATTTATAGTTTAACTGACAAATAAAAAAATACTAAAATTAGTCTCTCAATTTTTTTTTTTTTTTACATTATAAACTCATAAATTTATTCATATACATATTATACAGTTATACTAATTCTAGTTGTTAGTCACAAAACAAAGAAAAACAAAAGTCAATTATAACAAATTCAGTCAAATATCCCCCCCCCTGATCGTACCCGGCTCAAAGGTACCCATGATGCTAGCTGCATTACCTCTTTGAATAGCCATGGAAATCCTTTGAACCAGGTACGACCCGGAGCGGTGGTCATAACCCTGGTCTCTCAGACGCCGTCCTGATCTCACCAATAAAGTTTTTGGCTTCCGGGCATCATGGCCCCGCTGTCTCGACTGCAAACGGGACAAAGTCATATTTAGAAGCCAAAACTGAATATTTTGTCTCTCAATTAGTTTTTCAAAAATAATTGACACTAATTTTTGAAATACTAACTGAGAGACTAATTTTAGTATTTTTATTTTGTCTCAGGAAACTTTCTTATACACCTTTTTAATTCATATACCTTTATACTACGATGTGGCTACGATTACTAGTCGTACATACTCGTGAAACCTACCATTATTGGATTTGCATCTCATGTAGCTATCTCGTGACAGGAAAAACGTGATTATACTTATTGTTTTGAACCGCCGGAGTCAAGGCTACGGTTTTCTTGGGCCGTCACGTTCGCCGATTGTCTTTTTTATGGTTATTACCTCAATGGGTTAAGAAGTTGATTATTATTTTAATTTAGAATATGACTGGCAATTATTTTATTTGTTTTTGAACATTGTAACATGTTTGCGACTAAGAGATAATTATCTATGAGGGGCTGACATCTTTACAAACGAATTAGGTACGCGCGCCAACAAAAGTGTATGTTTGCAAAAGCATTCTGTGAAATGTATTTGGGACTCTTTTTGGTCTTATTGTAATAGTCTTTCAATACATTTCCATTATAATGTAATATAGAGTAAGGATAGCTTTTTACATTTCCCAAGTAATAACAAAAAACGTCAAGATTTCGTTAAAAAAAGTCGGGTCACACAACGTCTATATCAGCGAGTCGCTTTTAGTGTTAAAGATTGAAAAAAAAAAACCAGATTTCGCTATGCTTTAAGATCTCAGCAGCGAGCTGGCTGACTGTATACGCTAAATAATGTCACTAAATTCATGTTTCTACGATGAATAGATCTGTAGTTATTAACGTCAAACGATATAGACCAATTCGTTACGGTCCGGTTTTCTGACATGGTATCCCATGTATGAGTGCCGACTTTAAAGACGTTTCACGTTATAAACAACGGGTTGCACTCCGGGATTGCCGGTAAAAGTGAAAACTCCGCACGTTTGAAAGAGAGGGGGATATCACTACCTCTCCTACGTCGCGCCGGCGATCAGGTCACGTGGCTTTACACGACTTTAACATTTTTTGCACTTTTTGGGATAAGTAATCCCAAAAAGTGCAAAAAATGCACAACGCCGCTAAAGTAGTTTTCTCTTCAAAAATATTTAACGTACTGACCGAAGGGTAAAAGATATTTTTAGAATGATTAAATTCTCCCCATTTTGTGAATTCCGAATACTTTTTCCGGCATTGTCATTTATTTTTGTTTGCGTTGCGTCGGTCGTTTGCATGACATATCCATTTCGCCATAGACAGCGTTTAGCGTGGTACCACGACTCCGAAATGCGAACTGAAATGTCTACCTGACTGTATATTTTTAACTCGATTTATTCTTCTCTAAGTTAGCCGTGTGGTTTCCGGCAGAGTAGAATAGGACCACTCCTAGTCTTCCCATTGATGTCGTAAGAGGCGACTTAGGAAAAACAAGCTAAACAAAGCTCATAAACATCAATGAGACCTCTCCATCCCGTCTGGCCAGCGAGAAGAGTGTAGGCCTCCGTCTGCTCTGGCCAAGTATGGCTCCGGTAGTACAGAGAAGGTCATGGTCCTGCAGTGGAGATTAAAAAGACCTGATGATGAAGTATGGTATAGCACGATTCATTAACATTAGTAAAGTGTCAATACACATAGTATAGGCATGTTAACATATGTAAACATTTTTCTGTATGGCTATAGAAAGACGTTCCAAAAATAAACACATTAGTCGAAAAATTATTTCTCAACAGTTAACTCTTTCGGTTATAAAATTTATATTATCTCATATATTTAGACGTTTTGAAAACGCATTCATTTTGTAAGATGGCGTAAGAACTTTGTTTGGTAGCTATATTAAATACTAGTAGTTCTGCAAGAACAGTAGACCTCGTCGATTTTCCGTGAGAGCGTTGTACTCATGTACTTCCCCGATCGAACGGGCCCATTCATGCTACTAGCAAAAATTAATTTGGCCGGTATCGTGGCTACCACAAATAAAATTCAACTCTCCTCTATGTTTTACTGTAAACTTCGCTTGTTTTTTCCTGAATTGACATTTATTTTTGTTTACGTCGCGGCCGGCCGTCGTTTGCATGACATATCCATTTAGCCGTAGCCAGCTTATTGCATGGCGACACGACTCCGTAATGCGAACTTAAATGGCTTTATATTTTGAAACTCCAGTTAGGCAATTTTGAGATGAGTAAAAAAACATTGATTTCGCAACCTGTTACCGTTGTATATAAGGTCCATTTCAATTTACCGTAAATATTTTAAGGACTTACTTTTTTTTTTTTAAATGAAAAAATCTTTATTGGGAACATTGATAACATATAAACAGTAACGTTGGAAACGATGATACCTGCAAAAGTTAATAAACTGTGTCGCAGATATCAACGCCCACCTCCGAATACAAATTACAATTTGTTCCTAGTACATTAAATAGATTATAGTAAAAAATAAATAATAATAATTATTAAAAAAAAATATATAAATATTGATTAATTTTGAAGTTTATAACATTATCTATACATATAATAAAACAGTAAAATTATTTTGTCTGTACATTTCGAGTTTTTGACTGAAATGGATAGAGGGACACTTAAAAAGAAGAATAGAAAGCAAAAAAAATTTTTTGGAATTTCTTGTCTGTCTGTCTGTCTGTCTGTATGTATGATCACGATTATCTCCGAAAATACTGAACCAATTTACTTCAAACTTTCACCAATTGCTTTGTTTTAACTCAGTTTAACATCTAAAGTTTGTTTCATCAAAATCGGTTCATTAAAAAAAAAGTTATCGTCATTTGAATGAACTCAAGGCATGAGTTTGCCTGCAAACATATAGCAAAAATAAAATAAAATATTATGTGACATAAGACAATTAAAATCCAAAGTCAATTCATCATCATTATACGACAGCATTATAACTCTCCATACTATCCATAGTAATAAAAAAGGAGAAGCTGACTGACTGACTGACATATCAACGCAGGGCCTAAACTATAAGGGTTAGGAACTTGAAATTTTGCACAGGGGTTCCTTTTATAACGTAGGGGAGCACTAAGAAAGGATTTTTGGAAATTCTTGTCCTTAGGGGGAAAAACGGGTTGCAAAGTTAGTATGAAACTTTGTTGTTTTTAAAGTTATTCGAATGAAATTCAGCATGAAGGTTCTTTACTGAAAGATATGAAACACGAGTAAAATATTTTACTCAAAAATCATCCCTTAAGGGGGTAAAATAGGGGTCCAAAGTAAGCATGAAACTTTGCCATTTTTGAAGTTAGTCGAATGAAATTCAGCATGAAGGTTCTTTACTAAAAGGCATGAAACACGAGTAAAATATTTTTCTCAAAAATCATCCCATATATCCCCTATATAACGGGGATGCAAATTTAGTATAAAACTTTCCGTTTTTGAAGTTATTCAATTGAAATTCAATATTAAGGTGTTTCATTGAAAGTCATAAACTAATGTTTTCAGGGTAATTCTACTGTTCCTTAGAAATCGACACTTACGCGGGCGGAGCCGCGGGCCAAAGGCAAACCTGACTTATATATCAACGCACAGCCGAAACTACTGTGTGCAGAAACTTTAAATTTGGCACAGGGATTCTTTTTATGACGTAAATGAGCACTAAGAAAGGATTTTTAGAAAATCAAAGGGGTTGAAGTTTTATGGAATTTTCTCATTTCTGGACTTAGAAGTTTGAAAGTAGGTACGCAAGTTCTTAATTAAAATTTAAAAATATCTGTTTAGGTGAACCAGACAACATTCTTCCTTGAAGGGTAAATAGGGGGTAAAGTTTGTATGGAATTTTTCCATTTCTAGACTTAGAGGTATGAAAATAAGTATATACGTTCTAGGTTACAATTAAAAAAGATCTGTGTAGGTGAAATGTACAAAATTTCCCCCTTAAGGGATAAAGGGGGGGGGGGGGGGATTGTATGGAAATTTTCTCATTTCTGGACATAGAAGTATAAAAATAAGTATATATGTTTACATTACAATTAAAAAGATCTGTGTAGTTAAAATAGTCGAAATTTCCCCTTTAAGGGGTAGAATAGGCGGGGTAAACTTTGTATGGATTTTTTTTATTTACTTAGAAATATGACAATAAGAAGTTCTCCATTACAATAAAAAAAATATCTGTGTAGGTGAAATGGGCAAAACCCCCTTCATAAGGGCTAAAGATCTATGCAGGTAAAATGTATTAAATTCCCCCTTAAGGGGAAAAAGCAAAGGGGCAGGGGTTTGTATGGAATTTTTATCATTTCTACTGTTCCCAAGGGAACGACATTAACGCGGGCGGAGCCGCGGGCAACAGCTAGTTATTACTATTAATTGAGTGTTGTCATTTATCCGTTCATATAAATAATTCACGAAAATTCAATTCAATTCCATTAATATTACATAACTGAATGTAATGTAATTTACTACTTACTATACTTTGGATGCGGCTTTAAAATAAATAGATACAACTTTAAAATATTTATAAAGTCAGACGCGAAACACCCTGTTAGTAGAATAACACTTCTGTCTCTTCCGTAATATTTTCTCCTTCCTTAACGAAACTGTCCTAAACTGTCCTTATTATTGTATGTGATGTCATGATGTCTGTTCATTGTATATAGTTTACTTAATGAATCGTATTAATGTACAATTATGTATATTTATAATCTTTGTTATAATATTTATTATTTTTTTCTTTCTTATTTTCAATCACACCACATTTTTTGAGTTATTTCTGGCATACAAAGGTTATCTGGAAGATATTACCTTGGCGATAAGGCCGCCTATTGTTGTACTGTATTTTTTTTAATTTTTTATTTAGTTACGGTGCTCTAATTTAGGAGTAAAAGAAATAAAAGGATGGGTGGCGCTATTTGGGTCATATGCTTCGATCATACGGTTTTTCTACTTGATCGAAGGTTATATATGACTCTTCAGGGTTAAATATTGTACTTATGTAAAATGAATGAGTATTCGCTTACTGACATTGTTTTTAATTTGTGCTGATCTCAGCGTGTGGTCAGGGCTCGGCCCTATGTCGACGCGTAATTATTGTCCGTTTACCTGCAACAAACAAAATATATTTCCTTAAACAAGCAATTTGGTGTTCCGAGGAAAAAATACAATATGTGCCTAATTTAAGTGTAGGAAAATCAAGAAAATACAAGCAATATTAATATTAAATAAGCTTTATTTATATAGTACCATAGAATTAGGTATTTATAGAAGTTTTACTTCTATAAAAAGTAAAATATAACAAAATATCTTACAAAAAAATACAACTTTTATAAAAACCTAATCCTAGAGGGCTGTCAGTAGCGGGGAAGGGCTCAAGCTACCGGCAGTTAACACTAGAGTAGGCGCGCTAATTATCACTCCTTAAACGGGCGCGCGGGCTACATGTGAAGCCCATTTTCATTTTAAAAATTTTCGACTTAATGAACATAAAACAAAAAAAACACTAAATATATTTTTAAAATAGACCTTTATTTTTAAAATAATAATAGAATCAAACAGGTTTTATCATTTGTACTAGAGATTGTAACTAAAATAAAAATCTTATGAAAATCAACTTAATTAACACAGTCTCAGATCAATCAGTCTTAAAAGTAGGTAAATCTTTAGGAACTTTAACATTTTTGTTCAGAACTTAATTTTTACTGACGAAATAACAAAATAAAAGCTTTAACATCAGTTTTCCTCAAAACATTCAGGACATAGAAGCAACTGATGGTCGGTACTTTTGCACATTTCCTGCATCATTTGCGTGTGCTTCGGTCTCGAGTTCTAGCACAAAAATAACAACGACTTACACCAGTTCTAATAGGCATAGGCATATTAGAAAATGTGTCTTCTGTCAGTCCAAGCAGTAACCTTCCTTTCAACTTTATGGTTTTGGGTAAATTGGTTTGAGCTAAGCGACGTTCAATACAAGGCCTTGCAAGCTCAAATGCAACTTCTTGTAAGTATTCGCTTCGTATGATTTTTTTGCCAAGGTGGTTCATTTTGTATATTACCAGGCCGTTGATACCAGACATATTAACAAAATTGTAAAACAGTGTAACGGGCCATCGACGTGTTGTACGTGTCTACCATTACGAGACGTGTAACTTGCCAAAAGAGATAGAGGCAAATCATCACTATCATCTGCCTCTTGTTCACTCTCCGAGTTGTGTGGTGGATCGTCGACTAAGTAGTTACAGCTTTGTACCTCTTCATCCTCACTTTCAGTTAAATTGTCATCAATTTCTTCATCTTCCTGCAACCAACATTGAATTTGTTCCTCTGATGCGTTTGCCGCCATGATTTAACCTACAAATATTAATAAAATTGCTGAAATTTGTTTACACGAAGTGAAAAATAACAAAAACTAATTATATTTACTAATTAAAGACCATAATATTAATCTTTAAATAGAAATAAATGCACTATTTATTTTTCTACTATGAAAAAAATCTTACCTTGAATGGTCGCGCGGGGTACAGGTGTAGCCCAGCAACTTTGAAACCGTTTTTCTCAAACGTCCGTTGTCAACTGCTGCCAACATGCTACTGAGGGACGCGGGGGTTCATAGTCGAGGAATACACGCGGTCGCAGCACAGTGGCTTGACGCATAAGTGAAAGAAACAACAATATTACACCCTGGGCTACCACTGTAGCCCACGCGCCCGTTCTAGTGTTAAGACTACAGAGAGAGGAACCTCCTGAAGATGCGCGCCGTGTCAAAGAGTACTGCCTTCTGTATCTTAAATAAGCTTTTATTATTAGCGTATGCATACCGAAAAATAACAGTTCCTATGTCCACCTTCCGACTTCATCACGAGAATAGCTCATTTACTCTATAATATTGTATTGTCACTTACACATATTACAAGTATGTAAAATTTCAGCTTAATCGGGTGAGGATAACTGTTTTAAAATTCAGTTGATATAAAATACATAGATTGCAAGTTAAATAAAGGCTTCCAAAAATATCTATACGCTATGTAATTGTAGTGGTTCGGTTGACTCATAGATTAAAAATTGTGTGTCGGTTGACTGAAGTAAACTTAATTAAAAGTGAAAGAGTTCTGAGTTAAACCTATGTATTGTGTGGAGAATAACATTTTAAACTTAAATAAAAGTGGATTTAGTGTAGAATGCAAGTCTGTTGTTGAAACAAATGATCTTTGGTTATAACCACGTCAGAGACCGAGAGGCGGTTCCGAAAAACTCTGACACCAGGGTGTGCATGGTCGATTGACCGTGTCACTTCACGCAAGCACGTCATAAAAATATTTTTATGTGACTGAGTCGTTGCTGAAACATTATTCTAAGACTACTAATAAAATAAGTCTCACCTATACGTTACACACATACGAATAACGAATGAACGGAGGTCGAAAATTCTCGGGCACCTTCTCCGTTATTAGGTAATTCGTAAGTCTGCTCTTCATTTATTTTCGTAATTGGGTTTTAGTTTTTTTAACTATAACGATAAAAATAACGTATTGTAATATTTTTGTTGAAAAGAGTTTCCGAAACGCTGGTAGTCTGCAGCTTTTGAACATTAATTAATAATATAAATATTACTAAATTCTAAAATCGAATTATTAGATTCTTTAACTTTAAAACGTGATTTGACGTAAAAGGCCTATTTTCTGAATAAACTTTTTTATTTTAAACTTGCTTTCGCCCGCGTCTCCGCCCGCGTCAATGTCGATCCCTCGGGAATAGTACTTTTTCCCGGGATAAAAGGTAGCCTAAGTCCTTCTCCGCACTCCAGAGAACTTGTATGCAAAATTTCATGATGATCGGTTCAGTAGTTACGGCGTGAAAGCATAACAAACAACTAACTCACTTTCGCATTTATAATATTAGTAAGGATAAGGATAACGGATACACAATTTTCTTCAAAAAGTATAATCAGATTTTTTTGGATCACAGTTTCTTAATATTATTTTTGTCTCTTTCTTGCATATTTTACTGGCCTTTAGTCAGCAAGCGATGGCGCACGAGCTTTGCGCACAAGTATACACGCTGCCGGATGGACCAGACCATTTCCATACAAAATCTCGTACTACCAGTAGGACTTATGGCTTCTTCCGGTAGGACGATTCCCAAAAAAATACCCTTGTGTGGAAAGAAAGGCGCAATCTTCACACCTTCATACAATGATTATTTCGCATTGACGCTTTCTGCATTTCAAACACTAGTAGACCATCTACTAGTGTACAGGTTACCTCATGATGTTTTCCTTCACTGGAAGCAGGTAGTGGTCGATAAACCTATGTTTATCGACCACTATCCGTATCGAGTCATTGGTCTACAAACTCAGAGGTACACCAGTGGGACTGGGCCACTGATGATGCTTAAAACTTTACCATCTAGTCTAGGCTAAAATATCGTCAAGAAAATAATTATTTATAGCCATACATACATATAACTTCTTTTTCCCTTGCGAGGTAGACAGAGCCGTACTCTGTCTACGTGGCTACGTTAAGCAAGTTCAAGACCCGAAAGCCACGTTTGGCAAGTTGATGGGCATTATGTGAAAAACGGAATCAAAATAGTGATGGGTTGCTAGCCGATTCGCCCATTAACCTGTTTCCACGGAATTTTGCCCATTCCCTCGATCGGCTTTTACGATTACGATTTCTGCGCGGGAAGAGAAGCAGTTAGTACATTCTACATTTTTTCTTTGTTCCCAGACCAGGAAGAGAGGATAATTAATTACCTATCACATAATAATGGAACGGGAAATGAAGGCACTATTGCCTACAAAATGGAAGCCCATTGTATTTGCATTTGTGCATTTTACTGAGCTGGAATAGTAATTTTATGATCCAGAGCTACCTAGCGCTATTCTAGGTCGTAAACTTTACGACTTTGCAATGAATTAGCTGAGAACGCAGCCGTCTAAACTAAATTATTTAAAATAGATTTTGGTATTTATTATCAATTCATCACCTGTTTCCCAGTACTCCATCTTACAGCATGCTTGTGTCGACACTTGCCAAAAGCTTGGAGAACTATTTGTCGTCTGTCGCACGTAAGGCGTAGTTCTCACTAATTATATCTTTCAAATAAATAGCCCGTAGACCATAGACGTTGTATAAGTATCACGTCAGATTTGAATGCCCTACAATACATATTTAATCATATATATATTCATTTTTATGTTCATCATCATCACGTCTTTTTACTCTCCACTGCAGGAGCATGACCCTCTCTGTATTACCAGAGCCATACTTGGACAGAGCATTATGTTTTATAAGTGTTTTATTTACATATACATATTTTTGCATTTACAATGCTATTCTGGTATTCTCTAAAATATGGTGAATAAATTCCACGCAGGCGGGTTTATTTCACCATATTTTTTTTAAATTTCATATTAACATTTCTAAAATATATTTATCCGAGCCCTACTTATTGGTTTCTCATAAATTAATAATGAGAACGTGGAAAAAGGCTTCCAACGATTTCAAAGTTTTGATTTAGGTTCCGGTGGCAAAAATCGATCTAGCTAGTTTCGAGTAAGTACATTATCTCTAAGGGAATGTGTTTTACGAGCGAAGATCGGTTGATGGGACAATTTTTTAATGCATACATTATCCTTATAAAAGTTTGTAAACGTCCTAGCGACGCCCGCCTATTGCATTTGCATCGGTTAGTTTTATAGCTCCTAGACTGCATCGTAAATACTCCACGCCTTGGCAATGACTGTCCGAGAGCATTGAACGCCGGCTTAATAATTTGTACGACGCAACAGGAATTAGCGTACCTAACTCGGTTTAGTGATCACTCACACGTAACACCTGTTCCGCGGTGTGTCCCGTGCACGTGGCAGGAACAAATAAATGGAAATCGTACCTGAAAAAAGAAAAGAAACGGAAAGCTGACTATGGCTCCGAAGTATCGCAGCTGAATATGCAACCACGCTCACTACGCTTGTAATTACTACGAACTTCGTAGTACAAAGTCTACAAATAGAATATTTTTCTGCGCTGAGACCAGGAATAAAAAATATAAATAATAAATTAATATATAGGGTCATGTCACACAGATTGAGCTAGCCCCACAGTAAGTGTGAAATTGTTTGTAGTATACTAACTCAAAGATACAATATTTTATAATAGATAGTTATATACATAGATTAATTTCCAAGAGCCAGGCCAATCTAAAACAAATCGCTTTCCATCAGGACCTCAATGGGGATCGACCCCGGGACTCTGCGATTCAAAGGCACTTTCGCTAGGGTCACAGAGGTCGTCAATCATTATTTCAGCTGTACAAAATTCCACTGCTGGACAAAAACCTCTCCCAATGTTCCATGGGAGGTATTGCCAGACTCGGGTTGCGCAGTTTCTTTGGTTTCTTGAAGTCTCGACGCTGCTGCCCATCGGAAGATTTTTTAAGCTAGGAAAGGATAGGAATAAATTGGATTTGGGAAGGGAATGAAGGTATTGGGAAACTACTTACTCGGATGAATGGGGGAAAAGCAAGTAGCAGCTCGGTAGGCCGGGCGCGTGTACCCGATGCATACCTGCAACCACCGGACAGGCAGTTGAGGATGACATCCCTGACCTTCACTGAACTGAGGTCGTCAATGAATACAAACAATCCCTTCAGTCTCTGCATATCGTCAACACGCTGCAGAATAGTTTTTCGTCTTTCATCGACCTACGACTAAATAGTTTGTTGCTGAACCCCGCCACGTAAGACCATATCTTTTGCTGCTCCAAGTATGAGACCAGATTTTGTTTAAAAAGATATATTGTAAAACCTTGTCAATGTAATTCATGTTGTTTTTTTACACGCTCATTTAGGAAATTTAAAAGCGTATAAAAATGTAAATGTACAAATGTAATAGTACAAAATTTAAAATAATAACAACTATTGCTTTTGTTATCAATTTTGTACTATCACAGAGTACTCATGATGACGCAAAATCATTTTACTAAATCCATGAGAAATATTTAATTTACGAGTACCTGCTGTTTCGTCGCTGTGTCGTAAGCAAATAATGGAAAAAATATCATAGATAATTAGAAATTAACTACAAAGATCACGTTGTAAATACCATACTTTGTCTGCGAGGTAGTGCAGGAAATGATACATCAGCGGAATTCGATCTCCAACTCTGTACAAATTGGACCTGATTTTGAACTTACTAGAGAGCCAACAACTGTTAGCAGCAACTCTTAACAAACCGCACTCGGCAAAATTCGGCGCAATTTCCAACAACCAGGGTTGCCAGCTTTGAGAACAAAGAAAGTTTAAAAAGTTTGACTAGCTCCGTGGCGCAGCGGTCATCACGCCAGCCTGCGACACGGAGTGACCGGGTTCGATCCCCGGCCAGGTCAAGATGGAAAATGATCTTTTTCAGATTGGCCTGGGTCTTGGATGTTTATCTATATATGTATTTGTTATAAAATATAGTATCGTTGAGTTAGTATCCCATAACACAAGTCTCGAACTTACTTTGGGGCTAGCTCAATCTGTGTGATTTGTCCGTATATATTTATTTATTATTATTTATTAAAGGAAACGGGGTATTTTCAACAATTCTCTTTGAAATTTCAGAGTTGATTGGAATGGAATCGTCTCATATGACAGAAAATCGCATGAAAACTTTGTATATTTTATAATGTAATGCGACCACGATGAATGTAAATTTATTGAAACGTCAACGAAAGCTATCAATAAAAACGCTCGTGCTAAATCCCCTTCATATAGGTACATAATATTCACGATATTTCTTTAGTTTTAAGTATGATTTTTTATGTAGTGAATAGGTTTTTAATGAGCCAGCCTCCTCTACCATAGACCACATCTTTACTCTACATCAGGTGATATCTTGATCAATCGCTGGATCATTCAGAATAAAAAAACGTTTCTTGATAAGAAAGAGAATATGTTTATGAGGTTTGCTGAGATTTTTAATATTTTCAACATTTTATCATAAAATAAGATGTATATTCGTAGTAAAGAGGAAGGTACCACCAGGTATTTAAAAAAAAGTGTACGGACGCATTCCCGCTTTTCTGTCATATAGAGAGAAAACTAAATTTTCGTTGTCCGGATATTTTGTTGAGATGAAAAAGGCAAAGGGTTAGCGGACCACCGCTAACCCTATCCAACTGATTGGAACCACCAAGCTCCGAACTGGACTTTGTAGAGTGATTTTTTAGTTTCGTTCAGTATTAGACTACAGACAGATCAGTTTGTAGAGAGTTATATAGAAGCTAGCCAATTCGACTTAGGAATTTTTGTGTCTTCTCTTGGACTGACTTGACAAAATAGTTAATATATATCGTAGCCCCGGGGTGATAGTGATAGTACAACAACGTAGTAGCAACTGTTATTGCGTTATAATGATTGTGAATGTTACTGAAATAATAGTCACTATTTATTATATATATGTATATAGAATCACGATTTTACTCACTTTTGTACGTCATTCTATAATGTAGTTTAAGTGTAATGTTATTATGTAATCTTATTTTTTTTTTCATGTGTAAGTGGCCAATACTGGAGTCAGATTAGATATGCGTAACTTAAAGGCGTAGCTTATAAATGATGACTGGTATCATTAGCTTAACGTGCCTTCTGAATTACGAAGGACTCGAGGTTTTTTCAAGCCATATGTGTTTACCCATCTCAATGGCGACTACGCCCGGAGAATGTTAGGAAATAATGCTTACGCCTTAGGATATCGAGCTCCTTTTTTGATGATCCTCTGATGATAACTGCTTTTATTCCATGATTATGACATTCATAGTTAGTGATAGTTTGGTCTCATGAGAAACAGGAATCCACACGGCATACTTCAATAACTTCAATTAGTGACAAATTCCGATAAAAGCTGTAAAAACTTTGTAACAGCATAGAAAAGCCCAAAAGCCCGCTAAGCAGCTTAATGTCCGACAAAGTCTAGAGTTGAAAACAGATTATGTCCTTGCTGGCAGAACAGGCTTTTCAGTATTGTGTTGGAGTAAATATAACTTTTTGGTGCATTTTTAGTAGTTACTCGAAAATGTATGTGCTATTTATAACTATGGTATGTACGAGTGCATACAGTTACAATATGTACTAGTTGGTCAAAGTACAAACACATTTGATAGTTAATTTTAGCAAGACATATGAGAGATATATGAGATTGAAAATATGCATTGAACTGTGCACTGGAAGATTCTGTATTATATTTGTTTCTAGTATATACTTACACAACGTTTTTAGAGTTCAGTACCCAATGTGTACCACTAAGGGTATTACTAAACCTCCACTGTCCGTTCGTCCGTTTATCACAGGGCTTTATAACTAAAGCTCTGTGATAAACGAAAAGACGAAGAATGTGTATTTCTGTTGCCGTTATAATAAATATAAAATGAAATTTGTGCTTACAAAAATCGCGATTGGAGCGTTTTTGACAGTAATTTAATGCGTGAGGTGACTACTCGTTTCCAACTCGGCCAGTTATTATTGTAATGTGATATATTTCACATACCAGCGACAAGTCTTAAAATGGTGTGCTTAAAGTAAAATATATAAAATGATTTGATTTTAAAACTTGCCCACTTGTCCAAAGCAATGTCAACAGGAAATCTGTCTTCCCTCCTCTAACTAGTTAAAAACTTTCCGAAATTAATGAAACTTTGTCATTTAGCGAGCAAAAGTTTGCCGGCCATTTCGACTCGGTTCATTCCCTGCGCAGCTCCGAAGGCAATAGATATCAAGTACTTAGGGAACTATCTAACTTGTTAATCAATCCTTAGATTTCCAATGAGCAAGTTACATACTTAGAAAGTTCCGTCAACTTTGGGTAAACGTGCCGAGCTTAGAGAGCCCTTCGTATAACACATGCAATGAGCAGCATAATTGGGATTATTATTTACCTATCATCATTATCATCATCTTAGCCACAAGAAGTCCACTGCTGGACATAGGCCTCCCATAAGGATTTCCAATACGACCGGTTAGAAGCGGCCTGCATCCAGCGTCTTCCTACGACCTCAGTTAGATCGTCCGATCACCCGGTCGGCGGGTGGTCGCCCATTTTCTGCCCCATCGGCCGTCGGTTCTACGCGCTATACGCAATGCCCACTGCCACTTCAAAGAGCTAATCTGCTGAGCTATGTCAGTAACCTTCGTTCTTTACCTATATCAACAATCAATATGAAAACTTTGTATGAGGTTCAATGTTTTATAGTCATCTGTTATACACTGTGTAATGTACCGTCGACTTTCCTTTATGTTTCAGCCTCCGTGGTTTCAGCCCATCAATAAGAACAACTTTTCAACAAAAAATTCGACATTTGCATACAAGTTACCCGAGCGGCTGAACACTTACATAGAAATGTCGAAAATACTTTTTTTGTGTTTCCAGAATTGGTCCCTTTGGAATTGTTCATATTAATGGGCTAAGTCGACTCTTTAAGGAAATGTCGAGGGTCATTTTACACACTGTTAATTATCCTTCTCATGCTTCATCATCATCTCAGCTCCTCTTCCGCCCACTGCCGAGCATAGGCCTCTCTTCGCTTCCGCCATCCGTCTCGGTCCTGTCCTGCGCTGTTCTTATCCATGAGCGACCCGCGATTTGTTCATGCTTACTATGGATAAAATATTGTATTTCTTTTTTATAAGAGTTTCTCTTGACTATGATTGTAGCAGCCAGTTAGCAGTCTTTACCAAGGAGGGTTGGCATTTAAAGACTTTGTCAAATCATATTTTTTTAAATTTATTTAATTTATTGCACGTACAATCAAATGATTTTAAAGCAATAAAACTTAGATATATTATACCATGCATTTAAATGCATGCAGAATAGATAGAGATGCATTTTCTCCATGCACCATACATGAGGATGCACACAATACAAAGAAGAGTGATTAGCGCCCTATCATTGAAGCGCAGTTTAAAAGGCAAATAAAAAAAGTTGTTCATTAAGTCATGAAACGCCGGGTCAGTCACCTGTAGGCCTACTCGCTTTTGACAACTAAGGTGAACAGCGTTTTGATCGTCACTTAAAAATAAGCTTTCGTATTATCAGCTATTTTATTAATGTAAATATATTTTTTTAATGTAAATTATATAAACCGTATTGAATGTCGAGGTGACCATCAAAACGTTGTACGCTGCAAAAGGGGTGAGCGGAATATTCGTATTTTTGTTAGCAAAATTTTTTATCGGTCAGCTAAAATAGCTAGTTGGGCAGCAACTTGTGGTCAGCAAATATTTGTAAATCAGCTGCAATTTATATAATTCTGAACAGCAGGAAATTTTATTGTACAGCGGAATATATATATAAAAGCTACAATGAGAAAGTACTTAGAGAGTAAGCAAAAAATTACAATGTTGTGCCACTAATATAAGAGTAGCAAGAATATTTTATTTGGGTAAACCAAACTTCTTTTCTGTCTTCAGCCGTTCCAGATGGTCATAAAAATAACTAACTTGAACCTAACTTCTTTTCTGCCGTGTCATTCAGGGTGATCATAAAAAATAACTAGAACCTAACTTCTTTTCTGCCCTAAGTCGTTCCGAGTGGTCATAAAAAAAAATAACTTGAACCTAACTTCTCAGTCGTTCCAGGTGGAAAGCCAAAGCTTATCCAAATCTTTTCTCTGGTGCCCCAATTGTATAATCTTGCTGCCCAAATAATTATTTTGCGGCCCGACTATTTATTTTCCGGCGTTACTGTTTATTTTGCAGGCACATAATAATACAAGCTGCCTGCTTATGTTTAAATTACTGACCATTATCATGATCGTTTACTAAACAAGAATTGCAGCTTCATTTTTATTATTGCTAACAAGATATTTGTATGCTGGTCAAATGATTTATAGGCTGTTTCTTTTTGCTAACCATATTTTTCAATTAATTATTACTCAATTAAAAATTATTATCCGCGATTCCAGCAGCCATTAGTAAAACGTAAGTACGTCACAGTACACGATGAATCACCATTAAATGCTAGTATATGCTAATGATCCAGTGAAAATTTTCACTCGTTACATCGGAATATTACACAAACGGAGCCAGGAAACACACATCTTTTTTGTTTACTCGTGTTGCTACATTGGAATTGAATAAACGTTAGAGGTAAACAGAGAAAGATTTACGTTAACGTTTTGAATTTTTGAATATTTGGAACATTTTTAACCAACGTTTTTCGAATATGTGTTCCAGTTTATGTACAGTCACGAGTATTGATATACATCGTGTAACATAACCAACGACGTTCCAATTAAGGGGTGACTCAGCCCATCAAAATGAACAATGTCCTATGGGATCAAAGCAGGGAACTCAAAAAAAAATTACGTTTTCATTAAAGTGTTCGGCCGGTGGCAATTAGTATGATTTTTTTTTAGCCTGTTACTGTGTCGCACTGCTGGGCAAAGGACTCCTCTTCATAGGCGTAGGCGGAGGGGTAGACTGCGAACGAGATGGCGAGACGACATCCAAAAGTTCTTGGTGAACTGGCAGCAGGCTGCGTTAGATAGAGATCAATGGAAAAAGTATGAAAATATAAAAAAAAAAACAACGCAGTAACGTTAGGTTGTGAAATAAACAGATATTTCATAACAATGTTGAAACTTTTCTTCGCCACTTGTTAATGTTAACACGCACGAAAAATAAAACAATTTGAAAATAAATATAGAACACAATAACAATCCGAATCTTGTTTTATTCACGATTCGTATCCGGAAAGTTTTATTATTTTTTGTGCAACTAAAACGCACCTCGAGCGAAATTGTGTCAGAAATTTCATCCGTGAAAATGGTAGCCATTTTACTTTTCTAACATGTTAACTACTTCGTGCCTGTTTGCACAAAGCGAACAAACTACTGTTTGCCGGTGTTGTGTGTAACTTGACAATTTCCTTGCAGCCGAACTGTTTGCGTGGCAAATAAGGGCCGAAATCCTTTCACCATTGGGCAAATATGTCTACAGGGCGACACGCAAAGTGTGATCACACGCGTCACTTTTACTTTATCGTCACAAGGAATTTTGTATTTGCGGTAAAAGATAACTTGAGACATTTTATTAGGGATGAGAAGTCCTAGTGAAAATTTTACCAAAGGAGGAGTTCTACTCAATTGTGTTGCGTTAGTAGGATGCTTGAAATGAGGCGACGCTTGTTTTCATAGAAAATACGCGTGATAACACTTTATTGTGTTTGTTGTTCTGTGTTCAGTATAGGTAGAGGTAGGAATTCTTATCGTCCGGGATAGTTTCAGGACCCTATAGTCTTAACAATTTCAAAAGGAGGAGCTTAATAGCCCAGCGAGCGTAAGCATTATTAGCGCAAACTCGGGCGCGGTCCCCATTTAAATGGGTGACCGCAAGTGGCATAAAAACATCTCGAGCTCCTCTGTGCTTTGGTAGGCATGTAAAGTCGTCTGTCCCGGCTGACATTGTTGGAGGCAGTCGTTAAGCTATGTCAGATGCCTTCAGGCAGCTTGAAAAATCTGACACCAGTGTTATCCTCTTGCATACACGAAAAACAAATAGAACAAATTTAAATATTAGAAATTATTTTTTACTACTTTTTGCACGACGCTGTAGGTATGCAACGCTATAGTTTTAAGCAAGGATATACTTTTAAGATTCTTCCTTATTCATTTAGCGATTGAGGCGTTATTCTCAGAACAATTATTCGTCAAAACGATGACGTTAAAAAAATACTTGCCAGTTGAATCCCGGTTATCTTTACCTATCAAGAATGGGATTACATGTACCAAATAAATTGGGAATCCAGCGATTTACCCAGTGTGACCTAACCCTGCCGTTAGGGTAACACAATAGAGCGGGAATTGAAATTGGCTTATCGTACGTCGCCAAATGTCTGCCTTTTGTTTCGCCTCCGAGATCTTGTTGTATTGGACAATACAATACGTAGACTCATTGTTAAATTCATTGTACGTAATGGGGATAGCGTTTGTTTAGTTGTAGCTATAATAGTTGAAAACCACTAGTAAAAAGTTATTATACTAAAAATCTATTATTTTGTTCTGTTACGTAGGAGTTAATTATTTGGCGGCTCATGATAAATTTGTCGATCATTTACAACGGATATAGACGAATGGCCCACAAGGGGGGATGCCTTTGCCCTTGCCGCGCAGTAAAGCAACCCTAGTAACAATGGAACAAAATAGAATTCCCAAGTCTAATATGTACAAAGTCACTGTTATCTCCCAATAGAAAGGGTTTTCTTTGCTAGCCCATATCATGATCAGCTACACATATGTCGTAAGTGAAAGTTCGAGATTATGACAACTTTTGTGTAAAGCAACACTAATAATATTTGACCAAAATATAATTCCCAAGCCTAATTATGTAAAAAGTCAGTGTTATCTCACATTAGAAAAGGTTTTTTTTCTAGCCCATATCATGTTCAGCTACACAAATGTCGTAAGTGAAATTTCGAGATTATCATAACTTTTGTGTAAAGCAACACTAATAATATTTGACAAAAATATAATTCCCAAGCCTAATTATGTATAAAATCACTGTTATCTCCCATTAGAAAAGGTTATCTTTGCTAGCCCATATCATGTTCTGCTACACATATGTCGTAAGTGAAAGTTCGAGATTATCACAACTTTTGTGTAAAGCAACCCTAATAATATTTGACCAAATAATATAATTCCCAAGCCTAATTATGTATAAAATCACTGTTATCTCCCATTAGAAAGGGTTTTCTATGCTAGCCCATATCATGTTCCGCTACACATACGTCGTAAGTGAAAGTTTTAATTACTTCCCGGGTTTATTACATCTTCTGTGTAATGTAAAGCAACCCTAGTAATAATGGACCAAAATAGAATTCCCAAGCCTATTTATGTACAAAGTCACTGTTATCTCCCATTAGAAAAGGTTTTTTTTGTAAGCCCATGTCATGTTCCGCTGCACATTATGTCGTAAGTGAAACTTTTAAGTACTTTCCGAGATTATCACAACTTTTGTGTAAAGCAACCCTAATAATATTTGACCAAAATAGAATTCCCAAGCCTAATATGTACAAAGTCACTGTTATCTCCCATTAGAAAGGGTTTTCTTTGCTAGCCCATATCGTATTCCGCTACACATACGTCGTAAGTGTAAGTTTTAAGTACTTCCGGAGATTATTACATCTTTTGTGTATAGCAACCCTAGTATTAATGGACCAAAATAGAATTCCCAAGCCTATTTATGTACAAAGTCACTGTTATCTCTCATTAGAAAGGGTTTTCTATGCAAGCCCATATCGTGTTCCGCTACACATATGTCGTAAGTGAAAGTTTTAAGTACTTCCCGAGTTTATCACAACTTTTGTGTAAAGCAACCCTAATAATATTTGACCAAAATAGAATTCCCAAGCCTAATATGTACAAAGTCACTGTTATCTCCCATTAGAAAGGGTTTTCTATGCAAGCCTATATCGTATTCCGCTACACATACGTCGTAAGTGTAAGTTTTAAGTACTTCCCGAGATTATTACATCTTTTGTGTATAGCAACCCCAATAATACTTGACCAAAATAGAATTCCCAAGCCTAATATGTACAAAGTCACTGTTATCTCCCATTAGAAAGGGTTTTCTATACTAGCCCACATCGTATTCCGCTACACATACGTCGTAAGTGAAAGTTTTAAGTACTGTCCGTGATTAGGTATTACATCTTCTGTGTCAAGCAATCCTAGTAGATAATAATTGACCAAAATAGAATTACCAAGCCTAATATGTCACTGTTATCTCCCATTAAATAAGGTTTTCCATGCCAGTCAAATGCCAGCCCATATCTGTCTGCGACTCTGCGACAAATATGTCGTAAGTGAAAGTTTAAGTACTTCCCGAGATTGCAGGGCGGAAACATGCTCGAGCCTCTTTGCCTTGTTTCATTAAATGTGTCCTCGCATTATCGAATGCGAATAACACGCAACTGTAAGTTGTAACTATAACTCTACTTTTGTACATACATATTATCACGTCTTTATCCCTTACGGGGTAGACAGAGCCTAAAGTCATAAGACCGAAAGACCACGTTTAGCGTGTTACTACTTTGTTTGTTTGTATATTCTTTATTGTACATAAAATAACTTTGTTATTATTTATAACCGATTTAAAATAGGAGAAGATTCTCAATCGTTGTATGTTTATTTTAATGTTTTTTACTTCATAACTCCGTCATTTAAATATATATATTTTTATAATTTTAAAGTACGAGTATATGTTTTCAGATTGGTTCCATTTAAATTTCAACAAATCGGTTCATTAGTTTGTTTGAAGTCGGTTTTATATAAAATATTATTTTATTGTTATTAACGAATGCTAAAGTAAAGTATAAGTTTTAAAGTTGCTGAAATCTATACTAATATTATAAAGCTGAAGAGTTTGTTGGTTTGAACGCGCTAATCTTAGAAACTAATGGTTCGAATTGGAAAATTCTTTTTGTGTTGGATTGTCCATTTATTGAGAAAGGCTTTAGGCTATAAAATATAACGATGCGACTAATAGGAGCGAAGCATCAATAAATTTTTTTTTTGAAATTGATAAATTATTGATCTATAATACTAATTAATCATAATAACAGAAACTGCCGCGGACGAAGACGCTGGCAACAACTAGTCTATGCTAAATTGCAATCTGTTACGGTAAGACCTTTAAGTTCTGTTGTATTTGAACATAAATTTGCTAACCCAAGAGTACTAGTACACCGGCATTACAGGTGGCACCTCGCCAGCGGTCTCATTGACAATTCAAGAAAAATAAATGAACTAACAGTCTGTATTTTCTTGCTTCGTAACTATTTGGGTTTGGGTGAAGTAAATTTATATTTATTACTAGCTTTCGCCCGCGGCTCCGCCCACGTCAATGTCGATCCCTCGGGAATAGTACTTTTTCCTGGGATAAAAGGTAGCCTATGTCCTTCTCCGTACTCCAGAGAACTTGTATGCAAAATTTCATGATAATCGGTTCAGTAGTTACGGCGTGAAAGCGTAACAAACGAACTCACTTCTGCATTTATAATATTAGTAAGGATAAGGATAACGGATGCTCCGCTATTTCCCCTTTTTCCTTCTCTCAATATATTTTTTTTACGTTCTTCTAAAGAATGTTGAATGAAAAACGAAAGAGTAAAAAGTATAACTAGTAACTTGGTAGTTAAACATTGAGATGTGTACATCCTGTAGGACACAGGATAGGCTATTTATTTTTTTTCCTTAGTTATGATAAGACCGGCCCCCCATACAAATATAACATAGTAAGTAAATGTACGCGAACGAAGTCGCGGGCACTGCAAGTAATACAATAAAAATGTAGTAAAATGATGTAATCCAGCTAAAAATATGTCTCCTGTCGAGCATACATTACTTCCGCCTAACAAGCTTAAAATCCAGTCATGTATATGTCGCAGGCAAATTGTATGATTCCGCGTTTTACAAACGGCGTCGTCTTTTTACAAACGCTCGCTCTTTTGGAATATGCCGAAGGAAAATTGTGAATTGCCTTGTCAGTATATAATATGCCTTAATATTTGATAGACAATTAAATCGCCGTTTATATAAATGACACCCCTGGCCTAAGTTTTTTTACTTAAGTATTTAAATTGAGTGCCTAAACATGTATTTTAAGTTATTCCTACATGAATAGGTACGTGATTGCTGAAATAAAGTGATTTGTCCAATTTGTGTTTTATGATAGTCACCCTACTATAACCATCAATGTTGAAATATTTACAATTGAACGAGTTGTCAATTTGCCTTCGGCATATTACAAAAGAGCGAGCGTTTGTAAAAAGACGACGCCGTTTGTAAAACGCAGTATCATACAATATGCCTGCGACATATACACTGGCACATTGCCAGCTATCTCATTGTCAATTGAAGAAAAAAAAAATTACCTAATGCGTCTCTTTGCTTCGTAACTATCTAGGTCGAAACTGCCGGCCTATTTGCTAAGTTTTGACAAATACGGTGTACAACATTTTGATGGTCACTGCAACGTCCATTACGGTTTATATCCTGAAATAAAAATAATCAAATATACGAAAGCCGCAATGTAATTTGAAGTGACGATTAAAACGTCGCACACGGAAATTGTGAAAAGTTAGCAAAGGGGCTTGCTGAAGAGCGATTCGTTTTCATTGTCCGATTTGTACGTATTTTATCCTGTTTGTCAAACATTATTTTCCTCAGCCTAACTTAAAACTGACACATGTACACCAGCCATCGTGGCACCAATGGATGTCATCAGGATGTCATCCTCAACTGTTTGTCCGTTGGTTGCAAGTATGGCATCGGTGACGCGCGGCCGAGCATTCATTCATTTCGAGTAGGTGTCACGGTCAATCGATCATGCACACCCTGGTGTCAGAGTTCTTCGGAACCGACGTGGTTCCTTTAACGACTTCCAGATGGCAGCCGGGACCACCGGCTTAACGTGCCTTCTAAAGCACGGAATCATCTTTATTATCAGACAATCAGGTAATTCAAGCCTGCAATGTCCTAACCAAACTGGAAACAACTAAACAAAGTATGCTTCCGGTGGAATCGAACCAGACCCCAGTGGGTAAGGCAAACGCCTTAACCACTGGACCACGGAGGCGGCCGAGCTACTATCTGCTTTTCCCCTGTTTGTCCGAGTGAGTTTCCTAACACCTTCATTCCCTTTCCAAATCAAACAAATTGCTATCCGTACCCAGCTTAAACTGCTTCCGATGGGCAGCAGCGTTGGAAGTACAGGAAACCGAAGAAACTGCGCTCGATGCCTGCCAAATGTGGTGAGTATGGCAATATCCTCCAATTGAATGAAGAATCCTTGAGAATCTCTTGTCCAGCAGTGGACTTATGGCTGAAATAAATGAATGTATACACGGGGATTAAAGCTGGCACCTCGCCAGCGATCTCATTGTCGTTTTAAAGAAAAAAAAGAATAGCCTGCGTCTTCTTGTTTCGTAAATATTTGGGTCGGGGCTGTAAAGCTTGATGATTAATTAAGCGGCTAGTCGAGTTACATCTTTAGTCCTCGGTAGATGTGTTCTAGAGAATTATGAATCATCTATCAGATTTATTATAAGTAAACATTCGTTGTGTTGTTGATGAGTAGTTTTGGGGAATAAGGGAAGATTAGAATTTGCCCCTGTCTTCGCTCACGTTAATTTTCTCACTATCACTGAGACATACATTACAAAACTGTGTAAGAAAACAACACAAGATTTGTTAACTTTCTTAGTTCAAATGCTTCTGAGTATTCGGTCGTTAGTCTTATATTAAGAGTAGTACACGTTGGAAATAAACTTTACCTTGCCCAGAATATAATAAATATAATATATAATAATCTTTCATATATAAAACCGACTTCAATAGAACTTTCCAATGTTGATGAAATTGAAATGGGTCCAATGGGATAGCACAACCTTTCATTTTTTTTTTCAATTCGGTGCATATATGACGGAGTTATGAGGTAACAAACTTTAAAAACAAACAATCGATTTGTTAACCTCCTTTTTGAAGTTTAAAAGGGAAAAGAACCTAAAAACTACGCCGCTATTCTTTCCGCCCACTGTTTAGTTTTATGAAGGTTTTCAAAACGTCTTCATTTTACGGGGCTTTAAAATACGTCGTACCACCAGTTGAAACTGTAAACTTTAAGGTATATTCCTTTTATTCCTTTATTCGTTTTAACGAACGTACTAAAACTTGTTGAATTTTCCTTCATGGGTATCATCGTAACACTTTTTACCTGACATAGCGTGGATGGATGAAATAGTTTCAATTTATAGAGTCCTAAATGAGCTAACTACCGCCACCCGTCATTTCTTTAACGACTTAATCAGAATCAAGAGAATACAATCTAATACTTAATGTTTCGCTTTTCGCTAGTAAATTACCTGAAGTATTTTTGGTATTAAAATTAAATACGCAGTAATATACAAAGTTACCAAAAATACTACATAAGTTTACTAGCAGCGTAAAGGTTTAGATTTTTTATAAAGATCTGATTCAGGGGTAAAGTAATAAAATTTTAGGGTTACGTTAGGTAATAGGAAAATAGTTGGCTCATGCAAGCCTCTTACTAGTAATTAACATCGAGCAAACGATCGTATTATTTTACATCTTACTTATTACTTCTGACCTAATATAACAATCATTATAATTGAGAAAGTTCGTGTGGATGGATGTATGGACGAATGTTCTCTTTCACGCAACAGCTACTGGATCGGACCCATTTTGACGGAATTTTACAATGTTTCTTATACATAAGAATAGTACCTACATGCATCTAATATATAATAGTACTCCTAGTCTTCCCATGGAGGTCGTGAGACAAAGCTCATAAACATCAATGAGACCTCTCCAACCCGCCTGGCCAGCGAGAATAGTGTAGGCCAAATCCTTTGCCTGTAGTACAGAGAGGGTCATGCTCCTGCAGTGGAGACTAAAAAAAACCTGATGATGATGATTAGTACATATATATGAAATAATAGGCAAAAGCTAGTAGGTATTTCAGAAATGTATATCTAAAATAGATCAAATATTACATTTATACTTGTACATCAGTAAGATCTCAGACGTTTAAAATGTTTGAAAGATGTCTTACTTATTCGTAGTGTTATTACACTTAATAACAAATCAAGATAATCCACGTCAAATTGGCGGCAAGAATCGTCACGAATGCTCTCTTGAAATTGTCAATCAAACAGCGACTGCAGTATGACAACCAATGTATAATGGAATCGCTGAACGTGTCCATACAACCCATACAATATCTCATATAAACGTTTTCCTCAAACAGCGAACAATCCCACTGTCGCGGTCGCAGCGGCGCCGGAGTGTGGCTTCATGAATATTTATTGCTCACTCACGACATTTCGCATCATTTCAGGAGCCGCCGACGATTTACATGAAAATACACTGAAATTGGCGGACGGCTGGGCCTTTTCGGGTCCAGTTAATCAGGAAAATTCCAATGCAGATGATGTTTTATTGAGTAATAGTTTGCAAGGTAGATAGAGATGTGTATGGAGATAAAGTACAGACAAGATATTTACAAGATATTAAAATAGCACCCTCACAGGTTCTCGTCGCAGGGTCGCGTTGCTATATAGCAACTAGACTAGACCAGAGTTATATGAGATTAGTTGTTGACAGCCCGATGGCCCAGTGGTCGCGAACATTACTATCGCTTACGCAAGTTAAGTAGGACCGCCGAGGCGAGGTCCGAGGCGAGGTCCCCACCCGGAAAGACCGCAAGTGGCATAAAAATATCTCGAGCTCCTCCGTGTACAGACGGCACGGTTAAGCAGTTGGTCCTGGCTGTCATCATTAATAGCAGTCGTTAAGCTATGTCAGATGCCAGGTGGCTTGATAAATCTGACACCAGTGTTAGCCACTTACAAATACGAAATACAAACAAGTCATTGAGACTAAAATTAGAAACAAAAAAATATACAAATAAACTTTCTTGAGTTTGAGTCTAGAGGTGGTTAAAGGTCTTCCAAAGTACATTTAATAGAAATGTCATTTTAATAACAAACAACAATAAATATTCATATTTAATCAATATCAATAACATGCGCTGTAAGGTATAAGCAACTGAACATAATCTTGATGAATTATTTTTAAATTGCGTATACATTTCAGCACTTCTTACCAACGTCTGCTCTACCTTGGTTGTACTGAACTTATTGATAATGTTGCATAAGCTTCTGCATGTTTTTGACTCATACTTGAATCACACATGAAAAAAAAAACCTGTCAAGTGCGAGTCGGACTCGCGCACTAAGTGTTCCGTACCGTTATCTATAATAAGTTAAAAATTATTAAAAATATTTTTATTATATGATGTAACTAAAAAATTTTACTTTTCGCAAATCTGTGCTATACGACGTTGCTTCGCACCAAATTTCAAGATTTTGAGTTCACGGGAAGTACCCTGTAGGTTTTGATTCCCATGCGAATGTCAAAAATTAGCAGCATAAAAATTAAAATTATTTTTATTATATCATGTAACCAAAAATGTATGCTTTTCGCAATTTTTCCTTTATCTGTGCAAAATTTCAAGATTTTGAGTTCACGGGAAGTAGCAAGTGTAGGTTGTGATACCCTTGCGAGTTTCGAAAATTATTAAAAATGCTTTTAGTACCTATATGAAATAATAAAAAATGTAAAAAGATATAAAAACGAAAAACAAAAAATTTACCTTCCATAGAAATTCGCGCAGCTAATTACTACGTAATGGGCGACTTTGTATGAGAAGCCTAAATTATTTTTCGATTTATACCGTTTCTACTTGCAATTCTGTATTCCATTAGGGAATCTGCTTCCAAGATTTCAGTTTAGTTCCGAGGTTTAAAATCGCACGGTATATTTTGTTTTCAAACATAGAGTATCGGGGGGCACGGCAGTGCCCCCGCCAAGTCGAGCGCGAAGCAAACACTGCCGTACCATCCTTTACTGGAACTATCCCATATTACAGCCTCGAACTTACCTTGTTCTAGCCACAAGGTAAGTTCGAGGCTGTAATATGCTCTATCTTAGTAATTTGACCATATTTTTTTCAACAATCATCGAACAAATAAGATTACTAATAAGATACATATCTTAATAGCAATTTTATTTGTTCTATCGTATAGTAGATCTTATAAAGTCCTCATGAAGTCGTAATGGATTGTTTTCGTGGTGTAATCATCCGGAAAATATTTTGTCTCAGTGGTTTCTTCTTCAGGTATACAGCAAACTTCGCCTTACTAGTGAGTACGATGATCTTTTGTTCTCTTGCCAATCGCACTACTTGTTGATCTAAGATCTAACACGCGGCTCTAGATAGAATATAAACTTCTTATCAATCTAAAAAAACCGGCCAAGTGCCAGTCGGACTTGCGCACGAAGGGTTCCGTACCGTTATTTATAAAAATGGCAAAAAAAAATCATGTCTGTTGTATGGGAGCCCCCCTTTAATATTAAGTTTATTTTTATTCAATTATTTATTTTTAAAGCTAATATATAACTAAATATTCTGTTAATATTTCAAGAGTACCTATTGCCGTTATCAATATCGAGCATAAACAAGCAAAAAAGCACGTACTTATTTTAGTATTTGTTGTTATAGCGGCAAAAAAAAAATACATCAGCTATGAAAATTTCAACTGTCTACTTATTACGGTTCATGAGATACAGCCTGGTGACAGACGGATGACAGACAGCGGAGCGATATTAATAGGGTCCCGTTTTTAACCTTTGGGTACGAAACCCTAAAAATACATTGACACAATAGTACCTTATTAGTTTCAGTTGTGATCATAATGTGGTAGACGTGATGCTATATAAGAATTCTTATCGCTGCTTGAAAATATCTCAGAACAGTGTGGCGTGCACGAAACATAAAATGCAGCTGATTTTGAAATCGGTAACTTAGTTTTACTTATTCATATTACCAATAATATTGATCATATCTATTATCCGTAAAAGGTTATGGCAGATACGTGCCTCTCTGAACACGAATATTATATTAATATAGCTATTTACTGCATTAATAATCGATTTCAATCTTTATAGTGGTTACTTACGTACCTCGTATTATAAATTGATGTCTTGTGATTTCTACATTCTCGCAAGACGTGACTATACTTTATTAATCCTTATCATTTGTAGTGATTTTAAACTGGGCTCAATGTAATAAATCCTAGTTTTTTTTCCCGGTCATGTCAAGATGGACAATGATCTTTTTCAGATTGGCCTGGGTCTTAGATGTGTATCTATTATAAAATACAGTATCTAATTCGGCGTAGTAATTTGAAGCTACGGCAGCTCAGTGGCCAAGAGCATTGACGGACCAGATGTCGAAGGTTTGTGGGTTCAAATCCAAACTGTGGCGAAATTTTTTCATTACATATTTTAGATTTTAATATAGTATCGTTGGGTTAGTATCCCACGACACAAGTTTACAACTTACAGTGTACTTACATACTGTACGACTACGAATAAGTATTATATCGTACGAACTCGCAGCGACTGCGCAACATTTAATATTTTAAGGACCCTTTTGACATATAATTTAGGTGATGATAAGGCTATGCCAGCCTTATCATTACCTAAATTATATGTCAAAAGGGTTGTATCAACAAAAGCCTAGTAAAAAGAAAGGGTAAACATACAACCTTAAATAAAGATTGGAAAAATTCAATATCAAACATCGCGTGTGTTCTAAAACTAGAACTAATCGAAGCCAGAATACGTAGAAAAATTGTACGATAAAGTACTTGTGAAGGTTCTTTATTTAGCCCCATAACACCTGTTGGTTTCATACACGCAAAGTGGCCGAAGCACGCGATCAACTTGGGCAGTTTAGGCGTTCGACAGCCCGCACGCTAAGTATCGAAATGGAAACAAATCACTATTTAAGTGACATAACCAGCTTTTACTGTAATGATACACATTCTGAACATGGGCCACGTTCTAGACTGATGTAAATTTATTAGTGTTTGTGTTTTATTCGTTTGTAATTTTCGGATATTTAATAGTTGGTATGGATAAAAGTTTAAACTTTCAAGCTGATTGTTTACACTCAACTCTTTGAAATTTTCGATTTAGACTCACGTCGTGAAAAGATTTATGTGAAAACAGAGGAGCCCGATGGCCCAATGGTCATGAGCATTAATAGCGCTTGCGTTAGTGAAGCAACCCTGGGCGCAGTCCGCAATGTAATGGGTGATCGCAAGTGGTATAAACAATTCTCGAGCTCCTCCGTGCTTCGAAAGGCACGTAAAGCCGTTGATCCCGGCTATTGTCATTGATGTCGTTAAGCTATGTCAGATGCCTTTAGGCAGCTTGAAATCTGACATCAGTATTGGTCATTTACAAGTAGCAGCACGGGAGGTCGGGCACGCGTACCCGATTTTTAACTTACTTTACGCGATACCTTCAACCACCGGACAGACAGTTGAGGATGACATCACTGGCCAAAACTTATTTTTTTTTAACTTACCTATTTTTTCAAGATAGTATATTAAAATAAATCTTGAACCCTCACGGGCCCTCTACAGATTAATTGTACATTACTGCGTTGGATGGAAACCTCAAGAGTTTTTGTGAGTTAAACAGCAATGTACAGTAAACGGCGTGTGGAGGGCCCGTTAGAGGTACAGGAAAAACAATTAATGTGATACTACTATGATGACGAACTGAGTCATTGTTTTTATTTTCTCCCCGAATGACTTGGAAGAATTAATGCTATTTTAATACCTTACTAAATATTAATAGCGTATGTTTTGTGACGATTGCGTGTGTGTATTCAAATACACGTCGCAATCGCCTTTTGTTTTCCGACACGCAATTACACGCACACGCCGAGACGACAGGCGCCACGGTATAATCTTATGACACATCTCCATACGTGACGGTAAACAGCTCCTTATAATTAAACTCACGTATAATTCATATATCAAACGATAATATGGAAATAGGTATTGTCCTTATATAATGTAGATGAAGTATCTAAACATAATTATATTTGGGATGATGTGTAAGATAGACTGGATACTAATTATCAGGATCTAACTTTGATCACTTGAATCACTCGAAAAACGGGGACGTCGGCAAGATCGCTGGACTTTACGCATTAAATCCATACTTTTATCACACTAATTTTAATTCACATTGTGACAAACAAACTAGGATTCTCGTCGTTTGCCATTTTACCAAGCTTGCTGACACGTCATTTAAACGAACCCACAAGCCACGCTGCTAGCACAAAGTTTGTGACCCACAGTAAGCTAGTCTGACGTCCAATGCACTTTGAGGCTTTGAGCTTAATGATGCTCTCGCAGCTAATTGGAGGACAAAGCTCTCGATACACAAAGCGCCCTTAGCAAAATGCAACTCTGCCACGGGATATTTGATTTTTAATTATTTAGAAATAGAGCGAAAGTGCCAACCCCGCAGGAAGGTTTGTTTTAAAGCAAATCATATTTCAGTATGAGTGCTGTTATAGCGTACCCCGGGCTTAGCATGCAACCGGGGAAACGTTAAAGAGAAGAGGGGAAAGCAAAAGAGCAATTTTTTTTATCGAATGATGTATGAAAGAATCACTCCTTTTCTCTAGTCACCCGTTCAAAAATAGTCATCATCATTACCATCAGGTCTTTTTAGTCTCCACTGCAGGAGCATGACCCTCTTTGTACTATCGGATATACCATACTTATCCAGAGCAGACAGAGGATTTGGCCTACACTCTCCTCGCTGGCCAGACGGGTTGGAAAGGTCTTATTGATGTTTATGAGCTTTGTTTAGCTTGTATTTCCTAAGTCGCCTCTTACGACCTCCATGGGAAGACTTGGAGTGGTCCTATTCTACTCTGCCGGAAACCACGTACTGTCAACGTTTTTTCTTCGTTTGTTTTCTTTTTCTTGCTATGTTTGACCCATATGGTGTGACCCTAATCACCAGTAGTATTTATCACGGTCTCGTTCGTGGCTTGTTTGTGTTGATACTTTCTTCTATATTACTTGAAACTAGATATTTGCAACGGGATTTTAGATTTTGGATCGTTAAGAGACAAAGCTATTCCAACGCTTAGCTTTGTCTCTGAACGATTACGCTTTTTTGGGGTTAAGTAGGAGTAGTACTTGACATTGTAAATAATGAGTTTAGCTTTTGAACTTGGTTTTCTATTTTGAGCCAAACTTATTAGGTAAATTAGTTTGTTTTGCAAAAAGAAGGGTGTTGTAAGTTTGCCCGGTATGTGTGGGTGTGTGTGTGTGTGAGGGTGTGTGTATGGGTGTGTGTCTGTGGTACCGTATCTCTTAATACCGAGCCTGAACCGATTTGCGGTTTTATAGGGTTGCCCTGTGATTTTAACATGCGTGGTAAAACTAAATCCTTCAAGAATCGCTTTGTCGTACGGTTTCTTTAAATGATAGCAACAAATCTAAATAGGAGGTGCAATAGCTTAAAAAGTACAAAAAGAAATAGATATAAACGTTGAACAGTATATCTTGCGAAAATAATTCAAACTTTTTACGGTTTTGCGTATTCCAAAAGCTTTTAAATTTAAGGAAGCAGAGCATCGGAAAATCAGCAATCTGTTTTTGACAGAAAACATAAATTGCGCGCTCCAATGCCCAATCCAAGTAGTCCCGGCGACTGGCCCTCATGAATACCAAGCAGATCATATTTGACTTCCCGTGTAACTACAGTGTATGGAAAGCAGAATGTTCTTGGTATCCTTACTAATATTATAAATGCGAAAGTGAGTTTGTTTGTTTGTTTGTTACACTTTCACGCCGTAACTACTGAACCGATCATAATAAAATTTTGCATACAAGTTCTCTGGAGTACGGAGAAGGACGTAGGCTACCTTTTATCCCGGGAAAAAGTACTATTCCCGAGGGATCGATATTGACGCGGGCGGAGCCGCGGGCGAAAGCTAGTAAGAAATAAAGCATCATTTCGAATAGGTGTCACGATCAATTGACCATGTACACCCTGGTGTCAGAGTTCTCCGGAATCGCCTCTCGGCCTCTGATGTGGTTCCTTTAACGACTACCAGATTAGCAGCCGGGACCAACGGCTTATTGTGCATTCCGAAGCACGGAATCATCTTTATTATCAGACAATCAGGTGATTCAAGCCTGCAATGTCCTAACCAAAGTGGAAACAACTAAACAAAGTATGCTTCCGGTGGGAATCGAACCCACGACCCCCGTGTCAACAGGCAAACGCCTTAACCACTGGACCACGGAGGCTGTTACGATTGGATTAGCACTCGGCCTGTGATCGGACATGGTTATTGGCCAAACTTCGCTTTATTTAATCAATTCCTTATCGAGAACGTGCCCGGTATAGTGATGGGAGATTTGACGACTTGGGTAACGTAAAATTGATTGGTATTGTTTTGTAAGATTATTTAATTACAAATTTTGATAGGATGAAAAGTAAACAATATAAAGTTTATATTTGGTGCTTTTAGGGTTCCGCACCTCGAAAGAACAAACGGAACCCTTATAGGATCACTTGGTCGTCCGTTTGTCTGTCTGTCTGTCAAGACATTTGTTCTCAGGAACGCGTAGAGGAATCAAGTTTAAATTAATATCAAATACTCAGGTCTACCGTCCCTTGGA
This sequence comes from Elegia similella, assembly GCA_947532085.1. Taxonomy (NCBI): domain Eukaryota; kingdom Metazoa; phylum Arthropoda; class Insecta; order Lepidoptera; family Pyralidae; genus Elegia; species Elegia similella. The sequence goes on from OX383930.1 coordinate 24,255,838, forward strand.
GCTGTGAAAAATGAAACTTATAAACCAATGCAATCAAAAGATACAGCTGGTTATGCTGCAAATTTTCGTGATTTTTCGACATTCACAAGGGAATTAAAACATACAGGGTACTTCCCGTGAACTCAGAATCTTGAAACTTGGTACGAAGCAACGTATAATACACAGATAAAGGAAAAATTGCGAAAAGCATTAATTTTGAGTTACATCGTATTATTAAAAATATTTTTAATAATTTCAAACATATATAGAGTGTACGGAACCCTTCGTGCGCGAGTTCGACTCGCACTTAGCCGGTTTTGTAATTACTAAGTTCAAATGTTCAATCAGAGACAATTTGAGAGGTAAAACTGTAACGAAAATGTAAGTTGTATAATTGTAATAGCAAATATTAGATTGTTATCTATTAGCAAGATCAGATAGAATAATTAAAGGTAAAAAACTTTAAAAAAAACAAGCTTTTTGTACATCAATTTAATTTTTCAGTTACTTTCGAGTTGCGAGTAATCCGCCATGTTGAATTTAGAATGACGTCACACAGCTTACTATGCATTGTCATTCAAACTTAATAAGTATACAAAATTTCAGCGCAATCGGTGGAATATATCTGCTTCAAAATTAAGTTGCTAGAATCCATCCGAACGAACATAGTTACATACATACATACATTGCAAGTTAAATAAAAGCTTGTAAAATTGTTAGGTATTCTATCCTTGAAAATAAAATAAACATTTTCAGTTATCGTTTCGAATAACCATACTAGGAACTTTCCAAAGTTTTCTAATATGACTGTGGAACCGGAAATAAGAATGCCGTCACAACCTTTAGCAAAATGCTTTAAACTAAGACTCATCCTATCAAAACTTTTCTTTTCTGAGTGATGGTCATTCGATTACAGCCTGAGAAAGAAAGCGAAAAGTTATGACAGATTTTAACCTTCAGCCAAAAAGGAGGGTTTTATAAATATACGCATTTGTAAGAATAGCCTTTCATATCCATGTTATGTCAGTCTGTGTCAAATTAAGCCAGAGAAAGGATGAATAGAATTGAACGCAAGTTTCTTTGATAAGAACTAAATTTGTTATTATTAGTTATTAGCAAAATTAGTGAAAATACCACCAAAGGGCAAGTGATTAAATCGATGAAATTTCTAAAGAGAAATCAAAGGGAGCTATGGACTAATTTTTTTCAATAATCGTGTGATGATAGCAATCAATGCTTTGCATTACTGTGTAATACCTAATTGATACCTAATTGCACCTTAAAGGATGAATGGCAGCGGCAATGTATGAAAAAAAGGGGTAATAGTCTTGTTTCCTGGGTAAAAACAATATTGTTGAAAAGAGTTTATTTCGGCGTCTTCTTCTCTGCAGTGGTCGGTTCCGCTAAAAAACGCTAGTAGTTTGTAGCTTTTGAACGATGTAAATTGACGTGAATAAGTGCCTGACAAGGCCTATTTCCTGAATAAATCTTTGAATGGGACCGTTCAAGTATTACGTAAGCAATATATCAGTTATTCATTCAATCTCCTCCTCCTCCCCCTTGTCAGAAAATAATAATATTAAAAGTAGGCCGTCAGATAATCCAAAAATATAGGACACGTATTTTTTTTTAAACAATTAAATAATAAATAGTCAAGATAAAGCGCGTCAAAGTTCATGAGCTCGTGACGTCACAGTTTGCTAAAGTGTGGCAAATTGTGACGTCACACGGAATTTTAACGGGCTATATTTTTATCATTTTAAGTTTCTAAAAGAATGGAAAATTGTGTCCAATAGTAGTTTTTGATTATGTAACTGATGGACTAATTATATTTTTTAGGATTCTAGCTCACAGTGTGGTACTTCCCAGCATGACCATAAACGCTTTTATAATATGTAACACGTAGCTTGTATTTTGTGTTAACAAAATCGTACCTAATACAAGCTGCCGAGCCATAACGTGTAGGCAGTATTTAATTCAATGCGTTTTGTGGAGAGTGAAATGTCATTGCAATTAATAGTGCAACTAGAACATTGATTTGAGTTCAAATTATCGGTACGGACGAGGTCTATATGTGATGAATATTAATTGCGTATTGGTTGGGCGTAAAGGTGGAAAACGCAATCAAAACAGTGATGGGTTGCTAGCCGCATCGCCTATTGTCATGATTTCTGAGATTTTGGCCCATTCCCTTGACCGGCTTCTACGGTCTGCGCGGGAAGAGAAGCAGCTGGCACATTCTACGCTTTTTCTTTTCTCCTTGTTTTTCATGTCATAAACGTATCAATACATTTATAAAGGTGCAACCACGAACGATCTTATCATGGGCGATGATGGCATGTTGAAATGTAAAACAAGGTTGTAAGTATACATCTACTTATCTACTTGTGTAGAAGCAGTCAAGTGTAATTTAAATGCTAAACAGCTGTGGTTTCTTTGAACTTTGTAAATATGTTGTCACTATTTGGAAAATTCCATTCTCCTTATTTTAAAAACTTATACATTGTTTTGCAGTATGTTTTAATCAAGTTTTTAAATACGTAGTATTTGGCCGGAATGCTTTGATTGAATTTTAAAATATTATGAATAGTTTATCTTTCTTTTTTTTTATTCTGGGTTATCCAGCGTTTGACCACGATCTTACCTGATGTTAAGTGAAGGTGTGGTATATGGTGGTGCTCGCTGGCTCATTAAAAACGTATTCACTCTAGCCTTAAAGAGACCCAAATGTATGTGTTAGGGAAAAGGAAAAGCGCTTTATGCGAGCTGATGGTATATCAACCACATACGGGTGCATACTTTTACTCCGGCAGACCGGTGCCGGAAAAGGGAGGACGAGATACGTTCGTGGAGCTCCTGTGAACACTTCCCGAAATGCAACGTGTAGAAAACTGATAGACAAGCCACACTCGACGTCGGTACTCAAGACCTTGGAACTTCTAGTTTACGTTGCCTATAAGTTTTAGGGCACTATGCTCCACCGAGTCCAATGCTATCGGCATTGGACTGATATTGGGCGGAACCATCCCAAAGGTGGAAACAGAATTCCATATCTTATTATATAATACATATTTTTTTTAAGAATATAAAAAAGACGACTACTTTGGCATAAAAATTACAGCTTACGTTACTTACTCGGGAAGGTGGAAGGATTCTAACGATACATCAAACATCCTAACTCTTTGATGAAGTTTTTGATTTGTTCAGTTCATATTAAGTTTTTGATTACAGACTTTTGATTTGTTTAAAATATTTCAAAAGGATATTTGCGACCATACTTTCCGCTCCAATTTTGCTTTTCATTGAGTAATTGCATTAAAATTGTGTTGATGCCGACGCTGCCAGGTTTGGAGCTGTTCTGTGCTTTTCAAAAGGAATACGTTTCCAACATCCTTAACTAATATTATAAACGCGAAAGTTTGTGAGTATGTATGGATATTTGCTACTCTTTCACGCCAAAACAGCTGAACGAATCATTACGAAATTTTGCACACAAATAGGTTATTATCTGGAAAAACACATAGGCTACGTTTTATACCGGTAAAAAGTACTGTGCCCGCGGGATCGACATTAACGTGAGTGGAGCAGCGGGCGACAGCTAGTACTAAGAAATCTATTTAAGAACCAAGGTGACATGACAAAAGGTATTTTTCTGGAATCATGGCCGGCTAAGTTGCATAAAAGCCACCTTAAATTAAAAGTTAATTGAATTGGAATCTAGTATTCTATTAAATGTATATAATTACACATGTATGTTAGTATCTATGAGCCTATCTTATATATTACTAGATGCCTGAAAACATTTTTTTTGATAATATATAGCCACTTTAAACGGCCCGTTGTTCAAATCATCTTTAAATAAAGTAACAAAAACAAACATCTGCAGGCGACATTTTGTAAGATATTCTTCCTCTATGTTCTCGAAAATTGTTTTTGAAATGTTAATTGTGCCGGATGACAACGGGAACGTGCGCAAAGTTTTTGTCCATTGCGTGTTGCGGCGGGCTTTTAAAATGATGAGGTTTGCGTCACAATCATAATTGATAGCGGCTATGTATCTGGCTTTTGATTTAAATGAATTCTGTTTTACGGCTTTGTTGTCAAATGTGAAATGTAATGAATATTAATACTGTCCCATTTGTTTTTTGTACGTTATCATAGTGCATCCATACTGCTGTCATATACATATAATATGTTTGCAAACTTTATAAAGCATTTGTCGGTTAGCCACTTACACAAAAAGCAACTGGGTTTGATTCCCACAGGAAGCATACTTTGTTTAGTTGTTTCCAGTTTGGTTAGAATTAGGACATCGCAGCCTTGAATCACGCCATGATTGTCTGATAATAAAGATGATTCCGTGCTTCGGAAGGCGTCAAGCCGTTGGTCCCGCCGGCTGTCATCTGGTAGTCGTTAAAGCAACCACTTCAGAGGCCGAGAGGCGGTTTAGAAGAACTCTGACACTAGGGTGTGCATGGTCGATTGCCCGTATCACCTACACGAAATGATGATGATGACAAAAAGCAAGCAAGCAAGCATTTGTTACTTAATTTGATAATGTTTGTTAGTTAGGTATTTCCTATGTGTCAAATGTAATAGATAAATTTTTCGTGTGTGTAAGGGGCGAACACCGATGCATTAATGGAAAGGCACTGGCACACTACTTCATTATCTCGGCCAATAGTATTCATTGTTTGCGTTTCTTTCCATTCAATGAGTAATTTAATAAATATATACAAACAAATCACACAGATTCAGCCCCACAGTAAGTTGTAACTTGTGTTGTAAAATAGCAACAAAGAAACAATTATTTTATAATATATACATACACGTAAAAACAAACACCTAAGACCTAGGCCGAAAAATATCGTTGCCTATTTTACTAACCGGGGATTGAACACGGAACCCTGCGATTCGAAGACACTTGCGGTACCACTGAGCCACAATGACACGAAAAGTGCCTCTTAAATACCGGATGGCCATTGTGTGCATCCGTATTCCATTTTGAAGCTCATTATCTTGCCATATGTGGCATTTGGTCCCGCGACTTTTGACACGTATGTCTCTTTAAAATCTAATATTTTTGGTTAGGATAGAATGAAAAAATAATCATTGAAGTGGTGATTCGTGATTCACTTCAGAGACGTTTCACAGGGCTCTACGTAAAGATTCATCGACTTGCTACAAATGCTACGATCGTTGTAGAGGGTCTGTAGCGGATTCGTAGAGCTCCAACTAACGTACAATATGCATACAGGCTGAACTGAACTCTGCCATCTGGGCGTATTCCCGGTTCTATCCTCAGCTGGACTGGAATGCTTTGGATCCTCGGGTTCGCTTTCCGGCTTTTTCTTCTACATTTAGCACGGTTTCGGCAACCTTGGTCGTAATACCATTGGCATTTGTCCATTATCATCCTTTACTCATCCATTTTTTCTGTCATTTTCATTCACTTTAGTCATTTATCAAGCCAGCAGTATTTAGCTTGGGGTAGTTTAACTTTTTATACAGCAATTTTTGTGGCAAGTTGTGTTTTTTTTTTACAAAAACTAAATCGTCTGAAAATTCGTGTTGCACGAAGTGCTACGATGACTAAGACTTAAAAAGCTAAGCATTGAGGTAGAAGCACTCAAATGCTCATAATAAAGGTCAAATTTGTATTGTAATAATTTTAAAAATATTGAAGTACCTTCTAAGATTCCATGACGTGATTAGCTAGTGGATCAATCTTACCGAAGCTCCGCCTAGATTGATAACCTTGTTTCGTCGTAGCACTTCGAACCAGGTTCGTTGACCAACGACCTGAGTGTTGCATAAGTAGCTTTTAGCATTGCTTACACGTCTCAAAGCCTTCATTGGTAGTTTTCAATTTTGCAACCTCGCCTTTGTAAGGCTCAAGGCTCAAGCTAGTTAGTATAAGGATTCTAGACATTTTGGTAAACGATAGGGCGATTATTTAGTGGGGCCAAGTATTGGTCAAAAGATATCTGAAGAAAATAATTTCAACTCGACAAGAATAAGAAGGCATGGATATAATTTTGGTGATCCCTTGGATCAAGACGTGACATAGATAAGATCACCAAACTTTCCAAGGGCCCGCGTAGATTGATCGTTTTGCTACGCCGTAGCACTTCGTAGCAGGTTCGTATAACAAGGAGCAAAGTATTGCATTAGTAGCGTTGAACTTTTGATTTACGTCTTATTTAGGCTCAAAATGGTTAGTGTTTTCTAGACATTAAAATCTTTATATCATTGATATTAACGTGAGATACAGACTTATGTACTAAAAAAGGGGTCACTCACAAACTATAGTCGGCAATACCGACGAAATAGCACGTGAGTGACAAATTTTAGTACATAATGGACATTTTAAATAAAAAGCATAAGGTACCTTTCGAGATCCCTTGACACTCCTCATGACTTCATATAGGAATGCCTAGAACCATTTACAAACATTCCTGAAGCCCGCGTAGATTTATCGGCTTGCTACGTCGTAGCACTCCGTAGTGTATTCGTAGAGCCATTACGATTGTAGAAGAAGGGACTTAGCAACCGCTCAACTTAAACTTTGTTCGTGTTTGTTCCTAACTTTCCGGTGTTTATTTTATTGTTTAACGTTACAAAGTAACTTCCCGGGCCGGTAACAAAATGTTTTGTTTTACATTAAAGCTTTTTCCAAAGTTAATATTTATACAATACTAGCTGTTGCCCGCGGCTTCGCCCGCGTTAGTGTCGATCCCTCGGGAACAGTAGAATTTCCCGGAATTAAACATACCCTATGTCCTTCCCCGGGCCTCACACCTCCATACCAAATTTAGCGTAAAAAAACGACAGATAGAATTACTTTCGCATTTATAATATTAGTATTAGTATAGAAGTATGGATATTATTTATACCAGTCCAGAAATGAGAAAATTTCCATAAAACCTTTACCCTCCCATTTTACCCCTTTAGGAGTGAATTCAGTCCATTTCACCCACATATATCTTTTTTAATTGTAATCGAGAACTTACATACCTATTTATTTTCATACTTCATAGTCCAGAAATGAGAAAATTTCCAAACAAACTTTATCCCCCTTCTGGGGGATTTTTTCCAGTTAACCTACACATCTTTTTCAATTGTAATCGTGAATTTATTTACCTATTTTCATACTTCTATGTCTAGAAATGAGTAAATTCCTATACAATCTTTACCCCGCTATTTTACCCCTACAGGGAAAAATATCGTCCATTTTACCTACACAGATATTTTTAATTGTAACCTAGAACTTATATACTTATTTTCATACGTCTAAGTCCAGAAATGAGAAAATTTCCATACAAAGTTTATACCACCCATCCACACATTTTACCCCTTAAAGGGGGAATTTAGCAAATTTCATCTTCCTACACACATCTTTTTTAATTTTAATCTAGAACTTATATACCTACTTTCATACTTCTTAGTCCAGAAATGAGAAAATTCCATATAAATTTTACCCCTTTAGAAGTTAAATTTCTTAAAAATACTTTCTTAGCGCTCACTCACATCTTTAAAAGAACCCCTGTACCAAATTTCAAGTTTCTACGCGCAGCAGTTTAGGTTGGTTTGCCGTTTGCCCGCGGCTACGCCGCCGCCGTTAGTGTCCATCCCTCAGGAACAGTTTGGACCCTTAAAGGGGTGACTCAGGTCATCAATATGAACAACTTTTTCTATAGGTCCAATGCCGGGAATTCAAAAAAAATTTCGTCATTTCCATACAAAAAATTTCCGGCGCCCGGCCAGGTTGTATGGGAATGTCGAATTTTATTTTGAGTACCCACCATTGTTCCCATAGGAAAAGTTGATCATTTTGTTGGTCTGAGTCACCCCTTTAAGGGTCCGAAACGATAAAAAATTCACCGTGTATGCAAACTAATGCCTTAAGTTCATTCAAATGACGATAACTTTTTTTTTAATGAACCGATTTTGATGAAACAAACTTTAAATGTTTTGCTGGGTTAAAACAAAGCAATTGGTGAAAGTTTGAAGTAAATCGGTTCAGTATTTTCGGAGATAATCGTGATCATACATACAGACAGACAGACAGACACACAGACGAGAAATTCGAAAAATTTTTTTTGCTTTCTATTATTCTTTTTAAGTGTCCCTCTATCCATTTCAGTCAAAAATTCTAAATGTACAGACAAAATATTTTTACTGTTTTATTATATGTATAGATGTTTTATTATATATATAGATGAACGCTTGGAGAGACGCCTTATAAAAATTATATTTTGAGTTTATAAGCCCAATTTTAATTTACATTTAATATCTACCAATGTTATAAATATAAAAGTCACTCTGGCTATCTGTTACCTCTTCTCGTTTCAATAACTGAATCGTATTTGATAACATTTGTAGCCTGGGGAAGGATTTAAAGTTCCCAACTTGTGTGCTAGCTCAATCTGTGTGGTTTTTTCCTATATAAGGTACCTTTCATAGAGAGGACCGTTCGGCAAAAGACAAAATATATTACTGTAGTATGTGGATATTGATGGTGGTTTATCCAACTACACGGAATCACAGCAATACAACGTTTAGTAGTAATCTATTTATTTAAATGACGATATACAAATATTAAAACTCACAAATTCACAAAAACACAATTATCACGAGTGACTCCGCAAGCCACCCGGAGTACCGCGGACAGAGTTACGACCTATATCATTATTTCTCTAAATATGATCTCAGAGGTCCGTACTCCTTCGGGTCCGATCTAATACTGACTTAACTAAAACATGCAAAGTTACATAAAATTGTCTGGCCGGAAAACATTAAAGGTTCATTCTTAGAACCCAAAACTATTACAATATTGCCGACAATTAGGGATAGCAAAATTATTCACAATACAAAAGAGATAAAGACTTAAGCTAACAAAGCCGGGCGGCGCAAGACATTGGAGCCTATTGCTGCCATAAACCCGCGCAGGGGTCGTATCTATTATTCTTTTACTAAATTTTTTTTACTATAACTAATTTCTAAAAAGTACAAGGAATGTAACTGTAGGGACCTCCAGCATGCTACATTACTAAAGTATAGACTGCCGGTTGGCTATATATGATATTTTTGTATTAGATTTAATCCAAAAATATTGGGCAGACTTTAAACCTGCTTTACGCACGTACAAGGTTTAGTTACATTAACTACCGCGGCTGTCACTAAGGGCGGGAGCGACAGCGCTGCAGTGCATAGTGGCAGTTTTTGCCACTTGTCACTAGATGTCGTTAGCTTAACCCTTTCTCGGACACTGCACGGCTATAGCCGTTATAACAATAAAACTTTTATTGTGACTCATTTAGTGTCCGTCAAAGTGTTAAACGGTACAACTGAGTAATATTTATTAAATAGTAGCTGTCCCGGCAAACTTCGTTTCGTATTACATAGCATATAATATATATATGTAATAATGAAAAAAAAAATATATATTTCATGATTTCATGAATATTAATTTTACGTTTTAATAATATGGTGGATATATAGTTGTAAACCTATGGCGTCTGTCTACGTACCATTGTAATGAGCAGAAGACTGCTTTTTTATTGGTCTTATGCATTAAAGAGTCTTTGCTCTCCCTCCATAAAAAAAATCTCGTCTATTTGAAAATACTATTTATTTATTTAGTATTGCGGTCTATGAAATAGGATGAATTTTATGAGTCAACATTCAGTTTTCTTAGCTAGTTAGCTATGTCTTGAGTAGGACATCATGAATGTATTGGAAATCGCTGTATTGTATGATCTACACTAGGTTTGGGTTACACGCTCTGACGGGATTGAAACCACACGGCATACTACGGTGACATATTCTGTCGCTAGTAACGAGTACTAATGAGGAATGATAAATGAATGACACGCTTCCACGTTATTGTATAGTTAGCAGCACTAATTACTGTCATTAACAGTAATCACTGTTATGTTAGATTCAATTTGATTTACTGGACGGTTAATTATTATTGGTAATTATGTTGAAAGTAACTTTTGCCTTTGACTTCTACCGCGTAATTTATAGTCTTTTTTAACGGGACTTAGCACGAACATTTCTTTCTAAGGTCAAGCTAAGTCCCGTTGAAGGTTATAATTACATAGTTAAATGTTATATTAATCAACAATGACAGTAATTTAAATTATTAAATTACTGTCATTGTTCACAAGGAATACCTTAAGAACACAGATGGTACAGTTGCGCGAGTCCTTGTGGATCTTAGGTGGTAGCTGAAAATCAGTGTTTTGTTCTGCGAGCAAACGTATCGCTGAGCTACAACCTTTTGGTATCCTTGCGGCACACATGCTAACAAGATTAGGCTATTTTTGTGTTTTTCTTAATGTTTATAACTGTGATGTTTGTATATATCATGTTTGTATGTGTGTCTTTTTGATGCTAATAAAGTTGATATCTATCTATTTATCTATCTAATCCATTCAGTGCTTACATGCTGGTCTAGGCATAAAGAATTTGTTATCAATATTGTCCAAGTGCATCACAAATAGCTATTCCGCCATCTTGCGTGTTCCTCCGCCATGTTAGATTTAGAATGACGTCATACAGCTTAGCATGTATTGTCATCTAAACTTACCTTGTATATAAAATTTCAGCTCAATCGGTGGATATCTGCTACAAAATTGAGTTGTAAGATTTGACCCGAACAAACATAGTTATACACGGTGGAACTTTTATCGTTTTGGACCCTTAAAGGGGTGACTCAGACTCACCCCTTTAAGGGTCCAAAACGACCAAAATTTCACCATATATACATTGTGAGTAACATTAAAGCTTGTAAAATAACTACCTTGCTGCTAACTACCTTGCGTGTGTATCAGCTGTTATTTAATTAGTAAATTAAATAGGTAATAGGCAGTCGAAACGAAGGAATAGTGATGATTGATTATTTCGAATGCAAGACATTGCGTGGTATTACGCTTTCTTGCAGTTTATACTTTCCGTATTTGATGTGAATCGAAGATGTAACCACGAAAAAATGCTTTAGATTGACTACGAATGGCAGTTTTTTTTGTTTAGTTTTTCTTCGCAAATCGTAGACACGAAAGTAATGCGATTTAATCGAAAAGAAAGTGTTTGGATTTAACATAGCAGTATTTTGCCTCTAATCCTTACTAATATTATAAATGCGAAAGTGAATTTGTTTGTTTGTTACGCTTTCACGCCGTATCTACTGAACCGATCAGCATGAAATTTTGCATACAAGTTCTCTGGAGTACGGAGAAGGACATAGGCTACCGCTTATCCCGGGAAAAAGTACTATTCCCGGGGGATCGACATTGACGCGGGCGGAGTCGCGGGCGAAAGCTAGTGCCATTATATGCTTGTATTGTAAATTATAAAAATCAAAGAGTAACTACAAAAGTCGTAATATAACAGTGCTGAAGTAAGTCTGACTTAGAAACTATGCACATTTCAACAAATGACCCAATTTTATTTGATTCTGTTTCCTTCTTATATACCAACAACCTAAATGTGACTATAGCCTAATTCTATGTTTACTCCGTGAGTAAAAATGTAAGGAAGGAAATGTTACTTTTCTCACAACAGGCAAACACAAGTATAAAAGATTTTTTCATCACACCTACTGTTAAATGGTGTCAATAAATGCAATGAAAGTTAGCTGTCTATATGATTTTCAGTGAATATTTCAGTGCTGTCTTTCGACCCAACCGTCCTAAGCTCAATGCGAGCGATGCCGATGGTTACGCTTCTATGCCTTGCTCTTCGCAAGGCCTTGCTCTTCGCAGCATGTCAGCATCACGAGTGTTGATTATCAGGATGTAACCACCGCTGTAAAGAAATTAAGATCCCATTCTTCACCTGGCCCTGATGGTATACCAGCCTTTACTTTTTAATCTTCACGCGATCGCGACGTAAAACGGAACGCGCCCGGGTGACATGTCAAAATCATCTGTTCCGCAATTTAAATAATTAAAATTGTATTTAGTTCAGATTCTTTGTATAAATCTAATTTTAAATGCACAATTAAGTCATAAGTTTATATAATTAAGGTATTTAAGTGAAATTGTGGCGTATATCGACGCTAAAAACTAAATAACCAGTGCCGGCAGTTGGATGGTGGTTTAGCTGTCAAACAAACAACAAAGGATTTAATTGTGAATCTGCATCACATTTACCGGGAGAGTATACTGTTTTATTCTTTCAATATAGGCAGTGTTCGTCCAAATACGAGTATTCCTCTTTTAATTTTGTTTACACAGAATATTGACCTGTATTATACCTACCGGGCTCAGTTTGTATCTCGCTCCGTTTACCTAGTGAAATCGGAGTTGATGAAATAAAACTTAAGTCCTCAGGCATAATATTCCTTCATAGAAGTTAATTTTATAAAGCACAACATTAATTTCGAAGTATTTACTTTGTTTCTTTGTCCCATTTTGTTAAGAAAACAACTACCTACTTATAAAAATAATCTGCAATTGACAAATATATGTTTTTAAATTACAGTTAGCAATACAAATAAGATTGATTATTCATTTCTTATTGATTGTCTAAAGTTTTAACCTACATCTGGCTTTGTATTTTTGTGATATCGCTATGCTTACCCGGTGGCAAGCTTAGTTGATGTTTAGAAAACAAAAGCCGGTGACAGGAGCACAATATAGGTAGTTTAGGACCAAAGTAAAATTCTATTGTATTGATTCAATATTCCTATGCCCTACCCTAGTTATACCTGCAACCTATAATATTTATAAAGATTAAGTTAATAAGCTATTATTGTTTCATTTCCTTCTTCTTTTATTGTTTATTGTTTAAAAATTAATACTAGATACCTCTTATTGATTTGTTATGATCCCCTGCCATTTTGGCATTTTTGTTTTTATCAATTAACAGTAATAATTAAAATAGTCCCACAGAACCCAAAATATTATTAAATATATATATATATATTAAATTATAATACATATTTTCAGTTGCGGATAACACCTCCTGCACTATGATGACTCGGAAGGCCACTCTAAAAGACCTTAACATGAAGTTGAAGCTGGCGCTAAACGAGCTCAAAACCTGCAGAGAGGAAAACTCCCAACTTTTATGTGAAAGGGAGGAAAATGAGGAAGAATTTGACAAAATCAATAATAAAAATATGATTTTAAAAAATGAATGCACTAGCCTTCATGTACAAAACACTCAATTATTAGATGAAATCATTAAATTGAAAGATTGTTTAGCGCAAACTACTGAATGCAGTATGGTACACGAACGAGCCCTTAGTCGCATTACTGAGTTAGAACAATGCCTACATGAGGCACAGAGATCTGCCTTAGAAATTGAAAAACAAAAAGAGATTGAATTATGCAACAACACCTTGCATTTGTACAGTGAACTCATGGAGTGTGGCTCGGGACCGGTCGTGGAAATACCTGCAAGTACTCCACAGTCTCAATACTTCATATTGAACACACATAATAAAATAAAAAAGTATGTAAAAATAAATAGGATGATAAAGCGCACCAAGAAATTAATTTCAAAACAAAAAAATTGTAAAAGCCTGACTCAGCTACGTAAAGAAAAATTAAATCTATTTAACCAATTTAAATCATGCAAAGATGACCTTTATATGGCTAGCCGAATTTATGACACGGAGATTCATGAGTTGCAATCTCAAATATCAAAACAACATGAGTCTTTAAAAAAATTGACTAATAATTATGAAATATGCCAAAAACAATTGTATGAAAATATGATGGCGGTTAAAAAACACACTGAGTCATCTCACTGTAATAATGAGCAACATAGTACACAGGTGGCAATTACAATGTCATCTGAAATTGCTCAAGAACTTGATACACGTACAAAATGCGACTTGCAAATGAAGATAGGTACTATTGATAACAGTATTAATAAGAAATTTTCCTCTAACAAATTATTAGTTTATTCAGACGAGCTGGGTCAAGGCTTTAGTAGTATTTTTTCGAAATGTATAAATCATGATTGTACTGTACTAAACACATGTACACCCGGGGTATCTTTTTCAAATTTAATTGATAGCATTGACAGTAGTAATATAGATGAAAACACAACAATATTAATATTGTTTGGTGACAGTTCCTCTGTTACAAAAAGGAACATAAAGCAAAGTATTGACATTTTAAATAATTTGAATTTAAAGACTAGGTGTAAGTTTATGATAAGTGCTTTTCCGTATTCGGAATCACTTGATAAAGACAGAAATATACACATACATAATTTAAATGTACATATGTACAACATGGCCCGTTGTCATGGCGATTTTATTTTCTATTTAGATTTAAATAAGTTTATATCTAGGTTTAAGTTGACACAAGATACTATGTATCTTCCATTACATTTTAAGCGAAAAATAGCTTCACTTGTAGCTTTTAATTTACTTAGTCCTGTAAAAAGTAGTAAAACTGCTATGTCTTTTGACATAGGTAAATCTAATAGTAACGTTCAAGGTAGTATTATACCTGTAATATATAACTCTCACTCTGATTTAAACTGAGTGATAAGACAACAGTCAAGGCCAAAGAATTAAATATCATTCACCAGAACATTCAAGGCTTGACTAGCAAATTATTACAATTAGAATTATTCATAAATCATATAGATTTACATGTAGTATGCCTTACTGAACATTTTCTACAGCCCCATCAGCAACAATTTAATATAGATAATTATTCAGTGGCAAGCTCATATACCAGAAAGACTAAAGAGAAAGGAGGCAGTTTAATTTTAACGCGAAACAATGTCAAATGTAGAGAACGCAAAGATATCGTCAGTCTTTCGGTAGAATGTAATGTTGAATTGTCATGTATTGAACTTGAGGAATCTAATATAGTATGCGTATACAGACCCCCTAAGTCAAATTATAATACTTTGGAATTAGTAATTGAAGATATTTTGAGGAAACTATCCTGTAGTCCTAAAAATATCATAGTGTGCGGTGACTTTAATGTTGATTTATTAGTAACTACAACTGAAAGTGTTGGCTTGTTGAATGTATTTAAGTCGTTTAATTTATTTAATTTATTTTTAGAACCAACTAGAGTTAATGGTGATTCTGCAACATGTATAGATAATATTTTCTGCAATTGTAGTGCTCTTGATAAATACATAATTAAAAATCTCACTTCTGATCATTTTGGTCAGTTTGTCAAATTAGTAAATCAAGTAGAGGTAGACTTACCAAAGATAACGTATAGACCTATAACCAAAGGCAAAATCAAGGTATTCAAGGAAAATATATCAGAAAAAATGCCCCTAATCGAAGAAACGAGAGATGATCCGGATGCCCTTTACAATAAAATGTTTAATGTCATAGAAACTGAATTCAATAATGCCTTCCAAGTTAAAACTTGTACCAGACGTAATCGTAAAAAATTTAGTGAATGGGCTACTACAGGTATCTACATCAGTAGAAATAGGATATACGAATTACTGGCTATGAAGGCATATAACCAGGATCCTGAATTTATTAACTATGTTAGAAATTATTCAAAAGTTTTTAAAAAGGTATGTATGCATGCCAAATCATTATATACTAGAAATACTATCTTAAATTCTCAAGATAAAATAAAGACAACATGGAAAATTATTAACACAGAAACTGGTAAGAATAAACAGCGTGACAATAAAGTAGAATTAAAAATAAATAATAATGTTCTCAGCAGTAAGGCAGACGTTGCCCAATATTTTGAGGACTTTTTTACTAACATTCCCATAAACACCACTGCCTCCTTATGTTCATCGACAGATGAATCTAAAAAAATATTAACAAGTTGTATACCCGAATGTAAAAATAATTTAATATTTCAACATGTGACTCCGCTCACAATCATTGATACATTTAAAAGCTTAAATAATAAAAAAACTGGAGATTTGTGGGACATCTCGGTATCCGTCATAAGTAATATCATTAATGTAATAGCACCTTACTTAGCTTCTATTTTTAATAAATGTTTAGATACCGGTACTTTTCCAGCCTTGATGAAGCTGAGTAAAGTTATACCATTATATAAATCAGGGGATAAAAGTAATCCCACAAACTACCGGCCTATTTCCATTCTACCAGTTCTCAGTAAAATATTTGAAAAATTGATTTTCAATCAATTATTGTCTTTTTTTAATAAAAATGATCATTTTCATAGTGAACAGTATGGATTTACTAAGGGTCGGTCAACAACTGACGCGGGTGTAGCTCTTTTAAAACATATCTATGAAGCTTGGGAGGGAAAACAGAATGCTATTGGTGCTTTTTGTGATCTTTCTAAAGCATTTGACTGCGTAGATCACAATACCCTTATATCCAAGCTGAAACACTATGGAATCAAAGGTAAATCTCTCGACTTAATCAAATCGTACTTGAGTAGCCGAATTCAAAAAGTTAGTTTAGATGGGGTTCAATCTTCCGGATCATGTATTAGGATGGGTGTACCTCAGGGCTCTATCCTAGGGCCTCTTCTGTTCCTTATATACATTAATGATTTACCGTACTATATTAACACATGCAAGGCTGTACTATTTGCCGATGATACATCTCTCATCTTCCGAGTAGATAGGAATACTGACTCATCTGACGAGGTTAATAGTACATTAGCTCAAGTGTTGGACTGGTTTACTGCGAACAATCTTTTGTTGAACGCTAGTAAAACTAAATGTATTAAATTTTGCTTACCAAATGTTGCAAAAGTTTCAACAAGTATAGTCGTCAATAATGAAACAGTAGGATTGGTAGACAAAGCAACTTTTCTTGGAATAACTGTTGATGCTGGGCTTCAATGGGGTGCCCATATTGAAAAATTGGCAGGGAAACTTAGCTCTGCGGCTTACGCGGTTAGGAGGATAAGACAACTAACTGATGTTGATACTGCGCGTTTGGTATATTTTAGTTACTTTCATAGTCTTATGTCGTATGGAATATTACTATGGGGAAACGCTGCAGATGTAAATACCATATTTGTTCTACAGAAACGCGCTATTAGATCAATATATAAATTAGGCGCCAGAGAATCTCTTAGAGAGTTATTCAAAAATATTAATATTCTGACACTCCCTTCACAGTATATCTTTTCTAATATTATGTTTGTGCGCCATAACATTCATTTATATAAAAAAAACTGTGATATACATAGCAGAAACACTAGAAATAAAAATAAATTATTTACACCAGCATTGCGATTGCAGAAAACTATGGATTCTTTTTGGGGTCTTGGAGTACGCTTCTATAATAGAATTCCCGCAGAAATATTAGGTCTGCCATTAATTCAATTTAAAACGGCTGTAAAAAATCATTTACTTAAAAGGGCTTATTATTGTATAAAAGATTATTTATTCGATAAAAATGCTTGGTAATAATTTAAATGTATATTTTAATGTAGTTAAATTTAATTTTTGTAAAATATATTGTTATATTCGAGCCCTTCAGGCACATAGAGACCAAGACTGGACTGAGTTTCTTTCGGCGTATTCTTCTCAGCAGTGGTCATTCCGAAACGCTAGTAGTTTTTGGATTTTACAAACAAAAGAAAGAAAAATAAACAACAGAAACATATGACGTTCAAAAAGCGATACATGTATCCTACTTTAAATAAAAATTATTCATTTTCATTTTTTTTTTCATTTTATTATCAAAGACTGCCTGGAAGTGCTGAGAACTCCACTCCTGTATATCTACAATCTCGCTCTACAAACTTGTAGAGTGTGTTTGGAAGACGAGTAATGTAACAACACCCATCCATAAAACAGGCTCTTTTGATGATATCACAAACTTTCGCCCAATTGCGGTCATGTCCATATTTAATAAAATCTTTGAGAGCCTGATTGATACTCGTCTGCGTCAGCAAATTGATTCTTGGTTTGATGATGCTCAACATGGATTCCGAAGAGGCAAGTCCACGACTACAAATCTCATCAATTTGGTTGATTATGTTACTAATGAAATGAGTAGTGGAAGGCAAGTTGATACTGCTTACTTTGATTACCAGAAGGCCTTTGACTTAGTGGATAACGACGTACTCTTACAGCAGTGTTCAGTCCTTGGATTTACCCCTAAGCTTCTCAAATTTTTCGCCAGCTATCTGTCTAATAGGTCCCAAAGAGTTAAGCTGGGTAATTTCACTTCTGAAACCTACTACACCAGATCAGGAGTTAGCCAGGGAAGTACGTTGGGTCCTACATTGTTCCTCATAATGATCAACGATCTTCCTAGAGTTGTTTCATCAGCCAAGTGTCTGCTATTTGCAGATGATCTAAAGCTGTTTCTTGGTGTGAGCTGCGAGGCAGACACGGCTAAGTTGCAAAGGGATATTGATGCTGTTTTAGAATGGAGTCGTTCACATCATCTTTGTTTCAACGTAGATAAGTGTAAAACAATCACGTTTAGTCGTTCCCAATCACCAATAAGCGCCAACTACCATATCAACAGCAGTGCCATTCAACGTGTTTCAGAAATTTGTGATCTCGGTGTTACCCTTAATAGTAAGTTAGATTTCCACGATCACATATTTAATATTTGTAAAGTGGCATCTAAAGCTCTTGGATTTATATTAAGGGTAGCGTCGCAGTTTGAGGACACAAAAGTAGCGATTACACTGTACAACGCTTATGTGCGGAGTAAGTTAGAGTATGGAGCGATCATCTGGGATCCATATGAAAGCACATATGCCCTTATGATCGAAAAAATACAAAGAAAATTTGCTCGCTGGTTGTACAGGAGGACTTACGGATATTATCCATATCTTTTTCCTTCCATGTATGTATCGGGTGCAGTAGGCCTCAACACTTTGATTCTTCGTAGAAAAATGCTGATGTTAATACATTACTACTTCTTATTGAATAGCAGCCGTAAGATTACGAATGCACCAGCATTGAAGCAATTTGGGCTGCGTGTCCCAGTGCGATGGCACCGCGGTGGTGCAGCGGCTGTAGCACCACGCAGAGCGCCGCGTTTATTCGCCGCGCCGGTAGTTCGCACTAACTATGCAAAAAACGCTCCAACTGCAAGAGCTCTGCAATTTCTCGGTGACATGCTCGTTCAACAAATTGATATTGACATTTTCAATGATTCTATTAATATTTTTATAAATAAGTTATTTTTGTATCTTAATTCTTTAAATTTTATTATTTGACTTCTAAATAACGTTTTTTTTTTTTTAGCAACCTGACTATTATATTGTATATAATATTATTTCTTTCAAATTCTAATTGTAACTGACATTTATAATTTAACGAATTCTGATGCACTTTCTTTTAATTATTTTGATTTATCTTTAAGTAGTGACTTATGTAAAAATTAACATTTAACATGCAGATGTTTTGGCTATTTAACTGTAAATCTGTGTGTAATTTCAATAAATAAATAAATAAATAAATAGATTCCATACAAATTCCAGTTATTTATTACAATTATGGCTGTAGTAGTACAGAGAGGGTCGTGCTCCTGTAGTGGAGACTTAAAAGACCTGTTGATGATGATGATGATGATTACAATTTCCATTCTAAAGTCTGTGATAGCGTTAGTTATTGTTTAAATTTAATGTACCACACAATGTACACGGCACGTGTGTCAAACTTATCGGATCCAAAATGTTATCAAATGAGGCAGGTATTCAAATTTGGAATTATTAATAATCCCGATAAAAAAAAGTTGGTCCTCGTCTGCATGATTTTTCTCTTTCGTTCAAATTTGGAATTGTTAATCTTGTAACCTCCTTGTTAATGGTCGTAGCTGGCTGTATGTATTCATCGCCCTTCTCCTTTCACTTTCTAGATAAAACATTTTCATAATCTGTAAAATCCGCGGATACTTTTTCTGCTCACTGCTGTTAGCCGGCATTTATTTTCTAAGGAAAGTATTTTTACTCGGTGTGATGAAAAACGTTGTGTTTTTCACGGACAGCATAGACTTAACAAACCGAGACTATGCCCTTCCTACACAATGTTCTTTTGTTTTTAGTAATGAAAATAACAATATTTTGTTTGTGACATAAATACATTGTAATTGCTCTAGTATAGTTGAATCACGTTCCGTTTTATAAATATATAGGCGGCTCTAAATCTGTATAAATATAAGAGGCTCTAATTCTTTGTATACATAGGAAACTGCTTTATATCCCCCCACTTTGTTTTAGAGTTATCCTTGATGTTTCACATGTTGGCTATTTGTCAGTCGCAGCTGACCCTTCTAAAGCAGAGCGTTTTATAAAATTTATGGTTTACGACTAGGAAATAAATCTTTCTCGTAATATGATAAACGTGTAAGTGAATTTATTTTGTTTGTTTGTTACGTTTTCACGCCTTAACTACCAAATTATCAACGTGAATTTTTTTAAATCAACGGGTTTCTGTTGTTAAGGAATGTATTCGTAAGGTATAACATGTATAGATAGACTCAGATAGAGTCAACATGATTTCAAAGTCTGCCCTTTTCATAACTTTTACGAGATTGTTATTTTAATCGTATTTGGTAATTTCTGATATCATAATATAATAAATATTGTGGGCGGATGCCACCCTTGCTTATTAATTTTCTCTCCGGGGTTGGAAACCAAGTATAAATCATGATTAACTAGTTTATTACTTGGTAAACAAAATTATTATTATGTGTAATTAGATGATAAGATTTCGCATTTTTTGTATATGTGAGAATTTAAATATTCGTCATGTTTCCTATTTACATTTGATCGTTCCAGCATTTTTATTTTCGTATAGCGGTATCTCTAGGCGTATTCTTTTTTCATAAAAGTTTCAAATCATTTTACGCAGACATATATCCATCCATTATTTACTAAACTGTTAGCTGATATATTTCAATCTAACAACTGTTTTTTTTACCAATCTATTATTTTTAATTTTATTCTAACAGTTGTTGGACTGAAATATATAATACTAGCTTTCGCCCGCGGCTCTGCCCGCGTCAATGTCGATCCCTCGGGAATAGTACTTTTTCACGGGATAAAAGGTAGCCTATGTCCTTCTCCGTACTCCAGAGAACTTGAATGCAAAATTTCATGATGATCGGTTCAGTAGTTACGACGTGAAAGCGTAACAGACAAACAAACAAACAAACTAACAAACAAATAAACAAACAAGCAAACTCACTTTCGCATTTATTATATTAGTAAGGATAAGGATAAACAGCATAACGCAGTATAATATTTGCTTTGAACTGTGCTTTTATCTTTTAACCTTTTGTGGAACGCAAGATGTCAAGTTTTTAAATGATGAGAGGATTCGAAGTCACTGTGGTGTATTTGGTAACACTTAGGGCATAGACCTAAGAAACGGTTAGAATACTACCTAATAGTGAGTTTTCTTTCATTAAATAATTAAAATTTTAATAATATACCGAGCAGTGTCAACTTCTTTACATAAAACAAAGTCGGGTTATTTACACTATTTATAACTCTAGAACGGCTGGAGACATTTAGTTGGAGCTGCACCCTGGATAAACATAAAAGCTACTTTTTACCCGACTACCCAAAAAAGAGGCGTTACGAAGTTCGCCGGGATCAGCTATATATTAAAATAATGTAATTATGTTTAGTAGAGGAGAAAAATCTTCTCACCTCAATGTTGCGGGTTCCAGAGGTCGCAGACGTGGCATGTTTATTCTGACATCCAGAATTTGGCTTCTGGCTTCGCTAATGAGTTTTTCAGCGTAAAATGTGCCCGCAACATGCCGACTGCGCCCTTGGGTTGTATAATTATTAAAAAATATATTCTAGTTATTAAACAAGGATATGTATGTGTTATAAATTAAATTTGTATTAATGAGGGACATAATCACGTCGCATATTCTTTTCATCGAGGGAGACTTACTGACACTTACTTTCTAAAGTCGAGAATGGAACTAAAGATCCGTCAAACGAATTTCAAAAACATGAACGCCGTAATTTATTTGCATAGATTTAAAAAAAAACAATGTATTGCATGTCTCGTCGTTTGTCAGTTGCAGTATCACAACTAAGTTTATCTTCGTTTCCTTATAGTGACGACGAACAGACGACTGCCGGTCGCCGGCGACCAATTTAAGTATGGCTTTCCATGCATTTTGATCCTGGGGGCCCTTTGGTGATATTGTCTATAAAGGCTAAGGGCACTCTGCTCTCGACTCGAACGCCCGGTGAAGTAGCGAAAGCTCTCTTGGAGCTAGCTACATAGTCATTAAAAAAAAAAAAGCATTTTGATGGAAGTATTCACACTGCGAGCAACTGTCGTAACGACTGGACGTGTGGAATGTACTTGGAATGCTGTCGCTAAGTTTGGTCTCCTGGCCCTAGTTGCCTATGTTTTGGTCGCCGAGACACTGAGTCGCTGGCGACTATTCGACAGTGTGTAACGGCTCTTATTATAGCTAGTCTGTGTCTGAAGTTACTTCGATCTAGACGCGTTAAACAAGATACAGTGTTGCTTAATCTATTTAGTCAAAGTCGCCGTAGTCCAAAGGGACTGTTTGTTGAAAACGATCTCCCTTCGACTTGTATTTTTTTAGGGTTCCGTACGACTGAGTGACAAAATAAACCCTTAAAGGTTCGATCCTGTGTCTGTCTGTCCGGCTGTCTCAACCGATTAGTTCTAAATCTACTGGATCGATTAAGTTAGAGGTTTTTCCTGTGTGCTATGACTTGGGGTCATTCAAAAGGCGTTACAGGTATCTTATGAGCCGGCAACGCATCAGCACCTCCTCTGGTGTTGTAGATGTGTGCTCGTTTGCCAACAAATATACATAAAAAATGGGTATTAGGTTACTAAGTATATTTTAAGTTTGCGAAATGTTTTATGCACGTGATATAAGTGCCAAGGGATCCGATATCAATTTCCAAAATTATTTTAGGTTTTAACTTTGTACTACTCTTGTGTATACTTAAATATAACTGTACTTTGAATCATTCACAGATTGCATACAACAGTTTTTTTACGATATTAGAAGTATGTTTTGATATGCTTCTTGTAGCGTGACGAATGCTTGGCAGAAAAATGCGTCCATTATCACCTGGCCGCCATCGCGTTGCAGCTATTTCTAACGTTGCTTAACGTGCATTAGCGCGATTAGACTGTAGACAATCATAGCTGACGAAAATTTCACAGACTTGCGTATGACACATGTAGTATCATTGTAATTATCTTTTACGTCAAGTAAATAGAATTTCATTTCTTCTTTTACGAATCTTTCTTCATCTCTGTTAATGGTGTAAATTATTCACCGTTTAAAAAAACATCAAACTAACAAATGTAAAACGCTAAATAACAATGATGTCTGTACCATAAAGATATCTGTATCCATTGTCACGAAGAAGGAAAAAAAACGATAATATATTTAGCAAATTTAAGAACACAATTTGATAAACGGAGACTAGTAAGTAACAGGATCTAAAAAAAATTAAAACAAGTCTGCCTTGACAAACAATTTATATCTAATGTCGCTCAGGCAGGATATTGACGATACCCTTGGTCCAAATTTGTTGACGCATTTAGAACTTCTGGTAAAGTAAATTAACTCAGATACATTGGCAGGCGATTAATTACAATATTTTATCTATTTATTTATATTGATTCGCATAAAACATTGTACATTGAGGTGTTAAATGCATTATGGAAGAGCAGTAAGACTAAAAATTATGAATTCAGTAGATTCTTTCTGTCCGTTTATTTCATTGAAGTAATAGAAATTCGTAGCTCTTTTGTGTTATAAAGATCTAAACACTTCGTAGAGGAATTAATACCGACACTCCGACAGCGCTGCAAACAGTATTTCGCAGCAAACACTGCTCAATCGAAGTCCGCTGCCGATTCAGTTTATTTGCCTTGATGTGCATGCAAGTTTCAATTTGCATCTTGCAAACAGCAGTGTTTTATATTGACTGATTTTTAAGCGCTTGGTGGTTTCATTTTTATTAGTCTTGTCAATATTTAAATCTTGGAATTAGGATTATAAACTTAAAAAATAAACGAAAAACAGAACAAAATCTGCATCCCCTATAATATCTCCAAAATTGAAAGTGTAATGTTTTTTTATATAGGTGTACAAAACCGTCCATAATACAAATTACGTTTTACATCTTATTAAAAGTGTTTATGGTCATGCAGGGGAGTACCACACACAAAATCGACGGATATATGTTTTAATTTCTATCATCATCATTCGCCTTACCCAATCCCATTATCTGGGGTCGGTGCAGTATATCTTTTTCTTCCACAACTCCCTGTTCCCCGTCATGCCCATATCCACTCCCACCCTCATTTCCTGCGTTACGCATTTTATCTATCCCTTTGTTGGTCTTCCTCGGTATCCACTTACCTCCATTTCTGGCGCTTTCCTTGTAATATGATGATCTTCTCGCCTCATTACATGACCATACCAATCTAATCTACCACTTCTTATTTTTTCGTTATTCGCCTTTTTACGATTTTGTATTCTTTTCGTGATACGAGTATAATAAGTATTTCCTCAGGGCAGTCTGGAGGTCCATAAATCGTCTGGTATTGGGAGAAGCCGGGATAACAGAGTTTGGTGGGGTTTCTCTAGCATTAATTTGCGTGCGATGCCAATCAATCCATGAATCACCTTCTGTCGTGCTCTAGCTGCTACCAGCACAGTTCAAGACCTTAACGAAGACCAATTAGAAGACGATCAGCGTGGCCGAGTACTGGTTAAAGTATATTTAAATGGATCCATTTCGACTCTAGAATAAGAAGACCGAGAAACATTTTCTTTAAATGAACTTAGCGAGCTTTGAGCTTAATAGAAGTGAACTTGCCCTTTAGTTTGTTTACTAAGCTGTGCATGCAGCTTTGAGTTTGCAATTGGCTAAAAATACAAAGCAAGCGGACGTGAACTAGTTTGCACTTTACAATTAAAGTTCTGAACAATCTTTTGTGTAGTCTACTTCTAATCAATGAAACACTTTTATTAATAGTCAAAGTGAATCAGGTCAAGTAATTCTTCCTAATTTTAAATAACTAACATTTCATTTAATGTTATGTAATGTTTTCGCAATCGTTACACATGTAAATTTGGTATAAGGTAATAAAGACTTAAATCCGTAGTAAGTGATATAATTTAAATGTATCATATATTTTATTTACCAATTTATAAAAGGAGTACGTATTACTATTATGACAGAGCGTGTCGGCAAATGAAAGCGTATCTACACCACCTGGAGCCCGGGGCAAACAAATGGGGCCCACGCAGGTTTTTAAGTTCAGTAAGCAGCTACTTGCTGGCTTAGCTTCCTCTCCCCTCCCCCTGCCGTTCTTCTACTCCTTACACTGCTACCCTGTAGTTACGCTATTGTAGAAAATGGAATAAAAATAACAATGGGTTGCTAGCTGCATCGCCTATGATTCCTCGATTCCTTAGATTTTCGCCCATTCCCACGGCTGACTCCTGCGGTCTGCGTCGTAAATAAAGCAGCTGGTACATTCTAATTACTTTTCTCCCAGACCAGCATGGAAACATTGATATAATATTTGATACAATCGATTTTTTCTAGAATACATATTCGAAGAATCATGGAGTATACATACAAGTACTCTAGACTTTAGGATACCTTTGGTAAATCTTTCTAAATGATGCGTTTTGAGAGAGAGCTTATGAATAATTGAACAACTTTGCGATATATCGGCAATTTGTTTGAAACGCATTTTAGATCTGCAATGCGTATGACCAGCCAAGTGTGTGACCGACATCCCCGACCCACTGGCTTCGTTTCTTGTCCTGATTTTTGGGTTTGGCGTATTGTATTGGGTTTTGTAGTCTTTCAGTGCCAAATGACTTTTTTAATCTAGGATCTTGCTGGTTCCGGTTATAAATAGGGTCACTTCTTTAATAAAGTATAGCAAATATACCTTTTTGAGGAATTGATAATATACATACATACATAGTATCACGTCTTATTCCCTTGCGGGGTAGACAGAGCCTAGATCTATAATCTAATTGATAATATCACTTGCAAATACGCATAATGCGATCAAGTTTTTGTAGGCTGAACGTATAATATTGTCTTTCATCATCATCATCATTGCAGCCGCAAGAAGTCAACTGCTTGAGAAAGGCCACTCCCAAGGATCCTGCGTACCATAGGAGGATGTTGTCATATTCACCACGCTTGGCAGGCGGGTTGGTGAGCACAGTTTCGTTGGCTATATGAGTGCTTCCGATACTGATGCCTATCGGTTATATTTTTAGCTAGGGAAGGATATGAATTTATTGTATTTAGGAAGGGAATGAACATATTGAGATACTACATTGTCAGATAAATGGGGAAAAAACTAGGGAAAAACAAGTAAAGGAAGCTGCTACTGCAGCACAACTAGACAAAACTTGCATTCATTTGAATGCAAGGCTATCCATTTGGATGGCCTTGGTAATCGACCCCTATAGTGTTAAACAGAATCAGTTGTCATTGTCACTCGTTTGAATAGACGAATCAGCCGCTTAAAAATCTCAAAGAACTTATTCTATTAGATAATGTTGGAATATTATTTGCCTACCCGGCACATTGGAATTGCCAACAATATACCATTTTATGCGAAGACTTTACTAAATTATTTACAGCAAAATGTGATCAGCGCTTGTTGAAGGGTCAATTCATAACCACCGGAAACTTTAGCGACATGAATAACTTATCGTAGGCCCGGGAGCAAATAACTTAAACCTTACTTAAAAAGCTTCGAAGTTGGCAACTTGTTATTATATTATAAACATTTGAATATTCCAGTTCAAAAATATTTTCATGGTTTCTGAATTGATATGAAAATTATACTTTCTATATCATATATAATAATAGATTTTTGTATAAAGAACATTAAGTATTGAGGTCGAATAGATTTTGTGAAACACGTGGATAAACTGATAAAAATCTTTAAAACTTATATCCGGCGATTCCTGCTAAAAAAAACAGATTTTTACCGCTTATTAAGGATTCTTAAACTTGTATTATTTACTAAAAGTTTACTCTGTTTAGTCCATTTTTGATTAGAATTTTTTTCAAAAAAAAATAAAAAAATTGACTATCTTACCAAAAATTTCATAGCCTATGTCACTCGGGAGGGTGTAAGGACTCTACTAAACCTATACGTCCAAACCTTTGAGGCATGAGAAATACTTGTGTTTTTCTTTTTATCAAAATAGCTCACAGTTATAATGGAAGTACATAAGCAACTAAAAACCTACAGACTTATTTTTAGAGTAGTTGTGTAAAAGAACAAGGTATTCAACATTAAAACCATTTCAACAGTCGGCATTGAAGTCATTATACTTTCAGCGTGCAATTGGATTGCAGCTGACCCTAGACCGAATGAAGCCTACATTTTTTATTTTCGGCTGACAGCCTTTATCCCTTCGAATCGTGAACTATTTTGTCGTTAGCTCTAACGTAATCTTTTATTCTTCGCGTCCATTTGTCAATTTTTGAAGTGGATATTTCTTTAGTGGCGGCGTGCACTGTTTATAGGATGGGTAAAAAAATGTGAAACTCGCGTCAAGTGAGCTGATCGAAAATTCATAAGACGGACACGTGACCTGAGACCGCCGCCGGCGTAGGAGCGGAAGTAATATCCCCTTTTCTTTCTTGTCTCGGGTTCTAACCTCGCCCAACCCGACCTCTGAGTTTGCTCAAGTCTATTTTAATCGACACCTGCTTCCGTTGAAGGAAAATATCGTGAGGCAATCTGCATTGAAAGTGAATTGTTCACTAGTGTGTGAAATGGAGAAGGTACCGAATTACTAACCACTCGCATTTTCCGCCAAAAATAGAAATTGTGTGCGTCAAAATAACAGCGATGAAATCCTGGCAAGCTCTAAATATCAGATGAGTAAGTCGTCCTTTAAAGAATATGCTATTTACACTCATTACTTTTCGCGTTTTTTACATATTTCATCACAGATTTTAAAAAAAATGTATTTCATCTATCCACAAACAATGTAAATAAAGTCAAAGAATATATTAAACTTTTGCGCTTTTTATTTTTCTGAATGGTACGGCAGCTGTTCGGGCGGCTGAAGTATGACGCCCCAATACAGCTTGCTTGTCGTAACTTAAATATTCCGGCAATTTTTACACAGAAAATGTTTGAAGGGAAAATTTGTAAATTATTATTCGTTTTACAGCTCTTTGAATGAGAATGATTTTATAAAATAATTATCATTCATCATCATCAGGTCTTTTTAGTTTCCACTGCAGGGGCATGACCCTCTCTGTACTACCGGAGCCATACTTGGCCAGAGCAGACAGAGGATTTGGCCGTCAATCATCAATGAGACCTAGTATTTTCTAAGTCGCCTCTTACGACATTCATGGGAAGAATTGGAGTGGTCCCACACGGCTATAATTATATAAAGTAATTATATATATAGTTTAAAAAACCTAAAAAACATTATTGCATTGTCATCGGTCCTTGGTAAGTTTGCATAATTGTAATTCAATCTGACCGTTTAAAGTGGGTCAAAATCTAGTTCAAAGAAGACGGTTACAAACAAACAAAAACACAGGTGAGGCTAATAAAAAGCGTGAAAATACGTACATGTTTTGATGATTCTAAAATTATGCTGGATATCTACAACTTCATACGGTACCTGAAATAAATGAAAAGCATTGTTATTCATAAATAATTACAACGTCTTGTAAACTAAATTGTTGATATTTCTGTGTAATACAGATTTAAAATGATTACAATATACAACCATTTGTAGAGACAAATCAGACAGATTACCCTACACTAAGTTGTGATATGGGATAACTCATCCATGATTATATTTTATTATAGGTCAAAATAAGACCTAGGTCAATCTGAAAAATATCGATTCCTTCTTGACCTGACTAGGTAGCGAATATCAAACAAAGGCACTTTTCAAAGATTCTTAACATTAACATTCGTATTCTAAATCCCGTTCGTCCGTCCGTCTGTCACAGTGTTGTATATACTTGAAACTTTCTCAGAATGTGTTTATCTTTTACAGGTTTTTTTTATTATTAATTTAACAGCTTAATTAATAAATAATAAAAACAAAACAAAATTAAAACCTAAATAATAGACTTATACAAGAATCTAGATTTTATTAGTGTTATTTCTCGATCCTGACATAGTTGCTTCCCATTTTATTACTGAGACTCCAAACCACATTATCTGTGGTAAGAAAAATAGTAAGCATCCATGCAAAAAAGAGTTTGATTAATCGACAAGAAAGAGAGGGCGCAATTCACATGGAAGAGGTTTTATGCGTCTTTTCCTTATACATCAGAGTACACAAACAAGAAGCATGCTTTTTGTAGTCTACTGTACGGAACCCTTAGTGTTAGCGACATGCACTTGGCTGTTTTTATTTTATATTAAGAAACCCCCGGCGCCACAAGATCATTAATAAAATGGTACTCCGTGGTTCAGAAAGCACGTTAAGCTATTGGTCCCGGTTGTAATTGTGTAAAGCTTTATATATTATAATCAAAAACTGCAGGCTTTTTGCCCTGATTTATTATATACATATCACAGTCCGCGAACCCCGGGCTCCAAAGGATTTCGGCTGAGGATGCAACCGGGAATACGCTAAGATGAGTGAGAGACATCACGGTCAGGTGCAACTCATATATTTTATTCTTATTAAATAAGGAAATAAAATATAGTGCAAAATTTCACGCGGGCGGGGATTGAACCAGCGACCTTAGGTCATTGTTCGACCGACGCTCTGCCAATTAAGCTACCACACATCACACCCCGGCGTCGAAAATCTCCACCATATTCCATTCCCGTTATACGCATTAAGGCTTGCGTCACCTAAGTTCACCTAACACAACTACCCCACTTTTAGAAGTGAGGTAAGTATTTGATTCAACTCATTTTACAATGAATTGGTACATCAACTAATATGTAGGAAGCCATGTAATATTTTTTTGTGTTTTATTTTGCATTCACAAGGCTATTTTGATAATACTGTTATTAAATTGAGAAATAAAATATAGTAAAAGAAATCCTACGCGCGCGGTGTTTGAACCAGCATATATTGTAGTAAATGTCTTTAGAACTTCTTTCAAAATTCTTAACTTTCTGATATTAGACTGTCTAGACACCACAGACGGTGCCTTGAATTTAAAATTCCTTGCAATACCGTACGTCGCATGGTTACAGAACGGAGGCGTCCGTTGGAATTACACTGAAAAGCTTCCATTCACTCGGCATGAATGGGGTAAGCTGTGCGGTCTGTGAAGTAATGTGGAGTGGTGGCTATGTCAACAATTTTTTTCTAAACTGGTGGTAGTTTTGTAGTTCTAGATTGTAAAAAAAGTAAGGGATCTGTATCACAGTAATACTTAACTACAAAACCCTAAAAACCACGTTTTATGTATGAAGTGAAGACTGATGGAGATACGCCCGGTCAACTACCGAACGCCCCAATCGGGAAACATAACAATAGATAATCAATTGTGTCTGTGTTTCTCGCGATCGAAGAGTTAAGTGTCTGTAAGTTAAGCCAAATTCACGGGAACTATCGTTTGTAATTTGATTGTTTGCTTGTTTGCATTAAATAGGCTCTGAAACTACTGGACTGATATTATTATTTGGTTAACTATTAGAATCCTACATTATCCCTGGGTCGCTTTTTGTTTTGGCTCTTTAAAACGAAAATTGAAGCTATAAATATTTTTATACGGGACTAGCCCGAACCGTTCAGGTAAGTCCCATTTATATACATTATTACGAGTATCAAGCGCGTAAATTTAAAAAAGAAAATAGAAAATTTAAACTTTTTCCAAGTGTGGAACTATCTCAATCTGAATGTCTATCTAGAAATGTAAATATCATCACAACTGTTTGAATCTAGAATAACGATCTCCATTGTTCACAATGTGCACATTAAAATATAATAAAATTTATTAAGCCAATGATAAAGTTATGATTCCCTCAAGAAGATAACTGCGACGCAATGCGGATGTAGAGGGGGTTCCGGCATAACATATATAGAGGTTAGAAATATAGCTGGGTTACAAAATATAACCAGACTACTTGAGGAAGATACATGAGTAGTCACAGATACAAAATACTTATAGCTTATAGAAATAACCAACATAATGTAGTTATTCATTTAAAGAATTAACGAAATTATTGGCCTCATCCTTCAAAGAAAGCTAATTTAACAAATACCAAATAGTTGTTTATAAGTACTGTTGTAACAAGTGTATGTACCATGTATAAACTCAAAAACGACTGAACCGATTTTAATAATTCTTTCATCTAAAAAAAGTTTAGTTATTAGCAAGTAACCTAGATTATGTACGTAGACAACGTCGACGTCAACGTCGACAACGTTTATTAGTAGAAAAGATAAAACCAAATCATGACCAAAACTAAATTTTTGATAAAATAATCTTTGATATGATTCTTAGTTACAAATGGGCAGTGCCCGTTTTACTTAAGGAGTAAAGCACAGATATTCAGTAATAGTGTCAGAGCTGCCTAAAGGCATCTCACGTATCTAAAATATTGTTATCTAATGATGACAATGGTCAAAGTCAAAACATTTTATTCATCGTAAGATATTTTAAATATCATTTGGTGAAATGGGTCCAACGGCTTAACGTTTATGCACTTTATCTCTTTTCTGTTCCCATCATATTTTGTAATTATGGTCAGTAGATCTTCCTGTTATCCCAGCTCCCATTCGCAAAGTTCCATCTTAACTACTTAACTGATTGACGAAGAGAAAGAAAACCCCTTTTATTTAAGAAAATTTTACTTTTATTGTTATAAGAAATGACAAATCCATTTATTTTATTTGAGAGGAAGCAATGGTCCCGGTAAGCTGTGATTGGACAACAACGCTTGAATAGTTGATTCTTTTCTAATAGTATCTAATGATAGCGGCTCATCGGACCCTATAGACCTGATTAGATTGATTATAAATTATAACTTTTGAAGTGAAAACTTCTTAAGCGTAGGAGAGGAAGTAATATTCCCCTCTCTTTCTACCGCACGGAGTTTTCACTTCTGCCGGCACTCCCGGAATGCAACCCGTTGTTTCTTTGTTTTGTTTCTGTTTACCAATCGCCTTTTCTGAAAACTGTCGATCTATTTTTCCGTTACCATTACCGCTTTTGAAAAGCCTAAACAACTTTTCAGACGAGATGGAAAAATGTTTGACCATTGTGTCCGTCCTATCCAAATTCTTTACAGACTTACTACTACAAAGATGTGTTGTGAAATAATGTTGATACTTGAAACGAAAAATTGCACAAGTACATAAAGAATTCCTGAACCTCAACGTTTTCGTTCATCACGTAGGAATAAAATATTCATGCGCTTATCGTACGAGAATAAATTAAATAAGCATTACCTCCGTCTTCGCCAAAATATAATTGGAGGAGTTCCGTGAAACGGAACGTCTATGTGTGTCAGGAAGAAGGGATTTCGTCGTTATCTCGTAAAGTCAACGATTGTAATTACTTTGTACTTTTAAAATAAAATTTTTTGGTGTTATTTTTTACCTGTGTGCTATAACTTGGGGTCCTTTAAAAGGCGTGTTTACAGGTAACTTAAAGAGTCAATAACGCATCAGCACCTCCTGTACTGTTGCAGATGTCTATGACCGAGTGGTCACCGTCTACCAAAAAACAGAATAAAATAAATTTTTAAGGGTGCTCCCATACAACAGACAGTTTTTTCGCGGTTTTTATAGATAATGGTACCGAACCCTTCGTGCGCGAGTCCGACTCGCACTTGGTCGGGATTTTTCCTACTATTTCGGTGTAGCTTGCGAAATAAAGCCATAATAATACTGAAATAACAGCTGAGAAACGTGCTTTATGAAGAAATATTGAATGACCTCACTTAGGTACAATTGTCATATCTCATGTCCTTAGCAGTATTGGCGCTTGTCCAATCGGACTGCGAACAGCAGATTGGGATCTTTCTCAAGAGGCATTTGCAATTTGCTGACCACAAGCGATCGTATTGGTATCGTGCCCTTGACAAGACTACTATGGCGGAATAAATTAAACTACGGAGATGGGTAAAACGATGGAATAGAATGGCATCTATTTTTTTTTTATTGACTATGTAGCAGCTCCAAGTGAGCTTTTGCTACTTTACCGGCCGTTTAAGGCGAGGGCAGAGAGCCCTTAACCTTTATAGACAATATCACCTAAGGGCCACCAGGAGGGACGGTCCTCGGCTTTGGGCGTTGCCTGTGCGCAAGGCTCAGCCTTGCGCACAGGCAACGCCCAAAGCCAAGAGACAGCAAACTCTCATATTGCCTGATGGGAAGCCCACTCATATTGCCCAAAAGACAGCAAAGAGAGGGACAGCAAACTCTCATATTACCTGACGGGCCGCGATTACGTGCATGCATAGCCTGAAGGGTCATGAGAATCAATGGCAAAAGCCTTTGGAGAGCAGCAACTCTCATCTTTTGCCTTATGGGCCGAAAGCTACGTTGCCAGAAGGGCCTATCCTGGGTGCAAGTCACCAATGACCGCCGGGCGGTCACCAGTAATCGGGGCTAACATCTTTATTTATTACTAGCTTTCGCCCGCGGCTCCGCCCGCGTCAATGTCGATCCCTCCGGTACAGTTCTTTTTCCCGGGATAAAAGGTAGCCTATGTCCTTCTCCAGAGAACTTGTATGCAAAATTTCATCATGATCGGTCCAGTAGTAACGGCGTGAAAGCGTAACAAACAAACAAACAAACAATCTCACTTTCGCATTTATAATATTAAGTATAGTACATAGTAAGTATAGTATATAGTAAGTATAGTATAAGTAAGGAAGTAAGGATAGTAAGGATAAGGATAACATTAGCTTATATACTAAGATAAATACCTCTATCTATCCGGCACACTCAAACGCTAGCCAGCTTTAAGTTTCCTTTCATATAACGTTCAGGTCTCGGTCTCGCACATTTCGTGTACAGTAATATGTGTGTATGTATTTATGTATATATTTTACTTTTATATTTATATTTTTCTGTTTCTCATAAACTTCTCCTACGTTCAATCGATAACTTTTTTTTTATAAACTGCCTACAGACTTAAAGGGTTCTATTTATTACAGTAACTTTAAAGACATACTAAAATATTTTTTATTGACGAAGTGCTTCTACAGTATTGATGAATCAAATTAAATCAACAAATTATCTATATTGACTTTTTAGAAATTATGGAATCAAATTGTATAAATTGACATTTGTATTAGATAAATTATATTTAATTACCCACATGTGTTCATAATAATTATAATAAATATGTCTGTAATCTAGGATAAACATTTCAACACAATTGTTTTTTATGTATATAAACGGGACTTAGCACGAACCTTTTTATTATTTGTTTCCGTTGACGTTTCAATGGAGACGATTCGCAACGAGACTCGTTGCGACCACGATGGATGTAAGTGGAGTAGTTCAATTATGTGTTTAAAGCGCGAAAGTTTAAAAAAAGAACAATTGTTTTTTGTTATGAAATAAATGAATTGAATTGAAATGCTCCTCCACATCTTTGCACCTTGCCTGTTTGTTGATGTATTTTCCAACTACCCTAAGATTGCCTGGAAGAGATTGCTATTGCGATAAGGCCGCCTTTTGTACTTATATATTTTTATGCCTGTTGTTTTTTATTAATGTTCTTTATGTGTGCAATAAAGTGTAAAATAAAATAAATGTAGGAATCGGGTAGTTTGCTGATTTAGAAATACGTGTTCTGGTGTACGTGCAATAATTAACAATATTATTTACTTCCTACAGTCACGTCGCGTTCGTAGTAATTATCTACCACTCCGTTCTTTTATACTTACACTAGCTATCCCGGTGAACTTCGATTCGCTTTTTGTCGTAAATATCCTAACTAATATTATAAATGAGAAAATGTTTGTTTGTTTGTTACGCTTTCACGTACGGAGACGGACATAGGGTACATTTTAACCCGGGAAAAAGTATTATTCCCGAGGGATCGACATTGACGCGGACGGAGCCGCGGGCAAAAGCTAGTATTGTTATAAACGCGATTCATGTTGATCGGTTCAGTAGTTACAACGTAAAAGCGAAACAAACAAACAAACAAAGTTACTTTCGCATTTATTATATACTAGCTTTCGCTCGCGGCTACGCCCGCGTCAATGTCGATCCCTCGGGAATAGTACTTTTTCCCGGGATAAAAGGTAGCCTGTGTCCTTCTCCGTACTCCAGAGAACAATGCAAAATTTCATGATGATCGGTTCTGTAGTTACGGCGTGAAAGCGTAACAAACAAACAAACAGATAAACACACAAACAAACTCACTTTCGCATTTATAATATTAGTAAGGAGGATTAGTTAGTTTTATGATTTTTACGACTAAACAGTACTTTTCCTTCGCGTATCGCGGATTGCGGGCATGCGGGTATTTACAGAAGACAGTATGAATGAAAGTTTCATGAATGGAGCTTATTCACATTTCATTCACGCGGTGATCCCGCGAGATGTCAAGTGCTTCGCCCATGTTATTCCTGTTGAATGTGACAGAAACATGAAAAATATTTTGTAGTTTGTGAATTTGAATGTTCTGGCTTATTGTTCATTCACGACCTGCTCTCTTTTGTTGTTAAGTAATTATGAATCCATTTAACTGTTCTGTATGAGAAAAAAATTGTGAGGTTGATATTGGGCAAAAAATATTTTGATGTGTATTATCTT
The DNA here is from genome assembly GCA_947532085.1 of Elegia similella. Lineage (NCBI taxonomy): Eukaryota > Metazoa > Arthropoda > Insecta > Lepidoptera > Pyralidae > Elegia > Elegia similella. The sequence continues at coordinate 24,291,482 of OX383930.1, forward strand.
TGGGAAAATGTGTTTTTCCGAGTGCAGCTCGATAACCATAATCTTTCATTTAAAAAAACCGACTTCAATCAAACTACTGAACCGATTATGATTAAATTTTAATGGGACCAACTTGAAAGCATAGGGTATGCTTTCAAGTGGTTCCATTTAAATTCAAACTTTTTTTTAAATTGGTTCATAATGACGGAGTTCTGAGATAACAAAAATAAAAAAAAAAACAACTGAATTGATAACCTCTTCCTTTTTTTTGAAGTTGGTTAAAAATTAAATGTGTGTATCTAGAATTAAACTCGGAAACAATTAATTTCTTTCAGCAGTTTGATTATAGCTTTGCGAAACGTTTTGTGATGACATCGAAAATAAAATATTATTTTATTAACTGGTCTCTCTTATTTTATGTAAATGAAATTATGTAAATCATAATTACATAAACGACAGAATCTTAAGTCTTATGCAAAACGAGACATCTCGTGATACTTAGACCAAAGTAACATTTTGCATAATTTAATTACAAAGAAGGCGAAAGCGCTATTTATGGAAAACATTTTATAAATAATAAATACATCAATAAATATATACGGACAAAGTAAGTTGGAGACATGTGTTATGGGATACTAACTCACCGATACTATATTATATAACAAATACATATATAGATAAACATCCAAGACCCAGGCCAATCTGAAAAAGATCATTTTCCATCTTGACCTGACCGGGGTTCGAACCCGGGCACCAGGCTGGCGTGTTAACCACTGCGCCACGGAGCTGTTTTATGTATACGATAACTAGTTATGTTTTGTTGCATTTATCATAATATACTCGGATAGTCTAAAAAGAAAGTGTGATACATACGAGATGTACATAAAGTTTAACAATCACATCTACTTAATAAGTTTGAAATACAGTCCTATCCACATCACAAGTTTAACGGCTTTCGTGTGGCCCACCATAAAACGCACGGATAATTACATAATGCAACATCGTATTGTCTTAGTATAATTTATCTCCCAAACAAACAAAAGGGTTTCATAAATTCGCAAGTACTGCGAAATCAGCAGCTTTCGACGCCTCCGCATAGTGATGTGCCGCTGGGAATATTGGAAATTTACGGAAATTTACACTTTGGAAATTTACGGGAATATTCCCAATGTTTCCGTAAACTTTCCCAAAGTTTCCATTGTTTTTAATAATATAATTTAATCGTTTATACTGCATATGCTTAAATTTATTACTTACGTGCGTGCAGTTTTTGAACACTTTTTAACACACACACACAAATAATGAACAGACCAAATATACTTTCTGTAAAACCGTTTCATCATCATCAAAACCTTTTACAAATACAAAAAATGCAATGAAATTTGCTCTGAATATAGAAAAAAAAATTGAACTTTGTTACAGCAATATTACCCAAAGTTCCCAACGTCGGGAAAATTTCCGGAAACTTACACGGGAATATTCACAAAGTTTCCAATATTTTCGGGAACGGCACATCACTACCTCCGCATAACTTCAATTAATTTGACTTTCAATAGCAATTTTATGTTTCCTTAGAGAACAACTTGATTTATTAAATTTAACAAGTTAGTATTATTTTAAACTACCTGAATTATCTTCTGAAATTAAATCTCGGCCATTTAGAATAAATTAAAAACACCTACCATGTATAACTTGAGCTATTATATAGAACTAGCTTTCGCCCGCGGCTCCGCCCGCGTTAATGTCGATCCCACGGGTCGATCCCTCGGGAATAGTATTTTCCCGGGATAAAAGGTAGCCTATGTCCTTCTCTGTACTCCAGAAAACTTGCAACAGAAAATTTCATGATGATCGGTTCAGTAGTTACGGCGTGAAAGCGTAACAAACAAACTCACTTTTGCATTTATAATATTAGTAAGGATAAGGATAAGTAACGTTAGAATTGGATTAAAAAAGTCCAATCCTAACGTTACTTAAACTGTCAAAATCCATCCAGCCATTTGGAATATACGAGGTGGTATAGGAATTATTCGCCGTGTGGTATCCGACAGAGTAGGATAGGACCACTCCAAGTCTTCCCGTGGATGTCGGAGAAGCCGACTTAGGAAATACAAGCTAAACAAAGCTTTTAAACATCTGTGAGACCTCTCCAACCCGTCTGGCCAGCGTGAAGAGTGCACGCCAAGTCCTCTGTCTGATCTGACCAAATATGGCTACAGTAGTACGAAGAGGGTCGTGCTTCTGTAGTGGAGACTAAAAAAGACCTGATAATGATGATGAATGAATATAGGAATTAACATACAAGACACGTATAAAACACATAACCCTTACCCTTCTCGGCAGTCGGGTAAATAGCAGCCATTTCTCTGCTGTCTGTTTTTCTTGTAGCCTTTTCGGGTATTTTCTTAAACAAAGTATTTAAGAAATGAAAATAGGCCCGTGTTGGGGTTCGCGAAATCCCAATTAAATTGAGATTCAGTATTTTTTTACATTGGATTATTATAATGATACGGTTACCTTTTAAGAGAACGACTACAAAGGTTAATAATAAAAAAAAAGTTAAGACCCCTTCGCATTGTCATTTTACGATTATACTGGCACGCGTTAAGCACTTAATCGAGTCATCTTATGCTATTACATCATTTTGGAAAAGAGCTCTTATACTGCTGGACTGATTTTAACCAATCATAGCACCGCAAGGAATCTGGCTTCAAATGAAAAAACTGCATCGAAATTGGTGCATCCGTTTGAAAGCTACGATGCCACAGACAGATACACATATACAGGTGTCACATTGACGTCAAACTTATAACACCCCTCTTTTTGCGTCGGGGGTTAAAAAGGAAAATATATACAAATTAATTTTATATCATAAATCTCTTTAGCATCGTCTTATTTATCTTCCAAATAAACAAAAGGGGTCTCATAAATTCTTAAGTATAGCGAACACCGAAGTCTGCGATGGGAAACCACAATTAAGTTCAATTCCAATACGAGCAGCTCCGGCTCCGCCCATTGTTTGTTTGTTTCATTCGTAGGTACTTGAGAAAACAACTTAAGTATTCGTTTAATTGATAACGAAACAAAAACAACTGGCATTTCTACAGAAATAATAGATTTCTATTTACTTTTATATTTTCTTTTATTTGTTTTATGTTAGTATTTTGGATTTATGTCGATTTAACACAGTGCTACAGTGTTTAACAATGCATATTTCATTGTCTTCATCATCATCATCATCAGCTTTATACAACCCAATGATGGCTAAAAGCCTCCTTTGTCTGCAATATTCCTCCTTATCTCCAGCCATCGCAATCCAGTCATATCTAGCAATTTGCCTTTTGTCGTCAACCCACCAAGCTGCCGGATGTCCAACGCTACGTTTCCCATTTCCGTTTCATTGTTTTACTTCGAGTATAGGTACTCGTAGTTGACAGTGAACGTAATAGATCCAAGTTAGAAGAAAATTGTTAGGTAATAATTTACATTAAAACGGTGATCAGATTTTTTAAATATTCGAGTTTTCTCTTGACATTTACAGTAGATACGTTTATGGCAAATGATTATAGGCTAGTTTCCTAAAAAAATATAATTAGTCCGTCAGTTAGATAATTAAAAACTTTGGATACGTATTTTTTCATTTGTCGATTTAACAAACAATTGTAAAGTTAGAGCCCTTTGAAATTCCATGTGACGTCATAGTTTGCTACTCTTTTTAGCAAACTTTGACTCGTTAATAGTCAGCTTAAAGGACTAATTGTTAACATTCGTTATAAGAACGAGCCATAAACGGCCATAACTCTGGATTGGTGTGTTAAACATTTGATATTTTCACAGCTGAAAGATCTGCAGAATTGTATTTGTGATATTAATTTCAAATTTTTACTTTCATGCGTTACCGGGGAAAAATGGTCTTGACGGACTGACAGTCAACAGAAAGATCCTATAAGGATTTCTTTATGCCTGAAGTAATACCAGATACTATGTCTAATCTGACTATCATGTAATTTTATTGGCCTTCTCATAATCATCATCATCATCAGGTCCTTTTTAGTCTCCACTACAGGAGCACGACCCTCTCTGTACTACTAGGGCCATACTTGGCCAGAGCAGCCAGAGGACTTGGCCTACACTCTCCACGCTGGCCAGACGGGTTGGAGAGGTCTCACAGATGTTTATAAGCTTTGTTTAGCTTGTATTTCCTAAGTCGCCTTCTACGACATCCACGGGAAGACTTGGAGTGGTCCTATTCTACTCTGCCGGATACCACACGGCTAATCCTTCTCATAATGTCAGGGGAAAAATGCAACCCCTGCTATACTCTGTGTGCCTAAAATCTGCGCGTCAGAAAGAACACCAATTAGTTTTTGTATTTTTTAATTAAGTATTGGATTAGGCATTTGTCACCCATCTCATCTGATGGCAAGTGACGATGAAGACGAGGATGTTACATACCTGTCCAAGAGATACCCATTTATTCTACTTTTGAATGTCCCGTGATAGTTGATTCTTTTGAGATTTTACCAAGGAATCACCGAGCAAGAAATCTGTGGCCTAGGCCATCATGCCAGGCTGTCCGAGTTCCTGGGTTCGATCCCAGGTCAGGTCAAGATCGAACATGATCTTTTTCAGTATATGTAAATAAATAAATATATACGGACAAATCACACAGATTGAGCTAGCCCCAAGGTAAGTTCGAGACTTGTGTTATGGGATACTAACTCAACGATACTATATTTTATAACAAATACATATATAGATAAACATCCAAGACCCAGGCCAATCTGAAAAAGATCATTTTCCATCTTGACCTGGCCGGGGATCGAACCCGGTCACTCCGTGTCGCAGGCTGGCGTGTTGACCGCTGCGCCACGGAGCTAGTCAATCCAGAATATGTGAAAAAAAAGGGTATGTTTTCAGTATGTGTATGATGTATTTGTTTTAAAATATAGTATCGCTAGTATCCCATTACAGAAGCCTCAAACTTACTTTGATTTGTGCGATTTATCAAAAGAAATCTGACTGAAGGGGAAACTGTTTATTTTTCCTGCTTTTTTCTCCTGAATAAAAACGTCAAATGTGTTCCTTCTTATCCGATTTTCTAAGATGTCAATATTATTTGCATAAAGTGAGAGTAATTTATTTTCTTTCCGTTTTCCCGGTACAAAATTGAATTATCATTTGAATGCGTTTGAAATTCTTTTAAACTCTACGGATTTACCTTTGAACAAAATTCATTCGTTCCCCGATAGCTTGCTTTTAGCATTTTAACTTCAATATTTATAAGTCACGTTAATATCATTATCGTTACATAGTATAAAACAAAGTCGCTTTCCGCTGTCTGTCCGTCCCTATGTATGCTTAGATCTTTAAAACTGTGCAACGGAATTTGATGCGGTTTTTTTAATAGATAGAGTGAGACAAGAGGTAGGTTTATATGTACATTACACCCGTGCGAAACCGGGGTCCGGGTCGCTAGTTTTTGATTAATGACAAAGATTTATTCTATTCATCATCATTATAATTTCAGCGAAAAACTCCATTGCTGGATAAAGGTATCTCCTAAGGATTTTTTGCTCCATCTGCGCTCGCCAACCCGCCTGGGGTTGGCGGGCGCAGATTCTTTTGCTTCTTGTACTTCTGACGCTGCTGCCCATCCAAGTGATAACCACGCCAGGAGTAGCTTAACATGCGTAATCGGAGTTACTCCCATTCGTCCCGGTGATGTTGCCACGTTGAAGAGACGGTTGGGAAAAATTGATACATCGACCTCGGTAGATCGGCCGCGTCGGCCAACAGTGCAGATGGCATAGATCAAGTATCTAGATTACATCCTTATTCTTATCCTTACTAATATTATAAATGCGAAAGTGAGTTTGTTTGTTTGTTTGTTACGCTTTTACGCCGTAACTACTGAACCGATCATCATGAAATTTTGCATACAAGTTCTCTGGAGTACGGAGAAGGACATAGGCTACCTTTTATCCTGGAAAAAAGTATTATTCCCGAGGGATCGACATTAACGCGGGCGGAGCCGCGGGCAAAAGCTAGTAGATTTATAAGAAAAGGTTGTTATTTTCCTTTTTCAAGAGCCATATGGTATCTTAAAGAGTCGGCAACGCATCAGCACCTCCTCTAGTATGGCAGATGTCCATGGGCGACGGTGACCACTTTCCATCGGGTGGCTCGTCTGCTGGTTTGCCGTCAAATATACATTAAAAACAAAAATAACCGTCCAAGTGCGAGTTGGATTCGCACACGAAGGTTTCCGTACCGTTATCTATAAAAACGGCAAAAAGATTATGTCTGTTATATGGGAGCCCCTTTAATATTAATTTAATTATTTATTTTTAAAGTTAATATATTAATACCTGTTGCCGTTATCAAAATCGAGCAAAAACAAGCGCTTTTGTTGTATGGGAGCCCCCTGAAATATTTATTTTATTCTATTTTTTAGTTGTTGTTATTATATAATAAACATACTATTTTTCAGTATGTTTTATTAGTTGTTATAGCGGCAACAGAAATACATCATCTGTCAAAATTTCAACTGTCTAACTATCACGGTGCATGAGATACAGCCTGGTGAAAGACGGACAGACAGGCAGACGGACAGCGGAGCGATAATAATAGGGTCCAGATTTTGACCTTTGGGCACGAAACTCTAAAAAAAAAGGTGTTCGATGAATCAATTTTTCCCAACCATCACTTCACCGGGGCAGGACTACAGGGGCGGATGGGAGTTACTCTGTAAACACAAAAAATGCGTACTTCCAATGAACAATCGAGCTCTTCATCCTTGAATGAGACCTTATTTGCTCTTTACGAAACTTTTCTTCCATTTTCTTACGCTCGAACTCGCAAGATGTAATATAAACATTTTTATTTTGAAATGAAGACAATTACAAAGGTAATGCTATGTAAATGTAGGTAAACTCATTCATGAACAATGAAACGGAAAATGAATAATTTTTATTCAAATTAGGATACATGTTTTGCCTTTTAATCATCATATTATATTGTTATTTATTTTTCTTTTGTTTGTTAAATCGGAAAACTGCGTTTCGGATTAATTACTATACTGAGAAGAATACGTGGAAAGAAACTCAGTCCAGTCTTGGTCCGTACGGGTTTGAAGAGCTCAGATGTAACATTGTTCAATATTAAATTAAATTACTAACATTAAAATATACATCAATATATTTCCAAGCATTTTTTATCAATAAATCCTAATCCTAACTAATATTATAAATGCGAAAGTGAGTTTGTTTATTTGTTTGTTTGTTACGCTTTCACGTTGTAACTACTGAACCGATCATCATGAAATTTTGCATACACGTTAACTGGGATACGGAGAAGGACATAGGGTACATTTTATCCCGGGAAAAAGTACTGTGCCCGAGGGATCGACATTAACGCGGGCGGAGCCGCGGGCGAAAGCTTGTAATTTATAAAAGAATATTACTTTAAAATAAGTATTTTTTAAGTTACATAAGGCAGTTAGCTTAGGACTAAATAGATATGCTATTTAGTCGTACTTACTCGTATTTCCCGGTGCTGATAATCACAAGATCTTTGATACCGAAATTCTACCTCAAATCATATTGCGATTGGAATCTAAGCCAAATGGCATCTACTGTAGCCTCACGCCTATAAAAGTTTTCATTTCGAATTCAAATATGTTTTTATTGTAACTAAATATGATCGAATTACAGCATTTATTTATACATATTAATCTAGTACAACCTCTTCAACCCGTCTGGACCTTTCCAATCCTTCTGCACCTCTCCATGCCGTCTGGCCAGCGAGGAGAGTGTAGGCCAAATCGTCTGTCTGCTCTGGCCAAGTATGGCTCCGGTAGTACTACCGGAGCCATACTTGGCCAGAGCAGTCACCGCAGGAGCATGACCCTCTCTGTACAGACAGGGTCATGCTCCTGCAGTGGAGACTAAAAAGACCTGATGATGATGATGATGAATCTAGTACAGGCTAGACAGAGCCCCAGGCTATAAGACCTAGAGGCAGAGTTTAGCGTGATGGTGGGCGTGTAGGTGAAAAGGGAAGTCAAAACGGTTTTTCAAAAAGTCTAAAAAGGTTTGCTGGCGGCATCTCCTGACATTATCCTTCTAAATTTCGCCAGCCCGTTGATCGGCTTTTACGAGTTGCGCAGGCAGAGAAGATGCTGGCTCATCTACATTTTTTCTCCTATTAACTTGAAAAATTACGATTACTACAAACAGTTTCACACGTATTTTTAGTCGGTATCGTAGACTTACATATTATTCAACGTGATTTCGAACCTCCTATATTGGAATCTTAAAATCAGAATCACTAATGGAATACAGAATTTCAAGAAAAAAGGCTGGATGCAAAATATATTACGTTTCCCATACAAAGTCGCCGATCAGCTGGACGAATATTTATGGAAGATCAAATGTTTTTTTAGATTTTTACCTTTTTAGGGTCCCGAACAAGGAACCCTTATAGTTTCGCCATGTCTGTCCGTCTGTACGTCCGCGGTTTTACTCAGAGACTATAACTACTATAGAGCTGTAATTTGGTATGGATATGTATAGTAATCATACCGAAAAAAAATCTTGAATTTTTTTTTATTGTAGCTCCCATACAAGTAAAGAGGGAAGTAATTTCCGGTTAAATAAATAAAAAATAAGTTAAATACCGGTTTTTATTTTCTTGCTATTCTGTATTCCATTAGGGATTCTGATTCCCAGATTTCAATATAGCTAGGAGGTTCACGCTGTATTTTGATGAAATAGTAAAATTATGTCTAGCGTAACTTTTAATAATAAATAATAGAACTCGCATAATTCAACTGACATTTGTTTGCAGCTAAAAGTAGCGTAATAATAGTCTTTAGAATACTTTATCAGCCGCTGGAGCCCAAATGCGGCTGAATGGCAGGCCGTCAGGTGCCACATATTTTTTTATGTTCATTTGTAACTGCCTCTTGAAACCCTGCTCCCATTACTTTTTATACCGCACCTCCTTCTATATGTGGTATGCCTAATAATACCCTGCGGTATTACGTCAGCAACTTTACCATGGATCGTAAGCAAGAGCCTCCTAAGAACTCAGTTCAAGATCAATTAATCTTGAACTGAGTTCTAAGGAGGCTCTTTTCTAAGATGGCAAGAATATTTCAGAGAACATATTTTTTTAGAAAGTTTTCTGATTGTACTCTTTCTCTATCCATCTGTCTCTTTCTTTCTTTGTCATGTTACCTTTTGTTTTCAGCTTAAGAGCCTGGGTCCTTTATAATTTTTGCTACGGTTGCAGTTTGACCCAAGCCATCTTTTGTTATGCGGTGACCTTTAGGGCAACTTAGATACTTTATCAGCCACAATGGAGCCCAACTGCGGCTGAACGGCAGGCCTACAGGTGCCACATATTTTTTTATGATCATTTGTAACTGCCTGTTGGAACCCTGCTCCCATTACTTTTTATACACCTCATTCGGTATGCAGTATGCCTCTTCGGTATTACGTCAGCCATTTTTCCTTCGATAAAATCTATCGAAGGACTCGAACGAATCTATCAACTCGATGCTTCAGCAGTACTCGAAAAAATCCTATGAGTCAGTTTGTAGAATGTACCAATTGCTTTTCCTCCCACGCAGATCGTCAAGGCCGATCCAGGGTATGGGCGAAAATCTCCAAAGGTATGGAGTCATGTTAGTAGCCGATGCGGCTAGCGACCCTCAGTACAAAGATTCCGTTTTCCGCATTCACGCCCACCAACATGCTAAACGGGGCTTTTAGGTCTCATAGACTTGAGCTCTGTCTACCCCGTAAGGGAAAAAGACGCGATAATATTTATATGTGTACGTTATTTTTGCGTCCTTTTTTAGTATAATATTGCGTTTAGATATTAACAGCACTTCAAACAAAAAGTTCCCGGTAACCACTGGAACCCGGGATGATCTCAATATTAAATTTTGCCCTTTATGACGCGGTATTAAGGGCCCTTTGATCTCATATGTAGGGAAACCACAGAGTAACTGTGCAAAGCTTTTCCGGTACACTTTGACCTTCATCCTGTGTGATATGCTGCTAACTTACCCCTAGGCTAAGGGCCGGATTTAGGGGAGGGCAACCGGGGCTACAGCCCCGGGGCCCGACCATAGACTTCGGAAAAAATAAAATTCAGAATAGTTAACTTAGTAACAACTTTTTTCAAATATATATTTATCTACTAGCCCGCGGCTCCGCTCACGTTAATCTCAATCCCGTGGGGACAGTACTTTTTTCCCGAATGGAAGGTACCCTATGTATTAATCCAGGTAATAATCTATTTGTATGCAAAATTTCGTTAAAATCCGTTCAGCCGTATTGGCGTGAAAGAGTAACAAACATCCATACCTACTCATAAACTTTCGCGTTTATAATATCAGTAAGGATAATGATGTTTGTAAAATAATAAAAGAATCTATACTTACAAGGTTTCATAATAAATTATATATTGAAAAACTCTACTGAAAAATAATACCATTTTATTTGGAAAAAAAAATCGGGGCCAGGGCGCCTCCAATCTTTTGTTGCCCCGTGAGGCCTCCATACCTAAATCCGTCACTGCTTCGACTCTATAGATTTACACTAAAAAGGGTTTAGTGGAAATGATTCTATGGTTGGAAGTAGAATAGGTAATCTTGGACAAAAGGCTACAGGCCTCTGAAAAATGTATGAAGCCTTAAATCAGGAGGGTATAAACTTATATTGCTGTTTCTCCTACTAATAAAAAAATGCGAAAGTTTTTATGTTTAGATGATTGTTACTCAATCACGGCTGAACGGATTTTAACGAATTTTGGCCACAGACTTACCTAGATTAACACATAGGCTACCTTCCATCCAGGAAAAAGTACTGTGCCCGCGGGATCAACATTAACGCGAGTGAAATCGCAGGCGACAGCTAGTTGTGATATATTTTGAGTTGGATTCTTTAAATATTTATCAAACAAGTTTGAAAAGGCTAGAAAAGGATCTGCAAAATATTGGCTTTTGTTTTATATTAATCAACTTTTTTTTTATAAATATATCAGGATATTTAACACACACAGAATTCACAACAGTTTCGTCAATATTACAGCTACATTTAAATCAGTCAAAAATACCACCCGGAATCGTACCCGGTTCAAAGGTACCCATTATGCTTGCCGCGTTTCCTCTTTGGATTGCTATGGACAGCCTTTGAACCAGGTACCATCCAGAGCGGTGGTCATATCCACGGGACTTTAATCGCCGTCCTATCTCACTAACAAAGTGCTTCGCTTCCAAACACCCCGGTCCAGCTGTTTCTTCTGCAACCGGAACGAATTCATACTGATTAGACAAAACCGAGTATTTGGTATGGTTTTTGTTTATAACTGGAGCTCGAATTTTATCTACTCTACACATATAATAAAAAAGTAAAAATATTTTGTCTGTCCATTTAGAATTTTTGACTGAAATGGATAGAGGGACACTTAAAAAGAATAATAGAAAGCAAAAAATATTTTTTTCAATTTTTTGTCTGTCTGTCTGTATGCATGATTACGATTATCTCCGAAAATACTGAACCGATTTACTTCAAACTTTGACCAATTGCTTTGTTTTAACTCAGCAAAACATTTAAAGTTTGTTTCATTAAAATCGGTTCATTAACAAAAAAGTTATCGTCATTTGAATGAACTCAAGGCATGAGTTTGCCTGCAAATATACACGGTGAAATTTTGATTGTTCTGGACCCTTAAAGGGATGATTCAGCCCGTTGATATAAACAAGTTTTCCTATGGGACCAATGCTGGGAACTCAAAAAATTTATCCCAAATGCAAATTTGTATGGAAATTGGAAATTTTCTCATTTCTGGACTATGAAGTATAAAAATAAGGGTATATAGGGTATGTAAGTTCTTGATTATAATTATAAAAGATATATGTTGGTGAAATAGACAAAAATCAGCCGAAAAGGGGTAAAATGGGAGGGTAAAGTTTTTATGGAAATTTTCTCATTTCTGGACTTAGACGTATAAATAATATCCATACTAATACTAATATTATAAATAATACTAATATTATAAATGCGAAAGTAACTCTGTCTGTCATTTTTTAACGCTTCAACCATTGAACCGATTTGGATTAAATTTGGTATGGAGATAGTTTGAGGCCCGGGGAAGGACATAGGGTATGTTTGATTTCAGGAAATTCTACTGTGCCCGAGGGATCGACACTAACGCGGGCGGAGCCGCGGTCAACAGCTAGTACGTAAATAAATAAATAGACATATCACACAAATAGAGCTAGCCCCCACAGTAAGTAGTGGAACTTGTGTCGTTGAATACTAACTCAACGATACTATATTTTATAATACGAGTAGATACTTATATAAACATCCTAGACCCAGGTCAATCTGAAAAAGATTGTTTTCCATCTTGACCTGGCCGGGTTCCAACCCCTGCAGGCTAGCGTGTTAACCACTGCGCCACGGAGCTCGATATTCATATATCCATTGATAACGCATAATAACAAAATACCTTACTATAGATTCTATCATTGAATTATCGAAATCAATCATGTACGAGTATGTTATAAATAACATAAGTATCTCACAGTTGGGCAGAAACATTCCAATTCAGAAAATAGGCCTTTTCAGGCACTTTTTCACGTAAATTTACATTTAAAATAATACTTACTAAATTATATTTAAATTATTAATTATTTTTCAAAAGCTACAAACTACCAGCGTTTCGAAACCGGCCACTGCATTGTTTATAAATGGAACAGGCATAAAAATATATGCTAGTTCCATTTCTCCTATCTCAAGAAATACGCAGAAAACAAACGTTGATGTTGGCCTTTAAACTAAATGATAGATTTAATTTCACTGGGTTGGCTGACTTTGATTGAATCACACGCGAAAACTTAATTAATCAGGCAAATAATTTGCAATTGATTTATTCAATGTTGGTTTTAGAAGAGCGCAAAAACTGTTGATTCGGATTTAGACGAAAGTTTTTTTCGTCTTGACGTGGTCTCTAAATACATTAATATACTTTTTACCTTTTAGAAAGATGAACGCGAACAAAACCGCGTAGATAAGTATCTAAGCATAAGTTCTTTCATAAAACCGTCCATGTGCGTGTCGGGCTTCGCGTCATTTAACAATCATCATTTTTCATCATCATTACAGCCGTAAAAAAATCAACTGTCGGACAAAAGTCTCTTTTAAGGATTCTTCGTTCCATGGGAGGAACTTAAAGTTCTTCAACTTTCCTTTTAACTTTGTTTTATATGCTATTGACCTTAATTTTTTTACGTATCCAAAAATAAACTATTTAGATTGCAGGGAGTGGGGATACTTTACTTCCACAAAAAATCACTTTGAGGCTTAATATATCATAATTAAGCCTCAGTTATGTTTAGACACTAGCAATACTTTTGAAAGACCCATTTAACGACACTCCTCAGTAACTGATTGACGACGAGAAGAATATATAATATATGATGGCAACGCATTTTCAGAGATAATATATGTCTGCGGAGGTTTTACAGTGTTACTAAAAGTTACATTCAATCATTATGTTGTTAAGTTAGAAAGAGGACTTGGGGTGGTCTAGATTCACATAAATATCAACACATTTGGTGCCAGACATGCGCCAACGTAATTTTGTTTCTTTATTTTGTGTAAATCGAGTTTTTCTGTACGTGTTTTTGTTTTATCCGTTTCTCGAGCGATATGCGGCTTTCTGTGTTTATACAAACGTAATTTACGACATTTGTGAGTAATGTGTATGAGGCTGTCGTGTTCAAACCCCAACGACGCAAAAACAGGGCTGTGAATTTATGTCTAGTAATTTCTTCCGTATTTGGTCAATACATTTTATATTGCGTCAGCTTAGTATCTCACTTGGTTTAAAAGTAAAACTCTTGTTAGAATCTATGTCAGGAAATAGGAAATAGTCCATTACTATTTTTGTTAGAAATAGTGAAGCTATGAGCCCTTGCTTTCAAAGGTGCGCGTTTCGCGATAGTTTTGTAAAATTAATAACGAACGTTCAATGTGCTAAACGTGGCTTTTAGGTCTTAAAGACCTGGGCTCTGTCTACCCCGCAAGAGAAAAAAACGTGATAGTATGTAAAATTATTATGTAATTTTTTTTTTGGGATAAGCTATTAATGTATATTTTCTTTTTCTTTCAGGTATGTTACAGTTCCAGAGCCAATCCGAATTGTTTGTAATAGTGCGGACATAGTAAGTATAAATAAATACGGTCGTGAATTAGTACAATGATGAGCATTACTATGTTCATTGACACATCGGTTCTTAAGTTAATGTAACAAGGACTAAAATCGAACAGAATTGTGTACTTATTTAAGCTCGTGACTGAAGACGAGTGTTGTCTGTGCTGTGGTACTAGGTGACTTAGCTGTAAAGTAGACGATACAAATTTGAAGAGACTACCTGAAACTGACCTCATAACAAAAGTTGCTATTATATGAAATTCTTTTACTTACCATATTTTATTTCTTAATTTAATAAGACTATATAAAATACTTCTATTAGGGTCGTACTGGTTCCCAAGATACAGGTTCATCCTAGTTTGGAAACTGCTGTAAACTTTGTACTGCCTATGTTTCTTTGTCCTCGTACGATACATGCGTTCCTACAATATACACACAAAGCGATCGGATCAGGGCTGGCTGGGGGAGGAGGGAGCCATACAGCTCAAGCTTCGTACAAACGCATTTGCTTTTCGCCATTTGGTGGGTGGATTAGCTTCCATTAAGGCGCTGTAGCCCTTAACCGTTTGTAGCGGACATCGCGCGATATTTTATATATTTGTTTCATACCTGTCGTCAGTCTCAGTTTAAATCCGTGTCTGCCATTTTCGAGTTAATTTTCACTTTTAATTTAATAATTCAATAATTATAACCAAATATTGTATTCTTGCACATTTAGTTATACTTTTTATAGACGTATAAAAGTTGGTAGTTGTCGCTGAAAATATCAAGTAACCCGCGACGAAAATTTTTCTGGATATAGTATTTTCGCTATTTTATTTAGTTAGGTTTTAAATATTTTTTTGAACATATTTTGATGTATCCATTTATTTTGATCTTTGAACTGTACTTCATATTTTTTTCATGCTAGTATTCTTTGAAAAATAAGGCTAACTGCGCGACGAAAAAATACACGTTTTACGGTATTCTTCTGATGCACAGCGCCTTAATTAGGATTTCCTGAAATATGTGACGCGACGTACTCGCTTACTGATGACTACGATTGTGTAAATCGTTCTGATCGTCACTTTAAAATACACTGCAGCTTTCATATGATAGACTATTTCATTTATTATTATTATTATTTCGTGCTTAAAAATGTAGGAGCTAATATTAAACACAAAAAAATACCATCTAGTTATTTTACGATTACGAGTATATTTTAATGTCTTACTCAGATTTTTCTTGGCGCCTGGCATACGATTGTTGTGATAACATCTGACGGAAGAAACATAATTTACAGCTCCAAGCAGGAATATATGATCGAAGGCTTTAGACCGTTAGACTTTATTATATGATTTATTCATTGTTCATTTAGCCACGATTCAAATAATTGCTTGAATTGGGTCCAACAGGCTACACGAACTTTAAGTTACTACTAAATTTCACATGATAAGTCTTTCTTGTCAGTTGTGTGTCTTTGTTGAAGTCTCTTGTCTTCCTTTAAGCGAAAAGATTACAATATTTTCTTAGCAATCAACTAAGACCAATATTTATGATTGCTCTGGAAGTAATATAAACTCTATTTACCTGGAGAAATTTCCCATCGCAACAGACATTGTTACTAGGAGAGCATGGCTATAGAGAGGCGGACAGTGACAGAGTGTCGCCACGTCTCGTCTTACAATGCTCGGCTGTAATTGGAACGGTATAGCGTTATTCTTGCTAGTATGTTGAAGCTGAGTAAAATTGAGTAAATATGATACTCAGATAAATGAGTATTTGTGTGACTGAGTATCTTATTTTTAGCCAAAGGCAATCTCAAAACGTTTTTTCTAGCCTCGTTTAGCACAGCTGTGGTATACAAAGAAAAACAATACTTTTGTTTTATATTGCTCTATAGACCATCGTCCCAAGGCCCAACGCGATTTTCTGATGTATAACATAGTGTTTGGAGACTAATATATAGATGAGCACTTCATTGTTGAGCATGAATATACAATTTCGTTTCGAATATACAAGTAAGGAAGCGTATAAGAGTTATGGAAGTTTGGAAATTGTTTTATTTCTACCTGATTACATATGTGGTGATCGGAACACACCGTGCGAATATAGATGCCTCGGTTGCAGGCACAAAAAACCCATGTTTATGTTTTCCAGTAAATAATCTTTTTTCTCCTTTACACTTTGCAAAAAAAGGGAATGTCATCTATTTCACTCGTCTACCTCTAGTTGTATTTCTATCGTATTACCGTGCGGTAATCGCAGCGTACCGGGTGAATACAGGAGCGTTAGATGCAGTCGCAAAATGCCCCATTCTCAAAAAGAGTTTTTCGGTTATTTTTTTCATATAATAATATACTAATTGGTAAAATTAAGATTTTCTACGCCACGATGACCGCGTAGACCTTAATAATAATAATAATAATATATAGTTATATCCATTCCGCCATATAAATGATTGCATGTCGTCTGTGTTCTAGAGTATGTCATATTGGAGGACATCAAGTTCCGTTGCATTAGCTACTTCCATTGTCCGTATATCATACTGTTTTGCATATCGGATTTGGTTTTCCGCTTCGTAATTTTCATAGTCTATTGATTAAATAAACAAAATCATTTTAAGGATGACCTTGAATCGGTGCTTTAATGAGTATATGCCATTTTACGAATAGGCACAAAACCAAACTATACTTGGTGTCGCAAAAAAGCAACAGTATTTACCTGGACATCCGGGCTTCGACAATGCAACCGGGATTGCATTTGACAATATTACTACATATTAATCCATTATGTTACGCATATCCTGTTTGAAATATGTTCATTTTCAGAAAAGACGAATAATGAATAGGTCCTTCTATGTCTGTAGGTCATTTCACGAATATGTACAAAATCAAGCTATGTAAGTGGAGCAGGTTGGAGCCGCAAAGAGCGACGGTATTTACCCGGGTGTCCGGGCTTTGGCAGCGCAATCGGGATTGCATTAACCACAGCCATTGCACATACATATATCATTCCGTTTTGCATAGACATTTATCCCCATATTGGTTTTTACTTTGCAGCTTTGCTGATGGGAAAAAATAACTCTTCTGACCGGGTCCTTTTATTAAAGGCAAATGAAAATAAAATTTTAATTTTACAGTTACATGTTTGTTGAAATTTTTCAGTTTTGTATCCTGCTATTGGTTACAGGAATAAAATACAAAGTGCGAATGATACATATAGTGTTAAACTTATTTTATTTATATTTAATATTGTGTTATTTCAAAGGTAACGCAAATTTTTGATATAAATTAATGGACTGAATCTAAAGTAGGAAGTAATTGATAAATGTAATTAGTGGTTGCTTCTGTTTCGTATATTCTTTCCCATTGGTGCTGAGTTTGCTATTTTATGATTTTCTTAGCATAAAGGAAAGGGAATTTATTATTACGTTGGAGGTTTTTTGTGTAGCTGCCTGCTTAACGATAGCAATCCGCAAGCTCAGGTTTAGACAATTTCAACATCAACTTTTTTGATATTTCTTATTTAATTTCTGATATAAATAAAGCGTGATATTCTGCAAAATTTAAAATTTGTAATCGGTAAAAAAATTATATCTCGGGGCAAAATCATAAGAACTTTCGTATCAAGATGACGGCCGGTCGTAAGAACTTTACTTAATCTTAATATAGAATGCGAAGTATTGAAATGCTGGTCTGGGAGAAAATCATCATCATCAGGTCTTTTTAGTCTCCACTGCAGGAGCATGACCCTCTCTGTGCTACCGGAGCCATACTTATCCAGAGCAGACAGAGGATTTGGCCTACACTCTCCTCGCTGGCCAGACGGGTTGGAAAGGTCTCATTGATGTTTATGAGCTTTGTATAGCTTGTATTTCCTAAGTCGCCTCTTACTACCTCAATGGGAAGACTAGGAGTGGACCTATTCTACTCTGCCGGAAACCACACGGCTAGTAGGAAGGAAGCACAGGCTGGGTGAAAATAATAAAGCGTAAAGATGTTGTCCGGTTGTTGCACGTATGATACCGGGTACGCGCGCCCGCCATTCATTTATCCGAGTGAGTAGTATCCCAATACCTTGATTCCCTTCCCACAAATTCCTATCCTTCCCCAGCATCAAAATGGATCTGTACCATAGGCAGCAGTGTCGGAAAGAAAAGAAACCAAAGAAACTGCGCTCGCCAACCCGCCTGCAAAGCTTGGTGAGTATGGCAATATCCTCCTATAGAAAGAAAAATCCTTGAGAAAAATCAAAATTCAAAACGTTTATTTAATATAGGTTTCTTTGAACACTTATTAATTGTCTCTCAACTCAGTCTGTCAGTCATCTCAACAATTGTTGACGTCAAAAATTTACTTATGGCTAAGTTTAATGCCGCTTCCAAAGCGGAGAGCAGAAGAAGCGGCAACAAACTGCACAGCGCATTTTCTCCAATCGACGTCAACTGACAATTTTTTAAAACCTTAGAACCTAGCTGTGTGGACTGAGAGAGGTCTGTGTCCAACAGTGGACTTCTTAAGGTAGAAATGATGTACGAATCTACGAGTATGTAGGCTCCGAAGCACGCACAATGTCCGGGATCCGCAGCCTCACTTCTTATCTATAAAATATGTTGCTATTTGAACATTAATAACGAAGAGTTTCATCATATATAACTGCCTCCGTGGTCCAGTGGTGCCTTTAGACCCCGGGGTCGTGGGTTCAATTCGCATGGGCAGCATACTTTGATTAGTTGTTTCCAGTTTGGTTTCCCGGCTGCCATCTGGTAGTCGTTAAAGGTACTACCACGTCAGAGGCCGAGAGGCGGTTCTCAAGAACTCTGACACCAGGGTGTGCATGGTCGATTGACCGTGTCACCTACATGAAATGTCTTTGATCATATTTAAAATATTTTATCCCTGAATTGCGATTGTGCGTCAGCTTGTCAAGATATTTTTAAATAACTAATCCTCGACATATTTTCAATGACGTCATAATTGATGGCCTCGGCCCGAAGCACTGGCTTCAAATTGCTCGCGTCCTCGACCCCGTCTATATTAATTTGATTGCACTTGAGCTGTCCTAATTACTTCTCGTTTAGATTCTGTATGCTTTGAACTGACGATGAGTTGGTGGAAGATAGGTTAACGATAACACACTTCCACTTAACCACCCATTTGGTGGATGAGGACTTTTAGCAAATCACTTCTTTTCTTTTCCATTTCTCCTATTGTTCGGTGGACAAAGTTGTTTAATATCATAGGCTAGATTCACAGTTGGACTTGATGGATCTTGCTATAAATAAATAAATATGAAGGAAAAAATCACAAAGATTGAGCTAGCCCCGTAGTATGTTGCGAACTTGTGTTGCAGGATAATAACTCAACGATACTTTTATATAAGACTAGCTTTCGCCCGCGTCAATGTCGATCCCTCGGGAATAGTACTTTTTCCCGGGATAAAAGGTAGCTTATGTCCTTCTCCGTACACCAGAGAACTTGTATGCAAAATTTCATGCTGATCGGTTCAGTAGTTACGGCGTGAAAGCGTAACAAACAAACAAACAAACAAACTCACTTTCGCATTTATAATATTAGTAAGGATAAGGATACATCAAACATACAAGACCCAGGTCAATCATAAAAAGATCATTTTTTCATCTTGACCTGGCCGGGGTCGAACCCGGAGCTGAATTACAGAGGTCGCCTTCTTTTTGTACGCGTTCATTTACACCATTTTCGCAAAACCGATTTATTTATATATCGTAAAAAAAATTACTCAAAACTTAGAAATGTAAGATAACTTTTTACAACCGCGAACGTCGGATAAGTCCGATAAGCATTTTCATAGAAAATGTATGTCGGATTTATCCGACGTTCGCGGTCAAAGGGTTAAGAATACTTCCCTGGAGCAGAAATCAATTTACTCCTTAAAACCTGTGTCAACAGTCAATATTCTCTCCATAAAAACACCAAAATTCATCATCCTGACTGAGTCATAATGGTCCTTTGACAAAGTGCCACTGGACCCCTGAATAAGAGCCCTCTCCATTCAGAGCTCAACAAGTATCATTCCGCTGAAATGTAAGCATTATTCTCACAGGTCTTGTTGACTTTATTCTTTGGTTATGAACGAGAATATATATTAACTTTGTTTTTTAAATCAAAATAAATTCGATAGAGAATTTAACGCGGTGATTTGAAGTCACGGTAGTGTAGGTGGTAGCACACTTAGGGCGTAAACCTAATGGATGTGGTTCAAATTCTACCTGTGGCCGAGAATTGTTCATCACACATATATTTTCAATTTTAATTTTAAAGTGCATTGCATTGTGATGCTATGGTGTACACCGTATTGATGGCCACTTCAGTGTCCATTACGGTTTATATCTGTTAAATAAAAATAATCAATCATACGAAAGCCACAATGTATTTTGAAGTGACGATCAAAACGTTTTGTATTCCGTAATTGTCAAAAGTTGCCGGCTGGTTATAAATAAAAACCTGAATTAATCAACTTATTTCAGAATGTTCATCCAGTGGTGAATTTTTCCCTTGTAGAGCAGAATTGTGGAAAGGTTTTTCCTTCATGCTATGACTGGGGGTCCTACAAAAGGCATTTTTACAGGAATCTTAAGCGTCGGCAAGGCATCAGCACCTCCTCTGGTGTTGCAGATGTCCATGGGCGGCGGTGACCACTTTCAATCAGGTGGCTCGTCCGCTCGTTTGCCGTCAAACATATATAAAAAAAAATATGCGGAGGGCGCATATGTAAATCAATTTTCTAACGCCTCACTATCTCAATGCGATCATCAAAGCAGTGCGTCGACCTCGTAGCATTGTAATTAAAATTAAGCGAAAGTGAAAACAGTACTATTTACGGAAACGAACGTGCGATATTAACATAATATATGTAATTTATTCGGCTACTTACATGATAAGTTTAGAATTAAGGGTACTATTAAGATGTATAGTCGTTGCTGTCTAATTAGAATAATGTGATTTGTTGTGGATTTATTGACTGAAACATGGGAAAAGTTTTCTTTTTTTTGTCAATTAAAAAATAATAGATATTAGAATAATTTAACTTAAATAAAATAAATCTGCCAACTCGTCGCATCGAGGCAACGTGCCCAATATACTGGCAGCATTTCCGCGCTTTATAGCAAGAGGTCTCCTGTTGACTCAATGAGACGAGTTGTGATGTCTTCTTTAATTAGCTTCCAGGCCCCAAGGACCCATCGTCTCTACTGCGAAGGGAAGGTAAATAAAATTGTCTCCCAGACCCACATATTTTCGCCTCTTACCAGCCTCAGCGCCCCATCATGGTAGGAAAAGTTCAGTTAGGTAAAGTTGTTTACAGTAAAATCTCTAATGTCAGTTTTATTATTGGATCATCATCATCATCATCATTTCGAGTAGGTGACAGGGCAATCGACTATGCACACCCTGGTGTCGTGGTTCCTTAAACGACTACCAGATGGCAGCCGGGACCAACGGCTTAACGTGCCTTCCGAAGCACAGAATTATCTTTATTATCAGGCAATCAGGTGATTCAAGCTTGCAATATCACCAAACTGAAAACAACTAAACAAAGTATGCTTCCCATGGGAATCGAACCAACGACCCCCGGGTCAATAGGCTAACGCCCTCACCATTGGACCACGGAGGCAGTTATTGGATAACAATAGCAATAAAAGCGCCACCCATAATCATGCTTTTATTCGCAAAACGAATCCAAAACAAAAGCCGCGCAGTCCGCTGAAATTCACGCAAAGAGTATCTGGGACATCCAAAGTTATAAGTTAAAATACAAGCTAAACAAAGCTTATAAACATCTGTGAGACCTCTCCGACCCGTATGGCCAGCGAGGAGAGTGTAGGCCAAGTCCTCTGTCTGCTCTGGCCTAGTATGGCTCTAGTAGTACAGAGAGGGTCATGCTCCTGTAGTGGAGACTAAAAAGAACCTGATGATAGATATATATAAAAATAGTGCTATAGTTCTCGACTATAAAAATATAATTAAGTCCAACAAAAGCGTGTTGCTTATGTAAACATTACGGAAGTTATTCAATACACGCGTGTGATTTATTCTCATTTGTCTTAACATTTCTAATTTAATTCGGAAAATTACAAGCAATTTATTTAATAACTGTATTAAATTCTTTTTACACGACTATTATAATAAGGTAAGTATTTTTTTACTTCACCTAAGCATAACATAATATGATGTATGGAATCGGAAATGCAATAAATGGTATTTTAGCATTTTTATTTTCTAAGCCCCACGCAAAAAAAAAGAATGTTATAAGCTTGACCGCTATGCGTGTGACTGCCGTCCGTGTGTTTGTCTGTGGGACCGTAGCACATAATCGGGTAAACTTTTAAATAAAAATCATTCAAATTCGACATGTTTTATCAATCCCGATCCAGCCGTTTACAAGAAAGAGGCATATTCTTGTTAGAGGTTGGTTACATTTTTCATCATCATCATCATCATCATCAGGTATTTTTAGTCTCCACTGCAGGAGCATGACCCTCTGTACTACCGGAGCAATACTTGGCCAGAGCAGACAGACGATTTGGCCTGCACTCTCCTCGCTGGCCAGACGGGATGGAGAGGTCTCATTGATGTTTATGAGCTTTGTTTAGCTTGTATTTCCTAAGTCGCCTCTTACGACCTCCATGGGAAGACTAGGAGTGGTCCTATTCTACTCTCCCGGAAACCGCACGGCTAAGTTACATTTTTAATTGTATGTAACTTTTACTTTCAATAAATTTATAAGTTAGAACTAATTTTAGAACCTCAAATGTCTTATGAAAATATTTTTCCAGGAAGAGTATTAGTATATCCGATAAAGAAACAGTGCCACTCCTTCTATCCCGTTTCGTCACGTCGCGTTATGACGACGGCACTGGAATGACAAATCCCCATATATCGCTTCACGTCTCGCCATTTTCGAATGCACTCGCTTCGGCAGGCCACAGCTGAGCAAACAGGATCAGAGGGTAATCTGCTTATTATAGAGCATGCTCGCTATCTTGAATGAACGATAGAAAATATTTCGCGGCTTGTGTTTGGTTTTACGAAACTTTTGCCTGCGATGTCCCATTTTAAAACGCGCTTTAGTAATGTAACTACATCCGTCTCAATTATTATACCTATTCATAAGCAATAAAAAAAACTCTAGTATAAGCTGTAATGAAGCATGGCAGACTATGTTTTACATGATACATGTTAATTTTGTACTTTAGTCATTTTCAGCGTTTACCTAATTATTATTTATAAGATACACAGTACCTGGGCGACCGAGCTGCCCTCGATTATTACTATTTATTGTAATATGGTGGTGTTAAGGTGATAATCTATATTTATGAGAAATATATATTGTTATCTCAAACATTCACTATTTTTTTTTATTTGTCTAGAAACAATAAAAATTAAGAAAAATATATAAACTTGAAAAGTTTAAAAAAGCGTTTTGTAGAAGAGAACAACCGGACAGCGGGACATACGAACGTCTTCTTTCCCAAGCTATAATGGAGACTTTTCGTGCTCGCTCAGCAAACTCAAATCTCTATGTTATTTTGTACTAATAAAGACATTCTGTCCTTAAATTGCTATGACGTCAAGGATTCTCGACCTAATTGAGTGCAGATGCTCGTGACCCGAGTGCGGAGAGCTCCAAATGGCTTGGAGAATATTTGGAGGGAATCGAGTGCTATTGGACATAAGTGTTTTAAGTATTACTCGATTGAAGAAAGAAGACTTGTGTTAAATGATCTCTTAAGCATAGAGAAAAGATAATGCTTTAGAGTTTATTGGCGTAGAAAAATGGATATCTCTTGGATAGGCATGTAACATCCTCGTCTTAATCGTCACTTACCATCAGGTGAGAAGGAAGACAAATACCTATTTCAATACTTAGTACAAAAAACAGCTTAGAACAAATGAACACCGAACAGCTCCAAAGTTTAGTCTTTAACAATTACTTATCAAAAGTTCACTTGCTAATCACATTGCCCTCCAAACAGGATTGACGCTGCTATTTAGAATATGTCATAATTATAAGTAGGCGGGCTTTATTTTACCCGCACTGTATAACAGTTAAAGTAAACTTCATTATAATAACTTTCTAAATCTTTGTTACTCGTATTTAAGGAAATTGAAATTCATTTTAACTGAGTGAAGGCCTCTTATTTAAATTTAAATGAATTCGTCGAGTTAAACCTCTGATAAAACCCCATCATTTGATATTCTGCAAATTGAGTGAAGTAATTTGAATTAGCTTCATTTGTACCCAAAGAATATAAGACGACCTTCGGCAATTTCGGTGCCGTGGAAAAAGGGGAAATATTAACGATTTCGCAAGGCCAAAGGGAAATCTTGGGAAAGGGAACTTTTTACGGTCACATAATGCAGTATTGTAGGGATGGCACCGAAAAACTGATTAAATAAATAAAGAGACGTGATTGTGATACACAACAAAGTAGAATCAACCTAAATGGTTGATTTTACTTAGGCGAAATGACATTAGAAAAAAGCCTTTTGGGCAAGATGCCCAGAGGTGAGCATCTGGAGGGACTATACGATTTGTAAATATATATTTTTAAGTATGTTATTTTTTTTTGTATTATTTTAGTTTTAACAATATAATTCTAATTCTCTAATATTGTGAACTTCTAATGTAATATAAAATAAAAAATTCATTAGAAAAATATTTATGAAATAAATAAATTGTTTTTAGTGTATGTTTCAAAAGAATGTTGCCTTTCTTTACTAACGACTATCCATGAATAAATATATGTATTCAACAACTTGTACATAATAGAGGAACAATACCTAATTTTATTATTTTACTTACAGCCAGAGACAAGCCAATGAAATTGAACAACTTTACCTAAACGACATATTCGAAATACGATAAAAAGGGAAAGTTGTTCAGTATCATGGGCTGATGATTATATCCCATACGTATTGTTACCTCCATTTTGTTACATGTTGTATACATAACTTTTCATATACTTTTAGTATTTGGATGTCCTAATCATAATCAGTCCACAATGGCCGAAAACCCAAACCGCTGGACCGAATACCGACATCATCCGTTGCTTCCCATTCAACCGAAAAATTAAATTTACTTTGAGACAATTTACTTTGCGTGCTTCCGCCACCAGTTAGTTCATGCAAACTATTGCTGGCCAGCGCCCACCCACTACTGTTAGTCCCTTCATACCCGCCACCAATAGTTGATGCATGCAACCCTGGTCGATACTGCTGCATCCGTTGAGGCTGCAGCAATGTCGGCCGTCGTGCTCGCGACACGTGTTTCGCCTCTACACGAGGCATCTTCAGGCAGTGAACCCTAGATGTTGATCCTTCGAATGACAAGCAACGAATGACAACATCTAGGGTTCGAAGGATTAACATCTAGGGTTCACTGCCTGAAGATGCCTCGTGTAGAGGCGAAACACGTGTCGCGAGCACGACGGCCGACATTGCTGCAGCCTCAACGGATGCAGCAGTATCGACCAGGGTTGCATGCATCAACTATTGGTGGCGGGTATGAAGGGACTAACAGTAGTGGGTGGGCGCTGGCCAGCAATAGTTTGCATGAACTAACTGGTGGCGGAAGCACGCAAAGTAAATTGTCTCAAAGTAAATGTAGCTTTGACTTCCGCAAAGTAACACCTGAGTCTATTAACGAAAAATTTTATCTGACTAGCGGATTTATAAGCGCAAATTTTACAGCGATATAATTTTACTCATTGCTTATTTTAAACTAGCTGTTGCCCGCTCTGCCCGCGTTAGTGTCGATCTTTCGGGAACAGTAGAATTTCCCGGAATTAAAGGTACCCTATGTCCTACCCGGGCCTGAAACTACCTTCATACCAAATAGGTTCAATGGTTAAAGCGTGAAAAGAAGGCAGACAGACAAAGTTACTTTCGCATTTATATTAGTATGGAAGTATGGATTAATTGCTCATGAGTTTTGTTACGTTCTTTAGCGTGGTCGTCTTCAATAATGGCGAAAATTTACGACTAACGCGTAAGTAAACATCTGACTTTTTGCAATAAATTACTATCAAAGTCATCAAAGAAAGCAGATATATTGATAGACACGAAAAGCCAGTGAAAACGTTGCGTATATTGATAACGATCATTCAAAACCAGCAATCTAAGATAAAATAACGAGAGGAGCAAAGAATAACCTCATTATAATATAAGCAAATAGAATTATAGAACGAGTGGGTGCGAAGCGCAAGCCAAGCGTCTTTGCTGCCACTTGGTCAAAAATATTTAGTTGTAGTAGAGCCACGCTACCGACAAAAGTCATTTTTGCTTGTAGCATGAATGGGCCGGCTCGTCCGGGGAAGTACCACACTCTCACAGAGAATCGACGTTTGAGTAGAAGCTTTACCGCTGCTACGCTTCGTTTGGTGAGTGAGAGAGCCGGAGGCTTGTCCTTCCCCCATTTCCTCCCCCCATGTCTTTCTTCCAACTCCTTCAAAGGCCGGCACCGCTCCTGTTACATCTTGGTGTTGCAGTTGTCCATGGGCGGCGCTGATCGCTTACCATCAGGCGACTCACTTGCTCGTATTTCCGTATATCTGCTCTCTTCTAAAGATCTCATTTCTCAAGCGATTCTCGTAAAATTTTGGAAGCAGGTTCGAAAAGTACATGGATTTTAACGGCTCAGTTTTTGTAAAAAATTAAAATGCCGAAATACAAAATGTCGTAACACTCGCGAGGTGACCCACGAGTAAATAGTAAATGAATTAAATATTAACGGCAATGAGCTGAGGATCAATCTAACTGTTTGCCTACTAAATAGTATATAAAAAAACTGAAAATGTATATTGTCCTATTCCTTATTCGGCTATAGCAAGTCTATTATAACATATTTCGCCATCAAATACCGTTATATATGTAAAAGGCCCTGAAAGCGTAGCTACTGTTACTGAATTAAAAAATAAAACTGCAGTCCTTGCCCTCGATACATTGAGACCTATTAAGAATTTGACATTTTAAACATTTACTTTTGCATTACCATAGTTCACAGTATACTTTATGTTGCGCCCGTGATTATCTTTAATTTGTGCTAGTGTTGCGCTTGCGCCGTCCTAGCGTGAAGCCATTCTGCCTCATGTGTGTCAAAGAGAAATAAGTGTGGAGAAACCCGAGAGAGGCTGTGACGCTTGGCTGAACGCTTTTTTACGCGAGCGTTAGTGGTCGTGGAACGCTCCGTTCGGATAATCTATTCATATCAAGTGTTTAGCACACGCATTGTACAGTAAATGCAATAATTAGACGTTAAAAACGACTCTATTACAACGAGAAAAGGCTGCTGTGCATGAATGTTCCGAGTTGATTGATTCGCTGCTGTGCATTTTATCAGTTAGGTTAACACTTGGTCTTTAATCTTGTCCGATAATAATGTTCTAGCAATAACTCGTCTTTGAATCTACTAAAAATATTCATACATGAATATTTGAGCGACTAACATAAATTATATTGTTTTTAACATGATCAGGTATTGTAATCACCGACATATAACAGAGTAATAAAAAGGATGTTACTGAAGTATAGAAGTATAATTTGATTAATTCTTCACTCTCCCTCCGCAATTTTCCTATTTCGGTTCGGAACAGTATTTCACCTGCCTCCAAAGTTTTCTATTCTCAACCATATCGGCATTTTTCAGCGTTTATCAGCCTTCCTACACAAGTTTATCAGCCTTCCTTTTCCTCTATATCCTGCCACATTTAAGCGGAGATTCTTTTACCCAGGTGATCGTCATCCCTCCTCTTGACATGGCCATACCAGCAGTGACAGTCTGTAATTGCACGTTTACTTATGAACCGATTTCGATCGCATAGCAAGCGACATATTTAAACAATAGCTCTTTATTTTGTCCTCTATTGGTGCGACTTTTATCAATTAATGATTATTTATTTCCATAAAAAAACATTAATTGCTGTTTGGATTTTATTAATAATCATGATTTGTAAACTAAAATAACTTACAGTTAGTTAATCAAACAATCTCTTTTGAATAAAATTGTAACGAAGCAGATTTAACAATTGAAACGAAATTGAAAATCGCCCTTTGAAGAGAAAATAATTGTTGACCAATTAAATCAGAGGTTTCTAATAACTTTATTTCTCATAACAATTACATACCTATAATAATTCACTTACTGAGAAAAACAATGTGACTCACAATAATACAATGAGCATGCTTTTATAAACAATGCAAACTATTAGCTTCGATACAGTATGTCGCTATAAAACTAATGGCTAATACATATTGTGAATTTGTAACGTCCACTTGTCAAACAAACGACAAATATTTATGTTTCTACCGTGCCTATGAGAAATAAATTGTCTTTTTAACGCAGATGATTACCAACAATTTCCATGATGAGACAGCTTACAAATCATCTCATCTACATCAAATACGTATTAACTCCCAATGATGTAAATCATTCCATCAAACAATATAGTACATAATTGCAGTAGCCATAATATTAAAAAAATGGTAACGGGGAGAGAGCAGTTAGGACGCGCTCCAGTTGCGAGATACGGTACATATCTCCACTGGACGTCGTAAAGATCGCAAGTATGGTGCGCTTGCGCATTCAATATTACCTATCATGCTGTAAGATATGTTTTTGCAAAGGCATTTGATAGATGTTTATGTAATTATTAAAGTACGGGAGATAAACACGAGCGAGGTGAGACGCAATGACATGCGTCAATTTCAAATGTAATGTTTTCAACCAGTTGTAAAATACTCATAATTATTTTATTGATGAATAGCTTTGGCCGAAACTTCGTTTGCGTGGAATGTCTCCTATATAGCATACTTGAGAACGGGTAACTCATACCGATACAAATTTCTAACCCGCTTTTTAATCTGTAAGGGATGACTTCCGATATAAGAAGTATTCAATGTCCTTCTCTGGGTCTAAAATGAACTCCATACCAAATTTCATCAAATTAGACCAAACAAAGTAGGCAGGCGGACTTACTTTTGCATATATCAATGAGACCTCTCCAACCCGTCTGGCCAGCGAGGACTGTAGGCCAAGTCCTCTGTCTGCTCTGGCCAAGTATGGCTCCGGTAGTACAGAGAGGGTCATACTCCTGCAGTGGAGACTAAAAAGACCTTATGATGATGATGATATGCATATTGCATATGTATGCGATAACATGCAATGACGTTGATATTTAATGTCAACAACTATGGGTAGCTAAAGTCATACTAGTTATTTGAGTACTTTATAAATAATGTTTAGTAACTAAAAATTCAAAATTTTCTTGCTAACTAGTATTTAATGATATATCATCATCATCGTCAGTACTAGCAGTACTGATGATGATGTTATCCTGTCCTGGTTCCGGTCTCGGTGACTAATCAGTCGTGTGTTTGAGTTGTTCCTTTGATGGGAGCTATATACTTGTAATTATATCCGAGTTTGTTGGTAAATGTGCGAGAGAATAATACGCGCGCACGTCAAGACTCTATTCCTGTAATTGTAGTGGTAGGGTCTGGGTGGTTTAGCCTTTAGTTCGTCGCGTTAATGTCCTATTCCGCTATTGGTAGTACAATAAAATATACTTGCAGGTAACAGAGATTACCGTTTATTTTAGGGCATACTTTCTTAGGCAGGCAAGATATATCAGAAGTATCATTTTATATATTTTGTTAAACCTGATTAACAAATTTGTGTAGGTACTAGTACCGCATATACTCCCGAGGGTTACAAATTCACGGTAATCTATCCTAATTAGTTTCGGACGTGTAGGTCGTTGTCCTTGACTCGTTTCATGGCAAAGTACGTACAGTCAGGGACAGAGATACTTGACCAGGCTCTCTGCCTATATCTAGAATTTTCTCTTAAACTAAAAATAATAAAAAATATATAGAGAAAGATTGTAATGAAGTCTTTCATAATATACACTTTCATGTTAATATTATTTATTTTTATCAGAAAATTCAAGATATAAGTTCTGGTCAGGTATCTCTGTCCCTGACTGTACATTTGCATTACAAAAGTTGGAACCAAATTCGGGGTTAGACAACCGATATGAATGAGGTATGATATTTCTGGCCATTCCAGGTAGATTTTGTTCGGAATACCTACCACTATTTGCTCCTTGAGGGAAGGAAAGGGAGAGGAAGCCCAGGCACAGCTATTTTAAACAGATAAAGGAAAAAGTGGAATGGGTTTCGTACCAGGATGTGAAAAGACTGGCAGAGAATAGACCAAGATGGAGGGAGCTCCACCGACAAGAGCGTTGCTCTTAAATTTTGATGATGATGATGACCACTATTTGGTCCAAGTGGAAGGATGCGTCTGGATCAGTGAATGGACGAATGCAGACCAGTGTCGAAAACGAGTCCGCTCAATAACATGATAGCTCCAGGATTTAATAATGCACTAAATCACCCACCATAGAATTAGATGACGATAGTATTAGTCTGAAACCATTGTATTAGACTAACAATGATTATAGTGCCCTTTAAAATGAAAAGGTTAATTTGTGGCGGGCAAAGGTCTAATAAAAAAAATCATACAATCACCGGAATTGCCGATATAAGATAATACAACACATTAACTTGTCGATACCTATGCCCTACGAAAAATCGCACTGTAACTTACTAATTCGTTAGTCTAATATTTCCTCCTCGTAATTTCTCAACTACTCGTATAGCGGCGCACAGACGAATCACAATATTATTCCGATGTCTGATGATAAAACCTGCACGTTAACTTAAGCGAAAGTTGAAATTTTAATTATGTGTACACGTTGTGTATATATTAATATATCACAATTCATAATACTGTTCATGTCAGTTTCATTTACAAAAGTTGATGTCATGACAAATGGACATGAAAATAATGACAAATTGAGATGAGAAAGCGATGATTGACAAGATAAGAATAAACGAACAAATAGATTCTCCGAACATTTGGTGCTGTGAAAGAGTCTGGATTAAGCGCAGATAAGCATGCGACGATTTCATGTTACAGACTTTTATCGACATGAAAATTATTTTAAAACTCATCACAAAAGTTCTTATTATTTTGAGGGGCATCGATAAAATTATAACTTATTATCTTTCTTACTTTTAAAATAGACTTGATTTCAATGAAAATTAATGAATCATACTTAACAGTTTTTTTCACAAAGATCGTAAGAAACATTTTTTAAAATCTACTCAACATGCAATTCCCTATTGGCTCTGGTTTAAACTATTTGCAGTTAGATTAAATCATCATCATCATCATATCAGCCGCAAGACGTCAACTGCTGGACATAGGCCTCCCCCAAGGATTTCCAATACGACCGGTTGAAAGCGGCCTGCATCCAGCGTCTTCCTGTGACCTTAGTCAAGTTAGTTAGATTAAATTATTTTTGAAAAGGATTTTAATTATTTTAATGTTGAAGACAAAAAATATGTGTCATCTCTACCTGAAAACAATATGCAATTTTTCTTTATGAAAATCTAATAGGATAGTAAAGATTGAAAACCTCTCAGAATAAATGAACAAATAGATTCCTCGAACATCTGTCTGGTAAAAGACTGTCGGATTAAGTGCATTTGAGCATGCGAAGTTTTCATGTCACAGCACCGTTTTAAGAGCGGCCACGCGACCAATGCGCCCATAAATTTAGTGGCGACCACATGTTGACGTTAATGGCATGTTATTTCTTGGTTGACAAATTCGTTTTAAGTGTGTGACGTCTAAGGCTTTAAGTGATCGGGAAATGAGTGTAGCACTTGCTTTTGACTGTGATTGCGTATGCTGAAGACGGTACTGCACGTAATTGTGGAAATTTACATGTTTTCAAATCACTAGTACTATGCGCTGAATTAATTAAATACATCAAAAGTATTTGTATAATTTAGTTCGATCCTTGCACAAGATCGCCCACTTATTGGAATTTGAAACAGATACATATGAAATTTATAAATGATATATATATGTTATGATATCTAAACACATTTGTAATTTTTACGTCTAAAACTATAATTCTCACATGACAATATTTATATTTACATTTCGGAGGTCGTCCCCTTTCCTTTTTTTTTATAAAAATGTAAATATGAAAATATTAAGACTTTTCATCTTTTTTCCTAATCGCCTAATGGTTCTGCGCAACCTAATGGCTTGCGCAGTAGCGACGTTTTTCGTTCGCGCGGCACTCGCTGAATCTCTTCTGCACTTGCTACTCGAAACAAAAGATAAATTGTAACACTTTTTTTAAATAGTTGTTTATTTACTAGAACAAGGTTTTATTTAAAATTGAGGAGGGAAACTGGAGATTGATAAGACAAGAATATAGAATTAATAGATTAGTATATAAGTTTTATACTGAGCATGCGAGTTTATTTTTCAGCACCGCTTTATTAGCGGCCACGCACGTAATTTAACGTTAATAGGCTTGTTATTTATTAATTTACAAATAACTTGTGTTTGATATAGTCAACCGGCAGTACGGATATGATTTATAAAGAGAAGAAAGTCGTGGCACAAAAAGGCATTAAAAAAGAGATGGACAGAAGGTACCTATAGATAACGAGTCAGTTAGGTTTATGATTTTGAAATGATATACAAATTGACATAAAAATGATGACTAATTCAAAACGACTGAACAAGATTGACAATGCAAAAACGAACGAAAACGTAAATGCTTATCACAGCTGTCTTAGTGAAATTATCTAATTAAGTGCACTTGAGCATTAGAGGATTTCATGTTTACAGCGCCGCTGTGTCGGGAGCCCCGCGACCAATGATCCATAAAGAGCAGGCGTATACTACAGTAATTTTATTATCCAAACCTGCTTTCATATGATCGAATTCTTGATTGAGTATAAAATCCGCATTGGACGTAGATGTGGCTATGAGTGTGGCTAATGAGCGCACAATAATTTAGTGGCGACCACATGTTGACGTTATTGGTCTTATTGTTATTATTTATATATGTTATTTATTGTTTTCAAATCGTTTGAGTTCATCGACAAAGAATGAGTCGTGTAGTAACGGCTTATACTTAGGTATTACAAGCCACATGACATATGTTCCGTAAAAGGTTTGACAAGTAATTTATATGATATGATTTAAATTAACGTGCTGTCTTAATTGCGAAGTCCTGTATTATGAAGCCCTATGGCTGAAGATGAACATGGAACTGGGTCGAATGAGACAAATATTACAAATCACTTAAAACGACTATGGTATTTGATGTTTCAATTCACCTTTATATATCTGTTTTCCCGGAACTTCGTCCGCGTAATTATAGCGTATGAGTATTTTGCTATCTACATATATTTAGTTAGGATATGTATCGTACTATTACTACTATTATCGTTATATTACGAACCAGTAACAAACATTGCTAAAACGACAGCGACTTTATAAAACTGTCGCAAAAATAAAATTATCACATATTTTTCGTGAATTTTGACGCTTTAGTTTTATCTGTCATTGATTTGAACAAAATAATAATGAAATAAACCGTGGCATTTATGCGATTACAATTAAATCAGTTATTAATCGTTTTCAACAACAAACAAAATACAGAAGTTGCCTTGATCTCTCAACCATCAAGCGGTCCAATGAGGACGTATAACAATAGAAAATCAATTGTGTCTGCGTTTCTCACGCTTGATACATCACTTAGAATTAAGTTATTTACTTTATATAGTTAATTTATTATTTTATTTTTATTTTATTTAGCCTGTTACACTGTATTGAGAGAGTATATGCTTTTGCTTGCGTTTGCCGCTGTGCCCGGCTACAAGATGTCTCTCAACTCAGCGTGCCTGTTGGCAAAGGCCTCCTCCAGTAGCTTCCATTGCTTCCTATCTTTAGCAACTCTCCCCCATATATAGTTAATGCTTTATATATAAAGTTACATACAATAATTTGTAAACAATGAAGTTCTGAATGATGAATGAGAAAACCTTTTATCGAACAAATCATGAAAAATGTAGCACTAATGGACTGGCGGCCAAAAATAACGTAAAGTCTTCGGTACGTGGGTAGATTAAATGGTAGAGTAATACAATAAAGTACTAACAATGCTTCCAATTTACATTCCGTTGTAAAGTACTAATTATATCTACATTTTCAGTACCTTACTTAGTTCAATTAATAGGAAGAGTAAACAGTATAGAATAACTGCTACTGAGAACAACTTATTATGCTCGTCTACAGGACTATGTACAGAATTACATCCATAGCATTATATACAGTGAAATATAAATCTTTATATAAACATAACCTTTTAAGCAACTAGAACTTGATAACCTTTACTTAATGCAAAATCGGGAATTAACGTGAATATACCGTTGACGTTTCAACCGGGTTACACCGACTGTGGTCACTGGAGGAGAAAAACTGTAAGGTAAGGTCGCGCGAATTCCCGATTTTGCATTTAGTAAATATACAACGCGAAAGTTAAAAGTAATTTATTACCACACACCACATTTATTAAATAGTAGTATACTCAGAATATAGTAGATAAGTCTATTCTCCCACTTCCCACTCATATCTGGCAGAACAGAGTCCTAAAATTGATAAAGTAGCAGGCCAGTTCCATCTATTACTTTACCCGTGTACTGCGGGCCTAATCATTTTTATTATAAGCTCCGAAATATTTTGTGCGTAAATTTCTCAATTTTCGTATCCAGCGGAAAATCTTAGGTAAAATATTATAATTGGGGGTTAACCAGGCTGTCGAAACGCGATGGGTTCCGTGAATAAATTTTAACAGATTGGAAGCTTTACCAGTTGGCTGGTGATTATATTTTAATTGTTTTATTAAACGCGTTAAATTTAAGTCTTTTCAAGCCTCTCCTCCCTGAAGGGAAGAAATAGCATGCGAAGGTTATGTGCCTAAAATTTTCTGAATTCACGCCATGTCAAACTTGAGTGACACTCATGTAAAATGAGACGGTTAAGCAAGATCAGAAAACATGCATATATTTATTGTATTGTGGAAAGACCGCCAAAAATAGGCACATCAGTGAAAAAATACCTTAATCCTCTACCTTTTAGAGATATAAATGTTGCATAGCCACATTTTTTGGTCAGGGGTGTCATCCTCAACTACCTGTCCGGTGGATGCAGGTATGGCATCGGGTACGCGCGCCCGGCCTCCCTAACTGCTACTTGCTTTTCCCCATTCCTTCGAGTGAGTAGTATCCCAATACCTCATTCCTTCCCTAAATCCAATAAATTCTATCCGGGAAGCACCAAAGAAACTGATCTCACAAACCCGCCTGCCAGGCATGGTGAGTATGGCAATATCTACCCATGGAACTTAAAACCCTTGGAAGAGGCCTTTGTCTAGCGTTGATCTTCTATTCTAACGGCTGGAATGAATGAATGAATATTCTTTATTGCACCAACACTTAAAAGTAAACAAAAAAGGATAATATCTGTTTATGGAAGGTACAAAGGCGGGCTTATCGCATATCGGAATGATGATGATGATGATTTTTGGGCGAGTCCATTCGTCCGCTTGGACGTCACGCATGTCGCTTTCGTACAGGTGATATGAGAAGTTTGTTGGGGCTATGTTAAATATTGCGTTTATGGGAATTATTAGGAATTACCTTATTAGATATTGGTTAGGACATTGCAGGCTTAAATCACCTTGTCTGATAATTAAGATGATTCCGTGCTTCGGAAGGCACGATAAGCCGTTGGTTCCGGCTGCCAACTGGTAGTCGTTAAAGGAAGCACGCCAGAGGCCGAGAGGCGGTTCCGAACAACTCTGACACCAGGGTGAGCATGGTCGATTGACCGTGACACCTCCACGGAATGATGATGAGCTTATTATAAAAGCTGCTATAAATTTAATGGAATAATAGTTATATATTTTTGTTTTTAATTGTTCATACTTATAAAATAGACTTGCCGAACCAACTTTAACTTAACCAAGCTTAGTACTATTACTTATTTTGTGACCAAGCTTAACGTACCAATATTAAATTGAAAGTGTGCTTAGTGGAATAATAATTCTTCTTTCACTACTATTTACCAAACAGCGAAAGAAAAATCTTCACTTGTAACTGGTTACTAAAAGTTACACAAATGGAAAAAAATATCTTTCACTACTAGTTACCAAATAGCGAAAGAAAAATCTTCTCTTGTAACTGGTTAGGTAAGTTTAGTTACCAAAGTGGACAAAGGCAAATTAGGTAGACGATTACGAATAAGAACGTAATCAGAAATATTTTTCAAAATCTATACATCAGGCTTTGTCTATTATTTACTACTCGGCCGCAAGGACTAAATAGATGATTTGTTATCATTGGTTCTCAGACCTGGGATAAGGGTAGATATATCAACTTCCTCTGATTGAGATTTACGTGTGAGATAGAAATTATATTTTATGATATACAGCTTACCTGCTTCCATTCCAAATAGGTTTGTTGTTTGTTATGTGCGTAAGTGGCAAATGTGGCCAGTGTGTTACCTATGCCTCATAAGGAAGCTCCAGGTTGCTCAAAGAGCTATTAGAAAGCCCAACATTTCTCTGTGAGATCAAATCAGAAATGAGAAGATTCTTAGAAGAACAAAGGTCACCAATATAGCTCAGCGGATTAGCTCTTTGAAGTGGCAGTGAGCAGGGCACATATGATATGATGTTATATAATTGATATATACCATTATATTATCATATCATAGATGTTATATATAAGGTCAATATAAATTAAACGCAAATATTTTAAAGGCTGACTCCCATAATCTAGAAAAATGCTTTGAAGCAAAATAAAAAAAATCGGCTTTGGTTTTTGAGATATCTGGAACTGAACATAAAAAAAAAAATGAAAAAAAAAAACACCCTGTGTACGAATAAACACTTTCTTGGCCAACAGCTTTTTACTATTATCTACTATGAATACTAGGTCACTGACCTCGGCGATCAAAACAGCTGATTTATCGATTTTAATATAAAAAAAAAAAATATTATGTAGATAAAATAAAAAAAATCTAGCGTGTCGATTTCTTAAAATTTGCTAATAAAGCATTTCTTTGACCTATGGGACCCAGCCCTTAAAATATTTGCGCTTAATTGAATTGGACCTTATAATGGGTGGCGCAAAAGTAAAGACCCTACTTGGTTCAGCTATAACATTTTTTCTAAATTAGAAAACTAGATTTAGGTTTTTTTTAATGTATATTTGTGCCATTAAATTTCGTACCATTAGGATTTAAAGATGATGTCTTTTAAATGGTGACCTCCAGAGTTGATACACATTTGAGCCCTATTTATGACATTTTGCATAACTTGCCGTAACACTTCCTGCGATATGTTCGTTATTTCTTGACGAATGTTTTCTTTTAGAGCTGCGAGAGTCTGTGGCTTGTTCACATACACCCGAGATTTCAAAAAACCCCAAAGAAAGAAGTCTGGACTGGTCAGATCGGGTGATCTTGCATGAAATCGTCGACGAAATTCACGTTGTGTTCTTATCACTGATGAATTATTCCGTAAGAACATTGACACAATTATTCCACGTTCTTGGGGAGTAAAACGGTCCATGTTTATTTTCAGTGTATTTTACATTTGTTCACTACACAATTTTCAAAAACAGAATGACAGAAAATGTCATATAAAAAAAATAAAAGTATTTTCTTTAGTGCCCGTACTTTTGCGCCACCCAGTATTATGATATGAATGATGTTTAATATTTAATGCAATTTTCATTTCTTTAATCTACAAAATCTAGCATATGAAAGATGTACTAGACATATGAGTTAATTATCAGTTTCACATGTATACTGTAAATAGAGTTGCAGATTTGACTATCCATGAATGTCTCTTGAACTTTAATTTCAAAATGTACTTTTTATAATGAAAAAATAAATAAACTTATTATCAAACTTATTACTTATAACGACATCCTTTTACATTAACCAAAACTGTGGAAAACGCGCAACTGTTTTAGATTCTAAAATGCCTGGTGCCGAGGCTGTTTAAATATTTTTATTAGCTATAAACCAAGTTCCCATTAACCCGATCTTTCATTACGAAAGCGTGTTTGGGATCGGGCGTCGGAAATGGGGCTGTTGATTGTAAAATGTCTTGATGAAAAAATGCTCCTAATAAATATGGCTAGTAGAAGCGGTAGTGGCAGTGGCTAAGTGGTATAAGCGCGCAAGGTCCCAGGTTCAAACCCCGCCCGGCCTGACCTGTAACCTCTTAGTTAGTAGACCAATCGGACTCAAGTATGATTAAGAACAAGTAATACGAAATAAAAAAAAATCAATCTCCTAGTCGAAAATTTCCTGTTTTGTAAACTACTGGACCGAATTCGATAAAACATGTCTAAGAACCATCGCTAGAAAACCACTTTTTTAATGAAAAACAACTGCATCCAAATCGGTTTACCCGTTTAACTCGTTCGCTGACTGTTGACGACAGCCACACTAACGGCAGCAGCGTCAAGCCGGACACGAATAGAACTTAAACACCTTGATTTGTATAGAAAAATATTGATAGATAAATAGAAATAAACAATTATGTAGATATCGCATAGTGAAAAATAAAGCTAAAATAATAAATTTTTGAAATTGTAACGACCAATTACAAGGCTTACATTTTGACCAATTAAAAGAAAGTAACCCTTTCCAGTCCCCGTACCTCACCTCACCCCGCAAGGATTCTCGCTTTGTGATTGGTCGCCTGACTCGTTCGCCATAGACTATTATGAACGTCTAATTATAGAATAAAAGTAGGCACTGTCGGCTGAGCAGACACAGTTGTTTTTGTACAGTGAAAGTGATCAAATAAAGAAATCAAGAAAAGTGCTCGGATCTTTCAATTCATGGGAATCTACAGTCCACCCTCGAGTATCTCAAGAAACAGCGGCCTTTTGTTAACCGAAAGTTAACAGTGTGGTCCTTCGAGCCGGATTGAAGAAAACAAGCATCAAGTATGGTGATCACTCGTAGCCAAAGCGGTGTCGAAGACACTCGATCACGTGTATTCAACGACCCGCCGCGTTCTCCGTCGACTGTACCGCCGGGAATGGTGCACCCTGTTACCGAACAGGTCGATGTGCGCCCCTCTACCGCGTCCGCGTTGGATCAACACAGTATGGAGCGACCCGAATTACGCCCCTCCACCGCGCCCGACCGGTACCGCGAAGTGCGCCCGCCCGCGCACCCCTCTCCTGCGTTTGCGCTTGAGTCATATCGCGCAGAGCAGGACGATACGCGCCCTTCCACCGCTACCAAGCGGTATCGCGACGTGTACCCCGCCGCGCACCACTCTCCTGCGTTTGCGCTCGAGTCGTATCGCGCAGAACACTAGGACCGACAGACAACGGACGTATAGTGCATACAAGGACGGTGACTGACTGGAAGAAACTTGGAAAAGTTATCAACCAGCCAACACCGCACTTGGATGCAATCCCTGACATAATCACCACGACTGACGACACTGACAGCGCAATCTCCTCTCTCACCAGCCACCTGCAAGCTTCCTACAAGGAATGCTCTCGGGAAGTCCCTTCTGTGGATCCCACCCACAGAATGGAGCTCCCCGAGGATATGCGGCAGCTGTTGACAGAGAAGAATCGCGCTTCACGCTTACATGACAATTATCCCACCGAAGAGGCCCGTGCCCACCTTCGTTTCTTGCAACGGCGAGTCAAGGAACGCATCGCGGAAATTAGGAACGAACGCTGGGGCGATCTCCTTGCCGAGATGACGCCCTCCCACCAGGCATACTGGCGACTAGCCAGAAGCCTCAAGACCGACACGGTTGCGGCCACTCCCCCCCTCACACGTCCAGACGGCTCCATCGCCTTCGATGATGATGAAAAAGCTGAATGCCTAGCAGACAGCCTGGAGAGCCAATGCTCCCCTAGTCGTGAGCCAGTAGACCCCGATCACCTTCGCGAGGTGGAATCGCACGTAGAACGCTTCGTGGCTTCTAAGACGATCCCACCGAATACCCCCCTTGCCCCGACGACACTTGACGAAGTGAAGTCAATCATCCGCGATCTCAAACCCCGGAAAGCGCCCGGCGCTGACGGACTCTCGAACGGAGTGCTCAAATGCCTCCCACAGACCCTCCTCCTCCTGCTCGTAAGCATCTTCAATGCTTGTCTTGCAAATTGCACTTTTCCAGCCGCCTGGAAAGAAGCAATCGTGATCGGGATCCCTAAACCAGGCAAAGACCTGAAGAACCCCTCCTCCTACCGGCCTATCAGTCTTTTGAACTGTATAGGCAAGATCTACGAACGGATCATCCTCAAAAGACTCAAGGACTACGTAGAGTCCAAAAGTCTCATCCCCGACGAACAGTTTGGATTCCGGGCCAAACACGCGTGTCACCACCAACTGCACCGCCTCACGGAGCATATTCTCAAGTTGAGAAATTGGGGACGTCCTACGGGAGCACTCTTCTTCGATGTAGCGAAAGCCTTCGACA
This sequence comes from Elegia similella, assembly GCA_947532085.1. Lineage (NCBI taxonomy): Eukaryota > Metazoa > Arthropoda > Insecta > Lepidoptera > Pyralidae > Elegia > Elegia similella. The sequence goes on from OX383930.1 coordinate 24,332,127, forward strand.
AAGTCTGGCATTCGGGCTTGATATCCAAGTTGACCAACTTGGGCCTGCCGGATAGTCTCGTGCACATCATACGAGACTTTTTGTCGAATCGGTCTTTTCGGTACAGAGTAGAGGGATGCCTCTCGAGGCCCCGTCCCATTAGAGCCGGCGTCCCGCAAGGCGCTGTTCTCTCGCCCCTCCTTTATACGCTGTACACAAGCGATATCCCAAAGACCCCAGATGTAGAAGTGGCACTATTCGCCGACGATACGGCCCTCTACACGTCCCATCACCTTAAAACGGTCATCGTGAATCGTCTTCAGTCCGCCGTGGACGCTCTCGGCGGGTGGTTCAAGAGGTGGCGCATCGAAGTTAATCCGGAGAAAAGCACAGCTGTGTTTTTCTCAAAGGATAACCAAGCTGTGACACGTCGAAAAATCACCATGTCCGGAGCAGAACTCCCCTCGTTAGGATCAGTATCGTTGTACGGAAAGCCCATTCAGTGGGCAGGCAAGGCTAAATACCTTGGAGTCGTACTCGATAGCGCGATGACCTTCGGCCCCCACATCACCAAAGTCCGCAACCATGCCGCCTTCGTATTAGGCCGTCTCCACCCCATGATAGGCAATGCTAAGATGTCACTTAGAAATAAGTTGACACTCTATAAGCTTTGCGTCCGCCCTATCATGACCTACGCCGGCGTAGTCTTCTCCCATATCGCGCCCTCCCACATCGATCGGCTGCAACGATTGCAGAACCGTTTCGTCACCCGTGCCACGAATACGAGTCACCACCGGTACTTGCGCATGACAGACTTACACCGTGACCTAGATCTCCCATCCATTCGCGGCTATCTCAAAAACGCCTCCAAGCGTTACTTTGAGAAAGCCGCACGCCACCCCAACCCATTAGTAGTGCAAGCTGCTAACTACTCCCCCAACTTACACGATACGACCTTACGTCGTAGACGTCCTAGGAACGTACTAGACGATCCCGATGATCCTATTGACATCGCACAAGCCCGCCCCGACCCCTCTTCGGCTCCGAACAGCCAGAGGAATCCCACTATCCGACCCCGTCGCACTCGCCACCGGAATAGAGTGCGTAGAGTAGGATTAGCTCCGATTACTGGTGACCGCCCGGCGGTCCCGGGTGACTTGCACCCAGGATAGGCCCTTCTGGCAACGTAGCTTTCGGCCCATAAGGCAAAAGATGAGAGTTGCTGCTCTCTAAAGGCTTTTGCCATTGTTTCTCAGATTGGCCCTTCAGGCTTGCATGCACGCATACGCGGCCCATCAGGCAATACGAGAGTTTGCTGTCTCTCCAAGCCTTGCGCACACAGGCAACGCCCAAAGCCGAGGTCCGTCCCTCCTGGGGGCCCTTTGGTGATGTTGTCTATAAAGGTTGAGGGCACTCTGCCCTCACCTCAAACGCCCGGTGAAGTAGCGAAAGCTCACTTGGAGCTAGCTACATAGTCCTTTCAAAAAAAAAAAAAAAAAAAAAAAAAAAAAAAAAAAAAAAAATCGCGCAGAACAGGATGAAACACTCCCCTCCACCGCGCCCGATCGGTATCGCGATGTGCGCCCGCTCGCGCACCCCGCTCCTGCATTCGCGCCCGGTCCATATCGTGTAGAGCAGGAAGGCGCCCGCCCCTCCACCGCGACCGCGCTCGATCCGTATCTTACACGCCTGAATGTAGAGCCATCTACTAGTAAGGCCCGGTCACGCGCCGCGGCTCGGTCCGTGCGTTCTACTGCCAGTGCCGCTGCTCGCCTACAGTTTGAAGCTGAAGAACGCCTAGCTGTTATTCGCCGAAAGGAATTGGAGATAGAAGCGGAACTGATTAAAAAGAAACTAGCAGCGGATCTCGCCGAACTGGAGGATGACGACAGCGTGCCTGAGGAGGGAAACGAACCTATTGAGAACATTGAACGCGTACACGCCTGGCTAAATGAAACTGAAGATGCAGCTGTCACTGAACAAGGAGAGCCGAACGCTCATCGAGTACCAGAGCCAGTCGGAACAACGAATCAAGCCCAACCGACTGTTGCTTTTACGCCTGAAAGAAGAGCAAGATTCGATTGGAAGCCGACGCCTCAAGTACACACACGCGATACAAGAAAACGATCGCCGACGCCAAGAAGCCGTGGCATAGAACAATTGGTCAGCACTTTGGAAAAAATGATGTCATCGCGCCCGCCGCCGCGACAAGCAACGGACCTGCCTATTTTCTCAGGATCGCCATCCGAATGGATTCAATTCACTGCAGCGATGAAAGAAACCACGAAGATTTACAAGTTCACAGCTACGGAGAACCTTGCAAGACTTCGCAACTGTCTACGAGGTGAAGCCCGCACTACAGTAGCACCGCTATTGAGCGCTGCTACACATCCAGACGTTATCATGAAAACACTAGAACAGTGTTATGGAAGACCAGAGATACTACTGGACTTAGCATTGCAGGATATACGTCGACTACCACGATTGGGCAATACCGCAATGGATTTGAATACCTTCGCTGTGAAAGTACAGAATATAGTTGCTGTCCTGAACAACGTTGGGCGAAGCTATCTCTACAACCCACTGCTTGTTCGAGAAATATTAGAGAAGATTAGTCCGCATTTGAAGTCAAGGTGGTGTGACTACGCTGAAGAAGATACAAGAAACGAAGCTGACATCGTCAAGCTGGCAGCATTTTTGATGAGGGAAGCCGACCGCTCCCTGAAACATGGATTTTGCACATCAAGTCAGCAGAAGCGAGAACCGCAATCGACTGCCACCCGAACGGAGGCAAAAAGGAAGCTGACTTATACTGCAACAAACAACAATGAAGATAGTGGGAAGTGTCTAGTATGCGAAGAGACACATACGCTACCTGACTGTACCAAGTTCAAGAATATGCAACCAGATGAACGTTGGGAAGTCGTGAAAAAAGAAGGACTATGCTTCAAGTGCATAGTTAGCCGTCATCGCCGCAGCAATTGTAAGAAGAAGATGTGTGGAACAGAAGGCTGCAAGCGACCACATCATCGACTCCTACACACAACAAGGAAAACAGAAACCATTGCCAACAATGAGAATGAAAGCAAAGAAGCTGCTACAGATACAGCAACGGTGACAGCAACAGCTACACGAAGCAATGTGAAGCTGAAGATCTGTCCAGTAACGATTGCAGGAAGGCATGGCAGTGTTGATACCTATGCGTTATTCGACGAAGGATCAACGATCACATTGTTGGACGAAGAAATAGCACAACAAATTGGTGCAAGTGGACCCGCAACACAACTTGAAGTACGAGGAATCAACGCAGAACGACGTGATATGAAGAGTCGTCACGTCCGTATCTCCGTTAAAGGCACCAATAGCAGAAATAGCTTCAATATAGCAGCGAGGACGATAACAGGGTTGAATCTCATGCCACAATCAATACCAGCAGAAGTACTACGGCTACGACATCTCAGCAGCCTGAAAACTGAGGACGTAGTCTACACTGACGCAAAGCCTAAACTACTGATTGGTATCGACAATTGGCCGTTAATCATAACCAGGGAGCTACTCTGCAAAGGGCCTAAAGAACCAGCCGCCTCAAGAACTGAACTTGGCTGGGTAATTCATGGGACAGCGAAGAGTGCCGCATTAAGACAGAAGCACCACGTCTGTCACATCACTACAAATTCTACAGAGGATGAAGCCTTAGAAGACTTGGTGACGAACCACTTCAAAATAGACGCCCTAGGTGTATCATTGACTTCGAAACACATGAAGACTGAAGACAAGCGAGCCGTCGAGATTTTTGAAAACACTGTACGCCGCATCAATGGTCGCTACGAAGTGGGTCTTCCGTGGCGCGAAGATGAAATCAAGCTACCACCAAGTTACAACGCTGCATTGAAGAGACTGAAGAATCTGGAAACGAGATTGGAAAAGTATCCAGACGAGAAGAAACAATATCACGCGAAAATCAAGAACATGATTGACAAAGGCTACGCTGAACGCTGCGACGGGACAGAGAAGAACAGTCTGAAAGCTTGGTACTTACCTCACTTCGCAGTCCGAAATCCAAATAAACCTGGCAAAGTGAGAGTAGTATTGGACGCAGCCGCAAAGACACATGGAACGTGTCTTAATGATCATCTGCTACAAGGGCCTGATATGCTACGCTCGATCATCTCAATAATGTTTCACTTTCGAGAAGGAGTCTACGCCATAACAGCAGACATTGAAGAAATGTTTCTAAGAGTGAAAATAAGAAAAGAAGATCAACCTGCACAGATGTTTTTATGGCGTGAACATCCAACTGACGCTCCTCAAGAATATAAGATGACTTCAATGATATTCGGTGCATCCAGCTCACCATTCTTAGCACATAGTGTGTGAAACAAGAACGCACACAATTATAAGGATGAATATCCAGCAGCCCTACAACCAATAACGGAATCTCATTACATGGATGACTTTGTAGAAAGTTTTAATGATATGAAACAGGCGAAAGAAATCATAAGACAAGTAAATGAAGTTCATAGGAAAGCTGATTTTCATCTACGCGGCTGGAATAGTAATTGTCGACAACTACTTGCAGTTACCAACGAAGATAGACACGCCGAAGCCACAACTACACAACTTGGAGGAACGGAAAAAATGTTGGGCTTACTCTGGAACTCAGAAACGGATAATCTGAGCTTCAACACAGAGCTACACAAAGTTCCAGAAGCAGTTAAGAAAAGAGAAAGACCGCCAACGAAGCGTGAAGCCTTATCGACCGTCATGAGCATTTACGATCCACTTGGACTACTTAGCTGCTACACAATAACAGCAAAAATAACACGCAAGAAACTTTGGCGTCTTAAGTCTGCGTGGGATGAACCAATACCTGAAGACTTAGCATCTGACTTCGATACATGGCTCGCCGGTCTGCAAGAAATACGACGACTACAGATCCCCCGGAGCTACAACGGGGGGAGTGAAGTAAGCCGCAGGGAGCTGCATATCTTTTGCGACGCCAGCGAAGAAGCGTATGCGACAACGGCTTATTGGAGATTACGCCTCCGAGATGGCACAGTAAAAACCACGTTAGTGGCGGCACGAGCCAAAGTGGCACCTTTGAAAACGCAGACAATACCCCGGCTGGAGCTCCAAGCTGCGCTGATTGGAACAAGATTAGCTAGGACTATCAAGGAGGAACATCGTATTCAAATAGATGAAACTTGCTATTGGAGCGATTCCCAGACGGTACTACACTGGCTAAGGAATGGGAGTAGAAAATACACCCCTTTTGTCGCACATCGTCTTGGAGAGATCACGGAAGCTTCAAAACCAACAGATTGGCGATGGGTGCCCACCCACTTAAACGTCGCAGACCTAGCAACGAGAAGTGGTCACGTCCTCTCAGAAGACGACGTATGGCTACACGGACCGGAATTCTTGACGCAGCCGAAGTCCGACTGGCCGCGTTGGGAAGCGTTCCATGACGACGTTCAAATGGAAGAAGTACACGTCATCACAGAAGACAAACAGGACTCTGCATTACCGGACATCGGACGGTTTTCGTCATACGACCGTTTAATTGGCGCAACAGCTCAAGTCTTACTATTCATACAACGTTGTAGGAACAAAGCAATCACGCTATCGCAAGAACACATTCAAAGAGCAACCCTCTTATGGACTCAAAGGGCACAGGCCGAATCATTCACGCAAGAATTACACAATGTGAAAAAAGGACTGGCCGTACCGAGATCGAGCCCTTTACGGCGTTATGATTTAGTCATTGAAGACGGGTTACTAAAAATCAACGGACGAGTAAATAAAGCGAACATATCAAACGCGACGAAGAAACCCATCATACTGAGTGGACGACATCAGTTCACAAGTTTGCTGATAGCCCGAGCTCACAAGAGAGCTGGACATGCGAATCCCGACGGCGTTATACGCAATGTTAAAGTTGCGACTAAGGGTGGCACCTTCCGCCGCCCCACTTCGAAACTCATCGTATTATCTTCAACCGCACTCTCCCCGGACCAGAGGGAGAGGACGCGCTGCACTTCGAGCGACCCTGCGTGAGGCTGTCTTACGGAAGAGGCGTCGGAACTCCTCCGCCGGGGGGAGACTGTTGACGACAGCCACACTAACGGCAGCAGCGTCAAGCCGGACACGAATAGAACTTAAACACCTTGATTTGTATAGAAAAATATTGATAGATAAATAGAAATAAACAATTATGTAGATATCGCATAGTGAAAAATAAAGCTGAAATAAGAAATTTTTGAAATTGTAACGACCAATTACAAGGCTTACATTTTGACCAATTAAAAGAAAGTAACCCTTTCCAGTCCCCGTACCTCACCTCACCCCGCAAGGATTCTCGCTTTGTGATTGGTCGCCTGACTCGTTCGCCATAGACTATTATGAACGTCTAATTATAGAATAAAAGTAGGCACTGTCGGCTGAGCAGACACAGTTGTTTTTGTACAGTGAAAGTGATCAAATAAAGAAATCAAGAAAAGTGCTCGGATCTTTCAATTCATGGGAATCTACAGTCCACCCTCGAGTATCTCAAGAAACAGCGGCCTTTTGTTAACCGAAAGTTAACACTGACACTGAACCAGAAACAAAAGAAATAACAATAGAATTACGTCTATAGTCGGGCAGTGTCAGCGAAAGTGTTAAGTACTACGGACAGACAGACATACACACATAAGTACACAACACACACACACACACTTATCGGTGAAACTTATGTATATAAATTATAAATTAACCCCTTTTTGCGCCGTGGTGACAAATAGCAAGGAATACAAAAGCTTTTCCGATAGTATTTTCTCCCCCATTTCACAATGCTGGTAGGAATGGCGGAACCAGGGATAGGTCACTAATGAATGAACATTCATTTGCTAATCAGTGTGGCGTGGCCGAAGCTATGTGACCAATTACGTCACGTCACAGGCGTAAATACACTCTGTCACGCGTGTGTAAGCAAGGGACAGTACACAAATCACTTACCAAATTGAAATATTCAAATCTATACTAAAAGTATAGATTATTAATATTATTATCCTTACTTAATATTATAAATGGGAAAGTGAGTTTGTTTGTTTGTTTGTTACGCTTTCACGCCGTAACTACTGAACCGATCATTATGAAATTTTGTATACAAGTTCCCTGGAGTACGGAGAAGGACATAGGCTACCTTTTATCCCGGGAAGAAGTACTATTCCCGAGGGATCGATATTAACGCGGACGGAGCCGCGGGCGAAGCTAGTAATATATAAAGCTGAAGTGTTTGTTTGTTTGAACGCGCTTATCTCAAGAACTACTACTGGCTCAAATTGGAAAATTCTTTTTGTGTTGGATAGTACATTTATTGAGGAACGCTTAAGAGCCCGCCATGTGCCAGGCGGCGTGGCGATACAAACGCGGATGGTCTAAACGCGTTGGCTACTTTGGATATTTTCGTTTTTTAGGAATATTCAAGGGTTATTCGAAAAAGAAAAACATATGATGGCTGCCCTATCTGTAATGCAATAATAATCAAAAGTTTCAAAGTTAATTTCAATGTATTTGGTGAATAATGCTATATACCGAGTAAATTAGACGTGATTTGGAGGCAACTTTGCAATTTTTTTTCTATAGAGAAAATTTTACCCAATCGTGTTTTTGAGTCATATAGTTACCAGAGTTAGTCCTGAACTTTGCTGCATTTTTATTTCAACTTGAGTATTTAATTATTATTGATATAACAGTCAATCATGCAAAGCAGTGTGAGGTAGTACGGGCCCTTAATATCAAGCGGCTATCAAGCATCACGCTGCGAACAATCGGAGCGAAGCATAAAAAAAATGTTTTGAAAACTGGGGAAAACTATTCATAGTTGAGGACATCCGACGCGTGCGATGCGTAAATGGTTCAAGTTACCCAAAAAACGTGTGTTCAAGAATTATTCCTCTTTAAACGAACTAATAAAATGTCCGAGACAGTATATGTCTATAATAACATTTTTTAAGGCGTTCATAACGTTTGTAAACACAGTTATAGCGTACCTATATAACTTTGCTTAGTAATTTACGGCACTATTTTGTCTATTTATGTAAAACTGCAATTTTTTTTATTTAATTATTCTATAATATGACTGTTTGTGCCAAAATAAAAAAAAATAATAACAGAAATATCCGCCGACGAAAACGCGGGCAACAGCTAGTTTAAAATAAGTGTAGAATTTTTCTCGAGTTTTTATGTGATATGTACAGGGACACAATTACTGGACACCAATAAATAGACTCATTAGCTAATCTGCGGGTGGCGGTTATACGACAGCACGTTACGTCATGTCATCATCATCTGCCTTACCTCATCCCATAATTGGAGTCGGCGCAATATGTCTTTTCTTTTCATTTATTCCAATTTTGCGTCATGTAAGTACGTTTATCGCGTGTTTTGGAAGTGTCGGATAGAATTATGTGTATAAATTGAACTTAGCACGAACCTTTTTATCAATCAATAGTTAATTTGCATGAATACAAGAAATACATAAATAACATAAAATTATTAAAATAATAAAGTATTCAACCCTTTAAGGGCGTGCAAATTGTATTAATGTCTTACGAGTACTTAGTATGTTTCCATATAAATCACTAGCTGTTGCCCGCGGCTCCGCCCGTGTTAGTGTCGATCCCTCGGGAACAGTAGAATTTCTCGGAATTAAACATACCCTATGTTCTTTCCCGGGCCTCAAATTACCTCCATACCAAATTTCATCCAAATCAGTTCAATGGTTGAAGCTAAAAAACGACAGACAGAGTTACTTTCGCATTTATAATATTAGTATTAGTATGAAGGTATGGATATAATTTATACTTCTAAGTCCAGAAATGAGAAAATTTCCATAAAAACTTTACCCTCCCACTTTGCCATTTAAGGGGAGAATTTAGTCCATTTCACAGGTCTTTTTTAACCCTCTGCAACTGACGTGGTATAATTTTCTCAATTTTGCTGACGTGGTAGACTAGCAGACACCTTTTCTCACTAAAGTAGTTATTACAATTTGTCATTTAAACCTATTTTATATGTCTCTAGGTAAAATGTATGTACTAAACAATATAGTAAATTAATAAAAAGCAAAATAAAAGTCATTTATACAAAATTACAACCTTTATTGCATATGGCACTCTATGAACATAAATTTCAGTCCTCTTCTCAAAAACTTAAACTAAAAAAAATCTAACAATCTTTTTACCATTAATTATTATTTTTTTTGATAAACTATTAATAATAAACATATTAAACAAGAAATTCTTGAAATTTAACCGTGAGATCTAAAATAACACAGTCTCAAAGTGTTACAATTTTTGTTGACAAATTTCACAAATACGTTTCGAGCATTGCAGACAAATAGGTTGAACAATCACAACAGTTATATTTTGTTTGCCGTTTTAATTTACTTGGGCAAATAGAACATAGCCTTCGTCCCCCCGTTGGAAAATTGTAACCGAAAATTGTAACGTTGCAGTTACAATTTTCGGAGGTAGGGGAGGCAAATCATTTCCCAGAACTCGTCAAAGCATCATTGCAGGCGCGCGTTTTTATATTTTTTTAGCCCTAAAACTGTGAAGTATTTTCTCGACGACGTGGTATTCTTACAATATTATGAGATAAAGTTCTAGATGTCCTAGGACCCTCTTGAGTATTCCATAAACCTAAACCCATTTTTACCTTTGAACACACCTACGTTAGATGGTTGAGTGCATTCTTCCAGTACCTCTTGGTTATTTTGCCATCAATCCCCTCATGCTCTCGTTTTCTTCTGCCCCCAATGAAATCATATCCTTTTCAAAGTGCACCGTCTCCGGTTCAAAATTAGGGTCCGCCGAATTATCGTCCAAATCGCTTGCTGGTCGCTTGTTTTAGAAGCAAATTTTCCAGCTAATGTTCTTTTTGATTTGGAAGGTCTGTCCATTGTGTTTTATATGAAATATGTGCAAAAATTATGTAAAAACTATAGCAAACAAACAATTATACTGACATCGTAGTCTGTAAGACACTATGGTAATTTAACAAATTTACTGATGTGGTAGTCTGACAGATACTTACGGTAATACTGATGTGGTAGAGTGGTGGACACTGCAGCACCTACGCACTCACGTGTGGATTCTGCAACCACTGCCGCCAGGCTGACGGGTGCCGCGGCGCAAGTTAGGAAGGTACTAGAAACGCGGGAATCGAAAATCAAGAAATAAAGTTTTGGGGGAAGGTTATCTACTTCGTGGTGTCTGTGGGACTACCACGTCAGTTGCAGAGGGTTAATTGTAATCAAGAACTTATATACTTATTTTCATACAGCTTAGTCCAGAAATGAGAAAATTTCCAAACAAAGTTAATACCACCCACCCACCCCATTTTAACCCTTTAAGGGGGAATTTTGCAAATTTCATCTAAACCCATCTTTTTTAATTTTAATCGATAACTTATTACCTACTTTCATACTTCTAAGTCCAGAAATGAGAAAATTCCATATAAATTTTACCCCTTCAGAAGTTACATTTCTAAAAATCCTTTCTTAGCGCTAAGTACACCTGTACCAAATTTCAAGTTTCTAGGCGCAGCAGTTTCGGTTGCGTTGATATACGAGTATAAGTCAGGTTTCCCGTTTGCCCGGGGCTACGCCGCCACCGATACTGTCCATCCTTCAGGAACAGTAGAATTTCCCGGAATAATAGGTACCCTATGTCCTTGTCTTATGTACTCGGGTCTCAAACTACCTCTACACCAAATTTCATTATTATTTTTTTATGCTATATATTTTGCCTCATTTAAACTCATGCCTTGAGTTCATTCAAATGACGATAACTTTTTTTTTAATGAACCGATTTTGATGAAAGAAACTTTAAATGTTATGCTGGGTTAAAACAAAGTAATTAGTGAAAGTTTGAAGTAAATCGGTTCAGTATTTTCGGAGATAATCGTGATCATACATACAGACAGACAGACAGACAGATAAAAAATTCGAAAAAATTTTTTTTGCGTTCTATTATTCTTTTTATGTTTCCCTCTATCTATTTCAGTCAAAAATTCTAAATGTACAGACAAAATATTTTTACTGTTTTATTATATGTGAAAGTTTGAAGTAAATCGGTTCAGTATTTTCGGAGATAATCGTGATCATACATACAGACAGACAGACAGACAGACAGACAGACAGACAGACAGACAGACAGACAAAAAATTTGAAAATTTTTTTTTTTTCTTTCTATTATTCTTTTTATGTGTCCCTCTATCTATTTCAGTCAAAAATTCTAAATGTACAGACAAAATATTTTTACTGTTTTATTATATGTATAGATAACATTTTATTATTTGTTTTCGTTGACGATTCAATGGAGTTACATACATCGTGGTCACAACGAGGCTCTTAGGTCTCGGTCTCGGACTTTGGTCTCGGACCACGATGGACAATTTCGAGACAAGGACTGCATGCGCTGAGACGAATGTGAGTCCACCTTTTTATTAGTTGTTTCCGTTGACGTTTCAATGGGGTAACATTAATTGTGGTCGCAATGTGGTCAACGGAAACAAATAAAAAAAGGTTCGTGCTAAGTTCTTTTTATATACATAATGAAATTAAAAAAAAATATGCAATCAAAGCGCGAAAGTACAAAAAATATCAAATTGAATACTCATTCAAATGACAATTATTACAGTGTTTTCTCTACACTAATTAGACATTACCAAGGCAGATCAACGAAATCGGGCACATAGATGAGATATATTTACCTATTAAGTAGTGTAAGCTAATTAGAGAGCTAGATGTCAAAATATAAAGCTGAGAGGACTCAGAGCTCCAATGTAACACAGCAGAGAAATATATCTTTTCAAATTGGTCTGTATCGACACCAGAGGTTTCTTACATAACTGTGAAAAAAATACTGGAGCTTAACGTGATGCGATCAGGGTATAAGGGATGTTTAATCCGTTAAAAATAAAGCCTGGTTATAAGTCCCATGTGGTTTCAGGCAAAGAAGAATAGGACCACTCCTAGTCTTTCCATGGAGGTCGTAAGAGGCGACTTAGGAAATACTAGCTAAACGAAGCTTATAAACATCAATGAGACCTCTCCAACCCATCTGGCCAGCGAGGAGAGTGTAGGCCAAATCCTCTGTCTGCTCTGGCCAAGTATGGCTCCGGTAGTACAGAGAGGGTCATGCTGCTGCAATGGAGACTAAAAAAACCTGATGATGATGATAAGTCCATGTCTACGAATAAGTTATAAGTACTTATTTATAGGTCCATTATTAAGCTGTAAACATAGACAACTAAGTTAGTCTAGGATGAAGAAGTGATTCAGCGAGACATGCCTTGCTATCAGATCTATTTTATTTTATAAATTCCAAAATCGCATGCGTGTCATATATGCGTGAGTTGCGTGGCGTGACCGACAATAAAAAAAGGTATTGGTTCGTGTTTATTTGGTGTTTTCGTTTAATTGTATTACTGATTTCGTATTAACATTTTTATTACTTTAATAAGTATTGTTTTAAAATCATTTTCCCTTCAAGGATCGGACAGGCTTTTTTACATATTGTATTTTAGATTTCCTACAAGGTCTTCTGTGCTGGTCTGGAAGAAAAGAAAAACGTATAATGTGCCAGCTGCATCTCTTCCCGCGCAGACCGTAGAAGCCGGTTAAGGGAATGGGCGAAAATCTAAAGAATCATTACAATAGGCGATGCGCCTACCCATCACTATTTTGATTGTGTTTTTCACCTTTACGCCCACCAACACGCTAAACGTGGCCTTTCGATCTTATGACCTTAGGCTCTGTCTGTGATAAAGACGTGATAATATGTATGTATGTAGATTTCCTACAAAATATCAGAGGTAGTCTTATAGCATAAGATATTTGTATTCATCAGTATATTGTCATTTACCTTTTGTTCACGAGAAAGTAAACCTTGTATTTTCCTAGTCACGTATTTCCTATTTCTACAGGTTTCAGTAAAGAGAAAAATCTTTTGTGGAGATATGCCAATAGCTGTTAGAACAGAAATCAATCTTGTCTGTGTTAGGTAACGAGTACGAGGGTTGTTGAAGTATACAACTTCAAGAAGAACTATAAGATATATATCCCGACAAGGGATGAATGGAAGGGTGAATTTCGTCCTTCTGAACGAGAATGCTCAATCTGGTTTACTGATGGATCAAAGAACAATCAGGGAACGGGAGCGGGCATCTACTCCGAGGACAGAAAACTGTCTCAGAGCATGGGACAGTTCGCTACCGTATTTCAATCAGAAACATATGCGGTAACTGTCTGTGCTAAAATGAATTTAGAGCAAGGGTTTAAAGATCACAATATCTATATTCTAACTGACAGCCAGGCGACTCTTACTGCGCTTAACTCTGACAGAATCGATTCCAGACTGGTCTTGGATGGTGTGAATGCCTTGAACCAACTGGGTAGACACAACAGACTGAGGCTGGTTTGGGTACCAGGTCACGTTGGGGTTGAGGGCAATGAGAGGGCCGATGAGCTGGCAAGGAAAGGATCGAGTATGCCATTTGTAGGACCCGAACCCTTCGTAGGCCTATCCTATAGCGTGGTAACTACTGCAATCAATGCGTATGTCGACAGTAGACACCAAGCAGAATGGAGAAATATGAGTGGACATTTACACTCGAAGGAAACACTTGGCTTGGACAGCGCCAGGTGGCACAAAGTGATCTGCAAATACAGCAGGAAACAGACAAGAGTTCTAGTGGGAGCCCTGACTGGACACTTTGAAAATAACAGTCATCTCTTTAAACTAAAAATTGTCGAAAGCCCACTATGTAGGGCATGTGAGGAATCGGAGGAGACAATGAGACACATTCTGTGTATCTGTGACTCGTTAGCTGGTAAGCGTTTGGACCTCTTAGGATCACCTTATCCTGAGCTAGAGGACTACAGGCACTACGCACTGGGCGATGTTCTGAAGCTCATGCAGTCCTTCTTCAGAATAAACCGTGCGGGTGAGTAAGGCATGGGGTAAGTACAAAATAACCCAAAGGTTAGACGTGCTACCGACTCTGAGTCGGCCCCATCGAAGATAAGAAGATAAGAAGATAGGTAACGAGACAAAAGGGACGAAGGCCACCTCTGTGGATCCTGAAGTGCAGAATATAAAGAATACAGAAATAATTCCAGTTACCTCGATCCATATTTTTACGTCTCTATCCCTTATTAGCAAATTTTGACATATTCCGTGAAACAATTTAAATAATATTGAAGGTTTGATATTCTTCACAAACATAATGAAACATATAAAAGCCAATATCAACTTTCTGTCAGGATAGTCAGAATCAACTGCTTGCCCTGTGGTTTCCGTTATGGTATCGGGGACGCGCACCCGGCCTACCGAGCTCGTACTTGCTTTCCCCCATTCATCCAAGTGAGTGTGATGCCTTCGTTCCCAAATCTAACAAATTTCTATCCTTTTCCAGCTGCAAAAATACTTGTGCTTCCAAGCGTTGTGAGTATGGCAATATCTTTCCATAGAACAAAAAATCTAGCGCACTCCAAAATATTTTTTCGGCTTTGGACTTCTTACGGCTAAAATGATGATGATGAATGACATCAAACATTAAATATACATCATCAATTATACATCGAATATTGGCTGCATTTTCGCTGCATTGGGAGAGAGGTCTATGGCAGAAGTGGGCTGAAGAAAAGCTAAGAGTAAGATGATGATGACGATAGCACGGAAATTAATGGGAACAAATTGACATAAGGTTTTCCGTGTTCGTGATTGGTGAATATTGTATGACGGCAAAATTTATAGAGTCTTATCTATACTTTCGATGTTCTGCTCCTTTGCGGGTCCTGAATGCTGGATTGGAATATGAGCTTATTCCTGCGTTGTCAACAAAGGATGACAGTGATGCATGTAGGTTATTTTTGGTTATCATTTCAAGGATTATCCGCTTTTTTTCTATAAAATACCTATTACATTTTTTTTACGCTTATTGAGATTTCCTTAAATCTAATTAATTGGCATAACTTATTCGTAGCAGTAAAGTCATAAAAACTATATATTATTCAACGAATTTCCGCAGAACAAAGTAATGATTCAGCAATCATGTTACTGAATCACAGTACCTAAAAAAAAGTAGGAAGTTTATTGACGTATCATTAAAGATTCTCTGACTTTAATAAAATATTAGCTGGATACTGGCAATGGTTTAAATACAGAGATGTGGATTGTGTGTGGTTTGCATTTATTTTTATTTACTTTGATCTAACGACATTACACAGTTTTGCTTCATGCCGCGTGACAACCACAGCTCAACTGCCTCCGTCGTCTAGTGGTTAAGGCGTTTGCCTGTAGACCCGGGTCGTGGATTCGATTCCCACGGGAAGCATACTTTGTTTAGTTGTTACCAGTTTGGTTAGGACATTGCAGGTTTGAATCACCTGATTGTCTGATTCCGTGCTTCGAAAGGCACGTTAAGCCGTTGGTCCCGGCTGCCACCTGGTAGTCGGTAAAGGAACCACGTCACAGGCCGAGAGACGGTTCCGAACAACTCTGACACCAGGGTGTGCATGGTCGATTGACCGTGACACCTACTCGAAATGATGATGACAACCACAGCGTCTGGATGAATGTTTTTTTTTAATACAGCTAAGTAGGCATACGCATACGGTTCACCTAATGGAAAGTGGTAGGCTGTAGACGCCTGCAACACCTGGGGTGCCACACGCGTTGCTGGCTCCGAAGAATTCTTTTAACGTTTTTCACTCAGGTCGAAACTCTCTCATCAAGCGTTTTCCCGGTTGCATGCTCAGCTGTTACGGTTTAGAGCCCCGGCTCCGCTATAATGACAGCATTCCCGCTGTAATATTGACATAGTTTTCACCTGACCCACCTCTAGTCAAGTAGAGCTGTCTCTGGTCAAATTTTGAGAGTTTACGATGAATTAGTATTTTTTTATTAAATAAAAATTTGACTGTTCAGATATGGCTCAGGTTCGAGATTAATGGAAGGAGATGGGGGAGACCTTTGCCCAGCAGTTAGACAGTACTGGTTATTTTAAAAAATATATGAAACTGTGAAAGAATGTTGTTATTTGTTTTGTCTGTATATCTAGTAAAGTTTGTCGAACGCAAAATAAATTCGATGACTGCGACAAGTACTAATTTAAATTATTAAATTTTTCATATGTTATGATATATTTTTCTTCTTCCCTAACGAATGTGCTAATATCTAACACTAAATAATAATAAATATATACGGACAAATCACACAGATTAAGCTAGCCCCAAAGTAAGTTCGAGACTTGTGTTATGGGATACTAACTCAACTATACTATATTTTATAACAAATACATATATAGATACACATCCAAGGCCCAGGCCAATCTGAAAAAGATCATTTTCCATCTAGACCTGGCCGGGGATCGAACCCGGTTCGATTACGGATTAACTTTCGGTTACGGATTGCGATATTTGATCATTGGACCGCTACCGCGAATCATACCGCTTCAATCATTATCATTTTAACCCAAAATCTAAATTGTTACTACCTTGAGGTACAATAAGTAAAAGGTATTTCGTAAAAATGTACCCTGCAGTCGGTATTAAATAATGAAAGGGTTAAGTGCGGCTCTACTGCGATCTCTGCTCTGCCTGATTATTTCAATGAGGGCGACCGAGCTAGAGTGCTTACTCGGGAATGAATTTCTCATTAAAAAGGACAAAATAATTTTTTTTCATGGGGTTGGTAACAAACCGATATTTTTTTATTAACATTGATATTTTAATGCTTCAGGAATATATATTTCATCCATGGCACATACTTTGGTAAACGCTATGACAAGCTCAGTGCCAAACGGTAGGTCCTTTCTTAGTTAATTTTCAGGCGTAAAAATCGATCATACACATTTATTGAAATGAGTAATATGATAATCTGTATAAATTTATTTTTCGAAAATGCTTTTTATTGTTATTTCTAGTTTATATATCTCTATAAGGTAACACGTAACGCCCTCTGTGAATAGTAGTAGCACAACAGGGAACAAGGAGAGGTCAGATCAAGATGACCGATAGGTCATCTCCATCTGAATTCCCCTTCCTTCTCGATCTGATCTGAACTCTTCTTTAAGATATTAATTTATCGTGTAGTCATAGTAGAGCCACGCTACCGGCTAAATGAATTGCTAGTAGAATGAATGGATCGCTCGGGAAGTGCCCCACTTTCACAGAAAATCGACGTCTAAATAGAAGCTTTACCGCTGCTATGCTTCGTTCGGTGAGTGAGAGAGCCGAAGACCCATCCTTCCCCCTCCCCTCCCCATTCCCCTTCCCCTAACTCCTTGAAAGGCCGACAACGCACCTGTCACACCCTGGTGTTGCAGTTGTCCATGGGTAGCGGTGCTCACTTACCATCAGGTGACCCGCTTGCTCGTTTGCCGCCCTATCTTTTCCTCGGGGATTGCTCACCTAATTCGGGATGCCTTAGCATGGCAGTCGTGAAGCTATGTCAAATGCATTTACGCAGCTTTAAAATCTGACACCAGCTACCACCACTAGATTTTTAGGTAAATATGCTCTTGGCGTTCCGATTACTGAGGATATAATAGAAAACATTCTTGGACGAGAGAGAAGTAACCTGATTTAACATTAAACACTACGTAGCATTAAACTGTCAGGTCAAAGCTCACTGCATTTCAGAAAACCGTTATTTCCAGGAACTCGTAGCTTAGTTTCCTTTTGAAAACTGAAAACATATATCTTTGAATACAATTCTATTCTACACTCGCGATTGTTTTCAAAGGAAGCAGAAATAGGGTTTTGTTTACACATTTAGTTTGAAATTCTTCTCCGAGTTTAGGTTTTGTTTCTACCGTACGTCTTGCGAATTTATGGTTGAAGTTTTAGTTAAATTTAATTCAAGAAACATCGTCTTTGTTTCAGCTTTGATCTGACTTGTACAGAACCACAATGTTGTGTTCATTTGTTATCTACACTAGTATAATAAAGAGGAATGGTTTGATTGTTTGCTTGCCAACAAAAATAGTGTCCATAATACAAGAAAGAATTTGCACCTCACAATCGCATAGGTTTCATGTGGCATTCATACAAGAAGCGTGGTTTTGTCACAGATTACTAAATAGTTTGGTTTTGTAGTCAACACTTTTTGTTCCTTTGTTTGTTTGAATAAGCTCAAAAACTAATAGACCGAAAAATTACTTTACCATTACGATCCTTCATTATCCCTGATGAACATAGGCTATAGAATTAACAAGTGCGAAGCCGGGTAGCTAGTATTAGGTTAAACTAGCTGTCGCCCAAGGCTCCGCTCACGTTAACGATCCCGCGGTAACACTCTTCCCGGATGAAAGGTAACCTATGTGTTAATCCAGCAAAATTTCGTCAAAATCCGTTCAGCCGTTTTGCCGTGAAGGAGTAACAAACATCCATACATCTCTACATACTCACAAACTTTCGCGTTTATAATATTAAGTAAGGATAAGGATACATACTCATTTGTCGTTAGTAGTAGTTAGTAGAAAAAGAAAAATATTTTCATGACTTAGTACTTTTTACATTGTTATCTTTTTGCTTATCAAGCAAGCAAAGGCTGTCCTAATTACACGATTAGCAAAAAAGGAACGTTATGTTTTTAGAGTTCATGAATGTATGTGCGTTTATTTATCTCGTCATAACTCCTTAACGCCTGAGCAGATTTGGATGTTTGTATCGTTTTCCTTTACCACTCCGAATGACTCTATTAACATTTCGACAAGGCAGTGTGTTTTATTTATTTATTTGAAAAAGCACATTTTCCGATTGGAAAAATGATTGTATTAAAAATTCTAATCTCCGCATTGTCCATGCCGCGAAATAGCTTTCTGGTGCAAGCTACCTTACGTTACGTTTGTTTAAACACAACCCAAAACAAGCATAAATAATGTTTCTGTCATATAGTTTGTATTAAGGATAATTAAGTATATAATAAATTAAATACGTAAGTAACAAACGAGATTCAGTTTGCTTTTGTGACATTAACCAATATGGAATAATTTCCTTTGTAGTGTTCATTTTATATTAATTTAAAACACACAGTAATTATTAAATTATTGTTACCGGACAAGTTATTTTAACAATCTAAAATGTTGCGTCACAAGCCGAACGCTTAGGCTGATCGTGCTTAGCCTCTTTTACACACGGAACGCGACACTTTTTCGTGCGTGCAGCAGGCGTTGATCTCTGATAAGCCGTTATAAAGTCAAAAGACGTCTTGCTTGTGCCTTTGGATTTCCTTGTCCACGTCCTTCAGTCGTCTGCTCACTGCTGAGCGACGTGATGCCCCCAGCCTTACTTAATTTCGGTCTCTTTCCATATTTGGCGATCTTTGGCCTGTTGTAGAGCATAAGAGATCTTGGTATTAACGTGGTCTTTGACTTGGTCTGTCCATCGTATAGGACTACGGCCCCTGAATCCTTTCCTCCTCCTCCCTTCCATCTTTCCGGTGACCACAAGTTTTTCAAGATTGTTGGCAGGGTTTCTTGCAATATGCCCGCAGTTGGAGCACTCTCTCCAGATGGTTAGAAGCCTTTGGTCTATCCGCCTTTGGATTTAACGACTCTCAATCCTAGCCTGTTAGTTAGCTCAGCGATGTCATCCTCAACGGCTTGACCGGTATTGCAGGTATGGCATCAGGTATACGCCTACGGCTTCCCGAGGTGCTACTTGCTTTTGCCCCTATTCACCCAAGTAAGTAGTATCCCAATAGCCTTCTCAGATCCAACAAATTCCTTTCCTTTTGCCGCTTAAATATGCTACCGATAGGCAGCATCGTCGGAAGCACAAGAAGCCAAAGAAACTGCGGTCGCCAACCTGTGCTGCGTGGTGAGTATGGCAATATCCTGCCATGGAACGAGACGTTAGTTCAGCAGTGGACTTCTTATGGCTGAAATGATGATGATGATGACGACGATTTACCTACCTATTAGGCAAATGTCATCAAAGTTTACTTTAAAAAAACACCTCAAAGAATATCTCATAGATAAACAAAAGATAGGTGTACCTTATGGCTGGTCGGTAGCGGACTTTGCTGTCTGAGATGCGTAGACATAAATGTGTTATTGTTATTATTTTATTAACGCTATTATATTTTAAACTTGTTATGTTGTTTGCATTAACTTTAACTTGATTTTTGCTTGTATAACTTTGAATTTCTGCTCGTATTTCTTTTTATTTAAGACTATGTACACTGTACTGTGTTTATGGTTTTGTTTTTAAACTTTTGTGGCATACTGCCGATCGTCAGTAGGTTGAGGCAGAATATCAGTGCTTTGCTCATAAACTGTGAGGAAAGCGTAACGCTGAGCCTACAACCTTTTTGAAATGCTGCAACGCTTACAAGCTATAATGATTGTAATCTTTATTGTTGAATTTGTCCTATTTGTTGTTTTGTGTGTGTTTTAGCATTTTCAAATAAAATTCTATTCTACCCTGTGAGGTTCTATACAAAGAGATATGGAAGGTGTTTTGTCTCAAGGCCCTAAAAGCTCTGTTTGGTCTGGAAAAAAATGTCCTCATTGCTCAACACCACTTTGGCCTGCTGCCAACTTATTTATTTCTCCAGAGCCTACACAAATTGTGATGTTAGTTGTGTGAATAGCCAGAAGTATTCCGAACACAGCGCGTATTTTCCCATACCCAAAAACTTTGTTTATTTACCACTAAGTCTGCGTAAAGCCTGGTATAGAATTAGAAATGTTATGCTCGGGAGTTGACGATACAGATATAAAAACTTTTGATTGTTCTGGCTAAGTCAACTAATGTTAAAAGTTTTGGGGATAAGGATACCACTACCACTGGCTTTCGCACGCGGTTCCGCTTGCGTTAGTGTCATAAATATTATATACGTATTTTTTTTCTTTTTCCAATAAAACACATGATAAAGATAAAGCGCATCAAAGTTTAGGAGTGGGGGCTCATGACGCGACAGGCCGGTAATATGTGTACCGGATAGTGACGTCTACCACTGGCTTTCATGCATGCGGTTTCGTTTGCGTTAAATGTCCTTTCCTCGGAACAGTACTTAGGGATGAAAGGTGATGATGATGATGATATGTTCCTGTGATCCCTTGTCAGGGACATAGGTCTCGCAGAAGAATTCTCCACTTCTCACGGTCCTGGGCTGTGACTCTTAACTCGGGATGAAAAGTAGCCCATGTCCTTTTCTGTGTACCACATAACGCGTATATAATGTTTCATGATGATCGGTTTAGGAGTGGAAGCGTGAAAGCGTAACAAACAAACATAATTATTAGTATTAAAATCGAAAATATGTGATGAAAAAATTTTTTCATCACATATTTTCGATTTTAATATTAAACCGAGCATTGTAATGCTATTAATATAAATAATAATTATTAGTATTAACGGGACTTAGCACGAACCTTTTGTTTATTTATATTTGCTTACATTTATATGCAGATATACCAATTTATAAACCGTCAATCGAACCTTGGGTTCCTCAGGTGGCAGGAAGCATATTCGCGAGATGAGAGAGACGAATAGCATACAAGAGGGGAGGCCTTTCCAGCAGTGGGAAATAATAAGCAAGACTGCTTGAAATTAGGTTATTATACTTTGTCTAATCTAAGCTCTAATTAAAGCTGAAGCACAAAGTTAGACTTATCCGCAAGTGGCGTCCCAATTGAAATAAATTATAGTCAGCGAAGATGTTTATTTATGCACTGAGTCACACATGAGTTAGTATCTCGTAGATTGAGTTATTTAGTTATTTTAACGACTAAGTGGTATAATCCTGGGAACGACCATATGCTGTGTGCTCATCCCACATGAAAGTAAGGAGTTTGGATTATGTTTGGTACAATTGGAGATATGACGAATTCTGTGGCCTAGTGGTCATCATTTAAGTGGCTAACATTGGTGTCAAATTTTTTAAGCTGCCTAAAGGCATCTGACATAGCTTAACGACTGCCATCAAAGATGACAACAGCCCGGACCAACGGCTTAAATTGCCTTCCGAAGCACGGAGGAGCCCGAAATATTTTTATGCCACTTGCACCCATCACAATATACTGCGGCCAGTGTTGCTTAACATGCGTAAACGATTTTAATGCTCACGACTACTAAGCCATCGGGCTCCTCAGTGGTCATCATGACAGGCTGTCACAGGTTCCCGGTCAGGTCAAGATGAGAATGATTTTTTTCTAGCTCTAAGTTATTATATGACGTCAACAATAATAGTAAATAATAATGTGTAATTTAAGTTAACGTTCACCAAATGGTATTTAAAATATATTACGATGAATAAAATATTTGACTATTTAATGACTATTGACTATTGCTATAAAATATTTTAAAAAGTTAGGGATCTTTATAAAAACTTCGATAAAAGGTGTGAAAAAAATACCAAAAAGAAATATCTTTATCTACCCGTGCCAAGCCGAGGTGAGTCACTAGTTAAGCAATGAAGAAAAATACTAAAGGAAATTATTTCAACAATTACAATTGTTTACAATTATGCGCTTCTTATAGATATATATTAAAATACAGTACCAAGAACATTCTAGTGGTAACTTCGCAACAACCAAGGCCCTACCTATTTTAATTAATGTGTAGTCTAGACAGGAAAAATTATATCTGAGAATGCATCTCGTGCAAACGAGGTCTCACGTCCGTTTATAATTAATTTGTATACTATATTTTTGGTAGATACTCGTAGTTAATAGTCATGATCTTCTAGAACTTAATTTTGAATAACTATACTATATTATACTCTTATTAAATTAAGAAATAAGATATGGTGAAAATAATCCATTAAGAACATGAAATAAATAAATTTAGATTAAACTTTAACTAAATATAATTTGCCTTGAACTAAATAAAATAGCCGTGTGGTATCCGGCAGAGTAGAATAGGACCACTCCAAGTCTTCCCGTGGATGTCGTAGAAGGCGACTTAGGATATACAAGCTAAACAAAGCTTATAAACATCTAAGACACCTCTCCAACCCGTCTGGCCAGCGTGGAGAGTGTAGGCCAAGTCCTCTGGCTGCTCTGGCCAAGTATGGCCCTGGTAGTGCAGAGAGGGTCGTGCTACTGTAGTGGAGACTAAAAGGGACCTGATGATGATGATGAAATATAATTTAGCCGTGTGGTATCCGGCAGAGTAGAATAGGACCACTCCAAGTCTTCCCGTGGATGTCGTAGAAGGCGACTTAGGAAATACAAGCTAAACAAAGTTTATAAACATCTAAGAGCCTCTCCAACCCGTCTGGCCAGCGTGGAGGGTGTAGGCCAAGTCCTCTGGCTGGCTGCTTTGGCTAAGTATGGCCCTAGTAGTACAGAGAGGGTCGTGCTCCTGTAGTGGAGACTAAAAAGGACCTGATGATGATGATGAAATATAATTTGAAGGTATTTTATTCACACATTAAAATTTATTATTTAATTACTTATGATATAATATATACATACTAGCACGTCTGTTTGCCTTGAGGGGTAGACAGAGCCCATGGTCCGCTCCTGGGCTCTGTCTGTAAATATACGTTAACTTATCAACCGATTTCGATCAACCTTTCGCTACGGGGTGGCATATTCACACCTACAGGCTGTCCAACAATATGCGAATACCTTTTTACGTGATGCCCGTAGTGTGTGAAAAGGCCGCCGACGTGTCAATGTCGCTTCGGATGAAAAACAGTTGAAAGTATCTGTCATCGTAGCAAATTTAATCGTTAAGATATCGAGAAAATTTGAGTCCACGCTTCGTGGACGAATAACCTACAAATAAATTATACATATATATCAAGTAAACAGGGTTAGTTGAAAACAATTTTCTTTGGTAATTGAATATATGTTACTGTATAAAAGTACAATTCGAATATTTTTATTTCACAATCGGTACCGCCTTACCGACAATCGTTTAGTAGTATAATACGGCCGATTTAGAAATAGATTGGATTTACATGTGCATTTCACTCTTACCACAGTTTTTTTCTTGCTAATTATTAAAGTAGGCATTTGTCTCCCATCTCACCTGATGGTAAGTGACGATGAAGACGAGGATGTTACATGCCTATTCAAGAATATAATGTATAATGTGTATTGCGAGAAAGAGAAGCGATGCCGTAGTTTTTAATTCGGTGTTTATCCTTTTAAATCGGTATCGTAACGATCGTTATAATATTACAGGTTTCCACCCAAGCCGCGTTCAGCATTTTGGTGCGTTAGGTGGAAAACGGAATCAAAATAGTGATGGATTGCTAGCGCGACGCATATTACGATATATTTCCGTTTATTTTCTTAATATCTCAAAATGATATCTTTAATTTTCACTTCTGAAGAGTTAGTCGCCTTATTCTATTTGTATTATAAGGTTTTTATATTATAGGGTATATATTAATAAGTAAGTTGTAATCCTATCCTCCTAGTACCGCAATAGAAACGTTATTCCATTTCTAATTATTTATCTGCAGAACTCCGCTACCAGCCATATGTTAGCCAACACCAATTACATGCAGATAAGGACCTTGCGGCAACCCTAAATTTACATATATGTTGTTGTTATCATAGTGTGCTTGCTAATGAACTAAGCTATAAAACAGTTTGTAATTCAGACCTTGAATTACAAAAATGTGGTAACTAAATCATTGCTAAACTAACTTTCAAAGTAATTGCATAGTCTCTACGAAGTAATAAAAAATAAATAAAAATGAAACATCAGGGGTATTGCTTACGAAACATGTTTTTGCTGAATATTTGATAGCGGCTAATATGTATATTTGTCGGAAAACTTATTTCAACTTCATCAGATACTATAACCACTTGGGAGTTATAATTTTATATTTTCCCAAGCTAAACTTTGTCATATTCGAAATTGGAATTATTCATGAAGAAATTTCACAAATGCATTTCACAAAAGAAAAGTCTTGTAAGTATAGAATCGAACAGAATCACGCTCAATTGGATTTTAAGAAACGTCACTTACTTGCCTATATGTATATTAAAGATTACACAATTGAAGTAAATATCCCTTCAAAAATACTTCGATAAAAACTGACGTAAGTCAGTGTATCAATATTAGTGATGTGCCGGAGAGATTCTCTGTTCTCATGAATTCCTTCTCACGGAAATTTCCAATAATTCCCGCACTTGAGAGAAAGAAACGAAATTCTCAAAAAAAAAAATCCGTTCTCAACGTTCTCGAAAATCTCGAGCACGGCACAACACTAATCAATATCAATAAATGACTCACCTTCGCCTCCTATTGTGACTCTTGCGGCGGTCATGAGCTGGCGGGTCGCTTGCGTACGCGCCGCCCCCGCCTTCCGCGCTGTGTCCAGCCCCCATCGCTACCCCATGCCACTGCACACACCCTCACTAACACTGGCCACCAACGACACCCACGACACAAAAAAAAAACACCTATTTTTAAACAGTCTTTGTCTAAACTTTTGAAGAGTTCCTTTTTAGAATTTTAAAATTTCACGATGGACACTGGTAGTGATGGGAGTCAGGGTGCCGTGGTGATGGTATTCCTTGCGCGTTATGCCCGGGCGGCCCGCGACGCGAATGTGAATTGTACCGTCGCACGCGCAGGCAGACGCCCGCCTTACATTACTATTAATTGGCTCGAGTTATAAGCGTAAAGTGTGGTCTATTTAGCCACTATTCTGATTGATGGACGGATTGACGTTCTGTAAAAATTTTAGCTTCTCAAAGAGTATATGTGTTTAAAAATAATTTTGCAAGTGATCTTCGCATAATTTTATATGCGCGAAAGTTATTTTATAAATGTCTACTTTTATCACTATCAATCAAAGATAGTCGTAGCAAAAACTTGTATATAATTTATATGAAATAAATGATAATGGGCAATTACTTTTTTGAAAAAAAGATGTTTGTTGTTATGTTTCACCGCTGTGTGTGTGTTTGTAGCACTTTGCAGCTCTTTAACGGGTGAAACGATTTGGATGCGTTTTTTATTATTATTTGAAAGCACATTTTCTATCGATGCTTCTTAGATATGTTTTATCAAAATCGGTTCAGCCATTTACTAGATAGACAGATTATCGTACCAAAAGTTGCATATAATGTTCATTTTATATAATTTAAAGTTTTTTATGTTTACTTGTGATCCCTTTTAATAACAAATCAATGCTCTTTAACTAGGATCCTTTAATTCTCTAAAAGCACCTAAAATCCTTTAATAGAATTAATTCATGGAACCCTGAGCGTAACCTAATAAGATAAGAAACATTTGTTTGAGCAAGTGATTGCAACATTTCCTCTTTGTTCAAAGAAGAATGCTTAATAGATTTTTTAATTGCACTTAAATTGTGTTTGCAAGGTTTTTCAGAAACTTTAAAAGCTCTCAGAAGAGCTTTAACGAAAACATCTGCAGTGTAAACTTTGGAAGTTGTTGTACGTTTGCAACTTGTATGGAAAAATTCTAGTTACTTGTTAACAATTCTAAACTAAATTGTTATTTGGCTAAGTTGCAGAAATATCGAACATTATTTTTTAACTAGTTTTCAACCCCGGCTCCACTCGCTTTATTATCTATCCCTCGGGAACAGTATATTTTTTCGGGATGAAAGGTAGCCTTGACAACGAATTTGCTAATTTTCACGATGATCAGTTCAATAGTTAAGGGGTAAAATCGCAACAAACAAACTCACTTTTATATTAGTTACACGTGGTAACTCAACAAATTATTGAATTTCTGACATCATGTGGTTAACTGAGTGCGAGTCATTTAGAGCCCATTAACGCTTTTCTTTTAGTACAGCAGATGTTAGTTCAGCAAAAACATCCTAATTTCTGGTCTTTGATTAATTTGTTGATAGTCTATGGCTCTTATGAAGATTTTTATGTTATGATTCTTATGTTCTTTTTTTGTCATGATCTTTAGTCACAAACAATAATACATTGCTTTCGATTTTTTAACACTTTTACTAGTGCATATGTCTTAAACTAGACAATCTTACTAATATTACATTTCCAAATAAATACCTAAATATTACCATTTAATATTAGCGACGTGAAGATACATATCCTTAGTAATGAAGATTAACAAAGTGATCCATATTTCGCTTTCCGCTTTCAATGCTCGCTCGTCATTGTCAATAAAAATTGTTAATGTCGTTTTTGGAAATAAGGAACAATGTAGATCACATTATGTATAAAAACACACTTATGTGCTATTTTAACGGGAATTCCGAATTATAGTGTCGGACTTGTCAGGAGCCCATTTTCAAGGGATTGCGGGAGCGTGGAGAGCCCAGAACTTGTGACGTAACGGCCACTTGAGTGACTCGTTTTTTTTAAATATAATATCTTTATCTCACGATATTTTTAATGATATAGTAGAATGACTAGTTCCGTGGCGCAGCGGTCAACACGCCAGCCTGCGACACGGAGTGACCGGGTTCGATCCCCGGCCAGGTCAAGATGGAAAATGATCTTTTTCAGATTGGCCTGGGTCTTGGATGTTTATCTATATATGTATTTGTTATAAAATATAGAATCGTTGAGTTAGTATCCCATAACACAAGTCTCGAACTTACTTTGGGGCTAGCTCAATCTGTGTGATTTGTCCGTATATATTTATTTATTATTTTATTATTTATAATTATTTAGATCTTTCTGTCTTGTGTCACAGGTATAGCGTTTCATACAAGCGGAGTATATTTATGCCTAATGTTCCCACAAACAAACGAAACATGCATGCGTGCACTCGTCAATGTGTGAGTCAAGAATCAGGGTCGCCAGTCAAGAATTAGAATGAATTCAAGTACTAACGTACGTAAAAGAGATGTGAGCAACAGAATCAGCTAACCCTGTTTTTTAAACTGTTTAAAACACCCGTGACTGGGGGAGAGGTGCGGGGACGCCATATTGCGGGGGACGCTGCGACTCTTCGTTCTGTACGTTAGTACTTATATTAATTCTGTGTCTGTTCTCACTTCTTTCGCTCCACTTGCGAACCGCCGTCAGCTCCCAACTCGCGTCGGCCCACTCGCGCTAATTGTTACGATCCGCCTCGGAAACGCTTCGCTCTCGTTTCTGATAATTACAGCTGCTTTCCCAATGGAAAACGTCGCACTCGGAAGGAACGACGCCCAACGGTCCATATCGGCGGACACGCCGGTGATCAGTGGGGCACAACCCCTTTTCTCCCTTCTCAGCTCATTAAGGAGCGTACGAAAGCCATCTCTTGCATAAGGCGATTGTAGATGTGATAACGTGTAATCTCATTAGGCAATCTGCTATAAACATGCTCGATTTTTCATAGTCATCACGTTGGCATATATTATAAATAAAGATTAATCTGCCACTTAATGGTTCAGTATTTCGAAATGTAAGCGATAGACTGAATGGTACTTATAATCTAATAATAGTGAACAGGTACTTTCCAGCGTCGCACTCGGAAGGAACACCGCCCAACGGTCCATATCGGGGGACCCGCCATTGATCAGTAGTGCTTACCCCTAAGCTCAAAATGGGAGAGTGCGAAAGCCATATGGCCTGATAAGGCTCTTGCGTAATCAATTGTACAGCTGATATTATGAAATTTTATTTGAATCTCTGACGGAACCATGCTCGTTGCATCTTGCATATACGAGTACTATACACCGTGTATAGTACTATATAGCATATAGTACTATACACTCTCGACATTCCTTTAATGAGGTCCCTCGACCCGTCAAAACTTTACCTATGACACCAATGAAGCGGGCCGGCTGAATAGTATCGAATGGATATGTCATTTTTTTATTTGGGTTCCCAGCATGAATCCCATGGCTAAGTTGTTCATTTTGACGAGTTGAATCGCTTTTTCAAAGAAATGTCGAAGGTTATTTTTTACACTGAGTTTCACTCATTCATCATCCTCCTTACCTTATCCCATTATCTGGGGTCGTTCCACAACTCCCTGTTTCCCGTCATGCCCATGTCCACTCCCACCGCCCTGCCTTTTTCATGTCCTGCCTTACGCATTCCATCTATTCATTTTTGGTCTTCCCCTTCCCGGGTATCCACTTTACCTCCATCTCTAGCGCTTTCCTTGTAATATGATGGTCTTCTCGCTGAGAGAGCTTCACTCATTAAGGATGAAAAATTTTGTAGATAGAAAGCAACGACCTACGCTCCATATCGGCGGATACGCCGATATCACTAAGGGCACAACCTAAGTAGCTAATTATGGGAGAGTACGAAAGCCATATGGCTTTTGTAAACGAGGCATCATGGTTATGGATAGCATACACAATACAGGCGTCTCTCATCACCGGACAGATAAAGTAGTATGAAAAATTCACCATTCCGAAACTGAATGCTCCAATATTTATAAATATTATTAACATCAGAGTAGAGTGTACTTCGAATCGAATAATCGTATTGAAGAAGCGAATTCAATGGCTAAAACAGGAGACATGTAATCGAATGCAGGTCAAAGCGCGCCCCCGCTTATTGACTGATTTTGCATGATAGACATACGTAGTATCACGTCTTTTTCCCATGCGGCTACCCCGCACGCAGAGCCTATGTCTATAAGACCTGAAGGCCACGTTTAGCATGTTAGTGGGCATTAGGTGGAAAATGGAATCAAAATAGTGATGGTTTGCTAACCGCATCGCCTATTAACATGAATAGTCAGATTTTACCCATTCCCTCGATCGGTATTTACGATCTGCGCGGGAAGAAAAGCTGGTGCATACTAAGTTTTTTATTTTCTTTCAGCCTAGCATGGGAGTATGCATGATAGACGTCTTGCAAAATAACATCCGTTTGGCTGTAGCCACTGTAGCCACACACATTATTAATAATGGGTCTTTGTAAATTTAGACTTTGTAAATTTAGACGCGTAAATCAAGCTTACTGTTGTCCGTAAATACATGCAAAATTTTAGTTTAGTTGAATTTATCAAACCCGAAAATATACTCAAAACGTGAGTATGCAAAATTATATTTCATAGGTAAGGACCCGATATCTTAGTTCACTTACATAATGTTCTGAAATCAAACAGTACTTGGAGCAAAAAGCGTTTCCACTTCGATACTGACCATATATCACATTCCGTCCCTTTCTCTCTTTTAAGCTATCGCTAATTGTGAAAAAGAGATAAAAACACAACGGTAATTTTATTGCAGTAATATATTCTTAAGAACTAAGGCGTGACGCATATAGAGTTTTATGAAAGTTGCGTTTTGTTTTTTTTTTTATCATTTTGTTTTCTTCTTCTGGTCTATCGTCAGTTCTGACTGACGTTACATTTTACGTAGTGCTTCGGTAGAGTCAATCTATGTCAGATGATTTCACTGTAAGCCACTTACAGACACAAAAAGCAAGCATATGTCATAATAAACTGGTAAGTTTTTTCTATCTGGTAAAATTGGCGTTAATTTTATAAATCCACATTATTACTCGTAATGTGAATGGACCCTAAGAGCGTTACCGTTTGATGTGTTAGTGCAATGGCGTGACTAGATATATATTGGGCTAATAAGTAATAACTCATTGACAGGTTTATTAATCTGTAATTTATCAGCAGCTTATAGAAAACTCTTAAACACCATAATTCTTATCACTTCTAAACTGGGCCCAGATTCTCTTAATAAATTAAGATATAAAATATGGTGAAATATTTCGGCGCCGAGATTAAATTGTGCGGTAGCTCAGATGGCAGAGCATAGATCGTACATAGGCATAGGTCGCCGATTCAAGTCCCGCCCGCATGAATTTTTTAACCATATTTTATTTCTTAATTTATTAAGAGTATATCAAAATAGCATTGTGAATGCAAAATAAAACACCTATAAAAATATGGGCCCAGATTATTAATGATTTGCAGGTCTAACTTTTTTATGATATAGGAGGTAAACGAGCATGCAAGTTATCTGATGGTAAGCGATCAACGCTGCCCATGGACAACTGCTAAACCAGGGTGTGACAGGAGAGGAGTTGCGGGAGGACATTGGGGACAGGCATAAGGAACGGACATGGGGGGAAGAATGGGCATCCGGTTTTCACACTCACCGAGTATATCGAGCCAATTTCGATGCATTTACTGAAATGTTTATAGCATTAGGTATATACTAATAGCATGTGTATTGAGCTATATAATAAGCTTCCTTTGCAAATCAGAAAATTAGATAGAAAGTAGTTTAAACTATCACTGAAAAAACTATTTGTACTTTAAAACAAAACCGGCCAAGTACGAGTCTGACTCGCGCACGAAGGGTTCCGTACCTTTATCTATAATAAGTTTAAAATAATTAAAAATATATTATACTAGCTTTCGCCCGCGGCTCCGCCCGCGTCAATGTCGATCCCTCGGGAACAGTACTTTTTCCCGGGATTAAAGGTAGCCTATGTCTTTCTCCGTACTCCAGAGAACTTGTATGCAAAATTTCATGATGATCGGTTCAGTAGTTACGGCGTGAAAGCGTAATAAACAAACAAACAAATAAACAAACAAACAAACAAACTCACTTTCGCATTTATAATATTAATTAGGATGATGTTACTAAAAATGTATACTTTTCGCAATTTTTCTTTTATCTGTGGTGTAAAACGTTGTATCGTACCCAAATTTCATAATACCGAGTTCACGGGAAGTACCCTGTAGGTTTTGATTGCCTTGCAAATGTCGATTTACGGCATAAACGGCTGTATATTTTGTTTGCGTTGGCTTAGAAGTTTGATGTTTTCACAGCTCCAAGGGACAGTAAACTTTAGAAATTGATATGAATTTCAGCTTGATACCTCCACGAGTTCCTGAGAAAAAGGGACTTAACAGACAGACATTCAACAAAGTGATCCTACATAAGGGTTCCGTTTTTCCTTTTGACGTACAGAACCCTAAAAATTACTTTTTAACTTCGATTTTCTACTAAGTAAATTTTTTTATTATAAAATCGCACTGTATTTACACCGAATTGTATGAAAAAAGTTTTGATTTGCTATTAAAATATATAAGGAAAAGAAAAATTGCGTTATGTATTTCGCCAGGACAGGTAGTTTTATAATAAATACAAATGAAATGTTGCTAAAAGTAACAGCTTTCTGGGAAAATATAATTACAGTGACGACAGTAGTGTCGAACTATAATGCCTAAACTTAAATAAAAAGTTTCTATCTTAGTATAAATATTAATTAATTTGAACTCAGAATCCTTGTTCCTATGAACTGGTTGCTTTTATGCCTGTAACTGTTTTTTTCGAAAATAAGTTAGCCCCAAAATAAGATCGAGACTTGTTTTGTGAGATACTAACTCAACGATATGTTTTATAATCTATATGATCAATCTGAAAAATATAATTTTCCATATTCACCTGGCCGGTACATGCATCCGACAGCCATGCATGTAAACTACTAAGCAACAAAAGTCGTCGTAGTTAGTGAACTGTATATTAAATCATTAACATTGGCTGTGTCTGTTTATAAACTGAACGAGTTATTTTAGACAAAATGATATTACGCCAATACACCAATCGGTGCTTACCCAGGGACATCCGGTCATAAACCGGGAGATTTATGACAATAATAAAAGGGTAAGATGGGAAAAATAATGTGGCAAGCGTTTCAGCTTCGAACATATTAGTTAACTTCATGGCTGCCTGTACTTAAATTGTCCTTTTTAACACCCATCACAAAAAATGGAGTGTTATGAGTTTTCCCGGTTTGTGTATCGTATGGATGCGGTTTTTTGATATTGAAAGCAGGTTTTCTAGCGGTTGTTTACAAGATACAGGGATTTTCGTTTCGGAGCTGCGTTAGAACGAATTAAGTTAATTAATTATTTGTTACAAAATATAGTATCGTTGAGTTAGTATCCCATATCACAAGTCTCGAACTTACTTTGGGAATAGCTCAATCTGTGTGATTTGTCCGTATATATTTCATCATCATCATCATCATCAGGTCCTTTTTAGTCTCCACTACAGGAGCACGACCCTCTCTGTACTACTAGGGCTATACTAGGCCAGAGCAGCCAGAGGACTTGGCCTACACTCTCCACGCTGGCCAGACGGGTTGGAGAGGTGTCTTAGATGTTTATAAGCTTTGTTTAGCTTGTATTTCCTAAGTCGCCTTCTACGACATCCACGGGAAGACTTGGAGTGGTCCTATTCTACTCTGCCGGATACCACACAGCTAATATTTATTTATTATTTATTTAAGCCTGTAAACCAAATTTAATAAATCACCCTACGTGTTGTCTTTGCACAATTTCTAGGATAATACTTACACCTTTAACCTTTAATTATATTTCACCCAACTATCGGCTTAACACCAAAACCTTTGTCTCCTAAATTCAGCCCTTGTAAGATAAACCCTCGCCCTCCGAGACGTGGAAATACGCTTATCGCTTCGCCGTTTACGTAGCAAACCATTAATTCAGAATAGTATTAATAATGTATGAATGGTAGAATCCCTGAGATTCTACCAAGAGAGATAGTTATAATCATGTTTTTATGAATCTGATATATGAAAGAGTTTGAACTTTTTCGACTAACTAGAAAAGCAATATTACTTTAGGATCTACGAATAAGTAATAATTATTCGTAGTTCAGGATAGTTATAATTATGTGTTACTGAATCTGATATATGAAGAGTTTGAGCTTTCTCAACTTTATACTTCTTTTTTTTTTTTCAATTACTCTTTCTCAACTTATTAGTGTGTGTGGTGTGTTCCTACACATATAATCACATCAACACAATCTACATCATCATTTTTTAAGAACTATGTTCTTGTCGGTAACAAAATCTACAAAACACTTAAATTATTGATGCTATTTTGGTGGTATTTTAATAATTTGTGCAGATCAAATAATTTTTCAAATAAGACAATTGTTAAAATTCTTTTCCACTGGTGTTTTTGTTTGCATTGGGATTGGCCACAAAGTATCAGTCACAACACGCTCATTTCATCAATCATAGTATTAAACAAGGAACACGACGAACTACGAAGCTTCTAGACTGATACGCGTAAACCTATTACTTAGCTTTTCATTCGAGCTTGTCCCATGTAAATTTAAAACACATAAAGTCGACAATAATATTTTAATATCCCGGGAACATCCTTAGCACATTCCACGCCGTACCATCGAGTAATAAAGTGAGGAATCTCGGGATACAGGTGAGGAGCTCGACGTGATGGGACGTCATTCTACTATTTCAGTCTCTACGATTTCATTCCGTCTATGCTGGAATTCACGTTGACAATCCTCCTGCTCGCTCACTTCCACATCTAAAAAATTTACCGCCTTCACCGGCTGCTGTCTAAATACGAGTAAGACAGACCTATATACGAATAAAAGAAGTGGTATGGCTTTCTGTTTTAGGTATATACCTTTATTCCGCTCCCACCTCCGTCTTTCAAATCATCGTCATTTCGAGTAGGTGACACGGTCAATCTACCATGCACACCCTGGTGTCAGAGTTCTTCGGAACCGCCTCTCGGCCTCTGACGTGGTTCCTTTAACAACAAATGGCAGCCGGGACCAACGGCTAAACGTGCCTTCCGAAGCACGGAATCATCTTTATTTTCGGAGAATCAGGTGATTCTAGCCTGCAATGTCCTAAGCAAACTGGAAACAACTTAATAAAGTATGCTTCCCGTGGGAATTGAACCCACGACCCCCCGGGGAGTTAAAGAATAATATGTAATAACTAATTTAATTTATTAATTAAATTTAAAATATATCACAATGTTAATTTTGCATGCTATAAATGTAGCTGAATAAGTAGTTCAATCGTATTTTCCTTATTCATGAGCAAATAAACGCATTCATTCATTCATTCGTCAGACAAAAACAACGGGTTGCACTCCCAGAGTGCCGGCAGAAGTGAAAACTAGAACATTAACATTGTTCATTTTTGAATATTTTGGAATGTCCCGTGTCCGTCTTACGGATTTTCGATCAGGTCACGTGTCCTGATGCGAGTTTATTATCATTTTTACCCATTATATCATTGAAACTAACGTGAGATACAGACATTATCTACTAAAAACGGGTCACTCACGTGCTATTTCGTCGGGATTGCCGACTATAGTTTCGGGCTCGTCAGGAGCCCATTTTCAAGGCGAGTGCGAGACGCGCGGCGGAGTGTCCCGAAATCTTTTTACGGTCCCGAACAATTTTTTACCCATCCCAAAAAGTGCACAACAAAAATGTACATCATCATCAGGTATTTTTAGTCTCCACTGCAGGAGCATGACCCTCTCTGTACTACTAAAAACGTACAGTCAGAACATTTTTATATCCCGCGAACATCCTAAGCACGTTCAGCGCCATGCCACTGAGTAATAAAGTGAGGAATCTCGGGACAAACGTCAGGAGCTGTACGCGACAGGATGCCAGGACAGGAGCTCTACGATTTCATTCCCGTCGTCGATGCTGGAATCCACTTAGTAACGAGGGTCACGGCTTTTCTACGAATATAACGTTCATAGTTACCTATATTCCGCTCGAACAATATTTGAAATCTACTACCACTGGTCAACCAACCAAAGGTTTAAATTTTTAAGGTGGCCGCGTCGTTGTCGTTTTTTTTGAAATGATGATTTCTCTCATTTATATATAAATAAATAAATATACATAGGGCGCACTGTAAGTTTCCGGAACTGGCCACTTACATAAACAATATTTAAAAATTTATTGCAACATTTGAAAATAGAACTCTTTGGCTATAGAATGCAGTTTGTTTCATTTGACTGTCTTTTGTTTTTACCTTGTGGCGCCATTTAAAAAATTGTGTGTCTGCATCAACATGGATTTAACTCGGGAAAATTTTCGTAGTATAATTTTCTACGATTTTAAGTGTAATTTGACAGCTTAACAGAGCATCGCTCGGCTTGAAACAGCTTTTGGCAATGAAGCACCATGCAAGACAACTGTTTATAGCTGGTTTGCAGAATTCAAGCGTGGTCGTATCAATCTCAGTGACGAATCTCGCGATGGTCGGCCGTCCACCGCTGTGACCAACAAAAACATCGATGCTGTGCGCCGTATGATTGAAACAGACAGGCATGTGACCTACCATGAAATTCGCGCATCCTTAGAAATAGGCATGAGTCAAATACAATTAATCCTACACAAACATTTGGGTGTGAGAAAGCTGTGCTCGCGGTGGATCCCACACAACTTGACCGAGGCTCAAAAAACGGACCGCGTCACTTGGTGCAGTGCCATGCTTACCAGATTCAACGAAGGTGCGTCAAATTTGGTGTGGGACATAGTAACAGGTGACGAAACATGGATTTATTGCTACGATCCCAAAACAAAGCAGCAATCATGCGTATGGGTCTTTCAAGATGAGCCGAAACCAACCAAAGTGGCGCGCGTGAAAAGTGCATCTAAGCGGATGATTGCTTCTTTTTTTAATAAAACTGGACACGTGGCTACTGTTGCTTTAGAGAATCGTCGTACAGTGAATAGCGACTGGTACACGACCATTTGTTTGCCGGAAGTTATTGACTAACTCCGTAAAAATAACCGTAAACGCCGTATCATCCTGCACCACGACAATGCTAGTTCCCACACGGCCAGATAGACAAACGACTTTTTGAAGGCGAAAAATGTAGAACTCATGAGTCATCCTGCATACAGTCCCGACCTGGCACCTTGTGACTTTTTTCTGTTCCCAAAAATTAAGAACCAATTACGCGGTTAACGATTTTCATCACCAGAAGAGGCTGTCGAGGAGTATGAAAAACACGTTTCAGAGGTCACCACAGAGGAGTGGCACAAAAGTTTTCAAAACTGGTTTCATCGAATGAAAAAGTGCATAGACGCCAAGGGAGATTATTTTGAAAAACAATAAATTAATTTTGTACCTTTAATAGTATTTTTTCATATTCATTCCGGAAACTTATAGTGCGCCCCACGTATACGGACAAATCACACAGATTGAGCTAGCCCCAAAGTAAGTTCGAGACTTGTGTTATGGTATACTAACTCAACGATACTATATTTTATAACAAATACATATATAGATACACATCCAAAACCCAGGCCAATCTGAAAAAGATCATTTTCCATCTTGACCTGCCGGCCTATTTGCTAACTCAGTGACCAACGTTTTTATAGTCACTTCAAAATACATTGCGGGTTTCCTATGATTGACTATTTTTATTAAAGATATATAAAACGTAATGTACTTTGAAATGACTATCAAATCGTTGTACACTGAGTTAGCAAATAGGCCTGCTGGCCGGGGATCGAATCCGGTCACTCCGTGTCGCAGGCTGGCGTGCTGACCGCTGCTCCACGGAGCTATGTATGTATATATATGTAGATAATGTGGTAAATGTGGCCATAAAGTCTTATACATCTAGACCCTGTCTGCCCCGCAAGGGAAACAGACGCGATACTATGTATGTATGTATTACCAAAGAGATGTAAGTACTAATATTTCATCTCTTTGTATTACCAATTATTTTTCAGGATTTTTTTTATCTTTGAAAATTACATCACGAAGTATTAATATTTAATCTTTTTGTATTACCGATTCCTTTTTAGTTTTTATTTTATCTTTGAAAATTACCATACGTTTTACTTTTAGCAAGATTTAATTCCCCGAAAAAGTTCTCGGCAGGTTCTGCTCGTAATTAAATGAGGAATTACGGGAACACGGCACAGTAGTTCCACGATTTTATTGTCGACGTCACTGCAGGAGAAAAGAGGGCTGAATATCATATTGATAATGACTGTAAACAGCAGGCTTCTGCCGGCCTATTTGCTAACTTAGTCTACAACGATTTGATGATAGTCACTTTAAAATACATTAAGTTTTATATATCTTAAATAGAAATAGTAAATCATAGAAATGCCGCAATGTATTTTGAAGTGATTATCAAAACGTTGTACCTGTACAAATCTCAAGCAACTTTTTGACAGTGCCAGACAGCCGTTTATGCTCTGTGGGACCATAAATAAAGGAAGTAAACAAGTATTCGGGTGTCATTGCCGGGAACGATCTAATCTCATGAATATACGACATCTTTCATGAATAAATCTCATACAGTTTCCTCGCTGACAACCTTCGTGGCGCAGTGTTAACAAGTCAGCGTACAAGAGGCACGGGGTTCGATTCACAGCGTGGTGAAATACTTGTAGAGATTCTGAACATAAATGAACGTCGTGCTTTGCTGAAGCCATAAATTCTATTGCAATTCCAAATGTGCATACTAATGAGTACCTATAAGAGGAATAGGATACGGTGATGATATTCGACGTTCACGATTGAAGCGCGGTAGCTTAGTTGGCAGAGCGTAGGTCGTACATAGACCTAAGATCGTCGGTTAAAGCCTTGCCCTCGTGGATTTATTTTATCATATTATTTTTCTCTATTTAACTCTACACCGCTTCGGTCACCTGGTTTAAAAAAAAACGATTAAAAAAAAAATTAAGCGTGCAATTTCGGAGTTCAAAGAGTAGGAATAAGATAGTACACTACATACATAGTATCACATTTTTTTTTCCTTGCGGGGTAGACAGACTTGCAGTTGACAACGCATCAGCACCTCCTCTGGTGTTACAGATGTCCATGGGCGACGGTGACCAATTTCCATCAGGTGGCTCGTCTGCTCGTGTGCCGTCAAATATACATAAAAAAGACAGAGCCTAGGTCCATAAGACCTTATGGCCACATTAACAGGGCGTGTAAATGGAAAACGGAATCAAAATAGTGACGGATTGCTAGCCGCATCGCCTATTGACATGATTCCGCAGATTTTAGCCCAATCCCTCGATGGGCTTTTACAATCTGCGCTGGAAGAGAAGTAGCCGACACATTCAACGTTTTTTCTTTACTCCCAGACCAGCATGGAATGAATAAGATAGTATAAATATAAGTATAGTTAATGCTTAAAAAACCCTTATAATGTACTAAATACACACTGCTACATCGAGATATACTCTTATCTTTTCCTATTTGTTTTGCAAGCTTGCCAAACAGTGACGAAGGAACGCCGATGCGATCTTGAATTTTATTATACCCTTTTAGTACAAGGAAGAAAAGTACACGACCAAGTTTTCGGAACTGTAAGGGTAGTAAATTCTAATGCGAGCTCTCGGTGCGTGTTTGTCGGAAATGTCAAACATTTTGGGGACTAGGATACCCTTGTCGTATAAATGTAATAATATATTTTAACATTTTTGTTTTAACAGTTTTATTGCAGGAAAAATGGAATGTGTAATAAAAAAACCGGCCAACTGCGAGTCGGACTCGCGCACGAAGGGTTCCGTACCATTCTCTCATCTTCATCTATAAAAACGGTAAAAAAATAATGTCTGTGCCCCCCTTAAATATTTGTTTTATTTTAATTTAATTTTCAAATTGAACATATATAACTAAATATTCTGTAAAGTAAAAAAAATCAAGCGTCTACCGGTTGCCGTTATCAATATCGAGCAAAAACGTGCAAAAAAAATCACGTTTGTTGTATTCCATACACGCCTTAAATATTTATTTTATTCTATTTTTACAGAAATACATAATCTGTGAAAATTTCAGCTCTCTAGCTATAACGGTTCATGAGATACAGCCTTGTGACAGACGGACAGCGGAGCCATACTAATAGGGTCCCGTTTTTACCCTTTGGCTATGGAACCCTAAAAAGGAGTATCAAGGAGTATATTTAAAAATCACTACACAGGTAATAATTGATGTGGAATTCATATTCCTTTGTATGTACGTATATTGGCATTGTATATTTCACTTAAATCAGTTCAAATAAACGACGCTCAAATTAATATGCTGATAGTCTAAAGCAATAGCGTGACAATCGTGTCTCAAACTATTGAACCCTGTCAATGAAACTTAGTTTCAATGGGAACATTTAAAATCAATAAAATCAATACAGTATCGTACTGTCCTTATTTATGGCTCGACCTTGATTAACCTTTCGAAGGATAACGTGGCTTCAGTCACGGAATGTCTGATTCGCAAAGCGTTCACTTCTTTGTTTGTTTTTGTGTATGTGGCCAGCAATGGTGTCAAATTTTTCAAGCTGGCATCTGGGATACAGGCAACCTTAAATAAGGAACTAGAGCGATGACTGTAAAAGAGATATATATATAATACTAGCTTTCGCCCGCTGCTCCGTCCGCGTTAATGTCGATCCCTTGGGAATAGTACTTTTTCCCGGGATAAAAGGTAGCCTATGTCCTTTACTGTACTCCAGAGAACTTGTATGCAAAATTTCATGATGATCGGTTCAGTAGTTACGGCGTGAAAGCGTAACAAACAAAGAAACAAACTCACTTTTGCATTTATAATATTAGTAAGGATTAACTATAGATACATTATAAAACTATGAAAGTTCTTTAACAGGTCCCTGTTAAAGAACTTTCATATTTGTAAATTGATAAGTTTCATTTCGACTGAATTCTAGTATAATAAGTTTGAGGTATAAAACGTTTTGCGATAGAACTATTTGCGAAGTAGAGATGTCGAGTCGGGTTCAAATAAATATACATACGGAATGAGGATAGGAGTCTGGAAGTCGATCTATTAGTAGGCTGTGCAGCTTATTGCCTGTATAAGTAATAGAACCCTCGAGACGATTGGTCATGTAATTTGTGGTTGTTGAATGTGGAGTGTTGTGGTGGAATGTGTAATATTTAGTACCTCAATATTACTGAAAGGTATTGTTTAGTTAAATACTAGCTGTCGCCCGCGACACCGCTCGCGTGACGCGGGAACAGTACTTTTTTAGAAGTACGGGATGAAAGGCCTATGTGTTGTGATCCATCCAAGTAATACCTATCTGTCTGCAAAATTTCGTTAAAATCCGTTTAGCTGTTTTGGTATGATTAAGAAACTTACATCCAAACCTATAAACTGTAGCATTTATGATACTAGAAGGATAAGAAAGTAGGTACTTATTACTATTGGCAGTATAATAAATTAATCTTAATACATGTTATCCATGTAGAATAATAAGAAATAAAATAAATTGAGCGTAGGTTTGAAACAAGCCATAAATTCATAGATGATAAATTTAAAATGTTTGAAAATTTACGGACAGTGACGAACTGGCATACGATACGTTTATATGTGAAAAAAAAACAAGACAAATTGACGGCAGTGCTCCGAGTGTTCCTTTTTCAATCTGCTCGCCTATTGGCCCGATATACGTCACTTTGACAGCACATAACCATTATGGTTGTTTTATCTATGTTTTGCAATTTGTAGTTAAAATGTTGTTTTTTATTAAACGACTAAAAAGAGGAGGAGGTTATCAGGTAGTAGTAGTAGTAGATTTTTTCTAATGTTTGATACCTTAGAACTCTGTCATTTATCAACCGATTGTAGACATTCTTTTATTATTTGAAAGGGTATGCTTTAAAGTTGGTCCCATTTAAATTTCATTAAATTGTGTTCAGTAGTTTGATTGAAGTCGGTTATTTTTATATGAAAGATTATGGTATGGAAAGTTCTTTGATGAAAATAAAACTTTTAGTGTGATAAATAAATCAATAACATATGATAAATAATCACACAGATTGAGCTAGCCCCACTATACCGACCGCGTGTTTCGAACCTCTGAATAATACTGAAATCCTGGAATCAGAATCCCTAATGAAGTATAGAACTGCAAGTAAATGGTAAAAAACAAAAAAAAAAAGATTTGCCACCGACTCGAAAAGGAGAGGAAGAATTTTCCTAGCTACCTTTTTAGTGTAAAATATAAGCTTAGAGTTGCCTACAAAATTGAATAAAACATAGCGAGCTAAGTGGGTGAGATATCGGTGTGTTGGACGGAACTACGTGTCCTGGGACTTTACAGAATAATATAGGTAGTCCAGACTGTACTTAGAAATAAAATGTTAAGATATAGGTACATGTTCACTTAGCATTTCTTGAAACATTATAATGAAATAATCAACGGGTTGCAATACGGGCGTGCCGGCAGAAGTGAAAACTCCGCGCGGTAGAACGAATATTACTTGTTCTCCTACGCCGCGCCGGCGGTATCATGTCACGTCACGTGTCCGTCTTACGAATTTTCGATCAGGTCACGTGTCCTGACGCGAGTTTTACATTTTTTACCCATCCCAAAAAGTGCACAACGCCGCTAAAGAAATTTTCACTTCAAAAACTTTAATATTAAATTTTTTCCCGGGAAATTCCCTGTAATTCAACAGCCATAGCGTAAAATATAAGGTAATAAACCCTGCATTGCAATCATATTTTTATGAGTGCTCCCCAATAAATCCTAATTTGTTCATTTGAACTCGGCAAATATACGATATACGCGCAATATGAAGCACATATTGCCGGGAAATAGGGTATTACGGCCGTAATATCCGCAGCTTTGAAAGTTTCTTAATCGTTTTGGTCCATTGACGAAAATACTGTAAGAAAATATTTTGTTACTCGAATACAGTGAAGGCCAAAATGATATGTGTATCCGTTTCCGCCCGTACCTACTCAATGCAACAACTCAACTGATTTTGATAAATGATACGATTACATTCATTTTGATAAAATTATCATATAAATTTAGTTCAAATATTTACTCG
Organism: Elegia similella; assembly: GCA_947532085.1. Lineage (NCBI taxonomy): Eukaryota > Metazoa > Arthropoda > Insecta > Lepidoptera > Pyralidae > Elegia > Elegia similella. The sequence continues at coordinate 24,374,648 of OX383930.1, forward strand.
CGTTCGTAATCAAATCCAGAGTCGGTAAGCGCAGTAACTTGGTAAATTTAACAAATATTATATTTATAATATTACTGTAATTAAATAAGAGATGAAATTATTAAAAATCATTTTAGAGGCTTCTGATTATGAGAAAACGGGTCAATGGAATTATTATAAAAAAAAATAATGAAGCTTTATAATTTTTAACCTAAGTAACGTGTTAATAAATAACGAAAACATTTTTTTATTTTTTTTCAACTCCACATAAGGAAAAAGTTCTCAGAATCATAGTTTAACAATTACCGCACTTGCAATGTTAATGTTCGTGCTACAAAAAAGGTTAATTAACTAATGGATGACTAAATAAAAAAACGCGATTAAAAATTCTTGGCCCGCGTATATTGATCTATCCTGTACGCGCCTGAATTTTTTCAGTTCTTAATTTTCATAGTTTTTAATTAAAGGAAAGATGTGGACGTGGCTTGCGCAAGTCTGAGTAACTGTTTTCGGACGTATATTCAACTCTCTGGGAAAATTATAAATATTGGTCCTGCAATTGGGAGCTGGGACTTTTTTGGTAAATTTCCTCTTCCTATTGATGTTGAATTGTTGATTCAAATTTGATTTTTTTTAAAATAGTTCTTAAGATATTTGCGAAACACCAAACTCCTATTTTTTCCCATGTAATTGCTTATAACTTTAGCAATTTCTGCGAGCGGCCCTTGAATTTTCTCAAAAAATATCTACATGCTATTCCGAACCCAATGACATCTCAATCATAATTTTTGGAGAATACAAAAAAAATTGAGCATTAAAGAACATTTTGACTAGAGGCTTGTTTAAAAAAAAACAATTTAAAATTATTAATCCGGCTGGTAGATTATTGACAAATATTGGACACGTATTTTTTCTTTTCTTAATCAAACAAAAATTGATAAAGATATAGCCCGTTAAGTCCGCATGACGTCACTATCCGGTTCACTTCTTACCGTGCTGTTGCGTCATAAGCCCCCATTCCTGAACTTTGATTCGCTTTATCTTTATCATCTTTTGTTTGAATGAAAAAAGAAAAAATACGTATCTAATATTTTTCAATAAGCTATAAGACGGACTAATTATTTAAAATGGATTTTTTTACGAAACAAGCGTATTACAGCTACTCGTCATGGCTAGTTAAACGGCTTAGTTTGTAACGATCGATAAAGTAAAATTGAAACAAAGTATACTTTGAGCTGATAGTAATAATACCTTAGTTTTCATTTCACATAATCTGCTAACACACATCTGCCGTAGTGGTTATAAATTCGCCAAGAGCATAAATATGCGTTATTGATAACAAAGTTTCCGAGATATGACGTGAAGCGTTCTGCAAACACTGATGTCTATGTTGATGTTGAAGAGGGCTTAGCTCATACTTACGTAGGATTTTATATTCTCGGAGGTTTGCTTTCCATGGAAATAGCTTTGGGTAGGAAAATAACAACTTGTTTGTTAACTTAAGCCGTGTGGTTTCAGCCTATTGGACTACATCTCCTTTGCCTAATAATGTCGTACAAGACGAAACTTGCGACTTGGTAGCACTATAATCGATTATATAGAGTAATCTACTTCTAACAAATTACTGAACCGATTTTGATGAAATTTAAATGGACCTATCTGCATTCATATCCTTTTAAATAAAAAAAAGGATTTTTCAATCGGTTCATAAATGACGGAGTTATGAGGTAAGTAACAGTCATTTAAAAAAAATAATACTACCTAATTAATAACCTCCTCCTTTTTAGAAGTCGGTTAAAAATAATTAAGTCATTGTGTGTAAAATTTTAAAAATTAATTTAGTCACTTTTTTGAAATCAGCCTGCGCTTGTGGTCCCAAGCCAAAGGAGCACTCATACACAGGCTAATAACATTACCCTTACTTATGTCGTGGAGTCGGTAAAACGGTAGATTTTAATAATAGCATACACGCTAGAACGGTGTTAGAATACTCGATTTTCAACGTTTAAACTTTTCAATGAAACAAGTGCCCGTAACTACATAGTGCTGGCTGGAATATCACTACTGTTTATCTGCAAACTATAAAAACAATCATAGGAAGAAAGATTTACGGCTGTTTTATTCACCGCCGAGTTGCTTTGCAGTAAACAATGCAACTATTTCGCAAAACGACCTGCTTTATCACTATATTATTTTCAAGTACCTCCAGGCTCGTCTGGGAGAATAGAAAAACGGTCAAGTGCGAATCGAATTCGCAGGTGTTCAGTAAATGTTATTTTCTGATTTAGACCCCAGTTGAACCATCCATGAAGAATAAATAATAATGTCAACAGGCAATGGAGTTAGCAAGCCATTACTATTTAATTTCTGCTTTCCACCTTTAAGCCCTAAAAACACGCTAACTGTAGCCTTTGGGCCTTAAGGCCTTCAAATCGCTCTAGCTATAAGCAATGTATACGTATTATAAGTTCATTAAAAATGTTAAAATAAGTTGCAATTCAAAGTGTTATATTTTTAATATATTTTTAAATGTTGTTAGTATTTAATGTTGAGCAGCCCGGTAATACGGCATCTTCTTATATTTAATAGGCTTAAATGAGCCAACTAGTGCCATCCATTTTATTTATTTTACTGCTGAATCAGGGCACATTAAAAAAAAATCTAAAATTTGTGTATCGTAGTAAATCACTTGTAGTATTTTTAGTAGCTTAATATTATTTATTTATTACGTAATGTAATTATAATATTGTTATTATTTAAATATTGTTAAATAATTATATACCAAAATATACATTTTGGTATTACTTTTCATTATTTTTCAACAATTCTCTTAATTTATAAAAAACGCATAGAACCTTGGACTACGAATACCAACGCCAACGCCACAGTTGATGATACAACTGGGAAGACCCGAGGGAGGAAAAGTAACTGAAGATGTGTTATTTAATTTACTACGAGTATTTGAAGAACATGATTTTATTTTTACATGTACTAAAAATCACCAACAGACAATATTACGATTTAAGAAAACATAATTTTTATAATTCGCGAAATAACTTATGTCATTTTGCGAAAATAACCACTGCCTACCAAACCTACTTGCTTTCAAAAACCATAACTTAGATAAGATCTGTTATCTGATTCTCTAAAAAAATATTGCATGTATTTACGTCTGAACTGAATGATATATGGAGAAAATGGACAGAGTTGATAATTAGGAAAGTGACAGGGCAATTATTGTGTAAAGACCATTTGCGATGAGGCGTGACGGTTACGCACACGTTGTGATGGTGACATGGCGGAGAGAGTTTGTTTATTGTTGAGAATCGAGTCATGTTGAGAATCGAGTCATAAGCCATTGGCTTTAAGTCCGCCTTTACACTTGTAATTGTGTTTAAAGTGAAATAAATAAATAAAAAACTGAGAAACTGGTGTATTCTACCTTTGGTGCATTATGCCCCTGCTCTTGCCGCTGTTTGCCAAGATTTTTTAAACTCCTGAACGGTGGCTAACGTGTTAGCCACCGCTTCCCTCTATGCATTCCGAAATAAATGCATATGTTTTTTTAAGTAGCGGCATCCCGCCTGAGCCCGGGCCGTATTATACTTTGAAAACCTTACCGGAAAAATGCTCTATATGTTAGTGGAAACACTATCAAAATCGTACCAGTACTTTTCAAGATTAATCTGTACATTCAGACTTTAATTAATACTATGTATTGATATTGATTGATTCAGTTATTACTCGATTTCCAATAATTGAACACGTTCCTCTTTTACACGATATAAAAGAATAATCGATTTAAAAATAATATTGTTGAATTTTCATTATTCTGGGGCTAATCTTGATATACACCCTGTATGTCAAGATTAGCTCCAGAATAATGGTGAGGATCCATTAAAATGGATAGCAACAGTGTACGTACAGTCAGTGTTATATGCTTAAAATACTCCCCTTATTGTGTCTATTATATATTCCTTTTTACGTCAGTGTATCGTAATAATATACTTAAATAACTTATAAGTATATTAACTATAAAAGTCGTACCCCAATAGTAATATTATTGCATATTTTTTTCACCGAGTCCCGTATGGGTCTAGACTAGAATGATAAACTTAAGCACATGTCTTAGTTATATTGAGCCCCTTACTATAACAATTTTATGACTTTTAACGTTAGTTTAAGACAAGAAGACGGAATAATTCGGATAAATAAGCCTGTATAGTACTTATATGTAAAAAAAATTGTCGCTAAAAGTAAATAGGACATGAATATTTTTTCGGATTCCGCAAGGGTCTCGAAATGGGTACAAGCACATACATCAATCTTTTAGCCATATTGAAATGATATACTATAAAAAAACCGGCCAAGTGCGAGTCGGACTCGTGCACGAAGGGTTCCGTACCGTTTTTTTTTTAATTAGGCATTTGTCTCCCATCTCACCTGATGGGAGACAAACCGTTATCTATAAAACGGCAAAAATATTATGTCTGTTGTATGGGAGCCCCCATTTAATATTAATTATATTTTTATTTAATTATTTATTTTTAAAGGGAATATATAACTAAATATACTGTGAATATTTCAAGCGTCTACCTGTTGCCGCTCTCAATATCGAGCAAAAACAATAAAAAAAAATCACGTTTGTTGTATTTATTTTATTATGTTTATAGTATTTGCTGTTTTAGCGGCAACAGAAATACATCATCTGTGAAAATTTCAACTGTCTAACTACCACGTTTCATTAGAAACAGCCTGGTGACAGACGGGCAGACAGACAGACGGACAGCGAAGCGATATTAACAGGGTCCCGTTTTTACCCTTTGGGTAGGGAACCCTAAAAAGTAATGCCTTTTTATCGCAAGAAGTCGTAATAATTTGATTATTGGTTGTTCCTTTGTAAGAGCTTGCATCGCTGATGGTAATAGTGTTGCATGATTTTTTCACCGGATTCCGCATGGGTCTCGGCCTTCTTGTTCCGCTTGAATACAAGTTCGGTTCGCCGCAAATGCATGCAAGTATTTGTAACTGGGTGGGTGCTACTGGCCTGGATATGTCTTTCAAAGAGAAGCAGTAAATTTTATATACAGATCTTTTTCATTAACTCAATGTGTAAAATTATCCGTAAAACATTAGTAAAAATAAGAAATACAATATTCTTTTAAGTCTTCTGCTCTGACAGCTCCGTGGCGCAGTGATTAACACGCCAGCCTGCGACACGGAGTGCCCGGGTTCGATCTCCGGCCAGGTCAAGATGGAAAATGATCTTTTTCAGATTGGCCTGGGTCTTGGATGTTTATCTATATATGTATTTGTTTTAAAATATAGTATCGTTGAGTTAGTATCCCATTACACAAGTCTCGAACTTACCCTGGGGCTAGCTCAATCTGTGTGATTCGTCCTATATTTATTTATTTATTTTATTATTTATTCTTCCATCGTGTCGGTGGTTCAAAACATCTAAAAAAAGTAACTTAAACATGGTCAAGCGTCTTCAAGGCAGATATATTTCTCAGTCCTTTGTTATAGGCTGACAATAGTTTAACCCAAATACTACCTTTGGACATTGGCGGATTTGGTCATTTTGGAATATGGACATTCTGGGATTTGGACATTCTGGGATATGGACATTTTGGGATTTGGACATTTTGTACCTAAACTTTTTTGCCATTGCCTTCTCCATTTTACAAACTAGATAATAAGCTACTCGTGTGCAGGTTGCCTCACGATGTTTTCCTTCACCGGAAGTAGGAAGGGTCGACGAAAATGACCGTACTTTACTCAAATTGGTCTCCAAACGCAGAGGGTACGAGTACAAGCCATGTGGTTTCCGGCAGAGTAGAATAGAACCACTCCTAGTCTTCCCATGGAGGTCGTAAGAGGCGACTTAGGAAATACAAGCTAAACATAGCTCATAAACATCAATGAGACCTCTCCAACCATCTGGCCAGCGAGGAGAGTGTAGGCCAAATTCTTGTCTCCTCTGGCCAAGTATGGTTCCGGTAGTACAGAGAGAGTCATGTTCTTGCAGTGGAGACTAAAAAGACCTGATGATGACGGGTACGGGCCGGGCGGAGTTTGAACCCGGGAGTTTACCCTCATAGGTCGCGCTCTTAAACCACTAAGCCACTGCCACTTAGGTACGTACCTAATTCATTCGTGTAGTTACTCTCCCATAAATATTTTCATGATGAGTAGTTAGTGAGCAGCTGTTTCTCATAACGGGGGGTATGTGCGTCTCTTTCTAACGCCGATTATACTGCTTGAAAGCTTAACTAAGTAAATTTTTCGTAAAGTCGGGTGCAAAATTCTTACAGGAATAATAAATGTAAGTAAGAAGAAGGAAAGAAAACAATCACGAAAATACGAAAATAATGAATTTTGTAAACAGATACTCACTCGCCGCCATTTTGGTCGGTATCTTAGTAATTCAAGTAGTTACTCTGTACTTTTAATATTAGAGGAAAGTAACCAAATATGGAATAGTATCCCTAATTTGGAATACCGGCATTACTCGTAAACAAAGAATCCTAAATGCGATAAGTACTGATATTCCATCTCTTTCTACCTCTATCCACGTGCACCGGTCTTGACAAGTCAGTTGTGCGAGCGCTTTGGCCACGGTGGAGATGTTTTGTTTTGTCGCCGTCAGAAAACTTTTACGGGTACGTAATAAAAAATGTATTTTCCGTTACTTATTGTGAATGGTGTGTTTGTTATTGTTTCTCTACATTAATTAAGTGTTTTTGTGAAAGTATTAGAAGCAACATGTTATCTTAGTTTACTCATTTCAAAAATATTTAATTTATGTTCAATTATTTAAAAATGCCAAATATGGACTATGAATATGGACACCTGGATTTGTGACTTCTGCAAATAATTCAAGTTCTTTTTTCTATTTTATGAAAGTTCCTAATGCCAGTATTATAGTTACATTAAGTTTTGATTGTTTTATGTTGATTTTTTAATTTACGTTACTTTTTTTATAGGTTTATGCCTGAGTTTATATACTATTCCATATTTGGGGTACCTATTCCATGATTAGATACCTTTATGATTATTTTGTTTTTGAAAAAATATTATACTTAAAATAAATAAGTATGACAACTGGTTGTTACTTTGTGAAACGCAAATATATAATAAGATAAAATTACTAGTAAAAGGTTTTGATTTCAAATATTTGTTTTTTTTATGCCCATAAAACAAACCGGTATTCCATATTTGGTTACTTTCCTCTATCATTAGTAATTGAGCAGCTGTTTTTAAAAACATGACGTATGTGCGTCTCTTTCTGACTCCGATTACACCGCTTGAAAGTTTAACTAAGTCATATTTTCGTACTGTCAGATGCAAAATTCTTAAAAGGTTTTTTAAATTTTTTTCACAAAATCATTGTATTATTAAAAAGTTAAAACAATATTAATAAAGCAAGACTGAGGAAATATATTGCACGAATTTTCATAGAGCGAACACAGTATGTACATTTGGTTTCAATGAACAATTTATAGAAGTTCAAAAAACTAATTGAAAAATAAGAAATTTGAAATATGAATATAAAAAATGAATGTTAATTATTGTGTGATGTTCTGCCAATATACTAATGCAACACTCTGAGTAAGTTCGTAGATAAGGGATTAAACAGAATTTATATACATAATTAAAGTAGCACAGGGATCGTTAACTAGATAATCGTTCTACATTGAACGAGTAAATACCCTTTTATTAAGGACATAAATGACAGTATATGTTGTCACACTACAATTGTACCCCCGGGCCTCAAACTACCTCCATACCACAATTCATTCAAATTGGTTTAATGGTTGAAGCGTGAAAAGCTGACAGACAGAGTGAGTTTCGCATTTATAATATTAGTATGGATAGCGAGTGTTGACGACACTTGGTACAACAACACGGTTTGAATACAAATTAGAAAAAATATCCTTTTATTAAAAATAAATTTAGAAAATATTTTTACAAATAAGCCTCATAAAATATTTTACATTACTGAAAGCCGCCCCAAAATCAGCGCTTAAGTCTATAGTTACTGGAAGACTCTGAGATTAGCCCCTTGTGTTATTGGATTTAATCACTAAATAAAGTCTTTTTCCGTTTCTTTTTCCTTTATTCTTTGAATTTGGTAGTATATTCAGGCTAATCCAAAATTAATTGGGACTTTCTGGTTCAAAGCCTGAGATTCAAGATACTAGATTATGTACATAACTCCTCTTAATACAGTTATTGTGAAGGCCGAGCAAACCCAGCAAAGCCGCGGTAATTAATTGTGATCCCACTGCTAAGTACAATAAACCACCGACTTGAGCTTTCTGTTCCGGTTTCAGTATTCATTTGTACAATTTCTATCTTTTAAAGTGAAACTTTCATTTTCGGTTCGTTAAGCCTTTTTGGGTAGTAGGAAAATATTTGAAGAAAATATTCCTAATATGAATGTAGTGTTGTCATAAGTATCGATATGTTTAGGTTGCAGCCTAGTAAGGCGATTTGTCCGCCAGATGTGTACAAAAAAAGTATTTTTTTTAGTTTTGTTTGAATTTCATATGACTTTTTTGTTTACACATTTCATTCAATGAGACTAAAAGTAACAAGGAATATTAACATAATATTAGCCCAAATATGCAAAGCCACCTTATTTTGCGCCGTTTATTACGGTCCTGTTCTAGCTGCAAATAATGTTACTAATATATCTATATTTTATTAGATTTGTAATGTAATGTAATTTAACTAATAATATCTATATTTTTAGATATTCATGAATTTTAATAACATTTTAAAATTTCTCGCTATTTATATTTGTATTCTAAAAAGGTTTAGGATTTTTAATTTGTCCTTTTTTTATTTAAAAAAGTCAAAATGTATTGTGTGTACGAATATACGCGAGTGCGTAAGTGGAGCGAGTCCACAATCAAGCCGAGTCCGTAATGAAACAATTTCTGAGCATTGCACACCACAAGACAGTGAATCTCAGAAGAACATGCGTGTCGCTAGTTATATTTTATTATCAACAAGATTTTTTAAAGAAAAATACAACCAACAGCCCTCACGACCTTATTCGTAGCTTACGAAGAAGCAAAAAGTGTCCATGCTGATACGACAAAGTTATTTTCTTATATTCCATGTTTTATGGGAGTAAGGAATCCTACTTTGAGTGTCAGTCAACGAGATAGGTGAAATAAACGACCAAAAAATGTTCTCGGGTGTTCTAAAAGTCAAGCAAATCATATTTGCTATTTTATCCCAGCCAAAAAAATATAATAAACATTGACGCAATCTCTTTATTATGTTAGATTCCAAAGATATTTTTTTCTCCATGAAATATGGAATGGGGAAGGCAACTTTAAGAGCCCGCCATATGCCAGGCGGCGTGGCGATACAAACGCGGATGGTCTAAACGCGTTGGCTACTTTGGATATTTTCGTTTTTTAGGAATATTCAAGGGTTATTCGAAAAAGAAAAACATATGATGGCTGCCTTATCTGTAATGCAATAATAATCAAAAGTTTCAAGGTTAATTTTAATGTATTTGGTGAATAATGCTATATACCGAGTAAATTAGACGTGATTTGGAGGCAACTTTGCAATTTTTTTCTATCGCGAAAATTTAACGCAATCGTGTTTTTGAGTCATATAGTTACCAGAGTTAGTCCTGAACTTTGCTGCATTTTTATTTCAACTTGAGTATTTAATTAATAATGATATAACAGTCAATCATGCAAAGCAATGTGAGGTAGTACGGGCCCTTAAGACAAATATTCTTGCCAAAATTATTAATTGTTTGCGTTTCTTTCAATATTATGACACCAACAAGACACTAGCTCTATTAAAACACATTGTATATACAGCATCAGTTCCGTGCTTCGCAAGGCACGTTAAGCCTCATTAATGACAAGCGTTAAGCTTTGTCAGATGCCTTTAGGCAGCCTGAAAAATCTGACACCCACCAGTGTTGGCCACTTACTCACTCAAAAAACAATAGTATCAGTTCTGTAGTCTCTTTATTTTGTGACTGTAACATAGCATAATGTTTTCATCGCTGTCACTTATGTTTTTTTGTTGCGAGGCGCTTCGCTTCTAAACATCATGTTGTTTATACTTATATGACATATGTACATCTCTATGCTACAGGGTGGGACAGAAAGACGATTTGTTGTCAATGCCGACCAATACACAGCCAAGATTTTTCCTCACTCAGCTGCAAGGGTTTATATATATAGGCTTCATAGCCAAGGACCGACTTGTAGAAACATATCGCACCGCACTTTTATAGAATCGTGCTCAGTCGGGTCAGATTAGGAAATTATTTTTTTCATTTTTTACCTTTTTTCTTACATTTCCATATTCAATTAGGTATTCCGATTCCAGGAGTATAGCGCCGAGGGCCGAGGTGATATTCCATGGCTGCACACAAGTTTTTTTTGTGGGATACATGAAGAGAAGAGTTTACGATAATATGTAACCACGATTCTTCAGTTGAAGATTTAAGACCATTCGAGTAGACATCCCACGTTTTTAACAATTTCAGCTCCAGATCAGACAAGCGTTTGTCCCTGATGGTGCACATGATGATATTATTTAAAAACATTATAAATTACCTGGACCGTTTTTATTTTATTAAAATTTGGCTTTTGGCCTTTCCTTAGCGTACATCTTATTACTACCTAATGAATAAGAAAAAAATAAATATTTAAGGTGGCTCCCCTACAACACACGTGATTTTTTGCTTGTTTTTGCTCAATATTGATAACGGCAACAGGTAGACGCTTGAAATATTCACAGAATATCTATACATATAATAAAACAGTAAAAATATTTTGTCTGTACATTTAGAATTTTTGACTGAAATGGATAGAGGGACACTTAAAAAAAAATAATAGAAGGCAAAAAAATTTTTTTCGAATCTCTTGTCTGTCTTTCTGTCTGTCTGTCTGTCTGTCTGTCTGTATGTATGATCACGATTATCTCCGAAAATACTGAACCGATTTACTTCAAACTTTCACCAATTGCTTTGTTTTAAGTCAGCAAAACATTTAAAGTTTGTTTCGTCAAAATCGGTTCAAAAAAAAAAGTTATCGTCATTTGAATGAACTCAAGGCGTTAGTTTGCCTGCAAATATACACGGTGAATTTTTTATCGTTTTGGGCCCTTAAAGGGGTGACTCAGACCATCAAAATGAACAACTTTTCCTATGGGAACAACGGTTCCACCAATGCCGGGAACTCAAAAAAAAATTCGAAATTCCCATACAAACTGGCCGGCCGGTGGGACTCTTTTGTATGGAAATGGCGAATTTTTTTTTGAGTTCCCGGCATTGGTCCCCTTAAAAGTTGTTTACATTGATGACCTGAGTCACCCCTTTAAGGGTCCAAACTGTTCCTGAGGGATGGACACTAACGGCGTCGGCGTGGCCGCGGGCAAACGGCAAACCAACCTAAACTGCTGCGCCTAGAAACTTGAAATTTGGCACAGTGGTTCTTTTAATGATGTGAGTGAGCGCTAAGAAAGTATTTTTAAGAAATTTAACTTCTAAAGGGGTAAAATTTATATGGAATTTTCTCATTTCTGGACTTAGTAGTATGAAAGTAGGTATATAAGTTCTAGATTAAAATTAAAAAAGATGTGTGTAGGTAGATGAAATCTGCTAAATTCCCCCCTTAAGGGGTAAAATGGGTGTGGATGGATGGTATAAACTTTGTATGGAAATTTTCTCATTTCTGGACTTAGACGTATAAAAATAAGTATATAAGTTCTAGGTTACAATTAAAAATATCTGTGAAGGTAAAATGGACGATATTTTCCCCTGTAGGGGTAAAATAGCGGGGTAAAGATTGTATAGGAATTTACTCATTTCCTGACTTAGAAGTATGAAAATAGGTTAATAAATTTTACGATTACAATTGAAAAAGATCTGTGTAGGTCAACTGGAAAAAAATCCCCCAGAAGGGGGGTAAAGTTGTTTTGGACATTTTCTCATTTCTGTACTATGAATTATGAAAATAAATAGGTATGTAAGTTCTCGATTACAATTAAAAAAGATATATGTGGGTGAAATGGACTGAATTCACTCCTAAAGGGGTAAAATGAGAGGTTAAAGATTTTATGGAAATTTTCTCATTTCTGGACTTAGAAGTATAAATAATATCCATACTTCCATACTAATACTAATATTATAAATGCGAAAGTAACTCTGTCTGTCGTTTTTTTACGCTTAATTTGGTATGGAGGTGTGAGGCCCAGGGAAGGACATAGGGTATGTTTGATTCCTGGAAATTCTACTGTTCCCGAGGGATCGACACTAACGCGGGCGGAGCCGCGGGCAACAGCTAGTTTAGTTATATATTCACTTTAAAATAAATAATTAAATAAAAATAAAATTAATATTAAAGGGGGGCTCCCATAGAAGAACCTTTCGTGCGCGAGTCCGACTCGCACTTGGCCGGTTTTTCTTACTTATAGGTGCCAGACCTTTAAATATTTAAACCTAATTTAGTAGGATCTATAACGTGATCTTTGTCTCCATTCATAAAGCATAAAAATCTAATTTCTACTCTCCAAGGGCTGACTGTATGCTAATTAGTTCTCGGACTTCTGAATAATCTACTAGTCCGGAACATTTGATCAGAAAAACCCAGAAGTCATTTACATAATTGCTATTGGTTTCAATGTAGTTTTAGAACTCAATTATCGTAAATCTATCTAGAAGAAGTATATGAATATGAAAACGCCTTAGTATCTATTTCAGTTTTTTTATGTAATTTATTTGTTTCTTTGAGGCAGTTGTTCAGTAACATGGAATTAGTCTATGCATAAAATAGCGGCAAAATAAAAATAAATAAAATAAAAATATTTTATTTCAGATAAGTAATGATCCATAGTCTATTATATTATATTATAGCAAAGACATGTGAAATTTTGGTAGGCATCCACGTAGCTCTTTGTTAGGTAAAAAAAGGTAGAAACAATATAACAATTTTCTCGATCCTCTCAAAACAATAATTCAATCGGTACCATTTATTCCTAACAAGTGACCCGCCTTCGCGCGGGTGCAGTGTAGATAATATTTTTTTTTATATGGGCAGTAAATTATGCATATAAACATCTTGAATTACTCTATCTATTGTTAAAAACTACATTAAAATCCGTTGAGTAGTTAAAAAGATCTGAGCAAACAGACAGCGGAAGCGACTTCATTTTACACTATGTAAAGATAAGGTATAAGGACAGGAATAAATATGAAACGCCTTATGTAAATTTTCGGGCATACATTTCAGGAATATTAAGTCACGTCAGCTCGTCTCATTACTTGTACGAGAACATCTTGTCATTTACCGTTTCTACATCTATTTCAGGCAAATTGAGACATCTTTCTCACGTTTATGTCGTTATGGCGAACCTATAGACATATTTTTATGTGTTTTATTTCGCATTCACAATGCTATTTTGATATACTCTTAAATTAAGAAATAAAATATGGTGAAAAAATTTTATGCGGGCGAGACTTGAACCGGCGACCTAGGTCTATGTACGATCTATCCTCCCTCTGCCATCTGAGCTACCGCACAATTCAATTATGGCGCCGTAATTCTTCACCATATCCCATTTCCCCTTATACGTATTAAAGCTTACGTCACCCACACAACTACCCGACTTTTACAAGTGAGGTATTTGATTCAACTCATTTTACAATGAATTTGAGTATAGACATAGTCCAAACTGCACACATAGTTTTCTTCGAAAACTGCATGACATTATAAAATGTCCTCCGGGTCTCAAGGAAACTATGTACTAAACAGGGTTTTGACGGGTTAAAAATATCTGCTTAAAATATTGAAAATGAGGAAATCAATACTTGACTTACATACATATGATTTCAACGGTAGTACCCTTCTTGGCTTCCTATGTCCCCCCGTAGGAGTTAAGAGCAGATACAAGTTGGCGCCACTGGTTTCTTTGTTTCACTCTAGGTGTATCCCAGCTTCTTTGCCGCCACGTTTGTACAGGGCGGCCGCGCCCGTGGCCGCGCTTACGCTTGCCCTGCGGATACCAGTCCAGCCGGCCTATTTGCTAATTCAGTGTACCACCAATTGATCGTCACTTCAAAATAAATAAATATACACGGGGTACAAAAAAAAAAAACAAAAAGATATGCTCTTTGACTTTATCAAAAACCGGCATTCATCGAGATGGCTACACCGCCGCGTAGGTTGTAGATTTTTTTTTGGCGCGTACGTGTAACTAAAATGTATTCTAACGACTAAAATGTATCTCCTTCTTCTCCCTTTGTTTCAGAAGTGACTGTGACGTACCGACGCGGGCTGCCCGTCATCACTGTGCCACTGCCGTCTCGCCGAGAGCTATGCCGGTTCACCCTGCGCCCTGTGTCGCAGACGGTCGGCGATCTTTTAGAACAGGTAAACTAGTCCCACCCGCCACAAGCTGTACGGAAAGAAAAGTTAACCCTTTTCAGGCCCATAAATGAACCACTACCCATGGACAACTGCAACACCAGGGTGTGACAGGTGCGTTGTCGGCTTTACAAGGAGTTGTGGGAAGGAAATGAATGCAGAGGTAAGGATGGAAGGACGGACCCAGGCTCTCTCACTCACCGAACGAAGCATAGAAGCGGTGAAGCTTCTACTCAGACGTCGATTTTCTGTGAGTGTGATACTTCCCCGGACGAGCCGGCCCATTCATGATACTAGCAATTCATTTTGTCAGTAGCGTGGCTCTACCACGACTAGAACTGGGGCAGTTGCCCGTGGGCAGCGCTGATAGCTTTCCATCAGACGACTCACTTGCTCGTTTGCCGCCCTATACCATATATTTTAAAATATTGTGCTCACAAAAACGAAATAAGTAAATTTAAATGTTAAGATAATAAGGCTTATTTATACACAATTGTTGTCAAATCTGGCATGAATTATGAAATAAGATTGAAAAGATTTATGTCCCGGATAAAAATCTCGGGCGGAACGAAATGGCTTAAATTCTTTGTCGAAATGTCCGGGCGGTTTAATGAGGCCTCTTAAGCAGAGGCAAATTATTACAAAAAATCTTAATTTTATACTTATAAATTTACTGGCTTGCGCTTAGATGTGATTTCATAGTTTTCTTAGAGTAGTGTTATCTTTATTTACTAAAACTAGATTTTAATTATTAACTAAAACCAGCTGGGTAGTCAAATCAACTCAAAATGTTTAATAATATTTTTTCATTTGAACACTTATTAATTGTTATATTTTATAAACTCTTATAAAATTAAGAAATAAAATATAGTGAAAATTTCCTTGAACCAGCGACCTAGGCCATCTATGCTCTGCCAACTGAGCTACCGAATGATTCCATCTCGGCGCCGAAATTCTCCACCATATCCCTATATAATTTATTAAAGGAATAAATAAAATAAAAAATAAAGAGTATATCAAAATAGCATTGTGAACACAAAATAAATGACTTGCAAAAAATATGTATTTTAAAGTTAGAAAACAATGAGAATATTGTTGTGTATGGTAATATGTTTGGAGAAAATGAGGACAAAAGTGGTATATTAGAACAACTGTAATGAAGACATGGGCTAAACATTCCAGGCAATCACAAACACCGTGAAAAGCCGCCCACAATCCGACCCCGCTCGGCCCGACAGCCCTTTGCGAAAACACAAAAGTAATTTGTCAAAACGATTGTCTTTTTCATCGTGTTTATGCCGACTGTACACGCCTCTGAGGTCCCGACTTTGTCATAGCCTATTGCTCTATCTATTCACAAATAATGAGACAACTTTTATGCAGTTTGAGGTAATAATTTATTATAGGAGTGCGAGTCATTGCATAGGAAGCATTCATAAGGTATAAAGTTCCGATAAATGCCTCCCGACCACAAAATATCAATGCTTTATAAATTCAGCCTATTGCGCTATTCACATATAATAAGACAACTTTTTTGCAGTTTGAGGTAACAATTTATATAGAAGTGCAAGTCATTACAGGAAGCATTCAGAGATAGAGAGAAGGTATAGAGTTCGTAAAAATGCCTCCCTACCACAAAATACGTCAACGTGAGATCGTTTTGTATCTGTTACTCACGACAGAACTATAACGGTACATTTTGTCTATCTATATTTATGTGCTACATTTTATCCGCGACTTCGCATGAGTGAATATATCCCTTCAGGATTAATATTTTGTAGGTGAAAAGTGTCCTATGTCTCAGTACTTTTATAAACGTAAATACGCAGCAATTACAATCTTATAATGTCGCCCCGCTTAACCCGACAGCCCTTTCCGAAAATAAAAAAGGAATTTGTAAAACAATTTTCTTTTTCGTTGTACACGCCTTTGATGTTCCGACTTTGTAATAGCCTATTGTGCGATTCGCAACTAATAAGATAACTTTTCTGCAGTTTGAGGCAATAATTTATATAGAAGTGCGATTCGTTCCAGGAAGCACTTAGAAAGAGAGAGAGAAGGTATGGAGTTCGGAAAAAAATTTACAACATATATCTATCATCATCATCATCGTCAGCTTTCCACGACCCACTGCTGGGTATAAGCCTCCTTTTGTCTGCGCCATTCTTCCCTATCACCAACAACATATATCTATATGTTGTAAATTTTTTCTGTACATCTGTACAGTGCCCGATGTTTCAGTACCTCTTAAAACGTTAATTGTAATTAAAACATGGGTTAAACATTTCCAAGAATCACAACCTTATAATGTCAACCCGCTTAACCCGACAGCCCTTTCCGAGAACACAAAAGTAATTTGTCAAAACGATTTTCTTTTTCATCGTATTTATGCTGACCCTACACGCCTTAGGGTCCGTCCCCTGACTTTGTAATAGCCTGTTACGTTTTCACAAATAATGGGACAGCGTTTTTGCAGTTTTTGTGCGTTGTACGGGACGTAATATTAAAAGAATCATTTCTATGGGAGTGCGAGTCATGACATGACGGAAAACGTTCCATTTACCATCTTTTGTGTCCCATACATCAGACAAAAAGAATTTTGACTTTGAATATAGTAGCAAATGCTTCTAAGATGGCTAATGCAAAAGTGACAGGAGTTTGCTGACAAAATTGCCTTTATGAAGAATTGCCATTTATTTAAAGGTAGGTGCTCTAAAGCATTGCTCCTTTATAATGTAGTAAAAATATGGTGGGTTATTTTGTTTCTAATACCTCAAAGTTTATTTAACGACCACAATTCTTCCACATAACCGCGAGAGCAAATATAAAACTTTATGTGCCAGCTGCATCTCTTACTAAAGTTTTAATGTCCGTATTTTTAAATGTTTCCGGTCAGGTTAAGATGAAAAACGATGTTATTCAGATTCGCCTGGGTGATGGATGTATATCATCTAAAATATAATACATATCGTTGGGTTAGTATGCCAAGTATAGATTTAAATAAAAATGGCGACTTACTTACATGATCCCACGACACAAGTTCACAACTTGTGTGGGGCTAGCGCAATCTGTGTGAATTGTCCTAAAACAATTCCATTTATTTATTCTCCATGGGGCATACCGCAAACCGCTTAGAACCATGGTCGATAGGACAGAAAGGTTGTCGATTGGTTACCTGAGTAAAGTCGTAGTGAAACGTTGGAAATCTTCGTGGGAAGCCTATGTCCAGCAGTGGCCTTCTTACGGCTGTTTAATGCATGTGACGAATTTACTTTCAATGTATGAAGTTTCAAAAACGTGACGAATTAATCTTTGTGGCAAATTTACAACAACACATTCCTATCAGCCGTGATGATTATTTATTTTTTCTTTTCAGGTGAAAGCGGAAGACCGCGGGGTGGAGCGCGCCGCAGCCCTCGCGGCAGACGAGCGCGTGCGCATCGCTGCGAGCGACACCGTGGAGTCTCTTCTTGAAACCGACTTCCGGTTGATCATCAACGACACAGAGTATTATGTTAAGAGCCCTCCACAGGTGAGTGCAACTTGATTCCTTTACTTACTTACCGGATGTACGAACAGACGTTGCGAAATTATAATTATTCTATTTCGCGTGTTGGCTCCTGAACTTACTCTTAAGATGAATTTTGAAGTTCTGCAGCAGCGACACTAGCTGACAGTATTAGTTACTATAGGTTTGTATGTAATAACATTAAAGTTCAGCCGGCAACAGGTGCCCTATTTTTAAGCTTTGTGCACCGAACCCTGATAAAAGGACTAAATTTAAAAAGAATTCTTCTTATTTGACCTGTCGGCCTATTTGCTAACTCAGTGTACAACGTTTTGATAGTAATTTTTAAGTACATTACGTTATAAATATCTTCGATAAAAATAGTCAGTCACAGGAAACCCGCAATGTATTGAAAAGTCACTATCAAAACGTTAGTCTTCCACCTGATTGAATAAAGGATCAATGGAAACGCTATTGAAATAATTTGAATTAGTGATGACATGACACCATGTAATACCTATGTCTAACAAAATAAATAAAATCTGAATCTGATTGTTTCTGATTATGTGAACGGCGGAGGATGTGTTTCGCGCGTCTCTTTTATGTTTGTTTTAATGGTTCCGTACCCAAAGGGTAAAAACGGGACCCTATTAATATCGCTCCGCGGTCCGTCTGTCTGTCTGTCTGTCCGGCCGTCTGTCACCAGGCTGTATCTCATGAACCGTGATAGTTAGACAGTTGACATTTTCAGCGTTGATGTATTTCTATTGCCGCTATAACAACAAATTCTAAAAAATAGAATAAAATAAATATTTTTTCCTTGTTTTTGCTCGATATTAAAAACGGCAACAGGTAGACGCTTGAAATATTCACAGAATATTTAGTTATATATTCACCTTAAAACTAAATAAGTAATTTTAAAAAATATATTAAATATGGGCTCCAATACGACAAATATGATTTATTTGCCGTTTTTATAAATAACGGTACGAAACTCTTCGTGCGCGAGTTCGACTCGCACTTGACCGATATTTTTTATTACCTCGTATCTTCCAATCGACTGGATGAATATCGTTGGTTAAAGTATAGTTAGGTTCGTCTAAAACGCATGTGTCCTTCGATAGATTTTATCGAGATTTGTCATTTATAAAGGACATGAAAATATTTTTTTTTATTTGGAAGTTTAGGTATACTTCTAGTTTCGTTTATCTATTGAACGAACAAACGAAGTCGCGGGCAAATGCTAGTTAGATATATGGAGGCTTACTTTCGGCCAATCCATCGTGCGGCAATTAGAACATTTGCCAAACATAAGCAACATAATCAGGCTCATTGTGGCTTGTTTGCTTATGCATATGTCTGCACTTGTGATTTAAAATAGAGACTGTATAGAAGTAGACCCGTAGTAGATTGCTATAACGTGTCTACCAGAGCGCCCACAGAAATATATCAAGATAGAACGGCGATGCCAGGATTTTGCTAAGGAATCTCGCGTGTCAGTTTCAAGCCGCGCCCCCAATTTGACGTCATTACTAGCGAAAAAGTAATGTGAGATGCATAAAAATAAATAGCGTCATAGCGATAAACAGTTTTTACAGTTAAAAACCGCGGATTGAATCATGTGTTCAAGTCGGGACGTGCACGCTGACTGAATGAACGCTTAAGAATGTTGCACGATCGTGCAAGATTGAGACACGCGTGTACAGCCCACTTAGCCGTTCTTTCTTGATATATTTCTGAGAGAGCGCCAGATCGCCAATAAGGCCTTATGGGAAGCACCATTAAGTGAACCAACTAAAAGTGCTGCCTCTGGTGCCATCTACCTAATGTGGCTATGATAAAGATAAAGTCATGACGTTATGTCTAATACGTGGCGCATGATATGGTTAAGACATGCTTTGCGTCTTCCTCCGTCGTGTCGCTAAAATATAATTATTACCTAATCGCCTTTATCTCCTTGACCTAAGTCAACAGCCCAATTATCCCTGGAAAAGATCCTCCCCTCGTGACCATTTACACCAACCAGACACAGATAGGAACCGTTATAGCTAAATGTCGCGAGATATGTCTACAATAAAATGCGAACTCGATTGCATGATTCATCCATAAGAACAATTTATCTTTCTTGCTAGCGGCCCGCCCCGGCTTCGCATAGGTAGATATATCTATTTATTCTATAAACTATGTTCATCAGGCATGTAAGATCCCAATGGTAAAGGAATTTTCTAAATCAGTCCAGTAGTTTCGCAGCCTATTCAATGCAAATAATCAAATCTTTCCTCTTTATAATACGTACCTATTTGTGTAATTAAAGATAATGGGACAGAATATGAATTAATGTTCTAAGGAAATAATTAGATATAACAGTTATTATCCATATGTGTATCTCTGTATTTTGTATTTGGGCTTAGTAGTGTAATCGTAGAATACATTTTGAACTTGTGCCGCATTCGCTTAAGAGTAAGTACATACGTGTAGGAGCTATTTCATTAACTACTAAGAATAGTTGATGCAGTATATAATGTTAACAAAAAATATTTTTTCAAATCTATACTAATATTATAAAGCTGAAGAGTTTGTTTGTTTGAACGCGCTAATCTCAGGAACTACTGGTTCAAATTGGAAAATATACCATTTTATGAGGAAGGCGACCAATAGGGGCTAAGCATCAATAAAAAATGATTTGAAAACGGGGGAAAATTATTCATCTATACTAATAAAAAAAAACGAATCAGGCCTCTTTAAAAATTAGTAGTTTGATTGAAGTAAGTTTGTTTTTATATGAAAGATTATTACATTCGACAATCTCTATTCTTATATTGACCAAAGCTTTTTAACTGATTGGTTTTAGGAACATCCGCATGTTCCTCTATTAATTTTCATCGTCAAAAGGCGCCTCTTAATTGAGGAAGTATGTACATCGCCTACCTGTTCCCTTAGAGAGCTAACTTAGACGATTAGCAGAATTTAATTTCCCGACGTGACTAAAATAATAAGAAGCTTTTTAATAATAACAAACCGTTAATTGAGTAGCGGTAGTTATAACGACCTTATTCACGTTATTAGCTGAATTAACAGACGCAGTAATAGCATCGAGGAAAATGATAATGGACTCGTTTGAATTAGTGTTTTTAGGGTTCCGTACGTCAAAGCTGAAATTCATATCAAATAATCAGGTTTACTGTTATGGCTAGCTCCGTGGCGCAGTGGTTAACACGCCAGCCTGCGACGCGGGCCCGGGTTCGATCCCCGGTCAGGTCAAGATGGAAAATGATCTTTTTCGGGTTGGCCGGGGTCTTGGATGTTTATCTATATATATATATATGTATTAAAAATATAGTATCGTTGAGTTAGTATCCCATAATACAAGTCGTATATATTTTTTAATTTGTTTATTATTTACTGTCCCTTGGAAAAAAACAAACTTCTAAGCCAACGCAATCTAAAGATACAGCCGTTTATGCCGCAAACT
Source organism: Elegia similella (assembly GCA_947532085.1). Classification (NCBI taxonomy): domain Eukaryota; kingdom Metazoa; phylum Arthropoda; class Insecta; order Lepidoptera; family Pyralidae; genus Elegia; species Elegia similella. Next base: position 24,396,024 of record OX383930.1, read on the forward strand.
TCCGACATTCGCAAGGCAATTAAAACCAACAGGTTACTTCCCGTGAACTCAGTACGAAGCAACGTCTTCTAGAAAATATGCGGGAAGCATACATTTTGGAAAAAATATTTTAAATAATTTTAAACTTATTTATTATAGATAACGGTACGAAACCTTTCGTGGCGAATCCGACTCACACTTGGCCGGTTTTTCATTTATTTTATATAGCTATGATATTATATAAAATTACACTAATACACCTTTTATTTGGCGGATTAAAATCCGTCCTATCATTTGTTAGAACGAAGTTCTTTATGTCTGGCCATATAGAGTGAATCCCGAAAAAGCGTCATGTTACAGTCCTATCAAAATGGCACACCAAACTATTCCGTTATACCATCTACGGAAACTCGACGCGGTTTGTTACATGCTCGCCGAAGCTTGTTTACATGCCCACTGCAGATGTCGTAATTGGTGCTCGGATTGTATGTATTCGAAGCCACCCGATACACTTTACATTGGAGAATCCTCATCCGTTGAATTCAACTCGGTATTTTCTACAGACAAATTTTGAAATACTCACACAAATATGAAACATCACAGAAAATCGACGTATGAGTAGAAGCTTTACCACTTCTAAAGCATATATTCTTCGTTTGGTGAGTAAGAGAGCCGGAGGCCCAACCTTCCCCCACATTTCCTCCCCCCCCCCACCCCATTTCATTGTCTGTCATTTATGTCCACATGTCATTTTAACATTTATACCTATTATTTATTATTAGTTATACAAGTCTCATTTATACCTAAGGACAACTATTATTTCCCGTCGTTCTAATACAAATGCGAATTATTAACGAACTAGCTGTTGCCCGCGCTCCGCCCGCGTTAGTGTCGATCCCTCGGGAACAGTAGAATTTCCCGGAATTAAACATACCCTATGTCCTTCCTCGGGCCTCAACCTACCTTCATGCCAAATTTCATCCAAATGAGTTCAATGGTTGAAGCGTGAAAAGAAGATAGACAGACAGACAGAGTTACTTTCACATGTATAATATTAGTATGGATGGATAGTATGGATAGGTATAATGCAGTCGTATAATGGTGATGAATTGACTTTGGATTTTAATTTTCCTATGTCACATTATTTATTAATATAATAATGCTATATATTTGCAGGCAAACTCATGCCTTGAGTTCATTCAATTGACGATAACTTTTTTTTAATGAAACGATTTTGATGAAACAAACTTTAAATGTTTTTCTCAGTTAAAACAAAGCAAATGGTGAAAGTTTGAAGTAAATCCGTTCAGTATTTTCGGAGATAATCGTGATCATACATTACAGACAGACAAAAAATTCGAAACGTTTTTTTGCTTTCTATTATTCTTTTTAAAAGTCCCTATATCCATTTCAGTCAAAAATTCGAAATGTACAGACAAAATATTTGTACTGTTTTATTATATGTAATAGATAATAGATAAGCTCAGTTTTGGATTTTTTACTTATTGTATGCATACTCCAATGCCTACGCTGACACTAATTATTTGCGTCAGCGAGGCGACCATAACAATGATGCCTTACATTTTATCATATTAGGTTACATATACATACATACTATCACGTCTTTTCCCCTTCCGGAGTAGACAGAGCCTAGGTCTATAAGACCTTAAAGCCACATTAGCATTTCAGTGGGCGTGTAGGTGGAAAACTAAATCAGAATAGTGATGGGTAACTTCATCGCCTACTAACATGATTCCCCAGAATATAGCCCATTCCCTCAATCGGCTTTTACGATCTGCGCGGGAAGAGAAGCAGCTTTTACATTCTACGTTTTTTCTTTTTCCCCAGACCAGCATGGAAGAAGAACAACGTTACATGTACAGTCAGGGACAGAGATACCTGACCAGGCTCTCTAACTATATCTTGAGTTTTCTCTTAAACTATAAATAATAATAACATGAAAATGTATATACAGAAAGATTTTAATGAAGTCTTTCTAAATATAAATTTTCATGTTAATATTATTTATAGTTTAAGAGAAAATTCAAGATATAGGTAGACGGTCTGGCTAGCTATCTCCGTCCCTGAGTGTAAATAACTTAACAACAAACCCGGGGTCCTAATCTGAGGGCATAACCGAAATCATGCTCGTATGAGCTCGATTGATATACGAGGCAGTTTATAATTGAACGAACTGAGAATTGGATTCTAAATTGATTGCTCGCACACAATTCCAATTAAGGCTTCTGAAACTCTGAGCGTTTCTCGAGAACTGAATTACTGAACAATGAACCGTGTGCTCGCTGAAGTTGTTCTTTAAATAGGGATTGATTCGATCTAATATTGTAAATGATTAGCAAAATTTTAAAGACGGTATTCTTCCTGTTAGCATAGTAATAGCCTAATATGGATTGTGCTCCTTTAATGAATTATGGTCTCTGATCTCAGCTTTTCGCACCTAAGTTATTCACGCCTAGGCTCTTAACACATCAGTTCATTTGCGCCACAGTTCTGCGCACCTCGGTTCATTTGCGTTCGCGACTCAGTTATTCGTACCTGCGTTATTTCACACTAAATATAAACTCACTCAAACTGGCCGTTATTCTACAGTTACGTTACTAAACAAGAGATTGAGTGGTGGCAAAAGGCCAATTACACTTTTTTAAATTCAGTCGTTAACACACAATACGTTAGATACAAATGGAGATATCTCTAATTTTGTTTAACGTATTGCGGTATCCCTCTCATCAGTGGCTGAATGCAGTAAAGTGCGATTGAGGAGGACTCTGAACAGCAGCGTGCAATTATGAACTTCCTACGAGTTCTGTGTTCCACTGAGTGTTTCTCTAGAGTCGCATTACTGAACAATGGACGAAGTGCTAGCCGACTCAATTTTCAGTAGTACGAGTAAATATTAACTGGATTCGCAAGAGTTAGTTCGCAGTTATAGCAAATTAGTAAGAATGGAAATGGACCTTTTCCGTTGCGTTGAAGCTTCTGAGAGTAACTATATGCTATAGATTGGTTTTCGTGTGCACAACATTTTATGGAATTGTTTTTATTTAGCATCGATATATTATTAAAAAATGAAAATATGTGGTGAAAAAGAACTCGCAAACAACATAGCAGGCCTGTCTCACTCCCCGTGTCGGTATGGAAAACATACCTACAAACGGCGTTCCCTTCGAAGGGGAATACCGAAGAAATCCGGTAGGAAGGTCGCGCGTTTGGTCACATGTGTTCACCGACTTCAACGAATTATGAATCGTTTGTTTAGAGCTATAAGTACAAAATTGGCTTGCTGTAGATATCTAAATGAAAAGGTGCTGCGTTCTCACGCGACCTAAATTACACCGTATCGCTAACTACATTGAGTTGATGTTTCTTTGGACTTATGTCAGAAGTGTTCAAACGCGCCACTCTGAAATCCGCCAAAATCCACAAAATCTTCACCAAGTCGTATCACAACATGAATGTTGTCATAATAGCGGACCGCGGTCGCAACAACAGCTGAGGAAGTAACTGGGAAAATCTATCGGATAAAGATAGTGTTGCCATATACATTAGTTACATAAAGTATGGAAAACAAGAAGGACTTTTCTTTCAGATAATATATTATCCAAATGTACTTCAGGCTGTCTAGTTTAAAAAGGCCTGTACAAAATGTTTTTCCAAATATTTACTGCCTTCTCAGAAGTTATCTTCAGCAATGATTCACCTGCAATCTGATTGGGGACACAAAATTGCCACCCAATGTCGTTATTGGCTATTAAGGTGGGATTCCCACTGATATTTTGGTAGTAAAACGGGAAAGTAGGCCTCTTGAGAACGAATCTCTTACATGTTACAGCCTCACTTTCTAAAGTCGATTTCTTCTCGAATACATTTTATTGCTTTCGTTTTAAACAAAGTGATGAATTAAATAGTTAATTTGTCATAAAATGATAAATTAACATTGAGATAGTTTTAATTAATGTTGAAAGTTATGGAATTTATCATGTTTCCGGTACTGCTAATTGTGCATTTATTGTTTTATAATAATAGTAATAAATAAATACATAGGGACAAATCACAGAGATTGAGCCAGCCCCTAGTAACTTTTGAACTTGTGTCGTGGAATCCTAGCTCTACGATACTATATCTATACTAATATTATAAAGCTGAAGAGTTTGTTTGTTTTTTTGAACGCGCTAATCTCAGGAACTACTGGTTCAAATTGGAAAATTATTTTTGTGTTGGATTGTCTATAAGACATCACGCTGTGACCAATAGGAGCGAAGCATCAATAAAAAATGTTTTAAAAACGGGGGAAAATTATTAATCCTTACTAATATTACTTATTACTTATTTTTCTTACTAATATTATAAATGCGAAAGTGAGTTTCTTTGTTTGTTTATTTGTTTGTTTGTTACGCTTTTACGCCGTAACTACTGAACCGATCATCATGAAATTTTGCATACATGTTCTCTGGAGTGCGGAGAAGGACATAGGGTACATTTTATCCTGGGCTACTATTCCCGAGGGATCGACATTGACGCGGGCGGAGCCGCGGGCGAAAGCTAGTCTATAATAATTATCATAATAACAGAAATTGCCGCGGGCGAAGTCGCGAACAACATAAAGGTTATGTATAAAAGCGTTGGAGCCGTTAACGAATCCCTTATTACATGTGAATTTACATAATACGTTTATATATAAATTCTTTTCTCGTTTTTAATAATAATATATCCTTACTAATATTATAAATGCGAAAGTGAGATTGTTTGTTTGTTTGTTTGTTTGTTACGCTTTCACGCCGTAACTACTGAACCGATCATCATGAAATTTTGCATACAAGTTCTCTGGAGTGCGGAGAAGGACATAGGCTACCTTATCCCGGGAAAAAGTACTATTCCCGAGGGATCGACATTAACGCGGGCGGAGCCGCGGGCGAATGCTAGTAATAATATATTTATCTATAAATCGATACTATAAGTGGTCATTCAAATATTACGTAAGCAGCAAATGCGGGGGGGGGGGGGGGGGGGGTCTGGGCTAGGCTTCAGCAATATACATAATTCCAAATAAACAAACATTTATTTATTACTAGCTTTCGCCCGCAGCTCCGCCCGCGTCAATGTCGATCCCTCGGGAATAGTACTTTTCCCGGGATAAAAGGTAGCCTATGTCCTTCTCCGCACTCCAGAGAACTTGTATGCAAAATTTCATGATGATCGGTTCAGTAGTTACGGCGTGAAAGCGTAACAAATAAACAAACAAACAAACTCACTTTCGCATTTATAATATTAGTAAGGAAGTAAGGATTAATTTCGAGCCATCATGTGTCCCACTGCTGGGCAAAGGCCTCCCTCCACTTTCTCCATTCAGTCCGGTCCTGCTTTGTTTCCTTCCATTCATAAGGAAACAAATTTTTAAAAATGATACCAATGATTACGCAAGCTTGGGGCCAGGGGGAAGAGCTTTCCTTACTTTTTCTGACAAGGGGGTTAAAAATTGCTGACATATTCGCTCACGTAATACTTGAGCGGTCCCAAAGTAACAATATCATTTTACATTGTATCTGCAGTTTGAATCCCACCAAATTAAATATTATTTTTTTCCGGAAAGTAAATCATAACCATTAAATATCCGCACGCATGCCTCCGAGCAATTTTTTGGCAAGCATGAGCATACAATGTATTTTATTTAACTGCCGAAAGCGTTTTGCAAGATATATTTAAATGGAAATATTGTGATGAAAAACGCGTTGAAGTGAAGATTCGAATATATGAAGTCATTACCGTGAATTGCTTTGCAAATTGAGCCATTCCCTCCTCATATGAGCGTTTTTCCGATTGTATCTTTAGCTGTGTGTGATGCGTCGGAACCCGGAGTCTGCTGTTATAAATAAATATATAAATATATACGGACAAATCACACAGATTGAGATAGCCCAAAGTAAGTTCGAGACTTGTGTTATGGGATACTAACTCAACGATACTATATTTTATAACAAATACATATATAGATACACATCCAAGACCCAGGTCAATCTGAAAAAGATCATTTTCCTTTTTTCTTCACCTGACCCGATCAAACCCGGGCACCCTCGTGTCGCAGGCTGGCGTGTTAACCACTGCGCCACGGAGATCGCTCGAGTTATGATAGCAGATACAGCGTAATTTTGAACCTCTGAGCTATATTGCAATCCTGGAATCAGAATCCCTTATGGAATACAGAATTGCTAGGAAAAACACGAAAAGAAAAATTAGACTTCCCATAGAAATTCGGCAGCTGATCGGCGACTTTGTATGGGAGGTCTAATTTTTATTCATCCTTAAGTGATCCTTGATTGTCACTTATTAGCTTTGTTAGATGATTTTAGGTAGCTTGTGGCATCTGTCACCAGGTTGATCACTATACACACGAAAACCAACAACAACAACTAAACGAGAATATTTTATAAAACATCCTTACTATAATATTAAAAATGCGAAAGTGAGTTTGTTTGTTTGTTTGTTACGCTTTCACGCCGTAACTACTGAACCGATCATCATGAAATTTTGCATACAAGTTCTCTGGAGTATGGACAAGGACATAGGCTACCTTTTATTCATTTCAAAATAAATATCATTTCATTTCATTTCATATCCCGGGAAAAAGTACTATTCCCGAGGGATCGACATTGACGCGGGCGGAACCGCGGGCGAAAGCTAGTTATAATATAAAATAAAAACGTAAGCAGCGCAGCAAAAAAATCTATATTGTAAACGGTTAAATAGTTCACTTCGATTTTAAGTTGCAGTTGTTACTATGACAAAGAGTTAACAATAAATTAAATTATTTATGTTTAACATAATATGGAGTTTTATACCATACGTAATTATACTAAAATAATACTAATTAACTTATAATACTAATCCTAATCCTAACTAATATTATAAATGCGAAAGTGAGTTTGTTTGTTTGTTTATTTGTTTGTTTGTTTGTTCGGTTGTTACGCTTTTACGCCGTAAGTACTGAACCGATCATCATGAAATTTTGCATACAAGTTCTCTGGAGTACGGAGAAAGACATAGGCTACCTTTTATCCCGGGAAAAAATACTATTCCCGAGGGATCGACATTGACGCGGGCGGAGCCGCGGGTGAAAGCTAGTAATAAATAAAAACTACTTAAAACATATAAATATTTACTAAGTATATAGTCCCTGCAAACCGTCATTCTGCGGTAACGTGCCCAAAAGGCTGGCAGCATTGCCACGTTGTATGGCAATGCTTATCCTTTGTGCCAGATAATTGCCATCCTTTTGGTCGCGGGATACCTCGATCAGTCTCTTTCACAAAAAATCAAAGAGACGATAGGCTGATGGCTGTTTTACTATTTTCCTCTGAAAATATTTTTACATCATGCTGGCGGCCGATGGGCGTCCAGCCGTCCAGTGATTGATTTTCGGTGTGGCATTATGCCTCCCCGTCAATCACTGTCCATCGATCATACGAATTGATTCGAAATCTGTAGCATCTGCTTTTTCTCCTCTCACTATACTAGATTAATTATGTTATGTCGATTTCTGAAAGTATTTAACGTTTATCACATCTGTGAGACCTCTCCAACCCGTCTGGCCAGCGTGGAGAGTGTAGGCCAAGTCCTCTGGCTGCTCTGGCCAAGTATGGCTCTAGTAGTATAGAGAGGGTCGTGCTGCTGTAGATGAAATCATCACAATTGTTTTTATATTTTCTGTAATAATCTGAAATGTATATGTGGCCTTCAGGTCTTATAGACCTAGGCTCTGTCTACCCTGCAAGGGAAAAAGACGTGATACTATGTATGTAAAAATATTTTTACAAGCTTCGTAAATGCTACACCATCAATCAGTCCGTACGTCCATCATACGAATTCATTTGTGGGTTTGTCCTTATCATCTTTCTATTCTATATAATTATATAAGTAGATTCCAAAAGTATTTGGTGTTTTTCAAACCATCATATCATTTTAACTATTTTCCTCTGGATATACTTAGTAATAACTTTACTGGTGACATAAATGCTACACGATCAATCAATTACTGGACGGCCATCGATCTTACAGATTGATTCGAAATCACATCTTTCATCATCATCATTACAGCCGTAAAAAGTCCACTGCTGGACAAGGGCGTCTCCCATGTAATCTACATTCCATGGGAGGATATTGCCATACTCACCACGCTTGCAAGCGGGTTGGTGAGCGCAGTTTCTTTGGCTTCTTGTACTTACTTTTGAAGCTGGGGAAGGATAGGAATTTGTTGGATTTGTGAAGGGAATGATAGGTATTGGGATACTATTCACTCGGATGAATGGGGGAAAACAACAGTTGAGGATGACACCCCTGACCTTACCAGCTTCACCTTTCGAATCAATTCGTATTAACACATTCCTGGATAGTGAACGTCAGCGTTTATAACAATGAAACTTCTATTGTCTCTCGGTTATTGTCCAGCAATGAGTTAATATAAAATAATAATAAATAGTTAATCGTCTCCAAATACGAGATAAATAACGTTGGCTAGATTTCGAAAAAGTATTTGCTTGTAAGCATACTGTCAAAAAATTAATATTATCAAAACATAATTAGGGTTACTTTACTTCATTATTGTTTAGACTGTCTGTTTTAGTTTAAGTATGTATCGATTTAATTACTGTCATACAAAGGGAAACCTTTTATTGGCCTTATAATTAAGTTATAAAATATTGTAAACCTAATTGTATACGATTTTCTCAATAAATATAAATAAAATAAATAAAATTGTCAGTAACTTATGCTTAATGATTAAAACTAGATTTGGTATTTCACCTGGAAGTAATACAACGTGATTTTGACTTTACCTAGCCCTATTGAAATTAGCTTTATTGAAATCCCAAATTCAATAAAGCTAGACCCTAGCTTTATTGAAATTTGGGAATCACAATCCTTAATGGAATACAGAATTGCAAGAAAAAAAGGTAAAAAAAGAAAAAAAAATTAGGTTTCCCATAGTCGCCGATCAATTGGACGAATTTCTATGAAAGGTTAAGGTTTTTTTCTTACAATTCTGTATTCCATTAGGGATTCTGATTCCCAGATTTCAGTATAGCTAGGGGGTTCAAAATCACGCTGTATTTAATACAGACTGGTCGAAACATTTATAACCAGTTTACATCTCGATAGAAGAACAGCATAAATTGTCATACTGTTTTAAAGTAGACACTAAGATCAAATACACCAGCCAATGCAACCACATAAACTTTCGAATAAAATTGTAGCTCCTAAGTACATTGTTGCTATATTTATCTGTATCGCTAGTGCTCTCGTAAAGGCGCCACTTTGACTTTAAGATATCATAGATCTAGATGCATTCCCATTTTATGGGCCATAAAGATAAAAGTTAGGTATTAAATTACTGCTTCGATAGTTTAACGATAGTTTGATGAAGTTTCAGTGTTGGGTTAATATTCTATAGAAGCATTTAGTAGCAAGCTAATTAAGGCTAGTCTGAAGGAGAGATTTGACGTTAAAGAGATTAACATAATTCACCTATATTTTATAACTACCTCCGTGGTCCAGTGGTTAAGGCGTTTGCCTGTAAACCCGGGGGTCGTGGGTTCGATTCCCACGGGAAGCATACATTGTTTAGTTGTTTCCAGTTTGGTTAGGACAATGCAGGCTTGAATCACCTGATTGTCTGATAATAAGATGATTCCGTGCTTCGGAAGGCACGTTAAGCCGTTGGTCCCGGCTGCCATCTGGTAGTTGTTAAAGGAACCACGTCAGAGGCCGAGAGGCGGTTCCGAAGAACTCTGACACCAGGGTGTGCATGGTCGATTAACCGTGACACCTACACGAAATGATGATGACCTATATCTTATTAAATTACTATGATTAGACTAATTAATTCATATGCATTTATGTACGCTAAACATATATTGATCCCTCGGGAACAGTAGAATTTCCTGGAATTAAAGGTACTCGATGTACTTCCTGGGCCTCAAACTACCTCCATACCAAATTTCATCTACATTTTGGTTTAATTGTTGAATCGTGAAAAGGTGACAGACAGACAGAGTTACTTTCGCATTTATAATTACTTAGTTATTATGAGATGAGTCTAGAAGTATGGATTGTTTTAGCTGTGCTCAAAAGTACCTTTCACCATCATCATCGCCATCTAAGGCACTAACGCCGCATTTGAGCGGTCAGGTTAATCTCTCCAGTCTACTGTTTCTTGCTTTTATCTTACATATTTTGACTTCCACTCATTCCCCAGTATTTTCAGACGTTTTTGTGCTTCATCCAGCCATGGAACTGGCCTTTCGGGGTGTTATCGTCTGTTCAAAAAGGAATTGCAAATCCATTTTTTTATTCTATGTCCACAGGCTAGGGTAAATCAGATACTTTAAACATAGGTACGAATAATCTTCCAACAACCAAATTATTGAATGATTTAGTAATTTTTTTTATTGGGGCCGATTTAGAGTTGTACCCTTTCAAATAAGATTATGTTCAAATCGGGTCATACTCGTTAATTGCAGAGTTATGTGGTAACAAACATACAGTTAAATGTAGAACCTCCTCTTTTCATGAATTCGTTTAAATTAGACATGTCCGTTAGTTTAGTTAGAAAATTCTGACGTATACGGTCTCCTACAAAGGTCAGTACATAGCCAGGTGAAAATCGATTGCACTGATTAGTGAGGCATTTATATTTAGCAGTATACTTGTGGTAGAGCCATGCTACCGGCAAAATTCATTTTTGCTAGTAGCCTTAAAAGGGCCGGTTCGTCCGGGGAAGTACCACACTTTCACAGAAAATCGACGTTTGAGTAGGAGCTTTACCACTTCTATGCTTCGTTCGGTGAGTGAGAGAGCCGGAGGCCCATCCCTCCCCCATTTCCGCACCCCATGTCCTTTCCCCAACTCCTTGAAAGGCCGGCAACGCTCCTGTTACCAGGGCTTGTTACCGGTACCAAATTCCCATTATAAGTACCGGTAAGTACCGGTATTACTATTCTGTTAAAATTTTAACGGTAATATGAGGTACCGGTAATCTAGTATTTAACGGTAATAATATTGTTAACAGTTAACGGTAATTTTACCGCTACTTGTTACCGGTACCAAATTCACATTATAAGTACCGGTAAGTACCGGTACCTCTATTCTGTCAAATTTTAACGGTATTAAAATTGCGTTAATTTTACCGGTACCTACGCATTGTTGCCGTCTACCGCATGGGACTCGCTCGACTGTAAAAGTGCCGCCCTATTGTGGGCCCCCGCCTCACGCCGCACATGCACAACACGGCAACGACACACATTAACGAAATGATATTTCCCAATACGAGTACCGGTACTAAGTACCGGTACTGTTTACCGGTATTTGGTACAGGTACTTCTTTCAATTACCGGTACCGTCGTTTTATTGAGGTACCGGTACCAATCCAATTACCGGTACCGTTGTATTATAGAGGTACTGGTACTTGATTTTTACCGTTACCAAATGGTTTAGTGCTACAACCACCTGTAATAGCGTTCAGGCGGCCATTAACAGCCATCCAATATTCATGCTAGTACAGTGGGCCATGAAATTAAGTGTTCACTCTCGGATTATGTTATCGCTGGTCGTTTGTGGTAAATACTATTTGACGTAATTAATTTTGTTTTCAAATAGCATTACAAAGCTATTAAGGCGCTGTGCATTAGAAGAATACCGTAAAACGTGTATTTTTTCGTCGCGCAGTTAGCCTTATTTTTCAAAGAATACTAGCATGAAAAAAATATGAAGTACAGTTCAAAGATCATAATAAATGGTTACATCAAAATATGTTCAAAAAAATATTTAAAACCTAACTAAATAAAATAGCAAAAAAGGTATATCCAGAAAAATTTTCGTCGCGAATTACTTGATATTTTTAGCGACAACTACCAACTTTTATACGATTATAAAAAGTATAACTAAATGAGCAAGATGGATACCTACAAAAAATATAATATTTGGTTATAATTATTGAATTATTAAATTAAAAGTGAAAATTAACACGAAAATGGCAGACACGGATTTGAACTGAGACTGACGACAAGTATGACACAAATATATAAAATATCGAGTGATGTCCGCTACAAACGGTTAAGGGATACAGCGCCATTGAAAATATGTGATGAAAAAGAACTCGCCGCAGGTAGGATTGGAACCACATCGGTTTACGCCCTAAGGCATAAAGCACACAGAACGAAGAATCGAGGCGGCGCCGTCGAGGCACAGGCGTGCTTCTTCTAACTTTTCTATACAATTATATTGAACAACGCACACTGCCGGTGTCACGGTGCGGTCGCGGCAGCGTAGGAGCAATATAATTGTATAGAAAAGCCTCGACGCCGCCGCAACTCTTTATTCTGTGTGCTATATGCCTAAGTGTGTTACCAACTCCACCACCGTGACTTCAAATCACCGTGCGTGTCGAATTATCACATCACATATTAGGGTATATGCATTACAAGCATGCGTATTTCTTCAATACTATTTAGTAGTGTTAGATAGTTAGCATTATCTGACAGTCAACCTTTGGGTTATGCTGAGAATTTAAGGTGGGTGTAATACAAAAAGATACGAACTTACTAACATAAAAAGAATCATGGCGATATTTGTACAAATTAAATAAAAAAAAGGAGGAAATATGTTTTATATGATTACTACGGCTCTGGTCAACGACTTGAATTAATCAAAATATTTTTTAAAGACGGGGAAGAAAATATTTATTTAAATACTGATTTATTATTCGACATCCGAACGTATATTAATGACTATTGGGTTAATAACCGAACACTTCCTGCAACTGACATGTTAAAATATATTAATTTATGGCAACCCCACGCAAGCAGGCAACCATCCGCTAAAATAAAAAAAAGAATGTCAATCCAACGGTTTGTTTTAATTTGACTTTGGTCTTTGGCTGAAATTTTCTCATTGATTTGACAGACGTTATTTTTCTCTGAGTGACAGATCCTACAGATCTACAACAAACAGTCAGTTTGACAACCATTGTGAACTTTTTAGGCAAATAAAAATGTCAGTAAGTCTATAACTTTTATTGCGAAATATTTTATATAAACGGGGGTTTAAATAAATTTATTTTATGCAGACATGTTACAAGTGAAGATACCTCAATACTGCTATATAATTCATCTCCTCGTTTAATTTTTTTTCTGTACAATCGATGTATGGGCGTTCGCCATGATTCTTCGAAACATAAATATAATTTTCATACTAGCGGCCCGCCAATTTGAACTGATCACTGTCGGCAAAATCAGCAACAAATTAGCAAACCTCGAAATCCTGACGTCAGCGATATGTCAACGTTGCCTGCGGGTTGTCCCCCGTCTAATTTGTGGCGAGCCGCACCCGGCATATGAATATTTAGGCCCATGGACATGATTTAGTTCTAAAGCCTTGTTTGTTAGACATTTCATAATGAGTTTCACGAGTATATACAATTTATGTTATTGCTAAGGCTTATGTAAACGTGTGGAGTTGAATACTGCCTTCCCATAAAATATATACTTATATATGTAAGCTGGACTCAAGACGGCCTATATTATTATAATGAAACTGCCTGCTTCCTTCAATTAACGTATAATCACAATCTAAGTATACACTGGCAGCATTCCAACAATATGTCTTAACGCTAGTAGTGTACTAATATTATTTAGAAAGCTTACATATATATCAATGAGAGTTGTTGTCAGGCAGGGCGCTGGCCGTGAAATCTTTGCCAAATTATATCTATACTTCTGTACTAATATTATAAAGCTGAAGAGTTTGTTTGTTTGATCGTGCTAATCTCAGGAACTACTGGTTCAAATTGGAAAATTCTTTTGTGTTAGATAGTCCATTTATTGAGAAAGGCTATAAAACATCACGCTGCGACCAATAGGAACGAAGAAACAATAAAAAATGTTTTGAAAATGGGGAAAAAATATTTATCTATACCATCTATACTATAATAATATTATAAAGCTGAAGAGTTTGTTTGTTTGTTTGAACGCGCTAATCTCAGGAACTTCTGGTTATAATTGGAAAATTCTTTTTGTGTTGGATAGTCCATTTATTGACTATCCAACACAAAAACTTATTGCTACACTTTCGATTCGTTTAAAAATTTTCAGAAAAGATCAGCAGACTTACTCGCTAACTTTTCACAACTACGTTGTGTAACGTTTTGATGTGACAACCATAACGGTTTATATATCTTAAAGAAAAATAGTCAATCATGCGAAAGCCGCAATGTATTTTGAAGTGACGATCAATTTGTTGTACGCCAAAGTTGTAAAAATTTTGTGCCTGCAAATTACTTTCATGTTTAGTTTTCTAATGCAGTCTTATTCAAATAAAGTACAAAACATGCGTAGTGAACCGGATTCGGGTCGAGGGGGTCCAGATAATTCCCGGGAATTCCCAAAGGTACGCTTTGTTGCTTGGAAACGCGATCCCGTCTACTCCTTGATAAGTAAGCGCTGGGTTAGCTATCCAGTCACTGTTGGGAAAGAGGTAACTGTAGTTTTGGTAACTTTCAAAGTTGAGAATCAATCAAAGTTAGTAATAGGCATTGATGTCAATGAATCAATGTTCAATTTTACTTTTTTTTTTTTTTTTTTCCGGTTTTTGTATTTAAATACGCGAATATTATTACAATCTAGCCTAAACGTTGGCTAATGAGTAATTTTACATTGACCTAGTTTATAAAGTATAGAATAAGAATGTGTCCATCGGCACTTTTCTTACTGTCTCTATTATGGGGAAGGCACTTTGTTCATGTGTCTTTATTCGCACTTACACTGCACTACTTTGTTATTACTTATCACTACACTAATTCAAATGGTTTAGTCCTTTTAAGTCTTCGCTATGTCCGTGTTGTCGAGGAGCTGGATCGCCTCAACGTTCTCATGATGAAGCAATCTATGCTCATGTGCTTCAGCGTATGTTTTGATTATTTTATCAACGAACTGTATATTAAGGTCCCGATGCAGGTCGTCGTTTCTTATGTACCAGGGCGCATTTACAATAGCCCTCAGCACTTTGTTTTGGAAACGTTGAATAATATCTACATTGCTCTGTTTGGTACAGCCCCACAGCTGTATGCCGTAAGTCCACACTGGCATAAGGACTTGTTTATATAAAAGTAATTTGTTATGTACTGATAAGGTAGAGTGTCTTCCTAGTAGCCAGTACATTGTATTTTGCTGTGTCTTCATATGGTATTTGCTTATCATTTATATATATAGGACAATATCTATCACGTTTGTTTGTAAAGTTTACATGAATAGATTTTGACTCATTTAGCTTAATTCGCCATATCTTTGTCCAGTTGTTAAGTTTATTTACAGCTATTTGAACCTTTTCTGCAGCCTCCTCGTGTGTATTTCCGACAGCCATTATGGCCGTGTCATCAGCAAAGGTCGCAATAGTGTTATTCTCTAGCTCAAGAATGTCACAAGTGTATAGTAGGTACAGGACCGGACCTAATACGCTTCCTTGAGGTATGCCCGCTTTTATTTCTTTAATTTCTGAATATGCATCTTCTTGTCGAACTCTAAAAACTATCCGATATGTATGACGTTAAAATGTCTGTGTAATTTTTAGGAAGCATTCTTTTTAGTTTGCTAATGAGTCCATCGTGCCATACCTTATCAAAAGCTTGTGCTACATCTAGGAATATCGTAGTACAAACTTTTTTCTCTTCATATGATCTTTCAATTATATTTGTTATTCTATGTACTTGGTCTACTGTTGAGTGCTTTTCTCGGGTAAGTAATATAACATATAAACACAAAATATATATCATTTAAGATAAATATCAACAAAACATATAATTTTGGTTAGTATAATTATCAAGTAAGATAAAAATCGAAAGAAATAACTTTAAAATAACTAAAATCTTTAATTATAACAATCATTCAACATATCAAACCTTTATTATAAACTTTAAAACATCGATTAGTTGTTATGTATAATAAACTTTATATATACATATTAGTACGGATAATAATCATTGGTTATACAAATTAATTGGTAGAAGATTCTCAATAAACCTAATAATTAAATTTAAAAAAAAACCTAGCATCTCAAACAATTTTATTTTACGAGTTTCTTCCATATCTCCAAAGTTCTCCATTATATCTTCAACAAATTAAAATGGGAACAATATGGTAGTAAAGGCTTTTAAATAAAAAATAAATATCAAAATCGGTTTACAATTGGCGAAGATATCGTGTAACAAACATACATAAAAAAGAAACATACAGTCAAATTGATAACCTCCTTTTTTGAAGCCGTTTAATAAATTATCTTATTTATTTTTATAGAACGCCTAGCCGAAAATTAATAGGAACCTGACGAATAAAACAAGAAAAGATAACATTATATTAAAACGAAAATCTGAATATTACGAGTGTGAATTTCTTCTCTAATATAAGTATAAAAAAATAGGTATACTAAAAAATTCTTAAAAAAATTGTGATACATACAAAATGCGCGCGCATTTTGTATGTATCACAATTTTTGTAAGATTTTTTTTTATTTATTTCTGACTGTCCTAATATTTATATACAATAAAATATTGTAAAAGTTATATTTCTACTTTAAAAAAAATTGTAATACATACAAAATGCGCGCGCATTTTGTATGTATCACAATTTTTTTAAGATTTTTTTTTATTTATTTCTGACTGTCCTAATATTTATATACAATAAAATATTGTAAAAGTTATATTTCTACTTTAAAAAAAATTGTAATACATACAAAATGCGCGCGCATTTTGTATGTATCACAATTTTTTTATTTATTTTATACTTTGATAATATTTACATACAATAAAATATTTTAAAAGTTATTTTTCTACTTAAAAAAAATTGTGATACATACAAAATGCGCGCGCATTTTGTATGTATCACAATTTTTTTATTTATATTATACATTGTCCTAATATTTACATACAATAAAATATTGTAAAAAATATCTTTCTACTATTAAAAAAATTGTGATACATACAAAATGCGCGCGCATTTTGTATGTATCACAATTTTTTTAAGTATTTCATACTTTGTCTTAATATTTACATGCAATAAAATATTGTAATAAGTTCTTTTGTTTGTTATAGTTTTTTGTAATTCTATGAAGTTAATGACTTCTTGTATTACTTTCCGTTTGCTTTACTGATGCAATCGATTACCTATTATTAGTTATTCGATAGTCTGTTTGAATGATGCACCTTTTGCTGGCTACTCCGATTTTTTTACAAGAAAATGAAATTTATGAGCTTGCGCAAATATGATTTATTTCGTAGGTATTACTGAAATAATTCAAATTCGCAAAATAGACATGGGTCTATACTAATTAGCTGGTATATTTTCTCTGCTATATATTTTTAATACGTATGCATTTTATAGATTTTGATTCATATTTATTTTAAATACTATACTTTTTGAATGGTATACATTTTGGCAGGTATACTGCACAAGTTGTATAACAGGTGATATTTAGTATTCATAAACGTTATAAAAAATGAGTTTATGCTTTTCGTATTGAAAATATTATGAATGTTATAGCTTTTAAGAATATAATCAGTAATGATTATGTCAAGTTAACATTATATCTTTTGAACTTTATTGAAATGAAAATATATAATTTGTTATTATATCAATCAATACGCACCCGCTTTTCTCTAAAACCAAACTGATGGCCTGGAATCAGATTTTTGGCCTCTATTATAGGTTTTAATCTTTTTAGAAGCAGTTTTTCAAACAATTTGGATATGACAGGTAACAGCGAAATAGGTCTGTACGAAGCAGTATCATTCGGGGGTTTCCCCGGTTTTGCTATCATTATAACTTCAGCTACTTTCCACAGGTCTGGCACGTATTTTAGTCTCAGTGCAGCATTAATGAGATTTGTTAGCTTTACTACAGCTTTTCGTGGAAGGTTGTGTAATATTTCACCCGATAGGAGGTCAAAACCGGGAGATTTTTTTGGGTTAATATGTTGTTTTATTACTCGAAGAACTTCCCGCGGTGTTACTAGCTTTATTTGCTCACCATAATAGTCGTCATTATCTTCATCATTGTTGACATCAACTGTTAGGTCATTCATCATATCAATATCACTTAATTCGTTTTCATTGGGTTTAAAAATATTTTTTAAGTGTTCTGCAAACTGTTCTACCTTCTGTGCATTTGTTATTGCCCACCTTTTAGGCCCGATTTTTAGGGGCGGTATTTGGTTCATCGGTTGCTTCATGCGTTTTGTTGCCTTCCAGAGAGAATAGTCCGTGCTGCGGTCGTTAGTCAGCTTTTCAAGATATGTGTTTGTGCTTTCGTCGATGTAGTTTTGTATTACTTTTTTGAGCTTTTTGGTGAGATTATTTAGTATTTTTTTGTCCTCCGGAGATCTTGTTTGGTGCCATACTTTTCTTTGCTTTCGTTTCTTGGTAATAAGTTCTCTAATTGCCAATGGATACGTATTTTTAGCAGTTCTCTTTTTAATCACGGGAGTATTATTCCAAGCAGTTTGTTGTATTAGAGAAACAAATTTTTCTAGGTCTGTATTTAATTGATCGTGAGTTTTTAAAGGAACTCTAAGATCTATTTTTCTATCTAATTCTATTTTAAAACTCCAGTCCGTGTATTTATTAACTAAGCTTAATTTAGTATCCCTATTTTTAACCTTTTCATTTACTTCTAAGTATATAGCTGAATGATCCGAGCTCATGTCATAGCTTTGGTCAGTACTCATATAATTTGACGATATATTTTTGTATATAAAAAAGTCTATGAGATCAGGAATCTTAAGTGGGTCCGTTGGCCAATATGTAGGGGATCTAGTAGATGCAACATCACATTTAATTTCTGCAATGGCATACATAAGTTCTCTTCCTTTCTTGTTCGTTAGTCGGGAGCCCCAATATGTATTTTTTGCATTTGCTGCAGTCCTTCGTTAGGTGCCTTCCCGTACATTTCACACACTTCGGCTCTTTGGCACAGTAGTGTGTATGTCCATAGGCTTGACATCTCTTGCATTGGGGGATGAGTTTAGATGATTTTAGCGGTTGTATATCAACCATACACCCTAGAATCGATTTTATTTCGTAAACTTTGCCTATTTCTTCTTTGTTGTTAAAGGTGAGCATGAACATATTCAATGGCTCCTTACTTTTCCAACTTAATTTATTAACAGCGCTTTTATTTGAAGACCCTTGGATTTGAGGTCTTCAACTATTCTCTCAGGCTTACATGTTGACTGAAGTTTTTTTGCCATTACTCTGATGGGCCTCTCTTGCTTATTTTCGTAGGAATGCCACAGACAAATATTCCCCGTTAAAAGCTTGGTTAATGATCTATATGCTTCCTCGTTAGTAGCATTTATCTTTACGCTGTCACCATTCAGCATTTTAACCCTGAATATACTGGCAGACTGGTCCTGTGACAAAAAGTCGTAGAAGTTTTGATAGTCATTCACTCCATCCACTACAATGGGAGGTGGAGGGGGAACTTTTTTTACCTTATCTAACTTAGGGTTTTCTTTTTCCTGAGATGGGAGTTGGGGTGATGAGTTCAATTTTCTATTCTTTCTTGACTTCGTTCTTATCCACTCAGTCTCCTTGGCAAGTTCTTCCTCATCCGTACCGTACTCTGCATGCGGTGGCGTCGGTTTTTCTATATTAGGAGCCGCTGGGGCTATTTCTTTTGTCTCAATAGTGCATTGTAGTTGTTGTTGAAGAATAGATATTTGCTTCTTCAAATCTTTAATGAGGCTCTGTTGGTTAAGCCGTTCTTGTCTCTCTTGTTTGTATAGGTCATAAAGATGGTGTTCAGTTTCAGTTTTGAGCTGAATCGTTTTGGATGGCGTATTCATTGTTAGTGCTGTTAAGAACGTCGCCTTAACAATTATTCGTCGTACGTAAACATTCCGAACGCAATGACTTACCGATCTAGGTCATCGCGGCCCGGCTGTTCGTGACGGCGGTGTTGTTGTGATGCGTTTGCACTTTTACACTGTCTCACTTCACTAAGTGACACAACTGTTTTAATCGAAGATTGAACGATTCAATTTTACTGACATCTTACTGTTTCAATTTCAATATATATACAGCCTGATTTTGAACCTCCTAGCTATATTGAAATCTGGGAATCAGAATCCCTAATGGAATACAAAGTTGTAAGAAAAAAAGGTAAAAATAGAAAAAAAAATTGTGTATTCACACAGAGTACACTGGAATATGTCTATTTTGTCCGCAATCAAATTCAGAATGTGTATTGCGCATGCCAACGGAGATTTGTACATCAACTGTTTGTGTGTGTTACTTACAGTTTCTGTTAAAAAATATTGATTCATTAAAAGCTTCAAAATGGCAATAGGCAAGTTTCTTTGGACAAAATAATAGTATTACAATTAGTCCGTCAGTTTAATAATCAAAAAATATTTGACCCGTATTTTTATTTTGTCAATAAAATAATATGAAGACTAAGCGCGTCGAAGTTTATAAGTGGGGGCTAGTGACGAGCGGTGATGTAACTTGGGCGCTTCTAGACTTTAGCTTCTGCTTGAGACCGGGCGGCGGCGGAGCGGGCGGCGGGGTTGTTTGCGGGTTAAATATTAAATTCATCAATTTAGAAATTTAGTTGAAAACTTTAACACATTCTCTCTAGCACCAAAATTCTAAAAATAACTTCGCACAAATATATATGCCAAATCAGACTTTTTTTTTTACTAATTATAGAAGTAGGCGTTTGTCTCCCATCTCACCTGATGGTAAGTGACGATGGAGACGAGGATGCGTAGTATGCGACATGCCTATTCATGAGATACCCATTTATTCTACTTTTGAATGTCCCGGGATTGAACTTGTCTGGGAATATAAACTGCTATATAAAGATAACTAAAAGTCTAAAAACGTTTTTGCCTTTTAGTTTGCTTATTTTCATCATTTAATTTGATCGACAAAAGAATAATCTATTGCGTAATACAATTAGCATATCCTTTATACAATATCTTTGGGTAGTTCGTGTATAATTTTATTAGACTGATAATTAATCGTAATAATCTACAAAACTCGATTTAGCCAAACCGCTTATCAGCCGGTGACTCGCTTTAACTGCATTTTAATTAAAATATAGTACCTACAAAACTTTATGCGTAGAGAGCTGGAGTCCGGTCCAAGGGTCCAGGTAATTCCCGGGAATTCCCAAAGGTGCGCTAAGTTATTTGGAAACGGGATCCCATCTCTTTAATAAGTTAGCGTTGGATTGACTACCCAGTCACTATGGAAGGATAATATAACTATAGTTCAAGTTTCAAAGTTTGTATTCATTAAAGTTTTCTGATGTGTTGTCAGTAATATTAAAACTTATTATAATATTAATTGTAACATTTTTTAAAACTATAACTATACTTTATCGTTTTTAACTACATTTATTTGATTATTTAATAAAGCAGATAATTCTATGTTTCGCTACGTTATTGTGAAAATAATCGTTCAGTAACACCGTACCGCACGGGGAATAAAGGATATGCATATTGCAAAGAAAAATATTGTCTGGCGTATGTGACTGTAACGTTTATTTTAGCAAGTATTTAACTAACCAGCCTAGTAGTTAAACTTACTAAAATAAATGTTACGTCAGAACTAAAACAAAGTAAACAAAGTTTTAGTTCGTTTAATAATAAACATAGGTTGATTAGTATTACCTAAATAAAATTGTAAATATGTGATGAAAAAGTACTCGGCCACAGGTAGGATTCGAACCCACGTCCCTTAGGTTAACGCCCTAAGTGTGATACCATTACACCACCGTGACTTCGAATCACCAGTATTGCCATCAAAATAATAATAATTTTCGGGACACTCCGCCACTTATGTCTGTTGTGTCCGTGAATGAGTTAAAAATTACCTTATACTTTTTCTCCTTTAAAATAAAAATCTATAGTATATAAAGTATAGTAATTCCATCTGAACCTAACATATTAACGTGCTATGTGTTCTTTCAGGAGCGTCTTAGCACCGAGGAAATAACCCGGTTATCCGACGTGAGGAACCTGGTGAACCAGCTGTACGAGGCTCTGAATGTGAGAGAACACCAAATCCGCAAGGAGAGGGAATTACGTTCGCAGCTCGAGAAGCTGTCTACTGAGCTGCAACCATTGGAGGAGGTACAGAGTTTTGATAATATTGTTTCAATAGTGTGAGTCTGTGGCCAACATTGGTTATACGAGGCGTGATATATTTTGCCTTGTCTTGAGTTGAGAATTTTTTGCGTGCTATTTTTCACCAAAGTATAGAGCCCCTAGATGGGGAGTGGTTCTCTACAAGCTTAAAGAATGAGATTAATCTGACGCAGTATCTGTCTACCACATCAACCCGGTAAAGTCATCAGCAAGCTGATCATATTTTCTTTTTTTTATGAATAATTTGAGTGCCTTTGACCTCTGACTTGCCTGATGGGAAGCAACGATGAGGTACACGCAAAAAACGCTAGGTAACTGGAAACGGAAACTCAAATAATGCCTTGAAAATCCCTTAATTGAGATAACGATGAGCAGGAATATCGACCACGTAATGGTGGAATCCCTGCCACGCCGTGTCGTCCGAATATTATCGAGAACTACGGAATCGCTTTAAATAATCGGTACTTATGCCATTGCTGAATAAGAGCATTAAATAAATATAAAATGTATGTTCAGTTGAAGTGACTAAAGTATACTTAAATAAAAAGAGAAAAAAAAAACTTTAAATAAAAGAGATAAAAGTTAGTTTGAAAGTTATGAAAGGTCTGGAGAATGTCAATTAGTTTCAATTGCAGTCATGTCCCTTGAAATTGCCTTTTGCGAGCTTTGAAATTATAAGTTGGTGATGTTCGGAAAAAGTTGCGAAGTTTTAAGAACATCGTCAGAATCACTCCTGACTTTCTGAACTCGTTACTCGTCTAGAAGTTTTCTAGATAATTATACACTGCTTTTGTACGGGCTGGTTTTTAAAGAAAGATCGGGGAAGTTTATCTGTAATATATCCAGCAGGCCTACTTGTTACCTTTTGACAATTACGGTGTAACTGTACGGTGTATCAGTACGGTGTAACTGTACGGTGGGTGTAACTGTACGGTGGGTGTAACTGTACGGTGTAACTGCCTCCGTGGTCCAGTGGTTAAGGCGTTTGCCGGTAGACCCGGGGGTCTTGATCGTGGTTTGATTCCCATGGGAAGCATACCTACTTTGTTTAGTTGTTTCCAGTTTGGTTAGGATATTCCAGGCTTGAAACACCTGATTGTCTGATAATGAAGATGTTTCCGTGCTTCGGAAGGCACGTTAGGCTGTTGGTCCCGGCTGCCATCCAGTAGTCGTTAAAAGAACCACGTCAGAGGCCGAGATGCGATTCCGACACTATGACACCAGGGTGTGCTGTCGTCACCTACGCGAAATGATGATGATTACTACAGTGTACAACGTTTTGATGGTCATTTCAAAATACGTTGTAGCTCGAGTATGATTGACTACTATTATTTAATTAATATAAACCAGAATGGATCTTGAAGTGAATCAAGATGTTTCCGTGCTTCGGAAGGCACGTTAGGCTGTTGGTCCCGGCTGCCATCCAGTAGTCGTTAAAAGAACCACGTCAGAGGCCGAGATGCGATTCCAACACTATGACACCAGGGTGTGCTGTCGTCACCTACGCGAAATGATGATGATTACTACAGTGTACAACGTTTTGATGGTCATTTCAAAATACATTGTAGCTCTCGTATGATTGACTACTATTATTTAATTAATATAAACCAGAATGGATCTTGAAGTGAATCAAAACGTTGTACAGTCAGGTACAGAGATACCTGATGACCAGGCCCTCTGCCTATATCTTCAATTTTCTCTTAAACTATAAATAATAATAACATGAAAATGTATGTACAGAAAGATTTTAATTAAGTCTATCGTAATATAATTTTTTTATGTTTATATTATTTATAGTTTTAGAAATTTTTTTTAAGACGGCCTGGTCAGGTATCTCTGTCCCTAACTGTACAGTAGGCCTGCTAGTTTAACCGTGTGTTATTTTACAATTTAATTATTTTAATCAGGACAAATATTTTTTTAGATGCTTGTTCGCTTCGCAATTCGAAACGATCATTTCAATTATTCTTTTCACACCACTTAAGTTGAATAAACTATGCTTTTAACATGCTAGCTGTTGCCCGCGACTTCGTTCGCGGCAATTTCTGTTATTTTGATTAATTAGTATAGATGAATAATTTTCCCCCGTTTTCAAAATATTTTTTATTGATGCTTCGCTCCTATTGGTCCAGCGTGATGTTTTATGGCCTAAAACGTTCCTCCATAAATGGAATTTACAACACAAAAATAATTTTCCAATTTGAACCAGTAGTTCATGAGATTAGCGCGTTCAAACAAACAAACAAACTCTTCAGCTTTATAATATTAGTATAGATATGCAAATCTATTCGAAATATCTTGTAGCTACTAGCGATATTTATTCGTACCATAAGTACTTTGAAAGATTATTAGTATTATAATTATTAACCAGCAAACATTTGTGACAGTGCGATTAACCCAAACCACAGCCTAAACTATAAAGTTTAAACTGTTGTAAGGCTGTGGTCTGGGTACAAAGTTTGGTGGAGTTCAGCACCCTATTTATAAGACAGCATGTGCCGTTTGTGAAACCTGTTGCTATAACTTGTAAGAAACATATTGAGCCAACACGCTGAACTTTGTATTGAACGTTATCAGAACAGCTATCTGACAAAAATACTTGTGAAAAGCGTCGCGGTTTATTGGACATTGTGTATCTAGACGCTAGACCATTAAATTTCTTTTTTAAGTTATAGAGTGGTAAACGAGCAAGCGAGTCAGCTGATGGTAAGCGATCAGCTCTGCCCATGGACAACTGCAACACCAGGGTTAAACAGAAGCGTTGCCGGCCTTTCGAGGAGGGGGAAAGGATATGGGGAGGAAATGGGGGGGAGGATGGGCCTGCGGCTCCCTTAATCACCGAACGAAGCGGTAAAGCTTCAACTCAAACGTCGATTTTCTATGAATGAAACTTTACCTTTGAGTTATAGATACGATTATTATCGATTTACTGCTGAATGAGAATATTTTCTAGTATTAATCTCCTGTATAGTGTTCAACGGGATTTCCGACACAAGGCTATAGCTTTGTTTACGTAATGAATATATCGGTAGTTGTGTATTGGATTTAATTACTCGTGTATATGGGATCTTGTAGGTAGAGCCGGTAGTGGGTGTACATTTAACTTCAACATTTCTCAAAGGGGCCAATACTAGGAATAGGAATTCGTATTTTTTCCGCATTATCACATTTCCCGGGGGCTGAACACATTTCTATGGGAATGTATTTTTTTCTAGATCCCAGCATTGTTGTCATATAAAAAGTCGTTGATATTGACTGTTGGGCTCATTTATTTAAATTGTGTAAATTATAATTTAAATTTCTAAATATTGGTCGATATTTTTCATTTGTAGCATCGGAAATCAATCACTTGTCTAGTTCCCTGTGTAACGTAAAATACACAGTGGTTTTTAACTCACGGGCAAACTGAAAATAAATTGGACTTCCCGTAGTATATAAGGCCAGCTGATCGATGAAATTATATGGAAGGCCCAATTATTTTACCATTTTTCTTGCGGGTCTATATTCTATTAGGGATACTGATTTCGACATTAAATTCCAAGGAATTTAAAATCTTCCTGTATAGTCGACTAATGTCTGTTATAATAGTTCTAACTTTTGATAAAATAAAAGGTCACAGCACACTTATCGGGATCGACAGCGTATCACCTTGCGCCGCGCCGTCCACCAGCAGGCGTCAACCAATCGGGTCAGCTTCGGCACAACGACTCTTCTACGGTTTGTGAGTTACGGCGGTTTGTAAGCTGACCCCGAGTCGAGACGATTACGTTACGAATTCGAATAGTGTGCTTGCAGTAGGGAGTTCCATACAATGAATACTGAACTGCTTGAGTTGATACGTTTACGTTCCGTTTACTAGTTGACTAGTGTGCTGTAACCTGAAATCGATTACTTTTCAGAAACGCATGTCCCTGGAAGTGGAGACCACTCGCAAAACATCCGCTCTCACGTGGGTCGGCTTGGGTCTCATGGGCGTGCAGTTTGGGGTCCTGGCGCGACTGACCTGGTGGGAGTACTCCTGGGACATCATGGAGCCTGTGACGTACTTCGTGACGTACGGCACCGCGATGGCCTGTTACGCTTATTTCGTGTTGACCAAGCAGGTTAGTTTTCTGTAAAGTTGTTTCTAAATTATGTACTAAAAATGGGTCACTCACGTGCTATTTCGTCGGGATTGCTGACTATAGTTTCGGACTCATCAGGAGCCCATTTTTAAGGCGAGTGCGAGATGCGCGGCGGAGGGTCCCGAACTCTCGGGTCAGTTCGGGACACATCCAAGATTCAGGCCAATTTAACAAATCATTTTCCATCATGACCTGTCCGGGAATCAAACCACTTGCGGTACCACTTAACCACAGAGGTCGTAAAAATTAATACTAAAGGGTTGAATTAATCTTATGCTAATTCTTGCTCGTAAATATACGAGCAAGCGTTTAATTTGAAGCAACATTGGATTTTTTGCTTTCATATACTTGTGACACACGGAAAGTGCCATATAGGCTTAAGTTGTCTGTACCAAAAAAAATTCAATGTAGGTGTATAAATAACAGAATTTTATAATGTATTTTAAATAGATGGAAATGGCTTATTTCAGCAGTTCGATTATTATTTATAAGTACTTAGTTAGTAGTAATGTAATTATACCTTATATATCATACTTATATTGATACATGCATTATAACAAGTTACAGTTTGTGTCTTTTTTCTTGTATATTACCCAGTAGGTAAGAGGAATGTAGGTTTAAATTTCCGTTTCCTCTGGTACCTAATTAAGAGCACCGGGCATTAGGAAATAGTACCTGAAGGAAATCATCCTTTAGTCAATTAGCATAATAGTGACACATATATTTTAGAGCACTGGAGGGCAAATGTGGATGTCGGTTGTAAGGGCTCGCGAGGTCTGCTGTTCTCGCAGAACCACTCGTAATATTTTGTGATTAAGTTTAATTCTATGTAATTGCAATTTCAGGAATATGTTCTGCCGGATGTGAAGGATAGACAACATTTGCTGACTCTGCACAAAAAGGCGAGGAAGATAGGCCTCGACATTAACCAATACAATCATCTGAAAGATGAAGTAAGTACCAACTTGTGGAAGCCGACCGAAACAGGATATTTCGGCGAAACCTAAACCCGAAAACGACCCTTTGACTTGGGTCTCAGTTTGGGCCGAATCCGAAAGTAATACGAATGTGTGTTTAATATCCGTTACTAATACACGTACCATAATTTACTTTATTTGACACATACGCATAGTGATACTCGTGTTAAAAAAATAATTTGGTCAGACCCGTAGAGATAAGATAAATGGTCAGACCCTACTCAATTGTACTTACTGTTTTTTAAACGTAATATTAACTTGTTTAGATCGTCTTCTTTACTTTAGCGCGAATGCTATTCTGATATATTTTAACTAATGTTATAAATGTAAGTTGAGTTGTTTTGTTAGTTTGTCAATTGATTTGTTTGTAACGCTTTAACGCCTTAGCCACTGAAAATTCATCATAAATTTAGTACCTACTGTTCATCCCGACAAAAGAACTATTCCCGAGGGATCGACCTAAGCGGAACCGCGGGTGAAAGTTAGTAATTTATAAATTATTAGTAAAATAATTTTAAATGTAAAGTACTTTTATCAAAATTCGACCAGTAATTTTTGCGTCAAAGAATAGCGCGAACATACCGCTTGTCTCCAGACGTTTCTACCAGGTTGCACTGGCCGTGGTTACTGGATGTTCGCGCTAATTCCCGTTAATTCATTTAGTAAATATGCAGCGCGAAAGTATAAAAGTATTTAATAGTAGATTGTTGCACCAAGCAGAAAGTAATTTATTATTGCACCGAGTGCTTCTTTGGAGCCCGAGCGCCAGCGAGGGCTCTAAAAAGCACGAGTGCAATGTAAATTACTTAATGCGCGGTGCATAATCTTCTTTTCTTTTAAGTAAAGTTTAGAAAAGTAGGTGTGCGTGAAAAATAACATTGAAGATAAATTAAAATTAGTGGTTTTTTTTTCTTTTCTTCTATTTGACCATCTTACTTCATTCAGAAGCTTATTTTAGCCAGTGTCTAGTTATTATTTATTCTTGTGTATCAACGAAATGATGGTGTAATTCATTTCGCTGATTCTACGGAGCCCTTGGTGACAATTTCGATGTATCTTTTTAACAGTATTGGTTTGCTTGCCTAAAGGGCTATGTATGATAAGATAGGAAGCATGGGCCTCTTACGATCGTCGATTTTCTGTGAGAGTGTAGTATTTCCCCGGACGAGCCAGCTCATTCATGCTACTAGCAAAAATGAATAATGCCGGTAGCGTGGCTCTACCACGACTGGCGTTGGGGTAAATGGCGCTTAGGTTCATTGTGACTTCGCTATGATACAAGTATTTTTACTCTATTTCAACATCT
Source organism: Elegia similella (assembly GCA_947532085.1). Lineage (NCBI taxonomy): Eukaryota > Metazoa > Arthropoda > Insecta > Lepidoptera > Pyralidae > Elegia > Elegia similella. The sequence goes on from OX383930.1 coordinate 24,424,616, forward strand.
TCCCAAAGGCAGGCGGAGATTGAGATATGCTATAAGCTCGCCTTAATACCATGTAAGAGTAGTCATACACAATGAAATTTTGCATACAAGTTCTCTATAGTACGGAGAAGGACATAGTCCATAGATAGATAGATATCAATAAATTAATATCTATCTATCTACACCTATGTAATTAAACTTTCGTAAAAATCCGTTTAGCCTTTTTGGCGTCATTGAGTTACAAACATCCAAACAAACGAGCATCTCTCCTCATCTTATTCATAATTCGTCTTCCTTATTACAGATAGACAAGTTAGAAAAAGACCTAGCCCGTCTTCGGGATCCCCTCCAGATCCACTTGCCATCGTCGTATCCGAAGGGTGGGGATGACAAGCGCTCCCCGCTCTCGAAGATCAAGGACATGCTAGAGGAGACCAGCAAGAAGATGAAGATCACGTAATATTGGCTGCCGACGGCGCGTCGGTACAAGTAGACGCGAGCCCTGGTTGATAGTGTAAAGCTTGTTGAATAAAAAAATGCGTTACTTTCGCTGCTCGAACTCTGTAAGTGTTTGAACAATTTTATTCACACTTTTTTTAGGGATACAAGTGGCTTAACAGGTTCCCTGTCCCATGAATCACTTGTGAACAATTCAATTGTTTTACTATTGTTTCACGAACTCACGATTATAGACATTGAAAGGGTTAATATTTAAAGCCTCGACGTGGCTTCTGAGGGGGCTAAGATTTAAAGAGGTAGAGCGTGGCTAGATGTCTAGAAAACATAAGTTTCAGTTACTCTTTCGATTATAACTTTATTTTCAATTGTTAACTGTATCCAGTCATATTTTATTAAAAAATCTGTTATAATTAATCTTAAATTTGTTTAAACTATATGAGTAGGATTGTTCAAATACTACTTTTGTGTAAAGTACCTAAACATTTTCAATATTTGATCAAATTTAGCAAGATCAGTTTTTGAAAGTTAAGACGCGTATCCGCTAGGGGCCAAATGTTACGCAAAACATCGTATTTATTCTCCACTTCATAGATAAGACCGATCATCGCCTTTCTCACTCTAAGTTAATATGTTTTGCAACATTTATCTCCTAGAGAATGCGCGTTATAAGGCCTAGTTGGGTGTGGCTGAGTGCAATAGTTCATAGAATAGCATAACTTGCCCCAGTTGTTCACGATTAGCATACAGGGCCGGACTGGACCGGAAAGATCCGGATCTCACAAGGTCGGCGCCCGAGACTGGATAATTGTAGATACTTTCAGAACATAATGAAATATACAAATGATTCTCAACGATATAAAACGTGTAAACTGACTTTTGATGTTCCCTTAACGGGGTGATACAGCCCATCAACATGAACAACTTTTCCTATGGGAACAATGCTGGGAACTCAAAAAAAAGCATTCCCATACAAACTGGCCGGGCGGCAGAACTATTTTGTATGGAAATACCGATTTTTTTTTTGAGTTCCCAACGTTGGTCTAATTGGAAAAGTTATTAATATTGATGGTCTGAGTCACCCCTTTGAGGAAACGTTTAGGGTACATTTATACATGGTGAAATTTAGATCGTGTTGGGCCCATAAAGGGGTGACTCAGCCCACCAATATGAACAACTTTTTGTATGGGACCAATGCTGGGAACTCAAAAAAATTTCGTCATTTCCATAAAAAAGAGTTCCCAGCATTGTTCTCATAGGAAAAGTTGTTCATTTTGATGGTCTGAGTCACCCCTTTTAGGGTCCAAAAGAATCTAAATTTCACCATGTATTATATTATTTTTAAAATTTTTCTTTTTGATTTCTATCTAATTTTTTAACTTTTTGATCTAGTTTACGTTTAAGAAGGCCTAGGCAGGCCAGGGCCCGGCTGGAAAATGCCACTTCGACTGTATGGCCAACCCGAAACCGGAATATTACACCGATTAATTAGACTGATGGCTTAACCTTTATTGAACAACTGGAAAGTTTGCGAAGTCATATATTTTTCGAATTTGCTATGATTTGAGATTTAATCTCTTTAGGTGAAAAAAATATATAAATAATAATTTATTTAAGTCAAAAAGTTTAGCAAAATTTACACTTTGAATCATAAAATTGGTTTCTATTTAAATTAATTAGCTTATGAGCACAATTTAGTTTTTAGATTTTTGCTCAGAAATATTGTTTCCTATATTTATTGAACTAACAAAAACTTTTAGGGTTTGCTGTTTAAAAATTACTTTTTACTGCAGTGCCAATATGATAGGTATTTTAATTACAAAGATACCAAAACCGTGTGGAACCTAATTCATGGTAACTGATTAGAAATAGTTACAACTTCTAAAATCTAACATTAGTAGTTTGTAGTTGTATGAAATCTAGTCTTTTTTAATCAAGTGAACTTCGGAATTAATTAATAAAATATGTTTGTTGAATTGTATCCTGGTTAATCTTGCCATACTTTTTTATTTAAAAAAGTACATAAAAGTTGATGGTTGAAAACTTTTTCTGTTTTTCTCCAAAACCAAATTACTACGAAATTTAAAAAAATGTATCTTTTTAAGTAAAAATGTTTTAATTGTTTAAATTGTTAAATTAATATAAGCAAAATAATCATCAAAATGGCTTATTGCGACTGATCGTATAATAATGGAATTAAAACTCATATGAAGTTATTAATTTTGCTTGTGTCAATTCATGTTATTTTAAAATTAAGACAGTTTGTAAAAAAATGCCGTACAAGTTTATTATAGTTTTCAGTCGAATAAATAGTTTTACGGTGCATACAGTACCACAACGTTTTCTTAATAGAAGTCGGAACTAAGTAATGTCAAAGTAAAGGCAAAATATTTTATTCATCGTAAGATATTTTAAATATCATTTGGTGAACGTTAAATTACACATTATTATTAACAACATTAATATTGTTGACGTCAATAACTCACTTAAAGCTAAGTTTACGCCGCTTCCAAGGCGGAGTGCAGAAGAAGCGGCAACAAACGGTAATGTTATGCGAAGCGGTAATGTTATTTAAATACGAGTAGATTGTCGGACGTTGGATGGTTGGACGACCTGAGTAATGTCGCATGAAGGCGTCGTTCTATTGATAACGATCGTACGAATTAACGATGCCATATCGTCGCTCGACAAGAATAAACACCCGCATTTCTTTAATGTATCCCAATTAAAGCTTACAAACTTCGAACAAATATAATGGTAGATACACGATTCGCGCTCGAAACAGCACTAATCAAAAAAGTTTAGGAGCTGTTTTTTCCACAGTTTCAATAAACCGCGCTAGCACTCACATGTCTCGCAATGACGAAGGTACAGTGGAAAATTGCAAAAACCACCAAAAGTAAAAAATAAGATGGAGTTATACTTTCAGTATGTACCGTTTTTGTCGTTGTTTGTAAGTATGCATGATGTTTTGGCTCGGGGACATTATTAAAGCTTCTATTTGTATGAAACTGTGTATCTACCATTATATTTGATCGAAGCTTACAGATCATCGCCCGAACACAATAATCTTTTTTATCGCATGACGACGAACGCATAGTTTGCTCGTACGATCGTTGCCAATTAGGACGACGCTGAAGGCCGCTTCCGACCCGTCATATTGGAAATCCTTGGGGTAGGCCTATGTCCAGCAGTGGACTTCTTGCGGTGAAAGACGCAACACTATTTGGGAGAAAACATTGCGGTACTGTGATCGGTGCTAGTTTTTATAAGAAAATTTGTTTATTTGTTTCATTTGGTACTTGATCAACTTGTTCAACTTGTAGATTTGTGTAAAAATGATTTTATTGTTACATATTAAAATCTTGATGAAATAGTGGTTTTTAGTGTCTAACATGTGAGGTTTGCACTAATGTCCCTATTTTAGGGTTCCGTACCTAAAGGATAAAAATGCTACCCTATTACTATGCCTTTGCTGTCAGTCCTTAAAAAGGGTCTGTTACGGGGTTTTATCTACTGCTACTACTTATATATCTGATACAGGGTTGTATCTATCGAACCGTACGAGACTTGAAATTTTCACAGAAAGTGTATCTATTGCCGTTTTAACAACACATTAAAAATTAAGGAGAGGCCTATACAATAAACGTGTTTCTTAGCGTTTTTAGTTAAATATTGTGTGGTGATACAGAACCCTTATAGTGTGATTCTGACTCACACTTGGCTTGTTTATGTCTGGTTATTAGGGTTTGACCATTTGCATAAACGCGTGTTTCACATAAAATTATAATTCCATATGAGTCTTCATTCTGATTTGCTTTAGGTACTCGGTATTTCTCGTTAATATATTTATTTATTACCACACAACATATTATTTTTACAGCAGGTCATAATGACCTTCAAACTACCTTCAAATGCAAAAGAGGTGTAGTACAAATGTATTTTTCATAATATGATGATACTTGATCCACATTTTATAACAGTTAGTATTATAATTATCATCATCATCATATCAGTCGCAAGAAACCCACTGCTGGACATAGGCCTCAAGGATTGCCAATACAACCGGTTGGAAGAGGTATTATAATCAGGTCCGTCTTAACCATATTTGGAACTTTGGCATGAATATCTTGTTGGCACTATTTATCTGCCCTCGCGACGACAACAACTTGATTGGGACTTAATGCCCCCTTATCGTCCTCTGCTCTTTTCATTTATTTTCGACCATTCTAGCGCCTTTTTATATACTACTAGCTTTCTCCGCGGCTCCGCCCGCGTCAATGTCGATCCCTCGGGAACAGTACTTTTTCCCGGGATAAAAGGTAGCCTATGTCCTTCTTCACACTCCAGAGAACTTGTATGCAAAATTTCATGATGATCGGTTCAGTAGTTACGGCGTGAAAGCGTAACAAACAAACAAATAAACAAACTCACTTTCGCATTTATAATATTAGTTAGGATTAGGATATAGCTAGCTTCAAGTGAGCTTTCGCTACTTCGATTGTCCTCAACCTGTGTAGGAAACATCACCAAAGGGCCCTCAGGAAGGACGGATCTCGGCTGTGGGCGTTGACTTGTGCGCAAAGCTTATTGATGGGTCGCGATTGCATGTATTACCCTTTAGGCTAAAGGGCCGGACTGTGAAACAATAGCAAAAGCCTTTCAGCAACTCTCATCTTTTGCCTGATAGGCTGAAAGCTAAGTTGCCGGAAGGGCCTATCCTGGGTGCAAGCCGCCCGGGGCTTGCAGTAATCGGCGATTCCAGCGCCACCTTATACCCGGCACGAGATGGTCTTGATTATAATATTGAGTTGAGTCATCATCATCAGGTCTTTTATTCTCCACTGCAGGAGCATGAAACTCTGTACTACCGGAGCCGTACTTGGCCAGAGCAGACACAGGATTTGGCCTACACTCTCCTCGCTGGCCAGACGGGTTGGAGAGGTCTCATTGATGTTTAAGAGCTTTGTTTAGCTTCTATTTCCTAATTGGATTGAGTGGTTCGAATAAATTATCTAAATAATAATAAAAAAATAATCATCATCACCATCATCATCAGGTTTTTTTAGTCTCCACTGCAGGAGCATCACCCTCTCTCTACTACCGGAGCCATACTTGTCCAGAGCAGACAGAGAAAAATAACAACTGACTTTTGAAGCATCAATAAATCGTCGTTATTAACTCTGATATTACAATTTATTTATGTGTACGAAATCAAGTCTTATAGCATATTGAGGGAAAGGTTTGATACATAAGATACAAGCAATGGAGTGAATTAACAAGGAGTGCAGACGCATATGTAACTGTGTTCCGAATCCAAAACTCTAGATATAGTTGCATGTTTAATACTGTATATTAAATACTATGATATGTTAACATAGTTACAAGCTGTAGGTTAAATAATGGCTGTGAAATAATTGTCAGTCCATGATAAAAAATATAAAAGGAAACTTTGTAACAGTATGACGTAATAAATTGACGAAACAGTGTTGTCGTGTCCAAATAGATATAAAAGTCAAAGCTACATCCAAAACGTAATTTATTTAGAAATCACATTTTTGAGACGTAAGTAATTTTATTATGTATTGTTTGTGCTTTGCATGATTGCTTACTTTTAACACCTAATGCCTGTCTTAGTAGAGTCATACGTAGTATGAATTGTAATTTAAACATTTTCGCTATTCGTCGGCGGTATTTTCTTTGTAAAAAAAAAAATACATGGTTATAGTTAACTAACACAAAACCTGTTAAAGATGACTTGAGTACTTCATGACTAACAACGTTTGTTTTATGACTTTTACTTAAGCGCAATACATAGTAAGATATTATTAGATAGTATACATTACTATATTTGACTAGCTCCGTGGCGCAGCGGTCAACACGCCAGCCTGCGACACGGAGTGACCGGGTTCGATCCCCGGCCAGGTCAAGATGGAAAATGGTTTTTTTCAATTTGGCCTGGGTCTTAGATGTGTATCTATATATGTATTTGTCATAAAATATAGTATCGTTGAGTTAGTTTCCCATAACACAAGTCTCGAACTTACTTTGGAGCTAGCTCAATCTGTGTGATTTGTCCGTATATATTTATTATTTATTTATTAGCTTTTATGTGGATTTCTATCAAACGTTAAATCTATGCTGCCGGCCGCGTGCCACGTGAGCGTAGGTACCTACTATTATTACCTCGTAGCGCTGATTGACATAGAGTTAAGACGAGTAGAATTGCAAAATTGCATTTTTATTTTGTATGAACAAAGCAAACACCGAGTTACAAAAAGTTATAGAACAAACATAGATAATCTTGATGCAATCGATTTTCAACTTAAGTATGTATGGACTTTTGCAGATGACTGTACCTTAGTCACCCTTAGAAGGTTATGAGTTAGATACCAATTACCCTGTATATATTGTGAACTTATCAATTTGGCTTCATACATTACTACTGGAAATACTGTCGAGAACGACAAATGATATTCTTGTATGTGGAGCGACGTTGTTAGCATATAATTATAAATTTAACGAACTTTCACTCGTAAGGCCTTAAGGTTACGGTCTAAATTCCTTGTACATACGTATATAACAAAGACCCTTGTAATCTAGTGGTAAGCACGCACATTATTCGCTCAACAGCTTTCTTGTGATTTGCTGGTTTGCCTTTTAGAGTCTTTTTCTATCTAATGTTTTTCTAATATATATAAATAGAATTTTATATAACTAATATTAAGGAGGAGCGAAGCTTCTTTATCTTATTAAATTATTTATTGTTATTCCGAATTAAGTTTAAACTTTTTTTTCAGTTTACGTCTAAGTTATTTTGGTAATTAGTTCTTAAATAATAAAGAAAAGATCTGTTCGTAGTATATGTAGGTAGATATTTTCTATTTCTCTATGGAGCACAAGTTGGGCGTGAGAAAGGATACATTTATTAATTTAAGTTCATTGGTTTTTCAAGCTATATATGCATTTCAACTAAGAATTAAATTGTAAATCAGTTGATAGTGATATTCTTGATTCAAATGCGTAGTTGGAGTTAATAAAGTACTTAGTACTTAGGTATATTATTTTGAAATTTTAATAAATAAACTTATTTTATTTATTCATCGTTTTATGAACTCTTCTATGGGTATTTATTAAAACCTAACTATAATCCGTGTTATTTATAAATATTCAAATTGGTTTGAATTTCCTATAGATCTGTAACGAATATATAACATTATTGAAATTATTACTCAACATTAGACTCTATCCTTTGAACAACTTCACTTTCAAGTAGTTAGGTACTTAATCATAAAATTAATTATATATTTGTGATTATACGCCGAACGTAAGTTGCCTTTGAAACGAGCGCATAAATGCGTTTTAAAATGAATGCTTAGACAAAACGGCGGAATTTTTCTATAAGTAACTTACGTTTGGAAATATTTATAAGATTAATTAATTTAACCACGTATTATCTTTCCTGTTAATATTAACTAATGACATTGCCAAAAATTTACCCTTCCAAATTCTTGTTAACTGTGTTACACACTAACTTTTGCATTAATAATATTAATCGTTATTATGGAGTGCCGGTGCGAGAAAGGCATGAATGACAGCACAAATTAACAGATAACCCGACTCCTTGTAACAGTTACTATTTTGCATTTTGTTAAATTTACAGTCGTGTTGTTCGAATAAATTTATAAAAAATGTGATAATGTGTGTGTATTATTCATATCCTATTCATGTAACCTCAGACTTATCCTTGATCCTCCTAGGCATTCGTTTTGTTCATTGTAATAAGTAAATAATGAATCTTTTTGATTGTTAATGTCCTAGCTTAATCAGCGTGTGATATCTTCTATTTATTTAAACATTTTCCGACAAAATTAAACGCTTTACAATCTTTACTTAAACATTTATTTGTTAAATAATTTATAAGTTATAAAGCTTGTCTATTTTACATTTGCGACATTACAAAATTAAAAATGTATGTAGGTAAGTGTTCTGTACATTCACATTATGTTTTGTCCTTTTCCATCACTTCGGACGGCGTGAGAGGTTGAGAGTCGTACGGATATAGGTCGATGCTTTGTACGTGAGCCCTGACGGATACTCCCGGCGGAACCCCGAAGTAGTCCCGCCCTATATTCCTAATAATTGTGGTGCCTGGCCTAGTGTGATGTATGTTAAATCCTATAGCGAATTGTGGAGTGTTATTGTCGTCTGATCCTGCATCGTAACCACCGTCGTCGTCTTTATTATTCGTTGGCTTGAAAGGCTTTAGTGGCACATAAGGTTTCTTCGTTGGCCTATTAGGCTTGCTGGAGGGACGCCATGGTTTGCCTGGAAATTTTTAATATTTCAAAATTCTTATGCTGTGCTGTTTGCGTTGTGCTGAGTGCCGAGAGGTGTTGGTGTAATAAAAACCAAATTGGTTGTGAATAATTTTTATTGCGTTCAAGCAATTTTTATAATTGTTTAAATATGCCTATACTAGTGCTCGCTTAACCTCAGGGCAAGCCGATTGAGGCTCGTGATCTTGTTTTCCTTAATCTAATCACTAGTGAAAGAGCTTCATCGTTTCTTTCATGAGAGGTTAAAGAATAAAAAGCTTAAATCATAAACCGATGCCACCGTTCTGGGTCGGAATAGAAGAACAAGATCACTAAAGTCAATCATCTTGCCGTCTCCGTATTAGTCATCACCTGGTCCTTTGGTCGGTTTGGCGCCTCCTCCAAAAACATCTTCGTCGACGTAGCTTATGTCCCCAACGCCAGTGTCTGGACTAAAGTCGGGGCTTTGATATCCACTTTCGCCGCTATCGCTGCCCGACCCTGTGCCACTAACGGCAGTGCCACTACCACTAGCTGGGCCAGATCCAGTGCCACCACCAAAGGCACCGCTGCTGGATCCACCACCAAAGGAACCGCCGCTGGCATCACCCCCAAACGTGCCAGTACCACCATAGTTTCCACTGTCACTGTCGAAGTTACTGCCAGGACTACCAAAGGTGCTACTACTGGAGCCACTACCAAAGGTGCTACTTCCGCTATTGCCACTACCACTGCCAAACGTGCCACTGGTAGGTCGACTACCAAAGGTGCTGTCAGCACTACCACCGAACCCACTGCCTCCGCTCCCAGAAGCGCCGGAACCACTGGGACCACTTGAGCTGCTAGTACCAGTGGATCCCGCGCTGGGCTTGTTGGGCCTCTCTCTGTCTTTATCGTTTGAAGGGAACGGATTTGGTTTTACGTGTCCTGACGCTGCAGTTCCTTCGGGGCCTGAAATTGGAAATTAATTATAACTTCTACCTACCTTTTCATTTATAAGTGAATCTTAATGTTGGAATCATAATTTGGAATAATATATTATTAAATATTGTCACAGCATAATATACCTGTGGCACTTAAAATATATATAAAAATGTAAATTTAATGATTGAAAATCACGGTTAAAATCAAGGATACCACAGTTAGCTAAAGAAGATTAGTTATATGATTTAAAACATCGATACTGCTTCTCTTGACTTACTTTTAAAAACGTCATCAGTTCCGCTGTCATCAGGCGAGAAGTTGCTGGTAGATCCAGCGGCGGCGTTCACAAAGTCGGGGTCGTAGGCACTGGGGATGGTGGGGAAGAACGAGGGGATGTAGGGATCTTTGTTGTTCTTCACGATGCGGTACCCGATGCCGGGGCCGGCGATGTAGTTTACGGTTCTGTTGAAAGATAAAATATAAAAAGGACGTACTAATCAATAGCCAAGAAATATGAAGAAAAGAAACTTCAAATTCCATTATTAAAACTTAGAAAATTATGAAATGAAATGAAAAATATTTATTACTACATCGTTGTCCCAGCGTGATTTTCTGAAGTTCACAAAAGTGCTTGGAGACTTAGTTTTTTTACTATGTGCTATAGGTACCTATTCGTAAAACATAATGCGAAACTAATTAACGAACATAATTATCCACTTTCTTACATCACATGAGTTACAACAGTTGAAAAAAATAGTATTGATTGTGTTTAATTGTTTATTTCCACTATCGGCAGTATTGTTCCGAGCAGTTCACTTCAGACCAATTACTGGGACCAATTACTGGGTTCAAATGAATAAGTGCTCTCACTTATTCATTTGAACAAGTGCTTTCTGAAACTGTTTGCCTCAGAAAAAGCCAGCTGTGACCAAATGGTCTTTTTATAACTTTTTGTCAAATGGCTTTTTTTAATACTCACAACCTGTACAGCATGAAGCTTACCTTTGAACTCCTTTGTCGTCCAAGAAAGTGTAAGATCCTCTAACGTTACCATGTGAGTCACTGCTCTCAGTCCTTCTCTGATCTGGACCCGCTGATATGAACCTGTGTAAAGCAAAAAGATACTCAAACGCTAAAATTAGTAAGAAATGTTCTGGATTTCCTTGGACGCTGACGGTCGGTGGTGTTAGATCAATATGAATGTACCATTTATGAGTGACATACGTAACATTACATATCCAGTTAAAAGGTTTTGGCGGTGACCGTCGTCAGCGCCGATGCTCATTGTGAGAAGAAAACTACATTAAGGAGTAACATAAGAGTTCGATAGGATAGTATTGTCCTCAAATCTGGAAGTACCTGTAAGACCCATCCAATCCTCGCTGCACTGCAGTTCGTCCTCGTGGCCTTGTCTCTGCTCGAACTAGAGGTGACCGATGGAAAGGTGAACCAATGAGGTTGGGGCTATCGGGATGCGCTGATGATACATGGAAACCGGTGTCACGACCAGCTATATACGAGACGTCATGACGCTCCCCTACATCGTCTACGTAGGAGTAATGTCCTATGAACAAAAAATATAGATCCGTTTATTTGGTTGAACTGTTTGTTTAATATAAATAAGAAAATACTACGAACTCAAATATGGAAGTTAAAAGATTTTTCTTGCCCATAATACACATATTTTTTCAGACTGTTATTTAATGTTTCAAAGATTAGTTTTTGAATAAGTAATATAAAGAAAAAAAATTATTAGATTGGATCTTCAGCTGTTTTAATATATACATACCAAGAACAAATTTTCCTATGGGACCAATGCTGGAAACTCAATTTTTCGACATTTTCGTACAATTTGCCCGGCTGGCCATACATTTTCTATGGAAGTCCTTGGAAAAAATTCCTTTTTTAGTTCCCAGCATTGGTTCCATAGGATAAATTGTTCATTTTGCCACGCTGAGTCACGCCTTTAAGGGAATGTCGGTGGTAAATTTACACGCTGTATTTTTATATCTGCTTCTAAGTCTGTGTGAAGTGCCTCATGTCAATAGATATTGTTTTTAGTAACTTTCACGCTTTCATTTCATTACCTTTGACATCGCCTCTGCTATCTGCATTTTCGTTTTTAGAGTAGGTCCTCGTATCAAACTTGTATGCATAGCTGGGATCTTCATTCGGGTCAAAGTAGGGGTCATCTTTGTTCCCGATAGGCCCTCTGGGCCTCTGGTCTAAATCCATCTTCCTGTGAATATTCGGGCCCTTTGCCCGGAATCTGAAAATATATAGTTAAAATTATATTTGCTGCTTCTACGAAATTTTGTTAAAACAGATTTAAATGTGTGAAAATGATTTTCCCTCAGTCTAGGCCAATTTTTTATTACTCATTTAGTTATTATAAAATAGAGTTAACTTTTAAAAATTTCTATTGCTCTTGAAAGTCTTGATTTGATTTTTTATCTAAACTAATATTATATAAAGGAAATATTTGTGTAATGTTTTCGAAAGTTTTCGCGATTTTTACACATTTAAATATGGTCTCGTTCATTCCATTCATTACACCTAACGTATCGAAAACTTCCCAGTTATCATCATGGTCGTAGGTAGATAGACTACTTAGTCTAAACCTTATAATTCTTATAACATATATAATAGACAAATGTGAACTTTCACATGTTTTAAGGTACTCTCACGTTTCTATTAATTATATATTAGTTTTGTAAACACAAAGTAAAAACAATTAATTAAAACATTTACTCGATCATAAAAAGAGCAAATCAACCCCATGTTTCTTTCTACTCACCCTCTAGGCCCAGCGGAGTAAATGGTTTCTTTCACGGTATCTGTCGCAGGGTCCTTGGCGCCAAACCGACCGCCCACTACTCCATTGGCGCCGGCGTGTGCTAAGTGGTAGCTCTGACCACGATCTGGATTCGCGTACCTTTACAAAAATCATAATAATCATCAAAAATATAGATCAGATAAATCTCATAAGTGTTTACTTGGCTTTGATGATCAAATAAATATTAAATTTCGACAGATTGCTATTGAAAAAATAATTAGGAATTCAAATACCTTTATTTTCTTCTGAATTAATTCCCCAATGCTAGACTATTCTAAAACTATTTAAGACTTACTGGTATGAAAACGGTAGTCTTACAGAAGAACTGAATAACAATCACCGTCGAAGATTAGAGCTGGGTGCAGCATTTAATAATAATGAGCTTCATGTTGAAGACTAGACTAACTGAGAGTTAACAATCTTGGTTGGAAACTAGAACTAAACAGATTACGTATCGTATTACCTTACCTATACTTAAACCCAGATCTGATACCCATAATAAGGGTGTATAATGTACAATACACTAAGATTAAACCTTAATTATTTATAAGAGTTAACATCTACTCTGAGTGTAACTTATAGTCATTTATGTTGAAGAAATGGTTCCTATGAGAAGAAGTCTATCTGGAGACAACAACGGTTGATGATGCAGAGTTTAGATTTGTTACTGTTTTAGATCAAAAGGATCAAGCGGAAGAAACAAACTTATTGAACTGAGACATGAAAACGTATTATAATGTTGTTAAGTTTTTATTTAGTACCATTTTATCAAGTTTAGTTATTTTCTTGATTCATAGGAACTTGTAGGTCTTTGTTTTTAGTTTCAGATCAATGTTATACTTATCAATAGCAGTCAAAGTCGCTATGGTTAGATTCACTGGTACACTTGTCTCATTCAACTCTTCAGTTTATTACTAGTAACTAATAGGTGTGTATATTCACCCTCGACATAACCGTGATAGGGTGACTCAGCCCATTCATATGAATAACCTTACCTATAAGACCAACGCCTAACCAATGTTTTTTTTTATTCTCCATACAAATTGGCCGGCCGGTTGAACACTTATATGGAATTAAAAAACTAAATAAAATCTTGTAAAATAACTATATCCCATCATTGTTCTCATTAAAAAGGTTGTTCATATTAACGGGCTGAGTCACCCCTTAAATACTTTGTAGAGGGTAAATTTACACCCGTTAAAGTAGGTACCTATCTAATCAGTGTAGTTACTTACTTCAGAGTAGCGTTGATTTTATTTTTAAGTGTTATATTTTGCATTCACAATACTATTTTGATACGAGTATACTCTTATTATGTTAAGAAATAAAATATGGTGAAAAAATTTCGATCAGGCGGGATTTGAACCTGCGACCTTAATGCGTCTATGTACGACTTAAGGTCGCAGGTTCAAATCCCGCCCGCTTGAGAATTTTTCACCATATTTTATCGTTGATTTTGTTCATCTCAATATTTTCCCCTGCATATTAAATTTTATTCAGGCGATTTGAAAAAGAAGTCTCAATTATTGTTATTTTATATGTTTAGATTTTAATTCAAACATTAATTAGCATAATGTCTTAAGTTAGATGTTACGATTGCATGTGTAAACAAACAAGCCTATATTCCCATTAGATAAACTTGCCACTCGACATATCTTTATGATTAATTGTAAAAATCTGAAAAGCAAGGATGCTAGTACCTTATCATATGAGTAATAAAAATGTGCAACAAACATCTTAATTATTATTAGATTAACATTTTTAATTCATTTGTTTTATTGTGATAAATATTATTCTTTTGTTGATAGATATTATTATGAAATATTTGTTTTGTCTTTTTACTCGACTGCAAAGAAAGGTTATGTGTTACGCTCGTATCTTGTATATTTCTTATCTAATAACCCCGTATCGTCCAAACGATCGGGTAGATTTCCACAGTAAAAGTATCATAAGGGTCGTTTTAAAAGCCCAATTTTAAGATAAGTTTTTTAAAGTTTGAGCTTTTGAATGTTCGGAATAATACTACCTACTTGCAAAATATTGATCAGAATTTATTTCATATTTAATAAGCCTGGTTAATGTTTATTTGGACTAATTATAACAATATAAATGATAATACCTGAGTTTTAATAAATCATTTGTCGGTAAAAAGTTATCGGCCCTGTCATGAAGTGTTTGAAAATATTTTTAGAGAAAACAAGATGTTTTTAACCTTTTATCTATGCTATAATTAAAATAGATAAAATAGTTACCCGAAATCGAATGATCCGTCAGTGTTCACTGTATTATAGTCCCCATCACTGGTCCTGGACTTGCCCGGGATCACCTGAGTCCTCACCACGGCACACACACACACCACCACCACACTTTGAGTCCAAACCATGTTTACACTTTACACTAAACTGATTCTCATCTCTTGCCACACGTCGTCTTTTCTTCTGCGTTTCGGATTTGACTGTGCTGCTAAAAAACAAAGGATCTCTTTATATATGGCGCTAAAAATGAACGCCCAGCGGACTCATGCCGCGTGAAAACGGCCGGACGTCATTGTTATTAAAATTAGGCTTCAATTCCAGCGAACGCGAAGATATCGGCGAGCGAACAATTCATCTTATTATAACTGCTTACTAAATCGTAGAAAATTTTACCAGTATCAAATTATTCGGGGGCACTTAAATAACCGGAGCAGTAGAAAAAATAGTTACGAATATTTTCACGCCTCTGCGTGTTAATTTTGTATGTATACTAGGGTGTAATTAAACGAAAATAATTATTTCATGAAGCATACCTCTATTTTAGTAAACATAAACAGTCACGGGTCGCTCCTGGATGAGACCAGCACAGGATCGAGACGGATGGCGGACGCGAAGAGAGGCCTGTATTCTGCTCAGTAGTAGGCGGAAAACGGGCTGAGATGATGTTAATGATGATGAACTAAAGAGATAATCAAAATTAAGGCTGCGTTTCCACCAGAGATGTGCGAAGTAGCGGGGCTGTGCGAGACATCCCTCGCACACATTCTTCGCACACATCTCTTGCTTGTTTTGTATGTACAAAAATCTCGCTTCGCTAAGACGTTTCCACCACAACTATGCTAAGCGGTGCGAGGTAAAAACACGTCCCTCGCTACGTAGCCTTGAATATCTCTGCTGGAAACGCAGCATAAATAGTACCTACCATTGAATTAGTATCCTACGATACAAGTTCACGACTTACTGTGGAGCTAGCTTAATCAGTGTGTGTGAATACAATGCGTGACTAATTAAAACTAAATTCAATGGAGTTTCTTGTGATTTTAGTGATCTGCATTGCTTCTTTCATGATGTCAGAGATACGAGCGCTGCGTCATCCTATGTTCGAACTACCAGGAACTCTTCTCCAGCTATCTTATGAAGTTAAAGCTTATCTCTTAGTGTGCGCAAGCTCTTCGCGCGGAGATGCAGCGGCCACAGATACGAGGGCCGCCACATCCTATGTTCGTAGTACCAGGAACACATCACGAGAACTATCATTACAAGTAATTGATGCATACGCCTTTTTAACAGGGGTATGCCTTCTTTTCGAGATAGATTTCTTCCATAGATTTAAACAAGTGGATTATTAAAAAAATAAAATCGCCGACTGCCTTTTTGACAGTTTACGTCCGCCATATTTTTTTTTTGCCATCGTCACATAACCTATGACACTCCGAAAAAGAATACGAATCTTATGATACCCCCCAGTTCAAAATCGGTCAAGCGTTTAGGCTGCAGGAGACGACAATGCATACTTACATACATACGCGCGAAAAACATTACCCTCCTTCTGGGTAGGTCAGTCGGGTAAAAATAGCTTTCAGCAATAAGTTCGGATACCTACCTTAAAAATGAGTTTTAAGGCGATTGTGAAATGATAGAAACATCAAACGATAACTTTGTTCTAACTAATTTGAGAGGTTAATAATAACCTCTCAAATTAGTTAGAACAAAGTTTACCCGGGATAAGTGGGGTTTCTCTAGCAACAATCTGTGAAGCTGCGGCGCTGTTCAGACGATGACGCATCTAATGAACTGCCCCAGCTTTTCTATATTCCCCTACTTTAGAGGACTTGTTATGGCAAATGATCGTGCCGTCGAGGTCGCCAAATTATAGTCTAACTTGATGTAACATTTATTACATAAATAGCTATTTTGACTCGATTAAGCAGAAGAACAAACATTTTCGTCTCTATAAATGTTAAATATTCATGGTGAAGTTTTTATCGTTTTGGACCCTTAAAGGGGTGACTCAGTCTATGAACAACTTTTTCTATGGGACCAATGCTGGGAACTCAAAAATTTTTTTGTCATTTCCAAGAGTTCCGAGCATTGTTCCCATAGGAAAATTTGACATTTTGATGGTCTGAGTCGCCCCTTTAAGGGTCCAATGCGATAAAAATCACCATGTACACAGACGAAAAAAAAAACGCTAGGTACCGTTTAATTTACATTATTTTATTAAATCAGTTTGAGGGGCTTATATTTCGTTTAACATTTTTTTCTACTTTTATGCTCTTGATTCATTTTTAACAAGTATTTTTTATGATATAGAACGGCAAACGAGCAAGCGATTCACCTGATGGTAAGTACACTATATTTTGTTTAGATATTTTTTTTATTGAGATACCAACCTTCTCAGTTTTGTTCCATTAAAAGTTCAATTTAAGCCAAAGATTTAAAAAAAAAATTGAGACTTCATACTTCTATGATTTAAGCATTCTTGTTGGATTGCTTGAGAAACTTTCAAATGCCACAATTGTGCTTCAGCAGAGTTATTTCTACTAATTATCAATAAAGGGGCTCTTGTCGGTAGAGCTTTTTCCATTCCTTTCTTTTTTCCGCCAGTTCCTTCACTTCTCTATAAGAAGTAACCTTTATTTTTTCTTTTATAAGTGTGCCTCGGCGTTCTTCCCCTTTTCCCTCCTATCTTTCCTTCTGTAATGTTCTTGATCCAATCTTATCCATACATGTATCAGATTTATTTAGGTATACTTGATAATAGTATATTTGATAGAAAATACTATAAGCATAGCTTACGTGTTGGCTATAATAAACCTGAAAACCTGCCGTTGGTTATAAAACTATCTCGAGCTCCTCCGTGCTTCGGAAGGCACGTTAGCCGTTGGTCCCGTCAGATGCCTTTACGCAGCTAACATACACTCACGAGAAACGCCTACGTGCCTTCGGCCGAAAATTAGCTAAATCGTAGTATTTTTCAATACCTATTAGATTTTTATCATGTCATAGTCTTTACGAGCAAAAAAGCTAAAAATTCATTACATGTCACGTTCAAAAATATCTAATTTTCATTTCTTACAAATCAATCTGCCTATTAGTCGTATAGGCAAACTAAAGTTCACTCCTTTGCCTGCTTAAACAAAAAAAAAACTGTCTGTAATATAAACGGAAACACAAAATATAACGTTTCAGACGGGCTGTTGCCTAACAATGCGTCTTCTGAAGCATGGAGACAGTATTTAAGTTTATTGTTGCTATGTTTGTCTTTTAGTATGGTTTGTGCTCCGTTACCTTAATAACTGGGATCTATATACTTATTCGTAAGTTTGTGCTATCGTTGCTGCATATTTCATAAAGAACGATTGATACGAATATACCTATACCTAATTTCTCGGGATAATACTTATAGAAGTTTTTTTTCTATGTGTCACACTATGGTTCTAACTTCTGTAATTAGTTTCCGTGTTGGTCTGTGAGAAAAAACAAACAATAAAATGTATCAGCTGTTTCTCTTCAGGAGTCTTCACTAATCGAGGAAATGGGCGAAAATCTAAGCATTTGTCAATAGGCGATGCGGCTCTCACTATTTTGGTTTCGATTTCTAGTTATACGCTCTACAACATTCTAAACGTGGTCTTTGTGTCTTATGGGCTTGGGCTCTGTCAATCCCGTAATAAAGACCTAAAATAAATTTGGCTATTAGGGCTATCTTGCCATATTTTATATTATGGGCCAGTGAGTGTTGACAAGCAACTTTTGGAAAATTTGTAATTATTATTATTGATGTTTGCGTGGGTCTGAAATAGTGAATTTATTCTTCTTCTTTTCGTGTCGGTGGCAAACCTTTATTATATTTTTCGTTTCTAATATTCAGCCACTTGAATGGCGTTAGTGTTGGGTGTCATCTGGTCATACAATGTACAGGAACAGATGCACAAGGAACAGGACAATAAGTGAATTTATCTCTATTGTCGGTTTTATTCCGCTAGCGGCCCCCCTGATGTTGCTAAGAGCTCTTTAAAATTTTCCGGGACGTGGGAGTGTCCCGGAAAATTTTAAAGAGCTCTTAGCAACGTAATCTATTTTTATTTCAATTGTGTACATTTGTGAGAAATACTAGTATTCGTGATACTGCAGTTGTCTTATAAGAGAAAATCTTTTTTTTATTTGCTACGATTCTTATCTATTTCTCCTTCTCTTAACAGTTATCACTCTTTTTCATGAATCTTGAAATCTTGGGCAGATTGATCGAATTGTTTTTGACAAATTACTGATAAATATGCAATGTTCTTAACATTCTTCAAGATCCTAGAACAGGAGGGTGTTATAGGATCAAGATCTTTAAGGAAACAATTCGATTAATTCTTTGGTGAGGTACCTACTCCTATGAAAACTAATTTAATAGGAAAGCAGACAATGTTTCAGAAATATCACAGAATTCCGAAATTTCCGATAAATAAGAAATAAGTGAACCATACTTTTAATGGTAATAAGTGGTTCGATTTGGTTCTTGGGATTTTTGTAGATGGAAATATCCAAAAATTGAGTCGCAGATGGGTTATTGAAATCTAACGAAATCACAGTTAAAGATTCTTATTCAAACTTGGATACTTTTTTTTTTTGGACGACATATTTTTCTTTCTTATTTTATTTATATTGGCAAAATCGAAAAATTACTAGTGTTTTGGAACAACAAAGAGCCAGTTTCGTACTTCGGAGACTTTTTAAAATATTTTTCCTGGTTCAGTTCGGTTGTTGTAGTACTCTGAGAGAAAATTCAATTCTCATCTTGTGTGGTTTGTTACCCAGTCCGAAAGGGACATTCGCCATCACTTTTTCCCCTTGAAGGACAATGTCAGTTTTGTTATATCAGAAAGTTTTGGGAGCACAAGATTCATCATGATCGAAAATGGATGAATACATCATCATGAAGGAAGATTATGATTAATTATTATATTACTTAGTCTGGCCAGGATGTTCCCTTATTAATTAGCGAACAATCCCTTCAATCACACGCCAATGCTTCTATTCATCACATCGCCTAATTAATTTCGGCGTCCGGCGTTTGTTTCGCTTCCTTGTGTGTGGATGTACAATGCTGTAATAAATGTCTGGTTCTGACGAGAGACCTTTGTGGCG
The DNA here is from genome assembly GCA_947532085.1 of Elegia similella. NCBI lineage: Eukaryota > Metazoa > Arthropoda > Insecta > Lepidoptera > Pyralidae > Elegia > Elegia similella. The sequence goes on from OX383930.1 coordinate 24,444,523, forward strand.
CGAGTGTCCATTTACTTACGGAGAATGTTGAAAGTTTAAGTTCGAATCAGAATTTAATTTTAAAGTTCTCAATCTATTTTTTACAGCTATTCCATAGTAACATCCTTATCTTAAACTTGCTTTTGGCCGCGGCTCTGCTGGCGTTAATGTCGATCTCTGGGGAAGAGGCCCCTTTTTCCGGGATAAAAGGGTATCTAATCTACATATGTCCTTCTCCGTACCCCTTGCCACTTATAAGCAAAATTTTATGAGAGAAAGCTTAACAAACAATTTTACTTTCGTAATTATAATATGACTTAATATTAGTTAGGATACCTACCTACTTTATTACCTCAGTTTATTTGTATAGTGAGTACAAATAAACAGTTTATTTATATTAACTGAGTAAGAGGCAATCAATAAAAATTTTATTTTCGGCCGATAAAATGCCTGTGTTAATTTACAGAAACTTATTAATATGTAGGACACGGGTTACTCACGTAGGAAGTCGGCTACAGGCCGACATGTTTCGACCTATTTATCGACGCCCACCATCCGTATTGTCAGGCACGGCGCGCCTAGCGTGCGGTAGACCGTTCTGCCCGCGCCGCCGAACGTTAACATTAGTGCCGATCTGCCGGCCTATTTGCAAACTTAGTCACTCCAAAATACATTACGTTTTATAAATCTTAAATAAAAATAATTCATCATACTAAAGTCACAATGTATGTTGAAGTCACTATCAAAACGTTCTACACTATGTTAGCAAATAGGCCGGTATTAACTTTGTGCCCGCCTCTCGTCACATTACCTAAGCATTAACTGATGAATGAAGGAAGAGGTCTAAACATGTAATTTCGGCGCCGAGATTGAATCATGCGGTAGCTGAGATGGCAGAGCTCAGGTCGTACATAGAGCTAGGTCGCTGGTTCAAATCCGGTCCGCATGAAATTTTTCACCATATTTTATTTCTTAATTTATTAAGAGTACGAGTATATCAAAATAGCATTGTGAATGCAAAATAAAACACTTATAAAAAATATTTATTTTATTATTAGACATGTATAAATAAATAAAATAAATAAATATATACGGACAAATCACACAGATTGAGCTAGCCCCAAAGTAAGTTCAAGACTTGTGTTATGGGATACTAACTCAACGATACTATATTTTATAACAAATACATATATAGATACACATCCAAGACCCAGGCCAATCTGAAAAAGATTATTTTCCATCTTGATCTGGCCGGGGTCGAACCCGGTCACTCCGTGTCGCAGGCGGCGTGTTGACCGCTGCGCCACGGAGCTAGTCATGTATCTTTGATTTACGTTCGAATTATTTTCCAAATCTTATATTTATATATTTTTATATTTATATCTTTGGGCACTTTAATGAATAACAATTAAACTTCATGCCGATATCACAATGGAAACGCTGCACCCGAAGCTCGTTCCGGTGCGGTCATCTTGTATTATAGTGTCGAATTGTACTCACTGAGATGTGAAGCCTTCCATTTTGTTTTTATACCTAGGGGTCCTTCCATCTAGGGTTGGCAGGGTTTAAAAATCGTTCTTCTATATTTTTTTAAATTTGCTTTATATTTTAAAAGAATTTAAATTATTCACGATTTTTTACTAATGCTGTTTGTCGAGCCGTGGTTTTTACAGTTAAAATCAACTTATACTACCTAATCAATATCTACATATTAGGTACATTAGTATGTATATCTCGTTTTGTTTTAAAAACTAAAAACAGTTTTTGATAAACCTTTATCTGTCCAAGTCCATCCTTGCAAGATAAGTGCGTATACTTAATGACATTTGGTTAAAATTATCATTCATACTTTAAAAGAAATCTTCTTTCTAACGAAAACATTTTCTTTCTTTTCCATTACTAAATTGTAATACTAAATTACACACTAAATATGTCTATTCTTCTTAATATGTCTATATGTCTTTTCTTGTCTGCATCTATCATTTGCACCCAAGTCAATGTTTTGGCTGAGATTAGCTGCAATGGCTGCTCAGTGTTGTCCAACTTCCACTTATTTAGCTAAGAATCAAGCCCGCTTGATCTAGTTTCAAATAAAGAAAACCATATGCAAATCTGTCTACATGTTCGCCGGCTACGATGCCACAGACAGACTCACACATAGACGGGCTAACGTATAAAACTTATAACACCTCTTTTTGGCCGGGAAAGCGATCTAACGTTCATTTCTATATCTCCCGTTTCAGGACGATACTAGATATTTCCACATATGAAACATGCAAGACTACAAGTAAAACTATCAGGTTTTGCATTAAGAAATGATGTTTTCTTCCAGCCCTGATGCCATCAATCAAAGCTCAACTTACGCTGGTGGAAGTCCTATTCATTTGCATGTGTCCTTCGTCAGAAAACCATTGTTTCGCGAACGATATATTAGTTGTGCCTTTCCGAAGATGCGTGAGATACGAAAGGCGAACAAACAAGACAATTGAGGGTTTCTGAAAGACGTACTTAACATTGATGTGTTTATGGAAAGAGTTTATAGGTGTATGTTAAGGTGAGGAAATGGCGGTCGCTGATGACCGGCTTTTCCTTGTGTAGTCTCCGGACTGCGTAATGTGATCTCTAATAAAAAAAAATGTTTTTTTTTTTAATTTGATCTCTAATTGTTTTGCTAATTGTATCTTAAAATTTAGCTAATGTTGTACGAGTTTACTTAGTTCCGCTGATGGAAACTAAAATTTATGCTCATCGTCTTCGCCTCGTATCTTTTGTAAAAGTTTATATTGTAATAACTAAAAAGCGCTCGTTCAAAATCTTTTTGTCGCATCGCTACGTTAAATTAATCCTATAAATATGTAGCTTGTTGAAGGTAACCGGGAAAATCGAACTAAAAATCTGATGAGAGTCCGAGTAAGAAGTTTGGGAGAAATATGTTTGAAGCTGTTGGACGTTCAAAGGTTTATTGGGAAGGGAGTGCTATGAGTATGCTTAACCACAGTTTACTAGAGGGACTCTCTACCGTTTCTTTACTTCGCTATCCAGTGACTTCTTATTATCATCATTATCAGCTTTCTACGAGTATGACCCACTGCTGGGTGAAAACCTTTTGTCTACGGCGACCAATACTGTTGAAAAGAGTTTCTTTCGGCGTCTTCTTCTCTGCAGTGGTCGGTTCCGAAACGGTAGTAGTTTGTAGCTTTTGAACAATAATTAATAATTTGAATATAATATAATAGGTACTATTTAAAATGTGAATTGACGTGAAAAAGTGCCTGAAAAGGCCTATTTTCTGAATAAATCTTTGAATCTACGCCATTGCTCTCTATCTCCAGCCATCGAAATCCAGTTCTTTTCAGCAATTTGCCTTAGCGTCGTCAACCCCTAAAAAAACCTAATTATATATACTACTTACTAGCTTTTGCGCGCGGCTCCGCCCGTGTTAGTATCGATCCCTAGGGAACAGTAGAATTTCCAGAAATGAAAGGTACCCTATGTCCTTCCCCGGGCCTCAAACTACCTCCATACCAAATTTCATCCAAATTGGTTCAATGGTTTAAGCGTGAAAAGAAGACAGAGAGACAGATAGAGTTACTTTCGTATTATAAATGCGTTTAGTATGGATATTAGTCTAGATTACAAGTGCTTACAAGCAATCATGCATAATTTGTAATATTGATAAGATCTAAGAAGGAAGAACAACATTCGAGTAGTTACAGACATAATTGAGTTATTAAACTCATATTATATTATCTTGATAATACCATAACATTAGCTTTACACATCACAAACCACCATGATCACCATCTCCACCCAACTTCCGATCCTCGTACCATCACTCTACGGATATAAATGCTTCCATCCGTTCCGTTTCACAATTATATTGTTTTTCTTAAATATGCAATTCAGGTTGAAAGGCCGAATTCAATATCAGTACCTGTACATCCAGCCGACCGTTTACTAGTTAGTTTAACATTGAATGGGGGGTAATACATACAGCTTGGATGGAGGATGTTGCCAAATGGAACTCTATAGAAATATGAACGGTGTGATCAAAAATGATAAATGGATTTAATCTCCTATTAAGTTTGTGGGTACTTAAAAATGGGTAGTGCTATTGTTACAGTCTGTTTTATTACAACTTCCATTAATTATTGTTTAGTCTAGGTAAGGTGTAGTCTGCAAATAAAACATTTGTACGGTTAGAAGAATGGTTTGATTTCGTAAATTTTATTATAATGCCAGAGCTTTTTCTTCCAGCTTTTTCCAGAGCACGTGCTGCCTTATAGTCGTATTCCTTTGTTTATACTATTATTTTTTTATAAGAGCAAACGAGCAGACGAGCCCCCTGATGGAAAGTGGCCACCGTCGCCCATGGACATCTGCAACACCAGAGGAGGTGCTGATGCGTTGCCGACTTTTAAGATACCTGTAAACACGCCTTTGGAGGTGTAAATATTAAGTAAATATTTCTTCATAATTCACACATGACTCATGAGTGCTCACACTAGCAGTATAGCCGATAATTTTCGTAAGGGAGTGTGAGGACGGAGGTCGCAGGGCACAATGGAGCAGCGAAGGGCATCTCTCATCTTCACGGTAGCTGCCTGCGGATGTACCCACTGGACTGCGTATTTCGGTAACCAGTATCTTGTTCCGAGTGTTTTACAATGTGTGAATATCTTGTATTTTTAAGTTTGTTGTAGATATTAATTAGTCTTTTTCACAAAGCGGCGTTGATTGTGAATGCTTAAGAGTAAATAATAAAAAAAAGGATGGAATCCGATGAGCTGATATTAATTAGCCCACCTAATTAACAGCTCATCGGATGTTCGGATCGCTCATATGATTGGATCAATACACATTGATATTTTTAGTAGTAGATACTTCTATTTCAAATGCAAAGTAATTTAGTACTAAGTTTTGGATGTAACAGCTATTGTTTCATAGGTTTGACTATTAACATCATGGATTTTGTTTTGATCCCTGTATTCATTAAACGCACCTAGGGTACTGAACTTAAAAAAGTAGCTACTTCTAATACCTACTTGGATTTAAGAATAATCAGGATAGGCCTCTAAGAAACGTTACAGTGACGCAAATACCAGTTCATGCAAACATTTCGCGTCAAAAGCTCACGCACACAATCGATATTTAAGGATGCAATATTCGCTTCTTACTCTGCCAAATCTTTAATAGATTCGAAAGTGTTTTTTTTCAACTCGTGAACGGGTGCTGCCAGGGGGGACAGGTCTGCTCGGCCTCTTTGACACTTTTATCATATCTGTTGTTTATCATATCTGTTGTTGTTGCACGCTCGATCGCTAACATAACGTGTTCCACAAAAATATGTTAATTAAAATTGTATATAACATGACATCAAAAAAAAAGAAAAGAAAAATATTAAATATCATACAAAGCCCTTCAGGCAAGTAGGCGAAAAAATACTGTTGAAGAGTTTCTTTCGGCGTCTTCTTCTCTGCAGTGGTCGGTTCCGAAACGCTAGTAGTTTGTAGCTTTTGAACAATAATTAATAATTTGTATATAATATAATAAGTATTATTTAATTTTAAAGGTGAATTGACGTGAAAAAGTGCCTGAAAAGGCCTATTTTTTGAATAAATCTTTGAATCTTTGAATCTTTGAATCTTTGTTTCAATTTCGAACAAGGAAAGGCTTGTTTTCTATAAAAATATCATTTAAAATAATTAGTCCGTCGTACAGATTATCAAAAAATATTAAGTAGATACTTTTTTTTTTATTTTTTCAATCAAACAATAGATGATAAAGATAAAGTGCCTCAAAGTTGAGAAGTGGGGGCTCATGACGCAACAGGCCGGTAAAAAGTGTACCGGCCAGTGACGTCACGCGAAACTTTAACGGTCTATCTTTATCAATTTTTGTTTGATTGACAAAAGAAAAATACGAGTCCAATAATTTTCAAATATTTTGAAAAGTTTTTTTTTGTAAACCTGGCCTTTAGCATGTACCTACTTACGCTGCAAACATGTAACGTTCTACGTAACGTTTTACGTTACATGTGTGCAAGTTGGCGTACCGTGACGTACTCGCGCCCGGTTCATAGTATTCCTAGGTCCATGTTTCATTATGACTTTATTAACCATCTGAATATTCTTCGAGTGTGTAATTTAGGTGCGAAAGACGAAGGTCCAAAGTGCTGAGGTGCGAGCGAACTCTGGCGCGAAGAGCTAAGGCGCGAATGATCTATCGTAGGTATATATAATAGGCTAATTTCCTGTGTCAAAATTAGGTCAAAATAATAATATAAAAAAATCTTTTAAAATTAGTCCATCAGTTAGATAATCAAAAAAATATTGGGCACTAATTTTTTCTTTCGTCGATTGAACAGAAAATGATGATAATAAAGCGCGTCAAAGTTCACGAGTGGGGACTCGTGACGTCAGAGTTTGCTAAAAAGTATACCAATAACGTCACACGAAACTTTAACGGACCATAACATTATTATTGATTACGTATTATTGTTTAATATTTTATGATAATGTAAGTGTCGGATTAATTATATATTTTTAGGAAACTAGCCTATTAGACAAACAGCTTAATCTAGATTTGAAAATTCCAAAATAAAACTATAGCAAAAACCTTGATAAGTCCCGGATCTGCTGGCTAGTTAGGAAAAACCTACTTAACTAATTAATGTTGTAGAGGCAGCCATTACCACTCACAATTGAATGTAGGCATACCCGGGGTCGTGGGAGCTACATGTGATAGGATCGACGATTTGTCCGCTTTGTATTAGGATGCTTATGAGTAGGAAATCATAATTTGTTTCCGAAAGTTTATCGTATAAATCGTAGTTATGTAAATTGAGTAATAAAAGACATAATTGCTGTCAAATTTATTTTGTAGTGAGGCTGGAGTTTCCTGAGTAGGTATTATCATCATCATCATTACAGCCGTAAGAAGTCAACTACTGGACTGCGTCTCCCAAGGATTCTTGGTTCCATGGCGGATGTTGCCATACTCACCGCTTGGCAGGCGGGTTGGCGAGTGCAGTTTCTTTCTGTGCTTCCCATGCTGCTGCCCATCGAAAGCATTTCAAGCTGGGGGAAAGATAATGAATTTGTTAGAGTTAGGAAGGGATAAAGGTATCGGGATACTAGCTCGTATGCATGGAAAAAAGTAAGTAGTAGTTTGGGAAAGCCGGACACGCGCATCCGATGCCATATCTGCAACCACCGGACAAGCAGTTGAGAATTGCACCCCTGAGTAGGTATAATAATATTTAATTAGGTAAAAGTAAAATAATGATGGTCATTGACTAAAAAAACAAAAGCTTAAGTTGCAGGTTTGCCAAAGAGCGATTGAGCGCAGTACAAGTATGTTAGGTATTAAAAGGACAGATCGTGTCAGAAATACTAGGTACGCTGCGCTCCATCACTAAAGTAGTCGACGTGGGAAAGAAGTGCGCTAAGCTAAATTGGGATTGGGCGGGTCACGTATGCCGTATGAGCCCTGAATGATGGGCACGTCTGATAACGTCATGGGTACCTACTGATGGAAGGCGTTTAAGAGGGAAGCCAAGATGGAGAGACGAGCTGTTTGCTTTCAATGAGGGATGGCAAAACATAGCAATGGATACAACTAGGTGGAAAAAAGAAGGGGAGGCTTTTGCCCAGCAGTAGGACCTAAATAACTAATTTAAAAAAAAAGAAAAAGAAGGTAGAATTCACTTGAGCAGTGGAGCTACTGCTCAAGTGAATAAAACTCGATCGAACAAACTCCTTGAAAGTAGTATTTTTCCTTTATGCTACTGCGTACCGTACAGGCCTCAGAACAACTATCATGTTTGTTGTTCTGAGGTACAGGCAAGTGCAGCATTGACAGTTATACACACATCGTGGTCAGACGACCTGCCAACTATTTGCTAATTCAGTGTACAACGTTTTGATAGTCACTTAAAAGTACATTGCGGCTTTCGTATGATTGTCTATTTTTATCTATACTAATACTAGCTTTCGCCCGCGGCTTCGCCCGCGTCAATGTCGATCCCTCGGGAACAGTACTTTTACTCGGGATAAAAAGTAGCCTATGTCCTTCTCGAAACTCCAGAGAACTTGTATGCAAAATTTCATGATGATCGGTTCAGTAGTTACGGCGTGAAAGCGTAACAAACAAACAAACTCACTTTCGCATTTATAGTATTAGTAAGGATAAGGATTATAAAGCTGAAGAGTTTGTTTGTTTGGACGTGCTATTTTCAGGAACTACTAGTTCAAATTGGAAAATTCTTTTTGTGTTGGATAGTCCATTTATTGAGGAAGGCTTTAGACTATAAAACATCACGCTTCGACCAATAGGAGCGAAGCATCAATAAATAATGTTTTAGAAACGGGGGAAAATAATTCTTCTACTAGCTGTTGCCCGTGCCTTCGTCCGCGGCAATTTCTGTTATTATAATTAATTCGTTTTTTTATTAGTAGGTATAGATGAATAATTTTCCCCCGTTTTTCAATTTGAACTAGTAGTTCCTGAGATTAGCGCGTTTAAACAAACAAACAAACTCTTCAGCTTTATAACATTAGTTTAGATACTAAGAAAAAAACCTTATTAATCATAATAACAGAAATTGCCGCGGACGAAGTCGCGGGCAACAGCTAGTTTAAGATATATAAAAAATGTGATATATGTTTTATCGTTCAAATTATGCAGAATCCTTACATCCGGATCCGGTGTTCCATCAAGCTGGTTGCAATGCTATGCGGCCAGTCAGAGTAGGCTTGCATTATAATTCATTATACTAAATCTCCCACGAGTTTTTGCTTCCTGTTATGGACGCTGTTATCCGTAGGAATATCGCGCGCTAAAATATTTTAATTGTTCAATTCCTGAGGCTTATCTGACTAATTATTGTCAATTAGTGTCGTATTGAGACATTTCTTGCTAATCGTTCAGATTCTAACATAAATCTCTGAAAATATTACCTAAACGAGTAGTCATTTCAAAAATTAAAAAAGTCGACCACTTCCTTTTAAAAAATACTTAGAATACAGGGTTATTATGTAGGCCGCAAAGCCGCCAAGTTGAAATGGGACTGGGCGGGCCACGTCTGCCGAATGCACCCAGATCCGGGCTGCTGGCAACAACAGAATGGACTCCGGAGGATGGACGTAGAAAACCGGGCAGACCTTGGTGTGATGACATCAAATATTTCGAAGGAAAATTGCACAGAATCTATTCTGTGCCATTTTCCTTCGAAATAGGAATGGATACTTATGGGAGACCTTTGCCCAGCAGTGGGACAGTATAGGTTAATACAAAAAAACGGGTCGCACAGTGCCGGCATAATTTCAAACACCGCAAGGTAGAAAGAGAGGGGGATATTATTTCCTCTCCTACGCCGCGCCGGCGGTCTCGGGTCACGTTTTCGTGGATCGTCGTTGTATCTTAATCCCACCACGCTGGTCCAGTGCGTGTTGGCGGACCTCGTTCGTTAAAAGCAAGGCGCACCGCGTGCAGGTGAGGCTGACTTGGGCACCATCAGATGTTATTTAGGCCCCTTACGCACCTCATGAATATAGTCTATACAATTAAATACCCGAGCGAGCCCGAGGCGGACCGCTAGTTATTAATAAGTATAACTTGCGACCTTGTCTAACGCCTAGTCATTTAGAAAAGCAAATACTTTTTCCTATACAAGAAACCATTTTGGGATAAAAAGCATTTACCAGAGGCATGCAAAAAAATGCTTTCTGATATTAAATCCGTTTAAATCCGTCTTTCAAAAAAAAACTTCTTTACATCTTAGTTTTTCTGTTATTAATTTTTCCAGTAGTTAATGGATTTCCATTGGGAGTTTGTGTGACTTTTTTACCTTCTCCATCACACAAAGATTTTGTACCATAGTCAATGTCATTTGGGAGGGGATAAGGATTCTAAAGATACCAAATCCGTTGAGGCATTAAGTAGGTATGGTGGAATAAAGAAATTCACTTACATTCGTTACGTCCGTATAGGTACATGCTTACTTGAACTCGATAAACAATACATTTCTTTTTTAGTAGTCGTGTAAATGGAAGTGTTGTTTCGTAAAGTTAAACATTATAATAATCCTTGAGAATTTTATGTACTCCACTAAGTACCCTGAAGAGATCTTTTAACCCCTTTTTTGGAGAACTCCATATTGTAGTCGTTCGGGAAAACCATGACACAAAAACTTGGAAGAAAGTTCCTCTCAAGGTGTGAGGATGAATTCCCTGTCGATGGCATGATGTGCGATGATAGAAACTGGCTGTAGGCATTATGACATACAATTCCTCGGAACACAAGCTTGTAACGTTGCAGCATGCCACCTGCATGCTGCATCTCGTCCAACCTCATTTCTTTCTCATCTGTCCACTTTCATTCCTCATTTCAAATTTCATATCATTCCATTTTCAGATCCAATCAGATTTCTCGGATTGTAACGGTGTCCGATATTAATTATTATATAAAATGTTATATTGAAGTCAACATATTATAAGTTGTGAAGTTGTGTTCAATAAATTAATCTTCTTGTCTGTCTGTTGTGTCAAGTGTCTGTTCTCCATTCCTTATATGTGCGAACTTTACTAAGAGCGTCGGGATGGTCGAGCCCTCACAAGCTATTGAACAAATGGTGGAATACCCAAAGGGAAGCAAAATCTCTCCTTAGACTCAGACACTCTATATCGTTTGTAATCTTGGGGTCGTTGACACTTCTGGCCGCTCGTTTTGAGACTGAGTCAAGTGGATCGGATAATGCTTGGGTGTGCAAGTGCTCAGAGGAGACAGCAGTTACTCCATGTGTGGACGAACTTGCGACTTAAAAAGTATCAGTTTTTGGCTTGGAGTGAAGTGCGGCTTTGCCCCGTTAAGCACACCCAGTTTTTTTGATGCCATCTTTGTTTTACGCAAGTGACTGCGATATTGGACGCTAGCAGACATTTCTACACCGAGGATCTCAATTTTGATGGAGATACGTGCCTTGAAATTGTAGAGCTACAGCAAATGTAGTTTCCTTCGTGGTGAACGTACAAACTTGTATCTTGAGTTGAAATTGACCAAATTTTAGGACCCACAGAGAAAGTGAATGTTGCTCTTGTCCATAAATGTGCGAGGAACGTATGTGCCCTGTTAGGCAACGCCGCAGAAACGTCCCCGTAATGTGTTAGGATGTTACTGATGTGCAGAAGAAAAAGTATTGGGGACAAGATAGATCCCTGCGGAACACCAACGTTAATGTCTAAGCTATCAGAACAGCTTCCATTAACTACTGCTCTGAATTCTTCTTTCGAAGAAAAAGCTAGCAAACCCATTTGCAGTGACCCTCGGGCAGCCCGTAAGATGGCAACTTCGAAAAAAGTCCACGGTGCCAGACCCTATCAAACGCCGTCGCTATATCTAAGATTAATGCTAATGCCTCACCTTGACTCTCGATGGCTGATGCCCATTGGTGCGTGACATTATGGAGCATTCAAATGTGTTATTGCAAAAAAGAAAAAACTATTGTCGAAAACGCCTACTAAGACTAGAAGGCCAAGCTAGAAGGCTATAACAAAGACATGAATCTTATAAAACATTTTTTTGTAAAAAAAAAAAAAATTATGATGCACCTGGGCTCACAAGATGAAATATCGTTTTGTTAACCACTTCTTCGACACGAAATCGGCCATCGACACGAAAAGAAGAATCTTTTCGTGTCGATGGCTCAAGGTTTTTGTCTCTCCAGTATGTGGCAACTCTGACACCACTCTCGGATGCAGTGTACAGATCATCTTTGGTGCAGCTGGTGAGGCACAGAGGGCACGAAAGGAGGTGCAATATGGTCTGGTCGTGACTACACTGGCACTGCACTTCCGCCTGTTGGATAAAGCCCCATTTAGCCAGGTTATATCGACATCGACCTACCCCAGTGCGGAGGCGATGAAGGCACTTCCATGTAGTGCAAGGAAGCTGGGGTCCTGGAGGTAGCTCCAGGATAAAACCACTTATCAAAAAAGATGGGTGTAATAAGTTTATCTTTACTTATCTCTGTGTTCTGTGACATTGTAGGTAGCTGATTAATATGATGTATAGATTAAGATGGGGTTTCAGAAACTGGATATTGCGGCAAGATTAGCTTGTTAGCTACTAAGTGATACAAATTGTGATGTGCGATTTATAACATTGAAGATACATCAATAAAACACATAATATTACGTATATACAGATTTATTAAACAACTTATAACTACATATTAATCTATCAGTTCGTTAAGTTTTCACTAATTTAGGATTTTAATAGCATAAGTGGCAGTAACTATGTTGAACGTTGAAATGTTTGACTAATTAAAAGATAACTTTACAAACTAGCATAGGTACTTTAAGAAAAACTGCAAGTTACATTTATTATTCCAATAGCCATGCCTTTTTTCATTAATCACCATGTACCTAATCCCTTTTCCCTCTGATCTAGTTAAAACAACAATTAAAACCCAGTAGTAACCTGTAATAGAATGATTTTGATAACAACCAATTATATTTACCTACGTGTATGCATTAGGCCGTATGGTTCCGGCAGAGTAGAATAGAAATACTCCTAGTCTTCCCATGGAGGTCGTAAGAGGCGACTTAGGAAATACAAGCTAAACAAAGCTCATAAACATCAATAAGACCTCTCCAACCCGTCTGGCCAGCGAGGAGAGTGTAGGCCAAATCCTCTGTCTGCTGTGGCCGGTATATCAGTATGGTATATCCGGTAGTACAGAGAGGGTTATGCTCCTGCAGTGGAGACTAGAAAGACCTGATAGGAATCGTTTGATGATAACTTTAAACATAGACATTTAAGCATTAAAAAAGTTTCCTCTATTTTCTTACTTATTTTAATCTAGATTATAATTAATGAAAGACAAATGATTTCGTGTCGTTTAAGTTTAGGTAAGCATTTAGGAAACTTTAAAGTCCCAAATTCACTGATTAATTTGTTTTAATAAAGAAAAAAAAATATTCCACTTTTACGAGTAAGTCTAATGAATGACTATTTACATGTTTCATTACTCTTTTTTATCTACATATTTTTTTTAACCATGTGTACTTAAATGATATTCTCACATGAGATTCGTTCGTACATATTTGTCAGCAATTAAAATTTATTGAGCATTTTATTAATTATTTCAGTAAGTTTAATCTATTTACACATATAATTACTTAACTCTACTCATCTACCTCGGTATTCATTGATTGGTAACTACTGTAAAACTATTGCTAAAGAAAATAGAAGTGTATTATGGAAATTAATGTAAGTCTAATAATTGAATATCACGTAACTATTTTCTATATATTAAGATAAGTATGAAACATTGAAGCAACTCACAATACGTTTATGATTACGGAACAATATGTTTTGAGCAATTTGTTTATTGTGCTATGAAGCTAGCTTTTCAAAGATAATATTTTTAGCTATATTTGTTCTGTTAACCTGTAAAACAGTTTTAGTTATATGTTGTGTTGTGACAGAGATAGAACTTTAGTCGGAAAGGGTCTGTTGAGCCCAAGGGATGTCAATATTAACACCAATGCTTAAAGAAATCAATTTTACTTAGGTAACCTTAATGTTGCTGTACTCGTATATCCTTTCCGACTAAAGTTGTTACATTTTAGGTTTTGCTTGGATTTGTGAGTTTGCTTACTATTTTCTTTAATATTGAAAAGGATGAAATGTTAGGTATGCACTTAAAACTCTATAATTTTTTTTTTTCAAAGTCCGGTGTTTCCACAGTACTCGCCGATGCGGTCGGATATGCACTCGAAAATGTCGAAGGAGACGTCGCAGTTGCGCCCATTGTCTGTAAAAAGAATTAAAATGATTTCAGTGCAAAATTGTAGCAACTAAGCTTTCGTAACAACTTAACATTTTATTAAGATTTCAAAAATATAAAGATGCATCGAAAAAACAATCAGCAAATCAAAATACGTAACTACGTATTAGCATATTATAACTAGCGGCCCGCCCCGGCTTCGCGCGGGTAGATTTAGTGATATAACAACAGAAAATTATAAATAGTACAGGTATAGATCCTATCTTATCCGGCGGCCCATGCTCTGGCAAAGGCTCTATCAAACTTAGTTCCAAAATAAATCGTGAGATGGCAGTAGATCCACTGTTATTTAACTAGACTATTTAGAGTTTAAATTGCATTTATTCATGTGAAAGAAATACAATCTGAATAAAAAAAAAAACAGAAAATGCTTTTTATTGTTATTTCTAGTATGAATTTCTGTTCAATGTACAGTCAGGTATCTCGTCGGCTGACTGTACTACGTAACGCCCTCTGTTTATAGTTGCAGTTCAACTCTAGCTAGTAAGAAACGTCGTGGAGATGTCAAAGATTAACCAACATCAGCAATTAAAATCATGGGCTAGTAGCCCATGATTTTAATTGCTTTGTTTCAAGAATCAAGTGATAATGTTTTGGCCTGCGCTGAACTCATGCAAGCAGTAGAAGCCGTCGAGGAAATTAAATGAAATATAATTTTATTCAAATTTGGATATCATGAATCTCTTTTTGAACTTCATATTATTAATATTTGCAAAATCGACAAGCTACTAGCGTTTCGGAACGACCACTTCTGAGAAAAATACGCCGAAAGAAACTCAGTCCAGTATTGGCAATGAGCGAAAATAAGTAATTATTTCAATAGACAATGCGGTGCATAGTAAAGAGTTGCTAGAACTCTTCACCATTCAGATTTCGTTTTCCATCTGTACTCCCACCAACGCGTTAAACGTGGCCTTTGGGTCCTATAGCCTTAGGCTCTGTCTATCCCGTAAAGGATAAAGAGGAGATAAAATATATGTATGTATTTAAATATCCTTCAATAAAAAAAAAACGATAAGCTAAAATCGGACGACGTTGTGCGTGAGTTCACAATATAAAGATGGTGGATTAATGTTTAAAAAAAATCATTACACGCTCTCGGCGATAAGGTGTTGTTTATGATCCCGATAAAGGAAATAAGTACAACAGAGCTTTATAGACCGGGCCCTAGCAAAAACATCTTGAAAAGAACAAATAAAACTTAAGATTTGAACTGATGAATGGCTAGTGCCCTAGATGACGTTACTAATGAGGGTTTGCTAAAATTAAGCGATGGCAGCACTGAGGCTGCGGGTCCAATAAGCTGTTATTGGGCAGCAATGTTTTTGGTGTTTGTTAAATATTATACATTGACAAATACAATTAATTATATTGTCTTTGGCATTAACTTGACAGGGGCTCAGCGGACCGATAGATTCCCTGCTGCCATTTCCGTAGGCATTTCGGTAAACCCTCACTAATTACCAAATGTTATTTATGTACTTATTTAATATAAAAATAGTTGCAGTTCGTCCAACAATCATTATCATCACCATTCCAGCCGTAGAAACACCACTGCCGGTAAAGCTTTAGCCCATTTTTCCTTCTATGGCAGGATATTGCCGTTGTCACTACGCTTGGCAGGTGGGTTGGCGAGAGCAGTTTATTTGGTTTCAGGCCCTTCCGACGCTACTGCCCAATTGGAAGCCTTTTTAAGTTGGATAAGGATAGGAATTTGGTAAATTTGAGAAGCGAATGGATTTATTGGGATAATACGGACTCGGATGAATGGAGGAAAGCAAGTAGCAGCTCGGTAGGCCGGGCGCGCGTACCAAATATCATTCCTGCAACCACCGGCCAAGTAGTTGAGAATAACACTTCTCACCATCCAAAAATGCTTAGTAACATTAGAAAAAGTTTGTGGATGCACCATAAGTGAGGGACAAAGACATGGTAATATCTTAACTAAGCCTGTCTCTGGTTACATTGGAGTTCGGTCTGCTTTTACACGTTGCTCGCTCTTCGGTAACCTTGTCAGTTACGCATCATAGCAGCCGCAAGAAGTCCACTGCTGGACAAAAGCCTCCCCAAGGATTTCCAATAAGTACAACATACATCCAGCATATTAATATACCTTAATACTGACTAAGGTAGTCGCTGGATGCACGTCGATTGTCGTATTGGAGTAGGTGGCCGTGCTTATTCACGCCGTCCATGTCCAACCCCATCAGCCTTTAAGGGTCCTTAATAGTGGAACCAGTAGGTAGTCTTGCTAATTCATGCAGACTACTGGTTCCAGGTTTATGTATATCTGTTCATTAAAAACATATGTAGAGTTTACCCATAGGTGTGGTCCGTGAGAACTGGTCGTGGTTCCTCATAAGGCACTCTCTGGAAGCCTCGAGCACGGCCATGAAGTAGCCGCGCTCGTTCACGCCGTCCGAGTACAGCCCCACCAGACCTTCCAACGTCGGGAAACCGAAGCCGTCAACCTGGAAGTGGGAAATAGGGGTTTTATTAGGGTGACATATTTTATTTGTTACATGGAAAAGGTAGGTATAACAAATTGATAAAAGTTTCGTCATACCAAAAGGTTTTTTGTAAATCTGTCTCGAAAATACTGCTTTTCTACATCGACTTAAAATCAGTTTTGTGACTATTATTGACTCCCATTCGGCATGATATTTTTATTTTATCTTGTGGAATTTAAATTAGATTTTACACCTCTTTCGAAATGTAAGAAAAATAAGTTTTGCCTCTGCAACTTATTTTCTTTTTCGTAAAAATCAACTTTGTATAAAACAAATTTAAATTTTGTTGTACGAAATACAATGAACTAGCGGCAATATTTGGTCACCCCCTTTTTATGGGAAAGTACTTATGCCAATTGTACTGAACTAGCCTATAAAAAGAGCGTTTGTCTTGGACATTAAACATCCACATCCTATTATAAAATTATACAATAAATTTTATTGTACAATGCGTAAATTTGATGTAGTCTTGTCGTTAACATATCGTGCTTTCTTAATTCTATAAGCAAAGTTGGTAATAAATTACGTTTTTATTCAAACTAGTCTCTCTAGACAGCTTTAGGGTATAAGCCAGAGCGAGCCCATAAAAAGTACAAAGGGCCCGATCATAGAACGGACCTCGAACAACGAATGCACTTTTATCCGTAGTGGCTATTAATAATACTCAAAAATAAAATACAAATTACTTCGTGTTCGGCCGGTTTTATAGCGGTTATATTTCTGTCCGAGAGGTTTTTCATCAGTCGTAAATAGATTATTTTTTTTATATTAACGATTGCGCCGTTTTATAGTAAACAAATTGGAGCAATCAGTCCGCGACACCGCCATAAAGCGTTAAAACTCGATTTTAAATTAATTCCACGATTTACGTCCTCAAATAATTAAACAAGCCAGTTTAATATAGTTAATAGATTCAGGTGTTACTTTGCGGAAGTCAAAGTTACATTTACTTTGAGACAATTTACTTTGCGTGCTTCCGCCACCAGTTAGTTCATGCAAACTATTGCTGGCCAGCGCCCACCCACTACTGTTAGTCCCTTCATACCCGCCACCAGTAGTTGATGCATGCAACCCCGGTCGACACTGCTGCAGCCTGAAGCAGAAGGGACTAACAGTAGTGGGTGGGCGCTGGCCAGCAATAGTTTGCATGAACTAACTGGTGGCGGAAGCACGCAAAGTAAATTGTCTCAAAGTAAAAAAAGCCAGTTTAAAGTATGAAAAGCAATATAGTAAAATATTTTCATGTGACGACTGGATGATGTTTATGTACAGATAGGCATTACGTAATAAAAACAAATTATTTCTCCCACGGTGTAGGCTCAGCAGGGTTAGTGATTCGTTTTTAGGTAACTGTATACGCTACTATATTAAGTTGCCAGAATCAGTCCTTGATATGCCTGATAGACAATTCAAAGCGTATGTTAAACAGGTACTTTGTAAGAAGGCTTATTACAGGACTGATGATTTTCTAAACGATAAAAATATCTGGCCAAAGCTCGATGCCGGACCCTCGTCATGATCCTTATCCTTACTTCCTTATCCTTACTTCCTTATCCTTACTAATATTATAAATGCGAAAGTGAGTTTGTTTGTTTGTTACGCTTTCACGCCGTAACTACTGAACCGATCATCATGAAATTTTGCATACAAGTTCTCTGGAGTACGGTGAAGGACATAGGCTACCTTTTATCCCGGGAAAAAGTACTATTCCCGAGGGATCGACATTGACGCGGGCGGAGCCGCGGGCGAAAGCTAGTATTAATATAAAAATGACATGAATGTTACTATTATTTCATATTACAAATTGAATTTATCTTATGACATGACAATGTAAGTTCAAGTCCACACATTTAGTTCTAAGTATGTCGTAGATTGTAAGTTGATGTCATTTGGAGAAAATGTGCTGTGCAGTTTGTTGCCGCTTCTTCTGCACTCCGCCTTGGAAGCGGCGTAAACTTAGCTCTAAGTAAGTTATTGACGTCAACAATAATAATGTTGTTAATTAACGTTCACACAAATGGTATTTAAAATATCTTACTATAAATAAAATATTTGACTTTGACTTTGACTTCTGGAAATTTATTGGTTTAGATTGAAGGAAAATAACAACTATGACACGCATGTTGGACTATCGTGTATTTCTTTTTATTATATAATATTTTTTAAAGGTTTTTAGTTTTAGGTTTATTGTTCTAGTATATATATATATATATTTTATTTCTGTATGTTTATTATTATTATTAGAATGTTTATCAAAATTATATTTTATTTATTATATTTTATATTATATTTATGTAAATATGTTGAGAATTACATTTTCTTTTGTATTTTCGATTTATTCAATAAAATAATTAAATTCTTTTTTACTAAATCGCTTACTTTAAAGACTTTAAGGTTTACATAGGTAATATAAATGTTATAATATAATATAATAAAAATATTAGAAACCATTAAAAGACAATAGTGAAATGTTGTATGGAGAAGTCCATTCAATGTCTTTAAAAATAGAAAACGTTTGTAGAGATACGAATTATCAATTGATTAGGCGTGAAAAGTCGAGGCAGAGACAATACGGCATTTGTATGGTAGAGTCGTAGATGGAGAAGATACTTACAGCTTTCACT
The DNA here is from genome assembly GCA_947532085.1 of Elegia similella. Lineage (NCBI taxonomy): Eukaryota > Metazoa > Arthropoda > Insecta > Lepidoptera > Pyralidae > Elegia > Elegia similella. The sequence goes on from OX383930.1 coordinate 24,463,488, forward strand.
TTCCGGTAAACACATTGCAGCAGGCACTGGAATTAAAGAAATAGAGAAGTCATTATAATGTAAAAGTAATTTGGAATACCTACATAATAAAGGCTTTAACCGACTTTAAGGAAGGAGGAGGTTATCAATTCGCGTATATAATATATTTTTTTAAATGTTCGTTACCTCAAAACTCCGACATTTATGAACCGATTTAAAAAAAAATAAAACGGCAATCGTAAGTCATCTTAAAAAATCTGGCACCTGTGTTGGCCACTTACATAAAAAATATGTGATAAGTTCACTTAAGACTTTAACAGAATTGTCATAATTATGCGTTTCTGTGTAACCTTAAATGGCGAAATCGAGTGTCTGGTTTAAATGCCGAGTGGGTGAACCATTTATGTGAGTTTTGTTGTGCGTCACCCAAAATTGATTGTCTGTAAAGTCGGTTTACGCACGATAATTTTAACGTGATACCGGTGGAAGAGAGATAGATGCGTGATGCGTCACAAGCCGAACGCTTAGGCCGATCGGGCCTCTATCGCTTGTTCCGCGCTCTTGCACGCAGTACGTGACACGTTTTTGTACGAGCAGCCGGTGTTTATAAATTTATAAGACTTTATCACGTTAATAATTTGCCTTATTTGCGCCGCATACGGTTTCCAACAGTCGATTAAAAGTCTTGTGAAAATGCGAAATTGCTTTTAAGCCCCACTCCATTCGATACTTTCCATTCACCTGGTTTATCGGAACTAGCTTTCCCTATCGATTTACCCATGATGACTAGCCATCACCTGTATTCCTTCACTTTTCACTAGAAATTCACTTTTTGCCACGCATGACATGAACAGTTCATATCTAACGTTAACACACTTTTTCAATAGTCTACTCTATAATATTCTATAGTTTCCGAGAGGCGGTTCCGAAGAACTCTGACATCAGGGTATGCGTGGTCGGTTGTCCATGACACCTACACGAAATGATGAATAGTCTATATTATACAGTTCTTCACATGTTATCATTTTTATTCTAATCTTGTGTATAAAGCACAAGATTAGAAAAAAAATGATAACATGTGAAGAACTGTATAATGATGACCCATTGATAGTAATGCTATACAGCGTGTAAATTTACCACCGGAATACTTAAAGGGTGACTAAGACCGTCAATAATAAAATAGGAAAAAGTTGTTCATTTTGACAGTCTTATTCCTCCTTTTAAGGGAATGTCACTGGTTAACACTTTCGCTGACACTGCCTGCCTGTAGACGTAATTCTTTTGTTATTTCTTTTGTGTCTGGTTTAGTGTCCGTGAACGAGTTAATTCAGACGCGGTATGTTGAACGTCTTTTTTCTAGTGGTTAACTTTTGACTTATTATCGGAAGATACAGAGTGAATTTAACTTCATATAAATAAATACATATATAGGGACATATCACACAAATTGAACTTGCCCCACAACTTGTGTCGTGTGTGAGGATACTAACTAAACGATACTATATTTTATAATAGATACTTACTTTAGATAAACATCCAAGACCCAGGTCAATCTGGAAAAGATCGTTTTCCATCATGACCCGACCGGGGATCGAACCCGGGAACCCTCGTGTCGCAGGCTAGCGTATTAACCATTGCGCCACGGAGCGGATATCATTGGGAAAAAAATCAGTAAGTGGCAAAACCCACTCCAGGCGTAGCGGGCGCAAGCTTTTCGGTAGGAGTACTCGCTTAAGTATTATGTACTCTAGTGATATTTTACTTGTAGTTAAGGTAACACTCTCTTCATTATGATCACTGCTTATAATTTTGATATTTAGACGTACCCCAGCGATCCGCTTCTCATCGTGCGTGAACGGCACTTCTCTCTTGTTTCTTCTTCTCTGCGCTGGCATCGTGTGTTCTTCCTTTATCACGTCTAGGGCCTCTGGAATAAAAAAAGAGGAAAATGTATAACTTGGATCTATGTTTCACATAAGGATAGAGAAAAATATCTATGCAAGGTTTAAATACGCAAGGTTTTTCACGTTTATTGTATTACTAGCTTTACCCCACAGCTTCGCTCGCGTCAACGTCGTTCCTTCGGGAAGGATACTTTTTACGTGTTGAAGTCGGAAAGCCGGCCAGTTTTTTACTGGCAAGTAAATAAAAGGCTTGCATATCGTCCTGACCCACATAAACTGGAACTAGGGAAAAAGAATTATGTATGGTTTTAAAACTAATTCGTTTTTTTGCGCTTCCTCGTCTTAAACTTTTCAACGAATCTGCAGATTAATACTACAAAACAACAAAGACATTAGAAATGGCAAGGGGGCGTGGCACGCCCGCTGACAATGCGCTCGATCAGCTCACTTGAATCACCTACGTAGCATCTTTTCCGTATGCGATGTTTTGTCTTCTTCATATTAAGTAATTTTCTATTTTTTCTCTATATGTGTGTGACTTCAGCTACAAATAAACAATGTATCTATCTATCTATATAATGAGTAAATACCTATATACGGACAAATCACACAGATTGAGCTAGCCCCTAAGTAAGCTCGAGACTTGTGTTATGGGATACTAACTCAACGATACTATATTTAAAACAAATACATATAGATATACATCCAAGACCCAGGTCAATCTAAAAAAGATCATTTTTCATCTTGACCTGACCGGGAATCGAACCCGGGCGGTCCGTGTCGCAGGCTGGCGTGACCACTGCGCCACAGAGCTCGCCACTGAGTCACTACTGAGAGGGGCTCAGAGAGAGGTTACATTTCTCTGCAGCCGTCTGTACATTTATATACAGTTAAAAGTATAGAAAATTACAGGCGTCCAGATGATTACTGTCCCGAGATCTTCAGTAACGCAACGGCAATAGTTGATTGCACTAAAAAATAAGAAGCAAATCGTTAGAAGGTAAGTACTTCTCTACTTTGCATACGCCAACTAAACGCAAAATAATGGCTGAACGCCAAGGTCATTAATGAGCTTATTTTAAGCTCAATATCGTTAAGTAATAAATAATTACAGATTAAGGCTCTTTTATATTTATTTCGCCCGTTGGCTGTTATAAAACCATTTAGCTGTTTCTTTTATAATAAAGGCTCGTAAAGTCATATGTAAAATACAACTCTTATTTGAATTATTGTTGATAAAGTTCAGATAGGTAGTGTAAAACAACGAGTCAAATATCAAATGCCGAAAAATAAATAAATTAAACAGCATAACCTAAATAAAAAAAAAATAACAGCCTAAACCATGTTATTTAATTATAAAACGGTTTAGGCTATTGTGAAAATTAAATTTTAAGTTATTAGAAAAAGAGGTCTTATATTTATTTAAAATGTTTATTAAAGCTATAAACATTTTTTTAAACATGCACACATTCAAAAGACTTCAACGAGCCATGTTAAATTTTAAACAAAAGTTTTTATTTTTAACCGACTGATGACTTTATCTTTATCAAAATTGGTTCGTTCGTTTGGATGAAGTATTTTTTTATATGAAAGATTATTAAAAATCTAATTTTAAGACTATTTGTTCCATTATCGAGCAGTCTCTTTGTGGGTCTCATTCTGTGAAGATAGTTCGCCAGAAATGCTTCAGTCTATCATGTTCTTGGAAAATATTTTTTCCACGGCGTTACTGTCGATCCCTCGGGAATAGTAGAATTTCCCAAAATGTAAGGTACCCTATGACTTTCTCCGGGCCTCAAACTACCTCCACACCAAATTTCATCTAAATTGGTTCAATGATTGATCCGTGAAAAAAAGACAGACAGACAGACAGATAGAAAGAGCTACTTTCGCATTTATAATATTAGTATGGAAGTGTGGATATGGCCTAGAGCCACTTGAGATTAACTCCTAATTACTATTCTGATGTAGAAAAGCTCTGATGTAGAAATTTTAAAAAATCAACGTGTTACACTCCGGAAGTGCTGTCAGAAGTGAAAACTTGAACATTAACGTTGTGCATTTTGAATATAGTAAGTAGAACCTTCTTTTAAAACTTCAAAAATAGTATGCGTGACTGTGTATTGACCCTGGAGGCTCTCATTTCTCAGTCCAACGCTCAGACCACCAGGCCAATCATGGTTCTGACATAAGCAATAAAATTTTTCTATAAGTGAGTTTTTTTTTCGTTGTATTCATGTCATTGACATTGTCATTCTTCGTCTTACGAATTTTCAATCAGGAGTGGTATTTTTGAAGTGTCGCCGTTCGTAGACGAGTGATATTTCCATACAAAAATCGCTCGAAGACGAGTGTCATACTTTCAAAAATAGTACCTCAGGCCACGTGTCCTGCAAAATTTTACCCATCCCAAAAAGTGTACTTCACTTCAAAAATAGTAAACGGTATTTCGTAGTGAATCTGCTAATTTAGTAGTATAATTAGCTCTACAGCTGGCAACGCCACAGTATTACCACATAAATCATCAAATAGGGTCTTTAGGTCACAGAAAGCCACTAGTGCTTACGTATTGCAATGCACCTTACGCCCTATGACCTAAGTAAACGCGGAAACGAACACAGTTATTCCATAACTTTTATGGAGCCTGTAGTGATTGTGACATATAATGGATATGTCGTAGCCCGATCGTTTAATTGGGCCAATCGCGATAAGCCTGGCCAAATCGATATGTGCCGCCATATTTTGATTTGGCTGCCTAATTACCGCCATATCGTTCAAAGTATAACGTTTGACGATTTGGCCGTCCATACTTGCCCAATTGATCAACAGTTTTCGTCCACCAACTCACTATTAACACATTTATCACCAATATTTTGAGTTTTTTGTATTACCGCCTTTTTTCTGCTTTTCAAGCTGCCCAAAGACTAAACGACAGCCATCAATGATGACAGCCTATAGCCTATACCGTATACGTTTCAAAGTGCCTTCCGAGGCATAGAGGAGCTTGAGATATTGATATGCCACTTGTGGTCACCCATACCAGTGGGGACTGCACCCAGGGTTACTTAAACTATGTAAACGTTAATTATTCGCATGTCTATTAGGTAATCTGGGTCAGTAGGACACGTGGCAAAGAAATCCATACTAATATCAATATTATAAATAACGGCAAAGTTTCAATAAAAGTAGGTATGCGAAATACGTCTTGAACATTAAACAATCTAGAGGTATGGATATGGTATGAAAATTAATTTCCATACAAACTACATACAATTTCCGTACCCCAACTACAAACGTGGAAATTTGCAATTTCCATACCAACTTTAGCTTCCCCCCCATTTTACCATTTAAGGGGGGAATTTTTTCCATTTCACCTACACAGATCTTTTTTAATTGTAATGGAGAACTTATAATACCTGTTTTTATACTTCTTAGTCCAGAAATGAGAAAATTCCATATAAACTTCACTCCCTGTAATTTTAAAGAATACGCCCGGTGAAGTAGCAAAAGCTCACTTGGAGCTAGCTACATAATCCTTCCAAAAAAAAAAAATAAAGAAGTCCTTTACATTAAGAATCAACGAGCATGCAAAATCGTGAGATTTTACTAGTAGATACAGTATGCAATCGGCACAGGTGGTGTTACAATTTCCTCTAATGTTGCACTCTGGTGCAACTTTCCTATATTGCCGGTAGGTTTTGAAATCGATACTAAACCCCGGTTAAGTTAGTTATTGCTATCAATGCAATATGCAAACAAGTTCTAGCTTGACGACACTCCCCGGTCATTTGGCGTCCGCTACGTGACCTATGTCTCGCTAGGCAAACAGGCATATGGCCCACAATAATAAATGGCAAAAGGTCACAGTAGCTAATAGACGCTTGTTATACCTGAAATACCGTGTGCCAACACTTGTGTCATATTATCCAATGACTAGCTCCGTGGCGCAGCGGTCAACACGCCAGCCTGCGACACGAGAGTGACCGGGTTCGATCCCCGGCCAGGTCAAGATGGAAAATGATCTTTTTCAGATTGACCTGGGTCTTGGCTGTATATCTATATATGTATTTGTTATAAAATATACTATCTTTCAGTTAGTATCCCATAACACAAGTCTCGAACTTACTTTGGGGCTAGCTCAATCTGTGTGATTTGTCCGTATATATTTATTATTATATTTATATTTATTTATTATCCAAGGTAAAGCCGTGTGGTTTCCGGCAGAGTAGAATAGGACTACTCCAAGTCTTCCCATGGATGTTGTAAGAGGCGACTTAGGAAATACAAGCTAAACAAAGCTCATAAACATCAATGTGACCTCTCCAACCCGTCTGGCCAGCGAGGAGAGTGTAGACCAAATCCTCTGTCTGCTCTGGCCAAGTATGGCTCTGCTAGTACAGAGAAGGTCATGTTCCTGCAGTGGAGACTAAAAAGACCTGATGATGATCATGATGACTACATTCATCTGACATAACTAATGACTGTCATCTAATGATGACAACCAAACATATTTTTCTTACTCTCTCTCATCTGAGCGTTTTTCGGTTGATTCCTCAGGTGATTTGTTTAAGCTCAGGGACTTCGACTTTCATGTTGTAACATGATTTGGCGAAAGTTTTTACGGCCAGCTGCCTGCCTGACGCTAGTGTAAACTTTTAAAAATATTTACTAGTACTTACGTACAGAAGTCGCACTCTGCAAAAGTATTCAAAGAAATATCAACTCAATCTAGTCAGAGATACGGTGTAATTTAGCTCGCGTTAGAACGCAGTACCTTTTAATTTAGATACCTACAGCAAGCCAATTTTATACTTATAGCTCTAAACAACGATTAATAATTCGTTGAAGTCACATGTGACCAAACGCGCGTCGTTCCTACCGGATTTGTTCGGTTTTCCCCTTCAAAGGGGTCGCCGCGCGTAGGTATATTTTTGATACCGACACGGGGAGTTTGACTGCCTCCGTGGTCCAGTGGTCAAGGCGTTTGCCTGTAGACCCGGGGATCGTGGGTTCGATTCCCACGGGAAGCATACTTTGTTTAGTTGTTTCCAGTTTGGTTAGGACATTGCAGGCTTGTATCACCTGATTGTCTGAAAATAAAGATGATTTCGTGCTTCGGAAGGCACGTTAAGCCGTTGGTCCCGGCTGCCATCTGGTAGTCGTTAAAAGAACCACGTCAGAGGCCGAGAGGCGGTTCCGAAGAACTCTGACACCAGGGTGTGCATGGTCGATTGACCGTGACACCTACTCGAAATGATGATGACGGGGAGTGAGACAGGCCTGATATCAGTACCTATCTAAGGAAAAAAAGCTTGCAAATAAATCGTTAAAATGACATGACTTACTATAAATAAATTATGTAATTTTATGTTTCATATATTAAACGAGGCTTAAGATAAGTCTAGATTTAATATTATTGTAGACACATCCATAAAGTTTATAATGTTCGTATATCGTTTGAATTTAATATTGTTATGTGAACGTAGACAAGGTCGGCGATGTTGTGACTACTCAACGAGGTTGCGAAATGTATGTCTGTTCGTTTCGCATACCAATTACTTTTCTACGAAACGTAAACTAACTTGCCTGATATACTGGATATACAATATACATTCAAATCGAGATAAATGCACTCAAATTATTCGTAAAAACAAAAGAATTAGATTATATTTTAAAAATTTAGAAAAAAATGTGACGTTTATTTTAAAAATTTAGAAAAAATCTGACGTGTATATTTTAAAAATTTAGAAAAATCTTTCTTGTAGCCAGGTTTTGGCTAGCGCCCACCCACTACTGGTAGTCCCTTCATGCCCGCCACCAATAGTTGATGCATGCAACTCTGGTCGATACTGCTGCATCTATTGAGGCTGCAGCAATATTGGCCGTCGTGCTCACGACACGTGTTTCGCCTCTCCACGAGGCATCTTCAGGCAGTGAAACCTAGATGTTGGTCGTTCAAATCTCTGTCATTCGTCCAGGGTTGCATGCATCAACTAAGAATTGATGGCAGACATGAAGGGACTAAAAGTAGTGAGCTGGCCAGCAATAGTTTGCATAAACTAACTGGTGGCGGAAGTACGCAAAGTAAATGGATTATATAGCGTTATATGGCAAATAAATACGTAAATATATTGGGACAAATCACAATGATTGAGGCACCCCCCCTCCCTCCCCCCCACTAAGTTGTGAACTTATGTCGTGGAATACGAACTCAACGATCCTGTATGTACAGTGTTGAACTAGAAGATCTGTTGTGTTTTAGTAACCAGTTACTTAATTCATAGAAGAAAGATCCAGACAGATAAAAAGGTGCATCATTATCCAATTAAAAATAGAAAAAATAAACTGATGCAAACTATCTCTACAGTAAAATAACTAAGATCGCCCACCATGCAGTTATTTTATAGTCATTGACCCTTCACTCTCTCGAAGCTTACGTAGAGTTCGGATAAGGATAAGCATTCTACTGTACTTGATCCAACCCTTATAATTTTTAGATCACAGGATGCGTACTTAAAATAATAATATATAACAAAAAACACATTTAAGTCATACGAATACGTAAACAAATTTACGGAGTCAAGCTGAAACAAAAAAAAACTGGTTGCAGTCCGAGAATGCCGGCAGAAGTAAAAACTCGTCTTTACGGCGGTCTCAAGTCACGTGTTCGTCTTACAAATTTTCGATCAGGTCACGTGTCCTGACGCGAGTTTAAAATTTTTTTACCCATCCCAAAAAGTGCCACTAAAGAAGTTTTCATAAAAAAAAGGCTTGAATATTGCTATATTATAAATAGAGTTCTTCAAAATAGAGTTGCAAGATTTGACCCTCACAGACAAACTAACAAGTCAAGTTAAATAAAAGCTTGTAATAAAAATAACCTAAGATGCTCCCTTCAAGTACAGTACATTTCGCAAAGTGCACAGTCGAATGAGCACTAAACATCGCATGCAGTTGTTATGCAAGTCTTATGCAAGCCGCATATAGGTCAGTAGTGGCGGATTGCACTCTGCCGGCAGTCGCCGATTAGTGCAACGACTACACTATTTATTGATTAATTAATAGCTTATTAAAGTTTTCTATCATGATAGGCTAATTAAAAAAAAAACATTAGTCCGTTAGTTAGATAATCAAAAAAATTGCACACGTATTTATATTTTTCTTTTGTCAGTTAGGCAAAAATAATAAAGAAGCCCGTTAAAATTCCGTGTGACGTCATAGTTTGCTACACTTTTTAGCACACTGTGACGTCACGAGCCTATTTAAACGTTCAATTATTTTGTAATAGATAAAAGAAAAAAATAGTGTTTATTGTTTGATTTTCTAACTGACGGACTTATTTACATATTATTTTGACCTAGGAAAATAGCTTAATAGTCTAGATCCTGTCAGAAAAACGTCAAACAATACTTTTAAAATAGTTTAACTTGACTGATTTATCAATGCATAGCGAATTACATTAGTAAAGAGAGAAAGGAAAAATACGGAGTACCTCAAACCGGTGAGCATACATGGAAAGAGTGGTGGATGTAGCTAAAGAGGTTTGTAAGGATCGTAGCAATAAAAGATCCATGGTTTCTACATACACCCACACATATGGAAAAGAGAATTTACGGATATTTATTTTCGAGTGATCTTCGAGAAACAAATACCTACACTGAAGCAGTCTGATTTGCATGTATCTTTTTAGAATAAGCTACATTTTAGGTCAAATTGCACTTTGCCAGCAGCCACCGATTAGCTAGGAAACGTCAAATTATATCTATTGATAAAATCGTGTATCTTGATTGATTTATTAACGTTTAAAAAAAATTACAACACGACATGAGGAAGACGGATACTGTCAAACTATTGACTTTTCACAGTGGAAGGTGGATACCTTCCTTATATCAAAAAGTACCTACTGTTCCCGATGGATCGACAGTAATGTGAGCGTTACCGCGGGCGAAAGCTAGTTCATTTTAATAGCATTGTTAAAGGCGTCAGTTGCATTAAATTATAACTATTAGGAAATATCATGCAAATCCGATTGCTATTTACATTAAAAAAAAAACGATAAATTGTTGTTAATTGTTGGTAAAAACTTATAGCTATATGAAAATGCAACAAGGTTTTATCAACAGCCAATCAAAATCTTCCCACGTTGATCACATAATATACAACGTTACGTAAAAGACTGTTGTTTGTGCCCTTCTTCCACAGATTACTAAATAGTTCTTAAATGTACCTTGAACATGTGAAGGCAGTGAAGGTAAACTTGAGACACATTTAAGTAAGGGCATGCTAGAATATATCAAATGAAGCTAGCTGTTGTTTTTGTACATGTCAAAGATACTGCGTTATCGTAGTTTTAAAATAAGCTTAAAATAAATGTAAAATAATAAAACATATATAGGAAAAATATGGAATAAGAATAAAAAATATACACATTTTGCGGCTACATACAGACAGATATACAGACATATACAAAGTCAGCATGTGTTAAATACGTCTCTTTTTGGTTCAGGGGTTAAAAATAACTGGCGAGCTCCGTGGCGCAGTGGTCAACACGCCAGCCTGCACACGAGGGTACTTGAGTTCGATACTCGGTCAGGTCATGATGGAAAAGATTTTTTTCAGATTGACCTTTGTTGTTTATAAAATAAGTATTATAAAATATAGTATCGTTGAGTTAGTATTCTACGACACAAGTTCACAACTAACTGTTGGGCTAGCTCAATTTGTGCAATATGTCCTATTTATTATATAAATAACTAAGTATTAAATTGTTTTCAGAAACATTTTTCCCGAAATATTTTAAATGCTTAGGAATAATTTTAAACGTGTAGTAGGTCACGATAACGAGTGTTTCTTGGGAAAAGTAGGTACCGCAGTTTCCCGTGACTTTTTGCTCTCCTATACTTTCTGTCAAACATTATTCTATAATAGCACTCAATCAATGAACTGGGTTTATGTAACTGGGCGTCGTTTTTATACACGCGCATTCAAATATGTGTAAGTAAGTACCTTTATTGTTTTTGAGCGTTTAATAGCCGGTGGCGATTTACTGAGTTAAATCGCTGCGGTATTTGTAGCTTTGTTGAAGTGAAAGTTTTTTAAAATAGGATAAGTCATTTAGGATAAGTGGTTATCCATAACCAAACACGCGTACAATAAAATCTTCCTTTTAAAATATTAGTTTAGATATTGCTTACACATTTACGTGTTCGTCAATATTTATTTATTTAAACTTTATTGCACAAAATACGTACAAATAGGTGGACTTAACGAATAAATAAAATAAAAAATGGTTGCCTTAAGGCATTCTCTGTCAGTCAATCCTTTAGACCAATTGACTTGACTAGCTCCGTGGCGCAGCGGTCAACACGCCAGCCTGCGACACGGAGTGACCGGGTTCGATCCCCGGCCAGGTCAAGATGGAAAATGATCTTTTTCAGATTGGCCTGGGTCTTGGATGTATATCTATATATGTATTTGTTATAAAATATAGTATCGTTGAGTTAGTATCCCATAACACAAGTCTCGAACTTACTTTGGGGCTAGCTCAATCTGTGTGATTTGTCCGTATATATTTATTTATTTATTTATTATTATTTAATCGAGATATATATATTAGGTTTATATATCAATATATTTTTTACAGTAAGTATGCATGTCTCTCCCTCACATATTTTTTTTTTCTCAGCAGGATACACCACCCTCTGAGATAGTGTGTGTGTGCACATAAAAGATTTACAATTTACACGTCATTCAAATTTTTAGGACCCATAGAGAATAATTTATAGTATACATGTTTTTATTTGTTTAGCCTGATAATTAGTTAACTTCGTGCGATGCTCTCGTTAAACAAGATAGCTGTATCGACTAAACAACAACGTAAGAGCCTAGACACATACATATCCACGGCACGGCATCTTCTTCATTGACCGGCACGGCAACGTGCCGTCCACGGGCGCGGCGTGCTCGAAACAAGAGTACTTTGCTTACTTAATAAGTCAAGTAGCGAGTAACTAACATATTTTTGTTTGCACGACTTTGTATTGTAATATGTTAGTGATTGCTTGCATTGCTGCAAATATTCAACAATAGTAAAATTAATAATTATTATAAAGTATTATATTTTTTGTAAATTTGTATAATATCTTTATACTACCTAGATTCAAGTTTGCACAACTGCCAAAAAAGGAACCATGACGTGTCATATTCAAATTATAGTGTAATGAAACAAGATGGACCATATGGATCAATAATCTTGATCACTTTGTGGCTTGACTTCTAGACATTGTTCTTTATGATGTTAGCTATCTAGACCTGTGAGTTTATTAGCAAGTAAATGTTTTATTATAGTTTTTACTATTTAATACTAATATTTCCAAAGCCCCAACCGGTGTCCTAAAAATTGTATTCTTTAATTATTTCATTACTGGCTATTCGATTGAATTATTCACGGCCACGGCACCGTCGCCGTGCCGTCCACCGGTGCGTCGTCGTGCCGATCAACGACACCGCGCCGTCGAATGCAACGGCACGACAACACGCCCATGGACGGCACGGCCACGGTACTATAAATGATTCAAAATCTACCGGCATCAACATCGTGCCGTTGACATGTGGCCAGGCTCTTACTCGAGATCTTTATGCAATCACAGCTGACGTGTAAAGAAACAAACACGTAGACGCAGAGTGATATTAGTCGCTTGGAACTCTTGCGCAGATGACAATTGATTCGCCATGGCCGACTTACATACACGGGACAATTGTTACCAAAATCTTTTTACAGTATAGAGGTTGTTGGTAGAAGATTCCTTAAGATTAGTTTATTTTTTAATCTGCATACTTGTTAGTTATTAAGGAAGGTATCTAAGTTAATACTGGTTATTCAAGTGCTTAGTAACTAAGATAATATTATTATTAAAAATAAATGATTAATCATTATGAGAGATATCTAATGTAGAATATCGATTAATAGTTTGACGAAGTATGTTACGGATAGTATTGCAGTCAGGACAAATCTATGAACGAACGTATCTATGACGTACTTATTAGAAGTTTTGATGCAATGAAAAGACACGCTCAATAATACATACATGCTACCATATTTAGATATTTACATACATCCATTAATTCGAAAAACAATAGATTCCTTTAATTATGTATATAAACGGGACTTAGCACGAACCTTTTTATTATTTGTTTCCGTTGACGTTTAAATTTTTTTATAATATTTTTATATAGATCTCGTTGCGACCACGATGGATGTAACTCCATTGAAACGTCAACGGAAACAAATAATAAAAAGGTTCGTGCTAAGTCCCGTTTATATACGTAATTATGAGTTTAAAGCGCGAAAGTTTAAAAAAGAATAATACATACTCCTTTTTTTGCAGTCGTGTAAAAACAGTACCTAGGTGACCTTTCACTTAACCCTCGAAATGAATCGGTTAACCGCAGCATTTTGCAGTTATGTAAGTATCTACCTAACCAAAATCCAGTTTGTATAGGCATGCGGCAATTCTTCTCTCAGAAAAACTGTCGCAATGACACGCTAATAATACAATAATAAGGGAATATTACACAAGCTAATTGCAGGTAATAACGCGAAAGATATTTGGCAAGATGGCGGCATGTTTTGAGCCTTTTTTGGCAAGGGAATTGACCCTGGGTTTAGTGGTCCGGACGAGTTGGTTTTCTTTCAACTTTCATCATTGCGATTTATTTCTCTGTAATTGTTTAATCATAATGAAGTTTTCAACAAGGAAAAATAATGTGTTTCTAATTAATTTTGCTACACAGCGTGACATTGAACTTCTAATTTCTACCGGATTCAATGGAATTAATTGCAAGAAAAAATCTAAAGAAAAACGAAAAACTTAGACCATATGCAAAGTCTGTGATTAGCTAAGCGTATTTTTATGATTTTTTTTTCTATTATTCTTGCAAGTCAGTTTTCCATTGGGGATTTTGATTCAAAGATTTCAAAATAGCTCAGAGGTTCAAAATCACGCTGTATAATCCCAAGCAAAAATGAGGGGTAAAATAGAAAAAAAAGGAAAAGAAAAGAAAACTCAATATAGGTCAATAACTATAATAGGTCACAAAACAAGTACCAATCTTATATTACTTATAAAAAGGTGTAAAATATAAGAAATAGATACTTCTTAACTTAAAAACATGAATTTAAAAAATTATTTTTGTAATATGTCAAAGAAAATGATACATTGTTTAGTATGTAATAATTTAATTCTAAACCAACTTGAACAAAGAGAGTGTGTGACTGCACAGATTTCGTTCCACGTCTTCCGTAAGGCAACTGTTATGCGAAAGAATTCGCTGGCCTTAAGAGGCTAACATAACTGCTCCTTTACTCTACTCCTAAATCAGATTTTAAAATCAAAATCTGTACTTCGTTAATATACATGACGACAGGCAGGCAGCTGGTCATAAAACCACAGCCAAATCAAATATTCAGGATGCGACCGGGAATACAATTAGATGAGAAAATACCTCTTATATATATCCTTACTAATATTATAAATGCGAAAGTGAGTTTGTATGTTTGTTTGTTACGCTTTCACGCCGTAACTACTGAACCGATCATCATAAAATTTTGCATACAAGTTCTCTTGAGTACGGAGAAGGACATAGGCTATATATCCTTTTAGCCCGGGAAAAAGTACTATTTCCGAGGGATCGACATTGATGCGGGCGGAGCCGCAGGCAAATGCTAGTTATTCTTATTAGTGAGGGTCTCTTAACAAACTTCAAGTTATATATATATATAACTTGAAGTTTGTTATTATTAATTTATTTGAATGACCGTATTATACCGTACCGTAGGCACTTCCCGGCTGCCATCATTTATGGCAGTTGTTACGCTATGTCAGATGCCTTTAGGCAGCTTGTAAAATCTGACACCAGTGTTGGCCACTTACACACACGAAAACAAACAAACAATAATCTGATTTATGAGTAAAAGAATAAAATGATGGGTGGTGCTAGATTCGCTCATGTTAGCCTCTTAAAAAAAATAAGCGTTTGAAGTACGCTTAAAAATAACAGTTCATATTCATACACGGCACAAACGAGCTGCAAACCCGACATTTCTGACAAGACACTGACATTTACTGTAAATCACTGTATTGTCGATTTATTATTTATTGAATGAGTTGTTGCCGACTGAGTCATGACGTGATCTCACGTAGTACAGTTAATTTTCAACCTTCCTTATATGCTCTTAAACCCAAGGGCGTAGCCAGGATTTTGATAAGGCAGGGGCTGGCGAAGAAAAATCAAGAATAGTACATTTCTTAGATTTAACGCGAATATTACAATTTTAGTATATTTAATATTTGATTATTATTTAAAAAAATAATTCGATTTTACTTGGTTTTCATAACTATATAAACATATAAACGATGGAGTTAGGTACATGAATTGTATTCATCGATGGACCGAAATCCGTCGTGGTAGCAACGAACGATGGATGTAACTACATCGAAACGTCGACGGAAAAAAATACCGTTTATATTCATAATTATGTGTTTAAAGCTCGAAAGTTTAAAAATAACATGATTTTCGTTTATTAAAATGATACCTACCTACTTACCAATTTCTCTTTTTTATCCTTAAGGTTGACTTGGAGAAAATGCTCATGGCATCACGTCCGCCAAACGTAACAATTTTAAGTTGGTACAATAAAGTTTAATAAATAAATTGTAAATATTTTACGAATCTTAAACAATCCTGGTGATTGGCTCCATGGAGGAGCAGGGTGCGCTTTATGTAACAGCGGCCCCTTCCCTGCTCGTACCTTGCTACGCCCTAACTCAAATCCTCGTCAATATGCATCGAGGACACAGTTTACAGAATCTTGAAAATTGCCGTTAGAATATTTACTTTGTTAAAATAACAAAAAAAAATGTGTAACACCATTTGAATTTTAATATATTTCGTTTATATTTCTTCCTTCCGTGGCACTACGGTTATGCTTTTAGTGTTGAGTCCTATATTATACTTTTACATTCTATTTGTACAATAAATAAAAATACATAAGTTTATCCGCGTGCAACATAAAAAGGGTTGTGTTTTTTAAGTATTTGTAGGTATATGAATTTATATTTTCGGCGACACAAGGGCCCCGCGTTCGGTCCCCGGTCAGGTCAAGATAGAAAATAATCTTTTACAGATTGGCCTGGGTCTTGGATGTTTATCTATATGTATTTGTTATAAAATATAGTATCGTTGAGTTAGTATCCCATAACACAAGTCTCGAACTTACTTTGGGGCTAGCTTAATCTGTGTGATTTGTCAGTATATATTTATTTATTATTATTTATTTATATTTGGTATGGTTGTACACACAATGGGAATGACTTGGAACATTTTTAAGTTATACATTTAATAGAAACAAAGCTTTTAATCACTTGACTGACATGTTTCCTAATTCTATGGCCGAGATTCAATTCGACAAACAACCAATTAAATAATTTATTTTGATTGTAAGATTTTTGTTATTTTTTTGCAGCGAAAAAATAATTTTCTTTATAAAATGTCGAAATTTGTTTCTTTTTATGTGTGTAGTGGTTAGTAGTGGCTAACACTGTCGTCGGATTTCAAGCTTTTTAAAGGCATCAACTGCCATCAATTATGACAGCCGGGATTCCCGCCCATCTCAGTGGGGACCAATCCCAAGGTGTAAGCGCTAATAATCCCCACTGAGCCATCAAGTTTCTCAGATTAGGTAATTTTTATCTAATAATACGATCAGATAAGATACTTCAAGTTTATTGCTTTATACTAGGTAACTAATATTTTATGCTACTTATTATGATGTTGAAATTGTCCTAGATTTCTTGAGATTATCATGAAATACTGAAACCGCCTTAAATGCTGCAACTTCGAATAAGGAAATGCTAACTTGAATTGCCTAACATTGTCCTAGGCATGTTATGAAGGTCGATTTCGTATAGGCGCGTTTACAAAATTGTGCGGATCAGTTTTCTTAACTTTATTAAACCATTTTATTAGAACTAACTATTAAACATTTTTAATGACGTTGATAAACAAGCAGTAAAGAGCAATAAAGACAATACTCATTCTGCCCGGATAATAAATCATAAATATAACATTTAGAACAAAGTCGGGTTTGTTCAAACACTTATTCAATGAATATCTAAATAATTGAGTTTGAAAAAGTAGTACGATATAAATTACTTCTTCAAAAATTCATTTTGTGATAAGTTTTTCTTTTGACCTGATCAGCGTTGAACAATACTTTATTATCATATCAGCTCAATGACAAATATAAATTGGATTAAAATACAATATTTAGAATACTATATTTATGTACATTCTTTTCCAACAAAGAAAGCTCAATCTCAACTCTTTTAATTTTAACCCCATATTAATAACCAAAAAATTAATTAAATATGTCTTGAAAAAGAAGAAGTGTGCGATTTAGATTTTTATTTTTATTTACGAAAAATGTCACGTTCTGTAGCAGCATCAGCAACAGCAGTAGTACTAGTGTCTATCACGCATCTATGTATATCTCACCTTTATCACGTAAAATTATCGTCCGTAAATCGACTTTACAACCATTTTTTAAAGTATTGCGTTTGTTTTAAAGAAATTACTGTCTCATCTCAACCCCCAGAATCAGAGTCACTATAAAAATATTTAAAGAAACTTTCCATAGAAATTCCACTATCAATTGAACCCCCCACAATTAAAAGATATATTTCTTGAAGGTTTTCCTGAAATATATAAGTGAAAACATACAATTTATATTTTTTTAAATTGCACAGCAGTTTCGGAGACAAGGTAGGGGTGACGGTAGATTTTTGTCTTTTTGTTTTGAATATCTTCTTTCTTTATGTTATAGTACGGCAAACGATCAAGCGAGTCACCTGATGGAAAGCGATCAGCGCTGCCCAAGGACAACTGCAGCACCAGGGTGTAATAGGAGCGTTGCCGGCCATGGGATGGATGGGATGGAGGAAATGGAGGTTGGGTTTCCGTATTTACTGATATCTAAAAAACCTGTTTATTTTAATTTGATAATTTGGGCCGGTTTTGTAAACCGGTCATACGGAACCCTAGCTTAGATAGCCATAAGCTTGGATAGCCAATACCTAAGCTTTTTGCCATATTACATCAGTCTACACTATTTAGTCCACCGAGTCCATACCGAGCCTTATTTGTCCTTAGCTCTTGTCCATTTAAGTCCAATCAGTGACACTTGCACCGCGTCGTTCATGTCCTGCTTGACTTTACTAACTCTGGTTAAATGTCGTAAGTTAGAATTTCAAGATAGGACAAGTGTTCTATTTACGTCATTTTAACCTTGGGCGGTTAGCTTACCCGTTAGAAGTATTACAGACAAGAGAGAGTTTTGTGAATGTTTTGACTAAAGTAATATATTACAAGCCTCTATTTAGTTTTACCTGTCCCATGTCTTTGTGTCTGTCTGTTAACTTGCAAGTAAAAATTTTATTGACTTCCCGGTGTCCAATGAGGGTTATCGCATGTGATTTTTTAGTGTGTGTCTCCAAAATCCTGTCGGAATAAGCAAAATCCTCCCATGCAATGAATCCTTGGGAGAAGCCTCTGTCCAGCAATGGACTTCTTACGGCAAAAATTATGATTAGCATATAATAAAAAATATTTAGATACATATATTGCTTTTTTTATTTATAAACACATAGGTATGTTTTTTGTGTCATTTTTTACGGATTTTTGTCTGACCTGTGGGGTCTAACAAGAATCGAACTTTGATTTACGATAACAAGCTGCGGCGGATAAAAGTAAATAGTGTAATGTTTTCAGATTTCATACATACATATTATCACGTCCCTATCCCTAACGATGTAGACAGAGCCTAAGGTCAAGACCGAAAGGCAACTTTTAGCGTGTTGGTGGTAAAAGTGGAAAACGGAATCACTGCTTGCCGCATCACCTATTGTCATGATTCTTTCAGATTTCATACTTGTGTGAATTTCTTGAATTGTTCTTTCGAGGGCTTTAAATTTAGGTAACGGTTTATGTAAGTAAATACATTAATTGACATGTTAAGTAAAATTATAATAATTTTGAGTGACATATAAATTTAAATCAAGTTAATAAAAATTCTAAATTCGTATTTCTTTGTATTGCATTGCAAGTGACCTTTTTTATCATCCTATTTCAAAGACAAGGCAGCCTACAAATGAACGTATGCAAAACAAGATCGAATTGTCAAGGTTTTTAAATTTTTGTAAGTACCTGTTAGTACTTGAACTTTTTAAATTGTTCTTAATTTAAATCTGCTTATTACTATGCTGATCTTAATAATATTTTTGTATTAATTCAAGGTTAAATAAAAGGTTTGTAAATGAACGCTGTTACTCGCTATACTCCAAACGCAGTAAATGTATATTACTGGGCTTATGTATGTACGTACATATGTATATGAGCTATAATTAAAAATTGCCTAAACAGATACATTATATACATTTTGTAGTATTGTAGGTTAAATTTTGTACTTTACTTCTACCCAAATACGTAAATATTTAATACTAGCTTTCGCCCGCGGCTCCGCCTACGTCAATGTCGATCCCTCGGGAATAGTATTTTTTTCCGGGATAAAGATATGTCCTTTTTCGTTCTCTAGAGAACTTGTATGCAAAATTTCATGATGATCGGTACAGTGGTTATGGCGTGAAAGCTTAACAAACAAAGAAACGTAGAATAAATGGGTATCTCTTGGATAGGTATGTAACATCCTCGTCTTCATCGTCACTTACTATCAGGTGAGATGGAGACAAATGCCTAATCCAACATTTAGAAAAAAATAAAGAATCTCACTTTCGCATTTATAATATTAGTAAGGATTCCTCTCAATTACTCGCCGGTTGACTGGAAGAAATTCCTTCATGAGATAAGTCCGCCATTGTATATTATTTTTTTCTGCTTTATATGTGTCTCTTTCTGTTTAAATACAATAAAGCTTTACAAACAAACCAATAGACTTCGATAGGATAATAATATAATTGTTGTAAGATTAGTAAGGTATGTTGTAAGGTATGACGAGCTCTTTCGAGTACCTAGGTTCGATCCCCGGTCAGGTCAAGATGGAAATTTATTTTTTCAGATTGACCTGAGTCTTGGATGTTTATCTATATATGTTAAAAAATATAGTATCGTTGAGATAGTATCTCATTACAGAAGTCTTGAACTTACTTTGGGGCTAGCTCAATCTGTGTGATTTGTCTATATGTGAACATGTTTGTGTGTATAGATCGTTAGATTTATATATATCTCAAGATTTAAGTGACATTGATTATATTTATTTTTGAGAAATTCCATAACTCGTCCCATATGCCTACCGCTCATTTGGGACGAATTGGAGAAAATCTAAGTTAATTAAAATTTCATTTTAATTAACTTAGATTTTGTTTATTTGACTTTATAACGCAGCCGAGGTCGCGGGCAAAACATACATACCTTACGGTGTTGACAGAGCCAGAGTCAAGCTTACGTTAAGCGTATTGATAGGCGTATAGTACCTATAGGTGTAAAATAGTAATAGATTGCTACCCGCATCGCCTATTGCCATTATTTCTTAGACTTTCACCCATCCCCTCGGCCGGTTTCTACCTAAGGTCTCCGCGGGAAGAAAAGCAACTGATACATTCTACGTTTTTATATCCGTACGTGGAAGAGATTGTTGGGGGCCGGGCAAAAATACTAAAGAGTCGAACTAAAACTAAAGAAACTGTCGCTTTGACAGTTTATTTTCGGTTCGAGTAGCTAGAAGGTGTGGAATGAACTGTCTGCGTCATACATATTGCCAGACAAGTACAGTCCCGGGATATTCAAAAGTAGAATAAATGGGTATATCTTGGATAGGCATGTAACATCCTCGTCTTCATCGTCACTTACCATCAGGTAAAATGGGAGACAAAGGCCTAATCCAAAATTTAGTAAAAAAAAAAGTTACAAAGAAGTATTCCAAAAATAAAAATACTCAACTGCTCTTTTAGTTACCTATCTAAGGATACTTGGGTTTTTAAGACGAACTTAAGGATACATGAACTGTCGAAATCGCTACCTACATGATACGCGCGAAACACATAACTCTTCTCGACGGTTGGGTAAAAAGCTCGCACCGTTGCACTATCAAGTTTCTCTACCTTATCAATAATAATGATATAACTGCTCGTCTACCGAGTACCGTGTTAACACGATCGTGTTCACTTTCACCGCGAGACGACCTTGACAACGCGCGACCCCGCTGATCGAGTTTCGGCCATTCGATTATCCACAAGGTTTGGTATCGTATCGACTCGTGTGACTCCTCGATATCGAATGTAAACAGGATTGCTGCTTTAGATGTGCTGTAAGCAGGTCACGTTCTCTTTTTCGTCTGTTATAATTTTCAATAACTTAAATACAGAGTAGGTATATACATGGTGAAATTTTTATCGTTTTGGACCCATAAAGGAGTGACTCAGACCATCAAAATGAACAACTTTTCCTATGAGAACAATGCTGGGATCTCAAAAAAAAATCGACATTCCATACAAACTGGCCGGGCGGCGGAACTCTTTTGTATGGAAATGACGAAATTTTTTTTGAGTCCCTAGCATTGGTCCTAAAGAAAAAGTTGTTTATATTGATGGTCTGACTCACCCCTTTAAGGGTCCAAAACGATTTAAATTTCACCATGTATAAGTAGAGTTTCGTGAAAATATATAATTTCGGCGACAGTTTGTATTACACATAATATCGGTGAATGGCGTCGTGCGTGACACTTTCGTCAAATTGTCAGCCCAGTATAGATGTGGGTCTATACTTAATATTTCTGCGTACATCCATATAGTTGCTTTTTCCCACGGCAACCACAGGAAAGAGTGAAGTGATTTTATTATAAGACGGAAACTAGCTCGGCGCTTAAGAATATTTATCGATATTTATATCGATAATAATATGTGCTATGTGGTTTCCGCTCTAGCAGATCATTTCCCTTCCTATGGATACCGTACGACGCCGCTGGAGCACAAAAGCGCTTACATCTTGTGAACAAGCCTTTTTCAAAATATATAAAAGTATTTATTAAAAAAATAAATTACCTACTCTCCTTCGAGCCGGAAGTTGTAAAACTGTATCAATCTGAAGAAAGTGTATCAGAGAAAGTCAATGCATGCGCATTTTATTATTTAAACAAAAACAGTCTAAATTAAGTTGTTACCTCTTTTCGCCGCAAGTGGAGCTCGACGTGAAATTATATTTTATGTTCGAGATTATTAAACAAACCTGATATATCATGATAATTGATAATCTTTATGATAAAAACCCACATTACCCACACTACTGAACCAAAGAAAGAAAGAATCAGCATCTTCTCTGGTGTTGTAGATGTCCATGGGCGACTGTGACCACTTTCCTTCACCAGGCTCGTCTGCTCGATTGCCGTCAAATATACGTAAAAAAGAATTAAATAAAAATAGTCATAATATTCTTTTTAAATGTCACTTTGATTCAAATATTTATTCAGAAATAGGCCATTTCAGGCACGTTTTCACGTCACTTCACATTTTAAATATTATAATTACTGTTCAAAAACTACAAACTACTAGCATTTTGGAACTGACCACTGCAGAGAAGAAAACGCCGAAAGAAACTCTTTTCAACAGTATATTGGTCGCCTACTCGCCTGAAGGGCATTGTATAGTATTTTATATTTTCCTGCTTCTTATTTTTTTTTATTTTTCTGATTTTATTAAATATAAAATTTCAATTTATAATACACTAGCTGTTGCCCGCGGCTCCGCCCGCGTTAGTGTCGATCCCTCGGGAACAGTAGAATTTCCCGGAATCAAACATACCCTATGTCCTTCCCCGGGCCTCACACCTCCATACTAAATTTCATCCAAATCAGTTCAATGGTTGAAGCGTAAAAAAACGACAAACTGAGTTACTTTCGCATTTATAATATTAGTATTAGTATGGAAGTATGGATATTATTTATACTTCTAAGTCCAGAAATGAGAAAATTTCCATAAAACCTTTACCCTCCCATTTTACCCCTTTAGGGGTGAATTTTGTCCATTTCACACACATATATCTTTTTAATTGTAATCGAGAACTTACATACCTATTTATTTTCATACTTCATAGTCCAGAAATGAGAAAATTTCCAATTTCCAAACAAACTTTACCCCTTTCTGGGGGATTTTTTTCCAGTTGACCTACATAGATCTTTTTCAATTGTAATCGTGAATTTATTTACCTATTTTCATACTTCTAAGTCTAGAAATGAGTAAATTACTATACAATCTTTACCCCGCTATTTTACCTCTTTAGGGGAAAATATCGTCCATTTTACCTACACAGATATTTTTAATAGTAACCTAGAACTTATATACTTATTTTCATATGTCTAAGTCCAGAAATGAGAAAATTTTCATACACAGTTTACCCCCTTTAAAAGTTAAATTTCTTAAAAATACTTTCTTAGCGCTCACTCACATCATTAAAAGAACCCCAGTACCAAATTTCAAGTTTCTAGGCGCAACAGTTTCGGTTGGTTTGCCGTTTGCCCGCGGCTACGCCGCCGCCGTTAGTGTCCATCCCTCAGGAACAGTAGAATTTCCCGGAATAAAAGGTACCCTATATCCTTCCCCGGGTCTCAAACTTCATCCAAATTGGTTCAATGGTTGAAGCGTGAAAAGAAGACAGACAGACAGAGTTACTTTCGCATTTATAATATTAGTATGGATAGTATGGATAGGTATAATGCTGTGGTATAATGATGATTATTTAATCACTTACTATTTAAGTGCTATACACGTTGAAATTTTGATCGTTTTGGACCCTTAAAGGGGTGACTCAGGTCATCAATATGAACAACTTTTTCTATGGGACCAATGCTGGGAACTCAAAAAAAATTCGTCATTTCCATACAAAAGAGTCCCGCCCCGCCCGGCCAGTTTGTATGGGAATGTCGAATTTTTTTTTGAGTTCCTAGCATTGTTCCCATAGGAAAAGTTGTTAATTTTGATGGTTTGCGTCACCCCTTTAAGGTTTCAAAACGATAAAAAATTCACCGTGTATATTTGCAGGCAAACTCATGCCTTGAGTTCATTCAAATGACGATAACTTTTTTTTTAATGAACCGATTTTGATAAAACAATCTTCAGATGTTTTGCTGAGTTAAAACAAAGCAATTGGTGAAAGTTTGAAGTAAATCGGTTCAGTATTTTCGGAGATAATCGTGATCATACATACAGACAGACAGACAGACAAAAAAATCGAAAAAAATTTTTTTGCTTTCTATTATTCTTTTTAAGTGTCCCTCTATCCATTTCAGTCAAAAATTCTAAATGTACAGACAATATATTTTTACTGTTTTATTATATGTATAGATAATTATGTGGAATATGTAATGCTAGCTATGAAAACCCCTAATTCATTCGCACCTGTGCCTACATGTTATATCTGTATAGCTCTCTGGGCAATTTCACCAATTAGCTATATATGACCTATTTGTACTGATGCACATACTTATTATAAAATGTATAACCAAGTCTTGATAAGTATATTGTAATAACAATATACAATATAGAAAGAAAACCCTGTCCATCTACACGCCCTCCAACATGCTAAATGTGGCCGTAAGGTCTTATAGACCTAGGCTCTGTCTACCCCGCAAGGGAAAAGACGTGATACTATGTATGTATAACCCTGTCCGTTCCTTGAAGAGGTGATTCGGCCCCGCCGACATGAACAAATTTTCGTATGCGACCAATGCTACGAACTTTAAAAAAATTGACGTTCCCATACAAATTGACCGGGCAGCCGAATATTTTTGTTTAGAGATGCTCATATTTTTTGAGTTCCCAGTTTCATTCCATAGG
Source organism: Elegia similella (assembly GCA_947532085.1). Taxonomy (NCBI): domain Eukaryota; kingdom Metazoa; phylum Arthropoda; class Insecta; order Lepidoptera; family Pyralidae; genus Elegia; species Elegia similella. Next base: position 24,488,269 of record OX383930.1, read on the forward strand.
AAAAATTGTCCACATCGACGGGCTGAATCCCCCTTCAAAATCCCAGAGGGTTTTCTCTAAATATTGTATAAAATAAGTATATTGTATATATTTTTTTATGTGCGTGTTCGTAGCAACAAATGAACGTCTTATCTATCTAAGTTGCGCTGCATCGCATCAATTTGCAATAAGAAAAATCGAGCAATGTCAATGCAGCAATCATGATTATCCACATCTGTTTTTATTACAGTTTCTTCTATTTTAAAAGCACCATAGCTGTCACTATTGTTACCGAGAGTCTATCAAATACGATTCTCAGCGCTCTCTAGAAAGTAGCATTGTAAAGTAGGCCTACAGTAAAAAGGTGTTAAGTTATATCATAATCGTAACGTTAGTACTATTTTGTAACAATTTTCACACTATTTGCTTTGCTTTGTTCACTAATTCGGTGTTTATTGCATTTAAGTAGTAAAATATTAATTATGATGAATGCGTTTTGATGATTGATGAATTTTTTAATCCTTTTTATTTTTGTAAACGCGTAACATTGTAAGCACTTTGTGAGTAAAGGAAATTTGGTACATAGAGGCTACCTTTTATCGCGGAAAAAGTAAAGTGCTGTTCCCACGGGATAGACATAAACGTGAGCGGAACCGCGGGCGACAGCTTGTTTATTATAATTTTATATTTCTTTTAGTTTTTACAATTGATTCATTTTGTGTGTGTTTTGAAAACGAGGAAATATTATTGATCTATATTATTTAATCATAATAACAGAAATTGCCGCAGACGAAGTCGCGGGCAACAGCTAGTTAGAGAATATAGGTCATTTTCAATGTTGCAGTCCTCATTGGCTCAATCTTGTTTGTAAGATGTTAAACAATTTTTCATTGCGCAAATCATAACGATGCCCACTAATATACCATTTTGAAACAATGTTAAATTAAGTTTCAACAGAAATGAATGCGGATTTCGTTGCATTATACGGAACACTAGACGTATAATTTTGTCATAATTATTATGACATTATACGTAAGCAAAGTATTAAATCCATTTGATATTTTTACTAGGTCATCCTCAACTGGCCACTTGGCCCGTGGTTACGGGTATTCGCCGTCCTCCCACCTCCCAAGCTGCTACTGCTTTTACTTCATTCAGGCTAGCTCCATGGCGCAGCGGTCAACACGCCAGCCTGCGACACGAGTGCCCGGGTTCGATCCCCGGCCAGGTCAAGATGGAAAATTATCTTTTTCAGATTGACCTGGGTCTTGAATGTGTATCTATATATGTATTTGTTAGAGTTATTATCCCATAACACAAGTCTCGAACTTACTTTGGGGCTAGCTCAATGTGTGATTTGTCCGTATATATTTATTTATTTATTCCAAAATCGATGAACGCTGGCTGCACGCTCAAAAACGTGTCACGTTCCTTGTGCAAGCGAGAGAGCGAAACAACAAGCGATAGAGAGAGACAAGATCGGCCTAGGCGTTCGGCTTGTGACGCATCTATCTCTCTTCCACCGTTATCACGTTAATTTATAACCATTTTTTTTAAATCCATTCTTGTTTCTTTATATATCTTTAGTTTGGTTTGTTAGAAATAATGGTAATCAGGACTTACCTCTTAAAATTGATAGCTTAATTTCATCTTGACACAGCGTGATAACTCTTTCTATCTTCTGTGGGGCTGTGGGTGGGTTTCGGCATCGTTTCTCCTGTAACAATACAAATATATATTTTTTTAATAAAACTGGTATTTTTTTTTCTAGGAAGCTTTAGCAGAAAAGAGCCAGTTCCTAAAGTAGGCGTAAGCACAATTCGATACCGAATGTTAAGCGCCCCGGGCGCAGTCCTCACTGGGATGGGTGACCGACAAGTGGCATCTCTGTGCTTCGTTTTACTAACTACATCATTAATACAGTCATAGCATACAATGTATTCTGATGATTCTGAAATCTTGCAAAATAGAAGGTCGGCAATGCACTGCTATGAAAAATTTCTTCCGACTTACTGGCTTTTTATTTATGATGGATTTATTATACTAGCTTCTGCCCGCGGCTCCGTTCGCGTTTAGCTCGATCCCTACCCTACTGTATTAGTTTTCCCAGAGGATAGGGTCCCTATGCTATCCGTACTCCAGACAACGCGTATGCACAATTAATGCTGATCGGTTCAGTATTAAGATTATCTTCAATCCCAAAATATATGTCTGTAATTTTAGTATGTGTTATACGCCATAGAAAAAAATATGTCAGAAGCTTTTTACACCTAGATGTTTTTCGATGTGGTTTTCGACAGAGTAGAATAGGACCACTCCAAGTCTTCCCGTGGATGTCGTAGAAGGCGACTTAGGAAATACAAGCTAAACAAAGCTCATAAACATCAATGAAACCTCTCCAACCCGTCTGGCCACCGAGGAGAGTGTAGGCCAAATCCTCTGTCTGCTCTGACCAAGTATGGTATATCCGGTAGTACAAAGAACATGACCCTCATGCTCCTGCAGTGGAGACCAAAAAGACCTGATGATATTTTTCGCTAAATTTTGATAGGAATCGTTTGGTGATAATTTGAACATAGAAATTTAAGCATTAAAAAAGTTTCCTCGGTTTTCTCTTCCGCTTCTTGTGTTTTACTAATTCTGTTAAAGTAAATCATCATCATCATCTGTTAAAATAAATTAGTTATCAATATCAAGGAGAGAGGCCAAATCCTCTGTCTGCTCTGGCCCAGTATGGCTTCGGTAGCACAGAGAGGGTCATGCTCCTGCAGTAGAGCCTAAAAGACCTGATGATGATGATAATGATGTGCTTTGCGATAGGCTACCAACGTAATTTACGATTAGAACAACTTTATCTTTACGGAAACTAATGATAAGGTGCGGTATAACCTCAATGGGCAGTATCGCTAATCAACAATAGCCAATTCAGGCGGACATGGGAGATTGCTCAGGGCTGTTACAACATTATTTGACAATGTCTCGCGACAATACGAGGGTTTAGAATGCAATACTTCCTGGCTAAAGCGAAACGATCACATCCTTTTTGTATTTATTGAAGTACCTATGTTTGCCTTAGGGTCAATTAAGACTAGGCGGAAAAATGCTCGAGCACTTTTAAAGTGGTAATTAAATATCCTGTAAATAGTACGCAGCATTGAACTCTTCTTTATTTTAATTTTGCGTACTATTTTCGGCTTTGATTGAATGGAATAAGGTTGATATTTAATTACCACTTAAAAAGTGCTCGAGCATTTTTCTAACTAGTCTGGATTGACCTTTAAGTGTTTCACTGCAAAATTTTATATCAGTTGTCGTGTCGTGCTCCTAGCGCAAATACGGATGTGCAACAGTTGCACTTAATTATGAGATTAAAGTGTATTTTGTAAATGACTACATATTTATCTAAGTAAAATGAACATATTTTTATTGGAATACAATAAAATAAAAAAGCCTGAAATATACCTACGACACTCGCGAAATGGGCACGAAAACGTTTGTGAGGGCCAACTTCAACGCAATCGTCTTAGAAGAATGATCGTGGATAAATTATGAAGATGATTTATTTATAAAGAGATATAGATATCTATATCTCTATTATTTAAAAACAATTTAAGTACATATGTAGCATTACAATGCTCGGTATATTATTAAAATTGAAAATAGTGATGAAAAAGAACTCGGCCACAGGTAGGGTTCGTATCCTACCTGAGGCCGAGTTCTTTTTCATCACATATTTTCAATTTTGATAATATAGATATGTGTCCAACTTAATAATAGATACCTATTTTATTCATACTATTCCCCCTGCATCATTTCATCTTCGGACGACAGGCGTGGGAAGAATTCCATCCATACGTGGTCGATAATCCTGCTCATCGCACCTCTAGATTCGACTCCTCCTTCTTTATGCGAACTGCAAAGAAATAATTGCCTCCCCGCATTGCTGTTTCCTGACACGTTCAATTTAGGGATTTTCAAGAGTGAATAGGCATTATTTGTTTGCGTGTACCACCCTAGACCTCATCGTTGCTTCCCATCAAGCAAGATAAAGGTTAAACTCACTGAAATTATTCATAAAAAAATGTAGCTTAATGTTCATACGTGTCTTGAAAGTGAAGGTAATTGATGTGTAACCAAAGACTAATATTGTAATAGACTTGTTTTCGATAATTGACAAACGAGTCTTAAATGTAGCAACTACAAAAATCAAAAAGATTCGGCCTAGACCTATTTATGGGACGATATGGTAACTATTGCTCAAACCAAACCATGTCGAAAGACACTTGCTCTATGTTATTTTTGCAATCAGTAATTTACGATATGTGTTTTGCAAAAATGTGTTGTTTTTGAAACGACGACAAAGTATTATTTGCATAGATCATAGTTTATTGCATGCGCTTTGTAAGACCCCGGGCACCTATGTCGAAATATCCTTTCGCAAAGCATTATACTATTACAGGGGCAAGTATTTCTCAAAGATAGATTTTTGTTTTATGTAAATATTGGTTAACGTGCAAACTATTTCTTCATAGCATCAAACATACGATATGTACCGTTACCTGCAAAGGTCCATACATAGCCTTATGAACTATATGGTATATGATTATAAATGACCACACAATATTGTTTGTATATTGACTAGCTCCGTGGCGCAGCGGTCAACACGCCAGCCTGCGACACGGAGTGACCGGGTTCGATCCCCGGCCAGGTCAAGATGGAAAATGATCTTTTTCAGATTGGCCTGGGTCTTGGATGTTTATCTATATATGTATTTGTTATAAAATATAGTATCGTTGAGTTAATATCCTATAACACAAGTCTCGAACTTACTTTGGGGCTAGCTCAATCTGTGTGATTTGTCCGTAAATATTAAAAAAAAAAAAAAGTTACCTCTCTAATGTAATTACTTAATTTTGTTGACGCTGATTTTCCAGTCAAAGTAGCACACATCAATGGAAAGATACGTGTACAATTATATACATCTAAACAATACTTATCATCTTATTATTATAGATTAACATGATCCTATCGGCAAGAATTTATATGTATAGGATAAAGCGAACGAGTTGATGGTGTTAACGTATTGGATATCAGAGAAAGTTCCGTATTAAGAGATCTCTTGCGGTTCCGCTGTGAATGGCTGGTGGTTTCATTCATGTTTAGGTCCTGCGCAGACGAGCGACAATGGCGGATGAAAAGTCCGCGGCACGCTTCTATTAGTACAACAATAAGGTCGCACTTTATCCGCGTCAAGCAGTTTACAAGAATATATAGTTAAGTCATTATGTACATTTAGAAATGCAAATGAACCGAGAAAGATAAATTTTCGATATGAAGTGAAGGGGCTTAGAAAAGCTTAACTTCAAATTGTCGACCAAAATTACCTTGTGCATTTTCCGCCATCTTGAAAAAAAGGGTAAAATTCAGTTATTTCATCATAACTCGGTTCTCCGTAGAGACACGAAATTTTTTTAGTTAATAGTTTTGGTTGCTTTGTTTACGATCTAAAGGTCCTTTACATTTTTCACGTATAACGTACATCGTTACTGAGATATCGCTCCCGGCACTTAATATTCAAAATATAGGCTTCTCGGTTCATTTGCATTTCTAACCCATTTTTGCCGACGTAATGACTGGCTGGATTGGACTTCTTTGCGCTGACAAATTGCAACCTTATTGTTGTATTCATAAAACCGCGCGCCGCGGACATTTGATCCGCCATTGTCCCCCGTCTGCATAGGCCTTTATAATTTACAACCTACATATCTACTCGTATTCATAGTATTCATGTATATGTAAAAAACTTAGTAGAATAGACCCTCTCTCCTGTCAGTGAGAGAAATTCCTCCAGGCGTTGTAACTAAATATACCCGTGCGAAGCCGGAGGGCACAAGTAGAAATGTTTTTCTACTAAGACAGAACAAATATACCTATTTAGAATTCTGTAACTCAATTATTTGGATAAAATTTATTTAAAACTTAACATATAATTTTGATATACATTCTAATAATAACAATAAACATACAGAAATAAAATTAAATATATAAATATATATACTTGAACAATGAACCTAAAACTAAAAACCTTAAAAATTTAAGATAATAACTAAAATAAATTATTAAGAGGAGTCCCTTTAGGCAAGGTTCCGAAGATACTGGCAGCGTTCCCCCTTTGAATAGCTAGATTAATTCTTTGTCCGAGGTAGCTGCCAGCTCTTCGGTCTCCTCTATTATTATATAACGAGCTCATTTTGTAGTTATTATTCTCGGTTTCCTCTCAACCCGAGCCTTACCCAAGAGCCAGGGTTCAGATGAGGTCTTATGTAATGTCTGGTTGACATTACACGCCGCTGTTGCAACGAACTTTTAGATAATAAATTATTTCAGTTATCATGCTTGACGAAATATTGGTATCTATATCATACTATTCCCTTCCGTATTCTTACTAATATTATAAACGTGAAGGTTTGTGAGTATGTATGGATGTTTGTTACTCTTTCACGCGAAAACGGCTGAACGGTTTTTCACGAAATTTTGCACAAATAGGTTATTACCTGGATTAACACATAGGCTGACTTTACATCAGGAAAAAAATAAATACTGTTTCCGTGGGATCGACGTTCACGTGAGTAAAGCCGCGGGAAACAACTAGTATAAATATCGTTATAAGCAATTGCGATATCAAGTTTAAAATAACTTAACTAATGCTACGACAAAAAAATAATATATATTTACAAATAAGGCTGGCAGCATTATCACGTTGGATGGCAATGCTGATCTTTTGGCCAAGGTAGGAAATATTTCACTTTCATACCTAGTTCACAATTTGCAGTTTGGGTATAGGTACATATCGTATTTCACGCAGACATGTAGGTACATACATACCGTCACGTATTTTTCCCTTGCGGGGTAGGCAGAGCCCAGGTCTACAAGACTTCTTATGTTTTTCTTCGTTAAGAAAAAAACTGGATGCACAATATTAAATTATTTAAAAAATAATAATGAATAGGCCCCTACTACAATTTTGATTATGCGAAGGCAGGTAAGATAGTGAAACAAAAAACTGCGTTACTTATTTTAAACTACGTTAATATATTTAGTTTTTCGATTTCCAATGTTAAAATTCAGGCTTGCAGGTCTAGTGACCATAACAGCGATCGTCATATCCAGATGATTGATCAAGTTTAGTAGCCTTGTTACATATTTATGTTTACAAAAACTGGTCATGCAACCCAAACTACTCTATATCAAATAACAGTAATTAATTTATTATTTAAGCTTTTGCCCGCGGCTTCGCTCGCGTTAAAATTATCCCGTTAGGGGTGGAATTTATCAAAATCCTTTCTTAGGGGATGCCTACACCCTAGTAGCTTTATGCATGCAAAGTCTCAGCCCGATCGGTTTAAAATTGAAAAAGTTTCATACAAACTTTCATCCCTATTTTATCCCCTTGGGGAAAAAATTGATCTAATTGGCATGCTGGTAGATGTTATGACGTAGTCATCCGCTAAGAAAGGACTTACTTTTCAGCCCGATCCGCCCAGTGGTTTGGTCTGTGCGTTGATAGATCACTATGTCAGTCAGTCACCTTTGAGTTATATATATTTAGATATCTTTTATGAATGTTTAAGAATATGTTGAAAAACAAGACATAATTCAAGGTGGTTTTCATAGAAAAGGTTGCTTATATATCAGTTGAGTAACTATGTAATACAGTCACGTACATACATACAATTATATTCCATTTAAGACCTTGTTACATTGACTTATGAACCGACATACTTATACATATCAATGCTTGTGAGTGTACACGGACCCGTAATATATGTTAACAAAATATTGATGACACGACATATTGGTATGGAAAACAACTGTTTTATTTTTTCGACAATTTCAGTGTTATTCTCGCAGTAAATTCTACTAGAGTAAACTCTACGAGTAGTCTTAACTACATAAATCAGTAAAAAAATACAATAGGTACCCTTTTCATCTAACAATACATATTCGCAAGCCAACAAAAATAAATTAGCTATACCAGTTTCGCGAATGCAGTAAACTTTTATTTCATTTCTGGGTATTTATTATAACTATATAATTTTTATTTCTTAATTTAATTAGAGCAATTTCTTGGTCTTAAAAAACTTTTATAATAAAATGCTTAATTCTGCCTTTATTTAAGTTAAACACGGCTTTAAAACCAGTCTTTAAAGCTGCTTATTATTGTATTAATGATTGTTTAATTGATAAAAATACGTGAAAATAATGTTATTGTAATCAATTTAATTAAAACGAAGATTAAAAAAAATGTCTGGATGCCAAGTCTGGATTGACTTTCTTTCGACGTTTTCTTCTCACCAATATTCTTTGCCAGTGGTCATTCCGGAACGTTAGTAATTTTTCAGTGTTGCATAATATATTTAAAACAAATTAGAATGTCGTTCGTAGTGAGATGTATCCATGTATCCAATTTTGAATAAAAATCTTTGACCCTGCTGATAGAAAAATCTTTAAAATCATATCTTGTTTTTCTTTACAATATCCTCCTAAATGTCCGTTTAACTTGCGTTCGTTGCTTTGTGTAGCTGCCTGTTCTAATAGTACTAATTGAGTCACCTCGAGTGGGCGCAGCCTTGCCGAATGCTACGTCTGTATAAGGCTCTGTGTAGGCCGCGATGAGGCGATCTGTTTGATTTATAAGTCGCTTGTCCTTAATGCAAATGTGATCATATGGAGAAATGTACAGCTAACTAAACACTAGTATAAAAGTGACTTTAGGGACTTCTACAAGCTTTTTTAGATCTACATGTGTATGGAAATACAACAGACAGCCTCTAGAATCTAAAGACCACGTTTAACTTGATGGTAGGCGTGTAGTTTGAAAACGGAATCAAAATAATGGCGGGTTGCTAGCCTCAAGGCTTTTAAAGTCGGAGTCACATTTTATGCCATTCAGTTTCAATATCAAACATTCAGCTTAATCGAGAAACCGTGCAGTCAGTCCACTTTACCTACCAGGTAGGATTTTATTACAAACATCTGAATTTAAGTTTAACTAAGCAGGTAAAAGTTTTTTAGGTAATTTTTCAGCTCTACATGGAACAAAATCTTTGTAAATTTGTATATAAAATTATTATGCGAAAGTCTGTCGATCTCTTTGCCTCTTCACGCTCCAGCGATTGAACCGTTTTAGATGAAATTGCGTACATCTTTTTTTTTGGTATTCCAGGTAGAAGTTGAGTAGTCCAGGGAAGAACAGGGTTGTAATTTTCATCCTGGAATAATGCGGCACTACGTATTCCAGAGGGACTACATTCAAGCCCAGTGGAGCCGCGGGCGAAATCTCGATATAAGATAATTATTTTTCAGCTCTATATGCCCAATTGTAAACAATTTAATAAAAAGTACTTTAAAATATTATTTAAGTTGCTTTTGCAATGGTTACCCTTACGTCAGAGTTTGCAAACATTTCGTCGCATCATCCTGCCTCAGATTGTCTATTACGTACGTCTCATAATTGATTACTCGGCTTATGCGGTCACAATATCATTCGTAACCAGCAGCACTTGTATAATCGTGCGTCGAACTCTTCTAAGTTATTTCGGTATTCTTCGAGTCACTAAGAAAAAATAATGATGGCAGTCGTTAAGCTACGTCAGATGCCTTTGGGCAACTTGAAAAATCTGACACCAGTGTTTTCCACTTACACACACGAAAAACAAAAGAACAACAACTAAGAGAAACTTTATTACTGAAAACAGTTTTACTTAACGTGACACGAAGATTTTATAATAGCCTGAGCCTGAGCATATGTTCCTGATAAGGCTGCAGCCAGGAGGATGCAGTCTTATCACATATCCTGAAACTAAATTTGTCCAGAAAATCTGTTTTGTTTTCCATGAGACTAATTTTTTCGTATTTTTGTTTCCTTAACATTTTTTTTCACGAAAATGGTACTACTCATTGGTACAACTGATTTGGCGGGGATGAAAATACTCGTGTTTTAAATATAATGAATCCTTACTAATTTTGTAAACACGAAATTTTGTGAGTAGGATGTATAGATGTATGAATGTTTATTAACCTTTCACGTCAAAACGGCTGAACGGATATTGACGAAATTTTGCACACAGATAGGTGGTACCTGGATTTACACATAGGCTATCTTTCATACGGGAAAAAGTACTTTTCTCGCGGGATCGACATTAACGTGAGCGAATAGATTTTCAATGTTTATAGTGCTATTTCGAAAAGCTTCTGTATTCATTTTTAGTTGCACTGAATCTATCGCCAGTTCCATTATCTGCGCCAGCTAAAATTGGTTATATGGGAAAAGCTGTTCATGTTGAAGGGCTGCATATTATTTCAGGCATAGTTGAGATTAAAATTACTACAATACAACTCATTTAAAATTCTTAATAGCCATCAAAACAAATCAAGAATATTATGTATCTTTTAGTGAGCCACAGTGACAAAAATGTCATGCATCCACAGTGCTAAAATAGAACTTTTCTTTTTCCTACTAGGTCGGCGGTCCCTCATTATCTTGTTTAGTGTGTAAGACGTATGCGTAAACAATAATTAGCATACACCATAACCATAACAAAGTTACTGGGACGTTTCACTTTCTCCGTTTTTAACGCACCAATTGTTGGGAGCACCTGACTCGTGACGGTATCAGCTGTACGGGTGTATCTCTATAATAGTTTGTAATGACGATTGTTAAAGTTCCACTCCGATCCCTTTCCGACTCCGAAAAGGATGAGTTCATGAGTCCCTTCTGTCAAATTAGCTGGCAGCCAATAGGCCAGAGATGAAAGCTGCTGCGCTCCTATGGCTTTTGCCATTGTTTCTCAAATTGATCCTTCAGGCCATGCATGCAATCGCGGCCTATTAGGCAATATGAGAATTTGCTGCCTCTCCAAGTGTTACCACATGGCACATAAGCAACGCCCAAAGCCAAAATCCGTCCGTCCTGTGCTATGTTGCTGTTATCTATACAGATTTAGGGGCCTCTACCTCTAAAGCCCGGTGAAGTAGGAAAAGCTCAAGACACTTCACTCACTATAAAGTTATCTCATATATTTCTAGTAAGTATACTAAATAATAAACAGCATAAAATATTGACGTTTGACAGCCTCTGTAGCTCGGTGGTCAACACGCTTGTCTGTTTCTCGAGAAGCTCTAGGTTCGTTTCCAGCTTAATGCATTGATACCTATTAAATTAAGTGTCTTTAACAGTTTTTCCACAATGATATTACAGAATAAGAAACATTTTTCAAAATCTACTCTTCATACAAATTTCCATTGTTGGGAACGCTTGACCCGTGACGATATCAGTTGCATCGGTAACTCTTCAGTTGTTTATTTTGACTATTGTCAGAGTTATCTCATAGAATACAAAATAATAATCATAATATACTATTGCTCAGTTACTGGAACGGGATTTCATTTGATGCACCAATTGTTGGCAGCGTCTGACCCCTGACGACACCGGTGATAAGTATGGCAAGTATGTTTATGTTTATAATTTGTGACGTAGGGAATATCCATACTAATATTCGGCGAGCTATTCGGCATTACAGATTCGACAGACCAGCATGAAAGATATTTATTACAAAACTTGTCAAAATGTTCTTTACGGAAATTATATTTGTTTCATCCAAATTTGTAAAAGATATATAATATATATAAGATAATATTATAATAAGAGAGAATCAAAAAGTTGTGATGTAACCCAAGCATATATGGAAGTAAGATGTTTGTTGCTTAGTCTTACGCAAGTCCATATTGACAAGGTCAATGTTTTCCTAACTCCATCGGTTGCATATTCATGACACGAAGTAGGTAGCAGTTCCAATCTTATGACTAGGTATGTAAACTTATACCTAGATACTAAAAAACATAGAAATGGTATTTATATCTTTAGTATTCAAAGTCGTTTCTCATAACTCACAGAAAGTTCTTTGGCAATGGTTCAAACTGTCTATAATAATTTACCCGACTGCAACCACGATATGGTTAAGTTTTGAGCAGTAGAATGTATTTCAGCTATATAATTAACACGCTTGTAAGCGTAAAAAGTCTCGAGGAATCGTTATTTTACGTAAGTGTCGTTAAATAAATTTGCTACCGCTATAATAATATAATCTTGTGATCAAAAATTCAAGTGACCACTGCGGTTGCTTAACGATAGCGCTGCAGCCCGATGTTCCAGTTATTGCAATCATTATTAGCGTTTACGTATGTTAAGCAACGGCGGGCACGGTCCCCACCGGGATGGATGGTTGCATATGAGATATTTTTATATAAGCAAGTAGCATAATACATCCCGAGCCCCTCCTTGCCTCGGAAGGCCGTTGGTACTGGCTATCATCCTAGATGGTAGTCGTAAAGCTATGTCAGATGCCTTTAGGCAGCTTAAATAATCTGACAACAGTGTTAGCCACTTACACACAGGAAGATCAAACAAACCTATAATAATGCGTAGCCCATTGGACTATCGAACTCTTCCTATCAAACTGATCGATCAGTGGCCATTCATAAATCTAAATATATATAACTCAAAGGTGACTGACTGACTGACATAGTGATCTATCAACGCACAGCCCAAACCACGGCAGATATTATGACGTAGGCATCCGCTAAGAAAGGATTTTGATCAATTCTACCCCCTAGAGGATAAAATAGGGAATGAAAGTTTGTGTAAAACTATACTTATTAACGCGAGCTAATCCGCGGGCAAAAGCTAGTCAGACTATATTTCAATTAGGTATCAGTAATTTTGCGAAAACTTCGCAGCAAAAACCATTGGTTTATTTGACTACCAGTTTAATATAAATAAAAGCATTATTTTGTTATTGTAGATATCAATGTAATATATAAAGATACCTAGTTGTTTGTGCAACCAAGACCTGCATAATGCATGGTCAGGTTTATTTCCTTATGACAGTATCGTACTGTTTCCTTGAATAAAATAAACTGATGTTAAACTGTGGATTGGAAGCATTTAGACTGACACAAACAGACAATAAGCCTGTATATAACGAGGACGTACGTACTTCATTTAAATATATAACGTGAACTTGCATATATGTGATGAGCGTTATGTAAATTCTATAGTTTCTTATTATACTTGTCGACATCCTTACTAATATTATACATGCTAAAGTGAGTTTGTTTGTTTGTTTGTTACGCTTTCACGCCGTAACTACTGAACCGATCATCATAAAATTTTGCATACAGGTTCTCTGGAGTGCGGAGAAGGACATAGGCTACCTTTTATTCCGGGAAAAATTACTATTCCCGCGGGATCGACATTGACGCGGGCGGAGCCCCGGGTGAAAGCTAGTTTAATATAAAGGTATATAGTTTTTAGCTTAGCTATTAATTGCCCTTTTCTAATTATTTTCAGAGATTTTTCAAACATAAGTCCACCTTATGAGACGAAGTTTTGTATGAGTTATTGGTATTTTTTACCGACTTCAAAAAAGAGTGGTTATACATTTGGTTGTATTTTTTAAATATTTGTTACTACACAACTGCGTCTTTATGAACCGATTAAAAAAATATATTTTTTGTTTGGTTGGTATGCTTTCAACGGGACCACCGTTCAAATTTCGTCAAAATTGTTCGAGTAGTTAGATTGAAGGCGGTTTTTTTATATGAAAGATTATTTCTATATAGCGTGTAAAATAACCAACGAAGTATAAAAATTAAAAAAAAAAAAAAAAATTAATTTTTATACTAATAGTCTGGCCGGTCGAACGCTTTTGTATGAAAATGTATGAATAAATGTATTTTTAAGTTCCCAAAGTGGCACAAAGTAGGGATGTTTGGAAGGAAATGGGGGAGACCTTTGCCCAGCAGTGGGACAATATAGGTTAATAAAAAAAAAGTATAGTAAAATATACAGCAATTGCATAATATCTTTGCGTTGAGTTTACATAGAGTTACTGGTAGACACGTGCTATATGCTTAGTAATCTCGTCATACTAGTTTCCGCCAAGGCCGAAAACTGGAGTAGAATGAATCGACTAGCTAGTTGTGAATGTCACAAAGATTTTTATTGAAGTTTCCACGTTACATGTAATACAGTATGTACTTGGCTACTGGCTATATAGCTGTATACATATGTTTGGGATTGATAAGTGATAAAAAATGCAAATGACTGGGCTGGGTTTCTTTTTGTTATATATTATACTACTTAGAAAATTTTAATAACCACACGATTATTTACCTCTTCACTTCATATGCGCAGCCTTACGGTTTTTGACAGTTAGTCTGTCAAATCACATATGGAACAAAGATGAGGTTTGAATTTTGAATTCATGAAAATCTAATTTCCACTTACTTTAAATAATGTATTGGTTATAGTAAAAAACTATATAATCGAATTATACAATGTATAAAGTACTTAATTATGGTGAACCTAAAACTTAAAAAATATAATAAATAACTAAAATAAATTATTAGAAGGAGTCCCTTAAGGCGAGGTTCCGAAGATACTGACAGCGTTCCCCCTTTGAATAGCTAAATTTAACTTAAATTGAACGTGTATGTGTCTCAACTATACATAACAAATACCAAAGTACAAAGTAATCGTACGGTAATCGGTTGATTACGAGACCTTACTTTTACTTTCGGGGCCGTGTTATATTTTTTATCGTTTTACTTACTGACCGCAGAATGTTATTATTAAATTGTATTGCTGTTAAATAACTGCATAATAAAAAAATAATAATATAGAAGTAAAATTTACTTACACTTTCAGTTGAAATCGCGCTGTCGCACAAAGAAATACCAAAAACGCAAAGGCAACACAGAAGTGCACTGATTTTGCGAACCATTTTCACACACCACAATCAAAAACTAACTCACAAAATTTCAGATTTTAAATTTCGAATTTTGTTTTTTTTTTTATAATCGCAGCCAAGGCGTGCGGCAAAGGGTACGCGACCAAGCGCAGTATAGATCGCGAGTCGTGAATGTGCTGATTTTTGAAAGGCCCGCGTAGGAGGGTTTCGCGCCGATTTCTGCAGACACGTTCCGTTTCACGCACGCCGCTGGTCCCTAAGATTATTATCGCTCACATGTTGTCAATAAAAGTGCAGTATATGTGTACACTAGCTGTTACCAGCGGCTTTCCTCGCGTGAATTTAGGTTTTACTGATTCCTATTTTTAATAACCGAGCAAAATAAAACCGATAACCTTCTTCTATTTTATAGTTTTTTAATTCTCTCAAGCCAACTGCTAACTTTTACAAGATAATTGTGGAAAAAGATACCTATGTACATTTTTAAATAAATTTTCTTCTACTTTCTTTAGGAACCACATTCACGGTAGTAGCATTGGAAAAAAGGATTATGGGACTATTAGCAGAACTGGATGCCACCTACAGTGTAAATCCGTGTGAGAAACAGTCAGATCTTAAATCTATCCCAGAGACTTTCAATGCCTACTTGGGCTTTATTTTTGGTCACGCGAAGCTTACTTATAGACGAAATAGGAGGGCCGTATTTCCACACAAGCGTAGTCCTCTAATTCCTCGCCGGATAGTACGAGCAATGATTTTTTATAAAATCTAATATAATGGCGTCAAATTTGTTTTCTAGACCTTTCAACACAATAAATATTCTAAATAATTTTTCAGGTTTTTTTAAGGTTTATATCTCTTTATATAATTCAATTACGCTGGGCGAGTCACCCTTGTTCTTTTATATAAAGAAGATATAGATATATAGATGAACCCAGTCAGGGCATTGAGACAGATTATAATAGAAAATTAAATAAATAATATTATCATCAATGTATGCGTATTGCGTATAGACCATACTATCACAGCACAGCGTCATTGATATATCTACTATTGATATTAGTTAAGCACCTACTGTAAATTGTTAATATGTCGTTTGAGATAGTAACACATTTTGCTCACTATACCTCGCAACTCGGTACTGCTGACATCTCGCGCGTAAATCGTTATCAAGTTATCATGTGCACTAAGTGGGATGAAGATCTTGAAATTCAGCGATTTAGAGATTATTTGAGGATACGCAGTGTTCATCCAGATATAGATTATGGTAAGCCCTTGACCTAATTGATATTTACATATATACATACATATGATCACGCCTCTTTCCCATGGGGACAGCAGTCAGCAGGTAGCATATTTTTCTAGACTTTTTTATAATGGCTCCTCTGTCTAGTTCAATAGGTTGTTATATAAAGTTAAAATATATTAATTGTCTGTTGCATCGAAAGTGATGCCACAACAAACTGATATCATACATCAAGTATTCTAAACTCTATCATCAAGTATTATTAGAGTTTCTTAAACATAATTAATAAATCTATAGAAATACCGCCCAATACTGTTAGTCATAGTACGCTGGCCAGTACTCAAAGTAAATAAAGTAATAATAATTAGTAGAAATCCTACAAAACTATTCGTAATTCTAAAGATGGAGAATTAGGGGTGCGTATAATAACAACGCAGCCCTAATTCTCCATCTGTTTCCTTTTGGAGCAAACAATAACATCTGAAATCATCCCTTAAGACTACATGTGGAGTGGAAGTTTATATACAGTGTCAGGAGAAATTCGCAGAACAAAACAAATATGTATCTGAATCTATTATTTTTTACACTTCAGATAACTGCGTGAATTTTCTGAAAAAGCAAGCAGTAGAGCTGGATCTTCCAGCGGCCGTGTACGAAACAGTGCCAAGAAAACCAGTGGTGGTGATCTCATGGGTCGGAGCAGAGCCTGAACTAACTGCAATATTACTCAACTATCATATGGACGTGGTGCCCGTTTATAAGGTAAGCCAGAAACGAGGGACAAAACTGGCTCTTTCAGCGAAAGTAAAGTATGGAAATAAGCGAAAAAGAACCACCCTTAGTGGGTACATAGGAAGCAGTACTTAATAATCCAGCACAGTGGTGATGAAGTTGCTGGGTGCAGAGCCCGAAGTTCCGGCCATTATTATTATATTAGGTAGCAATAATGTGATGATCTGTCTGCTATTTACGTAGTCGTAGCAGTGGTAATTTAGAGAGCTATCTTGATAATATTTTGTTATTTGATTTTGTTGGACCTACTCCTAACATGGTTACATATTATATTAAGATGTATATCATGCCACCATCGGCATGAACGTTTGATAAGCTTAACTACGATGCATATTGTCAAAGAAACAAAGTAAAAGCGGTCGCACTAGCACCAGCGCGTTTCTAGCCTAGAGTAGAGCAAATGAAGCGATCACACTAGCCGGTGTGTCAGTTCTAGGTAAGAATAGAGCTAATGGAGTAGTCGCACTAGGTGCCATGGCGGTTATAGGCTAAAGTAGACCAAATGAAGCAGTCGCACTAGGTGCCATGGCGTTTATAGCCTAAAGTAGACCATATGGAGCAGTCGCACTAGGTGCCATGGCGTTTATAGGCTAAAGTAGACCAAATGAAGCAGTCGCACTAGGTGCCATGGCGTTTATAGGCTAAAGTAGACCATATGGAGCAGTAGCACTAGGCATCGGGATGATAAAAGGCTAGAGTAGAGTCAATGGCGCAGTCCCACTTGACACCATTATTCACGGACATTTAACTAGACACAAAATAAATATCGATAGAGTTACGTTTACAGTTACCGGTCTCTTGTTTAAACTAGAATTAGGCCAGAATTATTAAAAAAAAAATTGCCTGTAAAGTCCGCTTACGGACGATAGTTTTCCGAGATAACGGTGGAAGAGAGATAGATGCGCCCAAGCCGACGCTTACGGAATGTGACACTTTTTCGTGCGTGCAGACAACGTCCATCGATTAATAAGCACGTCAAAAAAAATTGGTTGTAAACAACATTATTTCGACTACATTTATGTTGCACGTATAAAGTATGCAGTTATCTCTACATACGTAAGGCAAATAAGCCAGGTATTATAGGATCAGTGTTATTAAGATAGCAGGTTGTAATGTGGTATCAAATATTTGTAACAAAATGAAGAGACAATTCAATATTTACAATTGTAGTGTAGTAGACTTTCATTCATAAGTTTTTAAGTAAGTAGGTACTTGACCTAAGAAAAAACACTATAGAAGGTTAGAATAATGCGTAAAACTATGCCTATAATGTCACAACACATATAGTAGGGGAGCCCATGATGGTAAATTTGGATTTACTCAAACGTCACACGTGTGGTACCCATTGGACTTTGAAGATTAGGTGGTAGAAAGGAAAACTGCCTCCGTGGTCCATTAGTTAAGGCGTTTGCCTGATAGACCGAATCCCACGGGAAGCATTCAGGCTTGAATCACCTGTTTGTCGATAATTAAGATGATTCCGTGCTTCAGAAAGCACGTTAAGTTGGTCCCGGCTGCCATTTGGTAGTCATTAAAGGAACCATATCAGAGACCGAGAGGTGGTTCCGAAGAACTCTGACACCAGGGTATGTATGGTCGATTGACCGTGACACCTACACGTAATGATGATGATGAGAAAGGAAAAAAGGGTCATATGATCAGTTTCATTTCACCGGTGGGGAGAGCAATTAGAGTTTTAAAAAGTTAAAACAAAAATATTAGTCTCGCTCGAGCATTTTCATGGGAAAATGCTCGAGCGAGTCCAATTAATGCAAGCTGGCTTACATGCCAAAAATTGTGTATAGCACTATGTCACGGTAAATATATCTTTACCGTGACTATGTGACGATATCATGATGTCAGCGGGTGGGAGGGAAACAAAAGTGCAGACAAAAAGTCGAAAAAAATCACGAGTGTATCCTCGTGCATGGTAATTCTTTTTTTATTTGGAAGGAAATAATTTAATAATAACTAGTAACATATAGTCTGACGATATCCTATGTTGTAGCAAAAAACAAACAAAACCATCCATATCCATAGCCCTGTATTAAAGTCTTATTTGTGGTGGAGGTCCTTTTACTGTGTCCGAGGTATCCCTAATATCTTTGTGCCACGCTCGATCAAATCCCAAATCTCATCTCTCGTGTTATCTCAGCCGCAAGAAGTCCACTGCTGGACATAGGCCTCCCCAAGGATTTACAACATGACCCGTTGGAAGCGGCCTGCGTCCAGCGTCTTCCTGCGACCTTGTTTATGTCATCCGACCACCTGGTCGGTGGGTGTCCAACGCTGCGCTTGCCAGTACGTGGTTGCCATTCGAGCACTTTTCTTCCCCATCGGTTCTTCGCGCTATGTGCCCCGCCCACTGGCACTTCAAAGAGCTAATCCGCTGAGCTATGTACAAAATCCCATCTTGGGCACTAATTCTTGATCGTTCTGAAACCATCTACCCCTCATGCAATAGCTGTTTAACCTACCCAGGAACACTGGACCTACCCTCCTTTTGAAGCCACAATTTCTGAAGATGGCTTTATATACGCCCGAGGCACCCAGGACATGAAGAGCATTAGTATGATGCATCTGGAAGCAGTACGGCGATTGAAGAAAGCAGGAGTCAGGCTGCGAAGGACGGTGCACGTCAGTTTTGCGCCAGGTAATACTGTGTTCTTATGATACCTACAGATTTGTCCCTGTAGGGTACAATATTTAGCCCCTGACATAAAAAGAGGGTATTATAAGTTAAATCGCTATGTGTGTGTGTACCTGTCTGTCTGCTGTATGTATGTCTGTCTCACTATAGCTGTTAAACGGGTGAACCGATTTTTTTGTTGAATGCATATTATCAATGTTTCTTATATATTTTTTATCAGAATTGGTCTAGCCGTTTATAAGATAGAAGGATTAAGAGTATGTATATCAAAATAGCATTGTGAATGCAAAATAAACACTAATAAAAATATTGCCAGTGTTAGTTTAATCTGATTTCTATACAATGTTCTTATTTGCAAATTTTTTAAAAATAATTCTAACAAGGTGGTAGCAGAAGTTTATGTTTTTATGCAAATGCTTTGTAATAACATACGTATGTATTTCAGACGAAGAAATCGGTGGTGTCGATGGCATGAAGAGTTTCTCAGAAACTGAGCATTTCAAGAAGCTCAACGTCGGGTTCTGCCTGGACGAGAGCATGCCCTCTATGGCAAATGAGGTCATTCTATTCAACGGTGAAAGGACTAACAGAGGTAATTAGTCCATTAAATTAAAGAAAAGTCCAAGCTCAAGGTTGCCAAAGAGCAATACAGCTCAGTATACCGGCTGAGGACATCTGCCCTCGCCTCAAACGCCTGGTGAAGTAGCAAAAGTTCACTTGGAGTTAGCTACATAGTCAATTAAAAAAACAACGAATTGTACTCCGGGAGAGAAAGAGAAGGGGATAGTTCTTCCTCTCTTACGCCGCGCGTCATTTGTCCGTCTTACGAATTTCCGATCAGGTCACGTGCCCTGACGTTAACATTTTACCGCGCCGCTAAAGAAATTTTCACTTCAAAAAAAATCTCAATATACCTACTTGGCATACGCCGTATAGACCGTATAAGAAACACTTATCTGCCCTCCAAAACTCAAATCAGCACAGCTTTTGAGTGGGACTAGGTGAAAGGAAAGGTGGGCCAAGCTGGCCACTATGTGGAAATGGAAACCGGATGGCCGCCGAAAACGTGGCAGACGTAGAAGGAGATGGCGCGATGACTTGGACGCATATATTTATGGCTGGCACTCTGTTGCCCGCGATAGGGATGACTGGAGACAAAAAGCGAAGGCTTCTGCCCAGCAGTGGATCACCCAAGTAGGCTCATAACAAAAATTAAGTAATATATTTTTAAATCTCAGATGATTTCGGCAAACGAATGAGAACCGGCTACAAAAGAAATGGAAAACCAAAACTAAAGAAAATAAATTATAGATTCATAATTGATAATTGTAATTCTTTAGTTTTGCCAGAGCCTTAATCTATTATATTTATCCACCAAAGAATTACAAATTTATCAATGTAATGTATTTATTTTACGTCACTCTCGTAACGCCTTTCATAATAGTGACGCTCAACATCTTCCATGCATATTTGCTTCTCTAAAATTTTACTTGTATAGAAATAATATAAATTATGTAGTATTCAAAATTATAAATACAAATGGAAAATAACAAGCTTAGTCTGCAATTATTTATCTAATTTGGTTTGCAATTCATTAAGTTCCAACGGGATAAAAACACTACAGATTTTGTGTAGAGATTTGGACACGTTGCGGGCACTTACCTACCTATGTAGAGTAGTAACAGGAGCTCTATGACCCGGGCGTATGAACAATTAGCGCTTAAGCATGTAAAGTAACCCCGGGGTGGTCTGTACTGGGATGGGTGACCACAAATGGCATAAAAACATCTCAAGCTCGTCTGTACGGAGGAGCTTCGGAATGATGGTTGAACCTTTGGTTCCAGCTGTCATCACTGATGGCAGTCGTTCCGCTGCCTTTAGGCAGCTCGAATAATCTAACACCAGTGTTGGCCACCTCCACCCACAATAAAAACAAAACCCACATAGGATATACCTACGACTGAATAAACCAAATGATCTGTTTATGTAAAGTAATTATTATGCGTATACCCTACGGGGTAATATGTGATGAGAGAATTCGACGCGGTGATTCGAAGTCACGGTGGTGTAATGGTATCACACTTAGGGCGTTAACCTAAGAGACGTGGGTTCGAATCCTACCTGTGGCCGAGTTCTTTTTCATCACATATTTTCAATTTTAATAATATACTGAGCATTGTAATGCTATTTAAAAACAATTTAAGTAAGTAATTATTACGCTCTAAAAAGTAACAACTAACACTGCGTGAATGGCGCTTTAGTAATTTTAATTGCGCGTAAAGTGAGGGTGAGCTATCTTATAATTAACGAAACATTTGTCAATCTCTCTGTCTGTCGTAACGCAGTAATCGCCGTCACCATATCAGATGTGAACAGTTTAATTATAGCAGTTAACCTCGTTCTGCGAGACACCATCAGCGTTTCAAAATACCTATTTATATGCAGTACCTACATATTAACTGTTATATATTATTTATTACAGACCTCGGTAGAGTAAACAAAGAAATAATCAATTAGCGAATGGCCAACTTGTAAAAATATACTCATCTAATCTAAATATAGGTATATAACTCAAAAGTGACTGACTGACATAGTGATCTATCAACGCCCAGGCCAAACCACTGGACGGATCGGGCTGAAATTTGGCATGCAGGTAGATGTTATGACGTAGGCATCCGCTAAGAAAGGATTTTGATCAATTCTACCCCACCAATACCTACTTTTATCCCCTATTTTATCCCCTTGGGGATATAAGTTTAAGATAAAAGTTTGTATGGGTCTATCTTGGGGGTATAAGATAAAAGTTTGTATGAAAGCCGCCGGCAAAAGCTGGTTATTAGTATATTTTAAAAATAAAGCCGACGATGTAAGCATCTACCTAAAAAAAAAACTTTAAATACATAAAAAAATGTCGTTGATCCATTTTGAAAGATTGAAACCAAAATACCATAAGATAGCCCTCAAACTATACAACAACTTTTATACCGAACAAGTCACTAGTCATAACATACGAGTAACTGTCTAGTATTTACTATGATAGTTAGATAAATTATTTATTGTACTTTCAGAAACACACAAATACGAAGGGTACCGTATATACATAATAAGTTTTAAATTGTTAAAAAAAAATTATTAAATAATGTAAGAAAAAAATTTTTGCTTTTCGTATTTTTTAGGGTCCGTAAACATAAATACTTAAATTAAAATAAATATTTAAGGGTGGCTGGCAACAGACATGAATTTTAATACCGTTTTATAGAATGGTACGGAACCCTTCGTGCGCGACTCGCATTTGGCCAGTTTTTCCTTTATTTGTACTATAAGATGATACTTCGTATCAAATTTCACGAAAAAAAAAGCAAAAAAAACAATAGAGTGGAAAATATGAGTTTTAAGTAACTCGTTTTAAGAGATTCTGGCCTAACAAAATCCTTTTTTGTTTGAAGCCTTTTTATAGCATATCGAAAAAAATATGCAAGTGTCTTAAATAATCCTAAATAGGAGGAAGAACAAATGTTTTTTTTTTTTTAATTTCCGGTGATACAAGGATGGATCCATTTAGTTTTGGTAGAGCCACGAAACCGGCAAAACTAATTTTGTCTAGTAGCACGAATGGGCCAATTCGTCCGGGTACGGATACAAAGTACCACACTCTCATAGAAACCGACCTTTAAGTGGAAGCTTTACCGCTTTTATGCTTCGTTCGGTGAGTGAGAGAGTCGGAGACCAATCCACCTCCAACCAACTCCTTGAAGGGCCTACTGCCCGGCCACTTCCCAGGTACAACTGCAACTCAGGAGTGTTGCAGTCCCTGGGCACTGGGCAGCGGTGATACTCACCATCAAGTGACTCGCTCGCTCGTTGCTCGTTTGCCGTACTATATCATAAATATAAGTTCAAGCCGGGACGTTTATATTTTTTGTTCTTAAAGCCAAAATAACTTCAATCCATATCAATAAATAAATTAATAATATACATGCTGAAATTTTTATCGTTTTGGACCCTTAAAGGGGTGACTCAGACCATCAAAATGAACAACTTTTCCTATGGAAACAATGCTGGGAACTCAAAAAAAATTCGACATTCCCATACAAACTGGCCGGGCAGCGGAACTCTTTTGTATGGAAATGACGATTTTTTTTGAGTTATTAGCGTTGGTCCCATAGAAAAAGTTGTTCATATTGATGGTCTGAGTCACCCCTTTAAGGGTCCAAAACGATTAAAATTTCACCATGTATACGGACAAATCACACAGATTGAGCTAGCCTCAAAGTAAATTCGAAACTTATGGGATACTAACTCAACTATAGTATATTTTATAACAAATACATATATATGTATACAAACATCCAAGACCCAGGCCAATCTGAAAAAGATCATTTTCCATCTTGACCTGACCAGGGATTGAACCCGGGCACCCTCGTGACGCAGGCTGGCGTGTTAACCACTGCGCCACAGAGCTAGTGATACTACTTATGATAAAGAAACCAGTAATCGTTATAAAGATGGAGTCAAGAACTTTGTTTACATTGATTGTAAATAGTTTGATTAGTTCGCTCGTATCGAGGATACGTATAAATTTTGAACATCCATATCAATTTTAGACATTTAAGATTTATTAGACCAGAATATGGTACTTTTGATCGAACTTAGAATAATTTTTCATTAGACTCATTCCATTCGAAAACAATAGTTATAAACTAAAAAATCTTTCAGAAATCAAAGTCACTTGCCGAGGGACTCCTATGCACGGAGCTACACTTCTCCCTGGAACTGCTGGAGAAAAGGTAAATTCATAACATTCGTGTTAGTCAGTCACGTTAGGGGTGTCATCCTTGACAGCGTGGCTGGTAGTTGCAAGTATGACGTCAGGTATACGCACCCAGTCTCCCGAGCTGCTGCTTAATTTTCCGTCAGTCATCCGGGCGGGTGAGAAGAATCCCAATACCTTTATTTTCTTCCCAAATCCAGCAAATTCCTATGCTTCCCCAGCTTGAAAATGCGTCCGATAGGCAGCAGCGTCGGAAGCACAAGAAGCCAAAGAAACTGCGCTTGCCAACCCGTCAGCCAAGCGTGGTGCCCCGTTGGTTCTGCCCCGGTGCGGGACGGTTAGGAAAAATTCGTGGTGAGAGGGTCTATCTGCTTGTCTTCCTTAAGGTGATGAGATAAGAAGGATGTGAAAAATACTTTTTTATTTCAGTTGCATTATGTGATAAATAAGTTCATGACGTTCCGCGAAGCAGAAAGATTGAAGTTTGACGCCGGACTGCCGCTTGGCGAAGTCACCACGATAAACTTGACACAAGTCGAGGTAGGTATATCAAAATTCTAAAAATCCTTTTGCATCATAAGTCCAAATCATGGTATCATACGTAATTTATAGTATACTAGTTGTTGCCTATGGCTCCGCTCGCTTTAATGTCTATCTCGCGAAAATAGTACTTTTTACGGAGTAAAATTTGCCTATGTGTTAATCCGGGTAATAATCTACCTGTGTGCAAAATTTTGTCAAAATCCGCTGAGCCATTTTGGCGTGATTGAGAAAAAAACAACTTTAAATCCATATATCCTCACAAACTTTCGCATTTAGGTATAATAAAGGATTGTCCATACGCATTCTACCTCCTAAGTAAAAACCATGTAGAAACTAGATGCTCGAGTTTGCTGTTACTGCATAAGCATAATAATATTAGCTTTCAAATTTTGAAAACCACTTTCAGGTTCCCTTGATTAGGTTGTTGTGTCTCTTTTACATTGCTTTTGGATTCCTAACTCTTTTTCTTCATCACAGTCGTCTTCAAAAGTCTAAAACTATTTAAAAATAACAGTAATTTCAACTTTATACATGTGACATGAGGTTCATGATATTGTTTAAAATATATGCATCCCTAATCAGTGCAATCAATTTTCACCTTAAGACTATGTATAAATTTTACAGTCTACATAAAAAGTGGTGTAGCAGCTACCGCTCAGTATTTCATATCGAATATGCTTCGATCAAATATATACAGTCTCATACAAATAGTACATATAACAGTCTCATATAATAGTAGATACACAGTCTCATACAAAATGAAGCCTAAGTAATGTCCCCGAGTCAAAACATTATACATACTTACAAACAACAACAAAGACTACATACTGAAAGTATGACACTCCATCTTTCTTTTTCAATTTTGACGCGTAGTTTTTGCATCTTTTCATTGACCTTCGTCATCGCGAGACGTGTGAGCGATAGCGCGGTTTATTGAAACTGTGGACAAAACAGCTCCGAAACTCGATTAGGGCGCTATTTTGCTGGTGCCACTTTTCGAGCGCAAATCGCGCAAATCGCATTATATTTGATCGAAGCGTAAATGTAATAAAAGCTTATTTTAGGGAGGAGTCCAAATAAACGTGATACCAGAAAATCTATCAGTATCGTTTGACGTCAGGGTGGCGCCGCAAGTGGATCCAGACGACTTTGAAAATATGGCAAGTTTCTGTTTCTTTTTTAACTTAGGTTATTATCAAATTAACATTTTGCGTATTCAAATAAATTCTTACTTTATTTATTTACTTTATACATAAACAAGTATTTCTTTCTATTACCTGCTTCTTCAAAAATATCTCCTCGGTACTTCCATTTTAAAATGAAGAAATGTGGCCCAGAGGTGACATAATATGCTTCATTCTTGCGAGTAAAAGTTGCGAGTAAAGTATACTTAGATGAGTGTTTTTGTAGAACTACGTGATTGAGGAGTTATTCGCCAAAACAATGTTAAGAAGATTAATTTTAGTGAACATAAATTGTGGTAAAAATAATAAAAGTTGATTAGGTATATTGACGTAGTTTTATGGTTATAATAATTTCATTTTCTTAATTTCAGATAACCAGCTGGTGTAAGGAGGCAGGAGAAGGTGTCACATTCGAATATTTTGTAAAAAATCCCGTCGTGAAAAGTACGAGGACAGACTCAAGTGTACCTTTTTATGCAGCCCTTAAGAATACGATCGAGAAAATGTAAGTTAAAATTCTGTTATTTCCAATTTGGCAAACAAATTCCGAAGGGAAAGAATGTCAGTTTTGTGTGCGATAAGTGAGGTAGAATATATCGAGCGAGAGACATCGGACTGGTCAGTCATAGGCGTAGATGCAACTTAAATACATGATGCTGCAACATTCATCTGATAAAATGTAGTGGCCAATGATGATGAAATTTATTTCATCATCATCATCATCAGGTTTTTTTAGTCTCCACTGCAGGAGCATAACCCTCTCTGTACTACCGGAGCCATACTTGGCCAGAGCAGACAGAGGACTTGGCCTACACTCTCCTCGCTGGCCAGACGGGTTGGAAAGGTCTCATTGATGTTTGTTTATAAGCTTTGGTTAGCTTGTATTTCCTAAGTCGCCACTTACGACATCCACGGGAAGACTTGGAGTGGCCCTATTCTAGTCTGCCGGAAACCACACGGCTATTTTTTTAAATATTATATAAATTTATTTATTGAATTTCTTTGACATTTTCCAAAATATCAGAAGCACAATTTTTTGTCTATTCAAAGAACAAGAATTTGTATTTATTTGTAAAAAGTTCCAAAGGTTATCATATAAAATTATTTTCTAGGGGTATCCAAGTCAACTGTGTTATATGTCCCGGAGCCACCGACGCGCGCTACGTCCGTCGTCAAGGGATCCCCGCTATTGGCTTATCTCCCCTGATGGGCACGCCGCTGTTGCTGCACGCTCATGACGAGAAGATCCATGTTGATGTCTTCAAACGAGGAATAGAGGTTATGGAGAAAGTGGTGCTGTCCGTGGCTAATGTTTAAAACTACTAGAGGCATCTCCTCTGGTGTTGCATCTGCAACGAGCAGACGAGCCACCTAATGGAAAGTGGTCACCGTCGCCCATGGACATCTCCCATGGACGGTGACCACTTTCCATAAAATGAATAAATTATTACAGGACATAGCCTTAATAAAAGTGTTTTTTAAAATAAGTTTAAAATACTGTAAATATTTTGTACAAGGAAAAAATAAATACTCGTACTTACGTTAACGATTGGATCTATTTCTTCTTATCTAAAATAGTACTGAAACTCTTGTTTTAGTATTAATCCTATATGAACCTCCTGGCTTTAACTAACAATTCTTTTATATATCTGTATATATATATATAACAGTACCACGGAAATGGCTCGAACAACTCATCTATACTAATATTATAAAGCTGAAGAGTTTGTTTGTTTGTTTGAACGCGCTAATCTCAGGAACTACTGGTTCAAATTGGAAAATTCTTTTTGTGTTGGATAGTCCATTTATTGAGGAAGGCTTTAGGCTACAAAACATCACGCTGCGACTAATAGGAGCGAAGCATCAATAAAAAATGTTTTGAAAACGGGGGAAAATTATTCATCTATACTAAGAAAAATAATTATTAATCATAAAAACAGAAATTGCCGCGGACGAAGTCGCGGGCAACAGCTAGTGTCTATATAAAACGTCGTGCAAACGTCACAGACCAACATATTATGAGTAAATTAAATTAGCGGTATGTTAAGTGAGTGAAACTAATTATATCTGTTGCATGATATAGTAAAATACATCGTCTATATAATAAACTAGCTGTTGCCCGCGACTTCGTCCGCAGCAATTTCTGTTATTGTGATTAATTAGTATAGATGAATAATTTTTCCCCGTTTACAACACATTTTTTATTGATGCTTCGCTCCTGGTCGCAGCGTGATGTTTTATAGCCTAAAGCCTTCCTCAATAAATGGACTACCCAACACAAAAAGAATTTTCCAAATTGAACCAGTAGTTCCTGAGATTAGCGCGTTCAAACAAACAAACAAACAAACAAACTCTTGAGCTTTATAATATTAGTATAGATATATACGGACAAATCACACAGATTGAGCTAGCCCCAAAGTAAGTTCGAGACTTGTGTTATGGGATACTAACTCAACGATACTATATTTTTACTAGCTGCCCCGGCGAACTTCGTTTCGCCATAAGTTAAAAACTATCCTATCTCTCAAGTTGGATCGAACTGCACATGGTGTGCGAATTTTATTATAATCGGTTAAGTGGTTTAGGAGTCCATTGAGGACAAACATTGTGACACGAGATTTATATATATTAAGATAACAAATGCATATATAGATACACATCCAAGACCCAGGCCAATCTGAAAAAGATCATTTTTCATCTTGACCTGGCCGGGGATCGAACCCGGTCACTCTGTGTCGCAGGCTGGCGTGTTGACCGCTGCGCCATGGAGCTACTCATATAAGTGTAACATAACCATCGACGTTCCCGAAAAAGGGGTAACTCAGCCCGAAAATTAACCACTTTTCCTATGGGACTGGGAACTCAATAAAAAATGACATTTTCATACTAAAGTGTTCAGCCGGCGCGGCAATTAGTATGAATATGTAAAAAAAAATAAGTTTCCTAGCATTGGTCCCATAGGAAAAGTTGTTCATTTTGACGGGCTGAGTCACCCCTTCAAGGGAATGTCGTTGGTTATGTATATAGTCTATAGTTGATTGTCTTTGGTCTATTTGCACCAAATTGAAATAAACTCATCTATCACAATTCACTAATAACGTTTATAGGTTTCTGGAAACACGAAGGGCCTGGTATACTTGTTGCTAACGAAGTCCGCAGTGAACACAGCCTTTGTCTTCTGCTTCGACGAGGGATACGGCATGGTGTTCTTGAAGTCGCGCTCGAAGGCAGCCAGGAGCTTTAGCAGACGAGACCGCGACAGATTGTTGAACTCATAGCCATTTACTAATTCTGTTAAAATAAATCATCATCATCATCTGTTAAAATAAATTAGGTATCAATATCAAGGAGAGAGGCCAAATCCTCTGTCTGCTCTGGCCGAGTATGGCTCCGGTAGTACAGAGAGGCTCATGCTCCTGCAGTGGAGACTAAAAAGACCTGATGATGATGATGATCAATATTTAAGACAAACTTCATACAACGTTATATGCCAGTGGCTTCCGAATGCAACCACTCTTTGGTAAAAGCATGCATTTTTAACGGTGTTTAGTCAGAAAGCCCAGATAGATACACCCAGAAAAACGTTTTCTGCTTGTATTATAATATAAAGCACCTTTTGAACTCATTTATATTAAAAAACCGACTTCAATCAAACTACTAAACTGATTTTGATGAAATTGGATCAAATTGAGACCAACAAACATACCCTTTTAAATAAAAAATAATTCTTAAAATCGGTTCATACATGACGGAGAACAACAACACACTTTTTGAATTGGTGCCACCGTCACCTTTCTACCACCGCACCGCTCGCCAAAGGAGTAAAGTCCATCCCCACATCCTTGACACGTGAGTCTCCAAAAATGTCAGAGCGTCTCGTGGTTTTTTTCTCGTACAGCAGGATTGTGGGATGGACTCCCTCCCGAGGTTTTCCCTGTGTGTTATGACTTAGAGTTCTTCAAAAGGCGTGTTTACAGGTATCTTAAGAGTCGGTAACGCATCAGCACCTCTTTTGGTGTTGCAGATGTCCATGGGCGACGGTGACCACTTTCCATCAGGTGGCTCGTCTACTTGTTTGTCGATAATATACATATAAATACACACATTTAAAAAAAAACACAAACAAAACAAAAACAGAATTTATAACCTCCTCTTTTTGACGTTGGTTAAAAAGTGATTGATCTTTTGGGTAGGGAGAAGGGAACGACTCCGTAAAAACTTACCCTATTTGGGTAAGTTTTTACGGAGTCGTTCCGCGTTTTTTTCTTATCTCCCAGTCCAGCATATAAAGACAATAAAAGATTTTTTTTTTTTTAATTAACCTATATTGTCCCACTGCTGGGCAAAGGTCTCCCCCTATATAAGAATAAAATAATTATAATTCTACAACAAATGTTACGTTTCATACCTGACTTTCGTGCAGAAACTGCGTGTTGAAATAAGAAGAAACAGCCAACACTGATATACACAAGCATTGTGCTTCGTGGCGGAAAGTTGTATGTGTACGATGTTAATCTTTTGAAAACATTGATAACGAACATTTAAGAGGATGTTCTCTCTACTGTACACGACCTGTGGATCAGTAAAAATAACTGGTTTGGTGATCTTCGGCATGTTACGATTAGAGATCGAATATTTCAGTGCTTAATTAGGTATCAAAAGTTCAGAAATTGGCAATTATGGATAGCACTTTTTTTATTAAAATATCTTATTTTATATTTTAATTGTAAGGAGTGAATACATCTCGCTCCATACACTTACTGCCTTGCTCCAACGTAATGCTAATGGGGTTGCTTTACGCTGGTTTTACTATTCGACGAAGCAAAAGCATCCTTACTCATATTAGGTTGTAACAGTGTGCAATCAGGCCTAATTAATGTCAGGGAGTTATACTATATAACTGATACTTTGTGTGAAATGGTAAATTATACCTGAAAACTTGTTAAATTGGGATTTTATTTATGATAAAAATATTCAATAAAGCCGCTGCCGTAATATGTGAGCCAAAAATTTACTTAAGGCTATGCACTGGAATACCCGATCTCGGATCATGATGGAAAATGATCTTTTCTGAAAATAGTCACGAGCCACTCGTGGAGATCCAGCACCTTCATTTTTATTTACTATATTTTTGAACCATTATCCGAATGGGTTTTCCAAATAGTGGCACGAGACCACTCGGACTCAAGAACACATACTTTCGAATACCATTTAACTACTATTTGAGTTCCATCCAGTACTATCATGTACCACCGGGTACCATTGCGTCTCATTAGGTGTCTATCGCGCCCCATTAGGTCTCATCGGGTCCTATTGGACCCACTCTTCGGGGCTCAACAGGCCCATCGGGACCCATAGATTCCCATCGGGTGCTATCATTAGGTCAGGGGTGTCATCCTCAATTGATGTAGTTGCAGGTTGCAGGTAGGTATAGCGTCGGAATACCGTTCAATCCCTTCCCAAATCCCACTGGACAGCAGCGTCCGAAAGCACAACAAGCCACAGAAAATGTGCTCGCCAACCCGCCTGCCAAGCGTGGTGAGTATGGCAATGTCCTCCCATGGAAGAATCCTTGTCCAGCAGTGGACTTTTTGCGGTTGTAATGGGTGCTATGAGGTCCCAAGGAGTCCCATCGGTGCCTCCGGGTCCCATTGGTCCATTGTGTCCAGTTAGTAATAGTTTCCAGTTAGCCACTAGTTTTACTAAACAGCGTTCAACTAACGGTCTGAATGGAGTACAGCCTCTTAATCAAACTTAATCAAACATACTTTATTAGTGCAAATAAAATAAATAACATCAAGTTATTCTTTTTTCATAAATCAGTATAATAAACAACTTATTTCACCTCCTTTATTCGTCAAATGGTCACCTCGTTGTATAATAAATAATCAATGGCCTAAGCATTTGTCAATCATACAATTTATTGTTGTCTTCGACGCATTCGTTAGTTGAATGGCGCTGTTTAATAAAATGGCTGGCAGTAAATTGAGCGGCTGATTAAGCTATTTGGCTGTTATATAAGTATTTATTTTAAATGACCTTTAGTAATATACATTCAGTCAATAAAGTATCGGGAATGGATGATTTGTTTATGATTCCAAGTTTTTTTTTTTCATTTTTTTTTTGTTCTTGTCGGCTTGGTACTACTTTTTTCCATTATGGCGCGGAGTTTGAGTTGCATCTGTTATTTATATTTAATACATGCTGTTTTTAGAATATCATATTAAGTGTATCATGCGATTTTCATAATGGACAGAAACATCGAAGGGTTTGCCTTAAATTTTGTATCGCCATTGGAATTTCGTGTTCGGAGTCACTGAAATTGTTACAGAAGGCTTACGGTAAATCGACTATATCTAAAGCACTTTTGCTTATAAATGGTACAACGTTCGCTTTGGTAGGCCCTCAACATCTGCAAAGAAGAATTCGTGGTGAGAATTGTACTCAATTCCGGAAAAAGCATGTTTTGATAATAGGATTATTCGTTGGCGTAAGTGTATCGCTTCTAAGGAGCATACTTTGAAGATAAGTTTGGATGAATAATCAACATTTTGTGTATCTTTTCCCGGTACTTTCTTGATAGAGTAAGTAGTATTAAAGGAGAGCCGTTTTTTCTATCCTGACCTTCTCAAGTTTTACTCTATAGTAAATTAAGAGTTTTTGACGTCTTTATACGGCCTGATATATTTTCATGTATGCATGGCCTTTACTTATATAGCATGGCATTAGCAGCATGGCATTAGCTGTATTCCTTTTTGGCTCTGCAGGTTTCTTTAGTGGTTTCCATAGTTGCTTACTTTCGTAATTAGAAGGTATAAGGATGTACATTTATTTACTTAAATGTTTTGCCAAGTGCGCAAGGATAAAATATGTTCCACCTAGAGCGGTGAAGAATAGGCTGGTTTCCTAAAAAAAATATAATTTGTCTGTCAGTTATATTATATTTATACAACTGACAGAATCTTCTTGTAATAATAAAAAAATTGACACTTATTTTTCTTTTGTCAGTGTATTTAAATATAGCCCGTTAAAATTGTGATGCCAAATTTGCTACACTTTTAGTAAACTTTAACTTCACGAGCTTTAGCCGTGTGGTATCCGACAGAGTATAATAGGACCACTCACCCCAAGTCTTCCCGTGGATGTCGTAGAAGGCGACTTAGGAAACACAAGCTAAACAAAGCTTATAAACATCTAAGAGACCTCTCCAACCCGTCTGGCCAGCGAGGAGAGTGTAGGCCAAGTCCTCTGGCTGCTCTGGCCAAGTATGCCCTAGTAGTACAGAGAGGGTCGTGCTCCTGTAGTGGAGACTAAAAGGACCTGATGATGATGATGATGAACTTCACGAGCCCTCTATTAAGAACTTTGACGCACTTTATCTTTATTATTTTTTTGTTTGTTTCACAAAAAATAATAATGTGTCCAACGATCTTTTGTTAACCTATATCACTGATGGACTAATTTAGACCTAGCAATTATAATTTCCTAGGCTAATAATACGTAAACTTAATTATAAAAATCAAACAACAAGTTAGGTATGTATTTTACAATATTTTATTGAATTGGATATGTTTAACAACTTGGTTTTCTACTTGGTAACACTATCACAAATGCTTTTAAAAAAATATTTTCATTTTTCTACTTAAATTAAATGCTTTGCACGTTATACTAAATAAATATTATGTCACACTTCTAATTACTTTAAAACAACAACAATTGTGTATTGTAAGGTAAGCATATCGAAAGAAAACATTTCAAAAATATTCATTTTCTAGGTAGATATAGTTCTTGTTGCGGCTAAATAATATCGTACCTCTATTTATTTAAAAACATATGCTTACCGCGCTAAATGTTAATCTCTGACTAAATATATATTCACCAAAAGTAATAAAATAAGAGTAATTACAAAATAATATGCACTATATCTAAGATATGTTTTGTAACATCTCCAAAAAGCAGTAGAAAGCATTTTTATTGTTTTAATTTCATTTTATGGCTACCTTATCTACATTATTTTAATATTTATTTTCCTATAATTATGAACATTATTAAATAATATTTATGCGATAGAATTCCGGTAACACATGTAATATAAAATACGTAACCTCGTAGCAACGTACCTTATTTAAAAGTGTAACATTAATATTTACTGCATTGATTGTTTCTTTATTTCATTATAATTTCATTAAAAATACGCTATATAACTCTAAGATATGTTTGTTACAACTCCAAAAAGCAGTAGAAAGCATTTTTTTATTGTTTTGATTTTATTTTATGGCAACCTCTGTTTAATCTGAACTGCATTATTAAAATATTTATTTTTCTATAATTATGAACATGAATAAATAATATTTATGCGATATAATTACGGTTATACATGTTCGGTAATATTGGACCTTATTTAAAATTGTAATATTAATTTTCACTGTATTGATTGTTTATTTATTTAATTATTATTTTGTTTTAAAATACACTTTATAACACAATTATTAAAACAACGGTTACACTCCGTATATTATTTAAATCAGTAACGCTAACAAATAGCCTATTCTATTATAATTATATTTTAATATTTATTTATATGTTAATATAAATAATATTTATATGTTGATATAAATAATATTTATTTATATCAACATATAAATAAATATTAAAATAGTTAATTATTTAAAATATAATGTGTACTTTTTATAAAAGCTTTCATTTAAAATATCTTCCAAAATGTAGGCAACATTATGAAAAGTTCAGTATTCTCGTAAAACCACAAATTTGCATTTTTAGTATGCATAAAGTCGTGCGATTGGATCTTCTGTCTTAAAGAAATTAAATTGACTTTTATATCTAAACATTAATTTTGCAGTTGTGTTAAGTTAGCTTAAACTTATTTACTTACAAGTACACTTATCACGTTGCTTCAAAATGGCACATTTAGTAATCTTTCTAGGTACTTGTGTGTAATATTAATAATACTTTTTTGTCAAATGATTTCTTTCGTTTTTATGTGACACAATTATATAAATAATTACATATATATATATATATAAATATATACATAATTATTTTTTATATTTGAAGAATATAAATTGATATATTAAACTGTTTATTAAATATTAATGCTCTACTTACATACAGCGTGTAACATAACCAACGACTTTCCCGTGAAGGGGTGACTCAGCCCGTCAAAATGAACAACTTTTCCTATGGGACCAATGCTGGGAACTCAATATTTTGTAATTTTCTTACTTATTGCCTAAAACTTTTTTTTAGTTCCCAGCATTGGTCTAATAGGAAAAGTTGTTCATTTTGATGGACTGAATCACCCCTACACGGAAACGTCGTTGGTTACGTTACACGATGTATAGGTAACGTGTACGTTTTGTATAAATACTTCTTTATATAATTTCATCTAACTTTATGTTATGTATGACACAACAAATTTGCCGCAACAAAAGTACTTCTCTGGTTAAAATTTGATGTATAATTTAGTTTTTATTTAATAATTACTTACATATTTAGACTAGAAAGGACTATAAATATATTTTGTTGAACAGTGACGTAAGAACTCGTAGATACGGTCAGCAAATCCAATAGTCTTTTCACTTGTGCCACTAAATAAATCGTTTGCCCTTAAATATTTGTAGACACGCCTCCTAATATGACATTCAGTAGTATTTTTTATGACAACTAATAATTCAAAACTGTATGAAAATGTAATGTTATTAAAGTATGGAATAAATAAGTATATAACATAAATAAACTATGTTTCCTACCATTGTCGTAAATAAGGGATATATAGAACCCAATGCCATTGAAAACGAATTTTGCTCAACAATTTGGTCGGACAGACACAAGTGAATGGAAATGGTATAAGTAATAATAGGTATAGGTTAGAAAAAAAAGGTGGAAAAGACTTGAATTTTGCTGACTGTACCACAAGATATTTGGCAAAATATCATCACAACTACTCCAAGAGATTAAAAACAAGAAGCAGTATCTAACTAAGTCACCAGAGAAACGTATTAAATCTTATCTTAATATTAACAATTAAATTACAATAAGCATTTCGAAATCTCTTCTCTTCTCCACATAGCATTCACAATTCGAGACCTTCTATAACTCCGCTTGTTCCAATTTAAATATACTAATATCCTAATGAAACCACACCGATGATGTATTGAATCGATGGTAAGTGAGATAAGTACCGACATTATTGAATGAGCCGGCTCGTCCGGAGAAGTACCCCACTCTCACAGAAAATCGACGTATGAGTAGAATCTTTACCGCTTCTTTGCTTCGTTCGGTGAGTGAGAAAGCCGGAGGCCCATGCATCCCCCTCCCCTCCCCATTTCCTTCCTCCAACTCCAAGAAAGGCCGACAACGCACCTGTCACACCCTGATGTTGCAGTTGTCCATGGGCAGCGGTGATCACTTTCCATCAGGTGACCCGCTTGCTCGTTTGCCGCCCTATATCATAAAAAAAATATTGTTTTGTGACAATAAACATAGTAACAGTGGACATGCTACCACTTATTCGTAGCATGCTACTATATTTTTTTTCAAGCAGCCCTTTTTATTTACATATAATTTTACGGTTTGATAAATCACTGTTGTAAGAAGGACACGATGTTTTCGGGTTTGTTAGCAGCACGGTCGCATGATCTTTACCGATGCGATGCTAAATCGATCGAGCGATCGTTTAGTAACTAGACGAGCGTGGGTCGCGGTCTGGTGAACCAGGAGGGGCTGTTACTGGTAAAGTTGACACTACCGTGTTACATATATATGTTGTACCAACTATTCTATAATACTACTGACATTCATATTATATCATTAATTCATATCTATTTTCACTATTTACGTCATTTGACTTTCCTATTTTTAATATTAATCTTGTAAGCATTTTGGATTTAACATCTGTTAGCTTGTAGGATGTAATGAATAAATAAATAATATGCATAATTTTCTACAATGTTTTAGGTACCAACTACTTAATTAAGCAATATGACATAATATCACAGTATTTTTTGATTGTAGCACAAGTCCCATACGGAGTTTGTTTAGGCAAAATTGAATTCTATTCAATTGTCAATATAAAAGGATTTTTATTCCATTGAGAACGAAAATTCTATACGCATGAAAGAATATTGACGCCAATATTGTTTAATGCGTACAGAAGTTTATTTTGCATAAAGCATTGTAATAAATAGTTGTTGTAATAATTATTAGCTTGCAGCATGTAATTAATAAATAAATAATATGCATAATGCTCTACAATGTTTTAGGTACAAATTACTTTATTGAGCTTGTGCTTGGGCTAAGCTTGTGCTTCAAACAGAGACAATCTGAGTTTTTTGACATAACTGATGTTCAGACTTTGCACCTAAAAAGTGCATTGAGATTTTTACCATCGATTCAAACTGCCTATCGGTGCGGACTATAAATATCCGAATATCTTTTACTTTACAACAAAATAACAAAACACTGGTTTATAATTATATATGTAACTATTTGAGTCGCATTTTTAAATTTATTTAAATGCTAGAATAAAATATTATTTCAACTGTTGTAAAATGCATAAAAATAAATTATTTTTTCTATAAAGTAGAGTAAAAAATATACGAATTCAAAAATTGAATAATGTCGCTAATTTCACTATATTTATGCTACGCTGCTTATACTCTGTTTTTTGAGCGTTTTCGTTCTGCCGCAGAAGTAGTCTTCGATTTCCTGTAGAGTTCTGCCTTTCGTCTCGGGCAGGAAAAAGTAGAAGAATACGGTACCTGAAAATATACATAAAATGTTAATAAGAGAAATTCAACTACATACTCTGCTCTAGCCAAGTATGGCTCCGGTAGTACGGCCTCTCCGTACTACCAAATGTCCTCACTGACCCAGTTCAATGAGGCGCCCTGATAAATATAATAAATAAATAAATAAATATATACGGACAAATCACACAGATTGAGCTAGCCCCAAAGTAAGTTCGAGACTTGTGTTAAGGGATACTAACTCAACGATACTATATTTTATAACAAATACATATATAGATACACATCCAATACCCAGGCCAATCTGAAAAAGACCATTTTCCATCTTGACCTGGCCGGGATCGAACCCGGTCACTCCGTGTCGCAGGCTGGCGTGTTGACCGCTGCGCCACGGAGCTAGTGATACTACTTATGATAAAGAAACCAGTAATCGTTATAAAGATGGAGTCAAGAACTTTGTTTACATTGATTGTAAATAATTTGATTAGTTACTTAATATACTCACTAATCTGGTAACGACTATTCCAAATGCGCGTACGCATTATCTTTAGAGAGCTGTGTTTTCTCTTTTGTTTGGTTTGGACGTTGATATTGCAGTTTACGCGTAATTTTATATGTAAAAAACTACAAGCATAGCATATCATAATTCTTCAGAAATAGATAACTGAAGTGGCGGCACGTGCTCTGGCAAGCTTAGCTCCAAAAGTTATCGTAAGATGGCAGTAGATCCACTGCTAGATAACTAGACCATTTAGAATCGTCAAAGCTACGTAAAAGATATACTACACATTTATATAAATAAAATAAATAATCTGAATAAATTGAATAACCTATTTTTTTTTTTATTGTCAGTTATGAACGTAACGCCCTCTGTGTAGTTGTAGCGCAACGTAGAGACGTGAAAGATGATATCAACATGCTAAAAGTCTGAACACTTACCAAATACAGTAATGCATCCGTATAAGCCAAAAGCGCCGTAGTCGTTGATACTGCTTTTCAGCAGCGGGAAAGTCTTCACCACGGAGAACACGGACAGATGCGCGGCACACGTTGTCATTCCGCCGATGATGCCTCGGACCTTTAAACAACATTCGTACGTCATGAAAATATATTATATCCTTTGTAAAAGAGGCACATATATGTCAACTGCTTGTGCCAGTGGTTGCATTTATGACATCTTCATCATGCTTTGCACACATTTATTCGATTCGAATAAGAGTATTCCAATACATTCCCTACCTAGATCCAACAAATTCATATCCTTGCCCAGTTTAAAAATGCTTCGGATGGGCAGCAGGGTTGGAAGCACGAGGAAGAAAGCAAGAAGTCAAAGGAACTGCACTCGCTAACCCGTTACCCGCCTGCCAAGCTAAGATTCATTTGGAGAAGCCTTTGTCCAGCTGTGGACTTCTTGCCGCTGAAATGAATGACAATGATAGGTTGGACAACTCTCCTCATTTGAGTGAGACTCCGGTATCCTTAGCTATGACGATTTTACATCCAGAGACCCTTAAAATGGTACGTAACCCTTAATACAATTGATACCGTAATTATATGGCGCTGGCCTGACTAACTTTCTTGTACCAATCTTGTCAGAGTAAATTTTTGCTGTCAACAATTAATTAATGATTCTTTTGTGTGTCCTTCTATGTTCATTCACCAACGACGTGTGCTTATTTTAGTGCATATAACTATAGTGTGGCCGCAATAATAAGCCACAATTAACAGTTGTGTGAGAATATTTGATTGAGACATCGTCAAACAATTTTGTTTCACAAAACAAAGTAAATCACTAGAACTAGAATAGCCACGTGGTCCACGCGTGATGAGAAGTGTTATTTAAAACTAGCTGTTGCCCGCGACTTCGTCCGCGGCAATTTCTGTTATTATGAATAATTAGTAATTTTTCGTAGTATAGATGAATAATTTTTCCCCGTTTTCAAAACATTTTTTATTGATGCTTCGCTCCTATTGGTCGTAGCATAACGTTTTATAGCCTTTCTCAATGAATGGACTATCCTACACAAAAAATTTACAAGAATTTTCCAATTTGAACCAGTCGTTCCTGAGATTATCGCGTTCAAACAAACAAACTCTTCAGCTTTATAATATTAGTATAGATGTTCAAAATTAAATACCTGAGTAGGATAGACTTCGCCAATCATGACCCACGGCACGATGAGATAGCCGATGGTACACGCGATCATGAACAGATAGATGCAAGCAGCTGGAATCCAGGAGTAGAGTGGAGTTTCACCATTCTCCTTCCAGATCTTCACATAGTACATGTACACGGCTAACGTCAGCATAGTTGTGGAACAGCCGACGGCTGAAATCAAAACGAAAAAACTATTAGGGGCCCGTACTACCTCACACTGCTTTGCATGATTGACTGTTATATCAATAATAATTAAATACTCAAGTTGAAATAAAAATGCAGCAAAGTTCAGGACTAACTCTGGTAACTATATGACTCAAAAACACGATTGCGTTAAATTTTCTCGATAGAAAAAAATTGCAAAGTTGCCTCCGAATCACGTCTAATTTACTCGGTATAAAGCATTATTCACCAAATACATTAAAATTAACCTTGAAACTTTTGATTATTATTGCATTACAGATAAGGCAGCCATCATATGTTTTTCTTTTTCGAATAACCCTTGAATATTCCTAAAAAACGAAAATATCCAAAGTAGCCAACGCGTTTAGACCATCCGCGTTTGTATCGCCACGCCGCCTGGCATATGGCGGGCTCTTAAATGCCTCCTGTGCCATCATTAGTTCCAGGTTCAAGTCCTAATCGCAAGGAATTTTTTAACCATATCGTATTTTTTCGTTTAAAAGAGTATTTATAAGATCACCATCATCATCATTTCGAGTAGGTGTCACGGTCAATCGACCATGCACACCCTGGTGTCAGAGTTCTTGGGAACCGCCTTTCGGCCTCTGACGTGGTTCCTTTAACGACTACCAGATGGCAGCCGGGACCAACGGCTTAACGTGCCTTCCGAAGCACGGGAAATTATCAGACAATTAACAGGTCTACAGGCAAACGCCTGCCACTGGACCATGGAGGCAGTTAACTAAAATTTATAAGATAACTTTAATAAAAATATCTCAATAATCACCTAAATCAAAACATAAAGTTTGTAACGAATTTATGAAAAAAGATATTAAGAAAGGATATTCCGGTTCTTGCCAGTGTCTTATCGTTATGTAAAATGACGTTTGTCATTTGTCGGATACATCCGCGTAACGCTAAATACCTAATGCCCTTCGAGTACATAATTATTTCCGAATACAGCCACAAAAGTAATTAGGAAACATTGTTATGACATAATGCGCAAACCACATTTTAATTACCGAGCTAAATAAAGAAGTAGTAAAATGAATCTTTTTTTTAATAATGTTAACTAATTCACTCGCTCGTTACATGTCCGTTCGTATGTTTACTACCTATTGAATTTCATTTCTATTTCCTACCGTATATTTATCACTATTTATAACATATTACCTCGTATTTTGTTATTTCATAATATGCAAAACAACTGATTATTATATTATTAGATTAACAAATACTTAGTTATTTATTAAAAAATATTCAGCTTGTAAATTTACCCTCGAAGCTCAGATCATCAATATGAACAACTTTTCCTATTGAACCAATGCTGGGAAATTTTAAAAGGCCAATTTGTATGGCAATGTCGAATTTTTTGAGTTCCTATCATTGTTCCCATAGGAAAAGTTGTTCATATTGATGGGCTAAGTAACCCCGTTAAGGGAACATCGAGGGTCAATTTACACGCTGTAATAAATAATAATAAATATATACGGACAAATCACACAGATTGAGCTAGCCCCAAAGTAAGTTCGAGACTTGTATTATGGGATACTAACTCAACGATACTATATTTTATAACAAATACATATATAGATAAACATCATATGTAATAATACAGATTACTGACGAATGTAATTTTTATGTTTAATCCAAATATATTATTCGCGTAGAGAGAATGTGTGAGCAATGACATGCAAGAACAGGGAGCAATTGCCGACATGGTGGATAAAAAAAATTGGCGAGTGCTGACATACAGAGCCAACCACGGAAAAGGCGAGAAAGAAGAAGAATCAAATTATTTATTTCATTATATCAAATTACATTCTGGTATTTCTCCGTCATAAGCTTCGTTAATAATACCAAAACGAAATATCCACAATATGCTGCGTCAAAATTTACAAATTAA
Source organism: Elegia similella (assembly GCA_947532085.1). Classification (NCBI taxonomy): domain Eukaryota; kingdom Metazoa; phylum Arthropoda; class Insecta; order Lepidoptera; family Pyralidae; genus Elegia; species Elegia similella. The sequence goes on from OX383930.1 coordinate 24,530,262, forward strand.
TATTCAGCAACAAGCATCGTTGAATGTAATTTGATTATTAAAGTTGTGCAGCTGGTCTCAGCCAGCCAACAGCCTGTTCATTTATAATGGAGACTTAAAGAGTCTTTAGGACTAACTCCATCGTTCTCGATGACAAGAACGATGGAGTTAAAGATGTGTTCATAAAATACAAAATCTTTTTAAGAATATAGCACGAATAGATCTGTAACAGTAAGGTATAAATGTGCATTTCTATATTCATACTTACAAGAAACAAAAGTGAGTGGTCTTCGTCCACATCTCCTGCACAACACGCAGCCGATCATGGTGAATATCAGACGGACGACACCCAAGGTAATTGTGAATACGGTCTTGTTCATTGTGGCGCCTGATGCCTGCAAAAATATGTTTTTGTGAGATTCGTAGATTGTAACTTAGAAGGTTGATCGCTGACCATTTTGTTTATCCTTATCCTTACTCCTTACTAATATTATAAATGCGAAAGTGAGTTTGTTTGTTGGTTTGTTTGTTTGTTACGCTTTCACGTTGTAACTACTGAACCGATCATCATGAAATTTTGCATACACGTTATCTGGGGTACGGAGAAGGACATAGGGTACATTTTATCCCGGGAAAAAGCACTGTTCCCGAGGGATCGATATTGACGCGGGCGGAGCCGCAGGCGAAAGCTAGTAAATTATAAAATGAAAGTGAGTTTGTTTGTTACGCTTTTACGACGTAACTACTGAACCGATTACCATGAAATTTTGCATACAAGTTCTCTGGAGTACGGAGAAGGACATAGGCTACCTTTTATCCCGGGAAAAAGGTATAATACTATTCCCGAGGGACCGACATTGAGGCGGGCGGAGCCGCGGGCGAAAGCTAGTAGTTGATGATTCCCAACACGAACTATTTTGGTAAATACGACTTTATACGACATGATGCCCTATTTTTAACAATTCTCGTAGTTGAAGGAAAGATGGAAGAAAAACGAGGGAGATTTTCGAGCAAATCAAAAATAAATTAAAAGTTTTAGGAAATAAGACAATAACTCTAGGATAGGGAAATCATTTCATCATTCAGCCTTTAAAAATGCAACGAAAATGAGATCTATGAAAAGATGGAGAAAAAATCTTACCTGGAAAACTTCGATAGCGTAAAAAGTGATGGTATTGATGCCACACCACTGATAGATGAAAAAGTACAAGGCCAAGATGATGAACGGCTTCAAAGCTGACGGTGAAATTATGGCCTTGAAGATCTCCTTTGCAGATGTTAACCTGATGGAAAACAACAAAGCAACGATAAATATTTTTTCATAATTCTATTTTAAGATCATACGACAGACCATAAGGTATTTCCGAGATAATATGAGAGACAGAATTAAATAAAAACATAAGTGGTAAGGTCACTTAATATAATCATCATCATCACCATCAGGTCTTTTTAGTCTCCACTGCAGGAGCATGACCCTCTCTGTACTTGGAGCCATACCTGGCCACAGCAGACAGAGGATTTGGCCTACAATTTCCTCGCTGGCCAGACGGCTTGGAAAGGTCTCATTGACGTTTATTAGCTTTGTTTAGCTTGTATTTTCTAAGTCGCCTCTTACGACCTCCATGGGAAGACTAGGAGTGGTCCTATTCTACTCTGCCGGAAACCACACGGCTATAGGTCCCTTAATATAATTCTCTTAAATCTATTATGTAACTTGACCAGGGTACTCTCTGCCGTCTTCAGTTTATCTTGTTGAAACAAGAAAAGAAACCTCCAGGAAAAAGTAGCAAAACTTATTACTTCTCTCTAAACGCTATCATCTCTTGTATTCAATCAAATCCTAGTGTAAAGTAAATCCTAGTAGCTTAGCCATGGAGCTTTCAGTTCTCTCCCGTTTGTCCTGTTCGAACAGTAAATTAAAAGTATCGGATAGGAAGATCGTAAGAAGCTAATAAACCTAGCACTTACGGTTCTACGTGATTCTTCTCTTTGAACTCAATCATCCTTTGTATTTCCTCATGTAGGTTGTAAAAAGACATTCGTATGTTTGCCAAGGAGATCGTTACCCTCTCCTGCTTGTCCCGTTGGAGCAGAAAGTTAGGCATTTCCAGGAGGAAAATCTTAAGAAACGAAAATTGCACCACTTACGGTTTTACGTTAATCTTCTCTTTCAACGCAATTATCGTCGCTTTCTGGCCTTTCCTCTTGTTGTGATGGTGCAGAAAATTCAGTTTCTTAATGAAGGCTATTCTTTCTAAATTATGGGTAAAAAATTTAGCACTTACGGCTCTACATGATTCTTCTCTTTGAACGTAATCATCCTCTGAATTTCCTCTTGCAAATCGCAAGTAGACCCTCGTAGCTTAGCCAGGGAGCTCTCCGCCCTCTCCCGTTTGTCTTGTTGAAGTAGAAAGTTCGGAGTCTCCGGGAGGAAGATCATGGTGAGCAACGACAGCATCGGGATGGACGCGCTGATGCCAGCCAGCACGTTCCAGGTCGTCATGCTGCCCACCACGTACTGAAACAAAATCATGTTTTAATGAATTTTTGTTCATACATAGATAGCCGAGATATTCACTTTAAAGTAGTTTTTCTCATAACTCCATTATTTACGTACCAATTAAAATAAAACTTTTTAATTTAAATGTATATACTTCTAAATTGGTTCCATTAAAGTTTCATCGAAATCGTTTCAGTAGTTTTTTGAAGACAAATAAATCTATGAATTGTATCTGTGTCGATTAATTAGTTTATGGCCGTTCTGTTAGGAGAGTATGGACAAGAAAGGAGTGACAAAGGCTATGGTAGGCGACAGATCAAAATGGAGAGAACCACGGATTAAGCAGAGAACTCATATACTGAGCTGACCCCACATGAAAAAGTGGGATAAAATAATGGGAGTGAAAGAATAAAGAGTTAGGCTGTTCTGCTAGTGTTTGATGAAACATAGCGTATATCCCAACCCAATACAATGCAATACAATATTGTGATTGTGACCTGGCTGATGATGGTTAATTTGATGACGCACCTAAAGATTAGTTTTACAGTACGTGATAAGCAAATACAAGCCAAAATTATTAAAATAAAATTTGAGGTTTGTCCTGACATTGCTGCAAAACTTGAGGTGACGTTTAGTGAAGTAACCTATTTTCGGATATTTATTTTCAATGCATATAAGGTCATTTAAATTAAGCGCCAATATTTAATAAGCTAGAAAAATGCTTTAGAAGCAAAATAAATATCGATACGCTAGTTTTCGAGACTGGACTGATCTTGACCTGATCATTTAGAAAAACAGACAAAATACACCCTGTGAACAAAAAATATCCTTTCTAGGCGAACAAATTTTTACTGTTATAGATCTACTATGGACTAAGCCACTGACGTCGACCATCAAAACAGCTGATATATCGATATTAATAAAATAAAATATTTTGCACGAAAACACAAAAATAAAAACTAACGTGTTGATTTCTTGAAATTTGCTACTAAAGCAGTTCTTTGACATATGAGACCCAAACCTTAAAATATTCATGAGAAATGCGTAGTACCTGCTATGATTGATAATAAAGAAACAAACATCACATTGATTGATCTATACAGGGTATTCTAAATTGATCGGTACATTCCAGTTATCACTGATAAGCGATAATTGAGAGGCGTGTATGTTGATTTATGTGAAAATAGACCTGTCATACTCGTAAACATGGTGCAGCAACACATAGTGTAAATATTGAAGAATAAAACTATAGCTATAATATAACTACGAAAATAACCATAATTCCAAAGAAAAACTCTAAATAGTTTTATACGAGTACTTTTTATCAATAATATACTATAATGAAAAAAAAATTAACAAGTTTCAGTGGTCAACGTTTATATTTCATTGGATGTGAAGCCTTAGATATAATTTCAAATTATTTTAATAACTGTTTTCAGAGTGAATCTTTGTTAGCGATTTTGTCAAAAACGGCCAGTTAAGGCTTAGCAAAGCTAGACTATAACATTATATTTAAACTTAAAATTATAATTTGTAAAATACCTAAACGATTTATTATGGGCCTAAAGCGCATCCAGCATATGAAATAAATGATTAGAAAAAAAACATCGAAGATATGTTATTTACACAAACTATTCATTCATATTATGTGTTTCACATAACCAAATTATTTATTATCATATCTCCATAACTAACCCTGTGTGGGAAGAGGTTTTGATATTTAGTTTTGTTTTTATATGACTAAATACTCTTTATATATTACGGTAGAATTATGTTTAGTCTGTGTTAGATTGTCACAGAAGATGTCAAAGAATGGTAAGACCTCAGAACAATATATTGTTCTGAGGGTAAGACCATCTATATAGTAAGTGGTTTCCTTAGTACCGCAATAATTATTGAAGACGATTTAAGTAAATGTTTCGAAACGCTGTTACTTCTTCCAATCCCACCTGTTTTTCTTCATATAATTAATTTAAAATGGGGGCAGCACTGGCCATCGCAAAATTTAGATATGACCTTAACAATGAAAATACTTCTTTAAAAACTAAAACAAGGAAAAAACTTAAAATAAGGAAGTCAACACGCGCTTTGTGATAACATCCTCATGTTAATTTTTACGGGGAGATGCGCGCGCATGCGAAACGCCAAGCCTTCGCTAATCTACTTAATTTTAAAATAAAATGATTGATAGCACACTCATAGCACACGATCAAAACAAATATGGCCGCCACCGGGATGTCACATAGCTCTAATCACTCATATCAGTTCTCCAAATCTACGTCAGTGGTCGTGACATAATGATGTGTGTTTATGTTCGGAATGTCATAACATGTGATAAGGGTGTCTCATGAGTGATACTTGGAATATACAAAGGTATGTAAACATAAAAATCGAAAAAAAAATGTTGTCTGTAATCGGTTTACGGATGATAATTTTATGTGAAAGAGAGATAGATGCGTCACAAGCCGTACTCACTTAGGCTGATCGTGCTTCTCTATCGCTTGTTCGGCGCTCTCGCTTTGCTCGCGGAACGTGACACTTTCATGTGTGCTGCCTGCGTTCATCGATTTATATCACGGCAAAAATGCATATAAAACAAATATTATATTTTCTTTCTTTCATATTACTTTACTTACTTAGCCTGAAAAAAAACCTATACGCTGATCCTTTTTTTACCCGACCTGCCATGTAAAGTGTTTCATGTATGTCTCTCTCATCTCATCTTGTATGTCTGTAAATTTCTTTATTACCTCGTATCTTCCAAATGACGAGATCGATTTCGGTAAGGTATTGTTAGATACCTCTCAAGAACCCAAGTGTCCTTAGATAGGTATTTTATAAAACGAGATGGCGGTGAGGTTTTTTAAGTTTTTAAATAATATTATCTTACCTTACTGAGATTTTTAAGCGAGAAATCTACTATTACTAACATGTGGGGCTAGCTCAATTTATATGTCCTTATATATGTATTTAGTTATTTACTCAAACATTCTTACTGCGCAACTCATTCTTCTTTTTTGTGATGATGACAATCAAAATATAGAAATGTTTATAGTATGTTACTAAATAAAGGTCAAGAGTCATCCCCAACTACCTGTCCGGTAGTTGCAGGTCAATCATCATCATTTCGAGTAGGTGTCACGGTCAATCGACCATGCACACCCTGGTGTCAAGAGTTATTCGGAACCGCCTCTCGGCCTCTGACGTGGTTCCTTTAACGACTACCAGATGGCAGCCGGGACCACCGGCTTAACGTGCCTTCCGAAGCACGGAATCATCTTTATTATCAGACAATCAGGTGATTCAAGCCTGCAATGTCCTAACCAAACTGGAAACAACTAAACAAAGTATGCTTCCGGTGGGAATCGAACCCACGACCCCCGGGTCAACAGGCAAACGCCTTAACCACTGGACCGCGGAGGCTGTCATATTGCAGGTTAGCATCGGGTACGTCCGCCCGGCCTTCCGAGCTGCTACTTACTTTTCCCCCGATCGTCCGAGTGAGTAGTATCCCTATTCCTTTATTCCCCTCTAAGTTCCAACAAATTCCTATCATTCATACATAGTATCACGTCTTTTTCCCTTGCGGGGTAGACAGAACCTCCTCACGGCCATATTTAGCATGTTGAAGGGCGTGTAGATGGAAAACGGAATCAAAATAGTGATGGGTTGCTAGCCGCATCTCCTATTGACATGATTCTGCAGATTTTAGCCCAATCCCTCGATCGGCTTTTTACGATCTGCGCGGGAAGAGAAGCAGCTGGTACATTCTACGTTTCTTTCTTTTCTCCCAGACCAGCATGGAAAACCCCACGAGATATCTATCATTCTCCAGCTTAAAATACGTCCGATGGGATGCAGCGGCGAAAGAACTGGAAGCCAAAGAAACCGCCAAGCGTGGTGAACATGGTAATATCCTCCCATGGAACGAACAATCCTTGGAAGAGGCCTTTATCAAGCAGTTGACTTCTTACGGCTGCAATGATGATGATGATAACAAAATAAATTTAACTGGGCAATATATCAAAAAGCGATAATATATTGGACCACCTCCTGTGTAAAAAAAATGATAAACTATCTTTGTAATAACATCTTAATTCACACATTACGTCAATTTACATAGAATATAAGATAAACTCAACTGGATAATCTTATCAATGGCCTTTGGCTTCACGTGGGCCACCAATGCTGATTTATCTGAATGGTTCATTCTGTTTGTCCTTACGCCGTCTTATTTGTATGGAATACCCCTTGCATGAGAATAGTCGCGCGTGGTTACTGGTGTATGACGGAAACAATACACTGATTGTATGTTCAATTCATTTCATGATCTGTGGTCACGTGTAGGTAACGTTTCCTTTACTTTTGTCATGTCAATGTTTTCTTGGCTGTACCTTCCTACTTCTCATTTCCTTAACTTAATTTTAGAAGGCTCAGATGATGTAGGCCGTGGGCGTTAGCCTGTTTATTATTGGTTGAAAATTCTCAATTCTCAAAATCAAAACTAGCTCAAAACTTTGACTAGCTCCGTGGCGCAGCGGTCAACACGCCAGCCTGCGACACGGAGTGACCGGGTTCGATCCCCGGCCAGGTCAAGATGGAAAATGATCTTTTTCAGATTGGCCTGGGTCTTGGATGTATATCTATATATGTATTTGTTATAAAATATAGTATCGTTGAGTTAGTATCCCATAACACAAGTCTTGAACTTACTTTGGGGCTAGCTCAATCTGTGTGATTTGTCCGTATATATTTATATTTATTTAAAACATTTATTTAGAAAATAGGCCTTTGCTGTCTGCAGAGGCCTATTTCACGTCAAATCACATTTTAAAGGATCTAATTTAGTCATATTGATATTATTAATTAACGTGCAAAAGCTACAGAAGAAACACGAAAAGAAACTCTTTTCAACAGTATTGGTCGCCTACTCGCCTGAAGGGCTTTTTAATTTTATCCTCTATCTTTACCATTTATCATCTAATTTCTTGATTTATCATTTCTTTTTTTTTTATTTTATAATTAGGTACATTTTTTATTATATACCTACATCATTATTTTTGGAACATGTTATGTTAGCGATCGAGTGTGTCTCAAAGAGGCCGAGCAGACCTGTACGCAGCACCCCTTCACGAGTTGACGCATAGATCAGCCATCGTTGCACTCAACCATATTAGAGGGAATTCAACGAACCGACACCAGTTTGAACTTTGAACATTTTTTTTTCTAAATAATTAGCCGATTTCTATTTTAATACCTAGTGATGGTTAACAAATTCATATGCCTAATGAATCTTTGGCACAAACACCTGGCCAGACGGAGTGATGGCAGATGGAGCAAGAACTTAACCGAGTGGTGGCCTAGAACCGGGGAAAGAAGCGTCGGACGTCCTCCGATGAGATGGGTTGACAATATAGTCAAAATCGCGGGTCGCTCTTGGATGAGATCAGCACAGGACCGAGACGGATGGCGGAAACGAAGAGAGGCCTGTGCTCAGCAGTCAAAATCAAAACGTTTATTCAGAAAATAGGCCTCTGCAGGCAGGATCTAATTTAGTTATATTTATATTATTACTTAATGTGCAAAAGCTACAGACTACTAGCGTTTCGGAACCGACCACTGCAGAGAAGAAACGCCAAAAGAAACTCTTTTCAACAGTATTGGTCGCCTCTCTCGCCTGAAGGGCTTTTTTATTTTATCATCTATCTTTATCATTTATCATCTAATTTCTTCATTAATCATTTTTTTTTTCATTTTATGATTACAATTTTTATTATATAGGTACATTATAATTTTTTAGAACATATTATGTTAGCGATCGAGTGTGCAATGATAATATTTTACATTATACACAGTAGCAGTAGGCGGAAGACGTGCTGAGATGATGAATGAATCTTTAAAATATACTTTTAGAGTGCCAAGTTAAATTGTTTATGGCATTGATTTATATAAGGTCCATATAAATTAAGCGCAAATATTTTAAGGGTTGGGTCTCATAGGTCAAAGAAATGCTTTAGTAACAAATTGTGTTAATGAATGAGGAGGACGTTAATAAGTGATAATATTAATATACCTACTTTAATATCGAAGGTTACATATTTTACATTCTATCAATTCTACAATCGCCAAAATCTTCAAATATTTATTGAATAATTTAGCACATTTCTTCAAATTAATCTAATCGCACGTTTTCGCGACTAACACATAATTTTATATCAGCAAGTCGTTTCAATTCCACCATAAAACATGAAAAAAATCGTGATTTGAACATTTAGTAACCCGGGACCACTCGTAATTTGGCTACATAAATATTATAGCCAAATACGGAACCCGGGAAAATTATACATACAATCATGTAGTAAAATCATCTTTAAAAGATTTTTTAAAGTTGCATTTTGATAAATATTTGTGACTGCGATGTTCAGCGTTGAGGAGTTCTGATCATCATTTCAACTCCTGACTACGTAGTTGTCTGATGATTTACATTAGGGCTAGGTATGCAAATTTCAGCAAATTCGCACCTAAATGAGCAGTTTTTTTTTAAATTACCAAATAAGACCCATACGTACTAGGCAAGTTAAATAAAATTCTATAGGTAATTAATAACATCTACAATATTGTTTTTTTTTTTTAAGTAAAAAAAAAAGCTAATATATAAATCGTATGTCACTCGGGAGGGTGCAAAGATTCTAACTATAGGTACCCCATATGTCCATATGTTATAGTAGACTAGCTTTCGCCCGCGGCTCCGCCCGCGTCAATTTCGATCCCTCGGGAATAGTACTTTTTCCCGGGATAAAAGGTAGCATATGTCCTTCTCCGTACTCCAGAGATCTTGTATGCAAAATTTTATGATCAACGGTTCAGTAGTTACAGCGTGAAAGCGTAACAAACAAACAAACAAACTCATTTTCGCATTTATAATATTAGTAAGGATTAAATAAACTCACATTTATCTCATAGTTGTTTGTTTTTCGTGTGTGTAAGAAGCCACAAATATACTTATATATTTACTTCGCATATTTACATACATTCATAGAACAAAAACAATACACCCCATTTTTTTAAGTAGTAAAAGCAGTAGTTAATTCGGAAGAAAAGAGTGCAACTGCAAATGCGTATTCTACATACATTTTCCTATATGTTATTATCTACAACATTTAGTTGTTGAGTTTAATTTTAAGTTAGATATAACTATAATTAAAACATGTTGCAATATACTTATTATATGTGATTTTTTTCTACCATTTCTAAATACCTGAACAGATTGGGATGTAGGTACATACGGGTTATCTGTGTGTTACTTGCTACATTTTTTGTTTTTATCCATGCAATCGAGCCAATTGTGTACTTTATGTTTTGGGAAAAAAGTAGTTTGATAAGTGCCTGAAATACAATTGCGAATCTAAAAATTCCTCCGTCTTTTTTTCAATTAAAATATTAAACTATATTATGTAAAGAAAACCCTTGTCCGATCCTTAAATGATATGAACAACTTTTCCTATGGGACCAATGCTGGGAACTCAAATTTTTTTGACGCTCCCATCAAATTGACCATGCGGCCAAACATTTCTGTTAGGAAATATCCATTTTTATTGAGCTCCCTCAGCTTTGACCCCATAGGAAAAGTTGTTCACTCCTTTAAAGGTCGGACAGGTATTTCTTTACATATTATACTTAGACACCTGGTATAGCTACTTTAAATGCTTTCGTTAACAAACATTTATTAATAACTTGCGATGACGTCTTCACCATAGATACCCATATCTATCTAATTTAGTGCTACTGATATGTGAAAATTTTCATATTACCTTATAGTATTAACATGGACAACATTTGTATTTAATGTTTCTCTTACCAAAAAATTTTTGGGTTCCCAGCATTGGTCCCATAGGAAAGGTTGTTCATATCGACGGGCTGAATCACCCCTTTGAGGGTCCAGAACGATCAAAATTTCACCGTGTATAAAATAAATAAAAAAACTTTTTTGTCCTGATGAGCCGAATTAACAAAAAAAACGGCCAGGTGCGAGTCGGACTCGCGCATGTAGGGTTCCGTACCATTATCTATGCAAGCGGCAAAAAAGATCATGTCTGTTGTATGGGATGGATCCTTTAATATTTACTTTAGTTTTATTGCATTATTTATTTTTAAAGTAATAATAATAATAAATATATACGGACAAATAACACAGATTCAGCTGGCCCCAAAGTAAGTTCGAGACTTGTGTTATGGGATACTAACTCAACGATACTATATTTTATAACAAATACATATACAGCGTGATTTTGAACCCCCTAGCTATATTGAAATCTGGGAATCAGAATCCCTAATGGAATACAGAATTGCAAGAAAAAAAGGTAAAAACCGAAAAAAAGGTACAAACAAACAAACAAACATAATACTAATATGGAAACAGATGGTATGGCCAGGCTTACTTAAATCAGATCACACTTGTACTTGAGTAAACGTTGTTCGTAGCAGCTGTGCCTATGGGAAGATAATCGACGAATAAGTAAAGATAATAACATTTCTTTTTGTACAAAAATTACAACTATTCTTTCATGGATAATTAACTCGTGTCAGTCTAACCACAGAAAAAGTAAAGGTATTCAAAGAAAATTCAACTCAATGCAGTTAGCGATACGGTGTAATTTAGCTCGCGTCAGAACGCTACACCTTTTAGTTTAGATAGCTACAGCAAGCCAATTTAATACTTATAGCTCCGAACAAACAATTCATAATTCGTTGAAGTTGGACCAAACGCAAATGTGGCCAAACGCGCGTCGTTCCTACTGGATTTGTTCGGTTTTCCCCTTCGAAGGAGTCGCCGCGCGTAGGTATGTTTTCGATACTGACACGGGGAGTGAGACAGGTCTGCTATAACAAAGGTATCACTATGAATACCTTTTGATTAAAAACAATATGAACATTTAATAAATAAACATAACTGTAACGACTCGAAAAGAAGAAGTCTAACCAAAGATGTAACAAGGCACATAGATCATGATATTTTGGCGCCTTAGAAATATTCTTACATATAAAAAAACCGACTTATTTGAAAGCATACACATTTAAACAAAAAAAAATGGTTGTCTGTAAAATCGGATTACGGACTATAGCTTTATGTGATAACTAGCTGTTGCCCGCGGCTCCGCCCGCGTTAATGTCGTTCCCTTGGGAACGGTAGAAAAGATAAGAATTCAATACAAACCCCTCCCCCTCTGCTTTTTCCTTTAAGGGGGAATTTAATACATTTCACCTGCATAGATCTTTAGCCCTTAAGGAGGGGATTTTGCCCATTTCACCTACACAGATATTTTTTTATTGTAATGGAGAACTTCTTAATGTCATATTTCTAAGTAAATAAAAAAAATCCATACAAACTTTACCCCGCCTATTTTACCCCTTCAAGGGGAAATTTCGTCCATTTTAACTACACAGATCTTTTTAATTGTAATCTAGAACTTATATACTTATTTTCATACGTCTAAATCCAGAAATTAGAAAAATTACATACAAATCCCCCCCCCTCCCCTCATGTTCATGCCCCCTCTACTTTTACCTCTTAAGGGGGGAATTTTATACATTTCACCTGCAAAGATCTTTTTAATTGTTATCGTGGACTTATATACCTATTTGCACACTTCTAAGTCTTGAATTTGATGATTGAGAAAATGTCCATACAAACTAAAGAGAGAATTGAGAATCTCCATTACAATAAAAAAATATCTGTGTAGGTGAAATGGGCAAAATCCCCTCCTTAAGGGCTAAAGATCTATGCAGGTGAAATGTATTAAATTCCCCCTTAAGGGAAAAAGCAAAGGGGGAGGGGTTTGTATGGAATTTTTATCATTTCTACTGTTCCCAAGGGAACGACATTAACGCGGGCGGAGCCGCGGGCAACAGCTAGTTTCATCTAAACCCATCTTTTTTAATTTTAATCGATAACTTATATGCTACTTTCATACTTCTAAGTCCAGAATGAGAAAATTCCATATTAATTTTACATCTTTAGAAGTTAAATTTCTAAAAATCCTTTCTTAGCGCTCACTCACATCATTAAAAGAACCCCTGTACTAAATTTCAAGTTTCTAGGCGCAGCAGTTTCAGTTGCGTTGATATAATAAGTCAGGTTTGCCGTTTGCGCGCGGCTACGCCGCCGCCGATAGTGTCCAATCCCTCAGGAACAGTAGAATTTCCCGGAATAAAAGGTGCCCTATGTCCTATGATCCTATGTACCCGGGTCTCGAAACTACCTCCATACCAAATTTCATTATTATTTATTTTTTTGCTATATATTTGCAGGCAATCTCATGCCTTGACTTCATTCAAATGACGATAACTTTTTTTTTAATGAACCGATTTTGATGAAACAAACTTTAAATGTTTTTCTGGGTTAAAACAAAGAAATTGGTAAAAGTTTGAAGTAAATCGGTTCAGTATTTTCGGAGATCATCGTGATCATACATACAGACAGACAGACAGACAGAGAGACAAACAAAAAATTCGAAAAAAATTTTTTTGCTTTCTATTATTCTTTTTAAGTGTCCCTCTATGCATTTCCGTCAAAAATTTTAAATGTACAGACAAAATATTTTTACTGTTTTATTATATGTATAGATATAGATATAGATGATGGAATAGAGATAGATGCGGCACAAGCCGCACGCTTAGGCCAACCGAGCTTCTCTATCTCTTGTTCTGACATTTTTTCGTGTGTGCAGCTGGCGTTCATCAATTTATGAGACGTTGTCACGTAAAAAAAGATTTTTTTAAATTTGTCCTTAAATTACGGATTTAAAAAAGTATTTTGATTCCTTTATGGTTCGGAGTGTTGGCCGTTGGCCCACCAAAATAGAGCGGATGAAAGAAGACTGCATGTTGCGGAAATGAGAATGTTAAGATGAATGTGTAAAGTAACGCGAAAGGATAAAATAAGGAATTAGTATGTAAGAGGAAGTATGAAAGTGGCACCTGTAACAAAAAACTTAAAGAGGTTAAGCTGGTTTGGACACGTTATGCGTAGGGAAATATCATCTTCCTAAGAGCGTTGTAGGTATGCAAATTGAGAGACGTCGAAGTAGGGGAAGACTAAAGAAATGCTGGATTGAGTGCGTCAAACAGGATATGGATAAGGAAGGGCATAACAGAAAACTTGACACCGACAGAGCAAAATGGAAGAGATTAACGTGCTGTGTCGACCCCACGTAATAGTGGAAGAAGGATAAAGAGGAAGGAGTTATGGAGTAACAAACATAAAAAACAATCGAATTGATAATCTTTTCCTTTTTTTCGAAGTCGGTTACAAACAATTCATGCTGGTCTGTACGCTATGAGCGGCTACTTATGTATGAATAGATTATTTATAACCTAAGTACCTATTGTTTTTCTTTTTGGCCGGTAATTCAATACGAGCAGTTAATATAGATGTTGACTCACTTGAATCAGCACGCCAGTAGACACGCCGACGGAAGCAAGCGCCCCCAGCATACCTCGCAGATGTGGCTGCGACACCTCAGCAGTGTACACCCTGGCTGGCGCGCCCACCATCCCCGACCCGAAGCCGATCATCAGTCTACCTGTAGGAGGATAAAATGTAGATGCTATGGAAAATATACAAGCTGACTGTTAAATTACGTTACATATTGAAAAAGGCACTCAGTACTCTCTCATTCTTATTATATAAAAAATAGGAGCAGAAAGTTGACCAAATTATCCAATAAAAACAAGAAGTGTGGACACTCCGATTAATCAAAGCGCGCGTACCCTGTTGACGTCAAGCCACAGAATTAATATAAGTTGGTCAAGCATCAAGCTAGGCCGCGGGCGGTCTAGCTTGATGCGCCTAGCGAGCGCGCGGTTTCCAAACGTTCCGAGACTTTGCGGACTAATTTGATGAAATTATTCTTGGTTTTATATTTTTTGACGTTACGTGTTATTATTTATAATGTTCTAAGTGATTTACCAGTCAGCCTGTATAGGAAAAGACAACTGAAAATTTGGAATTAAAATTATTTTATGCTGGTCTGGGAGAAAAGAGAAAAACGTAGAAAGTACTTAAAATGTGTAATATGAAAACGTAAAACGTAGAAGCCGGCCGAGGGAATAGGTAAAGAGCTAAGGAAGCATATCAATAGGCGATATGGCTAGCAACCTATCACTATTACTCATTCCGTGTATTTGCTAAACATGGCCTTTGGCTCTTATGGCCCTGGGCTCTGACTACCCCGTAGGGGATGAGAACATAATAATTTATGTATGAAAATTAGGAAAAATTTCCGGCTTCACATAATGTGGGATAAGGGGTTCTTCTGAATACAATATCAGGTTACCGAATCACGAATTTTATGGCTCACATATTCTGCATTACTTCAATGATAATGACTAAACAACCCAGTCGTAGGTCGGTTTCGTAACGTTAGTAGTCTATAGCGTTTGAACAATAACAATTAAAAATATAGAGGCCTTCGGCCACACACTATTAATAGATCCGCACATAATAACGCGAAGATACACAAAAATGTTTCGTGTATGAATTTATATAATTTCAACGCAATAAGCTAAAAATCGTTCGTTTGGCTGAACATCAAAAATATTTATGAAACTGGCAGGAGTTCCAGACCGTCTCGCGCCACCCACATATTCCGTGTTGAGGTATAGCAAGAAACATTCGCAATTTTTAAATTGATGATACAGTAGTGCAAATTTCATTGAGTTTTTAACATTTTCAATATTTCACGCTGTGTCGTATCCACCTTCGATCAACAATAATCCACGGAGGTCGTATCTAGGTTTCATTGCAACGATATAACTACATAATATTTTTATGATGAGCCCGGCGATCCAATGGGTGTAATATTAGCATTATAAGCGTTTACGTATGTTAAGCAACTCTAGGAGCGGTCCCCATTGGGATGGCATAAAAATACTTCAGGCTCTCCGTGCTTCGGAAGGCAAGTTAAGCCGTTGATCCCAGCTATCATCATTGATGGCAGTAGTTAAGCTATATCAGATGCCTCAAAGTAGCTTGAAAATCTGAGACCAGTGTTGCCATCACTTTGAGGCTAGCTTGGCAACCAGGGACGGCCAGTTACGCACACGAAAAACAATAGTGTTTTTCATAATTGCAATATAACTATAGTTCTATTGCTATATCTTTAAATGCAATGCACATTACAATTAAATATATTATAATATCTATAATTGAACTGTGCTAGCACAACAATATAATTTTTATGGATCCGATCGCTGGCTGGAGACCGCACTAAGCAAACTCTAGCCTACCCTAGTAAAGTCAATATCCTAATTGATTAGAAATCGAACAAGGTTACTTAAAACAAGAACAACAACAAGTGGCTACTTAGTGAGTGGATTTGAACAAAAATTAAAGTATATTGTATGGAGACATGCGCATCCAGACTACATATTCGTGCCTGTGAATGTTCGTACCTGCATGCCTGGATCTATTTGGAGAGCAAAATTATTTCGTTCACCGCCAATATCTATAGAAAAACAAAATTGGTACCATGAGTACCGAGCCAACTTATGCCAGACAATTATATCATGACAAGAAGCCATACCATACCATCTTTTCGTTAGTTTTAACAAGACTAACAAAAAGCGGCCCCTCTCAAACCTCAATTATACTTGATACCATTTTTTTTAAATCTATGCTTGATACTGGCTAAATACGTCAAACAATAAAAGAAACAAACATTTTGTACATATAAGCGTGCCCTTTCTACACCTCCTCATTACCCCAGTTTGTATTCGTATCTGACTCGTGTGTGACCATTTTAATCAACCATTATGTTACTTGATTCTGGTGAAGTGAAGGAAAATACTGGGAGAAAACATACAGAATTGTGCATAAGATGACTACTTCCTTACCAACATATATCATGGGTACGTTCTGCGCCTGGGAGATGAGCAGCCAGCCTAGGATGAGAGGTATTTCTGTGATCATCAGCGTCCTTTTTCGACCGAAGTTGTCCATCATGTACCCGCTGAGAATACAGCCTAGAGGCGTGCCGGCCGCGCTCAAACTTGCTGAAAACAAAAATAAAGTACTGTGACTGTGACATATGGACGAACAGACAGACATGACGAATCTATAAGTCGAAGTGGTGGAAAAAGACGTGATAGTATGTATGTAGAAGGAAATAGATATTACCTATCCATCCAGCTTGGTCATTCGTAATATGTACTGTCGAGTTCGGGTCTTTCATTTGCGGCAGGGACGTCGCCGAGAACCCAAAAGCCATGCCCGTGTTGATCGTCCCCAGGTTCGCTAGGAAACTTGCGATGACCTGCTTCAGTGGAGCCCCCCGCCCTGCCTTCGAGTCCTTGCCTGATTTGAGGGGGGGCTTCTCTGGGGTCTTGACAATGGTGACGTTTGTGCCATTCTTGATGAACGGCGTTGCATCATTTCTGAAAAGAAGAAACCTTTAAATAAACCTTTCATTTACAAAAACGGGAAACCTGATATTCTACTATTTATCATCAACATCTCAGCGGCAAGAAGTCTACTGCTGGACTAGGCCTCCCCCAAAAAATTCCATCGTGCGGGTTTATACCATACTCACCACGTTTGGCAGACGGGTTGATGAGCGCAATTTGTTTGGCTTATCTGGGTTCCGATGCTACTGCCCACCGAAACCGATTTTTAAGCGAAGGAAGGGTAGGATTTATTGGACTGGCACTGGGAGTAAAAGATAAAGGTATTTAGAATGGTAGTTGCTCAGATGGATTGGGGATGAGATACTAGCAGCTCGGGTGGCGCGTGTACCCGATGCTATACCTGCAACCATAGGGCAGGCAGTTGAGGACGACACCCAATTACGCGACCCGAAGGCTTTACACACAACTCAAAAAATTACACTCGTCTGGCTTCTCCCTAAGCGACCAAGAAGCCTGAACTCACACTCTCATGGGCCCCATGCCAAGGCCCCATGGAATGGAATGAGTTTGCCTCAGGCCCCAGATGGCATAGTTGCGCCACTAGTGAAAAGGTAACAGGCAGAGATAGGTACTTTCGCATTAATAATGTTGGGATGAATGCAGCCGGAGTAGCGCAAATAAACTTATTTAGATAAACATTGATAGTAGAGTGGTAATGTTACAATTTTCAAATAGGTAATGTTGATATAAAACGAAGGTTAAAATAAATATGCATCAAATAGTTATAATATCTTAAGACATACGATCATCATGAATAATATGATTAAGATCACACATTCGAAAGCAGTTTGTATATATTTATTTCTTTGCACGTTTTAAGCTTTAAAAACTAATAAAAAAACAGCCATACACATTGTCGTTAGTTCTGAAAAGGACATACTTAGAACACCATTCAAAGATGGTTTAAAATTTAACTCAAGCGGTTTAGGATAAGTGCATAAGTATCGATAATTATCGCATGATATGCGATAGTTATCGATATGTATAACAGTTGTTACACAATTAAATGTCTATAATTGTTTTGATAAAGAGACTATGTTATCGCCGACAATGTCACTTAGCCTTAGCATAAGACTTTCGAGGTTACTAGAGGTAAACAATAAAGTAAGCAAAATATCAAAAACAACACCAAGGTAGATAGGGTAGGGACAGTTTTTAGATCCTGTTTTTAACCCTTTGGTACGGAACCCTAGAAATGAAAAAACCCCAGTAACCAAAAATTTCAATCAAGAGTTGCCCACAAGTAATGACTAAAGGTCTGGCAATTTCATTGCACAAAGAATAAGCATTGACATTCAAAGTGGCAATGCTGCCAGCCTTTTGGGCATACCTTCGCAGAGCAGTGATTTGCGAGTAGTTTTTTTTTCTTGGGTTTTTGTGTTGTTTTTATAGTTTGAATTAATTTTTCAGTTAGGTTTAGTTTCTAGTGATATTTATTTATAGTACTAACTAGATTATGTGTAAATGTATGTAATACAAATATACTAGCTTTTGCCCGCGGCTTCGCTCGCGTTAAGAAGTATAGTTTCATACAAACTTTCATCCCCTTTTTTATCCCCTTGGAGGTAGAATTGATCAAAATCCTTTCTAAGCAGATGCTTACGTCATAACATCTACCTGCATGCCAAATTTCAGCCCGATCCGTCCAGTGGTTTGGGCTGTGCGTTGATAGATCACTATGTCAGTCAGTCAGTCACCTTTGAGTTATATATATTTAGATAGGTATTACTCCTACAAGTATCAATAACTATTTTCACATTATACAAAATACTAATCTGTCTGGAAGTAAAAAAAAGAGCCTTAGTGTTTTGCTAATACACCTTTGTTTATAACTGCACCGCCCCATGTTTTATTAATGTTAATAATAAGGTAATGCAGTAGCACTGCCGTAGATTAGGTTATCTAATAAAACGATAGTCATCAAGTAATATAGGTTCTTATTAAATTAAGAAATAAA
The DNA here is from genome assembly GCA_947532085.1 of Elegia similella. Classification (NCBI taxonomy): domain Eukaryota; kingdom Metazoa; phylum Arthropoda; class Insecta; order Lepidoptera; family Pyralidae; genus Elegia; species Elegia similella. Next base: position 24,549,161 of record OX383930.1, read on the forward strand.
AACGGCGAAAAGTTTCCACGAGCGCGGGGTTGAACCAGCCACCTTAGGTCTCTGTACGACCTACGCTCGTCGCTCTGCCATTTGAGCTACCGCGCTTCAAACCTCGGCGTCGAAAATCACCATATTCCATTCCCTCATACGCATTTAGTCTTGCGTCACCTAACAGAATAAATATATGTATTTTTCCATTCCCCGCTTTGAATATTTATCAGCTTTAACTGGATTCTAGAATCGTATATGTTAATTTCTACCAAATGATAAAACTAGGTACACTTTACTATTGGCAAAACATGTAGATACCTACATAAATGCTACATATTGAACTTTTTTGTATATTAAAAGGAAAAAATATGAGGGTTTGGTAAATAATTACTGCTTTTTACCATTCGCAGTAGAAACGATGGGTCCCTGGGGCCCGGATGCAAAATTATTTTTAAGGGACATCACGACGCGCCTCGTGGAGGCAACGGGAGACTTGAGAGCTGGCAGCTTTTTTGCTCAACGTATAAGTCTCGCGATACAGCGAGGAAACGCTGCCAGTGTTTTGGGCACGTTGCCTGCCTGTGGCGCGTTATTTTTACTTGTTTTTATGCCAATTATTGTACAATTAATAAAGATTTTAATTACATTTTAAAAGCCATTTTTTCGGATATGTTCTGAGTAATACCTATTAGATATGGTAATTGATGTAATCGCTATATACTTAACTAATTTTTAAACGCGACAGGTAGTTACGGAATTATTTAACGTTCAGTGAAATAGCGAAAGCTCACTAAGAGCTAGGTACATAGTCATTAAAAAAAATACGGAAATATTTAATATACCTATTTTCATGTCCTGGATTATTGTAAACCTTAGTGAATAAATTTAGTAAGTGAGTAGGTATCTACTCCCGTTTATTTATTCGTGTTAGTTAACTTTTACGATAAGCTATTTATCCAAATTGTGCGTCATACTCATATCATATGGCTCCCGCAGTGACACTTATTCATAGACACGCCCTACAGTTTGTTTGGATGATAATAAAAATATAACTAGTGCTAGATATCTCGGAACTTTTAGTTAAAAAAAATAAAGCTTGATAGGTGGCTCGAATCCAAAGATTTTCAATGTATTAGTACTAAAGCTTTAAAATTAGTAGAAAGATTAGGGCTATTGTGGGACTAAAATTTATTACAGTCTCCGATCCCACATAAATTGGGATGAGGAGTGAAAGAAGAGGCTTTTAAGATAGATACATTTATCCAATTTTGAATAAATATCTTTGACGTTTGATAAGATTTTATAAAACTAAATTAAGCCAAGCCACAGGATAAGTACTGACATACACGAAAGAACGAAACAGAAGCTTATAAGGAAAATGAATATGGCGAAAACGGCCATTATCAGGAAAACATCGACTTGTATATTACTGGAAAACCATGGCTACTTTCGACCTCGTACGTAGCCTAGACTGCAATTAGATTTTAGTGTTAGCTCAATGTTAATACGCTACATACGATGAATACATTTACTAAGTTTAAATAAAAACCGGCCAAGTGCGAGTCGGACTCGCGCACGAAGGTTTCCGTACTATTATCTATAAAAACGACAAAAAATCATTTTAATTTCATTATTTATTTTAAAGTGAATATATAACTAAATATTTTGTGAATATTTCAAGCGTCTACCTGTTGCCGTTATCAATATCAAGCAAAAACAAGCAAAAAAAACACGTTTGTTGTATGGGAGCCCCCTTAACTATTTATGTTATTCATATTTAATATAATATTTATATTTGTTGTTATAGCGGCAACAGAATTTTACATCATCTGTAAAAATTTCAACTGTCTAACTATCACGGTTCATGAGATGCAGCCTGGTGACAGACGGACGGACAGTGGAGCGAAATTAATAGGGTCCCGTTTTTAGCCTTTGGGTACGGAAGCCTAAAAATAACTCGCATTGCACGGTCTCCGACTACAACAATAAAGAAAATAAAAACGTCTAGGTTTTGTATATAATTATATTTAAATCGATGTAAAAAAAGTCTTTGTTTTTTGATAGATAGTAAATCAGGGCTTGTTACCGGTATCAAATTCCCATTATAAGTACCGGTAAGTACCGGTATTACTATTCTGTTAAAATTTTAACGTTAATTTGGGGTACCGGTAATCTAGTATTTAACGGTAATAATATTGTTAACAGTTAACGGTAATTTTACCGCTACTTGTTACCGGTACCAAATTCACATTATAAGTACCGGTAAGTACCGGTACTTCTATTCTGTCAAATTTTAACGGTATTAAAATTGCGTTAATTTTACCGGTACCTACGCATTGTTGCCTTCCGCCGCATGGGACTCGCTCCACTGTAAAAGTGCCGCCCCATTGTGGGCCCCCGCCTCACGCCGCACATGCACAACACGGCAATGACACACATTAACAAAATGAAAATTCCCGATACGAGTACCGGTACTGTTTACCGGTATTTAGTACAGGTACTTCTGTTATTTAACTTATTGATACCAATTCAATTACCGATACCGTCGTTTTATTGAGGTACCGGTACCAATTCAATTACCGGTACCGTTGTATTATAGAGGTACCGGTACTTGATTTTTACCGTTACCAAATGTACCGGTACCAATCTAATTACCGGTACTGTCGTTTCATAGAGGTACCGGTAATGAATTTTACTGGTATTCCAACCCCTGTAGTAAATGCATAAATTTTCTTGTCGGTAATTTTCAGACTGCTTTATTATTAAACGCAGCAAAGTATTTTTGGCTAATCTAGAAAAATCAAACACGAGTTGTTTATTCCAAATGGAAAGCCATTTGGAATAAACAACTCGTGTTTCGTGGGAATTGCCGCAATGAGCTCCGTCGAATCAACGAAATGAATTACACCACCATTTCATTGAGAACACACATTGAAAAATACGAAGGGCTAAAAGTCGTAGAAAGCCAAATGCCGTAACGTAAAACAGGAAAAAAATTGGTTGCATGTAAACTCGGTTTACGGACAATAATTTTACGTGATATCGGTGGCAGAGAGATAGATGGGTCACAAGCCGGACGCTTAGGCCGATCGTGCCTCTCACAGAACGTGACACATTTTCCTGCGTGCAGACGGCGTTCGACGTTATCACGTCAAAAATGAGATAGTCCGATACTGACGGTCCGTTATTCATTGTATTTAGTGATAGTCAGGAAGGATGCACATGCTCTGGTCGTGTCTATGGTTCAATGGCACAGAATAGCGTACACACTCACGTGAATAATCTCAATATAAATAGTTAAGTCATATGTATATTTACATAGTTATTGGCTTGCAGATTAAGCGCGTAAAGGTGTTGTTTTATGTTCAGTCTCATAATGTATGCTCTGTGAATGATTAAGTACTTATTGAATTTGACTACTTACAATATTAATAAATAAAAGAAAGTTTTTGGTGTGTGTAAGTGGCCAACATAAGACCGATTTTTCAAGCTGCTTCAAGGCATCTGACATAGCTTAACGACTGCCATCAATGATGATAGCTGGGACAAACGTCTTTTTCCCTTGCAGGGTAGACAGAGCCTAGGTCTATAAGACCTAAAGCGACGGTTATGTAGAAACAAAATAGTGATGGGTTGCTTGCCGCATCACCTACTAACGAGATGTACATTGTGCTTCATGTGCTTCATGTACAAATGTATATCTGTTATAAGAAACTACAATAAATTTTGATAGTAATGTAGCCTTAAAGGGGTGATTCAGCCCGTTGTTATGAAGAACTTTTCTTATGAGACCAATGATTTTTTATTTTATTTTTTATTATTTTATTTATTTAGAAAATCAACAGCGTTACAGAAAAGTTTTAACAATGAGTATATATTACTAAATAAGGCCAATTACAGATTTTCATAGACAATATTAACATAATATTATTTATAGGTAGGTTCAAATATTTTTCTTAAGTATATTGAGTATATATGTAATAGAAACTAGAAATCTTAGATAAGGAAAAAAAAACAACTTCAAATTGCTCAGCAAGGTGCGAATTCATGACGTCATTGTACTCAACTGCAATAGATAAATGGGAAAGAAAATTATATATTTATTTTGTGATATAGATATATCATCACACACTTCATTGAAAAAATATGTACCTTAGTAGTTTTAATATAGTGGAAAGGTAAACCGCTATCTTTTAGTTTAAATATTTATCACGTTGTCCTAAACTTAAATTTTAACTTTAGTACTCCAATACCGAAACACCCAACACCGAAAACCAGCCCTACGATAACCATAATTACAGTATCTTGGGATCGGAATTCACAGCCACCAGTTTTCGGTTTGCAGGTCAATACCAATGAACTTAGACTAATGTGAATATACACATACTTGTAGACGTAAAAAAAGATATATTTAAAATGTTGGGGCAATCAAGTAATTTTTTAAACTCTAATTTGTATGAGACGTCGTGGACACGTCCAAGACGATTCCATCATGGTTGTAGATACCTACAAGGACCTGATGATGACCGGCATTTCAGATTTCTTCCTCAAGCGCATTTGTCAAAACCATACCACGAAGACTACATCATCTCCCAACGCAGTCACTACGTGCTTCTTAAATACTAGTTTACTATGAGTAAAAAGATCAATATCTTTAAAGTTCGTATTATAAGTTCTAGGCAAACGCGCTAAAGGTGCGTTGCTGGCGTAGTTAGTAGTCATCGCAGGTTCATGCAGGAGATGTGGGGGCCGGCGGCGTGAGCGACGCGCGGGAACGTTGAACACGACGCCTTCCACCAACTCGGGGCAGTCAATCCGACCCCTTATTATATCGTACAGGTAGCATACGTCCAACACCTTCCGTCTATCTTCAAGTGTTAATAGGTTATATCGTTTACAATTGTCCTTATAATCTGAAAGAGATGTATTGGAAAATCGGAAGTCTAAATGCCTAAATGATGATAACTTAAAAAAATTATCATTTCCATACAAACTAGTTCAGCTGCCCGGTCAATTTGTATGGAAATGTAAAAAAGAAAATGTGTACACAGCATTGGTCCCATAGAAAAAGTTGTTCAGTTCGACGGGCTGAATTTGCCCTTCAAGGGTCCAAAACGATCAAAATTTCTTCGTGTTTATATTTAACTAGCTTTCGCCCGCGGCTCCGCCCGCGTCAATGTCGTTCCCTCGGGAATAAAAGGTAGCCTATGTCCTTCTCCGTACTCCAGAGAACTTGTATGCAACATTTCATGATGATCGGTTCAGTAGTTACGGCGTGAAAGCGTAACAAACAAACGCACTTTCGCATTTATAATATTAGTTAGGATAACACAGTAGACCATACCCCTACCGCGTAAAACTATGATGTGGGTTATAATAATAAGTTATAAAAGAAGTGATATTGAAATGATCATAAAACAGAAGTATGCCAAAGTCATATACATACTTACTGTGATTTTCCTATAGTTTACAGTTTTATCGCCGACGATTTACAAACAACAATGTGAGGACTTAATTCATCTCACCTTAAAAAAGGACGCGTTCTACATTATCAAGTGATGTACTTATGTGATGAAGAAATCAGGTTAATTAAACACTTCAAGATTATCACTGAAAAGAAAAAAGTAAACTAATAATGAGTTGTGTAGAGACTACATTTTTTTTTGTTGAAATTGTGACATTCCCCATTGCATTGATGAGATTCTGGATAATGATTAAGGGCCCGCCATAGGCCAGAGGCGTGGCGGAACAAACGCGGATGGTCTAAACGAGTTGGCTACTTTAAATATTTTCGTTTTTAAAGAACATTCAAGGGTTATACGAAAAAAAAATATACATGATGGTGGCCTTATCTGTAATGCAATTATAATCAAAAAGTTTCAATGATAATTTTAATGTATTTGGTGAATACAGCTGTATACCGAGTAAATTAGACGTGATTTGGAGGCAACTTTGCAATTTTTTTCTTTTGAGAAAATTAACCCAATCGTGTTTTTGAGTTACCAGAGTTAGTCCTGAACTTTTCTGTGTTTTTAGTTCAACTTGAGTATTTCGTTATTATTGATATTACAGACAATCATGCAGAACAGTGTGAGATAGTACGAGCCCTTAATGACAGACGAAACTGACCTCAACAACGAAAAAAGCTACAACATTTCGGGGAGTACTTATTAATTTAAAAATTACTTAATAGTTTTTTTCTTATGTTTTCGCGATTGTCACACATTTAAATTAAATCATTTAATACGGTTTTATCGCGTTTAATGCATTATTTTTCGAAAACTTTGCAGCTTTTATGGTCGCAGGTAAACTAAGATGGCATTTTGTCTATTGTGTTAAGAACTGTAGTTATAACAACTTACTAGTTGTGTAAGCAGGAATAGATAAACTTACTGTGAAACAGTCCCGTCCCGACATTTAAAAAATCGGGTTGGCTGTGTCGGTTCACGCGGCCGTTGGTTTTAACGTGAAACGTCTATATAAGCGAGTCGCTTTTAGTGTTATAGATTTAAAAAAAAACCAGATGCCGCGATGCAAACTCAAGGTCTTAGCAGCGAGCTGACTTATATCCTTAATAATGTCACTTAATTCATGTTTCTACGGTGAATAGTTTTGTAATTATTAATGTCAGACGATATAGACCAAGTCGTTACGGTCCTGTTTTCTGACATGGCATGGCACCCCGTGTACCGTAAAACGGTTTATCAACAACATCAACGATTACAGTTAAACAGAGGAGGTTTTATAAAGGTATTGTGATCCCATTGGAACTCGGTTACAGAATCCTAAAAAATGTGAGATCCATCAAAGAAAGAAGGAAGCGGCCGAATTTCGTAAGCCGATTGTTACCAATTGACGTAATTATTCACTCAGAATCGAAGTCAATAAATAGACTACGATGGTACAATACGACAATTTATTCAAAGTAAAATCTCCCCTCCTCCTTTTATCAGCTGTAATGCTACGGAACCCGGGGTCTGCTATTGACAGCATTCATGATGTGCTGTGATTTGCCATAAGTTATGGAAACAATTTCATTTTTCTGGAGCGAGAATTTTTCGCTGACCAGATAATTAAAATAAAACATGTTTTTTTTTGTGATCCCAGCATTAGCCAGAAAACATTTTCATATTGACTTGAGTTTCATAGAGACTTGAGACCAGACGAGAGAAAGACCAGTAACAGAATCGCCTGAAAGATTTACTCGACTACGTAAAGGCACGGTAATGGTAAAGGATTCACAACACCTTCAAGCAGTGTTTCAATGTTACCTACACTACACTTTCTTAAATTTTGAAAATATATTTTGAATTACTATTATTACAAGGGGGAGGCCTTTGCCCAGCAGTGGGACATAACAACTACAGGCTAGAAAAAAAAATTACAATTATTATTTTAGTTTCGTCTTTTTAAGTAGTTTTAATAAGTATTATTTTAAATATATATATTGGACAAGTGTTCATTAAATATATACACGGTGAAATTTTGATCGTTCTGGACCCTTAAAGGGGTGATTCAGCCCGTCGATATGAACAACTTTTCCTATGGGACCAATGCTGGGAACTCAAAAAAAAAATGGGCAGTTCCATTCAAAAAATTTTGGCCGCCCAGTCAATTAGTATGGGAACGTCAAAAAATTTTTCGAGTTCCTAGCATTGGTCCTATAGGAAAAGTTGTTTATATTCACGGGCTGAATCATCCCTTTACCCTTAAAGACCCGGACCCTTCCAGAACCATAAAATTTCACCGTGTATAATAAAATAATAGGTATATATCATGGATCATATCATATTATAATTTATTACAGTACAGATGTGAGGTACTGTTACACAGGCCTAGCCTTCAACAGACGCCAGTCTCCAACAATGTTTTTTGTAAAAATATGCATGTGTTTTGTTGTCCTTTTGGAGAATATAAATACTTTTTTACAGTATATTACTTGGTCTTCTTTTAGTAGATACCTAACACATTGACTCACTAATTTGGCGATCCCTACCATCACATTTCTGTTTGTTTTTAAAACCTATAATTACTTTTTAACGAGGATGACATCACAAAAATAAATGCCATTCAAATGTCGGTACCAGCCCCCAGGGTCACATGGGGGCTTGTCATTGGCGCTGCCGAAAGAATACATTTCACACGTCATAGGTTAAATACGGCCACGTCAATCAGCGGCGCCTTGAAGCGCCAACTGTCTGTCGCCAATTAAAAAAGAAAATATTTATTTTCTATACTGAAATTTTTAGATGCTTCGGAACACCTATGTGTATATAACGTAACGGCCGCCAACAATAAATAAATATAGGGACATATCACACAAATTGACCTAGCCCCGCTAAGTTGTGAACTTCTGCCGTAGGATACTAACTCAACTATACTATATTTTATGATAGATATGTATAGATAATCATCTAAGGCCCAGGTCAGTCTGAAAAAGATCGTCTTCCATCTTGACCTGGCCGGGGATCGAACCTGGGAACTCTCGTGTCGCAGGCTGGCAGGTGTTAACCACAGCGCCACGCCAATAAATTAAAATCTCAATCTAAACTTAAAATTTTATGGGTATAATTGAATGAAGTCAATTAAATAAAGTAGTAAATAATAAATAAAATGTGTTTTTCGGCAGAGTAGAATAGGACCACTCAAAGTTTTCCCATGGATGTCGTAAGAGGCGACTTAGGAAATACAAGCTAAACAAAGCTAATTAACATCAATGAGACCTCTCCAACCCGTCTGGCCAGCGAGAAGAGTGTAGGCCACATCCTCTGTCTGCTCTGGCCAAGTATGGCTCCGGTAGTACAGAGAGGGTCATACTCCTGCAGTGGAGACTAAAAGGACCTGATGATGATGATGAAAATGTGTTTTAAAAGAAATACAAAGAATAAGTGTGCGAAATTATTCGTTAAATCAGGTCGAAAAGTTATGTTTAAAATATTATTTAGATAGGAATAAAATGTGCTTTAACGTGCTCTTTGAAGCGTGGATTTCAGACTTATCCTCCAGTATATTTGGAGTTAGGTTTCTTGTTGTATTTATTAACTGTATGACTATTAGCCTTATTTTATTAATATCTATTTGTGTCACACACACACTAGTGATCATGGTGTGCAGGTTTTCATGCATTTTCCTTCACAAGGAGCAACATTGTCAGTAAAAATGACGGTACTTAAGAGCCCGCCATATGCCAGGCGACGTGGCGATACAAACGCGGATGGTCTAAACGCGTTGGCTACTTTGGATATTTTCGTTTTTTAGGAATATTCAAGGGTTATTCGAAAAAGAAAAACATATGATGGCTGCCTTATCTGTAATGCAATAATAATTAAAAGTTTCAAGGTTAATTTTAATGTATTTGGTGAATAATGCTATATACCGAGTAAATTAGACGTGATTTGGAGGCAACTTTACAATTTTTTTCTATTGAGAAAATTTAACGCAATCGTGTTTTTGAGTTATATAGTTACCAGAGTTAGTCCGGAACTTTGCTGCATTTTTATTTCAACTTGAGTATTTAATTATTATTGATATAACAGTCATACATCAATCATGCAAAGCAGTGTGAGGTAGTACGGGCCCTTAATAGAAACCTTGGAATACAAACACAGAGGTATACGTCAACTGCATGAGATTTTAGCCAACATGGTTTAAGGGTTCCGCACCCAAAGGTTAAAAACAGGGCTCTATTCATATGGGTCTGCTGTCTGTTTGTCTGTCTGTCCGTCCGTCAGTCACGAGGCTGTATCTTATGAACCATGATAGTTAGACAACTGAAATTTACACGAATGATGTATTTCTGTTGCCGCTATAACAACAAATACTAAAAACGGAATAAAATAAATATTTAAAGGAACTCCCATACATCAAACATAATTTTCTTGCTCGTTTTTGTTCGATATTGAAAACGCAATACCTAAGTAGACGCTTGAAATATTCACAGAATATTTAGTTAAATATTCACTTAAAAAATAAATAATTAAATTAAAATAAAATTAATATTTAAGAGGGGTTCCCATATAACATACATTTTTTTTTTTACGTTTTTATAGGTAACTAGCTTTCGCCCGCGGCTCCGCCCGCGTGAATATCGATCCCTCGGGAATAGTACTTTTTCCCGGGATAAAGGTAGCCTATGTCCTTCTCCGTACTCCAGAGAACTTGTATGCAAAATTTCATGATGATCGTTTCAGTAGTTACGGCGTGAAAGCGTAACAAACAAACAAACAAACTCACTTACGCATTTATAATATTAGTTAGGATTAGGATAGTACGGAACCCTTAGGGCGCGAGTCCGACTCGTACTTGACCGGTTTTTTACGACTTAGGAGAGCAAACGAGCAAGCGGGTAATGGTAAATGATTTCCACCTATTCTAATATGAAAAAAAAAATAAGCATAGATTAAGGAGCAAAGTAAACTTACTGCATTGAGCCATAATAATAGACGTGAGCTAATGTCGAAGCCTGATGCGCAAACTGTTTCAAGCTGGACCTGTTAGTTAGCATAGTGAGTGTTAGTTTTTCTGCGTATACAATTCGCTCGCTAAGTCTGTCATTATCTATAAATCTTCTTCGAGGTCAGAGATATACTAAGCTGGAATAGGCTAGTTTCCTAAAAAAATATAAGTAGTCCGTCAGTTAGATAATTAAAAATCTTTGGATACGTATTTTTTATTTTTTCGATTAGACAAACAATTGTTAAGTTAGAGCCCTTTGAAATTTAATGTGACGTCATAGTTTGCTACTCTTTTTAGCAAACTTTGACGTCACGAGCCCCCACTCATGAACTTTGAAGCGCTATATCTTTATAATTTTTTGTTTAATTGACAAAAGAAAAAATACGTACCCAATATTTTTTGATTATTTAAATTACGGACTAATTGTAATGTTATTATTTTGACTCAGGAAACTAGCCTATTAATCATGTTAAAAGATATCGTTTAGAATCAAGGCATATTTTGCTGTCATAAAAACTTTTTGAATAGCATTTGCGTCCTTAATGACACTAACTAAGCGAACGAACTATAAAATGGTAAAGCAAAAGCATAATAAAATTATTATGAACTAAAATATATTCAAGTTATTTGCATGCATTATTGAATTAAACACCAGATGAATTCAAGAATAAAGATTACCTATCTGTTAGATTATTTAACAATGAAATAGGACCAACATATCCCCGAAGTCCAATATATCACCTATACTTATCCAGCACTAGAGGCCCGCCCCGGCTTCGCACGGGTAGATATAGGTATTTAATCTATAGCCTATGGTCATCAAGGATAATGTAGGATTCTAATAGTGAAAGCCGGGGCGGGCCGCTAGTGTTGAATAAGAATAGGTCTGGTATATGTAGAAGTGTAGAAAAAAAAAACTTAAGACTAACAGTAGAAAGATAACAAATAGGAAGTTTTAAAAAATAAACTCTGTTTATCGCAGTGTAAATTAGCAATTTATTTATTTAATTTTACCCAACTGCGGCAAAGTCAAAACGATAATAGTTCCATGCACTTTCTTAGGCAGGCAAAATAGAAAAATGTAACTTACTTACACCTTAAAAACACCAGCACACTAGTGGTACCTACTTACTTAATTCTGCATGCTGTAACTATTCCATGGGTAAGATATGACAATATGTGGCGGAGTAGAGGAATACTACCCAACTATCAGGCACAGTTGGCTAATATAATAATCATCATCATCATCATCAGGTCTTTTTTGGTCTCCACTACAGGAGCACGATCCCTTTCTGTACTACTAGAGCCATACTTTGCCAGAGCAGTCAGATGGCTTGGCTTACACTCTCCACGCTGGCTAGACGGGTTGGAGAGGTCAGACAGATGTTTATAAGCTTTGTTTAGCTTGTATTTCCTAAGTCGCCTTCTACGACAATCACGGGAAGACATGCGAGTGGTCCTATTCTGCTCTGCCGGAAACCACACGGCTATATAATATAATATTAAATAATAAAAAGCTCAGATGTCTCTGGCTGGACTCTGGACGGGTTAATAAATCAGCCACCATTTTCTGCCTGAAAAAAATGTGGTTGTCTGTAAAGTTGGTTTACGGACGATAATTTTTCGTGAAAACGGTGGAAGAGAGATAGATGCGTCATAAGCCGAACGCTTAGGCCGATCGTGCCTCTCTATCGCTTGTTCCGCGCTCTTGCTTGCACACAGAACGTGACTCTTTTTCGTGTGTTCAGCCGGCGTTCATCGATTGTTAAGACGTCATCACGTTAAAAACTTCCTGAAGCCATTCTGTTTACGTGTTAATTACCTCGAATGGATCATTCCTACCTTGCATATTTGCTCAGCGTGTGACATATTAGTTATCAAGTACGTTATTTGTGCCTGAGTAAATAAATACATATATCGGGCAGTCACGCCTCCATCTCGTGATGTTTGCGGTCTGTAGGGAATAATTGATAGAAGCCACTCAAAACCGACCCGGTGGCGACATAATTTGGTGACGTAGTTATGCCTTTTATGTATACATTTATGTGTACATACATGTTCAAATGTAATACAGTAATAAACGATCAGCCAGCCTATCTGCTAACTCAGTGTACAACGTTTTAATAGTCATTTCAAAAAACATTGCGGCATTCGTAAGATTGACTATATTGACAGCTCCGTGGCGCAGTGGTTAACACGCCAGCCTGCGACACGAAGTGCCCGGGTTCGATCCCCGGCCAGGTCAAGATGTGCGCATTCATCCGAGTGAGTTGTATCCCAATACCTTCATTCCCTTCCCTATAAACCCTATCCTTCCCCAGCTTAGAATACTTCCGATGGGGAGCAGCGTCGGAAGCACAAAAAGCTAGAGAAACTGCGCTGCCATCCCGCTTGCCAAGCATGGTGAGTATGACAATATCCTCCCATGGAACGAAATCTTTTGTATTCGAACTACACCCTTCAATGAAATAGGCTATAATTTTCTTGTAAGGTAGTGTTTTATTTTCTCTAAAACATAAATTACATAGATTGTACCTATTATTAAAGGTTCTATAAGTAAAGATGAGTATTGTTGAGCCACACAAATGTGATTTGATTAATAACCGAGCAACTTACAATTTCAAACTTACAATTTCTCTTCGCAATAGAGACGATGGGCCCTTGGGCCCGGAAGCTAAATGTTTTTATAAAGACATCACAACTCGTCTTATTGAGTCAACAGGAGATCTTAAAGCTGGCAGCTATTTCGCTCAGCGAATTAGTATTGCTATAAGTACAGCGCGGAAATGCTGCTGGTATATTGGGCACGTTGCCTCGATGCGACGATTTGGAAGATTTTTATTATTAGTTATTTATTATAATATTGATGGTTTAAAATTGTCTGGCATTTTATGTAAATATTTAAATTTTTGTGATGAATAAAGTTTATTTACAATAAGTTACTCAGATACAAATCGTCGTCGATAGCCGTGTGGTATCCGGCAGAGTAGAATAATGGGACCACTCCAAGTCTTCCCGTGGATGTCGTAGAAGGCGACTTATGAAATACAAGTTAAAAAAGCTTATAAACATCTGTGAGACCTCTCCAACCCGTCTGGCCCGCGTGGAGAGTGTAGGCCAAGTCCTCTAGCTGCTCTGACCAAGTATGGCTTTAGTAGTACAGAGAAGGACGACCTTCTCTGCGATAGAGAGGCACGATCGGCCTAAGCGTTCGGCTTGTGATGCATCTATCTCTCTTCCACCGTTTTCACGAAAAATTATCGTCCGTAAACCAACTTTACAGACAACCACATTTTTTTCAGGCAGAAAATGGTGGCTGATTTATTAACCCGTCCAGTGTCCAGCCAGAGACATCTGAGCTTTTTATTATTTAATATTATATTATATAGCCGTGTGGTTTCCGGCAGAGCAGAATAGGACCACTCGCATGTCTTCCCGTGATTGTCGTAGAAGGCGACTTAGGAATATCCTTTTTAGTCTCCACTACAGGAGCACGAGCTCCTGTAGTGGAGACTAAAAAGGACCTGATGATGATGATGATACAAATCGTAGCGTGGCTTGCTCTAGTGGGACCGTAAATCGACATTTGTCTGAGGCCCTTCAATCTTCATTATAAAACACGGTATCATCACTCACGTTTATTCAGTTGGAATCGCCAACTAGTTTTGGTCTGTTACGAAGACCATCATCAGGGCGAGTGTTCAATCTTGCTACATAAGTTAAAACATTACGTATTATTATTTAATAAATGTATAATTGGTCTAGGCTTTATCTAGGAAGCTTCGGAATTCAAGATTTACAAATTGTAAAAAGTAATGGTCGATAGATCCGCAAAATAAGGATGTTAATAAAGGAATGGGACAGGATATGTTAGTAAACAATACACGTCCGGGGGCCCTGTAGCCCGGGGGCCCCGTCCCCTGATTGTACATATCTGAATCATAATTTGCAAGTGCTTGTGTTAGAACAATAATTATACAATAAATGCTGTGTGAATCGCAGTCACATGACCCTTATCTCCATTGTCGCGAGATAAAAAAGAGTACACAATGTCAATATAATTAAAATTCATATTTTGATATTGACGCTTGTCATATGACTAGAAGAAAGTAATAAAATGATAAAATAATTAGTCAGCTTATACTTTTATCTATCTTTATATCTATATATACATAAGTACAATAAAACAGTAAAAATATTATGTCTGTACATTTAGAATTTTTGACTGAAATGGATAGAGGGACACTTAAAAAGAATAATAGAAAGCAAAAACTTTTTTTCGAATTTCTTGTCTGTCTGTCTGTCTGTATGTATGATCACGCATTATCTCCGAAAATACTGAACCGATTAACTTCAAACTTTCACCAATTGATTTGTTTTAACACAACTAAACAATTTAAAGTTTGTTTCATCAAAATCGGTTAGCAGTCGGACAGGAGCGTAGCCGGCCTTCAAGAAGTTGGGGGAGGACAGGGGGGAAGGATGGGTCTCCGGCTCTCTCACTAACGGAACGAAGCAAAGAAGCGGTGGTACTTCCCCGTATGAGGCGACCTATTCATGCTACTAACAAAAATAAATTACATGTTTTTTTTTGAAACTAGATACAATCACACGCCAGTCTGCTACACGAGGGGTACCGAGTTCGATTCCCGGCGCAGGCAAATATTTGTACTCCAATTTCAGGGTATTTGTCCGCTGTTCTCTGATCTGGAGCTACCCAAGGAGGGCTGGCCGTAAAAACTATGCCAAATTATATAACATCATGAATGACGTCATAATTAGCGGCCTCGAGCTCCGGCACGTCACAGCTCAGGATGCGACCGGGAAAAACGCTCAGTTGATAAGATGTGAGTTATAAATAGAAACTGTGGAGAAATCTTTCATCTTTCTTGACGTCAACACACATATCTCGATAAACACAGGCGGACAGCATGCCACACACATCTCCACAGCTTTTTACGGACACTGAAATGTGTTTACGCAGATCTGACGCTGTTTACCCTGATATTCTACTATGCCCAAGGGCATCGCCAAGAGCAACACCAGGGTGTGACAGGAGCGTTGCCGGCCTTACAAGGGGTTGGGGGAGGACATGGAGGGGGGAATTGGGTTAATTACATGGGGGAAAGTAAATGGGAGAAGGGGGGCTCGTAGTTTTAAGATACCATAGCTAAATTCGTCTTTTTTGACATTTTTATTCTAATGGTAATTGAAACCAACATTACATCTAGACTTAATATTAGGCTGGCTCTTGATCCACGCTAAGCGCCCTTGACTAGTCAGACAATCAAAGAAATATATTGAACCACAGATACAAAATAAAAACCAAGGTATTTCCGTATTGTATAGCGCCCGGTATACAAAAATCTAGCAAGTATGTCTTATGGTGTGCTGAAACCAAGAAACTTATCGTTTGGGTACGTTAGTAATATTTTGTCTTTAGTTTGGGATAACTTTGATCCCTTTACAATAGACTGTTAGGTGGAATAAAACCATTTCGCCTCTTCCCATTGGGTAATGAGGATAGCGTTGCGTCCAACACTGTAACTAACATACTCTTATGTACTTACTAATACTATCATGTAGCTCCCAATTTAAAATACAACCAAAAACAGAATAAAATGTGAGAAATCTAAAAAAGAGCCCAGTGTAAACTAAGGGCCTTGATTTTTTTTATATATTTTTAAAACGGCGTCAATGCAGATGTGAGCATTGTGTACACAAGTGGGTAGATATAGTCACACACACGTCGACATACCACGCTAAGTGATTTTAAACAAAAAACATTTACATAAAAGTTCGTTGTTTTCCATACTATCTAGTGACCGTGAAGCCCAAGGGCTTGAGTCTGATACCAAAGTGAGAAACACTGGACACTGAACTGACCTGTTCTGTCACCCTACTGATAGCAACTAGTCAACGTGTTGATTCACACGTTTTATCGCCTTAAAGAGATGAACTTTGCGGAGTCTATATTAGCTTAAGGTCATACATGAATTTTTAGTATAATAATAATATTTTTATTCGTCACCCTAATTTCAGATATTGAGAAGATCACAAAGTAGGTAGGTTAGGTACCTATCCTAATTATACTACATTTCTCATGAAAGAAAGAAAAAATCGATACGTCCGTTCTTGTCTAAATAACCGTGGTCTCAAAGTAGGAGAGCTGAAACCAATTTTTGGGTAGGTAGGTATTTGTAAGAAGTTGAAAACTTGTCACATACCTCTCCTATTATACCCCAACACGGAACTGCAGACACGGCTGGTGAGGTGATTATAATAAGGTATTATTTATAAAAAAAAAATAAGATTCTTAAAATCATTTAGGTGGGATTTTCTACCTGCCATGCCGCCAAAAATTTTGGGGTTGATTTAGCACCGCTATTCACAGCATGGATCACGGAGATAACTATAATACATGGAGTCTCCTCTTCTAGTTGTAGCAATAAACATCATTCAGACACAACACACACGCAAATAAATCACATTAGTATGGCTCTAGTAGTACAGAGAAGGTCGTGCTCCTGTAGTGGAGACTAAAAAGATCTGATATAGTATGCGTAAAATAAGACGACGCCTAGTCTATGCCTATCAATACTCATCATCATTTTGTGTAGGTGACACCTTCAATCGACCATGTACACCCTGGTGTCAGAGTTCTTCGGATCGGCCTCTCTGCCTCTGACGTGGTTCCTTTAACGACTTCAAAATGGCAGCCGGGACCCACGGCTTAACGTGCCTCAATACTGTCCGTGACGTAAACATTGAGATTGATACTTGGCCCTCTAATTGTCATCTTTATCAGGTGAATATATAAGAAAGATTTTATTTTGCTTATAATTTCTTAAATATCAGCTTAAAGAGTTTGCAAAAGATAATTTTCCTTGTGATTTTTACTAAGTGTTCGTCTATTGCGGACTTTGTTTGACTACAGTCAGTGAAGGATATTCATCATCATCATCATCAGGTCTTCTTAGTCTCCACTGCAGCAGCATGACCCTTTCCGTTCTACCGGAGCCATACTTGCCTAGAGCAGACAGAGGATTTGGTCTACACTCTCCTCGCTGGCCAGACGGGTTGGAGAGGTCTCATTGATGTTTTTGAGCTTTTTTTAACTTGTATTTCCTAAGTCGCCTTTTACGACATCCATGAGAAGGCTTGGAGTGATCCTATTCTATTCTGCCGGAAACCACACGGCTACCGGAAGCCACCAATGGTGGATGTATGGATATTAAATAACAGATTAGATTAGATAGACCGTATTTTTTTTAATTTAAGTGTTTTTAATATGAATGTCTAATTGTTAACCTATTACAAAACATTTGTGCACGACACAGGACATTTGTCTATTACGTTCTGAGAACTATAAATAAATATGTACAGACAAATCACACAGATTGAGCTAGCCCCAAAGTAAGTTCGAGACTTGTGTTATGGGATACTAACTCAACGATACTATATTTTATAACAAATACATATATAGATACACATCCAAGACCCAGGCCAATCTGAAAAAGATCATTTTCCATCTTGACCTGGCCGGGGATCGAACCCGGTCACTCCGTGTCGCAGGTTGGCGTGTTGACCGCTGCGCCACGGAGCTAGTCAACTAGTGAACTATGCAAAACTACCGCCTACAATATTTATTGATAACGTTCCGGGTGTACGCAGTATACTTATAGACAAGGTCATTTCACTCTCCATGGACAAATAACGTCATAAAATAAAATTGACTGAAACTTTGTAATTGTCTCTGTCTTTCGAGTATTGCCGCTGTCATTCATCATATTAGGCGCATTTGGTTAACAAAAAACAATGAAAGCATTTATTTATTAGCTGATTTCAGCCAATATCATTATCATTACATAGTATAAAACAAAGTCGCTTTCTGCTGTCTGTCCGTCCCTATGTACGTATGCTTAGATCTTTAAAACTACGCAACGGATTTTGATGCTTTTTTTTAAATAGATAGAGTGATTCAAGAGGAAGGTTGATATGTATATTGCACCCGTGCGAAGCCGGGGTCCGGGTCGCTAGTTTAAGTATAACATCACAAAATTTTATAGAGAATCATCCATGAATCATCTCAAGAATTTGCTGCATTGGTCTCTCATCATCATTTCCTGTAGGTGACACGGTCAATCAACCATGCACACCCTAGTGTCATAGTTCTTCGGAATCGCCTCTCGGCCTCTGACGTGGTTCCTTTAACGACTACCTACCAGATGGCAGCCGAGCCCAAAACACGGTATCATCTTTATAAACAGACAATCAGGTGATTCAAGCCTGCAATGTCCTAACCAAACTGGAAATAACTAGACAAAGTATACTTCCCGCGGGAATCGAACCCACGACCCCCGGGTCTACAGACAAACGCCTTAATCACTGGACCACGAAGGCAGTTGATTGCATTGGTCTATAACACTTGTTAACTCTTTTGTATAGCAAAAAGCGAAACGTTAACGTGCATACTGCTTTCGCACCTAAATCAAATTAAGTACGTATTTGTTTATGGTTTTGGATGACCCAACGAGGGTTTACAGGCGGCCGGCTGTAAAAACTTCGCCAAATCATAAAACCTACCCACACCATGATTCCTTCATACAAAGCCCTTCAGGCAAGAAGGCGACCAATACCGTTGACAATTTCGACGTTTCTTCTCTGCAGTCTTAAACTTTTAGACAATAACTAATAATTTACGCTTTTCCTAACTAATATTATAAATGCAGAACTGAATTTGTTTGTTTGTTTGCTACGCCTTCACGCCCTATCTACGAAACCGATCGTCATTAAATTTTGTCTGGGGTACTGAGAAGGACATAGTTATAACGGGGAAAAGTACTGTTCTCGAGGGATCGACATTGACGCGGGTGGAGCCGCGGGTGAAAGATAGTACCTATACTTTTATATTATAAAGATGAAAGATTTGATTGTTTGTATGTTTCTTTACATTGTATAGGCTCCGAAACTACTGTACCGATTTAACGAACGAACCGTGTCTTATAACAACATTTGATCATCACAAGGCACAAAGGTCATTCACTCTAAATTGCACTACCTATTCCGATAGCTGCTTATGTCATAATATCGGACACTGGGCTAGAACCACAGTAGACGATACAATATAACCAGAAATACGTTGGTTGAGGGCGAAGGAAGAAGCGAAAAAAGAAAGATTTCGGGCCCACGGCTCGATTCTCATTCGCCCTGAGGAAGACCTCCGGATGAGGTCGAAACATGTCGGCCAGTAGCTGACTTCGTACGTGAGAAACCCGTTGTTACATATATTTTAATGAAGAAAGAGTTAATGTTATTTCAATTTATACCTTTCGTAGTGTTTTCTCGTAAATGACCTAAACTTGAAGTGTGACTGATGTGTGATAATCGCGTGAGTACAAACTCATTATCAAAGTTGGTACGTGTTCTTTAGTTGTTATGCCAGCGATAACATATCTTTTGATCGACGAAGATTCCATCTAGTGCACTGAAATAAGGAGATATATATTGAGAGAGGAAACTCCTCGTATGATGTATAATACTTAATGAAATTGCAATCAATTAAGTAATCACGTATGTGTGTATATTGATTCAGAAACTACTGGCGAATTTGAGTTCCTCTTTCTGTCTGATATTTAAGAAGCTCTTGTCGTTAACATTGTGTGGAAAGAACGCACACAATGTGGAATTTCGTAGTGCGTCGTGCATGTTCGCTGAAACACTATTAGATGATTTTTATGCCGTTATGCGTAAGCGGGCTGCCCCGGCGCTGCAGCGACTCTGAAGGAGTTTTAACAGCATCCGTAGCAGCCAAAATTGATGGGCCTTTTGTTACCTTTCCTTTCCGTTCCTTTTGCAGATCTGCTCGTGCATAGAGGTTATAAATGAATTGTTTTCCTGGCTCGCAGTTTACTAACATTTGGTTAAGTATCTTGTTTTTTACTAATACTGTATGGATCTTGGTCTGAAATAAATAACTTATTACAAGACTTTATTATTAAATCCGGGACCTTTCACTTATACGAGTAGATCGCGCTCTGT
Organism: Elegia similella; assembly: GCA_947532085.1. Taxonomy (NCBI): domain Eukaryota; kingdom Metazoa; phylum Arthropoda; class Insecta; order Lepidoptera; family Pyralidae; genus Elegia; species Elegia similella. The sequence goes on from OX383930.1 coordinate 24,569,639, forward strand.
TATTGGAATTAGGTGTAGATTACTTACAAATCTAAACGGACTTTATTCTAACTTAGTAATAAGCAGTCTCGATAAGTCCATCTTCAGTCTGTCAATTTTTGTCTTCTACTTTCCCTAATCGTTAGTCCTTATTATGCCACTCAACTGCCGCATGCCTTGAGGGTATCAATAGATATTATATTCTTGATGTGGTGATCTGATGATCGAGACAATTGCATTATTGGCGATAAGATATAAAAAACGCATTGTTTGTTTACTCATATCAATTTGTATAAGTGTATGGGTGTGGTGTTACTATATAGCTAGACTTTTTCTTGTTTTCAATACTAAAGTTAAAATTTTCTTTCATTTGTTCCTGGGTAAACAGAACTCTTTCATTTTACACTCCGCATGGAACGGATGATTTAGCAGCAAATTTTTAGAAATGGACACGCCACTCATTATTCTTGTTTTTTCAAACAAAATACATACATACATAGTATCCACGGAGTAAGATAGTATCACGTCTTTTTCCCTTGCGGGGTAGACAAAGCCTAGGTCTATAAGACCCGAAGGTCACATTTAGCATGTTGGTAGGCATTAGGAGGAAAACGGAATCAAAATAGTTATGGGTTGCTAGCTGCATCGCCTATTACTATGATTTCTCGGAATTTTGCCCGTACCCTCGATCGGCTTTTACGATCTGCGCGGGAAGAGAAAAAATCAGCTATTTTGTTGACGTTAGTAAATTAGTATCCATCATCATCATCATCATCAGGTAAATGGTAAAAAGATGTACGCCAAAAGTGTTTTTTTTTTTTGTATACTAAGGTGATTCTTGCGTCTGCTTTTCTAAATGCTAAAGTCAGAATACTCATAAACTAGCATGACGTTTTATTTTTGCGCCGAAATTTTTTTTAGTTTATGTTTATGGTATGGTGTAAAAAAGTGTAATATTAAACCGGAATAAATTCTCCATAAGTATTAAAATAAATAAGTTGCTCTTATGCTTTGGTTTTCTAACCCGTTTTTCGACGTCCGTTGTGTGGACAGTGATCAGAGCACAATGAATCTATTTAGAGGGCGAGAAAAATTTCAACTACTCTTTTACTTATATATTAAAATAGAAGTTGTAAGTTTTTTAACTAAGTAGGTATGTGTTTGTGTCTCAGAACAAGTCCTTGTTCTGAGGTTTGTGTCTGTTTGTGTACATCCACCATTTGAGCAGAGGGTAATGTCTGTCAGACAGTGGACGGTGACACTGGTGACGTGACAGCGACTGCTTTTCGAGAAATCTAAAGTATTACCGGATTACTGGGCTTTCGTCCATTTGAACGAATTCGTAAAAATATCTTCTTCCTCGCCTTTTCCCTATTTGGGGTCGGCTCTGTATGTCAACTGTCCATTTTTTTCTATTATCCACCATATCAACTCCACGACTTTTTCGGCCTTCCGTTTCCTTTTTTTCCTAAAAATATGTCTATAAAAATATGCCAGATATTGAAAAGATACAGTTCTGTATGTCAGCATTCAATTTTTGCGGAGGTATTTCGAGATACAAGATTAGCTGGTCTAATAGTAAATGATCTTTATACACATGGAAGTTTGTTTTCAAATCCAGCTAAGTTATGTTTGTGTATGCTAATTTAACGTCTACTCGTTCGTTCACACTGGTAGAAAATTACCTAATTTAAAGGCAGTCAATATTTTATTATCGTTTACATTTCAAATAAATGCCACAAGCCATCTAACAACTTTTGTAGGCGATATTCTGTTATGGCTTAGGTAGGTCTGTAGGGCTAAGATTATATTTTTACTTACTAGCTTTTGTTCGCAGGTGCGCTCGCGTCTTTATTTCTTCATTATCGTCCATAAGTCTGAAGCATCAGCAAAGGGATTCCATCCATACATATGGTCGATATTTCTGCTCATCGCGCCAGGTTCTCCTTTTCCTTCATTATGCGAACCGCGAAGGAATGGAATTCCCCCCCCCCCCCCCCCAAGGCAAGAATGAAAAGGCATTATTTGAGTTTGCGTGTACCACCCTAGACCTCATCATTGTTTCTCATTGTTTCATCATTCATTCATCGGTGAAACTCATTCTAATTCGTGTTAAAAACAATAAAATAAGTAGTCAAGTACGAAGGACAATTTTAAGTGCATAAGCGTTCGCGCAGTCTGAAATGCCCTCTCTCGTCCTTATCCCCCGTGGCCCAATGGAGCAGAAACCGCTTCGACTGGCGGAGGATAAGAATGGCCGGCAGTCACTTCCGACCTCAACTGAAACCATTGGCCATCAACATTGCCTAGGTAACTCGCGGGATCCGCCAGTACTCGGTACTTATCAGCGTGAGCTACCTTCAACGCCGAGACTTTGCGCACCATGCGGTAGGTACCTAATTTTAAATGAATCTAACCGGTAACAGCCTCCGTGGTCCAGTGGTTAAGGTGTTTGCCTGTTGACCCAGGGGGCGTGGGTTCGATTCCCACCGGAACCACACTTTGTTTAGTTGTTTCCAGTTTGGTTAGGACATTGCAGGCTTGAATCACCTGATTCTCTGATAATTCCGTGCTTCGGAAGGCACGTTAAGCCGGTGGTCCCGGCTACCATCTGGTAGTCGTTAAAGGAACCACGTCAGAGGCCGAGAGGCGGTTCTGAAGATTTCTGACACCAGGGTGTGCATGGTCGATTGACCGTGACACCTACTCGAAATGATGATGATGATGAATCTAACCGGTGGTTTTTGCGTGATACTTATACAAGCCGATATATAGACAGAAAGGAGAAGAGGCAAAATTTTCTGAAATAGGTGATTTATCATCTTTTTCGATAGATCGATAGATATCCAATCCAGTAAAACTACCAAAAAATATTTAATGTACCTTCAAACTTGGTCCCACTTCTTATAGGTACAAAGATTAGATAATAGTTATTTTTTTTTTATCTTTATCTTTACAAAGTATAAAATAAAGTCGCTTCCGCTGATTGTTCAATTAGACCTTTTAAACTACTCAACGAATAATGCAGTTTTCAGAAATAGAGTGATTAATACATCAAGAGTAAGGTTTAATGTCATTCACTATATTGCACCCATGCGAAACCGGGGCGGGATGCTAGTTGTAAATAAACAATTTCAATTCAAATCCAACAGGAGTAAACTCGTCTCAGTATATGCATGCAGTCTATATGTATAGACAGATATAAATATTTATTCTATTTCTGGAACCGAGTCCATACAATCTACCGCTACGTTTTTGGCCGCAGCACTTGGCGTCGGAACTTCTTCAGAATCTAAATAATTCGTAGATATGTACAGTATGACGTTTCTTACATAACCGTTCATTCTTACGCGCGGCCCTCATACAGGGTGTGTTCTTGGCGTTTGCCAATAAATATTGGAAAGATTTCATGAGCTATTTCTAGTTGCACGTGAGTGTTGCATGGTTGACACGGAACGTGATGTGCCTTTCGCAAGGCCGGTTGGAAGCTGGACGGTTTTCCAGGAATTGCTGGTGTGTTTAATGTTTGCCTACTAATAGAAAGTTACCATATAGCTTCGAAAAATGGCACCGGTAAAACAGCGCACTAATCTAGTTTCGGAGCTGTTTTGTCCACGGTTTCAATAAACCGCGCTAGAACTCACACTCACAAGTCTCGCAATGACGAAGGTACAGTGAAAAGATGCAAAAACTACGCATCACAAATGAAAAAAAAGATGAATTTTCTTACAGTATATGTACCGTTTTTGTCGTTATTTGTAAGCATGCATGATGTTTTGACGCGGGGCCATTATTTAGGCTTCATTTTGTATGAGACTGTGATTCTAGCATTATATTTGATCGAAGCCATGTAGCTATTAGCTGAACAGTTACGGAATGGACAAGGTTAGTGATTATAACTTAAATAAAAACTTGGCCTAGTGTGAATTGCATTAGCACACACACTAAGGGTTCCATACCACCATACAGTAGGTATTTACGAGTTACTACTGCACGTATCTTGGACTTGATTTGCTTTTTATTCTTCTAAATATATACGGACAAATCACACGGATTGAGCTAGCTCCAAAGTAAGTTCGGGACTTGTGTTATGGGTTGCTAACTCAACGATACTATATTTTATAACAAATGCATATATAGATACACATCCAAGACCCAGGCCAATGTGAAAAAGATCATTTTCCATCTTGAGCTGGCCGGGGATCGAACCCAGGCACTCCGTGTCGCAGGCTGGCGTGTTAACCACTACGCCACGGAGCTGTCAAAAATGATGTACGTACCTATAAGTACACTCAAAACCTCCTCTAAGCTACTTTATTAACCAAATTAAGATAGTTTTCTTATAAGGTTAACCAAATTATTTTGAACACGAACACTATATTGCTATTAATTATCTGTGGTTTGACCTCTCATCTCATTAATTAATAAACGGCAACATTGAAAGATTTAACGATAAAAACGCCTAAATAACACGTCTTTTGCAACCTTAGATGGCATATAGGGCTTCCTGTAAGTATAAATTTTATTCTGTTTTTATTGTTTGTTAAAGCGGCAGTGGATATACAAAGTCTGTGAAAATTTCAAGCCTCTACCTATGATGGTTCAGTATATACTGACCATGACAGACGGACGGACATCGGCTAAGAAATAGAGTTACACGAGGCACCCTATGGCTCAATCTGCGTGTCCGTATTAAGTAGGTATGTTTATTTATTTATCAAGCAGTTTATCCGGCGACCCGAGTCATCCGCCCCCGGAAACCAGCTTCTGAATCATCGGTAGACGGACAGATTTCAGAAAGATTAAATTGGTATATGAGTTTTAAGTTGATGGGCAAAGTTTCATACAAATTTTATGTGTGCGGTGTTTAATCTGTCAGTCAGTTTATGTGAATGAATAAAATTAATACTTACAGGAGGGTCCAAGAAACATGTAATTTTGGCGTTTTTCTCGATTGTTTTAGTTATACTAGTAGCTGTATGAGCGGGTACCGTTGTTTGCAAGACTTGCTCGTAGCACTCGCTCACAGCGTGCGAACTCACAATGGTCCTAAGCTGTCCTAAGCACCACATACCAGAATGGCCTTTGTGCCATTTCTGCCATTTTGAAATATATCCAAGAAGTGAATCAACAAAAACATTCTGCGATTATTGAACCGTTTCACAAAATTTCCAGGGAATCTTTGAGAACGACGAAACGAACAACTTTTTGCCTAAACTGAGACGTTTCGCTTTCGCTCGGTCAATAAGAATCCTTATTCCTTAGATACTAATCCTTACTAATATTATAAATGCGAAAGTGAGTTTGTTTGTTTGTTTATTTGTTTGTTTGTTTGTTACGCTTTCACGCTGTGACTACTGGACCGATCATCATGAAATTTTGCATACAAGTTCTCTGGAGTGCGGAGAAGGACATAGGCTACCTTTTATCCCGGGAAAAAGTACTATTCCCAAGGGATCGACATTGACGCGGGCGGAGCCGCGGGCGAAAGCTAGTAATAAATAAATCATAAAAAAACGTTACGTTTACAACAGGTTGCACCCCGGGAGTGCCGGCAGAAGTGAAAACTCCGCGCGGTAGAAAGAGAGGGGGATATTACTTCTACTCCTTCGCTGCGCCTGCGGTCTCAGGTCACGTGTCGGTCTTACGAATTTTCGATCAGGCCACGTGTCCTGACGCGAGTTTAATAGTTTGAAGTTTTCACTTCAAAAATATTCTCATATAACTTTTTCTGTGACTTCATCCCCCGGCAATCTCTTCTCTCACAGACTTGGAACAATCCCAAGTTATTGTTAGACATTTTTATTTCACTGCTCATTTCTAGGCTGGACTAAGTCGTGCAAATCAGAATAACTAATAACTCATGTCACTTTTCACTTTTCAGTGCGTCAGTTATCTAATTGCAATAAATAAAAAGTAAAAAAACTTTATAAAACAAGCTCTTATGTGTCTACTGCACTGTATTTCACGAGTTATTTTCAAAAAGCACTTTTTTTGATATCCATATTGTCGACGTGCAAAAATAACTAGTCCGCCATATTGGGTGTTCCGCCATACTGAATTTAAAATGACGTTACACAGCTAACCATGCATAGTTATCCAAATTAAACGAGTATACAAAAGTTCAGCTCAATCGGCGGAAGATATCTGCTTCAAAATTGAGTTGTAAGATTCCACTCGAACAAGCATACTTATGGAGATTGTTGAGGGAGGCATATGTCCAGCAGTGGACTTCTTGCAGCTGATATGATGATGATGAAGCATAGTTACATACATACAATGAAAGCTTGTAAAATTCACGTCATTTCAAGGTAAGGATGAGAAAAGAAACCCATAACATCTTTATAATGTTGGTAATAATAATAAGCCCAATGTCTTGCATTTGCATGCTTGCTTTGTGTCCAAACAAAGCAGCAACAGGTTGATGACCTAACTTCTTCTGAATTTCAGGATCTTGGCTCCCGGCCCGCTCCCTTCGCCTTGATATTGGACAAAGTGGTCTCATTTTGGATTCTGGCTGAGACCATATATTAATTTGTACTTTTTAATAAGTTGTCATTTTTGTATGAACCAGGAACAATGCCTTTATGAATTTTTCCTCCTTTTTGTGTATATAAATAATAATAAATAAATATATACGGACAAAACACACAGATTGAGCTAGCCCCAAGGTAAGTTCGAGACTTGTGTTATGGGATACTAACTCAACGATACTATATTTTATAACAAATACATATATAGATAAACATCCAAGACCCAGGCCAATCTGAAAAAGATCATTTTCCATCTTGACCTGGCCGGGGATCGAACCCGGGCACTCCGTGTCGCAGGCTGGCATGTTAACCACGGAGCTGTCATATACATTTATACTTATAATAATATCTACAATAAATACAAATATTATAAATAAGAACCTTACTGAACCGATTTTAAATATTCTTTCTCCCATAAAACGTGTTTGAGCGTTTTTAGGGTTCCGTGCCTCAAAAGAAAACACGGAACTTACTCTTAGGATCGCTTGGTTGTCCGTCCGTCTGTCTGTCTGTCTGTCAAGATTTCTAAGGAACGCGTAAAGGTATCAAGCTGAAAATCATATCAAATACTCAGGTCTACCGTCCTTTGGAGCTGTGAAAAAATCAAACTTCTAAGCCAATGCATAATGCAGGTAAAAAAACACGAAAATTTGCAGCATAATTTTCGTGTTTCTCGACATTCGCAAGGGAATCAAAACCTAAATACCTCCCAAGAATCTTGTAAAATTTGGTAAAAAGTAACGTCTTATAACAGAGATAAAGTAAAAATTGCGAAAAGCATAAATTTTAAGTTATAATAAAAATATTTTTAATCATTTCAAACTTATTATGTGACATACGGAACCCTTCATGCGCGAGTCCGACTCGCAATAAGCCGGTTTTTTTTTTAATAAGGTACTGTATGGTAGCCGTTTGGGATTCCGACTCTGACGTGACCAGTTAAAGCTTCGATTATTTAACTTATGTGTTTTGGCTTGTTAATCACTAGCTGTTTCCCGCGACTTCATCCGAGCGGTTTTTGGTTTTATTATACAGTCTATTCAGAACCCTGGCTCTTGGACCCCGGATTCCAAAACATCTAAATTCAGGATGTAACTGAACACGAACTACCCAAGCGTGGCTTGAAACCGAACGTTCCGGACTTTATAAGGGCTGAAGACTAGCCCTTATCTCCCCAGACCTCAACCCTTTAGACTACCAATTATGGTCAGTTTTAGAGGACATGGCTTGCTCTAAATGATACAGCTATATTAGTCGCTTAAAAAAATCTTTGGAGCAAGCAGTGGCGAAATTTCTAATAAAAGCCAAAGGGGGGAAAAAAAATTTGAAATAAATATTTTTTTTTTTTTTTTGCTCTGTCTTGTATATTATGTACATTTAAGATATAGTAACGTAAAGTTTACATTACTTCATTAACGGAACTTATGGCCGAACTAGGTACAACCGAATTGACAACCTCTTCCTTTTTTAAAGTCGGTAATAAAAGACATTCAAACAAAATACAATTTTTATCAGCACTGAGTCTTTTTTCAAACAGACATTTGATGGATATTGAGCCAGCACTTAGTCTTCTGCTGGAACCTCAGTACAAGGGGAACCAATGTTGTCGTCACGTCCATAAAGAAAATCATCTAATTTTATCTGAGTTTTTCACACGTTTTTCAATTCAACCGTAAAATAATTTCCACAGATAAACACGTTTTGATTCCTCTGGTTTATTAATAAGTTTTATCTGTTGTGACGCTATCAGCATGTGTACGAATGCACAAATGAGTCTCATGTTTAGTAGAATATAACTAATGTCACTATCAAATTACGGGCCTTGGAACTACTAGAGTCTTCTATGATTAAACAATTTATAAAACCTGGTTTTTATCCACAGCTATCCATAGGTTATAAGCTTCTATAAGGACTAAGAGTATACATTTTCATATAAAATACCGACTTCAATGAAACTACTGAACCTATTGATAAAATTTAAATTAGACAAATCGGAAAGCATACCTATTCAAATAAATAAAGAATTTTTCATAAATGGCGGTATTAAGCTGTGCGTGCACTGGACCGGAATCGAAGCGGACGGAGCGGACGGATTTGTTGCTTTGTATGGATTTGTATGGCGCTGCGTGCACTGCATCGGCATTTCCGTGCCGGAGACCGGAATTTCTGCCGGTGACGTCACCGGCATCGGCAGTCGTCAGTGTTGCCGTTCATAAGAAGATCTACCACCTATGGTAGAACTTTTTATATTGGAATATTATTATGAATAACAGAGAATGGTAGAAACCTCATTTCGTAGGAATTCGATTTAGATCATCCATAACTTTTAAATTCATTAGCTAGTCATTCATTGTAGTCTTCCTCAATTACATATGTCGTGAATGAGTAAGACGAAAATACAGAGTGATGAAAATACTGACATTAAAAACAAAGATATAAATCAATGAACATTGGCTGCACGCACGAAAAATGTCACGTTCCAGACCAGCAACAGCAGCAGCAGCAGGAGTAGTAGTAGTATCTATCACGCATCTATCTCTCCCCGTTATCACGTAAAATTATTGGCCGTAAACTGACTTTAGAGTCAACTAATTTTCAGAGTTCCGTAGTAAATAGTGAACCCTTACAGTTTCGCCATGTCTGTCCGTCCGTCCGTCTGTCCGTCCGTGGTTTTACTCATAGACTATAAGTCCTAAAAAGCTGTAATTTGGTACGGATATGTATATTAATCATGCCGAAAAAGTAGTAAAATAAAATATAAGGTTCAAGAATATAGTGAAGTTCTTCAATTCTCAAAGAATCTATCTTCATCTTGATATAAATCAGCATATAATGTATGAAACTCTCCATAGAGGAGTCTTTTAGAGTTCATATTATGCACCCATATCTTTCTCACTCCAGCCAGAGTAATGATTACCCAGTAAGGTATAGACATCGTAATGATCTAGATCTTAGAATATTTTTTTTTGTGTTTTGGTAAAGACAGACTTAAATATGACACAGACATAATAATGGGACAGGGCAGGTTGGTACAGGTTTAGGTGGTATCTTCTCTATCTCTATTATTATAAACAAAAGTCACCGCCGGTAAATAAAGCAAAGCGTTATGCTATATGTTAGTAACCACTTTATAGGATAGCGCTGTGTGGAGGGTTATACTCCGACCCCAAAAACACGTAAATTAAAAAATTACAATATTGTAACTTTTGCTGCAAAAATGTAACATTTCAGGAAACGAAACGTAACTTATGACTCAAGGGCCCTGGCAACACTGTAAAAATGCCGGTCCGGAATCCGAATGCAGTGAACGCACCACACCGGCGTTTTGAAAATCCGGCCGCTCCGGCCGCTCCGTCCGCTCCGACTCCGGTCCAGTGCACGCACAGCTTTATGAGGTAACAAACATTAAAAAACATAGGTACAAACGAATTGCTAACCTCACCGTTTATGAAGTCGGTTAAAGTTGAATCAGTTAATACTTTTACGTGCGTACTCACGAGTTTATTTACATGGGAATATGATGGATCATCTAGCTGGCTTATACGTTTTGATAGTCACTTCAAAATAGTTTGCACCGTTCGTATGGTTGCCTATCTTTATTTAAGATATATAAAACGTAATGTATTTTGAAGTGGCTATCAAAACGTTGTACACTGAGTTAGCAAATAGGCCGGCTGATCAGTGTTATGTATGAAGATAACATACAAATTTTTATTAACCATACGCATAAGTTTTTCAATTTCACACAAAAACTAACGTCAGGTTAAAAGTTACTTATTGTGAACTGTAATATTAAAGCACCCATGTTCGAATTACTCTTATGCAATATCGTAAGTCTTATTCTATTTCATAACACATCATTAGCCATTGTATGTTTACTATCCTATCTTATACCGTACGAAAACAAACCGATGATTATGATGTGAGCACGTGTGTTTCATCCAACTATAACTGCTTTTAAATGCCAACAAACTATTTAGCAATTCAAATCAATAATAAATAATTCAACATAAACAAACTTACTTCTCGTCTCCCATTATTCTAAAACTTGCAGAATAGTTCACAATATCACAGTCAATTTACAAAGGCTACTATCACATATTTTTTTTAGTAATTAAAGGCACTAAATTTTTCCGCGATGTTTTTATTACGACGACATTATCAGCGCGCGCGTGTGATGCGGTAGATGCGTACGAACTGAGTTGCGACGCGATAGTCAGGAGATACTGCAAGTTTTTCGCGCGCGAAATTTTCTCATATGCGGCTTTTCCGCGAGGTTATATTTAAATTTTCAAAGAGTAAGTAGACGCAGTAGGTTCGTTTTAATTGTTTACACGACTGCCTAAAAACGGAGCGATATCTTTTTAGAGTAGGTACATGTATATATGTAGGAATGAATGTAAGTAATTATGTGTGTATGTGAGTTTTTATTACACTTGAACTTTTTCATGTCTGAACTCTGAACAGATTTGAACATGAGAAGTATCGTTTAAATCCATGCCTCATCGCGAATGACAAAGGCTTTTATTTCTAAATGTTTTCGCGATTGTTACACATAAATCACTTAATACGTTTTATCGCGTTTATTACAATATGTTTACACCTAACGTTTCGAAAACTACAGTTTTCATGGTAGCAGGTAGACTTGACAGGTAGACTCAGTTGAGATTTGTCTGTGTTATAAGAACTGTGCAGATGCAAAACTACCGCCTACAAAATTTATTGATAACGTTCCGGATGTACGCAGTATTTACGCGATAAAACCTCCGTGGATAAAACCGTAATGTGAGGTGATTTAATTTAATGGGTTTAATTCCTTTTTTTGTAGGTCATACGTGTTTTTTTTTTAAACTTGTGTATGTTAAATATACAAATACAGGTTTCACACAGCACCCATAGCATGGTGCCAGCGATGCTGTTTATGCCGCGCGATAAACTATCCTCTGTCATATTACGAAAAACAAAATGGCGATAGCCGTTAAATATCATCGCACGTGCCATTCCACGGAGGCAGGAGGCTGAAGCTTTCAGTTACAGTTAGGCACCAAATAGACGAGCAGCACTTCGCTGTCGACCAGTCAACTGCAAGCTGTCGACAGAGATAACTGCAGCTGTCGAAAAAACCAACGGCATCTGTCGACAGCACGGCCGACAATCTGCTAATATCGGAACGCAACGCGTAGCGGCCATCTTGCCCACTATCCTACATCTTTTCTGTGATTGGTTGATGCCTTGCTGACGTCATGGTCTGACGTTCGTCGCTGGCGCAAATGTAGGTAGTAGTTTGTGCATTACTGTCATTGTGTGAAGACCTGTGCTTATCCTCTCCACTTTACCAGTAATAGAGCCCTTTGTATTTCCCTAGTGCTCCTTGCGTTTTGGAAAATGCCGTATTACAAGTGTTGTGTGTGTAAGTGTTTGCGAAAGGACTCTAGTTATTTACACCGTTAACCTAAAAGTTCTGAGAAAAGACTCAAGAGGTTAGAGTGCCTAAATCGTTACGATTTTATACCATTAGAGAAAGAGATAAACTTAGCGGTTTGTCAAAAACATTTTGAGAAGAGGTTCTTCAGTGAGACTAAACATCGGCCAAACATAAACTAAATAATTGTTTTGTAAAAATTCGAGTTAATAAAAATTACAATAATAATGATAAATGGTATTATTCATTTTCCTTTACCCCCCCCCCCCCCCCCATGTAAATAATGTATGCATGATATACAGTATGCATTAAAAAGCACAATAAGTATATATATGAGTATATTAGTTGTATATCTATATGTGTAGTTATCTATAGATAACATATTAGCAATGGAAATGCACGTGCACGTTTATTCTTTTGCTCCAAACCTTAAATTTAAAAAATAAAATGTCAGTTAAGATATTGGAAAATTAAAAAAAAAACGCTATGGTTTAAATTTTTTGTTCACAGTTGGCAGTCTGATACGTAGTATCTCTTAGTAGTTTGTGGTCGACAGTGTGCGAATCGGGACGACTCCGTGCGCGCGTCTCAGTTCACATTCACCCTGAGGAAGACCTTTGGATAAGGTTGAAACATGTCCGCCTGTAGCTGTACCTGAGTAACCCGTAATTCACATATAAATAAAGCTGTCGACAGCTTGCAGTTGACTGGTCGACAGCAAAGTGCTGCTGTCGGCACTGTTGAACAGCAGCATTTTTGCAGTCATTGGTGGACTGCATCGGTCGACGTGTCGTTTTCTGCTGCCGAACAGTGTTGGCAGTTGCAGCTTGCAATGTCTACAGCTGCAGTTGGTTTTTTCGACAGCTGCAGTTATATCTGACGACTGCTTGCAGTCGACAGCAAAGTGCCGCGTTTGGCGCTTTACATTTTCATTGAAGTTGAGCGACCACGACACAATTTGTTACTTTGGGTTTGTTTGTATAGAATTGCAACAGCGCCACCGGTGTCTCGCGTAGTTCTCAAGTCTATCTATCCATGCAAACCCATACCTAGAGAACCCTACCTTGAAACCTATCCTTGGGCTTACACCCATTTCATATACGGAGTCAACAATTTACGTGAGAAGTATATGGAAGAGAAGCATATAACGGCCTCGATCTACCTGTACTTTGATTCCCTGCGTGAAAAAATACTTGTACTTAATTTTAACAGGTATGTGGTGCGAGTTGTGGTAGAGCCACGCTACCAGCAAAATTATTTTTGCTAGTAGCATGAATGGGCCGGCTCGTCAGGGGAAGTACCACAATCTCATATGAAATCGTCGTTTGAGTAAAAGCTGCTTAGGTAAGTTTGAGTGAGTGAGAGAGCCGGAAGCCCACTCTTCCCCCTCCCCCATTTTCTTCCCCTAACTTCTTGAAAGGCCGGCAGCGCTCCTGTCACACCCTGGTGACTAGTATTGCAGTACTCCATAGGCAGCGTTGATCGCTTTTCATCAGATGACTCACTTCTTCGTTTGCTGTCCTATATCATAAAAAAGAGTTCCAACTGCGCCGCTGAAGACCTTCACCCGTTAAGATATCTGACGGAAGGGTGTTGACTTTCGGTTATCGCTAGCGGCTACCCGACACCCTATCACCGTGTAGCGCGTCACAGACATTACTACAAAGTAGTGCTAGTTAAGTAAATTATATTTGTTAGTATATACCTAAGGATATCAGATTAGCCAGCCATGTATGTCGTAAGAGGCTACTATAGAAATCATACAAGCTAAACAAAGCTCATAAACATCAAGACCTCTCCAACCCGTCTGGCCTGCGAGGAGAGTGTAGGCAAAATCCTCTGTCTGCTCTGGCCAAATATGGCTCCGGTAGTACAGAGAGGGTCATGCTCCTGCAGTGGAGATTTAAAAGACCTGATGATGACGATTTATTATTCTTCTATTAATAAAAATAAATTCATTTATTTTATCTCATACAAAATGCGCAAATCAACAATGTTGCGAAATTAATAAATTTAATTGTATGAGAAGCTGTGGTGCCTAAAGTAGGCTTATATAAAACCCTGTCTGTATTATTATAGATCACGGACAAGGCGGGATGACTTAGACCGGTTTTGAAGTGGCTGACAGCAGGCTGCACTCGAAAGGGATGAATGGAAGAAGAGAGGGAAGGCCTTTGCCTAGCATTTTTTTTAAGTAGCGTAATTTATTCTACTTTCAAAAATATATTGTATTATGAATTAGTTTATTAAAATCCGTCCTGCGTCTTCGAACTTTAATGGTCTTAATCTTTGTTAGTTTAAATATTACGTTAAAGTTAAAACTTGATTATTAATGAAAAATAAATTATATTTTCGTGCTATGTGGTTTGCGGTTTTAGCACAATTAAACAAATTAATCTTAATGATCTTTGTTATATGAAAGTATTTTTGATACGATAACGTCTTATAAATCGATGACTGCTGACTGCGCGCACGAAATATTGTCACGTTCCGTGTGCAAGCGAGAGCGCGGAACATGCGTTACAGAGGCCCGATCGGCCTAAGCGTTCGGCTTGTGACGCATCTATCTCTCTTCCACCGTTATCGCGTAAAATTATCGTCCGTAAAACGACTTTACAGATTTTTACCAATAGTACTCGTAATAACGAATTATATTATTAATATAAATATAACCAACCATTGATTAGTGATATTTATAGATAGCCCAGTAGCCAGATCAGCCCTTGATATGCCTGACAGAAGATTCAAAGCAGGTACTTTGTAAGAAGGCTTATTATAGGACTGATGATTACCTTAATGACAAACATATTTGGCTTGAGCCTAGCACGGGAGCCTCTCAACGAATATTTGGTTCATTTTTATTTTATTATTTGACATCCATTCAATACAATTTGACATTAAGTTCAATTTGAATTATGACATGACAATGTAATCTCTAAGCCGTCTGGCCAGCGTGGAGAGTGTAGGCCAAGTCCTGTAAGTAAATATTAAATGACTTGTGACTATTTCAAGAACTTTCTTCATGACCAATCTGATATTATAAAGTTTACCCTTGCAGAGTACATTGTCACGAGTTATCGGTGACACAGCATATAAACATATATATAGATATGTAGTGTTTACATGTACTTATATAAAAATGTGATTATAAAGATCAACTTCGACATTGTCATGACTGCAAATACAACAAAGAATCGAAAATATACAAGTCTAAATCATATTTTGCTTATACTCTCTTTATGGTAAAATGTACTGGAATAAATGGCAATGTACGGGAAAAATGTAAAACAATGATGTTGCTACAATTTAAAGACCTCTGTCTAATGTCTGGACCAATTTTCATAAATGATGTCTAAAAGACATAGTTGGAAAGCCTCCTTTCTATTAAGAAAAACCCCCATCCAAATCTGTTCATCTGTTTAAGAGCTAACATAGCGGTCAAACTTTAAACACGATAGGTGTAAACTATAAACACCTATCGTGTTTAAAGTTTGACCGCTGCATCTGAGGTTAAAAAGTATACTTAAGACGCCTGAAAGTAAAAAATCCAAGCTTTGACTTGACCTTGTTTTCCTGCCATTCTAAATATTGAAAGTCCTTGTCAATCGTCATCAGGTCCTTTTTAGTGTCCACTACAGGAGCACAACCCTCTCTGTACTACTAGAGCCATACTTGACCAGAGCAGCCAGAGGACTAAAAAATACCAATATACGGACATATCAAACAAATTGAGCAAGCTCCAAAGTAAGTTGTGAACTTGTGTCGTAAGATACTATGTAACTCAACGGTACTTTATTTTATTATAGATACTTATATTGTCAGGTCCTAGTCCAGAACCCAGATCAATCTGAAAAAGATCGTTTTCCATCATGGCCTGACCGGGGATCGAACCCGGAAACACTATGTCACAGGCTGGCGTGTTAACCACTACGCCACAGAGCTCGCCGCAATAGTCTATACCAATCTTTCGAAAACATATCCACTCAACTATGTCAAAAAACATTTACAGACTTTACTCACCCATAGCTAAAAAACTTTAGGTCTTTAATAGTCACCTTAATAAAACAAAAAAAAATTCAATCCTCATTCTTTTTTTTCTTTAGGCCTATATCATCCTCGACTGGTAGTCCGGTGGTTGCAGGTACGCGCGTCCATCAACCCGAGCTTCTACTTGCTTTTCTCCCTTTCGTCGAAGTGAGTAGTATCCTAATACCTTCATTTCGTTCCAGATCCAACAAAGTCCTATTTCCTATCCGATAAAAAAATATTGCGATGGGCAGCAGCGTTATAAGAACAAAGAAACAAAGAAACCGCCAACCTGCCTGAAGTGATAATGATGATTCTCTTTTTTTCTAAACTCTAAATTCTATTTTGACGTGTTATCTAATTAAATATCTCTATATATAGCAACCATAGATTTAAAAAAAAAATTTCGTCTCGTACTTCTATGATGGCAACTATGCCAATATTTTATTAATGATAGCTAATTGATGGTCATTAAAATTCAATATTGCTCGTAAAGTTAGAACGTTAGCTTATTTGCGTTAAAACTATATAAATCTTCAAAACATGATTATAGCATGGTTTATTTTCGAGAACATTTCAATTTGGTCACATGACTCTTTCAACTGTACCGTTATGCAAATATCACGCGGAATTCGTGTCACATAAAATGTGCATTTATTAAAATACGTAATAAAGATTGATTACTTTACTTTTAATCAATTTAATTAAGATTATTGCACCTGATTTGCCGATCTTGAGAAACCTAATATTTTCAAACAGGCTGTAACGTTTCATTTTTGGGTAGGTAGATATCTAACTAGATATCTTTTTGGCTAAAAATCTTATCTGCATTCCCGGAGATAAAGTACTTTGGATCTCGAGGTAATTTATAGATCTCTTTAGCTTCTTTTTTATTGATAAAAAACCGGCCAAGTGCGAGTCGGAATCGCGCACGAAGGTTTCCGTACCTATAAAAACGGTAAAAAAATGATGTCTGTTGTATGGGAGTCCCGGTTAAACATTAATTTTATTTTAATTTAATTATTATTAACGTTAATATTAACTAAATATTCTGTGAATAGTTCAAGCGTCTACCTTTTTCCGTTATCAATCAATATCGCGCAAAAACGAGCTAAAATCACGTTTGTTGTATCGGACCCCCCCTTAAATATATATTTTATTCTGTTGTTAGTATTTTTTGTTATAGCGGCAACAGAAATACATAATCTGTGAAAATTTCATCTGTCTAACTATCACGGTTCATGAGATACAGCCTGGTGACAGATGGACGGACTGAGTCATATGAATAGGGTCATCTAGGTTCCGTACCCTTTGGGTACGAAACCCCAAAAATTTTTGTGACAAAGTGTAAACGAATCACAAATCATGGTAAATCTGTAGCTCTTTGGCCGCGACATTAACATTGTACAAAAGCCCTGAGCCGAGGTCGAATATAACGTAACGCGTACGTAACGCGCTTTCATGTTTGTTCAGCTGAAGTAGGGGCCTAACCACGAGTCTTTACTCCCGAAATAGAAGCGATAGGACTGTTTGCTCTGGAAGATAAATCGCTTCAATCAGTGTACTGATAAAGCGTTGCGTCAGATCGGAGTTTTAAAATAGTGTTGTAATGTCAGGCGTTTACATTTTTGCACATATTATATATGCCCTTTGTGCCGATATCGTCCAATGAAGCCCTCATCGCGTGTAAAATTTCCGCTAGTGGTTCTAGTGTAGCGTGAGGTATACCAAATGACATTTAATAAGACTTGTACCTGGAAAAACGCGCATGAAGAAAAACTAGATTTTGGAATTGTATTAAAAATAAGTGTACAAAATTATTAATACCTTTTGTATTAATAATTTACCAATATATTAATGAAGTTGTATTGTTATCAAGTATATCAATGGAGTTGTATAGTTATCAAGTACCAATATACAAAAACAAACATTGTAATGTATGCTAAAATAAGATTTTGAGATTCTGGCACGCCATAAATGCATGGCTATAGGTACCAAGCATTATATAAAGCTCCAAATAAATGTTTTAGGAGGTATATTTTATCTGTTATATAAAAATTAAAGTAGTTACTTGAATATTCAATTCATAACAATCACAGCTTACCTTAGGATACTCAAAATAATCTTAACCAATGAGATTCTAAAGGCTCATGCCGTCTTTGTTTTGCTAGGTAATTGGCTAGATGAGACGCATTTTTTTTTAAATCTAAGGGCTAGACAGTGACAGACCAAGCTTTGAGAACGATTTTGAACCGACTTCAAAAAAACGAGCAGATGATCAATTCGGTTGTATTTTTGTTAAGTACCTCCTAACTCCATCATTTATGAACCTCCGTCTATGAATCGATTTTAATTTTGTTTGTATTTGGAAGGGTATGCTTTCAAATTGGTCCCATCAAAATCGGTTCAGTAGTTTGATTGGAGTCTGTTTTTTATAAGACGGATTATAATTAAGATGCTTATTAATTTTAGTACTTTAGTATTTTTTCCAGTGAGCCATGACATATTTTTTGTTGGATCTAAATAGTTCAGTAAATCGCATACATAACTCTCACTTCGAATAGAAACAAAAATCCAAATCTGATTCTGTGCTATCAATTTGGAGAGTGGCCAAACACCAGTAATAGTGGTCATATAAATACTATGTCGCTGGGGTCGTTGTGCCATTTCGTCTGTTTGTTTGTACACAAAGGTACCTATTCAAATCAACGTTTCTCCATTACGAGCCATATATTTTACTACTCTGTCCAAATTTATGTTATCGCCTTTAAATATGCTCCTTCAAAAGCGATAGACTTAAGCCATCGAATAGATAACTAGTGGTTCTGCGAGAACAGTAGACCTCGCTAGCCCTTACAACCAATATCCACATTTACCCTCCAGTGCTCTAAAATATATCTGTTACTGATATGCTAATTCACTAAAGGATGATTTCCTTCAGTTACTATTTTCTAATCCCCGATGCTCTTAATTAGGTACCAGAGGAAACGGAAATTTAAACCTACATTCCTCTTACCAGAAGACCCAACCAGACCCTTTTTAAGAGGAAACACCAAGCTCGAGAGAATTGAAAAATAGGTATTAATAATATCGATTGATGTCGCGCCGCGTGCCAAAACAAACCCCGCAGAGTGCGATAGAGATAACTGCAATTCGGCCGGAAAATACCTAAAAAAAGTACACAAAATTAACGCTTCGTAGTCCTCTGATTTCATCTCCAAAACTTAACCGATTTAATTTCTTTTTACATTTAAAATTTAAAATAAGCTATGGCTGTGTTTCTGTGTTTTCTGTTTCTTATATAATTGCCCAAATTTGTTTTCTTGATGTTTAAACACAACAGAAATTCGTACCTATTTTTCATGTTTTTGAAGGTTCATATCTCTTTAAATAATTCAATTATGAAAAAAATTAAACATACGGATTTTTTTAGTAAAAAACCATTGCTCTATTGGTAGGTACTATCCGGCGAGGAATCAGGGGACTACTCTTGACAACAAAAAAAATATACAGAAAATCGATTTTAGACAACTGTTGGGCAAATTGCCGACTACACACACGTTCAAGTTTATCGTATAAAAAAGTTGTTCAGACAAATAAGTTGCGTCTTAATGAGAATAACAAAAAAGTCTTATGAAATTTTTGAAATTTTTTTTCAAATAGCTATGCTATGAGTTTTTTAAAGTTTCGGACCCCCATATTTCCGCCATTTTTTTAAATTTCGAAAAACTGGCACGGCAAATAAAATTCTGTATAATTACCAAACCTGCTCACAAAATTTCATGAGAATCGGTTGAGAAATGCGACCTGTAGGCGAGAACAGACAGACAGACAGACAGACAGACGGACAAAAGAATTTTGGGCCAGTCGAAACTGAGACGCTTCGCTCGCTTCGCTCGCTCGGTCAATTAAAATATCAAAACATTTTTAAACGCTTTTTCCGGAATTGATTACAGTAATTCTCGCCGCGAATTCTCATTTATGTGTCCTACCTACTGAATGGAAATTCAAGTTTTAGAAAAAGAAAAAAGCATTGAATCAAATGAGTGAATAAGGTGGTTACTCGATGATATTTGTGGAGTTTTTGGTCAGTAATTCGTTCACAATGATGTTCTTCCTTGTGCGAAG
The DNA here is from genome assembly GCA_947532085.1 of Elegia similella. Taxonomy (NCBI): domain Eukaryota; kingdom Metazoa; phylum Arthropoda; class Insecta; order Lepidoptera; family Pyralidae; genus Elegia; species Elegia similella. The sequence continues at coordinate 24,589,727 of OX383930.1, forward strand.
GCGCATTATCGAGGTGCAAAATCCAACACTTTTCTTTGCACAAATCTGTCCTATTTCGTCAAATATTCTCTCTTAAACGCATAACGCTCAAATAATATTTTTTATTTATAGTTTGATCTTCCGGCAAGAACTCTGAACTCTGAGTGCACAACACCGCGATTACCAAAGAAAACAGTCAACAGATGCAACTTAAACTCCGCGCTAAAATGAAAAAAGTAGTGCCAATTCCACAACAAAAAATAATGATTTGGCCATAAACAAAGCATCCATTCACGATACTTTTTTAACTGAATGTACATTAAAAGAGGAGAACATGAGGCACCATTTAGGTGAGTGACCTGCGTAATCAATTATTACCTAAGTGTTTATTTTAAAATATTTTAAGAGGTGAACTAGATAGTCCTCTCCAATGCCAAAGTTCTCGCTAAAATTTCGAAGCTAATACAGAAATTATCATGATACCTACGTACGATACGTTAATTGTTTTGGGAGTTATGGCAGTAACTATTTAGTACTTAATCTATTGTTATGGCACATAATAAGTATTAAAGTACTATTTTGACCACATACAGGATCCGTAAACAGACAGACATACGGACGTCAACTTTTTTTTTCAAGCAGTTTTTTTTTAAATATGGGATGCTATGAATGCAGTATTAAACTTATTGTCAGGCTAGCTTAATCTGCATGATTTGTCCCTATTAAATTATTTATTTATAATAATAATAATGAAGACAATTTAAGTTCAGTACTTGACCTTGAACACTCACCGGTATGATGAGGCGTGTAAAAAGAGAACCGTAGCACGGTAAAACCGTAGCGTCTACGATTGGTCTACGGCGTAGGCATTCTGAGGTTAATGTACCAAACACTTAGGCATATTTTTAAAAAAACGTAAAAAAAAACGAATACCCGGCTGGTTTTAAACAACCCTTATTATGATTCAATGCATTAGTGGTCGGCTTTGATTATTCATACATTTGTTGCTAATGTCTCGTAATCTTAATAATCATGTAATAAAGGCTAATTGATTGAATTTATTGATCGAAATAATAACAATCGTTTTACTCCACGTGACCGAAAAGAAAGTAATATTTATAATGACAACAATAAAGATTACAATCATATGACGATGATGTCACAAATCGTATCGAGACCGCCGTTTATCGTTCATGGGGACCTAACGTGGTGCACTCAATGATAAGGAGATTTAGAGCTTATAAAAGGGCAATAAAAGATAAGTTGTTGACGTGAAATCACATTATTTTTCGAGTGTTTTATCGTCATCTAAATTATCTGTCAATGATGTAGAGTTGATGATAGTGATATGATATATCGGTATTATTATTATTATTTTATTTATCATTATGCCCTTGTCTAGGTGAGACGTTTCAAAGCGCGCATTCGCTGCTTGCGCCCTCTGCTACTTCTTTAGGCCACATGGACGCGCCTTAATCGCCTTCGGACTGGGGTAGATCGCTGCCAGTACCATAAAGCTCAATATTAAGATTCATAATTCGTTGAAGTCGGTGAACACACCTGATGTGAATGTGACCAAACGCGCGTCGTTCCTACCGGATTTGTTCGGTTTTCCCCTTCGAAGGGGTCGCTGCGCGTAGGTATGTTTTCGATACCGACACGGGGAGCGAGACAGGCCGCCTGCCTCTGTGATATAAGGAAATGTATTAGGAATGCTACGTTCCATTTTATTTGGTCGCATTATTATCTTTACAAGGTGTAGATACTCTGAGACACAAATCCGTGAAGTTGCTTACAAATAATTATTAAGATTAAACAAATAGGTACCTAATGCCAGATTTTCGCCTAAGGCCAATATTTACTGTACAAATAAACGGGACCGGATAAACTACTTTGAAATTTATTTACATTATTTCATTAAAGTTTTAAATTGATTTATATTATTACTCGGTTAGTTCAGTCAATAGTTACTGTCAATGAATTTTTCTAGGCTTTTTTAAACTTTCGCGCTATAAACACATATTTATGTATATAAACGGGACTTAGCACGAACCTTTTATTCGTTAAAAAGAAATACTTTGAAATTTATTTACATTATTTAATGATACGTTTATTACTCAGTTAGTTCAGTCAATAGTCACTGTCAATGAATTTTTCTAAGCTTTTTTAAACTTTCTTTAAACACATATTTATATATTTATGTATATACTTAGCACGAACCTTTTTAACGAAAAAAAGGTTCGTGCTATGTCCCGTTTATATACATAATTATATATTCTAGGCTGCCTACTGATTCTAGGCTATCAAATCCGGATCTAAATATTTGGATCAGGGGCAAGGCACTCGCAACGTCCGTCACGTCACGGAGGAGCAGGGGTGCAAATTTAAAGATTATGACAAAAGAATTCTAGTACAATGACCGCGTACCATATATAATGTTTGAGTTTATACCTATTATCTAATATTCTGCTATGAAGTTTATAAAAAAAACAAACAAAATATGATAAACATGCCTTTATTACTTGTGGAAAACGTACAAATACTGAAATTTCGTGCAAGAAAGTAAAGTTATACAAAAATATTTTTTCTTATTTATATTTCGGAATCCTTTGAAGAAATAATCAAATTATAGACTTCTTCATTTCAAGTCAAAATGGTTATTTCAGCTTTTTTTATACAGTTTATACGATAGACTGATATAGAGTATCAATATAAGCAAAGACTATATAATACTAAATATAAGCCATATCTCAATATGGCTTATATTTAGTATTATACGGAAGTGGTGTATGGCGTCTCAACGCCATACACCACTCCCGATATAGTCAAGTATTCTTTTCATCAAATTCTAGCCAATTATTGGCTTGTTGCACTGCCCGTTGCGAAAAGCCACAAAATCAAATATGAATACATAGTAGTTACAATGTTTCTCATACTATAAGAAACTGACACATGTGACAGTGTTGGCCATTTACACACACAGAAATCAAGCAATTTAACCATGAAATTTGACGGATTTCTTTGACTGAATCGGTGAATAAATGGATCCTTGTAATTAGCTTCTAAACTTTGTTCCAATAGAAAAAATCACATTCAACTTATCGACTCAATTTTTAGAAAATAACTCGACGGTCATCAATTTTTACGCACACTTCTTTAATTATTTGATGCTCATTTTATCAAGTATAAAAGTCACTCACGTGCTATATCGTCGGGATTGCCGACCATGTCTTGAGCTAGTCAGACCATTTTCAAGGCTAGTTAGGGACGCTCGGGGCGGAGTGTCTCTGAGTGGCCTGTTGTTTGTTTCAATTATATAAATGCTCGTTTTATTTATTTTCATTGATTTTAATTGATTACACTGAATTTGCCCATGATGATTAAACAATGATGAAAAGAGTTTAGATTGAGTTCTTTTTTTTCGTTGGAACAGAATATAGTCTGCGAAAAAAGAATGGTCGTTGCGTACAAGGGAACTAACGCTATGATTTTACAGGCTTTTTATTAGCTCCAACTGTAAGTTTACTTGTTTGTAACCAAATTCTTTTAAATTCATTTCGACCCACTTCAAACGGTGTAGACTTATCAAGGACCGATGACAATACAATAATTTGATAATAGCGTGTTAGTTTTTTTAAACTATATTTATATTTTTTTTTACAAGCAATCGCACGCAGTCTATTGTCCCTTTACATAATTGCCTCATGTTAAATCTTTTGCAATGTCATAAATTTTCCTTTGATTTTTCTTCAAACAAATTTTTCGTCAGAGGTGTCATCCACAACTGCTAGTCCTTCGGTTGTAGGTATGGCGATGTCCTCCCATGACCTGGCTTCGTGGTCCAGTGGTTAAGGCCTTTGCCTGTAGACCCGGGGGTCGTGGTTCCCACCTTAACCTTTATCAGATAATCACCCGATTGTCTGTTAAATAAAGATGATCCCGTGCTTCAAAATGCACGTAAAGCCGTTGGCCCGGCTGCCATCTGGTAGTCGTCAAAGGAATCACGTCAGAGGCCTGAGGCGGTTTCGAAGAACTGTCAACAGGGTATGCATGATCGATTGACCGTGTCACATACACGAAATGAACGCCCATGGAACGAAGAATCATAGGGAGCGGCCTTTGTCCAGCAGTGGACTTCTTACGGCCGAAATAATAATGATGATGAAATCTTACGTACCTAGTTCTAGAAAAAACATGCAACGACCATTCTCCTTTTGTACAGAGTATTAAATTATAATTAGCTTCTAACAATCGTCAAGAAATACAAAAAATCTACTTCGATCAAACTACTAGGACCAATTTGAAAGCATACCCGTTCATACAAAAAATATTTTTTAAAATCAGTTCATAAATTACGGAGTTGTGATGTAGAAACATCAATTGAATATAGCGTTACGTACATTTTTATTTCTACAATAATATAACTCAAATAATACCATAATATTGATTAGAAAACGTCATTCAAGGTATACAATCTTATTAACTTCATTATTGTTTAATTTAATAACACAAGCTACACTACATTTATATGTTTGATATAAAATGGTGATAAAACTGGTAATTCATCGCGAACTTGGATCTTGCGAATATTTATTTAGACATATCTTAAACTACTGAACCGATTTCAATGCTCAAAACTTGAAAATTGGACCAATATCACTTACATTCTGAAAACAAAACAGCCCACCCATATTTTTTAGCTTCTTCTTCTTTTGGAGTCGAAATGGTTCCATTTGATTCAATTTCTTTTGACCAATATTTGGCTACGCTGATCGCCGATCGATTGATATTTTAGCTGAAACCGATATTCTTTATATACCTATCTAACTTTTTTTTTATATTTGTAATGAATACTTACTTATGGTTGATCTGATTGGGGTTTTAGAAAATATGTGGTTATACTCGTTTTTAGGTTTCCATACGACCAAGTGCCAAAACGGGAACCGTATTGAATATGCTCAAACAATGGTTATAGAAGACTTGACAAATTAGATTTTTGCCAAATTTTCTCCTGAAACCTACTATGGGTAAGTTTTAAAATAATATTTTGTTGAAATAAAAAAGTTTGAAAATAAAATACACAAGGAAAATTTAACTTAATTGGACTTAGATCTGTACATTTTTTTAAGCAGCGTAACAAGCTTCGTCAAAACTTACAAAAATATAGCAACATGCTATATTTTTGTAAGTTTTGACGAAGCTTGTTACGCTGCTTAAAAAAATGTACAGATCTAAGTCCAATTAATTTAAATTTTCATTGTTGCTTTGTGAATGCGTACCAACATAACCCTATCAGTGTAAAAAACCCATTAGTTGACAGGAAACGATGGCGAGATACCTTTATTTTGTATGAACAATGTTAGTTTTTTATTTTTATTTATATTCAGATTTTTCGAGATTAGTTGTTCTAAACAGTTTTTAATATTGACAGGCTGACCACGGCGATGACCTAAGACATTGACTATACATTTCTTCATACATCTTTTTCGGAATACACCGTGTGGGCGAGTAAAGCATGGGGTAAGTACAAAATAACTCAAGGTTAGATGTGCTACCGATTCTGAATCGGCCCGATCGAAGATAAGACTATACATTTACTTATATCCTAAATAATTAAGAAGGATATATCTTGCGGAAAGGCAGCAAATACATATATCGAACAAAACTTGTGCTATGGTACTAGTTGTACAGTCAGCCAAGGAGATACCTGACCCCGCCATCTACCTATATCTTGAATTTTCTCTTAAACTAAAAGTAATATTAACATGAAAATGTATATTCAAGAAGTCTAAATTAAAATCTTTCTGAATATATATTTTCATATTAATATTATTTTTAATTTAGGAGAAAATTCAAGATATAGGTAGATGGCGGGGTCAGGTATCTCCTTGGCTGACTGTACATAAGAGCGTGCCGACCGAGGCCGCCGAGGTAGCGGCCGCCGTTTCGGACTGTGGAGCGAGAATAGCCCACGGCTCGGCTCTCACAACGGCTGAGAAGTGACACCGCGGAGTTTTTAGTGGCAACACCACATAACCGTACCGGCTTCCCGTAGCTGGTGCGGTATCCGAAGGGATTTTCTTCGCGTTCCAAAAAAAAATGGTACTAGTTGTATATATTGTAAACCCCGAAATCTCAACAAGTCAGTCATAACAACACGTTGTTCGTTTTGATAGATACACTTACTTCCTTTCGGCATGAATACCTATCTTACTTGGCTATGTCAAACTAAAGGAATAAATAACAATATAGATACAAATATATTAAAATTCAGAAATCACTTATTGTTTTTTTTTCTTAGAATTTTCCTATTCCAGGATTTGTAATACAGGGTGAAATTTAATTCATTAGTAAACGTTTAAGGAGTAGCTCAGACCACGAATCTGAATAACTTTCATTAACACTCCATTACTCACGCCCCTGTTTGTTACGTAGTTACTCGCGTGTTCTACATACGTAATCTATGTCCCATTCAAAAAAAAAATAATTGTAAACAATGCTTTGACAACTTATAGGCAATCTGTGCAACTGACGGGTACATTTCGCGGAAAATTTAAAAAAAAAAGTCAGTGTTGCCAGTCATTTTTCCATAAAAGTAACGCAAGTTCTCACATTTTCTTTGTATATTTAGCAAGAAACTTCAACTTCAACCCCATTCAAACAAAAAAAGAATTATTAAAATCGTTTCATAAATGACGGAGTTCTGAGGTACGAACAAACATTAAAAAAAAAACAACCGAATTGATAACTTCCTTTTTTTAGTCGGTTGAAAACTATCAAAATCATAATTTCAAGTACCGTACCTACATTAGAAAACAAAATATTTTTTTTACCTAGAATTATTCCCATCTTCAAATATCTTTATCAATATGCATCAAATTGGTCTATCGAATTAAGAAACAAACAATGAAAAAATACTATACTATAATATACAAATAAACACGGTACAAAATAACAAGTTAATAAATATTACATGAAACTCGTTACTCCTTTTTGGCAAATCGGTTACAATAAGTTACAATATTTATTTCGGGGGAAATGACACTGGCAAAATAATTTCATTTATTTGTTCATGCAGTCAGGTTGACATTGTCATTTATACAGAAAAAGAGTACAAAATATAACCTCGTAATAAACGCCATAATCGAAAATAACGATTTCAGTAAAAGTTTATAGGTAAAATCTAGTGACATTCATTTAAAAAGGCGTAGATCATTACAAAGCATTGTTTTAAAGTGTTAGTGTTCGAAAGAATTGTGTGATTGAAGAAATATTTGCCAACAACCGTGTCGAGAAGGTTTGTTTACCTTTAAATTTTTTTTGCTCGGGACAAATTATAGAACATTTTCGATATTTTTTTTAAATAGCTTAGTAACGGAAGTAAATGAAAATTGTCACTGTACATTCTAAACTACTTTATTTTGAATCAAAAACAACAAAAATACATAGGATTTTACTTATGATTAATCAATAATATCAATATTAGTAAAACATGTCAAAAATCAATAGAAATATCACTCTCAACTTTTATATCCACTTTTTTTTTATTCACTAATCTCCTACTCCTGATTCTAATTGTTTCTGGAATATTCGATATACACTTATATTCGATGTTCAAGACAAATCCACGTCTTGCATGTGTAACATTGTTTTCTGGTCGACTTATTACGCTGTCTGCCACAATCGTAACATTTTCCTACGCGACCACTATTTGATTGAGTTGATGGACCTGCATGTACTTGAGGTGGTTTATTTATGCCCAATCGTATGTTTCTCTTCACTTTTAATGATTTTGGAATATGTTCAATACAAATTACATCATCTGCTGAATCAGAATTAAATTGTGAAGGTTGGACCAAGCCGGATGTATTCTCTTTTGTAACTGGTTCAAAATCACTTGTCTCCTGTTCCCTATCAGTTTCATGTGTTGATTCCATTACAAAGTCCTCATCCCTCAGCTCATTTTCCCCCTCACTTGATATTTCATCGAAACATGAACTTCTCCCAACCATCCCGAAATTGCTAATTCTCTCTGAGAGGACATATTTCTGAAAGGAAAGCAATAAAGCAAGGGTTTTTAGCATATACTTTATGTATACAATATTATGAAATAGTTTAAAATATTATACAATAGAAAAAATACGAAAATTAAACACTCACCAAAAAAAGTACTCTCAACAAAATTGTCACGTAATTGCTCGCGCGTTCTACGATCGTAGAATTTTTTATTCCAAGCCATATAGTTTACGACTACGCATGCGTCTGGCAACGCATGAGCACTGATTGTGTTCGTCACTTGCCGGTGGAAGATTACAAGGCAAGTTTTTGACATCTACCCACCTGTTCTACCATCGTAGAACGCGCGAGTAATGGAGTGTTAAGGGACCAACTTCGACATCGTAAAAAAATTATCTGCTCTTTCATACAGAAGTGGAATATCTACTTGGTCAAAATCTATGGAGCAGCTGATTTATTTTTTGCAATTTCGGAGTTGGTCCCATAGTGAAAGTTGTTTAGATTCGTGGCCTGAGTCACTACTTAGACGTTTACTAATGAATTCAATTTCACCTGTATAGTTCCTAGGTACAAAATCACGCGGTATACATCATTATATAACATACAAGTTTACACAGTGCAATTTGGCAGCGTCGTAAGTAAGCAGCTGTACAAATATGAATTCAATCATGTGATAAAAGTAATCATGAAATAAATATATGAATATTAAAAACATAGTGGTGGATTCCTCATAATACTCATGATAAGATTCTTACTGGGGTATTCTTTTCTCATTATTTACCACAAGACGAATACAGGACGTTAGGGTAAACACCACAGAAATATATCAAGATAGAATGGCCAAGTGGGCGGTACACGGTCTCAATCTTGCACGATGGAGCAAGATTTGTTAAACGTTCATCAGTCATCGAAATGAACACATGCTTTATTCCGCGATTTTTTTACTGTAAAAACAGTTTATCGATATGATTCGATTTATTTCTGTGCATGTCACATTACTATTTCGCTAGTAAAGATGTCAAATTGGGGGCGCGGCTTATGCAAAAACTGACACGCGCGTTTCCGTGGCACTATCCTGGCATCCCCGTTCTACCTTGATATATTTCTGTGGTAAACACCTAAATAGGTAGGCGATATAATAAATTCGAGAGAGCTGACATACTGTGCCAACCCCACATGGAAATGTGGGATAAGTTTAAGGAAGATGTTAGGGTAAACACCGTTGTCGCTTAAAGCATTAAATCAGAACTTCAAAATGAATAGCTTTTGATATGGGACCAATGCTGGGTCCATAAAAAAGATGACCGCTTCGTATAAATATTTCGAATACATTTTCGATAATTTTTATAAAATTGCCGAGCCGGTCAAAGACTTGTATAAAAAGGACGACTTTTTTCGAGTTCCCATCATTGGTCCGATAGGAAAAGTTGTTCATTTTGACGGGTAGATTTGATAGTTTGAAGTACAACGGTGTTTACGCTAACACCAACGTATAATTTTACTAAGTATTTATAAAATAATACAAAGAAGTACACAGGTTTAAGGCTACATACACTAAGGTTTTACAGTCACGCTCACAGAACAACAAAGACATTAGATATGGCAAGGGGGCGTGGCACGCGCGCTGACACTGCGCTCGATCAGCTCACTTAAATCACTTAAGTAATTTGTCCCGCGATCGTCAAAGGAAAAAAGTAAAATTTACCTACGTGAAATAAAAATCGAAATACGCCGACGTGTGCTATTCTAACGGATAAAGTGAAAAGTCCTAGTGAAACTACTCACCTGTTTATTAAAAAAAACATACCTTTTAAAGTAAAGTATTGTGTTGCCTTAGTAGTAGGTATGCTTGAAATGAGGCGACGCTGGTTTTCATAGAAATCACGCGTGATAATACTTCTAATGTGTTTGATGTTCTGTGGTGACGCTTACCTCCCGCGCGGAATCCGCGCGATTTATTTTACTATTTAGCGATCCCTTGACACTCTTAGGTCGTGGCCCGCGACGCTTAACAACCGCGCTGGCGAAAGCGTCACTGTAAAACCACCCTTAAAGTGTTTAAATGCAGTTCGTATTTCCGTATTTCACTTCCATATGTATAAAAAGTTGTCCTTTCCACTAATCAGACTTTGTCCATTCATTATCATTTGCACTAAATTTCACTTTAGTCTTAATGCTTTTAATCAACATTTCACTAAATACACATTTTATTGTCTTATTTTTATATCACTGGCACAAAAGTTTAGGTACCGTTTTTATTTAAAATGCAAAGATTTACTTATTTAGCACCAATGTCGTTGTTGTCTTAAATATGTACGTGCTTATCGCAATACTATTTTCTTATTTACTTCATGATGGCAGACCGTGTAGAGTCTAATGATTTGCATCTATTGTTACAACACATGAGTAAAAAAGAATTATTTTCCTTATGCCTTATATATATGAGGTACTGTTTACGACTGGAATGTACTCGTATGTGTATGCACAGGATATTAATCTAATATCACTTCTTTTTTAATGAATTGGTGTTTCAACTGTATCAATAGGACCAAAAACCATAAACAAGGCAAAGTTATTCGTCGCACATGGTGGCCATTTGAGTTGTTCCGATGCTTGTATGCCTTACATGAAAGGCTCGAGACACCAAAATACTTTGCCTCCTCAATACTTACTTCAACATCGTTTGCTTCAGCGATCTACGTAGGTATTACTTTCTCGTTACATATCTCATTAATCTCATCATCTCTTCCTTGATCTCTCTCTGTCTTTATGACGAATATACCATTTATTTGTATATTAGCTTATTTCAAAACGTTACTAAGACGAAACCAGTCCTTTTTTATTCGTATTACAAACGACCCTATATTTTTCATTGCAATTTAATGCAAGTTAGTTGCAAGGTCAACATTTGCCACTCCGAGAACACGACACTTTTACAGTGAACGAACTCGAGAGACTGCTGGAACGACTATGCCGGACCTCCTTGGTAAGGCATTTCCGGAGATGTGTCTTCTTCAGGCGACTCTTCCTGCTCCGTCGCAGCAGTACTGGATCCAGGAAGAAGGATGTAGCGTGCCTCCCTATTTGGAAAGAAGGAAAATATGGGGTAAGAAAAAATTGAAATGTCATATGAACGTATATTCATTCGAAACCCTTAATATTAAATTTATAGGTTGCCAAGATCTGCCTGCCTATTCGCTAACTTAGTGTACAACGTTTTGATAGTCACTTCAAAATACATTACGTTTTATATATCTATAATAAAAATAGTCAACCATACGGAAGCCGCAATGTATTTTGAAGTGACTATCAATAGTTGTACACTAAATTAGCAAATAGGCGGCTGATATAGTTATTTTCCATTTCAGATGTAGACCACTCAGTACATGTTGTAGTTAAGTCGCAGAATTGACTATTTCATAAACGATCCTTTTCATGAAACGACTGCTTTACCTCGCTTGGCGTGGGTCGGCCAAACAAAAGGGGGAGTTGGCCAGAAAAAATAGAATTTCAACATACTCTTTATCCCTGCTATCATGTCAGCATTTAGGCTATAATATGATATCTACGTCAACGCTACTCTGGTTACTTAATTAAATCACTCGTATGTCTATCGTTCTTCGCAAAGAATTAGCGGATAATGAAGACACACTGAATGTCATTTAAAAAAAATACTAAATACGTAAAAGTTCAGTGGAGTAAGGTAATTTCAAGAAATTCACAAAGTACAACCGCCTTTACAGCTAAAACAATAAAGTTCAAATTTATATGTAGATAGATACATATAAACGGACGCTTGGAATTGCGTGACTTACGGCGAAATATGTTGACTTCAAGTTGAACTTTATTAGTATTAATATAGAGGCGATTGAGCTCAGTGAATGTCTTGAAATTACCCTCGATTCTGCTGCAATATTAATGTGGTCTAAGTTACGAAATTACATGAATTTCATATTTTAACTAAATACATCCTTATGGATTAATGGATAGGTCGGGAATACGTATTATATAATTAATTATAACAATAAGTAATAGATGGTTGACTATTTTATAAACGATCAATTCTACGACATGACTACAACATATATTCCATTTACACACCGGCGCGACCCCGTCTATCACTCCCTGTTTCCCACCACATTCTGGACACATTCTGGTCTGACACATGGTCTTTATCTCGTCCGGTCCGGACATGGTCTTTACCTCGTCCGGCTCGGACATGGTCTTTATTACGTCCGGGTCGGATGTGTGTCGCAGAAAGTCCGGCCCGAACTTGTGTCCTGGACGGTCCTTGCCGGTGCTTCAGCATTTTTCTTCTAGGTCTAAATAAAATATCGATGCATAAATAAGTTTTATATAAATTAACTCAATGACCTTTGCCCAGCAGTGGGACAGTTTAGGTTAAAAAAAAAACTCAATGAGGACGACGGGCGTTGTTGATACCACCACTCAAGGGCAGGCCACACCGCCAGTTAGCGAGTAAGCGGCGAGCATCGTTTCGCCTCTTTTCACCTTTCAAGACCCACATCATCATCATCATTATCAGGTCTTTTTAGTCTCCACTGCAGGAGCATGACCCTCTCTGTACTACCGGAGCCATACTTGGCCAGAGCAGACAGAGGATTTGGCCTACACTCTCCTCTCTGGCCAGACGGGTTGGAGAGGTTTCATTGATGTTTATGAGCTTTGTTTAGCTTGTATTTCCTAAGTCGCCTCTTACGACATCCATGGGAAGACTTGGAGTGGTCCTATTCTACACGGCTAAGACCCACATGGCATTCTGAAATGCCGTGCGGGTCTCTAGAATTTTTTTTAAACAGTGGTTCTTGAAAGGTTCATAAGGGCCGCACTGCGAACTACAGAAATATACTTCGTCGCCGGTTCAACGATGCGAACGAAAATATCTGGAGACCTCTACAAAGTTACGAACTCGACGTGAATATAAATATAAAAAGATGTGGAACGATGCTCGTCGCGTGGCTCCCCCCCGCTCGCTCGCTGGTCCATAGTTGTCAGTGTGAACCCACATAGCTCGCCAATGCTTCGCTTAGTTTTTATCATTTTCCTCGCTTCACCCGCCAGTTCGCTCGCACGCTCACTAGCTGGCGGTGTGGCCTGACCTTAACTGGTCACAGTATAGTATGTATAGTCATATACGGCTCATTAGAAATAGAGGTATGACCGATTTTCAATGAGACAATTTTGTATTAGCCGTTGTTACAATATTTTTAGTTTTCGTGCGGAGTCCGAGTTATTCAATCTTACTAATTCATCTAATAAAGCTTACTCAGTGGTTCACACTATTCCAAATTCGTAGGTAGTGTTTTTTTTTCTGATATTTTCTGGCCTAAAACAGAATTTTCATATTTTGTTGTTTTTTTATTGAGCGAGTGAACTTGATAACCAGCTTTATCTGGCTTTGCTTATCATACCTGTCTTAATACAGAGTGCGTTACCCCAGCCGACTAAGTGCTCCTTTTAAGAATTGATAAATGCAAATAATTAGATCATTACTTCGTGTAAATGTCCCCGAAAGTAAATAATTTGACACCCCGCCGTTTCAGAGATAATGAGGAAAATAAAATTCGGCTGGCGTAACGTTACCCCAGCCGACTTTTTTTGATTCCGTCGGTTTATCTGGATAAAAAGTATACACAAAGATAGATTGAATTTGCTCTCAAATGTCCCCGATAAAATTAAATTTGACACCTTTATGGATTTCGAGTTATTTCATTTTCTGCTGCGGTAACGTTTGGTCAATCTCTGTATCTCTGAAACCGTAAGACGCAGAATCATGATTTTTTTTATACGTATAGAACGGAATTTGTCACCATTTGACACCTAGTTATCTTAAATATTAATAATATGGTTTGCGAGTAATAAATATTATTCTGAAAACCATATTTTCGGTTCTAGTTATTAAACGAGGGAACCCTGAAAATTCAAACTAGTCCTAATAGATGCCTCTTATAGAGACATACAAAACATCAAAACTTTCGTCAGCCTAATCCATAGCATTGGCAAGTTATAATGATATTACTGGTTCCAGAAAGCCAGATTCTGGGCTCTCGATTTAAACGAGGAAAATAATACTTTCCTTCCACTTGGCTGATTCCATATTTAAACAATAATTAGACACTTTAACCAAAAATATACATACAAATTTTCAGCTTGATATACTATCGTATATAAGAAATAATAAATAAAAACTAAACCTAGATAATTTTTCCCGATTACCCGACCAAGTTCGAATGTGCATCTAAAAGCGGCCGTACGATACATAACGTATACCTTCTAAAATCTGCACAATAATAATAAGTGGTTGGGTATATTCAAGTAGAAAAATTGTTAGGATTAATTTTAATATTATAAAGACTCGTATTTAATAAGTGAAACCTTAGGGTCAACAGCAGAAACAGCCTCCGTGGTCCAGTGGTTAAGGCGTTTGCCTGTTGACCCGGGGGTCGTGGGTTCGATTTCCACCGGAAGCATACTTTGTTTAGTTGTTTCCAGTTTGGTAGGACATTGCAGACGTGAATCAACTGATTGTCCGATAATAAAGATGATTCCGTGCTTCGGAAGGCACGTTAAGCCGGTGGTCTCGGCTGCCATCTGGTAGTCGTTAAAGGAACCACGTCAGAGGCCGAGAGGCGGTTCCGAAGAACTCTGACACCAGGGTGTGCATGGTCGATTGACCGTGACACCTATTCAAAATGATGATGATGATGATGAATGAAACCTTAGGGTGACTTACAGATTTTCTCTTTCAGCAAAACTATTACTTAAATGGCAATGTCTACATACTAATAATGTAAATAAAATATCTTTTTATATTATTTTTGTTAGAATGATTTTAAGGCAGACCTCTTAAATAGAGGTCTGCCGTCTGCATAATAGATAAATCCAACTGTCACCGTAGTTGGTAATCAGAAACCAACGCAAACAAGGTTATATTTTATAAGGTAAGACTATCAAGAGATAAATAAAAAAAAATCTTGAGTGTTATTTATTTTTGCTGCTCTCGCGTAGAAAGTGTCAGTTTTACAAATTGGGAGTAAAATGTGTATCCATCAACTAGGAAAACGCGTCGTTATTAGCTAAACAAATGAACTAGAAGTCCGTATTTCTTTTTCTATATTATGTACTGCTTGTTTTATTCTGCATTGCTTTATGCGAAGATGTAGGGGACATCTTACAAAGATTTGTTCGAAATCAAAAGTAGTCGGTACCACAGTACAGAGTATCAATACTTTTTTGTGTCCTTCTTTGAAAATAAAAAAATATATATACTAGCTTTTGCCCGCGGCTCCGCCCGCGTCAATGTCGATCCCTCGGGAATAGCTTTTTCCCGGGATAAAAGGTAGCCTATGTCCTTCTCCGCACTCCAAAGAACTTGTATGCAAAATTTCATGATGATCGGTTCAGTAGTTACGGCGTGAAAGCGTAACAAACAAACAAACAAACTCACTTTCGCATTTATAATATTAGTTAGGATTTGTTATTATGCGCGAGCAAAACTAGGGACTATCGCTGCGCTGTCCCGCTCGCGCACATTAGCCAATGAAATTGCTGTTCCGAGCAAGTGCAGTTGAATTTTTTTCTAATTCTATCTAACAAAGCAAGTATTACATACTCGTATTTCCAATATTACCTATAGCTGCCTTTGGTCTTGCAATAATAGACTTGGTCAATCTCGTTAGGAATCAATACATTATAAAGTATAAGTATGAAGGAAATAAGTAATTCCATTATATAAGGCATATATTTTTTTATTAAAACAATTTCCACTCGCCTGTACCATCCAATTTAGAATACAATGCCGTCGAATATAGAAGTATATCTAGTAGTATGCCGCAGCCGCTTTCAGATGCACATCAGAACTTGGTCGGGTAATCGGAAAAAAATATCTAGGTTTAGTTTTTAATTATTATTTCTTATATACGAAAGTATATCAAGCTAAAAATTGGTATGTATGTTTTTCGATAAAGTGTCTAATTATTGTTTAAATATGGAATCAGCCAGGTAAAAGGAAAGTATTATTTTCCTCGTTTAAATCGAGAGCCCAGAATCTGGCTTTCTGGAACCAGTAATATCATTATAACTTGCCAATGCTTTGGATTAGGCTGATGAAAATTTTGATGTTTTGTATGTCTCTATAAGAGGCATCTATTAGGACTAGTTTGAATTTTCAGGGTTCCCTCGTTTAATAACTAGAACCGAAAATATGGTTTTCAGAATAATATTTATTACTCGCAAACCATATTATTAATATTTAAGATAACTAGGTGTCAAATGGTGACAAATTCCGTTCTATACGTATAAAAAAAATCATGATTCTGAGTCTTACGGTTTCAGAGATACAGAGATTGGCCAAACGTTACCGCAGCAGAAAATGAAATAACTCGAAATCCATAAAGGTGTCAAATTTAATTTTATTGGGGACATTTGAGAGCAAATTCAATCTATCTTTGTGTATACTTTTTATTCAGATAAACCGACGGGATCAAAAAAAGTCGGCTGGGGTAACGTTACGCCAGCCGAATTTTATTTTCCTCATTATCTCTGAAACGGCGGGGTGTCAAATTATTTACTTTCGGGGACATTTACACGAAGTAATGATCTAATTATTTGCATTTATCAATTCGTAAAAGGAGCACTTAGTCGGCTGGGGTAACGTACTCCTTAATACAAAGTGCCTGTCTAACAGTAAGGAGCAAGTAGGTAGTAAAAGTGTTTCTGAAATAAGTGACAGCAGCACTGAGGTATAGGTCCAGAAAGATGTTGTAAGACAACAATGTGTCAGTCGTTGCTGCTTGTCAAATATAATCCAATGACAGCTGCTTCAGACCGAACGATTTAGTGCTGCCATCTAGTAGTAGGTAACCCTTTTAGTAAACCCTGATTGAAAAAATCTAGACAGTTGTTTTGACCATTCCTTCTCTCATCCACTTCCCGCATATATAGCGTGTAAATTACCCTATTCCTTGAAGGGGCGACTCATCCTGTCAAAATTAACTTTTCCTATGATACATATGCTTTAAACTAAAATAAAAATATTTTCATACAAATTGCTGAGCCGGCCGAACACTTGTATGAAATTGACGTTTTTTTTCGTGTTTCCAGCATTTGGTCAATGGAGAAAGATGTTCATTTTGACGGGCTTAGTCACCTCATCAAGGAAATTACGGTGGTTAATTTACACGCTATATACCATCCTATGTCCTGCCTGGTCAGTCGAACATTTCAGAAGTTATTAAAATATATAGGTTTTTTTTTTATTATAAATATTGTTTTGGTTCTAGGAAGGATAGAAATAAAAGACAGCAAAACCAAGACTTGTTTATTAAATACCATAGACAAAAGTAACCTTACATACTTTACTATACATATAAACATAACCATACAACACCCCGATACAAATCTACAAGTGATAAAATCTAATTGCATTACTTTACACTATTATTTTATTATATAATCGGGATGTAGAAGGGAAGATCGAAAGTAATAGGAAAATAAGTTCTGCCTTGGATTCATGAGACTAATTTGATGATAATGTATACTTGGCAATGATAACCATTTTTAATTACAATTGCAAAAGGCTTATTTTAAGTTGTCATATCATGTAGAATTCTCGGGTCAAAATTAACCTTATAGTATTAACCTTATAGTCCTAAGATTTTTTTTTCAATACCAGAACATTAAAAGATCTTTCTTAATGTGGCAAAGCAAACATAATTGTCGAAAAAACAAATATAAGAAAGAGCTACTAACATCTAGCTAATAGTGTGTTGATGTTAAGTCTCCAGAATCAAAAACAGTACAAGTTGAAAAATGCGAGTTTTGAGGTTAGAAATCAAAAATGCAGTGATCAATTTTATACACATTTTAATATAAAATGTGTTCGTACATCACAGATATTCGAAAAATGACTTTGTCATTAACAATACAATTTAACAATAACGCTTTACTGCGTGAATATTATTTACAATAACATTTATTGTGATTTTGACCACATTTTTATGGAAACATCAAAATTTTGTACGATACATCAGTCTGTAGTTAAGTTAGCAGTGAGAAAATAGATATTTGTTTTATGTTTTTACAAATATGTTTCTGTAAAATAATTGAGCAACATACCATACTTTTAGTCATGCATTATAAAAATGGGCGGCCTCGCTACTTTTTCGATAATATGTATAATAACAATGATGATAAAATTTAAAATCGTATGATACATATACTGCTCGCCGCTTCGCTGGCCAACTCTGTGTATTTTGAGCCTTAGATTTTAGCGAAATGGTTGAATGAAGTCATAATATACTGGGCTGTATGTTATCACTGATGTTAATGAAAACATTAATTTGTCCATCTTATTCCCAATGCTTATGGTCCGTGCCTCTTATTTTGGTGTCATGAATTACTGCTACAATTGTTATTGTCATTAAAATCATGTATTATAGTCTAATTTTGGGAAAGGTTGACGTGCTTTGGGTTGGGATACATTTTGTGATAATTTAGATAATTTAAAAGTACATAAAATAGATAAAACATTATCAAGAATAGGAATTATGGCAAAGACGATGGCGAGCGTCTCCAGCTACTAACCACTAAACCTTACTGCGAAGAATATAAATAGTGATACTATACTGTGTTACAAATCAAGGTGGAATCCCGGACGTTGACGCCTATACCTCTCTCGCTCTTACATCGTATAGTTATCATACATATTTCTCAAGTTCCACAGTTGGGTTCATTGGCCGATTTTCCATGTTGATTTGGAACACATTTTAAAGTTTTTAACTAAGATATGGTTTAACGTTTCTGAGCTACTGCACCGTCGTCTGGACGGAACCTCTTCATCACGCCTTCTCGCTCAGATCGTATTTCTTTTCTTGTGCATTCCTAAAAAAATACAGATGTTAATATTCTCATAGCTACAAACCCCTGAAAGCATTATAGATGTATATTATTGCCTGTAAATTATACCAACTACTACTGCTAATGTATACGTTTTTCTGACTTAAACCAAAGCTGTGCAAGGTAGTTGATAAGAAAGGAATACCAGTGAGGTAATATGCCTTCCATAACTCCGAGACAACATCTCGCTTAGTTTAAGCTCCTCCTATCAAAGTAGCACCTAGACAAACTACGCAGGAAAAGTAGTTTTTCAAAGAATCTAATAGTTTTTTTTTTTTTTTTTGTTTGGTTGAATTGGCATAAAAAGGCACAAAAAGCATACTTTATTGAATTCTCCAATAATGCTGTCTTTAAAGACTTAAAAAACGAATTATTAAAAACCAATTAAGCGCGCAAGCAGACTGCATTTTTAAGCTTTTCATTGTCTACGACTCTCGCTGATCGTGGCTTTGAAAAAACGAACTTAATACTGTGCCACTAATAAAAACCTTAAGTTTTGAGTTTTACGATTTCGAATACAAGAAATAAAAAGCATGTGAAAAAGCAGACTTTTTAGAAAAAGCGTCGCCTAAACGTCTTTCTGAATAAAGTAATTTTTTGCTTTGGTTAGGTTAGGTTACGTTAGGTCGCGTTAGGTCGCTGAAAAAACCATTTTACTACTCAATCTTTCCGAGCACGGAATATGATTAGATATTAGTTATTACCCAGCACAGCTTTAGGCAGGTTAGGTTCTAGAAACAGTTTTGTCGCGACATGGTGCAATAAATAACCCCTAAATTTTTATCTTACAAAATCATATATACTTTCAATAATATAAATATACACGTAATAAACACTCAATTTCATAGAACTACAAGCAAATGTTAAATAAAAAATAGTTGATATAATATATAATACTAGCTTATTATAATACAGAGGAGTAGAGTAGGTGTCTCTACCTACGAAGCTGTTAAAAAGCCGGATACATACCACGTGCGCACCAAAAAGTATTCCCCTTCACCACTGCTCGTCATTTGCGACCCCTCCTCACTATCCTCACTATTGACTATCATAAATTCCTTCCCCCTTCTGAAATAATCAATCAAAAAAGTTCTATTATCCATTGTTTAGCGTTTCACCCCAAAACTCGTCGAAGCCGATGAGTAGCGTCCAAGCAAAGCGTCCTCTATGGTAATTCTATGTTCTATGGTTCGCAATGGATGGAAAAATATTGTTTGCAATTTTTTTGTGAAATAAATTGTAAACAATATTTTTGTGGATGGTATTCATTCCGTAGTCAATGATTGAGTACGTCGTTCTTGTATTTCGTGTATAAATGGTCCATGTGAAGCCCAAATGAAGCTGTTTTTGTTTGAAGAATTTCCGTCAATGCTCTTTATAAGAATTTTGTCGAGTTTCAGTATTCATTCTGTAGTCTATGATCGAATACTCGTTCTGTTCCTTTTATGAATGGTCTTGTGTTGTTTGAAGAATTTTCGTTGATGCTCTTAATGTAAATTTTGTCAGATTGATGTCGGAAGTCTGAACAATCCTTGGAGTTTCAGTGTTCATTCTGTAGTGTATGATCGAATAGTCTTTCTTATGTTCTTTGTATGAATGGTCCAGATAAATCCCAAATGTAGCTGTTATTGTTTGAACAATTTCTGACGGTACTCTTTTTGAGAATTTTGGCAAATTGATGCCGGAAATCCGAACAATCCTTGGAATCATTTCTCTTAGTACATTTATCCTTTCATTCTTGGCTTATGCGTCAGAGTAGTTTTCTTATTCAGACATTATAATCGATTCCAGCTCATCATGTACTTCATGTTGTCATCGCGACTGTATAATGTTATTAACCAATAAATTTACCTAATTCCTTTGACTTTGACTTCATTTTTCCGTCAATGTTGGTAACTACATCCTCTGTGAAAGCAGAACTTCATTTCTCCGTCAATGTAGTTCTCTGAATATTTGTGATACTCCTGGAACGACATCGATACCAGCGTCGTTTTAAAACTCTGATGGTGTGATATTTTTATATCGTCTCATTAAAAATCTCTGAATTAAAGATCTCTGAATCTCAATCATATTTCTCTCATGCCAAACTTGTTTATTTATGTAGTAGTCCACTTGAATGTCTCATTTAACACCATAAAGTTTATCTTCTTTTTAAATAATAATTTGAAGAAGTATTTGTGTAAAAGCATAGATAGAGTGAAGCGTTAGTGGAAAATTTAAAGCTATGTTAGTTCCACCCACACACACAACACGGAAGTAAGGCTTAACACAATACGATGACGCAAAACTTTGAAATTTAGAAATAGAACACAATGTCGTGTCAAAAATATTACTTGTAAGAAATATATTCGATGATAATGATAACACTTTTATTAAAGTACATAATTCATATTCTAGTTGTGAATTTATAGATGCATTAGCTTATGCCGCGGTTTCGCCCGCGTTAGTGTTGATTCCTCGGGAACAGTACAATTTCCTGGGATGAAAGATACCCTATGTACTTCCCTGGGCCTCAAACTACCTCCATACCAAATGTCATTAAAATTAGTTCAATTGTCGAAGCGTGAAAAGAAGACAAGAGTTGCTTTTGCATTTATAATATTACTAGCTTACACCCGCATGTCCGCCCGCGTCAATGTCGATCCCTCGGGAACAGTACTTTTCCCGGGATAAAATGTACTCTTTGTCCTTTTCCGTACCCCAGATAACGTGTATGCAAAATTTCATGATAATCGGTTCAATAGATACAACGTGAAAGCTTAACAAACAAACTCACTTTCGCATTTATAATATTACATTAGGAAGTTAGGATTAGGATATTAGAATGAGGATTACTAAAAGATGAAGAAATAGTTAGATAAATTGGAGAAGTTTTTCAAAAATACGAAACACTAGCGGGATTTGATTAATGAACAGTAATTGGAACGCACTGAGTTGAAATGATTAATAATTATTATTCTTCTAATCGTTTACTGAAATAAGAATTATATGCAGTATCATAAATCGCAGGATAGATAGATTAAAGAGCGGTATTATCAACTCAAAATTAAGGTAAATATACTCCATGCATTCCAATCACTGCTTAAGGCTCCGTTCAATGGGACAGATGTTGTGATGTTATTTGATCCCAAAGTTTTGATGCTGCTGTTGCATTGCGATTGGCAACTGCTTTGCAAAAGCAACTGCTTTGTATTAAAGCAATGACCAATCATGAGAGATATATAACATTGATAAAGCCAAACAAAATATACAAAACGCAGGAGTTCAAACTTTGGGTGAAGTTTTGGGTACCTTCAGAGATTTGCAAAGGACCTAAACAAAGCACTTAAAACCTCCTTAAGAGGGTATCGTTATACTCTTATTAAATTAAGAAATAAAATATGTTTAAAATTTCAAGCGAGCGGGATTTGAACCTGCGACCTTAAGTCGTACATAGACTTAAGGTCGCAGGTTCAAATCCCACGCGCTTGAATTTTTTACACCACATTTTATTTCTTAATTCAATAAGAGTATATCAAAAAAGCATTATGAATGCAAAATATAACACTTAAAAAATAGGGTAAAGTTAAGTTAAACCACTGTCATGATATGTAATGAGTATATCACTACGGAAATAATACGTCCAACTCTACAACTAATACTTTTGACACGACTACTAACAACAATCCATAAAACATACCTATAGAAGACATAATGCTGCAAAATGAAGAAGATATCGAAGATCAAGCTGAACAGGCCGAGGCCGAACTTCGTAAAGTCGCCGAAGAAAGAGATCCAGTCGTTGTAATTGTATGCGTTGAGCGCCATCTGCAGGATGGATAGAGAACCGCCCACGAAGTCCAAGAAGATGTTGCCGATCGACCAGCCCACTGTTGACTTGCGCTTGTAGTTCATGTACGCCTGGAATTAAATTACAGAAATTAAAAAAATAAAACCGGCCAAGTGTGAGTCGGAATTGTACACGGAGGATTCTGTACCACCATAACATACTTAACTACAAAAAAAAACGCGTTCCCCAGAGAACATAGCTGCATCGAAATACGAAAAAAAATTCGACTCTTCATAGCAACCACCTCTCTATGGAAAGTAATTTCCTTTTTTGGATTTCTTGACTGGTCCGCTGGGGAAAATTATCCAACTGCGGCCGTGGTCCAGTAGTTAAGGCGTTTGCCTGTAGACCCGGGGGTCATGGGTTCGATTCCCACGAGAAGCATAGTTTGTTTCCAGTTTGGTTCGTGCAGCCGTTGGTCCCGGCTGCCATCTGGTAGTCGTTAAAGGAACCACGTAAGAGGCCGAGAGGCGATTCCAAAGAACTCTTGACACCAGGGTGTGCGTGGTTGATTGACCGTGTCACCTACACGAAATCATTATGATGGGCTATTTTCTCTTAAGCATTAATAGAAGAGATTAACTATTTAAGCAATCTTTGAGTATTCAGCCATTAGTATCCTAAAACACAAGTTTACATCTTACTATAAGGCTAGCACGATGTGTGTGATTTGTTCATATATATTTGTTTAATTTATTTTTTTCAGATCATCATCTTTCGTAATGACTCATCATCATCATCATCATCAAGTCGTTTTAGTCTCCACTACAGGAGCATGACCCTCTCTGTACTACTGGAACCATATTTGGCCAGAGCAGACAGAGGATTTGGCCTACACTCTCCTCGCTGGCCAAACGGGTTGGAGAGGTCTCATTGATGTTTATAAGCTTTGCTTAGCTTGTATTTCCTAAGTCGCCTCTTACGACCTCCAAGGGGTGGTCCTATTCTACTCTGCCGGAAACCACACGGCTATTCGTAATGACTACGTTATGTGAATAATAGTGCGAGTTATCTTACCTGCGGGACGTATTTGATGAGAGTGATAGACAGCTTGATGTAACTGCAATAGTTCAGGAAGTCCAGCCACTCCAGGATACTGAACGCAGCTAGTCCCAGCGTCACGATCACGACTCCAAAAAACACCCCTATAATTCCTCGCGCCGTAATGGATACTCTTTGGTCTTCACGCTGGAAATATAATTTTACCATTCAAGGTTTTAGTCACATACAACATGTAAATTTGACCTTGACATTCCCTCAAAGGGTGACGCGAAGAAATAGAATTCCCTCCTCGCATTGCTGTTTCCCGACTCATTCAATTTAGGGATTTTCAAGGCAAGTGTGAAAAGGCATTATTTGAGTTTGCGTGTGCCACCCTAGACCTCATAGTTGCTTCACATCAGGCAAGATAAGAGGTCAAACGCACTCAAATAATTAAAAAAAATCTCAGTTTATCAATATTGTTCATATTACTTTTCTATGGGACTAAAGCTGGAATTCATTTTTTTATACAAATTGCTAGACCAGCCGAACACCTTTGTATGAAAATGTGGAAATTACTTTCGAGTTACCAGCATTGGTCTCTCATAGATAGCTAAAAGCTGAGTGCTCTTTAAGGGTCGGACAGCGTGTTTTTAGGTTTTCGTTTTTGTTTCTTAGATTTAAAGCATTTATTTCTCATACGAACAAAACATTGCTAACTTAAATGAGGACGTAACAAATTGTATACCATAGATAATAGATATACATAGATGACGCAAGTTTTTGTATGGAAACCATGCCTGCCTTCTTTTAACACCTACTGTGACTTCACAGACGAAATTTAGTAATGGTAAATCCAAACCTATTTAATTTTTGGTGTATTGCAGTTAATTATCACGCAACGAGGTATTTTTAGGTCTCGCATCATTGGTCCTTTAAGTATTTTTTCAAATTGCCAGGCTGTGTGTCCCTTTTAAGGAACGAACAGTATTTTCTTAGCATATTGTATAAAATAACATAACTAAGTACCTCGTATAAGAAGCATTGCGTGATGGTGACAAGTGTCGCAAACGAAGCGTGCAGTGAGAAGAATACATCGTTCAACTGGACTGGGTTCAGACCGCGGGGGTGCCGGCTGAAGTACTCGGCCTGAAACAGGTAAAACACTAATTTAATAATTATGATATTGCGACCACAGGCAGTTATTAGGTAGAATGATGATCT
Source organism: Elegia similella (assembly GCA_947532085.1). NCBI lineage: Eukaryota > Metazoa > Arthropoda > Insecta > Lepidoptera > Pyralidae > Elegia > Elegia similella. The sequence goes on from OX383930.1 coordinate 24,614,673, forward strand.
AATCAATTATCACTACACAGGCAGGGTCGCCAAGTAATGAGGCGACTTCATAAGTTAGTGTTAGGGTTGTGGTATAATGTGAATGCACCCTAGCTATGTATCTACATCATATACGTATATCAAATCAATGTAACAGGTTTGACACAATTATAATGGACTAGCTTTCGCCCGCGGCTCCGCCCGCGTCAATGTCGATCCCTCGGGAATAGTACTTTTTCCCGGGATAAAAGGTAGCCTATGTCCTTTTCCGCACTCCAGAGAACTTGTATGCAAAATTTCATGATGATCGGTTCAGTAGTTACGGCGTGAAAGCGTAACAAACAAACAAATAAACAAACAAACTCACTTTCGCATTTATAATATTAGTAAGGATACTTAGAAGCATACAGTTGTTTCCTTTGAGACTCCCGTTTCGCTTCTTATAGGGTAAACTTTGAAGTTTGGCACCAGCGGCACTTTTATATGGATTTCGCCAGCAGCTCCGCCCGCATCAATCTCGATCCCCCGGGAACAGTACTTTTTCCCGGGATATAATGTCCTATGTCCTTTTCTGTACCCCATATAACGTGTGTGCAAAATTTCATAATGATCGGTTCAGTGGTATAGGCGTGAAAGCGTAACAAACTCACTTTCGCATATATAATAAATAAATAAATATATACGGACAAATCACACAGATTAAGCTAGCCCCAAAGTAAGTTCGAGACTTGTGTTATGGGATACTAACTCAACGATACTATATTTTATAATAAATACATATATAGATAAACATCCAAGACCCAGGCCAATTTAAAAAAGATCATTTTCCATCTTGCCCTTGCCGGGGATCGAACCCGGGCCAGCCTGCGACACGAGAGAGTCGCAGGCTGGCCCGGGGCGTGGCGTGTTGACCGCTGCGCCACAGAGCTAGCCACATAAAAGTTAGTCATAATATGAGTTAGAATAACGCAACAAATGTCACTGTCATTTCTTACAAAATGCGCAACGTTTGCCGCTGTCTAGACGAGTACCTTCAATGATTCCTTTTTAACTTTCTTTTTGCTGAACCTTCACGCTTATCTTCCTGCTACGTAACACAATAGCTAGATACTGTTCTATTTACTAAGAGTTTGTAATAGGAACAGAACAGGATAAAGAAGTCCTAGTAGAAACATCGTAGTACCGCTCGATTGTGATAACAAAGAATATTACCAAGCTGTTGCCGAAATAAAGAAAGCTTATCATTATGCGTACTTTTGTAAATTAATCTATACTACTGCACTACAACCAATGATGAGAGGCCTATGTCCAGCAGTGGACTTTTTTGAGGCTGATATGATGATGGTGACGGACCTCACGAGAGAGGCGGCATGGAAAAGGTTTCATGCGTCCTTATACAACAAAGTCCACATACAATATGTACAGTATAAACTGAATAAAATAAATAAAAATACAAGAAGCGTGGTTTTGTAGTTAAATAATGTACGGAACCTTATGTGTGTACGACTTGCACTTGGCCGGTTTTATTTAAAACTTGTTATGTAAAAAAAATATATATAAATGTGTCTTATCAAATCGAGACACAATTACACAAACTACACTAGACATCTTAAAAGACTGACAAATCTTCAATAAACACTTGAAAACAATAAAAGATAAACTGTAATCGGGCAATCCTACTCACAACAGATTAAGATGAATCATTGTAAATGTATAGATTACCGCAAGTGCCACATGCGAACGAGGACTACTTTATTGCATAACACAAAAAATGGAGTTTCTATCGTTTCAGTTGCAGATATTTCCAAAAAAAGGTGTAAGAGGTTATATCGTAACCGCTAAAAACATAATGATAATAAGAACAAAATATTTTCTAAATGGCAATAATGTAAAAAGTAGAAGTTGAACAGCGAATAGCACTGGCCCGCGGAGTTATGGGCGTCCTCGCATTGCTAGGGATTCCCAACGCTTCGGCACTACATTCCCTGGAGTGCGAAAACCTCAATACAAAAGGCGAAAGGCGGCGATATTTGATAATATTAGTACAATTTTAAGCATTAAATCAATTTATATCATCATAATCTATGAACAACTAGATAAAAAAAACATAAGCTTTAGATGGTTTAAAAAATATAAGCCTCTAAACATCTGTATTTTAGCACCATTTTTAACCCAACTAAAGGTAAATAAATATCATTATGAACTGAAGATTCGAATATTATTCTTCTTATCTTATCTTATCTTCGATGGGGCCGACTCAGAGTCGGTAGCACGTCTAACCTTTGGGTTATTTTGTACTTACCCCATGCCTTACTCACCCGCACGGTTTATTCTGAAGAAGGACTGCATGAGCTTCAGAACATCGCCCAGTGAATATTATTCACTTGCGTACGTAGTTTGGCTACTCACAAGTGCTAATAACATATTTTCCATAACTTTATGGAATAGTTTTCTCAAAATTCCTTATATCCTAAAAGACGGAAGGCGCGTTGAATAATGCTCCGGATTTAGGTAAAATCGTCGTCTCATCTCGCTCGCTCGCGTAGCGCCCCCGTTTGATACAGGTGAAACAGCAATTACCCGTTATTATGTCCATCGCCGAGTTCGTGCGGTTCCCAGTCAACTGTTAAAGGCTAAGAAATCAATGTTATGACCAACGAAGCTTTTTCTCTTGAAGATTGTGTAGATCTGGGGGTAGAAGGTAACGGATCACGCCGCGACGCAGATCCAGACAATATTGTAGGAGATCGATCATCGATCGACGATGGTGTGAAAGGTCCACTTGACAATGATGACAAGAATTTACATAATTCAAGTTTCAATTCTTACCTGTATATCCTTAGAGAAGTAGAGGCCACAGTTGAAAAGGGAATACATGGTGAAACCCATGACGTTCAAAGCCAAGAAATCAAAGTTCAGTCCCACGACACTTTTCCTCTTGAAGTTTGTGTAGATCTGGGGGTAGAAGGAGACGGACCAGGCCGCGAAGTAGATCCAGCCCATGATGTAGGAGATCACGTAGATGGCGCGTGAGTACATCACTGTGACGCGCAGGAATACTGTGTCAAGACTGGAATCAAAAAGGAAATTCTTATTTTTTATCCATCGCACTTAAAAAGAATCGGTTTGTCATTCCCCTATTTTCTCTTAAGTCAGTAAAAAATAAGAATTGATATGTGTGTATAATAGAGTAATAATCCTAAACTCACACCTCCATCTATCCAGTTTATATGATCCAATTATGCTGCCAGGGGATATTTGAGGGGTGGTATAAAGACTATACAATTTGTAACGAAAACCTGCCCGATCCTTGAAGGAGTCATTCAGCCCGTTGATATGAACAATTTTTCCTGTTAGACTAATGCTGGGAACTTATAAAATTACATTATCAAACAAAAATTTTCGGCCATCCGTACAATTTGTATGGGCTCATCAAAAAATTGTGAGTTCACAACATTCGTCCCAAAGGAAAAATTGTTCATATCGACGGGCTGAATCACCTCTTCAAGGGTCGGACCGGGTTTTCTAAACATATTGTATATTCCATTAGCGACATAAGGTGCTTCTATACAATCATATACCGCGTGATGTTGAACCGCTAAACTATATTGAAATTTTGGAATAAGAATCCCTAATGAAATATAGAATTGTAAGAAAAAAGCTAAAAATCGAAAAAAAAAAAAATAATTAGGCTTCCCATACAAAGTCACCGATCAGCTGAACGAATTTTGGAAGGTTTTTTTTACGTTATTTACATTTTTTGTTGCAATTCTGTATTCCATTTGAGATTCTGATTCCAGGATTTCAATTTAGTTCAGAGGTTTAAAATCACACGATATATGTATGTTATATATTTTTACAAGCCAATGCTAGTAATTTTTAAATATTTTAATTGTATGCTTGATAGCTTTTCGTTTGTGTTTAGTAAAATTAATACAACCGTATTGTTAGAAACCATATCAAATAGATTACGTGTTAGGAATCCTACTGAAACCAAAACACCTGTCCAATGCAAAGGATGTAAAGACCTTTGTTTTTATATTGTAAATTAGCTGTTACCCGCGGCTCCGCCCGCGTTAATATCGATCCCTCGGGAACAGTAGAATTTCCCGGAATTAAAGATGTCCTTCCTCGGACCTCAAATTCCATGCCAAATTTCATCCAAATTGATTCAATGGTTGAAGCGTGAAACGATGACAGACACAGTTACTTTCGCATATTGGCATGGAAGTATGGATTAACTTTTCGCCCGCCTTGTCATGGATCCGTGACACCTATAACCGCCTTTTCACGGATCCGTATCGAGAGTTATATACAGTTTTCCGTGACAAAGCGGTTATAGATGTTGTCACGGATCGAAGACAAGGCGGGCGAAATCTTGACAAGCCGTGAGAGTAATATTGAAAGTGAGTGCGGAACGCCGCAGGCTCTTGCTACACGCCGATATCATAAGACTTCCCTACTTCCTCATCCGCAGCTGTTTTCGGTTGCTCTTCAGCGATGCTTTAAAGTACTTTAAAGACCAGGGCAGATTAGTTTATACTCTTCATAACCGCCTTTTCACGGATCCGTATCGAGAGTTATATACAGTTTTCAGTGACAAAGCGGTTATAGATGTTGTCATAGATCTAAGACAAGGCGGGGGAAATCTTGACAAGCCGTGAGCGTAATATTGAAAGTGACTTTGGAACGGCGCGGGCTTTTGCTGTTGGTACACGCCGATATCATAAGAGTCCCTTACTTCCTCATCCGCGGCTGTTTCCGGTTGCTCTTCAGCGATCCTTCAAACTACTTCAAAGACTAGGGAAGATTAGGTTATCTTACGCTCGGGATTCTTTTTTAAATTTCACGAATAAAGATGCCTCTTAAGGCAAATTGACACACGTAACATATAACTAAGTATTCAGTCATAATTTTTGCCAGCAGGCCTATTTACTGCCTAGGTATTTTTCCTGTTTTGGTTTTCTTGGACGTTGCCTAGCTAATAAAAAATAAGATATAAGTATAAAAGATATTGACTAAATATACCCTAGTTACAAACAACGATTGCTGTTAGATATGGTTAAATATTATTTACTCGACGTCGCGGTAGCGGGACGTCTGTTCCGCATCCCTCTACCGCGACGTCTGCCGTCGCGTCGGATTTGCCGCGCCGCCTTGCCGCGCCGCACTGCGCATTGCGTAGTCTAGACCTAGACGTGGGGATGCAGGCAGAAATATATATATTTGAATCTATTCATCGATAGACTTTGGAATATCTGTGGAAAGCATTCCGGACAGGAGGAATCAATTAAAGGATTTTTCAAGGTAATGTACAAAGAAGGACTTATAGACCAAGGCTCTGTCTCGCACAGAAAAAATGTATGTATGCAAAAGAAATCGCGAAGGTAAAGTTTCTCAATTTTTTTTACTGTGTTACTCTAAATTCGTAAGTGTGTTAAAAAAATATTGTATGGCCTCCTACATGTAAGGTTGATTTTAAAATTTATCGTAAATGAGTTGAATCAACCTCACTTGTAAAAGTAGGGTAGTTGTGGAAGGTGACGCAAGCCTTGATGCGTAGAAAGGGAATAGGATAACTCAAACAAACCACTGACTAAATTAAAGCATTACAAATGTATAAAATTATTAGGTTTAGGTTGACTGTCTTATTGTTGTAGTCAAGGGCAAGTTTTATAGATGAAAGTGTATAAATAAATAAATATATACGGACATATTTGTCCGTATATTTATATTATATTATATTTATTAAATCACACAGATTGAGCTAGCCCCAAAGTAAGTTCGAGACTTGTGTTATGGGATACTAACTCAACGATACTATATTTAATAACAAATACATATATAGATACACATCCAAGACCCAGGCCAATCTGAAAAATATCATTTTCCATCTTGACCTGGCCGGGGATCGAACCCGGTCACTCCGTGTCGCAGGCTGGCGTGTTGATCGCTGCGCCACGGAGCTAGTATAGTGTTAGGTTAGTGACAGTGGATATATATAATGTTAGTGTTAGGTATTGCGTAGGTATAGTGTTTAGAGTACAGTGTAAGCTTTGATATTCATTAATTTATACAGGGTGTTAACATTGCGGGGGAATGTTAGACCTACTTCAATGTCAACACTGGCAGTTTCACTGATGTTGTTAATACTTTTGTTTTATATCTGGCAATTGTACTGTATGCTAGACTCCTTCGTTCCACTCTGGATTCAGAATATAGCCCTTACCAAATATATATACCACGTGATTTTACACCTATGAACTATATTAAAATCCTGGAATCAAAATCCCTAATTGAATATACAGAATAGTAAGAAAAAAATATTTTAATTCTGTATTCGATTAGGGATCCTGATTCTAGGATTCTAATATAGTTCTCTATTTATCTATAATTTAAAAACTGTGTTCTTGTCGGTGGAATACTCTCCATGTCTCTCGGTTCTCAACCATTCTTTTCACCTCTCCATATGACACAACTCCAGCCTTTTCCTTTATCTCATCCAAATATGCTCTTCTTGGTCTTCCTTTCCCTCTCCTTGTCTCAATTTTTCCCTCTATAATATAGTTCATAGGTACAAAATCACGCGGTATAGTAATATAAAAGAACTGCTTGTTTAATAGTAAACGATATATACTCACTTGACAAAGTCCGGGGGTGTGACATTGAAGGTGACTTCAGAGTGTCCTGGACTCTTGCCATACGCGCAGATATCGTAGGAGTTCTGGACTACGGGGCTCGGATCTTTGGAGCCAGGTATTTGTACTGTTTGAGGCACTAGTTGCAGAATATCTGGGTGCTGGATATGAGCGGTGATTTCTAGGGTGGTGTTGTATTCGCCACTGTGAAAAAAAAACGCAGTTAGTGTCCATACAGAGTATTCGTCATCGGATAGGATCAGCTGAAGAAGGAAGGTTTCTTTGCTCAAAATTAAGAAAAAACTTACAGAAAAACTTTTCTAAAAGTCAATTTTTGTCAGTTTCAATGTAAGGAAATAATCAATACACATAGTGAATAGACATACCAACGTTTATCATACTTCTGAACTAACAACAATAGAACAATGCATAGTTGGATCCGAAATACCAATTGACAAAAATTGTGTTCACCTGATGTCAAACGTAGTATGTTAACTAATTTCAATCATAGAGATTGAAATTAGTTAACATACTACGTTTGACATCATATATATATACCAGGTGTTACAAAACTACGAAATAATATTTAAGGTCCATGATCAGTCCATGATACTAAACAACTATCCCCAGGAAACATACATCGAAAGACAAAAAAAAGTTTTCACCTTCCATAGAAAGTCGATCAGCTGATAGCTTATTTTGTATCGGAGATCGAATTTTTCTTTTCATGTCTCGAAGTTTGTCTCATGGGGAAAATTGTTTAATATTACGTACTGATCATGCCCTTTAAATATTATTTCGTAGTTTTGTAACACCCGGTATAATATAATACAGGGTAGGATTTAAACCTAGCGCGTAGGATTTAAACCTAGCGCGTAGGATTTAACATAGCGCGTAGAACCGATGGCCGATGGGGCAGAAGGGTTCTTGAATGGCGACCACGTATCGGCAAGCGCAGCGTCGGACATCCACCAACTAGATCGTCGGATGACCTGACTAAGGTCGCAGGAAGACGCTGGATGCAGGCCGCTTCCAACCGGTCGTATTGGAAATCCTTGGGGGAGGCCTATGTCCAGCAGTGGAGTTCTTGTGGCTGATATGATGATGATTTAAACCTACCACTTGGTAATCAAATTTCGACGCGTTACTCTACATAATGTCAATGGAACTACTCGACATAACGTCAATAGAACTACTGAGAAAAATATTCTCACTAGTTCCATGGAACTGTTTGCCGGATGCACTAGTGAGAATGATCCAACCTGCCGGCCTATTTACTAACTCAGTATACAACTTTTTGATAGTAACTTCAAAATACGTTATTATATATCTTGAATAAAAATAGTCAAACATACGAAAGCAGCAATGTATTTTGAAGTGACTATCAAATCGTTGTACACTGAGTTAGCAAATAGACTGGCTGGACGTGTAGTATGGCATCAAGTTTAAAACATTCTAATTAGTCTAGTTAAGTTGTAGTGGACCTACTGCTATCTAACGACAACTTTTGGGACTAAGCTTGCCAGAGCCTTTGCCAAAGCGCGTGCCGTCGGATGAGATATCTATTCGAGTAAAATTATAATATCTATGTCTATGTGACTAAGCGTTTTTGAAAATTTGTTTTCAAATTCTCATCTACTTAGAATGTGACTAATTAGAATGTGTTAAAGCATAAAAGTAGATATAACGTATATTGATAAAATGTAACCTGTATAAATTTAATAGCCGAAGTTGCTTTTTATTGTTATTTGTAGTACAAATACGCGTATCTGTTGAAAGTGGCGCGTAACGCCCTCTGTGTTTAGTTGCAGCGTAACTTTTGTTTGTATGAAACGCTGTGGAAACCTCAAAGATGATTCCACCATAGTCTAGACCAGTGTTCCGCAAAGCGTGAGCCGCAGCGCACTTGTCCCGTGATAATTTTTTGGTGTGCCGCGGAAACATTAAACGACAACGAAAATAAATAAAATAAATAAATATATACGGACAAATCACTCAGATTGAGCTAGCCCCAAAGTAAGTTCGAGACTTGTGTTATGGGATACTTACTCAACGATACTATATTTTATAACAAATACATATATAGATACACATCCAAGACCCAGGCCAATCTGAAAAAGATCATTTTCCATCTTGACCTGGCCGGGGATCGAACCCGGTCACTCCGTGTCGCAGGCTGGCGTGTTGACCGTTGCGCCACGGAGCTAGTCATCAAACAGGAGCAAATCAAAGAGAACACCTAAAGATGAATGACGTAATAAGTCCGATCAGGGGTGTCATCCGCAACAGCCTGCCGGTGGTTGAGGTGTGGCATCGGGTACGCGCGTCCGGTCTCCCGAGCTGCTTCTTGCTCTTACTTCCATTTCCTTCCCAAATCCAACAAATTCCTTTCCTTCCTTAGCATAAAAATACTTCCGATGGGCAGCAGCGTCGGAAGCACAATAAGCCAAAGATATGCGCTCGCCAACCCGCCTGCCAAGCATGGTGAATATGGCAATATCCTCCCATGGACCGACGAATCCTTGTGAGAGGCCTCTGTCCAGGACTTCTTACGGCTGGAATCATCATCATCGTCATCATGATGATTCCACCATACTCTAGACATACAACAGCCTCCGTGGTCCGGTAGTTAAGGAGTTTGCCTGTTGACCCGGGGGTCGTGGGTTCGATTCCCACCGGAAGCATACTTTGTTTAGTTGTTTCCAGTTTGGTAAGGACATTGCAGGCTTGAATCACCTGATTGTCTGATAATAAAGATGATTCCGTGCTTCGGAAGGCACGTTAAGCCGGTGGTCTCGGCTGCCATCTGGTAGTCATTAAAGGAACCACGTCAGAGGCCGAGAGGCGGTTCCGAATTACTCTGACACCAGGGTGTGCATGGTCGACTGACCGTGACACCTACTCGAAATGATGATGATGATATTGATCCTTTAACAGGTTATAAAAATCGACATAAAATTTTAAAAGAATGGGGTGTGATTCAAACTTCATTAGTATTATTTCGTGGCACACATTAAAACATTATTGATACTGCAGGTGCACACAACACTGGCCTAGACCACCACAATTCAAATACGTAACTTCCCATACTTCTAATTGCTCCATTTAACAAGTCTCTTTGCGATCTTGCTTTGTTTCTAAGTAGGTACCTACAACTTCCACCGATAAGAAAAGCCGGTTTACAATAACTAAAACCGTTGAAAATCGTTGTTATTACTCGTACTTCCTTTCTCTCATCCGTGCCTGCCAGTTCACACTATTCACACTAATAAATTGATTTGGTAAAGTTCCTACGGCCGGCTGTATGCGTTACGGCGCCCTCTCCCTCCTAAGGATGCACGAAAGTCAAACATTCTTTATTGTTCGTAATGCATTTTTAAAGATGTTATAAATTTTATAGTATCAATGCACTACCCGTAAGGGCAATATAAAAACCCGTAAGGGTAATATAAAAACAACATAGCTTGTTAAATAATTAATTAGTTTTTTTTTTTATGTTAGTAGTATCAAAATTTATGTCATTGAGAAATTCGCTTATGGCATAATAACATTTCTTCAATAATGAAATAGCAGTGTTAGGGATATCAAGCTGAAATTCATATCAATTATTTAGGTCTACTGTCCCTTGGAGCAGTGAAAAAAACAAACTTCTAAACCAATACAATCAAAAGATACAGCAGTTTATGCCGCATGATTTTAGACTAGTTTTCTGTTAATTATGTATATAAACGGAACTTAGCACGAACCTTTTTATTATTTGTTTCCGTTGACGTTTGAGTGAGTCTCTTTGGGACCACTATGGATGTAACTCATTGAAACGTCAACGGAAACAAATAATAAAAAGGTTCGTGCTAAGTCCCGTTTATATAGATAAATATTAGTTTAAAGCGCGAAAGTTTAAAAAAGAATAGTTTTCTGTTGTTGACCAGATACAACACGGCCATTAATGTTTGTACTTACATTTGCACCAATTTCATGAGATGCGTCTCGTCCACCAATATTTGTAAGTCTGTCGTGTCGAGATACATTTTGTCGATTTGACTGTGCGCACTGGGTAAACCTGAAAAAAAAAATTGAATTAAGACAGCATTCAAAAGTTACTATTCCTATATTTTAACCCACTAACATGCTAAACGCTTCTAGGTCTTAAAGATCTAGATTCTGCCAACCGCGCAAGACATAAAAAGACGTGCTAGTATGTAATAGAATAGAATAAATCCTTATTGCAACACATTGACAAACAACACAATATAAAACTAAAACAAAAGAAAATACACAAAGAAATGGAAAATAAAACATCTGTGCTATCAGTGTTACAAAAGGTCTAGGGATACCCTTATCCAGCACTGATTTTCAGCCGTAATGTATATGTTAAACCAAAGTCGCTTATATACGCTAAACGCAAAGATATGTATGCATAATGTATTATTGACTACAGATAATAAAGTGGCAAAAGATTTTTCTCGTCTTCTTGAGTCATTGGCTACTGGTGCTAAATATAAAAGTAGCCAATATGGAGTAGACATTATACCGAGTGATTTTGTACCTCTGAATTATACTGAAATCCTGGATTCAGAATCCCTAATGAAAAATAGAATTGAAAGAAAAAAAAATAGGTATCTTGAAAAAAAGCTTAAAATGGAAAAAAAGGTTAGCCAGCTGGACGAGTTCTATGCAAGGTTTTTTTTTTATATTAAATGTTGAAGTAGGCATTTGTCTCCCATCTCACCTGTAAGTAACGATGAAGACGAAGATGTTACATGCCTATCCAAGCGATACCCATTTATTCTACTTTTGAAGGTCAATTTTAATATTATTTTTTTTTACCTTTTTTTCTTGAAATTCTGTATTTATTAGGCATTCTGATTCTAGAATTTCAATATAGTTCAAATCACGCTGTATATGGGTAGTATTTGCGTTATTTGTAATTAAAATAAGTACGTAAGAAAATGAAAATAAGTACGTATTTAATGTTTGTATTTCAATGACTTCTTAAAATACAAACACTAAATAGAACAAGAGAACTCTGACACCAGGGTGTAGATGGTCGATTAATCGTGTCACCTACTCGAAATGATGATGAATGACTTGTGTTTTGTAATTAGTATTTCAAATATCTGACGCTGAAGTATTTTATATGTTTCATTTCGTTTGCAAGGACGACCTGTGCAAGATCGCAGGGAAACGCTGGATGCAGGCCGCTTCCAACCGGTCATTTTGGAAATCATTGGGAGAGGCCTATGTCCAGCAGTGGACTTCTTGCGGCTGATATGATGATGATGATGATGATTTCGTTTGCGTCTTACTGTTGTATACAACATACCAGTAAGAATTTAATTTCTATCTATTTAAGTTTTAAGTCTTTCGTGAACAGTGCATATTCCGTAAAAAACGGCGTAGCAGAAGCATCGGTATTTCATTCCTAACTCCTGGCAGGCTCCCCACACCGGGCGCCTACCTACATACAGTCCACCGAGGACCCCACGTGGACCAACCAAAACTTCCACTTACCACATGGATCATACTGTTTCCTGCCCATTACAATTATTGAGTCTTTTCCCTTACGGTGTAGACAGAGCTTAGGTTTATGAGACCTAAAAGCCACGTTTAGCATGTCGGCGAGCGTGAAGGTGGGAAACGGAATAAAAATAGTGATGGATTGCTAGCCGCATCACCTACTAATATGATTCCTTAGATTTTCGCCCATTCCCTTGATCGGTTTTTACGATGTGCGCAGGAAAAAGCCGCTGGTACAATCTACGTTTTTTCTTTTCTCCCAGACCAGCATGGATAAATGAATAATCAATCAATGTACATATAATCATACCCCTGCAATGGGCTTTACGAGCAATGCAGTCTTTTTAAGCTTGTCTCTATGAGGGCGTGGGTTCGTATCCCTTCTGACAACATGTAACGTCAGTATTCCACAGTAAAACATTATTTTAAATGATGTAATCTGTGTTTAATTTGCATTTCAAGTGAATGACATTTTGCCATAGAGATGGACCACAGAATAATAATAGTGCAGTAGTTTGACACTTGATCTATACTTCACAACTTGAAATCATTTGGACCACACTTGGACCAACCAAGACGTCCACACTTGAACCAACCAAAACGTCATGGATCATACTGTTTCCTTCACATTACAAAGTATTACGCATAAAAGACAGTAATGTATGTATGTATAAAGAAAACATTGCAATTCCCCGCAAATGTATAAATTAATGTCGGCACGTGTTTTGCATAATACGGCATTCAGCAAGGTCGCTTCGATACACATATTATGCGTGCTTGTCGCATGGGAATCAAACACGTTGCTTACTCTACCATTGTTGAGCCTCAGCACGCGTTGTTTAATAACGAAATCCTTAGTCACCAATTTTGTTATTGTGGTAACATACATACATACATAGTATCACGTCTTTTGCCCTCGCGGGGTAGAGCAGAGGTAGGTGCAGAGCCTAGATCTATAAAACCTGCCACGTTTAGCATGTTGGTGGGCATTAGGTGAAAAAACGGAATCAAAAAAGTGATGGGTTGCTAGCCGCATCGCCTATTAACTTGATTCCTCAGATTTTACCCATTCCCTCGATCGTCTTTTACGATCTGCGCGGGAAGAGAAGCAGCTGGTACATTCTACATGGAGAGGTTCTTGTGACAAGCTTTTATTATATCGAATCCACACTGAAAAAAAAGCCGAAACACGATTGGTGTACCTTGTTTAGTTTAAGAGTTCGGCCACTTTCCGACTCCATTATCAGACCAACGCCACGACTCCATAATATGGTATTGTCATCCGATTTATATATGTATGAAAAATTTCAGCTCAATCGGTAACCGTAAAGTGGATCAAATTTAACTCGCAAGATTTGATTACATACAAACATTGGGACAGGATAAACTAAAAAAAGCTTCTAAAAAAAGTATGTCGTTAGTTACTTATACAGTCGTGTTGCTTATACGACTATGGGTGCTTATACCAGGGTGTGCATGACCATGTCACCTACTCGAAATGATGATGATTGTTGTATTTCAAAGTTATAACAGACTTTTAACAACAAAGGCTTACATGAAGGATTCAATGTCGTTTATGTTTTTATAAATATAGAAGACAAACCTGACTCACTGACTTATATATAAACGCACAGTCGAAACTAATGTACCTAGAAACTTGAAATTTGGTACAGGGGTTCATTTCATGATGTAAGTGAGAACTAAGAAAGGATTTCTCGAAATTCTACCCCTAAGAGTGTAAAAAAGGGGGCAAAATTTACATGGATCAACGTGATTCCTTGGTCAAATTTTTGACTTATGCCGACGAAGTCGCGGGAAATCCTAGTTTCATATAAAATAAGCCGACCATAGTCAAATGGATAAATGACGATAAAAAATCTGCATATAATCATACTTGCGCCTGAGGCTTCACGAATTCACCGGTCAACATCTAAACCGGTCGAAAGAACTGCCAGTGTTCAAACTGATATTCACGCTAAGCAAGATAAGCTTTTGACCCAAGCTCAGGTACCAAAAATAAGTCAAGACATCCTTACATTGAAACTAATTGCCACTCATGTAAATCATCATTATCGTCATGATCTCAGCCACAAGAAGTCCACTACTGGACATAGGCCAAGGATTTCCATATATTTAACATAAGTCAATACTATCTCTCTTCCGTAGGAGCGTATTCCCAGTTGCATCTTCTGCGAGCTCCAGATCGGAGCATAGTATTTACTCTTATATTAACCAATTTTACCTTGAAAAAGTTTACATTATTGTCATATTTTATGGCCAGCTGTTTGTCTAGACAACACGCGCTACGCTACGCCTCATTGGCTACTTTTGTAGCCTAACAGCCTCCGTGGTCCAGTGGTTAAGGCGTTTGCCTATTGACCCGGGGATCGTGGGTTCGATTCCCACCGGAAGCATACTTTGTTTAGTTGTTTCCAGTTTGGTTAGGACATTGCAGGCTTGAATCACCTGATTGTTTGATAATAAAGATGATTCCGTGCTTCGGAAGGCACGTTAAGCCGGTGGTCCCGGCTGCCATCTGGTAGTCGTTAAAGGAACCACGTCAGAGGCCGAGAGGCGGTTCCGAAGAACTCTGACACCAGGGTGTGCATGGTCGATTGACCGTGACACCTACTCGAAATGAATGAATGGCTACTTTTGTTCGAGATGCCAATTTTGTTTTTTTTTTTTTATTGAGGCTTTTGACCCATGCTCAGTTGCCAAAAAGTCCAAACGTCCCTTACATTAAAACTGATCCACTTATAGGTAACTAAGTCAATATTTTCTTTTTTTCAGTTGCATCTACTGCGGTGCGAGCATGAGCTCGAAGGATAGGATTTACTTTTATATATTATTCAAGTTTATGCTCAGCCAGTGTCGTAACTATACCATCTCGGTCCCAAAGGCAAACTCATTTAATGCGGCCCATGAGAGCGTTGAGTTCAACGAATAGCTTCTCATCTTCTTGATGGCTCAGCTTTACCCCATTTACCCCCCCCCCCCCCCCCCCCCCTCTTCGGCTGCTGGCTAGGCCCCCTAGGATACACTCGTGGCATTTTACCAAGTTACTCCACTGTGGCCAGCTGCCTGTCTTGCAAACACGCCACGCCTCATTGAATACTCTTAGATGTTACTCATCATCATTTCGAGTAGGTGTCACGGTCAATCGACCATGCACACCCTGGTGTCAGAGTTCTTCGGAACCGCCTCTCGGCCTCTGACGTGGTTCCTTTAACGACTACCAGATGGCAGACGGGACCACCGGCTTAACGTGCCTTCCGAAGCACGGAATCATCTTTATTATCAGACAATCAGGTGATTCAAGCCTGCAATGTCCTAACCAAACTGGAAACAACTAAACAAAGTATGCTTCCGGTGGGAATCGAACCCACGACCCCCGGGTCAACAGGCAAACGCCTTAACCACTGGACCACGGAGGCTGTTAAGAGGAGATGTTACTACTTCTATTTTTTAATCTCGAGTAATACGACAATTCGTCGAGCTTTTTTAGGAGGAAAACGGCAGTCTTACGAGTAGGTCAAGGAATCAAGTAGAAACGAAAAGGCCTATCTCAGAGGCATATCTATCAATATGACATGGTAAGTGGGAAATGAATATGCCAAAACAGGTCGTTCAAGCTGACCTCGCCTAGAATATGAGATCCAATCACTGCTCAAATTTAACGACAATTGGCCACCTCCGCCCGTCTGGACATTATGAATACGATAATGTGCATTATTACAGAACCTATTGTCCGTTTTGCGAAACGAAAGCAAGTTGTCAATGACACATATATTCGTATAGCTAATAGCACAATGTTATAGTGAAAACAGATAATAGAATATAATAAGCAAGGCATAAAAATGAGGGTTGATGCGGGAGTGGCTGGGAATAGCAACTATATGGGTGATGAAACTGATGGAAGAAAAAGATTTCTGTTCTTTTTCTGTTCATCCCTATTAAATACAATAGAAGAGCAGAAGAAGTAATCTTTTTAGAAACAAAATATTGGCATGCCAATTTTCACTTCTTTTGTTTGACTTGGTCTTATCATTTAAAACACGATGGAACGGAATTTTCTTCTTTCTCTATCGGCCATACCGCTCATTTGAATAAATAGGAAAGCCCATCCAAACTAGATAAAATTTAGCTAATGGGATAAAATCATGATCAAAGAAATAGTCGTGGTAGAGCCACACTCTCACAGAAAATCGACGTCTGAGTAGAAGCTTTACCGCTTCTATGCTTCGTTCGGTGAGTGAGAGAGCCGGAGGCCCATCCTTCCCTCTCCCCTCCACATTTCCCTCCCCCAACTCCTTGAAAGACCGACAACGCACCTGTCACACCCTAGTGTTGCAGTTGTCCATGGGCAGCGGTGATCACTTACCATCAGGTAACCCGCTTGCTTATTTGCCGTCTTATATCATATTAAAAAAAAGTAGACTCCCGAGGAAAAAGGAGTAAAAGGAGAGGGAGGGTCATGTTTAAGAGCATTTGTTAATTCCGGATAGAAAAAAGAAAAGATACATTTCGCCAGACACATGTTTTACAATTTTTTAGAGATAATGCTTTACTTATGGTCAAGGGCTACGGTCAGGTGTTTCATCTTCATCATCATCGGCATCGGGTACGCGCGCCCGGCCTCCCGAACTGCTACTTGCTTTACTTGCTTGATACTTTCATTCCCTTATTATTCCCCAGCTTAAAATGCTTAACAAGGGCAGCAGTATCGCAAGCACAAAACTGCGCTAGCCACCCGCCTGTCAAGTGAGAGAAAGGCAACATCCTCCCATGGCACAAAGAATCCTTGAGAGGCTTTTGTCCAGTAGTGGACTTCTTACTGCTGTAATGATGATAAATGAATGCGTTACTTACCTAATAATAACAAGGCGACGATATGTACAAAACAATAGCTTATCCTATGACTAGATGAGGTGCCCGCAGCCCCGCTGGGGACGAATACTGTGCTACCGCGCGCCATCTTTTCCTGGGATTAACTGAAACAAAGAAAAAAGAAATTGTAATGACATATAATGCCTTATTATAGATACGAGTCCATCCAGGAACACAGGCTTTTCCAGGCAAGCCGGATTTAAAAAAATATAAACCTTATTTCAATTGTGCGACAATATTTTTTGGTTCAAGAGCATACGTTGCGCATTTATGATTTGCGTTGCGCAGTGATCTTTCTACCAAAACTTCATCGTACGTCAAATAAAAATTGTAATTCCAAAGAAATTGCTGTGTTCTATTGCATAAGTATTAAAGGAAAATTCAGATAACAGTTATATATTTCATTATTATTATAAAAAAATATTTTTCATAATGACAAGTGTTGTAGTTGTAGGTAAGAAAAAATGCTCAGAATCAAAAGTTGCACGAGGAAAAATATTAAAAATATTTACATAGTTTATTTTTCGCATGTAGTTTATTGGTCTAGTTACGAAACTGGTCCTTCGAGCCGGATGTGCGCTGACCTATTGACTGGATTTTAAGATGGTCTATTTGCGAGACCAGACCGCACGACCACAGGCACTGCTAGTATTACAATGTACTCAGTTATTGAATATGAGGCTGCGGTTAATACTATGGAATAATCCATTGCATCATTTGGTAATAAATGACATGTAATGCGGATAAATATTTGCAATATAAATTATTTATCTACATACGTTAAAAAGTCGGTGATTCGAAGTCACGTTGGTATTATGGTATCACACTTATGGCGTAAACCTAAGGGACGTGGGTTCGAATCCTACCTGTGGCCGAGTTCTTTTACATCACATATTTTCAATTTTAATAATATTTAATACTTTGTTTAGCTTGTATTTCCTAAGTCGCCTTCTACGACATCCACGGGAAGACTTAGAGTGGTCCTATTCTACTCTCTGATACCACACGGCTATTTCTATTTAATTATTTATTTTAAAAGTGAATATATAACTAAATATTCTGTGAATATTTCAAGCGTCTACCTGTTGCCGTTATCAATATCGAGCAAAAATGTATGGGAGCCCCATAAATATTTAAATTATTCATTTTTTTTTGTATTTGTTATAGCAGCAAAAGAAGTACATGTACTGTGCAAATTTCTAAATTTCTAGCTGGTCTAAGGCTGTTACTAAATATATTAATCATGATATTACTTTTTGCTATACTAACAATATCGTATTAGTGTCGTGTACACAGCAAAACATGCCAAGTGTTTTGTTATTGACCTACGACGCAAGTAAACAGAAGGTGAGCTGGTACTTGCCGCTCAAAACACCTGTTTGCTGAAGGTTTAGCTATAACTAGTATCACATCTTTTTC
Organism: Elegia similella; assembly: GCA_947532085.1. Lineage (NCBI taxonomy): Eukaryota > Metazoa > Arthropoda > Insecta > Lepidoptera > Pyralidae > Elegia > Elegia similella. The sequence goes on from OX383930.1 coordinate 24,633,116, forward strand.
CTTTGCAGGGTAGACAGAGCCCAGGTCTATAAGACATTGTGGCTACATTTAGCATGTTGGAGGGCGTATAGATGGAAACCGGAATCAATAAAGTGATGGGCATCGCCTTTTGATATAATTCCGCAGATTTAAGCCCAATCCCTCGATCGGCTTTTACGATTTACGCGGAAAGAGATGCAGCTGGCACATTCTACGTTTTATCTTTTCTCCCAGACCAGTACGGAAGAAATCAATGGTTGGAATGCACGGTTGAAATCAAAATATTACTATTTGCAATCATCATCATCAGGTCCTTTTTAGTCTCCACTACAGGAGCACGACCCTCTCTGTACTACTTGGGCCATATTTGGCTAGAGCAGCCAGAGGACTTGGCCTACACTTTCCACGCTGGCCAGACGGGTTGGAAAGGTGTCTTAGATGTTTACAAGCTTTGTTTCGCTTGTATTTCCTAAGTCGCCTTCTACGACATCCACGGGAAGACTTGGAGTGGTCCTATTCTACTCTGCCGGATACCACACGGCCTATTTGCTATACTAACTATTAATTTGGCTAGCTCCGTGGCGCAGCGGTCGACACGGGGTGCCCGGGTTCGATCCCCGGCCAGGTCAAGATGGAAAATGATCTATTTCAGATTGGCCTGGGTCTTGGATGTGTATCTATATATGTATTTGTTATAAAATATAGTATCGTTGAGCTAGTTTCCCATAACACAAGTCTCGAACTTACTTTGGGGCTAGCTCAATCTATGTGATTTGTCCGTATATATTTATTTATTTAACAATATCGTATTAAGATCGTGCACACAGCAAAACATACCTATTTGTTTGTTATTGACCTACGACGCACGTGAGTAACCTGTTTGCAGAAGGTGTAGCTATAACAACAACTAATTCAATTGTAACACAGCGATATTGTTTTTCTTTGATAAATAAACAAGGGGAAATATTATTTACAAAATATTCAATGGTCTAACCACAGATATACTTTTAGCAGCCGGAATGCTGCATTTTTAGTTTTATCTAAAAAATGCCCTATTATATTATACTATATAATATGATAATTAAGTGCAACAGCCCAAAAATTGCAAGCACTCAAAGGAAAGGACGTATTTCCTATCAGACTTTTTAACAACGTAAAGTAAGTGTATCTATATCTGTGAATCTAACTCTTTCAGATAAAAATAACCTTCGATCCACTTAAATCCATTGTAAAGATGCATTACCGACATTAACCAAACTACTGGATCAATTTGGATGAAATTTAAATAGGTCCCATAAGATAAATAACCGTCATAAAAAGAGTTCTTCAATTGGGTCCATAAAAACATAAAAAATCTAACAAATTGAGAACCTCCTTTTAAGTCGGTTGAAAATAGATAAATAAAGAAGGCAAGCCTCATGTAAAAAATAAAATAGGGCCACTAAATAAAGAAAATAAAGATTTTTTTTCGCTGATTAACATATTTGAGTCTTTTTTTTTTAATTAGTCTTCAGATACAATCTTGATTTTTGATTGTCTATCGTCAGTCTGTTAAGTGATAAAAAATGTGTGAAACAGAAGAATTAGGTATCAAAACAACAAACTAATATTAGAACGGTTAAGCAAAACACATATTATATTATTAAAACTTCCGTAAGATGACATAATTAAACTCTAAAACATCCAACGGTTTTCTCACATCCATCATGGACACCTGGGAAGGGAGACCCAGGTAGTGCCGGACTCTTACCGGCTAAAAACCTCTTCCGCCACTGCGTCTCAACTTTGCACTTTATGTCGTTTTGTTGTTAGTGACAAAGTTACATGATATTTTGGCTCTAATTAATTATTTATTTGTGAGTGCTATGTTTGTTTCCTGCTAACGGATACAGGAATGTAGTATATATAGTATGTATGTCGAGTCGAGTATTGAGAGTACATATCGCAAACTTTTGTTTGGGGTTTGTACACTCAAACATTTATATAGATATATGTATTTTATTATATGTGATTTTATGAGTTTACTGTTTATTTGTTTATTTTCTTTAGACTATTTATTATGTTATTTACATGAGCAATATAGGTCTTAATGGAGCTTTCTTTGTTTATAATTTCCAATAGGGAGTATGGTTCTAGGTTCAAATTTTGGCATGTTACTTCATGATTGTATCTGGTTTTGTTAAAAATTGGGCACTCTTGTAAAAGGTGGTCGAGGCTCTGTGTCTTAATATTATCACAAGGGCATGTGTCTATATTTATAATCTTAAAACGATTTAAATATTATTAGTCGGTATCACCGACTGCTGGCTACGACTACGACAGACTGTATAGGCTGAAACTTGTCGGTGACGTGATTAAACCGTTGTTTTAGAGTACAAAACACAGTTTAAGAGAAAAAACCAGTGTGGCACTCCGGGGGTACCGATAGAAGGGACGAGGATAATAATCCTCGCTGTTACCGTTACCGTTTCCATCTCAAAAAATGACCAACGCACCTTATGAAGATTTTCACTTCAAAATATATGATGTAAAACATACACTTTTTCTATCGACCAAACAAGCTAACAATAGTGTAAAACTAATTAAAATAGCAATTCCAGTTATTTTATGACATGTCGTTATTCCATACCTCAGATTACAACCTACCAGGGGCGTAACTACCGCCGTATCAATGATACGGGGCCCCGGGCAACAGGGCCCCCAAACGTATGTTGTTTACTCACATATGCTGCTGGGCAGAGGTCGTTCCCATTCCTTTATTAACATCCATATTCTGCGCTTCTATCGACCATTTTTTTTTTAAATTGACCATCCGACGCTTCCTAGGCCTACCTCGCTTTCTGTATGTTACCATCCTCTAGTCTAGACTAGAATACCTATGTACCTATGTTGTTATTTAGACTGTAGTAGACCGAAAAGAAATAGGATTTAAAGATGTTTTCAATATTTTAAACTTTTAAGTAAGAGTGAAGGGCCCCAGACAAATGACGATATAGGGCCCCACTAGAGCAAGCTACGCCACTGCAACCTACCCAACCTAGTGTTATGATTTGAAATTCCTTCGAGCGGCGTCACACATTGGTTTTAAGTCACGTTGGTCAAAGAAATGATGTAGGTACAACCGACGATTAAAATACATGTCGTCACGTTCTGTGAAAATAATTTAATTATAACAACTAGTGCAAGAAGCATTACCTAACTTTGTTACGAATTAAGTCAGCATGGTAGGAAATATTTTTCTTATATTGGCTTACATCGCCATTTAGCTTCGCTGATGGAATAAAACAGCCGGACAAGTGCAAGTCAGAATGGCACACGATTGATTTCGTCGGTATACAATATTAACATAAAACGCTCATGGAACCAAAAAAAGGCTACCAATAACGGTTCGATATATACAGCCCTGTAATAGATAGATGGATAGAGGAGGCTCAGTAACATCGTCCCGATTTTACTCTTTGGGAAACCGAAAAGACATTATATCACATTACTTAAGTATTATTTGTATCTTTAATACCTAATAATGATGTATTAGATATTCCAGAAATTTATCTTATAGCCATAACATTTAAAGAATTTATAGACAACTACAAATTTACTTAGGTCTATTGTGATTCACCGACATTGCTTTATGTGGTTGAAGTTTATGTTTTGCGATGGATGACGATGGTAGCAACCAGAAATAACAGTACTTTAATGAAGCTCTCAAGGAATAAGATCGTAAAAGGTATAATTATGAAAATGACAGAGTGTCGAGTAGGTGTATTATACTCGTACTAAACGTTTTATTATGAAGATGCCAAAGAGCAACTTTAGTCAATACAATTGTAGGAACTGGATTACATTTATATCTCACGAAAAAAAATCTATTGCATTATCATTTTTTAAAACCCTAGCAATGTGAAAATCTTGATAAACTTATTCTTCCATTACATTTGCCCCAGAAATTGTTATTAATAATTTGTGGGGTGGATATTAATAACAATTTGTGAGGCGGCGCTGTCCAGACGATAGCCCATCTGATGAATTGCCCTAGCTGCCCCACTTATTGTACTGTTAAAGACCTAGTTGAAGCGAACGATCGTGCCGTGGAGGTGGCCAAATTCTGGTCATACCTGAAGAATACCTAGCCATTTTGACACAAGAAAAAAAAGAGAATTACCCAAAAAAGAGAAAAACCCATTTAGTAGAGCTGCAAATTAACATATTCGACAAACGAACGAATGCAATATGAATATGATGTATTTACTTCAAATTTAGTGATGTATTTACTTCAAATTTAGAAAGTGTGGTCTATTCGCTAAGGAAAACAATTATTGTTTTTTTTTTTCAAGAAAATTAACATTCCGTCATAGGTCTTTACAATGAGAATAGACAAATTTTTAAGTCTTCTATTTAAGGTTCCGTAACCAAAGGTTCTAAATGCGGGGCCCTATTACCAAACCTCCGATGCCCGTCCGTCCATCAATCTGTCTTGTGCCGCTATCTCTCCTCTCTCTCTCTCTCTCTCTCTCTCTCTCTATTCTCCCACTCCTAATCCCACTTTATGTCGGGTCGATCTTGTGCTGCTATATAAAACAACAAAAAATTAAAACATGCAAGAAACTTGTTTTTTTTTGTGTTACTTCTTGATTCTATCAAAGTTGCTACTCATTTATTACTGACACGTCAAACCACAGATAATTAAGAATAATAGTGTCCATATAAAAGTCGCATTTCATGCGTCCTTCCTTATACATCCATCAGCGTCTACAAAAGCGTGTTTAAGTAGTTAAATATTATACGGAACAGTAGTTAAATATTATACGGAACAGTAGTTAAATATTATACGGAACCGTAGTTAAATATTATACGGAACCGTAGTTAAATATTATACGGAACCGTAGTTAAATATTATACGGAACCGTAGTTAAATATTATACGGAACCGTAGTTAAATATTATACGGAACCGTAGTTGAATATTATACGGAACCGTAGTTAAATATTATACGGAACCGTAGTTAAATATTATACGGAACCGTAGTTAAATATTATACGGAACCGTTAGTACGTGCGACTCGCGCTTGGCCGACTTTATTTGTGTCACACTACTCACTTGTTTCGCTCATGATTAGTGAATAGCATACTTAATGAGTAAGTAGAATGTCACCAATCGCTTGTATGGACGAGTTTTCTCACTACCTCTGGGAAACCTTAAAACATGTACTTATTGGAGTGAAAAGAAACCGGCCACATGACGTTTACTGGCACAATCGGACAAAAACTGGTCAATGGATAAGTGGCAAGTGCAGCTCCGTATCTATGGGGCTAGGTCCTATGCCCCGGGCGGCATATTGTAGGGGACGGTAATATGACATTGTAACATGGGCAGGCAAATTATTACCCGGGCTCCACAATATCATTATTTATGAATTGACTGGATAGCCGCGCGAACTCGGCGATGGACATATTGTCGAGTAATTGCTTTTTCGAGCGAGATGAGACGACGATTTTACCTAGATCCGGAGCATTATTTAACGCGCCTTCCGTCTTTTTGGTTAAAGGAATTTTAAGAAAGCTATTCCATAAAGTTACGGTACGTAATAGAATAATATTGGAATCTTCCGTAATGCTATTTATTTACCTCCAAAGTTAAGTTAAAAATGGTGCTAGTCGTAAAATACCAATTTTTTGAGGCTTATTTATATGTTTTAAACCATTGATTTTTTAATCAAGCTGTATAGAAAAGTACATAGATTATGATGAGATTAATTGATTTAATGCTTAAAATTGTACCAATATTACCAAATATCGCCTCGATTCCCTTTTGGAGCTTAAGGAGCCCAATGACGTACGAGGGGGGGTCAAAAAGTTCGCGGAATGGAGGGGTTAGCGGGGGGTAGGGGACCTGATTTTGATTTTTAACTAATGAGCAACTCTTTGTGAGTATATATGCCAAGTTTGAACCCGATTGTGTCAATAACTTTTGACCTGTCGTCGATCAAACAAGTAAATCCGGAAGAAAAACTTGAACATGGAAAAAAATCGAGTTTCGTGCCGTCATAAAGTTTCTCACTAAGCAAGGAAAACCACCTCAGAAAATTTTGGAAGAAATGTCATCAGTATACGGGGACTCTTGCCCTGGGAAAACCATGGTGTACAAGTGGAATAGCCTTTTCAAGCAAGGCAGAGAGTCTCTTGAAGACGACCCTCGCTCAGGACGGCCGATTGAGGCCACCACCTCAAACATCGTTGAAAAAGTGGAGAATCTTATACTGGAGGATACTCGTTTAAAGAAGAAACAACTTGCAGAAATGGTTGGAGTATCACCTACAACCATTTTAAATATTCTACACGACAATCTTGGGATGTCAAAAGTCAGCGCAAGATGGGTGCCAAGAATGCTCACACCACCACAGAAACAGCTGCGCGTCGAGTATTCAAAGGAGTTTTCAAACCTCTGTAGCCGGCACAAGGAAGGAATTTTTGCAAGACTTGTTACTGCAGATGAAACTTGGGTTCAGCATTATGAGCCTGAGTCGAAGCAAGAGTCTATGCAGTGGCATAAAAAGGGTCAGCCCCCCCCTAAGAAATACAGGGCGTCACAATCGGCTGGAAAAATCATGGCAACTGTTTTTTGGGATACAGAGGGTATTTTACTAATAGATTATAAAGATAAGGGTGTTTCTATAACGGGAGAATACTACGCTAATCTACTGAGACAATTAAAAGAAGCAATCAAGGAGAAAAGGCGGGGAAAGTTGACAAAAGGTGTGCTGCTTTTGCATGACAACGCACCGGTACACAAGAGCCGCGTTGCGATGGCTGCCCTTCATCACTGTGGCTTCGAAATGTTAAACCATCCTCCCTATAGTCCAGACTTAGCCCCCTGTGATTATTTTTTATTTCCCAAATTAAAAAAAGAGCTTCGTGGGAAGAAATTTTTCGGAGATGAAGAAGTCAAGTCGGCGATTTCGGCCTATTTTGAGGACAATGACAAATCATTTTTTTTCGACGGTATCAATAAGTTAATAGAGAGATCTGAAAAATGTATTCGACTTAAGGGGGAATATATTGAAAAAGAAAAATAGTACAGTATTGCATTTCACCTCCCTTCCCCTCCGTTCCGCGAACTTTTTGACCCCCCCTCGTATGTTAGACAAGCCTGAGCGCGGTCCCCACTGAGATATATAACCGCAAGTGGCATTAAAATATCTCGAGGTCCTTCGTGCTTCGGACGGCACTTTAAGCCGTGAGTTTTGGCTGTCTACATTGATGGCAGTCGTTAACTATGACAGTTTCCTTTAGGCAGCTTGAAAAATCTGACACCAGAGTTGGCCTCTTACACACACGAAAAGCATGCATTCACAATAGAGGGGGAAGACACTCTGTGCGGGTTCCGACAGGATTTGAGGCGGCAAGAGTGAGGAGAACATAACAGAAGCGGCAGAAACTCATGTCGCTAGGGGCGGCATTTCAAGTCTTGCCCCGTCTCCAAATATTACTAGATCCAGGGCAAGTGCTACGGGGTCGCAGCTAATTATGCAACGTACGGACTAAACGAGCCGTCGGAATTTTAATACAGGGGCTCCTGTTCTCACGACGCGACGAGACAGTGAAAGACTGTGTTGTTTCGGGTCACCAGATATTCGGTGTATTGGAACGTGACGTGACGTATGGAGTATGCAGTTCGCGATCGAAGCACAGCAAAGATATTTATTACAGTGCAGGATATACAGGGTGATTTTGAACCTCCTAGCTATATTGAAATCTAGGAATCAGAATCCCTAAAGAAATACTGAAAAAACGAAATTTGTCTTTCCATAGAAATTCATCGAACTGATCGGCGACTTTGTATGGGAAACCTAATTTTCTTTTACGTTTTTTACCTTTTTTTCTTGCAATTCTGTGTTCCATTAGTGATTCTGATTCCCAGATTTCAATATAGCTAGGGGGTTCAAAATCACGTTGTATATGTAAGTAGTATCTTTAAATCTTTCATATAAAAAATTGGCTGTCTGTAAAGTTGGTTTATGGACAATAATTTTACGTGATAACTGTGGAAGAGAGATAGATGCGTCACAATCCGAACGCTTAGACCGATCGTGCCTCTCTATCGCTTGTTCCGCGCTCTCGCTTCTACAAGGAACGTGATACTTTTTCGTGCGCGCAGTCAACGATTTATAAGACGTTATCACGTCAAAAAACCGACTTCAATTTATTTATTTATTTTATTTATATATTTGCCCATGCCGGGAATCGAACCCGGTACCCTTCGTGTAGGCTATTGTGTTAACCACTGCACCGTAGACCGTTTTTACTATCTACTTTCAGCCAGGACAGCCTCCGTGGTCCAGTGGTTAAGGCGTTTGCCTGTTGACCCGGGGGTCGTGGGTTCGATTCCCACCGGAAGCATACTTTGTTTAGTTGTTTCCAGTTTGGTTAGGACATTGCAGGCTTGAATCACCTGATTGACCGTGACACCTACTCGAAATGATGATGACTATCTACTTTATAAAGGCACCAATAAATGTCTGCATACCATAATCTTAATTATCTAGACTATTATTTACTTTCGACTACGAGTATTGACATAAGCCCAGAACACATAACGTACATAAGAACTTAGCTTATCTTAAAACATTTGCAAATATATAAAAACTAACTAAAAATATACTTTAGTAAGGTTATACAATACACAAATGCCTAATACATCTGTAAGTTACTGCAGTAAATAATAACATATTTTATGTTCTACGGCATAGAAGTATGAAGTCTCTTTTTTTTTTTTAAATCTATGTTCTACGGAATACGTCTAGTTACCTATTGGCTTATAGCCGATTCTTTGATCATACATCTTTGATTATTGAAATCTGGTAATCAGAATCCCTAATGGAATTCAGAATTGCAAGAAAAAAAGGTAAAAAAACAAACAAATAAATTAGGTTTCCCATACAAAGTCGCCGATCAGCTGGAGGAATTTCTATGAAAGGTTAAATTTATTTTTTCGTTTTTACCTTTTTTTCTTACAATTCTGTATTCCATTAGGGATTCTGATTCCCAGATTTCAATATAGCTAGGGGGTTCAAAATCACGCTGTATTACTATCGTTATTTTTCTAGATGATTACCGTTAAAATTTTAACAGAATAGAAGTACTGGTACTTACCGGTACTTATAATGTGAATTTGATACCGGTAACAAGTAGCGGTAAAATTACCGATAAAATAAACATCTTGTATTTAAGGTAATACAATGACGCATAATTTAAATGAATAAGCTGAATATAATTTACTTATTACTTAGGAAAATTTAATGACTAATTTCCCCGTTCGTGTATTACAAAGGAAAATTGCGTCAATAGGTTTATAAACTTTTAGAGGCGAACGATATATTTACATTTCCTTATCAAGGAACAGTGGCGGGCGTGTGTTACTGTTATATAACATAGTTGCTTTTGGTTAAACCAAAACGAGGTTCTTACATTATTGTTATAAGAGTTATGTAAAAGCCAGATTTAGGCCAATATGTTTCGACCTCACCAAGGGGTCTCCAGGGCGAATGTGAACTACGACGCGCGTACTTCGAGTCTTTCCTTACAAGATATTTTTTTTTATCGTCTATGTACTAGCTCCAACTGAGCTTTTGCTACTTCACCGAGCGTTTGTGCGGATCCAGACGATCTGATGTCAGGCTTAGCTGAGTATCTGGCTTTGTACATAACCAACCCGTATTTCGTTTAATAATAAATCCTGACTAATATTATAAATGCGAAATTGAGTTCGTTTTGTTTGTTTTTTTATTTGTTTGTTAGTTTGTTACGCATTCACGTTGTAACTACTGAACCGATCATCGTGAAATTTTGTATACACGTTATCTAGGGTACGGAGAAGGAGATAGGGTACATTTATCCCGGGAAAAACTACTGTTCCCGAGGGATTGACGCGGGCAGAGCCGCGGGCGAAAGCTAGTAACGTTATAAAAACCTAAAAGTCCTGTTCAAGGCAATAAGTACATGATACGTTATTATGTATGTTATTATTTTTTTGTATTGCCGTGGTACCCGCAGACAAAAACTTTTGGTTTTATGTTTTCCTTAGTCATGAATATAATTAAACGAAGACAAGCGATAAAGATGACGTCACAAAAACGCAGGACAATTTTTACTTACATTTTATACGTCCATGCTTACATGATATTTTATCAATTATAATATCCGTCACTTTTCCCTCATGCAAATCAAAGCAAAATTGCGTCAGAGGCTTATAAAGTTTTAGACATGAGTGATTTATGTACTTTTCCTTATCTAAAAGCCGTTGTGAACGCGTGCTAACTAAAGAAACGTTGATAAAGGAAGCGTCGTAAAAAACGACCGAGCGCATGTTTTATACAAACATAATGTACCATACTGTAATTTATGATTAAAAATTTTATGATGCAATCAGGAATAATTTTCCATCAAATAAGTTTAAAACTCTAAAAAAAGTATGTTTAAATATCTATTCAAACAAGTGATAAAAAATTAAAAAGCAAAACCCTGACACTAAAATCCCTGTATCTTGTAAACGGCTCAACATGACAAAACATGCCTAAGAAACAACCATCGCTAGTAAACCTGCTTTCAAATTTAAAAGAAAAACAATCATATAGGCGTTATATCACGCGTTTAACTCATTCACGGACACTGGGCCAGATACAATAGATATTACAATAGAAGTCTACGTCTACAGGCGGGACGTCCCAGAAAGTGTTAAAAGCTACAGTACCACAGACAGACAGATAGGCACATACCGGTCATGCTTTATCAATTCTTTATTCTAAAGTATCCTATTCGGGTCCTTTATTTTGGTGGGGCTAAAGATGAACTTTTCTCTTAACTCACATTAACATTCATAACGATTTCTACAAAAAAAATAGCTAGATAATAAAAAAGCCATTCATGGCTTTTTAATTATCTAGTATATATATATTTATTTATCTGATAATAACTCATAATTGTAAACATTAAATAAATAATGAATCCCCAGTTTCGTTCTAATATCAGTTAAGATAAGCTAATTAAAAGTACAATTACATGTAATTAGAATCTGCAAAGAACGTGTGGTGTTATCGTTTTAAATATTAATTGCTTTCTTAATTGAAAAATCGAAAAATATTTTAGATCTCACAACATATTTGCAGTTTTCGGATCATTACCTCTACTTGTAACACCGCGTGATTTTGAACATCAGAACTATACTGAAATCCAGGAATAAGAATCCCTTATGAAGTATATAATTGCAAGAAAAAAGGTTTATTTAAATCGAAAGAAACATTTTGGCTTCTTCAAAGTCGCTGATCAGCTGGGCAAATTTCGGTTAAAGGATTTTTTTTTTTCGTTTTTTACCTTTTTTTCTTGCAATTCTGTTTTCTATTAGGGATTCTGATTCCAGGATTTCAGTATAGTTCAGAGGTTCAAAATCACGCTGTATTTGACTAATTACCAAATTTCATGATTCTAAGTCAACACGTAGTACCCTATAGGTTTTGATTCTCTAAGTATATGATAGTTTAATGCGCAAAATATGTGTCATAAATGGACATAAACTTAGACTGTGTTGCCTTGAATTATATTTTCAAACCGCAGACCCCGAGACTGGTACTGACCAAAATCTTTTCAATGGGACGTCTGGTTTAAGGTAAACTAGCTTTCGTCCGCTGCTTCGCTCGCGTTAACGTCGTTCCCTCGGGAACAGTACTTTTTCCGGGATGAAAGGTAGCCTATGTCCTTCTCCGTACTCCAGAGAACTTGTATACAAAATTTGATGATGATCGGTTCCGTAGTTACGTCGTGAAAGCGTAAAAAACAAACATACTTTCGCATTTATAATATAAAAAAATATGGATGTATACTAAATACATTACAGGTTGATGTGGTGGTAAATACGACGGATAATTCATTTAGGTACCTATTTATATTTAAAACGTCTGTATGTACCCGTTTCGATATAAATGTAACTTTATAGATAAAAGTGAAACATACCAGTACGATACCAGATTAACCTGTCTTTACCTGTTAAACTCGTCCCATTTGTTTGTATAATTCAATATTGATTGATTTGAACTGACGTGAATTTCTCGCAGGTAATTTATTTATATCGAATAGGTACATATAAATGCTCCTGCAGTGGAGATTAAAAAGACCTGATGATGATTATATATAAATATACAATATATGTGTAAGTAGTCACTAAACGAGAACTAAAGTTATATTAAGATTGGAAATGGTAAAATTCAATACTAACATTAATCGCGTTTTATAATATAAAAGATAAACATCCCAATCGGAATTACCGATTTTCCGGTACATTTGTACTATTAGTGAAGGGAAAGTATTGGAAATTTAACTGGTAGTATCCTCAAAACTACTAGGGATACGAACCGTCCAAACTAAATCGAGTCCAACAAACCATGTAGGCACGTTACCTACATACATTTTTAGAAAGAATAAACAAGTTTTCTTTTTGCGAAAATTACATTTTTGTGACAAGCTTTTATTATAAACAAATTCCCATTGTGAACTGTTTTCCAAGACAAATTAAATGACTCCCAAACACGATCGTTGTACCTTGTTTAGTTTTAAGGCACCTTCCGACTCTATCATCAGACCAGCGCAGCGCAACGATACGATAATATTGTATTGTCATCCGATTTACACATACATGCAAAATTTCAGCACAATCTGTTACCAGAAAGTGGATCAAATTTAACTCGCAAGATTTGATTAAGTACAGACAAATATCGGGACAGGTGAAACGAAATAAAAGCTTGTTAATTTTTTTATAAAGGTAAAGCAACTTTTTCATATTAGTATATGACAACATTGAATGCCTGGGTGGGCTGTGTAATAAGTACATTTAAAGCTTGATACACCAACTTTCATTAAGTTGACTTACAGTATCAATGCATATGTACGACGTTTTGAAGCCACTTTTGAAATTTCTTATTTAACACTAGCTTTTGCCCGCGACTTCGTCCGCGTGTAATTCCATATAAACTTCACGCTCTATTTCGCCCCCTGAGGGGTTGAATTTCTAAAAATTCTTTCTTAGCGTGGTTGGATGCCTACGTCATAACATCTACCTGCATGCCAAATTTCAGCCCGATCCGTCCAGTGGTTTGGGCTGTGCGTTGGTAGATACGAGTAACTATGTCAGTCAGTCACCTTTGAGTTATTTATATTTAGATGACCTACACGGTACTTGTAAAAATGTATTAACAATGTTTCCTCTTTATAATATGAGTACAGATTTTTTATATAAAATTACGCTTCAATACTACAAAACAACTGTCAAAAGTAATTGAAATATGACTTGTAGAAGGAGAATCTATGGCATTTGAGCAAGTTTGAATCTAACGCCGGAAAAAGAAACAGATACAAACTGGCCTTTACTTCTTAAACGACTGCCAATAAGGAGCATTTATTGATGTACCTATGTGCATATTATGTGAGCTTCTTTATTCCACCATAACTTCTGAAGTTCAAAGGATTTGGACGTTTGAGGTATTGTTAAAATTATTTTCGCAGAACAATCGAGTTTTTATTTTTCTAAAAAAAAAGTTACTAGCTTTTTCCCGCGCCTTTATCTGCGCAATTTATAAACTATACCCTATACAATTCGAATGTAAAACCTTTTACCAAACATTGTTTTGTTTCATCACAATCGTTTCAGTAGTTTTAGCGTGATAAGTAGTATGTTTTACATCCATCCAACTTTTAACAATAAATTAAATATATATTAAAACAACGCATTTTAACAATAAAAATGGTAAATGCAATGTACGTACTTTCCCTTATCAATCACAGATTTGGTTGTGTCGTATCGGTGATAGATAGACGTGTGATTAATGAAAGTACTTAACTGGGATAATTGAAGTCTGGGCTTGACTTTCTTATATATATTCTAAATATTCTTGATATTGTCATTACGTATAACAATATTTACAATATCACAAGCCGATAATTGGACTTGATAAAAGGTATTACAATCAGATGAAATCAAATAATAATTTAGAATCTATAATTTTTTAATTTGCTTTATAATAATTTCATAAATTGTCCTTTGTTTCTATTATAGTATTGTTTATTACTTTTTTAGAGGTCCGTATCTAAAGGCTGCCAAACGGAGCCCTATTCTTAAAGTCTCCGATGTCCGTCTGGCCGGCCGTCTGTCACAGGGCTGTCTCAATCAAACCGTATTATAGGTTACAGAATCAATCGCCAATACAACATAAAGATAATAAAAACAAAATAAAATTGATAATTGATGGGCGGTTCCATACAAGAAACGTGTTCTTTGGCGTTTTTCTCGATTCTGTCTAGGTTGCAGCTGCTTTATTGCTGAGACGTCAAAATCTATAGTGTTCGTGCTCGAAAGATTTTTGTTCCTTATAATAGAGGTAGCTTGGAAGAGGTTTTAAACGTAAAAACGTATACATTAGAATCTCCATAAAATAAATAGGTAAACCATATATATTATAATTCAGTTATATATTATAAAATGTTAAAGTACGGAACCATTGTGTGGCAAAAAAGTTTATATTAATCCTTTTACACAATCGGCGACGAATAGGTAATTAATTATAAAAGCCAAAGGTGCCATTCTAAAGACTACATTACTATAAGTACTTAACTATCACAACTTCATTCATATACATAAATCTTCCTAAAAACCTTCGTAAATACAAGCAAGTTCATCTCTTAATTATAATACCTATACCTCAATGATTGCAGTGCAATAGAAAGTGGGCAAATTCGGAAGTAAGTACAGATTTTATTCATTCCTATATTTATTTTATACATTACATAGGACCATTTTAATCGGTCCATCGACACAGATAACTTATAAGTCAATAAAAGCCTTAAAAAAAAAAGTGGCCTTGACTCAAAAGCGCCAGGAATGGGAGCAAGTAACACGCTTAAAGCCTCGTTATCAAGCCGCTAAGTAGAACTGACACGGTCATCTGGAAAGCGGACTTTCGCGACACATTAGGTGCACCTAGATCTCGTATGCCCTTGCAGCGGACCGCTGAACTTGAGCAGAGGTTGTTAGTTTATTATTCGCAAAAAAAAATTAATATAACATTGAAGTAAAATAAAAATAATATAAACTTCATATTCTTGCCTTTTGCTGTAGAAACTTTGGGTCCCTGGGGCACTGAAGCCAAAAAATTCTATAAGGAATTGACAACACGTCTCATCGAGGCAACTGGTGATCCAAGAGCTGGCAGTTTTTTTGCACAACGTATCGGACTCGCTGTGCAACGGGGAAATGCTGCCAGCATTTTGGGTACTTTGCCTCGATGTGGTGCGTTGGAAGAAGTTTTTTATTTGTAAGTTATTTATAATTTTTTATTTTTATGTTGTTATTAATTATGTTTAATTTTACATTGAAGTAAAATGAAGCTCAATTTGAAATATTTGTTTTTTGCATGGAGTAGTTTTGGAACTTTTTGCTGAGTACATTGGGATAAACCAACAAAAGAAAAAAAATGCTATGTATATATATATATATATATAGATGCACCTACGAGATCATAAATTTCGAATGCCCTTGTACTGCACTGGAGCACTGACCCACTGATTATGCTATGTTTAAGACTGAGCAAAACTCATCAACGATTTCTCCAGGTAACTAAGTTAATTACCATTATAGACGTTATAAATTAAATTGAAATAATCTCAACCGACTCGCCATGGTCGAAATGTTAATATGCTTGTAATGGAAAACGTGCTACTATAGTTAAAACTTTTTATAGTTATCTATAGTTATCTTTTAGGTTTATTTATCTATTTGGTCCGTCAATAATTGTTACAATAGTACATACAAATACAAAATTATACCTTATTTACTGACAAACACTGCATGCACAACTATTATTGAGTAGTAAGTGTAACGCCCTAACTGCGCCACACAGAGAAAATGAAAGAAATTTTACAAATTAAAAATGAACACACATCAAAGAACATAACAAGCCAGTTAAAATATTAATAATAATTATTTATCGCATAAAAAAAGCAATTATGAGTAAAATAATTTAAGAATTTTTGCGATGGAATTGGTAAAATCTATTGAATTACTATATTTATTATTATTATTATTAGTAGAGGTTGCACAGACGTGGGATTGGTGAGTTTTGTCCAATTTTAGTTTTCGTAAAAAAGGGATCCGATTCTCTTACGAGGCGTAGCGATAAGAAACTCTAATTTGTATAGTACTTAGCAGCGGTGAACAGTCTATCGCATACAAAACTAAAGATTGTAAGATCAGTGGCCTCGCCAAGCAAGAAATAGACCTAAAGAAATAGTAACAGGTAACTTTTGAATACTTTGCTCAGGGGAATGCACATCTTTATATTTTTGCAGTGAAAAAATTACAAGCCCATATTTGCAAAGATTAATTATCCTAAGACAACATGAAACTACTTATTTCTTAATCTATCAGAAACACCTATAGATACTTATTTTTCTTCCAACTACGCTGCAATTCTATCATAACTGCACTACATATCCAGCACAAGGCGGAACTTTTCTGCTCTAGAGCAGACAAAATGTATGGAAATCCTTTACTGCACTGTTTAGCTTTTTTTTAAATCGCGGGACCATAGGTGTCAAATGCCACGAAAAAGGTTGGCCGACGTGACGGCCGTATGGAGTTATACAGTAAGCGTGTGAAGTGACGTGTGTATAGCTTGGCCTAAGAAAATACTGGCCATAAAGAAAAAAAGAGGCGGAAATGTAACCAACTAATTAACACTGATAGTAATTTCTCTTCAGTATTTTTCACATATTTTTCTTGTGGTAGTTGAAATAAAAACAGATTATGCACCTCGCATTAAGTAATTTATATTGCACTCGTGCTTTTTTAGAGCCCTCTATGCAATAATAAATTACTTTCTGCTCAGTGCAACAATCTACTATTTTAACTATATTATTTGGAGAAAGTGTTTTTACTTACACTTCGTTTGTAGTCTTCTTTCTTTCTGTACGATTTTCTGTTACGCCACATCTTTTATTTTAAAACGCCATAAAAGCTATTAAGCCATAAAAATATAAATTTCACTTTCTATATTTATTCATATTTGGAACATAAACATTATATAACAAAAGTAACACACCCCATAAAGATATTTATAGTATTCGATATTAAATATTTATGAGTCTTTGGTATTCATTTTACATTAACATGACAACAGCCAAAGATTCGCTTTGACGTTTTACAGAGCTATTAACATCCTTCAAAGACATCTTCGTGCGATCCCCGGTCAGGTCTTGACCTGAAAGCTTGTAAAAATATCGTTTTTCATCTTGATGAAAAACGATTTTTACAATCTTTTATTAGTTTCACCTGCCCCGATGTTGGCTTTCAAATCTTGCACGTTAAATTGAATCCACTTCCCGGTTACCGATTGAGCTGAAATTTTGAATGTATGTGTAAACCAGCACAACGGTTTCATTATATTGTATTGTGTGATGTTAGAGACGATGGCCATATAAACTCTTAAAGTAAACAGGTACATCAATCGTGTTTGGGCTCATATGATTTGTCTTGGAAAACATAATTTATAATAAAAGCTTGTCACAAGAATATAATTTTTGCAAAAAAACTAGTTCAGATTGGCCTGGGACTTGGATGTTTATCTATATATGCTTCGATCAAATATAATGGTAGATACACGATTCGCGCTTGAAAAGTGGCACCGGCAAAACAGCGCACTTATCGAGTTTCGGAGCTGTTTCGTCCACAATTTTAATAAACCGCGCTAGCACTTACACGTTTCGCGATAACGAAGGTCAATGAAAAGATGCAAAAACTACGCGTCAAAAGTGAAAAAGAAAGATGGAATGTCATACTTTTTGTATGTACCGTTTTTGTTGTTGTTTGTAATTATGCATGATGTTTTGTCTCGGGAACATTATTTAGGCTCCATTTTGTATGAGACTGTGTATCTACCATTATATTTGATCGACGTAAGTACATACATGTATTTGTTAAAAAAATAGTATCTTTGAGTAAGTATCTCATAACAAAAGTCTCGAACTTAGTTGGGGACTAGCTCAATCTGTGTGATTTGTCCGGATATATTTATTATTTATATTTTTATATCACATCTCCAAACATCTAAAACATGATAATATTATAGCAATGCGTAAATCACGAAGTTTACACGTGCTGCATAACTAGACGAATGTAAAAAAAAGTTTCCTCGTTAAATAACAAGAATGAACACTACACCCGATAATCGTATGCTAATAAATGTTAATCAAGTAAAAAAACTACTTCCCGTCCGACAAAAGTTAACAAAATGATTTAAACAGTACACTCTTCCTACCGCACGGAATTATCAGATTTACACAGTACAACTATATTTCCATGACAATAGTGATGTGAACGTCACCGTGTGGCAATGATGTGAATATGTGTGTTTATATTGAAATGGTAATTTTAAGTTAAAGGAATTATAAGTTTTAACATTCTATACAGGCTGATTTTAAATCTGTGAGCTATGTTGAAATCTCGGAACCAGAATCCCAAATAGAACACAGAATTATAAGCAATAATAGACTTACTATAGAAATTCACCCAGCTTAGAATCAAACGTCCAACGATTTTTTCGGTTTTAACCTTTTTTCTTGCAATTCTGTATTCCATTAGGGATTCTGATTTCGAGATTTAATTAAAGTGGCTTAGAGGTTCAAAATCAATCTGTAGGTATCCAAAAGTTGATACGTCTAAGATATATAATAAAATTGCAAACTATATACTATAAAACAAACTATATAACCGTCTCAATAAATCTACACTAAAAAAAAAAAAAAAAAATATGCGGTGTGTAACTCCATAAATAAAACGCATCTGTCTATCCCCAGCTACCTTTCTACAGCGTGATTTTGAACCCCCTAGCTATATTCAAATCTGGGAATCAGATTCCCTAATGGAACACAGAATTGCAAGAAAAAAGGTAAAAAACTAAAAAATAAATTTAACCTTTCATAGAAATTCGTTCCGCTGATCGGCGACTTTGTATGGGAAACCTAATTTTCTTTTTCGTTTTTTACCTTTTTTTCTTGCAATTCTGTGTTCCATTAGGGATTCTGTTTCCCAAATTTCAATATAGCTAGGGGGTTCAAAATCACGTTGTATACAAGAACTTTTTCATTATATATTTTACAAAATTCTTAGTTTACTAGCCTAGCCCTACTTACACTTTCGTCGGTTAAACTCAATTATGCCACCATAATATATTCTTTACGCACAAGACGTATGTATGTCACACCTAGTTTTAAAATACTCCACGAACAAAATGTAACTAGAATTACACACGTTAGCTCTGGAGTCCGGTTACGGCAATTTGCAAATTTTAACTAGACATTGTTAGAAGGATTTACTGCAAATTGTTTTGGAACGTCGCGACTAAGCGTTGACAAACACAAATATCCGTTGATTGACATTTTTGTGGATGTCAACAACAATATTATGGAGTATCGGAATTTCGGTGAGATTTGGGAAACAAAACTTTCCCATCTCTAGTCATATATGTTTGTAAACAATGAGATTGGTTGAAATCTTATAAAATTATAAGGTTGGCATAGATTTCAATTTAATGTTAAGGAGTTTATTTATTGATATACTAGCTGTTGCCCGCGGCTCCGCCCGCGCTAGTGTCGATCCCTCGGGAACAGTAGAATTTCCCGGAATCAAACATTCCCTATGTCCTTCCTCGGGCCTCACACCTTCATACCAAATTTCATCCAAATCAGTTCAATGGTTAAAGCGTAAAAAAACGACAGACAGAGTTACTTTCGCATTTATAATATTAGTATTAGTATGGAAGTATGAATATTATTTATATTTCTAAGTCCAGAAATGAGAAAATTTCCATAAAATCTTTACCCTCCCATTTTACCTCTTTAGGAGTGAATTTTGTCCATTTCACCTACATATATGTTTTTTAATTGTAATCGAGAACTTACATACCTATTTATTTTCCTACTTCATAGTCCAGAAATGAGAAAATTTCCAAACAAACTTTACTCCCCTTCTGGGGGATTTTTTACAGTTGACCTACACAGATCTTTTTCAATTGTAATCGTGAATTTATTTACCTATTTTTATACTTCTAAGTCTAGAAATAAGTAAATTCCTATACAATCTTTACCCCGCTATTTTACCCCTTTAGGGAAAATATCGTCCATTTTACTTACACAGATATTATTAATTGTAACCTAGAACTTATATACTTACTTTCATACTTCTAAGTCCAGAAATGAGAAATTTCCATATAAATTTTACCCCTTTAGAAGTTAAATTTCTTAAAAATCCTTTCTTAGCGCTCACGCACATCATTAAAAGAACCTCTGTACCAAATTTCAAGTTTCTAGGCGCAGCAGTTTCGGTTGGTTTGCCGTTTGCCCGCGGCTACGCCGCCGCCGTTAGTGTCCATCCCTCAGGAACAGTTTGGACCCTTAAAGGGGTGACTCAGGTCATCGATATGAACAACTTTTTCTATAGGACCAATGCTAGGAACTCAAAAAAAATTCGTCATTTCCATAAAAAAAGAGTCCCGCCGCCCGGCCAGTTTGTATGGGAATGTCGAATTTTTTTTTAAGTTCCCAGCATTGTTCCCATAGGAAAAGTTGTTCATTTTGATGGTCTGAGTCACCCCTTTAAGGGTCCAAAACGATAAAAAATTCACCGCCTATATTTGTAGGCAAATTAATGCCTTGAGTTCATTCAAATGACGATAACTTTTTTTTTAATGAACCGATTTTGATGAAACAAACTTTAAATGTTTTGCTGGGTTAAAACAAAGCAATTGGTGAAAGTTTGAAGTAAATCGGTTCAGTATTTTCGGAGATAATCGTGATCATACATACAGACAGACAGACATACAGACAGACAGACAGACAGACAGACAATAAATTCGAAAAAATATTTTTTGCTTTCTATTATTCTTTTTAAGTGTCCCTCTATCCATTTCAGTCAAAAATTGTAAACGTACAGACAAAATATTTTTACTGTTTTATTATATGTATAGATGAATATCTAGCCGTGTGGTACCCGGCAGAGTAGAATAGGACCACTCCAAGTATTCTCGTGGATGTCGTAGAAGGCGACTTAGGAAATACAAGCTAAGCTAAACAAAGCTTATAAACATCTAAGAGACCTCTCCAACCCGTCTGGCCAGCGTGGAGAGTGTAGGCCAAGACCTCTGGCTGCTCTGGCCAAGTATGGCCCTAGTAGTACAGAGAGAGTCGTGCTCCTGTAGTGGAGACTAAAAAGGACCTGATGATGATGATATGAATATCATTGATTAAACGCAACTACACGTAGAAATAACACTAAATGCGAACACTTATCTCATGTTTGTCCCTTGCGGGGCAGACAGAGCCTAGGGTCAAGGGCCAAATGCCACGTGGCGCGTAGATGGAATAGCCCATTCCCTCGATCGGTTGCGTGCGATCTGCACGGAAAATGAAGCAACTGGTGCATTAATTTCTTTTTCTACCAGACCAGATGATCTTCCTTATCAGCCAGAACTAGTTTATTAACGTTTAAAAGTTTTAATTCGAGGGAGAAAGCATCGAAATAGGTACTTGTACCGCCATTTACTTCTATTGTAGTCTTCCCAGCATGGTCTACGAGAAAAGAAAACGTAGCAATTACCAGCTGCTTCCGTTTCAACTGTAGAAGCCGGCTAAGGGAATGGGCGAAATGTAACACGCCCAAAACGCTAAACGTGCCCTTTGGGTATAATGACTTTAGGCTCTGTCTACCCCGTAATAAAGGCGTAATTTATACTTATGTTATTTATACTAATATTATAAAACTGGAGTTTTTTGTTTGTTTAAACGCGCTAATCTCAGGAACTACTGGTTCAAATTGGAAAATTCTTGTTGTGTGTCCATTTATTGAGGAAGGCTTTAGGCTATAAAACATCACGCTGCGACCAATAGGAGCGAAGCATCAATAAAAAATGTTTTGAAAACATTTTCAAAACATTTTATACTAATTAATCATAATAACAGTAATTGCCGTGGATGTATGATTTGAAGTCGCGGGCAACAGCTAGTAATAAATACAATTATACGTTATAATTACTTTTCTCTTTTATGACATTCCAAAGTATTCTTGATAACTGTACTCACTTTTTCTTTAAAAACATACAGTAAAAACCCGAACTTTTTCAAATTAGCATTCATTTGTAAACATCGGTCTAACGACCTCCATTTGGTAGCGACAGCGACCAATACGCGAGTGTCATACAAAAGCGGACAAAAGACCTTTTGGAGCGATGGCTGGCTGAATGAGTTGATGGCAATGACACTACAATTACATCAAGAACGGTCGTTTGATTCATGATTACTTAAGTCACGAAACGATGGAAGATTTACTTATGAACTAATATTATAAAGCTGAAGAGTTTGTTTGTTTGGTTGTACGCCCTAATCTCAGGAACTACTAATTCTTTTTGTGTTGGATACCTAGTCCATTTATTGAGGAAAGCTTTAGGCTATAAAACATCACGCTGCGATCAATAGGAGCAAAGCATCAATAAAAAAAAATGTTTCGAAAACGGGTTTCTGAATTTACATCATAATAACAGAAATATCCGCAGACGAAGTCGCGGGCATCAGCTAATTATATCGTAAAGAAGCTAGACGACTTAAAATCAGAGGCTCGACAAGAAATGACAATGTCTTAAGCTTAACGACTGACCGTCTGTCTATCTCCAATACTCCTTGCCCTTGGGAATATTATACTTTTGTGAGAGAGATTAGTGCGTTCTTTATTCGTGGCTATCCATAGGACACGCGAGTGCTTGTTTTATATACCATTGTCACTTCTATAATGTTGATAAGAAAAAATATAATAAGCATCAAGTATCTACACTTTTAATGTAACAGGAAACCCATATATAAAACAAAGTAGGGAAACGGATGAACTGATTTATATAATCTTTGATTTGATGGTTTTGTTATCACCCCTCATATTTTTTGGGGAACTCCAAAAAAGTTGTTTTCTTTTTTCTATTTTTGTGTGAAAATCTGAATGCGATTCACAGAATACATCTACTTACCAAGTTTCAACATTATAGTTCTTATAGTCTCGGAAAAAAATGGCTGTGACATACGGGCGAACAGACAGACATGACGAATCCATAAGGGTTCCGTTTGTTGCCATTTGGCTACGGAACCTTAAAAAGATGGGGGTAACAATAAAAAACATCTTTTCCTAGGGGACTTACATCGAAACAAGAAACAAAAATAGTTCCCATCATTGACGTATCTTCCCATAGAAAGTGGATCAGCTGATTGCTAATTTTATTTATTTAAAAACACTGTTAAAAGCAAAAGGCATTCTCTCCCAGTCAACCTTTGGAAAATAACAAAAAGATTTAATAAATGTATACGTATAGTGTGGTGTGGAGTGATTTTTATCAAAATCATGTCGAATTTCGGAAAAAAAAATGGTTGTCTGTAATGTCGGTTTACGGACGACAATTTTACGTGATAATCTGGTGTCCTGTAAGACAGGTACCTCTGGTTACCTAGTTCAGGCACCCAACCAACCCTACACAACAGATTAGGTCACCTATGTTTATATTTGATAGTTGAACCGAAGTTATAGTTAAGAAACTGTATTGTTCTGGAGATAAATTAAGATTATTTTTATAACTCTACATAGACTATTGGTATGAATCGTCGTGGAAACGGCATAGATACCACAATGTTCCAAGTAACTTTATTAACAAAATCCGGTGTGCTGTGCTATTGAAATGTTAATGATTATATTAAACGCCAAACGTGTTAGACAGGATATTGCAAGCACTGCATTTACGAAATTCCTAAATATTTAATGTAGTTTCGATATTACGAACGTTCGATCAATAAAACGCGATCAAATTTAGTTATTGACCTTACATATTAATGGATGTAATAACATTGAGAACGTCCAAAGGACTTGTAGTTATAGTACATATAATAAAATTGTTGTATACAGCGTGATTTTGAACCCCCTAGCTATATTGAAATCTGGGAATCAGAATCCCTAATGGAATACAGAATTGCAGGAAAAAAAGGTAAAAACCGAAGAAAAAAAATTGACTTTCCATAGAAATTCGTCCAGCTGATCGGCGATTTTGTATGGGAAACCCTAATTTTTTTTCGATATTCAGCTTTTTTCTTGCAGTGCTATATTTCATTAGGGATTCTGATTCTGAGATTTCAATAAAGCTAGGAGGTTCAAAAATCACGTTGTATAGGGTTCCGTACCTAAAAGGAAAAAAGAGGAACTTATACATGAACTTTTGATCGTTTTGGACCCTTAACTAAGACAATCAATATGAACAACTTTTTCTATGGGACAAATGCTGGGAACTCAAAAAAAAATTCGTCATTTTGTATGGGAATGTCGAATTTTTTTGAGTTCCCAGCATTGTTCTTATAAAAAAAGTTGTTCATTTTGATAGTCTGGTTCACCCCTTTAGGGGCCAAAACGATCAAAATTTCACCATGTATTCAGGATCTCTTTGTTGTCTGTCTGTCAAGAAAAGCCTTTTTTCTCAGGAACGGAGTTAACTGAAATTCATATCAAATACTCAGGCCTACTGTCCCTTGGAGCTGTGAAAAAATCAAACTTCTAAGGCAACGCGATCAAAAGATACAGCCATTTTGCCGCAAATATTCGACATTCGCAAGGTAATCAAAACCTACAGGGTACTTCCCGTGAACTCAGAATCGTGAAATTTGGTACGTAGCATAGCAACGTTTTTAGCACAGATAAAGGAATAAATATAATAGATAATAAAAAATATTTTAATCATTTTAAACTTATCCTTCGTGCGCTGCCTGTTTTTGAGTCAGATAGTTACCAGAGTTAGTCCTGAACTTTGCTGCATTTTTATTTCAACTTGAGTATTTAATTATTATTGATATAACAGTCAATCATGCAAAGCAGTGTGAGGTAGTACGGACCCTTAAGCTCTTAAGGGAAGATGATGCGAGTCGTACTCGACTCGCATCATCTTCCAAATATTTTTGTATAGAAATGTCCATTGTTGTGAGTTCCCAGCTTAGGTACCATAGGAAAAGTTGTTCATATATTCTTTATGGTATTCTGAATCGACATTAAAATATGTATTGCCAGGGAATTCAGAATCACCCTGTAGAACCATCAACAAATAAACAAATAACATATGATTTTGTTTTGGATTTCATCGCAATGTATGATATTTTTAATACTCCAGTAAGCAAAACAGTAATGTTATTGCTATTCAAGAATTCCGCATGAAAACATTGTCATCGCCGTATGTTTAACAACATTTTATGAAGTTCGAAAGTATATTATTGACGTGGTAATGATTACGACAAACAAAGATGGATACCGCAAGAAACTTTCACCTTCCATCCTTTGTGAAATTTTGAACATCCGACGACCAAGTTTCGAAATATTTGTTTGTGTATCCTTATCCTTATCCTTACTAAACCTTATCCTTACTTCCTTACTTCCTTTCTATATCCTTAATAATATTATAAATGCGAAAGTGAGTTTGTTTGTTTGTATGTTTATTTGTTTGTTTGTTTGTTGTTTGTATGTTTATTTGTTTGCTTTCACGCCGTAACTACTGAACCGATGATCATGAAATTTTGCATACAAGTTCTCTGGAGTACGGAGAAGGACAAAGGCTACCTTTTATCCCGGGAAAAAGTACTATTCCCGAGGGATCGACATTGACGCGGGCGGAGCTGCGGGCGAAAGCTAGTTCTATATAATAAAGCTTCATTGTATTTAAACAGAGAAAGACATATACAAAATAGACAAAATAAATATACAACGGCGGACGTATGCCATAAAAGGATTACTTCCAGTCAACTGGCGAATTGATATTTTGCAGTCAATAAGCCTAAACCTACGAATAAGTAATAAGTACTTATTCGTAGGCCTATACTGATAAATGTATATGACCGATCGAAGTGCTATAGTTATTGGTGAGGTTAAAAAGAAACAAAAACCACCGTAAATTATTTAACTACAAAAAAAGACAAGTTTCTTGTCTAGAGGACTCTACAGGACTCTAATGATTTTTTGTCAATTTGCGGCGGAAGCGCTACAAATCGACGCAGAGCGGTGAGGAGTAGACAATAAAAATTTAAAAGCAAGAAAACATTTGATGAAAAAGGCGTCAGGAGCGAAAAACAGGTGAAAAATTGTCCAAAATTGAAATATATGAAAGCACGCCAAACAACTCTTCCAAGCGAGGCCTCTCTTGACCAAAATATTTCGAGGACGGACTCTATTGTTCTTAATTATCTATGGTTTGACGTCTCAGTAATAAAATACGCAGCAACTTTGACAGAATCGAAAAAAATGCCATAAAACATTTCTTGTATATGACCCCCTTTAAATATTAAATATATTTCTTTTTTACTATTTGCTGTTAAAGTGGCAATAGATATACAAACTTTGAGCCCCTACACCTATTACGGTTCAAATAATACACCCTTTATGACAGACGGACAGAAGAACATCGAAGGCGATAAAGTCATGAATAGTCATGATGTTCAAAAAGTTATCATAACCAATTCTTCCTCAATAAATTAAGATCGGATTTCAAAAACCTGATTGCAGATAACACCCACCATAGGGTTTACTTATCATCATCATCAGGTCCTTTTTAGTCTCCACTACAGGAGCACGTCCCTCTCTGTACCACTAGGGCCATACTTGGCCAGAGCAGCCAGAGGTCTTGGCCTACACTCTCCACGCTGGCCAGTCGGGTTGGAGAGGTCTCTTAGATGTTTATAAGCTTTGTTTAGCTTAGCTTGTATTTCCTAAGTCGCCTTCTACGACATCCACGGGATGACTTGGAGTGGTCCTATTCTACTCTGCCGGGTACCACACGGCTAGGTTTACTTATACTCGTAAATATTATCTTTCCGTAATAATATTAAACGAACAATAAAATTCCGTAAATAAATCGCTATGCAAGTCCTTATACATTAGTTTCAGATACGAAAACAAACAATTTTTTTGGGTTTATTTATTCATTTATCTATATATCATTTATCTACACTAATATTTTAAAGAGGAAAGAATTTATTGTTTTCATTGAAAAGGTTTGATGATGATGATGATGATGATGATGATTGAAAACGTTCCGAAACTATTAGACCGATTTGTAAAATTCTTTCACCTTTACCATCCTATATTATCCCTGATGAACATAGGCTACAGAATTAAATACCTACATCTACCCGTGCGAAGTCGAGGCAGACCGCTAGTTGTTATATAATCTTTTTACAATGACAATTTTTTTTCTATGGTGCATAGATCAAATCTAAGAAAAAAATTGACGATTCTGAGATTCTGACATGCCGTAAATCTCATATGTTCAATCTGCTTACGTATTAAGTTATCATGTATCAGTGCTTTGTTCTATTTAAAATGAATAAGTAATAAGTTGAAACCAATTGAATACAATCAATATATTTCCAGATGTTCAACATTATTCTATCAAAATCGCAAGCCGAGTTAAATCCGCCACAAACTATTTACGTAAAACCGCATCTTGTAGGCAAAGCTTTATTTTTAGATAACTCGGCCACTCTAAAGATACCGGGTAATGGCAAAGTACTGGCTGAAAACTATTTGACATTTCTCAATAAATAGCTTTGTTTCATACGATAACTGTAAAAATCTACAGACGTCAATTTTTCCGTGCTTGTTTAGCCGTACCCAAAGGGTAAAAACGGGACCCTATTTCTAAGCCTTCCTGAATCATGATAGGTAGACTCGAAAGTTTCACAGAATGTGTATATCGTTTACCGCTATACTCGTAACAGCGCTATAACAACGAAATAAAATTAGAACATACTAAGTTCATGTAGTTGTGGTAGAGCTCTACCGGCAAAATTCATTTTTGCTAGTAGCATGAATGGCCTATTCAAGCTACTATTATATTAGTAGAAGCTTTACCGCTTCAATGCTTTGTTCGGTGAGTGAGAGAGCCGGAGGCCCATCCTTCCCCCATGTCCTCCTCCCAATGTCTTCCCCCAACTCCTTGAAAGACCGGCAACGCTCCTATCACACCCTGGTGTTGCAGTTGGCCATGGGCAGCGTTCTTCACTTCACTTTATATCTCAGAGAGTTTGACAATGAGACACACATCTACGCAAATACAATCTGTTTCCCTATCAGCCACAGGAAGGCTTTATACATGCATGCATGGCATACCTTGCTCGCACCTGTTTACTTGTACCATTTAAGCTTAAAAAGTGAGAACACAGAGAAAACTGTGTGTGTGTGGGTTTACTTAAGTGAGATACTATAGCACTGAAATCTTTACCATTCTGCGCTCTTACCATTTTGCTATTTTATCATTGTGCGTCTTTACCATTTTGCTCCTTTGTCATTTTGCGCTATTACCATTTTGCTCTTTTACCATTTTGCGCTATTGACATTATGCGCCTAAACGAGTACGATCTACGTTACTAGACTGGCAACGCATTGGTAGCACCGTAGTGTTCCTGAGAAAAAGGTTATTGACAGACAGACAGACAGACAGACAGACAGACGGACAACCAAGTGATCCTATAAGGGTTCCGTTTTTTTCCTTTTGAGGTACGGAACCCTAAAAAGTATCCGCTTATGTTTTATTGGCTTGATGTCAAATTTAATTATAATTTTTCTTATACCTAGTAAATCACAACACATTTTTATCTAAAGTGGCAATAGCAGTAATCAATCAAAATGTATATCGTTTATTTAAAATGAAATAATATCGATACATTTGCGATTATGAAGATTTTTATCTTATATGAACTGTTTACTGCATTTTTATCACTATTTGCTGCATTTTAAAAACAGATAAGTATTTGTATTAAATAATACAGGCCAATTTATACAATGCAACACAGTTAATTAATACAATGCAATACTGTGCCCCAGTGGAAACTGACATTAAATTAACTTCGATATATATCATACATAGCTGTAGAACCATTATTGTAACTGCTAAAAGATCAAAAATCTAAATCTCCCATACATAAAAAAACAGGATTTTTGTCTTCTGTAGAAGCTAATGTTGAAAAAATCCAAAATTCCGAACGTGCAAGTAAATTTTTAATTTGATTGCATTAAATTGTGTTGCATATTCGCTTTATGATGGTTCGAGAAAGTTGTTCAGTTACATGTTCTGAACATACCATTTAAATGATTTCTCCAGCTACTCCGGCGTCATTACACAGATCATTACCTACAGACTCATCTCCTCACACTGGATAAAATGAAAGACTTATGATATGAATAACGTAACTTTTGCTTTAAAGTCACTGTCATCAACAGTCAACTCATTTTGTTGAACAATTCTCATGCGTCACTTACAAATTTGTAGCATGTGACGTCACGCCGTGCGCCTATTCTATGAAACGTTTTGGGCAAACTCAAAAAGAGTTCTTGGATCAACAAATTATTTATTTTACGGACTTGTCATATTTTTGAGCATTCACTTACCAAATGATGATGATTGAGCATACACAAAATGGATTTTATTTTTTGATAAACTACTATTCAGTTTAGAATATTTGGCTAGACGGATTTGCGATATCTTTAAGATCCTAGCTAATATTATAAATGCGAAAGTGAGTTTGTTTGTTTGTTACGCTTTCAAGTTGTAACTACTGAACCGATCATCATGAAATTTTGCATACACGTTATCTGTGGTACGGAGAAGGACATAGGGTACATTTTATCCCGGGAAACTGTTCCCGAGGGATCGACATTAACGCAGGCGGAGCCGCGGGCGAAAGCTAGTATGATATATTTTAATGTAACACGGAAAACAGTGGCAAGTGGCAACTCTGGCGCTCGTCATCCAAAATTGGCGCAAAGAAAATAAGGCAAAACCATCGAATAATCATTACCCTATGGGCAGGGCAAACCCGACAGTAAGCTGAGTAGAATAAATAAACTTATATTTAACTAGCTTTCGCCCGCGGCACCGCCCGCGTCAATGTCGATCCCTCGGGAATAGTACTTATTCCCGGGATAAAAGGTAGCCTATGTCCTTCTCGTACTCCAGAGAACTTGTATGCAAAATTTCATGATGATAGGTTCAGTAGTTACGGCGTGAAAGCGTAACAAACAAACTAACTCACTTACGCAATTATAATATTAGTAAGGATTTACTTACACAAAAAGTAGGTATATTATATAAATATCTACAGATACCGCATCTCAATTGGTGTTAAGCACCCCAAGGTTAATACATACAAAAAATCCATACACGTGACCAAAACATAACTATCTTTTCTTAAACAACGATCAAGTTCAAGTAATTTGTGTTGTGGTTGGCAACTTTCGCTACTCAACCCAGTTGCAATGTCATTTGCATCTGCATAGGGTCAACGCATCTTTGACACTACTGACACCGATAAGTTCTGCAGTGCTTTGAGGGTAACGAAATTGTCGTTTCGTCGCCCCTAATACGCCCTGATGATGATCTTCGTGACAGACCGAAACTAGTCAATATAAAACGAAGTCTCTTTCGCTGTCGGTTCGCTTATATCTTTTAAACTACTCATCATCATCATCATCATCATCATCAGGTCCTTTTTGGTCTCCACTACAGGAGCACGACCCTCTCTGTACTACAAGGGCCATACTTAGCCAAAGCAGCCAGAGGACTTGGCCTACACTCTCCACGCTGGCCAGACGGGTTGGAGAGGTCTCTTAGATGTTTATAAGCTTTGTTTAGCTTGTATTTCCTAAGTCGCCTTCTACGACATCCACGGGAAGACTTGGAGTAGTCCTATTCTACTCTGCCGGATACCACACGGCTAAAACTACTCATCATCATCATCATCATCATCAGGTCCTTTTTAGTCTCCACTACAGGAGCACGACCCTCTCTGTACTACTAGAGCCTTACAACAGATTTTAATTCAATTTTCAGCAGTGATTCAAGAAGAAGGTTTATATGTTTAATTTACTGCCTCATATAAGTATATACATTGTTACTATGCGAAGCCGAGGCGGGTTGCTAGTTCTATAATCAATTTTGACTTTCATCTTTTTGCACTCAGCGTAGTCTAGATACCTGCCAGCAACCTGCCTGCCATTATAATCATTGTTAAAGGAACCATAAGAGTATCTTATCTGTTCCTAAACATTGACTGATTTTCGCGACTCGCAAGGGTAGGGTTAACGCCGTAGGTTAATGCATCTTATTGTTCACTATGTAGAAGCGAAACGTGAAAGGCAGTGACTAACCAAATTATTTTCAACAAATCTTAGATAAAAAAACCCTATTACTAAGCCTCCGATGTCCGTCCGTTTATCACAGGTTCATACCATAGGTAGACTTAAAATTTTCACAGAATGTATCTATTGCCGCTATTTTTTCGTTTCATTTTATATTCCCAAATTACAAAAACGTAAATCAAGTACAATCCTCGCTAATAATAACTACTACTTTGAAAGG
This sequence comes from Elegia similella, assembly GCA_947532085.1. NCBI lineage: Eukaryota > Metazoa > Arthropoda > Insecta > Lepidoptera > Pyralidae > Elegia > Elegia similella. Next base: position 24,664,598 of record OX383930.1, read on the forward strand.
AAAATAAATTTTAGTGAAGACAACGTTAATAAGTTTTGTAAATGTATAGCATCCTTATCTTTTCAAGAAGTTCTAGATGAAGCGGATTGCAATAAGTCATTTGAAATATTCCATGAACTTTTATTGTTATTTTTTTAATCTATGTTTTCCTATGATACGAATAAAAAGGGTCAGAAAACCACTTAAAAATAAGTGGACTACTAAAGGCTTAAAAAAATGTTTTGTTAAAAAAGAATTCTTTATTACAGCATGCAACTGGACCCGAGTAATAAAAAGCAAAATAAAAACCAATACTTGACTTATTCTAAGATATTAAAAAAAAGTATACATAAATCGCAACAAATTAACAATAAAAAAATTATGATGAACTCTAAAAATAAATGTAGCGCTGCATGAAATATAATTAAAAATAGAACAACAGAACATAAAGACATTAAAGCAATCAATATTAACGGTAAAAAAGAAACAAATCAAATAAAATTATGTTAATTATTTAATGAATATTTTATAAATGTGACCCAAAATACTAAACTTGACAAAATTAATTCTACTAACAATAAAGCAGACTTCCACAAATAAGCACATTCTAATATCAAAAACGTACCACTAAGCATTTTTCTAACTCCATTAGCTCCAAATGCAGTTATAAAAATCATTAATTCGTTAAAAGATACTAACTCTACTGGTAACGATGAGCTAAATACCAAACTTATAAAAAAATGTGCAAAATACATCGCTATTCCACTATGTTACCTTATAAACCGCTCATTCGAACAAGGTGTGTTCCCAAGTCGTTTGAAGGTATCGAAAGTCATTCCATTGTTTAAAAAAGGAGACTCCAATGATATTGGGAATTATAGGCAAATAACACTTGTACCCATCTTATCTAAAATCTTTGAACTTGCAATGAGAGACAAATTATGTAACTATCTAGACAAATACAAAATATTATCACCGAATCAATTTGGCTTTCGGTAAAACATGTCCATATCATTGGCTTGTTTTTCGCTGGTAAAGCAAATAAAGGAAGCCTTAGATAGTAAATTAAATATAGCAGGAGTTTTCCTAGACTTGTCAAGAGCATTTGACTTTGTTTGTCATGTAATATTATTGGACAAACTTCAAAAATATGGACTTAGGGGAAACGCACATGATTGGATTGAGAGCTATCTATCTGACAGAAAACAATACACAGAGTTGACAAAAATGAATAACAAACGCGAGATAACAAACTTCAGATCGACGCTACAATACAATAGAAGAGGAGTACCACAAGGCGGAAGCCTCTCTCTCTATTGTTTATCAACGATCTTCCCAAGGCAACAAAACAAAAATGCATATTATTTGCTGATGACACCACATTATTAATTAAGTGTAAAAATAAGCAAGACTTTGACGCGGTTGTAAACCTAGAATTACGCAATATTGACGCATGGTTAAAACAAAATAAATTAAATATTAATATTAACAAAACTAAATGAATACACTTCCAACCATATAATAACTTACCTCTGCAAATAAAGGCAAATTATCTCGTCAGCAAAGTTAATCAAGTAGACCATAGCAACTTCTTAGGTATAACGATCGATAAAAATTTAAATTGGAAAGAGCACATTGATTATACTTGTAAGAAGCTAGATAGATTTGTATTTGCTCTACACAGTTTACGGCAGGTAGCTTCAAATGAAGTTGCTCTTATGGCATATCACGGCTACGTCTCTTCTATATTGCGATATGGCATAGTTATTTGGGGCAACTCGGTAGAGATCAATAGAGCTTTTCTTTTACAAAAGAAGTGTATCAGAGCAATACACGGAGCAGATTATCTTGAAAATTGTAGACCGTTATTTCAAAAGTCCAAAGTACTTCCTCTACCTTGCCTCTATATACTAGAAATGTGCCTGTTTGTAAGGAGGTATCCACATTTCTTCCCTTTACAAGACACAGTATTAAATAAAAATAATGGTAGAAATCCCACTAAACTTTATGAACCAAGACAAAGACTTGAACTTTATAGTAAAAATGTGTTCTGTATGGCAATCAAACTATACAATGCCGTGCCACGAGAAATCAGGGAAATATGTTCTTACAATAAATTCAAATGTAAGCTATTCAACTGGCTCTTAAATAAATGCTACTATAAAATTAAAGAAATATTTGAATGAGATAATTAAGTAATTCCAATTTATATACAAATTTTAATTTCGAATGTTATTCTAAATGTAATTTTTATAAATAATTTTTGTACCTACTCTAAATTCGTACGCCTATGAAGGCAGAATATATTTGCCCTTTTTATATTTGTAAACACCTTATAACACCACCATATTCGAAGGAATAAATGATTTATTATTATTATTTTGTTGTCTCTTACTTAAGTAACCACGGGCCGAAGCCCGGTCTTTTGAGGCTTGCCACATGTCGAACATGTAGAGGCCTTGTGAGACATACATACATACATACATATTATCACGCCTCTTTCCCATGGGGGTAGGCAGAGACTATAGATCTCCACTTGCGAGACGATTCCTATAAAATGGGGTGGGGCACTATCCAGGTCATGGTTGTAAACAAACTATAGAAATGTGCTCACAGACAATCCCCAGAAGGTGCAAACCTATTGATATAAAGGAACACTACTCTTAGGGCTATTGGGATGAATGGCTAATGGTTAGTATCTGGGCTATTGGAATAACTATGGCACCTGCCTGACCAATGTTGATACACACGGAAAAATAGGCAGGTGGTGACTCGCCGACTCAGTCAATGGGCCCCAGACACGGCTGCACGACGCAAAAATGTGCAGCAAAGGGGCAACATTAGTTGAGCGGCTAAAGGGCGGAGAGTTGTCACTGGACTTTAAACGTACGATCACTTGCATCCTTAGAGGGTCCCATCACGCACGCCCACTCGCCACTTATGTTTCACATCCACCCTCTGAGCACAGCTCTCGCGACTCCACTCTGACCGGCCGATTAAGGCAAGCCAGAGGTAGGGGTTTCTGTTACCTCTTCGGTGTCCACTCCGATGGGCCATCTAAGGCAGGTCGGAGGCAAGGAACAGGGGCCTCCCTTGGGAGCACTCAGGTCCGTGGGGTCGCTACTCCCCAACAGTTCGCCACAAGCTGCCCTGCGGGCTTATTATTATTATTATTTTTCGGTTTAGAATTAATTTCTTCTCGGCTTGGAAAGCCGGTAATAATGATAAACACGGACCTAGGTCATTATTATTTAAAATAGGTTTTGCAGAGAACCTCACCTGTTTTCGTATCCTACATATTTTATATAGTTATTTGTTTTCTGTTCACTATTGTGAAGGTAAATAAATAAAGATTTATTATTTATTATTATTATTTTGAAGCCGCCTAATTGAAACGGTTTCTTAGCTGCTTTCTATATTCTGTCCAATATCAATTTTTTAGCATTTTTTTTGCTTTTGTATAAGGAAAGCAATATACAACTAAATCTTATGTATTTTCAGTCTTTTATCACACTGAAAGGACTATAAAGAATACACAGTTAAATAATTAAGAACAATAGATGCAAGGAAGAGTTAATTATCCTCACAAGATTAGAGAGGCATAGCAAGGAAGAGGTTTCATTAGTGCCTTTCTTTTTAACCGACTTCAAAAAAGAAGTAGATTATCAATTCGGTTATATTTTTTTATTTTTGTTACCTCATAACATAACATCCGTCACTAATAAATGGATTTGAAAAATTCTTTGTAATTCCAGTAATGTGAAGTTTGTTTATTGTTGTAAACTGTTTGAAATCTTTTAATTTTTTATCTGATTGAATATTTTCCTCTGTGTTCATGCGTATTTCCATTGACCAGGGTCCGCATGAAACGTAATTGTTATAGTGTGTCGATGGTGGGGAACCCTTAGGATATGTATGTTAATTCAACTCGCACTTGGCCAGTTCTTATTTTCCACACAATGACACCGCCGAGAGCCTTGCTCTTAATAAGAAAGGAAATTGTTGATAAAGTAGATTTTATTAATCATCGTTAAACTTTCGCATCAGTAGACGCAGCGCAAAGGTCAACGTATCGTTGACACAGCTGACATAGCTTCTCGTGTAGGCTAGACACCTGTTATTGACACGAGAATCGCGTTCATAGTTATCACATAAGAAAAAGGTACAATAGAAGTTGATGTTATCCAAAATTTATCACTGCATTGTATTTACGTCTCTTCTCAAACTTTAACCTTTCAAACTACAGGTGCAGGGAGAACGAGTCGTTGACACAGCTGACATAGTAATCGAGACTCAATAGCCTCTCGTGTAGGCTAGACAGCTGTTATTGACACGAGAATCGCGTTCATGGTTATCAGATAAGAAATAGGTACAAAAGAGACTGATGTGATCCAAAAATTTATCACTACATACACGTATCTATCTCCTCAAACTTTAATCTTTCAGACTACATGTGTAGGGTTAACGAATCGTTGACACAACTGACATTGCAATTGAGACTTCATTTGTTCTCTTCTAGCTAAAATCTCGTTCATAGTTTTGTTTCCCAATCAGCTAAGAAATACAAGAGGAACTGATGTGATGTGATCCAAAAAACTATCACAATATATAATACTTTTTTAAATTCCTCTAGAACTTATAACTTTCGAAAATAGAGGTGTAGGGTCAACGTATCGTTGACACAGCTGACATAGTAATTGAGATTCAATAAGCTCTCGTCTAGGCTAGACGCCTGTAATTGACACGAGTGTATGCCGTGTTCTTAGTGCTGTTTCCCAACGATTTCTAATTTCTGTAACAATATACGATCGCTTACAATATAAGTTTCGTTTTACACAACATTCCAATTGTGGTACTAAGTATGTTTTGCAAACATTATATAGGTACCGCGTGATTTTGAACCTCTGAACTATATTGAAATCCTGGAATCAGAATCCCTAATAAAATATAGAAATGCAAGAAAAAAAGCTGAAAATCGAAAAATATAGTACGAGTATTCCCATACAAAGCCGCCGATCAGCTGGACAAATTTCTATGGAAGGTATTTTTTTTTTCGTTTTTACCTTTTGTTCTTGCAATTCTGTATTCATTTAAGGATCCTGATTTCAATATAGTTAAGATAAGCGGTTCAAAATCACGCTGTATGTGCAAAGGAGTTTTAGTTTTAACTACATAAAACCTATTTTGGCTAGTTAGTAACTTCAGGGCGAAATCCCCAATAAATTATTAAATGTAAAAAGGATCAAAAAAATTATAAGCTCCTATGATGTAAGTGACTTCAAATTATTCAGAGGTCTAGTAAACAAAAGGCCCCAAGAGGCATGCATAGGCACGCCCAGGCACGCCCTATTCCTGTATAATTATAATATAAGTTTCTTAGAACTCTTTTGGACATTCATTTTAGAAATAGGACATACTGACAGACCCCAGATAATAGGATTAAGTAAGAAAGATGATTATTTCAGAAAGCGGACGTGGTCAATTCAAGCCTAGTCTTTATTTTATTTTGTTAAAAAGAACGTTGCCCTATTCGTATGCATTTTTTTCCTGATACATCCAGAAACGTATTAAAAGTAGGGATCTAATAGATATTATTATTATTAGTTATACTTGACATCAGGTCAAATGGGGTAAATGCGTGTACCATAACTAGAATGACAAACACATAACTAAAAGAGCCATTGTATTATTCTACTTTACCCTCGGAGACAATTAAGTAACTACTGATTTTATTCAATGAGATTTCACATTTTGTTGATAAAAAACTGCGGTCAACTCAAACAAAAACCGGTTGAATATCTCTGTGCATTTTCCTTATCCCTTCCCAACGAACAGGTTGTTGTTAAACAGTTTAATCAACTAATCCTTACTGACAAGCAGGTAAGTACAATGACTTTTGCAAACACACAATTCTTCCGAAGTATTTTAATAATTATAAGAATAATAAAAATATCTTAGAATAATAAAAAACTTAATATTGTTAATTATCGAAAATATATAAATTGACCCTTAGTTAATAAAACCTAATACAAATGCATTATTGGAAGGAACTATTAAAAGAATTTTAGTTATTGAGATTAAAACAAAAACGATAAGAGCACAAAATACCTACCCAAAAATATTTTCAAAAATTGACAATTTTTCTCGATCAATTCAATAATAAATTAGACTGATGTGAATTGTTAAAAAAATACTTACAGATAATAAATAAACTGGACTGGAACCACAGACAATCACAAAAACACAAGAGAGAAAAAAAGTTCCGCGTCAAAAAAATTGGCGGCAAAACCGTTCTAAATTGAAGTTAGCGCGCACACGTCCTCACCGTCCGCACGTCGCGGTATGATAACAGTAGCGGCAAGCCGGCGTAATTATATCAAGTTGACTCTGAACCAGGTGCTCGACTCATCAACCAACCGTTTAGCAAATTATTATCTATTTAAGCCAGATGGATATTGCGCCGTGTCATGCGGACTCATCGGTGCACTGAGCAAACAGTGTTGTCTTGTACTTCACTTACATGCATCTCAACTGCTTCCCCTTTTTATATCCCGAATAAAGTAATATGCCTTCTATCATTATCCTTACTAATATTATAAATGCGAAAGTGAGTTTGTTTGTTTGTTACGCTTTCACGTTGTAACTACTGAACCGATCATCATGAAATTTTGCATACACATTAAATAGGGTACGGAGAAGGACATAGGTTACATTTTATATGAAAAATTATTTATAAAAAAGCAAGATTATTTATTTTAAAAAACGTTGGTAGGCCGTGTAATTCATCTTCATATTAATGTATACTAGCTGTTGCCCGCGGCTCCGCCCGCGTTAGTGTCGATCCTCCGGGAACAGTAGAATTTCTCGGAATTAAACATACCAAACCCTATGTCCTTCCCCGGGCCTCAAAATACCTCCATACCAAATTTTATCCAAATCAGTTCAATAGTTGAAGCTTAAAAAAACGACAGACAGAGTTATTTTCGTATTTATAATATTTGTATTAGTATGGAAGTATGGATATTATTTATACTTCTAAGTCCAGAAATATGAAATTTTCCATAAAAACTTAACCCTCCCATTTTTCCATTTAAGGGTTTTCCCCTTTTTTCTTTGTCCTTTTTTTTGTCCATTTCACAGGTCTTTTTTAATTTTAATCGAGAACTTATATACCAACTTTCAGACTTCTAAGTCCACAAATGAGAAAATTTCCACACGAAGTTTATACCACCCACTCTACCCCATTTTATTATCCCTTAAACTCACGATTTTGCAAATTTCATCTAAACCCATCTTTTTATTTTAATCGATAACTTATATACCTACTTTCATACTTATAAGCCCAGAAATGAACAAATACCATATAAATTTTACCCCTTCAGAAGTTAAACTTCTAAAAATCCTTTCTTAGCGCTCACTCACATTATTAAAAGAACCCCTGTACCAAAATTCAAGTTTCTAGGCGCAGCAGTTTCGGTTTTGTTGATATATAAGTCAGGTTTGCCTTTGGCCCGCGGCTCCGCCTGCGTATGTGTCGATTTCTCAGGAACAGTAGAATTACCCGGAATACATTAGTTCATGATTTTCAATGAAACACCTTTATATTGAATTTCAATTGAATAACTTCAAAAACGGAAAGTTTCATACTAACTTTGCATCCCCGTTATACACCCTTAAGGGATGATTTTTGAGAAAAATATTTTACTCGTGTTTCATGCCTTTCAGTAAAGAAACTTCATGCTGAATTTCATTCGCCTCACTTCAAAAATGGCAAAGTTTCATGCTTACTTTTCACCCCTATTTTACCCCCTTAAGGGAGGATTTTTGAGTAAAATATTTTACTCGTGTAAGGTATGAAACCTTTCAGTAAAGAACCTTCATGCTGAATTTCATTCTAATAACTTCAAAAACGTAAAGTTTCATACTAACTTTGCAACCCGTTTTACCCCCTTAGGAGATGAATTTCCAAAAATCCTTTTTTAGTGCTCCCCTACGTTATAAAAGAAACCCCTGTGCAAAATTTCAAGTTACTAACCCTTATAGTTTAGGCCCTGCGTTGATATGTCAGTCAGTCAGCTTCTCCTTTTTTTTAGTATGGATTACTATGGATAGTATGGATAGGTATAATGCTGTCGTATAATGATGATGATTGACTTTGGATTTTAATTTTCTTATGTCACTTATTATTTTCTTTTATAATTTTGCTATATGTTTGCAGACAAACTCATGCCTTGCCTTCATTCAAATGACGATAACTTTTTTTTTAATGAACCGATTTTGATGAAACAAACTTTAAATGTTTTTCTGAGTTAAAACAAAGCAATTGGTGAAAGTTTGAAGTAAATCGGTTCAGTATTTTCGGAGATAATCGTGATCATACATACAGACAGACAGACAGACAGACAGACAGACAGACAAGAAATTCGAAAAAAATTTTTTTGCTTTTTATTATTCTTTTTAAGTGTCCCTCTATCCATTTCAGTCAAAAATTCTAAATGTACAGACAAAATATTTTTACTGTTTTATTATATGTATAGATATAGATAAGAAACAGTCACATTAGGTCAATGTACAATGCAATATTTTTCTCAGGAATTTGACTTGATAAAAAAATACAAGTAATGAGCGAGAGGCATTTTATTTCTAGACTAGAACATCCTTCAAGGAAACAATGAATAACACTGCATCATGGGGAATAATTGACGGTAGGCACATGAGGTGACGTCATACACCATGACGAGCGTTTTTCTATACGTAGTGTAGTGACTTAGTGAGACATTTCAGCAAGTTAATACATGATTGTGAGAAGTTGTGCAATAATCGCGGGTATGTCATAATTATCCAAATTCTGAAGTATAATCCGTCTAGTATATGATCCGTTTTGTTCAGTTTTTTTTTTAATTGGTCATTTTATAAACCAATTTTTAAAAAACCGGCCAAGTTCTAGTCCGTCTCGCGCACGAAGTGTTCCGTACCGTTATCTTTAAAAACGGCAAAAAAATAATGTCTGTTGTATTTATTTTTATTTATTTATTTTTTTTTAAAGTGAATATATAACTAAATATTCTGTGAATATGTCAAGCGTTTATCTGTTGCCGTTATAAATATCAAGCAAAAACAAGCAAAAAAATCATGTGTGTTGTATGGGAGCCCCCTTAAATATTTATTTTATTTGTTGTTATAGCGGCAACAGAAATACATCTGCGAAAATTTCAACTAACTATCACGGTTCATAAGACACAGCCTGCTGGTGACAGACGGACAGACAGACAGCGGAGCGATATTAATGGGGTCCCATTTTTACCTTATGGGTACGGAACCCTAAAAAGAAGAAAAAAGTAAATAGGTGTATAATAAAAACTTACCTAAAACATTCGGAGTAGATGATCATTCGAAGCTCCGCTGTCAACCATCCACTGCGATGCACCCTTCATACATATGCACCGTGCATCATACTAGCTCCATCGCTCCTCTCATCTTCCAACTTCATCCTGCCAATCAAAGTGAAGTTGATCAGTATGACTTCCCTATGGTACATGTAAAATGCCCTTATTTTATGCCTTTCTCTTCTCTAATTTAGAAGGTGGATAGGATATACACTAGTAATATAACGGAAACGTCGTTATTTTGGGCAGGGGATGTTATAACAGTAAAATCCAGTACCGGTACCTCTATGAAACTACAGTACCGGAACTAGTGAGAATGATCCGTACACACCCACCGCTAGTCTTTCATATAAAAAAACAACGGTTTGCACTCAGGGAGTACCAGCAGAAGTGAAAACTTGAACATTACCATTGTGCATTTATGAATATTTTGGAATGTCACGAGTCCGTCTTACGAATTTTCGATCAAGCCACGTGTCCTGACGGTGAGTTTAACATTTTTTACCCATCCCAAAAAGTGCACGACGCCGCTAAAGAACTTTTCCATTGAATTAGAAAAACTATGGAAGCAGAATTGCGCTCAAAAACGGACACCACGCAAAGTATATCAAGGCGGGCGGGGCTTAAAAAGTATATCTTTTCGCGAACTAGTCTGCCACGCGTTCCGTGACGGAAGGACGCGTCGATAAAAGCATTTAACGACATCTTTTGTGTGAATATTGGCGAAATCGTAACGAATTAAGATAAAAATGACTTCTTGTGTAGTAAAGTGGTGCAGGAAACGCAAGGAAAGACGGAAAAGTGGAGTAACTTACCATAGCGAGCTAGGCGAGCTGCTGTCGCGAGCGATGTCTACCTACCTCCGCTATGTTGACACCATAGCGTTCATTAGAAATGTTGGCACCGCCTCGTGACCTTGACGCGGCCAATCGCAAACTATCTTCGTCTATGAGTGCGTAAGTTTTTCGTTGTGATTTGAGTTAAGTTTGTAAATGGGACTGATAATGAATCGTTAGTTGTATGAGAGATACGCTTCCATAGTTTTTCTAATTCAATGAACTTTTCACTTCAAAAATGGCCCTCTGTTTACTGCGTCAATTTTACGTGATCTCTCAAGATAGATGCGTGATAGATTACTACTACTGCTGCTCCGGAAAGTGACATTTTTCGTGCGTGCAGCCGGTGTTCGTCCATTTATAAGACGTTATCACGTGAAACAGACTTCAACCAAACTTGATTGTCTGATAATAAAGATGATTCCTTGCTTCGGGACACGTTGAGCCGTTGATCCCGGCACGTCACAGTCCGAAAGGCAGTTCCGAAGAACTCAGACACCAGGCAGTGCGTGGTCGATTGACACACAAAATGATGATGACTGAACAGATTTTAGGAATAAAAACTAATTGAGAAGAACATCCTTTTAAATATAAAGAGATTTTTTGAAATCAGTTCATGCATGACGGAGATGAGGCAACAAACATTAAAAAATACACACAACCGAATTGAGAACCTTCTCATTTTATTGAAGTCCGTTTGTTTGTTTTTCGTGTGTGTAAGTGGCCAACACTTGCGGCAAATATTTCAAGCTGTTTAAAGGCATCTGTCTGACATAGCTAAACTTTAACGAGTGCCATCAATGATGACAACAGCCGGGACCAACGGTGAACGTGCCTTCCGAAGCACGGAAGAGCTCGGGATATTTTTATGCCACTCGCGGTCACCCATCCCAATAGGGACTGCACCCAGGGTTGCTTAACATGCGTTTTTAATGCTCAAGACCGCGGGCCATCCATGGGGTCCTCGATTAAAAATCACTTACATTTCGGGCACATGTATAGGTATACCTATTTTGACGTGATATCGTCTTATAAATCGATGACCGCCCAACTGCACGCACGAAAGAGTTTCACGTTCCGTGTTCCGGGCGCGGAACAAGCGATAGAGAGGCACGATCGGCCCAAGTGTTCGGCTTGTGACGCATCACAGACAGAGGCGAGCTCCGTGGCGCAGTGGTTAACACGCCAGCCTGCGACACGAGGGCCCCGGGTTCGATCCCCGGTCAGGTCAAGATGGAAAATGATCTTTTTCAGATTGGCCTGGGTCTTGGATGTTTATCTATATATGTATTTGTTATAAAATATAGTATCGTTGAGTTAGTATCCCATAACACAAGTCTCGAACTTACGTTGGGCAAAGAATATATACACTACGCTTTGGGGCTAGCTCAATCTGTGTGATCTCAGTATAAAATATACAAGAAGAACATTGCGTGTTTATGAAAAAGGTGAAACGGTTCTGCAATTATGCGTTCCGCTTGATGAGTGACGTCACATGCGCGCGCGCAGTTTTACGTGATAAGATCTTGCATCGCAGCTTCATGTAACAATTAACGTCTATTGTTCTTTATTATGTAATTGTCTATGGAGCATTGACTTGAATAAGTTGTTTACTATCGTTTACATTTATTCTTTCCAATATATTATATGTTAACAATACTAGCTAGCAAAACGTTGTATGTCATACAAAAAGCAACCTTATCAATCATTGAGGGGCAAAAACAATTTACGTCCTATTCTCAAGATTTTATGACTATATTTTTTTGATTAAAACCAACGTGAGAGAAGCTACTGGCCGACATGTTTCGTTCACCTCATCCGGATGTTGCCCGATGTCCCGATCCGCACTCTATAGTGCAATAGTGCGGATCGGGACATCGGACGCGCATCTTGACCTAGGTACATTCGTCCTAAGGAAGACCTCCGGATGAGATCGAAACATGTCGGCCACTAGTTGACTTCGTAGGTGAGTAACCCGTTGTTACATATTTTAATTTATGAATATACACACAAAATAGAAATATAATAATGAGAATCAGTCAAGCCGTTTCGGAGGAGTTTTGTTACAAACACATACCTACCTATTAGATTATCCATTACACCAGATAGGTGAAGCTGTTCTAAGCATTTTTGCCAAGTGGTGTGACATTTTGGAAAATCACCAAGAAGCTTCATGTTCTCGCTTTAAACAGTAAATAGTAGTTTGAAGGGTTATCTAGAGCTTCGTAAAACAAACGTTGATTGATATCTCTGTTTTTCTTTCAATTTTTTTTTCAAAAGAGGCAACACTGAACCCCTCGAAAATTAATGTATTTTACCGGACTTCAAAAACGTAAGAAGAAATACCTGAATAGGATTTCTTCATTATCCGTCTCCTCGTCTTTCTGACTAGAATATAATTGACAGTAACTGGTTGACTGGAAGAGATCCCTCTTGGGATAAGTCCATCTTTTGTACAAATTATGTGAGTGTCATTTTGTATAATGTCCTTTGTGTGTAGTACAGTCAGCCATTACTGACCCCGCCATCTACTTATATCTTGAATTATCTTCTTATTTAAAAATATGAATATGAAAATATATATTCAGAATGATTTTAATTAAGACTTCTTGAATATAAATTTTCATGTTAATATTACTTTTAGTTTAGGAAAAAATTCAAGATATAGATGGCGGGGTCGGGTATCTCCTTGGCTGACTGTACAAAAAAGTTTTTAAAACAAACAAACAGCAACTACAGAAAACTCAGATCTAACCATCCCGATATGGGCAGTCAAAAATATAAATACAGTAGATGTTTTGAAGTGTAGAACAATTATGCGAGACCGACCGACCTGCCCACTTCCTAAGGCATAAAGATTATGATTCAACATTGTCACATGTATGGCGCTTCATACAAGGGGAGAATTATGCCTATTTAATACTACTACAAGCGAAACTTTACATCCGTCTATGTCAATGTGCGAGTTAACAATTAGAGTCACCACCAGCAGAAAATTCAAGTACTAACGTACGTATAAAAGACGACGCGTAACGTGCGACTAAAACACAGGCTAGCTCCGTGGCGCAGCGGTCAATACGCCAGCCTGCGACACGAGAGTGCCCGGGTTCGATCCCCGGCCAGGTCAAGCTGGAAAATTATCTTTTTCAGATTGGTCTGGGTCTTGGATGTTTATCTATATATGTATTTGTTATAAAATATAGTATCGTTGAGTTAGTATCCCATAACACAAGTCTCGAACTTACTGTGGGGCTAGTCTGGACAGACTGGGGCTCAATCTGTGTGATTTGTCCGTATAAAAAAAAACAGTAGCAACTAACCTTGTTTTTCAAAGCTATGAAACAAACCAGAGAACGGGGTAGAGGTGCGGGGACGCTATTGTTAGTAAGTACTTATATTATTTCCGTGGCATAGCAGAAAGTGAAATTCAGTGTCTCAAATTAAAAGCGGAACTTTGAACCATGGTCACAACGACTATCACATCACACATTCAACATCATTTTCAAGTTTCACTAAGTTAAAGAGGTAATTCACTTATCTCCTAACGTGGCATCACGTACGTAAGTGTAAGACTGTTAGTGATAACAGCTTTGTGTGTCACGGCCAAACTATAGATAGTGCACATTATTAGATAGTACACCAACAATATAGACAGATACTACAAGACAACGCTTGTCGGGTATGTAATGCTGATCTGAATGAATCGTGATGCGACTACGAGTACAGTCAGCCAACGAGATACCTTACCCCGCCATCTACCTATATCTTAACTTAAATTATCTCTTAAACTAAAAGTAATCCTTACTAATATTATAAATGCGAAAGTGAGTTTGTTTGTTTGTTTATTTGTTTGTTTGTTTGTTTGTTACGCTTTCACGCCGTAACTACTAAACCGATCATCATGAAATTTTGTATACAAGTTCTCTGGAGTTCCGAGAAGGACATAGGCTACTTTTTATCCCGGGAAAAAGTACTGTTCCCGAGGGATCGACATTGCCGCGGGTGGTGCCGCGGGCGAAAGCTAGTATTAACATAAAAATGTATATTCAGAAAGTCTTAAATAAAATCTTTCTATATGTATATTTTCATGTTAATATTATTTTTAGTTTAAGAGATAATTCATGATATAGGTAGATGGCGGGGTCAGGTATCTCGTTGGCTGACTGTACTATTACACCTTTTTCTCAAAATAATAAATTTATTGTGCATCTATGGAACCCTACTAGCTCTACACTGCCGACCCGACACGCACTTTGCAAGTCGCTTCTTCAGTGCAAATAGGACATAAAACGGCATCAATAAAACGTAATTAATGTTTTCAATGCTGCTGTTTATGGGTAAATAAATCAATGTAGTCAGCGAAAAAAAGCGGCTGGTCACCGGCTGGGTGACTACGATAACAACCGGCTTAATATCTTTATTCTCTAGGTATCCTCGACGGTCGCCTCACACTTATCAACTCGTAAACTGCCTCCGTGGTCCAGTTGTCAAGGCGTTTGCCTGTAGACCCAGGGATCGTGGGTTTGATTCCCACGGGAAGCATACATTGTTTAGCTGCTTCCAGTTTGGTTAGGACATTGCAGGCTTGAATCACCTGATTGTCTGTTAAATAAAGATGATTCCATGCTTCGAAAGGCACGTTAAGCTGTTGGTCCCGGCTGCCATCTGGTAGTCGTTAAAGGAACCACAGGCCGAGACGCGGTTCCTAAGAACTCTGACACCAGGGTGTGCATGGTTGATTGACAGTGTCACCTACACGAAATAATGATGATGATGATCAACTCGTAAACGGAACGTAAACGTATCAACTGGAGCAGTTCAGTATTCTTTGTATGAAACTCCCTACTGCAACCACACTATTCGGATTCGTAATGTAATCGCCTCGCCTCGGGACCAGCTCGCGGTCAACTCGCGGTCCCCGCGCTTCGTCGTCCACGCGCTTACGTCTCTCCGTAAAGTCCGTCCGTCTTTGGGTTGTAATGATTCTCTTGAATGTCGTATGCTGCTTTCTAATAAATTCTTCTATAGACTGCAGTATGTTATAAAAGAGATATTTTGGCATAAGGAAATACACTAATAAGTTAGCAAATAGGCCGCCTTGTGCCAGCCAGACCAGAGTGGTATGCGAGCGGTAAGCGCGGCGTCGCCTAGTCGTAGCAGAGTGTTCATCCGGTTAACGCCTGGTGGACGGCGCGGCGAAAGGCAATACGGTGTCGATCCCTTTCCGAGTTGATAAGTGTGCTGTGACCTTTATACGGATTAAATCACTTACCCTGCCTTGGCTTTCATCACTTTCATTATCCACATGATTCGTGCAGTTTCAGCATATTACTATCATATTCATCTTGACTATAACCACACTTATCCATCTTCTCACTTCAGATTACTTCAGACCTCAGCATCTCACCAACGACATAACTTGTTCTTGAATCTGTAACAAACATCCTATCTTTAAACTTAGTTATGTACTTATTCAAGTACTACCTATCTTCATTAAAATGTTCGTTGAACTTGGTTGTTATAGCAGCTATACAATTTTTGCGGATTGCCTAGTTGATTCAGGGTTATCAAGTCAACATCCTGCAGGTCTATTTGCTTACTTTAGATAACTACGAAACATCGAAACATTGTACATGTTTCGATGTTCACTTCAACATCTATTACGGTTTTTATATGTTAAATAAAAATAGTCAATCATACGAAAACCGCAATGTATTTTGAAGTAATGATCAAAACGTTATCCACCGTAGCTGTCAAAAGATAGGTCCTAAAGGGTAATTTTAAACGCGTGACTCACCAAACGAGTGATTCACGCGAGCAGTTCGAAAACGCCAAATTTTTAATCGTTCTTTCTATGGCATATAATGGAAACGCGGTTTAGACCGCTCGTTACCAAGGGCAGTAGCGGCGTTAGGGTAGGGCGCGCTTGGGCGACCGCCCAGGGCGCTGGATACGGAAGGGGCGCCCCAACCAAGCAAGAAATACACGTTTAGCTGTTAGGCCGATGCGGCAGAAAGGTCCCGGCTGTCATCATTGATGGCAGTCGTTAGGCTATGTCAGATGACTTTGGGCAGCTTGAAAAATCTGACACCAGTGTAGGCCAATTACACACACGAAAAAAGAAAAACCAAGCAAGGGCAGAGGACGCAGGGCAGTGTGATTCGGGGGCGCTCGTAGAAATCTTGCCAAGGGCGCCAGTAATGCTAACGCCGGCACTGACCATGGGCGACGGCCGAATTTACGTCAAAATCACTGAATGCCATATGGGCTTGTTTTCGTTTCTTTTACACTTCATTACATATTTTAAAAGTATTTAGGTATAACTATAGAAACGATTCCAATACTTCCTGTGAGAAAGGAAAGGAAACCCAAAATATTTTAGCTGAAGGTTGGCTGCACAGCATACAAATGGCATTTCGTGACTTGAAAGTCGATTGTGACTTGTAGACGTATACCTACACCTCTTGCGTTTTGGTGACGCGCCATTTCAAAAATAGCCCTCCAGCCGGCTTTTGCCAACTTAGTGTAGGCATATATATTCTTTGGTGTATATATGTAGATAGTCACTTCAAACTACATTGCGGCTTTCGTATGATTGATCATTTTTATTTTAAGATATATAAAACGTAATGTATATTCAAGTGACTATCAACACAGTGTACACTAAGTTAGCAAATAGGTGGGCAGGTCGTCTGATCACAGGATCGGTGGGTGTCCAGTCCAACGTTGCGCTTGCCGGTACTTGGTCGCCGATCGAGAACTTACATTAGTAAAACAAGAAAAATATCAACGAAAATATGTTTATTTGGCTATATATAGTGTGACCTCCCAGATAAAATTATCAGGGTATCGTTAACTGTCAAGTTCTATGTCATCCCGATAAATCAGATTTGGTCAATGATCTATAGTCGTATTAAACGCAAGTCATTGAGCGATTTGATGCAGAATCATTGCCATTAAAAACTTATCTAACGGGTTAGGATTCCGGTTAAAAAAAGGTTTACCTATCTATATCCTAAACAAAACTGTACGTAAAATAGTAATCCACCAAAGAATTTTCATAATATATTCCTTTCTATACTAATAAAGAGTAAAGTTTTGTGTTTGTTTATAAACTCGAAAACGGAGTTCTTGGCGGGAATTTCTACGGACTGCACGGTTTTTGTTTTAGATTATTTTGCAAATTGTTACTAGTGGAGTTTTTAATGTGAAGTCGGTGTAATGTTGTGTTATAAATGCCTATGTTTATGAAAAATGTGTGGAATAACTAAAATAAAGTGTCATGGTGCGGCTGTAGTGAGATTTACTTAGCGAGCTGGCGTTTGCACGCCTTACTGCATCGTATAATGATCATGCCAGTGGATTCGTGGGAATTGTCGCCAGGGGCTCCGTCGAAATCAGCGAAATGAATTACCATCATTTCGTTGATACGCAAGCAAGAATAACTCGAAAAATAACTAGACACTGGCTTGAGGGCCAAATAGAAGAAAAGAAAAAAAGAACTTTTCGTCGTCCGTCGACGAACGATCGTCAAACTCAAAATATTTAAATACATCTTTTACTCACAGAAAGATAAATTATCAGCGGGTAACATAGACTTTAATTTACGCAGACAAAGTCGCCAGAAAACAGCTAGTATATAATTTGTAAACAAGACGACCCCTAATCGGAGCGTTTCCTTAGCTAATGCACTAAGAAACGAAATTAAGAGTGAATTAAGGAACGAAAAGTAAACAGTAATAGGAAATACGATCATCATCATCATCATCATCATCAGGTCTTTTTAGTCTCCACTGCAGGAGCATGACCCTCTCTGTACTATACGATACTGTTCATTATATAAAATCGGTCAAGTGCGAGTCGGAATCGCACACAACATATTTTTTTATTGAAAACTTCCATAGGCGCGGTAAGCGGTAAAAACCCTCAAATCGTTCTCGGTGGGTATTAACTTCTTCCATGAGAAATGTGACTGCAATTGAACCACAGAATACTCCGTGCAGTCACTGACCATCCCAACAAGGAAGTAGTTTGCGAATATTGAGTCATCCCATTATCCTGTAGATTAGAGAGTCCATTCAATTGGACAATTGTGGGGTCGTTACGACACTTTCGACACTATAGCGTGCTCGGAAAGCGATCCGTCACGTGTAGGGTACTGTTGACTGCCAAAGGTCACTTGGATAGGACCCATTCTTAGCTTACATAAAAGTATATAATGCATGTCATCAGAGGATTAAAACGAAGTTTTACAAACTCCTCAATACCCGTGGTACAAAGTATTAGTGTTATATCAATAACCCGCCCGGCTTCGCACGGGTGCAATGTACCTAGCTACATATAAACCTTATTCTCGAATCACTCTATCTTTTTAAGAAAACGCATGGAACTCCGTTGCGTAGTAGTACATCTGTGCGCAAATTCGATGTTCCAATCCAACTGGCAATTAGATCCTGGCTGCTCAGAGTGAAGTGATTCCATCAACTATGTGACGCTAAGAAGAATTTGAGGGGTCGAGATCTCGTGATTCGATGATGCTGCAGTAAGGAGAACTTAGCTTGTGATCTCCGCGAACAGCAGAAGAGAACCACTGGCGCGCGGCCTATATATGGTTCACACGCCATTCCGCGTCACGACTGTAGGCCTATGTGTAACTACACATAGGACGCATCAACTTCGTTTTTATCCATTGTCTATATAACTCGTCAGCCTGCTTTTGGATTTGGACGAGAGATTTAATTAAAAAAAATCATAAGGTAAATTTGGTAAAAAATATCATCGATCGAGATACATTTCGATCATTGGCGGATTTCCCAGGCCAAGGCCTAGGACGGCCAGATATTAAGGACGGCAAAACGTCAATATACATCTACACTTCTACACTAATATTATAAAGAGGAAATATTTGATTGTTTGTTTGCATTGCAAAGGCTCGGAAACTACCGACGGACCGTTTTGAAAAATTCTTGCATCATGAGAAAGCTAATCCCTGATGAACAAAGGCTTTAGAATAAATACCTAAATCTATCCGTGCGAAGTAAGAGCGGGCCGCTAGTCATAAATATTTTGATTGAGCCAAAGTCTGTTCTACTGATTGATACTATATCAGCCCCCGTGGCATGACGGGCGACAACGTTTATCGAATATCGGTTTATCGCGCGATATAAACGGAGTCACAGGCGCCATGCTACGGGTGCTGTACTTCCCAAACCCGTATCGTATCGTACCTAGGGCATACATACCGGAATTCCGGAATATCGTAATACCGGTATCTCGGACAGATTTTATCGATATTTCAATACCGGAATTGAAGGCCCCAATACCGTAATACCGGTATTTATTAAAAAAAATACATATATAAGTACGTAACCATCTATAGCGAGTGTGTACGTATGCAGTTTAGTGTGGAGCGTCACTTGCACGAATGTTAAAATATAATGAAAATACTTTTACATCTTGTTGTATAAATGGAAAGCGAATATTTTATGTTATAAATCATTTTAATTCTGTATAAGTATTCTTTGAGAGTTTCTAAAAAGTAAATAAACAGTTCGCCTATGGGCACCGCACCGTCGTCCGCGCTTCCATTCACTTGTTTCTTTCGCGTCTTTTATCGATAAAATAGCGGCACGATTTTTTTATTTATTGTTAAAACTAGCGGGCCACCCCGGCTTCGTATGGGTGGTTATAAGTTTTTAACAACAAATTTTAATATTTATAATGTATAAAAATTTTAACTTTAGCACTCTCTTTATAGACTTTCTATGCCTAGAACAGTCGATGTAGTCTGTTTTTGACAAAACAAACAATCAAAATTATTTGCAACAATCCACAAACATACACATGCAGACACTTAGATCTACACTTAAAATTTATACCAATCTCTTTGTGTCGGAGCTTAATTTAAAATAGTATAATATAAAGATAATTTAGATATTAGTATTACTATGATTTTTTGTTTTATTTCTCTTTCTATCAAATGTATTGTATCTAAACCAACCACACATACACCCAAACCCACACCCATACAAACCATACACAAAAGGAGTTTCTAAGATCTTTACGTCCCCGGCCTCTATTTGTGATCTATGGCTCATGGTGCATTCATCCTACATAATGTCACGTAAAACCCGCGTGGCCCCGACGAATTACGGCGACACGAAATTAATTTCGTTGCTCATTATTTTGATATTACGAATTACATTTGCAAATTAAATGAATACTTTACTATATCTCCTAAAGTATTCATTTAATTTGCATGGTGTAAAGGGGAAAAATAATTTTAGCCAACTAATCTATTTCAAATGATAAGGATTAATACCGTATTTGTGTAAATAGGTTTCCCATTACCGCTTTATAATTGCCCATTTTTTAAAGCATTGAAATGGATATAGTACTTTATCTTTAAGATATAAACATATGATTGCGGACTTTTTTTGTAGACCTTTTTAAATTTTACAATACTGTAGTACATTATTTTGATCTATCCCGTAGGGTTCAGTCAGCGTTTGCAATGTAAGCGCAAAACAATGTGTATATTTACGACATTACATTAGAAACCTCTAAAATTAGCAGTGTTCCTCTATTATATTATCATGTAAACCTTCCCCTTGAATCACTCTTATCTATCAAAAGAAAAACCGCATCAAAATCCGTTGCGTAGTTCTAAAGATCTAAGCATATATTTACATAGGAACAGACAGACTACACAGCGGGAAGCGACTTTGTTTTATAATGTGTAGTGATAATAGCTTATTATTAAAGTTTTTTTTTACGTATATTACGGTTAGCTTAAATAAAATAGATATAAAGCCAATTCCGGAACTAGTACCGGAATTCCGGTATTAGGTCTCTAGTACCGAAAATCAGTTCCGGTATTGATAACTTTCCGGTATTGCATGCCCTAAATTCGTACCCCACCTAAAACCCTCATGAATAATAGTTCGTCAGAATTACTAAGAGTGCGTTACCCCAGCCGACTAAGTGCTCCTTTTACGAATTGATAAATGCAAATAATTAGATCATTACTTCGTGTAAATGTCCCCGAAAGTAAATAATTTGACACCCCGCCGTTTCAGAGATAGTGAGGAAAATAAAATTCGGCTGACGTAACGTTACCCCAGCCGACTTTTTTTGATCCCGTCGGTTTATCTGGATAAAAAGTATACACAAAGATAGATTGAATTTGCTCTCAAATGTCCCCGATAAAATTAAATTTGACACCTTTATGGATTTCGAGTTATTTCATTTTCTGCTGCGGTAACGTTTGGCCAATCTCTGTATCTCTGAAGTGTGAGTTTGTTTGTTTGTTTGTTTGTTACGCTTTCACGCCGTAACTACTGGGCCGATCATCATGAAATTTTGCATACAAGTTCTCTGGAGTGCGGAGAAGGACATAGGCTACCTTTTATCCCGGGAAAAAGTACTATTCCCGAGGGATCGACATTGACGCGGGCGGAGCCGCGGGCAAAAGCTAGTATATATATATTTTTTATTTTTAAAGAAGGACACAAAAAAGTGTTGATATTCTGTACTGTGGTACCGACTACTTTTGATTTCGAACAAATCTTCGTAAGATGTCCCCTACATGTTCGCATAAAGCAATGCAGAATAAAACAAGCAGTACATAATATAGAAAAAGAAATATGGACTTCTAGTTCATTTGTTTAGCTAATAACGACGCGTTTTCCTAGTTGATGGATACACATTTTACTCCCAATTTTTAAAACTGACACTTTCTACGCGAGAGCAGCAAAAATAAATAACACTCAAGATTTTTTTTTATTTATCTCTTGATAGTCTTACCTTATAGAATATAACCTTGTTTGCGTTGGTTTTTGATTACCAACTGCGGTGACAGTTGGATTGAACTATTATGCAGACGGCAGACCTCTATTTAAGAGGTCTGCCTTAAAATCAATCAAACAAAAAAAATATAAAAAGATATTTTATTTACATTATTAGTATGTAGACATTGCCATTTAAGTAATAGTTTTGCTGAAAGAGAAAATCTGTAAGTCACCCTAAGGTTTCATTCATCATCATCATCATCATCATCATCATTTTGAATAGGTGTCACGGTCAATCGACCATGCACACCCTGGTGTCAGAGTTCTTCGGAACCGCCTCTCGGCCTCTGACGTGGTTCCTTTAACGACTACCAGATGGCAGCCTGGACCACCGGCTTAACGTGCCTTCCGAAGCACGGAATCATTTTATTATCGGACAATCAGGTGATTCACGTCTGCAATGTCCTACCAAACTGGAAACAACTAAACAAAGTATGCTTCCGGTGGAAATTGAACCCACGACCCCCGGGTCAACAGGCAAACCCCTTAACCACTGGACCACGGAGGCTGTTTCTGCTGTTGACCCTAAGGTTTCGAACTTGGTCGGGTAATCGGGAAAAATTATCTAGGTTTAGTTTTTATTTATTATTTCTTATATACGATAGTATATCAAGCTGAAAATTTGTATGTATATTTTTGATTAAAGTGTCTAATTATTGTTTAAATATGGAATCAGCCAAGTGGAAGGAAACTATTATTTTCCTCGTTTAAATCGAGAGCCCAGAATCTGGCTTTCTGGAACCAGTAATATCATTATAACTTGCCACATCTATGGATTAGGCTGATGAAAGTTTTGATGTTTTGTATGTCTCTATAAGAGGCATCTATTAGGACTAGTTTGAATTTTCAGGGTTCCCTCGTTTAATAACTAGAACCGAAAATATGGTTTTCAGAATAATATTTATTACTCGCAAACCATATTATTAATATTTAAGATAACTAGGTGTCAAATGGTGACAAATTCCGTTCTATACGTATAAAAAAAAATCATGATTCTGCGTCTTACGGTTTCAGAGATACAGAGATTGACCAAACGTTACCGCAGCAGAAAATGAAATAACAAGAAATCCATAAAGGTGTCAAATTTAATTTTATCGGGGACATTTGAGAGCAAATTCAATCTATCTTTGTGTATACTTTTTATCCAGATAAACCGACGGAATCAAAAAAAGTCGGCTGGGGTAACGTTACGCCAGCCGAATTTTATTTTCCTCATTATCTCTGAAACGGCGGGGTGTCAAATTATTTACTTTCGGGGACATTTACACGAAGTAATGATCTAATTATTTGCATTTATCAATTCTTAAAAGGAGCACTTAGTCGGCTGGGGTAACGCACTCAATTACTAATGGATTATTCGAGCAATTTGATAATTTGAAAAGGGTGATGTTTCGTCCACGGAGGAAATAATTGCGGATGAATTAACCAGTAGCAATTTAAAAAGACGACTATTGATAACTTCTTACAAATCGATTGACGCCCGCTACACGCACGAAAAAGTGTCACATTCCGTGTGCAAGCGAGAGCGAGGCACAAGCGATAGAGAGACACGATTGGCCGAAGCGTTCGGCTTGTGACCGCATCTATCTTCCACCAATAACACGTAAAATTATTGTCCACAAACCGACCTTACAGACTACCAATTTTTTGACTCAGTGCTATTTTTGGATGATACAAGCGAATATCAAAACTAAGATTTCAAAAGGTTAATGATACAGCTATTACTGGTTTAGCTGGAAAGTTTGCATAATAGTTCACAGAATAAATACAACTGAAATAGTAACAATGCTCTAATTACCATTAATTAATCAAATTCTGAGACGCAATACACATACAATGTCATCAATCCGCAGTTTACAATAGCACAAAGTGTTTAACTATTGATTTGCAATCATGTTTGACTGCACAATACTTTCACTTTGAATAATTTATGTAGATTATATTCAATGGAACTGGACTGATGACCCCCGCAAGAGTGCTGTGACGAGCTGTCCATAGGTTTATATTATACCTATGCTTCTACACTAGCCCCCATATTCATTAAAAAATAACATTCGCTTATGAAACCTATTTTAGTTAAAATAAATTTTGTCTCGTTCCTTCAATTTCAAACATTGGATAGAGGGACAAGAACAAAACATATTTTAACTAAAATAGGTTTAATAAGCGTACCTATGTTATTTTATAGGGTTCCGTACCCAAAGCGTAAACCCGGCTCCGCTGTACGTCTGTCTGTCTGTCCGTCCATCAATCTGTCACCAGGCAGTTTCTCATGAATCGTGATAGTTGAACAATCGAAACTTTCACAGAAGATGTATTTCCATAGTTTGCATTGTCATGTGCAGCCTCAACGGATGCAGCAGTATCGACCAGGGTTGCATGCATCAAGTATTGGTGGCGGGCATGAAGGGACTAACAGTAATGGGTGGGCGCTGGCCAGCAATAGTTTGCATGAACTAACTGGTGGCGGAAGCACGCAAAGTAAATTGTCTCAAAGTAAATGTAGCTTTGACTTCCGCAAAGTAACACCTGAATCTATTAACTAATATGAAAAATAGTAGATTGTGATGCAAGGGGCCAGCTAATACTTTTTAGTGAGGGTATTATTTTGAATCTAGAGTGGAAAGAAGGAGGGCAGAATAGAATCCCGAGCGCAGCGAGGGATTTTCAAGTAGACTCCTGAGTGAAGCAAGAAGACACATTCTGCTTTTCAACTCCCTCTAGGAGAAAAACAAATTATAAAACATTTTGTAAGTAAATGGAATTATAGGTAAAAAAAGATTAAATATTGTTTTTATGTTCTCCTTCATAAAAAAATGCCTGATAAAGCACTTTCAGTGAGCTAGCTAAACAAGCATGCATAATAAAATACTTCTAGTTCTTTATTTTTGCTTTTTAATATAACTTGCCAGTGCAATTGTTTAATAATATGATTCAACCTTCTTGGTTATGGATTTTTTGGAACAATATTTGTGTTCACAATTTAAAATCTTTTTATTCCCTTAGTAATAAAAACACATTTTAGGGTCCGGGTTTCCAGCAACCAGTTCCAGTGGTTTTTGTTCTTTGAATAGATGAGATAAAAAGGAATACTTTCAGTAGAAAGTCGATCAGCTGATCAACCATGTTGTATAGGAGGTGGATTTTTTCGTTTCTCGATCTATGTCCCCTGGGGAAAGTTATTCAATCATGAGATGACCATTCCCTTTAAGTATTGTTACTCACATTTTGTTACATATTGCATTGTTCCCTTTTTGCCACAAAACTGTTTTCGTTTTTGTCCCTTTGTACTAAATGATCTTGAATAAAAAACAGACCATAAGCAGAAAATCAATTATCAAAGTGTATTATTTATCCAGTAATGGCGTTAGGGTAGGGCGACCGCCCAAGGCGCGGGGTCAAGAAGGGGCACCATCAAGCAAGGGCAGAGAAGCAGGACAGTGTGATTCAATTTGCATCCCCCCCTCTCCACCAAGAGGGGGCTTGATATCTCGTCCAGGACGCCAGTAATGCTGACGCCGGCACTGCCTTTATCATTAAGTAATTTATAAGCTGTATGGCTGTTTGCCTTCTAATTGGTATTAAAAATAATAATAAGAGCATTGAGGCATCTGACATATGTATAAATATAAAGGAACAGGTTGAGTTGGTCCCACATTCAGTTGTGTACCTATTGCTTGTGTTGTAATCTATCATCAGACACCTGAACCAACGGCTTAACGTGGTTTCTGAAACAGAGTAGGAGCTCAAAATATGTAGTTTAATACCTTTTATGGACAATTAGCGCTAACAATGATAAAGCATACGCCCATTGGGCCAAGAAGTGCCTAGTTTTTTGCACATGGCAAATACACATGTATCAAACTTATAGGTACAAGTCATGCCGAACTTCTGGGTTATTGTAAATTGGCGTTCTTAATCGAAGCTTCTAAGAAGAAAGAAATGACGTGTCGTTCTCGACAAACATGGTTTAAAATTATGAACTCATGCAACTTATCCTAAAACGTCACTTACCAGTGTCTCCAGTGAGCTATGCTCATTTTTCAGATATTTTAAGCGACTCCTCCTACATTAAAACTTTTTCTACATCTTTGTTATATTAATTACTAAGTACCTAAAACTATTGGAAATATATATTTCAATAGAGTCAACAACAAAACCGAAAACAAATCAGATGTTTTGGGGGCGGAGCCAAAATCAAAATGTCACTTTGACATTGACATTTTATGCGTTCATAAATTGGATTATGTAATGGGGACGTTCACTCTTTGGTAAATTCTAATGTAAAATAGCATGAAAATCAGGCCCTCATCAATGCCATCATATAAGAATAATAATTTAAGAATGCCGTATGGGGTTATTCAAATATTACATTAGTAGCGAAAGGGGGGATGGGGGGTCTGGGCTGGGCTTGGCTTATTTTTGCTGACAAAGGGGGCGGAAGGAATTGCTGACGTTATCACCCTGCAGACCGCACGGTGATAACGTCAGCAACATTTTGCAAATTCAAACATATTTTGTAAAAAATATACCAATGTTACGTGATCTTGGGAGAAGGGGGGAAGAGCTTTTCTTACTTTTGTTGACAAGGGGGAGGAGGGGGTTGAAAATATCTGATATATTGCTTACGTAATACTTGAATGGTCCCTATGCCCCTAAGAGAGAGAGCTTGTTTGATTTGTTGCTTCCCGTTTAGTGATTATAACTTTATAATCTCTGTAAAATTAGTTTTACTCATAGAGATAAGATTTTACTTCAGGATAATCCTTTGTCTATGCCTGACTTAGTTATTAATATCTGTGGTCCATGCTTTTACTTCCATTTAGGGCCCATGGCAAATTCATACAATGGGGCCATGAGTTTCAGTTCTGCTTTGGCGACTTCTTGCACCCTCCCGGGTGCAAGAAGCGCAGCTGCCAGCTCTGCCACCCTGTAGTTACACCACTGCTGAGACAGATGGGTCTTCCTGAGTTGTTTGGACTTGGACCTCTAGATAACCTATCTACTGTGAAATGAAGAACTATACTTAAATAAAATTTAAAAAAAGGTTTATTCAATCACAGCTTACAATATTGTTAGTTTGTACTCACAGATCTCTCAAAACATATATTTTACTTACATCTACTAAGATATTCAAGATTAAGATATTTTTCTCTTTAGAGATTTCTTCTCTTTATTGGCTTTGTAAGCCACATTCATTTTCTGCATATTTTCTTTATGTATTTTGTCATGGTCCACAATCCTTTGAGGATATCCCTCTCCAATGATGCAGCCAGCTGCCTTTTGTACATTCTTGGGTGCTTTCCAAGGTTCATAGATGTACTCTGCTGGGTATTTCTTCAATTCAGGTACATACTTCCTGATATATATACCCTCTTTGTCTGTTTTCTTTCCAAATGCCACAGGGCTGTAAACTCTGAAATACTTATAGAAGAATGCTGAAGCTGACAGCCACATCCAATTACCAGCATTTAAAGACCAGTCATAGTCCAGAAGGTAGCCTTCAAAAACTTTAGCCCCTTCTTCCCAAGAAATCCACAAATCCCCTCTGGTCAAAAAACATGCAACCATGTGTCTGGCTAAATGATGTATCCAACCTTCTTGCTTGAGTTGACGCATAATGGCATCTACGAAAGGGTAACCAGTCCTGCCTTCTGCCCAGGCTTTCAAATGCTCTTCATTTTTTCCCCAAGGAATTTGAGTGCACACCTTATTCCCAACCATTTTATCAAAGTTCTCGGTACCAGCTCCAGCAGTGTAATAAAATTCCCTCCACATGAGTTGCCCCATCAATGAAACTGGTGGCATAGTATGGGGTACACCATTCTCTACTTCCTTCAACTTGTGATAGAACAACTTAGCTGATACACACCCATGGCTTATGTATGGACTGAGCACTGTTGTGCTGGGTTCAATACTGTTTGGTGATGAATTAGGCTTTTCAAATTTACACACCCACTGTTTCTTTGCCATGTACATATGCAATCTTTTCAACCCCTCAGTTTCTCCTCCTGGATATTTACATGGTCCTAATGTACTCTCATCTATACCCAGCTCACTTAAATCCGGTACATTGTAGTTATCAGAATCTATATCAGGAGGTTTGCAATTATCTGAAATAGATTTTGTAATTTCAATTGTATCCTTAACTTGGATTTCTTGTACCAAAGATAAAAACTTCTGGTATGTCAAAGGAACACTGCCATTGTTCTTTTTTAAAACACTGTGTACATCATAAACAGTATGTTGCACCCGCTTCACTATAAATATGTCCTTTTCATCGGCAATCTTTTCTATCACTTCTTCTTCATGAACAATTTCTGGATCAATATCAATTTGTGTAGTCAAATAATTAACTTGCCACTCGTCAAACAACTTGGAAAGCTGTTCTGAAGCTTTTCCTCTGATGATATACAAGCGTGTATTTAACTTTCGTAAGTTGGCATCTAAATCTTGCAAACTTTGTACTAAGAACCTCAATCTGTTAACTCCAACTTTGCTTTTTACATCAGGATCTAAGAAGTAAACTGGTCTGAGTAAATGCTTGCGGTTCTCAGCCTGAAATTGAAATATTTATATTATAGTAGAGCTGATATCTGGGAGAATGTTTATTTAAAACACATAAAAATAAGTAATTCGTTCTTCCAGAGGACGAACAGATTAGCGTAAATAGTTTTAAAATATTTGTTCAATTAGTAAAATGTTATACAATGAGAACCATGAACTGGAACGGTAGCCAGCATTTTAAGATGATAGTACCCACCTCGTTAATTGCGTTGCGAAATGCAAGGTTATCATGGATACGCAAGTCTAACCGAAACCAATGAATTACTGATGAAAATTTAGCCATTTTAAGGTAAGAAATGTATCGATACAGACTTTATAAACAAATAAAAATTTAATTTTAAAATAGATATTGAAAGAAACTTCAAACAACCGCAAAATTTATGACTATCACAGACTATCGAACACAGCTATTGAATGACAATGACAGCCGAAGCCGAATGACTCCTATTCCACGACATTTTAGGGTTACTATTTTTGAAAGTGTGACACTTGTCTTCGAGTGATTCCTTTTATGGAAAAATCGCTAGTTACGATCGGCATCATTTCAAAAATAGCAAGCAAGCAAGTACTACTTTTGAAAGTATGACACTCGTCTTTGAGCGATTAGCGATAGCTAGTAGTCTGTAGCTTTTGCACATTAAGTAATAATATAAATATGACTAAATTAGATCCTTTAAAATGTGATTTGACGTGAATAAACGTTTTGATTTTCGATTACTGCATGTGCAAGGTGGCCCCGTTTGAAAATTAGCAATTTTTTTCAAACAATGATATTTTTTGTTGATTGAGGTTTTTAGAATGATCTTTACAGTTTGATGTACTGGAAATCATACTTGATTTCCGATAATTAGGTTGTTTAATTATCAAAAAACATTAATAAAATGGACAGTACGTTAAAATTGTGGTCAGTTTGGTGACTCTTTAATATCGAAAACAAAGTGGTAATAGACTCATCCCAAATAAGTCAATATATTATAATGCTTAACAATGAAGAAATAATAAGAAATTTCTAAAAAAAATATTTCACTTTCCTTTTGGTGACAAGTCATGCCATTGTGCTCATAATTGTCTTTTTAACCGGTTATTAAAATTATTATTTGTTACTATTAAATATTAAACCAATTTAAAAATATATAAATATTAAGCAGAACACTAAAAACAAAATTAATAACAATAAAACAAACTGTGACGTCCTCTCGTCACGTATGGGTAAGCAATAGGGGTTTTAGTAAAACAATCAATTAGTATTTGGTTACAGCCGCGGTCTGACGTCCGCTCGCTAGGTCTGACAGTCAGTAACTGTCAAATATTCATCTATGGTAACTGTCACCCCCACTCTGTCGGGGGTGCGCCCACGTCTATACATTTACTGCAATACGTCACACAAACATTACAAAATTCGGGACGATCATCAAACTGACACATCATTTCGTGTAGGTTTCACGGTCAATCGACCATGCACAGTGCACACCCTTGTGTCAGAGTTCTTCGGACCGCCTCTCGGCCTCTGACGTGGTTCCTTTATCGACTACCGGATGGCAGCCGGGACCACTGGCTTAACGTGCTTTCCGAAGCACGGAATCATCTTTATTATCAGACAATCAGGTGATTCAAGCCTGCAATGTCCTAACCAAACTGGAAACAACTAAACAAAATATGCTTCCGGTGCGAATCGAACCCACGACCCCCGGGTCAACAGGCAAACGCCTTAACCACTGGACCACGGAGGCTGTTATCAAACTGACTGAAAATGTATGGCATGTGGTCCTCCTAGCCTTGCGTCAGTTTGCTGACTTTGGTAGTTCAGCCGTTCAGCCTATAGGTGACGGCGTAAAATGTCATCAAACTGACCGTCGGACATATATCCAGCCGAAATTAAAGAAAATGAATTGTACTTAAATAAATTGATATTTTTCAGAATTTTACAGCTAAAACCTTATCGTAACGTATTAGTAGATTTAAAATAGTTTAAGATTATAATAAAAGCATTATAAAAAAATGTATGTATTTTTTTAAATTTACAATACAGTTTCAAAAACGTGGGACATCCTAAAAGTGAGGGGGGCACTTTTTAGTGAATATGCCCTTTAGTCCTTGTTTTGAGAGATGCCCAGATATTCATGACAGCACAGAGAAAACAAACGCTTTACCTTTTCCATTTCTATGTATTTGCAAGACGATCAATGTCACCGTAAAGTTATCGGTCTTTGCATCGAACACAAAAGCTATTGATCGTCTCGCCTCATCATAAGCGTCGCCATGGAAACTGTCATTATCAAAATTATTTCAGTCAACACAAAAATTTACAAAATGAAACATGGAATAGTTCGATAGAGCTTTGATATTATTTTCTAGTTTCTTTTCTAGATGTAAATAATGATTTACTATAAAAGCAGATCAAAAAGGACATGATACTTTCTCATAAAAACACTGCAAAATGCCTAAAATTATCGAGTTAACTGTTGAAATAGATGTCCAAAGAGTAAGTCTGTTCGATATTATCGTCTCAACCCGGTCGTTCACGGGTGGGCAATAGCTAAGCGCAAATTTAAATATTCTGTTTTCTCCAGTTTTTCTAAATAGCGACGTGCGAACAAAGGATGACCGCTGCCTGTTCGTCTCACCGCCCCGCCGACGTTGTCGATTAGACGGTGTCTGACTCTGTCACTGTTACGCACGACTTTGAGATGAAAAACCTTCTAACTTATTCGTAGCAAAAATATGACAAAATAAATCAAAAAAAACAAATATGAGTTTTTCTTTCCACATATTCTTCAGTCCCAGGGGGGCAGGGTTTGTCCTTTCAAGAGTTGGCAACGCTAGGTGTAACCCTTAATAAAAAAAATAAGAAAGGGGGCGACCTCCGAGAAGTACATATAAATATTGCCATGTAAGAATTACTGTTTTAGACGTAATAAATAAATTACAAAGTTTTGAAAGAAAAATTCTTATAGAAATCATACCATATATATATAATTTTTAAATTTCATATGTATCTTTATCGATCCTTTAAGAAGAAGGCGATCTTGTTAAAGGATTGATCTAAATGTATGTAATTACTTGTGACTTGCAATAAAATCTGAATCTAAATAATACAAATACTTTAGATGTATTTAATTAATATAGCGCATAGTACTAGTGATTTAAAAACATGTAAATTTTCACAATTTCGTATTAAGAAATTACTATTATTTTAATATCACGGGTTACTTCCTAAGGTTCTACTTATGCTATGTATGTTTATTTATTTTTGTATCCATCAAACCTACCATACAGAGTGCTTATGTGTTCTCCTTTTTACTGCGATAGTAAAGCCAGGTTTCTAAATATATTCCTATTGCTTTTCAGGTGTCATGTCCTGGAGTATGGTTGTGTCAGGATGGCCGTGTGTCTTTGACAATATTTGCCTTAGGCACAAGTTATCAAACATGTCTATTGCCCCCAATTTTCCCATTGATGTTCAAAGATGTCTTTTATTTCCGCAAGAGTTTTCAAGAAACCTGTGCCTTGAACAATATTTGCTGTCTTTTGAGTAAGTTAATCATTGACTAGATACCAATTTTTATTCTATTCATTTAGGGGCATGGGAATATTTCAAAGTTGGTTGCCAGCAATCATTGCAATAGGGACCAACAGGCCTACATGCAGATCATTATCATATTACTTGTTTGACTGTATGTGTCTACTAGGGGAAAATTAACTATTGTCAGTAGCCTGATAGGAAAGTATATAGTAAATATATTTAAACCCTTATTTTAATATTTTACCAAGATATTAAATAATAATGAAGTATATATTTTAAACAGTATAACAAATATACAGTGAGAAAGCAATAGCTTATAAACAATATAGGTAAATGTTGTCACAAAAAACATACAGGCAACAAAAATGGCACAAATAAATAACAATCTCACTAAAGCTATTAAGAAAGTTAAGTTTGGACTGTTACAATAAGTACCTAAAACTTCAGAGATATTTATCAAATACCATTGATATTCGAATTTATATCAGAAAGTAAAGCAGTTGTTAATCAGAATGATTTCTTACTCATTTTAATTTTTTTAAACAGAAGATGAAACAATATACTGTGAACTGGTGCAATGGTGTGAGGATTGTCAAATGAGTGAATGTAAGATCCTGGCGCAGTACCTGGGAGCCGTCAATGACGTGTTGTTTCCTCCAAACATGTGCTCCAATGATGGGGTTGACCTACTCATG
Organism: Elegia similella; assembly: GCA_947532085.1. Lineage (NCBI taxonomy): Eukaryota > Metazoa > Arthropoda > Insecta > Lepidoptera > Pyralidae > Elegia > Elegia similella. The sequence continues at coordinate 24,697,433 of OX383930.1, forward strand.
CGGAGATCTAAGGATTTTCCTGTAATTATATTTGCTATATGTTATTTAAAAATAGAAAAATGTTTTAATTCTTTTTTTAATTTTTCCTGTGTTACACCATTTCACGGTACATGATGGCTTAATAGTTGCGGAAATTAGCGCAGGAACACAACAAAATCCTTGATAAAACCTTCTGCGGTGCAACCGCACGACTCAAGTTATCACAGCGAACCGCTCTGGTCATATTTTACGCCCCGCCCGTTCCTGTACATATTGCGTGGAATCATTTTTCGATATTAGTTCGATACGCTTCTATAGAATTATTATTCTTAGGCATTGCGCCACTGGCCTTCAGTTTCTTGTCTTTCCAAGTGAAGAAAACAAAGTCTTTCTTTAGACTTTGCCTCATTTGAGTATTTTCTGCTGGGTATTTTATGCCATCTCTACTGCGAAATTGCAAAGCTTTTATGACTGGCTCACTGTTTAACCCTCCTTGTGTATCAATGTAACAAAGACTTCAAGATGAGCTATACCCAAAGCACCAATATATTTTAGCTAAAGCACTAAGATATTTCGCAGAATTAATGATATATGTATGTGTGTAACAAAGAGTTAAAGATGAGCTATAACCAAAGCACCAATATATTTTAGCAAAAGCACTAAGATATTTCACAGAATAAATGATATATGTATGTGTGTAACAAAGAGTTCAAGATGAGCTATAACCAAAGCACCAATATATTTTAGCAAAAGCACTAAGATATTTCGCAGAATAAATGATATATGTATGTGTGTAACAAAGACTTCAAGATGAGCTATACCCAAAGCACCAATATATTTTAGCAAAAGCACTCAGATATTTCGCAGAATAAATGATATATGTATGTGTGTAACAAAGAGTTCAAGATGAGCTATAACCAAAGCACCAATATATTTTAGCAAAAGCACTAAGATATTCTGCGAAATATCTAAGTGCTTTTGCTAAAATATATTGGTGGAAGTCTTTGTTACACACATACATATTATTTAACATGTTGGTAGGCGTTAGTTAAAATTATGCTGGGTTGCTAGCAGCACCGCCTCCTAATATAATTCCTCAAATTTTCGCCCAGATCTTTGTTCAATTTATTTTATATTTCAGAAATAAAATATGATGTTCCAGTCTAGGGCCTAGGGCAACAAAAAGTTCAAATGGTGTAAGCTTACTTTGCGGTTTGCTAAGTTAATCTTAACTGCTGAAGACTGTAGCCTTGGTATACTGCATTTCTTCCTATTTCAAACCAATAATCTGTTATTATTTAAACGTAGGAAACCACAAAAAGCCAAAGAAACTGCGCTCGCCAACCTGCTTGCCAAGCGTGGTACGAAGAATTCTTGGGAGTGGCCCTTGTTCACCTGTGGACTTCTTACGGCTGAAATAATGACTTAATCTGTTATCTACCTACAGGGAATTCTTTCTCCAAAAATAGAGATCGCAACGAAAGTACGGATAGATGAAATCTGGGACCCAAAGTTCAAGTTAAGTGGCGTCAAAGCCACTCCCTGCACTTGTCTCCCGCGAGACTCGGAGACCGCCAGGCAGAAGCAAGTGTGCCATTCAGCTCAGTATCACAGGTAAATTCAGTAAAGCCTTTTTAGCGGCATTTAGGGGAGGGCAACCGGGGCTACAGTCCCAGAGCCTCTACAAAAGAGGGGCAACAATAGAGACTACGATAAAAAAAATGAAATTTAGACTACTAAAGATTTGCTTTATTTAGCCTTTACATATAGTACTTTACAAACATATTAAATTAAATACTTACGTTTAATTTAATATTAACATATTAAATTAAATATAACATATATTTGTTCACTCCAATTGAAAGTGACTTACTTCGGGAAATGGGTTTCAGCGAAATCATCAACGATTTTTCGGCGAAAAAGCTCGGAAGGTTAACGCTAAAATTTAATTTCAGATAATTCTTGTTTCCAACTATATTTATATGTCTGTTAAATAATAAAAGAATTTATACTTGGTTTCACAATAAATTATTTACTGGAAAACTCGACGGAATTTTTACTTCCGTTTTATTTGGAATATAATTTGAGGCCAGGGGGCCTCCACTCTTTGTTGCCCCGGGGGCGCGTAGGTAGATAAGCGGCGCCAGCAAGATTTAAAAAAAATGAGATTTGTTCTTTTACAGAAACAAATGTAATTCAGGCAAGAGAGAGCCATCTCCAACAAAAAGATGTCTCTCCCGCTCGCACTCCGGTGGTTCGAGGTCATGCTGCAGCTTCCCACAGGAGCTGCCGCCACGCGCCTCATGTGATCATTGTCCCAGGTGATGATATTTTGCTTTCCTCTTTCAAACTACTTACAACTAATCCAAAGTTTTGTCACAGAATTGACCTTGTGTAAGACACGCTTTGAAATGCATTACTATCAGATAGAAGTACTGAATCATAGAGTCCGATAAGCCTCTGTCGATATTATTTGACATGTTATGTTTGTATGGAGGACACGTCTTATCATGACTGGAGAAAAAAAGTAGCCTATCCTGTGTCCTGTACGCCTAAATGTGTGAGACCTCAACCTGTCCCGGCGCTCTTAGTCGATTTCCCACATATAAAGAAGTAGAGAACAGAGACTCGACACAACAGTAGATTAAATTTATTTGGCACAAATTATAACTTCTAAAATATATAATATTATAATAATGTATTACAGATCAGATAGAACGTACGAAGTGAACAGTCAGAGAGATGATGGTAGAATGTCCGATGACCGAGAGAGAAAAATTATCTAAAAATGGAATGAAATGAAATTTTAAATAAAATTAGGAATGAAAAGTGGACAGGATGAGAAAGAAATGTGGTTGGAAGAGATGCAGCATGCAGGTGGCATGCAGCAACGTTACAAATGTATATCTACCAAGTTTCATGAAATTTTGTTAATTCGTTTAAGATGGAGGAACATACATACATACAGAAAAAATCTAACAGTCCTCAATTTAGTTTCAGTATCATGTATAGAGCTTAAAAACGATATCTCTGAAAATAAAGTACCTAGTCCACTCCATGACCAACCTAAAAGAAATAATACTATTATTATTAAATAAATATACTTTAATTATAGCCAAATATTGCGACCACGGCCTTGTTCTCCTCGACTCTCGTCACGTCCGCCACGCGGCTCTGCTCGGTCCCGCAACCGCCAGTATTGCGTGTATAATGTGCAAACATACGACAATGCTTGGAAAAGTGCCGCTTCTACGCCCTTTGGAAGCGAGACTAGTGACTTTGACGATGATTTGATGAGGTTAACATAGATTAATTATAGGCACATACTATTTTAGACATTCTCGAGTTGTTTTAGTAATATAACTGGTTGATATGTACTAAGTATGTATATAGTATATTAATAATCTATTTAGCCAGTGCCGGCTTTAGCATTGCTGGAGACCTGGGCAAGATCCCTTCGGGCGCCCCTAGGCGAGATCACGCCCCTGGACGGACACCCAGGTCGCCCGGCCCTGAAGCTGTTACTAAATATAGCTTTACTTATAATTATTATTACTCACTAATTTATGGACCAGATGAGTCTGTGCAGAAATATCACGTCTACACCTTTTGGGATTTAAATTAATAGTATAGGATCCCACTATACAACGACCTTCACCGAGCTGGTTAATGGATGAAAAGTATTTTATTTCCAATTACATATGTTAATAAATACTCGTATATTGCAAGTGGGTTGCCTAAGAAATTCAGTTCAGATTATGATTAATTAAATATTTTAAAATATTTTTTTAACGAATAATTTGTCCGTATATATCATCATCATCATATCAGCTGCAAGAAGTCCACTGCTGATAAGGCCTCACCCAATGATTTCTAAAATGACCGGTTAGAAGCGGCCTGCATCCAGCGTTTCCCTGCAACCTTAGTCAGATCGCATATATATTTATTTTTTATTTATAATTTTTTTAACGTTTCACCATTTCGATTAATAAATAAATGTCATACCAATTAAAAGTATGAAGCCTATTTTGCTAACGTTATTTTGAAATTAAGCTTATTCATTAACCAGACCAGCGCAAATTTATCTGTTTATACCTGCCTACCCTATTTATGACGGAAAGAAATTGACATCCTTTCGTTTGCATTATTCTGTAGGCTTCATACTTTTGATTGGTATGTCATTTGTCTATTAACCGTAACAGTGAATAGTTTAAAAAAATATTCTGGAATGATTTTTTTAGGCAACCCAACTGCATTATATTTTTGACATATTTAATTGGATATAAAATACTTTTCATGCAATAACCAGCTCAGTGAGAGTCGTTGTGTAGTGGGATCTTAGACTATAAGAACTTTTCACCTGTGTTTTATTTTAGGTTTTATTTAGGTAGGCACGAGTATGTTTCTTAGTTTAACAATAGATTGTACTGTATCTCGTATTAACAACGTAGTATTTTACATGTTACAGTTTATGTAGGTATATACCAATAAGCTTATTGTATAGATTTGTATCTCATAACTCATCATAATTATCACTTTCTACGACCCACTGTTGGGAATAAGCCTCCTTTTGTCTGCGCCATTCCTTTCTATCTCCAACTTTCGCAATCCAGTTATTTCCAGCAATTTATGCCTTATGTTGTCAACCCACCTAGCTACCGGACGTCCAACACTACCTTTCCTATTTCTGAGATACCACTCGGTCACCCGTAGTGTATCCCAGAAATCCATCGTTCCTTCTAACCGACTGGCCTGCCTAGTTAAACTTGAGAGTAGCAACCCTAGCACGTCGCGAACTTTGTTTCGACGTCGGATAAGTATTGCGAACTCGGTCTTGTAAATATGCCGAGCATCACATGCTTCATGGCTCTCTGCGTAACCTCAATCTATATACATGGTTCCTATTATAAGAGTCCCATGTCTCGTCACCATATGCTATTGCAGGCAGAATGGCAGAATACACTGATTAAAGAGGCGTGTCTTCAGGCTTGTAGTAATAGGCTTGTTTCCTAAAAAAATACCATTAAAAATAATTAGTCCGTCTTATAAATTATCGAAAAATATTAGATACGTATTTTTTCTTTTTTCAATCAAACAAAAATGGATAAAGATATAGCCCGGTAAAGGTCCGCGTGACGTCACTATCCGGTACACTTTTTACCGGCCTGTTGCGTCATGAGCCCCCACTCCTGAACTTTGATGCGCTTTATCTTTATCATCTTTTGTTTGATCGAAAAAAAAAATACGTATATAATATATTGCGGTAATCTATAAGACGGGTTAATTATTTTAACTGGTATTTTTTTAGGAAACATGCCTATTCCCTGTTATCAACAGTTTTCCGAATGACCCAATCCAAATGTAACCGCACCGGATCAGTATCTCATAACTATTTTATAAGTTATCTATCGTTTGTTAGTTTTAGTTGTAAGATATATTTAACTAATACATATTTCGGATGCAATAAAGAGTAGTACAGTCATGTGAATTAATATTTATTACAGATCTAGCTCCGAAACTGATAAACGAGACATGCACCCCGTATCAGGCCGACTCCAAAAGGTACTCTTGGAAAGCCGGTACATAGACGTGGATAAATTCAACGAGCATAATTTAAAGCCCCGATCGAAATTCTACCGAACCAAGATGTCTCCGTGTGTCTGTGAGATATGCAAGAGGTACCATGATTTGTTTCATACTGATGTGGCCAGCAGTTAACATCTGCCTTGAAAGGTATGTAAAGGTCGATTATTATGCTTAAAAAACAAAATAACATCGCATCATTGTATTTTTTTTTTACTTTATGTAATGAGCATAGTAAATACTATAGTATCTGACTATTTTTTTCCGCAATATTGTTTCTAAATATGTCTTCACGTATTTAATTTTGATCCAAAATTGTTTTAAATGTAAATGCCTAATTATACTAGTACTTAGGTATAAGTCGACATATTTAACGAGCTAAACCTAGGCCACGACCTGAATCCCACCGGTAATAGCTATATAAGAGGTACCAGTTCTTCCATACCGATGTGGTCAGCAGTTAACATCAGTTTTTGAGGCAAGTAAGTTTATTTAGAATGTTGCTAATAATCTAAACTATTTAAAAATATTGTTTGAAAGCCGATACAAATATTGCATTTGAAATTTGATCATAAAGACCCACTACTTACAACATGGCGACCCTGCCTGTTTGTGGGATACTTAAGAGGTATCAATAGAAGGAACATTGAATTTTAAGGTTTTTAAGTGATTATTTACACAAACGAATGGACGTTAATTCATAGAAATTTTGAATAAGCGATCTATGTTATTTCAGCAGTATCCAGGATATTTTGGATTCCCAATGATCAGGTACATTGCAACAATGATACTGTATAATTAGTTCGGTAATATTACATGTGTAGCAGACATATGACATATGTAGAGAAAAAATATGCGTCGATATTTTACGAAACAGTATTGTTCAATTCTGAATTTGGTATTTATTCTGATACGTGTAAGTTAGCTACAAAGTATAAATTCGTAAAATTAATCATGTTAAATTATTTTCGATTTAAAACAAAAAGAATCTAGATTACAGGCCAAACATTAATGTTTATAAAAAAGTATTATGTAAATAAGTTTATATTTATGTAAAAATGAGTTTATAATGAGTTTGTTACTACGACTACTGACTATCTGTGCAATGTTTAAAAGAAAGTAATAAGTGCTTATTATTTATCATAAATGAAATAAATGCGTTGTGTTCAATTATAATTTATTATATTTATTGAAATTAATTTAAGTCTATTTAAATCTTTGTTATACCGTTTTCTTATGAAATTACTAAATAAAACCACCACAAATCGTATAATTATTTGTTTTATTATTTACGATAATATCCAATATTAAGGTAACTTAACAATAGGTTTCTATATTTAAGTGATATGGCTCCACTTTTATTTATACTATACTACTCTAGTCTTGATCATAGTATTATTATTCAGATTAATAAAAATAACCGAAATGATTTGACATGAAACAACTTTTCCCTTGATGAAACATAGCGATATTTATATTTGCTGTACATCAAAAAAGATATTTACTTCTAATCGTTTATTTTCTGCGGTATGTTAGTTTGAATTATGAATAAAAATTTATAATAACTATCTATTTGAAACAAAATAGTATAAATCCATATTTATCTGAAGGCTAGGTTTTTGTGGGAAAGAAGAAGAACCACATTTTTCTTTACGTCCCTTGAGGATAGAGCAGGATAAGCATACCCTTCAAATAAATTTTGTTAAACATTTGTAAAAAAATAAAAAATAAAAATTTTAAAATATGTATACCAAAATGAGCATTGGACTAAGGCAGTGTTGTCATTCTATTTTGTTTATTTACACAAATTTTTATTTTTAAAGTGCTTATGCTACTTTTCTACTAATAATAAGTAGAGAAAAGAAAGCAAGAAGGAAGAAAAAGCATTCAATAGTCAGCACATTTTAATCATAAAATGTGTGAAGAATGAAAATATTAGTACAAAAAATATCTTAGATTCAATTGTGATTTCGGACTTAATTGACTACATTAGGCACCATGGGGCACAATCAAATATATATCTACATTAAATTCCTACAAAATAAGTAGGTAAAATATATAAAATTATATTAATTTATAAACTTCGAGATTTTAACAACAGTTTCATTCATATTTGGAGCAAAAACTTTATACATTGCAATTTTTATATGAAGAAAATGTCCAATCTCAATTAAAACATGCAATGCATGCAATATTTTAAATTTTAAATTAAGTATAAAATATATATTATGCGATCGATAGATTCATTTGGACGGAAGACGTTAAGTAGTCAGCCTTTCGCATTTTACTAACCTAAATTTACGATCGTTATTTTTGTACATTGTTTTTTACTATATTTTAATAATTATCTATCTAATTTATAATTATGCATATTATGCCATATTTCAAAAAAGATTATGCGTTCACATGCGTTTTCTCTCATCTCGATCTTTAGAGCAAAAAAATATTTTTTTTGAGCACATATTACACTCTTGCGCAGAAAATTACGCCAATTCTCAAACAAATTTACGGCGTATTGACGGTGATCTTGTGTCCTTTCAACGCAGCGCGCTCCTTCCTTTTAACATACTTCGTACAGTCGAGCACAAACGCAAAGATACCGACTAGAGCGAAGACCCCGTAGAAGATAGCCAGTGCGATCAGGAACGTCTCCTCGTTGGTCTCCCAGATGTTGTTTGCTCGCATGTACTCGAAGTTTGACAGTACTTGAGTGCCGTTGGGTGGCGGACACGGCGACTGCACAATGATGTCTTGATAGGGTCTCTGAAAAAAATACGATGTCAATATTTGCCATAGAAGAATAATAAAACTAATACAAACGGAAAAAAATATAGGAAAAACAAACAAACATCTGCAGTACTTCCAACAGCTTCACCTCGATGACGACACATTTTTTAGCCGTCTATCGTAGCTCGGCAAGTCTTGCTGCTACAGTATCAAACCGTTTACCAAATTGATGAGAACCAATAAAATGAGTTAATCAAATACCAAAGTCAAAATACCACCAGTTTCCGTGACTCACCTGTTTATTAGTGCATCTGATCTCCTTACTAATACTGTTCCTCAAGGCAGTTTCGCTCAGTTCCCTCTGCAGTACTTCCGCCATGGTCCACCTTGATGGCGACGCGTATTCTAGCCACGTCACGTAGCTCGGCAGGTCTTGCTGGTGCAGCATGACGCCGTTAACTAGGGTGCTGAGAAGCAGGCAAAAGCCCGATATGGCTGCGGCGGTCTTCTCCATTGGCACAAGGAATATGGTCGCGCGACATAGCATTTGTATGCTTATTAGGTACAACAGCATGTATCCTGGAAAAAATTGTAAGTCGTTTAAAAGTCTTCCCTGTGTTGATTTTTCAGTTCATCAAAACCTCAAGAGACTTTTGTGAGACTACATATAAGTAAGGGTTTTTAGTTCTTGATAATATCGTACGTATATATCTTACAATTTTTTTTAGCTTCTAATGCATTAGGTCACCTCTCGTGTTAAGTAAAATGTCAATCACACTACTTAATCACTCATTGACGAGAGGCATGCCACAATACGTTAGACACGAATGGAGATATCTCCAATCTTTCATCAGTGGCTGAATTCAGAAAAGTGTAATAGACCCTTAACTACTCGTAAAGGTGTGATCAATTTTTAGTTCGACGATAAGAAAAGTCATTAGGTATGTCTAATCATCATCAGGTCTTTTTAGTCTCCACTGCAGGAGCATGACTCTCTCTGAGCCTACCAGAGCCATACTTGGCCAGAGCAGACAGAGGATTTAGCCTACACTCTCCTCGCTGACCAGACGGGTAGGAGAGGTCTCATTGATGTTTAAGAGCTTTGTTTAGCTTGTTTTTCCTAAGTCGTCTCTTACGACATCCATAGGAAGACTAGGAATGGTCCTATTTTACTCTGTCGGAAACCACACGGCTATTATATCTATTAATGATTTGAATATCTTTTTTGCCAAGGATTGCATCTTTAGCGTCTTACTATTAGAACTGTTACTACTCGTTCTTTTTTGAGGGATAGCCAAGGGATGAATCTCAGCTTAAGCGGTACTTTGCGTAAGGGCGAATTTTAGAGCGCAGTCACACTGATGATTTGCCTAAAGAAGCTTGAATCATAGTTTAAAATGTTGGTCCCCACGAACCAACATTTTAAACTATGATATGGCAACTGGGAGTGGGGAAATGTAAAGCTAATGTTGTAATGTGTGTATTTACCTATATGAATATAGAATCCATCAAAGGAGCCCGGCGACTGTGCGTAAAGCCCAGACATGGCGTAACTGGGCACCACGAACGCTAGCCAGGTCAGCACTGCAGACCATATTTCGAAGAATTGCTGCAAGTAAGATATTAGTTTATTGAATGAATGCGATGAATACTTAGTTCAAGCTACAATCAGCGCCGCAATAACTAAGGCTGACTTCAGAGTCACGCAATTGGTTAGCGCCGGCCACACGCGCCCTTGCAATTACACTAGATAGTAGTTGCGTTTCATAGTCACGCAGTTCAGTTCCGTTGTTCGTGAGACGCGAGCCACTTTGCCAGCGCTGCCGAAGTGCGCGCTCTATAATCAATTTGCAATGCTTTATGACGTCGCTGTTGCACTCTTCTTCCATAGAAAATAAACAGCTAATCCTGTTATTATATTTGTCCCAATGATAACGACTTATACACAGCTGTACAGGATTATATTATCTCTATGGCTGTACATTACAACGAAATGCGCGATACCAAACTCGTTTCACAGTGCACGCCGGTCAATCGTGCGCTGTTGAAACGCGCTGGTCAACGGCGCGTCTCGCCGGCGTCAGTCTGAAATGAGCCTAACTTTGGGTAGCAGCAGGGCGTAAAGCGAAGAGGGGAAGCAAGACCCCGCGCTTCTATGTTTAATTGGGCGATTGCTGCATTCCTATGTGATCACACGTGCTCTTTGCTTGTACCGGCGCACGCAAGAATTCACATCACATTTAGACCAGTATAATCTTTGGCGCGACCCGTACTAATCAAAATAATAATTTATAATAGACTGCCTATGAAAAATTTAAACACGACGGTAAGTACAAGAAACTTTATGCCAAAGTTTGTAATTTCGTTTGCCAGATCAGCTAATAGATGGCAGCATAGACTCATAACAAAGATTTTAGTTATAAAAAATAAAGCAGATGCACGGTGGAGAGCTCAGGTGGAGAGTTGACGTAACTACTTACATCAAAAAGTATAAAAACAGTTCTGGAGTACAATCCCACGGCGATATCCCTTTCCACGTGGTGTCTCATAGAACTCGCTTCTCTCGCACTCAGCCAAAGCAGCAGTGGCCATACAGACAAGCACATTACGGAGTAATGGTAGCCTATTCTGTCGTTTTGGGTGAGCTGTTGAAAAAAAAGGTAACTGTACTTATTTTCAGTAAAGAAATACAATGTAAGGAAACCAGTGTGAAATGGAGAAAGCAGTGGAAAACCACGACAAAATTAATGCAAAAATGTATAATATTCGACGTGTTTCTTTCCACATAGTGACGCAGACCGTAGACCACAAGACAAGGAGCTCAGCTCTTAAGTCTCTATAGGTACGTATACCGTACAGCCCCAACAGTGTTGTGTCGGAGATTGTATTTATAACAAGGATCCGTGTAAGTTAAAAACTTTTTTAAAAACAAGATTTAATGTACATTACTTTATGTTTCGAGTTACTTTTAGCGAGCCCTTTAATTTGATATCTATATTGTCGGGGTGTATCAAAAATAGCTAGTCAGCCATCTTGGGTGTTCCGCCATGTTGGATTTAGGATGACGTCACACAGCCTACCATGCATTGTCATTTAAACTCAACGATTATACAAAATTTCAGCTCAATTGATGGAAGATATCTGCTAAAAAGTAAGTTGAAAGATTCCACCCGAACAAACATAGTTACATACATACATTGCAAGTTAAATAAAAGCTTGTAAAAATAATTTGCACGTTTAAGGATTGCTCAGTGCCATCTAGTTGTCGATGTTGCTAGGTATGCAGAATTCGTATTAATTCTTGTGGTGCATGTAGAGGTTGCCGCCATATATACATTTCAAATTAGAACGAAGATAAGAATAAGAAGTAGGAAGTCAAGAACATTAATTGCAAGGATCATAGGATCATCTTAAGTCTAAGAGAAGGATACAGTACCTTAGCGTCAGTCGCAGGAAGATCCCAGAATATTGTGCCAGTGACAATGGACATAATGGCTGCTATCAGGACTCGAGTGATCACGTTGGACATGGTCGTCATTAGAGTGAAGATGAGACTTTTCCTAAAATTCAAGTAATTGTTAAATAAAACACGCAATATTATTCGTTTTAATTGATTTGTCATAAATTGATGTAGAACTAGCAAGGACACATCTTGTGTTGGACAGGAGTGCTCGGTAATGATTACTGTAGTTCATTTCTGATGTCTACACTACACTACACTACAGAATTAAGACCATGACTAAATCCAATATTTACTATAATATATAATTTGGGAGAGAGACATAACAACAAGTATTGTCTATCGAATAAGTCGCTATTGATACCTCTCTCTGGTGGAGCCTTAATGGTATTATTTTGTACAGCTTGTGGGGCACGAAAGGAGATGTGACATGGTCTGGTATCGCCCACTGAATCGTGATCAAATAGTTTTTTTAGGATACGCACATAAATATATGTAATTCAATCTGCTGAGCTACCATTTGTAGGTGGTGTAATCGATTCTCATATTATAGCCATCATCATCATCATTCTAGCCGTGAGTAGTCCACTGCTGGACAAAGGCCTCTCACAAGGATTCTTTATTGCCATAGTCACCACGCTTCGCAGGCGGGTTGTCGAGCGCAGTTTTTTTGGCTTGTGTTTCCAATGCTGCCAATCGGAAGCATTAGTAGGCTGGGGAAGGAAAGGAATTTGTTGGATTTGGGGAGGGAATGGAGGTATTGAGATACAACTTACTCGGATGAGTGGGGTAAAAGCAAGTAGCAGTTCGGGAGGCCGGGCGCGCGTACCCGATGCCATACCTGCAGCCACCGGACAGGCAGTTGAGGATGACATCCCCTTTATCATAATACTAGCTGTTGCCTGCAACTTCGTCCGCGTTTTTTTTTTATTAGTATATTAGATCAATAATATTCCCCCGTTTTCTAAACATTTTTTATTGATGCTTCGCTCCTATTGGTCGCAGCGTGCATGCAGCATGTTTTATAACCTAAAGCCTTCCTCAATAAAGGGACTATCCAACACAAAAATAATTTTCCAATTCGAACCAGTAGTTCCTTAGATGAGTGCTTTCAAACAAACAAACTCTTCAGCTTTATATAGTATAGATAGTGTCAACTTCTAATTCTACAGCTCTATTCTGTCGATGTCTTCTATTCTAAAGCTGAAAACCATACTTACTCTAATAACGCGGCGACTTGCCGCAGCACGCCAGTGCCGTGAGTGTCGGGCGCGGGCAGCGGCACGGGTGGCGGGGGGTCGGGCGGCGCGTGCGCGGCGCCGAACACGCCCGCTAGCGCTTCAATGCGCCCCGACGACTCCAGCATGGCCGCCGCTGACAGGTCATCCAGCGTTACCAAGTCCACTGTACAAATATGATTTTTTAATCTTATCTTTTATTTGGCCATCAAACTTCATTCAGACACTTAGCTTAGCCAGTATCTTGCTGCTTGTCTTAGTTTTGACCGACTGTCTTGTGTGAGTGTACTGTTATGTTATTCATTATTTTCTTTTCTTATGTTTTTTTTTCTTTTTGTGTATGTATTTTACTTATTTTTTTTTCTCGTTATACTTTGCTCGTGGGACGGTCCGTGATGCCACAGAAGGTGACGGCTGAAAATCAGTGTTGTACTAGGTCATGCATATGCCTAGTACAACGTAATACTGAGCCGTCACCTTTTGTAATACTGATGGCACCGCCTTATAATTGTGTTTTGTCTTATACTGTCCTTTTTTCTTGTGTTGTGTGTGCCATTGTGTGTTACAATAAATATTTTTCATTTCATTTAATTTCATTTCATTTTCATTTCATTTCATTTCATTTCATTTCATTTCATTTCATTTCATTTCATTTCATTTCATATCTAGTAATTCTTTATTCTTGTGTATCAACGAAATGATAGTGTAATTCATTTCGCTGATTCTAAGGAGCCCGTGGCGGCAATGTCCACGAATCCACTGGTTTGATCATAAACGACGGAGCAAAGCGAGCAAACACCAGCCCGCTACGTAAATCTCACTACAGCCGCACCATGACACTTTATTTTAGTTATTCCACACATTGTTCATAAACATGGACATCTTTAATACCACATTACACCGATTTCACATTATAAACTCCACTAGAAACAATTTGCAAAACAATCTAAAATAAAAACCGTGCAGACAGTCGAAATTCCCGCCCATAACTCCTACAAATATGTTCTATTTTAGTATATTTCAGTCTTTTTTAAAAGAAGATATTAGTATACATAAATATAAGTGTCAAAGAAGCTCCTAAGGCCAGAGTGGAACAATGACTAATCAATTATCCGGCATCATTAAATCACATACCGCCTGCTGAGAAATTACCACCGGGTGGCAATCTGCCCTGGCCAGTCTGGAAGTCTTTAAACAGACTGCGGGCTGGTGATAGCAGATGCCACAAAAATTGAGTCTCGTGGGGTCTCTCTAACAATAGTGAGTGGGACTGTGGTGCTATCCAATATATGGGTCACCTTTTAGTGTGCCAAGAAAGCCCAACTTCTTGCTCCCAGCAATCTGAATGAGGCAAACGAACGGGCAATCACAGTAAAGCACTGATCGAAACTTATTTAAAATGTCATCATCATCATTTCGAGTAGGTGACACGGTCAATCGACCATGCACACTCTGGTGTCGAGAGTTCTCCGGAACCGCCTCTCGGCCTCTGACGTTATTCCTTTAACGACTACCAGATGGCATCCGGGTCCAACGGCTTAGAGTGCCTTCCGAAGCACGGAATCATCTTTATTATCAGACAATCTGGTGGTTCAAGCCTGCAATGTCCTAACCTAACTGGAAACAACTAAACAAAGTATGCTTCCCGTGGGAATCGAACCCACCACCCCCGGGTCTACAGGCAAACGCTTTAACTACTGGATCACAGAGGCTGTTAAAGATGATGATGATGATAAATATGTATATATCTATAGCCATTTTACGACTCGATAGAAGAATAAAAAAGTGTCATAAAATATCTTGCGCTCCGCCATATTTCAGAAGGTATGTTGAAACATGGGCCCAGCCTGTTATCATCATAAGAACAATACTGAATAGACGTGACACGCCTGCAGGATCGCTTAAATGAGTCAAGATAAGCTTAGTTTGTGTGCCCTTCTTAAAACCATTTAGATGTGTTGGGCCTATAGAAGAAATGGTACTTACGGTAGTAATCTGATGGGTTCTTGAAAGCAGGACAAGGATAGTCTATCGACGCGAAATATGGCAACATGTCTCTTCTGTACCCGCTGAACATTGTCCTACCGGCTGATATTAACACAACCTGAAACAGGACAGAATATATTGATAATGGTGCTTACTTCTTTATATTTTAACTAGCTTTCGCCCGCGGCTCCGCCCGCGTTAATGTCGATCCCTCGGGATTAGTACTTTTTCCCGAGATAAAAGGTATCCTATGTCCTTTTCCGTACTCCAGAGAACTTGTATGCAAAATTTCATGATGATCGGTTCAGTAGTTACCGCGTGAAAGCGCAACAAACAAACAAACAAACAAACTCACTTTCGCATCTATAATATTAGTAAGGATTATAGGACTCGTTAAACGGAGAATTGACGAAAGAAGACCCATGTTTACCAGTGGGTAGAAATAAAACAGAGAAGTAGCCAAGTACAACATTTGTGGGTTCTCACCTTAGTTAACATCGCAAAAATTTCATAAGTCGGTGGATGCAACGACATAATGACCACTCTTCCCGTGCTGGCCCAGTTCCTCAGGTACTCCACCAGGAAGAACGTGTCGAAGATGTCCATCTCCTTCGTAGGCTGGTCCAGGATCAGCACGGCCATGTCCAGTAACAGCTGGCAGGCTACGTTGAGTCTCCGGACTTCGGAGCGAGTTAGTCTACCCACTATTGTATCTCGGACTTGCTCGAGGCCTAATTCTTCTATTAATAAATTAATCTGGAAAAGGAGAAATATTATGATATATTATACAAACAAACTGTTATTCACGTATTTTTATTCGGAGTCGTCGGCAAGTTCAGCCTTTTGAGAAGGCCATCTCCAGGGCAAGTGAAATATGTTGTTTTAAGAGCTATACATTTTTAATGCCTAGTCAGAAGTAAAAGTCTAACTCAGGGATTTGACGATAAAAACAATTGATTTTAGATCAAATAATGATCGATGATGGATGAGTAAAACTATTTAAATCGCATCTCTTACTCTATCTCTATTGTCCATCTTGACTTGGTTGTGGTTCGACCTCGGCCTCCGCAGCGCCGCGTGGAAGCGGAGCGTGTGTTCCACCGTCATGGACGGACACAAGGATGTGTCTTTACGTACGTACGCCACTACTTTCCGAAGCGTCGATGAAGCTACTGGCTGGCCGTTCAGAACTATATCGCCGGATAGTTTCTAAAAAGAAAATATACATTTGAAAATTTTAAGGTGCTTACTGCCAGATTCTTTGAAGTACCTACCTATTCAAATAAAAACGATTAAAATCCATAAGTAAAATTGAGTTAGACGTATGGCTTCAGAAAGAAACAGGAATTAAAAGCAATCGGAAAAAACAATGCTAAATTGAACAAACAATTAAACGGTAATAAGAGAAGAAATGAAGCGTGTAAGTACTTTTAATCAAAGGAGAAGATAAATACACAGGGAAAAGGCAAACAGCAGGGGACTAAACAGAAGGAGAAAGAAGAGTTTTACTTTATTACCTTTCTGACGCCAGCTAAAACGTCCAAAAGTCCAGTGGCTTCGTGCTGGGATGTGGCTAGTACAGCTAGAATCTCTCCTGACTTCACCTCGAAGCTCAGGCCAGAGACCAACAGCGTCGATTTATTTTCAGGTGACGTGATTTCTAAACTGTTAACCTGTAAAATAAAGGCCTCTTTTACCACAGATTTTGGTGGATTCTGGTGGAAGATAGACATCATCGTTGGGGTTGGATTATTACCTACATGTTGTATTTACGCAAAGGTCGGACGAATGGGTAAAAGGAAAGGCATAGTATCTAGATAAACTCACATAATAATTAGGATAAATATAAGCGGAGTGGGTATAGCCGTCCAAGTGGTCCCCAGGCCTCAGCGTCGAGTGTTTCCTGGACTGCGCCACCGACATGTGGCTTCCGGCTTTGGACATGCGGCCTCCGAGGTGGGATGATGGCATTAAGTAACTGAAACAATAATTAATATATATCAGGAAATATTCTAATAGTATTAAAACTTCGCGAGATAAATTAATTATAGAAACACGGTGATTCGCTCGGAATCCCCGACTAGTTTCAGTCTGTTACGAAGACCACCATCAGAGCGAGTGTGTGATAGGCTCAATACTTTGAGGAATGCAGACGCCGTGTCGCCGCCCCTAACACTAACCCTGACGATGGTCTTTGTAACAGACCGGCAATTCCTAGTGAATAAACGTGAGTAAAACCGTATTTCTATAATAAATCTTCTCTTTCGTTCGTGCTATTAATCTTCTGGGTGTTACTATGTCCACTAACAATTATGACCAGAACGAGGGCTTAACGTGCCTTTTGAAAAAATTATAATATTTGGGGGCATGGTCTTGGTTTGCATTTGGAAATTATGTGCATATTGATGTATAGGCCTTTGAGTCGACTTTTTTTTTTATACTAATTATAGGATTAGGCATTTGTCTCCCATCTCACCTGAAAGATGGGAGACAAATCATCAGACCTACAAGGGATGAGGAAATACTGATTCTGGAAACCCGTTCTATCATTACCTCGACGATTTTTGTTGTTTGTCAACAGTGCGACAAATTGCTTATCCATCTGTTTTTAACATCACTGGTTCATAAAAAAGTCTAGAGAAGTTGACATACGAAAAAGCTACAGGTGAGACCCATACCTGTGATGGTCGTTATCTGGCACGAAGTCTGCCACGCTGTTTCTTCTATTGTTGTAATGCCTCGGGGGTCTCGCATCGATGCCCAAGAGGTTCGCTTCGCTGACAGACTTGTTACGGCTGGTCGTCCAATGTTCTCCACCGCCGCGGATGCCGGCTTGCTGCATTGCTACTAAGGGGACTCCTGTACTGGCCTGTGGCAGTGTTGAACATTAGCGACATGGTAGAATTTGGTCATAGATACTTGATAATATAATCAGGGACAGGTACCTCATAACCGAATCGAAATAAAAATTTAATACAACCGATTTGAATGAATTAAAAAACATTACAGAAATGAGCCTACATTTTTTTTGTTATTTTACTTAGCTCACTAATTACGGAGGAACTAGTCTGAAGAATCTTGATCCTGCAAGGTGATGACCTTGCAGGATTAAGATTCTTTATTGCCAGAAGTATTTGTCGGTTTCATTTACAACTTTTAGGGGAGAATGGGGTAATGGGAGTCAGCGGGCAATCGGGGTCAGGTGCCTCTAAGCAAAACTAAACGTTCGATACCTAGGTAAATGACATGTTCAGCTTGCTCTGTACCCGATGCCCATTGTAAGAATGACTCGCGCTAGTAGCACCACGCGTTTTTGAGTGACAATTATGTTTCGTTTTCACGCCTCGCCGGTGTAAATTTTTTAAAACAACATTAACGGTGAGTATAGACGTTGTAGCTGTACCAAATTAATGACTATGGATAGATTTATCCTTGATATTCAAAAATTAAATAAGCATATTAGAATGCGATTAAATTGATTTTGTGTTTTTAAATTTTACAGTTAACATGCAGTATAGATTTTGGGTAATGGGAGCCAAAGAGCTCGCTAGTGATTACCATTACCCGCAAAAAATATTCTTGTTTTTTTTCGCTTATAGATGCCGATTTTACAAGTCAAAAAAATCAAATAGGCTAGCTGATCAACTGGTGATTGCACTGAATGGCATACTGCCGAATGTAATGTCTGAGATTGTTTGACTCTGATTTCCCACATGTCTGATTCCCATTGTACTGAGGTTAGTGCAATGGGAGTCAAACTTGTTTTTTTTTAAAACGCGGAAATATATCTAAAGTTGATTCCCAAAGTGGTGAAAAGTTATATCAACTAGTAGATAAATAAGTAAAGTCTAGTATTAAACAATTTTAATAATGATATTATTTCGAAATAAGCTTTTATTTGATAGCTCGCTTAAGCGACTCCCATTACCCCTTTCTCCCCTAACCTGTGTTGTAAAATACAATCCCATGTTATTTTCTCTGATACTAAATAGTAAGAGAACATTAACACAGTTAAGGGACCTAAATATACAAATAAATTTATCATTAACAGGTACCTGATATGAATTATGTAAGTTCTGCATTCTAAAGTCAGGGTCGGAGCGGTACTTGCGGCTGTGTTTGTAATTAGTGGTGGTCTCGTTGTCTGAGCTGTCGTAACCTGAAGAAGTCTCTCGAACGCCTCTACTTTGTCGATGTATCCTGGAAATATGAGAAAGATGTTACAGCATTTATAAAATAAATAAAAAGAAACACTTTACTTTCTTTCTAATAAACGACCTACTATGTTACTTTTTAGAGAGATATGTTGAACATTCTTCAATTGACCGTACATGAAACAGTTTTCGTTGACATAAAGATAAAGCTTATTTATCTTATTTAAATTACAGATTTATAGTCGGCAGCAGACGACCATTTAACATGCCATTCTTCGAACGCAACTTTTTTACAGGATGACATGCATTAGTCTGTAAACCGTCGTCGTTGCTACGAAAAATTACATATTATAATTGCATACCTAGGTGCTGGTTTCATGCCACTCCCAATGGAGGTCTTGGGCTTGGGCGTGCCGGATCGCTGCGAGCCGTTGTGATTCGGTGGGAAGACGCGCGGCAGACCAAACTTCAGGTAGGTGTACATGTTCGAACCGAGAGCCGATCTGTGTAAAAAAATATAAAATAAATATACTCGTATACTTACTTCCTGTCGATTACATTCAGGTTGTTACGTTATACTCCGTGTCAAGTGTTTTTATATGTATAGTATAAATATTGCTAAGTAATCTTATTCGTTGTCAAGAGGTCACCAATATCAGATGATGCCTTTAGGCAACTTCTAAAATCTGGTGGCCTTGACTTACATACGCGAGAATCAACAAAGTAGAATTCTTCGAGAAGGTGGAATTTCACGAACTCCGCGCATCACCATTGACTTCTACCTATACTGGATTAGTTGCTTTTCGGATGTAAATAACACTGGTGTCAGCAATTTCAGGCTGCCTAGCAGGATCTGACCTAGCTTAAAACGACTGTGCGCTTTTGATGACAGCCGGGATCAACAGATTAATGTGCCTTTCGAACCCATTCTGCTCCCCTTAGAGTTGTCCCGGTTGCATCCTCATCCGTAAAATCATGAACAACAAGGTCAGCACCAACCTAAACGTTACCAAGCGAAAACAAGTTGGGCGTCCCTGCACTCGACGTGCGAGCTTCATTATTTTGCCTAAGACACGGACAAATTACGGCCAGTCGACTTAAACGTACGAAGGTGCGCGCCTTTTTAACAAGATACCCTCTGAAATTATAAATATTAACTCGTTCGATGTATTCAAAATCAATTAGCCAAACACATAATTTCAATATACTAAACTTGTCTGTATTATTTTATTTATTAGTGTGATAATCATGTGACAACCAATATATTTAATGTTCTCATGTAAGTGATGTAAAATATGTCTATTATGAGAATGGAAATCTTTAAACCTATAAACCTATCCTCAACCAAGGCCCGCTATTGCGAGTATGACAGCACGAAGCCCTCTGGATGGTGCAAAATCATGTAAGACTTCCATTGGGTCCATATCGAGGATGGGAAGTTTCACAAAATTGCCACCTGAGTCATTCGGTAGGGATGATTCATATTCATTTATTTTGTCAGCCATAGGTAATACAAGATGTTAAACATATTAAAGTACAGTGCTGCGCCATTTTGCATACAAATTTCAGTCAAACGTTAGTAAGTATTCAATACGTTACAATTCAATAAGTTAAAAATGATGTTCAGACTTACTTGGGTCCATATCGAGGATGGGATAGAATGGACTGCACGGTAGTGTCTCTAAGCTGGAAATTTCCGTACGGCAACGGGCTTTTGTCAGTGCTGCCGAGAGCGCTGTCCGTGAAGTCAGAGTTCAGATTTTGCCTGAAACAAAGAAGATTGTTTGACACAGGCACTCATTGGTGGTCCATCATTCAGAATCGAATTTTAATATGTAGCTAAACAATTTGTAAAGAAAACCCTGTCCGATCCTTGAAGGGTAATTTAGCTCGTCGATATGAACAACTTTTCCTGTGGGATCAATGCTGGAAACTAAAAATTTTTTTGACATTTCAATTGACCGCGCGGCCAAAAGTTTTTGTTTGGATATGTCTATTTTTTTGAGTTTCCAGCTATGATTCTATAGGAAAACTTGTTCATAACGACGGGCTGAATCACACCTTCTAGGATCGGACAGGATTGTTTTTACATATTGTATAAACAAAATATAACCTGAGAGTACGGAAATTAATAACAACTTAAGGCAACGAAACACGCAGAAGCAGGCTTAAACTTAATATTTAATCTCGCAGTCGTAGGGCATTCGATCGCCTGTACGGACTCTTAAAATTTTGCTTAGTAGCTTTGTGAGAAATATCTAATCTAAAACTTTTTCTAATTTCGGACTTAAAAGGACGCAATAGCGTTGGCGCTTCTGTATACCAAAGTATACTTATAAGACTTAGGTTTTACACGCGTTTACTTCCCATTTTATCTAGGCCTATTTAAACAGCCTATCCTAAATCTCATGGATTTATTCATGCAATGTAGATATTCAACATTGTGTTATTGCTTTATAGCAGTATAGATACTCTACCAGTTATAAATCCAGGTATATAAATTGCGACATTTTTATACTTTATTTAAAGCCACTATTTCACACCACTACACAAATATTTTCACCAGCCGCAGCGACGGCTTTGTTTAACACTGTGTCAATTTGCTCTGCGTGAGATCAGATGACACACATGACGTCAGCGAGCCTGCAGGTACTCCACGCGTGAAGGTCCTCGAAAATGCAAGTTTTGTGGCCATTCATCAATGAGCTGAGGAAATGAATAAGCTGTTTTACGAACATTTCACTTCATTAAGTATAAAAAAAAACTTTTATCGATAATATTTAGTACTTCTAACGTAATTCATCAGTCTCATATGTTATTATATGTTGTTTGTCCTAAAAACTTTAGGATACATTTGTTTGGCCCAGGACGAATTAACTTTTTATGTTTATACAAATACTTTTTGGTAGCTAGAAGCTTAACTCTGGCCAAAAATGAGATGCACGAACACAACAATTGATATGTTCACACATGATTAATTCTTAGATTTCTATTTCCACCTACACGCCCACCAACATGCTAAATCGTGGCTACCTGCCTCTGTCTATCCCGCAAAGTAAAAAAACGGGATAATACCTACATATGTATAAACATACTACTTATTACGCCCGGTGGAAATGAAAATCTAAATAGTGATCGGTTGCTAGCCGCATCGCCTACTGACATGGTTCGACAGATTTTCGCCCAGTCCCTCAATCTGAAGTTAAAATATTGTAGGTATACCTATTGTGAGCAAAAAATTTATTATCATATGATAAGATCCATGATCTATATACATATAATAAAACATATACATATAATAAAACAGTAAAATTATTTTGTCTGTACATTTCGAATTTTTGACTGAAATGGATAGAGGGACAATTAAAAAGAATAATAGAAAGCAAAAAAAATTTTTTGAAATTTCTTGTCTGTCTGTCTGTCTGTCTGTCTGTATGTATGATCACGATTATCTCCGAAAATACTGAACCGATTTACTTCAAACTTTTACCAATTTGCTTTGTTTTAACTCAGTTTAACATTTAAAGTTTGTTTCATCAAAATCGGTTCATTAAAAAAAAAGTTATTGTCATTTGAATGAACTCAAGGCATGAGTTTGCCTGCAAACATATAGCAAAAATAAAATAAAATAATAAGTGACATAAGAAAATTAAAATCCAAAGTCAATTCATCATCATTATACGACAGCATTATACCTATCCATAGTAATCCATACTAAAAAAGAAGGAGAAGCTGACTGACTGACTGACATATCAACGCAGGGCCTAAACTATAAGGGTTAGGAACTTGAAATTTTGCACAGGGGTTCCTTTTATAACGAAGGGGAACACTAAGAAAGGATTTTTGGAAATTCATCTCCTTAGGGGGAAAAACGGGTTGCAAAGTTAGTATGAAACTTTGTTGTTTTTGAAGTTTTTCGAATGAAATTCAGCATGAAGGTTCTTTACTGAAAGGTATGAAACAAGAGTAAAATATTTTACTCAAAAATCATCCCTTAAGGGGGTAAAATAGGGGTGCAAAGTAAGCATGAAACTTTGCCATTTTTGAAGTTAGTCGAATGAAATTCAGCATGAAGGTTCTTTACTAAAGGGCATGAAACAAGAGTAAAAATTTTTTTCTCAAAAATCATCCCTTAAGGGGATATAACGGGGATGCAAAGTTAGTATGAAACTTTGCGTTTTCGAAGTTATTCAATTGAAATTCAATATTAAGGTGTTTCATTGAAAGTCATAAACTAATGTATTCCGCGTAAGTGTCGATTTCCTGAGAAATCGACACTTACGCGGGCGGAGCCGCGGGCCAAAGGCAAACCTGAATTATATATCAACGCACAGCCGAAACTACTGTGCGCAGAAACTTGAAATTTGGCACAGGGATTCTTTTTATGATGTAAATGAGCACTAAGAAAGGATTTTTAGATAATCAAAGGGGTTGAAGTTTTATGGAATTTTCTCATTTCTGGACTTAGAAGTTTGAAAGTAGGTACGAAAGTACTCAATTAAAATTAAAAAAGATCTGTTTAGGTGAACCAGACAACATTCTCTATTGAAGGGGTAAATAGGGGGTAAAAATTGTATGGAATTTTTCCATTTCTAGACTTAGAGGTATGAAAAAAGGGAATTTACGTTCTAGGTTACAATTAAAAAAGATCTGTATAGGTGAAATGTACAAAATTTCCCCCTTAAGGAATAAAGGGGGGGGGGGGGGATTGTATGGAAATTTTCTCATTTCTGGACATAGAAGTATAAAAATAAGTATATATGTTTACATTACAATTAAAAGATCTGTGTAGTTAAAATGGTCGAAATTTCCCCTTAAAGGGGTAGAATAGGTGGGGTAAAGTTTGTATGGATTTTTTTTATTACTTAGAAATATGACAATAAGAAGTTCTCCATTACAATAAAAAAATATCTGTGTAGGTGAAATGGGCAAAATCTCCTCCTTAAGGGCTAAAGATCTATGCAGGTGAAATGTATTAAATTCCCCCTTAAGGGGAAAAAGCAAAGGGGCAGGGGTTTGTATTGAATTTATCATTTCTACTGTTCCCAAGGGAACAACATTAACGCGGGCGGAGCCGCGGGCAACAGCTAGTGATAAATAAATAAACAGACAAATCACATAGATTGAGCGAGCTCCACGAGGGGGTCGAACCCGGGACTTCGGTGTGACTGCATGATGCCCACTATGCCACAGAGGTCGTCAAAATGATATAGTTTGGTGATTATAACAAAAATAATTCCTACCTGTAGATAGACCACGCATGGAGATCCTCGGAGTGCATGCCACGAGGGTCGTGCATCAGAGGGTTGGAGGGCACGGAGTACCGCCGCTCCCCGCCCAGCCCTAGCGCAGACTGCGACATCTTGGCTGGCTTACCTTCGTTGTACCCTGGAAGTAAACTCTTTTAAAGAAAGCTATATTTATTAGGAGCGAAGATTCACGGATGCAAATCCTGATTATCTATTTAAGTTTTTTTTGGGGCTCTGCTAGATAAGGGGAATACAGTAGCCTTGATTGATATTGGATCATAGTTGTACTCGCGCCAAGACGAGTCAATAAATTAAACTGGTTTCTTTGTCTGTCGGTGGATCAACAGGAAATAACTTGCTCCTTATCTTCTCATTAAAATTTTGTCGAATTTTTACAAAAGAAATGATGTAAGGTCATTGCAAGTTCCTTCTTTCGGAAACTGGAAACATACAGAAAACAACAAGTTACCTATGTCATCCCACGACTAGACTGGACATCTTTTTCAGCCGGCACATCATGATTCACTTATAGAGATCTTTATTCATCTGGAAAAATAGAAAATATAACGTTAAGTATAAGATTATTGACATTGCTGTTGCAATCTTACACATAAGTGTAAGATTATAATTATTACAATTCATAAGAATTGCAACGAAAAATAACACAATACAAGCGCCATTTTATTTTAACCGACTTAAAAAAATGAGGTTCTCTATTCGTGGTATTTTTATTTCTTTTTGTATTTTTATGTACTCATAAATCCATAATTTATGAACCGATTGAAAAATATTTATTTATTTACAGGAGTGTATTTCCGAATAGATCCCATTAAAATTTAATAAAAATGGAAATAACAAATTAATATAAGAAAAATTCGTTGTTCCGTGATCATCTTCATCAGGACTGCAGCGTAAACCTTTGTAGGTCTGTAACGAACGCCAGAACTTACTAAATACAATCTTACTCTGATTTTAAACAAGATGTTACTGTAAGTTACAACCGACTAGATAGTTTTTGAGTCAAGCGAATGGACACGTTGATAAGAAAATTAAGAAAACTTTATTGTCATTACTAGTGGGTGGCTACAATACAACAGCATATGGCCGTATGACAATGCAGCAGACTTGAACTAGACCTCGAGGTTCGTGTTCGCGTGGGATCGCGCCATTGTAATCGCTTCCGAGATCGCATGCCGGAGACATTTCCAACGCCTCAGTGTGCTAGCGGCAATCAATTTCCTCTAATTACTTCTTTGTTAACCAATTACAAGCGTAATGTAACATTTGTGTGTGACTGTGAATATGCATAATGTATGCCTGCCGTTACTGGCGTCGCATTCTGACTGTTACATTTGTTTCATTGAGATTAAGATTTAAAACTACATCAAAAAAGGAGGTTGTCAATTCGTCGAAATCTTTTGTTTTTATATATAACTAGCTTTCGCCCGCGGCTCCGCCCGCGTCAATGTCGATCCCTCAGGAATAGTACTTTTTCCCGGGATAAAAGGTAGCCTATGTCCTTCTCCGTACTCCAGAGAACTTGTATGCAAAATTTCATGATGATCGGTTCAGTAGTTACGACGTGAAAGCGTAACAAACAAACAAACTCACTTTCGCATTTATAATCTTAGTAATAAAGTAATAATAATAATTAGTAATAAAGTAATAATAGTAATAAAGTAATAATAAAAATAATATTAGTAAGGATAAGGGTACCAGCTAGTATAACAACAATGTAGCTAATACAACAACAATGTCAGTCCCATGACTTAATTACGAATGCTTAGCGCCACCCACCACTGACACATTTAAAGAATCAGATGACGCGCTCGCATCTTTTCACCTCATTATCACCAACACGGCAATAATGTCAGCCCCATAACTCAATTACCAATGGTTAGTAACACGACTGACACGTTTGAACAAGCAGATGCTGGGATTGCCTCGCTCGAATCTGCGAGCACATTGTATATGAAAACTCCCCAAATTCCCGACTTCCTACAATGTTTACTAAAACTACGACCAAACAATTTTACCTCATTGCTATAAACACAACAACAATGTCAGTCCCATAACTTCATTACAAATGCTCAGCGACACCACTGACACGTTTGAACAATCAGTTGCTAGGATTGCCTCAACGCGCTCGAATCTGCGAGCACTCGTATATAAAAACTCCCCGACTTCCAGACCTCCTACAATGTTTACTAAAACTACGAGCAAACAATTTTTACCTCATTGCTATCAACTCAACAACAATGTCAGTCCCATAACTCAATTACAAATGCTCAGTGACACCACTGACACATTTGTTTTGTAACAATCAGATGGTGCGATTGCCCCGGATTGCCTCGTCGCGCTCGCGTCCGGCGCGTGTGACGCAACGGCCTTTATGTATCCGACTAGGACTCAATGTCGAGTATAGCGTGCTGAAATGTCTCGTCATAAGGTCAAAGAGAGCAGACGGGTCTGTAATGAGTGACTATATGTCTTGCCATGAGCAATACACGTAAAAAGTGGATTATTTCAAAAAACCCGACTTCCTTTTTGTCAGTTAAATTCCGCCATTAAATTTTTTTTGCTTACATCACATAGCCTATGACACTCCAGGGAAGTATACGAATCTAATGATACCTTGCACCTCAAAATCGGTCAAGCTATTTAGGCTACAGGAGACGTTAGGGGACGACAATGGAACAGACATACTACATTCATACGCGAAAAACATTACCCTTCTTCTGGGTAGGGCAGTCTGATAAAAAATACGAAAAAAAAATAATTTTCATAGACAAATTGTTTTTTGAGTTCAGTAAAGGATAAAATCTCTTAGGTAGCACTTGGCCAGTTTTATTTGATATCTCATTCAAATCTTCTGCTCAAAGTACCTAGTTACTAGTATTTTTATTATCTCTGTTTTTCTACGGGTATTGTATATGCCAATACGCTCTTATTGAAAAAAAAAAACAAGTATAGCTACTTTGAGCACTGTATTGGGGCTCATATAAGAGACCAGGTATCATCATTTCAGCCGTAAGAGTCCACTGCTGATTCTTCGTTTCATTGGAGGATTTTGTTTTACTCACCACGCTTGGCAGGCGGGTTGGCGAGCGCAGTTTCTTTGGATTTGTGTGCTTCCGGCGAAAGTATTTTTAAGCTGGAGAAGGATAGGACTTTGTTGGATATGGGAAGGGAACGAAGATAATATAATTCCACTCAGATAAATGGGTTAAAAGAAAGTAGCAGCTTGAAAGGCCTGGCGCGCGAACTCATGCTATACCTGCAACCACCGCACAGGCAGTTGAAGTTGACACCCCCGACCTATTCCGTAATGTATCTAGCTGAATAACAGTCACCACTTTCAAAGCCACATCTCCATAATTAACCATCAATTACCTTCACACGCATTGTGCAATCAGCTCTGAGTCATGGCAAGCCGCGCTCAATGCAACATGTCCTATCAAACCGGTAGTCCTACATTGCCTCAATTAAATGCAGAGTTTATTGTTTAAGAGCCTTTTGGAAGTGCTGGAAGACCCTCACCTCAATAAACCAGCTTCGCAGGTTCGTCTTGCGTGCTTACATTATCATAATTACGCCATTATAGGATAGGTTACGGATACGCATTGTAATTTTGTCATTTACTTAGAGTTAATTGGATTCTTGCCTAACGATTTACCTATCATCCCATTGCGGCTAGTGGTACCTGCTATGTTAATGTTTTGAGGTAATTAATGGTTTCCGTTCCATGTGTCATGTTTTAAGTTCGCTATATGCGTTGCTATTCTAAGGTATACCCTAGGCTCTGTTAAAATCCCCTTGTATTGTATGTAGCTCGGTACCTAACCGATGACACACAGTACCTGGCAGGAAGTGACCTTTTTTGAATTTGACGAGTTGTGGTTAGAAGGGGAAAACCTCCTAGTACCAATGTGTGAAATCTGAAATTGTGTTTGGAGGAAGAAGATGTTTTACGAGCGATAGGTACAAGCAAGATATGGAAATAAACTTCCTATAGGTTCAGATTGTAGCTGAAAACTGTACAGTAACGAATTACTTTGTGGCAAATTTACAACAACACGTATTATACACAAGAGAGGATCAATGTAAAGAAAATACAAGTAAGATAAAGGATAACACTAGGATATTTACATAATCATTAAGACTAACTATTAAGGTTTTTCAAATTATTCCATTTGAGGATTTTTAGAAGACATATAAGTAGATCCTTGATTCAAAAACATGCATGCAGTACCTAAACTTTTCAAATTCCATGTGGCGGATATCGATAGGAACAATAAGAAGAATTATCCCACTGATATTGAAACAGAAACATTTGAGAGGAGAATCTGAAGTCTAAGAAGCACATAGATCCTCATAGGTTGTCGCCGTCTATATTTGTACATGCAGTGATCGTTTGAAATTCCATGCGAGTGAGTATAACACAAATCGCAGTGCGTGCGGTGGGCGATGCAGCCTTTGTATGTTAATTGCGCTGCAACATTGCAAAATAAAGAATATACTGCACCAGCAAGGCCAGGTTTTACCATTAAGAACCTTAACTCAATCCATTGGATGCATCACGCGACGCACCGGGAATGCTGTAATTGATTTTGTATTTTTGTACAGCTGGCTGCTTGCTTACCTGACTGCATTCTTCACCATGTCTGGGTCGTGGAAACTACTTAAAAGCCAAAAAAGGCCATGCTAAATTGGGGAACGAAAAGGCTGAAATTCGGCGCTGCGCACCAGTCTTTGGTAGGTGGTAAGTGACGTGGTTTTGCGTCCAATATAACATCTGTCTGGCCTCATCCTGATTTCTTTTATATCTTCTTCTTCTTCTTTTATCGCGTCGTAAAATGACTATACATAGGTACCTATTCATTTTGTTTCGACCAGTGCTTTGCTACCGTGATTGCCCGTTCATTTGCCTCATTAAGATCATGTTGAGAGCAAGAAGTTGGGATTTCTGGGCACACCAAGAGGTGATCCATAGATTGGATAGCACCAAAGTCGCACTCACTATTATTGGAGAAACCACTGACTATTACTATCTCTCTATACTATTTTTGTGGCATCTATCAACACCAGCCGCAATTTATTTAAAGACTTCCAGAATGGCCAGGGCAGATTGCCACCCGGTTGTATTGTGTATGTCTTTGATCCGGTGGAAGTTTTTCATCAGCAGGCGGTATATTACACCAATCTAAGTAGAAAGACCATCTGATCTACATTTATGCAGGAGGGACCCGACTGTTTTATCTTTAATTTGTGTATGTAGTGCCTTCACGATCGTCTGTGGGGTCTGGGCGTGAAGGTGATAAAGCTTCAGGTGCTAGCAATTTTTCCTCCGTGGTCGTATAAAAACCGGTAATATATTTATTTTTATTGCGTAAGAAATCGCTCGTATGCATGTTAATAGCCAGCTTTATTACCAGGTTCTTTCTTTTTCTTTATAATTTTGTTTGTTGCTTATTATAAATAATTTAGAATTATTTAAAAGTATTAATGTTCAGGTCTAAAAAACATATAAGTTAATATATATACACGTCTTAATCCCATGAGGAGTAGATTTGGTCATCCATAGACCACGTAAAGAGTTTCATTGGACGCAACGGGGTTATTTGTAAAATATTAATAACTTATATATACTTATTAATAACTTCGCGAGACAAGATAGATTTTACTATCACATTGTAGCATCTAATTTATTTTCTTATTTTTTACCATTAGTAAATTGTTTATTTTTAAAGTTATAATACAAATATGTTACAGTAAAGTATCCGCAACATGCTTCGTCGAAAAATGTCAATCAAAAAGTCCAACCCGCATCGTACCCGGCCCAAAAGTTCCCATAATGCTGGCTGCATTACCTCGTTGAATCGCTATGGAAATCCTTTGGACTAAATACGATGCGGAGCGACTGTTGTTAGTGTATTAAAAAAATAACTTTCTTTCATAAACTATACCATACCATACATATAACAAATTTACTTTCATACAATATTTATAGTAAAGGAGAAACTATAGTATATTTGCAAAATAAAATAACTTAATGTTAATTTGAACGAAAATGATTATTATATTTTTTTATTCGACTGTAAACAGCCGGGTACGTTTCTTTCGAGTCACCCACACTGATTGCGGCCTCGTTATTTTTAACGGTCATCTCGGTGGCATTAACGGCGTAGACATTGGTGTGTTTTAAAGTTTAGTGCCCTGGGCTTTTTAAATTTGCCACCCCACAAACAAACTAGAAAATTTTAATAATGTATATATATATTAATATATACAATAAAATATTGACAATAGTTAATTAAATATCTCAAGTTCCTCCGTGCTTCGGAAGGCATGTTAAGCCGGTGCCCGGTGGTCCCGACTGTTATAAATAAATAAATATATGCGCAAAAATCACACAGATTGAGCTAGCCCCAAAGTAAGTTCGAGACTTATGTAATGGGATACTAACTCAACGATACTATATTTTATAACAAATAGATATATAGCTAAACATCCAAGATCCTGAGACCATGTTATCATTGATAGCACTCGTAAAGCTAAGTCAGGTAACTTTAGTAGCTTGAAAATGCAACACCAGTGTTGGCCACTTACACAAACGAAAAACAACAACTAAAAATGTTGTAAAATAAATCATAACTTCTTCTAAATATTGTCACTGCATATTAAGTTTCCATTTCTATATTGAGAGACCGAGTTAGGTAATACTTACTTCTAATTAATCTCTCAGTATGGAAATGGATGATAGATGATAGAGTATTTAAAAGCTTTGACGAGTAGGTTAGATATAGACGTGATAGTTTTTAAAAACATTTAGGGTCTTCAAAAAAGTCTATTGACACAAATAAAACAAAATGTTTTGAGTTAAAATAAATATAATATACTGCAATCGTTCACGTCTTTTCGTTACAAGTGGCATGTTTATCCTTCAAACAAGATTTTAGCACTTCAGATGATAATAAACGAAGCCTTGTTAAGTTGTTATATAACCGCTAAACGATTTGCAAATACTTTAGTTAAACATTATTGCTCGAAGTCATAAATAGCACATTATTTTTAACAAACTTCAAAAAAAGAAGAAGGTTATCAATTCGGTTGCATGTTTTTTTTTATGTTGGTTACCTCAGAAATCATTTATGACGAAATAAAAAATTTTATTTTGTTTGAAACGGCTTGCTGAAAGCATGCCGTTTCCAACAAAAAAAAGATTTTTTGTTGGTGGTCCCATATAAATTTTATCATAATCGGTTCAGTAGTTTGATTGAAGTCGTTTTTATACAGCGTGATTTTGACCTCCTAGCTATATTGAAATCTGGGAATCAGAATCCCTAATGGAATACAGAATTGCAAGAAAATCCGAGATTCCAATATAGCTAGGAGGTTCAAAATGACGTTGTATGAAAGGTTATAATTATCGATACGCTAATAACAAACTGATATATTATTTCTTCAGGGTCGGCAACGCGCGAGTGGCACCCCTGGTGTTGCAGGCGTCCATAGGCTACGGTAACCGCTTTCCATCAGGTGGGCCGTATGCCTGTTTGTCTACTAAGTAGTATAAAAAATACAATATATATATATATACCTTAAATTGTCCCGCGAAAGATAATATTTTTATCTTGAAACATTCGCAATGTTAAGTAAACTAACTAACTACCTCACTATTTGCACAGTACAGGACCTCAATAAGGCTAATGATAAGGCGATCAGCGTAGCCCAATACTGGTCAAAAGAAATCTAATCACAAGAATTTTGGTGAAGTTTGTTTTTTCATATGAAATTAAAAACAGAACTGTCTGCCAAAATAGCCCATATATGGGAGCGTGTAAAGATTCTAATAACGTCAAAATCCATTGAAATAGATCATCGCCATTTCGTGTAGGTGACACGGTCAATCGACCATGCACACCTTGGTGTCAGAGTTTTTTGGAACCGCCACTCGGCCTCTAACGTAATTCCTTTAACGACTACCAGATGGCAGCCGGGAACAACGGTTTAACGTGCCTTCCGAAGCACGGAATCATCTTTATTGTTAGACTATCAGGTATTTTTTTTGGAAGGACTATGTAGCCAGCTCTAATTGAGCTTTCGCTACTTCACCAGGCGTTTGAGGCGAGGGCAGAGTGCCCTCAACCTTTTAGACAACATCACCAAAGTGCCCCCTGGAGGGACGGACCTCGGCTTTGGGCGCTGCCTGTGTGCGCAAGGCTTGGAGAGACAGCAAACTATCAGGTGATTCAAGCCAAGTTGATATAGATGGAAGTTAAGGAGAATACGATACAGAAACTGACATAGTATACTTATAAACATACATACATAGTATCACGTCTTTTTTCCTTGCGGTGTAGACATGTGGCCATAAGGTCTTTTAGACCTAGGCCCAGGTCTAAAAGACCTTATGGCCACATTTAGCATGTTGGAAGAATAAACATCATGAACTGGAAAATCAATACACACCTTTTTTGGCAGTCGTGTAATAGAATTTGCAATGTAAGCGATAACTTCGCAAATAATGAACGAATAACTTACGATTACAATGTAATGTATGGCTGTAGTGTAGATAACACCATTCACATAGGTATTCAATTCAAAAAGATAACACGTTCACTCGTACCTGTACTTTTTACCATAATTTATTATTATGAGATAAGAATACGGTTTTGTCTTGGAAGTCTAAATATTGCAAAAGGCTTTTAAGTAACATAAAAGACAAAATTGTCTTAAAACCCGGCCAAGTGCGAGTTGAACACGCGTGGAGTGAGTTCTGTTCGATTGCTGTTTTTTGCGTCTTAGATTCTTTTTTCTACGCTATGTTGTTTGCAATAAAAATAGGAAAATACTCTGAAAAGAGTGTTAATTTATTTTCTTATCTGTGATGTTTTAGAATTTGATGTAGTTAAATTGAATAGTTCTTGAGTATTGTACTTAATATCAATCCTATTAGATTTTTAAAGATGTTATAGCAAACTTTTTTGGCGGGCTCCGTGGCACAGTGGTTAACACGCCAGCCTGCGACACGAGGGCCCCGGGTTCGATCCCCGGTCAATTCAAGATGGAAAATGATCTTTTTCAGATTGGCCTGGGTCTTGCATGTTTATCTATATATATATATATATATTTGTTATAAAATATAGTATCGTTGAGTTAGTATCCCTTAACACAAGTCTCGAACTTACTTTGGGGCTAGCTCAATCTGTGTGATTTGTCCGTATATATTTATTTATATTTAAAAGTAAAATATACAGCGTGTAACTTATCCAACGCCGTTACCATGAAAGGGTTACTCAGCCCGTTAAAATGAATAACTTTTTCTATGAGACCAATGTTGGGAACTCAAAAACAAATCGTCATTTTCAATAGTTATTATTAATAGTACTTTAAAAGTTATATATACTTAGGTAGACTTAATACTAAAAGCATTCTCTCCCAATCTACTTATGTACGTTGTGGGAATCTGGAAACTAATGGGCAGGTGTGAAGACCATGTGAATCTAGCCTAAGGCTCACTAGGGCTATTTTTACCCCGCAAGGCATGCGGACCTGGCGCCCAGGGTGCGATGACCCGGTCGACGGCCGCGGACTATTGTATTGCGCGGCCCTTGGTCACTTGCGAAATGGCCTTTGAGAGAATCTCTTGTTTAACCACTCGTGTGCCGAAGCCGATGCGCAGAGCTGCAAAATGCATTGTTTACGAGTACTATACGGTCTGGCATTTCAGCATACGAGATTGAGTGATGAAGCTTACAGCTGTTTGTGAAGTTAGTGATTGTTGAATGGACCCATTTATGGAATAGTCGATTCAGATTATCATTTTGCAGAAGCTGCGAGGAACAGGATAATAGAAATAAACTCTGGTTGGATATTTATCAAAAAGATACTACCTATCTGTACCACGCCAGAAGGATTCTAACCAGAAGTTGTTACTATACGCTGAATTCTGAAACCCCAAAGTTCGTTATGATGTGAAACATCTATAGCGGCGGGTTAGACGTACTGTTGCATATGTGGTTAGTATGTATGTATGTATGTATGTATGTAGTAGTAGTATCTTGGACGAATAAACCACAGTAGTATGTACGTATCTACAAAATAATTTCGATTTCCCGCCGTCCCGCGCGACGGATCACAATTATATTTTAAAGCACAAAGTTAGTCAGAATAAAATACATCAGTTATTGATAGTTTGAGAGTGCAAGTGAATGTGTGTTTTACACATAGAAGGTTAAGTATTACCACAGAATAAGTAATAGTTGGTAGGTATTACTTAACTAAGAAGGCACATTATTGAGTTAAAACTGTCGTGCTTAAACACAATTATGTACATAATTATTTTAACGGGCCTTAACACAGGCCTTTCAATCGTTTGTTTCTGTTAATTCCCGTTGTAATAAAAGATGTAACAATATTAAAACATCAAATTTTAGGAAAACAGGCAGCGTATATGGGTTCTGCCGATTGAAGTGAAAACAACTAGGTACAGGAGCACTAACATGTATACAAATCAGCTCTTAAGTTAATGTAATAAGGTCTAAAATGGAATACAATTGTATATATAATAATGCTCGTGACTGTAAATATGTGTTGTTATCACCTTGTAGATATGCGTCAGGAAAATCCACAAATTTAACCCTTACAAAATATCGCATAACGTATACAGCGTGTAACATAAGTTCCCGTGAAGGGGTGATTCAACCCGTTAAAATGAACAACTTTTCCAATGGGACCAATGCTGGGAACTCAATTTTTAGGGTTCCGTATCTCAAAAGGAAAAAACTAAACCCTTATAGAATCACTTGGTTGTCCGTCTGTCTGTCTGCCTTTTTCTCAGGAACGCGTAGAAGTATCAAGCTGAAATTCATATCTACTGTACCTTGGCGTTGTGAAAAAATCAAACTTTTAAGCCAACACAATCAAAAGAACCAGGTCAATATGCCGTAAATTTTCGTGTTTTTTCGACATTCGCGAGGGAATCAAAACCTACAGGGTACATCCCGTGAACTCAGAATCCTGAAATTTGGTACGAAGCAGCGTCTTCAATAGCACAGATAAAGGAAAAATTGTGAAATGCATTAATTTTGAGTTATATAATAAAAATATTTTTATTAATTTCTAACTTATATATAATGTACGGAATTTTTTGTGCGCGGGTCCGACTCGCACTTGGCCGGCTTTTTGTCTAATATTATCTCCCGCAGGTCATTAGGGAAGCAATTAATATAATACTAACAGTCCTTTTTATCTGAAAATTTACCATTATCTTAAATATTTCCGTATGTTAATAAACAAAACGCTTTCTACAGTAAAATACCTGTTTTGTGTAACTCAAAGTTGTAAACATTTCACACAAACTTTCGATTCAAGTGATGTTATCACTGATGCTGCGTACGACATCCGCGTTGCTTACGCTTTCTCGGAATACAGCTAATTCATGCGAATTGATCATTTGACTCGATACAGGAAGATTTCAAGATCTTATGAATGGTCCAATGACTCAAGACATTCGGCATATTAAGGTATGAGGATTTATTCTATTTACATGTTCACAAAATTAAAAACTAGGTTCTAAAATATATGATTATGCTTTTCAAGTCTTATATATATGGCGCAAGTTCTTATATAATTTGTATGGGAACGTCAAAAAAAAAATTAAGTTACTACATTGGTCCCATAGAAAAAGTTGTTCATATCGATGGGCTGAATCACCCCTTTAAGGGTCAAGAACGATCAAAATTTCACCGTGTTAAGTTCTTATATACATGCTGAAATTTTTATCGTTCTGGACCCTTAAAGGGATGATTCAGTTCGTCGATATGAACAACTTTTCCTATGGGACCAATGCTGGGATCTCAAATTTTTTTGGATCTTCCATACAAATTGACCGTCCGGCCGCAAATTTTCTTTTTAGTTCCCAGCATTTGTCCCATAGGATAAGCTGTTCATATCGACGGGCTGAATCACCCCTCAACGGGTCCAGAACGATCGAAATTTCTCCGTGTATATGGCATACTATTTCAAGGATACCGTATTGTTTCCAATTTCCAAAACAGAACTGAAACAGTGCTTTTTAGCTGCTTGGAAATGAGTAATTTTTTTTTTTTAAAAAGTGAATAAAAACTTTGCTCAAACAAACACAAAAAATTAGTAGTAAATTTTAAAAACGACTTATTTAGTAACTAGATCTGTTGTCTAGATTGTTTTAAAATAGACATTATGTCTGGTTAATTTGTTTTTAGTTACCATTTTCATTGAATAAGTGTAACATACGCATAATAGCTACGGTTGACTCTTCTGGCTTTGCTTCGTAGCCAGAACAAGTAAAAACTGCAAGTTCCAATCCGTAGAATTTTAAGCTTCTACATTGTTTGCTAAGAGTATCTTTCCTACTTAGTAATATTATAGATGTGAATATTTGTGTTCTTTAATGTTTTTGCTATTAAATGTTTGAAACTAAATCACACATCAACTGCACTAGAAAGATCATGTCCTGACTTAACATATTATACTTAGGTAGGTTAGGTAGGTACTATTTATTTACATACTGTTATCCCAAAATAAGGATCCTGATCTATTTATGCAGGCAAAGTCATAAACAAAAGTTATATAGTATAATGTTGTTTTTTTTTTTCTAAAAAGTAGCTGCCCGCATCGAACGCGGCAAAATTGAAATCGTATGATCTTTAATGTGTATGCTGCTTCTCTCCCGCGCAGACCGTAAAAGTCGATCAAGGGTATAGGCGAAAATCTAAAAATCATGACAATAGGCGATGCGGCTAGCAACCCATGACTATTTTGATTTAGTTTTTGACCTTTACACCCACCTACACGCTAAACGTGGCCTTTCGGTCTTATGATATTAGGCTCTGTCTACCCCGTAAGGGATAAATACGTGATAATATGTAAGTATGATATCTTCGTGGGTAGCAGTAAATCACACGCGGTGAAGAAAATCCCATAATGTTACCGCATTCATACCACTTAATGAGACCTATGTTCGGTTTAATCACAATCACACCGATTAATTTAGCCCAGTGGATAAGGCTGCTATACACTAGATACACCGAGATTAAACAATCTGCGTTGTTATTGGTGTGTGTGCGTTATCTTCTTCTAGCTGAAAAAATGTAGCAAATATCGATGACTTTTGCATAACGTAGTAACTATTTAGTAATCTGTGGCATAACTTCGTGTGATTTGTGATGCTAATGTATAATGATAAACATGGTATCTCATATGACAAAGAGACAAAAACATCTCTGATTAAATATTTAAATAAATTTAAAATACATCTATTTTCTTTAAAACAATAAATTGTGACTAGATTTTATTTCAAGCGAATTCACACTGATGATTTCCAAA
Source organism: Elegia similella (assembly GCA_947532085.1). Classification (NCBI taxonomy): domain Eukaryota; kingdom Metazoa; phylum Arthropoda; class Insecta; order Lepidoptera; family Pyralidae; genus Elegia; species Elegia similella. Next base: position 24,735,180 of record OX383930.1, read on the forward strand.
ACAAATTGAACAAGACTAACCGAATAGGTTAGGTGAGTCTTGTTTAATTTTGGTGGTCACCTTCCGACTCTCATCGTCAGACCAGCGCAACGACTCCAAAGTATTGAACAGACATCTTTTTTTATGTATATTTGACGACAAACGAGCAGACGAGCCACCTGATGGGAAGTGGTCACCGTCGCCCATGGACATCTGCAACACCAGAGGAGGTGCTGACGCGTTGCCGATTTACATGATTACTTACAACATCTGACTTACATGATGAAATTTAATCCAATCTGAAAGCATAATTGGTTCGTAAATGACGGAGTTATGATGTTATAATAACAAATATAAAAAAAAAAACAACCGAATTGAGAACCTTCTCCTTTTTTGAAGTCGGTTAAAAATTCAGCTCTATTGGATACCGGTTAAAAATTCAGCTCTATTGGATACTCAAAGGTAACGAGCAGGATTGAAGCTAAGTCATAGCTTGTAAAATTTAAGTCTTTTCCCCTGATTTATTGCATACATTACAAGATTGTAGTTTCCTCATATTCTCCAGGATTTTTCAGTATCATGAAATTCCTTGATACAACGTTGTCTTGGTAACAATTTCCTCGGATTAGCACATATTTCTTTATGATTAAAAACTTATATCATCTCACGATTATTTAATTGCAATGATACAGTGTAACCACAGACTTTAATGAGCGGATAGAACAAAGGAGGCACACTTCCCACTGCAATCAATACATGCTTAGCTTAATTTACTGTACAAAGCTGTTTATTTAAGAGAAACCTACGTTAGATTCGAAGACATAGCAATTTTGGGCTTCTGATGAAACTGAATTGTACTTTGATTCACTAAGGATTTGAGTTCTACGTACAATTATTCCTCTGTGCCTACTTTATAAATACTTTCTTTGACATACCTATCATCATTACTAAAAAATTACATTTAATACGTGTTTACAATCAGGGTAGGAAAAATAACATGACTGAGATGCGAAATGACGTTTGGCATGGACGAAGACACGGGAACAAGTTACAATAGTGACAAATAAGACAGCGAAAAAAAAATTTGCTTCCCATATAAAATTTTCTATGGAAGATCAATTTTGTTTTTAGTTTTTTTTTCTTGCAATTCTGCATTCCATTAGGAATTCTGATTCCAGGATTTCAGTATAGTTCAGAGGTTCAAATTCATGCTGTATATAGTTTTAGTTTATACCTATAATATTTATTACTTTTTCATGTAATTCATTGATAATAAATATCAAAGAAATGGTATCATATATGGTTCCTGTTATATTTATAATATCATCGAAAGAAAAACAAAAGAAGTAATTGATGTATAGCGAAGAAGTAAATAATAAATAAATATTTTTATCTACTTACTTTTAACTTCTTTTATATGTTATACTGTATATTTATTGTATTGTAAAATTGTTTGTTGACACTAATAAACCAAAAAAAAAAAAATATATATATGGACAAATTAGACAGATTGAGCTAGCCCCAAAATAAGTTCGAGACTTGTGTTATGGGATACTAACTCAACGATACTTTATTTTGTAACAAATACATATATAGATAAACATCTAAGACCCAGGCCATTCTGAAAAATATCATTTTCCATCTTGACCTGACCGGGGATCGAACCAGGCACCCTCGTATCGCAAGCAGGCGTGTTAACCGCTGCGCCACAGAGCATTTTTTTTTCAGTTTTTTACTTTCTTTCTTGCAATTCTGCATTCCATTAGGAATTCTGATTTCAGTATAGTTCAGAGGTTCAAATTCATGCCGTATATTGTTTTAGTTTATACCTATAATAGTTATTAGTTTCTCATGTAATTCATTGATAATAAATTTCAAAGAAATATGGTTACTGTTATATTTATAATATCATCCAAAGAAAAACAGCAGAAGTAATTGATGTATAGCGAAGAAGGTGCTGTTAAAGCAAAAGTATGTTCCATAAATTGATTTATTCATCCAACGGTTATGCAAAGGCGTAACGGCTGCGCGAGCATTATCCGGAAATAATCTTTATTTATTTGTGCAACGGAAAGTGTTAATCCATTTTTTCTTTCGATAGAATGCTTATGTATGATGCTTTTCGGAAAATCCGCGTTTTACCGCAAATGAAAGAAATCAAGTCATCTTCTTTTAAACAAAGCTTCTTTTCACATGATTACGGTTTCGCAATCTTATCCAATTTTATTGAATTTTGATATGAAATTAGCTGTGACCTTGGGGAAGAGCATAGGCTATACACTGTTTGGGTTGTCTGGAATTCCGTAAGCACTAACAGTACTTGCAAATTCTATAAGTGTAGTGACGCGTGTTGTAAGGGACGATACCTTTTATCCCGGGAAAAGCACTATTCCCGAGGGATCGACATTGACGCGGGCGGAGCCGCGGGCAAATGCTATTAATTTTTAACAACACCTGCCTGTGTACACATTTTTCACCATGTATATATACCTAGAGCGATAAACAAATTTGTAATTTGTATATACTCATCCTACTCATTCCTCCTCTAGTTTCCTCCTTCATAATGTAAACCGCTTATGAATTGAACTGAACACTCTCCCCGCATCGTTGTTTTCCGACACGTATAATTTAGGGATTAGTGCAAGCGTTACAATTATTTGAGTTTGCTTGTAAGTAAAAGCCTAGACCTCATCGTTGCTTCCCATCAGGCAAGATAGAGGTCAAAAGCACTTACCAATGATTCAACGAAATTTCAAAAAACGACGTCTTTATATCTATGGTAGGTGTGTTTTACAATATGACTAATAATTGTACGAGATTAATTTACGTGTGGGTTTTCAATGTCACGTCAATTATCGTAATTCATCAGGTCTTTTTTAGTCTCCACTGCAGGAGCATGACCCTTTCTGTACTACTGGAGCCATACTTGGCCAGAGCTGTCAGAGGGCTGTCAATTTAATGTTTGTAGCTCTTGTAGCTATCAAATATTTATCCTTGAGATTTTTTTTTAAATCTATGCTTGGACGTCTAATAAAGAAGTTATGTTAAATGAATATTGATATGCTCTAGCTAAATTAGGTAGATACATATTCATATTATAAATGCGAAACTAGTTCTCTTTGCCTGTATGTCTATTACCACATCTCGAATCAATTATTAATTATAAAACCAATTATTAAAAGAATTTTATTTGTCGAAGTTTGGGGAAGGACATAGGATAGCTTTTACAGAAAATCTACTGTTTCCGAGGGCGAGCGAAAGATTGTAGTTTAGTTAGTAAGTTACCGAATTGTATGGTGTGTTTGTTTGCAATGAGTAAACTCAAAAACATTACCGATTCTAAAATGCTTTCATTTATAGAAACCTACGAGTACATTGTTGGCGTGTAACATAAGCTATAATTTACGCGGACGAATTCGCGAGAAAAAGCTAGTATATCACAAAGACCTCAATTCATATAACACTTTCATTGGGAGCAAGCAGTCTGCAACCCACAATACGTTCTGCACGGGTCAAAGTTCTCTAAAGACTTCACAGTCGGATCCCGCAACTAAAACTAAAAACTGCAATAACTCCTTACATAGATATATTTAAAAAAAACTGCAAGCCAGCAACCTATAATCAAAACTAAATTAGTGGATACTTATTTCCGTTACTACGATCGGTGTCAAGGTTCGCAAACTGGCACAGATTAATATTGTCAGCAAGCACAGCCTTCGACGATCATTTGCGATGACGGATGTCTTGGCGCATTGTCCGCCCACCAATATCATGTGGGAATGTTTCTAATACTTTGTAAATTGAAGAGGGGCTGTAAATTTAATCATTTGTATTGTTGTTTTACGTAATTGAAGGTACAATAACTATTGTAGACACATATACCATCATCATAATTCTCAGGCTATTTCTGCCTTCTCAGGCTTCAGGCAGGTAGGACTGAACGTGCCCTCTGGTGGAGCAACCTCACTTTTATATCTGGTTCCACGGAAGACCAAAGGCGTATTATCACTGTAATACGCTATGAGGCACCTTTTCTCATATATGTTTAACTGTTTTAAGATTTTGTGTTTTGTTAAATTTGTTTTAAGTACCAAATAAATTGTTTTTCATTTTTTCTTTCAAATTATGACTAGTTACTTTAATTTACATGTAAAGGTAAGTTTATATTATACAGCATGTAAATTGACCCTCGACGTTCCCTTACCGGGGTGACTCAGCCCATCAATATGAACAACTTTTCCTATTGGAACAATACTGGGAACTCAAAAAAAATCGACATTACCATACTAACTAGCCGGTACAACTGGAAAAGCCGAATTTTTTTACAGATCCCATCTTTGGTCTCATAGGAAAAGTTGTTCATATTGATGGTCTGAGTCACCCCTTTAGAAAAACGTCGAGGGTCATTTACACGCTGTATAGTGTCGATCCGCTTGACAAAGTTACACACGATAAAATATGTATTCAACAAAATAACAAAATAATATGTAGTTCTGTTAACATATGCCTTATAGATTTCTCGGCTTAGTCACGATCATGACAGCGTTTAACGTTTTCACTTTCCGTACTTACACCATTGTTTACAACAGTACTAATTATGTAAAGGAGATGTTTACTGTTCTTTGCCTAACACACTGTGTGGTCTAAGTTAGAGGTGAGCAGAAAAGTACTCTTGTTCTATCTTCCTCTTCATAATCCTACCTTCCTACTTACAGAAGCATTTCCCAGGTTGCATCCTTAACTGTGGTGCGTATGAGCCCGGGGTCCGCGATAATCGGTTCAGTAGTTATGGCGTGAAAAGGTAACAAACAAATAATAACAAAACAAACAAACTCATTTTAGCATTTATAAGTTAGTATAAGGATTAGTTAGGATTCAAATATGTATAATGAAAAACTTTATTGATAACAATTCAACTAGACCCTAAAAGACCTATCTACCTTGAGAGTAGGTTGCAAATATTTCGATCATTTATTAGAATATAGTCAAGAAATATACGAGTATAATAGTTATTAAAGGCGCGTAGTGTATATATTCTTTGGTAAAGGTAAAAAAATATAATATCATATTATATTTTTTTACCTTTACATAACTATTATACTCGTATATTTCCCGACTATATTCTTAAATTATGGCAAAAGAAACTTACCTTTTATATTAGTTTCGAAACAAAAAATCTTATGGACTTCCATGAGATTTTTTCAAACAAATCGCTTTAGCTCGTGACTTACACCCTGCAAAGAGCGTAGGTTGTGCAAAGGCAAATATTATTCACGCATTAGGAATGTCGTTAGTATAGCCGTCTTATAGCGGACGTGAGTGGAGGAAATGTGGTCAAATTATAATTGACACTATGTTTACAACTTCCCTTGGGTAGCCTATGTATTGCTGCTACCTCTTATGAATTAATAGCCTTACTAAGGGCTATTGCAAATATATCGTTGATCAAAATTTAGCATTTTTCACCATCATATTACTTACAAGCTGTTGCCTGCGACTCCATTCACATTAATATCCATCCCGCAATAACACATTGCCTACTTTTCATGTGGGAAAAGTACTTTTATATAACCTATACTCATAAACCTTTTCGCGGATCACGGGTTTTTCTTTTGCAGGGTAAACAGAGCCTAAGGCCAAAAGATCCAAAAACCTTTAGCGTGTAGTTAGTGAAAAGGTCGAAGAAAAGGGATCATTATAGTGACGCGTTCACTATTTTGAGCAGGATCCATCTTTAATGACCGGTTAAAAGTATTAATGAAGCAATGTGTACCTTTCGCGGTCCGGACCGGACACCACATTGCGCGCCTGCGTGCATCTCTCGGGACGGTTTTTAGAATAGTTATTTTTTTTTTTTATATACGGACAAATCACACAGATTGAGCTAGCCCCAAGGTAAGTTCGAGACTTGTGTTATGGGATACTAACTCAACGATACTATATTTTATAACAAATCCATATATAGGCATGATGGCAGTCGTTAAGCTATGTCAGATTCCTTGAGGTAGCTTGAAAGTAGCTTGCTATCAGTATTGGCCACTTACACAAAAAAAAAATATTCTTGTGAAAAAAAGTGCGATATAAATTAAAAGCAGAGGCATTACAATTTTTATCTTGCTAGACTTAATTTGCTTAAATTTAATAAATTAAAGTTTTTGACCGTACAAACATACAGACATTTAAACTTCCAGATATAGTATTAGTAGAACTAGCGATTTGCAAATGCACGCCGTAGCCAAATGCATTCACTACTTCCGTTTATGGTTCATGATTCAATGTTTACCGAATTCGTAGCTTATGCCCGAAAGCGCTGAAGGTTGAGTAAACTATTACAACTAAACGAAATGCAAAAATTACATTACTTTTAATCGCTATTGCAACCAAAAACCTTCAACACCCACAATACTTTCACACAATAACTCAATTGGCTAAATTAAGTTGTTTTGGAGGTAATGATTTAATATTTTACATTTAATTATGTAGATTTTTATTCATAAACTCGAATTGGAAATGATCTGAGCAAAAATATATTTTGAGTGTAATCGTTGATGTCTTTTGTACTTCGAATGAAATGAATGAAATGAAATATACTTTATTGCACCAAAAGGATACTTATAAAATATTTTTTTATAAATACAAATGAAGTACAAGAGGCGGCCTTATCGCTTAAAGCAATCTCTTTCAGACAACCTTTGAAGAGATGTAGACTGTGTAATGAAACATAGACAGGTGGCGCAGAGACAAAAATAGATAAGATAGAAGAACAAGTTTATTACTTACTAGCTTTCGCCCGCAGCTCCGCCCGCGTGAATGTCGATCCCTCGGGAATAGTACTTTTTCCCGGGATAAAAGGTAGCCTATGTCCTTCTCCGTACTTCAGAGAACTTGTATGCAAAATTTCATGATGATCAGTTCAGTAGTTACGGCGTGAAAGCGTAACAAACAAACAAACAAACAAACAAATAAACAAACAAACAAACTCACTTTCGCATTTATAATATTAGTAAGGAAAGGATATACGAAATCACGTAATTTGTGGTTATTCCAGTGTATTTCGCTGATTCATCATCACAGCTACAAAAAGTCCACTGCTGGACACGGGCCTCTCCCAAGGATTCTTAGTTCCATGGGACGATATTGCCATACTCACCACGCTTAGCAGGCAGGTTGGTGAGCGCAGTTTCTTTGGCTTCTTGTGCTCCCGATGCTACTTCCCATCGCAAGCATTTTGAATCTGGGGAAGGATAGGAATTGTTGGCTTTGGGAAGGGAATGAAAGGTGTTGGGATACTACTCACTCGGTTTTTTTTTTGGAAGGACTATGTAGCTAGCTCCAAGTGAGCTTTCGCTACTTCACCGGGCGTTTGAGGCGAGGTCAGAGTGCCCTCAACCTTTATAGACAACATCACCAAAGGCCCCCCAGGAGGGACGGACCTCAGTTTTGGGTGTTCGCAAGGCTTGGAGAGACAGCCAACTCTCATATTGCCTGATGGGCTGAATGGGGGAAAATGGGGGTGAAGCAGCTCGGGAGGCCGGGCGCGCGTACCTGATGCCATACCTGCATCCACCGGTCAGGCAGTTGAGGATGACATCCCTGACCATATTTCGCTGATTATATTTGTTGTTTTCATTGACCTATGAAACTTGCATGCAGTCATGGGAAAAATCGTGAGAATAAATAAATATATACGGACAAATCACACAGATTGAGCTAGCCCCAAAATAAGTTCGAGACTTGTGTTATGTATGGGATACTAACTCAACGATACTATATTTTATAACAAATACATATATAGATAAACATCCAAGACCCAGGCCAATCTGAAAAAGATCATTTTCCATCTTGACCTGGCCGAGGATCGAACCCGGGCACTCCGTGTCGCAGGCTGGCGTGTTAACCACTGCGCCACGGAGCTGTCAAAGAAGAGAGAGAGCTGTCAGAGAAGTCTGCACATTAGTAAATTATTCACTAGTGTGTGTCAAATAATTTACAATATTTGACTTTTTGTATGATGTACTAGAACAGGAGATTATACTACGACTAGCTTTCGCACGCGGCTCCGCCCGCGTATATGTCGATCCTTAGGGAATAGTACTTTTTCCCAGGATAAAAGGTAGCCTATGTCCTTCTCCGTACTCCACTAACTTTTTCCGTAACTTGGATGCAAAATTTCATGATGATCGGTTCAGTAGTTTAACAAACAAACAAACAAACTCACTTTTGCATTTATAATATTAGTTAGGATTAGGATAATTGCTGGTTGGTCTTCAAATTCATATTATTCATTATCAAGAGAGTTGCGGGCTGTTGCTCAAACTATTCCAAATAATTTAATGTAATAAATTAACTTAAAATAAAATAACCCAAAAACAACCCCATAAATAAAAAATGTCCCGCAGTTCGTTGTCACGCGGAAGGCACCTAGAAGGCTAACAAAATTGATACTTTGAGTGACTATGCCTATTCTTTGTCTTAGAAAATTGCCAGCCCTCTGGTCGGTCACCCGCCTAATATAACCGAGGATGCAACCGGGATTCCGCTCACAAAAGAGAGGAAACCGAAAACAACGAACTGCATTTTTATTCTATCCTAACTTATAATATTATAAATGCGAAAGTGAGTCTGTTCGTCAACCGATCGTCATTAACTGCCATTATTACCATTAATTCCCGTTGTCTGGGGTACAAAGAAGGAGCAATATAGTGTACATTTTATCTCGGGAAAAAGTTCGGTTCCCGAGGGAGGGACCGACATTGACGCGGGCGGAGCCGTAAGTAGAATCTAATTTTAAATAAACATTACCTAATCCCCTTGCTGTCAGTAATCCGAATGTACACATCGAAAGAAAGTCAATACTTCGTCATGGACACAGTTTGCCGGCTACAGTTAAAGTTCAAACTTGTGGTTAACCGAAACCGCGGAAAAAATTGATGATTGAGATGATGAACTCATTTCAACGCATGAATTTATTTGTTAACCGAAATATTACATTTTTTACCTTGAATAAATATATTTTTTAATTTGGAAGTTGTCGACTCAAGGAAACAAATTCTATAACTTGAACTCATTCTTTTATGAAAGAGCTGAATGTTCAGAATTTTAATTTTAGACTGCCAAACCCAGACCAACCTACCTCAGCTTATATCCTGTCCTGGTATGACGACTACTCAGGAAAAGTGGCTAAATGTGTTCATTCATAAATAAATTGCCATTTTATACCCAGCTCAGAGTCAAGACCTTAGCAGGCAATCTTACGGTGATATTTCCCAACCACAGCCTGTTACTCAAAGTACCGCCCAAATACTGGGTCAGCCAGTTTTTGCCCCTCACCGAAACGGCCACATGACAAGGCTAAGTATGGAGTTATTATACCGGGTACAGTGTATAAATTATTGAGACAGTTCATTTCTTGTCATCTACAGATATCGTATATTTCATCTGTTTGTCTGTTAAGGTTCACATAAAAGTAAAAACTATGAAAGAAGTAAATTTTAATATTAATGAAATATTTTATTTAGTAACTAAAATATTAACCATGATCAAAAATACACATATGCACGGGAAAAATTACCATAGCTGTAGAACTAGTACGTAATTTTTGATATAAAAAATCGACTTCCATCAAACTACTGAACCGATTAAAATAAAATTTAAATGAAACTAATTTGAAAGCATACCCTTTCAAACAATTTTTTTTAAGTCGGTTATAAATGACGGAGCCTAAGGTAACAAACATTTAAAAAATACAAACGAACCTCCTCCTTTTTTTGAAGTCAGTTATAAAGAAAATCTATCGCACTTATTGGATTTTGGACCCCACATGGAACAGTGGGATATGGTAACGGAAGAAGAGGAAGAATGAGATAAACTGGCCGGTCACGTAGGATCTATATTAACCATGCTAGTCCAATGATAAAACTTGATGCTATAATTTCTTCCACAAAAACAAGAACTTTCGCATAATGGAAACATGTTATGTAAAGCTGTTTTTTCTGAGCACACGAGTTACTCGCACGGAGCCCGTCTTTCACGTTTATCAACCAGCTTCAGCCTTGAATAATTTAGCCATATGAGTCAGAAAACAATAGTATAATTTATATATAAGTATAAAAAATTACAAATGAAATTGAGTAATACAAAAAACAAAGCCAAAAGATATTAATGTAAAGCTTATAAGGCATTGCATTGCCATGTCTGGATATACTTTTTTATTTCTCGAGACAGCAAGAATAGTCGTAATTCGTTATGGTTGTATATTTTTGTTGGATAAGGGCTCGTTCTACCTCACACTGCTTTGCATGATTGCCTGTATTATCAATAATAATGAAATACTCAAGTTGAAATAAAAATGCAGCAAAGTTCAGGACTAACTCTGGTAACTATATGACTCAAAAACACGATTGCGTTAAATTTACTCGTAAGAAAAAAATTGCAAAGTTGCCTCCAAATCACGTCTAATTTACTCGGTATACAGCAGTATTTACCAAATACATTAAAATTAACCTTGAAACTTATAATTACATTACAGATAAGTAAGCCATCATATATTTTTTTGAAATAACCCTTGAATATTCTTTAAAAACGAAAATATCCAAAGTAGCCAACGCGTTTAGACCATCCGTTTGTACCGCCACGCCGCCGCCTGGCCTACGGCACGCCCTTAATATTTTTCTTTTACTGCGGGCAAATAATCATTTCTTGCCTGTGGCAAAATTCACAAAAAGTATTTTTGTTGTTTATTAAAATAATGACTACGTTACATGTCTATAATATCTTTGTTACTATTTCAATAAAGTAAAAGTAATAATTGAAATAGGTAGGCAGCTATTTAACATAATACTTACATACATATTGCAAGTTGTTTCCTCACTGATTGTGGAGTATGTACAAATATGTTAATAACGTCGGAATGTTTATTTTGATGCAGTAAATTACTTTCGTAATTTCCTTTCTGACATTGATCAACAGTTCCTCATTCCTCATTTCATTAGCCAAGAGCACGCATTTGCTGAAATTGCGTTAAAAAAATGAATGCTCAATCTCATGTACATTCTAGATACGGATCTATTTTATGCAGAAATGTTATAAACACGAAACAATACTATTCATGTAAGACTATTGTACTATTTATACTTAGAAATATGTTTATTGTTTTTAAATTACTGGTTGTCTCTCTAGAAAAATCTATTTTAAGAGATGGAGTCGCTAAATAACGGAGCTGGCCATTCAAATACGTTTTTCTAAGAATTAGGCAAAATGCAATGAAAGAGGCGAAAACTAAAGATAAAGAAACTCATACACATATATATTATCACGTCTTTATCCCTTACGGGGCAGGCAGGGCCTAAGAAGGCCAGTTTTATTAGCGTGTTGGCGGGCGTATAGGAGGAAAACGAAATCAAATTAGTGATGGGTTGTTATCCGTATCGCCTATTGTCATGATTCTTTAGATTTTCGCCCATTCCCTTGACCTACTTCTACGGTCTGCGCGGGAAGAGACGCAGCTGGCACATTCTACATCTTTTCTTCACTCCCAGACGAAGATTGAAGAAAATAAACTAGATCCAATATGTGGAGAACACATGGTATTTTCTTAAATTGACAATATGCTAGTAACAAATATACCATTTTAATCATAATCAATTAAAAGCTCTATCTACCCCGCAAAAACAAAGAGAGCATATTCATACAAACGTCATTTTTATTCTCGCTATACTCAAATTCGTCATTCACACACGCAAACGCCACTAAATAAAGTGCTGAAATGCTGCCGCTAAAACTGAAATTCTTGCATGTTTGTAAACTTCTTCCGGCTCTATCACAAATGTTTACGGAAAGCGAGTGCAAGACAAACTAACACTTTACACGCACTATTACATCGCTGACTCGCTCCACCGAATCGATTCGGTATTAATCGAAATCATTAGCGCAATTTAGTAACATTACATTCTCACATTAGATAATGCGATCGTATCGAATGGATAATCGTTGCTTAGATATTTGGCTTTGTGATTTTGAGCTTTATATTCTAGTATTTATGATTTAAAGTAGGATGAAAAAATTGTTGGATTTAGAATTATATTTTGGCAAGTTTAACGGCGTGTTACAACGGTAACGGCTTGTTAGATGCACGATTGCACGTGTTACTCGTATAACCAGGCTCTCTAGTTATATCTTGATTTTTCTCTTAAACTGCAAATAATATCAATAGGAAAATGTATATACAGAAAGATTTTAATGAATGTTTAAAGAATGAAGGTTAGAAATGAAATTATTCAAATTCGGATATCATGTATCTTTTTGAACGTCATATTATTTTTATATTCGCAAAATCAATAAACTACTAACGTTTCGGAACGACTACTGCTGAGAAGAATACGCCATAATAAACTCCATTCAGTATCATTCCATACGTGCCTGAAAAGCTATGTTTTCCGATATTTATTATAATTGAAATATTCTTCAAAAAGTATTTCTGAACTTACATTTTAAAATAAGTCATCTTTTGACGCATAGCAGAACTTATTTCGTAAAGTTCTGGTTTTTTTTTATTTTGTAAAGTATGTCAGCATTTGAAACGTTGGTACTCACCTGAAGAATATGTTCACATGAAAATCCTTTTTAAGTGTCCTGAAACAAAGAAAAAACATTGTTTTATAAAAGGACTAAAATGTTGAGAATAAAACACCTTACAGTTATATACTAAGTAATGTAAGCTTTGCTCTATGATACATAGTGAATTAATTCTATCAGTACATATGTTTCCAAATTACGAGTCTTATAATTAGAAATGTGAAAAATTTGTTTTTATTTCTCGTATGGCACGCTTTTACGCACAAAATTCTGAACCAATTAAGAGTTAAGAGAGAGAACCCTGGATCTCAAATAATCTCTATGCTTAAATTCAGCATAGAGATTATTTGAGATCCAGGGTTGGACTTAAAATAGTTTTTTTTCATCTCAGAAATCATGCTTTACGAATATTGCTTTGCAAACCATGGGAATGTACTCAAAAAATTAATTCTACAAACATCAAAAGTCACCGTCAGATGCTTTAAACGCTTCAGACGAAGTTTAAAGACTCTTATATTGCGTCGTTACCTATGAAATCGTCGTTTTCTATAAAAAAATCAAGTGAATTGAATTTTTCATGCTCACGTTTTTAATATCATTTCGGGTTTGATAAATTCAACTGCAGTGAAATTTTGCATGTATTTTCGGACAACAGTAAGCTTGATTTGATTCATTCCTATCCAATGCCACGAACGAATACCACTGGTATTTCTTTGAATTTTTAATTATTTTCTATTCCCAACGGATACCAATGTTTAAACCAATACCAAAACAAGTTCAAAGGTACAGTCAGTAAAAATGCTTTGTATGCGATTACAACATTTTTATTTGCAAAAATATGTGTAAGATATTAATAAACAATTTTAGTTAGCACACGACTAGTTCAATTATACATATAGTTATAATAATATTATTTAATACAATTTTCAAAAATATAAAATAAGAACAATTTGCTTACTATCTGATAATAAAATATAATATGACATAAAAGTAACTTTTTTTATATTAAAATCTCTCGTTCATCACCTTTATAGTAATGACCAGAGATCGGAATAGGTAGATTGATTTGGGGTCAATAAACTGACACGTATATATGAATATGGACATGCCTCCGGGATTCCGGGATTTTAAGATTTTTAAATTTTAAAATCGTTACTTATAGGATGGAGAATATATCATTACTACCTTTTCGCTCGTCTTCGCACGGGTACAAATTGTTATCGTAAGTAATTGTGCGCGTCCACAACACCGTCCGCTCACGTCACACGCAGCCAATTACATCGGTTCATAGTGCATTTCTTATTTTTTGTTTTGTCTAAAAAAAAACGTGATTTAACCCTGGTTAATGTACTGATTTCTGAATCTTCTTCAAAAAAATATTGATATAAATAGTAACTTTTATTAATCTATTAATTAAAGCTAAAACTGCAAGTAGTAGATAGCAAACACTAAACAAATAATCTACTACACTAATCATATGGTAACTTGCGATTGGACAAAAAAGTCACATTCCCTTTCCGAAAAAATCATTATGTATGTAATTCAATTAAAAATGTCTTTCTAGCTTTCTATACATTTCAAATATACTGGTGTAAAAAATACATACATTAAATATATTTAATTCAATCCCGTAAGTATTGAAACGAATCCCGGAGAAAAGGCTTATCCATGTTATGTATGACAGTGACAGTTCATGATGCAAGTACATAAAATCAATCTACCTATTCCGACCACTGGTAATGACTCAATGTTTTTTTTTTCAGAAATACAGATGAATAATTAACTAATAGTAATAATCTAATAATTGTAAAAAATCAAAGAAAATCAACGTATTTTAATTAAAATCAGTCGTTCGACACCTACATTGTAATAAATCAATCTTTTTTTTAAAATAAATTCGGAAAGTAATATTAAATTACTTTGTGGTTTTAGCATTATATTTGAATGACATAAAAATATTAGAAAATAAATTTAATTCGATGACTGAGCTGACTGTACCAAATTCGAATTTTGGTATTCATTGGGACATAAAATAAAAAAAAAATTAAGAGTGGTATCCGTTTGAAATAGAATAGAATTAAAAATTAAAAGTAATACCAGTGGTATTCGTTCGTGGTACTGGATAGGAATAAATCCTTGATTTATGCATTATAAAATTTACTAAAAAATCAGAAAAACAATAAAAAAATGACGACATTTTTTATCAAAAGCGGACAACATAGATGCAATTTTTTTTTTTAAATCTATGGCGGACAACATCAGAAACGAGTTCTTTTCATGATTTAAATTCAATATTTACTTAAATTCAAAAAGAGTAATACATGCAGAATGTTAATAATATAGTACACCTTCAAGGTCAAATAAAAATGTTGAACTGAAAATCATAGTCATTAGGAATTAGGAACAAAAAGGCAAGCGAAAAGAAACAACAAGTTCATAGGTAAAGACTCATTATGCAAGACTCTCCTGAAATTCCAAAACACGTGAAAACAGACTGGTTAAGGTTATTTGTCTCGAAATAAGTATACATTCAAAACCGGATGGTCATTTCGAGAGAGTGATCAGATTTTACGTAATAAAACTTTTTTTAACTGCTTAGTGAAAGCTAGAAAGCTTAGCTGCTTAGTAACTATCGCTTGAACGGTCATGAACATGAACTTGTGCTGTCACCATTCTTCATGTACGAGCCAATTTTACGCGTATCCAGGAACGAGAAGAAATGAAGCAAATTACTTCCTATGCCTTGCTTAATAAGGCTGCAGATTCCGTGGCTTCATGCAAATCTGTCTCCGTGTACAATACTTTCTTACATTATTCGAGAAAGCATTACATGAATCGGCTAAACAATGTTAGACGTTGATATCACTCTCAAATGCATTTTATGGAGAACAAGCGGATCTGAAATCGGATCTCATTTTATTAGATAGTTATTGTGTGTAGAAGTGGTAAACACACTAGTGTTAAGTAAGTCTCAAAAATCTTACACTATTAGGATTTTTAAAACCCTAATAGTGTAAGTGTGGAAAACCTTTAACTTAAAGGTTTTCCACGTAATGATGGGCAGTCATGACAGCGGCTTAACCTCCGAAGCACGGAGAAGATCGCTTTTTTTTATCAATCCAATCGGTAATCATTCCCAGAGTTGCTTAACATGCGCAAACGATAACAATGCTTATGCCCGCTGGGTCATCAGACTTATTGACACAGTTTAATGCTATCAAGCAGTTTTGTTATGGGAAAGAAGTTACACAAAACATTTTCCTTTCATAAAATATACGGGATCTGCGCTCGCCAAGCCGCCTGCCAAGCGTGGTGAATGGGATAGGCCTTCGTCCAGCAGTGAACTTTTTATGATAATGATGATGAAAATAACAGGTATCATATAACTAACTACTTAACTTTAAAGACTTCACGGGAGCTAAAGTAGCACATGAAATAGCTTATAACACGATCTAAATTGTTACAAAGTCCGGCAATTTTGCAAACTAGGCTAGGTAATTTTGTATCACCGTTCAAAAATTCCGAGTATGCCAGTCCATTCCATTGCCCTTAATCAGAATCACGATTATGCCACGCTGATTAACCTGGGAAACCGACGCAGTGACTTTAATAAGGTATGAAAATTGCAAGAAAAATAAAAATCAACAATCGTCTATTCTGGCCAAATATGCTCTGATAGTACAGAGAGGGTCGTGCTCCTATGGTGGCGACTAAAAAGACCTGATGATGATGATGATTATGAAACAATCGTCTATTTACGGTGGTAGAGGTATGTAGGGCCCAATACTTTAAATGGGAATCTTGCATCGTTTATTATTGATAATTTGCTGTAACGATAGTCCAAACCATAGTAGAATTTTAAAAATAAACAAAGCCCTTATATTAATTTCACCACGGCACTTACCGCGATTGAATTCAAGTTTCGTCTTATATTTCGGCAACATTGCAGCTGCCATCTTCACAGACTGACTGAAAGGATGACAGTTCCAACATCCAGTTGTAGTGAAAATAATAGGGAACGCGAAAGCTTAAAATCATATATCAAAGAACTTCAATGTCGTTTATATACTAAAATAATACTAATTAACTTTAATACTAAAGATAATTAAAACTACTTAAAAAATGTAAATATTTACAAATAATATAGTCCCTGCAAACCATCATTCTGCGGCAACGTGCCCAAAATGCTGGCAGCATTGCCACGTTGGATGGCAATGCTTATCCTTTGAGCCAGGTAATTGCCAGCCTTTTGGTCGCGGGATACCTCGATCAGTCTCTTTGACAGAAAGTCAAAGAGACGATCGGCAACGTTGTTTATTTATTAAATTTTCAAGATTTAGTCTCACAGGTAGCTTTAAAATTCTATGACCTAGCCCTAGCCTAGGAGATAGAAGGTAGGTTAAGTAGGCACATACCGGTTTCCCATGACAATGTAACGAAAACTAACTTTCTAAGCTTATTTAATTTTCAAGATTTCATATTGCAACATTCTACGAGATTCAAACAGGTTTAGAATTTGATACTTGCCGTTTTGTGACTTAGCAATTTGAATATTTCTATTCATCGTAAGATTTATTAGACCTTTATATTGGTAATTTGAAATGACCCAACTTTCAAGATCTAAAAATGAATTAATGTCTTATTTACGAACAGTGATTAAAGTATTATCTCGCCAAAAGTTGTTTGGTAGAACTCGCGTTAATTATCTTTAGTTATTTATTTTTACCCCCTGTAAAAAAGGAGGAGGTTCTCAATTTGGTTATAATAAATCAAGGATAGTTGCCCCGGGGGTATGGTTGCCCCGATTGCATTTACTCTAGCTTTACGGATGGACCGCATGCTATTTGATTAATCTATCGAAAGCCTCTGTAACTACTACTAAGTTGAATGTTTCGTTTGTCTCGGTTCCATTGCATGTATAAGAAAATTGCGATATTGGGGATATATGCCTCGTTTTCTCGACGAGGCATCTATCTCCAATGAAATTTATACGGATTAAGTAACTATTCCCTACGTGGGATAGATGGCACAAAAATATAGAAGTCCGCAAAATTCGCAAATCCTCTAGCAATATCAAAACTAATGATTTTTAATTGTCATATATTTATACATAAAGAACCAAAGTATTAGCTAATTCTGAAAAAAATATGTACTAAAAGATATAAAAGTCAGTTCAAAAAGTGCGGCAACTATCCGTATTTTACCCTATATGTTTTTAATGTTTGTTACCTCATAACTCCGTAATTCATAATCATATTTTCTTTTATTTTAAAGGGTAGAATGAAATATTAAAATACAATTCGAAAAGCATAAGGACAAAGAAACAACTTCTAGAATTGACTACCAATCAATATGTGGTTTCGAACTATCACAATGGACTTCTCGAAGTCCTTCCCTGTCATCATGTCGAAACTTTGAAAGCTAGCGGAGTTCCATCCATCATGTCCCGCAGATAACCATCAAACAACAGTCAACACCTCAATAACTATTGTTTCATAATATTGACGAATGGAGAGTCGTAGAGTCGAGAGGCAAACCAGTTCGCGATGGATGCGAGTGCGATAAATAGCATCATTAAAAACAACCGCCTAAGTGCGTGTCGGAATCGCACACGAAGAGTTCCGTACCACCCATACAATATTTTACTACAATAAACAGCAAAAACATTACGTTTGTTGTATGGAAGCCCCACTTAATATTTACTTTATTTTGTTTTTAGTATTAGATGTTATAGCGGCAGATACAAGTATACAACAGATATACATTATCTGTCAAAATCTTTAAAAGCCTGGTGACAGAGCGAGACAGACAGAGGTCTTAGTAATAAGGTCCTGATTTTACCCTTTGGATATGGAACCCTGAAATATAATAAGGATTATTTAGGAGAAGCTTTTAGACCTTCCAATTATCATTGATCGCTCTGGTAAAATCAATTATATCATATTATAGTATAGCACAAAATACCAATTTTAAGTAACTACATACAATATTTCACTTGTATGATTTATAAAATACTTATGGTTTACAATGGAGAAGCTTTTTATCAGAAATATGTTAGATATATTATCCCTACCTAATTCATTTACCTATATTTTGTATAGAATGTAGATGATCCTGGTTATCATAATTGATGGCGGTAGTTATGCTATGTCAGATGCCTTTAGGCACCTTGAAATCATCGTGAGATGCTAACACTGGTGTGAACCAGTGTTGGCTACTTACACACTTGATAATCAAACAACTTTAACTTAATAAAACCAAGAAATATTTAAGCAAATTCAATCGTTCTTTTTTATCTCAGACGTATAATGGGGTCTTAAATGTTCCCCCGAATTCGCATAAAGTGACATTAGGCTCGAAAGGAGGAAGACATAGGTATCTACATATAACTGGTCAGTTAAGTGCCTTGAAAGTCTACACTTGGACTGTGCATAGCAACCTGCATATTTGGGCCAAGTACTCGAGACATACCAGTAGTACAGCAACCACTAAATATTCGCTGCAACCTACAATAAATACTCGATCGTATCTACAGCTTTATGAAATTTTCAATTTACTCGCTGGGCTGCGAAACACGAAGTATGCAAGGTCCGTAACATTAATTACGGTTAGTACATAAATATTTTAATTTCGTATAATTAAATTACGAAATGTAATTTCTTTCAATGAGGCAGTTTTTCGTATCAAAAGTAAAATATTTTTAATTTAGGTCTCAGGCCATATTTGCCCTGAGCTGAGACCTAAATTAAAATGTACACTATAGTGCCTTGTGCAATAGCACAAGGCACTATAGTGTACATTTTAACACACATTTCGTAAAATATATGTAGATAACTAACTTTCACCCGCGGCACCACTCGCGTCAAAATTGATCCCTCGGGAACACTACTTTTCCCGGGATAAAATGGTCATGTCAAGATGGAAAATTATCTTTTTCAGATTGGCCTGTGTCTTGGATCTTTTTATACAGCGTGTTACATAACTAACGATGTTCCCGTGAAGGGGTGACTTAGTCCGTCAAAATGAACAACCTTCCTTATAGGACAATTGCTGGGAACTCAAAAATAAAATATTACATTTACAAAAGTGTTCGGCCGGACCGGCAACGGCAATTAGTATGGAAATGTCAAAAAACCAACTTGAGTTCCCAGCACTGGTCCTATAAGAAAACATGTTCATGCTGTATATTACGAAAATATTACTTTATGTAGCTGTTCAGCGACTAAATGGTCATGACTCAAGTAGGTATTTTTTTTATAAATAAATATATAAGGACAAATCACACAGATTGAGCTAGCCCCAAAGTAAGTTCGAGACTTTTGTTATGGGATACTAACTCAACGATACTATATTTTATAACAAATACATATATAGATAAACATCCAAGACCCAGGCCAATCTGGAAAAGATCATTTTCCATCTTGACCTGGCCGGGGATCGACCCGGGCACTCTTGTGTCGCAGGCTGGCGTGTTGACCGCTGCGCCATGGAGCTAGCCAAGTAGGTACGGTCGGATCATCTTCAATGTTAATAGGAATATCTTTACGAGACTCTTCTTGCCTTGACGATGTTTGTGGCTCACTGGTACCATAAGTGCCTTTCAATCGCAGGTTCATCATCATCACCATCAGTCTTTTTAGTCCCCACTGCAGACCCTCACTGTACTACCGGAGCTATACTTGGCCAGAGCAGACAGAGGAATCGCAGCTTCCCGGGTTCGATCCCGGCCAGGTCATGATGGAAAACGGATCTTTTTCAGATTGACCTGGGTCTTGATTGTTTATCTATATGTGTATCTATTACAAACTATTACAAAGTATAGTAACATTGAGTTAGGAGCCCACGACATAAGTTCACAACTTACTGTGGGGTTAGCTCAATCTGTGTAATTTGTTTTTATATGTATGCTTAATGTACAACAGCAAATATACAACACATTAAATAAGCCATATCAGGTTAAATTACATAAGTGCCGTGTGGTTTTCGGCCTAGAATACAGAACTACTCCATTCTGTCTTATAGATGTCGTAAGAGGCTACAAAAGCACATACATCCCGAGTAACGTGTTTTATGCAAATAAAGATTTAAAAAAAAAACGAAAGCATTCCCAAAGAGGGTTGACGTTAGGCAGGCGGCTAGTCGTAAAAATAAGCCGAACTTTTTACAGCAATTAAAAATATAAAAGACTTTCATGCTGTTTCGATCCCACACACAGTGAAAGAAGAAGAAGAAAGTATTAAGCACAAACTTGCAATAAAATCCACAGGTTCCGGTGGATGCGCTCCGTGCCGGCACTTGACGTCAGAAGCAAGAATAGACGCCGCTGATAATTGCAATATTGCCGCTTGCTATGATTTATCCAATAACGTAATTGGTGGCAACGGAGCTCACTGGAGGAGAACAATAACGATGCTCAGGTTGAGTAAGTTCATTAATTCAAGTAGACAGATATTAATCAGCGGGTCCTTATTTTATGAAATAAGGCTGCAAACGAGCAAGCTAGTCACCTCATGGTAAGTGATCACTTCTGCAACAACAACAGCAGGGCGTGACAGGAGCGTTGCCGGCTTTCCAAGGAGTTGGGGGAGGAGGAAATTGGGGAGTGAGGATGGACTCTCTCACTTATCGAACAAAGCATTGAAGCGGTTAAGCTCTACTCAAATGTCGATTTTCTGAGAGTGTGGTACTTCCCCGAACGAGCCGGCTGAATTCATGCAACTATAAAACAAAAACTTAGTATACTGACCAAGTGCGCGTCGGACTCGAGTACCAACGGATCATCATCATCATCATCATCTCAGCCGCAAGAAGTCCACTGCTGGACATAGGCCTCCCCCAAGGATTTCCAATATGACCGGTTGGAAGCGGCCTGCATCCAGCGTCTTCCTGCGACCTTGGTTAGGTCGTCCGATCACCTGGTCGGTGGGTGTCCAACGCTGCGCTTGCCGGTACGTGGTCGCCATTCGAGCACCTTTCTGCCCCATCGGCCATCAGTTCTTCGAGCTATGTGCCCCGCCCACTGCCACTTCAAAGAGCTAATCCGCTGAGCTATGTCGGTGACCTTTGTTCTTCTACGGATCTCCTCGTTTCTGATTCGATCTCGCAGAGAAACACCGAGCATAGCCCTCTCCATAGCTCTTTGAGCGACCTTGAGCTTTCTTATGAGGCCCATACCAACGGATATTGATAGAAAAATTAATCCGGGTACTAATTAATTAAAGCAAGTATTTTTTTTCAAGCAACTTCTATAAATAATAGATACTTCATTAATTAATCAACGTTTTACTCGTCGGAATCGCCGACTAGTTTCGGTCTGTTACGAAGACTATCATCAGGGCGAGAGGAGTGGCGACACGACGGTATCGCTTCCCCCAAAGCACTGATATATCATCATCATCATCATTGGCCTTTGTCTCTGTTGCAGACGATTTACGGTACAATGCCGGGCAAATACCGTTTTTGGTAGCTATAAAATCCTATGCGAGCGACATGTTCTACAGCAGGCCTGACAAGAAGTTTGCTACAGATGGAACTAATTCGCCTTTTTAATGTAAAATAAACTTTTATGAAATTAATGAATTTATGTAGCCTAATTTTTAATATTATTAAAAGATACTTTTTTATTACACACATAACGATAAAATGTTTTTAACACACAATTATTGTCTTATTCATATTTGAATCGCTCGCTTAAAAAAATATGCGAAGTATTTGCAGTTAATAAAACTGTTAGACTGAAAACAAATTTGTAGTC
This sequence comes from Elegia similella, assembly GCA_947532085.1. NCBI lineage: Eukaryota > Metazoa > Arthropoda > Insecta > Lepidoptera > Pyralidae > Elegia > Elegia similella. Next base: position 24,757,486 of record OX383930.1, read on the forward strand.
GTTAGAAATAATTGTTATAATTACACCTCATTAAACAGTACAAAATAACGTTGCAGTCATTAGTTCTCCTTTGTTCTACATCAAATTAATTTCATCTATTAGTAAATGCTTTAATTATATGTTTTTAATCTATGGTTTAAATGACACTTGATTTACTTTAATAACTATCTGGCTGTATCTCTCTGATTTGGGCATTATGTATATGAAAAAAAAAGTTCAAATCATTATATAATGTTTTGTCTAAAAGTAAATAGAGTTTTAATAGACTGATTTCGGTATTCGCGCGACTTATTAGTGTTAATTTATGTAAACGTGACGTCATTCTCGAGCGCTCGTTGATGTCTTTTGGTTTAAACTTTGAAGACACTGAATCAAGCACTCTAATAATTTCAGATTTTTAACTAGTGAAGTAAAAACTCATGAGTTTTTAATTGGATTTATGGGTAAGAAGCTTCACTTAGACTTGCTCAAATATTCTGTAAGGTAATCTTAATAAAATGAAACTTTTTGTATAATGGGCAGGAAATATATATATACGTATAAGAAACTCAACCAAATTCTATACCTTACCCTTATTTATGAAAGTCACGTGGATGAAAATTTGATAATATATGACATAGTAGGTACTTGGTGACACAATTACCATGACCGAAGTTAACTTCGCAAATGCAAGATTATGATAACATCTTAATCAAGTCTCACGCAGCATCATTACACTTGAGACGCGGCGGCATCTAGAGCAGAACGATAGATCAGAGAAAGAAATAAAATTATTTAAATAAGGAAGATATATTTAATATAATACAAGGCGTTTGAATGTGTTGATGACACAATTACCATGACCGCGGGTAACCTCGCAGACGCAAGAATGTGATAACATCTCGATCGAGTCTCACGCTTGTAACATAACACCTCGGATGCGGCGTCTAGAGCGGAACCAAAGATCAGAGAAAGAAGGAAATTTTATAAAATACAGTGTAGGACGAAAATATCTTTGTTGTTTGTTGTACTAAATCTATATTTAAATTCCAAAAGCCTCGATATTATTGTATAAATAATCATCAACCCACGCGAAGTACAACCTAGATGAGTATTGTGAGTAGTAGTAATTCCGATGTGAACAAAAAAACATATCTTGCAAGATACGCCCAGATACGTCAAACTATCAAACCAATCAGGAGCTTTCTACGCTCAAAATCCGACCTAAACCGTCCAACGCACCCTAGCGGGTTAAATACGCCGTAAAAAACAGCCCATCGGCAATATGAGAGTTGTTTGCTGTCTCTCCAAGCCTTGCGCACATAGGCAAGGCCCAAAACCGAGGTCCGTCACTCCTAGGGTGACGTTGTCTAAAAGGTTGAGGGCACTCTGCCCTCGCCTCAAACGCCCGGTGAAGTAGCGAAAGCTCACTTGGAGATAGAAACATAATCCTTCAAAAAAAAAAGTAGTTGGTATTTAATTGAAAATATACTTTACATTTGGATACATTTTTTGTGTTTTACTTTACATAAGTACATATTTTATATTTTTTAATGATATACTGATGGTAAGCGATCAACGCTGACCATGGACAACTGCAACACCAGGCTGAGACAGGAGCGTTGCCAGTCTTTCAAGGAGTTGAGGGGAGGACATTGGGAAGAATGGGCCTCCGGCTCTCTCACTCACCGAACAAAGCATAAAAGCGGTTTTTCTACTCAAACGTTTCTGTGAGAGTGTGGTATTTCCCCGTACGAGCCGGTCCATTCATACTATTAGCAAAAATATAACTAAGTAGTACCATAAACTGACAAAACATATTATAATAGGAGTACTTATTTCAGCTACAAAGAATCTAGCTAGTTACCAAAATAAAGATATTCCTTATCCACGTACGCTCGGCGACTAGCGACTATTTTCGCACTTATCTCTTTGCTTTTGTTATCTGCGAATAACTGAAGCACTCATTATGTTATTAAACCGTGAAATTAAATTGTAATTCTCTGCAAGAATTCACACCGCCCAAGGGCAATGTTATATTTTTGGCGAAAAATGCGTCTAAAGTTAGGTAGTCTTTGTATAAACTTATGTGATAAATTCTGTGTTGAAGATCGTGGTAAATAAAATCTATAAATAAATACACTCTTTTTCAAGAGATTTATAGAGGTATAAAAAAATGGTATGCTTATATTACGAGTTCGATTTGAAATTTGTGCACCGAGTATTACTAATCTTTTTCTTGTGCCCTAACTCACTTCAATTATATTAAATTCGGTGTATAAACAAATGTAAAATTAACTACTTAAATATTTAACATACATACACGCTATCACGTCTTTTTCCTTTGCTGGGTAGACAGAGCGCTTTTTATAAGACCTAAAACCTGGTCTATAAGCCACGTTTAGGATGTTGTTTTGAGTATTTTAATATACGAGTATGCCGAACATTGTGTAAAAAAAACGTAAAAGCATTTCAGTTGGGGATTTGATAGATATTTCAACATTTTAAATGTCAAGTAACCACAAAATGAGTATGTTTATGTGGAATTTTTCTGGCAGATTTAATAACTTACACTTGTAAGTAATAAGTTGTTTCATATCCGGTTGTCGGTAAAAACGGAACAGATAAGGTAATTTTCCGAGCAGAGCCGCGGCAAAAAGTGACACTGTTGCGCCGCCCTCGTGGGATACCGCGGTTTCTATGCACTCTATACCTATGTCAATTACAAAAAATACAGAAAAGGCACAGTACTAGGACCGGATAAGGTCTTTCATAGTGAACTTAAGAAACTAGATTGATATGGGGAACACCAGATATTTTACGCGATTTCGAGCTTAGCTAATAGATACATAATATACAAATAAATGTGTTAAAAGGGCTGGCTGCTTTTTCGCCCAACGCATAGCTGGCCAACGGGGGAACGCGCCAGCGTTCTTGCCACAATGCCACACACGCAAGATTTCGACAAATCACACAAATATTATACAGGAATAGATGTGTCATCCGGCAGCAAGCGCTTTGGCAATCTTAGTTTCAAGTCTTCTTTAGATGGCAGTAGGTCCACTAGGCTTAGCTTGACTAATTAGAATGTGTTAAAGAATAAATCAATAAACTCATATACATACATACCTGGACTCCGAGGCGAGCACCGTGGCGCAGTGGCTAACACGCCAGCCTGCGATACGAGGGCTCCCGGGTTCGATACCCGGCCAGGTCAAGATGGAAAACTATCTTTTTCAGTTTGACCTGAGTCTTGGATGTTTATCTATATAAGTATCTATTATAAAATATAGTATCGTTGAGTTAGTATCCTACGACATAAGTTCACAACTTACTGTAGGGCTCAATTGGTGTGATATGTCTCTATATATTTATTTATTTATATTTAAAGTATAATAAGAAAACTTTTAATATATAACACTCCTGTTTATAACACGGGCTTATAAAAAAAAATAAAAAGTGATCTAACACTAGGAGCGTACAGAAACATCAAATGGTTAGAAATTAACCCGTTACATTATGGTATAACTGTTTATTAAGAAAACTTCAAGCTTCTTACTCGCCTCACAATAAAATTATGCCGTCATCTCTACGGTGCTCTACTTTTGTTAGGCTTGTTCTAGTGAGCTGCTTAGCATACTTTGATTGTGCTTGAAATGTGAAAAATGAATGAACCGTTTTCTAATGTTTTTGATTAAAACTAACGTAAGATATAGACATTATTAAAACATAACAACGGGTTAGTCACTTACAAAGTCAGCTACTAGCCGCATGTTTCGCTGCTAGCTGCCTCTCTTCTCTAGAAGAGAAGCAGCTAGCAGCAGCATTCAAAATTAATTTCAATGTTACATGTTTTTATGGAAAACTCATAATTGTTATGTACTAATTAGGTATCAATTTTCCTCAAAAATAGATGAGGGACTCCAGCACGTCATGACATAAATGCAATCCATTGTGCGACCCTCGTAACGCGCGTTATCAAGCGTAAAGGTCATTTACACGAGTGATTAGCCACAGATTCATAGATTTTGGGCATTTTGTGTACAGTTAACATGGCCGTGTGGTTTTGGAGTTACGAAATGTTACATTGGCCACATTAATGGCTTACAAGCTTTCTAATATGGTGAGGCCTATTATGAATTGATAAATGATTAATAATTAGTGAACCAGAAAGGGTCGTTAAACTTGGAATGTTACAACTAAAAATATATTTGATAACTGAAAGACCAATGAGAAAACGCCCATCAAAACCGCAGTAGTTTTTAAAAGGGAAAACGTTTATACCTACACGAAATATAATTGTAAAAATTGAAAATATGTGATGAAAAAGAACTTGGCTACAGGTAGGATTCGAACCCACGTCCCTTAGGTTTACGCCGTAAGTGTGAAACAATTTAAGTTAATATAATTGTTTAATGTTCCAGAAAAAATGTATGAAAGTCGATTTTTTTAAATTCCTAACATTACCCAACATAAACAACTTTTCCTATGGGATCCCATAGGAAAAGTTGTTTATATTGGCGGGATGAGACTGACATTAACATCACGTATATATCATATGATTTTGAAACCCTGAATTATATTGAAATCCTGGAATCAGAACTCAGAATACAGAATTGCAAGAAAAAAAGACGAAACACAAAAAAAAATTTGGTTATCCATACAAAGTCGCCGATCAGTTGGACGATGGTTGGACAAAAGTCGCCGATCAGTTGGACGAAAGTCGCCTATCTGTTGGACGAATTTCTATGAACGGTATTTTTTTTTGTTTTTACTTTTTTTCTTGCAATTCTGTATTCTGATTTCTGATTCCAGGATTTCAATATAACGCGGTATAGATCGAAACATCGCATAAAGTGACACTAACAACTTAAATGCAGACATCAACATTTGACACGGTCACCATACGTGATACCACTGCAACGATTACAGCCATGACGAAGCTAGTGGACCTCGACGCATACTCAGAACACACAATTTGCCAGCATATGGACTGCGACCGGCCCCACCGTTACAGTAACTGTTCCCAAATGGACCGATCACCGTTCCTCGTAACAAGTAACAGGTACACTAATGCAATTTGCCGTAAGTGGGAAACTTAGGAGTTCTACAAGTCATTTAGAGCGTTAGCATGTTGGATACACTATTATCGCCTCTGTGGTTATGCAGATGCAAAACTGTTATTATCTTTATAAGTGTATACACTTATATTTTCTTTTCATAGCAATAAAATGGTTGAAAGCAACTGTGATATCATCGTCAATTCAAATTTAATAAATGCTTATAGCAATATTGACTTAGAAATCATAAAGAATTCTAAGACAATAAATAATACAGACGGATCCAAACAAATATTAGAAATACGAAAGTTTCTTTGTCTGTTACCCTTTAACCTCTGATCTGATTAAACAAGACGCGAATTGGTATAGGTACCCTGCGCCGTCGCAGGGTATATCAATTCACATATAGGTATAGGTATGAGATACCATGTCCCTACATGGAATAGTTTTTATCCCGGAAATATTCTCTCAAAAGTGTGAGTTGTAAGTTTGAAAGAGGAATTACATATTTGTCAAAAAATAATAAACTTATCCTTCACAGAGGTTATCGCGGGCGAAAGCCAGTACTTTAAATTTTTGGCGCGGCAAAACCCATTCATATTCAATGGTCATTCATGCCGAGCTCAGTTTCGTTTTAAATTCATAAACGTTTATTTTTATCGCGAACGTTCAAGCAAAGATGCAATAACATACAGACTCAATGTCACGGCAGAGTTCGAAAGTTGAAAGGGGGACGCGCCGATCAGACGACACGAGCAATGAGCCAGCTGAGCACAGGTGAGAGCAAAATAACCTTGATACCGAAGAAAGCGCCCGGAACGATCGTCGAGATACCAATTAAACGGAATACGAATAGATACCAAGGAGAAATCACGGAACGTGATTTGTGTCTTAATGCTGGCCATAAAGAGGTTAGAGTAAAAAGCTAAGTTTTGTTTTGTTTTCGGATTTGAATTTGGAACGCAGTTCCTTTTGAAACACTGCCAGAGACTGCAGAGGCTACAGCCATCTCCACAAAAAGTAATGTCGTTTTCGCTCTGTTGTTTTTTTTATAACTGTAAAACTGGCTAGTTAGGTACGAAAAACAGAAGCATCTAAGTTTTACGCTGATGATCGCGCTATTTGAAATCCACAAATGGACCTGCTGGATCTACGGAAAATTTGAATTAGAAGTATGATAATCTCCATATTGCCAAAGCCCACGGTACAGAAAAAATCTTTTCTCAAACATGCTCGGAAATGCATGCAGGAAAGGCATTATTGTAGTAAAATTAAGCCACGAAGTTTGTAATTCTTGGCTGGTGCACTACTTTACCGGCCTAGGCCAGGAAAGTAAGTATGAACATTCATTCCTGGCCGCTGCCCAAAACTTTTAAATTAATCTATGTAACTTGTACTATCTTGTCATACAGCCAATGGCTACCACATTAAAAAATAATGCACTCATCATATGTATATGAAAATAATTTAATTAAAATGTTGGTAAAATCACACAAAAATATGCCAATAATAAAAAGGAAAAACGCGGGAAAGCAGATTTTTACGGTATTACATTTTTGGGGTAAAATATGCCTGGGCTGTATGGGCTATGTTTCCTTAGCACGAAATGACAATTGAAATTAAAAAAGTAAATAACGCAGGAATGTACTATTAATATTTTACTGCAAGCAAGGTTGTTGTTTTGGATTGTTTTGCAGATTGCTTATAATGGACTTTATAATGTAAAATCGGTGTAATTTGGTGTTATAAATGGCTATGTTTATGAACAATGTGTGGACGAACTAAAGTGTCATGGTGCGGATTTAGAGATTTACATTGCGGGCTGGTGGTCGCTCGCGTTACTGCGTAGTCTATGATCAAACCAGAGGATTCGTGGGAATTGTCGCCAGGAGCTCCGTCGAATCAACGAAATGAATTATACCATCATTTCTTTGATAAAACGTTGAAAAATATGAAGGAAAAAGCGTAGAACACCAAATGCCGTAAAACAAATATGAAAATAAAAATGTACTTACTATTATCGTTTTTTATATTATACTCATTTATTCCTAGTAGTACGTCTTTCATTATTTCCTCGCATTTATTGAGAAAAGCACAATACATGCCTTTGCCGGAAATCGGCTTGCCAGACTCGTATTTATTCCAAGGCCTCGCTGACGCTCGGCCTTGAAAACTCTACTCGTCCGGCAATCCCTTACTTCCCGGCCTCTACTATTGAGCAAGTGTAAATGATCAGATTACCATTCATCATCATCATCATCAGGTCCTTTTTAGTCTCCACTACAGGAGCACGACCCTCTCTGTACTACTAGGGCCATACTTGGCCAGAGCAGCTAGAGGACTTGGCCTACACTCTCCACGCTGGCCAGACGGGTTGGAGAGGTCTCTTAGATGTTTATAAGCTTTGTTCAACTTGTATTTCCTAAGTCGCCTTCTACGACATTCACGGGAAGACTTGGAGTGGTCCTATTCTACTCTGCCGGATACCACACGGCTAATCTACTCTGCAGGATTACCATTATTAAATCTATAATAAAAATATTTTCCATCGGCTTGGGAACTCAATAAGGAAGGATGTTTGAGATCGTGACATACCAATCACAGTAATCGCCGTTTCTATTACTTTGCCCCAAACACGAGCTTCCGACGCAGTGGAGGTAATATCAGTAAGCAATCCTTGACATTAGCCGCCCGTACGTGACTGCGTTGTACTATAACTTTACCTGCTTCCTACAGAATGACTTAATCCTCCGGTTATGAAGTTCACGATTATTGAAATTGTATTGTGATTGTTCATATTGAGTCAGAAAATATTTATTCATAGTGTTTTTGTTCTGAGAACAGAGCGTTATATTTTAATTGTATTATGTATGTTTTATGAGTTTATAACAACCATACATTGGGTTGTAGGCTAGTTGTAGGTATAACACGTAGAATTAAAACTTATAAATAATATTTTTCAACGTTCAATGCTTCGTACGTACTTATATCTTAACAAAATATATTTAAAAAAACGGCCATGTGCGAGTCGGACTCGCCCATGAAGGGTTCCGCTAGCAAATAACATAATATAAGAGTTCTTGTTATATTTGTGTATTAATAATGATTGAATGAAAGGTAAATTGCGGTTAACGATTTATGGTGTATTAAAAAAAAACTAAATAAATCAATTTTCGGTGACAGTTTGCATGGTAATATACATCATATATATTTTTTTTACTTTTATCATTCTCTTATTTTAGAAGTTACAGGGGGACACATTTTACCATTTTTAAAGTGTCTCTCGCGCAAAGTATTCAGTTTAGAAAAAAATATATATTAGAAACATCAATATCATTTCCGAATGCCTATCCATAGATCCCACACACGAATAGTTATGATAATAAAAAAATTAAGTTTCAAGTTCTAAGTATGAGGAACCCCCAAAATTTATTGTTTTTTTCTATTTTTGTGTGAACATCTTAATGCAGTTCACATAACACATCTACTTACCAAGTTTCAACATTATAGTTCACATAGTTTCGGAAAAAGTGGATGTGACATACCGCCAGACAGACATGTCAGGGTTCCGTTTTTTGCTATTTAGCTACGGAACCCTAAAAAAGATTACATGTAACCGGAATTAAGAATTTCATATTATAAAAATACTTATTATTCGTATACTAATTATAAGGCGGAAATATTTGATTGTGTGTTTGTTTTTAAAGGATGAACACAAAAATAACTTACTTAAACCGATTAAAATCTATGTTTCACATAAAGAAAGCTGCATCATATCTAGTTATATATTTTAATTAATAGGTGAAAACGGAAATATAAGACGTTAATAGTGAACATAATAATGAAGCATTACAAATATTATTTATTACATTCGTTAATAATTCAAAGAACGGTTCGCAACTAGTCATTCTGTGTGAAAGTCCCGTAGGACTTCATACACGAGGTGCGTTTCATACAATACTGCTTATTATAAGAAATTTGCATTTCTAAATGAAATGAAAGTGAGAATACGTAATGAGCCTAGATTATATTAGCAAAATTATCGTTTATTATGAGAGGCGTTCAATCGAAACGAAAAACAAACATGTACACATTACTGGTACGGTAATAACAAAATCTATTGCATATTAGTAATATTTTATTGTATTGTAACTTGCATTAGGTACTCGTACATTATGAGTAAGTTTAGAAATATAGTTACATAAATAAATAATGAAGATACTATTCGTTACATATTTGACTAGACGCTATTAACGGCCCGCCATAGGCCAGGCGGCGTGGCGCATGGCGGTACAAACGCGGATGGTCTAAACGCGTTAGCCACTTTGGATATTTTCGTTTTTAAAGAATATTCAAGGGTTATTCGACAAAGAAAAATACATGATGGCTGCCTTATCTGTAATGCAATTATAATCAAAAGTTTCAAGGTTAATTTTAATGTATTTGGTGAATATTTCTGTATACCGAGTAAATTAGACGTGATTTGGAGGCAACTTTGCAATTTTTTTCTATAGAGAAAATTTAAGGCAATCGTGTTTTTGAGTCAAATTTTATAGCCAGAGTTAGTCCTGAACTTTGCTGCATTTTTTTTTCAACTTGAGTATTTCATTATTATTGATGGCTTTATTAGCTCCGACTTTTAAAAAGGAGGAGGTTCTCAATTCGGTTGTATTTTTTATTTCAAATATATAATAATAAATCAGCCTAATTTGCATAGCAACTGCAATGGCGTTGATTTGTACTACATGTAATTTTCCCTTTCTCTTCATATCACGCAACAGATCGATTAATGAGCGGTCGGAAACTGTTATTGTAAGTTAAATACTGGTATGTTGGTGTAAGTGTTAATCGCTTCATTAGCTTGGCGTAAATCCCTAGTAATATTATAAATGAGAAAGTTTGTATGTCTGAACATTTCCTACTCAATCACGCAAAAACGTTTTGACAATTTTTTGCGCACAGAGAGTTACTACCTGGGTTAACACATAGGCTACCTTTCATCCCCAAAAAAAGACTGTTCCCGCTGCGGGGTCTACATTAACGCAAGTGTGGCCGCAGGCGACAGCTAGTTTGTAATATAGGGTGTCTTATCGAACAGGGTCAGTGGAGAGACTTTTAAAGTTAAAAGATAGAGAAAAATGGTGAATGAAAACTGCATTAATAGATTTTCAGAAAACGCTATAACTGGCCCGGGAATCAAACATTGTCGATTTAAAAAAAACATAGTGTACGACTTATTACAGAAATTGATAAGATAGGTTGTAAAAGTTAAGTTTATTATTATTAACAAATTTAATATTAGCTAAAACAAGTAATTATATAGTTAAGCTTAACTTACAAAAGAATAAATAATAGCGCTTTTACCTGTTAAATATATATTTGCTATACGTATGTGTATAAGAGATGAAAACGCTGCCTGCTGCTGCTGAAAAACTACCTCAAAAATGGCAATGGCAAGGGCTACGAATAAGTCAGCAAGAGCAAATAATTCGTTTGACGTATTTCTAATTCCATATTAATGGAATACACCTGCTACGGAGTACGGAGGTGATTATAACATTATAGGTACTCTTATGTAGAGAACTAGAGACACAGCACTTTTCTGTGTCACTTTTCTAAGTTTGATGTGTCTGTCTCTGGCGTCGTAGCTCCCAAACAGCTGATCTGATTTTGATGTACTTTTTTTGTTCGGAAAATTGAATCGAGTGTTCGTAGTAATATTTGATTGACATATGTTTATAGCCACTTATAAAGGTTTTATTGTAACGGAGGTTGCTTATAATTATATTACAACTTATATTCTATTTGGCAAATATATCTAGACTAATTTTCGCCTGCGGCTCCGCCCGCGTCAATGTCGATCCCTCGGGTATATATATATAGTACTTTTCCCGAGATAAAAGGTAGCCTATGTCCTTCTCCGTACTCCAGAGAACTTGTATGCAAAATTTCATGATGATCGGTTCAGTAGTTACGGCGCGAAACCGTTACAAACAAACAAATAAACAAAGTCACTTTCGCATTTATAATATTAGTTAGGATTAGCCTACCGCGTGATCCAAATTTACAATTAAAAACTCTAAAGTAATAGATTATTTTCTAATAGAGTACTTAATATAGACTATCTTTATTAACTTTATAAAGAAAGAACCTACTTTTACAAAGTTTCTAAAAATATAATTTTTATGATTGAGCTATTAAGACATCTTTTATATTACTCATCATTTTCAACAATTAATCGATGTTGAAAAATAAAAGTGTGTTTTTGCAATAGTGAAAGTGTTACGACGTACGACCTATCACGAAATTTAATACGTTTTACATATTGCGTCAAGCAGAAAATATGGTTAGTTCCACTTGTGCGTAGTAAGTATTGTTCCCTTGTGGTTCGACACTCTAAACTTAAAGTCTTCATGGATAGTAGTTATAGTATATGTATTTTGATTTAAGCATTGTATTGTTATTATTAAAATATATTTCTCATTCGGTTTTATAAGTGAGAAGATCTGAAAGTAATCTAATATATTTTTGGTTTCCGTATTCAAAAGAGTACCAACTCTGTCTTAGGGCTCTATCTTTTGAACTGTAAATGGTAGAAACTTGTACAAACACAAAATATGTATTACTTTTGCCACTAACAATTAAAACAAAGTAAATTTTTGAATTGAAGGGGAGCGTCATACAAGAAACATGTTCTTTTTGGCGTTTTTGCTCGATTTGGTCAAAAATCTGCACCTTTTGAACCTTCATTGGTAGAAGCTCGAAATAACTATAACTGTTATATACTATTGCTACTTTAATAACAAATATTTGTTTTTGTTATTATAGTGGCAATAGTCTTGTATATTGAGAAATTAAATTAGGTAGTAACAAAAAATATGTAAATATGTATATAAAATCTATAAATACTAATAAATAGTTAAGCTATTAAACTTCTTTTAATAACTTAAAGCATATAGGTAAACAATACTATTGCAAAAACAAAAGACTGACCTAAGTCAATGTTATAGATATTAGTAGTTCATTGGGTACAAATATTGACGCTGGAAATACAGTGTGTTTATTCCGGTCATGTCCTATTACAATGTCAGCACTGAGGTCGTCATTCGATGGTCAGTTATGTTTGGATGACACCCGTGATCTCTTAGACCTTAAGCTGTTGTAAATAACTTAAAATAATAAACTTCTGTCCTAATTTATTTAATAAATACTCGTTTCAAAATGTTCTGATTATTAAATTGCAGTTTTCAGAAATAGATAGCTGATTCAAGAGGAAGGTTCATATGTATAATTTAATGCCCCATATTAGTATCTATATAGCATCCGTGCGTAGCCATAGGGTTGCTAGTAAAATATAACTGTGCTTTTTCAATTTCACACCGCGCATTGAATATAAAGGCTTTAAACATTATCGCGTCGGATTGTGCCAGATATTTTCATTGCAACGCATAAATATGCCCTGAGATCAAAGAAATAGGAGATCTGGCCGCTGTCCTAAACACAATGACAATTATTTTGTAGCAAGTAACGTAAAATATACGTGCCGTTTTGCAGAGCAAGGCGAAGTATATGCTGGATTACGTCTTTTTCGTAGACTAGCCATGTCTTATAGCTCAAAGTATGCATGCAAACTAGCAAAATTCAGGGATTTACATTTCTAGTAAGTGAGAAAACAAGATCTGGAATAAGCAGAACGTTGGTCTCGTTAGCAATCAAAAATCAATTATCATTAAAGAATACTATTAATCTATGTAACTCATGTACGAAGCCCGCTACTGGCCGACATGTTTCGACCTCATGCGGAGGTCTTCCTCAGGGCGAATGTGAATCGAACGTGCGCCAGACATCGTCCCGCACCGCACTCTTAACAAAAAAAAACATTTAAAGAATGTTTTAACGACCGATATTAAGAAAATCGTAAAGAGCCACTTTTCCATTAAATGTCTGATACATTCAGATATCGAGTTAGAACTTTTTAAGCATGTCGCCTCATTTCAGCTATCTTAATGTTTTGCTGCAACGAAAACAAATAACTGTACCAAGAACGGCGTTTGGTTTGCCTAACCGGTGGATGGGACAGACGAGTTTAACGATAAGTCACAGAAAATCGCTAACGTCGTTCGATATGCTCGATACTAATACCATAAAAATGGTAATCTAGTTAGAAAACCGTTATCGATCACGTAATGCAAGGAAATAGCTTTAGCCAGCGGCTTTGCTCGCGTACTTAGTGCTCCAAGGTTCTCTCTATCCAAAAATCCTTACTATATCCGATGCTTGCTTATTGAAAACATATCCGAATTTTATCTGTATGTCAGTTAGTCCGAACAATTTTATTTCTAGACTAAATGTGCATCCCGGCTGCGCCCTGGCATAAATTACACTCACATATAATATTTTAAATTTTTGGAAAAATGCTCTATACGCTAGTTAAAATTCCATCAATATAGCCTCAGTAGTTGCCAAGATTAGCCTGTACAGGTAGGCAGATGATTTTATTTGTATTTGTTTAAGTATTGATAAATGATATTAATGAATAACCATTTAGCAATTCTCCATTTATAGCCCACCCAAATATGCCTCCATAGCCCAATATTGCTTTTCCTCTAATTATCAGAAGTTCCACCTCCAGCCAAGACCTTATCTCTTTGATATGTCCAGGATATCATCTCTTTGATATGTCCAGGAGCAGGTTTTGATAAGACATCCTTATTACATGTTTGTTGCTTGTTTTTAGAGTGTATAAGTGGCGAACACTGGTTAGATTTTTACGCTACCAAAAAGAATCTAACAAAACGGGGCTCTACCGGGGTAACCACCACGCCCGTGTTGTTATGAGGGAGAAACATAATTATGATGTAGGTACTTCTTATGCAAAAATGTATATAATCCGAGAGTACCCTATTTATTAACAAATCTATACATGCGATCGGTGTACATAAGTTACATCCATCGTAACAAAACAAAAACGAATCTTACCCAATGCAATAGCTATAAATCCGGTGAAAAAGGAGAATGAATTAATGAATGAACTCCTTATTGCACCAACTTAAAAATACTTACACTTAAAATAAAAATAAAAACATAAACAAGCAGGTACAAAGGCGGGTTTATCGCTTTAAGGCAACCTTTGGCTATCAAGAAATTTAAAAATAGTTGAGGGTAGCATTGTGGCGAAAAAAATATTAATAAAAACAACATACATGAAGATACAATAGACAGAGTCCAAACATATAGTTACACATTTAAAGATGTGACATAATTATGTAAAAGAAATATACAGATTTTTCAGCAGTGGACACATCATGCAACACGATAATAATTATAAATGCTGAAGTGAGCTTGTTGATTTGTATATCAATTCTAAATTTGTTTCTTACCTGTCCCATCCCGAAAAAAGCAGTTTCTGAGACATTACAATAACGCGAACGATACCGCGGGCGTAATCTAGTACGGATTAATTTTCGCCCAGGAACACATTGTGACATAATTATCGATCAATATATTTTTCAATTTATCGATAAAAAATTTAAATTGAAAAGTTTTTTATTTTCATAAATGTAGGTACTACGATAATGTACAAGTTGTAGTGCAGTACTCATGTCCAAGACATTTTTCGCTCGCCCACTAATTGATTGCTGCTTTTTTCAGTCTTTTCTAAAGCTATGACTCCTACCGTATTCTAAGATGTTCCTTAACTCGACTCAACCTTAGTAATTTATAGATCCATTCAATCGATATGACGTTTCATCAATGGAAGTGAGGTAACCGTCAAACAGAGGCCAACTGTCAACCTAAGGTCCTTCTCCATGACGTCAGTTTAAGTGGAGGAATATTTGAAGAAACGGCTAAACATACGGGTGTACCTGCCCTTACCAGTTGTTTTTTTTAGGAGCCCGATGGCCTATAGAAGCCGTGTGGTATCCGGCAGAGTAGAATAGGACCACTCCAAGTCTCCCGTGGATGTCGTAGAAGGCAACTTAGGAAATACAAGCTAAACAAAGCTTTTAAACATCTGTGAGACCTCTCCAACTCGTCTGGCCAGCGTGGAGAGTGTAGGCCAAGTCCTCTAACTGTTCTGGCCAAGTATGGCTCTAGTAGTACAGAGAGGGTCGTGCTCCTGTAGTGGAGACTAAAAAGGACCTGATGATGATGATGATGGCCTAGTGGGGTGAGTATAATGCTTACGCATGTTAAGCAAGCCCGGGCGCAGTCACCACTGGGCTGGGTGACCGCAAGTGGCATAAAAATATCTCAAACTCCTCCGTGCTTCAGAAGGCCCGTTAAGCCGTTGGTACCGGCTGTCATCATTGACGGCAGACGACGGCGGTCGTTAAACCATGTTGGCTGCCTTTAGGCAGCTTGAAAAATCTGGCCACTTACACACACGAAAAACAATCAAACAAACAAGTTGTTTTTGACATAACATGAAATGACAGGTTAAAATGCAGGTAGTTGCTGCTTTCGCCGAACTTAAAGCTACCCTTTTACTACAACTTACCCACCAAAAGGTTCAAAATCGCTATTACATCGGCGATAGCATCCAAGGCTGGCACATCCGTTAGACACCGTTAACTATCCGATCTACAGATTGCTCTGAGGAAACCGAACGCAAGATAGAGGCGGTCTCCTTATCTCGATTTACAATGGTTTATCTTGGAACAAACGTGTTTTATTAACTATTAAGTAATTTATAACGCACATTTTTATCGATAAATATTGTTTGTAGACTGTTTCTTATTTTCAAGTTTTTTGGAAAGCATTTCATACCCACTTACAGTATACTTCAAACTTTCTACATAAATATTTAATTTCTTTTTCATTTTTCGGGAAAAATACCATACCACCTAGGCCCGAGGCAAACTCTCCCGTTTACTCTCCAATTTACATAAAAGTGTACTTTTTTATCTAAAGGTCGTGGTATGTTCTTACGAATTAAAAAAAAATACGGAACTATACTATCTATCTCATAAATTTTCAATACGCTCCATTAGATCCTAGTAAATTGGCCGCGAAGCAACTCGAAAATTACTAGTGTTTGACTTACACAATGTTTTGCATACCTAACTACGTACTATCTTGGCAATTCCGCCATTGTTATCGCCCCCATTACGACTGAAAGAGTACCTAACCTAGTGTTATCGGAGGCCTATGAATGCCTATTATTTTTTCAACTCCTAACTCATACAGGTACAGTAGCGTATTTTGTATAATGGCGCCCAGAGTCGAATGTTCTTTGCCCCGCTTTACATACATACGTACTTTCACGTATTTTTACCTTACGGGGTAGACAGAGTCCAGGTCTTTAAGACTTAAAAGCCACGTTTAGCATGTTGGTGGGCATTAGGAGTCAAAATAATAATGGGTTGCTAGCAGCATCGCCTACTAATATGATCCCTCAGATTTTCGCCCTGGCCCTCGATCGGATTTTACGAACTGCGCGAAAAGAGAAGCAGCTAGTACATGCTACGTTTTTTTCTTGTCTCCCAGACCAGCGTGGAAGTTATACGTGTCACTTTACGTGCCCTGATTTACGTGTCACGAAAACTTTAAATCCCATGAAGACAGTTTTATCAACCCCGCCATCTCCAACTTAAGCTCAATTAACAATGTTTTATGTCAAAAGGCATTTTTACGAATTTACGAAGCTCATAAACATCAATAAGACCTCTCCAACCCGTCTGGCCAGCGAGGAGAGTGTAGGCCAAATCCTCTGTTTGCTCTGGCCAAGTATGGCTCCGGTAGTACAGAGAGGGTCATGCTCCTGCAGTGGAAACTAAAAAGACCTGATGATGATAATGATATGATGTACGAATTTATAATATTTAAAGCCGAAGGGGCGTTCTCAATTCAGTCAGCTTTCAGTGCCCCGGACAATGGTATTATTGGCCATTAAATAAATACGCCTATGCTCGTATGTTGGAATCGTTGTAATGTAACTCAGGGTGGTTTCCTAGCTGAGGTAACCCAACGGAACGGACCGTATTGTTTTAGAAGTATCGCAGTTAAGATCACCCGCGAATAACCGCGGCTTTCACTTTTATGTTTAAATATTTATTAATAACTTAAATCCTGCTCTATAAGCGGCTAATAATTTAAATGATAAATTAAAACTTTTTGGCAATTGTTAACTCACCTAAATATCAGTCGGATATTTAAGTAAATAGATCCCTTTAGAGAAAATAAAAATTATGTTTTGCAAATAAGTTTGAGTAGTAAGTAAAAAATCACGAAAAAATCTTTTATTGACATAGGTCAATACATAGGAGACGTACCTACACGCTAGTCTTGTAAATAACAAACAAGAAACTGTATTAATAATAATTGCAATAAACTGAACTACAATAAATTACTTACGTACAACTTCTTACATTCCGTATTTTCTACAAAACAAAGAATAGCCCGTTGTTGTTTTCCCACGATACTTATAATTGTTTATATTGTATAAAATCATTTGTGTAATACAAACAATCAATTACTTAATGTAATTGACGCTTACGTTATTTAAAGCCAATCGAATTTCTTCACTGTTATTTGTACCTATATGGGAATCGGAACGACATAATTATTGCTGCAATCCATAAACAAAAGTTTTAAATATGGCCGGCGACTACATTTATTGCGTAAATAATAACGCCTTTTATGAGAAGATTAACAAACAGTTAAAGGCTTTTTAATCAATCAAGTGAAATAAGAGTTGTGTTATACAGAAAACACATATTTATATCCGTATACGAACAAATAAAACAGATTAAGCTAGCCCCAAAGCAACTTAGAGACTTGTGAAATGGCATATGACTCAACGATACTATATTTTTTAGCAAATATATATTGACTAGCTTTCGCCCGCGGCTCCTCCAGCGTCAATGTCGATCCCTCGGGAATAGTACTTTTTCCCGGGATAAAAGGTAGCCTATGTCCTTCTCCGCACTCCAGAGAACTTGTATGCAAAATTTCATGATGATCGGTTCAGTAGTTACGGCGTGAAAGCGTAACAAACAAACAAATAAACAAACAAACAAACTCACTTTCGCATTTATAATATTAGTAAGGATATCACGAGACAAATGCATAAAAATATATATTAAACAACATACCTATTACATTAACGTCTTTATCCTAAGAGAGACACAGCCAGCGACCGCAAGAGCAATGGCTACGCATGATTTTGAGGAGGCAATTGTCGCTGTAACCGCATACATGGCAAAATTATTAGGTATAATCAAAAAATCTATAAAGAGATGACGCCTCAAAAAAAAGAAGAATTAGCATGATGCGAGATAGATTTAGATAAATTCGTTGTGATAGTAGCTATCTCACGGTCTATTGTAAGGGATTTGCAAGTACACCTACCATTCCATTAAGGGACTTTTACAATTCACGCGACAAGAGAATAGACCGACATATATAATTTTTGACGTAATAACGTCTTATAAATAGATGAACGCCGGCTGCACGCACAAAAAAGTTCACGTTCCGAGTGCAAGCGAGAGCGCGTAACAAACGATAGAAAGGCACGATCGGACTAAGCGTTCGGCGGTGGAAGGAAGAGAGACAGATGCTTCTAAAGCATCTGTCTCTCTTCCTTCCACCATTATCATGTAAAATTATCCTCAAACCAACTTCACACACAACCAATTCTTTTATAGAAAAGAGGCAATGTGAGTTTTAGAAGTACACGAACACCATTACTTCTAAAAGATCTAGGAGACATCTCATAGAAAAAAGAAAGAAAATGAATGCAAAGTATTTTCGAATACCAAAACCTACAACGAAGAACACAAATAAGTAGCTTCTTACTAACAGCTTAATCAGCTGCAACCGCGCAGAGAATTGTGATTGTGTAAGGGATTTTGCGGTCAAGTAAACACCATGCTTAAGACGGCTTATTTAAAACTGAGTAACAAACAACACACTCCTGATACCTGGCCTACTTCTTGTGGTCAGCTGAAAAAGTGACCACGAAATATTAGTTAATAGATTCAGGTGTTACTTTGCGGAAATCAAAGCTACATTTACTTTGAGGCAATTTACTTTGCGTGCTCCCGCCACCAGTTAGTTCATGCAAACTATTGATGGCCAGCGCCCACCCACTACTGTTAGTCCTTTCATGCCTGCCACCAATAGTTGATACATGCAACCCTGGTCGATACTGCTGCATCCGGTGAGGCTGCAGCAATATCGGCCGTCGTCCTCGCGACACGTGTTTCGCCTCTACACGATGCATTTTTAGGCAGTGAAACCTAGATGTCGGTCGTTCGAATCATTCGTTCATTCGTTACTTATCATTCGAACGACCAACATCTACGCGACACGCTTTATCTTATAATTTTTTGTTTAATTGACAAAAGTAAAAATAAGTGTCCAATATTTTTTGATTATCCAACTGATGGTTTAATTGTAATATTATTATTTTGACCCATGAATAACTTCATGGGTCAAAATAATAATATTATCTCTTTGTTCCTAACACAGCCAGACTATTTGCAATTGTCAAGCATGATCATATTCACATATTACAGAACCCTCTTAAACAGATAAGTTCCTATCAAATATTAGGAAGCTACGGTCATGGTGAGGAAGCTGGATCATTCAAAAATGCAAATTCAACGACACCTTACTTTTAACGGCTTCTTCAGACACTACAAAATAAAGTGGCAAATAACAGTATCCAAATTAATAAATGATATCAAATTACTCCACGTCCCATTGTTCGGCAGGCGATGTGAGAAGCTTGTTTGTATAGAATGGAGACGGACCTTGCGATTGTGGGAAAAGCATGCTTTTCAGTGCCCGCTATGTCCGCTAATGTGCTAATGGTTTACGAAAATTAAATAGAGAATAGATGTGAAGCTACAGCTTACTCCAAGGGTCCGAAACATCCCAAACAATGAAATAATGAGGAGAAATGCTCAAATGAGAGAGATGTGAAACTCATACGAGCCGTATAAATTTGTAAACTGACATAGTAGGGCATCACACGCACGCATAGATTATTAAAATATCTACAAGCTAAAACTGATCCAAAGTTTCAGCAAGCCAGTGAATATTTTATTCAATCAGATTATTTCCTACCAGCTAGATAAAAGTTTGTTTGGCTTTTTATTTAGATATATTTTTAAGCCGTTCTCTTTAAACCAGGATTCACCAGCAGCTCCATCTTTACTTTAACCCCAAAATAGTGGTCAATAGCTAAATATTGAAATATAAAAAAATCGGAGCACTATCGAGTCATAAATTGACTATACGTTTATTATCTATATATACTAATATTATAAAGCTGAATAGTTTGTTTGTTTGAACGCGCTAATCTCAGGAACTACTGATTCAAATTGGAAATTCTTTTTGTGTTGGATAGTCCATTTATTGAGAAAGGCTTTAGGCTATAAAACATCACGCTGCGACCAATAGGAGCGAAGCATCATTAAGTCGCGGGCAACAGTATTAAATATGCTTCGACCAGTATTTTGCTATCAGAGCTATATTTCTGTAATCTCGGTTTTTGTTACCGCGTGATGGATAACGTGAGCCTGATTTGGAATAACTAACGGTCAACGACAAATAAAACTTTGCACCAAATTACATAAAATTACAATGACAACGGATTATAATCAAGTTATTTAGAAAGTTTCATGTAATATTTTAATATTCAATTGACTATGTAAATTGACATATTCAGGCAAAGAATTTAGTAAGAAGAAAAATTGCTCTCTACAAGGGATAATACATTGGTTGACTCTTGTATTCCAAACGTATTTCCAGTTTTATCATCAGCTGTGACAGCATGCAGTATGCGTAACAGCATGCGTTATTTGGCAAAGTTTTTTCAGACAGCGGCCTGCTTGTCGCCACTACCTTGAGTAGCCCTAGAATGATATATTTTTTAATTATGGTATAGGACGGAAATGAGCAAGCGAATCACCTGATGATAAGCGATCAGCGCTGGCCATGGACTACTGCAACAGGAGTATAACAGGAGCGTTACCGGCCTTTCAAGGAGTTGAGGGAAGGACATGGGGGGATGATGGGCCTCCGGCTCTCTCACTCACCGAACGAGGCATAGAAGCGGTGAAGCTTCTACTCAAACGTATAACTATAATACATTTAAAAAATTAAATACGTGTCCTATTGGTCGCAGCGTGATGTTTTATAGCCTAAAGTCTTCCTCAATAAATGGACTATCCAACACAAAAAGAATTTTCCAATTTGAACCAGTAGTTCCTGAGATTAGCGCGTTCAAACTAACAAACAAACTCTTCAGCTTTATAATATTAGTATAGATATAAGTATAGATTATTATAAATATTTGAAGCACTTGTAATTGTTAATTTATTAGAAAAGTGATGAATGCGTAATTGAACGAAATATTAGATGCAAAAAATTCAATAAAATAGAGGAACAGTGCAAATCTACCGTAGAATAAAAATCCACACGCAATGAATCCTCCTGTTTTACGTTTAAGGTAGTTAAGTATATGAAAAATATTCGGTTTTCTTCTGCAATTACGTATAAATAAAATTCAATTTCATCAACCTGCGTGTGCGAGAGCAAAACTATGGGAAAATTGAACTTGCTTGAAGAACCTGAGGAAATAATAAAATTTTATATTGACTTGTGGTTGAAATCAAAGAGTTTCCTTATCTATTTTCAAAAGGGATAACATATATACTCATATATTTTCCGTGTTGCTATGAAATCAAAAACATTTTTCAAAATCTACACATTACTTAGGGCGCTATTAAAGGGTTCCTATTGCAGCATCATGTGTAATGTATACATACAAGGGGTACGTACGGCTCGTTCGACGGCCATCATACCGCAGCGGTTAATGCGCTTGTCTGCTACATTAGAGGCACCGAGTTCAAATCCTAGCACGGATAAATACAGGTAAAACCACAGGGTAACATATCATAATTATATAGGCAGCTGGCTGTATCTTTGCCACATCCAATAAGGCACAATATGATTTACATGCTGTCATAACAGCAAGCCCCCTCGCAGCACTACAGCTGAGGATGAAGAAGGATAAATGATTAAAATCGAAAAAAAAATTGAATGATGATTTGTAGGTACGGCGGTAGCTCAATGGTTGAGAGCGTAAACGGGCTAGATGTCGAAGGTTTGTTCAAATCCTACCTGTGGCGAAATTTTTACATCACATATTTTCGATTTTAATATTAAACCAAGCATCATTTAAAGAATAAACGATATGAAAGCACATACGACACCGGGCAGTAACTATAAAGATTTAAAATTGTTGAATGACGCGAAAAAATAAACACAAAACAAAAACGCTTCGAAACGTGGATATATTATTCGGCCAATTATTAAAATTCCAACGATTCTGTTCTGTAATTGCCCACTCAACCAGAAAACTGGTTCGGGTTGACAGGGGCGGATCCAACTATTAAAAGATTTTGGGCCGGGCTCCCCAAAATTTGCCAAGTGTAAATCATACTACCCAACACGCTTTAGATATAAACCCAATGCCATATGAAATATGTTAGAAAAACAATACATTCATAGGTACATCATCATTATCATCAGGTCTTTTTTTAGTCTCCACTACAGAAGCACGACCCTCTCTGTACTACTAGAGACATACTTACATACTATCACGTATTTTCCCTTGCAGGGTAGACAGAGCCCAGCCGGCCTATTTGCTAACTCAGTGTCCAACGTTTTGATGGTCACTTTAAAATACATTGCAGGTTTCGTATGATTGACTATTTTCATTTAAGATATAAAACGTAATGTATTTTTAAATGACTATCAAAACGTTGTACACTGAGTTAGCAATTAGGCCGGCAGGTCTTTAAGACCTAAAAGCCACGTTTAGCATGTTGGTGGACACAGGGTGTAAAACGGAATCAAAATAGTGATGGGTTGCTAGCTGCATCGCCTACTAACATGATTCCTTAGATGTTCGCCCATATCCTCGATTGGCTTTTATGATCTGCGCGGGAAGAAAAGCAGCTCGTACAGAACCTTTCCTTTTTCCCAGACCAACATAGAAAAACCAATTACGAATTAAATCGCTTTGAAAATTTTTATTTGTTACAATACCATGTAGGGCCATTTATATGTAGGTTAGGTTAGGTTAGTCGGTTCTCAATCAATGTGCACTATGCAGAGTACTTTTTCATGCTGATCGAGCATTGGAGAAAACTTAGCAGCTTCTTCTCTTGAATCATGAAATCTAAGGCATAATGACAAAATAAATTGAAAATGTTTGATATTAGTTATTGTTTCTTATTAAAGCCCAATCACATTCTCTCACTGAGAAGGAGGATATCTCGTATCGTGTCTAACGTACTGCGGCGTCCCTCTCGTCAGTTAGGGAATTCAGTAAAGTGTGATTGGGCTCATAATTTGATTCAAAGCATATCCCACCTAATAAAAAAATAACATCGTGAATGTGGTCATGGACGAGCCGCCCCCCGTGCCCACTACGCTGCATTCTGGATCCATACGTCGCGTTCGGTCGAGCTCACGCGCCGGCGGCGCGGCGTTACCCAATAATATGGGAGAGGCGCGCTTGATATTCCAAGGGATCTGTTTCCTGCTGCATAGTTACATATGACTCATGTATGCATGTATATTACATGTTCGTTTCGATAATTTGGTCCGCTCTTTGAACTAGTTGAACCCTCACCAGAGGCGCAGACAGAAATTTCACCCTTTTATCGTTGGAATACCAAAGACTCGAACTAAACGCTTTGACAGTTTGGTTCTAGTAGCTAAGGTGTGGAATGAACTGCCTGCGTATATATTCCCACACAAGTACAGTCCCGGGACATTAAAAAGTAGAATAAATGGGTATCTGTTGGATAGGCATGTAACATACTCGTCTTCATCGTCACTTAACATCAGGTGAGATGGGAGACAAATGCCTAATCCAACATTTAGTAAAAAAAAAGTTTTTTAACGTTTATCGTTAATATCAGGAAGGACACAAAATACGCAGTAGCGGCGTTTGGGTAGGGTGCGCTTGGGCGCTGGATACGGAAGGGGCGCCCCACCAAGCAAGGAAGCACGTTAAGCCGTTAGGCCGATGCGGCAGAAAGGTCCCGGCTGTCATCATTGATGGCAGTCGTTAAGCTATGTCAGATGACTTTAGGCAGCTTGAAAAATCTGACACCAGTGTTGGCCACTTACACACTCGAAAAACAAACAGCCAAGCAGGGGCAGAGGACGCAGGATTTTATTTTTATTTGATTATATATTTTTAAAGTGACTATATAACTAAATATTCTGTGAATATTTCAAGCGTCTTGTTGCCGTTATCAATATCGAGCAAAAACAAGCAAAAAATTCACAATTGTTGTATGGGACAACCCTAACAAACTTTATCTCCGAGTTCACAGCCGGCTTAGCGCGGCTATACGGTGAAGTCTTTTATCACGAGTGTCCAAACAAAAAGTTAACCTACTTTAAATAATCCTTCCCACAGTGTTTGTCTTGATGTTCTCGGACTAGTTTGGTGATTCATCAGTTAAGGCCCAGGTAGACACGGCACTTGCGACCGGCTATTTTTAGCAGCAATGCGCACGCCTCACCTCACTACATAGTATAAAACAAAGTCGCTTCCCGCTATCTGTTCCTATGTAGGCTTAGATCTTTAAAACATTTCAACGGATTTTGATGCGGTTTTTTATAATAGATAAAGTTATTCCAGAGGAAAGTTTATCTATATAATTTATCGCACCCGTGCGAAGCCGGGGCGGAACTTATAACATTAAATGGATCTAAAATAAATATACAAATAAAAATAGCCAAATCACACAGATTGAGCTAGCCCAAAGTGAGTTCGAGACTCGTGTTATGGGATATTAACTCAACTCAATAACAAATATATATATATATAAACATCCAAGAATCATCCAATCTGAAAAAGATCATTTTCTATCTTGACCTGACCGGAGATCGAACCCGAGAACTCGTATGTGGCATCTTGGCATGATAACCACTAGGCCACAAAGCACGTCAAATTACAAAATTTGGCAGAAATAATCGGTATGATCACCATTTTCTTCCATATTTTACAAATTAAGTTGCAATCCTCTTCATTCCTTGCTTGCTTCTACGACTGAATAAAAAAAATCTTATGCTATAGCTGTATCTTCAGTCAACGCTAATGTTATGCGCACGAAAAGTGAACAAAAAAAACCCAGTAAGTATGATCCGAGATTTATCATCAATAATATACAGCCGACAGAAGTGCAATGATGTCATCTACTAATACTTAATATCCAATCCAACCATTAACGTTTTTGCTTGATAAGTCAGTGATTTATTGGGATGAAACTAAGAATAATAAACAAGTGGAGTTAAGGGTGCTAAAACAAAATACTACGAATAATCTTTATCTCCGGATCTGAGGAACAAAGAGTATAAAACAAAACCACGACCAAACGTAAACTTGCGGATTTTTACGAAATAAAATAAGCTATCCATTTCTCTTATTTATTTGTCAGCATAGTCAAAATTTAGGTTTGCGACTTCAGTCCTGTATTAGCAAAGACAAATATCAGTATTTATATAATCTCTACGATACTTAGTATCTTCAATCTCGCGAGAGAAGCCGCGTGCGAAAGATAGCAAGGCTTTTCGCCTAATCACTCTGCCAGCTCCTACGGTTTGCACGGGATGAGAACTTGATGAGAAGCAGCTGTACCTACATACATTCTACCTTTGTTTTTCTTTTCTTTCAGTTTACAATTTATGACGTATTAAAAAAACTACTTACTAGATCTCGTCCAAACCAATTTTTCGGTGGAAGGTTGCACGGTAATGTATATATAATGTATATCATATATTTTTTAGTTTATTCATTCTCTCATTTTAGAAGTTACAGGGGGGAGGGAGGGGACACACATTTATCACTATGGAAGTGTCTCTCGCGCAAACTATTTACGAGTAGTTAAGAAAAAAATGATATTAGCAAGCTCAATATCATTTTTAAAGACCTAACCATAGTTACCCCAAACGTATGGGTTTGATGAAAAAAAATTAAGTTTCAGTTCTAAATATGGGGATACCCCCAAATCTATTGCTCTTTTTCTATTTTTGTGTGAAAAGCGGTTCACAGAATACATCTAGTTTCATACACCAAGTTTCAACAGTATAGTTATAGTTTCGGAAAGAAGGCAAGTGGCTGTAACATACGGACGGACAGACATGACGAATCCATTAGAGTTCCATTTTTTGCCATTTGGCTACGGAACCCTAAAAAGAAAGAATCGAAGAAAACTAATAATAATAATTGACAGTGGATCCGTTTGGTAGATCAGACCGGAAACTAACTAATGCATCTTCTGCTATGATTCATTAATTGGATCAAAACAATGTTGCTGCAATAATGAATTGTTATGTTATACCGTAGTTGAATTATTTTTACTAATTTGCTACCTTGAAATCGATTGATTACCAACACGTAATCGCCGACCTCAGCGGAAAATATTAATTTCCATGCAGACAATGGAATTACGCCATACTACACACCATTAGTTGTGTCGCCTTCACGCGTATCGGAATTTGTAGGACGCCTACATAAGGACAATACATGGTGCATAGCTTGACACAGAATACTTAATGTAATGTAAGCATTGCATAAGTTAGGTGTATGCCTATGTAGCGTTTAGGATTAGCGAAATACTTGCGTAGTAACTTGTATGTATGTTTGGCGTCTATTTGAAATCTCAGATTTCTTTTTTTGTAAAATTTATCTTTGGGGCTAAGTTCACGATCTACATATATATAGGCTAGCTCCGTGGTGCAGCGGTCAACACGCCAGCCTGCGACAAGAGATTGCCCGGGTTCGATCCCCGGCCAGGACAGGCCTGGGTCTTGGATGTGTATCTATATATGTATTTGTTATAAAATATAGTATCGTTGAGTAAGTATCCCATAACACAAGTCTCGAACTTACTTTGGGGCTAGCTCAATCTGTGTGATTTGTCCGTATATATAAAAAAATATATAATTACATAACGGTGGTCTAACATAGTAGTCAGGGGTGTCATCCTTAACTGCCTGTCCGGTGGTTATAGGTATATCATCGGGTACGCGCGCCCGTTTCATCCGAGTGAGTAGTATCCCAATACTTTCATTCCCTTCCCGAATCCAATGTATTCCTATCCTTTCGTAAAAGACTACGAGAAGCCAAAGATACTACGCTCGCCAACCCGCCTGCCAAGCGTCGTGGTGAGTATGGCGATATCCACCCAAAGAAAAAAGAATCCTTGGGAGAGGCCACCAGCGGTGGACTTTTTACAGCTGAAATAATGAATATTGTTAGCAAAATTCTCAGGCATCAACACTCGAGCCGAAGTAAGACAAATCTCTCTCTATTTAGTATCTGTAAGTCACTTAGGTACGTTCTATCTGCATTGTTTGTTTCCCTTCAGCCACTTTGGTAACTGATTCGGAACCTTTCCGTGTAATATACATGACCAAACTGTGTCAGATTTTTCAAGCTGCATAAAGTCATCTGTCATAGCTTAACGACTGCTATTAATGATGGCAGCCGGGACCACGAGCCCTCAGGATCTCCAGCTCGAGATATTTTATCCCAGTGGGGACTGAGCTTATGGTTGCTTAAATGCGTAGGTAAGTTCTAATAATCTGCATTAAATTGTGATAAAACTAACTTCTACTTAATTATACATAGGGTAGACAGAGCCTAGGTCTATAAGACCCAAAGGCCACGTTAAGCATATTGTTGGGCACTAGGTGGAAAACGGAATCAAAATAGCGATGGGTTGCTAGCTGCATCGCCTATTAACATGATTCCTCGGAATTTTGCCCGTTCCCTCGATCGGCTTTTACGATCAGCGCGGGAAGAGAAGCAGCTGGTATATTCTACGTTTTTCTTTTCTCCCAGACCAGCATGGAAGAGCTACTAATCATAGTTATTATGATGTAAAACGTCGTTTGACCGAAGCACGTTGCCTGCTGATTATCTTCCTAAGCAGTCGTGCATTTCATTAGTACCTAGTCCGTGATCACGACCGTAAGATCACGACGTACGCATAAATTTAAACGACGCGACTTTTTCTACACTTTTACTACTAAGAATTACTTCTCATTTGTATACCTTGTCGTGGTTATTATTACTCAGATATCTTTTGAGTAAGGGCCTGACTTAATCCAACTGAAACGGCACATGATTCTTTCAGTGAAAATATTCCCAGATAAATAGTTGGCGGGTTTTTGAATTTACGAGTATCTTGTAGAGTAAATCCGTGTCTATGAAAGTCCCGTTTTACGCCAGTACTTTGTTAGAACGGTTTGCATGCATGAACATGCGTGCATTCGAGGAATGTATGAAACCTCATGTGTTGCGAAGATGCGTTGCGAATCATAACTACAATGCGCATTTACGTAATGCAATAAGCTAACAGCCCACCCTGGGTGTGCCTGTGCTAGCTACACGATATCAGCGCTCATTATGGTCACATTACAAAGGAATATTTTCATAGGTATTCCGCGCTGATTTCAAAATCAATTGTCATTTCTCTCGTTCGAAATACACCTGCTTCACATACATATAAGGAGACAACGGGACGCTAATATTATGCTTTTGCTGTCCGTCTGTTCGTCCTTCCGCCCAGGGCTGTATCCTAACACACTTACATTTGCCCCACAATTTGTATTTCCATTGTCGTTATAACAACAATTTTTAAAAACAACTTAACATGTATATAATAGATTTTTTGCTACAAATAAATGGTAGTCTTTCAGTGCTGGCAAAACTTTGGCCATTTACCTAAAACTTGTGATACTAAAATGACTTTTATCTGCGAAATAACAGTTTCAATGTCCCTGACATAAGCATTTAATCAAAAAACGCTTCATTCTTTCATTCTCAATATTAAGGCGCTGTGCATCAGAAGAATACCGTAAAACGTGTATTTTTTCGTAACGCTGTTAGCCTTATTTTTCAAAGAATACTAGCATGATAAAAAATATGACGTACTGTTCAAAGATCAAAATAAATGGTTACATCAAAATATGTTCAAAAAAATATTTAAAACCTAACTAAATAAAATAGCAAAAAAGGTATATCCAGAAAAATTTTCGTCGCGAATTACTTGATATTTTCAGCAACAACTACCAACTTTTATACGTCTATAAAAAGTATAACTAAATGAGCAAGATGGATACCTACAAAAAATACAATATTTGGTTATAATTATTGAATTATTAAATTAAAAGTGAAAATTAACACGAAAATGGCAGACACGGGTTTGAACTGAGACTGACGACAAGTATGACACAAATATGTAAAATATCGAGCGATGTCCGCTACAAACGGTTAAGGGATACATCGCCTTAAGATCAGCAATCATTAAAATTATATTATTTAATTGTTCTGTTATTTCTACAATCCAAAGCTATATTGTCATCACTACAACTGACCAGGCTACTTTTTTTTCATACCTCGACAGAGTATAACTATTTAATTTGGAAAAATTATCAATTTTAAATTTCTATATTGCATGTTACATAGAAGAACGCTATAATGAGACGAAAGAATGACAAATCCCCCAATTGTCTCAGTTTATTCAAAGCAAATGACGCATTCGCACGATATATTCACACAACGTTGGTTTAGTTAGTCTGCTGTATCACCGTATGCGACACAGTTCACAAAGTAGTTTGTGGCCGAAAAGCGGCCAGAGTTCAACGATCAAGTTCAAGTCATTTTTCTGACTGTTTTATTACTTATTCGAACATGTATGTGTAGCTGGGAAAGGTAGAAACGTATACTGTTATCGCAAAGTATCTTATTTTCATAACGTCATCTTTGATGAAAAGAAGGTTAATGTATAAATGCGAGCTAGGACTATTTTCTACGATTCCTGTTGCATATTTTTTTTATGATGACGGCAAACGAACAAGCGAGTCACCTGATGGTAAGTGATCACCGCTGGCCATGGACACTACAACACCAGGGTGTGACAGGAGCATTGCCAGCCTTTTAAGGTATTGGGGGAGGACATGGAGAGGAGAAAATGGTTAGGGAGGTCCTGGTTAATTATTTGTGATGAAACCATTCGGACTGTAGTATACAAGAGCGCCGCCAGCCTTTGAGTCAGAGGGGGCAGAAGCTCGGCGAGGGTGGATGGATCAAAAGCCCAGATAACAAGCATAATATTTTTTAGTTTATACACGTAACGGTTGCTATTACCGTGAGAGTGAAAAGAGTCGAGAAGAGACCTCATACAGCAATGATTGTCCGTTTGAAGCAGTGAGATATAGGATAAGTAATAAAACTTTGAAACTAACGAGCATTTAGCCCCCATCCACCCATGGTAACGTCTTATTTCAATGGAAAATGAAACTATTATCTTACTAACGACAACCAGTATGCAGATATTGTATATTATGTAAATACTTGATCTATATGTTAGTGAAAACAAACTAAATCCACCAACCAGTATCCAGCATTAGCCTAGGAATACGAAAAGATTTACGCAAGACGGGATTCAGTGTATACTTCTTATTGATAATGACAGGTGTGTGCATGGTCGATTGACCGTGACACCTACTCGAAATGAATGAATGAATTGACTAGCTCCGTGGCGCAGCGGTTAACACGCCAGCCTGCGACACGAGAGTGACCGGGTTCGATCCCCGGCCAAGTCAAGATGGAAAATGATCTTTTTCAGATTGACCTGGGTCTTGGATGTATATATATATATACATCCAAGACCCAGGTTGCATAAAATACATATGTATTTGTTATAAAATATAGTATCGTTGAGTTAGTATCCCATAACACAAGTCTCGAACTTACTTTGGGGCTAGCTCAATCTGTGTGATTTGTCCGTATATATTTATTATTATTATTAATTGATAATGACGATCAAGAGATAGCATCCTATCCTCCTGTCACGCACGTGTCTTGACAGTGTATATAGCTATAAAGCTATAAAGTAGAATAAGTAATACATATAGCTATAAAGTAGAATAAGTAATATTTATTTTGTTGCTATAGTCCAAGATCCCAGTAACCCCAGACTTACGTGATTTTAGGAAAGATGAAATTTTTAGGATTCTCGCCACCTACACGCCCAACAACATGATAAATAGACTTGACAAAAAAAATATTCCGACGAATTGAGAACCTCCTCCTTTCTTTGAAGTCGGTTAAAAAATATATAGAAATCTTTTTACGAAAAGCCCGACTCAATAAACAAAAAAAATATACATGTTATAGACTCTACAGGGGGTCAACTACATTTATTTAGGTTTTTAATAACGCGATGTAAACAGACCGTGCGGTAATTAGTAGACCAAAAATGTCTGAATTTAAATTGACTTTAATTAGTTACGACCAAGGTCAATAACGATTCTCGCCGAAATATGCAACACCGGACAATGACATTGTAAATTTTTATGTATCCTTTCTTTCATCATTATCATCATCATTATTTTTAGTCTCCACTGCAGGAGCATGATCTTCTCTGTACTACCGGATATACCATACTTGGCCAGAGCAGACAGAAGATATAAAACAGGTGCACTCTAGGAGTGCCGGCAGAAGTGAAAACTCGCTTTTGCGGCGGTCTCAGGTCACGTGTCCGTCTTAAGAATTTGCGATTACGTGTACTAACGCGAGTTTAACATTTTTTACCGATCCCAAAAAGTGTACAACGCCGCTAAAGAAAATTTTACTTCAAAAAATATTCCAGAGCTATTTTAGCACAAGAAATTAAAGAAAGAGAAATAATAAAAGAAAATATAAATAATAGAACAAATGCAAACTATGTACCGTTAAAAACATATCTACTACTAGATACACGAGTGCTAAATTTTAAAATTAACGCTATCATATAAATATGGAGACGTATATTTAAGATTTCCAAACATAGGTATTATATTTTTTGGAAAATTAAAACCATGTAAGAAATACAAATTTTATTTCCATCAAACTACAAATCTGCCACTTACATGTAAGTACATGTTTATTAAATACAAGTTTTATTTACAAGTATACTTTAAATAAATAACGTTTGCGCAAATATTAAAATATATCTGTAAACGTATGTACATACTCTATATTTCGTAAACGTTGCACACCTCGAAGGCTTTCGCATAGCCATATCTGTAAGCAATTTTGTTATTTCCGTTCTGTTTAGAGTGTAGAGGCCAGTAATACAGAATACAGAGCAATATGTAAATAAACACGCACATATGTTATAATACGAACGGTTGGATTCAGGAAGCCTTTGTTATTGTCAAATATATTTGAGAAAAGAAAAGAAAAAAGAATTATTTTTGCAAATGGAATACTTAAGAATTATTATTCCATTATTATCTTCATTATACTTAGTATCTTAGTCAATCAATTTATTTAAAAACACAAAACAATACAGTTAACAAGTAACAACAGAGGAACATGGAATTTGTTTTTGTGACCATGCTCCCGGGAAGTCCACCTCCGAAGTAAACGAAATAAGTCTGTATCTCGGTAGATGGGCGACCCATGGAAGATGTCGTCTCACAGTTTTACGAGTATGTGCCGTATTAACTTTACAATGTTATTCTATACTATTCTATACGTAGTTAGTACAATTAGTGGTAACGCGACTTCGTCCGCGGCAATTTCTTTTGTTATGATTAATTGGTTTTTTTATTAGTACAGATGAATAATTTCCCCCGTTTTCAAATCATTATTTATTGATGCTTCGCTCCTATTAATCGCAGCGTGATGTTTTATAGGCTAAAGCCTTCTTCAATAAATGGGCTATCCAACACAAAAATAATTTTCCAATTTGAACCAGTAGTTCCTGAGATTAGCGCGTTCAAACAAACAAAACTCTTCAGCTTTATAATATAAGTATAGATTTAATCCCTTACTAAATGATCTAAATAACGTTACTTAGAATACGCATAGTTCGGTAATACAATGTAGTAAATCAACTTACCACAATGTATTACCACCTTATGGGTATAATAGATTTTGCCGACGAGGCGAGAATCCGATGAAGCGGCCAAAAGGATATTATATCACACAAAATTAAATATGTAATTTACTGTCTTGTATTCATTGCCCCTGTTTAACTCATCCATACATTCACTGCATCTATGGCATCACTGCATAAGACCATTTTTAAAAATTTTTGGAGCTTCCGATGACTAGCTTTGAAATCTTAAACAGAATGAGTCACCTCGTATTTTACCTTATTAGCAAAGGTTGCTGGGATTTACCTACTGAAGTCAGGGCTGCCCAGCTGCCACTTTAAAGACTCTAACGACACATTTGATTTTTTGATAATTGGTGTTACCTTGAATGACCAAGATATATCCAGAAAATAGGCCTTTTCAGCAATAACATTTTAAATAATAATAATTTACTTATTATTCAATTATGTAGTATTGTGTTAGCGATTTATATGAAAACCCAGTATAAATAAACGTATTTTTGCGTATCTAAAGTATTATTTAAAATAGTAATACTTATATCTCAAAAACAGCAACAATGGCAACACTGGTTGTATCGAGTGTAATTATTGTTGGTACCCACCACTCCATTTTAGCAAGACGTCATGGAGTGGCGGGGACGATCGCTCTTGTGTGGTTAGATCGACGACTCGGGCATTCTGTTGGGCGCAGCTGTAACGTTAAGACGTAATTAACCTTTACTTGTTGTGAAGTATTGTTTTAAATAGTTTTCCGTAAAGTGTGGAGATTGTATATTTAAGGTAAGATGTATTTAACTAATTTCGATATTCTGTAAAATGAGTGATTTCAAAATAAAATATTTAATCATTAACGGAGTTTCCTTACATATCAGAAGTAGGATCAGCGGAATAATTTTCTTTTTTTTATACTTATTCCGTTAATCCCGCCCACAATAACAGTATTTTATATTATTATATATAATTTTAACCATTACATTTTAATAACGAAAGGCGACTCCTGGTAATGATATTACTATATTGCAACAGTTTTACATTTGATCTTGTCGTAGTAGTTTTCTGAGGTGAATTTTACGATTGCTTTATTGTTGGGTTCACGGTATATAGTTTATGGTATACAATTAGCTAGGGCACGCCCTCGGATTGTTTACCGTATATGTGGATCATTATGCTCATTATGCTGGAGCTACAATCTAGGAATAATCTTCAAACCGTTGCTATAGCATTTATAAACAAAAGGAACTATAAGTGACATTGCAATTTGCTAGGGTACCCCTAGAATTTTTATGTGTGTACGACTTAATCAATTCATTGTCCAAGGCTACACTCTAGAATGTATTATTTCATTCGGAAATTTTATAAAATACATACGAACCGTGAACCTTCTGTATAAGCATACATATCGTTAAAAATATTAACGCATACGGTTGAATAATGTAAAACTGTTTTTATAGTGAAATAATATTGAACATGCACTATAAATCTTATAGCCAATATCATGGCAGGCTATTTTAATAACATGTACAGTTTTGCAGGTGAGTAACCTATTACTGGTTACGGAATTATGCAGTATACTTATTTACTTTATTGTCTCATTCTGTTGGACGTGTGAGTACATTACATTTAAAGTAAAAAGACATTTCAATGTGACAGTAGCTAACACCCACAAAACTGTTTGTAGGTCCTGCTTGTGTCTGACAGAGATCTTGTATCAATTTACTGTTTCTTTTACATCGCTACAGTTGATAACTGTTTTAACAAAAGAAAAAATAATACTGTTCTCTGAACAAAGAATAATATCACTTGATTACGACGTCAAATAAATAAACGTCATGATCTTAGACGTGCTTCCAAAACACTTTAAATAGAATGTAGACTAAATGTAATATAATAACAAATAGAATTGAATTTATTGGTGAATAAGATTTAAATTTACGACGCATTGGTCATCGTACTAAAACTGCTATAATTAAATTGTGGGTTCGAACCCCACCTGAGCAAATATATACATTAATAAATATCATAAATCCGTGCCATTATTCAATACTGTTATATCATACTAGCATAACATCAATAATTCATCATCATTTCGTGTATGTGTCACGGTCGAACGAACATGCACACCCTGTCGTCAGAGTTCTTCGGAACCCCCTCTCAGCCTCTGACGTGGTTCCTTTAACGACTGCCAGATGGCGGCCGGGACCAACGGCTTAACGTGCCTTCCGAAGCACGGAATCATCTTTATTATCGGATGATCAGGTGATTTAGGCCTATAATGTCCTAACCAAACTGGAAACTATACAAAGTATGCTTCCCGTGGGAATCGAGCCCTAGACCCCCGGGTCAACAGGCAAACGCCTTTACCACTGTACTAGATAGATAACATATTTTTATTTGTTCATTGTAACACACATAATAAAACAGAAAGCTACAATAAAACTTAATACTTAACATAATATATGTATGTGTGCCATTTTATCACAAAAAGGCTACAGCTCAGCGAAATGTTACTCTAGTGAGCAACTACTGATTTTCAGCTGTCACCTTAGAAGACGCGCACTAACAATTTCACAGAACAGGTTGTCTCACAAAGTGTAAAGTCAATGGGTGAAACACATAATAAATTATTCAACAAATGGCAGATAAAATACTAAAATACTTGTTATTAATACTAATTATTATTTAAGGAAGAGCTCAGTTTAAGTTTTAGCTTTGCGACAAGCAAAGTATTTTTGAATTAATGTCCGTTTTCTGAAGAGTAAGTAAATGTGATTTCAGTAGCTTTTTAAATGTTAATTTCTTATTTAAATTTCTTAAAGGAGCAGGAATATTATTCCAATACTTCGTTGCCGCATAAATGCTACTGTCCTTTGTCTTGTTATGACGTTCAAAAAGAGATACATGTATCCAATTTTGAATAAAAATCTTTGACTTTGACTTTGCTCTGTATATAAAGTACAGGACGAGTGGCCCTCGGATGACGTTGCGAAGTGAACTGCAATTTCATGTAAAGATAGTCAGGTATTTTTAAACCCTCATTATGTCAAAAAGTAAACTCGCGAGGTGCAACTGTCTACGAGCTTCCATATTGAGAAGAGAGGCTTTGTTTATGACTACGGAGGCAGTAAATAAATAATTAAAATCTACTTTCTTCAAAACACTTCATCTATCAATCAATCATTTATTTGTGTGAAATAGGGTATGATACCGATATTAAAAAAAAAAACTGCCTATTTAACTGTTGGAAACAGTAGACAAATATTTCATTAAAATAAATATAATTAGTTTATAATTGACAAAGTCATAATTATTTACTTTTGGGTTACACATGCATTTAATTGAACATTTCTTTATGTCAACATTAATATAAATTAAAATTACTTCATCTGTAATTTCGTATTAATTTGTAAACTTTTCATACAAGTACAAATAAAAACAAAATGAAACACTAATATAATAAATCAATAAAAAATATATTTATGTCTCACACACATTCACTTATACATATATACACCTTCATCTCTTACGCTCATATGCATAAACACGAACACATCACACTCACTCATACACACTTACACACACATTTACACCACAATATATTTTATTTTTACTAAATTGTTATCTGAATATAAATTTGCTCCGCGTGCCGGCGTCTAAGTGTCTACTCCATCAGGAACAGCTATTATATGTTTAAGGTAACAACAGTAACCAGGCTACTACGATACAGGCACAGCCTAGCGTGGAAGCCACGAACGTAATGTCAAACTGTAATGTATTAAGTTAGTAAAGAAATTTATTATTATCATAAATAATAACAAAAAGATAACGTTACAAAACAATAACAATGATTGGAGACAGATTGGACTGCCCTTACCTCCGACATTGCAGCAATAATATAAACATGTTGCTGTAATGCCTGAGGTGAGAAGGTATTAGAATAGGGTAATTTAATTATTGTAATTTAATTCAATTATAATTTAATTCAATTTTAATTTAATTCAATTGTAATTTAATTCAATTGTAATTTAGTAAATAATTTTAATTTAATTGACAATTTGAATTAAAATGATTTTGTTTTTAAAAACATTATGGAATGCAATTTCTGAAATAAATAATTATTATTATTAATGACAATTTAACATTCAGATTTGGAGACTACATCTTTTGTTGGAGATGTGGTCAGCCGCTATAACGTGGAGGGTGAGCCTGCAAGTGTATGGCAGTCCCCACGGCAACGGCACGATAAAAACGAGGGAGCGGATGGGAGTCTGATAAGTAACAGGCAAGTCCGTAAACGTTCTTTAATTAAATCATACGATGGAGTGGCAGGGAGCCTGGTTAATAACAGGCAAAGCCGCAAGCGTATACCTATCCGATCATACGAAAGGGCGGAATAGCCTGGTTAATGACAGGCAAAGCCGCAATCGTACGCCTACTCGATCGTACCTCCGCAAGTATCCAATAAGCAGATCAAGAAGCAGAGAGCCGATAATAGTAAGACTGACTAATCAGTCGCGAAAGCAGATCTCCAATAAAGTAGAGATTACTACATCAAGTTATATATAGCTATAGAAGACGAATGTATGAGCTGACCCATTAATTATTTGCATAAACATGTGTAAAATACATTATATGGATATGTTATAAGAAGACCGACATGTTTACCATTACTGGTGTGCGAATTCATATAAGTTCAGAAGGCATGCAATTACCTAAGTTTAAAAATACAAGAATTAAAATAAAAGGGCAAAAATAAATGTTTTAGTATTTGCAAAGAATCCATGTCCAAAAAAATACAATACTTCAGATTTTCAGATAATAATTTGTTAATACTTTAATAAAATTTTTCGCATAACAATATTTTAAGCTTTTTCTTAATAAGTATCAAGTTTAACTCCTTACACTGTTTTGATATTATGTTAAAATCATTGGTACCATAACTAAGAATGGATTCTACTAAGCCATAATATGCTGTTAATAGTTCATCATTATCTACTTTTCTCGAAAGTCTAAATAAAGCATAACTTGAAGTACTAAGTCATTTGCAAAGATTTTCTATCTGTGGTTTCTAATTTAATCGCGAGTCGATTATTATGCCGAGAAAGCTGTTTGCACCAACACTATTTGCTATGATGCCATGATATTCCAATTAAGTAATTAAGTAGTCTAATAAGGTCTTTGGCTGAAATGCATTATATTTGTTTTATCAAGATTTATTTTAAGTTATTATTATCTAACCACGTAATTATTGATGCCAATGTTGAATTTATATTAAAATTGTACGAATTGATGTCAGTGGATTTAATAGTGACTGTGCTATCATCGGCAAATAATGTCATGCTATGTTCTATATTATTGGGAAGGCCATTTATATCAATTATAAAAAGAAGAGGACCTAAATACTCCCCTGTGGAATACCAAAGCGTTCGTCAGACGTGTATCTTTTTTTCTGTTTAAGAGTAAACATCCAGTTAGGTTATTTCTGTGATTTGACAACGATCTGATAAATAAGATTTGACCAATTGTAATACGTTACCTCGACTGCCATATACTTCAAGCTTGTCTAATAGTATATTATGATGCACATAATGAAATGCTTGCGTCATATCGCATTAGACGGCACAAACACGTTTTTTTTTGTCCACTTCATTTAAAATATTTTTCAATAACTTATTAAAAAAAAAAAAATAACAGAGCAATTGGTCTAAAATGTAACTCTCTATTGTTTTTGTTAAATGAAGATTTTATAACAAGATATTTGCAGATCTTATGGAAAGACGCCAGATTCTATACAAAGATTTATAATATGTCTAAGATGACGGCATATATATAAAGTCATTTACTGCTTTAATTATTTAAGTTTAAATGTCATCGTTACCAACACTTTCAGTGTTGTTTTATATTTTTTGTCATTATCATTTAAATATCTTATGGTATACTAGGGGGCATAAACATAGATTGTAAACTACGTGTAATATTTGAGCTAATATTTAATCCTTAGTTCAGAAAGGGTTTAATTTCATATACAATGTAGTCAATAAATGCCTATGCTATTTTGATTGGATCTGTTATGTAATCATTATCAATTTTAAGACGAGTTATCGGTTCGCTATGCAAATGTGTTATTATTTATCATTTGCCATGTTGTTTTAAATGTATTATTTGAAGTTATTGTTTTATAATTATGACTTAATTTTAATCTTTCAATATTTAAAAAAAACAGTTTTGAATATCTATGATATTTAATTTGATGTGATTTAGATGGGTTTATTCTACATTTCCAAAGAAGTATTTTATGATTAACTTTTATTACAAGTTCTTTTTGAGGGAAAAAGAAATCATAAAACATTTTAAACAAATTTATAAAATTATTGAAAGCTATGTTAGGGTCCTCAGTGTCGTAAATTTCAGAAAACTAAGTTTTTTTTAAACTCGATCACTCCATCAGAATTACTATTTGAGTTCAAAATCAACAGTGGCCCTGAAAAAATGTCCTTAGTGAAGTAATAGATGATATCATAGGGACACGCCATTAGATAATTTAGATCAGGTTCGTAAAGAAGCATGCAAACGCATTGCAGGACAAATAAACTAAAGATAAAACTAGATTTGACTTGAAGCGGTTCAAGGTTGGTTATAACTGCGGCAATCTGGTGAACCTAAAACGAGAAATAACATGTCATGGTAAATAATATAAAAAAAATTAGCTGTTAAATTTCAAGGCCTTTATCGGATCGTTAAAGTTTTACCTAATGACCGCTATTTAGTAGAGGATACACCATTGACTCGCAAGCGTAGCCTACGTCGGTATGAAAATGTAGCGGTAGATAATCTGAAACTTTGGCCTATATTTAATAGAGATATCGTTACATCAGAATCTGATGCCGATGACTGTTCAGATAATTAATTTTATGAGAATTTAAGATAATTGTTATTTGAATTCGTTAACATTTTAAGTGCCTGGTAAATTCTATATTTTATAAATTAGTACTCCTGTTATTATTAGTATGTCATGTGAATCAAAATACTGCGCTTGATCACGAAATTGAAACACCTATTAGTACCTTCATTAACCTATTGGGCGCCATTGACCTTTTTTTCTTACTTTAGTTGCAAAACAGTCGCGTGACTGAGACGCAATTGACAACTAAAGTTATTACAATTTGTATTAGCCTGGCGTCAGGCGTGAAGTAACGTAAACAAGCGCTGGTGTGCAAAAGGTTATTGTGTATTCTATTACTTTAAAATATTTGTTCAAAATAGGCAGTGCTTAAGTGTGTAAAGCTTCATATAGCGGAGGGACCCGCTATTGCAGGATGGCCGAGCTGTTAGCGATTTATATGAAAACCCAGTATAAATAAACGTATTTTTGCGTATCTAAAGTATTATTTAAAATAGTAATACTTATATCTCAAAAACAGCAACAATGGCAACACTGGTTGTATCGAGTGTAATTATTGTTGGTACCCACCACTCCATTTTAGCAAGACGTCATGGAGTGGCGGGGACGATCGCTCTTGTGTGGTTAGATCGACGACTCGGGCATTCTGTTGGGCGCAGCTGTAACGTTAAGACGTAATTAACCTTTACTTGTTGTGAAGTATTGTTTTAAATAGTTTTCCGTAAAGTGTGGAGATTGTATATTTAAGGTAAGATGTATTTAACTAATTTCGATATTCTGTAAAATGAGTGATTTCAAAATAAAATATTTAATCATTAACGGAGTTTCCTTACAATTGAGTATGCAATAACATAAAATATAGTAGTCTCAAGCCGAGCTGACCTAAATATCTCGAGTTCCTCCGTGCACGTTAAACCTGGTCGGTCATGATCTCGGCTACTATCATTGATGGCAGTCGTTAAGTTATGTCGGATGCCTTTAGGCAGCTTGAAAAATCTGACACCAGTATTGGCCACTTATACACACGAGAAACAAATAAGCATAATTATCAGAATATTACTAGGTTGTCAGGCACATACAAAGACGCATTATTGTGGAAATGTATAAGAAGCTCAGACAAAGAAACTCTTTAACATTTGAATTTAAATATCAGGTCGTAGATGGTATCTTGCAAACCCTGTGTCCAACGGTCAGTACCTTCACCTCTGACTCATGAAGCGGACTCCCGTTCGTTAGCTCGCATTGTTTCAACTTTTTGCTACTAAACCTGCAGAGCTAGTCTCCACATACATACTAAAAATATTAGCGCGAAACAAGCTCCTATGGCCGGAGTGGAACATGGTTTAACGAATACCCGCCATCACCAAACCAGATACCGCTGCCTGAGAAACTATCACTGGGTGGCAATCTGCCCTGGCCAGTCTGGAAGTCTTTAAACAGACTGTGGGCCGTTGGTAGATGCCACGAAAATAGAGTCAGGTGGGGTTTCTCCAACAATAGTGAGTGCGACTGTGGTGCTATGGGTCACTTCTTGGTGTGCCCAGAAAGCCCAACTTTTTGCTCTCAACAAGATCTGAATAAAGCAAACAAATCGATAAAAGGAAATCACGGTAGCAAAGCAATGGTCGAAACATATTTAATATGAACGCAAAGCCATTTTACGACTCGATAGAAGAAGAAGACATACTATCACGTCTTTTTCCCTTGCGGGGTAGACAGAGCCTAGATCTTAACACCTAAAAGCCACGTTAAGCATGTTAGTTGACGTGAAGGTGAAAAACGAAATCAGAATAGTGATGGGGAATGTCAATCCCTCTGGAAAAATACTTTTTCCCCGGATAAAAGGTAGCCTATGTCCTTCTTCGTACTCCAGAGAACTTGTATGCAAAACTTCATGATGATCGGTTTAGTAGTTACGGCGTGAAAGCGTAACAAACAAACAAACAAACTCACTTTCGCATTTATGATATTAGTAAGGATTCTTTATGTTATTGCCATTTCAATGTTTATACAAGAGTTTAAAATGTAATGTATACACATTCTTGGTTTGCGATCTATAGCACATTTAGTTATATAAATAAGTAAAGTATAAATATATATATATGTTCATGTATGAGGTATGAGATTGTAAACTGTGGTGTATGCTTAATAAATAAAATAAAAAAGTAATAATAATTAGAATAAGAGTGTTTAGCTATCGCGATCGTCTTGCATGCAGAGACTGCAGAGTGATGTTCTATGGAAGCAATGTTAATGACTGCATTCCTAATAACGATGAGGAAAAGAAGTAAAGTTGTTTTCCTCTCTGAAAAATTTCAAGGGCAAATACATTTTCAAACTAGACTGTGACGGAAATCTGAATGTACCTTAAAATGAGTTAGTGTAGAGTCCTCTTTGACTAGAAATAGAATAGAATATAATTTTATTTGAAAATGCTAAAACACATACAAAACAACAAACAGGAGAAAATCAGAAGTGTCCTTATAAGACAAGTAAATATAATTTACCTACGTTACGTCTGTTATTGAATTCGTTTGTCATAGTTGATTGACGGAAACAATGGAAATGTAATATGGATGCGTGATGCAAAGAGGCGCAATCTATCTTTTCTATATAACAAGATTTTTAACCAACAAGTTCGATACAACTATATTAAAAACTAAGCAATCCGCAAGTGATATAAAAACAAAAAATCTAAGCAATTCTAATACGATTTTTTTTTCTTTCCTACAACGGCTGAACTGATTTTGGTAAATACATATATCTAAGAACAATCGCTAAAATGTGCTTTCAAATTAAAATACACCATATCCACATCGTTTTAATTGTTTATGAGACATATGTCACAGACAGACACACACACAGGCTCCAATCATAGAGGTTAAACTTATAACACCTTTTGCGTCGGAGGATAAAAACAATCGGTTCAATCAGATCGGAAAGCGAAGGTTTTCCAGGATAGAAGTTGAATGTCTAGGAACTAGAGTCACTGGGAACGGAGGAAGAATATTCATGGAAACAATAGAAGTATAATAAGTATACTACATAGTCTGTGCTATCTTAAATGAAACACAATTATTTATATAACAATTTACAAACTATTGTTGATATAAGTTTAATTTGACAGGAAACACATCGTATATACTTAGAAATAAACATCAGCCTCACTCGGAAGATATAACCTTCTATTATAGCAATATAACATCGGGACACCGGCTCGAAGGACCAAAATCCTTTATTTTATTTATACTATATACTATTATTCTAGTTCTTATTTTTGTATAGAATATATATACCAATTTAAATTTCACTTCTGTGCATAAATAGCACAGCCTTTAAACTCTGAATTTCTTGGTTATAAGTCACGGTAATTAAAATCTTATAAAATAGTGAATTAATTCACAGCATATGATAAAATTTCACCTTGAATAGATTTTCTCTTATTACGTCACATTCAATCGATTTATTTATAGCTTATCAAAATGATGTATGAATAATTAATTAACTTTAAATGAGTCAGTATTTCATTAATACAGACTAATTAAATAAATTTATGTACCTATTTCAAACGGGATAGTTATGATTGTGGTTTCCGTTTATAAGATTCGTCACACGTCCATGGATTAAAAAAACTTTTTATTTGTGTTCTCTCATCTTATTGTGGAAGTCATGGTTGCTATCTGAGTGATGAGTTCATTTATATACACTGCCCATATATTTTATGTTAATGAGATACATTGATCTAATGATTTATTAATACCATTTTTAGTCAATACGAAATTAACTTTTTGTATCGTTTCTAGATCTAGCCAGTGTTTACTGATACCTTTATATCTATCTATATAACTTTATGAGCATTGACTACCTATTCAGTTCATTGCACATGGCACATGACACGAGACGGGACAGGTGGTCAGTGCATTCCTGTTCGTAAACGGATCTTCGTTTCGGATAGACATACATAATCGTACTCTTACATACAATATGAAGTTCGCACAATTCTAAATACGGGTATTTTTAACTGATACAGTAACAGCAGCCCACAACCATAAAGTCACGTTCTGGTTAGCACATTAGCTACGTTAATATAATAATTCCGGGGCCGTTTCTCAACGTCTCCAGCCATATCCATGGCCTCAAACAACACCTACTCAAATACCTAGCCGTTCCAGTGTCAACTTACTTGATAACCGGCCAACGGGATCCGAAACACACTTAACTAAACACAGCACTATCACTCAAAAGCTGAACATGATCACTTAGAACACATTTACAAATATCGAGTTCGAATTTCTTCGTGTGTTTCAGTTCATAATTCGATGGTTTTCGTTCGTTTTTCCTTCAGATAAAGTTCTCAAGTTTAGGACTGTTATTCTTGAGCACGAGTTTACCTGTAGCGGCCGCACGCAGCCTGACTGAGCAGTCACTGACACTGCGCAGGTTCGCCCCTCTCTTTCTACCTCAATCTGACTTCAAATAAAGAAGCGAGACAATCAATCTTTGGAATGTATGAACATAACGAATTATTACACTTGGTTGTCTCAACTTTGGAGCTGGTTTTCCAGTGAGATGGAAAGGGAGGTGGAAGCGTTTAGCCTTTGAAAGGTTCACGGTGAATATACCCGGCAACAGTGCGTAGAAAATGTGGAAAAATGAGGCTTTCATTGTTAAGGAGTGTATCACTTCTGAACTCGTGTCAATGAAGCTTATATTTTTTACTAATGGTGAAAGTAGAAAATACAGAAGCAATTATAAGTCTGAAAATAATTATTCGTTAATCTAAGAATTATTCGCTAATTTTAAAAATAAAGAAGTAGTAAAACTTCTTTTCTGCCGTTAGTCGTACTGGGTGGTCATAAAAAAAAAACTAATTTGAACCTAACTTTTTTTCTGCCCTCAGTCGTTCCTGATGGAAAGCTAAAGCTTATCCAAATGTTTT
Organism: Elegia similella; assembly: GCA_947532085.1. NCBI lineage: Eukaryota > Metazoa > Arthropoda > Insecta > Lepidoptera > Pyralidae > Elegia > Elegia similella. The sequence continues at coordinate 24,802,297 of OX383930.1, forward strand.
CTCTGTTGTCCCAATTGTTGCCCAAATAATTTTTTTGCGGCCCGACTATTTATTTTCCGGCGTTACTGTTTATTTTGCAGGCACATAATAATACAAGCTGCTATGTTTAAATTACTGACCATTATTATGATTGTTTACTGAACAAGAATTGCAGCTTTATTTTTATTATTGCTAACAAAATATTGGTATGCTGGTAAAATGATTTATAGGCTGTTATTTTTTGTTACCATTTTTTAAAATAGCATACCAATAAATTACTTCTCCTAATGGTAAGCGATCAACGCTGCCAATGGACAACTGCAACACCAGGGTGTGACAAGAGCGTTGCCAGCCTTACAAGGAGTCGGAGGAAAGACATGGGACGACATGGAGGGGAGTATGGGCCTCCGGCTATCTCACTCACCGAACGAAGCATAGAAGCGGTAAAGCTTCTACTCAAACGTTGATTTTCTGTGGGAGTGTGATACTTCCCCGGATGATCCTGCCCATTCATATTACTAGCAAAAATTAAGTTTACCGGTAGCGTGGTTCTACCACAACTAAAATCACATTTGTTTCACGTTATAACGGAGTACTTTGCCTTAACCTGCATCATTATACCACGTTCAAGCGACATTTAACCATATTTGTTTCAAAACAGAGCTAAAATTCCTGCGACATTTTGAAATTGAGTACAGTTAATCGAGTGAAGTCAGCCACTAGTAAATGTGGCAACGCCGCTTTAATCTGCGTTAAGCATGAAGTTAACGTTAAGTTAGTTCGCGTTAAGGCTGTTAAGGGAAGGGTGTGTCGCTCGGAGATGCAATTTCCTTAATTTTAATTCATAAATGCACGTTTTTGACTGCATCTCTGTGAAGGTTCTGCGTCAAAATGATTGGAACCGACTATACTTTGGAACTGTGCAATGTATTTCACTCTGGACAGGTAAGTTTCTAATTCTACATACTTATTTGTTTATGTACAGAATAGAATGTAACCTCGTCCGGTAAACGTTGTTATGTTTATTATGTTCGCAGTACTCCTATATTCTTAACCAGTGACAGTCTAATAAATCAACGTTTATGTTTTTTTGCCTTAAATGTGCTTGAAAAAATTGGTACAATAAAAATATCAAATCCGTTTTATCAAATTTTGAGAGATTTTGATTAATTAGAATAAAAATATATAATTTAAACATGGAATAAAATGCTTATTAATAAACTAATATCATACTTTATATAATATAATATAATAATGTCATAAATTCAAAAGTAACTCGGTCTGTATGTCTCTGTTAACTCTTCACGCTTTAACCACTGAACCGATTTAGATAAAATTTGGTATAAAGGTAGTTTAAGGCCCGTGGAAAGCTATAGAGTACTCATGTCATCCCGTAAAAGGTACATATCTCAATTCAATGGATCTACATAAACGGAACAGAACGAGCGGAGCCGCGGGCAAAAGCTAGTAACCCATAAATAGAAAATATTTGATTATGTGTGTTGTTAGAAATAGATTTACTCAAAAACGAAAAGATTTTAAACATTCTATCACTTATGGAAAACTACTTTATCAGGGCGTTCATTGTCTGTAATTAACGCGAACGAACTCATGGGAACAACTAGTACAAAATATATATATATTATAGGCGAAACACGCATTCAAGCTTCCGTTGATGTCTTTTGTAGGGTGGCGCCCTACAAAAGACATCAACGAGTCGTCTTTTTGGACAACTCGATATTTATACAAATAATATTTAGATACCTAGCTAAATTACTTAAGCTAATACGACATGGAGTTTATGATATACCTATTGGTAGTTTGTTAGCGAAACCATAAGTTTATAAAAAACACAGGCATCTCCTAGCGTGGAAGTCACAGCTGTGATTGATGTTGTAGGTAATTGGAAATAAAGATATATTATTATTTCTTATTATTATTACTGCTGTTATAATGATCAACTTATCATATAATTATATTTGTCTTATCAGGTGGAGCCAGGCAGTTTCTTTCAACGACTGACAGGTGCGGTGAAGACAGGAGTCATCCTAAAAGATGTCTCCTTCACCACGCATAGCGGAGAGGTCACTGCCATCCTTGGATCTAAAGGTATATCTTCTTTTCGAGTCGAAATGGTTATCATTTAACTAATTATCTTTTGACCAGTAATTGGATACACTGATCGCCTTATCATTGACCTCATTGAGGTCCTGACCTAACGGTCACGCGACAGAAGGTGAGACGTGGTCTGATCGGCACCACAGTCGCACAAATTGTTGGTAGAGACCCTACCTAACTCAGTTTTCTCGCTATCACCCAACCAGCCCGGAGTGGGTTTAGGGACTACCAGACTTCCTAGGCTATATCTCTTCCGGGTGGAAGCTTCTTAACAGGTGGAATATCGGATGGACTGGTACATACTGCAATGAGATAAACAAACTCTTTCGAAAACAATGATCGACTATACAAGGCAAAGGTCTCTCCCATCTCCTTCTATTTGTCTCACTCTAAAGCCATTTCCGATCAATAAGGGTTCAGATTGCAGCACTGAGTCGAAGAGTGCAAAGAGCGGCTGTCGTTGGATAATGGTTAACAAGCTGCAACTACTTACTGACATATTGTTGCCCAATAACAGCTTACCAGACCCAAACTTCGATGCTACCTCCACTTATCTCAGAACAGCCTTATTGCGCTGAATAGCGTCACGATCGTTGCGCCATCGTATTCTTGACCTGCCTCTTATAATAAATTTTAGTATGACTGTTTGTGTGCAATTTGCCTTTAATAATATTTTTTGTATGAATGTGGATACAAAAAATATTATTAAAGGCAAATTCCTTTCCCTATCCACCTCTTCCTCAGTCTTCCTCTTTTTCTACGCCCACTTGGTGTCCATTGAGTGGTAATGTTAGCCCAGTAAGCCAAGCTAGGCCCAGCAGTGCGGCACAAATGGCTAAAAAAAAATGAATATTTGTAAAGACATATATTTGCAAATCAAACTTTATCCCATTTGCTATCTTCAGGCAGTGGCAAGCGCGCTCTTCTCGACGTGATCGCCCGCCGCGTGCCATCAAAAGGCCATATCCTCCTTGAAGGTGTGCCTTTAGAAGAAGAACAGTTCAACAACACCTGCGCGCTAGTGCGGCACTCCACACGTCTTCTGCCTGGCCTGAGCGTGCAACAGACTTTGGCGTTGTCGCTTACTAAGGTATGTTAGCAAACCATTTTGAACTGTTACGTGACTTAAACATTAACAGGTCCCCAACTAATTATGGTGGGCGCCCGGGGATGTAAGTATTTCTGGCGCCCCTCGCCTGACACCTTCGATCAACAATTGGTGATCGAAGGCTGACACGCATCTTGATGACGAGGAGGAAGAGTGCAGATAAATTGAAACGAAACTAGGTACCCTCAATGGAGCATTGAGGCATGAGGGTACCTTTGGCGGTTCTTTCCGTTATTATATATATACAACTTTCATCTGACGATCCGATTGTATAATAATGATATTAATTTACTTAAAATAGAGTACAATATTTCTTAGAATAGAACAGAAAGTCCCTTCGTCTATGTCGCTCATAATTTAGCATGTGAAAATAAATATAACAGATTGATCGAAATTAAAAAAATAAACATTACATATTGCCGAAATATTAAGATTCAATTTATAATAATTAAGTATATAAAAAAAGTAATTTAATTAAATATGTCATTAATCTTATACATTTTTTCTACAAGCCATTGTTTTAATTATGTCGCAGTGGTAACTCCTTTATACTATTAAGAGGCAATTTATTAAAATTAAGTATTTTAATATATATCGACATGCAGTTATTTTTTAATAGTTTCGTTTTTGGGACATTTTTAAGTACAAGTCATTTGATGTAAGATATTGTTAGTTATAAATTTCGAACAATGTCTTAAAAGAACTTTCCTTTAGCTTTCAGGATACCTGAAATCTTCAAAAGTAAAGCAAGTTATGGCTGATTTGGCGCTTTCACAGGTAACAACCATCTTTGGAAACATTATAAAAAAAATGCAATTCTTAGTAAACTGACTGTAATCGTTATTTATTCCGCAGGTCGCCCATAAATGTGTCACAAATCTAACTAAAAGTGAATACAGAAGGCTGGTAATAGGGACTCATCTTATACGTGATCCTAGTAAGTACTCATATTTGTATTAACTCCCTATCGCAAAACATTGCATTTACTTAGAGTAGGATGCTAAATGCTATACATTAAATTATAGTTTCGTTGTTTATATTTTGAGAGTAAACAATAATTTCCGTATATTTATATTTATATACAGGTTGATTAATACCATACAAAAATTACATCCGACCAAAATACAATTTGGTATTTCTTTAAAAAAAATTAAATATTCGCAAAAAAATATGTAGGAATGTTTGTAAAATCAACCAGTATTTTAACAACCGCTCAGAGCGTAACTCTTAGTATCAGACAGAAATTTCAATATTTTTTCAATTATTTTTCACTATCAGAAATCAGAAATATAAATAGGGATATATAATAAGATGTTATAATGATTTTACAGCATGTGGTTTAGCCTATTTAGTGATTCAAAACAGCATGCAAATTTTATTATTAAAATTTAATACATCTACTACATCTGAAGGATACATAATAATTCGATAAACTAAATCACTCGTCACACACAATATATCAAATAAACATACCTATGCATCGATATTAAAGAACAGCGTTCCTTAACCTTTTTCAGTCCGCGGACCCCTAGAAAATCATAAGGACCCCTTATGAGGAATAAATTTAGAACAATTTATTTTAATATGGTTAAAATAAAAGCATTTTAATAAAAATTTATTCTTATTTTTTGGGTTGATGTTTTTACTTAGTTGTGAAAATAATGATTGTATTGTAGCTGGCATTTATTTACTACTTCAAATGTTCATAGATAAAATGGCGGACCCACATATATATATATATATACTCGCGGACCCCCAAAGGTCCGCGGACCACAGGTTAAGAAACACTGTTAAAGAATTATGATTTAAAAACTCTTCCACGGTGTATTTTTTTTTTACACTAGGTATATGCACTTTATGTCTTGTTTATGTATTCCACTTTGTTTTTAGTAATTCTGCTCCTTGATGAACCCACGTGGGACTTGGATCCCCTGAACACGTATCTGGTCATCTCGATCCTATCAAATGCTGCTAAGAAGTATGGCACCGCTATCATTCTTACCATGGAAAAACCACGGTCAGGTAAGTTAGACTATAAAAATTAAATAATCAGTCAAGAAGTAGACTACAGCAGATAGAGTCGGCGACAGGTAAAACTGACCCCTCTAACAACAGATTTTAAATTGTAGGGGGGTCTCATTTATATGACATAATGAAGTAGTAGTAATTCTTGCGAAGAGTGAAGTTGTTCTTAAGGCATGGACTGGAATGGACTCACTCCCGAGGTTTTCCCTGTGTGCTATGACTTGGGGTCCTTAAAAAGACGTGTTTACAGGTATCTTAGGAGTCGGCGACGCATCAGCACCTCCTCTGGTGTTGCAGGTGTCAATGGGAGACGGTGACCATTTTACATCAGGTGGCTCGTCTGCTCGTTTGCCGTGAAATATACATAAAAAAAGCAAAGTAATAGCCAAATCTTTAGGCAGTACGATAGACTCGAATAAAGATATCTATTAGGTACCCGTTCGTGGCTAACGTACAGCGGCATGCCTCTAACTATACTATAAATACATATATCTAGGTAGTTCTGTATATCTAGATGTTCATAAGTGGATTCATTTTAGAATAGCATTGAGCTTTGTCCTCATACACTTCATGATCTCAGCCGCAAGAAGTCCACTGCTGGACATAGGCGTCCCACAAGGATTTCCATTATGACCGGTTGGAAGCGGCTTGCATCCAACAGGCCTCAAACATTTATCACAATTTAATTAAGAACACACCGTTCTCTGTAGTAAAAATACTCTGTGCCGCTTTTCTCTAACAATACAGTTAAAAATTATTCTAAGTAAAAATAAATTACTCAATATTTTATTGCAAATCGTAAAATACAATAGATGACAATACATACTTACAGCAACTTGATTAGAGAAAAGGAGGTCGCACTCAAGTGAATAATGGTAAGTACTTAAATAACTAACATTTTAAAATTTGTTCTCCGAACCTGTTAATATATTATTATGTATAATTATAAACGGGAATTAGCACGAACTTTTTTATTATTTGTTTCCCTTGACGTTTCAATGTTTCATTTCTACTAACTATATTTAACAATAATGAATAAATGTATTTGAAATTAAAGAAATTTAAATTATTAAGCTTAATCGGTTTATTTTTATTAGGTATATTTTGAAAACTCACGTGCATTTTGTCGGGATTACCGACTATAGTTTCGGACTCTTCAGGAGTTCATTTTCAAGGCGAGAGCGATGTGGATGATTTGACATCATGGCGGTACCTACTCGTATTGGTCATCGTTTCGCCGTCTTCTGTGTCTGATGATAGCGCCTGTGTGTGGAAAGAGCTAATAGTGCCGATCTATAAAGAATCTGTGTGCCTCAGATTATCTATCACTTGAAGAATTGGTTTCCAGGTTGTGGGTAAAGTCCAACCTGTATCTCAATTGAAGTTTTAAGAATGTATTTATCTCACGTTAGTTTTAATGATATAACAGTTTATTTTTATTGATTAATCCATATTTTTTATAATATTTACAATAATAATAAGAATATTATATTAATACATTTCCAAAGTGTCACTCGGTTATTGTATTATATTTGAACACGGCATCTGTTTCATTGGCGCCACAAATTCACCCACATTCGCACAATGGGAGATGATTGCATTATGATGCTAATTACGGCTATAATTTAAACTTTTTCAAGCATGGCTGTCACAATTCGGGTGCTATTGTTTTCAGTGTGTACAGCTGGGCGTTTGTTATGCCTGTGCTTGTTTTAGTCGTAAAGTAGGCCATGTAGTGGATTTGTTTAATACCTACAGCTCTTTATACTTTATGTACTTATTGTTTTATTTTCACACATTAGGATACTTCTATTTATCTACTAGGTACCTAGACTCGGCGAATGACCTAGGAAAATATATTTATCTAGATCTATTTAGCTTAAGTTTCAGACTAATAAGTACAAATGAATAATAAATAAAATAGTTTAGTCTAACTCTGAATTTGACTACTATGGAGACATAATTAGGTTATTTAGTATGCTGAAAGTCTTAACATTTGCGCAAATAAATACCCTTATTATTTGCGCAAATGTTAAGACCGGAAAGGCGTGTATACTTCAAAGAAAAGGAAATAATTATAAATACGTATATCTCCAAATAACAGATAAGGCAAAGTTATCTTAAAAGTACAGCATTATTTATAAATACCTAAATATTGAAATACCATTAGGTATGTCGTACCCCTGTCGAGCCATTTTAAAAAGACTATCAAATAATTTAGTGTTTATAATCTTGCGTTAAATTATAAATAGAAAAACATTCGTTATTTGTGTATTTGTTACGATTGGATAAACTTAAAAAAGAAACAACCAATTATTTAAAAAAGCTATAGATAGTTACTTTTGTTTTGAGAAGCTTTATCAGCAAGTAGCATGGGCCCATAATTTACGTGGACAATGTCGGGGGGAAAAAGCTAATACACCAAACATATTGACTTTGTTACAGATGTGTTCCCGTTTCTGGACCGCGTAGTGTACCTCTGTCTGGGAGACGTCGTCTACGCTGGGCCCACGAGAAACCTGCTGGATTACTTCAGCAGCATCGGATTCCCGTGTCCGCAGCTAGAGAACCCACTCATGTATTACTGTAAGATCTTTTTTCTACAGCTATATCTACAAATATATACTGTCATTTTGTTAATTCCCCAGGGTTTTTTTTTGTAATTTTTGAAACCTCTGTGTTCGATTTTTTTAATAATATAATATATTTTCTTTAAACCCTGTCTTGTTTCTTCATTTTTCAGTCAACTAAAAAGTTTGACGCGAGATGATGAAGAAAATAATTCTTAGTTTTTAAATATTTTCCAGTGTGCCTATCAACAGTGGATCGTCGTTCGCGGGAGCGCTTCATCGAATCGAACCATCAGATCGCACTCCTCGTGGAGAAGTTCAAATTGGAAGGACAGGGCATCATGCAGGGGAATCTCAACGAACACAGTCGCATCGTGAACCCCAACAAGATCCAGCTGAACTACGGGAAGCCAGGAGGTTTTAGAGTCATATGGTTGCTATACGTGTAAGTACTTATATTTACCGTAGATAGTCGCTCCCTCTGGTGGTTCGTTGAATCGAACCACCAGATTGCGTTACTCCAACGAGCACAATCCCGAATAAGATTCAGCTCAACTAGGGGAAACTGGCTGAGTTTAAGAGTCATGGGCGTTATAGGTGGATGTGAAATATACTATTTATGCTCGAACAAAAGTAAAGAGGTTTGCTGCTCTCCAAAGGGTTCTGCCTTTGTTTCTTAGATCGGCCCTTCAGGCTATGCATGTTATCTTTAAACCTTATGCACACAGCCGAGGTCCATCTTTTCTGGGGGCCCTTTAGTGAAAATATACGACAGTAATTCAGTTTTCGTAACGTTAATTTCGAGGGATACTTATTAAGTGATATTTTCTACAAACCCAGAGACGAACCAGTATACCCATTGCTTTACATATTGTACCTATATTCGACGTGTTGGAAGACCACTTAGATGTCCAGTGTTGGGATTCCGTAGTGAATAAATTCCCTCCAAAGAATTTAACGTTTCACCCCAAATCCGAACACTTAACACGTAACAATACTACAGTCCAAGATGTGGATAGCCCTATTTATTGTGGATATAGACCGTGCACATAATTTGAATGAATTGTATACCTACCTACCTAATAATAATTGCTCTTTTTTCAGGAGAATGTTGGTGTCAATATTTAATTTCAAGAAGAACGGCCTGAAACAGATGTTCATGAGATTATTCTGCCTTCCGATTTACTTCTTTATTCTGTGGTTATTCTACAATGAAGCCAAGGTAACATTATTTTCTCAACCATATTTTTTATTTTCGATACTTTAGATAGGTATCAAAGTACTTAACCCTCGACGTTTGCTTGAAGGGGTCGATTCAGCCTATCAATGAACTGACAGACTGGGTCGCCCCTTTTAGGAAATGTCGAAGGTAAGATTACATCAGGTGTAACAGATCTATGACTTATGCCCATGCCACATATTTTATGCTTGGTTTCAGGACTATCAGAGAGCTTTTATAACGAAAAGTGGATTGATTTTCAACGCAATGGTGGGCACTTACTTCATCAGTATTATGAACACGATATGTTTATGTAAGTAATTTCCTCGTTTTTTTTTTACTTTCTTATGCCATCAGGACTTTAAGCTCCTGTGAAGACCTATTGAGTATCGGTCAACACGAAGATTCAATAGCACCCTGCAAGTCAATGGTTAGAACCACTCATCAGCGATATCAATAAAAATATTATACCCTTTACACATTCTTATGCTTATACAGGACTTTGTATATATATAGAGAGATAAGACATTTATAAATAAATAAATATATACCGACAAATCACAAAGATTGAGCTAGCCCCAAAGTAAGTTCGAGACTTGTGTTATGGGATACTAACTCAACGTTACTATATTTTATAACAAATACATATATAGATACACATCCAAGACCCAGGCCAATCTGAAAAAGATCATTTTCCATCTTGACCTGGCCGGGGATCGAACCCGGTCACTCCGTGTCGCAGGCTGGCGTGTTGACCGCTGCGCCACGGACCTAGTCATTTATTTTGTTCAACTGTCGCACACATTATACAAGAAATAAATAACAAAAACAAGACACAAACTATTTTATAAGGCCATGCCACAGAAGCATAAATAGGCTGCATCTCAGAAAATGTTTAGGTACTCGGAAGAAGCAACCGTTGATTTTCGGCTGCCACCCAACTTGAGATGACAATAAAGACCGCCATTAAACATATATTATTAAAAATAAATAGAGTGATGTATGATGCTTAATATATACGAGTACAGTATATAAAAAGAACAGCAGTAGATCTTAAATAACTATAAAGGAAGAGCCTGGAAGAATAAATAAATTTTGTCGCCAACGTTTTGAAATTCTCAGAGGCCAACGAGGTCTCTGAGATTTTTAATGTTACCAGAAATGAAGCAGTTGCGTCTTATACACATTTATCTTTTAGATGGTCCATATCGAACGAGATATTACCAGGAAAGTCAAGAGGGTTTATACAGCGGAGCCAGCCTTCTATTGTCTTGGAACCTAGTGTCATTGCCGTTTTCCTTTATCAGCACATTTGCATCGGCTGCCATTATATATCCGTAAGTTTTGTTTTCTTATCTTTAAAATAACCTTTACTTTTAAACCTTATTACTATGACCAAGATAATATCATCTCTGACGGTTCCACGACGTTTCATACAAAATGGAGTTGCGCCGCAACTTTACACAGAGTTAGCCGTGTGGTATCCGGCAGAGTAGAATAGGACCACTCCAAGTCTTCCCGTGGATGTCGTAGAAGGCGACTTAGGAAATAAAAGCTAAACAAAACTTATAAACATCTAAGAGACCTCTCCAACCCGTCTGGCCAGCGTGGAGAGTGTAGGCCAAGTCCTCTGGCTGCTCTGGCCAAGTATGGCTCTAGTAGTACAGAGAGGGTCGTGCTCCTGTAGTGGAGACTAAAAAGGACCTGATGATGATGATGATGATTTACACAGAGGGCGTTAAATGCAACAATTAACAGTTATTCATACTGCATAAAACTAATAAAAAGCATCTTCGATTTTAAAATTAATTTATCCTAAATAATAAATGCGTGATTACTTTTTCACGCTGTAACACATTCAATTAGTCTAATTAACTAGCCGTGGACCTACTGCCATCTAACAATGATTTTTGGAACTAAGTTTGCGAGAGCGCGTCGCACCGGAGATATCTATTTCTGTAGTTATAATAATTACGAGTATACATTAGGTTCAAGTTTTGGCGGTCCGTTAAATATGTCTTCTAACCTTCTATAATTTCTTAGGATCTTGGGGGATATCACCGAAACCTTCGACTACGTGTACTTCGCGCTGGTGTTGTGGTCTTGCTTCGTGTACGCGGAGCAGCAGACGATAGCCGTGATGATGTTTGTGAAGAACGGTCTCATTGCTGCTATTGTGAACATCTACATCACTTGCATTTATGTTATGTTGGCTAGCGGCGTACTGAGGTAAATTAAGCTTTATTACAATGCTCATAAGGCCTTGCCTTTTTGTTATAGCCAAAATTGTTTCTGTCGGACGGAGTTGCAAGTGACATGCTTAAGTAAATAAGACTGTATCACTTCTTCATACGGTCTTGATTTGTATAAACTGTCAAGTTTATATGATCGCGTATGGGATTATGACTTAATCATCCGTAGAGGATTAAATATAGGAATCGTCGAAAGGATTAAACTTGATGAAATAGGGCCAATAAGCATTTCGTAAACTGCATTTTTTTTTGTAAAGGACAATGGGCACTTTAGTATGGGCCCCGTCCCCAGGCTGTATCAAGTGGAGCTTGTGTATATTTAAAGGACATATATGTAGCTTTATTTTATTGTATGACATCAACCCTGAAATATGTGCAGGGAAAAAACTATGATTTATTTTTCTTTTTGATTGCAATCTGATTTTGAAGGAATTTATTAAACTAAATCTTAATTTTAGGATACTTAAGAGCTTCCTTTTTAAATAGGTGCAAGCTTTGTAGACGTTCAATTATGAAGTATCCTTGGTTTTTATTTTTATTGGATGAAAAATAAATGAAATATAAAAGTATTTTTAATAATGTGTACTTATTCTTTTCCAATGTTTGTTTGACATTATTAATTTTTAATAATCATTAAAACCTAAAATTATTTTGTCTAAAAATGTTGCTGGCAACAAAGTGTTATCTTGGTGTCTCGCCCAGTCCAAATGCCACATAATTCTCATGATATGAGCGCATGTGCCAATTGTTCTTCGTCCTGTTAGGCACGAACAGTAATATGTGCTTACGGACTCCCTGTCCGTCGTTCCTGTATTTACAATCATGTAGGAATAATATTGTCGATTTGAAATATGTCTGAATTGAATCTTTTCTCTCAAAAGAAATCCTTCGACATTCATTCCATGTTGAATCAAGTTTGGAATAATTGTTCGGCACACTTTGATGCTCCGCGGTGCCGCAATGACCATCGGTATATCGAAGTGTTGAAGTGTTTATACAGGAATGCCACTATGTCAGTCCGAGTACAGGAGCGGAGCACGAGGGCTATTCCACTGAGGAGAGGGGTGAGATCCCTGTTTCACCCCTCTCCTCAGTGGAATAGCCCTCGTTTAACAGTTTCAGAAAAATTACGTCTCCCTAGACGTAATTTCTCCGAAACTGTTCACCACTGCTCTGGAGGATGCCTTCAAACTCCTGGAATGCTACTCCTGGAAAGCTTTCCATTCCAGGAGTTTGAAGGCATCCTCCAAGGTCGCGTAAAGAGCAATGGAGAGGGCTATGCTCGGTGTTTCTCTGCGTGACCGAATCAGAAATCCGTAAAAGAACGAAAGTCACCGACATAGCTCAGCGGATTAGCTCTTTGAAGCGGCAGTGGGCGGGGCACATAGCGCAAAGAACCGATGGCCGATGAGGCAAAAAGGTTCACGAGTGGCGACCACGTACCGGCAAGCGCAGCGTCCGTCACCCACCAGGTAGTCGGACGATCTGACCAAGGTCGCAGGGGTACGCTGGTTGCAGGCCGCTTCCAACCGGTCATTTTGGAAATCTTTGAGAGAGGCCAATGTCACATACCATTTCTTATATACTCGCTTAAGTAAGATCGGGCTAGCTTTATTTGTTATGTGCATAGTGCTATTAGTACTAGATCCTTTTCAGTCAATATAGGAAATTGTATTGCTCGGACAGCTTCGCCCAATATTGTTTCGAATGCTGCCCTTTGTCTATTTATATTATTTTCCACTACATAAACACCCAAATGATTTGGCCAGTCCCGTCTTTCTTGGATTATGTTTATGATGTGGTTGGCGTAAGGCGTGTTAACCTCACGATCCTTAATAAATGTGTTCGTTATTGCGGCAGTAATATTGTTTTTATGATTTTAAGAGAGTATATGTGTGTGAATAAAGGGGTATGATCATGAAGCCATACGTCTGTATGGCTTCATGATCATACCCTTTTATACGGCTAGCCATACTGCGTAAAAGGTTAAATATAATAAAGTAAGTAAGGTATACTTTTACATTGAAAAATATATTTTTGTTAGAATCGTACTTTTTTACCTGCACAAGTCTCAATGTAGGTGTCATACAATAAATTGAACGTATTATTATAAACTTTCAAATGATGTATATCTTAACTTGATACACAACTGGGGCCAAAGTGCCCATTCTCTTTTAGTTTGAAAATGTTTTCGATTGTTATACATAATTAAATTACTTAATAACACCGTATATATATCAATCGAAACGTTAGGTTTCTTTTAAACTCGCGCTTTAAACACATAATTATGTATATAAACGGTACTTAGCACGAACCTATTTGTTTCCGCTGACGTTTCAATGCAGCTACATCTATATAGTCTCGTTGTGACTATTATTAATGCAATAAACTCGATAAAATCATATTAAGTGACTAATTAACTTTGATTAATGTTATCTTTTCAGATCATACAAAGGATTCGAAGAATGGCTGTACTATATCACATACGTGACTCACACGCGCTACGCGTCCATCTACCTTCACCGCAACATCTTCAAGCAACCCATCTTCAACGTGCTCCCGTACAGCGACACCGAGAACTGCACATCTATCACCAGCCTCATACAAACCTCTTCCAGTCTCAATACTAACTCAAACGCCAACTGTAGGTACGCTAACGGCAAAGCGTTCTTAGCTGAGAGATTTACTTCCAAGAATTTCGGAGGAGACGTTTACATGGCTGGAGAGTTTAACCCGGAGTTTAATTTGGGAATTTCTTTTGCTTTTTCGGTCGGATTCATCGTATTGAACAAGTTTTTGTACTTGATGCCGCTGCCTAGTTATATTACTGATAAGTTTAGGGAATAATTAAATAATTTATATGTGATTTATAGTCAATTTTGGCAACTAACTTAATAATTAATCATCAATGCAATTTATTGATTTATATAGTTATATAAAAGTTTATTTACTCAGTACGAATAAAAAATATTTAATTACAAATTCATATTTCTTTTGATCTACTCAACATCCACATCTACATGGCGCGTTATAAAAGTATCTGTTCATGTCGACAAAAGTTGAAACTATATTGGAATCCTGGAATCGGTATCCCTAAAGGAATACAGAATTGCAAGAAAAAAGGTGAAAAACTACAAAAAACGAATTTGAATATCTATAGAAATTCGCTCAGCTGATCGGTGACTTTTATGGGAAAACCGTAATTTTTTCCGATGTTTACCTTCTTTTCTTGAAATTCTATGCTTCATTAGGGATACTGATTCCAGGATTTCAATATAGTTCAGTGGTACAAAATCACGCGGTATATATATAATTAATTTTAAATTTATGCCACACACATAGATATGGCCTCAGACACTACCAAACGAGAAGGTCTATTTATTCCATTCTAAATTCATACCAATTTCAGTGAAATTCAATATTCAAGCCATGTTTATTAGTTTAGTATTGCATGCCGCACCGGCGTGCCCTACACCCACTACTATAAAACCTGCCAAGTGCGAGTCGCACACACTAAGAGTTCCGTCAGGCCTGTCTCAGTCGGCGGGTCGGTATCGAAAACATACCTACGCCCGGCCGCCCCTTCGAAGGTAAAAACCGAACAAATCCGGTAGGAACGACGCACTTTTGGTCACATGTGTCCACCGACTTCAACTAATTATGAGTCGAGTTAAAGCTATAAGTCTAAATTGGCTTGCTGTAGGTATCTAGACTAAAACCTGCTGCGTTCTGATGCGAGCTTAATTACACCGTATCGCTAACTACATTAAGTTGATATTTCCTTGAATACCTTAGCAGAGTGCGACTTCTGTACGTAAGAAATAGAACTTATTCAGTGGTTCCGTTAAAAAAATTAACTTAAATCACCAAGCTTCTTATATGTGGAGTCTAATGTACGGATATGCTGAAACCTCTCTTGAGATGAAGAGTTTGGTAAAACATTACTTATTCGTAGGGTAAAACTCTTTCTTGATTGGATATTTCTTATTTATCTGTAGTTTGACGTCTCAGTAATAAATGATTCTGTCAAAGTTTGACTGAATCAAATAACAAGTTTCATATGGGAAATTGGATTTTAATTTTATTTTGTTTTTATTATTTGTTGTTATAGCGGCATATATATATGAGATTTATACATTTTGTGAAAATTCCAAGTATATCAACCTATTACGGTTCATTAGATACAGCCCTGTGAGAGACAGACGGACGGACAATGGGTCTTTTAAGAGATAGGGAGATACGGATCTCTAAGACCTATTAGGCACATTGAATAAAACGCTGTTTTGTCTTACAAACTATTTTAATACCGAATGATCACGACACAACAGCATCATGTGAAAGGAAGGAAACAGCCTTTTAAAAATACGATTTAACCTTATCAACGACAATTATTACCTATCTTAGTTCATACAAAATAATTTCACTCATACCAAACGACTCTTACAACGCTCTTTAAAAATCGCGAACATCTGTCAAGAGATGATTATGATTTTTGAAAATAATTATGATTTTAAAAAGCCAACAAAACAAAAAATATACAGAATCACCTGTTGTGCAAAGCAACTTCTCTTCCTGTTCAACAATTTTTAAACACACAAAGGAAAGTCCAATATTTGTATACAGCCCACGCCATAAATATACAAGTATAAATTAATATTTTAAAGTATTATCCTGGATAGCCAAAATTGGACCAAATTCACAGTAGTGAGGATAGAAAAGGTCGCGCCAGACTTCATCATTGGGCAGGCAGGATGGTCTTCATGACCATGATGTCATCATGACTGAGGCAGAGAGAAGTGGGGGAAAGGACTTTACATATATTCTCAGAATAAAAAAAATAAAACGTTTCTATCTGAAAATCATCTTGCTGTTCCAGCCCTTTCTCCATATGTAATAGTGTCTCATTTAAATTAAATCACTCAATACGGTTTTATTGCATCCCGTGAGCCAATACTGAGTACATATGGAACGTTATCAATAAATATTGTAGGCAGTAATTTTGCTTAGTTCTTACTACACAAAAAGGTAGACAAATGTCAACTTAGTTTCAAAGATTCAAAGATTTATTTAGAAAATAGGCCTTTTCAGGTACTTTTTTCACATGATATCACATTTTAAATAATACGTATATTATATTCAAATTATTAACTATTGTTCAAAAGCTACAAACTCATAGCGTTTCGGAACCGACCAGTCTACCTGCGACACCACTGCGACCATGAAAACTGCAAAGTTTTCGAAAATTTAGGTGTAAAAATAATGTATTAAACGCGATAAATAAAGCCGTATTAAGTGATTTAATTTAAATGTATAACAATCGCGAAAACATTAGAAAACATAATAAAGTGTATCTATGAAACTAAACATTAATTTAAGCTAAAATCATCGTATATGTATAAAATATCTTCAATGCTGATCTAGGGCTGCTTCTCTTCCCGCGCAAGCCGTAGAAGCCGGCCGAGGGAATGGGCGAAGATCTAAGGAATCATGAATCATGTGGATAGGCGATGCGGCTAGCCATCCGTCGCTATTTTGATTTCGTTTTCCATTTATACGCCCACTAAGCGTGGTCTTTGGGAGTTTGGGACTTATGATCTAAGTCTCTGACTACCCCGCAAGGTATGAAGACGTGATCATAAGTATTTAGTTATATAATAAGGCTTTGAATTTGCTACCAATCTTGTTGATAAATAATAAAATGTGTCTATGTAACTGTTCATCCGGCCATTGCAGCCCGCTCTATATGTTACGCGTAAAAAACAAAATCCGCTTCGGTTTGTGTGGTTTCGCTCTCTGCCTCTGCCGCCGTGCCTGTTGCACAACACGCGTCCTCCTCTGAAACAACCAATACGGAATGAGATAGCTGAACATTGGAGTTTCTGAAAACATGCTATTTATTGTATTAGATAATAATTTCTATAAGATCGGTTTCATCTCAAGCTGAACGTTAGGTGCCAGTCAGACCAGTGCGATACATAGGGCGCACTGTAAGTTTCCGGAACTGGCCACTTACATAAACAATATTTAAAAATTTATTGCAACATTTGAAAATAGAACTCTTTGGCTGTAGAATGCAGTTTGTTTCATTTGACTGTCTTTTGTTTTTACCTTGTAGCGCCATTTAAAAATTGTGTGTCTGCATCAACATGGATTTAACTCGGGAAAATTTTCGTAGTATGATTTTCTACGATTTTATGTGTAATTTGACAGCTCAACAGAGCATCGCTCGGCTTGAAACAGCTTTTGGCAATGAAGCACCATGCAAGACAACTGTTTATAGCTGGTTTGCAGAATTCAAGCGTGGTCGTATCAATCTCAGTGACGAATCTCGCGATGGTCGGCCGTCCACCGCTGTGACCAACAAAAACATCGATGCTGTGCGCCGTATGATTGAAACAGACAGGCATGTGACCTACCATGAAATTCGCGCATCCTTAGAAATAGGCATGAGTCAAATACAATTAATCCTACACAAACATTTGGGTGTGAGAAAGCTGTGCTCGCGGTGGATCCCACACAACTTGACCGAGGCTCAAAAAACGGACCGCTTCACTTGGTGCAGTGCCATGCTTACCAGATTCAAGGAAGGTGCGTCAAATTTGGTGTGGGACATAGTAACAGGTGACGAAACATGGATTTATTGCTACGATCCCAAAACAAAGCAGCAATCGAGCGTATGGGTCTTTCAAGATGAGCCGAAACCAACCAAAGTGGCGCGCGTGAAAAGTGCATCTAAGCGGATGATTGCTTATTTTTTAATAAAACTGGACACGTGGCTACTGTTGCTTTAGAGAATCGTCGTACAGTGAATAGTGACTGGTACACGACCATTTGTTTGCCGGAAGTTATTGACGATTTCCGTAAAAATAACCGTAAACGCCGTATCATCCTGCACCACGACAATGCTAGTTCTCACACGGCCAGACAGACAAACGACTTTTTAAAGGCGAAAAATGTAGAACTCATGAGTCATCCTGCATACAGTCTCGACCTGGCACCTTGTGACTTTTTACTGTTCCCAAAAATTAAGAACCAATTACGCGGTCAACGATTTTCATCACCAGAAGAGGCTGTGGAGGAGTATGAAAAACACGTTTCAGAGGTCACCACAGAGGAGTGGCACAAAAGTTTTCAAAACTGGTTTCATCGAATGAAAAAGTGCATAGACGCCAAGGGAGATTATTTTGAAAAACAATAAATTAATTTTGTACCTTTAATAGTATTTTTTCATATTCATTCCGAAAACTTATAGTGCGCCCCACGTATGAGAACTAAAGACCGACCGATTTCTGTTTGGGCAAGTTCGGCAAATAAAATATTCACATGAAACATGGTACAAATAGGTGTTAAATATTGGTAGGTAACTTTATATGTTTAGCCAGAAATATGGCATGTAAATATTATTTGGAATTTATTTGGCAGAAAAATAGAGTTTCGGTTTCAGTATAATAAACAATGATCGGAATAGGTAGTGCAATTCAGAGTGTCTGACCTTTAATGTTATATTAATATGGACCCTGTGATGATCCAATGATTTTGATCTGACAAAATAAGTTTTTATTCCATTACTAGGCTACATTACTAGCTTTATATACTACTAAGTGGGATTTATATGCATATCCATATTAGGAAAACTTCACAAAATCCTGCAAAATTGCACTACCTACTCCGACCACTTGTAATAAATAGAACGAAACTTCGGCCTCAATTCGACACGCGCATTAATATTATCTTCATGTGAAAGTTGATTTTATAATATATATATACATATAACATGAGATACCATGAGTATATGTATCAAAAATATTGGAATTTAGTACACATATGAGTAATTGTTATTATTCACACATTTAAATATGATTCGGTTTCGGATTCCGCCGAAATTTAGAGCCGAACCGAAGGTTAATTTTTCAAATAAAAACGCTTTCTGGCTGTGTCGGCGCGTCGGTTAGGTTTTTGTTTGACCAGTTTCACAACAAAACATTAAAAGTGACCTAAACCTAACATCATGGATGATCATGAACACGATAAAGTGTTAACTATTGCAGGAAATCAATACAATCTCAAGTAACATATTACTCATAACACCTCATAAGGTGAAACAGATTATGATGATGATGATACTATAAACCAAATAGTCTTTACCTGAATACCAAATAATGAAAGCTATAAATGGGAAAGAACTAAACATGTAATAAAATGGCAGGCAATATCAAATGGCAGTACCAAAGTTTAATTTTTATATTTTTTGAACGAAAAAGGTAAGAAATGTTTAAAGTTAGGTATCAAAAAGTAGCAGTTCAGTAGTATAGTAGACAATACGAAGTTTTAACGTTACGGGATTGGTCCCGACGATTTAAGGTTAATTTGCCTTCGGTATGGAAACAGTTTGAGGCAAAGACATAAGTTAGAATTTTTTACTGGACGTCATCCCGTCATTATGGTGTAAAGGGGTATGGGAAGTTAACTGTTTTTCACGCAAAGCATATCAGACACATTGTACGTAGACAAACTTGCAGCCAGGCTGTCTTAAAACATTGAGATGTTAAAAAATGGAAATGAAGTGACAGTAAAGTGGACAGAGTATGATCTTAAAAGATGTGAGTTCGAATCTTGTGCAGCATTACTTCTACATCAGGTCATCTATTTTGATGCTAGATAGTCATTATGAGAAAAGAGGTAGATCATATGTCTATATCTTAGTATATATGCCACATCTGTTATCATGCCCCGAATGTCCCACCTCTTGTACGAGAGAGGATTTGGCGAAAGCCACGGATGCGGCTGTAAAGGTTGCATCATTCTGGGCAAGATTCATTTAATCGTTTGGACCATTGACACGATAGAAGAAGAAGAAGTATACATCTTGCTAGTAGAAGGCCTAGAAGAAGTGATCTGCTTATCACTTTATTAATCATCATCATCATCAGGTCCTTTTTAGTCTCCACTGCAGGAGCACGACCCTCTCTGTACTACTAGGGCCATACTTGGCCAGAGCAGCCAGAGGACTCGGCCTACACTCTCGACGCTGGCCAGACGGGTTGGAGAGGTCTCTTAGATGTATAAGCTCTGTTTAGCTTGTATTTCCTAAGTCGCCTTCTACGACATCCACGGGAAGACTTGGAGTGGTCCTATTCTACTCTGCCGGATACCACACGGCTATTGCTACTTTATTAATACATATTGAAAATATTTTTTGCTTGTGAATAGAATATACTATAATGTAGGATCTAAATTCAGATACGGCACCGCGCAGTGTACGCCTATCGACAACTGCCACGTCATACATACATACATGCATTACATTGCAAACTGGTTTTGATAACCCATACAAATGATTTTTACTTTAACAATGGAGAATGTTCGTGGGTGTGCAAATTTATTTCAAATTGAATACCATAAATGTATATGTATCAAAAAATATCAAGTACGATGTTACACCATTTCGAAAACCCTCGCTCCGCGATTGCCGCATGGCGTATCTACACTAGAACCGCTTTTACGCGTACATCGCAAGCAGCCGTTGCCCTTCGTTTAAATCTATAGAGATAAAATAATCCTTATGTCTATGTTTAAACCAGAACTTATGGGAGCATGTGATGTCAAACTGCGCATTGTTCTAAGACTACAGAAGTCTTACAAATTCCATAATAAAGAAAATAATATCATTCATCATAAGTTATATCTAAATATTTTTAGACACATTTATTTCTATTTTCATAGAGAATACAGACAGTTCAACATTAAATTTAGTGAACATTCTCTAGCTTTCTTTTTAGCCGTCAATAAAACGTAAAAGACAAGCCTCAATGACATTGCTGGATGTGAATCCTACATTAGGAAAACATTAAAAAAAATTATCAACTTACCACTATACACAACAATTGTCTTATTTAATTTGTGGAGTGTGACCTGTAATGAAATACAACAATGTTAATTCGACGTATGTAAGTATTCTGTTCCATTATGCCAAATTGAAATATGCTCTATGATGTTGTATAAACTTACTGGTGACAAAGCTGTTTCCCTAAATTTCTTCAGGTACAACTTCAAGGGTTCCACATAGTTGTCGAACCCCAATGCATTCATTGCAAACAGGACATCTTCTCCGTTGATGGTTTTCCGTTTCTCTACCTGACATCTGTCACTGGCCTCACTTGTGACAAACGAAATAAATTCGGATATGCACTCTTGAACGCATTCTCTTGCATCCTTTGCTATCTGAAAATATGATATAAAAACTAAAGCCATGTAATTCCCCCTACTGACTTAATTTTTTTTTTTCAGAAATATTGTAATTTATAGGGTTGCCAGTCTTAAATGGAACTGAGCAGGACACCTGGCTAGAAGGAACGATGGTAGGTGGAGTAAAGCTGTCACTGAGTGGTATCCCAGAAATGGGAAACGTAGTGTTGGGCATCCGACCGCTAGGTTGGTCGATGAAGCAGATTGCTGGTAAGAACAGGATTGAGAAGGCTAATGATAAAGAAGAATGGCGCAGACAAAAGGAGGCTTGTACCCAGCAGTGGGTCGTGGAAAGCTGACGATGATGATAGTGATTATATATAGAAGCATCTCATGGGAACATACAAGAATTTCTAGATAAGTCTTTATCCCTCACAGGATAATTTTTTTTATGATATTTTTATTATCACCTGAAATTTTCAATACAAATATAGTAGTGCATCAGTCATGTTTGCAGATGCTGGCATCAATTATTTCTATGCCGTCATTAACAAAAAGTCAGCCTTGATGGTGGGGATGGAGCCTCCAACAGATTTCTATGGCTCATAGACGAGAGGATGGATGCTGACGTTTATAAGAGACATATATAGAAAACATTTTCATAGAAAATGTATGGTGGATTTGTACGATGTTTGTGGTCAAAGGGTTAATAACTCTATCACTAAACTTTCAAATTTATGTTATTACCTTTCCATTCTCAGGAATGGCTCTCTTCATAATTTTGGCAATGTTGGCTATGGGGAGAAACCGGTCCTGTTCCCGCAATGGTACATTTTTGCATACCACACCACAATTGGAATCAGAATTGTTCTCCTCCTCTGTAAACATTTATAAAAATAATAAAATGCTACTTAATTCTGTTTTGTCTTTCTTGCCGGTATATTCCGGCAAGAAAGACAAAACAGAATTAAGTAGCCCTGAATATTATCTGTCCCAAATTGATAAAAATTAGTTGTCTGTAAAGTCGGTTTACTGATGATAATTTTACGACGAAAAACTGTGGAAGGTGGGGAGATAGATGCTAAACAAGTCGAATGCTTATGATAGATATGTCACAAGCTTAAGCCAATTGTGCTTCTCTATCACTTGTTCCGCGCTCTCGCTTGCATGCGGAATGTGACACTTTTTCATGCAGTTCAGCAGGTGTTAATTGAGTTATAACATGTGATCATATCAAAAAAAATACAAGAGCCAGACACTAAATAATAATGATGAATTTAAAGCTGAATGAGTAAGTTACAATTACTACTATATCAAAGGTACATGATCAGCTCATATCTGGAACTTTCCATACTTGAAACAACATTAAAAATAAAATAATAATTAAACTATGATTTATATTTTGCTGCTTTCACTTTTACTAATTTTCTATTACTAATATAAAAGGTATATTTGATTTAACAGCAGTAATCATCAAAACCCTTGATTAGGTTATCCAGAAGTCGAGGTTATTGACTTACCTAGAACGTCGTCGGAATGTACAACGTAAGTCTCGTCCTCGACCAGAAAGCTATTGTCCAATCTCACCAGATCATTGCCAAGCTCCTCGTTATCCATTATTGCACATATAAATTAGAACAAGGCAAATGACACGAAGATATAAGTGGTATGAAGGATGCTAGGATTAAAACTTTAAACACAGGCTCATACACAGAATAGCAATATTATAACAACTTCCAAATCTTTTTATGATGGTGCAATGATTTTGTAAGAAAATCAATTGAGACAAATATTGAACAAAATTTGTCTCGCTTTTCCTCAGCGTTGTTCACTGATAAACCAAAGAAAATAATTCTCTCTGACGAGAGCTGTTGACAAAGTACCTGTCAAAGTCAGTCAATAAAAATAATACATCGTAGCAGTGCTGCCACTAGCCATTCATTGCGGTGCCATACACAGAAGATAAAATTGCCAAAGTTGAACAAAAAATACGTGAAAAAATTCCGTACCGTGTGTCAATTTATTATTGCAAGAAGCCGCCGCCGAAGCTGAACTCAAACTCTCATGGGTAGAAAAAAATTATAATCTGGCTATACTAATACGTCAATCGGTTTTTTTTTTCCTAAGGTTTTTTTCATAAATAGCACTCAGAGCGATATTTTCATTCAAAAACGCCTAGAAGACAAGTGTCACATTTTCAAAAATAGTACCCCAGATCAACAGGATGTGAGGGACAGGAGTGCTATTTTTGAGACGGCGCGCAAGCCACCAATACCGTCTATAAATCTTTCTCTTTATATTTATTCATTCATAAACTTCCTTCAAATAACAAAAATAAACTATTGTAAAACTGCAAAGCAGTTTAACGGTCAATAATACACTTTTATATCTGTTTGCTGCTATTCCCGCGCAAATCATGCAGCGACTCAATTTGAACAATTTTTCGATTACACATTATTTCGTATTGAACATCTTGAATGAAAAATCGAGTAAATTCTTGTGATTATTAATAGTACAGAACCGTAACATAACCATTGCGACGCCAGCGCCACACACGAACCTACAGTGCGTCCGCTGTTTTGTCCACAGTTTTTTTAGCACTCACACACACGTCTCGCAATGACGAAGGTACAGCAAAAAGATGCAAAAACTACGCATCAAAAGTGAAAAATAAGATGGAGTTATACTTTCAGTCAGTATGTACCGTTTTTGTCGTTGTTTTCAAGTATGCATGATGTTTTGACTCGGGGACGTTTTGTATGAGACTGTGTATCTACCATTATATTTAATCGAAGGCTGGATTGCAAGAAATATTTTTGCTGGCCGATATATTCGTGATACGTAATTAGACAGAACCACAAGTAAACATGGCTTTATTCAGCTAAAATTCTACATATTATAATCATTGACACAAATAGAATAATGACAATAAAGCTGTGCGTGCACTGGACCGGAATCGAAGCGGACGGAGCGGCCGGAGCGGCCGGATTTTCAAAATGCCGGTGGAGTGCGTTCACTGCATTCGGATTCCGGACCGGAATTTTTACAGTGTTGCCAGGGCCCTTGAGTCAAAAGTTACGTTTCGTTTCCTGAAATGTTACATTTTTGCAGCAAAAGTTACAATATTGTAATTTTTTTAATTTACGTGTTTTTGGGGTCGGAGTATAACCCTCCACACAGCGCTATCCTATAAAGTGGTCACTAACATATAGCATAACGCTTTGCTATATTTACCGGCGGTGACTTTTGTTTATAATAATAGAGATAGAGAAGATACCACCTAAACCTGTACCAATCTGCCCTGTCCCATTATTATGTCTGTGTCATATTTAAGTCTGCCTTTACCAAAACACAAAAAAAATATTCTAAGATCTAGATCATCACGATGTCTATACCTTACTGGGTAATCATTACTCTGGCTGGAGTGAGAAAGATATGGGTGCATAATATGAACTCTAAAAGACTCCTCTATGGAGAGTTTCATACCTTATATGCTGATATATTAAAAGATGAAGGTAGATTCTTTGGGAATTGAAGAAAATTTTTTTTGAACTTCACTTTATTTTTGAACCTTATATTTTATTTTACTACTTTTTCGGCATGATTAATATACATATCCGTACCAAATTACAGCTTTTTAGTACTTATAGTCTATGAGTAAAACCACGGACGGACAGACGGACGGACTGACAGACATGGCGAAACTGTAAGGGTTCACTATTTACTACGGAACTCTGGAAATTGGTTGACTCTAAAGTCAGTTTACGGCCAATAATTTTACGTGATAACGGGGAGAGATAGATGCGTGATAGACACTACTACTACTCCTGCTGCTGCTGCTGTTGCTGGTCTGGAACGTGACATTTTTCGTGCGTGCAGCCAATGTTCATTAATTTATATCTTTGTTTTTAATGTCAGTATTTTCATCACTCTGTATTTTCGTCTTACTCATTCACGACATATGTAATTGAGGAAGACTACAATGAATGACTAGCTAATGAATTTAAAAGTTATGGATGATCTTAATCGAATTCCTACGAAATGAGGTTTCTACCATTATCTGTTATTCATAATAATATTCCAATATAAAAAGTTCTACCATAAGGGGTAGATCTTCTTATGAACGGCAACACTGACGACTGCCGATGCCAGTGACGTCACCGGCAGAAATTCCGGTCTTCGGCACGGAAATGCCGATGCAGTGCACGCAGCGCCATTCAAATCCATACAAAGCAACAAATCCGTCCACTCCGTCCGCTTCGATTCCGGTCCAGTGCACGCACAGCTTAAACATCCCATGGTAACATACCATAGAGATACACATCATTCACCCCCTCCTAAGATGTATGGTAATCCTCCAGGTAGGCAGGTGAACGCCTGATGCGTGTCGAGCGACGAACGTCGGGTTGAGGTGTGCCTGCAGACCGTGTCTCTTCTGCCATTGCTTCCCCGGAGTCGTTTACAGGTATAGATGGTTCTTCGACCTCACGATCAGGAAGATCATCATCGTCATCAGAGGATATGGACACATATTCGTCATCTGAGGGAAATGGTGCCAGGTGTCTATTCGATATTGTGCCTTCTCTTCCATCAGGATATCTTACATGAGAATAGGTTGGGTTACTTTGAAGAAGATGCCCTTCTTCAACAATAGGGTCATATTTAGAATGACGCACACTCCTTTTTATTAGAATGGGTCCTGGAGTAGTCAGCCAAGTGGGTAAAGATACCCCATTTGGACTCCTTCGAGGGTGGCTGAACATTCTCTCATGAGGAGTAGCGTTTGTAAATGTACACAACAACGACCGTATTGAATGTAATCCTAAAGATAGGACTTTTTCCCAGTCAGCTATCTCCAGATTTCTGGATTTCAGACTTAATTGGATCGTTCTCCACAAAGTAAAGTTAAGACGTTCAACTTGCCCGTTGCCCTCAGGATTGTAAGGAGTGGTCCGGCTACAAGCAATTCGACAGACACGAGGTACTGGGTAAGTTCTTGCGACAAAAACGAAGTTCCTCTGTCCGAATGAATATACATAGGTGTGCCAAATATATAAAATATTTCATTCAAACAGTTAATAACTGTGCTTGACGTCATGTCTTTACACGCAAAAGCAAAAGGGAAGCGACTATATTCGTCAATAATCGTTAGTATATATTTATTTCTCGACTTTGACGGGAGTGGTCCTTTAAAATCAATATTAAGGCGTTCTAAGGGAGCAGTTGCTTTAATAAGCTGTCCGTTTGTATTTGCATAACGGGGCTTAATTTCGGCGCAAATTTTACAATTGGCAGTCATTTGTCGAATGTCATTAATTGAATACGGAAGGTTTTTCGATCGTACCCAGTGATTCATGCGTACTATTCCAGGATGACACAGATTATCATGTATGGTTTTAAGATTGTTTATGTTGATATGCGCACAAACTCTGGTTAATGCATCGGCCCAGGCCGATAAATTATGTCGTACTTAAAACAAGACATTTCTAGCCTCCAACGTTCAATCTTTTCATTCTTTATTTTACTCGAATGGACTTGGTTAAACATAAAGGCTACCGACTGTTGGTCTGTTATTAAAAGAAAGTACCTGCCAATCAGATAGTGGCGCCATTTGCGCAAAGCTTCAACTATCGCCGCAGCTTCTTTTTCAATTGAAGATTGTCGCCTTTCTGATTCATTCAAGGAACGTGAGAAGTATGCTACAGGCTGCCCTTTCTGAGAAAGAGAAGCAGCAAGGGCATTCTCTGAAGCGTCAGTTTCGACCGTAAACATTGCATTTTCCTCAATAGCAGCCAGTGATGATTTTGCTATGTCAGCTTTCATTTCTTTAAATGTATTCATTGCGATGTCAGAGAGAGGGAAATTAGTGATAGAAAGTAGCGGTTTGATTCTTTCCGAGAAGTTTTGTAACCATTTCGAGTAGTGAGCGAAAAGTCCTAAAGTTCTTTTTAACGAAGCCGCATTCTCGGGTGCAGGTAAGTCGAGCAGGGGTTTCAACCGGTTTTCGTCTGGACAAATAGTATTATTCTTTATAGTATAACCAAGAAGGTTGATAGTTTCTTTGTTAAATACGCATTTGTTTTCGCTCAATGTCAGATTGTACTTGGCGGCAGCATCCTTGAACTTAGACAAATTAATGTCATGTTCTTCTTCGTCTTTCCACATACAGTGACGTCATCTGGATAAGCAAACGTGCCGCTTAAGTGCTCTTCTTCTATTATATAGCTTAGGGTACGCTGGAAAGCTGCAACACCATTAGTTACTCCGAACGGAATTCTTGTAAATTCATACAGTTTTCCATTAGCTTCAAAAGCGGTGAAAATGCGTTCTTTTTTTATTATAGGTACCTGATGATACGCACTTTTCAAGTCGATTTGACTAAAATAGTTATATTTGGCTGCTTTCGCTACAATCGATTCTATCCTGGGTAATGGAAAAGCATCCAATTCTGTGTATTTGTTTATGGTTTGAGAATAATCTACAACCATTCTCTTCTTGTATAGACCTCCACCGGCAATTAGGACTTGTGCTCGCCAGGGTGAGATACTGGGTTCAATTATTCCCGCTTCAAGCAGCTTAGACACCTCTGTTTTTATAAAGCGCTCGTCTTCGGCATTATGTCGCCTAGACCGGACTGCGATTGGTTTTAGTTGCGGAGAGAGGTTGGTAAATAAGGATACTGGTGGTACTGATGCTTCCATCACGTTACAGATTCGTAACGGTTCCTGAGTACCTCCGAACTCCAGTTCCAGTGAGGAGTGGTTTTTGAGAATATCGTGACCGATAATAGCATCTGCGCATAAATTGTTGACAATGAGAAGGGGTTGGTGTTTGTACTGATATTTCCCAAGTTGAATATTGACATAACAGATACCTTGGACGTAAGATACGTGGCTCAGGGAAGCCAATGTGATAGTTTGGTTGCTTGGTTTTATCTTAAGTCTCAGTATTTCAACCAAACTCTTATTTATGAAACTAACGGAGCTTCCAGTGTCTATGAGAGCTTCTGCTGTGAAACCGTTGATGCTAATTGGTGAGGTAGCCTTCCTCAAACTACTGGGAGAAGCGGCGGAAATTGCAGACAGTGCGCCATCATACTGAATATTGTCATCAGTGACTGCATTGGCTCTTTGTGGTTGTTTTGACCGACAAACATTGGCAAAATGACCCTTTTTTGAACAAACTTGGCAGGTTTCGTTAGCTGCAGGACATTTAATACGCTGGTGTACATTTCCACCACAAAAGAAGCAGCGTCGTTTTGAATTTTGATAAAGGTTGGGCGATGCAGCTGCTATTTTATTGGTGACACCAGATTCAGGCAAGGCGTTGAGATTCAGAGACGTATTAGTGTTTCCCAATGTTTGTGCATTTATTCCTGCATCTTCAAGAGAAATTGCGAGATTAACAGCTTCTTCTAAACTTAGATTTAATTTTTCTAGTAGTCTCTCCCTTATCTTTTGAGAATTGATACCTGCGATGAACGTGCCGCGCATAGATTCGTTTTGATGCTCCTCCGCCGAAACTTCCGTAAAATGACACTCGAGAGCGAGCAGCTTTAGTGCCTGAATGTATTCTTTCACCGTTTCGTCAGTTCTCTGTTTACGTGTTGATAGCATGTGCCTGGCAAGTATTTCGTTTTTAGGTTTCACAAATATTTTCTCCAGAACGGCGATGGCTTCTTTATACGTCTTACATGCTCGAATATATGAAAATATCGTTGGAGAGATATGATTAACTAAAAGATTCAATTTCATGGAATCCTTGGCTTCTGGGGCACATTCTTCAGTTAAGAAATTGTTAAAAGTGAAATACCAGTGCGTCCATTTCAAATCCGAGCCGGCGCCGCTTGGTTCTTCATCAAATCGTTCGGGGCGAAGATAGCGTGACATATTAGCGATACTTGGCTTTTCAGATTTTGTTTCGTTACCCATGTAGCAGATTATATTACTTTATTCGATAAACAATTTAGCTGAATAAATTGATACGTAATTAGACAGAACCACAAGTAAACATGGCTTTATTCAGCTAAAATTCTACATATTATAATCATTGACACAAATAGAATAATGACAATAAACATCCCATGGTAACATACCATAGAGATACACATCAATTCGTTTAAGTTAGCATAGGCATATACGTTTACTTTGAAAAAACCGGCCACGTGCGAGTCGGACTCGCGCCGGAAGGGTTCTGTACCATCCTAATCCTAACTAATAATATAAATGCCAAAGTGAGTATATTTGTTTGTTTGTTACGCTTTCACGCCGTCACTACTGAACCGATCATCATGAAATTTTACATACAAGTTCTCTGGAGTACGGAGAAGGACATAGGCTACCTCTTATCCCGGGAAAAAGTACTATTCCCGAGGGATCGACATTGACGCGGGCGGAGCCGAGGGCGAAAGCTAGTCATATAATAAGTTTCAAATTATTATTAAATGATGCTACTAAAAATGTATACTTTTTGCAATTTTACTTTATCTATACTATAAAACGTTGTTAGGTACCAAATTTCAAAATTCTGAGTTCACGGGAAGTACCCTGTGGGTTATGATTCCCTTGTGAATCTCTAAAATTTGCGGCATAAGGGCCATTTTTTCACAACTCCAAGGGACAGTAGACCTGAGTATTTAATATGAATTTCAGTTTGATACCTCTACGCGTTCCTAATTAAAAGAATCTTGACCGACAGACAGACAGACAAATAACAAAGTGATCCTATAAGGGTTCCGTTTTTGCCTTTTGAGGTATGGAACTAAAAAAATGCAAATTTTAAATTTCATTTATTCCTTGTTTTCATGGTTATAGGAGATCTTATAAATTATTTTCGAAACTTCGGCATTTGTAAACGAACGATTTTTCCATACAAAAATTGCTCGAATACGAGTGTCATACTTTTAATAAAAGTACCAACTGCCTCCGTGGTCCAGTGGTTAAGGCGTTTGCCTGTTGACCCGGGGGTTGTGGGTTCGATTCCCACCGGAAGCATACTTTGTTTAGTTGTTTCCAGTTTGGTTAGGACATTGCAGGCTTGAATCACCTGATTGTCTGATAATAAAGATGATTCCGTGCTTCGGAAGGCACGTTAAGCCTGTGGTCCCGGCTGCCATCTGGTAGTCGTTAAAGGAACCACGTTAGAGGGCGAGAGGCGGTTCCGAAGAACTCTGACACCAGGGTGTGCATGGTCGATTGATCGTAACACCTACTCGAAATGATGATGAATAAAAGTACCTCTGTGTAAGCACGATGTCGCCGCTTCGCAGTAGCAGATGTTGGCAGATTTTTGCCAGTGTCAGGCAGATTCACTAATTTTGAGATGGTCACCCTGATCCTAGGTTCATTTGGTTCAAAACTGGTAACACTATATAGTACGTTTCAACTTTCAACAATGTAGGTTGTTGAAAAATCCACATTTTACAGTATTTTCCATGATTTAAATAGAAATACAGTTTCTTGCCGACAAAAAAACATTTCGAAGAACGTTTTTGATCACTTTAAAACAATACTTGTATGTTACAAAAGTGTATGTAAGGTTAAGCGAGGTTTGGGGTCACCATTCTTCAACGTTTGCGTTTTTCCCACAATATTGTTATTTTGGTGAATTACAATGGGTGTTCCAAAGTTCTTTAGATACACCAGTGAAAGATATCCTTGCCTAAATGAGTTGGTCAAGCAGTATCAGGTAAAATCATTACATTTCTTCGTTTTACCCACTTACTATTTCAGCCATGTAAATAAATATTATTTTTCAGTATACAATGAATATGTTTGTTTATTATCTTTAGCTGATATGGAAATTATAAAGAAATTGATAGCTTATAAAAGCGTTATCAAAATAGTATTCATAATAACTAGTTTTATCCACTAATGTTCTGTGGCATGTCTGAACCAAAATTAATTTGTAATAACAACTTTTTGCAACAAGTCTTAGTTACATAATGGTAC
This sequence comes from Elegia similella, assembly GCA_947532085.1. NCBI lineage: Eukaryota > Metazoa > Arthropoda > Insecta > Lepidoptera > Pyralidae > Elegia > Elegia similella. The sequence continues at coordinate 24,833,703 of OX383930.1, forward strand.
AACACCATTTGACATGTAAACAAAAACATTTCATTACTAAGTTACAAAAATAATGTTGCTCCAAATAAGTGGTTTGACATAATATACATACACATATATGTATTATGTATTGACTTGGAATGTTTGTGATGTAATTATGAAATTGCACACTCCACCATCTGGAGACTATTAGATGATAGACTTTAAAGCAACATTTTACTAATGGACAATTATAATAGCTATACATGTCTGTTAGTCAAAGCATCTATTAACCTGTCAATTGTGGAAACGCAGATACAATGGAGTTTTAATTGTTATACGGCCAGATCAAGCCTTGGGTAGCTGAGGGACTGTGTACCTTGGGTAGGTGGGGTGTGCAAAATCACATTTAATGCCCTTATACAATACCTGTATGTTATACATATAATTATTATTGTGAATATGTTTAGGGTAAAAATTTCCAATAAAGACGGTGGAATTAAGGGATGAAATGAGGAGGGGATGAGGGGAGACTAGTATTAACCCCCTACACAACCCCCACCCTGCAGAAACAAATACAAAGATACAGCAATTTAAAAGCTCACCTGTTACATGCTATATTACGCACATGATTATCGCGGTCGAATATCCTAACATGTCATACTAATGGTTTCACAATTTTATTGCTGATAAACCAGGACAGATATGTAATGAAAACCCTGTCAAAACCATGAAGGGGTGATTCAGCCCATCGATATGGACTATTCCTATGGGATCAAAACTGGGAGCTCAAAATGGACATTTCCAAACAAAAATGTTCAAACCAAAGGTCAATTTATATGGGCATTATATGGGCGAAAAGAGTTTCTTTTGGCGTCTTCTTCTCTGCAGTGGTTGGTTCCAAAACGCTAGTAGTTTGTAGCTTTTGAACAATAATTTTAAAATTTTAATATAATATAACAAGTATTTAAAATGTGAATTGATGTGGAAAAAGTGCCTGAAAAAGCCTATTTTCTGAATAAATCTTGGAATTTTTGAATCATGACAAAAAGTTTTAAATATCTTAGCATTGGTCCCATAGGAAAAGTTGTTTCTATTGATGGACTGAATCACACCGTCAAGGATTGGACAGGGTTATCTTTACATTTTGTATATAGGGTACATGGGACTTACCTGTTTCACTTATCTAAATACTAACTAAATAGCTCAACTTTACAGTTGTCATGGCCCCAGGCTGAATGATATAATTTTTCTACAGATACCAGACTTTGATAACATGTACCTGGACATGAACGGTATCATCCACAACTGCTCCCACCCAGATGACTCCAACCCCCACTTCCGTATAACAGAGGAGAAGATCTTTCAAGATGTATTCCATTACATCAGCATTCTCTTCCAAATCATCAAGCCTAAGAAGCTGTTCTTCATGGCTATTGACGGAGTCGCACCAAGGGCTAAAATGAACCAGCAAAGAGGAAGAAGGTATATATACATAAATTTATTAAGTTAGAGAAAATTTGATGATGGTTCACATGGTTGACTTTTTCTGATTGTTTACTAACTACTGGGAATATTATACATTATCATTACAGCAGTGCTTTATAAATAGTTACTTATAATGGTAATCTATATGTGTACATCACGTCACATATGTCGTCTTTTTCCCTTGCGAGGTAGACAGAGCCTAGGCCTATGAGACCTAATAGCCATGTTTAGCATATTGCCACCATCATGCTAAACATCCCACTTGTCACACCCACACGTTAAGACCACATGTGTGTGTGAAAAACAGAATTGAAATAGCGATGGGTTGTTAGCCCCATCACCTATTAACATGGTTCCACAGGCATTTGACAATTCCCTTTCTTCGCCTTGAAGCTGCTGGGTACATTCTTCGTTTTTCTTTTCTCCCAGACCAGCATAGAAGATATATGTATGATCCTAATATAAAATATAGTATTGTTGAGTTAGTATCCCACGATGCAATCTCACAACTTACTGTGGGGCTAGTTCAATCTGTATGATTTGTCCTTATATATTCATTTGACAACAAGTAACTTAAAAGTTCCAGACCCTACATCTGTTAAAATTATATTTCAATTCTATATATGTTTTTTTGTTAACAGATTCAGATCAGCCAGGGAGGCTGAAAAGCTGGAGGAAGAAGCAGTAGCCAAGGGTAAAGTATTAAGATAATGATATTTCACAATGGTTTTTAATGTAATAATAATAAATGATGTCTCCATTCACTTAGTGAGGCTACAGTTGTCTCATGGTCACTTCTATTGCTTTCAGCAAGTAATCCATCTTCCATCTATTACTAAAGCTACATACATACATACTATCACGTCTTTTTCCCTTGCGGGGTAGACAGAGCCTGGGTCTATAAAATCACCAACATGTTAAGGCCACACTTAGTATGTTGGTGGGCATAAGGTGGAAAACGGAATCAAAATAGTGATGGGTTGCTAGCCGCATCGCCTATAAACATGATTCCTTAGATTTTTGCCCATTACCTCGATCGGCTTTTACGATGTGCGCGGGAAGAGAAGCAGCTACTAAAGCTATGATGTATTTATTTTAAATTACTTGCAGGAGAGACACTACCCAAGGAGAAGCGTTTTGATAGCAACTGCATTACGCCCGGGACGGTGTTCATGGCCCGTCTTCACGAGCAGCTCAGATACTTCGTCAAGATGAAGATGTCTACAGACCCACTGTGGTCTAAAGTCAAAGTGATACTCTCGGGGCATGAGGTGAGATTGACATAATCATTCATCCATCATCATCAAGTGTTTTTAGGTTGAATCTTCAACTTTGAAGTGTTGGAGCTCAGGGTTTGCTATTAAGGCAGCTTTAATGGTATAATATGATTTGGCAAAAGTTCCGGGCTGCTGCCTACTTGTTTCTAAGCTATGGAGTTACCCAAGGAATGTATATAAAAATTAAGAACCCCTGTGAAAACAAATGTACTAGTATTTGGCAAATACTAGTACATTTGTTTTCACAGGGGTTCTTATGTTTTATATACATTGGCAAATACTATTTGCCAGCACCAGGAATCGAACTCAATGCCCCTCGTGTAATATTGCGCATAGGAGGCCTTCCAATACGTAGAATCGGTATTACTGCGATGGCTATTCCAAAAAATATTATAAGTTGACTCTCACTAGCCTGGCTTTGTTTTACAATTCCTGATATTGGCTTTACTTTGTCGTTAGTACTTATTAATAAATATACTTATTCGAATGACTAAGCTTAACCATTTCCGTCCGATAAGATATGCTTAACATAACCTAATATACTCAACTTCAAAGTTACACACTGTTACAATTTATCTGTAACCACGGCTCCGCTCGCAAGGAATGGCTATCCCTCGGGTACACAATTTTTTCCTGGGTAAAAGGTATCCTATGTCCTTCCCCTCGCCTCAAGCTTCGCCATACCAAATTTAATTATAATCGGTTCTGTCTCTGTGTTCGGAGATGATTCAAACAACCAAGTTGAGATGAATGTACTTTATTAATTACATGGTATATCTCACATAGTATGGATTACACCACTACAAAAGGTAACAGACAGACAGAGTTACTTTCGCATTTATCATATTTTTTACACTAATATTATAAAGAAGAAAGATTTTATTGTTTGCATCGAATAGGCTTCGAAACTACTGGACTGACTTGAATTTTTTTTAAACAATACAATCCTACATTATGCCCGTTGAACATAGGCTATAGAAATAAGTACCTATATCTACCCGTGCGAAGCTGGGACGGACCGCTAGTTATAAATATTATGAATTATGAATATTGCCATATTTCGTGGCACAACACGTCATCCTGCGACACGTGGGTTCCCGGGTCGATCCCCGGCCAGGTCAAGATGGAAAACGATCTTTTTCAGATTGACCTGGGTCTTGGATGTTTATCGTTATAAGTATCTATTATAAAATATAGTATCATTAAGTTAGTATCCTTCGACACAAGTTCACAACTTACTGTGGGGCTAGCTCAATCTTTGTGATTGACCTCTGATGTATTTATTTACCTATTGCAACTTTTCAGACCCCTGGTGAAGGCGAGCACAAGATAATGGATTACATCAGATGGGCGCGCTCGCAGCCGGATTACGACCCTAACACTCGGCACTGCTTATATGGACTAGACGCCGATCTCATCATGTTGGGAATGTGCACACATGAGCCGCATTTCGCGCTGCTGAGAGAGGAAGTAGGAAATTGACCCTTATGTTGTATTAATAACATACATACATAGTATCACGTCTTTTTCCCTTGCGGGGTAGACAGAGCCCAGGTCTATAAGACCCTATGGCCACATTTAGCATATTGGTGGACATTAGCTGGAAAAAGGAATCCTAAAAGTGATGGGTTGCTAGCCGCATCGCCTAATGATATGATTCCTCTGATTTCCGCCCACTCCCTCGATCGCCTTTTACGATCTGCGCGGGAAGAGAAGCAGCTGGCGCATTCTACGTTTTTTTCTTTTCTCCCAGACCAGCATGGAAGAATTGTATTAATAAGTCTTAGAAATAAATAAACTACATTAGATGGGTGCACCCGACTATCAAAACTCGGCATAATATATATGGTCAATTAAATTAAGCGCTTTAGAAGCAAAAAAAAATTGACACGGTAGTTTTTGAGATATTTGGACCTGAACATTTAGAAAAACAGACGAAATAAACACCCTATGTACAAATAAACACTTTCTTGGCCAACAACTTTTAACAATTATCAACTATGGATACTAAGTCACTAACGTCTACAATCGAAACAGCTGATTTATTGATTTTAATAAAAAAAGTATATTGTATGAATAAGCTAGCGTGTTGATTTCTTAAAGTTTGCTACTTAGCTCTTCGACCGGCTTTGACCTATGAGAGCCCTTAAAATATTTGCGCTTAATTTAAATTGACTTGTATATGGGTTTGATGCCAATGACGTTGAGCCTCTCCATGAATAATGTATGAGCAGTACTTCGTATTACTACGAGAAAAGGAAGTAAAAAGGAACTTAACATCATAGGGATAAAATTTAAATTAGGTGCGATACTAGATAGAAGTATGTGCGATTTTAGGTGGGAACCAAAGGGACACTAGGTTTCATTAAGCTGTATCCTGCACTAAAAGTAAGTAAGTGGAGCTTACTACCAATTTGGGCCAACTGAAATGTTACCACTCGATCCCAATGTAGGCCAAATATTTTTTGTTTTTCGTGTGTGCAAGTGGCCAACACTGGTGTCAGATCTTTCAAGCTGCCTAAAGGCATGTGACATAGCTTAACGACTGCATTCAATGATTATGGCTTAACGTACCCTCCGAAGCACGGAAGAGCTAGATATATTTTTATGCCCACCCATCCATTTGGACACTGCGCCCGGGTTGCTTATCATGCGTAAGCTATTCAAATAAAATTTGTCCTATCAATCCTAATGTAGGCCAAATAAAATGCGACCTGTCATATGTGATACATTGCGTTATTTCTCAGGTAAAATTCGGCAAAACAACTCAACGTGCGACCAGTCCAGAAGAAACGAACTTCTACCTCCTACACTTGACACTCCTCAGGGAGTACCTAGAACAGGAGTTCATAACAATAAAAGACAAGCTGCCATTCCCATTCGACATAGAGAAGATAGTGGACGACTGGGTGCTGATGGGCTTTTTAGTGGGCAACGACTTCATTCCCAACTTGCCCAATATGCATATAAATAATGATGCGTTACCGCTCTTGTACCAGACGTACATGACTGTACTGCCCACGTTAGATGGTAAGTGTTCATTATCAATATTTTAAGTATAACATTTTTATTCCAAAATTATCTAGGTTTCTTTACTCAAAATCTATATCCATACTAATATTATAAATGCGAAAGTAACTCTGTCTGTCACCTATTCACACTTCAACCAGTAAACCAATTTGGATGAAATTTGGTATGGAGGTAGTTTGTGGCCCAGGAACGTAAATTCTACTGTTCCCGAGGGATCGAAGAAACGCGGACGGAGTCGCGGGCAATAGCTAGTTGTCAATATTTTAAGTAACATGGTTATTCTAAAATGCTCTAGGTTTCTTTACTTAAAATCCATATCCATACTGATATTAAAAATACGAAAGTAACTGTCTGTTTGTCACCTTTTCACGCTTCAACCATTGAATTGAACCAATTTGGCCCGGGGAAGGACATAGAGTACCTTTCATTCCGGGAAATTCTACTGTTCCCGTGGGATCGACATTAACGCGGGCGAACCAGCGGACAATAGCTAGTATTCCATATAAACATTTAAACAGCTTGCACATCTTTTGTTGTGTGGGGTGATTCAAAATGTGCCAAACGTGTTAAGAGATGACTTATCATAAACTGAATGCCCCTTCAGTGCATTTAAGTACAAAGAATGTTGACTTCGTAATACACATTCAATTTATCATCATCAGATTTCTACTTCCCACTGCTGTTTTAGCTAGCCTCTGCCAAACGTTCATCAGTCAGCGCGCACGTCCCGACATGAACACATGCTTTATTCTGCGGTTTTTAACTGTAAAAACTGTTTATCGATATGACGCCATTTATTTCTGTGAATGTCACATTACTATTTCGCTAGTGATGACATCAAATTGCGGGCGCGGTTTATGCAAAAACTGACACGCGCGTTTCCTTGGCAAAATCCTGGCATCCCCGTTCTACCTTGATATATTTCTGTGTTTGTTGACTTATCCGAATCACCTCATGTATCCAAGCAAATCACAACAAGAGGTATTATACTCTCATACATTTAAATAATCGTGATCGGTGGAGGGGGTTACTTTGTTTTCATATACCTTATCGTGGCCGTATTTCATATATTCCCCATTATGTATGTGTTAACTAACACCAACCAATAATCTTTAAATATAAACTTAGTAACCACTTGGAATTCCCAAAGATATTTTGGCATGTCATCGACTGACTCACTTTCTCGATATAAGCAGTAGTTAGTAGGTATTAGGTATTGTTACGTGGTTAGGGTTCAGGATTTGGAGTAAAACACCAAACTCTTCAGAGGGAATTTATTCACTACGGAATCCCAACACTGACTGGTCTTCCAACACGTCGAATATCCAAAACGCAAAGCACTCGTAGTCCTGGTCCGTTGCTGTGGTCGTAGAAATTATCACTTATCAGTCGCACACAAATCACTCGTATTAGTATCGCTCACTAAGAACCACAAACTACGAAGAAGATACTATTACTAGTATCAGACGACCGACCGCCTTATGTTTTCTCTAGGCAATAAAGACCATAGATATCACCTAGAGTTCCGTTAAGATGATTTGATATACGATTTTTTTAATAATTACCTTTTTGGAGCAAAACGTTAGCCTTATTTTTGATGTCTAAAGAGGTAAAGGTGGTATACCTTGCATTTAGCAGCTGGCATAGCTTTCCCTGTTAGTACCTACTAGGTATTATTACCCAATGATATGAAAAAAACTAGATAGACAGCTATATCAAATACTTATTTTTATTTACATAGGTAGGTACATTCACCAGTTACATTGAACACATTATGATTCGACATACTTCATCGAATTTTTGCATAAATCCTAAGATATCCTCGCTAGAGAAAGAGAATTTTACTGCTTGTCAGTCGTTCGTTGCCTTTTTACTTTATTGGCGGCTTTGACTTGATCAAATTCAGTTAATTGATTTTTATACTCATTGCTTCATTAAAGTGATATATCATATTTTGCATCTGAAAGGAAACAAAAATATTTAATGAATCAAATAGGTAATTAACACAATGAAATTTAATTCTACTAATAGGCCTACAATAACGTATTGTAAAGAAAAATTAAGTACCGACGTAACACAACAACGTAAGTGAAATATGTAAGATTCCATGAGTAATGTTGACTAAAAGCAACTACGAGTACTAGGTATATGTACTACATTCCTTGATACTTAGGTCCTAATTATTTAAAGTCCACATAAAAGTTATGATTTCGGAGTTAGATAGAATAATTAGAAATACTGCTTAGTATTCTTCTCAATTAAAGAAAATCAATGTGGATAACATGATGATGTTCATTGAATAAAATAGGTACTTACGATTACGGGTCATTGTAATTTAAGATTCGCCATAATCAAATTCATATTGATTGTATTCTTATAAGTTTTTGTTTATTGTTATGTCAAAGACAGTTTTATTTTGTTATCCTCCGAAATTGACGGAAAATTAATTGAATTTAATAATTATCGTTAAATCCATGTAAAACTACAAAATTAAATTGACAGCAAGATGGCGCCAAAATTAACCAAATCCAACATGGCGTCGAGTAATTTTTTTTTTTAAATTTGATATTGAACTATTATCCCTCATTGACTTCTATGGCCGAATTCCCATAAAGCCAGATTTTCGGCAGTGCTAAGAACACTCGCGGTCAACTGATTAACGATCGCGACGTCCGCTCCCTTATATACTGACTTATGGATCTCTAGAAAGTTCCATATACTTCCGGTCCCGACGGCCGACAACCAAAACATTCCAGAATATTCGAGTATGTGTATGAGCGGGATAGAATACATATGTGTGAGCAGGATGGAAGATGTATGAGCGCGACAGACGATGTTCGGAAAAGTTCTAGACTATTCTGTTCTGGGAGCTTCGCGACAGTATTTTCTATACAGGTTAAGGGTTACAAACAATCCAATCAACCTTTATTTATTAATAATATTTATTTTGTTTATTTTAGGTTACATAAATGAAGCGGGCGACTTGCACCTAGGAAGATTTGAAATATTTTTGCAAGAGTTAGCTAAAATAGATAGAGAAAATTTTCAAGAAACATACGCTGACTTAAAATACTTCACAGGTAAAACAGGCAGAAGGCCTAACGCTCAAGAGAGGAAAGAGGTATGTACTACCATGCGGCCCCAACTTAGCTTATGTTATGTTCTTTCAAGGGCACAAAGATGGCGCTATAGGTTTCGTCACAAATATGTGTCGACCATGTTATGAGAAATAAAAGCAATATTCACGAATTTATTTAAATAAAAACCGGTCAAGTGCGAGTCGGACTCGCGCACTAAGGGTTCCGTACCGTTATCTATAATAAGTTAAAAATTATTAAAAATATTTTTATTATATGATGTAACTAAAAACTCATACTTTTCGCATTTTTTCCTTTATCTGTGCTATATGACGTTGCTTCGCACCAAATTTCAAGATTTTGAGTTCACGGGAAGTACCCTGTAGGTTTTGATTCCCATGCGAATGTCGAAATTTTGCGGTATAAAAATTAAAAATATTTTTATTTTATGATGTCACTAAAAATTTATGCTTTTCGCAATTTTTCCTCTATCTGTGCTATAGGACGTCGCTTTGTACCAAATTTCATGATTCTGAGTTCACGGGAAGTACCCTGTAGGTTTTGATTCCCTTGCGAATGTCGAAAAAACACGAAAGTTTGCGGCGTATTATTACTCTACACTCTATTACGTATATTGTTTTTTTTTCCTTTCATAACGTATCTTACTAGTTATAACTAAATACGCTAATATTATTACAATCTAGCGTAAACTCAGGCTAATGAGTAATTTTACATTGACCTAGTTTTATAAATTAACTAGCTGCCCCGGCGAACTTCGTTTCGCCATAAGTTAAAAACTATCCTATCTCTCAAGTTGGATCGAACTGCACATGGTGTGCGAATTTTATTATAATCGGTTAAGTGGTTTAGGAGTCCATTGAGGACAAACATTGTGACACGAGATTTATATATATTAAGATGGATAAGAATGTAGATGTACACTACAGTCTCTATTAAGTGGAAGGCACTTATTCGCACTATCACAATAACTCCAATAATTAATAATTCTCAATATCCACAATCTTGATTGTGGATATTGATTGAGAATTATTTTATATTACCGTACGCGAAAAAATTATACATTCCTTCTTATTTTTTTTTTTCAATAAACATGTATGTAATGTAGGTCTGTTTTGTTTCAGTACAAACCAAATAACGACGAGACTTTCAACGTAAATATAGATGATATAAAAGCTAATAAGCCAGATGATGAGTTACAGGCTCTCATCAATGCTACACAAGAAATGGTATGTTCTTTTTCTTCTTAAGTCGTAATGTCCTATTTATTACAAGATTTATTTAAGTTGCAATTTATGTATGTAACTATGTTTGTTCGGGTCAAATCTTGCAACAAATTTTTGTAGCAGATATCTTCCACCGATTGAGCCGAAATTTGTATCCTAATCCTAACTAATATTATAAATGCGAAAGTGAGTTTGTTTGTTTGTTTTTTACGCTTTCACATTGTAACTACTGAACCGATCATCATGAAATTTTGCATACACGTTATCTGGGCTACGGAGAAGGACATAGGGTACATTTTATCCCGGGAAAAAGTGCCCGAGGGAGCGACATTGACGCGGGCGGAGCCGCGGGCGAAAGCTAGTACTCGATAAGTTTGGATGACAATGCATGGTAAGCTGTGTGACGTCATTCTAAATCCAAGATGGCGGAATACCTATTTTCGATGCATGCGTCAAAATGGATATCAAATTAAAGGGCTCGCTGAAAATAATAACTCGAAATATAAAGTGATGTACAAAAAAGCTTGGTTTTAAAAAGTTTTACTTTTAACTTATCATACAATAATGTAATATTAGTTGGATGTCCTTCTCCTGAATGCAAAATTTTATGATGATTGGTAACGGCGTGAAAGCTTAACAAACTCACTCTCGCATTAATAATATTAGTTAGCATTTTACAATAGAGCTTATGCATAAGAATAGTAGGTATCTTGTCTATGATCGTGCCCCGTAATTTAACCTTTACGCGGGACGAAGTGCGATTAAGAAAGAAAAAAATAAAAGCTATGTTTGGTATATAAAATCCATTAATGTGTATCTTCATTAAATTGCACGCCTATTTTACGGAAGTTCTTTCATATAAAAAACCGACTTCAATCTAACTACTGAACCGAGTCTGATGAAACTTTTAAAGAATTCTTAAAATCGGTTCATACATGACGGGGTGACGGAGAGAGAATTTATAATTATAAAAATTACTTAGAGAAACAATCGAATTGATAAGCTCTTCTATTTTTTGAAGTCGGTTGAAAATGAGTGTTAATAAATTTCTGATTTTCAGTTCATGGATGAAGATGATTGTGGTGAGGAATATGAAGAAACTAGTGACGGTAATATTTTGTAAATTGATTTACCGTTTTCTTAATTGTAAGTTGTTTTGAGTTTGCCTAATGTTTTGATGTATTTTTTTCAGAGGAAGCAAATTTTGAATCAGAGTTCCTACTTCATAAAAGAGATTATTACATGAACAAACTGGATTATTCCAGAGTGACAGAGTAAGTTTAACGATTTATACGCCCTGTCAGGTTCGTAAAATGTCAGAAACGCAAAACGTCAGAAATTTAGAACGACAGAAACGCAGAAGCTGCGTTGGAAGTTTCCTTATTGTTAATTAATATTACCTCTTTTGTCTTTGTACATTTTATTATTTCTGTTACTTTCTCTAAGAGCGTTTGCATCATACTTTTTCCATCGTGTTTCGAAATGTTTGCCGTTTCTTTGGTTGGGATCCAAGTTTGACGAGCATAAGTAAGATCCTTTAAGCTTTCCAGACATGTTCTTTTGTCCGTACCGTACATCCGACTCATATCACCGTCGCGATCCAAGATCCATTTGGACGCATGTTCGGTACAGTACGGTGGTACGGTGGTACGTCTTGATGCGGATACAGGTACGCTCCGATCCATCGCGAGTCGGTTTTTCGTTCTATTCAAAGGCGATAAGTATAGTCGGACGACATTTCGCACAGAAATGAATACGTGGTAATTGCAGACACGTTACGAAGATACTGGCTATTTTATTATGCGTCCAGGGTTCTTGGATCGCGACACTGATACACATTATAGGTACGGTACGGACAAAAGAACATGTCTGGGGTAACCGGCTTTAGGTAGCTTAGAAAAAAGAGAGTATTTAAGCAATATATATATTTTTTATATTTAGCATTGTTGTTTTAGCGAGGTCCTAGCGGACCAGGCAGAGGGCTACGTGCGGGCGATCCAGTGGAATCTGTTCTATTACTACAAGGGCTGCCCGTCGTGGTGCTGGTACTACCCTCACCACTACGCGCCCTATATATCAGATATAAGGGGCTTCAAGGACTTGAAGATTGAGTTTGAGTTGGGAGAGCCGTTTAAACCATTTGAACAGGTAATAGGAATGAGTTGTTCCTCGTAATTGTTAAACAACCCCGCGTGCAGTCTCCAATACGATGGGTGGCTAGTGCCTAACCACTTTAAACATGTTTTGTCCTTATCGTTCTTTGCAACGATTGGCATGGAAAGAACGAGACAAAACATATTTTAACTAAAATAGGTTTAAAAAGAGTTTGTTAATTTTTTATGAATAAGAGGGTTAAAAATTTCTCGAATTTCTCCGTGCTTTGGAAAGTACGTTAAGTCCTTGGTTCCGGCTGTCATCGTTGATGGCAGTCGTGCTATGTCAGATGCCTTTAGGTGGTTTGAGAAATCTGACACCGGTGTTGGCCACGTACACATGAAAAACAAGCAAACTTAATTGCATTGACTTGTAGTTACCATGAAGCGGGATGAATTAAAAACATATTTCGGTATTGGTAGGTAGACTTCATAAGAAGAGTTTTACAAGGTGTTTGGAACTTTTAGGTATATTTATGTTATGCATGTTTATTTAGTTTGAGCTAAGAGCCTCATAAGGGTCAATTCAGACTAGGCGGGAAAATGCGCGAGCACTTTTAAGTGATAATTAAATATCAACCTTAGTGCATTCAAACAAAACTATTTTTAGCTTATTACGCAACATTAAAATAAATAAGTTTTCAATGTTGCGTACTATTTTCAGCTTTGATTGAATGGAATAAGGTTGATATTTATTCAAACATTCTGAAATAAGTGGTAGCAGCACTGAGGCGTCGGGTCTGGTAAGCCGTTATTGGGCAACAATGTGTCAGTTGTTGCTGCTTGTCATATTTTATCCAACGATAGCGGTTATTCTGACCCTACGATTCAGTGCTGCCATCTGATGATAAGTATTTCAGAAAACCCTAATTCATACATCAACTTTTTTGTTTATGTAGTGATATAATTTCTTTTTCTTTTTGAGTTGGCTTTTCCCATGCGAATGTTAAAAGTAATAATATTTTTAATCGACTTCAAAAAAGGAGATGGTTATAAAAAAAATTATTCATTTATGATTTGAAAAATTCTTTTTTTTTTAAAGGTATTCAGATTGGTCCCATTTAAATTTTATTAAAATCGGTTCAATAGATTTTACGCAGTCGGTTTTTTATATGAAAGATTATTTATTGTATTGATAAGTTTAACATGCTTATTGTTTATTCCAGCTTTTAGCTGTATTGCCGGCAGCCAGCAAGCACCTCCTGCCCACACCGTTCCACGATCTCATGACGGATGAGGAGTCCCCCATCGTACACTACTATCCGATAAACTTCGAGACTGATCTAAACGGGAAGAGGAATGATTGGGAAGCAGTGGTGCTTATACCGTTTATTGATGAGGTAAACACTGTAGTTTATGTTTATATGACTCTGATAAATAATCAAATATGCAACTTGGTGTGTCAATCACATTGTCTTGTCTTATCCTGCGTGTCCTACCATCTGCACACGCGAGGACCTATACAATGCCACTGATAACGCTGTGTCAGTGGCAGAGTTCTGGTCAACACAAATTTAATTCGCCCGTGTCGACACGATAAGAAGAAGAAGAATCAGATTGTGGATATAGGGTACTTTTCATCCCGGATAAATCTACTGTTACCGAGGGATCGACATTACAGCGGCGGGCAGAAGCTAGTCTTGGATTAAAATATTTATTTAGAGGCATTTAGAAGTTTTTTACACTATAATATGACAGGATAAAATTCTAAAGTCAATTTACAAATGAACCTTACAGACTTGTAATAAAGTTCGAAGTTAAAGCTGTTCCTACAATTTGGCCACTGTATTTTTTTTTTATCTTTAACTCTTAATATTGTAAAGGATCCTACACACAACACTAGCTGCCTGGCTGACAGCACTGTCGCCGGTGTGAGAGGCACACATACTGTGCCTTATGAGTATGTTCTATAAGGCACAGTCGCGAGACGCGCGAAAAAACCCTTGCTTGTGTGTAGGAGCCTTCGTCTTGTTCTATCGAGTCGTAAAATGGCCATACGTATACATTAAATATGTTTCCACCAGTGCTTTGCTACCGTGATTGCCCGTTCATTTGCTTCATTTAGATCTTATTGAGGATGGATATGGTGGTACGAGCTGATTTACAAAGGGTCTTGTTGTTTGGTGCAGAAAAATGCCGTTTTTGTTGTAGGAGCGTTAAAATTTACGACGTGTAGCAAATAATATTTGGTTACAGACAAATCTGCTGTCGGCAATGTCACCTTGCTATCAGAGGCTAACTGATGAAGAGCTAAAGCGAAACAGCCACGGACCCATGCTGGTTTATAACTGGACAAAAAATAGTCAAGGTAAGATTTATATGTTTAGAAAGAAGGGCCAAGGCATACATTTGTAAAAAAAATATTGCCTGTAAAACCGGTTTACGGACACTAATTTTACGTGATAACGGTGGAAGAGCCGAACGATTAGGCCGATCATATCTCTCTATCGCTTGTTTCGCGCTCTCGCTTGCATACGGAACTTGACACTTTGTCGTGCATGCAGCAGGCGTTCATTGATTTATAAGACGTCAACACGTTAAAAAATGTTCCTTTATTTGTTAATTATAGATTTCATTGTTCTGAATTTCATTTATCTTCAAGTATCCAACATTGTAAAGTAAGTCAAGACTCCTTTTTTTTTAAAGAGAATTTATGTATTATTACACCGGCGGTGTAATAATACATAAATACTGCATAATAAAAATAATTTTCTGTAGTGCTGTCATCCATACTATGTTAGATATAAGCTATTTAATCCATAAACTATATTCAGTCGCATCTCAACTTGGTTGTTGAATCATCTCCGAACACACATCCTTATATGGCGACCCTGCTCGGTCGGCCACACGCGTTGCATTACGCATTCCGTTCCATAAGTGCCGTCTTTCAACTAATTATGGAAAGTTTTATTCATTTTAATTCGGATTCTTCAGAGTTTTTCTAGCTTATAGGTGCCTGCCCTTAAAATATTTGCGCTTAATTTTAATGTATGTTATATATTATATAAATGTACGTTATACACGGTGAAATTTGGATCGTTTTGGACCTTTAAAGGGGTGACTCAGACCATCAAAATGAACAACTTTTCCTATGGAAACAATGCTGGGAACTCAAAAAAAAATTCGTCATTTCCATACAAAAGAGACCCACTGCCCGGCCAGTTTGTATGGGAATGTCGAATTTTTTTTTGAGTTCCCAGCTTGTGTATTGTTCGCGGCAGGCCCCACGCCGGCTCCGGAGTACTTCCCGAGCATCGAGGCGTGTCACGCGCACGAGCAGCGCGTGTGGCGCGCCGAACTGGACGTGCCGCCCGAGCGGCTCAAGCGCGGGATGCTACCTAACGCTAACCGCTTTCTGCAGTACCCCGGTTTCCCGACTATGCGCCATCTTAAATATGAAGTAAGTCCTCATTTGAATAACAAATAATTTTTTATTATAAGTTTTGTATTTGACAAGATCTGTGGCCTAGTGGTCATCATGCCAGGCTGCCATATCGGAGGTCGCGGGTGTAGTGTACGTAATTATTCACTACTAGCTTTCGCCCGCGGCTCCGCCCGCGTGAATGTCGATCCCTCGGGAATAGTACTTTTTCCCGGGATAAAAGGTAGCCTATGTCCTTCTCCGCACTCCAGAGCACTTGTATGCAAAATTTCATGATGATCGGTTCAGTAGTTACGGTGTGAAAGCGTAACAAACAAACAAACAAACTCACTTTCGCATTTATAATATTAGTAAGGATACGTAATAACACTGGCTCACTATAATACCTAACGCGGGACACGTCTTCATACAGTGCCGATGCCGGCAAGACTTGACTACTGTCATACTGATATTTGTGCTCCCCACCAGTGTGCATGAGACAGCGTATGTATCTATTTCGTAGACACAAACACTACACCCGGTTCGATCCCCTGTCAGATGGAGATGGAAAATTATCATTTTCAGATTAACCTGGGTCTTGGATGTTTATGTTTAAATTTATGTATTTGTTAGGAAATATAGTATCGTTATCATCCCATAGCACAAATCTCGAACTTTGGAGCTGTTTTAATCTCTGTGATTGGTTCGTGTATTCTAACTAATATTATAAAGAAGAAAGTAAGTTTGTTTGTTTCGCCCCACGCCCTATCTACTGAACCGATCGTCATGAATTTACTTATTCGTTGTCTGGGGTACTGTTCCCGACGGATCGACATTGACGCGGGCGGAGCCGCGGGTGAAAGCTAGTATTTATTTATTTGTATGGCAGTTCTGTGCGCTATGCACTTTATCAAACATTTACATTGACATTGTGAAAGAATAACTTTTTTCAGCTTATATAAAAATAAATGTTTATGTTGAGTCTGTATAAAGGCAAAAAAAAATAATGTCTGTTGTATGCTGCAAGGCATAATAACAATGTTTTTGTCGTGAACATAGACAAATCAAGTAAGAATGATATCAATAAGTAAACCTTTATTTTTTTATGCTGACTATAGGACTACACTAAACCGCTTTCAATCTCATGCACACTGTGACAAATGTACATATACGTATTTACCACAAGTAAATCACACTCGACTTCGTGGAATGCAAGAACTGTATCTACGTACGATTATCTTTTATATTTAGATAGAGACACTTTACAAAATTACTTGTGATTTGACACCACGTCAAAGGCCAAGGGCCAAGGGCATCGGAAGCTACGGCTTTTATTAGAGAGCTGAGCCGTCGTATGTCAAAACGAGTTAAACCAGTAGTTCTACGTTGTATCTGACCCAAAGGATTCTATTGCACTTACTATTATAACTATTGCACTTCAACGAGGCAATGCAGCAAAAAAATATAATAAGAACTTTCAGGCCAGGGACGATCACGGTCTTTTAGAATGAAAATTTTGACGAAACATGTTGCTTTACTACTTATTATTTCTTGCAGACCAATCTCAAGAAATGCAAAGTGCAGGTGTTCGACCAGCCGTCGCGCAATGAGAACATGATGATAACACTCCTGCCCGAGTTGTATGTCAACGACCAGATTGAGGACGTGGCCCAGGAACTGCTGGGCAAAGTCATATGGGCCGGGTGGCCACATCTCACCAAAGCCAAGTGAGTGAAGGTTTTCTTTTCTTAATGTCCATGTGATCTTTTCTTCCACGGTGGTCTAGGATAAAAATAAATACTAATACTGCTACATTTTTTGCCTCTGTGCCAACACACGACTCATAATCATAAGTATGGTGATTGATTATCTGTTTAATTACCGCTATTTTTGTGTTTGTCTGTGGCACAGTAGCTCTTAAATGGGTGAACCGATTCGAATGCGGTTTTTTTTAAATTTGAAAGCAAGATTTTTAGGGCTAGTTCTTAGACATATTTTATCTAAATCGGTTAAGCCGTTTACAAGATATTTTTTATCTAACGCTTGTTCTAATAATGTCTTAGCCAACTGCCAAGAAAGGTTATGAGTGACGCGCTTAGTATGTTTGTTAATGACTGAATTAAATATATATATCTTCTAAACGATTAAATGGATTTCGACTGTTAAGGTATCGTTAGATTCGTCTCAACACCCCAAGTGCTTTTTCAAAGGGTAATTTATTTTTGAAATAATACTAACTGATTTGTCCACCATGTTTTCAAAATCAAAATCAAAACGTAAATAGGCCTTTGCAGGCAGGCTTTTTCACGTCAAATCACATTTTAAAGGATCTAATTTAGTCATATTTATATTATTACTTAATGTGCAAAAGCTACAGACTACTAGCGTTTCGGAACCGACCACTGCAGCGAAGAAACACCAAAAGAAACTCTTTTCAACAGTATTGGTCGCCTACTCGCCTTAAGGGCTTTTTTATTTTATCATCTATCTTTATCATTTATCATATAATTTCTTCATTTTTTTTTTCATTTTAATGATTACAATTTTTATTATATAGGTACATTATTATTTTTTGGAACATATTATGTTATCGATCGAGTGTGCAATGATAATATTTTACATTATACACAGTAGTCTCAAAGAGGCCGAGCAGACCTGTCCCCCCTAGCAGCACCCGTTCACGAGTTAACGCATGTTAAAATATTGAGCAATACAAAGTCGAATTTCTTCTATGCTTCTATCTATAGTCTATGTTTTTAGAGTGATCTCAGTGTCGAATGAAACAAAACGCCTTCACTACATTGACAAAGAGAATAACAATGTGAACGGAGCTCCTACATACACGACAGAGGCCAACCACGGCAATCTACACAAACAGTGGATTTCAGAAAGGTCTACTATTATAGAGCAGTAAGTATACTATTCAATTCTAAAATTATATTTTTTAGTCTTACCTACCCCCGGAGATTGGATAGGCTCCAAAACGGAGACATCTCTAATTAAAAAAATAAAAATAAAATATGTGTGAGCATTTTTGCCAAAAACGGTCATTTGTGGCAAAAACTCTCAAAGAAAGCAGTTGTTTTGCTGCTTGTCAAATATCATCTGATGACAGCAGCTTATTTAACCCAATAATTCAGTGCTGCCTGCTGATGTTGTTGTTAGCAGTTCGGAAAACTCTCATTGACATACATACAGTTTCTTAATAATTTTATACTAACAATTTCTGGACAAACTATTCAACTGTTTTAGGATAATGTCGTATATGACCGAACAGGTTTATATGTTATATATGGATATCAATATTAGTCCCATTTACGCAAACAAACTTAACTCAAATCACAACGAAAAACTTACGCACTCATAGACGAAGATAGTTTGCGATTGGCCGTATCAAGGTCACGGGGCGGTGTCAACATATCTAATGAACGCTATGGCGTCAACATAGGTAGACACCGCTCGCGACAGCAGGTCGCCTCGCTCGCTATGATATGTTACTCCAGTGTCACTTTCCTTGCATTTCCTACACCACATTACTACACAAGAAGTATTTTTTTTCTTAATTCGTTAATTTCGCCGATGTTCACCAACAATATGTCGTTAAATGCTTTTATCGATGCGTCCTTTCTTCACGGAGCGCGTGGCAGACTAGTTCGCGAAAAAATATAATTTTTAAGCCCCGCCCGCTTTGATCTACTTTGCGTGGTATCAGTTTTTGTGCGCAATGCTGCTTCCATAGTTCTTCTAATTCGATGGTTATAGACTATCAAGCCCTACTTATTGCACTTTTGGGATGCAGACAATGCAGACTTATTTCTTTTTATTGAAATATCAGGCCACTGTATAGCTGTTCTTTTTTTTTTCAGTAATCAAAATCGTCTTGGAATTTTACTAGATGACGTGAAAACGATTATTCATGCAGTAAATCTCAAAGGTGAGCACATGATTGTTTTATCTTATACAGCGTGATTTTGAGCCTCTAAGCTACTGAAATCTCGGTATCAGAATCCCTTTTGGAATTTGATACCGAGATATACGACGAAACTTGCAAAAAAGGTATAAAATAAAAATTATTTAGCCCTCCATACAAAGTCACCAATCAGCTGGGTGGCAAATAAAAAAAAATACTTCCTATAGAAATTAAATAGGAACTATTTTTTTTTTGTTTATGGTTCCTTTATTCTGATTAATGATTATTCTGATTTCTGCTGTGGTGGTCTGGGAAAAAGAAAAAACGTAGAATATGCCAGCTACTTTTCTACCCGCGCAGATCTTAAAGGCTGATCGAGGAATTAGGCTAAAATCTGCGGTATCATGTCAATGGGCGATGTGGCTAGCAACCCATCTCTATTTTTATTCCATTTTCCGTTTACACGCCCTCCAACATGCTTAATGTTGCCATAAGGCTCATAGACCTAGACGAGATTTCAATATAGCGCTGAGGTTCAAAATCTTGCAGTGTGTATCTGCAAAAATCAATTTGTTATTATTATTAGTATTTGCTATGATATCATAGATATTATAACGATAATATACTAATATATTATAATAAAAATAATATATTATAATAGATAATATACGGGAATTTAGAGTTTTGTTTTTCAATTGTTCCACGAAGGAAAATACTTCATCATCAGGTCTTTTTTAGTCTCCACTCTCTGTACCACTAGAGCAGTCAGAGGACTTGGCCTACACTTTCCACGCTGGCCAGACGAGTTGGAGTGCTCTCACAGATGTAAAAATACTTCCTTTTCCCTCAATTAATCTTGATTTGATGTCAATTTTCTGTCGTCATAATCGTCTCTTTCATGCAGGTTACAAATACCTCGTCCAAGACAACAGTCGGATAGCGCTCGAGCCCGAATGGTGTTCAGTACCATGTGGATACGCATACCAAGCAATCGTGAAGGATGTGAAGGAGCACATACTACATCTAGCGGGGCGGTTCTCAACGCCGCAGGAGGCGTACCCACCGGGAGACTCCGTGTTCTTGTTGACACAGGGACAATACTATGGATGCCTTGCTACGGTCAGTCAAATGTGCCTATGATACATACTATCACTTACTTACGTCTTTCTCCCTTGCGGGGTAGACAGAGCCCAGGTCTTTTAGACCTAAAAGCCACGTTGAGCATGTTATATGGCTATTGATTAGTTTAATTTGGTGTCGTTACATAGGACTTGGCTCCCGCTATCGATATATACAAAACTTACTTGTTTTAATAATTAAAAGTGTCTTATTTAACTTTCTGCAATTCGAAACATGGATGTATTACGCTACACTTTAGAGAATACGTCTGATAGTCATGGCTATACTGGCATGCTATAAATATCAGGTAGACCGAAGGGCTGGCAAAACCAATAAAGTTAATATCTTCGACTTACGTATTTGTCCTATCCTATTTTTTTATTGTAAGTATTGAAGTAGGCATTTGTCTCCCATCTCACCTGATGTTAAGTGACGATGAAGACGAGGATGTTACATGCCTATCCAAGAGATACCCATTTAATCTACTTTTGAATGTCCCGGGACTGTACTTGTCTGGGAATATAGACGCAGGCAATTCATTCCACACCTTAGCTACTCGAACCAAAAAGGAACTGTCAAAGCGTTTAGTTCGACTCTTTGATAACCCAACGATAACAGGGTGAAATTTCTGTCTGCGTCTCGTAGTCTGATGTAGAAGTGGTGAGGGTTCCACTAGCTCAAAGAAAGCTTTCGAACACTCTCCAAAATGGATCCTATAAAAAAACCGATAGACAAGCCACTTCACGGCGATACTCCAGGATTGCAAATATGATTCGAGACCACATCGTTGTTTATAATCCTGCGGACTCTTCGGTCAACAGAGTCCAATGCTTCAAGCTGGTATTTAGCTGAGCCATCCCAGAGTTGACTGCAGTACTCCATGCAATGGCGAACCTGGGCTGTATAAAGATTGAGCAGCCATTCAGAGCTGAAGTATCTGCTTTATATGGAACCTCATCATGGTGAGGCATCATCATTATTTTAAGAACTATGTTCTTGTCAGTGGAGTACTTGCCATCTATCTCCAAGACCTCTCTATACGATACTACTTTGACCTTCTCTTTTACTTCGTCTATGAAAGCCTTCCTCGGCCTCCCTTTCCTCTCTTGATTTCGATCTTCCCTTCCAAAATAGTGAGGCAAGGGTTGAAAGGCGTGGCATCGTTTCCTTGACCTCTCAACCACCAAGCGGGCCGATCGGGCCACGTAACAATAGAAAATCCATTGTGCCTGCCTTTCCCGCGCTTGATGGGTTAAACGACTTCCTCAAATTCTTCTGTCTAGAATCCTTACACCTTCCATAGTGATATAGCCCTTCAGGCACAAAGGGACCAAGTCTGGCTTGAGTTTCTTTAGGCGTATTCTTCTCACCAGTGGTCATTCCGAAATGCTTATAGTATTTCGATTTTGCATATATCAAAAAAATATATAGCGTGATTTTGAACCCCTAGCTATATTGAAATCTTGGAATCAGAATCCCTAATGGAATACAGAATTCCAAGAAAAAAAGGTAAAACCGTAAAAAAAATTCGGCTTTCCATAGAAATTCGTCCAGCTGATCGGCGACTTTGTATGGGAAACCCTATTTTCTTTTTTGCTTTTCAGCTTTTTTTTTTGCAGTTCTATATTTCATTAGGGATTCTGATTCTGAGATTTCAATTAAGCTAGGGGGTTCAAAATCACGTTGTATAAGAAATAAAAATATGACACTCAAAAAGAGATACATGTATCCAATTTTGAATAAAAATCTTTGACTTTTGACATTTTATAGGGTTATAATTTTTTTAGCAAGTCCAGTTTTTATTTTTCTTTAATATTTCATGATCATCATAATTTCAAAACGATATTTTGCAGGTGGTAGATTCTGCTCAAATCCGCAGCGGGCGCATCAAGGTGTGCGTAAAGGAAGTAGGAGAAGCCGTACCCGTGATCCGGCCGGCCGCCTGTAATTACCGCACCTCGCAGCGCGCCGCTGCTGCGGCCGGTATGTACACTGCTTGTCACAGCGACATAGCCGGGCGTGCGAGGCCGTGTCCGGCCGACCGCTTGCAACTAGATCACACTACACTTTACATTACTTCATTACATCCTTATTTTTTCGCATGATCATCATCGCAAGACGATCGCCGCCATGTCCGCTTCGGCCGACTAAACTGCCTTTTTCCTTTAGGACACTCAAATTTATCTTGGATTGTAGGGAAAATCTTCCCGATGAGTATGCCCATGCTATCGCAAGCAGAAAATCTTCCCGGCTCACGTCGTGAATCCGGCGTGTCACTTGCGGTAGGACTACGGATTTTTTTTTAAATCGGTGATATCCAAAAATCCCTTTCTATATAATTGATAATTTTATCTTTAGTACAAACCAATTTCAGTAAATATGTTTTGTAATCTAAATAAGTTTACATACACAATATACGTATATCGCCCTAACTTCGGTCGCACGCATTAGACCTAGTGTGGCAAAACCATTAATGTCAATTGTTTCCTTATACACAGGTATATCGTCGCAGCTGCTTTCGCGCCTTACTGGCACAGTATTAGTGGTATTAGGAGAGGCCAACGACCTTCCCACAGAAAACCAGAATAAGGTCAACATAGGTCTGAATCTCAAGTTTAATAAAAAGGTATGTGTTTCTTTTACTTGCCAATAGCAGTACATTAATTAATGCTGGCACACAACGGTAAATGTTCGCTACAAATATTATTTTTTCAAGATTTTACGGTCGGCTTAACCCCCGAGTTACTTAAAAACTGTTTTGATTGAATGCGGCTAGATGGCGAAAAAAGCATTTTAGACCTTATTTCATTATATTTTTAACAACATTTTTAAAAATCGCCGCCTGTAACTTCGGCAACAGGCGTAATACCAAACTTACGTACTAATATCAAACTGCAAGTGTGCTTAACAGTCTTTTAGGTACTCGTACGTGCTAATGTAATCTAAAATATTGTTTTAAAATATTTTCATCATTACCTATTCTATGTATAAGTATCAAAGAAACTATAATCTATCAGTTTTCCTACTCTCATCACCTGCCATTCTGAAATTTTCACAGAATCAAGAAGTATCAGGCTACACGCGTCGTTGCAAGGCATCGAACGCGTGGTTGTACTCTGATCGCTGCGTGGAACTAGTGAAGGCATATTGCAAGGAGTTCCCGGAGCTCATCAACACCTTAGCTACCAGCATGGGCAATGATGTGTTCTTCGAGAGCGACCTCTGGCCGAAGGAAGTTGGGTGAGTGATCTGCTGCGTTCTATCTCGCTCTTACTTTTGCTAACAAGGGGGAGGAGGGGTTGAAAATATCTGATATATTGCTTACGTAATACTTGAATGGTCCCAAATGGGTGGGTACAAGTGGTACCACTGAGTGTTGCGTGAAGACTCCTTTATTCAGGGTTCTAAAAACAATATACACGGTGAAATTTTGATCGTTCTGGACCCTTAATGGGGGGTGACTCAGCCAGTCGATATGAACAACTTTTCCTATGGGACCAAAGCTAGGAACTAAAAAAAAAATGGGCAGTTTCATACAAAAAATTCGGCTGCCCGGTCAATTTGTATGGGAACGTCAAAAAATTTTTGAGTTCCCAGCATTGGTCCCTTAAGAAAAGTTGTTTATATCAACGGGTTGAATCATCCCTTTAAGGGTCCAGAATCAAAAT
This sequence comes from Elegia similella, assembly GCA_947532085.1. Lineage (NCBI taxonomy): Eukaryota > Metazoa > Arthropoda > Insecta > Lepidoptera > Pyralidae > Elegia > Elegia similella. The sequence goes on from OX383930.1 coordinate 24,857,988, forward strand.
TTCACCGTGTATACTTATAACTAGTTAAGGCTATACTGTATAGGGCTAGCTCCGTGACGCAGCGGTGAACACGCCAGCCTGCGACACGAGAGTGCCCGGGTTCGATCCCCGGCCAGGTCAAGATGTAAAATGATCTTTTTCAGATTGTCCTGGGTCTTGGATGTTTATCTATATATGTATTTGTTATAAAATATAGTATCGTTGAGTTAGTATCCCATAACACAAGTCTCGAACTTACTTTGGGGCTAGCTAAATCTGTGTGATTTGTCCGTATATATTTATTTATGACTAGTTAAGGCAATACCTACACTATAATAGCATGAAGAAGCCGCAAGACGTGGTGGCGTGGATCAAGCTGCAGCCCCACGCCAGCGCGGCGCGGCGTGAGTGCGGCTCACAGGCGCTGGAGCCCGAGGAGCTGCGCAAGCTGTATGACGACCTGCGGCCACAGCTCGACAGGCTCCAAGCTGATGAGAAGAAAGTCACGCTGCACGTCAAGTGGAACTTGCTCTATAAGGTACCTGTAACAAATGTATGTGTCTTAGCCGTGTGGTCTCCGACAGTAGCATAGGACCACTCCAAATCTTCAAGAAGCTACTTAGGAAATACAAGCTAAACGAGATCTACAACCCGTCTAGCCAGCGAGGAGAGTGTAGGCCAAATCCTCTGTCTGCTCTGGCCAAGTATGGCTCCGGTAGTACAGAGAGGGTCATGCTCCTGCAGTGGAGACTATAAGACTGAAGATGATGAAGTTAAAGGTCTTTAAGACCTTATCACCACATTTAGCATTTAGTGAGCATTAGCTGGAAAACGGAATAATAGTGATGGGTTCCTAGCAGCATCGCCTAATGACATGATTACTCAGATTTTCACCCATTCCCTCGATTCACTTTTAAGACCTGCGCGGGAAGAGTAGCAGCTGACATTCTACGTTTCGTACCCAAAGGGTAAAAATGGAACCCTATAAATATCGCTCCGCTGTCCGTCTGTCACCAGACTGATAGATAGCTATAGAGAGATGGACTTCTTACCTTCTTCCCTCCATAGGCCCAGCCGTACATAACGCTCTATACGTGATTGCGGTGTCGATAGTTTCCATTTTAAGAAAAGAGTGCCATACGTTCACATTACTTCAATGTCAATATCCTAAAATGTATCTCCTTATGCCAGGATTCAGTGTTTCCGTTTTTAACACAACTTTACTATAATCTCCTGTATTTTTTTTTCTTTTTTATGTTAAGGGCGGCAAACGAGCAAGCGAGTCACCTGATGGTAAGCGACCACCACTACCCATGGACAACTGCAACACCAGGGTGTAACAGGAGCGTTGCCGGCCTTTCAAGGAATTGGGGAAAGGACATGGGGGAAGGATGGGCCTCCGGCTCTCTCACTCACTGAACGAAGCATAGAAGCGGTAAAGCTCCTACTCAAACGTCGATTTTCTGTGAGTGTGTGGTACTTCCCCGGACGAGCCGGCCCATTCATGCTACTAGCAAAAATGAATTTTGCCGGTAGCGTGGCTTTACCACAACTAAATTATAACATCGACTTCCTTTTTTTTCCCACTGCAGCCGGAACTCCACGAAGGCAACATCCAGCCCGACCCCACAGCAGACTTCAAGTTGTATGACCGGGTCGTATGTAGCGCCAGCAACATCACCGTGCCTCAGGGCGCTCGAGGCACCATCACCGCTATATACATGCCTAGCAACATGAATACGGTCAGGCTGGCGGACAAGTTAAACGCAGAACCGACGTATCAAGTCATGTTCGATGAGCCGTTCTCGGGAGCAGTCAGTGAGGAACTGTTTGAAGAAGCGCGGTTCTACAGGTATGTCGCTATATCGCTTTTAGTCATTGCATTGTAACTTCACCGTGCCTCAGGGTGCACGAGGCACTATCGCCGCTATATACATGCCTAGCAACATGAACACTGTCAGGCTGGCGGACAAGTTAAACGCGGAGCCGACGTACCAAGTCATGTTCGATGAGCCGTTCCCGGGAGCGGTCAGTGAGAAGCTGTTTAAAGAGGCGAGGTTTTACAAGTTTGTCGTCATATCATTTTTTGGTCATTGCATTATAACGTCGTTGTGTTTAAAGATGTCCGGGGGGTCATCACTGCGATAGTCATGCCTCTTCTATCATGAATACTGTCAGAATGATGATATACTGAATGCGGAATACACGTATCAAGTAGCATTTGATAAGCCTTTCCCTAAAACGACGGAGGAACTGTTCGAAGGGACTAGGTTCAACAGGTCGACATTCAAAATCCCTATGCCGCAAGGCGCTCTGGGCACCACTATTGTCATATATAGGATGATCCTGAACTCCATAGCAATATTTTTATGTTAGAATCAGAATCCACGCAAGGAAAAATAGGTAAAAGGTGATAAAAAAAATTACCTTCCCATACAAATACACCGAATTATACACTCCAAAACAAAATTATGTAAAAATAATCACCCGCTCCAACCACTGTTTCCCGCAGGATGTTACCAACCAACATGCTGAACATGTCGTACGGCCGGAAATTACGTCACTTAGTACAACACGTCAGCAGCGATGACGACATATTCCTGCCCAACGCGCCGCCCTCTAAAGCGCCTACTTTACTACGAAGAGAAGACGGACACAATTCAGCATTCGCTAGCTATAGGTATGTAGCTTTAACTAGCTTGTCGGAAATATCTGTTATACATACATAGTATCACGTCTTTTTCCCATGCAAGGTAGACAGAGCATAGGTCTATAAGACCTTATGGCCACATTTAGCATGTTGGAGGGCGTGTAGATGGAAAACTGAATCAAATAGTGACGGGTTGCTAGCCGCATTGCCTATTGACATGATTCCGCAGGTTTTAGCCCAATCCCTCGATCGGCTTTTACGATCTCCGAATCTGCTGATTTTACGAAGCAGCTGACACATTCTACGTTTTTTTCTTTTCTCCCAGACCAGCATGGAATATTTCTTATATTGAGTAGATATTTTGCTATTCAGGGTGATAACCAAACCAACAAATCTAAGATCATAAAAGTCGGTTCACCCGTTCTTAAGCGGAAGGTGTGTAAACAAACCTTTTTGTTTTATGTATTAAGATGTCTGTCCCACTTTCCTATCTCCCTTTTTTCTCTTTCTCCCACTCTATCTCTCCGATCTCCCTTTCTATCCGCCGTCCACCGTCCTTTGACGCTCTTTCAATTTATAAAATATATTTATAACACTATTTTGTTAGTTCTAGTAACATTTAACATATATAACGCATGTATTCCAGTCCTCCCGGAGAGAGTAAGACCCCAACAAGCGAACCTCGCAACAACATCACTCCCATAGCGAACCCATCAACGAATTCTGGAAATTCGCCTCAGGCAAGTGGAAATATTTTATATTATCCGATTTATACCTTTTAGAAACACAAAAATTGTTGGGCTACAAAAGGGATGGAAGAAAAAAAACTGCATGTAACGGAGATGCGAATGTTGGAGTGACAAGAATAGATAAAATACGGAATGAGTATATAGGGGAAGTATTAAAGTCGCGCCAGTTACAAAAAAAGCTCCATAGTCATAGACTGAGTTGGTATGGGCATGTGATTAGGAGAGAAGAATGTCATCGCAAGGCGTGTAACATCCTCGTTCACGTCGTCACTTACCATCAGGTGAGATGGGAGTCAAATGCTTACTTTAATACTTATAAAAAAAAGAAGTCATTGGATTTGAAGGTGAATGGGGACAGAGGACGACCTAAAAAAAGATGGATGGATTGTGTCAAGGAGAGTATGAACAAGAAATGAGTGACAAAGGCGGTAGGCGACAGATCAAAATGGAGGGAACTGACATACAGTGCCGACCCCACATGAAAAAGTGATTTTTTTTATGTTGCCAGTGTCTGTCTGTCGATTAACTAAACGAAAACGATGAAAATAAACAACTTTTCCTATGTGACCAATGGCGGGATCTCAAAAAAATCTACTAATTTATACAAAAGTGGTCGGCTGGCCCAGCTATTTGTGAAAAAATGACAAAAAATTTGGTTGCATTAGACCTATAGGAAAAGTTGTTCATATTGATAGGCTGAGTCGCCTCTTTAAGGGAATATCGAGGGTACATTTATACGCTGTATAATATATGTATCGAGATTTAAGATAAGTAGTACTTAACGTCCTAATCTAAGCTACTTATTTTGTTTTTCTTAGGACGCCACACACCTATTGAGAAGCCTTCTCAAAATAAGTGACAATGAAGATGCAAAGAAAAACGGCAAGGTAAATATCAATCTTCTGCCGTATAGACTTCTATTTTCACAAGCTTTTATTTATTTATTAGCGTACTAAACAGATTACATTCATTTTTATACATAATATATAAAGATTATAAATTGGTTTAGATCTAGAAAGTAATCCTAACATAAGTATTATTATTTTATTTAACTTGCAATGTATGTATGTAACTTATGTTTCGGGTGGAATCTTGCTACTCTATTTTGTAGCAGATATCTTCCAGCGATTCAGCTGAAATTTTGTATACTCGTTTAGTCTAGATGACAATGCATGGGTAGCTGTGTGACGTCATTCTAAATCCAACATGGCGAAACACCCAAGTTGGCGGACTAACTATTGTTCATGCATTTTGACAATATAGATATCAAATGAAAGGAATCGCTGAAAATAACTCGAAACATGAAGTGATGTAAAAGCTTGTTCTTATAAAGTTTTTTTACTCTAAGTTATTTTTGAATAAAAATTAAATTGTGTTATTTTTTATTTTAGAACGCAACAGATCAGAATTGGCGAGTCAAAAATGAAAATCCTGTGCAAGCTCCACAACCTCAAAGGTATGTATTTAGAAAATAAATGTAAAGAATAATCCAACTTACAGTTAACAATACACACTTTGAACTAATATATGTATGTAATATAAGTACTAAACTTATAAATATATTCACCGAAATCTATATATGAGTAAGGTTTTATGTAATATTTATATTATATAAATAATTAATGAAACATATTCTGTTGTAAACTTTTGCGTTTTAAACACAGTTATTAATTTTAACGGGACTTAGTACGAACCTTTATAGATATTTATTCCCGCTGATGTTTTTATGAAATTACATCCATCGAAACGTCAGCGGAAATAAAAATATAAATGTTCGAGCTAAGTCCCGTTCCACAAATTAATAATTACTGAAACATTTGGACATTTTCCATTTTTCTAAAATACATAGTTCTAGTCTTCCTACTACAACGAACATAGAACTAAGGAGGCAAAAAGTTTCCCATTTGTACAGTGTTAAAGAGAAAAAAATGTAAAAGATTTGTGATTCCAAGCAGCCCGTCTCACCCATTCTGGAAACTTTTCGCCGGGTAAGAGTGTGTCGTATTGTGATCTATCGTACTTTTCACTTTTTTATTACAGTATACAGCGTGTAAATCGACGTTCCCTTAAGCAAAAAATACACAGAAGCGACGTAAGATTTGGATATGATGTGGATGTGGATCGGATTTGTTGTCCCTTCAAATCTTGTTCGTACAAAATGTTGATTTATCGCTTGCAACATTGAATTAGAAAAACTATGGAAGCGTAACTGTCATACAAGTAACGATTCATTAACAGTCCTATTTACGCAAACAAACTTAACTCCAATCACAACGAAAAACTTACGCACTCATAGACAAAGATAGTTTGCGCGTCAAGGTCACGGGGCGGTGCCAACATTTCTTATGTGCGCTATGGTGTCAACATAGCGGAAGTAGGTAAACAGCTCGCGACAGCAGCTCGCCTCGCTCGCTATGATAAGTTACTCCAGTGTCACTTTTCCGTCTTTCCTTGCGTTTCCTGCACCACTTTACTACACAAGAAGTCATTTTTATCTTAATTCGTTAAGATTTCGCCGATATTCACAAAAAATATGTCGTAAAATGCTTTTATCGACGCGTCCTTCCGTCACGGAGCGCGTGGCAGACTAGTTCGCGAACAGATATACTTTTTAAGCCCCGCCCGCTTTAATATACTTTGCGTGATCTCAGTTTTTGAGCGCAATGCTGCTTCCATATTTTTTCTAATTCAATGGCTTGCAACGACTTGGACCATCAATGTGAACCAGTTTTCCTATGGGACCTATGCTGGGAAGTCTACAAAAGTGTTCTGCCGCCCGGCCAGTTTGTATGAAAAATGTCGAAGTTTTTTTAGTTCCCAGCATTGTTCCCATAGAAAAAGTTGTTCATTTTGACGGACTGAGTCACCCCTTCACGGGAATGTCTTGGTTCAGTTACACACTGTATACTTTTTTTTCCTAGCTTGTAGATGTTATGTCCCACTGTTAGGCAAAGGCCTCCCCCTTGTTTTCCCATTCGTTTCTGTCCATCGCAACTTCCGCCCATCCATTCATAAACTTGTTGAGATCATCTATTTGACTAGCTCCGTGGCGCAGCGGTCAACACGCCTTCCTGCGACACGGAGTGACCGGGTTCGATCCCCGGCCAGATCAAGATGGAAAATGATCTTTTTCAGATTGGCCTGGGTCTTGGATGTTTATCTATATATGTATTTGTATTTGTTATTGTATTTGTTATAAAATATAGTATCGTTGAGTTAGTATCCCATAACACAAGTCTCGAACTTACTTTGGGGCTAGCTCAATCTGTGTGATTTGTCCGTATATATATTTATATATCTTACCACCTCCTTCTTGATCTACCTCTACGTCAGCGACATTCCGGTATCCAAAAAGTAACCAACTTCTAGCCCACCTTTCTGACCGCAAACGACAAACGTGTCCTATACAGGCTGAAATTGAATTCATTAGCAAACGTTTTAGGAGTGACTCAGACCACGAATCTGAACAACTTTATGGGACCAACTCCGAAATTGTAAAAAAAAAACAGCTGTTTCATAGATTTTGGCCAAGTAGATGTTCCACTTTTGTATGAAAGAGCAGAATTTTTTTTCACGATGTCGAATTTGGTCCAATAATGAAAGTTGTTCAGATTCGTGGTCCGAGTATGTTGAAAACATTTCGCTTCGCATCGACTGCGTCAATGTGAGTTGATCTAATTCGTTTTTGCTGTAAATCAAATCAGTAACACTGAACTGAAAGAGCACATATTATTTTACGCAGAATGTAACGCAGCGCGCAGGACGGATAGGATGTGATGTGAAGGAAATTCGCGTAGTGTATATAGAGTGTATATGTATATATTCTGCTGCTATTGGTATTGGTTCATATACACAAGTGCAACTGATTTTAACAAAGCACATCCTTGTTATTATTCCATACATAAATACATACTATGACGTCTTTTTATCTTGCGGCGTAGACAGAGCCTAGGTCTAGGGCGTAAATATGTAAAACGGAATTGTTTTATAAGTGCTTACATATCAGTAATGCTGCGGTACAACAATTTCTTCATATAAAAAAGCTGCGCTATTTCACGCTTATTTCCATACAAAATTGGCGTAAACTCCTATACAAAAATTCATTTAGTATCTTATTTAAATCATAAGCTATGCTATATTCTACTAATAATATTTTAACCATCATAAAAACTATTGATTACAAGTTTAGCGAGTTTATTTATAAACCATTAAGGTCATAGCCCACTTACACGCAGGCTGATGGGGCAAGCTCGCTGAGACTGAGAGCGAGCTGTCAGCTAATTTATGTTGCCAATATAAAATATATCTAAGCCCATGTTTAAATGATATTTTATTTGTCGGATGGGAGCCGAGTTGTATAAGTGGGCTACGACCTTTATAATCATTCCATTAAGTATGTACATTTTAGCAAACATGAATTATGATAATGACACAATATTCCTTACCATATTAACTCGTACAGTTATACATAATATTAATGGCATTGTGTCGTTTCGCCTAGACTACCGCAGCAGAATTGGCGCAAAGAAAACGCCAACGCCCACAACAACAAGCCGGGTATCTACCAGAATCCCAATGAGTGGGCCAATACTAACTATAAGGTAAACTATATATTTTTATTTTCTCTATCTATACTAACTAGCTGTTGCCCGCGACTTCGTCCGCGGCAATTTCTGTTATTATGATTAATTAGTTTTTTTCTTAGTATAGATGAATAATATTCCCCCGTTTTCAAAACATTTTTGATTGATGCTTCGCTCCTATTGGTTGCAGCGTGATTTTTTATAGCCTAAAGCCTTCCTCAATAAATGGACTATCCAACACAATAAGAATTTTCCAATTTGAACCAGTAGTTCCTGAGATTAACGCGTTCAAACAAACAAACTCTTCAACTTTATCATATTAGTATAGTAGATAGAAGTGGAAACTTTGAACATTCGGTTACTTATACACAGTAGTGTCGGTTACGGTAACGGTAACAGTATCGCGAGTATAATGTCTTTTTCCCATCTCTAAAAATTCCCAACGCGCCTACTGAAGTTTTCGCTTCAAAAATCCTAATTTTAAAGTACTTGAACCTTTTACTGTTTGTCAGATACGCCCTATTTATTAACATTGTGTTTGTGTCGTATAGCTCTAGCTGCTCTGGCCAAGTATAGCTCTAGTAGTACAGAGAGGGTCGTGCTCCTGTAGTGGAGACTAAAAAGACCTGATGATGATGATGATGTGTCGTATAGAAGTGAATAAGTGTACAATTACACAAAGATTCAATACTAAATGTTGTATTTCAGATACTGCGCATTCTCAGATTACTGGGACGCATTATACTGCGATATATTTTCAAACGATAACTCAGGTACCACTCATACAGTGTGGATTGTGGCCATACTCGTACATGAATCAAAGCGATGGTGGTTTTCGTCGCAAACATTATAACTGTACCTAATTCAAACGCATTTCGTCTTTTATGTTATGACAACGCACAACTTTCTCATATTTTCCATAAGAATGAATTAACGCATGTCGGTTTGTGTATCGAAATAAAGAAGTTGTAGAAAAAATATTGATTCTTATAATAGCAGCTTCCCACGTAAATCATATTGTCGCGAAGCTCATATGGTGGAATGTTCTAGAACGTATCTGAACATACATATATCTATCTTGGTCGCGCTATAGGTATACATATGTTTATCTTCTCTTGCTCGCACCCATTTTCTGTCTCATCATCATCATCATCATCAGGTCCTTTTTAGTCTCCACTACAGGAGCACATTTTACATTTTCTGTCTCGCTTATACACAATCTCGAATATTCATAGTCTAAAATTTTCTGGTAGCTGGAACTGGAATTATATGGAACTTTTTTAAAACTTATACTAGTAATGAAGTGAACAAACGTGGTGGAAATCCCTATCCTAAATATACAATTTAATAAATATACATAGATAAATCTTATAAAAATTACTACACTAAATTATGAACTAACTTTACGACTACTTTCTATTTTTTAATGGCTTTTCGTACTTTTTTTTTAAATCTTAGAATTATAATATGCATTCAATAAATAAACATCCAAGAACCAGGTCAATCTAAATAAGATCGTTTTCCATCATGATCTGACCAGGTACCGAACTAGAAACCCTGCGATTCATAAACACTTGCCATAGGGGTCATCAATATACCACCACAGATTTAACCACTTAACAATACTTTAATATGTAATCAGCGACTTTAATAAAACAATCGAATAACGAAACTGTTTCTTTTTTAAGATTACCTATTATACTCGTACTTATCTATTTTACTAAATGTCTCGTAATTTTCCAGAATCAAATGCCGCTCCCCCCTTACCCCACGTTCGGGCAGCCGTTCCACGGCCCCGGTCCCGCCCAGATCCCCTTCCCCCAGTTCCAAAACCCCCACTTCCAGCGGCACGGCAACCCGCACGGCTACAACGCCAACCAGGACCGCCGGTACAACCAGAACCAGAACCATAACCAGAACCAGGGTTTCCAGAACCAGTTCCCGAAATATCTGCCCAACGTGAACGCTGCGAATAATTTAGTGCCCAGCTGGGCAGCGGGGCAGGTATGTGACTCTTACTTTTAAACACTTATAAAGGTTTTTCTATTAATCAACTAGCCAGGAACGCAGATAAAATTAGCACTTCAGTTGTCCGTCCGTCCGTTTGTCACATGGCCTTAAGGTGGTTCGATTCGGTCCGCTAGGAGCCTCACCGTCAATAGATGGCGTTGATGTTTTATTTTAGCAGTTTTTATTTTTTACGAATGAAACGTGCGTTAATGTTTACATCAACTTGTATTCACGGATTCACCGCAATATTTTTAATATATTCCAACCATAATATATGCATATTTTGTTTCTAAAGTATTAAAAATGTAAGTTCTAATGTCGAGTGGATCTTTTACGCACACATTCAAAGAAATTTTAAGTACAAAATAGAATGATAAATTCGCCATATACGTCATATGTTCATTGGACCAGCGGCTAACGTAACATGGTTAACGTTCGATTGGTTTCGAGTTCGAATCTCAGACAAGGTGGATCTTTTGAAGCAGTTTTTTTTCTTTATTATTATTTAAATTCCGTAGATTAACTCCTAATTCTGTGTAAATTTAGTTATGTCCATGCTAATCAGATTCTTCTGAAGTATTTTATGATAATGAAGGAAGATGAGCGGGTAAGGTAGGTAGTGACTAAAAATGACACATTTTAATGTTTTATGTTTTTTAATTATAATCAAGTACGATTACGAACCAGGAATATCATACACAACACAAAGAATTGAGTTGTCTTGTACATTGCACAGCATTGCTAAAACAATAATCTATATGTTATTACGTCTGTGGCTGATAGATAGATATGTTGCACTCGCTATACGAAAGTGCCCATCATTCTTTAAATTCGAAATATACATATACAACGTGACTTTGAACCCCCTAGCAATATTGAAATCTGGGAATCAGAATCTCTAATGGAACACAGAATTGCAAGAAAAAAAGGTAAAAAACGAAAAAGAAAATTAGGTTTCCCATACAAAGTCGCCGATCAGCTGGACGAGTTTCTATGAAAAGCTAAATATTTTTTTCGTTTTTTACAATTCTGTGTTCCATTAGAGATTCTGATACCCGGATTTCAATATAGCTAGGGGGTTCAAAATCACGCTGTATGTACTTGATAGTAGCTGTGTTTTACCACAAAGAAATATCTAAACACACACTTTTGATCATTGCGAACTCTTCGCAGTAGGTATAATCTCAGAAAATACACAACTTTTAAAAAATGCCACCACTTTTAGTGACATGTTCTTTATGAGGTCTTCATCGCGATATATTTCTAACACGGTGAATATATAAGTCAATGAGTGATATCGTATATTGGAGAGATATGTCCAATGAAATAAGCCTTGTCCATTTCGGATATGCGCAGTTGGCCTTTGATCTGTAAAAGGATAATCAATTTTTAGAAATTTTGTGCATAATCAGTTTTTAATTTCTATCTGCCCACTACTGAAAATAGGTCTCACGGCAGTCTTCAGCAGACCGTATCAAACTCATGGTAAAATCACTCCTTTTAGGGTGAGGCCAATGTCCAACAATGAATGAATGGCTAATGACCGCTGACCCTTTCGGAATAGAAAATATTTGAAAAAAAAATGGTTTTGATAAACTTTTCACCTGATAATAGTAATTGTGTCTTTTATTCATTTGGAAACATATCACTTCATCAATGTATAGGGGAAAATTTATACGCTCTTTAGCTGCAGTATATTGTTACCTAGTTGAAGGAAGAACGGGAGTTTCATTCGAAAGAAAGTCGTCTGCTGACGTTTTTTTCCACACTTCACTACGGCTGCAACAAGCCAATTTACAAATTTTCGTAAGAACAAAACAAAAAAAAATAGTATGTATTTATGTTATACTGTAATTTTCATTATTTAGCTTACCTACCTTTTCACTTGTCCATAATATCGTTTCATTTGTGCATAAACGCGTTACCGACTTTTTTTAGGTCTCGAATATTGATGTCGGTGTCGCTCATAATCTTTTCGCGATGTACGCTGCATTATATATTTTGATGACCTACCCTACCACAAATAAAGTCAACTTTATCAAAGCACTTCAATACAACTTCAATAAGTCTTGACAGGAGTTCTTGGCGGGAATTTCGACGGAGAGCACGGCTTGTGTTTTGGATTGTTTTGTAAATTGTTTCTAGTGGACTTTATAATGTGAAATCGGTGTAATTTGGTGTAATAAATGCCCATGTTTATGAACAATGTGTGGAATAACCGAAATAAACTGTCACGGTGCGGCTGTAGTGAGATTTACTTAGCGGGCTGGTGGACCGCCTCGCCTCGTTGCGTCTGTGATCAAGCTAGTGGATTCGTGGGAATTATCGCCAGGGGCTCCGTAGAGTCAATGAAATGAACTACACCATCGTTTCATTGATAACAAGACTTAGAAAAAAAGCGCGGGAAAACTCATTTATACTTGATACTGGCTAAATACGTAACGCGTGAAAGCCATAAATAAAAAAAAAAAAAAAAAAAATAAGTCTTGACAGTGACAGTTCTGAACTGAACTGTCACTGTCAAGACACATCAGTTTGAGTTGCCATCTAGAATATCTTTTTACCTATTTTTACATCAGGTGAATTACTTAACGGGTTCTAAAAATAATTTCTTCAATGTAGTTCAGTACATTAATTATAATGAAATAATTACACTAATAAGTTGTTTTTACTACATAACCTTATTTTAGTTTTGTTTATTTGTATTTTTACCCATTAAATATTCCAAACTTAATAGAGTTGGTAACATAACACTTGCCGTACACTACAGTTTCTTTTCTATTTTATCTAAAATGACAAGGAAGGACGGCAACGGCGCACAGTCACAGCCCTCGGCCGTACGAGGTGGCAACGCCCCGTTCGCCTCGCTGTGACGTCGCAGTCACACACATTACAATAACGCTTGAGCGTAAGATACTATAAACGCTCACTCAAACTTTGATAAAAATTAACGAAAATTTCATTCTGATTAGCGATATAAGACTACTATTTTCTCATGAACAGCATTATTTCCCGTAAATAAAATTCAAAATAAATGCCGGCTTATGTCATTACTATGTAAGATTATGCTTCATTAGCCCCCAAATGTGAAATTCAATTAGTATGGGAATCGAACCACCTTAACTCTCAAACCGTACAAAATAAAATTAAAAATTAAAGGACTTACAAGAAAGGGACTATACAAGACTTTTTTCTAGATTCTATCATAGCTGCTGCTACTATTACTGCTGCTGCTACTAGCTCCGTGGCGCAGCGGTCAACACGCCTGCCTGCGACACGGAGTGACCGGGTTCGATCCCCGGCCAGGTCAAGATGGAAAATGATCTTTTTCAGATTGGCCTGGATCTTGGATGTGTATCTATATATGTATTTGTTATAAAATATAGTATCGTTGAGTTAGTATCCCATAACACAAGTCTTGAACTTACTTTGGGGCTAGCTCAATCTGTGTGATTTGTGTCCGTATATATTTATATTTATTTTATTACTGACAAGTCGAACCACAGATAATTAAGAACAATAGTATCCGTGCAAGAAAAAGTTCCGTGCAACCTCACTAAAGAGGTCACACGGAAGAGGTTTCATGCGCTCAGTTGAAGATTGCCCGGTGGTACCCTTGGTGTGTGCGAATCAGACTCGCACTTGGGCAGTTTTATTTTTTAATTGATTACTACAACTTCAGAATGGAGTTCTTAGTGGGAATTTCGGCGGACTGCACGGCTTTTGTTTTGGATTGTTTTGCAAATTGTTTATACGAGTAGATATTGGACTTTATAATGTGAAATCGATGTAAATACACAAGTTTTAATAATGCACAATGTGTGTTGCGTCGTCTGTGATCAAGCCAGTGGATTCGTGGGAATTGTCGCCAAGGGCTCCGTAGACTCAACGAAATGAACTACACCATCATTTCGTTGATTAACAAGATTAAGAAAAAACGCGGGGAAACTCATTAATACTTGATACTGGCTAAATACGTCACGCTCGAAAGCCATAATAAAAAAAAGCGAGACAGAAAAACCGCGGGAAAACTCATTAATGATATTGCAGATCACAAGTAAAAGCCATATGTACTATTAAAAAAAAAAACTTTCAGAATGTGAGTCAACCTCCGCAGCCGGGCGGGAGCTCTCAGCCGGCGCAAAATAATGGCGACAGAATCAGCAATCCGTTTGTGCCGCTTCAAGTGCAGACTAGTCAAAGGTCAGTGTGTACATTTAAGGCTCTGCCCCTGGAGCATGGCACGCGCGACAACGTTTATCCACTATCGCCGTCTTGTTTTCCGTTATATCAAAGAACGAGATGTGGATAGTTTATCGCGCGATATAAACGGCGTCGCGGGCGCCATGCCACGGGGGCTGTTTTTGTTTTTTAATCTCCGCCATCCATCGAGCTCTTGAGATAAAAAAGCGTACGCATGTTAAGCAGCCCTGGGCGCAGTCCTAACTATGATGGGTGATTGCAAGTGGCATAAAAATATCTCGAGCTCCTCCGTGCTTCGGAAGGTACGTTAAGCCGTTGGTCCCGACTGTCATCTTCGATGGCAGACGTCAAGTTATGTCAGGTGCCTTTAGGTAGCTTGCAAAATTTGTCACCAGTGTTGGCCACTACACACACGAACAAACTAACATAGGTATAGGTATCTCCTAGACATGCACATTTTAATTTTTATTTTAATAATATTTTTAATTTGCATTGTGATGTATGAATTATGTAACTGCTTTACATTTTGGCTGACTAACATACACATGTGTTGGTGTAAAACTGTCAATCTGTGTATATTGTAATCTACATTGTTAAACAAATATTACAATCCCTAACAGAATGCACGCAGAATGGAAAATAAGTTAAAACCAAAATTAAGTTACATTTACTATTATTTCCACAAGCCGATCGGTAAATTTGTAAAAAAAATTTACCCTTTTTTCTTAAGATTCTGTTTTCTAGTAGAGATTCTAATTCTATGATAAAATATGGCAATAATGTTTGGAATCACCTTTTCTTCCCGTGCAGATCGTAAAAGTCGATCGAGGGAATGGGCGAAAATCTGAGGAATCATGTTTGTAGGCGATGCGGCTAGCAACCCATCATAATTTTGATTTCGCTTCCCATCTACACGCCCACAAACATGCTAAACGTGGCTCTTCAGTCTTATAGACCGATCTTATAGAGCTCTGTCTACCCCGCAAGGAAAAAAGACGTGATTTTTTTTACTAATTATTGAAGTAGGCATTATGTATGTATCAGCATGTAGGTATGTATATATGTATGTGTGTATTAGCCCGTACAAATGTTCATTTTTGAAGAAGAAGCCCACTGGCGCCTTATTTATCAATTAAGACCTAGCTTAGTTGCCACCACTCGAATTCGATCAATATTATCAATTAAACACGCCCTTGGAAATTGTAATGTAAACACTTCAAGCTTAGTAGTTTCTGGGCAAGTGGGAAACGCTAAGTACTTACGTGCTCCAAGTACACAACAAAGATCTTATTAATTATGAAGTATTGCTTCGTTATAGTATAGCTATATATATTTTTTATGATTAATTACTAACAAAAATGGACTGTTTAATTTTCTAAATAAATGATTATTGATTGATTGAAAAAATAAAGCAAAAGAATAGCGGGCGGCAATCCTATAACGGCAACAATGGCGTCGCCCACTATAATGTTTTGTAATGAAAGACGCACTACACAGAACGTTAGCTATTAATATATGAAAACATTTAAAAATAACAAACAATACGGCGGCAAAATTTAATGCGCGCGTTCAATACTTTCATTGAAAATAAAATCGGACATAAATATAATTACAAATCTATAAATATATACGGACAAATCACACAGATTGAGCTAGCCCCAAAGTAAGTTCGAGACTTGTGTTATGGGATACTAACTCAACGATACTATATTTTATAACAAATACATATATAGATAAACATCCAAGACCCAGGCCAATCTGAAAAAGATAATTTTCCATCTTGACCTGGCCGGGGATCGAACCCGGTCACTCCGTGTCGCAGGCAGGCGTGTTGACCGCTGCGCCACTTATATTATTTTATCATAGACAAAAGACGTCACGCGCGCAGACGGATCCTTTGGTGCAGGAAAACGAAGATGGCGGTATCCGTGTATTGCCCGCTATAGTAGTTTATTAATTGCTTGTATGCGGGAACGCAGATCTGCGCAAAAATGCATTGTTTAACTATTGTGTCTGGTATTGCCGCATACAAGACGTTAAGCCCCGACTACAAATAGGGTGCTATATGTTTCACGCTTACGCAACGTGTAACAAAGTGGGAGTAACGATACTTTAGGGACATTATCCCATGATATTAAAAACTTTCCGTAACGGACATACCTATATCAGAATAAGAAAAAATGCAATGCTGGATGCAGGCCGCTTCCAACCGGTCGTATTGGAAATCCTTGGGGGAGGCCTATGTCCAGCAGTGGACTTCTTGCGACTGATATGATGATGACTTCCCATAGAAAGTAGATCAGCTGATTGTTCATTTTGTGGCGATTGTAGTTTTTTTTTCGTATTTAGATTTATGTCTTCTATGGAAAGTTGTTAAATATCATGTGTTGATCAGGCCCCATAAGTATTTTTACTCCATTTTGTTACACGTTAATCACCGCGTAAATTGGTCACCAAAATTTTCTTGACCCTTCAAGAAAATTTTGGTGACCAATTTACGCGGTGATTCAGCCCGTCAATATGAACAACTTTGTCTATAGGACCAATGCTGGTAAATTAACACTGTCTATGTTTGCGTGTGTATGTGGTACGCAGCTGTTAAACAGGTATTCTAATCTACATTTAGTGGAGAGAGTTCCCATCTTTACTAAAAATCGAACAACTTTGTATATTTAAAACACCAAATACAAATAAAAATCTCTTTATTGTAGAACACAGGTAAGATGAGATGTACAAAAATAAATAAAGGCCACCATGCTCTGCCCATACTGGACATCTAATAATTAGTTAATAAAAAAATCAGATACTTCACATTATTATTGGAAATTAAAAAATAAATTAAAAATTGTACAAATTAGTCATCAAATTTATCATTAAAGAAATCGTCAATTGTATAGTAACATTTTTCAGTCAAAAATGATTTTGATTCTTAAATCCAATATTAATCCATGTTATTTTAATGACGAAACAGCAAACTGTTTAATAATAAGATAAATTAGGTATATCAATGAGGGAGCCTCCTTATTAAAATTGGTATACATTTTTTCTTATTTTCAGACGAACACAAAACACTGGCGGTACATCGGCTAAAAAAGAAGAGCTGCCAGCGACTCATCAAAATATAATGCCTCAGCCACAATCCTACAGACAATCGGTAATTTAATGTTTTTGTGTATAATTACAAGGAGTAATTGGTATTGGGCTTGCCAATTTTCTATGAAACTATATGGTTCTCATCGCGTAGTGTGTATCATCTAAAGCAGGAGTTCCCAACCAGGGTGAAATTGCAAAGGGCATGATATGTTTGCATATTTGAAAAATAAAACAATAATAGACATTGTTTTTTGCACATAATACCACATTGTTTCAAAGTCAGAGATTTTTATTCCAAATTGGATACATGTATCTTATTTCGAGCGTCATATTTTTCTGTCTTATTTTTTTAAATACATGCGAATTCTAAAAACTACTAACGTTTCAGGTCTACCACTGATGAAAAAAAAAGCCGAAAATAACAATCCAGTTTTCTTAAGGGGAATGAAAATTACATTTTTAATTTCGGGAGGCTGGTTCATATATGTAACAAATAAATATTGTAGGAATTATTTTATAATATGCATAACATTGCAGATGCCACCGCAACAACAACAGAACTCGTCTCGACCACAGAAGAAGAGGAAGCCAAGAATAGCCGCCAACCTACCCTTCCAGACCGAGTAGTGATAGATTTCAGACTATAGACATGCAGACAGTGTTGCCAACTCAAGTGACAAAAAACTGAAAAATTTTGCGTAATTCGGAAAAAAAGAATCAGACTTAGAAAATGTAAATTATGTAAATAGTACGTTATTTGTATTTGACGAATGCGATCAATATTTTTATGTTTATACCATCAATTTAAATTTTGTTCCTGTACCCTAACTGGACGTAATAGATTATTATCTAAATATTTAGTGTCGCAACTTATGTTCTGCTGCTACAGCGAGTCAAAATCGTAATTAAATCTAAGGAGATTTTGAATGTTAAGAGAGTACATAAAGACATAATTTGAAATTACCATAATCTCATCAATTTTTTTACGTGCAAGTAGGTTCAAAATCAAAAAGTTTGTGCGACGTTATATATAGAAGGCCCTTATTAGAAGATATGTCGTCATGTTTTTTTTTTTGCTCACAGCTCTCCTCGCATTCCTCATTCCTCAGGTAGAGTGTTATAGTCATGCTAGAAAGAGATAAGTGACACAACTAATGTACAGGAGCCTGTAAAACAGAAACCGATATGAGAATTCTACCCTCAAACAAAATGTATGGAGATATATATTTGTGTAATACTTATTTTAGCTTTTAACTAGCTGCCCGGCAATATTTGTTCCAGTAATATCTGGTTATTTTCCTTTTTTTGTGAATTTTTCTCGTGTGACAGTGCCTCTTCAGGGTGGAGACAAAACCCAACAAATCAATGATGCTTGAATTCGGTCCATAAATGGTGTAACTAAGCCAATTTGTTCTTTATATAAGATATATAAGATCTCAATGTATTCTTCTATACATATTTTATTTTATGACCTACATTTTAACCTACTGCACTTCAAATATCTAATATTATTTTTGTACATACAATGTTTCTCAAAAGTACAAAACTATTTTTGTAGTTCCATATTTTTATGGTTAAAATCTAAATAATTATATCTATCGGTAAGTAAAGAAATGTAAGTACATTTATATAAAATAGTAACTAAATAGAACCTTCGTTTCTCCGCACGTGAAATTGGGTGTGAACTCATTTTTAAAATCGAGATTATGTGTAATAAAAGGACTTCCGAACCGTCATATGTTTTTATTTATCTTCATAGAAAACCCAAATCGTATTCGATAGAGAAAGTAAGTATATAATTTAAAGGTAGAAAATAAAATACGAGAGCTTTTCCCTTTTACTATAGTGAAGATTCGATTTCCAACTTGTGTAGTTTGTCGTATTATTAGGCCCTGGCTGTGCCCTTTTGACTGGCAAAGTTTAAATAAACATAAATACAGGTGTGTGTTTTTCTGTACTCTTTAAAACGTGGACATTAGATCGCAAACACATTCGGGCCAAAGTTTGTCGTACACTTATTGGGAATTTCAAATCGCTAATTCGGTACGCTGAATTAATTAAATACATCTAAATTATTTGTATACTTAGGTCGATCCTTCCACAAGATCACCGCCTTATTGGAATTTGAAACAGATACACATATGAAATTTAAAAACGATACATATCTCTTACTAGCTGTTGCCCGCGAATTCGTCCGCTGCAAGTTCTGTTATAATGATTAATTAGTATAGATGAATAAAGTAATTTTATTTATTTATTTTCGTTTATTGGTAAATAAAGTGAAAAAGTTCTGGTAATTATTTTTGTAGCAATATGGTTTATTTTTAAGATCAAAACTACAAATACTCTCACCAACACGCGAAACGTGGCCTTTGGGTCTTATGATCTTACGCTGTCTACCCCGGAATACAGACGTGGTATCTATTACGATATTAAGAAGGTACTGCAAATTGTGGAAAATGACGTGTTTTCAAATCGCTAATTCTGTACGCTGAATTAATTAAATACATCAAAATTATTTGTATACTTAGGTCGATCCTTCCACAAGATCACCGCCTTATTGGAATTTGAAACAGATACACATATGAAATTTATAAACGATACATATATCTTACTAGCTGTTGCCCGTGAATTCGTCCGCTGCAAGTTCTGTTATAATGATTAATTAGTATAGATAAATAATTTTTCTCTGATTTCAAAACATTTTTTATTGATGCTTCGCTCCTATTGGTCGCAGCGTAATGTTTTAAGCCTAAAGCCTTCCTCAGTAAATGGACTATCCAACACAAGAATTTTCCAATTTGAACCAGTAGTTCCTGAGATTAGCGCGTTCAAACAAACAAACTCTTCAGCTTTATAATATTAGTATAGATGATATGTTTTAATATGTTTACGGCCTCTTAATATGTTTATGGCCAAAAATTCTTATGCAAATATTAATATTTGTTTTAAAATATTATAAAAATCAATGACGCTATAAAGTAGGAAACCTAGAGATCGTCCACTTAAGATAACTACAACAACAACATCAAGTGCAATTCGAATGATTTGACACAATTGGTCTAAACACTCGTCGACGGCTTTTAAATATGACGCACTGCTGTAAATTACTGTTATTCCCGGTTTGTTCGCTCTAGAACTAAGAGCGATATTTCTCTAATGAAAATTTAACATAACACTGTTTTTGATAGTAGAAAGTAGGTGTAGAAGTAGCAATGCGAGTAGTAACGTTGATGATACTCGCCGCAACTGTTGCTGCGACAGTTGCGAGCGACGCGGACTGGTGGCAGAGCGCGCTTGTCTATCAGATCTACCCGCGATCGTTTAAGGACAGCGATGGGGATGGCATTGGTGATTTGAATGGTAAGTGTTGGGAAATTTTCTTTCTTGAATTACCTTTCGACCATGTTTAAAAAAATAGATACAGTCGTTTCATGTATCCACAATTATTTAAGATATTATTTTGTTATAAACTTGAATGCAAAACCAACCTTAGTTGCATGCATGCCAATTTTTATATTTATCAAAGGTATTTATTTACTTCTATGGTACTACAAAAATACTTAGATGCAGTCATTTGACAGCGCCTGAGTACCTATTTTTTGTGAGTTGATAATGATTTGTTGGCATGGTCAGAGTTATTCTGTTAGATATAAGTATCTGGGCGACCGAGCTTTGCTTGATTATTACTATTTATTGTAATATGGTGGTGTTTAGGTGATAATCTACATAAAGGAACTTAAAAAGTAAAATCAAACATTAACTACATTTTTTAAACTTGTCTAAAAACAATATAAAATAAAAAAAAAATATAAACTTGAACATATAAAAAAAAAACAAATGTAAGTCACCGAGCGGGATTCAAACCCGTAACACTCGATTCTTGTCGTCCGCCCCTGGACCAGACGGACAGTGACCGGCAGGACGAAATTAGCGACCATATTCTGCGTGGAAAGAAAAACGCATGAAAACTCAAAAACATGCCTTTTCCCAAACACAAGACTAATCTAGATCGATTGTTTACCCCCGAAAACCGCCATATACCATATTTCAGCAAAATCGTTAGAGCCGTTTCCGAGATCATGGAAATAAATTTATATACATATAAATATATACAAGAATTGCTCGTTTAAAGGTATAATCCTAACTAATATTATAAATGCGAAAGTGAGTTTGTTTATTTGTTTGTTTGTTTGTTACGCTTTCACGCCGTAACTACTGAACCGATCATCATGAAATTTTGCATACAAGTTCTCTGGAGTACGGAGGAGGACATAGGCTACCTTTCCCCTTTATCCCGGGAAAAAGTACTATTCCCGAGGGATCGACATTGACGCGGGCGGAGCTGCGGGCGAAAGCTAGTATTATATAAGTATGTCGTCAGTTCCGTTGCGGTCAGACTGTGATAGGTATATCCAATTAAATGCATCAAACTGTTTTCTCGAGTTTGTAGCATTAGCAGAAAAGTTAAAATGTAGTGTAGGTGTTAGTATGGCCGTCTTTAATCTATTGGGGGACCCCAAATTGTAGGATATTGATAGACCACTATTTGAAAAAAGTAGGTACTGTACTAAAAGAAACATCGGTCGTGGCGTGGCACGTAAGTAAAATAAACTAATTCAATAAATGCCGAAGAATGTGCAAGATATAATTTTCATCAATTGTTTTATTTTTTCTAAATAAAAGTTTATTTCTTGTAATTTAATTTACAGTTGCATTTAAGTCATTATCATTGGAGCTTTATTATAATATTTTTTTCGGGAATAATTCGTCCATATCCATTGACGTAATCGCATGGGCCCGAGTGCCCAGTGGGAAAGAGGGGCCTGGGTGTTAGGTGGTACATTTTGGTAAACTAATTATCTACAATATTATTTCCTTTTAGGCATTACGGAAAAGCTCCCATATCTTCAGCAGCTCGGCGTAGACGCGATATGGTTGTCGCCGATATACTTGTCGCCCATGTACGATTTCGGCTACGACATCACGGACTACACCAAAATCGCGCCCGAGTACGGAACCATGGAAGACTTCGACAATCTCATGGCGAAGGCTAAATCACTGGGTGAGTTCATACATACATACCTACTCTTCTTCATTCTTTGTGTGTCAGTTCTCATTTTGTTCTGCCGCCTGCCTTTGAGTCGCCTCTTGACCCTACTCTCCGCAAAACATACATGCTGTCACGTCTTTTTCCCTTGCGGGGTAGATAGGGCTCTGATCTATAAGACCTAAAAGCCATGTTTTGCATGTTGGTGGAAAATGGAATTAAAATAGTGATGGGTAGCCGCATCGCCTACTAACATGATTCCTCAGTTTTTAGCCCATTCCCTCGATTGGATTTTACAACCGACGCGGCAAGAGCAGAAGGGGACGCGTGCCGTGAGGCCCACCAAACGCAACTGAAAGAAAACTAAAATCTTACTTAATTCACTAACAATTTGTCACTTATATGTTTCCTTATGCTTCTAAGTCTTCTAAAGATATATGAAAACCCATTGAAATGCTGCCTAGGCCCTTTAACTTAGCTGTATAATAAAGCGCGCACCACTCATCACGCGATAAGATTCGTATCAGCACTTCATTACAGTAATGAGAAGTTACTACTCATCATCCAAGGTTCTACTCATTATCACGATTATTGTTATAACTTGAAGATATCATACTTCAGATAGAGGCTGTTTATTTTCAGCTTTACCTAACAGCAAATAATTTGGTTCTTCTCCTACTCATGTGTTCAGCGTCTGTGATTTACTAATTAGTGTACAAAGTTTTGATAGTCACTTCAAAATACATTACGTTTTATATATCTTAAATAAATATGGTCGATTATGCGAAAGCCGCAATGTATTTTGAAGTGACCATCAAAACGTTGTATAATAAGTTAGTAAATAGGACGACAGAGCTAGAGCACTGGTTTGTATGCTGTTTCATTCATGCGGAGTAATATTTATGCATAAGACTACTAGAAACGAAACTTTACATCCATGCACACTTTAATGTGTGCACTATTTTGAATTTCGTTGGGTGGGCCATCACCATCGATTCATAGTTTATGAGATACTAGCTTTCGCCCGCGTCAATGTCGATCCCTCGGGAATAGTACTTTTTCCCGGGATAAAAGGTAACATATGTCCTTCTCCGTACTCCAGAGAACTTGTATGCAAAATTTCATGATGATCGGTTCAGTACTTACGACGTGAAAGCGTAACAAACAAATAAACAAACAAACTCACTTTCAGATTTATAATATTAGTAAGGACTAGCATTTGCCCGCGTTAGTGTCGATCCCTCGGGAACAGAAGAATTTCCCGGAATGAATTTCCCTTCAACGGGCCTCAAACAAAACTTCCCCCATACCAAATTTCATCCAAAGTGGTTCAATAGTTAAAGCGTGAAAAGAAGACGGAGTTACTTTCGCATTTATAATATTAGTATGGAAGTATGGATTTTAATAAATGTCCGCGAGGCCTAAGTTTGCGGCGAACTACTAGTTATGTAAAAAAAGTATGTACTTTGTCTTTATACTGTGGCTAGAAATAAATAAAAAGATCCTACTCACTCGACTCCGTATAAATTTTAAAAAGTAGGTAGATATGTCTAAACTTGAGGTTAAATATTATTTCATATTTTCAAAGGTATTCGCGTGGTTTTGGACTATGTACCAAATCACACAGGCAACGAGAGCGAATGGTTCATCAAATCTGCGGCGAGGGAACCAGGATACGAAAACTATTACGTCTGGGCCGATGGGAAGCCGGACCCTAACGATCCTAGCGTCTTGCTGCCCCCTAGCAACTGGGTAAGGAATTAAAAGGCGTATCGACCCGAGACAATAAGAGTGTGTGACATCAAACAGGTGGTTTTTAAGCAAGATTTAGCGGGCCAATTTCTTAGCTATGATTGGTGAAGTGAGATGACCCAGTAGCCAGGTTCATAGGCTATTGAACCTAGATTTTGAGCTCAAACAATTGGTATAAGGTGTCCATATTTAGTTTGTACTGGGTCTAATGGAAGACTAGGTCAGGCCAAAAAGTTATGATTCACTGTCAACCTTCATATTTGAAATCAGCGTACCGTAGCAAACCAGGTGGCCTTTTTGCTAAATTAGTGTAGACGCAATTATTTTTTTAACCTATGGTGTAATACGTTCGGTTGGTCACTTCAAAAACTTCAAAACACATTGCGGATTTCGTATGATTGAATATTTTTATTGAATATATATAAAACGTAATGTTTTTTGAAGTGACTAGCAAATCGTTGTACACTAAGTTATCAAATAGGCCGGCAGTAGATATTTCTAATCTGGAAACCCGAAAACCTGTGCTTGTTCTCGGGTCATGTAGTCTCGGCTACTTTGACATACGATTTGTTTCTACTTTGATGGCGCCATAGGTATATTCACAACTATATATCCACCGTGATATGAAAAAAATAAAAGCAATATTCACGAAATAAGCTGTATATCTCAATTTTAACTTAACAAATATTGTCGATTTATAATTTAAAAAATCTTAGTTTTATCATAACGGCCATCTGCCGGGTGGAAAAGAATCGCCGCCACCCAAGGTAGCCGTGGCAGTTAGTGGAACTAACTATGCCAGATTCTTTAGGTATCCGTGCTGGCGGGCTTTAAGTTAGGCCCATATTTTTGTACGACTTTGACAGCGTTAGTATTATATTCATTGCACAGGTAAGCATCTTCCGCAAGAGCGCGTGGGAGTACAGCACGACGCGTGGCCAGTTCTACCTGCACCAGTTCGTCATCGGCCAGCCTGACCTCAACTACCGTGAACAAAAAGTCCAGGAAGAAATGAAGGTACGGCAAGTAGCACAAGACGATTGACAAGTCCGGCAGTTTGGAACGCGACAAGATTTTGGAAAACCTATAACGAAATCAATGTAAAATTTCCTCTCAATCATCATTATTTTTTTACCATCTTCACAGGCGTAAATAGTCCACTGCTGGACAACGGCCTCTCCCATGGGTTCTTCGTTTCGGTATTGCCATACTCACCATGCTTGGCGGGCGGGTTGGCGAGCGCAGTGGCTTCTAGTGCTTTGGACGTTGCTGCCCATCGAAACCAGTTTAAGCTTAGGATGGATAGGAATTTGTTGGATGTGGCAAGGGAATGAGGGTATTGAGATAATTACTGGTATGAATGGGGGAAAATGATGTGTTAGTTTGGCTGTTATTGTGGTAATTTTTACTGCTTAGTAATTGTTTTGAGTTTATACCTGTTATTTTTATTTGTAAGTTGCGCACACTCTTGACGTCAACATAGGTTCCAACGGAAGATCAGCGCTGGCTTATCGCCAGCAAATGCTGAGTTGGGACCTATTTGAGAACGGACACAGTGCTGGTAACATTTTTAATTTTATTTAATATTAAGTACAATTTTTTGTTTTTTACTTGTACTGTGTATGGATCTCACATAAATCATTCATTCATTCATTCAAAATCAAGTAGCTCGGGGGCAGGGGCGCGTACCGATGCCATACCTGCAACCACCGGACAGGCGGTTGAGGATGACACCCTGTCCTATCTATATTTTTTATGTATATAGAATCACCTTGCGTGTACTACATACTTCGTACGTGAGCGTAAATGCACTGGAAGGGCGTCCAGCTTTAGATTATACAATGTCTACAATTGATTTTTGCAAGAAGGCCGCTGGAAGACTATAAAATGGATGGAAGACACTTATATACAGCATCTTGCAATCTAAGCAACTAACTTATGTTCCGTTCATCAACTATCCATTGTCAAATTGTCATCCCTGCACATTTTGCGTCTGGCTGTAGATTTTTAAAACTAGATCAAAGAAAATGCAGGTGTTTATATGTTAATATCCTGACTAATATTATAAATGCGAAAGTGAGTTTGTTTGTTTGTTTATTTGTTTGTTTGTTTGTTAGTTTAAACGCCGTAACTACTGAACCGATCATCATGAAATTTTGCATACAAGTTCTCTGGAGTACGGAGAAGGACATAGGCTACCTTTAATCCCGGGAAAAAGTACTATTCCCGAGGGATCGACATTAACGCGGGCGGAGCCGCGGGCGAAAGCTAGTTATCTATATGTGAAGAAGTCAACAAACAAATAAGATGTTCGTGCTAGGTCTCAGTAATATGAGTATGTTTTTCCTCTGGGATAATATTCATAAGTTAGCAATTTTTTCGTATAACATTACTCTTTTTGTATTGAAGCGTGAGGAGATGATCGCCAGTACTTTGGTAAGTAAGCTTACTATTATATTTCAGAATGTACTCCGCTTTTGGCTTGATAAAGGCGTGTCTGGATTCCGCGTGGACGCCATCAACATGATGTATGAGGTGGACCCCAGCGACTACGGAGGCGTGTTCCCTGATGAGCCACTGTCGGGTAAGTATATATCATTACTTTGATTGACTACTTGATTTTTGTCGACCTAACCGTAATACTCTTTTCTTCTCTTCTCTCCTATTACAACGAGAGGTGTCTGAAATGCTTAAAACCAGCACAGAGTCGAAGAGTGCGATAAGCGGCTGTCATTAGATAATATTTGACAAGCTGCACCAAATGACATATTGTTGGCCAATTAACAGACCCGAAGCCTCAGTGCTGCCGCCACTGATTTCAGGATACTCTCAATCATGATTCTATTATATTAGACATAAATTGACTTCTGGAAAATCAAATAAGGCTTTCGTCAGGTTCGGAGGTCATTAGTTATTCAACAGGCAAGAGCTTGGCTCTTAAATTATAAGAAGAAGAAGAAAAGGAAGTCGAAGTTACTGACACAATTTTATCAATTGCTTTAAGGTTACTAGTTGCCAAGTGTGCATGCCAAGAACGTTTAACCTTTTTATTTAAACATTTATTATAATCGTGCATAAATAATTTGGGAAGTTATGTGGAATTTCTCAAGGCAGAAGTGAGCCCTAACCCTAACACTATCTCACAGTCTACGCAGGTTTGTGGTACGCTTTAGTGAGAAACTATCATACCTCTAGGTTTGGACTTGAGCAAAGTATTTTTGTATAAACCAAACGGACATACGGCCCGCCTGATTGATGGAAAACGTTTCAATTCATGTCTAATTGTGTTATCCCCATCTATTATAAAAATATCATTTTATATATATCTATATTGCATGTAATACGAACGCTATTTCTCATTATAAATTATTATAAATATAGAAATCTTCGCGAGGTTTACCTAGGTATGTTAGTTAGACAGTTTATCATCAATTTTCTTCTACCACCGCACCGCTCGCCACAGGAGTAGAGTCCATTCCCACATCCTTGACACTTGGGTCTCCAAAAATGTCAGAGCGTCACGTGGTTTTTTTCCTCGTGCAGCAGGATTGTGGAATGGACTCCCTCCCGAGGTTTTCCCTGTGTGCTATGACTTAGGGTCCTTCAAAAGGCGTGACAGGTATCTTAAGAGTCGGCAACGCATCAGCACCTCCTCTGGTGTTGCAGATGTCCATTGGCGACCGTGACCACTTTCCATCAGGTGGCTCGTCTGCTCGTTTGTCGTCAATATACAATATTTATAACTAAATTTTAGGAGCCGAAGGCGTAACCGCAGATGACTACGAGTATCTAGACCACATCTACACGAAGGACTTGTACGAAACTTATGACGTAGTCTACGATTGGCGCGACGTTCTCGACGAGTACTACATGAAGGATGGAGAGTACAAGATCATGATGACCGAAGCCTACACCGAACTGACTTTGATGATCCAGTACTACGGCTCGAACACTAGGAATGGCTCCATACCCTTCAACTTCAGCTTCCTGGGGGATATCAATAATAATTCAAATGCCAGGGATATAAAGATGGTTATCGATAAGTGGATGACGTATATGCCTATCGACAAGACTGCTAACTGGGTGGTAAGAACTTTGAGCTTTCAAAAGTAGAAAAGAAAAATTCGCTTAGAAGTTCTATCGAAATTAAAATAAAACTGGCCAATTGCGAGTCGGACTCGCGCACGAAGGGTTCCGTACCGTTATCTATAAAAACGGCAAAAAAATCATGTCTGTTGTATGGGCCCCCCTTTAATATTTATTTTATTAAAGGGGGGCCCATACAACAGACAGAGAGGGGGATATTATTTCCTCTCCTCCGCCGCGCTACTCCTACGGCGCTAGTCTCAGGTCATGTGTCCGTCTTACGAATTTTCGATCAGGTCACGTGTCCTATACTATGCATACTATGTCAATAAATTCGACAATCTAAACAGCTGATTTATAGACTTTAATAAAAAAAAAATCCTTACTAATATTATAAATGCGAAAGTGAATTTGTTTGTTTGTTACGCTTTCACGCCGTATCTACCTACTGAACCAATCATCATGAAATTTTGCATAAAAGTTCTCTGGAGTACGGAGAAGGACATAGGCTAACTTTTATCCCGGGAAAAAGTACTATTCCCGAGGGATCGACATTGACGCGGGCGGAGCCGCGGGCGAAAGCTAGTTTTCTATAAAAACACAAAAAGACAACAAGCGTGTCGATTTTGGAAATTTGCTACTAAAGCATTTCTTTGACCTATGAGACTCTTTAAATATTCTTGTATATTTGGTAATTTCAGAACGGAAACCACGACCAGAGCCGTCTCGCTTCGCGTCTAGGCACCGACCGAGTGGACATCATGAACATGCTGGCTATGATACTCCCAGGAGTGACGATCACGTACCAGGTAACATCCTAACTAACATAGGTTGGTTTATATGTTCAAGGACGTCACTAGCCCTTGAGTTAAGCTGGGTCCAGACATGTTCTTTTGTCCGTACCACACCTCCGACGCGTATTGCCGTCGCGATCCAACAACGCTAGTTTGGATGAATGTTTGGTACGGTAAGATGGCACGGGGCGTTTCGATACGGATACAGGTACGCTCCGATCCATCGCGAGTCGGTTTTTTCATTCTATTCAAAGGCGATATAGTAGGACGACACTTCGCACAGAAATGAATACGTGCAGACATGGGGTTCTTTAAAAAGGACGTGAAAAGATTTCTTCAGGGTCGGCAACGCGCGAGTGGCACCCCTGGTGTTGCAGGCGTCCATAGGCTACGGTAACCACTTTCCATCAGGTGGGCCGTATGCCTGTTTGCCTACTAAGTAGTATAAAAAAAAAAGACACCTTACGAAGATACTGGCTATTTTATTATACATCCAGAGTTCTTGGATCGCGACGCGGATGCGAATCGGAGGTATATTACGGACAAAATACCATGTCTGGAC
The DNA here is from genome assembly GCA_947532085.1 of Elegia similella. NCBI lineage: Eukaryota > Metazoa > Arthropoda > Insecta > Lepidoptera > Pyralidae > Elegia > Elegia similella. The sequence goes on from OX383930.1 coordinate 24,887,499, forward strand.
CTAGCTTTAGATGGGGAGGGCAGAAACTACGCGTGGAGAGGGAGGAGGGTTAAAAGTCCAGGGAGGTGATATTTTCAGTTAATACATTTAACAGTGGTTTTATTTTCTGTTCTGAAAGGGTTGAAAAGAGATCTTCATTCAGCAATGGTCGTCCCATTGCGGATCTGAGCTTATAGGAAAAGATAAGAAAGATTAAAAAACCCCGAGCCTCTAGATGGGGCAGCCGGTTGCCGGCACTATGAGAAATAGTAAGGAGACATTGATACAAAAATTTAAATTGTTTGTCCTTTTCCAAAACAGGGTGAAGAAATCGGCATGACCGACGGCGAGGTAACCTGGGAGCAGACGGTCGACCCGCAAGCCTGCAACACCGAAGATCCCATCAACTACTGGAAGAAGTCTCGCGACCCCAATCGGACCCCGTACCACTGGGACGCCACGGCTAACGCGGGTTTCTCCAACACTACCGGGGAGACTTGGCTGCCGGTCGCGAGCAACTACTTGACGTTGAACTTGGCAGCGCAAATGGCAGCTGAGAAGACTCACTATCAGGTGAGGTTCTGTTGAAAACATCTTTAGGTATCATTTCTTCTGTATACTTTTTAATGACACAGATGTAAAAAATGCAGTCTCTACTACTATTGCCACTAAAGACAGCTAAGTCTAAAGATTTAAAACGTGCATTCCAATTTCCAATACACACTAGTGTACATGTTATTTGTTTCTTCCAACTTCCTCGATGTCCTAGAATTATAATGGTCGTGATCCGACTTAATTAAAGGTAAGTATATATAATTTACGTACGAATTTAAATTATTTTCACAAGGTGGTTGTACGTCTTTTGTTGACTTTACTGAGCGTTTTCTTTTTTCACTGTAAATGGTGGTGTTATAATAAAAACTATTTTTTTTCTCTGTGGTAAGCTTACAATAAAAACATTTTCGATTATTAGGTACATTCATTCAGTTAACATTTTTATCATTTGAATAAATTATTAATATCTCTTTTATTTCTATTTATTCAAAAGAATACAACAATTTATCATAAACCTAAACAATGTAACATAATGTCATTCGAGATTCATCTATTTTCAGTGGACCTATTGCCTATATATATCTGACGATGACTTTTAGAACTAAGCTCGCCAGTGCCTTCAAAGCCAGTAGAAATAAGTATAATATGTATGATAATAACTAGGACTTAATAAGCTACTGCCACTGCAGGGTTCGAAAGCTTTTGATTGTATTTAATATTTGACTTTTGTGTCTCAGTTCTACAAAGATGTGCTCGCTATAAAGAAGCTGCCGGCTGTCCGTTATGGAGATCTGGAAACAACTGCTATCTCTGAATCGATTCTTGTGGTCAGCAGGTAAGGAAACTGAATTAATGTAGACATACTCATATTACTCATATTCTGTTAAATTATAAGATTTTTTTTATACCACATTAGTGGCCCGTCCTGGCTTTGCATGGGCAGATAATTATAGGTATTTAATTCTATAGCCCATGTGCATCAAGGATCAGGGATATCTAATGATAAATTTTTCAAATCAGTCCAGTAGATTTGGAGCATATTCAATGCAAACAAACAAACGTAAAATCTTTTCTCTTTATATTAGCGTGATAACTTCATTTTGTTGTTAATTTATTAATTAACTGTCTCATTGGGAGATTTTTTTTTAATTTTAGTGAAAAAGCCGCATTTTGTCTTCTGTTATGCTTTATTTATTATTAAACATTTTTTCTCTTTGTTTTTTATAGTTATAAAAATAACATTGTTTTTCTTGTTTAAAAGGTTGTTGCCTCTATACCCGGGAGTCGTGGGTATAGTGAATCTGTCTGATGAAGACCAGACATTGGACCTGACCTCTATGAAACTGCTGCCTGTTCAGCTGAGGGTCGTCGCTTCGGGGGTTTACTGTCCGCATAAGAAAGAGTAAGTACAAAAAGTATTTTTTTGCAAATCAGTAGTTTGATATATTGTAGTACAGAGATAAGTCAGTCATTGCTTTACCGGCTGTTCAGAGTCAGGGATCAGACTCGATATGTTAGTTTGGTAACATGCTGCATATATTAAGATCACTTATTTATTTCCTCTTTCGCAGTGAATGGATGAGGAAATCCGACATAACAGTGACTGCCCACTGTGCCCTGCTGCTGCAGACCGTCAGGAAATGCTGTTGAATTGCTTTTAATTATACAACCAAGCTGTCTTATGAATTTTGAAATAAATATTGGCAAAGTTATATTTTTGTCTTATTGCTTTAAAAAATCTCTATTATTAAAAAAATCTTTTTGGCCATATTAAAAGTTTAAAGAAGGTTCCCTAATTATCAATATGATAGGGCACAGGATACAAAGGTCAGGGGTGTCATCCTCAACTACTTAGCCGGCGGTAGCACGTTTGGCATCGGCTACATGCGCCTGACCTAAATTACTATTTGCTTTTTCCCCCGTTCATCCGAGTGGGTAGTATCCCAATACCTTTCTTTCCCTTTCCAAATCATACAAATTTCTATCCTTCCTCAGTTAAAAAATTCTTCCGATGGGCAGCAGCATATGAAGTACAAGAAACTAAAGTAACTGCACTCTCCAGCCTGCCTGCCAAGTGTGGTGAGTATAGCAATAGCCAAGGAATGAACAATCCTTGGAAGAGGCAAGAGACTCGTCCAGTAGTGGACTTCTTATGACTGAATGATGGCATTGGCCTGCTAATAATTATGCACCTGAAAGGCGCAAACAAGCCATGCAGTAAAAGGGAACTAATACTAATGATTCTTACATAATAAGGTTGCTATCTTAGAATTATGAGTGTTGATGTTTGTCTGATAAAATTACTTCATGTTAAGGCTCTTGAAGTATTGGTTAAAATCATATTAAAACACCTTATGCAGGTCTATGAGAGAAATATGAGCACTCTCAAATGCTACAACTGTCCTCTATTATACAGATAGTCCACACACTGTGTATTTCTATCTGACACAGGTGTTATTACAACCTCCTAAATATCTCATTCATACCATTGGCATTGTCTAGTAGTCATGGGTGACAGACCAAATGAACCCAGCATAATATCACTACTAAATGTTAATGTTCCTGTTAGAAAAAGAAAAAAAGGATGGTGAAATATTTAATTTATTAAAAAATACTTAATATACACTTAGCTCTGATCACAGTTTGTTAGAATCCCTTCAGAAATCCATGGCACCCTCTAAGAAGCAGAGGCAATCCACTTTGCTGATGATGAGGTCCAGATCTTTCTTGGAGATCACTTTCCTTTTGTTTGAGGATGTATATGAGTATGTTTCCTTTGCTATGGTTTCTAGAAATAGTTCCTGTAAAAATTAACCTTCAATAATCATACATGTAAGAATATGTGTACTAATCTTATTTTTGCCCTTGCAGGGTAGACAGAGTATAACATTGTGATTAAATTAAATATCCAACAAACAAAATACAGAATATTAAAACTTATACGAGATATCAGTTAAATATTGAACAAAACGGTTATACATTAATTGTTAGTCGGGATAATATGGACAGTTTCAGCCTAGTCAGTAGGCCATCCTCAGGGCGAGGGTCAAGGATGTCCCGGCACAGCCGTCAGCTGATCACTGACGAGGGCCGCCGCCCACACCGCGCCTTTTCGCGCGGCGCGCTTCCGACGATACGTTGGGTAGGGGCTCAGACGCCTCCAAAGGCTTGACTAGGCTTAAACTGTCGGCATTTTTCCGACTAAACATATGTGGATATAATAATTCTTGGATAAAGCTAGTATCTGAATTAGCAACTCATTCCCCACTTAGCATTTGTAGATACACCATATTACCATAAGCATTGACCTTTGGCTCCTTTAAATGGTTATTTACTGGGTATCTCAGAGGTCCAATTATTTCTGGTAGAGTAGATTTTACAACAATGGTGTTAAATTATGTTTCGGTTACTTACAGTAGCTTTAGTAACGAGAAAAACTGCGTCCCCTGAGAGAACACTGACATCTGGGTCCATTTTCATAATATTCTTTATCCTTGCTATTGGTAACCTCGTGGACCGTATAACTTCAGGCTTATTACTTTGGTTCGGTGGTCTGATTTCCGTCGTCGGGGCAGGTTCTTCACTATTTAATAGCTCTGAATCTTGTAAAGTGGGCTTAATTTCAATCATATCAGTTTCGATGTTTTGTTGTTCACTATCCATAAAATTTTCGGTTTCTGTGTCTTCTATTATATCTGAAATATCTGTATAATGCTCCTCGTCTGCCATTATGAAATTATAAGGTATATGTATGCAATATAATTTAAATTGAAGAAATTAGTATGTTTTAGGGAATCAGAATATCCGCGTCGCGCGTAAACAAGTTTACTTACACTTGACATTGACATGACGTAGGCATACGTTTGACAGTGGCATAGCTTTTTAAAGCAAAGACGCAAATTCTACGGAGCCATTACTCTTGCCCGATTGTAGAAGAATGGGTTATTTATTATATATATGAATGGTATATTTTTTTATATATTAGTCTAAAGAATAGCTGGAGAAATTTTTGACTTAGCGGGATATTTTCTAGTAAGAGAGCTCATACAGAAGAGCGGCATTGTATTAACGGCAGGTACCTACCACTGCATCCGTCGCCGATAACAGGCAAAACTACTAGGTACTACGAGTACGACACTAATTCGATTTATATAATATCTATGATACCTATATTTTGACTACTAATTAGATTTATGTAAATATCATAGGTGATACATATTTTTTTGGTGAAGCAAATGTCACTTTTCGCGTGTTTTGTATTTATTCTAAGGTTTTGTTAGAGTCACTTTTCAAAAAGTTTTATGTTATTTAGTGCTGTAATTTATTCTTCTGAGGCTGTAATATTCTCAGGTAATATTATTCTAGATAAAATGTAACTACCTAAGTATAACCCTATATTTATATTATTTACAAAGTTTTTAACATATCGCCTCATTAGCCTTATTTATGTGTTCTATTTATGTATATTTGACTGCTCCGTGGCGCAGTGGTTAAGCAAAGATTTAAAAAAAAATTATAAGAGTCTAAAATATATTAGACATAGGGACATTAAAATCATCGGAAAGCAATAAAAACTCACTTTAATTATTATAAAATATAATTATCAGTTCGTGTTGAGTATCAAAACAAATAATAAGTATCAATATTTATATACAGACAGAACAAATCAATTATACACATAACATTACATTAAGCAATTAATAACTGTACAATTTATATAACACATTTAGAATATTTACAAGTGCCGCCATTGACATATTTTATACATTCCTATATTTTATCAGCGGAAAAACCCTTTTGATTTGAGAACTAGGGTGTACAACGTTTTAATCGCCACTACAAAATACATTGCGGCTTTCTTATGAATGAATATTTTTATTTTTTATTTAGGTATATAAAAGTAATGGACGTTGAAGTGACCATCACAATTTTGTACACCGTAGTTGTCAAGAGGGACTTTACCGGTATCCGAATAGTGTTTTGAGCACTGTTTTTTATTTCTGTTTTAAAAGTAAAATAGAAAGAAACTGTTACACTTTCAATCTGTTTTTAAAGATAACGGTTCATAAGTGTTAATAACTTACAGCCAATAAGGTTTTCATTGGCATAACTATACGATAGTTCACGGTTTACGCACACTTGCCTCAGAAATGCCTATATGGATAGGAACTGTGTAAACACGTACAAAGAAAAGTGCACGAAAATTTTAAAAACAGTTTTAAAACAGCTTGGTTACTGGAAACATTTATCTGTAACACTTTTATAAGTGTTAATAGCAAAACAGATTTACAACACCCAAATAAGTGTTAACGGAATAATTATGTAACAGATTTAATGTGTAACCCTTATGAATGTGTATCCTTTATAAAGGTGTTTTTGAGTCCCTGGTTGTCAAAAGTTAGTGGGTAGGTAGTCCTGCAGAAAGAGAATGAGTGATCATCATATACTTTATGCCATGCACGTGTATTCTCTTTCAACAGTCAAAGAAAAAACACAAGTAGGTATATTAGTACACACTTAGAATAATTGAATTATATTTCACTACCTACGTTCAATATTGCGGTCTCCCTTGCATCGAGTTTACATCACCCTATATTTTGTTTGTTATTAATTTGAAAAAGGCGGTAAACCTTTTTTTTTTATATATTTGTTTGGCATTTGGCTTTCTGCGCCCTTTAGCCCTTATATATTTTTCTACGTGTTATCAACCAAATGGTGTAATTCATTTCGTTCAAAATAGCTTGATAATTCACACAGGTAGGTACCTACCTATTTCATTCCTAAATACATTTTAAACGTATTTTTCATATTTTTAGGTAACTATATTATTTACAACAAAGTCTTTAGGCTGACACTTGCACATTAATCTCAAACAATAACCAATTCCACATCTTGCGGTTCACCGCTGACAACGCTGAGAAATTTCGACAATAAGTAACAAGATTTAGAAAATATAATTATATTCCATCTCCAATATAATAATGTTTCGTTTCGACAAGGCACTTCCATTCTGCACACATATGTAGCCACAGAGATTTATTATTGATATGCATAGAGCAGACATAGTAACCAAAACGTAGACGGTATGCTGTGGATAAATGGATTGACCACATTTGTGACTGAAATCATCAAAATAGTACAAATTGTTAATAATTAATATATCTACATTTTATTTTGGAATTTATGTCGACTCTATTTTTATTCGTATAAGTCTCTTTGTAAGTAGCGAATATGTAGCATACCTCGACCTGACCTATTGTGTGCCATTGAATGACATTTCAATAGGTGATTTAAAGTACATTGAGAACTTTTGTATCGGCACTGCGTGAGCGTTTTCCTCTAAAATGAGTCTCTTCAATCAATAACAGAGTAGGTATTCATACACATTCACATACATTCTCAATTTTTCAAAGAAAAATTAAAACATAACATCCCTGCTAAAATTATAGCCTATGTCAGGGATGGTGTAAGGATTCCAACCCATACGTCCAAATCCGTACTGGGCTTTTTGGTAGTCGTGTAAAAATTAATAAGTACCTAAATGTAGGTACTAATTTGCAGTAATAACACGAGTGGTCTGTGATAGTTATAAAATCTATGATTACCCTCAGTTTTATGAAAATATAAATTTCCATAGCGATCTCAAAATATGAACGTAACCATACATTTTCATTAAATAGGATAATAAGAAAGCTGCCTTGTAGTCTTATTTTATGTGACTAATATAACATTAGCCCATTAAAATAATAATTGAAGGCTCGATTTAAGCGCCTATCCTATCTATCCTGAGTTCAGTCACTGACGAGAAGGACGCCGTTATACGTGAGACACGAATGGAAATATCTCCAATAGTTTAATAGGTGCTTTAGGACAAGGAAGTAAAAACACCCATACTTAAACATTCCGTATGTTATTACAACTTTGGTCAACGTGTTCAATGGTACCTACTAAAATATGTTTATAATTGTCGATACACAGTGTATCCTGCACTAGCATGGCGTCCGCGACGCCGCTTATATCGCGCGATAAACTATTCACATCTCGCTCTTCAATATTACGGAAAACAAGGTGGCGATAGTTGATAGGTAGTCGATAATCGTTGTCGCGTGTATCATGCTATGGGGGCTGAGAAAATATATTTCATTGCTCCTATTTGCTAGCTCTGCAATCATTCAACCCCGGTTCAATATAAATCCCGAGGCCTTTTGGTCCTCTAAACCCTTCTTCAGCTCTTCTCCCCTTATCAACTCATAAACATACTCCTAAATAAAACCATGGGCGTTCTATAATAGTCGTTTAAATTAAAAAATTGCCTAGCTCATGCAGCACATTTTCTTCCAAAAGGGTTTCCTACTATGTCTCACTGGCAAACCAGCCAAGATGGCTGCGTCGAAGGCGTCTTTCAATTGTTTCCTAGTTTTGGCCGAAGTCTCTATGTAGTTGGCGTTGATTTTTGCGGCGAGTGCCCGCGCTTCCATTTCCGTCACCGGGTGCTCACCACGGGCCTGGAATTAAAAATATTAGTTAATTATTGTGCCACGAAATTGTGCTCTAAACAGGGAAATTAAATTCATTTGCAAACGTATAAGGAGTGACTCGGACCACGAATCTGAACAACTTTTACTAAGGGACCAACTCCGAATTTGCAAAAAAAAAAACAGCTGTTCCATAGATTTTGGCTAAATAAAATATCTGCTCTTTCATTCTAAATTGGAATGTCTCAATTTAGAATGAAAGAGCAGATATTTTTTCATGATGTCGAAGTTGATCCCATAATGAAAGTTGTTTAGCTTCGTGGTCTGAGTCACACTTTAAACGTTTGCTAATGATTTCAATTCCCTGTATATAGATGATATTCGCCTCCATTTACTACTGGAGGTAAATCGCCATTGAGTATTTTACGAAAGGAGAAAGACTTTCTTCTAACTCTAAGCATCCCGCAATCATAGTAGGTACCTAAGGGGTTTTGAGCCCATGGCATTAAGACACCATAACGTCTCCACCACAAAATAAATTAATTTTTATGGAGGCGATCTTGCGTGTGCTATTAGGGGTTTTCTGAAATGCAAGACCAGAAAGCATCATTGAGTTGTAGTAGTCATTGGATACCTAGTATTTTAGCAGTCGCACGCAACTGACACATTGCTGCCAATAACAGTTTACAGTATTACAGTTACAGTACTACCACTTTTATAAGTTACACCGATGTACCTGCGCAGAAATCAAATTTTTGCACGGCGCGAAAATAATCACCGCGCCGCCCGCGCCGTACAAGTATTATGAGCGAAATAGCATAAGTTGTTCTGTAATCTGAGGCATAAGTCATGTTTTTCAGGATTTTAAATCTTATTCAGTAGGAAGAAGTTAGTTTTTTGTCGGCAGGAGGTTACGCAGAATGCCCTCAAACTTTATAGAAATTTGACTTATTTAAAGGGCCCCTAGGAGGGACGGACCTCGGCTTTGGGCGTTGCCTGTATGCAACTTTATAATTGGTACTAATGTACCAGACCCGAAGCCTCAGTGCTACCGCCACATATTTTAGAACATCATCATTGCTTGGTTCTTGGCTCCACTACGATTTTGAGGCGGCAAGTATAATAACAAAGTGAAAAATCTCTTGCTCTGATACCAGGTCTCCCCTTTCTTTCAATATCTGAACCGGAGAACAATACCCACATAATCTATTCACATCCATGCAAACGTGTCCAAATTCCAAATCAAACCAATGTTATTAATGTGGTAAAAAAAAACTTACTCGCAAAGATTGCAGCACCCGCGGATCCAGCGCCAAGTCGCTCTGCGTCCCAACCAGAATTAAGGGCGCGTTCACACCGGCGACAGACTTGGTCCACTTCTCCGCGACAGACCGGAACGTCTCCGGCCGGACCACGGAGAAACACAGCATGAGCACGTCGGTGCCAGGGTAGCACAGCTCCCGCAGTTTTGACATTGAGTCCTGGAATAGAAATAAGAATAAAATTTTAAAAAATATGAATAAGAAAGTACATTTAAAATATTGAAGTTACTAGCTTTCGCCTGCAGTTTCGCTCGCATCAAAGTCGTTCCCTCGGGAACAGTACCTTTTCCTATGAAAGGTAGCCTATGTCCTTCCCCGTACTCCAGAGAACTTCTATGCAAAATTTCATGATGATCGGTTCAGCAGTTACGGAGTGAAAGCGTAACAAACTCACTTTCGCATTTATAATATTATAAAGGACTTCAAATCATACAAAAGAAATATAAATTTGAAATACAATCTCAAATGTATATTTCTGAACAATAGTTTTTGATCGACTGTTAGTTGTATCAGTTTAGATTTTTTTTAACTCAATCAATTGGTTCCTAAGTGGCCCAAAATAGCTATAATAGCTAGCTAGCGCTACCTACACCTTGTATAAGAAATGTGTTTAGATAGAGACATCTTATTTGATATCTTACTTGATCCATGGAAATGATTGTACTACGTAATGTGTTTTATAGTGTCTTTTATGATTAAAAAAAATAAAAATAGTTCTGTACGTTCCCACCAAATATCGTTTCATCGGTGTATGACCGGCAACACGCCGATCAAGCACTTGTTAAATTACGCAATATCCAATAAAACATGAATATTTAGAGAGCGCCGGCAGACACGGCGGCGGCTATGGGTGAAAGTAGCCATGATTCGGCCAGCCTCCAACAATGAAGTTGCCTAACGTATATCTGCCGAATTTATTACGACACGCTCCCTTCGATTTGAATGCCTTATAAAGATGGAATAATTCGTTGCCTAACGTTCCCAGAACATGGTTTTAAAAATTACGAAACTCGGACAAGCCGTGACATGGTGGTAAGAAAAGTTCCCAAGGAGAAAAAATGCTATCTGCTCGTTTGCCGTCAAATTGACATTTTAAAAAAATCTGGATGTTAAAAACAGATTTCGTGGGCGATAAAAGCAAGTCAGAAAACCGATTCAGTAAGGGTTCGTCTTTTTAACTGTAGATACTGTGGATCTGTGAATCCGTAGATCGATGACTCTACTTTTCTCGTGTCCCATCATTCTGCATAGAGGATGCTCTTTAGGATCTTACTGGCTAACGGTAGGTAACTGCAGTGGTCAGTATCTAGTCTCTATTTATCAAAAGAAGAGCCATTCTTCAGAGAGAAGGAAAGCCACAAGCAAGAACATCATTGCCAGATTAGAAGAAATGTCAAATAATTAATAGCGACAAAACCAAGGACAAATTACACAGATTAAGCTAGCCCCACAGTAAGTTGTATACTTGTGGTGTCGTGGGATAGGTACTTTTTTTGACAGTGTGAAAATGCCTGCTGCGGGTGCAGCAGACTGATTATGTGGTGTAGCCACTAAAAACACCCCGGTGTTCGTTATACTCGCTATGATTCCAGGACTGCAGGTACGACAGGGAACGCTAGGCCCCGTCACTCATCTGCAGCAGGTGTCGTAGGATACTAACTCAACTGTATAAATAACTATATTTCATAATAATAACTTATATCGACTAGCTCCGTGGCGCAGCGGTCAACACGCCAGCCTGCGACACGGAGTGACCGGGTTCGATCCTCGGCCAGGTCAAGATGGAAAATGATCTTTTTCAGATTGGCCTGGGTCTTGGATGTGTATCTATATATGTATTTGTTATAAAATATTGTATCGTTGAGTTAGTATCCCATAACACAAGTCTCGAACTTACTTTGGGGCTAGCTCAATCTGTGTGATTTGTCCGTATATATTTATTTATTATTTATTATCGATAAACATCCAAGACCCAGGCCAATCAGAAAAAATAGTTTTCGAATCCGAGACACTGCGATTCAAAGGCCATTGCGGTACCTACCACTGAGCCATAGAGGTGGTCAAAGATGTGGTTCAGTTGATTCTAAGAGAGCCTGTGACTGTAGGCCTGTCCTATGGACGATAGGTAGGCCTCGTAGGCCTTGTTCTAAGGTAGGCCCGCGGCTCCGCCCGCGTCAATTACGATCACTCGGGAACAGTAGAACTTCCAGGAATGAAAGGTGCCCTAAGTCCTCAAACTACCTTCATACCAAATTGGTTTAGGTTGAAGCATAAAAAGGTGACAGACAGACTTTAATTGCCTGTGAGCTTTTTTACTTCACTGGGCGTTTTGAGGCGAGGGCAGGGAGCTTTCGCATTTATAATAGTAAGTATGGATATTATAGTAAGAGCATATAACTCTTAAATTTTACGGTTTTGATGAAGATTATTTCTTTATCTTCTCAACCTTTATCTATCAGAAAAGCGGCAGTGTCACTAGAAACTTTTCTATGAAAATAATACGAAATCCTCTATAATAGACGAAATCTCTAGATATGATTTCACCTATAATGCAATATAGATACATTTTCACTTTCATATTGTGATATTACTATGTGAAGCCACGCAAATACATATAATCTAGTTATAATCTCACATGAGCCTGTCATTCAATAATAGGTACTATGTCCGAGGCATAAGGATCTTAATGAAGATGGTGGAAAGCAATGAAATGAAAGTATATTGATGGATGAGCGACGCATACTGATTGCATTTTGAAATATTGCCATGAGTACAACTCTAGGTTTATATAAGTGGCTTCCTACTACACATGCTTCCTAATGTGAGCTATGAAGAAATTTATTTTATGACAGGTAATAATGTACAAACAAACGCACTTATACATAAATTATTTAGGTAAATAGTATAGGAAATTAAATAAAATAAAAAATAAAAAAATATATACGCACATATGACACAGATTGAGCTAGCCCTAAGGTAAGTTCGAGACTTGTGTTATGGGATACTAACTCAACGATATATATTTTATAACAAAAACATAATATAGATAAACATCCAAGACCCAGGCCAATCTGAAAAAGATAATTTTCCATCTTGACCTGGCCGGAGATCGAACCCGGGCACTCCGTGTCGCAGGCTGGCGTGTTAACCACTGCGCCACGGAGCTCTCATAAATTGAAGATAATAGGTAGGTTTACAAGTAAGTAGTTTGCTTTGTAAGCTAGGTAGGGGAAAGAAGGAATCCTTCTTTTGCGAGCTTTTATTTTTAGTTTCACCTGTTTCTATGTTTGTATGTAATCAAACCTTGAAAGTTAAATTTGATCCCGGTTACCGATTGAGCTGAAATTTTGTATGCATGTGTAAATCGGATGACAATTCAATATTATGGAATCGTTGCTCTGCCGGCCTATTTGCTAACTCAGTGTACAACGTTTTGATAGTCATTTCAAAATACATTACGTTTTTTATATCTTTAATAAAAATAGTCAATCATAGAAAACCCGCAATGTATTTTGAAATGACTATCAAAACGTTGGTCACTGAGTTAGCAAATAGGCCGGCTGGTCTGCTGATGGAGTCGGAAAGTGGCCATAGGAACTCTTAAACTAAACGAGGCATACCAATCGTTGAGCTCATTTGATTTGTCTTGGAAAGCACTTTACAGTGTGGATTCGTTTATAACAAAAAGTTGTCACAAAATGGAATTTTTGCAAAATACTTGTTACATTTTACGTTCATTTGTGTAAAGGACATAGGATACCTAGATATCAATAAAGATAGTCTGCGTCTTTTGCTTCAAATCGTTCATTTAATTCTGATCATCTAAAATTCCCTTTCCAGATTTTGCAGATCCAGGGTATTATTATTTGATTAAAGGAACGTACTTAAAAATACCCCATTATATTTTTTTCTGTTTTAAGCCTAACTTTATAAAAAAGTATAAGAAAATAGTAAAGGTAACTAATATAATTGTAGAATCTACTCATAAAGAATTTGCATATTCTAATCATCTAACTAAAACAGGTTTGAAACATAATGCCCTCTAATCTAATAGGATCTGTGAACCCAGCTTAGAAATCGTTATCAAAGCAAAGAGCAACTAGTGACAGTATTAAGCCATCGGCATCGTTGTAGGAATTAGGGCCTCCCAGCTGATAATCCCGCTCGTTAGCAGCCATTGCTCAACTGTGAACTGGTTCTAACAAGCCCTTTTGAAATGGACGGGGTTACCCACAAGGCATTATATTAGTTCTAATTTTCCTACTATGTATGCCTACTTTCGTTTTTCTTTAAAAACATGGATAATAATAAATAATACGGTAAATAAATGGGGGTTGTTACTGTCGAGAGCAGCGTAGTTTACGATTGTTCCGAAATAAACTGTCAAATCGATGAACAATTTTTTTTAAATAGCCTTACGTCGGTAATACTCACCTAGCTACCGGACGTCCTACACCTACCTACACTACGTTTCCCATTTCTGGGGTACCACTTGTTGACAACCTTACTCCCACAAACTATATAGGGATAGTGCTTACTCCACCTACCATCGTTACTTCAAGCTAAGTGCCCAGCCCAGTTCCATAACAATATAATAGTATATAAATATATGAAATATTCGATAAATCAGATGACAATAAATGACGCAATGCATTTGTTTTAACTTACGACGTAACAATAGGCTCTGAGTTGACTCCAACTGTGATGTAATTTAATTATTGTCACATGGACGTATTTCTATAGCACAAAGTTCCACCTAACCTGGCGCTTCTATGGAATATTACGCGTGCGAAACTCTCACAGGTGAATGCGACGGAAGCTGTTGACAACGCATCCATCGACACAATGGTAATGTCAGGTAGAGAAACTATGTGAACGCGGCCGGCGCTGGACAAAAATAACAAATGTTTGAGCCGACGCGCCAGAGCCTTTCGTAAGATGCACGTGCTGCTTTTTCCGTGTGAACTGTGACGCAGGTGAGGAATGGTTGGTAAAACATGAGTTAGGGGAAGGAATTCAAGATCTACGTGATATTAAAACGTTGTAGCTTAATACACACAATACAATCTGGAATCGTCGTAAGCCTGTACAGGTTTTCTTGAAACTTAAAACGAAGCCAATATGGAAGAAAATCTGAATCTTCTGAACGTGTGACTTTTTATTATAACAATCGTAAGACATGAATGATGATGTCAATCTTTTTATAATAATAACCTGATTCACCTATGTTGATATAAGAATTTTACAGACCACTTTTAGCGGGCTACCACAGTGCTTCTTCATCCGTCTCTTTCCTGGACAACAATCTTCAACACAGGCCAGGTTAGTCCGAGCGACCTCATTTCCGACGCCACCGAGCGTCGCCAGGTTTGTGTGGCACGACCATGCTTCCTCTTCCCTCGTGGGGTCAACTCAAGTGTCTGTGGATGGCACGATTTGGCAGTCAATTGGCGTTTCCCTACAGAGTTGCCATAGTTCATATATTGGGGATCTTCTAGCTTGAGAAGATCTCCAATATCCGTCGGAGGCAGCGGTTTATGAAGTATTGGATTTGCTGCGTGATATCTTTAGTTACCTTCCACGTCTCAACCCATACAGCAGGAGTGTTTTCACGTTTGAGCGAAATATTTTTAATTTCACTCCGCGTATAATCTTCCTAGCATTATTTAGGTAATGTATGATCCTCAGAGCAATACGTCTTTGGTATCATCATATTATTGTGTTACTTGTAATTGGCCTTTGTGTCTTAAAATCTGTCTCACAGTTCTGTCTTAAGTCTTAGCACATAAAATTAATAAAACAAAGGATTAAAGAGTCTAAAATGTGCCTTCATTTAGAGTGTTAAGTACAGGGATGCGACCGATACCGGTATACTAACTATCGATACTTCAGGTCTGCTGATATTAAAGGCATCGGCGACATTTTTGTTGCCGATGCAAAAAACCTTTTAAATTTCGCGCTTCAACAACGTAACGTAAACCCGTGTACTGTTTCGTTCAACCAAACTTGCGATATCGTCCTTCACTTTCATTTTAAAACAAACATCTATCATTAGTAACCCTCATTATTATTAAATAATAAGTAATAGATAATGTATGTAATACTAAATCTGTATTTATAATATTAACTAGCTTTCGCCCGCGGCTCCGCTCGCGTCAATGTCGATCCCTCGGGAATAGTACCTTTTCCCGGGATAAAACGTAGCCTATGTCCTTCTCCGCACTCCAGAGAACTTGTATGCAACATTTCATGATGATCGGTTCAGTAGCTACGGCGTGAAAGCGTAACAAACAAACAAACAAATAAACAAACAAACTCACTTTCGCATTTATAATATTAGTAAGGATAATATAGAAAACCCAAGTTTTTGATTTAAATTCACTATGCGTATTGGTATCGCCGATATTTTTATAAGAGTAGAGACATGGGTAGAGATATCTATATCGTATCGTCTTTAATAAAATGTGTATCGATGCATCCCTAGTTTAGTGGTCCAGTGCCTAGTCTAACAATAAAAAAAAAATTTCATGTTGGCCGTAATTATATGTTATTACTGCTAATCGGTCAATTAAATAGGAAGTAGGTACATGAGAGCGACCATGGACTCACGTGTCCGTGGTTAGTTACCACGTTTTGCTGCGGCAGGTACTTTCGAGTACACTTGAGCTTAATAGTTTCTAGTGTTTCTAGCTATTTATTGAATCGGTTATATAACAAGTTTCTTTTTACTTTAAGAACTGCTGTTATTGCCACTCCGTCTCCTTTGCGGTTCCTGGTTGCATGCATGTTATCTCTCGAGCCGCCTGGATAAATATTACCATGGAGATTCTACGCTTTGTTTATTTTTAAGGTACTTTTTTGTTTTAAATAAACCATAATACATTTTCGTTGCATCCAGTAACATAAACTTGGTAAGTATATCTAACACATATACAATATATGTATAAAGAAAACCCTGTCGGATCCTTAAAGGGGTTATTCAGCCCGTCGATATGAACAACTTTTCCTATGGTACCAATACGGGGAAATAATTTTCTTGACGGTTCTATATCAATTGACGGGCGACCGAACATTTTTGTTTGAAAAATTTTTTTTTTTTAAGTTCCCAGCTTTTATCCTATAGGAAAAGTTGTTCATATCATATCGACGGGATGAATCACGCCTTTAAGGAACGGACATGGTTTTCTATACATATTGTATAAATATCAAAGGTAATGTAACTGCAGTACGTATAATATACAATATATATAATATATCTATGTATATGTAAATTTAATTGTATTTTCGATGCACTGTTTAATTCCTCCATTTCACAATCTTAATCTCTCTCTCTGGCGACCTCTATGGCTCAATGTGACAAGTGCCTTTGAATCGCAGGGTCCGGGTTCGATCCCCGGTCAGGTCAAAATGGAAAACGATGATGTTGGATGTTTATCTATATGTATCAACTATATTATACATATAGTTGAGTTAGTATCCCATAATCAAGTTCACAACTTACTGTGGTGTGGGGCTAGCTCGATCTATGTGATTTGTCCCTTTATACTTATTTTTTTAATTTTGGTAATGTATCTATCATATCAGCCGTAGTTATTATCTTGTAGTTATTCATAATCGATCAACGATGTACCATTGATCACATCCACTTGGATATGTGGAGCAAAATCTTAGGAAACTAGGTCAAGATTGTTCAATCGGCCGTAGAGAGAAACCAACGCCGAAGGTTTGACGTCACGAGAAAGAGTCGATATGTTTGAAGACAAAAAGTGTTTCTGCAAACTGCCTAGTAATTAACAATTTCCAAAGACCAGTGCCGGCGTTAGCACTACCGGCGCCACGGGCAAAATTTCTACGAGCACCCATATGGCGGGCAAAGAGGGGGGGATGCAAATTTAATCACACTGCCCTCCGCCCTCTGTCCTTGTTAGATAGCGCCCCTCCCAGATCTAGCGCCCTGGGCGGTCGCCCAACCGCGCTCTACCCTACCTAACGCCACAACAGCCAACGACTTTTCCTATATTATTAGTACTTCGCACTGACTCTACGGCTATGTACATTACATACGCTTTCTCTTGCTTTCCCCACATAGCCAATGCCGGAGAGGTCTGGAGGCCTCGGGGCAACAAAGTCCCGCTGGCCTCAAATTAGTTTTCAAATAAAATGGTAATTTTTTCAGTCGAGTTTTCCTAAAAACACTTTATTGTGAAACCAAGTAGGTATTAGATTATTTTATTATTGAATTAACATATAAATATAATCAGAATTAAAAATTATCTGTTTATTGAACTTTATTAATTTTTTCCGTCTAGGCCCCGAGGTTGTAGCCCCGGTTGTCCTCCCCTAAATCAGGCCACTCTACTCCACTCCACTCCACAGATGCTTTATGGATTGCTATGTATTTTGTGCTTACAATGGTCATCTCATCATTAAATAGAATAGTAGTGAGTAAGTGACAACACTCACCTGTCCAGCAGTATCACAGATTTCCACGCGGACCGGCCGATCGTCCACGTCCACAGCGACTGGAAACAAAGAAATTATATCATTAGACAAAAATGAAAAGTGCAAGCGGTGCGGGGCACTCGAGTGCCGGGTATTAGAGGGCGCCGGAATGTTCAACGATTTACCCCCTTTAACCAATGGGAAGAAAAGCCAACACCCAAGCCTCTGCAATCAAGAATTAAGAGAATACCGGGTGATAGATAGAGGCACAGCCAGGGCTGGCAGAGACCCCCCTCCTCCTGAATTTAAGTTGCGCGTTGGTAGATAGACAAGGGGCGCTAGCAAGATTTCCTACCTGGGCGCCCAATATGGTAAGGCTTTGTCGTAATCATGCGAGTTACATAAAACTTGCAAAAGTGAATTAGGTATTTGATTATCTACTATGGACAGTATTATATGGAACAAAATGTTGACCAAAGAACTCAGCGAAAGCGCCTATTATACCATCCTGAATTTAGGATACGGAATTCAGCATCCGATAAGGACAAGAAATTCAGTCGTCAGAGCTCCTGATTACACCGTCCGGAACGTGTCCTGAACGGAGACTGCGCGTCCTGAGAGAGCCATCCGTTGGCCATCCTGAATGCGTGAGAGGGACGCCGATATAGGTGCGATGCGATTGGAGATATTATCGTATCGTTTCTAACGTATAGCGGCGTCCCTCTCATGCGGCGATCCTGAATTCCGGATGGTTTCACTTTATGCTTCCGTTATGCTTCCGATAAGGACGTCGGAAGCTATTCTGTCCTGACAACGGATCGACCGTCCTGAATGCGATTAAACTGTCCGTTGACTATCCGTTGACTGAATTCCGGATCCTGAATTCTGGATGGTCTAATTGGCGCTTAAGTCTCAGTTGACGTAAATAAAGATTATTTTCATACAGACTAGATTATTAGTAGGTAGCAACATAGAGGTAGTAAACCGTATATTTTTTACGAAATCGAACAAAAGGGAGTGTATTGTTTTTAGAGTATATATGTGTATGTTTATTTATTTCACCATAACTTCAGTCAGAATCCAGGAGGGGTCTAGAGTGACATAGGCTATATTTTTATTGCCAGTGCAGTTGTATTTATTATTTTAAATAGTACAGTAGATTCTCACCTATCATAAACTTTCTACCTGTAACCGGAGACAAAATGTTCATTGTATGTTGTTTGAATGTTAGTGGAACTTATAACTAGTAAGTAGGTAAGTTAAGTAAGAGGTTGCTTCACTGTGAACACGTAAGAGTGATTGCTAGGGCTTCCTATTTCTGTAAATTCCAATTATAGTACACCAATAGGAATATGAAACTAGCACAGAATTGTAAAACATGGCATAAAAAGCGAGGCATTTGATGTAGTTTTTGCATATACGGGTAATAAAGATACTCCATCTACTTAAGGCGAGGCCTCAAATGTTTGGTACCTTCGCTCGGCAAAGGACTGATCAAGTGCGCGCAAGGGATAGCGCTTGGCGGTTTAGCCCGTGAATGATGAGATAGGAGATAGTCTCGAGTCGCTCAAAGAAAAAAACGTAAGCGCCAAATTCGTTATTTCTATTTTATATAAAATCAGACCGGTTAATTGTATTTTCATATTTACATTTTGATGAATTACTAATAACCTATCTTTTAGTCTAAAAATCAATATTTCATTCGTCGCATTTGAGCTACAATAACAAAAACTCTGCGAACGAAGACCATTTTTCAAAAAATATTTCTATCGAGAAAATTTTATCAAAACGTGTTTTCATCTTCAATTTTTGGAGATGAAATAGTCAAAAATCATATTACTTAGATTTGAAACTCCTTATTTAAGTATTTTGCGAGATAAATAAGGTTCAGAACGACCTTATTTACAGTGGTATCACCTTAATAATAACTTTCACGTTTATAAGTATACTTAAGTGTTTAAGCATAATATTAATTAGAACATAAGACGAAGTACTCTATGAAGCATCAAAAAAAGATACCATTTCGACTTTTCAAAGACACGATCATCATCATATAACCATCATCATCATTTCAGTTGTAAGTCCACTGCTGGACAAAGGTATCTCCCAAGGATTCTATCCATATTGCCATACTCACCACGCTTGGCAGTCGGGTTGGCAAGCGCAGTGTCTTTGGTTTTATAATAATAATTTATTATTTATTATAATTAACATCAAAACAGTTTTACACCAAAGCGATGCTATATGAATATAACTCCAACTAGGCTAACTAAATATGTAGGTACTAATATTATCATTTAACACTCATACATTCAATATACTTTTGTACTACTACCATAATTTTCGGCAGGCTTTCTTTAAAAATATCTGTCTTGTTCCAAATACCGTTTATTATTTTTAATAGCTTTTGCCCGAGGCTCCGCCCGCGTCAATGTCGATCCCTCGGGAATAGTGCTTTTTCCCGGGATAAAAGGTAGCCTATTTCTCCGTACTCCAGAGAACTTGTATGCAAAATTTCATGATGATCGGTTCAGTAGTTACGGCGTGAAAGCGTAACAAACAAACAAACAAACAAACAAACAAATAAACAAACAAACTCACTTTCACATTTATAATATTAGTAAGGATTGCTCGTGACAAAGGGGCAACATGCATTA
Organism: Elegia similella; assembly: GCA_947532085.1. Classification (NCBI taxonomy): domain Eukaryota; kingdom Metazoa; phylum Arthropoda; class Insecta; order Lepidoptera; family Pyralidae; genus Elegia; species Elegia similella. The sequence goes on from OX383930.1 coordinate 24,907,929, forward strand.
GATTGGTCCTAGACACGGGTAAGCACAAAAAGCGGGCTGCCGCCTCGCAAACACGTAGCTTTCAACGCTGCTGCCATTGAAAACATTTTAAAGCCGGGGAGGAAAGGGATTTGTTGGATTTAGTAAGGTAATGAAGGTGTTGGGATACAACTATGACAATATGATACAACTACAACTATGACTAGCTCCGTGGCGCAGCGTTCAACAAGCCTGCCTGCGACACGGAGTGACCGGGTTCGATCCCCGGCCAGGTCAAGATGGAAAATGATCTTTTTCAGATTGGCCTGGGTCTTGGTTTTGTATCTATATATGTATTTGTTATAAAATATAGTATCGTTGAGTTAGTATCCCATAACACAAGTCTCGAACTTACTTTGGGGCTAGCTCAATCTGTGTGATTTGTCCGTATATATTTATTTATTTAACTAACTCAGATGAATGGGGGGAAAGCAAGTAGCAGCTTGAAATGCCGGGCGCACATACCTGATGCTATACCGGCAACCACCGGACAGGCCGTTGAGGATAACACCTCTGACACACATCAACATCCATTCCATAACCTATATCACCGTCATCATGTCTGTTATCAAAAAGACCTGACTGTATTGGCCATTAAGGACCGTAAGAAAGCAAGCAAGATACACGAAAGGTTCTGAAGGCCCTGTCAGGCCCTATCAGCGTCTTAACTTTCATCACCTTTTGATAGCTCCGTCTATCTGGCCTGGATCCTGATACGTCTCGCCCTGTTTGGTGGACACGGCCGGTAGATCACCGCTGGTAAGTAGCGTGAACCGACGCGGGCAGTGAGCGAACATCCTGCGTTTTGTATCGGAACCTGCCTGACCGGTGGCGGTTATGTCATTCCATTAGGTATCTACATTACGCATTTGGGTTGAATTGTTATATCTAAAGGGTAGCTTACAAAGCTTTATGATATTTTATATGAATCACAAAATTATATAAAATAATTCGGTACACAAATTGTGTTTATAATAGTTTAATTCATTACCTGCTCAAATACTTAAGTCAAACATGAACAGGAAAAAAAAACAGGTTCACTTAAATAAGTGTCTGGTTATGAAAGAAACTGATTCTATCTAGGTAGAATGAGTTATACCAAAATGATTACCCGAAAATTCCGAATTTATTTATTGAGTTAAACAAAAAAGAAGAATGTGGTGGTCTTGGAAAAAGAACCTAGAATGTACAAGCGGGAAGTGAAGTTCCCGCACAGATCGTTTATGCTGATAAAGGGAATGGGCTAATCTGAGAATCAGGTTAGTAGACGATGCTGCTAATAACCCATCACAATTAAAACCGTTTATTCAGAAAATTACATTTAAAATGAAGTTATAACGATAAATGAAGTTATAATACTTTTATTATCCTAACTAGCTGACGACGCCAACTATCCAATGAGTTGACTAACAATACTAAGGTTACATTTAAAAGTTAGGTCGTTAAGTTTTCTTATTGTTTATTAATTTTCCGCGCACCTTTCTATCATATCCAGCAAATGTAGAGTGTAACGTATAGTCATGGACGTATAAAAACATACAATTTTATGATAATGTAGAGCAAATTGATTTCAAAATGAAAACAATATACGTTACATGTCGAAGGACCCAAAGACATTTAACCGGTTATACAAGACGCTAAAAGACACTAATTCCAAAACAGACTGAGTAGATTCGATCAACGCCCGTGCCCTTATCTTTCTGGGCAAAATCGGACTATGGATCAGTTTACCAAATCGGGTAATGACTGTAACGCACAATTACATCCGTGAAGATCGTTGGACGATCAGATGAGCCGCCAGCTGACCAACTGACTGCAAACCACAAAAACTCACAGAAAACGAAAGTTCGCGTTTTTTGCGTGGTGTTTTTGCTAGGCTTCATTACAAGACAGACAAGGTAGGTACTTAAATAACTAAAAATGTTCATGGATGGTTCATGGTATCGTCACACCTATATGATTTGGATTTGTTTCATTATTTACATGCCTACCTAGTTTCGATTTATTAAGTCTATGACCTGTTATTTTTTTATGGTAGGTATTACGTCTACAATATCGGAAAACTGCTAGCGTTTCGGAATGACCAAAGCAGTGAAGAATACGCCGAAATAAAACTTAACTTTTCCACATAATAATCTCTAATTATTATGTGGAAAAGTTAAGGAAACCATACAATAGCCGATTTCTATAAAATGCCAACTCTTATTATCGTTTTTTCAACCACAATAAGGAAATCTCAGAACAATAGAGGAAATCGGCCTCTACTCTATGGTTACATTTAAATTGAAATAAAGTTAAAATATCTAGTGTCACTTCCCATGAGTCAGTGCGGTTAGAGACGGTAAGGCATGGCGGCCTCACGACCAACTCCGGATCTAGAGATGGGTACGCGCCCCGGGCGGCAGTATTAGGGGGAATGGGCTTTTTAAGAGTAGAATGGCATATTTCGCTAGCATACCTCTTCCTTTCTGCTCGTTCTTGTTGACGAATATTTGACCAGATTTTAGAATTATATTTTTATATTTTGACTATTAAATGAATAATTTTTCTTAAATATGCATTTTAATGATAAGTAGGTATTGAATTTATAAAGAAAGGTTTATGATACATAGTTGTGAATATACTTATGGTGCCATCTATGCACAGCATCTATGTAATGAGTATGAAAAAAATAGTATGCGATAGGAGTTGGGAGCACATGGCGCAGGTTCAAGGGCGCAATTCACAGGTTTTGTTCCGCGTCGAAAAATAATACATCCGGGACTGCTCACGTCACGACTGAGGCCCGGGGCTCATTATGTCATTATTTCTTGTAAGACTAGGTGGCCGGTCGTGACGCGACGCCGCCTTTTATTTACAAATTACTGATGGACTTTAAAATAATGGGCAGATCAATGTGATATTAACGTCATCATCATCATCATCTCAGCCGCAAGAAGTCCACTGATGGACATAGGCCTCCCCCAAGGATTTCCAATATGACCGGTTGGAAGCGGCCTGCATCCAGCGTCTTCTTGCGATATTAACGTAACATTAATCTATTTCTATACATGTAGGTAGGCAGTTACCTAATTATAATATAAAACATTATCAAAGAATGTATACACTCCTATCTCTATCATGAGTATACTCATAGACACCGTCCATCATATTGTATGTGTGCAAAATTACCGCTCAATCGGGTGAGTAAAACTGCTACAAAATTCAGTTGCCTGAATCTTTAACAAGATTTGACCCAAACACATACATACATTGCTGAATTTATGTATTCTCGCATGAGACAAATAAATAAATAAAATAACATTTGGAAATTTATTAAAGACGTACCGTACACCCAATGTGTTATATAAACTTTACATTTCTAAAACTCTCCCACTTCTGACACGGCTGGCATCTAGGGTTGCCAGCTGTCCGGATAAAGCCGGACACAGATTTTTTGGTTGCATGTCCGGTCATATTAACCTGAGCCTGGGGAGTCGGACTTTTGAATTTATTTTTCCGTCATAGCAAGGATGGAAAATGCTCCCATCTCTGGGATGAAATTCGTTAGTCCATGCCCCCAAGTCAGTAATGAAATAAAGGGTCCAGCTTTTTACAGCCTTTTCTACCCAATTTGATGAACAGGCAACCCTAATTGCATCAGCATTTTAATGAGACAAATTAGCTAGAAAGTGTAGTGTAAGCTAATAAAATTATATTAAAATTTATAGCGCTTCATAAAATCGACATCAATATTGTAATACATATAATTTATGACTGGGTGTCTCGATTGTCTGATCAAGTAATAGTGAGTACGTTGTTACATCGAGAATAAATTAATTGTACTACTTTTAGTAACTACGATTCGCCGTCTAGGTGTGACTGTGATCTATTCTTTCTGTATAAAAGATCTGATTTGTACTAATTACTTAGTAAGACATTGTTAATTCAACTGATACTTGGATACAATCGAAAAGAAAAAACGTGGGATGTAGGAGCTGCTCCTCTTACCGCGCAGATCATAAAATTCAATCGAGGGAAAGGGTAAATCTAAGGAATCATGTAGTAGACGGTGCAGCTAGCAACCCATCACTATGTTTATTCCGTTTTCCACCTAACGCCCACCATGCAAACGTGGTGTATAAGCCTTAAATACCTGGGCTCTATCTACCCCGCAAAGGTAAAGACGTGATACTATTAATGTAACGATACCCAGTGATATTTTAATAGTAATTAACTCAATAACATCTCAGTTAAGCAACTCTGAATCATCAAGCGTAGTTTGAAGTCAAGTTCCTATCTTACTTCTGATGTCGCTGACGTCTGACACCAGTAACATAAATCAGGCAAAAATCCGGCCAAGTGCGAGTCAGACTCAAGCACGAAGGATTACGTACCATTATTCCCATAACACAAGTCTTCAACTTACTTTGGGGCTAGCTCAATCTGTGTGATTTGTCCGTATATATTTATTTATTTATTTTATTATTTATTATCATTAATAAGTTTAAATTTATTGTAAATATTATATGATGTAACTAAAAATGTATGCTTTTCGCAATTTTTCCTTTATCTGTCTGTGTTATAAGACGTTGCTTCGTACCAAATTTCAGGTTTCTGAGTTCAACCAAAACCTACTTTATTTTGGTTTGCTAATATAACAGTGTACCCCCCACTCTGTTACATTAGCAAACCTGTAGGTTTTGGTTCCCTTGCTAATGTCGAAAATTTGCGGCATTAACGGCTGTATCTTTTGATTGCGTTAGGTTAGAAGATTGATTTTTTCACAGCTCCAAGGGACAGTAACCTGCCTATTGCTTAGTCGTATAGACCTGCGTATTTGATATAAGTTTCAGCTTGATACCTTTACGCGTTCCTGAGAAAAAGGTTCTTGACAGACAGACGGACAACAAAGTGATCCGTTAAGGTTTCCATTTTTTCCTTTTAAAGAAAGGAGGGTACCTTACCTCTAAAAAAAAGTGAAGAGCGAAAAGAAAAATGGCACAAAGCTATTAAAATTACAATATTGGTGCATGGGAGTGCCAATTGTCTTGTCTACTCTCCAAGAATAATAGGGTCGCACGCCTGTAATCAGCTGTAATGCGCCGGCTAGGTGGCGCCACTGTGACCTTCCCTTCCCTACAAAGGATCTAATTCCGATCAACCTACTTTAGGGAATTGGGACGGGATGTAGATCTTTCGTTATTATGTCGACTCTAGGTGTAAAAATAAATTATGTCTCGTAAAATTGTGAAATTATAGTAGTTATTAAAGACTTCCTTTGCCTTTTAAAATAATTTGATATTTTCCAGATTTAAAAGAGAAAGTTAGATGTAAGGATGTGCGTGTGTGTGATGTATAAAGTCAAAAAAGTCAAAAAGTCAAAGATTTTTATTCAAAATTGGATACATGTATCTCTTTTTGAACGTCATATTTTTATTTCTTATATATTTTTTTATATATGCAAAATTGAAATACTACTAGCGTTTCGGAACGACTAGTATGTGTTTTATGTGTATCGTCTAAGACTTTTTTGAGACGGATTGTATACTTACTTATAGTTTTTGAAACTAATTTTTTTAGCGGCGTTGTGCACTTTTTGGGATGGGTAAAAAACGTGACACTCGTGTCAGGACACGTGACCTGATCGAAAATTCGTAAGACGGACACGTGAACTGAGACCGCCGGTGCAGCGTAGCAGAGGAAGTAATATCTCCCTCTCTTTCTACCGCGCGGAGTTTTCACTTCTGCCCTATACTCCCAGAGTGCAACCCGTTGTTTTTGTTTTACATTATTAAATTAACGAAATTTCTCTCTTGTGTTTTATAAGAAGTTATGATAGCAAAAGTCAGAAAATCAAGATCTGAATATCGATCGACCAAGGACAATATCTTTTGGAATTCACTTGCTTCGGAATGTATTACGATTATATTCTGAGGTAATTCAGAATGTACTAGAATGCAAATGATTGAATTCTGAATAAAAAAAACAATATTACATTGAACAGTTAGCTGCAAATTATACAAAATATCGCCGCATTCATCGCCTGTAATGATTTAACGGTAAGTGTAAATTTTTACGAAGTCAGTAATGCCACGGTTAAATTATTGTGATTCGATTCGTAAGGGTATAATCGAGATCTCAATCTCACGGAGTATCGAGAAATCTTTTCGTATCTGATTACGCTTCCAAATATTGTTCGATAAATTTTAACAGCTAAGAAATTATTCAATTAAAAAACGAAAAATTTTAACTGTATTGTTGTGACCTACTTTCATTATTTTTTATTGCTGGTATAGGAAAAGATCACAGAAAAAGGGCCAAAAATGCAAATGTAATACATTTGTACCCATAGTTTTGTAAAAAAATAGGGAGAGACAAAAGATTTGACTAGCTCCGTGGCGCAGCGGTCAACACGCCAGCCTGCGACACGGAGTGACCGGGTTCGATCCCCGGCCAGGTCAAGATGGAAAATGATCTTTTTCAGATTGGCCTGGGTCTTGGATGTGTATCTATATATGTATTTGTTATAAAATATTGTATCGTTGAGTTAGTATCCCATAACACAAGTCTCGAACTTACTTTGGGGCTAGCTCAATCTGTGTGATTTGTCCGTATATATTTATTTATTTATTTTTATTTACTTACTTCTTATGGTTGAAATGGTGATGAATGACATCATCATTACACCGTAAGAAGTCCACTGCTGGGCAAAGACCTCTGCCAAGGATTCTTCGTTCCATAGGAGATGTTGCCTGCCATACTCGCCAGGTGGGTTGGCGAGCGCTTTTTCTTTTGCTTCTTGTACTTTCGACGCTGCCCATCAGAAGCATATTTTAGCTGGTGAACAACCGGAATTTGCTAGATTTCCGGTTGTTCACCAATTGTGGGAATTAAGGGAATGAAGGTGTTGGGAAAAGCTCGGAAGGCCTGGTGCGCCATACCTGCAACCACCGGCTAAGCAGTTGAGGATGTCACCCCTGAACAATATTTAATAAAGTAAGGAGGTATGTTATGAAAACACAAATGTTACTAACTAATTGGTCTGGACAGGCTTTGAATAATAAAATTGTTCCATACTGATAACAGAATATTAAGTATGAAATTTATCCTTATCCTTACTAATATTATAAATGCGAAAGTGAGTTTGTTTATTTGTATATTTGTTTGTTTGTTACGCTTTCACGCCGTAAGTACTGAACCGATCATCATGAAACTTTGCATACAAGTTGTCTGGAGTACGGAGAAGGACATAGGCTACCTTTTATCTATCCCCGTACTATTACTAGTACTATTTCCGAGGGATCGACATTGACGCGAGCGGAGCCGCGGGCGAAAGCTAGTAAGACATAAAATAAGTGATTTTGGCTAAATTGTGTTATATTTCTATCTGACTCGGGTTCATGATTCGTAAAAGATCCTCGACAGAGGCAAGAATTATTTGAGTAATAAACGGACGTTGAAAGACCCTAATTTAACGGAGAAGGGTGAAAACGTTTCAAATATCAAGGCTCATGAAATACCAGAACTGAAAGTTTAACTTCTTAATAAAAAACACGACATTTTACGTCTAGGTGTGTAATTATAAAACGTAAGAAAATGTAGCTTCCGTTAAAAAGTACATATTTCCGAATCCTTGAACGAAATATAATTTAATTAGTTATTATGCCGATAAAAATATTTTAATGCAATAAGTAGTTTTAGTTCAAAACTTAAAGTAATATTCCTCCTAGATGTTCAGTGCATGAGACGTCGCTCGCTGGGTCTCTATCGATAGATAGAGAAAAAATGCCAATATCTATGGCGCGCGCTACGGAGCTCGCCATAATATCTATGGCGAGCTCCGTGGCGCAGAGGTTAAGTTATCCAGAAGATTATTTAACGTGATAATATCGGTACTTCCTTGTGGCCAAACTAATTCGCCAAACTGATTTTGCCACAAGGAATTTACGGTAGTGAGTATGTACTATGTACATACATACTTATGTAGCAAATATTTCGTATTTCTGTTAATCGATTTAGCAAATGCGCTATGTATGCCACAGTCATTATAGGTACACACTGTTTACATTATCATCGCATGACAATTAGAGGTGTTTAATTTGACTGTGAACGCAAATGTCGTATCTAGATTACATAAACAATCACAGAACAGTAAGACCCGTACTCCATCAATACTAGAAGTACCGAACTAAGATTCAGACGTGTGTGATATCTACATACATACAAATCACTCCTTTATCCGTTACAGGTTAGACATGCCAAAGGTTATAAGACTCAAAGGCCACTATGGCGTGTTGGAGAGCCATTAGCTAAACATCGTAATTGAAATACAGATGGTTGCTAGCCTCATCGCCTATTGGCATTGTAATTATGAAGTTTGAATTGAAAAAGAAGATAAAATTATAATTTGAAGTATTTCAATTTCTCGGAGCGAAGAGAAAACTCAGGAACGTATCAAATTATTTTATTGAAGTGAAAACTTCGGCGTTGTGCACTTTTTGCGATGAGTTAAAAATGTTAAAGTCGCGTCAGGACACGTGACCTGATGAAAAAATCGTAAGCGGACACGTGTTATTTCCTAATCATTCCAAAATATTCAAAAATCCACAACGTTAATAGTCAAATTTTTACTTCTGCCTGCACTGCCGGACACAACACGTCTTTTTTTTTTTGTTGTTTTGTCTTATAAGTATTTTATATTTCTATCATCTCATTAAATGTTTGCTGGAGAGCAAGCTTTATATACGACGACGAGATGCCTATCTAAACGGCAGCGATTGGTGGCAGGTATCTTGCGACCGAGGGCTGTCCTCAACTGTTGGCATTGAGGGATTAGTCAGAGTGAGGTTGCAGTGACAAAGCTAATGAAGCAGAGCAATACATCCGTCCAAAGCCAAATTAAAAAATAATTTATTCAATTTGGACGGACTTTTACTACGCTGTGTTTAATATATGTTGTTTTGGAAAACAAAACAAATAACGTAGATATACCGAGAAGGAGTTTAGTGAAGCAACTATGTCGTACGTATGTAAATGAAAATATATTTATAATTAGGAAGATTTTAATAAAGACTTTCTGAATACGATATTATTTTTAGTTTATGCGAAATATAGCTTACTGTACAAGTATTTTGCAAAGAATAACTAAAACACTAACTGCCCCGTTTAAATATGCCATTCGGGAGAAAAGGAAGGATTCTAACGTTATCATATATTGGATATATATATATATGATAAGTTGTTCAGTATAGGAGGTATGTGTTGAGGCATTTCGAAGTTATAGTGGGAAACAGTACATACCTACATCACATGCAAACTTACATGACCTCTAAAAATGTGTGTGTGCATTCAAATATGAGTGCTTATAGCATAAAGAATGATTGCAAAATTACCATTCAAATGCAGAATTTGATCGGCAAAATATTTTTCTGTCAACTGTGTATGTATATACTACTACCTCTACATATATACTAATGTAATCGTATGTACATTAGCACCAGCAGGAATGTTCCTCGACGACCTCAATAGGCTGTAGGACGCTGATAACGGTAATGCGGTCCTTTCCCTTATCACGCCTGTCGCCTGTTATTCATAAACAGAGGCAGACAGCGGTTGTGTAAGTGTCTATTTTAGTAACTTCCTTCTTTTTAGGGTTCCGTACGACGGAGTGTCAAAACGGAAGCCTTATAGGATTACTCATTGTTTTGTTATTGTTAGAATAGATAGATTATTAAAATGTGTTAGATGACATTGACGTCAAATTGTTCAAACTACCTAAATGAATATGCACCAACTGGCCGCAAGCGTATACATGCTGATTCTAAATTCCCTGACCAGAAATCAAATCTCCTTAATAGGAACGCACAAAAGGTGAAAATAAAATAAAAAAGTTTAACCAATTATTACCAATTTTATACTTCCCATTCCCATTGAAATTCGTCCAGCTAATCGGTGAATTTGTAATAATTCCTGAAGAGAAAATCAAGAAGTAAATTCTTCCGAAGAAGATCTTCGCTAAACGAGGCCTCATTCATTCATGGTTTAGTCAATATAATTCTACAACATAACCCAGACATCCTCACTCCAACAGGATCAAGTTATATATCTAACACCTTGAACAACTCAGAATGTAGATTGATCTATGTCATACTGCAATTGCTCAGGTCAGTCATAAATAACGGAGAGGATGAGAGGACACAATGAGCCTTCAGATTGCGTTAGGGTTGCCAGGTGCCTAGATAAAGCCGGAAACAGTAATGCCAGAACAGAATACAAAGGTAGTGGTGTCAACACTGTGTGCCTTTTATTTAGGCTTTATACGACTTTTTTTTTATAAGAATTACGGTTTACTGGTACCTGGATTTTAAAATAGTCATCATTTTCATCAATTCAGCGTATTTTATTTAATCTACTAGAAAATATAAAATACGACTATCAGTTTTATAGCCTTTGTCACTCGGAATAATGTAAGGATTCGAACTATAATACATTTAAATCTGTCCAGGAATTTAGAAGACATGGTGGAATAAAGAAACTGCCATACATCCATAATTACTCCCATGAACACTGAAAACATGTGGACAGTGGCGTAAAAACTAAGGAAGGCTTCTACCTAATTGTCCGGCTTAACTGCCTGTTTTGTCCGGCTTTTCGGTTTAAAGATGTGTCAACCCTGACTGCGCCAATGAATGGGAATTGCATCGGGCGACCTCTCACCTCTGTCGCCTGATAAACGACGTCTCTGTGCAATTATTCTGATTACTATTGTCTCAGAGTTCATCCGCTTATGACCTGAAATTGAATGAATGCGAATCCAGCTCACTCAACAATCTTTACTTTACATAAGTAAAGATTGTTGAGTGAACTTTATGTATAGTCAAAAAATATATACACATAGTGTCAATTGTAGTCCTATGCCTATAAGAATATATAATTATCTAGCACACACATGACATTATGACAATATCAAATTCTAAATGACTTATGAGAAAATTGTTCCTTTGGTTAGTAAATAAGTGCTTTTATAGTGTCAAAGATTACCTAACAAAGCGAAGCGACATTATTCATTACAAATTTTAATGATAGAAATAAATTGTATAGCGACACAAAATATACCTAATGACATGTAATAATTTTATAACGTAATTAGCATTATAATATTAAATTGACATTTATATGGTCTGTTGCATTGCATGTCAGAAATGACAATGACATCTTTATTAGGGTTCCGTACCCAATGTCTGTCCGTCTTTCACCAGGCTGTATCTCATGAACCAGGATAGTTAGACAGTTGACAGGTTCACAGATGATGTACTTCTGTTGCCTCTATAACAACAATTACTAAAAAATAGAATAAAATAAATATTTCAGGGGGCTCCCATACAACAAACGTGATTTTTTTGCTTGTTTGTGATCGATATTGATTGATAACGGCAACAGGTAGACGCTTGAAATATTCACAGAATATTTAGTTATATATTCACTTTAAAAATAAATAAAATAATTGATATTATAGTGGGGCTTGCGTACAACAGACATGATTTCTTTGCTGTTTTTATAGATAACGGTACGGAACTGTACGTGCGCGAGTCCGACTCGCACTTGGCCATTTTTTTAATCCATCACTTGTACAACATTTAACGCAATAAAGTTCATTTATTCATTCATACTGCTAGATTTAGTTTTAATAATAATTAATACACGTAATACTTTAAGTATTATATCTGTATTTGTAAGAGACAAGTATTTTGCTTCTGTATCAATGTGCCACGATAGTTTTGTTGAACTCCGTAACAATACAGACGAATATGGTACGGAATGTTCCGAGCCAAACCGTTTATTAAATAAATTCGCAGTGACGTAGCTTGCTATAGTGGGGCCCTATATCGACATTTGTCTGGGGGCCTACAATCTTGCTACGAAGTATAAAATATTGAAAAAGCTATTAAATCTTAATTAACTGATGGACCGCTACGGTCTAAATCACAAAATATATTCTAGACTATACATGATGGTTACAGGAAGCGAGGGAGGCCAAGAAAAGAGTCGGATTGACGAATTAAAAAAAAAATGCTGTCTGTAAAATCGGTTTACAGACGATAGTTTTACATAATAACGGTGAATCTTGGGTATTAAACTGTCTGATCGGGTAAGAAACACTACCATGCGCTCCATTACTAAGGTAACAGATGTCGGGTTGAAGGCAGCAAAACTAAAGTGGGATTGGGCGGGTCACGTTTGCCGTATGCACTCTGAAAGATGGGCTCACATCTCAACTAACTGGGTTCCAATAGATGGCTTTAGAAAGAGAGGAAGACCGAGGACGAAGTGGTCGGATGACATACGAACATTCGACAGACTCTGAAAGGAAAAGACCAAAGATATTGATGAATGGGGGGAAAGAGGGGAGGCCTTTTTCCAGCAGTGGGACATAAACGGTTAACAAAAAAAAAGTTGAAAGATGGGTGAGTGCGTGTTAGATGCTACTACTACACTGTACTGCTGCTGTTGCTGCTCCGGTACGTGACATTTTTCGTGCGTGCAGCCGGTGTTTATTCAAAAAGGTCGATAGAAGCACAAAATATGGATGTTAATAATGGAATGGTAAAGACCTTTACCCAGCAGGGGCAGAGCATATGTTAGTAAACAATACACGTTTCGTTGGCCCTGTAGCCCGGTGATCGCTTATCATTGATACGGCGGTAGCTACGCCCCTGTACACTCGCAATACTCCTATATCATTTCAAAATAAAGCGAAATGTCTGGAAATAACAGCTGAGAATTTCCAACTTGGAAGCTGCAATCCAGAAAGCACCACCTACGTTGTGAGCCATTTACAGTAGAAAGTAAAGCGAAGTTTTGTGCAAAGAAAAGAGCTTTGCTTGTGGCACAGAGTATAAGCTCTGGCGGATTATATTTTTGGACATCCATCATATATAAGAGACTCTTGTAGTACTAACTTAAGAAAGAAGAGAAATAAACGCACACAATGATTTATTTTGGCAGGAATAATGTAATGGTTTGCACGGCCATCTCCATTTTACACACTAGCACAGAATTAATATAAGTACTAACGTAACACTAGTGTGTAAAGTAAGGTCGCCTCACGAATACTCACGATGTTTTCCTTCACCGGAAGCAGGTAATGATCGCTGAAAATGAACGTACTTGAGTCAGATCAGATCTACAAACACGAGGTTCTTATTATAGTAGTCGCGCTTATAGACCTCTGGTTACCACCGGCACTGCGTCTTTGGACGATGCCTTCAAAAAAGCCTTAAAATACCAGTAATGGCTAAAATAAGTTTATAAAAGTGTTTCGTAAATGGTAATAAAAGTTAAAGTAACATTAAAGAAACTGAACACTTACTACCAAGGGCATGAATCAAAAAATATAGTATTACGTACAAAAGACATAAACTGCTTTTTTATGTATATTTGACGGTAAACAAGCAGACCTATAAACACGCCTTTTGAAGGACCTTAAGTCATAGCACACAGGGAAAACCTCGGAAGGGAGTCCATTCCACAATCTTGCTGTACGAGGAAAAAACCACGTGACGCTCTGACATTTTTGGAGACCCAAGTGTCAAGGATGTGGGGATGGACTTTACTCCTGTGGCGAGCGGTGCGGTGGTAGGTGACGTTGGCACCAATTCAAAAAGGTCTATTGAGTGAGTGTGCATTTTATATGTACTATGATTAATGAAGGTAATGATTAATATTATTTTATTAACTAAGTAAAGGCTAACTCTGTTCATTATTTATTACTAGATGTGTTAGTTTGTTGAATTTTAGTACCTACTTATAGGATTATTTCAAGTCAAAAACTTCTGTCTTGTGGCCGTTATGACTTATGCATTCCCTATACATCCGCGGGGCGGTCATTTGTACCCCTACCGGCAGCACACATCCCAGAGATTAAATAAACCGAGCACAGACCCTGAGAAGCCAAACATGGGCAGTCTGATAGATATGGAACTCAGCCGCACGACCTGTAATTATTCAATTGAATATTGAATTATTATCTGCATGCTCGGAATGGTCGTGCTAGTTTTTTTTATGGAAACGATGTTTTAAAACTTTTGCAGCCAGCTACGAGCCATAGTTAGAGAAGTTCGTTACAAGATTGGATCCAGTTTGGTTCACACAACCTTTAATTAAAACATTTAAAAAGAAACAAAAGGCTTGGGTCAAATGGAAAAAAAATCATAATATCTCTGATTACGAAACTTTTTCTCACTATAGGAGTACCTTCAAGGAACTGTGTCATACATGCTACTGTAATTATATGCAATCTGTTGAAGATAATATTTCAACGGATATTAAATATTTTTGGACTTACCTAGCCAACCGTAAAGGCAAGTCCAGCATTCCCTCTACAATGAAATACAAAAATGAAAAATCTACGGACCCTGATGTAATATGTAACATGTTTTCAAACTATTTTAAATCTGTCTTCGAACCTAATTCTCCTACTATTGATAATTGGCAACCACCCTCAAATACCTCTAATAATGATGTACATATAACAAATGTTTGTTTTTCAGAGGAGAACATTCTTACCGTACTCAAGACACTCAACACAACTAAAGGTGCTGGGCCTGACGGGATTCCTCCATATTTTTTAAAACAAACTGCTACCAGTTTATGTAGGCCTCTCTATATTATTTATAATAAATGCTTACAGGAGGGTTTTTTTCCGGATATATGGAAATGTGCTTATATTACACCTGTGCACAAAAAGGGAACTAAACAGAACGTTGAACAGTTTCGCCCCATCTCCATCCTCTCAGCTCTGGCTAAGGTTTTTGAACGTCTTATGCACAACGAAATATATCCTGTCCTGCACAACATTATCATACAAGAGCAACACGGTTTTGTTCGGTCTCGGTCCACATTGTCAAATTTAGTCTCTTTTACTAGCAACCTCTTTGAAACTATGGATAACCATATACAAGTGGATGTTGCATACACTGATTTCGAAAAAGCCTTTGACAAAGTAGATCACAAAATACTTTTAGACAAAATTGCGTACAATGGTATCCATGGTAACTTATTGCGCTGGTTTCAATCGTACATTCGTAATAGGACTCAGATTGTTGTGGTTAATGGGTATCATTCTAACGTGGTACAGGTCACCTCTGGAGTCCCACAAGGATCCATATTGGGACCTCTTTTGTTTATATTGTTTATCAATGACATTAATTCTTGCTTCTTAAATTCAAATTTTCTCTTATATGCAGACGACCTTAAAGTCTATAAATCCATCAGATCCATCAATGATTGCATTTGTCTTCAAAATGATTTGAACAGACTTTCAGAATATTGTGCCTTAAATAAACTACATCTCAGCTTACCAAAATGTCATTTTATTAGATTTTCAAAAAATAAAAATCTGTTTTCATACAATTATAGCCTCAGCAATTTTCCCTTAACTGCAGTCACCTCTGTTAAAGATCTTGGTATCCTTTTTGACAATAAGTTATGCTTGGACAATCACGTAGATGCCATAATTAGTAAAGCATTCAAAATGTTTGGATTTGTCCTCAGGTCCTCTGCTAACTTCAAAAAGACCTCAACATATCTTTATCTATATAAGACCTTAGTGCGATCTCAGCTCGAATACGCAGTACCAGTGTGGAACCCCTTCTACAATAAATATACCCTAGCTATTGAACAGGTCCAGCGCAAGTTTCTCCGAGTCCTACATTATAAATGCCATAGACATTTTCTTTCATACTCCCAGCTACTCGACAGATACAAACTTTTAACACTTGAGTCTAGACGCACCTACCTTGAAGCAGTATTACTTTATAAAATAACTAACAACAAGATCGATTGTACTCATCTAGTCGAAAAGCTGCATTATATTGTCCCGAGAACATCTTTGCGGCGTCAAGTGCGCTCTTGTCCACTATACGCACTGAAAACATGCCACACTAACTCTGGTCTTCGTTCCCCTATTTACCGTATGGTTGAGTCTTACAACAAAAAATTTGTAAAAATTGACATATTTGCATGCTCCATACATAGATATAAAAGCCTTCTTTTATCAGTACTCTCGGAGCGTGCTGTGATTATTTAATTGGTCTCAAAATTAGTTATAATTATATATATTATTTTTATTTTATTTATCTATATTATTCATTGTATTTCATACATACTTACCTGTTTTGTTGCCTACTTGAATATTAACTCTACGTCTGATTGTTGCAATTTACAATTTTATGTTATATACTTATCTATTATTTCACTAAGTATTTGCTACCCAATTCTACTTTTATAATTGTTTTCCTTATATCTCATTTATACCCTCTAGTTGTAAATGATTGTATAATATGTACTCACACAACCTGTGAATAACGCGGTTGGTTGCAAAATTGTTAATACAAATTACACTAGCCATATTATGTAACTGTATATTTTGTAACTGTTTGTTATTCCTTAAATAAATAAATAAATAAATAAATAAATAAATAAAAAAGATTACGAACAAGTATACGAAGTAAATTTGTCGTAGAAAGTCACGTAAAAATATTCTATAGATGTGTTATTAAATATTATGAGTACGTAATTACGTATACCTACATATGTATGTACTTATTTGACCTTTGCAACATACAATTAAATCCTAGTAGAAAAGAAAAGTAATTCAGTGTCATTACGTATAGGTTATTAATGTTATAATTATAACGTGTTATTTGTATATTATAGAGATAAAATTTACTTTAATTCTCAGTCATTACTCTGAATTACTCTGAAGAAAAAACAATATTTCAGATTTTTATCATTTTACACAAGAAAATTATAATAATATCGAATGATTTAGAACTTTACTATTCTATATAGCTTATATATTACTAAACATATAATTTTGATATATATGATGAATAAATTAATTAATCGACATATAAATAATTCTAAATAAAATAATCCTGAATCTATGTTGTATATGAATAAAAATACAAATTATACCTATTATTCAAACTAACTTGAGATAAATACATAATATTTAAAAAAAATATATACAGTTATAGTCGGCAACCCCGACATTGCCCGACAAAATAGCACGTTTTCAAAATACATAAATACAAATAAGTAACTAAGGCCTGTTCGTTTTAAATTGTCATTACAATACAAGTTATTGATGTTTTTGAAAAAAGCCATGATTTTATACTTAAATAGGTAACCTATACATATGCTTACCAGTGATATATGTTTCACGTTATGAAAAACATTGTATGTTTTATTTATCAAATCGTTTCGTGTAAGTATGAAATCTAATAAAACTGCAATATGAACACGTTTTGAACAAAAACATTTGTTGCAAAATTGTTTTTGCAAAACCAAGGTGAGCAATTAAATTTAACAAGAATCCATTTACGAAAATGCCTAGATGTTTTTAAGCAATTAAGTAAGCACTGCAATTAGTGATAAATGACGACATATGAAATATTTGTCGTTTGAACTCATCACAATCAAATGCAAGCTTCTAATAGAAAGAAATAAGTAAAATAGCAAACCGAACAAGAAATATCGAGAATACTAAACGAGTGCCTATTTGCTAACTTTTACTACAGTCAAAGAGTACGTGCACAACGTTTTGATGGCCACTTCTACATCCATTACGATTAATGTATCTTAAATAAAAATAGTCAATCATACGAAAGCCGCAATGGTTGTTGATGTGACCATTAAAACGTTGTACTCCGTAGATGTCAAAGTTATAATTTTTAGTTATAGCTAATAGGCCCGCTGATCAGCTGATACCTCATGAAAGATCATTGTTTGAGAGTTTTTCTATGAAAATGTTGTTCACTATCTCGGACTGGACGTGCTCTTAAAGTAATTTGCTAATTAATTAATTTGCTTGTCATTGTCAGTTTGCGTTTACTTGTAGGTATGTGGCGATTGTACTTTGGTACCTCAACAAAATGTTATTCATAGTAAATTAAGCAAGAGTTTTGAGTTACCAAGTTATCAAGAATATATAACAATGAGTAGAATAGAATAAAAGTTAAAAGTTTTATTTTTAAATACTAAAATATAGCTGGTATTCACATAATCAAATTGATCTAAAAAAATAACTGCACCATATATTACAAATAACAAAGGGCCAAGAATGGTACCTTGGCGAACACCGCAGTTGATTGATTTGACATCGGACATTATGGTAGTGTCGTCCTCTTTTTAGACTTTAACACACTGAGGGCGATCCTGAAGGTAGCTTCTGATTTCTGAACCATTCCATGGCATCCTGATTAGCACCATAGTAGGATAGTTTTGAAAGTAATAGTTAATCAAGGATACAGTCAAAAGTTTATTAATGTATTTTTTCATAATATTCTACAGCGGGGCACGGAGTTTGCAAATCGTCCATTTTTACACATAACAAAAAATATGTATATTTACGCGGAAGATATGAGTCACTATTAGTCATAAACACTAGTCGATATCCTTATAAGTGTAACAGACTCATATCGTGCCGGCGCCAGACATGTTGCAATTCCTCAAATGGACCATAATTATGTACCTTTTAAATAGCCGTGTGCTATTATTACTCATCATATACAACTATTTTTATGATTAACAATGATTTATAAGGAGTGTGGGTGATTATATTTATAGTTCTTATTCCTTTTCATCATAATCTTGTCTTACAAAAACAAATTGTAAAGGTGTTGATACATCTTCGTTGAAATAACGAAATTAGTACAATAAAACAACCATAATGCTTATGTTAATAAACATAAATAATGATTTACAAAACCAGAACCGCGTGGAATTTTTGACCATAATTTATTTCTTAATTTAATTAGAGTAAAAGCAATTTATATCATGAAATAAATAAATTTTATTTTTTAATTACATAAATTTCTATATCTATGTGTCGCATTAGTATATTGAATATTTAAATGCCAATCTTTGTCTGTCTTTTATCTCTGCATGCTTTAGCTACTTAAGTATTGGGTTAAAATTTAGTATGGAGATAGTCTAAGGCCCGGAGAAGGATATATGGTAGGTGATGTTCCCGAGGAATCTATCACGTGGGTGAAGCAGAGGGCGAAAGCTAGTACTTCATCAATTTTGATTCAAATCCACTTTAAAAAGATTTATATTAAATTTATACCAACTTTGTTTAGTAGCTTAAAAAACCTTTTACATTTCCATCCTCTGATATTTGTCAACCTTATGTATTTTGAATGTATTTGATGTCAATTAAACAACACAATCCTTTTTTTGCTGTACACTTTCAGAGATAAGCGTAGAGGGGAAATCACGGTTAAACATTCCTTAAATATTTTACAAAACTAACATTTAAACACATTATTTGACTAAGAGATTGTTTTTTGTTATTTCTTGTTACCGAATGCGTTTTTATCGCGAGCCAGCCTTGATAGCTGATAACTGCAAGATAAGGTATGAGTTTTATGCCTTAGATATCAATTTTCTTGTAAATGTTGTATTTTCAATATACTTATACCTAAGCACTAACTAAACACTACGTTGACGATTAGAAAGTGAATACGTCTGCAAATGGATATCACGAAATGATATGATAGCATAAAGATCTTTTTGATGGATGGGCGAGGTGTGCCGGCTGCTAAGTAGATTCTGTCAGACGTATCAGTGAAAGTATTACAATCTCATTTTATCGAAAGGAAACGTTCACAAACAACTTCATATATAAGTCCTTGAATATTCAAATCGAAACGAAACAATGCAAATAACTCATGCCATTTAGAAACAATAATAAAAGATTACACAAGCGTCCCATACGTCCGATTCAAATAAATTATATCGATATAAAGAATCGAGATAATCGATTCACGGCACGATTGGGGTACCCTGCGATAACGCTCCATCTGTGAATACCGCCAGTCGCCTTATAAGGCCAGCAGATGATCGATAGTCACACTGCATACCAATCGGACATCGAAGCGTTAATTAATAAATTGCTTGTAAAAAATAACTCGTATTACTATTATCATGAATGAAATCATCGGAGGAGTCCAGAATGATATAATAAGGATAAAGTTGGGTGTGACTATTGTAGGTGCATCTTTGTTCTTAAAGTTCTTATGTGGGTGTAACTTAAGGTATTAGATCTTTCTGAATAGGTATAGACTAGACATTTTAAGATAAGTACCTAAGTATGTAATCCACTATCGTATCCGAGTAATGTAAAAAATATAATAAAGGACCAAAGTTAAAATAGATTGCGTATGAAATGAAATTAAATTTTATTCAAATTTGGATGTCATGTACCTCTTTTTGAACGTAATATTATTATTAGTTTTATATTTGCCAAATCGATAAACTACTAACGTTTCCGGAACGACCACTGCTGAGAACAATACGCCCAAAGAAACTCAGTCCAAAATATATTTTACCATGCATTATACATCGTTACCATTATAACCACGTGAATTATACTGCTGGACCTTGTGTTTCCTTATTATTTGTCAAAATTACCAGCATGAAGTAGCCATAATTGAAAGAAAGCAGTTTTGTTTCACGTCACAACTGCAATTTTAATAGCGGTACTTTATCCCTCAAAACGGTTCCGTTTCTCCCGTTGATAAACAAGAACCGGTCCAAGGAAAGGGCAGTTGATTTCACATTCATTTCGCACTTATTTCAGTCGTTCGTCACGCCGTCCTCGGAAATTAGCCTTAATTACACCTTTATATGACCGAAACTGTCGGCATTGTCGAAGAAAGCCTTTATAACACTACCATTTCCAGATAATGCAAATTTAAACTCTCTAAAACAATTAGATAAATGTCATCATAACAATACCAAGGCAATATTTAGGATTCCGTAGTAAACAACGAACCCTTATAGTTTCGCCATGTCTGGCCGTCTGTCCATCCGCGGTTTTACTAAGAGACTATAAGTACTAGAGAGCTGTAAGTTAGTATGGATATGTATATTAATAATGCCAAAAAATGGTAAAATAAAATCTTGAAAAAATTTTTTTAGGTTAGCTCCCAAAAAAATACTTACCACTTTACTTGTATGGGAGCCTCCCATACAAGTAAAGTGGGAGTATATTTTCTCACGACTAACTCTGGGTTGTTGTTGAATAGGTCTATTAAAAATATTGTGAGCTTGTGAACATAATTTTTCGATTTACTTATTTGTTTCGGAAATATTTGGTTTTATGGTCCAAATTTTTGTTAAAGTCAAGTGTTCCACTCCCCTCTATCTACTAAATGCTTATATATGAACTCGTAAAAAAATCACGGCAGTATTAAATACAACGAAGTTTAAAGGAAAACTATCAGAGCTAAGTAGAGTTAAAAACATTACTACTGAATATAAATTTTCTAACCTCGTAAAGTTAAGTAAATATAAAATCATAGCAATTTTAATAATAATAATACCTAAAATAATAAGCAGTGTTTACGTTCGACAGCGCGCGGCGCTATGCGGAACGATAGGTAGCCGCTTGGTACCTATTGCGCTCGGGAATCAAGTAGGTAATATATCTACGAAATCTTGTTACCAGCTCTGCCTCTACTCGTGGTGGTACTCAAATGGATAATAGTTTTTCTAATTTCCCTTGTGAAGTAGGACCTTATAAATCTTTCTTCAGTTACCACCGTCTTATGTGGGCTCGTTTTTAAACGTTAGACGTAATGGTACGGAACCCTTCGTGCGGGAGTCCGACTCGCACTTGGCCGGTTTTTTTTATTATAATGAAAGTAGGTTATAATTTTAATGTCTTGATGTTTTTATTTTTTTTTTGTATTTTAGCTATTTATTTTAATTTCTTTATTATGGCTATTTATTTTAATTTCTTTGTAAATACTTTTTAACTAAGATGTATTTTATTTGTGATTGATAAGTCGTAATTTCCTGTCATATTTTCTGTTAGTGACACATCAGTCCGTCATGATCATGAATACAGATTAGATCAGTGAGTTGATAACTATATCGGCTACCTTTCATGTAAAATATAAGATCACAGTCTCAACATAAAACAGAAATAACATTGATACAGTTACAAAACCTTAGTTTATATGTTAATCTCAGAAAGTTTTAATTCTTAGGTCTGTCACTTTTTTAACCACCGCAGTTTGTGCATTGCATCTTCAGATGTGTAGATTGAGTTAGGGGTTTTCTATTTTGTCAACATGGTTGTTATTTTGCAGGAGTATTTATCATGTCATGTCCAAGGCGTACCAACTGCCAACCATGCAATGTGAATATCTTAATAAATATAATAGGGATAAATCCTACGAATAAGTAATAAGTCGAAGTCCACTGCTGGACTAAAACCTCTCTCAAGGATTCTTAATTCCATGGGAGGATTTTGGCATACTCACCACGCTTGGCAGGCGGGTTGGCGAACCCAGATTCTTTGGTTACTTGTGCTTCCAATATTCGTAGGATAAATCACACAAAATGAGCTAGCCCCACAAGAAGTTGTGATTTGTATCGTGGGATATTAACTATATTTTATAAAAGATCCATAAATATCCAAGACCCTGGCCAATCTAAAAAGGATCGTTTTCCACTATGACCTGGCCGGGTATCGAAACCGGGACCCTGCGATTCAGAGGCACTTGCTGCACGATTGAGCCACAGAGGTCAATAATTATGGTTGGTGTGTTGAATTTTATGTATCCATTTTAATACATTTCCTTGATAACATCTAAGCACTTAACCACCTCGAAACTTTACTAATAAATACTTGGCTACATTGTTGTTTAATTTTATTCAAAGCATAAAGCCACTCTCTATCTAGTACACCTAATAAAATACTCGTTGACTGACACCAACTCGCTCCACATTAGGAAACCATGGTTGACTGACAAGTGCAACCTTGGACCAGCAGTTGATGGGCTCTGACAGCTCTAAATTGAAATCCTGATTGAAAATTTGATGTGACGGAGACGTCGATGTGGAGATAATGTATGGCGCCGTAGATAATTGTAAATATTCTTGTTGGTAATTGAAACTTATCCGATAACGTTATCAGATCATATCGATGGCTGGGCGATCATTTTCTTTTTTGACACTTATAGCGTTTACTTAGCTGTTGTATATTTTAAATGGCTAGGTAGAATGTTAGTTATAAATATGAACAATTAAAAACTTTTCACTACAACAAATGCGCATCTTATGAGGTCCCTTTTTAAGAGTTATTCATAATAAATAATCTTATATTTTATGCGATATATTATTCACAAAAAAGTGTGTTGCATTGCTTGTTTTCGTATTCCCAAAAATATTAAAATTACAAAATTTTAACAGATTTTGCCAAAAATAGAAAATTACCCTGCTGTATTCCGTAATAAAGAGTAAAAGCTAAGATAATTTAAAAAGTATCTAGGGTAAAACATATAGACGTAAAGACCCAAAATACGTTATCAAATCTGATGGGTCGTTTTAGGTGTAATCCCCGCTTTATTAAACCCATAAACTCAGATATGAGCTCACCTTCGTGCATGAAAGTCGAGGAAACGACAGCGGTATGCATACATTTTCTCATTGTATAGACGCTGAAAGGAAATATCTATTGTACTGGGAGTTTCCAAGACTGGTGAAATCTCAACAGTGGTAGTTGCGTAGATTAAAACAAGAGATGTGTTAAATAGGTACTTTCCCTATAGAAATTATTATTTAATAGCCCTCTCTAAGCGTTTTCCCGGTTGCATTCTTAACCGAGATACCTAATATTTTGTTTGAAATTTTTTCTACGCTAAGAACCAGAAATACGTTATGTTTAGTTCCGAAAATACCAATTTACCGCTGAATTTTTGACTTTTCTACACGAGAATAGCACTGCATAGAGTTGCTATAAAAAATAAGAATATGCCGGAAGTAAGCAATTAAAATTGCAACACATGACTAATTTTTATTAATCGTGGCTGTTCTATTTTTTTTTATCAGACGTTGAAATACATACTTTGATCGTTATCATTCGGCACGACCATGATAAACTGATAATGTTCCGTAGAATACTGTTCTGGAAGATGCAAAATGCACTCCTTGAAGCAGCAGGCTCAAGGGCGGGCATTATCTTCTGATAGTAGTCATACCACTCTAATTCAATTATCACAAAGTAAACAGATAACACTATCTCGGTTTTGGGGAAAAGTTGTTTAAACTGAAACGTAATCGTGGAATTAAATTGTTGTATTGAGTCAGGATTTAATGGGACTCTTTCGTATAAATCATTTAATTTATACGTAATTTAGGTATCTGCATAAAAAGGAATAATCTATAATATACATAAGTAACTCCTACCTACTTATTACAAGCATCAAAAAAGTACTGGTAATTAGCAAAACAATAAATAGACATTTTAAAAATTTTAGTTATAATAAAGAATTATAAAACTTTCTTTATGACCATGTGTTTTATAAAAGTCACATAGTAGATGAGAAGTGTGCACGTATATGAACATTGATTCATAAATATTTCTTGATCGAAATTCTTTCATTACGGTAAATAATATTATAAATGCGCAAATCTGTTTTTTATATATCTCTTTATTTGTTACGCATTTACGCTTTAACTAATGAACCGATAATCATGAAACTTTGCAGCGAGAAAAGAAGCATTTTAAGGAACGAAAGCTAGTTAGTTCATAAACGAATACTAATCTCCGTAAAGTACGTAAGTATATAAAGGTTTATTGCTAAAGATTTGTTATTATTGATAAAGGTTGGTTATATGATCAAAGTGTTATAAAACGCGAATTGTGTAAGTGCGTCGATTAACCAACAAAACGATGACTCTTATAATGTTTTATTGTCGGCCCAGTTTGCGCCACAAAAAGAAACGATCGGTTTTATTAGTCACTGTTTTGGCGGCAAAAAATAAAGTAGCATGGCAAATAATTGGGTGATAGGGTCATCAACATAGTAGCAAGATCATTCCAAAATGAGAATTATCTTGTTTAACGTCGTCTACAAAACCGTTGCAAAATTATGCAAAAAGTAACGTATTAATAGGTTGTACGGCCCGTTGCCTCGCAACTTTTTCTCGTACATACAGCAACTTTTTTGTCGCCGACCGGCAGTTGGCGCCAATGGGTTTTTGCTGTCGTTTTTCTTCCTAATTCGGCATTGAGTTGCTAAGCGTAATGAGTAACGAGTTAAATAAAGGTAAGACCGTTGTCGATTAAAATAAACGCCTCATTTTCATGCGTGATTAAACAATTGAATTGTCTCCCAACAAATATTATAAATGCGAATGCGAAAAGTTTGTTACGCTTTCACGCCGTAACTACTAAACCGATCGTCATGAAATTTTGCATACAAGTTCTCGGGAGTTAGGAGGATTTACTACTATACTTTTCATCCCGAAAAAAGTTTGTTCTGTCTAACTGTTCCCGAGGGAAAGACGTTGACGTGAGCGAAGCTGCGGGCGTAAGCCGCAACCTGTTTTACTAAATAAAATGTGGTAATTTGGCGGGCAGGGATTGAACCGGCGACCTAATGTCTATGTACGACTCCTAAAAGACTTACAATTTAATTTATTAGAATCGTAGATTAGAATCCCTGGGAAAACTGGGATACGTTGCTTCGTTTCAACGTAAAGACTGAAAAGCAAACAAACCCATTTTCGAATTAGGTATTCTTGGAATAGAAAAAGTAGATCTAGAGATCGTTTTGCAAGAAAGATTTACTGCTCTTGCGGGCATAACATTATTTAACACTTTGACGGACACTAAACTATGGCCGTGCAGTGTCTGGTAAAAAGTTAATTCTTTGTTATATCTGTTTTTGAATTCTGGTAAGAACTTTCTGAATTTAATATATTCTGCCTTTTCCACGTCTTTCAAGACTTGTTTAATCAAGCAATATATATCGATCACACTGCAGCGCAAGAATGCATGCGCCTGCGCAGTGCGCCTTCATAATGAAAATGAGCGCAGTAACCGTCACGCAGTGCTCCCAACAACCGTTATGTACCAACAAACATAAATATCAGCCAATCAAACTAAAATAAACCTTGATACAGAGCTGTAAGACATATATAAAAAGAGGCTTAAGTTGGTAAAAATAACCGGGAGTAAATGCCTTATGCAGTACTTGAAGCGTTACGATACGACGTGATTTATCGATTGGTTTTTCTTTTCTTATTGTACGTGTTTAGCATATTATATTTGCATTACAAGTTTTGCCTGCAACTTTGCCTGTTTTGTCGCTCTAAAACCTGACAAATTTTTATGTTGAGCACCATTCTATGCACTAAGGTTCATCTTATTCCTGTGTATATTTTTTCGTGATCCCGAGCAAGCATTCAAATCAATTTTATTAACATTTGCAAACTATGCAGAATCAGAACTAAAGTTGTAGTTTACAAGTATGTTAAAAAAGAAATTGTTGTCTGTGATGTCGGTATACGGACGATAATTTTACGTGCTAACGTTAGAAGAGAGATAGATGCGCCACAACTTCACAAGCGTTCGGCTTATTTGCCTCTCTATTGCTTGTTCCGCGCTCTCGTTTGCACATGCAACGTGACACTTTTTACAACATGCGTTCACCGAAGTAATCACGTCAAAAATATTATTTTCTTTAAATTTTATTTTATTAGCCTTAGAACAAGATGATCAAGGATCTTGCCGGTTACCAACACAGTCTTAGACTTCTCATAAAAAGTAGTTTAATTATAACCAATCGTCTGTCACAAGGCTAGATCTATTTAACGGGCAGCCCCCCGCCAGGTGGCGGTAACTGGCCAGATCACTCAGACACCTGTTGTATCTTTTATTCATTCGAATTCTCATCTAGTTGTTAAATCATACATCCATAACTGGTACCCTACGGATCTACTGTACAGTCAGGAAGAAAGCACTTTTGTAAATACGTAAATTTAATTTACGAGCGGACCGTCCGGCTTCGCACGAGTAGATATAGGTACCTATTCTTCTTTTTATCATACCTTGGGTTGCTTTATCGAAGTTTTCATACGCATCCCTAACCTTTCTGAAAATATTCTATAACCTATATTCATAAGGGATAATGGAGGATTCTAATGGTGGAAGAATTTATCTAATTGGTCCAGTAGTTTCGGAGCCTATCCAATGCAAAGAAACACACAAATCTATCATCTTTATAATATTAGTGTAGAAGTGTAGATGTAGATTTCTTCTTTGTGAAAATAAGATTCTGTAATTTTTAATCGAATAGGTAATAAGTATAAATATGTGAGTATATTATGTTTCAAGTATGTACACATAAATGTCTGTCTCATTTAACCTTTCTGTGAATGATGTTACATTACATAATTAATTCGTTATGTAGGTACCAAACTTTTAATGCTTTATATGAACAATCTTTTTTTCTTTGTTTAAATAATTTTATCTTTTATTTAGTGATTATAAGTATGTATTTTTAAATTAAACCAACGGAATAGACATTCACATTTTTTTCATTATAAAATGTTAAACGTTTATTGACAATAAACATTTTACTAATCTCTATATTAAAAGGAAGTGTACCAATACGTTGATGTTTGAAACAATTTCAATTTTGCATTTCCGCAAACACCAGCGAATGTAGGACGAATACAGCTACATTTATTTTGCCTCATAAAATAATTGGAACTTTAACGGTGTTACAAAGTGTGAGCGGATTTCCGCTGTTGAAAATGTCATCGATACCGATTCGGGTTTATGAACAAGGATGAAACTAGCGACCCGCCCCAGCTTCGCATGGGTGCGATAAATTATTTATAGGCATGTAACATCCCCGTCTTCATCGTCACTTACCATCAGGTGAGATGGGAGACAAATGTCTAATCCAAAATGTAGTAAAAAAACAAAAAAATAATACATATAAACCTTGGACGAATAAACCACATAAACCTACTACGTAGTAGTAGGTTTATGTGGTTTATTTTATTTTGTATGTACGTACATACTACATACGTACGTACCTACATATGTACGTACGTACATATGTACGTACGTACATACGTACATATGTTGTATGTACGTACATACTATGTAGTGAAGATCGTTCGTTTTCAGACAGATACCCGTAAAAAAATAGCACTCTAGTTGTTGGTCTGTGAGTTCGTCATTTTCATAAAGTCGGAAATACAGGCAGTGACAAATGTAAATAATACAGTATTGCTCGACTAAATGTACATTGCAAAGATCAACTTTGCAAATCATTAACAACTTTTGACGTTGATATTACGTATCGTTAAACACAGGTGCCAGTTGCTTGCTACACAATCTTCACGGGAGAAACTTGAACTGCACTTGCATCACATACATTTTCTTTAAAAAGCTCTTTACTTAAATGTTTATAGAGTTCAATATTGCTAAGCTTTCTTAATGGTAAAGAGCATTCCATAATGGTTTTTATCCTGCAGTAATTGTGTTTTTGTTCGGAAAAATGTGCGGTGACCAGATGAGGTGATATTATAATAAGTGGTAATGCAGCTGCTGGCTGAACCGCTCTTGACATATCTCTTTTTTACTAGTTATTTTTACCCGTATTCTAAAATATACAGAAACTACGTTGCAATCGAAGAATAACTTAATTATTTTTTTAACCAATATATTTGCAAATATTGCTTGACGAATTAGTATCGTGGAATTAGTATGACCGGACATAATATTGATCAAAATACTGGCTCAGACCAATAATATAATTAAAAATATGATACGGTTAAAAGAACCGTCCGAATAAAAACGAGGAAGTGGAATTTAAGTAAGTAAGTATCTAATTATCTATTAAGCCGAATACATACAGAAGCCGACACTCGCACAAACATTGTTTGTTATAAATACGACGTAACACATGAACAAAGACTCTGAAATAATATCGAATATTAAAGTTTCCATTGTTTGAGCACAGCACAAAAATATTTAACTGAAGCTACTTATTTAATGCGACAGACAGCGAGAGATTACGTGGGTCCTTACGTGGGTCTTAAATATTTGCTCTTTTACTTTTATTCTTCGGCAAATGCGTGCAATTATAATTATATTTCACATGCCTATCTCTCACTTATTTCTACCATATATTAATGATACCTATTTTAACATAAGTTCGGGGGTACGGGGGAGAGTTTTTTACTTTTTTTGACAAAAGGGGGGTTCAAAATTAAAGGATATCCTGCTTACATAATACTTGAACGCCTTGCACGCAAAAACACTTAATAGTTTTTGACGAAAGTTGACAATGTTATAGTTGACATATTTAAATACAAAGGGTATAAATTAGGCCGACGAACATACATAGTATCACGTCTGTTTCCCTTATTTTTCTGTATTAAATGGTACCGTCAGTGAGACAAGATAAATATATACATTTTTTTAGTTTAATTTTTTACTGTGATTTTGTGCATTGTAATTTCATCGGTATGCATTTGTGTACCTACGCTTGCTTTATATAAGCTTGCTTTTTCGATAGTGTTTCAGCTATTTAAGCAGTGCATAATAATGCTTAGAAATATCTAACGATTTCTGCAATTGGCCCTCTATAAGTTGCTATTTAATAATTTGAAACTCAGTAGTAAATTAAAATATAAGAATATCTGCTATAATACACCTATCAACTAAGCAAGTTCTAAATAAAACTCATAAAAGTTGGTGTAAAAATAATTAATTACATACCTATTTACTAATTACAATTTGTTATTATTAGTTCTTGATAAAACCAACGTTGAAACGCTTTTTTCAATCACTGTACTTATACGAATATGAAACTTTTCTCGTCTTTTTGTGGGCTAAATATATCTTAACGAAACATATTGGGGTGAAAGCATACGAGTATGTGCGACGAGCGTCGACAGTTTTATTGTTTCTGCTAATTATAAATTATTATTTATTGACTTATCTATAAGTAAATTATCTGTTTGTCTCGCCTTGTACAATAGTATTAATACTAATAATAAATCTGTAAGGGATGGAGTTAGTTACTGTTTTCAGAGATATTGTGTTTATAAGCTCTATACATGATACTGACACAAAATTGACGATTTTTAAATTAACTGAATTTTATGAAACTTGGTAGATAAACATTGACGTACAGGACAGAGGATGATTTTTTCTCCAGTTATGATAAGACGAGGCCCCCATACGCGAACAGAGTCGCGGGTACAACTTGTACTAGTATTATTTCTACAATAACTATTTTAGTAATAGTACCGTGTTTTATGTTTATTTGCTCCTTGACTATTATTTCTAGAATTTCATCATTACCTCCGCATTTGTAATGACGTCACTATCATAAAAATTGTAAACAAAGCCTATTGACTATTGTCGCCGACTGATGTCAATGCTTTTACCTGCTTCAGCTCACGTAGGCTTCTTATACATGTTTAGGGTTCCGTGTGACCGAGTGACAAAACGAAACCCTGAGTACTATTTTTGAAAGTATGACACTCGACTTCGATCGATTTTTTTTTTGGCAGTACTATGTAGCTAGCTCCAAGTGAGCTTTCGCTACTTCACCGGGCGTTTAAAAAAATCGCTCGTATACGAATGGCGATATTTCAAAAATAGCACTCCCTTATAGGACTTTCGCTACTTTACCGGGCGTTTAAAAAAATCGCTCGTATACGAATGGCGATATTTCAAAAATAGCACTCCCTTATAGGATCACTCGCGTCTATCTGTCCGTCTGTCGCAGTCAAATTGCTACGAATCTACTAGCCCGATTAAGTTGAAATTTAGCAGCTGTACGTGTCCCGCTTGCATTGGTCTACGAGGGTAGAGGACGTCGTAGACTACGTGCTGAAGAAGTCCAAATTTACATTGAGGGTCGAACAGCTGGCTTCTCGCCATAAAGTGAGCTTTAATTCATTTGTGGTGAGAGTGCCGACCCACCATCTAGAGACCTTCATGAAGGAGGACTTCTGGCCGCAGGGAGTCGTTTATCGGAAGTTCCGAGGAAGGCTGCCTGCTCATATCCCGCGCCTCACGTCGCCGACTTTACGTGAAAACTAGTTTTTTTTTTTTTTTTTTTTTATGATATATTTTCGTATGTATGTTAGTCTGT
Organism: Elegia similella; assembly: GCA_947532085.1. Taxonomy (NCBI): domain Eukaryota; kingdom Metazoa; phylum Arthropoda; class Insecta; order Lepidoptera; family Pyralidae; genus Elegia; species Elegia similella. The sequence continues at coordinate 24,938,918 of OX383930.1, forward strand.
AAGGTATATATATTTATGGGCCTATGTAATGTTTTACTCGTTGCCTGAAATAAACGATTATTATTATTATTATTATTATGTTTTTTTTTGTGTTCTAATACACCCTTTTCAGGGGATTTAAATATTTTCACGGGCTTTTGGCCAAGCGAAAATAATTGAAAGGAAAAAGATTTTTAGTCAAGGGATAGAAATTTTCTTACAATCCTGCAGGTGTTAAGAATGGCAGCTTTTTGAAGGAGAAGGTAAGTCAAGGGATGTATTTGTAGGATTTTTAGGCTACTGTGTAGTGTTTTTGGGATGACGCCAGTGGCTGATATGATGATTGGTATAGTTTTGACTGTTTCTACCCGCCATTGAGTTTTAAGTTCTATGGAAAGATCTGTATACTTACTTAGTTTCTCAGTATGTGTGGTTACAAGATTATGGGTGTTTGGTACGGCTATGTCGATAAGATATACTGTTCTATTGTCTTTATCGTGGAGAGTTATGTCTGGTCGGTTATGGTGAATCGTCTTATCAGTAATGATTGTTCTGTCCCAGTACATTTTAAATTGTGCATTATCTAGAATGGTCTGTGGTGTATATTTGTAATAGGGTGTTTTATCTGCGATTAATTTGTATTTAAGGGCTAAGTATTGGTGTATGATTGTTGCGATTTGGTCATGCCTATGCTTGTAATCGGTTTGCGAGATTGATCTACACGCACCAGTTATGTGCTGTATGGTCTCAGAAGCACTATGACATTGTCGGCAGAGATCGGTCTGTAAGTTAAGATCACGAATTATATGTTTTTGTAAATTTTTAGTATTTATAATTTGATCCTGAATGGCCAGCATAAAACCCTCCGTTTCAGGAAACAATTCGCCCCTCTTTAACCACGCGTTCGACGCTGTCTTGTCGACGTTAGGGTTAGTGAGGTCTTGGCGGTGTCTCCCGTGTAGGGATTTTTGCTGCCATGCTTCAATCTTTTCCTGTGCTGTTGTTATATTTTCACTAGGCTGTTTTAAAGAACTTTTGAGGTTGAGTGGTGTGTATTTATTGTCTGCCTGCACAATGGCATTATGTAAGGGTGTGTTTTTAGTATGGAAGAAGGAACGTAGTGTGGTTATTTGTTTATTGTGGAGATTTTGTATGTCTATAATACCTCGGCCACCTTCATTTCTTGGAAGAGTAAGTCGTTGTATGCAAGACTTCGGGTGGTGTTTCCTGTACTTCGTCAAATGTGTGTTGATTGTTCGCTGATGTTTTTTCAAATCGGTTTGTGACCAATGTACGATACCAAAGGAATAGGTTAAGGTAGGTATGGCGAAACTATTTATAGCTTTAGTTGTATTTTTGGCGTTAAGATGCGAATTGAAAATTTTATGAAGCCTAGTTTTAAATTTGTCTATTAAGTTTAACTTAGCTGTTTTTTCTTGTATTTGTCGTGTCTGATAAAACCCTAAGTATTTATATCCTACGTCTTATTATTATTATTATTATTATTAGCACACATACATTTATGTGAAATGTATGATTGACCATTTTTATTTAATAAGATAAAAACGGAATGTATTTTGAAGTGACTGTCAACATGTTGTACATCACTTGTACACTAAGTTAGGAAATAGGCCGGCTGAGCTCTGTTTAGCCTGCAAAGGAAAAAGCCGTGATAGCATGTATATGTTAAAGAGACTTGCATGTAGTTATATGTAAAAGAGCATGCATATTGCATTCTGTCTGAAATTACTAAAGATCTACAATTAGAAATTACTAAATACGCCTGTGTAGTAATCACAAAAAAACCTGATGTTTTCAAATCAAATACCCCGAATCGAAACAAAGGACGACGGAACCGCCGCGCCGCCGGAACAGAGAATATTGCATGAAAAGTCTAAAAATAAACCGAACAATCAAACATGAGCGTGACACAAACCACGAGATCAGGCTGGAGTGGATGGGATGACAATGCTTTCAATGCATAATAGTGAGAATACGTACCTACTCTTAGGTTAATTCATTTGGACTCTAGCATATTTAGGTATTTTGCAATAGCCGCTTTTGGCTCTAAACCTGAACAACGACGGTCAAGAGCATCTTCTTGAAAGCTAGAACGTTGCATTATTTGCTGTACGGGTACTATGCTGTATTGTAACTGATTTTTGTAAGTACGCATTTCATGTTTGCTTATAGTTAACTTGCATAAAGTTGCATAATAAGTTAACTAATTTATACTACCTGCGAACGTGAAAACTGTAAAGTTTTCGGAACGTTAGATCTTAACATAATGTAACAAACGCCGTAAAACCGTAAAACGTGATTTAATTTAATTATGTTCCAATCGCGAAACCATTAAGTAGGTATAATGAATTTCTACTTCTTTATTTAACTTTACCTTGATTAAGGTTAAGTTTTGCTAGGTTATTGGAAGCATTTTTAAATTCCCGTAAATACTATGGTACTCTGGGATCTGGGTACTCTAGTCTAAATGATCTATCTTCCCGACGACAGAAGTAAACATCGTTGTTATGGTTTGTTGATGGATCGGTGGCGAAACACGGAAGACTGTCTACATTTTTTAGGGCGTTCCAGTAATTATGACTAATGCGTCAGCTATTATTGGAAATTTGTGGAATTTGGCCCTATATTCACTCAACTCACAACCGTTTCTTCAAACCAAAGTCAAACATTCTTAAGCTGACTGATAAATATTTTCATTAAACTTCCTCAACACTTGCCCCGTCTAGAAAAGACTTGTGTAAATCGAAAAATTTCTGAGAATTTAAGTATCTGTGTAGTCTGATTTCTTGCAAACATACGATAATTTTCCTGTACCGTTAAATAGATACACAATAGTTAGCCATTATGTTCTATCTTGGTCTACACATAGTACAAGTCACTACACAAGTGTGTATATAGAGTGAATAAAAGAACTAAAATGTATTATATAATGAATGTATATAATATATGCAATATACATGGAAAAGTAACTTTTCTAGATAGCCTATAAGATAAGCCTGACTGCTTTAGTTTTCATTCAGTAGTGACAAAGGCAGAACAATACCCATATGTAGTACAATCACTGGCTTAGCATACACCATCATGGCCTCAGTCTCTATAACCATCAGCATAAATTCTTGTTTGTATTCTTGCACTGGCATACAAGTAGTAAGGCAGTCATTCATATGCATCGAACCCGTACTATACGGGGAACGCAGCCAAGATCCTCCATGTTTACTAATAAGCCGGGTCGACGGCCGCCGACTTTGGTCTGGGTCTAGACTAGACCTTAGCTACGTTAGGAAATAATCCAGATAGAGCAACATCGTAAACGGTAATTGTTTATGTAATTTTAGCCTTTTCAAACTACCACACACTTTTTATTTACTTATTTATCTTCACTAGTATAAAGTTTACGTCGATGTTTTCTTTTGTCAGTTACAATCACGAGCAGTACATGTAAGTCTGAAAAATAATTAATGAATACTTATTAATGCTCTTGACTATTATCTAGTTTATTAGGTTTCATCCATGAATGTAGGCTTGTTTCTGGAACCAATCAAATATTATGTTTGTTTGTTTATTGTAAGTATCTAAAGAAGCCGTTTTTGCTGCACACTTTCCTTGTAATTACAATACTATGTCATCATTTTGTAAGAAGTCTACTGCTGGGCAAAGGCCTCTCCCAAGGATTCTTCATTTCTTGGAAAGATACTGCCATACTCACCATACTTGGCAGGCGGTTTGGTGCGCGCAGCTTCTTTGGCTTCTTGTGCTTCTGATGCTGCTGCCCATTGGGAGCATTTTCAAGGTGAGATAGATACGAATTAGTTGGATTTGGGAAGGGAGCGAAGGTATTGGGATAATACTCACTATGGATAGATGAATGGTGGAAAAGCAAGTAGCAGCTCGGGGAGCCGGGTGCGTGCGCGTAGCGTACCCGGTGCCCTTAGCCGGTGCCATACCTGCTACCACCAGACAACAGGCAGTTGAAGATATCACCCCTGACCTATGACACCCCTGACTAATTTAATAATAAGTAAAAATATTATGTGGATACATAATGATTATGTATAATTTTATAGCATAATTAACATTTAATTAACTGTTCATCTCAGTTTATTTTTAAAATGACAGTAATTAAAACTAATTATATACAAAATAAACATGAAGTGAGAAAGAAAAAAAGTAGCACTAGAAAGAAATTTCTTCGAGATCTTGCCCGTGTGGCATGGTGGCAAGATAGCTGGCTGCATTCCCCCGTTGGATAGCTATGCTAATCCGTTGGGCGAAAAAGCAGCCACCCCTTTTATCACCGGCAGCCGACATGAGCCGAGGGGCAATCTCTTTTAAGAAACCCCTCGCGCTGGGTCCCCAAGGTCCTAACGTCTCTACGCCAAACGGCACAAATATATAATCCTCAGCTAAGGTTGCATACTTGCGCCGTTTGGCAACCTCAGCGCCTTCGGCAGCAGACCCGGCTCTCATGACTGATCCCCTGAGGTGAGAGGGCGCTAGTGTGTCGGTGATTAACTGTTACTTAAGACGAGGCCTGAAATGTTTGGTACCTAGTTATGGGCGGCGCTAAGCAAATGCGCGGGGTGTCTGTCCCCCGGCCCCCGCTATCTCTTTACGCGCGTTCCCGCGCACAGCGATCGCTGCCGTGCCTGCAACTACTACGATTATCACGAGATCTCGACTCGGAGCTTAGAACGCATGGGGTTTGCGTATCATTTTTGTGTTATAATGATATTGTTATCTTTTGATATTCGACTATGGAATGGCAAATATTGGCAATTAAAAAAAACATACAATGAACATTCATGTTTTTATTGCAACTTAATAAAAATTACAAAATCACATAAACCAATCAATTATCATACATTAAATTAAACGCTGTACAATTTTCCGAAATCAAAATTATGGTTTCGTTAAATCACACATTCATAGTTAGGAATATCATAATAATAACTATGTTATTCTAAAATCAAATTAATCATGGTATCGTTTCTATGGTTTTCATGATGGCCAAATAAAGTCCTTTTATGTCTCTCCCTACTTCATTTACCAGTAACAGTAATTTTACTTAGAGTTTATTTACGGTTTATTAGATATCAATTTCAATATCGTATGTCACACCTAAGCCTAACTAATATACTTAAGCACACGAATAAAATAAATACGAAAAAATATCCCATTTGGAATAATCGTTAGATTACAATTACCTATATCAGATACTAAGCGTTTCACATTTTTGTGACGCTGATGATGGAATAATACTTTGCTCATTCAAATCAAGAATTCGTAGCTCCGACTCCATCTTGATTACACCTCCCTGTTCTTGCGTTCGCGGCACAGCGGCGCGGGGCGACTCGGACAAACGAACCTCCGATTCTAAACTCAGAGGCATTTTGTTCGTCCTGAAAACAGTAGGAATTTTTATATTAGCTAATTTATGTTTACGTAATAAGGTACATTGTTATTTCCATACTTATTTACCCGATACTTCATCCGATGGACTCGATACTATATTACGAGTAAGTATGTATATATGAATAAATTATTAGTATGACTAGGAACACCCCGTCTTTTCCCATGAATGTCGTATGAGGCAGCTAATAGAAAACAAGGCTCTGACATCACGTGCAAAAGCATACCCAAAAAGAATTGACATCAGATAGGCAGCTGGTGTAAAAAAATGCCGATTTTTTTTTATCAAAGTAGTTGCCAACCCACTTCGATTTAAAATAAATATGACTGATAAGTTAAATATGATCTGTAATGATTTACTCTTTTATTCCCCCACAAAATAAAATTATATATAATATTTTACGAAGGTACACAGGTAGATAGGATAGGTAGGTACTCACCATCTATTTTCCCTCATTAGGCAGGCAGGCTCCTTCCTAGTAATATCCGACACGTTCTCGTTGACTAGGTTTTTATTCACTTTGCCCATGATTATTACACGGTAATGCCGAAATTAAAAACTATAATACTTATATAAAATTATTAAACACTAAAATAACGAAGACTAAACGAAATAATAACAAACTAGGTAGGTACATACATTTTATAGATTAAATTTGATATTTAATTAAAAGCTCGCGAGATTAGAATTTCAACGCAGCGACTTGCACAGACCATCGCTCGGCAAGGCGTACGCAGACTGATCAAGTGCGCGCAAGGGATAGCGCTTGGCGGTTTAGCTCGTGAATGATGAGATAGGTATAGTCTCGAGTCGCTCAAACAAAAAAACGTAAGCGCCAAATTCGTTATTTCTATTTTGTATAAAATCAGACCGGTTAATTGTATTTTCATATTTCAATTTTGATGAATTACTAATGACCTATCTTTTAGTCTAAAAATCATTACTTAATTCGTCCTCTTTGAGCTACAATAACGAAAACTCTGCAAACGAAGACCATTTTTCAAAAAATATTTCTATCGAGAAAATTTTATCAAAACGTGTTTTCATCTTCAATTTTTGGAGATGAAATAGTCAAAAATCATATTACTTACATTTGAAACTCCTAATTTAAGTATTTTGCGAGATAAATAAGGTTCAGAACGACCTTATTTACAGTGGTATCGCCTTAAGTAGGTACGTGTTAATTGACCAGGTGTTTATTGCCACAAAATCTCATGTTAAAGTAATAACGATTTATTTATAGTCGACCTCCTTGATTAACGAATAGACATGCCATTTTCATTGGTAATCAACGAACAGATTCGCTTAATAGAGCGCGTTGAACCCAGACCTCGGCATTAAGCAATTTATCTTATTAATGGGAACAACTACTTGAGGTACTTGCGTGTCGCAATCGCGGTACATCGCCAGCACGGCCGACAATCTGCTAATATCGGAACGCAACGCGTAGCGGCCATCTTGCCCACTATCCTACATCTTTTCTGTGATTGGTTGATGCCTTGCTGACGTCATGGTCTGACGTTCGTCGCTGGCGCAAACGTAGTAGTTTGTGCATTACTGTCATTGTGTGAAGACCTGTGCTTATCCTCTCCACTTTACCAGTAATAGAGCCCTTTGTATTTCCCTAGTGCTCCTTGCGTTTTGGAAAATGCCGTATTACAAGTGTTGTGTGTGTAAGTGTTTGCGAAAGGACTCTAGTTATTTACACCGTTAACCTAAAAGTTCTGAGAAAAGACAAGAGGTTAGAGTGCCTAAATCGTTACGATTTTATACCATTAGAGAAAGAGATAAACTTAGCGGTTTGTCAAAAACATTTTGAGAAGAGGTTCTTCAGTGAGACTAAACATCGGCCAAACATAAATTAAATAATTGTTTTGTAAATATTGCGAGTTAATAAAAATTACAATAATAATGATAAATGGTATTATTCATTTTCCTTTACCCCCCATGTAAATAATGTATGCATGATATACAGTATGCATTAAAAAGCACAATAAGTATATATATGAGTATAATAGTTGTATATCTATATGTGTATATCTATAGATAACATATTAGCAATGGAAATGCACGTGCACGTTTATTCTTTTGCTCCAAACCTTAAATTATAAAAAAAAAACAAATGTCAGTTAAGATATTGGAAAATTAAAAAAAAACGCTATGGTTTAAATTTTTTGTTCACAGTTGGCAGTCTGATACGTAGTATCTCAGTTTGTGATCGCCAGCGACATCGTTTAGTTGTAAACAACGCTCAAATTAGCGATAGTCGGGTAATTAACCTATTATAACATTTATTACGAGAAGGACGAATCACAAACAAGTCGGCAAATTCGAAAGTTTATCTTGGTAACGAGCCTCTCTCATCCCACTTTATGTGGGGTCGGGATGATTATGTGGGGTTTATCGAATTCTTTTAGGTATACTTTTCATGCTTATTTTTACGACTTATCTTTATTTCAGACTATAATTTGTGAAAGTCCATACTAATATCATGGACCTAGGAATAATCTTAGATCCACGACTAATATATGAAACAAAATATATACACTTAAATTTGAATGTTTACTTTTTCTTAATTTAGCACACAGTAGTTTGTTACCTAGATTGCAAGGAAAATACAAGACTGGATTGAATACATATGATACATTGCGTGGACAAAGTCGCTGGCAGAAACTATTAAGTACTAACTACATAATTTGAACTTTAGAGAATTATTAGTATTACTGGCAACCATATTTTGCATACTGAGGGCTTTCTAAGTGGATGTAGCTCTGAGGCATTGGATCCGGCTGTTCTGTCGGCCTATTTGCTAAATTAGTCTACATCATTTTATACTAACTTCCAAATACATTGCAGCTTTCGTATGGTTGACTACTTTTATTTAAGATATATAAAACGTAATGTATTTTAAAGTGGCTATCAAAATGTTGCACACTAAGTTCGGCTGTCGGCAACAATGTGTCAATGCTTGCTGCTTTTCAAATATTATCCAATGGCAGCGGCTTATCGGACCCTACGATTTAGTGCCGCCATCTGGTGGAAAGCATTTTAAATACTTACATTGCATAAAAGTAAATGATTCGAAAAGTAATGTTACTCCAAGATACGGAAAAGAAGTAAATTAGCATCACTTCACATGTGTAATTATTTCCTACGGCCACACCTTACTGATGAGATATTTTATAAACAGCTCTTCTTTAAATTATAATGTGGCTATTCGTGGTTAAAAGTAGCAATTAGCACCCAGCATGTATCTTTTTTTTTGTTTTTGGAAGGACTATGTAGCTAGCTCCAAGTGAGCTTTCGCTACTTCACCGGGCGTTTGAGGCCAGGGCAGAGTGCCCTCAACCTTTATAGACAACATCATCAAAGGGCCCAGCATGTATCTAGTCGGTTTAGGCTTGTCATGTAAATAACTAGGGTGAACAAGCGGACAGGTTCGCGAAGTCGGGACAGGGTCACTAGATATTCAAAAACAGGTCAAGAATATTAAAAAGTCAACAAGTGTACCTTTTACTAAATACCTACAGGCATAAAAATCATAGGTCACAAGGAAAATGTAAGCAAAAAGCGGCTTCTTTAGATACAAGTACTTAGATACAAACATTATGTACCTATAATATTCGCGCGCTTCCAGGAACACAACTAGAGACAACTATAGTGTGGGAAAATGTAAAAATAATCATATTTTTGCATGGTTGGTAACATCAACCACGTCGAATAGAATGATCATTTACAGTAGTCCGCGCAATTTTCGTGCAAAAGGGTACAACGTTTTTGCTTCACGTATAATATACAGATAATTTTAAATTGTAACCGAAACTCAATTTTGATCGGTCTTTGGTCGGATTCTTTTTTTTTTTTGGTCGGAGATTGACTAGCTCCGTGGCGCAGCGGTCAACACGCCTGCCTGCGACACGGAGTGACCGGGTTCGATCCCCGGCCAGATCAAGATAGAAAATGATCTTTTTCAGATTGGCCTGGGTCTTGGATGTTTATCTATATATGTATTTGTTATAAAATATAGTATCGTTGAGTTAGTATCCCATAACACAAGTCTCGAACTTACTTTGGGGCTAGCTCAATTGTGATTGGCTGTGTGATTTGTCCGTATATATTTATTTATTATTCTATTTTCAATAAAATACCAAACTGATACAAAATGCTCAGCGTACCAGAGAAAACAGAAAAGGAAAATACATACCTACTAGCAGTGACAGTTACAAATCATAAACCATAGAGATATACTAACATAAACAGAAGCACAACTTTGTTTATCGTAGAAAACTTAGGTCTCGTCGGAGTGGCCGACAATAACCCAGTCACGATGAGAACCGCGGCACGTGTTCCAAACTGGTTTGCGGAGCCGCCAGACTAGAACTCCGGGTAACTCATTTTGACTCATCGCTACACGGTCCAACTTCAGAAACCGAGATGGTTTACTCGAGTGATTTATCAATTCTGATGACGTCGATATTTTCTACAGTATCAGGACTCCACTACATTTTTATTTTACAAATGAGCATGAACGTGTAACTATTTGAGGTTAATGGAATAATTGAAATTTAAACAATGACAAAAGACCATGATATCAAATTCCGAATTGTCCCGGAGTTTCCAACCATCTGATGAACCTGGATTTCATATTCCAATTTCAAATGTAATGTGGGTTTGATAAAATACCTACGTTAGGTACAATATCTGATTGAGCATAATCTATTTTAAAGGCTTTGTCAGTCTTTAGTGGAGAATTGGTGCTTCAATTAAAAATTGATTTCTAACTCACCCTAAGACCGCTAATGAAATTCATTTCTTGATGTCACCGCTATGAGATATTATTCCTTATTCCTATTTTCACTTGTCCAATTCTCAAGTCCATTGGGTCGCTAAAGAAGTAAGAAGAGATGCCATTTTTATCTATGGGTCTTCTCTTAGTTGCTGTCTTCTGTACCTTCTTAAATTCATATTTCTCTATTTTCTCTACTCTCTGGACTATTGTGGACTTTTGTTGTTTATACTTTGGTAACTGCGTTCGTTTATCGTAAACTGGTAAACCAGTCTTTCCGTGTAGGTCTTTAGACTATAACTCAATGCCTATATTGGTACTAACGCAACATTCATATCCTAACTAATATTATAAACTTAAAAGTAAGTACTGAACCGATCGTCATGAAACTTTGCATATCCATTGTCTGGGGCACGGAGAAGGACATCTATCCCGGGTAAAAGTACTGTTCCCGAGGGATCGACATTGACGCGGGCGGAGCCACGGATGAGAGCTACTTTATAAATGAACTAGCTAGCTAGCATATGACGAACCCGCATGCTTTTTATTATGCAACGTTATAGCCGCATGCTCGGAACGCAGCGGGTCATGAGAATAAGCCGGCGGCACTCAATATAAAATATTGGTATTGCCACATGTATATGTCGTGATTGGTTCGAATAATTTGTAAACTGCAGATGAACATTCGTTACGATTACAATGTTTGGTAAATATTTTTGTCGGTGCTTGATTTATGGACGGATTAAATCACTTGTATGTAGAGTCGTGTAGAGAAACATCGTGAGAACAAAATATATGCTATAATGGTATAAACCTATAGTCGGCAATCCCGACAAAATAACCCGTCTTTAAAATGTCGTGGTATAACATGCACGTCGTGGTATCTGGAGTTTTAAGAAGTACTAGGTGATTGATTTTGTTCTGAATACAATAGAATCTATGAAACCAAATGTAAGGTAATACGTGAAGCGGTTTAACCTTGATTAGAAATTATAAAACATCGAGCTACCTACATGTTTAAGTCCAATCTTATTTCTGATGCACAAGTTTACGTCACTTTGTTGTCAGCTCATACAATGGTCTAGGTTATTCTTCTGAGGGTCTAGGGCACAATATCGCCAGTCACTACATCGCCAGTACACACATGTAGAGTAGTTGACATAGCTACAGTAGTTGTATGATGTACAGAAGGTATGTCAACATGAAAGAAATCAGTTTCCATGTTATCCAGTAGCAAGATCATGTAACCAAGCCTAGCGTGAGTAAAAGCATATCAATTTCATCACCAGTCAGTATTTAGCCAGAGCGGCTCGCGCTTTCCAATCCGAAAGAAATTACTAATTAAATTGAACACGAGAAAGTGGTAATATCAGTCCATAGACAACAATTTATTTTTTTATTACTCATTGGAAACAAACTTATGTTTTTGCACAATGATTCAATTAAGTGTTTAATTTGATGTCATTTATTTATTGTATAGTTTCTCTATGAGATCATGCAATTTGTGATTTAACGAAGTATGTAATGACTTTAAATAATTATGGGGTCTTTTGTTGTTCCTACGAAATCATTATTTATGAATTGAATACTATGAATGACTAAACATTTTAATTATCATGAATAGTCATACACAAAGTTCTGTGCCTTAAAGAACCAGACATTTAAATTACATTAAAATTTAACTATAGGATAATAGATATGATGTATATATGTATTAAGTCCTCCTACCTATTTATTGAATTCCACTATAAATATTAATTTCTATTCATATAATTTATACTTACTTTTGTATTACTTACCTACTTGTATTTAGGTTCTAACAAATGACTCGTAATATAACTCGATATTTACTATTCATCCATGTCCGTGAGAATTAATTTTGTTCAAAAAACTCGGCTAGTCGACAAAAAATATCTTTCTAAAAGAAACCAACTACCTACTTCAAGAGAAGAGATATAGGTAATTACACTTTTACACTAAAATTATAAAGAGGGAAAATTCTTTCACCATTATAATCCTACATTATCCCTGATGACGCTATATATTAAATACCTATAACTACCCGCGCGAAGACGTAGACGGGGCGGGCCGCTAGTAGTAACTATGTAGACAATACTTGCTGAGTCGAAAGAGATAGTATTCCTCAGACAGTTCTACAGACAATAGGATTGGTATCAAAGTCAGACTGAGATGATAGTCGTTAAACGGTGTCCTGTTAAACTTGTTCATTAGTAGGTATGCGAAATTCACTAGACCACTAAAGAGGCGGAACAACTGCCTACTAACCTGACAAGGAAAAAATATATTAATTAATACACAGAGGAAAAAATATCAGATATGGCGCAATGCAGCCATAACAACGTAAAATATTAAAATTAAAATTTTGTATGCTCACGTTTGATATAATAATTGTTTGAAGTTGGCAATAGCTTGGCTGCATTGCGTGGCCAGTTTGCTGTTACATTATCGCATTCCGTTCTATACAAATTACCTAACAACGTGCCAAAGTATTTTTTTTCATAAATTTTGAACATAACTACTTTTATAATTAGGTATTGCGATTCGTTGGAATGTGGTCTCGTCTTGTATTTACTTACTGCATTTAACATTATTTTCCATGTTTGACCAAGACAACTTTAGATTTGTTTAGTTTGAGTCTTGAGTAGTTTTTTTTTTATATGACTTATTTCATGGAACAATCTTGCTCGTACAATATATTTGATAAAAGACAAAAGGTAGAGTTAATGCATTATCTTCTGAATGATTGGATTTTGTGGTGAACAAAGAACTCTGTAAAAGTAGTCTATGTTCGACAAGTGCAATAGACCGTTAAACCTACAGATACAATGTTTTATGTAATTTTTGTATATGATTCCACGATCGTAATAGTAAAATATTGTTAAAAATATTTAAAGTTATCAAAATTGGGTTAGACCAATCCACCTATATACGAGTAGTTCACAGACCGGTTTAAATAAATTAAAGCGTGGTTGAACATTAATATTTAAAATGGCACACACCCTTGCTCAGAGTACGTGAGCCGAATTTGGAATACTTACTTAAGTTAACTCTTTGTAAACTAGATAATCTATATTTTTGTCCAGTTTCTAAAATATTAGGTTTGATGGGTTCCATGCCATTTTCTATTTAGGTACTTTACTATTATTATTTTCGTCTATATTTTATGCAGCAATATTATTTCTAACCACAGTCAAACTTACGTCTTGTATTGGCCTCTATTTTCATGTTGGAATTATCAGTATGAAGTCTCTTGACGTATCAACAGTACTAACTGCTGTTAACGAACCTAATCTATTGTTCTGAACGTTCGGAGTTATCTCGACTCTCATTTCCTAGTTGTGGTCAACTCAAGCGACCAACCCCGCCGCAATTAACATTCCACTCCGAAACAGTACTTTGTCTTTTATTTTTGAGAGCATCTCCTCGCTCCGAATCAAATGCACCGGTCGTAATGGGCGCTGACGATCATAAAAAATGGTAAGGTACGGGCACTACGGGCACGGCTGAGCCACCGGGCGCCTTTACTAAAAGGTAATCGCTTGGAGGAAGCTTTTTTCTTTTTCGTGGAAGGCATAGACACAAAGAGTTGAGGCAGCTGCCGAAGTACAGCTGGCAGCTAAACGAAAAGTTTAAAAAATAAACGCACAATCGGTCATCGTTCGCCTCGTATGTTTTTATGTCACCTGGCTGTATGACGATTGTTACCTATATTTTTTTTAAATGTTTGTATAAGACTGACCTGTTAGCTTGGACGGTAGGTACTAGGTACCTATACCTGTAGAAATTCAATTATTTCGGGTATAATGAATCAGTAGAAACGTGGGGAGTTATAAAAATATCAGGGTCGATTATTTATTATATTTACTTGACATTATACCAGAACGTGCAAATATGTAATTTTCGTTTTATCTTTGAAACCGCTTACATTCGTCTCCTTGACTTACTTTTGTCTGTTAATATAATACAATTAAGTACTATTAATTTAACTCGCAACTCGCAAAGTGCCACAATTACGCATCTATTATAGCATTACAGTACTTATAGAAATTGTCCTATCCGAGTTAATAAGGAATCAATTAACAAGCCTTTATAAAAATAACACGTCTGCCTTGGTTTAAAAATAAAAGCCTACATAATGTGGATTTGGATGTACAGAACTCTAACGATACCCGATGGTCCAAATCCGTTAAGGCATTGAAGTTATGGTGGAATGAATTAATTCACACATATTTACATTCGATGTACTACATCATCTTTAATATTAAATATTCAATACTAATAATAAATCAGTAAGGGTTGGTCATGGAGTAAGTTACTGTTTTCACAGATATCGTGTTTATAAGCTCTATTCTATACTATACATGATACTGAAACTAATTGACGATTTTTTTTTTTCTGTATGCATGTATGAGTGTGAGTATGTATGATCCTCAATAACTCTTAAACGATTAACTGAATTTTATGAAACTTGGTAGATAAACATTTAGACGTACCTATATGACACATGATAGGTTTAATTCTTTCTTAGTTTAGAAAATTGGTAATGTACACAAACGGAGTATTATACATTATTTATGACTTTTGGAGTTCATAAATTCAAAAACAATACACTTATTCTTTGGCCGTTTTTAAAAGAGTAGCCATTGAAAATGTAACGGTCGCTATAAGCTTTATGGATATGTGAAGCTAATTTCGTAAACGGTTTCTGCAAAGCAAATCAATGTAATATTATCATAGCAATAATCGTCAGATTGTGAGCACTAATTAGATTTACGAGCAAGCTCTATGTTCGTTAAAATGCCTAGATAGCGAGCGTCAGCGAGTGATCGCGGCTTTTTGTAACAAAACTCTCGTTTTGCTTGCGTCAATATAAATTGCGGCGTCAGGTTTATAATGAATTTTATTTCCAAGGACTGGCTTTTGTACTATTTTTAAATTCATAGTGAGTTTGAATTCAGAAACATGTTTTAAAATATTGTTCTCGTTGGTACTGCTCATTCTTATTAAGAAATTTATCTGCATACAGGTTACCGGATAAAAAAGTCCAGAAAAAAGGCCTTTGAAAAATCCTGAGGTTTTGTTGCAGTTTGAGAATTTTCTTTTAAGCGTATATATTTAACAATTTTAAAAAGTAATTCAATAAATAAGTGCTGCTTTTAATTCTGCAATTATTACCAAAGTTGATTATCAAAGTTTTTTTATATGTTTTCTCTAGGCAAGATTGGTTTTTGTTGCTTTTCTAAAAATCCTTAGACTTTCTAGGATTTGCAAAATGGCCGGATTTTGCAATCCTGAAAAGAGTCCAATAATCCTGACATCTCAGGACAAATCCTGAGATATGGTAACCTTATCTGCATACAATCAGAATAAAATTTATTTTTAGTTATCGACTCAGTAAGTGTTTTTAATCCGCTCTCTTTCAGTTCCGTATTTCGAAATCGTACTTTCTTTTATTTACGATATAAAAACACAGTATCAATTCAATTAACAGGTTCACAATTTTAATTAACGTATTTATCAACAAAAAGTCAATAAAAAACGTGAATGGTGATAATGGCGAACAGGGGGAAATAAAAATAAGATTATTTGAGCAGTATCTGCTGTAACTGGATTATTGGGACGTCGCTGTCGTCCGAGTGGTTAATTTGTGACCTGGATAGATTGCAACATGTTCCCGACAAAATTATCGGAATATAGGACAATCGTGATGCAATATACACAATAAACTCCAAGAAAGTTGAGTTTACTATGCGATGTTATTTTTGCAGCGGAGTTTGTTATGAGAGATGTTGTCATCTCCGAGAAATAACTGCTATCATCAAAGGATGATCACGATTTATGATGTAGGTAAACAGTATTACCTAATACCCGAGATGTTAGAGGATTTTTCACGTGATAACGTCCTATAAATCGATGAACGCAGGCTGCACGCACGAAAAATGACACGTTCCGTGTGCAAGCGAGTGCGCGGAACAAGCGATAGAGAAGCACCATCGGCCTAAGAGTTCGGCTTGTGACGCATCTATCTCTCTTCCACCAATCACGTAAAATTACTTTAGTAAACCGACAGTAAACAGACAACCAATTTTCCTAGACGACAATTTTACGCCATCCTATTTATATTATAAACGCGAAAGTTTCAGAGTATGTTTCTACACGTAAAAACTTCTGGCTTGATAAAAACAATGTTAAATTTTACATCAAAATAGTATAGGTATAAGCTATAAGTTGCGGGCGAAGTCACAGGAAATTGATAGCAGTATGAAAAATTGCATTTTATAATTCCTACCTTGTTCTTTTGATAGCTCTACCCACGAAGTAAATATAAAAGGTGCTATAACTAAGCTTTTGTAGAGAAAGTCTCTCCATACTGTCATTTCCTTTCTCTAAGTTGATAGGATCTAATTTTTTTTATTTCTCTCAGACATTTTCATATCTAAAGATTTGATTGCTCCTTTTAACGAAAGGATAGTAAAATAAATTAAAACAGATTTGTATTCAAAACACGAATTGTGAGGCGACAGACACGGGAATAACATTGGAAACATAAAAAGAAACGAATTCTCACCATAGCTCCACGTCTATTAAGGTCAAAGACCCTGTTTAATATGTTTTCTCAATCTCCACAGGTAATTAATGTTTCTCTAGCTCGGATACTGCATACAAAACAGTCACTTCATTTCTGAGTAACATAGACTATTCTATCCGTGGCTCTGTTTATCCATGGACCCTCATTAATCAAATGTCTGATGTCAAACTCGGCTTTTGTCTCAAAAGTTGAATTTGAAGATGATAAATATCGTGAAGGTAAACTTTTAGGTGATACCACTGTAAATAAGGACGTTCTGAACCTTATTTATCTCGCAAAATACTTAAATTAGGAGTTTCAAATCTAAGTAATATGATTTTTGACTATTTCATCTCCAAAAATTGAAGATGAAAACACGTTTTGATAAAATTTTCTCGATAGAAATATTTTTTGAAAAATGGTCTTCGTTCGCAGAGTTTTTGTTATTGTAGCTCAAATGCGACGAATGAAATAATGATTTTTAGACTAAAAGATAGGTTATTAGTAATTCATCAAAATGTAAATATGACAATACAATTAACCGGTCTGATTTTATATAAAATAGAAATAACGAATTTGGCGCTTACGTTTTTTTCTTTGAGCGACTCGAGACTATCTCCTATCTCATCATTCACGGGCTAAACCGCCAAGCGCTATCCCTTGCGCGCACTTGATCAGTCCTTTGCCGAGCGCAGGTACCAAACATTTGAGGCCTCGCCTTAACCAAATTGCATACCAATCGCCAGACTTATTTATTATGATAGTTAACTACTCTAAAAAAACAATTTACTTAAATACTGACTAAAGTCGGTAGGTATCTCTGAATTGACGTTTCTGTTTTAAACAAAGATGATAGTCAGAATTTTTGTCCACAAATCAGTAACGAACTACGTAATGCTCAAAGTTCGCTTACATGATTGTTGATGCCCAACCTTTTATTGGAGGATAGATAAAAACCTTACTACCTGTGCAGGCACACAAAGGCACGGAGCCAAGCCACTTCGAGAACAACTGAGAAACCAATAAAAGACAAATCCCTTTAACGGTTGAAGCAAGAGAAGCCACAAAAACAGCGAAAGTACATGGCGTCTTCTTTTCTTATCTTAAGGCGTAATAATATGCTAAAGCACGTCTTTTGTCTTTAAACACTAGTCTTAAAGCCGAAAAACGAACAGATTATGAAAGAATGAGCGAAATACGGCTTTAGTTCTTTAAAGGGCCGGAATTATCCGCAGCAATTACGTTGTTTTGTTTTCGTATAATCAAGGTTGTTCAGTAAAACGACCTAAAGTGGCAGAAGTATTTGGGTTAACATTAAATAAGCATAAAATAAGATCAGTTTATTGGATAAGTATGAATAAGCATAAATTAAATTCAGTTTATTGGAATGCTGAGTCATATTCATATTTATTAATATATAGTTATCTAGCTTATTCTCACACTATAACTTGTTATTTGTGTCTTATGTTTAATTTTCTTACCTACTTATTAGAGCGCGCCTTAGCGAATAATTTTATTTTGATTTATCAAATAATTAAGCATTTAGGCATGCCTGTTTTAGGATTATAAACTGGATCGACTCATTTTGTGTATACGTATTGTTTTTGATTTTTGTTTGTAATCTGTTTGGTGTGCTATATAAATAAATAAATAAATTCGACATTTGTAACAATTTAAGATTAAGTTTCTTTAATATATTTTAAGAATTCATCTGTAATGCAAACAAGAAGATATTTTAGACAAAGTTTTAAATTTTAAGATGACTTACGGTTTGTCTTTTAAGTGCCTACCTATATATATAGGTAGGTACTATTCAAAAAACATTGTTAGGATGATGAACTGAATCTGCAAAAGAGTTATTGCAACAAAAGAACACGCTATTGAAAATTTTCATTGCATAACAGGATGATTTCATTCTGGCTTCAACAATATTTTCAATTCCTTTGTGTAATTTGTGAGTCACAGAGAGGGCAGAGTCCTGAGCCTGACAGAAGATTAATATAAAAAACTAGTTACTTACTCGTATCAATGCAGTTAGTTAGTAGAATTTGAACTTTTGGACACGGACTTTTAAGGTATTTATGTAAGTAGTTAGTTACATAGGCAAATTCTATGAAATATGAGACTGAAATATGAGAGTTATTGTCCGTATATATATTTATTTATTTATGTGAAGCTGGTATAATAATTCCATCAAAATATTATATGTGTGCAATACATATAAATTTTTTGTAGAAATTATTAGCCTTTTATTCAATTTCAATTCTTTTTTTTATAAGTTTGTGACATTTGCAAAAGAATTTGGTTAATGTAACTAACTTTACCAAACCAATCAATAGTTGGGTTGTTGGTTCGGTAAATTACTATCTAAGGGGCTAGTCGGCCAAGTCGTAGGGTGTGAGGCGATAAAGTGAAGGGGTATAGGAAATATGACAATTAATAAGTGTTCAAAGAAACCTATATTGAATAAACGTTTTGAATTTGAATTTGTATGCAATGCAGTGCGAATATGGCACTGGTATTAAATAAATTAGATTTTTTTAAATTAAATGTGGATCGGCTGCCGTAAGTAATATTTTCAGTTCAATCGATTAACGATAAGATGGTACTTACAAATTTAGCAGCGAGATTTGAATACACAGACAAATAAATCGTAACAGGGCAAGTTTGTAAAGAGTACGGAGCTCAAAACATTAAAATTGGACACATATTATGAATATCATGGGAGATAAGATCACCGAACACAATGGAGGCATAAAAGCGACGCTAGCATTATCTGTCATGCGTTGCAATCATTTATCGATGATTTCGAAAGAATGGGCATGGTAATGCGAAAGCTCAGACAAAGAGCTTTCGCCACTTCTATGCATTAGCACGGACAAACTTGCGTTTATGTTCTGTGAAAAGTTTCTGCCGTTGTGTTACTGTTATTACTAAGATTTTTATGTGTCAGTAGGTTCTTGGTCTGTTGCCTCATACACATTGATTCTGAACTCCCTAGCAATATTTTAATCTTATTAGTTTCCACCTTTGATTCCATAGGAAAAGTTGTTCTTATCGACGGCCTGAATCACCCCGCCTTTCTTTACATTTTGTATAAGTGATTTTTATTCT
The DNA here is from genome assembly GCA_947532085.1 of Elegia similella. Lineage (NCBI taxonomy): Eukaryota > Metazoa > Arthropoda > Insecta > Lepidoptera > Pyralidae > Elegia > Elegia similella. Next base: position 24,958,817 of record OX383930.1, read on the forward strand.
GAGATTTCAACATTGCTAGGAGGTTCAGAATTCGAGAGCTCTTAGTCACAGTGAAAATTCTCCTTCAGGATCAATATTCTTGATTCAGGATCTATGGTAATTATTTTGTCAACATTGTCGATATTGACTTTATAATTATTTATTGTTGACTTTATTATTTATATTGTTGTTTTACTTCTTAACGCACTTACTGGATTGTATTGTATACAATCACACGGATTTGCGGTAAGTTTATACCAGCATTGTAAATCGCGACAATATTGACTTTATAATTATTTATTGTTGACTTTATTATTTATATTGTTGTTTTACTTCTTAACGCACTTACTGGATTGTATTGTATACAACAGAGAGACGCAATTTTTTTTTTAATCTATGGTATACAATCACACGGATTTACGGTAAGTTTATACCAATTCAAAAACTAACAGTACCTAAGCCAATGCACAGAAAGAAATGCAATTTCCTTCAATAATATTTAGTCAGCAGTCACGTTTCTCACACAACCTATTCTGAAATTAGCTCCTATTGTCTTGAGAAATAGTTAAGAAAACATTATTTGCGTCAATGCTAAGTACCTTTTTTACCCGACAGTGAAAACAAGGCTATAATTTTATGTGATTTGCAAGCCATTTCGTGTCAGTCTTCGCGTTTGATAAGACCAGACATTATCATTAGCAATCAAATACCGCATGCTATGACGAACCAAACGACTAATACACTCAAGTTGTTTTCTTATCACAGATAATGTGATATAAAAATAGTACAAGGATGTACGAGTAAATGTATAGGAATGTATAGGAAATGTATATATAGGAAGCCGAGAAGATCAGTCATCACAATAATTATTGATTGCAATTATGACGCCCGCAAAGTAGGACTAATAATATAGATAGATGATGTGTATAGACAGACACTAGGTACTTAGGTACTTAATACTTAACTCAATTTGATGTGCCTATCTGTATACATTTGCTTGTAATAAAAAGCATGTAATTTTTAGTAATACCTAATAACCACATTATAATTACCGTAACTAAGTTGACACTTGTCTATTATGACAAATACACCAGGTCTGGCAAAGTCATAGAGGCCTCATTATTCTAATGTGCCCAGGCTTGGGCCCAGGGCCTTCAATAGGCCGTCAAAGACGGCCCTAACTATGTAGGTAAATAGCAAAGCGTTTATTTAAGTATAAATTTGCTTGAAAGCTGCCAGCATTATTTGCTCGAAATTTAGAAACTATTTGCTACACGAACGCATAAATAAACAGTTCGCTTCAAGTTGCTTCCTTATCACAGATAATGAGTGAGAATGGCGATACACGAGATATATCAAGTAAGAATAGAACAAGGATGCACTAGAATGCGTAGGAAGCTGACCAAGCTAATCAATTTGCCGTGAAACGATCCAAAACAAACGTTGGGGCTCTGTCTTCTAAATAGAATAAGTTCCAATTCCTATGGAAATAACGATACTTACTTTGTATCACTGACTTGGTAGATTGTGAAAGATCACAAGAGCTTATTCGTACTGCTACTTGACGTACCTAACTGATTATGATTAGACTGAAGATAAGCACTTTATCAATATTTTTAAAAGCAACACTTGGCTAAAACCACAGTACAGATATGTAGATAGAGGTATTACGTAGGTACCTAGATTTATTTTACCCATCGTTTTAGATAGATACAGGTACCTATTTGGAATTATATTGTATTCCCAGGCTCTGGGAGCACTAGTACTCCAGGGCACAGAATAATGTGCCCTGGTTGATAAGACGACTGACAAAAAAGGAAGTGTATTGTTGTTTAGTGTTCATGTATGTACCTCTATGTAAATATTAGTACCTATCCTATGTTTGTAGGTGCGTTTTTTATTGCACCATAATTTCTAAATGAATCAACGGATTTGGACCACGGAGCAAGATTTGGACGTAATTGATTACCTATCGCTAAACTCCCGAGTGGCAAGAGGACGTAGGAAGAGACATAAGCTATATTATTTTTACCAATACAGTCAGTTTTTAAAATCTTTCATACAAAAAAACCGGCTTTAATCAAACTACATGTACTGATTTTGATGATAATGGGACCATTTTGAAAGCATACCCTTTCAAATTAATAACCTCATCTTTTTTGAGAGTCTGTAAAAGAAAGGGTTTTTTGGTACAATGTTTAACTTCGGATAAACTAAACATTGTATCTGAAATGTTGATGGATTGCTAGTTGATCAGTTGGTATAGATCACCTATTTAGATAAGTATCTAATACGAAGGATACTGTTGTGATAATTTGTATACTCCGTGAATCAAGTTTTGTTTGTCATGGACTTTGAACTGGATTTCAACATATTGTATTGCTGGTTTATATGACGACTAGTTTTCGCCCGCGGCTCCGCCCGCGTCAATGTCGATCCCTCGGGAATAGTACTTTTCCCGGGATAAAAGGTAGCCTATGTCCTTCTCCGCACTTCAGAGATCTTGTATGCAAAATTTCACGATGATCGGTTCAGTAGTTACGGCGTGAAAGCGTAACAAACAAACAAACTCACTTTCGCATTTATAATATTAGTAAGGATAAGGATTTTACTAGCAGCGCATTCATCCCTAAGTAAACATTGGAGTGTCATTCTGTTCTATACATAGAACTGGTCAGCGCTGTGATGAGTCAGGAGCGTATTATTGGACCCAGGGTTCGATTCGATGACACTCCTCTGAACGTTAAAAGTAGAAATACAATATAACTGTGTTTTGCTGATGTGTTATTCAATGCAATAGGCATTTGTTTGAAAGCTACGACATCAAACAGTAAAAAAGTACCTAAACATTACATTCCGAATATCCCACTGATTGTACCTAATTGAATTATTTTAGTAAAATTAGGGTCACTACAGCTTTATGAGAATAAAAAAAATTGTTCATTGTCTTTATCAATATTTTATATACACAATTATATTATTCACAATAATAATATCCACATGTTTCGTCGTCGCAGACAAATTCGCAACATGCTTCGTCTAAATCATCAACCTCATAGAGAATTAACCGTAATAAGTACCTACTTATTGCTGCAACAAAAGGGTCCTAAAAATGTTTTGAACATGGTTCTTAATTTTTTTTTATCTTAAGTAGCCGTATTAATTCCGTACAATACATACCTGGCTCAAAAGTTCCCATTATGCTGGCGGCATTTCATTCCATTCCCATCGGATTATTTTCAAACTAGCTGTCGCCCGCGTCTCCGCTCACGTTAATGTCGATCCCGCGGCAACAGTACTTATCCCGGAATGAAAGGTAGCGTATCTATTAATCCAGGTAATAAACTATCTGCGTGCAAAATTACGTCAAAATTCGTTCAGCCGTTTTGGCGTGATTCAAGACACAAACATCCATATCCATACATACAGATACATACCTACTTAAAAACTTTTTTGTTTTTAATCCTTACTAATATTATAAATGCGAAAGTGAGTTTGTTTGTTTGTTTGTTACGCTTTCACGCCGTAACTACTGAACCGATCATCATGAAATTTTGCATACAAGTTCTTTGGAGTACGGAGAAGGACATAGGCTACCTTTTATCCCGGGAAAAAGTACTATTCCCGAGGGATCGACATTGACGCGGGCGGAGCCGCGGGCAAAAGCTAGTATTAAATAAGTAGTTTTAATAGTAAGGATTATTTGAGAAGAATAATCAAAGTCAGTAGCTATGTAAGAAAATGAAAAGAGATTTTTGATAGTTCATCTATTAAGATGAGCGAACAGTTCCATCTTAATAGATGATTTTTTAAGATGTTTCTCGTATTCATGTAAAATGCGTACAGCATGCAACATAAAACTTCAATTTGGTGGTAAACATGTACTTAGCAACCAAGTTGACACAAAAGCATAACTTTCCCACCAACATTGATACAGTTTAAATAGCGTTACATAACAAAAATGATATAGTCGGCTCGCTGCACAGAAATAAGAAAGCGTGGAATGTAAAACATTTCAACAAGTGACCGCGAAGTATTGTTGCCCTGTTACGAGCCTTGATAACGAAGTCTGGGACGTTGATCTCAGCTCCCGGCTTTGGACCTTTTAATTACTTGAGACGTGATTGAACCAGTGAATATTGGGTCCTTATCTATATTAGTTTTCTATAGAGAATTACAAGAGATTGTATTTCTCATACTAACGTTTTTAGTATCATTTTGGGTTTGATAAATTCAACAAAAGTAAAATTTTGCATGTTAAATTACCTACATACAGACAACAGTAAGCTTGATTAACGCATTATAAAATTTACAAAAGGTTAGAAACATAACAGGAAAATGGCGAAATTTTTGATCAAAACGGACATCGGAAACGAGTTCTTTTCATGAGCATTTTTCAATAATTAAATTCATTAAAACAATAAATATGCATTCAGAACGTTAATAATATTTTGCACTTAAAATCATTGTCATTAGGAACAAAATTGCGAGCGGAAAAAAAACTCCAATTTCATTATGTAAAGACCCATTATATTAAGTATTGCTGCAGGAAATTTTGAACCTTTACTAAGGTTAGGAAAACAAATTCTTTTATATAACGTAACGTCTGGGACGTTACTCCCTGTGATCCTGCTGCTGTTGTGAATTCAAAAGTCAAGGTCATAGAATTAGATGACTTGCTTGCCTACAATAACAAATTAGAATGATGTACAACAATGGCAGATCTAATCTTTACCTTATTTCCTGAACTATATTTTCGGGGCTTTGATATAGCATACTAAATTTAAGCTTCTAAAAAATAAGAAAGAACAGAACCATGCGCTGTGTGCGTAAACAACGTAGATTTAGGTAAATTACGCATTAGATTCATTATAAGCCCTTCATACTCGGAAACTTGAAGGACAATGGTCACAGAAGTCAACAAGTCACAACCACTTGTCGATTGTCGCTTGGACATTCGTTCCGTCTGCTAAATATGGCTGTAACGGCTGCTGTACAATGACGAATGACATACGTGAGTTCTGAGGTTTGTTTTGCAAGCAGTAACATTGTCAATTGAGATGGAAGGGACTTCGTTATATTTGTTTGTACTGTGTTGACTGTAGTTGAGTTTAAGTATACTTGATATTGTTCTGTAACCTCATTTACCTCCATTCCGTGCTTCTACTTCTTTTCTTTAACAATACTTGATACTTTTTCTTTAATCTATGCATTATCCATGGCATAATCTTGGACGTTTATCTATTAGGTATCATTTACAAAATAAAGTATAGTCAAATTTGTATCCCAAGACTCACGACACGACACAAGTTTCACAACTTGTTTAGCAAATACAGGGCTAGCTCAATCTGCGTGATTTATCATTAATAATTATTTATTTTATCATAAACAAGACTCTGCTCCGAAAGTGAGTTTTCCTTGGCTGCACATTCATTCCCATGTCATGTTTTATTTCCGTATCTTCTTCACGACATTGACTTTATTCAATAACAAGTTGGTTCATCCGCACCAAAACATCTTTTGTTGACTGCCTGCACTCTGTCCTATTCCTATCTATTAGAATTCATAAGTATTCTATAACGGACACAACAAGGGGAACAACATTTCTCAGCTATCATTGTAGTCCTATAACTGACTGTACAACCCGTTGGCATTAACGCTGATTTGATTATTTATTGTAATACTAGTAAGTAAAACTAGATATCAACTCTACTAACGAACCAAATTTTATACCTGATTGTAGCTATTTGCAATTGAAATTTACCTACTGGATACAGGATATGAAAATGGTTTGATTAACACTATTGCATAACAGCATTGAGGTTTTCATCAAGGTCTTCCAAGTAAATACGTACTGGAATCAATCGCAGGTAAATGTTTGTACATACTTAAGATCCTAGTGAAGGTTAGGGACAGTTTGCCTCCTCTAAAAGGATTCAAGATCGTAGGTAGACTTTTAGAAAATCTTTCTAGCTAGTTAGTATGACGCGATGACATTTTCTAAGACACGCCTATTTGTTAATAGCAAAGTATATTTTCCTGTAGCCGGTGTTATCTGCCTTACCTAAATGATGATTTGTATTGCAATTATACTAATTACGTTCTTACCAAATCAGGGCCATTGCGATATCACATTATTATGTACAATTTGTGGAGCCATGTTGTTTTTTTTTATAACATTTTGATTGTCCGTGAGTTATGGAATAGAGAATGTTACGGTTGAATCAAAGTACTTAAATGTTTTCTTTCAAGAACTATATCCAAAATAAATGCCTCATGCATCAGTGTCTGGAGAATCCTTGTTGATCCAGCTGTTATGAATAATATGATTGTTATTGATAACTTACCGTTAAATGTGTCGTATGCAGTGGGCTGATACTCGTCCCGAAACTTGTCCTGCGCGTAAGCAGCTATCAAGGAACTCTTCCCCACTGCCCCATCACCAACCAACACACACTTAATCTTCTCCTTATTGCTACCTTTCACCTTCCTTCTATCTTTAATTTGGAACATCCGATTCAAGGTCCTCCTGCATTTTTTATCTCGTACGGTCCACTCGTTCACTTTATCACAGCAATTTAAGTCTTCTGACACATCGTCACGAAGTGCGGTTCGGCCGTTCTCCTCGGCCACCTCTGAGTAGTCGTAATCATCGTCGTCCCGCCGCGGGATCGGGAACTGGCTCGGGCTGTGCACACCGAACACAAAGGGCCCGTCTCTCTCCGGTAGACGGTTGGAAAACCCGTTTACTGGCGTTGCGGGTTTCGCGTAGTGCACGGTGGGAGCCCGGTACTGGCTCGACAGATACTCGGCCGAAGCGTGAGGGTCGAACTTGAAAACGAGTTCCGCTTCTCTGCGGTCCAAGCTCAGCTCCGGAGGCGTAACTTTGTCTTGAAAGTAGCCGACTTTCTCGCGAGCCCGCGACTCCTGCAATCGTTTCTCGAGTTCGACGTTCGACGGTTTCCAGTAATCCGGTCGGTATTCGTAGGGATAATCCGTGGGCAAGTTCCTAGGCGCGGGCAAGGGCCTACGCAGGCCGGTGTCGCGGGGCGGAGCGCGTGGAGGCACCACGAGAGGCTTTTGCGCTTCCACCAACAGTGGCCGACGCGCCGACAGGTTCGCGTTCCTGTTGAACATGATCCCTTCTAAACTGGGAGACATTTGCGTTGTCACGACCGGCCACCGACGAAGTTTTTATGGAGTCGTGCGTTCGCGCACATAACTTATTACCGCGATAAAGCGGTCGCGGGAAAGTATCGTTGTGTATTCAGTAGGCGCACAATCGCAATGTGTCGTCTGAGTGGAGTACGAAGCGCGACTGCGGCGCGCTCGACGGGCGGCCGGCAGCGGCGCTCCCCTCGGCGGAGAAATGACCTGTTGCTTCTGTTACCTGTGCAGGTACAAACGACCGTTTCGCGACTCGCAGCTGCTGCCTTCAAACAAAGCGCGTCATATGGCGACGCCAGCCGACTCCTTCAAGCCCGCAAGGAGACTCCATTCACGAAAACTGTCCCATGAATGAAGGAAGCGCGACGTGGTTTGTTTAGCAAGTGTCCGTTGAATATCTAATATTTGTACACGTGAGGTGATGTCTACTCGTGTACACATAGTTACTATCTAGATACGAGTAAACTAAATGAAGGTGAAAGGTAATTTGCTACATTTCAGAAAGTTCACCGTAGGTACGTAAGTAGGTACTTATCTACCTAACCGATTTTGAAGATGGATGATACAAAGTATCTAATATAATTAAAATTTAGGTATCTACTTAAGTTTTGCTTTGGCTTATCGATCTTGGTATAACCCCGTGGTATAACCTTAAAAAAGTAAAAACAGAAACGAAATGTTAAAAGTAAATTGCTGATACACAGATGCAGGCGGGGCAGAACATGTCGCACAATTTCCACATTTACTTAGGTAGATTTTAATTTAGTTTTTCTTGAATGTGTACTATCGATAATACTTATATTAATAACAAAAAATACAAATGTAATAAAAAAACAAAAGAAATCGCTATGTATTGTTATGTATTACCTAAATTATATAGTTTTGATAAGTACGTTGATTCGTTCGTATTTTAAAAAATACCGCTGTGTTATTAACATTTACAAAATGTTGCAAGCACTAAAAAGCATATCACATTGCGTTTGGATACGTCCTTGGTTTGGATAGGAGTAGAGAGTAGAGCATGGAGGGATTATCGATAGCATAAGTGGCTGTCAGCCGTGTGGATTCCGGCAAATAGAATAGGACCACTCCAAGTCTTCCCGTGGATGTCGTAAGAGGCGACTTAGGAAAAACAAACAAACAAACAAAGCTCATAAACATCAATGAGACCTCTCCAACCCGTCTGGCCAGCGAGGAGAGTGTAGGCCAAATCCTCTGTCTGCTCTGGCCAAATATGGCTCCGGTAGTACAGGGAGGGTTATGCTCCTGCAGTGGAGACTAAAAAGACCTGATGATGATGATGATAAGTGGCTGAATTGGGTTTTACAGAATCAATAGCAAATCTCTGGTTCTAAATATGTCGGTCTATCTACGTGGAATGGTTGCGTTATTTATCGAATGTAAATTTACCCACTACTATTCCTTGAAGGGGCGACTCGCCCTGTCAGTAAAACAACTTTTACTATCAGATCAATCCAGCATTTTTTTTTTATTTTGACATTCCCAAACAAAACTCTTCAGCCAGCCGGAATTTGAAAGAAAATTAAAAAAAAAATCGATTTCCTAGCGTTAGTCCCGTAGATAAAGTTGTTCAACTAAGTCGGCCCTTCATGGGCATTAGGTGGAAAATGGAAACAAAATAGTGATGGGTTGCCAGCCGCATCGCCTATTAACATAATTCCTCAGATTTTACCCATTCCCTCGATCGGGTTTTACGATCTGCGCGGGAAAAGAAACAGCTGGTATATGCTACGTTTTTTATTTTCTCCCAGACCAGCATGGAAGAGTGTATCTGAAAAAAAATATAAGGTAAGTACCTAAATAGCTGAAGCTAAAAGTAGTACCTACAGCAAGAACTACCTAACTAGTTATATACTTATACATATAGGTATTTATATAAGTGGTTCCTCCTGATCCTTTTTCATAAAGCTGTGCAGATACCTTTGATTGAAGATTGACTAGCTTCGTGGCGCAGCGGTCAACACGCCAGCCTGCAACACGGAGTGACTGGGTTCGATCCCCGGCCAGGTCAAGATGGAAAATGATCTTTTTCAGATTGGCCTGGGTCTTGGATGTGTATCTATATAGGTATGTATTTGTTATAAAAATATAGTATCGTTGAGTTAGTATCCCATAACACAAGTCTCGAACTTACTTTGGGGCTAGCTCAATCTGTGTGATTCATTATATACATAGATATCATTTATTATAAACAAAAAAAATTAATAGGTATATATGGCGATTATTGCACCACGGGAACCACACACATAGAGGAGGTATGAAAGTAATCTGTCACCAGGTTCATATTGATAACAGCAACAAGTATCTACCTAGATGCTTAAAATATTCACAGAATATTTAGATATATATTCACTGAACAAAAATACGGTTGCTATGTAAATGTATCAACCACGGGTAGCAATAACCGACACGGGTACGAATAAATCAATGATGCTTAATCCTTACTAATATTATAAATGCGAAAGTGAGTTTGTTTGTTTATTTGTTTGTTTGTTTGTTACGCTTTCACGCCCTAACTACTGAACCGATCATCATGAAATTTTGCATACATGTCCTCTGGAGTACGGAGAAGGACATAGGCTATCTTTTATCCCGGGAAAAAGTACTATTCCAAGTACATTGACTGATACTAAGACAAGTACATTGACGCGGGCGGAGCCGCGGGCGAAAGCTAGTGTTATAATAAAACAAGGTTTTTTTGCAAATATAAACTTTTATGATTCATTTATAACAATAAACGAATCCATACTGTAGTGTTTTCCAAGACAGATCAAATGAGCCCAAACTCGATTGGTCTAGGTACCTTGTTTAGTTTAAGAGTAAAGGCCACCGACTCCGATTTACACATGCATGTAAAATTCCAGCTCAATCAAAAATTAAGTACAGACGGTAAAACTAAATAAAAGCTTGTAAAAATTATACGGTAAGTGGCTAAAAATGACTACACGAAACATAAAAGCAAACTATGCACTTTCTTTTTATTAATTTGTAAACGGAGCATGAATCCGAACGAAAATATACATTTTTACGCTGGCAATCATTTGAGAGCACGTGCTGATTGACTGACATTGACAATTCGACAACCACCTGTCATGCATGCATGTTGTCATTGCTGTCAAAACAGTGGTTGTGGAAAGCGTGCAAAATAAAATAGAAACGTTTTATTTATTTATCATACGGATTAAATAAGTGCATATACTATTAAAATGGCAAAATTTAAATTGAGTAAGTAGATAATAATGTTTACCCGTCATTATATTGTTCTCCTTGTTAATGGTTTATGAAATATTAGAGGTTATAATTTAATAAGGGATTTTCATTACAAAATTTACAAATATATATTGATAGCTCTTTCTAACGTAAATATATACGTCAAAATATTTTCAATATTTTTTGCTGTTTTCGAAAAAATATTATTTATACAACTATTTAACAGCTCTTATTCATTTTAGAAAAGCAATCTAAGCGCACACCAGCCCGACTTCGCTACAAAATAGAGAAAAAAGTGAAGGATCACAATCGTAAACTGAAGAAAGAAGCTAAAAAGAATCCTAAATCCAAAAAGCCCAAGACCGTTCAGATCCCTAATGTATGTCCATTTAAAGAGGACATTTTAAAGGAGGTAGAAGCTATGAAGAAGCATAAAGAAGAGGAGAGATTGAAGAGGAAAGAGCTGGCTAAGGTGGAGAAACAAAAGAAACTAGAGGAGAAAAAGAATGGCAATGTCAGCATGGACACTTTGGTAAAACTTTTTCTAACTAGCTTTCGCTCGCAGCTTCGCTCATGTCAACGTCGTTTTCTTGGAAACAGTACTTTTTTCCAGAATGAAAGGTAGCCTATGTCCTACTCTGTACTCCAGAAAACTTGTATGCAAAAGTTCATGATGATCAGTTCAGTAGTTACTGCGTGATAGCATAACAAACAAACTCACTTCGCATTTATAATATTAGTTAGGATGAAGCTATTTTTTAATTTGGTATTTATTTGCTTAGTTGCACTTGCATAATATTTGACTAGTTTATATGTAAATGCTATCTATGCAGCTAGCAACCCATCACAATTAGGACTTAAAAGACCTCTAAGGGCTCTGTCTGTTCCGCATGTGAAACAGATGTGTGTGATACTATGTTTGTATGCTATCCACTATAAGAAATTATTTATTAAATACAAGATATTTTCAATTCCTACTGCTTTTGTTCATTAAGTCTGTGGAGGTACGAAAGAGTTACTACTTTATGTAAACATAAAGAACACGGCGTGATAAAGAATGATGAATATATAAAAGGCCAGCTTTCGTATGTGGCTTTACTCGCATTAAAGTCTGATCACTTGGCAATAGCACTTTTTTCTTATGGGATAACAATTTCCATATGATGAAGAACTGTTATGCAGTGACGTGCACAGACATTTATCATAGGGTAGACATAATTATAAAACTTACCTTACTTACAAACATACCACCTATATACCTTACCTTACTATAAGGCTCGTTTAATATTATGATAGTCTTTCGATCTTCGACCGCAAAAGTATTCATAACAAGCGAAAGATAAGACATATGATTACAACCTGCGAGCCACGTACACGTATCATACGGTTTAAGATTTAACTTTAGAATAAATAACTATAACTAACCGGTTACTTGATTTATTCAAAAGCGTATTCACAAAACACTTTATATTACGGTTTTGGCATGCAAACACTAAGCGACACAACTTTTACATGAAAATATTTTTGTCACAAATGAAATTTAACTGATAAGGCAATTAATTTTAAAATAAAACTTCCCTCTTGGATTGTTTGTAAACACGTTAATCAATGACATTGTATATGACATTGACTTAAGTATGAATAATATCTATAATGACATTGACAAGTGACGATGACATTTACATCGCGCGCGGCAGCCAATAGAAACCTCGGAGACAGTGTCTTCAATTCACACACACAGCGCAAATTTGCTTTGCATGTGTGAGCCGATGAAAGATGTTTACTTGTACTACTACAAAAGCGATTTCCTATCGGTGTATAATAATTTTCTATGTGTGCGTGAAAAGTCAGACCTTTGAAATTTTGTCTTACGCGGTACGCGTATAGATACTGCTGGCACGCGCGGGCCGCGGCCGCAGCGCCGTACTTGAACAAAATTGACTATATAGTATTTGCTAGCAGAATTTTGCAGGCGCACCTAATATAATTATTTATTTGTAAGAAAAAAAAATGTATTTATTTAGCCACTGCAGGGTAGACATTGTCTAACAGTCTATATGGACTGCACGTCACTGCTGTTCTGCTTACACATAATGGGCCGAGACTAGACAGTTAGGTTTGGACAATTGTCCACTACATGAGGTGAACAAAGTGAATACCTTATGTCCTTCTCCATACTCCAGACATCTATACAACATTTCATTATAATTGATTCAGAAGATACTGGGTGCTATGCATGAGTTGGTTTATTTGCAGGCCACAAATAAACCAACTCATGCACTTATAATATTAGTTAGGATATGTATCCTAAAAAATTATAATGAGTATGTACTCATTATAACTTTTGATCTATTAGTTTACTGCACAATGTAACAATTATTAAGTTAATATTAAGTTACAAATTTTTTATTGTGTAACTTAATATTCTTTTTTTTTTTAAATATAATATTTTATTATCTCTCATAATAGGTGTCAAATGCACAAACTAGAGGTAAAGTACATGATGCATTTAAGTCAAACCAGAATGAAACTGATGACACAGAGTTTGGCAAGGACAGGAAGCAGGAGAACTCCCTCAAGACCTACTACAGGGAATTCAAGAAGGTGATCTCAGAAGCTGAGGTCATTCTGGAGGTTGTGGACGCTAGAGATCCATTGGGTATATCATTTGTTACAATAACAATATCTCATTAATATTTTGCTTGAAAAGGATCACAATTACGAAAATATGGTTTTACATTATAATAAAAATATTCTATCTTCTAAGTAAGACCAAATTACACTTAGTCAATGATGTGTATTTGACAATAAACTAAATTCTTATTGATCTCCTGTTTTTAACTCTAATTCCCGTTATAACCCATCAGGTTATGGGCCCAGGACGTAAATCACGCGCGTCGCGTATTATTTTTCGTTTATGGGAATTAGAGTTAAAAACTGGAGATCAATAAGAATTTAGTTTATTGTCCAATACACATCAGCGGCCATCGAGCAGAGAGAGAACAAGAAAGTTACTAACGACAATTTACAAGTTCTATAAAAAAGCTGAAACAATATACTTTGGTAGGTGAGGTAATATGCTAATATTGGCATTGTTTACTTCTCCAACAGTTAATTGGTTCAGTAGTTTCAGAGTTTATCTCTGAACATACATTGTGACACAAGATTCTTCTATAAAGATCATTATCACAACAATTTTATTTCTCAATTGTTTTAAGTACTTCTATTGTTTGGGTCTAAGAGAAAGAAGAAAAAGAAAAGCTTTTTTACAAGTTTCAATTAAGTAATAGGTAAGGCATCTACATGTGTATTTTTTTCTTAAGGTACTCGTTGTGCAGAAGTAGAAGAAGCAGTAAGAGAATCTGGGAAAAGATTAGTTCTAGTATTAAACAAAGCTGACCTTGTTCCTCGTAGCAACCTTACCGCATGGCTGAAGTACCTTCGACGTACTGCACCAGCCGTGCCTTTTAAGGCCTCGACACAGGACCAGCAGCATAATTTGGGGAGGAAGAAGATGAAGCACATTGTAAAGGAGAAGGAAATGAAAGGTACTATTTTCCTGGCGCTTTATTTCGAAATAAATAAATTCGGTAGTTTAACTCCTATTTGATTAAAGCAAACAATGTTCTTTAATGCCGTCAAACTACAACATTGATATTATTTCTGCGGGTTGGCTAAAGTCAGCTAATTAATATACATAGTTTTAGATTTGGTCTCTATGAAAATCACAAAATGATGATCGGGTTTTCAGACATCCATATTAACTAATATTAAAATGTTGAAGTAACTCTGTTTTTTTTTATGTTACCTTTTTACGATTCCACCATTGAACTGACTATCATGAATAGAAAGTATAATAGAGTTATATTTCCCTATCCCTGACAATGTGTAGAGTACATGGAGACAGGTTTAGCGCTATAACTGAGTCTGTTTCTGAGGTATTAGAGGGGCACGGGAAGGGTGGGGTTATAATATACGTCAAATGAAGTGTGACTTCAGTCGGACGCCCTGTGCTGCTTTTGTCCCTGAAAAAAATCTGTTCACGAGTTATCTTCGCCGAAGCGAAAGCAAGTTCTTAATAAATCATCTGTTTTTATAGGTTCATCATGTGTAGGAGCAGAACTACTAATGAGCCTGTTAGGCAACTACTGCAGGAACAAAGGCATCAAAACCTCAATCACAGTAGGTGTAGTTGGACTACCAAACGTTGGCAAGAGCTCTATCATCAACAGTCTCAACAGATCAAAAGCTTGTAATGTTGGCAGCACTCCTGGTGTTACAAAGTAAGCTTATAGACTATATCGTTAAAATAACTTTTTTGTCTTCTTGGAGCGTGTAAATAACTTCGACTTGGTGGGATATTATCCCTCAAAGTGAAAATATCAAGGTATCTGCACAGCTGTGTAAAAAGGGATCAGGAAGAACCACTTGTATACCAATGTGATTATGCTAAACTAACCTTGAATTAAGTCTTCGGTTCCGAGTACTTCCTTGAGGCAGACCACGTTGTAGATGCGACACAATGTCTGTATTGCTTAATTACGAGTTCTCACGATCACTTATTTAGTGTGGTAACAATTTACACTACATTTTTTCAGACAAATGCAAACTGTGCAACTTGACTCGAAGATAAAGATCCTAGACAGTCCTGGTATAGTGTTCCACTCGGGCTCCGACTCAGATGCCTCCGTAGCCCTGAAGAATGCCATCCGAGTTGGCAGTCTCAAGGACCCCGTCACTCCGGCCACAGCTATACTGCAGAGAGCCAACAAACAGACACTCATGGATTTGTACAGTATTCCAGAATTTAGCAAACCACAGGTTTGTTGTAGTTCTTATTTCATACTTTATTCCAACTCTTGTAAAGAGTATTGATAGCTGACTACTTATATTCAAACACAGTTATAATACATTTGACTTTATGATGTGAAATCACTGTAATTTGGTGTTATAAATGCCCATGTTTATGAATAAACTGTCATAGACGATTTGTAGTAAGATTTACTTCGCGGGCTGGTTGTTGTTCGCCTTGCTGCGTCGTGCGATTCGTGAAATTGTCGCCAGGGACTCCGTCGACGCAATTAATTACACCATAATTTCCTTGATAAATAAAAGATGAAGGGCTCAAAAAGTGTATAAAGCCAAATGCCGTAAAAGAATAGAATAGAAAAAACATGGGTTTACACATAGGGGTTTTGCCGTGTTGTTTCCGGCAGAGTAGAATAGGATCACTCCAAGTCTTTCCGTGGATGCCGTAGCAGTGTAGGCCGTGGAAAGTGTAAATAAAATAAATAAATAAATATATACGGACAAATCACACAGATTGAGCTAGCCCCAAAGTAAGTTCGAGACTTGTGTTATGGGATACTAACTCAACGATACTATATTTTATAACAAATACATATATAGATACACATCCAAGACCCAGGCCAATCTGAAAAAGATCATTTTCCATCTTGACTGGCCAGGGATCGAACCCGGTCACTCCGTGTCGCAGGCTGGCGTGTTGACCGCTGCGCCACGGAGCTAGTCGAATCCTCTGTCTATTCAGGCCAAATATGCTCTGATAGTACAGAGAGGGTCGACACATAGGGTGTACAGATACATTTTGATAGATGCATTGCATATTGTGTAGTATACGAATAGCTTCTGTAATATTAAGCATTTAGAATTTAGCTTTTACAATCCGGACTTTACTTCCAGGAATTCTTCGCACAGCTAGCATCTCGCATGGGCAGGTTCAAGAAAGGTGGAGTTCCTGATCAAGAGGCTGCTGCTAGAATCTTGCTGAATGACTGGAATACTGGAAAAGTAAGTAAAATTTTTATTTGAACATAAAGTGTTGTTAAGGTTATGTAAATCATCATGCATGGTTATGAATGAACAAAAGGTTTTTTGATCACCATACTTCCATGGAAAAAAAAAATGCCTACATAGAAAATAGATAAAGGTTTTACTATTATTTATTACTTACATAATCCGGTCAGAGATTATCTGTTATTATCATTGATAACTCATAATATTCTTTTTATCACTTTTAGTCTAGTCAACACGTGTTGAGCTTTTTTCTTCCAATAAAATTTTTGTGCCGCAGATTGTTGATTGATTTACCCTGTAAGCGCCTGAATTTTTTAAGTTCGTAATTTTCATATTTAATAAATTTAAACAATATTTATTAATTAATGAATACATATTATTTAAACTTTTGCAGTTGTTGACTAGACTATTTGCCCAGCAGTGGGACAATATAAGTAAAAAATATTACTAATACTACTCTGTCCATCCGTCTGTCACAGGGCTGTATCTACTGAACTGTAATTTTGACTAGCTCCGTGGCGCAGCGGTCAACACGCCAGCCTGCGACACGGAGTGACCGGGTTCGATCCCCGGCCAGGTCAAGATGGAAAATGATCTTTTTCAGATTGGCCTGGGTCTTGGATGTGTATCTATATATGTGTTTGTTATAAAATATAGTATCGTTGAGTTAGTATCCCATAACACAAGTCTCGAACTTACTTTGGGGCTAGCTCAATCTGTGTGATTTGTCCGTATATATTTATATATTTATATTTATTTATAGTAATAGGTAGGATTTTTTCACAGAATGTGTATTTCTATTGCCACTATAGCAACAAATAATAAATATTAAGGGGAGCCCATACACGAAACGTATTTATTGGCGTGTTCGTACATTCTGTCAAATTTACTATTGAGACGTCGAATCCATACTATCTTTACATAGTATAAAATGAAGTCCCTTTCGGTATCTGCTCGCTTAGATCTTTAAAACTACTCAACGGAATTAATGCAGTTTTCAGCAATAGATAATGTGATTCAAGAGGAAGGTTTATTTGTATAATTTACACCCGTGCGCAGACGAGGCGTTAGTAATATTATAAATGCGAAAGTCTGTCCTCTTTGCGCTTCAACCACTGAGCCGATTTGAATGAAAGTTATGGATGTAGTCTGAAACCTGGGGAAGGACATAGATACCTTTCATCCTGGTAAAAGTACTGTTCCCAAAGGATAGACTTACAGGCAAGGGGAGCCGCGGACAAAGGCTATTTAAAAAATAATGAAGGCTTTTTCCCTTTATATCATCATCATCATTTCAGTCACAAGAAGTCCATTGCTGGACCATCTCCAAGGATTCTTCCATCTTGCCATACTCACCACGCTTGGCATGCCGGTTGGCGAGCGCAGTTCTTTGGCTTCTTATGCTTCTGATGCTGCTGCCCATCGAAAGTATTTCTAAGCTGGGGAAGGATGGGAATTTGTTGACTTTGGGAAGGGAATGAATATATTGGGATACTACTCAATTGGATGAATGGGGGAAAAGCAAGTAGCAGTTCGGGAGGCCGGGCGCGCGTACCCGATGCCAACCTGCAACCACCGGACAGGCTGTTAAGGATGACATCCCTGAGTGATCCTGATTTCCTTTATATAAGCTTTATACGAGCTTTATTAGAGCTCCGTGGCGCAGTGGTTAATACGCCAGCCTGCGACACGAGGGTACCAGGGTTCGATGTCCGGTCAAGTCAGGATGGAATATGATCTTATTCAGATTGGCCTCGGTCTTGAATGTTTATCTTTATTGTATGTGTAATAAAATTTAGTATCGTTGAGTTAGTATCCCATAACAGTCTCAAACTAACTTTGGGGCTAGCTCAATCTGTCTGATTTGTCCGTATATGTTTATTTACCTACTTAGCCAGCCCAAGCTTTTTTGTATTAATACACTTATTTGAGCGCTTTCGTAGTTATATTGTATGGTGGTGCGGAAACCTTCGTGTGCGTGAGTCGCACTGGCTGATTTAATTTTGGTTTTCTAAAAATCGTTACAATTGGCTTTGCATTTTTCCAGGTACGATACTTCACAGAACCTCCAGAGACCTTAGACTCTGACATCCACGTGGACGCAAAGATTGTGTCGGCCATCGCACAGGAGTTCGACATCAATTCCTTTGAGGCCATGGAAACAGAAGCTATGAGTGAATTGGATGCCCACAGAAGTGATGCTGAAGCTGTTAAGGTAAATGTGGTGAATTTCTTAGATAAATATAATGATAATAGCCTAAATAAGATAGTCACAGTAGTTACAAAGTTTATTACACCCATTTTTAGAGTTCTGTATCTCAAAAGGTAAAAAAGAACCCTTATAAGATCACTCGGTTGTCCGTCTGTCTATCCGTCTGTCTGTCTGTCGGTCTGTCAAGACTCTTTTCTCAAGAACGCGTTGATGTATCAAGCTAAAATTCATATCAAATACTCAGGTCTACAGTCCCTTGAAGCTGTGAAAAAATCAAACTTCTAAGCCAACGCAATCAAAAGATACAGCCGTTTATGCCGCAAATTTTCGTGTTTTTTCGACATTCGCAAGGGAATCAAAACCTACAGGGTACTTCCCGTGAACTCAGAATCCTGAAATTTGGTGCGATGCGAGTGCGACGTCGTATAGCACCGATAAAGGAAACATTGCGAAAAGTATAAATATTTAGTTACATCATATTATAAAAATATGTTTAATAACTTTTTAAACTTATTATAGATAACGGTACGGAACCCGTCGTGCGCGAGTCCGACTCGCACTTGACCGGTTTTTTATTTTGCCTACTTCTATTTACTTCTATGTCATTGTCTGGTACCTTGTTGGCAAAGGCCTCCTCCAATAGTCTCCATCTGTCTATATCGTTGGCTGTTCGTGTCCATGTCTTACCTGCTAACGCCTGTGTGTGCAAGATAGATAAATAGATAAAGTATTTATATGTGCTTTGTTTTACACAAGTTGCAAATACATAAATGACTTTATCGATGGCTAACATGTCACTTCTGTGCCGCAGTGACACAAAAGGGCTACAGCTCAGCCAGTGTTACCCAAATCTAGTAATAGCTGATTTTCAGCTGGCACCCCGACATTTTTTATCCTGAAATTGTTTTCTTTTGGATATAACACGCCGACCTAGAAGCTCGGTGGTGGGAAGCATTATTAGCGTTTACGCGTAAAGCAACTATCGGCTGCGGTCCCCACTGGGATGGGTGACCAACAGAGTTATCTTGAGTTCCTCCGTGCTTCGGAAGGCACGTTAAGACGTTGGCCCCGGCTGATGCTTTAAGGCAGCTTGAAAAAAATCTGACACCTGTGTGGGTCACACACACGAAAAACAAACAACACACCGGCCGGTGCGCGTCGGAGTGCAAATTACATGAAACAAAGGAAATTGAACTTTATACGTAGCGAATACATTTCATATTTGAAAGCCGCCGGTTATAGTTTGAATGTTGCTTAAGGGCCATACACTCGTTCAACCATAATCGCGCCGATTGACGCGAAAATAATTGACACACCATAGGAATTTGACCAGCTTATTGATGAATTTGTATGGGAATCCCATTTGTTTTTTTTTCTTGCTATTCTCTTAGGGACTCTAATTCCGACATAAACAATTAAAAAAAAAAATTATCGTCATAAAATAGAATATTTGTTGGTTGTGAATAAACTTATGGTGCCATCTATGTAATGGGCCTGAACTAAATCGTAATCAATAGGCGTTAGGTGGGACCACATGGTATACATTGCTAATAATATTTACGTTCTCAACAGATCACAAGCACAGGACCCGTGAAAGCGATGCTCGAGGACGAAATGCAAGTTGACGGCGAAGACTCAAGTATACTCCCTAAGACCCTGAACATAAGGTCGAAATTAGACAAAAGCAACCATGCGAAAGAACGCACCAAAACCGACCCAGAAATGCTTCTAGAAGGTAACGTGAAGCAGAATAAATTAAGGAAAATGCAATTCAAAAAGGATAAGAAGAAAAAGGCCAGACAAGAAAAGAAGGCAGTGGATTTGGCAGGGGTTCTAGAAAACGTCACGCTGACGACTTTCAAGAAGGATGATTACGATTTTAAAGAAGACTTTTCGTTGTAGCCTAAGCTAAATGTCTAGTCTATTTTTACAATTAAATGTAATAAATGTTCATGTTTTTTTTTATATGAACCTTTTGCATGCCAGCGCTTGTTTACGTTACTTCACGACCGACGCCAGGCTAGTACAAATTGTAATAACTTTAGAACGTTTTGCAAATAAAGTGGTCAATGGCGCCCAATAGGTTAACGGTCTTAAAATATATTAAAGGTATCATCGTGGCCAGTTTTTGGTTAAAAACTATATGACCATCAAATAAATAAATAAACATAGCCGTAACAACTTGAAAAGAAGAAGAATCCAGTTGGTTAGGTCTGATAATCTTGTGACCAAGGTACCTAATCGGAATAAACAAAATAAAAATTTAAAATTTTAGCACTCCCCGACACGAAAACGCTTCTACCTTACAGACAGTTGGACCAATTGGAAACCTGATTTAAATAAAACCGTATCCAAATCGGTTAACTCATTTAAGAGCTACGGAGCACAGACAGACAGACACGTCGGGGGTTAAAAAAAACTACTGCTTACCTGCTACCTAATCAAAAGAAGTCGTTTACTTTGAGACAATTTACTTTGAACTAAATTGTTTCAAAGTAAATGTAGCTTTGACTTCCGCAAAGTAACACCTGAATCTATTAACTATAAAGAAGTCGGTACCTACTCAGAGTAATGGAGTCCTGAGCACATTGCACAAAACAATGAGGATACTCATTTTTAGGATTCCGTATTCGAATGGCAAAAACGGAACCCTTTGGCTGCGTCACGACCAATCGCAATACGCGAAATCGTGTATTGGTGATTGATCAATTCATACACCGCTAAGCTCCTCTACGCCCCACTCCGTCAGTGGAGACGCAGCCTTATAGATTCGTCGTCATTATGTCCGTCTGTCTGTCCATCTGAATGTGAAAAAGTAAAGAGGCTCACAGCCGCTAAGTATTAGGACTACAGAGTTGAAACTTGGTAGGTAGCATCAATAAAAATATGTATTCTGTGAACCGCTTTACGAATTTAATACAAAAATAATAGATTATGAGGGCTCCCCATACACAGAACTGGAACATTTTTTAAATCATACCTATTTACATAGTGTCTATAAATAGTTATTTAAAAAGAAATTGAGGTAAAACCATTTTTTTCTTAAAGGCAATTTTTTTAAAGATATAGGTAGGTACACTTCCAAAGAGGTAAAATTTCTTATTTTTATTTTATTTATTGCTTAGGTACGAACAGAAATACACAGTCAAATCTTTTCTCTATTACATATTGCCAGAGAGATTAGTACTTACTACTTACGAGTAGTTATACATTTACACCCTTTTCATATTTCACACGGTGTTGCTGAGAGAAAAGAAAAAGAAAAATCAGCCAAGTGCGAGTCCGACTCGCGCACCAAGGGTTCCGTTCCATTATCAATAAAAACGGCAAAAATATCAGTTATGTTGTATGGGAGCCCCCTTAAATATTATTTTTATTTTAGTTATTTTTTTTAAAGTGAATAATATAACTCCATATTCTTAGAATATTTTACGCATCTACCTGTTGCCGCTATCAATATTGAGCAAAAACGAACCAAGAAATCACGTTTGTTGTATTGTATGGGAGTATTTATTTTAATCTGTTTTTAGTATTTGATATTATAGCAACAATAGATCTGTAAAAAATTCAACTGTCTAGCTTTAACGGTCATGAGATACAGCCTGGTCACAAACAGATAGACGAACAGTGGAACCGTAAAAATAGGGTCCCTATTTTACCCTTTGGTTACGGAACCCTAAAAACGTAGAATGTATACTTTCATAAAGCATCATATAAGGTACTGTTAAGTAGAGAAAAGTTGTTCATATCTACGGGCTGAGTTACCCCTTCAAGGATCGGACAGGGTTTTCTTTAAGTACATAATTGTATATGCGAATCTGATCATTCATTTGTTCATATTTAACTAAGTAGGTACCAACATATCTATCTATACTAAGTACCCTCTAAGTACCGATAAACCTATAAGTACCTTACGGTATTTTCTCGATGTACAGACGTAGGATGAGGACTTAGATTATGTTAATCTAAGGATGTGGATTACATTTTGTCGACAGAGACACGAGTGTTGCACGCATGCGTATGAGATATTTGTAGCATCCGTCACACATGGAGGCTCTTTTGAAAACTATCTACTATTGACAACATGTAGCTGAAGATGAATTCGATCATCCATCCCCTCCCGAAGACTGCGAGACTGCTTCGAGACGGATTATGCCCACGTGAAAGTGAATGGGAGATTCGTAATCGAAACTCGTTTAAGTATTCGATAAGAGCCTTGAACTGAACGTAATAACGAAACGCATTTTGTTTTAATATGGTAACAGAAACCTATTAAAAGATCATATTATTTATTTTCCGACAAGTAAAATAATAATTAGTATATGACGTGTTCCTATGTAGAACCCACCACGTCATTATTTTTATTCTCTTTATTGTGAAAATAGGCAAACATTCATTGTTTCTGAAAAGTATACATAGTACACCCACCACGCTTTTACACGTATATTAACTATTTATCTCTCTTTCTGATGTCACTGATAACATATTTGCCTCTCACTCTGACGCTTTGTGCAGAGGTGATTGGCCCAACAATTTTAATTCAACAAATAAATCGTAACTCTTTTTATTTTATTTAAACACACTGGAATAATTTTGCTAAATATAAACGTCAGAGAATAGATCTTATATAAGATTTCTTTGTTTGATGTTATAAATTATAAAATAAATCGTTTGATTCCATGACTTCAATGAAAATAAAAAGGTTTAAAGATATTTACATTTCGCTGCAAATTCAAAACTTCGCGGTTCTCATTAGTAGTTTCGTATAGTGTGTTCAATTCCTATTTGTTACCAGCTGGCCAATGAGACGTTTCCATCTGTCTGTCGTAATTTTACGTCAAATGTCAAACCTTTCGATTTTGTTTCTCTATCATACTTATGGTGTTTTATACGATGATAAAGTATTTCTGTTCCTTTCATACATTTAAATGGGTGCTAACGACTTTTTGCTATTTCATTCACTCATAAGAATTTGGCGTTTGTGTGGTTGAAATAGAAGTCTGAGGGCAACTGAGGTAATAATAGGGAATTCGTCAATTTTTCAAGTTATTCGTGGCCAGTTTACGTGCGAGAGTGGTTGTGGTGAATCAAAAATGAAATCCTTAGTATTAGCGGTTGTCAGTTTATTGACAATATATTCAATAAACGCAGAAATATATTTTGAAGAGAAATTCCCTGATGGTAAGTTTGTGATGTTTTATTTTCTTTGATAACCGCATATTGGGGATGCGGCGTTGCACCGGCTTGCCGCGTGTGATATCGATTTGTTCCCGTGCCGGTTTATTTAAGGGGTGAATTGTATAAGAGTGAGAATGTGTGTTGTCTGGTTGCAGATTCATGGGAGAAGGAGTGGGTGTATAGTGAGCACCCTGGCAAGGAGTTCGGCAAGTTCAAGCTGACTGCTGGAAAGTTCTACAATGATCCGGAAGAAGATAAAGGTGAGTGTCTCATTAGAAGGTAAAGCCTCATAGTAAACCCATAAAACTTGTTGTTAATTCATTAGCTGATAATATTAGTTATCGTAGTATTATAATGACCCATAAATTAGCTGAAGTATCATGTAAGTATTATATTAAGTACTTATAACCTACTAAGAATAACTAGGTACTTACTGGGTATAAGACATAAAAAAATGATGTCCCATACCTCAAGCCATTATAAGGTAATTTTTTTTATTTATGAAAAAGTAGTAAAGAACATTCATATAAGAAAGTCTTTAATATCATCAAAATTCTGAAAAATTAGTGTCAAACTATTTTGTTCTTATTGTCTTAATATTGGCATAAATTATACAAGTCTGTGTGGTTCCCAGGTCTTAAGACCTCAGAGGATGCGAGGTTCTATGCTCTTTCACGCAAGTTCAAACCATTCACCAACAAGGACAAGCCCCTCGTGATCCAGTTCTCTGTGAAACACGAGCAGGAGATTGACTGTGGTGGTGGCTACATCAAGGTGTTCGACTGCAAGCTTGACCAGAAGGACATGCACGGAGAGTCCCCCTACGAGATCATGTTTGGACCTGACATCTGCGGGCCTGGCACCAAGAAAGTAAGATTATTTTATAAGTTTATTCAACATCAAAATTATGTGAATACCTATTGTCAACAATTACAGACAATGCAATGTTTGTTAAAGCCATTGTCTTACATCACTGTTCCAGAATATTTACTTAACAATATGCCCCCTGATAGCATTGTCCCCCAATTCTCAGTATCTTATCTTCATTAGTCATTCATAATTAGCAAATTTACGTTTTTTTTTAATATTACCTATAATTAGCACATTATTGCTGTTATTAGTACACAACTTTGTAACACTTTTGAACTGATACAAATAATACATATGTGCCACTTCTGAAACATGTGGTTCAATACATCCCCTGATAGCATTGGATCCGATTCTCAGTATCATATCGATCTTCATCAGTCTTAATTTTCAGTTTTTTTTTTCATATTAAACTAGCACAAAAGTGCCACTTCTGACACATGTGGTTCAGTAGTGGGACCTAGACTTTTAAATGTAATTGTAATACCTACATACAATGTTCATAAAAAAAAATATCAAAGATATCTGTGTTATGCACAGAGTTAAGGATGTTTTATGAAGTACCTATATGAGGAAATATATTTTTTCTTAAAAGTTAATATCCTTATCATTTTCTAGAACAAATATGACTCATATAACTTAGGGCGTAAAGAGAGTGATTAACTTAATCACTTCTGAAATGACTGAGATATTGTTTAGCTTAGTTAGGCCTCCACAAATGGAACGAGCATTAAAAAATATTGGCGTTATCATTACTACCATTACTATGTGTGTAAATACCGACTGTTCGTGTTGAAGCGACCTTGCAGATCATATCAGTAAAATTGTGACAGTTAGATATCAGTTTAGATACTACCTTTAGTCCTTTAATTGTTTTTACTGTTGGTTTTTGAATTATTCGATAGGTTGGTACCTATTCTAAGTAAATTTTACTTTTAACCGGTCAACTAGCGAACGCCCCAATCGAGCAACATAGTAATAGATAATCAATTGTGTCTGCGTTTCTCGCGATTTATGAGTTAAATTATTTTTTTCATAATTACACATTTGATAAAATGTAAGATTATACAGGTGAAATTTAATTCATTAGCATACGTTTAAGGAGTGACTCAGACCATGAATCTGAACACCTTTCATTATGGGACCAACTTCGACACCGTGAAAAAATTATCTGCTCTTTCATACAAGGAATATCTCTTGGCCAAAATCTATGGAACAGATGATTTTTTTTACAATTTTAGGGTTGGTCCCATAATGAAAGTTGTTCAGATTCGTGGTCTGAGTCACTCCTTAAACATTGGCTAATGAATTAAATTTCATCATGTATATGATATGTATGTATTACTTTATTTAGGTAATCATGCCAATGATCTTATATTTTTTTAAATATTTGTCTTTAGATTTCTTTGTCCGCCCATCTCATCAGTTTGGAGCAAAGATTGACTTAGTTTTCGTACATGTAAAATATTTAGGGTACCATAGACCATTAAAGATTCCTGATAGTAGGTACGTAAAATCCAAGTTACTGTTTTTCGGGACGAGACCATGAAAATATGAAATACACGTTTTTTTTCTCTTATAGATAGAGGTCCTTCCATGCTGGTCTGGGAGGAAAAAAAAAAAAACGTAGAATGTACCAGCTGCTTCTCTTCCCGCGCAGAACGTAAAAGCCGATCGAGGGAATGGGCGAAATTTTGAGGAATCATTACAATAGGCGATGCGGCTAGCAACCCATCACTATTTTGGTTGCTCTATCCACCTATATGCCCATCAAAATGCTAAGCGTGGCCTTTGAGTCTTATGGACCTGGGCTCTGTCTATTCCGTAAGGGAAAAAGACGTGACACTATGTATGTATGTATGTATAGATAGAGCCCAGATCTATAAGATCCAAATACCACGTTTAGCATGTTTGTGGACGTTTAGATCGAAAATGATATCAAAAGAGAACCTATGTGTCGTGCACGTTGTTAAAAAATTATGTCGCTACATCAATAACAATTTTGATTTCGATATTAAAATAAAATACAATAATTACCCCATTAAGTAATTACACTTAATAAAAGCCGAGGGTCGCAGGTGACAAATAACATCGCGCAAACAAATTTTTCTTAATCATTATCATTTCATTTGTATAAATAAATTGGAAACCATCTGTAAGCGGCTATTGACGTGGCCATAATTCAATGGCTATTCTTAATTTTCCAATTAGTTTTGCATGGTAACTGGTGACGGTTAATATGTACTTATAATTAAGTACTACCTAGTTAATCTACATCTACACTAATATTATAAAGATGAAAGATTGGATTGTTTCTTTATTTGCATTGAATAGGCTCCGAAACTACTAGTCTAATTTGAAATATTCTTTCATCACCTGATGAACATAGGCTATAAATATACTCTACCCGTGCGAAGCCGGGGCGGCCGCTAGTAAATACATATTGGCGAATAAATTGTTAACTTGCCAATTTCAAAAGATATGGATTAACTACCAAGTGGCCTACCTATTTGCCATCAAATTGTCAAAATAATAATTTCAATTGTTATGAGTTGTCCTATAAGATAGGTACTACAGATCACAGTGATCGCAAAGAAGTAGAAGACACGCGACTTGACTTTATTCACGGTTCCGAAAAAGTGTATATTTGACTCAATAACAAAATCTCTAAGTATTATCAATTAGTAAACAATACCAACTTGATTAAATTTTAACTACAATAAGGTAACTATCGGCATCCAAATTAAACGGAAGTTGCATAATTATCTTTTAAATTCATCGGTTTCACTTCCACCCAGCTATTATTTAATGTGATTATTATAATTGGTCACTTAATTATCTAGCTTTGACTGGGTCTTTGCTAATAGGTATTTTTTATTTATAAATTTGTCTCAGAGAAAAATATAAAAGTTTAAATAAAATAAACAATTATGGCCCTTAAAGTATATATACCTTAACCTAGAATTATGAATACTAATAAAAAATCTTAAAACGATTGGTCACGTTGGGTCTGCAACGTGCTGCGCGTCATCGGGGTGTCGGGTATCGTGCCCTAAATATGTCTAAATGAATAATGTAATAGAAAACAAATAGAAAATTATACCTATATATTTAATATTTGTCTTTGTATGTGACCTGAGGTAAATAAGGACTAATAAACAGTATTGAACTATAAAAAAATAATATTTATCAGACATGAGAACAATATTTTGCTGTTATATCTTTTGAATTGTTCTCCATCATGAGCTGACCGGGGAGCGTATTGCCAAACTGTATACTGACCCAGACACCCATAGTCTGTACTGAACTACGTCGTGCTCATTAAAATCACAAACAAATTGAAGCAAAGTACATACGAGCTCAGAGCAGTCTGACACGGTATGCACTTTGCTCGCTTGTATGTAAAGCAAACTGTGACACGCAAATATCTTTAACTAACTATACAACGTGTTTCGTAATTTCCCGTAACTTTTTTATGCCTTTGCGATTATTAGGTATCCTATCCGTGAAACTGAACAACTTTCCCCAAAAAACATACCGTATGTGAAGTAATTTAAGTTTAGCCGTTGTAAGTATGATTAAAAATTAATTTGAACTGTAACAACTGTAAAGAGTGTTAAAAAAACTATAAATGTGTCCACTTCAGTATTTATTAAGTTTCAAAGAAAGATGCACTGACACAACAAATTGTACCTATTTTTAATTTCAGTGTAGGTAATAATAACTCAATTAAGTCGATATTATATTATAAGTGATCGATAACAAAGTAAATTAATTTAAAAACTCAAATAACAAGAGATGCCGTCACACCACGCCTTTTGTGCTTTATTTCCCTATCGATTTTTTATTTGTTAATAATCGGAAAGAGCAAAATAAAAATTATATGTTAAAAATATCAGTAAATATGCCAACTGTTTTTCTACCAGCATACTCGTACCGCAAACTAGCCAAGTGTTAATTTTATTCAAATTATTAAGGCTTACACCGATCTATAAAAAAACAGTTTTAAAGTCGGTTTATTTTTTAAAAATAACTCTATTTTTACTCTTTATTTAATAAACACGTGCGTAATTGCTAATAAAGTCACGACCACTGTCCAAAAAAAGGAGTCAAGGTCGCAAGTTTAAGATGGCGAGGCAGGGAAAAAGCAGATGTCTGGAATCGTATGTATTTTGCTCAAGTATTTTAAAGCAAAATGTATTTTGATTCAGACACTCTCTGAATAGGTATACAGTTTGCTCTTCAACTACAAAGGCAAACTGCGATCGAACTCAGAGCAACCCTGGTCTGGGTCAGTATACAGTTTGGCAATACGCGACCGGGGATCGAACCCGGTCACTCACATGTCGCAGGCTGTCGTGTTAAACTCTGCGCCACGGAGCTCGCCTAGGAAGACTGCAAACACTAAATAACGTTTTGTCTGTCAGGTCCACGTCATCTTCAGCTACAAGGGCAAGAACCACCTGATCAAGAAGGACATCCGCTGCAAGGACGACGTCTACACGCACTTGTACACTCTGATCGTGAAGCCAGACAACACGTACGAGGTCCTCATCGACAATGAGAAGGTGGAGTCTGGAGAACTGGAGGCTGACTGGGACTTCCTGCCGCCTAAGAAGATCAAGGTAAGATTTATTATAGGAAATTATGCACTTTGTTGAAGGGCCGCTGTCCTTCAATCAAATGAACAAAGACAACACCTAAACTAAGCCAAAAATCAAATTTGAAAATAACTTATTCGTCATAAGATTTTTTAATTATCATTCAAATAACTGTAACTTTTATTACCTCAATAATAACTTTTAGTACCAATTCCAAAGCGGAGTGCAAAAGTAGCGGCAAAAAACTGCACAGCGCGTTTTCTCCAAGTGACTGAACTACACAATTTATGGGATATTACTAAGACGTATGTGTGGATTAATAATTGTCATGCATACAACTGGGTGTTTAAGTACAGCGTAAAGCAGCTCTGCATTTTAAATAATTTTGACTATTGTTATACAAACGGTATCTACATCATCATCGTTTCAAGTAGGTGACACGGTCAATCGATCATGCACACCCTGGTGTCAGAGTTCTTCGGAACCGCCTCTCGAACGACTCGACTACCAAATCGCATCCGGGACCAACGGCCGTACTTGCTTCGTGGGCCGTTGGTACAGTACAGTACAGAGTCACTGACTGGCGCTACAATCTTTTGTTAGGTACACTCTTACAGCGACGTCGGATTCTAAATCATAATTACTCAGTATTAATACTGCTTGCCTGTTTACACCATTCACAGCCAAAACCCGTTAACATACTTGATGGCAGAATTAGTTGAGTACCTGTCGACTTTTGTCTTCTAGTCCTCATCCTACTTTATGTTGAGTCGGGACAGCGTTTTTAGTCTTTAATGCTTTTATGTTGTAAAAAGTTTCGGCTTATTTTACGACAAGTAATTAATCCACTTTTCTGTGTATACGTTAATCAAATTGTATTTTCCCGTATTTCCACACGACGACCACCTGTTCAAAACACTAAGGTCTGAAATAAAATTTATTGTTGCACATATTTCTCACTGCATATTTAGAAGTAAACAAACTTCAGCTAAACAATGCTACAGAAAAAAAAACTGGTCATAACACATCATAACTGACGAAAACCAATCTCTTTATAGTGAATGTCGCTCAAATGACGACACAAAACACGCGCCACCAGACTTGCCAACTTTTAACAAAGAGATGTTTAGTCATCACAGCTAATATTATAAATGCGAAAGTGAGTTTGTTTGTAACGCTTTTACACCCTATCTACTTAACCGATCGGAAACTTTGCACACGTTACTAATAATACGGAGAAAGACATAGGATACCTTTCATCCTGGTAAAAGTACTGCTTCCTGAGGGATCGACATAAACGCAAGCGGAGCCGCGGTCGAAAGCTAATAATAAAGTTGTAAAATGTAGGCTTCTGTATGCTTGAAAAGTCAGACTACTCCTAGACAGATCTAAAGTTCTACACTTCTCTTATCTTCGGATTTTCTCGTTGCATATGTTTTGTGAACATAATTTAGCATCTTGGCGATTTTGCTTAGACCTAACAATAACTGTATTTCCTGATTTTTAAAATTACAATTTCTTTCATGATTTTATTTCTTTTGGTCTTTATTGAATCCTTTAGAGGTTTGACGTCTAGATTTCACAAAAATGTAATGTAACTCACTTTAAAAAAATCATACTATGTAGTTTGTCAGAAATATGGTTGATTGTTATAAATCAAAATTTTGGAGGTAGAAGCCTCAAATTTAAAAACTCGTCCTCAAAATAATTATAGAAATTATATTATCACATGTTTATTTCTTTTGAGGTAGATAATTCCATAAGACGCAAGGCAATGTTTAGCGTGTAGCCGTAAATTAACAATTTTACAATACTAACGTTTGTCCCAGGACCCCGAAGCCAAGAAGCCATCGGACTGGGACGACCGCCCCACCATCCCCGACCCCGAGGACACGAAGCCCGAGGACTGGGACAAGCCTGAGCACATCCCCGACCCGGACGCCACCAAGCCCGAGGACTGGGACGACGAGATGGACGGCGAGTGGGAGCCCCCCATGATCGACAACCCCGACTACAAGGGCGTCTGGGCACCGAAACAGGTAAATAGTCTAACCTTTTTTTATGATATGACGGCCAACAAGCAAGCGAGTCACCTGATGGTAAGCGATCACCGCTGCCCATGGACAACTGCAACACCAGGGTGTTATAGGAGCGTTGCCGGCCTTTCAAGAAGTTAGGGGAAGGGAATAGGAGTTAATTAAGGGGAAAGAAAATAGGGGGAGGGGGGAAAGATGGGTTTCCGGCTCTCCCATTCACCATACGAAGCATAGAAGTGGGAGTGTGGTACTTCCCCGGATGATCCAGACCATTCATGCTACTAGCAAAAATGAATTTTGCCGCTAACATGGCTCTACCACAAAATTTATTTCTTATTAAATTAAGAAATAAAATATGGTGAAAAAATTCCACGCGGGCAGGTTAACTATATACGATCTACTCTGCCTTGAGTTTCCAGCATTGGTCCCATAGGAAAAGTTGTTCATATCGACAGGCTAAATCACCCCTTCACGGGTCGGACAGGGTTTTCTTTTCATATTGTATAACTGAACTTAACTCAATGTAAGTGTTTAAAATTTAAAAAGTCACGCAGTCAACAACATATATGAAAAAAATATGCGCTACTGAAATTAGCAATTCCGATATTCATTGTTGAGTCACGGAACCATAGCCAAACACTGATGAATAACGCTTTCATTTTTATTCTAATAGAAAGGTTAACTTTCACTGTTCCTGAATATCAGATCCGATGAGAGGGACGCCGCTATACGTTAGACACGATACGAGATATCTCCAATCGTATCGCACGTATAGCGGCGTTCCTCTCGTCAGTGACTGAATTCAGGATGGTTTAACAGGCGCTTAATTCAGACGAACGTGTAGCCGCACCGATAGTTTATTGACCCACGTAACGTCTTGCGGCATTATCAGCTCTGGTTTTTTTGTTCCAACATATTCATGAATGAAGAGTTGGCAAGCTACAAATCTGTTACGCGGGTGCCGCGCGAACGAAAAACGTCGCGATTGCGCAAGCCATTAGGCCGCGTAAAACCATTAGGCGTTAATGTAAAAAGATGAATAGTCTTATTATTTTCATATTTATATTTTTATAAAAAAAAATAAAGGGTCGACCTCCGTGATGTAAATATAAATATTGTCATGTGAGAATTATTGTTTTAGACGTAAAATTTACAAACTTTCGAAGAAAAATGTTTTTAAATCTCAACAAATATATATCGTTTTTAAATTTCATATGTATCTATTTCAAACTCCAACAACTGGACGATCTTGTGCATGGATCAAACTAAATTTTACAAATACTTTTGATACATACATACATACATACATACATACTATCACGCCTGTTTCCCATGGGGGTAGGCAGAGACCAGGGACCTCCACTTGCTACGATCTTTACAAACCTCTCTCGCTTCGTCTACATCCATCACTCTCTTCATGCATGCTCGTCGGTTTCGGGTACTCCTAACTTGCCCTTTGGCCAGAACGTCCGTAATCTGGTCACGGTATGTGCGTCGAGGCCGGCCCTGACCAACTCTTCCAGTCACATCTGAAGTATAAAACTTCTTTGTAAGTCTTCTTTCATCCATCCTTTCTACATGTCCAAACCACCTTAACATTCCTTTTTCAATTTTTGTCACTACATCCTCTTTCACTCCACATCGCTTTCGCACTACGTCATTTTTCACCCGATCTCTCAAATTTACACCACACATACTCCTAAGCGCACGCATTTCTACCGCATTTATTCTACTTTCATGCTTTTTCTGCCAAACCCAACTTTCACTTCCATACATAAGTGTGGGCAACAACACTCCCTGATGGACAGCAAGACGTGCCTTGTTGGACACCTTCCTACTGTTCATAAATGAATGCAATGCTCCATTCACTCGATTACCAGCAGCCACTCTTCTTTCTATATCCCTTTCGTGCCTTCCATCTCTAGTAAACACACATACTAAATAAACAAACTCTTTCACTTGTTCCACTCTTTCTCCATCTATAACAATATTACATTCTGTAAAACTTTTATCCCTTTCAAAAACTATCACTTTCGTCTTACTCACATTTATTTTCATACCCTTTCTTTTAAATTCATCATTCATACATGTTACCATCCTCTGTAAATCCTCCTCAGACGATGCAAGTATTACCTGGTCATCGGCATAGAGGAGGCATTTGATAAGTAACTCTTTCATTCTTAAACCACATTCATTTTCTTTCAAATCTTTCAAGCAACTGTCCATAAATAAATTGAACAGCCATGGCGAAGCTACACATCCCTGTCTGACACCTTTGTCAATGTCAAACCAGTCTGTGTAGTCCGCGTTAATTCTTACACAGGCACTGGAATCCTTATAAAGAGATTTCAGCGCCTGGATAAGACAGCTGTTCAACCCATATGCAGACAGCGTCGACCACAATTCTTTCCTTATCACTCTGTCATAGGCCTTTTCCAAATCCACGAATACGCAGTACACTTTTTGACCTTTGGCCAAAAATTTCTCCAAAATGCATCGCATGGAAAAGACCTGATCTGTACATCCCATTCCCTTTCTGAATCCCGCTTGCACATCCCATATCTTATCATCCGTATCTTTCATCACCCTTTCAATCAATATCTTTGCATACAGTTTGCCAACCACACTAAGAAGACTAATGCCTCGGTAATTCTTGCAGTCTTGCTGTGAGCCTTTTCCTTTATAAAGCGGCACTATAATGGCTTTACACCAATCTTTGGGGACCACACCTTTTCTAAAACACATATTGAAAAGACTACACAGCTGACTAGCCACGATGCCCTGTCCAGCCTTTAGCATTTCGGCAGTAATCCTGTCATAGCCCCCAGCCTTTCCCGCTTTCATACAAATTATCGCTTCCACAACCTCTTCTATTTTAATTTCATTATTATCTTCATTTTCATCATTTTCTTGCATTTCATTCTCTACAGTCGACACCCTTTGTTGATCTCTTTCAAATAATCCCTCAAAATACTCTTTCCATCTTTCTAAAACATCTTTTTGATTCATTAATATTCTTCCATTCTCATCTCTAATCTTATAGGGCTCAGATTTTGTATCTTTCCCTCTAACTCCTTTTATACATTTCCAAAAATATTTGACATTGCTCTTAAAAAATACTTTTGATGTATTTAATTAATTCACCGCATAGTACTAGTGATTTGAAAACACGTCAATTTCCAAAATTTCGTGCAGTACCGTCTTCAGGGTACAGAGATTCTTGATTCCGCGAAATTTCTAAATGCATAGGACACGTGTACAAAACCGGAAGTGACGCCCTAAATGACGTCATAATGTCAGATGGCGCTAATTCAGACGAACGTGTAGTCGCGCCGACAGTTTGTTGACCCACGTAACGGTTGTAGAGAGTCAATGACATGTAACGTTTAGCGTATAGTTGTTATCAAACTAATAAAATGTAGGAAAACAACTTGTTGAAATAGTCGTAAAATCGTAGGCGCGAATGAACATAGAACTAGAGTTATAAAATGATTGCAATTGGACCGTAATGTTCTTTGGGTTTTAGTTATGGACTTGTAACTTGAGTCTTAAAGTTGTGTGCTAGGATACAGGTAACATACCTTATCCAGCAGGGAACAGCAAAGCATGTTGTGGATAGTGTGTAAATTTTTGTTGAAAGTACCGGGAAAAGAAGCATCGGATCCTCTGATGAGATGGGTTGATGATATAGTCAAAATCACCGGTCGCTCTTGGATGAGATCAGCATAGGATCGCGATGGATGGCGGAAGCGAAGAAAGGCCTAAGTTTAGCAGTGGGCAGAAGAAGGGTTGAGATGATGGTGATGATGAAAATAAATTAGTTGTTGCCGACATTTTATTGTAGCTACTCTCAAATGATCGAAAAAATCAACAGTAGTATTGCTAAATTTCAGCCTAGCTAGCTTATCGTTCTGTATTAGCCAAGCTTGTCATGGAATCAAATTTAATTAATATTGGTGTAGGCAGACCATGAAATCTCCAATAATTACTTACTTATATTTGTCGCACAGCACGCAATTTTTTAAAACAGATTGACAATTTGCTGAGCTGTAAATTCTATCATCATTTATATATCAGGCCACAGAATATAATGGAGTAGGCCTAAAAGTCGCCCTTAGTAGGGAAAAGACGAAAAAGTATACAATCCTTTTTCGTTGTAATATGGAAAGATTAGAAATAGGCATATCAGTGAAAAAATACCTTGATCAGCCAAAAATATTTGAGATATAATGGTTACAAGTCACAATTTTTCCTTCCGGCCTAAACATCTGTAAGAAAAAACAGACGACTACAGTCACTTCACTCATTTAGCATTTCGTACTGTAATGTGAGAACTTTGTTCGGCAACTATCAAACATCGCGTATAAAGAAATAAATTCATAACAAAATATCTACTAAATATGCTATTTCTAAAGAGGCTATCTTAGGAAAGTAGTCACAATTTTTCCTTCCGGCCGAAATGTCTGTAAGAAAAGAACAACAGACTAGTGACTTCACTCATTTAGCATTTCGTACTGTAATGTGAGAACTTAGTTCAGCAAATAGTTATAGATATGGATTCATAACAAAATATCGCAAAATATGCTATTTCTAATGTCTTAGTCTTAGGAAAGTATTCGATTTCATTTTATTTACACGTTCGAAATGAACTATTCTAACAAATTTTAACAAAACTAATTAAAAACGCCGTTAAGTGTTTTTAAGCTAGAAGCTTACATACAAACAAACATTTTTCAAAATCAACTCCATGCTTGATCCCATTGTAGCGTTCGAGGAAAATAAAGATTCTTAAGTTGCAAAGCTAACTCCCAAAATGTAATGTACTCCAGATCGACAACCCAGCGTACAAGGGCGCGTGGGTACACCCCGAGATCGACAACCCCGAGTACGAGTCCGACGCCAGCCTGTACAAGCGCGACGAGCTGTGTGCGGTGGGCTTGGACCTCTGGCAGGTCAAGTCGGGCACCATCTTCGACAACTTCCTGTTCACAGACGACCTCGAGGCCGCTAAGGTAAGAGTTACATCCTCAGCACTTTTAACCCCCGACGCAAAAAGAGGGGTGTTATAAGTTTGACGTCGATGTCTGTGTGTGTGTCTGTCTGTGGCATAGTAGCTCTCAAACGGATGGACAAATTATGATGCGGTTTTTTACATTTTGAAGCCAGGTTCCTACCTGTGGTTCTTAACTATGTTTGGTTACCTTAAACTATAAGTATTTTTTGCGTAGGGGATTTTTGTAAAATTTCAATTTAATTTTAATTATAGCTGAAAAAGTCCACTGCTGGACTAAGTAAGGCCTCTCAGAGATCCTTCGTTCCATGTGAGATTATTTCCGCTAGCGACGCTGCTACCCATTTTTAAGTTGGGAAAGGAAAAGAATTTGTAGAATTTGAGAAGGGAATGAAGGTATTAGAATACTACTTACTCGGATAAATGGGGAAAAGGTAAGTAGCAGCTCGAGAGACCGATTGCTCGAACCCTATGACATATCTGCAACCACCGGAAAGGCAGTTGAGGGTGACATCCCTGACATAAGGGGATGACAATTCTGACCAATGAGGATGTCACCCCAGCTCAGAGATTGACAAATTCGTTTTTTTCTGCCTCGCGCATCACTGCCGCATGAGCAAACAGAAATCTGCTTAGATAATAGATTTATTTTGTCGATTTTGCAAATATAAAAAAATCTAATAAAATAGTTTACTTCATATAAAAATAAACAACGGTTTCAAAATGCATGCAATCGCATGCGAGTGAAGAACAATAAGAAAAAAGATGACGTTCAAAAAGAGATAAATAAAATACTTCATTTATGAACATACATTACTTCATTTATGAACATACATACATTCATTTATGAACATACATACATAGTATCACGTCTTATCCCTTACGGGGTAGACAGACCCAAGGCCATGAGACCGAAGGCCACGTTTAGCATGTTGATGGGCTTAAAGATGGAATACGGAATCAAAATAGTGATATAGCTAGTCACACTGCCTATTTGCATGATTCCTTATATTTGCGCCCATTCCTTCGGCCGATTTCTACGGCCTGCGGGAAGAGAAGTAGCTGGTACATTCTACGTTTTTTTCTTCTCTCTCAGACCAGCATAGAAGGGGAACATTTTATGAACACACTAGCCAAAATAAAAAATAGATTTGCTACTAGATGGTTGTCCATGGGCAGCGCTGGTCGCTTACCATTAGGTGACTCGCTTGCTCGTTTGCCGCCCTAAAAAATAAAAAAAATATGGGGCGTGCATGGTTGAGTCTAACGAGGTATCTTCATTTGATAATATATGTTAAGCGTTGTCATCATACAACATTTGCAATATTGTTCAAGAAAAGTTTAAAATTCTTTCTGCGAGGTTACAATTTAATACAGATATAATAAGATATAGGTACCTAAATAATAGTCTGTTAGCGTTTTTTAGTATCGTTGTTAACTAATAGCTGGCAGTTACAAAAAAGGGAATTTTCACTTTTATATCGTCTATGAACAGAACGCATAGAAATCACTTAAAACGTAACAAAAATTATTTCTTTATCTTACAGGAAAGGGGAGAAGCTATCAAGAAGACTATCGAGGGTGAGAAGAAGATGAAGAACGCTCAAGACGAGGCTGAGAGGGAACATGAGAAGGTTGAGAAGCCATTAGAAGATGATGAGGATGAGGACCTAGATGATGAGCCTGGCGACGCTCTGCCAGCGGTAAGTTTATAATTTCTTGTTTGGGTTTTTTTTTTTTTTGTGTTGATATAGTTGATCATCGGAGTTGATAGGTCAGAATGTGTTCTATGAAATGTGTCGCTGCACGTATCGCCGTTATCACGATCAATCGCGCGACCGATAGTGAACTATGACCATGTATGGCGCCGTTCACGAGGTCTGACGCGCGGCAGGGATCTACACTAACGCGAATAGTAGTAGATTGTGATACAAAGGCCTAACATAAACCAATGTTGAGGGCAATATTTTGAATCTAGAGCAGAACGAAGGAGTCTAGTATAGAATAGCGTAGTGAGGGATTTCTAATGTTTTCCTGAGTGAAGCGAGGAATTTTAGAGTATATTGCCTGAAGTAAAAGTAATAATAAGTTAGTCCCGAACTGACACATTCTGTTTTTCATCTCATTTCTATGAGAAAAACAATATTTGTGTTTTCATTCCCACAGGGACAAAAAATGTTGAATTGCGATTTAAAAAAACTTTTTACTGCCTCTGGAATAAAAACTTATTTTAGATTATGTATACGGGCCACCATGCTTTGTTTTTTGAATAGATGAGATGAAAAGATAAATTTAAAATGATTGTACGTAGACTATCAATCTCGTAGATGTCACTATCACAAAAAGCTTTGAGAGATGATTAGTCTAGTCGTCCGGGTTGATATAGTGGGACTTTATGTACAGGATAAATTAAAATAGATCAGGGGTTGAACCAACCAACTCTGTAAATTACTGGATCGATTAAAAATCTCATAGAGAGCAACATTCACCAAGTAACATAGGCTATATTTTATAAAAAGAAATTGTACAAAAATTGTATAGACGCAACCCAAGGTATCCAAAATTTGGCTATTTACATCATAAAAACTATCGATGTCTCTGTCATCTTAATGTGTTTCTGGTTACATTCTCACCTGATGATGATGGTTTGGAACTCAAGGAGGTTTTACAATGTGATAAAACCGAAACGCGGTCGAAGTCGCGGGATATAGCTTGTGTATTATAAAGAGCAAGGATTCGATTTTGTGTGTTTGTTTGTAATGGGTAAAATCAAAAACTACTGGACCTGTTTAAAAAACTTGCCTCTTTATTTAAAAAATTAAATAAATTAAAACTTTACACGGATAAAAATCTCAATTTTATAAAATAATGAATGCATACAAACTGTTACAAGGCCGAACACAATCGTATTTTAATTAAACATTTGTGTCAACATTCTGCCGTGTCTAATAGCATTTGACGCGGACCAAAATTTACTGTGTAATTAGCAGCTCCATTATTATATATACTATATATAATAATGGAGCTGCTATATCTTATACATTAATTATATATTTTTATTTGTTGTCCACAGGATGATCACGATGAGCTGTAAATTCCATGACAGTGTGTGTGCAAAGACAATACGTACCGCCGGGTACATAGTGCGTGGGCCAAGCGGGCTCGGGTCATGTTACTAGTGATGTGTGCAGCAGTTGTGTGTGCGGCGTGTGCAGTGCCAGCTCTGTGTGTGTGGCGTGTGCAGCGGACGCGGGGTGCCCGTCCGCCCGTACTGATCAGTGTGAAATAAACTGAGGCCGCGCGCTAGCTGAATAATACGTGACCGAATTTTGACGCACGTAACTATTATGATCATGGTGCAACAGACGTAATACATATATTCAGGTACAATCAACAAAAAAGATTTTTTAAACTGTAGGATTACGTGGCAGAATGTTCGGCCGGCGTACTATTCAGCTGTGCGCGGGAGTGTCGCGGTGTGTGCGTGTGGTTGGCAGCGCTGGCTGTGACCGCGGGCGCTGCCAACGTGACGCAGTTTCTCATTTTTATGTTGTGAAATGAGTCTGATTAAATTAATATATAATTTATGTTTGTCTTTCATTACGTATCTATCACCTTATCCTATAGTTCGTTCTTGTCTTGAATTAACCATGCTACTATATTAGAGATCATCCTATACCTACTTATACTAGGTATAACTACTCATGCTGCAGTTTGCAACTGCCTTATAGTATCACCATGTCTGTCCGTCTGTCCGTCCGCGGTTTTACTTAGAGACTAAGTACTATAGAGCTGTAATTTGGTCTGGATATGTTAATTAATCATGCCGAAAAAACAGTAATAAATTGTGATTTTTTTTTTTTAGCGTAGGTAGCTCCCATACAAGTAAAAAGGGGTCGTTTTTTTTTGCGGCTTGCTCAACGTGTGGGGTGTTGTTGATAAGGTCTTTAAAGATTATTGTGACCTTAAAACATAATTTTTCGATTTATTTCTCCGTTTCGGAAATATTTGGT
The DNA here is from genome assembly GCA_947532085.1 of Elegia similella. Taxonomy (NCBI): domain Eukaryota; kingdom Metazoa; phylum Arthropoda; class Insecta; order Lepidoptera; family Pyralidae; genus Elegia; species Elegia similella. Next base: position 24,998,929 of record OX383930.1, read on the forward strand.
TTTATAGTCCAAAAGATTCCAGTGTCCCTTCTATCTACTAAATGGTTGTATATAAACACGTGAAAAAATTCACGGTAATAGTATATATATAACGAAATTTAAAGGAAAACTATCAGAGCTAAGTAGAGTTATAAATTATGGAGTTATAATCGACCAACGTATAAATGTACTCTGTAAAATAAAATGTCATACAAATTGAATTAAAAATTTGTTAAGATAGTTGTTAATTACGTAAAACAACTACTGAATATAAATTTTCGAACCACGTAAAGTCAAGTTAATATGAAATCATAGCAGTTACCTAAAATAATAGCAATGTGTTTACGTTCGATTACGAACGATAGGAGGCCGCTTGGTACCTATTGCGCTAGAGAATCAAAGTTGCTACGAAATCTTGTTACCAGCGCTTGCCTCTACTCGTGGTGGTACTCAAATGGATACCTAATATTTTTTCTAATTTCCCTTGTGAAGTAGGGCTTTATAAATCTTTCTACAGTTACCACCATCTTATGTGGGCTCGTTTTCAGACGTTAGACAATGGTGCGGAACCCTTCGTGCGCAAGTCCGACTCGCACTTGGCCGGTTTTTCGACATGATTTCGAACAAACATCAGAAGAAAACAATCGGAAAATCGTCTTCAAATTCGTCAAATCTTTCTCCATAACGAGCAGCTGCAGTGCACTGTTCCACTAACGCCTTTCAAAATTATAAGAGCAAATATGTCTTATTTATTTTTTGCAATTTTAACTTCATATTCTATTATTCTAAATTTGATCTGCCAGGTCAAATGTTGCGGTTTAATAGATATTACATCTTCAACTTGCAACTCATTAAAGGTAGGTATATTAAGAATTTCTATAATACAAGACTGTACATACCAGCCGTATGGTACCTAGTTTGTTTTTTTTTTATTATGAACGAGAAACTTATTTTATACTTGTGTAGTTCAGAGGCCCGTCATCGCTTGCCGTCAAATATACATAAAAAAATGCAGAGCTGGAACTAGGTAGGCTAAAAACAAGATTTATCTTGATCTAAATTTGACGGATTCCTTTATACATATATGTACAAATACAAAATGTGCCTAAACAAACCCTAACTTTGAAAATAAGAATATGTAATATACCTATTTTTGTGTTTTATTTTGCATTCAGAATGCTATTTTGATATATTCTTATTAAATTTAATAAAATATCTTATAAAAATCTTAAAATATCTTATTAAATAGAATATTTCTTAATTTAATAAGTAATATGTAAATCATAGTCATGTCTTTATTCCCACCGGAGTAGACAGTACAGTTTCGGTAAAATCGTTTAATCCTATTCCAACAAGTTTGTATTGGTATTTGTTTTTTTGTTTGTTACGTTTTCACGCCTTATGTACTTAACCGATCATCATATAATTTTGCATACACGTTGCCTGGGATACGGAGAAAGATATAAGCCACCTTCCATCCCGAAAAAAGTAAGAAACGGCTACTGTCGTTACCGCGAGCGGAGCCGCGAACGGAAGCTAGTATTCCCAGTTATTTGAAAGAACTTGAATATTCTTGAAACATGTAATAAATAACTCAAGGATGTACTAATTTAAATCCCGATGGACCGGAGATTATCATGGAAATTGCAAGCATAAAGTTACTAATTTCCGCTAGGCATACTTTAATGTTTTGTGAGGACAAAAACAAATTTAACAAATCCACTTATTTTGCCACAGGCCACAGCGGGTTATGAAGGGGGGAGTAGATTTTATCACCCAAGAATTTTATGAGATTTTTTGCCTCAGAAATGTTAGTAAAAGGAACACTCTTACAACAGCTTTGTTGTCTTAACAACCCCTAGCCAGTCTTGTTATACGATAATACAGTCATCGAAATTAAAAATGAATCTTCTGGTAATGCCATAAAGGTCACATTCCTTTGGTTTTTGGTCTTTGGGGTTGTGATATGTCACGGTTCCCTTAATGCTGGGTGATAACACAAAATGTCAACATTGTTATGGATTCCACCAAAAATTCCACCCTAATTCGCCTGGATATCCGGTGTTGAAAGATTTCTGTTAGTAGGATGATGGGTCGACATTGTCTAATGAAAGTGATGTTATTAATAGAAAGTCTACAAAAAAGTATTAAGTGACTCTGATACAGGAGAAATTATCACTATAGTGTGATTTTGTACCTATGAACTTAAAATCCTGGAATAAGAATCCCTAATTGAATACAGAATTGTAAGAAAAAAAGGTAAGACGAAAAAAATTTTTGCATGGGACGCCCAGCTGATCGGCAACTCTGTATGGGACGGTCCAATAAAATTATTAGCTTTTTACCTTTTATTTTCAATACTATTATTCAATTAAGTACAAAATCTCGCTGTATATACATTCTTCTTTATATTAAGAAGGTACGATTTCGCATATCATTAGCAAGCAACATCAGGATGTGTCAGAAGCGTTGACGGCCTTACAAGGAGTTGGGATAGAATTTCCTCCGGCTCTCACTCACCGAACGAAGCATAGAAGCGGTAAAGCTTCTACTCAAACGACGATTTTCTGGCACAGTGTGGTGCTTCTCCGGACGATCCAGCCCATTCACGCTGCTAGCAAAAATGAATTTTGCCGGTAGCGTGGCTCTACTTACTAGTTTTCAGAGGATATTTCCGTGCATCTGGAGCTACTTAAGTAGTATTCGTATCAGGCAGGCGGCCGGCTGCAAAATCTTATAACTGCAAGAATGTTGTCAAAGCGGACCCCGGGCTCTGGCGCACCACAGCTGTGGATGTGATCAGGAAAACGCTCAGCTACGGAGCAGAAATCAGTATGGGAATATCAAACTGGATGAAGGTCAGAATTCATACCTATTAAATATAACTCATCAATACTAAATATATTGCGAAAAGACAAACCCAATGCACGACAAATAAATGAATTTGCTGATTTTGTTTCGCGATTTTGGGATTTATATTGTAAGTTTTTTGTTCCTTCAATATACATCACATTTTTTTCGATATACTCAACTCAGATTTATAATACATAAATTCTTGTTGCGTACGTAGTAGAAAAAGTGGTTTTCTTACTCAACTACTTCTTATCAGCCAAGATGGAATGGTTCCGTTGAAAGAGAAGTGCATTTACCTTAGAGAATAAAATACAAAACAACACAATACTGATTCCCTATTCTATTTTGCAGAGATACTATAAAAAGAATTCTTATCACAAAGCGAAGGGATAAATTAAAAATAAATCACTGTCCCATCCATCTGAAAAATTCACCTTTATTTCTCCCAGCATTCCGTTATTTATCACAAGACGCATATTTAAGTTTATTGCCTCCATGCCTCGGGGTTGTAGAATGCGTCCGAGGGGACGGCGGACACGAACCGCAAATATTTTGCGCTCTCCCGTGACTCAGGTGTCTAGGAGGAGCTTATTATATGTATATTACACACTTAGCTTTTGGCCGCGGCTGCGCTTGCCTCGATGTAGATCCCTCGGGAACAGTAGATTTTTCCGGCATGAAGGTGCACCCGTTGTTCTTCCTGAGCCTCAAACTACCTCCATATCAAATTTCGTAATTGGCTTTAATAGTGTCGTCTAGGTGTAATGTTGAACGCTGCAGTCGGCTTAACGACGTGTAGACGTGTATCTAATTGAATGGCAGCTATTTTAACCAGTTGGCTGCGACATATACATATGTAGTTACATATACCTTATATATTATAAATATAAGACTTCAATCAAACTACTTAATCGATTTTGATGAAATTTAAATGAGTTCAGTTAGAAAGCATACAAAAAGATTTTTTAATTTCTAAACGGTTTCATAAATGATAACGTAACAAATATTTAAAATATCCTCCTTTATTTGAAGTCGGTTGAATGCTATTCAGACAACTATTTTCACATCTCAAATCAAAAACCCTTTCTTCGATTAAGAACCTAGTAATCGTTCTCATTTACGCCTATTCTAGTGTTTTGATCGCCTCTAAATCCAGTTTACACCCGTCAAACTCTACTGATTTTACTATCACTCTCGTAAACACACTTTATGTCCAGTAGTTCCTGTCTGCAAAGAAGACATTAGGGTTTTATGCCCTTCCGGCAATAGGGGAGTCGGAATCGATTTAGCTTTAAGGGATACGGCTTTTGATTGGGGTCCGAGTTCGATTCCTTGTTTACATTTTTATAGAGCACTACAGTTGATGAATTTGGTTTTAATATTCAGTCGATCATTGTGGTTTTATTGGTTGCGTGATCAACATCATAAAGTTTGTTGAGTAAATTGTTATTGCTGGGTAGCCACCAGATGTGTCTATTGATTTGGTTATGGCAGGAATGGCCACGAAAATACAGTCATGCTAATTACAGGGTGTGGATATCGATTAATATTTTTTCATGTAATACACCATCCTCAATGAAACTACTGAACCGATTGTGAGGAAATTTAAATGGAACCAACTCGAAAGCATACTTACCCGTTCAAACAAAAGAATTTTTTAAATCGCTTCGTAATTGACGAGTTTATAAGGTAACTAACAATAAAACAAAATACAACCGAATTGATATTATTATATATCTAACTTAATATCATTATTTTTGACTCAATTGTAAATAACTATTTATGGAGTAATAACAACTTCGATATGATTAAAATCAATAGATATGTTTTAACATGACTACGACAATGTGTATGTATTTGCATGCTGTCAACGACTACATAGGCTTGTACTTAAGTTTATAATAAATGTATTTCTTACCCCATTTAAGCAAATAAATTTAATTTGATAGACTCAAGGAGGTTTGAAGTTATCAAATTAAAATTGTTTTTAATTTGATAACCTCTTCCGTTTTTTAAGTCAGTTGAAAATTGAAACCATACAAGTTAAGTAGATACTAAATAACATCAAAGATTTGTGAATTTATTCAGATTTACTTTGTGAGTATTCAGGTCAAAATCTAGGGAGTCTGATTGGTGACAAGCCCCAAGCACGTCGCTACGTCATACTTTATCGTAACCCTCGTGTGTGCCCTACTACATATCTGCACAAAAGTACCTGCCACCTCAACCCTGCCTAAGTTGGTGGCGTTGCTTTTGCAACTTACTAGTGGGACAAAATATAAGAAATGCTACTGACACGATTAGAATAAGCTCAAGCCTATCTTTAGTGACAGAAGATGTTTAATGCAAGTTCTCATGGCGTAAAATAAGTTCACCGTCTGAGAGCTTGACTCTTGGCTGCCATACTACCGCAGCGAATGTGAGACGAATGATTCCGAGCCACGACGAATGTGTTTGCGATTGATGACGCACACCGCACACTACAATAGCTAGGTTTTATCAAAGAAACTAGTTAGCTGTTCGCGACTTCATCCGCGTAGATTTCCATTTTTTACGGAAACTAGCGACATGGATCCCGTCTGAAATGACCATATAAACATTCCATTTTAATCATACTATCTATTTAATAATCCGCATCAAAATCTTTTGCGTTGCGTAGTTTTAAAGATCTAAGCATACATAGGGACGGACAGCGGGAAGCCACTTTGTTAATACTAGGTATGTAGTGATGATAGTGATAGTGAAGTACTAGAAAATCCTGGTCTGTGCTTACGTATTAGGGTTCGATTCCCAGTCAGGTCATGATGGAAAACGATCTTTTCAGATTGACCTGGGTCTGGGATGTTTATCTATACAGGATGAAATTGAATTCATTTGCAAACGTTTAAGGAGTGACTCAGACTACGAATCTGAACAACTTTCATTATGCGACCAACTTCGACATCGTGAAAAAATTATCTGCTCTTTCATACAAACGTGGAATATCTACTTGGCAAAATCTATGGAACAGCTGTTTTTTTTTCCAATTTCGAAGTTGGTCATATAATGAAAGTTGTTTAGATTCGTGGCCTGAGTCACTCCTTAAATACTCTTTCACTGTAAAAAAAACTGATTGGATTATGATGAATTGGTTAATTTGTACCTATATGGAACAGGGATTTTAAAATAATAAATGTTATAGAGTCGTCTTATAGGTAGGTACGTTGCGTATCTTTATTTGCGTAATTTTATCTAAATATCTGCTATATCATCAACACAGTAAATAAGTTGACATAGATATCTATTCTCAAAACTTAAGCAAAATAGGTAAGTGACCTTTTCAATCACCCATTTCCAAGCGTTCCGTTACGAGCGCAGTGCATCGAGAAAATGCAAGCTGCAGCGAAACGGGAAAACGATTCGCGCGAGCCGCGAGATCTGCAGCCGAAACGCCGTGTCACCGGCCGTGCTAGCCCCTACCACGTCGTGCGTCTACTATCCGACTGAATTGAATGAGAGTGCCAGTGGAGTGGAGGCTTAAGATTGGATGGTATTCATTTCTGCGGACGTAGAGAAAATTAAGCAGTGGATCTTTTATTAGGAGATTATGAAATTATAAAAAATTATAAATAAAAGCTTTGAAATATGTTTGCTATTAAATGTCTAGCTTGGATGTAACCTCTATACAGATGTGACTGATATAAAAGATGTGAATGTACAGATGACTGAAGGTAAACTTATTCATACTTATATGTAGACTTCAAAAAGTCATACCGTGTTTACTTTCAGTCATCTGTACATTCACATCTTTTATAATTTTGCAGTAAAAAAGAGGCTTGTTCAGGATTACGATATTTTAGCCACTATTTTTGTCAATATATTTTATTTAACCTTATATTGGGATAGCATGCTTGTCACGATGATAAATAAAACGTAAAACTTTCAACTACAGTTTTGCTAAGAAAGGGCCACGCCTAAAATCGAAACACAACTTAATAAGGTATATTATGCCACATGTAAAACAATCATATTTGAAAGACCAGCTCGAATTTATTAGTCTAACATAGCTTAAACATTTATTGCAGTTAGAGCAGCAATGTACATGAAACGTATGTTATTTCCACCAGACGCCCACTCCTGGGTACGGGGGCACTAAGCCCCGCTACCTCACAGAGAGGGCAAAACCTCAGTCCTCCTTCAACCTCCGTGTCGAAAGTACGTTCTCTCGCCAAACCAGTGTGTAACAGTTGAATTTTTTTATAACAAAAAAAACGTGCTGTGTTTATACGTTTTTATCAATTACACCATTGGATTTTTATTTCCGTAAGTATTTTATTTATTCTCTAGATTTTCTTGGAAAGCTCTAAGGTTCTTCGGGACATTGGAAAGGTAAACGAAGCCGGGCGCGCAGCTAGTGTTGTTTAGTTGCATATTGTTGTGGATGGAGGAGATTGTGCCTAGAGCAGGAAACAACGTTTTTAATTGGTTCTTTCGACATCCACTTCTGATGTCATCTGTACCGTGACTGTGATACAGGTCGTAGCTGGATTTTTAAATAAATTATGAACGTTAGATACATTTCATACTTAGAACACAAAGGCTTGTATATTTTTCAGATAAAAACTTATTGAAGTAAAAACGGAAATCACATTAATGTAGATAAGTGTGTATCTATAGGTAAAAATACATAATCATATTTGTTAGTTGGATTTTCTTAAACTGGATAACTGGACTTATTCCTTTATCCAGTTAAAGAAAATCCTTCATTCCTTTAAAATCTAAGTAAATTAATATTTTCCTATCGGAACCTGATCTGTTGAAGTAGAGTTTTAAAGTTGATATAACCTTTAGAAAACCCTCTAAAGATATAATTATATCTTATATCTTTAGAGGGTTTTCTATATATAATTATATCTTTAGAGGGTTTTCTAAAGGTTATATCTTATATCTTTAGAGGGTTTTTTATATATAATTATATCTTTAGAGGGTTTTCTAAAGGTTATATCAACTTTAAAACTCTACTCCAACAGATCAGATTCCGATAGGAGAATATTAATTTACTTAGATTGTTTATAAAGTCAATTAAAAAAATAAAAATACGAATGTCCTCGACCGAACAAACTGCACATCATAAAATCATGACAAAGTCCCCATTTCCTCAATAACAATAACACGAAGCTCATAAAAGCGTTTAAAGGGTGTCTTATCGGAAGATAAACAGCTGAGGTTGTTAATTGAGGGGGGCAGCCACGTTAACGCGACGTTAATGCGGGTTCTATTGACATGGACAATCCCCCTTATTTCAGAAGGACATTAAATAGATAGGTTTGTTTATTTTTGTAAGGAAAACAGACCAACTTTAAGCATTAAGTTGATTAGCTTCACGTAAGTACAATTTTTATTTAAGAGAAAATAAAAGTTGTGCGTTCGAAACTTTATTTTTAACCGACTTCAAAAAAGGAAGAGATTATCAATTCGGATGTATTTTTTTTATTGTTTGTTGCCGCATAAAAAACTCCGTCATTATGAACCGATTTGAAAAATTAAGGTGCCATTTAAGCTTCATCAGAAACGGTACACTAGTTTCATTTAAGTCGGTTTTTTAAATGAATTATTATTATTGTATTAGGTATAGTTAGTGAATAATCCAATTATTAGATTTTTTGTAAAGTATATCACAAGCTTTATTAGCTGCAGTAGAGTTTATAATTACACATAAAAATTTGGAAAAATCTTTCTAAATGCTGGCTGGAAAAATAAATCAAGCTATTTTGTTAATGAAAAAAAAAAGTACTCCTTGCATAAATCAAAAAAAATATTTTCGTCTAGTCCTTGAATATAATGAATATAACTATGAAAATTTTGTGCAGTTGCATTTGTTAATTTTACTTGCATTGTTTCTTTATCAGCTAGATTGGCTGGAGAGTGGTTACCCAAACATTGCGGCATACATTGCAATAATAATTACGCAGAATGATGAAAACTGTTGGTTTTAAAGCTCCATAAACGACTGTAATTACGCCTACAATGTCTGATATCAGGGATGAGCCCGCTATTAAAGTCAGAATGTTATAATCCACGTGATTGTGGCGTGGCGTGGCAGTCCATGACGACACTTTCTCGTAAACTTTAATTTTTGGATCTGTCGATTAGTTTCTGTCTTCTAGCCCGCTACCTAATATAACCAGTCAACCTGTTTATGATATAGTTTCCTTGAGACCTCAGGAGGACAATTTTTAATGTATCCAGTTTTGAGGGGTTAAATATGCTGATTAGCGTATAATTAAGCGACACAGTACCTACCTAACAGTGGCGTAGCTGCTTTAGGGGGGCATATATCTACATTACTACTATTTGGGGCCCTTCGATCTTGCTACAGAAGTTTAAAATATTGAAAATAGGGACTTTAAATCCTAATTCACTGATAGTCTCAGAGTATTATTACAGTAAGCGAGATAGGCCAAGGAAACGTCGGATTGACAAGTTTTGAAAAGAAAGGGTCGAGAGAAGCGCGAAATATGGATGTTAATAAGGGAATGGGATAGACCTTTGTCCAGCAGCATATGCTAATATACAATACACTTTCGGAGGCCCTGTAGCCCGGGAGCCCGTATCATTAATACGGCGGTAGCTACGTTCATGCTACTTAAGTATTGGTTTTCTTTCCACAACTTTTTTATACGGAAAATATTTTGAAGAAAGTTTCCGTAGTTTAGCCGATTAGCAACACATTAAAAAACTTACTTATATAAACACAAAATAAACCCGAAAACATTACATAAAATTTTTTGGCTGTCGTGTGTTACCAAAATTATGGCGATGGTATCAGCTACTTCGCCGTGAATTAACTGGAATGTGAGCATTCCAGTTAATTCACGGCGATGGCAATGGCTTCAGTTCCAAACCATGCAAGGATGATCCCTCACTAGCATGGGTTTGAACTGGGGTCATTAGGTTAAGAACTGGTGGCTCTGTGAGCTGTAGATCTCCCGAGTTTCATATTAACGAACTCGCAATAGTCTTAAGCAGTAATGATGGCATTTAGGTCTTTCGTGCCAAATCAGCTATTTTGAAAAAAAAATACAAAAACCGTATCGGCAAAATTTGATTTTGTAATTGTTGAATCAGAGAAATGGGACATGTAAAGAAGAACCGGACAACCGGACAGCCGGACAGACGAAATAATTTTTGCCCAAGCTTTATCGCTAGAGATGCTTCTCTAGTTATTAGAGCTGGCTCGGTCAATCACTTAACAAGATATAATATATTATATATAAGATATAATATATTTTTATCACGGCTGTGTTTTGTTTAACACTATCCACATTTAAAAAAAAAATCTTTTCAAATATTATAAATATAATTATTATTATAAATAATAATAAATAACTTATAAAAAATAAAAAGATACAGAGGTTTTATTCACATTTAAATATATAAACAAACAATAAACTTCTTATAAAGAGCCCAACGAATGTAAACTTTCAACTATGGTCCGGCCGTGGGCGCGCGGCGTCATAATGCCATAATTCGTCAAGGTGATCTTCTCTGAACTTTAAAGGCACGTGTATTGCACTGCATGATTGCAATTCTTTGTTTGACAATTAGTTCGTTGACACAAACAAACGGACTGCGCGAAATATAGTCAGTGCGGATGGGAAACTTATGTTTAGTTTGCTATTTAGCTAACATTTGCAATTTTAAGATTCTGTACCAAAAGCGTCCTTGCTGATATTAGGTACCTAGTAGATATTTTTTCCGATTCCCATGTTGGTATAGCGCGTGCTAATAGGCTAGTTTCCTGGGTCGTAATAATAACATAACAATTAGTCCGTCAGTTAGATAATCAAAAAAAATTGGACAAGTATTTTTTCTTTTGTCAAATAAACAATAAATAATAAAGATAAAGCGCGTCAAAGGTCAGGAGTGGGGGCTCGTGACGTCAAAGTTTTCTAAAAATTGTAGCAAACTATGAAGTCACACGGAACTTCAAAGGGCTAGCTATATCTTTATAATTTTTTGTTTAATCGACAAAAGAAAAAATACGTGTCCCATATTTTTTGATTATCTAACTGACGGACTAATTATATTTTTTTAGGAAACTAGCCTATTCTAATAAAAGTTCCATATTGTATCCAATCTGTGCTTCCTACCCGTCATGACATATGGAGCCGAGACGTGGAACATGACAGTCAGGCTGGCCCACCGACTACATGTCGCTCAGCGAGCTATGGAAAGATCTATGCTCGGTATTTCTTTGCGGGATAAAATCCGTAACGAAATCATCCGGCAGAGGACCAAAGTTTTAGACATTGTCCAGAAGTGTAGCAAGCTGAAGTGGCAATGGGCTGGCCACATTTGTCGCAGAACCGATGAGCGTTGGAGTAAGTAGACAGGTTCTCGAATGGAGACCACGGCTCGGCAATCGTAGTGTTGGACACCCCCCTGCCGGATGGACCGATGACCTGAGGAGGGTCGCTGGTAGTGGCTGGATGAGGAAAGCGGCAGATCGTGCACTGTGGCATGCCCTTGGGGAGGCCTACGTCCAGCAGTGGACTGCAATAGGCTGATTGATTGTATCCATCTGATTCACATTCGTCAGGATGAGGTCAAACTATGTCGACCAGTTGTAGCAGACTGTTACATATTTTAATTCAAGTTCCATTAGAAATTTTTTTGAATGTTCTGCTGGTACAATATTGTTAAGAAGTTCGAAGTATAGGCGCCCAAGTAATAAAAATAATTACAAGTTATGTGTATGATATTGACAAAAACAAATATATAAAGGTTGATTGCAAATGAATTATGATTATGACAGCTCTGTTCTGTATTTTATTTGTTATGGCTTGACACTGCTAGTGGTAATCGAGGGACGAGTCAAGAATAGCAATGAAGTGGAACCGTGGAAACGAGCGAATGTTGCGATTGCGATGGCCGTTCGTGACCACGTGCGTAGGTACGGCGGATTGCCATTTTTAATTCACACGCAATTCATTCCTACTTGTTAGTTGGAAAGATTCCTGCAATAAATGTTTTAAAATTATTGACGAGTAGGTAGTTCCTAGACTGATTTAGTAGTTCCCCTATAAGTAACATCTGACTCTTCCTGCCTATTGTACAATCTATCATCCATCAACGACACCGACATTTGTTCACCGACATTTTACTGTAATCAATACTCTGCTATTCAGTTTATGTAAACACTTATTTCTTCAACATAACAAATTACAGAAAATCGTACCTAAGTGACTTAGGTACGATTTTCTGTAAGTAAGTTGTCTAGTTGCCAAGTATGGCTCTAGTAGTACAGAGAGGGTCGTGCTCCTGTAATGGAGACTAAAAAAGACCTGATGATGGTGATGATCAAGTTGTCTACATAAACACTCGGATCTGTTTGTTACAAAGGAATGACCTTTATAAAACCTAGCAAATAATTACACAGTCGAAATATGTAGGAGAGTATTTCAATAATTTACTACATTTTTCAATTTAAATGTTAACAATGATGAATCCTTTAAGACTCATCCTTATCTCTAGCTTTATTTCTTTATTATTCCTTCCCTCATTGGATTGAAAAACGCTTTTAGTCAATCACATTCACTTTCCGGAGTAAACATTTCTTTTTAGCTTCACTTATCTATTCTGTTTTGAGATAAGAAGGATGAGATAGCGGTTATCTAAGAGTTTCTCAATTGAAGGGTTTAGATAAAGCAAGAAACAAAATATTACAATATCACGTAAAAGATTTAATAATAAAAATCGAAATGCCCCTTTTTTTATGTGTATGACACATTTACAAAATATTTTTTTGTCGATAATTTATTTTCTTCCTAGATTTATGATATTAATAGAAACGCAATTATTGCTACTAAGAAGACATCGATATACAAAATCATATTTTTAAATTTAATGTACATAGCTATCAAATTATAAAATCGCTGCAGAAAAAAATAAACTAAATTATTCTAGGTCTTGTTAGCATTAAGATTTTGTTTTTTATATTACAATTTCTAACAGATTTTACACAATGAATGAGCTTATTGACAGGTTGGGTAAATATATTAATAATATGATTTGACTAGACTAAAGTCAGAAATCTAATACAAAAACTTATCACGCTTCGAACACGGAACCGAAGAGCGGAAGGCACGTTGCTATTTTTGATGGATTAGACAGGATCCATAAATTGGGTTCTGTCTTGACCTAACGGGACTAAGGTCATTTTTCAATGATTGAGACTATTTTTTCTTACCCTGTTTTGAAAATTTATCTAAATATATTATAAATGCGAAAGTGGGTTTGTTTGTTTGTTTATTTGTTTGTTTGTTTTTCTGTTTGTTTGTTTGTTACGCTTTCACGCCGTAACTACTGAACCGATCATCATAAAATTTTTCATACAAGTTCTCTGGAGTGCGGAGAAGGACATAGGCTACCTTTTATCCCGGGAAAAAGTACTATTCCCGAGGGATCGACATTGACGCGGGCGGAGCCGCGGGCGAAAGCTAGTATTTTCATAAAATTAAGAAATGTATATAATATCTCATAGACAGGGGGAATATAATATAATGTATTGTAGTGTATCATACTTGTATTGTAGTGGCTTGTATTGTATTGTAGTAATTGTATTATTGGTGGGCAATCTAAACAGTGATGGGTAGCTAGCCGCATCGCCTACTTAAATGATTCCTTAAATTTTCGCCCATTCCCTCGATCGGCTTTTACTATCGGCTTTTATTATCTGCGCGGGAAGAGAGGCAGCTGTGACATTCTACGTCTTTTCTTATCTCCCACACCAGCATGGAGCATGTTAAAATTAAGGAAACATTCATAAGTTTAAAAGAATCATTAATAGGACAGTTTCCACGTTATCAAGTTATGATGACACAGATAGCCGAACCGTGGAGATACGTCACATCGGGGGCACTATTGCGATATCTCTGATTCGAGATAGTGCATTGGTGCAAGCATGCATTGTTCTATATTTTGTAATCTAATAACCGCTAATTATGTTTTTGTTGTCTGCACTCTGCAATGATTTTTCTGATGCTTGTTTATTTTATTGTAAGCATTGAGCTCTAAATAATGGCCTAAGAATATACATTCTTCGCTCGACACTTTACAATACAATATACCTATTACACTAGGCCAGTGGCCAAGGTAGTTGCTAGTGCATATGAGTCAGTCAATTGGTTTCTTAAAAACGTAGATAATAAGCCAGACCAGTAACTACTGACCAACCATCATCATCATTTCGTATAGGTGTCACGGTCAATCGACCACGCACACCCTGGTGTCAGAGTTTTTCGGAACCGCCTCTCGGCCTCTCACGTGGTTCCTTTAACGGCTACCAGATGGCAGACGGGACCAACGGCTATTATCAGACTATCAGGTGATTCAAACCTGCAATGTCCTAACCAAACTGGAAGCAACTAAACAAAGTATCCTTCCCGTGTGAATCGATCTATCTATACATACATATATCTTCTTCTTCTTTCTTTCTTTCTTTATGGCCTGGAAATTAGCGGCGTGTAAATGGCCTATAACTGTCTCATTTGAACTAGTATTACTCAAATTTATAGCATAGATATGCTCGTAACTTCATCGCTAAAAGTAATATAAGGAAATCAGGCAATAAATTATAGCGTGATTGAGAAATAAACATCCTAAGATACAAAATCTTACATACATTTCTTGATTGATATCTCAAATAACCCTGTGTGCCAAAGAACATATTATTCGAAATAATGAACCGATCTGAAATGTAACTGTTTAATATCTTACGGTTTATTTTCATCAATCGTAAAAAGATGTAATCTCAACTATTATATACCTTCTATATTAAAATACAGTTTCCATCAAATGCTATAGCACATTTCGAGCGCAGACATTAAAAGAAATAATATTTCTTTCCTAGCCACCATCATATCTTTCCCAGCACTAGAGGCAAGTGAGGTGCGACAAGATATGGTTCATTAGTTATAGTTCAAAAACATAAAAAAAAAACAGGGCATTTATATTACAACGCATGAATTTACTTAAACAGTTAGGAAAGTAACAAGAAAAGACGTTTCCAACAGACATTTTCACGTATTTCTCTCAATACCAATACCGAAGTGTGATTTTGAAAGATTTAAACCCAGCAAAAGTTTGAGGGGCCAGCGTCTGCTGCGAACCGGTTTGCCGTGGTTCGTTTGAACAACTGCACATAGCCAAGGTTTGTCATTGTTGTGTTGCAGACAACGCACTGGAATTGTCTTCTAGACATTGTCATGTATAAAGCTGATGTCACTCGTCATTTTAATTCTATAGAGACTCAAAAAGGTTGAATACAGATTTCTTCAGAGCCGACAAGGCACATGTTATTATGCTTTTTTAAAATTGTAATTAAAAAAATATATTACTTAATTATATACATCGATTTGAAAAGGCAGGGGATATTTCTGGGCGATTAGACACTTTGCTGATGAATTGGAGTTGAAATAGGAGGCTACTTATAGTGCAATTTTATTCATAACAGAACAACTACACGACCAAAACTTTCAAAAATATTTCTTTTTTGAGCTGAATTATTTTGGAACAGTTTAATTTTAGAAATTAGATTCATGAAAATTTTGGATACTTTCATTTATTTCGTCAATTAACTCTTAGGAAGATTTTCTTGAGCAACTGAAAATAGCTCTCTTTTTCTTAGATGTTTTTCATAAGCAATTGAAAATAGCTTGAAAAGATCACGATAATAATTAGCTACTTGATGATATTGAAAAATAACGTATATCCTTAACATAAATATTAGGTATACAAGGTTAACTTTTATGCCTTCTGCAGCGGACTCAACTGCTTACTTCATCCACTCCATCAATTTTCTTTTTGCTGTCACGTAACTTTATAAAACCATCTATATAGAGAATCGTCAATAGTGATTATATCACGATGACTAATGGATAAGGACGTTCAAATCTAACAAGCACATCACTTATTTTAATTTTGAGACAGACCATACACGCGAACGATGACTCGAAAACGCGTGAAGACAAAGTGATTCAAGTTAATACTTACGTAACTTTCATGTGCATGAACATTTTAAATAGATGTACCTACTGTAAGACAGTAATATGAAATAAACATTGTATCTATTATAACTGTTGTAAATAGGCAACATTTCAAATTCAGCACCTTCAACTTTCATAAAACTTACAGATTTCAAACCGTCTGCCCATTTTATCTGAAATTTTAAATCTCTTTTACATAATTCTTCCCTTTTTCAACCTTCACCTTGCACATTCCAGTTTCTAGTCTAGACTCTTTATTCAAAATATACACTAGGATAATTAAGTCTTCTTATGACGGATATTAATTAGTATGTCCAAAAATATCCTTTATAACGAATTTTGCCGTCTAAACCGTTAGAGTCTAATCTAGATTGGCGATCAATAATACGACCTCAATAAGCCGAATCTCTGTAGGCTGTCGCAAGCGCAGCGCCTCGTGTTTATGCATTTATATTGTTAAACCCGCTCCGGACCGGTCTCCGTCACCAGGTAAGCAAGACCAAGGGTTGCTGAGAGAGCATTTTGGCAGAAAATGCGTGGAGATTTTGTTGCTTAAACTTGGCGTAGGACCTGAAGCGCAACTTTTAAACTATTATGTTCTGTAGATATATTCCTATATACCTACTTGCTTTGGGCCGCGGCTCCGCCCGTGTTAATGTAGATCCCTCAGGAACATTACCTTTTTCCGGGTTGGAAGGTGAACCCTGTGTACCTCAGGCCTCAAATTACCGGCACACCAAATTTTATCTAAATCGGCTTAGTGGTTGAAACGAAAAATGAGGTAATATACAGATAAACAGACAAAGTTACTTTCGCATTTATAATAATAGTATGGATGAATTATATCTCTATCCCGGACAAGGTATTCCTTTGCATCAGCTGGCTTCTGCGATCTACGCGGGAAAAGAAGCGGCTGGTAAATTCTAAGTTTTTCTCCAGACCGGCATGACAGGAATATATTTTGTAGGTAATGAATATCATCATGGATACACAAACTGAAGTATTCCTGATACTCCATCGACACAGCTAAGGCATGCCAAGCAATCCCAGATGCGGTAACCACTTGGATTGGATATCTATATTGCGTCTTATTTTTGTTAAACGCGTTTATACTGATTGCTTATGTAGAGTTTTTCTTCATACGTACTTATCATGTGTTATCGCTTGTGGGGAGACAGAGCGGTCGTAAGACCATTATAAGATTTAGGTGAATAAGACTAGGTAAGTAATTTTCTTCACATCATCATCATTCTGGTTTCAGATTTCTGATATGACAGCCCTACTGCGACCTCTAACGCGTACGTTTGCGTTTGCGCATGTAGCGTAGCTTTAAGCTCAAGGGAAGAGGTAAGACTGGTGACTTGGCCGGTAATGAGTCATTGTGGTGACCATAGACACTCGATGTAGGCCTATAGACTTTAGACAACTTAGTTGAATGAATCATGCACTCATGTGAATCAGGACTGGATTGGAGCCATCTTTTTTCTATTTGCGAGCCGATCGGATAGTCATCGGCTGCAATCGTGCTTTGCATTCCGGGATTTTGTTTTCTTTAGAAAGTATTTATAGTGTGGGAGAGTGTAATTATTTGTTGAAAATAACTTCACTTAGTGAGTAATACTTTTAATTCTATAGGCTATGTTCATCAGGGATAATCATCATTATCATTTCGAGTAGGTGTCATGTTCAATCGACCATGCACACCCTGGTGTCAGAATTCTTCGAAACCGCCTCTCGGCCTCTAACGTGGTTCCTTTAACGACTACCAGATGGCAGCCGGGACCAACGGCTGAATTTGCTTTCTGAAGCACGGAATCATCTTTATTCTCAGACAATCAGGTTATTCATGCCTGCAATGTCCTAACCAAACTGGAAACAACTAAACAAAGTATGCTTCCCGTGGGAATCGAACCCGAAAAAATATAGGATACTAATGGTGAAAGAATTTTTTAGATTGCTCCAGTTGTTTTGGAGCTTATTCAATGCAAATAAACAATAAAATCTTTCTTCTTTATAATTTTAGTGTAGAAGTGTAGATGTGTTGTTCTGATAAACATAAGCTATAAGATTTTAGTTTTAATCAAACGTATCCACTAGTTTAAGCGTGAAAGAGTAACAAAGATCCTTTCCAACAAAGGTTTTTGACCATACATCCTCACAAACGTTTTTAATAAAAATTGTAAAAGATTCAGGATTACGCCTGTACCCAAATATTCACAGTATCTATATCAAAATCGAAAATATGAGATGAAAAAAAAAAAAGTATCTATATATATACCCACATAATGGTTAGACAGAGCCTTGGCCCAAAGACCAAGTTTAATGTTATGGTGGACGTATAAATGAGTTAAATAATACCGTATAGTTAGTGACCCAGGTTTTCAACTTTCATTCGATCGGTTTTACGGTTTCTTTATGTTTTTCTTCATTCCCAGGCCAGTGGAAGCAAATTGCAAAACATTATTCATGATTAATGTTGTGACAAGAGGAATTCCAGAAATAAATAAGTGCTGTGTGATTATACAATCGCGTAAGATTCTTAAGAATTTGATCTTTTTATAGCGATCAACTTCATACACGACATATATTATTAGTTTAAGCAATCACAATGGTTGATGTTATATGGTTTGTTTTGCTATAAGAGAGTAATATTCTCATCATGAGAGATTTCTTATACGTATAAGTATGTTTCATTCCAGTTCGTTTTTCATAAATCTGTACATATTTAAAACTATTTGTTCCAAATAATTCAACAATGTTTTTTATTTGAACGAACAGAACAGAACCTTATATAATTCGTATCCCTAAATAAAACTCCGGACGACATACTTTTACATAGATACTTACCCAGCGGATAAACACTTTACATATACAGAATATTTTATTGAAGTAGGCAGAAAGATAAATAATAAATATATAATAGCCCAAAAGTAAGTACGAGACGACTTGTGTTATGGGTTACTAACTCAACGATTTTATATTTTATAACAAATACATATATAGATAAACATCCAAGACCTGGGTCAATCTGAAAAAGATCTTTTACCATCTTTACCTGACCGGGGATCACAGCGAAGGTGTTGGATTCTTCCAGGACCTTCGCTGTGACAGCCTAACATGCTGACAACTAGGCCACAGAGGTCGAGAATAAATATTCAAAAAGTATCTGAAGTGCCTCAATGCTTCAAGTTTCAAGTACCTAGTTCCCTTTTAAATTACCTATTTTCTTCTTCTGCTAGCATCTCATTCTTTTACCGACGTAAAGGCATATTTCATTGGCTATTACATAAACCTTACCAGTATTTACTGGGTCACATTCAAAAGGCCAGTAAACAAATCCCTTATTGACCTATTTTCGAAGGGTCGCATTATCATAGGACACCCACATTACTCCACGAATATAATTACAGAGACCGTAGGGGAGTGTCCACACTGAACGTTGAGTGACACGCTACTTCCCCGCTACACTTGACCCATTTCTCATGCGATTACTTCCAGTTCAGTGATATAAAACACCCTTTGTATAGCTTTGTGGAATAGATAGACAGGTATTAAAAGGCAGGGCGTTACAAAAGCATGATAATATCTCTTTCGTATGGGCAGACACTTTGCAGTATAGCTTTATGGAATAAATAGACTATGTAAAAAAAGCGTGTTACTAAAAGCATGACAATGTTTTTTCTTTTTCATGTGTGGATATGATATGAAATGAAATAGAATTTTATTCAAATTTGGATTCGGAATTCTAGCGTTTCGGAACGACTACTGCTGAAAAAGACATGGTAACACTGACGACATGGACTTGGTAACACTTTCTTTTGTCAGTTTTTGAAACTTATTGTTCTGAGTTTGAAACAAAACGTCAAATATTTTATGAAGATCATTTCAAATTTACTTTAGGGGTAGATTTGTATAATTAGGTGCATTACTTTTCAGGTATATGTAAGGTATAAGGCAGAATGATCCAGGTTAATTGAATATTCAGATCGATATTGTACATAAGAACATTTTATTGATGAGCCATTAACAAGGATAACACCAAAAAATATTCGCAAAAATATCAAAATTTTATTATTTCTTCCATTAATTTAGCTTGATTCCGTGTAGTTTCGGGCGTTGGATAAAGATCCACTTTATTCTGTCCTATGAGTGTCGTAAGATAAGAGGCTAAAAGGACAAGCATTCCCAAGGATGGTTGACGTTGGGTAGACGGCCATTCTTAAAAATAGCCAAAACTTTTCACAGCATGGAAAATGTAAAATACTTCCATGCTGTCCCAACCCCATATAAAATGGGATGGGGACTGGAACAAGAGGAATTTGGCTTGATTCCTCTGAGCAATCTACTTTATTTCGATAATAGACTAAAGCATAGGCTTATGTACTATATACCATACCATAACGGATATATGAGCACAGGGGGAAACTCAATCATAAATATATAATTGTAGAGTTAGTTGCAGTAGTGATATCTCCTAGATATCAATCAGAAACTTTGTCGCAAGGTATCCAGCAATTATTGAAATGTCACATAGTTATGTTAAACATAAATGTCCTTATAATGACGATCAGAGACGCATGGCTAGCAGAGAATATATTGTTGATATAGGTAGGATTATATAAAATCTCATGAAGATATACACTAAAAAAACTTATTATATTTACATTTCATTACATTTAAAGAATACGCATATGCATTGTTGTAGGTTTATTACGAATATTACTATATGAAGAGCGATACGAGCAATACATTTATACGACTTTTATGAGGGAGGACAATAAGTTTAATTTGAGCAACTTATCTATAATTATAAAAAGAAAACGAAAGAAAGCAAAGCATTAGCTTTGCTTTCTTTCCACGTCCCTAAAAAGTCCAAATAACCAAGATGGTTTGAAATTCACTACAAACACCAATAACAAGTTATCATGGTAAAAGACGCATTAAAGATTTGTTTAAGAAAGTCGCTTGATGATTAATTACATATACCAGTTTTTCCAGCAGTTTTAAATACTAAACAGCTTTACTAAACTTAAGTAAGTGCTTCCGTAGGTAAATCTCTAATTCATCTTTGTACTTCCTACTCTCCTGTACGTAGTAACTGCACGTTTCCTACTTCAGTAATAGCTCCATTAGGTTTGACATTTCCATTTCCAGCCGTCGTGTTTCCGAGGCCGAATTGATGACATTTGTCCACGGCCGAAATTTCGTTCTCTCGCCCGTGCACCGTGACAAATGGGCTAGCGGCTGCCCTGACAATAACATTTTTGTTATACGTACTTGAATATGTAGCTGCAGGATTACGGTTGCTCAGGGATTCGTCATGAAGAGCGTAAACGCATAAAGTCATGCGATATGTATATTGCGATGCGACGAGTATATTCACATGGCGTGAAAAACTACGTATGATCACATAATAAGTACTAGTACTGTATGGTTTACGTAGTTCAAATAAGTTATTACTTATTGGGAAAAGAGCAGGACTCATATCTTCAAATCTTTCTTCTTAATAGGTTTATAAAACAAAGTCGGGTTTGTTTCAAGTTCAACTCGTAGAACTTAGTGATCATTTAGAGTCCCTAATTACTGAAAATATTAAGTCTACTAATTTTATGGAATACCAAGGAAAACTTTCATTTGCGTACCGAAGGAGGGGCAGGGGAGGGCAGCTGAACCACCCTGGAAATCGTATCGTTCTGCAATATATTACGCTTCGTTTACATTTTCACGTATGCATTGCACTAGCTCCGTGGCGCAGCGGTCAACACGCCAGCCAGCCTGCGACACGGAGTGACCGGGTTCGATCCCCGGCCAGGTCAAGATGGAAAATGATCTTTTTCAGATTGGCCTGGGTCTTGGATGTGTATATATGTGTATCTATATATGTATTTGTTATAAAATATATTATCTTTGAGTTAGTATCCCATAACACAAGTTTCGAACTTACTTTGGGGCTAGCTCAATCTGTGTGATTTGTCCGTATATATTTATTTTTTTATTGCGAGTCACAATTAGGTACTTTATTTCATGTCAATCTTTGTGTAGTGTCATAGACATAGGCCTCCCCCATGGATATAACCTTGGGGGAGGCCTATGTCCAGCAGTGGACTTCTTGCGGCTGAGATGATGATGATGATGATGATTTGTGTAGTGTGTATGACAAAACAAGGGCGAACGACCTGACGAAAAAAAAATCTAACTAGCATCCCCCCCCCCCCACCCAGGCCAAAAGATGGGTACGTCCATGGAAACTTTCAAGTTGACGTAAATATATGCTAGAGTTTTATACTCAATAAGGCGCTTAAGATATTACGATCCGAACCATTTGCCACTAAGTCCTTTATAAATCTTAGCTTTAAATTATGTGCTATACATTAAAGGGCATTAGATGCAGCATTCATAGGATTTGTAAGCATGATTCGTAACAGTCAGTGAATGCGGCAGATTAACAAAAGTGTATCAGGCATTTTTTGGACTGCATTAACGGTATTCAGTTGTTGGCTTGGGTCTATGTATAGACCTTTCAAACGATAACATATTTTCTGTTGTGTTTAGTTGTATTTATTGCCAATTTTCTATCCCTATTCCGACCCCTTAAATTCACGAAAATATTCGAGTTAATTTGAGTATAAAATAAAGATAATAAATACGAAGCGGTATTTAACTTTATCTATTTCATAGCGATAACTCAATTTTTAATACTTTCTTTTAACCCACTTTGGCCTCTTTTACTCTTTACCGGACACTGCACTGCTATAGCCGTTATATATAACAATAAAACTTCTATTGTGTCTCGTTTAGTGTCCGCCAAAGTGTTAAGGTATTAAATTAAATAAGTTTTTAAACGGGTTCCAGTTTGACTTATAAGAAGTAATCTTTGTACAAAATTTTGTTTTTTTTTTCAAAATTCACCAACTGTCATACGAACTTGTAAGTATTTAACCCCTTTAGGGGACAAAAACCCTTTTTTAGTGCTCGCTTGCATTACAAAAATTACTTTTTTGTTAGTTCTTGTAGTTTCGACTGTGCGTTGATATGTCAATCTCCAATCTATGTATGATGACAATACATTTTGAGATAATCTGAGAGACATTATCGGTGCAAACATTATCAATCAACAGGATTTAAAGCAGTGAGTAAATGCCACAAACCAAGAAAAGTGATTAGAAAACGAATGTGATCTAGGCGCAAGCGCAACCCGAGCCTCCGGGCCAGGTTACACGAACGAAACCGGAGCGGAGCGGGCCCGAGTTTCGAGCCACTGGCACCGTTCCTTGGGTTTCTTTTCTTACCTTGTTACAGTAGCCGTGTTATTTTTTTCCGACACTTTGTTGGTAGCTTTTTTTACGACAAGTAATTGTAACAGGATGCTGCCAGGGTTGAATAAATAACGTCAACAGAATTAATACAAACTACTAAATCATTTGATGGCAAACTGTATATTTTACGCGGATGTTCAAAAAAAGGAGTGTTTTGTTTTCAGGCTTCTATAAGCATTTACGTATTCTATTATATCTTTTCTCCATATCTTCTAAATGCCTGCCTAAACATATTTCGATGTTGGAGGTAACGTTAGGCTATACCTTCAACATCGAAATATGTTCGTAAGGCAAATTGTATGGGGAGTCGGTTTGTTTTCTCAACATGCTAAACATGGCGTTTGGGTCTTATGCATAGATTTAAAAAAAAATATGGTCTTATGGCATTGGGTTCTGCTACCCGCAAGGGATAAAGACGTGATAATATGTCCAGCAACCTATATTAATTATAATTTACTAGTTTCCCAATAAACAAATTGTATGTATGTATGTATTCAAACTCAGAACATTTAAAAATATTTTTTAATTTTAAAATATTCTTGACTTTTTTTTTACGAACGAAATTTAATTATAATCGTATTTTCCCCTGAACGCTTTATTATAAAATTTGACGTATCAGTGCAATAAATCTCTTGCTAGCAGCTTAAGTGAAAATGAAGATGTATGCACAATTAAAACAATCAGCGTAAACCGGTCAGAAAAAAACAGAGATAATGGAGCTGCTTTACCGCGCAGAAAGCCACTAATCATCATCTTGAAGTAGAGCGGTATTTGCATGGAAATATCTCGTTGTCCCTCCTTTAGGTAGCGAAAAAATATAGAGTACAGAATTGCTATTCGATACTTATACTATCTTTTTTTTTAATCCTTACTAATCCTTACTAATATTATAAATGCGAAAGTGAGTTTGTTTGTTTGTTACGCTTTCACGCCGTAACTACTGAACCGATCATCATGAAATTTTGCATACAAGTTATCTGGAGTACGAAGAAGGACATAGGCTACCTTTTATCCCGGGAAAAAGTACTTTTCCCGAGGGATCGACATTGACGCGGGCGGAGCCGCGGGCGAAAGCTAGTAATATTATAAATGCGAAAGTGAGTTTGTTTGTTTGTTACGCTTTCACGCCGTAACTACTAAATATAATATAATATAATAATTTAAAGGGGTTTTGTCACTCAGTGATATGTCACCCCCGTAAGATGTACACTAGATATACACTAGACATATTATACTAAACGTATGTCTAGTGTATATCCTTTACTATCTATAGGTATTCATACTCTCGACATGAATAGTGATCTCTGAGGAAACCGCCGGCTAGAAATCGCACGTTACAATGTTCTAATTTGCAAGACTATAACGGTCTTTTCCTATTCCCCGGAATCTCGGCGTTTTATAGGAGTAATTATACCAATTATACCTCATAATTCTGTCATTTAAGTATAAATGATTTAACGTTATTATTTTTACTTTGAAGTTTATAATTCCTAATACGCCTAGTTTTAATTTCATTAAATCGGTTAAATTAGTTTTTATCTGAAAGATTAAAGTTTTAAAGATTATCAATCCATATCCATACTATATTACTATAATTATACTATAATATTATAAATGCGAAAGTACCTCTGTCTGTCACCTTTTCTCGCTTCTACCATCAAACCAATTTAGATGAAATTTGGTATGCACATAAAGGTACCTAGTTTGAGGCCCGGGAAAGGACAAACGGTACCTTTAATTCCGGAAAATTGTACAGTTCCCGAGGGATCGACACCTCCGATCGACACTAATGCGGCCGGAGCCGCGGGCAAAAACTAGTTATTAAATAAAAACTGGATTTTCTACACATACGAATATGTGCATGGGTTATTCTTTCATTCCCTCTTTATTCAGCGATCTCGTTTATGTCCCCCTTGGGGCACGTTTTGCTGTTTATGGGTTCTATCGGCAACATTCGGCTATCGGTTATGTGTAAACCTATTGTTAGTGGTCGTAATGGTCTCTGATATCCTTATTGGTCTCCTAACTGTAGATCTATGAAGTAAAGCCATTATCTTGAATCTAGATGTTTTATCGATTGTTAATAGGACGTTTAAAGTATAAGCTCTATACACACAAACTAATTTTAATACATACAGACAGCGGGAAGCGACTTTGTTTTATACTATGTAGTGAATTGTGAGTAAAAGTTTAGAAAACCGTCTTACTTATTCTATGTATACCTAATGCATGAGTTTTTATTTTTCTTTAGCCTTAATTTCTTTAGAAAATTCTTTAAATATTTATTTAGAAAATATTCAGGCATTTTTTCGCATCAATTCACGTTTTAATTAATACTTATTTACTTACAGGCGTACTTTTTTATTAGCGTTTAAATTCTGCAAATTACTTCTGCAGAAAAGAAACTTGGCATAGGCATAATTTTTAAGCTGGGAAGTTATTTTATGGAAAAAAGCAATGAAATATATACCTCATAATTACTTGTTCAATACTTTACGGTTACCGATAGAAAGCAAAGTAAATAAAATGCAATAATTACCTACGTTTCTCTGCTAAAACGTAGGGAGACTCATTTTCGTTTAGCCTGTGCCTGTCTAAGTTAGAAAATGGGCTCTTCAGACAGAGGCTTTTTGCTTCGGCAGACAGGCGTGCAGGACAGATTTCGGTAAATGTCTGCCGCAAATTACTGTCTGGTTTGCGGCACTGAACCGCGAAGCAGAATGCAGTGGATGCAGTATGGATTTAGATATACAGTGTACCTTAACCAAGGATGATCCCGTGAAGGGGTGAATCAGCCCGTCAAAATGAATGGTTCCCAGCGTTGGTGTCATAGAAAAAGTAGTTTATTTAGACGGGCCGAGCCACCCCTTCAAGGGAACGTCGTTGGTAATGGTACACGCTGTATACTATCGTTAGTTCTTGTATTCTAAAGTTTTACATATAATACTTTTGTTAGAGCCTTATTCCCAATGACAATTCATTCTTAGACCAACATTTTAATTTATTTCTTAAATATAGATACTATTTAAAGAAAAGCAGTTTATTCTTAAAACACATATCCAGTGATAGAGTTTACCTTTCTTAAATTGTTTCTTTTGTAGTATTTTTTCTTTGTCGCCTTATCTATGCCGTAAAATTGTTTTAAATTGGCCGACTTCTCTTTATAGGTACGATATCCATGCATTATATATATTATATATATATATCTAGGTACTCTACTTAATAATTCACAGTCCATTTAACAAGGTACTAATTTAAATATGCAGTCGCTATATTTGCATATTTATCTACACTTAGTCATTAACTTTATTTTACTTTATCTCTACCGTACGGAGTTCACTTAAAATAGTAGTGATTGTATATAGTTCAAATTTTTCAACACGAGGTATATTTTCTTTTGATCTATAATTACTTACAGTTAGATAACTTCATACAGTGCCACGATATATGTGAATTAATAACTAGTTGTCGTTCTGTCATCAACTTTATAATCAACGAATGAGCATTGCCATACAGCCCTCATGCGTCAACGTGACGATTTGAAGATTATCTCTATTTATAAGTAAGTAGCTAGTGACCCGGACCCCGGCTTCGCACAGACGCAATGTATATATAAACCTTCCTCTTGAATCACTCTAATTATTTAAAAAAACCGCATCAAAATCCGTAATCACAGACAGCGCGAAGCGACTTTGTTTTATACTGTGTAGTGATAATTTGTACATTTTTAGTATGATACTTATAAATTAAAATTAAAGACGTTAACTTTATAATGTTCACGAAGAATAATAACTTGTTGACCTTAGAGTTTGAAAACACTAAAAACTAACTCATGTTTATGCCTTCAATAAAGTGGACAAACATACCTTACAAACGCGCATTTTCAGACCTATTAAGTAAGTAAGAAAAATTAGGATTTGCATTTAGATCTATCCCTCTACAAGATTAATTAATACTAAACCATTTTACTGTAATTTAATCTGTTAATTTTTAAATAAGTGTTAAGACAACCTTGTTAAGACGGTACTGCACGAAATTGAGAAAATTAACGTGTTTTCAAATCACTAGTACTATGCGCTGATTTAATTAAATACATCAAAAGTATTTGTATAATTTAGGTCGATCTTTGAACAAGATCGCTCCCTTGGTGAAATTTGAAACAGATACATTTGAAATTTAAAAATTATATATATATATATATATATTCAGCCTTCAGTCCGACCCCGGACTACAAGCAACAGTATTTTTCCGTCCAGCGGGCGTGAACTATCCTTAACCTATGCCGTTGTGTGAAGCCGATTACACGCTTTCGGAGATTTTCCGGATAGTGAAAAAGTAACGCATGTACTTGCACACCATACAATTCCATACGTTAAAGATAGGCAACAAACTCGGACACAGAAACGGAACGCTTGTAGTGTTAAATGTTATGATGTCTAAACACATTTTTCTTCTAAAACTTTGTAATTTTTACGTCTAAAACAATAATTCTCACATGACAATATTTAAATTTACATCTCGGAGGTCGCCCTCTTTCTTATTTTTTGTATAAAAATATAAATATGAAAATATTAAGACTTTTCATCTTTTTTCCTAATCGCCTAATGGTTCTGCGCAGCCTGCGCAGTAGCGACGTTTTTCGTTCGCGCCGTTCCTCAGGGAGAGGGGTGCCTGAAAATGCCCAGATTAGGTTTGCTCTTACCCTGTTCCGGGTTAACATAAGTTGAGGCATTCCTTTGCCAATTAAAAACCTAGCGACCTGACCTATTACATTGTTTTAAAAACGTAATAACTATTTTTTATTTAGCGGCCCACCTCGGCTTCGCACGGGTAGATTAGGCTATTTAATCTATAGCCTATGTTTAGCAGGGAGTGAATTTTTTTTTCAATGTAAACAAACAATCAAACTTTCCTCTTTATAAAATTAGTGTAGAAGTGAGATGTGGTATCATAGAACAAGATAAAAAAAATCTGCGGTAAATGTTTAAGTATTTCTTTTCAAGGCAAATTATTAAATGACATCATTATCGATGTATAGAGCACAGAATTCTATTGTTCCATAGTAACAATCAATCTATTGGAAAATCGGTTTTCCATCGGTACTTTCGCAAAAGATGAGACGTGCGCCATTCATTCCACAACATTGAATGATTCCAATAATTGTCTGTTTTCCATACGGTAATGAGACTATCAGGGACTCTGGTAGAGCCTTCTGAACCTTAATTGAATTTTAAACTTTATCACCTACTTGATAAGTCTGAAAATGCTATATTATAATGAATTTGAGTTTGAAACTAAAATGTCTTGAACAATATGCTTCGGCCAAGTGTGACCGTTTCGTAAACTGTGTGTTAATATTACGTTTCTATTCGTTTGTGCCGCTTTTTGTCGTGAAACTTATCAATGATTGCTCAAGGTTTAATCAGTTTGTAATCGAAATGATAATTAAGTAGATATTTTAAGTAAGTATTTTCTTCACGCCTATAATTTGCATTTAGACTTTTTTAAATGAAAATATATAAATAAATAAATATATACGGACAAATCACACAGATTGAGCTAGCCCCAAAGTAAGTTCGAGACTTGTGTTATGGGATACTAACTCAACGATACTATATTTTATAACAAATACATATATAGATACACATCCAAGACCCAGGCCAATCTAAAAAAGATCATTTTCCATCTTGACCTGGCCGGGAATCTAACCCGGTCACTCCGTGTCGCAGGCTGGCGTGTTGACCGCTGCGCCACGGAGCTAGTCAGATATATCCTTATTTATATGCGATTACGGGTTACACACGTATGTAGTTATAGGCCGGATGTTCCCACTTTTTACGTGAGTAACCCGTATTTCGCATATTAAATAATGTTATTATTTCATGTTGATTTTAATCGAAAATGTATCCGAAATATAGAAAAATAGTTCGTAAATAGTTCGTTCTCACAATTCAAGATTTAAAATGACAACCCCGTTTTTCTTCAAATACTTTATTGCAAATTAACTGCTGGCTCCCGGAAAATTAATGTATGGTCTTAAGTAACAGATTTCCTCCTTGTCTAACCAATTCATTTGTTCCTTATGTCGCAATCGCAAGCTAGCGTGTTATTTGACTAGGAAAAACTAGTTAGAGATCCTATCAGCGACCCTATGCTGCCTGACCTCTGTTCAGCCATCAATCACTAACCAGACTTTTAAAGCCAGCGGTTCCCAAAGGTTCCCAAAGTTCCCAAAGTGGCGATCCAAGTTGTACACAACAATGAAAAATTATGGGAGTCTATGGGACGGGACAGGGGTGGAATTGGGGTCTACGGAACGGAAAACGGTCAAAATGATTTGCACCTCCGATTCTTTGTTACGTTATGCCTTGGACACATCTAAAGGATAGAACCGGTTGTTGTTTGTTTTTCGTGTGTGTAAGTGGTCAACACTAATGTTAGATTTTTCAAGACGCATAAAGGCACCTAACATACCTTGACAACTGCCATCCTGAGGCCATCGGCTTAACGTGCCTTCTGAAGCACGGAGCTGAGACATTTTATCGTTACGCGACCGAACACAAGTAGTCGTCCACAAACAGTTTGACAAACTCTGTTTTAAACTTTACATAACGTTTCCACTCATTTCACTTAACTTGTGCCATTGTTTTAAAACCAGTTTTGTTTGGAGGTTCCTCTAATGTTCGGATCGACTCACATACACATTACTCATGGTTCCTAGTTATTTATATGTATGTAGCAGCCTAGTTACGACCACTACGACTAACTTTATTAAAAAATAACGAACCGCTCTGGTTTTGCGTTATACACGGTGAAATGTTGACCGTTTTGCACCCTTGAAGGGATGATTCAGCCCGTCGATATGAACAACTTTTTCTATAGGACTAACGCTGAGAACTCATATTTTTTACATTTTTATACGAATTAAAGGGGTGATGCAGTCCGTCAATATGAACAACTTTCCCTATGGAAACAATGCTGGGAACTAAAAAAAAAATTCGACATTCCCATACAAACTGAGCGGGCGGCGGGAGTCTTTTGTATGGAAATGACGAAATTTTTTTTGAGTTCCCAGCATTGATCCCATAGAAAAAGTTGTTCATATTGATGGTCTGAGTCACCCCTTTAAAGGTTCAAAACGATTAAAATTTCACTATGTATAAACCACATCAACCGTATTAAAATCACTCGACGGTCAAACTGTGGGGGATTTTGTTACTAAATTATATGTGCATGTATTGATGATGATGATGATGTCACATAAAGATTTGCAGACTCAAGCATCTTCACCTTATTCATATTAATATTTATTGAAACATAATTGACATGACTGAAACGATTACTCTTTTTATCTTTGCTCCTTTTTTTTCTAACTATTTATTCTATTCTTTCAGTTGGGTGCTTATGTGACCTATATTTGGATGTAATAATCTGTACTTGACTACTGTTTCATCAGATTCAAAGACAATTAATTTATTTTTATAAAATAATTAACGCATCTTTATTCAATTAAATATTTGTAATAAGCAATTGCAAGTTAATGAACCAATCACCATTAGCCCAGATAAGATCATCAGCTTTTAGCAGGCCATCTCTCCGCATTGTGAAACAATCGGTTGCACCGAGGTCGTTTAACCCAAAGCAGTACTAATAGCGCCAACCAACTAATTTATTTATCCATTCTCCAACTTTCTAACTCCTGAATCCGACCTGTTACTCCCGGAAACACCGTAAATTGCTTATGTAACTATTACGCTGGGATCAGGTGGACTTAGACTGAATCTATTCTAACAAAATTATCGATGCTTCAAACCTCACCCTTACTACCACGGCATAAGCCCAAAACTTGAAGGTTGCAGCAGAATTAAGAACGTAGCCGTCGAAAAACTTGCAACGATTTTATCTAACAGGAAACTGACTCTTATTCCATTGTGTATAAATATTAAAAAGGATTGAAACAGACGGAGAGCAACAGAAAAAGTAGGGCGTCGTGGTCACGAGGAGCACGAATGTTTTTTGTCAGTCGTGACTGCGAGAAGGGCGAAGGTAGAAGTTCAGCGCGTAATTATAAGCATTAGACGCAATTGCGGGTTCCATTGAAATAACGCAGTTTTAAAGAGTTCTGTGGTAACCATTGTCGTACCTGCCTATTACAGTCATTCTAGTTTAGTCTGCTCTTTTTAACTGAATGAAGGATGTTCTCCATTTGACACACTCCTTCGTTTTTTATAACTATTTTCTTTTCGTTCGTTTGCAGGACTTGAAAATTATTATTAGATGTTATGACTATAAATTACTTATTGCCCGTCGTTGCTGGCAGTGAGGCTGAGAATAATTTATACCGTTAAGACGAGGACTCAAATGTTTGGTACCTTCGCTCGGCAAAGGACTGATCAAGTGCGCGCAAGGGATAGCGCTTGGCGGTTTAGCCCGTGAATGATGAGATAGGAGATAGTCTCGAGTCGCTCAAAGAAAAAAACGTAAGCGCCAAATTCGTTATTTCTATTTTATATAAAATCAGACCGGTTAATTGTATTTTTATATTTACATTTTGATGAATTACTAATAACCTATCTTTTAGTCTAAAAATCATTATTTCATTCGTCGCATTTGAGCTACATTAACAAAAACTCTGCGAACGAAGACCATTTTTCAAAAAATATTTCTATCGAGAAAATTTTATCAAAACGTGTTTTCATCTTCAATTTTTGGAGATGAAATAGTCAAAAATCATATTACTTAAATTTGAAACTCCTAATTTAAGTATTTTCCGAGATAAATAAGGTTCAGAACGACCTTATTTACAGTGGTATCGCCTTAAGAACTTTTAATGTAATCCCCAATTGACATTCGACTGTCTACGCGAATTGTTTCAAAGTGCATTATTTGCTTTACAGTAAAATGACGAACCTTAGATATAAAAAAGCTTTAACAATTGTATTGTTCCAACTATATTTTCTTTAGTTCTACAGAAGTACTGGAACGCTTTTCTATATATTAATTTGCTATGCTTTTAAAGTTTTTCCCCCATTATACATTTAAACCATTGATCGGGAACGACGGTAACTTTTCAATACTGGGTTATACAGAATAACGGCCGTTAGCCCCAAACCAAATTACATTGCGTGTAAATTTAGTTAAACTAAACTTACATGTGCGCCAGAAACTGGTTTTAGGGCGAAATATTTTTGACCTGCCGAAAGGTAAATGCTTCCAGGTGGTATGGTTCCGATATAAGCGCTTCTTGAACTCTGTTCCTAAATAAACTGACATATATTAAATCTGTTTAGAATAACTCCTAAAAACTTTATACATACATAGTATCACGTATTTTTCCCTTGCGGTGTAGACAGAGCCCAGGTCTTTAGTTAGTTTAGCATATTGGTGGGCGTGTAGGTGGAAAATGGAATCAAAATAGTAATGGGTTGCTAGCAGCATCGCTTACTAAAATGATTTGTCAGATTTGCCCATTCCCTCCATTCTGCTCCACAGAATTCTCAATCCTCATACGTATTTTGAAACATTCCTTGGAGACTATTATACATACTAGTGATGTAACGAATGTCATTTTTTGGACATTCGCGAATGCGAATGCGAATGCGAATATTTGCTACCGACATTCGCGAATGCGAATGCGAATGCGAATATTCAGATTTTGTTTAAATTTGGCGCCAATTCACTATCGCTTGGTGACCTTGATAGCAGTTCCGTTCGAACGAGGCGAAGCGCGTTCGATTTGATTTTTGTTTCGAGAATAGCCGACTTAAGAGCCCGCCATATGCCAGGCGGCGTGGCGATACAAACGCGGATGGTCTAAACGCGTTGGCTACTTTGGATATTTTCGATTTTTAGGAATATTCAAGGGTTATTCGAAAAAGAAAAACATATGATGGCTGCCTTATCTGTAATGCAATAATAATCAAAAGTTTCATGGTAAATTTTAATGTATTTGGTGAATTATGCTATATACCGAGTAAATTAGACGTGATTTGGAGTAGAGATTGCAATCCGGATACTTCGAAATCCGAAAAAGACTGAAAAATCCGGATTTTCAAACTTTATATAAATCCGGATTTCAGTTTCGAAATCCGGTTTTTCGAATTTTTGTTTTAAGTACAGTGTATCGTCTTAATTGATAGTTTTTGATTAATCACCGTCTTTTTAATTATTTTTATTGACGATTTTTAACCGGCACACTAATTACTAACTAATTGGCAAATGATTTTTAAGGGATTTTTGATTGAAAACACTAGACTACACGGACAGTTAAACGATAATTACCAAAACATTATAAAGAAAGTCCGGGCGCTGGTGAAGACATTTAAAAATTCACTGACTATGAATGACATGCTTCAGAAATATGTGCTAGCAGAATTCAACAAAGAGTTAGCTAGGTCTTGTTTTGGACTGTAAAACGCGATGGTATATTCTAACTTCAATGTTGCAACGTATCTCAAAGCTGAATAAAAGTGTATAAAAAGCATTAATTAATCTAACAGGCTGCGGCAATGGATGATGCCGAGGTATCGTCACCAAACCCCTTAAGACTCTAGTTCGGAAACCGTGTTAAAATCTGACCTTAACCTGCTTGTACTCAGCTTCAAGGAACAACTTGATCGCCAACATTCTCTTGTCAAAACTATATATAACTATACTCTACAGCAGCAGCCGTCGACTTTAAGCAGGAGGGCTGATTTACCTGCATTAATACATGTGGAAATGGCACTTTTTGAAAAGGGTTGTGGAGAAATTTAAAAAAGGTTTAAAAGACGTTGCTAGCCGTTCCGCCGATTAGTCTAGAATCAAAAACAGCCATTTCCACGGTTGGAATATTCTGCAATAAATTAAGACCACGGTCGATGATGAATGATGAAAGTGAATGATGATGACGAAACACTCAACGCTTTTACATGTTTTTAAGATACCGCTTCATGAAAAAATTATAATCTTAATTGTTATTTACGGTTAGGTAGATTGCCATTTATTTTACTTTTTCATTGTGTATCTACGTACACTACGTAGATACACAATGAAAAAGTTTTAGTTGTTAGTTCAATATTTAAAATACAAAGTATTTCGTTTAAAAATAACAATACTATATATGTTGCGAAAATCGCATTATGAATTTGACTTACAAAACGTGATTTTCGTT
The DNA here is from genome assembly GCA_947532085.1 of Elegia similella. Taxonomy (NCBI): domain Eukaryota; kingdom Metazoa; phylum Arthropoda; class Insecta; order Lepidoptera; family Pyralidae; genus Elegia; species Elegia similella. The sequence continues at coordinate 25,033,257 of OX383930.1, forward strand.
TCAATTTTATGTGATTATCAATGTGAGTAAAATGTGATTTTCAAAATCTGACCATACAGGTCCTATTTAAAACTTTTATATTTTAAGTACATAGCAGTTCAGCGGTTATTTTAAGACCTCTAATTCGACTGATTTTTCATGTGATAACTAAATATTTTACTTTGTTTTGTGTTCTATTCAAATTTATCGTAAATGTTAGTTAATTGTGAATTTCAAATAAACTAAACTAGAAATGATACAAAATTAAATAAAGCTTCGAAAAATTCGGATTATCCGGATTTTTGACCAACGAAATCCTTGAAATCCGGATTTGAAAAATATCCGGATTTTGCAATCCCTAATTTGGAGGCAACTTTGCAATTTTTTTTCTATCGAGAAAATTTAACGCAATCGTGTTTTTGAGTCATATAGTTACCAGAGTTAGTCCTGAACTTTGCTGCATTTTTATTTCAACTTGAGTATTTAATTATTATTGATATAACAGCTTCCGTGGTCCAGTGGTTAAGACGTTTGCTTGTTGACCCGGGGGTCGTGGGTTCGATTCCCACCGGAAGCATACTTTGTTTAGTTGTTTCCAGTTTGGTTAGGACATTGCAGGCTTGAATCACCTGATTGTCTGATAATAAAGATGATTCCGTGCTTCGGAAGGCACGTTAAGCCGGTGGTCCCGGCTGCCATCTGGTAGTCGTTAAAGGAACCACGTCAGAGGCCGAGAGGCGGTTTCGAAGAATTCTGACACCAGGGTTTGCATGGTCGATTGACTGTGACACCTACTCGAAATGATGATGATTGATATAACAGTCAATCATGCAAAGCAGTGTGAGGTAGTACGGGCCCTTAATACGCGCCTATACGAACGCATCCGAGTATAAATGTCATTCTGTAGTCTATGGTGCCGGTGTTTTCGTAAACAAGTTGAACAACCAAATGATGCTGCATTTTTATTTCAACTTGAGTATTTAATTATTATTGATATAACAGTCAATCATGCAAAGCAGTGTGAGGTAGTACGGGCCATTAATACGCGCCTATACGAACGCATCCGAGTAAAATGTCATTCTGTAGTCTATGGTGCCGGTGTTTTCGTAAACAAGTTGAACAACCAAATGATAAAGAGAAGACTGATTATGTGATGACGAGGTTAAATAATTTTCTTGAATTAAAACATAGTTAATGTATAGATTTTGTTTTATTATATCAAACAACAATAAAAAAAATTTTTTTAAAAAATATTCGCAAAAACATTCGCAGTAAATTCGCGAATGCGAATGCGAATGCGAATATGCAAAAATATGCGAATATCCGCGAATGCGAATGCGAATGCGAATATTCGTTACATCACTAATACATACATACTATCACGTCCTTTTCCCTTGCGGGGTAGACAGAACCTAGGCCTACAAGACCTAAGATTATTATGTTGTTCAATTTTCAATTATCGCTCGTACAAATCTCATCAAGATCGTACTAATCAAGATATTTAATGACAAAATTATAAAACATGTTCCCCTGGGAGAGTTATTCAGATTAATGTACTGGGAATATTTTTAACTTTTTCAGTGTATTGTTTGTCGTTGTAATCATGAAACGATTGTCTTCGCTGACGTCTGCAATGTGCGTCACAGCGTATCACAAAGACTTGGTTCCCAGAGCTGACTTGTTTTTGAAATTATTTCTTTGCTGGTGTGAGTTCAATGTAATAAGATTATTATTATCGGCTTTCAGTTTATAATAATTAACGAAAAGTTATACATGTTACGCAACCCTGGCCGCATTCCCTATTGTGATGGGTGACCGCATGTGGCATAAAAATATCTCGAACTCCTCCGTGCTTCGGAAGACACTTTAAGCCGTTAATACCGACTGTTGTCATCTTTGATGGCAGTCGTTAAGTTATGTCAGATACCTTTAGGCAGCTTCAAAAATCTGACATCAGTGTTGGCCACTTACACACACGAAAAACAAACAAACAAACCATACAAATGATCTTTTCGAAGAATAAGACTAAGTACGCATGTATTTACATTTTCTAGTATTAGGATCTCATTACTTTGTAAGCTTCGATCCAAATTTTATAGGAAAGTTAACTGTACTTACGGCAATCCATAAAATAATTTTATGCCACCGCCAGGTACTCGTATAGGTATATAACAATAAATTATTCAGCTTTCATTTCCAAAGCAATATAAAATTACATTCACAATCTATGCTCATTTTGGTTTATGGACGGGAATAAAGTCATGGCAGGTAATAGGTACTTATCTCATAAAAGTTCAAATATTTATAAAAGTGCATAATTAAAAAGGAAAGGTAGAGTGGTCTACGTAAATATAGGAATGAATAAACATACAAATTACTTACATTCATTAGGTATTTAAAAAACACGTCTTCACAGCAGCAGCAGCATGTAATAAACAATAGATCTGAAGTAGGTACTATTATTCAACGAGTGGATCACGAAACAAGCGATATTTTGTATAGAAAAAAATCGTACTTTTTTTTGAAAGTACTCTGTAGCTAGCTCCAAGTGAGCTTTCGCGACTTTACCGGGCGTTTAAGACGAGGGCAGAGTGCCATCATCATCATACCGTGTAGGTGACAAGGTCAATCAACCATGCGCACCCTGGTGTCAGAGTTCTTCGGAACCAGCCTCTCGGCCTCTGACGTGGTTCCTTTAACGACTATCGGATGGCAGCCGGGACCAACGGCTTAACGTGCCTTCCGAAGCACGAAATCATCTTTATTATCAGACAATCAGTTGATTCTACAATGCCCTAACCAAACTGGAAACAACTAAACAAAGTATGCTTAAGATTATTAATAATGACTACCTATATGCCCTGGAACATTTATAGTTAGTAAGAAATACCATTTATAACACTACTAGCTTTCGCCCGCGGCTCCGCCCGCGTCAATGTCGATCCCTCGGGAATAGTACTTGTTCCCGGGATAAAAGGTAGCCTATGTCCTTCTCCGCACTCCAGAGAACTTGTATGCAACATTTTATGATGATCGGTTCAGTAGTTACGACGTGAAAGCGTAACAAACAAACAAACTCACTTTCGCATTTATAATATTAGTAAGGATAAGGATTTAATAAACATTTTTCTGTAATAACTTCAAACCCGTCTCAACAAGTCCTTGGAATATTTTAATTGTGTTAGGTGCAGGTCTACGTCGTACGTCTACTGCCACACGTCAGCAACGACATCCGCGCCCATGTAACTTGAGGCTCTTATTTATACTCCTAATTTTACCCTCGAGGGCCAATTTTCACACCACTCATAGCATAATGATCATCATGTCATAATCACAGTAATTTTAAAATCTACTTTAACTATTAAAATATCAAAACGTGTGAATTTTTTTGAAAAAACGATTCCTTGTATGAAACTCTGTGGGCCAAGTTAATGTAAAGTTTTATTCGAAATTGAGTTACTATACTTTAAAACACCCAATCCTTAGATAATAGGAAATGAGATACCGTCAGTGCGTCACCGAATTTCGAGTCCTTTCCGTCATAAGGACGTAGAATCTGTTTGCCCTTAAGGGTCCATACTACCTCACACTGCTTTGCAAGATTGACTGTTATATCAATAATAATTAAATACTCAAGTTGAAATAAAAATGCAGCAAAGTTCAGGACTAACTCTGGTAACTATATGACTCAAAAACACGATTGCGTTAAATTTTCTCGATAGAAAAAAATTGCAAAGTTGCCTCCAAATCACGTCTAATTTACTCGGTATATAGCATTATTCACCAAATACATTGAAATTAACCTTGAAACTTTTGATTATTATTGCATTACAGATAAGGCAGCCATCATATGTTTTGCTTTTTCGAAAAACCCTTGAATATTCCTAAAAAACGAAAATATTTAAAGTAGCCAACGCGTTTAGACCATCCGCATTTGTATGGCCACGCCGCCTGGCATATGTCGGGCTCTTAATGAGAGAAGGACATACGAGTAATTATCATGATGTATGCGTAGAACCATGTAAGACATCAGTCTGCTAATATTAATGTAAAAGTTAATAACTTTTACATTAATATTATAGTAGCATCGGACTTAGTACTAATTATTAATGTAAAAGTTATTAACTTTTACACTGATATTAGTAGCATTGGATATCAGTCTTACATGGTTCTACGTGTACATCATGATAATTATGTCTTTCCCTCATTAAGGGCAAACAGAGCCTACATCCATAAGACTGAAAGGGTGAAAGGACTCGAAATACGGTGCCGCACTGACGGTACTTCATTTCCCATTTTGCTCATTTTGTACCCGGTCCTGAAATGGCGCCCTGGCGCGACGCAACGTGAGGGGAAGATCCGGCACTGTTCCCGTCGCTCGTTGAATCGGCTCCTTAGGTCTCTCACCCATTCTCTTGATTTCATTATATTGGTCTACATAGGGGCAATTGCCTTTTTCTCTTTACTTATTTACCAATTTGGCACATTCAACGTTTTTTCTCCCAGACCAGCATTTAACAAACCAATTCAAACCGTATAATATCACCATTTAATACCTACAGCGTAACTAATAAATTAACAAGCAGATTTATGATAACCCGCTCACAAATCTAGATTAGAGTCAATTTCTAGAAGGCTTCTGGAACAAAGCCTTCTGTATGAATGGGATCGTCTTTCCGGCCTGTCTGTCCGTTTGCATCGTTATAAGCCAGCCATTGTCTGCCGGCCTTGCCTTGCCTTTCACTGCCTCGGTTGAGAAATTACGCCCAAAAATTTAAACAGATTGCCGACAATATCTACAAATAAAAAGGTGATTTGAAACACGCCTGTAAAAAGTTGGCGCCAGGTTTAATTTAAGTAATGACTTTTAAATTTTTGTCTCCATTCGTTGATAAGGCTTATCGCGAATAAATATTGATAATTAAATCGGCGAAAGTAGTTATTGCTTAAAATTTTGCATGTTATTTGAATGACAGATACACGCAAAATAATTGAGTGTTAAATATTTTTTGCGTAGAAAGATAACATAAATGGCAATTTTTATCTATTTTATATAGCATGTTTACAATGCTTGGTATAATAATTAAATTGAAATTGTGATCATTTAGGTATATTGTTTTCACCACATATTTTCAAATTGAATAAACTAGCAACATTATAGAAGGGATAGTGGTTATTGCATAGATTTAAAAGAAAAATTGCGTCTCTCGGTTATTGCGAAAATCTGAGGAATCAGGAGAGGGAGAAAAGGAGGAGGCGATGCATTCGGCAAGCAAAGCATTACAATTTTGATTCCGTTTCTCACTTAATGCCCATCAACATGCTTAAAGTGGTATAAAGGGCTTAAAGACTTTGGCTCTGTCTACCCCGCAAGGGAAAAATACGTGATATTATGTATGTATGAGAGTAGTTACTTTGCTAATGAAGACTAACTTTTAGGGGACGATAGTAAGTGGAGTGAGGCTGTTACCAAAGAGTACGTACCCTGAAATGGGAAACGTAGTGTAAGGTGAGCGATACTAGGTGATAGACATTGAAAAATACTGCAAAGAACGAGAATGGCGAAGACAAAAGGAGATTGGACAAACTGCATTGTATAAGTTATAGATGGTGATAATAATAGTTGCTCACGAAATATCTCGAGCAGGCTTCATCATCATCAGGCCTTTTTAGTCTCCACTGCAGGAGCACGACCCTCTCTGTACTACTAGAGCCTATACTTGGCAGAGCAGCCAGAGGACTTGGCCTATCTTAATATATATAAATCTCGTGTCACAATGTTTGTCCTCAATGGACTCCTAAACCTCTTAACCGATTATAATAAAATTCGCACACCATGTGCAGTTCGATCCAACTTGAGAGATAGGATAGTTTTTAACTTATGGCGAAACGAAGTTCACCGGGGCAGCTAGTATACTATAATATACTCCGAACAAGCTTATATACTTCTTAATGTAAAACTTTATTTATTGAAACTTACCTATCTTTAAGTATCGACTTTAAAGATTTGATTTAGAGTTGCAAGTGTCTTTTGATTTGTCGTGTTGTGCATCTCGTATAGACTTTGTCATCTTATGAGCTATAAATTTTTATAAGACCAGCATATCTTTGTAGTACTCATGAAAATTAACAGTTATCACAAGCAAACAATACTTACGAGTATGTATGTCCCAGATCGACCCGGTATTGTTTGGCCAACACGGATCATATTTACTGGGCGGATCGAGCTTTGTTCGTTTTTTGCTGCCAGTTTTTACTGTTACTAACGAATTGTCACACATTATGTCATGCTTTTCTGATACTGTTAACGGTTATTGGTCGTCAAGGGGGCTGTGTCAATCGTCATCTTAACTAATATTATAAATGCGAAAGTGAGTTTATTTGTTACGCCTTCACGCACGCCATATCTACTGAACTGATCATCATGAAATTTTGCATTTCCATTGTCTGTACGGAGGACACAGTCAAAGACAATATACTGTATTATATTGACTTTGACACAGTGTAGATACATTTTATCTTGGGGAAAAGTACTGTTCCCGAAGGATCGATATAGACGCGGGCGAAGCCGCGGGTAAAATATAGTTTTCTGTTAAATTAGCCAATATTTAGTAAGCGAGAAAAATTACTCTACATTTTTGAAGTGAAAATTTCTTTAGTGGCGTTGTGCACTTTTTAGGATAGATAAAAAATGTTAAAGTCGCGCCAGGACACGTGATCTGAGACCGGCGTGGCGTAGGGGAGTAATATCCTCTCTCTTTCTACTGCGCGAAGTTTTCACTTCGTTGGCCACCCGGGGTGCAACCCGTTGTTTTTTATTAACATATTGTATAAGACAACATCGGCAGGTCAAAACTGTATCCGTTAAATATAACCATGGTAACTGGATGATATTCACTGATGGAGAGCTAGGTGTAGTCAAGTAAGACTTATAAAATTTAAAGGTCAATGTCGAAGATGACATTTGGTGACTTTAAAGATACAACTAAGATACAAGATACAACTCCCTTTGAATCATCATCACCTTAACTCATTGTCAGTTTCAGAAATCATAATGCACATCGATTCTTTTAGATCATCTCTATATCTTGTTGTTTTGTTATTGAGTTGCAATTGCTTGAAGGCCGGATTATGTCAGACGAAACACGTCAGCCTTTCGACGCCAGCCGAACCGGTTCTCAACCGATTTTGCACCACTTAACGATTTTTGTTTTATATCGATCTTGAATCGATGAATTAATCATCGTTTTATGGGACTTTCTCGGGTTGACAGCAGTGTTTATGTGGCTGTATCATTCCGCTTGTTGGACGGCAGAGTTACGAGAAGCATTGCGATTGCTGTTGTCCCTTTGAGACTTCTTTCAGATTATGATTTGGGTGAAAGCTGAGACGTGACATAAACAAAACATTCATTCTACGAGTCACAAGTTCACAACATGAAAAGATGCATCTTCTACATAGATTTAAAAAAAAATTGCGTCATCTTTTAAAAAATAACAAAGTTTTAGAAGGCAATACTGATAAACTTAATTGCAATTTCTAAAATTTTAAATTTTCGCTCTTGACAGCCAATATCTGCGGAATGGATTAAGCAACATTTACAGTTTCTTTTCAATGTAAGGCTAGTGACTAATTTGTTTATATTTATTAACTTATTTATAACATTTCATTTTTATATTATTTCATGTCATAATAAAGAGCTCAACCGTCTGAAACTAAAAGAAGTAAGTTCTACACTCGTAATGAAAAGGTCAAGTGTATCATCATCATCATCATCATCAGGTCCTTTTTAGTCTCCACTACAGGAGCACGACCCTCTCTGTACTACTAGGGACATACTTGACCAGAGCAGCCAGAGGACTTGGCCTACACTCTCCACGCTGGCCAGACGGGTTGGAGAGGTCTCACAGATGTTTATAAGCTTTGTTTAGCTTGTCAAGTGTATAGTTTACAATAATTATTTACACTGTGTACCAAACGATCTAACGTCTGGTCGACGAGATTATTGAAATCAGCCAAGGCCTTACTTAATTTTAATTTCACGCTGCTCGCCTGAAAGGCGTGCTTGTTAGCAAGTTCCTTGTGCATAATTTTTCGATAAATTTTATCAACTGTCTTCGCAAGAGAAGGAGGTTCTCAATTTGTTTGTGATTTTTCATGTGTGTTACGCTGTTACTCTGTTATTTATGAACCGATCAACAAAAATCTGTTTTATTTGGAAGGTTATGGTTTCAAAATGGTCCCGTTTAAATTTAATAGAAATCTTTACAGTATTATGGTTCAAGGCGGGTTTTGTTATCTGCAAAATTATCAATTAATATCTACTTATTAGAGAAACGTCACTAATTAGTATTAGTATGACTACCTATATGCAAAGTAGGTAGGTACAGATACTTGACAATTCTTTGTCACTTATAATTGATAAGGCTTCGTTATATTTTTGCGCCACAATGAAAATGATTCGCAGTTAAGTTGTAGCGTCTGTAAACGAAGTTATACACTTAGATACAGTATCACGACTTTATCCCTTACGTGGTAGACAAGAGACATAGATCAACATCAAAGGCCACTTTATAAAAAGTTGATAGGTCTTATAAATTGATATTTAGGTATATAGGATCATTAATAAATATCAATAAACAGAGACAGGTTTCGGCTTAGTTTGGAGCCTCCAGGTCTCCCACCCCACAAGTTATATTAGTTAAATTTCCAATTGTTATATATATATATAGTTTGTTGTAACTTGGGGAGTGAAATAAGGAGAATTTGTATTGTATAATAAATATACAAGATGGTCATACAATAGTACAATAATATAAAAGAGTCCACTATATAATGAGTTTTAATGTTGTATCATTTCAAAATTATCATCTCAAATAAACTTATTTATGCACTATTATGTTATGTACAGCTTTCTGTCTACTCAATTCATCAGCAATGGCTGTGCGCGATTATTAATCATGACTTGTAAGAAGTTATTTTAGTTACATATTAATTTCTATCACGCAGTCAACAAGCTCACAAAAATAATTTGCACACAACTTGACACATGTGTTAATTGTGTGAATAATTTTTTTTCATTATTTTGTGGGTACAAAAACACAAATGAGTAGGTAAGCAGCCACAAAAACAGCTAATGGGAGACTAATCAAGATGTAAATTGTCTTATTACATGTTTTTTACTACGGCTTAAGTTTGAGTGACATTTGCCACAACAGGCGTTATTATGATCCGTAATTATGTAATTTTGTTTTTTATTACTAAAGGCCAGAAAAAAAGATCTAGGTTTGTCAGTGCTAAATGTAGTGTGTTTAATTTGCTTTTTATTTCCGACAAAGAACTGTTTTTTTCTTGTTAATATAATACATTGAATGTGTTTATTTATTTATTTGCTTACCTATTTACCATACATAGCTAGCCAGAATTCTAATAATTTATAAAAATAGGAAAATCCTAAAGAATAGGTAGGTAACTATAATTTTACTAATGTTTCATAGATACATACATACTATCACGTCTTTTCCCTTTCGGGTAGGTAGAGCCTGGGTCTTTAGGACCTTAAAGCAACGTTTAGCTTTTTGGTGGGCGTTAGGTGAAAAACGGAACCAAAATAGTAATGGGTTGCTAGCAGCCTCGCCTACTAACTTGATTCGTCAGATTTTCGCCCATTCCCTCGATCTGCGCGGGATGAGAAGCAGCTGGTACATTCTAGGTTTTTTCTTTTCTCCCAGACCAGCATGGAAGATCAATGTATCGACTGATAAAACTTAATAAAACGCTATTTAAGTTTTAATTGTGAGACGGAAATAGGATCAATTGTTCCTTGGAATCGAACCGAGCACAACCTTCAACCTTCGTGGGCACAAGGTGAATGTCTGGCTGAAACCGAACCCAAAGCTAACTCATCTTCGCACTTGACCGGTCAGAGACAATGAACTTTTTTAGGGTTCCATACCCAAAGAATGCCGATGGAACCAATTACTAAGCCCCGATGACCGTCTGTCCTCATGCTATATATATCTTCCTCATGCTATATGCATAGCTATACCTCATGAGCAATAATAGCAGACCGTTGCAGAGAGGGATTAACAGTAATCGTCCTAGGCATCTCACCACCTGTGCTCTGTATAATTGCTGTGATGTGCGCTTCTACTAACAGATTAACAGAATTTAACATTATGTCAATTTTGTGACTTAGTTTTCAAATCTCGCGCCCCCAAGCGATCACTAACAATATTAACTTATATTAGCCGCTATCATAACATAACTCATAAAAATAGGAGACATATAATTTAAATTAAATAAATAAATATATATGGACAAATCATACAGATTGAGCTAGCCCCAAAGTACCTAAGTTCGAGACTTCTGTTACGGGATACAATATTTTATAACAAATACATATATAGATTAACATCCAAGACCCAGGCCGATTTGAAAAAGATCATTTTTCATCTTGACCTGACCGGAGATAGAACCCGGGGACTCTCGTGTCGCAGGCTGGCGTGTTAACCACTGCGCCACAGAGCTCGCCACTTCAAATTTTTATCGCGTTTATTTCATTATTTTTACACCTCCGCTCGCGTCAATGTCGATCCCTCGGGAATAGTATCTTATTCCGTGATGAAAGGTACCCTATGTCTTTCTCCGTACTCCAAAGTTCATGTATGTAAAATTTCATGATGATCGGTTCAGTAGTTACGGCGTGAAAGTATTACAAATAAAGAATCTCACTTTCACATTAAGTATTTTATTTAAATGAGTAACAATTGCGAAAACATCAGGTAGTTACCAGACATGTTTTGTTCGACGCTAAACGATGATCTTAGTCTCTGTCTACCCTGTAAAAAATTCAGACGTGATTACTATTAATCACGTCTGAATGAATATAATAAAATACGTAATAAGGTACCTGGTATCTATATACCAGGTACCTTATTACGTATTTTGCTCGACACAGAACTCTTCGTGTGCGGGTCCCACTCGCACTAGCCCTTTTTTATTGCAATCAGAGCAAGGACATTTTGAGCTGTCTCAGCTGGCGTAATTACCGCGTGGTTAAAAATAAGCTGTAGTTAAAACTCTTGTTCGACCTTTTTTGTCTCGTGTTAACTTGGGTTTTGTCAATTGTAGTTCACATGCCTGAGGCAATGCAAACAATGTCTAAGGTAACTTTATGCTGAATAATCTTTCTTGTCAAGCAATTTGCCTAGCCAACATATTAATATATTAATGTTTATTAACTGACTTAAAAAAGGTTGTTAACCGACTTAAAAAAGGATTGTTAAGCAACTTAAAAAAGGTTATCAATTGGGCTTGAAAATATCTCGAGCTCCTACATGCTTCAGAAAGCACGTTAAGCCGCTGGTCTCGGGTGATGGTAGTCGTTAAGCTATGATATAAAACTTTAGACAACTTGAAATTTAACATCGGAAATTGGTCACTTACACACACGAAAAGTCAACAAATTTCAGATAACGATGACCAGACCATGTTGCACCTCCTTTCGTGCCCTCTGTGCCCCACCAGCTGCACCAAAGAGTACACACATGTACACTGCATCCGAGAATGGTGTCAGAGTCGCCATATACTGGAGAGACAAAATCTAATCCCTAGAGCCATCGACACGAAAAAAAGAAGAACAAATTTCAAGTTGTTTAAAATTATGTCAATGTAAAGCACTTCCGTGTTCCGGTAGGCACGTTAAGCCGTTGGCCAGACGTCTTCAGAAGATAGCAGTCGTTAAGCTATGGCAGATGGCTTTGGGCAGGTTGAAAAAATCTAGCAAAACTGATGTTAGCCATTTACCCAAACGAAAAACAAACAAATATCTACCTACATCTGACTCACTGACTTATATTATATCAACGCACAGCCGACTACTCTACCTAGAAACTTAAAATTTGGTACAGGTTCCTTTTATGATGTAAGTGAGCACTAAGAAAAGATTTTTATAAATTCAACCCCTAAGGGGGTGAAATAGGGGGTGAAGTTTATATGGAACGCACACAGTTTATATGAAGTCGCGGGCAAAATCTAGTCTAAATATATTTCGCAAGATTTGAAATTACCAAGAGCAGAATGCTACAGAGAAGTCTGAAATCTACTTCAGAAACACTAGCACAAAAACATCATTCATCACCATTTAGCACCACCTATTGTAATTTATTTGCAAATCACAGATCGGACTGGCAAAACGTGCTAAATTCGTTTAGAATCGTATCAATTTGTGTCGGTCGGTGTTTGATCATGATTTTCAAGCCGAACCGGTCGGTTGAGGTTAAGCTCCGATCTGCCGCTAGACGGCGGATAAGTATATAGTATTTATTTCCTTGCAAACATTGCATAAACAAATACAACTTTAAAACTATTAATAATATATAACTTAACTAAATATTTATTAAGTTAAGTTTATTAATTAGTACTTAACTAAAAATAAAATTAAATGACGTAAAAATTCGACCCCAAATCGCTGCGGTCGCAGGGTAGAGCTGGCGGCAAACCCCCGAGGCTGACGGCATTTCCCCGTTGAATGGTCAGGATCAACCTTTGGCCGAAATGCGCGCACGCCCTTGGATCCCCTGAGGCGTCGATGAGGCGCGCAGAATCTGCTTGAACCACTGACGGGCTTCCGCACCCCAAGGCCCCAAGGTCTTTACGGCAAAAGGCGCAAGCCAAACTGTTCAATTGCCTGATAAGTGCCGATATGGTAGCTAACCTGATAACAACGCTTATTCGTTTATTTTCACACGGAGTTTACCATTAAACCTTATTACTTATTCGTAGCAGTAGATACATTTAAAATTCTTACATTACCCACTATCTGACTGTATTTTGTATTTGAAATAAAAATACTTTAAGTTTTTATCTCAAATTTTATCTTTTAAATACAAGGCTTTAAAAGTCTTTGATATATAATATATGCGATAGTCTTTTATAATTTGGCATGTATTTTGCCAATCCCTGCCTACAAGTACAATTTCTAAACTTAGACCTTTGCTGTCATCATAAATTACCGTCAAGTTCTTATGGCAATAAAAGATAACAAATCAGCATAAACAAACAACCAATTGGCTTTTTCCCACATTCGGAATATAATGAGAGCAATTGTGGTAATAGCGGAAAGCCTTCTACGGTGAGGTCGGTCCGCGGAAAACGCTCATTGATATGACATAACGATTAGCCGTGACTTTGCCGCACACACGATTTAGAAAAAGGTTTGAAATTCTTGACTTTTTTTCGTAGCCTATTGATATACTCTTAACACTTTGACGGACACTGAACGAGACACAATACAAGTTTTATTGTAATGTATGCTATATCAGTTCACGGTCCAGGAAAGAGTTAATAAATTATGAAATAAACAAAAATAGCATTGTGAATGCAAAATAAAAGCACTTATAAAAATATAGCCTATTGATGTTGTTCCCGCTGGGCAAAGGCCTCCCCCTGGGTTTTCCACTCATCCCTACCTATCCTTCGCTACTTCTGGCTATCTTTGACTTATTTACCTATATTCCCTGGGTGGTGCAGGGGGCCGCTACAGTAAAACTGTATTGGTTTCAGGAATCGTAGTTTTTGGGCAAGCAGGTGATTAGCCGTGATTAGCACTGTGTCCTAGTCTGCTGGCGGGGCTGCCACCTCAGAGTTCGCAGACGCACTCGGTTTGGTTCACGTATCATCCCTAGTGAAAGGGTTCTGTTAGGCGTAGAACACTTGCACTATGCCCTGCATCCTTGGCAACTACAGTGCTAGAAGGCGGTAACGCGGTGGCGTGGCTGTAGCCTGTCCCAGGGTAGACGACGGGGACGTGGATGGCTCGGACTGGCTGAGGTTCTGCTCTAGTAGGTGTTCCGCCATTAGATACTCGATATTTTGTACAGATACTTGACTCACTAATCAGGCTCTCACCAAGATCAGACCTCAACTTCCCACCCCTGAGATATTAACAACATGAAATAAAGCGGTGGCGATTGGACACGTTTTTGCTTAAAGAAGATCAAGAGTTGTCTGGAAGTGAAAAGTTGGCCATTCCAAGCAAACGCTTGGCATCAATCACACAACGCAAGAAGTAGCCTTATCTTTGGACGTAGAGAACATGCTTTATCTCATACGTCATTTATTTTGATGCGCTCTTTTTAAATTAAGAGATATTAACAGATAAAGACATAGCATTGTGAATGCAAAATAAACACTTATAAATAAATTGCATGTAGATTTTGAAAAATATGTCCATTACGTTACATAAGCTCCCAATTAATAAAGTGTGATAAGCTAATTTTTAAATTGATAGTGGTACGTTAAGTTTGGTAAAAAGTTGGTTGTGCAAGTCCATTTTAAATGTATAATGAATTTAAAAAACAATATTATTTTTATTATATATATATTATTTAGGTTAGCAAAAACGGTGATGTGATCACGTAAAACTCTCTCTCAATTGAGTGGTGCTTTCTCAGGTGGGTCGGCGCCCGGGGTCCGCTATTACATCCGGCCGCCTGCTTGACGTCAACCCTTCATGGGTAAATGACGGAATCTCTAAATTGATATGACAAAACCTGAGACCATGACTTTAATGCCCTCACGATTTTCATACGTGCGGAATATTCTTTATTGTTTTGTTTTTGTTTAATCTTTAAAGTATTTAGATTTTTAAACACATCTGGTTTTTTATGACATTTATTTGTAACTAACTTCTTTGGTAGGTTGTTAGTGAAGTTCTAATTTGACTTTAAATAAGTTCTTTACTTAATGTCATCAATTTATTCAGAAATACTCAGTACCCATACGTAGTATTTTTTCCTCTTGTCAGTTTCATCATTCAAATGTGTGATCAATTCACGACAACACGTGGTGAATAAAAATGCGAAGGTTGTTATTATCAAAATAGGTCACGGGAAATCTCACGACGTTTTTCAACACACCTGTCAGGAAACATAACAAGTTGACAGTCCCATCACTATACAAGAATGTGTATGTACTAAGACTCATCCTAACTTATTTAAACAAAAGGAAAATGTTGTGTACGTAATCAATAATACTAGTGGACCGGGGGCCGGTGGAAGGATTTCCTATCTCATAAGATATACGAATGAGACATTATTTAGTGAAGTAAGTGCTTTGTAAGTCGGGCCTATGTCAACTACACATGGGCCACTTCCACTCCGTTATCTGGAAGAGACTTGGACGCTTACCTAGTTGTGCGCCGAATCAGAATTGAACAAAGAGCATCTACTTCAAGATCGAGTCCTTAACATTGAGGTCCGAAAGAGAACAAAGGTTCAAGATGCTGGAGAGCGTGTTATGGAACTGAAGTGGAGTTGATGATAGATGATAGGTGAAGTAACATGTTGACAGAATGGTGGCCCATAAATGGCAAAGCGATGCATAGGTCGTCCAAGAGCGTTGTGGGTCGAAGATATTAGAAATATCGCGGGTCGAAACTGGATTGACACAAGATAGAGATGGATGGCGTGCATTGAGAGAGGCCTATACGACGAAAGCTCACTTGGAGCTAGCTACATAGTCATTTCAAAAAAAGAAAATTGCTGAGAAGAAAAAAGTTACTTCACCTCTTTAGTGCGATTTTACTTTACATAACCGCATCATTTTTAACCAACTTCAAAAAAAAGGAAGAGGTTACGAGTATCAATTCCTTTGGTTATTATTTTTTATTTCTTTGTTTGCTACCTCAGAATTCCTACATTTATGAACCAATTTTATAAACGCTTTTTTGTTTATTGTTTATTATTACCTACAGATTAACAGTTTTACACCAAATCATCTGCATGCTAGTCAGTCATAATGTAACGCTTCATAATTAATAGATACATTACAACAAAAGGTAAATAAAAACAAAAAATACAATTCTTTGCAAATGTCAAAAAGATGGGTTTGAAAGGGTATGCTTACAATCGATTCAGTAGTTTGATTGAAGTCGATTTTTTCTTCTTTAAGTCCGTTTCTTTGGCAGTCCATGGTTCTGTGAGTTCTGAAATCTGTGTATCATCAGCAGGAAACATTCACATCACCATGTGAATGACTATTGAAGTTTATTATTGCATTGGTGGGTTAGTAAGTTGTTTTGGGAAATACCGATTGCGTGCCATTTGTTTCCTAAATTAATATTATTACAGGTTCAATTGTTTTGGTTTCGATGTTTGTTGTAATCCAAAAGTGTGGGATTTGGGATGGGGGTTAATCCAACAGATTGTTTGTTAACAATTATTTTCATAACAAAACCTTGCTAATTTTGTATTACATACAACATGATCGAAGATTACACAGAGTGAATACAATATCTAAGTTTAGGTATACTTAATTCAAAGCTCTAATACTTACTCTATGGTATTTTAGGTATATGTAGGCATTATATCATCATATGATGGGAGACAAATGCCTAATCAAACATTTAGTAAAAAAAAAATAGGTAAGACATAAATCATTCTTACTGCTAACGCTGAATGTTACTGTAGGAAAGGTTGAGCAACGTTAAAAAGAAAAATATAAAAACGGGTCTTTCGGCCAAAATAAATTTGCGATAGATAAGACATAACAATAATTATGTAAATGATATTATTTTTGAGCATTTCGCATGACGGTTGCACCGATTTTCTATTGACAAATATAAATAAAAAAATGGAATAAGTACCTACCTGCCATCTAATTTAAGCCGTTAGATACTAAGTACAATAAAGGCTCATGTATCTAAATATACCACAGCTAATCAACCCGAATTACCTATCATTTACACCGTGATATATAGATGGTTCATCCAGGAAAAGCAAGATGAAAGGTACCCATTCATTATTTGTTGTAATAAGTTTTCATCACGATAAATAATCTATTGCTCTTCTATATATTTTTCGCGGTTGTGTTTACGCACCAATGAGAAAAATAAACCTACAAATTAAATTGGTTGCAGTAGCAATAATCTAGGTAACTAACAAACACTCCGAAATAAAGTCATCGAAAACAAACATTACCTACATTGTTTACCGCACTGATGTGGGTGCGAGAGGCCTCACTGCAAAATCCTTGGCCAAAAAAGATTCTGCTAATAAAACCAAATTAACATCGTAACATCTGCCAGGGTACTACACCTTGCGAATTGTCGTAATAAAATTGATTTTTGACGTGATAACGTCTAATAAATCGATGAACACCAGCTGCACGCACTAAAAACTGTCGCGTTCCGTGTGCAAACAAGAGCGCGGTACTAGCGATATAGAGGCTCCATCGGCCTAAGCGTTCGGCGTATGACGCATATATCTCTCTTCCACTGTTATCACGTAAATTATCGTCCGTAAACAGACTTTACAGACAAACATTTTTTTTTGTTAAAACACCATCTTATCTCAATGATGGGAAGCCTAAGCAGCAAATTTTGGCAGGACTGCAAAATATTGTTTAGGCTTAACACCCGCCTTCCCCCACGCCTACGGAATCGCACATCACAAGTCAAAAAAGGTTGGCGGCATTAATCAAATAGCCAAGGGGGGTAAATGATATTTCTATGCATGCACGTAATCGCGGCCCATCCCCGAACCCACTTTGGCTCCGATAGCCACAGGAAACCAACTATCCGACCCCATCGCACTTGCCACCGGAACAAAGTGGGTAGCGTAGGATTAGCTCCGAGTACTGGTGATCGCCCGGCGGTCCCGGGTGACTTGCACTCAGGATAGGCCCTTCTGGCAACATAGCTTAGCCCATAAGGCAAAAGATGAGAGTTGCTGCTCTCCAAAGGTTTTTGCCATAGATTCTCAGATTAGGCCTTCAGGCTATGCATGCACGTAATCGCGGCCGCGGCCCATCAGGCAATATGAGAGTTTGCTATCTCTCCAAGCCTTGCGCACACAGGCAACGCCCAAAGCCGAGGCTCCGTCCCTCCTGGGGGCCCTTTGGTGATGTTATCCATATAAGCTGAGGGCACTCTGCCCTCGCCTCAAACGCCCAGTGAAATAGCGAAAGCTCACCCGGAACTAGCTAAAATAATCATATTTTTTTTTTGCTATCACATAGAGCTAGAACATGTAGAGGCATGAAATGCAGAGATATTTTTAATCATAAAAGATGGCTATGCCAAGAAATAGCAATTACATGTATTTGTAAATCGGTACGTAATCTAAAGATATTCAGTTTCTAAAACGGCTTATTAGGACTAATAAGTATTCAAGAAGTAATAAAAACTGATTAAGTTAATTTAGTCGACTCTCTTATGTCATAAACACAGAAAATCTTACCAAACGAAGTCTAGAGCCGATAAAATCGCATAAACAACTTATTTTTTGCGATAGCCTTACCTCGAGGAACAGGTTTCGTGGATTTGGGCAGTGCCACCTAGTTTTTAACTTCAAGTTCAGTGCACACGATGGTGGCCGGCTAAGGCTTGTAGTGGGCGTATGTCGAGATCGGTCAAAGGCTTTATAAATGGTTTCTTTTAGTAAGTGTGAGCGAATATTTACATCTTGCTATTTCGAAGTAATCTTTGCATATGGAGATATGTGTATGTGGATGAGAACATTCAATTTTGTCGGTGTACTTGCTCTTTCTGGCTATCTTATAATTATTCAAAATCTGTTGTTTAAAATATAGTCTTGTAGCGTAGCAATATGTTTATAATGATATATTTTATTAATTAACTTGACTATTTTATTATATTTATGTTGAAATAGTAATTAGAAGATACTTACAGTCACCAAAAACCGAGAGAGTAACTTTAGTTACTCTCTCGGTTTTTGGTGACTGTAAGTCTGGTGACTGTAAGTAATCTTTCTAATTTACGTACTTACTGTAAGTACGTAAATTAGAAAGATGAGAAGATACTTAAATTAATCTTTAACCAAGTTATATTATGTTAACAATAATTTAAAAAAATGTGTTGAGACTGTGAATTTCGTGCCTATATATTCACTGTAAGCCTTACGTATTTTTTATCTGTACTTTAAGTAAGTACATCTACAGTGCTACACGGATAACACAAGAAGCCTTTTTTAAAAAGGTCAACACAAAAAAACCAGGAAAAGCCGGTTGTCTGGTAAAGTAAAAAGGTTAGATGAAACCTTTATCCTCCATTAAGTCACGTGCGGGAAAACCTCCAAGTCTGGCCGCAAAGAAAAAGGTATATTGTTTCGTTTTTATTTCTTCCCCGGCAAGAGACAAGTTCGAAATAACCTTCGTCGAGAGTATAGTAGATATCTGTTTCTCGTTAAAACTTTTGAAGGTTTTGTTTTAATGCGAGCCTATACAAAGTATAACTGAAATCGTGCTTTTAAAATTTTCCATTCGAGATAACGAAAGATTGATGTTCTTCAGCAATCCCTCGGTGCTTTGTTTTCGCAACCCCTTTTTTCGACACTGCCGACTTGTTTTGTAAGAAAACGAGAATAATAGTAGTCCGCACTTAAGGCGCGATTTGTCAAACACTATAATATTTTTTATGCAAAGTGAATAATGAGTCTTTATGAAACTTCGCCGCAATCTTGCGCGTAGTAAGTTATACGTACCTTCTCAATAGCTATCTAAATCTCAAATATTTCTACAGTTTGACGTGATAACGTCTTATAAATCGATGAACGCTGGCTGCACGCACAAAAAAGTGTCACGTTCCGTGTGCAAGCGAGCGCGCGGAACAAGCGATAGAGAGGTACGATCGGCCTAAGCGTTCGGCTTGCGACGCAAATGCTTTTAAATGTTAATATCTTAAAGTAGTAATAAAACGGTGTTACAATTCTTACAATATTATTAGTTAAGAATATAGTACCCTTAAATATAGGTACTTATGCATTTCCTAGTGCAAACGTCACCATTCCATATTAAAGTTATTTTAACATAGGTGCTAAAAGACCCCATTATTATAGACATGTTTATTAGACACTTACACGAATTTAACAAATTATCCATAGCTCTCAACTCAATGCTAAATACTTCGTACAACTTGCATATACATATCTTTTAGTCTCAGTGCTGGTTGCAGAAGTTTCTGATGACATATCTATAGTAAGAGAGACTAAACATTTGTTTTTCAAGAGCAGTTATTGCATCTTTTCTCATATCAACACTTTTTGACCAAGTTACATCTTGTATTATTTACTTGTCAATTGCTGGATCATCCTGTATACAAAAAGTATTTGCCTGTTAAATACTTGCATATATGATCTCTTATTTGTATATCAGGCTAGGTATAAGCCGTTTGAGATTTTATATATAAGGGAACTGGGCGTATCATAACATTTTTCATCGACCTTGTTGAGTTTTTGCCTTTGATGACTAATTTCAGCATCACTCAGCAAATTTTCCGGAAATAAGCCGCTTGGTACTCTTCCGGCTTATGGCTCTGGAAAATTCAAATATTTATAACTGAAGTAGGGGCATTCAAAGTTGACGCATTTCTATTAGGAAATGTAGAAGTGTAATGTCTGGCGGTTGAAGCTCGTAAGCTTTAGTGTCGATTACTCAAATGGATATAACATCCAATGTAGACCAAAACGCAGACAATAACTCTAGAATGGCTACTTTCACTGCTCAGTCTACACAAAAGCTGCAAGGCGTATTTACGGTTATCCCCTTTTATTAAACCGCATGACGTCGCCCACACAGGAGCCTAACAAATAATTACATCTGTTGCTTACCGACGGCTTACACGACTGGCTTGGCTTATGTCTGGCTGGTCGTGGGTAAGTTTTATTGGAGCAAATGAAAGTCAGTACTATAGGCGTCAATATAATACTAACATAGAGTAGGAGTATATTAATGTCAAACTATTAAAATGAGTTTTACCGGTATTTTTTTTCAATACCTGCATTAAAAAATCTACATTTATGAGTGATAGTACTAAAAATGTTAAAAAGAAAACTGCACCTTAAATCAAATTAATTGTATTACACAACATCCAGTGATTTCGTTGTCCATTTTAACTACTTACTGGCTCTAATAAATACTCTAACAATAAAATAATGAGAAAAAGAAGAAAATTTGTTTGATAAAGTAGCATAACAAATATAGGACAGGAGAGAATACAAAGCAAAAAATATGTTAGATCAAAGGAAAGAGAGCATAATGAAGAAGATCGATTTATAGCCGAATTATACAGTAATACAAAAATGAAATAAAAATTGCTGTAGAGGTATTGAAAGAGAAAACTACAGAAGAAGCGCTCGTCTCATCATCTTAGAATAAAAATTGAGTAAAGTTAAAATCCTCATCGGTAGGTAGATGTAGTATGGCCAGTATCACTCCGCTGTAGATGTCAATCCGTCACAGATTATAAAATAAAATATGCAGGGCAGCACACGTGTGGACCAGCTCCGTGGAATACTAATAACTGTAAATACGCACAAAAAATAACACAGGATTTTTTATTCGACATGAACATGTCAACGGATTTCAATTCCAATTATTCTAATCGTTTTAGGATTAAGTTTAATAGAATGAAGAGATTGTAATCATAATTTTACTTCACGATCACGAGTAAGTATTTTACAAGCTTTTACATAATTAGTTTCACCTGTCCCGATGTTTGTCTGTAGTCAATTCTTGTAAGTTAAATTTGATCCACTTCCCGGTACCGATTGAGCTGAAATTTTGCATGTATGTTTAAATCGATTACAATACAATATTATGGAATCGTTGCGCTGGTCTGATAATGGAGTCAGAAGGTGGCTATCGGAACAATTAAACTAAACAAGAACACCAATCGTGTTTGGATTCATTTGATTGTGTGGATTTGTTTATAATAAAAGTCACAAAATATTTATTTTTGCAAACAAACTTGTTTACTTTACGATTAGGGTATGTATTTTTTTAAATTTAAAGATATCTGGAGTTGTACTTAAATTAAAAACAATTGTTAACTCGTTCGCTGACACTGAACCAGACACAAAAGAAATAACAATAGAATTACGTCTACAGGCGGGCAGTGTCCGCGAAAGTGTTAAAGTAATTGCTTTTGTTTGACTTAAAATGCACTTCCTTTTGTAAACCACGATATGAATGGAGATGTAGTTGCAAACTTAAATATATTTTTAAAGTTACTTTAAATCTGTTCGGTTGTTACGTAAATATTCATTTCCATTAATTATAATATATAATTAATTATTATATTTTAGCCTATGCTACCCCACCGTAGGGCACAGACCTCCCTTTCATCATTTTCAATTACAAAGTAACGGCGGGTGAAAAGTAATTTATATATTTTTTACAGTATGTGTTTTTAAATAAATATACACGTACAAATCACACAGATTGAGCTAGCTCCAAAGTAAGTTCGAGACTTGTGTTATGGGATACTAACTCAACGATACTATATTTTATAATAACAAATACATATTAGATAAACATCCAAGACCCAGGCCAATCTGAAAAAGATCATTTTCCATCTTGACCTGACCGGGGATCGAACCCGGGGCCCTCGTGTCGCTGGCTGGCGTGGCTCGTCAAATATACTTAGAGAACTATAGATACACATTTGTAAA
The DNA here is from genome assembly GCA_947532085.1 of Elegia similella. Taxonomy (NCBI): domain Eukaryota; kingdom Metazoa; phylum Arthropoda; class Insecta; order Lepidoptera; family Pyralidae; genus Elegia; species Elegia similella. The sequence continues at coordinate 25,055,708 of OX383930.1, forward strand.
GGATAAACGAAATTTACATATGGCTAAACTTATTTCATCATAAATACCATAGCTGTAATACTTATTTAAAAAATTGTTACAACTGGGCTACCATTCTCTATTTTCTTCAAACTTTTTTATATCAGATCGCTAATTTTGCTTGAAATTATAAGAACAAAAATGTATAATATGACTTTATAATGCAGTCTGCTCGGCAGCCGTGAAATTACGTCTATTTTTTGCAAGAGGAAAATAATTTGCAACCGTAAAAGTCTTTCTTGATAACTTACGCTTTATTTTATTGTAAATCTGTATATATTTTAAAAGCGAATCAAAAAATTCTTTTATATTTGAAAATTATATTTTCTTCTTGAAAATAGCCTTTGTACGGTCAGGGACAGAGATACCTGACCAGGCCCTCTACCTTTACCTTTTCGATTTACCTTTTCGAATTTTCTTTTAAACTATAAAATATAATAATAACGTGAAAATGTATAACAGAAAGATTTTTATGAAGTTTTTATGTTAATTTTATTTATAGTGTAGGAGAAAATTCAAGAGAGATTGAGCTCTCTACCTATATTTTGAATTTTTAAACTATAAATAATAATAACATGAAAATGTATACAAAAAGATTTTTATAAAGTTTTTATGTTAATATTATTTATGGTTTAGGAGAATATTCAAGAGAGTGAGTAGAGGGCCTGGTCAGGTATCTCTGTCCCTGACTGTACGTATAAATCAAGCCAAACCTCACCCATTAAAGTAGCGCCTATCCTTATCTTTACTAATATTAAAAATGCGAAAGTGAGTTTATTTGTTTGTTTGTTACGCTTTCACGCCGTAACTACTGAACCGATCATCATGAAATTTTGCATACAAGTTCTCTGGAGTGCGGAGAAGGACATAGGCTACCTTTTATCCCGGGAAAATGTACTATTGAGGGGTCGACATTGACGCGGGCGGAGCCGCGGGCGAAAGCTAGTTTTTTTATAATTCTGAAAATGAATACTCAATGTGTGGTAGCGTACTTTGTTATATTTTTATCATACCTCATTAAGTTTAAAAAGGTAGGTTAAAGGTATTCAGTTTCACACGAGTCACCTTTATAGCTACCGTGCAGAAATTTGAGACAACAATCAAAGCCATCTTGCTTCTCGATTATATAACCCTTCCGCCACTTTTGAAGGCTTTGTCACAATGACAGAGGATTCTGTATTCTATTACAGCAAAATAAGAGTTCATTTTCTATATTATCGATATGCAATGTCGTGAGTCAAGAGAACTGAAAGAAATAAGTCAGTGCCGCCGCGTCGAAAATGCGTAGAATTTATTATTGCTATTTAATCTATAAGTATAATTGAATCTTGCAGAAAATACTTACATATATTATATTTTTGAAGTGAAATCTTATTTACGGCATTGTGCACTTTTTGGGATGAGTAAAAATGTTAAACTGTCATCAGAACACGTGACCTGATCGAAAATTAGTAAGACGGGCACGTGGCCTGAGACCGCCGGCGCGGCGTAGGAGAGTAAGTAATATCTTTCTTCCGCGCGGAGTTTTCACTTCGGCCGGCACTTCCGGAGTGCAACCCGAAATTATTTTACTTCGCACGTATTACAATTTGTTAGACAGCAATGCATGCATCTTAGTAGATACGAAGTTGATATTTCGAGCGAAGAAAACAAATGAGCCTTCCTCTTTTAGCGGAAAGCTTTTTGAGAGTTTTTTATCTATCGATTTTTTCTCCAGGAGGTCCGGAATCCACCAATCATAAAAATTATGATGAAACATGCATGACTGATGAATTTTGACAGTTGTTGTCAAAAATACCTCTCATCACAGTGCAGCCACCAGAGAAAAAATTTTCAAAAACCTGCACCACGCGTGCTGGTAAAAATAACTACTACATTATAATTTTGGATCCCTAAACTTTCTTGCTTATGTCTAAAACTTTAAATTATAATAAGGAACGATTACATGTAATAACAGTATTTTATATATTTACCACATATCTGTTACAATTACATAAAAAAATACAGCACGGACAATAGTTTATATATACAGGTTTAATTAAAATATATTTAATTACAAGTGTATAGTATACGGCAGCGCTGTCTTGTCAAAACGTATTTATCAATTTCAATACAAAATGTCAGTATACGATAAGAATTCGACTTGCTAAATTTCCCACCTTGCCTTGCCTTGCCTTTCCCACGAAACAGTCGTAAGAAGTACGGAAGTACACTCGTAAGAAGACGTATCGCATTCTTCCATTTCTGTATAATCCATATACATTTATGTAGATATATTATACTTATGATATATTCTCAAGCAGCTTTCTCATTCACAATGCCATGTCTTACCGAATAAGTATCTTAGTATTCGACAGCTCCGTGGCGCAGTGGTTAACACGCCAGCCTGCGACACGGAGTGCCCGGGTTCGATCCCCGGCCAGGTCAAGATGGAAAATGATCTTTTTCAGATTGGCCTGGGTCTTGGATGTTTATCTATATATGTATTTGTTATAAAATATAGTATCGTTGAGTTTGTATCCTATAACACAAGTCTCGAACTTACCTTGGGGCTAGCTCAATCTGTGTGATTTGTCCGTATATATTTATTATTATTTATTTATCTATCCAATCAAAGCATGCATCTTCAGATTTCCTCGCGAATAATAGCGACGGACCGTAGATTAGTGCGACCGGTAATGTTTAGTAAATCGACGTCGAATACGGAAGATGATTGTGCAAAATTTCCATAAATAACTATACTCTCACTTTAGTCAATGCATAATAAGCTCTTGAGTATTTATTAAGGAGAACCCAGTGGCTGTATATCGTAAGAACGGTAACATCGAACTAGTTATCATTAATTTCAAAGGAATTAATTGATTTTTTTGAGAGCATACCTAGTGATTTTTTTTACTAGGTATGCTCTCAAATAAATTCCTTATTTAATACCTTCGACCTGTGTGGAAAAAAATAATCCTAACTAATATTATAAATGCGAAAGTGAGTTTGTTTGTTTGTTACGCTTTCACGCCGTAACTACTGAACCGATCATCATGAAATTTTGCATACAAGTTCTCTGGTGTACCGAGAAGGACATAGGCTACTTTTTATCCCGGGAAAAAGTACTATTCCCGAGGGATCGACATTCGGGATGATGCGGGCGGAGCCGCGGGCGAAAGCTAGTAAACATATAAAATAAATATATACGGACAAATCACATAGATTGAGCTAGCCCCAAAGTATGTTCGAGACTTGTGTTATGGGATACTAACTCAACGATACTATATTTTATTACAGATACTTTAATACATATATAAATAAACATCTAACACCCAGGCCAATCGGAAAAAGATCATTTTCCATCTTGACCAGACCGGGGATCGAACTCGGGCACCCTCGTATCGCATGATGGCCATGGCTGGCATGGCGTATTGCACCACACTGCACCACAGAATCGCAATAATATAGTAGACCTATATAATTGTTAGAAGTCTTTGATTATTAATGGTCTCTAATCAAAGTTACAAGTATAGCTATTAATATAAAAATGTAAAACCTGTGAAGTGAAATTCAGACATTTTGTATTTGTAATTGTATTTAATATTGGTTTCTTTTAATAATTATTAATTGTTAATATTTCACAACAATTGTAAACGTCAATAATTTTCTTATAACAAAGTTTAATGCTGCTTCTATAGCGCAAGTGCAAAAGTAACGGGAACAAACTGCACTGCAGTATTTTTACTAAGTGACGAACTCACAATTTAAGAATATCTTAGACCTAGACATAATTATTAACAGCTATAATATCCCAATTAGATTTTCGTTTACGAATTTTTCGATTAATTTCCTTGGCAATATATTACCTTATCAATATTTGTTCGGGTTGATTTCAAATATTTTGGTAACACAAATGTAAACTTATGCCTTGTGTTGTTTTTCCGAGAGAAAATAAAAACACATGGAAAACAGGGAGTCAAATTATATTTCATCATCATCATATCAGCCGCAAGAAGTCCACAGCTGGACATAGGCCTCCCCCAAGGATTTCCAATACGACCGGTTGGAAGCGGCCTGCATCCAGCGTCTTCCTGCAACCTTAGTCAGGTCATCCGACCATCTGGTCGGTGGATGTCCGACGCTGCGCTTTCTTGTCATATAAGTATATATTATTGGTTTTTCAATTAATAGGGTTTTTCATAACATTTTTTAATTTAAAGTACATATGTTTCACTCTATAACTACTGTATTGAGCGTTACTCAGCCTCACGAGCTTCTCACCAGTTTCGATGTATTCTGAATGGGCCGCAGTAAATAATAACATGTGATCAGTATGCACGCAGTGTGCGCGAGCAATAATTGTGGCAAAAACTGTAACCACAGAATAAAGCCCGTACACACTGACGGATAAAGGATAATATTATTATTCAACTAGCTTTCGCCCTCGACTCCGCCCGCGTCAATGTCGAACCCTCGGGAACAGTTCTTTTTCCAGGGACAAAATGTTCTCCGTACCCCAGATAACGTGTATGCAAAATTTCATGATGAACGGTTTGGTAGTTACAACGTGAAAGTGTAACCAACAAACAAACAAACTAACTCACTTTCGCATTTATAATATTAGTTAGGATATTGTTTTGATTATCCTTGTTTTTGACTGGGTTTGTCAAGTTCGCATGTTTATATATTATGTAGACTACATATCCTGATAAACATACAGTTATCTATGTAACGGGCATCAATTAAATTTTGATAACATGTGATGTCTTCACATGTTATCGTTGATTAAAGGTCTTACCTTCTTTACATTCACCGTTGTGCAATGCAAAATCTATATAAGTAAATTCTTGAATAAAAAATAGAACTTATCTAAGATATAAATATATTTATTATGTAAAAAGGACAATTTACTTTTAGCTATTTAAGACACAGTAGAGTAAAGTACATTGTAATAAAAAACGGACAGGGGTCATTTAATAGTATTCGGCATAGAATAATTTGAATACACTAAACTGATTTCAAAACTCTATTCTAAATGACAACTAGACTGATTTTGATAGTATTCCCTTAATTAGACTATACCTAGTCTACTTAAAAAAATGTTGCAATCTGACTTATCGTTTTTGAGATTTTCGCTAACAAAAGTATAAATATACACTTCACATTAGTGTTTATTATCCGGCACACATGTTAATAGAATAACATATACATACAAAAAACTTTACAATTCTGTCAATATTTCATACATAATTGGATTGAAAACATAACTTGCTTTGATTAAATGGGTTTAATATTACGTTTTATCATAGACACAACCCATGGTATACTTGTAGTATGCAGAATCCTCTCTTACGTTTTAAGGAACTTAAATAGAATTTCAAACGCTTTTTTTTCTAAATCTACAGACAGAAAAAAGTATAATTTAAACATTAATGGCCATACGTAGTATAACCAGTGAGGCGCCGCCTAATGCTCAAGCCCATAATATAATAGCAGAGAAAACCTCGTTCAGCTCACCAACACTTCTTGCAGACTTTCACTACGCCAGACTTTTTTCCTCTTTCTTCAATGGATCACGATGCTTATCGCCTGCGATCTAGATCTTTAACATTTTCTATTTATCGACTTTCGATAGATATACTATGACTGTGACTAGCTAGAGTCGTCTCCAGCCTCTTTTTTAAATGATCTCAGGGGTGCCAATTGGTCTTACCAAAATATTTGGTAAAACAGATCAATATGTTCTGCAAGAAAAAATCCTACCTCTGAAAGAGTTGTTCTGTATTTTAATCGATTTTACTAAAGCAGATCCAGATAAATTCGTGTAGTTCTCGAGTTTGACACAAAATGATGAAATGAATACGCGATTCCTACTCACCATCATACGTATTTCATTAATCAGAGAACAGCTGCATGCATCGTGCAACATAAAAAATATTTATTATTTATTTTTTTAGTTTATTTATTTATTTATGAAACGAATACGCGATTCTTACTCACCATCGTACGTATTTCAAAAATATTTCCATTATATCAGATAACAACTGCAACAAAAAAGTTCTGAATTTCTGACAACCCTGCTTGATATCCGTAATCTTTTAATCAGCTCTTTTGCAATGTATCATTGAGCATTCTTTTGTTCTATAGTAATTGCTATTAATGAGATTAATTTTCTCACTTCGGAGGCATTCATTGTACTAATAAGATGACTGACTATATGTGCTGCTATGTACTTTTTACTGTTATATTATTGTCAACTTGGGAATTCATGGATTAAGCTTTTTATCACTAATGCCTAATGCATCGATTTACATTCTACTACTAGTAACTCTGCCTGCGTTTATGTCTATCGCTCGGAATCACTACATTTTTCTGAAATTAAATGAAATGAAATATAATTTTATTCAAATTTGGATATCATGTATCTCTTTCTGAACGTCATATTATTATTTTTAATATTTGCAAAATCGATAAGCTACTAGCGTTTAGAAACGACCACTGGTCTTGGACACTTCTGGGTTGACAAGTAGCTGTAGTCCTCGTTCGTAGCCCAGACATCGTGCATACAAAGTTTCATGATGATCCTTTCAGTAGTCAATGCGTGAAACCGTACCAAACAAACAAACTCACTTTTGCATTTATAATATTTGTTAGTATAGATAGGATAAGTTTTTGTCCACGGCTCCGCCCGCGAGCATACCTACTTTTTGGATAAATTATATTATAGAATTAGGTGTTCTATAAATGTTGTTAGGGCATGGTTTATCAATACTTAATGTAGGATGGAAGCATTTAAGTTTAGAAATCCCTTAGGTAGACTACAAGATCCACACAGTATTTTTTTTTTTTTACTTATGCTCATATTAAAATATTTCTGTACATAGTAAACGTTCTTACGAATCTAAGGTCCCCGCTTTTCATTTTGCGCTCTCAAGGAAGTGAGAGGTGATGATACAGCGACTTGAAGATGCACATCCGCGTTATGATTGATCGGTTCAATCCGACGCGAGTATAAAGTCGCCGTGACCAAGACATTACCGCAGAATACAGAGAACATATAAGTCAACCTTCAGACAACTTCAGACCATGTCCAGTGTCCAGTAAGTGATACTAGACAAGGTTAGTTTTTCGTCGAGTTTTTGTACTTTGAACACCGTCAGTCTTAATATAAATAATAAATAAATAAATAAAATAAAAGTTCTTTATTTCAGACTCTTTTTTTTTATAGTCCATATTACGAGTACATTGTTACAGGTATGTCAGTCATTCTCTCATTTAATCATTATAATTCATATATATGTTCGTCAAAGCTAACTTATTTAATTACTTATATAACCTACTTATCTATGTGAACATGTGAGGACCCATTTGAAATCCAATGCTTCCACACTGGTCCTTCAAACTTCTTAGCAATAATGCCCATGATACTATTAGGACTATCTCGGACCAGGTATTAAAGTTAGTCCTCGTTTTATAATAAGACAGAATAAGTCCAAAGAAACAGGTATCTGCTACTGATGACAGTCCGCCAGACGCCATGATATTTAGAGTCAGGCAAGAATCAAGACTTATCCCGAAGTGTAGAGATTGTGACCGCGAAAGCTTAATTTGTTTACAGGCACTGAACTAGAAATAAGATTTTACTTCTACAGGCGATAGCGTTACTTAAAGGATAGCTATAACTTACATATAACTTTAAACTCATATATGTATGTATGGTTATATACTTCTTATAGCAGCTCTATTAAGTCGTTCCCTTTCAATTTTACATCTCGATAAATGTATTTACATTGTATCAACTCTCAATTTTAGAAAAAAAAAACTTTTGTTTCTGGACAAAATGTATAAAAATATAAAAGAAACCTTTTTTTTATATATATTTCTTCTATAAACTTCATCAATTTTCTTGGCTTTTGCTGGACATAATAATAATATTATTTATATGATCTTTACTTTTGCTTTTTATTTATTTTGTTCAATAGTGCTAGCCACACTACGTACACAAACTGCAAAATGATTATCAAATATTACTATATCATGCTGTGTCATATTATTTTGATTGAATTTTAGTTATACACTTATAGTTTGGTTTCGTCAAAATAACTATACGCCACTGCACGCTTCTAAATCCACCATTAGAGTTAATGACAATCAGCTAAAATGTATTTATTTTTCAACTAGCTTTCGCCCACGTCAGTGTCGATCCCTCGGGAAAAGTACTTTTTCCCGGGATAAAAGGTAGCCTATGCCCTTCTCCGTACTCCAGAGAACTTGTATGCAAAATTTCATGATGATCGGTTCAGTAGTTACGGCGTAAAAGCGTAACAAACAAACACACTTTCGCATTTATAATTTTAGTAAGGATAAGGATTAGTAAGGATTTCTAATAGAAGAGGCTACAAAAGCATGCACAGTAATATCTAAGTTACTGCTAAGATGAGGCACAAGTCAAACAACCTACAAACTGCAAGTTTCCTTTTCTTACCAAATGTTGACGAAACCAAACACATTCCTACTAAGTACATATTATGTCTTTAATAAAAAAAACTAATTGGTAAAAAATCATAATGCTCAGACGGTGGAAGTGTCAACAGTTCTCTGGGTTCTTAGAATATTATAAACAAGCTGTTACCCGCGACTTCGTCCACGGCAATTTTTTGTTATTATGATTAATTCGTTTTTTATTAGTATAGATGAATAATTTTCCCCCGTTTCAAAACATTTTTTATTGATGCTTCGCGTTGGTAGCAGCGTAATGTTTTATAGCCTAAAGCCTTCATAAATAAATTGACTATCCAACACAAAAAGAATTTTCTTAATATTTGTATTAATACAGCAAATACATTTATAATTCAAAATATTGCATAAAGATTATCTATTATATTATTATGGTAAAATCAGTATCTACTTTAATTTTAATGTGTCCGCAGTTCATTGACCTTGTTGTAAATTTAGAAAATAAAAGTCTTTCTTCGAAGCTAACATTGTATAACACTGATATAATTCTTACGTAAAAGGACATTTAAATGATAATTTAAATAAGATGATAACCGCTCGGCTGTCTGCTGAATATTTAAATTTTGCGAGTAATACACATACAAAACAGTTTATAGATCTCTCATTAATATATTAAAGTTAATTTAAGCGTAGACTTGATGGCAGATACCCAGAGTTAGGTAATTTTACGATCATCTTTATTTTAAGATCCTTCTCACCCAGTTTTCACCCTGCAAAATAGAGTCGTAATCATGGAAAATTTTAGCTATATAGTGATGTACACAGACTTCAGAAAAGGAGGCGGTCCTCGATTGGGTAGTATGTTTGTTACGCCATTTCTCCGTAGCTTTCGCCTGCGGCTCCGCTCGCGTCAATGTCGATCCCTCGGGAACAGTACTTTTTCGTGGGACAAAATATTAGGTTCCTTTCCGTACCCCCGACAACGGGTATACAAAATTTTATGATGACCGGTTCAGTATTTAGAGTGTGAAAGAATAGCAAACAAATAAACTCACTTTCGCATTTATAATATTAAGTATGGATTTAAAAATTCTTGGGCCTTCTTGGGGTTGGTTGAAGTCGGTTTTTTTCTGGAAGATTATTGTTTATGTACTCATAATTATGTATAGCCTCGCGGTTGCGATTAATCAATATACACATGACGTAATAACATTTGAGGGACATGATCAGTGTGTGATGTTGAACAACTTTCCCCGAGGAACTGCATGAATATACGCAAAAATTGTTTCCTATAGTAATATCATGGGGCTTATCAGCCCTTTTAAACATTATTTCATTACTCGTTGTATATTCGTATTAATAGAAAACTAAAGAAACAATAGATATTACTGTAAATAAAATAGAGACTAATGGATGAGTACGCTATGGAAGCTTATGTTTTTTGAGTAGGTATGTATGTTTCTTCAGTATGCTTTGGAAGTTGAAACTGAATTTTTCAAGAAAAATAGATTCATAGTAAAATTTTCTCATACCTAAATGTGAATTCTATATAAAGTTGTTTCGCTGTGAGCTAAGCACCCTCAATATCAAGCAGGTTTTATGCATACTCTGCATGCTCGTAGCGAAGCAGGATATAACTTAAACATTATTATTATATCCTCTTTGTGCATAAGTTCTGCTTCCGTATTGCATGGCCAGGTGATGCATCTTTATTATAGTTGTTACAGTAACTCAATGCAGTAACTACCGATACCAAAGAGCAATGTTTCTGTATTGTTAACCGACTCCAAAAAAGGAGGTTCTTATTTCGTTCGTATGTTCTTTTTTTTAATATTTGTGGTTACAAACATTTAAAAAAAACATCTCAAAGATCGTAACTCCGTAATTTGTGACCCGATTTTAAAAAATCTGAATTCTTTCAGATTGGTCCCATTCAAATTTCGTCAAAATCGGTTCAGTCGTTTGATTTAAAAATTAAAAATTCAAAAACATTTATTTATCATAGGTCATTTTGACACTTATTAATTGTCATATATTTTCAACTGAGAATTGTTGACGTCAGTAATTTACTTATGGCTAAGTTTAATGCCGCTTCCAAAGCGGAGTGCAGAAGAAGCGGCAACAAACTGCACAGCGCATTTTCTCCAATCGACGTCAACTTACAATTTTAGTTTATCTTAAAAACTAGGTATGTGGACTGAGTATACATTGTCCTTATTATAGTCATTGTAAATTTAATTTTAAAAAATGATGTTTAAGAAAATAATATATGAATATAAAAAAATATGTCAAAATATTGAAATTATATAAATGTCATCTTTAAAAATATTTTGTACCGAATGTACCAAATATATAGTCATATATACAAAACTACGAGGTGTCTGCGCCAAGCTCAAGCCCAATATTATTGTCATTCAGGAAAGTCGATTTTATAAGACTACTAGCTTTTGTTCGCGGCTTCGCCCGCGTCAATGTCGATCCCTCGGGAACAGTAGTTTTTCCCGTTATAAAATGTACCCTATCTCTTTCTCCGTACCCCAGATAACGTGTATGCAAAATTTCGTGATGATCGATTCAGTAGTTACAACGTGAAAGCGTAACAAACAAACAAACAACTTTCGCATTTATAATATTAGTCAGGATTAGGATATGCTTAATTAAAATATTTAATTACAAGCTCCGAGTGAAAGTTGAATTTTAAAAATGGTAATTTATGTACTAAATTGAAGATCCAGAAAATTTTGAATTCCTTTCCTTTTATTTTTTAGGGTCTTAAATTCCATAATTAGTCCAAATCACTACACAATTTATTTCATCGCAAAAATTCTTAAAACAATAAAACGACAAGAGTTTTTGTAGCGAAGATAATGATTTCATTACAGAGTGAATCTACAACGACGCAGAAGACGCGGTGGCGTGCGCGTGTCGATCGCTCTATTGGAAGTAATCCATTAGTCCATTAAACAAGGAAGCATACTGTTCAAGGACGCAATGCGATCAAATTTCGAAGATTTGTATATAAGATGTACCTATATTGTTCCACAATACTTATTTACAACTTTGTGACGTCGCGAACGGGCGCGTTGATGTCTAATTGATCGCGAAAATAATTTGTCACTGTTTTTTTACATTTTATAAACGACTGCTCAGAAACGTTTTTTATGTTCATGTATGTATTTAAGTTTATCTTTTTCACTTTAACTGCTATCTAGATGCCTGAACAGATTTGTGAGGTATCGATCTTTAGAATCTTATTTCATACAATTCGAGTGAAACTGGCTATTTTTCAAATAATTTAAAATATATGTGCACCACATGTTTGCCTTTGCGGCCTTAGAATTACTTTGTTGTGTTTGTGTAGACTTATAAAAAACGTCATCACTTAAATAAAATCAAATAAAAAGTCCTCTTAAATTAACAATATAAAATAAATCAACAACACTACACATAATTTCTAGTAAATGTCAAATAGATGTTGTTTTTTTGGAAATAGAGTAGAAGGACACTAATATACAGTATTAGTTATTATTATGATAAATCTTTTATATCATAAAATTGTTTACAAAGTAAATTTATTTAGTGGTAATATTTTAATAGTAATATTTTTGTTGTTTTAGTCGTATGGAATTTATTAGGTATATATTTTTATATACATCGAATAGCTACTTTCCTGGAATTATGTGGCCATATTTCTTTGAAAAAAATACCGAAGATTGTTTAATTCTACGGGTACAATTATGAAATAACTGTGAGTGATCACCGTGCTGAGAAAAGAAGTTAAAGTTGGAAACATGTAGTCAATAGCCGTGTGGTTTCCGGCAGAGTAGAATAGGATCACTCCTAGTCTTCCCATGGAGGTTGTAAGAGGCGACTTAGGAAATACAAGCTAACAAAGCTCATAAACATCAAGACCTCTCCAACCCGTCTGGCCAGCGACGAGACTGTAGGTAAAATTCTCTGTCTGCTCTGGCCAAGTATGATATATCCAGTAGTATAGAGAGGGTCATGCTCCTGCAGTGGAGACTAAAAAGACCTGATAATGAAATACGATGTAGTCATTCATATTTCGTAGAGTATTTTAGAGATTCTCGCATCTCGTGATAAACGCCCATAAACAAACAGCAACTGAGTTACGAAGCGTGTACAATACAGCGTTTATTTGTAGTCCGACGGCGCGTGGAGCCCGTGCCTCGAATGGACAATACCGGACTTATTCACGCGGAAATTAGTATTTTTATTATTACTGTGGGATGTGGTTAAGTCATTTAAATTTTAACAAAAAAAGGATAATACTTTTTGAGATACTTTGGTAGAAAAGCTTTTGTTATAGATCCGATTATTATTTTGATCTTAAGTTATTATGACTTGATTATGGCGGTGAAACATTTTGTTAGTCATTGCGTTGAATTAAATTGATAAGAATAGGAGATATCTAATTATCAGTTTAAAATATGGAAAAGGTCTAGATTTTATAGATAAAAACATATATTTCTCTCTGTGAATAAAAATAAACTATCCACAACTCCGCGATAAACTATATAACGAATGTTTGACGAAGCATGTGGCGCATTTCTATCTGTAATTTCTTTGAAGAAGCATGTTGCAGATTTTTTTTGTAGGTTTTGGCGAAGCTAGTTGCTAATGAACCGTTGTAGCTCTTTGACGAAGCATGTTGTGGATAGTCTTGTGTAAATTTATAAAATATTTTTTTTTTTATATAATATAATAAACCGACTTGAATCAAACAACTGAACCGATTTTGATTAAATTTAAATGGGACCCATTGGAAAGCACACCTATATAATTGAAAAGAATTTTTGAAATCGGTTTGTAAATGAACGAGTTATAAGGTAATAATCATTAAACAAATATAGAACCTAATCGGTTTAGTAGTTACGGCGTGAAAGCGTAACAAACAAACAAACAAACTCACTTTCGCATTTATAATATTAGTAAGGATAAGGATAAGAATAAGGGTTGTTTGAAATATGAAGTTTCGATAGTAAACTAAAAACACAAGCCATAAAAGTTAACAGTACCATAGAAAAGCTGCCTTCCTAAATTCTCGGGCAGTTCCCACGTGTCTATCGCTCCATCAGTTTTCGGCGCAAGATGTCAAAGACAGATACGCTCGTTACCTACTAGAATTACGTAGTTCATTTCTTTTTCGTGAGAAATGCCATCACACTCGTTTTATAACTCATTCTAGACCCGAGCTTGGGTTTCTGTGTACTTAGAATGGGACTCTTTATTTAGTTTACTACTTTTGAGACGTGAAGAATATTTTATATAAAGGTATAAAAATACATAAATAGGTAGACAGAGCCCAGATCTATAAGACCTAAGTCAACGTTTAGCAAGTTGGTGGGCATTAGGTGGAAAACGGAATCAAAATAGAGTTGGTTGCTAGCCGCATCGACTATTAACATGATTCCTCAGATTTTTGCCCGTTGCCTCGATATGCTTTTACAATCTGCGCGGGGAGAGAAGCAGCTGGTACAATCTACGTTTTTTCTTTTCTCCAAGACCAGCATAGAAAAGGTAATATTAATAATATATAAATAAGAGAGTTGTTCTCTCATGTTCTCTATGTTGTCTTTGTTCAATCGAATGTATCATTGTGGTATAAAAATGATATATATTTAAGTTCCATATATATGTTTTAGTATTTATATAAACAAAAAAATTACACACGATAATACTTGACCTTACAATATATTTAGTAACCTACTCTGCTAAGGTATGGTTTACTACTTACAATACAATATAACCCAATTTTCGTTTCTATTTACAGTTTTGTATCGATATATTAACGGCATAATGAAATTACTATTCCAATATTTCACTTCGACCCGATTTGATGAATTGACTAAAAGAATTACAATCATTGAATTCAAAACTAAAAGACTAATCATTAGTTTTGTAACAAATTACTCCACATCGACTCTACCTAATTACAACTTCTCTGCTCTTTGAAAACATCATTTAACTGCTCATATTCAAAATTGCAATTTACGAAAGAGGCTCTCTGGTCGACGCACACAGACTCGTCTCTATTATGCATTTATAAACATACTTATGTAACTCATTTTGCAAACTCACATCGCTTCTCGAAATTATAAATTCAGTATTAATTAGTAAAGCTCTTATTTAAAAAAGAAAGTTTTGTTGATGTTTGCTACGTTTACTTAAATACTTCTAGTAGTCTTTCATGCTGGTCTGGGAGAAAAGAAAAAACGTGGAATGTACCAGCTGCTTTTCTTCCCGCGCAAATCGTAAAAGCCGAACGATGAAACGGGCGAAATTCGGTAGAATCACGATAATAGGCGATGCGGCTATCACAATTTTGATTCCGTTTTTCACCTAATGCCCACCAACATGCTAAACGTGGCCTTCGGGTCTTAATGATCTAGGCCTTGTCTAACCCGCAAGGGAAAAAGACGTGATACTATGTGTGTATGTATGTACCCCTAGTAGAATGATACTTTAGTGGTGTACCTAACGCGTACGTATAGTTAAATTACTTATAAGATCATATTACGAGTTTATTATATACTAGCTTTCGCCCGCGGCTCCGCCCGCGTCAATGTCGATCCCTCGGGAATAGTACTTTTTCCTGGGATAAAAGGTAGCCTATGTCCTTCTCCGTACTCCAGGGAACTTGTATGCAAAATTTCATGATGATCGGTTCAGTAGTTACGGCGTGAAAGCGTAACAAACAAACAAACAAACAAACAAATAAACAAACAAACTCACTTTCGCATTTATAATATTAGTAAGGATAAGGATTCATAGAACGGGGAAATGGAAAGGAGGCATGTTCATAAAGAAAATTATGTTTATATATAGATGTTAGGGTAATCACCGTTATCCCCCAAACCATCAAATCAGTCCGTCAAATGAACAATTTTTTATAAAGAGCCAATGATGGGAACTCATAATCATTTCGACATTTTCATACACATTGTTTTCCCCAACATACTGTATACTTAGAGATAACAGAAAAAAAACAATAGTTTACCACTTACAGGACACAATGACTTTTAGCTGGGCTATTATTTTTATTCAAATGTCTCATCATGGTGAAATACAGAGTTTTTACTTACTAAGTATTAAGTACAGAAAATCAAGTATTTCGTTCCTCAACAAAGTTAAAGAATAAAAATTGTAATGATCCAAAAAACGAAAGGTCATTATTAATAATTATTATATCGTAATAACAAACCTAGGTATGTGACATATAGACAGCGTTATCACCACAAAACTAAATTAATGACACCCCATTTCAATTTCTAATTAGCCTCCGCCACCCTACGCAATAAAATATGGCCATTGTCCCTGTGTTTAATTTGCTAATTAAAATGCGACATTATAAAATATATTCTTAACTCTGAGGCTTTTAATTAAATGCTTATATTAAAATTAATGAGAATTCCAAAAATATTAACTTTACAGAGATTGGAAGTAAAACTAGTTATTGCTTATCTCTCTCATTATACGACATATTAACATACAATGGATCCGAACATTATCACACAACGAAACCACGAGCAAACAGTGTACGGATTGTCAACTTTAACTCCGCACTGAAAACAAAAACGATTTTTCTAGAAGCTCCCAAATATTATTTATTCCAAATTTAACTTGTGCCCATAAATGACAGAGACTGAATCGCTTTAAGCGTAACACAATGGTTATACTAAACCTTTTTATCTTAATTTGTATCTTTTTTTTAAAGTCTTATGTAGCTAGCTTCAAGTGAGCTTTCGCTACTTCACCGGGCGACCACTGTTAAGCAGACTAGACAACTGTCGGAATAAGCTTTGCACAACTTTGTAATTTCGGTAAATCAAGTAAAAATATATAATTGGTTGTCTGTAAAGTCGGTTTACGGACGATAATTTCACGCGATATCGATGGAAGAGAGATAGATGCGTCACAAATTGAACGCTTAGTACCATACCTTAGTACCGATCGTACCTCTCTATCGCTTATTCCGCGCTCTCGTTTGCACACGGACTGTGACATTTTTACGTGCGTGCAACCGATGTCCGTCGATTTATAAGACGTAATCACTTCAATATAATATCTAGATTTTTTCAGAAAGTAAATCACACGCTACTCAACAATTAGAAATATTCAGGTTCGTGCTGAATAAAAAGCGAAAAGTTAGTATCTACAAATTATAAATTGAAATGGAATAATAATAATGGAATTATGAACTGACATTACCGCAGGGCAATGACCTGCGTGACATTTTTTATTTATAGGTAGGTTTTTATTTATAGTTAGGTTTTATTTATAGGTAGTTTTTTTTTATTTTAGATAGGATTAATAAACAGAAAACAATGTAGATTTACGATTAATTTTTTTCTAAAACGCCTGATTTTTTTCTGTCCAAAAAAATACTTTTATGTTTTTAGATTTAATATATATGTATGTATTTATACGAGTTTCTATATACCAGTCCGCTTAAAACCATAAATGTTTTATTTACATTATATTAGTAACAACCTTAATGCAGAATAAAATTATGTGTCTGTAACAAACAAGTCTTTAATAATTAATTGCATGTCTGAACTTACACACGAAAGGTTAATTGAAATTGACTAATATTTAGTTATTAAACATCGTATATCTACGTGAGCAAGAGATAATATAATTAGGTACATGTTTAATTTGCAAAAAAATAAAATATTTGTTTTCTTTATTTATGACGCGAATTCATTTGACACGATGACACTTACACAAGTGGTATTGTCTCCTTGTAGGAGTAATTATACCCTTATAATTGAGTCCTATGAAATTGGCTCAAATTGGCGTTTTCTATACAGAATTTCGAGTATTGAATTTTTATACTCAAGTTTTTAGTATCATAAATTCAACTAAACTGAAATTTTGCATATATTACGGACAACAGTAAGCTTGATTTACGCATTATAAAATTTACAAAAAGTTAGAAAAAATTACGACATTTTTTATTAAAACAGACAACATTTTTTATTAAAATAGACAACATCTAAATTGAGTACTTTACATGAGCATTTTTCTATAATTAAATACAGAAAACCAAAATAAATTATGCATGCAGAATATTAATAATATAGTCCACATTCTAATTTAAATAAAAAAAATGTGTTTAACTGAACACCATAATCATTAGAACTAACAGGGCAAGCGGATAAAAAACCCTGATTTCATAGGTAAAAACCCATTATTATTAATACTCGTACCAGTTCAAAGTTAACATGTGTACTTCTTCTCTCTTCTGTGCTTTTAGGTAGCTTTGATTGTTAATCCTTTTCTTGTTTCATTAACCTCCTATAAACTATTTTAGTACATTTTTTTTTGTAAGGACTAGTAGCAAGCTCCAAGTGAGCTTTCGCTACTTCAGCGGGCGATTGGAGCGAGGACAGAGGGACAGAGTGCCCTCAGCCTATATAGACAACATCACCAAAGGGCCTACAGGAGGGACAAACCTCGGCTTTGGGCGTTGCCTGTGTGCGCAAGACTTGGAGAGACAGCAAACTCTTCAAGCTTTGCATGGCATCAGGCAATATGAAAAACAATCTGAAAAACAATGGCAAAAGCAGAGAGAGCAACTCTCATCTTTTGCATTATGCTACGTTGTTAGAAGGGCCTATCCTGGGCGCCAGTCACCCGGGCGGTCACCAATAATCGTAGCTAATCCTACTCTACGCACTCTGTTCCGGTAGCGAATACGAGGGGTACGAATAGTGGGATTCCTCTGGCAATTCGGAGGCGAAGAGTGGTCGTCCAAAATAATGTCTTAATCTCAACTGACTAAGTAAAAAACTCTCATTAACACAAAGAAATTAAAAAATAGAGTTAGTATATTAAATTATATTAAATTTCATTGCAACCACAAAAGGGTAATTGCTATGGTGTCATTCGGTTATCTGACCAGATTTCATGATAATTCATAATCATCTCGCGTAGTGGAGCAGACTCAAGGCTGCCATGTTAATTGCTAGCACAAGGTGCCTATTATTGATATCGAAGACAATCTGCGTGGGCTTTGTGAATTGACAGCACAACACACCATTGATCTTTTTTTTATGGTATACTGTTTCAATACCTCCTACCAGTGCCAACAGTAGAATATAATTTTCTTGATTTTTATATGATTGATAAGTACAGCTCTACCGTTTGCTTAACGAATAGTCAAGCTCTCTGCAAGGTCTAGACCGAACTGTTCCCAAAATCTAGAGAAAGAAAGCTGACATGCTGGTGCATATGTGTATAATATTAAAATTTTTACATATTGTACTTAATAAAAAAAAATCTTCTACCTTATTAAATTTAAAAATATGTGATGTAAAAGAACTTGGCGAGTTATTTTTCTTTAATTAAAAATAATATACTAAGCTTTGTAATGCTAGAAAACAATTTAATTAATGTAATCTTAGTCGAAGAATCCATATCTGTCTGTACACACCACATCCACACTACAGCCTCAATCGCAAATACAGAACACAAAAACTAAACGTTTATTAGCAACGGCGTGTATACTTATTTTTTAATTTACCCATTTCATTAACGAAGTGTGCACACTAAACAAGCCAAAACATAGTCATTGTGAGCAAGATCACACGTCGCGACGGAACCTTGGGTCTTTGCGCAACTTCAATGCGCTTGTACATTAAGTAACTATTATTATCCAACCAGCCCGTGGGAATGATCACAGCTTGTCATAATAGCCTACGAACTGTTCGGTTTTAGTTTCATTTGAATCGTAGCTTTTGGGATGCTTCTAATTAAAAGTAGAAGGTGTATCGCCGCGGACTAGGGTGCGAACATTTTTTTAAATATGTCATGGACTACTGAAATTATTATGTCCAGAAAAGTTTAAAAATATAATAATGTCACCTAGGTAGATACGTCTCAATTTTGATCTTAATAGTGGTTCAAGACCATTAATAAATCATATAATCACGAGATACGCGACATACATACTCGTAGCTACATATATACATATCGTGTATACGGACACGATTTGAAGAGCTTGCTCGCTTCATCAAAAACTTGTCGCATAATCTTAACAAGTAAAACCAAGGAATCACCTAAGTATGTACCCCCAGAAAAGTACAGATTTACGGGAGTCTGTACTATCTAGGACACAGGTCTAGGACGATGATAAGCTACAATGTAATTATAAAACTTAAGGAGCTTATAGTGTTTATATCGATCATAGAAATTTTTTTGCAAACATTTTTAATAACCATATCTCTCCTTGCAACGTTTGGTGTATTTTTGTACATAATACATTTTAGCATAACTAATTACCACACTCTTTTAATATCTGGAAATTTTAATTTATTTAGTTATATTAATTAAATAATAGTATATTTTAGATTTTCGATCGAATACAGAGTAGAATTTTCAATTAAGATTTCGGTGCATCTAACACGGAAATAGCGTCTGTTGATTAGACGTTAGACCAGACCAGACACGAGGGCAATGTGGGGCGACGTCCGTTGCATAAACGGTTTTCGAAAATGAAAGAATAATGTAAAAATGTTGACATTTGAATTAGAAACGAGCACTGTCTGCTTTCAGTTGCAAATATTTTTAAATAATAAGAAGCTAAAACAAACGGCAGTCAGGATTACGCGAAAAGACTAACTTTTATGTTTGTTTTATTATGAAACTTGCTATTATGTTGTATATGGGAATAGTAGTCCATGGCCGTGATACAAAGTGTACCATTGAATGAACATTATCAAATTAGCCAACCATCTCGCAAATTAAGAACGTGATTGAGGTCCCTTTGGTTATAAAGAAATAACTACAAGTATTGGTTCTATTAATCAGAAAATATTATCTTTTTCACATGAAAAAGTTCCACGCGGGCAGTGCTTGGACCGGCGACCTTAGTGTATAGGTATACGACCTACGAGAAGTTTTGTTTTACTGTCCCAATCCCAATGTTTTGTATCTAAAAAATGCCTGGTTAATAAATACAGTTTTCCTAACATTTTTCTTTTTACCTCCATGCATGTTGTCTTCAGCTTCTTTCAGCTCTCTTTCATCTTTGCCATTTTCGCTCTCATTTTTATCTCTTTGCCAAGATCATTTGGTCGTAGACTATATATTTTTTTACGTATATAGACATATTTTTAGAAGACCAAGACCTTCTCCAACCCGTCTGGCCAGCGTGGAGAGTGTAGGCCAAGTCCTCTGACTGCTCTGGCCAAATATGGC
Organism: Elegia similella; assembly: GCA_947532085.1. Lineage (NCBI taxonomy): Eukaryota > Metazoa > Arthropoda > Insecta > Lepidoptera > Pyralidae > Elegia > Elegia similella. The sequence continues at coordinate 25,076,390 of OX383930.1, forward strand.
TCTAGTAGTACAGAGAGGGTCGTGCTCCTGTAGTGGAGACTAAAAAAAGACCTGATTATGAAAGGAAAAGGCTGGAGTGGTGTCATATGGAGAGGTGAAGAGAATGGCTGAGAACCGAGAGACATGGAGAGTACTCCACCGACAAGAACACAGTTCTTAAAATTATAGATAGATATACATAATAAATCGTAATGCATTGCATTAATGGAATAAATAAAAAGATCTACTTGCCCACCACATCGTTATGAATGTGTATAATTTATAAATTGTTAGAATGCAGTGGTATAAAAACGCAAGAACATCGCATGCGCAATATCCTGTCCACACACTGCATTACAATCAGCTACGTCAGCGAATGTGTTCACAATGGCAGAAGGCGTAGGGCGACAATGATCACTTTCATCTGTGAATTCAATTATTTACACAACAAAAGTGATTTGCAATTTAAATTATAGTGAGTACAGTGTCTTACTTAGCCAATGTCGTTGCACTTTTTTGAATAGAATATTAACCCATGCTGCGTGTAAAAATAGCTTCGAGGGGGCGACTCAGCCCGCGTCAATATGAACAACTTTTCAATGGGATTAATGCTGGGAACAAGGAATGCGAGAAAGACATTCTAAATTCCTATACAAAACAGTTCAGCCGGTCTGCTACGAGTACTTAGTACCTACCTACGGAAAAGTCGTTTTTTTTTCAAGTTGACTCATATTAAAAAGACGTGCCGTGTGGTACCCGGCAGAGTAGAATAGGACCACTCCAAGTCATCCCGTGGATGTCGTAGAAGGCGACTTAGGAAATACAAGCTAAGCTAAACAAAGCTTATAAACATTTAAGAGACCTCTCCAACCCGTCTGGCCAGCGTGGAGAGTGTAGGCCAACACCTCTGGCTGCTCTGGCCAAGTATGGCCCTATTAGTACAGAGAGGGTCGTGCTCCTGTAGTGGAGACTAAAAAGGACCTGATGATGATGATGAAAAAGACGAAATTTTAATTGTTTGTTTGTTTGCATGGCTCCGAAACTGCTAGACCGATATTTTTTTACCATTAGAATTCTATTTATATCTGATAAACATAGGCTATAAAATTAACTATATCTACCAGGGCCGGCCGCTATTGTTGGAATAGAAATGTACATAGGACATGCATGAACTCTAAAAAATAGCATTTCTTGTCTGGGCATAACAAAAGGGTTTGAAAATAAGTAGTCAGTACACACAATGATAGATTAAGTAAAATTGTAAATTCATGTACTTAAATATCAGATTCTATACAAAGTGGTGATTAAATTACCAATGTTTACAATAACAACGGAAGCCATTTTGATATTTCTGAAAATTACGAATCGTTAAAACATGCACAAAAAATCACATTGTTTCGATGTAGGAAACTCATAATTCCCATTACTATAATAAGTATCAATTGTATTCAATTGAGCCTTCGCCGGTTTATCTTCGAGGTTAATCGGCGGTTTTATTTTAAATGTACGTTGATAGAGTTAAGTTTTTTAACAATATTTGAAAACAAAAGTTATTTCGTGTGTGCGTGTGATAAGTAGGGCGCGACGCGATGACAGGATAAAGCAGAGAGAACACAGAATTGACACTTGACGAATGATCGATTATTGGATATAATCGCAAATTTGAAGACAACGACTAGCCACACATAGACTGTATCGCATATGATCTGAGAACAGAGTTATTTAATCACTGTGTTTTCCATACAGCATAAATTAGGTCTGGTGTCGAGACATGGCCGCTTACTGATGAGGTTGTCTTAACGTTGCGTATGGGTATGGTGGGGTTATTGCTCTACATCAAGCTTCAAGATTGTGTTTTCGATATAATATTCTAGCTAGTAATTATAATGTAATGGATAAAAAAAAATTGTTCTGTACGTTCTTCTGCCCAATCAGTAAACATCCTCTCAATCATTTGGCTGGTTGACTGGTAGAGATCCCTTTTTGGGATAAGTCCGCCATTGTATGTTTACCTTTCGTTTATACTATGTTTTATGTTCTGTGTTTTTTTCTCGTACAATAAAGATATTACAAACAAACAAAAAAATAACACAAAGGTATATCATATACGCACATGCTGTCATCGTAACGTGCTCATATAAGTTTTTGGCCTTGATTGTAACGAAATAAAGCTAATAAAATACACAGGAATAAGAATATTTGTCTATTAGCACCCTAGACAGGGACGCTAATAGAACAAATCTGAATCTGTCGTTCAGAATAAACAGATGTTTATTCGGAACGATAGATGCATAATTTTGAGCAGTCAAAGACTTGACATCCCATTTTGCGCTTCTTCTACATACACGGTATTTTACGACAGCCACGTACTCGCGTGAATTAATTTGCGCGCGATAAATAACTGTCAGATACGCATCGCGGGAATACCTCATCAGTTTGCGTCTAATAACACTCCACATACTAAATGTACCATATAAATTATTAGCCAAGTATTATATTTCAAGCGTCACGTCAGCGGAGGCACTTACATATGTAAAGTGAACTGTTGCTGTTATTTGACAGTCGAACCTCAGATAATGTCACAACTTTGTTTGATAGCATCTTCACGTTTATTACATTCATGTAAAGATAAATATTTAAAAAAAAAATATTTGGATCTTAAAGGTTTTAGAAAAATTCTTACCTCCAATGATGATACATTGCATCACAGAATAACTGTGTGTGATAGTATTATTTTATTTCTATTTGTTTGCATTGCATACACTATTTTCACAGGTGACTTCAATGCGATGGTGCAGATACAACATTACAAAAACACGTAAGACATTATATAGAAAAAATAATTAAATGCAAATAAGTAGTATCAAAAACAAAAACAAATTATAATTCCCCATTCATAAAAATAAATTAATATAATTATTACTATATCTAATCGCAAATAAAGGTACGTTTGTAACTGAAACCACTCAATGGACGTTAAAAATTACCACTCCCACACATAGTTTACGTGATTTTTTTAATGTTTATTAATAGAGAGAATGTCGAACACACAAACCTTTCTGTGCCTAACTCTTATTAAATTAAGAAATAAAGTATGGTGAAAATATAATTAGAGTAAATTAGAATACCACTGTGAATGTGAATAAAACACGTAGGTATAAAATATTGTATGGTTTCCTACTACATATTAGTTGATATTCAAATTAATTGTAAAATGAGTTGAATCAAATACCTCACTTGTATAAGTAAGGTAGTTGTATAAGATAGGTGACGCTAGTCTTAATACGTCTGTAGCGAATGTGATATGGTGGAGATTTTCGACGTCGAGGTTCAAACCCCGCCGGCGTGGTTTTTTTTTTTCATAAGAATAGCATTGCAAATGCAAAAAGAAACACTTAAAAATACTTTTTGTCTTTTTATCTGAAGTCAGATGTAATAAAAATGACCTGACAAGTTTTCCACAGAGCTGGCGGCTGTTTCCATGCTGTTTAATTACAATTGTACTAAACAGAGTGTGTCTGGGACAACAAACGCCGCTTTGTTGTCGCACACTTGGACAAATATCTATAGGTACCCGTGCAACAATGATTCAGAAAAACAGCAAGGACGGCCTCTAGAAGTTTCAGTGCAATTATTATCATTAATATTTCTTTTTTATAATTTACAGACTTATGTACTAAGGAATTTATAATTATTTTGAATACTCAGAGATAAATGAAAGGGAGAATAGTCTGTGTGAAATATATTAAGGTTGATTTCCGAGATACTACTTAGTTTTCTTTTGACTTACACCAATACGTGGATATTTTAGATTTTTACAAAGTAAGTATAATGATGCTAGCAACCCATCCACTATTTTGATTCCATTATCGACCTGTATGGGCATACAGGCCAACTGACCGTGCCCTTTGGGCCTTATTGCCATAGGCTCTGTCTCCCCCGTCAATCCCCGACAAAAAAACTTATTTTTTTTCTGCTCTAGCTATGCTCATTAGGTCTCATTTCTATACAATTTGGAATCTACCTAATTATCAATTTATATTTAAAACGTATCCGGTTTATTGCAACTTAATATCGCAGGTATTGACGTCAAAATCGCACTATCTTGCAAAAATGATTGTTTTGTCCTTGCTGCTTTTTATCGAATAATAAATTGTCGATTTAGCAATGCAGTTTCTTGTTAATGTTTTTATAAGTAAATGTAAATAGTTATTTAAAGTTACAACTAGATTTATTCAATTTTGGTTTGTAGGTATTAAACAAGTTAACGTTAATTAGACAATAATTAATGAAGTGAGAATTAGTATTGATAATAGAATAATAAAAAATACTTAACACACTTTATTCTAATTTTTTTGTCGGCCAAAGACAATATATACTTAAAATGTATTATATTGTCTTTGGTGTCGACCAAAGTTTTATCCTCAGGTTTTATCACTTCAGTCGGACCTATGTCGCAATCTCATACACTTATAAAGATTATAAGGTGACTATGGTCATTTAACTTGAAGACTAACAAAAATAGAGTCAAATTAACAAGCTCTTCTTGTTGTCAGCCCACGTGAAGCTATTTTAGGATTTAAAAAGCATGAAATGCCACAGTAACCCGCAATTTACAGCTCTCACGCCGGCCTCTTAATGGGGACAATGTTTAAAGCAATTACACTTATCATCTCGCTTAAGTGTTGTCTCGCCTCTAAACCAATTTACACACTTCTGCACGTTACCACAGTGTAGGAGAAGAACAGAAGGATATACAGATTATATAACTTTCTAGCTTTTGTCTTTTGTTTCACTCGCTTCTAAGTAAGTAGTTCTTTGATAAACTAACTGACAAATTGGCCGAATGAAAGGTGTTTTCATATGTTCCAGAATATTTATCTTTATATAGTATTGACATAACTTTTTTTTGCAATGAATGGTATGATTAATATATGTACATCCTATTTGTATGTTTTTGAAACTTGAATATGTATAAATAAATTGCACTTTTGAACTTCAATTACCAACCAAGTAAAACATATAATAAAACACGCACTAAAATGGTTGATTATATAACCTCTAAATTTCAATTAAGATCTTTATGTATTTCTTGTATTCATGCAAATAAACAATTGATTACTGATAACCGATTACTAAACAGTACATTATCATGCATAAAAGGTATACTCCTGGCGTTTTGTCATGTGTGCGTGCTATGTTCTGTCTCTGTACCTACTCTTGAAATCGATTCAGTAGGTATTATAAATATATCTTAAGCTTTAAAAACCAAAGTAAAAGATTAAAAAATAACTAAAGACAATTAACCATTATTAATTAGATATGAAGACATTTATTGAAAGGTTTTCGGAGGTCCTCAAGGCAGTGTTGTAGTTCCTATAGCCAAAAACAGTGTTGCATCCTAAGCTGTCAAAGCTCAAAACAACGCCGGGATCTGGAACTGATAAAAACCAATTAACTGTAGCTGTTGCAATTTACAGGACCACTTTCTCTCCGCCTGAAAGCTTAATGAAACTGTTATAAGCATTTAAAACTATACCGAAAGAGAGTGATGTTGATGTGATGTGTGTGATTGTATTAGTTGTTTGCGTTTGACTCGGTGTAAATTATATGAGGTTGTTTTGTTTTTCGTGTGTGTAAGTGGCCAACACTATCGTTTGTAGTGTCTCATCTGGCATCACGTTATTTTGAGGCAACAAGCAATGGGAGTAATGGCTCCAACAATTAATTCGTATGAGCAAACCTAAATTATAGGCTCTTTGGGAACAGCCGCAAACGCAATAAAGAGTAACAATTCGTGTCTTGAAATCGAGTAACTTGACACTATTGCACAAAATATTTAATTACTGAAATTCTGTTGTATACGATTTTTTTTTCAGAGTATGAATGTATACGTTATTTAAAGTGGACACAAAAATATTTTATTTTTTGGCTATCCATACACTTATGTAGGCGTTTAGAGTCACGAGATCTGGAGAGTTGTTAATGAAAAAGCTTAGATTTCAAAACTCTACATACCTCAATGAGTACGAGTCTCTTCAAAATACCAACTTTATTACAAATACTAAGCACTGTCAGGTATCCTTTTTTATTTAAAATTTTTCCTACTCCAAAAAACCGTATTTTTATTTAAAATTTTTCCTACTCCAAAAACCTGCAATATCCACAGCGCGCTTTACGTCATCGAAACCTCAATTTGTATACCATCTGTGCTGTCCGATCCAGCAATTCGAAACAAAACAAAGCAATTAAAAGGTTTAATTCGAATCGTTCCCCGGCGATGAATCGCTTTTACATCGTCCACTGACCTACTTACCTACTGGGCCTACCCCGTAACAATCACAACGATAGTTTAGCCATGTTTAGTTTATGGGTGATCGTTTTTACAAGCTTTATTACGCTTGAAATTATCGCTAAATTGTTTATCTTACAAGCGAGATTATAATCACTTTTAGTAGTGTGTTGTTGTAGCTGGGCTGGTGTAGTTTTTCAGTGCTTTTTTCTTTGCTTATATTGGCTATTGTCACGAAATTTTTTTATTTCTTATTTGCCGGCGTGTGCATTTGGACAAATTCATGGAGCTTATCGAGATTTCCATTGTGTCTGTAAGCTAAACAATTTCACGGATATAAACTCGACACTTTGGGTGATTTGGGCGCCAAAAAGCGAAAGGTTTTCCGCCCGAATTCCAAACAAACCGAGACAGTTGACATTTAAAATTGATCAAGTGGAAATGTTTTTGTTGTTGGTTCTAGGTTCTAGCTAGACGTTTGCTATTTGGTAAATGTCTGTATTTCATTTCATTAGACGCAATCTAGAATTCTTTTGTAATTTTTTTACTGTTTTTGCCTTTATAGTGGTAATAAAAAATAACATCTTCTAATAAAACTGTGTAGGTATTCGAAATTTGAGTAGAAGCTAACCGCTTCTATGCTTCGTTCGGCGAGTGAAAGAGCCGGAGGCCCAACCTTTCCCAATGTCCTCCACCTAACTCCTTTAAAGGCCGGCAACGCTAATGTCACACTCTGGTGTTGCAGTTGTTCTTGGGCAGCGTTGGTCGCTTACCATCAGGTGATTCTCTTGCTCGTTTGCCGCACAATAACATAAAAAAAAAACTAATAAAAATCCAGAACTTGCATACGAATCTTGAAACTTACAACCAGCTAACCAACACTTACCTATTTGTTTTTCCCATCTATATTAAAATACATCGTGAGAACGCCATTTTGGTAAAAAGGACTTATTTAGTCCTATTAAGAAATACGAATGTACTTGTAAGAAAAATAGGTTTCCAATCTCGACACTCCAAGTTTTATAACTAACGCAAAGTATTAGATTTCACAGCCAAAATCAGTGTAAAGATCACTTGTTGAACTCTGAATTCTTTCATTAGGAACGGTTTTAGAATGAACTCTACAAAAATAAACAGCAATTGCCTTATACTACTTTTCCTCGTACTCCCATTTGTACAAGTAAACACTGAACCGTACTCAGGCCTATTAGAGTCGGAACATAAAACCGAAAATATCGTAAACCGTTGACGTCACCACGCAAGATGGCCGCCGATCAGCCTAGCCGGAGTTAGGTAAAGTGCACTGACCCCGTCAATGTTAATGTCAGCTGTTAAACGGTTAACACGAGTATCGGCTGTAGATTTACGACAATGTAGCACTAAAGTCCGAGTTACGGCTGGTCTTGTTGACTCTCAGTAATCGCTTCTCAACAAATAGTGTTTCCTACAAAAAATAAATCGTGCATTCCAAATAAAGATTAGTTGGGAACTCGGGGACAATGCATTATCGGAACAGTAGCCGTGGGTTGTGTATGAGCGCCTACGAACGGTGTAAATGTTAAAAGTTCTAATGACCCCTTGACATAAATATTTAAAGCAAGTACTCAATGACTTTGAAGCTCTTTAGTCTCATTTAATAAATAAAGAAGCTAGTTTTCCTACTGTTTATAAATATCTGAAAATGTGTGCTTGAATTTTTGAGTCGACTGCGTAGAAGGATAATTGTGGTTGTGTTTGCGCATATCTTGTGTTGTAAATAAATTTCTTTAATTACCATGTATTTTCTGGCTAGATTTTGACATTCAATGTTTCGTTACGTTCGTCTCCAAAACCCAAGTGTCCTTAGATAGATGTTACTGATTTTTGTAATAATCCTAGATATTTGTTAATGTTTGATAATCAATCTCGCCTCAATTGCGGATTTGGAAAAAAACTTTGCATAAGAGGACCATGGTCACTGAACATATTAACCTTTGTTTTAATAATTAAAGTTGTTCATGTTGACGAACAACTTTTATTATGGCATTAAACCTAAACTAAAAAATCATGTTGCAGCATATATACACTTTTAAAAGTCTTGAAACTAAGACTCCAATTATTGTAATGAAATTTGGCTGTCTAGAATATATACTTACCTAAATAACGTTTTCCGATCTACCGATTTTAACGAAACAAAGTTTAGATCATATATTTAACGAACCTAAATCGATTTTTGAAAAAACTACAGGGCTCCTAAATCGGTATGTGTGCAATTATCTGCCATACCAGTGGAGGCTAAGACTTCTGTCTGTCTCTCGTCGACGGTATTCTATTCCAGAAAGGTGCAAACTTAACGATCTCTATTTACCGATCTCTCATAACAATCTCATGTCTCGAAAGCTTTTCAAAAGAGGTCTGCGCAAAGTTAACTGGAAAATAATACGTCATGCTGACGATAAATGGCCCAAATTAGACTTAATTTTTTACCACTCAGCTGGCAACTTAGCCACAATTAACGTGGAAAGTAAAGAAAGTGTCTGCCGCTGCCGTCGGCTCCAAATTCGTAGGAGAGTATTTCTGGTAGGGTTGGCAAGCTGAATTATTTGAGCAGTGTATTTTACGGCAATGTTTATGTCTAATAGACCATATAGAGTCGCAAGTCCAAACGCCAGTCAGCCTTCGATTATTCTTACTAATATTATAAATGCGAAAGTGAGTTCTTGGTTTGTTACCCTTTAACGCCGTAACTATTCATCATCATACATATCTTACATACATCTGGGGTACGAAGAAAGACATAAACTAAGTCGCCTCAGAGATAACGATGTTGCGCATCATAAATATAGATACTAAAAAATAACGAAGATATTCAAGGATATAAATATATTCTGAATGAGTTAATACATCGTCATGATCAACAAATGAAGCCTGCTACTAGGTACCAACTTCCGTTAAATCCAAACGATCACATTATCGAAAAAGTCGTGATTCTTCCAACCCTGACGTCTGCAGTTGCAAGGCATTGTTTGGCGCGGTCTGCGCAGGAGTGCAATCAAGCGCGCTTTATTATTCCGCACAATGCAAGCTGCGCGGATGCTGTTATGTACAGTAGCGAACTTTATTTGCGAGCTCCGTTGCGCAGTGGTTAACACGCCAGCCTGCCACATGAGGGGCCCGGGGTCGAACCCCGTTCAGGTCATAATGGAAAACGATCTTTTTCAGATTACCTGGGTCTTGGATGTTTGTCTATATAAGTATCTATTAAAAATATACTATCCTACGAAACAAGGGCTAGCCCAATTTGTGTGATATTTGTCTCCCAGATACTCGATCAGTTCATACCTTTACTTTCTATTACACAGATGAAGACTTAATAAAGAGAATCATAATTCTTAAATAATAACGAAGTAGCATTTTCAAGTGAAATGTAACATTTCAAAGTTTTAATTATTATTTAGATACTGCTTAAATAAATCTTCTTTTTTGATCTAAAATCATGATCTTATTGATAAAATCAATGTTTATAACTTTATGTCTAAGTGCTCATGTACTAACTATAATATCTTAGCCATAACTAACATGAAATGCCTTTTTCGCTCAACTGTACAAAAGTAAGCTACAACCATAAGGGAAGTTGTTACAGTACTCACTGACAGCGTATCACAGTTACGGTACGAAGCATCTGCTCTTTATCGCCACTATTGTGTGTTAGACATTAGAAGTTAGAAGCTGAGAGTGTGCTATAGTTGTCAACCTACGAATAAGTATTACTTATTCGTAGTTGTTAACACACTATTAAAAAACTTAGGCTCCAATTTCAAACAATTTTAGAATTGCAAAATACTACATCATGTAATTTACAGTACCTTATGCCTTGTTTCAAATTTACATGACACGACCAAAGAAGTTATACCTACGTAGTTTGGGATGATATAATTCATGCATAGCCAACATTCAAAATGGATATTTCAAAGTAATTGTCTTTTCATACATTACCAGCCATCCTGCGCCTAATCGCAGCGGAGACGCCACATACTCGCGTGGCATATCAATACCTATCAAATAATAGCGTTGATTTATCGCTTTTGGAAGCCGGATAGCAACTTTATTGTTAGGTAGTATGACACTCTCACGGTTTCCAATGACGGCAAAAATGTATCTCGCCTCGCGTGTAAACGACTGGACAGTTGAAAAGAATTGTATTTGAGATCGTATATTTGATCAGTTTCGTCTTTCTTTACTTTCATTTCTGTCAGAATAACATTTTCGTTTTCTCCTTTCTAGGATTCGCGATGAGGTGTCTGTGATACGCGTCGGGCGGGAGCGGCGCCATCTTCCAATATGACGTCGGAAAGAGCCATCCCTCACCTTCGGGACATCTTTGGCCTGAACCAGCAGTACGACGCCAAGAGCTTCGATGACAACGATGACAAAAACAAAAAGACTAAGAAGAAAAAGGAAGACTACCGCTCTTACGCCAATGGAGACGTCAAAACTCTAGAGAGACACCTCAGTATGAAGAAGACCATACGGAAAAAGATAATGCGGGACCTTCAGCAGGCGTTCGTTGAAGACCCTAACGAGTTTAAGGTCGAAAACACGAGCCCGGAGAAGCTGAAGGCCGAGCTCAGCGCCGAAGCGGTAAAAATCGAGAAGAACGTACGAAAGAACGACCCCTCGTTCCTAGATATGCTGAGGGGTGAAACAAGGGGGGAAGAGGCCAGAGAAGAACAGCCGCCAGCCGAGAAAACGAGCTTCTGGCGGCGTCTCACCATGAAGAATAAAAACAAGAGATAAAAATGCTGGATAGCCGTACGAACACCTTACTCCGTTTCCTCTCCTTCGTTTTGTGTGTTCTATGTCAATTATGGATGTTACGTATTTTCTGTAATTCGGTAACCTTTTTAGGTGATCGGCTACACCACGACTGACTAAAATGTAGCCTATATATATCAATTTATCCGCATAATATGTACACTGTAAGGTGATATTTGTTCTTGATTTTCTAGTTGTAATATGTCAAGTATAATGCGCACATTAAATCGCTTAATGAGATTTTTCTCAATGTCTAAAAACAATAATTATTAAGCTGATAGTTAAGGCTAAGATTTGATGGGATCGGAGTAAAGTGTTATTAATATCGACGGCCATGGTTACTTATAAATAAAAAGATATCTCGTTCTACATGTGATGTAACGTTAAGTTGACTTAAGATAGTTTAAGTACATAGATACGTAGGTTAAGTATTGCGCAAGCAACAATTGTGTAAGGTAGGCTCGAGGCAATTTCTTGTTGTGACAATTTATTAAAATTCAATATACATAATTTTACACATTTATGATGTGTTTTATTTATATGTATACTGTATAATAAATAGTACTAAGCCAGTATCTATAACCACCTTAAAATACAAACCACTGAGTTAATGTTTAATATGGTATTTTCAATAATAATATTTGAGCAATTTTACTTATAGCGAAATAAAAGGGACTTGTTTGTTTACCAGAGATCTTTATGATAAGCCATTGAATATATTTATAACCATGAACCATGATTTACGAAATCATATTCATATTCAAATCAGTCTGCTTTTTTTAAAATAACATACAACCTGTAAAACTTTACATAAGCCATAATTTAGTTTTGCTTGTCCGTTTTCAGGTAATATTTTGTTAATAAAGCACGAAAAACATGCCCGATAATAATAAGTATAATTGAGGGAGAAAAAAAATACTTACTTATACATAAAGGACTGTACATTCACGAACATTGATATAACTCAAAAAAATTCGAAGTTCTGCTACCCGGCCAGTTTGTATAGGAATGTATTTTTCTTTTTTGAGTTTCCATCGTTGTTCCCATAGGAAAAGTTGTTCATATTGATGAGCGGGAAAGCCGAGGGTCAATTTACACGCTGTATACAATTGTATTCCATTTTAGACATTTCACAATGTCGTAAGAAGCGATGTGTACGTGACTGAAAATATCATTATTGATGTTCATCATCATCAGGTCCTTTTTAGTCTCCACTAAAGGAGCACGACCCTCTCTGTAATACTAGGGCCATACTTGGCCAGAGCAGCCAGAGGACTTGGCTTACACTCTCCACGCTGGCCAGACGGGTTGGAGAGATGTCTTAGATGTTTATAAGCTTTGTTTAGCTTGTATTTCCTAAGTCGCCTCCTACGACATCCACGGGAAGACTTGGAGTGGTCCTATTCTACTCTGCCGGATAGGGTAAGTGCTCCAGTGAATGAACCCTTAAGGAAATGTTCAACTTTGAAATTTAATTACAATTATGTTTTAAATATTCTGACGACCTTACATTTACCATAGTCACCGTAAGTTATTTAAGATCTAATAAAACTATCGTTTAGAGCTGCAGTTTGTATAGTTTTGGAGATTTTTAACATTTTATGCGACAATACCCTAAAGCACCAGTGAATGAACAGCATTTTCCAACGAATGAACGCAATAAAACCCAGTAAATGAACACTAAATTCTGTTTTATTTAAATCTAAAATTAAAGGCTTTTTAACAGTTTTTAATAGAAAAAATAAACTGAACTCATTTAACAATAAGTAGCATAATAAGGTTTCAATAATTTCTGCTTAAAAACTAGGGATTAGGTACAATGAGTACTTATTAAGTTACTATTAACTTAATAATACTTCCTTGTTCTTATTCAGACACTTTAATAAGTGTTATAATAAACATATAATTTCAATCATAGTTAGGTTCTAGGTACTTCAAGCCTTCTTATTTAGATTTCAGAGTTGTAAGTATTTAGTCACTAATCAACATAATTTGACTTTAGTGAACTGAATTAGACGCTTTAATCATCTCTGCTTAATCATGAGTGAGGTAGAGGTAGTTACATCAGTCTTTAGTATCACAATAAAAGGTTTAAAGGTATTAATAAATCTAAAGGTATTTCTGAATTAGCAGAAAGAACTGATGAACCTACTGTACAAGGCCCAGAAGTCACAAAAGGGACCTTTCACAAATTGTTAGTTTTCTAAATAACGAGGAAGATCAGTTAATCCTATATCTTCAAAATTTAAATCTGCAAAAGAAATAAATCCACGTTCAAACTCTGTGACGTCGGATACTCAACTCTCCGTCGTCACAGAGGTCGAGGTGAATTAGCAGAAAGAGCTACTGAACCTACTGTACAAGCCCCAGATGCCAGAAGGTGAGCTTTCGCAAATTGTTCGTTTTCTAAATGACGAGGGAGATCAGTTTATTCATTATCTTTAAAACATAAATCTGCAAAAAAGATAATCCACGTTCAACCTCTGTGATGTTTACGAAGCTGACAATATTCTCTGACACAATCTTCTTCCTTAAAAACTCTTTTTCCTTTTAGTTGTTTCGTTGTGAAAATCACTTTCCTCACTCTCTACGATAACGTATTGGGTTTGGACGGTGCCGAGTTTATCTTGTTTCTCTGAGAATCTGTTCTTATTTCCTGAATTTTACTTCTCTACACTTCTCTTACTTCTTGTTTTTATCTTTATATTTTTTATTTTATCTATTTCCAGTTTTTCCAAATAATCTTTATATGTTCGTCCTGTTAATCCGAATGGCATGGGCTCTTTCATCACAGTTTTTTTTTGGTTCCAATATTAGGGTAGTTAAAAATATTGTCAATATGAACTTTGCGTTTTGTAGATACCACATTTTGTTTTGTGGTTGAACACGATGGGACTCTTAGAATATCTAAAATATTTTCCTCCAGAAAATCAGCAGGAGTTGTCTTCTTTTGAAGAGTTGCTGAGTTATATAAAAAGGGAACAATTTTACTCATCATCCATAATATTTAAAATTGAGGGACTCGAAGAGGAATCTACGATTGTTATGTCAACCATGGTCTGATAGTTTTGACGAGAAGTTTAAACGGTTTAAGTATTCGTGACGTCGTTTATGGCTGTAATGATATTTTGGGATGTTATTTCTGAGATCCAGTCGATTAATAAGTAATATATCATACTATAAAGGAGTGTATTATTCTATTTATTTATAGTATAACTAAAATGACTAATTTAATTCATTCAATGGTACAAGAAATATTAAAAAACCGGTAATTGAACAGGTCAGTTTTTTCATAGTTCATTTAATGGATTTTGAAAACCAATAAATGAACACCTATGTTCCAATACTGGCCAAAAGATTCTAAATCGTTTTTCAAGCGTATTTTATAAAAACCGTCTTAATACAGTAGTCCGAAGTCAGATAATACTGAAATTTTCGAAATATGTAATGTTCCAGTGAATGAACTGCCGTTCATTCACTAGATTTGATGCTATTTTTTCAGCTAGTCCATGAACACCTGATTTATTCAAAATGTATTTGCAAAAACTAATAATGCTTTTTGAAAATGGAAGCATATATTCATAAATAACCTAGTTTTAGTGACAAACAACGTAAAAATAAAAAAATACAGCTATAAAACTTACAATGGTAAGTGATATCGTACCTGGGTCGTAAATTCCTACCCATACAAGACATTTTTTCAGAGCGCACCCCAACTTTACTCAATTGCCATTTTGCAATAAAGATGTTTAAGTCACCGGAATAAGTATTGGAACACGTAAAGGTGTGTTAACTGTTTAAAAAAATACACTTCACCTGGTAGAATTAGCTGGTTTTCTTGTTTTTGAGAAAAATATGCGTTTCGTTCATTTACTGGGTAGCTTTCATTTACTGGAGCACTTACCCTACCACACGGCTAATTATAAATTGATGTTCATGATTTTGTCTAATACAAAATCACGTGACTCATTGGCTCGGTCAAACAAACATTTGAGCTAACAATAATTTCTATAGAGATAATTTTACACAATGTTGGTAACACCATTTAACCTGTAAAACGTAATATTAAAAATCCCAGCCAAGTGCGAGTTGGACTCGCGCACGAAGGGTTCCACACCATTATCTATAAAAACGGCGAAAAAATCATGTCAGTTGTATGGGAGCCCCCTTTATTAATTTTATCTTAATTTAATTATTTATTTTTAAAGTAAAAATATAACTCAATATTCTGTTAATATTTCAAGCGTCTTCCTGTTGCCGTTATCAATATCGTGCAAAAACGAGCAAGAAGTCACATTTGTTGGCAGCCCCCCTAATAGGCATTTATTTTATTCTGTTTTATTATTTGTTGTTATACCGGCAACAGAAATACATCATCTCTGAAAATTTAAACTGTTACTATCACGGTTCATGAGATACTGCCTGGTAACAGACGAACGAATGAACAGACAGAGGTTTTTTTAGTTGACTGTGTAGCTAGCTCCAAATGAGCTTTCGCTACTTCACCGTTTTGAGGCGAGGACATAGTGCCCTCAGCCTATATACACAACGTCACCAAATAGGGCTCCCAGCAGGTACACAACCCTAAAAACTGGCTTAGAGCGAGTCAGATATAATCCATTACAACAACACGTTGCTTGTGTTGAGTGAACCCGTGATTGATGGTGTAAGTACATATTAATAAATAAATATATAGAGACAAACATACGAAATGAAGCCTCTTCCATACAACCTCTCTTGTGAGGTTAAATTAACCATTTTTGCATAGACAATGTTGTTCTTAATTATTTGTGACGTGCCATAAATCTTATATGAATGGTCCCCAGGAATGTCCAATCAGCTTACTTATCATATATGTGTGATAAAAACTAGTTTCTTTTTGTAAGCGACCTTTATTTTTTTATTTTGTTTTTATAATTTGTTGTTATAGCGGCAATATACACATTCTGTAAAAATCCCAAAAGTATCTACTATGGTTCAAAAGATATAGTCCTGGACGGACGGACAGAAGAGGCTTGGCAATAGGGTTCCAATTTTACTCTTTGGATACGGAACCCTAAAAAATAATCCAAGCAAAGCGTCTTTTAGTCTTTAGCGAACTTTGACATCAATAAGTTTTTGCAGACATGAGTCAATCAAGTGTTTTCTTAACGAATGTTGGGAACATAATTATTAACTAAATGTCCTGCCTGTTCATAAACATAATCTTTCCCTTCCTGACAATATTCAATAATTTATTGATAAAGTTACTTACGTTGGTGTATCTAGTATAATCCTCATGATATGACAAACTAGTATGACCATGAAGAAACGGACTAGATACGTATACGTTTTACAGAATTTTATTACACATGCAATCCGCATACACTCTTTGGTACCTACCTACATACATCCCCTATTCCGTATGCTACCTATTTGCATTGGTAAATGCTAATAATTAACTAGAAGAACTACGTACAAAGATACCCATAAGTCGCACAATCTTTATTTACGAACCAGTGGCGCCATCTTTTGAACTTGGTATGTATTGTTGAACAAAAGAAGAGCAGAAGCATGCCAAGGCAGGCGAAACCAAAGCCCATCTTGTTCCATATAGGCGCATTCTTTATATCCTGAATCGTTTGCGATTATAAGATAAATCTAATATTACCATATGTTGAAATCAGAATTTAATTTGATCAAAATATATCGGTGCCACTGACACCATTTTACAAGTTCTGTAATGTTCTGCTGTAAAAGTTCAGTAGCGTGCACACAGATGGCGTTGGATTCATTGAAACGCAATGTTAATCATTATGACCGACAGAGGGAGACACTACAGAACAGAACGGAGTACGGCTGTAAAAAGGAGTCAATTTCGACATTTCTTATTTATTATTATACATTATTACTCTACGTCATATTCATTTTAAAAACCATTTTTGATACAAAATTGTTTGAACAAGCGTCAAATAATATTTTTTAACATGTAAAAACCGTCAAAATTGGCTTCTAATTGCGTCTTCTTTTATTATAGGCCACATTTTAGCTTATGCTTATGTATGACTATGCTGGTCTGGGAGTTAAAGAAAAACCCGCGCAGATCGTAGGAATGTACGAAAATCTGGGGAATCACATTAGTATCTAGGCGATGCGGCTATCAACACATCAGTTCTCCTCCTAATGCCCACCAACACGCTAAACGTGGCTTTGGGACCTTAAAAGCCTGGGCTCTGTCTACCCCGCAAGAGAAACAGACGTGATAATATGTATGTTATGCTTTACGATTTCAGTATGCGTATTTTTTTATTGAACGTGTGATTAATAACTGATACAAAGTATAGACAGTTATGACTATTAATCTATAAATATTCTCGTAATGCGGACAAGAAACAAATTTTCTTATTTTTCTTTTCTTGTCTGCGTTAGGGCATTCATGTCTCTCAGTCTCAGACGATCATCATCATCTCATTCGCAAAGTCCACAGCCGGCCATAGGCCTCTCTCAAACCAATAACTAAGTAAGTAAAGCCAATACAGTTGTTCTCCTCTCCTGACTTGCTCAGAAATCGTAACTAAAGGTAGACACTTTTTGTACATACATAATCACGTCTTTTTTCGTTGCGAGGTAGATAGTGCTTTAAGACCTAAAAGCCCAGTTTAGCATGTTGTTGGGCGTATAGGTGGAAAATGGAATCAAAATAGTGATGGATTGCTAGCCGCATCACCTACGAACGTGATACCTCAGATTCTCGCTCATTCCCTCAATCGGTTTTTATACGATCTGGGCGGGAAGAGAAGCAGCCGGTTCTACTTTTTTTCTCCCAGACCATCATGGTGGTATACTTCTTGTGGTTCACAATTATTCTCTCACTCACTTTCTTAGAAATAACCAGGAATCGAACCCAGCAACATATGATTACCAAGTAATGCTTTTGCTTCGTTTAGGATTTTTAAAGTATTTATGGATTTCCAATACCACCGGTTGGAAGCGGCCAGCATCCAGCGTCTTCCTGCAACTTTAGTCAGGGCATTCGACCACGGTCAGTGGATGCAAAGCTGCGCTTACTGGTACGTGGTCGCCATTCGAGAATATTTCTGCCCCATCGGCCATCGGTTCTACGCGCTGTGCTCCGCCCACTGCCACTTCAAAGAGCTAATCCGCTGAGCTATGTCAGTAACCTTCGTTCTACTACGAATATCGTTTCAGATTTGATCTCGCAAAGAAAAACCGAGCATAGCTTTAGGATGCTGCTGAGACTTGCCCGATACTGCAGCGCGTCAGGAATGTTTGCCGAAGCGGGACTTTTACGCTATCATAAGAAAGCGAACAGCCTCCATGATGCGTCGCTGCCGGGAGAGTGACAGCAGCATACTAAACACATTAAATGCCAAGATGGACAATCCCATTCTTGAACACTGGATGAGTGTCCATCTTGGCACCAATAGATAAGATTTTGTGTTGATTTTTTAATTTTAAATTTATGGATGTGATGACTGAAATAAATTATTATTATTATTATTATAGCCCTCTCCATAGCTCTTTGGAGCGACCTGATTTTCACACGGTGAAATTTTGATCGTTCTGGACCCTTAAAGAGGTGATTCAGCCCATCGATATGAACAACTTTTCCTATGAGACCAATGCTGGGAACTAAAAAAAAAACGGGCAGCCCCA
Organism: Elegia similella; assembly: GCA_947532085.1. Lineage (NCBI taxonomy): Eukaryota > Metazoa > Arthropoda > Insecta > Lepidoptera > Pyralidae > Elegia > Elegia similella. The sequence goes on from OX383930.1 coordinate 25,095,111, forward strand.
TACAAAAAATTTCGGCCACCTGATCAATTTGTATGGGAATGTCAAAATTTTTTTTTGGGTACCTAGCATTGGTCCTATAGGAAAAGTTGTTTATATCAACGAGCTGAATCATTCCTTTAAGGGTCCAAAGGGATGATTCAGCGATCAAAATTTCACCGTGTATAATGGTAATATAATATTTTCCGTTCGAATACCTGTCATATTACCATTATACACGGTAGGTATATATTGATATGGGGATGGAAAATTATGTAGAAAGTCGACATTCAGAACCGACCACCAAATGGACAAGGGGTGAGGAAGAAAATTTTAAAACCAAGATTTCATCCTCGAGGAACTTACCGAACATTGCAAATATTTTGAAATTTACCATGAAGACATTATGTTATTGATAGAATCATTGAAATTACTAAATGAGTTTATACTACCTTGTAATGAGACCAATTTATTTCGTCGTGATTACTCGCGTGATAGATCTATTAGTTACTAGTATATTTTAAAGCTCTGATTATGGCGCGTCAAAGCTTCATGGATTTCAACAAGCAAGGAATTGTTATATTAGTTTTCGCAATCGCTACTCAAACATTCTCGGATAAAACCTATTATCTCTATGGATAAAACTAAAACAAAATCGCAGCTTTTACGCACCATAATAAAATTTTCTTTCATAGCTGAGGGTATAAAAATATAGGGATTCCATAAAAATAATATATATACGGACAAATCACACATATTGAGCTAGCCCCAAAGTAAGTGCGAGACTTGTGTTATGGGATACTAACTCAACGATACTATATTATGTAACAAATACATATATATATGAACATCCAAGACCCTGGCCAATTTGAAAAAGATCATTTTCCATCTTGACCTGACCGGGGATCGAACCCGGGGCCCTCGTGTTGCAGGCTGGCGTGTTAACCACTGCGCCACGGAGCTCGCCTAAAAAATATATCTCGACTTAGGTAATAAGCGGTCAACTTACATCTTTCAAGACTAAATTGGTCTCAATTTATTGCAAATGTAACTATTAAAGTTTTAATGTTACCTTACTGAATATTGCATAACATACATATGCCTCTTCATGGTGAAATATATTTAAAACAGGATCTTTTGATAGATTTTAAATAAATAAGCAATGTTTCCGTTGTTCCCCGAGGTTGACCACTTAAAGAGATAAAATAAGCATTAACATGTAAAAATCAGAACTACCTCACATGATGCAAAGCAAAATATACGAATTCCATGTCCATAGTTTTATATGTTGCTTTGTTTACTGAAGGATTCTCTCTACTTTGTTGTGTAAGTATGTACGATCAGTCAAAACTGCTATGGCTAAGGCTTCCCATTAAATGTTCATATTTAATGGAAAACTTTGGCCAAATATCTTCAGATAATTTGTAAGTACAATTGACACAAACATTTGTAGATCACATTTTGACCGATTTTACAACTTTTATAGGATTAGAGGAGATCTTTCAGACAAAAATATTTATCAAATCAAAAAGTTCGTTACTATACCTATATAATAAGGTATATTAAATATAAATTGCTCACAATTACAAAGAGATATATATTTTCGTCTGAAAATTATTGAGGAAATAAAAAGACAGAATAAAATTCAAAATAATTATTTATTTATTTATGTTTTATTTAAATATGTAATTTGGTATAATAACATTTTCATACAAATGATTAAGTAGGTAAATACATTTTATTATTTATTTGGACAGAAAAACATAGACGCCTGAAAGCATTAAAAACAGGATTGACACGCAAATAGTAAATAAGAAAATAATATAAATTAACAACAATCAAAAGTGCTGGTAGAAAAGCAAGAAAAATATTATTAATGTTTATTTTTTAATAATTTTGAATTTGAGGATAGAATCTGAATCATAAAAATTTTCTTTGACATTTTATAAACAATACTTAATTGTTATTAAATGTAAATAGATCGCAAGTACTTAATTATTTAGCTCTTTATTAAATTAAAATATCTATTTATATTTGTAAAACAATTGCTTAGTTAGTATACTCATTTCTAAAAAGCAAAAAAGTTTAACTAAATAAATCTTTGTTTCGTCATCTCACATACAAAAAGAAGTATATTTATTTGCGTTTTTAAACATCTTATATACATTGATTTATCTTATTTACATATGCCAGCGCAAACATTATCTCGAATTATTATTTTCACATCTTAAGTTTATGGATTTTATGAAGATCAATAAAAATTAAATAGAATGTCCGTGAGTAGTATTTGTGATAGATTTTTTTAAATGTATTTTATATTTTATTGCATCACATATTATACTCCATATTTTATTCGAAATCAAAAGTTAATTTAAAAATGCTTTCACATCCATTAATATTTTTAATTAGGTAAATTTAAATTATAAATTATTTCAATTTATTTCAATTTACTAGCGTTTCGGAACCGACCACTGCCGAGAAGAAACGCCGAAAGAAACTCTTTTATGCAGTTTTGGTCGCCTACTCGCCTGAAGGGCTTTATGATAAAGTTTTTATTTAGTTCGAATGTAAGCACTTTTATGTATTGTAAGTAAATAAATAAATATATACGAACAAATCACACAGATTGAGCTAGCCCCAAGGTAAGTTTGAGACTTGTGTTATCGGATACTAACTCAACGATACTATATTTTATAACAAATACATATATAGATAAACATCACTAACTACTTCATATCTCTCTACTCATAGCACCTTTGCATATCTCTTATAATGCACATATTATAAAATCTAACAAAAATAACACCTCTGTTATGTCTATATTGGAGTCTTGTTAGATACTTTTTTTCTATCAAATATTGTTTTACTTATAGTAACAAAACATATAGCTCTTAGAAATTACACTTCTTTCATGAAAATCTACATGAGACTAAGACTAAAATCTTTGCTTATGCCTACTACTTAACAAAACTGCGTACGTAATTAAATGTATAGGTAGGTAATACATATGTATTTTTTATTAATATTACCCATAAAACTTCTGCATTTTTGAATGCCTACTAAAATCTCCGCATATCTTTAACTCATAATAAAACATCCGAGTATAAATTGAACTTCCTATGAACGATGGACAATATTTATTATCTTAAATCTTAATTAATTTCTTTGCCTATCAAATCGTTAGCGCCTATTTCTATTTTACATCCCTCTATCCATATTAGTTCTGAAAACGACAAATATTGAGCAGTGCCAATTTTAAAAGCATTTAATAAAGCTTTATCGAATGAGTAGAGTACTTTTATATTTATTAATAGTTACATATTAAATTCAACAGATTTTTTTTTAAAGAATAACTTCGAAACCATTTCCTTGCTCATTTCATTCGTTGTTATTATTTTAATCTTAGATAGTAAAAGCAGAAGTTGAATTCAAAACGTGCATTAAGTAAGGAAACCTACCAATCTCTCGCATGATAACTCATAGGTAGATAACAAAGTAATAGAAATTGCATATTCCAGTATCTATTAATGCAAAGTTAGTAAGTGGAACCTTTTCTGCTTCATTTTTAAAACATTTAACCTTTTACTTTTTTATACGTGTTCTTCTTTTGTCTTCTTTCAAATTTCATTCAATTGAAATTGCTACACCTCCGCCTTTTCAGTGTACTATAGGTTATACTTCCTCTTATTTTGTTTGTACTCTCTCACCTATATGTACCTAAGTTTCTTGCATCTGCTATTTAATGTACTATGACTTATACACGTGCATCTTTTTCTTTATTATTGCTCAATTTGTTTTATAAACAAATCATTACCATAATTCGGTAACGTCTCATCGATAAGGTATATTAAACTTTGACTATGTCAAATTATATTTCTCACTCTTTCTAAAGCTTCTGCACATCTTTTTCACAATTTAAATGTTTAACATTACTACTAACATTACACAACAGTCCTTTTATTAAAAAAGACGGGCAAGAAATACACTATGTCGATGAATACATATACTTGGGCCAGTTAGTCTCCTTCAGCAATAAACGATATGAAAACGAAATAAATCGTCGCATAGCTAATGCATGGAGGAGCTACTGGTCCATGAAAGAATACATGAAGGGAGACCTGCCACTGTCACTGAAACGCAGGCTCATCGACATGTGTATCTTGCCCGTCCTAACCTATGGAGCCCAAACATGGGCATTACCGGAAGCCATTAAGTCCAGACTCAAGATTTGCCAGAGGGCGATGGAGCGAAGTGTCCTAGGAGTCACAAGGTTGGACAGAATCCGTAATACTACACTTCGGTTTAATGTTACCTTACTGAATATTGCATAACATACATATGCCTCTTCATGGTGAAATATATTTAAAACAGGATCTTTTGATAGATTTTGAATAAATAAGCAATGTTTCCGTTGTTCCCCGAGGTTGACAACTCAAAGAGATAAAATAAGCATTAACATGAAAAAATCAGAACTACCTCACATGATGCAAAGCAAAATATACAAATTCCATGTCCATAGTTTTATATGTTGCTTTGTTTACTGAAGGATTCTCTCTACTTTGTTGTGTAAGTATGTACGATCAGTCAAAACTGCTATGGCTAAGGCTTCCCATTAAATGTTCATATTTAATGGAAAACTTTGGCCAAATATCTTCAGATAATTTGTAAGTACAATTGACACAAACATTTGTAGATCACATTTTGACCGATTTTACAACTTTTATAGGATTAGAGGAGATCTTTCAGACAAAAATATTTATCAAATCAAAAAGTTCGTAACTATACCTATATAATAAGGTATATTAAATATAAATTGCTTACTTACAATTACAAAGAGATATATATTTTCGTCTGAAAATTATTGAGGAAATAAAACGACAGAATAAAATTCAAAATAATTATTTATTTATTTATGTTTTATTTAAATATGTAATTTGGTATAATAACATTTTCATACAAATGATTAAGTAGGTAAATACATTTTATTATTTATTTGGACAGAAGAACATAGACGCCTGAAAGCATTAAAAACAGGATTGACACGCAAATAGTAAATTAGAAAATAATATAAATTAACAACAATCAAAAGTGCTGGTAGAAAAGCAAGAAAAATATTGTAAATGTTTATTTTTTAATAATTTTGAATTTGAGGATAAAATCTGAATCATAAAAATTTACTTTGACATTTTATAAACAATACTTTATTGTTATTAAATGTAAATAGATCGCAAGTACTTAATTATTTAGCTCTTTATTAAATTAAAATATCTACTTATATTTGTAAAACCATTGCTTAGTTAAAAAGGTTAACTAAATAAATCTTTGTTTCGTCATCTCACATACAAAAGAAGCATATTTATTTGCGTTTTTAAATATCTTATATACATTGATTTATCTTATTTACATATGCCAGCGCAAACATTATGTCGAATTATTATTTTCACATCTTAAGTTTATGGATTTTATGAAGATCAATAAAAATTAAATAGAATGTCCGTGAGTAGTATTTGTGATAGATTTTTTTAAATGTATTTTATATTTTATTGCATCACATATTATACTCTATATTTTATTCGAAATCAAAAGTTAATTTAAAAATGCTTTCACATCCATTAATATTTTAAATTAGGTAAATTTAAATTATAAATTGTTTCAATTTATTTTATTGTTTAACAGCTACAAACTACTAGCGTTTCGGAACCGACCACTGCCGAGAAGAAACGCCGAAAGAAACTCTTTTAAGCAGTTTTGGTCGCCTACTCGCCTGAAGGGCTTTATGATAAAGTTTTTATTTAGTTCGAATGTAAGCACTCTTATGTATTGTAAGTAAATAAAAAAATATATACGGACAAATCACACAGATTGAGCTAGCCCCAAGGTAAGTTCGAGACTTGTGTTATGGGATACTAACTCAACGATACTATATTTTATAACAAATACATATATAGATAAACATCCAAGACCCAGGCCAATCTGAAAAAGATCATTTTCCATCTTGACCTGGCCGGGGATCCAACCCGGGCACTCCGTGGCGCAGGCTGGCGTGTTAACCACTGCGCCACGGAGCTGTCATAAGTTCATTGCACGTTAATTTACCTATACACTTTATGTTTTTTTTTACTACGTTCGCAATTATTATACTTGTACTACCTTTAAATTGCAAAACTAAAACTGCGAACTGTAATAAAAGAAACATACCTATAAACCTACTTAATTCTTTCTGTTTCTGCCTATATTCAATGTTGTGAATCAAAACGAACTTATATATTACGCATATGTCTCTATTTTAAAATAATTAAATATTAACCTAAAAATACTTATATCCATTTACTGGTTTTATGATTTAGAATTCATATTTTGAAAACTTATTACAATCTGAAACGCACCTAAACACCTCTTGAAATTTTTTATTTATATCAGTATGTATGCTGAACTATCATAGGTTTTTATCATTTATTCTCCTTACTTTTTTAAGCTTTAACTCCGTAAGTGTTTTTCTTTCTTAGTTACACGTCCGTTTATTTTCATAACAGGTCACATCTGTATGTGCATTATTTATTTTTAATTACAGTCAAAAATTCGAAACTCCGTACATTTTAATTTTATTCAAGTTACCAAAGATAATTCCAATGGACACTTCTTGCTATAATTAAACCTCTGCATATTTTAATCTTTTCCTAAGTTACATCTCCGCAAATTTTATTATCTTCTTTGATTACTCCTTCCTTATCTTATCCTACATTACTACCTACGCATATCTCTAACACTTATAATTATGCAGTCCTTTATATTAAAGTCTTTCTATAGTTATATATCCACCACCACCTTATGGTATGTGATTCCACATATCGTTTATTATAATATGAACATTTTCGAAACTACTTCATATCTCTCTACTCATAGCACCTTTGCATATCTCTTATAATGCACATATTATAAAATCTAACAAAAATAACACCTCTGTTATGTCTATATTGGAGTCTTGTTAGATACTTTTTTTCTATCAAATATTGTTTTACTTATAGTAACAAAACATATAGCTCTTAGAAATTACACTTCTTTCATGAAAATCTACATGAGACTAAGACTAAAATCTTTGCTTATGCCTACTTCTTAACAAAACTTCTGCGTACGTAATTAAATGTATAGGTAGGTACTACATTTGTATTTTTTATTAATATTACCCATAAAATTACTGCATTTTTGAATGCCTACTAAAATCTCCGCATATCTTTAACACTTAATAAAACATCCGAGTATAAATTGAACTTCCTATGAACGATGAACAATATTTATTATCTTAAATCTTAATTAATTTCTTTACCTATCAAATCGTTAGCGCCTATTTCTATTTTATATCCCTCTATCCATATTATTTCTGAAGACGACAAATATTGAGCAGTGCCAATTTTAAAAGCATTTGATAAAGCTTTATCGAATGAGTAGAGTACTTTTATATTTATTAATAGTTTCATATTAAATTCAACAGATTTTTTTTTTAAAGAATAATTTTGAAACCATTTCCTTGCTCATTTCATTCGTTGTTATTATATTTATCTTAGATAGTAAAAGCAGGAGTTGAATGCAAAACGTGCAATAATGCAATAACGTATGGAAACCTACCAATCTCTCGCATGATAACTCATAGGTAGAGAACAAAGTAATAGAAATTGCATATTCCAGTATCTATTAATGCAAAGTTAGAAATTTTTGAGATTGAAGTAGAACCTTTTCTGCTTAATTTTTAAATCATTTAACCTTTTACTTTTTTATACGTGCTCTTCTTTTGTCTTCTTTCAAATTTCATTCAATTGAAATTGCTACACCTCCGCGTTTTCAGTGTACTACAATAGGTTATACTTCCGCTTATTTTGTTTGTACTCTCTCACCTATAGGTAAGTTTCTTGCATCTGCTATTATAATGTACTATGACTTATACACGTGCATCTTTTTCTTTATTATTGCTTAATTTGTTTAATAAACAAATCATTACCATAATTCGGTAACGTCTCATCGATTAGGTATATTAAACTTTGACTATGTCAAATTATATTTCTCACTCTTTCTAAAGCTTCTGCACATCTTTTTCACAATTTAAATGTTTAATATTACTACTAACATTACACATCAGTCCTGTTATTAAAAAAGTTTTATCTCTGATTATGGATACTAAAACCTCCTAAAATCTTAATTTTTTATGAAACTCCACAAATCTCTTACTCTCACTTAAACTTCTACATAAGCCTTGCTGTAGCTTAAACCTCTACATTTCCTCTTGTGCCATTTTCGTAACTATATTGAATAACTCCTACGGAATTGTTTTTACTTATCTTATACCTGGTTATCAAATATCTCTTAGTTTTATTAATACCACCGCATATCTCTATTTTTAAAACATCTAAACTAACATATATACTTACATTAAAAACAGTGAGAATTTGCGTGTGTGTGCATTTGTTTGTAATGTATAAACTCAATCTCTTATAAAACCGCACACATATCTCTTTATCCAAATTCTAAAGTATTTCTTATGTGTATCTCTTGCTAAATCCTCCACATATCTTTTACTCTTACTGAAACATCGGCATAACACTTACTCTAAAACCTTCGCAATTGTCACTCTTATTAAATCTCTGCAAAACGTACGCTTAAACTATCGCACATTTTCTTATTACACCGTCTCAAACTTTCTGCTTTTCTGCTCAAACAAATAACTACAACTTATCATAAAAATGCCTACCCATTTCTAGTTTTGGCTTGAAAAAATGTAAAAAAAAAATTGACGCGAGCGGGATTTGAACCCACGACTTAGACCTCGACGGTCTACGCTCTAACCCGCTGAGCTATCGCGACTTCGTTCTGATGGTATATCAGCAAAAAAACAATGAAGATAGAACTGATATAACAAAATAACTAAAATTTGAAACGATGATTCTTAAAAAAATTAAATGCTTATGTTTTATGTTTTCTTAAAACGTAACATTGGTATTGATTGACACATACTTAAAACATTACTCATATGATACAAATATTATTTTGAACGCTAAGTATATTCAAGACGAACAGACATTTTAACTCGTATAAGCATTCTTCATATATACCTAATATTTACTATGACATTTCGAACAACCATGTACTTAATTTTATTTAATTATCTTCACATTTTATTTCCTTCCAAAGTTGCGAACACACCTTTGCTCATTTTATTTTATTTCCTAAGTAACTCATTTGCATAATTTATTTCTTCGAATGTTACACATTCGAAGAAATACATTTTCATATATATCAAAGTTAAAGTCTATCAAATCTCCGCTTATTTTAAGCTGCGCCTATTTCAGTTTTGTTTATAATTTACAGGTCCGCATTTAAACTTTTTGCTAAGTTAAGTCCCGCAAATTTAATTATCTCTTCCTATTACTTTATTTCACGCAGTTTTAGTTTTGCAAGTTGCACCCCAGTGCTATACTAAGAAAACCTCCGCATGTTTACAGCTCTTACTTAACACCGCAAATGTCCTCCGCATACCTCTACTCTTACTAAAAACTCCGTTTATCTCTAACTCTTACTTAAATCTCCGCATATCTCTTACTCAGCAAATCGTTACTCTGCGGATCTTTTATTTTTATCTTAAGTAAGACCTACCTATGTTTCATTGCCTTCCTAAGTTGCACCTCTGCGTATACTATTTGCTTCGTTATTTACACCTTCCATATTTTATTTACTTACTACGTTGCACCGCCACATATTTAATTTCTCTTAAATTGCACCTTCGAACATTTTTATAACAAATTTATTACTCTTTACATATACGAGTATCTCAATTCGCATATTTTAAAATCTAACAAAAATAACACGCCTATCACATCTATATTGGAGTTATTAGGTACTTCTCCCTTATAAAATTTCCGCATTTTTTTTTAACACTTTAAATCTCTCGCATATTGGTAACGCATCTCTCACCTTAATTTTGGACGCATTTCCGCATACATCATACTTGTGAGCAATCTATTCTTTCACATTTCCATATCTGGCATATTCTTAATTGTACCTTAAAGCTCCATTTCACTATCTGTCCATAAAAACTTAACATATTTTATTTGAACTCGTATTTTAATCTCTGTATACTCTTACTAAAACATCTGGATAAACTACTTATTTATTCGGACTGCATATTTGTACCTACAGTAAATAATATTTTTTAATCGAGTATATGAGTGTTACTTGCCTATATATCAAATGTCAATTTCTATTCTAAATATCTATAATAAATCTGGGGATATTTATTCTGAAGACTTTAAATATTGAGCGACGATGACAATGTGAGCATTTGTAATTTAATAAGATTTTTCCTATTGAATGCGTATGCTACTTCTGTTTCAAAGACTGCCATAATAATTCATCTGATTTATGTTAACAAACGATTTAAAAGCAGTTGCCTAATTTGTTTTATTTCTTGTCATATTTATTTAAATAATAAATAAAAAAACAACCAGAACCCAATACGTGCAATAAGTATGGAAAAAACAACCATTCGACATCGTTTAATAAACGCCTTACTTATTTTCTATAAGCTTATGTTAATCTACCCTGTGCTACACACACAACACAAAACTTTAAATCATCGAAGGTGTCATGACTGTCACAGTGACTTGAAACCAAATTTTAAATCATTTTAAACGACATTATCAAATTAAATTGATTGATTGATAGATATATTTTTATTTTACCCTATTACGAAACAACAACAACAACCAAGAAAAAATTTTGTTTAAAATTACGAGGTGTTATATATAACTGAAAATTTAAATGTGCATTGATCGTGCTTTAAAACCGTCATTCTGTTAGTCAAACAACCAAGACAGGCAATCGTACTAATCCACACCGTACTACTTTGATACATACTGCTTAAAGTGTTAGCTAATTAAAATTAATTTCTTTAGCTCGGCAAAAACAGAAATAGTAACATTTTTGTAATATCTCAAATTATATGAAAAAAAAATCTGTAGGCACGCACTACCTACTCCCAAATAGTTTTCAAACCTGACACTAAGTGTCTTGTCGTGAATCGTACATATGTAAAGTATGAACAGATGTTTTTAAGGTCATGTCTTTATATATTATAAATTGCAAATGGACTTCCATAATAAGCAATTGGAAATAATTGTGAACAAAGTGATATCGTCAAGTATCACTTTGAATTTTAAATAATTAAAATATTTAAAAAGTATGTTTTGTTTTCAGAAAAAGGTTCATCTCTAATTAATATTGTACTGTTAATATTACATATATCTAACTATCACTTAGATAATATTTTGTATTCTTATTTAAGTTACATCCGTATGAAATAATTTAAAAGGTATCATCTGCGAGTATATTACACCCTTAATAAAACTTCCGCATATCTCTTACTCTTTCTTAAACCTTCTCATATTTAAAAAGCATAAAATAAGCAAAACAAAAAAATGCTGTTAGAATATAAAAAAACAACCACTCAACGCTGCTAAGCATATCCATAAGGCCATAATCATTTCATTCTAACCTCTACGTACTACGCACGAAAAAACATAATCACATGAGCTGGTGCCGTGATAAGTTACAGTTGTAATACTTGTAATGTAACGCCAAACATTAAAGCGATTTAGATGATGCTATTTAAAAATCTTGTGATGATTTAACTTCTGCGATTTTTAAGTTGTATTTCCAAAGCAAAGAGATAAATGCATAACCACTGGAATTTAATTGAAAGTATCTTTTGTAAATAGTGAGAAGTGTCAAAAGCGTAAGTACATACCTGCCAAAATTAAAATAAAACCCGTCTGTTAGTCAAACTAGCAAAGACAGAATTTTATTTAACAATAAGCATTTTTATTGTACAAAGTTCCAAACGAATACAATATTTTTTACATGGTGTTATTCTAACTTGCAAATGTAAATGTAAATATTATTTAAATATAACAAAATGAAGTATTTAGAAATGTTATTCTAGTGCAAAGTAAATTTTCATAACAGTTACGTGTTTAGTTATTATTATTTTGCGATTCTTTTTTTGGCGATTTTAAACTTTTATTTCCAAAGCAAAGCAATGAATGTAAAACCACACTAAATACATAGTAAATATCCTATGATAATAATGAGAAATGTAAGTAGCATATACCCACTTCTAACCAAAACTACGATAAATCAGAGTTTTTGTCAAGTAATCGTAGACAGAATTATAGACAAACAAACTTTTAATGTACAAATTAAGCTTCACAGATCATTGTCACAACAACTGTATCTTACTTGATGTTAGAATTTCCTGTTCCAATGTAATGTTCATAAAATTAGGTAGAAATTGCATATTATTTTATTAAAAACAACATATTATGATACTTAAGTTATGGAATAATGTCCGCAAATACGACGCGCATTGAACTAATAAGTAAAAATAATTATGTAACCTGTAAGATCCATACTGAAGCAGTGCTTATCAAAGCATATAACATATAACAAAAACTTACTTCATAAATAAATTTTACAATATAAATTTACTTGATAAAATAAAAAAATATTAAAAAAATACAAACTGCCAAAGCTATTTGGAGTATATTTAAAGTTATTTACAAACTTCGATGGCCTACTCGTAAGGTGTTCTTACTAAAACAACTAATACTTACCAAATATGTTGAAAGGGATGATATTCGAGACCTTCTCGATGAGTTTGAAGATATTATAGATAAATTGAATAACATGAATGTTCAGATTATAAGAGAACTACTGAGTATAATTATGTTTTACTCATTACCAGCAATTTATGAAAACTTCTAGATTGCCATAGAGTCTCGAGACAAATTACCTAAACCAGAAGAGCTTAAAATTAAAATTTTGGAAGAATTCTAAACCAGGAAGGAAAATAAAGCAGAAAAAAGAGAAAATGATACATTATAATTCAAAAAGACGAAAAAACACAAATTTCAAAAATGTTTTTTTTTATAATTGCCAAATCTGTAACACAAGTACACAGTACACAAAGTTGAAAACTGTGACATAAAACCAATGAAAAAACAGTTTTTGCCATAAAAAATACTAGACACTGAACGGTGTTTAGTTAGTAGAACAACCAGCCATATGTTGAACCTGATTAATTCATAACCATCAATAAAAATGGAAATCAAAGCCAATTAAAGGTGTCGTAGCTGGCGTCCAGAGGCTACATCGAAAAAAATAAGAAAAAGGAAAATACTGTACATATATACTGAACTTTTCAACCAGCCTTCTATCAATGGCCAAAAAATTAGGTTTTTATTATTTTGATGCAAAAAACATTACATTCACAAAATAAATGCAATATTACACACAGATATTGATATTGAAACAATGCACAGAAACATAGCACATATCAATATTCAATGAGTATGAAGAGAAAGATAAACTCCAGGTTTGTGCATAAAATAAAAAATATCAATATTGCAATAGCATGCTCTAGAAAAATGACAACAGAACCTCTTGAGATCTTACATACTGATGTTTATAAAGCCAAAGCAAAATCATATGCTAATTCCAAATATTTCTTTACTTTCATAAACGAACATACAAGTCACACAAGGGTGCACACCATTCCAAATAGAAATATGATACTATAAAAGTTCAAATTAATAATTTGATTAAAAAGAATAAACTCTTTAATGCGTAATGGGAAAGGGTGAATATAGTAATGCATTGTTCGATATATATATATATACATATATATTTTAAATAAAATGGTATTCAAAGACGTTTCACTTGCCCGTACACGCCACAGTAAAACGGGATGGCAGAGAGAAAGGACACTGTTAGAAAACACGCGGCGCAAGATGTTAGATGCTAATGTGCCCGAAATATTTTGTGTAAAGCTATCTTCTGCAAACTATATAACTAACGGAACTCCAAGAGGAACTTACGATATGAAAACTCCCTATGAGATGTGGACAGATAAAAACCCTTCTATTAACCACTTTCACATATTTGGTGCTAAAGTAAATAAATATAAATAAATAAATATATACGGACAAATCACACAGATTGAGCTAGCCCCAAAGTAAGTTTGAGACTTGTGTTATGGGATACTAACTCAACGATACTATATTTTATAACTAATACATATATAGATAAACATCCAAGACCCAGACCAATCTGAAAAAAATCATAATTCTGATTTTGTTAAATTTGTTAGAAATTATTCAAAAATCTTTAAAAGGGTATGTGCGTGTGCAAAATCTTTATATACCAGACAGACTATTTTAAATTCTAGTGACAAAGTGAAAACAACGTGGAAAATTATTAATACAGAAACAGGAAAAACGAAAAAACGCGCCATTCCAATTGAATTAAAAATAGATAATAAGGTCCTCAGTACTAGCGAGGAGATTACTCAATATTTTGAAGACTTCTTTACAAATATTCCCGTGAATACTACTGCCTCCTTCCTTTCATCATCTGTGGAATCTAAAAAGTTATTAACTAGTTGTATACCGGAATGTAACAGCCTTCTAATATTTGAACATGTAACCCCTCAATCATTGATACGTTCAAGACTTTGAATAATAAAAAAACTGGAGACCTGTGGGACATCTCAGTATCAGTCATAAGTAATATTATAGAAATAATTGCTACTTATTTAGCGTCTATTTTTAATAAATGTGTAGATACAGGGACTTTTCCTGATCTAATGAAATTAAGTAAAGTTATACCGTTGTACAAAGCGGGTGATAAAAATGATCCAACAAATTACCGTCCCATTTCTATTCTGCCAGCGTTAAGTAAAATATTTGAAAAGTTAATTTTTAATCAGTTACTGTGGTCTATTTCATAGTGAACAATACGGATTTACGAAGGGTCGATCAAGTACGGATGCGGGTGTTGCGCTTTTAAAACATATATATTATGCTTGGGAGAGAAAAGAAAATGCTATTGGTGTTTTTTGTGATCTCTCCAAAGCATTTGATTGTGTAGACCACGATACCCTGCTGTCCAAATTGGAACACTATGGGATTAAAGGTAAATCTATTGCATTAATCAAATCTTATTTTAGTAGCCGAATTCAAAAAGTTAGCGTTGATAGGGTTCAATCCTCGGGATCATCTGTTAGGATGGGCGTACCCCAGGGCTCTATACTAGGCCCCTTGTTGTTTCTTATATATATTAATGATCTGCCATACTATGTTAACACATGTAAAGCTGTACTATTTGCCGATGATACTTCTCTTATTTTCCCTGTTGATAGGACAACAGACAATTTTGACGAGGTCAATAGTACATTAGCTCAAGTGTTAGAGTGGTTTACAGCAAACAATTTGCTGTTGAACGCTAAAAAGACGAAGTGTATTAAATTTTGTTTACCGAATGTTACAAAAGTACCAACACGCATAGTGGTCGAAAACGAAACGATAGATTTGGTAGATAAAACAGTATTTCTTGGGATGACAGTTGACTCGGGACTTCAATGGGGTGCCCATATCACATCCTTAGCGGGTAAACTTAGTTCTGCTGCTTACGCTGTTAGAAGAATAAGACAGTTGACTGACGTTGATACTGCGCGTTTGGTATACTTCAGCTACTTTCATAGTGTCATGTCGTATGGGATATTACTATGGGGTAACGCAGCAGAAGTTAATACCATATTCGTCCTTCAAAAACGCGCTATCAGATCTATATATAAACTAGGTGCTAAAGAATCTCTTAGAGAATTGTTTAAAAATATAAATATTTTGACATTCCCTGCGCAATACATATTTGCAAATATTATGTTTGTTCGTAATAATCTTCATCTTTACGCGAAAAATAGTGATATCCACAACAGGAATACGAGAAATAAAAATAAATTAGCGACACCAACTTTGCGATTACAGAAAACAATGAATTCATTTTTGGGACTTAGTATACGCTTCTATAATAGAATTCCTGAAGAAATATTGGCTCTGTCATTAGGTAAGTTTAAGACTGCTGTTAAAAATCAATTACTTAAAAATGCCTACTATTGTATTAATGACTATTTAACAGATAAAACTCCATGGAAGTAATATATTCAATAAATTGTTAATCAATATACATCAGTGATTACTTAATGTAAAATAATTCAATTTGTTATAAATATGTGAAAGTGTAGCCCTTCAGGCACGTAGGGACCAATACTGGACTGAGTTTCTTTCGGCGTATTCTTCTCAGCAGTGGTCGTTTCGAAACGCTAGTAGCTTATCGATTTTGCAAATATTAAAAATAATAATATGACGTTCAGAAAGAGATACATGTTATCCAAATTTGAATAAAATTCTACTTCATTTTATTTCATTTCAAAAAACATTTTCTATCTTGACCTGACCGGGGATCGAATCCGGAGCCCTCGTATCGCAGGCTGGCGTGTTAACCACTTCACCACGGAGCTCGCTAAAAGTATTTGTCATAATTTAAAATACAAAATAAAGTTTGAGCCAAAAATCCTAGAGGGTATGTATTTTCGTAGGATACTCGGAAGTATGCAAAGCGTACAGGATGTGGATACCAGATAAAAATATTTTAATTGTCAGTCGTGATGTGAAAGTGAAGACCAAAATGTTTTAGGAAAACAATAAAGAATTGACACAAATGCGGTCCAAGAAGAAAGAGACATAGAAATATCCGGTGACAACAAATATTCTACTTAGAATGAGAATAGTATTGACGAAAGCGTCGATAGAAATACAAATGGCGAAACTTTCTATGAGGTTTAATCTATTAAAAATTAACTATCGGATCTATTCTGATATCTATTGGTTGGTGATATCGATCGTTTAAAATCCAAAATGGAGTAAATCATTAAGTTCAAAATGAAAAAAATAAAGCATTCCAAAATGTAAGGCTAAAAAGAAATATAAACTAATCATCATAGACAACAGCTTATGATATGTCATGTTGAAAATATTAATGAGTGGAAAGATGCAATTTTTAAATACTTTCAGAACATATACACGTAATAGAACGTGACAAAAATTGCTCCACGGTAGAACGTGGTGGACATGGTGATCAAAGCAGCAAAGAGAGTTCTGTAATATTTAAAAGGAACAAAAGATTAAGGTCTAGTTTATGCAAAGAAGCTTGACAGCGGATGCTGACTGGGCATCTTGCTAAATTGACAGAAGATCATATACTGGTTATGTATTTTCATTCGTTGGAACCCCAATATGTCGGGAGTACAAAAACAAAGAATGATAGCCCTATCCACCGCAGAGGCGGAGTAAATGTCTTGAATGAGGCATGCAAAGAAATAATTTACCTTAAGAATCTAATTAAAATTTGAAGGTGGAGTGTGACAGTCAAGTGACAATTTACATTGACAATCAAGCAGCCCAAGGCTAAAATTGCAGTTGTGAATGCAAAATCAAAGTATAATAACGTCAAAGTCCATTTTATTAGAGAAGTTGTAGCTAAACGTGATATTGTTACATTGTTACAGGATATATGGCTACAGAAGCTGTGTTAGCTGATATTTTAAATAATCTACACTATTTTGTATAGTAACTGGTTTTTTTATACATTTAAGCAATAAAATATGATAAATTTCACACAATTCTCTTGCGTAGAAACTTGTTAGAATGTACTATTCCAATTTTAATTTTTGGGACAACCTTGCATATTATTTCATTAAAAAAACACGACACCACCCTGGTTTCGTGGATATTAGAGATCCCTAGATAATTGGGGACTGAAAGGACGCACCTTGACGAGTTCAAAAAGCAAAAAATATTAAGTTTTTACCAAAAATGTGAAAATAAATAATATTAGCCCAGTTTTAAGAAAAAAATAAAACTTTTCCAATATAAACCATTTTTTTAAAGCAAAACAAAATATATTTTCACGTTATTAATTCTTATGATTTTTATCACAACTATTGAGCTAACAGTAATATTTCGACATTTTTAATAAAACTTTCGAAAACAAATACCAACATTACAACATGCTATATGGACAAGCAGAAATAGTCCTATTTTTTTGCAGTTCGGTTAGTCGGGATCTACCTCTTTTGGAGCTGGGTAATAAAGTGTTTGTAACTCCACCATCAAGGGCACTCGGGGGCGAAGCCCCCGACATAACAAAAACAACTTGGCCCAGGGTCAGTTAGGTTCGTTAGGTTTTCTTGTGATAAAACCAGAGCAAGCGAGCAAAGCGAGCGAGCCTCCCCAACTTATGGCTAAATCCCCAATACAAGAAAAACAAATTGGCCACAAAAAAGATACGCCACCAAGTGATGGTCAACCTAACCTTCCCTTGTGCCGTTTTCGTAACTATTTTTTATAACTCCTACGAAAACAGAAGTTTCATAAGTATATAATATAATATATCAAACAAATATAAGGTGCTAAATATTATGATGCTGCTGCTCGTTTTGTATTCTAAGTAACTCAAATTATCACATATTTTTAATTTTAATAATATAACGAGCATTGTTGATGAAATTAATTTCTTATAAGTCGCTGTTAAACAGATTTCTCTTCACTCGCAGCCGCGATTATTTTGTATTTCCCGATATAAAAAAGGTATAATAAATCTCAAAATCAGTTCAGTACTTTATTCATTAATAATTAAAGCACAGGGAATCATAACAGTACGTAACTTTGAAATGGCGTTAAATTTATGATAAAAATATATTTGTTGTTTTTTTATACTACTAAAAAATAATAAGCATTAAAAAGAACATTATTATGTCAACAGACAATCAATTATTATTGAGTGATAAATTTAGCGTACAAAGTTATATATATTTTATAGCTGTGTGTGTTTTTTTTTGTTGCTTTTATTGAGATAAGTTTTAATGTACCTCGAAGGTCAGTGAATTTTGCTAATTAACATTTTCGCCTATCATATCCTAGTGGTAACCGTTTCCCTTCAAACATTTCTAACCACTATTTATTTCCTCAAAACGTATCACTTAGTAGCTTAGTAGTCTCATATTTTTGTAGGATCAATTTCTGTTAATAGTAATAGTTTCAAGTGTTTAAATAATCTAAAGATAACCTCGCATTCTGTCTCGTTAAAGTTCAAAAACGTTTGACGCTTATTTTTTTGGTATTTACATTTTCGACTATTATGTCCTAGTGGATGTTTGACGCTTATTTTTTTTTTATTGGTATTCACATTTTCAACTGTCATGTCCTAGTGGGGGAAATCTCAGGGAGAAATACACGTCAAAGTAAAATCTTAACATTTTTAATGCTTACTTATTTCTCTATTTAGCATTTTCTATAATATCCTAGTCAGAATCATTTTTCCCGCTTCCAACCGGTCATATTGGAAATCCTTGGGGGAGGCCTATGTCCAGCAGTGGACTTCTTGCGGCTGAGATGATGATGATGATGAATCATTTTTCGTTAGTCACCTATTTTTTTTTTTTAAAACACATTTTCTACTTTCTTAGTCTTAGTGGAAACGCAACTTTTGTCAAAGTAACAAATTCAAGTATTCCCAAAAAAATTAATAATATGAAAACGCATTTTGTTCCAACGTATAACGTACCTATCCTAATGTTACACCTCCATATATTCCCAATACTAACATATTTTTGTAAATGGTTTTTTGGACTCTCATATCTTAATAGGCACCAATTCTCGTTACAGTTAGGTACACCCTTAACTAAACATTTCGAACACTTATTTCCTTTTCTAAAACGTATTACTCAATTCCAATTTTGTGAAAACTATTTCTGATTACAGTAACAGCTTCAGATGTTTCTAACACTTTTTTATGTATGTTATTTTGGTTGGTTTTTATTTTTAATTATTTTGAACTCTAAAAATATAGTGGTAGCCAACACTCGTTAAACCTACTTTTTAAACATTTGTAACGCTTATCCGTCATTGTATTTTAATTTCCGTCACGCTAGAAAATTTAATCTTTAAATAAATTCAAAACTATTTGAAAATTTACAGGGAGAAATATACCTACATATATAGTACACTTTATAGTACAAAATAAAAATCGTGCCGGAAATTAGTCTGAGAACACCCTGTGGTAAGAATTACCCACGGGAATTACCCTTATCTATTTTATAATTCACGTTCTCTACTATTATATCCTAGTGATAGTGAGAAGCAGTCCGCATCTAAGTTATATCGTCAAATATGTCTAACGCTTATTTATCTTCTAATTCGCATTTTCGACTATCATATCTTAATGGAATCCAATTTTCATCAAAGTTACGGTCTTATGCCTTTTTAGTGGTAACATTTCTCGTAAACAAACAAATTCAGTATTTCCAACAAATGTATTTTTATAAAACGCATTTTAGCCTTACATATGACGTACCCTAATGTAAATCAATTCTTATCACAGTTACACCTCCAAATATTTCGAACACTAATTTATTTTTCCCATACGAATTTTGGCACCTCATATCTTAGTGAAATCAATTCTCGTTAACAATTCTAAATAATTTTAACAGTAATCCATATATGTTAAACTAATGTTGGTCTCTCATATCCTACTGAAAATTCATTCTCGTTCAAGTACACTTGCTAACATTTCAACATTACTTCATTCAAAATCTGAAATACTTCCAATACCTACTTATTTTCCTAAATTGCATTTTAGATCCTCAGAAGCTAATATGAACTAATTGTCGCTAAAATTAAACCTTCAAACATTTTCAAAACTAATTTATTTTAATTTCCTGGCATGTGTATGGCAATAAATGGCTTATTATTATTTATTAATATAATATATTTCGGCCTCTCTTATCTTAAAGTACAAATCTTATATCCTAATGGAAATTAATTCTTGTTACTACACCTCGAAACATTTCCAAAATTTATTTCTTTTTCTAAAACGTATACCGATTCTCATATCCATGATTGTGAAAGATTCAAATACTTAGGTATTTGGTTTTGAACATATTAAGAACCCTCATAATTTAGTGATAACCAATTTACAGTTAATATACCTCGTCACAGTACTCTTTTCAACATTAATAACGCTTTTTATTTTCTTTATCACATTTTCGTCTATCATATCCTAGTGGGAAGCAATCCGCTTCAAAGTTACATTTGCAAACATTTTAAAGGTATAATTTTATTTTCTTATTAATATTTTCACCTGCCATATCCTAGTGAGAACCAATTCTTGACTTAAAACATTTCTAACTATTTTATATTATATTTAAACGTAATTTGGATATCCTACTCTCATATCCTACTAGTATAGTAGTAGTAAGTAACCAATTATCATCAAAGTTACACCTTCAAACATTTCTAATGATTATTATTATACATTTTTGACCCTCATGTAATGGTAAATTGGGAACCAATTCTTATTAAGTAACTTTTTCTTGTAAAGTTTCAGCTTTCCCAAATCTTTTTTTATTATTCTGAATATGTTAAGGACTATTAAGAATTTTTGTTCTCGCTGTACTTGTAATAGTCATAATACTAAATGGTCAAAACAGAAGCGGGCGTTACTAGAACCGGGCGTAACAAAAAGTGGTCAAAAACAGAATTAGTCATATCCAGAGGAAGACGCCACATGATGTTGTCACAGACCGCCTAAACGCTTTTAGGTAGTGGAATTTTTTTCCGATTACAATTATCTTTGAATAATTTAAACATTTCGATATAAACTTTTTAAACATATGTTGAACCCTCATATCTTAGTGTGAACCAATGATCCCTAAAAAATACAAACATTCCAACACTTATTTATTTTTATAAAACGCATTTTGGACTCTCAGATCCTAGTGAGAACCAACTTTCGTAAAATGTACAGTACACCTCTCAATGTTACTGACACTGACGTATTTTATGAAACACATTTAGGTCATTTTGTACTTGTGTTGATATTCTGTACTTGTGATGTTTAAATCGAAGAGAATTATCGTCAAATAAACCATCAGAATCAAAATACCTTTTTGAAAATTATGATACTTAGATACTATTGGAATGTAAACACTCCGTCATTATTGAGTATATCGATTCAAGCCAAACAAGCATATAATATTTCAAACATTAAAGTTATATTTTTTAAAACAAATTCTTTTTTCATAAATTAAAACACTGTTTTAAGTTATTTTTCCCTAGATAGATAGATCTTTTAATAAAGAAGCACTCCTTTATTTGGACCTCTTTCTTAGTTTGATAAAATGTCTTATTCTTCAGCCCCCAAGAGGCCAGATCTGGCCGCATAACAATTAAAACTCCATTGTGTCTGCGTTTCCGCGATTGACGGGTTATTAATGTTACAGCTGCTCTTCCAATATGTGCATAGATTTTAAAAAAAATTGCGTCTCTCTGATTATGTGCAATTTGCAACTCTGTTTCCTAGTTTGACATACTATTTATCTGAAAGTGACATTTTCGATATTTAGAAGTCATTTTCATTGTTTGATAATCTGTCATACTAAAGAACTTAGTTTGAAACACTATTTTACTAAAGTTATATATACGACATTAAAATCTCTTTTTCTTAGTTTAACAATTTACTAAAGTACTACTACTACTCTCTGAGTGCGATCCGTTGTTTTTTATCAATTTAACTAATGGTACATATCTTTTAATGAGGCATCTTTTCCCTAGTTTAAACTCCTGTCTTAATAAAGTTAACCCTGCTAAATTTTAGGACTATATTTCTTTGTTTGACAATATCTTACTTACTAAATTAATACCTTTCATTACCTTGGACTTGTTATATTAGTTTGACATACTTTTTACCAAAAAATACATTTCCGGTATTTAGGAGTCATTTTTTGTTTGACACCCTACTGATTAAGTTACATTTCCGATATTTAAAATTCTTTTTTTTAGTTTAACACTTTGTCGTACTGAAGTAACACCTTTTATATTTTGTTTCTTTTCGCTAGTTTGTCACTGTCTTACTAAACTTACACCTGCCATTATTTAGGACTCTTTTCCCTAAATTGCACACTGTCTTACTAAACTTACACCTGTCATCATTTAAGACTCTTTTCCCTATTTTGTCATTCTGTCTTACTAAACTTACACCTGACATGATTTAAGACTTTTCCCTAGTTTGACACTCTGTCTTACTAAACTTACACCTGCCATGATTTAGTACTCTTTTACCTAGTTTCACACTTTGTCTTACTAAACTTACACCTGCCATTATTTAGGACTCTTTTCCCAAGTTTGACACTCTGTCTTACTAGACTTACACCTGCCATTATTTAGGACTCTTTTCCCTAGTTTGACACTGTGTTTTAGTGAACTTACACCTGACATTATATAGGACTCTTTTCCCTAGTTTGACACTGTCTTACTAAACTTACACCTGCCATTATTTAGGACTTTTTCCTAGTTTGACACTCGGTCTTACTAACCTTACACCTGCCAGTATTTAGAACTCTTTTCCCTAGTTTGACACTCTGTCTTACTAAACTCACGCCTGACATTATTTAGAACCCTTTTCCCTAGTTTGATACTCTGTCTTACTAAACTTCCACCTGCCATTATTTAGAATTTTTTCCCTAGTTTGACACTCTGTCTTACTAAACAGACACCTGCAATTATATACGATTTTTTTCCCTAGTTTGACACTCTGCCTTACTAATTAATTTCTTTGTTTGAAAGTTTAGGTTCACTTTTTATATTATCTATTTTACAAAAGTGTCATTTCCGCTATTTCCTAGTATGATACTTTTTACGTTAGTAACGTTTCCGGTATAGACTCTTTATCTTACTTAATATAATTATTACCTTTCAATTTATGGAGTTTAGCATGTTTTACACTGTGTGTGTATGTCTTAATTTTTACCTGCCATAATGTATATTTTTAACAACGTTGACACACTATATAAGAAAAGTTATAATCCTCCTATTTTTATAGTTTTGCACTCTGTTAAATTTTTTTTCTATTTTGAGACACTATTTTAGTTAAGTTACATATCCGATGCTTAGAACTCTTTTCTTTAGTTTGACAAGTTGTCTTATAGAAGTAACACCTTTTATTATTAAGGACATTTTCAATATTAAGGACTCTTTTTCTAGTTTGGCACTCTTATCTTACTATAGTAATACAACTTAAGTTGCATTGCCGATATTTGGGATTAGTCTGTCTTGATCAAGTAACATCTTCTATTATTTGGTCCTCGTTTTTCTAATTAGATACACTGTTTTTTAATGTTCCACAAACGATATAAATGATACTGTTTCCTAGTTTGATACACTATTTTAATAAGTTAAAAATTCCGTTATGTATATTTTGACACTCATTTTACTACAGTTACGCGTTGTTTTGTCTTCGTAAACTTACACCTACTAATATGATATTTGGGACTATTTTGCCTTAATCAAACCAAATTGTAAATAAAGTAATATTAACGACATTTAAGTCTAGTTTTCCTAGTTTTATGATTCTTTCTTAATCTAGCTACATCTTCCATTATTCGGTTCTCGTTTTTCTAGTTTGACACACTTTTTTACTAAAGCTACATTTAAGGTATAAAGGACACTGTTTCCTAGTTTTACATACTATTTAACGTAATTAACAATTACGTTAAATAGTATGTAAATTGTATTTTATTACATTGACACTTTGTCTTACTAAAGTTACACCTTCTTTAATTTGTTTTCTTATTTTTTAGTTGACATGCTGTCTTACTAAAATTACACCTGCCATAATGTAACATTGTTTTTCCTAGTTCAACACACTATTTTGCTAAAGTTACATAAATCCGATATTAAGGACTCTTTTCCCTAGTTTGACGCTCTTGTCTTACTTATGAAATACCTTCCATTTTCGTGGACTCGTTTTCTTAGTTTGACTGACTTTTGAGTTGCAATTGCGATATTTAGTACTCATTTTCTAAGTTCGACACTTTGTCGTAATGAAATTACACCTTCTATACTTTGTTTTCGATTTCTTCGTTTGACACACTAAATTTAACTAAATTTACATTTTGAATATTTAGAAATCTTATTTTTTAGTTTACACTGTCTACTAAGATCTTATTAATATTCGGGTTTTTTTCTAATTCGACTCTCGGTCTTGATAAACTTACATGCATCTGTTATTATTAGGAACATTTTTTCTAGAATGACACTATTTTGCTATATTTACATCATCCAATATTGGGAATGTTTCTAGTTTGACTATCAGTTTTACTATTGTAAACCTTTCCATATTTGGAAATCAGTTTCTTTGTTCAACTAACTTAGGTTCGCTTTTTCCTAGATTAGCACACTATTTTACTAAAACGACATTTCCGCTGTTTCTTAGTGTGACACTATTTAAGGTTTGTGATGTTTCCGTACTACCAGACTATTTATCCTGTCAAATGACAGTCTGTCTCACTAAGTTACACTTACTTAAGTCCCATATTTGTGGAATTTATCTAAGTTTTACACTCTGTCTCACTTAACTTACTCCTACCATAATCGGGGACATTTTTTCTAACTTGACGCACTATTATAGATATATTTCTGATGTTTAGGTCTCTATTCCATAGTTTTACACTTTGTCTTACAAAAATGAACTCTTTAATTATTTTTTTTCCTATTTTGTTATACTATTTTATCAAAATTTCATATCCGATACTAAGATCTTTTTCTTACTTTCACAATCGGTCTTACTAAATTAACATTTACTTTTATTTGAGTTTCTTAATCATATTTAACTTTATGCACAAAATCGATTTATTGTTAGAGCTTGTGACAGATATGATAAATCTTATAATCACGTCGATATATTTTATGAACAATTGGGTAAATTTCGTAAAATGTTAAGTGGTATATAAAAAAATTGTTTTGGTTTAGCATTTAGGTTTGATTATAGTATTACCATGTTGTTAATTACCTATATATATTTGTAAAAACTTCACTTTTCCTACAAAGTATTTATGTTACTTAGTAGTAAAAATTATTGGGCTATATTCAATCTTATATTTATTCTGTGCCTGTTTGTTTTTCTAATAAATAAATAAAAATACATTTAAATAAATTTCGATATTTAGAACACTTTTCAAACTTTTACACTCTGTGTTACTAAAATTAACGCATTCCATTATTTGGATCAATTTTTTCTAGTGTGAGACACTATTTAACTAAGTAAACCTAGTTTGATTACTTTATCTTAATCAAATTACACCTTTTATTATTTTTTGGTTGATTTCATTGTTTGACACAGATTGATAGTGACATTGATTATTTTAGAAAATTACTGAGCCGGCATTTATGACTCTTTTTCCTAGTTTGACACTCTGACTTACTAAACTTACACCTGCCATTATATAGGACTTTTTTTCTAGTTTGACACTCGGTCTTGCCAAACTTACACCTACCATTATTTAGGACTCTTTTTCCTAGTTTGACACTTTCTTAGTAAAAATACACGATTTCAGTAAGAAAGAGTATCCAATTGGATACTCTTTCTTACTGAAATCGTGTATTTTTACTAAGAACTAAGATTTCAGTAAAAAAGAGTATCCAATTGGATACTCTTTCTTACTGAACTTACACCTGACAATATTTAGGACTCTTTTCCCTAGTTTGACACTGTCTTACTAAACTTACACCTGCCATTATGTAGGACTCTTTTTCCCGGTTTGACACTCGGTCTTACTAATCTTACAGCTGCCATTATTTAGGATTCTTTTCCCTTAGTTTGACACTTTGTCTTACTTAACTTACACCTGCCACTATTTAGAACTCTTTTCCCTAGTTTGACATTGTCTTACTAAACTTACACTGCCATTATTTAGGACACTTTACCCTTAGTTTGACACTCTGTTTTACTTAACTTACACCTGCCATTATTTAGAACTCTTTTCTCTAGTTTGACACTGTCTTACTAAACTTACACCTGCCATTATTTAAGACTCTTTTCCCTAATTGGATACTCTTTCTTACTGAACTTACACCTGACATTATTTAGGACTCTTTTTCCTAGTTTGACACTTTGTCTTACTAAACTTACACTGCCATTATTTAGGACACTTTTCCCTTAGTTTGACACTCTGTTTTACTTAACTTACACCTGCCATTATTTAGAACTCTTTTCCCTAGTTTGACACTGTCTTACTAAACTTACACCTGAAATTATTTAAAGACTCTTTTCCCTAGTTTAACACTTTCTTACTAAACTTACACCTGCCATCAAATAGGACTCTTTTTCCTAGTTTGACACTCAAATTTCACTCACCTTATACTTGCCAGTTTTTAGGACTCTTTTCCCTAGTTTGACACTCTGTCTTACTAAACTTACACCTGACATTATATAGGACTCTTTTCCCTAGTTTGACACTCTGTCTTACTTAAGTTACACCTGCCATAATTTAGAACTCTTTTTCCTAGTTTGACACTCGGTTTTACTAACCTTACACCTGCCATTATATAGGACTCTTTTCCCTAGTTTGACACTCGGTCTTACTAAACTTACACGTGCCATTATTTAGGATCTTTTTCCTAGTTTGACACTCTGTCTTACTAAATTTACACCTGCTATTATATAGGACTCTTTTCCCTAGTCTTACTAAACTTACAGCTGCCATTATACAAGACTCTTTTTCCTAGTTTGACACTCGGTCTTACTTAAGTAATACCTGCCATTATTTAGGATTAGGACCCATTTTCTTTGTGTGACACACTATTTACCAAAATTACATTATATTTCCCATATTTAGGACTCTTTTAAAAAATACTGTAAATTAACTTACATTTTCGATATTTGGGACTCTTTTTCTTCGTTTGACATTTTGTGTTACAGAAGTAAAACTTTCTTTAATTTGTTTTCTGTTCCTAGTTTGAATTTTCACGTTAGTAAATTTAAACGTTAGTAACGTTAATAATTTTTTAATTTAGTAACGTTCCGGAATCAATTACCCTTTTTCCTAATTTAACATTCGGTCTCACTTAAGTTACACCTTTCAATTTGAAGACTAAGTTAAGTATGTTTTACACTGTGTGTGTCTTTTTTAGCTTTCACCTGCCATAATTAGGGACATTTTTCCAACGTTGACACACTACATAAGAAAAGTTATATTCTCCATATTTAGGACTCTTTTTCATAGTTCTACACTAAAGTTACACCTACATATATTTGGAACTAGTTTTCCTAATTTGAGACACTATTCTAGTTAAGTCGGATATGTAATCCGATGCTTGAAACTCTTTTCTTTAGTTTGACAAGTTGCTTTACAAAAGTAACACCTTTTATTATTCTTGTGTCTTATTTATCGTAAGAACACTATTTTACTTTCAAAACATTTTCAATATTAAGGACTCTTTTTCTAGTTTGGCACTCTTATCTTACTATAGTAACACAAATTAAGTTGCATTTCCAATATTTTGGACTTGTTTTTCTAGTTTAACTCGTCTGTCTTGATCAAGTTACATCTTCTATTATTCGGATCTCGTTTTTCTAAATAGATATCATAGTAACACTGACGATATGAATGACACTGTTTCCTACTTTCACACACTATTTTACACGTCTTCTTAAAGATCCTTTTAATATTTTTAATTTGACTCTCTGTCTTACTAAACTTACACCTTCCATTATTGGGAACATTTTTACTAGTGTGACACACTATTTAACTATAGTTACATCATTTAATATTTGGAATTCGTTTGTTGGTTTAGCAAAACTTAGGTTCGCTTTTTTCTAGTTTAGCACACTATTTCACTAAAATGACATTTCCGCTGTTTCTTACTTAAAGATTTGTAATGTTTCCAGTATAAATAAGGGACTATTTATGCTGTCGAACTGACACTCCGTCTCACTAAATTACACTGACTTATAGTCCCATATTTGTGGATAGTTTGACACTCTGTCTCACTTAATTTACTCCTACCATAATTAGGGACACTTTTTTTAACTTGACGCACTATTATAGTTACATTTCTGATGTTCAGGACTATTTTCCATAGTTTTACACTCTTTCTTACAAAAATTACGCCTTCATTTATATTTTTCCTATTTTGAAACACTATTTTAGTAAAGTTACATATGCGATACTAAATCACTTTTTCTTAGTTTCACAATCGGTCTTACTAAATTACTACTATCTATTATTTGGGTTTATATACACCGTTTGACATAATATTTAAAATTGAATAAACTTCAATATTTAAGACACTTTTTATAGTTTTTACACTCTGTGTTACAAAAATTACCGCATTCCATTATTTGGAACTATTTTTCTAGTTTGAGACACTATTCAACTAAAGTTACATCCGATATTAAGAACTTCTTTTTTTAATTTGACACACTAATCAACTCAAGTCACATTTCCAAAATCTAAAACTGGCTTTTCTTGTTTGATAACTCTGTCTTAATCAAGTTACACCTTTAATTATTTGATTGCTGTTTCTCTTGTTACAAAATTACTTATCCGGTATTTATGATTTCTGACTTACTAAAGTAACACTTTTGAGTATTTCGGGACAATTTTTTCTAGTTTTTGACACTCTGACTAACAAAAGTTACATCACCTATTAGTAAACTTCTTTTGTTTGACAAGTTGTCTTATAGAAGTAACACCTTTTATTAATTGGGGGTTCTTAGTCATCGTTGGATACACTTTTTTACTTTCAATACATTTGTATGAAACTATTTAAGGTTCATAACGTTTCTAGTGGTAAGGACTGTTTATCCTGTCGATCTGACATTTTTTCAATCTTGACGCACTATTATAGATACATTTCTATTATTTAGGACTCTTTCCATAGTTTTACACTATCTTACAAAAATTACGTTTTCAATTATTTTTTACCTATTTTGAAACACTATTTTAGTAAAATTTCATATCCGAGACTAAGATTTCTTTGTTCATTTCTTAAAATCTCATTCTTAATTTCACAATCGGTCTTACCAAATTAACACTTTACGAAATTTATTTGCCAATATTTATGACTCTTTTTCCTAGTTTGACACTATGACTTACTAAAGTTACACCTTTGAGTATTCCGGACATTTTTTTTTCTAGTTTGTGACACTCTGTCTTACTAAAGTTACATCATCTATTAGTAATTCTTTTTTTAAGTGTATCTATCTGACTTACTTAAGTAATACCATTCAGTATTTGAGAATCTTTTTCCTAGTTTAACACTTGGCTTACTTAAGTAATACAATTTTTCATTTTGGACCCATTTTCTTATTTTAACAAACTTTTGACCAAAATTATATTTCCCATATTTAGGACTCTTTTTTCTAGTAAGTCACACAGTAATGAACTAACATTCGGATATTTTGGGCTCTTTTTCTTAATTTAACACCTTGTCTTATTGAAGTAACACCTTCTATAATTTGTTTTTCTTTTTCCTCGTTATTATATCGTTATCTTATTTTTTATTTGACAATCTGTCAGCTTAAAGTTACACATTTAAATATTTGGACTTTCTTTTTCTTAGTTTGACACTTGGTCTCACTAAACTTACTTCTGCCTTTATTAGGGAATTTTTTTCTTAGTGTGACAAGATCGATCATACAATGTTTGGATTTTTTCAAGTTTAACAATCTCGTTTACTATTGTAACACCTTCCATCTGGGAATTAGTTTCTTTGTTCGACGACTTAGGTTCGCTTTTTCTTAATTAAGCAAACGATTTAACTAAAATGAGATTGTCGCTGTTTCCTAGTATGACTCTATTTTAGGTTTCAGTATTAATTTCTAATATTCTATTTTATATAGGAACTATTTTTCCTATTTTTTAGACACTATTTTAGTTCAGTTACATATCCAATGCTTGGAACTCTTTTTTTAAGTTTGACAAGATGTCTTACAGAAGTATCACCTTTTATTATGTAATTGGGTTTCTTAGTCATCGTTGGATATACTTTTTTACTTTCAAAACATTTTCAATATTAAGAACTGTTTCTAGTTTGGCACTCTTATCTTACTCTAACACACACAACTAAAGCTGCATATTCGATATTTGGGACTGGTTTTTCTAGTTTGATTAATCTGTCTTAATCAAGCTACATCTTCTATTATTTGGTTCTCGTTTTTCTAATTAAATACACTATTTTAAAATTCCACTAACGATATAAATAACATTGTATACGATAGTTTGACACACTAACTTTGACACTCACCTTACTAGAGTTACGCATTCTTTTGTCTTAGTAAATTTATCCTAGTTTGACAATATTTCCGATATTTAAGATTCTTTTCCATTAAATAAAACACTATTTAAATACAGTACATATTTACGATATTTAAGACTAGTTTTCCTAGTTCTATGACTCTTTCATAATTAAGCTACATCTTCCACTATTTGGTTCTCGTTTTTCTAGTTTGACACACTTTTTTACTGAAGCCACATTGAAGGTATAAAGGACACTGTTTCTTAGTTTGACACACAATTTAACACAATGTGACAATCTTTTATTATTACATTGACACTTTGTCTTAGTGAAGTTCCACGTGCCAAAATTGAACATTGTTTTTCCTAGTTTAACACACTATTTTGCTAAAGTTACATAAATCCGATATTAAGGACTCTTTTCCCTAGTTTGACGCTCTTGTCTTACTTATGAAATACCTTCCATTTTTGTGTTACCATCCAATATTTGGAATGTTTCTAGTTTGACTATCAGTTTTACTATTGTAACCCTTCCCATATTTGGAGTTTCTTTGTTCAACAAACTTAGGTTCGCTTTTTCCTAGATTAGCACACTATTTTACTAAAACGACATTTCGGCTTTTTTCTAAGTATGACACTATTTAAGGTTTGTAACGTTTTCAGTACTACCAGACTATTTATCCTGTCAAACAGACACTCTGTCTCACTTTGTTACACTTACTTATAGTCCCATATTTGTGGAATTTATCAAAGTTTGACACTCTGTCTTACTTAACTTCCTCCTACCATAATCAGGGACATTTTTTCTAACTTGACGCACTATTATAGATATATTTCTGATGTTTAAGTCTCTTTCCAAAGTTTTACACTTTGTCTTACAAAAATACCTCTTTCATTATTTTTTTCCTACTTTAAAACATTATTTTAGTAAAATTTCATATCCTACACTAAGATTTCTTTCTTAATTTCACAATCGGTCTTAATAAATTAACATTTTCTCTTATTTGGGTTTCTTATTCATCGTTTGACACAATATTTTACTTTAAATAAATTTCGATATTTAAGACACTTTTCATTGCTTAACACTCTGTGTTACTAAACTAAACGCATTCCATTATTTGGAACAATTTTCTCTAGTTTGAGACACTATTTAACTAAAGTTACATATCCGATATTAAGAACTCCTTTTTTTTTAGTTTGACACACTAATCAACTGAAGTCACCATTACAAAATCTAAAACTGGATTTTAAAGTTTGATTACTCTGTCTTAATCAAGTTACACCTTTTATTATTTGATGGTTGTTTTCATTGTTTGACACAGTATTGTTAGTGACATTGATTATTTTAGAAAATTACTTAGCAGCTATTTATGACTATTTTTCCTAGTTTGACACTCTGACTTACAAAACTTACACCTGCATCATTTAGGACTCTTTTCCCTAGTTTGACACTCGGTCTTACTAAACTTATACCTGCCATTATATAACACACTTTTCCCTAGTTTGACACTGTCTTACTAACTTACAGCTGCCATTATTTAGAAGTATTTTCCCTGGTTTAACACTCAGTCTAACTAAACTTACACCTGCCATAATTTAGAACTATTTTTCCTAGTTTGACACTCTGTCTTACTAAACTTACAGCTGCCATTATTTAGGAGTGTTTTCCCTAGTTTGACACTCTGTCTTACTTAATTTACATCTGCCATTATTTAGAACACTTTTCCGTAATTTTGACACTGTCTAACTAAACTTAAACCCGCCATTATTTAAGACTCTTTTCCCTAATTGGATACTCTTTCTTCTTGAACAAACACCTGACATTATTTAGCACTCTTTTCCCTAGTTTGAAACTTTCTTACTAAACTTACACCTGCCATTATATAGGACTCTTTTTCCTAGTTTGACACTCGGTCTTACTAAACTTACACCTGCCATTATTTATGACTCTTTTACTAAGTTTGACACTCGGTCTTACTATTACACCTGCCATTATTTAGAACTCTTTTCCCTAGTTTGTAAATTTTTCTTACTTAACTGACACCTGCTATTTTTAAGGACTCTTTTTCCTAGTTTGACACTGTTTTACTAAACTTACACCTGCCATTATTTAAGACTCTTTTTCCTAGTTGGACACTCTTTCTTACTGAACTTACACTTGACAATATTATTGATTCTTTACCATAGTTTGACACTTTCTTAGTAAAAATGCACCTGCCATTATATATGACTCTTTGCCCTAGATTGACACTCAGTCTTACCTAATTTACATCTGACATTATTTAGGACTCTTTTTCTTAGTTTGACACTTTCTCAGTAAACATACACCTGCCATTATATAGGACTCTTTATCCTAGATTGACACTCGGTCTTACTAAACTTACACCTGCCATTATTTAGGACTCTTTAACTAAGTTTGACACTCGGTCTTACTAAACTTACACCCGCCATTATTTAAGACTCTTTTCCCTAATTGGATACTCTTTCTTCTTGAACTTACACCTGACATTATTTAGCACTCTTTTCCCTAGTTTGAAACTTTCTTACTAAACTTACACCTGCCATTATATATGACTCTTTTTCCTAGTTTGACACTCGGTCTTACTAAACTTACACCTGCCATTATTTATGACTCTTTTACTAAGTTTGACACTCGGTCTTACTAAACTTACACCCGCCATTATTTAAGACTCTTTTCCCTAATTGGATACTCTTTCTTCTTGAACTTACACCTGACATTATTTAGCACTCTTTTCCCTAGTTTGAAACTTTCTTACTAAACTTACACCTGCCATTATATATGACTCTTTTTCCTAGTTTGACACTCGGTCTTACTAAACTTACACCTGCCATTATTTATGACTCTTTTACTAAGTTTGACACTCGGTCTTACTAAACTTACACCCGCCATTATTTAAGACTCTTTTCCCTAATTGGATACTCTTTCTTCTTGAACTTACACCTGCCATTATTTATGACTCTTTTACTAAGTTTGACATTCTGTCTTACTTAACTTACATGTGCCATTATTTACAATTTTTTCCCTAGTTTGACACTGTCTTACTAAACTTACACCTGCCATTATTTAGGACTCTTTTTCCTAGTTTGACACTCGGTCTAACTAAACTTACACTTGCCAGAATTCAGGACTCTTTTTCCTAGTTTGACACTCGGTCTAACTAAACTTACACTTGCCATTATTACCTGCCATAATTAGGGACATTTTTCCAACGTTGACACACTATATAAGAAAAGTTATATTCCCCATATTTAGGACTCTTTTTCATAGTTCTACACTAAAGTTACACCTACATATATTTGGAACTAGTTTTCCTAATTTGAGACACTATTTTAGTTAAGTCGGATATGTAATCCGATGCTTGAAACTCTTTTCTTTAGTCTGACAAGTTGCTTTACAGAAGTAACACCTTTTATTATTCTTGTGTCTTATTTATCGTAAGAACACTATTTTACTTTCAAAACATTTTCAATATTAAGGACTCTTTTTCTAGTTTGGCACTCTTATCTTACTATAGTAACACAAATTAAGTTGCATTTCCGATATTTGGGACTTGTTTTTCTAGTTTGACTCGTCTGTCTTGATCAAGTTACATCTTCTATTATTTGGATCTCGTTTTTCTAAATAGATATCATAGTAACACTGACGATATGAATGACACTGTTTCCTACTTTCACACACTATTTTACACGTCTTCTTAAAGATCCTTTTAATATTTTTAATTTGACTCTCGGTCTTACTAAACATACACCTTCCATTATTGGGAACGTTTTTACTAGTGTGAC
This sequence comes from Elegia similella, assembly GCA_947532085.1. Lineage (NCBI taxonomy): Eukaryota > Metazoa > Arthropoda > Insecta > Lepidoptera > Pyralidae > Elegia > Elegia similella. The sequence goes on from OX383930.1 coordinate 25,129,903, forward strand.
ACACTATTTTACTATAGTTACATCATTTAATATTTGGAATCAGTTTGTTGGTTTAGCAAAACTTAGGTTCGCTCTTTTCTAGTTTAGCACACTATTTCACTAAAATGACATTTCCGCTGTTTTTTACTTAAAGGTTTGTAATGTTTCCAGTATAAATAAGGGACTATTTATGCTGTCGAACTGACACTCCGTCTCACTAAATTACACTGACTTATAGTCCCATATTTGTGGATAGTTTGACAATCTGTCTCACTTAATTTACTCCTACCATAATTAGGGACACTTTTTTTAACTTGACGCACTATTATAGTTACATTTCTGATGTTCAGGACTATTTTCCATAGTTTTACACTCTTTCTTACAAAAATTACGCCTTCATTTATATTTTTCCTATTTTGAAACACTATTTTAGTAAAGTTACATATGCGATGCTAAATCACTTTTTCTTAGTTTCACAATCGGTCTTACTAAATTACTACTATCTATTATTTAGGTTTATATACACCGTTTGACAACATATTTAAAATTGAATAAACTTCAATATTTAAGACACTTTTTATAGTTTTTACACTCTGTGTTAAAAAAATTAACGTATTCCATTATTTGGAACTATTTTTCTAGTTTGAGACACTATTCAACTAAAGTTACATCCGATATTAAGAACTTCTTTTTTTAATTTGACACACTAATCAACTCGAGTCACATTTCCAAAATCTAAAACTGGCTTTTCTTGTTTGATAACTCTGTCTTAATCAAGTTACACCTTTAATTATTTGATTGCTGTTTCTCTTGTTACAAAATTACTTATCCGGTATTTATGACTTTACACGTCTTCTTAAAGATCCTTTTAATATTTTTAATTTGACTCTCGGTCTTACTAAACATACACCTTCCATTATAGGGAACGTTTTTACTAGTGTGACACACTATTTTACTATAGTTACATCATTTAATATTTGGAATCAGTTTGTTGGTTTAGCAAAACTTAGGTTCGCTCTTTTCTAGTTTAGCACACTATTTCACTAAAATGACATTTCCGCTGTTTCTTACTTAAAGGTTTGTAATGTTTCCAGTATAAATAAGGGACTATTTATGCTGTCGAACTGACACTCCGTCTCACTAAATTACACTGACTTATAGTCCCATATTTGTGGATAGTTTGACAATCTGTCTCACTTAATTTACTCCTACCATAATTAGGGACACATTTTTTAACTTGACGCACTATTATAGTTACATTTCTGATGTTCAGGACTATTTTCCATAGTTTTACACTCTTTCTTACAAAAATTACGCCTTCATTTATATTTTTCCTATTTTGAAACACTATTTTAGTAAAGTTACATATGCGATACTAAATCACTTTTTCTTAGTTTCACAATCGGTCTTACTAAATTACTACTATCTATTATTTAGGTTTATATACACCGTTTGACATAATATTTAAAATTGAATAAACTTCAATATTTAAGACACTTTTTATAGTTTTTACACTCTGTGTTACAAAAATTAACGCATTCCATTATTTGGAACTATTTTTCTAGTTTGAGACACTATTCAACTAAAGTTACATCCGATATTAAGAACTTCTTTTTTTAATTTGACACACTAATCAACTCAAGTCACATTTCCAAAATCTAAAACTGGCTTTTCTTGTTTGATAACTCTGTCTTAATCAAGTTACACCTTTAATTATTTGATTGCTGTTTCTCTTGTTACAAAATTACTTATCCGGTATTTATGACTTTTTTCCTAGTTTGACATTCTGACTTACTAAAGTAACACTTTTGAGTATTTCGGGTCAATTTTTTCTAGTTTTTGACACTCTGACTAACAAAAGTTACATCACCTATTAGATAACTTCTTTTGTTTGACAAGTTGTCTGATAGAAGTAACACCTTTTATTAATTGGGGTTCTTAGTCATCGTTGGATACACTTTTTTACTTTCAAAACATTTGTATGAAACTATATAAGGTTCATAACGTTTCTAGTGGTAAGGACTGTTTATCCTGTCGATCTGACATTTTTTCAATCTTGACGCACTATTATAGATACATTTCTATTATTTAGGACTCTTTCCATAGTTTTACACTATCTTACAAAAATTACGCCTTCAATTATTTTTTACCTATTTTGAAACACTATTTTAGTAAAATTTCATATCCGAGACTAAAATTTCTTTGTTCATTTCTTAAAATCTCATTCTTAATTTCACAATCGGTCTTACCAAATTAACACATTACAAAATTTATTTGCCAATATTTATGACTCTTTTTCCTAGTTTGACACTATGACTTACTAAAGTTACACCTTTGAGTATTCCGGACATTTTTTTTTCTAGTTTGTGACACTCTGTCTTACTAAAGTTACATCATCTATTAGTAATTCTTTTTTTAAGTGTATCTATCTAACTTACTTAAGTAATACCATTCAGTATTTGAGAATCTTTTTCCTAGTTTAACACTTGGCTTACTTAAGTAATACAATTTTTCATTTTGGACCTATTTTCTTATTTTAACAAACTTTTAACCAAAATTATATTTCCCATATTTAGGACTCTTTTTTCTAGTAAGTCACACAGTAATGAACTTACATTCGGATATATTGGGCTTTTTTTCTTAATTTAACACCTTGTCTTATTGAAGTAACACCTTCTATAATTTGTTTTTCTTTTTCCTCGTTATTATATCGTTAACTTATTTTTATTTGACAATCTGTCAGCTTAAAGTTACACATTTAAATATTTGGACTTTCTTTTTCTTAGTTTGACACTTGGTCTTACTAAACTTACTTCTGCCTTTATTAGGGATTTTTTTTCTTAGTGTGACAAGATCGATCATACAATGTTTGGATTTTTTCAAGTTTAACAATCTCGTTTACTATTGTAACACCTTCCATCTGGGAATTAGTTTCTTTGTTCGACGACTTAGGTTCGCTTTTTCTTAATGAAGCAAACGATTTAACTAAAATGAGATTGTCGCTGTTTCCTAGTATGACTCTATTTTAGGTTTCAGTATTAACTTCTAATATTCTATTTTATATAGGAACTATTTTTCCTATTTTTTCGACACTATTTTAGTTCAGTTACATATCCAATGCTTGGAACTCTTTTTTTAAGTTTTACAAGATGTCTTACAGAAGTATCACCTTTTATTATGTAATTGGGTTTCTTAGTCATCGTTGGATATACTTTTTTACTTTCAAAACATTTTCAATATTAAGAACTGTTTCTAGTTTGGCACTCTTATCTTACTCTAACACACACAACTAAAGCTGCATATTCGATATTTGGGACTGGTTTTTCTAGTTTGATTAATCTGTCTTAATCAAGCTACATCTTCTATTATTTGGTTCTCGTTTTTCTAATTAAATACACTATTTTAAAGTTCCACTAACGATATAAATAACATTGTATACGATAGTTTGACACACTAACTTTGACACTCACCTTACTAGAGTTACGCATTCTTTTGTCTTAGTAAATTTATCCTAGTTTGACAATATTTCCGATATTTAAGATTCTTTTCCATTAAATAAAACACTATTTAAATACAGTACATATTTACGATATTTAAGACTAGTTTTCCTAGTTCTATGACTTTTTCATAATTAAGCTACATCTTCCACTATTTGGTTCTAGTTTTTCTAGTTTGACACACTTTTTTACTGAAGCCACATTAAAGGTATAAAGGACACTGTTTCCTAGTTTGACACACAATTTAACGTAAGTGACAATCTTTTATTATTACATTGACACTTTGTCTTAGTGAAGTTCCACCTGCCAAAATTGAACATTGTTTTTCCTATTTTAACACACTATTTTGCTAAAGTTACATAAATCCGATATTAAGGACTCTTTTCCCTAGTTTGACGCTCTTGTCTTACTTATATCTTATTACCTTCCATTTTTGTGTTACCATCCAATATTTGGAATGTTTCTAGTTTGACTATCAGTTTTACTATTGTAACCCTTCCCATATTTGGAGTTTCTATGTTCAACAAACTTAGGTTCGCTTTTTCCTAGATTAGCACACTATTTTACTAAAACGTCATTTCGGCTTTTTTCTAAGTATGACACTATTTAAGGTTTGTAACGTTTTCAGTACTACCAGACTATTTATCCTGTCAAACTGACACTCTGTCTCACTTTGTTACACTTACTTATAGTCCCATATTTGTGGAATTTATCTAAGTTTGACACTCTGTCTTACTTAACTTCCTCCTACCATAATCGGGGACATTTTTTCTAACTTGACGCACTATTATAGATATATTTCTGACGTTTAAGTCTCTTTCCATAGTTTTACACTTTGTCTTACAAAAATACCTCTTTCATTATTTTTTTCCTACTTTAAAACATTATTTTAGTAAAATTTCATATCCTACACTAAGATTTCTTTCTTAATTTCACAATCGGTCTTAATAAATTAACATTTTCTCTTATTTAGGTTTCTTATTCATCGTTTGACACAATATTTTACTTTAAATAAATTTCGATATTTAAGACACTTTTCATAGCTTAACACTCTGTGTTACTAAACTAAACGCATTCCATTATTTGGAACAATTTTCTCTAGTTTGAGACACTATTTAACTAAAGTTACATATCCGATATTAAGAACTCCTTTTCCTAGTTTGACACACTAATCAACTGAAGTCACCATTACAAAATCTAAAACTGGATTTTAAAGTTTGATTACTCTGTCTTAATCAAGTTACACCTTTTATTATTTGATGGTTGTTTTCATTGTTTGACACAGTATTGTTAGTGACATTGACTATTTTAGAAAATTACTTAGCAGCTATTTATGACTATTTTTCCTAGTTTGACACTCTGACTTACAAAACTTACACCTGCCATCATTTAGGACTCTTTTCCCTAGTTTGACACTCGGTCTTACTAAACTTATACCTGCCATTATATAACACACTTTTCCCTAGTTTGACACTGTCTTACTAACTTACAGCTGCCATTATTTAGAAGTATTTTCCCTGGTTTAACACTCAGTCTAACTAAACTTACACCTGCCATAATTTAAAACTATTTTCCCTAGTTTGACACTCTGTCTTACTAAACTTACAGCTGCCATTATTTAGGAGTGTTTTCCCTAGTTTGACACTCTGTCTTACTTAATTTACATCTGCCATTATTTAGAACACTTTTCCCTAATTTTGACACTGTCTAACTAAACTTAAACCCGCCATTATTTAAGACTCTTTTCCCTAATTGGATACTCTTTCTTCTTGAACAAACACCTGACATTATTTAGCACTCTTTTCCCTAGCTTGAAACTTTCTTACTAAACTTACACCTGCCATTATATAGGACTCTTTTTCCTAGTTTGACACTCGGTCTTACTAAACTTACACCTGCCATTATTTATGACTCTTTTACTAAGTTTGACACTCGGTCTTACTATTACACCTGCCATTATTTAGAACTCTTTTTTTTCTAGTTTGACACTCGGTCTAACTAAACTTACACTTGCCAGAATTCAGGACTCTTTTTCCTAGTTTGACACTCGGTCTAACTAAACTTACACTTGCCATTATTACCTGCCATAATTAGGGACATTTTTCCAACGTTGACACACTATATAAGAAAAGTTATATTCCCCATATTTAGGACTCTTTTTCATAGTTCTAGACTAAAGTTACACCTACATATATTTGGAACTAGTTTTCCTAATTTGAGACACTATTTTAGTTAAGTCGGATATGTAATCCGATGCTTAAAACTCTTTTCTTTAGTCTGACAAGTTGCTTTACAGAAGTAACACCTTTTATTATTCTTGTGTCTTATCTTGTGTCAGATCTTCTTTATCGTAAGAACACTATTTTACTTTCAAAACATTTTCAATATTAAGGACTCTTTTTCTAGTTTGGCACTCTTATCTTACTATAGTAACACAAATTAAGTTGCATTTCCGATATTTGGGACTTGTTTTTCTAGTTTGACTCGTCTGTCTTGATCAAGTTACATCTTCTATTATTTGGATCTCGTTTTTCTAAATAGATATCATAGTAACACTGACGATATGAATGACACTGTTTCCTACTTTTACACACTATTTTACACGTCTTCTTAAAGATCCTTTTAATATTTTTAATTTGACTCTCGGTCTTACTAAACTTACACCTTCCATTATTGGGAACGTTTTTACTAGTGTGACACACTATTTTACTATAGTTACATCATTTAATATTTGGAATCAGTTTGTTGGTTTAGCAAAACTTAGGTTCGCTGTTTTCTAGTTTAGCACACTATTTCACTAAAATGACATTTCTGCTGTTTCTTACTTAAAGGTTTGTAATGTTTCCAGTATAAATAAGGGACTATTTATGCTGTCGAACTGACACTCCGTCTCACTAAATTACACTGACTTATAGTCCCATATTTGTGGATAGTTTGACACTCTGTCTCACTTAATTTACTCCTACTATAATTAGGGACACTTTTTTTTAACTTGACGCACTATTATAGTTACATTTCTGATGTTCAGGACTATTTTCCATAGTTTTACACTCTTTCTTACAAAAATTACGCCTTCATTTATATTTTTCCTATTTTGAAACACTATTTTAGTAAAGTTACATATGCGATACTAAATCACTTTTTCTTAGTTTCACAATCGGTCTTACTAAATGACTACTATCTATTATTTAGGTTTATATACACCGTTTGACATAATATTTAAAATTGAATAAACTTCAATATTTAAGACACTTTTTATAGTTATAACACTCTGTGTTACAAAAATTAACGCATTCCATTATTTGGAACTATTTTTCTAGTTTGAGACACTATTCAACTAAAGTTACATCCGATATTAAGAACTTCCTTTTTTTAATTTGACACACTAATCAACTCAAGTCACATTTCCAAAATCTAAAACTGGCTTTTCTTGTTTGATAACTCTGTCTTAATCAAGTTACACCTTTAATTATTTGATTGCTGTTTCTCTTGTTACAAAATTACTTATCCGGTATTTATGACATTCTGACTTACTAAAGTAACACTTTTGAGTATTTCGGGACAATTTTTTCTAGTTTTTGACACTCTGACTAACAAAAGTTACATCACCTATTAGTAAACTTCTTTTGTTTGACAAGTTGTCTTATAGAAGTAACACCTTTTATTAATTGGGGTTCTTAGTCATCGTTGGATACACTTTTTTACTTTCAAAACATTTGTATGAAACTATATAAGGTTCATAACGTTTCTAGTGGTAAGGACTGTTTATCCTGTCGATCTGACATTTTTTCAATCTTGACGCACTATTATAGATACATTTCTATTATTTAGGACTCTTTCCATAGTTTTACACTATCTTACAAAAATTACGCCTTCAATTATTTTTTACCTATTTTGAAACACTATTTTAGTAAAATTTCATATCCGAGACTAAGATTTCTTTGTTCATTTCTTAAAATCTCATTCTTAATTTCACAATCGGTCTTACCAAATTAACACTTTACGAAATTTATTTGCCAATATTTATGACTCTTTTTCCTAGTTTGACACTATGACTTACTAAAGTTACACCTTTAAGTATTCCGGACATTTTTTTTTTTCTAGTTTGTGTCAATCTGTCTTACTAAAGTTACATCATCTATTAGTAATTCTTTTTTTAAGTGTATCTATCTGACTTACTTAAGTAATACCATTCAGTATTTGAGAATCTTTTTCCTAGTTTAACACTTGGCTTACTTAAGTAATACAATTTTTCATTTTGGACCCATTTTCTTATTTTAACAAACTTTTGACCAAAATTATATTTCCCATATTTAGGACTCTTTTTTCTAGTAAGTCACACAGTAATGAACTTACATTCGGATATATTGGGCTCTTTTTCTTAATTTAACACCTTGTCTTATTGAAGTAACACCTTCTATAATTTGTTTTTCTTTTTCCTCGTTATTATATCGTTATCTTATTTTTTATTTGACAATCTGTCAGCTTAAAGTTACACATTTAAATATTTGGACTTTCTTTTTCTTAGTTTGACACTTGGTCTTACTAAACTTACTTCTGCCTTTATTAGGGAATTTTTTTCTTAGTGTGACAAGATCGATCATACAATGTTTGGATTTTTTCAAGTTTAACAATCTCGTTTACTATTGTAACACCTTCCATCTGGGAATTAGTTTCTTTGTTCGACGACTTAGGTTCGCTTTTTCTTAATTAAGCAAACGATTTAACTAAAATGAGATTGTCGCTGTTTCCTAGTATGACTCTATTTTAGGTTTCAGTATTAACTTCTAATATTCTATTTTATATAGGAACTATTTTTCCTATTTTTTAGACACTAGTTTAGTTCAGTTACATATCCAATGCTTGGAACTCTTTTTTTAAGTTTGACAAGATGTCTTACAGAAGTATCACCTTTTATTATGTAATTGGGTTTCTTAGTCATCGTTGGATATACTTTTTTACTTTCAAAACATTTTCAATATTAAGAACTGTTTCTAGTTTGGCACTCTTATCTTACTCTAACACACACAACTAAAGCTGCATATTCGATATTTAGGACTGGTTTTTCTAGTTTGATTAATCTGTCTTAATCAAGCTACATCTTCTATTATTTGGTTCTCGTTTTTCTAATTAAATACACTATTTTAAAGTTCCACTAACGATATAAATAACATTGTATACGATAGTTTGACACACTAACTGTGACACTCACCTTACTAGAGTTACGCATTCTTTTGTCTTAGTAAATTTATCCTAGTTTGACAATATTTCCGATATTTAAGATTCTTTTCCATTAAATAAAACACTATTTAAATACAGTACATATTTACGATATTTAAGACTAGTTTTCCTAGTTCTATGACTCTTTCATAATTAAGCTACATCTTCCACTATTTGGTTCTAGTTTTTCTAGTTTGACACACTTTTTTACTGAAGCCACATTAAAGGTATAAAGGACACTGTTTCCTAGTTTGACACACAATTTAACGTAAGTGACAATCTTTTATTATTACATTGACACTTTGTCTTAGTGAAGTTCCACCTGCTAAAATTGAACATTGTTTTTCCTAGTTTAACACACTATTTTGCTAAAGTTACATAAATCCGATATTAAGGACTCTTTTGCCTAGTTTGACGCTCTTGTCTTACTTATAAAATACCTTCCATTTTTGTGTTACCATCCAATATTTGGAATGTTTCTAGTTTGACTATCAGTTTTACTATTGTAACCCTTCCCATATTTGGAGTTTCTTTGTTCAACAAACTTAGGTTCGCTTTTTCCTAGATTAGCACACTATTTTACTAAAACGACATTTCGGCTTTTTTCTAAGTATGACACTATTTAAGGTTTGTAACGTTTTCAGTACTACCAGACTATTTATCCTGTCAAACAGACACTCTGTCTTACTTTGTTACACTTACTTATAGTCCCATATTTGTGGAATTTATCAAAGTTTGACACTCTGTCTTACTTAACTTACTCCTACCATAATCGGGGACATTTTTTCTAACTTGACGCACTATTATAGATATATTTCTGATGTTTAAGTCTCTTTCCATAGTTTTACACTTTGTCTTACAAATATACCTCTTTCATTATTTTTTTCCTACTTTAAAACATTATTTTAGTAAAATTTCATATCCTACACTAAGATTTCTTTCTAAATAAATTTCGATATTTAAGACACTTTTCATAGCTTAACACTCTGTGTTACTAAACTAAACGCATTCCATTATTTGGAACAATTTTCTCTAGTTTGAGACACTATTTAACTAAAGTTACATATCCGATATTAAGAACTCCTTTTCTTAGTTTGTCACACTAATCAACTGAAGTCACCATTACAAAATCTAAAACTGATTTTAAAGTTTGATTACTCTGTCTTAATCAAGTTACACCTTTTATTATTTGATGGTTGTTTTCATTGTTTGACACAGTATTGTTAGTGACATTGATTATTTTAGAAAATTACTTAGCAGCTATTTATGACTATTTTTCCTAGTTTGACACTCTGACAAAACTTACACCTGCCATCATTTAGGACTCTTTTCCCTAGTTTGACACTCGGTCTTACTAAACTTATACCTGCCATTATATAACACACTTTTCCCTAGTTTGACACTGTCTTACTAACTTACAGCTGCCATTATTCAGAAGTATTTTCCCTGGTTTAACACTCAGTCTAACAAAACTTACACCTGCCATAATTTAGAACTATTTTCCCTAGTTTGACACTCTGTCTTACTAAACTTACAGCTGCCATTATTTAGGAGTGTTTTCCCTAGTTTGACACTCTGTCTTACTTAATTTACAGCTGCCATTATTTAGAACACTTTACCCTAATTTTGACACTGTCTAACTAAACTTAAACCCGCTATTATTTAAGACTCTTTTCCCTAATTGGATACTCTTTCTTCTTGAACAAACACCTGACATTATTTAGCACTCATTTCCCTAGTTTGAAACTTTCTTACTAAACTTACACCTGCCATTATATAGGACTCTTTTTCCTAGTTTGACACTCGGTCTTACTAAACTTACACCTGCCATTATTTAGAACTCTTTTCCCTAGTTTGTCAATTTTTCTTACTTAACTGACACCTGCCATTTTTAAGGACTCTTTTTCCTAGTTTGACACTGTTTTACTAAACTTACACCTGCCATTATTTAAGACTCTTTTCCCTAGTTGGACACTCTTTCTTACTGAACTTACACTTGACAATATTAAGGACTCTTTTCCCTAGTTTGACACTTTCTTAGTAAACATGCACCTGCCATTATATATGACTCTTTGCCCTAGATTGACACTCAGTCTTACTTAATTTACATCTGACATTATTTAGGACTCTTTTTCTTAGTTTGACACTTTCTCAGTAAACATACACCTGCCATTATATAGGACTCTTTATCCTAGATTGACACTCGGTCTTACTAAACTTACACCTGCCATTATTTAGGACTCTTTTACTAAGTTTGACACTCGGTCTTACTAAACTTACACCCGCCATTATTTAAGGCTCTTTTCCCTAATTGGATACTCTTTCTTCTTGAACTTACACCTGACATTATTTAGCACTCTTTTCCCTAGTTTGAAACTTTCTTACTAAACTTACACCTGCCATTATATATGACTCTTTTTCCTAGTCTGACACTCGGTCTTACTAAACTTACACCTGCCATTATTTATGACTCTTTTACTAAGTTTGACACTCGGTCTTACTATTACACCTGCCATTATTTAGAACTCTTTTCCATAGTTTGACAATTTTTCTTACTTAACTGACACCTGCCATTTTTAAGGACTCTTTTTCCTAGTTTGACACTGTTTTACTAAACTTACACCTGCCATTATTTAAGACTCTTTTCCCTAGTTGGACACTCTTTCTTCTTGAACTTACACCTGACATTATTTAGCACTCTTTTCCCTAGTTTGAAACTTTCTTACTAAACTTACACCTGCCATTATATAGGACTCTTTTTCCTAGTTTGACACTCGGTCTTACTAAACTTACACCTGCCATTATTTAGAACTCATTTCCCTAGTTTGACAATTTTTCTTACTTAACTGACACCTGCCATTTTTAAGGACTATTTTTCCTAGTTTGACACTCGGTCTTACTAAACTTACACCTGCCATTATTTAGGACTCTTTTTCCTAGTTTGACATTCTGTTTTACTTAACTTACATGTGCCATTATTTACAATTTTTTTCCCTAGTTTGACACTGTCTTACTAAACTTACACCTGCCATTATTTAGGACTCTTTTTTTTCTAGTTTGACACTCGGTCTAACTAAACTTACACTTGCCAGAATTCAGGACTCTTTTTCCTAGTTTGACACTCGGTCTAACTAAACTTACAATTGCCATTATTACCTGCCATAATTAGGGACATTTTTCCAACGTTGACACACTATATAAGAAAAGTTATATTCCCCATATTTAGGACTCTTTTTCATAGTTCTACACTAAAGTTACACCTACATATATTTGGAACTAGTTTTCCTAATTTGAGACACTATTTTAGTTAAGTCGGATATGTAATCCGATGCTTAAAACTCTTTTCTTTAGTCTGACAAGTTGCTTTACAGAAGTAACACCTTTTATTATTCTTGTGTCTTATTTATCGTAAGAACACTATTTTACTTTCAAAACATTTTCAATATTAAGGACTCTTTTTCTAGTTTGGCACTCTTATCTTACTATAGTAACACAAATTAAGTTACATTTCCGATATTTGGGACTTGTTTTTCTAGTTTGACTCGTCTGTCTTGATCAAGTTACATCTTCTATTATTTGGATCTCGTTTTTCTAAATAGATATCATAGTAACACTGACGATATGAATGACACTGTTTCCTACTTTCACACACTATTTTACACGTCTTCTTAAAGATCCTTTTAATATTTTTAATTTGACTCTCGGTCTTACTAAACTTACACCTTCCATTATTGGGAACGTTTTTACTAGTGTGACACACTATTTTACTATAGTTACATCATTTAATATTTGGAATCAGTTTGTTGGTTTAGCAAAACTTAGGTTCGCTGTTTTCTAGTTTAGCACACTATTTCACTAAAATGACATTTCTGCTGTTTCTTACTTAAAGGTTTGTAATGTTTCCAGTATAAATAAGGGACTATTTATGCTGTCGAACTGACACTCCGTCTCACTAAATTACACTGACTTATAGTCCCATATTTGTGGATAGTTTGACACTCTGTCTCACTTAATTTACTCCTACTATAATTAGGGACACTTTTTTTAACTTGACGCACTATTATAGTTACATTTCTGATGTTCAGGACTATTTTCCATAGTTTTACACTCTTTCTTACAAAAATTACGCCTTCATTTATATTTTTCCTATTTTGAAACACTATTTTAGTAAAGTTACATATGCGATACTAAATCACTTTTTCTTAGTTTCACAATCGGTCTTACTAAATTACTACTATCTATTATTTGGGTTTATATACACCGTTTGACATAATATTTAAAATTGAATAAACTTCAATATTTAAGACACTTTTTATAGTTTTTACACTCTGTGTTACAAAAATTACCGCATTCCATTATTTGGAACTATTTTTCTAGTTTGAGATACTATTCAACTAAAGTTACATCCGATATTAAGAACTTCCTTTTTTTAATTTGACACACTAATCAACTCAAGTCACATTTCCAAAATCTAAAACTGGCTTTTCTTGTTTGATAACTCTGTCTTAATCAAGTTACACCTTTAATTATTTGATTGCTGTTTCTCTTGTTACAAAATTACTTATCCGGTATTTATGACATTCTGACTTACTAAAGTAACACTTTTGAGTATTTCGGGACAATTTTTTCTAGTTTTTGACACTCTGACTAACAAAAGTTACATCACCTATTAGTAAACTTCTTTTGTTTGACAAGTTGTCTTATAGAAGTAACACCTTTTATTATTTGGGGTTCTTAGTCATCGTTGGATACACTTTTTTACTTTCAAAACATTTGTATGAAACTATATAAGGTTCATAACGTTTCTAGTGGTAAGGACTGTTTATCCTGTCGATCTGACATTTTTTCAATCTTGACGCACTATTATAGATACATTTCTATTATTTAGGACTCTTTCCATAGTTTTACACTATCTTACAAAAATTACGCCTTCAATTATTTTTTACCTATTTTGAAACACTATTTTAGTAAAATTTCATATCCGAGACTAAGATTTCTTTGTTCATTTCTTAAAATCTCATTCTTAATTTCACAATCGGTCTTACTAAATTAACACTTTACAAAATTTATTTGCCAATATTTATGACTCTTTTTCCTAGTTTGACACTATGACTTACTAAAGTTACACCTTTAAGTATTCCGGACATTTTTTTTTTCTAGTTTGTGTCAATCTGTCTTACTAAAGTTACATCATCTATTAGTAATTCTTTTTTTAAGTGTATCTATCTGACTTACTTAAGTAATACCATTCAGTATTTGAGAATCTTTTTCCTAGTTTAACACTTGGCTTACTTAAGTAATACAATTTATCATTTTGGACCCATTTTCTTATTTTAACAAACTTTTGACCAAAATTATATTTCCCATATTTAGGACTCTTTTTTCTAGTAAGTCACACAGTAATGAACTTACATTCGGATATATTGGGCTCTTTTTCTTAATTTAACACCTTGTCTTATTGAAGTAACACCTTCTATAATTTGTTTTTCTTTTTCCTCGTTATTATATCGTTATCTTATTTTTTATTTGACAATCTGTCAGCTTAAAGTTACACATTTAAATATTTGGACTTTCTTTTTCTTAGTTTGACACTTGGTCTTACTAAACTTACTTCTGCCTTTATTAGGGAATTTTTTTCTTAGTGTGACAAGATCGATCATACAATGTTTGGATTTTTTCAAGTTTAATAATCTCGTTTACTATTGTAACACCTTCCATCTGGGAATTAGTTTCTTTGTTCGACGACTTAGGTTCGCTTTTTCTTAATTAAGCAAACGATTTAACTAAAATGAGATTGTCGCTGTTTCCTAGTATGACTCTATTTTAGGTTTCAGTATTAACTTCTAATATTCTATTTTATATAGGAACTATTTTTCCTATTTTTTAGACACTATTTTAGTTCAGTTACATATCCAATGCTTGGAACTCTTTTTTTAAGTTTGACAAGATGTCTTACAGAAGTATCACCTTTTATTATGTAATTGGGTTTCTTAGTCATCGTTGGATATACTTTTTTACTTTCAAAACATTTTCAATATTAAGAACTGTTTCTAGTTTGGCACTCTTATCTTACTCTAACACACACAACTAAAGCTGCATATTCGATATTTGGGACTGGTTTTTCTAGTTTGATTAATCTGTCTTAATCAAGCTACATCTTCTATTATTTGGTTCTCGTTTTTCTAATTAAATACACTATTTTAAAGTTCCACTAACGATATAAATAACATTGTATACGATAGTTTGACACACTAACTTTGACACTCACCTTACTAGAGTTACGCATTCTTTTGTCTTAGTAAATTTATCCTAGTTTGACAATATTTCCGATATTTAAGATTCTTTTCCATTAAATAAAACACTATTTAAATACAGTACATATTTACGATATTTAAGACTAGTTTTCCTAGTTCTATGACTCTTTCATAATTAAGCTACATCTTCCACTATTTGGTTCTCGTTTTTCTAGTTTGACACACTTTTTTACTGAAGCCACATTGAAGGTATAAAGGACACTGTTTCCTAGTTTGACACACAATTTAACGTAAGTGACAATCTTTTATTATTACATTGACACTTTGTCTTAGTGAAGTTCGACCTGCCAAAATTGAACATTGTTTTTCCTAGTTTAACACACTATTTTGCTAAAGTTACATAAATCCGATATTAAGGACTCTTTTGCCTAGTTTGACGCTCTTGTCTTACTTATGAAATACCTTCCATTTTTGTGTTACCATCCAATATTTGGAATGTTTCTAGTTTGACTATCAGATTTACTATTGTAACCCTTCCCATATTTGGAGTTTCTTTGTTCAACAAACTTAGGTTTGCTTTTTCCTAGATTAGCACACTATTTTACTAAAACGACATTTCGGCTTTTTTCTAAGTATGACACTATTTAAGGTTTGTAACGTTTTCAGTACTACCAGACTATTTATCCTGTCAAACAGACACTCTGTCTCACTTTGTTACACTTACTTATAGTCCCATATTTGTGGAATTTATCAAAGTTTGACACTCTGTCTTACTTAACTTCCTCCTACCATAATCGGGGACATTTTTTCTAACTTGACGCACTATTATAGATATATTTCTGATGTTTAAGTCTCTTTCCATAGTTTTACACTTTGTCTTACAAAAATACCTCTTTCATTATTTTTTTCCTACTTTAAAACATTATTTTAGTAAAATTTCATATCCTACACTAAGATTTCTTTCTAAATAAATTTCGATATTTAAGACACTTTTCATAGCTTAACACTCTGTGTTACTAAACTAAACGCATTCCATTATTTGGAACAATTTTCTCTAGTTTGAGACACTATTTAACTAAAGTTACATATCCGATATTAAGAACTCCTTTTCTTAGTTTGACACACTAATCAACTGAAGTCACCATTACAAAATCTAAAACTGATTTTAAAGTTTGATTACTCTGTCTTAATCAAGTTACACCTTTTATTATTTGATGGTTGTTTTCATTGTTTGACACAGTATTGTTAGTGACATTGATTATTTTAGAAAATTACTTAGCAGCTATTTATGACTATTTTTCCTAGTTTGACACTCTGACAAAACTTACACCTGCCATCATTTAGGACTCTTTTCCCTAGTTTGACACTCGGTCTTACTAAACTTATACCTGCCATTATATAACACACTTTTCCCTAGTTTGACACTGTCTTACTAACTTACAGCTGCCATTATTCAGAAGTATTTTCCCTGGTTTAACACTCAGTCTAACAAAACTTACACCTGCCATAATTTAGAACTATTTTCCCTAGTTTGACACTCTGTCTTACTAAACTTACAGCTGCCATTATTTAGGAGTGTTTTCCCTAGTTTGACACTCTGTCTTACTTAATTTACAGCTGCCATTATTTAGAACACTTTACCCTAATTTTGACACTGTCTAACTAAACTTAAACCCGCCATTATTTAAGACTCTTTTCCCTAATTGGATACTCTTTCTTCTTGAACAAACACCTGACATTATTTAGCACTCATTTCCCTAGTTTGAAACTTTCTTACTAAACTTACACCTGCCATTATATAGGACTCTTTTTCCTAGTTTGACACTCGGTCTTACTAAACTTACACCTGCCATTATTTAGAACTCTTTTCCCTAGTTTGTAAATTTTTCTTACTTAACTGACACCTGCCATTTTTAAGGACTCTTTTTCCTAGTTTGACACTGTTTTACTAAACTTACACCTGCCATTATTTAAGACTCTTTTCCCTAGTTGGACACTCTTTCTTACTGAACTTACACTTGACAATATTAAGGACTCTTTTCCCTAGTTTGACACTTTCTTAGTAAACATGCACCTGCCATTATATATGACTCTTTGCCCTAGATTGACACTCAGTCTTACTTAATTTACATCTGACATTATTTAGGACTCTTTTTCTTAGTTTGACACTTTCTCAGTAAACATACACCTGCCATTATATAGGACTCTTTATCCTAGATTGACACTCGGTCTTACTAAACTTACACCTGCCATTATTTAGGACTCTTTTACTAAGTTTGACACTCGGTCTTACTAAACTTACACCCGCCATTATTTAAGGCTCTTTTCCCTAATTGGATACTCTTTCTTCTTGAACTTACACCTGACATTATTTAGCACTCTTTTCCCTAGTTTGAAACTTTCTTACTAAACTTACACCTGCCATTATATATGACTCTTTTTCCTAGTCTGACACTCGGTCTTACTAAACTTACACCTGCCATTATTTATGACTCTTTTACTAAGTTTGACACTCGGTCTTACTATTACACCTGCCATTATTTAGAACTCTTTTCCATAGTTTGACAATTTTTCTTACTTAACTGACACCTGCCATTTTTAAGGACTCTTTTTCCTAGTTTGACACTGTTTTACTAAACTTACACCTGCCATTATTTAAGACTCTTTTCCCTAGTTGGACACTCTTTCTTCTTGAACTTACACCTGACATTATTTAGCACTCTTTTTCCTAGTTTGACACTCGGTCTTACTAAACTTACACCTGCCATTATTTAGAACTCATTTCCCTAGTTTGACAATTTTTCTTACTTAACTGACACCTGCCATTTTTAAGGACTATTTTTCCTAGTTTGACACTCGGTCTTACTAAACTTACACCTGCCATTATTTAGGACTCTTTTTCCTAGTTTGACATTCTGTTTTACTTAACTTACATGTGCCATTATTTACAATTTTTTTCCCTAGTTTGACACTGTCTTACTAAACTTACACCTGCCATTATTTAGGACTCTTTTTTTTCTAGTTTGACACTCGGTCTAACTAAACTTACACTTGCCAGAATTCAGGACTCTTTTTCCTAGTTTGACACTCGGTCTAACTAAACTTACAATTGCCATTATTACCTGCCATAATTAGGGACATTTTTCCAACGATGACACACTATATAAGAAAAGTTATATTCCCCATATTTAGGACTCTTTTTCATAGTTCTACACTAAAGTTACACCTACATATATTTGGAACTAGTTTTCCTAATTTGAGACACTATTTTAGTTAAGTCGGATATGTAATCCGATGCTTAAAACTCTTTTCTTTAGTCTGACAAGTTGCTTTACAGAAGTAACACCTTTTGTTATTCTTGTGTCTTATTTATCGTAAGAACACTATTTTACTTTCAAAACATTTTCAATATTCAGGACTCTTTTTCTAGTTTGGCACTCTTATCTTACTATAGTAACACAAATTAAGTTACATTTCCGATATTTGGGACTTGTTTTTCTAGTTTGACTCGTCTGTCTTGATCAAGTTACATCTTCTATTATTTGGATCTCGTTTTTCTAAATAGATATCATAGTAACACTGACGATATGAATGACACTGTTTCCTACTTTCACACACTATTTTACACGTCTTCTTAAAGATCCTTTTAATATTTTTAATTTGACTCTCGGTCTTACTAAACTTACACCTTCCATTATTGGGAACGTTTTTACTAGTGTGACACACTATTTTGCTATAGTTACATCATTTAATATTTGGAATCAGTTTGTTGGTTTAGCAAAACTTAGGTTCGCTGTTTTCTAGTTTAGCACACTATTTCACTAAAATGACATTTCTGCTGTTTCTTACTTAAAGGTTTGTAATGTTTCCAGTATAAATAAGGGACTATTTATGCTGTCGAACTGACACTCCGTCTCACTAAATTACACTGACTTATAGTCCCATATTTGTGGATAGTTTGACACTCTGTCTCACTTAATTTACTCCTACCATAATTAGGGACACTTTTTTTAACTTGACGCACTATTATAGTTAAATTTCTGATGTTCAGGACTATTTTCCATAGTTTTACACTCTTTCTTACAAAAATTACGCCTTCATTTATATTTTTCCTATTTTGAAACACTATTTTAGTAAAGTTACATATGCGATACTAAATCACTTTTTCTTAGTTTCACAATCGGTCTTACTAAATTACTACTATCTATTATTTGGGTTTATATACACCGTTTGACATAATATTTAAAATTGAATAAACTTCAATATTTAAGACACTTTTTATAGTTTTTACACTCTGTGTTACAAAAATTACCGCATTCCATTATTTGGAACTATTTTTCTAGTTTGAGACACTATTCAACTAAAGTTACATCCGATATTAAGAACTTCCTTTTTTTAATTTGACACACTAATCAACTCAAGTCACATTTCCAAAATCTAAAACTGGCTTTTCTTGTTTGATAACTCTGTCTTAATCAAGTTACACCTTTAATTATTTGATTGCTGTTTCTCTTGTTACAAAATTACTTATCCGGTATTTATGACATTCTGACTTACTAAAGTAACACTTTTGAGTATTTCGGGACAATTTTTTCTAGTTTTTGACACTCTGACTAACAAAAGTTACATCACCTATTAGTAAACTTCTTTTGTTTGACAAGTTGTCTTATAGAAGTAACACCTTTTATTAATTGGGGTTCTTAGTCATCGTTGGATACACTTTTTTACTTTCAAAACATTTGTATGAAACTATATAAGGTTCATAACGTTTCTAGTGGTAAGGACTGTTTATCCTGTCGATCTGACATTTTTTCAATCTTGACGCACTATTATAGATACATTTCTATTATTTAGGACTCTTTCCATAGTTTTACACTATCTTACAAAAATTACGCCTTCAATTATTTTTTACCTATTTTGAAACACTATGTTAGTAAAATTTCATATCCGAGACTAAGATTTCTTTGTTCATTTCTTAAAATCTCATTCTTAATTTCACAATCGGTCTTACTAAATTAACACTTTACAAAATTTATTTGCCAATATTTATGACTCTTTTTCCTAGTTTGACACTATGACTTACTAAAGTTACACCTTTAAGTATTCCGGACATTTTTTTTTTCTAGTTTGTGTCAATCTGTCTTACTAAAGTTACATCATCTATTAGTAATTCTTTTTTTAAGTGTATCTATCTGACTTACTTAAGTAATACCATTCAGTATTTGAGAATCTTTTTCCTAGTTTAACACTTGGCTTACTTAAGTAATACAATTTATCATTTTGGACCCATTTTCTTATTTTAACAAACTTTTGACCAAAATTATATTTCCCATATTTAGGACTCTTTTTTCTAGTAAGTCACACAGTAATGAACTTACATTCGGATATATTGGGCTCTTTTTCTTAATTTAACACCTTGTCTTATTGAAGTAACACCTTCTATAATTTGTTTTTCTTTTTCCTCGTTATTATATCGTTATCTTATTTTTTATTTGACAATCTGTCAGCTTAAAGTTACACATTTAAATATTTGGACTTTCTTTTTCTTAGTTTGACACTTGGTCTTACTAAACTTACTTCTGCCTTTATTAGGGAATTTTTTTCTTAGTGTGACAAGATCGATCATACAATGTTTGGATTTTTTCAAGTTTAACAATCTCGTTTACTATTGTAACACCTTCCATCTGGGAATTAGTTTCTTTGTTCGACGACTTAGGTTCGCTTTTTCTTAATTAAGCAAACGATTTAACTAAAATGAGATTGTCGCTGTTTCCTAGTATGACTCTATTTTAGGTTTCAGTATTAACTTCTAATATTCTATTTTATATAGGAACTATTTTTCCTATTTTTTAGACACTATTTTAGTTCAGTTACATATCCAATGCTTGGAACTCTTTTTTCAAATTTGACAAGATGTCTTACAGAAGTATCACCTTTTATTATGTAATTGGGTTTCTTAGTCATCGTTGGATATACTTTTTTACTTTCAAAACATTTTCAATATTAAGAACTGTTTCTAGTTTGGCACTCTTATCTTACTCTAACACACACAACTAAAGCTGCATATTCGATATTTGGGACTGGTTTTTCTAGTTTGATTAATCTGTCTTAATCAAGCTACATCTTCTATTATTTGGTTCTCGTTTTTCTAATTAAATACACTATTTTAAAGTTCCACTAACGATATAAATAACATTGTATACGATAGTTTGACACACTAACTTTGACACTCACCTTACTAGAGTTACGCATTCTTTTGTCTTAGTAAATTTATCCTAGTTTGACAATATTTCCGATATTTAAGATTCTTTTCCATTAAATAAAACACTATTTAAATACAGTACATATTTACGATATTTAAGACTAGTTTTCCTAGTTCTATGACTCTTTCATAATTAAGCTACATCTTCCACTATTTGGTTCTCGTTTTTCTAGTTTGACACACTTTTTTACTGAAGCCACATTGAAGGTATAAAGGACACTGTTTCCTAGTTTGACACACAATTTAACGTAAGTGACAATCTTTTATTATTACATTGACACTTTGTCTTAGTGAAGTTCGACCTGCCAAAATTGAACATTGTTTTTCCTAGTTTAACACACTATTTTGCTAAAGTTACATAAATCCGATATTAAGGACTCTTTTGCCTAGTTTGACGCTCTTGTCTTACTTATGAAATACCTTCCATTTTTGTGTTACCATCCAATATTTGGAATGTTTCTAGTTTGACTATCAGATTTACTATTGTAACCCTTCCCATATTTGGAGTTTCTTTGTTCAACAAACTTAGGTTTGCTTTTTCCTAGATTAGCACACTATTTTACTGAAACGACATTTCGGCTTTTTTCTAAGTATGACACTATTTAAGGTTTGTAACGTTTTCAGTACTACCAGACTATTTATCCTGTCAAACAGACACTCTGTCTCACTTTGTTACACTTACTTATAGTCCCATATTTGTGGAATTTATCAAAGTTTGACACTCTGTCTTACTTAACTTCCTCCTACCATAATCGGGGACATTTTTTCTAACTTGACGCACTATTATAGATATATTTCTGATGTTTAAGTCTCTTTCCATAGTTTTACACTTTGTCTTACAAAAATACGTCTTTCATTATTTTTTTCCTACTTTAAAACATTATTTTAGTAAAATTTCATATCCTACACTAAGATTTCTTTCTTAATTTCACAATCGGTCTTACTAAATTAACATTTTCTCTTATTTGGGTTTCTTATTCATCGTTTGACACAATATTTTACTTTAAATAAATTTCGATATTTAAGACACTTTTCATAGCTTAACACTCTGTGTTACTAAACTTAACGCATTCCAATATTTGGAACAATTTTCTCTAGTTTGAGACACTATTTACCTAAAGTTACATATCCGATATTAAGAACTCCTTTTCTTAGTTTGACACACTAATCAACTGAAGTCACCATTACAAAATCTAAAACTGGATTTTAAAGTTTGATTAGTCTGTCTTAATCAAGTTACACCTTTTATTATTTGATGGTTGTTTTCATTGTTTGACACAGCATTGTTAGTGACATTGATTGTTTTAAAAAATTACTTAGCAGCTATTTATGACTCTTTTTCCTAGTTTGACACTCTGACTTACAAAACTTACACCTGCCATTAATTATGACTCTTTTACTAAGTTTGACACTCGGTCTTACTATTACACCTGCCATTATTTAGAACTCTTTTCCCTAGTTTGACAATTTTTCTTACTTAACTGACATCTGCCATTTTTAAGGACTCTTTTTCCTAGTTTGACACTCGGTCTTACTAAACTTACACCTGCCATTATTTAGGACACTTTTCCCTAGTTTGACATTCTGTCTTACTTAACTTACATCTGCCATTATTTAGAATTTTTTTCCTAGTTTGACACTGTCTTACTAAACTTACACCTGCCATTATTTAGGACTCTTTTTCCTAGTTTGACACTCGGTCTTACTAAACTTACACCCGCCATTATTTAGGACACTTTTCCCTAGTTTGACATTCTGTCTTACTTAACTTACATCTGCCATTATTTAGAATTTTTTTCCCTAGTTTGACACTGTCTAACTAAACTTACACTTGCCAGAATTCAGGACTCTTTTTCCTAGTTTGACACTCGGTCTAACTAAACTTACAATTGCCATTATTACCTGCCATAATTAGGGACATTTTTCCAACGTTGACACACTATATAAGAAAAGTTATATTCCCCATATTTAGGACTCTTTTTCATAGTTCTACACTAAAGTTACACCTACATATATTTGGAACTAGTTTTCCTAATTTGAGACACTATTTTAGTTAAGTCGGATATGTAATCCGATGCTTAAAACTCTTTTCTTTAGTCTGACAAGTTGCTTTACAGAAGTAACACCTTTTATTATTCTTGTGTCTTATTTATCGTAAGAAAACTATTTTACTTTCAA
This sequence comes from Elegia similella, assembly GCA_947532085.1. Classification (NCBI taxonomy): domain Eukaryota; kingdom Metazoa; phylum Arthropoda; class Insecta; order Lepidoptera; family Pyralidae; genus Elegia; species Elegia similella. The sequence goes on from OX383930.1 coordinate 25,153,293, forward strand.
AACATTTTCAATATTAAGGACTCTTTTTCTAGTTTGGCACTCTTATCTTACTATAGTAACACAAATTAAGTTACATTTCCGATATTTGGGACTTGTTTTTCTAGTTTGACTCGTCTGTCTTGATCAAGTTACATCTTCTATTATTTGGATCTCGTTTTTCTAAATAGATATCATAGTAACACTGACGATATGAATGACACTGTTTCCTACTTTCACACACTATTTTACACGTCTTCTTAAAGATCCTTTTAATATTTTTAATTTGACTCTCGGTCTTACTAAACTTACACCTTCCATTATTGGGAACGTTTTTACTAGTGTGACACACTATTTTACTATAGTTACATCATTTAATATTTGGAATCAGTTTGTTGGTTTAGCAAAACTTAGGTTCGCTGTTTTCTAGTTTAGCACACTATTTCACTAAAATGACATTTCTGCTGTTTCTTACTTAAAGGTTTGTAATATTTCCAGTATAAATAAGGGACTATTTATGCTGTCGAACTGACACTCCGTCTCACTAAATTACACTGACTTATAGTCCCATATTTGTGGATAGTTTGACACTCTGTCTCACTTAATTTACTCCTACCATAATTAGGGACACTTTTTTTAACTTGACGCACTATTATAGTTACATTTCTGATGTTCAGGACTATTTTCCATAGTTTTACACTCTTTCTTACAAAAATTACGCCTTCATTTATATTTATCCTATTTTGAATCACTATTTTAGTAAAGTTACATATGCGATACTAAATCACTTTTTCTTAGTTTCACAATCGGTCTTACTAAATTACTACTATCTATTATTTGGGTTTATATACACCGTTTGACATAATATTTAAAATTGAATAAACTTCAATATTTAAGACACTTTTTATAGTTTTTACACTCTGTGTTACAAAAATTACCGCATTCCATTATTTGGAACTATTTTTCTAGTTTGAGACACTATTCAACTAAAGTTACATCCGATATTAAGAACTTCCTTTTTTTAATTTGACACACTAATCAACTCAAGTCACATTTCCAAAATCTAAAACTGGCTTTTCTTGTTTGATAACTCTGTCTTAATCAAGTTACACCTTTAATTATTTGATTGCTGTTTCTCTTGTTACAAAATTACTTATCCGGTATTTATGACATTCTGACTTACTAAAGTAACACTTTTGAGTATTTCGGGACAATTTTTTCTAGTTTTTGACACTCTGACTAACAAAAGTTACATCACCTATTAGTAAACTTCTTTTGTTTGACAAGTTGTCTTATAGAAGTAACACCTTTTATTAATTGGGGTTCTTAGTCATCGTTGGATACACTTTTTTACTTTCAAAACATTTGTATGAAACTATATAAGGTTCATAACGTTTCTAGTGGTAAGGACTGTTTATCCTGTCGATCTGACATTTTTTCAATCTTGACGCACTATTATAGATACATTTCTATTATTTAGGACTCTTTCCATAGTTTTACACTATCTTACAAAAATTACGCCTTCAATTATTTTTTACCTATTTTGAAACACTATTTTAGTAAAATTTCATATCCGAGACTAAGATTTCTTTGTTCATTTCTTAAAATCTCATTCTTAATTTCACAATCGGTCTTACCAAATTAACACTTTACAAAATTTATTTGCCAATATTTATGACTCTTTTTCCTAGTTTAACACTATGACTTACTAAAGTTACACCTTTAAGTATTCCGGACTTTTTTTTCTTCTATTTTGTGTCAATCTGTCTTACTAAAGTTACATCATCTATTAGTAATTCTTTTTTTAAGTGTATCTATCTGACTTACTTAAGTAATACCATTCAGTATTTGAGAATCTTTTTCCTAGTTTAACACTTGGCTTACTTAAGTAATACAATTTTTCATTTTGGACCCATTTTCTTATTTTAACAAACTTTTGACCAAAATTATATTTCCCATATTTAGGACTCTTTTTTCTAGTAAGTCACACAGTAATGAACTTACATTCGGATATATTGGGCTCTTTTTCTTAATTTAACACCTTGTCTTATTGAAGTAACACCTTCTATAATTTGTTTTTCTTTTTCCTCGTTATTATATCGTTATCTTATTTTTTATTTGACAATCTGTCAGCTTAAAGTTACACATTTAAATATTTGGACTTTCTTTTTCTTAGTTTGACACTTGGTCTTACTAAACTTACTTCTGCCTTTATTAGGGAATTTTTTTCTTAGTGTGACAAGATCGATCATACAATGTTTGGATTTTTTCAAGTTTAACAATCTCGTTTACTATTGTAACACCTTCCATCTGGGAATTAGTTTCTTTGTTCGACGACTTAGGTTCGCTTTTTCTTAATTAAGCAAACGATTTAACTAAAATGAGATTGTCGCTGTTTCCTAGTATGACTCTATTTTAGGTTTCAGTATTAACTTCTAATATTCTATTTTATATAGGAACTATTTTTCCTATTTTTTAGACACTATTTTAGTTCAGTTACATATCCAATGCTTGGAACTCTTTTTTTAAGTTTGACAAGATGTCTTACAGAAGTATCACCTTTTATTATGTAATTGGGTTTCTTAGTCATCGTTGGATATACTTTTTTACTTTCAAAACATTTTCAATATTAAGAACTGTTTCTAGTTTGGCACTCTTATCTTACTCTAACACACACAACTAAAGCTGCATATTCGATATTTGAGACTGGTTTTTCTAGTTTGATTAATCTGTCTTAATCAAGCTACATCTTCTATTATTTGGTTCTCGTTTTTCTAATTAAATACACTATTTTAAAGTTCCACTAACGATATAAATAACATTGTATACGATAGTTTGACACACTAACTTTGACACTCACCTTACTAGAGTTACGCATTCTTTTGTCTTAGTAAATTTATCCTAGTTTGACAATATTTCCGATATTTAAGATTCTTTTCCATTAAATAAAACACTATTTAAATACAGTACATATTTACGATATTTAAGACTAGTTTTCCTAGTTCTATGACTCTTTCATAATTAAGCTACATCTTCCACTATTTGGTTCTCGTTTTTCTAGTTTGACACACTTTTTTACTGAAGCCACATTGAAGGTATAAAGGACACTGTTTCCTAGTTTGACACACAATTTAACGTAAGTGACAATCTTTTATTATTACATTGACACTTTGTCTTAGTGAAGTTCCACCTGCCAAAATTGAACATTGTTTTTCCTAGTTTTTGCTAAAGTTACATAAATCCGATATTAAGGACTCTTTTGCCTAGTTTGACGCTCTTGTCTTACTTATGAAATACCTTCCATTTTTGTGTTACCATCCAATATTTGGAATGTTTCTAGTTTGACTATCAGTTTTACTATTGTAACCCTTCCCATATTTGGAGTTTCTTTGTTCAACAAACTTAGGTTTGCTTTTTCCTAGATTAGCACACTATTTTACTAAAACGACATTTCGGCTTTTTTCTAAGTATGACACTATTTAAGGTTTGTAACGTTTTCAGTACTACCAGACTATTTATCCTGTCAAACAGACACTCTGTCTCACTTTGTTACACTTACTTATAGTCCCATATTTGTGGAATTTATCAAAGTTTGACACTGTCTTACTTAACTTCCTCCTACCATAATCGGGGACATTTTTTCTAACTTGACGCACTATTATAGATATATTTCTGATGTTTAAGTCTCTTTCCATAGTTTTACACTTTGTCTTACAAAAATACCTCTTTCATTATTTTTTTCCTACTTTAAAACATTATTTTAGTAAAATTTCATATCCTACACTAAGATTTCTTTCTTAATTTCACAATCGGTCTTACTAAATTAACATTTTCTCTTATTTGGGTTTCTTATTCATCGTTTGACACAATATTTTACTTTAAATAAATTTCGATATTTAAGACACTTTTCATAGCTTAACACTCTGTGTTACTAAACTTAACGCATTCCAATATTTGAAACAATTTTCTCTAGTTTGAGACACTATTTAACTAAAGTTACATATCCGATATTAAGAACTCCTTTTCTTAGTTTGACACACTAATCAACTGAAGTCACCATTACAAAATCTAAAACTGGATTTTAAAGTTTGATTACTCTGTCTTAATCAAGTTACACCTTTTATTATTTGATGGTTGTTTTCATTGTTTGACACAGTATTGTTAGTGACATTGATTGTTTTAAAAAATTACTTAGCAGCTATTTATGACTCTTTTTCCTAGTTTGACACTCTGACTTACAAAACTTACACCTGCCATTATTTATGACTCTTTTACTAAGTTTGACACTCGGTCTTACTATTACACCTGCCATTATTTAGAACTCTTTTCCCTAGTTTGACAATTTTTCTTACTTAACTGACATCTGCCATTTTTAAGGACTCTTTTTCCTAGTTTGACACTCGGTCTTACTAAACTTACACCTGCCATTATTTAGGACACTTTTCCCTAGTTTGACATTCTGTCTTACTTAACTTACATCTGCCATTATTTAGAATTTTTTTTCCTAGTTTGACACTCTCTTACTAAACTTACACCTGCCATTATTTAGGACTCTTTTTCCTAGTTTGACACTCGGTCTTACTAAACTTACACCTGCCATTATTTAGGACTCTTTTTCCTAGTTTGACATTCTGTCTTACTTAACTTACATCTGCCATTATTTAGAATTTTTTTTCCTAGTTTGACACTGTCTTACTAAACTTACACCTGCCATTATTTAGGACTCTTTTTCCTAGTTTGACACTCGGTCTTACTAAACTTACACCCGCCATTATTTAGGACACTTTTCCCTAGTTTGACATTCTGTCTTACTTAACTTACATCTGCCATTATTTAGAATTTTTTTTCCTAGTTTGACACTGTCTTACTAAACTTACACCTGCCAGAATTCAGGACTCTTTTTTTCTAGTTTGACACTCGGTCTAACTAAACTTACACCTGCCATTATTTAGGATTCTTTTCCCTAGTTTGAGACTGTCTTACTTAACTTACACCTGTCATTATATAGGACTCTTTTCCCTAATTGGATACTCTTTCTTACTGAACTTACACCTGCCATTATGTAGGACTCTTTTTCCCAGTTTGACACTCGGTCTTACTAATCTTACAACTGCCAGTATTCAGGACTCTTTTTCCTAGTTTCACACTCCGTCTAACTAAACTTACACCTGCCATTATTTAGGATTATTTTCCCTAGTTTGACACTGTCTTACTAAACTTACACCTGCCATTATATAGGACTTTTTCCTAGTTTGACACTTGGTCTTACTATACTTACACCTGCCATTATTAACTTAACTTTCACCTATCAAAATAAGAGCCATTTATCCAACGTTGACACATTATAATGGTTTTTCTAGTTTGATTAGTCTGTCTTGATCAAGTTACATCTTCTATTATATGGTTTTCGTTTTTTCTAATTAGATACACTGTTTTATTAAAGTTCCACTGACGATATAGATGATACCGTTTCCAAGTTTGACACACTATTTTACTTAAGTTACAAATCCGTTATGATAGGCTTATTTTCATATTCTGACACTCATTTTACTAGAATTACGCGTTCCTGTTTCTTCGTAAACTTACACCTACGATTATTATTCCCAGTTTAACAATATTTCCGATATTTGGAACTCTTTTGCCTTAAATAAAACAATATTTAAAATAAAGTAATATGTACGATATATAAATCTAGTTTTATGATTCTTTCTTAATCAAGCTACATCTTCCATTATTAGGTTCTCATTTTTCTAGTTAAACACGCTGTCTTACTAAAATTACACCTGCCATAATTTAACGTTGTTTTTCTTAGTTCAACACACTATTTTACTAAAGTTACATAAATCCGATATTAAGGACTCTTTTCCCTAGTTTGACACCCTTGCCTTACTTAAGAAATACCTTCCATTTTTGTGGACTCGTTTTCTTAGTTTTACACACTGTTTACCAAAATTATACTACTGGTATTTGGGATATTTTTCCTAGTTTGACTGACTTTTAAGTTGCAATTCCGATATTTAGTACTCTATTTCTTAGTTCGACACTTCGTCTAATAAGTTTCTATACTTTGTTTTTGCTTTCTTCTTTTTAAAAGACTATTTACTTAATTTACATTTTGAATATTAAGAAATATTATTTTGTATTTGACACTGTCTACCAAGATCTTTTCAATATTTTTGAAGTTTCTATTTTGACTATCAGTTTTACTATTGTAACTTTTCCCATATTAGGGAATCAGTTTCTTTGTTCAACAAACGTAGGTTCGCTTTTTCCTAGATTAGCACACTATTTTACTAAAATTACATTTCCGCTGTTTCCAAGTATTTTTTTAACACTATTTAAGGTTTGTAACGTTTCCAGTACTACCAGACTATTTATCCTGTCGAACTGACACTCTTTTTCACTAAGTTACACTTACTTATAGTCTTATATTTGTGTAATTTATCTAAGTTTGACACTCTGTCTCACTTAACTTACTCCTTCCATAATTGGAGACATTTTTTTAACTTGACGCATTATTATAGATACATTTCTAATATTTAGGACTCTTTCCATAGTTTTACACTGTCTTACAAAAATTACGCCTTCAATTATTTTTTACCTATTTTGATACACTATTTTAGTAAAATTTCATATCCGAGACTAAGATCTCTTTGTTAATTTAACACTTTCTTTTATTTGGGTTTTTTATTCGTTTGACACAATATTTATCTTTAAATAAATTTTGATATTTAAGACACTTTTCACACTTTTACACTCTGTGTTACTAAAATTAACGCATTCCATTATTTGCAACATTTGTTTTCTAGTATGAGACACTATTTAACCAAAGTTACATATCCGATATTAAGGACTCCTTTTCATAGTTTGACACACTAATCAACTAAAGTCACATTTCCAAAATCTAAAACTGGATTTCCTAGTTTGATTACTCTGTCTTAATCAAGTTACACCTTTGAGTATTTCGGACTTTTTTTTATATATTGTGACACTTTGTCTTACTAAAGTTACATCATCTATTAGTTAACCTTTTTTTTTAAGTATTACTACGTGACTTACTTAGGTAATACCTTTCAATATTTGAGCCTCTTTTCCTAGTTTAACGCTCTGTCTTACTAAAGTAATACCTTTCTTTATTTTGGACCCATTTTCTTAGTTTGACACACTTTTCACCAAAATTATATTTCCCGTATTTAAGACTCTTTTTTCTAGTTAGATACACTATTAATAAAAGTATATTTCGGATATTTGGGGACCTTCTTCTTAATTTAACACTTTGTTATATACTGAATGAAAATGTACTGGGAAAATAACTAAGATCAACTTACTGTACCTACATTTATGCAAATAAATACTTTGAACTTTGAAGTACCTTCTATAATTCGTTTTTCTTATTCCTTGTTTGACACACTATTTAACTAAAGTTACATTTTCAAAAAATTAGGGATCCTATTTCTTATTTGACAATCTGTCTACTCAAAGTAACAGATTTCAATAGTTGGACTTTTTCCTAGTTTGACACTCGGTCTTACTAAACTTACACCTGCCATCATATAGGACTCTTTTTCCTTTTTTTGACACTCATCTTACTTAAGTAATACCTTCCATTACTTGGGACCCATTTTCTTTGTTTGACATACTTTATACCAAAATTATATTTCCATATTTAGGACTCTTTTTCCTTGTTTGACACATTATTCATTTACTTACATTTCCTATATTTGGGACTCTTTTTCTTAATATGACACTTTGTCTTACAAAAGTAAAACCATCTTTAATTTGTTTTCTTATTCCTCGTTTGACACACTATTTATCTTAAGTTACATTTTCAATATTTCAGAATTTTATTTGTTATTTGACAGTCTGTCTTCTTAAAGTTACACCTCTCAATATTTGGACATTTTCATAGTTATCCTAAATTGAGACTCGGTCTTACACCTGCCATTATTAAGGCGATTAGATCCCTCAATTTCCGTCAAATGAGCATTTTGTAAAGCCTACTCCTCTTTTATTGCTGGCCAGGAATAGTTGAAAAAAATATATGTGAGACAATAGTTCAAGGACTTTATTCAACATGTTCATTTTTTCTTTACGTCTTTTTATTGTGTATTAAAAAAATAATTACGGGGCATCGATTTTTTACTTTAATTTCCTACTGCTCCCAAATGGCTATGATATTTTAAAATATTTTTGCACTAATAAATTAAGAATTCTTTGTTCTTTGAATAACACGTTGCTTTTGGCAATCGAACATGTTTTTCTATTTAAAAAGATGAATTCCGACGTTTTGTTGTTGAGGGTGACCTGCGCGGGCGCAGGCGGCAGTCGTCCGCTGGCATTCAAACGAGGAGGCTGTGTCACTCGCTGCTATTTTTTTACGGGCGATCTAGCGTATTTTCTCTTTGTTTGTGTGTGTTGAGACGATATAAAGTATGTTCATAGAGTAGTGCAGTCAGACGGTACAATTGTATTGTAGTGTAGTTCGCGCTAGTTCGATATTTCGCTCGTTTCGTTATCTACCTAAATATTATCTATTAGTGTAAAATAATGAACCTTACTTTTAAAAGTAATATGTAATATAACTTCGCTGTGTTTATTTAGCACATATATGTATATACGTGTTACGACGTTCGATTGAGATTCAAATTGTACTTAGGTGGATCAGAATGCCTCAAAAAAATTAATCGAAGAAATTTGCGATGATGAGAGCTTGAACAGAGATATAATTTAAAAGTTTAGTTTGAGCATCCCCAGATAAGATTTTAAATTATTTATTGTAGTATAATTTATCGTCTTAGCGGTAGACGTCTAGTTTTACCAAGCATTTTTGCCAAAAATGGACACTTTGCGAAAACGCTTAGTAAACTAGACGTCTACCGCTAAGACGATAAGCATCCTCTGAAACCTAAAAATCACTCCGATGTACAAGAAGAATATTCCGGAATACTTAGCTCATAACAGATTGCCATCCTTTTCATTTTCAATTCCACGATGTACTGACAAACCCATATAAGGGCGGCAGCCACAGTAAAAAACATCGCATAGTTTAAACTTAGGAATTTCTGTATTCTGAGTTAAGGTATGATTTTCAAGGATTGCGGCGTCCGTCTGCGAACGTTCAATGACGTCACCCATACATTTTCTCCAAAAACTAGTTTAGGTGGTTTCAAAGGATGGCAGCGCTCTTTACGGTCGTGCGTGCCTGCGGTGGTCAAAGTTCACCGCAACTGTGTTCCTACCTGAATAAATTTCCCATAGACATTTTTTTTATCGATTATAGATTTATTGAAGACATCTGAATTAATTTATTTAAATTAAAATTATTTTTACTAAGCATATAAAAAAATATACATACTTAATTGCATAAACTAAACCTACTCGTAAAAACCTTAATTAGTGTTACAATAGTCTGAAAAAAACGAAGAACAAAACTACACAGAAAAATAAAATATGTGCTATATATTGTATGTATTTTTTAAAAATAGTACCTGTATGCTGTTAGTATACTTGAGGTGGTTCTTTTCAAATGTTGTGTATTCCTTTTTTTTTTTGTTTTTGCACAATCTGAGAAAATATTTTTTAAATATGCAGCTATGAATTTAATCAGAAATATTATTAAATTATTAGAGACAGCAAGAGTAATCATTGGTATGAACAGATTTCAAAAATTTTGGAATTATATGTTTTGAGTAAATCCTACCCTACTATCCTTTAATTTCAATGTTACCAACCGAAAAAAAAAAAACAACAATTTTGTCAGGAGAGGAATAGTCAACATATGAAAAGACCCTCTTCATTTTATATCTACATACTTATAAAACAAAGTCGCTTTCCGTTGTCTGTCCCTATGTATGCTTAGATCTTTAAAACTACACAACGGATTATGATGCGTTTTTTATTAGATTTTGAGATAAGCTATTTTTGAAAAGGGTGCTATTTTATATATTACTCGTTTTTGAAGACGTCTACTCCAAAGTCCTGCCCGGCTGTCCCCGTTCGTGAAAAGTCTGCTTCTAAACTTACTATCTTTTACACATAATTAAAATAGTCTAACTAGCAGTAAATAGGTAGTAGGTAATAAGCCCTGCTAATACGGAGGGAATGATGTGTCGAATCCAAATGTCGAATGGCAATGACACAGTTATGATAAAAACTGCTAAGTATATTTTTGGCTTCTATATATGTAAAGAATTAAAGAGAACAGGTTTGAAAGTGCGCCTCTCCTTTGAAAAGAAGCTGCTTTTTTTGCAAGTCAAATAATGACTTAGGTCGCTTATTAATTAAACTATTCTACTCAATCAATTCTTAGACAATCAAACTAACTACTCAAAATAAATAAATATAAATACGTTTATCAAAAGTTCAAAAAATAGGCAGTAATGTATGAAGAACTCATCTGTACCTATCTACGGCCGTGTAGTCTTTGATCGATGTTTTCGTGCGGGGTGCGCGGTTGTGGCGCGGAGCGAGGAGCTCAAACGCCCAAGGTCATTGAGGACTCTAATCGCCTTAAGGATCTTTTTTATAGAGTGACACTATTTTACTACACTTTGATCATGCAATGTTTTTACTCAGTTCTGAGTCTTAATCATAATTTGACACTCTTCATTATCACATAGTTACACCTCCCATTATTTGGAAATGATTTTTTTTGTTTGAAAGCTTAGGTCCGCTTTTTCCTAGTTCAGCACACTATTTTACTAAAGTAGCATTTCCGCTGTTTCCTAGTATGACACTTTTTACGTTAGTAACGTTTCCGGTATTCTAGTAGACTCTTTATCTTAATTTAACATTTGTTCTCACTTAAGTTACACCTTTCAATTTTTGGACTATGTTTAGTATGTTTTACACTGTGTGTGTGTCTTAACTTTCACCTGCCATAACAAGGGCCAGTTTTCTAACGTTTACACACTATATAAGAAAAGTTATATTCCTCATATTCAGGACTCTTTTTCATAGTTTTACAATCTGCTTCACTAAAGTTACACCTTCTTATATTCGGAACGATTTTTCCTATTTTGAAACACTATTTTACTTACGTTACATTACATATCCGATGCTTAGATCTCTTTTCTTTAGTTTGACAAGTTGTCCTATAGAAATAACACCTTTTATTTTTCCTGTTTCTTATTCATCGCTAGACCCACTATTTTACTTTCAAAACATTTTTAATATTAAGGACTCTTTTTCTTGTTTGACACTCTTATCTTACTATAGTAATACAACTTACGAGTAAGTTGCATTTCCAATATTTGGGAGTGGTTTTTCCAATTTGATTAGTCTGTCTTGATCAAGTTACATCTTCTATTATTTGGTTCTCGTTTTTGCTAATTAGATACACTGTTTTACTAAAGTTCCACTGACGATATAAACGATACTGTTCCTAGTTTGACACACTATTTTACTTAAGTTACAAATAAGTTACGATGGGCTTATTTTCCCATTCTGACACTTATTTTACTAGAGTTACGCGTTCTTTTGTCTTCGTAAACTTACACCTACTATTATTGGAGACTATTATTCCTAGTTTGACAATTTTTCCGATATTTGGTATAATAAAGTAATATGTGCGATATTTAAGTCTAATTTTCCTACTTTAATGACTCTTTCTTAATCAAGCTACATCTTCCATTATTTGGTTCTCGTTTTTTTAGTTTGATACACTTTTTCACTAAAGCCACATTTAAGGTATAAAAGGTTTTCTAGTTTTACACACTTCTTAACATAAGTAAAAATCTTTTATTACATTAACACTGACGTCTTCCTAAAGTAGCATCTTCTTAATTTGTTTTCTTATTTTTTAGTTGACACGTTGGCTTACTAAAATTACACCTGCCATAACTGATTTGTTTTTCCTAGTTCAACATACTATTTTACTAAAGTTAAATATCCGATATTAAGGACTCTTTTCCCCAGTTTGACGCTCTTGTCTTACTAAAGAAATACCTTCAATTTTTATGGACTCTTTTTCCTAGTTAGACTGACTATTAAGTTGCAGTTTCGATATTTAGTACTCTTTTTCTTAGTTCAACACTAACTGTTTGAAGTTAATAATTTGTTTTCGCTTGCTTCGTTTAAAACACTATTTAACTAAATTTACATTTTGAATATTTAGGAATCTAATTTTTTATTTGACACTAGATCTTCTTAAAAAAGGTTTCAATATTTGGACTTTTTTCGAATTTGAATTTCGGTCTACTAAACTTACACCTGCCATTATTGAAAACATTTTTACTCGTATGACACACTATTACTATAGTTACATCATCCAATATTTGGAATGTTTCTAGTTTGACTATCTGTTTTACTATTGTAACCCTTACCATATCTGGGAATCAGTTTCTTTGTTTAACAAAATTAGGTTTGCTTTTCCCTAGATTTGCATACTATTTTACTAAAATGACATTTCAGTTGTTTCTTAGTACACTATTTAAGTTTCGTAACGTTTCCAGAATTAAAGACTGTTTATCCTGTCAAACTGACACTCGGTCTCACTTAACTTACTCCTACCATCGGGAACATTTTTTCGAACTTGACGCACTATTAAACTATTATAGATACATTTCTGATATTTAGGACTCTTTTCCATAGTTTTATACTCGTGTCTTACAGTTACGCCTTCAATTATTTGAAACTATTGTTCCTATTTTGAAACACAATTTTAGTAATCCGATACTAAGATCTCTTTTTCTTAGTTTCACAATCGGTCTTACTAAATTACAACTTTTTATTATTTGGGTTTATTTAAGACACTTTTCATAGCTTTACACTCTGTGTTACTAAAATTAACGCATTCCATTATTTGGAACCATTAACTAAAGTTACATATCCGATATTAAGTACTCTTTTTCTTAGTTTGACTCACTAATTAACTAAAGACACATTTCCAAACTCTAAAACTGGATTTCCTAATTTGATTACTCTGTCTTAATCAAGTTACAACTTCCATGATTTGGTTTCGTTTTCCTGGTTTGATTACTCTATCCTAATCAAGTTACACCTTCCATTATTTGATTGTTGTTTTCCTTGTTTTACACAATATTGTACTAGTGACAATAACTATTTTACAATATTACTTATACGGTATTTATGACTCTTTCTTCTAGTTTGACACTCTGACTTACTAAAGTAACACCTTCCATTATTAGGGACTCTTTCTCCTTGTTTAACACGCTGACTTACTAAAGTTACACCTTTGAGTATTTCGGGATTTTTTTCTAGTTTGTGACACTGTCTTACTAAAGTTACATCATTTTTTAATTATATTAAGTGCAACTATCTGACTTACTTAAGTAATACCTTTTAGTATTTGAGAATATTTTTTCCTAGTTTAACACTTGTATTACTAAAGTAATACAATTTTTCATTTTGGACCCATTTTTTTAGATAGACAAACTTTTCATCAAAATTATATTTCCTATATTTAGGACTCTTTTCTAGTTAGTCACACAGTAATAAACTTACATTCGGATATTCAGGGCTCCTTTTCTTAATTTAACTCTTTGTCTTATTAAAGTAACACCTTCTATAATTTATTTTTCTTATTCCTCGTTTGACACACTATTTACGTCTTATTAAAGTAACACCTTCTATAATTTGTTTTTCTTATTCCTCGTTTGACGCACTATTTAACTCAAGTTACATTTCAATAATTAGGAGTCATATTTCTTGTTTGAAAATCTCTCTACTTAAAGCAACACATTTCAATATTTGGACTTTTCCTAGTTTGACACTCGGTCTTACTAAATTTACAAGGTGTTTTTCCTAGTATGACACACTTTTATAGTTTAATTTTTTCAAGTTTAACAATCTCGTTTACTATTGTAACACCTCCCATTAACTGGGAATTAGTTTCTTTGTTTGACGACTTATGTTCGCTTTTTCCTAATTAAGCGAACTATTTAACTAAAGTGACATTTTCGCTGTTTCTTAGTATGAATCTATTTAAGGTTGGTAACGTTTTCAGTATTATGGACTCTTTATCCTTGTTTGCACTCAGTCTCACTAAAGTTACACCTTCCGTTTATAATGTGTGGACTAAGTTTAGTGAGTTTTCACACCCTGTCTTACTTAGCTTTCACCTGCCATAATTGGGGACATTTTTTCCAACGCTGATACTCATTATAAGAAAAGTTATATTCCCAATATCCAGGAATCTTTTTTTAGTTTTACACTCTGTTTTACTAAAGTTACACCTTCTAATATTCGGAACTATTTTTCCTATTTTTGAGACACTATTTTAGTTAAGTTACATATCCGATGCTTGGAACACTTTTTTTAAGTTTGACTTCCATGATTTGGTTCTCGTTTTCCTAGTTTGATTACTCTATCCTAATCAAGTTACACCTTCCACTATATGATTGTTGTTTTCCTTGTCTGACACAGTATTGTACTAAAATTACATTGACTATTTCACAAAATTACTTTGCCAGTATTTATGACTCTTTTTCCTAGTTTGACACTATGACTTACAAAAGTTACACCTTTGAGTATTTCGGACATTTTTTTTTTCCAATTTGTGGCACTCTGTCTTACTAAATACCTTTCTACCTTTAATACCTTTCTTTACTATATTTTCCATATTTAGGACTCTTTTTCCTAGTAGTTACACTATTAATAAACTTACATTTCCGGCATTTGGGGCTCTTTTTCTTAATTTGCAACTTTGTCTTACTGAAGTAACACCTTCTATAATTTGTTTTTCTTAGTCCTTGTTAGACACACTATTTTAGTTAAGTTACATATCCGATATTAAGGACTCTTTTCCCAAGTTTGACATTTCATGCGGACTTAAAAAAATAACATGAGCTATGGTCATTTCTTGGACATCGCTTGGTTGGTTTAAACAATCTGTAGTACGATTAATCAATGAACTAATTAATGAAATATTTATATTATTATATTTAATTTATACATTGTAAATGTAAAAGAGAAAGACCAAAACAAGGTGGTCAGATGAAATAAGAATATTTGATAGGAACTGGGTGAATACTACGAAGAATGGAGAAAAATGGAAGTAAAGAGGCTTTTGCTCAGCTAACAAAAAAAATATATACATTTGCAAAAATGATCATTAGTTTTTGAAAAACCAGGCCCTCTGGCTGGTTTATAAAACAAACATAATGGTAAAACAGGTTTTCCTATAAATGATATTATGATACCGCCGAAAATGTTCCAGAGAACATCATGATTCAAAATTAATTTCTAGGACTTAAGCAATGTGATGTTTCTTTATTTACATCATCTATTCTTCATTGATAATAATCGCTTAGCAGCCTATGTGCTAAGCTTCATTTTCCTGTATTTTAGACTCTTTTTCCTAGTTTGTCATGTCTTAGTCAAGCTACTCCTTCGAATACTTAGACTGATTTTCACAGTTTATAACACTTACCCTTACTATACTTGGTTGATTTAGACAATCTTTACCATTATTCAATAAACCGATTAACGATATATTTATATAATTTATATTTAATTTGTATATTGTAAATACGTTACTATAAATGTAAAATTGTAAATAGTTTCTGAAGATCATTAGCTTTTAAAAACAAGGTCCTCTGGTTTATAAAACAAACATAATGGAAAAACAAGTTTAACCTACTTGGTTGATTATAAATGATATTATGATACCGTCGAAAATGTTCCAGAGAACATCGAGATTCAAAAATAAATTATTATGAACTAAGCGATGTGCTGTTTCTTCATTAACATCATCTGTTCTTTGTTGATAATAATCTCGTAGCAACCAATGTGTTAAACTACTTTCCTATATTTTGACTCCTTTTCCCTAGTTTGACACGTCTTAGTCAAGCTACACCTACCGATAGACTGTTTTTCATAGTTGACAGTGTTACTAAACTTACACATTTCAATATTTCGATTCTAACTTGTTTGACATGTTTTACTAAAGATACACCTTCCAATATCAGGAGTGCTTTTTGTAAAGTTTGACGCTCTGTCTAAAGTTACATCTTCCAATATTTGGATTCCTTTTAATAGTTGGACACTATTTCTATCTAAAGTATACCTTCTAATATTTGGACGCTTTTTCCTAGTTAATAAATTTTGACAGTATAATGACTGTCGTCTTATCTTACACCTTCCAATATATTTACTCTTTTTCCTAGACTTTTTCCTTGACATGTGATACTCAAGCAACACCTTCCCATATTTGAACTGTTTTTCTTGTTTAATATGTGATACTAAAGCTACACCTTCCAATATCAGGAATCTGGACTGCTTTTTGTAAAGTTTGACGCTCTGTCTTAAGTTATTTTAACTCCTTTTCATAATTGGACATTGTCTTACTAAAATTACACCTTCCAATATTTGGACTATTTTTTTTATAGTCGGACACTCTTTCTTATTAAAGTTTTACCTTATAATATTTGGGGCTCTTTTTCATAGTTAGACACCCTTATATACTCGTTTACATATATCTATAGTACAAACGTAAAATCAGTCAGTCTCCTTAATGTTGCCATAGTAATATTTCTTGAACTTTAAACGTTAGTTGATTATTATGTTATTTGAACATGTCATAATATAACGTCGATTTTTTATTTGAAAGTTCCAATAATTCCTTACTAGATAATTCGTAAAATAATTTAACATTCCTACGAATAACCTTTCTACACATCTAGAAGTATCCTATTTGTGATTTTAAATATCATTACATATGGAAAACAAAGATAGTTTTTAATTTGTGATAATTTAGAGAAAATCACCCTATTCAGTGTAAACGCTACTTAGTCATATTAACTAACTAAACTAACTAGTCTAACATAAATGATATACAAACAATAATTTTGAAAGCTCGTCTGACCGTTTGCCGTCAAATACCTATACATAAAAAACGTCTAACAGATATCTAGTCCTATCTATTGACTACCTTGTCTTATTTTTTATTTTTATTTATTTATTTAACTTCTTTACAGAATGTAAAAGGCGGACTTAAAGCCAGAGGCTTTATCTACAATTACGCTTATTGTGATGTAGTCAACCCATAGATTTAAAAAAAAAATTGCTTCGACTTCATACTTCTATGAGTCACCCTCTACGCATTAGACACACCGATTTGAAAGGTCATAAAGCTTCTAACCCTAAATTTTATAAGAACCTAGAGTTATTCTTATGTACTCTTTGATGTAGTAACTTTATCCGGGTAGGTGTATTTAGTAGTAGCTATCTTACTCCGTGCTACCTACCTATTAAACCCATTTTTATAACGCGACATAAGAAAGGTAACCTCGTCCTAGAGTCCTCCGTAAATGCAAATAATATATCATTAATCACTCATATACTCAACATTTCTCAAGGGGAGAAAGGAATAAAATTAAGTAGGTAGTACCTAGGTAGGTATTTTCGATATAAATATGTAGGTACCACGTTTTTTCCAAGGAATAAAATTAAGTAGGTAGTACCTAGGTAGGTATCAAATTTCGATGCAAATATGTACCATGTTTTTTTCCAATGTTAAAAATACCTGCCGTTTGTTACAGTTTTACTTACTTCATTTATTTCAGTTACTTCCTGGACCTCGACTCGACACAATAAATCAGCCTCGAATCCGCCAAACTATCAGGGTCTCAAAGGTTGGTATGTACCTTTGTCCTACCAAACCATTATTTCAAAATATATTTTATGTAAAGCAACCCCCAATAAATAATGATAAGCAGCAAATTGGGTATATGATTATTATCCAAGTCAATTATAAATCATGTTTATTTGCATATTTTTTTTTATTAATTAATTAATTTACTATTTTATAACAGGACCGAGAAACATTATATTACCCTTTGTAATATACAATATATATAATAAATAATCAAATTGCTCCCAAAAATATTACTTGATCAAGATTTTCATAATTTATAAAATATTTCCCACCCAAGTGATCTTTTAAAATTGTAGCACCACATGTAAATTTAGCCATTTGCAGGGTAACATCGGTCCTTGCGCAATAACAAAATTACTCATTCGTTATGACTCTGATGAACAAATTGATGTGAAATCGTTATGCATCATAATTTCACAACTGTTGAAAATATCAGTCAATGTTACGCCAAGCATTAATCATCTGAAAAGGTTTTTAGGGAAGTAGTAAATACCAAGTTTATGTCGGTTGTGATACTTGTAATATTATGTTTATACGTTAACAAATTGGAAGATATTATTTAATCAAAACAAAACTATTACATACATTTAAAAAATATTAATGGAGAGTTATTTCACAATTTATTTTAACTAAACAACTTTAACGAATAAGTATTTATTTGAGGGAAATAAGACAATTGTATTTAAAAATCGTCTAAAATCTAGACTATTAATGTATATTTACGTACATCTGCCGAAAAATATTTAATTTTTTGTTTTTTCGAAACTACAACGAAGAACGAATTCCGGAACCTGTCTGGACCCTCAACGCCAACGTAAAAACAAACGATCTGAAAATCAAATATCAATGCAATCACGTACTTCAAGTATTTATAAATTGGAAAAGGGTCTATCTAAGAGTGGTACTGTACTGTGTACATTTACACGAGTACGCAAGTATAAAAATGTATGTTTAACGCATCTTTTGTTAGTGTATGTCCTATATAAATAAAACAAACGTTATTCCTTTAATACTTATAACGGCTGTTAATATTTGTGGACTACATATTTAAATAATTTATTGATACTAAGTTGAAATTATTATTTAATACGATGCAATTTATGTTAGGATTTTGTAAAATATATAAAAAAAAATAATGGGATAAAGATCATTTGTTAAAAGACTTGGATTACCTACCAAGAAGATACACGCAACTACATGTTGTCCGACGAAAAGATTCGAAGTTGCCGAGGCCGTCAAGAGTCAAGAGTTAAAAACGAGTAAGTAAAACCAATGGTACTCTTTCCTGAAAAATTAGCAGAGTAAATTATGATAATAACACACTTAAGCAAAATACACCTTAACTCTATTATTTGTAGGTACATTGGTAAAACAGCTTTTTTTGTTAATTCCGAAAAATATAACACTTCGAGAGCTAGACTTCTAGGTAGTTCACCAAGCTATCCTTTGGCTTTTTTGAATAAAATGTCATTACTTAATTGAGACGCAATGATATATAGTTAATAGGTTTCCTACCTATAATTTTTTGTCTAAATTTTCTATACGACACGTAGATAATATCTACATAAAATAAAAACGTTGTGCCTAAATTTATAAGTTCGGTTTAATTTGGGAAATCTATTAGATCCCTATTATTAGGTCACCCAGAATTTCCAATTAAACATACTACCTACTGTTAATACTCTCGAATTATTATACTAAATTCAGATAAGTACCTTAAACTACCAGGATAATCAAGGTAAACCTTTATTAGATACTTTTCTTAGCATATTTACGTATTAAAAATCATATGTTAATTAAAATGATATTTATCATGACCGATTTAAAAATGGCCAAGGTCAATGAGTACGTCACTAAAATATATATTTTAATACCAGTTTCAACTATTATTTAACCAATATGGATTAAATTAACTACGTACCTCAAAATGTTCGTTTGCTGCCTTCTTTCGATTACACATTTTACTTTTTGCCGATTTTAATGATTACTGCGCAATTCTCAATTCTCAACGTGTCGATGACGACGCCATTTTGTTGTTCTCAACTTGGTTGTAATTGATAGCCTGCTCTAGCACCTCCAGCATTTCCATTCATTGGACACATTTTAAATTCTGTTTTACACTTTATTACTTCCATTATATTAATGGTTTTCCTAAAAATATAATTTTTTCCAGAAGAAATTAAAAAGAAAACGTGTAGTTCGCCCTGACTATCAGACCTATGTAAGACGTATGTCGCGGAAAACTCGCGATTCCGCCTTTATATAACCTTCGCAACGTCATTATTCTAGAACGTTCCACGATGGTCATGAGTGAGAAAGATGAAAATTGTATTGACCAATGAAAAACAATGTCGTAGAATTAAAGCAGGACAAACCTATATGAGTGACAAGAATGTTGTAAGACTCTCTTGCTCTGTCCTATAAGCCTGTCTCGTTCTGGCACCCTTGGAATCAATAGCGTCAGCTAGCATCTGTACAGCGGCTCTCAAAGGGACGAAGTGTAGAAATATCTAAAAATATGACATTTACGTATATTAACGTATAATACAATAGTATAGTTATAAGGAGATAAAAAGTACAATGAAATCCCTTTATATAATATTTCAAAGAATGTAGTTCGAGGTAAATTGTTGATTCATCTTCAAAATACGCATTTTTTTCAGTGAACTTAATACAAATTTTAAAAGAAGAACTAGTAATCTCAAAGAAAATTATAGGGAGGTATACATATAATGTGTAGCTACTGAGTAAGATACTCCTGTTGAATTCATGGTGATCTTAAATTTTTTAATATAAATATTGTCTGAATGATAAATGCATTCGGGACAAGACATTATATAGTAATTGGAATGCTTGGTCATACCATGTCATATTTAAACTGTTAGGTCAGACACGGATCGTTAGTTATATAATTGTATTGCCAGTAGCAGTGAGCATCGATTCCTTCCTGAGACTGGTGGGAGTGGGAAACTCCCTAAAGTGGTTTCAAAGTCATGATATAGCTTTCCTTCAAGTATTTAAACTTCTTTAAATGATGTATCACACTTTTCATTTTACTTTTAGCAAATATTAATTTTACAAAGAAATTTAACGAGATATGAGAACAATTTTTGATGCATTTTGCGTCACTACAAGCGTGAGTTGAAAGTTTAAAAATGCAAAATATCTTATTATCATGTTTTCTGTTTATTTTAAATTGGAATATAGTGTAAAGAACATAACTTTCTAATAAATAAACAAATTAATTCTTCATTTAACAATATACGAAAGAAGATATCTTAAAATAATTAACCTAAAAACAAAAACTCCTGATTAAAATCACAAACAAAAAAATACAAATCGTAAAATCCCTCCTTTCTAAATAATAATCATATATAGCTTTAGCAGATAACTACTCTGCTACAATACAATACAGTTAATCAAAATATCTAAATATTAATTATGTCATCATTTAACATTAGTATGTAAGCATGTTTTCTATATTATTATAATTGCGTCTTTTACGTGGTATATGCCTTATTTAAAAATTATAATTTAAATATTAAAAGAGATACGCGCATTTAAGGTTTTAAAGCCATTGGACGTGCCGTTTCGAGAACATTCCTTTTGGAATGAAAGAGATAACAATATAACAAACATATCGATTGTATTAAAATACTATGGAAAGTTCCAGAATGACAAAGATAAAAATGTTTCCATCGTTATAAAATAAATCTCCCTAAGTCTAATAAAATAATCTTTCATTTTGAAAAATGGGACTTTAAACTACTGAACCGATTTTGTTGAAAAAAATGGGACTAATTGGAAAGCATGATTAACAGACACAGCACTAAACAGCGTATTTAACTTTATATGCGAATTATATAACTCTGTAGTCTGTCTGTCTATTTGTCTGTTTACCAATTCACGCTTTAACCACTGAGCCGATTTAGATGAGATTTGATATCGAGGTAGTTTGAGGCTCGGAAAAGGGCATATAGTAAGTACCCTAGGTACGTCTCATCGCGAAAAAACGTACTTGTCCTGGGGATTATATACTTGGGCGAAAGCTAGAGTCTCTTTAAGTCAAAAGATACCTATTTGTTATCTTTTTCAATATTTAGTTTCAGCTAATATGTTATTTAATTTACACATAACAGATTACTGAGATTTATATTTGTTTTATAAATATATAATTATATTAGTTTCTATGAAGGTCCAAGAAAATCCTGAATATTTAATTAAATCATAGCATTTTATTTTATATATTACTTTTCTTTGGGAATTTCCAGTTTTAAAAATAATATTGGGATAAGAAAAGAAAAAAAATACTTATTTTCAAAACCCAAAGCACACACATTTGTCATTAATAAATTTTTTGGTCCATCTAAAAGTAATAATTGACAATGTTTCATTTTTACTAAGGTGCCTTAAACTGAAAACCATTTCGAGATAGTTATTTCTATGCTTTACACTGCATTTTACAATGCACCCAGACTGATATAATACTAATACTTAGCTGAGCATCCATTTTTTTAACCATATTGTCGATAAGATCGTAAAACCAAATCTTTTTTATTTTATAATGTACATATTTGACACAACACACAACCCCTTATTAAGTATTTATTTATTATTTATAGTATTTATTACTACTACTTGATAAATATATAAATATACTAATAAATAAAAGTTTCATTGAAATATGCACTGCTTCTTAATTTCGTTAGTAAAATATTTTAAAAATGTATTATATTATTCTGCTATATGGCTCAACTTTTTAGTTTAAACAATTCAAAGAAAAAAAAATATACCGAGTTTTATGACTCTGCTTCAGACATTTTAAAGCTGCCATTTTTTTTAAATATGTGTGCGAAAGCAAATTATATTATTCAGCCTCTATGCATGATTGCGAAATAATTGTTTTTTAATTTTTTTTTTTCACCGATTTCTATTCAATATATTGAGAAATGAAAAAATACGTATTTCATAGTTTTCGAAGATTCTATCTAAATAAAATAAAAAAGCAAAGGGTAAAAATGAAACATTGTCAATTAAGTAGGTAACTCCCAAAAACAAGGGCGTTTTTTCCGAGTTGGCAACTCTACAAATAACCTCTCTTTCTAACACGGCCATATTTGTCTCTGTCTTTATCAACATTCGTCAGTTACTGGCGAAGATAAATGAGTTTCTAGAACGCTCCACCCCTCGAAGCCACTGATTGGCGCGTCCCGCACTTTCGAGATTGTTCTAACAGCTTATTGGCTGGCAGCCTGGGAGTATAAAAGCGGCCGTAGAGCGCGCCAAAGCATTCAGTATTTGAATACAAGTGACGAAGTAACAATCGGTGGATACACCAAACAAGCAAGTTTTTCAAAGAGTTTTGTATTGAAGTGAAGTTAATCAAGTGAAGAAACAAAATGCCAGCTGTAGGAATTGATCTCGGAACAACCTACTCTTGTGTCGGAGTTTGGCAGCATGGGAACGTGGAGATAATTGCTAACGACCAAGGAAATCGAACAACACCATCATACGTCGCATTTACGGATACAGAAAGACTAATCGGCGATGCTGCTAAAAATCAAGTGGCTCTAAATCCTAATAACACAGTTTTTGACGCCAAGCGCTTAATTGGCCGAAAATATGACGACCCAAAAATACAACAGGACATGCAGCACTGGCCATTCAAAGTAATAAACGACTGCAGTATGCCAAAGATACAAGTGGAGTTCAAAGGCGAAACGAAACGATTTGCACCTGAAGAAATCAGCAGCATGGTATTGACAAAGATGAAGGAGACTGCTGAAGCATATCTTGGCACATCAGTACGTGATGCAGTTGTCACTGTTCCAGCCTACTTTAACGACTCTCAACGTCAAGCCACCAAGGATGCTGGAGCAATTGCTGGGTTAAATGTTCTTCGCATCATAAACGAACCAACAGCAGCTGCACTAGCATATGGTTTGGACAAGAACTTGAAAGGAGAACGCAACGTTTTAATATTTGACTTGGGCGGAGGAACCTTCGACGTATCTATTTTAACAATCGATGAAGGCTCCTTATTTGAAGTTAAAGCAACTGCAGGTGACACACATTTGGGCGGTGAAGACTTTGACAACAGATTAGTAAATCATCTGGCAGAAGAATTTAAACGCAAATTCAAAAAAGATATAAAATGCAATCCACGCGCACTTCGCAGATTGCGCACAGCTGCTGAGCGAGCAAAACGCACTTTGTCTTCAAGCACAGAGGCAACTGTAGAAATAGACGCACTACATGAAGGCATTGACTTCTACACCAGAGTTTCCCGCGCTCGGTTCGAAGAACTCAACTCAGACCTGTTCCGTGGCACATTGGAACCTGTAGAAAAAGCTCTCAAGGATGCTAAATTGGACAAGAGTTCCATCCATGACGTTGTTCTAGTAGGTGGCTCAACTCGTATTCCGAAGATACAGAGCATGCTACAGAACTTCTTCTGTGGCAAAAAATTAAACCTTTCCATCAACCCTGACGAAGCTGTGGCTTATGGAGCAGCAGTACAAGCAGCCATTCTAAGTGGTGAACAGCATAGCAAGATCCAAGATGTTTTACTGGTTGATGTAGCACCACTGTCTTTGGGCATAGAAACCGCTGGAGGAGTGATGACTAAAATCATTGAAAGGAATGCAAAGATCCCCTGCAAACAATCGCAAACATTCACTACCTACTCAGATAACCAGCCTGCTGTCACCATTCAAGTATATGAAGGTGAACGTGCTATGACAAAGGATAACAATTTACTAGGAAGATTCGACCTGACAGGCATCCCACCAGCACCGCGAGGAGTACCGAAGATTGATGTTACATTTGACCTAGATGCTAATGGCATCCTCAATGTATCTGCTAAAGAAAACAGTACCGGCCGCAGCAAGAATATAGTGATCAAGAACGACAAGGGCCGCCTATCACAAGCTGAAATTGATAGAATGGTTTCTGAGGCAGAACGTTATAAGGAAGAAGACGATAGGCAACGTGAGAGAGTATCAGCGCGCAACCAGCTAGAGTCCTACGTATTCAATGTAAAACAGGCTCTAGATGATGCAGGGGACAAGCTCAGCGAGCAAGACAAAGAAACAGCACGACGGGAATGTGAGGAGGCCATTAAATGGATTGATAACAACACTCTAGCAGATAAAGAAGAATATGAACATAAACTCAAAGAGCTACAAAGAGTATGTATGCCTTACATGAGCAAAATCCATGGAGCAAGTTCAGGAGCAGGGGCTGGTTACCAACAACAGTCACAACAACATTCAGGACCTACGGTAGAAGAAGTAGACTAAACCACTCTTAAAGACACCTGAAAACATGATCTCTAGTCCCACCACAAATAGTTCCTAGTTTCAATACATAGTACATAATGTTTTTAATTTATTTTATTTGTAAGTACGCCAACAGATGATCATCATGCTGCAAAAATAAATAGTTAATAAGTCAAAAATTACAATGTTTTATTTCTGATAACACTCTCTTACCCATCAAGTGCGAGAAACACAGACACAATGGGGATTTTCTATTGTTATGCGGCTCGATCGCTTGGTGGTTGAGAGGTCAAATACCTTATTATTATTACTCTCTTTTACATAAGACCTACTTCTTGTGTCCCTACTTTAATATAAAAATAACGCATAAGTTCTGTTTGTTGTAAGAAGCGATCCAGCAGTATGGAAGATATAAGGTAATAAAGAAACATACTAAATATGTGAAATACACATATATAACCCTTCTTGGTAACTACCAATATAAAAGCAATAAAAGTACATTTGCAAACGCCAGACAAAAATAAAAGTTATTGAATTAGTATTTCATTCAATAATTAAGTATGAACCTAAACGCTGATAGACAATCATATCACCGTATCATATACAAAAAGATGGAGCTCACAAACTCCAAGATATCAGTACATACCTATTTACAGTTCTTATCACCATATAAATAACTATCCTATTAATTTACAAGACTGCTCAAAAAAGGATTGTTATGTCTTCAAGTTCATGTACTAGTGAGTCATATGTGAGTTTTTATTCCACCAAAACTTCTAAAGGCCTGAATGGACTTGGGACCCATGGGATATCATGTAAATCCTTACACCTTTCCGAGGGACATATTTTTTTTCATAGCAGGCATGTTTTATGTGTGTATATATGTATACTTAATAACTCTTAAACGAATTACCTGATTTTTTTAGTTTAGAATCGCAATGTACGCGAACAGAGTCGCGGACACAAACCTTGTGACAAATCTTTCCAAATAAATGGAAAAAAAAAGTATGCATGCTTAAAACTTTTTTCATAAGTACAGTTATAGATTAGGCAGACAACAGGCAAACATAGGTATGTTTCCTACAAAAGAAATATAAGTAAGCATAGAAGTATGAAGTACAAATTTTTTTTTTTTTAAATCTATGTAAGTAAGCCTTTGACCGTTGACTTCACAGAAAATAGTCAATAATTGACTGACAGCAAGAATCAAGCCAATAAAATAAACTTAAATAGGTACTTATCTGTTTAATTCGAAGAGTGAAAGCAATCAATCCTTATAATCCAAGAGATTTGTTAATTTACAATCAATTATATTGAATCTCTTTGATTTTAATACTTCCTCGATCACATTTTGCACTTCGTCATAAAGAAATATTTATTTTATTATATACATAGTCACACACAACCAAATAAATACTATCTGAATTTCTGTAATTTGTAAAAACAACTTAAAATGGAATTTCCAATTCCAATGAAACGAAAAGTACGAAAACTTTTGTTTTTGACAGTTTTGAGCGCCCTATTCAGTTTTTTTTTTTCATGTTTGTTTTACGGCATTTGGCTTCCTACGCCTTTTAGCCCTTCATATTTTTCTACGTGTTATCAACGAAATAATGGTTTTAATTCATTTCGTTGATTCAACGGAGCCTCTGGCGACAATTCCCACGAGTCCACTAGTTTGATCATAGACGACGCAGTAAGGCGAGCGACCACCAGCCCGCTATGTAAAACTCACTACACCAGTACCATGACACTTTATTTTTATTTTTTTTTTTTTTTTTTTACAAAATTTGAATTAGGCATTTGTCTCCCATCTCACCTGATGGTAAGTGACGATGAAGACGAGGATGTTACATGCCTATCCAAGAGATACCCATTTATTCTACTTTTGAATGTCCCGGGACTGTACTTGTTTGGGAATATAGAATATTTTAGTTATTCCATACATTGTTCATTAATATGGGCATTTATAACACCAAATTACACCGATTTCACATTATAAAGTCCACTAGAAGCAATTTGCAAAACAATCCAAAAAAAAAACCGTGCAATCCGCTGAAATTCCCGCCAAGAACTTCCTATTCTCAGATTTGAAGGAGTACCTTTTTTCATACATTGGCATTTGGCTTTTTATGCCTAAAGGCAAGGTGCAAACCCCTTTTTCTACGTGTTATTGACGAAATGATGGTGTTATTCATTTCGTTGATTCAACGGAGATATTCCTTACATAGTTCATAAACATGGGCATTTATGACACCAAATTACTCCGATTTCACGTTATAAAGTCCACTAGAAGCAATTTGCAAAACAATCCAAAAAAAAAACCGTGCAATCCGCTGAAATTCCCGCCAAGAACTTCCTATTCTCAGATTTGAAGGAGTACCTTTTTTCATACATTGGCATTTGGCTTTTTATGCCTAAAGGCAAGGTGCAAACCCCTTTTTCTACGTGTTATTGACGAAATGATGGTGTTATTCATTTCGTTGATTCAACGGAGTTATTCCTTACATAGTTCATACACATGGGCATTTATGACACCAAATTACTCCGATTTCACGTTATAAAGACCACTAGAAGCCTTTTTTAAATGAATTTTTTCTTTTCCCATAGTTGTTTCCTATATATCACTATGTCCTACTACGTCCTAATCCTAAAGGAGCGCCTAGGATTTTTTTTGAATGCTTTCCTCTGGGGTACTATTTTTAAATGTGTGATACTCGTCTTCGAGCGATTTTTACATGGGTTGTGCAGCTTGGTTGACTAGCTGGCTGTCAAAAATGTCAGGCAATCATTTTTTGCCGTAATATAACGACTTTTATAAATCTTGTATAAATCGATGAAGCCGCCTGCATGCACGAAAAAGTGTCACGTTCTGTGTGTAAGCGAGAGCGCGGAAAAACTGATATATACGCATGATTAGCTTAAGCGTTCGGCTTGTATTTCTTTTCCGCATATCCATATCTATCTCTCTTCCATATCACGTAAAATTATCGTTCGTAAATCGACTTTACCGACAACCAACTTTTTACAAAATCAAATCATACACATAAAATATAGTTCTCAGAGTGTCGGATAATATGGTAACGGTGACTAGCAGTGTCACGAGTGGTCACGAGTTCAATGGCTTTTTCCTCATCTCTTAAAATGCCTAACGCAGTGAATGAAGTTTTCATTAAAAAAAAGTGTGCGTTCGGCGGTGTGTGGCGCGCCGCAACCTTAAAACCCAAGGCTTAATCATTCCAGGGGTACTATTTGTGAAATGACGCCGTTCGTATACGAACGGCGACATTGCAAAAATAGCACTCGTGGTTGTGCTAATCAAGGCGGTGTAATGGACTCACCTATGAACATGTTGCTGCAATGCAATGTTTATTACTTATTTGAGGTATAACGTTGCAGTCATGTTTTTGGGAGAGTTTTTTTTATCGGTTAACAAGTTATTAAGTTTATGTTTTACAAATAAACTAATAATCGCAATCAAATCTTTTTCTGTATAATATGAGACAGTGTCACGAGTACGACACGATACGACATTCATTGAAAGTTGTTATGAAATAATGGCAAGGTGTTATGCGAATGCCTCATATTAAATAAAATAACTAGGAATTGGTAGTAACATATTTTGTTAAGATTTAACAAATGGCACAAGTAAATAGGTACTCGTGGTTTACGTCCGTCCTCATTCCAAACGGGGATAGCGTGCGCCAAAGATTTTATAAAAAAAATGGGCGGCCGTAGGGTGCGTTAGGCGGTGGCGGCGCCGCATCTTTAAAACCCAAGGCCTATTTGTGAAATGACGCCGTTCGTAAACAAGCAATTTTTCCATACAAAAAAATTTTGTTGGAAAATCGCTCGAACTCGCAGACGAATGTCACACTTTAAAAAATAGTACCCCATTTCATTATACAAATTCACTATCATTCGAATTCCAAGATTGCGATTGGCTCTTGAGCTGTCATTTACTAATGAAGTTGAAGTGATTTACATTACAATCACACACAACCAGCGTTGCCAGAAGGTTACATTTCTTACATTTTTCGTAACTTTTGACCTTCTCGCGTAACATGTAAGTAATTTTTATATTTAAGGCAATTTTCGTAACTTTTGAGAACAACGAGTTTGTAATACTAGATTTTGATTGCAATTCTACGCATTCGATTTGAACGCACCTAAAACTGGTGCGTCTAAAAAGTATTTCACTACATATCACACTCAGAGATGGTTCTGAAATAGAAAGCGCCATATTATCAATTTATCATATCACATATAAATAGTCTTATCTTGTTAATACGTAATTTCGGCACTCCAGCCAGAGTAATGATTACCCAGTAAGGTATAGACATCGTGATGATCTAGATCTTAGAATATTTTTTTTGTGTTTTGGTAAAGACAGACTTAAATATGACACAGACATAATAATGGGACAGGGCAGGTTGGTACAGGTTAAAGTGGTCTCTTCTCTTTCTCTTTTATTATAAACAAGTCACCGCCGGTAAATGCGCGATATGGTCGACCGATTAAATGCCGCAAAGCGTTATGCTACTAGGGTGGTCCCAGAAGTAGCCGACCTGGCATAAATATAGCAATACTAGCTGAAAATTTTAAAAAGAAAACAAAAGTTTGAATAATACGGCGCGTTAATTTGAAAAAAGAATAAGCTACGTCCTTTTATTTATATTTCACACCAATTAATAGAGATTGCTCTAAGTGATTTTGCAAACATGGACAAAATTGGTCTCCGATATGGGATATAATACTTTCATTTCGAAGGTGTAAATCCAACCGATATTAAAGTCGAGCTGGATTCTACTCTGGGAGAGTCTGCTCCTTCATTTACAACAGTAAAATATTGGATTGCTGAGTTTAAAAGAGGTCGCACCAGCTGCGAAGATGAACATCGCAACGGTCGGCCAAATGAAGTGACTATACCAGAAATGGTGACAAAAATTCACAAAATAGTATTGAAAGACCGTAGACTAAAAGTGCGTGAGTTAGCAGATATGGTAGGCATTTCAAAAAGTGCTGTACATCGCATTTTGACTGAAAAATTAGGCATGAGAAAGCTGTGCGCAAGATGGGTGCCGCGATTGCTCACCATTGAACAAAAGCAGCGTCGTAAGGATGTTTCAATCCAATGTTTGGAGAAATTTCAACGGAATAAAGCCGAATTTTTGCGATGATTCATAACGATGGACGAAACATGGGTCCACAATTACACCCCTGAGATGAAAGAACAATCTAAACAATGGACTGAAAAGGGAGAACCGGCTCCAAAGAAGGCGAATTCAGTTCCATCTGATGACAAGGTCATGGCGTCAGTATTCTGGGATGCGCATGGTATAATTTTTATTGATTATCTTCAAAAAGGCAATACCATCAACGGGGAGTATTACGCAAAACTTTTGCAGCATTTGAGTGATGAAATTAAGATAAAACGACCGCATTAAGTGAAAAAGAAAGTGTTGTTTCATCAGGACAATGCACCAACTTACACATCCACTATTGCAATGGCTAAAATTAATGACTTGAAGTTCGAATTGCTTCCTTATGCACCTTATTTGCCAGATCTAGCTCCCTCTGATTATTTTCTGTTTTCAAACTTGAAAAAGTGGCTCGCCGGTAAAAGATTTGCCAATTATGAAGAGGTAGAGTGTGCTGTTGATGGCTATTTTGAGGAACTTGATTCAGACCACTATAAACAGGGTATTGAAGCTATTGAACATCGCTGGGAAAAGTGTATTGCGTTAAAAGGAGACTATATTGAAAAATAAATATTGTTTTTTCTAATTATTTTGTGTTATCTTTGTTAGGCCGGCTACTTCTGGGACCGCCCTCATATATGTTAGTGACCACTATATAGGATAGCGCTGTGTGGAGGGTTATACTCCGACCCCAAAAACACGTAAATTAAAAAAATTACAATATTGTAACTTTTGCTGCAAAAATGTAACATTTCAGAAAACGAAACGTAACTTACGACTCAAGGGCCCTGGCAACACTGCACACAACCATTCATTACATTTCATTCATTCATGTCATTTCATTCTCGATTTGTGTGATAGCGGAACGACATCGTAATACGCAATTTTGACTAAATTCGCGTTTTTGTTGTAATTTTCATATGTGTGAAGTGCTATGTATAGTTAATGCTAATGTGATCTATTTAATTAGTTATTTAACCACTGAATTATAATGGCGCCGAATTTTAGCAAATTAACCGAAAGGACAGACGTGAAGATTGCTTTGGCTGCCTCAGCAGCTCTTAGTGCTTGGTGTATTCGGAATATTATAAAGTCAAGGTAATCATAGCATAAATGTTATTACGTCAGTAGTTTAACTTATTTCTGTTACTATGTAATAGTCTCGACAAAGAACATTTCTTTTGCACAATGATCGTCTTCCTGGTTCCTAATCTTTATTATCTTGTGAGACCACTGTAAAAATATTACCTGAAATATTAATATTGGATTCAATGCGTATTAAGCTTTAGCAATGTACTGAAATAATTATCTTTAAAACCTGTGAAGTACATAAATAATACTCTAAAAACGACAATGAATTCGATCAGCTGATCACTATTTCCCATTTTTATAGCTATAGATTACATCGTAGAGACATCCACTTTTCTAAACGTAGATACATTTAGAGATCATCTTTTGAAAATATAAACAAACTCTTCTGTTGGTCAGGTTTTCATTCCTAGAAGTTTTTATTAATGGTATTATATCTACCTTTGTTTTTACCAGCTCATTTATTTTATAAACATAAAATAAACAAGTTGTTCATTACGGTTTGGGCAAACTTTGTCGCAGAACCACAAAAGATGTGTAAGGCTTGTTTTGTAGCTGCCATTGATCATCATCACAAAATTTGGTCAGTGTCGGAAAGGGTGCGCAAGTGGCCAGAAATAAGAAAAAAATCTCGACTTTTGATGTCCTATTAAAACCTTATTTTATGACGCCATGGCTTTGAGATCATCCTCAACATCGCTTAGGTCATATAAATATTTTTCCTGCAGGCAATATTTCCAGTTATCGACAATTTTCCATTAGGGTGCAGGACTTAGAAATATTTTTTTCCTTTCCCATTTCTTAAATCTACTAATTAAAAATAATTCCTATTTTAGTAAAACCAAAAATGTCAGCAGAAGCGCCAAGCTGTCTCCAGAAGAACAGATACAATACATGATAAAGGAAAAAAATAAAAAAGGACCAAAGGCAAAAATCGATGCAAGGTTCTGGGCAGAAATGAAAGTTTTGTGGAAAATTATGTTCCCCGGGCTATGGTCAAAGGAGAGTGCGCTGATGGTGCTGATAGCCATCTCCCTGGTCTCTAGATCCATATGCGATCTTTGGCTTATTCAACATACAACCCTGATTGAGGGGTAAGTATTTTATCCTGAATGTAACCTGTATGTTAATGTAAATTGTAATGAACTCTTCGTCCACCTTATCATGGATCCGTGACGACACCTATAACCGCCTTGTCATGGATCCGTGTCAAGAGTTGTTCGCGTTTTGCCGTGACAAGGCGGTTGTAGGTGTTGTCACGGATCCGTGACAAGGCAGACGAAAAGTTAAACCATGACAAAATCTTGCTTAGATACCTTCTCAAAGCAAACCCTGCATGCAAAGTATTATTTACTTGTTTGTTTTTATGTGTAAGTGGCCAACACTGGTGTCAGATTTTCAAGCCGCCTAAGGCATCTGACATAGCTTAACGACTGCCATCAATGATGACCAGTGATCGGAATAGGTAGATTGATTTGAGGTCAATAAACTGACACGTATATATTAATATGGACATGCCTCCGGGATTCCGGGATTCAAATTTTTTTTGGGATTTTAAAATCGAAGAATATATCATTACTAGCTTTTCGCTCCGTCATAGAGTGCACTTGTTACTTTTTGTGTTGTGAAAACGTGATTTAACTCTGGTTTATGTACTTATTTCTGGATCTTCTTCAAAAAATATTGTTATAAATTGTAACTTTTATTAATTTATTTATTAAATTAATAAAAGTTACTAGTAGAAGTAAATAGCAAACATATAACAAAAAATCTACTTCACTAGTCATATTGTAACTTGCAATTGGACAAAAAGTCACATTCCCTACATTACTTAAAAAAACACTATGTATGTAAATCAATTAAAAATGTCTTACTAGCTTTCTATACATTTCAAATATACTGCTGTAAAAAATCATACATGAAATATATTTAATTCAATCCCGTAAGTACTGAAACGAATCCCGGGGAAAAGGCTTATCCATGTTATGTATGACATTAGCACTTCATGATGCAAGTACATAAAATCAATCTACCTATTCCGACCACTGATGATGACAGCCGGGACCAACAACTTAACATGCCTTCCAAAGCACGTAGAAGTTTGAGATATTTTTATGACACTTGTGATCACTCATTACAGTGAGGTCCCTTAGTGGTCCCTCACTATGGGCCTCATAAGAAAGCTCAAAGTCGCTCAAAGAGCTATGGAGAGGGCTATGCTCGGTGTTTCTCTGCGAGATCGAATCAGAAACGAGGAGATTCGTAAGAGGACAAAGGCCACCGACATAGCTCAGCGGATTAGCTCTTTGAAGTGGCAGTGGGCGGGGCACATAGCTCGTAGAACCGATGGCCGATGGGGCAGAAGGGTTCTCGAATGGCGACCACGTACCGGCAAGCGCAGCGTCGGACATCCACCGACCAGATGAAAATGAAAAATGAAAATGAATAATTTTTATTCAAAGTAGGATACATGTATCGCTTTTTGAACGTCATATGTTCGGATCGTCGTCGAACGTCATATGTCAGATGGTCGGATGACCTGACTAAGGTCGCAGGAAGACGCTGGATGCAGGCCGCTTCCAACCGGTCTTATTGGAAATCCTTGGGGGAGGCCTATGTCCAGCAGTGGACTTCTTGCGGCTGATATGATGATTACAGTGAGGACTGCGCCCAGGGTTGCTTAACATGCATAAGCGCTTTTAATGGTCATGCATGACCACTGAGCCATTGGGCTCCTCTCATTATTTAATTGAAGTATGATGAGTATGGACTGAGTATCAGCAGAACTGCAATTTACATCAAAACACGTCACCCAATATCATATTATCACACTTACAATCACAATTATTGGACTATTACCGTGCTATAGTTGTGTATCTCTATCTACGTGGGGCGCACTATAAGTTTCCGGAATGAATATGAAAAAATACTATTAAAGGTACAAAATTAATTTATTGTTTTTCAAAATAATCTCCCTTGGCGTCTATGCACTTTTTCATTCGATGAAACCAGTTTTGAAAACTTTCGTGCCATTCCTCTGTGGTGACCTCTGAAACGTGTTTTTCATACTCCTCGACAGCCTCTTCTGGTGATGAAAATCGTTGACCGCGTAATTGGTTCTTAATTTTTGGGAACAGAAAAAAGTCACAAGGTGCCAGGTCGGGACTGTATGCAGGATGACTCATGAGTTCTACATTTTTCGCCTTCAAAAAGTCGTTTGTCTGTCTGGCCGGGTGAGAACTAGCATTGACGTGGTGCAGGATGATACGGCGTTTACGGTTATTTTTACGGAGTTCGTCAATAACTTCCGGCAAACAAATGGTCGTGTACCAGTCACTATTCACTGTACGACGATTCTCTAAAGCAACAGTAGCCACGTGTCCAGTTTTATTAAAAAAAGAAGCAAGCATCCGCTTAGATGCACTTTTCACGCGCGCCACTTTGGTTGGTTTCGGCTCATCTTGAAAGACCCATACGCTCGATTGCTGCTTTGTTTTGGGATCGTAGCAATAAATCCATGTTTCGTCACCTGTTACTATGTCCCACACCAAATTTGACGCACCTTCGTTGAATCTGGTAAGTATGGCACTGCACCAAGTGACGCGGTCCGTTTTTTGAGCCTCGGTCAAGTTGTGTGGGATCCACCGCGAGCACAGCTTTCTCACACCCAAATGTTTGTGTAGGATTAATTGTATTTGACTCATGCCTATTTCTAAGGATGCGCGAATTTCATGGTAGGTCACATGCCTGTCTGTTTCAATCATACGGCGCACAGCATCGATGTTTTTGTTGGTCACAGCGGTGGACGGCCGACCATCGCGAGATTCGTCACTGAGATTGATACGACCACGCTTGAATTCTGCAAACCAGCTATAAACAGTTGTCTTGCATGGTGCTTCATTGCCAAAAGCTGTTTCAAGCCGAGCGATGCTCTGTTGAGCTGTCAAATTACACTTAAAATCGTAGAAAATCATACTACGAAAATTTTCCCGAGTTAAATCCATGTTGATGCAGACACACAAATTTTTTAAATGGCGCCACAAGGTAAAAACAAAAGACAGTCAAATGAAAGAAACTGCATTCTACAGCCAAAGAGTTCTATTTTCAAATGTTGCAATAAATTTTTAAATATTGTTTATGTAAGTGGCCAGTTCCGGAAACTTACAGTGCGCCCTATGTATCTGTCCATGTAATTGAATGTACAGGTTATTACAAGACATTTTGCTTGACTTAACACAACCTAAAATTATATTTCTGAAGGGATGTCACAAGTCAGAACTTCCGTTACTTTTAAAGTAGTTTCTGGATATTTAACCGCCTCCAAAAAGGAGGAGGTTAGTCCATAAGGACCCTATAGTAAAAGAAAAATATTTTAATGGAGGTCCATGAAATAAATGTAGTCTTTCATATGGTTCTGTACCCAAAGGGTAAAAACGGGATCATATTAATATGGCTTCGCTGTCCGTCAGTCACCGGGCTGTATGTCATGTACTTTGATAGTTAGATAGTTGAAATTTTCACAGATAATATCTGTGAAAATTATGATCTGCTGCTGCCATAACAACAAATACTAAAAAATAGAACCATTCGTGCAAGTGCAATCTGACTCGCACTAGGCCAGTTTTTTAGTTAATTCTATGATGTGCATCTATTCTAAAGGCACATATTCAATAATATTGATAGTGAAGTAAAGCCTTAGATATGCCAAATATTATATTTTTTAATGTTAAGTGCACCCCGGCACTCATGATGATATTACTCATCCTAAAACCAGGTTCAAGATCACACATAAATTATATGTCTATACATATAAGGTCTATATGCAGGCCAATACTGGTGTCAGATTTGTCAAGTATTTATACGACAACACTATACACATTTTTAAAACCATAAAATTCTCCTCACCAAATAATAAACATTGATGTAAAGTGGTTAACAAAAATTTACCTATTTTAAATTGCTAAAGAAACCAATTCATTAGCGTTATGCTCTATTGTATGCAAACACGTTTCAACATTGTATTTGACTATGCTGTGTCATGACAGTCGGTGATAGCTTGAATTATCCACTTTAAACTACTGCTGTTTCCATGTTGTTTCCATGCTCATTAGATTACTCATCATCATCATTTCGAGTAGGTATCACGGTCAATCGACCATGCACACCCTGGTGTCAGAGTTCTTCAGAACTGCCTCTCGGCCTCTGACGTGGTTCCTTTAACGACTACCAGATGGCAGCCGGGACCACCGGCTTAACGTGCGTTCCGAAGCACGGAATCATCTTTATTATCAGACAATCAGGTGATTCAAGCCTGCAATGTCCTAACCAAACTGGAAACAACTAAACAAAGTATGCTTCCGGAGGGAATCGAACCCACGACCCCCGGGTCAACAGGCAAACGCCTTAACCACTGGACCACGGAGGCTGTTAGATTACTAATGTCAACACTTGTCTGAATAGGGCTGTGGTGCACTGGTGCAATGTTATAACAGCATTTTTTTACCATTATTAGCTTTCGCCCGCGGTTTCGCTCGCGTCATTTTCGATCGCTCGGGAACAGTACTTTTCCTGGGACAAAATACACCCTTTGTCCTCCGTACCCCAGACGGGTATGCAAAATTTCATGATGTGCGGTTCAGTAATTATGGCATGAAAGTGTAACAAACAAACTCACTTTCGCATTTTTAATATTATAGTATGGATAATCTTCCATGCTGGTATAGGAGAAAAGAAAAAACGTATAATGTGCCAGCTGCTTCTCTTCCCGCGCAGATCGTAAAAGCCGATCGACGGATTGAGTTAAAATCTGCGGAATCCTGTCAATAGGCGAAGCGGTTAGCAACCTATCACTATTTGCTTCCGTTTTCCATCTACACGCCCTCCAACATGCTAAATGTGGCCATAAGGTCTTATAGACCTGGGCTCTGTCTACTCTGTCCCGCAAGGGAGAAAGACGTGATACTATGTATGTATAGATATTTAAAAAATCTTTTGGCCAAGGTGTTACAGCCGGCTGCTTGTCTAACGCCTACAACGGGTAAGAACTATCTTGACAGCCGCCTAGTGACGAGTTGATGTTTTTGTTGAGATTTATAGTGTCAGCAAAAGTACAGTTTATGCAGCAAGAGGACATTTAGGCTGCCGTGGTGCAGTGCGCCAACACGCCAGCCTGCGACACTAGGGGCACTGGGTTCGCTTCCCGGCGCTGGCTTGTACTTGTACTTCATTTTCGCAAGTAACTGTAGTACTTGATTTGGTCCATTTAAAAAAAAGGTTTTCTATATTGTCACCCAAGGTGTGAAAAAAATACCAAAAAAAATAAATACCTATCTTATCTACCCGTGCGAATCCGGGGCGGGCCGGTAGTCTATATCTATACTTCTATACTAATATTATAAAGAGGAAAGATTTGATTGTTTGTTTGTTTGTATCGAATAGGCTCCGAAACTACAGGACCGATTTGCAAAATTCTTTCTCCATTAGAATTCTACATTATCCCTGATGAACATAGGCTATTTAAATAACTACATCTTCCCTTGCGAAGCCGGGACGGGCCGCTAGTAGGCTATAACATATACATTTAAGGTAGGGCACGCATGTTGTGATATAAAACTTGTAACGACAAATTGCTGAAGGAACACCCATCTCTTAGATATGCCACATTGAAACTTCACATGTTCGTCTGTTTGTTAAGGTGTAGTTTTTCACCATAACAAACAGAAGTGAAAATGTGAAGTAGGAACTCAAAATTTAATCATTTACGCAATCGGCGCGGTTTGACCGTGACTCGATCGCGAGTGCAGCCGTACGTTTATTTACATTAGTTTAATGACGCCCGAGCCAGCTTCCGAATACTGTAATGTGTATCAAAACAAGTTCTTATGCAAAAAATAGATTTTTATGACAAGCTTTTATTATAAATAGTCCGGTCCCACCAAGCTGAAAACCAGTAAGATTGTTAAAAATATGATTAAAAACAATATTTCAAAGTTCCCCATCGTTCCCCTGTATGGAAAAAAATATATTCACGGTCAAAGGTCAATAAAATGCGATTTTCAGCAAAACGGTAAATATTATCATAAAAATACTTCAGACAAAAATTGCAGATCATAAAATGATCTACAAAAAATGTAATAATATTTTTTTTCCCACGAGCCACCGTTTTTCAGATATAAAGATTCAAAAAGTTGTAATCGTCATATTTGCATGAGTACGCCACGTATATACATCTCTAAAGTTGTATTATATGTTAAAATATTTTTATATCATCATCAGGTCTTTTTTGTCTCCACTACAGGAGCACAACCCTCTCTGTACTACTAGAGCCATACTTGGCCAGAGCAGACAGAGGACTTGGTCTACACTCTCCATTTTTATATCGATCATTGTAAATTACACTTATATTTTATATTATAAGTGTAAGTTACATAAGTTACAACTATATGAATATGAGGTAAAATAAATTTGGTTAATTTAATTTATATGCCATTGTAACCTTGAGACAACATCTGTCCCCTGTTCAATTGTGTGCGTTTGTCTTGAACGCCAGTCGATAAAACAAAAACTACCTGCTTAGACGATTATTGAATAGCTTCGAATGTCTAAATCGACCGGACTAAAACGAATCCACACTGTAGGTAAAGTGTTTCTAAAGACAAATCAAATGAGCCCAAACACGATTGGTGCACCTTATTTAGTCTAAGGGTTCCTATGGCCACCTTCCGACTCCATCATCAGACCAGCGCACCGATTCCATAATATTGTATTGTCTTTCGATTTGCACATTCATGCAAAATTTCAGTTATTGAGCTGGTAGTCGTAATGTGGATTTTTAACTTGCAAAATTTTGATACAGACAAACATCGGGACAGGTGAAACTAAATAAAAGCTTGTAAATGTCACAACGTGTGCTGTTTTTTAAGTTTTCATAATATATTTTTAAGTATGTTCGTCTCGAAAGGTATATGTACATTCTATGGGCCTGTAATATCGTTTTGTCTGATTCAAATAAATAAATACAAACAATATAGATATTTATAATCTAACATATGTCTTGATTAGCGGACCCAGAGCAACATTTAATTGCTTTTTCTTTCTTATTGACTTATTAAAGGCTTTGATGTCTGATAAAAAGTAAAGGCTTTTATCTACGCGTATTCCAGGTCCCACTCTCAGCTGAGATGATTCAGCTGAATCATCTGAGCTGAGGGTGGGACCTTTTACCTTTTTTTGTATAGTTTAGCCACACCACAGATTACTAAATTAAATAGTTACCACGTAAGCCATACTATAACTCCTGTCACATCACATTGTTTTCCTGGTTACGTCCCAAGCTGTTGGGGACCATACAAGTACAAAATTACAAGTATTACGTAAGGAATATATTAGCAAGCTTACTTAAACATTGGTATAATTTTCACAAAATATGTTTGTTTATTTTGCAAAATGTTGCTGACGACATCACCGTGCAAACCCTTCTGCCCATTCCATTTTGGATTTTAATATGTGTAATTTTGTTTCAGTTCCATTATCACAATGAATCTCCCCAACTTCAAGCGGTTCCTTATACAATTATTCACTGCTATGCCTATGGTAAGTATTTGTATGGTATTTGTCTTTTATAAGGTCAGGAAAAAAGTTATATCATGAAGTTGAAATAAAATATCTTCGGTTATAGTCGTACTGTCTGCTTTCAATCAACAGTTAGATTCTTAAAATATTCACAGAATTCTAAGATATAAATAACTTTAAAAATAAAAAAGAAGTAAAATTAAAATTAATATTAAATGGGTCTCCCATACAACAGACATGATTTTTTTTGCCGTTTTTATAGATAACGGTACGGAACCCTTCGTGCGCGAGTCCGACTCGCACTTGGCCGGTTTTTTTCTTCACGTATTAATATATAGATTCTTTAGCATATAATAATCTAAAACATCTAGATATATTTGTACCAATTAGTACCTGAAATGTCGTGATTATAGTGATAAAGCGTAAGGTCGTAACATAACTAGATAATCGACTGTTTTCATATAATCAGTAGGAAAGTTTCTTCAATTATTCAAATGATGGATTGATAATGAGCGCTTGCCATAATATTACCTAACACACGTATGATTATAATTTATTCAGGAATAAGTATTACTGATAATTTAAGGGCCCGTACTACCTCACACTGCTTTGCATGATTGACTGTTATATCAATAATAATTAAATACTCGAGTTGAAATAAAAATGCAGCAAAGTTCAGGACTAACTCTGGTAACTATATGACTCAAAAACACGATTGCGTTAAATTTTCTCGATAGAAAAAAATTGCAAAGTTGCCTCCAAATCACGTCTAATTTACTCGGTATATAGCATTATTCACCAAATACATTAAAATTAACCTTGAATCTTTTGATTATTATTGCATTACAGATAAGGCAGCCATCATATGTTTTTCTTTTTCGAATCACCCTTGAATGTTCCTAAAAAACGAAAATATCCAAAGTAGCCAACGCGTTTAGACCATCCGCGTTTGTACCGCCACGCCGCCTGGCATATGGCGGGCTCTTAATGGTTTAAAAAGTACGATATAACCTTGAAGGGTTGGTTGGAGTTGTACTTAAATACTAATCTAACAAAAATTTACAGAATTCGAAACGGATTAGTAAATCGAAAAATGATGTTCATAAGCTCATTATATTTTTAAAAGGCCTATTCAACAACAACCCACATGTTGCGTTGGTCGAGAAAAAATATTTACCCCTACTTTACCAGTATGGGATGGGAGCGATAATAAAAAAAATCCAGATTTTATTTTACCATTTTTTCGGCATGATTGATACAAACCCATAACAAATTATAGCTTTCTAGTACTTATAATCTCTGAGTAAAACCGCGGACGGACAGACGGACAGACATGGCGAAACTATAAGGGTTCCTTGTTTACTATGGAACCCTAAAAACCGACTTCAATCAAACTACTGCTGTAATGGAATTTAAATGGGACCAACTTAAAAGCATACCCTTTTAAACAAAAAGAATTTTTAAAGTCGGTTCATAAATGACGGAGTTCTGAGGTACCGGTCGGTTAAAAATAATTACTTTCGCTATATTAGTAAATATTGCCGCTAATTCTCTAGAATGTGTTAAACTTTTAAAAACCGCGGAATCTCTTTTATGTGTCACTGGCTTTAGTGTCGCGAGTAGTCTTCGTGCGCGTAATTTAGCCTATGTTCCCGCTGATAATGTAGCTTTCCATTAGTGAGTCTTTTTTACAAATAGAATGTGTTAAACTTTTAAAAACCGCGGAATCTCTTTTATGTGTCACTGGCTCTAGTGTCGCGAGTAGTCTTCGTGCGCGTAATTTAGCCTATGTTCCCGCTGATAATGTAGCTTTCCTTTAGTGAGTCTTTTTTACAAACAAACAATCAATCGAATCGTGTTTATAATATAAGTATACAACGTGTAAACGACAGAGAAAGGCTTAACTAGATAACTTTAGTGTATTGAAATAAAAGTAATAGACAATAAACAAAAAAAGAGTCGTAGCCGCCCGGGCTATTTATATAGGAATGTCCTTTTTGATTTTTTACTGTTATTTTAATTTAATTTAGACTATAGTGTTTCACATTTAAATTAAATCAATACGATTTTATCTCGTAACAGCTTTTGTAATACGGTTGTATCGCGTTGATTTAATTATTTTTACACCTAACGTTTCGAAACCTTTATAGTTTTCATGTTTGCAGGTAGATTAGGTTGACATTTGTATACCTAACAATCGCGAATACATTAGAAAACTATAGTGTTGTAGTATAGTATAGCCCGTGGTTCATACATACATAGTATCGCGTCTTTTTCCCTTGCGGGGTAGACAGAGCCTAGGTCTATAAGACCTTATGGCCACATTTAGCATGTTTGAGGGCATGTTGGTGGAAAACTGAATCAAAATATTGATAGGTTGCGAGCCGCATCGCCTACTGACATGATTTCGCAAATTTTCGCCCATTCCCTCGATCGGCTTTTACGATCTGCGCGGGAAGAGAAGCAGCTGGCACTTTCTACGTTTTTCCTTTTCTCCCAAACCATGGAAGCAGCCCGTGGTTCAATTTATTAAATATCTTTTACACGATGTAGATAGATTACACTTTATTATTTTTTTCAGATATCGTTAGTTAATAACGTTTTGAAATGGAGCATAGGAGAGGCCAAGCTGCGAATCCGGACCAATCTGACGTTACACATGTACCAACAGTACCTGAAGTGAGTATTTTTACTTATTTGTAGCGTCCAAACTCCCAAGCAATATCAAATTCATGTTACAGTGAGGGATTAACAAAGGAGAATAATTTTAGGAAAGGATACATACAAAATGAATTGTATATTTGCCTGCTTTGCCTGTCGTTATGTTGGTATGATGAAGTTTCGATTTCTCACCGTAGGTAACGAAGCAATTATTCGTACGACTTTGCAGTCAAATTAAATGATTGGGCTAATAATGTTAAGGAGTATGAAATTGATATTCCAGTAGAATTTCCTAAACAAACTAAGAATAAAAGGCAATTTATGAAAGAAAAAAAACACAGAAATTAAACTAAATGATCGGTGAATTTGTATGGTCCATTTTTATTTTTTACCTTTTTTTCTTTCGATTCTATTAGGGATTCTGATTTCGACTTTAAATTTTGCCAGGTAGTTAAAATCACTACTATATATATGGTCACGTTGATAGGTATAGGGTACGGAAATAATGTATTGTCTACATACCTATTGTAGTAACTGACTGTAGTAGTCGAGTAGTACAAGGTTCGGCACCTGATTCTGCTAGTCATAGGTAATCATTATTCCTCGTTTTTTACGGGCCAACTGTATTGTTGAAATATGATAATTCGTACCGTTTACTAAACTAATGACGTCGTCTTCTGATGTTAATTGTTGCATTTTCCGTTTTAAATACGGTCGTTGTCATCTGATATTTTGAGATTCGTCTTGTCTAGTCCAATGCGCAGTTAACACGTGAGTCTTATACACAAGAGACTTGAAGTTTGATTTCCAACACGGGCAAATACCTCTACATTTACAAACTTTTTTAGTCCCGTGGGCTGATGAAAAGCAGAATGTGTCACCTCGGGACTAACAATACTTTTACTTCGGGCAACATACTCTGAATCTCTCGCTTTACATGCAGAATCTCTCGCTACGCTAGGGATTCTATTTCCGTCTCCGTCGTTCTGTTCTAGATTTAAAATATTGCCCTCATCAAAAAATATTATTTTAGGCCTTGTGTCAACCTTTATCGAATCCGAACGAAATCAAAAATAGACAAATAGGTTCAAGCTCGAAGTTGCGATGCTGATTGTCTAGCCATTGTATGTAAATATCCAGGGCCCTTAGTCATATTGTAAATAACCTTATAGTATTGTATACCTTAATCTTACTTCCTATTATTTTCGAATTGTAACGGTTGTGATTGCTTTCTCTTATATTTTGATCAGTACGTGGCCTCTGCGAGTACTTTGTCATTAGCCTCATTATCGTATCTCTATGTTCGCCTCATTTCTTGTTTGGGTAGAGGAGAAGGTAATCCAGGAATGGACAACTTTAAAAAATCAGTTTGAACTCTATGAGTTTTTAAAATATCTATTAATATATCACATGTGATAATAGTGACGTATAATCACATCTATACATATAATAAAACAGTAAAATTATTTTGTCTGTACATTTCGAATTTTTGACTGAAATGGATAGAGGGACACTTAAAAAGAATAATAGAAAGCAAAAAAAATTTTTTGGAATTTCTTGTCTGTCTGTCTGTTTGTCTGTCTGTATGTATGATCACGAT
This sequence comes from Elegia similella, assembly GCA_947532085.1. NCBI lineage: Eukaryota > Metazoa > Arthropoda > Insecta > Lepidoptera > Pyralidae > Elegia > Elegia similella. Next base: position 25,197,288 of record OX383930.1, read on the forward strand.
TATCTCCGAAAATACTGAACCGATTTACTTCAAACTTTCACCAATTGCTTTGTTTTAACTCAGTTTAACATTTAAAGTTTGTTTCATCAAAATCGGTTCATTAAAAAAAAATATCGTCATTTGAATGAACTCAAGGCATGACTTTGCCTGCAAACATATAGCAAAAATAAAATAAAATAATAAGTGACATAAGAAAATTAAAATCCAAAGTCAATTCATCATCATTATACGACAGCATTATACCTATCCATACTATCCATAGTAATCCATAATAAAAAAAAAGGAGAAGCTGAGTGACTGACATATCAACGCAGGGCCTAAACTATAAGGGTTAGGAACTTGAAATTTTGCACAGGAATTCCTTTTATAACGTAGGGGAGCACTAAGAAAGGATTTTTGGAAATTCATCTCCTTAGGGGGAAAAACGGGTTGCAAAGTTAGTATGAAACTTTGTTGTTATTGAAGTTATTCGAAGGAAATTCAGCATGAAGGTTTTTTACTGAAAGGTATGAAACACGAGTAAAATATTTTACTCAAAAATCATCCCATAAGGGGGTAAAATAGGGGTGCAAAGTAAGCATGAAACTTTGCCATTTTTGAAGTTAGTCGAATGAAATTCAGCATGAAGGTTCTTTACTAAAAGGCATGAAAAACGAGTAAAATATTTTTCTCAAAAATCATCCCTTAACGGGATATAACGGGGATGCAAAGTTAGTATGAAACTTTCCGTTTTTGAAGTTATTCAATTGAAATTCAATATTAAGGTGTTTCATTGAAAGTCATTAACTAATGTATTCCGGGTTCAACTAATAATTCTACTGTTCCTGAGAAATCGACACTTATGCGGGCGGAGCTGCGGGCCAAAGGCAAATTTGAAATTTGGCACAGGGATTCTTTTTATGATGTAAATGAGCACTAAGAAAGGATTTTTAGAAAATAAAAAAAAAATTGAAGTTTTATGGAATTTTTCCATTTCTAGACTTAGAGGTATGAAAATAAGTATACGTTCTAGGTTACAATTTAAAAAGATCTGTGTAGGTGAAATGTACAAATTTCCCCCTTAAGGGATGGGGGGGGGGGGGGGATTTTATGGAAATTTTCTCATTTCTGGACATAGAAGTATAAAAATAAGTATATATGTTTACATTACAATTAAAAAGATCTGTGTAGTTAAAATGGTCGAAATTTCCCCTTGAAGGGGTAGAATAGGTGGGGTAAAGTTTGTATGGATTTTTTTTATTTACTTAGAAATATGACAATAAGAAGTTCTCCATTACAATAAAAAGATATCTGTGTAGGTGAAATGGGCAAAATCCCCTCCTTAAGGGCTAAAGATCTATGCACGTGAAATGTATTAAATTCCCCCTTAAGGGGAAAAAGCAAAGGGGCAGGGGTTTGTATGGATTTTTTATAATTTCTACTGTTCCCAAGAGAACGACATTAACGCGGGCGGAGCCGCGGGCAACAGCTAGTAATGTATAATAATAAATAATCTTTCATGTAAAGTCTCTATTTTGCTATTACTAAAATGCCTGGAATGGTTTAAAATAGAATGAACACATACATACATAGTATGAGTTCCCTTTTTCTAAAAATCAATTTTTAACAATAGTGTTTCGATAACTGCTCGCGTTAATGTAGATTCCCATCAACACCTGTGTTGCAGTAGTCTAGGGCAGCGCTGATCGCTTACCATCAGGTTACCCGCTTGCTCGTTTGCCGCCCTATGTCATAAAAAAAAACCTTTTCCTAGGATGAACGGAACGCTATATCCTTCTCTTGAGTTTAAACTATCTCCATAAATCCTCCTTAACAAGTGTTTTCAAACAAAAATAAAACTGCCTAAATATTAAAGCTAATGTCACTCTGGAGAGTGTAAGGATTCTAACTTTACCCCATCCTATACGCTCAAATCAATTAAGGTGTTTAGAAGTAACGTTGAAATAAATAAACTCCATCTATAGGTACTTACGAGTACATACGTTCGCTAAAACACCTTTCACTCCTTTTTTGGGCAGCCGTGTAAAAGTCTGACACTAAAGAGAAAAATAAAAAAAGGTTGGATAAATTATATGGAGATCATAGATAAGGGAAACCCAGACGCTTTCTTGTTACATTCTTCGTTTCAAAACTTCACTGTTTGTCACAAACTCGTTATCTATAATAATGAATCAGTGGTAAATTCTCCGCCATACATGGCTCAAAACTGTAATTTTCTCAATAGTTTTATATCTCTACGACCAACTCGAATTCTATTACCTATAATAAATACAGTGGTAAATTCGTCGTCTAGTTAATGAAAACTCCTCATTTCCAATTCAAAACCAACTTACATGAATTAGTCATTGGTTCATCAACTGAGTGAACAATGAAATGAGTGACTTCACTTGTTCCTCGCTTTGTTCATTTCGGTAATTGACGACGAAATGGTAGTTCATGTTATGACCATTTAATATAATGACGACTCAACGGCTACACATACCATCATTACTTTTTTGTCTACAAACAGTTTTATACAAAACACCACTGTAACCTTGGTAATTTTTCGTGCCCCGAATAGAGAGCCAGGAAGAAACAAAGGAATTGTTTCTTCCTGGCTCTCTATTCGGGGCAATATTGATCCTCATGGGTCCATATTTGAATGCATAAAATTAAAAGGCATACATTAATATGATACGCGTTTTAATTTTTCATTCCGGCAATTCTACTGTTCTCGAGGGATCGACATTAACGCGGGCGGAGCTGCGGGCAACAACTAGTATTACATATATACCGGATAGTTAGCCTCATTTCTAATGCCTGTGGCGACGAAAGTTTCTAAGCGCTCCTACGATAAAACTAGTTTTATCTAGTCATACCTAAACAAACGCACAATTTTGTCTGACGTGGTTGGTGCCTTTAACGACTACCAGATGCAGGGACCAACGGTTTAACGTTCCTTCCGAAGCACGAAATCATCTTTATTATTAGACAATCAGGTGATTCAAGCCTGCAATGTCCTAACCAAACTGGAAACAACTGAACAACGTATGCTACCCGTGGGAATCGAAGAAAAATCGGTTGAATTGAGAACTACTCCTTTTTTAAATCGGTTAAAGAGAAAAGTTAAAGGAAATAAAACATGTACTTGCGCAAATAAACTCTTTTGTTTATTATTTAAAATGCAATAACTAATCGGTATAATAATTTTAACCGTTGATTGCCTCTTAGTATTCTAATGAAATAATAATTACGTAACTACTTACTAGTTAAGTAAAATGCCTTTTCAACCAACTTCAAAGAAGGAGGAGGTTCTATGTTCGACTCGGTCAATTGTGGACCGATTTTCAATATTATTTCTGTTTAATTTAATTGTTACGAATCATATCAATAGTTATATTTTTTTAAAACTCACCTTGATAACTTAAGAAGTAATAGGATAATAGTTGAGACAAGTTATGTTAACAGAACTTGTACAATTTCTATTAGGAAAATATTTTAACTCATCAATCGCGAGATATGCAGACACAATTGATTATCTATTGTTATGTTTCCCGGTTTTCCCGATTGGGGCGTTCGGTAGTTGACCGGGGATCGTACCTATACTGCATGACCCGTTTATGGAGAAAGGAAGGACTTTAAAATGTCACGCTTTAGCTTAGCTGTAGCTTTAGCACGGGGCTTATAGACCATCGTCCCAACGCGGTTTTGTGATGTATATATAAGACTAGCTATTGCCCGCGACTTCGTCCGCGAATTTCTGTTATTATAATTAATTAGTATAGATGAATAATTTTTCCCCGTTTTTAAAACATTTTTTATTGATGCTTCGCTCCTATTGGTCGCGTCGCAGCGTGATGTTTTATAGCCTAAAGCCTTCCTCAATAATTGGACTATCCAACACAAAAAGAATTTTCCAATTTGAACCAGTAGTTCCTGAGATTAGCGCGTTCAAACAAACAAACAAACAATCAAACAAACAAACAATCAAACAAACAAACTCTTCAGCTTTATAATATTAGTATAGATAGTGTTTGGAGACTATTATGTATGGATGGGCACTTCATTGGTGAACATAAATATCATATTTTTTACATCCGGTTAGCAAGCATATAGGTTCGTTAGAAACGAAAATTAAAAGCTTCGTTAGAAATGAGAAAAATAAAATACAACGTCATTATTCAACAGAAAGTGTGAGATAACTGAAAGTGCGTGTTACGTAGGCTTGAAGATTATCGGACTTATGTTCTGCTGAATAAAATTACAAATCTTTAAACATTGACTAGATTTTTTTAACAGCTGTAGACTTTGCGCGATGAAATGCGTTTATCCATGCTAAAATGTGCATCTCTCGTCTTTTGTTTATAGCCATTCGTGTCCCACTGCTGGGCAAAGGCCTCCCCTCGATGTTTCCACATATTCCTTTCCTTTGATATATTCTCCCAATCTCTCTTAAACCATTAAGATCATCTACCTATCTCTAATAGGATATGTGTGTGTGTATATATAAGGGTATTTTGTCTTCACAAAGCTATTCCGATATTCTCTTATTAAATCAAGAAATATGGTGTAGTGGGGTAGTTGTGTTTACGTGCCGCAAATGGTGGAGATTTTCGACGCCCAGGTACGTGGTAGCTCAATTGGCAGGGCGACTTCGTACAAATTTAATAAGAGCGAAACAATGAAACCTATTTTTAATTAAAATTATTCAATTCCATTTTTATTTTGAACGTCATCCCTATGTTTCGTGCAATGGGTCATCAACTGAACCGTATCCACAATATCAATTAAACGAGACGGCGGCGTGAATCAACATACCTAAATATGAGATAACTGAAAGTAATATGTTACTAGCCTTGGAAATTATCGGACGTCTGCCGAATCGGACTTTGAACCTAATACATACATAGACCAGTATGCCGTTGTTGGCGGACATGGACTTTGAACGTAGAAACTTACTTTCAATTCAGTTGTTATTCATACATAAATATGTACACTAGCTTTCGCCCGCGACTTCGCTCGCATTTATGTCGTTCCATCGGGAACAGAACTTTTTCAGTTTTCCGCGTAAGATAGCCTTTGTCCATGTCCGTACCCCAGACAACGCGTATGCATAATTTCATGATGGTCCTTTAGGAACAGTACCTTTCGATGGACTGAAAGGAACCCTATGTCCTTCCCCAGGCCTCAAACTATCTCTATAACAAATATGTAATTCGGTTCAGTGGCTGGAGCGTGAAGAATGACGCAGACAGACAGTTAATTGCGCATTTATAATACTGGATTATTGTATCCCATAAATATGTTTAAAAGTATATTATATGCACTTACAGAAAAAATATATACTGACAGGTAGATAAAGTTTCTCTGGCTTTAAGTCCGTCCAAATAGAAGTTGTTTTTTTTTATTTATTTTTTAATTTGGTTGATGAAAGACGGAGTTATGAGGTAACAAATTCGAATTGATAACCTCCTCCTTTTTTGAAGTTGGGTAAAAATGTTATGGTGCCTATAATTGTTTTTCGTAAGCATAGGTAACTAGTTACAAATAGAACAATTATACAATCGATGTATACGATACGAGGTTACCTATCATAAACAAGAATAGGTTATGTACAAATTTTAAAACACCAAAAACGTTTTAATTTTTTTTTTTTCTATAGTTTCATTTGACCGAAAATTCATTTGCCATATTGTTGAAATTTCGATTTTTGATTGTTATATTTTTAAAAGCTATATGTTTTGTATTGCAACCCAACGTTAATCCGCAGATACTAATGCTATATGTTTTATTTAACAAAAAAAATGATTTCCATATTATTAAAAGACAGCATTTCAAATGATAAAAAAATGTAAAGAAATTTCAAAATTAATTTAATAAAATTAAATTAAATTTATTCTGCATACCAGCTAGTTATCTTTATTAACTTATGTGAATTAATTTTAAAATTGTTATATTTTAATTTTGCATGTTCAAAATTATTATTAATTAAATTAAATGTTATTTATATTTCAATAATTAGATAAAAAGGTAGGTGTTTTATTTTCAAAAGGAAACCTAACAAACCTAAGTTATTTTCCACGACAAAGTTGTTTTTGGGTCTTTATTATTTTCGCTCTAAGCTTGAGTGATGTTTTGGTCACAAGATAACCTATCGAACCTAACCTACCCATCTTGGACAAGTTGTTTTGTTGTGGCGGGGGCTTCGCCCCGAGCCCCCTTATTAATATACCCGTACTATTTTTATTTGGTACAATTCTTTTTATTTTCTTCTAAACTTTTCCAATCTGTCGTCAGTAAGTAGTTATTAAAAAATCTGTGTAAATAATAATATGGAAAAGTTACTTCTATCGCTAATACTTCTAGAAAATGAAATTATTCTTACCAAAATATCTATCAAAATAAAATTACTTGTTTTGATTTTCCGTCGACAGTTGTTCTAGAAGAAGAAAAATATGTTTATTAAGTTTATCGAAGCAGAAAATATGGTATAGAAGCCATTTGGCATTTAAAACTTCGTTGTACCGTTTTCGAACAAATGAAATTCGAAAAGAAAAAAATCGTGTGTATGATAGGTTACCCGATACGAGTAGTAGTTACTTACCTGCCATTCTCCACAAAAACAAGTTTTGCTTGTTGAAAGAACGCGTCATCGTAAATTAATTTAGCATTACTGCAAATGTCACTGTACCAACTCTGTCATTTTGCTGAACGATTTAAATTAATAAACAAGATCTTTTCATATTAAACCATTTACGTAGTTAGTACGTACCTATATACGGATAAAGACAAGAGGAATAAGGCTGTCATACCGTAGGCGCTTTTCGATCCCCGGCAGGCTAAGGTAGAAAATTTACTTTTTCAGATTGATCAGCCGGCCAGTTTGCTAATTCAGTGTACAACGAATTGATAGTCACTTTAAAATACATTACGAACTTTCGTATGATTGACTATTTTTATTTAAGACATATAAAACGCAATGTATTTTGAAGTGACTATCAAAACGTACACTGAGTTAGCAAATAGGCCGGCTGGTTCTTTGATGTTTATCTATATATGTATTTATTATAAAATATAGTATTGTTGACTTAGTATTCCATAGCAGTTTCGCACTTTGGGGCTAGCTCAAAATAAATAGCTGGTGTAATTTATCCGTATTTATTTATAGAAGGCAGTGCATAAAACTTCGTGCAAGAGACTCTTGATAAGAATTAAAATTCAGATAGTAAAAAGAATAATCAACCACGCCATGATAAGTAAATATTAGTAGAAACAAACCGGCCAAGTGCGAGTCGGAGCCGCGCACCAAAGTTCCGTACCATTATCTATAAAAATTAAAAATAAACAATTTTTTTTTTTATTATATCGTGTAACAAAAAAAAATGATTTTCAATTTTTATCTGTGCTATAAGACCTTGCTTTGCACCAAATTTTAAGATTGTGAGTTCACGGGGAGTACCGTGTAGGTTTTGATTTCCTTACGAATGTCGAAAATGAGCGGCGTAAACGGCTGTATCTTTTGTTTGCGTTGGCTTAGAAGTTTAATTTTTTTCACAACTCCAAGGGACAAAAATCTGAGTATTTGATAAGAACTACTTGATTCCTCCACGCGTTCCTCAGAAAAAAGGTCTTGACAGACAGACAGACGGAAAACGAAGTGGTCATTTAATTGTTCCGTTTTTTCTTTTGAGTCACGGGACCCCTAAAAAATAAACTAACCTGTACCGATAACACACACAACACTGCAATAATAATTAATTAAAACTAGTTCTTAACTAGTACTTTTACCTGATTTATAGCTCATACATTCCAGGTATTATGGCTACATACAACTATGGTTATGGGTCCAATTACCTATTTGTCTATGTACTATCTAAGTACATAGACAAATAGGTAATTGGACATGCTTTTTGAAGGCAATGATTTTATAATTTTATCTGAAAGAAAACTTTATTTTAAGAAACAAATTTCTTTATTTTCTCAATTTATCAATACACACACTTTAATTATAAACCGTAAAAACCGTTTGAACTCCTTTTTCCAAGACGGCGGCCGTGGGACAAAGGTTGCAACCCCACAAACTTAGATTTTACTTTACACTAAACACCATAAATACAATTGCGTCCTTCGACAAACGCACGCCAAGCCCAAAAAATTTAACATTTCAATGGACTAGTGGGACACGAAGCTAACAATAAATTATTAATAATAATATTTGTAGGATAGCTGAACGGTTTTCTTTGCGCTGAATGTTTCGAGATAAGTTTGTATCAACGTCTCTTATTTATTTTGTAAACTATAAATTTCATGATACAAAAAATCATCAGCAACAAGCTTCATCAAAAATGTACAAAATTCATCCACATAGTTTGGCAGAAATACTCAATCGAAAAGCCCCGCATCGTCCCTGGACCAAAAGTACCCATTATACTGGCAGCATTTCCCCTTTAATCGCTATGGAAAGCCTCTGAACCAAATACAGAGCGACTGTCGTTGCTTCGTTCAGCAACACGACGACACAACTCTTTGACAAAAGCCCTTGCTTCGGATCCCAAGCACCCTTGGTCTCAAAAGCTTGTAGGATTATCATATAGAAAAGTATATACCGATCACCATATTAACCTGCACAAGCTATTAAAAATATATCTTGATTTTTCCTTTTTAGTAGGGTGAGAAAACAAGTTTTTGTTGCGAAAATTACATTTTTGTGACTTGTCACATAGTTATAGACGAATCCAAACTGTTCGTGGACTGTATATTTAGGTAGGTAGGTTAATATAGATAGAAAGAACTTGGACTGCTGGGATTATGGTATTTTATTGTAACACACGCGACATTTATTTGGACAGTACACAAGATATTTTGCTAGCTTAGGAACCGAAATACAACTACACCATATTTGTGCTGACATAGCAAAGAAAACTTCTTGACTTGTTTTTTAAGTTAGAAAATAATTCTTTGTTGCCAGCAACACAAACCAAGTAAGCCCAAAACGATTGGTTTACCTTGCTTAGTTTAAGAGTTCGTAAGGCCACCTTACGACTCCATCATCAGACCAGCGCAACGATTTCATAATATTGTATTGTCATCCGATTCACACATGCATGCAAAATGTTATCTCCATCGGTAACCGGGAAGAGGATCAAATTTAACTCGCATGATCTGATAACAGACAAACATTGGGACAGGTGAAACTTGTAAAAAGGAAACACTCAAACCATTATCCTTTTCCAGAGGCTTCACATACTACCAAGTGTCGAACCTGGACAACCGGATAGCAAATGCCGACCAGGTCCTCACCACCGACATCGACAAGTTCTGCGAGACCATCATCGACCTGTACAGCAACATCAGCAAGCCGATGCTGGACATCGGCATATACCTTTACAGACTGACGGCCAACCTGGGAGCTTCCGTGAGCAATATCCTTATCCTTGCTTTATAATATACTAGCAGTGCTAGCGACTTCGTTCGAGTACATTTTATGTTATGTTTGTATGGGAGCCACGTCTTATTGTGATAGGAGCAAACAAAAATAAGTAGCCTATCCTGTGTCCTGTACGCCTAAATGTATATCTACCAAGTATCATAAAATTCAGTTAATTCGTTGGTGGAACGCATATACAAAACAAATCTAAAAATCCTCAATTTATTTTCAGTATCATGTATAGAGCTTATAAACACGATATATCTGAAAACAAAGCAACTTACTCCATGATCAACCCTTACAGATTTATTATTAGTATTGATGATAGAGGCATTGCTGAAGAACTCCGACACCAGGATGTGCATGATCGATAAATCGTGTCACTTCAGGAAATGATGATGATCCTTACTAATATTATAAATGCGAAAGTGAGTTTGTTTGTTTGTTTCGCTTTCGCGCCGTAACTACTGAACCGATCATCATGAAGTTTTGCATACAATTTCTATGGAGTACGGAGAAGGACATAGGCTACATTTTATTTCGGGAAAAAGGCTACTGTTCCCGAGGGATCGACATTGACACGGGCGGAGACCGGACAAATCACACAGATTGAGCTAGCCCTAAAGAAAAGCGCCAATTAGACCATCCAGAATTTAGGATCCGGAATTCAGTCAACGGATAGTCAACGGACAGTTTAATCGCATTCAGGACGGTCGATCCGTTTTCAGGACAGAATGGCTTCCGACGTCCTTATCGGACGCATAGGTGAAACCATCCGGAATTTAGGATCGCCGCATGAGAGGGACGCCGCTATACGTTAGAAACGATACGAGAATATCTCCAATCGCATCGCACGTATAGCGGCGTCCCTCTCACGCATTCAGGATGGCCAACGCATGGCTCTCTCAGGACGCGCAGTCTTCGTTCAGGACACGTTCCGGACGGTGTAATCAGGAGCTCCGACGACTGAATTTCTTGTCCTTATCGGATGCTGAATTCCGGATCCTAAATTCAGGATGGTATAATAGGCGCTTAAGTTCGAGACTTGTGTTATGGGATACTAATTCAACGATATTATATTTTATGACAAATACAATATAGATAAACATCCAAGACCCAGGCCTTCCTGCAATAGATCATTTTCCATCTAGACCTGAGCGGGAATCGAATCCGGGCACCCTCGTGACGCAGGGTAGCGTATTAACCACTGCGCCACGAAGTTCGCCACAGTAGCTTTGTGAGCTGTTGACCTCGCGAGTCACTTCCTTTGTTGTATCAATATCACTCAAAATGGTTCTAAGCGCCGCTGGGGTTTGCCCAATGGCGGTTAATTCCATTCTGCCAAAAAATCCAAAGAGTTTTAACAATAAAATTGTTGTCTGTAAAGTTGGTTTACGGACAATAATATTACGTGATAACGGTGGAAGAGAGATAGATGCGTCAAAAGCCGAATGCTTTGGCCGGTGGTGCCTCTATCGCGTTCATCGATATATAAGACGTTAAACGTAATGTTGTAGTAACGTCAAAAATATGAGAGTGGTTTCTGAAATTAGTAGTGGCAGCACTGAGGCGGTCCGGTATGTTGTTTTTTTTTTTTTTCTTGACAAATATATAATTAAAAAAATCCTATGGACCGAACTATTAAGTAGGTGGACTTAATGCTAAGGGCATTCTCAATATTATCCAAAGACGGCGTCTCATCGGACCCTACGACACAGTGCTGCCATCTAGTAATCATTATTTCAGAAAACCCTCGTTATAGAACCTGTTTGCAAAATTTCACGAGAATTGGTTGAGAAATACAACGTGTAGAGGAGAGGAGCCGGGCAGACGAGCTTTTGCCCAAGCTAAAACGGAGACGTTCTGCGCTCGCTCGGTCAATAACCCTCCATTTGGATTCACCGTTGTCTACAAAAAATTATCTCTTTTCCCACGATATGACGGCTCTTCCATGCTGGTCTGAAAAGAAATACCGTAGAATGGACCAACTGCATCTCTTCCCGTGCAGATCGTAAAAACCGATTGAGGGATTGGGCAGAAACTGAGCCATCGTGTTAATAGGCGATGCGGCTAGACCCATCACAATTTTGATTCCGTTTGCTACCTACTCGCCCACCACAAGGCTAAACTTGGCTTTTAAGTTTTATAGACCTTAGTTCTGTCTGTCAGCTAGAAAAAGACGTCATAATATGTATTGCTGGCAGGGGAAGATGCTGCAAAATCCTAATGCATTGACCTACCGGCTAAATAGACAGGTAGGACAGGTAGGAGGTAGACGACTGACCTGACACCCACTTGACGGGATAAAAGCTTTATGACTACATCTCAATAAGAATAAAAGAAGTCGAATCGCAATTAAGACTGTTTGTCTACACAAACAGTCTAAATTGCAATTCGACTAGATCTCTTTTTAATCATAACAGCAAAATTGGACGATGTCTCAGCTGGTCTTCTTCCTTGGGCATGTTTATCCCGAGATTATCCTTTTGACCTTTACGTCGCACGTAATAAACAATAAGAGATGCAGTTGTACTATTCTAAGGCGGAAACCACATTGCACACCGTACTGGACATCATTATAAGCTTCTACATATTGACGGAAAACATCGGGCCTCCAATATGCAAAGTTGGACTCTAATGCATCACAATAGAATAAATATTTAATAATAGTACTCAAGGTCGGCAAATACAAATTGATAGGCTGACGTCACATTGACTGATATTGTAGTAGTAATTTGTATAGGTGTACATCTACGAATAAGTAATAAGGTGTGTATTACAAAAAATTTGGACCTTTGAGAGGTTAGCAATTTTTAGAAACAGGAACATTTTGAAATGTTCAATTGGCTCCATTTTGCAAAGTGCAATTTTCTTAAAATCAAGGAGAAAGAGCAGGTTCAATGAATTTCATTTTTTTTTCATTGTTATCTACACTTCTACACTAATATTGTAAAGAGGAAAGATTTGATTGTTTGTTTGCATTGAATTGTCTCCGAAACTACTGGACAGATTTGCAAATTTATTTTCAAAAACTAGGGATCATCCCAGTTCGATAATGTAACCCAGGGTGTTAAAAAATACCAAAATAATCTAATACCTATATCCCGTGCGAAGTCGGGACGGGTAGTTAATAAATAAAATGACCATGCGTAAAAAACCATCCAAAAACACGACTGCTCTGCCCAAAACTTTTTGTTACTCAAGATGATGTAATGATTACAAAAATATTCCTTGATCTGTTTAGGCATTGACATAGATGAGCCTCGGCAGGAGTTTTGTGAGCTCCGAAAACGTTCCTCTTTTATTACCGTAAACCAAAGTTACTATACTATTCCTAAGTGTGCGGTCAACCTGTTGTTATGTCGATTCGTTCTTACCGTTCGTAATACCATACGAGGTTCTTACGTCACGGTGTGTTGACCTTTGGTCTTCAATAACTAGTTTCGCGCTTGGTCATCACACCACATCTTATTTATGATCATTTGGGAGAGTATTGAAATAAAAAAGGTCTGACTTGGTTTTCAAGGACATTTTATTTATATTTTTGCTCGCGGCTCCGCCCGCGTTAATGGCGTTCCCTCAAGAACAGTAGTATTTCCCGGAATTAGGTACCCTATGTTCTTCCAGTCCTTCCGGACAGGCAGAGTTTCTTTCGTATTTATAATATTAGTATGGATATGGATTAGATAAACTTACGTTTAAACAATTTTTCATATAAAATCAATACATTTTTCATTTATTTTCAGACTCCCGGCATCATGGTCGCATATTTAGTAGTATCTGGAACCTTCTTAACTTTCCTTAGAAGGCCGACAGGTAAGATATTTAAATTATAGTCATTATATATATTATTATGTAGAACGGAAACGGCAAACGAGCAAGCAAGTCACCTGATACTAAGATCACCGCTGCCCATGGACAACTGAAACACCAAGGTGTGACTGGAACGTTGCTGGCCTTTCAAGGAGTTAGGGGAAGGATGGGCCTCCGGCTCTCTCACTCACTGAACGAAGCATAGAAGCGGTAAAGCTGCTGCTCAAAGCAGTCTATAAATGCATATAGCACTATAAGACTAAATATAATATTAAGGACACGTAATACAAATTAAAATGCCAAATAAACTTATACTTCTTCTGCTCGAGTCAAAATGACTATTCTTTACACAAGTCTTGACCAGAGTATGGTCACATCCACGGCTCGACCGGTATCAACTTATACTGTACATGTATGGTAATATGTATGTGTAAAATAATTTTAATAAATTAAACTTATATCAATCTATCTATCTCAACAACTAAAAAAATATTTAAATCTGACAGTTTTTAAAATATGCGCATACAAACATGCGTACAAGTACACTAATGAAATTTGGCGCATATGTTTAGAAGCCGTATGTTAGAATACACAAGAAATATAAAAAACAAAAGAATTACTAAAAGTAAAATGTTTTTGAAAATCTGCTATTCATGATGATTATGTACATACCTATCATGTTTAACATCTAAGTACACGTGTTCATATGAATATACAAATAACTTTTAAAATTATTGTGGTTGAAATTATACATATACTTCACACGAAAAAATAATATGAACCAATTACAAGTAAAAAACCGGCCAAGTGCGAGTCGGACTCACGCATGAAGGGTCTGTAGTCACCAAAGATTTTGCTTCTGGGCTTCATGGACGCATGGTCTCAACAGCTAAGGGGATTAAAACAAAACAAAATATAAAAATATCATATAAATCTAAACCTAGCCGCTAGCAGCGGGGAAAGGCTGAAGCTACCGGCGGTTAAAGATGCAAAGAAATAAAACTCTGACTATGCGTGACGTGTCCAGGACTATTGCCTTCTGTATCTGGCCCATAATCCAACCATCTAGCGAGAGTCTGGAGCTGCTCGCCGAGACTTTTCGCTATATGGCCGTTTGCAGATATTAACCTTTTTTTTCACGGATTACCCCGGTCCTTTCCGAGGCTTGCGTGGGGATATAGATCCAACACGTAGAGATCCTGTGGAGAAGTTGATGTAATGTTGGTCTCCAGCCAAAATCCATTCTTGGAAATACCAATGTATGATATGTTCTTGAACAGGTTTTGCCGGAACAGACACTTTTGCATTTTAAAGGAGAAATAAGTCGTTTATGGGATTAAAATGTGGCTCTACTTGGCTCGGGCATCTGCCACGATCATAATAACAAGCTATAATTGTCAGGTGATGGCTAGCCGCCCATAAGATAGGATCCTTATACTAGCCATCGATTTTTACCTACGAAAGGGGCAACACCGGTGCGGGTGCCTCAGGGAGGGGTGTCGAGAGGTTAAATCTTCATCCCTACCACCTGGATAACTGGCAGGCAACTACCGTACGTTTTAACAGAAACTTCCTGCCACGTACGACCGAACTGTAGAATAAACTGCCTGCAGCAGTATTCCCGAATCGATACGACATTGGAACCTTCAAAAAACGAGTCTTATGTTTTCTTAAAAGGCCGGCAACGCTTTTGTCACACTCCAGGTGTTGCAGTAGTCTATGGGCAGCAGTGATCGCTTACCATCAGGTGACCCGCATGCTCGTTTGCTGTTCTATGTCATAAAAAAAAAGGTGTGGTGTGCTTTCTCCGAAGTTACTCTTATATCCCTGGAGCAGCAGCTCGCACAACTCCTCTCTGGACGGCCTAGTTGGCTTTCCAGAGCTGAGAGTCAGCCGAGAGGCAAGCCAGAGCCGAGAGTCTTGCGAGCCCGCTTTGCTTTTCACCCCGACCGATTAAGACGCGACAGCGGCGAGACCTCTGACCGACTCTCTGGAGCACTCGGGTCCGTGGTATCGTTACTCACCAACAGCTCGCCACAAACTGCCCTGCGGTTACAAGCTACAATAGTATTAACCATATTGTTGTTTTTTCAGCGAAGATGACGGTTGAAGAACAAAAACTAGAAGGTGAATTCAGATACGTCAACGCTAGGCTAATTACCAATTCTGAGGAAATCGCTTTCTACCAGGTAAGAATAAAATATTCTAAATTTTCTCCTTAAACTCGATATGGTTTTAATATATAAATAAATATATACGGACAAATCACACAGATTGAACTAGCCCCAAAGTAAGTTCGAGACTTGTGTTATGGGATACTAACTCAACGATACTATATTTTATAACAAATACATATATAGATACACATCCAAGACCCAGGCCAATCTGAAAAAGATCATTTTCCATCTTGACCTGGCCGGGGATCGAACCCGGTCACTACGTGTCGCAGCTGGCGTAGGGTTGGGATGGGACAACATTGCCCATAATGCTTCCTCTTTTCTCACTATTTGTCACGTTGTTTTAGCCCTATAATTTTCACATCCTTTATTGAACTTGCCATGCAATCGAGTAAGAAAAAATATATATTATGGCGATGATGAACCGTCACGTAATACGTGTCGAATATCTAACGAGTCCGGCTCTCACTCAAAAACTTTTACACATATCAAACATTTTTATGTAAAAACAATCTTTACATAGTACCTATAAAATAAAGTCGCATCCGCCATCGCTTAGATCTTTTAAACTACTCAGCAGATTTTAATGCAGTTTTTAGCAATAAATAGAGTGATTCAAGAGGAAGGTTTATTTGTATAATATACTACCCCATGTTATAGTATCTACATTGCACCCGACCGAAGCTGCGGCGGGTCGCTAGTATTACTATAAATTGAATTAATTTCTTTGTCTGTACAGGCTAATCTTAGAAACTAGTTGATATTCATGGGGTTTTCACTAACGTGTAGAGCATTTTTCCGGGATGGTTTAGTAGTATAGTTTTTTGCCCGAGCTCAGCCGGATAGGGCTGCTAGTATTGAAAAATAAATATAAGTATGTTTAAATCTAAAGTATGAAGTAAGTACTAACAAACGTACCTGCGAATGCACGATACCGCAGTGCCCATTGATGAAATAATTTGCTGCAAGCAGCAAATTGCAGTGATTTGCAGCAAGCTAAATAATAAAAATATGTGCCATTCTCTGCACATAGGTTATGCGACAAAGTGATAAAAATAGGACTGATTTTGCAGACCGTATTTGGACTTATATTATAAAGAGGAAAGATTTGTGTTTGTCTGTTTGTAATGGATAAACTCAAAAACGATTGGACCGACTGTTATTAAGTATTTTGTCTATTATTGTATGCTTCATTTATATTTCATCACACATTCAATAACTTTTATGCTATTTTGAATAATGTATTCGTATAAGCGACTTCACAAACAAAATGATATGCATTTTTTTTTAAATAAGAATAGGTTACCTAACTTTAACGTACCACATTTGATTACGCGCAACGCAATGAAAATTATGTACATTCATACTTCTGCTTAAAATCTTCTGCTTAAAAAGCTTGCTACTTAAAATGAATTAATCGTATTTCTGCGTTAACAACAAAAACATTTCTAATTTGAGCGTCTGTTTGGTTACAGTAATGTGAACAAATACCTAACTTTGATGTACCACATTCGATTATGCGCATTGAAAATACCTACATTCATACTAAAGTGAATTAATCGTATTCCTGCGTAAACAGCAAAAACATTTCTAATTCGAGCGTCTGTTTGGTTACAGTTAGGAAAATTATATTAACAAAAACCTAACTTTGACGTACCACCTAAATATATATACTCGTACATACATACCTAAGTGAATAAATCGTATTTTCGCTTTTACAACACATACTTTTCTAATTTGAGCGACTCTCTGGGTACAATTAGCAAAAATAATATGGACATAAAACGATGCTGCGTGGTTCTCGTCGTGCATGTAACTTTTGTAGTGTTTTTATCATTACTGTTATAACGGGGCATAATGATCAGTCACATGATACGGCAGCCTTTTTAAAAACATTATACAAGCAAGAGTAAAGAGCCTTCCTTACATTTGACCTTTTCCTTGGTTTTCCAGGACCTCTCCTTAAAAGTCCTGGAAAACCAAGGACACGTTTTGTTGGTCAACTTAAGGAGATCTTTGAGGAGCCCGGTGGCTCAAAAATCGCCTTAAGTTCGTACGGTCGTGAACTAAGGGACCCTGGGCGCAGTCCCCACTGTGATGGGTGACCGCAAGTAGTACAAACAATACTCGAGTTCTTCCGTGCTTCGGAGCTCGAGACGCTGGTCCAGGCTGTCATCATTGATGGCAGTCGTTAAGCTATATCAGATTTCTTGACATGAGGTAGCTTGAAAAATCTGACACCAGTGTTGGCCTTTCAATTAATTAAATTTCACCCTGTATTGTTAACATCTAGGTTTCCTTGACCTGCAGAAAAAAAGAGTACATGCATTAATGATGCATAACTCTACTATGTTCGAACTATGACCTTCATAGATTTAAATTATTTTTGTACAAGTTGTTAAAATATAAAATTTAATTTCCATTTTTGTCGAGCTTGTGTCTGAATTTTTAATGTAATATTATATTCGAATACAACCAGTGTTAAACTTTATTGTGAAAGACAACATCTTCATTAGTAAAAAAAGTTTTAAAATAAAAATAAATACAAATAAAGCAAGTCCTACCAGACTTCATGAGTTGCATAAACTTTGTTACGCTTTCACACCTTATCTACTGAACCGATCGTCATTAAATTTTGCATACTCCCGGAAAAAACTGTTCTCGAGGGATCGACATTACGAGAGCTAGTCACTTTATAAATTTCAGTTAAAATTGAGTCGGATTAGAGTTTATATGAAGAAATATATTTTTGGTCTATTACCACTTTTACATCGCCAGGCCATTTCATCGGAAGAACATTGATCAGCTGATATTATTTGAAGAAATTGATACTTCATAAAGACTCTTACAGGCTGACAAAGAAATGTCAGGCTACAGATAAAAAATACTAAGGTTTTTTATTTGGTCATAGGGCAACCACAGAGAGCAGTTGACATTACTGGCCAGCTTCTACAAGCTCACGAGACACCTACGCAAGTTCCTGCAGTTCAGAGTCATCATGGGCTTCATTGACAACATCGTGACCAAGTGTGAGTATGTTCAAGGGTCTTAAGACTCCCCTGTAAGCTAAAACCGTAACGCAGTACTATTGTTGTTTCAACTGCATGAAATGTAAGCGCTTCGCGAGCGAACCGCTTATAAGGGCCGACGGCATCATCATCATCATCATCATCATTTCGAGTAGGTGTCACGGTCAATCGACCATGGTGTCAGAGTTCTTTGGAACCGCCTCTCGGCCTCTGAGGTGGTTCCTTTAACGACTATCAGATGGCAGCCTGGACCACCAACTTAACGTGCCTTCCGAAGAATGGAATCATCTATATTATCAGACAATCAGGTGATTCACGCCTGCAATGTCCTAACCAAACTGGAAACAACTAAACAAAGTATGCTTCCGGTGGGAATCGAACCTTTTTAATTTTAAACTAAAAAAATTCATTAAATTTATTAATTAATTCTGATTTAATTTGTCTAAGCTTATTAGATATCAGTTACATTCATGGAAGTCCTTAAAAACTTCGCAAGAATAGGTATTAATTGAACAAAAATTATTCAAGAAGTGTATTAAGTTATTGGACAGTAAAATTATGGTGGACACCCGAACGTCACTTTGATAGGGCGAAATGCCCAATATAACAATAACAACTTAGCCACAGAGTTATCAGAAGGAAGACGAGAAGATAAACACGGAAGGGGGGGCGGGGGTTCGCATCATACAACGTATATAAATATATACGGACAAATCACACAGATTGAGCTGGCCACGAAGTAAATTCGAGACTTGTGTTATGGGATACCAACTCAACGATACTATATTTTATAACAAATACATATATATAGATACACATCCAAGCCCCAGGCCAATCTGAAAAAGATCATTTTCCATCTTGACCTGGCCGGGGATCGAACCTCTTGTGTCGCAGGCTGAAGGAGGTCCAATTCCGGAGTCACCTGGAAGGTAAAGCCAAAATGGCTTCTAAAAAACTTGGGGTGCTCAATAGAGCGAGGCAGTACTTTACTCCGGGTCATAGACTTTTGTTATATAAAGCTCAAGTCCGGCCCCACATGGAGTACTGCTCTCATATCTGGTCTGGTGCACCTCAATACCAACTCCTTCCTCTTGATTCCATCCAACGCCGGGCAATTCGTATTATCGACGATCCCACACTCACAGACGATTTAGACACCCTCGGTCTACGGAGAGACGTTGGCTCTCTGTGTGTATTTTACCGTCTATACTATGGGGAGTGTTCTGAAGAACTTTTTGAATTGGTGCCACCGTCACCTTTCTACCACCGCACCGCTCGCCACAGGAGTAAAGTCCATCCCCACATCCTTGACACTTGGGTCTCCAAAAATGTCAGAGCGTCACGTGGTTTTTTTCCTCGTACAGCAAGATTGTGGAATGGACTCCCTCCCGAGGTTTTCCCTGTGTTTTATGACTTGAGGTCCTTCAAAAGGCGTGTTTACAGGTATCTTAAGAGTCGGCAACGCATCAGCAGCTCCTCTGGTGTTGCAGATGTCCATGGGCGACGGTGACCACTTTCCATCAGGTGGCTCGTCTGCTCGTTTGCCGTCGGATATAAATAAAAAAAAAAAAAAAAAAATGCTGGCGTGTTGACCGCTGCGCCACGGAGCTAGCCTAACGTCAATTCATCTCGGCTCATAAGGCAAAAAATGAGAGTTGCTGCTTTTCAAAGGCTTTTGCCATAGTTTCTCAGATTCAGCCCTTCAGGCTATGCATGCATGTAATCGCGGCCTATCAGGCAATATGAGAGTTTGATGCCTTTCCAAAGCCGAGGTCCGTCCCTCCTTAGGGCCCTTTGGTGATGTTACTACTGACTGACTATATATGCTGAGGGCACTGTCCTCGCCTCAAACGCCCCGTGAAGTAGCAAAAGCTCACTCGGAGCAAACAACACAGTCAATTTAAAAAATCAATTCACCTGAATAACAGAGATATAATTGTAGCCGAGTGTTATCATGAGATAGCGGTAAGTCCGTCAAGTGCTATCTACACGCGATCGATCGTGTCACCTGCAGTTAATATGTAATACTACTAATACTATCGTTTCTAGACTTTGTCCCATGCATTCAGTTCGATATAGTTCATCTGTCTATCATTCTTCCGGCTCCTATGTTAAGTTTTTATTTATGTACAGTCGGGGGCTGACCCTTCTAACAACAGATCTTAAATTGAAGGGGTCACATTTATCTGCCCCCGACTGTACTAGATACCATTTCTTACGAGTAAATAAGAGGCATTATATATAACTAGCTTTCGCCCGCGGCTCCGCCCGCGTCATTGTCGATCCCTCGGGAATAGTACTTTTTCCCGGGATATAAGGTAGCCTATGTCCTTCTCCGTACTCCAGAGAACTTGTATGCAAAATTTCATGATGATGGGTTCAGTAGTTACGGCGTGAAAGCGTAACAAACAAACAAACAAACAAACTCACTTTCGCATTTATAATATTAGTAAGGATAAACAACGGGTTCCACTCCGGGAGTGCCGGCAGAAGTGAAAACTTCGCGCGGTAAAGAGAGAGGCGGATATTAGTTCCTCTCCTACGCCGCGCCGTCGGTCTCAGGTCGTGTCCGTCTTACGAATTTTCGATCAGGTAACGTGTCCTGACGCGAGTTTAACATTTTTTACCCATCCCAAAAAAGTGCACAACGCCGCTAAAAAAGGTTTCATTTCAAAAAAACTTGACTGCCCTTTTTGGCAGTTTACATTCGCGATATGGATTTTTTTGTAAGGTCACCTATGACTTATGTATGTGTGACAGTCCTGGGAAGAATATGAATCTAATGAATATCTAAGGGCTGGCAGCCATTCCCTCGAAATATGATTTAGGAGCAAAATAAAAACTTCGAAACGCTAGTTTTAGGGATATTTTGACTTAAAAATTTAGAAAAAAACATCCTGTGCACAAAAAAAAACATTTTCTTTACCTAAAATGGATTCTAATTTACTGACGTCGACAATCAGAACGACTGATTTATCGATTTTCACAAAACATAAGTTTGTTAAAACATAAAATAAAAACTAGAATAAAATTAGCTATTAAAGCATTTCTTTGCCCTTTAAAATATTTGCGATTGACTAATCAATCGCGAGAAACGCAGACACAATTGATTATCTATCGTTATGCGGCCCGATAAGGCACTTGGTGGTTGATAGGTAAAACGCTTCAAACTGTTTAATTTTGTTTTCAATATTCTATATTCCATTTGCTCTTTATTTTTCTTCGTCCGTTACTAACAATAATGTATGGTGCCACACCCACCTATCATCCTAATCCTAACTAATATTACTAGTGGTTCTGCGAGAACAGTAGACCTCGCGAGCCCTTACAACCAACATCAACATTTGCCCTCCAGTGCTCTAAAATATATCTGTTACTGATATGCTAATTGACTAAAGGATGATTTCCTTCAGTTACTATTTCCCAATCCCCGTTGCTCTTAATTAGGTACCAGAGGAAACGGAAATTTAAACCTACATTCCTCTTACCAGAAGACCCGACCAGACCCTTTTTAAGACGAAACACTTAGCTCGAGAGAATTTAAAAAATACGTATTTATAATATCTATTGCTGTCGAGCCGCGTGCCCAAACAAACCCCGCTGAGTGCGATAAAGATAACTGCAGCTCGGCCGAAAAATACATACCTATAAAAAGTACACAAAATTAACGCTTCGTAGTCCTCTGATTTCTTCTCCAAAACTTAACCGATTTAATTTCTTTTTACATTAAAAATTTAAAATAAGCAATGGCTGTGTTTCTGTGTTTTCTTTTTCTTATATAATTGCCCAAATTTGTTTTCTTGATGTTTGAACACAACGGAAATTCATACCAATTTTTCATGTTTTTGAAGGTTCATATCTCTTTGAATAATTCAATTATGAAAAAATTTAAACGTACGGATTTTTTTAGTACAAAATCATTGCTCTATTGGTACTATCTGGTGAGGAATCAGGGGACTACTCTTGTATGGAAACACGGCCCTTGAGCACCATGTTTAATATGCTTTTGTACACATTAACTAAGTTGGA
Source organism: Elegia similella (assembly GCA_947532085.1). Lineage (NCBI taxonomy): Eukaryota > Metazoa > Arthropoda > Insecta > Lepidoptera > Pyralidae > Elegia > Elegia similella. Next base: position 25,219,742 of record OX383930.1, read on the forward strand.
GTGATCGGAAATATCGGAATAGCGAACTTGGCATGGGTGAATGGGAGGCAAAGTTTAAGTACCCGGTTTCATAGTTGTTACCAATTAGTCAAAATTTTAATAGGACGCTAATTTCAACTACTATGGCAGACAAACATGCGAATTTTACGTAAAAAAAGTAGCCGGCACCTATAAAGCCCAGGTTCAAGTCACAGGATAGCATGTGAATCTTTTTTTATTTATTTTTATTTCAGGATTCTATGTTTATTCAATCTTGTGTTTTCAATCATAAAAGTAATTCGCAGTATCATGCTTTAAGCCAAAAAATATATTTCATATTTTGATTTATGTTCCTTAGGGAAAGTTGTTCAATTTCACTCCCTCTCCCACTTCACGTACTTCAACTTCTTTCATTTCAATTAATATTTAACTTTTGTACTACATAAAGTCTGTGGGTTTGAGCAATATGGGAGTGAAGTTTATTTCTGTGTAATCTACTCATAAAGCCCTTTTATTTGATACTGCACATGGTACAATATGTTTATATAAAAAACATTTTTTCTCTGACGTCGGTGACGTCACAGTTACTATGCACCATTTTCATACTTATCATACCATAGATTTGTATTTACGACATCATACTGAATGCACTAATACAAAAAAAATATACAGAAAATCGATTTCAGAAAACTTTTGGGCAAATTGCCGTTTATAAACACGTTCAAGTTTATCGTATAAAAAAGTTGTTCAGACAAAAAATTTGCGTCTTAATGAGAATAATAAAAAAGTCTAATGACATATTTGAATTTTTTTTTAAATAGCGTTGCTATAAGTTTTTTTAAGTTTCGGAACCTCATATTTCCGTCATTTTTTAAAATTTCGAAAAACTGTCACGACAAAAAAATCTATATATTTACCGAACCTGCTCACAAAATTTCATGACAATCGGTTAAGAAATGCGCCCTGTAGGCGAGAACAGACAGACAGACGGACAAAAGAATTTTGGGCCAGTGGAAACTGAGACGTTTCGCTCGCTTCGCTCGCTCGGTCAATAAATGCGAAAATGAGTTTGTTTGTTACGCTTTACGTTGTAACTACTGAACCGATCATCATGAAATTTTGCATACAGGTTATCTGGGGTACCGAGAAGGACATAAGGTACATTTTATCCCGGGAAAAGTTACTGTTCCCGAGGGATCGACATTGACGCGGGCGGAGCTGCGGGCGAAAGCTTGTATACCTATAGTTCTTGGTCTAATCTACGTATATTATTTGTTGATCAACGATCGACAGTAGACTTATTGAGAACTTTGTCTTTATCCATTGTTGAATGAATGAAACAAACATTGGTTGTCTGTAAAGTCGTTTTACGGACGATAATTTTACCCGGTAACGATGGAAGAGAGATATATGCGTCACTAGCTTAAGGCTCCTACACACAACGCCGGCGGCACAGCCGGCGGGTTTTCGCTGCGCGGCTCGCGACTGTGCCTTATAGCATATATTTATAAGGCACATAATGGCCGCCGCGCGCTACCCGGCACACAGCGGCTTGCCTGGCGGCATGCCCGGCGGCATGCCTGGTGGCCAGGCCGCCGGCATTGTGTGTAGGAGCCTTTAGGCAGATCGCGCCTCTCATCGCTTGTTCCGCGCTCTCGCTTGCACGCGGAAATGTGACACTTTTGCGTCCGTGCAGCAGATTTATAAGACGTTCACACGTCAATAAACAATGAGACAGATTGAACTAAATGTAATAAATGACCCTAGCCTTAAATTGGTGGGCCATGGCTTACCAATTGCATAACGACAAGCAGATTACAATAGAAGCATTGAACATCTCAAAAACAATGAACAATTCAAGTCAATCAGTGACGTTCTTAAGAAGAATAATACGTAAATTCTCACAAAATCTTACACATCAATGTTTATTTATAGTTTACTAGCTATCGCCCGCGGCTCCGCCCGCGTCAATGTCGATCCCTCGGGAATAGTACCTTTTCCCGGGATAAAAGGTAGCTTATATTCTTCTCCGTACTCCAGAGAACTTGTATGCAAAATTGTATCATGATCAATTCAGTAGTTACGGCGTGAAAGCGTAACAAACAAACTCACTTTCGCATTTATAATATTAGTAAGGATAAGGATTTTTACTTTAATCTTCCATGCTGGTCTGGGAGAAAATAAAACCTAGAATGTGCCAGCTGTTTCTCTTCCGCCGCAGACCGTACGAAAATCTAAAGAATCATGACAATAGACGATGCGGCTAGCAACCCAGCACTATTTTGATTCCGTTTTTCACCTTTACGCACCAGCACACTGAACGTGACCTTTCGTTCTTATGACTTTAGGCTGTGTACCCCGTAAGGGATAAAGATGTGATAATATGTATGTATGTATTTTTAAGTGTTTAGATGACCGGTAGCGTACACATCAATGTTTATTTACAGTTTATTTTTACGTTAAACTTCCATGCTCTATGAGAAAAAAAAATCTAGAATGTGCCATCTGCTTCTCTTCTTTCTTTTTACGTGTTTAGATGACAAATGGGCGTTATCTAAATGCCCTATTTTGAATCATTTTTTGCTCGTAATACATTACAGTCACGAGCATTACTATGCTACACGTCATCGTCCCTTAGGTTAAGGGTCCGTACTACCTCACACTGCTTTGCATGATTTACTGTTATATCAATAATAATTAAATACTCAAGTTGAAATAAAAATGCAGCAAAGTTCAGGACTAACTCTGGTAACTATATGACTCAAAAACACGATTGCGTTAAATTTTCTCGATAGAAAAAAATTGCAAAGTTGCCTCCAAATCACGTCTAATTTACTCGGTATATAGTATTATTCACCAAATACATTAAAATTAACCTTGAAACTTTTGATTATTATTGCATTACAGATAAGGCAGCCATCATATGTTTTTCTTTTTCGAATAACCCTTGAATATTCCTAAAAAACGAAAATATCCAAAGTAGTCAACGCGTTTAGACCATCCGCGTTTGTATCGCCACGCCGCCTGGCATATGGCGGGCTCTTAATATGATAATGTCTAAAATGGAATACTTATTAATGGTCGTAACTGAACATAAAATAACAGATGTTACAATAAAATGAAATTCCTTATTAGTATTTAACCTTACATACATTGATATTATTGGTTTATGGCGATTACTAGATAAATACACACGAGTCACAGATTTAAGTTTATCATTAATTATTGAGATATCATAATCCAAATTAATATTTTAGTCAACAATTAATTTATATAAGATTTGAATGCGAAAATAATCAAAATACTATTATTTTTACAATATTCATATTCAATGTTTACTATCACTACAAAGTTATAAAACTAAGTCGCTTCGCGCTGTCTGTCACTATGTATGCTTAGATCTTTAAACGTCCTACGCAACGGATTTTGATGAGTTTTGTAATAGCTAGAGTGATTCAAGAGGAAATTTTATATGTATAATTTATCGCACCCATGCGAAGCCGGGGCGGGTCGCTAGTTTATAGAATAAAAGCAATGTTCCAGTAATCATTTTGTTAAGTCTTTATGAATAATTTTACGTCTAATTAATTTATATTTTTTCGGAAGATGATCAAATAAATACAACGTGATTTTGAACTCCCTAGCTATATTGAAATCTGGGAATCAGAATCCCTAATGGAACACAGAATTGCAAGAAAAAAAGGTAAAAACGAAAAAGAAAATTAGGTTTCCCATACAAAGTCGCCGATCCGTTGGACGAATTTCTATGAAAGGTTAAATTTATTTTTTCGTTTTTTTACTTTTTTTTCTTACAATTCTGTATTCCATTAGGAATTCTGATTCTCAGATTTCAATATAGCTAGGGGGTTCAAAATCACGCTATATATGCACATATAACGAGACACAATACAAGTTTTATTGTTATGTGTGCTATAGCAGGAATGAGTTAATATGTCCATATTGCACAAAGGTTAATATAATCTATTCATTATAATAAGCCGAAAACACTGCGCTCGCGAAACCGCTTGATAAGCGAAGTGAGTAAGGCAATATCCTCCCATGGAACGAAGAATCCTCTGGAGAGGAGAGGCCTTTGTCCACTCGTGGAATAACGCCTGAAATTATGATGATATCTTAACCTATCTTCTTTGTCATGCGTTTTGTTTAACACCTTGACGCCACGCGGGTCACCGGTGACCGGCAAACAATTGAAAATATGTCTGCGATTTCGGCATTCAAAGTGTTAATAATCAAATGTTGTTACAGATGTGGCGATCACCGTTGGTTTCATTGCCGTGTCGAGGCCCTTCTTCGCGATAGACCACAACTTGCTCACTACCGGCTCCGAAAATGACAGGTTTAAGGTACATAAGACAAGGTTATGTTTGATTTATGACGGTACTGCACGAAATTGTGAAAATTGACGTGTTTCTATAAATCACTAGTACTATGCGCTGAATTAATTAAATAGATCAAAAGTATTTGTATAATTTAGATCAATCCTTGAACAAGATCGCCTTCTTGTTGGAATTTGAAATAGATACATATGAAATTTAAAAACGATATATATATGGTATGTCTAAAAGCATTTTTCTTCGAAAACTTTGTAATTTTTACGTCTAAAACAATAATTCTCACATGACAATATTTATATGTACATCTCGGAGGTCGCCCCCTTTCTTATTTTTTTTATATAAATATGAAAATATTAAGACTTTTCATCTTTTTTCCTAGTCGCCCAATGGTTCTGCGCAGTAGCGACGTTTTTCGTTCGCGTGGCACCCGCTTGGGGCTTGGAAATACACAAGAAAAGTGGACCTTATAAATGGAAGATACAGCTGAGATTCCGCCGACGGCCGCCGGCAGGCAACTGATTACCGTAATCAGTTATAGAATAATGAAAAGTTATATGTAACTATTTAGTAATCTGTGGTTATACCAAAAATACTACTAGTAATTTACTACCAAGGTACAGAATTAGATTTTTTATTTGATAGGGTTTAGAAGTAAGAGAATTAAATGTTTGTTGAGCGCTAGTTTCGCGCCTTAAAGTCCAATGGCTCTCCACGACGCTCGAGTAAATACACATTTAGCATCCATGCTCATGATATTCGATTTTGTTTCCAGCACTACTACACATACGGCCGAATGATGGTCAAGATGGCCGAAGGTATCGGCCGGCTGGTGCTGTCGGGCCGGGAAATGAACAAGCTAGCCGGTCTCACGGCCAGGGTCACGCAGCTGCGGACGGTCCTCGATGAGGTACAGCGCGGAAAGTACACGCGGACGATGGTCGACAAAAACAATCAAAATGGAAATGGTTAGCTGAATACTTACCTTAAAACGATGTATTAATTGCAGTAAACTATCTTCGGTTATGCTGTTTTGGTGGGGAGTCGGGTATGCACCCGATTGGTGTTATTTAATACCATTAGGAATGTGACTTTGCAGGCCCAGCGCACACTTACAGAGGCGCGGCGAAGACGATAATAAATAAATTTAAAATAAACCTTAACTACTATGACATGCGTCATAGTAGTTGAGGTCATCCTTAACTACTACGTCTGCTCTCGTGGCAGCTTGACGCGCCGCGCGCTCTATCTTTGGCATGCCATTTTCAACCGCATATCATAGTAGTTAAGTTTAATTTTAAATTTATTTATTCTCTGTATCTTCGCCGCACCTCTGTATGTGTGCGCTGAGCCTTAACCTTTTCAACGCCACAGTCTGATATATTATTCATTTATTTATTTATTTATTGTTCTCGGAAACTAAAAAAAATCGACATATCCATACAAAAGTATTCATATGAATTAAGACTTGATCCTAGATTTCTCCCTCTGCAGGGCCTCAGGCCATTATGTCCCCGGGAGCCGGACGCATCATCTACCAGGACAAGATCATCTGCTTCGACAAGGTGCCGCTCGTGACGCCCAACGGAGACATCCTCATCAAGGAGCTCAGCTTCCAAGTCAAGTCAGTATCATTCATATTCCTTATTAGTTACACCCTAAGGAACAGATAAGAAAAATAAATTAGCCCTACATGTGATTCGCGAGTTTATTGACGCTCACTTGATTTCGGTGAAATTTGCCCCTTCCATTACGTTATACGCCTTGACATTTTTCTGCGCCCCCCTAGAGAAGCGTGCCCCCGTTAGGAAATCTTGATCTAAAGAGAATGGTAAAATAACAAAATTGTTATAGATAACTATTAAAAATATTTTAACTTTTGAGTAAGTGTGATGAATAAACACGTGCGACACAATATCTCAAGCAAGATTTTGCAATTTTAACATTTTGTAGGTTTGTATGTTGATGTATAAAAAGACATAAAAAGACGATGAGTAAAGATATATTTTCGAATCCAGCAAATATTATATAACTTTGTTCATCAGGAACTCAAAAACACCATTTTAAAGGATACACATATTTATTACACATTAAATCTGTTACATAAATATTCCTGTAACTTATTTGGGTATATTAAACCTGTTTTGCTATTAACACTTGTAAAGTGTAGCAGATATATGGATAAGAACAGGTTGGTTACAGAAAGTAACCAACCTGTTCTAATCTATATATGCATTTCTCAGGCAAGTGTGTGTGAGCTGTCGCATAGTTATGCCAATGTAAACCTAATCCTAACTAATATTATAAATGCGAAAGTGAGTTTGTTTGTTTGTGGTATTTATTTGTTACGCTTTCACGTTGTAACTACAGAACCAATCATCATGAAATTTTGCATACACGTTATCTGGGGTACGGAGAAGGTCATAGGGTACATTTTATCCCAGAAAAAAGTACTGCTCCCGAGCCGCGGGCGAAAGCTAGTGTACTAAAAAGTATTAACACTTATGGACCAGTATTTTTGAAAACCAAATTGAAAGTGTTAAATTTTCATTCTGTTTTAGTTTCAAAACAAAAATAAAAAAAACAGTGTTCAAAACACTATTCGGTTTCCGTTACCGGTAAAGTCCCTGTTTCTGATTTGTCTAGTAAAGCACTTTCAGCGCGCCAATAAAAGAAGCATGCATCATAAAATACAGATTGAAATGTATTTTTTGTTGTTTCGAAGGTAATATAATCAAAAGCGTACTTAGCTAGCTATATTTGATCAAAATCAATTAAACTGTTTACAAGATGAGGGCTTTCAGTGTCTAGATTGACTTAATATTTAAGCTCTTAATAAATTAAGAAATAAAATGTAAAAAAATTTCTTGCGGGCGGGACTTGAACCAGCGACCATAGGTACCTAGATAGGACCTATGTACGACACGCCTGGTTCGGCCGGGACCGCAAGAAATTTTTTCGCCACATTTTATTTCTTAATTTATTAAGAGTATATCAAAATAGCATTGTGAATGCAAAATAAAACACTAATAAAAATAAAATTTAAGCTTTCATATCACTTGTTGAGAGATGGTTAATTTCCTCATAAGAAATAGAGAATTTTATCGCAGTAAACTTTATTTACAGATCGGGCATCAACGTGCTTGTCTGTGGTCCTAACGGCTGCGGCAAGTCGTCTATGTTCCGTCAGCTGGGAGAGCTGTGGCCAATCTTCGGAGGCACTTTGACCAAACCGCCCAAGGGCAAGCTGTTCTACGTGCCTCAGAGGCCGTACATGACACTTGGCACTTTGAGAGATCAGGTCAGTATCTAAATATCAGTTCGGATTTCTAAAGCTCCAAGTTCAATCTCTCTAAGAGACAGACTCCACCAAAATCAGAGATGTGAGACGGAGGACGAAAGTCGTAAGGAAAAGAGGTGAAAACGAAACCTATTTTAGACTTCCCATAGAAATTTAATTATTCAACACAAATATTGCACTTTCTTGCGTTTCATTTGAGGCACCCTATGTATATTTACTAGCTTTTGCCCGCGACTTCGTCCGCGGCAATTTCTGTTATTATGATTAATTAGTTTTTTTATTAGTATTGATAAATAATTTTCCCTCGTTTTCAAAACATTTTTTATTGATGCTTCGCTCCTATTGGTCGCAACGTGATGTTTTATAGCCTAAAGCCTTCCTCAATGGACTATTCAATTTGAACCAGTAGTTCCTGAGATTAGCGCGTTCAAACAAACAAATAAACATTTCAGCTTTGGATATTAGTATAGATATGTAATATTTGTGTATTTTAAAAGAAAAACATTGTTTTACTTGTAGGTTAATTAGGTACTTAGTCTGAATGTTATAGATCTGATTCACGCGCAGATGACCGCGAATGCTATCGTCTATATCAGAATCAGATTATTTGAGTTCTTTATTTCGCAATAACATAGTACAAGTTTCATAAACATGGAGGAATAAAAAAATTACAAATAAAATACTTCTTCCAACCCATCACATCGAGGCAGCGTTCCAAGAATACTGGCAGCGTTTCCCCGCTGAATAGCGATACTTACACGCTGAGCAAAATAGCTGCCAGCACGAGGGTCGCCCGTTGCCTCGATGAGACGGGTTGTGATGTCCTTAAAAAAATATTTTGCATCTGGGCCCCAAGGACCCATCGTCTCCACTGCAAAAGGTAAAAAAACATAATTGTCTCCAAGACCCACGTATTTCCGTTTCTTATTTACCTCAGCGGCGCTGGCTGCCGCTGCTCCATTTTTTGAAGAAGCCGGTAAATGCGAAGGCGCAAACGTGTCCACACAAGTAGCATCCCAAACCAGACACTTGCCTTGTCTCCATGGAACCAGGGTTAAGCCATCAGGACGCTTGCCGTCGGTGCGGATGATACCATGAGGTTCCAACATTGAAGGTACCCCGACTGAAGCCAAAGCTCTACGAATTATATCGTTCAGCATGGCATGACGGGGAATTCGGCCAAGAAGACCCAACCCATCCACGGAAGCACCGCAATGACAAGTGTGTGGTTGTACCATATTTGCACCCAATCGAAGTCCAACAGCCAAAGTAAAGGTGCAATTATCCAGCAAGGTACCTACATGTGCAGACGGGAGCGCTTGTAACCAATAGCCTGATTCCCTTTCAGCCAGGGCTAAAAGGCGCGAGCGATCCTCCAAGCGCGAACACTGAGCAATAGCATTTTGTTGGACTACTCGACAAAGTGGATTATCCCACAGCTTCTGGGAATTGAGGTTCAAAGGTAAATCACTTGCACACTGCGACCTCCAAGCCACCCTAGCCTCACCCACGCCACATACCTCAGCGGAACCCATTACTGGACCAAGAAGACTACCGCATAAAGAGGATGAAGCGTGGGCGGAGGATAGGAAAGCAGGCAAAGCCACAGAAGATGCCTTTCGAACCCCGATGCCCCCAAATCGCACTGCAAGAGACACAAAATGCCAGGCCTCGTCACTTATTTGGCAGTTAATGATCTTAACAAGTGACTTCTTTATAAGGTGATCTAAAACTTCAAGCTGGGTCGGATGCTTCCAAATTAAGGAGCTGCGCAAAACGTAAGTCAGCTTTGGTACAAAAAGACAACATTTGGCTATGAAGAAAGCCATGTGAGCATTCACCTTAAAAAGCAACTCAGAGGAGTTTTTAAACTTTTCTACTTGCTGCGCCACAAGCAGAGTTCGAAAAAGAGTTCTTTAACTGCTTTGTTTTTTGTGTAGATGAGATAAAATACTACGCTGTCAGAAATACTACGCTACGCTCCATCACTAAAGTAGTCGACGTGGGAAGTCCGCTAAGCTAAAATGGGATTGGGCGGGTCACGTATGCCGTATTAGCGCCCTGAAAGATGGGCACGTCTGATAACGTCATGGGTACCTACTGATGGAAGACGTTTAAGAGGGAAGGCAAGAACGAGATGGAGAGATGAGCTGTTTGCTTTCAATGAGGGATGGCAAAACATTGCAATGAATAGAACAAGCTGGAATACAGAAGGGGAGGCTTTTACCGAGCAGTGGGATCTAAATAGCTAATAAAAAAAGAAAAACAAAAAAAAAAAAAAACAATTAAAATATGGAGTTCTTGGCGGGAATTTCAACGGACTGCACGGTTTTTGTTTGCGATTATTTTGCAAATTGTTTCTAGTGGAGTTTAATGTGGAGTCGGTGTAATTTGGTGTTATAAATGCCCATGTTTATGAAAAATATGTGGAATAACTGAAATAAAGTGTCATGGTGCGGATGTAGTGAGATTTACGTAGCGGGCTGGTGTTTGCTCGCCTTACTGCATCGTATATGATCAAGCCAGTGGATTCGTGGGAATTATCGCCAGAGGCTCCGTCGAAATCAGCGAAATGAATTACACCATCATTTCGTTGATACACAAGAATAAAGAATAACTAGGCACTGGCTAAAATAAGCTTCTAACGAAGTTTGATAGCCAAATAAAAATAATAATGACATTTGCAGGTGATCTACCCGCAAACCCGCGAGGAAATGGCGCGCCGCGGGCGCACAGACGAGCAGCTGAACGGGTTCCTGGAGATCGTGCAGCTGTCGTACCTCACGGCGCGCGACGGCGGCTGGGACGCCGTGGAGGACTGGATGGACGTGCTGTCCGGCGGCGAGAAGCAGCGGATAGCCGTGAGTACCTTATGTACTTATATGTTATGTATAGTCTGGATTGAGTTTCTTTCGGCGTATTCTTCTCACCAGTGGTCGTTCCGAAACGCTAGTAGTATTTCAATTTTGCATATATTAAAAAATATATAAGAAATAAAAATATGACGTTCAAAAAGAGATACAAGTATCCAATTTTGAATAAAAATCTTTGACTTTGACTTTGACTTTGTACACGGTCACACTCTGATGCTCACTTTTTGGCTGCTCTCTTCAATCATAGTGGAAGATACACAGTCTCATACAAAATGAAGCCTTAATAATGTCCCCGAGTAAAAATTTCATGCATACTTACAAACATCAGCACCTCCTCTGGTGTTGCAGATGTCCATGGGCGACGGTGACCACTTTCCATCAGGTGGCTCGTCTGCTCGTTTGCCGTCAAACATACATTAAAAAAAACGCCAAAAACGGTACATACTGAAAATATAACTCCTATCTTTTTTTTCACTTTTGATGCGTAGTTTTTGCACCTTTTCACTGACCTTCGTCATCGCGAGACGTGTGAGTTAGCGTGAGCTAGCGCGGTTTATTGAAACTGTAGACAAAACAGCTCCGAATCTCGATTAGTGCGCTGTTTTGCCGATGCCTTTTCGAGCGCGAATCGTGTATCTGCCATTATATTTGATCGAAGGCTGCTCTGAACATTGCGCGGGTCGATGCGCAATACAATGTTAGGCAATATCAGTGTAATATCAGCGGGGTAAAGAGCGGGCGGCGCACACCCCTGTGCGCTCTTTCCGAGTCTTGTTCCCATAGGAAAAGTTGTTCATATAGACGCCCCTTCAACGTAACGTCGGTGGTTGCTTAACATACCGTGTTTATGGAAAAAAAATAGCCGAGAATAGGGAAACTTAGAAATCACTCCACCGACAAGAGCCACGTTCTTAAATGACAAGAAGAAATTGAAGAATAAACCTATCCTATGTTTAATTAGGGGTCATTTAAATATTGCGTAAGCAGCAAAAGGGGGGGGGGGGGGCGGACGGGGCTAGGCTGACATGAGGGAGAAGGGGGTAAAAAATAGCTGATACATTGCTTACATAATACTTGAACGGCTTCTTAGCCATATTTAGAATCCTTTAATTAGAAGAAGTTAAGAAATAAACCTATCCTGTTCTCCAGATGGCGCGGTTGTTCTACCACGAGCCGCAGTTCGCCATCTTGGACGAATGCACCAGCGCCGTTTCCGTCGACGTCGAGGGACAGATGTACCAGTACTGTAGAGAGGTAGGACTATGTTTTGCTCCCACTATTTAATTAACAGCCTCCGTGGTCCAGTGGTTAAGGCGTTTGCCTGTTGACCCGGGGGTCGTGGGTTCGATTCCCACCGGAAGCATACTTTGTTTAGTTGTTTCCAGTTTGGTTAGGACATTGCAGGCTTGAATCACCTGATCGTCTGATAATAAAGATGATTCCGTGCTTCGGAAGGCACGTTAAGCCGGTGGGCCCGGCTGCCATCTGGTAGTCGCTAAAGGAACCACGTCAGAGGCCAAGAGGCGGTTCCGAAGAACTCTGACACTAGGGTGCGCATGGTCGATTGACTGTAACACCTACTCGAAATGATGATGCCTATTTAATTTTAATTATTCAAGGTCTCCAAGTTTATTTTGTTCCATGAGAGTATGTTGTGAGCATGTCTGACACCAATGATTAAATTAGTTAGAACTCTGTTGTTCATTCAGTCGTATTTGGAAGGAAATAATTCAAGAATAACTGGGAACATATAATCTGACGATATACATGTCATAGCAAAAAATATATAACCCCCTTATAAGTCAATGTGTTGGAGGCACAGAACAACAAACACATTAGAAGTGTTATCACGCGTGATTTCTTTGAAAACCAGCGTCGCCTCATTTCAAGCATACTACTAACGCAACACAATTGAGTAGAAACTCCTCTTTTCGTCAAAGTTTCACTAGGACATCTCACTTTACACGTTAAAATAGCAAACGTCGGCATTTTCCGATTTCTTTTCACGTAATTTTACTTTCGTATCTTTGACCATGAGTGCTATTTTTGAAATGATGCCGATCGTAAACGAGCAATTTTTCCATACAAATATCGCTCGAATACGAGTGTCTCACTTTCAAAAATAGTACCCCAGAACGCGCGCAGTGTCGGCGCGCGTGTCACTCCCCCTTGCCATTTCTAATGTCTTTGTTGTTCTGTGGTTGGAGGTACTTATACCGTGCCCGAGGTATTCCCACGGAGTAAGGGTATTCCTCTTAATTCGATGCGCTCGAGTGAATAAACAATTAATAAAAAAAAATGTCACTTACCATCATGTGAGATGGGAGACAAATGCCTACTTCAAAATTTTGTAAAAGAAAAATACCAAAATCACCTCTTGGGCTCCCCTACTCTATATTTTCGGATAGATACTGGCTCAATACTGTTCCTCGCTATAACATTGGCACGGTTCCAGATGGGCATCTCGCTGTTCACGGTGTCGCACCGCAAGTCGCTGTGGAAGCACCACGACCACTTCCTGCAGATGGACGGGCGCGGCGGCTACGTGTTCGGCGAGATCGACCAGCACACGCAGGCCTTCGGCTCGTGATGCCCGCGCGCCACCTACATCCGCAGAACTATCCGCATCGTACGCAACAACACAGTGGAGAAACAGTACGCTTCAGATACCAGGGAGACTTTGGTGTGCCGCAGGGAGGTATCCTTTCGCCCTTGCCGTTTAAGATTTTATCATGAGTAAATAAGTGATGCTCTCTCAAAGAGAACTCGCTGATGTTATTTACGTATTCGTAGAACTACTGTCCGCAAAAATAGTTTTATAACATAAGGGTGTACAGCAAGAAGGTATCTTGTCGCCGTCGCTCTTCATGTTTTAGAAAAAATATCATGCATAGAAGAAATAGTGAAATATAACTGCTTACTAGGTAACAGGTACACGAGCGATAGTCAAATTAATTTGATAGTTTGATGAAATTATTTCACTGCAAATAATTTATGTATGTTTGATAACACTGATAAGTTTAAAATTTAAACATTGAAATTTCCGCGTAGTTACTAAAAAGTAGCACCATTTTAACGTGTGCTAGATTCTCGCTCTTGGCTCTGCTCCTGAAAGTCTAACTCTAAGCACAGACAATGATAAGAACAATATAGTTCGTTTCTTCAAAAGCGCCAACAGCCAATTGACTGCCAAAAATTCAGCAGTCCATGATCAAAATATTCCTATAATTACGTAGCTTTTATAAAATCTAATGTTATTTCAAGAAATCTTATCCTTCTACTACTTATACATAGAAGACTTATAAATAGATTCTAAATTCTATTTGTACTAGTGTAAATTCTAGTTTACGGGATATTTGTAAAACGTCATCATTATAATATATTCTTGATAAACTCAGGACTTTCCTAGTTTATAAGTAGACCAATACTGTTAACTATGTTAAAACAAACTTTGATTGTGAAACCGTTTGTTTTAGTATTTAATTATACTTTAATACCATTCGTCAAATAGATGTATGTATAGACCTAATATTGTATGACAATTATCTTCATATTCATTAAACAATTTGTGATTTAAAATGTACAAAATATTAACACCTAAATGTGCAGTTATATGTATATAGAATACGATGAAATATTCTAATAGAAATTCGGATTTTTATTATTGTTATTCGGTGAATGTGATTTTTTAAATTTTAAACTTTCGATTGTCTTTTATTTTTTATTCAAAACATGTGTCGGGAATGTCAATGCCCGGGGAAAATTATCCGGGGAGCGCAAAATGCGACAAGACATTTAGTGGCGCAGCTTTCTTTTTGGTGTTGATTGCGCGTCACTTGAAAACTTTGTGTTAATAAAAAGTCTACTGAAGTCTGTCGCGCGTTTTGTCTCGGCATGCCTTTGGGAGGATACACATTCGGCAAAAATAATATAATAATAATTAATGTTCAAAGTATGTTTTAGCACTTGATTTTTGTAATTCGTATTTATCCTTGGATACTGACATACATTCAATTTCAAGTAAGCGAAATAAGCTATAAACATAATTATTTATTCTTTAGAAGTACGAGATATGTGTAAACTTATAATTTGTCGCTTGTGTCGAACTACTTTCTGCAATATGTCGATATTGATTACGTCTCAGTGTTTTACTGAAAATGGTTCAAGTCTCCCTTTAACATTATTATTATCGTTCTAAACTACGTCATGTGAGTTCTAGAATTATTTTAATCGGTTATGTACTTCAAAATATTCCTAGTTCATAAATTATTAAGAAAATGTGTATTTACAAAACCTACAGAAGTACATGTCTATTTATTTTTATATTTTAAATAAATTTTTAAAAAACTTGTTCTATATTAGATCGTTGTACTTTTTGTTTGCTTTAGAAATTAAGTTAAATTTATCAACCAATTGCCTACCTGCATTTCATTTGAAAGTTATAATTTTTTTTATATAAAATAATAATTCATGACAATTTGACATTCATTCTTATTTTTGATATCAAAGTGTATTCAAAAATATATTATTCAATAATGTTTGGTGTTTAGAAAATAAATCTGTTAATACTTACATTATGAAGTTAATTTTGATAATCTTATCAAAATAAAAGATTCGTACATGTACTTGGCGCTAACTATTAATACATTGATGCAACGACAAAGGCACACTTCTAGCCTCAGATTTGCTGTCGGGCCAATGTGTTGGAGCGGTTTCGTGCTACCTCTGATCCAAATGATTCATCATGGATTTGGAAGTCTCTGAACAAACAAAGAACGGACAAATCCAACTAACTCAGGGGCCACCTTTTGACATACGTAATTTATTTGCTAATTATAACAATGAGCCAGAAAAATCGCAAATCGCACGCGCCCCACTGCAACCGATAGAGTCAGATGAATGCGCGAGAGTCCATACAAATAATACTAGGGCTACTTCTACTCTCAATCTTCTCCGCAATAGAGATTCACGGATGACGGGTATTGGAATTGGTTATAGTGCGTAAACTAACATACAAATAGTTCTTAAACCACGCAGGACCGTATTTTGATGGTTCGGGGCGGATGTAGTCCGAAACCGCAGTAAAAGTGTATAAGCACCTCAGATAATATACACATACCGTCGTATTACAAAACACACCCTAATGTTAGTATGTGTTATATTAAACAATTGGCCGCCTAAAACAAATTGACAATTAAAAATATTGACAAAAGCAATAGGTACATTACATTTATCAAAAGGAGGTGTCGGCTGAAAATCAGTGCTGGTCACAAATGTGTCCAGCGTAACACTGAGCCGTCACCTATTGTAGTACACTTTTCTTAGTTGTACATTTTTATGTTGTAATTGTATTTTTGCTTGTGTTTCTACAATAAATATTTTTTCATTACATTTTTCAATGACAGCCGAATTTTGACGGATAATAGTTTTAATCAAGTACTAAAATTAGTCCGCGTTTTATAATAAGACGGATATTGACCTATTTGATTAGCACTATAATTATACACAAATGATAAAAATATCGGCCAAGTACCTGAACAAACAAATAACATTACACATTATATATTTTACATTTCTTTTTACCTAGCTGGTCCCATAACAACTAATTTATGTTATTCTACATAAGTGTAAAATACATTATAGTTTACGATGTTGCATACATTTACTTTTGTATGTAGACAATGCTGTGATAATCGTTGGTTTGTTGTTTGTTACGTGGTGGGTGCTGGGTTAATAAAGGTTGAGGATAAATTGTTGTTTTCTTTTTACTTCGTATATAAACTTTCTTCCGTAATACTTTTTAACTACAGAGATCCGATTCCTTGATATATACCTAGGTACTAAGTAATTCTAATTACCTACCTAATATTATAAATTCGAAAGTGAGTAATTTCGTTGCATGATAACTTTTACATCTTATATACTGAATCGATTATCATGAAATTTTGCATACACGTAGTCAGGCGTTTTGCGGAGCCCTATGTATCTTCCATCCAGAAAAAAACTAAGCATGTGCCATCCATCCAAAAAAACTAAGTATTCCTTTCCTAAGATAAAGTTACACGAAAGCGAGCGCAGCCGTGGGACGTCGCCTTGGAAGTCAGAATACTATTATTTTCTCCAAACTCTAGTAGTTTGTCGATTTTAAACTCGAAACGCAAGAAGTTTATCGATATTAAAAATAATGACGTTCAAAAAGAGATACATGATATCCAAATTTGAATAAAATTTTATTTCAACAAAAATGAAACGTCCAGAATCAAGTAGGTACGTTGTAGGCCTAGGTCCCAGAGGCCAAGACTAGAGAGATTGTAGGTCTGCACCCGTGTGCAAACTAATTGTCCCGTTCAACAGGCGTAGGTGTATATAATATGAACTGACCTACCAGGAGCGGCGGGAGGGGGTGCACAACGAAACTTCTGACCCGCTCCTATTTCCGCCGCCCCCTGTTAGATGCTGCCCATGTTCGGTGCACACATCCGCTTACGGCGGGCCTTGGTCGTGCGTGCTCAACATATCGTTGTAGTGGTCGAACACTTGTTCAAATCGACATGACTTGTTGGTCACTCACTGGTAAGAGGTGCTAAGGTTCACTAATTCCTTGGAGCTAGAGAAGCCTCCTTATTCCAAATCATCTGCTATTGCGTGGCAATGTCTTCAAAGTTCCCGCACAAAAAGTAGCTTTCTTTCCATCGTGACGTAAGCCGCAGTGAAGTGACTTAAATATTCCTTTTCACGTCATATTTTTCTTAAATGAGAAAAAAAATATTTATAAATCGACAAAAAATATTTTTTACGAAAGAAATTTTAATGTATTTATATAGCAAATGAATAAAAATAACCAATGAAATAGGAAAATATGAACAATAGTTATTTCAAACCAAAAAAAAGCAATAACGCATAGTTGTAACGGAACATAATAGCACTGCGCCTCGCATCAGCTGTTGTAAAAAAAAATTAACGGGATATCGCGAAGTAGACTGGTCACACCGACGGCCACATCAAAATCTGGGGGTCTGGCGTGTGACCCTGTTATTTCTATCCAGCAATAAAATAGCTGTGTAATCTAAGATAAGCCTTGTACCATTGAAACCGTGATATATTGCAAATTCTAGTGTTGTTTATGTGGAAAATATGGAACGTGCTACAGGAACAGAAGTGTACGGGTGTGGCTCGCCCCAAACTACGGACATAACGCTGAATATACAAACGACAACTGGTGGTAACTTTTCAATCAGTTTGAACGGTAAAAATACAGTGGAGCATCTCAAGAAACTAGTTTCGAAGAAGCTAAAAGTGTCTAAGGATAGAATATGCTTGCTGCATCGCGAAAGGTAAGTGCAAGATTAGACGCCAAGCTTCTATTGTCAAACATCGCGGAAATAAAGTTGCGTCGATACGATGACGCATCCGCGTCCTTTGACTCGCGATATTGACGTGAAGTTTTGTCTTCGCAGACAACTGAGGGATGGCACTCTGGAGGAGAACGGCCTGCTGGACGGCTCTCGCGTCATCCTGCTGCCCAGCGTGGAGACGGGCTTGCTGGTAAGGCCTGATGTGTCGACATCGCTCGCCACCTCGCGATAATCACGTGTTTCACAACAATATCAAACTAATCATTGTCATTTATCTCAAATGCAAATGTACATTGCTTGTATTGACTAATTATTATATTGATTATTTCTTTTAACTTTTAATCATGTTCATTCCAGAGTCAAAGACCCGAAAATTCTGTGATGCAAGCACTAGAGTCGCTTAATGACACACAGGTTAATGACTTTCTGAGTGGTAAATCACCCCTAAATTTGACCATGAGGTTAGGTGACCACATGATGTTGATCCAGTTGCGACTGTCAACCCTCGACTCAATTGCATCGAGCACCTCCAGGTCTATTCGCACCTCTACACCCACAAAGGCCTCCACTTCCTCCATTCGCACCAAATGTGACAGCAGGGAATCCCCCAGCCCTCAGAACACCCCACAGAAACCCGTAGACAGTGATGACACACATGAGGAAACTGAAAAAGCTAAACCAGAACAACATACTCATGTTCTACAAAAACAAGATTTAGAAATGTTACAGAATGCTTTCGAGCTGTATAAATCTATGGCTGAAGAGAAATATGCAGAAAAAACTGAAAGCAGTCCTGAGAACGAGTCCATGGACACAACAAATTGCACGCTTTCAGATCTATCTGACACATCATTAGAAAATGAGCAATCTCCAATAAAATCATTATCTAATTTGGTGTCTAGTCCTATAGATGTATCTACCTCTGAGAGCAGGGATGCTGCCCTTGTGAACTCTGTAAAAAGTAATTTGATAGATTTGTTATCTCAGAATAAGTTAGGTAATGAAGTGATTCCTTCAACAAGTGCCATTTGCGACAAAGCCTGTCCCTCTACATCGTCCCTAACTCCCGATAGTTCTTTTAGTGATGACAGTGATAACTTCACTGATCAGAGTTCATTCTTAGCTGAGAGCACTATTGATGAATACCCGATGGAAAATCTCTTTAACAGTGCTGTAGACAAAGGTCTATTTGAGGAACATGATGAGTCTATGATGGACCGAGAGATATCAAACCTGGCTACAACTAGCCATGGGACACAGGAGACCACAGGGGCTCTACCATCCTTCCAGAGTATAAATGAACCACTTAAAAATAAGCGCTTCCAATATTTACTCCACAAGACTTCTAAATTCAAGCATCCCATAGGACAGAATAAGCAGAAGGCATTTATGCAATCTGTGGTGAATAAACACAAGAAAAGAATGCAGAATAGACAGGATAGTAATTTAGTTCAGCCGTCCACATCAAGGACTGAGCCTTATATTACCAATTCAAGGAAACTTATCCTTCAGCCAAGCAGTGGGCAGGCTGAAGACAATGTTACTCCATCCACTTCAAAACAAATTCCATTCAGGGCTCCAGATGCCCCGAAAAAGCCACAAAGGGCTTCGCCAACTCCGCCTGTAGATACTAAAGCTCTTATAGAAGCATCTAAGAATTTAACACAGAAACTAAAGAAGTTGTCTAAAGAGGTGTTGACGAATAAGATTGATCTCAGAACCGCTGAGGAGACAGTGCGCACGAAGATTGGTCCCGGAGCTGTGATAGAGTCCATGAAGCATCATGGCAAAGGAATATATTCAGGGACATTTTCGGGCACATTGAATCCTGCGCTACAAGATAGGTAATTAAATTGAAATAATCTTTAATTGCTTCCTTTAATAATTTATTACTACTCTTTGTTCCTTCTATAGTGAGTGTGATTAATTTTGTTTTCTAAATAACAATAAATAAAAATTTCCTACAATCATGCACTGGTAACAAAGACATTGTTGATTAATTTCAGATATGGCCGACCAAAGAGGGACATTTCCACTATCATCCACATACTAAATGACTTATTGTGTGCAGCTCCTCCCATTGCTTTGTCTCAGGTAAATATTGATAGCACATTATTGCCCCTTTGTTGATTTGATAAGACCAGCTGTTTAACCGGTAAATGACGTGAATTAATAACATGGTGTTTTGCGTTTTTCAGAAGGAGTCGAAACACTCATGTGCTATCAGCACGACAGAAGAGCTCAGCAAATGCCTCGGCTGCAGCCAGCCGTCCTGCTCGTACGGGCAGTGCGACGGCCACCTGCCGTCCACCTCGGCCGCCGAGGCCAAGGAGTGCACCTGCAACCAGAAAGACTGCCAATGCAACCGCCTCAACCCCAACATATGCCCGTCTTGCTCAGGAAAGTCAATATTGGGAGAAATGTGCAAGAAGTGTAATACAGCCAAAATATTAGCCATGGAAAACTCCAAGACCAAGTGCAAACTGGAACAGCTCAGACTCGTGATGCAGCAGAAAAAGCAGAGGCGCGAGGCGCGGAAGTTGAAGACGTTGCCTTACAACTCGCCGTCCAAGACCCTCGCGGCCGACCAGCCTGCGCCCATAGCGGAGGAAATAGAAACTGTTGCTTAGCACGCAATATTATCTTAATAACCTAGACTCGCACTTGGCCGTGCGTCGTAACAGTGCGCCGCCATTTTGTAATGCTTTGTATGGAAATTATAAAATTTCAGTGTTCCACTTCGCGAAGCGATCTGACGGCATAGCGCTTACACGCATACATTTGCATTGAGATGTCTCCCTTAGGCGCCGATCTAAACCCTCCGAAATAGTTTTAAACCTAAACTGAGTTTAAATATGTGAATGTGAAAAGTAACAGTATATGGAGAAGATTTCGTTTAGGTCTAACATCTTTTATGGAGGCGTGTGTGTTTGAACCAAGACCTGCCTGCACTGGGAGACCTCCATGCGTGTCTAAGTACTACAAGGTGTACAGATTGTCGCCAAACATTACGTAATGGTGTCAAGTTTGCAATTGAAATGTGACTCAAAATGTGCTAGCTTTCGGAAATGCTACGAATATATGCAAATACATTATTGTTTCGCGGATTTTCGGGGAAGAATAGTTTCTCTCACATCGAAAACAACACCGTAATGAATTTAAGTTCATGTTTTTCGTGGGGTTGCTATGTACGGTTGTAAACTTAGATAGGCATGTATGTAAGACCCGAAGGATCGCACGCCGGCTGACATTCTAAATTACCATTTGACTAAGTTTGGATCATAGAAGTAATAATCGTAGTGGTAATATTTTAAGTGCTATTATACGCATGTACAAATGATAAAGATTGATAATTAGCAAAATCACTAGCGTTATAGTTAAGTAAGTCCTGCGATAAAGTTGCCTGGCGCGGCTTCTATTTGGTTTTTGTTGTTATTTTTTAGATTATATTTTATTATATTATTGGTTCAGTCATCTTTTTAGACACTGCATATACGTAGCTTAATTTTTTGACGATTGACATACATTTCAAAATTTTAGGCCATGATATAAAGTTATTACTTATCTATGTATTGATACGCATTTCGACTTTGCAAGCCTTTCCAATATTTAAAGTTTAGAATGAACCAAAAATGTTTCTTTGCATTTTCAAAACATTACTTATCTCTCAATTTATTAGATTAATTGGCACTGTTATATTTTTACGTTGTTTTTCTTTCCCAATATGTTGTTAAATTTAATAAATGTTTTTTTCATAGCACACATATCTCGTTTAGTTTTCTTAATAAAATAGTTGAGATATATTTTTGCACAGTTAAGTCATCACCGACTTGTATTAAATACACCACCAATACTGATCCTACAGAAAGTTATAGAAGCACTAGTATAGATATAGCTTTGTAAATAACTATTATGCAAAATATAATAGTGGTGAAGTGCTTATGACGATTTCATAGATCGATTTATATTTAAATATTTTATTGTTGAATTAGATACAATATTAGGTTTGTGAGCTATTCTTGGATCACTAATACAAATATAATCACTAAAAATCCTCAGATGGATACTAACTGATCGTATACACAGTTAATTAGATCTCGGGTTTCGTTAAGCTTCTATTGTAATTAACTCAGCCTGAATTACTGACGGACCGCTATTATTTGATAACAGCGTAAAGCGACAATCGCAAAATTTATTATCCAATGTGGTATTCATACGCTTTCTTTTTTATGAACAGTATGAAAACAGCATTGTATATGAATGTATCTGCGATGGTGACAATTCGCTAGCCTTTTGTTGTACAAGTATAGAAGATAATAAGGCGGCCCAAAATTCGATACTATTTATTCGTGGCGCGTAACGGCAGTGAGTATAAGTGTTTATAATAATTACGTCACAAATTAGCACATACACCTTCAACTTGCTCTTTACGGAGTTGGTAACAGGCCCCCAAGTGCCAATTAGTTGGAATGGAACCGTTACCTCAGTTTTGGTTTGTCTAATAAATGATGTAGAATGTGCTGTTTTCAATATTTAGTTGCAAATTCCATACAGATATTTCGAAGTGTTGATACTGAACATCATTCCTTTTGGAATGTATAAAATATTGGGAAAAAAAACTTTCTATATCTGATTGAGAAATCGGCTGCTTGTTCCAAGGGTGGGCGTTTTCATATATTTTTGACATTAAACGTCTTATAAATCGATGAAAGCGGGCTGCACGCACGATATATTGACACGTTCCGTGTGCAAGCGAGAGAGGCACGATCGGCCTAAGCGTTCGGCTTGTGACGCATCTATCTCTCTTCCACCGTTATCACGTAAAATTATCGTCCGTAAACCGACTTTACAAACAGCCAATTTTTTTTCTATATGTATGTTCCAAAGTTTTTCAGTGTCATCAGTAACTATCTGTAAATATTAAAACTACTGGAAGACAACATTTTATTGTAGAGACTTGTTCCTGCTGAGTGGAATTTGACAGTATTTGTGGAGTAAATTCTATCCACCCACTATTTACAATGGGTTGGGACATAATATGGATTGCGGGTAACTTTATAAGTCTTCCGTTGAATGTTGCATTACTAGTAAACTCTGTCCGCTAAGCTATCAACGTCGCGCCTGCTTAATACCACGAAAAATTACTCGGTATTGCCGTCATGGGCAAAATAAAAAAATGTTTTGAACCTCTTTGATCAAAGGACAACTAGACTAGTGAGATTTAGATTGCATATCGCGTCTTATTGCTGAGTAATTTCCCGCTGTGGTGCACCATGCAATATTACTGAGGGCACACAGAAAGGTTGTGCATTGCAAAAAATCAAACGCTCTACCTAATATCGTTTGATTTTTACGTAAAAAATACTAGTATTGGAATTATGACCCCATCATCATTATAATCAATTCAAATCTTACTGCTGCTAGACAAGACATGATTGTTTTCCTTATAACATTGTCCTTTGTGAAGTTTATGGCATTTTTTCTACGCATTTAATTGAGACGCTATTAATTACTTTTATTGGAGTGGGTGCACCAACTATATCTAAGCGAACAGAGTTTGCCTTACCATCCCTACGTTGGTAAGGGACCAAGCAACATGAACGTTTTCGACAACGCAAGCAATAATGATTTCTCACGTGATTAAAATACTACCTAATCAAGTGCCTATTAGGACTTATGCCCATTATTCCAAAAACTTATATTTAGTTCCAAAAAGTATTTCCAAATAATCAAACATCTCGCCTTTCACCTGACCTAACAACCAACCAGCTATATATAGCAAAGGATTTTAAACTTTGCCGAGATCTGTGTTTTAGCGCCGTACGTAGCAAAAGCGCCCAAGGTGTTTCTTAGGCTGACTTCAGAGTGAAGCCGGCGAGATACGCCGTTGACCAACGCGTTTCAACAGCGCGCGCTTGACCGGCGTGCGCTGTGAAACAAACTTTAGTATCGCGCGTTCCGTTGCAATGTACAGTTGTATATAGTAGTCATCATTGGGACACATAGGTAATAACAGATTTGCTGTTTTTTATCAATGCAAAATAGTGCAACAGCGATGTCGTAAACCATTGCATATAGAGTGCGCGTTTCGGCAGCGCTGACTGGCGGCGCGTTTCATGAAAGAAGATTACTATAATTTGCAAGCGCGCGCGTCTGTACAGCGCTGTTCAAACGAGTCACTGAAATCAGCCTTAGATAGGTGCGGCCTACAAACATTGCGATTTTCCTGTCCGAAGTGGCGATGCCTCTCTAATACCGCGTAATTTTGAACCTCTGAACTATATTGAAATCCTGGAATCAGAATCCGTAATGAAATATAGAATTGCAAAAAAAAAACAGGTTCCCACCCAGACAAAATCGCCAATCAGCTAGACGAATTTCTATGGAATGTCAAATTTCTTTTTCGTTTTTATCCTTTTTGCTTGCTTCTCTCCGTGTTCTATTAGGGGTTCTGATTCCATGATTTCAATATGGTTCAGAGGTTCAAAATTACGCTGTATATGCAGTTCTATAAAGCCGGCTACACACTTCCGGAGATTTTGCGGACGGGGAAAATCAAGGAAAAAGTTAAGGATAGGCCACACCACCTGAACGGATAAAATCCTGATGAGTGTGCCTCTTGATTCAGAGATTTACTATGGAAGGTGAAGATGTTAAGATTATTTAGAAAGCATAGGATTGACTCCCATAAATGAAAAAAATCATTTATTTACATTTTTGGATTAGTGGGGGTAAGCTCTCGTTGTAATGTGTAGGTGCAGTTAGTATTGTGCCATTTATCAATAAGCTCAAATATAATAGTACTTTAGGTGGCACTTATTTTGACCCTTTAAGTTCTGCACCCTAACTTTGATATTTACAGTGAACAACTAAGAGATATCCACTGCTTTGTTTCATATATATCTATGTTCTATGTATTTTATGTGAAACATTAAGGCTTCTACACAATCGCCAGGCAAGCCGCTGTGTGCCGGGCCGGGCGGCGCCTAATAAATTTATAAATTTTATAAATATGTACTTTAAGGCACAGTCGCGAGCCGCGCGGCAAAAACCCGCCGTCATTGTGTGTAGGAACCTTTAGTCTGAAACTTATTAACGGTGGTTGTATCCTTCCTTAGCTGTGGTGTATTTTGAAGTGAAAATCTTTAGGTGCGTTGGGCATTCTTTGAGATGGGAAAAAACCATAGAACTCGCGACATAACCGTAACCAACACCTCATTACTTATTCGTAGACCTCTCACGCAAGATTTAAGTTGATTTTGAGCAAGACACGTTTCTAGAGGCCTTGTGGCTCTGATTCGCAAATCGTAAGCTTTACAAAAAAAAACTTGCTGCATTATTTTTACTTTTACTTAAATCATATTTGTAATATAATGGATCTAGTTGTCCTACAATAAAGAAAATTTGAATTTGAATTATGCGTGAGGCCCCTTGGGCACCAGGCTCTACGTTGGGCGTGGGCATGACAAGTTTCGAGAGATCTAAAAAGCCACAATTTTTTCGCAAATCGTTAGGCTTCCAAAAAAAGGCACCTTTGGGAGCGAGGCTGTGGGATGACGCCCACTTCACCTACGCCTAGCTACGCCACTGTATATAGTAACCGAACGGACCCTTTATTGTCCGTGTTACTATACGTAATTGTTCGTTTTCTGTAGGCAGTCCTGAAGTGCGCCACTGTGTATTTTTTTGAACCATCAACATCCTTAGACTTTTGATATAAGGTTTTATCTATTTACAAAAACGCAATGTTGTTCTCTTTAAATATTAAAGTTATAATAAAGGGTGCTGTTCGATCTCTTACCAATCTGGTTCCATAAGATCTCGGTACTCAAATGTTTTATATAATTCCAATACTGTGCTGCTGATAAACTGGACCTTCCCTTACATATGACGCACGCCTATTGTTTATATGTATATAAATTTGTTACCAATCGTATATAGTCGTGAGACGTTTTGTTATAAGGTTTTGAGGGAAAATCGTGAATTGTTTTTTTTTGTCCTTGTATTTGCATGTCTAGTGAGGAGAATAAAGTTAAATAACAAAACTATTTTTTTGTTTTACTACAACTCTACCAAGGAAAATAAAAGTGAACGTGTATTCAAATAAGAGAAACATTTATTGTAAAATGTTTAATTGCTTACTGGTGTCATGTGTGGCGACGAGTAACGTATTCTATCACATATTCGTTCTGACCTCCAGAATGTAATTTGTGCAGCTGATTCTGATATGCATTTAACGATATTCACAACACAAATATATACAAATAACCTGCTTTAACAATGTCTTTTACAAAATCCATAATCCAACGCGAACTTAAATATAAAATTAAGTTTTGCAAGACAACTCTTAACAAAGTCGGATTCCAATTAAATATAAGAAGCTTAACAACTAAGAACAACAAGTTATAAAAAATTAAAACACAAACTTTGCTCGAAAGGAGTTCTGCAGCGGAGCATCGACAAAAACAACGTCTGTACTTCTCGTAAATTATTTTATTATAAAGTTCATCTCATATAAATAAGCATATAACCCACACACGCGTTACCACGCACACAACACTACGCCGCCGCGGAAGACGCCCCGGCGTGGCCAAATATAAAAAAAATAGAAACGACACGGCGCCGCGTCTCCCGCGCCGAGACTACATTACGACTCCACGCTGCGGCCGCGCGTCACCATATAAGGTGCATTTAAATAAGGCGCAAATATTTTATGGGCTGGCTCTCATAGGTCAAAGAAATGCTTTAGTAGCAAATTTTTAGAATACGTTTTTTTTTCAGTTTTTTTCAAACAAAATAATTATTTTTTAATTATTTATATGCATAAAAATGAATCCGTATTTCCCTTGGTCATGACATCACGTGTGAACGGCTGGATCGATTTGGCCAATTCTTTATTTGTCGTTTGTTTTCTCAGAAGGTTCTTATGAAAGAAAATATTAAGAAAGTTGTGCGGAAAATTAAAAAAAAAAAATAGATAAAACTTAAACGACAAAATGAAACAAAGTTGGCCGGGACAACAATTTTTTTATGAAAATGGATAAATTAGCCGTTTTCATTGCCGACGACAGTAAATTATAACCATAGCAGGTAATGGTAAAAAGTTATTTTGTGCCCAAGCTGTTTTTCGACTGTTATTCTAAATGTTTTACTCAAATAATCTCAAAAATCATCATGTCGATTTTTATTTTTGCTTTTATCATTTTCTAGCTTATAGGTGCCAACCTTTAAAATATTTGCGCTTATAAAACGGACGTTAGAGAGCGGCCCGTGGCCGCCAGGCGGATATTCCTAGCGTTTAAAACAGCAGCGTGCTCATGCCGCCCATCTCCGCCTGCTCCTTGACGAAGATCTCGAAGTACTGGTAGATGATGGTGACGGCCAGCAGGATGCCGGTGCCCGAGCCGATGGCGCCGAGGAAGTCGGCGAGGACCGACAGCGCGCCGATGCAGAGGCCGCCGAAGGCCGCGGCCGTGGGGATGTAGCGGTTGAGCTCGTGGATCATGGAGTTGTCGCGGTGCCCGCGCATCACCATCTGCTGCTCCTTCAGCTGCTTGGCCACCTGGAACAGAACGAGTAATTAAGACCTGAGATAGCATCTACTAGAGAGGAGTTCCTGGGACACCCGGGGACCATGAGCGAGGCCTGCAGCACACCCTCTGCAGTCCTACGTTTCCTCGACGAGCTGAGATGGCTCGAGTAAAACAACAAGAAAGAAAATGAGGCAGAGAGCAGTCTCTCCAAGGCAGAAGACCGGGAGAAAAAAACGTCTTCAGCTCACACACAATGGGCCCAAACGAGAGGCCTAAGTGTGGAAAAATGCCCACGGAACCAGGTGAACCAGGTGAAGACCTGAGATCAGCGAAAGCGACACGGGCGAGCGCCGTGACGCAGTGGTCAACACGCCAGCCTGCGACACAAGGGTGCATTCGAACCCCGGTCAGGTCATGATGGAAAACGGTCTTTACAGATCCTGGGTCTTGCATGTTTATCTATATAAGTATCAAAAACAATATACAACTATATAAAATATAGTATCGTTGAGTTAGTATATTAAAAACTTACTGTAGGGCTAGCTCAATTTGTGTGATATGTCCCTATATATTTATTTATTATTTTACTCCTAATTCAAATCAAATGTTAAAAAATCTGATTCTATAAAATACTACCACTTTTATTAAAAGAAATCAAATTGTTGCATGGCGCGGAAATATTCGTCCGCTAATTGGTTGATGCGTTCGCGCCGTGTCTGGTCAGCATGGGTCCTATTGTTTTTGCATTTCAAGTCTTATGTGTATTAGCAATATGTTAGTTATTTCACTGATATTTTTATTCGGTTTGATTCGGCGGTAAAAGTACTGTACTTAATATTACGAGTAATTTACTACCAAAGTACGAAGATAGATTTTTCAATTTGATTTAATTTAGGAGTATAATAATAAAATGACCCCTTAGCAATAACTTCTTTGTGCCTTATACTAGAGTGCTATTTTTCGAACTTGGGAATTATAATAAACGAACGATTTCCCAAATAAAAATCATTCGTCGTGGTTAATTCGTGAGTGCCTCAGATCTTTATAACACGGGAGGTTATAATATTTAAACAGATTTACTATCACGCTTTCACGTTCTAACTATTCAGCCGATCGTCATTTCACCCAGATAATACAGAAATAGTGCAGTCAAAGCTAGTACAGAATTTCTTAACACTTTACAAGTAACTGTAATAAATAATATAATCTGATTTACTTTCACTTGTGAAAGTAGATCACTTGGTACTTTCGTTAATTATATTTTCGATTTGAGGAGTAATGTCTTAATTCAATTAGTCTTAGCAAAGAAACAAAAAGTGTAGTCGTATTTACAAATAATTAAATCATCTCTATGTACTGTCATTATTTCGGACCCTGTTCCAAATTGATAAATATATAATGTTTACACTAAATAAATAAATTTAACATGACAATACTTTTTAGATGAGGGCATAATTCTGAATCCAGAGTGGAACGAAGGTGTCTAGAATAGAATCGCGAGCGTAGCGATGTTAAGCCCTTGCGTCACAATCTAATATTTTACAAATTTTTGACTAATGGACTTGGGTTTGATTTGACTTATGTCATATTTTCAAGCTGCTCATCAATCGACTATCTTTCTATTAGTTCCCTTTCAGTTCTTTATGCTCTTATTCGACTTCTCTCTAATACAGCTTCGTGTAATACCTTAACATGGCATTACAAGTCTGAAAGCTCCTGTAAGAGGGAAAAAAAACACTTTAAGCATGTTGTACTCACATCCTTAGCCGAGGAGCCAGACACGTCGATCCAGGTCTTGGAGAAGAAGGCGCAGGAGCCCAACATGAAGATGATATACAGCACAGCATGCAGAGGGTCGTGCGCGATGTGGGCCAGTGACTCTGGCGGGCTGAAGTAGTAGCACAGGCCGCCCACGGGGTAGGCTCGGGCCGGGCCGCCCCCGCCCACGTCGGCCCACACGCCCAACAGGTTCACGAAGAAGTTGCCGCTGAACTTCACGGCCAACATCTGCACAATCACATTACATTTTATGCATGCATTCTTTGCGATACTGAAATGAGGCTATATCATTAAAATTATAAGTCCATCGGTTAGATAATTATAAAATATTGGACACGTATTTATTTTTCATCAATTACACATTTAAGATAAACATTAGGATTCCAAGGTAGCTTCAGGAAAAGCAGGTTTGTAAACCGAATAATATTAATATAATGCCTACCATTCATAATAAAATAAGGTATAAAAAACAATATCATATTTTTAATAGATTATTGTATTTTGTATGTCTTTAATTTTTATTTATTGGCTTACTAAAAGACAATTATTCAAACATACATACATACAAATTATTCAAACAAAGTTCCTCCCATTCCCCCCCCTAATCTTGAATTTTCTAAAAGTAGTATTATCTCAAAAATTAAAAACCCCAACTGCAAACATTAAAAAATAGGCCTATCGTAAGACATTAAGGGGTTTTCAAACAAACCTAACAATACCTTAATTGTCGAAATAAATCCAGTTGTTTGGCAGATACCGAGGTAAAAACATTAACAAGAAACAAAATACGCGCGAGACACATCACTCCTTGGTAGTCTAGTAAAAACCTTTTCTTAATAAAATTAACTTTCTTTTAAATCAATAAAATAAATTTAAAATCAATTGTTTCTATAAAATGAAATTACAGTTGTATTCTAAAAAGATGTAAGTAACTATCTTCAACGTAAAAGTTATGAAACTCACCTGAGAAATGACGTAGAGGTTAGAGACGAGCGCAGACTGCAGGATGATAGGGATGTTGGAGGTGTAGAACAGCTTGATGGGGTAGGACGAGTACTGGCCGCGGTAGCGGGCCGACTTGATGGGCAGGTCCACGCGGAAGCCCTGCGGACCAATGCCATGTTAGTACGCTCTAAATAATAAGACTGCAGAAAGTGCTAAACTCATAGAAAAATATTGGTACAATTTAAGGCCTACTATGAACACGTTCATACAAAGGTGTAGGCTTATTAGTTCTACTAACTGCCACGCTGTCACTATGGGCGGCAGCGAGCGACGGCACTGCAGTACTAAGTGGCAGTTTTTTCCACCAGTCCCTTCCATTCTGGTCTGGGAGACAAGAAAAAACGTAGAATGTACCAGCTGCTTCTCTTCTCGCGCAGATCGTAGAAACCGATCGAGGGAATGGGTAAAACCTGAGGAATCATGTTAATAGGCGATGCGGCTAGCAACCCATCACTATTTTGATTCCGTTTTCCACCTAACGCCCACCAAAATGCTAAACGTGGCCTTCAGGTTTTATAGACCTAGGCTCTGTCTACCCCGTAAGGGAAAAAGACGTGATACTATGTATGTTTTCCACCAGTTACTAGACGATGTAAGTCTAAACTTCTGAATTTTTTTATATCATGATATCTTCTTATAAATCGATGAACTCCGGCTGCACGCACGAAAAATATCATGTTCTGGAGCAGCGGCAGCAGTAATAGTACACACATCTATCTTTCACCGTTATCATGTGAAATTATCGTCCGTAAAATCGACTTTACAGTCAACATTTTTTTCATTTTTAATTAGACATATTTCGTAAATATTGCTTTGACCTCTCAACCACCAATCGGGCCACGTGACAATAGAAAAACCATTGTCCAGCGTTTCTCGGGCTTGATGAGTTAATCCTTACTATATTATTATATAAATGCGAAAGTGAGTTTGTTTGTTACGCTTTCACGTCGTAACTACTGAACTGATCACCATTAAATTGACATACAAGTACATAGGCTACCTTTCAGAAAAAGTACTTTTCTGAGATAAAAGGTAGCAAATGTCCTGATCTCGATGGAATGACGTTGACGCGAGCGAAGCGGCACAAGCTTATTTTTATTTTAAATAAGACTTATTTCGTAAATATTGCTTTTATTTGACATAAACAGGTGCTCAGCTTGCTGTGTATACACTCACCTGGAAGTATATGACGATGGCGAACACGAGCACGGTGGCGAGCAGGTTCATGAGGTTGGGCAGGCTCTGGCGGTAGAAGGCCTCCCGAAGCGCGCGCACCTTGTCGGGCCGCGTCGCCAACAGGTGGAACAGCGCGATCACGGCGCCCTCGAACTCCGTGCCGCGGCCTGCGAGAGAGATGGCTTCAGTATAAATAAATAAATATATACGGACAAATCACACAGATTGAGCTAGCCCCAAAGTAAGTTCGAGACTTGTGTTATGGGATACTAACTCAACGATACTATATTTTATAACAAAACATATATAGATACACATCCAAGACCCAGGCCAATCTGAAAAAGATCATTTTCCATCTTGACCTAGCCGGGGATCGAACCCGGGCACTTTCGTGTCGCAGGCTGGCGTGTTGACCGCTGCGCCACGGAGCTAGTCAAATACCAGTATCGGATACCGATTACAGATGCTGCCCAAGGACGGTTGGCAGCAAGCAAGCAGCAATCAAATTGCAGCATGATGCTGTTTAAAGTGCAAAATACACAGAAGCGACTTAAGATTTGAATACGAAGAGGATGTGGATCGAATTTGTTGTCCTTTCAAATCTTGTTCGTACAAAATGTATGAAAGAGATGCGTCGTACACAATGGATGTCTGGATGGATGAATCCAAATCTTACGTCGCTTGTGTATTTTGCGCTTAAGGCTTGAAACCTATACCAAAAGTACAGGTTCTGTACCGGTATTTAGAGGTTCTTTTCATTTCAATACCTGGGTACCTGTTCTAAATGAGTACCGGGATCATTTACTAGTACCGGGCGGATATGGAGCAATGTCGCCACTCGTCAACGCGCGCTGTTGCAAGTCGCCTTGCGCTTCGCGAGCGACGTCACTCAAACATCGTCATCAGGCCTTTTTAGTCTCCACTGCAGGAGCATGACCCTCTCTGTATTACCAGAGCCATACTTCACCAGAGCTAACAGAGGATTTGGCCTACACTCTCCTCGCTGGCCAGAAGGAATAATTAATTAATGACACAATTGCATGTTACAAGTCATTTCACTAAATCTTTCTCAATCTAAAATATTTGAATAGTAACGGTACTGATACTGGCGGAAAAATAATATCGGTACAGGTACGGGTACAACCTGTGCCGATACTATCTCTATATCTGACATTATACAAACATTTGCATATACTTGATCTATACCTAGGGTGGATTATAGGAGCTATAATATCTGTCGAACATTATCCTGCATTTGGCAAAGATAGATTTATGATGATTTTCATGGAAATGTTATATTGAAATCCACAAGTTATTTATTATGGTTCTTTCATTAAGTGCCTCAAATACTATCTCATCTCATACTTTGTATCAAGCTCGGGAATCAATACCCTATTAAACAAGAAAGACAATTTAAAGACGGATGCTCTGGATGCAAAGTAAATTGAAGTATGGGGATATGCCTCACACACACTTAAACAAATACTGGGATGAATAAGAATTTTCTACATAGCATGTTTACCTAACACAAATTAATTCAATACCTTCAATAAATGATTTTGACACATAAAAATCGAAATAAAATTCAATAATTTTATAAATATTTTCATAAAGAAATAATAATAATTACCAGAGTTGACAGTAGCCGGTGAGAACGCCTTCCAGACGATGGTTTCACAGATGTTGGTGGCAATGAACAGAGAAATACCGGAGCCGAGACCATATCCTGAAAAACGGGGAAGAAAAGATTTACAACACTGATAGACGAAAATTCCATACAGGCAGGCCTGTCTCACTGCCCGTGTCGGTATCGAAAACATACCTACGCGATGTGTGTTCCATGGACACATGGGTCAATTGAACACATTTAGCTAAGTCTCAGGAGTTCAATATCTTATAGTTTCTTTATATAAAACACTAGCTGTTACCCGCTACTGCGTCCGCGGCAATTTCTGTTATTATGATTACTCGTAATTAGTTTTTTATTAGTATAGATGAATAATTTTCCCCCGTTTTCAAAACATTTTTTATTGATGTTTCGCTCCTATTGGTCACAGCGTATAGGTTTATAGCCTAAAGCCTTCCTCAATAAATGGACTGTCTAACACAAAAATAATTTTCCAATTTGAACCAGTAGTTCCTGAGTTTAGCGTACGTACCTATATGTAACCTTTATAATATTAGTATAGATTAAGTCGTTTACGTATGCATCTCAAGAAATTTATATTGTTTTTTTTAATAATTATGTAGTAATATACTAGTGTTTATCTGGATTTACATATTATATTTATTTAAAGCTGTAAAACTAAATATAATACAATAAAAGACCAGAACATAATCAAAGTAAAGTCAAAAAGAAAGTGTTAAAAGAAAATGTTGATCAGATAATGTATTTAAGTCTACTAATGAGATGTGGTACCCAAGTTGCATTGAGCATATACCTGTATAATAAAAAAATATTTTATAGCCCTAAGTGGGGGGACACCAGAAGTATACAAATCCATACTAAAAATATAAATGCGAAAGTATTTTTACGAAGGCTTCAGGCTTCAGTAGTAAGTTTGTTTGTGTGTCCACTTTCACACCATAATTACTGAACTGATCATAATGAAATTTTGTTTGGGGTATGGAGAAGGGAAGGGTATATTTTGTTCCAGGAAAAAAGTACTGTTCCCGAGGGATCGACATTGACGCCAGTGGAGCCGCAGGCTAAAGCTAATTGAAAATAAATAAAACTTACCTTTTTGCAGAAGTTCGTCGAGCAGCAACACAATGAGACCGGCGACAAACAGCTGAATGATGATGAGCAGGCACACTCCAGCTCCAATCTCACTAGGTTCGCCGTACATTCCAGTCATTACATACACGATAGCCTGGCCCACCGTGATTACCATACCGAATACTGAAAGTCGAAAATTTAATATATTTTAAAATTCTTACTACAAACATTGTCTTAAGCAATTTATGATGTCCAATTTTAAGGGTGTTTCAACCTCTTTTTATTTATGCATTATTTTTCCTATACTCACTAAAGAAAAAATAAGAAACAGGCAGTTTGTAAATGACCTTACACGCTTATAATTATTTACAAGTGTAAAAAGATTGACAGTGTTGCTAAAACTAGCATTTCATAGTCTGCTCAAAACAAGAAAGCCACTCTTGGAAGGTTGGAATCAGGCAGACAGCATACTGAAAAGACTTTGCCAAATGGTTATTTGTTCATGGGGTTACATGAATATTCATAATAGTGGACCTTATGCACCACAATTGAAATGCAACCGGGAAAACACTCCGATGTGATCAAAAGAACACCATATTTATAAGAACTTACTATACTAGACATTAGTAGTGAAAGTAGTTACATTTATTTTATTACATATCATATACAGAAATTGGCAAAATGCCTGACTTAACACGAACTGGCAAAGTGCCTTCTAGTAATGATCAAGGACGCCCATTCAAAAATATTTTGTTATCACACCTTGCAGAATGTTTTATGAAATATATTTTGTGATGAAATGTTCAAACGCCTATTGCAAATATAACCCATGGCTATATAAATAAATAATAAATAAATATATACGGACAAATCACACAGATTGAGCCAGCCCCAAAGTAAGTTCGAGACTTGTGTTATGGGATACTAACTCAACGATACTATATTTTATAACAAATACATATATAGATAAACATCCAAGACCCAGGCCAATCTGGAAAAGATCATTTTTCATCTTGACCTGGCTGGGGATCGAACCCGGGCACTCTCGTGTCGCAGGCTAGCGTGTTAACCGCTTCGCCATGGAGCTGTCAAAATGTGCATGACAATAGGTTTTCTAATGTAGTATTTCAGTGCAAAAAAACACTGTGATCTTCTGGTGTTACTGCCATATTTTATAAGGCTGTAGAAGCAGATCCCTCTTTGAATTAAGATAACTTCTTAATCTATAATGATATCACATTGATGTCAAAACTACAAACATAAATATATTACCTGTTATCTCAAAAAAAATAACATTGTAATAAATAACATATATCTTACATTTTTGAGCTCCATTGAACAAAGCTCTGTCCTTTGGAGTGTCACCAACTTCAATGATTTTTGCACCCGCTAACAGTTGCATGATCAGGCCAGATGTGACGATTGGGGAGATACCGAGTTCCATAAGTGTTCCTCTGTTGGAGGCAAGGATCACACGGATCCAGTAGAAGGGATCCGCACTGTCCGAGGACATTATACCGAATAAGGGGATCTGAAAGGTTATAGACCGAGTAAGCAATGCTTCATATTTTTTAAGAAGACTTGATAGTAATCTTGGTGTTATTAAAAGGTTTCACAGTGAATTTTGTTGTTATTTACAATAATTTTATATAATTGGAATATGATCATTTGTAAATTATGCTTTGTACAGATAGTGTACTTATGAAAGTAAAGACTGCAGTAAAGACTAAAAGTAAAAGTCTTCTGCTTACACACAATTGGCATAGACAAGAGATTAACTTGTGGAAAATTGCCCACAACATCAGGTGAACCATGAAAAACTATTGTTTCAGTGAAAAAATCTACAAGTTCAAAATAGAACAAATCCAACAAATTTGTAAACAGCATAATTAAAATCTTAGGAAAAAATGTTAATGAGGAGTAATTACAACAATATACAGATAATCATAATGAGCCAAGCATAGCATATGGGTGCTATATAAAATTTAGTGTATGTGGCAAAAATCACTCACCTGACAACATACTAAGAAAATAAATAGAGTTATTGCTGTCCATAATACTTTCTCCCGGAATTGGATCTAAAAAGTAAAGGTTTATGTTAGAAATAGGTCACAAAGTCAAATATTCTAATGTACAGTTAGGCATTCCAAATCTTTTTTTTTGGTGGGGTTATGTTACTTTCACTGAACAACTATACATGGAAAATGTATCAAAACTGACTCCAGAAGCTTAAATATTGCATTATTTGTATTGTTTACTTAGGTATATGTGTCTCACAGTGGAAATATTGTACAAAATTGGTGACTTACCTTTCTCTCAGGTTTTGCTATCTCCGGCAATATACTGCAAAACGGCTTTATAACTTCGAGGAATTTGACTGCAAACACGAAAAATACAACGTTAAATTACACCTTTAACACATAACATCGGATTTGGAAACGAGAAACACAAAAAATATAACAAATACGTGTCGTCGGGATTATCACTTTTTATAGATTTAATTACGAAGGATACTCACTTCCCATTTTGAATTATTGCGATTTAACTATCCTAACTAAATTATCAACTGTTCAATTCGACTAAAACCATTCAACTTTTGTTCATTAGTAACACTCCAATAGGACTTTTGGCGAGAAAGAGCCTGCGCAACGCCGCCAACGAGCTGTCTGCTAATGACACGTCCACAACGTCATGTCACGTGACCTGTGATGTTGGCGTTTGTAGTGTTGCCCTTGCTTGAAAAATAGATTAGTATGGCGAATATTTTTGTGGACTATGCATGTGATACTCGAGCAAATCGCTCGAACTTACCCTTTAAAATATTTATTTTTCAAAACCTCAAATGCTTATAAAAATGTTTTTATTTCTTATATTGCGGCTTACTTACAACCTTACAGCTTCGCGCGCGTTACCTCCTCAACTCACCTCACTTTTGTATTTATATAATCTGAGTCTGAGATGGATTTTCAAACGCGTAAATACTCAATAAACTTTCGCTGTTTTTTGCCGAGTATCATAAACCACAGTTATCATAAAACAATTCCTACAGATATATGATACGGAAGCAGATGCAACAAATGAGATTTATGGCGTATCAGAATTTCAAAATCAAAAATTAATATTATTGGTACGACGGCAAACGAAACGACGGGCCACCTGATAGAAAGTGATCACCGTCGCCCATGGACGTCAGCAACGCCAGAGGAGAGGAGTGAACATTATATAATTACATCAACGTACATACATGAGACCCGTTGTTATGTTACATATTTTAATAATGTCTCTAACTCACGTTAGTTTTTATAAAAAAAAATACATCAACATATTTGTGTAGTTTTTCTTTATGCGCTGTCGTGTGGGTGTTGTAGGTGCTAATTGGTGTTATTGATTGTTGGTGGCCTAAATATACAATTCAGCACTGGCACCGAGTACCTAATTGGGTAAATAAAAACAGCTGAAGCCTTTGTATTTACCATTGCGGTGCGACCACTGCATCCGTCCGAGTAAGACAAGCCTATATACGTAAAAGAGAAAGTAGCAAGGGTTTCTCTTTTATATATAAAGGTCTATCTCGGATAAAGTGTGGAGGCCGCATCTCGATATTTAAAATCATGCAGGTAGGCAAGGCATCATGCAGGTAGTTAAGAAATACTTGAATTGGCTATATAATAAGTAGGTAGGCTCTTCCTAGGTAAAATTAGAGCGGTCATACTTAGCAGTTTGCCGAGTAGGTCTAAAAAATATATATTTGGCTCAGAACTCAGAACAATTATTGTTCTGGGAGTTCTTGGCGGGAATTTCGACGGAGAGCACGGCTTGTGTTTTGGATTGTTTTGTAAATTGTTTCTAGTGGACTTTATAATGTGAAATCGGTGTAATTTGGTGTTATAAATGCCCATGTTTATGAACAATGTGTGGAATAACCGAAATAAACTGTCACAGTGCGGCTGTAGTGAGATTTACTTAGCGGGCTGGTGGACCGCCTCGCCTCGTTGCGTCTGTGATCAAGCTAGTGGATTCGTGGGAATTATCGCCAGGGGCTCCGTAGAGTCAATGAAATGAACTACACCATCGTTTCATTGATAACAAGACTTAGAAAAAAAGCGCGGGAAAACTCATTTATACTTGATACTGGCTAAATACGTAACGCGTGAAAGCCATACATAAAAAAAAAAAAAAAAAAAAACAAATCAAATGTCACTGTCAGTCTCAGAACAATAACTAAAGCATAGAAACCGTGTTAAAATAACAACAAAATACAATATTCTACACTGTTTTTACTTATGGCATTGTTAAAGCATCAGAAAGAGATGCATATACAATGCCATTTGCGTAAATGTGCAGGTTGTCCTGGGGTACTGATGCTCAGAACAATAACTAAAGCATAGAAACCGTGTTAAAATAACAACAAAATACAATATTCTACACTGTTTTTACTTATGGCATTGTTAAAGCATCAGAAAGAGATGCATATACAATGCCATTTGCGTAAATGTGCAGGTTGTCCTGGGGTACTGATGTGATCAGGGTTGTACTATATCGATGAAATATATTTATCGACTAAATGTTTCGTCCTAAGAAAGTCATAAATGTACTCTACTCTGATTGTATCGATTCGTTAAATGAGTACGATTCATAAAAAATAAACAACTAGTTGCACTCCAGGAGTGCCGGCAGAAGTGAAAACTCGCCTTTGCGGCATACTCAGGTCCGTGTCCTTCTTACGAATTTTCGATCAATTCACGTGTCCTGACGCGAGTTTTCTATTTTACCCATCCCAAAAAGTGCACAAAGCCGCTAAAGAGGCTTTTACTTTAAAAGTTACGTCAAGATACACCTAAATAACTCCTAATCGCATGGCGTCGCTTGGCTTCATCTGATAAA
The DNA here is from genome assembly GCA_947532085.1 of Elegia similella. Taxonomy (NCBI): domain Eukaryota; kingdom Metazoa; phylum Arthropoda; class Insecta; order Lepidoptera; family Pyralidae; genus Elegia; species Elegia similella. The sequence continues at coordinate 25,258,698 of OX383930.1, forward strand.
TAGGTAAAAAAAAAATCCATACATTACCCACCGCGCGTCTACTGTCTACTGCTGGTCATTAGGCCTTACCCAGTATTGGTCGAACGGCAGAATACCTAATATGATGTCAATCATATTTTCGATTATTTCGAAATTCAAACAGTGCCTACTTACCTACCTTACCTTTGAATGCGCAAAAAACCCAATGCATTCGATTTACATTCCCCAATGTGAGGCAGTCCAACGTTGACATACTAGTTGGAAGGTAAAATAGACTTTGTAAATGATACCACCTTCTTAGGAATCACAATAGACTCTAAATTGCAATGGGGCGCTCATGTATCAAAAGGTAATATAAGGTCAGATATATTTTTCACTTAATCAATGGGCCATTCAGCATATTCCAAAACCATCTAAAGCTTTTCCCAGCTAGCTTTGAGGAACAAACAGTAAAGGAAACATAATCAGGTAGGTAAAGAGAAACACATAATTCGAAGTGATATTTTTTATTTTATAAAACTTTTACACTAGGGTAAAAAAGTGCCAGTGTGTTATTTGTGAAAAATTCACAGTGTTGGTAATAGAAAAACAAGAGGTGAAGAAAAACAAGAGATTACTTTACCCACTTTCATTACTGTCCAAAATAAAATGTTTTTCATAATTTTAAATATAAATAATAAAACAGTTTCCGTAAACTTTCTTATTACCATTGATTTATAATTCGGCAAATATAAATGTAGGTAAAGCATCGTTTTCAATCGCTTCCATTTAATTTTATATTCGAAATTAATGTATCGGCACGGCAGTAAAATATTTTGAACAAATTCGAGTATGTATGACATTTTATGTCCAATATGTCGCTTGAAAGTTCCTCGGATCCACACCTTTTTATCCTTTTACTTCAGGGAGCTGCAATAAAATTTCAACAATAATTTTCTTCATATTAGTAAAAATCGATTCTTTTTAGGGTTCCGTACCCAAAGGATAAAAACAGGACCCTACTAATATGACTCCGATATCCATCTGTCTGTCACCAGGCTGTATCTCATGAACCGTGATAGTGAGACAGTTGAAATATTACAAACAAAAATTTCGGGCGTTTTTATAGCTTACGCCCACGGCTCCGCTCGCGTTAATGTCTATCCCCGATAACAGTACCTTATTCTGAGATGTAATTTATGTCTATCTCCAGAGATCGTGCAATGGTGATGATGATGATGCAAAATTTCATGATGATCGGTTCAGAAGTTACGGCGTGGAAGCGTAACAAACAAACTCACTTTCACATTTATAATATTTTATGTAAGGATGGTACGGAACCCTTCGTGCGCGAGTCCGACTCACACTTTGCTGGTTGTTTAATTACCACGATGGTTCAATTTGTTACATTACTATTGCATGGCTCAACACTAACAAAAATATCCCTGATAGCAAGACCGTCATAAAAAATATCGATATACTCGTAGATACGTGATTTTACCACATCACTAGCAAAAAAAACTAACCTAATTTGAAATAAGGAAAAAACGATAATTTTAAGCAAAATACCTATAAAAGTTGTCATTTATACAATACGTTATATAATTGACAATATTATTGTTGTATTTTGAGGTATTTTGGGTTTTAATTATGCACTTTTAACTGAAAAACTTACCGAAGAAAATTATGTTTTACAGAATTTATTTCTGTTCGTCCTGAATGGGATTTACATCGCTCCATTGCACAAGACATTGTTTAGTATAATGGTCATTTGATAACGCACCAACCCAACACCGGTTAATACTTTTTTCCGTGAGAATTTTAGCACAATCCTATATTTAATTTGCAGACATCACAATTCCGCCGCAATGTTTTTGTCGATATATAACCCGATCAAATCGGCAAGATGCTAATATTACAGACGTTGAACTGTAATAAGTTATTTTGAATTTAGTCGGATTTAATTGGAGTCCAATGGAGTCCATTGACATTTCAAGTCGGGACAACCATGAAAATAATAGAAACTGACTGAAGTTTTTGTCTCATTCTGTCATAAGCGAAAGCTCATAAGAAAAATACAGTGTCAACTATCTGTTTTCAGTTTCTATTTTTATGCGGCTTCTATGTATATTATTCTTCTGAGCTGTCAGTTAAGGAGTATTTTTTTTTTTTTCTTTTATTTATGGCTTTCACGCGTTACGTATTTAGCCAGTATCAAGTATAAATGAGTTTTCCCGCGCGTTTTCTAAGTCTCGTTATCAATGAAACGATGGTGTAGGTCATTTCATTGATTCTACGGAGCCCCTGGCGACAATTCCCACGAATCCACTGGCTTCATCACAGACGACGCAACGAGACAAGGCGGTCCACCAGCCCGTTAACTAAATCTCACTACAGCCGCACTGTGACAGTTTATTTCGGTTATTCCACACATTGTTCATAAACATGGGCATTTATAACACCAAATTACACCAATTTTACATTATAAAGACCACTAGAAACAATTTACAAAACAATCCAAAACACAAGCCGTGCTCTCCGCCGAAATTCCCGCCAAGAACTCCCGTTAAGGAGTATTTATGTTCCTTGCTGTCAGTTATGTCATTTGTGGCGAGGTTGAGCATGTGCGTTTTTATTTTGTAAATAAATGCAAATTCTCAAGAATATCCTCGATTTATATACCCATCATGCAGCAAGCTCATCGTCCTGGCCAGCTGAAACAGAGCAACAAGGCTCATAAATCTCGCCATCGTTCTAAGCGCGGAATTGCGGCGGCAGTAAAAGGTTAGATTGTGACTAAAATCATTGTTGGGTTTAGAATTAATTTTGTGTTGCTTTAATGTTCTATTTGTACAGGAAAGGTAAATGTGAAGGAATTTGTTCGTCGTAACCGTCACGTGCTGAAGAAAGATGAGCGTCGACACCAGGCGCTGCAGCTTCGAAAAAACAAACGGGAGGAGGTTTTGGCCAAGAAACGCGCCCTCGGCGGCAGTCGGTACCCCCCGTTCCTGGTGTGCGTGGTCCCTTTGAATGCTCAACTGGACGTGCAGTCAGCTCTGGTGATTTTGAAGACGTGTTCTGAAGGTGCTGTGGTTACACAATCTGATAATGGAATTCTGCATATTGGGTGAGTTTTAATGAATAAGGAATATTAGGTTTGTGTCATGCTTTTATTTATTAACTAGCTTTCGCCCGCGGCTTCGCCCGCGTCAATGTCGATCCCTCGGGAACAGTACTTTTTCCCGGGATAAAAGGTAGCCTATGTCCTTCTCCGCCTTCCAGAGAACTTGTATGCAAAATTTCATGATGATCGGTTCAGTAGTTACGGCGTGAAAGCGTAACAAACAAACTAATAAACAAACTCACTTTCGCATTTATAATATTAGTAAGGATGAATTCTACTAGAAAAGTTTTGTAGGTTCAGATTGGAAGAGTTCATCATCAAATCAGCTCTTATGACTCCATAATGCATTGTTATCCAATTAACATAGACAAAAATCAAAAATCCTGCTCCATCTTTGGGGTGACATTAAACAATATTTAGTGCTTAGATTAAACCTGAAAAAGATAAATTAAAAGTTTTACAAGTATTAGGTATCTTAAGAGTCGGCAACACATCAGCACCTTCTCAAGTGTTGCAGATGTCCATGGCGACAGTGACCACTTTCAATCAGGTGGTTCGTCTGCCCGTTTGATGTCAAAATACATAAAAAACAAATACATTGTAAGTTAAATAAAAGCTCATAAAATCTGTCATACTAGTTGTAGTGGCTTGCTACACATAATAGGCTACACTCATTTTACATTCAAACATATAGAATGGAATAAATGCACTCACTGGCACCTTGTGAAATGCTAGCCCCAGATGGAGTAACCTTATGGATCACTAGGAGTCTATCTTGAAGCACAATGTTCAGAATCTGATTGAGCTTCACAGAGTTGGCATACTTGGAAAAGTTTATCATTAACAATGTCACATCGGCCATAGAGCTTGGCAAGCAATCTTCTTGTTCGTGATATAAGGTAACCTGGGTGCATCTTGGCATGGCAATTATCTCAAAGAATCACCTAGAAAGCCATGCTGTGGAGAACAAGGTTGGATTACCCAACCACATATTATCATCCCTCTTTCCCATGGGGGTAGGCAGAGACCATGGATCTTCACTTGCTACGATCCTTACTATACTCTTCTACTTCATCTACTTCCATCAATCTTTTTTTTTTTTTTTTTTATTTATGGCTTTCACGCGTTACGTATTTAGCCAGTATCAAGTATAAATGAGTTTTCCCGCGCTTTTTTCTAAGTCTTGTTATCAATGAAACGATGGTGTAGTTCATTTCATTGACTCTACGGAGCCCCTGGCGACAATTCCCACGAATCCACTGGCTTGATCACAGACGATCACAGACGAGGCGAGGCGGTCCACCAGCCCGCTAAGTAAATCTCACTACAGCCGCACTGTGACAGTTTATTTCGGTTATTCCACACATTGTTCATAAACATGGGCATTTATAACACCAAATTACACCGATTTCACATTATAAAGTCCACTAGAAACAATTTACAAAACAATCCAAAACACAAGCCGTGCTCTCCGTCAAAATTCCCGCCAAGAACTCCCATCAATCTTTTATTGGTCTATAATATTTTTTTTTTTTTATCTAACCTATATTGTCCCACTGCTGGGCAAAGGTCTATTCATTTAATAATAATAATTTTTAATACAGTATTTTTATTTTGAATTATTGCAGTTTACCAAACTTCAAGCAGCGCTTCTCATTCATCTGCCCTGAAGTAGACAATGAATTTGCTTTACTGGATGCTCTCAAAATTGCTGACACTGTCCTCTATGTCAGTTCAGCCCTTGACGATCCTGTTGATGAATGGGGGGAGAAGGTTCTAGCCCTCTCAATGGCCCAGGGCATGCCAACACCAGTTGTAGTAGCCATGGACATAGAAGGCGTACATCCTAAAAAAAGAACATCTGAAAAACAAAATGTCCAAAAGTTGATTTCTAAATGGCTGCCAGAAGAAAAGATCATGCAATTAGACAAAAGTTCAGATGGCTTGAATGTGTTACGTAGAATTGGTAATCAAAAACGTAACATTCTCCATCATAGAGAAAAGAGACCATATCTTTTAGCTGAGGAGGTCGAGTATGTTACTGATACCGAGGGTGAAAGTGGGACATTGAAAATCAGTGGTTATTTACGAGGTATGCCACTGAATGTAAATGGTTTGGTTCATATTGCTGGATTGGGAGACTTCCAGATGTCCAGGATTGATGGTCTTGAGGACCCTCATCCGTTGAACTTGGGAAAAGAAAATATGCGTTCTGGGACTGATGCCATGGATGCGGAAGTGACAAAGGTGTCTGTGCTGCAAATAGCAGATCCAGCTAAGCAAGAAAGTTTGGCTTCTGAAAATATCCCTGATCCTATGGATGCTGAGCAAACATGGCCCACTGAGGAAGAAATAGAACAGGCTAACCTTGAGGTAACTTATTTCAATAGTAGCAAATTTGATAGAAAATATATGTTCACATACAACATAATGAAAAATTTGTTTTAATCCTTACTTGTAATATTATAAATGCGAAAGTGAGTTTTTTTGTTTATTTGTTTGTTTGTTACGCTTTCACGCCGTAACTACTGAACCGATCATCATGAAATTTTGCATACAAGTTCTCTGGAGTACGGAGAAGGACATAGGCTACCTTTTATCCCGGGAAAAAGTACTATTCCCGAGGGATCGACATTCACGCGGGCGGAGCCGCAGGCGAAAGCTAGTACTTCATAAAAAAAAGATTAAGGTAACAAAGTTGTAAGTGAGTTAGTTAAAAGAGGTCTCAAAGCTTTTTGACTAAATTAGTTACCAAAAAGGGCAAGAAAAGGTGTATGATTGTCATGTAAAGTGTGCATGGTCTATTGACCATGGCACCTACTCGAAATGATGATGATTATGATGAATGTTTCAGACCAAGAAAAAGAAGATGAAAGTCAAAGTCCCTAAAGGTTGGTCTGACTACCAAGCTGCTTGGATCGTCGAATCCGACGCCGAGGGCGATGCCTCCGAAGGCGGCAGTGACGACGAGGAAGAGAATGAGGACTTCATGTCTTGTGAGGAAGATAATTCAGATGTAGAGGACGCTGAAGATGACAATGACTTTGAATCTGTAACAGAGTCTGAAGTGGGGGTCAGTGATGAGAAGTATGATGCGACGATCGATGTGCAGGAAGAGCAGGAAATGTTGCAGAAGCTGGCTGCGGCAAAGGAAGACCAGCAATTCCCTGATGAGGTCAGTTACATTAATGTTGAATTCAGAATCTATTTGAAGATCCTTCTTGATTCTTTTTATTGTAAGATGTGAGTAGATCGCCGCGTTGCTCTTTTCGTGGCGATGAAGCATCAACAACAATGGTTAAGACGGGCTTGGGCGCTGATATCTACTTATGAGATTTATTATTAGCCTTATTTTCAGACTTCCTTTGTTGTCATATTTCCATTATTTGTGTCTTGCTTTTTGTCTGTAAGTCTGATTGCCCTTCAGCAAAGGCATCCTCAAGCCTCTTCCACTCGTTCCTGTCGCAAGCGATTCTGTGCCAAGCCTTTCCTCCCAGGAAAGGCTACTTATGAGATATTTTAGGATATCTTTCTTTAGGATACATGTCTTTTAACGTAATAAAATAAGTCTCAAGTGTGTTAAGTAAGGGGTGGAGTGGAGTTACACAAACTACTATTGCAGGTGCAGAATTTGCATCTTACATCAGAATCTGTGGGAGACCATTATCTATATCTATACATATAATAAAACAGTAAAATTATTTTGTCTGTACATTTCGAATTTTTGACTGAAATGGATAGAGGGACACTTAAAAAGAATAATAGAAAGCAAAAAAATTTTTTTGGAATTTCTTGTTTGTCTGTCTGTCTGTCTGTCTTTCACCAATTGCTTTGTTTTAACTCAGTTTAACATTTAAAGTTTGTTTCATCAAAATCGGTTCATTAAAAAAAAAGTTATCGTCATTTGAATTAACTCAAGGCATGAGTTTGTCTGCAAACATAGCAAAAATAAAATAAAATAATAAGTGACATAAGAAAATTAAAATCCAAAGTCAATTCATCATCATTATACGACAGCATTATACCTATCCATACTATCCATAGTAATCCATACTAAAAAGACAGGAGTAGCTGACTGACTGACTGACATATCAACGCAGGGCCGAAACTATAAGGGTTAGGAACATGAAATTTTGCACAGGGGTTCCTTTTATAACGTAGGGGAGCACTAAGAAAGGATTTTTGGAAATTCATCTCCTTAGGGGGAAAAACGGGTTGCAAAGTTAGTATGAAACTTTGTTGTTTTTGAAGTTATTCGAATGAAATTCAGCATGAAGGTTCTTTACTGAAAGGTATGAAACACGAGTAAAATATTTTACTCAAAAATCATCCCTTAAGGGGGTAAAATAGGGGTGCAAAGTAAGCATGAAACATTGCCATTTTTGAAGTTAGTCGAATGAAATTCAGCATGAAGGTTCTTTACTAAAAGGCATGAAACACGAGTAAATTATTTTTCTCAAAAATCATCCCTTAAGGGGATATAACGGGGATGCAAAGTTAGTATGAAACTTTCCGTTTTTGAAGTTATTCAATTAAAATTCAATATTAAGGTGTTTCATTGAAAGTCATAAACTAATGTATTCCGGGTAATTCTACTGTTCCTGAGAAATCGACAGCGACAGCGACGGCGGGCCAAAGGCAAACCTGACTTATATATTAACGCACAGCCGAAACTACTGTCCTCAGAAACTTGAAATTTGGCACAGGGGTTCCTTTTATAACGTAGGGGAGCACTAAGAAAGGATTTTTGGAAATTCATCTCCTTAGGGGGAAAAACGGGTTGCAAAGTTAGTATGAAACTTTGTTGTTTTTGAAGTTATTCGAATGAAATTCAGCATGAAGGTTCTTTACTGAAAGGTATGAAACACGAGTAAAATATTTTACTCAAAAATCATCCCTTAAGGGGATATAACGGGGATGCAAAGTTAGTATGAAACTTTCCGTTTTTGAAGTTATTCAATTAAAATTCAATATTAAGGTGTTTCATTGAAAGTCATAAACTAATGTATTCCGGGTAATTCTACTGTTCCTGAGAAATCGACAGCGACAGCGACGGCGGGCCAAAGGCAAACCTGACTTATATATTAACGCACAGCCGAAACTACTGTCCTCAGAAACTTGAAATTTGGCACAGGGATTCCTTTTATAACGTAGGGGAGCACTAAGAAAGGATTTTTGGAAATTCATCTCCTTAGGGGGAAAAACGGGTTGCAAAGTTAGTATGAAACTTTGTTGTTTTTGAAGTTATTCGAATGAAATTCAGCATGAAGGTTCTTTACTGAAAGGTATGAAACACGAGTAAAATATTTTACTCAAAAATCATCCCTTAAGGGGGTAAAATAGGGGTGCAAAGTAAGCATGAAACATTGCCATTTTTGAAGTTAGTCGAATGAAATTCAGCATGAAGGTTCTTTACTAAAAGGCATGAAACACGAGTAAAATATTTTTCTCAAAAATCATCCCTTAAGGGGATATAACGGGGATGCAAAGTTAGTATGAAACTTTCCGTTTTTGAAGTTATTCAATTAAAATTCAATATTAAGGTGTTTCATTGAAAGTCATAAACTAATGTATTCCGGGTAATTCTACTGTTCCTGAGAAATGGACAGCGACAGCGACGGCGGGCCAAAGGCAAACCTGACTTATATATTAACGCACAGCCGAAACTACTGTCCTCAGAAACTTGAAATTTGGCACAGGGATTCTTTTTATGATGTAAATGAGCACTAAGAAAGGATTTTTAGAAAATCAAAGGGGTTGAGTTTTATGGAATTTTCTCATTTCTGGAGTTAGAAGTTTGAAAGTAGGTACGCAAGTTCTCAATTATAATTAAAAAAGATCTGTTAAGGTGAACCAGACAACATTCTCCCTTGAAGGGGTAAATAGGGGGTAAAGTTTGTATGGAATTCTTCCATTTCTAGACTTAGAGGTATGAAAATAAGTATATACGTTCTAGGTTACAATTAAAAAAGATCTGTGTAGGTGAAATGTACAAAATTTCCCCCTTAAGGGATAAAGGGGGGGGGGGGGTGGCGGTATTGTATGGAAATTTTCTCATTTCTGGACATATAAAAATAAGTATATATGTTTACATTACAATTAAAAAGATCTGTGTAGTTAAAATGGTCGAAATTTCCCCTTGATGGGGTAGAATAGGTGGGGTAAAGTTTGTATGGATACAGCTAGTTAAAACATAGTTCCCACTGTTCAAAATACTTTTTTTTTCCCTACCAGGTGGACACCCCTCAAGACATGCCAGCCAGGGAGCGCTTCATGCGGTACCGCGGGCTGGAGTCCTTCAGGACATCGGCGTGGGACCCCAAGGAGAACCTGCCGGCTGACTTCGCGCGCATCTTCCAGTTCGAGAACTACGAGCGTACCAGGAGAAGGATATTCAAGGAGAATGAAGACAGTCTTGTCAATATGGTAGGGAGTTCCATTGAATCCGGATTAGAGATGAAAATCATCTGATGATTGATAAATGATTATAATTTTTCGACAAGAACTTGACAAGTTTCTCATATCATAGTATAATTTTACATATTGTTTTAATTGTTTTCGGCGGAGTTTCTGCTGTTACAAGTAAAACCTTAAGCGCCTATTAAACCATCCTGAATTTAGGATCCGATGAGAGGGACGCCGCTATACGTTAGAAACGATGCGAGAAACGATGCGACATATCTCCAATCGTATCGCACGTATAGCGGCGTCCCTCTCATCGGATCCTATTCAGGATGGTATAATACCCCCTTTAGAATTTCGGTCGCGCCACATGTTTGTTAGTGGATCAGTCTCTCAGGGGGAGAAGATAAACTATAAACATATAACTAAATTCATAAAATTTACATAAATTGAATATGACAAGAACGAGGATGCAACTGGGAACACACTCTTGTGAGAGTGGGAAGAGAGATGTTGTTGTCTTGTTGTGAGATGTTGCCTGGTTTAAACTTAGTGCTTTGAAAATAAGTCTGTTGTCATAAGTCTAGTGTAAAAGTAAACTTTACTTTTGATAGGTGTCCCTTAACTGCCTAGAGTTTTAACCAACATTGTGTATTTATGTGACATTTTAGAGTTGCATGGTTTTTATGTACAATATGTGTACTAAATTTCATAAGGGTATGTATATTTGTCACGGATATCTGAGAAATGAGTCTGATTGTAAAAAAATCTTTATAGTTGAGCTAAGTATAGTCAAATTTAGGACACAGCGCAAGCTTTATCAAAATCTGTGTAGTTTTTGAGATACACTTCAGTATGTATATAGAACAGATCAAACAGATTGAGTTACTCCCACAGTAAGTTCTGAACTCGTGTCGTGGGAGACTAACTAAACGATACTATATTTTATACTAGATACATAATTATACAGATATACATCCACAGTCCAGATCAATCTAAAAAAGATCTTTTTCCATATTGACCTGATCGATCAAACCTAGGACAACACTGAGATTCAAAGGTACTTGACCACTGAGTTACAGAGGTAGTCAAATAAATTTGTTACATACATAGTATCACGTCATTTTCCCTTGCGGGACAGACAGAGTCTTGGTCTATAAGACTTAATGGCCACATTTACATGTTGGAGGGTGTGTAGATAGAAAACTGAATCAAAATAGTGATAAGTTGCTAGTCGCATTGCCTATTGACATGATTACGTAGATTTTCGCCCATTCCGTCGATCGGCTTTTACGTACTGCGCGGGAAGAGAAGCAGCTGGCACGTTCTACGTTTTTTCTTTTCTTCCAGACCAGCATGGACGAGAGTAAGTTGGTTAATTATTTAAATTACTCCTTTCAGTATGGATTCTACATAACAATCCATGTGAAAGACGTCCGCCAAGACCTGTGGAACACCATCCACGCCTCCAACAAGAATGCTCCCTTGGCCGTATTCGGGCTGCTGCCTCACGAACACAAGATGTCTCTCATGAACGTAGTGCTGAAGAGGACGGGCGCTAGTGACGAGCCGATAAAGAGCAAGGAGAGGCTGATCTTCCAAGTGGGGTATCGGCGGTTCATAGTGAATCCCATTTTCAGTCAGCATACGAATGGCAGTAAGCACAAGGTAAGGTCGAACGCAGGAAGTCGAAAAATGCCATAGTTAGCATTTTTCGACTTCCTGCGTCGGTAAATTACTTTTACCTATATAATATTAGGTCCTTACATAGAAATTGATGTTTTATATGGAAAAAGCAACACAATTATTTAACAGTTTTTGTTTTTAATCAATTACAGTATGTACCATAGTTATCTATACACTTTTGCCAGTTTTAAGCCAGTTCATTGATTTCTTTGCTGAAAAAAAATTAAGGATGGGAGCGAGAATCAAAATCTTTGAAAGCGTTTTGGCCTCATCCGAATTTTTTTAAACCAAAAGGTAAAGACGGAACCCATATTGGACCTCTTTGTTGTCCGTCTGTCTGTCTGACTGACGGTCTCTTTTTCTCAGGAACCATCCGCGCGTTCAAGCTGAAATTCATATAAAATACTCAGGTCTACTGTCCCTTGGATGGAGCTGTGAAAAAATCATACTTCTAAGCCAACACAATCAAAAGATACAGCCCTTCGTGCGCGAGTCCGACTCGCACTTGGCCGAATTAAGCAATTATCCAAATTCAGTATTTTCCAAGTTTTATTCAAAGCAAGTATGGTGGGTGACGAAAGACATTTCTATCCTAGTTCCTCCAGTTTCCCCACCATCTGTTGTGCAGTGTGTTGTCCTGAAGCAGCAGTGGGCTCTCTACTCCACTGGCCACAGTTGACCAATCTCGCTTGTTTCCCATCATGGTTTCCAATTGTTGGCAATAATCTGCCGTAATTGTCCATTGTTTAGCGTTGACTAAATGTAGATTGAATATTTGGTGTACTCACGTCTATTCTTTTTATATTTGCAGTATGAAAGATTCTTCCAGCCAGCATCGACGTGCGTCGCTTCGTTCTACGCTCCAATTCAATTTAGTCCTTCAACCGTGCTCTGCTTTAAGGTACGAATATATTTATATATACGAATTTTAAATATTTATGAATTTTTTTGAATATTTATATACGAATAATTTTATTGAAATAACAATAAAATTACTAGAGGCAACTAGAGTGACCAAAACAAGATAGTCTGTCAAAACCTACATTTATAATAAACTAGCTTTCGCCAGCGGCTCCGCCCGCGTCAATGTTGATCCCTCGGGAATAGTACTTTTTCCCGGTATAAAAGGTAGCCTATGTCCTTCTCTGTACTCCAAAGAACTTGTATGCAAAATTTAATCATGATTGGTTCAGTAGTTACGGCGTGAAAGCGTAACAAACAAACAAACAAACTCACTTTCGCATTTATAATATTAGTAAGGATAAGGATTCAATGGCGTTTATTACACCGATGACGGAACATCAAGCTGATGCGATCCCACGTACGGCAGAAAAAAACGTTAGTTGTTTCACTGATAGTTATCTTTTGTTTGTAAGTACAAGTTAAAGCTCTAGAACTTCTGTTCCCTATGTGTCTGGCGTAATAGTTGCGAATACACTCTGGCTTAAAATATAAGATATCAAGTGTCTCTGCAACAGTCTTTACAGCTAGATGCTTACATAATCAAAAACATTTTCATCTCATCTATTCCAAAAAACAAAGAATGGTTGCCCGAGAGCAGGGTCTAAAATACGTTTTTACTCGCTTCACCCAGGAGTCCGCTTTAGAATTCCCCGCTACATCCGGTATTCTATTCCAGACTCATTCGTTTCTCTCTGTTATGTTAGACCCATGCGTCACGACCTACTCTATTCTTCATGCAATTTCTATAGCTAGCTAGCTCCATCTGTGTGATTTGTCCGTATATATTTATTTATTGCTCCATTTTCCTTTTTACAGGAGAAAAGGAATACAAAATTGCAGCTGCTTGCATCAGGTGTATTGTTGTCATGCAACCCCGATAGGCTTATTGTCAAGAGAATCGTTTTATCTGGACATCCATTCAAGGTAATTAAATTTATTCATTTTGTCAACCAAAGAAAGTTTTGATTTCAGAACGAAAAGTGTTGACAGTGGCGGGTATACAAATTTGCCGCCCTTAGGATATTTATTTCACCATCATCATCAGGTCCTTTTTAGTCTCCACTACAGGAGCACGACCCTCTCTGTACTACTAAGGCCATACTTGACCAGAGCAGCCAGAGGACTTGGCCTACACTCTCCACGCTGGCCAGACGGGTTGGAGAGGTCTCTTAGATGTTTATAAGCGTTGTTTAGCTTGTATTTCCTAAGACGCCTTCTACGACATCCACGGGAAGACTTGGGAGTGGTCCTATTCTACTCTGCCGGATACCACACGGCTAGTTATTAGGATATTTATTTATTCATCATCATTTAAGCCGTTCGTTTCCCCTGCTTAAAAATGCTTCCGATGTGCAGCAGCGTTGGAAGCACAAGAAGCAAAAGACACTGCACTAGCCAACCCGCCAAGCATGGTGAGTATGGCAATATCCTCCCATGGAACGAAGTATCTTTGGGAGGCCTTTGTTCAGTAGTGGGCTTTTAACGGCTCTAATGATGATAAATATTTGGCCACGTAAGGACCGGCCTTACTAGGCCTCAGGTCATATACACCACTAAGTATAAATCAGAAATCAACAAAGTCAAAGTTACAAATAACGTTTTTTAGTTTTTTTTTTAATTTTAATTATTTACCATCTTTTTTTGTAATAACAGGTCCACAAGAAATCAGCTGTGATTCGTTTCATGTTCTTCAACAGAGAAGACGTAATATACTTCAAACCATGCAAACTTAGGACAAAATATGGCCGCACAGGACACATAAAGGAACCACTAGGTATGTATACCATTGCTGTAATCTATACTAATATTATAAAGCTGAAGTTGTTTGTTTGAACGCGCTAATCTCAGGAACTTCTGGTCCAAATTGGAAAATTCTTTTTGTGTTGGATAGTCCATTTATTGAGGAAGGCTTTAGGCTATAAAACATCACGCTGCGACCAATAGGAGCGAAGCATCAATAAAAAATGTTTTGAAAACGGGGGAAAAATATTCATAGTTGATGACATCCGACACGTGCGATGCATGGTCGGTTCAAGTTACCCAAAAAATGTGTATTATAGAATTATTCCTCTAAAAAATGTCCGCAACAGTATATGAAGAAATTGCCGCGGACGAAGTCGCGGGCAACAGCTAGTTTTTTATATTTATCAAACACATTCTAAGATGCGGTCGCCGATATTTTGACGTGATAACGTCTTGTAAATCGATTAACGCCGGCTGCACGCACGAAATAGCGCACGTTCCATGTACAACCGAGAGCGTGGAACAAGCGATAGAGAGGCACGATCGGCCTAAGCGTTCGGCTTGTGACGCATCTATCTCTTTTCCACCGTAATCACGTAAAAACCGACTTTATAGACTACTAATTTTATTTAAATGTTTTTATTTAGATTTTAGAGGTTTGAGAAGAAAAGAAACCAATACTGTTTAAAAGTTTCCTTCGGCCTTTTTCTTCTCTTTATTGGTCGGTTCCGAAGCGCTAGTAGTCTGTAGCTTTTGAATATTATTAATAATTAATAAAATAAATATTTCTCAGAAAATAACATAATTTTGTTTGTGATTGACGTGAAAAATTGTATGCAATGACCTATTTTCTGAATAAACGTTTTGATTTTGAGATATTAAGATCATAACCACTTTACAGGTACTCACGGCCACATGAAGTGCGTGTTCGACGCACAGCTGAAGTCACAGGACACAGTATTGCTGAACCTGTACAAGAGAATGTTCCCGAAATGGACGTACGAGAACTGTATAGTGACGGATAGGGACAAGAGCGTGGACACTATGGAATCTTAGTAATAAAATGTAAAATCAGATGGTCGTTTAATTTTTGACGTGTTAATGTCTTATAAATCGATGAACGCCGGCTGCACGAAAAAGTGTCACGTTCTGTGTACAAGCGAGAGGCACGATCGGCCTTAGCGTGCGGCTTGTGACGCATCTATCTCACTTCCACCGTTATCTCTTAAAATTATCGTCCGTGAACAGACTTTACAGAAACCAATCTTTTTCAATGGTAACTGATCGACAGTTTTGGGCCATTCATTATTTGTTTTTCGTGTAAGTGACCAACACTAGTGTCAGATTTTTCAGACTTTCTAAAGGCATCCAACTGCCATCAATGATGACAGCCGGCATCAATGGCTTAGCGAGCCTTCCGAATCATTGAGGGACCCGAGATATTTTTATGCCACTTGCGGTCACCCATCATAGTGGGGACTACGCACGGGGTTGCTTAACATACATAAGCGCTAATAATGCTCACGCCCAGAGGGTCATCGGGCTCCTCGAGCTAAAGACGATTAGGGGGCAAGGAGTTCGACCAAACCTAACCTTTTTACTTCATTCAAACACTATTGAATAAAAATGTTTTCAGCTAAGGTAAAAAAAGCAATGTAAATAAAAACACAAAATAATATTTCCACATGTTTATTGACACATGAAGCGCTGGGCTACGCACAGTGAACTTTAGGTCGGGTCACCCCATTCGCCAGCACTGGGGGCGATGCCAGTGGTAGGGTCGTAACATTATTTTCTGCCCCTGGAACACCCCCTGGGGGCGAATGCGAGTGACCCTTTAGAACAGCAATCTCCGACACTAGCCTAACATTATAATAATCTCTGGAGGCAGTGACAGTGCCAATCACATGCAGTATTCATTCACAAACATTCAAGTACGCTTGACACTGATGGCCGGGTAGAGCGACTTATGCGCGTAAAGACAGGTATGTAGTCACTAGGGTTCCAATTTAGGGGTAAGTACTTATGTTCCGCCTCCGACAGAGGCTCGTTACTAGGCTGATAAAACTTTACATCAAATAAGAATAGGAACGCGAGGCTCGTTACTGGGCTGATAAAATTTTACATCAAATAAGAATAGGAACGCGCGAATAAATTGTAACTCTATTCTTATTGTCATGAGTGTGTGAGTTCAACGAATGACTTCTGGTGGATTTTCTACTTTCGCGATAATTATTAATTTTAACGATATTTAGTCAAACTTTTTAGATATTTATTTCCGCTGATGTTTCTATGGAGTTACATCCATTGTGGCCGCAGCGCGAATCCATAGCGGCATATACAGCGGAAACAAATATAAAAAAAGGTTCGTGCTAAGTCACGTCAAACTTAATAATTGTTTGTAGACTGTTCAGGAAAGAATAGGCGTGGGATATGTGGGCGCTGTATTTTTCGTAGAACTGCATAAGGCTTTTTCCGTTTTTGACATAATTTTGAACAAAAATCACAATAAAACAACACGCACGACACTAAGAAATTCATGATGAAATAATACTTAACCGCAACTATGGAATTGGGTTTCTATGAAAAATTTAAGCGTTAGTTGCCTTTTACGCCATGCCTATTTCTTTTGCACAGACCTTTCTTCTTCCGGAGCAGACTATGGAAAATAGAGCAGATGCGAGGACTCTCAAATGCGGGAGGAAGAGAGTTCCCTCGCTAACAACAGTCAATCAAATATCAGTCGCAATTTCTTTATTTTCAGACTTGGACCTTCCAAGTTAGACGGTTTAGGTATTGTTTGTCGTCCAGTGCCATAAAAAAAAGTAGATCTTGATGTGTGCGAATGGCAGTGCATTTTATTATAATCGCGCATGTGACTCAAATTAAAAACGGCCTACATATGACGCAATTTGTCAAATCTACAGAACAGAACAGATCTATTTACGTAAAGGATAATTTGTAAGGTTTTCTCGCTCTATCATATAGGTTCATCCCGCTCTTATGAATGACAAATTGATTCGTTTGTAGGCTGTTTATGTAATTTTTGTATGAGCATTTAGATAGTCAACGCTCTTCTATCTTTTCTAGGTGTTCAACCGACCTACAACAAGCAATAACGTTTTTACTACTTATTGTCACTAATTATTCTATCAGAACACACATTGTTCTATCAGAATTCAATAAATCATTATGGAATTCAAATTTAGTTTTATTTGGCTACGGTTTTTCACATTCTTTCGAGCCACATGGCCATTTAAGGCGGCGAAAATGAGTTCTATAAAAAATACGTAGGTAACTCAAAAAAAAGTATCTTCAATTTTTTCTGGCCTCCGGTTTTTTCACTAGAAGTTCATATATATGCGACCCTACGCATCTAGATCTTTCCATCAGGTGGCTCATCTGTTCGTTTGCCTTCAAATATACATGAAAAAAAACTCCCGCGCAAAAGTCGCTTTACCCGAAGAGGTTTTTCTTAACTTGTATGCAACTTGATAACTACGCGTTCATCATCAGGTCTTTTTTTTAGTCTACACTGAAGGAGCATGACCCTCTGTACTACCGGAGCCATACTTGGCCAGAGCAGCAAAGGATTTGGCCTACACTCTCCTCGCTGGCCAGACGGGTTGGAGAGATCTCATTGTTTATGAGTTTTGTTTAGCTTGTATTTCCTACTACGCGTTAGGATACAAGTATTTAATTGTATATTAAGTCTACCTATTACAGGTAGTGATCACCACGATTTTTATTCATAGATGTAAAATTTAAGTTGCGTAACCTGAATTCGAACGTAATAGTTTACCAAGTTGCTACACAATACAGATATTGAAATCCTTATTTCGAAATAGACTAGATATTTTGTTTGTTACAACACTACACGTGATTAGTATGTTGCAGAAAACAATGAAATCTGTGATGTTCTGGCTTCCACACATGCCACATAAAATTTAAAGATCTTCTGCGATCACATTCTAATTTAATCTCCATCATAAAATCTTAAACATACATTTATTTAAAAACAGTTTTCTGCAACTGTTAATAATGAATACAAACAAACTAATAGATCATTATTAATTATAAAATAATGAATGCAAAACATTGTACTATTCGGTGTGAGTAGACAGTGAGTGAACTTACGAAGTTTAACACTAAAACTTGGCGACGGGCTGAAAGTCAATACGCAGAGCCTGCTGCTTTGTCAAAAAGAACCTTAACATGATTGTGTTACAGTTTAAAACCTTTTGATTCGCCTAACTAATGTTTAAAAAGGAGGGCTAGACAGTTGAAATTCAAGTGATTTTAATCTTAAATGAGATATCGGATCGATGAAAGGCAAGCGTTAATACCTATTTAGCATATCTACAGTGAGTGTTACAGTCACAATACTAAATGGATCGGTTACAACAAACCTTTAATGAATGTGTTAAGTATTGTTTTATTTATTTAGTAACTAGCTTTCGCCCGCGGCTCCGCCCGCGTCAATGTCGATCCCTCGGGAATAGTACTTTTTCCCGTGATAAAAGGTAGCCTATGTCCTTATCCATACTTCAGAGAACTTGTGTACAAAATTTCATGATGATAGGTTCAGTACTTACGGCGTGAAAGCGTAACAAACAAACAAACAAACTCACTTTCGCATTTATAATATTAGTAATAAACAGTTTCGTTTTAGTATTGAATAGCCAAATACCATTATTATCAATTATTAAAAATTCTACATTTAGTATGTGACGTCTTAATCGCCATTGTAAATCTACTGGATCTAGATATAAAATACAGTCTTGAAGATGTTTCCTGTCCAGCAGCGAAGTAGCTCCGAAAATCATAAAAAAAATACTTATAAAAAATTCGGAGTCACAATATAACACAATTTATTAATTTTAACATATTAAAATTAAATGCAAAGCAAAAATTTTTATGTTTTGTGTACCTAAAACGAAACTTGACTATCTATCACAAACTTATAAATAATAATTATTATTATTAAAAAAAAGTATAACGAAAATCAATAATGTTATTTCAGAGAGGCTCCTGGAAGCCACGTCATGAGTCTAACCTAATAGGTACGTCAGCAAACCACATCTAGTTTGTTTCTTTGTTACAATCATTTCCTTCGAGTGTCTCTCAAGAGCTATAGTTTCTAATTGGATATACATTTTATTTTATATAATTTGAAAGGCAGGTTTTCACAGTTGTAATGCTATTATAGCGTCAGTCGGTTAAGAACTCCATTAGGGACTTATAAGGTTTAAACGTGCATGTTTCGAGTGTATCTTGCAAGAGAAACATACTTCTGGCACAGTCATTAATTTATTCATGAAAATAATTATATAATCTCACTTCCACATGTATGCCAAAACCATGTTAAAAACTAAATAATTAATTATTAATAAATAAATAATTAAAACGCAGTCCAGACCTATGACCAGCAGTGGACGAGTATAGGCTGATTGATGATGATGATGATGAAATAAATAATTAATCAGTAATTAAAACGTAATTAATCATTAATTAATAAAACATCAATTAATAACTAATTAAACATCAATTAATAACTCATTAATAAATAATTATTGTCACATACTTTAATAATCTCACATTGTACATTTAAATATTATATTTTCTCTATGATTGAATAAAAAATGTCAAAAATAATGTTAATCTCAATAAGTAAAATAAGTGTTGTAGCTATAGTTTAATTTCACCAAGCACAAACACACGAACATACAGACGATGATTTAAGTTTTCATTCTCGAACATGAACGAGTGGAACCACTTAAGAAATGGTTTGTATAGATAAATAAATATAAACCGAAGTACACTCAAGTACATGTCAGACGTATCATATTTGCGTCCTAAGAGAGTTCTCAAGCCTTTGACACAGACGCAGAGTTGGTTCAGGTTTGTTCAAACTCACCATACGGAAGATATTTGTCAGGCGGTTCAGACGCAGAATGTCCGGTTCTCAAAAAGATCGAGCAGAGATATGTCCACGCTGGAAAAAGTTCAATTCGCAAATAATCCTATTTAAAAAAGTCCGTTACGTAAATGGTTCCATTCAAAATGTTATAGGTAAATTTCATTAGTCAAATCAACATTTCAATAGTTCAGTTTGCTAGACCAGCGAGTCCAGATCAACTGACGAGTTTTCAAATCCCATAGAGGCTATAAATATTTTTAGATTGAGTTTTTATTTAATTTTGCTTTTTTACAGCTTTTTCTTTAAGTTTGTTTTAAATATATAAATTTTATTTAGAATTATAGAAAAACATTGGGTTTTGAAGGAAAACTTATTTAATATTGTTAATGTTACTTATAGAATTCCTTACAAAACCTCACCGCAATCTCTTTTCAAAAGGAGTTACCACAGTAACATAGGTTAACAAACTTTTCAACATTTTGGTTATTTTACAGCTGTTTTAAGTCTGCCATCGATATACCTCGATCGAACGTCATGATTTGAAGAGATACAAAAAATCGATATTTATCGGTATTTGTATCCGAGTTGAATCAGAGAATGATTCATTTTATGATCAAATTTCATGGCCCTAGTTTACGAAGTAAAACTTCATAGGAAAGAATTTTGTGATAATTTTTTTTTTTTTTAATCTGTGGTTCTAAATGTTGTCTATACCGATATCTCAGAGTCGATTAAGACCTGCAAGTGGGCTTCAACAACGAATAAAAAAAAATACCTACGACACAAAAGCCCGAATCTAATATACAGAATGTTTATGTGGGTATACCGAAGCTTTTGGCATTTCGAGAATGGGTCCTTTTACGAACTTGTCATTTTACGAATGGGACATTTTGCGTTCCTTGCATTTTATCGGCATTCTGCGTCTAAACCGTCATTGGGAGCCACTATGTTGAAGGAAAGCTTAAGCCTTAGGTTTCTTGTTGCGGCGCTTCTTGTTGTCGCCGGTGTCCGGCGGCGCGGCGGCCGCGCCCGCGCCAGACTTGCTGTACAGGTTGTTGAGGAACTCTTCCAAGTTCGGGTCATGGCTGGAATATATTACGATACAATTTTGAAGGTTTGGAACGAAAAGCAGGAAATGAGTCGTGAAAAAATCAAGATTTATCGAGCCGATCAATTCATTAATCCAAGTGGAATTTTGGTTCGGTTTTATCAATTGTTTCTAGGGGACTTTGTAATGTGAAATCAGTGTAATTTGGTGTGTACCCATGTTTAGAAAAAAGATGTGCAATTATTAAAATAAGATGTAATGATGCGGCTGTAGTGAGATTTACGAAGCAGGCTGTTTTTTTTTTATTGATTTTGTAGCTAGCTCCAAGTGAGCTTTTGCTACTTCACCGGGCTATGATCTAACCAACGGATTAGTAGGCATTGTCGCCAGGAGCTCCGTCGAATCAACGAAAATAATTACACCATCATTTCGTTGATAAACAAGATATAAAAAAAAGCGCGGGAAACTTCAACTTGATACTGGCTAAATACTACACGCCTAAAAGCCATACCAAAAACAAACATTTTAACAAAGATGGAAGTGACAGAGTTCTTGGCGGGAATTTCGACGGACTGCACGGTTTTTGTTTTGGATTGTTTTGCAAATTGCTTCTAGTGGACTTTATAATGTGATATCGGTGTAATTTGGTGTTATAAATGTCCATGTTTATGAACAATGTGTGGAATAACTAAAATGAAGTGTCATGGTGCGGCTGTAGTGAGATTTACATAGCGGGCTGGTGGTCGCTCGCCTTACTGCTACTGCGTCTATGATCAAACCAGTGGATTCGTGGGAATTGTCGCCAGGGGCTCCATTGAATCACCGAAATGGATTTTTCACCATTTCGTTGATAACACGTAGAAAATATGAAGGGCTAAAAGGCACAGAAAGCCAAATGCCGTAAAACAAATATGAAAAAAAAAAAATGGAAGTGACACAGAACGTCACTTTCGCATAATGTCATATTTAAAAAGTAATTGACATTCTGCGAAATTAGCTTTTCAACTACAAAGACGGAAAATCCGCTAAAAAAGTGTTATACTCACTGCGCATTGGGCCTGGGCTCGCGGTCGGCTGACGTCTTGTTGCCGAGCACGATGCGGTACTGCACCACGTGGCAGTCAGGCCGCAGCTGCTTCAGGTTCTTCTTCTGACCACATACAAATAGGTTATAGTTGGCACGTTTATAAAAAAGGCCAAGCAAACAACGTCTCAAGCTAGACCTGGATCTAGATCCAGGTCTAGCTGACTCCAGTTCTATCTAGCTCTAGTTTAGCTTACCCTAGGGGGAGGTAAAATGGAGCGAAGACAGAACTGAAGCCAGTTAGACCTGGGTCTAGATACAGGTCTAGCTATCTTAAATTCTATTTAGTTCTAGTTTAGCTTACCCTAGGGGAAGGTAAACCGGAGCGGAGACAGAACTGAAGCCAGCTAGACCTGGATCTAGATACAGGTCTAGCTATCTCCAGTTCGATCTAGTTCTAGTTTAGGTTACCCTAGGGGAAGGTAAACTGGAGCGGAGACAGAACTGGAGCCAGCTAGACCTGGATCTAGATTATCGTCTAGCTATCTCCAGTTCTATCTAGCTCTAGTTTAGCTTACCCTAGGGGAAGGTAAACTGGAGCACCCAGGGCAGTAGTTTCAGAGAGCGCCTAAATAATAGTGCCAGTACCTACAGTAGTAATACTTTTATGAGTACACCAATGTACCTGCGCAGAAAACAAAAATATTGGTCCAACTTAAGTCCTGTTGAAAGCCGCAGACCGGTTAACGGCAGACTGTGGTAGTTCCACTAACTGCCACTAAGGGTGGCGGAGAGGGCGCTGCAGTGCAATAGTTATAGACTTTTCCACTGGACACTAGATGGCGTTAGCCTAAACTCAGTAAAACCAAGTAAGACTGAACGATATTGTTTTAATATTATGTTAGAAATATATTTTTCATCTGAAATAAGATATTTCTCGTGAATACTGATTTTATTTTCTTATAATATGGTGAATATTGACTTATAGTCCTATCTATCTGGGGCTGAGGGCATCCACAAAGACTCTCCATCTCGATCTGTCTTGAGCTTCACACCAGGTCTTGCCGATTTTTTTAACGCGATTTTGTAAGGAAGTCCCTGTCGGTCTTTTTTTAAAAAAAAACCACGCACTTATACCACACTTTTATTTCACTCAAAACCCAAAAATACACTTAATTAATTTGGCACTGTATCTCGACTTGTTGCTTTTCCAAGCTCCAGCTACTAACTGAACTATACACTAAAATAAAGGAAGCCGTGAGGCAAACAAAATGCTGACGAGGCTAGGAAACAGTTAAAATGCTTACTCAGTTTAACCCTCGTATTATTATAGAGTATAATAGCGCGACATGGTGTATCCACTGTTGTGAATAAATCTGTGGCGCCATCTATGTGATGAGCCTATGTTCTGCCTACCTCGCAAGGGAAAAAAGACGTGATAGTATGTATCATCATCATTTCGAGTAGGCGACACGGTCAATCGATCATGCACACTGGTGTCAGAGTTGTTCGGAACCGCCTCTCGGCCTCTAAGTGGTTCCTTTAACCACTACCAGATGACGGAATCATGTTTACTATCAGACAATCAGGTGAATCAAGCCTCGAATGTCCTAATCAAATTTGAAACAACTAAACAAAATATGTTTCCCGTGGAAATCGAACCCACGACCCCCGGGTCTAAACCCCCGGGGACTCCCGGGGCAGACGCCCTAGCCACTGGACCACGGAGGCTGATAATAGTTTATATAGTGAGTAGCTTTTGCCCGCGGCTTCGCTCGCGTTATGAAGTATAGTAGTTTCATACAAACTTTCATCCCCTATTTTATCCCCTTGGGGGGTAGAATTGATCAAAATCCTTTCTTAGCAGGTAGCATGCAGTTAGATGTTTTTTTTTTTTTTTTTTTATCTTAAATGAGTTTACTCTTGACCATAATCTAGGCCAAAGGCAAAGATATGGTCTAGGATCGAGCGAGTTCACCCAGAAGAAGCCTATTCACTCTAACTTTTAAACGATTCAGGTTATATGCGCTCGGAAATACAGACGCAGGCAATGAATTCCAATCCTTAGCTGTGCGCATAATAAAAGAAGAGGAAAAGCGCTTGGTACGAATGTTAGGAATTTTAACCAGGTAAGGATGGTACCCAGCGGTGCGCCTGACCGTCCGATAGAAGAAAGGAGAAGGTGGTATGAGTTCGTGCAGTTCTTGAGCACACTCTCCGAAGAATATTCTGTAAAAGACACATAGGCTGGCGACTTTGCGTCTATGGCTAAGACTTTGCAGTTTATTTTTTATGAGTCTTTGGTCACCTATTAATTTCCTGGCCCTGCGGTCCACCAAATCCAATGCGAGATGTTATGACGTAGGCATCCTACGTCATAACATCTACCTGCATGCCAAATTTCAGCCCGATCCGTCCAGTGTTTTGGGCTGTGCGTTGATAGATCACATCATCGTCATTCAGTCAACTTATTTATATAGATATACATGTAGATTACCTGGCAGCTGGCCCACTGTGTGATCTGGTAGACGGCGCCATCCATGCAGGCGTAGTACATCACCAGCAGCCCGATCATGCTCGACTCCGCCCAGATGTCGCCCTGATCGCCAATCATATTTCAACTTAAAACGTGGGTGGTTATATGAAATTCATAGAGGCAATAGCACAGGGAGCTTATGTGCTAGTTCAGACACGGCGGGAACCACGCAGTTTGAGAATCGCGCGGATCTACATAGGTATTTATATAATCATTCAGACATAATCGCGCGGTTAGTAAACCGAGCGGTTACCGCCACTCAACCGCTAGAAAATAGACTCGTGCGGCGCCTCAGCATTCAGTAGCGTGGCATCGCAAATCAAACAAAGTTACTACTTCTGGTGACACGCTTTCCCTCATTAGCGTTTCAGAGCTCAAAATACCTCCCCTGATTAGTTCATCAAAAGATTTTATTAACACTCGATCGAATAAAATTATTCTCTAACATTCTTAAATTGGGACAAAGAGTTTGTTTGTTTGTTTGTAATTTCTTTATTGTACAAAAACCTTAACACTAAATATAACAACTAAAACTAGAGTTAAGAGTTACTCTTTTTCTTTCTTTATTTTTTTTGCAACCAAAGACATGCTAGTACATCTTTGTTTTCAATCTTGAAAACGAACAGAGGTTCGAAGCGATAAGCGTTCACTAAAAAACCGCGAATATTTCAACATTCAACATTTTTTTGTTGTGTACTGTACAGCCGCGCGACGTTGGCGATGGACACATTGCCGGGTTATTGCTATTTCAGTAGTTTGGTTGTTTATAAGTGCATATAAGATATTTTATCGTAAGTAAATAGAATAGGTTTCTCCGAAAAAAATATTTCGTGAAGGACAGAAGGCCCTTTGAATAGCAGTCCGAATTTAGGAATAATCGTAGTCTCATCTCGCTCTCTCGCGTAACGCCCTCGTTTTAGGCATGTGAAACAGCAATAACATGGGTATGTGTCTATCGCCAAGGTCGCGCGCCTGTATAAGCAACTCTTAATGTGACTGCAGGGCAGATTCAGTCAAAGACTCGCCTCTTGCCATAAGCTCTACTTCCTGAAACTCAAGGATAACAATCACACTTATCAGTTAACAATAGTATGAACAAGCATTCCAATTCAAGGGTGCCATCCCCAACTGCCTGTCCGGTGGTTGCAGGTATGGTATCGGGTACACCTGGGCCTCCCGACCTGCTACTTGTTTTTCCCTCATTAATCCGAGTGAGTAGTATTCTAATACGTTTTACAATTCCCATCACAGATCCAACAAATTGTTATCATTCTCGAGCTTAAAAAATGCTTTCGTTGGGCAGCAGCATCGAAAGCACAAGAAGCCAAAGAAACTGCCCTCGCCAGCCCGTCTGCCAAGCGTGTGAGTATGGCGATATTCTCCCATGAAACGAAGAATCCTTGGGAGAGGTCTGTGTCGAGCAGTGGACTTCTAACGGCTGGGACTCTTTTGGCACTTCATCGTATAACGACGTTTGAACTCTGGTCTAAAGGTTTGATTGGGAGAGACCGCCTTATGGTTCCACCTTTTGTAGACTTTTTAAACTATGCTGTCAAGTTTAAACTAATGAATAAAGAAAACCTTAATAGGATAATGAGTGGTGGTGCGTACCTCCTTGGCGGAGTGCCGGATCCGGCACTGCACGCAGTATCGCGCGGCGTAGCACGGCCGGTCCGTCAGCACGCGCTTGTGCCGGCGCCCGCAGTTCGTGCATCTGACCACCAACACACACATATTTCTTTATTCACATCCAAACGATACATTTTACTTGTCGTAGAGCCACGCTACCGGCAAAATTCATTTTTGCTAGTAGCATGAATGGGCCGGCTCGTCCGGGGAAGTACCACACTCTCACGGAAAATCGACGTTTGAGTAGAAGCTTTACCGCTGCTATGCTTCGTTCGGTGAGTGAGAGAGCCGGAGGCCCATCCTTCCCCCATTTCCTTGTCCTTTCCCCAACTCCTTGATAGGCCGGCAACGCTCCTGTTACACCCTGGTGTTGCAGTTGTCCATGGGCACCGCTGGTCGCTTACCATCAGGTTACGCTTGCTCGTTTGCCGAAAACATATTACATACATACTAACCATAAAGACAAACGCGAACATCTCAAAATCACATAAATCTAACTTACTTACTAACCCAAATTAGTTGTATTGGGGGTTGTAGGGGGGAAGGAATATTCGTAGTTTATACATTTAGTTGGTGGTTGTTATAACCGCTAGACTGAAATGGTTGGAAATAGACCTTCACATATTAATGGTTATCGCATGAAGAGCGTAGATATAGGATAAGTAAAAAAATGTCATTTCGAGTAGGTGTCACGGTTAATCGTGCACACCCTGGTGTCAGTTCTTCGGAACCGCCTCTCGGCCTCTGGCGTGATTCCTTTAACGAATACCAGATAGCAGCCGGGACCAACGACTTAACGTGCCTTCCGAAGCACGGAATCATCTTAATTAGGAAGGGCAATAGCCCTGTGAGACCCTTTAGGCCCTAAGGCGGGGCATAGGGAGGACCCTCTGCTCCGCCTTAGGGGCGTAAGGCCCTCTAGCGATGCAACCGAGAAGGGACTCGGATGATAGAGATACCTGATGGTGTTCGCGGCGAACTCCATCTTGTCATGTAGCTGCGCCAGAAGCTGACTGAGTTCACTCCACGCAGCCTCCATGTGTCTGGATTCCACTGCGCGTCGCTCGTACGCTTCCCGCCGTTCCTGCATACATAAAACAATATTTTTCTTGCAATCAATAAATAATTCCTTTTCGACGGTAAGCCTAGGTGGGCTCGAGAGACACATTGGCGATGGAGAAAATCGCAGGCTGTGCGAAAATGAAACAAGCACCCTACTTTTTTATCACCCCAACTTCGAAATGTGCACATACCTATGAAATTAGCTATTTTTGTCGGTTGCCATTTTGTTTCCAGTGACTATTTAGTTCAATATCTTTTTTTGATTATTTAATCGTGAAAGTGTATACTATTAACATATTCCATGCATTATTTTTTTGTTCTTCTGAATATTGAAAAATGCCGTAAGTTTCCTATTCTTTTTCTAACTTTTTGCAAATTTTATAATGCGTCCATCAAGTCATAAATACATGCAACTTTAGTTGAATTTATCAATCCGAAATGATACTAAAACGTGAGCTTGGTTCAATTTACTCCAAATTTTCCAGAGAAAAACCAATTTTAAAGGTAAGGATCCAATATATGTCTGTATATTATTTTATTATACCGGCTCCCCGATGAGTTCGAAGGCGTGTTGGAGTATTTTGAAAGCTTCCTCAGCGCCGGGCTGCTGGTTCTTATCCGGATGGACTAGGAACGCTTGACGCCGGTAGTAACGCTTGATTTCCTCGTCTGTGCACGTTACGCTTACGCCAAGTATACTGCAAATAGATACAAATAATTCTTTATCAGACTAAGAAAATACAACATGAATTGTTGCAAACTATCACGGAAAAATCAAAGTACTGATGTCACCAAACTACTTTGGTGTTTCTTGTCATCAATACCTTTTGGTGTTACGTTACGTTGGAGTTCAGAATTTGGAGTAAAATACCAAATTCTTCGGAGGGGATTTATTCACGACGAAATTCCAATACTAACACCTAATTAGTGTAAAAAAACGTCGGATACGAAATACGTAGAGCAATCGGTATCCTGGTTCGTCGCTGGGGTCGTAGAATATAATCTGACTCTCCACTATAAGTATCGCTTGAAGTTATCGTTACGAAAACTCGCAGTAAACTTGTTGACGATCGTCATCATTTCGTACGCGACACGGTTAAGAATCTTGACATAGTTCTAAAAAAAAAGATATATACATAATTACATAGACTTATAGACAAGTAGTTGATATATACCTGTACGGATCTTTTCCTTTGCACGCCAGCAGTCGTTTCATAGCCTCTTCTCCAGTCGCAGGTAGCGGTATGTTTGCATTTAACTTTGTAGAGTCATCCCCTGCGTCTGAATTAGATTCTGTAAAAGCAATATAGTATTAAAAGAATGTTTCCTAAAGTTTTGGACCGTAATTATATTCTTAGTATTTTATTTCAATTAATGTAGACAGCAATAACTTTCGGTATATAAGAAGATGAAAATAAAAGGAAGAGGAATAGATACGAGAAAAGCAGTTATCTTCTAACAAGATGCAACCAGGTCCCCATGACAAGTCATCAATTATTCAAAAACATTGCACTACGCTCTGATTTTGGCTTCAGCCCGGCTGTTAGCCGTCAGTACACCCGTGTGTAACACTATGCCGCCCCTCAAGCGTAGTGACAAGACGTTTTGCCACCCTTGACATAAACCAATAAACCCTGAAGAAGGGTCATCAAAACCGCTACTTCTCGCTGTTTGCCACCCCCCTGGAGAGCCACCACTACTTCTTGCTGTTTGCCACCCCCCTGGAGAGCAACCACTACTTCTCGCTGTTTGCCACCCCCCGGAGGGCAACCACTACTTCTCGTTGCTTGCCCTCCCCCCTGGAACCCCCATATTACCCAAACATTCAGTGTGACAAAATTTAATGACAAAATAAAACTAGCATTTTTTGGCTGAATTGTTTCAATTATTCCAATACCTGTTTTAAACCACTTGAGCTTCCTCCAGAACGCAAAGCGCGTGTGGCCGAACTTCCTGTCAATGTACACGAGGTACTTGTTGTCCTTCATCTTGGCCAGCCAGTCCTTGCTGCTGCGCCACACGGCTTGCGAACTCACATACGTTTGGGTGAACACTGAGGTGCATCTGTGAAGAACGGAAAATGACAATATATAAATAAATCTTTATAGTATTTAACATCCTGCAAGCTGTAGTAATCATGCTAAGGCGTCTATTAAACCATCCTGAATATCGGATCCGATGGGAGGGAAGCCGCTATATCATAGACACGATACGAGATATCTCCAATCGTATCACATGTATAGCGGCGTCCCTCTCATCGGATCCGATTCAGGATGGTATAATAACCCCTTAAGCTGTCATGAAGGTTAGGGCTAACTAATAGGATATGGGTTACAAAAAAACATACCTCGTGTATGTGTAGAACAATTTGATCCATGTGTGGATATTTTCATCAACCATCACCATAAAGAAAAATATTGTGACTGTTCAGTTCACTTATGTATGAAATGGAAAAGGCAATGTCTGATGCTTTTTGCTTGGGTATATGGAGTAGCTGCAATTAATATTTAGGAGGATTCTACATTCCTTTCTTTGCTTCCAGAAGATATTAAAATAATTATTGGAGCAAGCTTTTTGCTGAGCGTAATTGATATTTAAAGCCAGCTGTGACAATATCGCTACTAAAGTAATGAAAAAGTTTAAGAGTCATCTTATACAATAGGCTCATTTCCTAAAAATATATAATAGTCTATTTTTCGATTAAGTAAAAAAGTATAAAGAAAGCCCTTTGAAATTTTGATAATATTGTGACCCAGGACACTAACCTATTAAAATTTGTAAGCATCTGCAATTTCTGGTATTACTTTATTGGTATTATAATATCAAAAAACAGGCCAAGTGCGAGAAAATGTAATAAGTTTGAAGTTATTAAAAATATTTTTTTATATGATGTAACTCAAAATTTTTGTTTTTCGCATTTTTTCCTTTTTCTGTGTTATAAGACGTTGCGTACAAAATTTCAAGATTCTGAGTTCACGGGAAGTACCCTGTAGGTTTTGATTCCCTTGCATGTGTCGAAAAATTATTAATCTTATTATTATTATATGATGTTATTAAAAATGTATACTTTTTGCAATTTTTCCTATATCTGTGTTATAAGACGTTGCTTCGTACCAAATTTCAAGAATCTGAGGTCACAGGATCATCAGTAGTAGGTTTTGATTCCCTTGTGAATGTCGAAAAAATACGAAAAATTGCGACATAAGCAGCTGTATCTTTTGATTGCGTTGGCTCAGAAGCTTGATTTTTTCACAACTGCAAGGGACAGCAGACCTGAGTATTTGACATGAATTTCAGCTTGATACCTCTACGTGTTCCTAAGAAAAAGGGTCTTGACAGACAGACAGATGGACAACTGAGTGATCCTATAAGGGTTCCGTTTTTTTCTTTTGAGGTACAGAACCCTAAAAATTAAGATAATTGTTGATTTGAAATTGAGATAATTGTTAATTTGAAATCAAGAGTATTGTTGATTCCAAAAGTGGCCACTGTTAGCAGTAGTAAATAATTATCTTGATTTATTAGTTGCGAAATAATGAAAATACCAAAAGTGATTTACTACTAAAAATTGGCAATTAGTATTGTTTTTGTTTAATTTTAATTTCATTATACTATAGTGATCTATAGCCGATGCATGTCTTTTATGTAGTTGTATAAAAACCTTTGAATTGTCTCAAAGAATACTTACAAATCAAAAGATAAGTGTAGACTCATATGGCATATATCTGACAGGAGGTATGCAAACCAGACCAAAGCCTTCCAGGATGCACCTCCCCAGTGCTCAAGGTAATTCTGAGCGACGCCTAAGTACCCTGGCTTATTTCTCCGCACTTTAGATTGACTAGCCTTCTTCTTATCAACCACAGGCTTGTTTAATTTATGGTAGTTACGATTCTCTTTCTTCTTTTTAGCCTTAGCTGCATCACCCTGGTTGTCTTGGAAAATGAATTCAGCTTGATCTTCTTCATCAATTTTAAAATCGTCATCAATCACTGAACTCCTATTCGGCTTAGCTTTATCCTTTTTCTCTTTTTTTGGTTTTTCCTGGTTTTCAATAAACACAAACTGACTCTCACTGCTGTGATCATACGTGCCGTCCTCCTCATTGGTTATATCATCTAGAGAAGACCATTTACGCGATATGTTGCCACGCTTATTCTTAGACTTTTTATTCGGCTTCTGCGGCTTTTCTGTATCATCAGTATTGACATCCCCTGATTCACTGCCAGATGAAATTGTACTTGTATGATGCTTTTTCTCATTTTTATATTTGTTGTCATCATTATGTTTAATATTTATAGCTGGCTTCTCAGGCTTTGATGATTTATTATTTGTAGGTTTAGCTTCCATATTCTGTGGCTTTACCTTCTGAGTTGCCTCCGTTGGAGAGGTATTCTTAGTGTTTTTTGCCAGCACATCTGAGTATGTGGGCCGCATAGGTTTAACTTCAGCTACAATGCGCTTTTTAGTACTTGTGTCAGCCAAAGGGCTGTTCTCATTCCGTTTTGGAGAATTTTCAACCTTCATTCCTGGAGGTTTAGGCTCCATTGCAGGGTTAGATAGAATATTGAAAGATGACGCTTCAGGATGGTTCAACGGATAGTTTTGACCAAATGGAGAATATGTGCCGGTGGAGTTTGGTTCCAAATTCCCCAGGAGGTCATTGAGGAAGTTTGATGTTGGCATATTGTTTTCCTCATTTGAATCAGGACTAAAATTGTTTGGCATCATTGGTGGAGGCATGTGAACATTGTTGTTAGTGGTGTATTCTTGGTTCATGGTGTATAGTGGGGAAGACTGGGACTGCAGGGGCATTTCGCGCAGTCCTTGGTTGTGATTGAAGAGTTCGTACTGGCCGGCCATGGGGACGATGCGCGGCTGTCCGCTCTTATCGTAATGCACGTACACTTTCAGCGATTTTCCGTCGCCCCAGTTGAGCGTGGCATTGCTGTACTTCTGCCTGTTGACGTGCGGCACGTTCTGCATGTTGGTAAACCCCATCTTTTCCTCTTTGTTCGGGGCAGTTTCGCTCCCTAGCACGTTATATGGCAACTTATTTCCATACATATCATTACTGTAATTCGCATTGACATACATACTGTTTTCATTCATAACGTTAGAGTTCGAAGAGATGGGAGTCTGTTTTCTTTCATTTAAAGCGCCAGGTGCACATTTTTCGGCGTTTTCCGCTCCGTAATTCCATGCATCACTGTATCTTGGATCATCCTTCGGCGACCTTGGCATTTTTGGTTAGTTTTCTTTAAGCACTGACAACATTTAAATCGAATGCTTGGGAAGAAAACTCTCCGATGTCACTTAGTAATTTTGCATTTTTTATTATTATGATCAGAATTCAGAGATAAACAACTAAAACGTGGAATTAAAATTTATTGACGATTTGACGTTTTTATTATTTTGAGCACAGATTATAAAACTCGTTGACATGTAGGGCCGGTAACGGAACGTACCTGCATACTGTTTTGGAAATATTTAATAATTAGACATTGTAAATATAATGTACAAATCGTTGATATAGGTAATCAACAAAATAATAAATAAACAAAAAGAATCTCACGAAAATAAAATTTATTTGTTATTTTATTCTTAGAACATTGTACGTTCCATTTGGTAATATCCTTCCTAGACCGGGGTCAAAACAAAGGGGAATGAACGAACTCTTCAGCCAAACTGGGTAAACAGCAAAGAAAATAATATTCTCTGACGAGAGGTAAACAGACTCCATGCTTGGGTAATATTTGAAGTCTATTATATTTAAACAAATAAAACATTATGATTATGCTATAGGTAGATAAGATAATTAGTCTTAAGTATGTCAGATGCAAAGAAAATAATACTCTCTGACGAGAGGTCAGATGCCTCTAGGCAACTTGAAAATCTAACACCAGTGTTGGTCACTCACACACAAAAAACAATAACAACGTGTACAGTATTGGTAGAGTTTTAATGAAAGTAGGTACTAGAAATTGGTAGAGTCGAGTGACTAGTAACGTGGGCAAGCTACTCTACCACTTGCCTTCTCTACAGAGTCCACTCTAGTTTATCATGCACTCTACCCATATATCCATGCGTGCGCTAAGTAGCTATAGTAGTTAAGTAAAAGAATAACTTACTTCGAGTAATAGTGACAGCCGCGGCGTTCTAACTCTACTTTCACAATGCAAATGCATGTGTAGGCATCTACTATAACAAAACTAGACGAGTTAACCGAATTAGTACTACTACTAGGTACTCTTAGTGGGGTAGTACGCCTGTA
Source organism: Elegia similella (assembly GCA_947532085.1). Lineage (NCBI taxonomy): Eukaryota > Metazoa > Arthropoda > Insecta > Lepidoptera > Pyralidae > Elegia > Elegia similella. The sequence continues at coordinate 25,292,067 of OX383930.1, forward strand.
CCAGAGGCTTAATTGGCATATACAAGTAGGGTGGTAGAGTACACTCGCCAATACCTACGTCTCTACCATTTCGAGTTTCTCTACCCGTTTTAGTAGGGCTACAAGCTATAGTAGAGTTGTCGGTTGTTGTTGAACGCCACGGTGGTAGAGTAAAGAGGACGTATTAGTGACTATATAATCAAAGGTGTAAGTAGCTTGCGCATGTTATTAGTCTCTCTACTCTACCAATTTTAAGTACTTATATACTGTACACCACCAATGTTAGCTGCTCTACCAAAGGTAGAGTACCTATAACTAACTATACCAATGGCTTTGATTGGTATAGGTAGTTAGCACCAGTTAGCACTCTACCTTATACATTCTTTAGTCGGAAAAGTACGAGATGACACCACTACGCCATCTCTTGTTGCATGCTACGATTTGCTTTTACGCCTGACTGGCTTTTGAGGCGCCCTTCAATTAATATTAGATACCATTCTGCTCTGCTCTCCGGAACCATGGCCCTGTAGCTTATTCGGCCCTATTGCCTGGCAAACATCAGTCGACTCTCCAGTAATAAATACGTTTCCCAATTAGATATAACTACGTTTCCGGTGATGATGTTCAAATTTAAGTTCATTGTAACTAGGGATTGGGATGTTAAATCCACAATCCAGTAATCCGGCAGGATCCTGCGCATGTCTGGCCTTGCTGGATCCAGCATCTGGGGCTAGATCCAGAAATGCTGATCTGCGATTGATTGAAAATAAAATACTAATCATCTTTTTGCTCAAAAACACCACGTAATGCCCCTAAAATAACAAACAGCTAAGGAACGTCTAGCTGTATCTGTAGTAGTTAATTAAATTATTTAAATATTAATGGGATTTAGCCCGAATCTTTTATTAATTTATTTCCACTGACATCACGAAGTCTCGCTACTCCTATGATGGATGAAACTCCATAGAAATGTCAACGGAAAGAAAGAAATAAAATTGTAAATTAGTTAGTCACGTTTATTTAACATGTATTAACAGCCCGTAAATTTATTACAGTAGACACTTTGCACGTTCTGGCTCTCAAATCAGAGTGTACCTGAACAAATCCTTACTAATATTGTAAATGCGAAAGTGTGTTTGTTACGCTTTCACGCCGTAACTACTGAACCGATCTTCATGAAATCATGAAATTTTCATAGAAGTTCTCTGGAGTACGGAGAAGGACATAGGCTACCTTTTATCCTGGGAAAAAGTTCTATTCCCGAGGGATCAACATTGACTCGGGCGGAGCGGCGGGCGAAAGGTAGTATTATCTAAATTGGGAGACTGAATGTAGACTTTTAAACGCAGGACACATAGAGCGGGTTCTAAAATACAAATTAAATAAATAACATATACAATACATGGTTATAAAAGTAAGTTTTGATGGGCAATGTCTTCTTATTTAAAATTCTATCGTATTCCACTTCAAAAAGATGAAACATTCGTTATGTTCTAAAAACGGGTCACTCACGTGCTATTTCGTCGGGATTGCCGACTATAGTTTCAGACTCATCAGAAGCCCATTTTCAAGGGCTCGACAATATATTAAAAATTAAATATAAAAAAAACGATAATGTTAAAGATATCAGAAAAAATATTTAAAATCTTGCTGAATATGTTTCAATAGCAAAAATCCAGCTGGATTAAAAATGCTACTGAATCTTTTCTAATGGCAATCACTAATTGTAACGGGAAACAAACGAACGATTAACTAATTACTTGCTCGATTCGATCATTGTTATTGTTACCGAACAAATATATTTTGTACCTACCTAATTGCGTTTGATAACAATAAGTTAATTTACTTTGTTAATTAACTGTTTATCAAGCGTATTTACCCTAAACTATAAAGCGTATATATTCACTTTAAGAATAAATAAAAATAAAATTAATATTAAAGGGGGCTCCCTCCCATACAACAGACATGTTTTTTTTGTCGTTTTAATAGATAACGGTATGGAACCCTTCGTGCGCGGGTCCGACTCGCACTTGGCCGGTTTTTCTTTTTTAATCTGGCAGGGACCTCAATATTTTTTTGCCGCATCTATTTGTCGCTTGCTGCTATCCTCCAAACACTGGCTCCCTGTGTTTTAGACTAAGGAGAAATCCGCCATTATTTCCAGGGTTCAACTCTTGAGACTAGATGGAAATTTTCGTCTTAGGTATCTAAAACCTAACATTCTTCTTCTTTTTATCGTGTCGACTCGGGCAAATTAAATTTGTGTTGACCAGAACTCCGTCTGCCACTGACAGCGTTATCAGTGGCATTGTATAGGTCCTCGCGTGTGCAGGTGATGATAGGACACGCAGGGTAAGACAACAGGTGTGCCATGGTCTAAAGAGTAGCTTCACACGGACAAGAAATATCAGATTTGTAATCCCACCTAATTCATGTTCCTAAAGTTCAAGTTCTCCATTTTTTGCCGCAATCGCACGCTTAGTATTCCTAGTGATTCCTACGTGCAATACAAAAAGTTACGATATTGCATGATCAGGTGTAATAAAATTTCAAAATCTTAATTATACGACTAACCAATACAAAATGTATTTTCTGCGAGGTTGTCCAACTTTATTCATGTAAGAGTAATACTTACATACCAAGTTAAATATCTCCGCTTCTAAAGCCAGTCATCCACTGTCTAATGAAATAATTTCATATAAAAAAGCCGACTGCAATCAAATTAGGTACTGAAAAAAAGCATTGAAAAGAAATTACGATTTTTGATGAAATTTGATTGGAATCAATTCGGAAGTAGGAAGTATCCTACCAAATAAAATAGGGTATTTTTCAATCGTTACACGGGATGTACGGAGTTATGGCGTAACAAATACACTAAACAATACAGTCGAAGTCGCGAGAAAAAGTATATGTGGAATTGAAAAGTAAATATTGTGCTGTGAGAGACATTTTTGAGTTGTGTGCCTTTATGCAAACCTTTAGGATTGCGACCCGTTGAAAAAAAATGGTTAAGGCAAATGATAGACAAAGAAAAGAAAAAATCTATTCGTGACGAACGATGACGGACAAACAATATTATATATAATACCCCCGGTGTTGCAGTTGTCCATTGGCAGCGGTGATCACTTAGGTACCATCAGGTGACCTGCTTGTTTGATAGCCGCTCTTTATCGTAAAAAAAAAACGTTTGAATGCTCTGGTATGCTATTTCAAACTCCTCTAACTCTTTATTCGACACATTTTACATTCCAACCAAAGAAGTTAATAATGTAATTAAAACAGTTTTATTCGTTATGAATAAAGGCTAACCTGCGGTCTGGCGCTTTCTATATCGTGCGGCCCCGGCCTAATATAATTTGAGCAAAAAAACTGCCCACTCTTACAGGTCACCTGTTACAGTATCTCCATTAGACTGTGACGACTAGAAAAGCGGCATTCTATCACAACCAAAGAGATTCGACAGCCGATAACCTCTCGCTCTGTGCTCAATACTTAATTATACGCCATTATAATCATAAAATTACCCTAATCTGCCGTTTTAAGGTAAAGGTAATAATGTAATTAAAATTAACCATAGTTCGGCCCTGTACTTTTGGATCCACTGGTGCATCTCCACTGTTAATTGGATATTGATTATGTGAGTATTATTCGATTTGATATGCTAATGTCGTTAGGTATGAGGTTTTCTGAATATTATTATTTATTATAAATAAATACACTAGCTTAAGCTGATGCGTGTATATCATCTTCATCTGCATGCAAAAACACAATATACAAAATTTAAAATTAATTAGTATCTATGTAAGTAATTATAGTTTATCTTCAAGGAATTCTTTTACACTGTAGTAGGATTTGGTCAATAACATTTTATATTATTTATTTTTAAAACATGGAAAATGTAAACTTTTGGTATCTTATTATAAGTATATTTTGATACACGTTCCGTAACATTTTTTTAGTAACAGTGTAGTACGTAGAATGTAATTAAATACTAATCTATCACTATGCCTAGTATTTCCGGGGTATAAGTGACTTGCTTTTAGGAATAATTTGGGATTCAGTTTTACAAATTTTGCTATTTCTAATATGTATATATGTATATGGAAGGGGTAAAATGTTAAATTTGAGATAAAGAGGTTTACAAGATATTTAAGGCGCAACTCTTGCAATTGTTCTTAAACATTTCTTTTGACTTAAGAATATTTTGTTAAAATTCGCACTATTTTGAACAATAAAATTAAGTAAGTTCTAATGGTTGTACATGTAGGGTTTGGGAATTCCCGACAATTTCAAAGTCCCGGGACACGAGACAGCCTACAATCAAAGTCCCGGGACTTCGATAGCTTTAATATTTTTGTTTTTTTTTTTTAATATGAGGGGTAAGTTATTTTTTAATGAATCTTAATTGAGTTAATTTGTTATGAAATATATTGAAATAAAGGCAACTCTTTGTAAAAATCGACATTTATTAAACAGGAAATTAAATCTTAATACCTTTAACGTTAATTTCAGTCTTAATTATTGCTTTGTTTATTGCTTTTAATCACACATATACAGATACACTTTTAAGCAGTTAAATCTATTAAGGGTTTATTAAGGGTCTAGGATTTTTTAAGGGTCAAAGAGGCCTTAAAATCCATTTAGCTCGCGCCCATAAAAACCCTTCTGGTGGGCCTCTTTTGACGAACCATACGGTAGCAGTAACACCACAAATAACCTCGACATCACCACCTCCTCTACCACTCCATCAACAGCTTTCCACTTTTAAGAATTCAAAACCATTAGTTAAAAGAATCCCTAAGAGCGCACGCATTTGTGTAGCTCAAACTTTATCTAAATGTATTAAAAATGTTATTTCTCACAACACCCATGAATCTTGGGAGCATTTACTTACTTTCCCCTACAGAATTCTGCATGTTGGGAAAAAGGATTCGGCAGGCCATAACTCTTTAGCATCCAAAATCAAATATAATTGTAATGAATCAACATCCATAACTAACACTTCGAATCAAAATTCCAAAATAAAAAGATCCTTTTCTCAATACGTGGAATCAAAGATAAGCGAGGGTGATATCAGAGGGGCAGCTAGAATTCTGTTCTCCGACGATGCTATTGCGCCAGACACCCCAGAGACTCTGTCTGCTCTGCGTGACAAGCACCCATCTTCAGGCAATCTAAACCTTCCTGATCCACCTGATGTCACAGAGAGCCCGCTGATTGCATCTATAGAGGATGTAGTCGGGGCAATAATGTCTTTCAGAAGTGGTTCGGCTGGCGGTCTTGATGGTCTGTCTCCCCAGCATTTAAAGGACTTAATTGGGGGCGACTGCGGTAACGCCGGGTCAGAGCTTCTGAAGGACATTACGGCTCTTGTAAACTTAATGCTTGCCGGGAATGTAGTCCCAAGCATCACGGACACTCTTTATGGCGCCAATCTTTGTGCCTTGAAGAAAAAGGACGGTGGCATTAGACCCATAGCTGTTGGGACATCGTACCGACGTCTCACGTCCAAAGTATGCTGTAAGGCCATTACAGCCACTCTTAGAGATTACTTCCACCAATTAGGTTTTGGCTCTAAGGGTGGCTGTGAAGCCGCCGTCCACTCTTTAAGGGCCTTTTTAAATAATCGGGAAGCAGAGGTATTGGTGAAGGTGGATGTGAAGAATGCCTTTAACTCTGTGGATAGGGCTGCTTTGCTGGCTGAAGTAAAACATAAAGTTCCGGCTATTTATAAATATATTTGGCAATGTTATAGTGAAAATTCAAAATTAATGTATAAGAACAATCTTTTACTATCTTGTGTTGGTTGTCAGCAAGGCGACCCACTCGGACCGGCAGTGTTTAGCCTCGCCATTCATCCTATCATTCAGCAGCTAAATTCTAAACTCAATACATGGTATTTGGACGATGGCTGTTTGGTTTCAAGGGCCCAAACCGTCTTTGATGACTTTCAGGTCCTCACCAACAGCCTCCACAACATTGGCTTAGATCTAAATTTTAGTAAATGCGAATTATTTATTTCAGACTCATGTACAGAAAAAGAAAAAGTTTTTGATGATTTTAATGCAGTTTGTCCAGGTATCAAAATTTTAGATAAAACCTCACTTCATCTTCTTGGCTCTCCTATTTACGATGAATCATTTTCTCATTTTATAGATGTTAAAATTAAAAATTTTCAGACAGCTTATGATCGTCTGATAAATATTCAACCACATTTCGCTTTCATTATTATTCGACACTGCCTGTTCGTTCCGAATTTCACCTACAACCTCCGTTGTAGTCATCTGTGGAAACATCCACAACTTCTCCACAAGTTAGACGCATTTGTTCAAAATTGTCTTTCCGCCATTTTAAATATTGATTTTAGTGAACGTGTCTGGGACCAAGCCTCCTTACCTATCAAGGACGGAGGTTTAGGAATCAGAAAAATATCCAATGTTGCTCTCCCGGCGTTTTTGTCCTCTGTGCATAGCATTGAAGCGTTATTTAAAAAAATTCTAAAGAATAACGTGACTTCAATTTGCAATGCCACGGAGGCCTTAGACGCTTGGCGAGCTCTTGTTCCAAATTCTAAATTTCCTGATATTCCGTCATCGCAGAAGCTATGAGATGGGCCGCTCTGCCGAATTGCTCAAGATAACTTACTAAAAACGTCTTGTAGCTCTGCAGAGCGCGCCCGCCTATTAGCATCTGCAGAATGGGAATCTGGGCTTTGGTTGCAGGCACTACCATCCGCAAACTTGGGTACTTTGTTGCATGATGACACTTTTCGTTTTGCAGCAGCACTCCGCTTAGGCGCAAAATTTACAGTCCCTCATTTATGCCCCTGTGGGGTTACCGTTGATGCTTTTGGGCATCACGGACTCTCATGTTCCAGAAGTGCCGGCCGTTTGGGGCGTCATGCTGCCCTAAATAATATTATCTACCGTGCTCTTGCCAGCATTCACGTTCCTGCCGTTTTAGAACCAAACGGCCTGACACGGGATGATGGCAAGAGACCAGACGGAATGACTTTGGTACCCTGGAGATTGGGGCGACCGCTGGTATGGGACGCTACTTGCGTCGACACACTGGCGCCATCTCATCTCCAAAGTACCAAGTCGAAGGCAGGCACAGCCGCTGCTGGAGCAGAAACCCTTAAAAGACGCAAATATGTAGGTATCGGAGGTAACTACATATTTGAGCCTTTTGGGGTAGAAACATTGGGTCCGTGGGGTCCATCAGCGCATAAGCTTTTTAGTTTCTTGGCTAAAAGGCTTATTGAGGTATCTCGTGACCAAAGGGCTGGAAATTACCTAGCTCAGCGTATCAGCATTGCCATTCAATTAGGCAATGCTGCCAGCCTTTTGGGCACGATGCCCAGAGGTGAGCATCTGGAGGGACTGTACGATTTGTAAATATATATTTTTAAGTAGGTTATTTGTTTTTATTATTATTATTTTAGTTCTAAATAATGGATATTATAAATACTCATTTTATTTCTTAATATAATAAAATTACTTCCGTATATCTCTAAAATACAAGAATTAAATTTTACAATTAAATAATTCATTAAAATATCATTACGTTAAATCTTATATTATGTAGTTATAAAACAAACTTATTTTCAAATCATAATAACTTAATATTGTCTAGTACCTAATTATAGTATCTAATAATTGGTCATAATTACAACACTGTTAATTTAATAATCACAGATTTGTTTTATATTTAAATAATCTAAATATAAATAATAAAATAATAAAAAAAAAAAATGTATTTTAAATAATCAACTAACACATTAATTAGACTTCTTTGAGAAGAATAATGTATGGGATAACGTTCTTGTTCTGAGGGGATAACTAAAATAAACTGTCATGGTGCAGCTGTAGTGAGATTGACTTAGCGGGCCTAATAATTGATTAGGCGGGTTAGTCCCGGGATTGAGGCAACTAAAATTACGAAAAGTCCCGGGACTTCGATACACGACACGAGACCTCCCGGGACCCAAACCCTAGTACATAGGTATTAATATCTATTTAATAAATATAATAAATAGTTGGGTACTTAATCATCTTATATATATTTTTTAAAAATTTAAATTTATAAATATAAATGTATGTTATTCGAGTTCAGAATGTCGATGCTGATGCAAGTTTTTTAGCAGATGCTGATTCCTCAGCTGATACTGATACTCGTATACATACAACCCTGGTATGTATGTATGCGAGTTTCTTAATTCCACCATAATTTCTAAATACATTAAAGGACCCTTCCGAATGACATAGGCTATATTTTTTGCGGCTCCGAGCTCCTAGGCGCAGTGGTCAACACGCCAGCGACACGAGGGTAGGATCGATCCACGCCGGTCAGGCCATGATGGAAAACAATCTTTTTCAGATTGACCTAGGTCTTTGGATGTTAATTTATATAAGTAATTTTGTTGTAAATTATAGTATCGTTGAGTTAGTATCCTACGGCACAAGTTCACAACTTGCTACGGGGCTAGCTCATTTTGTGTGATATTTCCGGAATATATATTTATTAAAAAAAAAAACTTGTTTATGTGTCAAATTTAAATATTATGTACCTTCTTATCTTCATATAAACATTTCGTGATTCTGTGTTGAAGGCGTGTTTTCAAACTTAGGTTATCTTTTTTAGTACCTAACGTAATGAATGAAAATCCGATATAAAAAAAAGTAATAAACAATGATGGCTAGAGCCAATCAAGAAGCCAGTTTCGTGTAGGTGTCACGGTCAATCGACCATGCACACCCTGGTGTCAGAGTTCTACGAAATCGCCTCTCGGCCTCTGACGTGATTCCTTTAACGACTACCAGATGGCAGCCGGGACCAACGGCTTAACGTGCCTTCCGAAACACGGAATCATCTTTATTATCAGACAATCAGGTGATTCAAGCCTGCAATGTGGAAACAACCAATCTGGAAACAACTAAACAAAGTATGCTTACCGTGGGAATCGAACCACGACCCCCGGGTCTACAGGCAAACTCCTTAACCACTGGACCACGGAGGCAGTTGTCGGAGGCATATCCGATATGAAAATTTGATGATTCAAAATTTAGTCAAAATTCGTTTAGCCGTTTTGGCGTGATTGAGTAACAAACATCCATGCATACCTCTTCACAAACTACGCGTTTATAATATTAACTAGCTGTTGCCCGCGGCTCCGCCCGCGTTATTGTCGGGAACAGTAGAAATTATAAGAAGTCCATACAAACCCCTCCCCCTCGGCTTTTTCCCCTTAAGGGGGAATTTAATACATTTCACCTGCATAGATCTTTAGTCCTTAAGGAGGGGATTTTGCCCATTTCACGTACACAGATATTTTTTTATTGTAATGGAGAACTTCTTATTGTCATATTTCTAAGTAAATAGAAAAAATCCATACAAACTTTACCCCGCCTATTTTACCCCTTCAAGGGGAAATTTCGTCTATTTTAACAACACAGATCTTTTTAATTGTAATGTAAAAATATATACTTATTTTTATACTTCTATGTCCAGGAATGAGAAAATTTTCATACCATCACCCCTACCTTTTATCCCTTAAGGGGCGAATTTTATACATTTCACCTACACAGATCTTTTTTTATTGTAATCTAGAACGTATATACTTATTTTCATACTTCTAAATCTAGAAATGAAAAAAAATCCATACTAACTTTACTCCCCTATTTTATCCCTTCAGGCGAAAATTTCGTCGGTTTTACCTACATACATCTTTTTATTTGTAATCCAGAACGTCCAGAAATGAGAAAATGTCCATACAAACTTACCTTACTGTTATTGTAAAATTCCTTTCTTAGTGCTCATTTACATCATAAAAAGAATCCCTGTGCCAAATTTCAAGTTTCTGGGCATAGTAGTTTCGGCTGTGCGTTGATATATAAGTCAGGTTTGCCTTTGGCTCGCGGCTCCGCCCGCGTAAGTGTCGATTTCTCAGGAACAGTAGAATTACCCGGAATATATTATTTTAGTTCATGACTTTCAATTTCAATTGAATAACTTAAAAAACGGAAAGTTTCATACTAACTTTGCACTAAGGGATGATTTTGAGAAAAATATTTTACTCGTGTTTCATGCCTTTCAGTAAAGAACCATCATGCTGAATTTCATTCGAATAACTTCAAAAACGACAAAGTTTCATACTAACTTTGCAACCCGTTTTACCCCCTTAGGAGATGAATTTCCAAAAATCCTTTTTTAGTGCTCCCCTACGTTATAAAAAAGAAACCCCTATGCAAAATTTCAAGTTCCTAACCCTTATAGTTTAGGCCCTGCGTTGATATGTCAGTCAGTCAGTCAGCTTCGCCTTTTTTATTAGTATGGATTACTATGGATAGTATGGATAGGTATAATGCTGTCGTTTATTGATGATGAATTGACTTTGGATTTTAATTTTCATAAGTCACTTGTTATTTTATTTTATTTTTGCTATATGTTTGCAGGCAAACTCATGCCTTAAGTTCATTCAAATGACGATAACTTTTTTTTTAATGAACCGAAGTTGATGAAACAAACTTTAAATGTTAAACTGAGTTAAAACAAAGCAATTGGTGAAAGTTTGAAGTAAATCAGTTCAGTATTTTCGGAGATAATCGTGATCATACATACAGATAGACAGACAGACAGACAGACAGACAAGAAATTCCAAAAACTTTTTTTTGCTTTCTATTATTCTTTTTAAGTGTCCCTCTATCCATTACAGTCAAAAATTCTAATTGTACAGACAAAATATTTTTACTGTTTTATTATATGTATAGATAAGGTTAAGGATTTTTTAAATAGTGGTGATAAAATACAGGGGAGTAATCACAAATTACTTCAATTTAACACTTTTGTACCCAGTGTAAATGTACTCTCGATATAGCATTGAATAAAATAAAAAGTTAAATAAATATATAGAACATATCACACAAATTGAGCTAGCCCTACAGTAAGTTGTGAACTTGTGTCGTAACTAAGTCAACGATATTTACATAGACAAACATCTAAGACCCAGGTCAATCTGAAAAAGATCGTTTTCTATCTTGACCTGGCCGGGGATCGAACCCGGAAACCATCGTGTCGCAGGCCGGCGTGCCACGGAACACGCCAACTGAAGGGGTAACTAAACCTGTCAATATGAACAACTTTTGCTACAGGACCAAAAAGCACAAAAGTATTACCAGACGATGTATTTGTTTCGGAGCTACGATTTTTTCCAGTCCTGCATTTTCCTGTACTAAAAGTAGTTTATTTTGTCCGCTTTAAAACACTCATTCAAAACTATGTAGAGAGTAAAATTACACACTGTATAACATACTTATAATATAATTATTTTAAGTTAATTTTAGGCACTAGGATATATATTTGCAATGTTTTTTTTAAGATTTGTCGGTCGTACTGTGGATTCCGCCTTGGAGCGAAGGCCGCAGAGCTAAGTATTAAAGCGAGCGCACAGAACTACCCAACAGTTGTCGGATGGAAGTACTCCCGTACGTACCAAGATGCTGAGAGTACTGGTGATGTGTGTCGTGGTGGTGGCGGGGAAGGTACAGAATGACCCGGCGGGACAGCAGATTGTTATGTTCAAGCAGAGGACTGAGGTGAGATGGAATCTTAGTTTCTTCCCAATTTCATAAGCTTTTTAGTTTCACCTGTTCTGGTTGTAATCAATTCTTGTTGATGATTCAATTCCCAGTGTTCTAGCCAGCTGAAATTTTGAACATACTTTCCTTACCGTAATTCAGATAACAAAACATATCATATGTTTGTAGAACACTCCTACACTGTATACCAAACATTGCAAATAATATTTTTACTGTTATTTCGTTTACAGTAACAGCTTGTTGCAGAAATAAATTTTTGAAATAGAAGATTAGGAGAAAATAAAAACGTTGTCTAAGTAAAGCCCAATAAACATAGATTTGGAGGTTTACCATAAATAGAAGAAAAAATTTTTTAGAACGTTGTCAAAGCATACCTTAAGACCAATCTGTTTTGTTTTGACATATATGTGAATCCCAAATTTAAGATATAAATATAAAGCGCGGTTTTGTAACGGTGATGTGGGTTTTTATGTGGTATACAGCGTGATTTTGAACTCCCTAGCTATATTCAAATCTGGGAATCAGAATCCCTAATGGAACACAGAATTGTAAGAAAAAAAGGTAAAAAAACTAAAAAATAAATTTAATCTTTCATAGAAATTCGTCCAGCTGATCGGCGACTTTGAATGGGAAACCTAATTTTCTTTTTCGTTTTTTACCTTTTTTTCTTGCCATTCTGTGTTCCATTAGGGATTCTGATACCCAGATTTCAATATAGCTAAGTAGGGAGATCAAAATCACGTTGTATAAAGAATAAATTTTAAATCTAGAGTAATGATCTTATTCGCAAAGGTATACTATACAATTGCACATTTTAAGACAACGTAAAAGATTATCTTATGAATAAATATTGAGTTAGCCCCAAAGTAAGCTCGAGACTTGTGTTATGGGATACTTACTCAATCATATTATATTACTTAACAAATACATATAAGTAAAGAGATAAACATCCAAAACCCAAGTCAATCTAAAAAAATATTTTCCATCTTGATCTGACCGGGGCATGATGACCTAGTGGTCATAGAGGTCGTCAATCAATGTTACAGGGATAAATAAAACTGTCTCCTATGTCAGATTTTTCGAGCTGTAGCTTTATATTGCATCTAACATAGCTAAACGACATCATCATTTCGAGTATGTGACACGGTCAATCGACCATGCACACCCTGGTGTCAGAGTTCTTCGGAACCACCTCTCGGCCTCTCACGTTCCTTTAACGACTACCAGATGGCAGACGCGACCAATGGCGTAACGTGCCTTCCGAAGCACGGAATTATCTTTATTATCAGACAATCAGGTGATTCAAGCCTACAATGTCATAACCAATCTGGAAACAAAGTATGGTTCCCGTGGGAATCGAACCCATGTCCCCCGGGTCTACAGGCAAGGCCTCTTACGTGGTTCTTTTAACTACTACCAGATGTCAATATGACCTTCACTTAAAGTTGGATATTTGAAGACAAACTAATTACATCACCACTTTGTGCGATTTCAATAAAATTATAATAGGCTCTTATCTCGTTTTTGCTATCTAAATCGTAAATTCAACTTAACAGCTGGAAACAGACTAGTATAGGTAGGTGGGTAATATTAATATGATGCATATAAATATACCTACCATATTACATATCTGTCATCACTAGCTGTTCCCGTGACTCCGTTCGCGTACATTACATTATGTTTGTATGGTGGCCACGTCTTATCATAACTGGAGATAAAATAAAGTAGCCATCCTATGTCCTGTATGTCTATATGTTTATCTACCAAGTTTCTTTTAAATCCGTCCATTCGTTTAAGATTTATGAAGGAACATACATAAATACAGAAACAAACTAAAAATCGTCAATTTAGTTTCAGTATGATGTATAGAGCTTATAAACACGATATCTCTGAAAACAAAGTAACTTACTCCATGAACAACCCTTACAGAATTATTATTGGTATTGATTATCATCATGTCAGCCGCAAGAAGTCCACTGCTGGACATAGGCCTCCCCTAAGCATTTCCATCATTGTAGACCTGTTCCTGCATTGGCAGACGGGTTAGTGACTTTTTTTTAATTTTTTTTACGGGTTGGTGAGCGCAGTTTGTCTGGCTTTTATCTATTCCGACGCTGCTGCCCATCGAAACCATTTTTTAAGCGAGGGATGGGTAGGAGGTTTTTGTTTTTGTGGCTGTAATGATCATTATGATAATGATGATGAATACCATATGCATAGACGTTAGATGCACTTGGTTTAATGACATGACAACATTGTACTACTTGCCTCTTCACCAAATAAGTAATTTACAAAAATCCATCGTAGGACATTTTATTGTTCATTATTTTTTAGTACTTTTAGAAACCTATTATTTGTCTTAATTTCTATGCAACCTATGAAATTTATCATTCTCATTATCCTATGAAACCTGCAATTCTTATGCATGCTTCGAGTGCATCCCACATCGTTTAATATTTCTATATAAACGACTAGCTTTCGCCCGCGGCTCCGCCCGCGTTAATGACGATCCCTCGGGAATAGTACTTTTTCCCGGGATAAAAGGTAGCCTATGTCCATCTCCGTACTCCAGAGAACTTGTATGCAAAATTTCATGATGATCGGTTCAGTAGTTACGGCGTGAAAGCGTAACAAACAAACAAATAAACAAACAAACTCACTTTCGCATTTATAATATTAGTTAGGATGGTTCTTAATTAAAGAAACTATTTTTTTCTGGATTTCAGGGACCCGTTGGTGTGATGACTACCAGCAACGGGGCGCCCATAGACACCATAGATGCAACGGTGACAGTCAATTCACCCCTCATATTCAACGAATTCTTCATGGATTCATTGACACATCTCGTTAGGGAACGAATCCCTGAACGTATAGTCCACGCTAAAGCTGCTGGAGCCTTCGGCTACTTCGAAGTAACTCATGACATTACCGACATTTGTAAGGCTAAACTCTTCAGTCAAGTGGGAAAACGTACTCCGGTAGCAGCTAGATTCTCTCCAGTCGTCGTAGAAAAAGGAGGCGTGGACACTTCTCGGGACGCCAGGGGATTCGCTGTGAAATTCTATACTGAAGACGGAAATTTTGACATGGTAGGCTTCAATACTCCTATGTATGTTTACAAGGATCCTTTACTATTTCCTACGTTCGTAAGAGCACAGAAGAGAAACCCAGCTACGAATCTAATCGATGCGAATATGCTCTGGGATTTCTTGACTTTGCGGCCAGAAAGTCTTCACATGTTCATGTTAGTATTTGGCGACCGAGGTATTCCGGACGGTTATCGTCATATGCCTGGTTTTGGCATACATACTTATCAAGTTGTCAATGAGTATGGGGAGAAGCATTTCATCAGATTCCATTTTATTCCGGATGAGGGCATAAAGAATTTGCGCACCGAAGAGGCGTGGAAGATAAATGGAATGGATCCTGATTACGCCACGAGAGATTTGTATAATAATATCGGTAATGGAAAATTCCCGAGTTGGAAAGTCAGCATTCAGGTGCTCACATTAGAAGAAGTGGAAAGCGCTGGATTCGATGTTTTTGACGTAACTAGGGTTCTTCCTTTGAACAGATATCCACTAAGACCTTTAGGAAGAATGGTACTGAACAAAAATCCGGTCAACTATTTCGCTGAAATAGAACAGTTGGCATTCAATCCAGCTAATCTTGTCCCTGGTATCATGGGTGGTCCCGATAAAGTCTTTGAAGCTCGTCGTTTAGCGTACAGAGACGCTCAATATTACCGTCTTGGAGCCAACTTCAATAAGATACCTGTAAACTGCCCTATTCGAACCAAACCTTTGGTTTATAACCGTGATGGTGTGCCACCAGTAAAAGACAATGAAAGGGATGATCCGAATTATTTTCCTAACTCTTTCCATGGTCCCGTGCCATACAAGAATAAGAATAGAGTTTCGTTGATCCAGATTTACCAGGATGACCCCAACAATTTTGAGCAGGCACGGGATATTTATGAGAATGAGATGACTAAAGATGAACGTAGTAGGTTGATTGAGAATATCCTGTACAGTCTTGGAGGTGCCGCGTCATTCCTACAGGACAGGGCTGTCAAATATTTTACTATAATTCATCCCGATCTAGGCCATAGAATATCAGAAGGTTTGGCTGTAAATAGAACCAGGTTTGATTGGGACGATTAATTGTAATGTGCAGTTCCTACCGCACATAGCGTTTAAAAAGTTTTTAAATTGATTTCACATTGTTATTAGTATTTCTATTTTAGTGAATTTAAAACATGTTACGGTTGTGTAACTTAGATAACAAAATGTTGCACGCCGAATACATTGTATATTACAAGTATTGTTATGTTATAAGTAATTTATCATTCACTTGATTGTAAATCTGTAAAACCTAGACTAAGTAGAATAGGATAAATATTTATATTAATAAAAATCTACACGAGTTCTAAAATTACGCATTTATTATATTTTTTTGAACATTTAACTGTCGCTTCTATACTTAAACTAGTTTCCTAAAAAAATATAATTTGTCCGCCAGTTAGATTACAAAAAATCTTAGTTACGTATTTTTTCTTTAGTCGATTGAACAAAAAAATCATAAAGATAGCTCTTTTAAATTCCGTGTGAGTTTGCTACACCTTTTAGCAAAATTTGACGTCACGAGCCCCTGCTCATGAACTTTGACGCTTTATCTTTATCATTTAATGTTTATTTGAAAAAAAAGAAATATGTGTCCAATATTTTTTGATTATCCAAATTACGGACTAATTTTAATGTTATCATTTTAACCCAGTAACTACCTTATTGTCAAAAGTGCTAGTGTAGGAGAAAAGAAAGAAACTTAGTGTATCAGTTGCTTTTCTTCCTACGCAGATCGTAAAAGACGAGGGCGAAAATCTGAGGAATCATGTTAAACTAACACGGCACCAAGTTTTATATGTGAAAACGAGTGGAAAATGTGATTTCCCAATCTTGTTAAAAGGCATTATCTAGGACATTTCCATTAATTTTTTCTTCTTAGTAGGCGATGCGGCTAGAAATCCATCACTATTTACATCACACCGTCACGCCCGCCACCATGATAGACATGGCTTTTAGGTCATAAAGACCTGCCAGCCTATTTGCTAACTCAGTGACCAACGTTTTTATAGTCACTTCAAAATACATTGCGGGTTTCCTATGATTGACTATTTTTATTAAAGATATATAAAACGTAATGTACTTTGAAATGACTATCAAATCGTTGTACACTGAGTTAGCAAATAGGCCTGCTGGGGTCTGTCCCCGCAAGGGAAAAAGACACGCTATATGTATGTATGTACCAAACGTATAAAACAAAGAGTTATTGTGTATATTTTGGTCTTTGTTTTAAAAGTCCTTTCACGTTAATGTTGATACCGTACCTTTTGTGACTCGAGCGATACAGTGAGCCTTACAGTATTTGCTAAGGCTGAAATATGGTGATTGTTCTATTTACCCTTACTACTACCCTTTCAAAGGGCAAACGTGTTTCTAAGCTGAGGTGAATATTTTCGCAGATTTATACCTAAGGATATTCGGGTTCCAATTACCTTTAACATTGAGTGTTAAAATGCGTTGGTTTCATATTGCTCCTCCTCTCTGCGTATTAGGTAGGTATATTAATTTTCTTGCGTTAATTAACTTTATTGGTGATCCCTTATCTTTTTTTTATGTTAGGGCGGCAAACGAGCAAGCAAATCACCTAATGGTAAGCGATCAGCGCTGCCCATGGACAACTGCAACACCAGGGTGTAACAGGAGCGTTGCCGGCCTTGAAAGGAATTGGGAAAAGGATATGGGGGAAGGATGGGCCTCCGGCTCTTTCACTCACCGAACGAAGCATAGAAGCGGTAAAACTCCTATTCAAACGTCGATTCTGTGAGAGTGTGGTACTTCCCCGGAAGAGCCTGCCCATTCATGTTACTAGCAAAAATGAATTTTGCCGGTAGCGTGGCTCTACCACAACTATCTATAAATAACATCCGATAGTCTAGTTTAGACACGAGTTAAAAGAATAATTTACTTCAAAAATATATTTTTTTATATGTACCTATACGCATTTTATGTACCATGCTAAACACGGCCTTTAGGTCTCGTAAACCCAAACTCTGTCTACTCCGTAAGAGAAAAAGATGTGATAGTATATATGTGCGTATGTCAAAAATTACTGTACTGTGCAACTTACCCATACCCATGGACCTAGGAATAATACCTAACGGCGACCGTAACTTATCCCTGGCGCCTGATCAATATAACTTCGCTTATTTTAAAGAGTCAGTAGTAGTTGCTATTGTTTTACAAAAGGGGATTCTGTTTGAAAATATCGTGATTTTGTTATTTTACGATCACATTCACCATTTAAAAACGACCTGCATGAAACATTTTTGAGTTTCGGGAATATTACTCACCCTCTTTGGTTCATAGGTATGTGTCTCTACGAGGTATATAAGGTTTGTTTTGTTTTTCGCATGTGTAAGTAGCCAACACTGGTGTCAGATTTTTGAAGCTGCCTAAAGGCATCCGACAAGCTTAACGAGTGCCAACAATGATGACAGCCGCGACCAACGGCTTAACGTGCCTTCCGAAGTGAAAATTATCTCCTCAAATAGCTACAAAGTTTTTTAAAAAGGCCCTCAAAAGACTGATTTGAGTCTCGTTTGGGAATTTTAATTAATATTTGTGAAACATCTATCCAGGCCGAACTACTTACTATTGTAAAAAAATATTATATTATTGTATATATGTCGCAGGCATATTGTATGATTCCGCGTTTTACAAACGGCGTCGTCTTTTTACAAACGCTCGCTCTTTTGGAATATGCCGAAGGCAAATTGACAACTCGTTCAATTGTAAACATTTCAACATTGATGGTTATAGTAGGGTGACTATCATAAAACACAAATTGGACAAATCACTTTATTTCAGCAATCACGTACCTATTCATGTAGGAATAACTTAAAATACATGTTTAGGCACTCAAGTAATTTAAGTAACAAAAACTTAGGCCAGGGGGTGTCATTCCTTATTGCCTGTCCGGCGGTTGTAGATATGGCTAAAGATACGCGCGGCTTCCCGAGCTGTTGCTCACTCATCCCCAAGTCATTCGAGTGAGTAGAATACCTCTATTCCGTTTCCAAATCCACCAAGCTCCTGTCCTTCCCATGCCTAATCCAAAATGCTTCTGTGGGCAGCAGCGTCGGAATCACAATAAGCCAAAGTAAATGCGCTCGCCGACCCGCCTCCCAAGCGTGGTGAGTATGGCAAAACCTTCTAATGGAAAACAACAAAAAGACCAGGCCCCCAGTCTTAGGCAGCCCCGCTATTCCTGGCTCCGGTAGCGGTCACCGTAACGGCGGGGCAGGGGGTGCTAAGAATCTCCGGATACGGCCCGGCTACCACCCCCGATGACGACTGGGCCTAGTAACACACAACATCCGCATGATGAGGCTTGACAATAAGTCGAGGAAGTGGAAGAGGAAATGAGTATGTTACGATAGGACATAGTGAGGCTGTCTGAAGTCCGAAGAGAGGGAGAGGGCACGACAACCCTTAAGTCTGGGAACCTACTCTATCCCCGGGAAGGTGACATAAAAAAGTAACAGCATGGTGTCGGGTTTCTCGTCCACAGCTACCTCGTAAATAACGTCGTAACCATCGAAAGTATTTCTAGCAGGGTGATATACCTTATACCTACTCAGAGTATCTAAAAGATACTTGCTGAAGGTCATACAGGTGTGCATGCCGACCGGGGAATACTTAGATGAAAACGTGGAAGCGGTGTATGAGGACATTAGTAGGGCCATACACGCTTCCAAGACCTATTTTACGGTGGTTTTGCGCTAATAATATTCCGCAGGAATCCTCCGAACACCATATTTCATGGACATCTTAGCGTTTTTTACGTGCCGGATAACCTCAAAACCTCTGTTCACGGCTTTTTTCTGCTCCTACTTGAGAATCGTAAAATTTTCTTACCTTAATATGATACATTTCCTAAAAACAATCAAATTTTTTGTAAAAAGTACTTTGAACACGCAGGATTTGCACTGTTTTCATTATTTTTCTGTTTCACAAAATCGACGCCATTTTGATTGTTTTGATTAGCAGCGCCGCGCGAGGTAAGAAAAAGAACTAAATAATCCATTTGCCGCGTCATTTTGTAAACGGCGATTGAATTGTCTATCAAATATTAAGGCATATTATATACTGACAAGACAATTCACAATGTGCCTTTGGCATATTCCAAAAGAGCCATCGTTTGTGAACAGACGACGCCGTTTGTAAATCTCGGAATCATACAATTTGCCTGCGACATATAGAAAACATCATACCTAGTATAAAATTATATTTTACTTTTTAGTATTTATCCTTAAAAACTCGCATATAAAACTTTGTTAGGATAAGTTGAATACACATCAAACATAGGCATATAAACCAGAAATAAAAAAAATAACTAGATTTTTATTGTATAAATATTTAGAATTAGAGCAGTTGTTGTTTGTTTGTTTTGTGAGTATGTAAATGTAAGTTTTTGCCTAAAGGCATATGCCATAGCTTAGGGGCTGCCATCAGATGATATAAAGGACTAAGGGCATAACGTGCCGTTAGAAAAGTTAGGACTACGTTTATAAGCCAAAGCAACATTTCCACCTACTCTCCATATATAGGTACATACTCTCCATCAATGACATGTATTTTAGGCTAAATAAGATTAGATTGATGATCTAGTGTCATTCAGGATGGATGGATGTCAGTATTTTCTACGGTTCCCATAAGTCCAAATCCTTTGAGGTATTTAGAAGATATGGTGGAATAAAGAAACTCACACTATATATCTATACTTTACTCATACATATAGATATATACATAAATTATACTCGGAAAACAATACACTCCATTTTGGGCAGTAGTGTAAAAATATAAAAGTGCAAAGTTGTAATGTAAAAATTCGCAGGTAATACTCGAACATCGAGTAAATTAGTTTTTGACTCAGACCAACACTAAAACACAATTTTGCCTAAAGGAAAGTAGGGTAGTATGTAGAGTCAGGCAGGAGCTTTGCACCAGTAGATATCCCATAACTTTTTTACATCAGAGTCCCTAGTCGTTTCGCACCGCTAGCGATTGGAACTGCGGTGCGAATCTCCCAACAGCTCATTTTGAATAGGTTCTTTTGCACCGCGGTGCGAATCACCCAAGAACTTTTTGTTTTGGGTCGATTCGGACCGCAGTGTAACAAAACTGTTCTCTTTTTAGATAGGTAAATTTGGATAGTGAAAATCATCCCTTTGTTAAAAAGCACACTTAAAGGTCACATAAACAATAAAACAACTCAGGAATATGGGCACGTGCTTCTTTCGCACCGCTGCTCCTACCACTGAGGTGCGAACGGTCCCATTCAGAGACAGTTCTTGGGCCATTCGCACCGCTGCTCCTACCACTGAGGTGCGAACGGTCCCATTCAGAGACAGTTCTTGGGCCATTCGCACCGCTGCTCCTACCACTGAGGTGCGAACGGTCCCATTCAGAGACAGTTCTTGGGCCATTCGCACCGCTGCTCCTACCACTGAGGTGCGAACGGTCCCATTCAGAGACAGTTCTTGGGCTATTCGAACCGCGGTTCGAATAGCTCGTTTCGCTCGTGATGTGAAACGACTAAGGACCCTCACATCATGAATTTGTAACAAAAACAGAGTATGTTTTTTTATTCTCAAACACGGTCACAAATTTAACAGCAAAGCTTTTAATAGAGACAGATATAAAAGAAACCGATAGAACTTTTTATGAAATGATGTAGTTAAGGATTGATATTTTGCAAAAAAATCTTATTTTACCTCTTTATTTAAATACGTGGTATATCTGCTAAACTTTAAACTAATTGGATTGAGTAAGGTTTAGTTTGGGTCGTTGAAGCAGCGAAATAAGTTTATTTAGCTAACTGAGGTGTTGACTAGAACGGTTATAATCCTATAACATAGATACATTGATAATAAACATGTAAATCCTGCTTACAGATCGTAAAGTGCGGGTTCTGTCCATACAACCATGGTAAGCAGGATAATGCTGCAGTCGCCATGATGCTTCACGGAGCCACTTTAATGTGATGTAATCAGGCGTAAGCTGTGCGCTTGCGCATGCGTACTGCACCCGATCTGAATCCGACAAAATTATGTCTTAAGCATACGAAGCAACTACAGCACCTGTTTGTAAGAAACAGCGCATAAAAGAACTGTCTCTTTTCCATACTTAGGATTAAATGCGGCGACTGACATGAAGCTCTACGGAGCCAGTAATGTGATGTTATCAGCTTAATGTAAACTTTGCGCTTGCATCCGATCTAAATCCGGCAAAATTATGTCATAAGCAGATACGAAGTAACTACAATACCCATTTGTAAGAAACATCGTGCTCTGAGGAACTGTCTCCTATATATATATCCATGGTAAGCAGAATCCAATGTAGCGTCCGAAATGATTTTTAATGGAGCCACTTTAATCTGATGTCATCAGACGTAAGCTGTGCGGTTGCGTATGTACACTGCACCTGAACTGAATCCGACAAGACAAGATTATGTCTTAAGCTGAGACGAAGCAGCTAAAATACCAATTTGTTAGAAAAAGGGAAAAATAGGGCTCCAAAACTGTCTCCTGTACATGCAGCCATAGTAATCGGAATGAAACTAATGTCACCGACTTGATGCTCATTTGTAGCCATTAATGTGATCTTATTCTGAGCAGAACCAGGCGGTCTAATTAGCCACTGTATTCGTATATTCTACGACATAGCAAGAGCACTACATTCGAGACTGAGTTGGTATGGGCATGTGATGCGAATAATAGTATGCGACAGAAATATTTTATGAGCACTGACATAACGTATCGACCACCATGAAAAAGTATGGAAGCGGATTCAGAACTTAATTCGTTTCCATACTTTCCTAAGAGTGCTTAGAAATAGAACTGTGGCTACTTCGGACAGAATTTTCTCGGTGTCTTGCCGGATGTAGTGCGCAACAGCTCTTAAGCTTCTTACCCAGTGAGTTGTGATGGGAACGCAAATTGCAGACGATTCATTCAGCATATTGATAGTAAACATTCGGCTTAGGATGTCTCGGGGAAAGTTATGTAGTGTTGAGTTTATATTACGGTAACCTGATGTAGAAACAGGGTTGTTTAATATTCGAGTATTTCGTTTTATCCTTAGCTGTGGCGCGTCAGAGACCGGAGTACGTTCCGAGGCTTAGATCAGCGAAAATAACACTACTCATTATTTTATTTTCTTACTACTAAATCCGATAAAATAAAAAATAACAAGTGATGTACTGCCAAAGAACAGAATTAGAGTTTCAAGATTTGATTGGTTGGCTAGTTAGTTTTGCTGACTTAAACCCTTATAGGCTGCAAGGGCGCATCCAGGGGGGCGGGGGTCATGGGGTTATGATATGACCCCCTTCCCCCTGGGCTGGGTCCAGGACCTGGTGCACCACTAATTAAAATTGTTAACACAATGTTTTTAAATATTCATCCAAGAAAATGTACCCATTGATATAGATGAAGTGATAACGGGTTTCGATAGAAGACGTACAAGAAAAATAGATTTTGTCATTTATGGGTATAGAGATTATAAAAATTATATATATTTATTAAAATCCCAAAAAACATAACACCTTTATTTAAAATGTACGAGCCCAAAATACCCGAACTCAAAATACCTTAAGATTTAAAATACCTGAACCGATTACACCTTACTGTACAATGCCAGAATTCGAAACACTAAAATAGGGGAGAAAGGGGTAATGGGAGTCGCTTAAGCGAGCTATCAAATAAAAGCTTATTTCGAAATAATATCTTTATTAAAATTGTTTAATAATAGACTTTACTTATTTATCTACTAGTTGTTATCACTTTTCACCACTTTGGGAATCTACTTTGGATATATTTCCGCGTTTTAAAAAAAAACAAGTTTGACTCCTATTGCACTAACCTCAGTACAATGGGAATCAGACATGTGGGAAATCAGAGTCAAACAATCGCAGACATTACATTCGGCAGTATGCCATCCAGTGTAATCACCAGTTGATCAGCTAGCCTATTTGTTTTTTTGACTTGTAATATCGGCATCAAAAAAATAAGAATATTTTTTGCGGGTAATGGTAATCACTAGCGGGCTCTTTGGCTCCCATTACCCAAAATCTATACGGCATGTTAACTGTAAAATTTAATAACACAAAGTAAATTTAATCGCAATCTAATATGCTTATTTAAATTTTGAATATGAAGGATAAATCTATCCATAGTCATTAATTTGGTACAGCTACAACGTCTATACTCACCGTTAATGTTGTTTTGACGAAATTTTACACCGACGAGGCGTGAAAACGAAACATAATTGTCACTCAAAAACGCGTGGAGCTACTAGCACGAGTCATTCGTACAATGGGCATCGGGTACAGAGCAAACTGAACATGTCATTTACCTAGGTATCGAACGTTTAGTTTTGCTTAAAGGCACCTGACCCCGATTGCCCGCTGACTCCCATTACCCCTTTCTCCCCTATTATTATGTCAGATTTTTAAAATACCAAACCTTTAAATATTACATTTTCAATTAACCTTACATTATAATTCCAAAATATGAAATGCATAAAATAAATAACCCAACCTAACCTAATACTCGTATTCTGGTAGCAACTCGTTTCTGACGACAATCCATTTTTCTGGTGGGTCACAGTTCTAACCTAACCTAACCTAATATTCTGGTAGCAGCTCGTTTCTGACGACAATCCGTTTTCTGGTGGGTCACAGTTCTAACCTAACCTAACTAATATTCTGGTAGCAGCTCGTTTCTGACGGCGATTCGTTTTCTGTTGGGATCGCAGTACTAACCCAACCTAACCTAATATTCTGGTAGCAGCTAGTTTCTGTCAGCGATTCGGTTTCTGGTGGGATTGCAGTTCTCGCCCAACCTAACCTAATATTATGGTAGCAGCTCGTTTCCTCTTCGAACTTATAAAACCAGTTAAATTAGGTTAAGTCTTTTTAAAGTCAGGTATTTATGGATAAGGTATTCCGTAATAAGATGCTTTGAGCTTGAGCTATTCAATCATAAGGTAATATAAATAATTTATTTTTAAATACTTAGTATTTTAAATATAAGGTATTTAGAATTCGGGTATTTTGGGCTCGTACATTTTAAAAGAAGGTGTTATGTTTTTTGGGATTCTAATGTGTACCCGTCATTTATATATATTATGTATCTTTAAGTACAGTAAGTACTTACATACATTAATAATAAAATACCTACTTTTTACTTGCATCTATGATTATAAAAATTAAATTATAATTTCTTGTGACATGATCACGATTCTGTTACCCCCCTGGCACCAAAGCTGGATAGCAATTAAAACTATCATGCTGTAATATTATTTGGAAACGTTTTTACAGCCAACTGCCTCCCTGACTATACGCTAATCCTCCTGGGTCTAAACGAACTCAGGGCCCCTCAGTTAGCTGAATAGCCTGCTAACCACTTTGCCACTAACCGAGGCAGTACACCGTCCGCTTAAAGATGGCTTTACTTGGATTGATGGGTCCTATATATCTGTCAGCCTAATTATTATGGTCGGTGTGTTTCTTTAGCAATGACGGTAGAAAACGAATAAGTATTGACAGTATAATGAGCTCTTGAATGTACCTACTCCTTCTCAAAGTTATAAGCCTCCTTGGATCCGATCTTAAGGGATATTAATAGATTAGGGTTTTAGAATTGTCTCTTTTGATAAGTAATAGTTTTTTATGTTTTCTCGTCGTAAAACATATATGACGGTAACTACGCTTACATTGTAATGTAATATTAAGCCTATGTGGCATTGACTTGTGTGTGATTTGTAATAGTATCTATTATAGTATAGGCGGATAAGCCACCTTTTTTACCTTCACGTCTATAATGGTCTGGGAGAAAAGAAAAAACGTAGAATGTACCAGCTGCATTTTTTCCGCTCAGATCGTAAAAGCCTATCTAGGGAATGGACGACAATCTGAGGAATCATATAAATAGGCAATGCGGCTAGCAAAATCATCACTAATTTGATGCCGTTTACCACCTACACGCCCACATACATACATAGTATAACGTCTTTTCCCTTGCGGGGTAGACAGAGCCCAGGTCTATAAGACCTTATGGCCACATTTAGCATGTTGGTAAATGGGAACGGAATCAAATAGTGATTGGTTGCTATTGACATTATTCCGCAGATTTTAGCCCAATCCCTCGATCGGCTTTTACGATCTGCGCGGGAAGTGAAGTAGCTGGCACATTCTACGTTTTTTCTTTTCTCCCAGACCAGCATGGAAGCTCACGCCATGGAAGACTTCACGCCCACCAACATGCCAACTAAAATTAGTCGGAATTATTGAACAAAAATGATATTGAAGGCCACGCGTAAGCGGCTGGCTCGACATCTGCCTGATCTACTATTGTACGATAGTTCGTACAATATTATAGGTCATCCAGTCACCACAAGTTTGAGAACCTACATCGGAAGAGCATTCTGCGTCAATCAGAGCGACTAGGCTCCGATACTCGATAGTGAAGTATCCGATGCCACTTTCACGTTCCAGATAAAGTTAACTACTTTAAGTAGCTATCTAATTTAGCTATCTATTTACTTTTATGGCTTCCCAATGCTGGAAATGAAAAGATCTGCCGGCCTATTTGCTAACTCAGTGTACAACGTTTTAATAGTCATTTCAAAGTACATTGCGTTTTATATATCTTTAATAAAAATAGTCAATCAAAGGAAACTTGCAATGTATTTTAAAGTGACTATCAAAACGTTGGTCACTGAGTTAGCAAATCGGCCGGCAGGTGTACTATTTTTGAAAGTGTGACACTCGTGTCTTCGAGCGATATTTGTAGGTATGGAAAAATCGCTCGTTTACGATCGGCATAATTTCAAAAATAGCGATCTCTTCCTCTCAACACGGAATCACAAGTATTGAATTATACCTACATAGTATCACGTCTATTTCCCTTGTGGGGTAGTCAGAGCCTTGGTCTATAAGACCTTATGGCCACATTTAGCGTATTGACGGGCGTGTAGATGGAAAGAGGAATCAAATAAAAAAAAATTGCACCTGGCCTCATCATTTAATCTTTATTGTTAGTTTTTTAATGTGTTTAATGTTTCTATAAATAAAAATAATAATAATGCTATGCAATCAATCATCTTTACATAAAATTAATTAAAAGTTAATAACTTGAGTTTTAGATATTAAAGAAGTTTACATAACATTGGTTTACAATATCAAAACCCGCAGGAAATCAGCTGTAATGGACCTCGCATAACACGACCCACATCAGCTTTGAGCAAAGCTTCCGACCTACCACAATATTACTTTCTCACGAATTGCAATTACTCTCACTCAATAATTATTGTATATACATACTGTCACGTCTTTTTCCCTTGCGGGGTAGACATATCTTAGGTCTGAGACCTAAAAGCCAGTTTAGCATGTTGGTGTTGGTAGAAAAACGGTATAAAAATAGTGATGGGTTGCTAGCCGCATCGGCTTCTAACATATTTTCAGATTTTCGCCCATCTGAGCGGGAGGACAAGAAGCTGGTACAGTCAGGGACAGAGATACCTGACCAGATCCTCTAACTATATCTTGAATTTACTCATAAACAATAAATAATATTAACATGAAAATTTATATTACGATAGACTTCATTAAAATCTTTCTGTATATACATTTTCATGTTATTATTATTTATAGTTTAGGAAAAAATCAAGATATAGGTAAGGTAGAGGGCCTGGTCAGATATCTATCTCCCTGACTGTACATTCTACGTTTTTTCTTGTCTCCCAGCATGGAAGTGTTATAATAATATAGAGCACTAGCTGTTGCCCGCGGCTCCGCCCGCGTTAAAGTCGTTCCCTTGGGAACAGTAGAAATGATAAAAATTCCATTCAAACACCTCCCCCTCTGCTTTTTCCTCTTAAGGGGGAATTTAATACATTTCACCTGCATAGATCTTTAGCCCTTAAGGAGGGGATTTTGCCCATTTCACCTACACAGATATTTTTTCATTGTAATGGAAAACTTATATACTTATTGTCATATTTCTAAGTCTAAAAATAAAAAAATTCCATACCCACTTTACCCCACCTATTTTACCCCTTCAAGTGGAAATATCGTAATCGAGAACTTACAGACCTATTTTTATATTCTAAGTCTAGAAATGGAAAAATTCCATACAAACTTTACCCCGTATTTGCCCCTTCAAGGGAGAATGTTGTCTGGTTTATCTAAAAGATCTTTTTTAATTTTAATTGAGAACTTGTGTACCTACTTTCAAACTTCTATGTCCAGAAATTAGAAAATTCCATTTTGGACTCGACCTCCCTTAATTTTCTAAAAATCCTTTCTTAGTGTTCATTTACACCATAAAAAGAATCCCTGTGCCAAATTTCAAGTTTCTGGGCACAGTAGTTTCGGCTGTGCGTTGATATATAAGTCAGGTTTGCCTTTGGCCCGTAGCTCCGCCCGCGTAAGTGTCGATTTCTCAGGAACAGTAGAATTACCCAGAATACATTAGTTCATGACTTTCAATAAAACACCTTAATATTGAATTTCAATTGAATAACTTCTAAAACGGAAAGTTTCATACTAACTTTGCGTCCCCGTTATACCCCCTTAAGGGATGATGAGAAAAGTATTTTACTCAGTATTACAAAGTATTTTTCATGCATTCAGTAAAGAATCTTCATGCAGAATTTCATTCGACTAACTTCAAAAATGACAAAGTTTCATGCTTACTTTGCACCCCTATTTTACCCCCTTAAGGGAGGATTTTTGAGTAAAATATTTTATTCGTGTTTCATACCTTTCAGTAAAGAACCTTCATGCTGAATTTCATTCGAATAACTTCAAAAACGGCAAAGTTTCATACTAACTTTGCAACCCGTTTTACCCCCTTAGGAGATGAATTTCCAAAAATTCTTTCTTGGTGTTCCCCTACGTTATAAAAGGAACCTCTGTGCAAAATTTCAAGTTTCTAACCCTTATAGTTTAGGCCCTGCGTTGATATGTCAGTCAGTCAGTCAGCTTCTCCTTTTTTATTAGTATGGATTACTATGGATAGTATGGCTAGGTATAATGCTGTCGTATAATGATGATGAATTGACTTTGGATTTTAATTTTCTTATGTCACTTATTATTTTAATTTTTTTTGCTATATATTTGTAGGCAAACTCGTGCCTTGATTTCATTCAAATGACGATAACTTTTTTTTCAATGAACCGATTTTGATGAAACAAACTTTAAATGTTTTGCTGAGTTAAAACAAAGCAATTGGTGAAAGTTTGAAGTAAATCGGTTCAGTATTTTCGGAGATAATCGTGATCATACATACAGACAGACAGACAGACAGACAGACAGACAGACAGACAAGAAATTCCAAAAATTTTTTTTTGCTTTCTATTATTCCTTTTAAGTGTCCCTCTATCCATTTCAGTCAAAAATTCTAAATGTACAGACAAAATATTTTTACTGTTTTATTATATGTATATAGATAATTATTGTAATCCGAGAAGTTACTTATCGGCTACATAACATATAATCATAATCATTTATATGACAACTATGTATTCGTCACTGACTATACCTATTTCCATTCACACAAATTTTAGAAGACTCGGTATAAGGAATCGAATACATTAATGTGATTATTAATTAATAATTTGTTACTTAAATAAAGTTTGTACAAGAAAACTTCGTTTCGAGAACCTGTACTTCTAAAGAGGAAATGTTGCCAGCCTTCTGACATTTCCATGGTGAGACAAGGTAGGGGTGAGTTTTTGCTCGACAAAAGGCATTTGTCATATAAGTAAATGCCTCTATGCCCTAGCCCATTGAATTGATAAATCAATTCCTAATTGTATAAATGATAAAACTCATTGATCAATTCCTAAATGTGTGTTACTAAGTTGCACAATAAATCGTTTAAAATGCAATACGTTTTTATTTCTGTCTGGAGATAAGTTTCATCATCATCATCATTTCAGTCGTAAGAATTCTACTGCTGGACTAAGGCTTCTTCGTTCCATAGAAGGAGGAGGAGGAGGACGACGAGGGGGAGGAGATATTGCCATTGCCACGTTTATGGCAGGCGGGTTGGCGAACGCATTTTCTGGCTTTTTATGCTTCCGACCCTGCTGTCCATTGGGAGTATATTTAAACAGGGAAAGGATAGGATATCGTTGGATCTGGGAAGGCAATAAAGGTATTGGGATACTTAGACAGGGATACTTAGATATACAGGCAAGTAGCAGCTTGGGAGGTCGGTCCACCGGCCAAGTAGTGGAGTACGACATCCTGACCACTGGAGATTACTTTATTTATTTTAATTTAGTAGTACCTGGGCCACCACTAACTACTATTTATTGTAATATGGTGGTGTTAAGTGATAATCTACTTAAACTTAAAAAGTAAAATGTGAACTGATAATTATTATTATTTACAATCGATTTCTGTGTAAGATTTGAATTCAGTCATACTAATGAGAAAATATATATTGTTATCTCAAACATTAACTACATTTTATTTTACAAACTTGTCTTAATACAATAAAAATGATAATATAAACTTGAACATATAAGAAAAACAAAAGTAAGTCACCGAGCGGGATTCGAACCCGTAACACTCGTTTCTTGCCGTCCGCGTCTTTTTCACTGACCGTCTGGTCCCGCTGGACCAAACGGACAGTGAAATTAGCGACCATATTCTGCGTGGAAAGAAAAACGCATAAAAACTCGGAAACACGCGTTTTCCCATACATAAGACTAATCTAGATCGATTGTTTACCCCCGAAACCCCAAATATACCTACCGAATTTCAGCGAAATCGTTAGAGCCGTTTCCGAGATCATAGAAATAAATTTATATACATTTATATAAATATACAAGAATTGCTCGTTTCGTAAAGGTATGATATTTTAATTTAAGATCCAAGAACGAAGCCACGGGCAATTACTCGAGTTTTTTTAATGAGAGAATTGTCCACGTACACGTAATATCAATAAACGGTTGCGAATGATACACTAAATGAACTGTCAATACTTCCGATGGGCGTGAGAAATGAAACTGGACACGTTGTGAAATTGCCTTTTGATGAACTTCTGATTATTGTCTGTTGGTTTATTGGCGTTGACATGCGAATCATAACATTAATATTGCAAACAAACTTCGTTATTGTTTTACTTACAGGTACATAAATACCGAATCTCATTGTATAAAAGAATGAATGAAAATACACTTTATTGAACCATTATAAAGGAACTTAAAAATAAAAGAAACAAAAAAAAATAACTAAAAATACTAAAATAGCCTATGATATTACAACATCGAAATAAGAAAAAAATAAATTACTTCCCATACAAAGTCCATCAGCTTGCTCACTTTGTATGGAAGGCGGATTATCTTTTTGTGTTTCGATGTATTGCTCTTTGAAAGTTGTTCAATAGTATGTGTTGATCATGCGTCTTAAGTGCTGTTACTGCATGTATGGAGTAAACGAGTAAAAAAGTATTGACAGTGAAACCTAAAGCAATGAAATTATTACGTTTTTTGAGAAGGGTTTCTTTATAGAGGGCCATGGCGGCCCATGGCTGATCTTCCACACTATCCAACGGACTCGACGGGGTGACAAATTGCTCTTATCTTGCTCTTATAGATTATCATCATCATCATTATATCAGCCGCAAGCAGCAAGTAGTCTACTGCTGGACGATATGGAGAGAAGCTTCCCCCAAAGATTTCCAATAAGATCAGTTGGAAGCGGCCGGCATCCACCGTCTTGCTGCGTCCTTAGTCAGGTCATCCAACCATCCGGTCGGTGGGAGTCCGAAGCTGCGCTTGCCTGAACGTGGTCACCATTCGAGAATTCTTATGCCCTATCGGCAATCGGTTCTACGCGTGTGAAATATGGATTATATTTCCGATGAAATCATTGAGTCTCCAAGATACTGCTCTTTATAAGCACCTATCTGAAATCCCTTGGGTTTTTGAGTCGAATCTAAAGATACTTAGCTGTCAAAATCTATCCATCCGTTTGGAAAATACCTACGAGGTAACATAAAATTTACAAACATAAGATACGCGCGAAACTACTTGACAGTCGGATAATAAAAAGATTATGACACTACTTTGTTGTAATAAATAAAATAATAAAATAAATATTATGTAAATACAAATAAGAACTATGACAACTGACACAAAACGTTATAAGTACGTACGGAGCAGAGTTGTATAACAGAACTAGAACTAGTAGATAATTAGCCATGGGAAGTGCACACTATTGGACTTTGCGAAATGTGATTCGAAGGCGCGAAGCAGACGAGCGGAATAAATGGTAGGCGACACGATTGATACTCCTTCTGTGCCTTTCAGTTGCTTCCAAGACCAGGAAAATGCTCAGTGTGAATTTGGTTATAGAGATAAGACTATGTCACACTTTTTGTCCATTATGCCCCACTAACTGCACAAAGTATTCCAATGGAATTCCCTCACTCCCCGCGTCGCTGTTTCCCGACTCGTACAATTTAGGGATTTTCAAGACAAGAGTGAATAGGCATTATTGAGTTTGCTTGTACCTAGACTACCCTAGACCTCATTATTGCTTCCCATCAGGCAAGATAGCGGTCAAACGCACTAAAATTTGAGATTGACCTGATATGATTAATATGATATGTATACATACAATATATCAAGTGTAAGTTTGGTTTATGTTATTGTTAAGGTTGTGTGTGTGGTTTATGGTTTCACAGTACCAAACGCATATGAACCGAACTTGAACACGCTACGTTTGGGTCGCTAATATAATTTCCTCTTTGTTTTTTGCTTTTCGTTAGTATTGGTAAGTGGCCAACACTGTCAGAGCTGTCAAGGCATCTGACATAGCTTTCCAACACTAATGACAGCTGGGACCAACACCTAAACGTGCTTTCCGAAGCACGTAGGAGTTCCAGATATTTATATGCCACTTGAGGTCATCCATCCCATACGTTGCGCCCTAGGTTGTTTAATATGCGTAAGCGCTAATTATGCTTACGCCCACTAGGCCATAGGGCTCCTCAAACGTCTAAGGATAACGAATTCATTAAAGATCAATTTTTTATGACACCATTGCTTTAATGTATTAGCTGTGTCTAAGCAGCTGAGGTACAAAATCGAAATAGTAAAGTAAATAGTTAATGAACGTTCTATAAACCTCTTATAAGCCTGTTTTAAGGAGTGCAAAATTTTTATGAATAAGACGGAAAATATATATCGTTTTTTAAATAAAATAAGTTCTCACTTGATTTACATCAAAGAAGTATGAATGACGACGTCATACCACTGAAATCTTTTGGATGACATCTTGAATTTCATTATTTCAGATTATATTGTATAAGATACCTACATTGTAATATTCCTTAACACAATTCGGATAATTTCTTGTAAAAACTCTACGGCACTTATTCCAAACCACTGCATTATTTGCTATACTATTTGGGCCTTTCTCAGCGGACCCAATAGGAATAATATACAAATCAGGCATTATGCTAATCACCCGGAATACGTATATCGTATTACAAATTACGACTAAAATGTTTGTCGGTGTTAATTTTTGGCTTGATATTAATATGGGCAATGTTGTGTAAGGTGATATAATGTATCAAATTATAGAAAAGGACACCTTTATCACACTTTGAATTACTCACAGCTATCGAACATACGACTTCGTCATACAACATAGTAAAAACCGGCCAAGTGCGAGTCGGACTCGCGCATGAAGGGTTCCGTACCGTTATCTATAAAAACGGCATAAAAATATTTTTTTGTATTTGTTGTTAAAGCGGCAACAGAAATACATCATCTGTGAAAATTTCAACTGTCTTACTATCACGCTTCATGAGATACAGCCTGGTGACAGACAGACAGATGAGCGAAATTAATAGGGTCCCGTTTTTACCCTTTAGGTGCGGAACCCTAAAAACTGATTCTGTAGCGATAAATATTCATGAAGAAATTAAAATACCACATTATCTCTGACTGACAACTAAAATTGTAACATGATCGTTGAGCGCACAATAATCAATACTAATAATAATAGGAATAGGCCGCAGGGCAGCTTGTGGTGGCGAGCTGTTGGTGAGTAACGCCACCACGAACCCGAGTGCTCCAGAGAGTAGGTCAGAGCCCTCGCCCCCGACGTGTCTTCATCGGTCGGGGTGGAAACCCAAGAGGGCTCGCAGGACTTTCGTTTCTGGCTTGCCTTAGGTGGAGTCCAGACAAGAGTCATGAGCTGTCGCTCCAGGGGTGGAGGTGTTAAAGGGCATAACGCCGCGAGTAACTTCGGAGAAAGCGCAGCATACCTCTCGACACCCCTGGTGTTGCTCCCTTTTGCTGGCAATAATTGTCGGCAAACGATCACCTGCCAATTATCATCAGTAGGCTAGTTTTCTGGGTCGTAATAATAACATAACAATTAGTCCGTCAGTTAGATAATCAAAAAATATTGGACACGTATTTTTTCTTTTGTCAATTAAACAATAAATAATAAAGATAAAGCGCGTCAAAGTTCAGGAGCGGGGGCTCGTGACGTCAAAGTTTGCTAAAAATTGTAGCAAACTATGACGTCACACGGAACTTCAAAGGGCTATATATATCTTTATCATTTTTTATTTAATCAAGAAAAGAAAAAGTACGTGTCATGTGTATTTTTTTAGGAAACTAGCCAGTTATCATGATTATGGCAGGTGTCCGACCCTTTGCAATAACCCAGCATTAGTCCATACGTATTTCAATCGAAAACCCACTTATTTTTCTTCTAAAATTTATAGTTCCTCCTCTGTTCAAAGGCATATCATACATTGATATTTCCAAGAACAGGTTCTGGCTGGAGAACAACATCAACTTCTCCAAAGGGCCTCTACGTGTTGGATCTATTGTTGGAATATGGCAAAAATAAATCACATTTCTATCCCTGTCTAACTCAATAATCTTTCTCTCTCTATGTCATCAGTTGGTCATAAATATTGTATTTAATGATTGCAACTCGAACCGTCACAAGCCACTTAAAGTATCCCGACTACGTTCCCACAGCCATTGTGGATTATTCGTTGTACGGCTTTCTTTGCATAAACACACCTTCCTACTAAACGGAAAATAAATAAGTATATGGACAATCTTGTGTTTCTCTGGTATGCCCTACATAACCCAACAGGTTATGGGCCCAGATCACTAGTTCAGTGCGTGTTATTAATAAAGGCTATCAGTTGCACTTTGAAAGTAAAAACTTTTAGTGACAGGAAATAAAAAGTGATAAAAATGGACAGTGCGAAATATAAAAGGAACATTAAACAATTTGATGGTGACAAATGCGGCGTGTGGAAGTACTACATTTACAATTTATTAAGTGAACTCGTCGTTTTGAAAATTAATGATGAAACTCCTGCGGAACAAAGCGCTGAATGGATGAAGAAAAATATATAGCCAAAAATAAATACTATACTGAAGTTTTAGGACTACTATACTGAAGTTAAGACTTCTTACTAAGTTTAACAACATTAGTGTTCGTGAAAATACGTTTGCTAGATTACAAAATTAAATTGAGAAATGAAGAGCGTGACTAGTTGGATGGTTTTTCTAGCCTCAGACAAAAATAATTCAATGGACCAAGTAGAAATTATGCGACGCACGAGAAACCTAATTTCGGACCACGCAGCAACTTTAAAAGGATAACATATCATTATTGCAACTAAATGGGACATAAAAATTACATTGCCATGCATAAAACAATGGACTTAAAAAGGGAGCCCGAAACAATAAATTTGTTAACTTCGGATTCGACTTCAAAACTCGAGGCTCCGGCGACAACATCTGGATTTGCTTTTATGACAGACAGTAACACTAACAATTGTACAAATAAAGGAGACTATATCGCTTTTATTTTGGATTCTGGAGCTTCTGACCACTTGATAAACCGAGAAGATTTGGCACAAAAAAAAATTCAAAAAGAGAATCTAATAAATATTTCTGTGGCAAGGAACAGTGCATATATAAGCGACTAAGAAAGGAAATACTTCTGTCACGAGTAATATGGGCATACAAGACACTCTGCAAGATGTACTACTCTGCGCCAATATCCCGTACAACTTACTATCTATAAAAAAAATCAAGATGCCGTGATGACTATTGTTTTCGACAAAAGCGGCGGGTGGCGTCGGAGTAGGTACACAAAAATAGTGGTAAGCTGGTCATAAAGGGTAAGTCATTGAATAATCTAACTGGCATTATCTTCACTTTCTAAACATGCTTTTAACACCACAAGCACTTTGAATAGAGGTATAAATAATAAATATGAATTATGGCATAATTATCTGGCTGCTCTGGCCAAGTATGGCCCTAGTAGTACAGAGAGGGTCGTGCTTCTGTAATGGAGACTAAAAATGACCTGATGATGATGGCATAAAAGACTAAGTCATATTGGCAGTCTAAGTTTTTGGAAATAAAAAGTATAGTACTATTTGAAGACATTGACAAAATTCAGAATGTCGTATCAAGTGACTTTTTGTGTGAAGCTTGTATTTATGGGAAACAAGCGAGTTTACCATTCAATAAAACAAAGATGAAATATTTAAACTAGCCTCTATTTAAAGTGCACACAGATGTTTGCGTTCCTATTACTACTTCGTCGCTAGATGGCAAAAACTATTTTGTTATTTTGTGGATAAATACAAACATTATTGTGTAACATACTTACTGACTTGGAAGTCAGATGTGTTTGTTGTATTTAAAGAATACGTTGCCAAATGTGAAGCTCATTTTGACTTAAAGATTGATAACTTATATTGTGATAACGGAGGTGAATTTATATCTAATGAGATGAGATAAATCGTTTTGAGGTGAGATTGTCTTAACAGCAACTTATTAATGTTAGCCCTATAAAAGCTCTGATTGTTGAAGTAACACCTTTTGAATTGTGGCATAATAAAAGGCCGAAAGTATTTAAAAGTTTTTGGTTCGACTGTATACTTTATTAACAAGAGTAAAAGAGCTAAATTTGATCAAAAATCTTTAAAGGGCATTTTGGTTGGTTCCGAACCAAATGGTTTTAAAGTATGGCATGTGGCAGAAGATAGGTTTGTGAGAGTCAGAGATGTGATAGTTGATGAAAGTTATTTCATTGACAGTAGACCGATTAATAGATTGGTTGAGCAGATTGACGAATCTGTTGAATTCCCGGAGGAAAATGTCAGGGATGTGTTAATGGATGGTAGACCGATGAAAAGGCGGTCTATCTGAGCAGATCGACGGATCTGTTGAATTCTCTGTTGAAAATGTCAGGGATGTGTAAATGGATTGTAGACCGATGTAATTGGTCTGAGCAGATCGTTGGATCTGTTGAATTCCCTGAGGAAAATGTCAGGGATGTGTTAATGGATGGTAGACCGATGAAAAGGCGGTCTATATGAGTAGATTGACGAATCTGTTGAATTCCCTGAAGTTGGATCTGGTTCACCAGATGTTTCTCACAAACAAGTTTTAATGCCAGGCTCGTTAGATTTGATACCAAAAAATATATGCCAGAAACTCCGTGTCAAAATGAGAGTATCAGTTTATCAGATAAAAATAAATGTTTTGATAAGGATTTGAGACGAAGTAATAGGATCCGCAATATCCTTTCTATTTTATATAATGAAAACGATGATGAAAGTATTTCTTGCAATTATTTACTATGTGTGAGGTTGGTATTAATGATCAAAGGTGTGAGTGAATCATTGATATTTCATGTCTCTCAGTCATATAAGGTAATTCAGTCTAGAAGTGATAAAAATGCTGTTAGAGAGGAAATTAATGAGTTTGGAAAACCTTTGAAATATAAGGCGAGATTAGTAGCTCGTGGCTTTAGTCAAAAATATATGATCGACTATGATGAAACTTTTGCCCGTGTAGCCAGAGTCACAACTTTTAGAATAATTTTAGCTTTCGCTAATCAATTTAATTAGCATGTACATAATATGGACGTGAAAACAGCACTTTTGAACGGGAAACTGGATAA
The DNA here is from genome assembly GCA_947532085.1 of Elegia similella. NCBI lineage: Eukaryota > Metazoa > Arthropoda > Insecta > Lepidoptera > Pyralidae > Elegia > Elegia similella. Next base: position 25,329,752 of record OX383930.1, read on the forward strand.
GGGAATTTGTATGAAAATTCCAGAGGGTATCCCATGTGAAAATAATATGGTGTCTGTAAATTACAAACATCATTATATGGATTAAACACACGTTGTTGGTTTAAAATATTTGAACAAGCTTTAATAAACAAAGGTTTTCAATTCATCATCATTTCGAGTATGTGTTACGGTCAATCGACCATGCACAGGGTGTCAGAGTTCTTCGGAACTGCCTCTCGACCCGATATAACGACTACCAGATGGCAGCGGACCAACGGCTTAACGTGCCTACGTGCGTGGTTTTCAATTTTCATCAGCAGATCGATGCATTTAAATTCTCAATGAAGGGCATATTTCAAAGAATATTTATGTATTACTTTCGGTTGATGTGTAATATGTATTACAAATATAAATACTATGAATAGTTATTAAAGGAGATTATGTTTTCTAAGAAAACCAACCACTTTGGATCGAGACAATTTTTTTATGTTTGACTGTAATTCTGTCAAGTCACCTCTTGAAAGTAAAATTGATTACAACGCATTGAATTCGTGTAAAACTACAAATGCCCCTTGTCGAAATCTTATCTGGTGCTTTGCACAAGTTTACTGTTAACATTTTGAGTCGATATGCAAACAAAAACAATCATTCTTTATGGTTACACTTGAAAAGGGTCCTACGATATTTGAAAGGCACCATAAATCTTAAGTGAACTTAGTTACACGAAGTGATTATAGAGACATTTTAAGTGTTTTTGTGGATTCTGACTGGGTTTGTAATGAGATTGACAGAAAAAGTACCTCGGGTTATTTGTTTAAATTGTATAACAATTGTACAATCTGTTGGCAAACAAAAAGACGACAGACGGTGACAACATCATCCATTGAAGCTGAGTACATGTCTTTTTATGAAGTAGTAAAAGAAACGTTATGGTTGAAATTGATCATTTTGAATTCATTAATGAATAGTATTGAGGATAGCAATGGATGTATTAGTATTGCAAATAACCCGACTAGTCACAAGAGGTCGAAGCACATTGATACAAAGTATAATTTCTCTAGAGAACAGGTTGAGAAAAATGTAATTAAAATGGTTTATATTTCCACAGATAATCAACTGGCGGATATACTAACGACACTAGTGTCTGCAACACGATTTGATGAGACTGATTGAGATGAGACTGAAACTTGGATTGAACATATAAATTTCAGTAACTATCTATAACTTAGTTATTAACACTAGTAATGATAGATAATATTATTTATTGGCCTGATTAGGTTTTTCTGGGTTTCCCTAATCCTGTGCAACAAATGTTGGGCCATGATAATTGTTCCCCAGAAAGGAAGGTGTGTAATTTTATATTATTGTATACAGTTGTTTGATATGTACTATCTTAGGTATACTGTTGTAAAAGGGATTTATTTTGAGGGGGCGTGTTGAGTAATAATGGATTTATTTTTGAGGGGGCGTGTTGGAATATGGCAAAAATAAATCACATTTCTATCCCTGTCTAACTCAATAATCTTTGTCTCTCTATGTCATCAGTTGGTCATAAATATTGTATTTAATGATTGCAACTCGAACCGTCACAAGCCACTTAAAGTATCCCGACTACGTTCCCACAGCCATTGTGGATTATTCGTTGTACGGCTTTCTTTGCATAAACACACCTTCCTACTAAACGGAAAATAAATAAGTATATGGACAATCTTGTGTTTCTCTGGTATGCCCTACATAACCCAACATCTATATCCCCATTCAAGCCTCTCGAAGGTCCGGGATAACACGCGTGAACGGTAAAGAGATACAAATAGTAAATAAAATAAATATGTAGGGACAAATCACACAGATTGAGCTAGCCCCACGTAAAGTTGTGAACTTGTATCTTGAGGTACTAGCTATCTAATTCAGATCAACGATACTATATTTTATAATAGATACTTATATAGATAAATAATCTGAAAACGATCGTTTTCCATCATGACCTGGCCAGGGATCGAACTCCGGACCCTGTAATTCAAAGGTACTTGCGACACCACTGAGCCACAGAGGTCGTCAATGCTTATACCGTAAGAAGAATGAACTCAAGAAGAATGTCTAAACCTCAGCTGAATTCTTCTTTTCCTATTACTTATGTATTTTGTTTAATTATGAATTTAACCATAATAAAAAAAAATCTAGTTGGTATTTCAATACAATACTTAACGCTGTTCGATTCTTGAAGCGGTGATTCAGCCCGTCGATATTAACAACTTTTTATCTATGGGACCAATGGTAGGAACTCAACATTCTTTTTGACGTTTTGATTCTTTTTTTTATTTGTTTATTTTTTTTTAATTTTTCATGTTTGACCCTATATATAAGTTCATATCGCCGGTCTGAATCATGCCTTCTAAGATCAGGCAGAGTTTTCTTCATGATACTTGATCCGTATATAAACACAAATATCTACCTACACACATTTCTCAACGGCTCAATCACCTGCTTATATGAATGGACTACTCACGAATATTCTTAACAAGATAAGACATACACAACTAATAATGCAGATCTCTTAACCGATAACTCTAACCTAACACAACTATTTAACCGTGTTAAACTTCCGCTGCAACTAATCTACAAAACTAAACTTTACTTCATCGTAATACAGTTCATAATACCTCATTTTCATTAACAAAGATCAATTAAACTTATTTACATAACAGAAGTACTTCGGTTTATGTAACAATAGGATTTTCGGTAAAACTTTAATGTAAGCAGAGAACTCTCTCTGTTACACTCGTAACCTGGTATGCCGCGGCAGTTTTTGATATTCGAGACATTTGTATTCAAAAGCCAACAGAGGCGGCTCTAGCCATTGTGGCGCCCGTGTGCAACCAGTACCCTGGCGCCCTCTAGTAGGAGCGGGGTCAAAATGGAATACGTACACTTTATATTTTCCACAAATCGGCGTGTTTTCAAACGAATCAAAACAGATGCCGGCACGTGCCTTCGGTAGCGACGCGACACTACGCCAATATAATATATCTGTTTTAAAGCTGATTTCACGTACACGTAGTAGTAACACGGGCGCAGGGTCTTTGAGAGCGCCGGTGCCGCGAGCGACGCATCTTTGGAGGTGGCGCATTAGAGGGCGCTCGGCCCCCTTAGACCCGGCGCCCGTGTGCGCCGCACACCCTGCACTATAGGTAAAGCCGCCTCTGAAAGCCAATAAGATTAAATTGCGGTATGTAACACTAACATCCAAAAATTACTTTTGGTGGTAATAACCTGGATTTTTATTATTAAAGATTAAGTTTTAAGTATTGCGACCAATAAACAGGTACATAAGTAATTGGTTCCGAGTATAATTATGTGCATAATATGAACGTTAAAAGGATTTGACCTGATATAATCCGGCCTGACTGACGCGCTCTTAGTTTTAAATTTTAAGAAATCACTTATGGTATTGAGAAATACTATTTATACATCTGGACCGCAGGACCTGGATGAAAAAAGAAGATCCTACGGCATGTCATGTGAAAACCTGACGCTTATTTTCATCGTTGGGATACTTAGAATAGTTCATAGGACGAATAGTATTAACTATTCCTTGCTTCGATGATTTCTTTTCTACATGTTTGAAAAATATATGACTCTATTTATATTATTATATTTCCAACGGAAAATGGAATATATTCTTATTTCAATAAAGAAATATATATTAAATGACAATACTTCCATGCTGGTCTGGGAGAAAAGAAAAAACACAGAATGTACCAGCTTCTTTTCCCGCGTAGAACGTGGAAGCCGGTTAAGGGAATGGGCGAAAAGCCAAGGCTTGAAAGACCCCGGGGTCGTGTCGTGAGTTCGATTCCCACTGGAGGCATACTTTGTTTAGTTGTTTCCAGTTTAGTTAGAACATTGCAGGCTTGAATCACCTGATTGTCTGATAATAAAGATGATTCCGTGCTTCGGAAGGGACGTTGGTCCCGGCTGCCATCTGGTAGTCGTTAAAGGAGCCACGTCAGAGGCCGAAAGGCGGTTTCGAAGAACTCTGACACCAGGGTGTGCATGGTCGATTGACCGTGACACATACTCGAAATGATGATGATGATGATGCTGCAAAAATACCTAACATTCATACAGATACAAACATTTTGCATGATTTATGTGATATTTTAAAAGTACTCATAATAAATGTTGAACTATTCTTTTTTGGTCCAACCTTGCGGTGGTAGATACTTTTCAATGAAATCAATGGATCAATCTTCAAAACCACCTTCGACGGATATCTATCAAATAAGACAACGAATTCAGAACATCCTCTATTTTAGGATGTAGGTAACAAATAAAAGAGTGAATAAAACAAATCGCAATGATGACGACTGCAGCTGCCAAAACCCCATTAGCGAACCAATTATACAGACTTCCGGTGAATACAGGCCTTAGTTTAAGCGCAACAGGTCAAGCAGGTGATATAAAATCACCTTTATCACGTTGGAATAGAGTCCTTTTGACTTTTGTGTATATAAGACCACTGTAAAAAGTACAATTTTGAAGCACATGACAGCAATGAAATAACAGTTCTACGAGTATGTTCGAGGAAAACGACTTCAATAAATACAGATATACATACATACATAGTATCACGTCTTTTTCCTTTGAGGGGTAGACAGAGCCTAGGTCCAAACAGCCGTGTGGTACCCGGCAGAGTAGAATAGGACTACTCCAAGTCTTCCCTTGGATGTCGTAGAAGGCGACTTAGGAAATACAAGCTAAACAAAGCTTATAAACATCTAAGAGACCTCTCCAACCCATCTGGCCAGCGTGGAGAGTGTAGGCCAAGTCCTCTGGCTACTCGGGCCAAGTATGACTCTAGTGGTGCAGAGAGGGTCGTGCTCCTGTAGTGGAGACTAAAAAGACCTGATGATGATGATGATGATGGTGATATAGAAAACGGAATTAAAATAGTGATGGGTTGCTAGCCGCATCGCCTATTGACATAATTCCGCAGATGTTAGCCCAATCCCTCGATCGGCTTTTACGATCTGCGCGGGAAGAGAAACAGCTGGCACATTCTACGTTTTTTCTTTGCTCCCAGACCAGCTTGGAAGACTTATAAATACAGATATGAATCAAGTATTTGATACTGTAGCATTATATCAAGCCAAAGCCAAAGAATACATACCTACACTACGCGAACCAAATCTCTCTTCTCTGTAAGAGAGGTAAATAGTGACATTAGCTGAATGGAGGCTTTATTTTTTCCAAATATATTTCTCAGATGGAAAGGTAGAGGTTAGTCACTATAGTTAATAATAATATTTCAAATAAAAAATCCGACTTTGATCCAACTACTTAATCAATTGAAATTAAATGTAAAAAAAATTGGTACTGAACTAATTTTTTTGGACGGAGTTCTAAAGTAACAAACATTAAAAAATACAACCTCTTTTTTGAAGTCGGTTAAAACACTACTCAAATCTCATATACATGACGCATCAAATCTCAAAAAAAAAACTATTTTGCAGGAGACATTCATTTACTTATTCCAGCCATAAGAAGTCCACTGCTGGACAAACGTCTCTTCCAAGGATCCCTTGTACCATGGGAGGATATTGCCATACTCGTCACGTTTTAACAAGCGGGTTGGCGAGCGCAGTTTCTTAACCTATTTATACTTTCAACGCTGTTGCCCAACGTTAGTATTGTTAAGCTGAAAGGATAGGATTTTGTTGGATCTGGGAAAGGTTTAAAGGTATCGGGGTACTACTCACTTGGATGAATGATGAAATAACAAGTAGTATTTCGGGGGAATTTGAAATTTAGTCAAATTCTGAATAAAGATTATTTTATATTGATTTAATTTAGCTATGAGGCAATATTTATCTCTCAGCTAGGTTTCTAGAAAAAAGAATGTCACGCAGGTCAGGAGACCAAATCGATTTTTTTTCTTAATTACGCTTAGCCGATGGACTTATTGACCCATATACAAACTATTTAGTGATCTGTACCATGTATTAAGGAAACTTATCTGCCAGTTTTGTGTCTATTGGTAAAGATAAAATAAACGATGGGTAGATGTTTAAGGACAGAATGTAACTTATGCGTAACTAGATATCCCGGCGATTTTCGTTACGCTATTATTTTTATGTCGTAAATATATTTTATACACGTTGAAATTTTGATCGTTCTGGACCCATAAAGGGCTGATTCAGCCCGTCAATATAAATTACTTTTCCGATGAAAGCAATGCTGGAAACTAAAAAAAAAAAAATAGCAGAGCTATTCACAAATGTTTGGTTGCCCCGTCAGTTTGTATGGGAACGTTAAAAAAATATTGAGTTCCCAGCATTGGTCCCATAGGACAAGTTGTCCATTTCGACGGACTGAATCACCCCTTTTAGGGTTCAGAACGACCAAAATTTCACCATGTATAGTTATACTTATTCTGCTATTCAGGGTGATAACATAACCGACATATCAAAGATATGTATAGATTATATAATTTTGTTCAACCGTTCTTAAGTTATATTATACGTGTTCGAATAACAGCCTCCGTGGTCCAGTGGTTAAGGCGTTTGCCTGTTGATCCGGGGATCGTGGGTTCGGTTCCCACCGTAAGCATACTTTGTTTAGTTGTTTCCAGTTTGGTTAGGACATTGCAGGCTTGAATCACCTGATTGTCTGATAATAAAGATGATTCCGTGCTTCGGAAGGCACGTTAAGCCGGTGGTCCCGGCTGCCATCTGGTAGTCGTTAAAGGAACCACGTCAGAGGCCGAGAGGCGGTTCCGAAGAACTCTGACACCAGGGTGTGCATGGTCGATTGACCGTGACACCTACTCGAAATGATGATGATGAGTGTTCGAATAAACCCGACTTTGTGTTATAGGTACACATATTATAGATGAGTACAGTAACTTTCTTACTAGATTTTCATTGAAAATTTCCCTGACATAAACATAGATATTTATTACTCGCACCTTCGATACGCAATGCGAGTCGTATTACTTTAGATATTACAGATCAATTTCATCTATTGTATTACATATCAGGTTCAACTTTCTAGAGAAAATGTACTGTTTGTGGGGACCAACGTTGGGTAACGCAGCGGAAGGGTATGGGTAATGGTAGCAGAAAAACAGTGCATATTCGCTATTGTGAAGTGATCCGGAAGATAAGTTATGAGCTGTTGAACTGAGTTGTTATCAAAACATTAGGTGTATGTAAACTCACATTAGATGTATGTAAACTCTACAAACACTCCAACCCGTCTGGCCAGCGAGGAGAGTGTAGTGTAGGCCAAATCCACAGTCTGCTCTGGCCAAGTATGGCTCCGGTAGTACAGAGAGGGTCATGCTCCTGCATTGGAGACTAAAAAGACCTGATGATGATGATGAAACTCTGCCAGATTAATATATCTCCCAAAGGCATAAAGAGAAAAATCTAGTTTGTATCGAGGCATGCATATTGCATAGCATTCGGCATTATGGTTATGTTAACTGTTTGCGGATCTATGAAATTGTTAGACCAACGCTACAGGGCCATAAAGGGATCCACAACTATTGTTATTTGCGACAAACACGATTAATGTGAGATATCACACCCATTTTACCATATTCTACTCTTTCTGCGTCGTCTAAAGTGATCTCTGTTGCATCCTAACCTGTTTTACTTTAAGTCCGTGGATCCGTTTAATATGTTAAGTTAACTCTTTGCGGATCAATGAAACTGTTAGACCATCGCTATTGGGCCATAAAGAGATCCACAAATATTGTTGTTTGCGACAAACGTGATTTATGTGACACAACACATCCAGTCTACCATATTCTACACTTTCTGCGTCGTCTAAAGTGATCTCGGTTGGATCCTCATTTTTAACCTTTAAAGACCAGAGTCCGCTTAATATTTCAAGTTAACTCTTTGCGGACCAATGAAACTGTTAGACCATCGCTATTGGGCCATAAAGAGATCCACAAATATTGTTGTTTGCGACAAACGTGATTTATGTGACACAACACATCCAGTCTAACATATTCTACACTTTCTGCGTCGTCTAAAGTGATCTCGGTTAGATCCTCACCTTTTAACCTTTAAAGACCAGAGTCCGATTAATATGTCAAGTTAACTTTTAGCGGACCAATGAAACTGTTAGACCAACGCTACTGGGCCATAAAGGGATCCATAAATATTGTTGTTTGCGACAAACGTGATTTATGTGACACAACACATCCAGTCTACCATATTCTACTCTTTCTGCGTCGTCTAATGTGATCTCGGTTGGATCCTCACTTTTTAACCTTTAAAGATCAGCAGGGTCTGCTTAATATGTCAAGTTAACTCTTTGCGGACCAATGAAATTTTAGACCAAGACCAAGACAAGTTAGACCAACGCTACATGGCCATAAAGGGGTCCACGACTATTGTTGTTTGCGACAAACGCGATTTATGTGAGACATCACGCCCATTCGAGTGCAGATCAGATACGAGCTTTATTGTTTTACATTTACTAAGAGTTATATCGCGTAATTAAAACGCGTAGTCAGAACTTAGTGTAAAGGAAGCTATGGACGGCTAGACACGTTGGTGCGTTTATCTGAAAACTTACATAGTTTTATACTCGTATATTGCTTCCGTACCTAAAAAGGATTTTTCCTTTTGAGGTACGAAACCCTTATAGAATCACTTTGTTGTCCGTCTGTCTGTCTTTCTGTCAAGACCCTTGTTCTCAGGAACCCGTGGAAGTAGGAAGCTGGAATTTATATCAAATACTCAGGTCTACCTTTTCTCGAAGCTGTAAAAAAATAAAACTTCTAAGCTAACACAATCAAAAGATACAACCGTTTATGACGCAAATTTTCGACATTTGCAAGGGAATCAAAACATACAGGGTATTGTTATTGTATTGGTATTTCCCGGTATCTGGTATATCAGGTATATTGTATTATATTGTATTGGTATTTCCCGTGAACTCAGAATCTTGAAATTTGGCACGAGGCAACGTCTTATAGCACAGGTAAAGGAAAAATTGCGAAAGAGCATACATCATATAATAAAATTATTTTTAATAATATTAAACTTTATATAGATAAGAGTTCCGTACCATAGACAATACTGATACTGATATTAATAATAAAAATATTTCAAAGCCAGCGTCCGCTCACCAATTTTCACTTCGGTTATTGTATTATATAGTAAGAAAATTTAATTTCATTGCAAAAGTGGTTCACAAATTAATTTATTCTAGGTAGATATATCTAAGTCTTATATTTTTTGACAATCATTAAAATCTGTTAATGAATGTCAGATTTAGGGGCGTTATAAAGGCGGGGCTGGTTACAAAGACATACTAAATCTTACTACAAGTATGAATGGATAAAGAAAGTGCAAGTAAGTACTGTGACTTTCGAGTTTATGAATTTACTTAGTAGCTGAAAAACACCCAGCCTGAAAAGTTACTATCACTTATTTTTCCCTTGCGGGGTAGACAGAACCTCGGTATGTAAGATCTAAAAGCCACGTCTAAAAGTTATATGACTCAATAAAATATTGTCAATGAAAGTATTGTATAAGTATTGGCGAACTCCGTGGCGCAGTGTCAACACGAGGGTTCCCGGGTTCGATCCCCGTGCAGGTTATGATCTTTTTCAGATTGACCTGGGTCTTAGATGTTTATCTATGTAAGTATCTATTATAAAATATAGTATCGTTGAGTTAGTATCCTACGCCACAAGCCCACAAATTATTGTGGGGCTAGCTCAACTTGTGTGATATGTCCCTATGTATTTATTGTAGATTGGGCATTAAAAAAGATGTGTTTGAGTCTTTTTGTGGTTCAGATCAGCCCTTCAGGCACATATACAGCGTCCGCGGCCATTCAGGTAATATGAGAGTTTGCTGCCTCTTAAAGGCTAAAGGCATTCTGCCTTCACCTCCAACGCCCGATAAAATAGAGAATGCTCACGTGGTCCTAGCTACATAATCAATTAAAAAGCCCATTTTAAAAATAAGCGATTTAGAATAGTTTCTCTCTCTTTCTCTCTCTCTCATCAGATAGCGCTTCCTGATGAGCTAGAACATTCATTATATCATTTTCAATAGTTTTTGCTCTTTAGTCGCTTTTTATGACACCCGTAGAACGGACGGAGTAGTCCGATTCTACTCGTAGTTAGCAATTATGACTAGGTACTTTTTACTTCAAGTTATTACTACTTGTGCTCCGCTGGCTGCCACTTTATAGAATTAATCGGTTGAGTTTTTATCAGTTATTGTCTGTAGCTCTCGCCCCCGGATCCTCCCGCGTTAAGGGGCCATACTACCTCACACTGCTTTGCATGATTGACTGTTATCTATACATATAATAAAACAGTAAAAATATTTTGTCTGTATTTAGAATTTTTGACTGAAATGGATAGAGGGACACTTAAAAGGAATAATAGAAAGCAAAAAAAAATTTTTCGAATTTTTTGTCTGTCTGTCTGTCTGTCTGTCTGTCTGTATGTATGATGACGATTATCTCCGAAAATACTGAACCGATTTACTTCAAACTTTCACCAATTGCTTTGTTTTAACTGAGCAAAATATCTAATGTTTGTTTTATCAAAATCGGTTCATTAAAAAAAAGTTATCGTCATTTGAATGAACTCAAAGCATTAGTTTGCCTGCAAATATACACGGTATATTTTTTATCATTTTGGACCCTTAAAGGGGTGACTCAGACCATCAAAATGAACAACTTTTCCTACGGGAACAATGCTGGGAACTCAAAAAAAAATTCGATATCTCCGTACAAACTGGACGGGCGGCGGGACTCTTTTTTATGGAAATGAATTCACGACCTGAGTCACCCCTTTAAGGGTCCAAACTGTTCCTGAGGGATGGACACTAACGGTGGCGGCGTAGCCGCGGGCAAACGGCAAACCAACCGAAACTGCTGCGCCTAGAAACTTGAAATTTGGTACAGGGGTTCTTTTAATGATGTGAGTGATCGCTAAGAAAGGATTTTTAAGAAATTTAACTTCTAAATGGGTAAAATTTATATGGAATTTTCTCATTTTTGGACTTAGAAGTATGAAAGTAGGTATATAAGTTCTCGATTAAAATTAAAAAAGATGCGTGTGGGTTGATGAAATTTGCAAAATTTCCCCCTTAAGGGTTAAATGAAGGTGGGTGGGTGGTATAAACTTTGTATCAAAATTTTCTAATTTTTGGACTTAGACGTATGAATTTAAGTATATAAGTTCTAGGTTACTATTAAAAATATCTGTGTAGGTAAAATGGACGATATTTTCCCCTGAAGGGGTAAAATAGAGGGGTAAAGATTGTATAGGAATTTACTTATTTCTAGACTTAGAAGTATGAAAATAGGTAAATAAATTCACGATTACAATTGAAAAAGATCTGTGTCGGTCAACTGGAAACAAATCCCCCAGAAGGGGGTAAAGTTTGTTTGGAAATTGGAAATTTTCTCATTTCTGGACTTAGAAGTATAAATAATATCCATACTTCCATACTCATACTAATATTATAAATGCGAAAGTAACTCTGTCTGTCGTTTTTTACGCTTCAACCATTGAACTGATTTGGATTAAATTTTTTATAGAGGTGTGAGGCCCGAGGTAGGACATAGGGTATGTTTGATTCCGGGAAATTCTACTGTTCCCGAGGGATCGACACTAACGCGGGCGGAGCCGCGGGCAACAGCTAGTATCAATAATAATTATATCAAATATAATTAAATACTCAAGTTGAAATAAAAATGCAGCAAATTCAGGACTAACTCTGGTAACTATATGACTCAAAAACACGATTGAGTTAAATTTTCTCGATAGAAAAAAATTGCAAAGTTGCCTCCAAATCACGTCTAATTTACTCGGTATATAGCATTATTCACCAAATACATTAAAATTAACCTTGAAACTTTTAATTATTTTTGCATTACAGATAAGGCAGCCATCATATGTTTTTCTTTTTCGAATAACCCTTGAATATTCCTAAAAAACGAAAATATTCAAAGTAGCCAACGCGTTTAGACCATCCGCGTATGTACCGCCACGCCGCCTGGCATATGGCGGGCTCTTAATGTCGATCCCTTGGATATAAAACTTTTTTTTTGGGATGAAAGGCAGCCCACGTGTCAATTTAGGAAATAAAATACCCGTAGGCAAAATTTCGCCTTAACCCGTTCAGCCGTTTTGGCGTCATTGAATAACAAACATCTGAACATACAAATAGAGTGTAGGCCAAATCCTCTGTCTGCTCTGGCCAATTATGGTTTCGGTAGTACAGAGAGAGTCATGTTCCTACAGTGGAGACTAAAAAGACCTGATGATGATGAACATACAAACTTTCGCATTAAATAATATACTTGCAGCGCGCAGAACCGAGACGTTCTACGCTTTATGTGATAGATAATCTGTTAATCAGTCATTGGGCCGATAGGGGGAAAAGGTTCTCTCTGTCCACGCACCGGTAAGCGCCCACTACCACCTGGTTGGATGTCCTGAGCAAGAAGGCGCTGCTTTTAGCTCAGTCATATGAGAATAGGCTAGTTTCCTAAAAAAATATAATTAGTCCGTCAGTTAGATATTCAAAAAATATTGGGCATGTATTTTTTCTTTTGTCGATTAAACATAAAATAATAAAGATATAGCCCTTTGAAGTTCCGTGTGACGTCATAGTTTGCTACAATTTTTAGCAAACTTTGACGTCACGAGCCCCCACTCCTGATCTTCGACGCGCTATAACTTTATTATTTATTGTTTATTTGACAAAAGAAAAAATACGTGTCCAATGTTTTTTTATTATCTAACTGACGGACTAATTGTTATGTTATTATTACGACCCAGGAAACTAGCCTATTTCTAAAAGTCTATGTTCTGCAGAGGACTTTTTCAGGAGATTATGGTGAATACTATGTGTAAATAGAAAGCATCCTAGACTAGATTTCCTCATGCAGGCATACATTGCAGCTAAAAGCCAGTTAGGTAACGTCGTCAGCGGTCGGAAGGCGCGCAGTTAGCATAAGCGACGCGCGTGTAATGAGCCGAACAAAAAGCATTAAGCCACGCACGCGCCGCTTCGTTGCAAGAACCATTCTGCAACTTTTTCTTCCTCGCCTTTTCCCTATTTGGGGATTTTGGGGTCGGCTCTGTATGTCAACTCTCTCCAAACTTGTCTATTAACCACCATATGGGCAGTAGCTCCCCGTTCTTGCGTCATTGCTCACACATTCCCTCCACGTCTTTTTCGGCTTTCCTTTCCTTTATATCCTGTACATTGAAGTGTAACATCTTTTTAGCCAGATGATCGACATCCCTCCTGCAACCATTCTGCAACTAGTAAAGCAAATTAGTGTTTACACTCAGATAGCGGTTCTGATACGATCGACGATGAAAAACCGGCCAAATGCGAGTCGAACACGCGCTTTATCTATCTACAATCACTCTATCTATAATAAATTTAAATTATTAAAAATATTTTTATTATATTATGTAAGTAAAAATTTCTGTATTTCGCAATTTTGCCTTTATCTGTGCTATAAGAGGTTGCTCGTACCAAATTTCAAGATTCTGAATTTACGGGATGTGTAGGTTTTAATTCCCTTGCCAATGTCGAAAATTTGTGGCATCTTTTGATTGCGTTGGCTTAAAAGTTTGATTTTTTCGCAGATCAATGGGACAGTAGACTTGAATATTTAATATGAATTTCAGCTTGATATTTCCTCGTGTTCCTGAGAAAAGGTGCCTTGACAGACAGACGAACATCAAAGTGATCCTACAGGGGTTCCGTTTTTTCCTTTTGAGGTACAAAACACTAAAAATTACATGAAAATAAAGACTTTCATGTAATTTTTCATCATCGATCGGGCGGATTGCACAATCTGCAACTTGAAAAATCTCACACCAGAGTTGGCCTCTTACAAAAATGAGAAGCAAAGAATGCATTGCAATAAAGACGTTGGTATTTCCTTAGGGGCTAGATCCCTAGACTACTAATAAGTCTGGTTTTCCACTTGAGATTGACCCTAGCGGCTGTTAAATTACGAGTAAGTGTGAAAGATATATAACCGAAAATAAGATGTCGCGGTGACTGGGAGATGAGAAACGACATTGTTTATCAGAGTCGCCGGATCCCGTGTAATAGCGTGTCTCGGGGCTTCAGTTCTTTAATGGCCTTTTTCATGGAGAAGCCTTGTAGATAAACAATAAAATCTCCGTGTCAATACGACTAATATATTTAAAGTACTGCTTTACTTAAAGTAATAGGTTTGTTTCCTAAAAAAAAATAATTTAAAATTATTAGTCTATCTTATAGATTATCGAAAAATATTAGACACGTATTTTTTCTTTTTTCAATCAAACAAAAATTTATAAAGATATAGCCCGTTAAAGTTCCGCGTGACATCACTGTCCGGTACACTTTTTACCGGCCTGTTGCGTCATGAGCCCCCACTCCTGAACTTTGATACGCTTTATCTTTGTAATCTTTTGTTTGATTGAAAAAGAAAAAATACGTATCTAATATTTTTCGATAATCTATGAGACATACTTATTATTTAAAATTGCCTATTGCGTAGAGTAAAACGCGTTGATGTCGTTTGTATTACCTGAATATTCAATAATTTATTTATATGAAGAGAAGGTTTAAATCCGTGTGGTATCCGGCAGAGTAGAATAGGACTACTCCTAGTCTTCCCGTGGATGTCGTAGAAGGCGACTTAGGAAATACAAGCTAAACAAAGCTTATAAACATCTAAGAGACCTCTCTAACCCGTCTGGCCAGCGTGGAGAGTGTAGGCCAAGTCCTCTGGCTGCTCTGGCCAAGTATGGCCCTAGTAGTACAGAGAGGGTCGTGCTCCTGTAGTGGAGACTAAAAAGAACCTGATGATGATGATGAAGGTTTAAATCAATGAATGCTTATGTTAAATAAAGTTTAAGCTTCATAATAAAATGCTTTTAATTATGGTAAGGTGCTTCGAAAAAGTAATCGTCGAATCGCAACAACCTTTTATACGGAAGTTATTTAATCGATAAAAAATTATTGCATTTTAATACTTTCACAAAATTTGAGTTTAAATGCAGAATAACCCAGTGACCCGAGTGTCAACTGCAAAGCAAAATAACGTGAAAAGAGAAAGATATTATTTTTAATAAGTGTTTTGTTTTGCATTAACAATGCTATTTTGATATACTCTTAATAAATTAAGAAATTAAATATGGTGAAAAAATTTCATGCGGGTGGGACTTGAACCAGTGAGTTAGGTCTATGTACGACCTACGCTCTGCCATCTGAGCTACCGCATGATCCAATCTCGGCGCCGAAAAAACTTGTATAGGACCCGTTTGTGTAAGAGCAGTATAAGTTGTACGAGAAATTACAAAACAGCCAATCCTAATCATGGCCGGATATGTGATCATCTTAGAAGATATTCTACTCACATCCCGAGAATAGTGACTGCGAGATACATGTAGCATTTTTTCAAAGCAAAGTAAACGGTAATCAAAAAAGACATTGTGAGACCTGAAAAAAAATACAGAATTTTAACTGAATCAAGTTTTTTTTTAAAATTAAGTTTTTTTGACAAGATTTCATTAAAAATTAATCCATACTGTAAAGTTCTTTCTGAGAAAAATCTAGTTTTAGAGTTCTTATGGTCTCCATCATCAGACAAGCGCAACGATTCCATGATTTTGTATTGTCATCCGATTTACTCATGCATGCATAATTTCAGCTCAAGCAGTAACCGGGATGGGGATCAAATTTAACTAGCAAGATTTGATAACAGACAAACATCGGGACAGGTGAAATTAAATGAAAGCTTGCAATAAAATAAACATATATGTCAGTTTTGTTGCTGTCGGAAAATATACTCGTGATTTGTTTTCCCATTTCCTTTTTATAAATTACTAGTTTTCGCCCGCGGCTCCGCCCGCGTCAATGTCGATCCCTCGGGAATAGTACTTTTTCCCGGGATAAAAGGTAGCCTATGTCCTTCTCCGTACTCCAGAGAACTTGTATGCAAAATTTCATGATAATCGGTTCAGTAGTTACGGCGTGAACAAACAAACAAACAAATAAACAGACAAACAAATTCACTTTCGCATTTATAATATTAAGTAAGGATCTGTGACTATCCCAGTTGCCAAACAGGAAACTACAATATTGCACATGTTACTTGAAGTGCCACTTCCATACTCTCGTTTGCCGTGAGTGCAGCCCCTTTCACCACTTCACCTCTGCAGGCTAAATGTACGTAATTTGATCCTCACGTTTGCTATGCAGGAAAACTATTACGGTGATATAGTGGAGTAAGGGCTTTGATGGGAACTACAATGAAGATAGAGGACAATTTAAGACTTAATTATTAATATTAACGGGACGTAGCCCGAAAAGAGGTACGTGCAAAGTCTCTTAGGATTGATTTAGTTTAGAATACTTTAAGACTTATTAAAGAATTAGAATCATCATTTCAGCCATAAGAAGTCCCCTGCTAGACAAAGGCCTCTCCCAAGGATCCGTCGTTTCATGTCATGCATTGATTATCCATATAGCTATACTTACCGTGCTTAGCAGGCGAGATGGCGAGCTTTGGCTTCTTGTGCTTCCGGCGATCTGGAGATTGACAGAAATTAGTCGGTACTGGGAAGAGAATGAAGGTATCAGGATACTTGTTACTCGGATAAATGGGTGAAAAACAAGTAATAGCTCGGGAGGCCGCGCGTACACGATGCCAAACCTGCAAGTCCTGCAACCTCCGGACAGTTGAGGATGACACCATTTGAATAAGAAAAATTAAGACAATTTAAGACTTAATTACCGGAATCTAGGACGAAAATAGGTCCGTGCTAAGTCCCTTAGTATATTTTGTGTTTAAAGCGCCAAAGTTTTAAACTATTTAAGACTTCTTGTTTAATTGCCAATCTAAATACAATATTATCCTAAGGGTTAAACATTTTATGATGGATGGATAACTGTAAGGCCAAGTTCAGTTCATCAAAACCAACAACTTTTACTATAGGACAAACTTGTATTCTGTGTTGTACTTACTATCATGTTTGTGTGCACTTACTGCTGTAAATTGGATGATCTGATGACAGCTGCTACTAATGACAGGAAAGTGGCTGACTTCTGGAAGCAAAACAATAATAAAAAGTTTGCCAAGGATTCAAAAAGAAAAAAAAAACTTTTAAGTAAGTCATAATTTCTTTTAAATTACAATTTTGTTACAATGAGCGTATTCATATTTTTACTGTAAAATATTGCTGCCGTTCTCTTCGATATTGATTTGATCTAAAAAACATGCAGAATTACTCAAAATCCTAATACTCCATAAAAAAAATAAACTTCGGCGAGTGACAGAGGCCTGTCTATCGGCCTAATAGATTTAAAAAAAAAAAATTCGTCTCTCCTATGTTCCGCCTCCACCCAACTTGTCAAAAGGCCGGCAACGCTTCTGTCACATCCTAATGTTGCAGCTGTGCATGGGTAGCGGTGATTACTTACCATCAGGTGACTCGCTTGCTCGTTTGCCGTCCGATGTCATATAAAAATAAACCGTGACAAAAAAATATAAAGAATACAAATGCAAATAATCTTTATTGTAGATCACAGGTAAAACTTCTATAGGGTTAGTGTAGCCGTGTCCTGCCCAAATTAGGACATACAATAAAATAAGTAATTAATTAATTTAAAATATTAGCATTGTAAATTCTTTTTCTTCTTTCTCGCCTTTCCTCGATTTGGTGTCGGCTCTGTATGGCGACTCTCTCATATTTTTTCTATTTTCCACCATATCGGCACCAGCTTCCCGTTCTTGCATGTCATTGCTCACGTAATCACCACAACTTTTTGGCCTTCCCTTTCCTTTATATCTATCTACATTGAAGCGGAACATCTTTTTAGGCAGATGATTAGTTTTGACCAATATACAAATTTCCAATATGTATGGCAAGGTCAACAATTTCAGGGATTTGACAAAGGCTAGCAACTATCTCAGTTTCAATCCGCACATTGATCGCAAAAATCGTTTATGATGTTTAAAGATTTTGTCTCTTTCACTTAAATTGTGTACCAGTGAAACCTTAGTTTTCTTTTCGCTATTTAGAAGGAAATCTTTGTTTAGATTCGTTAAATCTTTGTCAGACCTGACTATAAATTTCACCGACAAATTTCCACTATTTGATCCCTATTTTCTCCACTTAAAGCTTTCCCAGCACGCTTTGTCATGACACGCACAATCACAATAGCCCTTTCGTCGGTCAAGTTGAAGGTCAGCCCGCAGTCACCTGCGGCACCTCGGACCGCCCGCTGAGCTGACGATGCGACTGTCGACGAGTTCGCGCAGATAATGAATAACTATATAGGGACATATCACACAAATTGAGTGAGCCCCACAGTAAGTTGTAAACTTGTGTTGTAGGATACTAGTTCAACAATATTATATTATAGATACTTAAATAGATAAACATCCAAGACCCAGATCCATCCAAAAAAGATTCATCATGATCTGACCGGGGATCGAAGCCAGGCACCCTCGTGTTGCAGGCTGGCGTGTTAACCACTGATGATGATGACAAAATTCAGTGAAATCAATTAAAACCAAATTAAATAAAATGCGTCATCTGAAAGTGTGCGTAAGAGAAAATCCGATGCACGGAGGAGCGCGTGATATTTTTATCTCACTTGCAGTCACTCACCCCTGTCGCCTGAGACCACACCCGAAGCTGCTTAACATATTAACCTTTTTGGTACATTTATAAAATAGTACAGATTTTTATTGATAGTATTGAATGTTCGTTTATATTGTAGCAAATAAACATTTTTTCTTTCTTTCTTTCTAATGTACACATCCACTGGACCACCGCACTCCTCAAAAACTAATTAAGTACACAGACCAGAGTAGTAAATGGGAATTCCTGACTTCTTTATTCGTCTATAGATAGAGTGGTAATACAATTTCTTAAGGTACACCAGAAATTGTATCGCAAATAACTAAAATACATAAACGGGTCTATGTTTTCTTGAAGAAGCGGTGGTGGCCCAGTGGTCTAAGAAAGCGGCCCGGCCTGACTTGTACCTCTGAGTTTGTAGACTAATACCTGCTTCCGGCGAAGGAAAACATTATGAGGCAACCTGCACACTAGTGAAATGTTCACTAGTGTGTGAAATGGAGAAGGCAATGGCAAACCACTCCATTATATTCTGCCAAAAATAGTCATTGTGTGGGTTCTTTCCACGCAATGACACCAACAAGAGCCTAGCTCTTAAATATGTGAGTAAGTATTCTTGAAGGGAGGGCAATGCTCTTGTCACACCCCGGGCAATTGTCCATGGGCAGCGGTGATCACTTACCATCAAGTGACTTGCTGGCGTTTGCATGTTTGTCATCCGATGTCATATAAAAAAAAAACCGTAAAAAAATAAAATACAGAATACAAATACCTAATCTTTATTGTGGATCACGGGATCTTATAATGGCCCTATTATAGTGCAGGCGTGTCTTGCACGAATAAGGACATACATACGTCATTAATCTATTTAAAATTATATTATTAACTTTAGGTGATCCGCTTGCATTTTTGCCGTCCTATATCATAAAATAATATCCTTATCCTTACTAATATTATAAATGCGAAAGTGAGTTTGTTTGTTTGTTTATTTGTTTGTTTGTTTGTTACGCTTTCACGCCGTAACTACTGAACCGATCATCATGAAATTTCGCATACAAGTTCACTGGAGTACGGAGAAGGACATAGGCTACCTTTTATCCCGGGAAAAAGTACTATTCCCGAGGGATCGACATTGACGCGGGCGGAGCCGCGGGCGAAAGCTAGTCATAAAATAAATACAACGTGTTGCACTCCGGGAGTGCCGGTAGAAGTGAAAACCCTTACAGCAGGAGCAGGTAGAAACAGAGAGGGATATTACTTCCTCTCCTACGCCACGGCCGCGGTCTCAGAATTTTCGATCAGGTCACGTGTCCTGACGCGAGTTTAACATTTTTTACCCATCCCAAAAAGTGCACAACGCCGCTAAAGAAGGTTTCACTTCAAAAACTATGTACAGATGACTGCAGAGAAATATGACCCCCTCTCAGTAGTGACACTATATTGAGAGGCGGTCAGATTTCTCTGCAGCAGTCTGTACATATAAACTAACATAAAGTCAACATTATAACCACAGATGTAAACCAAACTGAATTAGAGAATTTATGTTGAACTAACAATCGTTAATATAAACATTAATTTCACCAGAAACCGGGGCGTGCGAGCACGCATGACATAACACCTTATAATAAGCTCATTGGAGAAGTTCCAAAGTTTTCCCCTCTAAACAAAAGGCCGTTAACGCTTCCTGTTCGCAAATATTCGGTTTATTGCGTGAAAACTACGTTGAAAAATGAAATGAAATGATAAATATTTATTGTAACACACAATGGCACTCACAACACAAAGAAAAAAGGACAGTATAAGACAAAACACAATTATAAGGCGGTGCCATCAGTATTACAAAAGGTGACGGCTCAGTATTACGTTGTACTAGGCATATACATGACCTAGTACAACACTGATTTTCAGCCGTCACCTTCTGTGGCATCACGGACCGTCCCACGAGTAACATATAACGAGAAAAAAAATAAATAAGTAAAATACATACACAAAAAGAAAAAAAAAAAAAAACATAAGAAAAGAAAAGAATGAATAACATAACAGTACACTCACACAAGACAGTCGGTCAAAACTAAGACAAGCAGCACAACACGTGGCATTAGTGCCACGTCACTAGTAAAAACAAAAAACTACTATTTTCAAAACGTCAAATCATAGTCGACAACCAATGAACCAATCACGTAACAGATCCATTCAATCAATGGCTGCCGCCGTGCTTTGTGATTAATACAATAATTTTATGCTTATCAGTAATTATTTACACATAATAGGCATCACAGACACAGTGAAATTGTGTGGATCAGCATTTCAAATTGGATTTATCCTTACGTTGATGGAACTGAACAATAGGCACGTTGGCGATTATCCGATTGTCTCGATCGTAACCCACTCCCGGAATGGTCTATTCAACTTGAGCTTTGCTGTTGTTTGGCTATACGTACTACTAAAATCAACATTGTGTATTAACTGCCTCCGTGGTCCAGTGGTTAAAGCGTTTGCCTGTAGACCCGGGGGTCGTGGGTTCAATTCCCACGGAAAGCATATTTTGTTTAGTGGTTTCCAGTTTGGTTAGGACATTGCAGGCTTGAATCACCTGATTGACTGATAATAAAGATGATTCCGTGCTTCGGAAGGCACCTTAAGCCGTTGGCCCCGGCTACCATCTGGTAGTCGTTAAAGGAACCACGTCAGGGTATGGTCGATTGACCGTGACACCTACACGAAATGCATTATTGCATGTCGTTTTTTTTTATGATATAGTACCTACGGCAAACGAGGAAGCGGATAATCTGATGGTAAGCGATCACCGCTGCCAACGGACAACTGCTACACCAGGGTGTGACAACTGCATTGTCGGCCTTTCAAGGAGTTGGGGGAAGGAAATGGGGAGGGAGGGGGAAGGATGGGCCTCCGGCTATCTTACTCACCGAACGAAGCATAAAAGCTTTACTTATACTCAGATGACGATTTTCTGTGAGAGTGTGGTACTTCCCTGGACGAGTCGGCCCATTCATGCTACTACGAGTAGCAATTTATTTTGCCGGTAGCGTGGCTCTACCACGACCAATATAATATGTAGTAAGCACCTATATTGTGCGAGCGCCGCGTCGTTCCTTCGTTTGCATAAACTTACAGATGCGACGACAGGACATAAAAAATTTGAAAAATATTTTTTATTTAATATTAAGCTATGTTTATGATTTAACACTTTCGCTGACACTGTCCGCCTTTAGACCTAATTCTATTGTTATTTCTTTTGTGTCTCGTTCAGTGTCAGCGAACGAGTTAAGCTATCTAGTCCTTAGTGTTTTACAAATAACCCTAGAGTGTGCAAAAAAGTTGGGAAACAAGCTTTCGTCCGCGGCTCCCCTCGCAGCGATGTTCATCTGCTTTTTTCGGGATGAAAGATATCTATGTCCTATTCCGTAGTTTTTTAATAATCTGTTCAGTAGTTAAGGCGTGAAAGTATAACAAACAAAGTCACTTTCGCACTAAAAATATTAGTTAGGACCTACGTGGGAACGTTGTAAGATTTAATATGCAAGAGATGGCTCATAACAGAACAAATCCAAATCTTCCATAACCGTCCCTTAGTGACGTAACTTCCACCAGTCGCAGTAATTGTCGGCGGAATGTATGGCACACACGCATTTTCTATACCGGCCACAGATTAATTATGAGATAGCATGCTGTCTCTGACACAATGCTCTTATGTAACCTGTGGCTGTTAGGTTAGTGGTGCACTCAGGTTCATAAAATTTGAGCTAGTTTTTTATTTTATTTTATAGGATCAACTCGGTCTCTCTCTCATCTCCTTTTCCCGGCTTCATAATCAGCTGATTTGCAAAAAAATTAGGTATCCCCTTAGCACACACATACCAGACAAATATCTGTGATAATTTGCTCTTGTCAGGTAATACAGAGGTGGGGGAGAAAGTTAAAAATAAAAATAAACGTCTTGTAATATGAGGGTACGTTCTATTAGCTATAAAACTACAACTAATATGTTGTTCACAAGGCACTGAAGCTTTTTAAAAATTTTGTCTATGTCAAATTCCTTTAGCTTAAAGAAACTGACACCAGTGCTTACTCATATGAAAAAATTATACTTTTATATATGTTGATATATCTGAGCTTCTGTACCTAAAGAGTAAAAATGGGACTCTAATCACTAAGCCTCTGATGCCCATCCGTCCATCTGTCACTGGGCTGTATCGCCTGAACTGTAATAGGTAATAGTTTGGATGTAAATTTTCATGCAATAAGTACATTTTTTATTGTATAGGACGGCAACGAGCAAGCGAGTCACCTGATGGTTAATGATCACCGCTGCCCATGGACAACTGCATCAACAGAGTGTGACAGGAGGGTTACCGGCCTTTCAAGGAGTTGGGGGAGGAAATGGGGGGGAAAGGATGGGCCTCCGGCTCTCCCACCCACCTACCGAAGCATAGAATCAGTAAAGCTTCTATTCAAACGTCGATTTTCTGTGAGAGTGTGGTACTTCCGCCGGCCCATTCATGCTACTAGCAATAAATTAATTAGGTATGCCGGCAGCGTGGCTCGTGTTCATATAAGTTTCTGACCCGCACGTGGTCGTTTTTTTGGGTTCCGTACCCAAAGGGTAAAAACGGGACCCTATTAATATCGCTCCGCTGTCCGTCTGTCACTAGGCTGTATCTCATGAACCGTGACAGTTAGACAGTTGAAATTTCCACAGATGGTGTATTTTTGTTGCCGCTATAACAAAAAATACTAAAAAATAGAATAAAATAAATATTAAAGGGGGGCTTCCATACAACAAACGTATTTTTTTTGCTTGATATTAATAACGGCAATAGGTAGACGCTTGAAATATTCACAGAATATTTAGTTATATATTTACTTTAAAAATAAATAATTAGATAAAAATAAAATAAATATGAAAGGGGGGCTCCCATACAACAGACATGTTTTTTGCCGCTTTTATAGATAACGGTACGGAACCCTTCATGTGCGAGTCTGACTCGTTCTTGGCTGGTTTTAAATGAACTAGTATAGTTGCCGGTTGAGATAACTTCGCAAAGGAATAACAACAACAACAATAACAACCTTTGCGATTTCCTTTAAAATAACAACAGTCATTACAGAAGTTATGATGTTATACAAGATGCAGAGTCCTGGGTAGGTTAAGTTAGGATAAGGTTTTCTTTCTAAGAAGAACCATTTCATTGCGGTCCATCAAACGTTTAGAAATTATGAATCATGACTATTCTACGGCATTTCCTATTAAGAGCACCCGTCTTCTCAATACACTGTGGGCAATAAATTAACAAATGATGTGAACAGCTCATTGAATGGACCCCAATGTGTGAAATCGATTTTAAATGACGATTAATCATAATTTATTGCGGAATTATCATTAGTTGCATTGCTTCAGTCATCGTATTCGATTATGCTCTATTTATGAATGAGAACGAGGAATTTATTTATAACACGGAAGAAACAAGCTTTTGTGCAAATAAAAAATGTTTGTGACAAGTTTTATTATCCACACTGTAATAGGTAAAGTGTTTCTGGAGACAAATCAAATGAGCCCAAACATGATTGGTGTATCTTGTAGTTAAGGCGTTACTATGGCCACCTTCCGACTTCATCATCCGATATTCGAAGCTTACTAGATACACACCACAAAAAAATAAATTTTTCATACGAAACTGGTCAGCCAGCCTGGCAATCTGGATGAAAATGTTGTTTTTTTTAATTCCCAGCATTGACCCCGTAGGAAAAAGTTGTTCATTTTGACGGACTGTGTCACCCTTCAAGGGAATTTTAGTACCTATATACAATTATACACCAAACAGCTAATTGAGGCTCCTGGTTCTATTCACGGCGCAGGCAAATACTTTTTGATCTTTTTTGAGGTTCTACGCAAGAAGATTTGGTGTATAGCAGAAAGCTGGCCGTAACAACTTACGCCGAATGGCATGACAGCATGATTGCTCCTATTATAGTGAGTCCTCCCTTGGGCCGCCGGGTCGCATCATAAACTTAGAAGGCGACTGAGAATAATGCCCACATGAGAGAAAGAGAGATGAGAGAGTACGTAACAGCGCGTAGGTCGATGGGGCAGAAGGGTGTCTGAATGACGATCACATACCGGCAAGCGCAGCGTCGGATATACACTAATCAGATGGTCGGACGACCTGACAAAGGTCATAGGGATACGCTGGATGCAGGCCGCTTCCAATAGGTCATTTTGGAAAGAAGAGGCCTATGTCCAGCAGTGGGCTTCTAGAGGCTGAGACGGTGTTGATGAGAATGAGAGGAGGTAACCGGAAAGAACTCAGATGAAAAGGTAAAATTACAATGACTACTTGTAGATCGTTATACATGGCTCGTATTACTCAGTGTATCTATAGACTATCTCAGTGTGCTTCAACTCTTAAGCTGTCCATTATGAAATGACCTCACGATCTTTGACACATCCTATCACATTTTCGGTCGATTGCCTTCCAAACACACAATCCATCTATGTTATGACAAGTCATTCGGGTTAATAACCGTATCATTGTTTAACATGAACCCAATTGAGTGATTTATATAAATCGTGACGCAGCACGTCATGTCACATAAAGATACATGTCTGAAGAATAAATCCTAGTGATATAAATGCTAGTTTGTTTTGTAGGTTGCTCAATACTTAAACGGTCGAGCTAATTTGTATGAAACTTACTACATAAATGTTACACACGAACATACCAATCATGTCTGTATCCTGCACAGGCAAATACATTGTAATACGAGTACGACAAATATAATGTAAAACGTATTGACTTCAAGGGTGTCGACTTGTTAGTTTCACTAATCCCTGGGCGGCAGCGATAACACTGCAACATTTTTTTTGTTTCGTCTCTAGATGGCGTTAGTCTTAACTTGAAAAACTTAGATGTTTTAATTTTTTTTATTAGCCTGTTAAAACGCAAAGGCCTCCCCTTCCTTTTTCCATTGATCTCTGTCTAACGCAGTCTGCTGCCAGTTCACCAAGAACTTTTGGATGTCGTCCCGCCATCTCGTTCGCGGTCTACCTCTCCGCCTACGTCCATCAGGGAACCATAGATTCACCTTCTGGGCCCATCGGTCGGATGTCATTCGGCACACATGTCCGGCCCAATCCCACTTGAGTTTGACCGATTTGACATGTTTCAAAATATAAGCCGTAAATTATCCTAAAAAGATTTTCACGCACTTTTGTATTTTCGCGCTTTTTTGGATAGAACCCAATGCTGGTCCTCTAGGAAAAGTAGCAGAGATCATATTCATCCTGAAAAGTAATTTTACGCTTTTTTGGACAGAACCCAAAGCTAGTCACCAAGGAAAAGTTGCAGAAATTATATTTCACCATTAGATGCCGATCCTCAAAAATATTTTCACACTTTTTTTTGGATAGAACTCAATGCTAGTCCCCAAGGAAAAGTAGCAGAGATCATATTCCACCTTTTGATGCCGATCCTGAAAAGTATTTTCACACTTTTTTTTGGATAGAACTCAATGCTAGTCCCCAAGGAAAAGTAGCAGAGATCAAATTCCACCTTTTGATGCCGATCCTGAAAAGTATGGTAAGAAAATGATATGATTCTTAAAAATCGGACTTCAAATACACATTTTATACTATTGCAAATATTGCAATCTAGTAACGACGGCCGATTTTACTACTAAGTAATATTGTTATGTCAGTATAGTTTTAATCATATGGAGCCAAATTTTTAGTGCAATATCCGGATAAACGTTCTTTCAAAGGTTCTATAGATTTGAAATGAAAAAAAATCTTTAATTACTACACCAACAAATCTACTAACTACCGAATCTCTACGTGACATAACTTGACCGCGTAATGTACTTAGTCTTAGACTTAGATGAAAATGAAAGGCGAAGATGCGTCGTTTACTATCAGCTATATGGACATTTAACATTTTATTATACTAATATGATAAAGATAAAAAATCTCACTGTAGGTTTGTTTGTAATAGATAAACTAAAAAAAGACTCAAACGATTTTTAAATTTGCTTCACCTCAAGAACCTACAAAATCATTAGGTGACAAATAGCTAGTATAATTAATGCGAATTGTTGTGTTTATTTATTTATTTAGTGCTATTCTATAAATCATTGTTTTTAAAGGTTTTCAAAGACGAAATTACTTACACACTGAACACTTATTATTAAAACTAAATAATTTTGCACCGAATAATTTATTACTGCATTCTATTGCATGCAATGTGGAAATAAAAACATTCAATTAAGTGGCTAACAATTACTTCCGCCCGTGACTTTGTTCAAAATAAAAAGCATCTCTTTTAAATGACTCCAGTCGGCCTATTTTTAACTTAGTTTACAATGTTTTGATAGTTACTTCAAAATACATTAAGTTTTATATATCTTAAATAGAAAAATATAATACGAAAGCCGCAATGTATTTTGAAATGACTATAAAAACGTTGCACACTAAATTAGCAAATAGGTCGGCAGTTAATAAACTATCTATGTATCAATCGATTTATTGATGAACCAATAACGCGAGTGCTGTATCTTCCATTTTATTTTCGTCTCCGGCGAGATTGTATCGCAGCATGCATCGGATTAGGTTTCTTTCAAACTTCCTGTGTGTGTGAACGTGACGCAACATTCCCATACGTTGCGAACTTAAGGGGCTTAGATGAGCGAACTAGCGTTTACTCCTAAATCAGATCAAATAAAAAAAAACCGGCCAAGTGTGAGTCGGACTCACGCAAGAATGGTTCCGTACCGATATCTATAAATACGGCAAAAAATCATGTTTGTTGTATAGGAGCCCCCTTATATATTTATTTTAGTCTATTTTTTAGTATTTGTTGTTATAGCGGCAACAGAAATACATCACCTGGGAAAATTTTAACTGTCTTACTATCACGGTTCATGAGAAACAGCCTGGTGACAGACGGACAGACAGACAGACAGACAGACAGACGGACAGCGGAGTGAAATTAGGAGGGTCCCTTTGTTACCCTTTGGGTACGGAACCCTGAAAAATGGTTGTCTGTAAAGTCATCACGTCGAAATATAAATCTCTACTTCGGTAAATTATTTGTAGTATCTTTGGCATTTTATTAATATTATCGTATTACTAATAAGAGCATCGTTGATTACCGATAGCGGTAATCAACAGTTCTGTTAATAGGTACTTTTATTAAATTAAGAAACAAAATATGGTGACAAATCACAAGTGGGCGGGATTTGAACCTGCGACCTTTAGTCTATGTAGACTTAATAAGAGTTTATCAAATTAGCATTGTGAATGCAAAATATAAACACTTGAAAATGTTGTTAATACTCTTATTAGATTAAGAAATAAAATATGGCGAAAAAACCATCGATCTAAGATCTATGTGCGACCTCTAAGGTCGCTGGTTCAAGCCCCGCCTGTATGATTTTTTTCACCATATTTTATTTCTTAACTTCTTTAATTGGTCATTTACTTAAAATAATCAGGTCAATAGGATCACTGCATAGTAAGGTGTGTTCCACTTTGTAACTTTACACTTTCGCTGACACTGTTCGCCTGTAGACGTAATTCTATTGTTATTTATTTTGTGTCTGATTCAGTGTCAGTGAACGAGTTAATAAACAAGTGTATATCAAAATAGCACTGTGAATACAAAATAAAACAAAAAAAATCTGTTAGTTTATAAAATGCATAATTATTAAAATTAGCACCAAAAATACAACAGGTAATTTAGTACCGAAATACAGATTTAGATTTTTCTAATTTGATCTGATTTAGGTTTGATCTGATTTAGGTTATATCTGATTTAGGTAATATTTGATTTAGGTTTGATCTGATTTAGGTCATATCTGATTTAGGTTATATCTGATTTAGGTTTGATCTGATTTAGGTTATATCTGATTTAGGTAATATTTGATTTAGGTTTGATCTGATTTAGATCATATCTGATTTAGGTTATATCTGATTTAGGTTTGATCTGATTTATGATTGATCTGATTTAGAAGTAAAATAATTAAATGACGAGAGGCGAATAGTTCCGCTTATCTGAGCCCCTTTAGGTATATCTGCTACGTTTCCTAGTTAAGCTCGGTTAAGTAACGTTTAATAAAACAATGCATCATTGTAATCCTAAAAACAGTTTATCTCAACATTCCTTTGTATGAAACTGGGTGAAGATGGTGTGAAGATAAATAAGTATAACATCGTATTCTCATGTGGAGGAATTATATCATTCAAGTTACTGTTACGGAATGATAATTAAAAATGTAATTGAATTTTGCCATTTGTGGAATAGAACCGATTCCTTTGAGCGAAGATTCATCAATACTAATAATAAATATGGAAAGGTTCTAATAAGTAAAATTGTGTAGGGAAATAAAAAAAGATAGAGATAAAATGATAAGGAGGAAAATAACCCAACTAAATACATATAAATAAATAAATATATACGGACAAATCACACAGATTGAGCTAGCCCCAAAGTAAGTTCAAGACTTGTGTTATGGGATACTAACCCAACGATACTATATTTTATAACAAATACATATATAGATAAACATCCAAGACCCAGGCCAATCTGAAAAATATCATTTTCCATGTTGACCTGGCCGGGGATCGAACCCGGTCACTCTGTGTCGCAGGCAGGCGTGTTGACCGCTGCGCCACGGAGCTAGACAATATACGCCACGGAGCTAGTCATATATATTTGTAAATCGTATTTCCCCGACAACAACTACATGCTTGTTCTCTTAACACGTCATAAAGTCTAAATTAAATGACTTAATACGGGTTTATCGCGTTTATCCTAATCCTAACTAATATTATTAATGCGAAAGTGAGTTTGTTTGTTTGTTACGCTTTCACGCCGTATGTACTGAACCGATCAGCATGAAATTTTGCATACAAGTTCTCTGGAGTACGGAGAAGGACATAGGCTATTCCCGAGGGATCCACATTAACGCGGGCGGAGCCGCGGGCGAAAGCTAGTAAAATTATATATTACACCTAACGTTTCGAAAATGACAATTTTCATGTTCGCAGGTAGACTAAGTTGACATTTGTCTTAAGTGTTATAAGAACATAAAAATAAGTACTATGCAAAACTACCGCCTACAATATTTATTAGTAATTAGCTTTCGCCCGCGGCTCCACCCGCGTCAATGTCGATCCCTCGGGAAAAGTACTTTACCCGGGAGTAAAGATAGCCTATGTCCTTCTTCGTACTCCAGAGAACTTGTATGCAAAATTCCATGATCATCGGTTCAGTAGTTACGGCGTGAAAGCGTAACAAAGAAACAAACAAACAAACTCACTTTCGCATCCTTACTAATATTATACATGCGAAAGTGAGTTTGTTTGTTTGTTTGTTTGTTACGCTTTCACGACGTAACTACTGAACCGATCATCATGAAATTTTGCATACAAGTTCTTTGGAATACGGATCATCATCATTACGTGTAGGTGACACGGTCAATCGACCATGCACACCCTGGTGTCAGAGTTCTTCGAAACCGCCTCTCGGCTTCTGACGTGGTTACTTTCAGTTGTGGTAGAGCCACGCTACTACACGTAGATGGCGACCTATAATAAGAAATTCCTAAATGGAATATCAATTTTCCCTATGAAATAAGACAGGGCCTCTCACTGGGTCGTAGCTAGCGCCGTATCAGCCGTATCAATTATAGGGAGGCCCCCGGGCTACAGGTCCTCCGAACGTATATTGTTTACTTACCTATGCTGTTGGGCAAAGGTTTTTCACATTCCTTTATTATCCTTATCCTTACTCCTTACTAATCCTTACTAATATTATAAATGCGAAAGTGAGTTTGTTTGATGATCGGTTAAGTAGTTACAGCGTAAAAGCGTAACAAACAAACAAACAAACAAACTTACTTTCGCATTTATAATATTAGTAAGGATAAGGATTACTAGCATTCGCCCGCGGCTCCGCCCGTGTCAATGCCGATCCCTCGGGAATAGTACTTTTTCCCGGGATAAAAGATAGCCTATGTCCTTCTCCGTATTCCAGAGAACGTATATGCAAAATTTCATGATGATCGGTTCAGTAGTTACGGCGTGAAAGCGTAACAAACAAACAAACTTACTTTGGTGCAATGTTCATATAATCCATTCTCTTGAATCACTCTATCGATTAAAAAAACAAACCGCAGCAAATCCGGTTGCGTAGTTTTAAAGATCTAAGCATACATAGGGACAGACAGCAGGAAGCGACTTTGTTTTATGCTATGCAGTGATTTATATGGGGCAACTAACAATTCATCATCATCATCATTTCGTGTAGGTGACACGGTCAATCGACCATGCACACCCTGGTGTCAGAGTTCTTCGAAACCGCTTCTCGGATTCTGACGTGGTTACTTTCAGTTGTGGTAGAGCCACGCTACTGGAAAAATTCATTTAGAAGCTTTACCGCTTCTATGCTTTGTTCGGTGAGTGAGAGAGCCGGAGGTCCATCCTTCCCCCATTTTTTCCCCTCATGTCCTTTCCCCAACTCCTTGAAAGGCCAGCGACTCTCCTGTTACACCCTGGTGTTGCAGTTGTCCACGGGCAGCGCTGGTCGCTTACCATCAGGTGACTCGCTTGCTCGTTTGCCGTCCTAAATCATAAAAAAAATACCGGTCAAGTGCGAGTCGGTGATGTAACAAAAAAATTATACTTTTCGCAATTTTTTCCTCTATCTTTGCTATACCTACGACGTGGATTCGCACCAAATTTTAAGATACTGAGTTCACGGGAAGTACCCTGTAGGTTTTTGTTTCCCTGCGAATGTCGAAAAATATTTTTTTTACATGATGTAACAAGTAATGTATGCTTTTTGCAACTTTTCCTTTATCTGTGCTATAAGACGTTGCTTCATACCAAATTTTAAGATTCTGAGTTCACGGGAAGTACCCTGTAGGTTTTGATTCCCTGTCAAATGTCGAAAAAACACGAAAATTTGCGACATAGACAGACGGCTGTATTTTTTGATTGCGTTGGCTTAGAAGTTTGATTTTGTCACAGCTCTAAGGGACAGCAGCCTGAGTATTCGATATTAGGTAATTTCAGCTTGATACCTCAACGCGTTCCTGAGAAAAAGGGTCTTGACAGACCGACAGACAGACAAACAGACCGACAGACAGACGGACAACCGAGTGATCCTATAATATTTTTACCTTTTGAGGTACGGAACCCTTAAAAGAAGACCAGATGGCAGCCGGGACCAACAAACAATTTAAATTATTGGGCAAGTAGCCCGATATCCAAAAACCAAACTAGTCTATAATTAAGACCGTTAACTCTGTTAAGAATAAATTAAAAAGTAAAAGTGAGACAATTACTTACATATCGAACGCTTTGTTAATTGATCTATCATTGAATTCATTTATATTGAATGATTGGTTAACACATTGATTAGATGCCAAGTTAAAACTGCACGAATACGTAACGAATGAATGTTATATATGTCTATTTCCTGACACAGTATTTGCAATAAAATGAAGAAAATATTAAGGTACTTAGATCACTTTCATTTTACGACGATCATTATTAAATTTCAAAGCTTTTTTTATGATATGGGACGGTATACGAGCAAGTCATCTGATGGTAAGCGATCAACGCTGCCCATGGACAACTGCAACACCAGGATGTGACAGAAGCATTGCTGGCCTTTCAAGGAGTTGGGAGGATATTGGGAGGAGGACATGGGGGGAGGACATAGAGGATGTGCCTCCGGCTCTCTCACTCACCGACGAAGTAGAAGTGGTAAAGCTTCTATTTATACGTCGATTTTCTGTGCCACTGTGGTACTTCCCCGGACAAGCCAACCTATTCATGTTATGGCAACAATTACTTTTGCCGTGGATCTACCACAACATAACTAACTTATTGCTCTAACAAACTTTTTAGTGTTTGCTATTTTACCACTATGATGCAAATAGTAAAGTCCCCTTAAATCGGTCCAGTAGTTTCGGACCCTATTCAATGCAAAGGATTAGTAGCAAGTCGTCATAAACGCAACTCGTCATGCTGGCGCATGGCGCTACTCGTCATTCTCGCAACTCGTCATTCTCGCAACTCATCATAACGGACCTTAGACATTACATTTTAGAACTTTATATTTTACTACCGCCATACTATATTTATTCGTAGCCGCCATAGCGCTGAGAAGAGAAGAGAAAGACCCACCTGCTCTATACTTACTTACGTAATGTGAAAACTCGACTTTATGTTGATTAACAGATTTGGATGAATTTATTAGGTAAACTAGTTACGGCGTGGAGGCGTAACAAACAAACTCACTTTATAGCAATTTTATAAAAATAATGAAATTTTGGAAAAGGGACATTTTGCTATCAAGGGTCATTTTGCGACCAAGGGTCATTTTGCGAAAAGGACGTTTTGCACAAGGGACATTTTGCGAAAGGGAAGTTTTGCGCAAGGTACATTTTGCGACCAGGGTACATTTTGAGAAAGGGACGTTTTGCGCAAAGGACATTTTGCGACTAGGGGACATTTTGCGAAAGGGACGTTTTGCGGAAGGGACATTTTGCTACATATTTGCGAAAATGTTGAGTTGCGAGAATGACGAGTAGCGAAAATGATCAGATGCGAAAATGACGAGTTGCGCCAGCATGACGAGTTGCGTTTATGACGACTTGCTACTAATCCAATGCGAACAAACAACTAAAAATTTTCTCTTTATAAGAACGTTTAAAGAGGTAGAAAAGAATGATTACTTGATTCTCAGGCAATCAACGTTTATTTAGTAGCTGGAAATCAATAAATTTTTGGTTAAGGCAATATAGAAATAAAGACGCTTTTGTAGGCACGCGCTACAAAGTCGAACCCG
This sequence comes from Elegia similella, assembly GCA_947532085.1. Taxonomy (NCBI): domain Eukaryota; kingdom Metazoa; phylum Arthropoda; class Insecta; order Lepidoptera; family Pyralidae; genus Elegia; species Elegia similella. The sequence continues at coordinate 25,363,259 of OX383930.1, forward strand.
AAATATGCTTTACCGCTGCAGATCCACCTATATGCGTAAGTAGAATAAGTAAGTAGAATCTTCCGGCTCTGTTTATCAGGTCAGGTTGGTGGTATAATATTAGGTACTATATAGTCATCATAACTACACTCCAATTTTCATGATGATATTTAAAAGTGGCTGTCATTTTAAACCTCAGTTATTAACTGACTTCAAAAAAAACAAAGGAGGAGATAAATTCGGTTATATTTTTTTTAATGGTCATAACCGCAAAAAAAAATCAAGTAAGTCCCATTTAAATTTCATCTCAATCGGTTCAGTAGTTTAATTGAAGTAGGTTTTTTAGGGTTCCGTACCTCAAAAGGAAAAGACGGAACCCATATAGGATCCCTTGGTTGCCGTCTGTCTGTCTGTCGGTCTGTCAAGACGCTTTTTCTCTGAAATTTGCAAGCTGTTATATATTAGCAACTAATTATATAAATAATTCGTTTGAAATTACAGCTTGCAAATTTCAGTTTGAAGTAGCGGAACCCGTCGTGTTATTTTTCTTCCTAGACATATATTCTTTAATTTCAATTTCATAGTTATTAATACACAGGTGGCCTAGTAAAAAAAACGAGAATTCATGAAAACTGCTACTTACAGTGAAATTTAATGATCTGTTTAATTAATCGTCTTGAAAATTACTGACAAATCAATTTAAATTGTAAATGACTCAATAAACCAGCTCCTTTCATATTATATCAACATGTAATTTGTAATCAACTTTTACATCATAATAAACATTTTGCAGATCATCCAAAACCAACTACAAGTGAATAACCAGTCCGGCAATTACCGAGCCATTATCAAATTATACACCGACCGACGACCAAATAGTAAACTGTTTTATTATGTGTAGACAAGTTTTATGTACCTCTTGAATCTTTTTTATAATTTGTTGTCTTCTCTTTCTCGTTTGCAGCCATATGCCTTGGCTTCCTTCATTGTTGTTTTTTTTGAATTGTCTATGTAGCTAGCTTCAAGTGAGCTTTTGCTACTTCACCGGGCGTTGGAGGCGAGGGCAGAGTGCCCTCACCCTTTATAGAAAACATCACCAGGAGGGACAGACCTCGGCTTTGAGGTTTGGCCAGACAGCAAACTCTCATACTGCCTGATGGGCTGCGAGTACGTGCATGCATACCCTGAAGGGCCAATCTGAGAAACAATGGCAAAAGCCTTTGGAAAGAAGTATTTTTTTTTAAATTACTATTTAGCTAGCTCTATGTGAGCTTTCGCTACTTCACCGGGCGTTTGAGGCAAGGGCAGAGTGCCCTCATTCCATATAGACAACATCACCAAAGGGCCCCCAGGAGGGACAGACTTCGGCTTTAGGCGTTGCCTGTGTGCGCAAGGCTTGGAGAGACAGTAAACTCTCATATTGCCTGATGGGCCGCGTATACGTGCATGGATAGCCTGATGGGCTAATCTGAGAAACAATGGCAAAAGCCTATAACTTTTGCCTTATGCCGAAAGCTACGTTGCCAGAAGGGCCTATTCTTGGTGCAAGTCACCCGGGACCACAAGGCGGTCACCAGTAATCGGAGCTAATCCTATTCTATGCAGTCTGTTATGGTGGCGAGGGCGACGGGGTCGGATAGTGGGATTCCTCTGGCTGGGGGAGTGTCAAATAAGTGACATTTTAGCATTGCCTATCATGGAGTTGAGACGGCCTTATAAGAAGGCGGCATGGTTACGGATGGTTTCCTCCATAGCGGTGCTGAACTTATATAGCCTGTCTGAGCAGGACAAACCTATATATCTAAAGGGTTTCAAGCTCTTTTATATAAGTTCATCCCGCTCTCACCATGTGCGGTACCGGTACCGGAGTTTGCGGAATTCTTTCATGCTGGTAAGGAAGAAAAGAAATAAAAAGTGTGAGTCGCATTAGCACATACACGAAGGGTTCCGTACATTTACATTGATAAATATTCATACTAAAACTTAAAAAAATATATTTATTACAAGGAAAAATTTACAATTTAAATTTAAAATGTTCTAATACTAGATTTCTTTGATGGATGGCAATGTTGATTTTTTGGCCAAGGTTTTTATTATTTTCTCCAAACACTGTATAAACCAGGCACGTGATTACGGTCTAATAAGGATGTTAACGGGAAAACGCTTAAATGAGAAAGAGAAGACAGCAAATTTGGCACCATTACCCAAAAATTTATCGAGGTAACCCGTGACCAGCTTTAACACAGCACGGGTCACCTCGATAAATTTTTTGAAACAGGATTTAAAATTGGTCACTTTTATCTACCCTCAACTGTACGTGTTAACAAGTAAGTCATGGTCTACTTTGTAGTTGCGATTCATTTCTATTTTGGTGTTGCTTTTCCGTTCAGTAAACATCAAATTCTTTAAAAATCTTAGTGAGTGGATTTTGAAATATTATTATTTTTTACTGTTATTGGCCTAGAATATTGTAAGACAAATCAAATTAAGTGACTTTTAATAAGCCATGAAATGAATTATTTTTAGTAGTATTTTTTGTTTACTTAGCAAATTGAGTATTATTGAGACCAATCGCTACAGCTTTTTCGACCCTGATAGTTTTTAAAGGTCTTTTATAGTACATCGTCACCTTAGTTTCCGTTTTACCTTATTCTAGCGTGGGTTTATCTGAAACTGAATAAAATATTTTTATAAAACCGGCCAAGTGCGAGTCGGACTCGCGCACGTAGGGTTCCGTACCGTTATCTATAAAAACGGCAAAAAAATCATGTCTGTTGTATGGGAGCCCCCCTTTAATATTTATTTTATTTTTATCTAATTATTTATTTTTAAAGTAAATATATAACTAAATATTCTGTGAATATTTCAAGCGTCTACCTATTGCCGTTATCATAAAATTATATTGTGAAATTTAAGTATAGTGGGGACGTTAAACTATATGAGGTGTGTGTGACCGTACATACAGCAATCGCATCCAAGTTGTAATAAACGTCATATTTTCCGGTCACGTATTTTCTATAAGTTTTCAATTATCTTCACTTAAATATTTTCACTAGAAAGTAATTATCACGAGTCATATTTTATTAAAGTATAAATAATATGACTACTTATTTATTCAGTTTTTATTTCAGATTCATTTTCTATTTTGTTGTTAATTAATATTTTAAATTTAACTAACACCAGGCTTAATTTATGGCCATCTTATTCAGGACGACTGGTTAGTCGTTTAAATTACTTTAATGGCTAGTTATTACTTTGTTTAGTTGTTTCCAGTTTGGTTAGGACATTGCAGGCTTGAATCACCTGATTGTCTGATAATAAAGATGATTCCGTGCTTCGGAAGGCACGTTAAGCCGGTGGTCCCGGCTGCCATCTGGTAGTCGTTAAAGGAACCACGTCAGAGGCCGAGAGGCGGTTCCAAAGAACTCTGACACCAGGGTGTGCATGGTCGATTGACCGTGACACCTACTCGAAATGAATGAATGAATGAATGGCTAGTTCATCAAAATTAACAAAAATATGAATCAACTCTGAAATCGCGAAAATATTGGCTGTTCCGTACAATAATTGCGGTAGCTATTTAAAATTCTAATAAATCATAAATAACTATTTAGCTAGCTCTATGTAAGCTTTTACTACTTCACCGGGCGTTTGAGGCGACGGCAGAGTGCCCTCAATCCATATAGACAACATCACCAAAGGGACCCCAGGAAGGACAGACTTCGGCTTTAGGCGTAGCTATTTAAAATTCTAATAGGAATATTTCATCCTGAAATTCTATAATGTAGATGCTAATAATTGCATACTCTAATTAAATTAAGAAATAAAATATGGTGAAAAAAATTCAAGCGTGCGGGATTTGAACCAGCGACCATAAGTCTATCTACGACTTATCTGGCTGGTTCAAATCCCGTCTAACAATGCCATGGAGTGGAATCCCCAAGGAAAGCTCAATGTAGGCCGCCCTAAACAGACCTCGCGACGTACCTTTCTCGATGAAATTAAAAAAAATCGGCAATTCCTAGAGTGAAGTTAAGCACGTAGCTCAAGACAGATCGAGATGGAGAGTCTTTGTGGACGCCTTCTGCTCCAGATAGGGGACATCCTTACTAATATTATAAATGCGAAAGTGAGTTGGTTTGTTTGTTTATTTGTTTGTTTGTTTGTTACGCTTTCACGCCGTAACTACTGAACCGATCATCATGAAATGCATACAAGTTCTCTGGAGTGCCGAGAAGGACATAGGCTACCTTTTATCCCGGGAAAAGTACTGTTCCCGAGGGATCGACATTGACGCGGGCGGAGCCGCGGGTGAAAGCTAGTAGGACTATAAGTCAAGTAAGTCAAAATAGTGTTAGGAATGCAAAATAAAACACAAAAATATAATAATTGCATGTTCAGAAATTGGTCATTTGTCGATTTTAAATCTGCTAACCAAGCAAGACAGAGGTGCAAAGGGGATCATTAATTTAGGAAGGTCAGCGGTGTTATCCTCTTCCTCTACTGCTTGGCCGGTGATTGCAGGTATGGCCAGGGACTTTACCGGTATCCGAATATAGTGTTATGAACACTGTTTTTTATTTCTGTTCTAAAAGTAAAACAGAAAGAAAATGTAACACTTTCAATTTGTTTTCAAAAATACCGGTTCATAAGTGTTAATAACTGTTACAGCCAATAAGGTTTACAATGGCATAACTATGCGACAGCTCACGCACACTCGCCTGAAAATCCTATATGGATACGAACTGTGTAAACACGTACATAGAAAAATGCACGAATAATGTAAAAACAGTTTTTTAACAGGTTGGTTACAAAATCATTATATCTGTGTAGACAGTTAAATAGAGCCTAGTCTTAAGACCTAAATCACGTTAAGCATGTTTATGGTCATGTAGGATATTTCTACCTACATAGGTGGAAAACGGAATCAAAATAGTGATGGGTTGTTAGCAGCATCCGCAGGTCGATGCTGACATTACCTGGCTAAATGGGGCTTTATCCAACAGGCGGAAGTGCAGTGCCAGTGTGGTCACGATGACCAGACCTTGTTGCTCCTTTTTTCGTGCCCTTTGTGCCCCCCCAGCTGCACCAAAGATGATCTGTACACTGTATCCGAGAGTGGTCTGCGAGTCCCCACATACTGGAGAGACAAAATCTAATCCCTTGAGCCATCGACACGAAAAGAAGAGGAAGCAGCCCCAAATTTCTCGATCAGCCTTTAAAACCTGTGCGGAAAGAATAGCAGCTGGTACATTCTACTTTTTGTCTCCCAGACCAACATGGAATTATTAGATTATATTTTGCATATCTTACTCGTGCGTGTTGTCTCCCATTGATACTCACAGTACTTCCCGCGTAAGATCCGAGTATCCAGGTTAATAACTGCGAAATCGATAGAAGGTGAAACTGAGACCAATCGGAAACATTATCCGTAGTGGGAAACGGCCGTGGCCACTTCTCAAGGCCTTTCATAACTTGACGGGTTTCTTTATTTAATAAAAATATTTTGATATATTTTTAAGTGTTATACTCTGAATTCAAAATGCTACTTAGATATACTCATTATTAAATTAAAAAATAAAATATGGTGAAAAAAAAATCCCGTCCGCTTGTAATTTTTTCACCGTATTTAGAGAATATTTTGCTGTTACAGACTTGGCAGCTTCACAAGCACTAAGGCCTAGTTACACGCGCGATAGTTACCCAACCCAATAGTTTAGTCGGTTGACAAAAATCTATAGTGTACGAGCAAAAAAAAGTTAAAAAACAACAAAACGCGCTAAGTAATAGTAACAGGCATATATAATAATCATAAATGGTTTTCTTCGTCAAACTCACTTAAATCTTGCAAAGGAGTGCAAGATTTAAGTAAGAAATTTGACGAAGATATCAGCTTTTTACCACATGCCAAAGGTAAAACTGGTAGACAATGCTTAGCATTAAGTTATTACTTTTTGTTCATTAATAATTGATTGTATGTATATGCAAAGATTTAAAAATATTTTTTGTTTAAAAAATAATTTAAAAATGATTTATTCATCATATATGTTAAAATGTAATACTTTTAGCTAAAATAAAGATTTACGTCTTTAAAAATAAAATAAATAACAATAATAATACTTATAGGAGGTTCCTCTCTCTGTAGCCTTAACTGTCGGTAACTTGAGCCCTGCCCCGCTGCTGGCAGCCCTCTAGGATTAGGTTTTTATAAAGGTTGTATTTTTTTATGATATTTTGTTATATTTTACTTTTTATATAAGTTTTATAAATACCTAATTCTAAGATACAAAACAAATAAAGAGAATGATACTTCTACTCTATACACAGTATAGGTGAGTGGAGCAAGACTCAGATAATTAAATACCAAACATTCATCATGTCTAATAAGTGCATAACACACAGACGGACAGCTAATCATTCTTCAAATTATATCCTACGCCGCCGAAGGATTAAATATCGACATAATCGGTGACCTAGCGCCGCGGGCCCCTGTTACACTTACAGTTTCAGCGCTAAAGCCGCTTAACGCAGGGTTGCCACAAAGGAGAAGAAGCAATTTTTGACGTGACTACGTCTTATAAATCGATGAACGCCGGCTGCACGCAGGAATAAGTTTCACGTTACGCTTGCAAGCGAGAGCGCGGAACAAGAAAGAAGCACGATAGGCTTCGTTAGTGACGCATCTATCTCTCTTTCCCCGTTATCACATAAAATTATCGTCCGTAAACCAACTGACAGACAACCAATTCTTTTGACAGAAAAAATTAACATGACTGCTCTGCCAAAAAATATAGCCGAAACTCGGTTTCAATAGTTATCTAAAGATGACACAAACGTCTATGAATTTATGGTGAAATAAAGAAACTGACATACATATCTAATATAAATACTTATATTATCTAACACTAGCTGTTGCCCGCGGCTCCGCCCGCGTTAATGTCGTTCCCTTGGGAACAGTAGAAATGATAAAAATTTCATACAAACCCCTGCCCCTTTGCTTTTTCCCCGTAATCGGGAATTTAATACATTTCACCTGCATAGATCTTTAGCCCTTAAGGAGGGGATTTTGCCCATTTCACCTACACAGATATTTTTTTATTGTAATAGAGAACTTCTTATTGTCATATTTCTAAATAAATAAAAAAAAATCCATACAAACTTTACCCCACCTATTCTACCCCTTCAAGGGGAAATTTCGACCATTTTAACTTTTTAATTTCAACGTAAACATATATACTTATTTTTATACTTCTATGTCCAGAAATGAGAAAATTTCCAAACAATCCCCCCCCCCCCCCCCCTTTATCCCTTAAGGGGGAAATTTTGTACATTTCACCTACACAGATCTTTTTTAATTGTAACCTAGAACGTATATACTTATTTTCATACCTCTAAGTCTAGAAATGGAAAAATTCCATACAAACTTTACCCCCTGTTTACCCCTTCAAGGGAGAATGTTGTCTGGTTCACCTAAACAGATCTTTTTTAATTTTAATTGAGAACTTGCGTACCTACTTTCAAAATTCTAAGTCCAGAAATGAGAAAATTCCATAAAACTTCAACCCCTTTGATTTTCTAAAAATCCTTTCTTAGTGCTCATTTACATCATAAAAAGAATCCCTGTGCCAAATTTCAAGTTTCTGCGCACAGTAGTTTCGGCTGTGCGTTGATATATAAGTCAGGTTCCGCCCGCATAAGTGTCGATTTCTCAGGAACAGTAGAATTATTAGTTGAACCCGGAATACATTAGTTCATGACTTTCAATGAAACACCTTAATATTGAATTTTAATTGAATAACTTCAAAAACGGAAAAATTCATACTAACTTTGCATCCCCGTTATATCCCCTTAAGGGATGATTTTTGAGAAAAATAGTTTTACTCGTGTTTCATGCCTTTTAGTAAAGAACCTTCATGCTGAATTTCATTCGACTAACTTCAAAAATGGCAAAGTTTCATGCTTACTTTGCACCCCTATTTTACCCCCTTAAGGGATGATTTTTGAGTAAAATATTTTACTCGTATTTCATACCTTTCAGTAAAGAACCTTCATGCTGAATTTCATTCGAATAACTTCAAAAACAACAAAGTTTCATACTAACTTTGCAACCCGTTTTTCCCCCTAAGGAGATGAATTTCCAAAAATCCTTTCTTAGTGCTCCCCTACGTTATAAAAGGAACCCCTGTGCAAAATTTCAAGTTCCTAACCCTTATAGTTTAGGCCCTGCGTTGATATGTCAGTCAGTCAGTCAGCTTCTCCTTTTTTTTTATTATGGATTACTATGGATAGTATGGATAGGTATAATGCTGTCGTATAATGATGATGAATTGACTTTGGATTTTAATTTTCTTGTCACTTATTATTTTATTTTAGTTTTGCTATATGTTTGCAGGCAAACTCATGCCTTGAGTTCATTCAAATGACGATAACTTTTTTTTTAATGAACCGATTTTGATGAAACAAACTTTAAATGTTTTGCTGAGTTAAAACAAAGCAATTGGTGAAAGTTTGAAGTAAATCGGTTTAGTATTTTCGGAGATAATCGTGATCATACATACAGACAGACAGACAGACAGACAAGAAATTCCAAAAAATTTTTTTTGCTTTCTATTATTCTTTTTAGTTGTCCCTCTATCCATTTTAGTCAAAAATTCGAAATGTACAGACAAAATAATTTTACTGTTTTATTATATGTATATAGATTATTATATGTATATAGATAATTACTATAAAGTTTTACCGAACAATAAAAAACAGCTTAAAAGAAACACTATAATAAGTATATACTCTTTATTTCGTTCACTCACCTGGTCCTTTTTGTTATTGATTCCTCGTAAAGGCTATTTAATACCATAACCTAGATATATTCATTATTGGAGTAATAAACGATATGAGTATATTTTTGGCTATTGGATTTCACCACGGAGTAAGAGTACTCCGTGGTTTTCATACACGTGGGTAAGAGGTGTAAAGCTATTGCCAGTCGTAATGGCATCTAGGAACTAAAACATTAAACAAGAGGATTAAAAGGTAACAATCGCCAACCCTGGTTATAAATTATAAACTCATTATAGATGACCGACTTGTTGACGTGTTACATGATCTTTGATTTTACATACCTTTTTTTTTACTAAATGTTGGATTAGGCATTTGTCTCCCATATCACCTGATGGTAGACACATAGGCAGTTAATTCCTTTGAATTATGCGTGCGAGGTTTTAACTAGGCAGACCTCAGTATACAAACAAAATAAAAAATCTGCTGTTTGTTTTTCGTGTGTCAAGAGTCAAGACTGGTGTCAGCTGCTTCAAGCTACCTAAAGGCATCTGACATAGCATTTCGACTGCCATCAATGATGACATCTCACAGAAAAACGACGTCTGAGTAGAAGCTTTATCGCTTCTTTGCTTCGTTCGGTGAGTGAAAGAGCCGGAGGCCCACCTTTCCCCCAACTCCCTGAAAGGCCGACAACGCATCTGTCACATCCTGGTGTTGCAGTTGTCCATGGGCAGCGGTGATCACCTACCATCAGGTGACCCGCTTGCTCGTTTGCCGTCCTATATCATAAAAAAAAATGACTCGACGTGCCTTCTGAAGCACGGAGGAGCTTGAGATATTTTTTAGAGGTTACCCATCCCAGCGGGGACCGCGCCAGTCAGCAATCTGCTGCTATATCTAAACTATTTTAAATTATTAAACGTATACCTTCCATGATGATCTAAGACACAATAAATAGCGCAGAATCTAGAAGGACGTACGTGGTGAATGTACGTGAGAAGAGAAGCTAGGGTTTCTTTTCCTCACAGATCATAAAAGCCAATCGAGGGAATGGGCAAAAATCTGAGTCCATGTTAGTAGGCGATCTAGCAACATCACTTTTTGATTCTGTTTTCCACCTAATGCCCAACAAAATTTTAACTGTCTATTATGGTTTATGAGATACAGCCTGGTGACAGACGGACAGACAGACAGACGGACAGCGGAGCGATATTAATAGGGTCCGTTTTTACCCTTTTAGTATGAAACTTTAAAAATGTTACTTTAAAGACGCGCGTTTCATAACAACATTTTATCAGTTTATGTGCACAATTCATCATCATTATCATCAGCTCTCCTTGAGCTACTGCTGAGTATAAGCCTCCCTTAGTCGACGCCATTCCTTTCTATCATCAGCCATCGCAATCCAGTTCTTTCCCGCAATTTGCTATCTAGCTATTGGACGTCCAAAACTACGTTTACCATTTCGGCGATACCACTCGGTGACAGTCTTACTCCACCAACCATCGTTCCTTCTAGCCAAAAAACCTGGCTAAGTGCGAGTCGGACTCGTGCACGAAGGGTTCCGTACCATTATCTATATTAATTTTTAAAATATTTAAAATATTTTATTATATAAAAAGCATACATTTTTAATTATATACATCATATAATTAAAAATGTATGCTTTTCGCAATTTTTCTTTATCTTTATCGCACCAAACTCCAAGATTCTGAGTTCACGGGAATTAATCTGTAGGTTTTGATTCCCTTGCGAACGTCGAAAATTTGCGGCATAAACGGCTGTATCTTTTGATTGCGTTGGCTTAGTAGTTTGATTTATTCACAGCTGCAAGGGAGAGTAGACCTGAGTATCTGATATGAATTTCAGCTTGATACTTTCACGCATACAGACAAACAGATGGACAACCAAATGGTCCTATAAGGGTTCCGTTTTTTTCCTTTTGAGATACGGAACCCTAAAAATGCACAATTATTAAAAACTATTTATGCTCTGTTATCTAAACAGTCCAGGACAATTTATCATCGATGGACAGCTGATATTCAAATAAATGAAACGACAATCATAGTCGACACCTTATAGACCAGGGCCCTCACACGGTTTACGCAAGAGTTTTTCGCACTAATTCATGACACTTTTTTTTTTAATTTTGAACATTTGTTTGCATATGAAGATTATATTTTTTTTTATAAAACTTGGATTTTAATTCAAATGAATAAAAAAGAATGAAATAAATATATTTTTGTTACAAGCAGTCATATTTTATTATTTTTATTGGCTTGCAAATTTTTAGTTAAGTATTACGTCAAGCCTGAAGAAGCATCAAATGGAAAGGGATGTTTTGCTAGAGATTTTAAAATAATTTAAGTTTTTATCATTATTTGCTTATTACTATTCTCTACTCTTCTTATTCAAAACTATTTTTATTAAAAATTTTAAATCTGCAATCTGTATCTTATCTACACTTTATTATCATCATATCAGCCCTTACAGCATCTTACGCATATTGCATAAGCCTTTCTTAGCTTACGTCACTCATCTCTGTACTGTGTACACATCATGTAGGTTCGACCTTAAGATCGTCGTATGTTGTAAATTTTTGGCCGATTAGAATATATCATCCATTATTTATACTTATTATTCCTGAGTTGAAGCGACCTCAGACCGTATTACCCATTGACCTATTGATTATACTTAAATTCCTGAATTGAAGCGAGCTAAGACCGTATCACCCTGGTCTATACGCATTACGCGAATCGTTACTGATGAAAGCGTGGCGGATCGTAACGATATACGGACGGACGGCCTTGTGAAGGCAGCTTGTAGATTGATGTGGAGATCTAGGTTATTTAAGCAAATCTATGTTATCCTTGGAAATCTTACTTCCACTCGCTAATAAAACTATTTGGAAGTTCCAACAAATAAAGTATGAATTTTGAAAATATTGTAGTTGGCAAGCTTTTCCACCTCGATTGCAGAGCCTGAGACCGTCAATTTAAAATATAACCGATTTTTGCTTTAACGTTGCTATATTTTTAAAATCCTACTCTCCTCAACCTCCAATATTGGGTTGAATATTGGGGGTTAGAGAAAATATATTTCGTCAAATGTTTTTCACGAAACTTGGTTAATTTACCGACTAATAAGGTCTCTTGGCGTTTTATGTTCTTCAGATATTGGTTTTATTGCTATTTATTAAGAGCCAGAACTTTGTACATCACATTTACTTGAAGATCATTTAAGAAGATGTCTTATTGTTTGCAGTAATTGGGTGTAGGGTGGGTTTTTTTTCTATAATTTACATCTTTAACTATAATTTACATCGGTCCAGCAGTGTAGGAATATAGGAACGCAATAGCTAAAGCAAAGTAAATAGCTGTAGGTATTTATTACACAAGTTGGCACATGGCATTCGACTCTACATATACATACTTGCATGTTCCAAACCACACCTAGACTTACCTAGAATTAACATAGCCTGTCACTATGTTATATAACAGTTCAATTGCTATATACACAATGATGGTTATTTTAGCTAATTAAAAAGGCATTGTAAACTATAAACATAATTATATTGGCAAATGATTGGCCATTATCGATACAACGGATATAAGTCTGATAGGATATGTACAATCGCCCAACAATCAAACGTAACATTTTGGCTTTTATTTGTACCGTATTGTATTAAAATAAAAGTAGTTAGCCGTGTGGTTTCCGGCAGAGTAGAATAGTACCACTCCAACTCTTCCCATGGATGTCGTAAGAGGCGACTTAGGAAATACAAGCTAAACAAAGCTCATAAACATCAATGAGACCTCTCCAACCCGTCTGGCCAGCGAGGAGAGTGTAGGCCAAATCCTCTGTCTGCTCTGGCAAGTATGGCTCCGGTAGTACAGAGAGGGTCATGCTCCTGCAGTGGAGTCTAAAAAGGCCTGATGACGATGATGATGAAAAGTAGTTTTGTCGGTGACATTATTATTAATTTAGTAAATAATAATATGTATAAGGTAGTTAACTTTCTCACCAATTATTTACTAAAATACATATGGTAAAATATGTAGAGAGCACTGGTGCCGGAGATAGGTAGGTTTGACCACGTGTATTACCAAAGCGTAAGCTTGTAAGATAACACACTAACGGTTAAAAGTAGCAGTTATTAGTAAATTGAGGAGTAATAAAAGTTTTTTCCAGTAAAATTATTTTTATGCATTTTGTTTCGAAGTATCAAGCCAATCGATTTCATTTTTGTTACAAGAAAAGCTAACATAACTAAATATGAACGATTTTTATAACATTTACTAGGTTAAATTTAGTGAGTTATCCTTATCCTTACTAATATTATAAATGCGAAAGTAAGTTTGTTTGTTTGTTTATTTGTTTGTTTGTTACACTTTCACGCCGTAACTTCTCAACCGATCATCATGAAATTTTGCATACAAGTTCTCTGGAGTATGGAGAAGGACATAGGCTACCTTTTATCCCGGGAAAAAGTACTATTCCTGAACGATCGATATTGTCGCGGGCGGGGCCGCGGTAGAAAGCTAGTAATGTAATAAGCGCAATAAAACAGTGCTCGATAAGATTTATTTGTAAAATTTTATACAACGTGATTTTGAACTCCCTAGCTTTATTGAAATCTGGGAATCAGAATCCCTAATGGAACACAGAATTGTAAGAAAAAAAGGTAAAAAACGAAAAAGAAAATTAGGTTTCCCATACAAAGTCGCCGATCAGCTGGAGGAATTTCTATGAAAGGTTAATTTTTTCCATTAGGGATTTTGATTCCTAGATTTCAATATAGCTAGGGGTTTTAAAATCACGCTGTATTATGTACGAAGAAAAATTCAAGTGCCTATAATTTTTATATTCATCGTCTATAGCATAGAGACTTGTGACCGTTCACACGCAAGTTCAACAGTCTCTAAACAAGCAATAAACAAATTATGTTTGCGGTGATCACATCGCCAAACATCATAATAAAGTTTCACTTTCGATAAAGGGAAGCCGTATTAAAATTATCGAGAAAGTACTCTGTGCGAACCTGTCTGATAATTTTGAGACGTCGAGTATAGTTTTGTTAAGTAACTTTGCGCTTAGTGAATATCAAAATCAGACCTCACACATGACCGATTTCGGTATTTACTAAGCGCAGACTCGCGCACGAAGGGGTCCGTACCATTACCTGTCTTTTTTATTAATAAACGGCAAAATAATCACGTTTGTTGTATGGGAGCCCCACTCATTTTTTGTTAAAGTTGCAACAAAAATACATCATCTGTGAAAATATCAACTAGCTATGACGGTTCATGAGATACAGCCTGGTGACAGACAGACGTACAGTGGAGTCTTAGTATTAGGGTCCCGTTTTTATACTTTGGGTACGGAATCGTAAATAGCATTGTATCTATCTTATAAATATACTAGCTTTTGCCCGCGGCTCCGCCCGCGTCAATGTCGATGCCTCGGGAATAGTACTTTTTCCCGGGATAAAAACCTATGTCCTTTTCCGCACTCCAGAGAACTTGTATGCAAAATTTCATGATGATCGGTTCAGTAGTTACGGCGTGAAAGCGTAACAAACAAACAAACAAATAAACAAACAAACTCACTTTCGCATTTATAATATTAGTTAGGAAGGATAGGATTCAATCCCATATTGTAAGTAATATGAGATGGTTTATTAAATTAGAACCAATTATGGACCCTGAAGGGCGCTGCAATAAAAGAGGGACTTATACTTTTATACTTGTACTAGCTTTTGCCCGCGGCTCCGCCCGCATTAATGTCGATCCCTCGAGGACAGTACAATTTCCCGGAATGAAAGGTACCCTATGTCCTTCCCCGGGCCTCGAACTATCTCCACACCAAATTTCATGCAAATTAGTTCAATAGTTTCGCATTTATAATATTAGCATGAGAGTATGGATTTATTATAATCTATTTTATTGTGTATTTATTTTATCATCTCAATATTCATTGATAGTATACTTATATGTGTTGTGTATATATATTGAATGGAGCTACCATAGATTTGTAGTTAAAGACTATATGAAGAAACTGCTCTATTAGAAGCGTGAATATGTACTGAGTTATTTCTCTTCTGACAGCAGGCAAGATTAACAACTTATAACGCGTATTTACTCTCGTTACGTCAGCCTCCGTGATCCAGTAGTTAAGGCGTTTGCCTCTAGACCCTGGAGTCGTGTTTCGATTCCCACGGGAAGCATACTCTGTTTAGTTGTTTCCAGTTTGGTTAGGACATTGCAGGCTTCAATAATTTGATTGCCTGATAATTAAGATGATTCCGTGCTTCGGAAGGCACGTTAAGCCGTAGGTCCCGGCTGCCATCTAGCAGTCTTTAACCACGTCAGAGGCGGAGAAGCGGTTCCGAAGAACTCTGACACCAGGGTGTGCATGGTCGTTTGACCGTGTCACCTACACGAAATGATAATGAACGCGTATTTACTAAATTCACTGTTAGACAGTATTATACTTAACAGAGAGCTGACATAGTCAATTAAAATTTGATATTCAAACATGCGAGGTAAAAGTTAGATATAAACTGAATGCAAATAATGTCGATTAAAAATAATGAACATTTATTTTATAGATACTTTCCATATCTATAGTTTGCATATCGAATAATTTTTTTTACTTTCCGACAGTAAACACATTAATGAAATAAGATATTTCTAAACATCTTTTAGGACGTATCATAAATGCATTGCTGAATGGCATTGTTAAAAGTTTGAAGAATCGTATTAATAGGCGATGCGGCTAGCAACCCACCACTATTTTGATGAGTTTTCCATCTACACGCCTACAAACATGCTAAATGTCGCCATAAAGTCTTACAGACCTAGGCTCTGCCTACCCCACAAGGAAAAAAGATCTGATCTATTTATGTATTTTTTGAAAACGCATTGTTAATAGCAATGGCGAAAATTTGAGGAATCGTGTTAGTCGGCAATGCGGCTAGCAACCCATCACTATTTTGATTCCGTTTTCCACCTACACGCCCACAAACATGCTAAACTTGGCTATACGGTCTTTAAGACCTAGGCTTTATCTACACCGCAAGGGTAACAGACGTGGTAATATGTACTATGTATAAATTTAGTGGATTATCACATGGTAAAAATGTATTTTAAGATTTTCATACTATTTGAAAATAGTCTTGCCCAACCAAATTTAAATAATCAAATCGATATCAAAATTACGCTGAAGTTACCTTATTGTTATTAAATTAAAGTTTCATTTATTTCAGATATGAAACATCCATATATCGGAATTGGTAGAAATGTCACAAAATAAATATTTAAATTAAATCACACTAACAAAATATTACGCTAAACGTTAGTAGTCTGTAGCTTTTGCACATTAAGTAATAATGTAAATATGACTAAATTAGATCCTTTAAAATGTGATTTGACGTGAAAAAGTGCCTGCAAAGGCTTATTTTCTGAAAAAAACGTTTTGATATTGATTTTTTGAAAATATAACAAAATAAGATTAAATTTGAAATTAATAATTGAATTGTTATGAAGATACTCATCACTTAGTACTGAGTACCTGTAAACGAGGCAAAATTGAGAGAGATCAAACAAACGCAAATTCATTTTGTTGCTATGACAATGTTGAGAGGTAATTTTATGTAAGGCCTAGTAATTAGCCCGCGGGCCCAAACCAAGAGAGAAGCCCGCGGCAATAAATTTTGCTTATCGACAAGGTAAAAAAATGTAGACACAAGTATTATAGAGAATAAGATATATAAATATAAACAAATATATATACGGACAAATCAAACAGATTGAGCTAGCCCCAAAGTAAGTTCGAGACTTGTGTTATGGGATACTAACTCAACGATACTATATTTTATAACAAATACATATATAGATAAACATCCAAGACCCAGGTCAATCTGAAAAAGATCATTTGCCATTTTGACCTGACCGGGGATCGAAACCGGGGCCCTCGTGTCGCAGGCTGGCGTGTTAACCACTGTGCCACGGAGCTCGCCTAAGAATAAATATATACACCACCATGTGGCTCAATGGTACTGCAAGTGCCTTTGAATCGCAGGGTTCGATCCCCAGTCAGGTCATGATGGAATTTTTTTTTTCAAAATGATCTGGGCTTTTGATGTTTATTTATAAACGTATCTATTAAAAAATATAGTACCGTTCAGCAAGTATCGCACGACACAAGTTCATAACTTACTGTGGAGCTAACTCAATATGTGTGATTTGTCCCTACATATTTATATTTATTTTAATTTTATCACGTATTTATCTCTTTAAGATTAGACCGAGCCTAAGGCCATAAGATTCGAAGGCCACGTTTAACGTATTAATGTAGGAATATACTCGTACGTGTGTGTACGAACAAATACGAGTAGTAAAAAAGTGAAGAGAAAGTCTTATTTGAAAAAAAAAGAAGAGTCTTGAACCTTGAAGTTTTTCAGTTATAGGGTTATCTCTTAGACTACTAAACCAGTCCACCCATCCTTAAAATAACGGCCCTCAAACGATTCAGAATCTGTTGGAGTACGAAACATTGGTGCCATGTTTTTACACCAAAAAGCCGCATTCGATTGATTTTCTCCATGTGTGTTGTTTCGGTAATTATTATTCTCGTTAATGCTTTTTGTATTCAGGCAACTCAAAACATGAGCCATTTGTAAATCAAGATTTCCTCTCACATAATTTCGAATGCGTTATTGAAATAGACCTTGCTCTATCTAATTTAAGCGAGGTAATACTAATGATTCATCTAAGGGCTTATTGTTGATACATATTATAATTTTCATTGAGCTCTGGTATGATATAGGCAATGGAGTACGTAGAAATTCAATGAAAATATATTGTGTACTAATATAATGTGGTTGTAGTAATTCAGCGCCAATAGCATAGGCAACAGCAACTTTCTACTTTGCCCTATGATTTGCCGCTGATTCTTTATTCAATATGCAAAATCTTGTCGTAATATGATGTACGTGCTGGTTCATAATATTGTGAAGATCCCATACCATTTAGGTTCAAACTAGTAAGGGTGCAGATATAATACTTCGTAAAGATTGACTAAAATACATTTCACCTTGATTGACAAAAAGTAGATTGATCAATCTCAAACATTTATTTGTATTTATTAAATTATATTTATTTAAGGGCTTGTACTACCTCACACTAGGAAATACAAGCTAAACAAAGCTTATAAACATCTAAGACACCTCTCCAACCCGTCTGGCCAGCGTGGAGAGTGTAGGCCAAGTCCTCTGGCTGCTCTGGCCAAGTATGGCCCTAGTAGTACAGAGAGGGTCGTGCTCCTGTAGTGGAGACTAAAAAGGACCTGATGATGACTACCTCACACTGCTTTGCATGATTGTCTGTAATATAAATAATAATGAAATTCTCAAATTGAAATAAAAATGTAGCAAAGTTCAGGACTTACTGTGGTAACTATCTATCTCAAAAACACGATTGCGTTAAATTTTGTCCACAGAAAAAAATTGCAAAGTTGCTTCCAAATCACGTGTAATTTACTCGGTATACAGCAGTATTCACCAAATACAATAAAATTAACCTGGAAACTTTTGATTATAATTGCAATCCAGATAAGGCAGCCATCCTGTATTTTTTTCGAATAACCCTTAAATATTCTTTAAAAACGAAAATATCCAAAGTAGCCAACGCGTTTGTACCGCCACGCCGGCGCCGCCTGGCGGGCCCTTAATAATTATTATTACAATAACTTAAAAACTACTAATAAATAGAAAACAAAATTACAAATAAAATAGCCCTGGTAGCTCATTACCTCATGGTAGCGTGCCCAGAAGGCTGGCAACATTGCCACGTTGTATGGCAATGCTAATCTTTTGACCAAAATACAGTTGAAATAATTATTATTGGTAAAGGGGCATTCATCAACATCATTTCGAGTAGGTGTCACGGTCAATAGACCATGCACACCTCGGTCTCTGACGTGGTTCCTTTAACGACTACCAGATGGCAGCCGGGACCACCGGCTTAACGTGCCTTCCGAAGCACGGAATCATCTTTATTATCGAACAATCAGGTGATACAAGCCTGCCATGTCCTAACCAAACTGGAAACAACTAATCAAAGTATGCTTCCGGTGGGAATCGAACCCACGACCCCCGGGTCAACAGACAAACGCCTTAACCACTGGACCACGGAGGCTGTCAAAAGATTGTGCTTTTAAATTGGTCCCATTAAAATTTCTTCAAATCAGCTCAGTAGTTTGATTGAAGTATTTTTTTTTATTATGAAAGACTAGCTGTTGCCCGCGGCTCCGCCCGCGTTAATGTCGTCCTTGGGAACAGTAGAAATAATAAAAATTCCATACAACCCCCCCCCCCCCCCCCCCCTTTATCCCTTAAGGGGGAAATTTTGTACACTTCACCTACACAAATCTTTTTTAATTGTTTACAAACTTTACTCCCTATTTACCCCTTCAAGGGAGAATGTTGTCTGGTTCACCTAAACAGATCTTTTTTTAATTTTAATTGAGAACTTGCGTACCTACTTTCAAACTTCTAAGTCCAGAAATGAGAAAATTCCATAAAACTTCAACCCCTTTGATTTTCTAAAAATCCTTTCTTAGTGCTCATTTACATCATAAAAAGAATCCCTGTGCCAAATTTCAAGTTTCTGCGCACAGTAGTTTCGGCTGTGCGTTGATATATAAGTCAGGTTTGCCTTTGGCCCGCAGTTCCGCCCGCATAAGTGTCGATTTCTCAGGAACAGTAGAATTATTAGTTGAACCCGGAATACATTCGTTCATGACTTTCAATGAAACACCTTAATATTGAATTTCAATTGAATAACTTCAAAAACGGAAAGTTTCATACTAACTTTGCATCCCCGTTATATCCCCTTAAGGGATGATTTTTGAGAAAAATAGTTTTACTCGTGTTTCATGCCTTTTAGTAAAGAACCTTCATGCTGAATTTCATTCGACTAACTTCAAAAATGGCAGAGTTTCATGCTTACTTTGCACCCCTATTTTACCCCCTTAAGGGATGATTTTTGAGTAAAATATTTTACTCGTATTTCATACCTTTCAGTAAAGAACCTTCATGCTGAATTTCATTCGAATAACTTCAAAAACAACAAAGTTTCATACTAACTTTGCAACCCGTTTTTCCCCCTAAGGAGATGAATTTCCAAAAATCCTTTCTTAGTGCTCCCCTACGTTATAAAAGGAACCCCTGTGCAAAATTTCAAGTTCCTAACCCTTATAGTTTAGGCCCTGCGTTGATATGTCAGTCAGTCAGTCAGCTTCTCCTTTTTTTTTATTATGGATTACTATGGATAGTATGGATAGGTATAATGCTGTCGTATAATGATGATGAATTGACTTTGGATTTTAATTTTCTTGTCACTTATTATTTTGTGATCGTTCAATCTTTGATGAAAACAGTTGTGTCACATAGTGAGACAGTGCAAAAGTGCAAACGCATCACAACGACACCGCCGTCACGAGCAGCTGGGCCGTGATGACCTAGATCGGTAAGTCATTGCGCTCGGTATGTTTACGTACGACGAATAATTGTTAAGGCGACGTTCTCAACTGCCTTAATAATGAGTACGCCATCTAAAACGGTTCAGCTCAAAACTGATACTGAACATTACCTTTACAACCTGTACAAACAGGAAAAGGAAGAACGGCTAAAACAGCAGAGTCTTATAGAAGACCTGAAGAATCAAATTTCTATACTTCAACAGCAATTACAATGTGCTGTTGACACCAAAACCACAGCCCCAACAACTAATATAGAGACATCCGTATCGCATACTGAATATGGTACGGATGAGGAAGAGCTGGCTAAAGAAACAGAGTGGATAAGAACGAAATCAAGAAAGAAAAGAAAGATGAACACGTCACCAACACTCTCGCCACAAGAAAAAGAAATGCAAAAACCAGAAAAAATAATCAAAGTTCCACCTCCACCTCCTATCATAGTGGATGGTGTGAATAACTACCAAAATTTTTATGACTTTTTGTCACGTGATCAGCCGACTAACACTTTCACAGTAAAAATATTGAATGGAGACAGTGTCAAAGTAAATGCTTGCAATGAAGAAGCTTACAGAGCAATAACGAAGGTTCTTACAGCGAACAACTGCTCTTGGCATTCCTATGAGAACAAACAAGATAGACCAATTAGGGTTATGGCTAAAAAATTGCCGTCATCTTGTAAACCGGAGAGAATTATTGCAGATCTTAAATCAAAAGGTCTGCAAATTGAAGATGCTGTGAACAAATTAAGTTGGAAAAGCAAAGAGCCTTTAAATATGTTTATGCTTACCTTCAATAACAAAGAGGACATCAAGAGAGTCTACGATATAAAATCGATTTTGGGGTGTGTAGTAGAAATACAATCACTGAAATCTCCTAAACTTATTCCGCAGTGTAAAAGATGTCAATCTTACGGACATACACAAATGTATTGTGCCAAAGAGCCAAGGTGCGTGAAATGCACAGGGAGGCACTTAACCAAGGATTGCATAAAACCTGCAACCGAAAAACCGAAGTGCGTGCATTGCGGAGAAGCACATCCGGCAAATTATAGAGGCTGTATGATAGCCAAAGAAATGCAAAAGTTAAAAAATAATAGAACTGCTAAGAAACATGTTCACCAAGAGCAGCCCCCAGCTTCAACCGACACGCAAAAATCCAACAATAAGTCTGCGTCTACAGTAAACACAAATGTCACTTACGCCCAGACTGCTGCAAAAAAATCATCAAGTTCCAGTCGACAAGAGCAATCCAATTTAAATGAGAATAAGTTGGATGTTATTCTCAAACTAATGACATCTTTTGACGAGCGTCTTAAAAAAATTGAAAATGGCACCAACCTAGCTATTCCTAAGAATAAAAAATGATAAATAAACTAAAAATCATGGCCTGGAACTGTAATGGACTACATAAACATAAAAACGAACTGCAGGTAGTCCTAGACATAGAAAATATAGACATATGTTTAATATCAGAAACCCACTTCACTAAACAAAGTCACATTGAATTTAAAGGTTACAAAATCTACCACGCGCTTCACCCGGCAAACAAAGGGAGAGGTGGCAGTGCTGTAATCATTAAAGAAAATATGCAACATCATGAACAGCTAAAACACGAAATTCCCCAGGTGCAATGCACAGCAGTTCGATTGATTACAAACAAGTATCCGCTTACTGTAGCGGCAATATATTTCCCACCTAAACACAAATTACGAAAGCAAGCATATTTAAATATTTTACTATCACTTGGCGAAAGATTCATCTTAGGGGGGGATTTCAATGCCAAAAATACTTATTGGGGCTCCCGACTAACAAATAAAAAAGGAAAAGAACTGAAGTATGCAATTTCAGAATTAAAATGTGATGTTGCATCAACAAGATCTCCAACTTACTGGCCATCTGACCCACTCAAAATACCTGACCTCATTGATTTTTTTGTCTACAAAAACTTATCATCCAACTACATGAAAACAGACCAAAGCTACGACATGAGCTCTGATCATTCAGCAATATATTTAGAAATAAATGAAAAAGTTCAAAACAACGAAACAAACCCAACTTTAGTTAATAAATACACTGACTGGGAGAGTTTTAAAATAGAATTAGATAGTAATATTGACCTCAGAGTACCATTAAAAACACCAGAGCAGTTGGACATGGATTTAGAGAAATTTATCACGTTGATCCAAAAGACTGCTTGGAATAACTCACCCGTTATCAAAAAAAGAAATACAAAAAACATATACCCAACTGAAATAAAAAATCTCATAATTGAAAAGAGAAGACAAAGAAAACAATGGCACCAATCTAGGTCTCCAGAGGACAAAAATAAGCTGAATAACCTCACCAAACAACTTAAGAGGGTCATTCAGAGGCATATTGACGAAACTACAAAAAGCTCTCTCCAAAAGCTATCTACTGATCGCAGCACAGATTACTCTCTATGGAAGGCAACCAAACGCATGAAACGGCCAATGACCCAAATTCCACCTTTGAAAATTGGGCCACGCCGGTGGGCGGTTAGCAACGAACAAAAAGCTACAATATTCGCTGAACATCTTGAGGTAATTTTCCAACCAAATGAAAATCAACTACACAATGAAATGGTAACGGATGTATTAAGTGAAAATACTCATATACTCAATAACCGTATTGATGAAGAACAAATAAACATTAGGCTGGTAACGCCGCGAGAGGTTCTACTAGAAATTAAAAAACATATTAATCCTAGAAAATCACCCGGCTTCGATCTTATATCCGGAGAAATATTGCACAACCTTCCCCGAAAAGCTTTGGTTAAGCTAACAAATATCATCAACGCAGCATTAAGACTTAAATATGTGCCAAATTTATGGAAAATAGCTGAAGTAATCATGATACCAAAACCAGGGAAACCACTTAACGAGGCTACGTCCTACAGACCAATCTCATTATTGCCTGTCATGTCCAAATTATTCGAAAAATTGTTATTGAAACGGTTGAAACCCATTATAGAAGCTAAAGGTCTTATCCCAGAACACCAGTTTGGATTTAGAGAAAACCACTCTACAATAGACCAGGTACATAGGATTACGAATATAATCGAAAAATCACTCGAGGAGAGAAAAGTCTGTTCTACCATCTTTTTAGATGTAGCGCAAGCTTTTGATAAGGTATGGCACGAAGGTCTTACCATAAAACTAGGAAAAATGCTACCCAAGTGCTACGTTGATATAATAACTTCATATATATCAGACAGAGTCTTTAGAGTACGGCAAGACGATGCGTATTCTGAAATAAAGGAAATAAAAGCTGGTGTGCCTCAGGGAAGTGTATTGGGTCCGGTCCTGTACCTACTTTACACCTGTGACATTCCTCATTTAGATAGCAACACTATTGCAACCTTCGCCGACGATACCGCTATAATGGCTGTTGGAAATACTCATGCGGAAGCTGCAGAAAAGGTTCAAATAGCTGTTAATAAAGTTCATAATTGGACAAAGAGATGGCGAATCACGCTTAATGAATCAAAATCAATTCACGTGAACTTTACAAATAAGCAGGATCAATACTGTCCCGTTTATATAAATGAAATGCCGATACCATATGAAAACACAGCGAAATACCTGGGTATGACACTCGACGCCAAGCTCCGATGGAAAGCTCACGTCAAAAAGAAAAGAGAGGAACTTGAAATAAGGTTCCAAAAGATGTACTGGCTGCTCGGAAGAAACTCCGCCCTGTCAGTGCACAACAAGTTACTATTATATAAACAAGTCCTAATGCCAGTATGGACTTATGGTATACAGCTGTGGGGCTGTACCAAAAAGAGTAACGTCGAAATGATACAACGGTTCCAAAATAAAGTACTAAGGGCTATTGTAAATGCACCTTGGTACGTAAGAAATGACGACCTGCACCGGGACCTTAACATACAGCTCGTCGATATGGTTACTAAGCAGTATGCCGAAGCACATGAATACAGGTTGCTTCATCATGTGAATGTCGAGGCGATCCAGCTCCTCGACAACACGGACATAGTGAGGCGGCTCAAAAGAACTAAACCCTTTGAATTAGTGTAGTGTAAGTGATAATGACACAACTATAGTGCAGTGATAGTGCGTACAAAGACACATGAACAGAGTGCCTTCCTCTTAATAGAGACAGTAAGAAAAGTGCCGATGGACACATTCTTAAACAATACATTATAAAACTAGGTCAATGTAAAATTACTCATTAGTCTAAGTTAAGGCTAGATCGTAATATTATTAGCGTATTTATGCTTTAAATACGATAATTTAAGGAAAAAAAAAAAAAAAAAAAAAAAAACTTATTATTTTATTTTAGTTTTGCTATATGTTTGCAGGCAAACTCATGCCTTGAGTTCATTCAAATGACGATAACTTTTTTTTAATGAACCGATTTTGATGAAACAAACTTTAAATGTTTTGCTGAGTTAAAACAAAGCAATTGGTGAAAGTTTGAAGTAAATCGGTTCAGTATTTTCGGAGATAATCGTGATCATACATACAGACAGACAGACAGACAGACAAGAAATTCCAAAAAATTTTTTTTGCTTTCTATTATTCTTTTTAAGTGTCCCTCTATCCATTTCAGTCAAAAATTCGAAATGTACAGACAAAATAATTTTACTGTTTTATTATATGTATAGATTATTAGATTATACAATCACTACAATACAAGATGCTTTCGTGAGGTTCATATTTAAAAAATCTACAACAAAGATTTCATTATGTATAGCTTTATTTCTGACATTAATAATATTCAAGGGGCAAGAATAACTAGCCAGGCGTGAATCCAGCTCTCAAAAAAGGTTATGGGCACGATGTGTTTGTTACCTCATAACTTCGTCATTTATGAACCGTTTCAAACAAAGGTAAAAAGAAAGGGTATGCTTTTTCCATTTAATTTTCATCATAATCGGCTCAGTAGTTCGATTGAAGTCAGTTTTTTATATGAAAGATCATTTGGTTGCCCTAATTTTACTTCATTTATAACTTTACCAAAATAATCAAGATAATCCCAATTAAATTACATTTAAATAAATACAAGGGATTTTGATGAGTCAAGTTTAAATTATATACCTACTGCAGGTCACTTATTTTTCACTATACGAGTAGCTTAGAGCATAAAACATTCACAAATTGCTATATAGTAAACTAGCTTTCGCCCGGGGCTCCGCCCACGTCAATGTCCAACCAAAAGGTAGCCTATGTCCTTCTCCGCACTCCAGAGAACTTATATGCAAAATTTCATGATGATGGTTCAGTAGTTACGGCGTGAAAGCGTAACAAACAAACAAAATAAACAAACAAACTCACTTTCGCATTTATAATATTACTAGCTTTCGCCCGCGGCTCCGCCCGCGTCAATATCGATCCCTCGGGAATAGTACTTTTTCTCGGGATAAAAGGTAGCCTATGTCCTTCTCCGTACTCCAGAGAACTTGAATGCAAAATTTCATGATGATCGGTTCAGTAGTTACGGCGTGAAAGCGTAACAAACAAACAAACAAACAAACAAACTCACTTTCGCATTTATAATATTAGTAAGGAAAGGATAGTAAGGATAAGGAAGTAAGGATAAGGATAAGGATATTGTTTACTGTATATTAATTTTAAGTAGGTACATCATAGCTTAGGTACCAGGTAACTTGATGAACGCACGCTCTTTACTGAATTATAGAGGGCTTTGCGACCACTTCCGCACTCGCCGCTTTGATCGTACCTAATACTTTCTATGCGTTGACTGTTCAAAGCAAAAGATTCCTTGAAGCGCTTCTCTTCTCTCTTTATTTTGCAACGTTTAGGTCGTTCATCATCAATCATGGAAATTAGCATCTTAAGTTGCAAATTACGCTGTCAGTTGTATTTTTGCAAAGTAAAAGATTCAGCTTCTTACCGTTGCATATTTGACAAAAAATATCAATGAATAAAAATATCAAATCTACCGAAAAAATGTTTGCCGTCGGGCTAAATAAGAACTGTAATTAAGAACTTTACTAGTTATTAAAGACTTTACGAAGAAAAATGAGATAAAAAACTTTCCAAATCCTTTTTGTGACTATTCAAGAAAATCTATGGCAATCAAATCAAATTGTTAAAAAATATAGTGTTTATTGGTTTGTAGAGTTTCCACTTCTGTAGAGCCGTCTCTATCCAACAGCAGGGCAACTTCCTACCTTATCGTTCCGATCGAGTATCGAGTTATGTTTTTGTTAACTATAAATATTTACTTAGGTACAAAACTAAAAATGTATTAATCCTTTCTAAAATAAAAACCTACCTATAAATAAAAACCTAACTATACATAAAAACATACCTATATCTTTTTGTTTGTATTCCGTGAATCAACAGCACCTGCAGTATCTTTGAATCACAGGGTTCGATCCCTCAAGGTGGAAAACGATCTTTTACAGATTGTGAAGTACTTCGATGTTATCTATATATGTGTTTATTATAAAATATAGTATCGTTAAGTTACTATATCCCACGATAAATGTTTTGCAACTCACTAGTGGAGCTACCTCAATCTGTGTGATTTGTCTTAATATTTATATTTGATCCTTTGTAAAGGCAAAAGATCTGATTGTTAAAAATAATTAAAGATACTAAATTTATAAATACGCGCAAAATAAATCAGAGAGTACGAAATATCTTTAATTTAAGATGCCGATCCTTACTCAGTGGACTTGCCATTTCGGTACATACCAATTTGCGATGCAAAACATGTCCCCTTAACATTAAGACCACGATGCGCCCGTATCGTTTATGAAGATTAA
This sequence comes from Elegia similella, assembly GCA_947532085.1. Taxonomy (NCBI): domain Eukaryota; kingdom Metazoa; phylum Arthropoda; class Insecta; order Lepidoptera; family Pyralidae; genus Elegia; species Elegia similella. The sequence goes on from OX383930.1 coordinate 25,390,337, forward strand.
TTATAATGGCGATACGTCCATCACGGTAATACTTTCTATTATTTTGATCGGCTATATGTTCTCGAATTTCGATGAAGAAGTTAAGACGGAGCGAAGGTAATTGAGAAAAACAAATAGATACAAGTTCTGTAAGTTTACGCTTACGACGCGTGATATGTGATTTGTGATTTTAATGGTAATTCTTGGTGATATTGTTTTGTAAGCTCCTAAATTTTAAAGGTAGTACTTAAATATTAAAAGTAGGTAATACTTTTACTTAATGAACTTTTATAGCATCAAATAAAGATCTCGCGAGAAAGTCTGAAAGGAAGTTCCTACCTTGTCTATGTTCCTTATGTACATGAAGATAGCTTTTCTTGTATTTGCCAAAGATAATATAAAAGGTATATAACATTTTATGAAAGAAACTTTAGTCCGGGGTAATATTCTTATTTAAAACGTATTCTTAACTAGCTGTTGCCCGCAACTCGTCCGCGGCAATTTCTGTTATAATGATTAATTAGGTTTTTTCTTAGTAAGAAGGAATAATTTTCCCCCGTTTTCAGCACATTTTTTATTGCTGCTTCGCTCCTGTTAGTCGCAGCGTGATGTTTTATAGCCTAAAGCCTTCCTCAATAAATAGGCTATCCAACACAAAAAGAATTTTCCAATTTGGACCAGTTCCTGAGATTAGCGCGTTCAAACAAACAAACAAACTCTTCAGCTTTATAATATTAGTATAGATTTTCGTACCGTTTATAGGTCCTCAAAAGTTTAAAGGTCCTTTCATCCTCAAAAGAACATCGCGAAAATAAACACTAGGGTGACTTTATTTTTTAAATACGAGTTTAGTTGTCGGTATTTGTCAAGCATGGATAAATAAGATTACTAGTTTGCGCAATTGATTAATGATATTCATCAGTAGGTACGTTGGCTCGTTCCTAATTGTTCAATGATTTGTAGGCGGATCCGCTAAACGGTAAAAGTGTAAATAAAAACAATATCCGGATAGTTCACTATAACTAATGATACTTGATCGTTTTCATACATTTGAACTTCTTTAAAGATCATTACAGTTTCATATTTTAGATAGTATGTTAGATCGATTAGTATGAGTTAAGTTTGCGATACTAATTAACTTTCCCTAAAGTGAAATACTTTGAAGTAAACCCGATCCGTTCTAGAAATTTTAGATTGTTCACTTTTAATCTATACTAATATTATAAAGCTGAAGAGTTTGTTTATTTGAACGCGCTAATCTCAGGAACTACTAGTTCAAATTGGAAAATTCTTTTTGTGCTGGATATTCCATTTATTGAGGAAGGGTATAAAATATTACGCTGCGCCCAATAGGAGCGAAGCATTAATTAAAAATGTTTTGAAAACGGGGGAAAATTATTCATCTATACTAAGAAAAACACTAATTAATCATAATAACAGAAATTGCCGCGGACGAAGTCGCGGGCAACAGCTAGTATTAGATAAATATAATCTTTGACTTTGTTTCGTAAGTAATAAGTCGTGTACAGGTACGAATCTATCAAGCTTTCCTGTAGTAACATACTTACAAAATTTACGAATATGTATGGATTTCCTCGTTTTTATAAATATAACTAATAGAATCAATTCTATGAGTTATATTTGTAAATATGTGTTCAACACACATTTTTGGAGAAAGGGTCTCTTTCGAATATTTTCCTACGTTTCGTTCGGTGAGTGAGAGCCGGAGGCCCATCCTTCCCCATCTCCTCCCCATATCCTTCTCCCAACTCCTTGAAAGGCCGGCAACGCACCTGTCACACCCTGGTGTTGCAGTTGTCCATGGGTAGCGGTGATCACTTACCATCAGGTGCCCGCTCGCTCGTTTGCCGTCCAATAACATAAAAAAATGCGAAATTAACTTTCTTTGATGATTGTCTGTTATCTATTCACGCTTCAACCATTGAACCGATTTAAATGAAATATGTTATGGACATAGTTTGAGATCCGAGGAAGAACAGGATACTGCTGGACAAAGGTCTACCTAGGATTTTTCGTTCCATGTGAGGATATTGCCATAATCACCGCGCTTGGCAGGCGGGTTGGCGAGTACAGTTTTTTTTTGGCTTCTTGTGCTTCCGATACTGCTGCCCATAGGAAGTATTTTTAAGCTGTGGAAGGATAGGAATTTGTTGGATTTAAGAAAGGAATTAAGACATTGCCATAATCACCGCGCTTGGAAGGCGGGTTGGCGAGTGCAGTTTGTTTGGCTTCTTATGCTCCATACACTGGCTGCCCATAGGAAGTATTTTTAAGCTGTGGAAGGATAGGAATTTGTTGGATTTGGGATAGGAATTAAGACATTGGGATACTAGTCACTCGGATGACTGGGGGAAAAGCAAGAGGGGCGTTCCCGATGCCACACCTGAAACCACCGGACAAGCAGTTGGAGATGACACCCATGACCTACCTTTTAATAATATTATAAAGCTGAAGAGTTTGTTTGTTTGTTTGAACGCGCTAATCTCAGGAACTACTGGTTCAAATTAGAAAATTCTTTTTGTGTTGGATAGTCCATTTATTGAGGAAGGCTTTAGGCTATAAAACATCACGCTGCGATCAATAGGAGCGAAGATTCAATAAAAAATGGTTTTTAAAACGGGGGAAAATTATACATCTATACTAAGAAATAAACTAATTAATGATAATAACAGAAATTGCCGCGGACGAAGTCGCGGGCAACAGCTAGTATCTACATAAAAATAATAGCGTTACGTAGTTTACATTTATCCATAAACCCACGGAAGCAAAACTCCAAAGTCATGTGAATACATTAATCAATCAAAATCCAATTATAATAATTTTATGTCGCACGTACGTATTTTGCAAGTAATTACACATAATAATAAAAGACGAGAAGGATAGCTTAGTTTTTATTACATAATATGTGATTGGCATTAACAGCCTCCGTGGTCCAGTGGTTAAGGCGTTTGCCTGTTGATCCGGGGGTCGTGGGTTCGATTCCCACCGGAAGCTTACTTTGTTTAGTTGTTTCCAGTTTGGTTAGGACATTGCAGGCGTGAATCACCTGATTGTCTGATAATAAAGATGATTCCGTGCTTCGGAAGGTACGCTAAGCCGGTGGTCCCGGCTGCCATCTGGTAGTCGTTAAAGGAACCACGTCAGAGGTCGAAAGGCGGTTCCGAAGAACTCTGACACCAGGGTGTGCATGGTCGATTGACCGTGAAACCTACTCGAAAAGATGATGATGATGGCAAGATTGCTAAATCCAATCAACAATACTATCTTAAACTAGCTGTTGCCTGCGACTTCGTCCGCGGCAATTTCTATTATTATGATTAATTATTTCTTTTATAAGTATAGATGAATAATTTTCCCCTGTTCTCAAAACATTTTATATTGATACGCTTCTATTGGTCGCACGCAGCGTGGTGTTTTATAGCCGTTAATAAATGGACTATACAATACAACAAGAATTTTCCAATTTAAACCAGTAGTTTCTGAGATTAGCGTGTTCAAACAAACAAACAAATAAACTAGTCAGCTTTATAATATTAGTATAGATTTAAATGTAATTGTTCAAAATATAGCATAATTATTATTAGCATAATTATTATTCCTGCTGCGTTACCCTATAATGACTTGATTTGAGGATATTTGAAGAGAGTATTTCATTGAAAAGAGCGCATGTATGAATTGTCAATTCTGTGTCTCTCGCCATTTTGTTGGTAATAAAGAGTCATGCGTGCGCGCGACATTTGTATGGGTTTATGCAACGCGGATTAGAGTTAATAAATCTTAATTTGACAATCCTAATATTGTTCGGCTTCGTCCATTTATTACGGAATGAATGTTTATCTTATTTCCGCTTCGTTACCTTTGTATGTATGGCTATGAAAATGGCGATTTGATTAAGTTTCAGAGCTTTTTGGTTGTTGCTTGTTTTTTTAGGTTAGTGGTTAATACTGATGACAAATTTTCCAAGCTGTCTGTACGTAGTGCCCATGTGCCCATGCGGAAGAATTTTTCATGCGGCTGCATTTCGTTACTGGCAGCAATACTAATACATTGGACATTAAAAGGATATCCATATGATCGATTTTAAAACTAAATTGATATTATGACGCAAATCGAAATTCATTGTAAATTGATCTAGATGCCATTGACTGAATTAGTTGTATTCGTATCTAAAACATTTACATTCAGCATTTCATCTTCTTGTATTATTTAAGTGAGCTGTTAGATATAACGGTTTATTTTAAAATGACTTTTTCCAGCGTAATTTATAGCCTTTGTATTTTTCTGTTGTATAAGTTATACAACAGAAAAATACAAAGGCTATAAATTACGATACGAATACGATACAATCCTTACTAATATTATAAATGCGAAAGTGAGTTTGTTTGTTTGTTTAATTGTTCATTTGTTACGCTTTCACGCCGTAATTACTGAACCGATCATCATGAAATTTTGCATACAAGTTCTCTTGAGTACAGAGAAGGACATAGACCTTTTATCCCGGGAAAAAGTACTATTCCCGAGGGATCGACATTAACGCGGGCGGAGCCGCGGGCGAAAGCTAGTAATATTATAAAACCCGTCCAGATATACCAGTTTTCATTTAGAACATCAGTCAGATTCATGTCCAATTCCCTATCTATGATTGTAAGATGAGAATGCTTAAAGAATAATCAACTAATTTAATAAAGAGTACTGTTGGTTTGGTTCCGTTAGTCAAGATCTTCATTTTATCCGCGCATTTCGTGGCCCCAACCTCCGCATCGCACATGACCTGCGGAACAAAGCGTAGCGAAAGGTAATAACGTAATGCGCAATTTGTCAATATGCCATATTGCGAACCATTTGCCAATAAGTCACCCGATTTAATGTGACCTGTCTATTGTCTTATAACTGCATGACTTATGCGTGCGTTTTACTATAACAGAGCTCTACGCATTTTGGCCGGAGAGGTATATACAGCTTATGACAACTGTCGAAGCTGTCAACTAGTAGGTTTCAGTCAGCTCGTGCACAATGCCGCATTGGAAGCTAATGAAATATCTTGTAGTGTATTGGGACATATGCTAAAAGGGTCAATAATAGCATAATTTAATAAAGCAGTGCGTAATAACATTAGTATTATTCAAGAAGCACGTCGTCTTTGCAATAGTTTTATTGAGCAGCAACTTTTATTGATGGTAATCGATACTTAAAGTTAATATATATGTAACTGCTGCCTTACATAAGCTACTTACGTGAGAAGTTTATACATTTTGCTAATGACTACTTAATCAGCATTTATTATTATTATGTTGTTAATTATTTCTCGCACATAACACTTTAATAGGCTTAGACCACGGAGTGGGGGCTCGTGACGTCATATTTTGCCAAAATGTGTAGTGTCACGCACAAGCCCCCACTCATGAACTATGCGCGCTTAATATTCATCATGTTTTGTTAAATTGACAAAAGGAAAAATAGGTCTCCAATATTTTTTGATTATCTATCTAAGTGATGGTCTAAAGTAAGTCAACTTTAATATTACCTATTATTTTAACCCGGAGGAACTTAGCTTATTGTATTGTGTTTTTGCCGCCCCTAGAACTGTAGCCCCCCTGGGCGTGGGCCCCGGCTAGCCCTCACTAGATCCGTGGCTGCCAAAGCACTGAGCTAAAGTCGGTAAATATATATCATCGTCATCATAATTTCGAGTAGGTGCCACGGTCAATAGACCATGCACACCCTGGTGTCAGAGTTCTTCAGAATCGCTTCTTAGCCTCTGACGTAGTTCCTTTAACGACTACCACGGAAACATCTTCATTATCAGACAATCAGATGTTTCAAGCCTGCAATGTTCTAACCAAACTGGAAACAACTATACAAATTATGCTTCCCGTGGGAATCGAACCCTCGACCCCTGGGTCTATAGGCAAACGCTTTAACCACTGAACCAGTTAGTTAAATATATATGAATACGTTAGCCGTGTGGTTCCCGGCATAGTAGAATAGGACCACTCCTAGTCTTCCCGTGGATGTCGTCAGAGGCGAAATAGGAAATACAAGCTTAACTAAGCTCATAAACATCAATGAGACCTCTCCAACCTGTCTGGCCAGCGATGAGAGTGTAGGCCAAATCCTCTGTCCTTCCGCTAATATTATAATGCAAATTTAAAAGGACATAGGCCTATCCTTTTCTGTTTTCTCTGTCTGCTCTGGCCAAGTATGGCTGCGGTAGTGTAGAGAGGGTCATGCTCCTGCAGTGGAGACTAAAAAGACCTGATGATGATATGAATATATGTACTAATCTTTATTCCTTTTACGACGATGACGCGGTTTTGCCGATATAAGTGAGTTATTGAGACCCTCCATAAAAGTTACTTATGACGGTCAGATTTTCCAGAAAATAAAAGGAATAGTTATACGGACTTGTCATCCATGACTCACACGACAAAAGAAAAACAATATGCCATGTTCTATTTGTGATATGAGTCAAGATAAGGGGATCGTGGGGTTTCCCGTTGTTATGGTAATAGCCACTTATCTCCGCAGACGTAAGGCGCCGAGTTGACGCACCCTAGGAAAGCCTAGCGTAGGGTAAAATGTCGGAAATAAGAGCTAACTATTGTGCTGACAATGTTGTCTTAGTGCCCTCGCACAACTCGACTCTTGTCTATACTACTTTTGGGTTTTTATTATTATATCCAGTGCCTGGGTGACCGATCTTTGCTCGGTTATTACTATTTATTGTAATATGGTGGTGTTTAAGTGATAATCTTTAATGAGAAAATATATAGTGTTATCTCAAACATTAACTATTTTTTCTAAAAACAATAAAAATAAATAAATAAACTTGAACATAAAAAATGAGTTAGTCACCGAGCGGGATTCGAACCTGTAACACTAGTTTCTTGCCATCCTCGTCTTAAGCCGCTGGACCATCCAGGCAGTGGCCGATAGGACGAACTTAGCGACCATATTCTGCCTGTAAAGAAAAACGCATGAAAACTCGAAACACAGTGTTTTCCCAAACATAAGACTAATCTCAGTCTAGATCGATTGTTTACCCCGAAAACCCCCATATATCAAATTCCAGCGAAATCGTTAGAGCCCTTTCCGAGATCAATTTATATATAAATATACAATTGCTCGTTTAAAGGTATAAGATATACAAGAATTGCTCGCTTAAAGGTATAAGATAAGATAATTGAATTGATTCTAAAGGTGAGTGGATAATGGCGTTTCTTGTTATTATGGTACGCGCTCATCTTAGCAGACGAGACGCGATCTAGAGGAGTCTAAAGCTTGAATAACAGCTAACTAGTGTGCCGTTAATGATGCTTTAGCGTCCTCGTATGACGGTAACATTTCGGCCTAAAAATGAATGAGACTAAGTATAGCTTAAAATAAGTAGTATTATTAAGCATTAAAGAAAGATAACAAAATAATTTAAGCTATATTTCTAATTAGTTAAGAATTGCCGCTTGTTTTGCTATTTAAATCACATAAGTCTAACGGTGACATGAAACGACATATGGAAAGAATTTCACACAAAACACACACAATCTCTTAGCTTTATGTGTAACTAGCTCCGTGGCGCAGCGGTCAACACGCCAGCCTGCGACACGGAGTGACTGGGTTCGATCCCCGGCCAGGTCAAGATGGAAAATGATCTTTTTCACATTGGCCTGGGTCTTGGATGTTTATCTATATATGTATTTGTTATAAAATATAGTATCGTTGACTTAGTATTCCATAACATAAGTCTCAAACTTACTTTGGGGCTAGCTCAATCTGTGTGATTTGTCCGTATTTATTTATTTATTATTTATGTAAATACTATCATAGAGATTTTTTCTATCAAAAGTTCGACACAATATTTCGTTTTACAGTAACTGTCGCGGAGTCACCTACAAGAAACAAGTCTCTTAGATGAGTACTATAAGTAGATTTGTTTAAATAGGAGTGTGTAAAGGCTCTTACGATGTTTTCTATTCTATCCAACAATGTTGGGGATAATTTGGAATGACCACAGAAAGACATACAACAATATTTTCCTTTTAGGTTTAGAAAGCGATATTAAATAACAAAGTTAAAGAAAAGGAAACGTACCTAGTCAATTTTGTATTGACGGTAAAACGTAGCGTTTAGTCTAAATATTTATTTTATTATATTTTTTAGTATTTGATGTTATAGTGGCAACAGAAATACATCATCTGTGAAAATTTCATTTGTCTAACTATCACGGTTCATGAGATACAGCCTGGTGACAGACGGACAGACAGACAGAGACAGACGGACAGACAGACGAACAGCGGAGCGAAATTAATATGGTCCCGTTTTTACCCTTTGGGTACGGAACCCTAAAAAGCAAAGACAAAAACTAGAGTGTTGATAGCATTTTTTGACCTATGATGAGTGCCAGCTCTTAAAATATTCGCGCTTAATTAAAATGGACCTTATATAATTTACTCCTAAAACAAACGTTTCTCAAAGATGTTTGCATCTTCAGCATTCATTATGTTGCAATAATAATTAAACATTAAGATGCTTCTTACTAACAGGTACCACAAAAAATCTACATGTTACAAAACAAATAATAGTAAAATATGATTGATAGACTCCGATGATCATTGTAGTAGGTCGCAGTTCGCATTAATTAGTCTGCCTGCACACTGTTTCGCCACAACCTTTCACTGATTAGCTTTATCTGTATTTGGTGGTGCAAAAAGTGATGTAATTGTATATTTTTTTACGGTTTAGGGTCGGTACGCATAGTTTTTATACATACATACATATGTTCAGTCAGATACAGAGATATCTGACCAGCAGGCCTATTTGCTAACTTAGTGTACGTTCTGATAGTCACTTCAAAATACATGACGTTTTATATATCTTAAATAAAAATAGCCAATCGTACGAAAGCCGCAATGTATTTAAAAGTGATTATTACACTAAGTTGTACACTAAGATAGCCAGCATCTTGAATTTTCTCTTAAATTAAAAATAATATTAAAATGAAAATGAATATTCAGAAAGATTATAATGAAGCATCTCTGAATATACATTTTCATGTTAACATTATTTTTTTAGAAAATTCAAGACATAGGTAGAGGGCCTGGTCAGGTATTTTAGTATCTGACTGTACATAGTAGACAAGCATAGGCTTGTCTACTACGTACACGCAAAACGTGGTCTTTGGGTCTTATAGCTATAGAGCTATAAGACCCAAAGACCACGTTTTGCGTGTGATGGGAATATAGGTGGAGAGCGGAATCTAAATAGTGATTGATTGCTAGCCGCATCGCTTATTGAGATTTTCGCCCATTCCCTGGCGGGCTTCTGCGGTCTGCGCGGGAAGAGAAGTAGCTGGTACATTGTAAGTTGTTTCTTTTCTTCCAGACCATAGTAGATATACAGTTTTGATGTCATTAAATATCATTGTGATAAAAATTAATTGCATGAATATATTGATGATAAGAAATAATTTAAATCCGATCCAAGGTTCGGTTTCGGCAGAAAAATAGTGTTTCAGCTGAAAGAGGCCGATCCATCGGCCTCAACGAAACTTACGAGTTCGGGTGAATTGGTGTCGCGATAGGCCGTCAATGGTCAGTCCAACCTAGTAGTAGATATACTTTATATGAAACTGTGGACATTATTAAAATATGTAACAACGGGTTACTCACCTACGAAGCTACTGGCCGACATGTTTCGACCTCATCCGGAGGTTTTCCTCAGGGCGAGTGTGGATGGAGACGCGCGTCCGATGTTCCGATCCGCAGTCGAGTAACCCATTGTTATATATTTTAATAATTGCTATATCTCACGTTAATTTTAATCAAAAAACTGTGGACATTTTGATTATTTTATTAACGTGATTCACTTCTCTGTCTATGGTGTCAAATATAGTAGACCAGCACGTTATATTTGTTATCTTTTTTTTGTTTCACGGATGGTACAGTCGTGCAGTAATTGCTTCTCATCTCGTTTAAACCGTTTTCGTACAGCAGTACTGACTCGTGCAAGAAGCTTTAGTTTGACAATTTATAACACCAGTGTTACTATATTCATTAGTAAAGTATGTTTAGTGAGTATTTAGGTTATCAATTTAGCCGCAGGCCTCCTTCAAGGATTCCTAATACAATTGGAAGCGGTCTGATCCAGCGCCTTCCTGCGGGTATTTAGATCATCATCTCAGCCACAAAAAGTCTACTGCTGGTCATAGGCCTCTAAACGGTCGTATTGGAAGGCCTAAGGATTTACCAATACGACCGGTTGGAAGCGGCCTGCATCCAGCGACCACCTGGTCGGTGGGTGTCTAATGCTGCGGTATACTGTCACTTCAAAGAGCTAATCTGCTGAGCTATGTCAGTAACCTTCGTTCTTCTACGAATCTCCTCGTTTCTGATTCGATCTCGCAAAGAAACACCAAGCTCCTTAAGCGACTTTGAGCTTTCTTATGAGGCCCATAGAATGGAACCACGTTTAAGACCCGTAAGTCATCACTGGTAACACACATCGATTAAAGGGTGTTTAGATATCGGTATACTTTATTTACTCTAAACCAACGATGACCTACTATAAACATGTAATTGACATTTCATCTGACATAACATTCACATAACGACGGAACCATCAACACCAGATTTAAAGACACGCGATTCGCTAATCTGTTATAATTGTACAAGCCAAGAGTGTAAATGTAAGGCTTTTCTCACATAGCGACACAACTTCTATACAAGCTATGCAACAAATTGTAGACATTAAGGAATGCTAAAGAAAAGATATCATTGCAAATCAAATTGCAAGATTGACGAGATTCGAATTCCGACGTCGAACGAAACTTTACGTCGTGCCCTCTAGGGTTGCAATTCTTAAATGGAACTGCGGGCACTTGGCTAGAAGGAACGATGGTAGATGGAGTAAGGCTAAGATCGAGTGGTATTCCAGGAATTGGAAACGTAGTGGTTGGACGTCCGGTAGCAAGGTGGGTTGACGACACAAGGCAAATTGCTGGAAAGAAGTGGATTGAGAAAGCTGGAGATAGAGACGAATGTTGCAGACAAAAGGAGGCCTATACCCAGCAGCGGATCGTAGAAAACTGGTGATTATGAAAGAATTTATCGATTACAGATTCCTTTCTTTTTTATCGTCTTATATAGATCTTTATAATTATAAAATGTATAGAGTCATATATCGTACAGATTCAGCTAGCCCCGCAGTCAGTTGTAAATTTTTGTCATGGGATACCAACTCATTATATCATCATCATTTCAGTTGAAGAATTCTACTGCTGGATATTTTTCGTTCTTTGGAAGGATATTGCTATAATCACCACGCTTGCCAAGGGTTTGTGAGCGCAGTGTCTTACGCTGTCAACGCTGCTGCCCATCGAAAGCATTATTTACGGTGCGAAGGTTAGGAATTTGTTGATGTTCGGATACTACCCACTCGAGTTAATGGGGGAAAAGCAAGTGAATTGATGAACTGAATCATTGACATTATTACTTCAGATATTATTATCTTATTTTGTTCTAATTTTATATTTGACATTTAATTTATTTTGATATAATTATTATATTCAATGTAAGCTCACTAACAATGTAAAATTCCTACGCCAACTCTGCTAGAATATGTTTGCCACAATTGCTATGGAAACATCTTTATAACTACCATGTTCTAAAGGAATAGATTATCTTGAATCTCGAATTTATAAATAAATCATTGATGTCATGTCAACAAATATTTTGTTGTATGATAAATGTTAACGTTCACCGAAGGATATGAGGTATCTTATGATGAATAAATTATATTTGAATTAAAGTGAGTTTGAATATCAAGTGACATCTTACGGTGTAGGCAGTGCTGAGGATCACAAGACTAATAAAGGTAAGAAGAAAGTTGAAATAAAATCTTCTTAAGTATTGTACTGAGATACAGGCTTTGCTTAGTTCAGACACCAGTCTCTCACAATCTTATTATAAAGTATTCCTCCACACACAATTTGTATATCGGGGTATTGATATAGATTGGAGGGAAAAATAAAGCATTTTTGAATTTTTAAATTGAATCTATTTCAATAATATTATTGGCGGAATAAAAGTGATAATCGCCTCAAACAGATTTAAATTGCAAACCAATAAGTTGCCCATTCGCTATTCCGGGTACGATTCAACAAAATTTATACTCCGCTTCGTGGAACTATGTGAGATATTTGCGCATCACTTACCAACTTTATTGCAAGTCCATAAGGTCTATATTAGGCCAAATATTTCAGACTACATAACTCAGTACCCTTTCATTTAATTCTCTGTTATGAGCCGTAATAACACCTCGATAAATGTTCAACGCATAAGAAATGGTGAAAAATGTCCCATGATTAAGAGTTGCGTTTCCTACTGCTCCAGGCGCTTCGAGGATAGTAATTTTAGTAAGAAGTGAACTGCAACGTATGATATAATAGTTGTTGATTCCAATAGACGCTAAATTAATGTGAGAAGTTGAGATTTGGGTCAGCTGTGAATTAACACATCATCGCATCGCCATTTAATTGGCAGTAAGCTCTCGACTTTAATTTATTTTTGAAGCGAAGTCTTTTTGTGACAATGCAGGTATTGTGAGTAAGTTCAATGGGGTAATGACATGATTGACTGTAAAATCTTTCGATCTGAACTTAACCGGCTATTTATGAACGCAGACAGCAAATAATACTTTGTTCTCTTTTTTCTATTTTGAAAACCCTTTTACCTTTCGGTACTTGAAGAGGAAATTTCAATTTTTATTAGAATTTCACGACTGTGTCCTTCGATCCAATTATTCACTTCGACTATGTATTATTCTATGTTCATGCATGTCTAACTCCTTTACTTTTACCAGCTCTAGGAAAAAATATTATTCCCAAGGGAACTACATACCCGGGCGAAGGCAAATTATCCAATTTATGTTGCATTCTTAATATAATCATTTGTCACACAGAAAACACCTCCTGAAAGAAAGACGTACGTCTTGATATCTAGGTTCTTGTGTAATATACTCCTTTTGTTATACGTTACCGCTAGCTTGCGGTAACGTATAAGGTATAACAAAAGGAGTATGAACACGAAAAGCTTGAGAGCGCCCTTTTTATTTTGCTGTAAAGTCATATAGCCTTATCACCAGTGGACGGTCTAGTCGCTTTCTACTTATATACATCCATTCATAGTGGCCAAATTCATAACCCTACTTTTGGCTTCGTCGTAGTCGGATAAAAATTGAGGAACTGAACAGCACAGAGATGTACTACATGCATTGTTAGAGCTCACACCTTTTTAACATTTGGAAGAAGCTATCCTTCAATTGGTGTGACCACACGAAGCGTTTTTTTAGATATATATACGTAAATAAAATAAGGGCGATTATCGCCTGACAATCTGGTTCCTACGATTAAACTATAAACGTTATATAGTGAAAATAAAACGTTACATTAAACGCGTGCGCAGGTATTAACCATTAATCACAATAATCATGATCCATTTGCGTTGGTCTCGCACTCATTCGCTCTATGTTTTCGGTTCTTTAGCCATTTTCTGAATAAGCAATACGTTCGTACAAACGGATACCTTCTAACTGATGATTGAAGTCAAAATTCTAAAGTACTTAACGAATACAAATAAAAGTTTTAAACTAAATTAACCATATTGTGGTGGACTTAAGCTACTAAATATAAAAAATCAACCTCAATATAAAATCAATCAGCTGATGTATTATTTTGGAAAATGATCAGTGTCCGGGGCTTACATACGGTGTTACCGATAAAACCTCGATAAAAACTTATAGTGTATATATTCACTATAACATTTATAACTATAAATGTTATAGTGAATTTATTAGTAACGCTTTCAAGTCGTAACTTAAGAACCGCTCATCCTGAAACTTTGCGCACGTGATAGATTATAATATTTACTGATCATTTCGATCAGTTACCTTTTAAGTCTGGTATTACTTCCGGTTTACTTAATATATTTTTTATTTATGAATATTATCTAATATTTCTTGTAAAAATAATTAATACTTACTTTAACACATTTGTGGCAATACTTTTAACTTATTGTAATTGATTAATTAAATGTTGGTTACTGAATCGATTTACGATGACGACAACACCCAAGATGGCGGGTGAAACAGCTTATATAAGCAGTGACTTGCAATTGTAAGTCAGTCTTGATGGTGAAGTCACTGAGAACAGTCGAGTTAAGTATTTTATTTGTCTTTATTTTAATTCATTCGATAATGGAATATTTTGATATTTCTGTTACTATGTTGTAGTAATAACTGTGGTCGTAGATGGTATTTATTAGATGTGTAATGGTGACTATTTTGTGTGTACATAATAAATTTTGTAATAATTTCTTGTGTCTTCAAAAGTAATAACGAAAATGTGATTGTACAGATAAAAGCCCTTAAGGCGAGTAGGCAACCGACACTGTTTAACAGGTTTCTTGGAGCTTCTTCCTGGCAGTGGTTGTTTTGAAGCCCCGGTAAATTTAGCTTTGATTTAAAAGAAATAATAAGAAAAGTTTTGAATAGAGAAAAATAAAATAAATGATATTCCTATTCTTTCATTGGTTTCATTTCTAACACACGCGTTGTCTTAGTTAGTGCAGAGAAGAACATAGGCCTTCCAATTCGGAATAAAGTACAGTTCCCCAGGGATCGTCTTAAATGCAAGCGGAGCAACGTGAGAAAGATAGTAATTACGTCACGATCACGATGTCTTTATAGCAAATTCTGTTCTCCGAAGCACTACTAAGAATATAACTAGAACCAAGCTTGTTAAAGATTGAGAGACAGAAAGGCAAACGGGTGCGAAAAATTTGTGTTATGTCATTGTTATGTGCGTCTACCGAGAAATATTTTAGTAGAAGATGAATCGCCTACTCGTAATGAGGAGTTACATACACACCGATTGCACGGAAAATGTAGTTTGTTGCACTTGTAATACATGGTGTACATATATAATGTAGCTAGCAAAATTTTGAGGGCTAACTTAACTGGCAATTTGTACTAGTTTTATTTGACCAATGCTGAAAAATCGAATATACAGTGTGTATTCCCTCGAAGGGGTGACTCAGCCCGGCGATATGAACAACTTTTGCTGGGAACTCCAATTTTTTTTCCCACATATATTTATATATAAATGTAATGCAATACCCATACCCGGGCGGCTCGGCGCTTTTAGAGCAATGACGAAAAAAATTTTTGAGTTCCCAGCAATAGTCCCATAGGAAAAGTCTTGAGTCAAGAGAAGTGAGATTCAAGGATTGAGTCACCCATTTCAGGCAATGTCGAGGGTAAATTTTTATTCATATACAAACTTGCTCAGCCATCTTGTATGAAAATCATTATCATCATCATTCCAGCCATTAGAAGTCCACTGCTGGACAAAGCTTTCTCCAGGATTTTTCGTTTCATGGGAGGATATTGCCATACTTACCACGCTTGGCAGGCGGGTTGGCGCGTAATCGGAAGTATATTTGAGCTGGGGAAGAATTGGAATCAAACAATTTAGGAAGGGAATGAAGGTATTGGGATTTACTCAATCGGATGAAACGGAAAAGGAAATAGCAGTTCGGGAAACCGGGCAAAAAAGAAAATGTTGATTATTATTTAAATATTGGTTTTATAGAAAAAGTTGTTCAATCGACTGGCTGTAACGTCCCTTCATATATCGACTGAAAATTTACACAGGGAAAACGAGTTTTCATAAAAAAAAAACAAAATTCAAGTAATCTATAAATCTTTTTTTAAATTCAGTATAGAATAAGGCACTTGTCTCCCATCCCACCCTGATGGTAAGTGACGATGAAGATGAGGATGTGTCTTTCCTATCCAAGTGATACCCATTCATTCTAATTTTGAATGTCCCGGGATCTGCTTTCTGAGGGGTATATTTTGTTTATATTTCGCTTTATCTGCCAAGGAGAATATCGGAGAGAGTTTTCAGTATCATACGAGTATGTTTAAATGTTCACACTTGCTATTAGCAACACCCCGTATAAGTAATGTCTGTAAATTGAAATGTATAATGTAAATCAAGTTCGGTGGGAACTTGTGCAATTTGTTTAACATTAGAATCTCCATTAATTGTAGGTGTTAATGAGATGCGTATTAAGTATTTGAATAAGTGATTATAGGCAAAAAATGCTTAAAGTTTAAACATGTAAATATTTGGAGAGTATTATTATATTAGAAAGTAACGTAATGACCAAGTAAAAATAAGATTAATCGTTTTGGCGCATAAACACAGAGGCATACGAGTACATACGTTGCAACAAGTAACTGCACTTGGTGTTACTTCTGAGTCTGTAATTTAGGTGCGAAAGACGAAGGTGCGAAATGCTGAGGTGCGAGCAAACTCAGGCGCTAGAGCTAAGGCGCGAATGAACCCAGGTGCGAACAGCTTAGGTGCGAATGAATCTGCAGCATAAACAGTATTATTTCGCAATAAAATCCGTACCTATACACATTTTTTCTATGAAATATAAATTAACACAACTGCCCCGAAAAAAATAAAGTCTTTGCCAGAGACAATGCAAGGATTCGAATGATACCTCATCATCATCATCAGGTCTTTTTAGTCTCCACTGCAGGAGCATGACCCTCTCTGTACTACCGGAGCCATACTTGACCAGAGCAGACAGAGGATTTGTCCTACATTCTCCTTGCTGGCCAGACCGATTGGAGAGGTCTCATTGATGTTTATGAGCTTTGTTTAGTTTGTGTTTCCTAAGTCGCCTCTTACGACCTCCATGGGAAGACTAGGAGTAGTCCTATTCTACTCTGCCGGAAACCACACGGCTAATGAAACCAAATAATAAATAAATATACGGATAAATTAACACAGGTTGATAAATTCTTATACATATAGATATACAGCTAAGTCCCAAGACAATCCGAAAAAGGTCTATTCCCATCTTGACCTGGCCAGGGATTGAACCCAGAACCCTGCGATTTAAAGCCACTAGGTAGCGCCGAGCCGAGGTCGTCAATAAATATTCGTAAAGTGGAATAAAGAAACAAAACCCCGAATACTCAAAGGAATCTTAAGTAATGACATGCTTAAGTCTCGTGCTGTCTTGTTAGGTAATTGTCTAGACGGTAACAGATTGAAATTTGAGAACATTGTCAGTTAAGATGCTTTTGAGTATTTGCGTGTAAGCCAGCAACTCATTCATTTATACATGCACTCTACCATAACACACCTTTATCGAGCAGATGTGTAAAACAATGGACCAGCGGGTCTTAGCGTGGTCTTAGTATTATTAGCGGTTACGTATGTTAAGTAACCCCGTGTTCGGTCCTCACTGAGATGGGTGTCCGAAAGTGGCATAAAAATATCTCGGGCTCCTCCGTGCTTAGGAAGGCACGTTAAGCTGTTGGTCCCGGCTGTCATCACTGATGACAGTCGTTAAGCTATGTCAGATGCCTTTAGGCAGCTTGAAAAATCTTACACCAGTGTTGGCCACCTACACACACGCGAAACAAACGTAGACTTGTATTTTTTGTCGAACACTTTCTATCCTTGAGTAATAAAGTCTGTTACTTATGTATAAAAAAATTGTCAGTAAGGGCATCTCACTCATATCTGCCATAAAACAACTATTCATTCAAAAACTGGCCAAGTGCGAGTCGGACTAGCGCAAGAAGGGTTCCGTACCGTTATTTACAAAAACTACATTTGTTGTATGGGAGCTCAAATATCAATTTTATTATTTATTTTTAAAGCGAATATATAAATTAATATTTTGTAAATATTTTAAGCGTCTACTGTAGCCGTTATCAATATCGAGCAAAAACGAGCAAAAACTCACGAAACAAACGAGTAAAAATGTTAAATAAACTACTAATAAAACGTTTTTATTTTGATAAATAAGTACATAATACATCAAAATATTTTTGTTTAGATAATATTCTTTGACAGATGGTTGTTGAATTCGAATCTATTTGTCTTAAATACTGACACAGGCGTGCAGGCGCATAGGAACACAGAAAACGTGGAGATCTCATAAAGGGTTTTAAGATACGGATTCCTAAAAGTCCAAGAGCGATAATCAAGTAGTCTTGCTAGGCTTGAAAGAAAGAGTTGTCTTCGACACGTGTCTTGTTTGCATTACCATTAACACCAGGCACAGGGCTCACTGGGCTAGTATGCCACTATGGCCAGAATAACCCGTTTCGTGCAAGTGGCATTATCTAATGCAGTGGTTCCCAAACCTTTTGAACTGAGGAACCTTTTCGAAATATTTCAAGGAGAGCTAAACTAATTATTAACTAACTAGTTAGTTAAGTAGTTTAGTTAACTAGGCTAGCTCCGTGGCGCAGCGGTCAACACGCCAGCCTGCGACACGGAGTGACCGGGTTCGATCCCCGGCCAGGTCAAGATAGAAAATGATCTTTTTCAGATTGGCCTGGGTCTTGGATGTGTATCTATATATGTATTTGTTATAAAATATAGTATCGTTGAGTTAGTATCCCATAACACAAGTCTCGAACTTACTTTGGGGCTAGCTCAATCTGTGTGATTTGTCCGTAATATTTATTTATATGTAACTTAATATTGTGTGAATATTCAAGTCTCTAGCTGTTACCGTTACTCGATATTGACGAGCAAAAACAAGCAAAAATATCACGTCTGTTGTATGGGAGCCCCCTTAAATATTTATTTTATTCTATTTTTTTGTATTTTTTTGTTATAGCGGCAACAGAAATACATCATCTGTCAAAAATTCAACTGTCTAACACGGTTCTTGAGATACAGGCTGTTGACAGACAGACAGACGGATAGCGGAGCGATATTAATAGGGTCCCGTTTTTACCCAATGGGTACGGAACCCTAAAAAGCATTTTCGAATATTCAATTCATATAGATTATTTTTTTATCTTTAAAATAAATTCGTAACATCTATTTTTACGCTTTAACACATTCTAATTAGTCTAGATATCTATCAGTGGACCTACTGTCATCTAACGTTTACTTTTGGGGCTTTTGACCGAACGTGTGCCCGCATCTTCCATGCTGGTCTGAGAGAAAAGAAAAAAATATAGAATGTGCCAGCTGCTTCTCATCTCGCGCAAATCGTAAAAGCCATCACTATTTTGATTCCGTTTTCCATCACACGCCCACCAAAATGCTAAATGTGGCCTTATAGGCCTAGGCTCTGTCTACCCCGCAAAGGAAAAAAACGTGATACTATGTATGTATTTATGTGTGTATGTGTGCCGCATGACTTGAGATATCTCTCATCTAATTCCTGTAATAATAATAAATAAATAAATATATACGGACAAATCACACAGATTGAGCTAGCCCCAAAGTAAGTTCGAGACTTGTGTTATGGGATACTAACTCAACGATACTATATTTTATAACAAATACATATAAGATACACATCCAAGACCCAGGCCAATCTGAAAGAGATCATTTTCCATCTTGACCTGGCCGGGGATCGAACCCGGTCACTCCGTGTCGCAGGCAGGCGTGTTGACCGCTGCGCCACGGAGCTAGTCAAGTATCAAGGTCCTGTAGAATCATATTACGAGTATCTGGTGTATATGGTATCTGGAGTATATGGTATGACCACCTATACTTAGTGTTATTTTTTTTATAATAACAGGCATTATTGCGTTGCTCCTAAGGAGGCTTTGCTTGCGCAGTGTATTTATTATTTCATGTTTTTGTTGAAGATCTTAGTATCTCAATAAAGATTTCGGGCAGAGTCACGGCAAACGGGCCCTTTTGTCAACTGAGGCTGCTCCAAACTTATCTCGTGGGATGAGTTGACAAAATAATTATATTATTTTTTCTTTGTCAACTGATCTTACTGCGTTAAGTATATACTTATTGTATAAATCGGCTAGTATTTTAAATTAAATCAGTAAAAAGAATTAATAATCGACAATAGAAAGCCACTTTTCCAGTACTTCAGTGGAAGTTACCTCGTATATCAACTGTAACAAGCTTACCCTCCAGGTTCTACACCAGCTAGTACATATATGCAGTGTTTTTCTAAAAACGTTAAGTGGTTTCATTTTTTATGATAAAGCTATCGATTGTTAGTAGCTGAAACCATATTTTTTCTTTCAAGTTTTATTACGATTTGGGGTACTATTTTTAGAGCAGGTGACTTTACTAAACGAGTGATGTTTTCATATGAAAATAGGACGTTTTCGTTTCGTCTCTCATTCAAGAGTAACACACCAGAGCGTATTTTTTAATTGCTTCCTTAGATATAAAGGTTGTCTGAGACCGGATCTCAATCCGGTTTCCTATTTTACTGCTTGTGCTGCAGTACTGAATGTATATATTTGTGATTGAGAAGGTACTTTAAGCCCATAGTTCCAGCTGTTTTATGCAAGATAGCAGCCGCCTAGACCCACAATATGATGCTCCTGGTTCTACGAAAAAAGCAAACCTTTTTATTTTTTAATCTATAAACAGTTCCAAATGTATTTCACCAGCCAGAAAAATCAATGCGTGAAATATTAAGAAAGAAAATAATTAACGATAAAAACTCTACGAACTTAAAAAAACTATTTACGATTATGGTTACATTAGGGTTACATGGGTCTTAAATATACGGAAGGTAGCTGGCAGTGATTGGAAAAGAAAAGCTCAAGACCGAGCTCAGTGGCATGCCATGGGAGAGACCTATGTCCAGCAGTGGACTAGTATAGGTTGATGGTGATGATGATGATGATGAGGTCTCAAATACTAACCCCCTTATTAATAAAAATTAACAAACGCTTATTAAATCTATTTTAGTTAAAATATGTTTTATCTCGTTCTATCAATGTCAAAAATTAAAGAGAGGAATAAGGACAAAACCTGTTATAACTTAAATGAGCGTTTGTTTATTTTTATGAATAAGGGGGTAAGTAAGTAATATTCAAATAGTGATGGCCATATACATGGTGAATTTTTAATCGTTTTGGACCCTTAAAGGGGTGACTCAGACCATCAATATGAACAACTTTTTCTATGGGTACAATGCTGGGAACTAAAAAAAAAATTCGTCATTTCCATACAAAAGAGTCCCGCCCCGCCCGGCCAGTTTGTATGGGAATGTCGAATTTTTTGTTGAGTTCCCAGCATTGTGCCCATAGGAAAAGTTGTTCATTTTGAAGGTCTGAGTCACCCCTTTAAGGGTCCAAAACGATAAAAATTTCACCGTGTATAAACTACTGCAACTAAGGCGTGGCGTGTAAAAATTACAATTATAATTAATTGAAGAGATTAGATTACATGTTGAAATCGACAGTAAACCGCTCTACACTGACAAGAGCTGATTCACTAAGTGGGTATATTTAATTGGGTATACCGTTATAGGCGTTTGTGTGTGTGCCTGTCAATACGCATGCAGAGAAACGCCCGGACAAGGCAAACCACTGCACTTGCCGTCTGTAAGGTAGCCATGATTTTATGAGGTTTGAAAAGTGTATTTTCGTATCAAGCCGATTTTTTTTTTATAGCCTGTTTCAGTGTCCCACTGCTGGGCAAAGGCCTCCCCTTTTTGTTTCCAATCATCCCTATCGCGGGCAATATCTACAAGCCGAAAATTATTTTGTGAAAATTTACAATAGAGTAGACTAGAAACCATTTATTGCGCATCAAGGAAAAAACAGAAATCATACACGAAAAATTTTGGTAAAAAATCATATCTTTAACTAATCAACTGCTAACTTTATTCTCATCCGAGCCTTTGAATCACAATTATCTACTGGGTTTAAATTTGCCCTTGACATTCTTTTCAATAGGCGACTTAGTTCATCAATATGAACAACCTTTCTTACGGAACCAATGCTGGGAGGTCTTTCGAAGATTCTAAGAAGGTTTTTTTTTTACATTTATACAATTTGTCCAGCCGGCTGAGTATTTTTGTTTTTAGTTTTTTTTTTTGTTTACCCGTTAAATTTAGTGTTTACCTTTATAGACACTTGCTCGGACCAGTTCTGTTTTAACATGAATTAAATTTTTGATCCAATGCTACAGAATATTGGTAAAGTACCACCAAAAGTATATATTGGTAGTTAGTATTACATGATAATTTAACTGATATTTTTTTTATTGCATTTAAAACAACTTTGCTTCCTTTTTGAAATATAGAATTTAAATTAAATCACATAATACGGTTTTATCACGATTATCACATTATTTTAACATATAACGACGTTTATGTCAAGAAAACTACAATTTTCTTGTCATAAACGCGATAAAACCTTATTACTTACATACATACATAGTATCACGTCTATTTCCCTTATGGGGTAGATAGAGCCTAGGTCTTTTAGACCTTATGGCCACATTTAGCATGTTGGAGGGCGTGTAGATGGAAAACGGAATCAAATAGTGATGGGTTGCTAGCCGTATCGCCTATTGAAATAATTCCGCAGATTTAAGCCCTATCCCTCGATCGGCGGGAAGAGAAGCAGCTGGCAGATTCTACGTTTTTTCTTTTCTCCCAGATCAGCATGGGAGAAAACCTTATTAAGTGATTTCATTTAAATGAATGAGTAACAATCGTGAAAACATAAGAAAACGTATTTCCTTTCTGATCAAAGGTATTTTTTTTTTATTTTAGTTTAATTGCGTACTTACATAAAGTAATGGTTACCGTGCAGCAGTGTCGCGCAGGCGGCACAGGTTTAGTAGGTCGCTAATCAACCTGCCCTTATGTGTGTTTGCTAGACGGCAACCCGCAAATAGAACTGCCATAACTCGTATTAGAATACTAGCGTTTCTCCGCGACTTCGTCCGCATGTGCTCCTCGACTTTTGAGCGGTTCATCCTCAGTTATGATGCATTAAGTGTGCGTACTATGACGTAATTTTTTTCTAATATTTTCGAAAGTTTTTACCTGCTGTTTGTCTGACGTCGATGTCAAATACCTGGAACTTCACAACGTGTAACAAAGTGGGGGTAACAATACTTAAAGAGCATGATCGGCCTGATATTGAACAACTTTACCCAGGGGACCAACCAACAAATACGTAACAAGTGGATTATTTCAAAAAATAAAAAACTCGCCTGTCTTTTTGAAAGTTTACGTCCGCCATATATATTTTTTTGTAAAACGTCACTTAGCCTATGATACTCCGGGGAAGATTCGAATCTAATGAAACCTTGCACTTTCAAATCGGTCAAGCCGTTTAGGCTATGGAAGACCAAGGATGCCGAAGATCGTGTGAAGTGGAAAGCGGACCCCGGGTTCCGGAGCACCCCAGCTAAGAATGCAACCGGAAATACGCTCAGATGAGAGAGAGTTTAGGCTATAGGAGACGACAATGGAACAGACATACAAACATACAGATACACATACATACGCAGGTGTAATACACATTGTGTGAAAAATTTAAGTCTCTACCTATTACGGTTTATTAAATACCGCCATGTGACAGACTGACGGACGGATGCACTGCACATCTTCTTTTCGTGTCGATAGCTCAAGGAATTAGATTTTGTCTCTCCAGTATGTGGCGACTCTGACACCATTCTCGGATGCAGTGAACAGATCATCTTTGGTGCAGCTGGTGGGGCACAGAGGGCACGAAAGGAGGTGCAACATTGTCTGCCGGCCTATTTGCTAAGTCAGTGTACAACGTTTTGATAGTCACTTTAAAATACATTACGTTCTAAATATCTTAAATAAAAATAGCCAATCATACGAAAGCCGCAAAGTTATTTTGAAGTGACTACCAAAACGTTGTATTTACACTGAGTTAGCAAATAGGCTGGCAGGTCATCGTGACCACACTGGCACTGTACTTCCGGCTGTTGGATAAAGCCTCATTTAGCCAGGTTATGTCGGCATCGACCTACCCCAGTGCGGACGCCCATCGGCGGCTTAGTACTAGGGTTTCTTTTGGCCACTTTTGGGTACAAAACCTTTCAAAGGCGCGGAAGTTGATGAGGAATAACGATGTGTAATAAAATGTGTATGAAACGGAATAAAAGGAAATTAACGACTCTGACTTTGTAAATCAGGCGCATCGAATTTGAGAACATATTATAATACTAATAGTCAAATCAATGTTCTCGTAAAGTACCTATTAATTTCTGTGTATACATGAACTGAAGCTCAAGCAATGCATTCCATTACGAACGTGACTTAGCACGCGGTCATTTACTTAAAATAATCAGGTCAATAGGATCACTGCATAGTGAGGTGTGTTCCACTTTGTTACTTAACACTATCGCGGACACTGTACGTAATATTGTTATTTCTTTTGTGTCTGGTTCAGTGTCAGTGAACGAGTTAACTGACGTCAATTGGGTGATTATAGAAAATAGTAAATTAGGCTTTATTGTATGGAGGTACTTCCATACATACATACATACATATATATTATCACGTCTTTGTCCCTATCGGGGTAGACAGAGCCTACACGTACTTGACTAGACCGATAGTGAAAATAGTGATGGGTTGTTAGCCGCATCGCCGCCTGTACATGCTTGAAGTAAAGTATGAGTCGTCATTGCAACGAGAGCAGAAAAGTCTAACTTGAAACATTTTAGAGCACTAGGTGTAGACTGAAGCATGGGCTGAGTCACCCTTTCAGCCTTGAAGGAGCAAATCAGCCTAGGAACAACTTTTCCATGGCAGTTATGCTGGGCCCATGTTTTGTTCATAATTCGTAATAGGATTCTTCAATTTTGTCAAAGATTTATTCAGAAAAGGGCACTTTTTACGTCAATTCACATTTTAAATAATTATTCACTTATATTTCATTATCAATTTATTATTCAAAAGCTACAAACTACTAGCCACGAGCGTCTCGGTACCTATCACTACAGAGAATAAACGCTGAAAGAAACTCTACAACTCAACAGTATTGGTCGACTAGTCGCCTGAATTTGATATCATCATCATCGTCATCAGGTCCTTTTTAGTCTCCACTGCAGGAGCATGACCCTTTCTGTACTAGGGCTATACTTGGCCAGAGCAGCCAGAGGACGTGGCCTACACTCTCCTCGCTGGCCAGACGGCCTGGAGAGCTCTCACAGATGTTTATAAGCTTTGTTTAGCTTGTATTTCCTAAATCGCCTTTTACGACATCCACGGGAAGACTTGGAGTGGTCTTTTCTACTCTGCCAGATACCACACGGCTAGAATATTATATTTCCCTGTATTTTATTATTATTTTTTCTCTTTTCTTATCTTTCTGATTTAATTTCTATATAATTTTTATATACATAATTTAGTTATTATCAGATAAGATTCCATTCAAGGAACATAATGCACAAATTTAAATGATTACTACCAGTAATTCGAAATCCGAATTCTTTTTTATTTTACTAAATATTGGATTAGGCATTTGTCTCCCATCTCACCTGATGGTAATTCGAAGCCTTTGGCGTGGTGTGGAATAAACTTGCAGTGAGAATTCAAATAAGTACGTACCTACTTATAAAGCGTCATACAAAGTGCATTCCGGCCTACCTATTCACGGATACGGATGGATTCTTGCTGTTGTGACCACAATATGGCTGAAAATTTTAACGATGCTTACAAATAGGTTAGTATGTATTCTTTTTTAAACTTTAGCACGAAACTTTTTATTATTTGTTTCCGTTGACGTTCCAATGGAGTTACATCCATCGTGGTCGCAACGAGACAACAAATAATAAAAAGGTTCGTCTAAGTCCCGTTTATATACATGATTATAGGTTAGTATGGGGTACAAACACAGAGATCTAAAGAGAGCTTTACTGAAATTTACTTAGACACAAATATTATAAAGAAAAAGATTTGATGCGTTGCCTTGAATAAGCTCCATTTCACCATTTGAATCTTACATCCCTATTATACATAGGCTATAGAATTAAACCCATGCGAAGCCGGGGCGAGCCGCTATTCCTTCCTTATCATTATATGTATAGTATAAAACAAAGTCGCTTTCCGCTGTCTGTCCGTCCCTATGTATGCTTAGATCTTTAAAACTACGCCACGGATTTTGATGCGGTTTTTTAAATAGATAAAGCGATTCTAGAGGAAGGTTTATATGTATAATTTACTGGCCCATATTAAACGGCGCGGGACTAAGTCGGTATGACGATATTGATACAGCCAAATCCGTTCAGACATTTATAATTTACTAGCTTTCGCCCGCGGCTCCGGCCGCGTCAATGTCGATCCCTCAGGAATAGTTCTTTTTTCCGGGATAAAAGGAAGCCTATGTCCTTCTCCGTACTCCAGAGAACTTGTATGCAACATTTAATTATGATCGGTTCAGTAGTTACGTCGTGAAAGCGTAAAAAATAAACAAACAAACAAACTCACTTTCGCATTTATAATATTACTAGCTTTCGCCCGCGGCTCCGCCCGCGTCAATGCCGATCCCTCGGGAATAGTACTTTTTCCCAGGATAAAAGGTAGTCCTTCTCTGTACTCCAGAGAACTTGTATGCACAAACTCACTTTCGCATTTATACTTTATTGCACTTTATTGCATACGTGCTAAGCTAGGACCCGGGTCGCTAGTCCTTACTAATATTATAAATGCGAAAGTGAGTTTGTTTGTTTGTTACGCTTTCACGCCGTAACTACTGAACCGATCATCATGAAATTTTGCATACAAGTTCTCTGGAGTGTGGAGAAGGACATAGGCTACCTTTTATCCCGGGAAAAAGTAATGTTCCCGAGGGATCGACATTAACGCGGGCGGAGCCGCGGGCGAAAGCTAGTAATATTATAAATGCGAAAGTGAGTTTGTTTGTTACGCTTTCACGTCGTAACTACTGAACCGATCATCATGAAATTTTGCATACACATTATCTAGGGTACGGAGAAGGACATAGGGTACATTTTAGTACAAGTACTGTTCCCGAGGGATCGACATTGACGCGGGCGGAGTCGCGGTTGAAAGCTAGTCCTTACTTAATATTATAAATGCGAAAGTGAGTTTGTTTGTTACGCTTTCAAGTTGTAACTACTGAACCGATCATCATAAAATTTTGCATACACGACATAGGGTACATTTTATCCTGGGAAAAAGTACTGTTCCCGAGGGATCGACATTGACGCGGGCGGAGCCGCGAGCGAAAGCTAGTTCAATATAAAGATTAGCATCACTTTTTTGTACCAATGACAATATGTCACGGGAGCGATTAAGGCTTACGCGTTATAACGAAAAAGAAACAAACTAATATCTGCATCACATTTGCCGGTGATTGCAGGTCGGGTATCATCGGGTACGCGCGCCCGACCTCCTGAACTGCTACTTGCTTTTCTCCCATTCATCCGAGAGTATCCCAATACCTTTCATTCTAATATATAAATAAATATATACGGACATATCACACAGATTGAGCTAGCCCCAAAGTAAGTTCGAGACTTGTGTTATGGGATACTAACTCAACGATACTATATTTTATAACAAATACATATATAGATACACATCCAAGACCCAGGCCAATCTGAAAAAGATCATTTTCCATCTTGACCTGGCCGGGGATCGAACCCGGGCGCTCCGTGTCGCAGGCTGGCGTGTTAACCACTGCGCCACGGAGCTGTCAATTCTCTTCCCAAATCCAACCAATTTCCCGACAGTCCAGTAGTTTAAGCCTTATTAGCACCTACGTATGTTAAGCAACCCCAGGTGCGTACCCACTGGGATGGGTGACCGAAAGTGGCATAAAAATATCTCTAGCTTCTCCGTGCTTCGGGAACGTTAAACGTTTTTCAAGCTGGAGACACTGGTGTCAGATTTTTCAAGCTGCCTGAAGGCATCTGATTTATAAATCAGATGGATCAGGCAGCTTGAAATATCTGAGACCAGTGTCGGCCACTTACACACAAAAGAAACAAAAATACACAGATCTCATAACTTTTCAATCACTACATAGTATAAAAAAGTAGCTTCCCGCTGTCTGTCTGTCCCTATGTATGCTAAGATCTTTAAAACTACGTAACAAATTCTAATGCGTTTTTTAATAGATAAAGTGATTCAAGAGGAAGGTTTATATGTATAATTTACTGCCCTTTATTAGACGGCGCGGGACTAAGTCGATGGAACAAGCAACTTAAGGTAAATGTACCAGTAGTTGATTCTATAGTGGGAAAAATACACATTTTCTTTTATAACAATTAATTTATTTCAGTTAGAATTTTCAAAGTAAGTAAAAAATATTAATCAGTCTTTCATTTCTCTTACATTGAACTTAATTAAAGAAAATCAGTGTTGTTTATTTTAATATAGATTTTTTTCGAGAGGACTAAAATTGTACCAGTAATTGATGGGCAAATTTTCAATTGATTTTCAAGCCAGTGAACTAGTACTTGATAAGTACGCCCTTGCCAAAAAATACAATAAGCTAAAAAAAATAGCAATTGTAGATTATAATTTAACAAAACTTCTTAAAATTACGTAAAATCAACATCAACCGGTCAAGTGCGAGTCAGACTCGCGCACGAAGGGCAAAAAAATCATGTCTGTTGTATGGGAGCCCCCTTTAATATTTATTTTATTGTTTTTTAATTATTTATTTTTAAAGTGAATATTTATATATATATTCTGTGTATATTTTAAGCGTCTACCTGTTGCCGTTATCAATATCGAGCAAAAACAAGCAAAAATCAAGTTTGTTGTATAGAAGCCCCCTTAAATATTTATTTTATTCATTTTTTTTAGTATTTGTATAAACACTAAAAATATACGGCAACAGAAATACATCATCTGTGAAAATTAACTATCACGGTTCATGAGATACAGCCTGGTGACAGACGGACAGACAGACAGACATACATACAGATCCATAAAATAATAAGTACAGCTAAACATCTTGAAATTTCTAAATAGTCAGAAAAATATTAAAATTATTAGAAACATCGCTATTGAGATCATCTGTCTGTCCTACCATCAGAAGGCTTCCGTCCGCTGCATAGTTGCACATTCAGATTCGCTACTTGAATCAATCCATATTTTTTCATAAGTAAATTCTTTTTTCTTTCAGTTTCGTTGCGCGGCGTTTATCTTTTTTGTTTTTGTTAGCTTCTTCTTTTTCTTTCTTCAGCTTTTTTCTGTTTCTGTTCAAGTTGTGCAAGCTTATTTCTCTCTTTATTTTTATGGTACTCTTGCCACTTATTTGATGTGACTTCTGGGGGATTTTCTCAGGTTTCCTCTTCTTCTCCTTGTTTTTCTTTTCTTTCGCCCAAAATAAAGAATTTTAAATGGTGTGGTAACAATGTTTTATTAATTAAATAAGAACCAGCACAAAAAAAAGACAATTTTTCTTCTGTCCTAGTATTTGATATTTTATGTTCCAGTAATTGATACCCCCTATCAACGACTAGTTAGAAGTCACTTAGAAAAGCTATATTTGAAACTGAGATAGTTCAACCTTAAGCTTATTGTATTAGTATAAAAAA
The DNA here is from genome assembly GCA_947532085.1 of Elegia similella. Classification (NCBI taxonomy): domain Eukaryota; kingdom Metazoa; phylum Arthropoda; class Insecta; order Lepidoptera; family Pyralidae; genus Elegia; species Elegia similella. The sequence goes on from OX383930.1 coordinate 25,419,717, forward strand.
TCGATCGAATCGAGCAAATGAGAATTTACCTAGTAGATGATAGTTGTATCAAGTACTAGAAATCAGATGATTTTTGTCCTAGTATTTGATACCCTTGTATTTCATTTAATTATTATAAAACTGTTTTAAAAAGAAAACATATATATAGTACATACAATCCCAAATAGAATAAAATAAATACTTACCACTTTATGAGCTTCAATTTTGAGTAACACAGTTCGAAACAAGTAAGGTCCTTATCAAATTCGTCAACATAAACTTTGAGGGCCAACGCGTAATGACACTATTGTAAACAAAATGAAAATGTTAATGTTTAACAGCCAATCACAAAGAAAGTAATTCTAGGTTGTATTCAGAGATGTTGCTACTAGTTTAATTAATAAACGTTTCATTGATACCTGTGGAGGAATTCTTATTATAATGAGTTAACGTAAAATGTATCATCTTCTAGGGCAATATCAATGACTGGTACATTTACCTTATGTACATAAAACATGTATGCATAGTTATATAAAATAAATATGAGATAGGACAAGAAAGCTTTGCGCACTATACTTACTATCAAATGAATATTACCTCCTTGGTCACCTCCGTGGTCCAGTGGTTAAGGCTTTTGCCTGTTGACCCGGAGGGTCGTGGGTTCGATTCCTACCGGAAGCATACTTTGTTTAGTTGTTTCCAGTTTGGTTAGGACATTGCAGGCTTGAATATATATATATATATATATATATACGGACAAATCACACAGATTGAGCTAGCCCCAAGGTAAGTTCGAGACTTGTGATATGTGATACTAACTCAACGATACTATATTAAAAACAAATACATATATAGATATACATCTAAAACCCAGGTCAATTTGAAAAAGCCCATGATTGACAGCTCCGTGGCGCAGTGGTTAACACGCCAGCCTGCGACACGGAGTGCCCGGGTTCGATCCCCGGCCTGGCCAAGATGGAAAATGATCTTTTTCAGATTGGCCTGGGTCTTGGATGTTTATCTATATATGTATTTGTTATAAAATATAGTATCGTTGAGTTAGTATTCCATAACACAAGTCTCGAACTTACTTTGGGGCTAGCTCAATCTGTGTGATTTGTCCGTATATATTTATATTTATTTATTTATGATCCATATTGTCCTGACCGGGGATCGAACCCGGGACCTTCGGTGTGACAACCTGGCATGATGACTAGGCCACAGGGGTCGTTATGTTACATTTTTTAATGGTATAGACCGGCAAACGAGCAAGCGGGTCACCTGATAGTAAGTGATCACCGCTGCTCATGGACAACTGCAACACCAGGGTGTGACAGGTGCGTTGTCGGCCTTTTAAGGAGTTGGGGAAAGGAAATGGGGAGGGGAGGGGGAAGGATGGGCCTCAGGCTCTCTTACTCACCGAACAAAGCATAGAAGCGATAAAGCTTCTACTCAGACGTCGATTTTCTGTGAGAGTGTGGTACTTTCCCGGACGAGCCGGCCTTTTCATCTATCATCATCATTTCGAGTAGGTGTCACGGTCAATCGACCATGCACACCCTGGGTCAGAGTTCTTCGGAACCGCCTCTCGGCCTCTGACGTGATTACTTTAACGACTACCAGATGGCCGACTACCAGATGCTTTGGAAGGCACGTTAAGCCGGGACCACTGGCTTAACGTGCCTTCCAAAGCACGGAATCATCTTTATTATCAGACAATCAGGTGATTCAAGCCTGCAATGTCCTAACCAAACTGGAAACAACTAATCAAAGTATGCTTCCCGTGGGAATCGAACCCACGACTCCCGGGTCAACAGGCAAACTCCTTAACCACTGGACCACGGAGGCTGTTATTTTTTCATCCATTTCAATTTAAGCAATCCATTTTGTCGGTAGCGTGGCTCTACCACGACTAAGTACATACATTCACCCCAATAAAATTTTTTTGGTCGTGATATGGCTCTATAACATCACGTCAAAAAGAAAGGAAGTAGTAATCCAAAACTCTCGTAAGACCGTTACGAAAGAGTTCCATTTCATTCCCCGATTTCCCTTTCAGGAAAGTACAAATAAATTCTGATATTTGCAATTCTATAAGGCAATCACAATATTTATTAAAGGCGTATCATATCTATAACCCTAGTATTGGCGTTTCACAATAGGGCAAGGGTAATTCATTTGTTGTAAATGGTTTACAACAAAATGTGAGGCGAATAGTTCCGATATTGCTCGTTAACTGGTCATAGACTAAGTAAATAATGAGACAGATAATATAAAACATCTTAAAAAATATTGTTTGTAAAGTTAGTAAACGCGGCAAGTACTGTAAGTATCAATGCGAGACAACACGCACGAGAAAGATATTATTATGCAAAATATAATTCATTCATTTCGAGTAGGTGCCACGGTCAATCGACCATGTTCACTCTGGTGTCAGAGTTCTTCGGAACCGCCTCTCGGCCTCTGACGTGGTTCCTTTAATGACTACCAGATGGCAGCCGAGCCCAACGGCTTAACGTGCCTTCCAAAGCACGGGGTCATCTTTATTATCAGACAATCAGTCAGGCGATCCAGCCTGCAATGTCCTAACCAAACTAGAATTAACTAAACAAAGTATGCTTCCCGTGGGAATCGAACCCACGACCCCTAGGTCTACAGGCAAACGCCTTAACCACTGTACCACGGTCGCAGTTCTTTGCTTGTGGTAGCGTCTTTGTTTCCACAGTGCGATAGATAGGGCATCTATATACGTATACGTTTGAATTACGTCAGCGATGCCAAGAAGGACATGCAACAGAAATCAATTCACAGATAAAATGTTTTACGTAATTTGTCTGTGCTATCTCATCTATCAAATATGCATATATCAAGTACGTTTCCTTCATCAGATTAGAGCAGCCATAAAATCGGCAGTAAAGATAGTTTGACGAGAATGAATCATTTGGTTGTACTGTTTATCTTGCTCTGTGGCGGTTGACAAAGGTCAGGCAATGCGGTCACGACTTGAACTGTGGCCGATAGTCTCGCCTCATGGGAACAGGACCTACGGGCACCTACTATGGGTTCTTACACAAGGGGATGCTCTATACGGGGAAAATGTAGCAACCTTTCGCGGTTATTCAACCCAACACAAAATAAAGTATAGTATCTCATCATCATTATCAGCATCATCAGAACATTTTAGTCTCCACTGCAGGAGCAAGACCTTCTCTGTACTAACGGAGCCATACTTGGCCAGAGCAGACAGAGGATTTGTCCTACACTCTCCTCGCTGGCCAGACGGGTTGGAGAGGTCTCATTGATGTTTATGAGCTTTGTTTAGCTTGTATTTTCTAAGTCGCCTTTTACGTCGCCTCCATGGGAAGACTAGGAGTGGAGATTCTTTACAAATCCTATTCTAAACAAAGCTTATAAACATCTAAGAGACCTCTCTAACCCGTCTGGCCAGCGTGGAGAGTTAAGCCAAGTCCTCTGGCTGCTCTGGCCAAGTATGGCCCTAGTAGTACAGAAAGGGTCGTGCTCCTGTAGTAGAGACTAAAAAGGACCTGATGATGATGATTACTGACTTAGCTCAGTGCATTAGTTCTTTAAAGTAGGCGGGGCACATAGCGCGTAGAACCCCCCCCTTTGGCCGGCCAAAGGGGCAGAAAGGTTCTCGAAAGGCAACCACGTACCGGCAAGCGCAGCGTTGGACATCCACTGGTCCACTGGTGGTCAGATGACTTGACTAAGGTCGCAAGAAGACACTGGCTGCAGGCCGCTTTCAACCGGTCGTATTGGAAATTATTGGGGGAGGCCTAAGTCCAGCAGTGGACTTCTTGTGGCTGACATGATGATGATGATGATGATCAAATAAAATATTAACTTCCTACTTACGTGCTTACTGATGCTGGCTGGCGGCTGGAACATTGTGATTAACCTACACCAACATTATCATGTGAGCGTTTTTCTTGGTTGTATCCTCCCTCAGCAAGATATATCACAGCATTTATACTGTAATATGATATGAAAATTAAGTAAGTATACATATTTGCCCTAGCTGGGAATCATACCCAGTGGGGGCACTGGGTGTCGTGTCGAAGGCTGGCGTCCTAACTACTGCGTCATCGAGGACGTCTATTATGCATATAATTTTGATTGACCTATACCAAAAAAAGTTTTATCTGCTTCAGGTCTATTGGGCTTTTAAAACTAGAATTAAGAAAATCAATAGCTTATTTTTACTGGTCTCCGTGGTCCAGTAGTTAAGGCGTTTGCGTAGACCCGGGGGTCGTGGGTTCGATTCCCACGGGAAGCATACTTTATTTAGTTGTTTCCAGTTTGGTTAGGACATTGCAGGCTTGAATCACTTGATTGTCTAATAATATATGATTTCGTGCTTCGGAAGGCGTTAAGTCGTTGGTTTCGGCTGCCATCTGGTAGTCGTTAAAGGAACCACGTCAGAGGCCAATAGGCTGTTCCGAAGAACTCTGAAACCAAGGTGTGCATGGTCGATTAACCGTGAAATGATGATGATGACAAACAAAGACAATATCATACTAACGTATCTCAGTAATGTATAGACTGTCACCGTCATACAAAAAAATGGCCTATCTGCCACCAGAGGGCCTTCTCGCTATTTGATAACTACGGTCTACGGTGTAAGTTTTGATGATTACGTCAATATCCATTGCGAAATGATGATGATGGCTCCTGGACAAATGTTTTTACTCAATAAAAGAATTTTTAAAATTACAGACAATAACTAATAATATGACATTGGAACATATAATTGTAAATTTAATTGAGTTAGCAATTCTAATTTGACAATTTTAATTTAATTAATTTTCGACTATGTATTTCTATGTACTTAAATTTGCATGCTATTACAAGATAGCAAAATAGGCTGTTCTCTTTTTGTAAAGAACATTATTCAAAATTAAAAAAAAAAAATCAAAATTATTTGCACAAAACAGGGTATACCTGTTTTGTGCAAATAATTTTGATTTTTTTTTTAATTTTGAATAGCTTATTTTACATAAAACCTGCCACGGACAAATCTATTTTTTCAAATGATCTTAGCAATTGCAAATGGTAGGGGATGCTTCAGGCGCTGGTCGGAGCAAGGCGCGGCGCCTGCTGCCACTCAAAACAGTTTTCTACTAACGCGAATCATATTTAAATGCAAGGGTAACTTGAACTATCCAATCTATGGGTCTCTGGTGTGCCCAGATAGCCCAACTTCTTGCTTAGAACAAGGTCTTAACGTGGCAAACGAACAAGCAATGACAGAAGGAAAATACTCGTCGAAACATATTTAATCCTTATCCTTCCTTACTAATATTACAAATGCGAAAGTGAGTTTGTTTGTTTATTTGTTTGTTACGCTTTCACGCCGTAACTACTGAACCGATCATCATGTAATTTTGCATACAAGTTCTCTGGAGTACGGAGAAGGACATAAGCTACCTTTTATCCCGGGAAAAGTACTATTCCCGAGGGATCGACATTGACGCGGGCGGAGCCGCGGGCGTAAGCTAGTATGTATATATAGCCATTCTACGATTCGATAGAACGAGAAGGTTCGAACTGTAATTAATATCGCCGATGGAAAAGCTTTAGCAATATATTTTTTTTGTATAACACATAATGATTTACTCACGGATGTACTCGTTGCGACCGCGATGGATGTAACTCCTTTGAAACGTCAACGGAAACAAATTATAAAGAGGTTCGTGCTAAGTCCCGTTTATATACATAATTGTGTGCTTTTTTGTTATAATACAATACAAGAATTACCAGTTCAAAGAAATAGATGATTTATTTTAAACCGAAAAGTATTATAAAACACTATTTCAATATTATTTTTTTCACTCTCCTTATTACAAAATTTGCCAGGACAATGGTCAGATTATAAATTCTTTAGTTTATGAAGGAAAAACCGGCCAAGTGCGAGTCGGGCTCGCGCACGAAGGGTTCCGTACCAATATCTGTTAAAACGGCAAAAAAATCAAATCTGTTGTATGGGAGCTCCGTTTAAATATTTGTTTTATATTAATTATTTATTATAAAATGAATATATATAACTAAATATTCTGCGAATATTTAGAGCAAAAACGAGCAAATAATTCACATTTGTTGTATGGGAGCATCCATATTTATTTTATTCTGTTTTTTAGTATTTGTTGTTATAGCGGTAACAGAAATCACTGTTCATGAGATACAGCCTGGTGGGTGACAGATGGACGGACGGGCGGATAGACAGACAGACAGACAGACAGACGGACAGCGGACCCATATTAATATGGAGGGTCCCATTTTTACCATTTGGGTACGGAAACCTAAAAGTTACGATTAATCTAGCTATTACTTACCTCCATTTAAATAACATGGAGGCATTCAAAAATTGGCTCCAATAAGGGCCACAATCAACACAATTATTACACTGCGAGACATTTTTTTTTTGAAATTACTATGTAGCTAGCTCCAAGTGAGCTTTCGCTACTTCACCGGGCGTTTGAGGCGAGGGCAGAGTGCCCTCAACCTTTATAGACAACATCACCAGAGGGCCCCCAGGAGGGACGGACCTCGGCTTTGGGCGTTGCCTGTGTGCGCAAGGCTTGGAGAGACAGCAAACTCTCATATTGCCTGATGGGCCGCGTATGCGTGCATGCAAGCCTGAAGGGCCAATCTGAGAAACAATGGCAAAAGCCTTTAGAGAGCAGCAACTCTCATCTTTTGCCTTATGGGCCGAAAGCTACGTTGCCAGAAGGGCCTATACTGGATGCAAGTCACCCGGGACCGCCGGGCGGTCACCAGTAATCGGAGGTAATCCTACTCTACGCACTCTATTCCGGTGGCGAGTGCGACGGGGTCGGATAGTGAAACTGCGAGACAAAGTACGCAAGCCTTTACGGCTGACGCCAAAGAAACAACGATAGCGCGTTTTAAAATAGTACACCGCCATCTAGTGATGCTCCTAGAACTATGTATCTACACTAATATTATAAAGAGGAAAGATTTGAGTGTTTGCATCGAATAGGCTCTGAAACTACGGAACCGATTTGAAAAATTCTTTCACCATTACGATCCTACATTATCCCTGATAAAACGATAAACTATAAAATATTTTCAAAAATTAAGATATCCGTATGAAAACTTCGATAATGTAACCCAAGGTATGAAAAATAATACCAAGAAAAATCCTTCTATCGCATACGCGGCGGAAACTATTGACAATAGAGCAAAGTGATGTATGACAGTTTTATACAGGACATCAATCTACAAAAAAGTCCGCGATACCATATGTTTAACTATTACAGTTATGTCACAATAATTACTTTTTCATGTAAAAAATATGCAATAGCAACGCCGGTACAAACTAGGCCGAATTATTCGGACCTTGGTATGAATCCTTATCAAAATAAATCATTTTGTATTAACTGAATATATCAGTATCTATAAAATACTTTTTGATTATTCAAATCGGACATGTCATTCTAAAGTTATAATGAGTGTAATAATTATAAAAATTGAAATTTTAGAAACTCAAACAGATTATTTTGATTGTTTGTTTTGTCAAAAGCAGACGTGATCAAGTGTTCTTAGCATGGACCTGAATCTACCAGCCGAGCTACCGTGCTGGATCGTGCACCCGGGGCAAAAATAATTAAGGGCGATACACTTTAAAAGCCATAGGTATACCAACGCTTAAATCATAAATAGAATGACATTTTCGATTAACTCCTTAAAAAAAACCGGCCAAGTGCGAGTCGGAATCGCGCACGAAGGGTTCCGTACCGTTATCTATAAAAACTGCAAAAAAATCATGTCTATTGTATGGGAGCCCCTTTAAATTCGTATTTTATTCTATTTTTTACTATTTGTTGTTATAGCGGAAACAAAAATACATCATCTGTGGAAATTTCAACTGTCTAACTGTCACGGTTCATGAGATACAGCCTGGTGACAGACGGACAGACAGACAGATAGACAGACGGACAGCGGAGCGAAATTAATAGGGTCCCGTTTTTACCCTTTGGGTACGGAACCCTAAAAATTGTTATCGGAATTATTTAACTGTGTTTACACTTTGACGGACATTAAACGAGACACAATAGAAGTTTTATTGTTATAACGGCTATAGCCGTGCAGTGTCCGGTACATAGTTAATAATAAATAGTAATTAAGTTTTTTATTCCCAAACTAAGAATCAAATTTACATTATGTTGTTAGTAGTTAGTATTATTTATTTCTAGGTTAGTAAGTCTGTTAAATATTTAGGTAACTATGCTTCTAGTTCGGATCCCATCCCGGTAAAAGCCTCCTCGAACTCCTTCCAATCCTCTGTTTTTTGCTTTCTGTATCCAGTTCTTTCCAGCTATTTTTACAATATCGTCCCTCCATCGCTTTCTTGGTCTTCCTCTGTTCCTTTTTCCAGGGGGGCCTGTCCATTGTGTTGTTTTGAGCACAATGGACCATCCATCCATCCATGATGGATCCATCTTGAGTCAGTGTACCGAGCCACATGACCCGCCCATTGCCACTTTGTTTTCAGAGCAAACTCAAGAGCATCTGTTAGTTTTGTTTTGTGTCGAATGTCTTTGTTCTTTACTTCTTGTATCTTTCTTAGCCCCAAGATGCTCCTTACCATTGCATGTTGTGTTGAGAGAAGCCTGTTTTTTACCTTGGTAGTATATACCCACGTTTGACTTGCATAAGTGAGGCAGGGTAGTATGCATGTTTCCATTACGGTTATTTTCAAATCTATGTTGTAGGTCCCCTTAAATATTTCTTTATTTGACCAGTACCTTTTCCAGGAATTACTGATTCTTCTTTCTACCTCTTCTTCATTTCGGTCAGGCTTAAATGATATTTTCTTCCCAAGGTAAATGTAGTCCTTCACATAATCTAATGTAGTGTCCTCTATCTGTATACATAGTTAAGGTACTCTTTTACTCACATTAATAATGAAATTAAAAAAGAGCGTTGCCGGCCTTTTAAGAAGACATAGACACGTTTTTTTAAAGGTTTCAATGTAAAATTAAAACGCACGGTGGTTGACTGCCACTTATCCAGGTGATGAAATTTTAATAGGCTTGTTTCGTAAAAAAATTCATTGTAAATAATTAGTCCGTCTTATAGATTATCAAAAAATATTAGATACGTATTTTTTATTTTTTCGATTAAACAAAAGATGATAAAGATAAAGCGCTTCAAAGTTCAGGAGTGGGGGCTCATGATGCAACAGGCCGGTAAAAAGTGTACCGGATAGTGACGTCACGCGAAAATTTAACGAGCTATATCTTTATCATTTTTGTTTGATTGAAAAAAGAAAAAATACGTATCTAATATTTTTTGATAATTTATAAGATGGACTTATTGTATTTTTTTAGGAAACACGCCTATTTATTTATATTTTTTTTGTTTCGCCTTCGGCTTCGCGCCCAAATGAGGTCTCGCGCATAATGTTGATGAGCTTTGTTTAGGCTATCTACGATTTTCAAAAAGGGCCACAAGGGTTTCCGGGAAAGCATCTTGGGCAGGCGACAATTTGCAAAAAAACCAGAAGATCTCCCAAAACGTGTCTTGCCCACGCATAATTTAATTATTGCGCCCCCGCTGCGTAAGTTTGAGTAAGTTTTCATCGCTTTTCGAGTTGGTAGATGTATTACGATGGTAATTTTTGGTAGTAGTGTTGTAAAAGACTTGAGTTCTTACAGTCTTAAATTCGAGACTTTAGTCTTCCAAGCCATGAGTCCTTTGAGTTTTTTCAGTTACTTTTAGTAGTTAGAGAGAAGTCTTAAGAGATTATGATTTCAATAATAGGGGGGCCTATATTTTAACTAAATGACATTTGAAAATAATAAGGATCTTATTTATGATTTAATAATTTACCACCTTGTGATGTGTCATGCCTCAAGTCTTTCTTTAAATAACTTAATATTCAAAAGGATTTGAGCTAGGATTCAAACTCGAGTCTTAAAAAAGAACTCCAGTCTTCAAAGAACTCAAGTCCCATTATTATAAGACTTGAGGACTCGAGTCTTTTACAACACTAGCTGGTAGGGGTAGCAGGCACGGCGCCGCCGCTGCCAGTCACACTAAGGCTGGTTTTATAATGACGCGTTCGCTAGCGCGGTTGGTAATCGTCGCGGGCCACGAGCTATGTGTGTCAAGGGATCGTTACATAGTAAAATAAACAGCGCGGATGGCGCGTGCTACGGTGTTTCGGGCGCGCTTACCATCCGCGCGGGCGGTAAGCGTGACTGTAAAACCAGCCTAATGCACCGATTGCACTGAGTTACGAGTATGACAGCCGCCGACATTGTTTTGGCGGGAACAGCGAAAGTTGCCATTGTTTCTGACGACCTGATAACTGATCGTTTTCCTGGAGAAATTACTATGTAAGGCTCAATATTGACAATTCGTCTATGAAAGTAGCAATACGGCATTTGATTGATGTTGAGATTATATATACATATTATCACGTCTTTTTCCCTTGCGGGGTAGACTGAGCCCGGATCTTTATGACCTAAAAGTCACGGAGGAAACGGAATATAGTGATGGGTTTCTAGCCGGATCGCGTTTTAATATGATTTCTCAGATTTTCACCCATTTTCTCGATCAGTTTTTACGTCTGCGCGGGAAGATGCAGCTGACATGTTTTACGATTTTTCTTTTCTCCCAGACCAGCATGGAAGAGGACTACAACACGTTTCAAATGTTTTTGATATTTAGCTAAAATTTCTGTAATGAACACTTTTAATTTGATATCAGTGGGACAACTAAGACGATTTTTAAAAGTATAAAAATTTTACCATAAGTAATCGACTAAATTTATAGCAACTTTTATTATAATGCCATTAGAATTTTTTTTTTCATTTGTAGGATGGCAAACGAGCAAGCGGGTCACCTGATGGTAAGTGACCACCGCCGCCCATGAACAACTGCAACACCAGGGTGTGACAGGTGCGTTGTCGGCCTTCCAAGGAGTTGGGGGAAGGAAATGAGGAGGGGAGGAGGAAGGATGGGCCTCCGGCTCTCTCACTCACCGATCGAAGTATAGAAGTGGTAAAGCTTCTACTCAGACGTCGATTTTCTGTGAGAGTGTGGTACTTCCCCGGACGAGCGGGCCCATTCATGCTACTAGCAATTCATTTTGCCGGTAGCATGGCTCTACCACGACTAAATCTAATGATTTAAGTAATAAATACGTGTATTAAAGCACTTAATAGGGTTTTGACTGACACCTAGCGTAAGTGCGTCTTCTAATCGCAAGGTTTAACTCCTGGACATGATCCTTTAACTTTGTGGCACACTTTGACTTACACTTTTGATATTTTTATCAATCAACTCGCTTGATATGATTACTAACTCGATTTTGTTGTACAGCTGAATTAAAATCTTTTTAAATTGACTTTTTCGCTACTTTACTGTGCGGATGAGGCGAGGGCAAAGTACCCTTTAACCTGTATAGGCAGCATCATCAAAGGGACGGACTTTGGGCATTGCTTGGGAACGCAAGGCTTGGAGAGGCAGCAAACAGCATATTGCCTGATGGGCCGCGTTTGCATGTGATAGATTATAATATTTACTGATCATTTCGATCAGTAACCTTTTGAATCTGGTATCACTTCCGGTTTACCTAATCTATTCTATTTATGAATATCATCTAATATTTCTTGTAAACATAATTAATACTTACCTTAAAACATTTGTGGCAATACTTTTAACTTATTGTAATTGATTAATTAAATGTTGGTTACTGAATCGATTTACGATGACGACGACAACACCCAAGATGGCGGGTGAAGCAGCTTATATAAGCAGTGATTCGCAATTGTAAGTCAGTCTTGATGGTGCAGTGTCTGAGAACAGTTGAGTTAAGTATTTTATTTGTCTTTGTTTTAATTCATTTCGATAATAGAATATTTTGATATTTCTCTTACTATGTTGTAGTAATAACTGTGGTCTTAGATGGTATTTATTGGATGTGTAATGGTGACTAATTTGTGTGTACATAATAACTTTTGTAATAATTTCTTGTGTATTCAAAGGTAATAATTAAAATGTGATTGTACAAATAAAAGCCCTTACGGCGAGTAGGCAACCGACACTGTTTAACAGGTTTCTTGGGAGTTTCTTCCTGGACAGTGGTTGTTTTGAAACTCTGGTAAATTTAGCTTTGATTTAAAAGAAATAATAAGAGAAGTTTTGAATAGAGAAATATAAAATAAATGATATTCCTATTCTTTCATTGGTTTCATTTCTAACACCAGAAGTGGGATACCCGATTCCGTGTACAATTATTAATATATTTTTTTTGTTTTTCATGTGAATCGTGATGAACACCGTCCAGCCCTGCTCTGCTCACGAGAAGATCGTAGCCGCTGACTAGTATAAAAGAACAAGACTACGAACAGCAGCTCTTCAAGGATTCGAAAGTGATGCAGCTTCTTCGTAGATTGGAAAAGGCAGATTTAAACTAGTACGTACTTGTACTACAAGAAAAGCAGGTAAGGCCTTTCGAGGCTATTCCGTTACTTTAAGAAGTGAAGGAACCTAGAAGTAACAAATTTTGTTTTGCCACATCAAATTATAACGCTAAGTCTTCCGTAATACTTGAGTTACACTTAATTTGAGTACTAGATATTTTCAAATAAGGCAAACAGTTTTTGCTGTTATAAACATCGAACATCATAAGAATCAATTAATAAGTTCTTCATATTAGAGCAAAAAAAAAAAAAAAAACTGAAGGTAGTATTAGTTAATTTCAAGAAATTGAAGAATTTTTTTTATAAGCACTACGTTGCTTATTTGATGAGTTTTAGAATATTATTCTATTTTGACATATAAGATTAGAATTGGAAATTTTTTTTTCATACAATAGTATTGTGATAACTACCACTTAGGTGGGTTATTGTTTTGGCAGTGGTTTTGGCAAAAAGTATAGAAATTACGTAGTGATGTTTTCAATATGAATCTGAAGCCTTATCTCGGAAGCCATATGAACTGCAGCCCAAATTTATAACTTGGATGTTTTGGTATTTTTTGGGACTTACAAGTACCTAATTCTTTGTTCTATCGTTTGTTTTATAAAGTATTTTGAAATATTATTATAACTTACATACATTATTAAATTAGTTTTTACCGTTTTATATTATGTGTGAGTTATATACTTTGAATATACTGGTCAAAAACCAGTACTTGTAAATTTATCGCGGGTCAGATTGGTTTTAAATTATATTTGCAAGATACAGCTGTGTTCCGATTTAAAACAAAAATGCAGTGCGTCGTATTTCATCTTTAGAATCGTAGATAGGGAATATATTTTTCATTTTTCAATGATTATTATCTCAGCATATGTCATGCTAAATGTGGCTATAAAGTCTTATGGACTTAGGCTCTGTCTATCCCACAAGGGAAACAGATTTATTTAGTTAAACAAACTTTACAGAATTTTATCTGCTATAGTGTAAAAATCTTTTATTTAATTTGAATGTCCAACGTTATAGTTTTACGAGTATGTAAGTAATATTAATTGAATTAAATGTAGGTAGATAGTATTTGAGCCAGCTACTTGCCGGGGTAAAGAACTAAAAAAGGTCAGGTATTTAGTGAAGTTAGGTGTTAACAATTGTGAGCAAATATTCCGGTATCACACGGAGTGGTTTTGTTAAAATGGCCCGTAGCTTATCACATATGAAATGAATGTGTTTAGTCCATTTTAATCTTCCGTCAATTATTAAGCTAAGATATTTGTTGTTGTACTAATTCTACCGTGGTACAGAATACTTATTTTGTTATCTTCATCAGATTTTAATATAATTTTGGAGATACATTGGAGTACAGTGTACAGCTGTTTACATTAAAACTAGTTTATCAACTCTTATAAATTATTTTAAATCTGAATTGAGTAATATTTGGTATAAAATATAAAAAAAAAGCCTTTTGCGGATCAAATTATGATTATACTGCGTTTTGATGAAGTTGTTTTGTATATCATATTGAAATCTTGTATTTTATAACTAAATATAAATTGACCAGGCCGGCCCGGGATATTGTGGAACATTTAAGAGTAACTATTACTTAATAAAGCTAATGTGGAGGACGTGTGGAGATTTTTTATGGTATTCTTAAAGGGTTTATTTATAAGAACTGTGGAGATAATGATATTTAAATAAGGAACAAATAAATTTGCAATATTTGATATATTTGATTACCAATGTAAAAGTTCTGTTGATATTGACACATTATTGTTATATGATGTGAAGGTCTTTTCTAGAGGGTTAAGCAACTTGTAATAATAATAAGAGTAACCATTGTTTGAGCTGACGGTTACAATATGGTGTGAATATTAAGAATATTGAGACTTATGACAAGTATGATATAAATTGGTACATGTTGAAGTATGGTCCTTTAATGACTGTTAGTGGTGTACATTGGTGGTTACTTGACAAAAAAAAAAATCGTAAAAGATGGTACCGATTTATTGCATCTCTTTTGTTTACATAGTTTGTACATATGGTATAAGAAGTACATTAAGTTCAGACATATAATGTTAAATAATGCGATACCTAAGTTTAAAGAAGTTTCTTTCTGGTTCCTTGATGTAAAAGGTGAGACAGTAGCAAAGTGTATAACATGGTTAAGCTTTCTAGTCTGCTACTGTGAAAAGAAAGACAGAAGCATAGCTTAAAAATGATTGTGCTTACTGATCCCCTACTGTTAAAGGTGCGACGGTAGCTAAGAGTATAAGATGGTTTTGCTTACTAGTCTGCTACTGTGAAAAGCAAGACAGTATCATAGATTAAAATATATGATTGTGCTTACTGATCCCCTACTGTTAAAGGTGAGGCAGTAATAAAGTTTATAGATGATTGTGTTTACTGATATCCTACTATGAGAGATGAGACTATAATAAAGTTTATAGATGATTGTGTTTACTGATATCCTACTATGAAAGATGAAACTGTAATATTGTAAAAGATGATTGTGTTAATGGTCTCCGACAGTCAAAGATGAGACAAAGCATAATGTGAAAGACGATTATGCTTACTGATTCCCTACTTGTAGCAGAGTGTATAATTTGTTATACTGATTCTTAAATGTGGAAGAAAAGATATTAATATTGTCATAGTATATGAGTACGAGATAATTGCGATCACCATATATTGAAAGCGAGAAAATAGTAAATTGACTTATAAATTTTATATAAAATTGAATATCAATTTAACTGATGTGTAATAATATGACAAAATATAAACTACTGGAATTATAATTGAACTGAACAGCTGAGATATGTTCGCCTAAAATAAGAAGCATTTTGTACTTCGGTAGCGAAGTACAGTTGGAATGACTGTGTTACATTATAATGATATAATGGTATCAGGTGATCATTATATTCCAAAGCATGTGATATTTTGTCAAATTAATGGATAAATTGATAATTGCATAATACTAAAATATTTTCGAGCCTTTAAAAGTGTAATAGAAAGATGTTGATGTAAGCGTAACTTAACCATACCGATTACCTACTCTAAAAAAAATGCATAATTGATTTGGTTAGATTGTTTAATTGTTAGAAACTTTGCTTTTATTAATGTGCCTTTCTAATCATATCTTTAAGCAACATCTAAAATAAGGCATTGATGTCATAGTGAAAACTGGTAGTCGTAAAAGGAACCACGTCAGAGGCCGAGAGGCGGTTGCGAAGAACTCTGACACCAGGGTGTGCATGGTCGATTGACCGTGACACCTACTCGAAATGATGATGATGATAGTGAAAACTAAATACCGGTTATATTTTTGTTTCGAAAATTATTACTGATGATTTGTTACGTAAGTTGGCCAAATGGAATTGAAATATTTTTATAAGATTGTCAGTCTGGCCGAGCGATGTCAAAATAATTGTTTTTTTTTTTGAAATAAAATGTACACAAAGTTGCAATCAATTGGTACAAGATTAACATAATGTATAGAAAGCAATTTGAATGTTTCTTTTTTTTTGTTAATGCTTCGGGGAACGAAGCATTGTCAGTATGGCCGTGATAGATTATAATATTTACTGATCATTTCGATCAGTAACCTTTTGAATCTGGTATCACTTCCGGTTTACCTAATCTATTCTATTTATGAATATCATCTAATATTTCTTGTAAACATAATTAATACTTACCTTAAAACATTTGTGGCAATACTTTTAACTTATTGTAATTGATTAATTAAATGTTGGTTACTGAATCGATTTACGATGACGACGACAACACCCAAGATGGCGGGTGAAGCAGCTTATATAAGCAGTGATTCGCAATTGTAAGTCAGTCTTGATGGTGCAGTGTCTGAGAACAGTTGAGTTAAGTATTTTATTTGTCTTTGTTTTAATTCATTTCGATAATAGAATATTTTGATATTTCTGTTACTATGTTGTAGTAATAACTGTGGTCTTAGATGGTATTTATTGGATGTGTAATGGTGACTAATTTGTGTGTACATAATAACTTTTGTAATAATTTCTTGTGTATTCAAAGGTAATAATTAAAATGTGATTGTACAAATAAAAGCCCTTACGGCGAGTAGGCAACCGACACTGTTTAACAGGTTTCTTGGGAGTTTCTTCCTGGACAGTGGTTGTTTTGAAACTCTGGTAAATTTAGCTTTGATTTAAAAGAAATAATAAGAGAAGTTTTGAATAGAGAAATATAAAATAAATGATATTCCTATTCTTTCATTGGTTTCATTTCTAACACATGCATAACCTGAATGATCGATCTGAGAATCAATGGCAAAAGCCTTTGGACAGCAGCAATTCCCATCTTTTGCGTGATGGGCTGAAAACTACATTACCACAAAGGTTTATCCAGGGTGCAAGTCAACCAGGGTCACCAGTAATTGGAGCTAATCCTATTCTACGCACTTTTAAAGAGTACCTCAACGTCCTTGGTGCTGTTCTGAAGGCACATACTTCATCATCATCATCAGGTCGTTTTAGTCTCCACTGCAGGAGCATGACCCTTTTGTACTACCGGAGCCATAATTGGCCAGAGCAGACAGAGGATTTGGCTTACACTCTCCTCGCTGGCCAGACGGGTTGGAAAGGCACATAATTATAATTCTTCTATTATTTTTGTTTACACTTGAAACTCAATACAACCTAAACGCGACGACGCGAAGTAATTTTCAATTTATTCCTGTTTAGTACAGGGAGAAGTTAAATAGAACTTCGCGAATCGCTTCGCTAATTATTACGACACACAGCGACGCCATGCAGCCAGCTTGTGAAACACGTGCATGTATCGTACCAAACAATTATTCCATTCCCAGGCAATCGAGCGCGTGCTAATTGCTGAAAGCACTCTTTGATACACACTGTCGTGCGGGCTGGTAAACCATTTCATAAATTTGGGTATTATGAAATAATGGAACAAAAATACAAATATATATAAAAAAATAAACAAGTGTTTCAAATAAAGTGTACTTATTTGATAAAACATTTGCTAATTGCTGAAAGCGCTCTTGGAGTCTTGGACACATATAGTCGTTGCGACTGGCCAAATATTTGACTAATTTAAATTATCTTTAGCCCAAAATGTGGTGTACCTGTCTAGTATTTCAAAGCTACAACCACGGACTTCACCGGAAAATGGCCTATAAAGCATTGTGACTCAGACCTCGATGTGTGTTCAAATTTCGTATGAACATAAATTTGAAGGGTTGGCAATAGGCAGGCCGCAGGCCATAAAAACAATGCGTAATCATTTTACAACAGAACAAAATAACATGCTTTCAGGAACACGCTCGGGGAAGACGTAAGAATGTTTTCTTTACTTTGCCAACCGTGTGTCTCGCTTTGAAACTAATTGGCGCCAGGTTATCCGTCAAACGATAAGACACCTAGTTCCTTACTGTACAAATGAAGTAATTGGGAAATATTCAAGACATTTCTTCTAAATTCTCTCTTCATTGATTCATTATTAGAAGTTTGAAGCATTTAATATGTAAGAAGGGATAGAAATGCAAGTGAAAGGACATATTAGACAAATTACCTCATTTAACCCTATACTCGAATGTGTATAGGGTACGATTTTTCTTTAGAAAAAGAATGAGTTTTTAAATTAAAACAGCGGTAAAAGTAAACACTTATACAGTTCTATCGCGTTTATTACATTATAATTACAAACGTTTCGTAAATTTTACAGTTTTCATGTTCGCAGGTAAACTGAGATACAGTAAGATAGTCTAAAAATCGTATCAAAGATTTAATTTATATTAATTATTTTTCTAAAGAAAAATCTACGCAAATACTTACATAATGAGGTTTAAATTCATTCTTATTTTAATCCTTTTTTTTTTAAACTGTAATACCGATAATATTCTTATTTGAACCTCGAAATGGTTTGGTATTCAGTCAGTCTAAGGAAAAGTTAGCTTAGCAAATTACAATCAGTTTTCTTTGATACCGAGGTGTACCTAAAGTATAAAAGTTTATGGATGTTCCGACTCATAAAGTGGAGAACACTGATGTTACGAAAAAGTCAGTTGTGTTGTGCTTTCTTTCGGTGTTGTCCGTAGGTACGAATTTCAACAAAACTTTATTCTTTTCTTGGAATTTTCTCATTGTATCTTATGATAATAACAACAGAGGAACATAAATAAGTAAGTATATATGGACAAATCATACAGATTAAGCAAGCCCCAAAGTAAGTTCGAGACTTGTGTTATGGGATACTAAACTCAACGAATACTCTATTTTATAACAAACTCGCTTTCGCCTGCGGGTCCGCCCGCGTCAATGTCGATCCCTCGGGAACTTTTTTCCGGGATAAAATGTATACCCTATGTCCTTCTCCGTACCCCAGACAACGTGTATGCAAAATTTCATGATGATCGGTTCAGTAGTTATAACGTGAAAGCGTAACAATCAAACAAACTCACTTTCGCATTTATAATATTAGTTAGAAAGTTAGGATTAGGATACATATATTGATAAGCAACCAGAACCGAGACCAATCCGAAAATATCATTTTCCATCTTGACCTGACTGGAAATCGAACCTCCGGTGTGGCAGCCCCGCATAAAGACCACTAAGCCACTAAGCTCGTCTAAGTTGGTACAAGTAAAATAGATAATTGTCGCGGTAGAGCTACGCTGGCGGAAAAATTATTTTTGCTAGTAGCTTGAACGGGCCGGCTCATCCGGGGGAGTACCACATACTGAAAATCGACGTTTACGTTTGGTACTTCTAAGTAAGCTTTACCGCTTCTATGCTGCGTTGGGTAAGAGCGTCGGAGGCCCATCCTTCGCCCCTCCTTGAAAAGCCGGCAATGCTCATTTCACACCCTGGTGTTGCAGTTGTCCATGGGCAGGAGTGATCACTTACCATCAGGTGACTCGCTTGCTCGTTTGCCGTCCTATATCATAAAAATATAGTTTGATATCTTTTACATTTCATCTCTATCTAAACGTTGGAAACCATTAATATTTAAACTGGTTAGTAAAGTAATAAATTATCAAGTTAATATCTGTTTACTTGTTGCAAAATCATAACGCCGTATCGAGAGGTAAGAGTCTACTTCAGAGAAGTGTTATATGATTTTGATAGCCTTACCAATAAAATTATAAAATTATAGTCAGTTTTATACTTGCGTACGTTTATTGACAGCAGCTTTAGATCGAACATAGTCTTTGATATTTAGGATTAATACTGCTTGGCTTGGAGATCGTTGTCCGGGGTTTTATGTGACACCCGCATGCCCGTAAAAACAAAAGGAAAAGTCTGCAAGACGGTTGTGAGGCCAGTCCTTATGTATGGGTCGGAATACTGGACCATCAAAAATTCACACGAACAACTGCTTCATGAAATGAAACTGAAATGAAGATGCTGAGTTAGAGGTTCTTTTAAGGTTGCTTCCGTCACAGACAAACTTAAAGAGTCTAGACTGCGCTGGTATGGACATGTAATGAGGCGAGACGAAAACTATTCGACCCAGAAGGCATAAGGATTCCAGAAAAAAAGAGATATACAGGCAGGCCGGTAGCTACGTTGTGGTCCAACATAAATAGAGACGTGAAGAACCTGACCCTGAGAACCCAGGATAGAGCATCCTGGCGCCGTATTTCGAGGAGGCCCGACCACAGATGAACTGGGAAGAGGGCAGGAGAAAGAAGGTTTTTGATTTTGCTGTTAGGTTTTTATAATTTTAATATTTTTTTTATTTTAGTTAGGTTAGTTTATTTGATTATTCTAAGATTATTTTAAGACTTATTATTTAATGAATATATTCTTTATAAGTTAATATAGAGAATTCATACAGGACTTAAAAAAATATGAATTACAAATAAATCTTCCATGGGAATAAAAACATATTTGAGACCCCGTTTTCGGGCAACACTTCTTTGTTTTCGAATTGATAGTTGATGGATGACGACAAATAAAAAAACATTTAAATGTAATTTTTACGTTAAAAACAATTGTAAGGTTGGTATAATAAGCTTGAACGTTGATTTCCATTGAAAGTCCACTCGTTTCACTTTCAAAACCTAGCTCATTCCATATAAAATTAGCCATTTGACCTACAATTGTAATCTGAAATCAGTGACAAGTCTATTAACGCCGTCTCTACATCAGATAACGAGTCTTTGTTTAACTAACTATAGTCCTCGTTTGGACTTAGTACAACGTACAGCTAGTTCATTCACCCGAATAACTTTGTAAAGAAAAATCGGCTGTCTTTAAAGTCGGTCTAATGACGATAATTTTGCGTGATAACAGTGGAAGAGAGATAGATGCGTTACAAGCCGAACGCTTAGGCCGATCGTGCCTATCTATCGCTTGTTCCCCGCTCTCGCTTGCACACGGAACGAGACACAATTTCGTGCATGCAGCCAATGTTCATCGATTTGTAAGACACAACATAAGGATAGGCGTAGGATTTGAGGGCGCTGTTGTTTCTACATATTTTTGACGACTCTGTGATGTCCCCCATTTTTCCCTACTCCTCCCCCAACTCCTTGAAAGGTCGGTAATGCTCCTGTCACAATCTGGTGTTGCAGTTGTCCAAGGGCAGCGTTGATCGCTTACCATCAGGTGAGTCGCTTGCTCGTTTGCCGCCCTATAGCATAACAAAAAAAAACTCTAGCCGTAATAATGCCACGCTGTAACACCGGAAGTCCCGGGTTCGATCCCGGTCAGTTCAAGATAAAAAAATATTTTTTTCAGATATGTCTTCTTATGACCAAGAAGGAGATGGAGGGACGACCTCGATAAATTTCAAAATGGATGGCCAGAAGTAGCGAAGGATAGGGATGAGTGGAGAACCCAGGGGGAGGCCTTTGCCAGTGGGAAACAAAACCAACAGGCTAGGAAAAAAAAATGTCTTGGTGTTGGATGTTTATAAAATATAGTATCGTTGAGTTAGTATCCCACACAAAAGGCTTAACTTTGGGGCTAGCTCAATTTATGTGATTTGTCTTTATGTACTGATTTGAGAGAGCCGGAGGTCCATCCTTTCCCCATTTCCTCCCCCCATGTCCGTTTCCCATCTCCTTGAAAGGCTGACAATGCTTCTGTTACACCTTGGTGTTGCATGGGCATGGGCAGTGCTGGTCGCTTACCGTCAGGTGACTCGCTACTACTACTACTGTCAAAATTAAGTTTTGCCACATTCTCACAGAAAATCAACGTTTGAGTAGAAACTGTATGCTTCTAAGCTTCATTCGGTGAGTGAGAGAGCCGGAGGCCTATCCTCCCCTCCCCCATGTCCTCCCCCAACTCCTTGAAAGGCCGGCAACGCTGCTGTCACATCCTGGTGTTGCAGTTGTCCATGGGCAGCGGTGATCACTTACCATCGGGTGACTCACTTGCCCGTTTGCCGTGCTATATCGTAAAAAAAACACAAAAATAACGAAGGACATCGATTTCAAAGATTTCAGACGTAAGCATCAATAGCCGGACATACAACAGCCACTGTTACATGTGGAAATTGTTATTGTTGTGGTAGAGCCACGCTACCGGCAATATTAATTTTTGCTAGTAGCATGAAATGGCTCGTCCGGGGAAGTACCACACTCTCACAGAAAATCGACGTTTGAAAAGGGGCTTTACCGCTTCTATGCTTCGTTTGGTGAGTGAGAGAGCCGGAGGCCCATCCTTCCCCCATTTCCTACCCCATGTCCTTTCCCCAACTCCTTGGAAGGCCGGCAACGCTTCTGTTACACCCTGGTGTTGCAGTTGTCCATCGGCAGCGCTAGTCGCTTCGATCAGGTGACTCGGTTGCTCGTTCTTTTAACATAAAAAAAATGTAATAAATAAATAAGTTATGATTTAGATTTTGATACAACTGAATTTTTGTCCATGTTGTGAAGGAGACGTTTCACTTGCGATTAGCGCTCGCTCGGTCAAAAATAGAAATTGTGACAAGCATTGTAATTGATATGTATGGTAGGTATGCTCTTTGTTGCCTTTAGATACTCATAATATTCATCATCATCATCATTTCGAGTAGGTGTCACGGTCAATCGACCATGCACACCCTGGTGTCAGAGTTCTTCGGAACCGGCCTCTGACGTGGTTCCTTTAACGACTACCAGATGGCAGCCGGGACCAAGACCAAGACATAACGTGCCTTCGGAAGCACGGAATCATCTTTCTTATCAGACAATCAGGTGATTCAAGCCTGCAATGTCCTAACCAAACTGGAAACAACTAAACAAAGTATGCTTCCTGTAGGAATCGAACCCACGACCCTCCGGGTCAACAGGCTAAAGCCTTAACCACTGGACCACGGAGGTAACCAAGGAGGTAATATTCATTTGATAGTAAGTATAGTGCGCAAAGCTTTCTGAATACCCCTGTCTCGACAGGGCGGGCCCAACAATATATTACAAATCGGGCGCTAGCCGCAACAAATAGACCGACAGACTGTAACATTTATAATATTATATTAGTGTGGACAGAACACGTTTATTGTTACCGCTTTCCCCATGGCGACGGTGTAGCCCGAATAAACATTTCCACCTAATACGCAATGGCCGTCTGTCTGTAAATAAGTGCAGTGGCCACATAGCTATCGATATTTTGGTATTATTACCGGAAACGTCTGCTGTTCCAAAATATCGATATTAACTAATTAATCTATCGACTTCGTTCTGTTCCATAGTGTTTTTACCAGCTCATTATTTTCCCATGCATATCATTAAAGACTGTTAGGAACTGGTTAAAAAACCGGGAAATCTTCTCAGTAAGCGATGTGGGTAACAATATGTCATTATTTTTGATTACTGGTTTTACTTATACGCGTATCAAGCTAAAGTGGCTTCTATCTAGGTCTTATGGCAATAGGTTATCTATACATGATTATTAATGTACTTAGGTATGTATTTTTCTGGTCATTACAGTTAAGAGGTTTGAAATATTTTATATTTAGCGAGGGGTGCCTAGAGAAACGATCTATAGTGTAAATTTACCAACAATACTCGTATTCCCTTATAGGGAATACGGGGACCTAAAATAAATCCTATCAATATGTCGGTCTTTTTTCGAGTTCCCATTTTAAAACATTATTTCCAAAGAAAAAGTTGTTCATTTTGTTCTGACAAACTGTTCTGACTAATTCTGATCAGTCACACTTTCAAGGGAATATTGGTGGTAAATTTACACGCTGTACAGTATCGATTAATGATCAAGTTTATCAAAATATCCGGAAATATATCAAAAATATATTTTGAAGTACGAAATCACTGGCAGCACTAATACTAATAGCATAATTGAGTTATAATACGTTTTGTTACGTAAACAAAGTCTATAATATCTTTCAAAATATCTTTATAGAAGTTTCAGGTCACATGACTCTGGCTGGACTTTCCAATTCTTTCTTAAAGAAAATTTTATCAAAACTCTTCCATGCTAGTTTAGCAGAAAAGAAAAAACGTAGAATATACCAGTTGATTCTCTTCCCGCGCAGATCGGAAAAGTCGATAGAGAAAATGGACATAAATCTGAAAATCATGCCAATAAGTGATGCGGCTAGCAATCCATCACTATTTTGATTTCGTTTTCGACCTACATGCCTACCAAAATGCTTTTATAAATAACAGATTAGGGCCCTGTCTATCCTGTATGTATGTAGAAATGTTTAGTATAATAAACCATGGATATATCCCTTACTTATTGTCGACGATCTAAGGTCGTAAAGCAATGTTTGATGCAGGCAGCTCCCAACCGGTAATTTTCATAGTGGTTACATGTCAAATTCCGACATCTGAAATACCATAATCATCTCCAGGCTGCAAGATATCAGTCTAACTCTATATCTATACACCTATTGTATTTTATTATTGTACATCCAACCAGTAATAGAACTTATTCAACTAACCAATATTAACAACTATTTTTAAAAACTTAATTTTTGTTTTTAATAAAAGCGAATATATACTATAAAATTTAATAATGCGATGTTCCTTGTCATCAAATCAGCTTAATTATTACATTGTCTTGTCATCCGAATTACATAAAATATACAAAATTTCAGCTGAATAGGTTGCGGATAGTTCCTTAATTAAAGCTTCATAATTAATTTGTAAGATGTGACCCGGAAAATATATAAATATAAAAAATAAAAGATTGTAGTAAAAACCTCATTCATGGCAACAAGTTCAGTTCCACCTTCTTTCAACAGATGGCGCTAGCGGTACTTTACCGGCGATCACATCGGAATGCAGAAGTGTTATCGTTATATTACATATTGATAACATCCACTAAAGATTTTGGAGAGCACCTGGCCTTGATTTAAAATCCACTTGATTAACGTACCTAATAGACCAGAGCCTCAACTTTAGCCTAACTTTATGCTATACCTACATGAACTCGAAAACAATATACCTACTCCTTTTTTGGCAGTCGTGTAAAAAGTGTACCCAGTGTTACTGGGAATATAATATAAGAATTTTAATGATACCCGATAGAATAGAATGACCTAAATATACTCTCTTTTTAGGGTTTCGTAGTAAACAAGGTTTTGCCATGTCTGTCCGTCAGGTGATAAAACAACGTGTGGGGTGTTGTTGAATAGGTATTTTAAAAATACTATGAGCTTGTGAACAACATTTTTCGATTTACTATACCGTTTCTGAAATAGTTCAGGGTCCTGTCCGCCCCCCTCTCCCTGAACACGTGAAAAAATTCACAGGAAAACTAGCACCAATTTATAAATGTACTTGGAAAAAGGAACTACGGAACCTTACACTGCATGTGGCCCAACACGCTTTTGGCCGGTTTAAATTTTTTGTTTCTTTGAACTAATTAACGCAAACACATTATCACGTCTTTTTTCCTTACGGGGTAGACAGAGCTTAGGTTCAAGAGGCCAAAAAGCCTCGTTTAGCATATTGACGTTATTAATGTCAATCAATTTCACAATTAAACCAAAATCCGTGTAGTTAAGTAATAACCGAACAGACAGAAACAAATGGCTCATTTTATAATATTTATTGTTACAGATTATGGCAGTGCAGTAAATACCAGCCCGGCCCAGGTTAACAAGTAAATGTTAAGCGTGTGAACTGCTAGGGTTGAGGCGAGGATAGATCTTTAGACCTATTCGTGAGAGCATTAATATAATCACTTCCTTCTGGCTCATTTTTTAAATTACCTATTTACAAAAGGAGTAACATAGCTTTTTTTTTCAGAATTATAAATTATCCGCTGGTCGAGGTATCTGGTAACCAAAGGGCTGGAAATTTTTTCGCGCACCCTTCCAATGTGGCAATTTTGCCAGCCTTTTGGGCATCCTATTAATATTACTAGTATTTTATATTTATAGGTTACTTTTTTAAGTGTACATTTATAAGTTTTCATCATCATCATCAGGTCCTTTTTAGTCTCCACTACAGGAGCACGACCCTCTCTGTACTACTAGGGCCATACTTGGCCAGAGCAGTCAGAGGACTTGGCCTACACTCTCCACGCTGGCCAGACGGGTTGGAGAGGTGTCTTAGATGTTTATAAGCTTTGTTTAGCTTGTATTTCCTAAGTCGCCTTCTACGACATCTACGGGAAGACTTGGTCCTATTCTACTCTGCCGGATACCACACGGCTACATTTAAAATGTTTAATGAATAAAAATCAACAAGGTTTAGATAAACAAACATACAATCTCGCCTCTATCCCTTCGGGGTAGACAGAGCCCTGGTCTTTAAGACCTAAAAGCCACGTTAAGCGTGTTGGTGGACGTTAGGTGGAAAACAGAATCAAAATAGTGATGGGTTGCTTGCCGCATCATTTACACACTCAACAGTCTGATTTTCGCTCATTCCCTCGATCGGCTTTTACGATCTGCGCGGGAAGAGAAGCAGCTGGTACATTCTACGATTTTTCTTTTCTTCCAGGTCAGCATGGAAGAGTTAAAATTGGCCACTTTTGGCTGTAAACAAGTTGTGTTCTTAATTTATCAAATGCAAAATAGTGAAAATGAATACAAAAATACTGATCGTATCTGATTTGGGAGTAGAATAAGTACAATAATGGGTGGCGCTAGTTGGTTCATGTAAGCCTCTTAAGGGAGACCACGGAGACCAATGCGAAACATCTTATATGAGGACAATCCCAAAACTATTACCACATTATTTATTAGAAGAGTGGATACTATACCATCACATTGACATCGAAGCGACAAAAAGTCAAATGATTTTATGTATATATCCAAAAGCATACTCACAAAGAGTAGGCGTCAGGTAGCTAGCCGTAAAAAATGTCAAATCATTTACGTGTATAAAGCGCCTATTAAACCATACTGAATATTGGAACCGATAGGAAGGATGCCGCTATACGTTAGACACGATACGAGATATCTCTAATTGTATCGCATTTATTGCCCCCTTAATCATCACCTAAGTACCCTAAGTACAGCCGAGGATGACAAACGAACACGCTTGAATGACAGGGAGCTATTTCCGAAGTAAAGCAACGTGCCAATAACGTAATTGCATTCTACACTTAATGTTACGAACAGATCGAATTTTGACTACAGTTATATAGTATTGTTGGTCCACATATGAACCAATTGCAAACAAAGGAATCGCATGCTCCCATCTGGCCAATTTTATATCAGAGCATCTTCAGGATAAGACATTTTACGAATAGGTACGTAATTTTTGTGGGTCTAAAAGAACATGCATATATTTTTTGTGTGCTATGGAAATACTTCCCAAATATAGGCTCAGCAGGGAAAAATAACCTGAGCTCTTTACCCGGACACTGCATGGCTATGGTCGTTATAACTATAAAATTTCTATTGTGTCTCGTTTAGTGGCCGTCAAAGTGGTAATAGTCCAAAAACTCTCGTTTTTCATCCAGTGAGTCATAATTTTTGGGCGAGTTTATTAGAACGCCTTGATAAGATCACATAGATGTGACGTCAGTCATGTCGATGTTGTGTCGTCAAATCATGCAGGTTCCTATTTTGGGAACAGGCGAACGACCGTGCGAAATCTGCGCCAATTCACACCAGAGTATCTTCAGCTCCAGACATTTGACGAATAAAATAATATCTAATATAAAAATATAAATTTATACTGACGAATCACACAGATTGAACTAGCCCCAAAGTAAGTTCGAGATTTGTGTTACGGGATACTAACTCAACGATACTATATTTTATAACAAATACATATATAGATAAGCATCCAAGACCCAGGCCAATCTGAAAATGATCATTTTCCATCTTGACCTGACCGGGGATCGAACCCGGGCACCCCGTGTCGCAGGCTGGCGTGTTAACCACTGCGCCACAGAGTCACGGAAATAGCTCTCAAAATGATACAGGTACATATATCATTTTGAGAGCTATTTTGTAAACAGTTCAAATGTCCACTGAATCAGGGAAGCGAATCCAGCCCCAATCTAGCATACACATCAAAGTATCACTAAAATAAGACATGTTACGAAAGGGAAGGTGCCAAAATTTAAGGGGTCATTTTGCGAACAGGTCAAATGTCGACTGAATCAGAGAAGGGAAGGGACCGTGCGAAATCCGGCCCATTTCGTCATTTCTGTCGCTGGACTTAGATTACAAGTGAATGCAAATGGATATTGCGCCAAATTGGACTATTTTATTTATTTTATTGTGCTTTGTCTTTGTTTAAAGGCTTTCGACACTGTAAAGTGAGTTATTATTATGTGTTGTTTCAGTAGGTTATATGTTTGAACAAATGAGTGGAGCAGCAAAGTTAAAAAAATAGACCAAGTGCGAGTCGAGTTCGCGTGGAGAGGGTTCCGGACTATGAACGTCATTTTCTTCAATAATACCTCCAAAATTTAATCTTATATGTTTATTTTCGATATAGGTTTTCCTTTATCCTCTTATTATTTTTTGGAATTACAGGTTTCGGAAAGGACAATTTTCGCCTAATTTTCTTTAAAGTGTATTTACCTATTTGATAACAAGTGTATAGCTATTTTAAGGTATTTAATGGTTGCCGGAAGCAAAAATTAAGGTAATAGTTGCTTCCGGCAACTGGGACTACAGTTGGACCGCGGTCCCAGTTGCCAGATCCATTTTATAATTTTTTTTACTTTTGGCGTCTGGGGCTACTCCTAAGAACAGCATAGGAAGACAAAAAAATACATTATTAATAAAAGAACTCTATGATTCAAATATATCCTCTTTATTATATTTTTCGCATTGTATGGTTTGCATATTTTTTTTTAATTGCCTAATTTGCGATGATAACAATGAGCCCTAACGTAAGCAAATATTTACTTATGCAATTTTTTTGTTGTGTGCCTCATTTCGATTCTGAGCAAATCGGCTGTGAGAGTCGTACAGACAGATACACGAGTGATCGTTAATGGGTTCCGTTTTGTCACTTAGTTGTACTGAACTCTAAAAAAGGTACCTACAAAACAAATTTCGTCATGTGAAATCTGCCCTTCGTTTAGTATTAAGGATGAATAGTTATGATTGAAAAAACCATTTTATGGCTATGGTCTGTAATATAAACTGTAGTCAGTAAGATAATGATACACATACATAGTATCACGTCTTTTACCCTTGCGGGGTAGACAGAGCCCAGGCCTTTAAGGTAATAAATGATTATTAAATTATATGACTTTTTTATTATATATCATATACATATTTTTTTTATATACCTTATGTCATGTCCCAACTGCCCCACTTCTTGTACAAATAAAGATCTTAACGAAGCCAATGACAAGGCGGTCAGCGTGACCAAATATTGGTCAAAATACATTTGAAAATAGCCATCTCCGACTCGATAAGAAGATGAAGATTATATATCATCTTATTCATAATAAATAATACCTATTAATATTACCTACACTGATTATAACTAAGTATATACATATAAACAGGAAGTGTAAACAAAAAAATAAAAAACAAGGCACTAGAAAAATATATGTATAGATTATATTGATTTATTAACATGATTTTTAGTTCTTAAAAAAAGTTGTTTATGTTCTAGATACCTAACTTAACATACATCAAAGATACAAGATACATTAATATACAGGATGTTAGGCTAAACACCGTTGTCCTTCAATCATCAAATCAGTCCTTCAAAATGAATAACTTTTCGTACGAGACCAATGCTGGTAACTCAAAAACTTTTTCGACATTTTCATACAAAAGCGTTCGACCGGCTCGGCCCTTTGTATAAAAACGTAT
Organism: Elegia similella; assembly: GCA_947532085.1. Taxonomy (NCBI): domain Eukaryota; kingdom Metazoa; phylum Arthropoda; class Insecta; order Lepidoptera; family Pyralidae; genus Elegia; species Elegia similella. Next base: position 25,449,356 of record OX383930.1, read on the forward strand.
TTTTTTTAGTTTATATCTTTAAAATACTATAAAATTATTATCAATATTGTCTTATTTATAAACATAAATATATTCTACAACTAAGACGAATTTAGTGCACCTGTCCGTAATCCGTTTAAGTTTAAGAGCGTTCTAAAGAAGCTGATATTCACACTATCGAAGAGCACACGGATATGTGTTTAACCGTCAAAGAGAGGGTTCTCTTTGACGGTTAAACACATATCCGAAGATATTATTTACATAACGAGCAATTACTATGTATCGACATATCTAATCTCTAGCAATAGTCACTTAGCGGCGAGAAAAATGAAACAAAAATACCCACAGCTTCACACTCAAATAGCCACGAATCTGCATAAATAATCATAATTTATTCGTAGTTTTTGTCGTAAATTCTAACATAATGAGTTAAACGATTATTCCTTACCATGTACGTACTCTCGCATTCCTGCGTCCTATTAATAAAACAATCGATAGTAAAATCACGTTTCAAGTTCAGTGCTCCACATCATGCACGTTTTGAACTCTCCTGTGGGACCGGCCAGACGAACAAAAAGCCAATTTCATAAAACTATGCACCCGACTGCAGGCCCATAACAATAAATGAGCAAAGCGCCAGAACCTGATACCTCGTCCGGACGTACATTTAACAGGCCCTGCATCAAAGAAATCAATACGCACAGCATCCACTGTTGCGCGGTTTCTAAACCGAAAACGAAAACTCTTCGGATAATCTGTAGTGGATAACTCCTAAAAGTCGATGCGTACCGTTTCAGTCTCGTGGTAGAAGAATCTGCAAGTCGAGCACACACACAAACGGCGTCGTCGCGATGTGGAGGCTTCGACTGCACACCAGACAAAGTTTAGCATCGCGCACCAGTCCGCATTGAGCTGCCGATCGCGACGCGTGTGCTGCTCGGCGCCGCGACGCCTCTCCGTCGACATCGCGAAAAAAGTTTACACACGAAACTTTCTTAAAAGACTTTCCTTTCAACCCGAACATTGTTGAAGTGGAACTGTCTGCCCTTCCTTGGCCTTTGCGAAAAGTGACCTTTCCTAAAACCGGAATTGGGTATCCTCCGGAACGGGTTTAGGCTCGGACTCGCTGTGGCAGGACTTTCGTGAAGTGCTAACTTGATTTTCAGAGTGGAGTGTTCAGTGTGAGTGACTGGATAATTCATTGCCTTTATCGGTATAAGGAAGACTGGACTGGACTTTGTCAAGAACAGTTCTTAAGGTCAATACCGAGTTTCATTTGCTGTTAATAGTTCCAGTAAGTAATTTGATCATATCGATATATTTGCTCATTTCAATCCTAAAATCATGTAATATCAATAGAAGAAAATACGTATTAATGAACAAATTAATGCAATCGATGGTATAAAGTTTATGTAAGATAAACGTGCCGATATTATCTCTACTTAATATGCAAGCGAAGAAAATGCAAATATTCGTTACAGCTGCGGTTATTAAATGACACGGACGGCTGATCGAGGCAAACCTTGCCCTTGTCAATATAAAAAGCGAGCTAATAATTTCAATAAACGACTTAATTTAGTTTAGCAAAAATGTCGGTCAGCGAGTAAATAAAAGTTTATCTATTTAGATTAATCAGCGGAATGTGTTTTTATACGACAATTTAAACTAAGGTTGGAAGAAAAATTGCGAAAACTAATTGCGGAGGACACGGGAAAATCATTAAATTGATTCTTTCTTCATTTGCTAGATTGGAATTCTGGCGTTGTGAAAGATCTCCTAAATCATGAGTTTTTGCACAATTTGTTATTAGATTTTAATTGAATTAAACACAGGACGCTGAAAACATTGTAATTATAATTTTTCAATCAAACATTTTTGAACAAATTGTTCATTAAAGAATGTTTAAATAAAATAGTATTGACATCAAAATTGCATCGATCATTTGTATTTAACTTCACGCATTGCATAAAACGAAAGTGCCATGTGTACTGAAACCTATTTCCAAACGAACAGATGTGCAAAAACCAAACCAAAAAACGACTATTGAGCGCTTTGTGCGAGAAAAAACCATTGCGCCGCTAACTTTAGTATTTTTTACTTTGAGGCCAAAGCCAAATTCGCTCTCGACACCGAGCGTAAGTTATGTGGTTTTTTACGATTTTTATTTACAGAGAAATTATTCTCAACACTCGCGGAGCCCCAAATGCTTTGAACTTTGCTTCTCTGCCGGACCCCGGCGATCGTGTTTCGTTTTTTTGGCTTCGTCCTCATTCGCCATTCCAATATCAATATAAGATTGAGATCACTTATAATCTCATTTCATAACTGTAGTTTGTATTGTTCGAAATGAGGTAATGTTTTAACTTCACGGTCTGCAGTGTTGTTGAGTATTGAGTTGGTCAGACCTTTCAATTATCAATTTATTATAAGTCTCTATCTTAAAATAGCTTGATAGAGTCTTGCAAAACAGCACAGTATCAATAACCCGAAGAGCGTTGAAATATCAGACTTAATCGTCGCAGCTGATTGAATTTCTGATTTCAAATTTGACGAATATGTTATACATATTGCAGATTGTGAACATAATACGCGACCCGCGATATTAAAAGTAATGATCCATCAATAAATAAGTGAAGCAGAATTATCATAAGTACAAACTTGCACGATCATTTTCTTTAATTGTTTGATTTGTAGTTCAATATAATAGCGAATAATAGACTGTTAAAGAGACTAGAAACATATATCTATTGATCGATAGCTTCGTGATTTATCTGAATGTTAAAACAATAAGGCGATGAATTAATACAGTTATGTGAAACCTCGATTTGCAGTTAGCATGAAGTCTTCCTGTTTGAAAACACAATTTGCTTTCATATGTAAATTGCCTTTATGATGTCTTTGCACAAACATTTAAATAGGCGAGCAAACATGTGACCGAAGGCCGATTGGCTATGATGCATGACAGACTCGCATAAGTGATGTAGATGTTAAAACAAAGACGGCCAGAGACCTTCCAGTAGAACGACATTTATATGGATCACACGTTAAAAAAACAAGATACAATAGAATGCTGTACTGTGGAAAAACAGCAAAAACTGGAAGACATTACAATAGAAATGCTTTAATGTTGTCTATAACGTCCACCTGTGCAACTTGGATCTCGAATTCTTTCAGATTCTTAGTAGAAATGCGGAAGTGATATCGCTTTGAGAAGTTAGAGAAATTACGATGAAGTACAGAATAAAAAAAGTATGACCGCGATTGTAGAGAATTTAGGTTGAATCAGTAAAGTTTCTGATTAGATAGTAGGTAAACTACCTTCATATGATAAAGCTGGTATAAATCTAGTGTTCAAAAAAATAGGATAAATTAGTGGCATAAATATGAATTGAATTGCTAAATATATTATGGTTACCTAGTTCGGAACTAGCTTCTAAATTGAGTGATTAATTATTGTACTTACTTGGTATAATGTTCTCGTTATCTTAAGTTAGATATCTGCTGTTCTAGAATTCCTAGAATGCTGTACACCAGCCTGCAACTCCGAATACAATAGCCGTACAGACACACCAGTCAATTCAATGTAGATTAGATCAACTACTTAATTAAGTAGATAATATTGACTTTAAATTATAAAGGAAACATCTAGTTAAAATATAATTCAGGCAAGAGTGCACTCTTGCCTGAATTCTATTTTAACTAGATTTCCATCCCGGCTCTAGACGAAAATATGTGGAAATTTTTGAGAGAAGGAGAATAGTTCTGTGTATTTAACAACCTTTTATTTAGTTTCACCTGTCCCGATGTCTGTCTGAAATCAAATCTTGCAAGTTAAATTTGATACACTACCGGGTAAAAAAACCTAATAGAAAATATTTTTTCAAAGCGGTTCATACTGTGTTATAGGGTAACAGAAAAAAGATTTCGACGAATTGAGAACCCCTTTTTTAAGTCGGTTGAAAAACAACTATTTCAGTAAAGTTTATGACATTTATGGTAGTTACTATTAAACGCGCACAATAAATAAACGAATGATACTTATAAATTCAACGGTATACAACATTTTAAATTAATGTAATAGGAAGATTAGACACACTATTTAACGAGAATCATGATATAATGACAAATGAAATTTAACGAAGAAAACATTTTAAAAGCACAATAGTTACAAATATTCTCATGGAGAAAGATCTATATTATTATGTAACAGAACATAACTCTCTCCGGTCATTACTGCACATATCACACCTAACATTTGCAGTGGAAGTTCTATACAGTTAATTTGGTCACGTCACTGTGATAATGATATTACGAGTTTGAAAATTATGCATCACACAACGGTACTCTATCCCAAATTGCGGGGTCAAACTTTACATATACAATAACTAAAGTATCAATAACATATTCGTTTCTACTCATAAATGCTAATATGAAAGCAGTTATAAGTCATGCGTAAACATTTGCTTTATTTTTAGCGCGTACATTAGATTTCACGTGATTATCTGACTTCCTATCAGGTATTTTAATGTCAATTTGACAAGATTATCATTTGTAATGCAATGATCTAACAGGCTAATGTCACAAATGTCAAGATCTATCGATAATTTTAAACACTATCTCTAGATGTGAAATATCACAGATTGTGTTGTTTTGGAAACAAAAGTTGTTCCTACATGTAGTTATATCATTGCGTATACACTACGTGTATGTTAACAGTTATAATTGAAGAGGTCACGGACATGGGAACGTAAAACAATGAATACTTCAAGATTGGTTAAAGCAGTCTTTTTTTCAATTAGTTTGTTTCGATACTGGCCTTTGACACTTGCAAAACATATCTAACTTCAGCTTTGACAGGCGCTTAAGCTTAGCACTTATGTCAACTTTATTACTACTACATCGTCAATGAGATCATGCCTCTTCAAATTGTTCATTACACCTTGACACATAGGTGTCAACCTTCAGATTGTATAGCATTTTTATTTATCATACTACCTTGACTACATCATCATGATGCCATTGCTTATTAAAACCATTCGTAGCATATCTAACGATATATGCACAAGAAATTGCTATAATTATCGCAACTAAATCAGCTTCTAGGTCTTAGAGCTAGCTTTTATTATTTGCAAGCCATAAGGTTTAAATCTATCATGCAAAATTAGGTAAGTATATAGCACTCTTCTCACATTATGTCAAATATTTTATCATTTAAGTTGAAATAAATATTCATTTATAAGTTTTATCATGAATTTTCCATCCCTGGTCGTAATCTAATGTATCTTCCGGAAATATGATATCTTAACGTAAAAACGTCACACGTTGTAATACAGATGCAAATGTGTCTCCAGTGCATGGTTAGATCATCTACACGTATATTATAAAGAGGAAAGATTTTATTATGATTAACGACCCACCGCGGTTTCGCACGAGTGCAATAATTTATACATATAAACCTTACTCTTCAATCATTCTATTAAAAAAAATCGCATTAAAATCCGTTGCGTAGTTTTAAAGATCTAAGCATACAAATGGACAAACTGCGGGAAGCGACTTTGTTTAGTACTATGTAGAGATAGTGATTTTTACTACGGAACTTACAGCGATTGAAAGTCCCGTAGTGAAATAATAGTGAACGTGACCGCGAAAATTTAAATCAAAGATTTTATTGTTTGTTTGTTTGCACTGAATAGATTCTGAAACTATTGGATAGATTTGAAAAAATCTTTCACCATTGGAATCCTACATCAATAAATTAAACATACATGGAATCCTACACGCCAGCCTGCGACACGAGTGCCCCTGGTTCGATCCCCGGTCAGCTCAAGATGGAAAATGATATTTTTCAGATTGGCCTGGGTCTTGGATGTATATATAGGTATATATGTGTATTTGTTATAAAATATAGTATAGTTGAGTTAGTATCACATAACATAAGTCTCGAACTTACTTTGGGGCTAGCTCAATCTGTGTCATTTGTCTGTATATATTTCTCTCTTTATTATTTATTTACATCATCCCTGATGAACATACGCTATTTATCTACCTACATCTATGCAAAGCCAGAGCGAGCCGCTAGTAACTTAGGCATAGGATAGACACACTGGGATTTGGAACTACCTTAATGATTTTGACGAATGTTATAACTTTGTGAGCCTGCGTACTATTTTTGAGAATAACGTTTAATTGTAAACCAATCGTTAATAATCTTTATAGTACATTAAGTTGGTATTCAGCTAGTGTGGCCTTCGTTACTTCTCTTGTGGCTCCATTTTGAATAGCTAGCAAATATTGACCGACAGACAACATCTGTTTACAGACTATCGATGAACGTACTATTATATTTTAAAAATTATGTCGAGGTCTCCATTGTGCAATATGATTGATGGAGGCGACGTTGGATCAAGCTCTCTCATAATTGGAGAAAGTGTAAATTTGCTGAATCTTACACTTTTCTTGTCGTTATTCGGATCTTTTGAATGAATAGCATGTTGTTCTATTGTAATGGATAAGCAAATATCGAAAATACAAATATTAAACCTACAAAGTTAAAAACATTTCATTGATTCATACTTAGAGCAATAAGTGCCTTAAGAAAATTGACAGACTTCATGTACCTTATTACTTTTACTTACTTTTACCTTATTATTTTTGATTATCTAGTAATTTACTTGAGATTGAGAGATATTGTAAAAGACTCATGTATGCTTACAAACAGGCAGTTACTATTGTATAACTAATTAAGATCTCTTGAAAGTTAGATTAGTATGTAAACTTTAGTTATTAGGTACTAGCTCTCGCCCGCGGCTCCGCCCGCATTAATGTCGATCCTTCAGGAACAGTAGAATTATCCGGAATGAAAGGTACCCTATGTCCTTATCCGAGCCTCAGACTACCTCCATATCAAATTTCATCCAAATTGATTCCATGGTTGAAGCGTGAAAAGGTGCCAAACTGACAAACAGAGTTACTTTCGCATTTATAATATTATTAGTATGTAGGTATATTGTATTAATTGAAACGTCTATCGTGTCGTGATGGACGTATTATATAATTTACTATTAGTTCTATAGCCTCCTTAGTTTTTAGCCATGGCGCCATAAAAATTGTTCATGACATCGATGTCAGCGTTTACAAACCGAAACCATCTTGCCATTCATGCAATTGGGATCAGGGTAAGGTGTAGCCTCAATTTGTTTTAATTACGCCTCTCCGTTGCTAATTGTGAATGCACTCCTGAGCCATTGTTCCGTGATTTCCTTTGGTCCAATCAACCTCTGGTTTGTATGATTAACACTCACTGACCGCGATTACTGAAGGGCCTGTGTAATCGATTCCTCAAACATTGAATGTTGGTAATATGTGGGTTTTATTCCGCGGTTTTTTTATTCATCGTGCGTCGAATGAAACACTTTTTTGTGTTTTTAAAGTTTAGATGTGTAGTATTATAGTATTAAAATATCACATATTCTCATTTAGAGATCCTTTCTTAGATTATCTTTCGTCGAAATAAACATCTAAAATTTAGTTTTGGCCTTAGAAATTGACATTAAAATATAGGTGGAGAATGAATGGACTACAATGTTTTTAGGGAATCCAGAACATAAACTGGTAGAGCATAAAAAAAGTATCAAAAAAATGAAATATTAAAAAATTTAAAAATCAAAACGTTTATTCAGAAAACGTCAAATCACTTTACAAAATGATGTTATTTCCTGAGAAATATTTACGGTATTTTTTATTTATGTTCAAAAGCTGTAAGGCTTTGAACATTAAAATAATTCTTCTTAATCTGTCTGTAGACTACTAGCATTTCGGAACCGACCACTGCAGAAAAGAAAACGCCGAAAGAAACTCTTGTATTGGTCTCTCCTCGCCTGAAGAGCTATGATTATATTTCTTTATTTTGTTTAGTGTCATACAATGTCAATGTTCTACAATAGGTTTATATTAATAGTCTTGAATAGATCTATGGGAAACATCTAGAAGACACTGTGACTACTTTATGTCATCAAGTGCAATTACTACACAATTAAAATGTATTAAATGAATATAATCAGTTTAATTAAGTCTCGCTAATTTATTCAATTTAAGCGGCTTACAAAACCGACGCAAGGGGTGAAATAACCGCTAATTCACCACAATGTCCAATTCGTTACGTCACAATTTCGAAAATTGACCTAATAACACTAGTCCGATCCAAAGACAACACCTAACAAGGTCGATGAATGAAAGCAGAGAGCTAACCGTATAGCCTAGGACACTTACGACATATTTCAAAGAAACTTGATTGCAGACATAACATTTTTTTACAAGTAGTTCACATTCTAATTCTGGTTTTTCGTATGTGTTAGTTGCCAACACTGGTGTGACATATTTCAAGCTGCTTAAGGTCATCTGACATAGCTTGATGATTGCCATCAATGACAGCCGGGAAGAACGGCTTAACGTGCCTTCCTAAGCACGGACGTGCTCGAGATATTTTGATGTCACTTGAACCTATCCCACTGGGAAGTGCGCCCGGTGTGCTTATCATGTGAAAACGCTAATAACGATCACAGCTACTGGGCCATCGGTAATACCGTATGAATGATTATGTAGAAACTTTTTTATTTCTTAGGAATGAACTAATACAATTTGTCCCATTAATTATCGGAGAAATAGGATCGTTTTTATTATAATTCTTTGTATTATATTATTATAGTATAATTTGTATGTATTATATTGTATTATAGTTTCAATTCCTGGATGACTTATTATATATCTATGAATATTCTCTATTTGATTTAAGGTCTGATTGATGATAAATCAAATTTATTTTTTGTGAGGTAATAAAAGTTATTTTTTTTTTAACCTGATAAATCGATGAACGCTGGCTGCACGCACAAAAGTGTCACGTTCCGCATGAAAGCGAGAGCGTAGAACAAGCGATAGAGAAGCACGATCGGCCTAAGCGATCGGCTTGTGATGCATCTATCTCTTTCCCGTAAATCGACTTTACAGACTACAGTTTTCTTTTCTAAATATAATAAAACGATTTTAAAACAAAGAATATCTACATAGGTATTACAATTTTTGGCAATATTTTTTTCTCCTCAAAAATGTTGGTAACGCCCCTGGTCTATCACAATGCTTATTGTTTCTCTACTTGCAGGCATTAACAATAGACTCCACCCGAAGCCAGATGATAGGTTATTCAATAATATGAGTTTATTTCATTTCTTGCAAAATGGTTTCTTGTTATCCATTGGAATGATAGTATCACGTTCTTTTGTAGTATATTGTTTCAATGGTCGTGTAATATTAGATTTGTGGTTGTAGTGAAATGTAGTAGACACTGGACTATTATGTTCCGCGTTATAAGCGGACATTACTATATATCTATCGTTAATTAGCCGTGTGGTATCCGGCAGAGTAGAATAGGACCACTCCAAGTCTTCCCGTGGATGTCGTAGAAGGCGACTTAGGAAATACAAGCTAAACAAAGCTTATAAACATCTGAGAGACCTCTCCCACCCGTCTGGCCAGCGTGGAGAGTGTAGGCCAAGTGAGGACTTGGCTCTGGCTGCTCTGGCCAAGTATGGCTCTAGTAGTACAGAGAGGGTCGTGCTCCTGTAGTGGAGACTAAAAAGGACCTGATGATGATGATGATGATGATCGTTAATTATGCCACCTATGTCTAGTCAGTTTTAAACATGTTATACAAATGTCAGAAATGATTAAAACAATAAGTCTGAAGTAAATGCAGTGTTAATGAAGAAACGTTAACGACTGTATCTAATCTTAATACCTCAGTCAAATACACCGGTTCGCAGCCTTCCAAATCAGAATCTCAGATTTCTATCACGATACCAATCTATCTTTCGATAAAACTTGTTTACCAGGTAAAATGCACCGTAGAATTTGTTGGAATTAGTTAAGTCATCCAGCTTAGACGTAACCGCTGAGAGAGAAAAGAAATCTGTTTCACTTTCATTTTTGGCTTGTCGCGTTTTCAATATCAAGGTCGCTTTGATCGGGCATTGGACACCCATATAGGGTCGCCAGATACTAAAATGAAATTACTGAAATTGTAGATGAGGTAGTTAAAAATCATGTTTGTTTGTAATGGTAATGAATTTAGTAATTTTTATTATATATCTAAACGCTTTGATCATAGTTGTGAAAGTCTTAGAAATTCGAGTAAAGTCTTTAGATAGCCAATAAAACAAAACATGTATATCTTACTAGCATTCGCCCGCGGCTCCGCCCGCATCAATGTCGATCCCTCGGGAATAGTACTTTTTCCCGGGATAAAAGGTAGCGTCATTCTCCGTACTCCAGAGAAGTTGTATGCAAAATTTCATGATGATCGGTTCTGTAGTTACGGCGTGAAAGCGTAACACACAAACAAACCATCTCACTTTCGCATTTATAACGTATAAGTTTAAAAAATAAATATTGAAAAAAGATGCAGCACGTCTCGATTGACAACAGGGCACCAAATGTTCATTGATTTGAGTTTGAAAAACCACAGATTAAACCTATAATATTTTTCTCAACAAACAAAGAACACTCGAGTCACAATTCCGAATAGTTTGGTAAAAGTAAAACCTGGCAACCCTGCACCCACACCAATTTAATGGTACTCGCACTCTAATCAATGATTTCCATTTCTAAGATTGTATTTCTGATGTTAAAGATAATTTTAACGAGATTGCTGATGGGAAGTGAAACATAACCTTGTGCTTTGATTAATTAATCGTCTCTAGCGTGTTTGACGAATTTTGAAATCGCAAAAAGTGCGCATATTAATGATGAAAACAAGTAAAAGTTGTCCATTCAATATGAATATAATATAAAATATGTAATTTCAAGTTCGGGCGCACAAAGGCGACACGACGCGAATTATGCTAACGCGTTAGCTTTGTTAAGAATATTCTGAAAGAGGATGTGTCTGAAAAACATCGGCTATTATGACGGCCATATTGGTATTTGTCAATAATGTTTACTGAAATAGATGGCGTACATACTTAATTCAATTTTGCAGAATCACTTCTTCAAAAATTATTGCGGAACAAACATAGGTACAACCTATGTTTGTTCCGCAATAATTTTTGAAGATGAAATACTAATAGTTTTGCCCCAACTCGACTTGAGCACCTTTCATTTTACTTGCTCGGTAAAAAATAATAGTTTATATGAAATACAGTCCTCGAAGTGAATTGCAAACGAAAACTTAGATTAATAACCAAATAAAAATAAACTGTAAATTAAAATGTTCGGGTTTACCGTAACGACAATTAATTATCACAATTTAAACATCTGATTTTCTAACGCTAGTAACTTGTCTATATCTTTCTTGAATATTTTGCTCTCCCATGCTGGTCTGGGAGAAAAAATAAAACGTAGAATGTACCAGCTGCTTCTCTTCCCGCACAGATCGTAAAAGCCAATCGAGGGAATGGGTAAAAACTGAGAAATCATGATAATAGGCGATGCGGCTACCAACCCATTACTATTTTGATTCCGTTTTCCACCTAATGCCCACCAACATGCTAAACGTGGCCTTCAGGTCTTATAAACCTAGACTCTGTTTACCCCGCAAGGGAAAAAGACGTGATACTATCTATGTATGTTTGTTCTTGAATATAACATCATTGGTCTATTAACAAAGTTCCGCCAAATCAAGCCTTGTGTTTCCATCCTGCATACTAATTGCCCGCTAGAATAATATTTGTTTTTGTTACTGCCGAGTACTAATATGTTTGTTGACGCACTTAGCTTTCTATCCTTGGTTGACGATGTATCATCTCCATAACCAAAGAGATCTGATGTTTACTTATCTCTAGAAGATCCCATAAGTAATGCTTTGGACTACGTTACTTAAACAGAGAATTAAGACGTATTTGTTCCTAATGGGATATACAAAAATAAAGTTCGCAGATTGATAAACATGGAAGGAATAAATATACGGTTGTCGAATAAGTAGTATGATGGGAAGTTATTAGTTTATGAACTATTTAAAAGAATATTCGGCTTTTATCTAATTCATATATGTTCTTCCATGCTGGTCTGGGAGAAAAGAAAAAACGTAGAATATACCAGCTGCTTCTCTCCCCGCGCAGATGGTAAAAGCCGATCGAGGGAATGGGTAAAATCTGAGGAATCATGTTAGTAGGCGATGCGGCTAGCAACCCATCACTATTTTGATTCCGATTTCCACCTAATGCCCACCAACATCCTAAACTTTGCCTACAGGTCTTATAGACCAAGGCTCTGTCTACCCCGCAAGGGAAAAAGACGTGATACTATGTATGTATGTATGTATATTATTTGGTCCCAAAATAGCCTAAAAATATTAAGAAGATAACAGAATTGTTTATTTGAATACCATTTGTTTTAACCGATTCTTCCGTCAGTAATAGGAATAGAAAATGTGATTGAACAAATATGGAATACTAAAACGTATGTACGCTGTATCTGGGCAAGATCTGCGATGCTGTTTTAGCCACGTTATTGCCCTAATACGTTATGTGGTGATAAAATCTCACAGAAAGCAATAACGATGCATTGTATCAAACATCACCATTAGTTCCGCTCGCGTTTGCTGCAAGCGACAGTTCACCACGACCCTTCGATCAATCCCCTTTCTCTATCTAGATACAAATCTCCAGTTTCCATTGCGCATTTCGTTCCAGAATCTAATTTTAAATTGGTTTCGACGCAGTATTAGTTTTCGAAATTCGCGATAGAATCATTTCTTTTTACTTTATATTTTGACGCGTCGTGGGTAGAAATAACAAGAGCTATCGTATCATTATGAACTAGTACTGTCATTATGGGCCTGATCTGAATGTATAGGTAATTGAATGTCTCTAAATCAGTGGTCTACGTGCCCGTTAACCATTAAAGTTCCAGTGTTTAGTTTTACCATTTGCTCAAGCTAGCTGGCGTCTCGAGTTTTCTATTTATGGAGAGATATTCTCCTGTTACGGCACGCTTGAAATGCTGTATTTCTATAGTTTGTAATGCTGTCAAATAAACAACCTGATGACCATCTGATAGCGCTAAATGCTGTTTCTGATGGAGATTGTTCCGATAAGTAGCAGACTTTTACATAATTGTTAGATCTTTTATAACAAACATTAACATATTTTGATAATTACTATAAATGGTTTTGATTACAGGTATTAGCTAATTGATGACCATGTTGATTCTTGTTATCGCTTTGTAGCATCATCATCAATATGTATCATTAACGATGAAAAAGAATTATTAAGTAACTATCATGTTGGTTTGATAAATTTACTCTCGTTAGTACGAGTACATATGTACTCATATGAGTATGAGTAGTCTGAGAAGATACTTGTGGATTCATTTCTCACTAGACTAGTGCCTCTGTGGGTTAGATGAGAGTCTAGATAGGCTTCGCGAATCTGATGACAGAAAAACTGTTATTTTGGAAAATTTCAATAACTGCTACTGTCCCAATAACTATAATAATTATTTTTAAAATTCGAATCTGCGTACAAAATGTTATGAGAATTAGTTTAAAAATGCGACCTGTAGAGGAAAAGACAGCTGGGTAGAGACGCGACTTATTTTTTGCCTCAGCTGAACCAGAAACGATTCGCGCACGCTCGGCATCAAAATTTAACCCGCGGCTTCGCGTGCATTTGTGTAAATCCATAGGAATAGTCCATCTCTTTGAATAAAGCGTATCCTTTTTCGTCACGTTAAATCACAGGTAGGATTTGAACCTACGAACCTTCGACATCTGGCCCGTCGATGCTCTCGACTTGTCCTTTACAGTGTCCCTGACATTATGTACCAATAAAATATTACGCAAAAGCTAACAAAATACAAACTAACTTTCGCATTTATTTAAGTTAGTTATAGTAAGTTATTTAAGATAACAACTTCTGTTCATCGAGTTGGAATAGGATTAGAAACTTGAAAATCAGCGTAAGATTGCCTTTTATAATGTAGTCAAGCTCTTTTCGGAAAACCGAAGCCCGAGGGAGTGAAAAGCACTACGCTGTAATCGAGTTGTGTACGACGCAAAGTTGTTAACATAAAATCTGACTTCAATAATTAGAAAATTAATTGCATCGAAGTGTATAATCTCATTAAAACTCTTTCGCATTTACTAGATACTAAAGTCGTTTAGAATCTTCTATTGTTTTAATTATACATTTTGCTAAAAACTAATTAAAAAAAAAAATTGCTTTAAGAATATAATGTCAATAAATCTTTCTTATTAGTTATTATAATATTAGGATAGGATTTTACACTGCTGTCTAGTGGGTTGTCGATGTAGCGTACTGCGTACTAGATATATTGTATACCTTCGCTACCATAAAGCATAAATAGAACGAGTTCGATGCAGTGAACGACGATGCAGTGAAAAGTTCCGAAATAAATATCAACATTTCTTCGAGGCTGGTCTGGGAGAAAAGAAAAAACGAAGCCAGCTGCTTCTGTTCCCGCGCAGATCGTAAAAGCCTCTATCGAGGGAAACGGCAAAATTCCGAGAAGTCATGTTAATAGGCGATGCGGCTAGCAACCCATCAATATTTTGATTCCGTTTTCCACGTAATTTCCCGTAATGCCTACCAACATGCTAAACGTGGCCTTCGGGGTCTTATAGACCTAGGCTCTATCTACCCCGCAAGGGAGAAAGACGTGATACTATGTATATATGTATAAATATCAACAAACTTTTAGTTTGTAATAGGAATCAGAAGATTAGTATTTCGTCAAATATCCGAAGTGGACCGACAGATTGTCGACATTCTAGTACTGCGAGGGGTTCACATGTAGGATCTTAAATCTGTTGATAGGATTACGGAACTGATTTTATCCCCTCTTCAAAGACAAGGGCTGATTTGCTTGAGTTCTGCAGTTCTTAGTGTAAGTCGGGTTTAGGATTGGGATTAAACGCGTATGTACCGAAGTCTTCGGATCGACGTATAAAATAATACTTATAAATTGAAATTTATTTCATTTATCTGGAGTAACATAATTGTTAACTACTTACTTAAACTCTAGAGGCAATAATAATCTCGTTTCGTTATTATGTCATATAAAAATACTTTCTTCGGATTAAAAACAATTTTTCGGTCTTCCATAAAGTTAAAAATATCATGGGCATGGAAGTTCCGTTTATAATTTGATGTAACAATTAAATCTTATCATATTTACCGATAAATATATAAATATAATTAAAGATATGGAGACATATCACCAAAATTAAGCTAGCCACACAGTAAGTTGTGAACTTGTGTCGTAGGATACTAACTCAACGATACTATATTTTATAATAGATACTTGTAAAGATAAACATCCAAGACCTAGGGTAATCTGAAAAAGATCGTTTTCCATCTTGACCTGGCCGGAGACCCTCGTGTCGCAGGCTGGCGTGGTAACCACTGCGCTATCGCCACGGAGTTCGCCTAAATACCTTATAGGAACTAAATAATACAATATTAAAATAGAAACACGTCGCCCAGTACCTGACTTCGTACGTGAGTAATCCGTAGTTACATATTTTAATAATGTCTATATCTCACGTTAGTTTAAATGAAAATAAGACAAGTTACAAATCGCTTTGTAAGACAAATACCAGATTGCGACTATTAATTAAGGCCATTAATTCAAGAGATGTTATCTCAGTGTGCTTCAGCTAAATCTGTAGACAGATAATGTTGAAACCAGAACTACTTGTGTGAAAACTTTGTCCGCATTCTTTTGTTCTCACAGTTTTAATTATTAAAATCGCAATGGCGACTGTTACTCCCAATTTGCTTTCAAAAGGCGGACAACACAGATTCAAAAATTATAGAGCAATTGGATTTTAAAATTGTTTTCAGATTTTTGGTCAAAAAAAGGTGTTTATTTTAATGTTCGATGCGTTAGTCCTGTTTGTGTGCCTAAATATCTGTCCATGTCATAACTCGAATTTACAAAACATAGTAGTTATATATAGTGATTTTAAGTAGGTTACCCCAAGATGGTTTGATGTTTAGTAGTAATCTCACTGCATTGGCTTTTGGATAAAGTCCCATTGCCCGAATTTATATAGTATTTACGTGTTTAATTGCTTAAACACCGCCCGCATTCTTCAATTTTTAAACAAAACTCTTTTACAAATACATCCCGTACCACCGTAGAACATTTTACTACCAAAAACCATGTTTCTTAAATGAGCAGACTGAATAGATAAATATTTATGGACAAATCACACACCGTGAAACCTCTTCTTGCAACCTGCATGCAACCTCTCTTATGAGGTTAACCCTGAGGGTTAACCAAACACTTTCTTAGACGGACACCATTCTTCTTATTTATCTGTGGTTTGACGTCTCAGTAGTTAGCAGCACCTTTGACAAAATCGAGAAATAACGCAAAAAAGAACATGTTTCTTATACACCCTTTTTTAAATTTTATTTTGTTATTAAAGTCAAAGTCAAAGTCAATAAATTTATTTCATCCTTTGAGTACGTAACTCTAAAAAGGAGAAATAATTGATCGATAAACATGGGTTATTCCGTACTCATCCCACGAATTCTCATCCCATGTGATTTATGAATTATTTTTTTCTTTACTCATCCTATTTCTAATCTCTACTCATGCCAAACATTATTTTTTAATAAATTTAATAATATTTTTTTTCTTAGCTCATCCCATTTCTAATCCTCAGTAATTCCATAGAAAAAAAATATTATTTTTATTCCTTACTCATCCTATTTCCATTCTCTACTCATCCCATGGCAAATTTGAACCAACTTCTTATAATATCGTTTAAGTTTAAGAACTTTAAGTTTTTATGTACTCATATACATACATTTTATCACGTCTTTATCGCTTACGGCGAAGACTGAGCATTAAGGTCCTAAGATCCAAAGACCAGAATATTTAGAAGGGAAATAGTTGCAAGCCGCATCAATCCATTATTATGATTTGTTATATTTTTGACCATTTCTCCGGCTGGATACTTAAGTTCAATAACATATATTGTATCGAAAACTGTCTATACAATTTAAATTAGAGCAATTTCTTACACTTTCTATTGCAAATACAATTTTTTTTGTGACTAGACACCCAAATTGATGTTTGCATGTTCAGTTTAGAAAATCAATTAAGTTTAGAAGCCACGATGCGCAGAAGTCGGTATAATGTGGACACACAACAGACCATAAAACATCGAGCGTACAGAATAATAAATAATGCTTCCATTTGCGAAAAGTTTCTACTTCCAACAGATGAAATATCCCATCATCATCATCATCATTACAGTCGTAAATAATCACACTGTCCACTGCTGGACAAAGGCCTCTTCCACGGATATTATTTTGACTAGCTCCGTGGCGCAGCGGTCAACACGCCTGCGACACGGAGTGACCGGGTTCGATCCCCGGCCAGGTCAAGAGGGAAAATTCTCTTTTTCAGATTGGCCTGGGTCTTGGATGTGTATCTATATATGTATTTGTTATAAAATATAGTATCGTTGAGTTACGAGTAGTATCCCATAACACAAGTCTCGAACTTACTTTGGGGCTAGCTCAATCTGTGTGATTTGTCCGTATATATTTATTATTTAAATTTATTATATTATCATGTTCACCACGCTTGGCACGCGGGTTTGCAAGCGCAGTTTCTTAGGCTTCTTGTGCTTCCGACGCTGCTGCCCAAAGCGTCCAAATTCGTTGATGCATTTAGAAGTTTAATGGAATAAAAAAACTCCTATATATACTTATACATAGACTGGAAAAAATACGTTCCTATTTGGGCAGTCGCGAAAACATATGTCTAGTTGTTTGTTTGTGTTCCAGGTTATTTGAAGTTCAGTAGCTTTTGTGTTATGGACCAACTTCTCATTGGTAAATGAGTAGGATTTAATGTAATAAATGGATATAAAATATAACTAGTCTTTTTACTACTATTATAATTATGAGATGCTTTAGTTTCATCGATTTGTGTTTTTTTTCGTTAGGTATTCCATGGTTTATTTTTTGTAACTGGAAGTGTTTTCTTTTTAAGAGTAAAGCGTTTACCCGCGGCTCCGCCCGTGTCAATGTTGATCCCATGGGAACAGCATTTTTTCCCAGGATAAAATGTACACTACGTCACTACGTCCTTTTCTGTACCCCAGACCACGGGTAAGCTACATTTCATGACGATTGGTTCAGAAGATAGGGTGTGAAGGCGTAACAAACAAACTCACTTTCGCAATTATAAAATTAGTTAGGATTGTAAAGAATAATAAATAATTTTTGTTTTTTTTTTTAATGTACGTTTGTGTACAATGGTTTGTCTGTACTCTTTCTAATGCGTGACAGAACGAACGGATAGCACTACAACAGTATAATATCCGGTTGCTTTTCTTACATTAAGCATGACACTTTCATTTATTTGAGCGATGACCAGAGCAGTGGTGAATTGAGAGAAATAGATTAAAAAGTGAGTCTGACGTGAGCAACGCTTCTGTGCCGTGGTTCCGTACAAACTTTTCTAATTTAGTAATAAAATTAAATGAATTTATTTACCTTCTTGACATGCTATAAGCGTTTGGCTCCACATTAGGCGATATGCCTGTTCTGTGGTAGTTAGTTTAAAATTACAAGTTCAAATTTACCGTTACTGTCAAACTAACTAAATAGGATTATTTGCTGTGTCATAAACTCGTAATAATAAATTTGTATGTATGATACTGAGTCAGTGGGGTCCATCAGCTCACAAACTTTTCAAATTTGTGAGCAAAAGGCTGGCCGAGGTGTCGAATGTCCAGACGGCAGGTAACTATCTTGCCCAAAGAATAAGCATTGCCATTCAACGTGGCAATGCTGCCAGTCTTCTGGGCACATTACCGCAGGGCAATGACGTGCGTGATTTTTTTTTATTTATAGGTAGTTTTTTAATTATAGACAGCTTTAAGACAGCTCCGTGGCGCAGTGGTTAACACGCCAGCCTGCGACACGGAGTGCCCAGGTTCGATCCCCGGCCAGGTCAAGATGGAAAATGATCTTTTCCAGATTGGCCTGGGTCTTGGATGTGTATCTATATATATATTTATTATAAAATATAGTATCGTTGAGTTAGTATCCCATAACACAAGTCTCGAACTTACCTTGGGGCTTGGGGCTAGCTCAATCTATGTGATTTGTCCGTATATATTTATATATATCCGTATATATTTATAATTATTAGTAGTTTTATTTAAGATAGGATTAATTGATATTTTTTGTATTAAGTTCATATTATATCAAATTTCTTAAATAATGCTCATGTAAAATCAAAGTATTAATTATATTTAATTTTCCTAACTAATTATGCACCGGAAGCTGAAGTAAGACCAGACGTTTGTCGTTATTTATTATCGCTTATAATTTCTTATAATATATTTATCATAAAAGTTAGTACTTCTAATAACCGTTATTACGCAGACGATTCAATTTCAAATTAGATAAATATTCAATATATAAATAAAGCGTATGATTTAATCGTTAGATGCAAAGGAAAACTTACAATTAAGTGGAGTTCTTCATTGATCGGGTCCTCATTATTATGCAAAATAAAACGTAAAATGACTTTCCAGGATGTTTTCTCTATTTCCATTACGTATCTATCAGAACTAATAAAAATAGCCGTTCATAAGGGAAACGATATTCATGAGTGAGAATCCATATTCCCAACAAGCACCTGTTTAGTTGAAATAAAGTAAGTTCTTTATTTTAATTTATTTTTATATAAACTTGTCTTGGAAAAGTTCTGTATTTTGTTATTTATGAAAGTAAGTGGCCAACACAGGTGTTAGATTTTAAAAGCTATCTGCAGGCTTCTGACATACTCGTAGTTTGACGACTGCCATTCAGTGACAACAGGAACCAACCAACGGCTTTAAGTGCCTTATGAAGTACGGAGTAACCCAAGATTTATATTTAAGATATATTATCTAACTGTTTGTTATTCCATAATAATTTTAAAAATAAGTAAGGCACTTTAGTTTACGTATCTCAGTGTGGCCCACGCCCGTAGTAGTTTAACATCCATAGAAAATACAGCATTAAAGCAATCAAATTTAGTAATCATCATTGACAAGTGTTAAAATAATGACGAGAGATAAGGAGAGTAACATAATTCTCGGTCCCGGTGCCAACAGGTCATATTGGGCTTTCTGACCTCTTAACTTAAAACTTGTACTACATAACATAGAAATAAAATAATTGTACAGCTATATTTATTGGTCACGGCTCATAAAATCGAGTCATAAACGTTTAATATTCAAAGCTTTTCTTCCGGCCTCGCAGCCATTTTAGGTTGATCCGTGGCGCTAGATATTTATAGAATTATACTCTCTCTTTTACACTTATTCAAAAAGATATAGGCACCTAAAATTGTATTTGATATCTTCGGCTTCGACTTCATCGTTTTTGAAATTAATGTTATCGTATTCTCATATCTTTAAAAGTACAAAATGTTTAGTAAAACTAGAAAAATTGGACCATTCTAATTTGCCATCTTTGACGTAAAATTACCAAACAATTTAACAATATAACAGTTTTTTGACATAAATGACTATAAGGGAGGATATGTAATTCGAAGGACTTCGAATTCTCTTCAATGACTGTAGCCAAGGAGAATCCGAAGATGTATGTAAGCGATTACAAATTAAAATAGGAATCCTAGAATATTGCAATGCATCACTTTTTTAATTTAGATTACATTAGATACATAATTTTTAAAAATATTTGGAAATGCTTTGGGTTAAGTACGAAAGTAGCTAGATGACTTAATTAATATTATAAAAGTCAAGGTAAAAACTGCGTCTAAAAAATACTAAGGAAGTACCACTTGACCCAACGCAACGTAACATAGCACGGATCTTTTGCTGATTCCACACGGTACTCCAAATCCAGAGCAATTAGATTAAGTGAATTACGTAACATTGTAATCAAACAATTCATTTGTTTAATAGGCATAAGCCTGCAGTTAACATATGTAATTGATTGCGGATGATATAACATACATATGTTTGTAAGAAACCATTATATATCAACTAATAGCTCGGGTAATAGAGGTTTAACGAGATTGGAACAATCAAGGGATTCTATGTCGGTTTTTACGCAACTCTTTTTAATGTGTAGTAGCAGATATCGATGTTTTGGAGGTGATCTTGTACATTTAGTTGTTTTATTGCTAGATTGATGTTCATTTATTTATTACTATCTTTCGCCCGCGGCTCCGCCCGCGTTAATGTCGATCCCTCGGGAATAGTACTTCTTCCCGAGATAAAAGGTAGCCTATGTCCTTCTCCGTACTCCAGAGAACTTGTATGCAAAATTTCATGATGATCGGTTCAGTAGTTACGGCGTGAAAGCGTAACAAACAAACAAACAAACAAACAAACAAACAAACAAACAAACAAACAAACAAACAAACAAACAAACAAACAAACAAACAAACAAACAAACAAACAAACAAACAAACAAACAAACTAACAAACAAATAAACAAACAAACAAACAAACAAACAAACTCACTTTTGCATTTATAATATTAGTAAGGATAAGGATGAATTAATCTCATGTTACGAAATGGGTGCATTAGGTGTATACAGATATTTTTTTAGAATTAAAAAGTTAAAATTAAAACTCAATAGTTAAATTGCTTAGTCAAATGAATTTATTTGTAGTGAAGTATGAATTCGTGCCTCTCTATCACTCGTTCCTCGCCCCCGCTTGCACACGGAACGTGACACTTTATCATGCGTGCTGCCGGGGTTCTCCGCTTTATACGACGTTATCAAAAAATAAGATGTGATTAGCAATCCCGAATATGGTAAATCCTCGCGATTCTTTTACATATTATAGCCCGGTAGCTCAGCTGGCAGACCTAAGGTCGTATATAGGCCGACCAGCTGAGCTACCGCGTTTTAATAACGAACGTCAAACATCTTCACCATATCTCATTCCGCTCTACACGCAGAGTCAGGCAAATGTGGTTATGCACATACTCTCTCCACTCTTAATAATATTTGGATAACTTAGAAATTACATATCTCATTTCATCTACTTAAGTATTTTAATAATACGCACACATAAGGAAAGCCTGTTTCAATTTCATGCGTATAATTGAACACTTTCAATTTATTACAATTGTATGATTAATTACTTACACGAACTCTGTTCGCAAATTAATCATTGTTACTGTTGTAAGTGGTAATTGACAGGTACATGTTTTATGGATCGATCAAGATGTTAAACAATATCATGATTAGCTAGACAGACGCCTAATTTGAGTCTAGGTAGCTCATGCAAGTGTCTCGGATAGGCCTGTTTTAAACATACTAAGCAAAGGCTGAAAAAATTACCCAAATGAAAAAAAAATGGTTTTGTCATATGCCGGTTTTCGAGGTGCAAATTGTATATTTTAATATATATTTTTTATTCCTACCTCTTAACACCCCATCTCTAGATCAAATTAAAGTCTGCTCAACCTCTTTTACACTACTATGTACGAGTATCATCATCATCATTATCATCAGGTCTTTTTAGACTCCTCTGCAGGAGCATGACCCTCTCTGTACTACCGAAGCCATACTTAGCCAGAGCAGACAGAGGATTTGGTCTACACTCTCCTCGCTGGCCATGGCCTGGATTTCCTAAGTCGCCTCTAATGATATCAATGGGAAGACTTGGAGTGGTCCTATTCTACTCTGCCGGAAACCACACGGCTTACGAGTATAATGTATAAAAGTCTGAAGTATTTGCTCGTGTAAGATGAAATCGGTTATGTCTGTCCATAGATAGGTATTTATATCTATCTGAATTTGTTCCTACAATAAAATAGATCAACTAACTACACCGCTAGGACCAGCCAGCGCTTTCGCTCCATGTAAGCGCATTTCCTACGATTTTAGTTCCATTGCTCGATATAATTGGGAAGATAGTATTGACATCGATTATCCAAAGGCAATATCGTAAACGGCGATTGTGCGGACGTCGTAAACCAATGCTAATGGTTGCGGACGGAGCGCGAATAATTCAGTTTCCGCCTCGTGTTCGAAGACGTGTGATTGGCGATTGACACACTTTTTGATCGTAGGATTCTATCTTTTGGAATAGTGTGAGATGTAGAACGAAGTTAGACGTGTGGTTTCCGGCAAGGTAGAATAGGACCACTCCAAGTCTTCCCGTGGATGTCGTAGAAGGCGACTTAGGAAATAGAAGCTAAACAAAGCTCATAAACATCAATGAGACCTCTCCAACCCGTCTGGCCAGCGAGGAGAGTGTAGGCCAAATCCTCTGTCTGCCCTGGTCAAGTATGGCTCCGGTAGTACAGAGAGGGTCATGCTCCTGCAGTGGAGACTAAAAAGACGTGATGATGTAGAATGAAGTAAAATTATCCGTAGATAAATTTAATTTAATATGTCCCGTGTTATACTTGCCTGCTAAGGTTTTTAGATAGGTATTGGCTTCTCTTGCCAAGTGTGTATTTATACATACAAGTATTATTTTTAAGGCTTGTCTATTGAAGATAAATTCTACTGAAAAGGTTTTTTACGTCGACTAATCAACTTTTGTTTATTATCTTTGGTATCACTTTTCTCAAACAAACTTCTCTCTTCATACAAACATTGAGCAGTCCCAACTATTTTAAAATTCTTTCGTATTTTTGTTTACTCTAAATTTGTATATACATACTAGTTTCCCGCGATTTCGTTTCTTGCAATTTCTGTTATTATGATTAATTCGTTTTTTTATTAGTATAGATGAATAATGTTTCCCCGTTTTCAAAACATTTTTATTGATGCTTCGCTCCTATTGGTCGCAGCGTGATGTTTTATAGCCTTTCTTTTTAAATGGACTATTCAACACAAAAACAATTTTCCAATTTGAACTAGTAGTTCCTGAGATAGCGCGTTCAAACAAACAAACTTTTCAGCATTATAATATAAGTATAGATTTCATTGAATTTCAATAAACTAGCATGACTTGTAACACCCTTGCAAATCATTTGAGGACTTTGTTATCGCTTAAGAACTAATGTAAACCAAATGATGCAATAAAGATACAATACAATACTTTTAATAACTAATAAATAAATGATGCTGTCAAAAAATATACGCTATTTCCTCGTAGTAAATACTAGTTTGTCATACTACCTCTAATTTGGTATTAATAGCCCTGGCCCTGGCATTATCCACTATTTTGTTTGTCTACTTAAGTAAAAATACACAGTTTACCCGATAAACCCGCTAAATGTCATGGCAACACAAAGTTTGTTAAAATACAACAACACTACAGTCAAGTGTTAGTGACAATGTAATACCTAACACACCTATGATACATTGGGCAACCACTTGACCGATACGTGCCTTGCAAAACGCTTACCCAATGACAATACAAAATTTAGTAGTAAGTATTGTAATTTTTGTAATTAGGTTCCCAAAACAGCAACGATTTACAAGCATTGATGAGCAATGAAAGATGTTTTTCTATCAGAACATATGATTTCACGTGTCTCGGAACATTTGCTTAATTAACTTTGTATGTATTTAATTTGGTATTACAAGATCAGCACGAACTTTAAAAGTAAGAATGTTTAATGAAAAATATTATGATGTACAATCAATGATAAAAAAAAGAGCTCTAATAGCTTGGATAGTTTTTTGGTGAAACAAAAAAAAAGCTCCAAGCTATTAGAGCCTATCTTTCAAAGCTTAAATTTACACCGGTAGTGTCGTAATTAGGTTCCCAAAACACTTCACACTCTTTAACAAGAACTGAAGAGACAATTCATATGTTGGTATTAATAAAAAAATTATAACGTAGAATTTCACAGCACCGTTAGATAGGCATGTTTATTTATTAATTAAATGGGCATAAGTTTTAATAAAAAAGTGAATTTCTGCTATTTAATAAGCAGTTGTTAGGAAACATTTAACATCTATGTGTCAGATGGCTTTTAGATCTTTAGATTCTTTCTTTAAGAAGAAATAATTAAATTTATATTTATCTATTGCTTAACTTTATAATGTATCAATTAAATTCACTTTAAGGTTTGTGTGGTGTTTAAATAGAGACACCTCGTCGTCGTCTCGAGCAGTAAGAAGCCCACTGTTGAATAAGTCCTTTCTCAAGGATTCTTTGTTCCATATTTCGAGGATAAATAGTGAAGTATAAATAATTCCTGTGCATTGTTCTGTCAAGGAGAAGATTGACCAACCAATAATTTCTCTTCAAGACTCCAGTTGTTGGTGGGCTGTAGTTTCTAGGTAACTGAAAGGGATAACCAGGCATTTTATTGGCACCAAAGAACACACAGACTCGTTGTACATTTTGATGATTAAACATTACAAAGAATAAACTAAAATCTTTATTGCCAGCAACACTAGCTAAGTACTTTTCAGTTGCTATTAATGTCAATGCAATAGTTAATAGTAAATTCGAACAAACGTTACAGGGAATTTCGTTTAGTCAGTCTTTTTAAGTTCCTAAACTGTTCTCTCGGTCCTAAGATAATCGATCCGTTGTCTTTTGATCGCCTGCACAACACTCATTTTTTAGGGTTCCGTACCCAAAGGGTAAAAACGGGACCCTATTAATGTCGCTCCGCTGTCCGTCTGTCTGTCTGTCTGTCCGTCTGTCACCAGGCTGTATCTCATGATCTGTAATAGTTAGACAGCTGAAATTTTCACAGATGATGTATTTCTGTTGCCGCTATAATAACAAATACTAAAAAATAGAATAAAATAAATATTTAAGGGGGCTCCTATACAACAAACGTGATTTTTTTTGCTTGTTTTTGCTCGATATTGATAACGGCAACAGAGTAGACACTTGATATATTCACAGAATATTTAGTTATATATTTACTTTAAAAATAAATAATTAAAAAAATATATATTAAAGGGGGGCTCCCATACAAAAGACAGGATTTTTTTGTCTTTTTCATAGATAACGGTACGGAACCCATCGTGCGCGAGTCCAACTCGCACTTGGCCGGTTTTTTATACATATATTACAGCCTGTTGTTGTTATCATCATAATCAGGTCCTTTTTAGTCTCCACTACAGGAGCACAACCCTCTCTGTATTACTGGGGCATACTTGGCCAGAGCAGCCAGAGGACTTGGCCTACACTCTCCACGCTGGCCAGACGGGTTGGAGAGGTGTCTTAGATGTTTATAAGCTTTGTTTAGCTTGTATCCTAAGTCGCCTTCTACGACATCCACGGGAAGACTTGGAGTGGTCCTATTCTACTCTGCCGGATACCACACGGCTATATGTGTGTGTTGTTGTTAATTGTTATTCATTTATCCTTTCAAGTTCAGCTGTGCTAACACTTACAGTTCAATGCCATGTTATTCATTTTAATTGTACAGTTACAGTATTTGTGCAATATTTGATCAATGTACATCACAGAGACAGATGTGTCAGTGTATTATAATTATTTATGTCTTCATAAAGCCTTTGATGCAATATTTAGCTCTAATGAAGACATTATTGTGAGTTATAGTGACAGCAATTAATTAAAAATATGTTTAAATGAGTCACGGATGAGGTAAATAAATATTTTTTGTATTCTAAGTAAATAAGTATGTATAGTTTCTTTCATAATTATACATGCACACATACATAGTATTATGTATTTTTCCCTTGCGGGGTAGACAGAGCCTAGATCTATAAGACCTTGTGGCTACATTTGGCATGTTTGATGGCGCGTAGATGGAAAACGGAATCAAAATAGTGATGTGTTGCAAACCGCATCGCCTAATGACATGATTCCGCAGATTTTAGCCCAATACCTCGATCGGCTTTTACGATCTGCGAAGAGAAGCATCTGGCACATTCTTTTCTTCTAGACCAGAAAGGAAAAGAGAGATTCCATAATTATATCGATTTAAAAGTTACTTCTGATAAACTATTTTTTTTTCATAGTTTGATGAAAAAGTAGAGATAGATACAACGGCTGACGATTCATGTAATTTATGTTGACAAAAATAAATAAATTATTATTAATATGTGAATTATGGGTTACTCGCGTACAAAGTCAGCAGCTATAGAGTAACATGTTTCAACCTCATCCGGGGGTAAATATTTTAACCAATATTTGTTTAACGTGCATAACATATAATTTAGCAAATTGGCGAAGACCCTCGGGCGTTCTGTCTCTTCAACTGTCAAGAATATTATGGAATAACCCACCGTGAGAAATAAACAATCGAATAACTCCACTAATGGTCGCATCCGACGGGTCACGTAACAAAATAAAAGTGATGTATGTAAAGTGAGATTACAAAGAAATCGAGCCAAATAGCTCGCGGCCTAGAGTCCATTAATACTGCGAAGTGATGGTTGGGTACAGCTCACATTATGCGAGATGACAAGGCGAGTAGATCACCTAACGTTGCTTTTCTGAAACGCCTGTAATATATTAAACATAATTATTAAATATAGTAAACATATGATTATAAACAATAGATACAATAAACATAATAAACCGTGGAAATTGCGGGTATAATTTTAATAATTCGTGAGAGTTTTGTGCTGCAGGCACTAAGGAAAAATCACGATTTTTTATCCCTTTGATCTTCTCCTTATTTGTTGCCATTGCATATATTATTTATTTTCAAAACCAGTAAGCTTATTGATAGAATTGACGAATTTCTACTATTCCTCTAGAGAGATTCAGGGACAAGCAGATTTTCAGCGTCATTTCTCTTTTTTACGTATAGATCTACGAATAAGTAGACTTATTACTTATTCGTAGCGTATAGATAATATAAAAAATCGGACGCTTTTTAATTTTGTTGCATTACATTTTATTATTCAATAAACATGTAGTGGCCGTACTGGGTTAGTTAATTATATAGCCACTTGTTGTCACTCAACTCGTTAAGTGTAAGCCTTGTTTTAAGAATAGATGTATAATTCAGCTCATGCGGTATTTTAACGAGGGTTGGCTTTCCTCCGATATGCAAAATCTGAGGGAAACGACACTGACTGAGAAGAATTGAACATTGTGGTGGAAGTGGTTAGCAGGAGCGTTGACGATGTTTAATGAAGAAAATCTGGTCACAAATGGCTCCATGAAGGTCATTTGAAGTTCGGTGGCAAAGGGTTTTCATACAAAATGTCACGCATTTTGTATGAAATTATAGCGCAAATGGTCGGATTGCAACAAATATTTAGCCATTTCAAACATTTTATGATGTATAATACAATTTGTATGTTAGAAGTTTGTCCTAGTAATAGATGATCGCTTTCATTAGGTTATACCTAATCAAACCTCTTCAGCTTGGGCGTTTTGCCTAATACAGTCTTGTTCCATATTTGTCAATTTGCATATGTTTTGTCCTGCTCTACCTTTCCTCTGTGAAGATTGGGTTCGATGAAAATAGTCGTCTAGCTATCTTTGATAAAATCATCTGGAAATAAAGTATAGACAAGAATGTATACGGATTCCTTATTTGTAAAAAGATATTTAGCATCCTTTGCCCAGAGCAGCATTAGTCTTTGCTTGCACCACTCCCTGAGCCCACGGCCCGATGTGCTGTCCTCTTACTTTCACTGCCTTCGCTCAACAAGTCCGTTTCTAGGGCTCCCATGAAATGACAGGGCCCTAAATTCGGTACATGTATAGTTCCAATCCTTACTTTAAAAGTTCGTACACATTTAAAGCAGTCAACGTATTTGTGGTATTAGTAATTTAACTTTTCGTATGCATTTTTGCGTAGATCTGCATATTATTAAGGAAATTATGTGTTTAATAATAATTAAATTAAGAATAGATATACGACAATGGTAATAACGTATATTTTTATTTCCTTGTATGATAGTTATAAATGATAATAAGAATAACTAACTAAATAGATGAAATGATAAAACTTATATTTATAAATGTGTTAACTATTCTGCATACAATACTTAAATTCATCAAGTTATATTTGCATGCTGTTGACAATGGCTGAATAGGAGCTATTATAATCGTTTTCCAACTTTGTACACCCTATTCAAACGCAAATTAAATATCTTTCTTTCTTTCTATTTAATTACTTATTGTATCTGGCATTCCGGCAGGCAAGGGGTTAAGGGCATTTTGTTTGAATGAGCTTAGCTTTGTTTAGAAGAAATTATACGCAGAGCAGAAGCTAGAAAGAATATTTTTGTTTGTTAGATTTTTTTTTGTTATATTTTGTTAGTTAGGTTGTTAGAGTGAATATGTTTGCTAACTAATACAATGTTTTGATGTAAATAACAGGTCTTATCAATTTTCTCTTCTACTTTTGGTCTTCAAATATTTGCATTTTATTGAGAATTAATAATTGAGTTTTGATAAGCATATTTAGCTGTATATTATGTAGGGCATACTCTCTGTATAACCAAATATTTTAGGCGGTATAACTGTAATTTGATTGTGTCTAAAAGGGATATCTTAAAACTTTTGCCCTGGGTTGGAAAGCGGTAGATTCAGCGGTGTCGCTCAGTACATAGAAGGCACTTCGTCTCACTCAAATCTCCCATCTCATTAGACCACCGCTAGAAGCCACGGGAAGCCCGTGTTTTAATCTCAATGATACTATTAGCTTTACGATTTAAATTACTTTTTGAATGGTGAAATCTTTGTCTTTCATGTCTCGTTTCTATTGCTTTGCTACTTTTACTACTTACTAGTTTACTTTTCCGAGAAATATTTACTTCAGCGAGCCATAGAAGAAAATTACTTGCTGTTGCCCGCGACTTCGTCGGCAGAAATTTCTGTTATTATGATTAATT
The DNA here is from genome assembly GCA_947532085.1 of Elegia similella. NCBI lineage: Eukaryota > Metazoa > Arthropoda > Insecta > Lepidoptera > Pyralidae > Elegia > Elegia similella. Next base: position 25,479,098 of record OX383930.1, read on the forward strand.
CGTTTTTTTATTAGTATAGATGAATAATTTTCCCCCGTTTTCAAAACATTTTTTTTTATGCTTCGCTCCTATTGGTCGTAGCGTGATGTTTTATAGCTTAAAGCCTTCCACAATAAATGGAATATCCAACACAAAAAGAATTTTCTAATTTGAACCAGTAGTTTGTTTACTGAGATTAGCGCGTTCAAACAAACAAACTCTTCTGCTTTATAATATTAGTATAGATAATAATTGTAAAAGTAATATTTTTGCTGTAGTTTATTAATTTAACTTAAATTTACACCGTTTAGTTGTCATGGATATTAGGTAAGCACTGCTTAAATTTAATTTAAGAAATCTGAAATTATCTGATGTATACTTTACAGTATTTCAGATATTAAACAAAGATAACACTAATCTCTTGTTTTATGCAGAAAGAATAGATACACGAGCATGCAAACATATAATGTAAAAGTGTATTAAGACAGAAAAAAGAAGTAGAACAATGAAAATATAAAGGTAAATCACTTCATACAAATAAAGCGCCTATCCATAAACCATCCTGAATTTAGGATCAGATGGGAGGGACGACGCTATACGTTAGAAACGATGCGAGATATCTCCAATCGTATCGCACGTATAGCGGCGTCCCTCTCATAGGATCCGATTCAGGAAGCGATTCAGGATGGTATAATACCCCCTTACAAGTTACGGTGGTAACGGTCTTCCTAAAATATGATACGTCATATGCATTTTAATTAGTCGGCGAATCCGACTAATAAAACGAGATTAAAACCGTGATTCTATAATGAATTTATCTCCTGTACGTTTTTAATACATACATAGTATCACGTTTTTTTCCCTTACGGGGTCGACAGAGCCTATGTCTCCTCCTTATGGCCATATTTAGCATGTTGGAGGGCGTGTAGATGGAATACATCCTTACTAATATTATAAATGCGAAAGTGAGTTTTTTTATTTGTTTCTTTGTTACGCTTTCACGCCGTAACTACTGAACCGAAAATCATGAAATTTTGCATACAAGTTCTCTGGAATACGGAGAAGGACACAGGCTACCTTTTATCCCGGGAAAGAGCACTATTTCCGAGGGATCGGCATTGACGCGGGCGGAGCCGCGGGAAAGCTAAAGCTAGTTTTTAATATTATTACTTTATCACACTTTCTAACTACGAAACATCCCTAAAGTTTATGCACATCAAAAAGATGCGCAAATCAAAATGCATTATCGCTGTAAGCTCATCTAAAGTTATGGCTTGAACTGCGATCCGCTGTCTGAACTCTAGACGCCGTAATGTTTGAACGTGATGAAGAATCTACGGGAAAGATTAATGATAACGAAAACTGAACATACAGTGAAGATATCTTACTAAGAAAGTTGTAAGAAGATTCTCTCTTATTTCGTGTGTAATTACTTCTAAGCATCTATAAAGATACGACTACATACACTAAAAATAAATATCTTAGTAAGGGAATTACAGCTTTCCACTTTATTGAAGACTAGCTTTCGACCGCGGCTCTGCCTGCGCCAATGTCGATCCCTCTGGGTACTATTTCCGGGATAAAAGGTAGCCTATGTCCTTCTCCGTACTCCAGAGAATTTGTATGCAAAATTTCATAATGTTCGGTTCAGTAGTTACGGCGTGAAAGCGTAACAAACAAACAAAAAAACTCACTTTCGTATTTATAATATTAGTAAGGATAAGGATTGTTTTCAACTGACTTCTATAAAGGAGTTAGTTCTCAAATTGACTGTTTTATTTGTATTGATTTAAAAATTATTTCTTATTTGGATGGGTAAACTACTTTCTAATTGGACCCATTTAAGAAATGTTCATCAAAACCGATGCAGAGATCAATCGCTGAAGTAATTTTTTTTTATGATTTAGGACGGCAAATGAGCCGGCGAGTCACCTGATGGTAAGCGACCAACGCTGCCCATGGACAACTGCAACACCAGGGTGTAACAGGAGCGTTGCCGGCCTTTCAAGGAGTTGGGGAAAGGACATGGGGGGAGGAAGTGGGGGAAAGCTTCTACTCAAACGTCGATTTTCCGTGAGAGTGTGGTACTTCACCGGACGAACGAGCCCATTCATGCTACTAGCAAAAATGAATCTTGCCGGTAGCGTGGCTCTACCACAATATCTAAAGAGTTAGCATTTATTTTATTATACACTGATATGTAAGTACTTTTGCGTACTTGGCTCACAATATGGTATTTAGATTTAGAAACCGAGGATTAGGTCAACAAAGCGTTAATTAATTGAATGATGATAATTTAAAGACACTGACTCGAACTAAATTTGCAAGAAATATCAGTGTTTTGTTACTTTATTTAAGGGTTCTAACATTTTCGTCTGGCGTCAAGTACTAAGTGTGCCTTACTAATTGCGGCAGACTGCTTGGATGGAAAATTCAAAGGAAGACAAGTGGATTATTTCAAAAATTAAAAATTTTTTTGACAATTTATGTCCGCCATATACATTTTTGGTAAGGTCACATAGCCTACATACCTCGCGTTTAGGCGTAAACAGGAGACGATGATGGAACAGACATACTTACATACATACATACGCGCGAAAAACATTACCCTCCTTGTGGGTAGGTCAGTCGGATAAAAATAATGGAAATAATCCTTGAGTTTTTAGGTAAAAAGTTTTGATTTAAATTACCTATACTCAGTAAATGTATTTTTTGCTTAATTCAAATATAACTATTAAATATTTAATGAGAAGAAAGAAGAAAAATAGAGTACTCTATAATGTTGAATTTTCTGAAGTCCTGCCTGTGTGGCCTAGTGGCAAGAAGGTTGTCTGCGTTCCCCTGTTGTATGGCTATGCTAACATGCTGGAAGAATTATCAGTAAGCCTCTTGACATCAGTCGCGGTGGCAATTCGTGGGGCAATTTCTTTTAAGAATCCTCTTTAAGAATGTAAAACAAAATATATTTTTTTTTTACTACGTTGTGAACTTGTGTCGCAGGATACTAACTCAATGATACTATATTTTATAATAGACAATGACCACTGCGGCCACGGAGCTCGCCTATTTATGACATATCATGTATGATATGATGTATATGACTATTGACATATATGACTGTAGAAATGACTTGTTGCTGACTTGTTGAAAATTGTAATAAATAAAATTTAATTGTATATATAAAAAGATCTTGTGATCAGTAATTTCAGAGATGAGGTAGGGGAAATGGTAATTTATCGCCTATTTCGTTGAATAACTTTAAAACTAATTTGTTTATAAGTAAATTAAACAATCTATTTACTAGGAAACTAAGCATGTTCATTCATCGCCAAAACTGTGTCTATGCTATTTTTTATTCCTTTCGCATGAATAGGTCGGTAAATGACTTGATTGCCGCGACCACAGGCACGTCCACAGCTAAGCGACATTATATAATTTGAATGCCCCACTTCTTATTTCAGACCTCGCGAAGGTCAAGAACAGGTAATAGCTACATTTTTTATGTAAAATATCATCAAGCTTGGTGGTAAAACTGACTCATTATTCCATGGGAGGATATTGCCATACTTACTTCGCTTGGCAGGCGGGCGAGCGCAGTTTCTTTGGTTTCTTGTGTTTCCATCGTTGCTGCCCATGCTTCCGTATTTTAAAGCTAAGGGAAGGACAGGAATATGCTGGATTTAAGAAGAAAATTGAGATATTTATAATTTCGGCAACGAAGTTGAATCAGGCGGTCGCTGGTTCAAATTCCGCCCGCTTGAAATTGGTTCACCATATTTTATTTTTTAATTTAATACTAGTATATCAAAATAGCATTGTGAATGCAAAATAAAACACAAAAATATAGAAAATTAAGATATTTGGATACTACTCAATCGGATGAATGGGGGAAAAGTAAGTAGCACTCGGGAGCAACTACCGGCCAAGCAGTTTAGGATGATAAACCTAACTCCGGACATTTTTTAAAATAATGATGAACTTTTATTCTTTTATTCATCATCATCATCATTAGGTCTTTTTAGTCTCCACTACAGGAGCATGACCCTCTCTATACTACCGGAGCCATACTTGGCCAGAGCAGACAAAGGATTTGGCCAACACTCTCCTTGCTGGCCAGACGGGTTGGAGAGGTTATTCTTTTATTAATCAGGTAAAACTCGAGACGAGCAATTTCGTAACTTCGTTTTGAACTGGTTTCTTTTGTTGAAAATAAACGAAAAAAAATTTTTTTTTCCTATGTATTCAACTGGTGTTAGATTTTTCTAGCTGTCTTAAGGCATCTGACATAACTTTACGATAGCCATCAATGATGACAGTCGGGACCACCGGCTTAACGTGCCTTGCGAAGGACGGAGGAGCACGAGACATTTTTATGCCACTTGCGGTCACCCATCCAAACGAGGACCGTGCCCGGCGTTAGTCAACCCTTGTAAGCGTATGCGCTAATAATGTTCACGACCACCTAGGCCTTCGGGCTCCTCCCCTCATCGTTTTGATACGGAAGACGGCTAAACAAAAAAGAAAAGGTACATTCACCTTTGCACTTCAATTGCGGGTTATAACAAATTTGTGAAGAGAATAAAACTATTAGATGCTTATAAGTAAATTATTTGATAAATTTTTCATGCTTTTTTAGTCTTAGCGAAGGTCAGGTACAATGGTTTTAGATCACATTTGTTTTTGTGTCTGGTTTTCAATTTTCAAGTCATGGTTTGCTAATTAAATTAAATATAAACTTTTGTATACTCATTTACTTTAATTGAAAGTTTACTTAAATAGCCTGTATAGAGTATTGTATAGTTAAAACTACGAACATTTTAGGAATAAATATTATACATTCGTTGAGAGGATTTTCGACTAACATTGTCCTAGATATACGTAGTTAGGATGAGTACTCTCCATGGAAATATATAGCCCAATGAGCGTAAGCATTATTAGTGCTTACGCATGTAAAGTAACCAAGGGCACGGTCCTTACTGGGATGGGTGACAAGTAGCATAAAAATAGAGCTCCTCCGTACTTGGGAAGGTACGTTAAGCCTTTGGTCCCAGTTAGTGATGTGCCATTAATTCCTTCTCACGGAAATTCGCGAGATATTTTCAATAATTCTCGAGACTTTCTCAATAATTCCCGCACTTGAGAGAAAGAAAAAAGAAATTCTCGGGAAAAAATTCCGACCCGTTCTCACCTTTCTCGATAATTTCGAGCACGGCACAACACTAGTCCCAGCTGACATAATTAATAGCCGTCGTTAAACTATGTCAGATGCTTTTAGGTAGCTTGTGTAATCTGACACCAGTATTGGCCACTTACACATACGAAAAAAAGAATAACAAACAAGTACTCTTTATATTAGTTTACCAAAGATACGTGCAGAAGCATATACCTACTTAGTTAGAAAGCTAAACTATACAACTATACAAGTCGTCTGTCAATGCAGTTTTTATTAAAGCTTACCTCGATACGAATGGGTCTTTAATGATTGTTCTGTACACTTACCTTGGGAAGATTCAGTCGCGTCACGCAACATGTTTACTGCCTTTAAGCCCTTGACTACGGCATCAAACTTAATTAAGTGAAATAATTATACCTAGGTAAATATAGGAAGTCGAACGCAGGAAGATCACTTTGTTACGCACTGCTTTTGCTGGCAATTATTTTAGAGGCCTACAAACTGGCGATTAAATTGCCCGCACAAAAAAGAAAAACAAAACATTCGACATCACCGAGGGTCAGAACAATTACGTGTCAACATTTAGATAATATCTCTACGCAAACACATTTGACAAACGCCTGTCATTGAGCGATGGTTATACCTTGAGTGTTTCACAAAACTTCGCTTGGATATTGAGACTTGTACACATGTGTAATAATTCTGTCTCATAAATCCGTATTAATATTATCAATCCAAACGTAACTCTGTCTGTCTGTCTATTTGTTACCACTTCATGCTTCACCTATTAAACCAATTGTGATGAAATTTTAAATGAAGGTTGTGCAAGGCTCAAGGAAGGATATGGGGTACCTTTCATCCCGGAAAAAAGCTAGTTATATAGGGACAAATCATACTAATTGAGCTAGCCCTACACTATAGTTGTGAACTTTTGTTGTGATATCTAGCATAACGATACTGAAATTCTACGTTAGAAATGTATTATATACATAAATATAGATAGATAGACTAAAATTAATCAGAATAAAATCGTTTTGTTCACTGCCACTGACTCATAACACAAGTATCGAATTTATTTAGGGGCTAGCTCAATCTGTGTGATTTGTCCGTATTATACAATTATATACTAAGCCACTGAGGTCAATCAACCAATATATATAATAATTGCATTCATATATCATTCAAGTCCGTAAAGTGTGTGTGATTAATATTCGAAGGACTTAAATGATCAGTGAACTAATTTTACCTGTATCATAGCAAAATCAATCAAAATATTTGATCGCTCGTATGCTCCAACCTTTACGGATAACTGATACGGAAAGGGTCGACAAGGCCACGTCATATTATGTCAAAGATGACACCTTAGCTAGCTGTCAACTGCGGTTTTAAATATTATATTATTTAGATTAGATGTTGGCAGCCTTGGCGCTGGACAAAGGTAACTGGATATCGGGCAGATATCCTGTTGCGTGAGAATAACGTCGGGTTATTGAGTATGTTATGTAGGCTGATGCGTGTTTAGGGCGTTTAGGTGAGTTGAAATATTTAAATAATCTTTAAAGAAATACAACCTCATAAAAAAATTACTATAACCCCGTTATTCATAAAAAATACTGAACGTTTATTAAACCTTTTTTAGTTATTTTTAAGCTGTTTTGCCCAAGTGTATACACACTTGGGCAAAACAGAAAATGACTTAAACAAATTTACTACCATGAATTTAGACATACATATAATAGATTTAATAAGATTTTGTTAATTTTTATGAATAAGAGGTTAAGAAGTTCTAATTAAATAAAATTACTGAATGATTACATATGTGCTTATTTTGGCACCCGATTTTTTTATGTCATACTCTAACTAGACTCTAGAGATTGCATTTCTCTTGTTTAGCTTGATATTTGGCATCCCAATGCAATGTAAGCACGATATCCCAGCAGGAATACTCATTAGATAGCACTTTTATTATGCAGAATGGGAAGTTCGAAGTTTTTTTTTTGTATTTCGCGTCTGAATGTGTCTAATACTGGTGTCAGTTTTTTAAGCTGCGTAAAGGCATCTGACATAGCTTAACGACTGCTAATCAATGATGACAGCCGGGACCAACGGCTTTACATGTTTTCCGAAGCACGGAAGAGCTCGAGAATTTTTTATGCCACTTGTCGTCACCCATCCCAGTAAGCACCGTGCCCAAGGTTGATTTACATCCGTAAGCGTTAATAATGCTTGCTTACACCCACTAGGCCATAGAGCTCATTAGAAATTCGAAGAGAATACATCGAAATCATCATGTTTCGTAATTTTGTAAGGCAGGTCAATAATACTTTGGTCCTGTCATCATTAGTTTTCAGGAGATAAGATTTAGTCAGTTTAAGAAACGTTATTAGTATTAAGCACACGTAAAGAAGGGAGATATCGGTTATCTTAAAGCTTGTCTACTTTAAAGCTCGACTCGTTAAAGGTTATGGGGTATATTCTAAATGAATGGTCGGTTCATAAACATACATTTCAAGACTAGCCTTTTATTGGCAGTTAAACTATCTGGAAATCCCAGGCCTGCCCACCCTACGTCATTTTAGCAAAGCTAGTTTTAACATTATTGTAGGGCAGCTTTTTCAAAAACCAATCTGTATTATACGCCGAATTTAGAATTAGAGATTTTCATGAGTCAGAGGAGTCCAAAGTTGTTTAATACTCGGACACAACTTACGTCATTATTACTGGTAGTGACGTAGTTTGTGTGATTAATTTAATAAACGTGCGTTATTTGAGAAGATTTTGAGTCTTATGGTCAAGTTATCGTTACAGTAGGCAAGATCCTGGTCTTTGAGTCGTTAGTCCACTTCAGTTTTGCCGACGATGCCATAGAAAGGATTCGCGTTTTATACCTTAAGTATCCCGTATCTTTGGAAGGTTGCGACCCTTAAACTGAACGGACCTCCATGCCTTTTTTCTTCAATTCGTACAAAATTACGGATCCTCAAAATTACAGCTTTGCTAAAATGACGTAGGGCGGACACACCTGGGATCCTAGTCTCCTTATTCAATCTCCTTATATTGGCAACGGTGACTGGTTGAGGGCAGATCAAGTAAGTATGAATATACTTTACAAACATTAAACTTTACCATGTTACTTAAAAGTTAAATCCTATCCTTCGGAAGCATACGACTAATATATAAAATAACCACTAAGAATAACCCCTCAACTCATATCAAAACGTACCTATTCTTTTATAGCAAGCTATTAAAATATACGGTGAGTTTACAATCGTTCAATAAAAACAAAAGTGCGTATATGTACATACATATAAGTGAAAACCGTTCACCATACGTACGCTCGTAAAATATGAGATTTAAGTAAAAGTGATGTTCGTGGGAAACGTTACTACCGTAGACAATTTTTTATTACCATGAGTTTTATCTTTAGGTGAAAATTATTGAAAGCTGTAAAAATAATAGGTAAACTGTTAAGATAAATATCAAATTTGATACAAGGAGGTATTCAAAGATCTGAATTATATTATTAGTTATTTTTTAAATATTTAATAACAACGGATGTCGTCCCGATTAAAACATATCGGCCAGTAGTTGACTTCACTTTGTACTTCGGTAACTCGTTAATTTATATTTTAACAACGCCTACATCTCGCGTTTCATGTGTCAAATAACTATATCAACACTCGTACTATCGTACTCAATCGGTCTCTTTCATTTATCACACAGTAACTCAATTTTTTGTTCCGACATTTTCATACAGATCGCCGGATCTACCTTCTACCTACTTTGAAGATTACTCTACTTTTGAGTTCTCAACATTAGCCTCCTAGGAAAAGTACCTTGCTAATTTTGGGTTAAATCACCCTTTTAAGGGAATTTCTGTGGTGCGTGTAAATTTACACCGTGTATAGAATATTTACTTGTATTTACCCTGAATATTATTAAATGCCCAATGAACACCTCCATATCACACGCTAGTCGGCAGAACGAAAGGTTCTGGAAATAAAATACGGTGAAAAAATTTCAAGCGAGCGGAATTTGAACCTGCGACCTTGAGTATATGTACGACTTAAGGTCGCAGGTTCAAATCCCGCTCGCTTGAAATTTTTTCCCCATATTATATTTCTTAACTTAATAAGAGTATATCAAAATAGCATTGTAAATGCAAAAATATAACGCTTAAAAAAGAAAGGTTCTGGGTTTGATTCCTACGGCGGGAAAATTCTTGAACTACATTATTACAAGTTATTTTGAATGTAATAGCGGGCCCGGGCTCTGAAGCACTGTTGAGGAGACTAGACAATCATCTTACTAGAAAGCACGGAACTAAATAACGTTATTAGTTAAGAAGGTTTTGAGTATTTAGATGTCTCGTAATTATAATTAACATCTAGTTGCAAAAACTGGTCGGAGCAAATCCGCCGGCGTCGACACCGACCTTGATATAAGCTAACATTTATTGCAATTACGCTAATTGTCATTTTGTTAGAAAACTGGTCTAATATTTAGTTTATTCCGGAAGACATTCGGAATAGAAACGTATTTCACATTAAATAGCATTTTATGACTTTGAAAGTCAAGTTTAGCTTGAATTTAGCCATACATGATATGTTTTTTTACGCATGAGCGTATGTTATGAGCGATCTCTATAAATAAGCTTAAAAAATTAATAAAACTTTAGTGGCAAAAAAAGGGGCGCCGTCGTGAGCCACCAATAACGAAGTTCCTTACGCTTCTTCATCTCCGAATGTTGAAATTAACATTGGTATATTTATTTTTTATAGATACAAAGGTTACTAAATAATATAACAACGAAAACATATCGAACCAAATTTACAATTCATCATCATTTCGAGTAGGTGTCACGGTCAATCGACCATGCACACCCTGGTGTCAGAGTTCTTCGGAACCGCCTCTCGGCCTCTGACGTGATTCCTTTAACGACTACCAGATGGCAGCCGGGACCACCGGCTTAACGTGCCTTCTGAAGCACGGAATCATCTTTATTATCAGACAATCAGGTGATTCAAGCCTGCAATGTCCTAACCAAACTGAAAACAACTAAACAAAGTATGCTTCCGGTGGGAATCGAACCCACGACCCCCGGGTCAACAGGCAAACGCCTTAACCACTGGACCACGGAGGCTGTTATAATTTACAATAGCACATATAGGATAAAATCTGTTGACCTTTAAACACATTGACAAACAACCTAAGCCAATAAATTGCTACCACTATTAGACAGACTGCTAAAAAATGTTTGGCGTGTTATTCGATATTAGATTCGTCAGCATAAACATATGCACTTGTTATCTTCGTGCTGGCTATAGAACATGTAGGTACCTACACGTAGGTGTTTTTTGGAATTAACTCTTACTGGCCAAACATAAAGAATTTCCTTCTAAAAAGTTTATTAATAATTATAAGTAAATGTATTATTTTGTGTAATGGCAATTATTAGTCTGAATTTGTATGATTTCTTTTCATACAAATCATCGAACTCTTATTTTTCAGTCCCTATCATATTTTCCTAATTAGGTATTGACGAAATAATTACAGAAATGTATTACGTCGTAGATATCGATATATTAAAATACAGTAAGCTAATTCTGTACATAAGTGTCGAGGAATTTTCAACATTTCTATTGACTAGCTTTTGTTTTTAGCGCGAGGGGAGAAAAGCAGCTGGCTTACGCTTTTCCTCTTCCAGACTAGGCAACAAAGACATAACCCTAAAATGATCGCACACAAATACTCACTACAATTACTACGTGAGTACTAGCACTTATCCTGTGACAGTACTAGCGACCTTGACAAAGTGCGGTCCACCCCCGCAAACAGCCCACTGCAGATACAGGACGCTTTATAACTTGCTATTATGATGAATAATGATGCGAGGCCTTCGATCAAATATAATGGTAGATACACGATTCACGCTCGAAAAGTGGCACCGGCAAAACAGCGCACTAATCGACTTTCGGAGCTGTTTTATCCACAGTGTCAAGAAACCGCGCTGGCACTCACACGTCTCGCGATGACGAAGGTACAGTGAAAAGATGCAAAAACTACTCATCAAAAGTGAAAAAAAATAGATGCAGTTATACTTTGAGTAAGTACCGTATTTGTCGTTGTTTGTAAGTATGCATAATGTTTTGACTCGGCTTCATTTTGTATAAGACTGTGTATCTACCATTTTATTTGATCGAAGTGCAAGGCACTGTAATTAACTTGTTTATCGTGTTACTTACACTGTGTAAGTTACATGCGCTGCAGGAGAAACCTTTTTACCTAAATAGGACTGGTAGTGTACAGTACAGAGTAACCAAACTATATCAATGTGTCTGTACTACACAGACAGACACATTGATAAAGTTTCGTTACATGGATTTGTTTTTGCTTATAACATAGGCTTGACTAAGTTATTTTATATTTCTTTCACAAAAATAAGTTTTAAAGATTAAGACTATTATAAAACTTGTAATCAATTAGTCGATGTGAATTTATTGCTTATAATACTTAATTAGAGGTCATATAATAATTCATAATCTTAGTTTAATTATTGAAATAAATGACAGTGATCAATGTTCGTTATAAAAACTGCGAACTAATTATTAGAATTATCTTAAAAATAAAAAGGTATCATACCACTATTAATATACCTACAGCAAAAAGAAAATGTAATAAAGAAAAGCTCCCTCAAAACCTCCTGTAACCGCTCTCACCGCTTTCCATGTACTAAGTGGAGTTTCTTTTAAAACACCTGAAAAATCCGAACTTAACCCTCTAGCACTCTAGCTTACATTGGCATTAAGTAAATACTTACTATCCCGGTCGTGTCGTGTCGTGGCATGTAAGGGCAGTTACACACATGCGACGGTGGGCGCCAGTGTGCGTGCCGACGTGAGATGCGATCGATACGTCTGCCTGCACCCCGCATCGCAAAATGTAGGGACCAACAGAAGGATAACGAATGTAAAATGTTTCCTAATAAACTATTATCATCTGATGATGATAATAGTTTATTAGGAAACATTTTACATTCGTGATGATTCATCATCAGGTCCTTTTTAGTCTCCACTACAGGAGCACGACCCTCTCTGTACTACTAGGGCCATACCTGGCCAGAGCAGGCAGAGGACTTGGCCTACACTCTCCACGCTGGCCAGACGGGTTGGAGAGATCTCTTAGATGTTTATAAGCTTTATTTAGCTTGTATTTCCTAAGTCGCCTTCTACGACATCCACGGGAAGACTTGGAGTAGTCCTTTTCTACTCTGCCGGATACCACACGGCTAATAAACTATGTTAGTGCACATCTATGGCGCGGCGTCAGGAATAAACATCTAAATGCATGTGTATGTACGATTTTTCAAGAATCTTTGTGGTGGTTTCGAGGTTAGTAAAAGACATTCTATTTAACCATGTATAGGGTTTACCTATGAAATCAGTAATAAAGATTCATTCAAGTACGAAACTCCACCGAGTGTGTTTCATTAACTATACCTTTAAGAGTGTAGCCTATTGCTTGTTAATAATAAGTATTTACTACTCTCAGGTTTGCGTTGATTCTGATTCGATAGGTAAGCAGATACGCTGAGTTGTAGTTTATTGGTCAAATGTTACTGAACTTACTGATGTGTGAAACTAGCTGTGGCACTAGTGTCGCACCTAGTCTTTTTCATTTTGTGATCCCGCACTGCGGCGACCTTGCACTGGGGTAAGATGGCGGCTATTTTTATATCAGCTGGGAGGGAATTTTAGACGTTGAAATATTATTACACGCTCATGAAGAATAATGTCTATTTTTATCTCTAATCTTTAGACAATGGAGGTTTATTTCTTGTTTTGATATACGGTTATTTATTGAAAAATAATAACTGATGGATAAACATAGTTATTTACGTAGCAGAATAAGTAATTTAAACAAGTGATATGAAATAAAATAAAATATTGTTTATCAAAGAATATTTAATATATTTTGATAGAAATGGTTTTTAATTTATAATTAATCAAAGCTAGACACATGGTTTTGAAAAAAAAAAGTTACTGAATCAAGTTTGAAAACTTATCGTCAACAGCTGCGTAACATAACAAACGTAGCTCGACCAACTTTAAACCATCACAAAATTTGTATTACTTGGCAAGTGGCTGAAATTTGCAAACAAAAATAAAATACTTTAAATTACTATAAATAGCTAGGACCAATGCGGTGCAGCCAATGCCTGCCGCATCGCTCGCAAATGCATTTTTGTTTTGTTTATGTATTCTGTGTCTAGCTCGTGGTAGCTTAAGTTAGGTATGATATTTTAAATAAATATCTTTACATAGAGACATTTAAGTTTGATTTTGGATACTAATATCGATAATAATATTATACATGCGAAAGTAACTCAGTCTGTCTTCTTTTCGCGCTTCAACCATTGAACCAATTTGGATGAAATTTGGTATGGAGGTAGTTTGAGGCTCGGAGACGGACATAGGGTGCTTTCTTTCCGGGAAATTCTACTGTTCCCGAAGGTCGACACTAACGTGGGCGGAGCCGCGGGCAAAAGCTAGATTTTTTTTTTATGGATTAGGACGGCAAACGAGCCAGCGAGTCACCAGATGGTAAGCGACCGGCGCTGCCCATGGCCAACTGCAACACCAGGGTGTAACAGGAGCGTTGCCGGCCTTTCAAGGAGTTGGAGAAAGGACATGGGGGGAGGAAATGGGGGAAGGATGGGCCTCCGGCTCTCTCACTCACCGAACGAAGCGTAGAAGCGGTAAAGCTTCTACTCAAACGTCGATTTTCTGTGAGAGTGTGGTACTTCCCCGGACGAGCCGGCCCATTCATGCTACAAGCAAAAATGTATTCTGCCGGTAGCGTGGTTCTTCCACAGCTAAAATATAATTACATGTAGAGTTTTAAGTTTGATTTTGGAAGATAATGTACAGAAGATAAATTTGCAGTTTTTGATATATAAGGTTTCATAACCGAAATCCTGAATTATGTTGCAATGTAAGTATAATAAATAAATGTGAGTTAATTTATTTTACAAAACCGGTAGGTACTCAAAATATATTTCTTAGAATTTGGAACACATATCTTTTGAAAGTTAAATAACTTTATACTTTTTCAGCTTTTATTAGTTAAAATATTTTATCGGTAACCTCAGCGTGACTAAGTAAGCGTAGCAGTACCAACACTTACATAAAACGACAACACATTGTTTTAGTTGGCAGAATGCTGGTACTTGGCTGACAATAGAAATAAAAGATTGTTAAATCAGCATAAACAGTTTGGGCACAAAATGCAGCGCGACCAATTCCTGCCGCATCTCTCGCAAATGCATTTTCGTTTGTGTATTCCGTGTGCAATCGCCTTGCGCGGGGAGCCTAAAGTATTGCTTTTCTGTCTGCAAATTGTTAAATAGCCTAGACACGCACGAGAGGTAGCGCAGAAAGAATAAAAAATTTATTTGCCTTGATGATTGCCATAGATTTTTGAACATGGAATCATATTAATATTTTTAATTATCGTTTGCGTGATTTTCAGTGGAATTAATAATTTACGACTGTTTTGTTGCTAAGTACATAACACGAAAAAATCAAACAAAAGAAGTAGATACTAATTACTCATCGCAGCTCCATTTCCAAGCAGAAAAAGTCTCAAACACAAGAAAAATGGCAGAGACAGACGAACAACATATTATTAAGTCGTCCTCGCGACAGTTCTAATAGGGTTTTAAATAGAAAAACGTTGTAAAAACGACAATGGATGTGTAAAACAATGGTCGGTCGCGCGTCGCCGCCCGCGATTATGCGACCTTGACAATCGACGTTTCCGCGACAGGTCGCGGTGACTCATGTCGTCATGTCGCGCGATTTTTACGCAAGTGTGCTGTCGACTTAAGTTGCGGTTACAAAAACTGATGTTGCTGGGCTAGATTTAATAACTCTATGTATTCACAAGGCTTTTTTTTTAGTTTTTCCTCTGGCTTTCTTATTTTGTTAGATGTTTAATGCAATAAATATGAAGAGAGGATTTTTTCGATTTGTTTCAAATAAAAAAGGTGCAATAATTGAGTATGAACAAACCACATACGCCAAGAATATAGAAAAAGGTGCGATATATTTGATCTATTTACAATTTATCGACCATTTATGAAAATATTAAAGTATTTATTTTAAAGGACAAAAAAATTGAATGATTTTTCAGAGCTAGTGATGTGAAATAAATATCGATTTATTTCACATCACTAGCTCTGAAAAATCACTTTGCAGATGTTAAAACTTACAATTAGCCAATTCAAGTTTTAACAAAGTAAGCCAAAAAGGCTATAAAGGCAAAAATTTTGTTAATGTGCTTGCTGCGTATAGCAAACAAAGAAAATTAAGTGACTTTCTGCAGCAATGTATACTAATTTACACCAAACGACGGAATTTGTTTTGGAAGTCGCACCGCGGCGTCCCGGTCCAGACGTTCCAGGAATAGCGCTCATCCAAATGTGCACTTTGTTTGTATTTTTAAGTGTCATTTTCTTCCGGCATTTTATAAGAGGCCGTTCTTTAAATTTTAAGACTATGATGAAATTTTGTAGTTGAATTTGGAAAGGAAGATATGGGAGGTACCATGACCAACCTTAAAAAATATTAACTAATTTTAATTTTATCGACGGAAAATACGACAAACGGATAGTACCAACTATACTTACTTTCTAAGTATGTTAGTGACTATCTTTAGTGTCTGGGTTTTTAACCTGCGACATATACTGCCATTGGAAAACGGCAGTTAGCTACAATATGTATCATACATACAGCGTAATTTTGAAGCTCTGAGCTATATTGAAATCCTATAATCTCTAATGAATACTTGCAAGAAGAAAAAACTAAAAAATATGTTATCATAGAAAATCCCCTAGCCGATCGCCAACTTTGCATGGGAAGTCGAAGTTTATTATTTGTTTTTAAATTTTTTTTTAGTTTCTGTTTTCTATCGTGGTTTTCTGATTTCAGGATATCAATATAGCTCAGATTTGTTAAATCACGCTGTATGTAATAAACTTATATTTGTTATTTAACGTGGCAATAAAGCTCCGTTAATATACAACGCGAAAAGATCATATAATTTAAATAATGGAACAGATAATTCTTCCATAATTGAGTATAAATAGTAGCTTTGAACAAACGATCGTTATACCCATTTTAATATGGTGTGAATATAACAATATATTACGTAACTGCCCACTTTTGGTCATAAAGTTGTGAAAAACTAAATAACCCGGCCGCAAGTGGCAGTTAAGTCGTTAAGCTAGGCGTTTGTATAATTTACTACTTTACTATCCTTTTTCGCTCGACCTACTTAAGCCACATGTGGCTATTAGAACGCACGCATTGCAAATGTTGACTTAGTAATGTTAACGTAGACGACTTCTTTTTCGTTCAGTCACCAGAGCTATATAACTAGGGAGGGAGGTGTTGGATATGAAAGTAATTGTACTTATATGTTTACGGTCAACGAGTGTCTACAATTACCTTTTGCGTTTTGTGCTTTTGAGTTCGAGTATGTCATGCTCACTAAAATGTTCAAACTGGTGGCGGCGTTGTGTGTCGGGTCGTCGAGTTCCCTCTATATGGTTGAGCTCAGCGATGGCTGATCCATGCGTCAACTCTTGAACGGGTGCTGCCGCAGGTCTGCTCGGCCTCTTTGAGACTTCTATCTATCTTTGAGACTTTTATCATATCTGTTGTTGTTGCACGCTCGATCGCTAACATAACGTGTTCCACAAAAATATGTTTATTGAAATTTTATAAAACATGACATCATATATAGTATAAATAAGTAAGCAAACATTCTTTATTGCACCATAACTATAAATCGATACAAATATAAATAAATTCTAAAAAAAATTGATTACCATTGGCGGTCTTATCGCCAAGGCAACCCCTTCCAGGCTACCTTTGGGTGACAGGAATAAATCAAAAACTTATGGGTAATGAGATTGAAATTAAAAGAGAAAAAATTATAAATAGAATAACAAATAGATTTATTAATATATATAATTGATACGATTCATTCAGTAAATTATATACAACAGAACATTAATAAATATATAAAAAAAATTACCTACATATACGACATAAATACCAGGTTACTTCACTATTCTGTCAATCTAAATACGCAGACACTGTCCACTCTCCCCTAATAATGACTGACCACAAGTGCACTTTGCATACTGGGCGATCCGATAACACACTGTAAGCTACAACACCACATCCCTATTATTCGGCACCACACGAGGGGCAGAAATTGTTGACATCGCAAAACTGACCGACGATATGTAGGTATACCAATGACCTGTGCGACATCGTTTTCGATCATATTATTTACACAGAGCCCAGGTCTATAAGACATAAAATACACATCTAACATGCTGATTTGTGTGTATGTGGAAAACGGAATCAAAATAGTGATGAGTTGGAAAAGGGAAGGAGAAATGATATGTAGGTATATCATCATCAGGTCTTTTTGGTCTCCACTGAAGGAGCATGACCCTCTCTGTACTACCGGAGCCATATTTGGCCAGAGCAGACAGAGGATTTGGCCTACACTCTCCTCGCTGGCCAGACGGGTTGGAGAGGTCTTATTGATGTTTATGAGCTTTGTAACGACTTGCTACTTAGAAAATAACTAATATTTTCTAAGTCACCTCTTACGACATCCATGGGAAGACTTGGAGTGGTCCTATTCTACTCAGCCGGAAACCACACGGCTACTGGTAGGTATATACCTAACTTTATCCTTATCCTTACTAATGTTATAAATGCGAAAGTGAGTTTGTTTATTTGTTTGTTTGTTACGCTTTCACGCCGTAACTACTGAACCGATCATGATTTTGCATACAAGTTCTCTGGAGTACGGAGAAGGACATAGGATACCTTTTATCCCGGGACTAAGTACTATTCCCGAGGGATCGAAATTGACGCGGGCGGAGCCGCGGGCGAAAGCTAGTAATGTAATATTTATAACAAAACTAATCATACATCTTTAGGCAGTACTGGTATGCTGACGGTGTTACGAATAAAATCCCTATAAGATTACACAGGTGTGAAAAATTGGCAATATTCAGGTGGGTTCCAAAAATATCTATAGCTACAGAATATACTTCGCCTGTCCCTTATTTTATTACATGTAGTATGAAAAGTCGAATAAGTACAATGTTAAGGGGTACTATTTTTGAAAATGTGACACTCGTCTTCGAGCGATTTTTGTATGGAAAAATCGCTCGTTTACGAACGGCGTCATTTTAAAAATAGCACTCCAGTACTCATTTTTTGAATAATGTTAACAATGCGAAGATCATTTACATACGGCTCATTCATACAGTTTTTCATTCAAAGCGGCAACAAACAGTTGCCAGTTATCGTTACATTTGCATAATTATCTTAGAACTTAAGGTTTCTCTTATACAGAGAGAAGCACTAATGTTCTATGGATCAATGGACTTATTGGGTTACTTGCTCTTTACTTCGACAAAGTCGGAAAGCTTATGGACTTATAATCTTAGACCTGAGTAATTTATACTTACGGAGCCCTTCAGGCACATAGGGACCAAGTCTGGATTGAGTTTCTTTCGGCGTATTCTTCTCACTAGTGGTCGTTACGAAACGCCAGTAGTATTTCGATTTTGCATTAATTAAACAAAATATATAAGAAATACAAATATGACGTTCAAAACGAGATACATGTATCCAATTTCTTCCATACTAATACTATATTATAAATGCGAAAGTAACTCTGTCGTTTTTTTACGCTTCAACCATTGAACTGATTTGGATGAAATTTGGTATGGAGGTGTGAGGCCCGAGGAAGGACATAGTGTATGTTTGATTCCGGAAAATTCTACTGTTCCCGAGGGATCGACACTAATGCGGGCGGAGCCGCGGGCAACAGCTAGTTTTGAATAAAACTCTTTGACTTTGAATTTATAGCTTACGTTTACTTAATTTTGTATATAAACGGGAATTAGCTTGTATTATGTTAAACGGATACAAATAATAAAGGTTCGTACTAAGTCCCGTTTATATATACATAATTCTGTGTTAAAAGCGCAAAATTTAGAAAAGAATATTGCGTTTACTTTTACAAAAAGATTTTTCCCTATAATCTCTCAACTACTAGCCAAAGTTAAAAAATTTGAAAATCAATAAGTTATTAAACTACTTGTAGCCCAAGTGTCGATACAAGTCATAAACTGGCTGACAAATATAATAATTATGGTATGGGGATATACGAACAAATCACACAGATTGAGCTAGCCCCAAAGTAAGTTCGAGACTTGTGTTATGGGATACTAGCTCAACGATAGTATATTTTATAACAAATACATATATAGATACACATCCAAGACCTAGGCCAATCTGAAAAAGATCATTTTCCATCTTGACCTGGCCCGGGCACCCCGTGTCGCAGGCTGGCGTGTTGACCGCAGCGCCACGGAGCTAGCCTAAAAGATCACAACTTTGCGTCTATATTTCCGATCACTTTAAGTGAATAGGCTTTTTCTGTGTGAGCTTGCTCCATTTTAGGGTTTTGGAGTTAGCCCATTTCAAACAAAAAAAAAACAACCTGGCCGGAAACATTTTTGTGGTTTGGGTTTTGTCTTCTGACTTAATCTTGTGCACCAAGATTGCTTCAACATTAAATGAATGTAAATAATTGCCAACTAAGTAATCATTAGAACAGAAGTACGTTTCCATACATTTCCGTATTAATTTCCCCAGTCGTGACCCGCAGCCAAGCACGTAATACGAAAACCAGTAGTTTATTTAGTCCTTTCATATTTCATTTGTGTGCGCCCGCGCAGCCCTCGGCAGAGGTTATCTGTGCCGGGTAATTATTTCAAATCTAGAAATTTTGAAAGCTACACGTGATGTTTGTCTTGTAAGTAATCTAACTGGATTCTTGTGGCAGCGTTTTTATCAAACATATGTAACATCGATTGACTGCTTCAGTTTGCAGTTTACCTGCCTTTGTGGTCCAGTGGTTAAGGCGTTTGACTGTAGACCCGGGGGTCGTAGGTTCGGTTCCCACGGGAAGCATACTTTGTTAAGTTGTTTCCAGTTTGGTTAGGACAATGCAAGCTTGAATCACCTGATTGTCTGATAGTAAAGATAATTCCGTGCTTCGGAAGGCCGTTGGTCCTGGCTGCCTTCTGGTAGTCGTTAAAGGAACCACGTCAGAGAGGCGGTTCCGAAAAAACTGACACCAGGGTGTGCATGGTCGATTGACCGTGACAACTACTCGAAAATTATTATTTCTTCTGTTATTTTTAACTAGCTTTCGCCCGCGGCTCCGCCCGCGTCAATGTCGATCCCTCGGGAATAGTACTTTTTCCCGGGATACGAGGTAGCCTATGTCCTTCTCCGGACTCCAGAGAACTTGTATGCAAAATTTCATGATGATCGGTTCAGTAGTTACTGCGTGAAAGCGTAACAAACAAACAAATAAACAAACAAACAAACTCACTTTCGTATTTATAATATTAGTAAGGATAAGGATAAAATACTTCGATCCTCTCAAGGAAACCAACGGCTTAATGGGGATGAGCATTATTAGCGCAGTAACCACAAGTGGCATAAACATATCTCGAACTCCTTCATACTTCGGATGGCACGTTGAGCCGGTGCTCCCGCCTGTCATCATTGATGGCAGTCGTAAAGCTATCTCAGATGTATTTAGTGTAATTAGCCAACACAAATGCCAGGCTATACAAGCTTAAAGACATCTGACATAGCTTAAGAATTGCCATCACTGATGTCAGCCGGAACCAACAGCTTAACGTGTCTTCGAAGCTATTAAAGCTGAGTGAATGTCTTTATAACTCAATTAAAACAGCTACATGGTACCACTGCTGCTCTACCACCAGCCAGACAAGCGTCATATAAAGTCGTTAAAGCACGAAGGTGATAAACAATATGATTACATGTTTCCCACTGTACCACCACACACTGTTATAGCTGCCATATTGTCATAATCATCTTTTTCCTTGCGTCCTGATGTGCAACCTATCTGGTGACCTGTAATAGACAGCTCCGTGGCGCAGTGGTTAACACGCCAGCCTGCGACACGAGGGTGCCCGGGTTCGATCCCCGGTTAGGTCAAGATGCAAAATGATCTTTTTCAGATTGGCCTGGATCTTGGATGTTTATCTATATATGTATTTGTTATAAAATATAGTATCGTTGAGTTAGTCTCATATCCCATAACACAAGTCTCGAACTCACTTTGGGGCTAGCTCAATCTGTGTGATTTGTTCGTATATATTTATTTAATACAGGTGGATCAATCCTACCTATCTCAGGCACCAGTTTTCTCCACTTATTTAAGGTCTTTTGTGTCATGCAAATCATGTGTATTTTTTCTTGTAAATACTTAACTGGAGAGAAAAATAAACGATTTATTTATTTATCATCATATCAGCCCTTCTTACGCCCCCTGCTGAGCATAAACCTCTTTTCGGTTATGCCACCATATAATATACTAACTGTTGCCCGCGACTTCGTCCGCGGCAATTTCTATTATTATGATTAATTAGTTTTTTTTTATTGGTATAGATGAATAATTTTCCCCCGTTTTCAAAACATTTTTTTTGATGCTTCGCTCCTATTGATTGCAGCATGATGTTTTATAGCCTAAAGCCTTCCTCAATAAATGGACTATCCAACACAAATGAATTTTCCAATTTGAACTAGTAGTTCCAGAGATTAGCGCGTACAAACAAACAAACTCTTTAGCTTTATAATATTAGTATAGATATATAAAAATCAAGGCTGTCAAAATGTACAACCCTGGGGTAGACAAAAGGAGGGGGAAAAGATGGCCAAATATGGAAAGATGGCCTAGACCTGTTGGCAACCTGAAGCGACGGAACCCAGGGAATAAAAAACAATATAATCACTTAATATGAAACCCCATCGTTAAGTTGCTCCCATTAAGTAACAGTTAAACAACTAAGAAAATTTGATATCCTTATACGTCACATAAACTATCCCGCGTCGTTGCCAAACAACTGAGAAATTTTTAGTCGTATTCAAGTTCCTTTTAGAAAAAATACAGTTGGCATTCGCTTAGATCCTCTTTCCTGCCAAATTGGGTAAATTGTACGAGGGATAAATGCAATCTGCTAAAATTATTTTGTATCTGTTGCCAACTGTTTTATCATTATCATAGGTACAGTTAGTAGGTATTTCTAACAACTATTTATATGGTAAACATTTTTTTAAAATTGAAATTGCATAGTTATACATATATAGAGAATATAGAATTTAGAGAGTGATAGTAACTGACACATCAAGAATTCGGGACAACTTAATAGTATTTATATCCTGTCAATTATTTTTATCCTGTCAATATATTCTAGGCCAGGCGGGAGAACAGATAAAGTAGGTAGGGGATGGGATAAAAATGTTTGGTCTGTGATCTATTCAGATGTTTTGAAATCAAAATACTATGGATTACCTGTCCAAAACAATACTAGAAATATAGAGAAATTTAAATTCGACTGCAAAACTAACTAGTTTTCATATTTCTCTAATTTCTACACTTCTAATAGATTTAAAATGAAGCAAATCCAGAAATTTTGGCCGCCGGGTAATCCTGTTTTGATTAATTGTAAGCAAGTTGGGGTTGATGCCAGTCAATAGTCAGTGCGAGACGACCCCATGTGGGGTCCTAATACGACCCGAGGAATTTAATAAAGCATAGAAATTCTGGGGTTGCAGGAATCCGCTGATTTTACACTGGGGGAGCTTTTTTCGCGCCATTTCGTAGAAAATTATAAAACAAAGAATTGATGGTTGAGGCAGAATGTGAAAAGTAATTATTCTACCTTTAAGTTCAGGAAAATGCTATGTAGAAAATCCTAACTAATATTATAAATGCAAAAGAGAGCTTGTTTGTTTGTTACGCTGAACCGATCGTAATGAAATTTTGCATACCCGTTGTCTGGGGTACGGAAAAGGACATAGGGTACATTTTAACCCGGGAAAAGTATTGTTTCTGATGGATCGACATTAACGCGTGCGGAGCCACGGGGATGAAAGCTGGTAATGAGAATAAAATGGAGAATGTCAAACTATTGGAATACCAAAAATACTCTCATCTTCTTGAGAAAAGGCCTTACATTTTATCAATAAACAATTTGGTAGCACACTTGTCGTAAACCTAAGGGACGTGGTTCACATCCTACCTATAGCGAGTTTTTTTTCATCACACTATTTCAATTTTAATAATATACAGAGCATTGGAATGCTATAAAGAAACAATTTTACAAACAATTTATTTCGCAATCTCAATAAGAAACCCATATCTAACCAGACAGACAGGGTGTCTTTGCAAAAATTTTGAAATTTTTTTTCCTTAACGATATCTTTTTATTCAATTCCATTTTTATTAAATGCATTAGTCTTACGGCGCTTCCGTTTAAGTTTAAATATTTCAGTTAGTATGCATGAGGTATACATGGCACCATTTCTTCCAAGAAAATATGTAAAATGAATGCAAATGAGTTATGTTATAACACCGCTGGGATTTGCACTGCAAGTTAGTTTAATGCATGCCAAAACAGAATAACCCAATCTCGTGAGTTAATAATCAGTAAGAATTTAACAAGTATTTTTCTTCTAGTAAATTTAATTACAAAGCAAGTAGCCCCAGATCGTGAAGTGTGGAAACAGAAAGGGGAGGCCTTTGCCCAGCAGTGGGACACGACAGACTTCAAAAAAGTAAAATAATCCTAACTAATATTATAAATGCGAAAGTGAGTTTGTTTGTTTGTTACGCTTTCACGCCGTAACTACTGAACCGATCATCATGAAAATTTGCACACAACTTCTCTGGAGTACGGAGAAGGACATAGGCTACCTTTTATCCCGGGAAAAAGTACTATTCCCGAGGGATCGACATTAACGCGGGCGGGGCCGCGGGCGAAAGCTAGTTTAATATAATAACGTGTCTATAGCAGCGTTTATTCCCTTTAGATTTCCAGTATATTTTCCTTCAGCATGTATAACCTATACAAGTAACTCTTATTACGTAGCATAACTCTTCCATGCTGGTCTGAAAGAAAAAGAAAGAAGAAGAAATGAATCATGTTAATATGCGATGGGGCTAGAAACCCTTATTTGATTCCGTTTTCTGCATATACGTCCATTGATAATAATTAAATACGCCTTAGCTCTTAAAGCTTTATTTACGTAAGAAACAAATACGTGATAATATGTATCTATGTAATTACGACTCAACGAACTTGGAAAAACGTGACTCACTTTGATCCGGCCACATATCAAACATGTAGAAGTCGAAACGCTTATGCAAAAATAATTCTTGATACACAATCCTCTAAACGCGTGCCTTTGCAAAATAACGTTAATGCAAATGAGGTCCGTTATTCCAATAATCCTAATAGCCCCAAGACACCAGCCGTATATGGCGGCAGATCCCCGAGTCTCCGAGCGTGGCCGGACGCGCGCCGTTAGATAGCCTCGCTGAATGGTAACGCCAAGGACTACGACATAATAAAATGACAAATGAGGTTGTGGATACATAGCATCACGTCTTTTCCCTTGCGGGGTTGACAGAGCCTAGGTCTATAAGACCTTATGGCCACATTTAGCATGTTAGAGGGCGTGCAGATTGAAGACGGCATCAAATAGTGATGGGTTGCTAGCCGCGTCGCCTATTGACATGATTCCGCAGATTTTAGCCCAATCCCTCAATCGGCTTTTACGATCTGCGCGGGAAGAGAAGCAGCTGGCACATTTTACGTTTTTTCTTTTCTCCCAGACCAGCATGGAAGATTGTGGATTTAAATTAGCATATTAGAATTTGGATTAGGTGTTATGATGAAAAGGACCTTGAACTTACTAACGGCTAGAGGTTTAAAATAGTTATGTTTATTATTTCAGTCTCTTCCCTAATGTAAACTGTTTGATCTATTTTTGACTAGGAAAAGGTATCTACGTTAAAAGCTTAATTTTTACAAAATATCGCCTGTGTTAAGAGGGCACGAATGCGAAACTTGTCAATGAACATTCGTCTAGATGTCTATATCTATAACGACTACATGCCTGTTATTTATTATATATAAAACTTCAACATATTTTCTTAAAACTGTCCAACCTGAAAACACGATTAATAACAAAAGCCTCGATACTTTTATTTTGCAAACATAGCCCCTTTATTTGATGTTTGTGGTCAGAACGGCGAAACCCTAAGGTCTTTAGAAATGATTTTTAGTTTCCTAGCTTAGCAATAACTAGTTCTAAAATCTGGCCAAGCTTTTTTACTCATTAACCTCGTACTTTTATTTTAAATAACAATTAAGTGATTTGGCGCTTACGCCCGTTAATTCTAGGACACCCGCTTGTGCCTACCCACTATCTTCTTCTCATTTTTTACGCGTTACGGTCATTAGATCTATCCTGCTTTCGCGCGGGGCGCGGGGTGCGAAATGGCTTCAGCCGGGTCGCATTGGTGCGCTCTTAAAACGTAAGTAAAACATGTAACCAATATTTCGGACCTGAACCTGAACTGATTTTGATAAAACTTACACGGTTCCCTAAGATAGACAATTCTATACTTAGTTATATTTAAAAAATCGGAGTACGACTTCAATTTAAATAAATAAATATAAGCATAAATATATACGGACAAATCACACAGATTGAGCTTGCCCCAAAGTAAGTTCGAGACTTGTGTTATGGGATACAAATACATATATAGATACACATCCAAGACCCAGGCCAATCTGAAAAAGATCATTTTCCATCTTGACCTGGCCGGGATTCGAACCCGGTCACTCCGTGTCGCAGGCAGGCGTGTTGACCGCTGCGCCACGGAGCTAGTCAATTTGTTGAGATATGTGCGAAATAACATAATATATAATTATTCATATAATTCAGCACACATGTTTAGTTTGATGGAATAATCACTTATACAAAACGGGTCAAGTTGATAACCTCTTTTTAGGTCGATTTAAATAAATTTATGAAACCTTTTTTGCATACGAAATGCATTATAATCAGGCAGCATTTGCACAGATTGCACGAATCTAAAATACGGACGGAAATATTCATCTTTCATTTAAAATATCGGGGAGCATTAAACATTTTACAAATATCAGTTCTCCGATATCAAGCTTGGAATTACAGCAATATCGGAAGACGAGCACTGCAATTCAGCGTAGTTTATTTGCAATAATCTGTTTAGATGTAGAGGCAGTAAAACTGTCTGCGTCTGGAGCATTAGCTCTCTGACTAGATCATAAGAAAGTGGCTATTCATTCATAGCTTCACTTAAGATTGTCTTCCAGAGATTGCTATATTTATGGCGCCATATTTTATTGACTAGCTCCGTGGCGCAGCGGTCAACACGCCAGCCTGCGACACGGAGTGACCGGGTTTGATCCCCGGCCAGGTCAAGATGGAAAATGATCTTTGTCAGATTGGCCTGGGTCTTGGATGTGTATCTATATGTGTATTTGTTATAAAATATAGTATCGTTGAGTTAGTATCCTATAACACAAGTCTCGAACTTACTTTGGGGCTAGCTCAATCTGTGTGATTTGTCCGTACATATTTATTTACTAGCTTTCGCCCGCGGCTCCGCCCGCGTCAATGTCAATCCCTCGGGAATAGTACTTTTTCCCGGGATAGAAGGTAGCCTATGTCCTTCTCCGCACTCCAGAGAACTTGTATGCAAAATTTCATGATGATCGGTTCAGTAGTTACGGCGTGAAAGCGTAACAAACAAACAAACAAACAAACAAACAAACAAACAAACAAACAAACAAACAAACAAACAAACAAACAAACAAACAACAAACAAACAAACAAACAAACAAACAAACAAACAAACAACACAACCCCACCACCCCCCCCACCCCACCCCACCCCCACCCCCCACCACCCCCCCCCCCCCAACCCACAACAAACAAACAAACAAACAAACAACAAACAACACAAACAAACAACACCAACCACACAAACACAACAAACAAACACACAAACAAACCACAACACAACAAACAAACACACACACACACACCAAACAAACAAACAAACAAACAAACAACAAACAAACAAACAAACAAACAAACAAACAACAAACAAACAAACAAACAAACAAACAAACAAACAAACAAACAAACAAACAAACAAACAAACAAACAAACAAACAAACAAACAAACAAACAAACAAACAAACAAACAAACAAACAAACAAACAAACAAACAAACAAACAAACAAACAAACAAACAAACAAACAAACAAACAAACAAACAAACAAACAAACAAACAAACAAACAAACAAACAAACAAACAAACAAACAAACAAACAAACAAACAAACAAACAAACAAACAAACAAACAAACAAACAAACAAACAAACAAACAAACAAACAAACAAACAAACAAACAAACAAACAAACAAACAAACAAACAAACAAACAAACAAACAAACAAACAAACAAACAAACAAACAAACAAACAAACAAACAAACAAACAAACAAACAAACAAACAAACAAACAAACAAACAAACAAACAAACAAACAAACAAACAAACAAACAAACAAACAAACAAACAAACAAACAAACAAACAAACAAACAAACAAACAAACAAACAAACAAACAAACAAACAAACAAACAAACAAACAAACAAACAAACAAACAAACAAACAAACAAACAAACAAACAAACAAACAAACAAACAAACAAACAAACAAACAAACAAACAAACAAACAAACAAACAAACAAACAAACAAACAAACAAACAAACAAACAAACAAACAAACAAACAAACAAACAAACAAACAAACAAACAAACAAACAAACAAACAAACAAACAAACAAACAAACAAACAAACAAACAAACAAACAAACAAACAAACAAACAAACAAACAAACAAACAAACAAACAAACAAACAAACAAACAAACAAACAAACAAACAAACAAACAAACAAACAAACAAACAAACAAACAAACAAACAAACAAACAAACAAACAAACAAACAAACAAACAAACAAACAAACAAACAAACAAACAAACAAACAAACAAACAAACAAACAAACAAACAAACAAACAAACAAACAAACAAACAAACAAACAAACAAACAAACAAACAAACAAACAAACAAACAAACAAACAAACAAACAAACAAACAAACAAACAAACAAACAAACAAACAAACAAACAAACAAACAAACAAACAAACAAACAAACAAACAAACAAACAAACAAACAAACAAACAAACAAACAAACAAACAAACAAACAAACAAACAAACAAACAAACAAACAAACAAACAAACAAACAAACAAACAAACAAACAAACAAACAAACAAACAAACAAACAAACAAACAAACAAACAAACAAACAAACAAACAAACAAACAAACAAACAAACAAACAAACAAACAAACAAACAAACAAACAAACAAACAAACAAACAAACAAACAAACAAACAAACAAACAAACAAACAAACAAACAAACAAACAAACAAACAAACAAACAAACAAACAAACAAACAAACAAACAAACAAACAAACAAACAAACAAACAAACAAACAAACAAACAAACAAACAAACAAACAAACAAACAAACAAACAAACAAACAAACAAACAAACAAACAAACAAACAAACAAACAAACAAACAAACAAACAAACAAACAAACAAACAAACAAACAAACAAACAAACAAACAAACAAACAAACAAACAAACAAACAAACAAACAAACAAACAAACAAACAAACAAACAAACAAACAAACAAACAAACAAACAAACAAACAAACAAACAAACAAACAAATAAACAAACAAACAAACAAACTCACTTTCGCATTTATAATATTAGTAAGGATATGTTTGCAGGCAAACTTATGCCTTGAGTTCATTCAAATGACGATAACTTTTTTTTTAATGAACTGATTTTGATGAAACAAACTTTAAATGTTAAACTGAGTTAAAACAAAGCAATTGGTGAAAGTTTGAAGTAAATCGGTTCAGTATTTTCGGAGATAATCGTGATCATACATACAGACAGACAGACAGACAGACAGACAGACAAGAAATTCCAAAAAAAATTTTTTGCTTTCTAGTATTCTTTTTAAGTGTCCCTCTATCCATTTCAGTCAAAAATTCGAAATGTACAGACAAAATAATTTTACTGTTTTATTATATGTATAGATAGATTATTATTTATTCCGTGTAGATGTGAAGCATAAAAAAATCTGCGTTTGGGAGCACTAATGCAAACCTTTTAACCTCCATCTCAATTTCTTTGCTAATTACTGAAAACCAAAGACAAAAAATACAAGTCAACAACTAAAAAAGATGATCGAAAAGGCGGAATCGCCTTTTCGATCATCTTTTTTAGTTATTATTTATGTTTATTGAAGAACTCCTACCTATAATATGTTAAAAAACCTAACTGACAGTCAAGTAATCCTCTATTAAAAATAGAAATCCTCTATTAAAATTTATATTTCAACACACTAGCAGCTCTTTCTGGATCGTCAACCTAAACATTCTGATCACGCGTGTCGTGGCGAAGGTCAGTAATTACGATAATTATGCGTGATTATGGCCATTATGACACGATGTCGTATGTGACGAGGGCCGAGAGAAAAAACCAAACTAAAGATAATAGAGAATTAAAACTCTTAAGAAACACGTACGTTGTACTTGACACATGGACACTTAAGTACACTTAAATAGAAGTTAGCCTCAAAACTGCAAGCAAAAGGTTGAGAAGTTTGGTAATATGTTTCAGAAATTGATAGATACTGCGCAGTCACAGAGATGTAGTCGTATATTCTGATATCTATGTGCGCAGCCTTTAATAATCTCACATTTAAGGCTGCTCAGTGTGTCATGATGTTAAAGAGTTAGCTTTTGCATTAGTGTTCCCAAACGATTTTTAATGCTTCCCGTCTACAATATGCTCCGTATGATTTAATATCTATGAGAGCTGCTACTAAATGCTACAACATCCTCTCGGAGAATATTAAAGGTAAGTTTACTTCGAGAAAAAAACTTACCTTTGAGCACTTATGAAAGACCTAATCGTTACAAAGATAACCGTTTGTCTCGGGATTTTCAATAAGTCTGTCCAAAAAGTTCTTAGCATTTAAATTATCATCAATTTTTTTAAAATAGTCGTGAATTATTTAGTTTAAATACTTCATGAATATTTTATAATAATGGGTTTCGGCTCCGCCCGCGTCAATGTCGATCCCTCGGGAATAGTACTTTTTCCCGGGATAAAAGGTAGCCTATGTCCTTCTCCGTACTCCAGAGAACGTGTATGCAAAATTTCATGATGATCGGTTCAGTAGTTACGGCGTGAAAGCTTAACAAACAAACAAACTCACTTTCGCATTTATAATATTAGTAAGGATAAGGATTATTGAGAAATGCTCATGAAAAGAACTCGTTTCAGATGTTGTCCGTTTTGATCAAAAATGTCGTCATTTTTGTAAATTTTATAATGCATAAAACAAGCTTACTGTTCTCCGTAAATACATGCAAAATTTCACTTTAGTTACATACATACATAGTATTACGTCTTTTTCCCTTGCGGGGTAGACAGCCTAGGTCTATAAGACCTTATGGCCACATGGTGCATGTTGAAGGGTGTGTACTGTTCACTTTAGTTACTGACAGAAATAATACTAAAAATGTGAGTATGAAAAATTCTATTTACTCGAAATTCTATATAGAAAACGCCAATGTTATAGGTAAAGACCACCCATTATTACTTACTTACTGACTTCCTGGGCCCTACAACCCTTTGTGGGTCTTGGCCTCCTCTACGAATTTCTTCCATTTCGCTCTATCTCTGGCCTCCCGTCTTCAAGATGTTTTCTTGCCGAGTCTCTTCAGGTCCTCCTCTAGACAATCCTTCCACCGCTTTGTAGGCCTTCCGCGGGGTCTTTTTTGTTGTGGGGTCCATTTATATATGTTCTTGGGAGCTCTGGTCCTCTCATTACCTTCTGGACCACCCATTATTATAACCAATAAATACCAGCATTGAAACACAAGTTGCATTTCTTTTGTTTCAATATTTTATAGTAATTATGACGCGATGTCGTATGCGACGACGAGTGATGATCGAAAGTTATACAATCTTGATGGATGTTATCTTTGATCGCTGCTGATCGCTGATGCGCTGATTGAAAGCTATTAACATGTCAATACGGTTTTGAGTACCTATACTATACAAGCCTTCGCTCACTAGTCACACTCACTTGTGGTACAGGAATGGACTGAAAAGATATATATATATATAAATATAAAACATAAATGATTTAAATTAGATTGAGCTAGCCCCAAAGTAAGTTCGAGACTTGTGTTATGGGATACTAACTCAACGATACTATATTTTATAACAAATACATATATAATGATACACATCCAAGACCCAGGCCAATCTGAAACAGATCATTTTCCATCTTGACCTGGCCGGGGATCGAACCCTGTCACTCCGTGTCGCAGGCTGGCGTGTTGACCGCTGCGCCACGGAGCTAGTCGGTGATGATGATGACCGGGCATTAATCAATTTTTACTAGGAACTGATAATGATAAGTTTTTATAATATTTATAACAAACACATAAGTAAATAATTGCTAATATTTTATAATGTTAAGTTGATTATTATTATGAAAGAAATACAAAAAACATGCGAAGAATAAGTTTATAACAACAACTGTAATTTAAATATCACAAGATAATAAATTATATTCTGAATAGGAATAATTAAACTGCATTCAAACTGCAAACTGCATTTACAATATAGTTATTTTGGTTGATATATCGAATAAAATAAGCTCTCACAGGAAATAGTACAAACACTGCTTATATTTTATTAACGAAACAATCTATAAACTTAACATATCATTCATAATACTTACATAAGAAAATTTTGTAAGTAATTATTTTCTTTAGAAGGATTGCTTAATACATAATCTAAGAGCAAATTGAAACATCTTTTGTACGAAGTTTTCATAATATTTCCCCTCCGGCGACTTGTGCGTCATAAACTATGATTACATTCGATTTAAACAAACACATTAGTAAATAATTGAATGTATAGTACATTGAATTATTTATTATTTGTTCTTATACAAACTGTATGCTAATGAGTTTTAATATTATAATATAACTTTTATGAACGTGGTGTTACAAATCTTATTATATCATTTGGAGCTGGAGTGATTTGTAATACATGTTGTATTTATTATGTTTTTTAGTTTGCCGAAGTCCGTGGGCCAGTGGTCAATACGCCAGCCTGCGACACGAGGGTGCCCGGGTTCGATGCCGGTCAGGTCATGATGGAAAACGATATTTTTCAGATTGACCTGGGTCTTGGATGTTTATCTATTTGAGTATCTATTATAAAATATGGTATCGTTGAGTTAGTATCCCATAACACAAGTCTTGAACTTACTTTGGGGCTAGCTCAAACTGTGTGATATGTCCCTATATATTTATATTTATTTATTTATAATAACTGGTTATGTGTTTTTTATGGTATAGGACGGCAAACGAGCAAGCGAGTCACCTGGTGGTAAGCTATCAGCGCTGCCCATGAACAACTGCAACACTCAGGTGTAACAGGAACGTTGCCGGCCTTTCAAGGGGTTGGGGGAAGGACATGGGGGGAGGAAATGGGGGGAAGTATGGACCTCCGGCTCTCTCACTCACCCAACGAAGCATAGATCGGTAAAGTTTCTACGCAAACATTGATTTTCTGTGAGAGTGTGGTAGTTCCCCGGACGAGCCGGCCCATTCATTCTACTAGCAAAAATGAATTTTGCCGCTAGCGTGGCTCTACCACAACTCAGCGAGAGTGAGTCGGGTTTATATTATACTAGCTGTTGCCCGCGACTTCGTCCGCGGCAATTTCGTTATTATGATTAATTAGTATAGAATAGACGTATAATTTTCCCCCGTTTTCAAAACATTTTTTATTGATGCGTCGTTCCTATTGGTTGCAGCGTGATGTTTTATACCCTAAAGCCTCAATAAAGGGACTATCCAACACAAAAATAATTTTCCAATTTGGACCAGTAGTTCCTGAGATTAGCGCGTTCAAACAAACAAACAAACAAACAAACAATCAAACAAACAAACGAACAAACAAACAAACAAACAAACTCTTCAGCGTTATAATATTAGTATAGATTAGTATAGATTCCGCACACAGCGCTAGCTGGCATTTGAGCCGTTTTACACGCTTTTTTATTTGAATTGCCTTATAAGCATCTTGCACATTTATTTGACTCTATTTTACTAACTTTACACATACTAACTTTATATATTAAGGTATTCAGATATAATTAGAAAGACTATAACATGGGGTGCGCGACTGGCACTTCTGGTGTTACAGGCGTATAGGCTACGGTATCCGCTTTCCATCAGGTGGGCTGTATGTCTGTTTGCGTACTTAGATACATAAAACTATTATATTAAGTAAAAATGAACCGGCCGAGTGCGAGTTGGACTCGCGTACATTATATTTAATACGTTTGAAATTATTAAAAATATTTTTATTAAATGATGTAACTCGAAATTAAAGTTTTGAACCAAATTTTAAGATTCTAAGTTCACAGAAATAGGTTTTGAATCCCTGTAGGTTTTGATTCCCTTGCAAGTGTCGAAAATTTTTTAAAAATATATTTATTACTAGCTGTTGCCCGCGGCTCCGCCCGCGTTAGTGTCGATCCCTCGGAAACAGTAGAATTTCCCGGAATCAAACATACCAAATTTCTTTCAAATCGGTTCAATGGTTGAAGCGTAAAAAAACGACAGACAGAGTTACTTACGCATTTATAATATTAGTATTAGTATGGAAGTATGGATATTATTTATACTTCTAAGTCCAGAAATGAGAAAATTTCCATAAAACCTTTACCCTCCCATTTTACCACTTTAGAAGTGAATTTTGTCCATTTGACCCACATATATGTTTTTTAATTGTAATCGAGAACTTACATACCTATTTATTTTCATACTTCATAGTCCAGAAATGAGAAAATTTCCAAACAAACTCCCTTTTGGGGGATTTTTTTCCGGTTGACCTACACAGATCTTTTTCAATTGTAATCGTGAATTTATTTACCTATTTTCATACTTCTAAGTCTAGAAATAAGTAAATTACTATACAATCTTTACCCCGCTATTTTACCCCTTTAGGGGACAATATCGTCCATTTTACCTACACAGATATTTTTAATTGTAACCTAGAACTTATATACTTATTTTCATACGTCTAAGTCCAAAAATGAGAAAATTTCCATACAAAGTTTATACCACTCACCCACCCCCATTTTACGCCTTAAGGGGGGAATTTTGCAAATTTCATCTTTTTTAATTTTAATCGAGAACTTATATACTCTCTTTCATACTTCTAAGTCCAGAAGTGAGAAAATTCCATATAAATTTTACCCCTTTAGAAGTTAATTTCTTAATATCCTTTCTTAGCGCTCACTCACATCATTAAAAGAACCTCTGTACCAAATTTCAAGTTTCTAGGCGCAGCAGTTTCGGTTTGTTTGCGGTTTGCCCGCGCCTACGCCGCCGCCGTTAGTGTCCATCCCTCAGGAACAGTTTGGACCCTTGAAGGGGTGACTCAGGTCATCAATACGAACAACTTTTTCTATGGGACCAATGCTGGAAACTCAAAAAAAATTCGTCATTTCCATAAAAAAGAGTCCCACCGCCGGGCCAGTTTGTATGGGAATGTCGAATTTTTTTTTGAGTTCCCAGCATTGTTCCCATAGGAAAAGTTGTTCATTTTGATGGTCTGAGTCACCCCTTTAAGGGTCCAAAACGATAAAAAATTCAACGTGTATATTTGCAGGCAAACTAATGCTTTGAGTTCATTCAAATGACGATAACTTTTTTTTTAATGAACCGATTTTGATAAAACAAACTTTAGATGTTTTGCTGAGTTAAGACAAAGCAAGTGGTGAAAGTTTGAAGTAAATCGGTTCAGTATTTTCGGAGATAATCGTGATCATACATACAGACAGACAGACAGACAGACAGACAGACAGACAAGAAATTCGAAAATTTTTTTTTTGCTTTCTATTATTCTTTTTAAGTGTCCCTCTATCCATTTCAGTCAAAAATTCTAAATGTACAGACAAAATATTTTTACTGTTTTATTATATGTATAGATATGATCTGACAAAAAATGTATGCTTTTCGTAATGTTTCCTTTACCTTTGCTATAAGACGTTATTATGTTCCAAATTTCAAGATTCTGCTTTCAGGTCAATTACTGCCAGTAACCTTACGTATATCGTCGCTCCACCCAGCGAATTAATATTTGGTAACCCAAAAACACCGTTCCGATACCCATTCCGTACATAGACCCATAAAAGTACCATTTTCATATACGGAATTAATTGTTAAAACTCATTCAAGATTAAGTATTTTTTTTTTTTTTTTTTACTAAATATTGAATTAGGCATTTGTCTCCCATCTCACCTGATGGTAAGTGACGATGAAGACGAGGATGTTACATGCCTATCCAAGAGATACCCATTTATTCTACTTTTGAATGTAGAGAGTATTAACTGATTAATTATCTGTGAGTGGATTTCTCTACGATATTGCAATTATAAACAGTGGCCAAAGATCAGTTCATTGTTGATCGAGTGTATTGTAGAAAATTAATAGTAGTCTCACGAAAAGGCCTAAATGAAAAGAACGGATAACGGATACAGAGATATTAGATTTGTGATTGCGAAAACGGTAAACTGACATGATTTTTTATGAATGAATCGTTCCGCCTACATTGGTGTAATTCTTGAAGCCTTGTTTGCACAGACTAGTAACTTGCTTGTAGCAAACAAATTATCACCAATTACTAGCTAAGTAAGTACTATCCAAAGCTTCTTTAAATAACTTCGTTTTTACTTGTCACTCAAGTATCTTTCGCTCGGCTCATACACATTTATTTTATCTGTATATTTTTTATATATATTTACAATTAATTTGACTTCATACCCACTACTATTGATTCTCTAATAGCTTATTTGTTATGTTGTGGTTTGTATTTATAACCACTGTGGTTGCGGTATGAGTTTAAAGTTAACTGTCTGGAAAATTACTAACATGTTTTGAATTGATTGCATAAAGCAAAACACAGATAATCACCATTAGATCAATAAACTATGTTAACTCAAGAAGATAAAATAAATACTGCGAGTAAGTTCAGTTTCTGGAATTACTGAATCCTTTTTTGGATCAGCTACTGTACAGATACAGCATTGAACGTCTTACTCCCCTACGGGTTTAATGAAGCTAAAGACCACAAGCCACGTCTAGCAACATGTAAGACTTGAAAATGTTTAATGTCTTGCTAATCATTGTAGAAGAGATATATAAACAACTCGTTAATCGCGTACGGTAATATTCAAAATAGTGTAGGTCATTCAGTCAATTAGTTCCCAGGATTATTAGATATACTTAGTTATCATTGTAAACAATGCATAGGTGGTACTCGTCATCATCATCATCATTTCCTGTAGGTGATACGGTCAATCAACCATGCACACCCTGGTGTCAGAGTTCTTCGGAACCGCCTCTCGGCCTCTGACGTGGTTCCTTTAACGACTATCAGATGCCAGCTCCAGCACGGAATCATCTTTATTATCAAACAATCAGGTGATTCAACCTACAATGTCCTAACCAAACTGGAAACATCTAAACAAAGTACGCTTCCCGTGGGAATCCTTAACCACTGGACCACCGAGGCAGTTGGTACTCGTAAGCCGCCTACACACTCTTTAAAATAGTAGCGACTCAGTTGTCAGTTTAGTTTGCAAGACTACTAGACACACTTTTTCATTGTAAACGAGGCATAAGTGGTACCCGTAAGGCTCGTACGCTACTCTTTAAAATAGTAGTTCATTAGCTTCGCCCGCGCGGCATTTCAATTACTGTTCTAGTTTACATGACCATTCTTATAGGGCGGTGAGAAAGGTCAATAGCATGCTATCCCCAGGCCTCAGACGAAAAAAACTGTTACTTCATTAAATATGTATGCTATGGACCTAGGACAAGGAGAGGTCATGAATGTAAAATATGAACAAAAGAAGAAAAGTAAGACTATTTATGTATATTAATTCATAAACCAGATCACAGGTTACTAATATCATACTTTCAGCAGTAAGGGGTCTACTGCAGAACAAAGGATTATCCTCCTCTCCCAATGATTATTCGTTCCACGAAAGAATATTGCCATACTCACCATCACCACGCTTGACAGGGGGTGCGGTCGCCAGTTTCTTTGGCTTCTAGTGCTTCGGCAGCATTTTTAAGCTGGATAAGGATAAGGATTTGTTGGATTTGGGAAGAATATGAAGGTATTGGGATACTACTCATTCGCAGCATCTGCATGAATGATTAACTTTATGGCTCAGTGATACCGCTATAGCCTTTGAAACGCGTCCGTTCCGGGTTTATCTCCGGTCAAGTGAATATGGAAAACGATCATTTTCAGATTGGCCTGGGATAGATTTTAGATCTATTTATGCATCTATTGTTAAATATAGTATCGTTGAGTTAGTATCCCACGACACAAGTTTACAACATACAGTGGGGCTATTGCAAACTGTGTGGTTCGTCCCTATAATTTTATTTATTTATGAAAGTCTATAATTTTATATCTTAATCCTTTAAGCATTTTTCTAAAGAGAATGCAAGCTAGCAGGAATATTTACAATGTAGTAATAATAAGAAGTTACTGCGCCAAGCAAGCTCGCAGCTTTTCATCGCCATAACTTTCTCTAGTGTTTTATGGAGTATTTATTGTTATATAAAATATTCATTGCTTTGAATAAAAGGTGACGACGTGTGATGGCAAACCGTTTGATGTTGGATTATAATAGATCGGATCCATTTTTATTGAAGGAGCCAAAGTTTATAGATGATACGTATAATCTATAAAGCAACCTCATTCCTTATACACCAGTTTAAAGTGGGTTCTTTGAAAACTATTTTACTCTCCATGCTATAAAACTATGGAATGACCTACCATTGGACATCAGGAAGGATCAAATTCATTTGATATTTATGTTTAAAGTAAAAGCTCATTTTCTACAACGTCTTTGATCAAGTCAAGGTTTTTTTGTAATAATTTGTATGTAGTGTTTATTACATAGCATTGTATTGTTTATTATAATAATATCCCTATTTACCTGTTGAATATAAAATATAGAAACATACTAGAATAAATAATAATTACTCTAGTATTTTTCTATTTTATGTATTTTTAATTCTTTTGTTTTAAATTTTGCTCCATCCCAGTATTTCTCAACATCACTCTGGTTCATCGGCAGAAAAAGCCATAGGCTTTTAAGTCATTCATAACACTCGTAAGTGTATGAAATTAAATAACTAAACTTAATTACCAGCGTATGTATTTGTATTAATATTATAATGGAAACATACGTGTTTATGGGTCTCTATATTAATAGCAAGTTATTAAATTGGCGGAATATAATAGTATTATTAAAATGAGAAAATAATATTGCAATCTACGAATAACTAATAAGTACTTATTCGTAGATTGCCATGCTAAAGTGAGTTTTGTTGTCACAATGACAACCCTGATCGTCATTGTGACAAATGACTATCAGGGATACTGTGGCACCTCTTACTTTGAAGTAACAAAGTATTTTTTCAGAGGGAATAACAGTAACGCAATCGGAGCAGCGGGAGACAGCTAGTTTTTCAATAAAAATATTTAATACAGCCCTCTCATTCATAGAAAGTAATTAAATATCGTCTTAATCAATTCCTCGAATTAACGACCACCTAGACCTTCAACTACTGAGCAGTGATTCAAAGAAGTGTCACTGACGAGTCTAACCGGTCAATAACTGGATCAAATAACGCAAGTTGTGGTGTGGGCGCCAAATTCTCAATGGATGATTATTGCTTATAGATTGACAGTTTATTTTGAAATATAGCACATGGCATCCTTCATATGCAATTGCAGTATTTTTAATTGCCAAATCATTTCAATTAGGCAGGTACCGGTAATCAACACCAATCTTACCCTTTCCACACATTTTATAAGTTTTTATTTCACTTGCCCTATTAGTATGTTTGTGTATGGAGGAGAGGAGGTTGTTCAAATCGTCCCCCGCATAGTTTATGAGACCTAACAGCCACGTCATGTTAGCGGACGTGAAGGTGGAAAACATAATCAAAATAGTGATGAGTTGCTAGCCGCTTCACCTGCTATCATGAAGCCTCTAATTTTAGCCCATTCCATTGATCGGTTTTTACGATCTTCGCGGGAAGAGAAGCCACAGGTACACTGTACTTTTTTTTCATTTCACCCGGATCAGCATGGAAGAGAAAGAAGTGCTGAAAATTAATACTTTTGGACATATATTAATAATAATTCATATTTTAAGAAATATGATAACCGTTAGAAATAGCAAATTCCTGAATGGCAATAAGTTTATTCATAACCAATACGGTAACTTGACCATAATGTGGAGTGACACGTATCCATTGGACAGATTTGGTGTTCGGCGCGTTACAATAACGGTGTGGGTGGCCACACTTTAATAATAATTTATTATATGCCTTTATGAGGTTTAATAACAGCCCATGCTGTTTTGGGAGAAAAGAAAAAAACCGGCCAAATGCGAGTGCGACTTGTGCATGAAGGGTTCCATAGCATCCTTATCCTTACTATCCTTATCTATACATATAATAAAACAGTAAAATTATTTTGTCTGTACATTTCGAATTTTTGACTGAAATGGATAGAGGGACACTTAAAAAGAATAATAGAAAGAAAAAAAAATTTTTGGAATTTCTTGTCTGTCTGTCTGTATGTATGATCACGATTATCTCCGAAAATACTGAACCGATTAACTTCAAACTTTCACCAATTGCTTTGTTTTAACTCAGTTTAACATTTAAAGTTTGTTTCATCAAAATCGGTTCATTAAAAAAAAAGTTATCGTCATTTGAATGAACTCAAGGCATGAGTTTGCCTGCAAACATATAGCAAAAATAAAATAAAATAATAAGTGACATAAGAAAATTAAAATCCAAAGTCAATTCATCATCATTATACGACAGCATTATACCTATCCATACTATCCATAGTAATCCATACTAAAAAAAAGGAGAAGCTGACTGACTGACTGACATATCAACGCAGGGCCTAAACTATAAGGGTTAGGAACTTGAAATTTTGCACAGGGGTTCCTTTTATAACGTAGGGGAGCACTAAGAACGGATTTTTGGAAATTCATCTCCTTAGGGGGAAAAACGGGTTGCAAAGTTAGTATGAAACTTTGTTGTTTTTGAAGTTATTCGAATGAAATTCAGCATGAAGGTTCTTTACTGAAAGGTATGAAACACGAGTAAAATATTTTACTCAAAAATCATCCCTTAAGGGGGTAAAATAGGGGTGCAGAGTAAGCATGAAACTTTTCATTTTTGAAGTTAGTCGAATGAAATTCAGCATGAAGGTTCCTTACTAAAAGGCATAAAACACGAGTAAAATATTTTTCTCAAAAATCATCCCTTAAGGGGATATAACGGGGATGCAAAGTTAGTATGAAACCTTCCGTTTTTGAAGTTATTCATTTGAAATTCAATATTAAGGTGTTTCATTGAAAGTCATAAACTAATGTATTCCGGGTAATTCTACTGTTCCTGAGAAATCGACACTTACGCGGGCGGAGCCGCGGGCCAAAGGCAAACCTGACTTATATATCACCGCACAGCCGAAACTACTGTGCGCAGAAACTTGAAATTTGGCACAGGGATTCTTTTTATGATGTAAATGAGCACTAAGAAAGGATTTTTAGAAAATCAAAGGGGTTGTAGTTTTATGGAATTTTCTCATTTCTGGACTTTGAAGTTTGAAAGTAGGTACGCAAGATCTCAATTAAAATTAAAAAAGATCTGTTTAGGTGAACCAGACAACATTCTCCCTTGAAGGGGTAAATAGGGGGTAAAGTTTGTATGGAATTTTTCCATTTCTAGACTTAGAGGTATGAAAATAAGTATATACGTTCTAGATTACAATTAAAAAAGATTTGTGTAGGTGAAATGTACAAAATTTTCCCCTTAAGGGATAAAGGGGGGGGGGGGATTGTATGGAAATTTTCTCATTTCTGGACATAGAAGTATAAAAATAAGTATATATGTTTACATTACAATTAAAAAGATCTGTGTAGTTAGAACGGTCGAATTTTCCCTTAAAGGGGTAGAATAGGTGGGGTAAAGTTTGTATGGATTTTTTTTATTTACTTAGAAATATGACAATAAGAAGTTCTACATTACATTAAAAAAATATCTGTG
This sequence comes from Elegia similella, assembly GCA_947532085.1. NCBI lineage: Eukaryota > Metazoa > Arthropoda > Insecta > Lepidoptera > Pyralidae > Elegia > Elegia similella. Next base: position 25,520,649 of record OX383930.1, read on the forward strand.
TAGGTGAAATGGGCAAAATCCCCTCCTTAAGGGCTAAAGATCTATGCAGGTGAAATGTATTAAATTCCCCCTTAAGGGGAAAAAGCAAAGGGGCAGGGGTTTGTATGGAATTTTTATCATTTCTACTGTTCCCAAGGGAACGACATTAACGCGGGCGGAGCCGCGGGCAACAGCTAGTCCTTACTAATATTATAAATGCGAAAGTGAGTTTGTTTGTTTATTTGTTTGTTTGTTACGCTTTCATGCCGTAACTACTGAACCGATCATGATGAAATTTTGCATACAAGTTCACTGGAGTACGGAGAAGGACATAGGCTACCTTTTATCCCGGGAAAAAGTAATATACCCGAGGGATCAACATTGACGCGGGCGGAGACGCGGGCGAAAGCTAGTTATCTATAAAAACGGTAAAAAAATTATGCCATTTATTTTTGGGAACCACCTTTAAATACATATTACATGGTTCTTTATATATTTTATTTAATTTAGGCTTCATTAATTATTCTATTTTATATGACCAGGGATGTCATCCTCAACTGCCTTTCCGGTGGTTGAAGGTATGGCATCGGGTACGCCTGGCCTCCCGAGCTGCTATTTGCTTTTCGGTTCATTCGAGTGAGTATTCCAATACCTTAATTCCCTACCCAAATCTAACGAATTCCTATCCTTCCTAAACAGTAGAAACCAAAGAAACTGCTCGCTAACCTAAGCATGGTGAGTTTGGCAATATCCTCCCATGGAACGAAAAATCCTTGGGAGAGGCCTTTGTCCAGCAGTGGACTACTAACGGCTAGAATAATGATGATGATGATTAATTATTCGTAAGTCGCGCGTGTGTATCCGCCGAATTGCTAGCCATTCAAGAATTAAGGTCGTTCCGTATCTATTATAACGGCATCGGATGTTGTAACGTAACTATTGTTTCTCCTCATCGAGTTTGGTTAGGACATTCAGGCTTGAATCACCTGATTGTCTGATAATAAAGATGATTTCGTGCTGTCGTTAGTCCCGGCTAGCATCAAATATAGCTAGTCTGCCATCTTGGTTGTTCCGCCATGTTAGATTGAGAGTGGCCTCACATAGCTCACCATGCATTGTCATCTAAACTAAATGAGTATACAAAATTTCAGCCCAATCGATAGAAGATATCTGCTTCAAAATAGAATTGCGAAATTCCACCCGAATAAACATTACAAGGTAAATAAAAGCTTGTAAAAGAACACTAATGATTCCATAAACAATTGCCGTCACTTGATTGTATTCTGTGTCATACGAAATAAAGAGAAAATAACGAATGCTCGACAATACAACCACTCTCAGCTTCATTACTGAGAATAACAGAATAAATTATAACCACCAGCAGAATAATTCGTAGAAAATTAAGTTGCAGTGCTACTAAATAACAACACTTGAACTAACTACGGTCTCTAACTGGACAAACTGACAATGCAATATTTCAAACGCAGTCTTGTTTATTTACCGTGATGCAAAATCTCTTCCCGGCTAACTAAATCAACGAAAGTTATGTAACTTGATGTAAGCGGCATTGTACTAAGTCACTTCTTAACTTATCATGTCCTTAACAAAACGTTTACCTTGCGACCGTACCAACTTACGCTGACAACAAGCCAAAGCATATCTTACCTTATGTTGATTACAATAGAGATGTATTTGACTGCGTAGTGGTTTGCGAAATAAATGTTTATTGAGGTAAAGTTCCCGATTATGGGAACGCTGCAAGCTATTCAGTATATCGATAATTATGTGGGTTTATGTAATTACTTGGCTTCCGCGATGACGTTTAGCGATGTTAATAAAGCTTGGCTACAATTGTGCTCGAAAGCGGTTGGAATTTATCAATTGATTCTAGAATGGAATGGCTGGAGAAATTGCGATTGATAGGAGCAAAGAACACTCAAAGGAAGCAATTAGAGACGCATTTGTACGTTTAGACGAGATACGCGGAACTTTGGTATTAGTTTGGACTTACAATTTCCGATTTGGTAATACTTTAGTATGCGTTTTCATATTCAAAATTCCTTACTACTTGCAGTTAATATAAATAATTTAGAAAAAAAAGCATTTAACAGTAGTAATGTTTTAAAGAAACATGTTATTGCATTCAATCTTGATAGATTGAATGCAAAAACATTTTAAGCGGGGGAAGATAGGAATATGTTCAACATATTCCTATCTTCCCCCCGCTTAAAATGCTTCCGATTGCCAGCAAAAAGCCTAAGTAACTGCGCTCGCCAACTAACCTGCCAAGCGTGATGAGTAGGGCAATATCGTCCCATGGAATAAACAATCCCTAGGAGAGGCCTTTGTCCAGCAGTGGACTTCTTACGGCTGAAACGATGATGAATTATGAAATTAAGTTATTTTCGTCTATTTAAGAATTTGAAGCACATTCCCATTCCAGCTTCAAATATGAGGAGTTATTAGCGCCATATCAAGTCTATCAATAGCCTGCAAAAACGTTTACGAGTTATTACACAAAATAAGAAATAAAGATCAAGTAATTTGTCGTATTCATGAATATTCTAAACAACAAAGAATGTCGTCACCTCGTCCCCAAACTGTCATGTCAAGGCGTCAAGGGTTACCACGTAACAATAAACTTAATGAGTATTCCCAATTAGCCATAGCATTGTCAATTAATATAGTACCGATAGCATTGTTCCAAATGGGCCTTTATTCACGGACTAATTGGGAAAATTCGACGGACGAAACTACAAAAGCAGTTTAAAGTGTACCTATTGGACGCAGCTTGTACTGATAGATAACTGTTTGTTTTAATTCGTTATAGGTTCTGAAAACTTTTACCATGAATATTATTAAGACAGTCTTTTGGTTTTTGTTAAACTCCTTCTTCTTCAAATCTTTTAAAAAAAAAATCTTAGACCTGACCTAATAACATATAAAACATATATATCGAAAATTTTACGTAATAACGGCCGAATATAGATGCGTCACAAGTCGAACGCTTAGGCCGATCGCTTGTTCCGCGCTCTCGCTTGCACATGGAACGTGGCACTTTTTCATGCGTACAGCTGGCGTTCATCGATTTATATATAAGATATTATCACGTCAAATTATGACAAAAACAAAAGAAAAGTCGAAAAATCTAATTAATTTTGAAAAAAAAGTATGAAAATTAAAGATTTCCATAATATAACTCCAAGGTTAATCTCTATAGATTATAACACTATTTTCCTTCTTTTGCAGAGCATGCCGCCGCCCCTGTAGAGGCATGAGCGGCCGCGGCGCAGGTGGGCAGCGCTGCCAGCTCATCCTGCAGCGTTGCCTCGCGATCCACCTCACCAAGCCCGGCAACGCGCCCGATGACTTCTGGATGTACGACTCCGGATACCTACTCTTTCAGGTCAGTATTGTACAGTAATAGACTAGGAAGGGGGGTAAAGGGGCAGAGGTCGCAACAGATCCACCTAACCAAGCCCTCGCAAACGACCTCACCAAGCACAGCAACGCGTCCGATGACTTCTGTTAGTACGACTCCGGATACTTACTCTTTCAGGTCAGTATTGTACAGTAATAGACTAAGGAGAGGGGTAAAGGGGCAGAGGTCGCAACACGATCCACCTAACCAAGCCCTCGCAAACGACCTCACCAAGCACAGCAACGCGTCCGATGACTTCTGTTAGTACGACTCCGGATAAGTACTTACTCTTTCAGGTCAGTATTGTACAGTAATAGACTAGGGAGAGGGGTAAAGGGGCAGAGGTCGCAACAGATCCACCTAACCAAGCCCTTGCAAATGACCTTACCAAGCACGGCAACGCGTCCGATGACTTCTGTTAATACGACTCCGGATACTTACTCTTTCAGGTCAGTATTGTACAGTAATAGACTAGGGAGAGGGGTAAAGGGGCAGAGGTCGCAACACGATCCACCTAACCAAGCCCTCGCAAACGACCTTACCAAGCACAGCAACGCCCCCGATGACTTCTGGATGTACGACTCCGGATACCTACTCTTTCAGGTCAGTATTGTATAGTAATAGACGAGAGAAAGGGGGAAAGGGGCAGACGAGGCAATGCCGCCAGCTTTTCTTGCATCTTTAACTCGCGATCCATCTCACCAAGCCCGGCAACGCGCCCGATGACTTCTGGATGTATGACTCCGAATACCTACTCTTTCAGGTCAGTGTTGTACAGTAATAGACTAGGGAGAGGGGTAAAACGGGGCAGAGGAGGCAATGCCACCAGCTTTTCTTGCATCCTTCCCCCGCAAACGACCTCACCAAGCCCGGCAACGCGTCCGATGACTTCTGGATGTATGACTCCGGATACCTACTCTTTCAGGTTAGTATTGTACAGTAATAGACTAGGGAGAAGGGTAAACGGGGCAGAGGAGGCAATGCCACCAGCTTTTCTTGCATCCTTCCCCCGCAAACGACCTCACCAAGCCCGGCAACGCGTCCGATGACTTCTGGATGTATGACTTCGGATACCTACTCTTTCAGGTCAGTATTGTACAGTAATAGGCTAGGGAGAGGGGAAAACGGGCAGACGAGGCAATGCCGCCAGCTTTTCCGGCATAATATCTTGCGGTCGACCTCACCAAACACGGCAACGTACTCGATAGCCTCTGAAAGTAAGATCCTCTGAGAGAAATATGTTTTTTTACACGTGAAAAATAGCTTTATGGATACTGATCTGCTACGGGGGTACAGAACAGTTATACGGGACTCGCACACGCTAAAAACCACATGACTGTCCTCTCCACGCCATATTACCGTAATAGTGTGCACGGTCGAGCTACCACCACTCTTCCACTACAAGGCTACCTACTGTTTTAGATAAGAACATTGATTAACGTGCAAAGACCACACGCTGTCTTCAACACTACGTTCTCACACCATTAATTCAGCGCCCTACAGTACTTTCGGTTGATTGCGGTCAACACTCCGCTCCTCGCCCATTGCTTTATGTGAAGGACATTTATTCGATAAGGTTTGAGCCAGCCCCAAAGGAGCGAAAGAGCTATTACTTACTACTAGTCTTTAGACTAATTAGGCTGCGTCTCCACTGACACGGAGAGAAGCTTAGCCGCTAAGCTTCTCTCTGCTGCACTCCGCGTCAGTGGATACGCAGCCTTAAATAAATTAAAGCAAAGAGCGACGATGTCATCATTCATCATCATCATTACAGCCACAAAAACGTCCACTGTTGGACATGGGCCTCCCCCAAGGATTCTCTGTTCCATGGGAGGATATTGCCATACGCGACAATGTATTTAAATTCAATCAACAATCCATATTAATATGCGAAATACGGGTTATCACATACGAAATCAGCTATAGGCCGACATGTTTAAATAAAAAAATATAGAATTCCTACTTTGAATACCTACATAAGTGAGAAAAAGGAGTAAAGGATTTGATCAGATTTATATAAGTTTTGATTTTTCTCACGGCACTCATTACAACTATAAAAAACCGGTAAATTTAAAAGTTCACCGTCTGTTGTGTTTACGATGTTTAAATTAATTAAATATCGTAATCTGAACAATACCGTAATCGATTTCCTTTTATGTACCCATTAACACAGTCTTTTAAAATCAGTTTCAAATTAAATTTTGGTATTCGAACATCGACTTCCAAACATGGATTTGTTTTATTTCCTCGATAATCTTTCAAAATCTCAATTGGAGCAGGTCAGACGGCCGATGGTAAATACAATTACCATATAATTTTGCAACATAATATTTGTCAACTGTTCTCGTTACATTATTTATGTGCACTCATACAGTTTTTTTGTCACGCTGTCTACATGATTGATCGTGGCCTTCGATGGAGACGTCTAATTTGTTCGATCATATGACTTTCTCCTGCAGATGTGAATGAAATCGTTTTTCATTTGTTATTTTTGATGAGTCATAATAATTTATTAAAAACGATCTCATTGTTTCCTGTTGCGTCTGCTTAATTTGATAATAAAAATGTTGGTGATAGTTAGATGTTGATAGGTACTTATCGTTCTTGTTCGTTTTGCTTAGATATTTTAATAATATGACAAGTTTTATGGATTTGGTGATAGTAAGTCAAATAAACATTACTTTTCTTTAAATTATTTATAGTTGGATTTTTATTAGATATTGTTTAGAGGTTGTTGTCTAACAGCTGTTTACAGATAAACTATCTTGTATTTAGTAAGTTGTTAAGTAGCAAGAGATCAAAAACTATATTTAGAAAAAGGTCAGCTTTCAGTTGGCAAAAATATGAAACAAGGTTGGAAACCTATGTTATTTATTCTATACTAGCTTTCGCCCGCGGCTCCGCCCGCGTCAAATCAATGTCGATCCCTCGGGAATAGTACTTTTTCCCGGGATGAAAGGTAGCCTATGTCCTTCTCCGTACTCCAGAGAACTTGTATGCAAAATTACATGAGGATCGGTTCAGTAGTTACGGCGTGAAAGCGTAACAAACAAACAAACAAACAAACAAACAAACAAACAAATAAACAAACAAACAAACTCACTTTCGCATTTATAATATTAGTAATCTATACTAGCTTTCGCCCGCGGCTCCGCCCGCGTCAATGTCGATCCCTCGGGAATAGTACTTTTTCCCGGGATGAAAGGTAGCCTATGTCCTTCTCCGTACTCCAGAGAACTTGTATGCAAAATTACATGAGGATCGGTTCAGTAGTTACGGCGTGAAAGCGTAACAAACAAACAAACAAACAAATTAACAAACAAATAAACAAACAAACAAACTCACTTTCGCATTTATAATATTAGTAAGGATAAGGATTACTAAACATTGAGAAACTAAATCTTCGCTTCAAATATATCATCAAAATCTTTACCATATGAGCTTTTAAAAGGGATGTTTGCATAATAACGCTTCACTTTAAGCTCAGGTATCAAAAATAGAAGTATTTATCCCTAGACATCTCCCCTTTGTTACTCTTAGATAATCCTATCATGGAAGAACAACGATCGGAAGCGCCGTGAATCGGATGCTAGTCTGTTTATTTGCCAGACAACGTGTTGCAGCTGAGTTGCGGCTGTAACTCAGGAGCATAAACAATTTTGTTTATGTTTGTTTATGTCCGTTAAGCTCGCCTACGCTTTACGTATGTCATGTGTTGACGATTTGTGGTCAGTATGTTTTAGATAAAGAGTTGATGGAACCTTCCTGCAAAAACGAGTTTGAGTGATAAGAGCACTGTTTTCCCAGGTCACCGAGAGTTGGGAAATCCGAAGAACATATCTCTTTTTGAGATAGATATGACCAATGAGACACTGTTATTAGAGATAATAATGTAAATTTTAAAAACAGCACCAAGTATTTAAACTGCCTGTTTCTATTAGAAAAAAAAAATAGCAGGCTAGGATAAAAAAGGTACTTTTTATCCCAGCCTGCTATTTTATACGGTTTTTTTTCTATTATAATATATATTAAGAGACCCTCTCTTAATATATATTATAATAGAAAAAAAACCGTAGACCAAGCTAGGCCATCCAAGAAAAAGATGGTCTGATGATTTGGCGGCTTATGATAAACATTGGCGATATTTCACAACAGATAGGGAGGAGTGGCCTACAAGAGGGGAGGCCTTTGCCCAGCAGTGGGAAACAATAGGCTAAACAAAAAAAATATTGTAATAGTATAAAGTACTTTACTATAGGTGCAAGAATTTTTAGAAGAAAAAAAATGTTGAGTCGGTTAAGTAGTTACAAATATTATCACGCCTCAAAAAATACAAATTTACCATATTTATAGATAATACTATCATGTCTCTTTCCCTTGTGGGGTAGACATAGCCCAGGCCTTTAAAACCTAAAAGCCACGTTTAACATGTTGTTGGGCAGTATATAGAAAACGTAAGCAAAATAGTGATAGGTTGCTAGATCGCCTACTAACATGATTTGTCAGATTTTCGCGAGAAAAGAAGCACCTGGTACATTCTATACTTTTTTCTTTTTTTATGTATATTTGACGGTAAACGAGCAGACACGCCACCTGGTAGAAAGTGGTCACCGTCGCCCATAGACATCTGCAACAACAGAAGTGCTGATGCGTTGCCGCCTTTACTCCCAGACCAGTATTGAAGATAATAATAATATAGAATAATATTAGTATTTATGAGTATAAATAAGTAATAGGTACATTAAATCATTTATAGGTAGTAATTATAAGTGCATCCTAAGTGGTTTGTCTTTCTACGCAACTATTCATAGTATTCTAGGTTAACAGAAGAGAGAAGATTACCTCCAGGTAGAAAGCTCTAATTTATATTTTAATTAATATTGCTAATTACTTTTTGCAAGTATACATTTCACCGTTAATGAGATATCCGATTATTAATTAATATGGCATTGATAGCATCTTGATGGATTCATTACATTGGTTTGTTTGCGAAATAAATATTATAAATGAATTTTGCAGTAAAAATTGTCAAAGGGAAAGAATATGACTAACAAAACTATTTAGGATATTTCGAATAAAAGAAAAGTAAATAAGTTAAAGGTAAAAAAGTATTTAAAAACAAACTTTTATGTACATCACTTTATGTTTCGAGTTATTTTCAGCGAGCCCTTCGAAACTAGCCTAAGGTACAAACACATTCATTTTAGATCTGGTAGATACAATTATCTGCACCTCTAATTATCAAATTTAAGGACTAGCTATGCCCGCTGGCTATTATGATATTGTAACTCTTACTAATTACGTTCTTTAAACAATACTTCCTTATCCGTCTAAGAGGCTAAAACATCTTAAATAGAGCACTCGACCTGAATCTGTGGAGCATTCAACTGGTGCATTATTAAAAGTATTGATTCAATCGAGCGAACTCAATTATTAATTCAGAATGGTCAGTCTGTAAGCCCGCAAGTTAAAGACTGAAGCAAGATTAGTATATCCTAATCCTAACTGATATTATAAATGCGAAAGTGAGTTTGTTTGTTTGTTACTCTTTCACGCCCTAACTACTGAACCGATCACCATGAAATTTTGCATACAAGTTCTCTGGAGTACGGAGAAGGACATAGGCTACCTTTTATCCCGTAAAAAAGTACTATGCTCGAAGGATCAACATTGACGCGGGGGGAGCCGCGGGTGAAAGCTAGTCATTAAATAAAATCACTTTATCTAAAATTAACAAAATTTTACTTATCGATATCTTTATCACTAGTGTTCAGTTGTTTGTTTTTCATGGTATATCGTTGATGTAACTTCTCTGTAGAATGCCAATTTTTACTAATTATCCAGACGCACATACCCGAGGATTAATTTCATTTGATAAACGTTTGTATTATAAAAATAGCTCTATACAATGATTTTGCTGTTTCTTTATTAGAAGTTTTATTCTTTATTAGAATTGATTATTCACGATACTAACAGTTTCCCAACTCACACACGAGAATTAGGTCTTACAGAAACAAAATAACTTAAATTATTTACATATATTATATAGATGTATCTAAAAAGACCATGAAAATGTGCTTTTAAATGTCTTGTAGGGATATGGTGCAAATTTCTCAAGAAATTACAATAATTACTATAAATCTGTGTTATTAGTCAGTATTTATTCTATCGCTCTCGCTTATGACTTAAATCATATAAAAGTGCAATTCAGTGCATAGACGCTGCAAATCAAGCCTACATTCTAACAATTGCGCGTCACATAAGTACTCAAACAGAATTCCATTTCATTCGCATGTGTTAGTGACAAACAAACTTGTATTGATTTTGCTGTGTGTGAAATAAATTTGCAATTGCGATAATAAAGTTTTAGAGCATTACGTAGACGATAATAGTGTTGGGAAACTGCTGTGTGTGACATTATTAATAGCACATCTCTTAAGGTTTGTTATTTGTTAGATAAAATTGTGTTGTAAGCTTATGTTGAGAAATTTCCTTCAAGTATTTTCTTATAGTTGGGTTTATAGTACTGTTTGTGTTCGTTAATATTTTATAGTAATTATTGCTGTCTGTGCAATGTTGACATTTAGCTAACTTCGGCTTATTTTGAAATGATTAGGAGGTGTTTCTGTTATTGTAATTAGCTTGTCAAATCACAATAACAGAGCTAGTCATAACAAAAACATTTTGTTTATTATTAGCTAATGTCCCGCTACTTTGTCTGTGTTAGTCATAGCTTACGTAACTCATTGATAATGTAGCTTTTTATAGGTGAAAAATAATTTCACTATAAAAAGCTACAGAAAGCTTTCGAGTTGATCCATTGCAAAAAAAATAATATTTTTCCACTTTATAATATTTGTGATATTGCCATTGCCAGTGATAACGATCAAGCATTTAAATTAAATTAATCGTTTCAACCAACGTCTAAATTTCAGTGCTATTCTTATGCTTTTTAGTATATTTTTGTAGAAAATGTAAAGAAGGTATTTCATAGCGACAAACAATGCGAATGACATTAAGCCAATATGTTATGCATGCTTCTACAAATGAGCTGCCATAGCTTCGGAAGTAAAGGTCTACAGCTGTCTACTCTAAAAAAATGAATCTATACGTTAACCAGCAAACTTGAAACTAAGTAGATTTAGAAAGTGCATTTTCGTTCAGTAGCTGCCTTCCAGACACGGATGTTCCTGAACTTATGTAATGAAATGTATTTGTCATTGTCATATTCGAGGTTGATTGCGTTTGAAGAAGCCTTTCCTTCTCTTTTTAATGACCCCTGTGGCCTAGTCTTTACCATGCCAAGCTGTCACATTGGTAGACCCGGGTTCTATTTCTGGTCAGGTCTAGATGGAAAATTATATTAGAAAATTAGATGGAAAATTATGTTAATATAGCCCATTGGCATAAGTGCCGAGTGGTTTCCGGCAGAGTAGAATAGGACCACTCCAAGTCTTCCCATCGATGTCGTAAAAGGCGACTTCGGAAATACAAGCTAAACAAAGCTCTTAAACATCAATGGGGCCTCTCCTACCCGTCTGGCCAGCGAGGAGAGTGTAGGCGATGCTCCTGCAGTGTAGACTACTAAAAACCTGATGATGATGATGAAGGCATAATATTGCAAAAAAAATTGTGTAAAGCACCAACCGACATAAAAAAATAAATTCATAAGCACAAATTTTAATTAAAACTTTATCTTAAAAATAATAGTTTACATAAATCATATCTTTAAGTAAATAAAATTCAATCCAAGCTTTTATTTCAGTTCAAACAATAGAAGAATTTCGCAGCCAGGCTTTGTCTGTTTGTCTGTAGACATCTTTGTTTCGCGCCAGCAATTTCCGCCCCAGACGGCCTTTGAGTATAACCCCGTGGTATAACCCCACAAATATTTTGATATCACTATGAATGAAATCAATAGTTTTCATTCCATTATAGCGGTGTTTCCAGCTCTATTGAATGTTCACCGCATACGCCGTAAAAATTCATATATAGGACATAGCATTTTAAGTAAAAAATACCTTATGTCTTGATTACTACTTACTTATATGATTAGGATAGTCCCATAAGTAGAAACTGTAGTTTGTTCTACTGAACAGCTCCATAAAACTAAGATAGTGAAACAAAGTGTTCTCAATAAGCTTTTGCCCGTGGCTTTGCTCGCGTGAATGTAGATCCTTCGGGAAAAGTATGTTTTTTCGGGATAAAAGGTTCCATGTCCTTTCCTAGACTAGACTCCACACTATCTACAATCCTAATTTCATCTTGATTCGTTCAGTGGTAGAAATATTATAATGTAACAGACAATATACGCAGTACAGTAGACAATATACAGATAAGATTACTACTATTTATATTTAATACTAGCTTTTACCGGCGTTAACATAGGACTCTCAGTAATAGCGTTTTGGGATGAAAGGTACCCTTCCCCGGGCCCCGAACTACCTTCATTTCAAATTTCATCGCAATTGGTATAATAGTTGAAGCGTGAAGTGGTAACAGAGAAAGAGAGATAGAGTCTAATCATCGTAATCCTAATGCGTCAGATTGAGTTTCCACACAAGTGTTAAGATCAAATCATTTACGTTTTATATTCATAAAAAAAACAAGAAACAATGTTCTCGTAATTCCTAAAGAAACAAATCATTGACAACCATATATCTACCTGTCTGACCTATTTCGTCAGGTATTTGGTCCAAACAACGGATGCTGTCATCTTCAAAGATGAAAATGTCTAATAGCCACTTGTTACATGAAATGCGAGGTTTGTCTGTTTGTTAACACATTTTAACTTCAAAAGGATCGGTTACAAAACGTTCAGTTTCGCACACGCGGTTCTCTATTTTGTAAGCAGGTGGTGTGATATTTGGTAACGTGATTTGGAACACGTACTTTTTTGCGTATTAAATTTCGTTGTTTGTCAAACTTCTTTACTTATTTTTTTTTATTAAATATATTAATACCTATACATTTTAAGGTTAGGTGTGTATTGCCAGTTGTTGACAGGTATGTCTTTAAATAATCAATAGTAAAACAATTGAAATATTCACTTTTAATTCAAGATACAGGCAAACCTGTTAATCCTAACTATCCTAATTAATATTATAAATGCGAAAGTGAGTTTGTTTGTTACGCTTTCACGTTGTAACAACTGAATCGATCATCATGAAATTTTGCATACACATTATCTGAGGTACGGAGAAGGACATAGGGTACATTTTATCCCGGGAAAAAGTACTGTTCCCGGGGGACCGACATGGATGCGGGCGGAGCCGCGGGCGAAAGCTAGAACACGTATATTTGTTTTAATGTTTTCCAAAAAGAGCATTATTAGCGCTTATGTTATGCAACCACGGACACCACTGGGATGGGTGAGTGCAAGTGGCATAGAAATATCTCGAGCTCCTCCGTGCTTTGGAAGGCACGTTAAGCCGTTGGTCCACATTGATGGCAGTCGTAAAGCTATGTCAGACACCTTAAGGCAGGTTAAAAAATCAGACATAAAACACTTGTGTCAGATTTTTCAAGCTACCTTACGGCTACTTACACGGAAAACAAAGTTGTACTGAGAAAGGTTCTTATAATCGTTAAATTAAAAAAAAAACTATCGCATATGTTCTATAATTATTTGAACACGTACGTTGTACCAAAATGTATTGTGGAGGTTCCTGCCCCCCGTAGTATGGCACGCGCGACAGCGTTTATCAACTATCGCCATCTTGTTTTCCGTAATATCAAAGAGCGAGATGTGGATAGTTTATCGCGCGATAAAAATGGCGTCGCGGGCGCCATGCTACGGGCGCTGTAGTGGCTCTTGCGGAGACTGTTGCTGCCCATGCATCACCATGCTATACCAAGATCTAGCTCTCGGAGAGTTATGAGCTTCCTCTTACCGCCAGGGCCCCATCTTTCGTCCATGCATAATATTATGTTCGGTCTCTATTTGTACCGAAACATTGCGTAATGTGTCACTAATTGTGCTAATATGCTAAAAGGTGTAGAATCTCGAGTCGTTTACGAATAAGCTAACTACCATTTGCATACTAATTAGACAGAACACTTGACAATTTTTTTGTAGAAGGCACTGTCCTTTTCTCATTTGGCCAATATCAATATCATCATCATCTCAGCCGCAAAATGGCCACTGCTTCCAATATAACCGGTTAAAAGCCACGTTGCAACGTTGGTTGACAGCACCGTTGGACACCCACCGACCAGATGGTTGAATGACCTGACCAATTTTATTCAAATACTCTTCCATACTGGCCTGGAAGAAAAGAAAAAACGTAGAATGTGCCAGCTGCTTTTCTTCCCGCGCAGATCTTAAAAGACAATCGAGGGATTTGGCTAAAATCTGCGAAATCATGTCAATAGGCGATGAGGCTAGCAACCCATTACTATTTTGATTCCGTTTTTCATCTACACGCCCTCCAACATGCCAAATGTTGAAAATATCCCGCAAGGGAGAAAGACGTGATGGTATGTATGTATGGTAAATACTTTTGAGTTAAAAGCTATAATTTTTCTTTTCCTACACTGTTTATAAAATTTTAAAATACAATATCCAGCTCCAACTGTTAAAACTAAGTTGCTTGTGGCATACCTATCATAAAATGTCATCTACAATCATAAGTAATTGAAATTAAATTTCTATTCAATATTGCGTTTGCTGTGGTTTTGTAATAAGTAATTTGTTACATCACTAATTATCTGCGCTTTCGGCTCGCAAGGACATTCTCTATCATATCTTATTTTTTTTAATAATAATTGTATAATTGTACGTTAATGAGAACAAGTTGGTTAATCATTTTATTACTCAAGCGGATAAATTGTCATTGAAGATTGAATATTTTGGAAATTATTTAGGTCAACAAAGCGACCTCATGAGAAACAACGACGATATACATTTGTTCCGTGGAAACAGCATCCTTACTAATATTATAAATGCGAAAGTGAGTTTGTTTGTTTGTTTGTTTGTTTGTTTGTTTGCTTGTTTGCTTGTTTGCTTGTTTGCTTGTTTGCTTGTTTGTTTGTTTGTTTGTTTGTTTGTTTGTTTGTTTGTTTGTTACGCTTTCACGTCGTAACTACTGAATGGATCATCATGAAATTTTGCATACAAGTTCGCTGGAGTACGAAGAAGGACATAGGCTACCTTTTATCCCGAGAAAAAGTACTATTCCCGAGGGATCGACATTGACGCGGGCGGAGCCGCGGGCAAAAGCTAGCAATTTCATATATTTCTTTAATTAAAATAACCGTTATTGAATGTGATGTTATATTTTTATAAGTGTTTTATTTGGATTTACAGTACTATTTTGATATACTTTTATTATTTTAATTGCATGGCTCATATAAGATGAGTTAAATCATATATTTCACTTGTAAAAGTCGGTTAGTTGTATTAGGTGACGTAAGCCTTAATACGTATAAGGGGAATGGGATATGGTGGAGAATTTAGGCGTTGAGGTCAGAACATGCGGTAGCTCAGTTGGCAGAGCGTAGTTCCTACATAACCTAAGGTCGCTGGTTTAAGCCCCGCCTGCATTAAATTTTTTCACTATATTTTATTTCTTTAGGAAATACAAGCTAAACAAAGCCCATAAACATCAATGAGACCTCTCTAACCCGTCTGGCCAGCGAGAAGAGTGTACGCCTAATCTTCTGTCTGCTCTGACCGAGTATGACTCCAGTAGTACAGAGAGGGTCATGCTCCTGCAGTGGGGACTTAAAGAAGTAATGATAATGATGATGGTGATGATTTTATTTCTAAATTTATTAAGAGAATGTGATGTTTTTGATATTCTGTAACTGGTTTCGTAGAAGGAAAGATATTACTATCAAATTTAACATATTCTTTAGGTTCATTATTGATGAATGTGTACGATATGCTGCTCTCATTGAATAATATTTGACTGACAAGTTGGCCAATAACTGATTCATGATCTCAGAAAACCCTCCTTGTAATGCCATGTATGTATTGTAACTTTAACAAAAGACTATTAACAATAACCTATCGTTTGTCTTTATGCAACGTAACAATCCCGCCACAGAATAAGCTTGAAATCGTAAATAATATCGATACTCGATTACGATCTAGCTATAAGGCGAACTAAGGGCTATTGTGAGCCTGTTGGCTTAATTTGTCATAGTTTCAGTCAAATTAACCGTGTATAATGTCGCATTGTGAATCGAGTCGTAAATCGAGATATCAATACTCGATATCGAGTCCGAATTACGTCGCCGTGCGTGAGAACTTTTACGTGTGATTTCTATGTCGGAATATCAGCGTTCCGGTTCGTATTCCGGGATAGGATTTCTTTAGTGTGAGAATATTGACAATTATAATATGATTATTATAAATGAATTATTAAGAATGCATGTTGCTTTAACTCTGTTCAAGAGCTGTTTGTCAATGCCTAGGCTAACTTACACTTTAAGAACGGCTCCAGTGTGGCAATTTCCTAACGAAATTACACTTATAGATACCTCGTTAAAAAATATACTGGAAGTTGTTCTAAATGTAAGTTTGGACAACAATCAATGGAGTCAAGCTTCCTTGCCAGTTCGACATGGTGGTTTGGGAATTCGTCGAGTGCAGGACACCGGGCTATCAGCTTTTTTAGCTTCTTCACATGGGGTGATTGAGCTTGTCACTAGTATGTTGTCATGGGAAGGTGACAGGCTTACTCTACCTTATGTGAGCGAGGCTCTGGCGGAGTGGCAAAACCGGTGTGCTGGTCAGAATCTTCCTAATCAGCCAAAAGTCCAAAAGGAATGGGACGATATCTTAGCCAAGATCATCCTTCTGGATTTGATGCGCAGCAGTTCGGGTGCAGATTTGGCCAGACTTAGATCGGTTCAGACTCCGGAATCGGGCGCGTGGCTCCATGCATTACCTTCACCTCAACTTGGTACATTTATGGATGATGATAGTGTTAGAATAGCTGCAGCACTAAGAGTGGGGTGTAACATTTGCGAACAACATCAATGTCCCTGTGGAGCTCTAGTAGATGTCAAGGGTCACCATGGTTTGAGTTGTGTTAGATGTGTCGGGAGGTTTCCTAGACATCACGCATTAAACGACATTATAAAGAGAGCAATGGCTAGTGCAAACATTCCGTGTGTCTTGGAACCTCCTGGTTTGAGCCGTACCGATGGCAAAAGACCTGATGGCTTAACTCTCATACCATGGCAAAGGGGTAGGTGCTTGTTATGTGATGCCACCAGTGTGAGTACTTTCGCTGTTAGCCATTTAAAAGACACTACAAGAACTGCGGGGTCTGCTGCCGAGACTGCTGCTCGACAAAAACACATAAAATATTCTTGCCTTAAATCAGCCTATATATTTGTGCCTGTAGCGTTTGAGACCACGGGTGCCTGGGCATTGGAGGCTAGGTCTTTTATTAGAGAGTTGGGCCGTCGTATTTCATTACCGAGTTAAAGACAGTCGTTCTACGTCGTATCTGACCCAAAGGCTTTCCATTGCTATTCAACGTGGCAATGCAGCCAGTATAATGGGAACCTTTGGGCCAGGGACGATCAGGGGCGGTCTTTTAGACTGAGAATTTTGACGAAGCGTGTAGCGAATACTGTTTTATATATATTTTTACGAAGCATGTTGCTGATTTATTTCTGTAAACTTTTGACGAAGCATGTTGCTGATTATTCTTTGTTTTTACGCAAATAAATAATAAATATTGAAATTAAAAAAAAGATAAAAAAAAAATATAATTATTAAGTCTTATATCTTGGAAGTATCCGACTGGTCAGAGGTGGCACAGAATAGGGAAGAATGGCGAACTTTAATGTCGGAGGCCAAGATCCACTTCGGGTCGCTGAGCCAGCGAAGTAAGTAAGTAAGTAAGTAAGTCTTATATAGGTAAGTTCTGTATGTTTTAAACTTCCAGGCTTTATAACTATGATTTAGAAAATTTCGGAGACTAGCCTGCTTCTAATCAGGACTTGTGTTCTTGCGATGAAAATGGATGAATTTTCGTAAACATTTCCCACGAACCATTGTTTTATGGTGATTCTAAAGTAAGAAAGATATTTGATGTCACAGAAACTGAAACAAGAAGATAAATTTAAAGCATTGAAAAGACGAAAGGCAAAATTATATGCAAATATTTTGTAATAGTCTATACTTCTACACTAATATTATAAAGAGGAAAGATTTCATTGTTTGTTTGTTTCCATTGAATAGGCTCCGTAACTAAGGGGCCGATTTAAAAAATCTTAAACCATTAGAATCCTTCATTAAGATGATATATACTAGAAATACAATTACATGACTTATTTTTCTATGTCTACATGTGTCAACCCATGAATTTTAATCCAATGCTTCCACACTGGTCCTTCAAACTTATTAGTAATAATGCCCATGATACTATTAGGACTGTCTCGGACCATGCACATCAGAGAAGCAGTCCTTTTGCGTATAATTGCAATCCGCGAACGTCCCTGTTGCGCTACAGAACTAACAGAATAGCTAAATAAGATTAACGTAGAATAAACTCTCACGCAAGTAGATATTTTCTATTAAAAACTCTATGAACAAAGCAGGTTAAATAAAGGCTCGTAAAAAATAAACGTATCTCCACAGATAATCTAAAGAAAAATACAATAGTTATGTATACGACCCATCCTCAATTTATCACCACGGTCTTGAAATCGTAATGACTTTCACAGCTTCTTTCCGTATATTATATTCTTTGATACAATCTGAAGCATTCAGATGGTTTCGGAGATACCCGGAGGCAGATTATGAAACAAACGATAATATCGCAATTCTGATACAAATCGATAAACCCCTCAAGCGTATAGAATAAGTACGCGAAGGGCAACAATAAAAAAATATCGATATTATAAAAGTTATAAAATATGTTACACGATTCTTCCGGTAATCGACAAATAACGAACAATTGCACAGCTCCGACACGTTTTATCGATATAAATCATTCGATTTAGATTTCACTCGAGATCTCACATGTGGTCTCTGATTAGTATGTTAGACAATTTGTATTTATATTAATGGTTTTAAGATTTATATCTCGCAGTTTACGATTGGACAATAAAAAAAACAACTTTTGTTACGTAAAAGCCCTTTCGAGTTAGGGCGTTTGTTACATTTAACAAGCTCAAATTGATGATCGTATAATGTTATGCATTTTATAATTATCTTTTTCACTGCACCTGTTATTAAATAGCATTTTGATTGAATTTCCTTCCTCAATGGCTACTAGTTACTTTCTTCTGTCACGAAGATGTCGTCAAAACCTGAGTTTTAATAACGGTGCTCTCACCCGGGTCTAATAAACTTTTGATTTTGTAAATGAAGCAGAAATAATGTAATTACGTATTATTTTAGTACGCCTAATGCTTTGTACAATTTAAACCAATACAAAATGCTTTAAGCGAAAATATATTATTATTGAAATATATTTATTGGAAAAGTCCACTGCTGGACAAGGGCTTTTCCCAAGGAGTCTACGTTCCATGGGAGGATATTGCCATACTCACCAAGCTTAGCAGGCGGGTTGGCGAGCGCAGTTTCTTTGGCTTCTTGCGCAAACATTTTGAAGCTGTGGAAGAATATGAATTTGTTGGATTTGGGAAGGGAATGAAAGGTATTGGGATACTACATACTCGGATGAATGGCGGAAGCAAGTAACAGCTCGGGTGGCCGGGCGCGCGAACTCGATGCCATACCTTCAACCACCGCCGGACAGGCACTTAACCAAAACAAATTATTAAAAAAAAATTCAGCAAAAGCTCGTTCGTCTGCGCCAAAGCTGCTCGTACCTATGATATAATTGTGATAATGATAAACAATTTCATCGTCTATTCCTAAAATTACTGCGATCGTTACATTTGGTTTTTCAATTATTAGATGTATGTGTATTTATGTATTCCCCAGCATCGACTACTCGGCTTGAGTGTTAATCGTTACCATCAACAACACCAATTATTACACAATTACACATAATAATTCCAAACGGTAATTAAAGTTGTATAATAAAATCGAAATTAGCGACCAGATCCGATATTGAATAGAAAGCACGCATGGCTAGTCACGAATCTTTCAAGTTTGGTTATCGAGTCAATTATTGCTTGAGTTATGAACAAATTGTTTATATCTTCATGTTTTATGTGCTGTTGATTATTGTTTTTAGATTAGATATGTAGGTCCTTTAAATATGCCTAACACAGTCTTGTGTCTTTTTAAACCATTTTTTATTCTACTTGTTAATAAATAAAAAATAAAAAACCTGTTTACTCTCCACAACAATAGTCTTATAACTAGAACAAAACTAAGTATTGTACAGTATACACACATAACAATACAATCTGTTGTGGAGAACTGGAGCCTAAACTAGGTATCCATAGGAACCTGTCTTAAAGGACTCTAGGCCTCCCCTCAGAAGGAATAAGTACATATATTATAGAGTAGCAGAAAAAACTTAGTCTAGGATTTTAAAGATAGTGTAGGAGTAGAACCAAAGAAAACTTAGCCTAGGACATTGACTTATATATTACTAGCTAGGATGTATAGGAATTACGATAAGAGGTACATAATTATAATTTAACTAGCTGCCCCGGCGAACTTCGTTTCGCCATAAGTTAAAAACTATCCCATCTCTCAAGTTGGATCGAACTGCACATGGTGTGCGAATTTTATTATAATCGGTTAAGTGGTTTAGGAGTCCATTGAGGACAAACATTGTGACACGAGATTTATATATATTAAGATTGAAAAACAGATTAATATTTGTAGGCGACGCTGCTTAAAAGGAGCTTTAAAATATGACAAATGGTAATTCCTATGGTTTAAATAATCGGTCGGAGAAGATCTTCTGTTTCAGCATATGTTAGGCATTGTAACCAGGATTAAGTCTTTTTACACGTGTGTTTGATTAGGGGAAAAATATTAAGTCTACGATTTGCCAGGTTGTATAAAAAAGGCCCTAAGAATTGAAAAAAAAAATTGGAAGAAAATTGTGTTATAGCGAGGGTGATTTTGTTTCCGAGATTTAAATAGTGATTTTGTTTCCGAGATTTAAATACAGCGTGTAAATTAACTGCCGACAGCCAATTAACGCTCAAGGGGGTGAGTCAGTCAGTGAAAATCAACAACTTATCCTTTAGTATAAGGTCATGGTTAGGGATGTCATCCTCAACTGCTTGTCCGGTGGTTGCAGGTATGGCATCGGGTACGTGCGCCCCGCCTCCTTAGCTTGTACTTGCTTTTCCAATTCATCCGAGTGATAAGTGTTCGAAGAAACCTATATTATATAAACGTTTTGGATTTAAATTTGAATTCGAAGCACAAGAAGCTAAAGAAAGCGCTCGCCAACCCGCCTGCCAATCGTGGTGCGTATGGCAATATCCTCCCATGGAACGAAAAAACCTTGGGGTGAAGCCTTTGCCAGTGTTGTTGTTTACTAACGGCTGGAATGATGATGATCCCTTAGTAAAAGTGCTTCGGCGCTAGTTAGTTTCCACATAGCCAGCGTGATGAAAATGTACTGTACGAAATCTTGGAGCTATAGTTCATTTTCCAATTTTTATGTTTAAACAATACCTATCTTTTCAAAATACTTCAAATTACCTACGAGTACTTTTCGAGAAAATATGAAAAATCGGCCAAGTGCGAGTCGGACTCGGGCACAAAGGGTTCCGTACCGTTATCTTCCTATAAAAACGGCAAAAAATAATGTCTATTGTATGGGAGCCCCCTTTAATATTAATTTTATTTTTATTTAATTAATTATTTTTAAAGTAAATATATCACTTAATATTCTGTGAATATTTCCAGCATCTATCTGTTACCGTTATCAATAACGAGCAAAAACAAGCAAAAAAAAAACACGTTTGTTGTATGGGAGCCCCCATAAATATTTATTTTATTCTATTTTTTAGTATTTGATGTTATATCGGCAACAGAAATACATCAGCTGTGAAAATTTCGACTTTCTAACTATCACGATTCATGCGATACAGCCTGGTGATAGACGAACAGACAGAGGGACGGACAGCGGAGCGATATTAATAGGATCCCGTTTTTACCCTTTAAGAACAGAACCCTAAAAATCATGTTTTCATGGAGAGTATTTTGAAATGATTCCTTTACCAACAAAAACTAGTCTAACGCATTTCGTCTGATCGGCCCGAGATATAGTTTTTTAATAAAACAATCTCAGAGCATTAGCTGGGCTATTAATCATAATCACTTAAGGTCCGCGACACTGGTACGCTCGAGGAGAAAGGTGTTGCGTAACCATACTTATTATTTGTTCGCAATTATTTTTTAACAATTGCTATGACATTGCTCGGTGGTCATAGGTCAGCTGGCTATTGTTCGTGTGAATCTGTGGTTTTATGGGTTGGTGAGTGGGTTTTGATCGATTGGTGTTATGTTTGCTGATTGGAACATAATCGCTCTATTCTTTATACAATACCAGTGATTTACTATACTTGAGTATTGGGTTTGCACTGACGTCTGAACTATATCGCTTCTTTTGTTAGTTGACCGGTAAAAAGCCTGCTTTAGACTGCCTAGCATGTCGACTCAAAGAAATATATATTTTTTTAAATTAAATCAAAATAAATAGGTAAGTATTACTAGCTCCGTGGCGCAGCGGTCACCACGCCAGCCTGCGACACGGAGTGACCGGGTTCGATCCCCGGCCAGGTCAAGATGGAAAATGATCTTTTTCAGATTGGCCTGGGTCTTGGATGTGTATCTATATATGTATTTGTTATAAAATATAGTATCGTTGAGTTAGTATCCCATAACACAAGTTTCGAACTTACTTTGGGGCTAGCTCAATCTGTGTGATTTGTCCGTATGTATTTATTTATTTATTTAAAAAAAAATATCATTAAAACTTACGCGAGACATAAAACTCTAAAACAACGGTTTACTCACGTATTATTAGTCGGTATCTCCGACATGTTTCGAAGTACGAAGGTCGGCCGTGACGACCTTCGCACTCGCCCTGAAGATGGCCTTCTGTATAGGCTGAAACATGTCGGTGATACCGACTATTACGCGAGTAAACCGTTTTTTTAGAGTTTAAATAAGTAAGTATTTTATTTTATTTTATTCTTCTTCTATCGAGTCGTAAAATAGCTTTACGTACACATTAAATATGTTTCGACCAATGCATTGCTACCGTAATGTTTGCCTCATTGAGATCTTGTTGAGAACAAGAAGTTGGGCTTTCTGGGTTTTATAGGGCACAACATTATCAGTCATCGAAACACCCGGCAAATTTTATTTATGGGGGATTAAGCCCAGTATTACTATCTAATATATGATTATTCAGATGCCTTTAGGCAGCTTGAAAAATCTGACACCAGTGTTGGTCACTTATACACCCAAAAACAAACAAACTATCTAATATCCCAATCACAAAAAAATCCTGTACAAAAATAAAACTATACTAAGTATTATAATACCCTTACTCAATATTATAAATGTGAAAGTGAATTTGTTTGTTTTCACGCTTTTAATTTTGTTTTGCATGAAACGTACGATTCCCGAGGGATCAAATTTAACGCGAGTGGAGGCGCAGGAAAATGCTAGTGATTCCATGAAAATTTAATGAGCCTCATTGGCTAAACAATACTAGAAACTATGATTTTCATTAGCAAGCTTCAGAAAGCACTTTCACTGTCAAAGCAAAGTCGATTAAATAACAATGCCATTCTCAGATGTCATTATACGAGTGACGTTCCCATCGTCTGGTGTCTGCTCTAGCCTCGGGAACAAATTAAAAATTAGCAGATATGACACTTTACATCTATACGAAGCGCACCTTACAAATGCAAACATATAAAACCTCAACTTCGTTAGTTTACATAATTTGATTAAAATTTTCCTGATATAGCATTTTGTTTCATCTGCAGTGAAAAAAAAATAAGAACAAATCGCACAGATTCAGTTAGCCCAGTAAGTTCTATAGACTTGTGTTATGGGATACTAACTCCAGGATACTATCTTTTATAATAAGTACTTATATAGATAAACATCCAAGACCCAGGTCAATCCCAAAAAAAGATTATTTTCTATCTTGATCCGACCGGGGATCGAACCTGGGACCTACGCCGTGACAGCCTAGACTACCCTATCTGTGTTCTTAGTCTAGACCTTCACAAATTTGAAATTGCCAGGAAAATTTACGCTGTGCAATAAAACTAAAAAAATATTTAAGAGCCGGATTTTTACGCTGATAATTCTGCGTCTCACTAAAATACCGTTCTATGTTTTCATTGCTAAAACGTAGTTCGTAAAGAGACGTATCCGTAGTTATCTAATTTGTGCATCGGGCGCCAGTGTCAGCCACACATCGATAATTTATAATTCCGATCATTAACGACCATTATTATTTGAATTTTGAATTGCAAATGTCACTCATATTGGCCAGTGACAATTAAAGGAGGGAACAAAGGTGTACCCGCATTCATTTGCTATGGAAGATTTTAGGATAGTTTTATAGGTATACTATGAGTTATGACCAAAAACATTTGGTGCATATGCATATAGGTACATATGCTTGACTTTTTTGGCAGGTGTCAGTATTACTTCTATAAACTGTGCAACACATATGTAAGGATGTACCTAGTTCTGCAGAAATATAAAAGTATAAAAAGAAAATTATACCTCTGCTCTCTTTCGATACAATTATTAGACATTATACACAATTTCTCTTAGATGATGGTGATATATACTTTTTTGCCCTTATATATGTACTAGCTATTGCCCGCGGCTCCGCTTGCATGAAAGTCGATGCATCGAGAACAGTACTTTTTTCTGGCATGACATGAAATGTATCATATATCGTTCTCCAAACTTCGGTTCACTTCACTTCATTTCAACAAATTTCAGTGGTTGAAGAGTTAAGAGATAACAGACAGTTACATTCACATTAATAATAATAAGTATGGAATTATTTATAAAAGATTAAAATCATGAAATTCCGTTTTCCTACATTTTCTACTAAAATTCATCAAATTAAAAAAAATGTGCCGCTAAAGGGAAGCCAAAAACATCCATACCAAAATGATTTTCCAGTAAGTGCTTTTGTAAACTAGAAAAAAGCTGAATGCAATTTTGTCGCTAACAGCCCAAACTTTGTCTGCAGAGGCTTTTAGTCGGAGAGCTTACAGTCGCAAACTACGAGTATGTTCAATTTAGTGCCACCGATCGTCGTTGATTCGTTCGGCTCGAAGTATCATTCCTTTGGGATTTTTACTTTTATAATAATCACCGTCCAAGAAAAAGATGGTCTGATGTTTTGGCGGCTTATGAAAAACATTGGCGATCCTTCACAACAGATAGGGACGAGTGGCGTACAAGGGGCATTTGCCCAACAGCGAGAAACAAAGGCTAAAAAAAAAAGTATTACACATTTATCTCTTGCTAGGTAGACGCAAACTATGGCTAAAATATCGTTAAAACGCAATGTTAAGCGTGTTGGCTGTAGTTAGGGTGGAACACGGTATTAAAAAAGTAACAGATTGCTAGCCGTATCGCCTGATGTCAAGAATCATACATTTAAGGACATTGTTAGTGTAGTGTGTATAGTTGTAAAAACAGTAATTTGACGGTGGCTGAAGATGTCATCGCGAGACGGAGCACTTACACCGCTGCATTAGATGTCCAGTGACCACGGTTGCTAAAATGTTAGGTGGAAACTATGTTCGCGTTAATTCCCGATTGGAATTGAAAAAATATCCCTTAGATTTCCCTTTCCCTATGTCGGATTCTATGTCTGCGCGGGAAGAGAATTTTCTCACAAATGAGTTTGCAAGTCCATGCTCATCTGTTTTGAACTTTTCCATGTCCATCTACTATCTACCATCTACTACATAACAATGATTGATTTCGTAAAAAAAAAACTTAAGATATTTGATTTCTCTTTTTTGCATATTATTTCACGTTATCAAAATTTTGTTGTCATTTTATCTCTTAAAAGCAATTTTATCGTTAACAATAATAGTCCTGTTATTTGTTTATTTGTTTTTAATGCAAATTAATTCATTGAATTCTTTGTTATGTATTATTTGTTTACATAATATTTGATTATTTCAAATTGCAAATGTAAAGAATAATTTGCATTTTGTTAAACTAAAATCTTGTTCCATTCAACATCGTTATCATATCACTGTTTTCTAAAACGATGTATTGTGTAACGATGTATTGTTAGGAATAAGGAATAACTTAATTTTTGAATGTAAGATGAAATGTTACCAATGTAAAATACTATGACCAATCAAATTTCAAACCAATGTAAAAAAAATCAACAAGCAATTTTTGTCATTTTGCAATTATTTTAAATTATATCAAGGAAAGTTTTCTTATTCCATGCTGGTTTGGGAGTAAAAAGAACATAGTGGTGGTAAAATAAACAGCTGGTAAGAGCTGCTTAATTTTATGGTATATTTTCTCCTCTTATAACCAACACTAAAACTTTAGAATATTGTACAGACTTGGAACTCGAGTAAGTTCAAATCGAGTGAGTGGTGAGCTAAGTTCGAGGAGCCTACACAAGTGTAATCTAAGTTTGCTCTGCTTGAACCTAAGTGCCGTGGAAAATTGAGAGTAGATTTATGTCCTACTATGGCCTAGGGTTATAATGTTTGGAGAATAAGGAGCTGCATATCAGGCTCTTTGTTTTTGCTTGTGGTAATACAAATCTTCCATGCTAGTCTGGGTGAAAAGAAAAAGCATAGAATGTGCCAGCTGCTTCTCTTCCCGCGCAGATCGTAAAAGCCGATCGAGGGATTGGGCTCAAATCTGCGGAATCATGTCCAATAGGCGATGCGGCTAGCAACCCATCACTATTTGATTTCGTTTTCCATCTACACGCCCTCCAAAATGCTAAATGTGGCTATAAGGTCTTACAGACCTAGGCTCTGTCTACCCCGCAAGGGAAAGAGGCGTGATACTATGTATGTATGTATGTTAATACAAACTTTATGTATCTTACCATAGACAAGGATCGGTTATTTTCATTTTGTACCCTGTTTTTCAAGCGCATGCCTTTAAATATTAATGATTATTTTGTGTACTACCCAATTTAAAATTTAATCCCGCTTTCGACTTCCCAAGAATTTTTAGAACTGCCAGCAAAAAAGGAAGCAAATTAAAGTAGAAATAGATATAGAGTTAAGTAATAATAAATGTTATCTAAAGTTTTCGCGATTTTTTAAATTTTGTTTGCAGGTTGACTAAGTTGAACACAATAGATTAATGGCAACTTAGTCCACCAGTAGACAATTTGTTTATTGTGTCAACTTACATAGTCTACCTGCGAACATGAAACTGTAAAGTTTGTGTACTGTTTCTGAGAATTTTATTTATACATATTTTCATATATAGGTATACAAACATTGCGGCGCGAGCCGACCATTTTTGTTTGAAAATGTCAAAATTTATTTTGAGTCTCCAGTTTTAGTCCCAAAGGAAAAGTTGTTCATTTTGACGTGTTAAGTTAGCTTTTCAAGGGAAGGTCGAGGGTAAATTTACACGCTACGTCAAACATATAAAGTATAGACTGCTAAACTAATATTTCCTTTTGTATAAATAAATAAATATAAATATATACGTACAAATCACACAGATTGAGCTAGCCCCAAAGTAAGTTCGAGACTTGTGTTATGGGATACTAACTCAACTATACTATATTTTATAACAAATACATATATACACATCCAAGACCAAGGCCAATTTGAAAAAGATCATTTTCCATCTTGACCTGGCCCGGGATCGAACCCGGGCACTCTCGTGTCGCAGGCTGGCGTGTTGACCGCTGCACCACGGAGCTAGCTAGCTAATATTTGTTATGGTCGTGTAAAAACTACATATATCTACTAAATTAAAGCTTACCTGTTTGAAATTGATAAATTATAGTATTAATTAATTACATCTACTTACAACTTTTACCCAGCCACCGAGCAACTTTCTCAAGCGAACTCCACAAATATCCTTCAAAAGTTGACCTCCTGCGTTGACCTCCAAGTGATCTCTGAGTCATCAATTGTAGCGGATCCAGAGGCGGATAAGAGATTTAAGCCCACCCCAAATGCATTTCGATCTTAGTTATATATTTGAAACGTTTTCTTGACAAAAATAACATTATATTTTCTTACAATACCTAATGTTTGGTTTGACTGGCTTTTGTAACCAGTGGTGGCCACTTACACTCGTGATAATTAGCTTTTTTAATAACTGAAGCAAATCTAAAGGTCAACAGTATAATAATTCATCTAAACATTTAAAAAATAATGGCGAATTTTTACATTATGTACATGTATGAACGATTTAATTCAAAATACGAGTAATTTAGCTGCCTCTGGCCATTACCACGAAAGAAGGCACGCGCAGTAGAGCCGTCACTATTTTCCTCTAAACTATCACTACTCTACTTTTAGCCCTATCAGGTCCCTCCACTAATCCCTAAAACATCTGCCTCTAAAGTAAACGTCTTTGATTAAAGTACTTTGATTTGGGGATAAGTATCCACTTATGCCCCCCGTCAAAGTCCTGGATTCGCCACTGGACATCAGGCTTAATTAAGAAGATCGCGATAGAGACCCCTGATTAGCTTGTTTGTAGCAACAATTTATTCGTTTGTGAGCCAAAGTTCACGAGTAATGGACCTCGGTGTAGTTTAATTTAATTAACACTGATTGCTGTGATCAGATAACATCTTTAAAGTATGAATCAAGTGAGCAAATAAAAAAAATGGAGGCGAAATAAATAAGTATGTCAGATTATGTTTTTTACGTTTTGCAGTGACAGTGGTCGGTTTTGGTTGGAACTTAAATCTTAATAACTTGAGAGATATCTTATTTCACATTATATCATGCTAGCGACCGGCCCCGGCTCTGAATGAAAAAATAAATATATATATAAATATATATTGACAAATCACACAGATTCAGCTAGCCCTAAAGTAAGTTCGAAACTCGTGTTATGGGATACTAACTTAACGATACTATATTTTATAACAAATACATATATAGATAAACATCCAAGACCCAGGCCAATCTGAAAAAGATCATTTTCCATCTTGACCTGGCCGGGGATCGAACCCGGTCACTCTCGTGTCGCAGGCTGGCGTGTTGACCGCTGCGTCACGGAGCTAGACAGAATGTATATAAACCTTTATGAATCACTCTATCTATTGTTAAGAAATGCGTTAAAATCTGTTGAGTTTAAAAGATCTAAGCTATTAGACAGCGAAAGCGACTTCATTTTATACTTTGTAAAGATTATTTTGATCTATGACTATGGGAGTTGGCGCAAACCTCCATATCGGCCCATTTTTATGTGTTTATGGGTTTTGCTATCCTAGGAATGATCCTCCTATCTCAAATGAGAAAAAGAACTGGTACCTAATTATCTTAACAATAAAAAAAGTGGATAGTAATTATATAACTTGTAATACTCTTTTACAGAAAAACATGGCATGGGTTGTTGAAAACGTATCTTTCAATTGGGTTATCGAGCTCTTCAATTCATATATATATCTAGAAAAAACCTTTTTATTTTTTAATTTTATAACTAGGCACATAATGGTTAGAATCATTAATTACAAAATACTTAACACTAGATCGTATTCCAAGGCTTGTGCCTTGCGCACATAAAGGAAAATAATATTCATATAACATAACCACAATACACAGGATTATACAGGTTTAATTGTCAGGTTCTGGTTATTTATCGTCGGTGTCGTGAATAACCCAAGGTTTATTATCTGATCACAACGCAATCAATCAATAAATTAGAACGTTTATTCTGAAAATAGGCCTTTGCTTTTTCACGTCAGATCACATTTTAAAGGATTTAGTTGTAGTAGAGCCACGCTACCGACAAAAGTATTTTTTTCTAGTAACATAAATGGGCCGGGTCGTCCGGGGAAGTACCACACTCTCACAGAAAATCTACGTTTAAGTAGATAACGAAGCATAGAAGCTTTGCCGCTTCTATGCTTCGTTTGGTGAGTGGGAGAGCCGGAGGCCCGTCCTTCCCTCATTTCCTCCCACCGTGTCCTTCCCCCAACTTATTTAAAGGCCGGCAACGCTCCTGTTACACCGTGGTGTTGCTCCTGTAACATTGTGGAAAACGGAATCAAAATAGTGATGGGTTGCTACCCGCATCGCCTACTAACATGATTTCTAAGTTTTCGCCCATTCCCTCGATCGGCGGGAAGAGCAGCAGCTGGTACATTCTATGGTTTTTTTCTTTTCTCCCAGACCAGCATGGAAGATTATTAGTATTTATATTATTCCTCTTCAACTGCAGCCAGGCCAGACGGCCAGCGAGGAAAGTGTAGGCCAAATCCTCTGTCTGGCCAAGTATGGCTCCGATAGTACAGAGAGGGTCATGCTCCTACAGTGGTGACTAAAAAGACCTGATGATGATGATGATATTATTAATGAATGTGAAAAAGCTACAGACTACTAGCGTTTCGCAAAATAATCAATTAGCTGCGTGCTCTACTTATTCTGCATGACCTACCAATAGTGATAATATTGAGGTCGCTGCTCGACTCATATGGGCGTGTTAGGTCATTAGTCTAATTATAGGCATTAGGTTCATACAATTGTGTATGTGAATAATTATTATTTGAGATCAAAAATCGGTTCTCTTGTTGAATATATTTGAAAGAAAAGAGAAGTTGTAAAGAAGTCAGTAACAGTCAGTCAGTGCTGAGTATGTGTTCAATAAAGAGTATACAAACAAACCTTTTAACGAAACTGAAAGTTAAATCCGAATGAGAGCAAATTCAGATTGAATTGTCAAAAATGTGATTTCGTAACTATGTTATAACTGGGTAAATACTTCGTACGCACATAATCTCACGATGCTCAAGTTGAAACACTTTCGCTCTCGATTCCCACACAACACAAATAAAGGTAATGTCATCAGAGATGCCAAATGTAAGTATACAAGTAAATGTAAATTCAGTAGAAGATTTGATTGGAGACAAACATCGGGACAGGTGAAATTATATAATAATAAAAAGCTGGCAATTAAAGTTGTTTAATTAGTCAGCCGACTGACATCACTCAAATTGTATGGAAATGTCCATATATTTTTGAGATCATATTATATTATTATTGTGTGGTAGGAAAAACGTACATTAAAAAGGACTGAGTCGCCCCTTAAAGTATGCGACTGCACAACTGTCTAATAATACCATGTACATATTATAATTATCTAGTGTATCCTGCCCGTTCTTACCTATGGCGCGTAAACCTGGTCTTTGACCTTATCACAAAATTCCAAACTCGAGGTTTGCCGACGGCCTATCTAGCGAAGTATGGATAATAAGTTAACGGATCGAGCTCGAGAAACCACCATTCGCTTCTAGATCAAAATAGTAGACGTGAGGCGGCCAATCTCTAATTATTATTATTTATTTATGTATTATTCAATAACATATACATAGATATGGTGTTAACAATTAACAATGGGACTAGGCGGGCAATGTCTGCAGGATGCTCCCGGATAGGCGGGCATACGGCATAAGAGTCGGCAACGCATCAGCACCTCCTCTGGTGTTGCAGATGTCCATGTGCGACGGTGACCACTTTCCATCAGATGGCTCGTCTGCTCGTTTGCCGTTAAATATACATTAAAAAAATACATAACAACGAATTCGTCCTTGCTGGCTGGGGCGTCGAAAGAGAGGCCAATAACGTAATGGGCTGACAACCTCAGAGTGATTAATAAAAATTGGTGGACCATCGCCAACATTTGTGGCCAACAATCAATTGTTGGGTAAAGGCCTACTCCTAACACAAAAGGCTGACATAAAAAAAAACTAGCGAATCGCAACGGCATCGTATAGTTATGTTTTTTGCTCTCAAACCTTTCGCAGAGCTGCTCTTTTTTCTTTTTCTTTAAATGGAAACTGAACCAATTTTGCCCGAACAGTTTTCAAAATTAACGTTGTTTTAGATGCTAATAGCGTTGCAAATACTGCTTCAGTTCTTACATTTTGAATTGAAAAAAATAGTGGTGCAAAATATTGCAACCGTAAAAATGCATTATTTTAAAATTAACTAAGAACAATAAGTTCTAAGCGGTTCAGTAGCGTCGGCGGTAGAAGACCTCAAGTGGCGCAAGTACAGTAGTCTTGGAAACAACTATATATTTGAGCCGTTTGGGGTCGAAACTTTAGGACCGTGGGGGCCATCAGCCCATAGGCTGTTCGGCACCATTGCCCATAAATTGATCGAGGTGACCCGTGACCAGAAGGCTGGTCTATACCTTGCCCAAAAGATCAGCATTGCCATCTAACGTGGCAATGCTGCCAGCCTACTGGGCACGCTATCGCGAGGCAACGATTTACCCGGACTATTTTATTTGTAAATATATATTAATTTTTATTTATTTTTAGTTTTACCATTAGTTTTATATTTAAATTGTATATTTAATTGAATAAAAATAAATGTGTTCAGAACAATAAGTCGCAGATGCAACAGAACAGTGAATTACGTAAGTAACATTACGGTAATTATCTCAAAGTCAAGCGTGTGACGGTGTGTGGGCAGCAAACCGGTTGTCTTATCTCATTAAATGAGTTTCGTACATTTTTGCCGTTATTTCAGGTTTTTTAGGTTTGCTAACTTCATTCTGGTCTTTTTTTGAGTCTTTGATGTTATTAGCTACTGGGAACTCTTTTGACAACATTTTGTTTAACTTGTTGTGTTATATTTGAAAGCACAATTCACTCCGTGACGATTGTTTGTACTGAAATTTTACGTATCTTTTCATGTAGTAGTTAAAAAAATATTTATGGTAAGAGTTACAAAAGAAAGCGTAACATTTAGTATCGCTTTATTTTCTTTTTATTACTCTTACCGTAAAGTAGATAATTATTTGTTTAAATTTAAGTTTCAAGTTACAATTTTTTTTTATTTGAGGCATCCTTTTTTATAATAATAATAATAAGTTCTTTATTGTCTTAAGAATTACAATTTTAGGACAAAGGTTGAGCCTCCCTTTTAAGTTATATAAACCTGTGTTAGGAAGACCCGCTCTTTAATAACTAAACATATGCAGACAAGGTGCTGAGTGACAATTAAAATAATTTGTAAAATTTTGTGTGTTATATATAAATAGATTTATTTTAATAATTTGATTAAAATAAATCTATTTATTTAAGACATTATTGATTTATAATACATTAACTAACGTTCTCCTAAACCGACGTTGTCTAACTACTATGTTATCAATTATTATCATTAAATTAAAACAAGTTTAACCCAGTTTTAGTATAAAATGGGGTTGCCAACTATAAATATAATCCACAAAATAAATCTTGACTTAATTCCAAGCCGACTGTGAATTGGAGCGCATTCCTATGTTTTACTGTAGGACATTTAGTTGGCACTTAAACCAGCGTCTAAATATCTTAGTTCTTATTTATGAAGGCTACAGTCGCGTTCACTTGTGACATTATTATGTTCCTGAAATAAATTATTTTCGTGAGTCTACGAACCTTGACGCAAACTTTCAAATTAGCGATTTTATCAAAGAATATGTGAGATGCAAATTGATATCAGTAAGTACCTACCAGATCTCCAGTTGCTCTCAATTAAAAAAAAAATGAAATATGCTAAATATATTATTTATATTTGTAATCAGTGCTGATCGGATTATCGAGCACGCCTCGATTCACGTTCGCCCTGAGAAAGATCTTCGGATGAGGACGAAACATGTCGGCCAGTAGCTGACTTCGTACTTGTTAGTAACCCGATGTCAGTGCCCTAAATGCTCCACTCACTGCGCAAATATATTAGTTAAATATTTAATAAAAAATAATAGTCACTTGAATTTTACCGGCAGCCGTGACCATCGGCTTAACGTGTCTTCCGAAGCACGGAATCATCTTTATTATCGGACAATCTGGTGATTCAAGCCTGCAATGTCCCAACCAAACCGGAAACAGATCTGAGTATCAGGTATATTACCCTACTGGAAACACTCTCGATGGTTACGACGTTATTAATGAGGGACTTGTGGACGAGAAACCCGACACCATGCTGTGACTTTTTAAAGTCACCCTCCCGGGTGATAGAGTAGGTTACCAGACTTTAGGGTTGTCATGCCCTCTCCCTCTCTTCGGACTTCTGACAACCCCTCTACGTCCCATCGTAACTTACTCATTTCCTCTTCCACTTCCTCGACCTTCTCGTCTAGTCTCATAGTGCGAATGACATCCCATGGAACGAAGAATCGTTGAAAGAGGCGTTTGTCCAACAACTACACCAAACAAAGTTAATTACTATAATGAGAAAGCACTAAGTAAATGAAAGTCTTTTAGGATTTTCCGTTTTAATCTTTACATACACACAAATTTCATCTGATGTCTATTGGCCGTACATACTCGTATACATCCCCGAAGAGAAATGTGTTGTCTATCTTTACCCTTGCAAGACCTACGAAACCTATAAACTTTGGGTAATTTACTATTCACGAGTGTGTGTTGTCTATCGAAGTTACGAAAGCAGCATACTTGATGATAATATTAGAGGTAACGGAATAGTTATTTATTTCCATTCACACACCACTCGTTAGCGTCAATTTAATTCACAGAGTAAGCAACTCTGGACGTGGCATGCACTTTGATTGGTGACCACTGAAGAAATGAAATGACATAAAATTCTTTATTTGTAAGGGTTAAACATAACAGTGAAATACCGCTTCTTTAATAGGCATGTAAAATAATGTTAATTTCCATAACTAATTATAACAGCAATTAAGTTAAAGCACCTGAAATGAAAATATTCTTATGACATTACTAGCGACCCGGACCCCGGCTTCGCACGGGTGCAGTGTACATATAAACCTTCCTCTTGAAACACTCTATCTTTTATATAAAACAGCATCAAAATCCGTTGCGTAGTTTTAAAGATCTTAACATATATAGGAACGGACAGACAGCGGGAAGCGTCTTTGTTAAAAACTATGTAATGATAATGTACTTGAAATTCTGAAAAGCGGTTTATTTTTGCCACTATTTGCATGAAGCAGTTAGTGGCTTAGGATCCTTTTTCTGGAGATACGATAAATTGTAGACCCGGCATAAAATAAAATTCATAAATAGCTTTTCTTTTTTACAAAGGCAATAACAATGCCTTAGTCCAAAAACATTTCGGTGAATTAATAGTTTAGAGACAGAAACCGGCAGCAATAATAATATCCATAATAACAAAAGCGTTATTTAATATTTAAACGAAACTAAACTTTAACACAAACATGAAAAGTTCGAATTCAAATGGATATTTATGCTTTTAAACGACCCAGACAAACAATTACACGTGTTGCCTTCTTCTGTTACGATATGAATTGTTTTAAATGGCCTACGCAACAGTAAGCCACGATATTTCGCCAGTAATAGTTTATCCGAAAATGATACTTCCGCTTTTAAGAAGACCGGTGATAATTGTTTGGACGAGTGATTGATTTAAGATGTTATCGTGTTGTGGCTTTCGACCTGGATTCGGTTTGCACGCAAATTCAGAAAGGCTGATTGATGAACTGATGCGCTGGATTGAGGTGTTACGTGTTAGAAAATATTAGTGGTTTTACTTTAAGAGTTCTTGAAATATTTCTTTCTTTAATATGCATCTACACTTCTACACTAATATTAAAAATTAGACCTCTCCATTAAGGAAGTGAGAGAGTAGAGTAATTTAGTAATTGTTAAATTATGGAAGTAAATTAAATTGAATTATTATTGACATGAAGTGAAATTAAATTATTTTAATCTTATATGTTTTTTGTTTGGAAAACAAACCTCTCTAATCGAAACGAATTGATTGCATCTCTACATACTTGAAAGATGACATAAATCAAAAACTTTAATCGAAACGAATTGGTTGCAACTCTACATACTTAAATATTCGGTACAGTCAAGTATAGCTTTCTACTAACTACTGCACTTGAATTAAGCAGTATCCAAGCTAAAGTTTGCAGGTTTCACCGAAAGCTCTTGACTTAATTTACAGTACTTTACGATGAATGCGCCAAACGAGCGCTTTAGCATAATTTTGTCCTAATTGCGCTATTTGGGACTATTATGTAGTCAGTTGAAAGGGTAAGCCTTGCCCTATTCCCTATTAAACTTATTAGTGACCCCTGAAAGGACACACAATAAGTTGAAATGGGTCAATATGTTTAATATCTTTTGTTATTGGTTAGCTCTGTAGCGCAGCGGTCAACACGCTAGCCTGCGACACGAGAGTGCCCGGGTTCGATCCCCGGCCAAGTCACGATGGAAAATGATCTTTTTCAGATTGGGTCTTGGATTGTACATCTATATATGTATTTGTTATAAAATATAGTATCGTTGAGTTAGTATCCCATAACACAAGTCTCGAACTTACTTTGGGGCTAGCACAATCTGTGTGATTTGTCCGTATATATTTATATTTATTTATGAAAATTATAGGTTTGGTTTTGCGACTATTTATCGAGAACCTGTTAAACTTTTGTAATTAAATGTTACAAATGAGTATTGTGTGACTGCGTGGGCTTTATGTGTTATCTTACACAGCGGCGGGGGCTTTTAGCAGTTAGCCATTGCGGTGTGCCTAATGATATCCGGTGCGTGAGGCCCTAAGCTAGGCAGTGGCCTTCTCTGACTAAGAGTAAACCGGCCCCGAACACAATCTTTCATTAAATTTGTACATATATGTGTCAAAAGGTCAAACTACAAAAGTACCTACGAAAGATAATATGAATAAACACGGATTACACTTGCTATTTCGTCGGGATAACCGACTATAGTTTCGGACTCGTCAGGAGCCCATTTTAAGGACGTCTTTGTCTCACTTTAGTTTCTACGAAAGATATGAAGGTATTTATCTGCCTCAATCAAAAGAAACAATTTTCCCCAAGATATCGGCTGCGTTGGAAAACGGAAGCTGCATAATCCTGCCGATAAGGATCTCGTAAATACGACAATACAATGAACATAATGCGGCGCGGCTGTGGGAACTTTTGTTATAATTCTGCAACACACGTTAAAGTGATAACAGAAGTATAACCTCGTGTATCAGATACGATTTGCTCTGGCAATTGCTTTAACCACCTAAGAATCCGGGTTAGCTGATGCAAAAAAATTGACAAACGGTCGTATTCAGATAAGGCAACAATGTATGCAGCTGTGATGCGTTTCTGCACAGATAATGGCACACTTACTGGTGCCCCGCGACCAGCACACTGAAGGACCTGCATAATGCTACACTTTATACAGTACAAGTCTCCCAATACTAGACCTAGAAAAATATCTAATTTGGTGAACATCGACACGCTAAGAAGAGGAATACCTTGTTATTTTATACCCACATGAGAGTTGACACACATGTTGTAGATACTTGGTGGTTAAGTCATTGTGATGGGACACACCCACAGAGATGTGTAAACGATACTTTTAAGCGATTTTAAAAAAGGCAAATGTTGCCAAAATACTGGAATTCAAGCTGAACATGGATGATAGTTACAGTTTAACATAAACTTTTATGTTTTATGTTTTCTGAAAATGTATTATTTAGGAAGAGCTATTTAAAACAATTTTGCAAGAGTGTACATTGTACACGTACAGTCGTACAGTGTAAAGGTGACTATATCAACAAATTATGTTCGACTGACCTTTGAGCAGTAATTCTGTTTTCGATGGGTAATTTATTTTGCTGCATATTATTCTTAAATATATTCCAAACATGGAATCGTCACATGACGTCTTCATGTGTCAACTCTGCACTCTCTTTATTTGCGTCTGACTCCCATGCACTGGCTAACCTCGTGTGAACGGTATTGTCTTAGGGCTAACGAACGGTTAACGGCAAAGTGCGTAATTTAAAGATGTCTACATTTACCTCTCACAGACCCTTGTATGTAATAGCGATAGTTTATCGCTTGTAGTTTAAAATGAAGTAATTCACTCTTTAATTAAAGCTTCCGCTGTAATAAAGCGTCTGGGGATTAACAAACGTAAGTATTATCTGAGATACGTAAACAAATAGGCAGAGCCAGCCCTTGGACAGGGCCCAATGTAAGTTTACAAATGGATGGTAATCTATACATATAAAAACTAGCTGTTGCCTTGTTGATTAATAAGGTTTTTTCTTAGTATAGATGAATAATTTTCCCCCGTTTTCAAAACATTTTTTATTGATGCCTCGCTTCTATTGGTCGTAGCGTGATGTTTTATAGCCTAAAGCCTTTCTCAATAAATGGACTATCTAACACAAAAATATTTTTTCAATTTGAAGCAGTAGTTCCTAGATTAGCGCAAACAAACTCTTCAGCTTTATAATATTAAGATAAATTAATCCCTATTTCCCTTGGGAACGGCCGGACCGATTTGGATCTTTTTTGTCATGTTCGTTTTTCTCAGGAGAAGGTTCTTATGAAAGAAAATATAAATAACTGAATGGAAAATTACAAAAAATCATAACAATGTCTGTCGGATCAGCTAGTTAGAAATAGTTTAAGCCTAATTTGAATGGGTATTAATAATACTAGATACCTAGTATTATTAATACCAATTTTTTATAAATATTAAAGTGTCCTGCAACAATTATCTTAATTTATTGAATATTCAATAATAAAAGGCGATACCAAAAAGACTACAAGTTTATTAATAAAGCAAAATTTTAGACTTTTTAATTTGATCCGATTTAGGAGTAGAAGAAATAAAATGATGGGTGATTCTAGTTGGCTCATGTAAGCCACTTACATAAAGATATTGGTTAACAAACACCGCAACGATCATGATTAATTATCCTAAAATAGCCCTGGAGAATTTACGAATCGGCTTTCTTATTGTTCACGTGCAGGCTATCACAAAAAGACCCCCTCCATTGAATTGTCCGACGTCTTGTCAGTCAATCGCTTACAATTAGATAGTTATAAAACAATCTATTTTAAGCCTCCAATTGTCCGGTCGCTACCTTTTCTTTCTTCCACTTAATCTCTAATGGAATTACACTGTCAATTTCACTTTATCAATCAGTGACAATGATCAATGGAGCGATCAATCAAATCAATCAATCGAAAACGTCACAGCGTTGTGACGACATTGATAACAATTTAAATGTCATCTCAATCAGATTATTCGGTAAAATATCCTTTGTTGTTGATATAATACGACCAAATAAAATAGATTAAATCCTTTTAGCCGCCTATGTGTAATGTTATCATACTTATGTGATTTTCTTTTGATTTCAAAAGATGAATAGTATTCAAATTAGTGTATGTGATTTAGTCTTTATCCAAAAAATATAGTTTTATTATATAAACTAAGTAACTAAGAATATTATATGAATTAAAATACATTTATTAATCTAGTTTTTAAGACGTTTTATGTATCATATAAAAGAAAACATAAGTTTTTCCTTTGATGTGCAATAAAGGGTTTCATTTAAATGCTTTTCTATGCATAGATAAAGCCCTTATCGAACTGCACTTTCGAAGTTTTAAGAGACTAATTAGTTGGTATATTTAAGACAGAACTTAAAACGAGTAAATTTTTTAAGGGAGAGCCCGCGATTTTTTAATGTTTTGGTAAATATACTATATTTAAGAGCGAGGAATTTTAACACAGGTATCATAATTTTTTGTAAAACTTTCATAAAATTGTCTTATTGACAAACATAACTGATTAATTTCATTTTACTGGTTACTTTGTTGATTTAGACCTCAACTTTGTGCGGATCTCATGAATGATGGCTTATAAAAGTAATAAATCAACATTAGTTACATGGTTAATTAATACATCCCGGGTCTCTGCGTTCGTCAAGGAAATTGATATAATAGTCAGCTCAGCATTTCACTGCCGTCATTCATCATCATTCATGTGATGACTGCTTCCTATTCCTAGTTTTGTCAGCAAAATAAATTGATTCCCATACCAAGGCATAAGTGTCTATATCAAATGTTTTCTGAGGAAATAATATTTTGATTAGTTGATGTATGAAGATCCATACTAATATTATGAATGTAAAGTGAGATTGTTTATTTGTTCTTTTACTGAACTGATCATCATGATTTTTTGTGTACCCGTTGTCTGGGGTACGGAGAAGGAAATAGGGTATATTTTGTCCAGGAAAAAAGAACTGTTCCCGAGGGATCGACATTGACGAGCGGAGCGGGTGAAAGCTAGTATTTTTACTTTTGCTTTTACACTTTCATCGAGCAACAGTTAAGTTATAGGAGGATCGCAAATATCCTTAAGGTCTTCAAAAAACGGATGGTAATAACTGTGCCTCTATGTATTCTTTTATTTTTAAGATTTTTTTTTCTACTTTGCCGGTAGATAAACAAAATGGGCTTTAGGTATTATGTCTCTTGTGGCAATTCTGTGCGTAATAGTCTGTAAGAGACAGTTGAACCAAAGCTCTAATAATCTAATCTATACTAATATTATAAAGAGGAAAGATTTGATTGTTTGTTTGCATCGAATAGGCTCTGAAACTACTGGACCGATTTGCAAAATTCTTTCTCCATTAGAATCCTACATTATTCCTGATGAACATTGGCTATTTAAATATTCATTTGGATTTATCTTCCTGTGCGAAGGCGGGACGGGCCGCTATCTTATATAAAAAACTGCCAAGGTTTTATATAAATATATTTTTAATAAGAATTTTTATACTACCAGCTCGCACAAAGCGCTTTTCCTCATCGTTCATCTTGCGTACAGCTAAAGAATTCTGAACGCAACTCTTGCCACCAGGTGTTTTCCGTGATACATATAAATTGGGTCTCTTCAAGACTAATTTAAATAGGTCTTTAATAACCCAGCGAGCTCCACTCAACATCAGGTGAGATCGTGGTCATTCACTGGAATCCAGATTATAAAAAAATCTGTAGGTATACATCATCATAATCATGCGTCCACTGCTGAGCATAGGCCTCTCTTCGTTTCCGCCATCCGTCTGGGTCCTGTGCTGATCTCATCCAGGAGCGACCCGCGATTTTGACTATATCGTCAACCCATCTCATCGGAGGACGTCCGACGCTTCTTTCCCCGGTTCTAGCCACTACTCGGTTAAGTTCTTGCTCCATCTGCCTTCAGTCCGTCTGGGCAAGTGTAGTCATCATCATTTCGAGTAGCTATCGCGGTCAATCGATGCACACCCTGGTGTCAGAGTTGTTCGGAACCGCCTCTCGGCCTCTGACGTGGTTCCTATAACAACTACCAGATAGCAGCCGGGACCAACGGCTTCACGTGCCTTCCGAAGCACGTAATCATCTTAGTTATCAGACAATCAGGTGATTCAAGCCTGCAATCTCCTAACCAAACTGGAAACAACTAAACAAAGTATGCTTCCCGTGGAAATCGAACCCAAGACCCCCGGGTCTTCAGGCAAACGTCTTGACCACTGGGCACGTAGGCAGGAGTCAGGTGTAGTGTAGGCTGTAGGTATACATACAATGATAATTTATAGAACCGATATCCACTAAAAGTCGCGCTCGCGCCAAATTACACCGATTTATCATGTGACAACAATATTTCTCGGACGACAACGCTTTATTGGTTTTGTTGGATTATATTGCTTTGTAGAACGCGTCCAGTATGCTAATTTGTGATTTACTCGACTGCCGTCCGTTTGGTGAATTATTGCCTGTAGGCAGTGCTTGGGTGCCGATGTATACTTGTAGTCGATTGTAATAGATAAATATATAGGACAAATCACACAGATTGAGCCAGCCTCACAGTAACTTGTGAACATGTGTCGTGGGATACTATTCAACGATACAATATTTTGTAATAGACACACACATAGATAAACATCCAAGACCCAGGTCAATCGAAAAAGATCGTTTTCCATCTTGACCTGACCGGTGGTCGAACCGAGAAACCCTGCGATTCAAAGTGCGGTACCACTGAGCCACAGAGGTCGTCGAGGGTGAGGTGTATAACTAGCTCAAACGCCTAATGCATTTAATAAGTGATCGAACTATGCAACCACTTTTTCTATTCTTTATTTTGACGTTTTTATACATACTAGTAATTACGTAAGTGTAATATGTCCGTCCATTAGCAATAAAGACCTCTGAATCTGCAGTTTGTGCATAGTGAAGCATCGAAAACTTATGTTTTTTGTGCTAATATTATCGAAGGGAAAATATAGCACTTTTTTTTAACATTAAGGGTCCATACTACCTCACACTGCTTTGCATGATTGACTGTTATATCAATAATAATTAAATACTCAAGTTGAAATAAAAATGCAGCAAAGTTCAGGACTAACTCTGGTAACTATATGACTCAAAAACACGATTGCTTTAAATTTTCTCGATAGAAAGAAATTGCAAAGTTGCCTCCAAATCACGTCTAATTTACTCGGTATATAGTATTATTCACCAAATACATTAAAATTAATCTTGAAACTTTTGATTATTATTGCGTTACAGATAAGGCAGCCATCATATGTTTTTCTTTTTCGAATAACCCTTGAATATTCCTAAAAAACGAAAATATCCAAAGTAGCCAACGCGTTTAGACCATCCGCGTTTGTATGGCCACGCCGCCTGGCATATGTCGGGCTCTTAAGTATTTTTAGGTTTGTGATTTTTTTAAATCCTTTTTTATACTACGAAGTAGGCAAACAAACTAATCAAATATGTTCTTGTTTCAGGTAATCTTTGGCGACTCAGTAATGGTTGTAAGATTTATTCAACTCAAATTCATTATAGGAGGATGTTGCCATAATCACCATGCTTGGCAGTTGGATTGGCGAGCGCAGTTTCTATGGCTTCTTGTACTTCTGACGCTACCACGTATCAAAAGGAAAAAGGCTAAGATGATGATGTATGGGTGTGAAGATAAGAGGATATTTATTAATCCTTCACCCAAAAAGTGGATGGCTTTTAACGAATCTTGTCAATTTTAAAGCTGACACAATGAATTACATCCTTATCCTTATCCTTACTTAATATTATAAATGTGAAAGTGAGTTTGTTTGTTTGTTACGCTTTCACGCCGTAACTACTGAACCGATCATCATGAAATTTTGCATACAAGTTCTCTGGAGTACGGAGAAGGACATAGGCTACCTTTTATCCCGGGAAAAAGTTTTATTCCCGTGGGTCCGACATTGAAGCGGGCGGAGCCGCGGGCGAAAGCTAGTAATATATAAATTACTCGTACTTCCCCCCATTTCCTCCCTCTAACTCCCAAAGCAACGCTTCTGTCACACCCTGGCGTTGCAGTTGTTCATGGGCAGTAGTGCTATCATGTGACTTGTTCGTTTGCCGTCCTATATGTTTAAACATTTTAATAAAGTATAAAAATAGTGGCACTAAACACACAGTTTGATTAAATTTTATGCATTACGCACCCTTCACGTAATATTTATTCACGTAGTATACACTAATTTATAGTATGTAATAAAAGGCACGAACTCTAAATCACAAACAAGTACATAAAGTTAATTGAAGACGAGTGTATTTTCACAGTGTTAAGATTTATCACATATATATAACCATCAATCAAAATCAACCATCCCATTTTGCTTTCACTATTCTAAAACATTGCCTTTTTGTCCCAAATTTTACGTAAAATTTACGGTGTAGTCCTTTCTGGAAATACCCGGACCTCCTGTATAAATTAGACAATGTCGTAAAAGACTCATTATCATCTATTTTAAATATTGATTTTAACCATCATCATATTTGGAAACAGGCCTCCTTGCCTATTAGGTT
Organism: Elegia similella; assembly: GCA_947532085.1. Taxonomy (NCBI): domain Eukaryota; kingdom Metazoa; phylum Arthropoda; class Insecta; order Lepidoptera; family Pyralidae; genus Elegia; species Elegia similella. The sequence continues at coordinate 25,563,791 of OX383930.1, forward strand.
GGGAGGCCTAGGAATTCGCAAAATTTCTAGTATTGCCTTACCTGCCTTCTTGTCCTCCGCTCATAGCGTTCAAAACTTATTCAAAAAAATATTAAATACATCTCAAAATGAAATCACTGGCTTGGCGGAGGCCAAAATCGCATGGTCAGAGTCATCTCAAAATTCAAAATTTCCAGACCATCCTGCTTCACAGAGGCAATGGGATGAGCCGCTTTGCCGACTTGTTCAGAGTAGCTTAATTGAATCTTCTGCTAGCAACTCTGTAGAGCGAGCTCGTCTCCTTGCTTCTGCTGAATGGGAGTCAGGTTTATGGCTACGGGTACTACCGTCTTTTAACTTGGGCACTTTTTTGGATGACGGCACCTTCCGTATAGCGACCAGCCTACGTTTAGGCGCTGCTACTAATGTCCCGCATCGTTGCCCTTGCGGTAATACCGTCGACCGCCTGGGCCATCATGGTCTCTCCTGCTCCAGGAGCGCAGGCCGTATTGCACGCCATGCCAACCTTAACAACATCATTCACCGTGCTCTTGTCGCGATTCAGGTGCCATCCATTCTGGAACCTAATGGTCTGGCCCGGAATGACGGCAAGAGACCGGATGGGATGACACTTGTGCCCTGGAGGCTGGGACGACCGTTAGTGTGGGACGCAACTTACGTCGACATTGTCGCATCTTCTCACCTTCACGGCACGAGTTCCAAGGCTGGTGAGGCTGCAGCGGCCGCCGAGTCCCTCAAGCGGCGCAAATATGCATGCCTAGGCGATGGCTACATATTTGAACCGTTTGGTGTGGAAACTTTGGGGCCGTGGGGGCCTTCAGCTCACGAAATGTTTAAATTTGTGAGCAAAAGACTGGTAGAGGTGTCCAATGACCAAAGGGCTGGCAATTTCTTTGCACAAAGAATAAGCATTGCCATACAACGTGGCAATGCTGCCAGCCTTTTGGGCACACTTCCTCAGGGCAATGATTTGCGAGACATTTTTTATCTTTAAATTTTTACTTTTAGGTTTGGTTTCTCTTTATAGTTTTCTCTTTTTTGTATAGTTAGGGTTAGTTTTAGTTTTTAATTTATCTGTAATTATTTATTATTATATACACAGTTATGTGCAATAAATATTTTACATATTATCGTGTACCATCAATCTAAGCTAATCGTTACTTGACTATTAATTAAATTAAAGACGTAAATGAAAATAACATCTCATCAGATCGAGAGCTATAAACTTTATTTAATGTGAGCATTTATTTTCATATAAGGCATGTTTATTTTGCATGTTGTTGCTTTTATTTTACTAGTGTAGCGAATTAAACTGATTTCATAGCAATCATCCATCAGGCAATATGAGAGTTTGCTGTCTATCTAAGCCTTGCGCACACAGGCAACGCCCAAAGCCGAGGTCCGTCCTTCCTGAGGGCCCTTTGGTAATGTTGTCTATAAAGACTGAGGGCACTCTGCCCTCGCCTCAAACGCCCGATGTGAAGTAGTAAAATCTCACTTGGAGCTAGGTACATTGTCAATAAAAGAAAATCTTGAGCATATAGGTGCTGGTCTCTGAATCTAAGAATAACAGACACGTAACAGTGACGTTAATAATAATTCATGCAAACGTGTCGCAACATAAGCTCACGCACACATCGACAGTAAATAAGGATGCAATTTTCCTCCATTCGAAATTTAAATTTAAACAATATTAGTATCTACATATGCTGCACACATGTAACGTAAAAATTTTGCGTCACTTGTGTCATTTTAAATGCCTTTTAGATTGATTAACATACATAGAAGGATGAAGCGCAATTTTTTTTTAAATCTATGTTAACATAGAAAACTAATAAATAATTGGACAAAGATCGTGTCGTCCTATACGGCAGGTATCGTTGGAAATATGAAAGGCGAAGTATGGAGTACCCGAAAATAGCGAGCATGCATCAAAGTGAAAGAGATGTAGATGAAGCAAAAGTGGTTTGCAAAGTGGAGATCCATGGTTTCTGCCTACCCTATAGGAAAAGACGTGTATATACGCAGTGCATATACGACGTAAAAAGTATGCACACGTAGCGCGTAGAACCTACGGCTGATGAAGCAGAAGGGTTCTCGAACGGCAACCTCGTACCGCCAAGCGCAGCATCGGGCACCCACCGATCAGGTGGTCAGCGTCTTCATCTCCTGCTTAGGCCAAGTCGGTCAAGTTGTCCTGACTAAGATTGGAGGAAAACGCTGAATGCAGGCCGCTTCTAACCGGTCGCATTGGAAATCCGTAGGGATGCCTATGTCCAGCAGTGGACTTTTTACAGCTACGAGCAAATGAATATGTATGTATGGAAAGACACTAACAAGTTTGAGCTTGACGTTTTTTTAACAAATGAAATAACTATAAATATATACGGACAAATCACACAGATTGAGCAAGCCCCAAAGTAAGTTCGAGACTTGTGTTATGGGATACTAACTCAACGATACTATATTTTATAACAAATACATATATAGATAAACATCCAAGACCCAGGCCAATTTGAAAAAGATAATTTTCCATCTTGACCTGACCGGGGATCGAACCCGGGGCCCTCGTGTCGCAGGCTGGCGTGTTAACCATTGGGCCTCGCCGAAATGAAAAACCATCATGTAAGACGTATTTTTATAAGTGTTTTATTTTGCATTTACAATTCTTTTTTGATGTACTCTTATTAAATTGAGATATAAAATATGGTGTAAAAATATTATGCGGGCGGGGTTTGAACCAGCGACCTAGGTCTCAACCCCGCCCGCATGATTTTTTTACGAAATGTAAGACGGTTACCCTCCATTGTCTCTGTTTATTCACTATCTTCACGTTTACCCTACATCATTGTCCAGTTTGAATTTCTCCAAGTGACTTCTTTTAGAGATTAGGCGCGTCCACACAGAGCGAGCAGCCTCGCGAGGCATTTGCCGCGCGAAGCAGCTCGGTTAGTGTGGACGTGCCTCGGCCGAGGCAAGCGCGGCCGCGGGCGAGCGACCGAGCGCCCGAGCCATCCAGTGTCGGTTTTTTGTTTTACTCAAAGGCGCCTCAGCTGTTGCCGCGCGCACTCTGGACGCTCCATCAATTTAATTCTTGGTACAGTTTGTTTCCATTATATAATAATCTGTTTTTATATAATGTCTGGGTCCAATATCGTCTTCGTTTAAGTTTTTGTTGTCTTCTCTTTTTTTATAATTCTATTTATAATAAAAGCAATAGATGCCACCGCAACACGTACGTGTGGTGCCATGATGTCTTAATTCTCAACTGAATGAACGAATATAATGGCTCGGGCTTGGCGCGCGCGGCAACCTCGCGATGATACCGAGGCTGCCGCGCTCATTCGGGGATAGTTTCCTCGCGAGGCTGCTCGCTCTGTGTGGACGCGCCTATTGACGTTAAATTCTGAAGCAGGTCGTCCAGGAAGAGGAACAGATGACGCGGACGATTTTATTATAAACGTTTACTCCGTCAATTCAACAATAAATATGTTGCGCAATGCAGCTCGGAATATAGCGTAAATGCGTATTATGCAATGAAAATAAACGTTATGTATATTTATATGATAATTACCATAACAATTACTTTATGTTATGTCGGTAAATAAAATCTAGGTGCTTTCCATGTAACGAGGGGCTTCAGAGAAACTCTGACATGAGAATAAATAAATGATAAATTACAATGGAAGGTATTATCTAAATAAGAAGTAAAGATATACATTTAATATTAACTAATGTATTTTAATAAAAAATATATAAAATTTAAGGAGGTTTAAATAATTACATAATTATACAACTTGACACTGGAAAATAAAATCTGTGTAAATATAAAATAAACCAAAATGTATCGTTATTTTATTCAAAATCTTGTTACTAATATAATGCTAAGACTAAAAATAAATTCTGACTGACGGTCTCAACAAATTGTTTCACAGAAATAGAATTGTGGTGAAAATGTACTATGTAATAGTGACGAGGTACCACACTAACAAATAACACCACTAGTGTACAATTAAACGACGAGCAACAGAATAATCATTGCATAATACGACGGTATAAAATCAAGATGACGTTTTCCATATTATTACAGACCAAATTGAGAAGGAATGAAATGGAAGATACAATTCCTAGAAAGTTATAAATATATTTAACTGCAAATGTAAGTTTAAGTCATGTACAGGTATAACTTATGAGCACAATATGAAACCATATGTATTTTTTTACATGACAAATAAATATATTCTAAAAGTAAGTTGTGATTGAGTTCATACATTTATGATAAATTTGTTTAGGTTAGATATATGCACTATTTTGTTATTTGATAATAAAATAAATAAATAAAATTAAATGAATCTTTCATACTCTCTCTGATATTTAAGCTCTTGTCAATAATACCTAAGTAATATTGGAGTTAAATCCACAGAGATGAATTTTATTTATTTAATTCATATTTCTGCCACTTCGTATACTTTAGACTAGGAAGTTGTGCCAATTTCAATTTACAGTAATGAGATTTAAATTTTTGCTTAAAACTCTAACATAAAGAAAATTGTTTCTGAACGATTAGTGTACGAAAGTATTAGAATAATCGTAATGCTCTTTCTTCGTCATTTTGGAAAAATTAAAATCCAATTTAATTTATACCACTAGTTGTGTAGCTAGTGGTATAAATTAAATTGGATTTTAATTTTTCCTTATAAATGACGAAGAAAGAGCTCTGACTGAAGAAAGATTATTTTAACCTGATATAACAAATGAAACGCTTCCCGTAAACGGCTTTCCTTGAAGCTTTCCGAAACAAAGTGTTTATTCAGTTTGTATCTCAGTGAACCTTTTCTAAGTAACAATTAAAGGCAACATACTGAGGAAGTTATTCACTAAATTACAGAACAAAGCTTAAATGATGTCACAGTTGCCCGATTGTATGTAATTATAATGTGCAATTTATAGCGTATTTTCCCGCGCTGGGTAGTGTTGTACAAGACAGGACTATTTTTGTCTTAATTTTATGACTTTAGACGAACTTCTCAAAGCAACTACTGACTGATGAGTTTGGCGTTCAAAAAAAGATGATCTGCGAGCTTGTTCGCAATTTTATTTATATCGATTTCACAAAAATATTTTATAAAATAATATGTAAACTAAAGATATTTAGGTGAATTCAATATTGATAAATTAATTTATTTGTTTATTTCCGCTATTATACTCCGAAAACATTAAGCTTTCATATTATGCTCTTTGTTCATTATATAGGTTACAAATTCACAAAAATAGAAGTGAAGTATTTGGTTCATTACGTTTCGTTTTTCGTCTTGGGACCGCAAATAATTACTATTGTGTCTGCGACTTTGGTAGTTAAAGTGTTAAAGAGTCTTGAAAGAAAAGATTTAGTGATTCGCTTTTTTTTTCAATATTAGTAAGTCGTGATTTGAGCCCTTTCTCTCATAGTTGCCCTTATCATTGATGATTTTTTGAGCAACATACTATATTAATTCATAGATTGATTTATAATGGATTACCACGAAACCATGTAAAAAACGATTTATTAGTTCGGGGCAAGAAGAACGAGTCTCAAAATACAATGTAAAAGTCTTGTGTTTTCCCAACACTAGCGGGTCGTGACTCGAGCGCTTTCTATCATAGCTGTCCTCGGTGCATTATGGTTTAGCATTTGCATGGATGCAATTTTTGCACGATATGCCTGTTTTACGGGAACAGTGTCGGTTTATGTAATGCCTGACATGATGATAAACGTTTATGGGGTTAGGTGCGGAATAACAGTGTAACTTCCTGAATGGAAATGATGTTCAATTATTTTAGTTGGCAGCGTATATATAAGCCGTGGTCAGACTTAACCAGTAAGTAGTTGGCCGTAAGCGTGGTTGCTGTAAATAAAAGATCCGGTCAAGTGTAATTGGAGAGCGTCCCATAATTAAACCATACATTTCATATACATTTCTTTATAATGTATTTTTTTCATAACTTTAGAATTGGTTATTTAGGCGATAATGTAGGAGGAACGGTATTTTTTTGTATGTTTTGTTGAATAACCTTTAAAATTGTATAGATACTTTATATTTAAAAAATATGGGATTTTTTTTTTAAGATTTTGGACGAACTCCTTAAATTTGATGTGTCGCATGGTGCAGTCTGCAAAACATTTTATTTAATTTCATTGACCCGCAAATGTACCCTTTCAACTCATTTTGGGTTTAAGGGATTTCAGAATGATTTAAGCATAAAAATTATTCAAGAATTTGCGGGTAAATGAAAATACTTTTAACGTATATGTTCGTTTTCGGGTCACATAAAAATATAGTAAGAGTGCCAAATTTCATCTTAATCAGTCCTGTACATATTTGGAACAGATCGGCTGTGACAGACGAACAGATAGACACAAGAGTGTGAGGTTTAAAACTAAGAGTTTAAAACTAAGGAGCATATGCTTCATTTCACTCGCATCTTATGTATGTTGAAAATAACCGACTGACTCACACGTGAATCAAGTGAGGACCTGATTCATGGAACCAAGCAGGATTTAAAATAAGACAAGGCACGGTATTTGTTAGTCTATATCAGCTTCTAAAGGTCGGGCCACACTGATCGACGGCGGCGATCGGCGGTTTCCTTATACAAAACGCGCGCAAAGTATGGATATTTTGTGTCGTGGTAGAGCCACGCTACCGGCAAAATAAATTGCTAATAGCATGAATGGGCTGGCTCGTTCGGGGAAATACCACACTCTCACAGAAAATCGACGTCTGAATAGAAGCTTTATCTCTTCTATGCTTCTTTCGGTAAGTGAGAGAGCCGAAGACCCATCCTTCTCCCTCCCTTCCCCATTTCCTTCCCCCAACTCCTTGAAAGGTCGATAATGCACCTGTTACACCCTGGTGTTGCAGTTGTCTATGGGCAGCGGTGATCACTTATCATCAGGTGACCCGCTTGCTCGTTTGCCGCCTAAGATCATCAAAAAAAAATGGAAATAATTTCGCATCGACGCGGTGAATGCGCTGACGACGAAACGCGGTTGACCGTTGGCTGGGACCGACGGCGAAGTCGCCGTTCATCCCTGCCGTCGTCCCTGCCGGCCTGACCCTAAACATGGGCCGCCATTAAATTATGGATCGCCAGGCATGTAGGTGATGAGCATAAAGCCAGTTTCCTACTCATCGCATGGTGCGATAGTGAAATTGCGCTGCTGGTACTAAATCAGAAAGTTCTTCAGAGCACTATCCATTTTAAATGTAAAACTTTAACCTATTGCATAATATCGCTCAGTTCAGTGACATATATACGACTAGCTCCGTGGCGCAGCGGTCAACACGCCTGCCTGCGACACGTAGTGACCGGGTTCGATCCCCGGCCAGGTCAAGATGGAAAATGATCTTTTTCAGATTGGCCTGGGTTTTGGATGTATATCTATATATGTATTTGTTATAAAATATAGTATCGTTGAGTTAGTATCCCATAACACAGGTCTCGAACTTACTTTGGGGCTAGCTCAATCTGTGTGATTTGTCCGTATATATTTATTTATTTATATGCGCACCTGATAGGTTGTCATCTTCAAGGAAGAGGAATATTTCTCTTCAAATTATGGTGAAACTTGCAAACAAAATTTATTTACGACGAATTGTCCCTAAAATATAAAATAAATAAGTACTAGCTTTTTTTAGAGCAAAATATTTATTTATTTTAATTAATTAACAAGTTATACACAAAATAAAATTAATCAAAAATGCCACCCTGAATTGTGCCTGGCTCAAAGGTATCCATAATACTAGCTGCGTTTCCCCTTTGGATAGCTATGGATATCCTTTGAACCAGGTACCACCCAGAGCGGTAGTCATACCCACGGTCCCTTAAGCGACGTCCGATCTCCCAAATAAAGTCCTTGGCTTCCGGGCACCACGGGCCGGCTGTCTCAACAGCAACCGGCACGAATTCATAGTTGTAGGACAGCACTGAATATTTTGTCATTTTGTGAGCCGCCGCTGCTTTAGCAGCAGCCCCCGGCAGCCGTAAAGTGTTTGCGAGATAAGTAGCCGCAAAGGTGCTTACACAAGTTGCGTCCCATAAAAGACATCGCCCCCTCTGCCACGGTATTAACGTAATCCCATCCGGTCGTTTGCCATCCGTTCTAGAAAGACCCGGAGGTTCCAATTGGCACGGAATATTTGCCGAAACTAGCGCCCTACGAATTATGTCATTTAAAGAGTGATGACGGGATAAGCGGCCAGCACATATTATACTATAAGCAATACTAGCTTGAAGTTTTTGGTTATATTGTCTGCTCTATTTATATAAACCTGGGAGATCGAATTGAAACGTTCCCCGGGGGTGAGATCGATTTGTTGCCCCTGAAACATACAATATTATAACGAAATCGATAAACCGTTTTCTACGTCCTCTTTGAATAGAAATAATAATACACCAGAAACGCTTTTTCGATCGAAGTTATCGATCAACATCTCGATTGCTGGCGTGAGTGTAACGTCTTGTTTTTTTATTTGACGAATTAAAGTAATTTATTTTTAGGTATTGAGAGAAATTGCTCTCTAAATGAGCAATAAAATGAATTATGTAGGTATATAAACGGGTTAGTCGCATAGTATTTCGTCGGTATTGCCGAGTATAGTTTCTGACTCGTCAGGAGCCTATTTTCAAGGCGAATTTGGGACGCGGGGCGGAGGTTCCCGACCCCGCCTTGAAAATGGGCTCCTGATTTCATAGGCTCCTGACAAATTAAAACATGAGCGACCTGTTTTTGTATGTAATGTTTTTATAGCACGTTAGTTTTAATGATATCCTTATCCTTATCCTTATCCTTATCCATATCCTTATCCTTATCCTTACTATCCTTACTAATATTATAAATGCGAAAGTGAGTTTGTTTGTTTGTTTGCTGCTGAAACTACTGAACCGATCATCATGAAATTTTGTGTACAAGTTCTCTGGAGTACGGAGAAGGACATAGGCTACCTTTTATCCCGGGAAAAAGTATTACTACTATTCCCGAGGGATCGACATTGACGCGGGCGGAGCCGCGGGCGAAAGCTAGTAATAAAATAAATGGCTAAGTGTTATTGGCGATATCACACTAAATTGAACACGTATTGCGTGAGTGCAATAAAATAATATTTACACAAATCATTCGTTGAATATCTATATCTCATCTGGTTTTGAAATGATTATTGGAAGAGAGAGCTTGAGCGGTTTGTTTTGTACAGAAAACTAGCTCATAATGCACATGGAATTATCATTAAATATATGAGCTCGTCGGAGCTTTTCTCGTATCTCATCAGCCAGTTGTTTCATTGCATTTAATTTTATTTACTCGTATTTTATAGGTATTCGTTACTATGTTTTGTTATTGGTCATTTATTCGTTTTTGTATCCTTTCATGCTGGTCTGGGAGAAAATATAAAACGTAGAATGTAGCTGCTTCTCTTCCTGCGCAGATTGTAAAACTCGATCGAGGGAATGGGCAAAAAACTGAGGAATCATGTTAGTAGGCAATGCGGCTAGCAACCCATCACTATTTTGATTTCATGTTCCACCTAAACGCCCACAAACTTGCTAAACGTGTCTTAGAACCTAGGCTCTGTCTACTCCATAAGGAAAAAATACGTGAAAGTATGTTGTCATTATATATTTTTTAATAAATTTCATCGATAAGCTTCAATTTTGTAGTTGTTAGATCTACTTTGACAATATAATACTACTTATAAATAAAACTAACTAAAATAAAATAACCTAACATACTTATCTAAAAATAAATAAAAATGTTCCGCAGTTCGTTGTCACGTGGAAGGGTATCTAGAAGGCTGACAGCATTGCCACGTTGGATGGCAAATATGTAGTTACGATATTAGATATGTAGTTGTTTATTCTTTCAATCTTAAATTTAGCATTAATCTAAATCGCCAATATCACGGGTTTGCTTGAACAGGGAAAGACCTTATATTAACTATATATGACCTTAAAATAAATACTTACTTACTTACTTACTAAGAGTTACTACTCTTAGTAAGTAAGTATTTATTTTAAGAACACACATAATTACAAAAAGAAATATACAATTAACAAATAAGAGAAAAATTTAACAAAAAAAAACAAAATCATAAAAAAAATAACAAATAAAAAAACATAATACCAATTTGGTGCTCTTAAACTCTTGTCTGTCTTTATGTACGTATTACCTTATGTCGCTTCAAAACTTCACTGAAACTCAAAGCTTATGTCTGAAAAGTTACAACTTACACAATTATGTAAATATAGAGCAATCAGAAGTGTCGCTAAGTGTCTCAACTGCATTATCATATTACCTAACAATAGCCAGCAAATGTTATAAGACGGAACTACACTTTCCTTTAACCTTTGCCAACCCCCGAGGCGCAGCGGTAATGATACGTCACGCAAACGTGCGTTAGCGTTTTAACCCGTAAGTATAAGTGAGAAATATGGACAGTACAGAAGAATAGCTTTTAAAAAAAAAAAAAAAAATATATATAAGGACAAATCACACAGATTGAGCTAGCCTCAAAGTAAGTTCGAGACTTGTGTTATGGGATACTAACTCAACGATACTATATTTTATAACAAATACATATATAGATAAATATCCAAGACTCAGGCCAATCTGAAATAGATCATTTTTCATCTTGACCTGACCTGGGATTGAACTCGGGGCCCTCGTGTCGCAGGCTGGTGTGTTAACCACTGCGCCACTGAGCTCACCGCCTTAGGCTTAATTAAGTACATACTAGCTTCCGCCCGCGTCATTGTCGATCCCTCGGGAATAGTACTTTTTCCCGGTATAAAAGGTAGTCTATGTCCTTCTCCGTACTCCAGAGAACTTGTAAGCAAAATTTCATGATGATCGGTTCAGTAGTTACGGCGTAGTAAAGCGTAACAAACAAACAAACTCGCTTTCGCATTTATAATATTAGTAAGGATAAGGATAAAGATACCGCTCCATGCTGCCATTTCACGCTGGTCTGGGAGAAAAGAAACAAACGTAGAATATGTCAGCTGCTTCTCTTCCCGCGCAGATCGTAAAAACCGATCCAGGGATTGGGCTAAAATCTGCGGATTCATGTCAATAGGCTATGCGGCTAGCAATCCATCACTAATTTGATTTTTCTATCTACACGCCATCCAACATGCTAAATGTGGCCATAAGGTCTTATAGACCTTATAGGAAATAGACTTGATACTATGTATGTATCAAATGTCTCTTTCCCATAAATATGGAGATATATTGATGGGAAAGAGACAGGATTGGTTCAATAAAGTTCTAGATTGACCACCACATGCTAGCATACGCAGCATGAGATGATTGCCTTTAACTTATATCTTTCGAGAACCTGCCTAAAATTACAGGAATATGTTAGATACTAGTCATCATTTTCAAGTAAGAAACACGTATGTGAAGTCTTTAATATAAATCATGCGAAAGTTTTAACATAATAACGTCTTATAATTCGTTGAAAGGATGCACAAACGAAAAAGTGTCATGTTCCGTGTGCAAGCAAGAGTGCGAAACAAGCGATAGAGAGACACGATCGGCCTAAGCGTTCGGCTTGTGACGCATCTATCTCTCGTATCACGTAAAATTATCATGGGTAAACCGACTTTACAGACAACCATTTTTTTTGTTTGTAAATTATCAGACTGCCTTTACACAATTTCTTTTTTGCCTTGACTTATTGAGAATTGTATATTTCGAAACTTTACGCTTCAGGCGTGAAACCAATTACAAGTGATATTTCTGTTCCATCTTTATTTTATAGTTAAGTGTGAGCAACGTTAACTGTTATCACTTTCTTCACTACTGACTAATTTTTGTTATTTTACTTTCCAGCAATTTCGCTGATATTCCTAAATGATGATTTAAAGAAGATAATTAAATACGATTTAGCTGAGTGCTCCGTTGTACTGTCTCGCTTGAATATATTTTTAAGTGCAGGAGAGAGAGCTCTCTACAGAGAGATTGCTCCTCGCCTGATCTCCGTCGCACGTGACAAGGGGGCTGGCTACCTTTTTGCGCAAAGAATAAGTGGCGCTATCCAGCGTGGGAATGCAGCCAGCATACTCGCCAACATGCCACATAGGAAAGAATTAAAAAAAATGAAGTTTGCTTTATTATCGTACTACTTAGTAATTTTATGGTAGGTAAGGTTAGGTTATTGGTTTTATTTTTAGTTTGTATTTTTATAGTAATGCACCAAACCTTATTATACTCGTTCTAATAAATAAATAACATCTCCTATGTACGGCATGGATGGCAGCATATGGATAGGCAGGTATGCCTCAAAGGCGACGACGACAAAAAAGTTAATGTTCACAGTAAAAATAAAACGAGCTTGTAAATAAATGAGAAGTACGTTTACGTAGATTTTTTTTCCTGGGTGGTAGGAAAAATGTCTTTATCAAAAAGAAAGAAAGTGATAAATGTCTGAGTGAATTTTTCTCAGCAGTGATCTTCCGGAAACTAATTTCAAAGGTTTTGGGAATCATTTATTTTTTTATATTCATCTTGAAAATCATAATTTAATTATAACTTCGTGGTGTATCCTTACTAATATTATTTAGAAAAAAAAAGTAACGGGTTGCATTGCACTCTGGGAGTGCCGGCAGAAGTGAAAACATACTGAATAAGAATCTTACAGTTATTTCACAATTTTATTCAATGATATATTTCAAACGAGCTGATGGTAAGCGACTACTGCGACACCTGGGGTATGACAAGAGCGTCGCCAGCCTTTTAAGAAAACTTAGACTCGTTTTTTGAAGGTTACAATGTCGTATCGATTCGGGAATACCGGGAATCAGGAAATTTACATCGACGTAGTAAAGGCGATGCGTTGCCGGGGTGATAACAATGTGCCACAGTTATATGACAATCAACATTAATTTTAGAATATTTTGGAATTTCACTTGTTCGTCTTACGAATTTTCGATCAGTCTTACGAATTTTCGATCATGCCACGTGTCCTGACGCGATTTTCACATTTTTTAGCCATCCCAAAAAGTACACAACGCCGCTTAAGAAAAATTTTGTCTTAAAAAGTTCTTTAGTCATAATATATGCGTGGCACGCTTTTGTTTGGGACCTTCATTCCTCAATAAAAAAAACGTATGATGATTGATGACTCTCTAATTTCATCCCACCTGTAAGATAACGCGCGTAGGTATTCTCAGATATCTAGTTCTCATATTCTAATTTAAAAAAAATTGCTAAAACAAACATACCTATGCCGTCGCCCACTCTCATCCCGCCTCCAGTCGTAGTAAACACACAAACATACTTTCGTACATGATGTAATTATAGATAGGATAGCCTTTCTAACCTCCTACGCCGAGGATGTGAGAGTGTTTCTTTTTATGGCAGAAGACAATTTTGATTTGTCGTAAATAAGACAAGATTTATTATAGTTGTAAAAAATAAATTATTCATGCATTATTTAAACATTTACTCGACTGTGTAGAGTTCCTAAAGAAGTGTTATGTGTTTGGTCAGTTGTTTGTCCGTTCTCGTGACCGCTCAGCATAGATTAAAAAAAAATTGCGAGCTCGTATCTACCCGATGGTTTAGCGATTTTTGGTAAATGATTTTTTATACAATTAAGTAGGCAAACAGGTATAAGGCACACCTGACGTAAAGCGGCTACCGTAGTCTATAGACGTTTGCAACACCAGAAGTATCACTCGCTACGTCATTAGATTAAAACTGATTTAATGATTAATTATAATAGGTCATTAGATTAATTCCTTGCTGACCTGGGAATAAAGAAACAACCAAGAATGTACCAGCTGCTTCTCTTCCCGCGCTAATTGCAAAATATGGTCGAAGCAATGGGTGAAAATCTAACTTTTGCGATCTGTAGATCAGATGCAGCTAGCACATTCTATGTTATTTACTTCTGAGGAGTGAGAAATAAAACTAACTTTAATTAAATTATACTTGATTTAAATACATTATTTTTTTTACAATTTCCACATTTCCCAGTCAGTATCAAGATTTTCTCAGCGCTCACATACTTCTGATACTTTCAAGCAATTACAAATAAATTTCTATAATTAAATATCATTTTATAAATTATCATTAATTGGACTAATCATAATATTTAATCGATAGATTCTGAATGAGTGCTTAACCAGAGATACGGAAGTTATTCGCATCTCTGCTAAGCATTTTTTAAATCAAGATGATCCTCGAATTCTGCAGCTGATTTCAGAGTGACGCTGGCGAAACGTCGTCATCATTGGAACAGATAAAATAATGGGATTAGCTGATTATCTTCTATGAAAAAGAAGTGCATTAGATTGATTTGACTTGGCTGGGGATCGAATCGGAACCCTGTAAATACAAAAGCACTTGTGTACTACAAGTGCTTTTGTATTTACAGGGTGCCACTGAGCCACGGAGGTTCTAAATCGGTAGTGATTTGAAAAATAAATTTTATTTAAACGTTAATGAAGACGATAAAAAAAAATCATACTTGCAGAAAAGTATGAAAAATTACGAACAAACGATTTAAAAAAAATCTTAAATCAATACTATTCAATACGATTGGGATCCTATCCTGTGTTTGGAGACCCTGCTCTTCTGTAACAATATTATCAATTACTATATGGTATTAAAATGAAGAAGTCTTGTCAGGCATGTCTCCCCCATCAAATAAAGTCTTTAACTTACCTGCTTATTGTTCGTGTGAATAGTAAATCACCTGAATTCGCTGCAACGGCGTCGCGCGTGACTTCGTTACCTCGTCTGAAAAGTTTGATTGTGGCGGTCGGCTACAAACTTTGGGAAGCGCTGCTCGGTCTTTTGTAAAGCTATTGTTATTGTTAGAGATATCCAACAGCGTCTATCATCCCGCTGTCAGAGCATCTCCCCCCTGGTCATGATCTACCTTGGGCTACATGGAAGGCCTTGAACAGACTTTGGACTCAAGTCGGCCGAAGTAAGGAGAACATGAATAGGTGGGGTTACAGCTCTGATATTTCCTGTCCATATGGTGCTACTCCTTAGACCATAGCACACCTGTTGTCTTGCTCTGCGTGTCCTACCACCTGCACACGCGAGGACCTATACAATGCCACTGATAACGCTGTGTCATTGGCAGAGTTCTGGTCAACACAAGTTTAATTCGCCCGAGTCGACACGATAAGAAGAAGAAGAAGAAAGCTATTGTTATATAGCTTAGATAGGTGTTTAGGTGATTACAAATAGTATGAACCAAAATAAAATAACTTACGAGATATTTGTGCAAATAAGGTATATTACCTTCGCATTGAATAGAAAATCTCCTGATTTCGCTACGAACTTTGGGAATGTTTTGTAAAGCTATCTTTATTAGGTTAGATAGGTCACGGATGTCAGACAGATATTACTTTAGTCTCAAAATTTGTTTACTTATTTGTTTGAACATGGTTTTCATGTTATTTTTCCATGTAAAGCAATTTAATTATACGAACAAATTACATTAACTGAATGAAATCTTAAACAAAACATTATTAACAATATTATTTACTCCTACTGCTCCTATGGCTTCCTATATCAGTTAGAGTTAAGCGCAAACAATAAAAATATATATTTCAATTTGGTTTCGTTTTTATCCTTAGTACTTCTTTCGAGCAGTAACTTAAAAAAATGTTATGCTATAATATTGAAGGATTAATAATTTTCTGATTTTGTTATAATATAAATTGAAATCACTTATTCGTTATGTACCTATGCTAAAGAATATAAAAATATTGGATAATATTGCATGTCCCTTCTACCACCCGTCATAGAAGAAAAATCTAAAAAGCTATAGCGATTAAAATGTCTTGATGTCGGAAATATTCCCGCCCACAATCCGCGGTAGACTCGCGATAAACTTATTTTTATTGCTTACAATTTATTTTTGAGCTAGGTCTAACGTATGCAAATGCATTTGCACTTAGTCCTTCGCTTAGCTAAAGTAAAAGTTGTCATAGATGCGGCACTCTATACTTTCTACAGTATAACAACAAATGAGCTGGATAAATATAAGAATGATTGGAAGGATATAACGCAGGACCGGACTGAATGGAAGAAGTGGAGGGAGGCCTTTGCTCAGCAGTGGGACACATGATGGCTCGTAATAAAAATAAATAAATAATAAACAACAAATGTATAAACGCGTCGATCACACAGAAGTTACTGTTGATCGCGCTTTGGTAGCGCGTAATTTGTTAGTTTGAAGTCCCGATTGCTTTAAAAGCTTAGTTTTGGTTATAATTGAAAATTGATATCATGTTATGTACAATGATTTTAGCTAGAATAAAAGATTGGATAAATATTGGTTTTAGGCTAAAAAAACAGGATTCATCACGATTCATACGAAATTGCCTGTGTCTACGTCAAACATGACGATTAATTAGCGACACTCTTATTGAGACCTGGCAGCTGGCACTATTCCTGACTTGTGCAGATACACCTCAAGGCGAACGCACCAAGGTTTGTATCGGACAAAGTCACTGTGAAATGTACATGGGGTTTCTTCTGTTGCTCTCTTTATTTTGAGCTTAATGTCTTGGGTCTGGGTAGGTGCACCGTGCATATTGACAGACGTGCAGTCTGCACGCGACGTTAGTGAAAATTACTTACTTTTAATTATGGTTTGTCTAGTAAATGAAACATTGTTCTGAGGTCGTAACCTGTGATAATGCGACACTAAAGGTAAATAAACTGATGAATATCGTTCATCTAAAGGTACAGTCATTGTATTGTGACTTGCCTTGAAGTTTAAAGCACGTTGTAAAAGTAAATAATCATTTCATCCCTACGTAAACCTTCAGAATTGAAAATCATGCCTCCATTTTGAGGGAGTGACCAATGGAGTGGACCTAAGTGAATATTATATGTATGTAGATACATATAAAATAAGCCTGGCAGCTTTCTGTCCCATTGAAGCGTGCCCATAAGGCTGGTTGTATTACCACGTTGTATAACAATGTGGCAATTCTGATCTTTTGACTAAAATATAGGGCTGCCTTCTGGCAAGATTTTTCAAGTCCAATTGTAGATGTATACATATTTTGTTTCTTTGCAATTAGTGTTAAAAAAATTTAAGTAATTTTCTTGCGACGTTAACTTGTGTTGGATAGGATTTGAAACGATCAGGCTGCAATCACTTTACCACAATCTTCTGTTAAAATAAATTAAATACTGACTTAACAAAATATATGTAATACTATTACACAATATGGACTTAATTCGTGGAAAATAAAAAGAGATAAGGATCATTAAGTTTAACAACAGCGTCGTGAAAAGTTAAATTGCGCACATTAGCACGTAACCTTATTTGCCTAAACCCCGGTTAAATAACCAAGTACGGAAGCACCAGGTATTTTCCTATTTAAAGCGCATATATTCATAATATATTACACTGTATTGTATAGAGTGTGTGTATATAAAGCCATCAGGTGCAGATACTCGTTAACATCCTGATGGATAAGCTTTTAATCAATCAGTCTGGTCGCACGTCGCGTCGAGTATTCCCGACATTCAGCCAACTGGATATATGCAATAACGAACTTATTTTCCTATTTCGTTGTTAGTTTTCAGAATTAAAGTTTTGGTATCATAAATATATTGTGTAGTAAAGTATGCTTGAGTAGATTAAGGAAAATATACAGCACAAAATGGAGTTTCATACCAGGGGAATTATAGAGTTCTATTGCTGAGTTGACAGACAGACAGTTATTTCTGATTATAAATATAAACTTTATATAGGAACATCTCATACAGATTGAGCTAGCCCCGCAGTAAGTTGTGTCGAAGAATACTAACTCAACAATACTATATTTTATAATAGATATTTATATAGATAAAGTCCAAGACCCAGGTATATCTGAAAGAGTTTTCCATCTTGGGCTGATCGGGGATCGAATCCGGGAACCCTCGTGTCGCAGGCCGGCGTGTTAACCACTGCGCCACAGAGCTCGCTAAATTGATTGATTATAAGAAAACATTCTTTAAAGACGGATCGATATTCCCAACCCTTCTTTAATCCCTGTATTTGAAACTTATCATCCATCGACCCGTCTCAGGGGTCGAGACGGAGGCTTAACGCCCTGACTTGTCAAATTTACGAATTATCGCAACACAGCAGTTTAAGTTAAGCTTTTATTACGGGGGTTGACATCTTAGAGCTTTTATAATCTACAGTGTCTAACCACGAATTTATTGAGTTCCATTCTAGCGGAAAACCTTGCCAATCACTCTAATGCTCTTTTAGAAGTGATTTCGCTCCCTTTTGTCTTAAAATAGCATTGTGTTGTGGTTACAAAAGCCGCAGTTTTTGATTGCCTATCTAGTGTATGCACATTTTATGTTTTGGTTATATTATTTGTGACGCACAATAAAACTAAACTAAAAATATTGGAACTGCCGATTGCAAACAATCTTACAAAGTATTAACATATTTGAACCTTCTAGGGACTCTCAATTTAAAGCGTAATCTTAATAAGTTCTACCACAGAATAAGTATTACTTGCGTACAGAAGTCGTACTCTGCAAAGGTATTCAAAGAAATATCAACTCAGTGTAATTTAGCTCGCGTCAAAACGCCACACCTTTTAATTTAGATACCTACAGCATGCCAATTTTGTACTTAAAACTCTGAACTTAGGATTCAAAATTCGTTGAAGTCGGTGAATATATAAGCATGCGCGCTTCATTCCTACGGGATTTGTTCGGATTTCACCTTCGAAGGTGTCGCCGCGCGTAGGTAAGTTTTCGATTCCCACACGGGGAGTAAGACAGGCCTGGTTCTAAGAAGAGTTTGAAGCTAAAATAAAGTTAATAAATCTCTACAGATTAAAGTCAAATATTTTGCTACAGTCTTGCTACAATGTTTTGCAATTTAAAAATAAAACGTCGAGCCAAGTCAACATTGGCAAATAAACAAAAATAAATCACGTCCTTTGTCATAGCGTGGGAACAATAAAGCGCGATGAAATAAGCCCGAAAGACATATCTCACGGAAAGCTTGCCAAGAAACGCTCTTTAATTTGAGATCCTGCGGTCCTTCTGAACACACAATAGTACAATTTCAATCCTTCGTTTTAAAATGAGCATCGACTTGGAACATTCGTTTAAAAAAACACATCATGTTTTTTTTGGCAGCGGATTTGAAACAAACCAAATATTATTCCTGGATTGTAAATGTTGATGTAAATTAGGTGTATCTTGGGTTTGTCTGCAAACACATAAATAATGAATATATTTTTGAATAGAGAAAGAAGTGAGATAGACGGCAAAAGTGAAAACTCCGCTCGATGGAAAGAGAGGGTGATACGAATATAACTTCCTCTCCTACGCTGCGCCGGCGGTCTCAGGTCATGTGTCCGTCTTACGAATTTTCGATCAGGTCACAAAACAAAAGTAATTTTAAAACCACTCATGTGTAACCATTAAGGAAAGTATTATATTAACTTCCGATATAATCCATTACTTTATGAGACAACGGTTCGTCTATCTACGAGTTTAATATAAATAGCTTAATATCAACGAAGCAAGTCCGCATCGAACAAAGCCAAAGCAAGTTAGTTTTAAAATCACTACAAGTTTTAGTACCGTCTATATTACTTTTTTTATGACATAGGACGGCAAACGACCAAGCGATTCACGTGATAGTAGGTGTATCTTTGCTCTCTGTCAATACTCACCCTAAGCAGAAACCGGCGTCCTTTCCTCTTGTGTCTACAACTCCACGAGATCTGTTTTCATTGTGAAGAGTACTTCCTGCAAACTATTATAACAATTAATGTGTAAATTTTACGATTCTGATGTTAATTAAGAGCTAGGCTCTTATTGGTGTCATTGTGTGGGGAAATGCACGCAATATATACTAAATGGGTAAGATTTATTAAATTGTTTGGTAAACTCAGAAACTGCAACTACCGGGAAGGCAGTTAATGATAACACCCCCGACCTGATGACACCCCTTATCATCTATACTAATATTATAAAGAGGAAAGATTTGTTTGTTTGTTTGACGCGAATAGGCTCCGAAACTACTAGACGCATTTGAAAAAATCTTTCACAGTTGGGAAGCTACACAATCTGCGCTGAACATAGGCTATGTTTTACGCGGACAAAGTCGAGGGAAAACAGCTAGTAAGAGATAAATATAAGCTTCTTACATACATACACAGTATCACGTCTTTTTTCCTTGCGTGTAGACAGAGCCTAGGTCTATAAGACCGGCCACATTTGAATGATGGAAAACGGAATCACCATCACTGGGTTGCTAGCCGCATCGCCTAATGATATGATTCCGCAGATTTTAGATATAAGCTTCTTGTCTAAAATAATAAAACAGCCTCCGTGGTCCAGTGGTTAAGGCGTTTGCCTGTTGACCCCAGGGTCGTGGGTTAAATTCCCACCGGAAGCATACTTTGTTTAGTTGTTTCCAGTTTGGTTAGGACATTGCAGGCTTGAATCACCTGATTGTCTGATAATAAAGATGATTCCGTGCTTCGGAAGGCACGTTAAGCCGGTGGTCCCGGCTGCCATCTGGTAGTCGTTAAAGGAACCACGTCAGAGGCCAAGAGGCGGTTCCAAAGAACTGACACCTACATGAAATGATGATGTCTAAAATTATTGGTTGCTTTAAAAACAAAAAGTTTCACTTACGGCAATCTGTATTCCCATGATTTTATTATCGGAATCGCCGAAAACGTTCGTCCCGGCTGCCATCTGGTAGTCGTTTTCAGATCGAGTGTCAAGTTCGGCTCGGCATGTTAATGTTCAAAATTAATGAGAACTACATAACTACGTTGATGCAGATGTAGAAAAATACATATGGCCACTATCGATAAAATCCTTTTCAACATAATGGATTGTACCTAGAGACTTGTTGAGCCTTGTACTCCTCATAAGTGCTTTCTGCTTAAAGTAGCAGACACTCATGAATCTCTCAGGAATACATTTATCTGCGAACAAAACGCTTATAATAAAACGCTAAATGGATATAGTGTCAACAGCTAGAAAGCTATCCTGGCTTGCACCGTTATTTATAGATGCGTGAGTTTAAAGGTCAGTATCGCACCTTTTCGCAAAATGACCCAGAAATAATTCAAATTGTTGGTTTTATAAATTCCTATTCTTACTTTTTTCATATTATCAGTTTTTATTACGATGTTCAACCTGCTTAAATCCACATCCAGACATCGATATCAACTGGAAATAACACCCTAAATATACGAAGGAACTCAAAATACTTTTGTGAATACGTACGGAACTCATTTATTTGATAAATAAACCTATTTGATTAAGCGCTAAAAGCATATGGTATCAAAAGCTAAGAAGCTATCCATACTTGCACCATTACATAAAGATACATGAGATTTCAAAGGTCGGCATCGAACATTTCGCAAAATGTCATAGAAGGAGGTTCAAAATTATATAATTTGCGAAAATGTGTAATTGCACTTACGCTGAAATAACCATATATATTTGACAAAAATCCTATTTTTATTCTCATTCTTTGTATTGCCAGGTATAAAACCTTAAAGATATTAATTCAACAATACTATATTTTATAACAATATATATAGATTATCATCATCATAATTTCGTGTGGGTGACATGATCTATCTATCGACCATGTACACCCTGGTGTCACAGTTTTTCGGAACCGCCTCACGGCCTCTGACTTGGTTCTAAAAAGTTTACATTTAGATAAACATCCGAGAGCCATGCCAATCTGAAAAAGATCATTTTCTAACTTGACCTGACCACTCACCGGTTATCGAACCCGGGCCCTCCGGTGTGGCAGCCTGGCATGATGACCACTATGCCGCAGAGCTCGTCAATATTTTTAACACCGAACAAAAACATGTAAGAACGGCTTTTAACTCCTTAAAATTAAGTAATAAATGGGTCATTTTACGTATTTTCAAGTTTTTTGGGTATATTTCTAAACTCATACTCTATAATTAATATTTCACATTTCGAAAATTTACTTGTTCTTAAAATGACATTCATTAGTAAATACTTACATACAACCGCATAGAAAAGGACGTTCTACGAATAGTCGACTAAAACTCAGACGCATGAGTATAACGGTGCATCCCGCAAGAAAGCAAACTGCACTTTGGGATGTCCCTGGATATTTACAACGTAATAAAACGATTTTCTAGCTTCCATTTTAGTGTCATGTTGTGGGTTCCATAGAAATTGTATTTCAATAGTCTGAATGGGTTAGTACGTAACGGATTGGATGCGTCCGGTATCCAGAAAACCGTTTACGATTTGCTGGTGTCTGGAAGAAATTCTATGGGCTAAAGAAGCCTACATACTATTAAAGATTTATTCTCGTCAGAAAATAGGTACCTAATATGTATTCGATTCTCTTTCTTTTGTGTAGGTACCTATTAGTGTCCACTACTGATAAGAGATGTAAAAAGCTGCTTGATGGCATCGGATCTTAAGATAGTTGTTAACAACTATCATAATATCTATCAGCTTTGTGCCTTCTAGAGTACGGAATCGTTTGAGATGTTATATTTCAAAAGTGGCCACCAATCCTAGTGCAAAACACGTACAACATTGCTTAACATGAGTAAACACTAATATTGTCTTTATTACTATTGCCGAATTATGTTTAGAGGTATTATAAGGAAATGGTAGACCTTGGGCCTACCTTGGGATATGTAAGAAAGTAAGTATAAAGTATAAATATTTCTTCTGGCTAGCTCCGTGGCGCAGCGGTCAACACGCCAGCCTGCGACACGAGAGTGCCCGGGTTCGATCCCCGGCCAGGTCAAGATGGAAAATGATCTTTTTCAGATTGGCCTGGGTCTTGGATGTGTATCAATATATGTATTTGTTACAAAATATAGTATCGTTGAGTTAGTATCCCATAACACAAGTCTCGAACTTACTTTGGGGCTAGCTCAATCTGTGTGATTTGTCCGTATATATTTATTTATTTATTTTTAAGTCAATTATTTTAAAGACTAGCCGATGACGGCATTTTAGACGGCATCGCTGCCGTTAATGTCGATCCTGTGGGAAAAATACTTTTCTCCAGGATGAAAGATAGTTGCAATCAGAACCCTACTTAAATATAAATTTTCGTACAGCTAAATCCAGAAATGGGAACATTTTTACCCACATTTTACCTCTTTAGGGGAGAATTTTGTCTACACAGATAATTTTAAATTGTAATCGAGAAGTCATACCTGTTTTCATACTTACTCCAGAAATGAGAAATTTCCATGTAAACTTCACCTCCTGAGAGGTTAAATTTCTAAAAATTCTTTCTTATTGCTCACTTACTTCATATAAGGAATTCATGTACCAAATTTCAAGTTTCCAGGTACAGTAGTTTCGGCTGCGCGTTGCTACATTAGTTTTATTTTTTGAATGGCTATGTAGCTAGCTCCAAGTGAGCTTTCGCTTCTTCACCGGGTGTTCGGATATATAAGTCAGGTTTACCTTTTATATATATATATATATAGAAGCCGATTTCTGCCATACCTGCCGCGTATTGCACAGGTAATTTATGATATTATAAACATTTTTAATAAAGTAGATACTTAAAAACTGCATTATAATTACCACGATAGTTTACGGTATTATCTTCTAAGCCGATAAACGCGGTGGGTAATTTTAAGTGGCAATATAATATTTTTGCATGTTAGCATTGATGATGACGTTTATTGCTTTTATCTTGTTATAGTTTCGGTGTATCTTTGGCGTATCTAAGTATATTAATTTTAATCTTTTCCCCTCTGAGTAAGTGCCCGACTGCATTCTTGCGTAAGAAGCTCCGGAGCTCTGGCTTCGCTTTACGAATTCGATCTTAGGGCCTCGATTTTCTGCTGGGAAAGGATAAGAATTTGAATCTGGGAAAGAAATCCGATGCTATACCAGCAACCACCGGCCAAGCAATTGAGAATTGAGGACACCTCTGACCATACGTACCTTTAGAACGAATATGTAGTATATTCGTTCTTCTCTTAATATATCCGAACGTAAACGAGCAATTTGTCTCTATCGATGATATCTTCAAAAATAGTTCAAACAGTTTCGATCATCATTATCATTTCGTGTAGGTGACACGGTCAATCAACCATGCACACCCTGGTGTCAGAATTCTTCGGAACCGCCTCTCGGCCTCTGACGTGGTTCCTTTAACAACTACCAGATGGCAGACGGGAACAACGATTCGATGAAATATAGTGTGTAGATTAATTCGAGAGCGAATTATGTAACTTGGTAGGTTAAACCTCCGGTTAAACTCATACAGCTCACAAAGTCTCGATCGTCCGGGTACTTTAAACTAATATGTACTGTCCTTACTATACTATCAATCTCCAGTACGGGTAGTACAAATGATCCGTCTAGAAACAGTAATAAGGGCCGCGCTAGTTGCGGTCAGCCGCATATTGTCCTCTGTTTCTCCTAAACTTTCTACAGAAAGCTCTCGGCACAGATGTCACGTACTCAGGAGATGTAGGCAAACTAGATAATGAAACTAGACATTGTGAATTACAGATGTAGAGAGATTGTATGCATATAAAATCTTCTACATACGAATAGAGCATAAGAGAATATATATATGTTATGTGCATATAATACACATACATTCATACGTATTTATGTCTCTTGAGGTAGACAAATAATATCAGAAGCAAAAGCTAATTTTATCGTGGGTAGTCATCTAGTTAGAATAGGAAATCAATATAATGACGCCTTGCTCTCCACAGCCCATTATTTTAATTTTTGCTGTTCTACATTTTCTTATGTTTATTTATAAACATAGGAATATTGTTCCTTCATATAATATTATGTAATGGCGAGCTCCGTGGCGCTGTGGTTAACACGCTAGCCTGTCGATCCCCGGTCAGGTCTTGACCTGACCGGGGATCGATCCATCTTGTGGAAAATGATCTTTTTCAGATTAACCTGGGTCTTGGATGTTTATCTATATGTATTTGTTATAATATATAGTATCGTTGAGTTAGTATCCCATAACATAAGTCTCGAACTTACTTTGGGTCTAGCTCAATCTGTGTGATTTGTCCGTATATATTTATTTATTATTATTTATCCTGCAGTGGAGACCAAAGAGACCTATGATGAAGATGATGATGATTTATAAACATCGCGCGCCATGGAAACAGGTTCATGCATGCTCATCACCTCGAGACCTGGCGATCCTCAACAACACGCTTCCCTAGATCTTTCTCGTGGGTGTAAGTTATGGAACGAGCTTATTTTCACTGTTTTTCTCAAAGTTATGACCTTTCAAAAAACAGGTCAGTTTCTATTTAATTGAAATTTTTAGTTTTAAAGTAATATTTATTATTTTAATGTAATTTTAATTTCCGAGCGACTATCGTTCAATATGTTACTACTGTGGGTCATTTGTTACCTGAAATAAATGAATTTTCAGGTAACAAATGATGAATGATTTTTATTTTTATTTCTTTTTAAAAGGCATGCAGCGCTCTGTTTACAACTCTGACTATGCACATGTCCATGACACTCACCATTATGTTTCGTATTTTCGTCTGCGCGTACAATCATATAAACAAACATATATACATATGTAGGCAGAGACTAGGGATCTCAGCTTCATCTACACTCATTACTCTCGCAGAATCTTCGGTGTCGGGTACTTCTTCGTCTTCATTATTTTTCAAGATACGTTATTATGAATTCAGTTTCCTGCATATGAGCAAACAAAAACGATTAGTGATATTTTAAACAACAATACTTTTGTAACCATTTATGCATAACATAACACACACTTTCGAAAATATTTAGGAAATCTTGCCTCTACTGTATTGTCAATAGAAAAAAGGAAAATCTTATTGAATATTCATTGACGTATTGAGCATATGCCCTTAGGTTCACGTGCTCCACAATTGCGGAGAGGTAATAAACGTAGATACTAAGACTTGTAATATTACATTAAAGTTGACACTACCTCAACTCTTTGGTTGATTTATTTAATTTCCACTAATCTAACCTCAATGTTGTGATATTGTTCATTTCTATCCCGCGGCTAGGCAAAGTCCTCCCTCCATTTTTTCGATTCGGTGTGATATAATATGGTAATAATGGTGCCTAACCTAAACTTAGCTAAGAACTTAATTATGTATATGCCTAAGAATATTCAGTAACTAGCTTTCGCCCGCGGTTCCACCCGCGTCAATGTCGATCCTTCGGGAATAGTATTTTTTTTTTCGGAATAAAAGGTAGCCTATATCCTCCGTACTCTAGTAAACTTGTATGCAAAATTTGATGATGATCGGCTCAGTAGTTATGGCATGAAAGCGAACAACCAAACTCACTTTCGATATGCTAAGTATTTGATAAACAAAGCGCTGTGTATTAAACGATAGTAA
This sequence comes from Elegia similella, assembly GCA_947532085.1. Taxonomy (NCBI): domain Eukaryota; kingdom Metazoa; phylum Arthropoda; class Insecta; order Lepidoptera; family Pyralidae; genus Elegia; species Elegia similella. The sequence goes on from OX383930.1 coordinate 25,590,200, forward strand.
AATAATCGTTAATTTCTACTAAACACCAAAAACAATTGGCACATAGCTTGTAAACATCATTATAAGTAAGCGTTTTGATAAGCGAGTGTTGTGTAACAGTCAAAATGTTTTTATATAGTAGGGCGCTTAATCTCTATACTTATCTCCTCTGCAGCCATGTTGCAAGAAAGCCCAACCAGTATTTGCATAATTTCCATTGAGTCAATGAGCGGCTGACATTGTACTTAATCCGAGTACACTTCGGGTCAAAAAAGTGGCAATATCTTGTATGCTAATATAAACTGGTAGCGTAATGAGCATGTCATGTTTAGGCTTAGTGCAATTAGTCATGTCAATTGCTGTATTGACATCCTTGATAAGTGGTAGATGGAAGAATGCAGGTTTAATCGAAGGATGACAACAGATTCAATGAGAAATTTATATCAAAAGTTGACTTTGAAAAATATTTCTGATTATGTAAGCATCTAGCTGATACGGCTGTCGAGGTCTTTTTAAATTTGATATCGATACATTAAAATTAATTTGAAAAATCAATTTTATAAGTATGAAAAAAAGAACTTAATAATAAGCTACCGAACAACTTATATCACGCGTTGTTATCAAAGCGTCGAGAGGAAATATTGTGACTTTGTAACCTTTACACTTTAAAGAGCTTTTGAGTTAACAAGGTACTTTTTGCACTGATATGCCTTTTATTAAAAGTTACCACAACGACGAAATTATTAATTAACGTATATGGGAAACATATCAAGTACATATTTTAAGTGATTGATGTAAGAAAATATTGTATGGAGACTCCACACACTAAGTCTAAAATGAAGTGAATTATAATAATATTTAGAGCGAGATACGGCAAAGATTTTTTTTTTTATTATACTTTCAAATCTCCCTTTATGCACAGAACCCTAAAAAAAGATTGACAGAACCTACAGCCTTGGTACCTTCAAACACTGTGTACTAACAAGACCAGACAAAGTTTCTGTCAGTAGTGGTGAACACTAGTAAATGACACTGCCTCGGTTTAGTTAGAAATCTTTTGACTAGCTATGACACGGGACTTGACACTTGACATGAATGGCCGTCAACAAGTTTCGCTGACGTTCGAGCTCACAACTTTATATTTACCGTGCCCCATTTATTTAGCTTCGCACTGTACATCTTCCTCCTTTGTAATACGGATGAAAGTGCAAAACTTTTTGGATTATCGACTTTAGTGTAAAGTTGTTAATGTTGACGTTTAATTTTCGAGTCGTTTAATGAAATTCCCTACACGTAGGGTGTAAAATTAATTTACATGCTTCTTTCTACACGCGAAGGGCATGGCGTGTCAAAGAGTCAAGCGACTTTCGATTTTTAAACTACAGTTTACTGAACAAGTGAATTGTTTACTTAGAGTAGGTCAGCCTCCGTTGTCCAATGGTTAAGGCGTTTGCCTGTTGACCCGAGGGTCGTGGGTTCGATTCCCACCGGAAGCATACTTTGTTTAGTTGTTTCCAGTTTGGTTAGGACATTGCAGGCTTGAATCACCTGATTGTCTGATAATAAAGATGATTCCGTGCTTCGGAAGGCACGTTCCTAGAGGCAGTTCCGAAGAACTCAGACACCAGGGTGTGCATGGTCGATTGACCGTGACACCTACTCGAAATGATGATAGAGTAGGTTGAGTTGCATTAATGTTAACTAGCTGTTAGTCGTACCATTTTGTAGGATGATCTCAGAGACCAGTCGTTAGGAGTATAACCTAGTTTTTAGGGTTCCGTACTCAAAGGGTATAAAACGGGACCCTATTTATATCGCTCCGCTGTCCGTCTCTCTATCTGTCTCTCCGTCTGCCACCAGGCATTCACATTCACAGACGATGTATTTCTGTTGTTGCTTTAATGACAAATAGTAAAAAATAGAGTAAAATAAATATTTAAGGGGGCTCCCATACAACAAACGTGATGTTTTTGCTCGATATTAATAACGGCAACAGGTAGACGCTTGAAATTTTCACAGAATATTTAATTATATATTTACTTTAAAAATAAATAACTACATAAAAATTAAATTAATATTAAAATTAATATTATTCCCATACAACAGACATGATTTGTTTGCCGTTTTTATAGTTATCGGTACGGAACCCTTCGTGCGCGAGTCCGACTCGCAATTGGCCTGTTTTTTATAACCCTATGTCTGTGCGATATTTAAAAGGCAGACTCTTATTGGATTTCTTGTGCGGAAGAAGGTAGTTTTGGTAGGATATCATGAAGTTATTTTCAATTATATAATCTTTTGTATTTTTGTTTCAGGTAATGCAAATCAACAAGCAAAATAGCTCCCTTCTACATACGACTATCTGAAGTATGGTAAAAGTATACTCGTATCTGAAATTTTATGATTCAATGGTATTTATAAATCTAATACATATACAATAATGGCGCATTTCCATCAGATTAATGAAATCTGTTAACCTTAATTGATACAAAACTTATTCTTATTGCTGCTCAGTTATTAAGCTACACGACTCAACTCCAACGAACATTTTTAAATCTTAAGTTTCGTTCGAACTTTTCCATAAATACGAACAGATAAATCTCCACGCCGCCGTCTACAGGCTGTCTCGTATTGATTGCGAACGGGAGCTAATAACATAAGTCGGGGCCGGCCACGTCCTTATTACCCCTCAAGACTTGTACGTACATACGTACGATGACGGTGAAAATGTATGGATATGCTCCTAGTGACTGTTCTCCAAAGTCTTTTATTGTAATAAATTACAGATCGATCTCCCAGCCGCCGCCTTCATAACATAAGTCGGGGCTGTCTACGTCTCTAAACCTTATTAGACCCCTTAAGGCTTGTACATACATACGACGAGGGTAACAATATATAGATATACTTATAGTGACTGTTATCCAAGATTAGAAATAACAGATCATTCTCCCAGTCGCCGCTTGCATACCTAGAATAAGTCGAAGCTGTCTACATCTATAAACCTTATCAGACAGGGGTCTAGTATGCTTGTACTATCAGGGTAAAAATGAATGGATGTTGTTTCGGTAATCTAAAATTGTGTTGTGCTGAATAGTATTTTCATCATCACTGGTATAAAAAAGGGAATTATAATTATTATCACTTGTTCATACCTAGTTTCTTTTTTTGTGATATCACTGACAACCTTAAATTTTATCTATATCTAAATACTTTTAAACTTTCGCGCTGCATATTTACTACATGCATTAACAGGAATTAGCGCGAACATACCGTATTCCTATATCTATCCTACTGTTACATAAATAAATAATAAGTAAATAAGTATCCTGATATAAGATTTTTTTTCGATTTTGTATCTAACGAAGAACATCTTCATCATTAATCTATAGCATACCACTAAACACTTTGATAATATTTCTTTTCTAAGGAAGTATGCGCAATTTCACAATTCCGTAAAAATAAAACAACATAAAATATTACTAATACGATAAAAAATCATGATACGCGTCTGCAATTTCACAGATGAAATTGATTTTCCACCCTTCAAACCGACAGCCTTTGACCTAATAGCGTTTTAATTACCACCTCATAAAAATCCACTCCACTTATACCTACTCTCCACTCGAATACACTTGGTGCAGCCATTAGCTGAGACCCCTCACTCTCTCGTTAGATTATTTATGGTTAGAAAAAACATGTTAAAAAAGGATAAAGATTAGAATTGGACTTGCTTATCAAGGGTGTACATTTTGATTAAACTTTAAAAATTCACCCTCGAGATTTTTACGTCTTTATAGAACCCCAAGCTGTATTCAACTTCTTCTATAATAGTTTATTAGAAAAATGTTGACAAATACCTTTTTCATAAATTTAATGGCATACTATAAATATATTTGGAATAAAAACCATAAACCTATTTTTCAAGACCATCAAAGGAGTGTATAAAAGAAAAGCAATACGAGTTATTCACAGATAAAAACAGAAGCTTGCCTAGTATTACCATCATCATCGCCACCACCATCATGAGATATTAAGTGTTATTTGAATGCTATTTGCCTTGCCATTAGAAAATAACCATTTTATATATCGTACAGAACCCTAACTAGAAGGTCCATGTTAGCCTGGTCGCTGTGCCAGGGGTGTAGCCTATCTGTCAAACGCACAACTCTAAGTGAGTAATGAACGGCACCCTTCTTTTCACTCGGGTTTTGTCTCTGAAGCTATTTCAAGTTATTGGGATTGATTTTGGTGGTCCCAAGAGTTATTTAGTGAGTTTGGATTTTTGAGGTTCTCTATGTGATATTTCCCATGGTTTTTGTTTTTACACTGAAATATAAATGTAGGTTATCTGAATATTACAATTAGATTACGAATTAAATTTATTTGTACGCAACATAAACATTGTTGCGGATTTCATACCAATGGTGTTGAAGTGCTTTCCGATGCAAGGATTTATCAAGGATCTATACCGCTAGTTGGGGAAACACTAGCCGTATAGAATAAAATAATGCCTTAAAAATAAAGAGCAAAAAAAATTGCATTATCCTTCTTGGTCGGTTGGGTAACCGAACAAGAAGGCTATATAATGCTATTTTTTTACTCTTTATTTTTTAAGACTTTATTTATAAAACATGCCAGCATTATCGTTGCCTAAACAATAAACTATAACTCAAAAGGCTCCTCAAAGTAGTTTATGTATGTTTGTATAATATATCTCTTTATGTTAATATGCCTGCTCCGCTGTAGCCCAAACGGCTTTAGCAATTTTGAAGTGTGAGATGTCATGAGATTCGTATTATCCCGCGGAGTCATAAAATAAGTGGCGTCAGCCAAATACTAAATGGCGGACGTAAGCTATCAAAAAGGGCATTGGTCTAGAAGAAAGGTAACTAAGTCCTGCTGGATTCCAGTCATGTAGGTAGACCAGACAACTGTTTACTACCTAATTATACAGTCTTCCAGTCTGCCTGCAGTCTACACGCGATCACGAACGCTAAGCGCCTGTTAGTTTTAAGTTTTGAGGGCTGCATTAAATCGACCACAGTCTCTTAGGTGACTGTTAGAGTCAAAAGCTCCATTAAGAACGTAGTTCGTAACTGGTTTGAATACATATCGTGAAATTTTGGCCGTTTTGGACCCTTCAAGGGATGACATAGCCCGTCGATATGGACAACGTTTCCTAATGGACCAATGCTGGTAACTCATTTTTTTTACATTCCCATATGAATACAAATTAAAATAAATTCCTATACGAATACTTAAAATAAATAAATATTTACAAATGAAAAGGCCTGGTAGATCATAACTAGTGTTGTGCCGTGCTCGAAATTTTCGAGAACGGTGAGAACAAGTATTGAAGGGAATTATTGGGAAATTCTCGAGAATGATTGGAAATGTTCCTTAAAATTTCCGTGAGAAGGAATTCATGAGAACAGAGAATTTCTATACAGCACATCACTAATCATAACCCTGCGGTAGCGTTTAAAATTCTTGCAGCATTTTCACGTTGAATGGCAATGCTGATCTTTTGACCAAGTTATAGGCCTACCCTAAACGAGGTTAAGTATTCTAAGCTTGTATGACAACTAATCTTATCGGTATAAGCCGCGATGTTCGACGTTTTTCAGCAAATCAATTGTACCCGAACATCTTATACCCCTCACAATGGGAGCAATCGTCCGGAATGGCTTCGACAATCGCTCCGGCACGTTATTACCTCCACCAGAATCACCAGGATTTAGACTTGTTTTGCTGAAGTAGGTACTATATACTAATGGCTTATGTAAAACTCTTTCGTCTCAAACTATACAATGTGCTGTTTTTCTATATTAACACTAATATAGAGGAAAGATTTAAATGTTTATATGCATTGAATATATTCCTGAATTCCTGGACCGATTTGAAAAATTATTTTACCATTAGAATCATACAGCCTTTGTTCATTAGGGATAATCCCTCAGTCGGGGATTGTCCATGATAAACAAAGGCTAAAGAAATACCTACTATAGACTAAAACTCGAAGCAGCAGGAGAAAGAAAATTATCTTTCTACACACAAATAGAAAAAAATACCTTTTCTACATTTTATTCAGCTAAAAATTATTGTGTTAGATGTAAGAAATATTACTTAAAGAACTTCATACTTTTACCTATAAATACTTTTGTTTTGAACCTCCTCTATATTTGAAATTGAGATCTTTTCACTCATCATCATCATCAGCTTTCTTAAACACACTGCTGGTATGCCATTTGTCTGTCATTCCTTTCTATCTTCAACCATATATCTTATGAATGAACTGAATAGAACACAAAATTGTAAAAAAGAATGAAAACAAAAAATACCATCAATATCTATCTCAAAAATTAAAATAGTCTTTTTAACTGCACTGTGGTTTTAGTTTGAAAAAAAAAAACACATGATAAAACAAGAATCCGGTATAATGCTGTTTATCCAAAAATAAATATAAAAACTACACCAAATTATCATAAACACAGTTGATGTCGCGATCGCGACGCATTAATAAGTACCAACTGAAACAGGTTACTGAATAGTTTTATTCACCTTGAAGTGAAACTAAAAAAAAAAAACAGAGAAATCGAAGTGACTGCAGTTATAAGTTTATATCTAATCGATGAATTAACTAAGGAGAATTAATGGCTATCCGCTGGATAATTAAATAAGGTAATAAACCTAGAGCAAACCTGTAGTTGATACTTGAAGCTTACACCCGTATTAAATGTGTATGGGAGAATTCTGTCACATGTTTTAACTGTCTCATGAATACATAAATAAGTTGATAATTGTATTACCCATCAGAATTACCTCTCCATACCAGCAAATTTACGCATGATTTGTCCGCGTTTCGTTCCGCGCCTTTTTACCTGCTGATACTGAGCTTTTGATCGATGTAAGAATTTTTAAAACCTATTCACTCGTCTTTGAGTTTATCCAAACAAACAGAGTCCCTTTATAATATCATAGGTATAGCTTACTGGCAATAATCAAACGAATAAGAGGAAATTCCCGAACATGCTCTTTTGCATACAATTTTGTAATCGACGCACCAACAATTAGCTCACAGCTACACTTTAAGATTCCAGAAACCTGTTCAATCAGCCGTCAGGTGGACGCAGGCAATTTGTCGACGCCCACGCACAGCGATAATTGAGTCGCAAATACCTGCTTTTATTCCCAATGAAGTCGACGGAATTAGGTTTCACTCTATATTTTATCAACTTGATGAAAAGTAGCAACATTAACAAGTGATTTGTGTGTAATCTACCTCTCCAACCCGCTCGAAGCTTGCTCGTTACTTAATCTACCAAAACTAATATTAAAATTATGCACACATGTACACTACTGTTTATTCATCTATCCATTCCATTCAGATCGATATTCGATATGAAAGATTAATTCGAACAAATAATTCATAGCAGTTATCAAAATTACGAAAGCATAGCATGTATGTAATAAAAGTAATAATATAACATTATCTAACATGACAGTGCGTATTTGTTTTGCGAACCTTTAACTTTCAATTCAAGATAATCTTGTAACAAATAAATCTTTTGAATAAAAGCTTCATATAAAAATGATCTAGATGTAGCACTCCATTTGTGCATACAGTGTGCTTTATGTCAACGAATTCTCAGTTCGTTTCAATGTGGTTAGGATGTATATTGTGTATGGTATGTATAATGTAATATGGCATATCTTAGGGAAAATAGATATTTATACTAATATTAGAGACCTCTCCAACCCGTCTGGCCAGCGTGGAGAGTGTAGGCCAAGTCCTCTGGCTGCTCTGGCTAAGTATGGCCCTAGTAGTACAGAGAGGGTCGTGCTCCTGTAGTGGAGACTAAAAAGGACCTGATGATGATGATGATGATACTAATATTATAAAGCTGAAGAGTTTGTTTGTTTCTTTGTTTGAACGCGCTAATCTCAGGAACTATTGGTTCAAATTGGAAAATTATTTTTGTGTTGGATAGTCCATTTATTGAGGAAGGCTTTAGGCTATAAAACATCACGCTGCGACCAATAGGAGCGAAGCATCAATAAAAAATATTTTTAAAACAGGGTAAAATTATTAATCTATACTAATATAAAAAAAAACTAAATAATCATAATAACAGAAATTGCCGTGGACGAAGTCGCGGGCAACAGCTATGTTGTTTCTAAGCCATCTCTACGAAAAGTCATGCAGGTATCTTACTAGCAGATCCAGGGAAAGTTCGCGTATTTTCTAAGCAACTAGCAACTGCACTAGTAAGTAACCTCATCGTCATTCTAGTTCCTATCCAAGTGGCCATCGTGTAACAAAATTTTCTTTTTATATCCTGAAAATCTTATTCAGTCTACGGCTAAACGACATTTAATACATTGGGCATTATTTATATTCCATTTTAATAAAAATGCAAGAAATATAACTATACTGTCTCTAACATTTGCACTTTTCACTTTGACTATTCTTCTGCAACATTTTTATATTATAGAACCATAATATTGTTCATCAATCAATAAGCGATGATCTACTGTAGAGCCATACATAAATTAACTTATCAATCCGCAGCTGATCGTATTTGTACTTGTAACACCTACTGAACTATAAACTAGTTTTGATACATATTGATGCACTCTTTGACTTATGGTGATTGATACATTTTGGAATTGCGGTTATGTAATATGGTTAGAAGTATCAGTGGCTGAGATAAGCGTGTTTTGTAAAGTGATTCAAGAGCAAAACTTAGATCGCGTCATGGAATATATTTTATAATTTGAACCCCTATCTAGTAGTAGAAGCCGAGGTGGTCAGACGAGTTGCGAGCATTCGACAGGCTTTGGATACCTAGAGATTAATGGCTGGAAAGAGGGCTGACATGACACTTTATGACCGACTTCAAAAAAGAGGAGCTTCTTAATTCGTCGGAATCTTTTATTTTTATAAATGTATTTCGTAACTCCGTCATTAACCCATATATGCCCACTAGGTCGTTTTTAAGCCGTCGGTCCTGGCTTAAATCATTACATCAGATGCCTTTAGGCAGTTTGAAAAATCTGACACCAGTGTTGGCTACCAACACGCGCGAAAACCAAACGATACTTATTTTTTTTTTAACTACGGATGTAGTTTGATTCCGTTATATCACTCATTTTTGACAGTTCTTTCAACAACAAATGAGGCTCACGTTGCATATCCCTACTTTATATTATGAATACGAAAGTAATTTTGTCTGCCTGTTGCCACTTCACGCTTAAAACAACCAATTGCGATGAAATTTGATATAGAGGAATTTGAGGAAAGAATTAAAGGGTACCTTCTATCCCGGAAAAATTTTGTGTTCACGAGGGTGGAGCCGCGGGCAAATGCTAATTGGTTATGTAATAACCATAATACCGAAAGACAATTCTTTCAAACTGTGTCCTGATTCATGCGATATGAAGCATGTGTTTGTATAACATATTGTGGCATCACTTATCTCACCCAATACATCATATTACATGTTCCTATAACGAAATGTCAAAGGAAAGTGTTAGTTTTAATTTCGTATCGATTTCAAGCTGTATAATACATTTGTTGCAACATCCGTGTAAACAGATCCGAACGGTGCGCCGATCTAGCGGTCTGTATCGTGGGCAGGGTTGACGATAACCACAAATTGTATCTCTTTTGCTTTGACAACGATTGCTTATCACTTTTCAACATATTACGTGTTTCTGTGGGGTAAGTTCTGAAAAAAAAACTTTTATTTGCAGGGGTTGATCCAGCGGCCTTAGGACATCGCTGGTGGCCTGTAACATGACACGCGCGATAAAGTAATCGCCTATCGCCTTCTTGTTTTTCGTAATCTTAAACAGATGGGGATAATACGTATTATCGATATAAACGGCGTCGCAGACGTAAAGCTATGGGTGCAGAATAGCATTGCGAATTCAAAAGCTCCTTTTAAAAATAAAACTTAATAATACTTCGAAACTTTAGTTTATATAAAATAATTGATAGCTATATTCTCCCTAGCCAATTTTTTTTATTTTAGGTTAAGGAACTAGTGATTCTCCTCCATAATCTATTTTTGATTAAATTATGAACATGCATGCATACAATTGATAAACAAATATCGAGGTACCCCCCTTACAATTTAAAATCTGTTTTAGAGGGGGTCATTTTTATCTGCCTCTGACTGTACATAAAAAAAAAACAAAATTTACTCTACATATTTTTGTAAAATTACTAAATAAATATATACATCTATGCTTCTACAATAATATTATAAAGAGGAACTATTTTATTGTTTGTTTGTTTCCATTGAATAGGATCCGAAACTACTGAATCGATTCAAAAATTCTTTCTCTATTAGAATCCTACATTACACGTAGGTTTTAGAATTCAATATCTTAATTAATTAATTTTCTTATCAATAAAGATTAAAAAGTTTTAATGACAATACTGAAATCTATGTTGACAACCCTAATCACGATAGTTACATCAAAATTGCACAACCTCTGGCCTCCGACCCTATATGAATAGTATCAATTATATCTAAAAACATCGATCTCATTATGTCGATATCTTTAGGAACACTACCTGACCTACCCGACCCTCTCAAAGATGCTGGATGTATCACACCGACGTCTAATCGTGTTATCTGTATTATAGAAAGTTACGTGTACTTACTTATTATTGCGCATAGGTACTTACAGTAGCAATTTGTTGGAAAAAATGAATGAATATACACTTTATTGCACTAATAGAACGTGATTATAACAAAACATAAAAATAGAAGATACAAAAGGCTAAAAGAACTGGATTGAGACTGGAAAAAAAGAGGAATGACGCAGACAAAAGAAGGCTTATGCCCAGCAGGGTCGTAGAAATCTGATGATGATGAAGTATGTTAGACGATACCACTATTTATACATACACTGCCCGCGGCTCTGCCCGCGTTAATTTCGATCCCTCGGGAACAGTAGAATTTCCCGGAATGATAAGTATGATATGTTCTTCCCTAGGCCTTAAACAACCTCCATACCAAATTTCATCTAAATTGGTTGAAGCGTGAAAAGAAAATAGACAGACAAAGTTACTTTCGCATTTATAATATAGTATGGATATTACATATCATCAACTATTTTATGAATTTAGAATACATGAAAAAAACCTATTAGACTCCTGGAAAATGTAGGTAACATATGCCTTTTAGATATTAGATATTCAAGCTCGACTAATTCTCAGTCTCAGAGAGAGTCTCCTCGTTATAGCGCGCATGTTAGCTCTACTGGTTTATCTCTTGTGATCCAAACAGCTCTCTTTCAATCAAATTCAACACCACACGCACTTTTTTTTGATCACGGCTTATTACTCGATGATCACTGCCTGCCTGCACGAAAAATGTCACGTTCCGGAGTAGCAGCAGCAGCAGTAGTCGTAGTATCTATCACGCATCTATCACTCACCGATTTCATGTAAAATTATCGTTCGTAAGCCGACTTTTACAGCCAATGTTTTTTTCATTTCTTCGTAAACGACCATCAAGTATTGGCTATAAGGCAGACAGAAAGAAATTGCTTTGGTTCATTAGCGAGCCAGTGCCTACGTAATAAAGTGTCTTGTGCACAATATTGACAGTCACTACTTCGTTTGTGAATTAATACATTCTTCATGCCCCAGGTTATCACACCTACAGACTTGAATAAAGATCTCAAACGAATACATAAATCTTCAATGCCTTTTTTGAACATCATTCTATGTTATTATCATAAAATAAGATATTAAAGCTCATCATTTGTGAAACGGAATTGCGCTTGAATTATAGTGTATACTTAATTCTAAATTTGACATTAACGAATACATAATTATGTTATGTGTTTGTTGGTTAAACGAATACCTTTAAGTATAATTTGGTTCTACGTTTTACCCCACTTTGCTCGATCACTTTACTTTTGTTTTACAAATTATTTTTTTTACTTTTTTACGAATTATAGCAAAGCCTTGACCAAGTCAAGTACATTTTATTGCAATTAAACCGCAGCTTTTGCATTTTTTTAAAATAATTTATAACTTAACTAAATAAATGTCATAACACAATTTAAACATGTATAAAATCACATTAAAAATATAAGAGTAAAATTTTTAACATTAGTTATTTAGGCATGTAAAGTTGGTTTCATTCAACTTTTGATTTTATCATACTAAGTTTCCCATACACTTTTTATCTCGATACGATTCAGCCCTTTTCCGGTTTCGAGCAAGTTATGTCTCTATTAATATTTGAACTGAGCTTATAACTCGACCTGCCCAGTGCCATATAAGCGGCGAAAATTGAATTTCCTTCATCATAAGTGTCGTTTCTTAATTACCGTCAATAATGTTTTATTGCGTGCTACTATATTTTTATGGAGAAGATATTCCGTCGGCTCCATTCACACTCTCATTGATAAGTCTCGTCTACTTTCACTGGTCACGTCACGTCACTGATTGTAGAGCTTATATTCTGATAACATTGAACACGTTAAACGGTTGCTATTGCTTTGATTGAGGTTTGATATGTTTCTTTTATTTTAGAAGAATATAAAGGATTGGTTTTTGTGCGAATGGAAAGGTCTGCCAATGTAGGTCATAAAAAGAGGTTGAGGAAAATTTTCCTTTACTGGTTTTGTTACGGGACAGTATCAAATAATACTTAGTACGAATCTGTATCTGACTTACTTAATTTCATATTTATTTATTGTTAGTGACATAGATTAGTTTCTGAGTAATATGTAATTATGTTTGACAGACAATACAAAAGGAGAGTTTTGCAGCAAGCAGAAGATAATTTATTACTTTCATACTTTACTTGTGCTTTTTACCCAAATAAGCACTCAGTGCAATATAAATTACCTAATGCGAGGTGTATAATCTGCTTCTCTTTCAACTACTTCAAGAAAAGTAGGTGTGTGAAAAATAAAACTGAAGATTAATTACAATTAGTGAAAATTTGTTATTTACATTCCCGTCTTTTTTCTTTATGGCCAGTATTTTTTTAGGTCAAGCAATACACACGTCACTTCACAGGACACTCCATATGGCCGTCAGGTTAGCCAACCTTTTTTTGTGACATGTGACATTTATAGACAAGCGACTTAAAAAAAAAAACTAAAGAGTGCAGTAAAGGATTTTCATTCCTTTTTCTGCTCTAGAGCAGCAAAGTTTCGCTTTGTGCTGGATATGTGCAGTGCAGTTATAATAGAATTGCAGCGTAGTTGTAAGAAGAAAATCATTTTACTTATTACCTTATTGAAAGTATACTTATTTTCCCTCTAAAAATATGGCTTTTTTTACATTTTTATTAGAATTTGACTATTTAGTGAACTATACTCAGATACTAGCTAGACGTCAGTAAAAGTTATAATTTCATAACTAGACCCAGACGTGACAATAGAATGTCAAGGGGAGGTTGAACTGTTACAGAAACTACGATACTATGAACTAGATCGAGCATTGTTCTATAAATAGATCGTTACCAATGAGGTTGTTGAAGTAAAAGCTAAATGCAGGGTGCATTAATATTAAGATAATTGATGTAATTTTGTAAACTACTAACTTTATCTGATTGTATATTCTTTGGTAAATATCTATTATTGATATTCTTCTTCTTCTTATTGTGTGCCGTAAACAAAAAAGATTTTCAAAATAGGTTCATAAGATATGAGGTAACAAACATTAAAAAAATACAGCCGAATTCAAAAGCTACTCATTTTTTTGAATAATAATTCCAATAGCCAGTGTTAACATTGTTAGTAGGTCTAACTCTCCCCCGCAACGTTAACAGCCTGAATAAATAAATGAATATCAAGCTTACAGCTTTAAACTAGAGTTTCCATTTGCGGTCATCGCTACTGCTTCCTTAGTTGAAGACATGGCATACAGCCCATAACCAAATATTCTATTTAAAAAAATAAAGTTCCCATCTTTGATCCTATAGGAAAAGTTGTTCATATCGACGGACTGAGTCACCTCTTTTAGGATCACACAAGATTTTCTTTACATATTGTTTAAGAAATAAATGATAATAAATTGCCGGAGAGGTAAGAAAGACTTGTAATTCAAAAGAATTACAAGTCTTTGGTGCAACACCTCCTCTGTTGTTGCAGATGTCCATGGGCGACGGTGACCACTTCCCATCAGGTGGCTCGTCTGCTCGTTTGCCGTCAAATATACATAAAAAAAAAGAATAAAATTGACTGATACAAACATAAGTATCAAACACATTTCAACAGCCAGTGCTAACATTGTAAGTAGGTCTTACAGTCATCTACACTTAATATCACTGATTGTTACTCAATCTGAGTTATTATAGATGAAAAGACATAAGTAATAAATCTATGTACGGCGGCATAATATATCTTCGACTGGGCTATTGTTTTATTCAACCCGATATGGCCATTAGAAGGTGATAATGAAGTGTGATACTCGCGCTGAAGTACTGAAGTACGACAATTGATTTTTAATAGATTCAGGTGTTACTTTGCGGAAGTCAAAGCTACTAGGCTACTAGGTCGTTGAATCATTCGTTGCTTGTCATTCAGACGACCAACATCTAGGATTCACTGCCTGAAGATGCCTCGTGTAGAGGCGAAACACGTGTTGCGAGCACGACGGCCGATATTGCTGCAGCCTCAATGGATGCAGCAGTATCGACCAGGGTTGTATGCATCAACTATTGGAGGCGGGCATGAAGGAACTAACAGTAGTGGGCGGACGCTGGCCAGCAATAGTTTGCGTGCACTAACTGGTGACGGAAGCACGCATAGTAAATTATCTCAAAGTAAATGTACAATTTTCTTTGTTTGATTTACAACAATTATTGTCAACTTCTATTCAAAATCAAAACGTTTATTCAGAAAATAGGCCTTTGCAGGCACTTTTTCACGTCAAATCACATTTTAAAGGATCTAATTTATTCATATTTATATTATTAATTAATGTGCAAAAGCTACAGACTACTAGCGTTTCGGAACCGACCACTGCAGAGAAGAAACGCCGAAAGAAACTCTTTTCAACAGTATTGGTCGCCTACTCGCCTGAAGGGCTTTTTAATTTTATCATCTATCTTTATCATTTATCATCTAATTTCTTCATTTATCATTTCTTTTTTTTCATGAACCTTGATAGTTAGAATTCTCAGAGATGATGTATTTCTGTTGCCGCTATAGCAACAACTACTAAAAATAGAATAAAATAGATATTTAAGGGGGCTCCCATACAACAAACGTGATTTTTTTGCTTGTTTTTGCTCGATATTGATAACGGCAACAGGTAGTTGCTTAAAGATTTATAGAATATTTAGTTGTATATTTACATTAAAAATAAATAATTAAATAAAAATAAAAGTAATATTAAAGGGGGGCTCCCATACAACAGACATGACTTTTTTCCGTTTTTGTAGATAACGGTACGGAACCCTTCGTGCGCGAGTTCGACCTGCACTTGGCCGGTTTTTTTATGTTTTATTAAAATCGGAGCAATCATTTACAAGATATAGGGACTTTCGTACCAGAGGTTACTGAAAATTTCATATAGATGTAAGTTACGGTTTTTACCTTACGGTTTTTATTACAATACTTGTTTCTTGAAAATAACACTATTACCGAATGCAAAATACAGAGATATGTCGTCTTCACTTAGGTAATATCATTGATTGTTACCCGACCAGATAAGACAAAAGTAATAAATCTGTTTTTGACGGCTTAATGTATTTCTGACAAAGCTATTGTTTTATTGGGCTCTATATGACTATTCGAAGGTGTTAATTAATAGTATGATATAATGCAAGAATGAGTCAATGTATTGTTTTTGTTGTTCCAGTTTTCTTTTTTTGTTCGACTTATGTTATTTGGGGCAAGGACAGGACACCTACGGTGACCCTTCACCTCATTTCGGATCGATTTTAAATTGATTCATGTCTAGAAGATAGTTGCTATATATGAAGTAAAGAAAATTATCTTTATATCTTATTTGGCGAGCTCCGTGGCGCAGTGGTTACCACGCCAGCCTGCGAAACGAGGGCCCCGGGTTCGCATGATGGAAAATTATCTTTCAAATTGGCCTGGGTCTTGGATGTTTATCTATATATACGTCTCTGTTATAAAATATAGTATCATTGAGTTAGTATCCCACAACACAAGCCTCGAACTTACTTTGGGGCTAGCTCAATCTGTGTGATTTGTCCGTAAATATATTTATTATTTATCAATAATTATAGGTATTCACTAATGCATCGCCAGTTCTGTTAAGTACCGTAAACCTCCTAATCGAAATGACACTTCAAATCTATCTTAAACATCCATGCTGGTCTGGGAGAAAAGAAAAAAGTAGAATTCACTAGCTGTTACCCTTGCGTAGATCGTAAAAGTCGATCGAGGGAATAGGTGAAAATCTGATAAATCATGTCAATAGACAATGCTGCTACCAACCCATCACCATTTTGATACCGATTTCTACCTAAACACGTCTAGCAATATGCTAAACGTGACCTCTAGATGTTATAGACCTGGGCTCTGTCTACCCTGCATGGGAAAATGACGTGAACGTATGATTATCAGGAATTTGTCGTTCTCCAATCTAACTAGCAGTTTCATTTTTATAGATTTGAGCTTTGTGCTTTGCTCACTCACCAAAAATCAGTGAGTAAAATCAGATTTTTCCGGCCAAATTTAGGCTATACTTGTTTCCCTTGATACAAAGTTAATTTGCTCACACAAGAAATTGCCACTCCTTTTAATATTGTATCGCACATATCTATACTAATATTATAAAGCTGAAGAGTTTGTTTGTTTGAACGCGCTAATCTCAGGAACTACTGGTTCAAATTGGAAAATTCTTTTTGTGTCGAATAGTCCATTTATTGAGGAAGGCTATAAAACATCACCGACCTATAGGGGCGAAGCATCAATAAAAAATGTTTTGAAAACGGGGGAAAATTATTCATCTATACTAAATAATCATAATAACAGAAATTGCCGCGGATGAAGTCGCGGGCAACAGCTAACAATTTATAAATTTTAAATGTTCCTACCATAATATTCCGCACTAAAAACAAACGCGAAAAGGATGAAATAAAAACCAAGAGAACGCATGCTATAATGAAATTGGGCGGAAATCCTCGAAAGTTACGCATTCTCTATTTGGTTGGATAATCGGATTAAGGCGCCTACTTACACGTACAAATAAAATTGAACGGATGTCCGAATCAGTGTGACTACCATGAAATGATTGAGCTAAATGTGCGTGTCATTCTTGCGTAATACAAATAACTGTGAACTATAAATATTATTTCTCGGTTATTATAGTCACTTCGTGACGTGATATCGTCTTATAAATCAATG
Organism: Elegia similella; assembly: GCA_947532085.1. Classification (NCBI taxonomy): domain Eukaryota; kingdom Metazoa; phylum Arthropoda; class Insecta; order Lepidoptera; family Pyralidae; genus Elegia; species Elegia similella. The sequence continues at coordinate 25,607,546 of OX383930.1, forward strand.
AACACCGGCTGTACGCACGAAAAAGTGCCTCGTTCTGTGTGCAAGCGAAGGCGCGGAGCAAGCGATAGAGATGCGCGATCGGCGTAAGTGTTCGGTTTGTGAGGCATCCATCTCTCTTCCACTGCTATCGTGATAGCAGTAGAAGAGAGATGGTAGAAGTCGGTTTACCGGTTTATTTAGAACCGACTTTACAGACAGCCAATTTTTTTGATCTCTTCGATATTTTTAACTCAAGTGTATCTTCATAATTTTCTGATAGAGAAATGACTATTTGTTTTCCGAGTGTGTGAGTAGCCAACACTGGCTGGATATTTCAAGCTGCCTAAAGGCATCTGACACAGCTCAACGATGACAGCCGGGACTAACGGCGTAACGAGCCTTCCGAACACACAGAGTTCGAGAATCGTGAATTTTATATCACTTTTGTTCCCCCATCCCAGTAGTGACCGTGCCTGGAGTTGCTTTACATGCGTAAACGCTAATAATGCTTATGATCACTGAGCCACGGAGCTTCTCAAGTAAAATGACACTGAGGGCGCTGAAGACATCAAAATGTTTATTCCAGATGGTAGGGTAATCCTGATATCCATACTAATATTATAAATGCTAAAGTAACTATTTCACTCTGTCTGTCATTTTCACGCTTCAACCACTGACTCGATTTAGATGAAATTTGGTATGGAGGTAGTTAGAGGCCCGGGGAACATTTAACTCCGAGAAATTTTACAAAGACATTCATAGACATTAACTCCCTTACGTGGCAACAGCTAGTCTTATTATAAACACGAACTTACATCGCTTCAACGGGATGTGATAGAGGTACAAATAATGACAGGATTTACTACAGGAGAGCCTGTTCTCATTCCACAAATACTGCTTATCCCAAATAACTATCCGTTTAGGTTCAAATGTGTGCAGTTCCCAATAAATGTGAGGTTTTGCATGACTATCAATAAAGCTTAGGGACAGACTATGAGTCGCGTTGGTGTTGATCTGCAAAAGGTTTTTTGCCACGAGTAAATAGTGCGCAAAGTCTGTTATACTTACTGATACACTTGCATAACAGAACATGAAGGAAGGAAATAATATTGTTTATGAAGAAATTTACACATACCTACATATATGTTTGAGGTTGGGTATCTATACAGTATAAAAACAGTTTAAACACGAAATGCATGCGCGAACGAAGTCGCGGACACAGCTAGTTATTAATAAAGCGTTTATTTATCAGGAACTTACAACATACAAAGGATGTTTTAAGTTTTAAAAACGTATGTTACAGTTACCTACTCCACACTTGAGAGATGTTATAAAAATGGAGTGGGCATGGGGGATCACTTACCAGCATGTGACCCGCTTACTTGTTTGCCATCCTACGTCATAAAAAAATATCAAATAAAATGACTAAGCTATTCGTACTTTATAAAATAATCTCTGTACGATTAATCGTTTTAAAAAATATATATTTTTAAAACTAAAAATCATTGACATGTCGGTTAGTGCCTAGTTGTTTTACAGTTTAATGTATGAGACAACTAAAATAACATTTACTTAAAACTTGCTAATAAGTACGACTTTTCTTATGCCTAATGATGTTGTACATACAAAAGTTTAAACTCAGCACTAGTTATAATATATTATATATTTTGATATTATGTTTTAATGATACTGTTACTGAGTGAGAGTACAAATACTTCATATATTAGAAAAGTATAACCCTTTTTGCAAATTTAATACTACTACTGTTAGCCAATAAAATTATAATTAATAATTTATGAAAATATATCTTCGTTAAGTAATAAAATACTCCATAAAGATTACTTTCACCTTAACATTAAATGTGAATTTATTGAACAAAATACAAGTTGCAGTTAACATGCTATTAAATCTATCTATATAGCATAATTTACGGACCAAACTTATAGTCTGCCTACAAACTACTGAACTGTCATATAGATATATTTATATGCTTGTATATATAGTTACGACTACACAACCTACTTATTAAACAAGTAAGATATTTTTACCATTTATTTACACTTATCCTTATCCTTACTTCCTTACTAATATTATAAATGCGAAAGTGAGTTTGTTTGTTTATTTGTTTGTTTGTTTGTTTGTTACGCTTTCACGCCGTAATTACTGAATTGATCATCATGAAATTTTGCATACAAGTTCTCTGGAGTACGGAGAAGGACATAGGCTACCTTTTATCCTGGGCAAAAGTACTATTCCCGAGGGATCGACATTGAAACGGGCGGAGCCGCGGGCGAAAGCTAGTTTGTTTATAAAAAAGAGTATGTCAGAAGCGTAGGTCGTCCGAGAGCGAGATGGGTCGACAATATGAGAAAAAACGCGGGTCGAAACTGGATTCGTAAGGCACAAGACAAGATGGATGTCTTGCATTGAGAGAGGCATGTACCCAGCAGAGGGATAAAGAAGGCTGTTGATGATGATGATGATTTGTCAGAATAACATCGTGAATGCATAAAAGCTTAAAGACACTAATAAAAATAGAAAACATGCTTTTTAAGTTTATGCTAAGAGTAGAGACTTGGTCTCCTTAAAGGACATAATTTTAGTGAAGTACATTACATTAGATACTAAATGTATATATATAAACTAGCTTTCGCCCGCGGCGCCGCCTGCGTCAATGTCGATTCCTCGGGAATAGTACTTGTTCCCGGGTAAAGTAAAAGGTAGCCTATGTCCTTCTCCGTACTCCAGATAACTTGCATGCAAATTTCACAACGATCGGTTCAGTAGTTACGGCGTAAAAGCGTAACAAACAAACAATCTCACTTTCGCATTTACAATATTAGTAAGGATTTTCTTTTCAAGGTTCCCTCATTGTTTTATCTATTGTAGATATTATGCGCATTGTTTGATGAATTTTTACATTTCGATTTTGACATATCTATGTAAAATTTGTCCAAAGGAAGTATTTCGTGATTCTTAAAAATTTGTAATATATAGCCATTTTAAATACATTATTAATTTGCAGCTACAGCTCCCTTTCCATTACGGCTAGCTCCGTGGCGCAGCGGTCAACACGCCAGCCTGCGACACGAGAGTGCCCGGGTTCGATCCCCGGCCAGGTCAAGATGGAAAATGATCTTTTTCAAATTGGCCTGGGTCTTGAATGTTTATCTATATATGTATCTGTTATAAAATATAGTATCGTTGAGTTAGTATCCCATAACACAAGTCTCGAACTTACTTTGGGGCTAGCTCAATCTGTGTAATTTGTCCGTATATATTTATTTATTTATTTCCATTGCACAAACGATTAAACAATAAGGAGATACCTACCTACTTATTGTATAACACAGGTTCTGATCTCTTTAAATAAACTAACCACAAAACCGCATTCATGTAATAACACAAACCAACCATTACACAATTAACTAAACAAAATTTAACCACAGACAATACATAGTTAGATAATAAACCTTAATTTGTTTAACGAGAGACCATTGACAACAATAAAATCATGCACTTACCACACTGAAGCTTTGACCCGCCTGGCGCAACGGCCATAGGTTTATATGGGACATAAATAATTTCGTAATGACGCTAATTTTGTTTAGCAAGTGACCGTTTCGTTGTATTGTAAAACCAAGTTATTGCTTATAATTCACAATAGTTTATTTTACAAGTGCAAAATATTTTGGTATTTGTTTTTTAGGGTTCCATACCCAAAGGGTGAAAACGGTACACTATTCATATGGCTCCGCCGTTCGTCCATCTGTCTGGCTATCTGTCTGTCCGTCTGTCACCCTGGTGATAATCAGACAGTTGATTTTTTTACAGATGATGTATTTCTGTTGCCGGGGCCCCCGGCCATATAACAAACATGATTTTTTTTGCTCGTTTTTGCCCGATATTGATAACGGCATCAGGCAGATGCTTAAACTATTCACGAAATATTTAGTTATATATTCGCTTTAAAAATAAATAATTAAAATATATTTAATATTTTAAGGGGTCCCAAACAACAGACATTTTTTTTTGTTGTTTTTATAGATAACCAGCTTTCGCCCGCGGCTCCGCCCGCGTCAATGTCGATCCCTCGGGAATAGTACATTTTCCCGGGATAAAAGGTAGCCTATGTCCTTCTCCGTACTCCAGAGAGCTTGTATGCAAAAGTTCATGATGATCGGTTCAGTAGTTACGGCGTGAAAGCGTAACAAACAAACAAACAAACAAACTCACTTTCGCATTAATAATATTAGTAAGGAATAGTACGGAACCCTTCGTGCGCGAGTCCGACTCGCACATGGCCGCTTTTTTCGGTGGCTGTCTACGGAAAGCAATGAACAGCATATTTACTAAAACTTATTGCAATAATGAATAATACCGCCGACGTGTGTATCGAGCTGTTATTACCCGCTTCCTAGATGTTTAGAAAACATGCTCCTCGCGTTCCAATCACATGTTAGAGTAAGCATTATCAAGCGCGCACATTTTTCTCTGTTTGGATTTGGTTGATTATGTATGAACACGAGCCACTCACGTGCTACGAGTATTTCTTTGGGATTGCCTACTATAGTTTCGAACTCGTCGGGTCCTGAACTGAATCAGTTCGGGACCCACCACTGACGAGTCCTAAACTAAACTTGGCAACTAAAGAAGCTCCTGAGTGACCCGTTTCTATGCATAATGTCCTTATCTCATGTTAGGTGTCAATGATATGACTTGATTAGTTATATATTACACGCACAATAATCATCTTTTTTAAAATGCTTATATTAGATTAGTTAGTCAATATATAATCAAAAAACAAAGAACGGTTTCACGAAACCAGGGTCTAAAATACGTTTTTATTCCCAAGGGGATAAAAAAATTTTAAATTGTGAATACAAATATTGTTCCGAAAACTTCACTCAAGATTCTAGCCTCCTTCATTCCGCTCTGGATTCAAAATAATGCCCTCATCAAAAAGTATTATGTTAGCCCCTCGTGTCACAATCTACTATTATTCCTTTTATTAACAACATTCCAAGAGGCATGTGCAAAGGTGCCTACAAGTTTATGTGCCTACTTATTAAGTCTTACTCATTCCTATTACATATTTAATATCCCTTAAATAAAATTTGTATAAGAACCATCGATCACACGTGTGGTCCTATTTAACATTTATTAGTTTTATTAGTTGCTTATTGAGATGTCGTTTTACAACCGCAAACTCGACGCTTGTAAGTGGATACATACATAAATATCAATCAAATCAATGAAACAGTAATTTTATTAGGCTTCCCTACACCACCATTTAACAATACGTGATGCAACTGCTGCTTTTTAGTTCTATAGATATGTGAAGAAATAGATTATACAAGATTTCGCTTGCATTTCTGCTCGCATTGAATTTGATCCTTCGGGATCGGTACTTTTCGCGATAAGAGGTATCCTATCCCTCTCCGTAACCCTGACCATTGTATGAAAATTTTAAGCCAATTGGTTCAGTGATTAAAGTTTGAAAAGTAACAGAGGGACAGACGGACAGAGCTACTTTTGCATTTATAATTATTATTACTCTAATGCAGTCTAGTATAATAATATCATAACCGCATAAAAATATATAACTTATGTCATAAACTTGTGTGGTATTAACAGGATTAGTGGTAAACGGATCATCTACAATAACTTTCATTTAGAAATAATTGCTGCTTAATACAATTTCGCAACATTTCCAACGAATTAAATACGAACTTGAATTTGAATCATAAACACCACTTAGATTCAGTAATTTAAAAACCGATAAGTCTGATTGGATATACGTTTCGTTCCTCAATCTTATAATAAACATGAACAAGAATATAATAAGGTTGGAATTTGCACATTATGTATTGATACAATTATTTTACTCAACATAGCTCAGACAGTTTCTAGACACGCAAAGTTCTTGTTGTCTATTACACAGTTGGTCTATTGTGATGCAACATTAGTTGTCATTCAGTTCATTGGATAGGTCGCGAGATGTAGCAACTACTTACGCTTTCTGTCATAAATATATTAAGATTGTTGTCTGTATGTTTCAATGGAGATGAATGAGTGTAGTACAGTTGTTTCGCTTTTAGCATTGTTTGTTATCGTAAGAGGTTTTAAAAGGTTATGAATTGATGTTTTGATTCAATCTTGACGTTTGTTTTCGCTTCCGATGTTTTATTGTCATGCTATATGACAATCAGCTTTGTTATGAGGTTATTACAAATGTTATTATGCTGAAGTACTTGTTCATAAGCTTGTAAGTGTGGTTTGATCTTATTCATTTTAAATTACTCTAAGTTTCTCGAAATGCGTCTTAGTCCGCTGAAATCTTTTTTTATTTAAGATTGTCACACATTTCTCGTTCTAAGTTATTTCCTCAACGCCTTCACAAATCTCGATCTCATTAATTCAAATCGATAATTATTTAGTTAAGTAGTTAAAACAATCCTCGACTCTTTTGTGAGAAAATATCTGTATAGATTTCACTGCCTGAAGATGCCTCGTGTAGAGGCGAATTACGTGTCGCGAGCACGACGGCCGATATTGCTGCAGCCTCAACGGATGCAGCAGAATCGACCAGGGTTGCATGCATCAACTATTGGTGGCGGACATGAAGGGACTAACAGTAGTGGCTGGGCGTTAGCCAGCAATAGTTTGCATGAACTAACTGATGGCGGAAAGTAAAGGCAAAGTAAACTATCTCAAAATGAATGTAGCTTTGACTTCTATAGAGTAACACCTGCATCAACACTAGAAAATATCTGTATACTTAAGATGTACATACTTAGTTGAGTTTGAGTAATTTCAGCAAACAGCATAAAACAGTTGTTAGAAATAACAAGTAAAATAACTAAATATAATAGAAACAAGTGGAGATTATTGATAATCTTCCAGATTAAAAGACCGACTTCAACCAAACTATAGAACTGATTTGGATAAAATTAAAATGGGACCATTTCGAAAGTATGCTCCTCTGAATAAAAATATAATTTTTCAAATCGGGCGAAATTAGGGAGTTATGGCATAACAAACATACAAAAAGCAGTTGAATCTTCTTGGGATTCTTTTTGGCAGTCAGTAGAAAATCTCGTCTTGGAACTGAAGAATAAGTTAGGTAGGACAGGTAAAAGGAGGCCATTTAATTCATCCGTTAACAATGTATACAACAAAACAAATTTTGTTAGAAAATTACATACGCAAATGTAACTTTATATAGGAGTCTTCCTTCTAAAATGGTAAAGATGCGTTTCGGTGTATAAAATTATATTTACAGCTGTGACAAAATCTTCATCTTTCACCTGATTTGTATTACAAAATCTATTTGTGTCATTTGTCATTTCACCATCTTCCAACAGTTTAACTGCTAAGCATGATGGAATAAATTTTATGATCTCCCATCTTCACATCTCTTGCTGGATTAATCAGTACAAATCGAATTAAATTGCATTTTGTAAGTAATATCCAAACAGAATATAATATGATCATAAAATCAAAACATAATAATATTATTCTGTTTTGATTTTATGATCATATTCCAAATTGCGCACTGTTCTTCCGCCATCTCTGATAATTTCCAAGTCGTTTCCTAGTCAATAATTACAATTCAAAATTTATACCTATGAAACTCGGTTGTTGAGTAAATAAATAAATATATATATATACGGACAAATCACACAGATTGAGCTTGCCCCAAGGTAAGTTCGAGACTTGTGTTATGGGATACTAACTCAACGATACTATATTTTATAACAAATACATATACATATAGATAAACATCCAAGACCCAGGCCAATCTGAAAAAGATCATTTTCCATCTTGACCTGGCCGGGGATCGAACCCGGGCACTCCGTGTCGCAGACTGGCGTGTTAACCACTGCGCCACGGAGCTGTCGAAATAAATTTAAATAAATCACAAATTTAAATAAATTAGTTAAATAAATCAGACTTTATATAAATTTCCACGCATTTTTTATCAATTATATAATCAGCAATGCAGTAATAAGCCTTTTTTTTAAACTTTTAAAGAAGTGATCATCTTAAATTTGTACGCATTATTTGTCTAAAGTAAGTGAGTAGGCGGTCTGATCAGATAATATACGTTGGTACTGCAATGAACGGACTTTACACACTAAGCTCACTAGATCAATGCATAGATTGTTCATAGAAAACGGGTAATGGATTGACTCGTTCACAAATTTAACACTTTCCACGTTTACACGGGTTTGTCTACAGTTGTTATTTATGTTTATGTTAATATGATTTATGATTGCGAGCGGCGAAATGTTCCGCGGCGTAGCACGGTTTAATAAAATGTATTTTGCAATGAGCTTTGGAAATGAAAAAAAGTAGAGCTGTCTTGATATCTGATTTGCTTAGTAGTTTTGATTCAGATTTTTTTAATTTACATTCACATAAAATGTTTTCTTTGTTTATCTAACAAGCAATATATTTTAGTCAAAAAAAGAAATAATGAGGTCTAATAACGTTTAAGGACCATCAGGAAAAACTAAGTTTAAAAATTACTGTAACGTGATATTGTCAAGTAAGAAATTTGGAGAGATGTTATTATACTAGCGTGAAAGAATCAAAATAGTGATGGGTTGCTAGCCGCATCTCCTTCTAATATGATACCTTAGATTTTCGCCAATTTCCTCGATCGGCTTTTACGATCTGTTTGACAAGAGAACAGTCTGCATTTATTCTTTTCTCTCAGAGCAGCATGGAAGAGCGGTAATTTTAAACTTTATGTTTAAATGTAATAACCAGTACTTTAAACATCAAGTTCAATAATAGTCATAGTCACTATATTGTTTTAGAAATTGTTTAAAGCTGCGACTTATACCCCAATAACAATATTTGGGGAACATTTCCTCGGCGTAATGGCCGCTGTGGGCAAAAAATGTCACTCGTAAATTTTCTAGTAAGTGCTGTTATGCCGAGCACTGGCCACTTCAAAGTGGTAAAAAAATAAAAAAATACGTACAAGAGTTTGCTTTTTACTGACACGCTCCTGCCGGCCTACTCGCTAACTTTTGATAACTACGGCGTTAAAGGTTTTGATCGTCACTTTAAATTCATTGCGGCTCTCGTAACATTGTCAATTTTTATCTAAGACATATAAACCGCAATGTATATTGAAGTGACGATAAAAACGTAACGTAAGTTAGCGAGTAGGCTAACTGGTTTCGATTCCACAAAAGTTTTAAATCATATTCGATATTTTAAAATAGATAATTAACTTTTTTTTGAGTTTTAAAATTCTAAATAAAACTCCTTTTTACTTTTTTTTAAAGAACTACTTTATTTTTTTACTAAATCACGAATAGAAAATGTTGTAAGACTCTACTGCGACTGCGACCAGTATTATTTATGTAAGAAAACTCCATGTCTCTTATTGATTTTTTCTATGACATTTCCAGAATGGTTAATTCATCCGTCTTCTTTAAACAAAGAAATTAAAAATTAACATTCGTTTAATTATTCGTGCAAATTTAATCATTATGTGAGAAAACATTTCATATCTTTTCTCCCATCGCTTTGCAATATCTCATACATACACACATGCGTCATACGCATTGTAGTTACGGTCTGCTTGCGATTCCCGTGTGAGTGTAGGTTCAGTTCCTGGGCAAATTATGTTCTTACTGTAATTTGATACGGTAAGAAAATTGGTTGTCATTTTATTGTTTCTTTAATAGCGATAGTACGATAGAATCACTCTCTCGTAAAAAATAGATGATGTATTCAATTACTTTTGAAGATAAGTTGTCTGGCCTAGGATGGTCCTCTCTGTCTCGTATACAAGTAAGTTTTTAACGTATATAAGTATATAATACAGCGTAATTTTGAACGTCTGAGCTAAACTGATATCCTGGAATCAGAATCCCTAATGGAATACAAAGTTGCAAGGAAAAAAGGTCCAATGGACCGCTGGGAGTTAACCCAGTCGTCCAGTGACCGCGGTCGGTATAACCAGGCTAAAACTTCTGGAGAAAAGCGGTATGTTTGCGTTAATTCCCGAATGATGCATTTTTTTACTACATTTTGGATTAGGCTTTTAGAAAATATGTAACGCGAAAGTAATTATAAAATACTCATAACAAATCTTAATATTCACTCATATGCTACTTGCATAATAAGTTAGATCACACACACACTTTCATGTTTCATTAGGATCAGGCAGAATTAATAAGTCCAATAAAACCATCGATTCTTTATGTATAAAGAAGAAGAATAAAACATACATTCTATGTCAATTAACTAGATGGAATTTCATTATTAAAGATTTTAATATAAAACATCATCATCATACTATCAAGTCTTTCTCCCTACGCTTTACTCTTTTGATTAAGCATGATTAAGTTATAAATACAGTCAAAAACTAATAGAAGCAAACCAAAGGCAGTAATTTCAAAGGTCAAATGGTATCATAATATTCAATAAGCCTAATCAACGCCGTTTATCGATTACTATTTGACACTGAATAATAACCACTACTTAATTTAAACATTTGTCAATGCTATATAATTTTATGACCACAAGTTCTTTTTTCAATGAATATACAATACAATATTATATATAATATTATTGGGATATTTTCTCTTCTCCTCTACAAGATTTTTGGCAATTAAAAAAAAAGTTATCACGACTGCTCGGCCAATAGATAAAATCCGTTTGGACATTTAAAAGTTATTGTGGAATTAAGACTCACTTACTTACATATCTTCATACATACTTACATGACTCGAAAAACAATATACTTATTTTTGGCTTCATTCATCATCATCGCTTGGCAGGCGGGTTAGCAAGCGTAGTTTCTCAAGCTTCTTGTGCTTTCGACACAAATATTGGCATTCTTGTATTAAATAAATAATGTTGATTGAATTTGTTGTTAATGTTGAAAACTATTTTATATATACCTAATATTGATCATTTTGGGTATTTCGTACTTAACTGGTTGAGTAAAAAAAAATTCTAGGTTCTTTGATGTGTATAACTAGCTAATATTAAACTTGTATTATTCTATATCGTAATTAACAATTATTTAGTCTCGTAGCAATTTTGGATTTCTCATCACGCGCGAATGAAAAAGATCTACCTGCCTTCATAGGGTTATTTATAGACACCTATTATTAGAATTATTTTTATTAAAAAGGAAAGTCTTCATATCTTATCCTAGTAAAGTGTAGTGACAAATTATATAGGTTGTATCGTGGGATACTAACTCAACAATACCTTTAATATCTTATAACAGTACAAATCCAAGACCCAATCAGAAAAAATATCGTTTCCAAAGGCCATTGCGGTACCACTGAGACACAGAGCTCTTTATGGAAGAGTAAATAGGTAAAGAGCCATACAGCTCACCATATGCATAGTGCTTATCGTAGGCTATGGCTATATAGCACTGTATACACTAAGTATACGTTAACGACAGATATCACTGCCTCGAAAGAAGTATCATCTATCATAAATAGAGGATAAATATATTTGTCCTTTTAACTTTACAAAGAAATGACGCCATATATGAATCATTTATATTGCAAATCTTCGACTTATTCTCAAACTAGTAACTGTTAGAATGACATCACTGAGGTTAAGACCCCGGTCGTCACAAGGTGTGGTCGCAACGTGACTTGACATCAGGGTTTCCTTGTTTTGAGGATATTGCAGAAGTATGCGAATTAGAATTTGAGATTGTAAGATGCCCTTGGTTTTGGACGCGCAACAATGTTGACAAGAAGGCCAAAATGGGAGTGGCTAGAATAGGCTACCATCGTATTGTAGAACATCATAAATTACTAACTTAAGACCAAGATAGGATTGCCACATACTTGAAACTAGCATTCTAATTTCAAATTCGAACTTCAAATTGAAGTGTTTAATATTTTTGTTTAAATTAACTTACATACTTCATATCATCATAGGAACAGTGGAAACTCCAATCATAAGTATATTATATACTTAAATTAATACTCCAGCCATATTGTGACCATTGTAAGTGATTGAATATTTTTTTTTAAAGGAGAGATTGTATTTACCGTAGTGGCAAAATACCTTAGTGATTCAACAACGAACAAGAAAATGTTGTACTTACCCATAAACAAACATAATTTTGATAGCAAGCATGTCTAAAACGTTAGGTATGCTTTGATCTGAAGGGTTAAAAACTAGTTAAAAAAAAATATTGATTATTTTAAAATCACGATAGGAATATAAAATATAACTAATAAAAAAAGAATAAGCAGAGTTGGTATTGGATTTTACTAGTACTTGATCCCAGATTGTAATCCTGTCACAAGTAAAAGTATCAAATCCTTCTTGTGACGGAAATGATGACGATGACATAAATGGCCATCCAATGTACAGATAGTACAAAGGATGTTAGTCCGTGGGCAATAATTGAGAGCAGAATAATGTTTGCTTAAATTCCAGCAGCACATTCCATAGCAGCAAGTAACATAATATGAAACTTTTTGTTATATTTGAGTTGATTGAATGAAAGGTAAATTGAGGTTTACGATTTAAGACGTATTAAAAAAAATACTAGATCTCGTTCAAACCAATTTTCGGTGGAAGTTTGCATGGTTATGTACGTCATATATTCATTTTAGTTTTTAGTTATATCATTCTCTTATTTTAGAAGTTACAGGGGGGGGGGCACATTTTACCACTTTGGAAGTGACGAATCCATAAGGGTTCCGTTTTTTGCCATTTGGCTACGGAGCCCTAAAAATGAAAACCGTCGTGTATTGCCAGGGAAGTTCCACCTTTTTAAAACAGACCTTTGAACCAAATAGTTGTGGAGGACCAAACATTCCATCCTCTTAATAAATCTTTCCTCATCCTAACAAATATATTTATTAAACTTAATAGGTATACGAGTATAACCTATCAAAGACGCAACGCTCTGAAATGATCTCAGAGATAGCGATTCTCCAATAAAGCTTTAGTACTGCGATGTTTTAGTAGCATTCAGCACGACTTTACAATTAACTTGGGATCGTAAATGGAAGTTTTGAAAGACTTCGCGTCGTGTTACGTAAGTGTAAGTAGCTGCGTTACCACCGAAGCTGTGCTATGTATCGGAGCGGTGCGTTTAAAGCTGCGTCCAGCATGTTATTTTGTCCGTATCGTGCCTCCGATTCATATCGCCATCGTGATCCAAGAATGCTACTTTGGACGATGTTTGGACGCATGTTCGGTACGGTACGGCGGCGTCTCGATACGGATACGATCCGATCCAACTCGAGTACATTTTTTCGTTCTGATTCAAAGGCGATATAGTAGGACGACACTTAGCACAGAAATGAATACGTGGTGATTGCAGACACGTTGCGAAGCGAGCGGTGCGGTTAAAGCTGCGTCCAGACATGTTCTTTTGTCCGTATCGTGCCTCCGATTCGCATCAGCGTCGCGATCTAAGAACTCTGGACGCATAATAAAATAGCCAGTATCTTCGCAACGTGTCTGCAATCACCACGTATTCATTTCTGTGCAAAGTGTCGTCCTGCTTTATCGCCTTTGAATCAGAATGAAAAATGTACTCCTGTTGGATCGGACCGTACTTGTATCCGTATCGAGACGCCGTACCACCGTACCGTACCGAACATGCGACCAAACATCGTCCTAACTAGCTTTCTTGGATCGCGACGGCGATAGGGATATGAGATACGGAACGGACAAAAAAACATGACTGGACACAGCTTAAGGCTTGATTTACATAGAGGCGGCGCGTCCTACAGCGCGTGCAGCGGCGCGGGATATTAAAGTCTGAAACGTATGGCAAAGTAGGGGGCTTTTTAAGGAGATGTATTTTTTTCAAACGAATGTTTGAGATACGTTTGGTTATGTGACACACGTGGCGGGCACGTAACTTGGGATGCGGCAATGCACGTTGCGTCGGTGATAGGAAAAGTGTGGTGAGGAGTTTTGACATACATAACAAATGATAATAAATCAAATTTACTTGATTAAACTCATTAAATAACAAAAACTGACACCACGCAAAGTAGATCAAAGCAGGCGGGTTATACAGTAAATTTTTCGTCGATAAAAGCATTTAACGACATATTTTTTGTGAACATCGGTGATATCTTAACGAATTATGAAAAAAAATGACTTCTTGTGTAGTAAAGTGGTGCAGGAAACGCAAGGAAAGACGGAAAAGTGACAATGGAGTAACTTATCATTGGTGAGTAAAATATTTTTTGCGCCTGCTAGACTGCCTACCGCCGCTATGTTGACACTATAGCGTTCATTATGATTGTTCATGTTGACACCGCCCCGGGACCTTGACGAGGCCAATCGCAAACTAAGTTTTTCGTCGTGATTCGTAAATGGGACTGATATTGTATCGTTAGTTGTATGAAAGTTACGCTTCCATATTTTTTTCTTATTCAATGTTTAAACTCAGATCGACCCTAGAACAGTAATGATAGAACTGTCTTTTTTTCCGCTGCGTAATATATGAGCGGAATTTGACGTGTGCTCCGCAGCGAAAACCGAAACACCACACGCGCCGCACAACGGGCCGCGTCTTCGTAAAGGAAAGTATGGAGCTTCATATGTTTGAGATAGAGCGCTCTACTCCGCATGCAACGCCTAAGGGCACGCGCATGTAAATTGAAAATGAATGAAACTATGAAATGGTGGGTAGCGATGTTATAATTTAATAAAAAAATGTTTATTTTAAATTTTATTTAGCCTTTAAGGCTCAATAAAGTTTAAAGCTCCATAAAACTACAATAGGTAGACTTAACGCTAAAAGCATTCTCTCCCAGTTGTATGTGTATCGAGCTCTTTTCCAAGAAACATTGTTTGACTTACAACAACACATTTCCCGCTAGGCCGTTTTCACAAGAGCTTTGTTAGGCGATGTTAGGTAAATTAGGCAATACTATGCGTAATTTTTTCCTCGTACGCCGCTCTTTATCGTACATCTTTAGTGGAGACGCAGTCTCAAGAGAAGACAAAGGGCCATCGAGATTGCGAAAAATGTTGACACAATTCTATAGCAATTACCTACTCTACATCTATTTTTATAATGGCACATCTATATTGTACGCCACGAAAGGATTTTTGTAAAAATAGACTGCTTTTATTCTAGTATTTCCAAAAGGGTGATGGCTCAAAAATAAGGTACAACACACATCTTTTATGTATATCGTTCTTCATGATTGGCTGCGAAAGACGAAAGGGCGAAGTGCTGAGGTGCGAATCAACTTAGGTGCTAAGAGTTAAGCCGCGAATGAACTGAGATGCAAAAAAGCTGAGATGCGAAGTCAGCTCTTCGCATCTCAGCTTTTAGCTAGCTTAGCGAAGATTTAAGAAGCAAATGAACCAAGGCGCGAAGAGCTAGTCGCGAAGGAACCCTCAACACTTCGCATCTTCTTCTTTCACACTTTAATTACACGCTCCCCCATTCCAGCTGTTTAAAAGGATTTTGGTCTTTGTAGTTTTTTCTATTTAGGCATACGACCCACATGATCGAAAGTGGTTAGAAAATCTCTTTATTACCTTGTAATTTGTACCAGAGAATATAAAAATAAAAAATACAAAAGAAAAATGTGGTAAAGTAAATAACACCCGCTTTTAATTGCGTTTTTATTTCCCACGGGCTGAGATGTCAAGTATTATTAATAGACATAAAACAATTTATAGGTAATAGTAATAAAAAGAAAAATCGTGTTACTACAATATTTACATTGACAATGTTAATTACAAACGTGGGATGCAACATTGCACAGCTTCAGGTCACTCTCACTGTGGGAAATTAAATTGAAAAGTTGTAGGTACCATTAGTAAGGTTACCAGGCGATTCGTTTTGAAATCGTCCCATTTTCTATTCCGAGCCTATGCTGTCCCACTGCAAGGCAAAGGCCTCCCTTTCATCGTCCCATTTTGGTGAATCAATAGTCCTTTTACAATAAAAGTTGGCTGTGCCGAAATACAAGCTGGTTGTAAACCGGATAGCCTATGGCGTGATTCCTGAGGTATTTACCCATTTATTCGACCTGATTTAACGACCTACATGGACAAAGAATAGGCATAGCTAGCTCATTCTGTTTTTTTTCTTTTCTACTCGACCAACATGTAAAAATAAATAAATATGCAGAGACAAATCAAACACATTGAGCTAGCCCCATTGTAAATTGTAAACTTTTGTAGTAGAATACTAGTTGAACGATACTATATTTTAAAATAGATAGAATAATTTAAAAAAATATTCACGACCCAGGCAAATTTATAAAAATATCGTTTTCGATTGAAAAGAACTTGCGGTAACAAAAATAAAAGATAAAATTTGTAAATAATATGTATTTGTAATTAAACCCTGGGACAACACCTAGTAAGCTATGATATATTATTCGTTTGACTTTTTTGCTGACATTACTTTCAAAAAATCAATTGGACGAGTCGCACAAAGTATTCTAAAAACATTTTTTGTATATGTTTCATCTCATTGTGATTGGGACGAAAACTTCATGGGGAGAAACGCTTAACTACTCACACTGAGCTTCAAAGGTCGAAAGCCACAGAAGGCTTGAAGAAAAAATATGGTCACGTCAGCCATTAATATTTATGAAAATAGGAGACATCCAAGAAACTCTGTAATTACAATCCATTCAGGCGATAATGTGTCCGCTAGTGCGCGCCCTCGCCTTCGCTCACTTTCACGAAAACTTATTTAATTCGCACCAAGAAAACTTCTCATCTACATAATGCTACCAAGTAATTTAGCCTTTATAGTGCAGCTTGTTTTCTCCGTCGCAGATGTTAATGGGTTGTCTATCAGGCTTGGTCTTTTGAACGCTAAATTGTGATACCCTAAGAAAATGAAATTTCTCACAGTTTGTTAAAGTTGGTCGACATTATTTTTTTTTTTTATTTTATTTAACTTTATACTCAATACAGTGTAAAGGCGGACTTAAAGCCAATGGCTTTTTCTACCAGTCAACCTACATTACCATTTTTGGAAAGCTCTTGGCTCGCGTTGGTAGAGGCAGTGGTTCTAACCTAAAGAAAACCAGATTCCTTCACCAGAAGCAAGTAGTGGTCGATAAAAAGTATCGAAGATAGATTTGGAAACCTAATTAAAAAAATTTTAATATATGTTATGTTTTTTGTTTTAAGTTAGGTTATTAATTTTAAATTCAAAAACATTTACTTTAAAGTTTTTTTATTTATAATCAAATCAAATAAAATTATAATAATCATTTTAAGAAATAAATATATACATAGGATCGTGACGTGGATGTGGCCAAGTTCTGGGCAAGACCGCAGACCCACAAAGAATAGCCAATTTCCCTCAAGAAGAAATTATCGATAAGAAATAAGGATCTTATTAAAAAAATTGATAAATAATAAAAATGCAAAAGGCGGTCTTGAAAAAAATGTGGCCTTTTATAAATCGTATTATCATTTGAAATTACTACTATGTTGAATACCTACCTAACCAGAGTTGGAGCAAGTCTGCTGATGTCGCTTCTAACCGGCTATAGTGGAAATATTTGGGGGACATAATAGCGACCTATGTCCAGTTATTGCAGCTGTGATGGTCTATCATTGAAACGTTTTGCTGATATGAATTTTTTGCAAATAAGATGTTCACTCGTCACACGTGAAGGCTCTCCGCATCCCCTTCACGGTTGAGAAATATTTACATACACACCTCACATCTCGTACCTGTTGGGCACATGTTTTCGCACCTGACAGTTTCAATTAGCCTTTTACAAATTTCGTACTTGTCCTTTATCAATCGAAATGAGGATCACACATGTACGATTTTGGGGCATGACCACCGTCTCCCAAATCATACACGTGAATTAAAAAAAAATTACTCATTATCGCATCACATTTTATTTTATGATTTCAATTTACGTTGCTTTTTTGAACAATTTATAAAAATAGAATACTTCTATTTGTGTTTTGTGTACAGTAAAGTTATGCGTATTGCGCAAAAAAGTTTCAATTTACTCAACATAATTTATTCTCAGTGACTCTTTCCAAAATTTCAGGCAGTGACCGCCTGTTTGAGCTACTTAGCACTTAGAACTGAAATTGGATTTCGTTGGATTTTAATAAGCAATAGTGGTCATTCAAAAATAATAATAATATTAGTAGTAAATACTAGCACACTGTTATCCATCGTATTAGATATGGCCGATCCAGTAGTTCAGTGCCAACATTTTTATCGCCGCTGTTATTTGTAAAACAATTGCGCCTATGTATTCTATTTACTGCACATCAGGAACATTATAATAGGACTTTAGAGCAAAATCAGAGGGGTAACGGGTGCGGAACCTACGTCACTTCCCACCGTTCCGGCGAGTGCACTCATTTCGCAAGGTGCATGTAAAGTGCATAGTTGTGCAACGCAAAATGCCAGCTGAGCTTTTTAAGCCCCGGTCAAGGACCGACAAGTTCGTGTCAGTCGATTGGGATTGGGACCGGCTGTAGGTGGTTTGATTTATATTCTAACGGCACGCCTTGGCTTCCCACGGGTAAGTATATAATTCTATATGATAATATAAATAAACAAATCGAACAAGATCATAAAATCATAATCATAACATGATTATGTCATCTTTAATACGTTTCCACGACGTTTTATACAATCTAGAGTTGCACTGTGTGTGTATCAAGCTGTGTATACATAGGAGGCGCTACGTGCTACATTTAATTGCATGTTAATAGGCTTGTTTCCTGGGTCAAAATAATAACATTATAATTAGTCCGTCAGTTAGATAATCAAAAAATATTGGACACGTCTTTTTTCTTTTGTCAATTAAACAATAAATGGAAAAGATAAAGTGCGTCAAAGTTCATGAGTGGGGGCTTGTGACGTCAAAGTTTGCTTAAAATTGTATCAAACTATGACGTCACACGGAATTTGTAAGGGCTATATCTTTATCATTTTTTATTCACTCGACAAAAGAAAATATACTTATTCAATATTTTTTGAATGACTAACTGACGAACTAATTATGTTTTTTTAGGAAACTAGCCTATTGATATTCAAACTGAAACTAACAATGAACATCATCTTCGATTATTACATATTTTCAGATGACATTTTTTATTTATCCTTACTATCCTTATCCTTACTTAATATTATAAATGCGAAAGTGAGTTTGTTTGTTTGTTTATTTGTTACGCTTTCACGCCGTAACTACTGAACCGATAATCATGAAATTTTTCATACAAGTTCTCCGGAGTACCGAGAAGGACATAGGCTACTTTTTATCCCGGGAAAAAGTACTATTCCCGAGGGATCGACATTAACACGGGCGGAGCCGCGGGAAAAAGCTAGTTAAAAAGAAATGTGCAGTATCTATTTTTACGCTTTATCCGAATTTGTATAGTTAACTAGCATTGGACTTACTGCCATCTAACGATGACTTTTAGAACTTAGTTTCCCAGAGCACTTGCTGCTGGACCCGGGTGACTTGCACCCAGGATAGGCCCTTCTGGCAACGTAGCTTTCGGCCCATAAGGCAAAAGATGAGAGTTGCTGCTCTCCAAAGGCTTCTGCCATTGTTTCTCAGATTGGCCCTTCAGGCTTTGCATGTACGTATACGCGGTATATCATCAGGCACTATGAGAGTTTGCTGTATCTCCAAGCCTTGCGCACACAGGCAACGCCCAAAGCCGAGGTCCGTCCATCCTGGGGGTCCTTTGGTTGTCTATATAGGCGAGGGCACTCTGCCCTCAAACGCTCGGTGAAGTTGCGAAAGCTCACTTGGAGCTAGCTATATAGTCCACGGTGCAGGCGATTGTTTTATGAAAAACATACATACTTATATAGTGTCACGTCTCTTTCAAGTAGACAGAGCCTAGGTCTATAAGACCTTATGGTCACATTTAGCATGTTGGTGGGCGTGTAGATAGAAAACGAAATCAAATAGTGATAGGATACATGATTCCGCAGTTTTTATCTCAATCCGTCGATCGGCTTTTACGATCTGCGCGAGAAAAAAAGCAGCTGGCACATTCTACGTTTTTTTCTTTTTTCCCAGCAGACCAGTATGGATGCTGGTCTGCTGGGAGAAAAGAACAGATTACAGATTATAATATATAGATTACAATATAGATAATATATGAAAACATGATATTTTTAAGTGGAAACCATAAGTCATGTGACGGAAAGGGAAGGTTTTCTTTAATCCAGTCCTGAAATACTTGTTAATAAAACTGAACTGGTTTATAAGCTAGCTCATTATAACTTAAATTCATTCTATGAAATATGTAACCAACTGCACATTTAATAGCTAAACATTTAATTCGAAATGACAGACGTTTTGTAAACACCTATTATAACAGTAAAGACATCAAATAAAATCCCTTGACACACTACAAGTGTCATTAACTCTGATTATTACAGGAAAATAATATCCAACCCCCAATAAATACAGTTACGTACCTCATTTACGCCATTTTAACATGGTTATGTAGTGAAATGGGATGTAAATGGACATTTTCATGATGAGATTTACTGCTAATGAAAACATGGTCTGCGCTGGTATTAATAGGCCGCTTTTGCTACGCCGTCCTTGTCACAAATAAGAAAGCTGCAGATACGAAAATACACTATTGACTCCAATTAACCAGAAAACTAAATTTAATCTACGTCCCGTCACCGGGGTCGATCCACCGGGGCGGATCGGAATCCCTTCTTCTTACTTAATATTTTAAATGCGAAAGTGAGTTTGTTTCTATGTTATCGCTTATCGCGTATCGTGTTATGCTTTCATGCCGTAACTACTGAACTACACATGATTTTTTTTCATACAAGTTCTCTGGAGTACTGAGAAGGACATAGGCTAGGCCTTCCATCCCGGAAAAAAGTACTGTTCCCAAGGGAACGACGTTGACGCGAGCGAAGCTGCGTGCGAATTCTGGTTTCTAATAAAGACAAAAAGCGTAAATGCTTTATGCTGCTGTAAATGTACCACAGCTCAAGATGCCGCTTTCGGCATCAAGTAGATCCAAGATGGTAAAATTCTATCGTACATCCATCTGTCCCTATAGGCATATATATAGCATTTGTCAATCGATTCTCGTGAAATTTCGTTAGCAGGTTCGAAAATCACGAAGAATTTCTTATTTCGATTCAATGTTTGGATTTTGTCAATCTCTCGGAAACGATACTTTTTTCCTTCCCTAGGCCTCAAACCACAATACTAAATTTCAATTAACCGGTCAACTACCGAACGCCCCAATCGGGAAATATAACAATAGATAATCAATTGTGTCTGCAACTGATGAGTTAAATCGGCTGGGTCGTTAAATCGTGAAGAGGAAACAGACAGAAAGACAAGAGTTACTTTCACATTTATAATATTTGTATGGATGCATCAATAGCTGTGATAAGACTCGCGAGGTGTACAGCTTTCAGCATCCGTAGGATGGTGCCCGCGACATATCAGCATTTACATCGCGCGATATATTATCTATATCTCGCTCTTTAATATTACTTTATTGTTAGTTGATAGATGTTGTTGTGCATGCTTGCCACGCTAGCTGGGCCACTAGTATAACGTGTCGTATCTGTCGATATTTAATTTGTGTCCTTGCTTTGTAAGGTCTGTGGTAGGCTTGGCTTGTTATAGCCGATACCACATAATGTACTGATATCGATTCGGTATAGGAATTTAGATTATCTTCGAGATTACGTGTAGACTAGTCTGGTTAATGACGAATTTTGCAACAATACAAAGGTATTGTTGCAAAGATCGTTCAAAAGATCCACGAAAAACAAAAGTAAAAGATCTTTCGTTTTTCGTGGATCTGTCAATTCAAGACTCTTTGTTCTATTCTCAGAATTAAAAAATAAACTATTTATTTACTATTTATTATAGAATTTTCCGTACACAGACACATTTATACTATCATTTGTTTCAGATTATTACATCCATATTACATGTATATATAACAATAACTTAAAAACATATAGAAAACAAAATCCTTATCCTTACTAATATTATAAATGCGAAAGTGAGTTTGTTTGTTTGTTATGCTTTCACGCCCTAACTACTGAACCGATCATCATGAAATTTTGTATACAAGTTCTCTGGAGTACGGAGAAAGACTTAGGCTACCTTTTATCCCGGGACTGACGATACTGTTCCCGAGGGATCGACATTGACGCGGGCGGAGCCGCGGGCGAAAGCTAGTTACAAATAAAATAGCCCTGGCAGCTCATTACCCCGTGGTAGCGTGCCCAGAAGGCTGGCAACATTGCCAATTGTATAGCAATGCTAATCTTTTGCCTAAAATACAGGCCAGCCCTCTGGTCACGAGATACCTTTTCTTATAAACTTAGTTACCTATTAAGGTTTGGTCTCACCCCCTTATTTTTTCTTCCACAGAGTTTCCTAGCGGCAAACGCAAAATGCTGGTGGGCTGGGGCGCTGGCGGCGGCGACGACAGAGCTCCGGTACGCGGGGTACGTCGCCCCGGGGGTGCTGCTTGTGGCCGGGGCGCCCCGGGCACTGGAGACTGTCCGGGGGGCGTACGCCCGCTCCGTGCTGAAGCCGCCGCCGACGTATCTTATTTGCGGTTTGGGTGAGTACTTTAGCATTATATTGCGTTGCTTGTTGTTTTTATTGATAAGAGATGTTGGCAACATCTCTTATCGATAAAAACAACGGGTCGGACTCCGGGAGTGCCGGTAGAAGTGAAATCTCCGCGCGGTAGAAAGAGAGGGGTATATTACTTCATCTCGTACGCCGCGCCGGCGGTCTCAGGTCACGTGGCTTACGAATTTTTGATCAGATCATGTCCTGACGCGAGTTTAACATTTTTACCCATCCCAAAAAGTGTACAATGCTGGTAAAGACGTTTTTACTTCAAAAATTAAGATCTTCATCATTTAAACACAATAGATGCAATAAAAAAATCTGTCATTAAGTAAGTTTAAAACTGCTGTTAAAAATAAGCTAAGGCATATCCTTACTAATATTATAAATGCGAAAGTGAGTTTGTTTGTTACGCTTTCACGCCGTAACTACTTAACCGATCATCATGAAATTTTGCATACAAGTTCTCTGGAGTGCGGAGAAGGACATAGGCTACCTTATATCCCGGGAAATAGTACTTTTCCCGAGGGATCGACATTGACGCGGGCGGAGCCGCGGGCGAAAGCTAGTTACTATATAAATGATTAATTAACGTACATAATAGATTGGAAATAAATATTATAAAACATTTCTTCATTATTGTTAAACTTACTTACGTATATACGAGTAGAAACTGAATCCTTCAGGAACCTATACGTATATATTACTGTGCTGAGTTTCTTGTGGCGTATTCTTCTCAGTAGTCGTCTTTTCGAATCGCTAGTAGTTCGAAATGCTAGAAATAAAAGAATAATATTAAAGAAAAGATGACGTTCAAAAAGAGATACATTTGCTCGAAATTGGAATATTTGCCATTTCATCATCATCATCAGTTCTTTTTAGTTCAGGCCAGACGGGTTCGAGAGGTCTCATTGATGTTTATAAGCTTTGTTTAGCTTGTATTTCCTAAGTCGCCTCTTACGACCTCCATGGGAAGACTAGGAGTGGTTCTAGGTGGTCCTATTGTACTCTGCCGGAAACCACATGGCTGCCATTTGTCAATATATTATTACAGCATGCCGTACAGTAGTTGTAGTTTTCACCGTAGTTGGCAAAGAGTTAGCCAGTAGGCCTGCAGACTACCTGCAGTCCTACTTCATCCTTATCCTTACTAATAATATAAATGGGAAAGTGAGTTTGTTTGTTTGTTTGTTTGTTTGTTTGTTACGCTTTCACGCCGTAACTACTGAACCGATCATCATGAAATTTTGCATACAAGTTCTCTGGAGTGCGAAGAAGGACATAGGCTACCTTTTATCCCGGGAAAAACTACTATTCCCGAGGGATCGACATTGACGCGGGCGGAGCCGTGGGCAAAAGCTAGTCGTTCATAAGTGAGGATACCTTGTCAATCTATATAAAAGATTGACAGCGTATAATAAACATTGTAAGGCCGATCACCGCGGCATCGTTTAGACAACCTTGTGGATTTAATTAAATTGTCTGCTCGTCAAGTTTTTTAAGATTCAGCGAAAAAACGGGTTAACAGAAATCCATTATCGTCAGGAAGGAGACGAGTCCAATGTGCCAATATATTGTATCGATGTCAAAAATATGTTATTATTGCAAAAGAATACATTCTACTTTAAAATTACTTTAAGTAATGTTTGCTAAAGTTAAGAGTCAATGATTTTTTACTCAAAATTGGATCTCTTTTTGAATGTCATATTTTTATTTCTTATATTTTTTTTATACATGACCACTGGTAAGAAGAATAAGCCGAAAGAAACTCAATCCAGACTTGGTCCCTACGTGTCTGAAAAGCCCTGATTACATTGTTTACATTAGACACCACTGTTATTATACTATTCATTAATTTGTTCACATTAAATAAATTATTTCCACGCTTTTTTGTCAATTAAATAATTATCAATACAGTAAATAAGCCTTTTTTACTAACTAGTTTTTACAGTCGTTGTAAACTTAAGTAAAGGCAGACCTAATATTTGTGCTACTTAATTGCATTTATAACTAGTCGATTTAGTGAGTTTCTGTTGTTAATTGAAAGCGTTAATAACCTGCCTATTATGAACGCTTTCGAATTCTTATTTATATTTCTTATAAAAACAATTATTACAATACTTTGTAATTTTTAATGTACTTCATGAAAGAAAAACAAATTTGGAAAGTTTAAACGTAGTAAATAATCATCATCATCATCATCATCATCATCATCATCAGGTCCTTTTTAGTCTCCACTACAGGAGCACGACCCTCTCTGTACTACTAGGGCCATACTTGGCCAGAGCAGCCAGAGGACTTGGCCTACACTCTCCACGCTGGCCAGACGGGTTGGAGAGGTGTCTTAGATGTTTATAAGCTTTGTTTAGCTTGTATTTCCTAAGTCGCCTTCTACGACATCCACGGGAAGACTTGGAGTGGTCCTATTCTACTCTGTCGGATACCACACGGCTAGCAAAAAAGGCACTAAATAATATAAGAATGTAATGTAATATTTACGACTTTAAAAGCATATTCTTAGAGAAATAAAATCTTCCCGGCTTCGCTGGCTAGGACATGTGGAGAGGAGAAGATTGAGACGCAAACAAGCCTATTTTCGTCAACCTTCCGGGCATCGTCCAGTTGGGCGTCCAAGATATCGCTGGAAGGATAAAGTCGCCAAAGACCTGAAAGAGCTGGAAGTAGCCGACTGGTCAGAGTTGGCACAGAATAGGGAAGAATGTCGGTGGCCAAGATCTACATTGGGGTCGCTGAGCCAGCGAAGTAAATAAAAAGCAAAATATAAAATATAAAAAATACCTAAAATATGTTAGGTTGTTGTGTTCTCGCTTGGTAAAAGTACCCTTGTGCTATTCACAAAATGCATTTTTGAAATTTAAATATGATTTAAAGTTAAATTAAACAACTACCTCTTCGCAATCACAATTATAGAAAAGGTGGTGATCAATGATATGCTGTATTAGCATAATGTCGATATTTGCACTCTTGTACACATTATAAGCGCCTATTCAGTAATACTGATGCGAACTAAGCTTATAATCACCTACGCGGTGTCGACATCCGCCGACCTTGCTGGGACGTTCCGTTATATTATAGCATACCCACACTATCTGTATTCCCACGACTTAGTCCTCATGTATAGCCTATGTGATAATGCATAATTATTATTTTATATTATTTTTTTAAATCGGACCCCTATTATTTGAGTGCAGCCATTTAAAAAAACGCACATTCCATATTTTTCTCGTTACAATTTTTTCTCGATATTCCATTCCAGCTTTTTAGTTAAGTTTCGTGTATATACTCATCTACGAAGTTCACTTTCCTGAGATATTTGCCTGATGATATTCGCCATTATTTTTCTTAAGTTGCTAACCGTAGTCTAGTCGGACATAAATTATGGCAAACTTATTTCAAACGCTGCAAGAGCAAGTCATATAACGATAATTGTTCACTCATTTTGTGGTCGAACAAAGCCTGCACTCTCCTATTCTGTCGACACTTGCGTCGGGACGGCCTTGCAAGGACGTTGCGTTGTGTAACGTAACTTGCGTGCAAACGCTCTGCACTAGTAAGACCATTGTGATGGATTTTACAGGAGATCTTTATTGCTAAATCATATCAATTTGTAAGGTAAAAATGTTACTGATACACTCAACCAATAAGCATCAAGTTTGTATCTCAACAACCATGTCGTGATGGCCTTGTAAGGATGTTGTATGTAACATAGCTTGAATAAACCAAACACTGTATATAACCTATTGGGATGGACTCTACCATGACATTGTTCTCTTTAACGACATCAATTTATTACATAGAATAAAATCCGCACTAGTACTATTTATTACACAAGGCAAGTTGCAAACCACGGAACATTAAAAGTCTCCTACGCTATTGACATTCGCGTCGCAGCGGCCTTGCAAGGACGTCGAGTTACGTAACGCATCTTGCGTGAAATAAAACGCTGTTTCCAAAAATCTTTGCACTTTTACTAGAGATCGTTCTTATTAAGTCAAATCAATTTGGTAATTAAAAATCCATTATTATACACTTACAAACAACGGACCATCAAAATTTGTTTTGCGGTTAACACCGGCGTCGCGACGGCCTTGCAAGGACGTCGTGTCGTTATATAATATAGCTTACTTGCGTGAAACTAAACGCTCTGTACTAAACACAATTATCATGGCTTTTACCAGAGAATCTTCTGTTTAGTCACGTTAATTTGTTAGATTAAAATACGACACTAATAAACTAACAAGCCATGGGGCGTCAAAAGTCTACTACGCTCTGGACATCTGCGTCGCGACGGCCTTGCAAGGACGTTTCGTTATGTAATGCAGCTAGCGTGATACGAAAAGTTCTCAGTTACGACTTACGAGTACTTTGTTCTAGACTAAAGATCTTATCGTTTTAAGTTGAAATGAATGGTTTTATTATTTTTAATGGCTGGAATTTACAGACCTCGATACCAAATTTGATTCTGATTGCGATAGCCACTTTTTTATTTTATTTGATCTTCTTGCTATAAGAACGAAGTTTTTTGTGTCTGGCCATGTATAGTGAATCCCGAGAAAGCATTAAGTAACAGTCAGACAGCCAGTATGCACACCCATTTTCCAGCCATTAAAAGTTTAAAAAAACACATCAATTTGAAGTCTAGCCAAAATTTTGTATGGAAATGCCGATTTTTTATTCGTGACCCGATTTTGGTCCTGTAGGAAAAGTTGTTTATTTTGGCGGTCTGAGTCACCCCTTTGAGCGAGTGTTTTAAGGGTAAATTTACCAATGTATAAGAATCTGCACATATATCAAAAGACAAAAAGAAAAACTATTCATCCATAACTAACATAAATATTGTAATCAGTAGCGCTACCTACCAATTACAATTGCGGTTAGCAATTATAATTATCCGAACTCATTCATAATCGGACCGATGACTGCTCAGAGTATGTTTATGCTAATATCATTAATGTATGAATTAATTACAGGATCCATTGTTTTAAACGTGACAGTACTGACAAAGAGCTGTACAAAACCTGGGATGACATTGAGTCTGTGTATGAATTAATTAAAATTTGACGTAGATTCATCTGCCATGTTCGGTTTCTAATCGTGTTGTGGAATGATAATAATGAATTCTAATTATGTACGTGAGGTATATGAAGTATGAATTAATGTGATTTTTGTCAAGAACAATATATACACGATATAATTGAAGAAGAGTGGTAGAGCTCTTCGCTTCCGCCATCCGTCTCGGTCCTGTGCTGATCTCATCCAGGAGCGACCCGCGATTTTGACTATATCGTCAACCCATCTCATCGGAGGACGTCCGACGCTTCTTTCCCCGGTTCTAGGCCACCACTCGGTTAAGGCCTATGCTCAGCAGTGGGCGAAAGACGGGCTACGATGATGATAGAGCTCTTCGATATAGAAAAGTATTATATTATCATAGTTTGTGGTATTTGCTTGATGAACTGTCGTGTGTATATATTCGGCTGGGAATAGGAAAAGGAAAGAGGAAAGCTGAAAAACTATTTTTAAAGGATCTTAATAGAAAGTTCGCTCTTTAAATACTGTTTTTGAAAGTCAAACGCAGAAGTCAAGCAAAGTAATTCATCTTTAGCTTTACAAACAACAGAAACAGGTGTCGGTGTGTCCATTCGGCGATATTTATGTGCTCACAGGCAAAACAAGTTATCATAAATACGTTTACACTTTCAAGGAAACCGCGTGTCGCAAAACATTCACTTTTCACGTACGTTATTATTAACGTTCGTTTAAAATGCTGGTTTGGACTATTTACGTGAAAACTTGTTAAAGTGACGGAAAATTTGTAATAAGACTTGTAATTTGCAAATAGTGACAAAAAGTCACATGACAATGGGACGACCTACTAGGCCGTGAACATGAGTATTTTTAATAGATTTCATATTCAAGACCTCTGTGGTTTAGTGGTCATCATGCCAATCTCTCACACCGGAGGTACCGGGTTCGATTTCCCGGTTAGGTAAAGATGGAAAATGTTCTTTTGCAGATTGACCTGGGTCTTGGATGTTTACCTATAGATGTCTTTGCACAAATATCGAACTTACTTTGGGGCTCAAACTGTGTGAGTTGTCCATATGTATTTATTTATTAAGAGTAGGTAGCCTCATTAGATTTTCCTACAATGCTTTTGCTACAATTTTCTGAAATGCTTCCTTTAACAAATTAAAATATATGAAAAACAAATATCCTATTTGACCTATCAGCTGATATGATTCTATTGGCATTATATGGATTTTGTCTTATATCATTGTATTTTTAGGGGAAACTTAGCCAAAATTAACTTCAATATATATATCAATTTTATTTTATTTAGACTCAATTCGCACTTAAGCTCACCGTTATTTTAAAATATCATTATGAAACATCTGCAAGATCTTTTTATGAGTGCCTTGTACTTCACAATGCGTTTCAAACTTCCATTTGTCATCATAATTTATCGCCGCCATTGTAAACAAGGGATTTTCGTCGTAACAAACACTTGGACGGACAAAGCGGACAGTATACACGGTGGGACGCGGATTTAGACAAATGGCCTTTCGGAAAAACAGAAAAGCATGCCGTGTGGAGAGATAGCATTCTTCTCGCGATTTCAGGCTTAAATTTAGAAAATTGGAAATACTCAATTTGCATTTTTTAATTAGAAACAACAACACCAATTCTTAAAATTATAACAATATTAACTTAATGTACACAGTTATTACATTACCGGCCAAAAAGTTGTCCACATTAAACATTATTTGAAACGCCTTATGTTAATAATCAGTCTTCTTAATCTAAAATTCTTTGTCGCACAAGCATTTTATTTTTCTACGTGGTTTTAATTGATTTAACCGAATTTTACATATAATTCACACATTGAGGTGTTTTTTAAATGAAAAAGAATGTAGTAAAATGTGCAAAATGATGTTTTGACAAAATCCCGACTTATTTCAGCTAACTAAAACATTTCACATATATTTAGTTATATATATGATGACAATATGGCGTATTTAAAAATAATTTCCTCACATTGAAATATCCAAAGTATGCAGCTTTCATTTATACACTTTTTCGGGAGGTATTTATTTTAAAAAGAAATATCGACACGGATCTCTCAGTACCAGAAAATGTACTTAATTACCGCATGTCACACATTCACTTGTGCCCATTACAATAAACAAATATAATACTATAACAAAACCGATATATTTCACTCGACTGGTCCGATTGTGTCTACTTTTACTTTCGGAAGGGCTTTCGAGTTCGACTCGCCCGTGTCGAAAACTTGACATAAATGTATTTTTATGCAGGGCCACCGAATAAGTACTAGTACTTACGTATACAGAAGTACCACTCTGCAAAGGAATTCAAAGAAATATCAACTCAATGTAGTAGATACTACTACTACTACTGCTTCTGCTGCTGTTGTTGCTGCTAAAGAACGTGACATTTTTCGTGCGTGCAGCTGTTCATCGACTTATAAGACGTACGTCAAAATCTTTCGCAACGTATAAGTATTTTTTTTCTGAAGGACTATGTAGCTAGCTCCAAGTGAGCTTTCGCTACTTCACCGGGCGTTTGAGGCGAGGGCAGAGTGCCCTCAACCTTTATAGACAACATTACCAAAGGGCCCCCAGGAGGGATGGACCTCGGCTTTGGGCGTTGCCTGTGTGCGCAAGGCTTGGAGAGACAGCAAACTCTCATATTGCCTGATGGGCCGCGTATACGTACATGCAAGCCTGAAGAGCCAATCTGAGAATCAATGGCAAAAGCCTTTGGAGAGCAGCAACTCTCCATCAGCAACTATAAGTTATTTGCTTGCTTGTTGTCTATTGCTATTTTTGTCTGTGTTATATACGAATGGGCCTTTTGAGTCGCTAAACTAGGTGTTTTTCAACCTGGACTGGAACTGATTTGTGTCGTTTTTGTTTTATCCACGCTAAATACCCACTTTACCTTATAAAGAGCGAGCTTGTATGTAAATGGACAAAAAGTTGGATATGTCGCCGCAAAGATGGCTTATCCGCATAGTTGTCATTGATAAGGCTTCGCTGGAAACGTGCAATGGATGGGTGCAGAAGTATTTTTAATTCTGTGTTTTTTATACGGCCTCTTGAAGACGATATATAATGTGAACTTTGCCTTATTTGATTTTGAGAAAAAATGGTGTTCGGTTTATAGACGATAGTTTTGCGTGATTTAGCATCACAAGTCGAACACTTAGGCCGATCGTGCGTCTCTATCGCTTATTCCGCGCTCTCGCTTGCACGCGGAACGTGACACTTTTTCGTGCGTGCAGCCGGCGTTTATCGATTTTTTTTTTGGCACAATTTATAAGACGTTATCACGTCAAAAAAATATTATATATAAAATATGTTAACAAGTAGAGTATACCTGTAAGAAATGAAGAAGGTATGGACTCAATTATGTACAAAGAAAACCAAAAATTATGTATATTTTACACATAATTTCTGTTTTATGTACATTATGTCAAATTGAAGATTATAATATCCGTATCTGCAAAAGCAAGTTTAAAGCTCCCAAAAGCCGTAAGGCCCCAAGCCTGTTTAATAAAAAAACAAACTTGATTGACCTTACACTTAGTATAGCACTTCCTAGCATTTAATATAAGACCGTTAAGTTTCTCCGTCAGTAATAATTTAATTACTAGTAAAGCAAGTGAGTACATTATTTTCGATATTTATCTAATGATTGATTAGGACTTACCGCCAAATTATAATTAATAATATATCTCCAGCAGACAATACATTTTACATAAGAGTCACATAATGTTTATACGTAACAGTGTAACAATCTGACATACAGCTTTTAATTTTATTGTGTGTAATGATTCGCGTAATGTATCGATACATCGGAGCGTACTTGACATATCGATTTGATCAACACGACTGGCGAACTACGTGGAATGTGTGAGCGATATTTTATTTGTTTAGGTTTACTCTATATATTTAGTTTTTACTTACTCCGAGTTATCGAAGTAATTTTATAAGTTTCTATACTTAAGTAAGTAAAAATACATATATTATTATTAATACTAAAGTAACTTTGTCTGTCTTTCTGTCTGTCTGTTCTCTCTGATAAAATTTTATATGAATGTAGTATGAGGCTCGGGGAAGACACCTTTTATCCCAGAAAATCTACTGTTCCCAAGGGATCTACACTAACGCGGGCAAGAGCAAATCTTATATATTTTAAGAGTCATGTTATTATATACTTTTATATCTGCCGGCATTCTTCGAAAAGCTAGCATTCAATTTTACTAATCTCTCTGACGAGTAAATAAGCGCAATAAAAAGTTAAACTTTCGATATCTCTAAAGTAACCTTTTGGACAAAGAAATTCTCAAGTTCACCTTAAATACTTTTATTTGTTATATATATATAATAAGTTTAGTTTATATCTTTAACTTGCCGGTTTTACTATTAATTATTTTTGCAATGTAAAGTTTTAATATATCACAGTGAATTTCAATGGGTAAGAAATTGATACAACGAGTTTTAAACTTGAAATAAATTTAACAAGACTGGTACAACTCGTTCAAATTGTCAGTATAACTTTATTCACCGTAACTATTTTACTGACTTGTTTTTCCAGGACTTACGCAGACAAGTTTTATTGGTACGGAAAATTGTCGCCTGGGAAATGATAGAGTCAATTCTCGTCTCCTGGATAGTGTTGTACCCGTGCTCGAAATTTTCGAAAACGGTAATAACGGGTCGGAATTTTTTCCCAAGAATTTCTTCTTCTTTCTCTCAAGTACGGGAATGATTGAGAAATTCTGGAGAATTATTGGAAATTTCCCGCAAATTTCCGTGAAGGAATTCATGAGAACAGAGAATTTCTCACCGGCACATCATGGAAACCGGGAAAACTAAAAATCGTGACAACAAAATAGAATTAAAAGTAGATAATAAGATCCTCAGTACTAATGAAGACGTCGCAAAATATTTCGAAGATTTCTTTACTAACATTCCCGTAAATACTACTGCCTCCTTACGTTCATCATCTGAGGAATCTAAAAAACTATTAACAAGCTGTATACCAGAATGTAACAATCATTTAATATTTCAACATGTAACACCTCAAATAATCATTGATACATTTAAGAGTTTGAACAATAAGAAAACTGGAGATTTGTGGGATATCTCTGTAGCTGTCATTAGTAACATCATTGAAGTAATTGCACCATATTTAGCTTCTATATTTAATAAGTGTGTAGATACTGGGACATTTCCTGACTTGATGAAGTTAAGTAAAGTCATTCCTTTGTACAAATCTGGCGATAAAAATGATCCCACTAATTACCGTCCCATTTCTATTCTGCCAGCTCTTAGTAAAATATTTGAAAAAATGATTTTTAATCAGTTATTAGCTTTTTTTAACATAAATAGCCTTTTCCATCGTGAACAGTATGGATTTACAAAGGGTCGGTCAACTACAGACGCGGGTGTAGCTCTGTTGAAATACATATATGATGCTTGGGAGGGAAAACAAAATGCTATTGGTGTTTTTTGTGATCTTTCCAAAGCCTTTGATTGCGTAGACCACAATACCCTTCTCTCCAAGCTGGAGCACTATGGAATAAAAGGTAAATCTCGCGATTTACTTGAATCTTATTTAAGTGGCCGAACTCAAAAAGTTAGTTTAGATAGGGTACAATCCTCCGGATCATCGGTTAAGATGGGCGTACCCCAGGGCTCTATCCTAGGGCCTCTGTTATTCCTCATTTACATCAATGACCTACCTTACTGTGTCAATACATGTAAGGCTGTACTATTTGCCGATGACACTTCTCTTGTCTTCAAAATTGATAGACAAACTAATTCTTTTGACGTGGTTAATAGTACTTTAGCTCAAGTGTTGGATTGGTTCACAGCGAACAATCTATTGTTGAACGCTAAGAAAACGAAATGTATTAAATTTTGCTTACCAAATGTTACAAAAATTCCAACACAAATAGTAATGGATAATGAACCACTAGATTTAACTGATAAAACAACATTTCTTGGAATAACTCTTGATGCCGGGCTTAAATGGGGTGCCCATATTACTACGTTAGCGGGTAAACTTAGTTCTGCAGCTTATGCTGTCAGGAGAATTAGACAACTGACTGATGTTGATACTGCGCGTTTGGTATATTTCAGTTACTTTCATAGTGTTATGTCTTATGCGATTTTACTATGGGGTAACGCTGCAGAAGTAAACACCATATTTGTCCTGCAGAAGCGCGCTATTAGATCTATATATAAACTTGGTGCTAGAGAATCTCTTAGAGAATTGTTTAAAGATATAAATATTTTAACTTTACCTTCTCAGTACATATTTGCGAATATTATGTTTGTGCGCTATAATCTTGATTTATATAAGAAAAATAGTGATATCCATGACCGAAACACGAGAAATAAAAATAAATTAGCTACACCAGTATTGCGATTGCAGAAAACTATGAATTCATTTTTGGGTTTAGGAGTACGCTTCTATAATAAAATTCCTGCAGAAATATTAGGTCTGCCTTTACTTAAGTTCAAAACGATTGTAAAAAACCAGTTAATAAAAAAGGCTTATTACTGCATTGATGATTATATTACTGATAAAAATGCGTGGAAATTTATATAAATTTATTTAATGTTAACAATTATTAAATGTTAAAATTAATCTATAGTATGAAAAATTGTATTTAATGTTAACAATGTATTCAGAGCCCTTCAGGCACGTAGGGACCAAGGCTGGATTGAGTTTCTTTCGGCGTATTCTTCTCACCAGTGGTCGTTCCGAAACGCTAGTAGTATTTCAATTTTGCATATATAAAAAAATATATAAGAAATAAAAATATGACGTTCAAAAAGAGATACATGTATCCAATTTTGAATAAAAATCTTTGACTTTTGACTTTTTTTGACATCACTACTTCTGGATCATATTTAAAATTGCAAGTAAGATTTTTAACACTATATTTTTAAAATTAATTAATTATTTATAACGTAGTTATATGATATAGTATATATGACCTTATCACATAGTATTACTAATCAAGGGCAAGCATTAGGAATTATATAATAAAATATATAATTTAGTAGAGCCTTGACGCACAGTTGCCTCGTCGCCTTGTCACAATTTCTTATAATTTAACCTGCGTCAGTAAAACTCATATATAATTAAAAGTGCTCTAACCTAAAAGCTGTCCAAGTCCCAGTCTTCTCATTCAAAAATCCTCTCTAGCGCCTGCCACACATGATTACGTACCTATCTTTTTATTTGTACATACATACATAGTTTCAGTTGGATGTTTATCTATATATGAATTTGTTACAAAATATATATATATATATAATCTTGAACTTACTTTGAGGCTTGCTCAATCTGAGTGATTTGTCTGTATATATTTATTTATCATAGTTTCACGCCTTTCTCCCTTGCGGGGTAGACAGAGCCCAGGTCTATAAGACTACGGCTACATTTAGTACGGCCATTCCCTCGATCGGCTTTTACGATCTGCGCGGGAATCTTTTGGTTTGTATCTAGGACTTAGGAAATATAGCAGTCACCGTTGTTAATCACTGCACATAACCACAGCCGCGATATGCAGCTCAAATGTTAATGCATTCAAGAAAGCGACATTATTTGTGGCCGGCCAGTTATTGTTATCTGGCACTAGTTAACAAACTGGTGTTAGTGACATAATTGATGTGTCTGTGTACTTTCCACTATAATAATGAAGTCTTGCATTGTAGTAATAGTTGAAAATGTTTTGAACTTTCATATTGCTTTCATAATAAGTTGGAAAATGTTATTTTGAGATTTAACAAAAAAATTACACAAGGCTATCCGCAACATAAATTTATATATATACGGACAAATCACACAGATTGAGCTAATAATACAATTATTTACAATTTTTAATACTTCTATTTGTCTTAGTTTATTTTTTTTCAAAAAAAATTAAAGATTAGAAGTTGGTTGCATAGTCTAATATTACTCATCATTTAGTAGGTTTGTATTTCATTAAAGAAACGCTAGCGTTTCTTTAATGAAATACAAACCTACATAACAAAGGAAAACGTTTTAGAATTTGGACATCACAAACATCAAAGTTAACAGCTTCCAATGCGGATTCTACTCCGGATTTTGAGGCACACTCATCACGTCGGTGCCAGCGTGACAAAAACTGGCTGCAGCGAGTCCCGACCTCCAGTCTGTTTCACATGACCAAACGCGTCGCGGATATATGACGACCTCCACTTAATCGCGCGTTTGAAACACATCTTTGTTTTAAGTAGGTTCCGTCTTACTAAACCTGCGGTTACCTAGCTTAAGGAATGTAGAAATAGAATACTTAATATGTGAATATTACTCCTGCGTCTTTTATATTTCATTGCTTTTTGCAAAATGCAAACGCTTCACGTTTCAAGTATTAAACCAATTGTGATGAAATTTGTTAATTAGCTAGTTTGAGGTCTGAGGAAGTACATAAAGTACTCTTCATTCAGGAAAATCTATTATTCCGGGCAGAGCCCCGAGCAAAAGTTATAAAATCTATAGCGTAAATTAGTTTCACCTCGTAGTCAATCTAATCCCTAAACATGTCTTTTCAAAGTTTATGAAAACTAAACTGACTTGCCAAGAAATTAAAATTAATGCTACTCGAGATAACACAAAGATTCTATAGATACCTCACACATCGAAATATGTTGGTAGAATAAATAAATACAAAATAATACATGAAATCTGAAAACATAACTCTTTGGGCATTTGGGACCTTTGTTTGGGACAATTATGATAAAGAAAACTTAAAACGTTTTAAAAATACAACTGAAAAATTTAGTTTTAGTCTCTGTATAAAAAAAGTTATGAAACGTTGAATATAAATTAAATTGGATAAAAAAATACGGAAATTAACAATTTGAATAAATAAATGGCCAATAAGGAAGATTGATTGGTAAATTATAAAACGATTAAAAAAAAGTGCATAAGCTAATTGATAACTTCAAAACTGTTTTGAAATATCATTCAAATGCGTAGTACGCGTGATCACCAGTGATTGCATTTACCTAGACTTAGACAACTTCCTGTGGGTCCTTTGGGCCTTTGGGTACTAAGATCCCTGGTTCGACCTCTGACTAGGTCAAGATGCAAAACAATCTTCAAGTTGGCCAAAGGTCATGCTTATAAATTTAGTATCGTTGAGTTAGTGTCCCACTGCAAAAGGTCACAACTTAGTGTGGGGCTAGCACAATTTTTGTATTTTGTCTCTATATATATATATATACTAATAAATATATTTATTTATTTATTTAAAACTTTATTTACCAAAGAAAATGGTACAAAAGGTGGACTTAATGCTAATGGCATTCTCTACCAGTTATATAATATAGTGTAAGTTTTTCAATTCAATTTATTTGCAGGTAAACACGGTACAAATACATATTAGGACAAACATAGTTTTCGTCTCTTCAACTACACTAACCAACAGCAATCTTTTTCATACGAATAAGAAACAAATTAGCCGTTACCCAAAATTAAGTCAACATTTTTTAAAGTTACAAATAGAGCCACAATCCTAAAACCATCAGCTTATATTTCCGAAAGTGAAATGACAAGCTGGCATCGACCGCGACAGCCGAGACACCTGTTGTAATTCATATTGACAAGATCTCGTATCAGTTTTGACACTTGCCCACTCTTTACTAATAACCCCTATGAGTTACACTTACTCTAAGTATGAATGATCTTGCCTGTCGTTTCTAAAGTTACGTAGACTTGCTGCGCGTTACCATAGATATTTTAATAATACTGGAATACATTTCTCATCCGGCGGTACTCACTCTGGCATAGGCTTTTTTTATGTTATGGGACGGCAAACGAGCAAGCGGGTCACCTGAGCACCGGTAAGTGATCAACGCTGCCCATGGACAACTGCAACACCAGGGTGTAACAGGAGCGTTGCCAGCTTTTAAAGGAGTGGGGGGAAGGACATGAGAGGAGGAAATGAGGGAAGGACCGGCCTCCGGCTCTCTCACTCACCAAACGAAGCATAGAAGCGGTAAAGCTTCTACTCAAACGTCGATTTTCTGTGAGAATGTGTATGTGAATGATCTTGCCTGTCGTTTCTAAAGTTACGTAGACTTGCTACGTGTTACCATAGATATTTTAATAATACAGGAATAGATATCTCATCCGGCGGCACTCGCTCTGGCATAGGCTTATTTTTTTATGATATAGGACGGCAAACGAGCGTGCGGGTCACCTGATGGTAAGTGATCACCGCTGACAATATTTCTCTTAATTTATCAAATGCAAAATAATGAAAGTAACACTACAAGTAATTGGTGAACAGATTTAGATTACTTCAATTGGATCTAATTTTGATGCAAAGATTGAAATGATAAGATTCCGCTAGTTTCGATTGGCGTCAAACGAACATTTTGTATTTTACTTTTGTACCTATACTTAATGTAAATAACACTAAACTGATTGCATGAAAAGCTTGATATTTGAATGAAATATTTCAAAAATGCGATTAAAACATTATTAGGTCAATAAATTGCTCGATATTTACGAAGTACAGTTACATAAGCAAAAAGTCAATAACTGTAACAAAACGGATGAATTATCTAAATCTACGTTAATCTGTGTCAGGCATGGATCAAATCGGAGAGCACGAGTGGTCACCGACAGTATCGAGACATCCTAAATTGCAAACAATTGCCAAACTATTGCACGACACACAGTGCTGGTTGTAGTATTGAAGTCGCCCATGGGCGAGAATTTTCCTGCGCCCGCAGTTAAGGGAAGATGGAGGTACACTGCCCTGCGCTCTTTGCCCGATTTTATTACACCCCATTTCAATCGTTTTAGACGAGAATTTTATTGCGCCCAGGTATGTATTGAAATAATGGTTGATTGGATGAATGAAGTGATTGATTTAAAATATTTTAATTTTCAATTTGTTTTAATCAGCTTTGCGCCGCTCTCTGCTGATTTTGATAGACTCTCATCCCGTATACCGGCTGATCCTGAACCTCCTTACTTTGTAACTATTCATATTATCAGGACTCAGCATGAACCTTTTATTTATTTCCGCTAACGTTTCTATAGTGTTACGTCCATGGTGGTCGCAGCGACACTTCGTCAATGCTCCATAGACATGTCCGTAAATATTAATAATTTACTTATTCATTAGAACTTTATTGTACCAAAGTAATGTACTTGAACACACATTAATAATGATGTGTTTGTTTGTGTGTTTAAAACGCTAACGTGTTAAAGAATACACTTTGTGTTTTATTAGCGATCGTGTTTCCGGACTTAAAATATAGCAATTTTAACCTCGAAATCAGGAGCGCTAAAAGAACACATTTTAAATCTAACATATGTACTTCATACACACAAAAATTCACCGATCTGCTGGTCGAATTTCTAATTTTTGTGTCGTTTTTTCTTGCGATTCTGTGTTCGATTAGGATTCTAATTCCGAGATGAAAATATTGCAAGAGTCTCCCATTTATTAATCTGAAATAAGATTGTATTAATTCGTCATTGTTAGCGCCCCTTAGTGCCAGCGTCCCTGGTCGAGCGACCTCGACCGCCCCTGCCCTAACGCTGCAACTAAAGACACAATGCGATTGCCACGCTCGGCTTTCTGACGTGTGAATGACACAGCGGTCACGTCAAGTCTTTTTTTGACACGAACCCTGTCCGTCATTTTTCGGACGTAATGACGCATAACAGCGTGAAAGTTGGAATATTAACAATGACGTTACAATGAGTTTGTTAGCACCATGCCTCTTAGTTGTATGGAATCCATGAAAATGAAATTGGAGATGATAATCAAACTAAAAATCTATACGAATTGATTTAGATTCTGAAACCGAGAGGCGGTTCCGAAGAACACTGACACCAGGGTGTGCGTGGTCGATTGACCGTGACACCTACACGAAATGATGATGAGTACGGCTTTTTATTCTATGGTCACATAATAAGTACTAGTACTTACGTACAGAAGTCGCACTCTGCAAAAGTGTCAAATAAGGTCAATGTGGTTACCGATACGGTGTAATTGAGCTCGTGTCAGAACGCAGCACCTTTTATTTAAGATACCTACCGCGAGCCAATTTTATACTTATAGCTCTAAACATACGATCTATAATTCGATAAAGTCAGTGAACACATGTGACCAAACGCGCGTCGTTCCTACCGGAATTGTCCGGATTTCAGATTCAAAGGTGTAGCAACGCGTAGGTATGTTTTCGATCGGACACCCCTACACGGGGAGTGACACAGGCTTGTTATAGTTTAAAAAATCCCATAAAACTTAATATTTTTTTCTCTAAAACGTACCAATTTCAATAAACCTCATTACATATAATAAAATATCTGCTGCTTTTACTTATATCAAAGCAATTTACCATTCAGACGCATCGTAAGTGTTTTCACACGGCAGCCGTTTACACCTGCTTTCCTTTGCACTTACATTAATATATAGCTTAT
This sequence comes from Elegia similella, assembly GCA_947532085.1. Lineage (NCBI taxonomy): Eukaryota > Metazoa > Arthropoda > Insecta > Lepidoptera > Pyralidae > Elegia > Elegia similella. Next base: position 25,647,658 of record OX383930.1, read on the forward strand.
TTGCTTTTACTTGTCGCTGTTTAGTTTTAAGACCTATTCAGATGTAAATTGATAGTATATCTATTTACTGTCTCTAAGCTTGTGGCACCTAAGTTGTTGTTCACATTTTTCTGTTGCCTGAAGTGTTATAAAAAAAATATTCCTTTCGATTTATATAAATAAATCATCATCATCGTCATTCATCTTTTCAGTCGTAAGAATTCCACTGCTGGACAAAAGCCTTTCTCAAGGATTCTTCGTTTGAGGATATTGCCATATATACAGTTTTGTTTGGCTTCTTGTGCTTCAGACGCTGCTGCCCATCGGAATCATTTTTAAGCTGGTGAACGATAGGAATTTGTTGGATCTGGGAAGGGAATGAAGGTTTTGGGATACTACTCACTCGGAAACTATAACTGCCTCCGTGGTCCAGTAACTGATTGTCTGATAATGAACATGTCTCCGGGCTCCGGAAGGCAAGTTAAGCCGTTGGTCCCGGCTGCCATCTGGTAGTCGTTAAAAGAACCATGTCATAGGCCGAGAGGCGGTCCCGAAGAACTCTGACACCAGGGTGTGCATGGTCGATTGACCGTCACATCTACTCGAAATGATGATGATGACTCACTCGGATGAATGGGGGAAAAACAAGTAGCAGCTGAGGTGGCCGTACTCGATGCCATACCTGCAACCACCGGACAGGCAGTGGGGATGACACCCTTGACCACAAAATAAATAAATATGCAGGCAAATCACACAGATTGAGCCCCAAAGTAAGTTCGAGACTTGTTCCTTTTGTTATAGGATACTTCTTCTTCTATCGTGTTAATGGTCCAAACGATTAAATTAATCTTGCCCAGAATGATGCAACCTTTACAGCCGCATCCGTGGCTTTCGCCAAATCCTCTCTCGTACAAGAGGTGGGACATTCGGGGCATGATAACAGATGTGGCATGGATTGCACAGCGCCACATAGGATACTAACTCAACGTATATATATATAGCGTGTTATTTTATCCTCGACATTCCTATTAAAGGGTGATTCAGTCCATCAAAATGAACAACTTTTTCTGAGACCAATGCTGATCTAAGTGGACCAACAAAGTTTATTGGTCAGGTTAGGTTACTGATCAACCAAATTGTTTTAACCAACTTTCCCTGTGAGCTGGAGTAACAATAATGTTCCGGACAGCAACACTTTATAATTTTTTTAAGTTATGCTTCTTCTTCTAAACTGTGGAATGAACTTTCTGCAGCGATACTCCCGAAACGATACAACATTGGAAACTTCGAAAAAGTCTATATTTTCATGAAAGGACGGCAACGCTCCTGTGTTGCAGTTGTCCATAGGCACTATGGGCAGCGGTGATCACTTACCATCAGGTGACTCGCTTGATCGTTTGCCGAACTATGTCATAAAAAAGAAAAACTTACTTTTCCCTAAACTCAAGATGATATTCCGTAGATTTTGAGTGAAGAACAACCAAAAACGGGAATAAGAGGTCAACACTATTAACCCTTCCATTGCGTAGCGGCATCATGAATGTAAATAATCGAGCTCAAGAGCAAACGCACGTTTCTTGTTAGATAAATGAAGATGCATTACCTTACCGCCATTTATAGAAAGCAGTAATGTGTTGGCATTGCGTTTGTTTTATTTGCATATCATAAAGTCAAAATGGCATCGTAAGGTTGTAGGTATGTTTAATGTGCGGGCTAAGTGACACGACTATAGCGTCTATACGTTTTTTTAGGTACCCAAAGGGTAAAAACGGGGCAATAATATCGCTCCGCAAGCAAAAACAAGCAAAAAAATCACATTTCTTGTATGGTCTGTCACCTTCATACATGAATTATCATACATGATGTATTTTTATTGTCGCTATAACGACGAATACTAAAAATTGAATAAAATATACTACAGACGTGATATTTTGGTTGTTTTAGCTCGATATTGATAACGGCAACAGGTAGACGCTTGAAATATTCGCAGAATATTAAGTTATACAGCGTGATTTTGAACCCCCTAGCTATATTGAAATCTGGGAATCAGAATCCCTAATAGAATACAGAATTGTAAGAAAAAAAGGTAAAAACCAAAAAATAAATTCAACCTTTCATAGAAATGCGTCCAGCTGATCGGCGACTTTGTATGGGAAACCTAATTTTCTTTTTCGTTTTTCACCTTTTTTTCTTGCAATTCCGTGTTCCATTAGGGATTCTGATTCCCAGATTTCAATAAAGCTAGGGGGCTCAAAATCACGTTGTATATTCACTTTAAAAATAAATAATTAACTAAAACTAAAATTAATATTAAAGGGGGGCTGCCATACATCAGACATGATTTTTTTGCCGTTTTTATAGATAGAGTCCGGCTCGCTCTTGGCCGGTTTTTAATTACACAATGAACAGTTGAATATCTATCTCCATAAAATTACTCGTCTACGCTACAATGATGATATGACAATCATTTCCCGCCAAAGAAAGTAAGTACAATCACTTAACATGCCTGACATTGTAATTCACTATTCCCACATTTGATTGACTGCGACAATTAAATCAAACGTTTTAATTATTCTTCCTCGTTTAACTACTTATCAACGACATTAAAGCCTACACTTATAGCAGTGTCACAAAAATCGCTTGCATTTTTTCTTTAACAAAAATATTTTGTCAGCATTGAAACTTACAATCAGTCGGGATTAAAAGATATCTAATATTCGTTTTCCGTTATGTTATGTGACAGACGGAAATGTAAAGAACAACGCATTGTCTATAGAATTTTGCTCGTTGAGAGAACGCATCTGTCCCTCCCCTCTAAATAATAGTTGAGTATCTCTATTCTACTAGTTTAATTATAATAACCTTTAAATATGAACATATTGCAATGTAAAAATATAAAATACAAATCGAAATAATTCCTACGTTATTATAGACCGATAATACACGGCTGTACGGGGAAGCCTTACAACTGTATATCTATCTTTTTCTCAATAGTCAAATGAGATTGAAAGTTTCAATTTGGCAAACGTTTCGCAGACAAAAATAAACATTATCTTATATAGGAATCAAATAAATTCTAGGTACCTGGTACAATCAATAGTCCAGTTTGTTTGCATTTTCAAGTATCGTGATCAATAATGAGATTGTCAGATGTTTTGGTTGTTGCATTTAATGGTTTTTGACTAGGTCAACGAAAATGCAAAGTGAAGTGTTAGAATATGCCGTAGTAAATGAAATGATTTTAATTTCACTATTTATTGTAGTAGGAAGGAAGGAATAAGAAGTAGGTATATCTTTTACTTCCTTACCTTATTCTAGTTATTTTGATATGAGTTAGGCACTTAATTTAACTCTCTTCCGATTATTCCTTCTTATATTTTTCCTTAAACAGTTAATTATTCTTAGATCTTCCTCTTTGTAAATTTTAACCCAATCTAAAAAATCTATAAAATTAAACGTTTTTTATGTTTGGTTTCCGATAAATCATAGATTAATAGTATTAAAACTTACGCGAGATAAATTCATTATAAAAACACGGTTTCACTCGCTTTTATTCAGTTGGATTCGCCAACTAGTTTCGGTCTGTCACGAAGACCATCATCAGGGCGAGTGTAAGAGGTGGCGATATGGCGGTTTCGTTTACCTCAAAGTACTGATTAACAAACCAGAGATTATTATTAGGTTATTTTGTATTATTTATATTTTACAGAGTATAGGCTAGTTTCCTGGGTCGTAATAATAACATAACAATTAGTCCGTCAGTTAGATAATCAAAAATATTGGACACGTATTTTTCTTTTGTAAAATAACAATAAATAATAAAGATAAAGCACGTCAAAGTTCAGGAGTGGGGGCTCGTGACGTCAAAGTTTGCTAAAAATTGTAGCAAACTATGACGTCACACGGAATTTCAAAGAGCTATATCTTTATCATTTTTTGTTTAATCGAAAAAATACCTACGTGTCCAATATTTTTTGAATATCTAACTGACAGACAAATTTTTTTTTAGGAAACTAGTCTATTATATAATATATATTACATTGTATATTATCTCACTTACAAATAGACAGACGAGTAGCGATATTCCTTCAAACAATAACATTGAACTAATTCGCTCGGAGCTTATGCCATATGACAAAGCTCTAAGCCAGATAGAACACCATATAAGATAGTTCACAAAGCGGTGTAAAACAAAGTTGAACTTTCACCGCCCCTAAAAGCGACGTAGCTTTTTGTCACCACCAAACATGGAAAATTAGTCCGAGTGAAGTGAAAGTATCGAGTAATATCGATTATTGGGAAGTTATTACAGTACGAAAAGTTGATTGTATTTGAGTAGCGAAATGACCTTTTGTGCCCAATTGTTTTAAAGGTTTTTATGTCGCATATTTATCGGCTAATTAAAAGGCAAGTTTTTAACAGACAAAATAATCTTATGTTTAATTGACTCTCTCTTAAAGCTCTCGGTTTCATGATTTAAAAGTAAATGCTCGCACGCTTTTTGTATAATAAGGGCCTGCGCAGACGAGGGACAATTGCGGACCAAAAGTCCGCGGTGCGCTTTTATTAGTAGGTACTATAATAATTCGGCACTTTGTCCGCGTATATCCGCCAAGCGAACATAAAGTATTGCGCTGACAGACTGCAACCTTTTTTACCGCCACTGCCACTCATCTTTGCAGACCTGAAAATGCAAAAATAACATATCAATAGATACTAAATACTCTCGACTAACTCCTATAGTTTATAAAAATCAAATGTCATCCCTAGATCCCAAATATAATTAATGATTGAACGTAATGTCAGTCAAGCTTAATTTTAATGAAGACCAACTTGCCTATAATCTTATTGTGAAGACAATCGACGCGAGAGTATTACACCATAGATAACATCAGTCGTGACTTCCGAACCGCCTTGATCTTATAAGAGCCTCCGATTGGCCGTTCAGAATAATTTGTGAGCTGTATCCGAGTTAATTGAGACAAAAAAGGCAATAATTTAGACCATCAAAGAAAAGCTAACGAACTTTTAAAATTTTAACTTGTGAGAGGTAGATTTTGGTAAATCATCCATGAAATTCTATAAATAAGGATTAAGTGCCTGTGTTTTAAGTTAATAAGATCATAACTATTCTCTATTATCTGATACCGGAAATGCAGCATTTGTTTAGATAATCGTCAAATCTTTGAACGGTCTCGACCTTACGAACGCTAGAGAAATCATTGCTAGCGATTTGTCACTAAACATTGTCAATGACGTTCAGCAAAATATTAATTTACAAATAGGAAATGACGGTCGGCCGGACCCACGGCGTGTGAACTTATTCTACTAGGTGGCGGTTACGATAAAAGAACAAGTAACGCACGTCATGAGAGTAGCGAAAGTATACTTAATGAGTTGCACCTCGGGCGATCGCCGGCATACACAAACCTCAAACATCAAATTGGTTCTCATTTGACATACTCTTCCGACTACAGGAAGCTTAGAACCTACAAACAAAAATATATTTTATGCACAAGCACCATAAGCTACAAAATTGTTTGCAAGTATATTCGGAACTGAAGCTTGCATTGTTTCAATTCAAAAGTGCATTTAGACTTTAAAATGAAAGGGATAAAGTTCAATTTCATAAGAGCCATAAATATTTTTGTAGCATATAGCCAGTGCTAGATCAATGTTGATTATTTTGTACTGACAAGCAAATTAGCTGATGCTTTTGTCTCGTTTGGATGTATTAACTCTGATTGGTGATTGAAAGAGTCCAGATAAGGGGACTAGACGTGGTGTTCAATTAAGCATTTCATTGGATCTTGTATGAATGGAATTACATAGGCGATATGACCAGGTTGTTACCCAATGTGAGTTAACTAGAGAAACTTTCTTTGATCGACTATATTGAGTGATACAAAGACGTCTCAGTGACGATCACAACTTTCACGTCACCGAATATAATTCAAACAAACAGAGCTCATACATACTTTAGTTATCAAAGATAATTCAGCTATTAATCTTGGATTGAATTATAAAAGTGAAGTAGGTACTTGCACAATCTTATGATATCACATAAATTCTTGTGATATTTTCGAAAAAGGCAATTTCGCAATTGACATTTGCAGTTTCAACTGCTGTGAAGTTCATAAAGACGTCACATGTTATTAAGCCATAAAAATACGAGATATACTTATATAGATGCTGAAGACCTTGAAAAGCATTTAATTTACGAATTGTTCGGAAATCGAAAAACAGAACGACGATTTTGCTCAAGCACCGAGGAAATTGCTTGAACAATGTTCTCAGGTCCATAAAGGTAGGAAATCGTCACGACATGATCACATATGACCCTTGCTTTTACCTCAAGCACTCCTATTGAAAGCGATCTGTACGAGAAAGTACAAAGTAATTGTAAGGAATTCACTTACGCCTATATTAAGATTTGTGGAATCTGATAATTATGAGAAAACGGCGACCTCACGGGCATAAATAAACTCTTTTGTTAGGTTCTGTTTTATCGCTGCATCTTGGATTTTCCATTTATTAGGTTATAAGCTATTCCTCGATAGTAAAATCAAGCAATTTTCCTGAGACTTATTATAATAGTCATTAGGATAATACGTAAATTCGATGAACGATATGTAGATATTGTAATATTCGCTCTTAGAGGATGTCAGCTGAATTAAGTCATAAGTAATGGAATAACTATATAAATAATACTAAAACCCTTTTGCTTGTTTCCAATTTGTGTAATGGTTGGTTTGTGCCCAAGATAGCTTTCCCTTGATTTCATAGTCTTTTCCTGTCCTGTACACATTTAAATGTTGAAAATGCAAATTTAGAAAACATGTTCTCATAGATTTTCACTAGTGGACGACTGTCACGACCACGACAAACGACAACTAGACAGTGTTGTGACAGGACAGACATAACCAAACACATGTGCCAACGATTTGCTATAATTTAAATATGTATTTACGATTCAATAGAATATAGACCTTATTGCTAATGAAATCGATACAGTAGCAGATATTAATTTTGTGAACTAGTAACTTAGTTGGTTAGTGATTGAAAAATGCCGATGGTTATCAAGAGGACGTGGAATTGTCAGTATTGACGAAAGTGAAGGTGAAATTGAGCTGCTCAAAAGAAAGCAAAAGTACTTGGAGATGATTAAGATGCATCTGGTTTAACTGATGTCTTTGCCAGTAAGCCGCTGATTTTAAAAAAGTTGATGTGTGATGACAGGTATAATAATTTGTTTGTTTTAGTTTAATTATGCTACTTTCAAGTAATATAAATTGATGCTCCTTGTAGTATTGGCTGAGGCCTTGCTGTGTGTTAAATGGGTCTTATGGGTCTTATGTGTAAAGTTTAAAGAAACCTAATACTCAATTAAGGCTTAATATTTATTCAAATTGAATTATAAAATTAGGTGTATTGCACGATGTGCAATATATAAGATTTCACTGGTTATTATAATAATAACAAGTGATACAAAATAATGCTCTTATTTCTCACGCGAGAAATTGTGCCACCTTTCATACAATCTTCGCTGCCCTAGATATTTGTGAGCCAAAATGCAATCAGCGTGGATCAGGCTTGTAAATTAAGACAATTATCCCTATTTGAATCGAAACGAACGTCGCTTGGTGTTCCGGAAAATTTCACAGAAAGAACCAAGGTTGCTGCGATAAAAGAAAAAAAATTATAAAATCTTAATCTTTTTGTATTTCTGTTATTTATAATAATAATTTATTTTAAATTATTTGAAGGTTTCAATCCCTATACGTAATACTAAACTAGCTTTCTAATATCGAATTAATTTTAAAATCTTCCATTATAGGTCCAAATACGTAAAATTCATGGACTAAATATCCTTATAATCGTTCAAGTTTCAGACCTTTTGACACTTAAATTAATGATAATTAAGTTTTATACTTTACTCTAGGTGTAAACAAAAGATGAAATGTTTTGTTGATTTCAAAACCGATTTAATATGATAACGCATACGTGACTTAAATATAATCTAGATATTTTAGAATTTCTAACTGGAACATTTTATCACGTCGAACATTTAGACTAGGCTAACACTTTGCAATACTATCTCAATTGCGAAATTGACATGAAAGCTTACTAAAAAAAGAAAAAGTTGTCACCACTGTCTATCTTGTTTTGTTCTAAAGCACGACTTGACATTATCAGATGGTTAGAGCGACGTGTTTCAGTGTCAGAGGAATTTCTTTAGTGTCACAAAGATCTTGTTATCGAGGGCTGTCATCTGAGAGGTTATGGTTATGGTCGAGGTGGTTTGCCAGCCGCAGACGTGAAGATGATATTACTAGAGAGCTGAACAAAGTAACTTGTTTGTGAATCTAAGACTTTATGAAATGTGCAGTGGCTGTAATAAAACTTCGAGTCCAATGAATTGTTATTCTCCTGCTAATTGATATTTTCATTGCTTTTGTTTTTAGTGTCATCGTTGTGCTTAATATTAGTTAATAAATCATTGTTTGGAAAAGCAGAAGATCAGTTTGATGTTGAATGTTTGTTGAAATTAATGATATCCAATGACTACATCTCATCAGACTGCAGAGACAATGTATGTAGATTAGTACTATTATCAGAAACATGTCATTAAAGTATCTGCCTATTAAAAATGTCTTTGTTAAATTTCAATATCACAAGGTAGCACTGAAATAATTAGAATAAAAATGTTTATTTACAATTGTTATTCCTTTAAATACGAAAATTTTAAGTACGAGTACGTTCTAAAACAAAATATTAGCCTTCTAACCTTATCACTCAACATCTTTACTCAAGTTATCGCTTCCTTCCATTTATTTCTTTGACCTCAAACGGGTCTTGGTTGACATCTGCACACCGTGTTCATTTATACCGTTAGTTCATTCGTTGACCCGTGCCGTTCTTTGTCTTCACGTGCAATTAGCCTTAACAATTGTATCTTGTTTTCTATCTTTCACATTACCCGGATGGTTAATACGTGGATTAATTTCTTTTGAAAATATATTTGCCTTGTGATTTGCATCTTTATCATAGGCATTTGACTTAGCTTAACAATTGCAATCCTAACTAATATTATAAATGCGAAAGTGAGTTTGTTTGTTACGATTTCACGTTGTAACTACTGAACCAATCATTATGAAATTTTGTATACACGTTATCGTACCCCTTGGGTACGATAACGTGTATGCAAAGTAATTTTTCCCAGGATAAAATGTACCCTATGTCCTTACATAGGATACATTTTATCCCGGGAATTAGTACTATTCTCGAGGGATCGACATTAACACTAGCGGAGCCGAGGGCGAAAGCTAGTCAATAATATTTGATTAAATAATGTCACTTCTTAGTCTGCGTTTCTACATTTACCCACAGAGGGTTGATTTCAGGTAGGCGACAGACCGCATACATACACTTTTGCCAAATCTGATAACAGCTGCCATTGTGCTGCCAGACAGACTACTCTCTAATATTTAAGAGCCAAGCTCTTGTCAGTGTTACTGTGTGGAAATTAACGGACACAATGATTTTAGTGGCAGGAAATAATGCAGTAATTTACCATAGTCTTCTCCATTTCACACACTAGTGAACAATCAACTGGTGAACGAGGTAAGAACCCACCAATTCTCTTTCTATTTCTAGCATATGCTGTCCCACTGCAGAGCAAAGACCAATGAATAATCCAATTAATTCACGAATAGAAAATAAGGCCGCTCTGCAATACTGGTAGAATTTTACCTCGCTCACCGCTTTACCACCTCATTCCGCTCCGGTGGACTTATCCCCTAAAAAGCCTCAACTTATAATTTCCTTTCGATTTACTCAGTTAAGCTAATAAATACATTCGACATTCACACTTGTAAGCACTTTAATCTATTTCATCTGAATCTATCGCAACATTCAAGTTATTCTATTTACGGTCTGACGCCGCAGCATTATTAATTAAGCAGCAAGCACATAACTTAGATTTTGCCGCAGTAAGCGCCGTTTACCGCAACTTACACTTTATTACCTGTTTAACTTAGCAGATAAAAATTGGCGTGCATCCAATTTAACTTCATTGTTACCTGTGGGTTTCCTGCTATTGTACTAGATTAAGTGCATGGTTTCAAGGTTTGGATGAATTAGGTTTTAGCTAGGTCTAGGTCTATCTCACTTATAAGGTTAATGCCAAATGGGTATTTGTTATTTGATTACGTAAAAAAAATGTTAATCTTATGGATAATTTTTAAGGAGTTATTCCGGTCTGATCCACCAAACGGATCCACTTTTCCTTATTATTATTACTTTTGTCCGGTCTGATCCACTATAAAATTGATTAGTCCGGTCTGATCCCCTACCTGATTAGTACAGTCAAGAAAAAAACAGTTGTCGATGATACAATTATTAGTTTTATTACTTACAATCATCACAGATAATCATAATTTGGATCTTAGTTTCTAGGCAACATAAAATAAAATAGTAATAATTAACCAGGGAAAAATCAAATACTTAACAAAAAGACATTCTTTAGACAATTATCACAGTAATCATATATATTATGATATACAATAATGTAAATAATCAGATTTAATATCAAAATGTAAATAAGTTCTTAACTAAATATATATCAAATAAAAACTTAAATGCAATGTAATTTTTTTTTATTGCATCCTATTTCTATATTTCGTAAGTTCAAATATTTGTTACTGACTGTACTAAAAATATGCTTGGGGATCCGACCGGAATACAATATTTAATTATTTATTCTGATCCCCTGCACGGTGGATCAGAACGGAATAGAAATGAATAAAAATAAAACGGATCCACTAGGGTATCACATTTTGGGGATCAAACCGGAATAACTCTTTTTAAGCGCGCATGCGGCCATTAAAATATTCATCATATGTACCCTGACCTTACCAAAGATAATATTTTCCGTATTGACTTTAATATAAATTGAATGGGAAACATATGGTCACAAATTGAATAGTTTTTCTTTTTGTTTTTATTTAGTAATGACTAAGTAAATATTTTCTAATTTGTTTAATTTCCCCTAATTTACTTCAACTAAAAATAAATCATCCATATAAACAGCATTCAATGAAGTTACAATATACTATTAAAACTTTCTACTTCACTCGTAATTAGGTTCCGTAAAAAAATAATAAAAAGAAAATAAGAAATTATTAATGAATAGCCTGAAAGAAACAATAGAGCTCATACAACTAGATCAGGAAAATTTTAAATGACTGCTATTACGCTAACCGTTCGGTTTCCTCATACGGTATGTGAACTGAGAAGACCTATTTCTACCCAGCCGAGACCTGTCATTCCTTTGTTGCCTTCACAATAGTTAGTTCAGATTTCCGAAGAGTTTTACCTTAGACGATATTTCACAATGATAGATCGTGAGCGAGTTTTTATATTATATTGTTGCCTGTATATTATTGCCGGATGATTATTAAATAGACCAATAAATCAAAATGCATTTGTCTTGTCCAATATTTTGACGATTAACATTACCGGATTTTCACGGTTTTACGTTTTTTATGGTTTACGCTCAAAGTCCACCACCATCGCGATTGAAGAGATTGTACAGGGGCGACAATCTCCCCTGGGCAGTCTGGATGTCGCTGAACCGACTCCGGACTGGTGTAGGGAGTTGCCGAGAAAACCGGGATAGATGGGGTTTCTCCATCAACAGCACATGCGATTGCGAGAATGTTCAATCCGTGAGCCACCTTCGTCCCGTAAATGCCCCACTCACTGCACACAAAAAAGTGCGCTCGCCAAACCGCTTGCCAGCCGTGACGAGTATGGCTTTTACCTTTCACGAAGAGAAATAATCCTTAGGAGAGGCTTATATCCAGGCAGTGGACTTCTCATGGCTGAAATGATGATGATGAACAGTATTATATTTGATCTTGACGTATAACCTAATGGAACTATGTAACTAATCTACAGACCGAAAGTTAACTAGAGAAAGCAAACTTTTGTCGGTGACTTTCAGTAGCTCTGATGGTTCCACTTACGATTCCACAAAGGTCGTCAGGTCAGGTTTGAATATTGATTGGAATAGAGGATGATGGCCATTATAACATCCTTTATTTCATAAGTTTGTATATTAACTGTCACCGGATGAACATTTATCAGTTTGAATTCATAATTAGGCTTTTTTTCCACTTGATTAGTAATTTCTACATAATGTTAACATATCTTATCTGAGTTTATCAGATACTGACATGTCTAATTATATTTTACATAATGAATAGAAAGTTGAACAAAGACTAAAAATTTGATTGTTAATATGGTAATATTTGCTAGAAAGTGTTGTACTTGATTAGAATTTATAGCACTTTCGTAAAAACAAAAAAATGGATATCAATGAAATCGGAAATCGATACAAAATAACGAAAGGTTGAAATGCAAAAGGTATGTGTTTAAACCCATTTCCAACATAATATTGGTATAGAAAGTAAGAGCCGATAAAAAATAGGAAGTTTCTATTAAGCTGAAAGACATGATATTGCGCTGACAATAGGACCGACCATCTTGCTCCAGTTCTCACCAAGAACTATAGTTTCTAATCCTAAAGTATAATGAGTGAGCTGTATGTATTCACACAACACGTTCATTACACAGAAAATAAGTTCCTTGTCTGGCGCGCTGTGTGAAACGTAACAGATTTATATGAATTAACGGGATTTTGTTTCTGTAATTTAAAATAATCTATAAATCGTCTTAAAGGAGGTTTTTGTCAGGCAGTAGTATAAATTAATAAGACAAAAAGGCGTTATTGGCATTTTGTTTAAATTATGAAACAAGCAAACATTAAGTAATAGACAATAATTATTAGACAGAATTTTGTTGAGTTAGTATTGAACATTCACACTCATATATAGGTAGTTATATTTTTCAAAAAATATCTTTATTCAAATTTCAAGGAATAAATTCAATATTTTCCATTGTTGTTGTTTTACGTGTGTGTAAGTGGCCAACACTGGTCAGGTTTTTTTAAGCTGCCTAAATGCATTTGACATAGCATACAACGACTGCCATCAATGATGATAGTCGGGACCAACGGCTTAACGTGCCTTCCGAAGCACGGAGGAGCTCGAGATATTAAATATGCCACTTGCAGTCACCCATCGCAGTAGGGACATCAGGCTCCTCAATATTACTAAACTTGCTGTCGCCCGCGGCTTTGCTCACATTAACGTCGATCTCGCGGGAACAGTAAGTACTCTTTTCCGGGATAAAAGGTGTTAATCCAGGTAATAACCTATATGTGTGCAAATTTCGTCAAAATCCGTTCAGCCATTTTGGCGTGAAGGAGTAACAAACATCTATACATCCATAATTACTTACAAACATTTGCGTTTATAATATTAGTAAGGATATTTTCTACTAGAAATTAATTTCCCAAGAATTGTGTGCTGCCCCTATTTTTTCTGTTTTACCAAATAACGAAACGAACGATATGAGTGCTACAGTTACATATTTTAGTCGAAGCTTAGGGTGTAGTACCTGGGCTGTGTTTAGGTAATACTGATAATCTATATTTATGAGAAATATATATTGTTATCTCATACATTACCAAATTTTTTTTAAACTAGTCTAAAAACAATAAAAATTAAAAAACTTGAACATATAAGCGTCTTAACCCGCTGGACCAGACGGACAGTGGCCGGCAGGATGAAATTAGCGACCATATTCTGCGTGAAGAGAAAAACGCATGAAAACTCAAAAAACGCGTTTTCCCAAACATAAGACCGATAAACCAAATTTCAGCGAAATCGTTAGAGCCGTTTCCGAGATCATAGAAATAAATTTATATATAAATATACAAGAATGACTTGTTTAAAAGGTATAAGATATGTGTATAATGCAACTTGATACTGCAAACAGTACTCGTCTCAATGAATCTTAGTTAGCCTCGATAGACACCGGACGTTGCAAGATCAATCGGTTACTGACCGAAACCGCTTTTTGTAAGTTACATGCCTGTAACTTACAATACTACTATCAGGCGCATTGACCTTGTTGATAAAACGAAAGTAAATCTATTGTCGCCGAGGTCAGGGATCTCCATCTGTAGATTTTGGAAGACCTCACGACTAGTGGCGTATTTTAAAACTTGGCGTCCAGGGCAGAATTAATTTACCATTATAAAATTTTAATTATCTATAATAATATTATAAAGCTTGTTTGTTTGAACGCGCTAATCTCAGGAACTACTGGTTCAAACTAGAACATTATTTTTGTATTGGATAGTCCATTTATTGAGGAAGGCTTTAGGCTATAAAACATCACGCTGCAACCAAGAGGAGCGAAACATTATTAAAAAATGTTTTGAAAACGGGGGAAAATTATTCATTTATACTAATAAAAAAAACGAATTAATCATAATAACAGTAATTGCCACGGACGAAGTCGCGGGCAAGAGCTATTACAAAATAATACAAAATCTTATTTTTAGCCTGCACTGTCCTACGACAGAATAAAGGCAACCGTTTTTTCAAGTTCCAATCCCCACAAAAAGCATACGTAGATATGTTTTGAAATTTATTTCAAAACATATCTACAACATATAATCATATAATCTAACATTTATGTTACAGTGTAGATAGCTGGACAATTTAGGGTTACCTTAAGGCAGTCAATAGCTATTGGGTACTTCATATTACACGAAGGTCTTAAGTAATACTCAAACTGGACCTAAGTTGCTTTTTTTTATCAGACCCTTCAGCAGTATAGCACGTAAAGAGCCAGTACATGTATTGTGTTACATTTTTTTGGCATGGTCAAGAGAAGACTTGCCCCATACTCAATATAATCTAAACTAATGACATCCTATCTCGTGCTGTCTTTGTCTTGCTAGTTTTTATTATTGTCTAGACAGTGACAGAACGAGATTTTTAGAACGTTTTTAAATAAGATGCTTTTGAGTATTCGGGCGATAACAATCGTTACACCACACTAACTAAGCTAACAGCGCCATTGTCGGAAGAATAGGAATATTTTTTTTTCTTAAAATAAATATATACGGACAAATCACACTGATTGAGCTAGCCCCAAAGTAAGTTCGAGAATTGTGCTATGGGATACTAACTCCATATCTTATAACAAATACATAGGTACATAGATATACATCCATGACCCAAGCTAATCTGAAAAAGATCATTCACCATCTTGACCTGACCGGAGATCGAACCCGGGCACCCTCGTGTTACAGACTGGCATGTTGCTCACTGTAATATCTATCGCTGCCCACGCCCCGGGCCTGTCGCCCTGAAACATTACTTTTTGGCCTGAGTGAAAATACGCCACTCACGACGATCACGATTATAATTTCACGACGAACTGTCACGATGAGAGATAGCATTCGAATTGTAATTTCTTTTTGAACCTTAATGTGGCGATAGATTGACGTCAAAAGTTTGGTTTCAGTTAACGGTGTAAAAATAAGGTTTGGAACAGAAAAAAACGATTCCGACCTTACCAATTCAATTGGACGTGGCCCTATTCGTAATTGAATATGACTTTTCGAAAAAAACACCAGCATCTTCGAAACGATATTTGTGCAAGAGTGATAGACTTTGAATAAGTCTTTTCAATGTCAAAAACGGCTTTTTATTCACTGCAGATCGGTGTTTGAAACACGTTGTGAAGTCATGTATTTACCTACACTGTTTTAAGTTTATATTCTTCCGAACAAAAAGTTCAAATACATTGAAATATATTTTCTACGTCGATGTCAATGATTTATTTCCCTCCTAGTCGCGATTGAACCTTGGCAAGAATAAGTACGTGAACATGTAAACGGATTGAGACGCCGTCCTCACATGTTGCTGACAGCAAATACAATAAGTGTTTTTCTTATATTGTTCTATCCCTGTCTCTCATCTGAGTATTTTCCCAGTTCCCTGTCACATTTTCAGCTATGGTACTTATGAGGCCGGGTCTAAAACTATATGTTCATCTAGTATATTCAAAAACAAAGAACGGTTGCCCGAAGACAAGGTCTAAAATACCGAGGGAGTAAAACAAACAACGGGATGCCTTCGAGAGTGCCAGCAAAAGTGAAAACTAATCGCCTTTGCGGTCGGTGGCGGTCTCAGGTCACGTGCCCGTCTTACGAATTTTCGATCAGGTCACGTGTCCTGACGCGAAACATTTTTTACCCTTGCCCAAAAGTGCACAACTCCGCTAAAGAAGTTGTCACCCCGAAATTTTTTTGATTGACAATTGAAAAGTTTTAGTTCCGTGGGAATGAAAACAGAAATATTGTATTTTATCCTAGAGGAAGATGAAAAGTAGAATGTGTCGCCTCGGGATTAACAACTTTTACTTCGGGCAATATACTCTGACTGAATCCCTCGCTTCACGCTTCACGCTACTCCTTTAGAATCTGCCGCTACGCTCATGCCCTCACCAGATTCAATTATTACAAAGAACTTAATTTCTGAATAATTTTTTGCAAAATTTAACAAAATGGCCGATGTGGCACAACGGAAAGCGCCATTGGAGCTTGGGATCATAAATATTATTTCTTTTTTTTTATGTATATTTGACGGCAAACGAGCAGACGAGGCACCTGATGAAAAGTGGTCATCACATGGACATCTGCAACAGGTGCTGAAGGACCCTAAGTCATATATATCACACAATTCGCTGTGATAAGACTCACGAGGCATACAACACACCTCGCAGTACCACTAGTAAATTTCCGTATTTAAGTAATTTTATCCTTGATATCCATATTTTATCATTGTATATTTTGAGATACCTAGTTATTTACGTAGTGTATTTTTAAATTATTATATATTTATGTTTATTAGTTAGAGGGTACACCCCGTCTGTTAACGTTTGTTAGTCCTCTCCATCCATTGGTTGTCTGGTAGAGATTGCTTTTAGCAATAAGACCGCCCATTGTACATGCTTGCTGTAAAATAATTTTTTTGTAATCTTTTATTTATTTGGTGTACAATAAAGTGTTACTTACTTACTTACTTGTATCAGCCCATTCAACCTCAACATGTTAATCTTTAATACGATCGTGAATGTAACCTGAAAATCTGGTTCAATTTCAATGCGCTATTTCCAACGTTTCACCGGATGCTTTCGGAATATAGGATTTCTTTATCGGGTTATTAATGATTTTATTGACACAAGGTCATTACCGTTGCCACTTGATGCGATTTTCTCTGTTGCCAGTCAAATGCTCAACTCAAACTAGTATTTGATAAATTATTTGGAATGAAGGGTAATATCAGTATTCAAGTTTATCAAGTAACTGTCTCCGTGGTCCATTGGTTAAGGCGTTTGCCTGTAGAACCGGGGGTCGCGGGAATCGAACCCACGTGAGTGAGGGAAGCATGCTTTATTTAGTTGTTTCCAGTTTGGTTAGGACCATACCTAGCTTTAAAAAAAAGATTAGTATCTATAAGAATCATTCACATGTATAAAATCTCATATCAAATAGATATCTATACAGCAGAGGCATAGAAATTGAGTCCTGTTAGTATCCATTGGCTTCGGAGCCCTAAAACATTACTATCTGATATCAAATAGCCCCGTCATCAGCCTACTTAATAATCACATACACACTCGCATACCAAAATAAGACGTGATATTCAAACTTATTTATAAAAACATTCCTAAAGAAAATATCTTTGAAATTTCTTGTTAGGTCATTGCAGGCTGGAATCACCTGATTGTCTGATAATAAAGATGATTGTGAAGGAAGGCACGTTAAGCCGTTGGTCCCGGCTGCCATCTGGTAGTCATTAAAGGAACCACGTCAGAGGCCGAGAGACGGTTCGAAGAACTCTGACACCAGGGTGAGCATGGTCGATTGGCCGTGCGTGACACCTCACGAAATGATGATGATCAAGTAAAGTCATCACTTCTGTCTGGGATTTGAAGTCTATTGGAATACATGAACTAGCATCATGTATGCCGCTTACTAAATATTACAATTACAGCTAATTATCTATTTCTGGTTTACATAGTCTCATTTCTTATCTGGAATAGAGTCACATCCTATTCCCTATGCCCTATTCCAAATAAACAAAATTATACAGCAAAACATGTTTTTGAAGAGAAAACATGATTTTGATGTGTATGTTTTGATGTATCTAGATGTGTATGTTTTGATGTGTTTTGTATGTTTTAATGTATCTAGATAGGATGTTGAACATCAATTGAATTAGTAAGTATCCTAATTTCAATTGGAAAGAAGCTTCAAGTTATCAGGTACACGGAATCCAGTGGTTGTGCAAAAGCAGTGTACGCGTGACAGAGAATAGTTTCAAAATCGCAAAAATAATCGCGCTAAGACCCGCAGTGGCAATAAAATCGAATAACTTCATAATTACCTATCTCTGACTAACGACGGAGATGCAGAATTAAATTATATGAAGGTTTATTAAGCGGGTGCCGCGCAAACGAAAAACGTCGCTACTGCGCAAGCCATTAGGCTGCCTGCGCAGAACCATTCGGCGATTAGGAAAAAACATGAAATGTCTTAATATTTTCATATTTATATCTTTACTAGCTTTCGCCCGCGGCTCCGCCCGCGTTTAATGTCGGTCCCTCGGGAATAGTACTTTTTCTCGGGATAAAAGGTAGCCTATGTCCTTTTCCGTACTCCAGAGAACTTGTATGCAAAATTTCATGATGAACGGTTCAGTATTTACGGCGTGAAAGCGTAACAAACAAACAAACACTCTCACTTTCGCATGTATAATATTAGTAAGGAAAACAAAAATAAGGAAAGGGACGACCTCTGAGACGTACATATAAATATTGTCATGTGCCAATTATTGTTTTAGACGTAAAAAATACAAAGTTGTCGAAGAAAAATGCTTATAGATATCATACCATTACATTTGACTAGCTCCGTGGCGCAGCGGTCAACACGCCAGACGCCAACCTGCGACACGAGAGTGACGGGGTTCGATCCCCGGCCAGGTAAAGATGGAAAATGATCTTTTTCAGATTGACCTGGGTCTTGGATGTATATCTATACATATAATAAAACAGTAAAATTATTTTGTCTGTACATTTCGAATTTTTGACTGAAATGGATAGAGGGACACTTAAAAAGAATAATAGAAAGCAAAAAAATTTTTTTGGAATTTCTTGTCTGTCTGTCTGTCTGTCTGTCTGTCTGTCTGTCTGTCTGTATGTATGATCACGATTATCTCCGAAAATACTGAACCGATTTACTTCAAACTTTCACCAATTGCTTTGTTTTAACTCAGTTTAACATTTAAAGTTTGTTTCATCAAAATCGGTTCATTAAAAAAAAAGTTATCGTCATTTGAATGAACTCAAGGCATGAGTTTGCCTGCAAACATAGCAAAAATAAAAGAAAATAATAAGTGACTTATGAAAATTAAAATCCAAAGTCAATTCATCATCATTATACGACAGCATTATACCTATCCATACTATCCATAGTAATCCATACTAAAAAAAAGGAGAAGCTGACTGACTGACTGACATATCAACGCAGGGCCTAAACTATAAGGGTTAGGAACTTGAAATTTTGCACAGGGGTTCCTTTTATAACGCAGGGGAGCACTAAAAAAGGATTTTTGGAAATTCATCTCCTTAGGGGGAAAAACGGGTTGCAAAGTTAGTATGAAACTTTGTTGTTTTTGAAGTTATTCGAATGAAATTCAGCATGAAGGTTCTTTACTGAAAGGTATGAAACACGAGTAAAATATTTTACTCAAAAATCATCCCTTAAGGGGGTAAAATAGGGGTGCAAAGTAAGCATGAATCTTTGCCATTTTTGAAGTTAGTCGAATGAAATTCAGCATGAAGGTTCTTTACTAAAAGGCATGAAACACGAGTAAAATATTTTTCACAAAAATCATCCCTTAAGGGGATATAACGGGGATGCAAAGTTAGTATGAAACTTTCCGTTTTTGAAGTTATTCAATTGAAATTCAATATTAAGGTGTTTCATTGAAAGTCATAAACTAATGTATTCCGGGTAATTCTACTGTTCCTGAGAAATCGACACTTACGCGGGCGGAGCCGCGGGCCAAAGGCAAACCTGACTTATATATCAACGCACAGCCGAAACTACTGTGCGCAGAAACTTGAAATTTGGCACAGGGATTCTTTTTATGATGTAAATGAGCACTAAGAAAGGATTTTTAGAAAATCAAAGGAGTTGAAGTTTTATGGTGTTTTCTCATTTCTGGACTTAGAAGTTTGAAAGTAGGTACGCAAGTTCTCAATTAAAATTAAAAAAGATCTGTTTAGGTGAACCAGACAACATTCTCCCTTGAAGGGGTAAATAGGGGGTAAAGTTTGTATGGAATTTTTCCATTTCTAGACTTAGAGGTATGAAAATAAGTATATACGTTCTAGGTTACAATTAAAAAAGATCTGTGTAGGTGAAATGTACAAAATTTCCCCCTTAAGGGATAAAGGGGGGGGTGGGGGGGATTGTATGGAAATTTTCTCATTTCTGGACATAGAAGTATAAAAATAAGTATATATGTTTACATTACAATTAAAAAGATCTGTGTAGTTAAAATGGTCGAAATTTCCCCTTGAAGGGGTAGAATAGGTGGGGTAAAGTTTGTACGGATTTTTTTTATTTACTTAGAAATATGACAATAAGAAGTTCTCCATTACAATATAAAAATATCTGTGTAGGTGAAATGGGCAAAATCCCCTCCTTAAGGGCTAAAGATCTATGCAGGTGAAATGTATTAAATTCCCCCTTAAGGGGAAAAAGCAAAGGGGCAGGGGTTTGTATGGAATTTTTATCATTTCTACTGTTCCCAGGGGAACGACATTAACGCGGGCGGAGCCGCGGGCAACAGCTAGTCTATAAAATATAGTATCGTTGAGTTATTATCCCATAACACAAGTCTCCAACTTACTTTGGGGCTAGCTCAATCTGTGTGATTTGTCCGTATATATTTAATATTTAATTTAATTAATATATCATTTTTAAATTTCATATATATCTGTTTCAAATTCCAACAAGAGGGCGATCTTGTTCAAGGATTGATCTAAATTATACAAATACTTTTGATGTATTTAATTAATTCAACGCATAAATCACGTCAATTTTCACAATTTCGTGCAGTACCTTCTACCCGATCCCCCGTCGATTCCTCTTATATGAAAGCTTTATGCCAACGCCACAGCAGAGAAAGGTAATCGATCAACAACAATTTCATTGTTTACGCACACAGTATAGAAAACGACAGTTGCCTTAGGCGAAAATAAAAATAGAAAACTGTCGATTAACAATCAAAGCAAAGATCACCCGTATGAGACACATCGCCTCTTAGGGATTTCACTTTCGCCGCTAATCAAAGGTCAGGCTTAATGAGCTGAGTCTGACACGTCCAAATAATTTCACTACCGCAGGCTGGACGCTTTGTTTGAAGTCATCGACACTGGTGTGAATTGCTATGGGCGACTAACGTAACTAAATCCAAAAATTATGTATGTATGTAATGTTGTATTGAAATCGTATTATAATAGAAACAGAGAAAAAAAAAGAAGGTTTTCAGGCTAATAGGCGACCAATACTGTTGATACGAGTTTTCATCGGTATTTCTTCTGTGCAGTGGTCGGTTCCGAAACTATTTTTAATGATCATCATCATCAAAAACTTATCATCATCATTAATAACTATACTATCACTAGCTTTCGCCCGCGGCTCCGCTCGCGTCAATGTCGATCCTTCGGGAATAGTACTTTTTCCCGGGGTTAAAGGTAGCCTATGTCCTTCCCTGTACTCCAGAGAACATGTTGGTAAAATTTCATGATGATCAGTTCAGTAGTTACGGCGTGAAAGCAAACAAACTCACTTTCGCATTTATAATATTAGTAAGGATTATCAATGCGAAAGTAACTCTGTCTGTCTGTCTTCTTTTCACGCTTAAACCATTGAACCGTATTGGATGAAATTTGGTATGAAGGTAGTTTGAGGCCCGGGGAAGAACATAGGGTACCTTTAACTCCGGGAAATTCTACTGTTCCCGAGGGATCGACACTAACGCGGTCGGAGCCGTAGGCAAAAGCTAGTAATTACACAACTTTACTTGTTCCTAGTACATAACTGTGTGTGAACAGACAAAATTATGTGAATTCGTGTTTTTTGGAACAGAGCTACATAGAAGAGTATATAGAGGTGGAAAACGAAATCCAAATAGTGATGCTAGCCGCGTGAACTTTGACTTCTTCGATTATCGCTCGTTTCTCGGCCAGCTTCTACTGTCTGGGCGGGAAGAGAAGCAATTGGTATACGTTACAAGCATTATTATGTACTTATTCCATTTTAAACCTTATCTCATTGACTTAGAAACGATGTGATTACGTAGTGCTCATAAGTGTACAAGCGGATGATCTATGTTATGCATAGAATATTCTGAAATCATTTAATAGGTACTTTTATTGTTAGGTAATTGTGGTTATAACAATAATCTTATATTGTTAGCTTTAAATTATTTACCTACCAGGCTTCTAGACCGTAATTACAGGATGAAGACTATTTGTGATGGATTTTAATAGACCTAGCTATTATCTTGTACTGATACTATAATCCTATGACTACAGTTGTAAAACTATATCTAATATTAGCTTTGTTCGGTTTTTACATACAGTCTGTCAACAAAGTAGCTGACTTTGTTGACAGACTGTATGTAAAAAACGAACACATAACTTAAGAACGGGTGAACCGATTTTTATAATATTTGATTTGTTGTTTTTTTTATCACCCTGAATAACAGATTAATTTAAAATTAAACTATAAGAAATATTTACGGTGGCTCGGCCTCTGACGTGGTTCCTTTAACGACTACCAGATGGTAGCCGGAACCAACGGCTTAACCTGCCTTCCGAAGCACAGTCATCTTTATTATCAGGCAATCAGGTGATTCAAACCTGCAATGTCCTAACCAAACTGGAAACAACTAAACAAAATATGCTTCCCGTGGGAATCGAACCCACGACCCTCGGGTCTACAGGTAAACGCCTTAACCACTGGACCACAGAGGCAGTCAGTTGAAGTGCAATAAACATCTTGGGGATCGAAGTGGAACGATTTTTGGGGCTTAGTCGAATAGGCCCATCAGACGCACAACTTACTTGTAACATATAATATAATTAGATATTATGTTGAGTTATCTATGCATAATGAATAGGTACAAACTAGCGTCCTTCCGCGACACCGGCCGCAAATTTTCTCTTAAACCTGATTAAAAGTCTAACTTCACAATGCATTTCTACTGAAGTCAAATCAGTAACAGGAAAATGTGATGATTTCTCAAAAGTTTTTCTCAATGAATGTCTTTATTGAAAAAAGTCCGTCCCCTACCGAGACAGATCGTTTAGCAGACTGAGCCGAAGAAAGCATTCGCGTGACCATGCAGATCTATAATCATATTCTAAAGGCATATTTATTTGACCCACTTACGATGAGCGGCTGATCAACCTTGAACTCTATTAAAACGGAATTAAAGTCCTAATCGCATTAAATTTAATGTGGCGAGCGCAGAAAATGCACTTGAAGTTTTGTTATTTGCAAATATCAGTGTTATATATTACGATTTATTTAATGCTTAAAGAAATAAGGCGGGTAATATACCATCCTGAATCGCATTCTGAATCGGATCCGATGAGAGCGACGCTTTATGTATGTGTGATACGATTGTAGATATCTCGTATCGTGTCTAACGTATAGCGGCGATCCGAGAGGAGGGATCCTATCGAATCTTAAATTCAGGATGGTATATACCCTTAAAACACGATAGACTATTTATTTTTTATTTACAGATTTATATGAACACTCTCTATGTCGACTCAATGATGTGGATTTGACGACCCCTGTGGCTTAATGATCAATGCAAGTGCCTTTGAATCGCAGGGTCCCGGGTTCGATCCCCGGTCAGGTCAAGATAGAAAACGATATTTTTCACATTACCTTTGATATTTATCTATATAAATAAATGTATGTATTATAAAATATAGTTAAATTAATATCCCACAATTCAAGCTCACAACTTATTGCTAGCTCAGTCTGTGTTATTAGTCCCTATACTTATTCGTATCTAAATTTAAATATATATAACTCAAAGGTGACTGACTGACATAGTGATCTATCAACGCACAGCCCAAACCACTGGATGTATCGGGCTGAAATTTGGCATGCAGGTAGATATTATGACGTAGGCATCCGCTAAGAAAGGATTTTAATCAATTCGACCCCCGAGGGGTAAAATAGGGGATGAAAGTTTGTATGAAACTTAACGCTAGCGAAGCCGCGGGCAAATGCTAGTTCAATATAAAGCACATATGCTCGCTACGGTAGTTTATCCAAACATCTTTTCACTACTCTCATGAAAACAGTCACACCGTTTCACACTTTCGCATGGCAAACACAAACGCAACCTCAGGCTCAAATGGGCTCATCATTCCCCACAGCATCTTATTTTTTTTTTTTTTGTCGGGCAAATCACACAGATTGAGCTAGCCCCAAGGTAAGTTCGAGGCTTGTGTTATGGAATACTAACTCAACGATACTATATTTTATAACAAATACATATATAGATAAACATCCAAGACCCAGGCCAATCTGAAAAAGATCATTTTCCATCTTGATCTGGCCGGGGATCGAACCCGGGCACTCCGTGTCGCAGGCTGCCGTGTTAACCATTGCGACGGTACTGCACGAAATTGTGAAAATTTACGTGTTTTTAAATGACTAGTACTATGCGCTGAATTAATTTAATACATCAAAAGTATTGTATAATTTAGGTCGATCCTTGAACAAGATTGTTGGAATTTAAAACAGATACATATGAAATTAAAAAATTATATATATGTGGTATGTTATCTAAAAGCATTTTTCTTCGAAAACTTTGTAATTTTTACGTCTAAAACAATAATTTTCACATGACAATATTTATATGTACGTCTCGGAGGTCACACCCTTTCTTATTTTTTTTACTTAATCCTTATCCTTATCCTTACTATCTAATATTATAAATACGAAAGTGAGTTTGTTTGTTTGTTTGTTACGCTTTCACGCCGTAACTACTGAACCGATCATCATGAAATTTTGCATACAAGTTCTCTGGAGTACGGAGAAGGACATAGGCTACCTTTTATCCCGGGAAAAAGTACTATTTCCGAGGGATCGCGGGCGAAAGCTAGTAAGATATAAATATGAAAATATTAAGTTTTCATCTTCAACTTTTCATCATTTTTCCTAATCGCCGAATGGTTCTGCGCAGCGTAATGGCTTGCGCAGTAGCGTCGTTTTTCGTCCGCGCGGCACCCGCTTAAGTCATAAACAACTAGTGTCATTTATATATATACCAAACCCTGAACTTAAGAGAAAAGTGCTCCACATACAGTTTTATGGCGACATGATTGTACTTTTAATCTTGGAATTTATTTCACAATGTTTTGGCAAAGTGCACTTGATAGCTTGGTATTTTGAGAACCAGTTTTAGGTCCAAATGAGTTCAACTGAGCTTTGGGAACAAGGGTATCTGTACTTTTTACGACTTATAAAATAACAACACTTTAAGTACCAGTTATAAAAAGTGTCAAGTTGTAATTGAATTTATTCAATAAATTAAATAATTTATGCATGACAAGATAATATGTCAAGTCGTCAAGCAAACATATTTTTATAAGCTTTTTGTAACTTACGTTTATCTCAAGAATAAGTTTTAAAAAAAATGGTTGTTTGTTAAGTCGGTTTACAGACGATAATTCAACGTGATAACGGTGGAAGATAGATAGATGCGTCACAAGCCGAACGCTTAGGCCGATCGTGGCTCTAACATTTGATCTACACTCTCTCTTGCACGCGGAACGTAACATTTTCTCGTGCTGCAAACGGCGTTCATTGATTTAAAAGCCGCTATCACGTCAAAAAACATCTTATTTTAATTACTATATAAGCAATTATCTAACCATCAAAGAGAACATTCCATTATTGAGTTTCCATTATTTAAGGCACGTTAAGCCGGTGGTCCCGGCTGCCATCTGTTAGTCGTTAAAGAAACCACGTCAGAGGCCGAGCGGCGGTTCCGAAGAACTCTGACATCAGGGTGTGCATGGTCGATTGACCGTGACACCTACTCGAAATGATGATGATGATGACTTAAGCTCCTTGCTGTGTTATTAAGGTGTGTATCAAATCTTGGATATCTTGGATTAGAATCATTTTATCACGTTACTGCACTCAAATTGAGTACACTCTTGTATATCTTGAGTTTATAGGATTGTTATTGTATTGTTTTATTATACGGTACCACGAAACTGATTTGATGATGCAGTCGGAAGGCATCGGAAAGAAGGGAAACCATGACATACTTAAGAAAATAAAGTTAAGAACCAACATTGTAAGAACAAAGCGTTTATTTATTCATTTGATAATAATAATAATGTTTTATTTCAGAAAATCATTTTTTCCATAATATAGGTTAATACCAAAAATAAGCTTATAAACTAGGGTTAGTAAAGAGATACAAATAAAATATAAAAAACTAAAAACTAAAATTGTTTTACATTATTTAATGTGAATGTAAAAAAAAACTTGAACCTTGTTTATCTACTTTCTTTATCGTTTTGAACAAAATAGTGCTCCGTCAAAATCGACAGCTCCGTGGCGCAGTGGTTAACACGCCAGCCTGCGACACGGAGTGCCCGGGTTCGATCCCCGGCCAGGTCATGATGGAAAATGATCTTTTTCAGATTGCTCTGGGTCTTGGATGTTTATCTATATATGTATTTGTTATAAAAAATAGTATCATTGAGTAAGTTCGAGACTTGTGTTATAGGATACTCCCATAACACAAGTCTCGAACTTACCTTGGGGCTAGCTCAATCTGTGTGATTTGTCCGTATATATTTATTATTATTTATTGGGACTAGGCCCCATTATTCTAATGTGCCAAATTTCATAAATTATTTGTATCTATAAGTCGGATTTCAAAATTTCTGAGTTGGACTAGTTATATTTTCACATAGGGAGCGATGCAAGTTCTATCAAAATCGGTTCACAAGTTTTTGAGATAAAGAGCTAAGCGTTTATCACTAAACTACAGTTATGAAGTGCTTTTTTATTTTATTTTGTACACTTAAAGCTTCGTCCGGTCTTATAGTTTTCGAAGTCTGCGTAATGCAGTTAGTGTCTGCTTTACTGGATTCATTTGCATTTTACGTCAGGATTGCCATAAACTCCAGTATCTTGATAAACGAACTATCAAAGTTAACAGTAACGCTGTGGGAACAGGCTCGGTAACGTTAAGTGTCATAAGCTAACATAAACCTTGTTTATTTCAGATTTGTAATTATTATTAAGGGTTTATTAAAGGGCTACGTAATTTATAATATAGTAATTTAAGGAATTATAAGATTATACCGTTGTAGCGTTGATACTCAATTGAATTTAAAAAAAAAATGACAAAAGTTCGTAGCCCAAGGACCAACAAGTGTTCTTTAAAAGGTCATTCATTTCAAATAGGTGCCACGGTCAATCGACCATGCACACCCTGGTGTCAGAGTTCTTCGGAACCGCCTCTCGGCCTCTGACGTAGTTCCTTTAACGACTACCAGATGGCAGCCGGGACCAACGGCTTAACGTGCCTTCCGAAGCGCGGAAAATGTAGATATTGTACTGTGATTGTTTTCACAAACAATATATATAGGCGCACGCTAAGATGTTCTTATTATACTTTAATTTGGACAGACTTTAGGGCAAGTCATTTAAGTATAAAATGAGTTGCCTTTTGGCGAGTTCAAAAAAGGTATATGTTCTCAATTCGTTTGTAACCTTATAGATCCATCATTTATCAATCTATTTGAAGAAAATATTTAAATTTTTTATTAATATCACATTCTTTCAAATAAATATCTCGAACTGGCGTTATCTCCAGATTCGTCTTATTAAAATTTCCGAATCAGTTCAGTTGAAAGAACCTAAATGTGTGCTTCGAACCTAAAAGCAAAATGCGGCATTTTAAGTAGTTAAAAAATATTCCCTTTTATATTGAATGGTGACTGGTCTATAACTTCAACAGTCTATGTTATGCAGCTAATCGAAGCGGCTTGCAACTTTATTAGTTTAGCGTGTTCGTCCCTTAGGACTCGGGAGTAAATCGCGCTTTAGTGCTAATAATTTCAGTCCTGTTCAAACTTTTATTCCAGTTATTTGTGCAACAAACTGGTAACATCAGAAAATACGATACCGTAATTTTCATACATTTTCGTATCTACTGAGTTTTACTTGTAGTTATTATAAAGGGTTTATAAAAGGGCTACGTAATTTATAATTATTTTTTACTTGGAAAAGAAAAGCTCAAGACCGAGCTCAGTGGCGTGCCATGGGAGAGACCTATGTCCAGCAGTGGACTAGTATAGGTTGATGATGATGATGATGATGATGAGTTTTACTTGCTCAAGCATTTTGAATTGCTATTTTGCATTTATTTGTGTAAGTTATATATTCAGAATTTAAAAGTCGTTTCTATAATACGAGTTGACCTTACACGTAATTTATCCTGGAAAAATGTCAGGTTCTTGTAGGAATAAGCGAGCTAGTGCAAACGCTCGCAAAAGGCAGTAGCAACTATCTATAACTCAGTCGTAGTAGTCCATTCGAGCCAGCGCAGTTTTTAGTCAAATGATGTTTCGAACATAAATTGCTAGTGAACGTTTGGCACAGAATCGACGCTTTTCGCATTTTTTATAGCTCGATTATGCTTGCGAAGTGTTTATTATTATTGTATTCTAACATATAGATGACTAGCTTTCGCCCGCGGCTTCGCCCACGTAAAGGTCGATCCCTCGGAAATAGTAGTTTTTCCCGGGATGAAAGGTAGCCTATGTCCTTCTCCATACTTCAAAGAACTTGTATGCAAAATTTAATGATGATCGGTTCAGTAGTTACGGCGTGAAAGCGTAACAAACAAACAAACTCACTTTCGCATTTATAATATTAAGTAAGGATAGTTTCCATTTGTTTTTATTCTATATATTCAAAAATAACAATATCTCTATTTAGTTAACAAAAGATCAGGGTCAGGATGTCATCCTCAACTGCTTGAACGGTGGTTGTAGGTATGGCATCGGGTACGGGCGCCCAGCTTATCTCCCATTTTTCCAAATGAGGTACCCCAATACCTCTATTCCATTCATAAAATCCAACAAATTCCTATTCTTCCCCAGCAAAAAAATGTTAAGCACAAGTAGTCATAGAAACTGCGCTCGCCAACCCGCCTGCACAAGCGTGGTGGTGGTGGAGTATGTCAATATTCTTCCATGGAACGAAGAGTCCTTGGGAGAACCATTTTTTAAGCAGTAGACTTCTTACGGCTGAAATGATGATTATGACAAGACAGCACAGAGGATGTTTTCTTTGATTATTTAATTGTGTGTAGCAAATAGCTTACAAAAGTCATCTGACTACCACTAACCAAACAAAACTTCACCATGCTAAGGTTTCCATATTGTCTAACAAATATGAAGCCGATTTTTTTTGTACTTTTGATACTCAGACAGTGTATCGCACATAAATTTCCATTTAACGTTTGGCCCACAGCGGAAGCTTTCCGCACTTTTTATAGCCAGATTGTGATAGCGTTTATTCTTTTTGTACGTCGACCTATCGACGCTGTTTCCATTAGTTTTTATTCGACATACTCAAAAAGACATAACCGATGATTCCGACCGCACGGGTGCGATAAATTATACATATCAACGTTCCTCTTGAATCACTCTATCTATTAAAAAAAACTGCATCAAAGTTCGTTGCATAATTTTAAAGATCTAAGCATACATAGGGACAGATAGACAGCGGGAAGCGACTTTTTTATACTATGTAGAGATTAGCTGTTTCGTGAGACTCTGACATCGGTCTAGCCTGTAATCGATAAAGTAGCACGATACGCTGAATAACAGTGAAAATTGAACGACATTTTGCTAAAAAAACAAAATATACATTTTAAAATATCTTCTGCATTTCACAGGTCATCCGCAAAGGCCAATGCAGTAAAAAATGCATTAGATTTAGTGCAACATAACTTTTTAAAATTGTCTTTTTAGGTATTTGGGGTTTATCGTACCCCGGCGTGAAATAATGTTTGACGCAACGCCTTAGTTATAATTTCAAAAATGCTATGTGGGTTCGGTAAGGGATAAAGTCTTGATACTATGTATGAATAATTTCAAAAATGAATTGTTTTATTTTAGAATTGTGACTACTTAATAAATTACACTAGCAACCCTGCTCTGCACACGACTAGTTGTCTAATAAAACTGTGAAAATTAAAAAAAAAGTTTTTGGGCAAGTGCTATTTGGTTCCAACTGGCGATGGACAGATGGAAAAATCAGACACCGCCATTAAAATCACGTCTATAGAATGAGGTATCCAAAGTCAAAATATATACAGGCTGATTTTTAATTAGGCACTTGGCAACATTTCAATGTTGTAATCAGAATCCCTAATAATGTATATCCGTAAGAAAAAAAGGTAATTTATGAACAAAACCTTAGACGTTCCATAGAAATTTGATCAGCTGATCGGTGAATTTGTATGGGAGGCTCAATTTGTTTTCTTCGTATTTACCTTTTTTTTCCTGCAGGTCTATCTCCATTAGGGATTCCGATTTCAATGCCAAAACACTGATTTCGATAATAAAAAAATCACCCTGTATAGGGAAAATCACACGGATTGAGCTAGCCCTACAGTAAGTTGTTAACTCGTATTGCCATTCGAGGGCTACTAACTCAACGATACTCTGCATTGTAAAAGATACATTTATAGAAAAACATTCAAGATCTAGGTCAAACTGAAAATGATGGTTACCATCTTGTAGCTGGGGATCGAACCCGAGACCAAGCACTTGCGGTACCTACCACTGTGCCACAGCACAGATAGTGTTGTGCCGTGCTCGAAGTTTTCGAGAACGGCGAGAACAGTTCAGAATTTTTTTCCGAGATATTCTTCTTCTTTCTCTCAAGTGCGGGAATTATTGAGAAATTCTAGAGAATGATTAGAAATTTTCCACAAATTTCCGTGAGAAAGAATTCATGAGAACAGACAATTCTCCGGCACATCACTGGCCACAGAGGTTAGCAGGCAGGAGTTAAACTTCAAGTACATTTAATTTAGACTTCATATATCCTTTCTTGAAAGAATGATGAAAATGAAAGATGAATTAAAACTCACTGCAGGCCCTAACTGGAGAAGGGTTGCCAGTGACAGAAAGCAGTGGAAGCGGTTGGAGGAGGCCTTTGCCAAGAGGCACACTGAACTCAGAGACATACTATAAAAATGACTAACATAACCCAAGAGTTCAGGATGAAGGGATTATACAATACACTATCCTTTCTTACTTTATAAAAACTCAGAGTGATCATTCGCCGGCAAAGGGCTATAATAACTTCAAATTACCATATAATTATGGTTGTCGCGTGGGCAAGTGCAGGTGCAGATTTATGTGAGAATGATGCCGGAATGCAATTTGATGCTAATTGAATAATGTGTGCTGTACAAGCCATGTTTATTATATTACTAGTTTTAGCCCGCGGCTCCGACCGCGTCAATGTCGGTCCCTCGGGAATAGTACTTTTCCCGGGATAAAAGGTAGCCTATGTCCTTCTCCGTACTCCAGAGAACTTGTATGCAAAATTTCATGATGATCGGTTAAGTAGTTACGGCGTGAAAGCGTAACAAACAAACAAACAAACAAACTCACTTTCGCATTTATAATATTAGTTAGGATAGTAAGGATAAGGATTTTGATTGCGGGACTTACCGCGATTAAATTTGAGTTTCGTCTGATAATAGTGAGACCGCAAAAGCTACCGCAAAAATCTATGTGATTTGTCCCTATCTATTTCATCATCAGGTTTTTTTAGACTCCACTACAGGAGCACGACCCTCTCTGTACTACTAGAGTCATACTTGGCCATAGCAGCCAGAGGTATTGGCCTGTGTATAAGCTTTGTTTAGCTTGTATTTCCTAAGTCGCCTACTACGACATCCACGGGAAGACTTGGAGTGGTCCTATTCTACTCTGCCGGGTACCACGCAGCACTATATATCTATATATCTATATAGTGCTGCGTGCTGCAAGTCTTCCCGTGGATGTCGTAGTAGGCGACTTAGGAAATACAAGCTAAACAAAGCTTATACACAGGCCAATACCTCTGGCTGCTATGGCCAAGTATGACTCTAGTAGTACAGAGAGGGTCGTGCTCCTGTAGTGGAGTCTAAAAAAACCTAGTGGAGTCTAAATAGATATTTAATTAGACGTTTTTTGTGGGACTAACCTCAAAATCTCGAAAAGATATGTTATACATAGACTACGCCAAAAGTTATAGGAATAGCATTTAATTTCGTCAGGTAACATAAGATTACTAGTAACACTTGTTCGCAGTAAATGTAGTAAACATACCTGTGCTTGCGAATTTTAAAATATTGGC
Organism: Elegia similella; assembly: GCA_947532085.1. Lineage (NCBI taxonomy): Eukaryota > Metazoa > Arthropoda > Insecta > Lepidoptera > Pyralidae > Elegia > Elegia similella. The sequence continues at coordinate 25,680,125 of OX383930.1, forward strand.
TTAGGCTATACTTGAATTTTTAGGGCCCATAGCTGCCCCAAACGAGGCCGCTTTTGGCAAAAATGCTTAGTAAAGCTTCACGTTCTCACTTTTAACTTCAAACAGTAATTCATACATAAGCTAGAAGTGTTATTAGGGCCTCACAATACAACATTTGTAATGATATCTCCGTTTTCTTGTAAACAATTTATTTCAAATTCAAATCCATGATTTTTTGTGGTCCAGTACTCTCCAAAAAATCATAGAGCCCCTTGATAAATATAATAAGTCCCCCTTGATATATGTAAGTTATAATAATTATAATAAGTTGTAATAAGTTTCAGCATTATATGTATCATTTTAAAAATTTTTTTTTGTTGTTATAACGTCTTATGAATCAATAAACGCCGGCTCCACACAAAAAAGTGTCACGTTCTGTGTGCAAGCGAGAGTGCAGAATAAGCGATAGAGAGGCATGATCGGCCTAGGCGTTCGGCTTGTGACGCTTCTATCTCTCTTCCACCGTTATACGTAAAATTATCGTCCGTGTACCAACTTTACAAACAGCCAATATTTTATTTACTTCATTGGCAGTGTCTAATTTCCTTTGTCACAAAACAGTTTAATTCGATTACATTTTTTTTTCAATTACACAAATTATATTACAGAAAATTAATGATTGCAATAAATAGCATGTGTCAAGTATAATTCGTGTTGTCATCATTACATGGGGCCATGAAAATTGATGAATGGTCTTGCTAAGCCTGGCCCAAGGTCCTAGGTCACTTTAATGATACACCAACGTATTGTCATTAAATTATGAACACATAAATCGTAATTTGTACAGTTTGATTAACATGATTGATTTTGTTTGTAAATAATGATCGTTAATATATTTCGTTATTATAGTACTCTGGCTGCTCTGGCCAAGTATGGCCCTAGTAGTACAGAGAGGGTCGTGCTCCTGTAGTGGAGACTAAAAAGGACCTGATGATGATGAATATATTTCTAAATGATATCCATAAATTATTGGATTAATGTTTGAGTTATCAATTATCATTGATTTTGTGGTCAGTTTCAATATCATCATCATCCCAGCCGTTAAAATTCCACTGCTGGACAAATGCCTCTCCCAAGGACAAGAATTCTTCGTTCCATGGGAGGATATTGCCATACTCACCACACTTGGCAGGCGGGTTGGCGAGCGCAGTTTCTTTGGCTTCTTATGCTTCCGACGCTGGTCTTCTAAAAATTACGTATTACTGTACAAAAAAAAACATATGTGCTCAGAAGTTTTTTTTTCTGGTTTTACCGAAAAAAAAATTATTATATCAGCAATGGTCAAAGTGGCTTCCAAATAATTAGACAATTGATTAAAGAATTTACTTCTTCATATGACTAAGTCAATAAAAGGTCATCATCATCCTTATCTTATCCCATTATCTGGGGTCGGCGCAGTATGTCTTTTCCTTCCACAACTTCCTGTTCCCCGTCATGCCCATATCCACTCCCACCGCCCTCAGGTTCTGTCTTACGCATTCCATCCATCCCTTTTTTGTCTTCTCTTTAATTAAATAAAATAAAGGATAAGTAATAAAAGGGAATCATATTTTACCGGATCAGTTCCTAGTTATGTTTATTGGCAATCTGACTCTCTAAGTACTTAAAAACATTTTACTATTAGTAGGTTTCCTGTCCCATGAATCATATGTGAATATAGCAATCGTTTTACTATTAAGAGTATGTATTATTAAGGCGATACCACTGTAAATAAGGTCGTTCTGAACCTTATTTATCTCGCAAAATACTTAAATTAGGAGTTTCAAATCTAAGTCATATGATTTTTGACTATTTCATCTCCAAAAATTGAAGATGAAAACACGTTTTGATAAAATTTTCTCGATAGAAATATTTTTTGAAAAATGGTCTTCGTTCGCAGAGTTTTTGTTATTGTAGCTCAAATGCGACGAATGAAATAATGATTTTTAGACTAAAAGAAAGGGAATTAGTAATTCATCAAAATGTAAATATGAAAATACAATTAACCGGTCTGATTTTATATAAAATAGAAATAACGAATTTGGCGCTTACGTTTTTTTCTTTGAGCGACTCGAGACTATCTCCTATCTCATCATTCACGGGCTAAACCGCCAAGCGCTATCCCTTGCACGCACTTGATCAGTCCTTTGCCGAGCGAAGGTACCAAACATTTGAGGCCTCGCCTTAAAGGAACAAAAAATATTAAACGTTATTAAAGTTCTTAAATATAGCAGTCCTTAAATTTGAGTGGAAAATTAACGAGCTGTCCTTGTGTACTCTCGGTATTTTATAGTTTATGTGTACCATTCTCCCCATAATTAACTCCTAAATGTTAACGTAAGCTTGTTATATTTGACAACGTTTTGCAACGTGTTAATTTGCTGTTGAAAGGACATTTTATTTAAGCGTATTGCCGTAATGTTTTAGGAGTAATGGCGCCTTCCTGAACGTCGCATGAGGCCGGATCTAAAGGTCAAACGACTGACATCTTGTAAAAATATATCCAAGTGGGTATGGTGGTCGGCGGGCAGCCGTAAAGAACTTCGTGGAATCATTTTACTTTACAGCACATACCATTATATTTGATGGTAGCATAAAACTCAAACCACAGACATCCAAGTACTATATGTACTTACTATACTTTTGTAATAAAATATATTTCTCTTTGTAATAGAATTCTCGTGTAAGTACCTAATAAAATGTAAAGAAGATTCATCTAAATAGCAAATGATTTACTCGTAAGAACTTAACGACATTGACTCTTAATATTCACTGTACCGATGCGGGTAACTTCAGTCGATTTATATGATCCATTGCAGTCATAACAAAATGTAACAATACTGCCATCACATCAATTTAGCCCTAAATATATGGTATTACGATTTTCACCACCTATTATGACATGACACACAAATTTCCTGGTTTCTGTCTGTGTTTTAACAATTCCGATGCTAACTACTAGTATACTCTTAGTAAATAATGAAATATGCATTGTTGTAAACAATTTGGCAGCAAACGTGTTAAGACTATTTAAAAAAAAAATTAACTGACCGAACTCAGCTTCTGCTTCGGCATAAATTAGTTCCTATGTCCTACTGCCTGTCCAGTTCTCCTACAGGTCACATTTCTTAACCGATTCCCGTGAAATATTATATCACAATATTTTTTAGGAAATTAAATTTTAGGATATTTTTCAAATGTTGGTTTTTTGAAAAACGTCATTAGGGTATCTGGCGCTTAGGATCACTATTAGTTCAATGTGATAAGTCTCGCGAGGTCGTGCAGCTCACAGAGTCACTAAAGAAGGTAGATATATGGTATGAATAGAAACCTTTATACTATAATGAGGATGATTTAGGTCTGAATCGTTATATACGTAGGTAAACGTCAAATTTCATTTTAGCCTCTGCTAGAGATTTTACTGAAATTTGTTAAAGGGCTACACCGTACTCATCAATACCACCTTTTCACATTCCTGCATCATCTTCACATGTGCACATGAATAACAGCTTGCAGGAATTTGTCAATACGAGTATGTATTTCTACCTATGATCATATGATACGCGTGGAATGACCCAACAGACGCAGCCTTGTAGAGCCCACACACAATGCACTCAGGAATACCACCTACCCGCATTCCTGCGGCATCTTTGTTGCATATGCACAATCGTTTAAAGGAATTTGTCAATGTGTGAATATTTTTATTGCAACTGTAATGAGTTTCATACAAAAGCGATGAAAGATTTTAAAAGCAACGAATAAGTTACCTGCTGTTAGTTGTACTTTTTATATCATGATTCTGTCTTTCTTCGTCTCGACTCGTCTAGATTTTTTTTATACAGACAACACTAGTAGTCCTATGGTATAGTGTAAGTACTTTCATTTCCAGCAAGTGACAAAGAATATTCAGTGGTTACGTAGAAGTATGATTTGTATCCTCTCTTACAACAGAGAGAGATGGCCATAAACTCTTGTGTAGGGTTAACTTGCCTGCCTTATATCTAACAGAGTCATTCCCAATCTACGCTCTTCTGATAATCCGAATTATTCATCATAGTGAAAGATATCAATAATTACGATGTAACAATGTTAAGTTGTATTGTAGTTATTTTCTTATTCTTACATCCGCTCCTTTGAGTGTTTGATCTATAAAATAACTCATATTATAGACGGCAGCGACTGACAAAAGAGGCATTGACGGACTCTAGTGAGAATATGGACCGAGGCGAAGCCGAGGAACCACATCCCGTGAGCCCATTGAATGCTTCATTGGGCCAAAGCTATAATAATACTCTTCTCAAAAAATGCGCGAAAATTCAAACAAATTAGGTATGTAGTATAAATACTAACAAAACACATTAATCTAGCTCCAAAATGTTCATCTGTTGTTTTTTCTTTTTATTTGTCAGCCAGTTCGAATTTTGGATAAAACCTTTGTAAAGTTACTTCCGTGGTAGCATTATTTCAAAGCAAAGTGAAGTGGTCGTTCCATTTTTTTATTACATGACAGTTATGTTATGAATTGTCATAGTAAGTAATTTTGCTAGCCGCTAAAACACGACAGAATTGGGGATTTTTATACATACTATGCTGTCGTGCATAGTGATGTGCCGTTCCCAGGAACGTTCCTACATTCCCCAGATTTCCAAAATCGTTCCCGGGAACGTTCCCAATAAATGGAAATGTCAGGGAAAGTTGTAATTTTATTTGTCATACAACTTTTTTGTCAATGCAAATATATTGAACTGATGTATATGCATTACTTGGTATATGTAATATATAAATATGTTCAATAATCGACAAATTTTCCAAAATAAACGGGAACGTTCCCAGGGAATGTTCCCAAATTCCCGGGGAACGTTCCCTTGTTGCCGGGAACGTTCCCTTGTTGCTGGGAATTAGACCAAATTTCAAAAGTTTTTATTTAGTAAGTATACAAGATTTTCCTAATTTAGATGGGAACGTTCCCCCGAAATTGGGAATGTTTCCGGAAACATTCCCGTAAACGGGAACGGGGAACGTTCCCTGGGTATGGGAATTTGGGAACGGCACATCACTAGTCGTGCATTTGGCTAGTACAACAGTACAAAGTTGTCGAAATAATATTCGAATATCCAAGCGTTTTTGAGTAAAAATATTTCTCTCCGTCTCTTCCACTTAGTAATAATAAAATCTTTTACAGTATATCACAAAAACTGTTGTTTTTGTAGATCCCACGAGTCAGGACCGGTTAAACTGCTCTGTTCGCACATTGAGGGTTCAATGCACTCACTTTGTATTTTTGCCTAATGCTTGTTACGCAAAATATTTAATTTTACATACAATGAACCCAAGATGTGTGAATGAACTTAGTTAAATAATCTTGACCGTGAAGTAGAATGTCGTGTTTGTTCTGAGATATAATAGTTACAACTACAGTACAAAACAGTAATGATAAGTCTTTAAAATTTCCATCATTCGTAATCTTACTATCATTGATGCAAAAGAAAGTTTGTTTATATCTAATCTTTCGCTTTCGCGCCTTATTCCTGAACCAATCATCACGAAATGAGACATACCTACACGTTGTGTAGGATACGGATAAGGACATAGGGACCTTAGATCCCGAAAAATGTCTTTTTTTTGTTGTTCAAACGCTATATATATATCTTTTTAATTTATTGCAAAGCTACAGAAAGAGACTAACCGCAGCCAATGTTTATACTTTATCAAACGCTTTAATACCGACACTGCAGTGGTGTGTTTTTCCCATGAGGTTAGGCATATCTGGTTTAGCCCATTTGAGGTTAAGTTTATATAGTATATTAAACAAGCAATACTAGGTACTTAAAACCTTCTAAACCCACATATACCAAAACACGAACCAAAAAATCTTTCAATATACAAGCCATAATTCAACTGACATTTACAAATTGACCAATAAAATTTTGATCGTTCTGGACCCTTAAAGGGAAGTGATTTAGCCCGTTGATATAAACAACTTTTCCTATGGGACCAATGCTGGAAACTCAAAAAATTTTTTGACGTTTCCATACTAATTGACACGGGCGGCCGAAATTTTTTGTATAGAACTGCCCATTTTTTTTATTATTCCTAGCATTGGTCCCATAGGAAATGTTGTTCATATCGACGGGCTGAATCACCCCTTTGAGGGTCCAGAGCAAAATTTCACCGTGTATAGTTTTAACAGTGATGTCTTAGACTTTAAAAAAAACTGCATTTCATGCATTTGATGTCAATCAACCTAAAAGCTTAACCTAGTAGCCGTGTGGTATCCGGCAGAGCAGAACAGGACCACTCCAAGTCTTCCCGTGGATGTCGTAGAAAGACTTAGGCAATACAAGCTAAACAAAGCTTATAAACATCTAAGAGACCTCTCCAACCCGTCTGGCCAGCGTGGAGAGTGTACGCCAAATCCTCTGGCTGCTCTGGCCAAGTAGTGGAGACTAAAATGGACCTGATGATGAACCTAAAAGCTCAGAGAAGGCCCAATTTAAGCTGCACAACATTGTTGGCAGTAAGTGCCAGACGGTCACTTAAGAACCTATACTGCAGCCACGGCAAAAACATAAAAATTAGCGAAGCGCATCCTTCGAGCGCCAGTGAAAGGCATGTAGGGCACTTGAGTAACCTAAATAGACCGCGGGAAGTATGGCACGGGAGCGTGTCAAGTGGTCCGGTCACTTAGTTTTGTTTTATTTTGTTCATTACTGGTAGCTTCTTCAGCGATATTTCATTAGCTTTTGCCCGACGGTTTACAACACTATGCTTAACAACTATCGGAAAAGGTATTTTTTCTTGGTCGCAAGTACCTATATGTTTGTGTCTTAAGATTATGACATTCTTGGATGTGAGTCAGATCGTAAAAGCAGATCGAAGGATTAGGCTAAAATCAATCAGCATCATGTCAATAGGCGATGCGACCAACAACCCATCACTATTTTGATTCCGCTTTCCATCTACACGCCCTCCAATATGCTAAATTTGGCCATAAGGTCTTGTAGGCCTAGGCGCTGTCTACCCCGCAAGGGAAAAATATGTATGTATGTATACGACAACCGACTACAGGAAAAACGGAGTCGTCGTTTATATCGATATCCTTTATATCTAGACGGAATAATGTACACATAGTGTCTGCAACTAAATACAATACCATAGACAGCGAACGTGCGATAACTCTATGTTTATTATCAGTGTTGCCTGTTAATTGAGCATACCCTAACAAGAATCAATTAAACCGGCTTCCTAGACACTGTAACACTCCAAATATGGCGACGATATTCTATAAATAACAAATAATGCCTTTTACGCGTTAACTATCAAGGATTTATTTAAGTTGTGATTGTAAGCTCTTTAATAAATTTCCTCGTTGTGTAATTCATTAACAACTACTCGTATGTTACTTTTGCCTGCTACAGTTGACAGTGACGTGCAGTCCATATAGACTGTTAGACACTGTCTACCCTGCAGTCGCTAAATAAATACAATTTATTTTTCTTACAAAAAAATTATTATATTAGGTGCGCCTGCAAAATTCTGCTAGCAAATACTTTATAGTCGATTTTGTTCAAGTACGGCGCTGCGGCCGCGGCCCGGGCGTGCCCACGCTAAGCAGTATCTATACGCGTAAGCCGCGTAAGACAAAATTTCAAAGGTCTGACTTTTCACGCACACATAGAAAATTATTATACACCTATAGGAAATCGCTTTTGTAGTAGTACAAGTAAACATCTTTCATCGATTCACACATGCAAATCAAATTTGCGCTGTGTGTGTGAATTGAAGACACTGTCTCCGAGGTTTCTATTGGCTGCCGCGCGCGATGTAAATGTCATCGTCACTTGTCAATGTCATTATAGATATTAATCATACTTATGTCAATGTTAATGATTTGCGTGTTTACAAACAATCCAAGAGGAAAGTTTTATTTTAAAATTAATTGCTTTATCAGTTAAATTTCATTTGTGACAAAAATATTTTCATGTGCAAGTTGTGTCGCTTAGTGTTTACATGCCGAAACCGAAATATAAAGTGTTTTGTGAACTTGCTTGCTTTTGAACAAATCAAGTAACCGGTTAGTTATGGTTAGTTATTCTAAAGTTTAATCTTAAACTGTATGATACGTGGTACGTGGCTCGCAGGTTGTAATCATATCTCTTATCTTTCGCTTGTTTTGAATACTTTTGCGGTCGAAGATCGAAAGACTATCATAATATTAAACGAGTTGTAGATAACTAGCCGTATAGTGAGGTAAGGTATATAGGTGGTATGTTTGTAAGTAAATTTTATAATTATGTCTACCCTATGACAAATGTCTGTGCACGTCACTGACAGTTGACTTAGGCTAAACATATTATAATATGTTATAAAGCGTTTCTTCTAAAACATTTTGTGCCATCTCAGAGTATAGCAAAGTTACACGCTCTCCGACATGCTAAATGTGGCCATAAGGTCTTATAGACCTAGGCTCTGTCTACCCCGAAAGGGAAAAAGACGTGATACTAGATAGATAGATAATACGTTTATTTGATTGCCACAAACACACAAATTAGTAATACAGGCGATCTTAAATCTAAGTACATAAACACAAGAACAGTCATTTGTGTGCTGCAGCAAGACAAAAAGGCCATAACTCAGCGATTATTTTGCACTTACGTACAAAAACACTGATTTTCAGTTATCGCCGTCAAGTAGGTGCGGGTGCAAGGAGATTATATAATAATATATACGATATACGTGTGGGAATAGACACAAATAAATAAATAATGAAATGCATGTATAGAAATAATTATGACCAATACGTAAGAACCCAATATATCTAAGATAGAAAATAATTATAAATTAAGATGTATCTCAAAGTATTTGTGCGTGCATAGTTTTTATTGACATATATTGTAATTTGACTGCTCTTCTCTTACTTCTTAAGGTCTTCCACTCTTCCTTCTTCCTTGACAGGGGGCGATTGGGACGTCGCAGTCTCAGGAATGATGTGATGGTTTTAAATTACAATAAGTAACTCAAGCATAGTGGTCAAGCAGACCGCGCGGCAGATCACCTATGCGCTGGACTGACCAAGTGAAATCTGCAGTAGGAAATTGTGTTTCTGATTGCGTCAGACAGTCTGCCAACAGGGAGAGATGGCGGGAAATCGTGCGAAAGGCTGTGTCTGCCTCTACCACCGACGTGGACGCCTCAACGTGACCATGACCGCTCTTACAAGAGCGAAACGACAAAGAAGAAATCAAGCATCTTTAATTTTCTTAATAATATTAAAGGGAGATTTTCAAACTCTCCATTTCTAAAGGAAAGCAATCTGGCAACTTAGTAACGCCCACCCATAAACATCTCGTTGGAGTGTGAGCTGATAATGAGGTAAACATTACGTCGTAACTAGGGAAAATCATTTAACGACACCTTAATAGATAATATAATATAATGAAAGTATAATATACTGCAAGTACCTAGTGAAAGTGTTAATAGATAACTAATGAAATTTACATAATAGGTATAAATTTATGACAAGTCAACATGATCTTTACTTGACTAGTCTCTCCCGTGACTTTATCCGCATAATTTATAGCCTATATTATTCGCTGTTTGTTTTCCCTTTCTTTTGAAAGAATTAATAAAAAACAAAAGATACTACAAATATTTTTAAAACATAAACTTACATATTAACGACTTGAATACCATCCTTATCCTTACTAATATTAAAAATGCGAAAGTGAGTTTATTTGTTTGTTACTTTCACGCCGTAACTACTGAACCGATCATCATGGAATTTTGTATACAAGTTGTCTGGGGTACGGAGAAGGATATAGGCCACCTTTTATTCCGGGAAAAAGTTCTGTTCCCGAGGGATCGACATTGACGCGGGCGGAGCCGCGGGCGAGCTAGTAAATGAATATATAAGAAAACGAAATCTCACACTGTATTTGTTTCCATAAATTTAATTTGCAAAGTTTAAAGGTCAATTATGGCTAATTCCGTCATTGTGCGACTGTTGTTAGTGCCGCAGTGGACGACTGCAGCTCGTAGATAAGGTGCCATGCAAATTTAATAATGTTGCTCGGCCAGATGACCCGCCGTATTCAGTAGAACTGGGACAAGACATAAATAGGCTTGGCAGTAGGGCTTGGCTATAAGTAAAGACTTAAAATGCAAAATGTTAAAAGAATTGAATAGTTACAGTACAGAGAAAAAACCGGCCTAGTGCGAGTCGGGATCGCGCAAGAAATTTTCTGTACCATTATATATATTCAGTCTTATTATAAAACAAGGACTAAATTTAGTACCTGGTTTAAACCATTATCCGACCAAAACAAATTGACAATGACAGTTGACCAAACATCAAAGTGATAAGTGTCATCTTATTTTGGTCGGATAATGGTTTAAACCAGGTACTAAAGTTAGTCCTCGTTTTATAATAAGACGTTTTATTTAAGAAGTTTAAACTTATTAAAAATATTTTTATTATATGATGCTAATATGATGTAACTAAAATTTATGCTTTATGTGTAACTAGCTTTCGCCCGCGGCTCCGCCCGCGTCAATGTCGATCCCTCGGGAACAGTACTATTCCTGGGATAAAATGTACCCTATGTCCTTCTCCGTATCCCAGATAAAGTGTATGCAAAATTTCATGATGAGCGGTCCAGTAGTTACAACGTGAAAGCGTAATAAACAAACAAACAAACTCACTTTCGCATTTATAATATTAGTTAGGATGTATGCTTCTCGCAATTTTTCCTTTATCTGTGCTATAAAACGTTGCTTCGTACCAAATTTCAAGATTCTGAGGGTAGGAGATGTCTCATTGATGTTTATGAGCTTTGTTTAGCTTGTTTTTCCTAAGTCGCCTCTTACGACATCCACAGGAAGACTTGGAGTGGCAATCCTAAATTCAAATAAATTAACCAAAGTCAAAACAAATTAGACTGAAATATTTTACGTTGTTTTAGCATGAATCGGTTCACTCAATTACAAATTGCTTTAATTACTTTTTATTACTAATAACATTATAGATTTTATAACGAAATATCTATTTTTTTAGTAAACATAATCATATTAGGTGCTAGTTGGCACAAGTTCTACCAGATTTTACACACAATTGAACGGCAATATCTTCCGCTATCCTGAAATTACACTACTTTATATTATACAGCGTGATTTTGAACCTCCTATCTATAAACAAATCTGGGAATTACACTGCCTAATGGAATATGGAAGAAAAAAACATTTGACCTTCCATAGAAATTCGTCCAGCTGATCGGCGACTTTGTATGGGAATCCAATTTTTTTTTGAATTATCTTTTTTCTTTCAATTCTGTAATCCATTAGCGATTCTGATTCCGAGATTCCAATATAGCTAGGAGGTTCAAAATCACGTTGTATATATATTGTATACACACAGTGTATTCATCTTACGTTCTCATCCCATTCCGACTACATCACCGTCAACCCTCACACATATTACGGTGTTAAAAGCCACGAATATTTTTACATATATTCTGTTTAATCTGCACTGAGCTGACTTTGTTATGTTATTAAATCGTATGTCATAAGAGACAAGCGAATATCTCGGATTTAAAAGCATAACAAAAAACAAATTGATGAACTTTCACCTGCGGCTCCGCTCGCGTGAATGTAGGTCTCTCGGGAACAGGACCTTTTTCCGGGATGAAACGTACCTTATATTCTTGCCTGGGCCTTAAAAGCTACAAAAAATATTAAAAGCCACCGCCGGTTCGTAAGTTACCAGCAAAAGTGATAAAATAATATTAATACTTCATCAGGGCGAAGAAAGTAAGCTCTAACGCTATCCCATAATCTATGCATTTTGTAGTACACTTTCTTGAGAAGCTATCAAACCTTAAGATTTGGGCTATAACATAGCAATGTTATTCATATTCATATCTAGATATGTTATCGGTCATTCAAACTCTCACAAATAAAGCACTGCTTTTTTTTTATTTTACTAATACTTAGAACTATATACCTACTTACTAATAAAAATTTGGTAAAAGTAAAACTAAAAAGCCATTTATTGCCATACACAGATAAGTACATTTCATTCACAATTTATAAAATTACCTATAGAAATATGGTTAAGCTAAAGCCTGCTATTATGTACAAGCAAACAAGGTGACTGTTAGTAAGTACTTTCAAGGTATTTTTTGGCCCCAACACACTGATTTTCCACCTACACTACTACCCGCCCACCTACATGCTAAACGTGGCTTTTACGTCTTGTATACCAGGGTTTTGACTACCCCGCAAGGGAGAAAAACGTGATAGTACGTATGTATAGACGAATCGCCATCTGCTCATTACTTGCGCCGCGTCACTGCAATTTTGGCGCGGCGCCAACGGTTTGACTTCCGGGTACATCCGCACCGCATTATGTGATGCAATTTATGAAACTACCCTTTAATTCCCTAAGCCCGGTGACCGGTGGATTTATATAATGTGCCGAGTTGCTATGGGAAACAGCTATTCATTTCACTGCTTTTGAAACAAGCAACAAACAATTTAGTCATATATAGGAATGATAATAATATCTATGGCTCGCGCTCTGGCAAACTTAGTTCTAAAAGTCATCATTAGATGACAGTAATACAATTCCCATGGATGTCGTAAGAGGGAACTAAGGGAATAAAAGCTAAACAAAGCTCATAAACATCAATGAGATCTCTCCAACCCGTCTGGCCAGCGAGGAGAGTGTAGGCCAAATCCTCTGTTTGCTCTGGCAAAGTATGGCTCTGGAAATACAGACAAGGTCATGCTCCTGCAGTGGAGACTAAAAAGACCTGATGATGATGATACACTGCGAGTTGATTAGACTAACTAGGGCGTGTTCAAAAGATCAAAATGTTATCTGACTCATATGAATATCTTTTCCTATATGACTAATACTGGGAACTCAAAATTATCTTTTTCAGATTGAACTTGGTTTTGGATGTTTATCGTAGCGTATCCTTATCCTTACTAATATTATAAATGCGAAAGTGAGTTTGTTTATTTGTTTGTTTGTTACGCTTTCACGCCGTAACTACTTACCCGATCATCATGAAATTTTGCTGTTCTCAAGTTCTCTGGAGTACGGAGCATTAAGTTTAGGATGCGACCGGGAAAAGATTCAGAGGTATAAAAGTCTCTCTCTCACTCATCTTATTTAGCTCTCTGACCAGCTTACTTAATTTGAAAATCTAGCATATCTATTTAAAAGTATTATTTTATGTTGTCCACAGGTGACATAGAAGACTGCATAGTAACGCCGGCCTACCAGGGCCAATTCACGCCGCTACCGGAGGCACTATGTGACTGCATTATGGACCTAACCACACAGGTAATAAAAATATAGCATTCTTCTACATCACCACATTTAACTGCCTCCGTGGTCCAGTGGTTAAGGCGTTTGCCTATAGACCCGGGGGTCGTGGGTTCGATTCCCACGAGAAGCATACTTTATTTAGTTGTTTCCAGTTTGGTTAGGACATTGCAGGCTTGAATCACCTGATTGTCTGATAATGAAGATGATTCCGTGCTTCGGAAAGCACGTTAAGCCGTTGGTCTCGGCTGCCATCTGGTAGTCGTCAAAGGAACCACGTCAGAGCCCGAGAGGCCTTTCCGAAGAACTCTGACACTAGGGTGTGCATGGTCGATTGACCATGACACCTACTCGAAATGATGATGACCACATTTTATTTTTGAATAAATTTAAGGCAACACAGTTTTTAACCTATTGAGCGTCAATGACTACTTTAGTTGCAAAATAATCGCGTGACTGAGACGCCATTGACAACTAAAATTATTACAATCTGTATTAGCTTAGCGTCGGGGGTGAAGTAACATAAAAAGCGCTGGCGTACAAAAGGTTAAATATTAATAAACTAACAAAGCATACAAAAATAATTTGTTAAAAATTATCACACATCTATTATCCTTGTCTAAAATAACAAATAGATGACCAAATCTATAAAAAAAATCGTACCACTATTTTTATGTGCCTCGTAATGTTATTTTTTGGTTATTCAACTGAAACTGATTAAAATCACAGCCTCCAAATAAATAAGTATATAATTCAAAGAGCTTTAAGTGATTGAAAATGGTTTCCAGGTCATAAAAATCATAATCGAACTCATTTACCTGCTGTATCATTACCCGCCGGCATCATTCCGAAAAGTCTTAAAGCTTTAATCGTAATTACCGTGTCCCACTTGATTACAATCGCATTTGGCATAAAATAAAGATGATAACAGAAGAAGGAACATAAGAATGACAATAGGCGATGCGGCTAGCAACCCATCTATTTTGATTCTGTTTTCCACTTTTACGCCCACCAACACGCTTCTTCTTCTTATCGTATCAACTCGGGCGAATTAAATTTGTGTTGACCAGAACTCTGCCACTGACACAGCGTCATCAGTGGCATTGCATAGGTCCTCGCGTGTGCAGGTGGTAGGACACGCAGGGCAAGACAACAGGTGTACCATGGTCTGAGGAGTAGCACCACACGGACAAGAAATATCAGAGCTGTAACCCCACCTATTCATGTTCTCCTTGCTTCGGCAACACGCTAAACGTGGCTTTTCGGTCTTAAGACCTTAGGTTCTGTCTACCACGTAAGGGATACAGACGTGATAATATATGTATGTATGATAACAGAAGAATAGTCGTGTCAATAAAACATTGCGTCCATAGATCGACTACCACTGTAGCTCAGTGGTACCGCAAGTGCATTTGAATCGCAGGTTCCTGGGTTCGATCCCCGGTGAGGTCAAGATGGAAAACGGTCTTCAGATTGGCCTGGGTCATAGGTGTTTATCTATATTTGTATCTATTATAAAATATAATATCGTTAAGCAAGTATCCTACGACACAAGTATACAACTTACAATGGGGCTAGCTCAATCTGTGTGATTTGTCCAAGATTCATTTATAGCTTCATCTGGTATTGCTCCGCTTTGAAAAATAACCCTAACTTAGTAGAAGCACTCCAGTTATAATATTTTAATACGATATCGCGTTCGTAGGGTTAGTTACTATGCTGATAAAATTTGTCGCTATCAATAGGCCTATAAAAAATGGTAGGGGCTTGCCGAAAACTGTATTATTGTCTTCTAATAATTGTCGTTGGTCAATGACATACCTAGTATTTAATGACATGATCGTTTTGCCTCAGTTTTTTCCTCAGCAAAGTTATAAATGTTTTCTTTGAATTTGGAATATGAGATGTAACAGAACATCCATTGTTTAAAGTGCCACATCTATCACTATTTTATTTGTGTTTTGGGTTGGTCTCGCACACATCGGCAAACATTTGTGCCGAATGCGCCAACATGGCTCGAAACAAAGTATTTGGGAATTAGGCCAAGTTACAATTGATTTCAGTGGATTTCGTTCACTAATGAACTCTCACTGCTTTCTCCAAATCTTAAGGTAGTTTTAATATTGTAAGTTATGTTAGATGAAGGGAAAGATAATGATGATAGAGAGAAATTGCGGAATTCTATCACTGTATTTTACTGAGCTATTTTATAATTATTTTTTTTTACATACGTTGTAGAAATAAATAATTTTGTGTAACATCGCTCAGGGAAAAAAATAAAAATGCATATTATTTTTATGCACACGACTAGTAATCTGTTAGCTTTCAATGTATTGACGTGAAAAACTGCAGGCGGGAACTCATTTTCTAAGAAATGTTTGCAAAAAAAATAGTACAGAGAACAGTTAATTCATGCACGGAATGTGAAAACATATTAAAAGCGTTTTACATTAAAAATGTTGTTTCTTCTTAAAACTCAACCAATATACTCGTACTTTAAAAAATTACGTGTGTAAAATTGCACTTAAAAGATTATGACAGTTACAATTTCTGCACAGTAACGTCCAATATTTTAAATAAAAAATGGGGTTGTCATTATCATAAGGCCACAAATATTGAGTTCAAACAAAACGCTCAAAAGAAATCGTGAGTATCGGCTAATGATTTCGATAAATATGAAATTCGGCGTTTACTTTAACTTGAGGCTCACGACTTGGCCGGTTTTTATCAAACACAATGTGTAAGTTACTTGTTGGTATCTAATTGAAGGATAATTGTGTTCTGGTTTGTAGTAATGACAGAAAAACCTGTCATCTATTTATTATTTTTTTAACTTGACCTAGGCCTTGGATATTTTTTTTACTTTGAATAGGCTTCTCTTGACCTTAGACTAACCCAGAGAGTAAAGACAAGATCTACGATGAAGCGACCTTGCCTAGAAGATGCCTGTTCCTTCAAAACTATTAAAGGTAAAGGTAGTAAAAAGCCGAGGATACATTATTCAATTCATCATCATCATCATTTCATCCGTAAGAAGCCGACTAAAGGACAAAGGCATCTCCCATGGATTCTTCGTTCCAGAGGAAGAAAATTATTCGATTAGCTCCGTGGCGCAGCGGTCAACACGTCCGCCTGCGACACGGAGTGACCGGGTTCGATCCCCGGCCAGGTCAAGATGGAAAATGATCTTTTTCAGTTTGACCTGGGTCTTGGATGTGTATCTATTGATGTTTGTTATAAAATATAGTATCGTTGAGTTAGTATCCCATAACACAAGTCTCGAACTCACTTTGGAGCTAGCTCAATCTGTGTGATTTGTCCGTATATATTTATTATTTATTTATATTGCTATACGCACCAAGCTTTGCAGGCGGATTGCCAAACGCAATTTCTTTGGCTTCTTGTGCTTCCGACGCTGCTGCCCATCGTTAGCAATTTTAAGCTCAGGAAGGATAAGAATTTGTTGAATATAAGAAAAGAATCGAGGTATTGAGATATTTCTCACTTGGATGAATGGGGGAAAAGATTCAATGGGGAAAAGCAAGTAGAAGTTTGGGAAGTCGGGCGCGGGTACTGTCCCTGCAACCAACGGCCAAGCAGTTGAGCATGGCACCCCTGACCAGGATTAGACTGATTAAGGAGTAAAAGAAATAAAATATTAGTGGGACTAATTGGGTCATTTAAACCTCTTAAGGGGCCGTACTACCTCACACTGCTTTGCATGATTGACTGTTATATCAATAATAATTAAATACTCAAGTTGAAATAAAAATGCAGCAAAGTTCAGGACTAACTCTGGTAACTGTCTGACTTAAAAACACGATTGCGTTAAATTTTCTCGATAGAAAAAAATTGCAAAGTTGCCTCCAAATCACGTCTAATTTACTCGGTATATAGCATTATTCACCAAATACATTAAAATTTACCTTGAAACTTTTGATTATTATTGCATTACAGATAATGCAGCCATCATATGTTTTTCTTTTTCGAATAACCCTTGAATATTCCTAAAAAACGAAAATATCCAAAGTAGCCAACGCGTTTAGACCATCCGCGTTTGTACCGCCACGCCGCCTGGCATATGGCGGGCTCTTAAAGCGAAAAAGTACAAATCAGAGTGAATAAAATTGGTACTTAATGCACCTTATTCCCTGCTTACAAATAATACCCAACGAGACCTAAATGATGGAACGCACGTTATTTTTTCTCAATTACACGCCTTGAAAAAGTAAAAAGAGATGAGCAATAAACGGGTAAATAACCCACCATTAATTAGCAGTGTTGCGTATAGGAGCAATTTTCATTCCATCTCATCCGGTCCCGCGACCATAGACAACATTTTTACACCACGTTCAAACCTTACGCGGCATCTTGTAACGATATATTGCATTACGAGTATATCATTCGAAAGCGAAACCGTAATTTTTAATTGACCACAGTTGTAGTTACTTTTATAGATACTTTATTTTCAAAGGCGTATTCATTAAAGGGCTAAAACCTCGGGGCCACAGCGTAGCCAGGGGCACTTGAAAAATAAGGATTTTTGTCGATTGATAAGATTGTTTTAAAGATATTGTTATTACCCACCTCCATATCAGCAAACCATCTCAAATTCAGTTTATGAACAACTTCAAAACTTCAAACGAGCATTGGCTGTTTCTAAGAATACAAATTACTTTAAATAAAAAAAACAAGTTCTTAAAAATACTGGTTGATTTTGATTTCGTAGGAAATATTTTAGCATCAAAATTAGGTTCACAAATTTTAAGAATAAGTATAACTTATAAATAATATTGTTAACGGGTTTAATATTGATAGAATCGTAAATAAAAGTAGGAAAATCAAGTCAGTCGATACTAGGGTATTCAAAATTAACCTTTATTATGATGTCTGTGTATATTTTTTGCTAAATCGCGTCTTTTTATAACTTACAAAGGAGTCTTATGACTTACTAGCTTTCGCCCGCGGCTCCGCCCGCGTCAATGTCGATCCCTCGGGAACAGCATAAAATGTACCCTATGTCCTTCTCAGTACCCCAGATAACGTGTATGCAAAATTTGACGATGATCGGTTCAGTAGTTACAACGTGAAAGCGTAACAAACAAACTCACTTTCGCATTTATAATATTAGTTAGGATGAGCACGGGTCGCCATATTTAGGTATATACGCCACCGCTTCTTTTAATTATCTCTATCAATATAAATAAACTAAAAGGGCTACAGATTTGCATGTCATAATATATTTTATTGCAGTTGCACGCGGACATACGATAACAACCAATAAATAGGAAGTAAGAGGAATACTGAGTGATGCAATGGTTTAACTGTCGATTATTAATATAAATGGATGACATAAGTTACTAAATGGTAGCAATTATTCTAATACCAGCGATTTACATCGGCTTGGATAGAGTTTGTTTTAAATCAAGTAAATTTTCTGTATGTAAATATACTGCAACTACGTGTTAGTAGCCATCTGGTAGTCGTTAAAGGAACCACAACAAGACCTTTTATAATATTAGTGAGTTCCTATGTTGACAATTTGAACAATTTAATTTATTTTAATTTAATATCATGACATACGCAATTTAATGTAACACAATTTAATTTAGTTTTATATACAGTATTTAGTTTAATTCAAATGTTAAGAAACAAATGCGTATCGACATACTTTCATTTTCTTTTTACATATATAATATCATATTGCCATAATTGATTTCAATCATGTTATATCTTAATATCAGTGTGACAATTATGTTGATTGAAACTTCTTAGTTTTTATTTTACTTTTTCATGCTGGAAACAGCTGGGTGTAAATGCACTTATGCGAAATAAATGAATTGATTGATTGAATTGAATTGACCACGTCAGTGGCCGAGAGGCGGTTCCGAAGAACTCTGACACCAGGGTGTGCATGGTCGATTGACCGTGACACCTACTCGAAATGATGATGATGAATATAAAACGGTTTCCGCGTCGCATTCTCGGCATATCCTAATACTGGAAAGATGACTTATGACCATGAAATGCAATACAATAAAAACACAGGTTGGGAGCGAGCGAACCTGTTTCGAGATATTTTAAGTTTACGGTCCAAGCTTTATTGGCACACGTCGCGCGATATTTCGTGCGAATGCAAAGTGGATGATGTCATGTTATATCAAGAATTTGAACATTATGGGAGTTGGGATAAAGGACAAGCTGATTGATATTACCAGGTCCTAGCAACATTGCACTGACTCTTATAGAGTCCTGTTCTTATATTAAAAATACCTACATCGAGAACTTTTTAAAATTATACTAATTCACTTTCACTCGTTTTGTCTATTAAATACTTACTTAAGCCAATAAATA
Organism: Elegia similella; assembly: GCA_947532085.1. Taxonomy (NCBI): domain Eukaryota; kingdom Metazoa; phylum Arthropoda; class Insecta; order Lepidoptera; family Pyralidae; genus Elegia; species Elegia similella. Next base: position 25,699,827 of record OX383930.1, read on the forward strand.
TAACTTAAATTGTTCGTAATGTGAAATATGAAAAAGAACGGTGGTGTGGTTAGTAATATATATATAGTAAGAATAGTAGTCAGAACGTACCTGTGGCTTGTTCTTTTTCATCACATATTTTCAATTTTAATAATGTACCGAGCATTATAATGCGTTATAAAAACAATTCAATTATGAATATTATAAGTCATATTTACACACATCTCATATTATTAAGTTCAGTGCGATCAAGTTCATACAACAAAAACCACGTGCAAAATCATTTTACCAAACAAACTTTTTATTCCCCCTTTTTTGCATATTCATCAACATCATCGTCATTACAGCCACAAAAAGTCCATTGCTGGACTTGGGATTCTTGGTTCCAAGGTAGGATATTGCCGTACTCGTGGTGAGGACGGCAATAGTACTTTGGCAGCTTGGCTTGGCAGGCGGGTTGGCGAGCGCAGTTTCTTTGGCTTCTTGTGCTTCCGATGCTGCTGCCCATCGCAAGCATTTTGAAGCTGGGGAAGGAGAAGAATTTGTTGGATTTGGGAAGGGAATGAATGGTATTGGGATAATACTCACTCGGGTGAATGGGGGAAAAGCAAGTAGCAGGTCGGGAGGCCGGGCGCGCGTACATGATGCCATACCTGCAATTACCGGACAGGCAGTTAAGGATGACATCCCTGATGATCTGAGCAGCATTTTTGCATATTACTGAGTATTATCTTAAGTATTAGCCGTGTGGTACCCGGCAGAGTAGAATAGGACCACTCCAAGTCTTCCCGTGGATGTCGTAAGATGCGATTAAAGAAATACAAGCTAAACAAAGCTTATAAACATCTAAGAGACCTCTCCAACCCGTCTGGCCAGCGTGGAGAGTGTAGGCCAAGTCCTCTGGCTGCTCTGGCCAAGTATGGCCCTAGTAGTACAGAGAGGGTCGTGCTCCTGTAGTGGAGACTAAAAAGGACCTTATGATGATGATGATGATCTTAAGTATTGCATCCGCTTCATCTTGCTCCTTGTGCCGGACAGTGAAATTCCTCAGTCTTTTTGCCAAAGTATCCCTGAATGCCTGCACCGTGAGGTCATAGTAACAAACTCATTAAATCCTTGTTGATGATTGGGTATTAATAGGTATTATAATGGAATTAGCATTTTGATTTGTCTGCTGATCGTACTTTTATGTTTTGCGAAACAATATGTGCTGTAAAACCGCCACGATGGTATGTAGCTAGTGATGTTATTAAGCACAATTTTGTTTACTCTTTTATATTCAAGTTATATTGTTTAATTAGGCAAATTATGGATATTATCATCAGTTCTTCTGAAATTTTACAAATAGGAGAATTGTGTGCTATTTTTATCTCTGAGGCATTGAAAGTTTACAACTTCAATACTCTTATGTAACAAAACTCATTATAATATCTTATATTTCAGCACTACCACCACATATTTTACAAAATGCTAATTGTGAACAATACTCAGTTCTATTACAATAATTTGAATTAGCATATAAAAGAAATCTCTATTGAAATTCAATTTGTAATGACTACTAGACTAGTAGTCGCTGTGGGATACCTATGATATTATTTTTCTGAACGTGTGACGAAAGTCTGTTACACTACATTTATTATATCGATACAATTTTTCGATTAGCAAATATTCAAATCGAGAACTAGTTCTACATCAATATCCACTCATTAATCGTTCTCTCATTACAATTCAATCGATTGTTACTCGATACTCGTTGCTCCACTCCGACTGTAATTAAATTCATTTGGAGCCTGATAATTTGTCAAACGTTGGGCAAGTCTGCTTCTGGAATGACAGCTCTAAAGAAACAAGTAGGCTGGAATTCGGAGCTGAAAGAAATTTGCATAAGGCACCCGTGTGAATTAGCTAGTTGGAATAGTTGAATCAAGCCAAGCCCCTTGTCAACCTACGCGCTACAAGTGTGGTAATTACTTGGCAATAAGTTATCTTTTTCTAATGTTATATTAGCGACTAGCTCCGTGGCGCAGCGGTCAACACGCCAGCCTGCGACACGGAGTGACCGGGTTCGATCCCCGGCCAGGTCAAGATGGAAAATGATCTTTGTCAGATTGGCCTGGGTCTTGGATGTGTAACTATATATGTATTTGTTATAAAATATAGTATCGTTGAGTTAGTATCCCATAACACAAGTCTCGAACTTACTTTGGGGCTAGCTCAATCTGTGTGATTTGTCCGTATATATTTATTTATTTATTATTTATTTATTATCAACAGTTTTGGAGTTTATTTTAGACGTTTTCCTATTAGCTGTTCCTGCCTACGCAATCTTAATATGACCATGCAGTCCCAAATTAGTTTCATACTCATTATCTAGATGGCGCCAAAGGTTTATTTACAACTATATTTTACGCCGTAGGTTTAATAAATGTAATATAACAACAAAACAATGTATCTACCAGATTTTGAGGAAATAAAATCAGTATGCACAAAAACGTCTTATTTAATATGAAAAAGTATTATAAAAATATTATACAGTTTTACTTGGTTTTACTATGTTGTTTTTTGTATGTTTATGTGTTATGTTTTTTTAGTAGTACAGAGAGGGTCGTGCTCCTGTAGTGGAGACTAAAAAGGACCTGATGATGACTATGTTTTGACTAACGCTATCTAGCGACGGATGGAAAAATCTGTCTCTATCACACTGTAGCGCCTTCCACTAGTATTACTGTATGAGGCTGGCAGACTATACCATAATATTATGCTCTCTTTGGTATGACTGATGGAGATAAGAGAAAAACTTTGCGGGTTGCGGGAGGGAGCTTTCAGGGTGGACATAACAGTAGGAAAAAAGCTGATGATCCTGTTACATTATTTCATTCCAGTCTACGAATAATAATACATACAAAGAAAGAAAGCAAAATCATTTACTTGATATCATCATCATCATTATCAGGTCTTTTTAGTCTCCACTGCAGGCGTATGACCTCTCTGTACTACCGGAGCCATATTTGGCCGAAGCAGACAGAGGATTTGGCCTACACTCTCCTCGCTGGCCAGACGGGTTGGAGATGTCTTATTGATGTTTATGACCTTTGTTTAGCTTGTATTTCCTAAGTCGCCTATTACGGCCTCCATAGGAGCACTAGGAGTGGTCCTATTCTACTCTGCCGGGAACCACACGGCTAATGGCACACATGGTTTACTTGGTATCCTTATCCTTATTAATATTATAAATGCGAAAGTGAGTTTGTTTGTTTGTTTGTGACGCTTTCACGCCGTAACTACTGAACTGATCATCATGAAATTTTGCATACAAGTTCCCTGGAGTGCGGAGAAGGATATAGGCTACCTTTTATCCCGAGAAAAAGTACTATTCCCTAGGGATCGACATTGACGCGGCCGGAGCCGCGGGCGAAAGCTAGTAAAACATAAAAAGCAAACAAAAACAATCACATCTTTAAATTCATACCAAAATGGTCTTCGCTCAGCTTATGTTCTGTATAGCATCATACATATTATCACGTCTTTTTCCCTAGCGGAGTAGAGAGACCCCAGGTCTCTAAACCTAAAAGCCGCATTGGTAGGTTAATGGGCGGTAACATGATTCCTAAGATTTTCGCCCATACCCTCGATCGGCTTTTACGATCTGTGCGGGAAGAGAAGCCGCTTTTTTTCTTTTTATGTTATAGGGCGGCAAACGAGCAAGCGAGTCACCTGATGGTAAGCGACCAGCGCTGCCCATTGACAACTACAACACCAGGGTGTAAAAGGAGTGTTGCCGGACTTTCAAGGAGTTGAGGAAAGGACATGGGGAGAGGAAATGGGGGAAGGATGGGCCACCGGCTCTCTCACTCACCGAATGAAGCATAGAATTTTATTAATCGTAGATTCCAGTGATCAAATACAGGTACAATGCAACTAAAATAGTGTCAAACGTTAGTGTATAACTAAAATAATATCAAACGTTAGGAAAAGCGGCTATATCATTCAAAAAACTTGTTACATAATTATATTACAAGCCAGAAATACTTTTTTAACAGCTTAAATGACAAGTTAGAGTGCTTTATCGTTCATGAGAAAAGCTGTTTACTAGTTTGTAGGTCCAACTTATCGGGACTGGTTGTATCGCCTCAAGTCAGGTGTTTGTAGAAAACATTGCAATAGTAACTTGTTATTAAGTTATTATCCAGGATTATCTAACGCAAAGCTAGGTTTAAGAGATTTTCGGCGGGATAACCAATAAACACTTAGACGAAATCGAAGCACCTTTATTTTTGTCTTAAATTTGTAGATTTTAAAAATAATAATACCATATATTATATTATATACATTTTTCTACTGATTTTTATTATTATTATTTTTCACTACATGTTCATATATATAGACGGTGAAATTTTTATCGTCCTGGACCCTTAAAGGGATGATTCAGCCCGTTGATATAAACAACTTTTCCTATGGGAACAATGCTAGAAACTCAAAAAAAAATTTTGACGTTCTCATACAAATTGTCCGGGCGGCCGAAATTTTTTGTATGGAACTGCCCATTTTTTTTTGAGTTCTCAGCATTGGTCCCATAGTAAAAGTTATTCATATCGATGGGCTGAATCACGCCTTTGAGGGTCCAGAACTATCAAAATTTCACCGTGTATACTTAGTTATAATCAGTGTTATGTATACTCGTATAATAGGTATTGTTGGTTGTTGCGTATAATAAACTTTCACAGCAATATAAGAAATAGTTGTACCTATTTTGTGAATGCAAGTTATGTACCTATACGAGAAATATCTTAATAAGTACTTTTTCTTCTACTTTATACTGTTTCATAGATACCTACACGATAAAATTTATTTGATTTTTTTTTAGGTTGTATTGATTTTTCTGTCATAATAAAATGATTAAATTGTTTACGAGTATTCAATTTGCAAATAATGTTCTGCTATTTTTCTATTTATCTGAACGAGTTCCCGGTTGCATCCCCATCTGATGTAAGTCTGAGCCCGGGGTCCGCAATTAGTATTCATCTGTATATGATTTGGCCTTTTGGCAATGTAAGCAATAATGAGCATCTGGGTAATACATACATTCATGGTGAAATTTTTATCCCTCAGACCATCAAAATGAACAACTTTTCCTATGGGCACAAAGCTGGGAACTCAAAAAAAAAACGACATTCCCATACAAACTGGCCGGGCGGCGGAACTCTTTTGTATGGAAATGACGAAATTTTTTTTGAGTTCCCAGCATTGGTCAGATAGAAAAAGTTGGTCATATTGATGGTCTGAGTCACCCGTTTAAGGGTCCAAAACGATAAAAATTACACCATGTATAACTATTACGAAAAGTACTCGTAAGCACTTTTATAATACATATAACAGTTTATTCACCTAGCGTTTTAATTTACGTAATTTACATAAATGACATAAGTTGACTTATATAATGAACCATGTAAATTAAAAAAGTATTATAAGAATATTGTCGTTCGAGATCTCCCATGGATTTTGACATTGTTTTGATAAATTATACAGGGTTATAGTTAACTAACGCAAAACCTGCTAAAGACAACTGAGGTACATACAAATCTAACAACGTTTGTTGTATGACTTTTACCTAAACGCAATACATAGTAAGATTTTACATACATTAGCTTTAATGTGGATTTTTATCAAACGTTAAGTCTATGCAGCCGGCCGCGTGCCACGTGAGCGTAGGTACCTACTATTTTTACATCGAAGCGCTGATTGCCATAGAGTAAAGACGAGTAGAATTGCAAGTTGGATATTATTTTATTTTTTGTATGAAAAAAGCAAACATACAATTACAAAATGTCATAGAACAAACTTAGTTAATCTCGATCTACCTTAGACACCTTTAGTAGGTTATGCGTTAGATACCGCTTACCCTGTATATATAGGATATATATAGCCTAGTTCGCACAGAGCCAAGTTAACTACACAAGTAACCCTTGTCAATAAGAGGTTGACTTGTAGATTGTTAATCAGTGTGTCAAGTCAACGCCCTAATGCGGTCAGTTTGTATGATACACTGCATGGCCCTTATTAGGTATTATGCTGGATAACAACTAGGTAATTTAACTAATAAATACCTGTATTGCAGGTTATGTTTATATGTCAATGCAGCGATGTAGAGGTATTTGATACGCTTTTACGTAAAAACTACTGTACATTGTACAATATGTTAAGAAAACCCGGTCCAACCCTTGAAGGGGTGATTCAGCCTTTTAATATGAAAACTTTTCCTATGGGACCAATTCTGGGAACTTTTCCTATGGAACTCAACAATTTTTTCGACATTTCCATACGAAAGTGTTTGTCCTCCCGGACAACTTGTATGGAATGGGAACCTCAAAAAAAATTGGGATCCCAACATTGGTTCCTTAGGGAAAGTTGTTCATATCGAAGGGCTGAATCACTCCTTCAAGGGTTGGACAGGGTTTTCTTAGCATATTGTACAATGTACAGTAGTTTTTACGTAAAAGCGTAACAAATACCTCTACTTTCATGAAACTTTAGAATATTATATATGATACACTAGCTGTTGCCCGCGGCTCCGCCCGCATTATAGTCGTTCCCTTGGGAACAGTAGAAATTATAAGAAGTCCATACAAACCCCTCCCCCTCTGCTTTTTCCCCTTAAGTGGAAATTTAATACATTTAACCTGCATAGATCTTTAGTCCTTAAGGAGGGGATTTTGCCCATTTCACGTACACAGATATTTTTTTATTGTAAAGGAGAACTTCTTATTGTCATATTTCTAAGTAAATAAAACAAATCCATACAAACTTTACCCCGCCTATTTTACCCCTTCAAGGGAAAATTTCGTCCATTTTAACTACACAAATCTTTTTAATTGTAATGTAAACATATATACTTTTATACTTCTATGTCCAGAAATGAGAAAATTTCCATACCATCACCCCTCCCCTTTATCCCTTAAGGGGGGAATTTTATACATTTCACCTACACAGATCTTTTTTTAATTGTAATCTAGAACGTATATACTTATTTTCATACTTCTAAGTCTAGAAATGAAAAAAGAAAAAAGAAAATCCATACTAACTTTACTCCCCTATTTTATCCCTTCAGGCGAAAATTTCGTCGGTTTTACCTACATACATCTTTTTATTTGTAATCCAGAACATCCAGAAATGAGAAAATGTCCATACAAATTTACCTTACTGTTATTGCAAAATTCCTTTCTTAGTGCTCATTTACATCATAAAAAGAATCCCTTTGCCAAATATCAAGTTTCTGGGCACAGTAGTTTCGGCTGTGCGTTGTTATATATAAGTCAGGTTTGCCTTTGACCCGCGGCTCCGCCCGCGTAAGTGTCGATTTCTCAGGAACAGTAGAATTACCCGGAATATATTATTTTAGTTCATGACTTTCAATGAAACACCTCAATTGAATTAGTTATATATATTGAATTTAAATTGAATAACTTAAAAAACGGAAAGTTTCATACTAACTTTGCATCCCCGTTATACCCCCGTTATATAAGGGATGATTTTTGAGGAAAATATTTTACTCATGTTTCATGCATTTCAGTAAAGAACCTTCATGCTAAATTTCTTTCGACTAACTTCAAAAATGGCAAAGTTTTATGCTTACTTTGCACCCCTATTTTACCCCCTTAAGGGATGATTTTTGAGCAAAATATTTTACTCGTGTTTCATACCTTTCAGTAAAGAACCTTCATGCTGAATTTAATTCGAATAACTTCAAAAACGACAAAGTTTCATACTAACTTTGCAACCCGTTTTACCCCCTTAGGAGATGAATTTCCAAAAATCCTTTCTTAGTGCTCCCCTACGTTATAAAAGGAACCCCTGTGCAAATTTTCCAGTTCCTAACCCTTATAGTTTAGGCCCTGCGTTGATATGTCAGTCAGTCAGTCAGCTTCTCCTTTTTTATTAGTATGGATTACTATGGATAGTATGGATAGGTATAATGCTGTCGTTTATTGATGATGAATTGACTTTGAATTTTAATTTTCATAAGTCATTTGTTATTTTATTTTATTTTTGCTATATGTTTGCAGGCAAACTCATGCCTTAAGTTCATTCAAATGACGATAACTTTTTTTTAATGAACCGATTTTGATGAAACAATCTTTAAATGTTTTGCTGAGTTAAAACAAAGCAATTGGTGAAAGTTTGAAGTAAATAGGTTCAGTATTTTCGGAGATAATCGTGATCATACATACAGATAGACAGACAAGAAATTCGAAAAAAAATTTTTTGCTTTCTATTATTCTTTTTATGTGTCCCTCTATCCATTTCAGTCAAAAATTCTAATTGTACAGACAAAATATTTTTACTGTTTTATTATATGTATATAGATTATTATATCTGATACATTAATATAATTAAAACAGCTGATTTATCGATTTTCATAAAAAAAATATTTTGTATGAAAAATCTAAAACAAAAACCAGTGTCGTATTCCTAAAATTTGCTACTAAAGCATTTCTTTGGCCTATGGGGGCCAGCCTTTGAAATATTTGCGGTTTATTTAAATGGTCCTAATATAGCATTAAAATGCTCGGTTTCCTGCCTGTAGCGAATTTTTTCATCACAAATTTTCGATTTTAATTTTAAATTTCTTCCTCTTCTTTTCGTAACGGTGACGTAAAATTCTAATTGTTAAATGTGATACTGTATTTGAATGTCAAAAATTAGAAGTCTCTTTTTATTCACAAATAGATATAACCCTTTTAATTACTAAAATGACAGCCTCCGTGGTCCAGTGGTTAAGGCGTTTGCCTGTTGACCCGGGGGTGGTGGGTTCGATTCCCACCGGAAGCATACTTTGTTTAGTTGTTTCCAGTTTGGTTAGGACATTGCAGGCTTGAATCACCTGATTGTCTGATAATAAAGATGATTCCGTGCTTCGGAAGGCACGTTAAGCCGGTGGTCCCGGCTGCCATCTGGTAGTCGTTAAAGGAACCACGTCAGAGGCCGAGAGGCGGTTCCGAAGAACTCTGACACCAGGGTGTGCATGGTCGATTGACCGTGACACCTACTCGAAATGATGATGATGATTACTAAAATGTAATTATTACTAAAATTAAGCAATAAAAATCATGTGTCATTAATTTTATATTGCTAAATAGGGAACTGTATAAAATTTAAACCTTAATCTTTAACACCTTTTACTACACAGTCGCTTGATTGGTACAATAATAAAGTATTTAAACGAATTTTCGAATGTTTTATTAAATGCCAAGAACATATAACTAAATGCCAAACCGTTCGTAAACATCTCTCTATACTTATTTTGTATCAGATCACTTGATTTGCTTGTTAGCAATAGCAATTTATTGCTATCAGGACACTTAATCAATCCGGGCTGGTCTTAAACAAGTGCAGTATGAAAGAGGTTAGACGTCATTGGAACAATTCGCAGAACGCCTCATACTGGAAAATGTCATAATCTATGATTGACATATTCTTGAGAACCACTTTGCATATTTATTGATATCTAGAATTAACAGTTATTATATGTAGCTCCCAATGGGCGAAAATTATTGTATTTCAAAAGCGGGCTAGTCAAGTATGTAGCTAGAATCGAATGTGAGGTATCATTGAATTGCTCTACCTCAACTAATATGTCCTCATTAGCGATTCACATGCCATCTTTACCCAGAATGAAGGATTATTATAATATGAAATGAATGTCACAAACCGTGGTATGTTTGGAAAAGTGTAGATATATACCTATCGCTACAATTTTTTTATCTTAAACTGTGAACAATCAATTTAATTATACTAATTTATATTAGTTTTTTAAGGTAGGGCATTGTGATTTCAAGGTCCTCCGGCCTTGGGGCTAGTATATGTACTAGCCTACTTATAAAATACAATGTTTTTAATCGTGATTCTACAAGAAAATTTATTTAACAAAGATATAGACTATTTCAAATGAAATGAAAACGATTTAACCTTTTGATTAAGTAATACAATTTTCATTTCACGTATACAATTTTTTTCTATTTGTTATATCGCTCGACAATTTCCGAATAACTTATTTCGCAAATAGATTGTATTCCTTCAGGCCATTATGCGAATCAGTGTTATGTCAACTAACACTATGAAAGTTTAAACATAAGGCGTTCGTTTCACAACATCTAGCCATTAATACCTGCCAGATTGTAGATTCTGAAGGCCGTTCGCAATACGATCTCACAGATACCTATCGCAGCCTATTTAAATATCTATTGCTGGATTGGGAACCTGCTTTTCGTTTATAATTATCGGTTTATGTCGACATTATGAGACTTTGATTGGGTGTTACGGCTTTACAACTGAAATGTTTGTTTGTAATCGATTATTACATTATTGTAATTAGTGGTTAGTAAGTAGTGTTTAAATGATTTGTTGGTAGTTATACAGTACAAAAATTATCTCTTATATATCTCATAATTGTATAAACTTAAAAAAAAATCTACAGTGCTTAAAAATGTGTGTTAGATCAGCACATATATTAGTGTATCATTTGTACAAAATATGATAGCCATTTTAGATTGCTCAAATCTTAAACCAAAAGGGATAATAGCACAACAAAACCCCAAATAAAAAAAAATAAAAAAAATACGGACAAATCACACAGATTGAGCTCCAAAGTAAGAAACTTTTGCACTTAATGGGATACCAACTGACTTCTATATTTTGTAACAACTATATATTATATAGGCAAATATTCAAGACCCAGGTCGATCTCAAAAAGATAATTTTCCATCTTGACCCGACTAGGGATGACCACATACAGAGGTCATGAACCAAATTATTGCAAATCTTTCTTGTCATTTAGGAACTAATGGAAAAAAATATAATCATATTAATTAATATTTACCGAACAATCACGCGACTCTAAATAATTATCATATGAAAAAAAAAATTGACCTTCAAACCTTTGTCTCAGTCTAGGATGCATGGCATATTATGAGATGTTGCATGTCTATTAAAAAGGATGATACATTCTACTGTTTTCCTTTCGCAAGCCTTCTAAACATCTGTAAAGATCAAGGCCACATATCTGATATGCTCAAATAGAGACCTACTGCCCAACATGACCACATTTGGCCACAGAACTACAATGCCAATTGTGTTAACGATGCTTATCAGAACAATACCAAAATATTGAATGCCACTGACGCTGGAGGTCAGGATGAAGACATCACTTTCAAGATCCAGATCTCATTGATTGATGACTTTGGTCTCTGGGCTTTGTATTACAAAATTGAGTGGGTTTTAGAACACTGTTCTGAATAGCAGCTTTTGTTGTTCAATGTTTTATCGAGAAGCTGTACAGATCATCGAATTACTAATGTTATAAAATGGTTATAAATTATTTAAAACAATACATTGAAAAACCTTTAGGATCTCTATGTGTATGGTATAACGATATTTGACATTATTTTAATTTGTCATTTACACTTTTTTTCTATATATGGACAAATCACACAGCTCAAAGTACATTCGAGACTTGTGCGATGCGATACTTACTCAACTGTATTTTATAACAAAATCATATATAGGTAAACATCTAAGCCTCAGGTAAATATGGAAAAGATCATTTTCCATCTTAACCTGACCGGAGAATGAACCCAAGACATACGCTGCGACAGCATGGTATGTTGTCCACTAGGCCTCTGATCGTCGGTCGTCAACCTGTTACACACATTTATCTCAGAATCAGAATTCTTAATAGAAGATGGACCCGCAAGAAAAAAAAGGTATAAAATGAGGGGAAAAAATGCGTCAGCCACACAAATTCATCGATTATTTATATTTATATTTTTATTGGTATTAATTATATTGCCTGCCTAAAATAGATTTAACACTCCTGTTAGATCGATATCTTCAATTACATCCAATATCACTATAACGCTAAACAAATCTCTATGGTTTTGAATAAAGACTGTGTATTTCAATTCATATAAAGTGTGTGTATATTTTGTGTGTGATATTGTTTACACTACTTTTAACACAATAAACAAATTTTTATTACTTTTATTCTTTCCAGGGGCAGTCAGCGACGTTGGAGAGCTTACGAACGTCTCTATCTTCAAAGTTCCCCTCCATGCAGACACCCTCACAAGAGATGGTCTACGACACGTTGGCGCAGCTGATGCAGGAGAGGAAGATCTATCAAACCTCGAGGGGGTTCTTCATAGTCACGCCTGAGTAATTTTTTAACTTTGTAACTTAAATGCTTTGCCGGTAAGAGAGCCGGCCGTTTTTCTGCTGCTATTCCAGTAGTAGGCTCTTATTTATCACGTAAAACTAAAAACTTAGGGATATCATTTGTGTTCTTCAGAGGATCCAAATGTACTTCTACTTCGCTATCACAATAGATATATATTTTTTTTTAAATCTTTTTGAAATAATTAGTCCGTCTGGTAGATTATTGAAAAATATTGGACACTTATTTTTTCTTTTGTCAATCAAACAGAAATTGATAAAGTTATAGTTCGTTAAAGTTCCCCGTGACGTCACTGACCGGTAGATACACTTTTTACCGGCCTGTTGCGTCATAATTCCCTACTCCTGAACTTTAATGCGCTTTATCTTTATCATCTTTTGTTTGATTGAAAAAAGGTAAATACGTTTCTAATATTTTTCGATAATCTATAAGACTGTCAAATTTTTAAATGGTATTTTTTAAGGAAACAAGCCTATTAAAGTATAAAGTATCATTTTTTTTCCAATATTCAGAAAACAAACAGTGTTTTCGAATTTGTTACACTTTTGATAGTGCAAAGATCTACAGGTGTATTACAGTCATTGGCTTCATTGTCATCAGTGGTAAAAGTAAAATACTCCCTAAAACCAATGCCCGTTATGCATGATAGGATGTTGCTGTTTTGCGTTGTACTTAATTTGTTGTCAGTCTAACCATCATTATTAAATTTACCTAGTTCAGTTCATTAACGATCCCATTTTGTATACAGTGTAGATTTAATTGCCAGTTTATTACGAAGCAACAGTATAAGATGGTTTACCAAGACCCTAGGTATAGGTGTAATTAACTGCTCGATGAGGCAACGCGTATCATTGAAATCTATATTTGGTTTCCACTAACTAGACCGTAGTTCTAGTCACGCTTGGTTCTAGTCAGATTCTGCAAAATTACAAATTATATACACACATTATATGTTACTACAATCATAGTGCGTTTTGATATATGAGCGTGTAGATATATGAGATTATGGTATCTCTTGGTTCTAATTTGTAGCAGAAGGAATTTAACTGCACGGCATAAAATAAATCCTTCATTGGCCACGCGTGTCGAAACGACGTAATCGACGCTACAAGTCAGTTCACACATCGCGTTCCAAAATTGAATTTTCGAATGATTCACCGCGCCATTTTGGGATGCCGCCTGAATCGGTCATCTTGTGCAAACGAACGCACCCTGCGTTTTGATGAGTTCAAGCCATTTTCGCGCCTAATTCAGCACTAAACTTGACATTGGATGATTAAGACCAACACGGCACTGACAGCAAAGGACTTTGGAATAATTTGACTATATCAAATGCCCGCTGATTTACGATTTCCTTATTTTGATTCGTCGAATTTGGTTATACGACGTAAATGGATTTGAATGTCGAAGGTCATCTACTTTTCGCTTTTTTGGACAAATTTTGCATTGTACTTTTGTACTGTCCAAAACAAGATTTTAAGCATAATATATTGTGATTTGCTTTCCAAGGATAAACGAGTGCTGTTCTTGCATGGAGGTCCAACAACAATTGACGACTTTTTTAATGTCCATCTCAAGCGTCGGTAAAAATGACATGAGTGGGCCTCACGACCACTCATTTTGTGCAATAAAGACAAATAAGCACTGCAAAAAGCTTCCACCTCATTACGCTTCTCAATTTTGGAGTGAACAAATATTTTTGAAATCACTTTGCTGAGTAAACAAATCGTAATTCTTGCAATTTATGATTCGTTGGTCTAGTGCAATAATTAATGTACTGTAGGCGTTATGATTGTTTGTACCGTTGTTACTCTTGACATACTTGGTGTGTCCTTCCAGTATCTCGAAAACTCATTTTTCTTCCATTCGCTTATTGTTAATTAACTGTAGGTGGATTTCAAAATTCGTGAGGTCAAATCAATTTATACATTTCATGAAATCATTGTTTCTAGTTTTTGCACTCTTTAAATAGATGTGCGTGAGAACTTCAATTAATCATACCAGTGAAATTAAAGCAAATGGAGCAACATGTAATACAAATTATTAAAACATGGGTTTAATTTTCTAAATAATGTTGACTACGTATTCCAATAGTTAATTTTCATTGAAGTATATATATTTTTTTAAATCTTTTTTCACTTTGTAAATGTAAAGAGCTGAAAGCTTCGAAATCAATATTCTACAGAAAAAGTACTAAAGACTGGACTGGAGGACAAATAAAAAGCTGAAAAAGCTTACACTATACCACGCCATAGAAAAACCGTAGATCCGGTTCATAGCACCACAACCGATTTTTAGAATTACTTATTTTCAACTTTCATCGTTTGCAATAAAGTTGCAAATAAAATGCAAACGGATGACACCGTACACGCGAAATTAACTGCAAAAAAGTCATTAACGATAAAAAATGTGGAAGTTTGGGTGGTCGTTGATCATTTTGTTGAATTATATATGGATGAGTATAATGAAGACGACGTCGGTGAATAAATTGATAGAATTACGAAGTTACTATGTTTCTATAAGGAAGATCTCTGAGAAGAACATTTCTAGATATATATCCCCTTTGGGACAATTTATAAATGTGAGCTGTCTAATATTCAAGAAAAAGTAGTGGTTGGTTGGTTTAGTTTGGATTATTTTAAATTAGAATCATAAGTTCCATGCCTGCAATTGAGTCATTGATAATTTTATGTTGACGTAACATAAAATTTTCGTCTATTTACAATCCTTTTTGCTTCCTTGTCTTTTACTGCAGTAATAATTTGGATTTCCTTTTTAGTTTATAAAAGTTTCACCAGGTTGGGGGGTATCTCTTGGATAGGCATGTAACATCCTCGTCTTCATCGTCACTTACCATCAGGTGAGATGGGAGACAAATGCCTAATTCAAATTTTGTAAAAAAAAAAAAAAAAAAAAAGGTTATTATTTTTCTTAAAACGTGTTAAAATGTATAATTGAGTTTAGTTTCTAACTTTTATAATTACAAAACTGTTGTTGCTTACACATTGTGACGTACATGCATATTTACGATAGTGACAAGTGTTTTTATTTGGAGCAACAATTATGTGATTAATATTTAATATATATAAATCTCGTGTCACAATGTATGTCCTCGATGGACTCCTAAACCACTTAACCGATTATAATAAAATTCGCACACCATGTGCAGTTCGATCCAACTTGAGAGATAGGATAGTTTTTAACTTATGGCGAAACGAAGTTCGCCGGGGCAGCTAGTTTATCATATGTCATAATCTGTTTTGTGTGTACATAAAGTAAATATTCTGTACACCCTTTTAGTCTGAAACCAAATATTACTTCCATTTTTTTTTCAAAAGCTATAAGCTTATTGATCCGTTAGCTAAAATATGTGCTCATTTCAGACGCCGACGATCAAGATCCCGGTCTTCCTCGCGTCGCCATGGCAACAGCCTGGATGACGAATGCCCCTCCCCCCGCACCATCCTCATGTCGGACCAGGAGGCCCTGCACCAACTCTATGGAGAGATCACGACGGTCAGAGACGGAGCTGTGACGCATCAGTGCGTACAGACCAACTTGGCTGATGTCATCTGTGGTGGTAAGTCCTACATTTTTAAGCCGTGGTGATTGAAAGATCCTGGATTCAGACTTATGGATGATCGAACGAATGGTTTTAAAATATTAAGTAACTTGTCAACTATCTTCAGTAATAACAAATTAACAAAAAACAAAACTACTAAGTATGAAAGGTACAAAAGAGTTCATAAACCTTCCTTAAAACAAGTGATATTGTTTTGTTCATTCTGTTGGATGAGTATTTACATCCGTGAGCGCGCTGAGCCAACCAAACAAATAAGTTTAGCAGCTTAGACATGTTCCTGACGTAAAATGATATCCTTGTTCCAAAAATAGTTTTTGGCACAATCCTAATCCTAATTACTTTAGCTTGCTTAATATCAACTTTATTGACTAAGAACCTTACCCTGTTTGATATAACATAATCCTGGCTATCACTTATTTCGTAAGGTTTTAAAATAGAACTAATTACTTAAAAGTGTATCACTAACGAATATTCCCTTAATCGTATGGTTCTAAAAAGTAATGAAATCGAGCATAAAAAACAAATTGCTGTTAATAAATCAAAAACCATTCGGCGAATCAGTCAGGCGACATAACGTAATAACATGGGAATCCCAACAATTCCGAGAAATCCGTTTTATTGGCAAATCAGGCAGCGAAACGAAGTTTAGTGCACAAAGCCTCTGTTCACACGCGAGTACCTAACGATGAAAGTCTCGGAAACTAAAAAAGTGAAGGCAATGTCCACTATATTGAAGCTATGAAAGATAAAAAAACCCTGATACTTGTATTTCCAGTACATACTTTGTATTCAAGTTGGTACAGTTTTCGAGATAGCAATACTAAAGATATCTGAAATTCATATTCTTCTATAGTCTAAAACGTACGTACGTATGTGTGAAAATACAGTACGTGTCGTGTAGTCTAAAGAGCCGGAGCCGGACTGACTCAAAACAAAGTGATCCTATGTTTCGTTTTATTCCTTTTGAGATAAGAATCCCGAAAAATTAATATTTTTTACACTAATAGCTCATCCCCGGCAATTCGGTCGCGTATGATGTATTGCTATAGAATACATTGCCCCTGAAATTACGCCCGACCCAAGTTCGGCTGTATTCTATAACGCGTCAGCAATTCAAATATCATTGCAGGCCTAATCTCGCTGAACTTCAGCCGCGTATTTTGGACACGCTAAGACTAGTTACGCGTAGCTTAGCTCTCCCTTAGAATACAAGCCTCCGAGCTATATAGAAAAGTGGGGCGGCCTGCAGTGCCCCGATTACTCGCCGCAACGCGTCCCTACGACCACGCAACTCGATAATTTTTAAAACAGACTTCATAGCTTTGCACTTTATTTGTTTTGTTTTTATTGCGTTATTGTTTATATACTTTGCTTTTCTTTGTCTTTTATATTTCTTGCAATATTTGTGAATATGTAGGTACTCCTTCTTCTTTTCGAGTCAAAATAGTTAATATATACCTATATAATAAATGTTATATCAAGTTAGACCAGAATTTGGCCACTTCGACGGCACGATCATTTGCCTTAATCAAGTCCTCTATAGTACAGGAAGTAGGACAGCTGGGGCAGTTCATTAGATGGTTCATCGTCTGAACAGCGCCGCAGCTGCACAGGTTGTTGCTAGAGAAACCCCATCTAACCCGGTTATCTCAGCATCCAACACCAGCCCAAAGTCTATTTAGCGACTTCCAGTCTGTAGGTACTAACTTCAATCTTCTTAGCGTTGTTTACCCGGTTAATTTTCACCTGGTGGCGTAATAGCCCGTGTAATATGATTTGGCAAAGTTTATATACGGCCGTCCACCTTCCTGATGCCAACCCTCCAGAACTGATAAACAGTGAACATTATGTAGTGTACAACTATTTCCTCGCGCCGGGAATCGAACCCAGTGCACCTCGTCTAGCTGACGTGCTTCTGCACCGTGTATTTTATTTTAATACATTTAAGGACGTAACAACAAAGACGGCACTTTTTATCTTAACGAAGCCAACGACAAGGCGGTCATCGTGGCCAAATATTGGTCTAAATACGCTAAGAAGAAGAAAATTAACAAATATAACTGTTATTGCTTCTGTTACATTTTCTTACCCGCAGGTTATGATGTATGTAGGTACATCAATGTAACAGAAGCAATACGTATACAGTACCAAAATCAGCTGATGGTAACAGAAAATCTATACCAGGTTATTCATTTAAAATAAATAGCCAATGTTTAATTTTCGTAGAAATGGCGTTTGAATTCGAGACAATTTTAGAATTCTGTTTGACTCTATAAAGAATTTAGAACCGATGATATACCAATTTAATGTTTCGAGGAAAAGAGTCAAGATCATCATCATAACTTCAGCTGGACTGGAGGCTCCCAAGGATTCTTCGTTCTATGGGAGGATATTGCCATACTCACCATGCTTCACACCTGGGTTGGCGAGCCTAGTTTCGTTGGCTTCGTGTGCGTATCGGAAGCATTTTTTCGCTGAGGAAGTATAGGAATTTGTTGGATTTGGAAAAGGAATGGAAGTATTGGAATACTACTCACTCGGATGTATGGGTAAAAGCAAGGCAGGTCGGGAGGCCGGGCGTGCGTATTTGATGCCTACCACCGGCCAAGCACTTGAGGATGGCACGCCTGACCTGAAAGTGAAGACGCAAAATGTAAACAAGTCGGATCAGAGAATTAGAGATCATCGCACGCAAACAGAGGCAACAAACCGAGGTCGAGTTACACTACAATTCCGAGAACGTAGCGGTCAAAACCTTGTTGAAAACAATCTCAGGCCATATAGCGGCGCAACAAAAAGAAATATTTATTTTCACAGACAATCAATCGAATTCAATAGCACGGTCAGTTCTTTTACGGCGAGCTGATCATATCTAATCGGTCAAGCTGGTGGGAACCGGCAACTTTGTTTTGATAAAATGTGGGTCGGACGTGTCCATATTTCACCAAGTTCGAAGGTACTAGTGTTGTACAAGTACAGACTTGAAAGGGATTAAAAGGCTACTCTTCAAGATTCTACGAGCTCTTAACACAAATTATCCCGTGAAATATATATTTTAAGTAATTATATTTCGACCCTATCCTTATACCAAACTAGCTTTTTCCCGCGTCTTTGTCCTCGTAAATTATAACCTACGTTACCTCTTGCCTTTGTTACAACTCATAAATTAATAATGCCATCTATAGATAAGTTCAATTAATTTTTAAGGTCACTTGATACATAGGTGTTTATTGCACTTTTACAGTAACGTACGGAATGAAATTTAGAAAATAACTAAAAAAATTGATTCGATTCGATCATGGAAAGTTTAGAAGCAATAATTGTTCACATTATTTTTTATCACTTCAGAATTATTGTTCATTTTAGACCCTGCATTCGGACAACGAATTAGCGTTTTTGGAACAGATATGGAATTCCCATGCCTAACTACTTCAAAGCTGTGAAGCCTAATGTTTTCAAGTAAATACCTCATCATCATCATCAGGTCTTTTTAGTCTCCACTGCAGGAGCATGACCCTTTCTGTACTACTAGATATACCATACTTGGCTGGAGCAGACAGAGGATTGGGCCTACACTCTCCTCGCTGGCCAGACGGGTTGGAGAGGTCTCATTGATGTTTATGAGCTTTGTTTAGCTTGTATTTCCTAAGTCGCCTCGTACGACCTCCATGGGAAGACTAGGAGTTGTCATATTCTACTCTGCCGGAATCGGTTCATTTACATGTAAGTAGATACCTACTTACATATAAATGAATCGAAGATTCTATTTCTCGGTCTTACTCCAAGTCTACATGTAAGTACATAGAAAATCCTCTTTTACAACTGAGTCGATTTTTCCTTTGTAATAAGCACCTACTCGGTTTCTGTGCAGCACTAGTGCGAACCGTTAAGACAGTTTCCTAAAACAAATTGGCGGTGTCACGAACTTGTGTGACCGATGTGACCTTTGGCGGCCTCTCTAGTCCAATGTCACATCGCAGTGGGCAGTCCACAAAAAGTGCGATTATGCCCACAAAAAAGTAATTCGTGAACCGCAGGTAAATGAAAATAACTATGACGAACGAGAATCTTATAGCATTGTGTGCCAGTGAATTATACAAGGTCCATTTAAATTAAGCGCAAAAGAAGACAACTCCTACATTTCTTCTTTCTATGACCTCATTCTTAAAAGTGGTTTAAGCTTTAAAAAAGATACGTTTTTCACTACGTTGTAATGTATTATTAATAATAACAAATCTTTATTGTACCATTTAGAATGTTTATAATAAATAAATATATACGGACAAATCACACAGATAGCCCCAAAGTAAGTTCGAGACTTGTGTTATGGGATACTAACTCAACGATACTATATTTTATAACAAATACATATATAGATAAACATCCAAGACCCAAGCCAATCTGAAAAAGATCATTTTCCATCTTGACCTGGCTGAGGATCGAACCCGGTCACTCCTTGTCGCAGGCAGGCGTGTTGACCGCTGCGGCACGGAGCTAGTCATAGTATACATATAAACCTAATATAAACAAAGGAATACAATATAATCTTTTGCAATCTATGACAGGCAACCTTAACTTTGGAAAAATGTATAGGTATATGTTTATCAGTCAGCAAAGAATCGGTTATGTTATAAATTTCGCATAAAATATTAAAATATTGAGCTACTGACCCGGTGGCCGCTAACTTGTAACAGCCCCAGTTTAAAATGCAAAATATTACCTGAATAAATACATGGTTGAAGAGCAGGCCACACTGCAAATAAGCGAGAGAGCGAACCGCGCGAGTATCGTTTCACCTCAAAAACTTCTAAAACGATTTGAAAAATTCACCTAGGTATATAAAATTATCAGCGGGTGTCATAGGCTATTATAATAATAATAATAATATCACTTTATTGCACCAGAAAAAACATATAACATTACATAATGGAATAAAAGATGCACAATAGGCGGCCTTATCGCTAATGCAATCTCTTACAGGCAACCATAGGATTTGGATGATAAATATTGAAAGAAGATAGTGGTGCTAATAATAGGAAATTAATTAACAGATCAAAAATACGATATAACAGTAAAATCTAATAATAAAGAAGAGAATGAAAGACAGGGACTAATAAATAATAATAAATACATACACATATAAATACATATAACTATATATACACAAATTACATACACATTAACGTGGAGAGCGTAATGTCCGAGGGACGAATAAAGGAGGACAATTTTGAGGAAACATTATAATGAAAGGAAATGTGATTTTACCTGATTTTTGAAACTTCCAAGAGTCTGAGCACATCGAATAGAAATAGAAATGGCTATTATTTACGCGGATGAAGTCGAGGGAACAGTAAGTGCATATAAAGAAATGCTCTAGATGTTATTGAGAGCCATACAGCTCTCTCAGACGACTGTTGATTGGTGTAATTGGTAATTTTTCGTCCGACTTTTCTCTTCTTCCACTTCTCACCCCACTTAATATGGGGTCGGGACAACATGGAAGTTTTTTATGCTTTCAATGCTGTAAAAAGTTTCGGCTTATTTTTACGACTGGCCGCCTACCTAACGTCAACCCTCCTTGGGAATGCTTTCGTTCCACAGGATGTATGTGCCCCTTTAGTCGCCTCTTCATCTACATCGCGTCTTCGTCGACATTCGGAGATAATTGTTCTTTATTCTAAGCCGGAAACCACAGGTCACGATAATTTTTCGCCTTACTCTTTAAAAGTTACTCTAAGCCAGGTAGGTAATTGCCAGCCCTTTGGTCACAGGATACCTCGATCAGTCTCTTCGTCTCAAAACAGAACGTTAAAGAGACGTTGGGCTAATGGAACCCACGGATCCATGGTTTCTATTGTAAAAGGATTAAATGTCTCCGATTATTACATTAGAAATGTGTGCCTCATTGAACTGCAGATTTCAAACTTGGTAAATTGACATCAAAACCTGAAAATACTAGTCTATATCAATGCAAGGCAATAAATATTAACCCTTCAAACAGTTCTGTATCTCTTTGAAGGCCACACACGATACAATCAGCTTTGTGTAATATAAACTCTATGCCAAAGTCGATAAGGTCGATAAAAAAATAAAAATGTAAGTAAATCGAGCTATCTAAGGAAAGAGAGCAGTTGAAAGTCCGCATACTGACAGGAAACTACGCCAATCCATCTTATTCCATATCTGACAATCTACATTTGATCTTAAGTATATTGAATGAAGGTTGAAAGTTGCATTCCAAGTAGGATATCGAATGGTAATAGCAGAAAAAGTTCGATATTGATGCTGGTGCCAAATAAGGTGTTGGTCGAGTCGAGGCAGTAAGTCATAGATATGAATGTAGCATTTAGATTTAATTAACTACGCGGTTAACGTGTTGTTGCAATGGTAGCTCCTGATGACAGCCTAGCCTAGATTAACATGTAGATAAATTAGGACTGGAGGTATGATGTATTTATTTCATTTATTCCACGTTTCTTGTTTATCTAGACTTATAATACTATAAATTGTGGGTTTATTTGTAATTAATAATGGACCAATTATAATATTTTATACCTGATATTTAAATATCCAAGTAGTTGCAATAAACAGATAGTTCAAATTGGAAAAGTCTTTTGTGTTGGATAGTCCATTTATTGAGGAAGGCTTCAGGCTTTAAAACATCACACTGCGACCAATAGGAGCGAAGCATAATAAAACATGTTTTAAAAACGGGGGAAAATAGAAATTGCCGCGGATGAAGTCGCGGGCAACAGCCTAGTATAATCATATTTATATGTACCTTTATAAGAAAAGTTACTTTTCAAAGTGAACGTATCTTGCGAATTAAATATGCATAAACACATAAATTCACTTTCAAATTAGTCAGCACAAACAAAAAGTTGCTTGATGAGGCAACTCCACTCCAGATCATTCATGGTCAAATCGATGTCAAGAAAAAAGTGGCTAATGGTCGGTCATTACTATAAAATTAAAGGCGGCGCAAGGAAAGTGCCATCGCCTTACCTGCAGACACTTTCCATAAGACCTACTTTGTACCATGTAGGTATGTAACTTTGTATTATAGAGATTCTTCTTCTTCGACAGTTTCACTATTGGCAGAGTGGTCGTGGTCGTCATTCCAGGTGTTGGTAGCAAGCTTCACAACATGCCGCCATTTTTCTCTGATGGCCGCCTTTCACGTGCATTCATGTAGTGATGATGAGCCAGCTTTTATTTGATCAGTCCATCATCCATGGTGATAGACATTTTTAATTATTATTAAAAAATGTGTCTCATTTTTACAAAAGTGTTTCATTATTATCCTAGATAACTATATCGTGGATATTTTAGATATATTTTTGTATTGTGTAGACATGAATACATCGTAAAATAGTTGATCAAAGATTTAAAAGATTTGATCAACTAACTTACGATGTAATCAATGTCTAATCAGTATAAACATGTCTAAAATATCCACGATATAGTTATCTAGGATAATAATGAAACACTTTTGCCACTTCAAAGGCCTCTTGGGATGAGACAATTCTCACTTTTGTAAAAATGAAACACATTTTTTAATAATTTTTAAAAATGTACATTGTGCGAGCGAGACAGCCAATCAAATATCAAAGGCCCGCTCAGCTGCTAATCAGCTGCCCGAATTTCCATGGGAAGTTTATATTTGTTTTCAATTTTGACCATTTTCTTCTGGAGATTCTGTATTCTATTAGAGATCCAGATTTGAATATAGCATGGGGTTAAAAATGAACCTATATGTCACTAAGAAAGCTATAAATAAGCCCATGCGCACTTTCCATAAAGAAAACCGAGAGGAAGAGTGTGGAAACCCGGCTTCGGGGTGTGTGCTAATGATCGCCGAGGCTGTGATTAAAAGCGCAATTTATGTGTAAACAGTAGGTTATCGCTATACTTTTATGTCTCATCGATTTCATCTTTACGAGCCGTTTTATTTTGTATGGGTAAACTGCAGAGAGCACTTCTCTGCCGTCTACCTAGTTCTTAAGACTAACGGAACGAACGGAACGGACGGCCACACTTCGTGTCGATATAAGGATAAATCGTCTTCATCGTCACTTACCATCAGGTGAGATGGGAGACAAATGCCTAAGCCAACATTTATTTATAAAAAAATAAAAACGGAACCTTGTGTACGGATCCCTAAAAAAGCTATCGCTTATTTTTTTCTTACTCTCTCATCAAAGCGTATGCGCATATCATCATCATTATACCAGCCGTAAAAGTCCACTCCTGGATAAAAGCCACTCCTAAGGATTTTTCGTTCCATGGGAGGATATTGCCATACTCGCCACGCTTGGCAGACGGGCTGGCGTTGTTTGGATTTGGGAAAGGAATTAATCAAATCAAATCAAAATTTCTTTATTTCGGATGACTCGGATCCATTTTGTTAGTTACAGTTTACTTATATCTATGTTAGTGTGAACTTAACCGAAATCGACAAAATTTATTAAATTGAGACGCCCTGATGACATTAAGATGTACTTATTTAAAGAAGGAGTGGTTCCATTCAAGTATGTCTGTTAAAATTTTGCAATAAATTTTATACAGTAGCTACTTGTATTTCTAACAGTGAAAGTTTGTAATTTCTATGATGCAGTTTTTGCTGAATATGGCCATTTACTAAGAATAAGTAGTTATTACTTATTCTTAGGGTATTTATGACTATTTATTGACGACGTAAAAATATAAACAAAGACAAATACGGTGGTCTTTCCATTTCACATTTTCTCAAAGGCAATCATGACTTATAATTTCCTTTATAAGGCATTGCAGACGTAACACTATGAAATACGTGAACGTGTAGCAAATTAGAAGCCATTTGCAGACTTCAATAGACCACTTAGCTATAAACAATAAATGGATAATAATTAAATTATGAAACCGAGCCCTAGAGTTGAGATAAATCGATCTGGTGCAATCGAGGAATTGATTCTTATCGCTTAATCCGCATATTGGGTATGTCCACTCGAATCTTATGATCTGTAGTCAATTTATAATTTCTTCATGTTTGGTGTATTAATAAAATGTTTGGAGAAATGTTTGCCTTTACAATAGAATATTGTGAAATAAATTTAATTTTATATTAATCATTTTGTAACTAAAGCGTACAATTACGCTGACTACCTGGCTCATGAGAATTGTAGTTATGATCTTCAAGTTTGTGTTCAATTGTGATCACTCATTTGACTGTTAAATATTCAAAATCCTTCACGCGTGTTATCTTGTTTTTTTCTAGAATAAAAATACTGAAGAAATAACAGTGTGCAGAGAAAACTTTTGTATTTGATCCGCTTCCACACCGAGATCAAACAATAAGATTCGACAAACCCAGCATCTTACGAATGATCGATTCGGTCCACGTAGACGAGAGTAGGTAATCGATTGGTCTCCTGCAGTTTGTGTAACGATCATGTGAAGCATTGTAATGTTGTTTGCCATCTTTATTAAGTAGACCATTGGGATTTTGCGTGGGTATATTTTTTGTTGGTTTTATGAGGTCGAAGAAAGTTTGTATGCAGATTGTCTCGGCCACGCTTAATGTTACTGGTTTGAATGCCTATGATTGGTATCACATAATAAAGTTATTTGTTTGAATTGAGACCAACTGTTATACATCTTCTATCCATGTTAACATACTGTACATGTTTGCGGCACAGACTGCTAGTGCATTTGCATTGAAAGATGATCTTAGGTTATGAACTTGATTTAAAAAAATTGCATCTCTGCGCCTACGTGTCATGGAAACCGTAATCGAATTAAGTACACCGCAAAGGGTAAAAATGGGACCTTATTAAAAAGTCTCTGATGTCCGGCGTCCGTCTGTCAAACCACAGATAATTAAAAATAAATAGTGCCCATGCAAGAAAGACCTCACAAGAGGTCAACCTTTGGTTAACCTCACAAGAAAGATTGCATGGAAGGGGTTCCAGTGAGAGCTGGAAAACTAGAATACATTAATAACTGCGAACTCCTTTCGAAATGGTTAAAAATAGGGCCAATTAAGATTCGCTAACGGAAACCTTACAACGAGGAGTAGATCTCATTCTACTAGTTAAAACTCCGATACTTTTACGTCGCGTGCGAGAGCTACTAACGAGCACACCTTTATATGACGTTGCAATCAGAAAATTACCATTTGATTTGAAGAAAAAATTACGACCTTTCTTTAGCTAATTAATAACTCATAAATTTAATTTATGGTAAAGGCTTTTTATTGTTAAACTGCTACTGCAAAATTTTGTGTCGAGGAGTCGAAATTTCGTCATCATTATATTTCATTGACATCCAATGTACTCGTTTAGGGACAAATTTTTGTCCATTTGGACACCGCGAAGTTCATCATATCATCATCATATCAGCTGCAGGAAGTCCACTGCTGAACATACCCCTCCCCCAATGACGCATCCAGCGTTTCCCTGAAACCTTGGTCAAGTCGTCAGATCACCTGGTCTGTGGGTGTCAAACGCTGCGCTTGCCGATTCGTGGTCGCAATTCCAGAACCTTTCTGTCCCATCGGCCGTCTCTTCTACGCGTTATATGCTCGTTACCCGCTGAGCTATGTTTGTGACTTTTGTTCTTCTACGGATCTCCTCATTTGTAATGAGGTCTCGTAGAGACACAACAAGCATAGCTTTCTCCATCTGTTTAGGTGACTTTGAGCCTTATTATAAGGGTCCAAGCCGAGCATAGCCCTCTTCATAGTTATTTGGGTAACCATGAGCCTTCTCATGAGGAGTAAGGGTTGACGTTTCTCCATTAACCGCGAAGTTGATCACACTTATAACATTTGATTACAGACACACAGATACCGAAACAGGGATAACTATATAAAAGCTTTTAAAATGAAACTAAAAGTGCAAGAGGCGGTAATACATGCAGTATTACCGCCGGATGGATTACGTGCTATACGAACAATGATCAAAGCGACGCCTGCATGTGGAGAGCCTGAAGCGATTTCCGCTTGTGTGTGGAGCTTCGCTGTGGCAGCGGGATTTACTGAATTAATGGTGGTTATCACTCACTCATTGGATTAATGGATATGCTTTGTAGCTACGGTCAGTGTATATTTGTTAATTTTTTTGTCGTGTCGTGGCACAAGTTAACAACTTATAGTGGGGCATGATCTTTCCGAGTGATTTTTCCCTATACATATACAGCGTCATTCTGTACCGTATAAGTTTATTAAAATCTGAAAAAAGGTAAAAATCGAAAAAAATAATTTTAATTCCCATAGAAATTCGCCCAGGCCATTCCCCATCGGCGACTTTCTATGGGAGGAATTTTATATCTAGTTAAAGCATGAAAAAAACTTCTTTGTGATTATCATAAGAGAGCTTCATTATTGGACATACATACTTCACGAGGAATGAGGACCGAAAGCAGAAAGTTTGATAATGATTTGTTTATTAGCCAATGCTGTCCCATTACTGGGCAAAGGAAATAATGTCCTTTTTGTACATTGTAGTAACTATTATTATGAGTTTAAGAAAAGAAATTGAATTGATACCGTCAATTCTGTTAAAAATTAGACCTACAAATACAATCTAGACGCTAAAACAGTAGCGTTACTACGACATGGCGGCGGCACGCGACGATTACGTAAAACTGCGCCAAAACTTGAATAACATTACCCTGCTTCTGCCGATAAGTCTTTAGTCCACAGAGTGGATTGCGACCTAGTTTGGTAGAGTCAGCAGTATTTTTTTACCTTAGCTCCAATGTTTTAGCGGAAAAAAATATTTGCTCTGCAGAATTCATGCAACAGAGTTGTTAAGGTTTTAAATAAGCAAATCTTTTGTATGATCGATTAAAGGAGATATAGAACCTGGCCAAATGCGAGTAGCACACACTAATTGTTTAATGACAAGAACCCATAAGTTTTCCCCTACCAAAAATTACTCAACCCAGCTAAAAAAGTTTTCATTAAAATATCTTAATCACAGTGGCATAAAAATATTTCGAGCTCCTCCGTGCTTCGGAAGGCACGTTAAGCCGTTGTTCAGGGCTGTTGTCATCTTTAATGGCAGTCGTTAAGCTATGTCAGATGCCTTTAGGCAGCTTAAAAAATCTGACACCAGGGTTAGCCACATACACACACGAAACAAAAAAATAAATACGTTTTTATCGCGTTTTTTGCATTATTTTTACACCTAAAGTTTCGAAACTTTGCTGTTTTCATGGTAGACTAAGTTAACATAAAGAATAGTATAGTTCTTATAATACAATGTCTATATAATAGACATTGTGTCATAGAAACTAAACAAAACTACCGCCTACAATATTTATTGATAACGTTCCGGATGCACGCAGTATTAGCTCACGGTGTCTGAAGGTCTTGCAGTCTTGTGATGAGCTTGAGATTTTATAAAATTGATGACATGATCCTAAGCTGGTGGTAACTGACAACCATCGTCTCTATTGAAATTAGATTTTTTTTTTTAAATTTCAATAGCCTCCCGAAACGTTCTCGGAATGTATCTGTTTTCTTTTGCAAGGACTTGAGGATTATCAAAACGCATATATGTAAGTCCTTGCAAAAGAAAACAGATACGTTCCATGCGACCATGAAAATTGCAAAGATCGAAACGTTAGTAAAAATAATGTAATTACCGCGATAAAACCGTATTAGTTAATTAAAACGATATATATAAAATACAAAAAAAAAAATTATGATAACTATCGCGACAACATTAAAAAAAATCTTTTGCGGAAGTCATTTGTAGTTCAAGGTACAGGGCGCATGTGGCCTTAGATCCACCCATAGGTAACTCCCAATTTCGTCAGCTCAAGGACGCCCGTCCAATTTCACAGACCAGCGGCTTGCTAATCCG
The DNA here is from genome assembly GCA_947532085.1 of Elegia similella. NCBI lineage: Eukaryota > Metazoa > Arthropoda > Insecta > Lepidoptera > Pyralidae > Elegia > Elegia similella. The sequence continues at coordinate 25,728,466 of OX383930.1, forward strand.
ACGGAATCATGCCCGAAATCGTCAGTCATTACTATGATTGGCGTTTTTTAACACTTCTTATGCAAAAACAATGAGCGACGCCGTAAAATTCTGTAAATTGATAAATTGCTTTGTAACTCATCGATGTTCAAGGAGATATGAAGTTGTTTTTACGATTGCGTATCTATTTTGTTTGGTAATGACATTTTTTGTTACATATTGGCAAACTGACTCAAGTATAAAAAGAAGTTAACAAAGATATATCTCACTATCTATCACTGTTTCTCACTGGGTTAAGTAAATGTAATGAAAAACAGAAAATTAAAATCAGGTGTTGCTGAAATGTCTTTTGAAATGAATTGTAGTATATGATCCTAGTAACACTATTCAAACTAGTACTAGCTACGTATGACTCCGGTAGTACTGAGAGGGTCATGCTCCTGCAGTGGAGACTAAAAAGAACTGATTATGATGATGAGATAACATTTTTATCTTTTAAATAAAGCGTCATATCTATTTTTCACTTTAACACATTCTAATTTTAGTTTAGTTAACTAGCAGTGAACGTACTGCCATCTAACGATGATTTTTAAAACAAAGGTTGCCAGAGCCTTTGCCCGAGCGTGTACCGCTGGATGAGATATCTATTTCTGTAGGATTACAATATCTATGCCTTCATATCTATACTATTCTTCTCTTATAAATACATAGATTGGTTGTAGATATACTTACGTGTATTAAAGAAATTAATTATGTCGTCTGAAAAAAAAAATCTAATCGGTTCATAAATGATGGAGTTAAGAGGAAACATAACATCCTCCTTTTTTTAAAATCAATTAAAAAATAAAGCAGGAACTTGAACCCATGTCATACGAATTACGTTTAAATATGATGATTTTTACATAAAGTGCGCTACCCAGGAAGACATTAGGGAATTTGTCTGTTTTATAAGTACCATTTCGAGGTCAAGAACTTCATTATTGTAATGACCAGGTAATGTTGTTTACCTACATCATAATCTTATTAAGCGGTCACAAAACACTTTAATACGATCAGATAATATTGCAGTATTACTAGATCTTACACAAGGACTTATGAGTATTTATGGACTGGGCGCGAAATAAGTCACAAGTGATGCTAACTTTTTACGTTACATGTATGCAGCAAAAGAAGGTACTAATTTAACGTTTGAATTTCGAACGGAGGATCCATTCGAAATTCAAATTCAAACAAAAAATTGCATATCTACTTATTTACTGACGATGTGTGCGTGAGTTTGTTTCGCGACACGTTTGCATGAATTATTATTTGCATCACTTTTACGTTCGTTAGGGCCTAGCCTGATTATCCTTAGATCCATAACCTTACACGTCACTTTAAATTCTTATAACGGTTTTTAAACACTCCAGAATGACATAATAAGTAACGCTTTTAAATATGAATGACACTCTTACACCGAATTTATTTTGAAATACTGAAGTTTACTTCCTTATATTTTTCATCATCGACAGCCTTCGGTATTCAACTTATGGATAGGCCTCAATGCATAATAATAAATATAAATAAACAGGGACAATGCCGTGTGGTTTCCGGCAGAGTAGATTAGGATCACTCCAAGTCTTCCCATGGATGTCGTAAGAGGCGACTTAGGAAATACAAGCTAAACAAAGCTCATAAACATCAATGAGACCTCTCATTTCAGCCAACCCGATTTCAGGTCCATGACACGTTTTCCGGCACCTTGAACGTCTGTTCTTTGTCGGATCACAATGTTAACTCGATCTTGAAGTTTGATGCAGAGCATGGCTCGCTCCATAGCTACTCTGATGCCACGCCTCTGCACCGTATGTCATGGTGGCACCTAATATTTTTACTACCTAAAAACATTACGTGATTACTTAAATTGTTTTTAAATAGCATTACAATGCTCGGTATATTATTAAAATTGAAAATATGTGAATAAGGGCCATGGGTTCGAATCCTACCTGTGGCCGAGTTGAGTGAGAGCCAAATAAGTCAGTATAATATTTCAATCAAAATAGCTAAACGCTTTTTCAACTTTATAGGAAAATATAAATCTCTCAAATAATATCATAACCCAACAAGAAGTCTTGTTACGAACTACCTTCTTCCGCTACATCCACTATTCTTTGCTATCATGAGATCAAAGCACAGGAAGATCCGAACATATTTCCTACCAATATTGTTGTCACATCCATCCCAACAATCCTAGAAACTCATTTCAAAATAAATGTTATAATTTGAATCCTAAAACGAATGCCATTGGTGATATTTCCAAATACTTGAGAGTTTTCGTTTATAACATACATTTTGCTTTATGTCGTCAATTTTATGCGTGTTTGTTTGAAAGGTTTAAAAGCATTTCATTCTCATCAGAAATCTGACTTTCTCGGTCGCCTTTTAGAGTCGAATAAGTAAGTAAATACTCTCAGAATTTATCTTTACATGTCGCGTTGTAAGTATTGAACATTGGGTTTATTATCCTACTTATTAATATAAATGCGAAAGTTTGCATGATCAGATGTTTGTCTCTCAATCATGCCAAAACGACAGAAAATTTTGACGAAATTTTGTGTACAAATAGTTACATACCTGGTTATATAGTTAGGAGTATATTACCTGAATTAACATGTAGGCTACCTTTCATCTCGAAAAAAAAATACTAATCTCGCGGTCTAGTATATCATAATTCTTTATTTTATTAGATAGTATTAGTTTAGTTAGATTAGTGAAATATATATTTATTCTTATATGAAATGTAAACTTAGGTGTGATGTGGAGACTTGGGAATTATTGTTAAAACTATATGAAATATAAATTTGAATCAGAAAGTCGATTTGTTTCCCTCAATATATTATTAAAACCAATATATAAATCATCTTTAAATCCTAAAATATGAAATAAATAAATCCTTATTTATTGTTTTACATTTCAGTTCCGTTTCGTAAGCGATCATTTTAATCGTAGTAATAAAAAGTGATACTACCTAGCTCAATCTCAATAATAAAGTCATCTCATTAACGCTATTTCTGGCACATTTCACGGTTCTTTTGTCGTTGTTGCTTATAATCCAACCTGAAAAAAAACGGCAACTTTTTGTAGCCACTTGGTGCTTGTGTAATTTTTCTTAGCGAGCCATATTAGGGCTCACAATAGAAATAATATTTGAATTATTGTCCAGGGCCGCCGTCATCGAAATCGATGAGGATTAATCAAAACTTTTAAATCTTTGATCAACTAATTTACGATGTAGTCATGTCTACACAATACAAAAATATGTCTTAAAATATCTACGATATAGTTATCTAGGATATTAATGAAATACTTTTGTAAAAATGAGACACATTTTTTAATAATCTTTAAAAATGTTTGATTGTGCGAGCAAGACAGCCAATCAAGTGTTAAAGGCCTCTTAACATATCGATAAAAATAAAAAGTCTTTTTTGCAAAATTTCAATGGAATTGTAATTGGAACTTTAGAACCTACTTAATATCCTTACTAATCTTATAAATGCGAAAGTGAGTGTTTTTATTTGTTTATTTGTTTGTTACGCTTTCACGTCGTAACTACATAACCGATCATCATGAAATTTTGATACAAGTTCTCTGGAGTACGGAGAAGGACATAGGCTACCTTTTATCCCGGGAAAAAGTACTATTCTCGAGGGATCGACATTGACTCGGGCGGAGCCGCGGGCGAAAGCTAGTAATATTATAAATGCGAAAGTGAGTTTTTTGTTTGTTTGTTTATTTGTTTGTTACGCTTTCACGCCGTAACTACTAAATCGATCATCATGAAATTTTGCATACAAGTTCTCTGGAGCACGGAGAAGGACATAGGCTACCTTTTATCCCGGGAAAAAGTACTATTCCCGAGGGATCGACACTGACGCGGGCGGAGCCGCGGGCGAAAGCTAGTAACTTATATTTACTTCTCGGGCTATCAAGCTTTGGTCATTGCGACAAGCTTGCATGCGATCTCATTTTTTTACGTGTCCCTGATACTAATTCGGTCGTTGAACTGAGTGCAATGCATGACTCATCGTTGCATTTTTCGGAAAAATGTCGGCAAACATTATATTATTGCAAATCAGTATGATTACTGTGAAGTACGCGTATGAAATTACATCTTTATCGCCTACGGGGTAGCCAAACCCTATGGTCACTGTAACGAGGAATTAGGCTTCCAAAAGCAGTTAGTAGGTAGTTCGCTAATACATTATTTGTAGTATTTTTTATTTTGCCGTATTATAAATTAAGGTAATTTGTTGCTTACCACCAAAATTGGCCACTATTGGTCGTAATCAACAATTCTTTTTATTTATCAAATGCAAATTAATGAAAAGGAAGTTTTACCATTAAAAGTAATTTACTATACCAGTACGTTATATGTTTTCATTTGATCTGATCTCCCATGATGGTCTGGGAGAAAAGAAAAAAGGTAGAATGGACCAGCTGATTCTTCTCTTTCCACGCAAGCCGTACAAACCAGCTAAGGGAATGGTAGCAAATAAGGAATTGCCGCTACGAGTAGCAACCTAATTTGTTTTCGTGGTCATATACTCCCAATAATAGGTATGGGTATTATTTGATGTTTGGATGTTTGAGTAAAAGCTTCATGGGGTACATATTAAAATCCCAAAATACATAACACCTTTATTTAAAATGTACGAGCCCAAAATACCCGAATTCTAAATACCGTATATTTAAAATACCAAGTGTTTAAAAAATAAAATATTTAAATTACCTTATGATTGAATAGCTCAAGCTCAAAACATCTTATTACAGAATACCTTATCCATAAATACCTGACTTTAAAAAGACTTAACCTAATTTAACTGATTTTAAAAGTTCGAAGAAAAAACGAGCTGCTACACGAATATTAGTTAGGTTAGGTGAGAACTGCGACTCCACCAGAAACCGAATTGCCGACAGGAACGAGCTGCTACCAGAATATTAGGTTAGGTTAGGTCAGTACTGCGATCCCAAAAGAAAACGAATCGCCGTCAGAAACGAGCTGCTACCAGAATATTAGTTAGGTTAGGTTAGAACTGTGACCCACCAGAAAACGGATTGTCGTCAGAAACGAGTTGCTACCAGAATATTAGGTTAAGTTGGGTTAGTACTGCGATCCCAACAGAAAACGAATCGCCGTCAGAAACGAGCTGCTACCAGACTATTAGGTTAGGTTAGAACTGTGACCCACCAGAAAACGGATTGTAGTCAAAAACGAGTTGCTACCATCATCATCATTTCGTGTAGGTGACATGGTCAATTAACCATACACACCCTGGTGTCAGAGTTCTTCGGAACCGCTCCTCGACCTTTGACGTGGTGGTGACGAGTTGCTAACAGAATAGTAGATTAGGTTGGGTTAGAACTGCGACCCCACCAGAAAACTAATCGCCGTCAGTATCGAGCTGCTACCAGAATACGAGTATTAGGTTAGGTTGGGTTATTTATTTTATGGATTTCATATTTTGGAATTTTAATGTAAGGTTAATTGAAAATTTAATATTTTAAGGTTTGGTATTTTAAAAATCTGACATAATAATGTTTTAGTGTTTCGAATTCTGGCATTGTAAAGTAAGGTGTAATCGGTTCAGGTATTTTAAATCTTAAGGTATTATGAGTTCGGGTATTTTGGGTTCGTAAAGGTATTATGTTTTTTGGGATTTTAATATGTACCCGCTTCATGGGTTTGTTAGTAGAAATCATTTTTCTTTTACTGAACATCGTATACCTAAATTATTTCGATATGATCATTCAAATTATTTACGATGTTCATGCCGATTAAATTTTTTGAATGCATATCACGATTTCAAGATTGATAACATTAAATAATATTTAGTAAGCGGTAGTCGTTAAGAACGGTGACATTCTTGTTAAAATGACTCAGTTTCGAAAACTGAGTCATTTCGAACAGTGATCTTATTCCAAACTGCACAGCTATTTACGTACGTCGTTCTAGAATTCAGATATTATTTCAGGATGTGCACACCTGTGAAAATATGTTTTTGGCTGAAGCATGGCTGAAGCCCTACTCCCATGTAATGGGTCTGTGAAATTTGCATTTTCTACAGAGAATTTCGTGTAAATTGAATTTTTCATAGTCACGTTTTTAACATCATTTCGGTAATTCTAGAATTATTCATAGGTAAAGAGCCATTAAAACAAATAGCTGTGACTTAAAATTATACCTTCTTTGTAAAAAAGCGTTTAAGAAAAAAGCACAATAAAGCAAACAATCAAATTTCATCTTTATACATCAAAATACATCAGCAGTATCCTCACATTTTAATGTATAAAAAGAAAATTTCAGTGTTTGTGTTTCTTTGTAATGGATAAATTCAAAAATTACTACTACGATTTTCACACCAGAAAAAATCGGTACTAAAAGTATTGCACGAAAAAGCATCTTAGCGTTTACGTTTAATATACATACATAGTATCACGCCTACTAACATTATTCGTCAGATTTGCCCATTCCCTCGATCGGCTTTTACGATCTGCGCGGGAAGAGAAGCAGCTGGTACATTCTATTTTTCTTTTCTCCCAGACCAGCACGGAGAAACATTACATAAACTTTCACTTTATATGGCTATTAGCAATATCAATTTCGATAGGTAGGCAAGTATTTCAGTTTAAAGCCATAAATAGTAACAAAATGTATTAGACATTATCTTAATTACTAGAATAATTTAATTTCCACTGCCATTACCCGTGTAAATGGCAAGTGATTTAGAGCTATTTCAGACTTAATAGATATCATTTTGTAATTGCAATCGAGCTGTTTGGACGCCTTAAGATAAAGGTGCCTATTGATTGAGAACATTTGCTTCTATAAGAGCAAATAGAAGCGTAACCTTAGATAATCTTTCATATAAAAAAAGCAAACATAGTCATAAGTAGTAAGCATTTAAAACATGTGAGCTCATGCTTGCCCATATCAAAGTCATCTCACGTGTGGTGTTGTTTCGCCATTTATTTTTTACTCAGAATTGCTTTTGACAACCTTTTTTTAAACATTGCTCAACGTTACTCATACAATTCTTTAGGCACGTAGGGACCAAGTCTGGATTGAGTTTCTTTCGGCGTATTCTTCTCACCAGTGGTCGTTCCGAAACGCTAGTAGTATTTCAATTTTGCATATACTTATTAAAAAATATATAAGAAATAAAAATATGACGTTCAAAAAGAGAAGAGAAAAGGACGAGCCGGCCCATTCATGCTTTTTTAACGCAAATATACGTTTTAATATTGTTTTACCTAGTTCGTTTGTATGCCAACATTTTTTTTTTTTTTACTAAGTATTGAATTAGGCATTTGTCTCCCATCTCACCTGATGGTAAGTGACGATGAAGACGAGGATGTTACATGCCTATCCAAGAGATACCCATAACATACATAGTTGTCAGATTTTTCAAGCTGCCTAAAGGCATCTGACATAGTTTAACAACTGCCATCAATAATGATAGCCGGGACTAACAGCTTAACTTGCCTTCCGAAGCACGGAGGAGCTCAAGATATTTTCATGCCACTTGCGATCACTCATCTCAGTGAGAACCACGCCCGGGGTTGCTTAACATATGTAAGCGCTAATAATGTTCCAACCCACTGGAGCATTGGCTTTATAATTAGTAGCGCATGCCCTCAGTCGGTGCTCGCCTTTAACTTTAATGACTAACGAGTTATTTTTAATGAACGGATGCAGCATCAATATAGGTCAGACGCATTCGCAGGAATGCATCTGTATGCGGCGGATGCATTCAAGATCACAAATTTGTTTCTATTTTTGATGAGAGGTATATTCCGTTTTGTGGTTAAAGTGGTTGATTTATGATTTGTTACGAAGTTTTTGAAACGGTCGGATGTTTATTTTGATTTTACAACTAGTAAACATAAGGAGTTTAATGTGCACTTAGTTGCTTCATAGTTTAAAAACAAAGTCGAGTAAGAAGTATGGTTTAACAGGGTTCAATCCTTACAGGTACAAAATGTAACGAACGAAGTAAGTATTGTCCGCAGTACTGTCAAGTTTCTATTTTACAAGCTTTTATTTGGACAGCTCCGTGGCGCAGCTGTCAACATGCCAGCCTGCGACACGAGAGTGCCCGGGTTCGATCCCCGGCCAGGTCAAGATGGAAAATGCTCTTTTTCAGATTGGCCTGGGTCTTGGATGTGTATCTGTATATGTATTTGTTATAAAATATAGTATCGTTGAGTTAGTATCCTATAACACAAGTTTCGAACTTACTTTGGGGCTAGCTCAATCTGTGTGATTTGTCCGTATATATTTATTTGTTTTATTATCAGGGTTCAATCCTAACAGGTACAAAATATAACGGACGAAGTATGTATTGTCCGCGGTACTGTCAAGTTTCTATTTTACAAGCTTTTATTTAGTTTCCCGATGTTTGTCTGTAATCAAATCCTGCAAGTTAAATTTGATCCACATCGCGGTTACCAATTGAGCTGAAATTTTGCATGCATGTGTAAATCGGATGACAATACAATATTATGGAATCGTTGCGCTGGTCTGATGACGGAGTTGGAAGGTGGTCATAGGAATTCTTAAACTAAACAAGGTACACAAACCGTGTTTGGGCATTTGATTTGTCTTAGAAAACACTTTACAGTGTGGATTCGTTTATAATAAAAGCTTAACGTGAAAATGTTATTTTTGCAAAATAATCTATGAAGACACAAACTGCAAGCCGTCTTTAACTTTGTAGCCGTAGAATCTTGTCAGCAAAATAATCATAGCAAACTCATGCACTGTGAGTGACCTAAGCCAGGCCCATCATCCCACTATATCTTAACTGCTGATCAAGATATCACCACCACATTACCGGGACGACAAACTAATAGCACCTCTCCTCCAATACCCATAAAACTCAATTTTGTATAATAAACGCTTCAACAACAGCATCAATAATCCCGTGCAGATGCAAGAATACTCGTACGGTTGATGGCATGCAAATGTGCCTGCATTCCTGCTACATAGTAGCGATGGATCGCAACTGGCTGGAAGCACAAATTAGCCAGTTACAGAAGCAGAACAGGACGTATCGAAGAAAGAAACTATAGAAATGTTGACGACTGTGGGACGGATTATTCTTACTTCTCAGCAATTAGGCCATAGTATGGATATTAAGGCATAGACATTGTAATCCTACAGAAATAGATATCTCATCCAGCGGTACACGCTCGGGCAAAGGCTCTGGCAACCTTAGTTTTAAAACTCATCGTTAGATGGCAGTACGTTCACTGCTAGTTAACTAAACTAAAACTAGAATGTGTTAAAGTGAAAAATAGATATGACGCTTTATTTAAAAGATAAAAATGTTACCTCATCATCATCATCAGGTCTTTTAGTGTCCACTGCAGGAGCATGACCCTCTCTGTACTACCGGAGCCATATTTGGCCAGAGCAGACAGAGGATTTAGCCTACACTCTCCTCGCTGGCCAGTTGGGTTGGAGAAGTCTCATTGATGTTTATGAGCTTTGTTTAGCTTGTATTTCCTAAATCGCCTCTTACGACCTCCATGAGAAGACTAGGAGTGGTATTCTACTCTGCCGGAAACCACACGGCTACCGGAAACTGTTATCGAAATAAATGTAAAAGGTAGATAATCGAAAATGCTTTCTATGTTATTTGTAGTTGAATATCTAATAAATGCAGCACATAACGCCCTCTGTGCACAGTTGCAACGCAACTCTAGTTTGTCTGAAACTTCTAAGGTCTGAAACATCGTGGAAATTACCATTGACGAGTATCATCTACTTCAAAATTTAAAAGTGGCGCTCTCGTCGTCTGTGCCTCCGCCATCTCTCTTTGTCCTCCAACTGGTTATTGTCTTCTTGGTAGAATTTTAACTGAGTTTTTTTCTCCTTCTTAATCTTGTGGAATCAAAATAGCTTAGTTTTACATCTTGTGTGAGTACTTTATTGTTATGTGAGTGTAAAAATAATTGGAACCTTCAAAAAATATGACTATATACCTGCACCTGTAGCATATATATTTTTCTTTTTGGAAGGACTATGTAGCTAGCTCCAAGTGAGTTTTCGCTACTTCACCGGACGTTTGACGCGAGGCAGAGTGCCATCAACCTTTTAGACAACATCACCAAAGGGCCCCCAGGAGGGACGGACCTCGGCTTTGGGCGTTGCCTGTGTGCGCAAGGCTTGGAGAGACAGCAAACCCTCATATTGCCTGACTAGCTGTTGCCCGCGGCTCCGCCCGCGTTAGTGTCGATCCCTCGGGAACAAATAATCCCTCGGGAAGTAGAATTTCGCGGAATCAAACATACCCTATGTCCTTCCTCGGGCCCTCACCTCCATACCAAATTTCATCCAAATCAGTTCAATGGTTGAAGCGTAAAAAAACGACAAACAAAGTTACTTTCGCATTTATAATATTAGTATTAGTATGGAAGTATGGATATTATTTATACTTCTAAGTCCAGAAATGAGAAAATTTCCATAAAACCTTTACCCTCCCATTTTACCCCTTTAGGGGTGAATTTTGTCCATTTAACACACATATATCTTTTTAAATTGTAATCTAGAACATACCTATTTATTTTCATACTTTATAGTCCAGAAATGAGAAAATTTCCAATTTCCAAACAAATTTTACCCTCCTTCTGGGGGATTTTTTCCTGTTGACCTATACAGATCTTTTTCAATTGTAATCGTGAATTTATTTACCTATTTTCATACTTCTAAGTCTAGAAATAAGTAAATTCCTATACAATCTTTACCCCGCTATTTTACCCCTTCAGGGGAAAATATCGTCTATTTTACCTACACAGATATTTTTAATTGTAACCTAGAACTTATATACTTATTTTCATACGTCTTAAGTCCAGAAATGAGAAAATTTCCATACAAAGTTTATACCACCCACCCACCCCCATTTTACCCTTAAGGGGGGAATTATGCAAATTTCATCTACCTACACACATCTTTTTAAATTTTAATCAAGAACTTATATACCTACTTTCATACTTCTAAGTCCAAAAATGAGAAAATTCCATATAAATTTTACCCCTTAAGAAGTTAAATTTCTTAAAAATCCTCTCTTAGCGCTCATTCACATCATTAAAAGAACCCCTGTACCAAATTTCAAGTTTCTAGGCGCAGCAGTTTCGGTTGGTTTGCCGTTTGCCCGCGGCTACGACGCCGCCGTTTGTGTCCATCCCTCAGGAACAGTTTGGACCCTTAAAGGGGTGACTCAGGTCATCAATATGAACTACTTTTTCTATGGGACCAATGCTGGGAACTCAAAAAAAAATTCGTCATTTCCATAAAAAAGAGTCCCGCCACCCGGCCAGTTTGTATGGGAATGTCGAATTTTTTTTGATTTCCCAGCATTGTTCCCGTAGGAAAAGTTGTTCATTTTGATGGTCTGAGTCACCCCTTAAAGGGTCCAAAACGATAAAAAATTCACCGTGTATATTGGCAGGCAAACTAATGCTTTGAATTCATTCAAATGACGATAACTTTTTTTTTAGTGAACCGAGATTGATGAAACAAACTTTAGATGTTTTGCTGAGTTAAAACAAAGCAATTGGTGAAAGTTTGAAGTAAATCGGTTCAGTATTTTCGGAGATTATCGTGATCATACATACAGACAGACAGACAGACAGACAGACAAAAAATTCCAAAAAATTTTTTTTGCTTTCTATTATTCTTTTTAAGCGTCCCTCTATCCATTTCAGTCAAAAATTCGAAATGTACAGACAAAATATTTTTACTGTTTTATTATATGTATAGATGGGCCGCGTATACGTGCATGTAAGCCTGAAGGGCCAATCTGAGAATCAATGGCAAAAGCCTTTGGAGAGCAGCAACTCTCATCTTTTGCCTTATGAGCCGAAAGCTACGTTGCCAGAAGGGCCTATCCTGGGTGCAAGTCACCCGGAACCGCCGGGCGGTCACCAGTAATCGGAGCTAATCCTACTCTACGCACTCTGTTCCGGTGGCGAGTGCGAGGGGTTCGGATGGTGGGATTCCTCTGGCTATTCGGAGCCGAAGAGGGGTCGGGGCGAGCTAGTGCGATGTCAATAGGATCATCGGAATCGTCAAGTACGTTCCTAGGACGTCTACGACGTAAGGTATCGTGTAAGTTTTGGGAGTGGTTTGCGGCTTGAACCACTAACGGGTTGGTGTGGCGTGCGGAATTCTCAAAGAAACGCTTGGAGGCGTTTTTGAGGTAGCCGCGGATGGACGGGAGGTCTAAGTCACGGTGTAAGTCTGTCATGCGCAAGTACCGATGATTGCCAGTGGCACGTCGGACGAACCGATTCTGCAAACGTTGCAGTCGTAGGATGTGGGAGGGCGCGATATGGGAAAAGACTACACCGGCATAGGTCATGCATGATAGGGCGGACGCAAAGCTTATAGAATGTACCTGTAGCGTAGCGCCCGCGACGCTATTTATATCGCGCTATACTCTATCCTCATCTCGCTCTTTGATATTATTGAAAACCAGATGGTGATAGTCGTTACACCTTGTCGCGCGTGCCATACTACGGGGGCTGAATGTCGCTTCTATATAAATTTATTTTGTCCTGGCCTGGCGGGACTTGTAATCTAGATAGAAAAGCTTTTAGTCGATAAATATGAGAGGAGCTTAAAATTATCGACGCGCGTCGTTATCATTAAGATATCTTAGGGCTAGCAAACTTGATACTATCGCTCGCTTTGGAAGCGGCGGCACTAAACTTGGCTTTTAGTGAGTTATTGACGTCAACAATATTATGGTATGTAAATAATAACGTATAATGAAAGTTAACGTTCACCAAATTATATTTAAAATCTATATTTTATATATAATAATATTATAAAACAAACAAACAAAGAGTTTGTTTGTTTGTTTGCTTGAACGCGCTAATCTCAGGAACTACTGGTTAAGATTGGAAAATTCTTTTTGTGTTGGATAGTCCATTTATTGAGGAAGGCTTTAGGCTGAAACATCACGCTGCGACCAATGGGAGCGAATATCAATAAAAAATGTTTTGATAACGGGGAAAAAATATTCTAATTATCGATTAATATTTTCCAATATAGACGTAGTTAGTTGACAATACCAATATGGCGTTTCATGCATTCGAAAATGCCAGTCGTCCTCAAAGATCAAATCGATTATGGATCACTAATATAACCGAATCACATTTCACGATCCAACCCAGAAACTTCGAAAACTAACTTCGAAAATTACATTCACCTTTGCTGATCTATTTTGGCATTTCGTCCATAGTATACTTAAGGCCAGGATTTCCAGAGCATTTGGAAAATAACTCGTGCAGCAAGCTAAAAGTAAATTGAAACCAAATCGGCAAATTCCCAGCGCTCCAAAATATCGGTACCAGCGGCTCCATGACAATTATTAAAATTCCATACAATTGGTCACAGCGGCTCCACGAATATTATGATGATTACAGTCAGCAGATTTAAGTCGACGTTATTTTGTATTTTTTGACGTGATCTTATAAATCGATGAACACCAGCTGCACGCACGAAAAATGTCACGTTCCCTTCGAGAGGGTCAACTAGTCCAATAATTATTTCATCATCAATTTACATGTGATCCTGAATGATCCTGAATGACTTTAAACATGTTTACGCCATGCATAGGTTACGTTTATTATCATATACGTTTGTTATGATAACTCATTTCTAGATTTTCAGATATAATTCAATGGGGTTTATAGTCAGGTCTACTTACATAAGCGTATAAAATGAGTAGATCGGATACTTATACGAATAGGTATTTTCGCTGTCTCTATTTTTACGAAATCTTCCTTATTTTATTAATCGACTTCAAAAAAATTTAGGAGGTTATCATTCGATTGTATTCGTATGTTTTTTTTATGTTTGTTACCTCAGAATTCCGTCATATATGTATCAATTTTGAAAATATTTTTTTGTTTGTGAGGGTATGATTTTGAGTTGGTCATATTTAAATTCATCGCAATCAGTGCAGTAGTTTGATTGAAGTCGGTTTTTTTATATGAAAGATTATCAGAAATGTACTTGAGAGACTCGGTCGAAAGAGACTCGGTTTCAACCAAAGAGTATCTAGATATTGTCAAAGGGCTTAAATAAATGTAGTGTTAATACCTTCAATTAACCTATCCTTTTTGTAACCTATTAAAAATAACCACTTGAGGAATACCGATGACTATCCTCATCTTAACACGTGCTAAAATTACATATTCCAGTTTATTTCTGTGACAGCGGTTTGCGCGGTATTCTAACGACCAGAAATTCCGGCGCCATGTCCGCCGGGTTACATGTGTGTGACATTCTCGGGGTGATTTAACTGTTTCCTAATAGCTCACGCGAGTCGGAACTCTAGTCATCTAAGCTCCAGCCTATTAAGTCTTAATGAGGTGACGGATTAATAGTTGTAATAAAGAAAGGCAATATGAGACAAATTTCGCAACTATTACTATTCGTGTAGTTTTTATATACCTAAAAGTCGTAGTGACTAGCGAGTATATTACTACTATACTACTCGTAATATTAAGGAATAGGAGCCAGGAGCGTACCTATATTAAAAGGTATTTTAAGAGATACATTGAAAAAGCTTAATGGGCAATATTTCGAAAAAAGTTATACTGATAAGATACATTAAAAAAGAAGTTTTATTTTCTTCGAAAAACAGTTTATGGGTGTTTTCATCTCAACGTTTTGTTCCATAAAGAATTAGGCTCTCTACGGCAAGGGAAAAGGACGCGGTAATATATGTATAAGTGTGTTCATCTCATCATTGGAAATCATTGGGGGAGGCCTATGTCCAGCAGTGGACTTCTTGCGGCTGATATGATGATGATGATGATGTTCATCTCAACATAAACTAAAATGACGCATGAATTATTTCAATACCATGTCCATGTACATGTTTACATGCTTTTAAATACATGGTTACGTGTGTGTGTGACATTATTAGAGTGATTTAACTGTTTGCTAATATATCACGCTAGTTGGAACTCTAGTCTATTAAGTCCTAATGAGGTAACGGGTTTATGGACGAGTAAGAGGTCTCCTGCCATTCGTTACTAGCAAAAAGTACGTAGGTAACTATAGGTATGTCATGCTACGATAAAGGATACGCTTTCGTTCTTGTTACTAATAAGTGTTATGAAGAGTCCAACCAGGGACGGGACTCATGTAAAGCTTGCCATCCATATTAGAACGGTGTCTTAAATCTATCTTATATCACGACACAAGTTCACAAATGGTAAAAGGGTAGCTCAATCTGGTGTGTGTGTGTGTTTTTTTTTTAAATATATTTTTGACGGCAGATGGGCAGACGAGACACTTTATGGAAAGTGGTCGCCCATGGACATCTGCAACACTCTGGTTGCAGACTCTTAAGATTCCTGTAAACACGCCTTTTGAAGGACCCCAAGCCATAGCACGCAGGACAAACCTCGGGATGGGAGCACCTTTAACAATCCTGCGGCAAAATTGTCTCTTTCTATTTATTTATCACATTAATTTATCTTAAGAAAAGCTCCTAACTGAAGATAAATAAGTTTAACATCCTCCTCTAGTAGGATCTATAGCTGGCATGTGTCATTCATTACATTAGCAGTAATGGTCCCAGATATACATAAAGAAATTTATTTAATGTATAATAAATAAAATGTGACTAATTAACACTAACAACAGTAAAGAAGTAACATTATTACTAGATATATTTTCTGTTTTGAATACAAAAGCCCTGTAGACAACACATCCTCGGAACTTGTAGAAAGTTAGGGTTTCCAAACATCTTCTGCATTTTAAAAATAAGGTTTTTCAAATTCGCTAATTCCATGCTATTTGGTTGTACAATGCTGCTCGTAGTTATTCAGTTTTATGAATATATCCGAAAACTCTTTCTTATATGTCATCATTTCGTCTAGGTGACACGGTCAATCGACCATGCACACCCTGGTGTTAGAATTCTGAGGAACCGCCTCTCGGCCTCTGACGTGGTTCCTTTAACGTCGACCAGATGGCAGCCGGGACCAACGGCTAATTATAATAACAAACAAACGGTAAAAAAAACATCTTTAGCAAAATTATGGGAGAGTAAAACGCGCGGTAGGTACCTATACGTGCAAAAATGACTAAGGCATCTAGAGATTTTTGACTTCTGAAGTATGATTTAAGACGAGGCCTTAAATCTTTGGCACAGTCT
Source organism: Elegia similella (assembly GCA_947532085.1). Classification (NCBI taxonomy): domain Eukaryota; kingdom Metazoa; phylum Arthropoda; class Insecta; order Lepidoptera; family Pyralidae; genus Elegia; species Elegia similella. The sequence goes on from OX383930.1 coordinate 25,744,668, forward strand.
TTGGTACCATCGCTCGGCAAAGGCGTACGCAGACTGATCAAGTGCGCGCAAGGGATAGCGCTTGGCGATTTAGCCCGTGAATGATGAGATAGGAGATAGTCTCGAGTCGCTCAAAGAAAAAAACGTAAGCGCCAAATTCGTTATTTCTATTTTATATGAAATCAGACCGGTTAATTGTATTTTCATATTTACAATTTGATGAATTACTAATAACCTATCTTTTAGTCTAAAGATCATTATTTCATTCGTCGCATTTGAGCTACAATAACAAAAACTCTGCGAACGAAGACCATTTTTCAAAAAATATTTCTATCGAGAAAATTTTATCAAAACGTGTTTTCATCTTACACTTTTGGAGATGAAATAGTCAAAAATCATATTACTTAGATTTGAAACTCCTAATTTAAGTATTTTGCGAGATAAATAAGGTTCAGAACGACCTTATTTACAGTGGTATCGCCTTAAGCTCTACCACCAACCCTGAGTAAATTATTGCGTAGGTTGTGATCTCTCCATCGCCGTCCAATATTTATTCGCGAACGGGATCATAATTGAACTGTCTCCGCAAACAAAAGGACAAACACGGCTTCGGCGTGAGTAAACCAGATCGCTGTCAAGTTGCGGTTGATTTATCCGCACGCCTGAACCGCCTTTGTGCGTCATTTTAGTCGCACGTGTACAGCTGATGAAAAATGGATTTTGACTTGACGTTCAATCCAATACATTAGTTTGATATATTACTTTACTAGCTTTCGCCCGCGGCTCCACCCGCGTCAATGTCGATCCCTCGGGAATAGTACTTTTTCCCGGGATAAAAGGTAGCCTATGTCCTTCTCCGTACTCCAGAGAACTTGTATGCAAAATTTCATGATGATCGGTTCAGTAGTTACGGCGTGAAAGCGTAACAAACAAACAAACAAATAAACAAACAAACAAACACTTTCGCATTTATCATATCAGTAAGGAAAGGATTACTTTATATAGGTTTTAGAATCTCAGTCTGATCACTAATCATCATCATAGTCAAAACTATGATGATGATATCATCATAGTTTTGACTATGATGATATCATAGTCACCTATGATATCATCATAGTCAAAACTATATAATGATATATATAATGATGATGATTGACAAGAGCATCGCTCTTGTCAATCATCATCATCATATCAGCCGCAAGAAGTCCACTGCTGGACATAGGCCGTCCCCAAGGCTTCATGGGGGGTTTTGCCATACTCACCACGCTTGGCAAACGGGTTGGTGAGCGCAGTTAATTTGGCTCATATCGGTTCCGACGGTGCTGCCCATCGAAACCACTTTTAAGCGTGAGTAAGCTCTTGTCAGTGGAGCCCTCCATCTTAAGCGCCAATTAGACCATCCAGAATTCAGGATCCGGAATTCAGTCAACGGATAGTCAACGGACAGTTTAATCGCCGATCCGTTGTCAGGACAGAATGGCTTCCGACGTCCTTATCGGAAGCATAACGGAAGCGTAAAGTGAAACCATCCGGAATTCAGGATCGCCGCATGAGAGGGACGCCGCTATACGTTAGAAACGAAACGATAATATCTCCAATCGCGTCGCACGTATAGCGGCGTCCCTGTCACGCATTCAGGATGGCCAACGGATGGCTCTGTCAGGACGCGCAGTCTCCGTTCAGGACACGTTCTGGACGGTGTAATCAGGAGCTCTGACGACTGAATTTCTTGTCCTTATCGGATGCTAAATTCCGGATCCTAGATTCAGGATGGTATAATAGTCGCTTTACTCTATTCTCTGTCAGTCTTTTCACATCCTGGTACGAAACCCTTTCCACTTTTTCTTTGTTTGTTTAAAGTAACTGTGCCTGGGCCTTTTCCTCCATCTTCTTTCACTAATCATAAGAAAACGAAATGAAAATCTAAAACAAATTAACCTCTTATACAAATTTACCGATCAGCTGATCAAATGTTTATGGGAAATCTAAAAAGTTTTCGTTTTGCACATTTTTTTCTTACGATTTTCTATTATTACGTGTGCGATCTCAATTGCAAGAAAATTGCTAGGTGGTTCAGAATTAACCTGTATGTGAACTGTGGACAATTTTTTGCCGGTCTGGGTAAGAAAACAAAATAGAAGAAAATATTCGCGCAACCTGTAAAAGCCGATTGAGCGAGAATCTGTGGAATCATGTAGAATAGGAGATGCGGCTAGCGGCTAGTGTATATACTCCCTTAATCCATTAGTCAGCCCAGTTAGATATGTAACACTATGATTTTTTATCGAGAACTGTCTTAATTATTATTTTAAGTACTGTAAGTAGGTACTTAACGTACGTAGAACTTTATAAGATTCATTTATTTATCAATAATAAATCAAAACCTGATTTACTGAGATATGTAAAAAAACCTTTACTTACAAAAAAAATTACTGACTTTAAAAATGCTGGGGTTATCAATGCGTCGGAATCTATTTTTTTTTTTCGTGGTTTCTGTTTACACAAAAAGGCCAGGACCAATTTTAAAAAAATAATTCTTTTCAATAAGTTCCATCCAAAATATATCTAAATCGTTTCAATAGGTACTTTGGTCGAAATCGGGTTTTTTATCTGCAAGATTATCAATAATATCCCGATAAATTGAGAGTGCATTTTCAAACTTCCAACATCATAAGACGCGTTATCTTATAACTTAAACGTTGCAAGTCGCTTGCACTTGTCTCCGTCCATAAACACATCAGCTTAACGTGCCGCAGCTGCCGCTAACACGTTCGGTGCATGTTTGCATTTCAATAATTCAACGTGTGCATAAAATGACGAGGAATAACGTGATCTCCTTGATTGTGTCCATCGGACCCACGACAGACCAAGCTTGGTGGTCCGTCTGGGTTTGTTTGTTGTTTTTCAACAACAATGTACCTAAGTGACCAAAACTGGTGTCTTTTTTTCAAGCTGCCTAAAACATAAATAAATAAATTATAAAATATATGTCTGTTTGGGCAATAGTAAGCGCAGGTTTGATCTCGACGCATCGCAATGCAATCTCGAACTACTATTTATAAATTACTGAGTTAAATTAAAATAACCTTTTCAATTTAATTTGTAGTTAAGTTGGTTAAATTTATTATGGCTCCGCCAGAGCAGATAAACTGGAACCATTTCGCGCCTATATATTGTACTGTAAGTACACATATATTGGACATATATTGGACTGGATATTTAATATTGTTCTATTTTATGATCAGCCACGGAACTAGGAAGGGGGTACGCCCCGGGCAGCACGTTTAAAGGGCGGCAAAATTGCAATGTAGGTATATAGGCATAGGCAGGGTTGAAGACGCGAGGGGCGACAAATTGTATATAAATAAATATGTAAATAATTTAAGTTATTTTGTTTCTGTTAGTACCTGATTCACGTGTAAGCGTTCGGAAACTGTTAGTATCGTGAATAATTAATTCCAATAAATAATAAAAAGGAACTATCCAAAAAGTGGCGACGGGAGTCACACTAGGCGGCATAATTTATTTTAGGCTTTTTAGTTTTACTAGATTAGTTTGAATGAGTTTCTATGACTTGCCTAACCCTTGTTTTCTTATTCCAGGCAATCCCAACGACAAAATTCTGTACGGACGTCCGAACAAGCGTCGCAGCGCGTCCTTCCCCGCCCCGCGCTCCCTCGACCGGAGGCACTCCCTTCGGATCTTCGGCTCCTCCAGCAAGTACCTCCAGCGATGCGCTTCCACCAGAAGCCTTCATCACAAACACGCGAACACGACCGACAGCTCGTCATCCACCGATTACCCGCCGAGCGTCGAATCTGCGTCGCCTAGTAAGTATCGCAGCATGGTACTGTGCGTATGAAAACAAAAACACTCCATCCAAAGAGAGTAAAATGACATGTCATTAAATTCTCTTTGATTTACATCTACCACAAGCATCCAAACTAACAACCGCGCGATCAACTGAAATCATAAAAATCACGAAGCACGTGATCACGAAGTTTTATCACTCTTTAACTTAAGATATTTTATACACCCTTTAATCAGACCTTCGTAGCTTAATCTGCGCCGCACAATCAGGCACCACCTAAGTACCTACCTAGTCAGTGTTTTTCGCAAACTATGCTCGAACTTTTCATATTTGAACCATAAGGGATTGATATTGATTCTCCACAAAATAACTGTTTTAAAGCGTTCTGTAATCTGTTAGATCCTCCCGGGATGCAGAAAAAAAAAGTAAGTTCTGTAAATGGTACGACAGGATGGTGCGGAGGCAGTGTAGAAATGTGTCTTGACTTCGATTAGCGTTCTAGCGTTCGATGCTCGCTAATGTACGTAAGTCAAAAATATATTTGTAGACCAAAAATTAAAAAACGTATCGTCAACAGCCACACAGCCCAATCTCTACTACTCAATGTAATATCGCTAGCTTCTGGTCTATATCTAACATAATTTTGTCTGATTTTACAGAGAAAGCGTCCCTGCTGTCCCGCTTATTTCGACGAAGCGGCCGCAGCAAGCAGACGCGCGCGATGAGCACCTTCTCTGCGCAGTTCCCGCCAACGGAGTGGTTTAACTCCAAGGCGGTGCATCTGCACTGTGTCGCCACGCAGACTAATTCTAAGGTTCGTGCTCAAACTATAATCAAGGTTTTTAAAAAGTAGTCCAACTGACACTGTTCAGGACAGTAAAAATCAAAATCAGTCCTGTTCTTTCTTCCTTCTTTTCATTCTAACCCTAGAAATTCAACAGTTCCAAGTTGAATCGACGCATTGTAGTTATGAACCATATCGTCATCATTTCGACTAAACGAGTGGTGTCATTCCGAAATACTTATTCAAAATATAATAAAGCGCATAAATCTAAATTTATACAATAGCACAATACAAGTAGGTAACGGTGTGAGCTACAGTTTATTAACCTTTCAATGTTTTTATATTTCAGGAGTCATTGCAGAGCCAAGCATCATTCGTCTCATCATATTACGACGGTTCAGAGATCAGTAATCGGTCGTCGACGCTGCCTAGGAGGCACAAGAGGCACCTCTCCACCGAATCCGGACTAGCCGGCTCCGTCCCCTACGACCACTCGCCAATCAGGCAGTCCAGCCCTAGCTCTGGCAGTCTCCCCAGATCAACTCTTAGCAGGAGCTCCACAAATAAAACCATACTAGACCACTTTGGGTCTCCACAAAGAAGCAGCGACCCAAAATTACGCGACAGCCCCAGCAGCAGTCTAAGAAGGGGAGACTACTCCCACTCTGACCACATTATGTCTACCAGCGGCCCATCCAGCTTAGAAAGCACAAGTACGCATCGCACACCAAGAAAAGATAGCAACAAAAATGGGCATGCTGACTCGCTTATGAAGAGAAGCTATCACACTAGTAGTAGCGGCCACTCCAGCTTAGAATCACACATATCAGATCGCACGTTAAAGCCTTCACCTAGTCATAGCAACCCGCACGGAGCGCCCGGCCTTAGCAGAGCACAGTCACTCGTCAAAGTGCAGAGTCTCCAGAGCTCTCCTAAAAGCCTTCACAAGTACAGAAACAAGCCACCCATCGTCGGTGGAGAAACGGTAAAAAACGGCAAAAGCACGTCACCCAGAAGCACGCCAAAAAACTGTCCAGCTACGCCCAAAAAAACCGTGACCCCTCTGCATAAAGCGCTTGGATCCAAACCAGATAACCCTTCAACCACAATGTTGGCCAGCTCCAATTCCAATAACTCGATCACGCTTAAAGTTACCACGAATACTATGTCGCAAAATGGTGGTGGCACTAACACCAAAGTTTATGTACAGAACTCCCCAGTTAGATCCGTCATCACCTTCGAAAATGGTAAAGTAACCGAGACTAGTAACGGCAGCAATATCTATATTATAAACGACGACAGACAAGTAGTATCGGTATCCCAAAACGGGACCGTTGGAAATCAAACGGCAAAAAACCCAACAGAAACGTCTTTTGACGTTTGTGTTGAAAAGAATAAGCAGGTCAATCAAGAGCAAGAACCTATAAAAGTACAAGAAAACAAGTTCAATAAGAATTCAATAAACGATACGGGTATGAATAATAATCGTAAACTTTCTCTGCAAATAGGTGGAGCGACTAATAATAACAGCTTTATATACAAGAACCAATTGAACAACACGAACGAGGTAGTTTCTAACCCGACCTCGCCTGCGATACACAACAATATCCACAATTTGGAAACGACTACAAACAGTAACCCATCAACTCCAACTAAAAGTTACGACAATATCATCGGGTCTTTAGGTAGCCTGAGGTACCAGAAGAACTCTTTATCATCAGCCAACAGTGGAATCCAGAGTAACATTAACTCGAACAGTGAGTTGAAAAGTGTAGATTTGTTGAAGAAGGCGGCAGCGCTACAAATGTTGAACGGACTTCCGAATGTAAACAACAGAATGAGTTCAGATTCCATAGCAAATCTGTTGACGAAGGCGATCGACCAAAAACCGACGGTGTTGGGGTCCGAACCAAACTTGGCACTGAAGAACCAGGAGCAAATTAAGGGCATCAAGACATCGACAGAGAAAATAAACAGCTTGGAGAACAAGCAAAAGAGATACAGTCTCAGTCAGGACACCAAGAAAGAGAACCAGGATTTTTATAATTTTCCGAGCTTAAGCGATTTGAGCTTTAATTTTACTAGTTTAGCCGCTCAGAAAATTCTGAAAGGGGTCAGTATAAATAGTGTTGATACGTTGGTAGAGTTGAACATGGCTGCGAACAACTCTGAGAAGCAAAATAATCGAGAAGTCGCGGCCGTGTGCACGGATTTTGGCCTTGTATAGTATTTAAGGAATAAATTTTGTTAAAATGTACAATATTAGTCTTAACCCTGTACAATGTAAGGTAGCTGTGTAACTTATTCGTAACTATCATGTAACAATCCTTAGATACGCACTACATATTTAGTTGGAACCTTGTACTCGATTAAGATTTTGTACTCCCAACTATCGAATATCTCCTAATATCATTGTATCCTCTAATAAATTTTGTTTGTCTTTACTAACTTATCGAAAATATCTACGTAGGGATTATATAGCAGTATTCGTAATTTCGAAAATCATAATTAAAGTTCATAGATCGTAGCTCACTTTGTGCGACAATATCTAATAGAACGAGTGGCCTAAAACGTGATTACGAGGAATATTAGTGCCTAATACGATCGTAATAAGATCGATTTTTCAATTTTGTAGCCATATCTAATCTCCCATTTCACTAGAATTTAGCTGTTATGAAATATCACGATCAATAGCACCGATATTCAGATTTTTAGAATCACACGCAAAATTCTTAGAATACTATGAATTTCAACTAAGAGTAGGATCAAGCGCCATAAATATAAAATCTAAAAATCATTGCAGCTTCTACCATATTTTTTGTTGAAACTTACAGTCAAATAGTCTAGAACATACAAGCACAGCTCTTTTTCGTGCCATCAGTACTTCCAGTGAAAAAGTTGAGTACAAACTAGGAAACCTATCCACTAACAGATTCCATCCAAAAATGGGAATTTATAGGAATGTCTTGTTAAACGTATGTCATGTTAAGTGCCATATAAAACCATAGTATTACGCATGATGTGAATGTTCCCGGGCGGTATGGCATCGGCGCCAACGTTTATCTAGCGCTATTCTTCAAAGTGGTGTGTGAACTCAGGGCCGGATTTAGGGGAAGGCTACTGAAGCTACAGACTCACAATAGACTTCGGAAATAAAATCTAATTCAGATTAGTAAACTTTTCCATTGAAATAATTTTTCAAGTTTTTCCTTTACCTACAGTACTTTGTGCAAACAATATTAGATACATTAAATACGAATATTAACAGAAATCATCGCAACTCCACTCTTTGTTGCCCCGAGGTCTCCATGCCTGTAAATCCGGCATTATGTGCACTCAATAAGAGCAAAGGGTATATAAAAACGAAAAGTATTAGAATTGAGGACCTAATAGGCTAGGCAGGGGTTCAGGTAGTCTTCGAATAACACTGACAAACACCTACAAGACAAAATAACTTTGAGAACCTCTGATCTAGGTATAGACGACCGCTTCTTCTCAATCTTAAATAAGATAATAACAAGATGGCGTTAATAGCGCGATATAAACGTTGTCGCCGGTTTATAGACACTGCCAAGGGATTGGTATAAATTGGTATCCATTAGATCTGTGCTCCGGTACAGAAAGGGTATTTATTCATTAGAGAATGTAATCGGAAGTCATCAATGCATACAATAAGTGTTTAGTAACGCCATTAATGTAAAAATGTATTAACAATATAAGTTGATGCTTTATATAATGGTTTTATTTACCAGATTTCCTACTCCCTCAAACCTTATTAAATAACAAGAATTAACTACACTAAGTAGCAGTAATCATGTTTAAAAACTTGAGCCATATAAAGGCTGTAAGGCTCCACTAATATAATTCACCTAAGTCAAGAAGGCCGACCCGTCTGGCCAGCAGGAGAGTGTAGGCCAAATCCTCTGTCTGCTCTGGCCAAGTACGGCTCCGGTAGTACAGAGAGGGTCATGCTCCTGCAGTGGAGACTAAAAAGACCTGATGATGAAGTTAAGAAGGAGAACCACCACATGGTGGCCACAAAGATGAAGTAGCCATTAAGTCATTAAGGTCTGTAAACTTATTCGTAGTCTGTAAACCAGCTATATATAAAACAAAAAAAAAACTGACAAATGTTTCGTTTCGTACCTACTTAGGTTCACACAATGAACTATATGAGCCATGCGCCCGAAGATATCCAAGAGAACTAGAGCTCACTTGCCTCACTAGCTAGCTCTCTTGCGGTGTGAACCACATCCCTTAGCTCATCGTTTCATTTGCCTTGCTCGCCGGCCGTGTGTGCATATTATCACAAATATAACTAAAAATAAATTCCAGTAGCACACTTTCCTCCTATGCTTTTTAAATGCTCATGATATAAGCTCATGCTAAAACATGGTATTGATATAAAACTAAAAATAAATAGTCTATCTATAATAAATAGACTGTTCAGGCAATCAACAAAATCTCAGACAAAAAAGCAAAATTTAAGTAGTAAGAAATAATGTCAAAAATCTGTTGATTAAAATATAAAACTTTATTAAAACTATATAAAGTAATTACATTTAAGTAAAATTGCTATAAATACTACATTAAGTGCTAAGAGCAAGTAATAGTACTGTGCTCCATAGCATCGGCTTGTGCGGGCTCGGTTTCTGTTTGGCTCTTAATGGAATTCAACCAATCATCTGTCGGATTTATTTTTTTAACTTCCTCTGAATAACTATCACTTTTTTCCTCCTCTGTTATATTTTCTGGACTCTCTGCTTCATTTTCGCTACAATTTACACTAACATCACAGGTTTGTAAGGGAGTTGGACTTGGATTTAAATCTCTAAATTTCTTTGCTACATCCTCACTGTGAATATTGACGTAACACACACAATTATCCATTCTTGTTACCTCTTTTAGTGCAGCCTCTTCTATAGCTTCTAACTTTTCAATATCCTCATCCTTGGTCACGTCGTCTATCGTTTTGTACGAATACATATGATCGTCATTTGGACTTACATAGTCTTCTAATATAAAAGTATTACTATCAAAATTCAGCTTCTCAAAATCGATTACTCCGTAGCTGTTAATATTATCTAAGAGCGTCGATTCATTCGAGTAGCGTATTTCAATATTTTGAACACAATTTCTCTTCAAGTCTTTATCATCTTCGCATTGTTTACGTATAGCATCAAGTTGTCTCAAAGTTTTGAGCTCCCTTGCCTTCAGTGCCGCATATAGACGAGCAAAAGACTTCCTCACAGTCGATTTCAACTGTAAAAATTAAGCAATATATTAGTCCTCATGCTTAGAAATGAAAATAGTATCACTTTAATATACAAATACTTACATTTTCTATATTTTTATCGAAATCATCTGGATCACTCGCCATGTTTTGGACAAACAAGTTGATATGACATTTAATGTGACAGATGACGACATCTGATGTTAGGTATGTATTGCCATTATAAAAAGATACAAAGCTACTTACTTACTATACATACTGCTGCGTGGGATTGACCAAAGTAAGGATTGACTTGTTTATCTAATAGATCAGAATGATGTTGTATTGACTTTCACAATCAGCGTTTGTGTCTTTATCAACAATAATCAAAACTATCTTTATGAAATGGTCATTCATGCTCATGGTTATCCCGAATTGACTCCTTCTGCTGTATTTTGATATGATTATGTAACATCCTGTAAAGCTGTTTTTTTTTTTTATATTAAATAAACGATAGCTCAGAACAGCTTTGTGATGGTATTTGTATTTAGTCCCATCTGTGATGTAGCTTAAAGAAGAACGTGTTTCTTTCTAATGCCCATTATAGCGGAGGGCTATATTATTTTTACAGATTTACGACGTGAAGGCGTTTTCTAAGACCAAACAAACCTATAACCTACAAAAACTTTAATTTGCATGAGTTTGAATTGAACCTACGTGTGAATCTCAGGCGTAACACAGTAGTGTAAGACCACTGTGTTACGCCTGAGATTCACACGTAGGTACTATAAACTATAAATGATGCTAGATAGACCTATACAATAAAAGAGTCTAACACACGGACAGCAATTTAAGCTTGCTGAGAACGGAGCGGATAGATCTTGGCTGATTGGCTTGCCTATTTGTTTAAATAGTCAGCTTGCAATGTGACTGGAAATGGGCGTAACCCATATTGCTGTCTCAACAAAAGGCACTTACAGTAATCGAAAACCGAATCATTTGATTATATTATGAAAACAGTTAAGAATTAATATGGAAGGAAAACATTAAAATCACGATAAATAGTAGACACAAACTGTATCACTTTATCACTCGCTATAACAAACAAAATCAGTAACTTTAATTAAGATGGAACCCTTTCAACACGCCGTACAACAAGTAAGGTTCGCGCTTTACATCGTCTAATATGGTCTTATATTATTATGTTGACGTGTGATCGAAAACTACACACGGTTCGTCTTAAGTAATTTTATGATAAAACATCTGTACTTATCTAAATAGCGAGCAATATGACCGAGAGAGGCTTTAGATGGATTGAAACTATTAACGGTATCCGTATTATCGTACTGTGGTTTGTAATATCATAATTTGGGCAGAAGAAAATCAGATAAGACTTGATCCTCAATTATAAAAATAAAATAAAAAATAAAAATTTATTTATTCAGACAAAAACGTCAATTTTGTCCTCAACAATTGCATCAGAAAATTTTCTTTGAATTGTCAATGTACCCGTACCCTAATATGACCTTATAATGTTATGCTTCCACCCACGTGAAAATACTGTGTCATGTTGGCCGTCAGGATTTGCAAAGTGTCTTTCTTCTGTTAGCTGTTTATTTCTGCGTACTTCAGAATGGCCAATTATCTCCATATTATGAGCTGCCAGGTCCAAGTCCAGGATATTTCGTTCTCCTAACAGAGTATCGGAAGTTAAATTGAGCCGAGTATTTTTGGCAGTACCCTTCGCTCCAGGGACCAGGGCTGATCCCGAATCAGTCACTGCCGGGGCCATTGGAGCCAAGCACTAGGCAATTGACTTGAGTTTGATATCATTATAAAAGGGCATTGAACATTAAACCCACCGCGTCAGTTCAGTGACTGTTGGTGTATCAGATGTCAGTCAGCTGACTGACTGTCTGATATTTGGGTTTAGTTGGAGTCGTCAGAGGCTTGTTTGTTATTTAGCGTCGAGCTTACTATTAGGTTTTAAGCAATGTAAATTGGCCCTCCGCCCAAATAATAGATAGGTGGTTATGCTTACTTTATGCATTTTTATCTACACTTGGTACACCGCCCACTGGTGTTTCTTTGCGAGATTGAATCAAAAACGAGAAGATTCGTAGAAGCTCATTCTTCAACGAATCTTCTCGTTTCTGATTCGATCTCGCAAAGAAACACCGAGCATAGCTTTTTTAAGTTAGAGGATGGCAAACGAGCAAGCGGGTCACTATGGCCATTCATGCAATTCCTTTTGCCGGTAGCGTGGCTCTACCACGACTAAAATAGCTCTCTCCATAGCTCTTTGATCGACCTTAAGCGTAATTATGAGGCCCTTTATTGTAAGTGACCACGTTTCGGACCCGTAAGTCATCACTGGTAATACACATTGATTAAAGACTTTCGTTTTTAAGCACTGAAGTATTTTGGACGAGAAACACTCCGGCGCTTCCCGAACGCAGCGCAGCCGAGTCGGATTCGTCGAAAGAGGTCCTCGTCAAAACTGGAACTTCCAGCCTGGATCAATTGACCCAGATAGACATAATGGTCTACAGATTCAAGGATTGAGTTCGGACTCATAATAAAACCTCGAAATCCTTTGTATATTGTATTTCATAATTTCATTTTTGTTTCCCTATTCACACAACATTAAATCTGAGATATATAAATGTTACGTTATCTTGACCATTATAATTGTACAACTAAATAGCAGCAGTATCTCAAGTTTTAGACAAAATGTTCCTTGTACTTTTCTCAAATTCGGGGCAAAAATTACCCAACCTGACAACTCATCATACATAAAACACGGCCAAAGAACTTTTATACACGGCTGTGACTAAAACGTAGTGATTATATACTCTTTGGCTGTGACTGTGACCCACCATCATCATTATTTCACAGATCGACAACGATGCTGACATATCATGTGTGTGATTGATTAAGCATGGAATTATTGCTATATAAATCTTACAATAAGGGATTATTTCAAACATTCAGAATTCTTTTTTTCATTCAACATTTTGTTCTTGTTTGATTTCTACTATCCAAGTATTTCTACCATAACCTAGCAACATTGATAAAAAATTCTACCTACCTACCTATTGATTTTTCGTTTGACAATTCGCTAGAAAACATTCGTGCATTTTCTCGTAAATGGATTAAAAATATTTTCGCAAGTGATTGTTTGTTTCATCGCGGATTGTGGTTGTTCTGTTGATAAGTTATTGTTTCCCTGCCTTCCAAAATGAGTGAGCTAAGGCAACGGCGCGGTGATGGTGACGGGAATGAAAAAGTAGAAGCCGCTGGAGAATCCGATCATGTAAAATATTTTTTTGTTTTATTGTTTTTGTGACTTAGACATTGAGATGTAATTCGTAGATTTTTTCATTCCTCTGTTATTTATAAGGTGGATTCGGAGGAGGAAAAGGTTTTGGAAGAAAAATATGTGGACGAAATGGCGAAAAACCTGCCCCAGGGCACTGACAAAACGCCCGAAATCCTTGACTCTGCGCTTTCTGGACTGTCTTCCAGGTAAATTACAGATTGTTCAGTTAATATAATAAGATGCGCATTTTCTCACGTAGGTACTACTTACATAAATATTTTGTATACAAAGTTGTTGACATTTTTTACTGCTATCCTGAAGAAACATTTATTTTAGTACCTATTTTAAAGAAAGTAGGTATTAGATCTCCCGATTGTGCCTAATGTAAAGGCTTTTTGAGTCATCATCAATGCTCATTTTATAAAACATTGAATAAAAACCTAATGACAATAAATATCAGATTTTTTTGTTATGTTACATATTATGTTTAAAAAAATTCTAAAATTGACAATATAGTTTCAGTATCATGAGTATCTGAAAACGAAATAACTTAGGTAATCCATGACCGACCCTTACAGATTTATTAATAGTATTGAAAAAGAATAAACAAAATATACCCTTACAGATTTATTATAGTATTGATATGGAATAAATAAAATATCAATGAGACCTCTCCAACCCGTCTGGCCAGCGAGGAGAGTGTAGGCCAAATCCTCTGTCTGCTCTGGCCAAGCATGACTTTGGTAGTACAGAGAGGGTCATGCTCTTGCAATGGAGACTAAAGAGACCTGATGATGATGTTGAAACAAAATATCGTACATAATAGATACTTATAGTCTATGATATTCTAAAAATATCTTTACTTAAATCATAGCAATAATGAAACCTTGAGCGGTTTATTTATTTAATACTAGCTTTCGCCCGCAACTCCGGCCGCGTTAATGTCGATCCCTCGGGAATAGTACTTTTTCCCGGGATAAAAGGTAGCCTATGCCCTTCTCTGTACTCCAGAGAACTTGTATGCAAAATTTCATGATGATCGGTTCAGTAGTTACGGCGTGAAAGTATAACAAACAAACAAACAAAAAAATAAACAAACAAACAAACTCACTTTCGCATTTATAATATTAGTAAGGATAAGGATAATATTGTGGGGTTATTGAGTTTTTAATAAATATTATCTATTTATCTTTTTTATTATTTTTATTAATAAGCGATATGCTTAGAAAATACTGAACACATTTGAATAAATAAGAGCAGCTTTTAACTTTATCTCAGACGTGGAAACTGGAAAGTCACAAACCAAAACTTTACTTTCTATAACTTTTGGCTATGAATCTTGTCATTCATTTGAAATAAATTAATTATATTATAATTGTTGGAGTTCTTCTTTTCCTCAAGTCAAAATGCCTATTATTTTCACTAGTCTCGACCAAAATACTTGCTTGGTGTTACACTGCTATTTAAAAACCAGTTTTATATTTTGTAAGGTCAGCTTATGTTTATTTATAATACTCAGTGCCTTTGTGCCACCTAATCTGAGATTGAAATTATGTAAGTGTATGCATACTTTAGCCTTCAAGGTTCAAGGTATACCGTTTTTTACAGTATTTTAAAAAAAGTTAATATTTAAGAACTAAAATCTGTTGGCAATATGTAGGTATTTGGTAAAAAAAAGTTTCAATTAACTTTTTAAATGCACTTTTGGGAATGCAGGGACGTAGGCAAAATTTCTGGAGAGAGTTTTAAAAGTGATAACAAGTCTCAGCGTATAAAGACCAGCAGGCCCATTTGCTAACTTTTAACAACTACGGTGGACAATGTTTTAATAGTCACTTCACCCATTTTTTATTTTTATTGACTATTTTTAAGACTAGCTTTCGCCCGCGGCTCCGCACGCGTCAAAGTCGATCCCTTGGGAACAGAACTACGCTTACTACACTTTTTCCCGGGATAAAATGTACCCTATGTCTTTCTCCGTAACCCCATATAATGTGTACGCAAAATTTCATGATGATCGGTTCAGTAGTAACAACGTAACAAACAAACAAACCAACTCACTTTTGCATTTATAACATTAGTTAGGATACATAAAAGATACCATAATGGATATTGAAGTGACCATTAAAACATTGTGCATCGTTATTAAATAGGCCTGCTGCTATAAGAGGATGATACCTAGCTTACTAATATATAATATAACTAGCTGTTGCCCGCGACTTCGTCCGCGGCAATTTCTGTTATTATGATTAATTAGATAGATGAATAATTTTTCCCTGTTTTCAAAACATTTTTTATTGATACTTCGCTCCTATTGGTCGCAGCGTGATGTTTTATAGCCTAAAGCCTTCCTCAATAAATGGACTATCCAACACAAAAATAATTTTCCAATTTGAACCAGTAGTTCCTGAGATTAGCGCGTTCAAACAAACAAACAAACAAACAAACTCTTCAGCTTTATAATATTATTAGTATTAGTATAGATATGTGAATGTTAAAATCTTTGGATATTACTGGCTAATTACGTGAAATAGATTTAAATGAAATTTGACACACCAATAACTTCTAATATTGTATTTTTGATACACTCTTATAATTAAGAAATATGGTGAAAAAATTCCACGTGGGCGTGTTTGAACCAGCAATCTTAGCTCTATGTACGACCTACATACATACATAGACCGAAGGTCGCTGCTTCAAACCTTGCCACGGTGAAATTTTTTTCACCATAGTATAAAATCTATACTACTATACTAATATTATAAAGCTGAAGAGTTTGTTTGAACGCGCTAATCTAAGGAACTAATGGTTCAAATTAGAAATTTCTTTTTGTGTTGGATAGTCCATTTATTGAGGAAGGCTTTAGGCTATAAAACATCACGCTGCGACCAATAGGAGCGAAGCATCAATAAAAAATGTGCTGCAAACGGGGGAAAATTATTCATCTATACTAAGAAAAATCCTAATAAATCATTATATCAGAAATTGTCGCGGACGAAGTCGCGGGCAACAGCTAGTATTATTTAAAGCTGAAGAGTTTGTTCGATTGTTTGAACGCGCTAATCTAAGGAACTTCTGGTTCAAATTAGAAATTTCTTTTTGTGTTGGATAGTCCATTTATTGAGGAAGGCTTTAGGCTATAAAACATCACGCTGCGACCAATAGGAGCGAAGCATCAATAAAAATGTTTTGAAAACCGGGGAAAAATATTCATCTAAACTAAGAAAAATCCTAATTAATCATTATAATATCAGAAATTGTCGCGGACGAAGTCGCGGGCAACAGCTAGTATTATTTAAAGCTGAAGAGTTTGTTTGATTGTTTGAACGCGCTAATCTAAGGAACTTCTGGTTCAAATTAGAAATTTCTTTTTGTGTTGGATAGTCCATTTATTGAGGAAGGCTTTAGGCTATAAAACATCACGCTGCGACCAATAGGAGCGAAGCATCAATAAAAATGTTTTGAAAACCGGGGAAAAATATTCATCTAAACTAAGAAAAATCCTAATTAATCATTATAATATCAGAAATTGTCGCGGACGAAGTCGCGGGCAACAGCTAGTATTATTTAAAGCTGAAGAGTTTGTTTGATTGTTTGAACGCGCTAATCTAAGGAACTTCTGGTTCAAATTAGAAATTTCTTTTTGTGTTGGATAGTCCATTTATTGAGGAAGGCTTTAGGCTATAAAACATCACGCTGCGACCAATAGGAGCGAAGCATTAATAAAAATGTTTTCAAAACCGGGGAAAAATATTCATCTTTACTAATAAAAAAACGAATTAATCATAATAACAGAAATTCCCGCGGACGAAGTCGCGAGCAACAGCTAGTATGGAAATAATTCTTAGTTCTAATATTATATCAAGTCAACAGGCTTAACCACTTGTATGCCATTGCGCAGAGCTGCTTAAAAATACATTGTTATAACTATTGTGTCTGGTATTCTGGCATACGAAGGAGGGAGAGAGAGAGAGAGAGAGAGAGAGAGATACCTATAGCCATTAAAACTTACGCGAGATAAATTCACTATCAACATCAGGTCTTTTTAGTCTCCACTGCAGGAGCATGACCCTCTAGTACTACCGGATATACCATACTTGGCCAGAGCAGACAGAGGATTTGGCCTACACTCTCCTCGCTGGTCAGATGAGTTGGAGAGGTCTAAGTGCTGTTTATGAGCTTTGTTTAGTTTGTATTTCCTAAGTCGCCTCTTACGACCTCCATGGGAAGACTAGGAGTGGTCTATTCTACTCTGTGGGAAACCACACGGCTAATGAAAATTGTTTATAAAAACAGTTTATTGAGTGCTTTGAGAGAAGCGAGACCGCCGTGTCGCCATCGCCTCCCTTAACATTCGCCCTGATGATGGTCTTCGTAAAAGTCCGAAACTAATTGGCGATTTCAACTGAATAAACGTGAGTGAAACCATGTTTTATAATAACTATAGCTACAATTACTGTTTTATTAGATGGAGGAACTGGGTGATCAGAGGTATTTTCACCTGGTTGATGATTGGAGCCTTCTGTCTTCTCATCTATGGTGGCCCACTGGCTTTGATGATCACGGTAAGTTACTTCAAAGCATTTTGACCCTCTTTTTATGAAAGTAGAATCTATTATCTATGTAAACCATATTTCTTTGGTTGGTTTTTAAATAAACGTGAAAATCGAGTTTAATGAGTAATTTTTTTAATGGTTTATTCTGATTAAAATTACTGCAATTATTCTACTGATGAAAATAAAATGAAAAAACTGTTTTCAATTATCGTAAATGAACGTTAATCAATCTCAGGTTAATTATAGCTTGATGTATGTAGTATATTACTTCATGTACTATGAAAACTACTTTATGAAATACTAACTATCGCCCGCGGCTCCGCCCGCGTTAATGTCGATCCCTCGGGAACAGTAGAATTTCCTGGAATTAAAAGTACCCTATTTTCTTCCCCGGGCCTCCAACTACCTCCATACCAATTTTACCAATACCAAATTTAATTGGTTCAATGGTTAAAGTGTGAAAAGGTGACAGACAGACAGAGTTACTTCAGCATTTTTAATATGAGTATGGACTAGACTTTGTCTGCGGTTCTGCTAGCGTCCATGTTTATCCCTCAGGAATAGCCCTTTTTCCATGATGAAAGGTGCTCTATATCCTTCTTTGCATTTCAGTAAATGTGTATGCAAAAATTCATGATCAGTTCTGTGGTTACGGAGTGAAAGCATATCAAACTCATCTGCACATTTATAATATTAGTTAGGATTTTTTTATAGACTGCAGTCTATTTCAATAGAAGTCCAAAAACAGAAACCAGCCCCCGTAGCATGGCACCCGCGACGCCGTTTATATCGCGCGATAAACTATCCACATCTCGCTCTTCGATATAACGGAAAACAAGACGGCGATAGTCGATAAAAGTTGTCGCGCGTGCTATGCTGCGGGGGCAGGTCATGGTCATGGCAGAATCTTGGTTGACATACGGATACATATAGATCTCTTCTTTGGGCCTTTTGTTTGTGCAGGTCAATCATCCTTCGGTCTTTTGATTTTAGGTGTAGATCTTCTCTTAATTAGGGTTCCGTACCTCAAAAGGACAAAAACGGAACCCTTTGTTGAAGGATCACTTTGTTGTCTGTCTGTCAAGACCTTTTTCTCAAGAACGCGTGGAGGTATCAAGCTGATATTCATATCAAATACTCAGGTCTACTGTCTCTTGGACCTGTGAAAAATCAAACTTCTAAGCCAACGCAATCAAACATGCGCAAAGGAATCAAACCCTACAGGGTACAAAGCAACGTCTTATAGCACAGATAAAGGAAAAATTGCGAAATCATACATTTTTAGTTACATCAAATAGATATGATATAATAAAAATATTTTAAAAAACTTTAAAGTTATTATAGATAATGGTATGGAACCCTTCGTGCGCTACCCCGACTCGCAATTGGCCGGTTTTTCTTAATAGATTGGTGTGTTTTTTATACAAGCTAGCCAGTTCGTTCTGGGAAGTTTAGAAGAGCGAGCTGCAGACTTCGCTCATCATTGCAGCATAACTGCCTCCGTGGTCCAGTGGTTAAGGCGTTTGCCTGTAGACCCGGGGGTCGTGGGTTCGATTCTCACGTGAAGCATACTTTGTTTAGTGTTTTCAGTTTGGCTAGGACATTGCATGCTTGAAACACTTGATTGTCTGATAATGAAGATGTTTCCGTGCTTCGGAAGGCACGTTAAGCCGTTGGTCCCGGCTGCCATCTGATAGTCGTTAAAGAAACCACGTCAGAGGCCGAGAGGCGGTTCCAAAAAACTCTGTCACCAGGGTGTGCATGGTCGATTGACCGTGACACCTACAAGAAATGATAATGATGATTGCAGCATCCTTTAACTAACATCGTTTTACAGGTCCTCTGTGTCCAAGTGAAATGCTTCGAAGAGATCATCAACATCGGCTACGCTGTATACAGAGTACACGGCCTGCCATGGTTCCGTTCTTTGTCTTGGTACTTCCTGCTGACTTCCAACTACTTCTTCTACGGAGAGAACCTGATTGACTATTTCGGAGTGGTCATCAATAGAACTGTGAGTATCTTAGTAGTAGAGTTTGGCTAGTCATTGCCTCGAAATCAGATATTTTACTATTTTTTTTTTTAAACTAAATGTTGAATTAGGCATTTGTCTCCCATCTTACCTGACGGTAAGTGACGATGAAGACGAGGATGTTACATGCCTATCCTAGAGATACCCATTTATTCTTCTTTGAATGTCCCGGGACTGTACTTGTCTGGTAATATAGACGCAGGCAGTACATTCCACACCTTAGCTACTCGAACCAATAAGAAATTGTAAAAGCGTTTAGTTCGAAATTTTGTAAATAACCTTTTCTTCCATAATATATTTATTTCGGAAATACTAGAGGGATGAAGGCGAGGGGTGAAGTTCTGTGTTTAACAGATTTGCTAACTTTTGCTGACACGAGGGGGTTAAAAGTATAATTTGTGATTTTATTTCGACTAACTTGGCTTGTATAAAAAATCGTGATACTTTATGACTAGCTCCGTAGCGCAGCGCTCAAACACGCCAGCCTGCGACACGAGAGTGCCCAGGTTCGATCTCCGGCCAGGTCAAGATGGAAAATTATCTTTTTCAAATTGGCCTGGGTCATGGATGTGTATCTATATATGTATATGTTATAAAATATAGTATCGTTAAGTTAGTATCCCATAACACAAGTCTCGAACTTTGGGGCTAGCTCAATCTGTGTGATTTGTACGTATATATTTATTTTTTATTTTTAAACATGAATTTCAATGCTCATTACAATTCTTTACATGCCTAGTTTTCTTATTACCTCCGTATTAAATAACCAGGATTACATGACGGCTACTGTGTGGTCCGCGTTACGTCAGTCGTAAGACCATAACATTATACAGGTCTATTATTACTATCTATTGTTGTGAGCATCCACCACGCTATTCTGTTTGCGAGCAAAAGACAAACAGATTTTATTTGCGTTTGCAAAATATTTCATACAAAAAAAAAATGTAATAATTTTCGTATCTTGCGTGATGGGAAGCAACGATGAGGTCTAGGGTGGTACACGCAAACTCAACAATGGCTATTCACTCTTGCCTTGAAAAATAAGAAAATAGAATTTAACGCAAACTCAATAATGGCTATTCACTCTTGCCTTGAAAAATAAGAAAATAGAATTTAACGCAAACTCAATAATGCCTATTCACTCTTGCCTTGAAAAATAAGAAAATAGAATTTAACGCAAACTCAATAATGCCTATTCACTCTTGCCTTGAAAAATAAGAAAATAGAATTTAATTAAGGGGCACCGCGTTCGATTCCCAGCGTAGGTAAAGATAAATACTTGTATTTTCACAGGGTTAGTGTAATGTGTGCGGTCGGCCGTAAAAACTATGCCAAATCATATAACAGCATGAATGTCTTTATAGTGGACCCTTGCATGTGGTCCCAACTCCTATTACATACGATTTTTGTCAGGCTCATCACAAAGATGGCGCAATAGTTATCAGAATCCCTAATGAAGTAAAAAAACAGGCAAAAATAGAAAAAAAAAAATGAGTTTCCATACAATGTCGCCGATCAGCTGGTTAATTTCTATGGAAGGCATTGAATTAGAAAAACTATGGAAGCGTAACTCTCATACAAGTAACGATTCAATATCAGTCCCATTTACGTAAACAAACTTAACTCAAATCACAACGAAAACAAAATCATTTTGATACATACTCGTAGTTCGCTGTTAATACAAATAAATTTTCGAATCAGCTTTTGAATGGATTATGGAACATAGATATTTTGTCCTTGATTTGCAGCAGATGAGATTCTTAATACTTCTTTGCGTTTATGAAGGTTCATATTATATCTTAATTACCATACGCACGCTACTCGACATTCAATGTAGGTATTCTAATAAATCATTTGATTAATATCATCATCATCATCATCAGGTACTTTTTAGTGTCCACTACAGGAGCACGACCCTCTCTGTACTACAAGAGCCATACTTGGCCAGAGCAGTCAGTGGACTTGGCCTACACTCTCCACGCTGGCCAGACGGGTCGGAGAGGTCTCACAGATGTTTATAAGCTTTGTTTAGCTTGTATTTCCTAAATCGCCTTCTACGACATCCACGGAAAACTTGGAGTGGTCCTATTTTACTCTGCCGGATACTACACGGCCTTTGATTAATATAAAAATACATATTTTCGGATTCGAGAATACGGATTTTTTATCCGCAAATAAGGATAGTGGGTCACAATTTTTCAGCCCGCGAATAGTGAATCAGCTAATACAGGAACCGCGAATAAGGAATTTTTACTGTACTCATCTCATATTTAGTGTGTTTTAGTAGGTATCTCCTATATGTTTGTTGTCTACATTTTTACACATCAACTACTAGTCCTTAAGCTGCGACAGACTAGTTAAATCTGCTTGAAAAATCTGCTAACGTTATTAACATCAAAGAAACTAACTTATTTAAGTTGTAGCTGGGGCAATTTAGCTTCCTTTGCTGACGTGACGATCTAAAATAATTGTACTTTAATTACTTACAATTCTTTAAAAAACCTTGTACGAGGTTTACAGTTGGCCATTTAATATCTGTAGAACTGTCGTGATCTGTGTCGGCCAGTCGGTGGTTTCAAAGCCGTATAGTGTTTATCTAATTAGAGACTACATAGCCGTATGGTTTCGGCGAGCTCCGTGGCGCAGTAGTTAACACGCCAGCCTGCGACACTAGGGTTCCCGGGTTCGATCCCCTAAGTCAAGATGAAAAACGATCATTTTCAGTCTGAGCTGGGTCTTGGATGTTTATCTATATTAGTATAACGAATAAATAAAAGTATCTATTATAAAATATAGTATCGTTGAGTTCATATCCTACGACACAAGTTCACAACTTACTGTGGGGATAGCTCAATTTGTGTGATGTCCCTATATTTTCATATTTATTTAAATTATACTAGCATTCGCCCGCGGCTCCGCCCGCGTCAATGTCGATCCCTCGGGAATAGTACTTTTTCCCGGGATAAAAGGTACCCTATGTACTTCTCCGTACTCCAGAGAACTTGTATGCAAAATTTTATGATGATCGGTTCAGTAATTACGGCGTGAAAGCGTAACAAACAAACAAACTTCACTTACGCATTTTTAATAATAAGTAAGGATTTATAGCCGCATTTTAGTACCTCCCTAGTCCTAGTCTAGTAATGTGCTGTATAGATATTTTCTCATCGTTTTCAAAATTTTCTATGATATTCTGATCTTTTACCAAACACGCATGTATTTCTGGCAGACATAAGTCTGGTGACAGTCTTTCGGTCAATTATTACGATATATTTTTGCTTTTTTACGAGAAGCTTTTTCGTGACTGTGCTAAATTTGTACGTGCTAAACCTGATTTCATACAAATTTATGTGATCATCCAAAATTTTCATTTGCGCAGATTCACGGTACGGTCAACAACATAATTTAGTATGCAGGGCCGCTTAACAAAGGTTAAAAGGTTATGCATTAAATAATATTGGTATTGCTATTGCTATAAAACTTCAGAAATATCTTAAATACATTGTTTTTTCTCATCTATTCAAAAAACAAAGCGCGGTACTAGCGCGGTACAGACAGGGTCTGGAATACGTTTTTATTCCCGCTAAAACTAAATGTTGTTAAAACTATCGGGTTCGAAGCATGAAGGAACCACATGAAGACGAGGATATTCCCGCTATCCATATTCTGTGCTCCGTGGCGCAGTGGTTCGATCCTCGGTCAGGTCATGATGGAAAACTATATTTTTCAGATTGACCTGGGTCTTGGATGTTTATCTATATACGTATCTATTATAAAATATAGTATCTTTGAGTTAGTATCCTACGACACAAGTTCACAACTTTCTGTGGTGCTAGCTCAATTTGTGTGATATGTCCCCTATATATTTATTTATATTTAGTCAGTTTTCTGCACACATTTGAAGCAGGTAATGCAGGAATGATTCATGAGCTGCGTATTTTGTCTGACACTCAATTTGAATAGGCTAGTTTCCTGGCTCAAAATAATAACATTACAATTAGTCCGTCAGTTAGATAATCAAAAAATATTGGACACGTATTTTTTCTTTTGTTATTTAATCAATAAATGGAAAAGATAAAGCGCGTCAAAGTTCATGAGTGGGGGCTTGTGACGTCAAAGTTTCTTAAAAAGTGTAGTAAACTATGACGTCACACAGAATTTCAGAGGGCTATATCTTATCATTTTTCATTCAATCGACAAAAGAAAAAATACGTATCTAATATTTTTTTTATATCTGACTTACGGACTAACTATATTTTTTTAGGAAACTAGCCTTTTATCATCATCAGATATGGTATCTATTGAATAACACTTGATGGTTGTATCAGATAAAGGTAATTATCGATCGTACGGTGCGAATGACGTTTAAGTGTCCCATTAAATGCTGTTATGACAAATTTATATTTTCATGTCGGTACAGTACTTCCATGCTGGTCTAGGTGAAAAAAAACGGCCAAGTGCTAGTCGGACTCGCGCACAAAGGGTTCAGCTATGACAACAGATACTAAAAAAAATGAATAAAGTAAATATTTAAGGGGGCTCCCATACAACAAACGTGATTTTGTTGCTTGTATCGATATTGATAACGGCGACAGGTAGACGCTTGAAATATTCACAGAATATCTAGTTTATATTTACTTTAAAAGTAAATAATTACATAAAAATAAAATTAATATTTAATGGATACTCCCATACAACAGACATATTTTTTTTACCGTTTTTATAGATAACGGTACGGAACCCTTCGTGCGCGAGTCCGACTCGCACTTGGCCGGTTTTTTTATATGAAAGATTATGTTCCAACCCGTTCTCTTCATTACTTGCGTAAAATAGACCAACCAATATAAACCGATCAATTTGACTTGTCATCACGTAGCGTCAATATTGACCGATACATCAAGGTCGTTCCAATTAAACGCATTGTCTTCGACCCTATTATCTAAATGAGCTAATAAGTCGTAGTTCAACGACCTTTTGCACAACAGGTGATGTCGATAAACGTATGGTCTCATTCGTAAAGTAACAGTTGCAACCTTATTACTAATGCTGTATAGTATAATATTAATTCTCCGGTCTTCTCTTCCAGTCTCCAACAATATTTTTTGTAAAAATATGCATATGTTTTGTTGTCTTTTTTGGAGAAAAATAAATACTTTTTACTTTGCAGAATAGATACTAGTACTTAAGGGCCCGTACTACCTCACACTGCTTTGCATGATTGACTGATATATCAATTATAATTAAATACTCAAGTTGAAATAAAAATGCAGCGAAGTTCAGGACTAACTCTGGTAACTATCTGACTCAAAAACACGATTGCGTAAAATTTTCTCGATAGAAAAAAATTGCAAAGTTGCCTCCAAATCACGTCTAATTTACTCGGTATATAGCATTATTCACCAAATACATTAAAATTAACCTTGAAACTTTTGATTATTATTGCATTACAGATAAGGCAGCCATCATATGTTTTTCTTTTTCGAATAACCCTTGAATATTCCTAAAAAACGAAAATATCCAAAGTAGCCAACGCGTTTAGACCATCCTCGTTTGTATCGCCACGCCGCCTGGCATATGGCGGGCTCTTAACGTATAGGAGTCGCACTCTGCAAAGTCTTGCGTCAGAACGCAGCCCCTTTTAGTTTAGATACTTACAGCAAACTGAAATGAACTGCCTGCGGCGGTATTCCCGAATCGATACGACATTAGAACCTTCAAAAACGAGTCTATGATTTCTTAAAAAGTCGGCAACGCTTTTCTCACACCCAGGTGTTGCAGTTGTCCATGGGTGGCGGTGATCAGTTATGCAAAAATTCAAAATTTATTTATTTGCATTAAATAGGGTACAAAATAGGGCTTATATCTTAATACTTACCATCAAGTGACCCGCTTGATCGTTTGCCGACCTACGTCATAACAAAAAAGGAAGCCAATGTCTTTATTTTTAAATTATACTTATATTTCAAGTCGGTGAACACATATGATCAAACGTGCATGGTTCCTACGGGATTTGTTCGAATTTAACGTTTCGAAGGTGTCGTCATGCGTAGGTATGTTTTCGATACCTAAATGGGGAGTCGTACACCTTATGTCTTATGTCGTACACCCACCTAGCTAAATGGCGTCCAATACTACGTTTCCCATTTCTGGAATACCACTCGGTGGCTACTATATTAGTTATATACTAAACTAACTAATATTATAAAGCGAAAGTGAGTTTGTTTGTTTGTTACTCTTTTACGCCTTAACTAAAGATCCGACGAATCAAATTTTGCACACACATTGTCTAGGGTACGAACTACGACGAAGGGTATTTCTGGAAAAAGACACAATTTCTATCCTTCCCAGTTTAAAATGCTTTTGATGGACAGCAGCGTCGGAACCACAAAAAGCCAAAGAAACTGCGCTCGCCAACCCGCCTGCCAAGCGTGGTGAGTATGGCAATATCCTCCCATGGAACGAAAAATCCTTGGGAGAGGCCCTTGCCCAGCAGTGGACCTCTAACTGCTGCAATGATGATGATGATCAATGGATACCTGGAAGAGGATGACAAGACAAGACGTCAACATCTGAGTGATAGATGATATATTAATTCATCTACCCGCAGCTTGTAAGTGATAAAATATAAGCTTTTAGAATCATGTATTACGATTTAAACAAATTGACATTTATGTTTTTTGTTATTATAATAAAATATTTTATTATTATTATTCACATCCAGATGTGAGAGCACTGGTGTACTGTTACACAGGCCTAGCCTTCAACAGACGCCAGTCTCCAACAATGTTTTTTGTAAAAATATGCATGTGTTTTGTTGTCTTTTTGGAGAAAATAAATACTTTTTACTTTTATATAAGTATATTAAGTTTTTTATTTAAATACTAAAATACATTGTCGTTACTTTAATGGCTTGTCAAGGTGTTTTATTTATAAATATAAACGTGACGTCATTCTCAAGTGCGTCGTTGATGTCTTTTGATTGACAGAATATTACCATTTTTCTCCCCATTTCTACACTGAATGAAATAACTGATACACGCAAAGTTAGTTTTTCACTTTCAATAAAAAATTCGATACATTTTGTTCCTGAAAAGAAGATATATATCGCATTAGTGGTTAGGACTAAAATCTGCGCAATCATGTCAATAGGCGACGCGGCTAGCAACCCATCACTATTTTGATTCCATTTTCCATCTACACGCCCTCGTACATACTAAATGTGGCCAGAAGGTCTTATAGACCTAGGCTCTGTCTACCCTGCAAGGGAAAAAGACGTGATACTATGTATGTATGTATAAGTGCTTAAGGAAAAGTTGTTGGTTGTAATTGTCTGAAAGCAGCAAAAGAATTTTCGTAGTGAAAACTTTAGCGGCGTTGTGCACTGTTTGGTATGGGTAAAAAATGTTAAACTCGCGTCAGGACACGTGACCTGATCGAAAATTCGTAAGACGGACACGTGACCTGAGAACGCCAACGCGTCGTAGAAGAGGAAGTAATATCCTCCTTTCTTTCTACCGTGCGACGAAAACGTATGCCTGCTCCTGTTGTAACAGTTTTCACTTCTGCCGGCACTCCGGAGTGCAACCAGTTGTTTTTTTTATGTGATACATGAGGCATTGGAAAGCTTTATATCCTAATTAAAAACCCACAGAAGCTTAGCAAGCATGAGTGTGCATCTACCAATATAAACAGTTTAATCACAAACTGATCTAACCGTATCAGGCCCATTCTGCTACTTCGATTTATGCGATTGGCAACGTTCAGCATGATTAAATAGCCGGTAGATCAGTTAAGGCTAATACTGTTGTGACTAGGAATATTGTGCCGTTGGTCATTGTCCTGTAAAATGGCGCTCAAATTATGATTAACTAATTTTTTCGCATTCATATCGATCCCTCGGCATGTGGTCCTAACTCCTATCGCGTACGATTTGTTTCATACTCATCACATAGATGGCGCTGTAGGTTTATTCTCATCTATGTATCCCACCGTGATATGAAAAAAAAAAAATCAGTATTCAAGAAAAATATCTTATTTGAGTTGAGAACAGGTTTACGTGGTTTTACCAAGTCTAGGCTAACGACATCTAGTGACGGGTGTAAAAGATTGTCGTTATTGTACTGCAGCGCCCTCGACACCGCTTATAGCGTCAGTAAGTAGAACTAACTGTCACGGCGTGTCGACATGCTTAACAGTTCCTTGTACGTGCTTTTAACAGGCCTTAAGTTGGGCCAATATTTTTGGTATATAGTTGAAAGACTTGACTCAAAAGTCCAGGCTCAAGGTCTGCCAAAGAGCAATGGAGCGTAGTATACTTGGCGTACGCCGTATAGACCGTATTAGAAACACCACTCTGCGCTCCAAAACTAATAAAGGATGTAGGTGTAAAATCAGCACAGCTTAAATGGGACTGGGCGGGACATGTCTGCCGCATGCAAGAAGAAAGGTGGGCCTAGGTGGCCACCATGTGGAAACCGGATGGCCGCCGAAAACGTGGCAGACCTAGAAGGAGATGCCGCGATAACTTAGATGCTTATATAAGTGGCTGGCAAGTTATTGCCCGCGATAGGGATGATTGGAAACAAAAAGGGGAGGCCTTTGCCCAGCAGTGGGACACTGAAACAGGCTATTAAAAAAAATAGTTGACAGACTAAACATTAGAACTATTGTCTTTGTTCTCGGTAACAAAACTTTTAATTGGGATAATAGATAAACTATGTCCTTCTCTAATAATGTGTATTTAAATTTTCCTGATCACTGGTCAGTTCAGTAGTCTGGCGTGAAAGCGTTACAAACAAATAAGCATTTGTTGTTATGTCATATGTGTGTTCAAGTGTGTTCGCGTAGTGCTGGCGATAGCAAGTCAAAATTATTTAGTGCCTTACTACTGAATTTTATTTTATTTGGGAAGTTATCATCATCATCATCATCAGGTCTTTTTTAGACTCCACTACAGGAGCACGACCCTCTCTGTACTACTAGAGCCATACGTGACCAGAGCAGTCAGAGGACTTGGCCTACACTCTCCACGCTGGCCAGATGGAGAGGTCTCACAGATGTTTATAAGCTTGGTTTAGCTTGTATTTCCTAAGTCGCCTTCTACGACATCCACTGGAAGACTTGGAGTGGTCCTATTCTACTCTGCCGGATACCACACGGCTTCGGGAAGTTATCGTATTTATTCATTATTTAACTTTCTCCTGCGGTTGCGCTCACGTTATTGTAAATCCCTTGGGAATAATACCCTTTTTCATGCCAAGACACGAAATTAGACTGAGCTGTAGTCGTTGAGATATAACGATGCGGCTTGCAATTGGTACCTACAAAGTATATGTCGCTTAGATAGTATTTTGCAGTTGGTGATGAAGTATTGGTTCGGAAGGTGCCTGTATGCTGTAGATACTAGGAATCCCTATCCGTGATTTAAAGGAAACTTCGATTTGACTAGAGGACTGTATAATAAAAAAGGAAAATAAAATGGATGTACATATCGTGACCCGACAGTCAGATAAGTGAAGTCTGTCCGTGTCAAGATGACGTGAAGTTAGCTGCGGCGCCTGCGCCGCTACGATGTCGATGGTGCGAGTGTTACCAGCACCAAGTATACAATATTTTTTTGTCCACAGGATTACCTCCGCTTCCTAGTGACGTACCACCGCTTCATATCCTTCAGCCTGTACTGCGTGGGCTTCGTGTGGTTCGTGCTGTCGCTCGTAAAGCGGTACTACATGCGGCAGTTCAGTCTGTTCGCGTGGACCCACGTGGCTCTTCTCATCGTGGTGACGCAGAGCTACCTCATCATCCAGAACATTTTTGAAGGTAAGTTTACAGCTGTTTTGGGTAGATTTTGTCTTACACCTGTCGTAAGCTCTACTACTTTGCGCTTAGAGATTCAGCACAGGCGAAACGAAAACGTTTTCGGGCTGTGAAGGCGCGACCTATGTATGTAACGCATCTCATCGTGGTGACTTGAAGCTAGTTTTTTTCAGCTAATCAATTAATGCTTTTCATTGCTATTTTATAAATATAAAAGAATGAATGGATGTGGCAATGTATAATGACAGAGATAAATTCGAAGCCGTGCCATATTTCGTCCCTTTTATTTTATGACTTGACTTGTCCATAGTGAGTGATGACTTTGTATATTTCCGGATTTGAATCTGAATCTCGGATCATCATCATCGTCATCTCAGCCGCAGTAGTCAACTGTTGTGTACAAAGGTCTCTCAAAAGGTTTCCAATATGACCGGTTGGAAGCGGCCTGCATCCAGCGCCTTCCTGCGACCTTGGTCAGGTCGTCCGATCATGTTCGCTTACTGGTACGTGGTCGCACGCAATTCGAGAATCTCTACTATATGAAGACTATATTCTAACTAAGTGCAAAAAGTTTTGATAGTCACTTCAAAATACATTACCTTTTATATATCTTTAATAAAAATAGTCAATCATACGAAAGCCGCAATGTATTTTGAAGTGACTATCAAAACGTGGTGTAATCAGCAGTACGGGCGGTAGGTGTCCAACGCTGCGCTTGCCGGTAAGTGGTCGCCATTCAAGCACCTTTCTGCCGCATCAGCCATCGGTTCTACGC
Source organism: Elegia similella (assembly GCA_947532085.1). NCBI lineage: Eukaryota > Metazoa > Arthropoda > Insecta > Lepidoptera > Pyralidae > Elegia > Elegia similella. Next base: position 25,774,955 of record OX383930.1, read on the forward strand.
GCTATGTGCCCCGCCCACTGCCACTTCAAAGAGCTAATCCGTTGAGCTATGTCGGCGACTTTTGTGCTTCTACGTTTCTCCTCGTTTCGATCTCGCAGATAAACACCGAGCATAGCCCTCTCCATAGCTCTTTGCGCGACCTTGGGCTTTCTTATGAGGCCCAAAGTAAGGGACCACGATAGCACTATTTTTTATTCCATTTAAGACTTTAACACATTGACATATGAACCGTTGTGTATACATATCATTGCTCGTGACTGTACATAAATTAATATATAGGGACATATCACATAAATTGAGCTAGCTCCGCAATAAGTTGTGGACTTGTGTCGTATGATACTAACTCAACGATACTATATTTTATAATAGATACATATATAGAAATAGATTGAAAAAGAAGCGCAAATATAGTTATCGAATAATGCGTTAGTATGGCAGTAATTATTGATTGCGAGTATACTAGGTACTCACATCACGACGTATCGCGCTAGCGTCGTAGGCTATCGAGGTTATGATCGTTAAAAAACTATAAATCTCAATCTTTTGTTGGCAAACTAGATGCAGTGGTTAATCAGATGTTCTTGATTTAACATGTTCCAATTATAAGCAACCCCCGACATGATAATCTTTCTATCTTCGCTGAACCGATTTCGATAAAACATTTCTAAGAACCATCGCTAGAAAACCTGCTTTCAAACAAAACACCACATCCAAATCGGTTTACTGGTTTAAGAGCTACGGTGAGATAGACAGACATGAAACACACAGCGGTCAAACTTACCTAACACACGTCTTTTTACATCCGGGGTTAAAAAAGTGCAACGCATTTTCGTATAAAAATTGTTTCAAAATAAACAAACTCACTTCTCACCTTTTTGGATCTAAGGCACTATGTCTTGGCGTAGTTTGCTGTTTAGCAAAACGCGCACCCTCGAAAAAAAATATTATTTAACCCTTTAAACGCCGTGGGCACTTTTAGGCGTCCATCGGAAACTGTCTTGAAACGCCAACGACTTCGAACGAAGTTGTCCAAATTAGTTTGACAGTACTTGAGCGACCGAGCTTCGCTCGCTTATTACTATTTATTGTAATACTAGCTTTCGCCCGCGGCTCCGCCCGCGTCAATGTCGATCCCTCGGGAATAGTACTTTTTCCCGGGATAAATGGTAGCCTATGTCCTTCTCCGTACTCCAGAGAACTTGTATGCAAAATTTCATGATGATCGGTTCAGTAGTTACGGCGTGAAAGCGTAACAAACAAACAAACTCACTTTCGCAGTTATAATATTAGTAAGGATAAGGATGGTGGTGTTTAGGTGATAATTTATATTTGTGAGAAATACATATTGTTATCTCAAACATTATCTACATTTAAAAAAAAAATTAAAACCCGTAACACTCGTTCACAATCAACAAATATATACACATATTATATACATTCCTTTTATAAATATCCTTATCACATGTATATGTAGCATTTTTGGTAAATAGAAAATTGACCAGCTGATCGATGAAAATGTATGGAAAGCCCATTGTGTTTAGGTGATAATTTATATTTGTGAGAAATACATATTGTTATCTCAAACATTATCTACATTTAAAAAAAAAATTAAAACCCGTAACACTCGTTTCTTGCCGTCCGCGTCTTAACCCGCTGGACCAGACAGACAGTGGCCGGCAGGTCGAAATTAGCGACCATATTCTGCGTGGAAAGAAAAACGCATGAAAACTCGAAAACACGCGTTTTCCCAAACATAAGACTAATTTAGATCGATTGTTTATCAAATCGTTAGAGCAGTTTCTGATCATCATAGAAATAAAATGTTATATATTACAAGAGAAGGATACGTGGAGAAGGATCGCAACAGCAGCGGCCATAGACGAGCAACCCAATCCATAATCACGACCACTCTGTCAAGAGTGTACGACTAAGAAGAAGAATATTACAAGAATTGCTCGTTTAAAGGTATAATATTCAAACTGGTTGCGGCGAAGTAGTCACACTTGTCAGGTTTTCTTGCGGCGTTCATAAGGTTAAGCAACGTTACGTAGGTATTCCAAAACGAACGCTACATATTCAACAATCTGCTGCCTGTTTATATCTCATGATATATGTGACATGCCAAGTAACAATTACATCGATAACGCTCCCCGACGCGTCGCCATATTTGTGTCAAGTCTGCATTGTCACGGGCGAGGAAGCCTTTCAACCGTCCCCTTTTAACTAGGCCAAATAGAAATACGGTGTGGCCCAAGTTTTAAAACATAGCGAATTAACTTTCAAAATTAAACACCATATCACTTGTGGATCGTGTAGATCTCGGAGACTTAGGTGCCAAGGCGCCGCTCTTTGTGCCAACTTCGCCATTTAAAAAAAAATCATAAAACTAAATCAAAATTATTATTGCTCTGGTAGCATGCAAAAGATATATGCTTTTGTATTTTTTTAAATTACTATTTAGCTTGAGGTATTAGCGTATGATTGAGGCGAGTGCAGAGTGCCCCCAGCCTATATAGACAACATCACCTCATCACCAGGACCTCGGCTTTGGGCGTTGCCTGTGTGCGCAAGGCTTGGAGAGACAGCGAAATCTCATATTGCCTGATGGGCCGCGATTACGTGCATGCATAGCTTGAAGGGCCAATCTGAGAAAAGATGTTTTGCCCAAGTTGAAGTAAATATATACGCTTCGCGCTCACTTGGTCAAATTGTTCTTGGGGAAAAAGAGGGAAGGGAGAGAAGTAGAACACAAAAAGTTATGGCCTATCAAAAGAATCTCTCTTTGAATTTGAAAACAAATTTGACTCCTTAATGATACAGGAAGTAAAATAGGTAAAATGAATTTTGTATGAATGAATGCGGATTCGTGAAGCGTCTCATGTAACGCAGTCCTACGTTAATCAATCAGTATGCTTGTTTGAAGTTCTATCTAAAACTATAGAAAAAAAATATGGTGAAAAAATTTCAAGCGGGCGGGATTTGAACATGCGACCATCAGTCTATGTATGATTTAAGGTCGCAGGTTCAAGTGGTGAAATAATTTCATAACACTTAAAAAAAACTATAGAGGCGAGCTCCGTGGCGCAGTGGTTAACACGCCAGCCTGCGACACGACGGCCCCGGGTTCGATCCCCGGTGAGGTCAAGATTGAAAATGATCTTTTTCAGAAAGGCCTGGGTCTTGGATGTTTATATACTTGGATGTCTACGTTGAGTTAGTATCCCATAACACAAGTCTCGAACTTACGAGGGACGGCTGATAAATTCGCGGCCTAAGGTACCTAATGAAAGAAATATACAGGTTTAATTCCCCCCTTCAAATGAAATACACTTTTGACATCGTGAATAAAATGATTTTATACCACCCAAAAAACATTCCTTAGGTTTGTCTTCAAAATGGCTATCTATGGCCGCCATCATCTCATTGTCGTCTGAAAATCTTCATCCCTAGAGCTCTTTTTTAAAGAAAAAGGAAAAAGTCACTGGGAGCCATGTCTGGACTGTAGGGTGGATGATAAATTTCTGTAAATCCTGTAGATTTTAAGGCATCCCTCGCAACCCGGGCGGTGTGAACGGGCGCGTTGTCTTGCAGAAAAAGCACTCCGCGCGCCATCTTGCCACGTCTTTTCTGCACTACTGCCTTACTTGCCTGAACCAAAAAATTTGCATAATATTGGCCGTTCATAGTAGTTTAGGTAAATAATCAATCAATAAAAAACCCTCGCTGTCCCAGAAAATCGTAGCGAAAAGCTTCGATGCCGACTTTTCGACTTTGAATTTCTTTGGTGGCTTTTCTCCCTTTCTTATCCATGCATGGACTCTTGTTTGTATTCGGGATCGTACTGACGAATCCATGTTTCATCAACTGTCACAATACGATCACAATTTTCATCCAGATTACGCTGGCAGAACTCCAAAAAATCCATACAGCTCTCTAAACGTAGCTGTTTGTCAAGCGGTGTGAGCATTCGCGGTACCCACCGCGCACTCATTTTTTACATGTACAAATGATTATGCAAAATTTCTCGAACTCGTTCTTTGCTAATCTGTAGCTCTTCTGCTATCTGCCATAACTTAATTGTTCGGTCAGCCAGTACTAATTTTTCCACATTTTCCACATTTAAATCGGTGAGGACCGTGACAGGGCGCCCCGGGCAAGGGCCGTCTTCACATGTTTCTCTGTCCTGTTGAAATAGCCGAGCTCATTTTTTGACCATTGTATATGAAGGCGCAGAATCCTGAAGAACTGACAACATCACTTCAAAAACTTCTTGAGGTGTGTTTCCATTTTTAACAAGGGACTTAATCATAGCGCGGTGCTCGAAATTGCGAGAATTTCCGCTTTCCGTCGACTTGGTGTTGTTTCTGGTGTTAAAAGTAAACTGTATGAACCAAAATAAATAAACTACCCGCAAATTATATCAAAATAAGTCACGCAATTAAATGTATTCGTAGAAAAATTATATGTCATTGTTAAGTACCTTAGGCCGCGAATTTATCAGCCGTCCCTCGTACTTTGGGGCTAGCTCAATCTGTGTGACTTGTCCGTATATATTTATTTATTTATAATTCATTGAAACTAACGTGACATTAAGACTACATGTCTTACACGTGACCTATTTTTTCAAATAAAGGTAAACAATTGATACCTAAACACCAAATTATTTTTTGGATGAAACGCTTCGCGTGTGCGCGTGGGCCATACAAAGAGCTCGTACACAACAACGTTATGTAGGGAAGCCGACAGAAATAGATTGCGGAGTTATGCCGCGAATCAGCTGGAAACATCCATTTACTTGCGCGTAATGTGCATTATATAAAACTGTATTGTAAGTTTAGTGATCATTCAATAACGAGAGGCGATTTTGAAAAAAAAAATTCATTCTATTCAGGGACTTTCAGTCTGAATTTAGGAATTATCATAGATATGAGCAAGGTTTGCCAACATTCACCACACACAATACGGCTTTCTTTTTTTTAAATAAATTAATATATACGGACAAATCACATAGATTGAGCTAGTCCCAAAGTGAGTTCAAGACTTGTGTTATGGGATACATTGCATCAACGATGCTATCCGACGCAGCGTTCTTTGTTTCACTCCAGGCGTATCCCAGCTTCTTCAGTGTGACGCCTTGTTTGTTTTGGGCGTCCTCGCTTTCGCTTGCCCTGCAGGTTTCAGATATCAAATTCCAGATTGTCGACTATAGATAATTTTAAAAAGGATTGTCGATTATTACATTTATTCAGAACGCATTTAGCTAGTTAACTAAACTTGCTGCCATCTAACATTGATTTTGGAACTAAGCAGGTCATATGGTTTGCTAGAGCGTGTGTAGCCGGATGAGATATCCAATCCTATATTCTTTTTTATTAATATTCTAGTTATATTCTTATGTAAGTACAGTTTAACAATATAACAATCATTCAATACAGCAAAAAGACTAAGAAATTAAGATCGAGTAGTTACCCACAAAGAGATAATCGTATACCCGCCGTAGTAATAATAGTTTACTGTATCACGCACGGTCCTGTAGACCTAGTTATAATATCTAATAAACTATTATGTAATGATGTAAACAAACGAAATATTCGAGTGAGCCTTACAAAAGACGCTAATGATGTGAAACATCTGACAGCTATATTTGTATTGGTTTGTCCCATCTAACAGCCCGGCTTTCTGTTACACACTTTTGTCCCATTTCACGAAATCACTCCCACAGATTGCAGGAAACCGAAATGTTACACATCAACTATCACACTATTACTTTTTAATGTCACAAAGAAAAACATCAAAATCACATCAAATAATTCCCACGCATCTAACGCTTTTTTATCACGCGATCAACACTGCCTCTTGTGATAATGATAACAGATAAGATTGGTAGGTTAGCGTGTAAATAGCTACCACCTGGTGGGATATGCTCCCAAAGAATGAAGATGCCTAAGGTATCTTCACTGCGTGTAAAAAAAGGGATATATTAAGAACCGCTATCAATGTTAATATGAGGACTGACCTGAATGTCGTTTCCACGTCGATGCACGTCCACGAAGCTGCTATCCACCGCCAGGACTTCTTCAGGGGGTGTTGGTGAACAATACACGTGTCAGTCTTTACACAAAGGATTACGAGTCCTTATCCCTTTTTCACAGAATAAATGGATTCACGAGATCCAGCGTCAATCGGCGGCGTATGATTCCCAAAATAGAATCACAATGAATAATGCACATTTACATATATGCAGGCGCGCGCGACTGGTCAAAAACAACCTTATCGGTCAAGGTTCATAGACAGCAGTGTCAGGGGCGAAGAGGCTCCGCGCCATCTTTCCTCCCCCCACGCTTCCACAACAGACAGGACAACCAACATAAAAACATTGATAAAGCGGCGTAGGAAACATGTACATAAGAATATTAAATTTTTTATTGCGTTTTTTAAATTGAGACTTTGCTCGCGTTACCATGCACCCCGCCTTGAAACGTCGCAAGATGTTTCAAAACAAAAATAAATTTATACATGGTAAATCAGGAGATATATAGCGAATTAATTCAAATTATAGCTACCTAAACTAAATTTATACTAAATGCGTAAAGAGTTAAATGAATTTATTGTGTTGGAATAGGATATAATTTGGTAACAGCGCGTTTATAAATGCCATTCTGCGTTTTAACGGTCGCTACTCGAACGACGTTATCTGTACCCTTGTAGACATGAGTAATTATTCCTAATGGCCAAGTCAATGGAGCTGAGTTTTCCTGTTCTAATAGAACAACTGTTCCTATCTCTACAGGCTTGTCTGGTGTAGCCCATTTTTGTCTGACTTGTAACGTGTGCAGATATTCAAGGTGCCACTTTTTCCAAAAGGATTGAACCATATGGTCGAGCAATTTTTTGCGTTCCAATAAACTATAGCGCTGATCTGAGAGATCAGTGGCAGGCAAATACTGCAGTGGAGTGGACATTAGAAAGTGCGCGGGAGTTAAAAGTTCAGGGTGTGGATCAGAAGAAATGACACTCAAAGGCCGAGAATTTAAGATACACTCAACTTGCGCTAGAACCGTCAATAGCTCTTCATAAGTGAGCAACTGGTTTCCAATCACCCTATATAAATGCGTTTTCATACTTTTTATATTCCCCTCCCAAATTCCCCCGAATGTAGGGGATCGGAGTGGAATTGTTTTCCAATCTATTTTTCGAGACAAAAGCTCATTAGACAGTGCGTTTTTGAAGGATGAACTTGTCAAAAAACTATAAAGCTCATCCAATTGTGCTTTGGCACCAATAAAAGTTGTGGCATTATAGGAATATAAGCAAGACACTGGACCGCGGCGGGAAATAAAGCGCTTGAATGCGTTTAAAAAACTGTCGGATGTCAGACTTGTGACTAAGTCCAGATAAATACCCTTTGTCACCATACAAATAAAAAGTACAATGTATGCCTTTTGAGCATGTTGACCTCTGCGACGCGAAAGGGTAATGCGTACAGGTCCAGCATAATCGCAAGCAGTATGAACAAAAGCTTTCGCTGTCTCTGTCACACGGTACCACGGCAATGCAGACATTATAGGCGTGGGATGCGTAGGGTTCAACTTGAAACAAGTGTTACATTTCCGACACTTAGACCTAATGACTGTTCTGGCATCTAATATCCAGTAGCGCTGTCTTATAATTGACATAAGAAGTCCAGGTCCAGCGTGACAGTTGAAAACATGAGAATGTTGAATTATTAGATCGACAATATGATCGCGTTTTGGAAGTAAAATTGGATGTTTAGCTTCATACGGAAGCATCGACCCAGAAAGTCTTCCTCCTATACGTAAGATTCCTTCAGCGTCTAAGAATACTGCCAAGTTCTGCAGCTTCTTTGAAGGTAACTTCTTAGCTTTGAGTAGTTTGATATCTTCAGCAAAATGCACTGATTGAACAGCAAGAATTAGAGCCCTTTCAGCAGCTGCTAATCCTGCTACAGATAGAGGATTGATTTTGAGTTTAGGTTTAGCGAATTTAAGTACATAGGCTATAATGCGTAGCAATTTTTGCCAAGAAGAAACTCGTTGTGCCAATGTACACAAGAGTGGTTCCTCTATATGCGTTGTGACAGCCATAACATTAGCCTTATGTTCAGGCAAATCATTACAATTAGCGGGAGCGAACGGAATAATAGGCCATTTTTCAGGCGGCTCGCTAATCCAAGGAGGGCCGTTCCACCACAGATCGTGAGACAAAAGTTGCGATGGCAACATGCCACGAGAAAGACAATCGCTTGGGTTAATAGCACCAGCTACGTGATAAAAATGTTTAGCGTCTAAATTTTCTTGGCACTGGGCTACTCTGTTGCTAACAAAGATTGACCATCTATGCGGGGAAGAATGAACCCACGATAAAGCTATCGTGGAATCCGAAAATGCGTATATGTCCACTATGGTCATGCGTTCAACGAATGTATCTCGTACAATTTTTATCAATTTTGACATGAGTAAAATACTTGGACGAATAAACCACTGGACGCGAAATTATGACATTTGACTCCTTACCCCTCTAGCTGGGTACCATGAAATAGTACTTTGTTAAACAACACGCTACGTCAGTGTGTCTTCAGAGACTCAAGGCAAAACATCGCGTAAAAAAGGGTGAAATGTGCGGTATTGCTGTGTAAAAATTACAGTAATCGCACGAACAACATTTCTTTTCACCAGTAAGCACATTTTGTCCAATATTTCTTAGTATTTTCTTGTAAATTTAATTAAATGCGTAATCATCAGACCGAATAATACGTCCATTTAAAAAATTCTTGGTTCAAACTGCAAGTCAACCAGAATGTTGTCATACTCTAACGAGTCGGATTAATTCTGTCATTGTTACATTCGTTCACTAATTCTTCAGTTCATTCCTTTCATTTAGAGCTTGCATATATCGATGAATGATATCGATAGGAATGACAATCGTATTACGGCTGGCGGATAAATAGCCAATTTAAATAAATACTCAAAATGTATATAAATATCCGTAAATAACCAGTTCCTATTAAGATTTATCACAAACCAGGGTTGAAAACTTTTATAATACAATTAGTATCTATTTCCCTTTTCTCGTAATTTGTAATTGTATTTGTTGGTTGTTAGTTTCAGTAAGCAAAGTGACAGAATCACTTCATCATTATTTACGGAGTAGACAAGACCTAGCTTCACGATATTAAAAAGTGGCTTTTGTATGTTTTTCTCATAAAATAAGTAATTTACCTCTACGGCTTTACTTCGTAATTTACCTCTACGGCTTTATTTACTGTTTGGAAATAAATATAAATAAATATATATACGGACAAATCACACAGATTGAGCTAGCCCCAAAGTAAGTTCGAGACTTGTGTTATGGGATACTAACTCAACGATACTATATTTTATAACAAATACATATAAATACACATTCAAGACCCAGGCCAATCTGAAAAAAATCATTTTCCATCTTGACCTGGCCGGGGATCGAACCCGGTCACTCCGTGTCGCAGGCAGGCGTGTTGACTGCTGCGCCACGGAGCTAGTCTCCGTGTGCTAAAATGCCTTTATATCTTATACCTTTAAACAAGCAATTCTTATATATTTATTTATATATTTATATAAATTTATTTCTATAACCTCGGAAACGGCTCTAACGATTTCGCTGAAATTTGGCATATGGGGATTTTCGGAGGTAAACAATCGATCTTGATTAGTCTTATGTTTGGAAAAACGCGTGTTTTCCAGTTTTCATGCGTTTTCTTTTCACGCAGAATATGGTCGCTAATTTAGTCTTACTGGCCGCTGTCAGTCTGGTCCAGCGGTTTAAGACGCGGACGGCAAGAAACGACTTACGGGTTCGAATACCGCGTGTGACTTACTTTTTTATATTTTATTTATAAATTTTTAATTTTATTGTTAATGTTTAAGATAACAATATATATTTATCATAAATATAGATTCACCTAAACCCCACCATATTACAACAAATTGTAATAACCGAACGAAGCACGGTCGCCCAGGTACTAGTTCTCTAAGGGCAAATAAATACACATGAAGGTTCATGTATTTATCCATAACAGTGGAGATAGATCCTGCAAATTCATATCTGATCAAAAGGCCCCATTTATTAACTTTCCATGTTCAAATACACTTAATCACCATCCGATTGTTTTTCCTATAGTCCTAGAAGATACATAGTTAGGGACGTCGATCACACGAATCTCGAGAAAGTAATCGAAAAACACCCAAAACGTTAATATCCGTTCGTTTTATTATAGGTTCTGTTCACATTATACTATTTGCAGAAAGAGAGTTTTCTACCATAGTTTATAATAAATATTCATTTTAAAACGGTTATCAGTATGTGCTCTGTAACTTAATTTTTAGTTTTTATCTCCGTGGAAAACCTACTTCTTATTCGAGTTACATAAAAAAACTCGTAAATTTCAGATTTCCTACTGATCCATCAAGAAAAAGTAAGTGGGTTGCAGCTGCCCAAAGAGATAAAACATGGATACCTACTAAACACAATCAAATTTGTAGCGTAAATAAACAAACCTGAAATAAACAAATATTTATATTCTGAAAAACAGTTTAACCCTTTAATGTACGAATTTTTGTTTTCCAAATAAAGCTTTTATGTACACATTCTCTCTAATATTTAAGAGCTAGGCTCTTGACGGTGTCATTGTATGTAAAGAATTTGACACAGTGACTATTTTGACCAGGAAATAATTGAATGGTTTGCCTTCTTCATTTCACATGGGTACTAGCAAAAAATCCACTTGTGTTCACGATGTTTTCCTTCATCAGAAGCAGGTATCGGTCGATGAAAATGGTACTTGACTCAGATTTTATTACAAACTCAGAGATACAGTTCAGGCCGGGCGCGGTTTGAACCCGGGACCGTTCGGTTTAATTCGTTATGGTTCGAATTCTAAGACACCTGAACCACTAGCGCTTCTACTAGTCCTAAATATGTAATATTATTTTCAACTTGAAACCTAGTGTTCTGTAGATTGTGTGTGTGATTCAAAAGGAGATACATTTTGAAGGCCGGAATCCTAAAAAGAGTAGGTGGTTGAAATACGAAAATGACAGTGATTATTATCATTAAATGTGCCTTGTCAAATTCGTTTTATTTTTCAAATTAAATTTTGATTTAGATTTGATACAAGCGCCGTATTACGTAAAATGTCCGCTGTAGGGCAAGATACCTTAATAATCATAATAGTTGTTTTGTCTAAAAAACATTATTTCTTTCAATAAACAGCATAGGTAACTGAGCTGAGCATATTTATAAAAAAATTGAGCATAGCCCGATACATATTTTTGCGATGCTTTAAACCAATCATTCATTCAATTTGTCGACTGTCGACTTTGTAACAACACTGTCTATGACATCTGACATAACGCGAATAAATTAAAAATTTTAGATATAGACGCATGTCGCAAGAGGCAAGTATGTTTCATATTTGTTCGGTTCTATGCTGTCATTACCTCCCGTCCCCCCAGTATTGGTTGAACAAGTTTTCATACATTTTTCTTTGATTTCGCGTCCAGTGGTTTATTCGTCCAAGGTAAAATAGCACAAAGTTCAAGGCGAGCGAGAGTGGAAATTTTCGTAGGGCTAATTTTCGATTTTGCGCAAAGTAGACGCGTTTCAATAATACCAGAAGGGTAAGTGCAATGAGCATAAATAACTGCACCTAGTCCATTCATACTGGCGTCCGAAAAAGCAACAAGACGCAGCTCACACCCGACCTCCACACCAACATGTCGAGGAATTTTCAAAGTGTTAAGCAAGTGCATCTCTTGAGCGAGTGCGTGAAAGCGGGCACGTATGTTCTCTGGAGCCAGGTCATCCCAATCACTCTTGCAGAGCCATAACTCCTTAATAAGCAATTTGGCTGCGAGTATCACAGGCGCAACTAGACCGAGTACGTCGAATAATCTAGCCACAACCGAAAGTATGTTTCTTTTAGTGCATTTTTCAGCAATTGTGATAGTGGTGAAAAACAAATTATCCTCACAAGGATCCCAGGAAAGACCTAAAACTTTAGATGAGTTGTTGTGTAAATCGAATTCGATTGATTTGCGGTGCGAATCAGGAAGTGAATCAAGTAGCTCAGGACAGCTACTCGACCATTTTACTAGGTCAAAGTCACCAGATTTGAACAAATTAATTAAATCACGAGCTAACAGCTTAGCAGAGCTTTTATCAGCTGTGGAATGGACCAAATCGTCCATATACAAACAGGTTTCAGCCACTTTAGCTGCTTCAGGATAGTGTGAACTCATGTCCGAAGCCAACTGTTTCACTGTGCGTAAAGCTATGTATGGACTAGACCTGAGACCAAAGGGTTGCCTGTTGAAAACGAAGGTGCGAATTTGTTCCGATTCATTGAACCTAAATAAAATGCGTAGGTATTTACGCTGCTCCGGCATAACGCCTATACGTAAATAGTGCTGTTTTATATCTGCGTTTATGGCGATAGGAAACATCCTAAAATTCAATAACAATACAAATAAATCAGCCTGTAGATTTGGGCCGATGTGTAAAATATCATTAAGTGAAAATCCAGTATGTGTTTTGGCACTTGCGTCCAAGACAATACGCGGTAACGGCTTATCAGGGCGTACCACGGCGTGGTGAGGTATATAATAACCATCAGAGGTCAAATCAGACACATCGACGGGGCTAAGATACCCATTATCGATATAATCTTGAATTACTTTATTGTAATTCTCGCGTACTAAGGGCGTTTGACGTAATTTACGTTCCAGCGAAATAAAGCGGCGGTAAGCGGTGGCATACGAGTTGCCAAGTTCAGCAGGGTCCCTGCTGAAGGGTAAAGCGACGGTATAACGACCGGAATCATCGCGACTCACGGTCGAAGCGAAAATATTTTCACACTCTGTCTCTTCAGGAGACAACAAGCGTTTTGTGGGCACTTCTTCGAGTTCCCAAAACTTCTGCACTAAATCATTTAATGCTAGCGCGGTAAAAGACGAAGTTGCGGGCAAAACATCTTTACGTGGGCATTCGCCCATAAATACATAACCGAGCGTGGTGAGAATTGCCGGCGGCGCGCGCGGTCCACAATCTGCCCTATCACCTAGGTATATATATGGGAAAAGCTGAGCACCCAGAACTAAATTAATATCTCCAGGGATATTCCAACTTAAATCCGCCAGGTGCAGATTGCGCGTGTCGAATTCTCGACAATCGATAAATCGCGAGGGTAATTGATCCGTGATATATTTTACTACCAATGCATGAATAGCATATTTTTTATCTGGATAGACACGGGACTCAATATTTAAATAAACATAGCCTAATATAGGACTAGAGTTCGAACCAACACCCTTAACAAAAGAATTACTTAAAGGCGTTATTGGTAAATTAATCGAGCGGCAACATTCCGTTGTTATTAAATTATTTTGTGACGCGCTGTCAATCAAACAACGAACGATATATTTTTTATTAATACCATCTTTAGGGCATACATAAACTTGAGCGGTCGATAAAATAATATCACCCTTATAACTAGTAGCATACGACTGAGAAGACGTATCTGCGTTCATAATTGAATTCTCGCGAAGCATAGTAGTGACAGAAAACGTTTGAATATTATTATGTTCCAAAGCGGGCCGATCGACAGATACGGCTGCGCATGAAGTCGCGGTCGACTGTGACAAATGCTCAACGGCTCCGGCGCCTACATTCGCGCGTGATTTCAAATTATGATTATTGTTATTTGCAAAGTGCAACAACTTATGATGTTTTTTCTGAGAGAAACAGACCGAAGTACTTTTACAATCCGGTAGCGTATGTAGGGTACTCAAACAATTAACGCACCCGCGTTTCGATTTGATATAATCGTATCGAGTTTTAGCATCGCGCATACGCTTAAACTGTGGGCAATCGTATAAATGTCTATGATCACCTTTAGCGCATAAGCTACAACCTGTATGTACATTAGTACCGGTCATAAACGTCTTATAGGTATGTGACGTCTGATCACGGGTTTTAGTTACGGGTTGCTTATTCATATATGATGAGTAACGAGGGTTGGAGCGCTCCAATATTTTAGCCTGATCTTGTACAAAGGAGATCAGCTGTTGCGTTGTTGGTATCTTTTCATCCCGAACAGATAATTCAAATGATTGAATACTTTGAGCATCCATTTTTCTTAAAGCGCATTGTAGCATAACAAAGTCTGTCAGATCAGGTATATCTAATTCTTTAAGTGCCGAAAATGATGCGGAAAATTTACTTATAAATGAGTCAAGTGCGTTCGCACTATGCGAGCAATTTTTTAAGTCTAAAATATTATTTAAATAAAATGTACCTAGGGCACGTTTATCATGATATTTTTTAACCAAGCTGTCCCATAAGATTTGATACGTTTCTCCACTGGGAACAATACCTGCAGTGAATTTTAATGCGTCATGAGTCAATTTGGCAATTAAATACTGCACGCGCTGCGAGTCAGACAATTGTTGATTCAAATGAATATTAGTCTTAAATGACTGATAGAAAACATTCCAATTTTCTGGGCGACCGTCAAAACTCGGAATTACTAAATGTTCTAATTTCACTACTGACTTGTTTGAGTCACTCGCAGTGTGTGAACTCTGCTTCAAGCTCTCGTTTATCTTATTTCGAGTTCGTTTAATCCGCGAATATAAATCTTCAAATGAGTCCAGACAGGCGTAGTCTGGGACCCCGATAGGTCTTGAACTCAATTTTAATTTATTTATTTCATCTACAATAGATTCAAACTTATGGCGCCAATCATCTAACATTTCTGATTCAGACATAAAATTTTCATTACTTCTTAACGACAAATCGTACGAAACAATCTTCTTCGATGCATCATACAAACGATTAACACGTTGAAATAATGCGTCCCTCTTACTGACTAACAAAGTCATCCTAACTTCGCTATCTCCTGATTTTTCCGTCATAATTGCGACTTAAAATCTTGATATTGAAAATCTGAGGGTAGGCGGTGCTTGGTACGGGCGAAAAAACTACAAGTTAAGAAGCAGCGATAAGTTAGTTTTAACCAACTAGATTATAACCAATTATGCAAAGCAATTTGCATCCATATATTGTATGTATTTACTGACAATACTGTATTTAACAGTATGGAATGCAAAAATGGGCGTCGGCCGGTGTTTGTGCCGGCACTACTAAATTGCGTTTTATGCGTAAAATTACGTGAAATAAGCGAGTTTATAAGCTGGAATATTAACTCAGCTTATAAACCAAACTACTGGGTAATGGGGCGTAAAATAAGCGTCAGCCAATGAATATGGCGGCGCTGAGAAATGCGTTTTTGTGCGTAAAATACGCAAAAATAGCGGGAATTTTTAAGCTGGATGTTATCCAGACTCGAAAGGACCAAAACTTATGGTAGGTTAGCGTGTAAATAGCTACCACCTGGTGGGATATGCTCCCAAAGAATGAAGATGCCTAAGGTATCTTCACTGCGTGTAAAAAAAGGGATATGATAAGAACCGCTATCAATGTTAATATGAGGACTGACCTGAATGTCGTTTCCACGTCGATGCACGTCCACGAAGCTGCTATCCACCGCCAGGATTTCTTCAGGGGGTGTTGGTGAACAATACACGTGTCAGTCTTTACACAAAGGATTACGAGTCCTTATCCCTTTTTCACAGAATAAATGGATTCACGAGATCCAGCGTCAATCGGCGGCGTATGATTCCCAAAATAGAATCACAATGAATAATGCACATTTACATATATGCAGGCGCGCGCGACTGGTCAAAAACAACCTTATCGGTCAAGGTTCATAGACAGCAGTGTCAGGGGCGAAGAGGCTCCGCGCCATCTTTCCTCCCCCCACGCTTCCACAACAGACAGGACAACCAACATAAAAACATTGATAAAGCGGCGTAGGAAACATGTACATAAGAATATTAAATTTTTTATTGCGTTTTTTAAATTGAGACTGCTCGCGTTACCAAAGATTAATACCTAATAAAATGTCGTGCCTAATAAAAAGAGCACCGCGATTATGTAAGTAAGTAAGTAGGTATTTTTATTTAAAAGCACACAAAAAATAACAAAAAAATCACAAAAGAGAAAGATACAAAAATATAAATATAATAAAAAAAATATAAAAAAATAACAAATAAAAACATAGTGGTGCCCTCAAAAGGGGTCCAATTCAGCATATGCTGGCCGTGCTCAACGGCCAGCGCTGGTCTTCCATTGGGCCCTTCGATGACGTCACGGAAATATGTAATTATATATGGTTTATGTAGGAGTGTTCACTAATGAAATGAATGAATGAACTCTTTATTCTACACCAAAGGACGAGCTTATAAAATAGTATACAAATAAAAGATTTAAATATAAGTTATTGTAATCGTAGTCTGATCAATATTTATCGAAGTTATGGCAAATCGACACGACTTTAGTGAGGGCTGAGGGCACAATATCTTTGTTATTCTTATGTACTAGCGGCCCCCTGTTTCGCACAGGAAGATATAAGTATATAACAAAAAAAAAATGTAAATTTTAATACAATCTTGTCAGTCTTTCCATGCATCTTCATCTCATCATCTTCAGGTCTTTTTAGTCTCCACTGCAGGAGCATGACCCTCTCTGTACTACCGAACCATTACTTGGCCAGAGCAGACGGAGGATTTGGCCTACACTCTCCTCGCTGCCAGACGGGTTGGAGAGGTCTCATTGATGTTTATGACCTTTGTTTAGCTTGTCATTCCTAAGTCGCCCCTTATGACATCCATGGAAAGACTTGGAGTTGTCCTATTCTACTCTGCCGGAAACCACATCACAATCCACAGCTTTCCATGCTTAGAACATTTGATCAACCCTGCTTTTGATTTTTATCAAATAATAAAAAATCATCTGGTTTGGAGCTATGATGCCGTAGTTTCTTAAATTTCAATTTTGATATTATTACACTCTTGTTAACTGTGAAAGTGATTTACAGGTACTGATATAGCATTGAATAAGAAGTGATTTATTTGGATAAGGATTAATACCAAGGTACGAATAAGGTTTTATGTTGGTCTGGGAGAAAAGAAAAAAACGTAGAATGTATATCTCTTGAAATAAATGGGTATCTCTTGGATAGGCATGTAACATCCTTGTCTTCATCGTCACTTACATCAGGTGAGATGGGAGACAAATGCCTAATCGAACATTTAGTAAAAAAAAAATGTACCAATGCTTCTCTTCCCGCGCAGGTCGTAAAAGTCGATTGAGGGAATGGGTAAAATCTAAGGAATCATGTTAATAGGCGATGCGGCTAGGAATTCATTATTATTTTGATTCCTTCTTTCACCTAATGCCCACCAACATGCTAAAGGTGGCCTGAAGGTTTTACAGACCTAGGCTCTGTCTACCCCGCAAGGAAAAAGACGTGATACTATGTATGTATATATGAGCGAATAATGTGGCCTAGTTTGTACCGGTGTTACTGTTGCATATTTTATCATGAAAAAGTAGTTATAGCCACATATCTGTAATAGTTATGATATCAAAAACTTTTTTAGGGTTCCGCACCCAAAGGGTAAAATCGGGACCCCATTAATATCGCTCCGCTGTCCGTCTGTCTGTCACAAATACTAAAAAAAGGCCTTTACTCGAAAAGAGGTCCGTGAGAAATAAATAATATAATAAATAACAATATATTAAGGATAACAAATTCATTATGAAGGATAATTAAATGGATTATTATTATTATTTCATCCATCATATATTAATATACACAATGAAGTGTTAAAGTGCGGAATTTTAAAAAGAAATCCATTCTATTTTATCATCTGAATAGTGGAACTCAACATAGTGAAGCGAAAAAATAGTTTTCGTTATCAAAAGATCGTTGTATTGCATGGACGGCCCATGATTAATTTGACTGTACGTAAAACATTTCGCAACGAACTTCCATATTTATGACTAGCTCCGTGGCGCAGCGGTCAACACGCCTGCCTGCGACACGGAGTGACCGGGTTCGATCCCCGGCCAGGTCAAGATAGAAAATGATCTTTTTCAGATTGGCCTGGGTCTTGGATGTGTATCTATATATGTATTTGTTATAAAATATAGTATCGTTGAGTTAGTATCCCATAACACAAGTCTCGAACTTACTTTGGGGCTAGCTCAATCTGTGTGATTTGTCCGTATATATTTATTTTATAAACAACGTAGAGTAATTTTCTGAGAATCTGAGAATACATATGGCATTTTTTTATATATTTCCGCAGCAGCTGGAGCCATTGTGTGGATCAAAGCGTCTAATATTGTCTGTTTACGTTGCTACGCGTGTAGACTGAGTGAGTCAGTCCAGAAAAATGAATTGTAAGAATAAGGCCAGATCTGTATTCCGAACGTTACTAAAAAAAGCCAGTCAAATGCGAGTCGGACTCGCGCACGAAGGGTTCCGTACCGTTATCTATATAAATTAAAAATTATTAAAAATATTTTTATTATATGATGTAGCTAAAACTTTATACTTTCCGCAATTTTTCCTTTATCTGTGCTATAAGATGTTGCTTCATACCAAATTTAAGATTCTGAGTTCACGGGAAGTACCCTGTGTGTTTTGATTCCCTTGCGAATGTCGAAACAACACGATAATTTGCATCATAAACCGCTGTATCTTTTGATTGCGTTGGCTTAGAAGTTTCATTTTTTCGCAGCTCCAAGGGACAGTAGACCTGAGTATTATATATGAATTTTAGCTTGATACCTCAACGCGTTCCTGAGAAAAAGGATCTTGACAGATCGACAGACAGACAGACAGACGGACGGACAACCGAGTGATCCTATCATCTTCAGGTCTTTTTAGTTTCAACTACAGGAGCACGACCCTCTCTATACTACTAGAGCCATACTTGGACAGAGCAGCCACGTCCCTTTTGATCCTTTATGGGTCCCTTTTTAGCTTTTGAGGTACGGAACCCTAAAAACGCCACAAAACCACAAATGGGGACCCTGATATACATTTATGTACGTATGTATGTGAATAAATTATCATTTTCAATGAAATCATCATCATCATTTCGAGTTGGTGTCACGGTCGATCGACCCTGGTGTTAGAGTTGTTCGGGACCGCCTCTCGGCCTCTGACGTGGTTCCTTTAACGACTACCAGATGGCAGCCGGGACTAACAGCTTAACGTGCCTTCCGAAGCACGGAATCATCTTAATTATCAGACAATCAGGTGATACAAGCCTGCAATGTCCTAAACAAACTGGAAACAACTAAACGAAGTATGCTTCCTGTGGGAATCGAACCCAAGACCTTTATATACGGTTCAATATGCCAAAATGTTAAAAACTCACACGCATCAAATGTATATGTTTGCAATCTCTACATGATATGTACCATATTTGGTAGTAGAGTAAAATTTAAAGTGCAATCAACTAAAATAGGTAGAGCTGTTGTAATTTTAGGATTTCTAATTTTGGTTTTAGTTTATTTTTTAATGCTGTTTGGTGTCTATTTTAGGTTGTCAAGGCTATGGTCCCAATGTTTTTTTTGGTGGTCATTATATCTATCCCCAAATCAAAATAGTAATGGGTTGCTAGCCGCATCGCCTACTAACGCCCATTCCCTTGATCGGCTTTCGCGATCTTCGCGGACTTTTACATTTTAAGATTTTTATTATTTTTATACTAACTGTCTCGCGAACTTCGTCTCACTATTATTTTTTTTAATAGGTATAATGTTATTTCGGGGTAATAATAAAACCAACAAATGGAAGATTAAATCGGTTCACCCTTTCTTAAGTTATAATTGTTTGAACAAACCCGACCTTGTTTTATATAATAAGATTAGTATGGATTTAAGTCTAAATCTTGCTTAAATAAAATATTTTGAACTAAACGAGTAAAAACATATTTTATTCACACCACTCAGCCAACCCATTACACTTGCATAAGCTTTTTAGGTAGTCCCCTCTGGTGCTCGGGACTTCGTTAATTTATCGGCTTTTCCTGAAACGTTACCGACCTAATTGGGCAATAACATGCGACCAAGTACCGAGCGATTTGAGCGTGGTACTAGCTAGTTCGACAACTTCATTATAGCCCTTTTAATGGGTTTAGTTGCCATGGTTAGGTTTATGGGAGTTATATTTGGTAAATCTGTCTGTCTGGATTGAGTTTCTTTCGGCGTTTGTTGAGTTGCTTACCAGTGGTCGTTCCGAAAGACTAGTAGTATTTCATTGAAAAATATAAGAAATAAAAATATGACGTTAAAAAAGAGATACACACACGAATCCAATGTTGAATAAAAGTATGTCTCTTGACTTTTGAAATACATATCATCACGTCTTTATCTCTTACGGGGTTGGCAGAGCCTAAGGTCATAAGACCTAAAGGCAACGTTTAGCGTGTTTGTGGACGTATAGGTGGAAAACGGAATCAAAATAGTGATGGGTTGCTAGCCGCATC
The DNA here is from genome assembly GCA_947532085.1 of Elegia similella. Taxonomy (NCBI): domain Eukaryota; kingdom Metazoa; phylum Arthropoda; class Insecta; order Lepidoptera; family Pyralidae; genus Elegia; species Elegia similella. Next base: position 25,795,417 of record OX383930.1, read on the forward strand.
GCCTATTGTCATGATTCTTTAGATTTTGGCCCATTCCATTGACCGAATTATTGTCATAAATAATAATAAATATATAGGAACAAATCACACAGATTGAGCTAGCCTCACAGTAAGTGGTGAACTTGTGACTGTCGTGGGATACAAACTCAACGATACCATATTTTATAATAGATAGATATATATATAGATAAATATCCAAGACCCAGGTAAATTTTAAAAAGATTATTTTTAATCTTGACCTGACCGGGGATCGAACCCAGAACTCTGCGATTCAATGGCACTTGCGGTACCACTGAGCCACAGACGTCGCCTTTGGCTTTTTTTGCTTCCGACGCTTCGAAGTTTAAGCTAGGGAAGGATAGGAATTAGTCCGATATCGTAAGGCAATGTGGGATTTTACTCACTCAAACACTCCTAGTCTCCCCACGGAGGTCGTAAGAGGCGACTTAGGAAATACAAGCTAAACAAACCTCATAAACATCAATGAGGCCTCTCCAACCCGTCTGGCCAGCGAGAAGAGTGTAGGCCAAATCCTCTGTCTGCTCTGGCCAAGTATGGCTCCGGTAGTACAGAGAGGGTCATGCTCCTGTAGTGGAGACTTAAAAGACCTGATGATGATGATGAACCTAAGTCTAATTAAATTCATTAGATGGTACGTATGATACACCCGGTGCGAAGGCCGGAAATCAGTGTGCAAGTTGTTAAGCATCTACATCCTATTGCACCTAGTGTAAAAGGATGTTTGTTGTAAAACTAAACTCACTCATCCGGAAACTACAAGTTCTGATTAAGAACTAGCAATTTTTTTTATTAAACTTGCCGCGATATAATAAATATGCGAATTATGGCTTGTCACGTACAAAGTCTCCTATAGGCCGACATGTTTCAACCTCATCCGGAGGTCTTACTCAGGGCGAATGTGAACAGAGACGCACACGAAGTCGTCCCGATTCGCGGCCTATAGCTGACTTCGTATCAGTGACGTGCTTTCCATACATGGTGAAATTTTGATCGTTTTGGACCTTTAAAGGGGTGACTCAGACCATCAATATGAATAACTTTTTCTATGGGACCAATGCTGGGAACTCAAAAAAAATCGTCAAATCCATACAAAAGAGTCCCGCCGCCCGGCCGGTTTGTATGGGAATGTCGATTTTTTTTTGAGTTCCCAGCATTGTTCCCATATGAAAAGTTGTTCATTTTGATGGTCTGAGTCACCCCTTTAAGGGTCCAAAACGTTAAAAAATTCACCATGTATATACAAAAAGATACTGTCTATGGGGCAGTCGCTAAATAAATATACATATTTTTAATAAAGCTACCCAAAACTCAGTACTGATCTCATCAGTCGGTGTCGAAGATGGAAAGTCAAGTACTTGCCTATGACCTGTAATTTACATAAGTAGCTTAGTTTGTCTACCTCATCATAAATGTCTATGCACGACACTGCTTCGTATCGTACGTGAGTAACCCGTAAGTCGCATATTAATTAAACTAACCAATTATTTTAAAACAGCTACGCCCTTTGTAACACTTGAAGAGGCGCATTAAATGACTGATGTAGTTGAACCGTTGACTGACGAATAGTTTTCACTGAGTTAATTTGAAATTATAATTCGGGTTGCTTCATTGTATGCTAAGTAAATTGGCAAATACATAGTACGTATCGCGGGAATGTGATTCGGCAATATTAGTTAACCTTCGTGCGTTATAAGTAACCTTACACTTAAAAGTAGATATTAGGTATCTAATGTCTACTCTTTTTGTGTTACCATCCCTTGGAACCCACTCGTTACAGAAAAAGTGGAAGACCGAGAAAGATATGGGCAGATGACGTGCGTGCGTTTGACAAGCATTGGATGGAAAAGACTAAGGATAGAGATAAATGAAAGGAAGGAGGGGAGGCCTTTGCCCAGTCGTGGGACACAAATGGCTAATCATAAAAAAAGTCTACTCATGTTTAGTTTTCACTTTGTTTTTGCCAGGAATTGTGTACCCCGTAAGTACACATTTCCTGGCACAAAGTGAAAATTAAATATGTGACATACAAATCTACAGGAATAGATCACCCGGAGGCACGCGCTTAGGCAAAGGCTCTGGCAAGTTTATTTTCAAAAGCCATCGTCAGATGGCAGCAGGTTCACTGCTTATTAATTATACTATTTAGTATTTGTGTTAGATTCTTAATTTTATAAATGAAAAAATATGTAGTTGGTATAAATTTAGCATCGATAATCTTTCATTTAAAAAAAACTAACTTCAATCAAACTACTGAACCGATTGCGATGAATTTTAATTGGGACAAACTTGAAAGAATACACTTGCAAACAAAAACTACAAAGATGATACCACCTTGATAGGGAAATAAAATAAATGAGGATTAGTAAAAAATGAAAGTATCTAATGGGACTATAATTGTCATTCCGTCTGTTTATTCAGTACGTGTTTAATTTTACCCAATAAGAATTCAGTATTTGCATTCATCATTAATAAACACTTTGTACTGGCCGCTAGAGTATTAGCCAACAAGTCAGTATATTTCATTATTACTATTGCGGTATAAAAAGTTATATGATACTTAAAAAAATCAACGAATTATAATATAACGGTTGAATAGGTTTTGATCAAATATTGCTAAGAACACTCGATTGAAATTACTTTGAAACAAAAAAAAATATTTAAAATAGCATTAGCCCTTTTTGCAGCTACGCTGGCACAGGAAGACACTTCAAACATATCATTAATGCCTCTACCAATTTGTCAAATATCCCCAATCCACACTAAAAATAGCAAAACATTAGCCGACCATCAGACCGGCCCACTCCCCTCGAAAGTAGGTCAGTTTCGCCGACAATTTGCACTGATTGCTTATTATCCTATCCTAGACTCCTTTCAACGGTAATTTAGATGTATGGTACGTTGTTAAACGTCTTAATTTTGTAGTGTCAGAATAAAACGCGCCGAGTGTAATATCGTTTCGAAAATTCATTGCGTTTATGGTTATTCCATTCTTTTCAGGATTTAAATAAAAAAAAAGTTTTGTACGCTACTGTCCAAGCAAGGAGACTAGACCAGATACAATAGAAGTTATAAAAGAAGAATAGTTCCGAAGAACTCTGACACCAGGGTGTGCATAGTCGATTGACGGTGGCACCCACTCGAAATGGCTAGCTCCGTGGCGCAACGGTCAACACGCCAGCCTGCGACACGAGAGTGCCCGGGTTCGATCCCCGGCCAGGTCAAGATGGAAAACGATCTCTTTCAGATTGGCCTGGGTCTTGGATGTATTCTATATATGTATTTGTTATAAAATATAGTATCGTTGAGTTAGTATCCCATAACACAAGTCTCGAACTTACTTTGGGCTTAGCTCAATCTGTGTGATTTGTCCGTATATATTTATTTATTTATTTATAAATGAATGAATAGTAGTCTACAGGCTGGACGTCCCGGAAAGTGTCAAGGGACTTGGACCAGCGAAGCTCGTGCCACCCATCATTTTTGTCTCTTACTAATAAACCTGATCAAATGAAAAACAAAGTAATTAGTAGTTTTCCTACGTAATATCAAGATATTGCGTAGGAAACTTACCAGCCTAGCAAACTTTTCATTATTATACAAGTATAATAATGAAAAGTTTGCTGGGCTGGGTGGCCATAGCTTTCGCTGGTCTAAGCGCTGTTGTTAAACGCGCGATGTTGATAAGCGTTCGATGTTGTATATCTGCAAGTCTTTCATGCTGATCTTGGGATAAAATAAAAAAAAACGTAGAATGTTGCTCCTCTTCCCACTCAGTTTATAAAAGCTGATCGAGGAAATGGACGAAAATCTGAGGAAAAACATAAGCAACTCAACACTATTTTGATTCCGTTTTCTCCTAAAGCCCACCAACATGCTAAAACTGACTTTAAGGTCTTGAAGACCTGGACTCTGTTTACCTTGCAAGGGAAAAGGACGTTATAGTATGTATGTATATTTGCAAGTGTTTTTATTCCGCCATAACTTTTAGTTGCGTTCCTAAATAGATTATTACAGGTATAATAAAAAAGAACATACCTTAATTAAGAACCATTTTTCTTTTCAGGTCTAATCTGGTTCATCGTACCGGTGTCCATGATAATCTGCAACGATGTTATGGCTTACGTATTTGGCTTCTTCTTCGGCAAGACCCCGCTCATCAAACTCAGCCCCAAGAAGACCTGGGAGGGCTTTATCGGAGGTGGAATCTCTACTGTTGTCATTGGACTGGTTGTAAGTATTATGTATGACCCGATTATTATCATCATCATAATTACAGAAGTAAGAAGTCCACTGCTGGACAAGGTCTCTGTCTACCAAATATTCTTAGTTCAATGGGAGGATATTGCCATTTTCACCACGCTTAACAGGCTAGTTGGGGATCGCAGTTTCTTCAGCTTCTGGTGTTTTCGACGCTGCTGCCCATGGTTTTAAAGCTGGGGAAGGATAGGATTTGTTGGATTTGGGAACGGAATGAAGTTATTGGGATACTACTCACTCAGATGAATGGGAAAAGCAAGTAGCAGCTCGGGCAGCAAGTAGTAGATTAATCATGCATCATGCCAAGGTCCTCTCCGGCATGACTCCGATCATTAAGCTCGTCCTGGGACCTGGGAGGCCTTCGTCGGATGTGGAATCTCTACTGTTGTCGTTGGACTAGTTGTAAGTATTACAACACGATTATTACATGTATCGTGCTAACCTCTTCTTCGACAAAACCTCGCCCATCAAGCTCAGCCCCAAAAAGACCTGCTGGCCTATTTGCTAACTTAGTATACAAGGTTTTGATAGTCACGTTTTATATATCTTATATAAAAATTGTCAGTCATACGAAAGCCACAATGTATTTTGATGTTACTGTCAAATTGAAAATCTCGTCCTTTTTCAAATCGGTAAAAAAATCGGGTAATTGTGTAAAATATTGCGATAACAAAAGAACTAATACATTACGCTAATGGTTATATGACCCATTTGCTTGATGCACGCATTAAATTATACAGGCTTATTGTAACAGTATGGTTCAATCAATTTCCCATTAGGTAATTACTAAATGGGTTATTATGTATAATAAATAATACTAGCTTTTACCCGTGGCACCGCTCGCGTGATAGTAAATCCTTATGGAATAGTACCTTTTTACATGATAAAAGGTACCCTATGCCTTAATGTACCTCCATACCAAATTTAATCTAAATCGGTCCAGTGGTTCAAGTGTGATGAGATAACAGACGGGTTTTTTAGTTCTAATATTATAGTAGTTATATACTTGGGAAGTAGAGATAGCCTACGATCATATATGTACAAGAGCAATTTCTATAATCTCAAATTATATATTATTCTATATACTTCGTTTTTCGTGTGTGCAAGTGGCCAATACTGGTGTCAGTTTTTTCAAGCTGCCTAAAGGCATCTGATATAGCTTAACGACTGCCAATTACGATGACATTCCGAGGCACGGAGGAGCTCGACATATTTTTATGCCACTTGCGGTCAGTGGGGACCGCGCCCGGGGTTGCTTAGCATACGTAAGCACTTATAATGCTCAAACCATCTGGCTGCTCGGGAATTATTTATACTTACTAGCATACTTTAATGAATCGAAACTTACCTCTATACCCTCTAAATTATTTAATTTCAGATGTCCTACATGATGTCGAAGTACCCGTACTTGGTGTGCCCGATCGAGTACTCAGAATCTCTCGGCAAGATGACCATGGACTGCGAACCGTCTTTGCTCTTCCGCCTTCAGGAGTACACTCCTCCGCAGTTCATGCAGCCTGTTATGAAAGTGGTGAGTATGATACACGTATAGCCAGCGTCACACAAATGTTACGCAAGTAAAGAGCACGGGGGGGGGGGGGGATCTCTGCTTGGCAAATTTTTGATGACATGGGGACGGGGAGGACTTGTATGGTGATGAAGTCAGAAACACGACATAAACAAACATATTTTGTGAAAATGTATTCATTTACTCACATAAATATTAATTTGTCTTATTATTCAGCTCTATTAAATTTTCTATTTTATTTTTCAGTTCGGCATGGAGAAATTCAACATGTATCCTTTCATGATCCACTCGCTAGCTCTTAGCATATTCAGCTCCGTGATTGGACCGTTTGGAGGATTCTTCGCGTCAGGCTTCAAGCGTGCATTTAAAATCAAGGTAATGCAGCTTTGTGCGAACAGATGATAGAAGTCGATTAGAGCAAAATCGATAAAGTGGTGCTTACTAAAATAAGACGGTACTCTAGTCTGCCTATCACTATTCCCTATTCCCGTTTCCAATCTTTTAGCCTGCCGTCTTGCTAAACTTGACCTTCCAAAATGGTGAAATTTTGTGTTACGTTAGTTTGGCCCTTTCTGTCCGTCTAGTTTTGTAATTCAGAGATACAAATGCAGTAATACGATAAATCCCTTGATACTTCTTCTAGTGTACCTTTAAACATAAGACGCCCTTTCAAGCTCTTAACTATGCCAAATGGCAGTTTTGAGTTACATCGGATGCCTTTTGGCCCAAACTTGGGTATCATAAGGCCCGTTTGCAGATTTACACCCTAATTCGGCGTATACTTCGTGGTGTATTAGTATTTTGCTGTTGTGCACTACTTCCAATTCGTTGGGTTCGATTCCTGACGCAGGCATATACATTGTTCTTCTTGTCCAAGGTATTTATTGCATTAAGCCATTGAATTAGAAAAACTATGGAAGCAGCATTGCGCCCAAAAACTGACACCACGCAAAGTAGATCAAAGCGGGCGGGGCTTAAAAAGTATATCTTTCTGCGAACTAGTCTGCCACGCGGTCCGTGACGGAAGGACGCGTCGATAAAAGCATTTAACGACATATTTTTTGTAAACATCGACGAAATCTTAACGAATTAGGAAAAAATTACTTCTTGTGTAGTAAAGTGGTGCAGGAAACGCAAGGAAAGACGGAAAAGTGACACTGAATGACTGGAGTAACTTACAATAGCGAGCGAGGCAAACTGTAGCCCACCTACCTCCGCTATGTTGACACCATAGCGTTAATTAGATATATTGTGTGGCACCGCCCCGTGACCTTGACGCAGCCAATCACAAACTTGCTTCGTCTATGAGTGCGTAAGTTTTTCGTTGTGATTTGAGTTAAATTTGTTTGCGTAAATGGGACTGATATTGAATCGTTAGTTGTATGAGAGTTAAGCTTCCATCGTTTTTCTAATTCAATGCATTAAGCAAAGATAGTTGTTCTGGGTGTGCTCTGTAAATTGATATGACACAAGCTTAGCGGTTAGTGTAGACCGTTGAGTAATGTCCATTTGTTGATTTGTTCGTTATCAGGACTTCGGTGACGTGATCCCCGGACACGGCGGCATCATGGACCGCTTCGACTGCCAGTTCCTGATGGCCACCTTCGTCAACGTCTACATCACCAGCTTCATCCGCACCGCCACGCCGCAGAAGCTGCTGCAGCAGGTAGTGAGTGTACTTTCAGTTAATACTTATCAGTTCATCATCATCATCATTTTAGCCGTAAGAAGTCCACTACTAGATAAAGCTCTCTACCAAGAATTCTTAGTTCCATGGGAGGATATTGCCATACTCACCAAACTTGGCAAGTGGGTTGACGAGCGCAGTTTCTTTAGTTTCATGTGCTTCCGATGCTGCTGCCCATCGGAAGCATTTTAAGCTGGGGTTCGATAGGAATTTGTTGGATTTGGCAAGGGAACGAATGTATTGGGTTAATACCGTCACTGATGAATGGGGGAAAAGCAAGTAGCAGCTCGGGAGGCCAGGCGCTCGTACCCCATGCCTCGTACCTGCAACCATCGGATAAGTAGTTGAGGATGACACCCCTGATCGTTAAATACAATTAATACTTACGCTGGTTCTGGATTTCGTTCGACAGCTAATTTCTTCAATTAAACAAAAAGCGATATATATCCCGTTAAAGCTATCTAGTTAAATGTCAGTGGACCTACTGCAATCTAACGACGAATTTTGTAACTAAGTTTGCCAGAGCGCTTGCCACCAGATAATATTATTCATGTCATGCCACTACCACAGTTTTCGTATTTAAGTCGTTTTACAATTAGGTTGAAATCAACAAAAGTATATAAAATCATATACCGCGTATGTAATCTGCCGTTTTATAGTGAGAAGTTCTTTTAAGTCTTTTAGCAATTCTTGTAACAATCGTGTTTTCTAATCCACAGGTGTACGGCCTGAAACCCGAACAACAGCTCCAGCTTTTCTACGCCCTCAAGGAATCCTTGGAGAACAGGAATATTCTCAACATGGTACCTTAAGCTTGCATTGCGAAACTCAAGGTTTATCTCATTTATTTATTATAATATACATTATATGACAGAATTGTAAGTGTGACTACACACTTGACTGATGAACGCCGCGTTTGTAAGGGCCCTAACTCATTAGGACATTATAGTGGTGCTATCGGTCGCGGTATTGAGCTGTAGTAGGTTTGGATGGTTGCGCAATAGGTGGCAGAAACCTAAACCATCCGCTGGTGGTTAAGTACTGTACGTACATAGCTATTTAAAGTCTCGCTTATTAGGCCACCGGTTGCCAACCAAGGACGCACGAAAGGTTCGACAATGTCATTCACATGTATATTGATGATCCTTGTGTATACTCTGTTGTTTCTTGCTTGGTAGCTCATGAAAGCATGTCACGACTGGTGGCGCCACCTGTCACTAATCTCTTGAAGCTTCACAGCAACGACTGGTGGCGCCACCTGTCACTACTCTCTTCTCTTGAAGCTTCACAGCCACGACTGGTGGCGCCACCTGTCACTACTCTCTTCTCTTAAAGCTTCTCAGCTCGTGACCGGTGTCATTGTAGTGTCTTAATGAGATAGTGCTACGAGGTGTCACTTTCCGCGGCAGTGCCAACTTTTGACATTTTTGCATTTTCATAACAGTTTTTTTTTATTAGGTTAGGTGTTTTGACTATGAATATTTGCGATATACAGCGCATGACGATGTCATTTACAATTTTGTATTTCGATCGTCACAAATGTGAAAGGAGAAACGATTCTGGCAGTTTGCTTTGATTTAACTTTGATATTGTCAGGTCATAGTTGAAGAAATTCTTACTCATCACCTAAGCATTTATGATATTTTACCAATGCCATGAAGCTTGGCAGCACTGAGACGTCAAGTCCAATAAGCTGTTAGTGGACAACGATTTTACTTGTTGTTGTTGTCAATTATAATGTAATGACAACAGCTCATTAGACTCCACATTTTAGTGCTGAGTGGTATTTTAGAAAATTCGCATTATTAGAATTGATATTCTCTACCGTTATGACTGAATTGTGTGTAAAAGTGGGAGGATATGACTATCAATTTTTTTATGGCATTGGTACAGTATTGTATACGCTTAAGGTCTAATACTATTACGCTTTTAGCAAAATAAATATTGTGCTTTCCGATAGGTGTTGGTTATACACGGGTATAGCTGTAGCGTTTTGTCCGTCAAGTGTGTCGGCGTCCTAAGGTTTAACATATCTCATGTACCTTGATGGAAGTAATACATTGATCTAGTCTTATTGTGTAAAATCATTTGCCCTGATCTCATAAAATTAAACACCGATAAATTTCTTCACATTAGTCTTATTTAATATATAAAAAAATGAGTTTTAACATAACTCTGACACGTGTGTGTGATTTTTTTGACTACTTGGTTGTATCAACATTGCCGATGGCAAATTGATAGAGCGATCGCCAAGATCTAGACGAGCGCGGGCAAAGTTAATGCAATCAAGTATATTTTTGAAAAAAAAAAAAAAAAATTGACCATTTTAATTAAAAAATCGGAGAAGTAATTCACTTCTCTAAACAAAAAAAAATGGTATTTAAAGTTGTTAATTACTTTTAGTCTCACTGTCAGTTAAACCAAAGAATATCTCGTTGCAATTTTATATTGTTCGAAAAAAATAATAAACTAAACTAAAAAATATCAAGGCAAATGATACGTACTGGTAATACGTTACGGTGAATAGTTCTAATTTATTAAATATTCGAAGATATATGTTTAGTGTTAAGATAGTTTGTAATAGCGAATTCCGACGTTAAAGTGTTTACGTAAGAATAGCAGCTGGCTTTGTATAGAATAGGTTTGTATTCAATGGACGGAAAATGTTAATTACTTACGAGAAAGGAGTGTCATGATACCAACCGTTCATTAATATTGCTGTTACAACACTTAGGCTATTCTAAGAAATTACGAGTGTTGTTCCTCTAAAGATCATTTATTGTAGGATTCTCTAAAAACACAAGAAATCATTTTAGCACCAGGCAATGTTTTTTTATTTAATTTTATAATAATTGACAGTATAAATGTTACCTATATAAAATTACATTTTATACCCTATGTCATTGCTGTCGGCCTCCATGGTGCAGAGGGTAATACGCCGGGGGCATCGGGTTCAATTCACGGAGCGGGCAAATACTTGCATTCTATTTTCACATATATTAATCCGCGCTTCTGCATCTACCCAAGGGGTGTTAGCTTCAGGCGAACGGCCAGCAGTAACACTGCTAAATTATATAGTTGCATGAAAGATGTCATAATAACTCCTACGCACTACGCTTAAGAGCCAGACGGGAAAACTTGTTCATTGCTAAAAAAAAGCTCGTATATTTACAAAATTAATGAGCCACTCTCTTTTGATGGCGCCCAAGGAGAAAATGTATCCTTTTCTCACTTACTTTTATTATCAGTGGGCAAGAGCTATGTATCGCATTATAACTCTTATCGAATAAATATTCTGTACGTTCGCGTAAAATGTGAAATCAAAACAAAACAACCCAGAAACGATACGAATGAAAAAAACATTTTTAATTCAGTTCAAACAAAGAAGCAGGGGGAATTACATTTGTTCAATACAAAGCTGAAACTGGAAGTGTAGCCTCCCCGCAATATGAAAGCACACCAGAGAAACTGATACAAGTGAAAGGCATTTATTATATGTAAGAATGAATCTTTAGGACAGGCAATAAAATCTATATTCGTGTGCAATATTTTGCCAGCTAGATTTTTACGTAAACACTTTAATGTCACACAATTATTGAAATTGGTTTTTGAGTATACATATACTTATTTGCTGCGAAAATTATATTAACATAGTTAAAAACATGTTAACGTGTCTCGAATTGTGTTGTTTCCTTCGAATTGCTTTTAGTTTTCTCGTAAGGTTGCGGTACTTTAGATTACATTTAGTTGTAGGAAATCTAGAATGTCTTTAAAAATCATAATATTTTTCATTGTCGCCGGTAAATGAACCACGGAATTGAGAATAATGCGCAGGTGAGACAAAAGTGACGTTATGCGAATCACTTTATATTGATGAATGAACAGCTCAGTTTAATAACAGTGGATTATTTGTTAAATTACTATTTTAAGAAATATGCCGATGTTCTATATCTCAAGAAATATTTTCGATACTTTGTATCGCTGTCAATTCGGAATTTGTTGTCTTATATATTCTAGCTTAGAGTTGCTAAAGCTTGCAGCGTTTCATATAGAAAATGTCATTCACAAAGTCACGCCCCACTGTATTTCTCGCTCTCTTACAGTACAATTACCATTAATATAAATATATATACGGACAAATCACACAGATTAAGCTAGCCCCAAAGTAAGTTCGAGGCTTGTGCTATGGGATACTAACTCAACGATACTATAAATATAAATAAATATATACGGACAAGTCACACAGATTGAGCTAGCCCCAAAGTAAGTTCGAGACTTGTGTTATGGGATACTAACTCAACGATACTATATATTATAACAAATACATATATAGATAAGATACACATCCAAGACCCAGGCCAATCTGAAAAAGATCATTTTCCATCTTGACCTGGCCGGGGATCGAACCCGGCCACTCCGTGTCGCAGGCTGACTTGCGCCACGGAGCTAGCCATTACAATCTACCTAAGCTAGAGATAGTTATAACCCATATGTATACGATTCTTTGGCATTGATTATTGGGACACTACTAACCAGGGGTGTTATCTTTCAAATGGCGAATGAAACGTTTGATTCGTAACGTATTTCGTGCGGTCACCAATTCCAATATATGTTTCCCGAACAACAACTCGGGCGTCCTCGTTGAGGTAAATAAATTGTACACTTCTCTTATGGGAATAATGGGCGACACAGACAGCTCTTGTGTGACACACAAATATAGACAATGTGTGCATTTAAACAAACAGTATTGGCTCGTGCGGGCTCGTGAGATTATAAACGTTGGGTTCGGTAGCCAACGCCCAAAGCCGAGGTCCGTCCCACCTGGGGGCCCTTCGGTGATGTTGCCTTTAAAGGTTGAGGGCACTCTGCCCTCACCTCAAACGCCCGGTGAAGTAGCGAAAGCTCACTTGGAGCTAGCTACATAGTCAGTTAAAAAAAAAGTATTTGTGCAATGTGCATCGAACTGCTGACGGCTCGCGACTGATGCGCGGCTCGAGTTAATTCTCAGTCCCCGCGATTCCCTTGCGCGACTTTGTCGATGGCATAATCTGTTCTTGTAAGTAGGCTTTTATTGTCATAGCTGTAATCGACATAAAGCTTTGCTCTGGTCAAAAATCTTACTTTTCTCAATATTACTAAACATGTGTGTTGAATCGTCTTAATTTCTACTCAAGATGTACCCTGATTTATAATAAAAAAAGTAGTTAGCGTTGCAATATTTAGTTTTATAAGGTGTGGTGTCATTTGGGGTGAATGGAAACAACTGTAAAGGTTTCAAAATATGATCTCAACTAAAAAAGCATTTATCGCATGTCTCCGAGTTGTAAGAGCATGTATGAGTCACTGTTACCTGAAAACGTAGTTCTTTTGTTTTAAATTTTCCTTTAAGTTTGACAAGATGGATTAATATCATCGTTCCTTTTCCCTTTATATTAAATCATTAATTTACTAAATCAATTAACCATTTTTCGTGTTGGTCTGGGCAAAAAGTTGAATGTGCTTTTTCTCTTCCTACAGAGATGGTAAAAGCCAATCAAGGTATTAGGCGCAGGAGTTGTATAGAGATTTGAAAGGCCGGTAAAGCTCTTGTAACACCACTCATGTTGCAGTTGTCCATGGGCAGCGGTGATAAGTTACTATTACCTTTTGCCGTCCTATATCATAAAGAAATATTGTACTTTCGAATGATACACCCGACATGTAAGGGTTATATGAATGTGGTTGAAAACTTCTCTTCACCCTGAATGACTTATTAGTTATTTTACAACATCGAAAAGTAGGTAACTGACAGTAAAACGCGCCTGCACATTTGCTCGAAAATGTCGTTTAAATCCTCTAGAGGAAAAGAATTGCTCCAAATTAATGAGAAATAACACTTTTTTGACCATTTGCTAAATTTGCTGTACGTTGGAAACATAAAGGTTTTATATTAAGAGTGATACGAGTGAGGCAATACGAGTGAAGCCATCCAATGTAGGCAAAATACATTTGTAATGGTCTATATAAAACGTGACCCTCTGAAAATCATGTGGGTGTGTGCTGATCAGCCATTGTAACGAGTCCGTTACGCACACAAGCGTACAGGCGGCAGATGAGGCTTCAATATGGATCAATGTTTTGAAGAATCTTTAGTTGAACCTTGTCTAGCAGTGGATATCTTACGGCTGAAACGATGATTAGCCAATTGTCAGGATCTATAAGGGTTTACTGACATGCTTATGTACTACTAGACGGCAGGATTACATCGTAAGGCCGATCATCATCATCATTTCGATTAGGTGCCACGGTCTATCGACCATGCACATCCTGGTGTCCGAGTTTTCCAGAACCACCTCTCGGGCTCTGACGTGGTTCCTTTAACGACTACCGATGGCAGCCGGGACCAACGGAAATAACGTGCCTTCCGAAGCACGGAATCATCTTTATTATCAGACAATCAGGTGATTCAAGCCTGCAAAAGCATGCTTTGTTTAGTTGTTTCCAGTTTGCTGAAAACAAAACTGAAAACAACTAAATAAAGTATACTTTCCGTGAGAATTGAACCCACGACCCCCGGGTCTACAGGCTAACGCTTTAACCACTGAACCACGGAGGCAAGGCCGATAATTGGACAATGTGAATATGCAGCAACAACTGACACACCGTTGCCCAATAACAGCTAACCGGACCCGATTCTGAATTCTATTTCTGAATACACACATTCTAAGCTTCACGAAAAATCGAGCAATTGTAACGGCGCGTTTTGGACCCTTAAAGGGGTGACTCAGACCATCAAAATGAACAACTTTTCATATGGGAAAAATGCTGGGAACTCGAAAAAAAAATCGACATTCCCATACGAACTGGCCGGGTCGCGGAACTCTTTTGTATGGAAATGACGAAATTTTTTTTTAGTTTCCAGCATTGGTTCCTTAGAAAAAGTTGTTCATATTGATGGTCTGAGTCACCTCTTTAAGGGTCCAAAACGATAAAAATTGCACCATGCATAAACCCAATAATAGTAGCATTTGTTAAGTTTGGTGATCATTATGTGATTTTAATTTACGTTGTTAAGTTTTTCTTTATTTCAAATTTTCGTGCTTGTTCGCTAGCTGTTTAGATTATGTAATATATTTCTTGTGACAAAATGGCGTGTGCTAATTTCAAAATATTTATCTTGTCACTTTGAAATACTAAACTAGGAGTGTGAGTAAATATTTTACTTTAATTTATTAATAGTGAATTATTTTTGTTTATTTAGTATATTTTTTTGTATATTGCATACATAAAAATGTGTTGTATAATTAATGAAACGGGTTATACATAACAGTATATGATTTATAATACATGTTATAAATAATTGATTAATTGAGAACAAAATTAATGTAGTATATATTATACTATTAATGAATATACTTACCTAGCTTCTTATCTTTAAATATAATGATTTATATTTGATTATTTTATTAATATAATGATGTTGTCCCAGAGTGTCGAGGAGGATTGTAATAAGAGGTATAGAAACGGTAGTCTGTAAATAAAGAATCTGAATTTAGTAGATGATACTACGTTGCTGTGTGTAGTAGTCGGGGATTCAAATTTTTTTTATTAGTTTTAAAAGTTGTTGTACCAAATGGAAAGTCAAATCTCTAAAATGTAGGCGAACTACTTAAGGCTCAAATTAAATGCTACCGCGCGTCCGAGTGCGGCCTCGTCGCTTATTGATTTTATATGAAGCGGCTCGAAATCCTTAATTTCTACAAGTTTTGGAGGTAAATAGACGTGACGAATAAATAAAACAACGGGTTGCACTCCGGGAGCTGAAGTGAAAACTCCGCGTGGTAGAAAGAGAAGGGATATTACTTCCTCTCCTACGCCGCTCGGCGATCAGGTCACGTGTCCTGACGCGAGTAAGTGCACAACGCTGGTAAAGAAGTTTTCACTTCAAAAAATGATACATTGCTTTACTTTTATTATTAAGAAGAAGGAAATTAATTAAAATGCACCGATAGAACTGAACGGTGAAACTCGTTGCTCTCGCCTTCAGGCGAGCGACTGCGGCGCTTTTCAAATAATTCGTTGCCTACAGATCCTTGAAATTTCGTGGTCGAGCAGACGGGCCGGTTAGTCGCGCGGACGCATATAATTCGAGCCTTTACTACACCACTAAACGTTTTGGAGTAAAAGTAGGACTTTAGACGATCATATTAAAAGGCGGCCTTTCACGCGTTTAGGTGTATACGACAAGGGTCAAGAAGAAATGGCCGTTTGACAGTCCCTTATAAGAAACAATCTTGCCAGTTCATTATGATTCTGTTTTGTTGTTAGTCAAAATATCCCTAGACAAAATAGGACGTTAAAATTAAATAGAATTCCGACTACATAGTTATGTGTAGAATTGACATCTGTGTGTGTGGATTGGGAAAAGTTGTTGTCGGGTATGATATAATAATTCTGTACCTTTCTTAGTTAAATAATAATAAAAATATTCTTACAGGTGCAAAGATTTTATAATTCTATCTAACACCTACGTTCAAACTTTATGGACCAATAAATACGGCTTGTTGATTTATTATTCATCGAATGTCTATAAATATATACGAGTATTGTCTATGAATCGTTTATTTGCCATAGGACAAAGCGTGATGTTTGTTTATGTGTTAAAATATTTATTTGCGTTGATGTAATACCCATTTTATGGATAACTATAGTGAAATAATTATGACTGCTTGTTATTTAAATGATTTGACGATGTCAAGATGAAATTTGATTATGTTTATTTGACGAGGCAAAGTACATTCATAAATAAGAACAGATTTCAAAACAATTAAACATTGTTACAAAATATCTAACCGTGTGGTTTCCGGCAGAGTAGAATAGGACCACTCCAAGTCTTCCCATGGATGTCGTAAGAGGCGACAGGAATACAAGCTAAACAAAGCTCATAAACATCAATGAGACCTCTCCAAGCCGTCTGGCCAGCGAGGAGAGTGTAGGCCAAATCCTCTGTTTGCTCTGGCCAAGTATGGCTCTGGTATACAGAGAGGGTCATGCTCCTGCAGTGGAGACTAAAAAGACCTGATGATGACAAGCGCTGTGTTGTGCTGTCATATACGATCCAACTCAGCATATGCTGGCTGTACGTTGACGGGATATATGCACAGAAGACAACAAAAATATATTCCTGTAGGAATATTGTTATTCCAGACTGTTTTTGGTCAGATAGTGGTTGGAACCTCTTTGTCATTGGTTTCATCAACATATTCAGAACAGTTAGAATAGGCTAGTTTCCTGGGACGTAATAATAACATAACAATTAGTCCGTCAGTTAGATAATCAAAAAATATTGGACCCGTATTTTTTCTTTTGTCAATTAAACAATAAATAATAAAGATAAAGCGCGTCAAAGTTCAGGAGTGGGGGCTCGTGACGTCAAAGTTTGCTAAAAATTGTAGCAAACTATGACGTCACACGGAACTTCAAAGGGCAAATCTTTATCATTTTTTGTTTAATCGACAAAAGAAAAAATACGTGTCCAATATTTTTTGAATATCTATCTGACGGACTAATTATATTTTTTTAGGAAACTAGCCTATTAGGATACAAGCTATTACTGAACGGGTGGCTTCAATGACCAACGATATGTGGAAAATCGCTCGTTTTGGAGATTTCTGGAGATTTTTTAACGAGTATTAACCGCGCAGCTTTTAAAGCAAAAAAACGTCATTATAATGACTCTTTTAGGAATTAACTCCAGTCAACTAGGTATCTAAAAAATCTCAAAGAGATGACAATTAAGTTGGCGCCATCTTAAATCATTTAAATAATAAGATTAGTCATCTTAAAGCTACTGGAAATGTGAATAAGGGTAATTATAAATATAAATTACGTTTCGACGTATTGTATTATTGTAGTATTGATGTCTTACTTATTAAGATAGATACTCAATTGAACTGAGTTTTTAGACAAATATACAGTCAAGATGATATGGTTATTTCTGTCTATTGACAGTTGAAAAAGCATTCTAATATAAACCTTATAGTTGAGACCTGTAAGCACATATTACTGTGTAAACAAGAAGTTTCAATATTGGTTTGAAATTTAAAACATCTCTTTTTGGGTGTATATTTGTTCTATGAATAACACTAATGAATTCATTTAAAAAACCCTCTAAACCTCAAACTGTGAAAATTACTACTAATATAATTGGTCACAAAAGCTTTTTTTTATAATAATATGAAAGATGTTATAGACTTATTAATTATTAGTAATAATGTATGACCTATCGCGATACATCTCTTACTTGTACCGCATTTACGAAAATACTATATCTCCTTTAAATATGATAAATAAATAATTTATACCTAATATTAAATATTAGATAAAAGATGTGAAATAAAATATGCGTACCTATATGTGTATGTAGCTGTAAATGTGTTTCATTGAATTATTTATTGGTTATGCGTCTTATTGTAATGGGGTAAATAAATAAATGGAATCCCATATACCTTCGTTTCATTCAATTTAACCCATTATTTTTTTCGGACCGATAAAAAGCACAGCGACACGTAACGAAATTAGCGTCTGTAATGGAGAACTAGTACACATTTTTTTCTTGTGCTGTAAAAATAGAGAAAAATACTTCTTTAACCCAAAAAGTCCTATGATTACAAAGTCACGTTACTTATTTGTTGTCTCAGCCTAAACGTTCCTTCGAAAACACTACAGAGTGGTGACGTCAAAATTTTTTTTGATTAAAACTAACGTTTAAATAGACGTTATTAAAATATGTAACAATATTAGCTGACTTTTACCCGTTGTTACTTATTTTAATAATGTGACAAATTTTGCATTTTGAACGTGTAATGTGAGAACTCTGTTCGGCAGATTTATTGCATTTATGGTTTTATAATAAAAGTAGCTATAATTTTTGGAGGATATCTTATTGTTTGAACATTTCGTACTTTTGAAATGGATTTTTCCAACCGATTTAACTAAACTTAATCCATCGATATCAATTATAAAGGCCCTAAAATCTTTTTCAGTTTGAATCTTACATAATTAGAAACATTTTTCTAATTCTAATCTTCATGCAAGTTCCCATTGCTATTTAGTCTGAGAAACAACATGAACTCCTTGTTGTTCTTTCTTTGTTTTGGCAATTTTTTTAACCAACTTCAAAAAAAGGACTATAAAGTCGGTTGTATTTCTTTTTCATGTTTGTTATCTCAGAACTCCGTCATTTATGAATCGATTTAAAAAAAATATTTTTTGTTTGTAAGTGTTAAAGGTATGTACCACTAAATTCACCTTTAAAGTTTTTTCCGTTTAAATTTCATCATAATCGGTTCAGTAGATTGATTTCGGTTTGTTTTATGAAAGATTATTAGTTTTGCGAAGGATAAAAGTCATGGCTTATATCCTCCGTTTTCCGGAACTAAAAATAAAGCCGCGTCGGCTAAGTAGCGTTAAATTGTCTTTGGGAACCTTGATTTAGTGGTACATCCTCCATCGATTGAACTGCCGCATCAGGAAAGGCTGCTTTCCGTCCATTCATTAATAAAATCTACGAGTAATGGCCTTTGATAAGATGTGGTTTATGATTAACCCTTTCACCGCGAGACTTTATACAAGTTGTCGTGGTATCGTCCCAGCTTTTCCTCTTTGATACGTTACATTAGCAAAGAGGCATATACATGTGTGAAAAAGATCTACGTTACATTAGCAAAGAGGCATATACATGTGTGAAAAAGATCTACGTTACATTAGCAAAGAGGCATAAACATGTGTGAAAAAGATCTACGTTACATTAGCAAAGAGGCATAAACATGTGTGAAAAAGATCGTTTGTGCCTATGCTTGGTATATTCAAATTATTCATCTTCAGCAATTATTCTAACAGCAATCGGCGAGCTCCGTGGCGCAGTGGTTAACACGCCAGCCTGCGACACGAGGGCCCCGGGTTCGATCCCCGGTCGGGTCAAGATGGAAAATGATCTTTTTCAGATTGACCTGGGTCTTGGATGTTTATCTATATATGTATTTGTTATAAAATATAGTATCGTTGAGTTAGAATCCCATAACACAAGTCTCGAATTTACTTTGGGGCTAGCTCAATCTGTGTGATTTGTCCGTATATATTTATTTATTTATAATAACAAAAAACCTGGTGACTCAGTGCGGAGAATTTTAAACTACGGCGAGATAGAGTAATTTGGTTAAAAGAACCGTGACACCAATTTTTGTTGAAGCGGGAATGGGCGGGACACTTGGCCAGAAGAGAGAACAGTCGATGGACTAAAGTAAATGAGGGGTAAATGAGAGCTGGGAGAAGGCCAGTCGGTAAATCACCAGCCCGTTTGTCACATGATATTGTTCGGCTGAGTGGAAAACCGTAGATAGGAATGGCACAAGACCGTAGAAAAGATGAAGCCTATACCCTGTAGTGGGCTGACAATGATGATTGACACCAGATGCGTGTTACCAGTGATGACAGGTCCGATACATGGTCCTTTACTAGGCATCATAAGAAAGCTCAAGGTCGCCCAAAAAGCTGTGTAGAGAGACTAGCTCTTTGAAGTGACAGTGGGCGGGGCACATAACGCGTAGAACCGATGGCAGAAGGGTTCTCGAATGGCGACCACGTACCGGCAAGCGCAGCATCGGACACCCACCGACCAGGTGGACGGATGACCTAAGGTCACAGGAAGACCCTGGATGCAGGCCGCTTCCGGTCGTATTGGAAATCCTTGGTCCTCCAAGGCCTATGTCCAGCAGTGGACTACCTACGGTTGATATGACGATGACACCAAGTTTTGAGAAAATAAAAGCTATATTCATTGATTTTTAACCAACCATACCAGCTGTCGATATCGATAGACGAGCTCCGTGCGCCAGCCTGCGACACGATGGTGCCCGGGTTCGATCACCGAACAGGTCAAGATGGAAAATTATCTTTTTTAGATTGGCCTGGTTCTTGGGTGTTTATCTAAACATGTATTTGTTATAAAATATAGTATCGTTAAGTTAGTATCCCATAACACAAGTCTCGAACTTACTTTCGGGCTAGCTCAATCTGTGTGATTTGACCGTGTATATATATAAATATATATATATATATATATATTAATATCCTACAAACTTATCACGGTGAGCAGCACCCTGTAAAGAAAAGCTAGCAAAATCTGAACGCGGAAATGGTTTCCGGCGCCTCGTTTCTACCTCCTCGTGAGGTTTCTGCATACAAAGCAGGGTTCCCACGCATGTTGTGCAATGTAGATCTCGTTTTATATGCCGCGGAGTGCGGGCCCATTGTATGCTGACGAAAAGACGTGTCTACGAACTGTTTTAAACAAAACTAGTACGATTGTAGAGCACCGTAATATGATTAATTTTGGTAAGGATTAATTCTTATTATCAACTCTTCCATGCTGGTCTGGGA
Organism: Elegia similella; assembly: GCA_947532085.1. Taxonomy (NCBI): domain Eukaryota; kingdom Metazoa; phylum Arthropoda; class Insecta; order Lepidoptera; family Pyralidae; genus Elegia; species Elegia similella. Next base: position 25,816,329 of record OX383930.1, read on the forward strand.
GAAAAGAAAAAACGTAGAATGTACCAGCCGCTTCTCTTCCCGCGCAGATCGTAATAGCCGATCAAAGGAATGGGTGAAAATATAAGGAATCATGTTAGTAGGCGATGCGGCTAGCAACCCACCAATATGCTAAACTTTTAGGTCTTCGAGATCTTATGGCTCTGCAGTCTACACTATAAGGGAAAAAGACGTGACAGTATGTATGTATTCATTGTAAACAACTAACTAAGTATAGTTTATAAATTAAATTCATTTATTGCAGTTTGTAGTCATTCGGAAGACATTCAGTAAGTATTTAATAATAAGATTGTAGTCATTAGTCTATTCCACGCTGGTCTCGGAGAAAAGAGGTCTGCTTCTCTTCCCGCGCAGTCAGAAAATTACGTAGGTATCTACATGTATATTATTATTATGATACTAAATAAATGTTGTCATAGCCCCAAATATGAACAACTGTTTGTAAGGAAAAACAGAAACAAGTTTTTTTTTTGTGCAAAAAAATACATTTTTGTGGCAAACTTTCATTATAAACGAATCCACACTGTAATGTGTTATCAAAAGACAAATCAAATGAGCCCAAATACGATAAGAAAACCTTCATGGCCAGCTTCCGACTCCATCATCAGACCAGCGCAACGATTCCAGAATATTGTATTGTCATCCGATTTACAAATGCATGCAAAATTTCAGCTCAATCGGTAACCGGGAAGTGGATCAAATTTAACTTGCAAGATTTGATTACAGACACATCGGGACAGATGAATGAAACTAAATAAAACCTTGTAATAGACAATGGACACGCGCAAAAGGCAGAGTATTGCAAAGATGATATTTATAATTCACGTCGCATCCGTCGGCAGTCTGAATAAAAAGAGAAAGCTTTATAAAACTCCTTTTACAGCTTTTATTTGTAGATAAAAGAAACCGGAGCAGATTTCGTACGCGAAGGCCAAGCTATGAATACTAAGGGATTAATTAAGTAAATAATATTTGTCTATGGCAGAGGTGCAATTTTTTTAAATCTCTGTTTATGTCGAAATCCTTGTAAGCTGGTCTGGTAGAGAAGTATGTAGCTAACTATCCTGCGCATATCGAAAACCTAATTAGGTATGTTTTGGGTCATAATAAAAAACTTTTTTTTTACAGAAGATTAAATAGGTGGCATGAACCCACAGTATATATAATCTTTCATATATGAAACCGACTTCGATCAAAGTACTGAACTTTAAAAACTATGGGCGCAGTCACCCACTGTGATCGGTGACCACAAGTGGCATAAATCGGGCTCCTTCGTGCTTTTGGTTGGTCCCGGCTGTCTTCATTGATAACAGTCGTTAAGCTATGTCAGATGCCTTTAGACAGCTTGGGAAATCTGACACCAGTGTTGGCTACTTACACACATGAAGAACGAACAGGCAAAGTACTGAACAGATTTAGTTGAAATTTAATGGGACCAATTGGAAATCATACAGCTTCGAATAAAAAATCAAATACGTTTATATAATTCATAAATGACGGAATAATGAGGAAAGAAACATTAAAACAAAATAAAAGATACCCTACAACGGAATTAAGAACCTTCTCCTTTTTATGATGTTGGTATATCCGTGCTTGCTAGGCATGTTATATGGTCACGGTAGTTATCATTAGATAGCTCTAGATAAATAGAACATACATACATATGACGTCTTTTCTCTTGCAAGGTAGACAAAGCCTATGTCTATAAGACCCGAAGGCCACGTTTAGCATGTTGGTGGACATATTAGTGAACAACGGAATTAAAATAGTGATAGGTGGCTAGCCGTACCGCCTATTAACATGATTTCGCGGAATTTTACCCATTCCCTGGTTCGGCTTTTACGATCTGCGCGGAAAGAGAAGCAGCTGGTACTTTCTACGTTTTTTTCTTTTCTCCTAGACGAGCATGGAAAGTAATAATATAAATAGAACATATGACAAAAATATCTAAAGTAATTATGAATGCGGCAGAAAGCGGTTGGTTGACTGGTAGAAAAAGCTATTGCCTAAGTCCGTGTTTATACTTAATATAAATAAAGATAAATATATACGGACAAATCACACAGATTGAGCTAGCCCCAAAGTAAGTAAAGTAAAGACTTGTGTTATGGGATACTAACTCAACGATACTATATTTTATAACAAATAAATATATAGATAAACATCCAAGACCCAGGCCAATCTGAAAAAGGCCATTTTCCATCTTGACCTGACCGGGGATCGAACCCGGGGCACTCGTGTTGCAGGCTGGCGTGTTAACCACTGCGCCACGGAGCTCGCTGTAATTGTGTAGTAAAATAAATAAAAATAAAAATAAATGCATTTGGAAACTTAAGATTTACGACGAACAGTGAAAGCACGGCTGGAATGCACACCTGGCGCCCTGGCATCAATTAGAATTGATTGATTGTATATACGAACCATCCAAAGGTCTTAAAAGTCTCAGTTTAGTTTAAGCATAAAATTACTGTGCCACATGAAAAGCGTCACACTTTTATAGTTAAGTACGCTTTCATATTGGGTCGGCATCGGCCTTCTTCAGGAAAAAGAAAAAGACGAAGATTATGCATAAAATTTGTCAAAGAACACACTTTTTAGAAATAGATTTGTAACTATAGGCCTGGCGCTTAAATGTGTCTGTTTTTGAGGTATAGGAGCGGCACAGGAGGTGTTTATAAGTAGGTCGGTCAAATAACGCGTGACTTCAGTAGGGCGTATATCGAGACAGTTCTGATCTGATTCATCAAATCACGTCAGCGTAGAAGATGAAGAAGACAACAGAAGCAGCTAGACCAGGATGGAAGCACTGAGACAAATATCGTTACATAATCAAGTATGTATACAGTTATAATTAGTTATTTATCCTTCATGACAGTATCATTGTGTTACAACCAATCAACATGTAGAGACAAAGCGTTACTCTAATCAGCATGAGTTCAAAGCAACAGAAGCACCTTTGACTGCGTTTTCTCTGCAACAACAAATAACAAAACGGTTACACAACATATGCACAAAATATACAGACGTATAGAAGTATAACCTATGCCTTTAATTTGTTTAATACAAGAACACGCAGAGCACGTGCTTGTCGTGTAGCAATCCGTTCAATCCCTTTATTTTTGTTTCCTTTTTAATTCGTTTACAATGTAACTGTTTGGATCACACGTGATCGTGGAGATTAAGCTGTGTTAACGGCAATGCCAATGACTGGAAAATTTATGTCTTATAAGTACTATCAGGCTTGCAAGATGAAGATAGGCCCAGAAAGGAAGTCACATCGTGTGCTTGCGGACAAAACCTTAAAGCTGGAAAATGCTAAGAGAAATAAAATTCAATCTTGCAGCATGATTTGTCACTTTCTCGTCACTTCAATCGAAGGTTGGTTGCATACCCTCGCAGGAAGACGGTACTGCACGAAATAGGCTAGTTTCCTGGGTCGTAATAATAACATAACAATTAGTCCGTCTGTTAGATAATCAAAATATATTGGACACGTATTTTTTCTTTTGTCAAATAAACAATAAATAATAAAGATAAAGAGCGTCAAAGTTCAGGAGCGGGGGCTCGTGACGTCAAAGTTTGCTAAAAATTGTAGCAAACTATGACGTCACACGGAACTTCAAAGGGCTATATCTTTATCATTTTTTGTTTAATCGACAAAAGAAAAAATACGTGTCCAATATTTTTTGAATATCTAACTGACGGACTAATTATATTTTTTTAGGAAACTAGCCTATTATGAAAATTGTCGTGTTTTTAACTCACTAGTACTATGCTCTGAATTAATTAAATACATCAAAAGTATTTGTATAATTTAGATCAATCCTTGAACAAGATCGCCCCCTTGTTGGAATTTGAAATAGATACATATGAAATTTAAAAATGATATATATTTGGTATGATATCTTAAAGCATTTTTCTTCGAAAACTTTGTAATTTTTACGTCTAAAACAATAATTCTCACATGAAAATATTTATATGTACGTCTCGAAGGTCGCACCCTTTCTTATCTTAATATATATAAATCTCGTGTCACAATGTTTGTCCTCAATGGACTCCTAAACCACTTAACCGATTATAATAAAATTCGCACACCATGTGCAGTTCGATCCAACTTGAGAGATAGGATAGTTTTTAACTTATGGCGAAACGAAGTTCGCCGGGCAGCTAGTTTTTTTTATAAAAATATAAATATGAAAATATTAAGACTTTTCATCTTTTTTCCTAATCACCTAATGGTTCTGTGCAGTTATAATCCTCATTTCGAGTAGGTGTCACGGTCAATCGACCGTGCACACCCAACACACCTACCACACTTGTATTAATCTTTGTATATGTAACTCGCTAATTTGTGACACATACATAATAGCGAGGATAGGTTTGCTAAGATGGTATGAGTTTGGTAAACGAATTAAGAATGCAAACACTGTTATTATGGTTAAATGTTTGATTAGTACTTACTGAATTTTATTGTTATTATTTATTTGTTAATATGATTTATTAACTCGTATTTACCATTTCAAAAATTATAAACTGCCAAAGTTTAGTATTTTGGAAGTTGGGAAAAAGGTAGTTCATAAATGTTTTACTGACTTAAACGGCTATACCAAAAGTTAAAATAGGTCTATATTTTATTAAAAACTAGCTGTTGCCCGCGACTTCGTCCGCAGCAATTTCTGTTATTATGATTAATTAGTATAGATGACTAATTTTTCCCCGTTTTCAAAACATTTTTTATTGATGCTTCGCTCCTATAGGTCGCAGCTCGATGTTTTATAGCCTAAAGCCTACCTCAATAAATGTACTGTCCAACACAAAAAGAATTTTCCAATTTGAACCAGTAGTTCCTGAGATTAGCGCGTTCAAACAAACAAACAAACAAATAAACAAACAAACAAACTCTTCAGCTTTATAATATTAAATATATAGTATAGATTAGCTTTTGTCCTCGGAAACAATAGAGTTGACGGGAATGAAAGGTACCCTATGTCCTTCCCCGGGCCTCAAACTACCCTTACTTTTTTCGCTATTTTAACTATAACTACTTATCAGTTTCAGTAAAATAACGAGTTTCTGTTATCATTTAAATTATATACCTACTTTAAAAACCCGCATCCACTGTAGATAACGGATGCGGTAGGATATTAGAAAGCCTAATTACCGCCTAATATCATAATAGTTTATTTGTACCGTGAACCTTTATTTTTTTTTGTGTTTACTCGTACCTAGAATGCATTTTTTTTATAAATATAACGGCGCGAGATTAAATAACTCACAAAATCATAATATTTTTTAGAAGTTTGTTTGTGTTAAATTAATTTTGAGAGCGGGTAACACCGAATGGAGTTGTACATGTCATTGCGAGTAGACGTCAACGTCATTCTTGGCTGGACGTTCATGGCGGTTACACGACATTACATGTGCAAACCCATTGGCTCTCTAATCGCAGTTTATTTTTGTAATCCGTTATTATTAATTTAGTTCAAGTTGTGTGTTAATTAAAACAGTGATTAGACTAAGTGTCCGTGTACTTATTTTTGTGTTTTCCTGGGATATAACGCCCATGATGAACTCCCGGCTTCCCGACGTCCCGTTATCAGAAGTGGGATTACCAGGAAATTCCCAGGATAATCAGACAGGTCAGAGTATTGTTGTTAACCTAAGTAGTGAAAATGAACGTTGGAAAACGTTGTTTTAAATGCAACAACGTAGCATGATGGAAGTGATTCGTGCCATGAAGGAACCAAATGCAGTTGGCTATTAACTGTACAATGAGCCGCACAACCAAAGCTAGTCCTCTCGAGCTATTAATAGGTAAAGTTGCTAGACCCTTACAACTTATGACGCTAGAAAGTGATGAAACAAATGTAGACTTACATTTGATTAGAGAGCACGCGGCGCAGGAAGTTAAGAAGAATGCCGCTATAGAGAAAGCTAGGTTTGACAGTAATAAAGTAATTGTTAGGAACTTTAAAGTAGGTGACTATGTTTTGTTAGAAAACCATGAACGCAATAAAACAAAGTTAGAACCAAAATTCAAGGGACCATATCTGGTGGCTGAGGTACTCGATGGAGACAGGTATTTACTTAAAGCATTGGACTCTAATCGGACATAAAAGTATGCACATGATCGCATACGACCTATGCCTGAGTGTTATGTCCCATTAGAATTGCATGTAGGCTTAGAAGCTCCCACAAACGTAGTAGAGTCAGAATGTGCCGCTAACGGCGCAGGTGAGTAAACAAATAACTCGTTTGGTAATGTCAATCTTCCTGTTAGAATTAAGAGTGTGTGGCATCCAGCCTGTGTGGCAACCAGCCTGTGTGGCAACCAGCCTGTGTGGCAACCAGCCTGTGTGGCAACCAGCCTGTGTGGCAACCAGCCTGTGTGGCAACCAGCCTGTGTGGCAATCAGCCTGTGTGGCAACCAGCCTGCGTGGCAACCGGCCTGTGTGGCAACCAACCTGTTTGGCAACTAGACTATGTGGCAACTAGCCTGTGTAGCAACCGGCTTGGATGGCACTGGCCTGTGTGGCTACGGGCCTGTGTGGCCACGGGCCTGTGTAGCACTAGCCTGTGTGGCACTAGCCTGTGTGGCATTACTCTGTGTGGTAGTGGAACTGTGTGGGACGAAGCAGTATGTGTAATACCAGTATGTAGTAAGTGGAAACTTAACCTATTCGTTTAGTCTGTGTGTTCTATAAACGGTCAGAATGACCGAGCGTTACGTAGCATACTTGAGATATTGTGTGTGGTTGTTTATAGATGATGAGGTTGCCGATTCACCCGAGGACGTGTGAAGAGGCAGGACGGCCGTAACGGCGCGAGATTAAATAACTCACAAAATCATAATATTTTTTAGAAGTTTGTTTGTGTTAAATTAATTTTGAGAGCGGGTAACACCGAATGGAGTTGTACATGTCATTGCGAGTAGACGTCAACGTCATTCTTGGCTGGACGTTCATGGCGGTTACACGACATTACATGTGCAAACCCATTGGCTCTCTAATCGCAGTTTATTTTTGTAATCCGTTATTATTAATTTAGTTCAAGTTGTGTGTTAATTAAAACAGTGATTAGACTAAGTGTCCGTGTACTAATTTTTGTGTTTTCCTGGGATATAACGCCCATGATGAACTCCCGGCTTCCCGACGTCCCGTTAAATAAATTATTATACAAAGACAATTACACAGAATGAACAGTCCACTACCAATAATAACACACCGAATTAGCGGCTGGATACATTCACAATTTTAAATAAATAAATATATATGGCCAAATCACAGATTGAGCTGGCCCCAAAGTTAGTTCAAAACTTGTATCATAAGATAATAACTCAACGATACCATATTGTATTACAAATACATCCAAGACCCAGTCAATCAGAAAAGACCAATTTCTATCTTGATCTGACTATGGATCGAACGCAGTATGTAATCTGTGACAGCCTGGGGATGACGACCACTCGGCCACAGATGTCGACAAATTTAAATGCATTGAAGCTCACGGTTGCTTAACTTGGTTAGACGTTCGCACTTTTTCCTCATCTAGGTAAGTATAGTAAGTATAATTTACTTTTCTCACAAATTTCTATATCATCAAACTAACAATAAAGCTAAGCCAGTTATTATCATCTGCGAAAGAATTTTAATCGGCTTATTTTGATACTTCAAAGTCAATATTTAAATTTAGACCTAAAGAAAAAGACGTTAAAATACATTTTGCTTTAACCGATAACGCTGATCAAATAAAGTTCGATCCGATGACGATTTATTGAGAGATCTTGGACCACGTTTCACTAATTATCTCTGTCTTACGTGTTTGTATGAGTATGAAAGGGAAGGAAAATTGTAAGCGGCGTGAGGACAACAATATGTCAGCCTAGTATTGCTTTCTTTGCCTTGTAAGTAGGTCGGTCAGGTGTTGGCTTGCACAAAGTTGCGCTGGTGTGACAAATATTGTTTTAGTGTGTTTGTTACTTTTTTGACGTGATAACATCCTATAAATCGACTAGCGACTCGGACTCCGGCTTCGCACGGGTGCAATGTACATATAAACCTTCCTCTTGAATCACTCTATCTATTAAAAAAAACCGCATCAAAATCCGTTGCGTAGTTTTAAAGATCTAAGCATACATAGGGACGGACAGACGCGGGAAGCGACTTTGTTTTATACTATGTAATGATGATGATGATGAACGCCGCCGCCGGCTACACGCACGAAAAAGTGCAGCAAGCGAGAGCGCGGAACAGGCGATAGAGAGACATGATCGGCTAAGAGTTCGGCTTGTGACGTCATCTATCTCTCTTCCATTGTTATCACGCAAAATTATCGTGCATAGACCGACTTTACAGACAACCAATTTTTTTGCAGACCTCAATCATCATCATCATCATCATTACAGCCATATAAAGTCCACTACAAAGGCCTCTCCCAGAGATACTTCGTTCCATGGAGGATATTGCCATACTCACCACGCTTGGCAGGCGGGTTGGCGAACGCAGTTTCTTTGGCTTCTTGTGCTTCCGACGCTGCTGCCCATTAGAAGCATTTAAAAGCTGGGGAAAGATAGGAATTTATTGGATTTGGAAAGGGAATGAAGGTATCGGGATAATACTCACTCGGATGATTAGGGAAAAGCAAGTAGCAGCTCGGGAGGTCAGGCGCGCGTAGCCGATGCCGTGCCTGCAACGTTTACACTTAGTGTGGGGCTAACTCAGTCTTTGTGATTTGCCCCTATATACATATTTATTTATTATTGTGCAATTTCGTCATCCTAGGTATACGAGATTTACCCTACTAATTTTGATTTCCTTGCAAGTTTGAGCGAATTCTCGAACAGTAGCGGCGTTAGGGTAGGGCGCGCTTGGGCGATCGCCTAGGGCGCTGGTCATAGAATGGGCGCCGTTAGGCTGATGTGGTGGAAAGGTCCCGGCTGTCATCATTGATGGCAGTAGTTAAGCTATGTCATATGACTTTGGGCAGCTTGAAAAATCTGACACCAGTGTTGGCCACTTACACACACAAAAAACAAACAACCAAGCAAGGGCAGAGGACGCAGGGCAGTGTGATTCAATCGCATTGCACCCCCCTCTCCCAAATAAGAGGGGGCGCTCGCAGAAATCTCGCCCTGGGCGAGATTTTCCAGTAATGCTAACGCCGGCACTGACCTCGAAATATGTTAACAACAGTTAATGTTATTTCTTTGACCGCAGTCTTAAATCACCATACTTTACTAACTTTCCTAATAATGAAATTTTTTATTTATATTTGAGATTATCTATTTAAAAAGAGAATCGTCTCCATTTAAAAAGATTAAATAGGCTTTGTTCGAGTATCTATCAGTTTTTATGATCACGTGTCGAAAAATAAATAATAAGTTTAACCTTGTTTTTATTTCTCCCAGAACTAACCTATGAACAGCTCTATATTTATCCTCCAATGTTGCGTGTTGCTCACAACTCCGTGACCAATTGGTAGCAAAATATTGATGAAATAAATTCGGCCGATTCATGTGCAGTTTGCACATGAATCGGCCGAATTCATTTCATGCTCCAAAGCTGTAAACAAAACTCGATTTTGACACTGCTGTCAAAATGGACCAATCATGTTTAATCATCATTTTTATGATTGATGGATTTTGTCGCTGCTGTCAAAATACCTCTCGTCACAGTGCCGCTACCTGGGGGAAAAATCTATTCCGAAAACCCTCATTGCTCCCTCGGCGCGCTATAATATTGAATTTATAACAAAACAAAAATAATTTATTTATTTAGTACGTAAAACAGTTTACAATCGTTACAGCATTAAAATTACAAAAAAAAATATAGTATAGACTAGACTGTACCCCAAAACATACGCACACAAATAGATTATATATAATAGGTAACACAAACACATTAACAAACACGCAGCCAAAGAGAAAAAACTAACAAAAACAAATGCAATATAACAATGATTACAACCAAACAGACACAGTAGAGAAAGAAAAGAAGGAACAAGTAAATATAAAAGCAAAGAGTAAGACTAAGACTAACCGTGGAGGAGTGTAAAAATTGCTGATTTAAAACTACCGACACCTGAGCAATTCTTCTCAAAATAGCACACTTATCAATCTATCCAAACCCTCGTCTCATCTTCATCGTCACTTACCATCAAGTGAGATGGGTGACAAATGCCTAATCCAACATTTAGTAAAAAAAGTGAGTTTTTTCTTTATTATGCTTTCACGACCTATCTACTGAACCGATCATCATGAAATTGTGCACACATGTTGGTAATGATACGGAGAAGGACATAGGATACATTTCATCCTGGTAAAAGTGCTGCTCCCCGAGGGATCGACATAAACGCGAGCGGAGCCGCTTGGATTCCAATTATAGAATAACATACATACATACATAGTATCACGTCTTTTTCCCTTACGGGGTAGACAGAGCCTAGGTCCATAAGATCCGAAGGCCACGTTTAGCATGTTGGTTGGCCTTATGTGGAAAACGGAATCAAAATAGTGATGGGTTGCTAGCCGCATCGCCTATTGCATGATTACACAGATTTTACCCATTCCCTCGATCGGCTTTTATATAATAGAATAAAATGGATTTAATTTAGGTACCATTCAGATTTTGGATGCGACAACCTATTCGATATACCATCCTATTAGGATATATCTATATATCTTATATTATACTAAACATTACATATGAAGATTTAGCTTTGTGGCAATCGACCATATCATAGCTTGTTTCTTCACACTCGTAAGTGCTAGTACCAATAGATCAAATTAAATCTCTACCTGCATAGGCGTGAAATTAGTCTCGTACTCAGTACAGCCTTTGGTAGGCCTAATGAATGAATGTTGCACCACCGACCAGCGACCGCCGACCACCGCCAGTGCTAGGCGTGACTTTGAGCTGCGCACGCGCGCCGCAATGCGATCATGCGCGAGGTACCGGCGCGCGATTCGGCAACTTTGTGATATCGAGTGTACGGTTTGAGTTGTGTAGTTTGTGTGTGAAGTTGACGGTAGGTTAGTTATATTGTTTTTAGATATAATTTAGTTTTATTTTAGAATTAAATTATTTGAAGTTAATTTATTACTTCAAATAATTTTAATATAATTTTAAGTACGCAAATAATTTATTTTGGTTTCAATAGGGAATGACAAGACAAAGCAACGGATAGAAATAGATGAAAAATATTTGGCTGCCGATTTAGCTGCCGAATAATGAAATGAGTTGAAGGACATTATAGGCTTTCAAGTAGTTTAAAATAAACGATCCTAGTGTTACTGATTGACACACGAGAAAACAAGAAGGCATATAAATTTGTATTCAATAGGTCTAATGATTTGTGTCTAATATAAAAGTCTGCTTAAACCAAGTCACTTGGTTATATAGATAGAATATACTTGTCAGGCTTTTTTTTTGTCAGGATTTTTAATAAAAAAATATCGTGCAAGAATTTTGGCACTTACCATTAAAACAGCGAAGGATAGAATCGACAGATAAGAAATAAGTTTAATGTAAATAAATCAAATCATCCCGTAGACTTAAAAACATGAAATTTGGCAAAGCGCAAGATCTTATAGCACTAAGACGGGCAAAATTTCGAAAACCATACTTTTTTCAAGAATTCAATACACGACACGAAGCAATACTTCATAAGCAATACGTTAATTTAGGTGCATTCTCAGACATTTAATCTTACATATTGTTGTGAAAACATCTAAATTTAAATAAATGCAACGTTGCCGGAATGAGAGTCTACCACTTAGCCAATATGTGCATAAACCGATCACATTAAGAAATTTGGCGAAATATTGCACGATCCATATGCAAATAGTTTCCATCGTTAACCCTTTCAACGCCACAGTCTGATATATGTGACAAATCAATTTAATGACCAATAGATTTACTTTTTTGGCGCAATCAGACTGACCGGCACGGGCTCGAAATTTATAGTCACAAATATCCGACTGTACCGTTCAAAAGTCTTATAAACGTTTCACATCTTGAGTACTGAATCGAAAAAATCGATTTCAAAAAGAAAATTGTCGCTACTATAACTGGCAATTAGTAGTTTTTCACATAAAAAAAAATATAAAAACTAAATAGACAAACATAACTAACTATAACGACTCGAAAAGAAGAAAAAATTTTTCATCGTCATACATTTTACGTAATGGCACTGATTAAGTGTTTTTGCCCCCTTAGTTATAAAAACTAGTTTTACAATGTACTTGTGTTGTAAATACAATAAATATAGAAAATATATATTATTTCGTTATTGTTTATTCCGTTTCCCACAAGTGCCTAGCAACATGCTAAAAGGAGGAAAATATGGGCTCTGTCTACCCTGCATGGGAAAAAAGCTTGATAATATGTATTTTGATATTACTGATTTTACCATTTAATAAAACTTAATTTTACGATTTGTTTGTAAATAAATTATCACAGTCATAAATTGTATCGTACTAATGTTCATTCGCAAACTAAAAACCTTAAAATAATCTTTATTTGAAACAATAGGTTGCTTAATATTTTACTGCTTATTGTAGATCTTACTGTAAAGCAGAAATTTAACTCAATAACTAGGCCTAAAATAAAGACAGGCACGGAATCTAAAAATGATTTAAATATGGCAGAGTGCTAGTTGATAGCTTGGTCATGGTAATCCCAAAATGTTACCCGCTAACATTATATTACATACCTCCTGCTGAGAAATAACCGCTGGCTGGTAATATGCCCTGGCCATTAAAGAAATCTTAGTTGGAGTTTTATCAACAATAGTCATCATCATCATTTCGTGAAGGTGTCACGGTCAATAGACCATGCACATCCTGGTGTCAGAGTTCTTTGCAACCGCCTCTCGGCCTCTGACGTGGTTCCTTTAACGACTACCAGATGGCAGCCGGGACCAACGGCTTAACGTGCCTTCCGAAGCACGGAATCATCTTTATTATCAGTTAATCAGGTGATTTAAGCCTGCAATGTCCTAACCTATAAAACTGGAACCAACTAAACAAAGTATGCTTTACGTGGGAATCGAACCCACGACCCCCGGGTCTACAGGCAAACGCCATAACTACTGGACCACGGAGGCAGTTATCAACAATAGTAAGTGTGAATGGGTCTCCCTAGAAAGTCAAACTTCTTGATCTCACCAAGGATGTAATAAGTCAACCGCTCAAGCTGTTACTGTAAAAAGGCACTGGTGAAAACAAATTAAATATTGTATTACTATTTTTACGACTCGATTGAAGAAGAATATGAAAACCAGACATTACAACCATTGTACCATCATCATCATTCATAATTTCAACCGTAAAAGTCCACTGTGGTCTCTCCTAAGCAATCTTCGTTACATGTAAGGATATTACCATATTCAACATGCAAGGCAGGCAGGTTGGCAAGCGCAGTTTCTTTGGATTCTTGTGCTCCCGGCGATGCTGCCCATCGAGAGCTTTTTTAAGCTATTCTATAAAATGAATATCCCACAATACCTTCAGTATTGGTAGGAAAGGTCCGTTGCACGAGGGTGCCCGGGTTCAATCCCCGGCCAGGTCAAGATGGAAAATTATCTTTTTCAGATTGGCCTGGGTCTTGGATGTTTACCTATATAAGTAGGTATTTGTTATATAGTATAGTATCGTTCAGTTAGTATCCCATAATACAAGTATCGAACTTACTTTGGGGCTAGCTCAATCTGTGTGGTTTGTCCATATATATTTATTTATTTATTATTGGGATATTTACTCGGATAAATGGGGAATAACAAGTAGCAGCTCGGGAGCCATGACTGGCCAAGCAGCTTGAGTATCACACCCCTGACCGAGCAATTATTCATCATCATCATCATCATCGTCATCATCATCATCGTCATCATCATATCAGCCGCAAAACGACCACTGCTGGACATAGGCCTCCACGACCACTTCAAACTAGAAAGAACTCCCTGAAATGATAAATGAACACTTTGGCATTGTTATAGCCATTATTATATTAAAATTGTAGCTTTTTGGAAGACGCGGATGCAGCAGTTAATTACTACGATGGTATCGGCGGAAAAACCGACAAACATACACATATTATACAACCGACAATCATAAATGTAGCGTATTATCATAATGAGTCAGTGAACCTCACTCCAGTTAGGAAGTAAGTGATTTGCGAAGGATAATGTTATATCCGTGAAACAGAATGCTTTTTATTCAACTTATTTATTTATATATATATATATATATATTAATCCCGAAAAAAATATACCAGTTGACTTGTAAGTGTATCGAAGTTTATTTTTGTTTGTTTTAGCATGCATTTATTTATATTATTATATTAAGTACTTATAAGTACATCGTTCTAAGAATAAGATGTTATTTAAGAAATAAGAATCTGTTATTGGCAGTATGATTTATCTATTAAGCTTGTAAATAATAACTAAGTGCTGTTGATTCTGCAAAGAATAAATAAAAAAAAATAAAAAAATCTTCTTAACAGTAGGGTTCTTAATTTGATGTCAATTTATACAATATTAGCTTTCGCCCGCGGCTCCGCCCGCGTCAATGTCGATCCCTCGGGAATAGTACTTTTCCCGGGATAAAAGGTAGCCTATGTCCTTCTCCGTACTCCAGAGTACTTGTATGCAAAATTTCATGATGATCGGTTCAGTAGTTACGGCGTGACAGCGTAACAATTAAACTCACTTTTGCATTTATAATATTAGTAAGGATAAGGACTAGCTTTCGCCCGCGGCTCCGCCCGCGTCAAAGTCGATCCCTCGGGAATAGTACTTTGTCCCGGGATAAAAGCCTATGTCCTTCTCCGTACTCCAGAGAACTTGTATGCAAAATTTCATGATGATCGGTTCAGTAGTTACGGTGTGAAAGCGTAACAAACAAACTCACTTTCTCATTTATAATATTAGTAAGGATATCAAGAAAACTCAGCCCGATCCTTGAAGGGGTGATTCAGCCCGTCAATATGAACAACTTTTCCTATTAGACAAATGCTAGGACCTCAAATTTTATTTTTGCGTTCCCATACAAATTGACCGGGCGACCGAGCACTTTTGTTTGGAAATGTCGATTTATTTTGGCAAGAGGGAACTTGAACAAAATGGTCATTTTCAAACAAAAATGTTCGTCTGCCCGTTCAATTTGTATAGGAATGTCAAAAAAATGTGTTCTAGCATTGGTCCCATAGAAAAAGTTGTTTTATCGGATATCTAAATCACCTCTTTAAAGATCGAATACGGTTTTCTTTACATATTGTATTGTCCTACTGCCGAGCAAAGGTCTCTTCTATTCCTTTCCGGACTGCCCATCCTGAGCCAACTCTGATATATATTTAACATAAAATAACCTAAAATAAAATATAATAAAATCAAAACTTGTCTCCGTTTCATTCAATCTGCACATAAATCAGATTGGCCTGGTTCTTGGGTGTTTACACATGTATTTGTTATAAAATATAGTATCGTTGTGTTAGTATCCCATAACACAAGTCTCGAACTTACTTTGGGGCTAGCTCAATCTGTGTGTATTTGTCAAATTATATTAAAAAAAAAACCTTTCACATACCATAGTGTTTTAGAACCTTACGACAAACATTTATTCAGAATACAGGTTCGTTGTAGGATGGTTGTTGGCATGTTTTCAGTTTCAGTTTTATGACAAACGTGCAAGCGGGTCACCTGATGGTTGTGATCTTACTATTGTTGATAACTGTCTCCGTGGTCCAGTGGTTAAGGCGTTTGCCTGTTGACCCGGGGGTCGTGGGTTCGATTCCCACCGCAAGCATACTTTGTTTAGTTGTTTCAAGTTTGGTTAGGACATTGCAGGCTTGAATCACCTGATTGTCTGATAATAAAGATGATTCCGTGCTTCGGAAGGCACGTTAAGCCGGTGGTCCCGGCTGCCATCTGGTAGTCGTTAAAGGAACCACGTCAGAGGTCGAGGGCCGAAGAACTCTGACACCAGGGTGTGCATGGTCAATTGACCGTGACACCTACTCGAAATGATGACATGATGGTGAGGGATCACCTTGAACCACTGCAACATCCGGGGTGTGACAAGAGCGTTGTCGGCCCTGTAAAAAAACATAGGACTCGTTTTTAGAAGGTTCCAATGTCGTATCGTACATTTTAATAAAATTATAATTTAGGCAAATTGCACTTTCATACGGAATTACAGTAACATATTTATATTCGACTAGCTTTCGCCCGCGGCTCCGCCCGCGTTAATGTCGATCCCTCGGAAATAGTAGTTTTTCCCGGGATAAAAGGTAGCCTATGTCCTTTTCCGTACTCCAGAGAACTTGTATGCAAAATTTCATGATGATCGGTTCAGTAGTTACGGCGTGAAAGCGTAACAAACAAACAAACAAATAAACAAACTCACTTTCGCATTTATATTATAATATTAGTAAGGATAAGGATAAGGAAGTAAGGATTAGTAAGGATAAGGATAATTCTTTTGTAGGTTACTATGTAATAACAGACTGTTGACTATTCATGCTGCAAATTATATTAAGAAGTTTTACCGCTGGTTGTTTTGTCTGTCAATTGTCCTTTAAATAGTCAAATATTTCAGATACGTCATCCCAGAAAGAGACAGAGCAGTACATACTTTAAAAACGTGATAAAGATACAATAAAGTAATTAACCAAGTAATATAGGCATATATCAAGATAATAATTTAATGTCGTCATGCGTACTTAAGTTACGCATATATTACGTTATTTAATAGCAACTTTTTGCTAGACATTCTTAGAAATACTCAAAAACGGGGTTCTTTGGAATATTTGAACCGGATTTATGATATAATATAAATTGTATTATATTATTTCTTTTAAATATTACGTTCATTGTAGGAACGGCATTTCCTGTGAATATCTATTATTTACTGTAACTGGTTTAGCATTTTTTCTTATTTACTTTATTTAAATTAATTAAATCATCAATATTTCAAAATTTTCTGACTTTCTTACAAAGTTCCAATAAATCAACGTGGGAGTGGGGCAACTAATGCGGCAGAGACAGGAAATAGGAGAAAACATGAAGGTTGGGTAAATAATTAATGCTTTTTACTATTCGCAGTAGAAACGATGGGTCCCTGGGGCTCAGATGCAAAATTATTTTTAAAGGACATCACGACGCGCTTCGTCCAGGCAACGGGAGACTTGAGAGCTGGCAGATTTTTGCTCAACTTATAAGTATTGCGATACAGCGAGGAAATGCTGCCAGTGTTTTGGGCACGTTGTCTCCTTATAGCGTGTTGGAAGATTACTTTTATTTATAATTTTATTTGTTTTTATGAAATAATAAATAATTTCAATAAATTTAAATTTATTTAATACACTAATTAAATCATAATAAAAGGAAGCTTTACCCAGCAGTGGGTCGTGGAAAGCTGATGATGATGATGAGAAATACACTCTGCCCTCTGATAACAGACAACCAGAATCTGTAACATGGCGGCTGCGACGCCGTTTATATCGCGCGACAAACTATCCCCATCTCGCTCTTAATTAATATTACGGAAATCAAGATGGCGATAGTCGATAATCGTAGACGCGCGTGCCATGCTGAATCGAAGAATACAGAATAAGCCATATAAGCTAGATCTATACTGTCTAGTGTCTACGCTCTAGTGGTAAAGCATACTTTGTTTAGTTGCTTCCAGTTTGGTTAGGACATTGCAGGCTTGAATTACCTGATTTTTTAGAAAGATGATTTCGTGTATGGGTATGCACGTTAAGCCGTTTGTCCTGGCTGTCATCTGTTAGTCGTTAAAGGAATCACGTCAGAGGCCGAGAGGCGGATTCGAAGAACTCTGACACCAGGGTGTGCATGGTGCAAGGTCAGTTAACCGTGTCACCTACTCTAAATGATGATGATACACTTATATATTAAATACTAGCTTTCACCCATGGCTCTGCACGCGTCAATGTCGATCCCTCGGGAACAGTACTCTGTGTGTACTCACTTTCGCAGAATTACGACAAAGACGTCAAGAAATCTTACCAACACAAACCATGCTTTAAATAAGTCTTCAATTCTTGCTGCTAAGACTATGTTTACTCCATACAGATAAAAACGTGACTTAGTATAAATTTAAATAATAGTTTTCAACTAATTTTACAGAACAAAACACTTCAAAGTCACTGATATTTTAAGAAAATTAGTTCCTCCATAGAAAAGACTTCAACGCGCGTTTCGCTTCACATGACGTGTGTTCACTTTAAACTGTTTAGTAACGCCTTTGGAAAAGAGTTCAACGCTTGTTTGCGTTACATATTTGCACAGTTTAAAATAATAATAGAAATAGGGATTACGTAAAATGAATAATAATATATAAATATTTAGTTTTGCACGCGACCTAAAAATAACGTAATAAAATAAATACATACTTACACGGTGATTTTTTTTTTGACCCCTTTAAGGGTCCAAAACGATCAAAATTTCACCCGATTCAGCCCATCGATACGAACAACTTTTCCTATGGGACCAATGCTGGAAATTTAAAAAAATAAAGGGCAGTTCCATACAAAAAATTTCGGCCGCCCGGTCAACTTGTATGGGAAAGTAAAAAAAAAATTTGAGTGATTCCATTAGGGATTCTGATTCCAAGATAGATAGAGCTAGGCTTCAAAATCACGTTGTATACCTATACTTGAAGAGGGAAAATGTTGGTTTGTTGTTGAAATCATCTCAATGAGACACGATGAATTTTTCAAAACTAATTGGGAAGGGAAAGTAGAAGGAAAGAGAGGAAAGAAACGACCTAGGGATAGTTTTATGGGCCAAGTAAATAAATAGATCATCGTTAATAATAAATAAATAAATATATACGGAAAAATCACACAGATTGAGCTAGCCCCAAAGTAAGTTCGAGACTTGTGTTATGGGATACTAACTTAAAGATACTATATTTTATAACAAATACATATATAGATGCACATCCAAGACCCAGGCCAATCTGAAAAAGATCATTTTCCATCTTGACATGGCCGGGGATCGAACCCGGTCACTCCGTGTCGCAGGCTGGCGTGTTGACCGCTGAGCCACGGAGCTAGTTAATTACGCAGAAGTAAACAGATTAGCTTTGAATAGGGAAGAATTCAGCACAGCTTAAGTGACACTGGGCGGGACACGTCTGCCACATGCAAAAAGGTGGGCCAAGCTGGCCACCATGTGGAAACTGGATGGTCGCCGAAAACGTGGCAGACCTAGAATGAGATGGCGCGATGAATTGGATGCTTACATAACTGGCTGGCAAATTATTGCCCGTGACTGGTATGACTGGAAACAAAAAGGGGAGGCCTTTGCCCAGCAGTGGGATACTGAAATAGGCTATTAAATAAAAGGGAAGAATCGAGGTCATAGGTATCTTCACACGAGCCTAGCTCTTTAATTACAAGACAAGATATTGTATACCGGTTATGCCGACGGTACTATCACTGAACAAACAATGCGGCGACATAACGAGCGGCGCCACAACCCACGACCCACGATCTGCACCTTTCCGAGACCATTATCTCTATAATCAACAACTTTGAACTGTGGTATTTCCTCCTCCTCATCGGTTGGGTCCTCACCAGCGTTAGGCTAAAGCCCGGTGTCCCCTATTATAACAGCAGGTCAATAATTCATGCTGGAATATAATTTGGCTTCTATGCTGGTCTGGGAGAAAACAAAAAGGAAAATGTACCAGCTGTATCCATTCCCGTGCAGATCGTAAAAGCCGATCGAGGGATAGGGCGGAAACTGAGTAATCATGTTAGTAGGCGATGCGGCTAGCAGTCCATCACTATTTTGATTCTTTTTACCACCTACACGCCCATCAACATGCTAAACGTGACATAAGACTTATAGACAGGTCTTGTCTACCCCGGGGAAAAGACGTGATACTATGTATGTATATTATTTGGCAGTTTTGACCGCCAGCAGACTCTCTAAAATACACACCCCTTGGCTAGCTCCAGACCCACTGATACAAGTGGGATTTGAACCCAGAGTACTAGTAGTAATAAAAGTAATAAAAGTCTAATGTGTTAACTGCTACACCATGAAGGCTGATGTTCACTACCCACTACAAAACTAACAATACGACGTGATAACGAGCACCGCGGTGCCAAACCTCACGACCCACGATCTGCACTTTTCTCGGAAAGGTGCAGATCGTGGGTCGTGAGGACATTCAAATATTACGTAAGCAGCGAATGGGGGGTGTGGGGCAGACCCCACACCCCCACACAAAGGGGGTGGAAGGTGATGACGTCAGCAACATTTTGCAAAATAAACATATTTTGTAAAAATTATAGCAATGTTTACGTAACCTTGGGGGGAGGGGGGGAAGAGCTTTTCTTACTTTTGCTGACAAGGAGGAGGGGGTTGAAAATAACTGTTATAGTTCTTACGTAATACTTGAACGGTCCCTAATCGACAACTTTGAACTCTCATCGGTTGCATCCTCGGCCGCATTAGGCTGAAACCCGACGTCCCCTATTATAACAGGAGGTCAATAATTCATGCTAGAATATAATTTTATCGGCCAGCAGTCTTTTAAACGTCAACACCGCTTGGCTAGATCCAGAACCACTGATACAAGTGGGAATTGAACCCAGAGACGAGTAGTAGTCTAACGTGTTAACTACTATACCATGGGGGCTATCGTCTTCTACTAACCACTAAACTAACAACGCGACGTGATAACGAGCGGTGTCAGAACCCACGACCCACGACCTGCACCTTTCTGAGACTATTATCTTTTGCCATCGACAACATTGAACTGTGGCATTTGGTTGTGGTATTATCTTTATTTCTATACTAATATTAAAAAAGCTGAAGAGTTTGGTTGGTTTGTTTGTTTGAACGCGCTAATCTCAGGAACTACTGGTTCAAATTGGAAAATTGAACCAGTAGTTCCATTTATCGAGGAAGGCTTTAGGCTATAAAACATCACGCTGCAACCAATAGGAGCGAAGCATGAATAAAAAAATATTTGAAAACGGGGGAAAATTATTCTTCTATACTAATTAATCATATTAACAGAAATTGCCGCGGACTAAGTCGCGGGCAACAGTTAGTACTTTATATTATATTGAGTTTAGTAAACGGACGAATAGGCATATTGAATATGTCTCATATTGATGCTATCGAATGATTTTTACAAAATAAACACGTTAGTGAAATACAAACTTACATGCAAAAATTCTCCTTTCGATTCGTAAATGTAATGTAAGCTAAGATCTACCTAAAGTGATGTCACTGTTTGAGCTATAATATTTTATTATTGGCTATATAATCTGTTTTGTCATATTTGTTACTATATTGTCACGTTTTCTCCGTAGTCGGAGACTAGAACCAATTTGACCTAATCGTCTGGCTACTAAAATAAACTACATAGTAGTTGCAGGTATCCTAAATCACTTATAAAGTAACACTGCACAGTTACCGTTGGGCTCTTAAACTTCTCATCGATCCTCCCTTTGTTCCTTCATTCATATGTTGTTGAAGAAACCACGGAGCATATACATACTGCATTTACTGATTTAGTAGTGGGGCGAGTTTCTTAGGAAAGAAACTAAGAGTGATTTTTCATCCACCCAATATTTCATCGAAAACAGAGCCGTTTCCGAGATCCTTTATCATAACCATCATCATTGGAGCCGTAATAAGTCCACTGCTGGACAAAGGCCTCTTCCAGGGGTTCCTACCACGTTAGGCAGATGGGTTGGCGAGCGCAGTTTGTTTGGTTTCTTGCGTTTTCGACGCTGATGCCTGTCGGATGATTTCTTAAGCTGCGGATAGGAACTTCTTGGATCTAAGAGGGGATTAAAGGTGTTGGGATACTACTTACTGGGATGAATAGGAGAAAAGTAAGTTGCAGCTCGGGTTCGGCGCGCGTACCTGATGCCATACCTGCAACCACCGGACAGGCAGTTGAGTATGACACTGCTGACTGAAGACCTCCGACATCCTTATCCTTACTAATATTATCAATGCGAAAGTGAGTGAGTTTGTTTGTTTTTTGTTTGTTTATTTGTTTGTTTGTTACGCTTTCACGCCGTAACTACGGAACCGATCATCATGAAATTTTGCA
Organism: Elegia similella; assembly: GCA_947532085.1. Taxonomy (NCBI): domain Eukaryota; kingdom Metazoa; phylum Arthropoda; class Insecta; order Lepidoptera; family Pyralidae; genus Elegia; species Elegia similella. The sequence goes on from OX383930.1 coordinate 25,838,452, forward strand.
TACAAGTTCTCTGGAGTTCAGAGAAGGACATAGGCTACCTTTTATCCCGGGAAAAAGTACTATTCCCGAGGGATCGACATTGACGCGGGCGGAGCCGCGGGCGAAAGCTAGTCATTAATAAAATTAAGAAAAGATGAAAATTATAACAAGAATTGTTATGAAAAATATAACAATATAATATTGTTGTCTTCGGCTATTTGAAGCCTTATCTTTCCGATTGGATTAAAGCTCGTCTTTCTTTCTTTTTCTGAACTTGCCGCGTTTCCGTTTTCCATTTCGTGGGATCTCTATGTGGTGTGATCGCTCGCAAATAATTTTTTCGCCTAATTCCTCTATACACTGGTGGATTTTTGGCCTACGCCTATGATCTGTGTTTAGGAGCGCATTTTTGTAAATGCATTCTGAAATAGAAGATGCGAGAGGCGGGCTCCATGGCGCAGTGGTTAACACGCCAGCCTGCGACGCGAGGGTTCCCGGGTTCAATCCCCGGCCAGGTGAAGATGGAAAATGATCCTTTTCAGAATGACCTGGGTCTCCGATAATTATCTTTATAAGTATTTATTATAAAAATATAGTATAGTTGAGTTAAGCGTTGATACGACACAAGTTTACAGCGTACTGTGGGGCTAGCTCAATTTGTGTGATGTGACCCAATATATTAAAATATTTATATATTTACCTAAGATAGATGCTAAGATGATTTTCAAGATATATTTCATGTAATTACATGATAACTACTCTGCACTGATTGTACCGATAGTTTCGTGGCCCAACGACAATAAAAGGCTTCTGCCGCCGGCCAGCAACCAACAGCCTCTAACTGCCAATAAATTATACATAATACTAAATCCTTTGCTTAAAGTAGTAAAATTGAGGTACAATATTGTGGCAAATATAAACAGGTCACCGTTTCTTTATTGGTACATTTTAATACCATTGAGCTGGAAAATATTGAGTCTACGACATTTTGTCTCATATTTAAAAATAATCAAAACTGCTTTTTCAAGGATATACATCAAAAAGTATATCACGATGTATATACTATAAAGAAGATTCCCACGCATAAAAATACTTTAATAAATTATAAATTTCCGCAAAACACATGGCATTTGTCCATATTATATAATAACTAGATGTTGCCCGCGACTTCGTCCGCGGCAATTTCTGTTATTATTGAGATTTAAACTATCCTATCTCTCAAGTTGGATCGAACTGCACATGGTGTGCGAATTTTATTATAATCGGTTAAGTGGTTTAGGAGTCCATTGAGGACAAACATTGTGACACGAGATTTATATATATTAAGAAGATGATACCTAATTACCGACATGTTCAATATTTTAAAATCCAAAATATACTACCAGGCTCTTTTTCACTCTGGCAGGTAAAAATAAACGTAAAAAACAACGAGTTGCACTCCGGGAGTGTCGGCAGAAGAGAAAACTCCGTGCGGTAGAAAGATAGGGGATATTACTGCCTCTGCTCACGTGTCAGTCTTAGTAATTTTCGATCAGGTCACGTATCCTGACACAAATTTAACATTTTTTACCCAACCTAGAAAAGTGCACAACGCCGCTAAAGAAGTCTTCACTTCAAAAATAACTACATGAAGAATAGCTGAAACTAATATCCCATTATAAATAATAAATAATAAATAAATAAATAAATATATACGGACACATCACACAGATTGAGCTAGCCCCAAAGTAAGTTCGAGACTTGTGTTATGGGATACTAACTCAACGGTACTATATTTTATAACAAATACATATATAGATACACATCCAAGACCCAGGCCAATCTGAAAAAGATCATTTTCCATCTTGACCTGGCCGGGGAACGAACCCGGGTACTCTCGTGTCGCAGGCTGGCGTGTTGACCGCTGCGCCACGGAGCTAGTCATAATATATTATGAACGTTTCATTTGCATTTGTATTCTAAAATCATGGGTGGAATTTGATCAAATATAATGGTAGATACGCAGTCTCATATAATGAAGCCCTAATAATGTCCCCGAGTCAACTACCAGTCTCATACAAATTAAGCCCTAATAATGTCCCCGAGTTAAAACAACGACAAAAACGGTACATACTGAAAGTATAACTTCATCTTTTTTTTTTTCTTTTGATGCGTAGTTTTTGCGCGTCTTTTTTTCACTGTACTTTACCGAGACGTGTGAGTACTAGCGCGGTTTATTGAAGTTGTGGTCAGAACAGCTCCGAAACTCGATTAGTGCGCTGTTTTGCCCGTGCCACTTTTCGTGCGCGAATCGTGTATAGTACCATTATATTTGATCGAAGGCAAAGGAGAATAGAAAATAGTATCGAATGCCAGACAATTTTGTGCTCTAGAAAATGATAGATTAGTTAAACGTCGAATGTAGTATGTTAGTATACAAACCTAAATATTACGTAAATTGTACGTTATATAGTCTGATAGTTGTGAGAAACCCAGGCTATTGTTATGTTAGCTTCGCTGCGAAGACTCCAGGCTAACAATAAAGTTTCGGTTTTAATACTGTATTCAAAGTTTATGATTATGCATGACTCAAACCAATGGTGTTATTTAAACGGTTAGCAGAATATTCGTATTTTTATATGAAGGCCAGCTGCCTCACCTCTTCTCACCTCCCGTTTATTGTCGGTTTTTCTTGAAGAGGCTTTTAACCTCGAGCTGTTTATCCTGTAAATGATAAATATGTACCTATTGCAGTATATCTTCCATGCTGGTCGGGGAGAAATGAGCCAGAAAAAACGTAGAATGAGCCAGCTGCTTCTCCGCGCAGATCGTTAAAGCCGATTGAGGGAATAGGCGTAAATATGAGGAATAATATCAATAGGCGATGCGGCTAGCAACCCATCACTATTTTGATTCATTTTCCGCCTACACGCCCTCTAACATGCTAAATGTGGCCATAAGTCTTATAGACCAGGGCTCTGTCTATCCCGCAAGGGAAAAAGACGTGATACTATGTATGTATATGAAGTGTTTAGATATATCTGCATACAACCTATTACTATAAGAACTTCTTTTTTCATTTATCTATGATTCATTGATTATCTGTGGCGTGACGCGTCAGTAATAAATTAGGATCGAAAGTGACTCTGTGGTTTAATTCCGTATATTTATTAACATTTATAACATTTGGCGACGAAGTGGGTTTATTTTCGCGTCAAAATAAATAAAAATGTCATTTCTCGGGAATTTGCCTATTTTTGACCACAAAGTTAATGGTTAATATTCAAAGGGAAATTGACGCAATTTATAAAAATCAACATGTAACAAAAGAAAATCAAAGTGGTATTTTGTTAACGCACCTCGACGACGAATCATATCGTTTATTGCGTAATTTAGCATACCCGACGGAATTGGAGTCTTTGAGTTTTGACGAGCTAATTCATTACTCGACGGCCATTTCAAGCCAAAGCAGTGCTCGTTCGTGGACAAAGCAAAGTTCTATGGAGCGCATAGAACACCAGGCGAATCATTAGGAGACTGGGCGGCTCGATTGAGAGGTTTAGCGAGCTATTGCGATTTTGGAGCTGCCTTGGAAACTAATTTGAGGGATCGTTTCGTCCTCGGCCTGGGCGCGGGTCCTGAACGCGATAAGTTATTTGAGCAGAATGCATCATCGCTTACATTGTCGAAGGCTATTGAGCTGGCGGAGCAGGCGGCCTGTTCTAAGCAGGCGAAAGAGATGTTTAACGAGGTTAGCAGTACGAAGGACGAGTGTATACATCGGGCTAAATTTTCTCGCTATAACTCGGAAGACCGTCAACGCGGCGCCGCGGCTCGCGTTGCCGGCAGCGCTCGTGCGGCGGACGCATCTCACTGCTCTGTGTGTGGCTTACTAAATCACCGAAGCGAAAAGTGTCGCTATAAAAGCTACAGATGCCAAAAGTGCGGTGTAAAGGGGCATTTAAAGAAGATGTGTGGAAAAGACTACAAATGCGTGAACCACGTTGACACCGTCAAGAATGGTGATACTGAGCAGTCACCGGACTTTTCTTGTGAGGAATGTCAAAACTTTAATTTAAGGTATGTCAGCGATAAACCTATTATAGTTGACCTCATGCTAGGTAATAGGGGTATGAAAATGGAACTCGATTCCGGTTCTGGTAGCAGCGTAATATCGGAAAAATTGTTTAAGGAACAGTTTTCGAACTATAGTTTACGTAAGTCTCATATTAAAATGTGTTTGTACGATGGACATAAAATCTCACCCTTAGGCTTTTTCAAAATTATAGCTAATTTCAAAAACGTAAAAAAAGAGATCAATGTTTTCGTGGTGAAAAATGGTGGACCACCTTTGTTAGGTAGGGATTTTATGTCCGCGTTTAATTTAGTTATTACGACTAATTTTAATTCTATAAATAGTGACAATGATGGAGAATTACAAGATTTATTGGCTAAGTATTCGGATTTGTGGCTAGATCAGCTAGGTTGTTTTAATAAATTCAAAGTTAGTTTACAGTTAAAAGATAGCTCTGTTCCGAAATTTTTCAAACCACGAACTGTACCCTTTGTCCTTAGAGATAAGGTCGAAAAAGAACTAAATCGTTTAGTTGGTTTAGGCATATTAATTCCTGTAAACCACTCCGAGTATGCCACTCCTATAGTTCCCGTACTAAAGGAGGATGGTCAGGTAAAGATCGCGGGGGATTTTTCTGTTACATTAAATAAGGACCTCATTATAGAAAAATATCCATTGCCCCGTATTGAGGAAGTTTTTGCCCAAATTGGAGGGGGTGAACAATACAGTAAAATCGATTTAAAAAACGCTTATAATCAATTTGTTTTGGACGAACCATCACAAAAACTCGTAACTATAAACACTCATAAAGGTCTTTTCAGATATACGAGATTGGTGTATGGATTAGCTAATGCCCCCGCAATTTTCCAAAAATCAATGGAAATGCTTCTTACAGGAATTGATGGAGTGAGTATATGGCTAGATGATGTGTGTATAACAGGTCCTGATAGGAAAACTCATATGAAGAGGTTAAATGAAGTATTAGAGAGGTTGCGTAAAGCTGGTTTACGACTCCAAAAAAGCAAATGTGAGTTCTTCAAAGACAAAGTAAAATATCTAGGGTTTGTCTTGAGTCAAACGGGGCTCAGAACGTGTCCGGATAAAGTTCGGGCTATACTTAATGCCCCAGAACCTACAAACGTCAGCGAGGTCAAAAGATTTTTAGGTGTAGTGAATTACTACAGAAATTTTATTCCCAATGCTTCATCTGTGCTGAGTCCCCTTCACGAGTTGTTGCGTAACAACGCGCCATGGGTGTGGGGCGAGCGTCAGCGGCAGAGCGTGGCTGCTGTGTGCCGCGAGCTAGCGTCGGAGCGCGTGCTGGCACATTTCGATCCTGAAGCACAGCTCGTGCTCGCGGTGGACGCAGGGCCGGCCGGCCTAGGGGCGGTGTTATCGCAGCAGACTGGGGACGGCGTTGAGCGGCCTCTAGCATACGCATCACGCTCACTGACAACCAGTGAACGAAACTACAGCCAGATACAAAAGGAGGCTACTGCGATTATATTTGGTGTAAAACATTTTCATCAATATTTGTATGGCCGCGAAACTCCGTTTATTCTGAAAACCGACCATAGACCGTTGGTATCTATTTTTAACAAAAAAACAGGTATTCCTTTGACCACAGCGTTAAGACTTCAGAGGTACGCCATTATATTATCCGCATATAATTACGTTGTACAGCATGTTTCGAGTGAAAACAACGCCGTAGCCGATTTTTTCTCACGTGCTTCATTACAAATAAGTACAAACGATTCAGGTGATGAAGACTCATACTGTGCACTTAAATTTCTCGACGTGGCTTCACCGGCTACTACGGCAGACCAAATAAAGAAATTCACTCAAGAAGATGTTACATTAACGACAGTTACGAAATATATGCGTTGTGGTTGGCCACGAAAAATAACTTGTAAATCAGTTTTACCTTATTTTCAATGTAAATCTGACTTACAGGTTGAAAATGGATGTTTGTTTAGGTTATAAAGTAATTATTCCCTCAGCTTTAAGAAATAAAATGTTGAAGGAATTACACGACTCACATTTAGGAATTATTAAAACCAAAAGTAAATGCGCGGAGTAGGATGTGGTGGCCTGGTATCGACCGGGACATCGAGCGCTGGATCGGCTCATGCGAGGCGTGTGTGTCGCTGCGCGCCGCACCGCCGCGCGACCCACCCGCTCCCTGGCCTGCCGCAGCCGGCCCTTGGCAGCGCGTGCACTTAGACTACATGACCGTAGGGCAAAGGGTATATTTAGTGGTCATTGATTACTATAGTAAATGGCTGGAATGTGTGTACATGCAGAACGGTACTTCAACAAATTCACTTATTAGCAAGCTAAAATGATTGTTCGCTGTTTTTGGTATACCAAACGTGTTGGTATCAGACAATGATGTCAAAATAAATTCAATTGAATTTAGAACATTTTGTACAGCTAATGGTATAAAATATATGACGTCACCTATTTATCATCCACCAAGTAATGGCCAAGCCGAAAACTCAGTAAAAAATTGTAAAAAAATGCTGAAGTGTATTATCAAAGAAAACTTACATCCAGACAAAATAAACGAGCAGCTGTTAGGATACCTTTTTAGTTATAGGAATACTATGCACTGTACTACCGGTGAAACTCCTGCGAAATTAATGTTCGGGCGTAATTTACGTACTCGCCTAGATCTCATTGTACCGACGAGAGATAAAGGGCAAACTGATCAGCATTTAGTTCCTGGAAAACGATTTTTTGATATAGGTAATAAGGTATGGACCCGGTGGTATAGTGCGCGGAAAGAAACGTGGTTATTGGGTATAATTAAAGAAAAGTTAGGTAATAAGATGTACAAAATATTTATTTTAGATTTAGATACTAATTGTATTAGGCACGTAGATCAATTATTAAAATATACTGGTAAAGAGGATGATATTTGTGATGATGAAAGTCAAGTGCCTCAAGAGTTTGGTGCATCATCACCATCACCAGTACAATCATCTGGTTATTCTCCCTCAAGACCACCTTTGTCTTGCCCACCGAGGGTTTTGGATAGTGATCAAGCTGTGGTAGAAGAGAGTGACGGCGAAACAACGCCATCAAATTCTGAGTTGGTTGTAAATGAGGGTGTTGGTGATGTAGTGGAGGGTGACTGTCATACCGGGGAGGGTGAGCAAGGAATTTCTGAGCTAGAGCCAGATCGAGGCATCATTCGTGAGCACGGCGAAATAGCTGCAGAGGATTCCGGCCCATCAGAGCCCTCAATCTCACGGCCAAGGCGTAACATACCGAGGGTCGATTATAAAAAGTACTTTTAGTTTTTTTATTGTTATTTCTTTTTATTTTATTCTTTTATATTTTTCAGTTCTTAATATTTCTATCATTTTGATTAATGTGAGTTATTTCATTGGCAACAGGTTCCAAAAATTAAGTTTGGAGGAATGAAGTGTTTAGATATATCTGCATACAACCTAATACTATAAGAACTTCTTTTGTCATTTATCTATGATTCATTGATTATCTGTGGCGTGACGTTTTGCAGCGCGTCAGTAATAAATTAGCATCGAAAGTGACTCTGTAGTTTAATTCCGTATATTTATTAACATTTATAACAGTTTAGCAGTTCGATATAGTGGTGGTAATGCAACAAATAAAAGCGAGAATTAAATTTTAAACGAAAAAATTGAGGAGGTTATCAATAGGTTGTATTTTATTTAATGTTTGTAGCCTTCAGGCAGCTTGAAAAATCTGACACCAGTGTTTGCCACTTACACACACACACGATAAACAATACAAAACAAATGTTTGTTACGTCATAACTCCGTCATTTAAGAACCGAATTGAAAAAAAATTTAAATGATCTGCTTTCCTATAAGTCCTATTCCAAATTCATCAAAATCGGTTAAGTAGTTTGATTGAAGTCAGTTGTTTTTATATGAAAGATTATTATCAATTATTTCAGAGGTCGCTGCTCAACAATCACCTTGCCCTGACAGGTTCTTACTGAATCCATAATTAGTCGTACGTTACTACAACTGTCATTGCAATTATTTGCATTTACCCTTTTATACCCGACTGCCAAGAAAAGGCGTATCATGTGTTTTTAAATTTCTTTTTACCTCGTATCTTCCAAACGGCTGGATGGATTTCGATAGTTAAGGGTCCGTACTACCTCACACTGCTTTGCATGATTGACTGTTATATCAATAATAATTAAATACTCAAGTTGAAATAAAAATGCAGCAAAGTTCAGGACTAACTCTGGTAACTAATATGATATGACATATATAATATGACTCAAAAACACGATTGCGTAAAATTTTCTCGATAGAAAAAAATTGCAAAGTTGCCTCCAAATCACGTCTAATTTACTCGGTATATAGCATTATTCACCAAATACATTAAAATTTACCTTGAAACTTTTGATTATTATTGCATAACAGATAAGGCAGCCATCATATGTTTTTCTTTTTCGAATAACCCTTGAATATTCCTAAAAATCGAAAATATCCAAAGTAGCCAACGCGTTTAGACCATCCGCGTTTGTATCGCCACGCCGCCTGGCATATGGCGGGCTCTTAAGGAATCGTTAAGTTCGTCTCTGAAACTCAAGTGATTCTTTAGGTTTAAAAAAACAACAGGTTGCACTCCGGGAGTGCCGGCAGAAGTGAAAATTCCGCGCGGTAGAAAGAGAGGGGGATATTACTTCCTCTCCTACGCCGCGCCGGCGGTTTCAGGTGTCCGTCTTACGAATTTTCGATCAGGTCACATGTCCTGACGCCAGTTTAACATTTTTAACCCATCCCAAAAGTGCACAACGCCGCTTAATAAGTTTTCACTTCAAAAAGGAAGGCATCAGGTCATCATCATCATCATCATCAGGTCTTTTTAGTCTCCACTGCAGGAGCATGACCCTCTCTGTACTACCGGAGTCATACTTGGCCAGAGCAAACAGAGGATTTGGACTACACTCTCCTCGCTGGCCAGACGGGTTGGAGAGGTCTCATAAGATAAGATAAAGATTTATTTGCATGAAATACATTACAGTAGCTAATATGTAGTGGTTAACAATGTAGGTCTTACTTATGTAAGTAATGTTATCAGCCTGCTTGCAGGCGTGCAAATATTACTTCTATAAATTTTAACATTTGCAATTAAATTAGAAATAATTGATGTTTATGAGCTTTGTTTAGCTTGTATTTCCTAAGTCACCTCTTACGACCTCCATGGGAAGACTAGGAGTGGTCCTATTCTACTCTGCCGGAAACCACACGGCTAATCGGGTGTTTTAATTTTTTAAACAACAGTACTTTCAAATAGTCATGTATAAACTTATATATTCGATGAAACACACTATTTATTTTTCTTCAAGATTTTTAAGGTAAAGCATCTTAAAAATAAATTATCCTTATATAAGCATCTTTAAATCCATGTAACATCCTCGTCTTCATAGTCACTTACTATCAGGTGAGATGGGAGACAAATGCCTACTTCAAAATGTAATCATCATCATTTCGATTAGGTGTCACGGTCAATCGACCATGCACAGATGGTGTCAGAGTTCTTCGGAACCGCCTCTCGGCCTCTAACGTGGTTCCTTTAACGACTACCAGATGGCAGCCGGGTCCACCGTGACTTCAACGTGACTTCCGAAGCACGGAATCATCTTTATTATCAGACAATCAGGTGATTCAAGCCTGCAATGTCCTAACCAAACTGGAAACAACTTAACAAAGTCTGCTTCCGGTGGGAATCGAACCCACGACCCCCGGGTCAACAGGCAAACGCCTTAACCACTGGACCACGAGGGTTGTTAAATAAATAATAAAGTGAGATTGTTTGTTTGTTACGCTTTCACGCCGTCACTACTGAACCGATCATCATGAAATTTTGCATACTAGTTCTCTGGAGTATATAAAAGGACATAGGCTACGTTATATCCCGGGAAAAAGTACTATTCCCGAGGGATCGACATTGACGCGGGCGGAGCCGCGGGCGAAAGCTAGTAAATAATAAAAAAAGCAGAAAAACATTAACAAACACCTTTATTGCTGAGTTAACAAAACAATTGCAAGGAAGTGTTCACTTGAAATTAGCGTGTAATTACCCAATTAAAAAGGACTATGGTCATACCGAGATTCGGAAAGGTGAAGTAACCTTTGGTAAGTTAAACAACGTTAAACTATCTGAACGATTGAGAGAGAGGAAATGAAAAGAAATAATATCTTATTACCGGACATTCTTTTATTATTTTCCGGTTTATAGAGATTACTAATAAAAAATTAAGTTTTGTACCCTTCGATCAATTTTACTCAGTCTCATACAAAATGAGCCTAAATAATGTCCCCGAGCCAAAACATCATGCATACTAACAAACTACAATAACAACGGTACATACTGAAAGTATGACACTCCATCTTTCTTTTTAACTTTTGACGTGTAGCTTTTATATCCTTGCTTGCTTCATTGCTGACCTTGTCATCGCGAGGCGTGTGAGTGCTAGCGCGGTTTATTGAAGCTGTTGACAAAACAGCTCCGAAACTCGATTAGTGCGCTGTTTTGCCGGTGCCACTTTTCTTGCGCGAATCGTGTATCTACCATTATATTGGATCGAAGTTTGTACTCGTTGATCTTATTATTAGTTCATTTAGGGTGAAAATGAATCCCTATAACTAAGCCTCCATGGTGGTCCATCCGTCCGGGTTATTTCGTACTCATCCCACGAATTCTCATCCTATGTATTTTTTTTTTTTTTCCTCGGTTACAGCACTGTACCTGTTGAACCGTAATATTTAGATGATTAGAATTTTCACAAAATGTGTTTATCTGTTGTTGATATATCAACATATAATAAAAACAATATAATATTAGGAAATATAGGTTAGTCATATAGATAGGATTGGTTGGATTTCAAAAGCAAATAGCAGTTTCGGAAAACAATTACTTACAGAACAGAAAAAAAATGCTACAAAGGCGGACTTATCGCTTTAGCGATCTCTTCCAGTCAACCTAATGGTAGATGGACAGAGTACAATATAGTTGGCATTACGGCTTCAAAACGTCCACTGCTCTCAAGGATTCTTCGTTGGTGGGATGATATTGCCATACTTACCACGCTTGGCACGCGGGTTGGCGAGCGCAATTGCTTTGGCTTCTTGTACCTCTGACGCTACCGCCCATCGGAAACATTATTAAGCTGCGGAAGGATAGAAATTTGTTGCATCTGGGAAGGGCATAAAGGTATTGGGATACTACTTGGATGAATAGGGAAAAGCAAGTGGCACTTTGGGAGACCGGATGCGCTTGCCCGATGTCATACCGACAACCACCGGACAGGCAGGAGATGACATCCTTGACCATGTGTTCATGCCTGACCGGTACTAATACAAACTTGGAATTAAAACATAGATGACAAGTCGAAGGGCCTTTGTCCAGATGGTAGATGCAAAATTCTTTAACAACTGAATCACCACTCGTGGTAAATCAGCACTAACTTTTAAGCCATTTGAAGTCAGAAAAAATATGTGTGGTAGAGCCACGCTACCGACAAAATTCAATTTTGCTAGTAACATGAATGGGCCTGCTCGTCCGGGGAAGTAGTGGTACCGCTTCTATGCTTCGTTTGGCGAGTGAGAGAGCCGGAGGCCCATCCTTTCCCCATTTCCTCCCCCCATGTCCTTTCTCCAGCTCCTTGAAAGGCCGGCAAAGCTACTCTTACACCCTGGTGTTGCAGTTGTCCATGGGCAGCGCTGGTCGCTTACCATCAGGTGACTCGCTTGCTCGTCTGCCGTCCTCCTAAGCCATAAAAAAAATATTAAGTTTTTTTTTCAATCACTACATAGTATAAAACAAAGTCGCTTCCCGCTGTTTGTCCCTATGTATGCTTAGATCTTTAAAACTACGCAACGGATTTAGGAAGGTTTATATGTATAACTAGCTTTCGCCCGCGGCTTCGCCCGCGTCAATGTCGATCCCTCGGGAATAGTACTTTAAAAGGTAGCCTATGTCCTTCTCCGTACTCCAGAGAACTTGTATGCAAAATTTCATGATGATCAGTTCAGTAGTTACGGCGTGAAAGCGTAACAAACAAACTCACTTTCGCATTTATAATATTCTTGAGATATATTTTGAATAACATATAAATACAATTTAAATATTAAATACCTAAACTAATGCTACAACTAAAAATAAATGAAAATTAATATATATTTACAAATAAAAAAGGCCCGGTAAATCGTTGCCTCGCGGTAGCGTGCCCAGAAGGCTGGCAGCATTGCCACGTTGGATGGCAATGCTGACCTTTTGGCCAAGGTATAGACCAGCCTTCTGGTCACGGGTCACCTCGATCAATTTATGGGCAATGGTGCCGAACAGCTTATGGGCTGATGGCCCCCACGGTCCCAAAGTTTCGACCCCAAACGGCTCAAATATGTAGTTGTTTCCAAGACTACTGTACTTGCGCCGCTTGAGGTCTTCTGCCGCTGACGCTGCTGAACCGGCCGTGGACCCTGCGCCCGGGAGGTGAGACGGCGCCAGTGTGTCCACGCAGGTTGCGTCCCACACAAGCGCTCGCCCCAATCTCCAGGGCACAAGGGTCATTCCATTATAATATTAGTTAGGATATATACATATATAGATAATAGTTACGTAATCTTCTATCAAAATGGACGATCCATTAAATAGCTATTAAATATTATAACATCTCCGAATCAAGATCCTAGAGACGTCAGAGCTGACGAAATTTTCCCAGCGTGTTTTCCAAACGGCGCGGCGCCAGATCGCCTGATAAGCCTCGCTGCATACAATGCCGACGACCGAATTACACGTGCGGCCGTGTTCCATACTTAGACATACATATACACATTAACACGCCTTCTTCCTTTGCAAGGTAGACAGAGCTTAGATTAATATACTTTTTTTTACTAAATGTTGGATTACTCATTTGTCTCCCATCTCACCTGATGGTAAGTGACGATGAAGCCGAGGATGTTACGTGCCTATCCAAGAGATACCCATTTATTCTACTTTGAATGTCCCGGGACTGTACTTGTCTGGGAATGCAGACGCAGGCAGTTCATTCCACACCTTAGCTACTCGAACTTAGTGTGACTCTTTGGTATTCCAACGATTAAAGCAACGTTTAGCATGTTGGCGAGCGTGAAGGTGGAAAACGGAATCGAAATCATCGCTTTGCCTAATAACATATTTACTTAGATTTTCGCCCATTCTCTCTATGGTTTTAACTATCTGCATGGAAAGAGAAGCAGCTACTTAGTACATTCTACGTGTTTTCTTCTCTCCCAGACCAGCATGTAAGAGTGTTAAACCCCCAATCATATCATGGACAGATAAATAAGTTTTTATATAGGTTTTTTTTTTTTTTTTTAATTTACAATGTAAGTCTGATATGCAGTTAAAGAAATAAGATTGGTGAAAAAATTCCACGCGGGTAATAGTCATGTCATAATGGAAAACGATATTTTTCAGATTGACCTGGGTCTTGGATGTTTATCTATATAGGTATCTATTGTAAAATATAGTATCGTTGAGTCAGTATCCTACGACTCAAGTTCATAACTCACTGTGGGGCGAGCTCAATTTGTGTGATATGTCCCGTTATATTTATTTAGTAAAAAAAAAATCACCGAGCCGCCCTTAAACAAAAATAATATTTTAATGCCCCCTTACGTTTCAACAAAACTAAGAAACTCTTCCTAATATTAACTTTACTATTTATTTGAATTAAAAAAAATAGATATCGATTGAATGGCAAATCAGAAGAGTTAATTTACCTACGCCTTAAATAGATGTTTTTTGGAAATGCAATCGTACCGATTATGATATCGTATCCTGGACATTTCTCTACACCCCCTAAGTCCGCGTAGTGCCCCCTTAGTTAGGAAGTCCTGCCATAGAGTATTGTTGGAGTTTGGGGTATTGTTGGAATCCTTATATAACGCCGTGTCACATTTTTTGGAAAAAGAAGAGTTGTTTTATAGTCAATCAGATTTATTGAAGCGGGTGGTAAGATACGTATGATCGGATAATCGGATGCATATTTACATAATTTACCTGAGTTAATTTTTGGCTTACATTTTACAGAAGCGCTCCTTCAAACAGAAAATGTATGAATTCATTAGAAGTTAATAGAACACATAATAAAGATTTTAGAAAATTTACTACATTTTTAAAATCGTGTGGTCACATAGTATTGCGTTGCAATTAAGGCATACCACAGTCTTGCAATTAGCGGTTTGTATTAAATACCTGACACATATATTGTACTAAAGTTTTAAATAAGTTTTTAATTATATAAAAAGAACACCAATTAATGTTTAATTGAAATTACTGGAATTTTTCGATTGAACCTTGAATAAAACATAAAAATGCCTGCCTGTAGATTTCCAAGTATAAGCAATTATTACACTTTAACCAGTTAACGAAAAAACATAGAAACGGCCTCGAATCACTAATAATTCCAGCAGCTTGTAGTCCACAGCTGGACAGAGGCTTCTCCCAAGGATTTTTCGTTCCATGGGACGATATTACCATACTCACTACACTTGGCAGACGGGTTAGCATGCGCAGTTTCTTTGACTTCTTGTGCTTCCGACGCTGCTGCCCATCGGAAGTATTTTAAGCTGGGAAAGAAAAGAATTTGTTGGATTTGGGAAGGGAATGAAGGTATTGGGATACTACTAACTCGGATGAATGGGGGAAAAGCAAGTAGCAACTTAGGCGATACCATACCCGCAACCACCGGACAGGCAGTTGAGGATGACATCCCTGACTTTTAGCACACCTCTTCACAGACTGACTTTTGACAGCTCCGTGGCGCAGTGGTTAACACGCCAGCCTGCGACACGGCAGGTCAAGATGTAAAATGATCTTTTTCAGATTGGTCTGGGTCTTGGATGTTTATCTATATATGTATTTGTTATAAAATATAGTATCGTTGAGTTAGTATCCCATAACACAAGTCTCGAACTTACCATGGGGCTAGCTCAATCTGTGTGATTTGTCCGTATATATTTATTTATTCATTTATTTGACTGGCTTCAATCGCGGTTAGTCCCGTAGTAAAAATAATAATATAGAGTCATATTTGAATACGTAATTTATTAAGTACATGTCTCTGAAGTAATACATGTTAGTTGAACCTGTAGCAATACACAATACACTATGGTACATTCAGAAATACCTACTATTTACAGAGTTTCGTGTTGTAAGCCTGTTTTGTACAATAATTATCTTCATTATCACTAAAGCCTAAGTTTCAAGCCCTAGAAGATATTTTGAAATGAACACGGAGAGAGTAAACCCACTGTTTCACCATTCTGCTAAAATAAATGTTCTTCATCCTGTTTCTTATTATTTATTTATTTTTGTAAATGGCTAATGTTTTTAGCAATCATATATATCATAATATATCATATCGATTAATTTATACACAATGCGTTTTAAATTAATATCAAATTGTTTTTAAATTATGTATCAATTAACTTTGTCTTCTTACTGTCACACACAAAGTGAGGTTAGGGCGGCGGGTGCCGCGCGAACGAAATTATGCTTGAGGATTTCTTGGAGGGAATTTCGGCGGACTGCAGGCTTTTGTATTGGATTGTTTGGAAATTGTTTCTAGCGGACTTTATAATATGAAATCGGTGTAATTTGGTGTTACAAATACCCATGTTTATGAACAAAGTGTGGAATAACTAAAATAAAGTGTCATGGTGCGGTTGTAGTGAGATTTACTTAGCAGGTTGGTGTTTGCTCGCCTCGTTGCGTCGTTTATGATCAAGCCAGTGGATTCGTGGGAATTGTAGTCAGGGGCTCCGTCGAAATCAGCGAAACGAATTACACCATAATTTCGTTGATACACAAGCAAGAATAACTAGACACTGGGTAAAATAAGCTTCTGAATTAAGTTTGAAATAGAAGAAAAGAAAAAATAAACATTATGCTTCAATCACCTGTTTTTCGCTTTGCTTACTTCCCGCGTCATATAAATAACATACTGTCCCAGTAGTACGTGCGTCCTATATTTCACAGCGGAATATGTGCCCTAAGAAGGTCAGAACCGTGACCTTCTTAGGGCATAAAGATTTGATTACAGATACTGGGAAACAACACACACATACGCTGGGACAGTTGAAGCTTTATAAAATCTTGTTTAAAAGCGTGACTGTTAAAGTTTCGGCCACAAGGAATATTGTTTACTTTTTGCGCCGAACAATCTTCTTGGTTTATCCATATGGTATGGTTGACTGGGAAAGAAAGGCATAGCATAAAATCCGCCAATAGGCTTGTTTCCTAAAAAAAATACTACAAAATTTATTAGTCCGTCTAATAGATTATCAAAAAATGTCAGATACGAATGTTATATTTTTTTAATCAAACAAAAGATGATAAAGATAAAGCGCGTCAAAGTTCAGGAGTGGGGGCTCATGACCCAACACCAACTTTGCGATTACAGAAAACAATGAATTCATTTTTGGGACTTAGTATACGCTTCTATAATAGAATTCCTGAAGAAATATTGGCTCTGTCATTAGGTAAGTTTAAGACTGCTGTTAAAAATTAATTACTTAAAAATGCCTACTATTGTATTAATGACTATTAAACAGATGAAACTCCATGGAAGTAATATATTCAATAAATTGTTAATCAATATACATCAGTGATTACTTAATGTAAAATAATTCAATTTGTTATAAATATGTGAAAGTGTAGCCCTTCAGGCACGTAGGAACCAATACTGGACTGAGTTTCTTTCGGCGTATTCTTCTCAGCAGTGGTCGTTTCGAAACGCTAGTAGCTTATCGATTTTGCAAATATTAAAAATAATAATATGACGTTCAGAAAGAGATACATGATATCCAAATTTGAATAAAATCTATTTCATTTCATTTCAACAGGCCGGTAAAAAGTGTACCGGTTAGTGACGTCACGCGAAACTTTAGCGGGGCTTAATTTTAATATCTAGTTAAATTAATTTTTGTTTGATTGACTAAAGAATTACGTATCCAATATTTTTCAATAATCTACCAGACGGTCTAATTATTTCGTAAAGTATTTTTTTAAAAACCTGCACATTGTAACAAGTGTTTGCTATGTACAATAAAGTTTAATAATTGAAAAGAATACCCATGCGTTTCGCAGTCAATCGTGCGTCCTATACTACACGGCGGATTATGGGCCCTAAGCTGGTCATACTTGCTTATAGATTTAAATAAATAAATAAAAGGCAGACACGCAGAGACACCGAGATGGTTGAAACTAAATAAAACCTTTAAGAAAAACGTAATTATCAAAGACTAGCTGCTACCCGAGTCTCCGCTCGCGTTAATATCGATTCCGCGGAAACAGTTATTTTTTCCGGGAAAGGTAGAGTATAAGCTAATTAAGATATAACCTATCTGTCCATCAGGCAATATAAGAGTTTGCTGTCTCTCCAAGTCTTGCGAACAGGCAACGCCTAAAGCCGAGGTCCGTCCCTCCTGATGTTGGGCCCTTTGGTGATGTTGTGTATAAAGGTTGAGGGCACTCTGCCCTCGCCTCAAACGCCCGGTGAAGTAGCGAAAACTCACTTGGAGCTAGCTACATAGTCCTTCCAAAAAAAATAACCTGTGTGCACAATTTCATTAAAATCCGTTCAACCGCTTTGGCGTGAACTTCCGAACCTACAAAAATATAAACTTTCATATTTTTAATATAAGTAGAAAAGAATAACTAGAATTCGGCGACAATAAAAAATCCATGTGTTTTGTAGCAATGGCGCATGGTAGGGCATCCAAACCTAGTACACGGCGGAATCGCTCTAAGACGGTCATATTAAATTTTTTAAACAGAAGTTTTTATAAGGGCCTATTGTTTACGTAAAAATACACTCGACAACAACACCAAAACGATGGGTTTCGCAGTTGTACGTGAGTCCTATACGGCACGGTGGATTATATGCCCTCAGAAGGTCATGGTTGCGTAATACCGCGTGGCGAAGAAATGCCCGCGCCATGTTACTAAGACAAAGTTTACATTTTATGTTTTCGTTTCAAAACCCTAGTATGTTTCACTGTCATTATAGGAGGTTCTTTTGTCTATAATATGGCTGTATTTTAAGATACCCAAACATGCGCTGGATATCTTAAATATTTGAGACCAATTCGAGATTTTTTCTGCGATATATCTAATTTATATGGTTTATTTCAATTAAACGCAAATGTTTTTTGAGCTGGCATCTATAGTAAGAAAAAAAGTAATGCTTGTTACAATTTCTTAAAGTAGCAAACTAAGAAATTGACACTGTTTTTTTATTTAAAACAAAATATTTTTTTGATTGTCTGTTTCGATTGTCGATGTCTTTTTTTTGTTTCGAAAGCAATTTTCTAGCTACCCAGCCCTTAGAAAACTTTGCATTTGCACTTAATTAAAATGGACCTTATATAAAACTTAGTTTTATTGTAGCCCCGTTTATTATAATAATTTTTACGATTATTTTTCAAAAGTTTTTAATCAATTACTTTGCTATACTATCTTGCTCTTATTTAATAGGATTTTAAGATTAGGTATAAGTAGTTATGGATTCAAAATGTATAATAACAGGGCAAAGATTATTGAGATAATCCAAAAACAGTTTGAAGTAAAATTTAGTGACAGTTTATAATTTTTCTAATTAAGGAATTTAACAATATTTGTTGTTTGTTTCAGAAAATATTGTGAGGTGTGATGGCTGTTAAAATGAAAAGACTTGGCTTACATTTAAGGACTTTTTTATTGGTAAGTCACAACTTTTTAATTTTTTCGGACAATTTCGTTATTTGTAAATATTTTTATTCGTAACTATGTCTGTCTGTCTTCTTTCACGTTTAAACCTTTGAACCATTTTGGATGTAATTTGGCATGGAGGCAGTTTGAGTACCGGGGAAGAACATAGGATACCTTTAATTCCAGAAAATGCTACTGTTCCTGAGGGATCAGCCGCGGGGCAGAGCCGCGGGCGAAAGCTAGTATATATATATATTAATCCCTCCCTATTTCTCTTGACCTTGGCATCACATGTGAACGACTGGACGAAATTGGCTGATTCTTTTTTGTCTTATTTCTTTGTTTTTCTCATGAGAAGGTTTTATAAAAAAAAAAGAATGTTGCGCGGAAAATTAAAAAGTTGAGTTTACTTTAACGACCTTATTAACTTTTTAAATATAACCACCATCGTATTGACAGTCATTTGACAGTTGGCGTCAAGTTAAGACAGAAAAAACGTCTGTCGGGTCAGTTTTTAGGGTTCCGTACCCAAACGGTAAAAACGGGACCCTATTAATATCGCTCCGCTGTCTGTCTGTCCGTCTGTCACCAAACTGTATCTCACGAACCGTGATAGACAGTTGAATTTTTTACAGATGATGTATTTCTGTTGTCGCTTTAACAGTAAATAAAATACTAAAAAATAGAAAAAAAATATATGGGGGCTCAATACAACAAATGTGATTTGTTTGCTTGTTTTTGGTCGATATTGATAACAGCAACAGGTAGACGCTTGAAAAATTCACAGAAAATTAGTCACACATTTCCCTTAAAAAAAATATATATTAAAGGGGGTCCCATACAACAGACAGGTTTTTTTGCCGTTTTTATAGATGACGGTAAATATATAGAACATTGTTTGAGCCCAAACATTTTTTTTTTGCTCTTAAAATATGATCATTAAGGAATAATATAAACTAACTTAAAAACTACTTATAAATAAACCTAACTATATTATTACTAAAAAAAACCTTAAATATAAAAGAATAACTTAAACTTGCTTTTAAATACGAGAAACCCCAGGGGGCCGTATCGAATGAAATACAAATGGCCTGTAACGAAACACATCATGATAATCGAATCATTTTAAATCCATCACACACAACATTAAGAAAACATTCTAAATGCGCCTCCAAAAATATATTAGGAGGATTACCTACTTAGTTTAACATGCCTGTTAAATATTAGGCAACGTTATTATTTTCATGTTTTTTTTAATATTCAAGTACTTAAGTGAAGGAAAGAGAACGTAAAGTTTCTAATAGGTATTTATTTAATGTGTTAAATATTGAATCCTATCTTACAAACAGCCTCCGTGGTCCAGTGGTTAAGGCGTTTGCCTGTTGACCCGGGGGTCGTGGGTTCGATTCCCACCGGAAGCATACTTTGTTTAGTTGTTTCTAGTTTGGTTAGGACATTGCTTGATGATTCCGTGCTTCGGAAGGCACGTTAAGCCGGTGGTTCCGGCTGCCATCTGGTAGTCATTAAAGGAACCACGTCAGAGGCCGAGAGGCGGTTCCGAAGAACTCTGACACCTGGATGTGCATGGTCGATTGACCGTGACACCTACTCGAAATGATAATGATGATGATGATTAAGCTATGTCAGATACCTTTAGGTAGATTGAAAAATTTGACACCAGTGTTGGCCACGTACATACACGAAAAACACATCCTGAAGTTAAAACAGGTAGACGATACTTAGCATTAATTTTGTTTTATTCGTCCAATCCTTTTGTACATCTTAAAAAAAAAGCAATAATAAATAGTCAAGTAATACTATCGAGGCTCAGCAGCTGCTCAGTTATCTATTATTCACCAATAATAGACATGTCTACGAGTTACTACGTGCTAACCAAATTTTCGTCGGCATTGCACCGCGTTGCATCACCAAAACACGCGCGCACTTGACATCGGAGTGGCACCTATTGACAAACAGCAACAAGTGGCTGATGGCAAGGCTGGAACTCAGAACCATGTTGAGGACTCTTTTACATACACTCGAGCTAGTATTTTTAAGCTAGACTGTGAATAATAGTTAAAGCGCTGTTTCCCTTAAGAGCCCGACATATGCCAGGCGGCGTGGCGATACAAACGCGGATGGTCTAAACGCGTTGGCTACTTTGGATATTTTCTTTTTTTAGAAATATTCAAGGGTTATTCGTAAAAGAAAAACATATGATGGCTGCCTTATCTGTAATGCAATAATGATCGAAAGTTTCAAGGTTAATTTTAATGTATTTGGTGAATAATGCTATATACCGCGTAAATTAGACGTGATTTGGAGGCAACTTTGCAATTTTTTTCTATCGAGAAAATTTAACGCAATCGTGTTTTTGAGTCATATAGTTACCAGAGTTACTCCTGAACTTTGCTGCATTTTTATTTCAACTTGAGTATTTAATTATTATTGATATAACAGTCAATCATGCAAAGCAGTGTGAGGTAGTACGGGCCCTTAACCGTTTGTAGCGGACGTCGCGCGATATATTATATGTACCTACTCGGAATAAAATACGGTTGAAAGTGGCGATACAGATTGGCCTGTCACCAGTCTCATTTCTACCCGTGTCCGCCATTTCCGTGTTAATTTTCACTTTCAATTTAATCCTTACTTATACTTACTAATATTATAAATGCGAAAGTGAGTTTGTTTGTTTGTTTGTTTGTTTGTTACGCTTTCACGCCCAAACTACTAAACCGATCATCATGAAATTTTGCATACAAGTTCTCTAAAGTACGGAGAAGGACATAGGCTACCTTTTATCCCGGGAAAAAGTACTATGCCCGAGGGATCGACATTAAGGCGGGCGGAGCCGCGGGCGAAAGCTAGTAATATTATAAATGCGAAAGTGAGTTTGTTTGTTTGTTTATTTGTTTGTTTGTTAGGCTTTCACGCCGTCACTACTGAACCGATCATCATGAAATTTTGCATACATGTTCTCTGGAGTACGGAGACGGACATAAGCTACCTTTTATCCCGGGAAAAAGTACTATTCCCGAGGGATCGGCATTGACGCGGGCGGAGCCGCGAGCGAAAGCTAGTAATTCAATAATTATAACCAAATATTGTATTTTTTTAAGTATCCATCTTGCCCATTTAGTTACACTTTTTAATGACGTAAAACAGTTGGTAGTTGTCGCTGGAAATATCAAGTAATTCGCGACGAAACTTTTTCAGGATATAGCTTTTTTGGTATTTTATTTTGCCGGTCTTTAAATATTTTTTTGAAAATATTTTGATGTTATCATTTATTTTGATCTTTGAACTATACTTCATATTTTCATGCTAATATTCCTTTAAAAATAAGGTTAACTGCGCGACTAAAAAATAGACGTTTTCAGGGAAGTTTCGTTAGAAACGAATAGTAGTCAAGCCAGCTCTGGTTTACTCGCTTATATTTGACAAACGATGTACTCCCATGCTGGTCTGGGACAAAAGAAAAAACGGGCAGATCGTTAAAGCCGATCGAGGGATAGGGCTGAAATCTGCGGAATCATATCAATAGGCGATGCGGCTAGCAACCCATCACTATTTGATTCCGTTTTATATACACGCCCTCCAACTTGCTAAATGTGGCTATAAGGTCTTGAAGACCTAGGCTCTGTCTACCCAGCAACGGAAATAGACGTGATACTATGATGATGATGATGATACGATGTACATACAACGTTTTAATCGTCAATTCAAAATACATAGAGGCCTTTGTATATTTGACTATTTTTATTTTTAGCAGACTTCCAAAAAATTAATAAGAAGGAAGTTTTCACTTCGGTTGAATTTTTTTTTATTTTTATGTGTTTTTTTTTGCATTTACATATTGGCTTATATACTGGTTTAAGAACTTTATTTCTCACTAGCTGTTGCCCGCGGCTCCGCCAGCGTTAGTGTCGATCCCTCTGTCCTTCCCCGGGCCTCAAACTACCTCCATACCAAATTTCATCCAAATCAGTTCAATGGTTGAAGCGTAAAAAGACGACAGACAGAGTTACTTTCGCATTTATAATATTAGTAATTATAAATAATTCGAAGTCCAGAAATGAGAAAATTTCCATAAAACCTTTACCCTCCCATTTTACCCGTTTTTAGGGGCGAATTTTGTCCATTTCACCCATATATCTTTTTAGGGTTCCGAACAAGGAACCCTTATAGTTTCGCCATGTCTGTCCGTCTGTCCGTCCGCGGTTTTACAAAGAGACTATTTCTCATAAAAAATTACATTCACTTATATATAATGAGAAATTATATATTATAATAAGTATGTTGAAACGTAAGTGCGCTGACTTATAAACTAGCGGTGGGCGGATTTAAAATCATTGCATTTACAACCTAACATAATATTCAGGTAGCAGTTACCAAAGTTATCGTAAAAGTTTAGCTTGCGGAACGAAGAAAGAATAAATTCATACGAGATGGTGAAGAATAGATGGTGGCGGAGGAGGTTCACCTGGTTCAATTGGCGTCGTGAGCAATTTTCCACACCTAGGCCTCTTGTAAAGGGCCATTGTGTGTGAGCTGAAGACTTCATTCCTTTTGGTATTCTACAATGAGCCTTCGTTCTCCTTCCATTAAACTTTTCTGGGGTCACTGTTTGTCGTCCTACCAGCCTACCAGAGCCAACCCACCTCGTCGAGGATGCGTTGAATAATGGATAGGCTCATGGTCCCAACTGTCATCAACAAATGGTAGTCGTCTAGCTAAGTCAAATGCCTTCATCATTATCATATCAGCCGCAAGAAGTTCACTGCTGGACATAGGCCTCTTCCAAGGAATTTCAATACGTTGGAAACGGCGTTAGATGGCTAAATAAATCTGACACTATTATCGGCCACATACACACACGAAAAGAACAAACAAATATTAAAAATATTATACAGTTTCGATTGAACCAAATCATTTTTTTCGGTTTTTTTTTTTAATTGATTGTGTAGCTAGCTCCAAGTGACCTTTCGCTACTTCACCGGACGTTTGAGGCGAGGGCATAGTGCCCTCAACCTTTATAGACTACATCACGAAAGGGCCCCCAGGAGGGACGAACCTCGGCTTTGGGCGTTGCCTGTGTGCGCAAGGCTTGGAGAGACAGCAAACTCTCGTATTGCCTGATGGGCCGCGTATTCGTGCATGCAAGCCTGAATGGCCAATCTGAGAAACAATGGCAAAAGCCTTTGGAGAGCAGCAACTCTCATCTTTTGCCTTATGGGCCGAAAGCTACGTTGCCAGAAGGGCCTATCCTGGGTGCAAGTCACCAGGGACCGCCGGGCGGTCACCAGTAATCGGAGCTAATCCTACTCTACGCACTCTATTCCGGTGGCGAGTGCGACAGGGTCGGATAGTAGGGTCAGAATTTTCGGTTCATCATTACAGCCTCAAAAGTCTACTTCTGGACAATGGACCTCTTCCAAAGATTCTTAGTTCCAAGGGAGGATATAGATATATACTCACCACGCTTGGCAGGCGGGTTGGCGTGCGCAGTTGCTTTGGCTTTTTGTACTTCTGACGCTACCGCCCATTGGAAGCATTATTAAGCTTGGGAAGGAGAGGAATTTGTTGGATCTGGGAAGGGCATGAAGGTATTGGGATACTACTCCCTGGGATGAACGGGGAAAAGCAAGTGGCATCTTGGGAGGCCGGGTGCGCGTACCCGATGCCATACCTGCAACCATCGGACAGGCAGTTGAGGATGACACCCCTGACCGTTTTGGGTTACCAAATGTAAAGTTAGCTAAAAATAATAGTTATATTTTATTTTTTTATTTAAAATCTTTTTGAGCCTATGGAGCTACAGTAGGTGGACTTAATGCTAAAAGCATTCTCTCCCAGTCAACCTTGAGAAGAAAACAGGTAAAAAAGTAGGTAAAGTGTGATAAAAAAAAAGATATAATAAAGTACAAATTTATTAAGGATGGAAGTCATATATACATAAACAGTTTACATATAAATATTTCATAAATATTAATACATATAAGTATAATAAATATATACATACGCAAATTAGAAGGAAAGGATGAATTAATCTGCTAACTCAACATCAGAGAGAAAAGTGTGCAACTTTTTCTTAAAAAGGAATCTGTTTGAGATCTGTCGAATGTCTTCGGGTAAGGCGTTCCAGAGTCGAATAGCTTGTAAGGTAAAAGAATTTGACATAAAACCAGAATGAAACAAAGGAGTGAAGAGCTGAAGAGAATTGCTGGAGCGAAGTTGATGATCGTGAGAATCCGCGAGATACTAAAACTTACATTTCAAGTAACCGAGAGAAAGAGGATTTTTAAGTATATTAAATACTAGCTGTTGCCCGCGACTTCGTCCGTGGCAATTTCTGTTATTAAGATTAATGAATAAGTTTTCCCCCGTTTTCAAAACCTTTTTTATTGATGCTTCACTTCTAATGGTCGCAGCGTGATGTTTTATAGCCTAAAGCCTTCCTCAATAAATGAACTATCCAACACAAAAATATTTTCCAATTTAAACCAGTAGTTCCTGTGATTAGCGCGTTCAAACAAAGAAACTGTTCAGCTTTAGATACTACAGTATATTTCTTGAAACAATCAGTTCTATAATGTGATGCACTGTATGAGAATAGCCGCAACATATTGCAGGCGACACCAATGACTGCCAAAACGAGGTTTCATTATGCAACACCCACCCACAATCATACTTCATTCATAAACGAGAAACTATCGACGATATCTTTATCCATTACTGCGGCACTATAAAGTGTCTTCAGGCCTATTGTTAGTAAACAAGCAATGTATGTAAAACATTTTTTATGAGTTAGTTTATTTGTGATTATAATACGTGATATCCGCGTTCGTAGCCTCGACTTATTTGGCTATGCATCGTGCGATTATAAAATACGATCGATCAACTAATGGAGGGGTTATCGAACTTTATTTAGTTTATTTTAAATGAGCTACTTATTGTTGGATATTTTATTTGTGTTAGTTATATATTTTTTTGTTATTTAAATTAAAACAAAAAGTTTTATTTTTCAAAATTTAAAACCGCTTACATAATATCGAAGATATTTTGATTGTTAAAGTAGAATAAATAAAAAGTGAATACCTCGTCTAAACATCTTTTACACCTTTTTTACTCATCTCACTCTCAGACAATCATCCAACTTTTCATTGGTCTCCCCTTGTCCTAAGAGCTTTTACTTCTTCCAACTTTTTTTATTTTACTTTTAATTAAAACTTTAATTAAAAAAAAATATATTAAAATTTTAGTTAAAACTTTTTTCGTTACGTAATTTTGGAATGTTGTTGATTGAAACCATATGATGATGTTTGGATCCGTGGAAAAAACTTAGTATTATTATGTCCTTACTATCCTTATTAATATTATAGACGCGAGAGTTTGCGAGTATGTATAGATGACAAATTAATCACGCCAAAACGTATGACCGAATTTTGACGAAATTTTGCGCACAGTTAGGTTATTATATTTAAAATGCCTGGATTATTATATTTAACATAAGCGAAGCCGCGTGCGTCAGCTATCCTATCTGATAGTATGATTCTTCTTTTTGTCTATTCGTGCTGTGAAGTTGTAAGTATGGTAACGTTCTGAAATGTCTCAGAGTCAATCTTCGTAATATCGTGAGTTTATTAACATCTATTTCTTTGTTTTTCATGTGTATGTAAGAAGCCACTAGTGTCAGATTTTTCATGCTGCCTTTAGGCTAACAGAGCTTAACGACTGCTATCAATGGTGACAGCCAGAACCAACGGCTTAACGTGCCTTTCGAAGTATGCTTCGGTATACACAAGTAACACAAGTTGTCTATGCTAGCTCAATCTGTGTGGTTGATCTATATCAGAAAGCACGTACTTTTCTGATGATATTGAAAATGGATAAAACCGAAGCAAAAACAAAAGAGTATTGTTTAAAGGTCATCGGGGTCTTGAACTCTGACCCTGACTTGGTTTCTGACCGGTTATGGCCACTGATATAATGAAGCTTCCGAAATGCCATCTTGAACTTGTTTCTCCCTTTTCCTTGTCGTAATAACTTCCTTACATTATTTATTGATATGCTAGCTTTCGCCCGCAGCTTCGCTCGCGTTACTGTCGATCTCTCGGGAGCTTTCTTCCGGGATGAAAGTTACTCTATGCCCTTCTTCGTACCCTAGACAACGTATATGAAAAATGATTAGCTTGTTGGTTCAATAGTTAAGGCGTGAATGTGTAACAAACAAACAAACTGACATTCGCATTTCTAATGTTAATTAGGATATATTGAAATAAGAATAATTTAAAGCTAATATCCTGCCCATTCTGACATGCGGTGTTCTTGATTACTATGCCATCACTTGTGCGTCCGTCTGAGTAGGACACACCTATAGACGTAAAAGAGAAACCCCTATAACTTTATCTTTTACGTATATTGGTCTGTATCTTCCTTATTATTAATTAATGTGCAATAGCTACAGACTACTAGCGTCTTGGAACCGACCACTATGTTCAATTGATAAGCATACATAGGATTCACAATCACAATTATTTTCATTTATAAACTCACCATCATCAGAAAATCGGATGAAAATATCGTCCTGCTAGCATTTTACATACGCACACACAAGAGATTTTTTTAAAATTAATAAATAATATTATAGACAAACAAATTGATAATTATAAATAAATAAATATATACGGACAAATCACACAGATTGAGCTAGCCCCAAAGTGAGTTCGAGACTTGTGTTATGAGATACTAACTCAACATCATAATCATCATTTCGAGTAGGTGTCACGGTCAATCGACCATGCACACCCTGGTGTCAGAGTTCTTCGAAACCGCCTCTCGGCCTCTAACGTGGTTCCTTTAACTACTACCAGATGGTAGCCGGGACCACGGAATCATCTTTATTATCAGACAATCAGGTGATTCAAGCCTACAATGTCCTAACCAAACTGGAAACAACTAAACAAAGTATGCTTCCGGTGGGATTCGAACCCACGACCCCCGGGTCAACAGGCAAACGCCTTAACCACTGGACCACGGTGGCTGTTATATTTATAAAGAATTATAAAGAATACATTTTTAAGCTTTCACGCTATAACTCTAAACAATTTTAAAGATTAGGACATATGGTTCCTTTTGTTCCCATAATGCAAAACTAGAGAGAACGCTAGTCTAAGATAAACACAGAAAATACTGATAGTGCCAGCGATTGTCCTGGACCTTCTAACCCCCTGCGACGCTTTCAAAACCTTCACGAATTACCGCCGACCTCTGCATTGTCTAGTGAGGTTACACTTCTAAGAACTGCTTACAACCTCACATTTCATAAACGGAAATACCACGATTCGTCATACCTCTCAATGTCTTTGAGAGAAAATATTTCATTAGACAATTCAGGACATTAGAAAACGTGCTTGCGAGGTAAGCTATGCATCCGTGGAAAGACATTTATTTATAGCTTAAGGCGATACCACTGTAAATAAGGTCGTTCTGAACCTTATTTATCTCGCAAAATACTTAAATTAGGAGTTTCAAATCTAAGTAATATGATTTTTGACTATTTCATCTCCAAAAATTGAAGATGAAAACACGTTTTGATAAAATTTTCTCGATAGAAATATTTTTTGAAAAATGGTCTTCGTTCGCAGAGTTTTTGTTATTGTAGCTCAAATGCGACGAATGAAATAATGATTTTTAGACTAAAAGATAGGTTATTAGTAATTCATCAAAATGTAAATATGAAAATACAATTAACCGGTCTGATTTTATATAAAATAGAAATAACGAATCTGGCGCTTACGTTTTTTTCTTTGAGCGACTCGAGACTATCTCCTATCTCATCATTCACGGGCTAAACCGCCAAGCGCTATCCCTTGCGCGCACTTGATCGGTCCTTTGCCGAGCGAAGGTACCAAACATTTGAGTCCTCGTCTTAATAGTAGGTACTATTAAGCTATAAATAAAATTTAAAGTAAAATAACATAAAAAAGCCGTGCCGCTAGCCGTGTGCGGCAGAGTAGAATAGGACCACTCCAAGTCTTCCCATGGATGTCGTAAGAGGTGACTTAGGAAATACAAGCTAAACAAAGCTCATAAACATCAATGAGACCTCTCCAAGCCGTCTGGCCAGCGAGGAAAGTGTAGGCAAAATCCTCTGTTTGCTCTGGCCAAGTATGGCTCTGTTATACAGAGCTCCTGCAGTGGAGACTAAAAAGACATGATGATGATGATACAAAAGCTGACTTCACTCAAACTACTCGCAACGCTACGCAAAGTCTTTAAGACTTAAAAGTCACGTTTAACATGTTTGTAAGCATGAGTTGGAAATTGGAGTCAAAATAGTGAGGGGTTGCTAGCCGCATCGCTTACTAATATAATTCCTAAAATTTTACAATCTGCGCCCGAAGAGAAGCAGCTGTTAGGTTCACGTTTTTTATTAAGAAATCTATAGTATTGTACGTGTATGTGCAGTAAATCATACCGCCTACAATTTAAAATCTACTTCATAAATATTTAAATTCTTTGACTTGAAATGAGCCGATTTTGATTAAAATGAGCCGTTGGCTCGAGATAGAACTGCCCAACACAATGAAAAGTGCAGTATACTGGAATTACTGGAACGTTGACATTGACACGATAAGAAGAAGAATAAGTTATAACATCGCAGCAAAAATCCTAAAAGTCCATAATTTGCAAACATCATTGAATTACGTATATTTCGTCACCCTTGCACCATTGATGCTCACTGAACGCTTGCGCAAGCGCAGGTGTATGAAATGTATGAAACGCCGATATAATGTTTGCTTTATTGCACAAATAACCTTTTTTAAATTGTCATTTGTTTGAATCACTTGGAAAACCTTGGGATTCAAATATGAAAGTCTAAGCACTAAGTTGTGTGTTGGTAAAATAATCATAGCACTTATTTTCATAACAATATTTTTTTATATTAAACTTTTATGTCACTGCTGGGCTAAATTCCGTTGATCTCTTTTCTGGGTCTTTTCCTCCCAATGCTTTTCAAACGTCGTCAATCTCTTCATGTATCAAACTCTTTGGTTTTCCTCTCTTTTTAAGTCATCCAGGAAAACAGTTGATTGAGATTTAAGCATCTTCTGCAATTTTTTTCTTCTTCTCATACAGCTTAGTATTACTCGTATTAGATCAATAAAACCAAGCTGTGGAAAAATAAAATAAAGATAATATTTTTTTTCTTTTGTCTCAACTATTTGCTCAAGTACAACTTTGTCGTCGAAGACTTTGAACGACTATCGACTATATATATACTCGTATTATGTTCATCATTCCAGCAGTTAGTCAAAAACTAAAACCATTCAGCGTGAAAATTTATCATCGACAGTCCATTGAAGGGGTGACTCAGTCCGTCGAAATGAACAACTTTTCGACCGGCCTCTAGTACGAAAATGTCGAATTTTTTCCCGAGTCACCAGCTTTGGTCCCATTACCGCCTTATCACTGCGTCAACATGATCAACATTTCCTATGTTGTTCATGTTGACGCAGTGATGGCGTTGTTTGTTTTGTTCCTGATTTTCTAATATTCGCAATAAAAGCTTTATTTGTTGGGAAACTTCTAATCAATATTGACGATTTCGCGTAACGGTATCGTTTAGAATGACATTTGCATACGTCACTTGATTAATGTGTTTCGCCTGTTGAAAATGCCAGAATAACTGTCTTCAGTTAGGGGTCCGTAAAAAAACGAACTTTAGTATGACATTTGAATCAAAAATCAGTCGAGAACACAAAATACTCCTTTTGTTCGACACGCACGGTAAATAAATACACATCCACTTATTCTATGGTCTAGATTACGCTGCCATTTTTAATTGTGTTTAATTGTTTCTTGTGTATCTTTATATGTATTTGTTATAAAATATAGTATCGTTGAGTTAGTATCCCATAATACAAGTCTCGAACTTACTTTGGGGCTAGCTCAATCTGTGTGATTTTGTCCGTATATATTTTTATTTTTTATATATTTCTTTATTCATGCGTTTGTCACCTAAACAAATGTATTTAAAGCATCGAAGGGTGGTCTTATAAGTATCAGGGGCGTCATCCTTAACTACCTGTCCGGTGGCTGCAGGTATGGCATGCGCGCCCGGTCTCCCGAGCTTCTTGCTTTTCCCCCATTCATGCGAGTGAGTAGTATGCCAATTCCTTTCTCAGATCCAACAAATTCTTAGCCTTCCCTAGCATACAAATGCAAAGGCAGAAGCGTCGGAAACACAAGAAGCCAAAGAAACTGCGCTCGCAAACCCGTCTGCCAAGCGTGGTGAGTATGGCAATACCCTCCCATGGAACGAAGAATCAGAATTTTTGAATTATCTTGAAAAATATCTTATTGGCATTCCGAATCGTAATCGCAATCATAATTTTCGGAGAATAGAAAAAGATTTGACCTGAAAAGTAATTGTTGACTAAACTATGTTATTGTAACTAACTGCGAAGAAAAAGTCGTGGGCGTTTCATTCTCAATACAATGACACCGATAAAGCCTAGGTGTTGGGGCGTTCTAGACTCCTTTCAGACACAATGACGGACCTATTTTGCTCTATGACTCGACGAGCAAAATAGACTGACAAAATGACATAGAACACGACAAAAGACTACTTTTTTACTGAGACTTTAGACATCGACACAGTCCATTAGCTATGACCAGACGTCTAGTCACATATCTATTGTAAATAATTCTTGATTTTCTTTCCTCGCCGAGCCCATTCACTAGGTTTTAAATATCAGAGAAAGAAAAAAGCTTTGTGGTTGGGTGGAGGACTGGGGCTTTTGTTGAGTTACCACTTTGGTTTGAGTAACGAAAATTATAAACGAACTAGCTTTCGCCCGCGGCTCCGCCCGCGTTAATGTCGATTCCTCTGGAATAGTACTTTTTCCCGGGATAAAAGGTAGCCTATGTTCTTCTCCGTACTCCAGAGAAGTTGTATGCAAAATTTCATGAAGATCGGTTCAGTAGTTACGGCGTGAAAGCGTAACAAACAAACAAACAAACAAATAAACAAACTCACTTTCGCATTTATAATATTAGTAAGGATTATAAACGAAAACCTGCTGCAATTGCTAGTTGCCAATTTATAAAGAAAAACACTTCAAAGCTTTGTGAAAAAGAAGTAAGCTTTATCTTAAAAAAAGTTTTTTCTGTAAAGTTGGTTTATGGACGATAATTTTTCATGATAGCGGTAGAGAAATAGATGCGTCACAAGCCGAACACTTAGGCCAATCGTGCCTCTCTGTCGCTTGTTCCGCGCTCACATTTGCTCGCGGAACGTGACACTTTTTCGTGCCGACGTTCATCGATTTATAAGAAGTTATCTCGTCAAAAAATCCATGAGCTCCTCTACAAAGTACACAATGCTTAAAATAATATACGGAACTCTAGACGGGGCTAAGTATTTTTTTATAAATTGGCACAAATCGATCTGTGTGTAGAAATGAAATAATTACGTATTCAGCCTAGACTGATTGATTAAAATAAAATATTCATGGAAAGCAGGCGCCGGCGCGTTGGCGTCGCGACGCTGTCGTTGTGCCTTCTTTCTTAACTATGTAACGTAATATTTTAAGTGACGGTAAAAAAATCGGGTTATGATCATTCAAGTCAGAATATATAATTAAACTCCATTTTTTGCCATTTCGTGGATAGTATTATGGAAAGTCATTATGTTGACATTCCAGCACGGTGATTTTAAAAAGCACCGTCATCATCATCAGGACTTGTAAGTCTTCACTGCTGGAACATGACCCTCTCTGTACTACCAGAGCCATACTTGGCCAAAGCAGACAGAGGATTTGGCCTACACTCTTCTCACTGGCCAGACGGGTTGGAGAGATCTCATTGATGTTTATGAGCTTTGTTTAGCTTTTATTCCCTAAGTCGCCTCTTACGACATCCATGGGAATTGTATTCCAGTTTTAGGTTTAGCTTGTATTTCCTAAATCGCCTCTTACGATCTCCATGGGAAGACTTGAGTGGTCCTATTCTACTCTGCCGGAAACCACACAGCTAAAATGAATATATAGGGACAAATCACACATATTGAGCTAGCCTTACACTTAAGTTGTGAATGGTATCCTACGACACAATCGTGGGATACCGACTTAACGATACTATATTTTATCATAGATCCATATATAGGTAGATAAACATCCAAGACCCTGGCTACTCTGAAAATAAAGACCAAGCGCGAGTCAGACTCGCGAATGAAGGGTTCCGTACCGTTATCTATAAAAACGGCAAAAAAATAATGTCTGTTGTATAGGAGCCGCCCTATAATATTAATTTTATTTTTCTTTAATTATTAATTTTTAGTAAATATATAATTAAATATTCTGTGAATATTTCAAGCGTCTACCAGTTGTCATTAACAATATCGAGCAAAAACAAGCACAAAAAAATCACGTTTGTTGTATGGGAGCCCCCTTAAATACATATTTCATTCTAATTTTTAATATTTGTTGTTAAAGCGGCAACAGCAATACATCATTTGTGAAAATTGCAACAGTCTAACTATCACTGTTCATGAGATACAGCCTGGTGACAGACGGACAGACAGAGAGACGGATTGCGAAGCGATATTAATAGGGTCCCGTTTTTACCCTTTGGGTACGGAACCCTAAAAATATCGTTTTCCATCTTGATCTGACCGGGTATCGAATCCTACTACTACGAATTTCTTGAATAGACTACTTACAATTGTTCTGTGTGTGCAAGGAGCCAACATCAGTGTCAGATTATTCAAACTGCCTAAAGACATCTGACATAGCTACGACTGCCGACAATGATGACAGCCGGGACCAACGGCTTAACGTGCCTTCCGAAGCACGAAGGAGCTCGAGATAGTTTTTGATGCCATTTGCGGTCACCCATTCAAGTAGGGACCGCTCCGGGGTTACTTATCATACGTAAACGTTAATAATGCTCAGGCCGACATCGGGCATAAAATTACAAGAAAACTATGACAAAAACTTAGATCTGAAATATGTGTCTGCTCATGTTCAACGGGGT
Source organism: Elegia similella (assembly GCA_947532085.1). Lineage (NCBI taxonomy): Eukaryota > Metazoa > Arthropoda > Insecta > Lepidoptera > Pyralidae > Elegia > Elegia similella. Next base: position 25,872,278 of record OX383930.1, read on the forward strand.
CACTGAACGTCCTTCCGTCATGAATATACATTTGCGTAACACACTGGAAGCTCCACCTCTGCGTTTCAATTGTGTGTATGATTTTGTTTTTTCTCACACAAGGTATATATACGTACCCATAGATTTGAAAAAAAATTGCGTACATACCTATGTAATATTTTTCGTTTTATTTTGCATTCACAATGCTACTTTGATATACTCTTATTAAATGAAGTAATAAAATATGGTGAAATAAATTGATGACAAATGATTACACAGACAAACTAAATAAAAGCTTGTAATAATAAACATAAATCGCCGAAATGTGTGTATATACGCGCATTACTCGAAAACGGCTGTAGTGGTTTGGGTGAAATTTTTTGTGTATACTTATTTAAGTATACATACAAAATTTTACCCAAACCACCTAGGTGGTTTCCTGGGTTCCCTGGATGGTTTATAGGAACCGGTAGCACTACTTTCGGGCAGAATGAAGTCTGCTGAGTCGATAGTATTGCTATATAATATAATATTATATTTCTTTTCTTCCATATTTCCTCAGCTGTATGTTAACATATTGATGATAAAAATTCGAAAAGTGAAAAATTAAAGATTGTTTGAAGACTGAAATAAAAAAGAACTTAGCGACCTAAATAAATAAACAGAAAATAAATACGGTTTATTCATTTTTCTTGTCCTAAAGAAAACTCCATCTTATTAACACGCATTCCTTTAAAAAGGCGGTCAAAAACGGATATGCGAACAATACTGCGTTCGCATTCTTTGACATCAACATTGAATAGTAATTAATTTTAGAAAATAACCGGCCAAGTGCCAGTCGGATTCGCGCACGTACGGTTCCGTACCGTTATCTATTAAAACGGCAAAAAAATCATGTCTGTTGTATAGGAGTAATATTTAATATTAATTTTATTTTTATTTAATTATTTATTTTTAAAGTGAATATATAACTAAATATTCTGAGAATATTTTAAGCGTCTACTTGTTGCCGTTATCAATATCGAGCAAAAACAAGCAAAAAATACACGTTTGTTGTATGGGAGCCCCCTTAAATATTTATTTTATTCTATTTTTTAGTATTTCTTGTTATAGCGGCAATAAAAATACATCATCTGTGAAAATTTCAACTGTCTAGCTATCACCATTCATGAGATACAGCCTGGTGACAGACGGACAGCGGAGCGAAATTAATAGGGTCCCGTTTTTACCCTTTGGGTACGGAACCCTAAAAAAGTTTCCGCGGTCATTCATTTTCACCTAAATGTGTAATAAAAAATAAATAAAAGAAAAATATATACGGACAAATCACACAGATTGAGCTAGCCCCAAAGTAAGTTCGAGACCTGTGTTATGGGACACTAACTCAACGATACTATATTTTATAACAAATAAACATATAGACAAACATCCAAGACCCAGGCCAATCTGAAAAAGATCATTTTCCATCTTGACCTGGCCGGAGATCGAACCCGGTCACTCCGTGTCGCAGGCTGGCGTGTTTACCGCTGCGCCACGGAGCTAAGTAGTCAACAATCGCGAAACATTAGAAAACACAGTGATTTATTTTGTTTGCGTGTAGCTAGACTCAGATTGTCACATGGCATAGATACAATTTAAGCCTATAAATTATGCAATCGACTCTAATATCTCTGTTTCGGTGAAATGAGGTTCCAACATTCCGATAGCGAGAGATCCGGTTGAGGCGTCAAAGAATACAGATTTGGATAACACCTGATCGAAGATCGAAGAAGTTGCGTAAGAAAATCGGATGAAAATATCGTCCTGCTAGCATTTTACATACGCACACACAAGAGATTTTTTTAAAATTAATAAATAATATTATAGACAAACAAATTGATAATTATAAATAAATAAATATATACTGACAAATCACACAGATTGAGCTAGCCCCAAAGTAAGTTCGAGACTTGTGTTATGAGATACTAACTCAACATCATCATCATCATTTCGAGTAGGTGTCACGGTCAATCGACCATGCACACCCTGGTGTCAGAGTTCTTCGAAACCGCCTCTCGGCCTCTGACGTGGTTCCTTTAACGACTACCAGATGGCAGCCGGGACCACCGGCTTAACGTGCCTTCCGAAACACGGAATCATCTTTATTATCAGACAATCACTAACTCAACGATACTATATTTTATAACAAATACATATATAATTATATAAGTACTTTTGAGTTATATTTATATTAGTAGTATGTATAATATTAAATGTAATTATAATAGTGATATAAGTGGGGGAAGCCCACAAGATAAACATCCAAGATCCAGGCCAATCTGAAAAAGATCATTTTCCATCTTGACCTGGCCGGGGATCGAACCCGGGCACTCCGTGTCGCAGGCTGGCTGCGCCACGGAGCTGTCTATAGTATAACATCCGTCGGCTATTGGCGTACGCGCCATGTCTGGAGAGTCCAGTTGTTTTTGGATTTGAATTCTTATTAGTACTTAGCTATAAGTTTAAAGATTGTGCTATTCTGCGTCGCAGAACAAAGCTGATGCTACATACAAAAGTAGTAGTATTTATTTTATACTGTGATATTTGATGTTGATTTTTCTGAAAGGCACTTGCGTTTCTAAGATGCTTGCCATTTATTCAGTCTCTTCGACGGAACTGAGCAACCTCTAAATGGTTTTGGATTCAGCCAGTTAAATAAAAGCTTAGCGAACCTGCGAAAATAATTATAGCCTGTCACTTGGGAGCCTTCCCCGAAAGGGTGTAATTATTCCTTCTCCATACCTACAAAGCCTTAGCACCATGTAGAAGTTATGGTGGAAAAAAACACATCTTAATATGGTATAAAATGATTATCTAAGCGAAAAGATAGTTTCCGCTATCTGTTTGCTTAAATCTTTTATACTATTCAACGGATTTTAATGCAGTTTTCAGCAATAGGTAGAGGTTTATATGTTTAATTTACTGCCCCATATTAGTATCTACATTGCACCCGTGCGAAGCCGTGGCGGGTCGCTAGTACATATATAAAGTAAAAAACAATACGTTCCCTTTTTTAAGCAATAAAATACATGAAATTATTCTTCTACTTTTACGTCATTTTGTTATTTGACACTTAACGTAACGTATACATAGCTAATAACAGCTATTTTGAGCCATAAACGCGAAGTGATAATGAGATTCAGCGTGGAATGTCTCGTTTATTCTTATATTATTTAAAGAAAATATTTAGAATTTCGCCTTAGGAAGGGAATCAAGGTATTGGGATTCTACTTACTCTGATTAATGGCGAGAGGAGAGAGAGAGGAAAAGCGAGTAGCCAGCAACACAATAAGTTCGGGGATGCAAAAGATACTTACCCAATTTAGTAAATATGAAAACAGCGAATTTTTCGTCCAGAGCAGACAGAGGATTTAGCCTACACTCTTCTCGCTGGCCAGGCAGGTTGGAGAGGTCTCATTGATGTTTATCAGCTTTGTTTAGCTTGTATTTCCTAAGTCGCCTCTTACGACCTCCATGGGAAGACTAGGAGTGGGCCTATTCTACTCTGCCGGAAACCATACGGCTTAAATAAATCAATTACTTACTCGTGCACAATCATTCCATACATTTGTTTATAAACAAGACGAATTTCAATTATTTACGTGTTATTTGATTGATTTAACTAAACTTAACTTAAGCTTTTGTGAAAAGAGTTCAATGTGAACTCTTTTCACAAAAGCGAGGTTATATTTTATTGGAACGAGAAGTACATACTAACCACGCCTTTTCGATTACGAGTTAGACAAAATCTGTGCCATAAGGAAGAGGAATCCACACAGACTAGTCATTGGTAATGTCCCAAAGTCCCAAAAATGTGGAAACAGTCCCCATAATATGTGTGTGCGAATCTATAACCGGTTACCCAATGACATGAAAGAATTTAATGAATATATATTTAAAAAGCAGTTAAAAGCCTGGTTGATGGAAAGGTCTTATTATGACATAAAAAAGTTTTTTTTGACAATTGTTATCTTTTTTATTTTTTGATAATTTTAATAAATTCAATGTTTTGTTTTTTCTGTATTTGCATGCCATTTAATATGGCTAAACATGTGTTCTTGTATACTGCATTTAACACCTCAATGTACCATGTTCTATGTGAATAAATAAATATGAATATGAAAAAAAAAAATATGAATAAGGTCTAAAAGCCACATTCTGCATGTTGGTGTAGATGTACTATACTTATAGGTGGAAAACGGAATAAAAATATTAATGGGTTTGCTTCCCACATTACCTATTGACTTGATTGCTTTCCTAGATATCTATTAGATATCGATTAATATCATATCATCTATTCCCTCAGCCGACTTCTACGATCTATGTGGGAAGAATAGATCGGAACACATATAGCGTTTTTGAAATGTAATCTTCTTTAGCGGCGTTGTGCTATTTTTTGGGTGGATAAAAAAATTTAAACTCGCGGCAGGACCTGACCTGATCGAAAATCCGTAAGACGTGACGTGAGACCGCCGCAAAGGCGATTTCTTTTCACTCAGGCTAGCATTAAAGTCAACAGCACCTTATGTGTTGAAAAAAATCTACTATAAGTGACCATTATGGTTTTTTGTACTGCCATCTTGAAGTAGAACCACAAAATTAGTATTATGTTTGTTTGCTGACTACACTTGTTATTTTTATCTAGTTGCTTGGTACCCAAGCAGTTGTAAAAAAATGATTTAAGCAGCCCCTTGGAATCGCAGCTGATGAAAATACTCAAATGAGATGTCACCTAAAAAATATTGTTTACCAATAAGAAAATACTATTGCAGGCCGCTTCCAACCGGTCGTATTATAAATCCTTGGGGGAAGCCTATGTCCAGCAGTGGACTTCTTGCGGCTGATATAGACATAAGTTTATTTGACACAGCAACACACATATATTACAAAAAAAACAATAAATAAGAAAATATACAAGCTTAAGCATATAAAACACAGTTAATATACTCATTAGGCATACACAATAATTAAACATGTGTGCGTTGCAGTAATCAAAAAGGATGTGGCTCAGCGGTGTATATTACTCATACATAATATGAGTAAAACGCTGATATTCTGCCACTCCAAAAGGTGAATGATGATGATATAAGAAATTGCAGTTCTTACAAATTATTTTATTCAATGATTATTTGCTTATGATACCTATTTGTTGATTAAAATATGTATTTATTTAGAAATTGTGAATGTAATAGAAAAACCATAGCATTGCTGCAAATAAGTAACATATTATGACATATTTATCATTGTAGCAATAAAGTTATAAATTATGATAGCTATTAATTTATAAATTGCTAATAAAATAACTCGGAAACACGCGCTGTTATATTGGTAAATAGAGATTGAATATATCCTATGCCTTTGTGGTCACAGTTGATTTTGGTCACAATACATGTGATGTTTAATCTACTAGTTAGTCCTAATACACAGAGACATATAGTAGTCACACTAGTTAAGTATTGATCAAACTTTGACAAATATTACTTATCAGTTCGTACTTGTACCACACATGACTACACAGTTTAATTTTGAAACAAAAAATAATTGGATTTGGCACTTATTTTTTGAAAGAATTTTATGCACTTTTTTCTATCCAAAATCTTAATAAGAAAATGCTTATATTGCTGAATAATGAAAAATTTTGACATACATTTATTCGTATAAAAGACATTCTTTATCATTTTCTGTATTATTGTTAAATATAACAATAATACGGATAAATTGATAATATTAAAACGTTTTAGGAGTTGGCGTATAATTTGGTCTCATTTTTGGTCACGAGAGCTATGACAGGTCTGTCTCACTCCCCGTTTCGGTATCTAAAACATACCTACGCGCGGCGACCCCTTCGAAAAAGAAAACCAAACAAATCCGATAGAACGACGTGCGTTTTGGTCACATGTGTTTACCGACTTCAACTAAATATGAATCGTTTGTTCAGAGCTATTAGTATAAAATTGACTTGCAGTATGTATCTAAACTAAAAGGTGCTGCATTCTTACGCGAGCATAATTACATCGTATCTCTCATTGAGTTGATATTTCTTTGAATACTTTTGCAGAGTGCGACTTTTGTACGTAAGTTCTAGTACTAATTCTGTTGCTATGACCAAATTCTACTATGACCAAACCAGCCAAGTGACACAGGTGCGAATAAAACGCAAAGTTATGAGGCCGCGCCCAGTCTAGTTAAATCACAATTTAATTCATGTACATAATACATGTCAATTATTATGTCGGCCAGCCGGATTTCCTTGTGGTCAGTGCTGTCTGTGATAATTTAATCAAATATAACAATCAATTTTATGTATGCTTCATTGATCCTTTTCGTTCATAATTGTTGTTTCAAGTTTGTTGATTAAATTCGAATGACATGACAAATGAGTTGACCGATTTATCTTTTATACTCTGCTGATTCATCTAAAAAATATAATCAAGTTTGTCACTTCAGTAGGTGTTGTTTATATATTAGGTACTGTAAGGCTAGGATAGGTATTTAGATTTTTGTATTGAAATCTTAGAAGCGCAAGTTATCCTCGGAGTGGACAAAATATTATTTACTAGCTTTCGCCCGCGGCTCCGCCCGCGTCAATGTCGATCCCTCGGGAATAGTACTTTTTCCCGGGATAAAACTTGTACTCCAGAGAACTTGTATGCAAAATTTAATGATGATCGGTTCAGTAGTTACGGCGTGAAAGCGTAACAAACAAACAAACAAACTCACTTTCGCATTTATAATATTAGTTAGGATACTTTACTGTTTATGGACACGATGACTCTAAGCAAACACTAAAATAGTATAATTTATTTTAATTAAACTCATAAGATGAGTATACCTGTTGTAATGTAATGTAACGTTGTAGTGATGGAGATTCAAAATAATCTACATTGTTATATAATTGCCGGCTGACCGAACACTTTTGTATAGAAATATCGGTAAAAATACGCTTATAGGAAGGTTAGGTTAGGTATAGGTTGTATTGATATCAGTTAAGTGGAAAAATAATGCTGTTTTTTCTAGAATATGCTACCTTGTACCAGAATTAAATATGACCTTTATAAATTTAATTCCTATAATTGGCTTTTGCGTTCCAACGTAAGCGAAGCCGCCGGCGACAGCTAGTAGTAAATTAAGGTTACGTACGGGTACAGTAAAAAAATTTGATTATTCCACAAATACTACTTTTTAATAAGAATATATCAGAATAGAATTGTACATACACATACACACACAATAACGTCTTTGTCCCTTGCGGGGTAGACAGAGCTTGGGTCTATAAGACCTAAAAGCCACATGGGCGTGTAGATGGAAAACGGAATCAGAATAGTGATGGATTGCTAGCCGCATCGGCTACCTCCATTGTTTCAGAGATAGAATTGTACATATGCAGAAAACCCCTTTAAAAAAAATATTAATTCCCGTAGTTCTTTTTTTATCCCATACCATCAATATGAACGTTGGTACAATGTTGGTTTTTTGACAGCACAATGTCGCATTCCACCTAATTTAACTCGGTAGTACGCACCCGGATAGAATTGATTCAGCTGTCACACCACAGTCATATTACCGTGTTTGTTTTTTGCAGATCTTAATTTGATTGAATGCTTGGACAACCTGCAAAATTACATGACCAGCTGGCATACTTAGTGTACATTACATTTTATGTATTTTAAATTAAAATAGTATCTATATTAAAATTATACGAAAGCTGGAATGTATTAAATTTGAAGTGACTATCAAATCGTTTTACACTAAGTCACCAAACAGACTGACTGATCACGAATTTAAATTGATATTTAACATATTTAAAACTAGCTTTCGCCCGCGGCTTCGCCGGCGTCAATGTAGATCCTTCGGGAACAGTACTATTTCCCGGAATAAAATGTACCCTATGAGTAAAAAAGGGTTTATTTTTATTACTGCACTAAGCAACAGTTATATGTTCGTTCAAACCTTTCTGATTAAGCTGTTTAAGAAGTATTCAGACTACCTTGCTTGGTAGTAAGGTAGTAAGTATATGCTCGTAGGGTGACGTTTTTATGGTATAGGACGGCAAACGAGCAAGTCAATTCTAGTCTGATGGTAAGAAATCAGCGCTACCCATGGACAACTGCAACACCAGGGTATGACAGTTGCATTTCAAGGAGTTGGGGGAAGGATATGGGGGGCGGAAATGGGGAAGGATGTGGGCCTCCGGCTGTCTCACTCACTGAACGAAGCGTAAAAGCGGTAAAACTTCTACTCAAACGTCGATTTTTAAATTGTCTAATTTTGCTAACATTGCTGGCAATCCAGGCTTATAAAAGAACCTATACTTAATAGAAAATTAAATATATTAATTTATTATATTACTCTTTTGTAATAAAAAAAAGTTGAGATGTCTGGGGTTTTGCGCTTCTTCATTAACACGTTCTATAAGCCACTCATATATAACTTACATAATATAAAACATGTCTCAAATATCCACAATATAATTATCTAGGATAATAATGAAACATTTATGTAAAAATGCGACACACTTTTTAAATATCTTTAAAAATGTTTAATTGTGCGAGCGAGACAACCAACAAAATGTCAAAGGCCTCTTACGGTGTTATTAAAAGATCTTGATTTGAAATGTATTATTTCCTAACCGAGTTGTAAAGAAAGAACTAGGTGTGTAGTGTGTTGCCATTGAACAAAGAGCGCAGTTCTTAGTACGTAGAACTATTACCAATGTTGTAAAAGGTGACGAAAATTCACGAAAATACCCATGTTAAGGATGTTGCTTAACGCTGAGACAAACATCCCGTTGACCCAAACTCGCTTATACCATTTTACTTTACAATGTCGTACGAATATTTACACGGAATTCGTATTTTCCTTTTTACTCAAATAAGTCTTGTAAGTTTGGTATTTTTTTTTATTTTTTCGGTATTTTTTTTAATTCCCTGCATTGATCGTATAGGAAAAGTTGTTCATTTTGAAGGGCTGAGCCACCCCTTCAAGAGAATGTCGAGGATATACTCACGGAGGATAACACGCTGCAATGCAGAAATTGGATTTCAAATAAAACAATGCAAATTTTTGGAATTAGCTGTTCTTCCATGCTGGTCTGGAAAAGAAAAATCGTAGAATTTACCAGCCATTTTCTCTACCAGCGCAAACTGTAGAAGCCGATCCAGGAAATGGACAAATCGAAGTAATCACGTCATTTTGATTCCGTTTTCCACCTATACGCCCACTGAAACGTGGCCTTAGTGTCTTATTACTTTAGGCTCAGTCCCTGCAAGGGATAAAGACGAGATAACAAAAATATTTTATTCAATTAGAGGCGACCAATACGAGCTGTAGCAATATACACGACCTGACTTAAAACTTTAGAAACATATCCAAGGGAAATATTTCAGCTGGTATCTTAGGCAACTCGCATGAGTCAAGCCTTGCCCGGAGTGCGAGCTGAGAATGCCTCACATTGTCGTAGGCTGAGTAAACAATTATTATTCAGGCAATCTATTGTCAACTAATTGTATGCAATGGGAGCGAGGTTGGACTCTCGCTGTAGACTGTTCTGACAGCCTTTTAAAAATAATAATTTAAATTGTTTTCCGTAAGGAACTTTATAAAAAATATATATAATTCTGTATCACCCCTTATATCGTATTGCTGTATGTCATCATCATTATTTCGAGTAGATGTCACGGTCAATCAACAATGCACACCCTGGTGTCAGAGTTCTGCATCATCATCATCATTATTACAGCCGTTAAAAGTCCACTGCTGGACAAAAGCCTTTCCCAAGGATATTGCCATACTCACCACGCTTGGCAGGCGGGTTGGCGAGCGCAGTTTCTTAGGCTTCTTGTACTTCCGACGCTGCTGCCCATCAAAAGCATTTTGAAGTTGACGAACGATAAGAATTAGTTGGTTTTGGGAAGGGAATGAAGGTATTGGGATACTACTCTTTCGGATGAATTGGAAAAAGCAAGTAGCAGCTCGAGACCCGATGTCATACTGCAACCATCGGACAGGCTGTTGAGGATGACACCCCTGGCCTATATGTACTTCGACATAATTATTGTATTCATAAAAATACTATCCTAATCCTAATCCTAACTAATATTATAAATGCGAAAGTGAGTTTGTTTTTTTTGTTTGTTTGTTTATTTGTTTATGTGTTTGTTTGTTACGCTATCACGCCGTAACTACTGAACCGATCATCTAAAATTTTGCATACAAGTTCTCTGGAGTGTGGAGAAGGGCATAGGCTACCTTTTATCCCGGGAAAAAGTACTTATCCCGAGGGATCGACATTGACGCGGGCGGAGCCGCGGGCGAAAGCTAGTAAACTATAAATTACCATTTTAATTAATTTAAAACACTGTCGTTCTTGCCTGTACGGTAAATCATAAAATAATTTGATTTACAACTCTCATGTCTAGATTTGACTAGATCGTGCGATGTTATTTACTACTTTAGCAAAATTATGACTATACGAGTGACCCGGACCCCGGCTTCACAAGGGTGCAATATACATATAACCTTCCTCTTGAATCGCTCTATCTATGAAAATAAAAAACTATGATGTTTTTTATTTTCATAGATAGAGCGATCCGTTGCGTAGTTTTAAAGATCTAAGCATACATACATAGGGACAGACAAATAAAATAAATATATAGACATGTGTCTATACATATATATATATATATATATATATATGTATCACACAAATTATATAATAATAATAATAATTATTCTTTATTTCCATTTGTTAAATTACAATATTTTAGACTATTGTTGTATTGTATACATTGTGGTTAACATCATAGTTATATTCATATGTAAAGTTTAACAATATAACAATCATCCAATACATCAAAAAAACTAAGAAATTAAGATCTTCTTAATCGTATACCCGCCGTAGTAGTAATAGTTTTACTGTATCACGGTCGGATAGTGATCCCTCATTGGCAAACAACTAAGTGATCGAGTAAGCTTATGCTAATAATCTTAAGGTAAATTGAGCTAGCCCCACAGTAAATATGAACTTGTGTCGTAGGTTAAACTAACTCAACAATACTATATTATATATAAGATACTTATATTGATAAACAACTTCAAATTTATAACCTCTTCTTTTTTTAAGTCAGTTCAAAAGAAAAAATATTTTAAAACGGAATTGTTTGAATTTGCAATGAGTGATTCAAACGACATCAACGCGCTCGAAATCACTTCGCTACGTATTTCACGTAGAACTTGTGAATTGTCAATAATGATGAGAGCTTTTCGTTCATCTTTCGAGTTTATTAAAAGTAGCATATTCTTTGAAATCAATTGTGAGGGCTCGACTATTCGACTAACCCGACGCTCTAGCCGAGTTCTCACATAAATAGGAAGTTAAGGAGAACACAAGACTCGACACACAGTACACACAGAGAATAACTTTATTACAACTTCACTTTACAACTTCAACTATGTAGATGTTGACTTCAAATTATAACAGAGACTGTTATGCTCCAAGAGATGGTAGTAGACTGAAAGACGGTAGTAGACTCAAAGATGTTAGTAGACTGAAAGATGGTAGCAGACTGAAAAATGAGTGATGAAAGAGAAAGAAAGTAATCTAAAAATGGAATGAAATTTGAATTAAAATAAAGAATGAAAAATAGACAGGATGAGAGAAATGAGGTTGGACGAGATGCAGCATGCAGGTGGCATACTGCAACGTTACACAATATTAAATCTATAGACATCTTCATTTTATCCATTATGTAATTTAGTAACAATCGTCAATACTAAAAATCATTCAATGTTGTCACAACACTATAATGTTGTACCACCAGAGTAGAATAGGACCACTCCAAGTCTTCCCATGGATGTCGTAACAGGCGACTTAGGAAAACAAGCTAAACAAAGCTCATAAACATCAAGACCTCTCCAACCCGTCTGGCCAGCGAGGAGAGTGTAGGCCAAGCTAAATCCTCTGTCTGCTCTGGCCAAGTATGGCTACAGAGAGGATCATGCCGCAGTGGTGACTAAAAAGACCTGATGATGATGATGATACACTATTATGTTTCATCTATGCTGGTCTGGAAAAAAATAGTGTACCAGCTGCTTCTCTTACCGTGCAGACCGAAGAAGCCGGTCGAGGGAATGAGCAAAAAAACTCTTAAATATTCTTCAAAAACGAAGATATCCAAAGTAGCCAACGCGTTTAGACCATCCGCGTTTTTCATTGCCACGCCGCCTGCCTGGCCTATATAGTGTTGTATAATTTTGAATTGGCAAACGACTCCATTGAATATATTTGTATCCTAACTAATATTATAAATGCAAAAGCGAGTTTGTTTGTTTGTGGCGCCTTCACCTATCTACTGAACCGATCGTTATGAAATTTTACATACCCGTTGTCTGGAGTACGAAGAAGGACATAGTGTGCATTTTATCCCGGGAAAAAGTACCGTTCCCGAGGGATCGACATTGACGCAGGCGGAGTCGCGGGTAAAAGCTAGTACAATATATACGGGCTCCTCGTATTATTATACTCTAACTTTAAAAGAAATACGGAAAGAAACTAAAATGTGTGCCCTAGTTATTTTTAAACTCGATTGAGATCTTACATAATAATAATTCACAACAGGTATTGTCAGTTTTCTGGAAAAGCGATACAAGTAAAAGAAAGTGTACCAAAACGTGCAGGTACTGAATATATCGCTGATGCGTCGTTGGAAACATACGGACAGTCATCCCGTTAGATTTTTGAAGTGTGGCGCAAGTGTACTATTGTTTGCGTTAAATTTATACAAACATGCTCATCTGTAAATAAATAAATATAAATATATATGGCCAAATCACAAAAATTGAGCCAGCCCTACAGTAAGTTGTGAACTTGTGTCGTAGGACACTGGGTCAACGATATTAATATTGTTTAATAAATACATAGATAGATAAACGTCAAAGACCCAAGCCAATCTGAAAAATCTCGTTTTCCATCTTGACCTGAACGGGGATCGAACCCGAGACCCTGAGATTCATAGGCACTTGTGGTAACCACTGAGTGGCCGTCGTCAAAATTTGTGATCCCATTATGTCATGTGACATATCTTGGAAATGCATAGCGTCATAGCTTGTGTTTATCTGAAGTTCAGGACTATTAAGTATTTTTTAAATTATTGTACATGAGTTCGACAATTTTGCAGTGGGCTACTGGAAATTCATAACATGAAAAGTTACATTTGATTCAAACGCATGCTAGGAGTCAGATTGTTTATATACAAATATTAAATTAAGTTAGAACCATTTATTTAGCTGTCATTATTAGATAAAATTATCATCAGGTCTTTTTAGACTCCACTACAGGAGCATGGCCCTCTATGTACTACCGGAGCCATACTTGGCCAGAGCAGACAGAGGATTTGGCCTACACTCTTCGCTGGCCAGGCTGTTTGGAGAGGTCTCATTAATGTTTATGAGCTTTGTTTAGCTTATATTCCCTAAGTCGTCTCTTACGACATCCATGGGAAGACTTGGAGTAGTCCTATTCTACTATGCCGGAAACCACACGGCTAATTATTAGATAACATAATCGGCCTTATCCGTCTTTAGTGACGATTCAAATACCGTCTAATAGTTAGGCATCAGATGCATTTAGACCGCTTAAATATTCTGATACTAAATTTGTTCTCATTGCAAACCACACGAAAAGAAAATAATTATTTTTGAGTGTTTAAGAAAAAGAAATTTAATTGTGAAAAAACTATACCTCTCTCGTATTCTTCATTTATAAAACCGATTATACACCCGTATGTTCGAACTCAGGACATTACAAAGGACACGTTTAGAATGCGGCGAGTTTATCTGGATTTCACTTACATCTGCGTTTATTAATTCGGCTTTCTAAAAACTAGCTTGGAAAAGAGACATCAGCATTATGCGAGCCCTTAAAGCGAGGTTCAGCCAAATATCCATGTAAAAAGAAAAGCACATTACGTTGGAGGTTAGTACTTCATTATTAATTGGTAGTTGTTAAGCTATGTTTGATGCTTCATCATCATCATCATCATCAGTAACTGCTTTATGGTCTAGTGGTTAAGGCGTTTGCCTGTAGACCCGGGGGGCCGTGGGTTCGCACGGGATTCCCACGGGAAGCATATATTGTTAAGTTGCTTCCAGTTTCGTTAGGACATTGCAGGCTTGAATCACCTGATTGTCTGATAATAAAAATGATTCCGTGCTTTGGAAGGCACGTTAAGCCGTTGGTCCCGGCTGCCATCTGGTAGTCGTTGAAGGAATCACGTCAGAGGCCGAGAGGCGGTGCCGAAGAACTCTCACATCAGGGTGTGCATGGTCGATTGACCGTGTCACCTACACGAAATGATGATGAGTACTTCATTATTTAATGGTCGTTGTTAAGCTATGTTTGATGCTTTATCATCATCATCATCAGGAGAAAATGCTCATAGCATTAAGTCCGCCAATTGTTACAATTTTAAGTTGGAACAATAAAGTTTCATAAATAAATAAATAAAATCATCTCAAACGCAGAAAGTCCTCTTCTGGACATAAGCCTCACCCAAGGATTTTCATCATAACCAGGAGGTCCACGCTTGGCAGATGAAGTGATGAGCGCAGTTTGTTTGGCTTATCTCGGTTCTTATGCTGCTGCCCATCGAGACTGTTTTATAAGTGAGGGAAGGGTAAGTTTGTTAGACTGGGCACTCCCGTTCGCGAGTGCCCAGTCTAACAGTCTTCCTGAACAGTCTGCCGGGGAGTATAGGCCGGGCGAGCGTACCTGATGTACCTGCAACCACCGGAAAGGCAGTTAAGGATGACACTCCTGATCAAATGTATTTTTTGATGGTATGTGATAACAAACGAACAAGCGAGTCTCCTGGTGGTAAGCGATCAGCGCTGCCCATGGACAACTGCAACACCAAGGTGTAATAGAAGCGTTGCCTGCCTTTCAAGGAGTTGGGAAAAGGATATGGGGGGAGGAAAAGGGAAAAGGATGGGCCTCCGGCTCTCACACTCGAACGAAGCTTGGGAGCGATAAAGCTTGTACTCACAAACTTCGATTTTCTGTGAGAGTTTTGTACTTCCCCGGACGAGCCGGCCTATTCGTGCTACTAGCAAAAAATAATTTTGCATGTAGCGTGGCTCTACCACAATAATATATGATGACTAGCTTTCGCCCGCGGCTCCGCCCGCGTCAATGTCGATCCCTCGGGAACAGTACTTTTTCCCGGGATAAAAGATAGCCTATGTCCTTCTCCGTACTCCAGAGAACTTGTATGCAAAATTTCATGATGATCGGTTCAGTAGTTAGGGTGTGAAAGCGTAACAAACAAACAAACAAATAAACAAACAAACAAACAAACTCACTTTCGCATTTATAATATTAGTAAAGATAAGGATAAGGAAGTAAGGATTAAGCAGCTTTAAAGAATCTGACAATAACATGAAAAAGAAGTGAAAGAGATGTTCCGTTTTTAAATGTGCGAAGAAAAAATATGTCTTTCTATACGGAAAAATGGCTTATACACGTTATATATTACTGATTTGTGTGTGAAACGGATTCTACGCCCGTATGTTTGTTTCATGACATTACAAAGGACACGTATAGAATGCGGCGAGCTTATCTGGATTCCACTTAGATCTGCGTTTATTACACACCTTATTCAGCTTTCTAAAAACTAGTTTGGAACAACGGGTCGCCTTAAAAGGGTAGGATGAGCATAATGCGGGCTCTTCCGGATGCTGCAATGCAATGACAATCTTTAGGTTAAAAGATCATCACGCATAAATTGGGTTTTGTTACTATAAAACACCTGTATATATTTTTTTTATTATTAAAAATCTAGCTTTGTCGTTGCTTACAACATTTGTTAGGTTCTTGCTGTTAATGTAACTTTCTAAAGGCGAAAAAATCTTTCATGTGTAAGGTAGTTTTGACTTCATATTAGAAGATAGAGTTTCGAATGGGTTGGTCAACATTTCATGGAAAAATTGTATCTTTAAACTTGTTATATTTAATCTTATTAAAACTAAACTTAACTGGAGCGTTTAAACTGAGGACTGGTAACCCTAAAATACATGTTATATTATTTTCAATATACCCATAATATTGTGTCATAAAAGTTAAAATATATTTACTTATTTATTTAGGAAAACCAACAGCTTTCACACAGAAGATTAGACAATGGTTATAGTCAATTATACAGCCAATAATAGGTTTTCACTGTTATACTGAGAGTTAAGTTGTAAAATTATTTTGTGACTTTTTTACAACAGTTAATTAGATTGAAACAATCAGTGTTGATAAAAATAGATTAAATTAACGTTCATTCATCAATAAAATTTATTAAACTATATCTTTATATTACATAAAATACATACTTGGCATATACAAGGTCCATTTAAATTAAGCGCAAATATTTTAAGGGCTGGGTCCCATAGGCCATAGAAATGCTTTAGTAGCAAATTTAAGAAATCGACATGCTAGATTTTTTAAAAAATTTTTCATACTAAATATTTTTTTTTTATTACAATCGATAAATCAGCTGTTTTGATCGTCGAGGTCACTGACCTAGTATCCATAGTAGATAATAGTAAAAAGTTGTTGGCCAAGAAAGTGTGTATTTGTACACAGGGTGCTATTTTCATTTTTTATTTTAAATGTTCAGGTCCAGATATCTCAAAAACTAGCGTGTCGATTTTTTTTATTTTGCTTCTGAAGCATTTTTCTAGCTCATGGGAGTAAGCCTTTAAAATATTTGCGCTTAATTTAAATTGACCTTATATATTGTAAGTATAATATGATTCTTCTTAAAAATATGTAAGTTTTTTTAGGGCTTCGTACGTGAAAAGGAAAACACAGAACCCATAAGGGTACCCATAACCAAGTGATCCTATAAAGGATCACTTGGTTGTCCGTCTGTCTGTCTGTCAAGACCCTATGTCTCAGGAACGCGTAGATGTATCAAGCTGAAGTTTATATCAAATAGTCAGACTACTGTCTGTACATATTTTTTTTTAGAACTTCACGGCGCTGAACAATTTAATCAGAAAATACAGTCGGCATTTATTCGATCACATTTTAATGTTTTACATAAGACATTTAACTTTAGTTAACACTTTCGCTGACACTGCCCGCCTGTAGACGTAATTCTATTGTTATTTCTTTTGTGTCTGATTCAGTGTCAGCGAAAGTGTTAAGCTATGTCAAATCAAAATTCTTTAGTTAGAACAAAAACTTTTATGTATCTGTTGGGCCACAGATGAAAAATAAACTAGATCGCGCACACGGACGGAGCGAAATAGTTATATAACGGCGTCAACCTTGAACCACATACTGTTTCGCTTCTCTAAACAATTGTATTTTGAAACACGTCTCGCTCGATGTCTGTGATGAAGAGCTATCGTTGGACAGGTTATTGCATTATTGTCATATTTTCCTGCTTGTATTTAAGTATACATTTCATCATCATCATCATCAGGTCCCTTTTTAGTCTCCACTACAGAAGCACGACCCTCTCTGTACTACTAGGGCCATACTTGGCCAGAGCAGCCAGAGGACTTGGCCTACACTCTCCACGCTGGCCAGACGGGTTGGAGAGGTCTCTTAGATGTTTATAAGCTTTGTTTAGCTTGTATTTCCTAAGTCGCCTTCTACGACATCCACGGGAAGATTTGGAGTGGTCCTATTCTACTCTGCCGGATACCACACGGCTAAGTATACATTTATGTAAGACTAACTGTCGCCTGCGGCTCCGCTTACGTTGTTGTCGATCCCGCGGGAACAGTACTTTTTCCGGGATTAAAGGTAGCCAAAGTCAAAGTCAAAGATTTTTATTCAAAATTGGATACATGTATCTCTTTTTGAGCGTCATATTTTTATTTCTTATATATTTTTTAATATATGCAAAATCGAAATACTACTAGCGTTTCGGAACGACCACTGGTGAGAAGAATACGCTGAGAGAAACTCAATCCAGACTTGGTCCCTACGTGCCTATGTGATAACCCAGTAATAACCTATCTGTGTGCAAAATTAAGTCAAAGTTCGTTCAGCCGTTTTGGCGTGATTGATTTTAACAAATATAAAAAACATACTCACTAATTTTCGCGTTTATAATATTAGTAACGAAATTATATAATATTTTATTACTGTTTAAATATTTTGAATACTTTGTGTAGGACGGTGCGTGGCATTGGTTTAATTGTATGTTGAAATGTAAACTCACAATAAAATTCGGTAATAGAAAGCTCCATTATTTTGTACATTTGCGGTAAATTTCTTGAGCAAGCCTATATTTGCCGTTCATTGATAAAATATAGCCGTGTGGTATCCGGCAGAGTAGAATAGGACCACTCCAAGTCTTCCCGTGGATGTTGTAGAAGGCGACTTAGGAAATACAAGCTAAACAAAGCTTATAAACATCTAAGACACCTCTCCAACCCGTCTGGCCAGCGTGGAGAGTGTAGGCCAAGTCCTCTGGCTGCTCTGGCCAAGTATGGCCCTAGTAGTACAGAGAGGGTCGTGCTCCTGTAGTGGAGTCTAAAAAGGACCTGATGATGATGATGATAAAATATGGATGGGAAAAGCCTCTCCACTTTCCGCTTTTGGATGTAGAGGTGAATCTTGTGATATGTTTTTAGGGTACAGGAATTTTTCATTCAGTATTTGAATGAAAAAATAATGTTACGTTTTGTTCCAACCAAAAACCCATAATCTAAACGGTTTTCAAATAAGCATATAGATAAAAATCAGTGAAATCGATTAATGCGGGATAAAGAAGTGAGTGATAAAAAGTTTATATTGTGATTGTGATTGGAACAAAGTATAGGATATTTGATAATGTCGTGGAAACTTAAGGTGATACCACTGTAAATAAGGTCGTTCTGAACCTTATTTATCTCGCAAAATACTTAAATTAGGAGTTTCAGATCTAAGTAATATGATTTTTGACTATTTCATCTCCAAAAATTGAAGATGAAAACACGTTTTGATAAAATTTTCTCGATAGAAATATTTTTTGAAAAATGGTCTTCGTTCGCAGAGTTTTGTTATTGTAGCTCAAATGCGACGAATGAAATAATGATTTTTAGACTAAAAGATAGGTTATTAGTAATTCATCAAAATGTAAATATGAAAATACAATTAACCGGTCTGATTTTATATAAAATAGAAATAACGAATTTGGCGCTTACGTTTTTTTCTTTGAGCGACTCGAGACTATCTCCTATCTCATCATTCACGGGCTAAACCGCCAAGCGCTATCCTTTGCGCGCACTTGATCAGTCCTTTGCCGAGCGAAGGTACCAAACATTTGAGGCCTCGCCTTAAAGAAAATTGATTATGTATGTAGAATATAGTGCAATGGTTTTATTTCATTATCAATGATTTATGTTGCCATACCCGTTGCCATGCCAGACTACCACGTCGTAGGTCCCGGATTCTAACCCCGGTCAGGTCAAAATGGAAAATTTTCCTTTTCAAATTGGCTATATATGTTGGGATAAGTCTTGGTTGTTTATCTATATACAATATGTAAACAAAACCCTGTCCGGTCCTTGAATGGTAATTTAGCCAGTCGATATGGACATCTTTTCCTATGGGACCAATGCTGGGAACCCAAAAAAATTTTATGACGTTCTCATACAATATGACCGTGCGGCCGAGCATTTTTGTTTGAAAATGTTATTTTTTGAGTTTTCAGTTTAAATCCCATACAAAAAGTTATTCATATTGACGGGCTGAATAACCCCTTCAAGATCGTTATATGATATATATATGATCGGGTCATTTTTAGTCTCCACTACAGGAGCACGACCCTCTCTGTACTACTAGAGCTATACTTGGCCAGAGCAGCCAGAAGACTTGGCCTACACTCTCCACGCTGGCCAGACGGGTTAGAGAGGTCTCATTGATGTTTATGAGCTTTGTTTAGCTTGTATTTCCTAAGTCACCTTTTACGACATCCACGGGAAGACTTGGAGTGGTCCTATTCTACTCTGCCGGATAACACACGGATATGTACTTATTTGTTATAAAATATAGTATCGTTGGTATCCCAAAACACAAGTATCAAACTTACTTTGGGGCTAGCTCAAGCTTTGTGATTTGCCCGTATATATTTATTTATTTTGTTACATAAACGATTCACATATGATTTTAACATGAATATAAATAAATAGTGTGAAATAAAGAACAACTTTCGCCGCCGAACGGATCATATTACTCGCGGCGGCAAATGAAAGGGAATTCCGAATACTCAAGTCAATATTGTGTTGTTGCAGTGATTAATTTCATTTTTATAAAGAAAAATTAAATCTTTATAACCCAGTTGCCCAAAAAAGGAGTACAAAGGAGTACTCGAGTATGAGTATGTAAGTTTCTGTATCATACGATATCGTAAATGCCATAAGGAATTTGAACGTTTGTTGACCCCCTTCTTTCTCCTTAATTCATTCATACAATGCTTGGCCGAGAAAAAAAATGTAGAATGTACCAGCTGATTTTCTCCCGCGCAGATCGTAAAAGCCGATCGAGGGAATCGGCAAATCAGACTAGGCGAGGCGGCTAGCAACCTATCACTATTGATTCCATTTTCCACCTAACGCGCACCAACATGCTTAACGTGGCTTTTAGGTCTTAAGGACCTCGGCTCTTTCTACCCCGCAAGGGAAATAGACGTGATACTGTATGTATGTATGTACAGTCGGCCAACGAGATACCTGACCCCGCCTTTCTCTAGAACTAAAAATAATATTAACATGAAAATATACATTCAGAATGATTTTAATTAAGCCTTTCTGAATATACATTTTCATGTTATTATTACTTTTAGTTTAAGAGAAAATTCAAGATATAGGTAGATGACGGGGTCAGGTATCTCGTTGGCTGACTGTACAATAGATGTAACAGTAGAGGTCTACGTCTACAGGCGGGACGTCCCGGAAAGTGTTAATGTGTGACGCCCCTTTGCAACAAAAACGAACCTATATTACACGAGAATGGAAAATCATTTGTCACCAATCATAAACCATGATCTACAATAGAAGTAGAACTTCTCATTACATCAGCTCTCGTAACGTCGACGCAACGTTACAACTTCCGATTTTTTCGCCCTAGGTGAACAATGGGGTTCCTGTCTATGTAATCTCTGTCACTATTATGTCTATGTTATCAACTTGTAATTGATTGTAGGTATTTAGTGTACTTTCTGGCGATACAAGAAAAACACAAGTAATATAGGGAAGACTAGTTCGCCCGCGTCTCCGCTCACGTTAATGTCGATCCCGTGGGAACAGTACTTATTTCGGGATGAAAATGATGTGTTAATCTAGGTAATAAATAACCTATCTGTGTGCAACATTTCGTCAAAATGCGTTCAGCCGTTTTAGTGTGAAACTGTAACAAACATCCATACATACTCGCAAACTTTCGCGTTGATAATATTAGCTATGATGAGGATAAGGATATAGAAATTAAAACTTTAAGTTTATAGTTACTACGGGACGCCCTAACTGTACTGAGTTAGTGTGCTTTATAGTAAGTATTGTTTGGGCAAGTGGGACAGATCATCGTTTAGAAATATTTGGAAAAACATCAAACCAATTTTTAGGAAATTAAAAATTCCACCTTGCGCATATAAAACCACATTGAGGAAATTAATTCTTAAAGGATTTCCCGTTTTGCCCTTTGGGTACGAAACCCTAATAATTTTTCAAATTTAGCTTACCTACGTTTCCATCGAGCCGCTATAAATATCAGAACAGATCCTGTGCGTTTGTTCGTTGTGCAACAGCGGATACGATCACAGACGAGCTGCATGCGCCTCACGTAAACGAAAGCGGCTAATCTGCTTACTTTAGGCATTGAATCGCCGTTACTGCCGTTTATGTAACGAGAAGGATACCGAGGAATTACTCACGAGAATACCCATTTATAAATTATTAGATTTGCTTTGGAATGTCTTGTGAAAAGGGATCACATTACTTCTTGTGAAGTTCCAAATGTATGTGCGTGGAACGTCTTAAATGATTTAGTCTTCAATTTATTGGATGTTTCGATATTTATTACTCAATCACGCCAAATTTTGCACATCATCATCATCTCAGCCACAAGAAGTCCACTGCTAGACATAGGCCTCCCCCAAGGATTTCCAACGACCGAGGGATCAACATTGAAGCTAGTAGCTTTTCTGAACAACCGTTTTGTTTCATTTCAAAATAAATTTTTGACTAAAAATAACTGTTTTCGTGTATTTTCTCTTAGTGTGTTTTGCCGAATAGTAACTTCTTTCCCTCTGTATCACTTATTTTTCTAAGCCCAGCTGGGATTTGATTAAGCAATCCTAACCTTCTTCTAGATCTTGACACCAAATCTTAATCGCTCGTATTACCAGCTATTGTCCTATAATCACCTACGTATCAAACTAACGAGCTGCCGCCAGGTGCGAGGTGTGAACTATTGCGGCTCGACCTTGCTCGACAATTTCGAATCGGCAGGATTATTTTTTGTTACGCAATTTCTGTGTTCTGAACAACTACTTAATACCTACGTCCGTCCGTCCTTCCCTTTTGTGGGTCTTATAGGTATAGGCCAACTTAGATAGGTGTCAGTAAAAATTTAAAGCCAAACACAACGGCGATAAAACGGAGCGTCTCCGTAAGAGCTCAAAGCTCGATATTGAGGAGCGAACGATGACTGACCGTCTAAACTATTGCTAAATTTGAATTTTGGAGCTTAAGACATTATCAGGTATTTTTGGGGTACAGTGCCTCTACAAATAATTTATTTTAAATGGTAACACCCATTTTTAAAAGTGAGGTATTTGATTCAACTCATTTTACAATGAATTTGAAAATCAACTAATATGTAGGAAGCCGTACCATATTTTTATAAGTGTATTATTTTGCATTCACAATGCTATTTTGATATACTCTTTATAAGTTAAGAAATTAAATATGGTGAAAAATAATCATGCGGGAGGGACTTGAATCAGCGACCTAGGCTCTGCCATCTGAGCTATTATATTCTTAAAGAAATAAAATATGAATATGAGATGCTTTTATGATGCTTGATAGCCGTGTGGTATCCGGCATAGTAGAATAGGACCACTCCAAGTCTTCCCGTGGATGTCGTAAAAGGCGACTTAGGAAATACAAGCTAAACAAAGCTTATAAACATCTAAGATACCTCTCCAACCCGTCTGGCCAGCGTGGAGAGTGTAGGCCAAGTCCTCTGGCTGCTCTGGCCAAGTATGGCCCTAGTAGTACAGAGAGGGTCGTGCTCCTGTAGTGGACACTAAAAAAGGACCTGATGATAATGATGATGATGAGATGCTTACATAAGTGGCTGGCAAATTATTGTCCGCGATAGGGATGACTGGAAACAAAAAGGGGAGGCCTTTGCCCAGCAGTGGGAAACTGAAATAGGCTATTAATTTTTTTTTATTAAGAGTGTAGTTAGAGCTTTTAGCAATCTCCAACCGGAAGTTTAATAAACTTTATCTACAAGGCTTTCATCAAACAAGTTTGTCTCGCATCGTGGGCTTGCAATGACATTGACATTTGTAACAAGCATTGTGGTAACAGAGCATTTGATGGTGTAGTATCTAATGTCTTTGATTCATAGGTATAAATAAAACCGCCCAAATGCGAGTCGGACTCGCGCACTAAGGGTTCTGTACCATTATCTATACAAACGGCAAAAAAGACATGTCTGTTGTATGGGAGCCCCCCTTAAATATTAATTTAATTATTTATTTTTAAAGTGAATATATATCTAAATATTCTGTTCAAATCACGGTTCATGAGATATATGGAACTCCATACAAAAAATTTCGGCCGCCCGGTCAAATTGTATTGGAACGTCAAAAAAAAATTGAGTTCCCAGCATTGATCCCATAGGAAAAGTTGTTTATATCGACGGGCTGAATCATCCCTTTAAGGGTCCAGAACGATCAAAATTTCATTTTTCATTATTTTTCAATATATTATACATGATAATAAAATATAATAAATTATATTTTTCTAAACTAAACATAGCTTGTCAGACCTTTTACGGTAATCTCTAAGTCAAATCACAAAAAGTAAAAATGCGATACTATATTAAAGGAGCTACGTCAGTTGCCTTTAGGCAGTTTAACATTAGGTACTTATTTCAACAACTAACTTTAACCACAAACGTTCTTTTCAGTTGATATGGACGCTGTGCAGAAGCGGGGACGGCTACTCCTGCCCCTACGGTCAGAACTGCGCCTTCGAGCCTGCGCCCCCAGGCAGGGCTCCGGCATGCGCGCAACCAGGGCTGACGTACTGCGTGTATCCAGAGCCGTACCCTGAGTAAGTGATTTC
The DNA here is from genome assembly GCA_947532085.1 of Elegia similella. Classification (NCBI taxonomy): domain Eukaryota; kingdom Metazoa; phylum Arthropoda; class Insecta; order Lepidoptera; family Pyralidae; genus Elegia; species Elegia similella. The sequence goes on from OX383930.1 coordinate 25,896,635, forward strand.
TACAGAGATGTATAGCACTCTATGTACTACTACCTGTCACACTCGCAGGCCCACTGGCCTGCGAGTGTGACAGGTGTGAACGATTAATGTTCAAACTGATTAAATTTCTCTACGTGACCGCGTTTTAGAGATAGGGAGTTTATATGCATTTGGATTTTTTTCTTAAATGCCATATTTTGCAGCGATTATGTCCAAAAAACCAGCCTAGTGCGAGTCAGACTCGCGCACGAAGGGTTCCGTACCGTTATCTATAAAAACGGCAAAAAAAATCATGTCTTCCCCCTCTTTAATATTAATTTATTTAATTTTTATTTAATTATTTATTTTTAAATAACTAAATATTCTGTAAATGTTTCAAACGTCTACCTGTTGTTGTTATCAATATCGAGCAAAAACCAGCAAAAAAAATCACGCTTATTGTATGGGAGCCCTCTTAAATATTTATTTTATTCTATTTTTAAGAATTTGTTGTTACAGCGGCAACAGAAATACATCATCTGTAAAAATTTCAAGCGAAATTAACCGTTTTTACCCGTTTGGTACGGAACCCTAAAAACGAAGCTCCGTTATGAGTCTGAAACATCATGGCATCACTCACCTACCATATGTATAACATAATATTGTGTGTACAAGGCATTTTGGAGCAAACACTTGAAATATATTTAACTGGAGACATCGGTACTCGAACTAATTTCGACCCGAACCCGGAACCTAACCTAATAATATTCTGTTTTGAATAGAATATTTATTTATTTGCATTTGCATTTATTGATATATTTTGCTTGGTATTATACGGTGAAGTAGCGAAAGCTCACTCGCTACATAGTCAATTCAAAGAAGAAATCTATACGTTAGTATTATATTGTCTTTGGGGCATGTGATCCCAACGCCTATCGCGTATGATTTGTTTCTGACTTCTCACGTTGTAACCATCATATATATTTGCTGATATCGATGATGATTTGTTTTCCATCATCGCCAAGAATTTCCGTGGTCTGTTTGGAAATCACTCAACAAATTGCGAATCCACGTAATTCGGTATATTATATATGGTTTACTCGTTCTCAGTTAGGAATCGCCTATTAATTTTTAACCGAGTTCAAAAAAAGAATGAGGTTTTTAACTCGTCGTATTCTTTTATTTCTTTTTATGTAAGTTCCTAATAACTCGAAAACGACTCTGATAGGTTCTGATACTCTATTTGATAGGTTCTTCCTTTTTGGACTCATTTAAATAACTGCCTAGCATTAAAAAATTCGTGAAAAAGCCATGAAACATGCCGTTAGTCAAACAATATTTGTTTCTTCCAGGCACATCATCAGGCAGCTCATCGACGCAGGACAGTACGACATCAGGACTCTCCTATCAGACGAGAGTAGAGACGACTTCAACTCCAACAAGAAGAATGAATACCCCTACGGCTACGGGCCCAACTCGCTGCCCCATGTCGACCAGATCTCATTGGTCAACGACCCTATATTTCCCAAGAATTATAATACTAAGTTTCATACTAGATATAATACGCATGGTGAGTATCGTTCAAGTATATACTATTTGAAGCTCTCGCTGTTTAACTCATTATTATTGTCACCAGGGGCATGTAGTCCCAACGCCTATTGCGTACGGTACTAAATAAAAACCGGTATTCACGAGAAATATCTGAGATAATATCTTTTTAGATGAATATTCTATAATATAATATTTTTGGCTTATATTAAAACAATATCTTTCAGTTTTGCTTGGTATTATACGGTGAAGTAGCGAAAGCTCACTCGCTACATAGTCAATTCAAAAAAGAAATCTATACGTTAGTATTATATTGTCTTTGGGGCATGTGATCCCAACGCCTATCGCGTATGATTTGTTTCTGACTTCTCACGTTGTATCCATCATATTATGACAAAATTGAAAAAAAAAAAAACGCCATAAATTAAAACAATATTTTTCAATTTTACTTCATTTTACCAATATAAACATTACGTTGCATCTTTTAAAGATTTTTTAAGCTACCTACCTCAGTACATACTTCAGTAGATTATCAAAGATAATTTCATGTATCACATTATTTTTACAGATATTTACGACCAAAAGACTCCTCTCCAGCCACCCTCTCCCGTAGACCCGTCGCCATATAACATCAACACCTTCCAGTCATCGAATTTCACCAAATTCGGTTTCCAAGGATATCAGACCTCGTCCCCGAACTTCTGGAACACGGGACGGAACCATTTCAATGACTACGAGAAGAGACTGTATAGGCAGAATGGAATTAGCCAGAATGGGTTTGATCAGAACGGGTATAACCCTAATTTGTATAACCCTAACTATGACTCGACTGACTGGTTTCGCCAGGCGGCTAGTGGGGTAACCCATTATAATCCTAATGAATGGTGGAAGTGAGTATTAGCAGAATTTTACTATTAGTAAAGTACTTACCATATTGCCCTTTCTTTTCAAATAAAAAGTATCCTTATTCGAAGAGTAAGCATAAAATGAGGGGTGGATAGGTAAATGATCGAAGTAACGCTTGCAATCAGTTTTGAGACCGAATATTAATTAAGTTAGGAACAAAGACCGTGGAACTGCCTAAAGAGAGCTTCTGAAGAATCAGCCGACCTGCAGTTTTATCTGTCACCTAAGGTAAAGTGGAAATGGTTTCGTACCAGGATGTGAAGAGACTGGCAGAGAATAGACTAAGATGGAGTGAGCTCCACTGACAAGAGCGTTGCTCTTAAATTTTGATGATGAAGGGTCTAAGGGAAAATTAATATTGTTTCTCCAGATACGTATCCCCTTCTCGAGCCGACGTGACTGTGGCGCGTTCTGTGACCTTCCCCACTCGCACGTCGACAGTCAGAAGATCCAGGAAGCGACGCAACGCCGAGCTGGTCAGCGAGTCTGCGAAAAGGACGCTTACGGGATCTGAGGCGCTGAGGATAGCTCTTGGTCTAGCAAGGTCAGTAGAATCTACACATGTATGAAGTGATACCTATCCAAAAATTGGTCGAGACAAGAGTTAATAAGATGAATAAAGATGTATCAGATCAAGATTGGCAGTGGAGAAGGATACTGTTCCTAAAAAGTTCGTTCCACCTTCCCTCAATCAATGAATCATTTATTATAAAGGGTAAAAATATTTTAATATAGGGTACTGATGGAGTATTACAAAAAATGTCTGCTTATTTAACTGTTGAAAATAGTATACAAATATTTCATTAAAATAAATATAATTAATTTAAAACTGTTAGATTCAAAATTATTTATTTTTAAAAAGAAAAGACATATTGCGCCGACCCAATGTAATGTAAGGTGAGGCTGAATTTATGCATGCATTTAATAGAAAATTTCTTTATGTCAACATTAAATTAAAATTACTTAATCTGTCATTCCGTAATTATTTTTAGCCTTTTCCACATGTTGTAATAGTCACATGTTAGATGCTATTTTGATTTCCGGCGCCGACATATTTGTATGTCACTGGTATTTGTCTATCATTCTCAGTGTGTGGGTGTTTCATGTATGTGTATGCATGAATATAAATATCCAGCGAACCCACGACATAAAATTAACTAAGGCCCCTAGATGCCGAACTCTTTTATGTAAGTCGGCTTGTTTTATATTTATTTATTTAAAAAACTTTTTGAGCCTATAGAGCAACAGTAGGTGGACTTAATGGACTTAATACGAATAAATAAAAAGAGAAGACTTAATACGAATAAATAAACAGATAAAAAAATAGGTGATAAAGGGGGAAATAAATATGAGAGAAATATTTAGATAACAAACTTTTCCACAAATACATAATTCACCTTCTTCATAGTAGACTTTATTATTTCTAAGAGGAAAAATATACTTAAAATCACTGGATTTTGGACCCCGAACGCTTTCATGCAATTTTGTCAGTTACTTTTTGATACCATTCCAGTGCGGAGACGGCAGCGGAGCGCCCTCGACGACAAACAGCAAACACTCTCGAACTATGCCGAATAAGAACGGAGTACATTACTCCTCGAGCAGCTCTGAACAACAAGGGCAACTGGCGATACGTCGTCAACATGCCTGACAATATGACGCAGCTAGTCCGGGCTGAAATTTGCGCGTGGGTATTCAATCTCTTTTATCTGCTGTTTTCGAACGGCTCGGTTTGTGATGTCACCCATTCAAAACTTATACCCAGCGCCTAATAAGTTTCAGTTTAATTAACCAATTTACCGTGTGGTATCCGGCAGAGTAGAATAGGACCACTCCAAGTCTTCCCGTGGATGTCGTAGAAGGCGACTTAGGAAATACAAGCTAAACAAAGCTTATAAACATTTAAGACACCTCTCCAACCCGTCTGGCCAGCGTGGAGAGTGTAGGCCAAGTCCTCTGGCTGCTCTGGCCAAGTATGGCCCTAGTAGTACAGAGAGGGTCGTGCTCCTGTAGTGGAGACTAAAAAGGACTGATGATGATGAACCAATTTACTAAGAACCCTTCTCAAATAACATTCGTCAGACCAGAACTAGTAGGTAGTACTATGGTACTTATTATCACGTACATGGTGCGTTTGCTAAAGCTAATATACTGCCATTTCCGCAGGAAACATTGCAAGAATTCTTTCAATGTTTCCTGCGAAAATGGAGTCTTGGCTTTGGCTTAGTTTCTTTACTGGCGGTGTAGTTCCATCTATGTAGATATGCATCAAAGAAGAAGGCAGTGACATCTGTTGTCGAGTAGTAGTAACACGAAATTGTTGTCGAGAAGTATTCGTGTTAAAATCTTTTAGTAGTAGTAATAATAGTGTAAATAAATTCCCTTTCTCTATTTACAGCTCAACTGAATGCAGTGGACTTTGCACCCTACCGCCTGGATACACCTCTCGTTGTGAGCAGAAATACATTCAGAAACGACTGGTCGCTCTTGAGTCCAGCGGACAAAATCTGTACACGGACTTATTCTGGATACCTAGCTGTTGCCAATGCACTATCGTTACCAATTAATAGTTATTCAATTTGTGATCCCAATTAAAATTTGTTTGTTGCTAGTTATTTTACTTCTGCTACTCGCTACTAGATGGCGCCGTGCGAGATCAAAATTAAATCGATATATGTATTAAATTCACAGCCCTTTCGCAACTTCATATATTTTTGCATTACAATCAAAAAGCGTTGAGTACTATTTAGAACTAGATAAAATATATTAATGGCGCCACTATCTCATGTAAGTTTTTTTGTAAAAAATGAGGCTTTGTTTATAAGTAGGTAACAAAATAAATGTTATAAAGAACGAAATACAAGCGGTCATCTAAATTCATGCATGTAGGCTAACATTATAATATTAAAAAAATATATTTCTATCAATTAGAAATGGATTTGCAATTTTTATTGATGTTACCACGGAGCAGATACAGAGGTTACATTTGATTAAATGGCACAATTGAAGTGTAAATTTATTATACATAGGTATAAAGTGTTTAAGGGGAACTAGCACGCATTATATTATTCTTTTACTCTTTCAAATAAATAAAAATTCTAATCGGTACTAAAATAACTTGTAGTATTTTTGGTATTACTTTTGATTATTTTGCATTTGATAAATTATTTTATCAATTCAATAAATCAATTAACAGTGGCCACGATAATTAGTACAAAGTAGTTTTCTTAACACAATAATGAGAATAAGTAGTACCAAAATACTACACGTAATTTACTACCGAATTCATATTTATTACGATAGATTTTTTGCTATGATCGGGTTTATTGGGTTTATGAGTAAGGTTGATTTTAGTGTCACGCGTTTGACCAGCGCCGGCCACACGCGCGCACTTGCGATTGCACTAGATAGTAGTTGCGTTTCATAGTCACGCAGTTCAAACGCAACGTTTGTGAGACGCGAGCAGCGCCGTCGGTCAGCGCTGCACGCGCTCCCTTATCAATTTACATGTTTTACGACGTCGCTGTAGCACGCTTTTAATAGAAAATAAACAGCTAATCCTGATATTATATTTATCCCAATAATTACGACTAAACACAGCTGTACATTGCAACGAAATGTGCGATACCAAAACCCGTTTCACAGTATACGCCGGTCAAGCGCGCACTGTTGAAACGCGCTAGTCAACGGCGCGTCTCGCTGGCGTAACTCTGAATGTAGCCTCAAAGAATACAATAATGGGTGGCGCCAGAAGCCTCTTAAGAAGCATTAGACAATTAAGAATGTTTAATAAATATCTAGCCTACGTTTTCAAATCGGTTTGTCCTAAAAACGAGTATTATATACTTATTCGTTAAAACTAAATCCTAAAATTTGGCTCTAAATACCATGACCAAGTATTAAAGTTTAGAATAAGAGACACATGTACATATTAGTACTAAGCAATTGCGATTGCAGTAGATTATTTAATATTTTTTTAATACCATGTAGCGATTACAATTTTCTTTACACAAATAGGTATGTTTTTATTATTATGAATCGGTTATTTTTATAAACATCTTTTAAAGAAAATATAATGGGGCATTTAAAGTTAATTAACAGATTTTTTTACCAAGGAAACTAACCTCTGAAATCATAACTAAGCCACGGGAAAATGTGAAGGCTTCTAATGAACTAATTCGCCTTTTTTTAAAACCACGCGTCCCCAAATTAGGGCGGAACCCCCAATATAACAATAATAACATGGCCACAGAGGGTAGGTTAGGTTTGTTAAGTTTCCTTGTGTTGTGACCAAAACAGAAGCAAGCGAGCGTTCTCAACTAGGGCGTAACAGTAGCTTACATCGACGATATATTAGTGGCTAACTTCGATCAAATATAATGGTAGATACACAGTCTCATACAAAATGAAGCCTTAATAATGTCCCTGAGTCAAAACATCATGCATACTTACAAACTACGACAAAAACGGTACATAATGAAAGTATAACTCCATCTTTTTTTTCACTTTTGATGCGTAGTTTTTGTAACTTTTCATTGTATCTTCGTCATCACGAGACATGTGAGTGCTAGCCCGGTTTATTGAAACTGTGGACAAAACAGCTCCGAAACTCGATTAGTGCGCTGTTTTGCCGGTGCCAATTCTTGAGCGCGAATCGTGTATCTACCATTATATTTGATCGAAGGTGGCTAAGATAGTATTTTTAGACGCGCATTAATGGTGGTTGACATAGTAATTCAGAATACATGTAGATTTGTAGAGGAGAATAATGCTATTTAATAGAAGTCAGTTTAATTAGCACCCAAATATAATTAGTTATAGAATATTTTAGATGTCTTTTATATGTCTCGAAGACATCAATAAAAACGGAAAAAAATTAATTCCTCATTTTAAAGTAAGTCTAATAGCATTAATTTTGTAAATATATAGATAACATTTGTTTTGAGTAAAAGCTTCCCAACCTAACTGGTCGTGTCGCTACCTATAGATAACTGTGTAAAATACGTCCAGATGTATGTAAATATGTAGTTTAAAATAAATCACAATATAAAATAAAGAGTGTTTATTTTCTACCCTAATCCAAATTTAACAACCTCCGTGGTCCAGTGGTTAAGGCGTTTGCCTGTTGACTCGGGGGTCGTGGGTTCGATTCCCACCGGAAACATACTTTGTTTAGTTGTTTCCAGTTTGGTTAGGACATTGCAGGCTTGAATCACCTGATTGTCTGATAATAAAGATGATTCCGTGCTTCGGAAGGCACGTTAAGCTGGTGGTCCCGGCTGCCATCTGGTAGTCGTTAAAGGAATCACGTCAGAGGCCGAGAGGCGGTTCCGAAGAACGCTGACACCAGGGTGTGCATGGTCGATTGACCGTGACACCTACTCGAAATGATGATGACCCTAATCCAAAGACAATATAATACAAGGCCCTCCAAAAACTTTTCCCCTCAAATTTGTAGCAAATACATACATTAATTTAAATATAAAAATTAAAACTACGATAAGTCTAATTACGCATAAAAATGCAAGGTGTAACAGGAGCGTTGCGGGCCTTTAAAGGAGTTGGGGGAAGGACACGGGGGGAGGAAATGAGGGAAGGACGGGCCTCCGGCTCTCTCACTCACCAAACGAAGCATAGAAGCGGTAAAACTTCTACTCTAAAGTCGATTTTCTGTGAGGGTGTGGTACTTCCCCGGACGAGCCGGCCCATTGATGCTACTAGCAAAAATTACAAGGTAGGTGTTTATCAATAGAAAGATATGTATAATAAGATATATATTCAATAATCTAATATACATATAAATTTATAACATGTACTTTACAATTTATAAGAATATAATGTTGAGAAAATTGATTAATCTGCTGCTAAACTTTTTGAGAGAGAAAAGTATGGACTTATTTGATAATTTGCCAGCGCCGAGTTAGCGCGGCTATCGAGTCAATTCTTAGTACTCTTACAAATAGGGAATTTTTCAGGGTCATTAATAGAATCACTAGGAATTTCGCTAATAATTTAATTATTCATTACATTGTACGTAAACATAGGGTTTTTTTTATTAATTATCACAGTGTTATCAGCGGTTTGAGAGAATGTTTACCTAGTAGTACTTGGAAATAAAACTAGCCAATCCGCCATCAATAATTTATTTACTGACCTTGATTGGATAAGCTGATATGAAGAGTTTAAATGAGTTCAACATGGTGAACATTGAAATTAACAAATAAACAATTAATTTTATCATATTCATGGTATGTTAGTACCACAGAAGGTGACGGCTGAAAATCAGTGTTGTACTAGGTCATGAATATGCCTTTTTTTTACATCTGGAAAATGCAGAACAGTTATGCGGGACTCGCACCCGCTAAAAACCACATGATTGCTCTCTCCACGCAATATTACCGTCCATGTATAACATATTGACTGTAATGACACTTATAAAAATGCAATAATTAATCATGTACCGCACACATTCTGATACACTTATTTTGTAAAAAGCAAGTTTGTATAAAATTACTTAAATATTTTGTATCTGGCAAAACACATGACTTTTTGTGTGTAAGTATTTATGTTTTGCGGCTTGGTGTAGCCCAAGGACCACCCCGCAACATAATATAGCAAGTTTATTCGGAATAAACTCCCTATATAACGTTACTTAATTATTTGGGTTCACTTAAAAATTAACCGATATTGCTTTCAATAATTTTGTTAATTGCTCATATAACGTCTAAACCCATAAGCACCCAAGCCTTACATCTAGCAACTTAATTTAAAAATCGTGGCAAAAATTTATAAACCGCACACATGGACGTAGTCATTCATTCATTTCGAGTAGGTGTCACGGTCAATCGACCATGCAACCCTGGTGTCAGAGTTCTTCGGAACCGCCTCTCGACCTCTGACCTGGATCCTTTAACGACTACCAGATGGCAGCCGGGACCAACGGCTTAACGTGCCGGAAGCACGGAATCATCTTTATTATCAGACAATCAGGTGATTCAAGCCTGCAATGTCCTAACCAAACTGGAAACAACTAAACAAAGTATGCTTCCTGTGGGAATTGAACCCACGACCCCTGGGTCTACAGGCAAACGCCTTAACCACTGGACCACACAGGCAGTTAATGTTAAGTATAGGACTATTATGTGATACATTAAGGTATTACTCCTGTTGCAATCTATACTAATATTATAAAGCTGAAGAGTTTGTTTGTTTGTTTGAACGTGCTAATCTCAGGAACTACTGGTTCAAATTGGAAAATTATTTTTGTGTTGGATAGTCCATTTATTGAGAAAGGCTTAAGGCTATAAAACATAACGCTACGATCAATAGGAGCGAAGCATCAATAAAAAATGTTTTGAAAACGGGGGAAATTATTTATCTACCTATACTAAGAAAAAGTAATTGCCGCGGACGAAGTCGCGGGCAACAGCTAGTCTATGATAAAGAACTTTGTTACAAACACGAAACCTTTTATGAAATGTTGGTTTAATACCGTCCTCTGGCCAAAATTGAAGAGCTAGGCTCTTTACGGTGACATTGTATGGAAAGAAACGATTGGTTGGCTATTATTTTTTCTATTTCACACACTAGTGATCGATACACTGGTATGCAGGTTGCTTCATGATCTTTTCTTTCGCCGGAAGTGGTTAAATAAGGGTTCGAAAGAAAATTGCATTAATTCTACCGAACCCTCTCCACGGGAATTCGACATTCACTTGACCGTTATTAATAATTAATATTTTCGCCGAACCTTATCACCGTATAAATAATAGTACTTCAGCTGTACTGTACCGACATATACAATTCAGTTCATGGCCGTGATATGTACGTACATATAGATATAGATTGAAATATTATTAGTGAATTTTAACCAGTACAATTTATACTGGTCACAAAATGTCACAATTCTTGGTAAGTAACCCTTTTTTAATCGCATACGTAATTAATTACATCTTTATACCAGACGGCGTAGACAGAGTCTAAATACAGAAGCCCCAAAGGAATCAAAATATTTTTTGGGTTGAGGTTGCTAGTCGCGACTTTTACTTGATTCACAGATAATGAAGGATGTTAATGGGTATGCAAAATCACTTGAAACTTTGTCACAGTAAAGGTTTTAAGTTTACAAATACTCTAGTTTTTGTTTCATTTTTCAAGACCAATTAGTTAAGATTTTACAGGCATCTAAAATTCCCGTAAATATTAAATTTACCGCGCGGACGCACCGCCCTCGTGACGTCACAGTACAACGCTCTTCCGCCCGCTCAGTGGGTAGTAGGTACTGATTATTGCGCGGCCGCAATTGCACCTAGGTACTTTGCGCTAGTGGATTGTGTTTTGTTTCGTCTTTGCTACTACTGTGACTTTCATAATATTTTGTGGTATATTCATTCAATACCGTGGTTATAGGATTTAAGAAAGGACAATCGGATAACCTACCACAAATTGATGGTGGCCCACTATGTTGCAAAAAATAGTGATTTTGTTGCTGCCGAAATGCGAGGAGTAAAAATGAAAAGTAAAATAACCTTATTATTTGCCAAAATCGAATGTAGGTAAACATTCATTATTTCGTTTACAAAGTGCCTTGCCTACCTACTTACCTGTACCTAGGTACCTAATTTAATTTTTAATGGATAAATATTGTTGTGTTATTTATTAAGTACCTATTCAATATCATAACATTTAGTTATTGCAAATAGCTAAGCTACTTAATAAAATATCATAACATTTAGTTATTGCAAATAGCTAAGTACTGTGAGTTGCAAAAAGCTAAAACTTAGCTCAATCTGTAATTTGTCCGTATTAAAAAAAAAAACCTGCGTTAGCAGCGTTGTGCACTTTTTGGGATGGGTAAAAAATATTAAATTTGCGCCAGGACACGTGGCCTGATCGAAAATTCGTAAGACGGACACGTGACATTCCAAAATATTCAAAAATGCACGATAGTTATGTTCAAGTTTTTACTTCTGCCGGCATTCCCAGAGTGCAACCCGTTGTTTTTAAAGAACATAAGTACCTACATATTTAGGTACTTATTTATACAAAAAAATCTACAAGCGGGTACTTACCTACGGCAAACTACATATTATTATAGTTAGTGTTAATGTAATAGATTGTCATTGTACTTGTGTCAAAATGATTTTCACAACAATATACTGTGCTGTTAGTTCCAAATGGATCCAACCTCTTCATGGCTATTATCCATTTTTTTCGCATTTTTAAGTCTTTTGGAACTACAAAAAATATCTACTCCAATGCATTGGTGGTTGTGTTCTTACATTTTGGCACAACACATGACTTTCTTGTATTTGGGTTTGACATTTCAAATAATATTTGCTTAAATCTCCTAGTAAACCGTACCGGAGCGCGCAACGTACTGCGCGGCCGTTGTAGTGTGACGTTACACGCAGCGAGCGCCGGCCGGTTGAAACATACTAGTCTTGCGCCTATGTTTACAATTCTATAACTCGGGAACTAATTGACGTATCGAAATAATTCTTGCACAGGAATTTTTAATTTTTTGTAGAGAATATAAAAAGCTAAAAATTGAAATGAGTTAACATTCTTCGAGTGGTCGCTTAGAAAAAGTTTTAAGCGTACTCATACAAGCGTGTATATTCCAAGCATGTGTATTTTTTTTAATACTACCCACTATAAAGTAGTGTGATATTGTACTATATGAATGGAAAGTTAATTAACCTATCAAGCGCAAGAAACGCAGACAATGGTTTTTTTATTGTTATGCGGACCGATTGGCCCGCTTGGGGGTCAAGAGTTCAAACTGAAGAAAGCTTTTAATAAGCTGTATATTTCACTATTTTGTACCTTTATATTTGAATCAAACACTACAAGATATTTTAATAATTATACACAGTGAAATTTTAATCGTTCTGGACCCTTTGAGGGGTGACTCAGACCATCAATATGAACAACTTTTTCTATGGGAACACAGCAGGGAACTCAAAAAAAATCGACATTCCCATACAAACTGGCCGGGCGGCGGAACTCTTTTTTTAGTTCGCTGCATTGTTCCCATAGAAAAAGTTGTTCATATTGATGGTCTGAGTCACCCCTTTAAGGGTCTAAAACGATAAAAATTTCACCATGTATATTGCGGCACAGGTTGACACGCTACAAATTCTGACAGGAGAAGGGCGAATGTTGCCACATCATAAAAACTAGAAAAAATTAATCTATGTTTCCAACATAAGCTTACTTAAATTTAATTACCTTTCTATTCATCATTCAATAAGTCTAAAAATCACTCTTTAAAGCTAAATATCATATTTTTTAGATGTTATGTACCTTAATGTTGGTTACTGAAGGGCTGGCTTCTACTGTGCCGGAAAATGTTCTATACATGCCTGCAAAACTTGGTGAATCGCCCTCTTGCGCAAAAGAAGGTCGAAACTACTGCGATGATGTTGAAAATTATCCAGAGTAAGTGTAATATCGGCAACAACTTGATACGTACAACACGTATTAGGCTATTATCACGTCTTTGTTCCTAAGGCCTTCATCGTAGGTGTAAATTTTTCATTGGTTTTGAACCTCATGTGAAGGACAGAAGGTTCAATTTAATGTGGGAGCTGTGCTCCCGTGGTTTGATTAAAGGTGCTTTTAATTGATTATTGTAATTTTTAATTAATATACTAAACGTGGCTTTTAGGTCTTAAAGACCCGAGCTATGTCTACCCCGCAAGGTAAAAAGACGTGATAATATGTATAAGTATGATGTTTATGAATATAGAAAAAAAATATTAATTACAAAATCCTCTTGCATTTTTTCAACAATAAGCATTAATATTGAAGCAAAAAGTGGCTTGTATTATTTTTTATAAAAAAAAGGATGTCCCCATTCCTCACAGATGATTTTCTTTTATTTAATTTAAGTTATAACATCGTGCTTAAGTTTTTGAAGTAAAATCCATAAATTGATAGCTTTTTAAATCCGTTGGATTACTACCTACTAACGTAATATGTATTCAAGTAATATTATAAATGCGAAAGTGAGGTCGTTTGTTTGTTTGTTATGCTTTCACGGTAAAACTATCTGATCATCGTGAAACTTTGCATAGGGATGGTCTGGGATGCTGATAAGGATAGGCTACTACAACCCGGAAAAAAGGGAATGTTTCTGAAAGAATTACATTAAAGCGAGCGAAGCCGCGAGCTAAAGCTATTATTTAGTTATTATTGTTAAATATTTATTAATATTTTTTGTAACTGTTTTATTTTGCATTCACAATGCTATTTTGATATATTTTATTTTATGTTATAGGACGGCAAACGAACAAGCGAGTCACCTGGTGGTAAGCGACCAGCGCTGTCCATGGACAACTACAACACCAGGGTGTAACAGGAGCGTTGCCGGCCTTTCAAGGATTTGGGGAAAGGACATGAGGGAGGAAATGGGGGAAAGATGGGCCTCCGGTTCTCTCACTCACCAAACGAAGCATAGAAGCGGTAAAGCTTCTACGCAAACGACGATTTTCTGTGAGAGTGTGGTACTTCCCCGGACAAGCCGGCCCATTCATGCTACTAGCAAAAATGAATTTTGCTGATAGCGTGAAATTCTCCATCATTATCTATTGTAGTTCGAGAAGACGATAAAAATATGATGTTTTAGCTACTAATACTAGGATCGCTTCATACTTACAAGCATTTCATGTTTCAGGCAAACAATTCTAGAGCTATTGAAAACTGCACCGCCAGAACTATCTGAACTATTTTCTAAGGATTATGAAGTGAAAGTGCCTGAAATACACTCCAACTTGTAAGTGTTCTGTATTAAGACATTGATCATCTAAACTAATATTATAAAGAGGAAAGATTTGTGTATGTGTGTATCTATTTTTTGCCGAAATCTCAAAAACCACTGAAAGGTCTGGAAAATTCTTTCGCCTATAAAAAGGTACATATCACCGGATAACATCTTTACCAATATTATAAATGCGAAAGTGAGTTTTTTTGTTTGTTTGTTCGTTTTTTACGCTTTTATGCCGTATCTACTGAACAGATCATCCTGAAATTTTGCATACAAGTTCTCTTGAGTATGGAGAAGGCTACCTTTTATCCCAGTAAAAGTCATATTCCCGAGGGATTGACAAAGACGCAGGCGGAGCCGCGGGCGAAAGCTAGTAGGCTATAATTTACATGAGCGAAGTGATAGGTCAGGTGTGTCAGGTGTTGAAGGTTTGGCATCTGGTACGGGCGCCCGGCCTCCAGATCAGCTACTTGCTTTTCCCCTATTCATCCGAGTAAGAAGTATACCAATACCTTTATTCCCTTCCCAGATCCAACAAATTCCTATCCTTCCCCAGCTTAAAAATGCTACCTATGGGCAGCTGCGGTGGAAGCACAAGAAGCCAAATAAACTGCGCTCACCAACCCGCCTGCCAAGCGTGGCGTATCCTCCCACGGAACGAAGAATCCTTGATAGAGCCCCTTGTCCAGCAGTGGACTGTTGCGTAATAACGATGATGAGGGAGGAAAACAGATAGTCACTAATATTTTTAAAGATATTATTTTTTTTTTCATTAAAAAGAGCAGGTCTTTATAACATTTGTATATTTTGTGTTGAAAATAAGCAGTGCAATGTGTTGCCGCTTCTTTTGCTCTTGCGTTTTGAAAGCTGTATTAAACTTCAGCTAAGTTTAGTACCGCTTTCGAAGCGCAAGTGCGGAAGAAGTGGCAACACAAATAAGGGAAATATTGTCGTTAACCGTAGTTGTATAATTAAAGTTGTATTGTATAAGCCCTTTAGCCTGAACTCTTGGGTATATTGGTTATTTTTATAGGATGTCACCGAGTTCAGTGTGCCTCTTGGCAAAGGCCTCCTCCAACCATTTCCACTGCTTTCTGTCACTGGCAACCCGCAGTTAGGGCCTGCAGTCAGTTTTAGCTCGTCCTCCCATCTTGTACATTGTCTTCCCCTGTTTCTTTTTCTGTCCCTCGGATACCAGTGAGTTAGGTTAGGGTTTTGCTCCATAATTAAAGTTATCGTAAACCAAATTATATTTAAAATAAGTACTTATCTTATTTTCAATAAAAATGTTTGGCCATTGGTTTCCGGCAGAGTAGAATAGGATCACTCCTAGTCTTATCATGGAGGTCGTAAGAGGCGACTTAGGAAATACAAGCCAAACAAAGCTCATAAACATCAATGAAACCTCTCCACTCCAACCCGTCTGGCTAGCGAGGAGCGTGTAAGCGAAATCCTCTGTCTGCTCTGGCCAAGTATGGCTCCGGTACCACAGAGAGGGCCATGCTCCTGCAGTAAAGACTAAAAAGACCTGATGATAATTTGACTTTGAATTCAGACGCAACTCTTCAATGGTGGAAGGCAAGTTCGAGGAACAGCTTTGCCGTAGTAGAGAAGACAACATCAGACCACGAGCGGCGCGTACTCTGCACAACGAGTGGCGGTACATCGTCAACGTGGAGGGCTTTTATCAGACGACACGCTCAGAATCATGCGTGTGAGTATATCGTATAACCACAGAATAAAGCGCCTAATAAACCATCCGGAATTCAGTCAATGATGAGAGGGACGCCGCTATACGTTAGACACGATACGAGATATCTCCAATCGTATCGCACGTATTGCGGTGCACTCTCCCTCTCGTCAGTGACTGAATTTAGGATGGTTAAAAAGGGGTTTAAGTACTCATCATCATCATCATCATTTTGAGCAGGTGATACGGTCAATCCAAAGTACTTACGTACAAAAGTCGCACTCTGCAAAGGTATTCAAAGTAATTTCAATTTAATGTAGTTAGCGATACGGTGTAATTTAGCTCTCGTCAGAACGCGGCACCTTTTATTTTAGATACCTACAGCAATCTAATTAATAATTAATACTTATAGCTCTGAACATATGATTCATAATTCGTTGAAGTCGGTAAACACACATGACCAAACGCGCGTCGTTCCTACCGAATTTGTTCGGATTTCACCTTCGACCTGGTGGTCGACACACCCTGGTGGGTGTGCAATTGCATGGTCGATTGACCGTGACACCTACTCGAAATGATAATGATGATATAAAAATGTATTTCTTTCGCCCATCATGGTTACAAAAATGAGAACACCATGGCACCCAAACCGGGTTGAACCTGTGTGAACAAAAATATATAGATGTACAGATAGATAAATATATATCTATGTGCGCAGCTCTTTATAAGAAGAAGACTTCTTGACACAATTTTTTATCATTTCTCTCATGTGTATTGTATGTTTTCTTTATTTTCAGAAAGGAGCGTGATGTCTGCAGTACTTTCTTAAAACCAAACCACTCTGGCGTATGCGAGCAGAAGTTTTTTAAAGTTAGATATGTGGCCTTGCATCCGTCTGGAGAAAAATTATACATGACAGAAACAGAAATTCAGTCCTGTTGTTCATGTGTCATCCATATTATCAATAAATAAACATTGTAATGGCTTATTGCTTGGCATTTGGAAAACATAATAAAGTATACTTCATTTATTTTTAATTTGTTTATTTTTATTTTATTTATATTATTTGCGAATTCATAACGTAGAATATTGTAACCTTGGTGATCAGTAAGAAGTTATTCATTGTGAGAATAAGGTATATTACAAATAATTAAAACATAAATCATACCTACATAATAATGATTTTGTACATACACATACATAGTACCTATCACGTCTTTTTTCGCTGCGGGGTAGACAGAACCTAGGTCTATAAGACCATATGGCCACATTATTGGTTAAGCGCAAAGAGAATTGTATTCTCCTTGGTTAAGTGTCTGCTGTGGCGTAACTACAGAACATAGGAAGACATTAAAATGGCCTTGAGAGCGGGACGGGCGCACTAAAACTCGTATGAGCATATATATATGGTAGAGGTATCTCTATCAAAACGCCCGATGCATGAATGAATGAATGCTTTAATTGCATTGCAAATTTATTGCATAACTAAAACATACCCCATCCCGCTATTTATTTTACGGAGAACGGTGAATGGTATTGCAATATCTGTGCTGATTTTTATGAGTAGCCGATTACAATTACGAATTATTACGAATATTGTGTACGCTAGTAATTGGCATGTACATATGAACCAAACTATGTGCAAAGTGTTTTAAAAATAATACCTGTATGTAACTGCGTGCCTATATTAAATAAATAAATTACAATCCAATATGTAAGTGTGCCCCTATGCCGAAGAAAAGAAATGATTACGATTAAGGTCATTCAGTTTAAATTCCACTACCTATTCCGATCACTTATCATTATTATGAATACTATACTACAGACTGAGATGCATCCCGTGGATGCACCCTTGGAGAAGGATGCAGAAATAATACTATGTTAACTTGGGTTGCACAATTTCCACCTAATATATCAAGGACTTTTCATTGCGCTGATTAAATGTAGCATATTAATATAATAATAATAAATAGGGTGACCCTCTAGGACCTGCATTATTTAGCCTAGGAATTCACCCCATAGTTGCCAATTTAAATTCGAAATTAAATGCATGGTTCCTAGATGACGCTTGCTTAGGAGGAAAAGTAGATACGGTAAAAAAAGACCTTATCAGAGTCTTAAATAATTTCCAAAAAATAAATTTAGACCTAAATTTGAACAAATGTGAACTCTATGTTTCAGCTAAATTCAATGAAAGTGATCGTAATTCTATTATTCAAAATTTCCAGAATATAGCACCCGGCATAAAAATTTTAGAAGATAAAACACTTTTCCTCCTAGGGGCGCCATTACTCGAGGAAAGCGTTAGACCTTTTTTAGAAAATAAATCAGAAATACTTTCGAAAAATATCAGCAGATTGGGCCTACTAAATTCTCATATCGCCTATACCATCCTTAAATATTGTCTTTTTGTACCTAAATTTACGTATGTCCTAAGAGCTTGCCCAATCTGGAAACATACAAATCTTTTAGACAATTTAGATGCCACTCTCAAAAATGCGTTGGTAAAAATTCTAAATTTAAACTTCGAGGACCGCGCTTGGATTCAAGCCTCTTTGCCGATTAGATCAGGTGGCATCGGAGTGAGAAAAATTTCTAGTGTTGCTCTTCCAGCCTTTCTTTCGTCCGTGCATAGTGTATCACATATGTGTACAAGAATTTTAAAATCACCTTTAGCTGACATACACTGTGCATCGGATGCAATCAAGGCCTGGAAGACTCTCTGTCCCAATGACAGCATCCCCGAGGCACCAAACCGTCAAAAACTTTGGGATGCTTCATTGGTAAAGAGAGATCATAATTTTCTGATTCAAAATTCTATCAGTGACACTGACCGCGCAAGGCTTCTTTCTGTATCAGAATATGAATCCGGTCATTGGCTACACGCCCTTCCTTCGGCCAACCTCGGAACACTTCTCGACAATGGCAGCTTTCGAATCGCCGTAGGTCTCAGGCTGGGAGCTGCCATTGTCGAACGACATCAATGCCCGTGTGGCAGCGCCGTCGACAGAAACGGACTCCATGGACTACACTGTCAGCGCAGCGCAGGCAGGTTCTCCCGCCACGGCTCCCTTAACGATATATTTAAAAGGGCGCTTGCCACCGCCGAAATTCCAAGCATTTTGGAGCCAGCAGGTATAACGCGCGACGATGGCAAGCGCCCAGACGGCTTGACCTTGGTCCCCTGGGAGCGGGGAAGGGCTCTCGTGTGGGACGCAACATGCGTCGACACGGTGGCCCCTTCTCGCCTCGGGGGAACTGTCCGAGGGCTGGAGCTGCGGCGGAGGCTGCAGAGGACGCCAAGCGGCGCAAATATGCTTCTCTTATTGATGAGTACATATTTGTTCCGCTTGGTGTCGAAACATTAGGTCCATGGGGTCCTAGCACAAAGAAATTCTTTAAGGGGTTAGCACCCAGGCTTGTCGACGCCGCTGGTGACAAGAGGGCTGGCTCTATCCTCGCGCAAAGAATTGCAATTGCTATTCAGCGGGGGAATGCAGCTAGTGTTCTTGGCACTATGCCACACGGGCAACACCTTAGTTTAGATTTTTAGATTTAAATTCTTTTACTTTTAAGTTTTTTTTTTATTAGTATGGTTAGGGTTATTGATAAGTAGTTTAATTTAAGATTATTGTATATTTGTTTGGAGAAATAAATAAAAATTTGAGTAAAAAAAAAAAAAAATAATAATAATAAATATATAACGACATATCACACAAATTGAGTAGCCCCACGGTAAGTTGTGTCGTAGGATACTAACTCAATGATACTATATTATTAACAAACAAACATAAAATTTATAAAAAAAATACGCAATGCTTAACAAAAATGACCAATCGTTATTTTAATTTGAATTTATAAAAACATAGAAATATTGAGTGCATTAGATAACACAACTGTCCGGTGAAACGCCGCCGATCAAAGTGACGAAGGCGCCGCGCGCGCGCTCGGTCCCCCTTCCATCCACGCTCGCCCTTCTATCATGCCTCGCTGACGTCACCGCCGGCGTAGGCGGGGCGCGAAGGAAGGAGCTTCGCGGGGGAGTCTTCTAAGACGGCCTTTCCTGACAGCTGAACGGCCTCGTCAGCTTTATCTGTAATCTGAGTCCCATCGCGCTGATCATCTCCCTGTTGGTCTTCGCTTTCTGTAACACATCAAACGACATATGTTTTAGGATGATACTCGAAAGCGTTGCCGTTGCTATCCATTGTAACGAAACCACAAGCGTGCACTCAAGTGATTCCATCAAAATAGACAACTAAGCAACTCCGATAAGTTTCGATATCGCTAATGACAGAGTTCCGGATCTCCATCATATGCGATATGTGTCTCTGATCACTGAGAATTAACATTGCCATTAGAACATCTTCGTGGTTCCAAAAACAATGCCAATGCTCACAAAAGGATAGGGAATAGCCACAATGTCGGGGCTAGGGATCGGCCATAATGTCGAGGCCAGAGAACTGCCATAATGTCGAGGCTCAGGATGGGCCATAGTGTCGAGGCCAAAGGTGTGCCATAATGTCGAGGCAAAGGATGGGCCATAGTGTCGAGGCCAAAGGTGTGCCATAATGTCGAGGCTAAGGATGGGCCATAGTGTCGAGGCCAAAGGTGTGCCATAATGTCGAGGCTAAGGTTGGGCCATAGTGTCGAGGCCAAAGGTGTGCCATAATGTCGAGGCAGGCTTCCAATGAGTGTAAGGATTGCATCGTTAATTCAATGCAAACACTCACTACTCCCGAAGAATGCCTCGCACGCATCCGGGGTCCATTCACCGCGCCACTGCGCCATGCGCTCAGCGGCGGTTT
Source organism: Elegia similella (assembly GCA_947532085.1). Lineage (NCBI taxonomy): Eukaryota > Metazoa > Arthropoda > Insecta > Lepidoptera > Pyralidae > Elegia > Elegia similella. The sequence continues at coordinate 25,917,315 of OX383930.1, forward strand.
GCGTTTTCTTTCCATACCATCCGGCCAACAGCTCAAGTTCGTATCGGTCATGAGGCAGAGCACGCATGACCTTGTATGGGCCGCGCATGCCGGAGTCCATTATGCCAGTGGTCTTTGAAATGCAAGAAGCTACTTAAATCTGTACTTTTTGTTCGCTCGGCTGTACCTGACCATAACTAAATGCTGTATTTGGTGCGACCTAAACACAGTATTGCAGCCACCAGCAACACCGGACGCTACTGCGCGGTGCGGCTCCGCAGATATAAGTCACTACATAAAAGGACTTTTGGAGCCTAGCCATCGACACGGCATGACAACATTTTGTCATGTCACATTTTTGTGAATTCATAACACATCTGATATCCAACACAGTGCCTTCTTATTAATAAGCAGCAAACCCACAGTAGCTGCTTCTACAGAAGAAAGAAACATTTATTATAACTGAACAGCCTGCATCGGTCAAAGTCAGAAACAACTTGCGAAGAGTCATCCTACGCCATGGTAATCGTGGACAAGCAAATCAGTCTAAGTCCACTAGAACTTCACCGTCACCAGACGTCGGCCTCTGATGGACAGTTCAACTCATTTGAACCTTTATTCTCTATCTGGGATAGCCCCACCGCAAGTGCGATGAGACGTTATCTGTGGGGTGGAAGAATACAAACAGACTCAAGACAAACACGACACCTGCTCTTTGGACAATTTCCACCCCCATCGCGCCTAAAGAGCCAAAACAGTTTTATGAGACAGCCTTGGTTGGATAGATCCCGAAGAAGCCCCCAAAACCAGGCTCATACTTTGGGATAGAATGTACCCACCAAAACCATTCGATATTCCACTTGTCGAGAAGCTTCCACCCAGAAGACATCCTTTCTGGACAGTCTGGAAGTCTCTTAACCGACTCTGGGCTGGTGTTTGGAGATGTCGACAAAACAGAGTTAGGTGGGGTTTCTCTACCAACAATTTGTGCGACTGCGGTTCCAATCAGTCCATATCTCATCTTCTGTCATGCCCTAACTGCACACAAGTTGCACGGTACAAGACCTCAATGAGGCTAATGATAAAGCAATCAGCGTAGCCAAAAACTGGTCGGAGGAAGTATGATCAATTGAAGCCATTTAGATTCGAAAAAAAAAAGGAGAATGGAACTCTGTGGCCAAATTTATGACAATGGACAACAATATTTGCCCGAATTCAGTTCTTAAAAATCAATGCATATGCGCTCGTACCATTTTTTTTAACTAATAAGGTAATCTTTATCATTTCGTGTAGGTGACTCGGTCAATCAACCATGTACACTCTGACTCTGGCGATTCTTTGGAACTGCCTCTCGGCTTCTAATGTAGTTCCTTTTAACGACCACCAGTGGGCCTGATTAACTAACGGCTTAGCGTGTTTTTTGCCAAACTGGAAACAACTAACTAACAAAGTATGTTTCCCGTGGGAATAGATTACCACTGCATCACGGAGGCAGTTACAGCTAATAAGGTGAATCAACGACAAGCATGGTCAAAAATTGGTAAGGAAAATGAAATTATTTCGACTTGACTAGAAGACAAAAATAATACTGGGTTCGCAGACACAGATTCGGATTCGTGTATGATGTTCGTTGTACGAAGATCTTTGATGATCTCACAACTTTTTAAAATCTCCGAACAATAGACTAAACGGCATATAACAGACATGTGTACTGCTATTCAACTTCATTAACATGTTCCCAGTATTGACCAAGCCCAAAACCAAATTCAATCAGCAATGTTACGAAAAATAGGTGGACTCGATTGTCTTAGTTCCAATACTTCTCAAATACCAAATGTAGGCTTGCGCGAACATATTAATATGAAAGAGGAAATTGTTCGTCGATTTGGATACAAATGAGAAAGAATTCGACCAAATCATTAAGGATTACTAACTGAAGCATGGATTAGCGGGTCAGAATAACAATAGCTGAAATCCACTCATCACTAAGACGTCCTAACGACACGCAGCTTCAAGAATCGGTGATTAATCGGCATATGTCAGGTATTTATCGAAATAGTTGCTCGATAACTTCGTACAGAATATTCGCAATATCCTGCTTTTTAGGGCACATTTATTTTTAGTTAAGCTTTTGCTTAAATTGACCCAACTATGATGGTTTGTAATCTGTTCATCTAACCAAGTCCGTGCATCACCTTAAGACAATTTTCAATTCGAGCTCATTATCGTTCCAATGATACAAATATTTAGCACGGTCTCCTACGCCGCACCATGTGGTTGATGCTACGGTCGCAGTTTGAAACAAAGTACGTTTGGTTAGATCTCACCACAAGTGTTGAGTGATGACAGCACTCAACAAAGAGCGCTGTCGACGACAAGGCTCAGTTCACTGACTAACGATGCTCAGCCGCTGAATCTCAACGCTCAGCCGCCGAATAGCGACGCTCAGCCGCCGAATAGCGACGCTCAGCCGCTGAATAGTGACGCTCAGCCGCCGAATAGCGACGCTCAGCCGCCGAATAACGACGCTCAGCCGCCGAATGGCGACACTCAGCCGCCGAATAGCGACACTCGGCCGCCGAATAGCGACGCTCAGCCGCCGAATAGCGACGCTCAGCCGCCGAATAGCGACGCTCAGCCGCCGAGTCTCGATGCTCAACCGCATAGTCTCGATGCTCAGCCGCTGAGTCTCGAAGCTCAGCCGCATAGTCTCGGTGCTCAGCCGCTGAGTCTCGATGCTCAGCCGCAGGCTCAGCCACACGCGGTACGTGGCTCCGCGATGAAGATGGCCTCCAAAGACGTCAGACGACCTAGTATTTGATGAATTGTTTCGTTTAGTGCATTTCTAGGAGAATCACGTTGATTATAACGAGTACGATGAACCCTTAACCAGGAATCACGATTCCTTGATCAGAGGTCGTGACTACGAGAGCGAGAAACACGACTTCCAGAACTCTGATGGTGATTTCTAGAACGACTTCTTATTTTACGCTTATTGAGCATCATCAGGGCAAATATACCTACGTAAGGCAAAACCAAAATTTAGTGATCAAGTACAAAGAAAACTACTAAACCAAAACTCTTAAAATCGTATTAGGAAAATCAAAACAAAAAGTAGCTGTACCTGCACACTATAATAACGTTCACTTTTTAAATAATCAAATCAGAACGTACTCACCAAAATTAACAGCTTAGGAATGGTATACCACCCTTACCACTAAGCTTACCACTATGATCACTGTAAAACAGACACAAACACAAAAACCGTTACTTTGTGAATTTGCACACAATTATATCGAATCGAATTACGTTTTTTTTTTAACAAAATTAAAGCAAAGCGGAAATGGACGTGTGAAAGGGATAAGAATCCCAATTCTGATATTAACAAACAAACATAAAATTTATAAAAAAAAATACGCAATGCTTAACAAAAATGACCAATCGTTATTTTAATTTCAATTTATAAAAACATAGAAATATTGAGTGCATTAGATAACACAACTGTCCGGTGAAACGCCGCCGATCAAAGTGACGAAGGCGCCGCGCGCGCGCTCGATCCCCCTTCCATCCACGCTCGCCCTTCTATCATGCCTCGCTGACGTCACCGCCGGCGTAGGCGGGGCGCGAAGGAAGGAGCTTCGCGGGGGAGTCTTCTAAGAATATTTTATAATAGATACTTATTTAGATAAACATCCAAGACCCACGTCAATCTGAAAAAGATCATTTTCCATCATGACCTGACAGGGGATCGAATCATCTTCAAGATCAAAATCTTTTTAATTACTTTATTACACACCATACATATAATACATTAAGCTGTATTATTTACGATGATATCAGATTTAGAGATTAGTTGTGGTAGAGCCACGCTACCGGAAAACTTCATTTTTGCTAGCAGCATGAATGGGCCGGCTCGTCCGGGGAAGTACCACACACTCACAGAAAATCGACGTTTGAGTAGAAGCTTTATCGCTTTGATGCATCGTTCGGTGAGTGAGAGAGCCGGAGGCCCGTCCTTTCCCCCCCATGTCCTATCAGACCGTGGTGTTGCAGTTGTCTATGGGCAGCGTTTATCGCTTACCATCAGGTGACTCGCTTGTTCGTTTGCCGTCCTACTCGTATAACTAAAAAAGAAAGATTTACCGTGCATCGGTAGTTACCATCTTAATTTATGTTATATAATTAGGTTACATACAATAATAAAACTAAGTTATTTAAACAAAAGCATGTAGTACAATTATATAAAATGCCGGATCTCTTCTGGAGATTCTTCGCACCACCGCCTCACCATTACCATGACCGCTACCGGAGCCAGGAATAGGGGGGCCGCCAGGGACTGGGGGCCTTGGTATATTGTCCATCATATGAGGGGATTTTGCCATACTTAACCACGCTTGGCAGATGGGTTGGCAAATATTTGGCTTATATCGGTTCCAACGTTGCTGCCCATCGAAACCGTTTTTAAACAATTTTTAACAGCGAGCCGTTTTTAACAGATGCATATTAAATTCTAAAGAAATAATAAATAGGAATCTTGTGGCAATGCTCTCCAAACTCTTTACCAGTGTAAAAGCGTCCTGGAAGTGATATTTAAAAAAACTCTCAACTATTGCCAAATAAAGGGCAGAACTACTCAATCGAGTAGTTCTGCCCTTTATTTGGCAATCCTAAAAGGACGATATCGTCCGTAAATTCACTGTAGATTTACAGTGAACTTACGGACGATATCGTCCTTTTAGCATTTACTCCGGTGGTCTTACAACAAATGCTCCAATACATGAGCAGAGCCAGCTCTGAGATTAGACTTTTGATCGATCGGTCAAAGACAACAGAAAGCGTAGAGTTCAATTAGATGGGCATGAGACATATATCTACTCGGCCAGGTAATCTCCTCAACAGCGGAAGTAAAATAAATCGTCTATTACGAAATACAATATGCTTGGAGTCCTACTAATACAATATGCTTGGAGAACTACTGGTCCATGAAAGCATTCGTGACGGGCGACCTTCCAATTACACTAAAATACAAAATCATCGACATGAATATCTTGCTCGTACTGCCTACGGGCTCAGACGTCACTAACTGAGTAGCAGATGTCAAAACTCAAAATTGGTCAAAGAGCAAATCCTAGAGATAATAAGGATAGATGGAGTATCAAATGCCACACTTCGTTCCAACCGTTGAAATGGGACTGGGCAGGTCACTGTAGAATGTCTTCCGGACTAGCAAAGTACCGCAAAGGATACCTGAGAATAGTTTGTGTGTTTTGTTACTTGTTGAGTGTTTTAGTGGCACTGGTGTCAGATTTTTTAAGCTGCCTACAGACATCTTTTTAGCGACTGCTGTCAAGATGACAAACGGAACCAACGAGTAAACATGCCTTCCAAAGCACAGAGGAGCTCAATGGAGCTGATCACCCATCCCAGTGGGGACTGCATCCGGGATTGCTTTACATGCGTAAGCGCTAATAATGCTTACTGGGTAATCGAGTCCTCTTGTCGATGGTCGAGGCTGAAGGGGTAGGCCGAGTAAGCGTTGATATGACATCCACCGAGGTGGGTTGTTCGACGAGGCGCGAGTGGATTGTTTCTATACTACTATGCGCTAACGGTGCACATCTCTGGCAAATAGACTTCGGGCCAGCAATATTCTGAGGTTATTTGCCTCTCGTGTCGATTTTCAGTATGTGAATCATTGTTCGATGATATGCTGAAGAACGAATAGGTGTGATTTGTTTTTTGTGTGCTATATTGAGTTTGTGTACTAACATTTTTCAGTTCAGGTTTTTAAGGTTTCTGTGTTACTAACAAAAAATGATCTAGAGTTGGTCGACAAATAAATGATTATTATTTCGTGCTTTAATTGTTTTTTTCTCTCTTTTTGGAAAAAAAAGAGGTAAAATTTCGCACGAGCCATGGCCAAGTGAATAAAACCTACTGTAAGAATTTTCGCGTTATGCGGCATGTATTTAAAATGACAGCCTTCTGCAATGTGTGTATAATGTATTGGGGTATGTCTAAGCTTACGAGTATATGGAGTGTTTTAGGTATGACACCTGTTGTGGATATTAATATAGGTACTATTTTCACAGTTCGAATTCGCCACTGTGTTTGTATTTCTATTGCCAGATCCTTGTATTTGGTCATTTTATCAGTGTGGGTTGTTTGCAAGTTATGGGTATTGGGGATTGCTATGTCTATGAGATATACAATGTCATTTAGTTTGTCGTGTATTGTAATGTCTGGCCTATTGAAGTGTCTTGTTTTGTCTGTTATTATTGTCCGATCCCAGTAAATTTTAACTGATTCATTATCTAATATTTTTTCTGGAATATATTTATAATATGGAAGTTTTTGTTGAATTAATTTATACTTTGATGCTATTAGATTGCAGGAAAACCTCTATGAAAGAAATTGATATGGAATAGGTTATGGAAGAGATTTTCTGATTTGGACCATAATCGTAGTCCACGGAACCTCATCACGGGAGTTCGACTCGGCTTGACCAGTGTTTGATAATACAAATTTTCACCGAACCTTATCACCGTATAAATAATAGTAATCCAGCTGCATATAGGTACATTCAGTTAATAGCCGTCACATATACATAATGTAAATTAAAATATTGTTGTCAAATGTTTATCGTGTAAATCGACGCAACATGTTACATTTATTGGTAAGTTTCTATCTTTTTAACCTACTTCAAAAAAAGGAGCAGGATGTCAATTCGGTTGTATTACTTTTAATGTTTGTTACCACATAACTCTATCATTTATCATCATCATCAAGTCTTTTTAGTCTACACTGTAGGAGCATGACCCTCTCTGTACTACCGGAGCCATACTTGGCCAGAGCAGACAGAGGATTTGGCCTACACTCTCCTCGCTGGCCAGACGGGTTGGAAAGGTCTCATTGATGTTTACGAGCTGTGTTTAGCTTGTATTTCCTAAGTCGCCTCTTACGACATCCATGGGAAGACTTGGAGTGGTCCTATTCTACTCTGCCGGAATCCTCACGGCTAGTTCTTAGCTATCATTTATGAACCTATTTTTTTAAATGGTATGCTTTTAATTTGGTCCCATCCCATTTCAATTTCATCGCAATCGCTTTAATAATTTGATTGAAGTATAGGCTTTTTATGAAGGACAATGATTTCGAGTATAAGTCAATGATGAATGATTATTTGATGTGAAACATCTACAATATGTAAAGATAACCCTGTCCGACCCTTGAAGGGGTGATTCAGCCCGTCGATATGAACAACTTTTCCTATGGGACCAAAGCTGGAAACTCAAAAAAGTTTCTGTAATCACTCTACCTATAAAAAAACCGCATCAAAATCCGTTGCGTAGTTAACAATTTAAGAACACCTACTTATAAACATCTGTTAGACCTCTTCAACTCGTCTGGCCAGCGTGGAGAGTGTAGGCGAAGTCCTCTGTCTGCTTTGGCCTAGTATGGCTCTAGTAGTACAGAGAGGGTCATGCTTCTGCAGTGGAGACTAAGAAAGACCTGATCATGATGATGATGATGAAGAACACCTACATAGGAACAGACAGACAGACAGCGGGAAGCGACTTTGTTTTATACTATGTAGTGAAGACAAGCTGTCCCGGGGTACTATTATTGAAAGTATGACATTCGTCTTCGATGGAAAAATCACTCGTTTACGTTCGGCATTATTTCAAAATTAGCACTCCCGGCGAACTTCTTTTCGCTATTATTTTTTATTATTATATTTTAATAGCTATAGCAAAATCAACAAATCAGAGGTAATAAATAACGGATCATCCGTTCTTAAGTGTTCAAACAAATCCGACTTTGTTTATTATATTATTATAAGATATAATAGATTATCGCACATTTATTATGTTTCATACGCAAACGCATAGTGCCATCTGTCAGCGAGTAGAAAAAAGTAATCAACAAAATACAAGAAGAAAAATATCAACGCCATCTGTACGATTATGTTAGAAACACATCAAAACTTAGTTGATTTGTTTCCGCCACTCGACAAAAGATGGCACCGTCTAAGTATTATTTGTGGCCAATGTCCTATTTGTGGCATATTTAGCAAAAATACCAAGAAAACTTTCAGGTTCTCACCTTAAAGTGTAAACAATGTTATTTATTTATTATTTATAATAGTTTGTAAGCCCTCTCAATACAAAATGTAAATGATATCTATCTTCGTTTTCCGTCAATCAATTTATTTCAAACTAGCTTTCGCTCGCGTCAATGTCGATAGGTACCTAAGGAACAGTACTTTTTCCCGGGACAAAATGTACTCTATGTGCTTCTCCGTACTCCAGATAACGTGTATGCAAAATTTCATGATGATCGGTTCAGTAATTACGAAGTGAAAGCGTAACAAACCAACTCACTTTCGCATTTATAATATTAGTAAGGATTAGTCCCGGAATCTTGGTCTTCGACGAACCACAGTCGAGGAATACGCTCAGTTGAGGAGGAGGACTTCACTTTAATAAAATCATAAACCAATAGACTTTATTAATTTTTCTAATCTGTTAGCTGCAATTTTTTTTAATCTATGGTGATAGCGGTTATTACACATATAAATGAAATCACTTATTACGGTTTTATCGTTTTTATTACATCACTATTACACCCAACGGTTCGAAAACTTTATAATATTCACGAGCTTTGTGGCTTAGTGGTCTGATGCCTGATTGCTACACTGGAAGTCACGGGTTCGATCTCCAGTCAGGTCAAGATGGAAAATGATCCATTTCAGATTGACCTGGGTCTTGAATGTTTATCTATATATGTATTTGTTATAAATTATACTATCGTTGAGTTAGTATTCCTAAACACAAGTCCCGAACTTACTTTGGGGCTAACTATCAGAAAAATAATGTAATACACCACATGTCCTTTTTAATCCCATAAGTTCCACTTACGGCTAAGATCAGTTCAAGGGCATATCATACATTAACCGTGGCCTGCGACTTCATCCGCGTAGAAGTCAAAAATTGGACCGAGTAATTACGTTGTCCCATACAAATATAGCCCCCTTATTTTTCACCCCCATGTGGAAGAATTTCGGAAAATCCTTTCACACTATCAACGGTTTAGGCTGTGCGTTGATCCGTCAGTTAGTCAGTCATTCAGGATTTTATCATTATCATCATCTGGTCTTTTAAGTCTCCACTGCAGGAGCATGACCCTCTCTGTACTACCGGAGCCATACTTGGCCAGAGCAGAAAGAGGATTTGGCCTACACTCTCCTCGCTGACCAGACGGATTGGAGAGGATCATTCTCTTTCACTGCTGTTTATGAGCTTTGTTAGCTTGTCTTTCCTAAGTCGCCTCTTACAACCTCCATGGGAAGACTAGGAGTGATCCTATTCTACTCTGCCGGAAACCAAACGGCATTTTATATGTACTCGTATATGTAGATTGGTATTCCCAGGAATCTCTTCGTGTTGGATCTACATCCCCACGCAAGCCTCCCAAAGGGCCGGTGTAACCCGTGACCCAAAAGGACATATAATAAACGTAAAGTGGTTTCATTAAGTTTTACTTAATTTTCAGATTTTATGTACCCTAATGGTTGTTAGAGAAGGGCAGGCCTCTCATGTGCCTGAAGATTTGCGATTTGTGCCTGTAAAAGATGGTGAAACGCCCGCTTGCGCCAAAGATGGTCGAAACTATTGTGAAGATGATGACAATTATCCAAAGTAAGTTGTAAAAAAATGCATCGCAAAAACATTTAATCGATGCATTTTTAGGGTTCCATACCTCAAAAGGAAAAAACGGAATCCTTATAGGATCACTTTGCTGTCCGTCTGACTGTCTGTCAAGATCCTTTAACTCAGGAACGCGTGGAGGTATTAAGCTGAATTTTATACCAAAGACTCAGGTCTACTGTCCCTTGGAGCTGTAAAATTCAAACTTCTAACTTAACGCAACCAAAAGATACAGCCGTTTATGCCGCAAATTTTCGACATCCGATAACGAATCAAAACCTACAGAGTACTTCCCGAGAACTTAGAATCTTGAAATTGGGTACGAAGCAATGTCTTATAGCACAGATAAAGGAAATATTGCTAAAATCATAAATTTAGTGACATCATGTAACAAAAATATTTTAAATAATTTTAAACTTATTCGTGCGCGAGTCCAACTCGCACTTGGCCTATTTTAAAACAAAATAAGATATAACATTATTAAAATATTAAGAACGGGTTACTCACGAAGTCAGCTACTGGCTGACAAGTTTACTAATAAATATTTTCATGCGTTTCAGGGAAACAATTCTAAAACTATTGAAAACTACACCGCCAGAAGTTATTGATATATTCTTTACGAAAGATCAACCCGAGACTAAAGTAAATGGGACCGGAATACCCTCGGCAAAGTAAGTTTTTAGTTTATATACCTACATTAGCGTATGTATCCCATACATTTAACTGGAATTAAATCAAATTTTAATTATGACGATAGTGTAAGCTTAAGTCTATGTATTTTATATTATGTAAGATATATATGAGTGGCTTATACAACGTGTTAATGAAAAAGCGCAAAACCTCAGACACCCCAACATATTTTTATTATAAAAGTAATAAAAAATTAGTAAATTAAATTTTCGCCGATTATTTACGAAGATATTAGCTTTTTTTTTTCTTGTCATTGTTGGACATTAAAAAGTCTATGGTAATTACGCGCGTAAATCAAAGTGAAAGCGTAACTAACAAACAAACAAACTCACTTTCGCATTTATAATATTAGTAGACCCTCATGACCCTCTCTGTACCACTAGAGCCATACTTGGCCAGAGCAGCCAGAAGACTTGGCCTACACTCTCCACGCTGGCCAGACAGGTTGGTGAGGTCTCATAGATGTTTATAAACTTTACTTAGCTCGTATTTCCTATGTCGCCTTCTACGATATACAAAGGAAGACTTGGAGAGGTCCTATTCTACTCTGCCGGATACCAAACGGCGAACAAAAAAATAATAATCATAAAATAGTTTGTCTTCGACTTATAACTTTGAATTTCGCAGCGACAACTTGTCCGGCACAGTACAGGGTCAGATTTGCGATACTGAGGAGCATCATATCACAATCAGACTAGGGCGCACCCTGGACAACGAGTGGCGGTACGTGGTAAACGTCGAGGAGAGAAAACAGATTGTTACAGTGATGACGTGTCTGTAAGTCCAAAGGATTTACTATATTTTGAAAACGGGTCGTAGAATAAAGAGAACCAAATTACTTAGCCTCTGATATTCGTCTGTCACGGGGCTGTATCTATTGAACCGTAGTAGACTCTTGAAATTTGCACAATATCTCACATCAGATTCCCGCAATTACAAATAATAGTAAAACCAAAATAAAATTAAAGAAACATACAAGAAACTTGTACTTTTGGCAGTCTTCCCGATACCATGAAAGATTTTTTTTTAAATTTATTTATGTCTTTTACGTGTGACGTATTCAGCCAGTATCAAGTTTAAATGAGTTTACTCGCGCTGTTTCTAAGTCTTGTTAATCAACGACATGACAGTGTAGTTAATTTCGTTGATTCTACGGAAAATGACCGGTTGGAAGCGGCTTGCATCCAGCGTTTCCCTGCAACCTTGGTTGGTGGATGTCCGACGCTGCGCTTGCCGGTACGTCTTCGCCATTCGAGAACCTTTTTACCCCATCGGCCATGCGCTGCTTTATAAAAAGTAGACATTGACACGATATTTTCGTCATTCCTCTAATGTGCGCTTTTTCTTTTATTTCAGAAAAGCGGGTAAAGACTGCAATTCTTACATAGATACCTACACCGTGACTGGCTGTTGCGAGCAGCTCTTCATTGCATATTCTGTGCTGGCTTTGCATCCCTCTGGTGAAAAGCTATACCCCGCACACATTAAATTACCCTCTTGTTGTCAATGTACACTATATACCAAAGAATCAACATGTCCAAAATAAATTGCATTTTGAAAATATAATCATCTTACATAAATAAGTTGCTTTTTCTTGGGTCCCGTACATCAGAAGGTAAAAAAAAAATTGACCTGGGTCTTGCAAAGCAAGATTTCGTGTCCGATATTTTCACGGAGCCCTTACAGAGACTTACCGGTACCCCTGGAGTACCGCGGAGCACAGTTTGAGAATAGCTGCTCCATGCAAAACCCCAACGCGAATCGTATTATCTGACTTTCAATATTAATCGCAGTAACTCCAGTATATTACTTTTTTTAAGAAAATTGTAAATAGTATATTATTATGAATAAAGAACCCAGTGATTCAGTGGGTCTGAGCAATAAGCGCTTACGTATGTCAAGCAACCCCGGGCGTAGTCTCCACTGGGATGGGTGACCACAATTCACATTAAAAATATCTCGAGCTCTATCCATCCCCGGATGTTATCATTGATGGCAGTCATGTAGCTATATTTACATCTAATTAAGTACTTATTGGACATTTCTTTGTTATCAATTATATTTTTTATGCAATATAATTTTCACAATGCCGGTATTGGTATTGGAATTATGAATTATATAAAAAAATATAAAATTAAGTACGGGCCCGGGATTCTTCGGCGTCGCGCATCCCGAACTCGCCTTGAAAATGGACTCCTGACGAGTCCGAAACTATAGTCGGCAGTCCCGATAAAATAGCACGTGAGTGACTCCTTTTCAAAATATAATATGTAAAAACTTTGAGGCAGATTGAAAAATCAAACACTAGTGTTGACTTACACTCATGAAAAGCACACAAATTATAAATGACTAGCTGTTGCCCGCGACTTCGCCCGCGGCAATTTATGTTATTATAAATAATTAGGTTTTTTCTTAGTTTAGATGAATATTTTTCCCCCGTTTTCAAAACAATTTTTATTGATGCTTCGCTCCTATTGGTCGTAGCGTGATGTTTTATAGCCTAAAGCCTTCCTCAATAAATGGACTATCCAACACAAAAAGAATTTTCCAATTTGAACCAGTAGTTCCTGAGATTAGCGCGTTCAAACAAACAAACAAACTCTTCAGCTTTATAATATTAGTATAGATATACAGATGAAACAGAAAATGTAATGTTTTAAATATAAAACAATAAATCTCATTGAATTCAGCGATTTGTCTACGTCGCGCCCCCAAGACAACATATTTTCCTCTTATTGAGTTAACGAGAGAGTGAGAGGGTGAAAATCGCCACATCTGTGAGGGATAGAGTGTTCAACCCTTAGGCCGGCAGTGCCGGCACCCTTGGGGTTACCGGGCCTACCTTAACAAATTTTCCCTTAAGGCGCTGTGCATCAGGAGAATACCGTAAACCGTCTATTTTTTCGTCGCGCAGTTAGCCTTATTTTTCATGGAATACTAGTATGAAAAAAATATGAAGTACAGCTCAAAGATCAAAATAAATGGTTACATCAAAATATTTTCAAAAAAGTATTTTAAACCTAGCAAAATAAAATAGCAAAAAAGATGTACCCAGAAAAAGTTTCGTCGCGAATTACTTGATATTTTCAGCGACAACTACCAACTTTTTTACGTCTATAAATAGTATAACTTAATGAGTCAGATGGATACCTAAAAAAAATACAATATTTAGTTATAATTATTGAATTATTAAATTAAACGTGAAAATTAACACGGAAATGGCAGACACGGGTTTGAAATGAGACTAGGGACAGGCCAACCGGTATCGCCACTTTCAACCGCTACAAACGGTTAAGGGATACAGCGCCTTAAGCTGAAATCTTCGTGTATCGTATTCGTAAATAATGTTTATTTTATTGAAAAAAATATGTCTTAAATATTTTTACTAAAGCATTTTATAATTATATTAATTTATATATTAAGGGAACGTGATTTTCGAGCGTATGTATTTAGATGTCTGTTCTTTGTCACCATTTGTAACCCAAACGGCTTGACCAATTTTAATGTGTAAGGCGTTATTGGATTTGTATTCTTTCCCGGTGTTCAGGTGTGATGTCATCAAAAAATAATATAGCGGACGTAAACTGTCAAAAAAGTCACTGATTTTTAATTTTGAAATAATCCTTAATCTAGTATATAATGTCAATCTTTTATACTACAAGAAGGATTATTTCAAAATAAAAAATCACGTACCTTTTTGAACGCTGATCAAATCCTTAGTGTGTGGGTAACGTGTGGATCTATTAACGTGGCCTTTTGTGGCAAATTTAGTAAAACAAGGACTATGGTAAAGGTTTGATGATACAACACTGTGAATACTTACCAAATACCTAATGCCTTTAACCTTAACCACTGCTGCCGAAAAAGAAAACAAACTATTTTTTTCTAGTACATTTTATTATTATTAAGTACTAGTGGATCAGAAAGCTGTAGACCTCGCTAGTCTTATTATAGCAGCTAATCTGATATTTTCATTAATAATAATAAACGGAATCGTCAAAAGGCATCTATTATATATTTAATGATCTGCTCACAAAGTCTCGCGAAAATCGGATGAGAAATGCTGCCTGTACGAGAACCGCCAGACAGCTGGACATACGAAATAATTTTTGTCCAATTCAAACAGAGACGCTCGGTCAATAAAAGCTAAAAAAAATAGTAACTACTAAATAAAATCAAATTGGCATATAAAATTTTACACTAAGCAATATACTACACTACAACAAATCAGAACACTACAGCGAGCGCCAAAAACCGCGCAATTAAAAAATAAATAAGCAGAAAGTCGCGCAACATGCTTAAAGTAAAAGAGGAAGCAGGGAAAAAATCAATGCTTGCGTTTATGTTCTGTGCGTGTGACAGATCGGTTGTCATGGCGACCATGGCGGGGGACTCCTTCTGTAACGAAGAACGGCGTATGTCCAACGAGGAAATGACAAAAAGCGCGTCTGTGCATTCAGAATAAAGGTGCACAATTTTAGAGGCGTCCGCGTTTATGCTTTTCTCACTTTCGCACTCGCGATGTGCGTCGCGAGAAAGAGATGGAAGATAGGGTAAGGGAGCCAGTAATCGATATTACGCATTTTTGTAGCAATGGAATTGGCGGTACGATGCAAGAACGCGGTTTGCACGCATTGCAATCTTTTTAATTTTTGATTTCGCCACAACTTGGGAATTGGGAATAATATGAGAATCGAAAATCCATGGGAATTGAGAATATTATTATATAAATTATGATGATCTTAGTTTTCGTTTATTCTTAAACATGAACTTCATTCTTCGAAAATTAAATATGATATGGACTAAAATTTGTATGACACAAAAAAGTATAATAATGATTTCTTTTTGTTAACATGCCAGATGTTCATTTTAATAAGTTTGATAAATAATGATGATGTTAAAATCGAAATGAGTAATGTGTGAGTGGGTGGTGAAAATCTAATGAGTCATCGTAGTACGGGGTGCAGCGGGTGAATACTAGTTTTCTCAGAACGGGTCTTTTCGTTTTCCCAGAATTTTGCGTGCGCAAAACAATGAAATAAAATGAATTTGTCACGCCAATGATTATTTTCGTCTAGACTGTAGTGTAGTTTCTAATCACATATGAAAAATTAAATTGGTTATATCTACCAGGCTACTAAGCAGGTATGTATACCTACTAGAGTTGCCATTGCCATGTGTTCCAATTTGCGCGGGATGTCCCGATTTTCAGGAGTTGGGCACGTGTCCCGCCCGATTTGCACCTGATCGGGACGCTAGATGTCCTGATGACGCAATGATTTTTAGATGTTTATTCTGTATGTATGTGTGTATGTTACTCCATAAGTCTTAAACGAATTAACAGAATTTTATGAAACTTGGTAGATAAATATTTAGACGTAGAGGACACAGAATAGGCTACTTAATTTCTTTCTCCAGTAATGATAAGACATGCATACAAATGTACGAGAACGGAGGGTACAGCTAGTATATTATAATATTTTTAACACATACAAATAGTTAAATACTTAATACTAATAGCTAGAAAAAAAACCTTCCTTTGTCAAAATGAGATTTGAGATTCTGAAACGCCATAAATCTCAGCTGCTGCTATCTACTTACATATCGTTTATCTGTGGCCAATTAAGTGGCAAGCTACCTTTAAGTTTATTTATTTCCGTTTTCCGCCAACATGCTAAACGTGGCATTCTGGTTTTATAATGTCTACCCCGCAAGGGAAAAAGACGTGGCAGTATGTACGTTTATATTTATTTTATTCTATTTGCACCTTCGGCTTGCTACCAATGTATTTTACTTTTTTATTTCAATTATTATTTGTAACGTAAAATCACAGATTACTAAGTGCGTAAGTAAAAGTCTTTTGTATTCTGTGGTCTTCTGTATGCTGATCTGGGAGCAATAAAAACACGTAGAATGTACCAGCCGCTTCTCTTCCCACGCAGACCGTAGAAGCCAGCCAAGGGAATAGGCGTAAATCAAAGCGATGTGTCTAGCTAGCTACACGCCCCACAAATACGCTTAACGTAGTTTTTATGGTCATAAACGGCCTCAGGCACTGTCTTCCCCGTAAGGTATAAACATGTATATATGTATGTATTGTAAGGTAAAAGCTCGTAAAAGTAACAAAGAATGTGATGTTCTCATATCCTTCAAGCTTTCATTTATATGTCAGGGTCAAGTCGTGCAACAAAATTTTGACTTATCTTCTTCTCCTCAATCACAATAAAAATAAAACTTTCTAAAGGGGGTAAAATAAGAGATACAAGATGTTGAAAACTTTGTAATTTTTAGGTTTCTGTCACCGAAATAATTAGGTAAGTATACACTGCTCAGAAGAACACTAATCTTGCCTATACTATCATCATTATTACAACCGGAAATAGTCAACTGCTAGACAAAGGCCTCTCCCAACCATACTTCGTTCCATGGAAGTATATGGCCATACTCACCACGCTTGGCGAGCGCAGTTTCTTTGGCTTCTTGTGCTTTCGACGCTGCTGCCCATCGGAAGCTTTTTAAGCTGAGGAAGGATAGGAATCTTTTGTATCTGGGAAGGGAATTAAGGTATTGGGATGCTACTCACTCGGATAAATTGAGGAAAAGCAAGTAGCAGCTCGGAAGGCCGGGCGCGGGTACCCGATGCGATTCTGGCAACCACCGGACAAGTAGTCGAGGCTGACACCCCTGATCTAGCCTAGCATATACTTTAAAGGTCATCAATCCTACATCATCCTTATCCTTACTAATATTATAAATGCGAAAGTGAGTTTGTTTGTTTGTTTGTTTGTTACGCTTTCACGCCGTAACTACTGAACCGATCATCATGAAATTTTGCATACAAGTTCTCTGGAGTGCGGAGAAGGACATAGGCTACCTTTTATCCCGAGAAAAAGTACTTTTCCCGAGGGATCGACATTGACGCGGGCGGAGCCGCGGGCGAAAGCTAGTTTCAAATATTTAAACTTTCTAACTTCACTAACTCCTTTACACTTCCTATCCGGATTTAAGAAATTGGATAGGTATTTTTTAAAGTGAAAACTTCTTTAGCGTCTAAAGTCGCGTCAGGACACGTGACCTGATAGAAAATTCGTAAGACGGACACGTGACCTGAAACCGCTGCGATGTCGAATTTTCACTTCTGCAGGCACTCTCGGAATGCAACCCGTTGTTTTAATTTTTATTCACCAATGAAATACGCATCCATGTAAGTACCTATTATCCAAATACTATCTTATACTTTATCTAATATTATAAATGCGCGCCCTAGGTATCTATTGAATCATCGCTCGTCATGAAATTTTGCATACCCGTTGTCTGGGGTACGAAGGGTACGTTTTTTTCCCGGGAAATAGTACTGTTCCCGAGGGATCGTCATTGGCGCGGACAGAGCCGCGGATAAAAGCTAGTAAGTACATCAATAAATGGTGTTGGAACGACGGTCTATTTGGTGTCGTATCAAACGGTGACTGACGTCTCTTTACCCGGCTATATTCTGCTAAAGATTATCTTGTGATAATTACGTAGTTGTGGTAGAGCCACGCCACCGGCAAAATTCATTTTTGCTAGCAGCATGAATGGGCGGGCTCGTCCGGGGAAGTACCACACTCTCACAGAAATTCGACGTTTAAGTAGGAGCTTTACCGCTTCTATGCTTCGTTCGATGAGTGAGAGAGCCGGAGGCCCATTCTTCCCCCATTTCCTCCCCCCATGTCCTTTCCCCAACTCCTTGAACGGCCGGCAACGCTCCTGTTACACCCTGGTGTTGCAGTTGTCCATGGGCAGCGCTAGTCGCTTACCATCAGGATATCTGATATCTTACCTTCCAATATTATCATTAATTTTGTTGGTTAAATGTAAGTAAATCTAATCAGGGTAAATATAAGTCAAAAGGTAATTATTG
Organism: Elegia similella; assembly: GCA_947532085.1. Classification (NCBI taxonomy): domain Eukaryota; kingdom Metazoa; phylum Arthropoda; class Insecta; order Lepidoptera; family Pyralidae; genus Elegia; species Elegia similella. The sequence goes on from OX383930.1 coordinate 25,935,594, forward strand.
TTATTTATCGAGTGTGGCTAATACTGGTGTCAGATTTTTCAAGCTGCCTAAAGGGATCTATCTGACATAGTTTAACAACTGCCATCAATGATGACAGCCGAGACCAATTCCGAAGCACAGAAGAGCCCGAGATTTTATTATGCCATTTGTGGTCACCTATCTTAGTAAGTACCGCTGCCAGAGTTGCTTTACATGCGTAAGTCATAATGCTTATAGCCACTGGGCCGTAGAGCTCCAAAACGTCATACAAATTTCCCCTAAAATCAAATAGCGATACAAAACCAAAATACCTTGCTTGTCACCTCGTCACATATCTCATGACCGGAACTGCTAAGGTGTTGTTACTTAATGGGGAAGGGGATCAATTAAAGCGACTCTGTCAAGTGTCGCGGCCAGGGGCACCTCAGATTTAGGCTGTGGGGAACTACATGCACTGGGGGTGAAACCCTCTTTGCACCTTACGGCCTGAACGCAAAACAATCGGAAACACCAACCTGTCGCGGAATGGGGACGTATGTTTGCACCCTCATGCAAAAATGACAAAATTATTAGTAGATCACCCTTTTTTAGTATGCTATTGACCACTTATCGTTTTGCAAAACAAGATAGTACCTATAAGCTTCTGTATGAATGCGTCATACATAAATTATGATAACAAACATATATATTTTATTGAGGAAGTAAGTAAGAATAGGTTTTATTTTTTGAACGATCATTTGATTTAAAAACGAAAGGCGTTTTGATCCAAAGCGGTTGCAAGGTTGCGTACCGATCGATAGAACGCCGACGCGAAAGCTCCGAAAACAGATCGAAGCTCTAGCGAATGCTCCGAATCGAATCCCGCCAAATGCAACGACAGCTGTGCGTAGCTCGTAGCGCGTAGCCGGCCGCGCTGTAGAGGCGGCGCCACCGGCCCTATTATTATTATTTGTAAACAAGCGTGCGGGCGCGGGGCGTCACGTGACCGGCCGCCATTGGCAGCCGCTGGCAGCTGCGTCCGACGCGCGCGCCAGTCCGCCGCCAACCGTCGCCGCGTCTACACGCGCGCGCTCATAAAACCGCGCGACGCGACACGCGCACAACTGACGCGATCGCGAACTCCGATTCCCTTTTTGTTTATTTTTCGCTTGCGTCCTTCGGACCGTTTTGTGTTTCCGAGGCAGCGAGACGAAGAAAAAAGAGGTGCGGATGGATCAAGCGACCAGAGAAGGTATAGAGTTCGCGTCAAAAGTTTGTGCGAGCTTTCAGTTTGTGCAAGTGCAAGAGTTATAGTGGAAGCTTCTGGTTTTGTGGATTTTTAAGTAGAGGTATATTGAGAGGCAGTAGAGCGTGAAGCGAGGTCCGGTGCGCGTTTGCGTGCTTCCGCCAGAGCTTTCGTTGTGTGCAGCTTTCGCGAATCGATCCCTGTTTTCCTGCTGCGTGTTTGACAACAGTGTTCAATGAAACCTTAGAGCAGTACTTGTATAAGTAAAGGAAAGGTCTGTGAAGGTGGAGAAGATGAAGTTGTTTACAGAAGGATGGAAACAAGCGTGAACAACATCATTCCTAACACAATATGCGTTCGATCAACACATATTGTGTTAGGAATGGAGCGGGAAATGGGATAGCAGCGTCAAAGAAATGGCACGTCGGATGACGCACCGGCTCGACATTGATGCATAATGTCACGTCATTTAACCCTTAATTGCACACTACGACACAACGAAGCGAAAATATGCTTTATCGACAACGCACACTGCAATTTGTAACTGTTATCCTTCTAACGCTCCCTAGTACACATTGGCTCCTTTTTCATATATTCCATAATCCCTTTTGTTGTTTATGTAGCTAAGTCTTGAAGTTATTTTAGTTCATGTCCCTATAATTCTGTGCAATGAACCTTTGCTGTACACTTCATTAGGCTGTAAAGTAAACTTCTACGCTAACACTTTTATCAAATCTGTAGAATAACGGCTTAAATTAGTAATTTTATTAGACGAGAGAAGTATTTGGTACCCATACTTTATTATATATGACACCGACAAATCTATTCATGAGAATGTCAATTCTTTAGTTTTAGGTTGACTTTAGATAGGATAAGCTTTTTATATTTTAGTCCACAGCTAAGTAATGTTTGGCGCACACATTACCTATTGTCTTATTTAAATAAGATGAAGGAGCATATTGCATATTATGTAGGAAGTAATTAATAGCAAGAAAGACTTGTTAATCAATCTCGATGATAGATACCGACAACCGCAGTGGAAAAAAACATTACGTACAAATACAACTAACAATAATTTAGAAGTAACTAGAATAGATCCGATTGTATCTATGCATCTAGTAACTACTTACAACGGCGTAATTATGTACCTACTTTTTAACATGTGTTAAAAGAGTTTTTAGAATAGGTACTGTCTGACTTGAATCGTATTGGAAACACTATTATGGCTGAAGAAGACGAAAAAGATTATTTACTGATGAATATAAAAAACACGACTGCAATCCTGAAAAGAACAAACAGTCTTTAGAAGAAAGCATGCAAGATAAAACAAATACTATGAAAAAGAATCCTTAAGCACTCGTTTTACGATGCATATGGAAGATGTCAACAGACGCCTCCTAGATGACTCACGAGATGAATGCTGCGGTTCGCGTTCGATCAACGTTTTCATATTTACCACTGTCAGGAAGATATCTGATCTTAATTATGGAATGTCTTTATTTCTAAAAAATCTGTAGATGAACTCTGGAGAGCTACCGTGGTCTGAAGCAACTTTTTGCTAAATATGCCATCATTGGTACACTTAGCACAGGTTGAGTTCAAAATATTGATGCAATATATTTAGAAAAAGTGATATAGCTTGGACTTGACTTTAAATAAACAAACACTTAGTAAGAAGTTAACACTTAGGATTTCGTTATTTTGAAATACGACTCTACTTACATCGCGATTTTGTTTGAGTTATTTGACTACTATCTTCTTCACGAGTAACCGGTGGTGTAAATAACAGATACCATTAAGGAAATTACAATGAGTCAACAATATCTCTCAATTTAAGGGTGGAATGAACTGAGAGCTAACTTTGAACAATTAGAAATTTAAACAAACAGCACAACAAGATCGACCGACTTCATCATAATCAAATATTTGTCACTTCTACTTGACAACTCGCACAGAAGATGATCGGGGCCGGTCCCACGGAATAATCGAATAAATAATACGCCTTCCTCCCGTGAATGCGATAATGGGGAGTCAAGTTCAGTGAGGCCAATGAAAACAAATAAACAAATTGGCCAATTTCGCTGGAGCTAACTGTTGAACGAGAGCAACGCTACGGATTGTGCAATGTACATGCTTCCTTTTTAGTCGGCCTGACGAGTTATGTTTCCTCTTTCGTTCTAGTTTCGGAAGTTTCGACGCTTCATTGTTGCATTAGGAATTTTGGATTCATCATTGAATTTATGGACAGCCTACCTCTTTCTCCGACATTTTCATATTTATTCAATTTTCGTTTTTTTTTTTGGCTCGAATGTAATATACTAACATAATCATGTATTACGACTAAATTGGGTATTTTTTGATTATGAAATAATGGTGCGATTATAAATGTATCTTTTAAGAAGTATTTTATTATCTTGATTCATTTATCTTCGAAATTTGAAGCACAGATCTTAAATTTCGGTCTTAAAAATTGGATTTCTTTGCAAACAGCATATAAAAAAGAATGGAAAATTCAATGACTTTACAAAGTCTATCACTTAACTTTATTGACAACTTAATTCATGGTTTTATTGTTAGCAAAATGCAGAACCGGCTGTTATATTTTGTAAACATCTAGTAGAAGCTGCAATAAATTTCTAAACCTCAAGATCAGACGCTTTATCCTTCTTCTCAATATGTCTATTATTTCCACAAGTAATATCTTAAGTTGATTCTTACTTTCAGTAGGATAATCCCGTTCTTATTGCTCCCAAGCAAACTCAAAGGACGCTTACAGTTTTCATAACGTTCGCGGTTGACTATAGGTATGATCATGCCCAAAAATGTTTTGAGCCTTATCGCTATTCTGTTTAGAATCATTATTGTCCAAATAAGTTTGGTTATTAGACTCCACAGTTTCTTTCGTCTAGGTAAAAGTTTAAACATCGGTACACTAGAGATAAAGTTTTGGCGGAGATGTAATTGCGAAGAATATTTTATTTGGTTTGGAGAAGTCTCGCCGGTGAACGCTCGCCTTTCAATTCAAATGTTCGCGGCGTGATTAGATTTCTATCGATTGATTCATTTCTTTATTTTTCAGAGGAAAGAAAAAGGAAGAAAGGAGTTTATGATTAGTTTAGTAGTATGTTGGGTATCAAATTTCTTTTTCAAATTTAGATCAGTCATTATCATTGGCTTTGTTTTGGCTTTTTTAATTATAATCGTGTTTGTTAACTAACTAGTTAACACTATTTGTCCCTTTATCTCTTATGCGTAAATCACCTTGACTCGCTTTGTTCATCCTTTACCTGTCAAGAAACTCATATTGTAGACTAGTAACGATGGTAATCTCCATCTAAACTTGATACTAAGGACAGCGACAATCGTCAAAAGGAAACAATAGTAAATCATACAATCAACGTCATACACATGTGACTTCCTTCAAACAATTCTATCTCATAGGTGTAAGTACAAAAAATCATCAATTTCCGATGTCGCATCCGATAGTACAGACAGACGTGTGCACAAAAAATCTTTACAAAACTGTATCGCCCAACTTATCTTTGCGTTTCGAAAACCAAAAACGAAGGATTTAAAACCAATAAGATCTAAGGAATAGGGGATAAAATTGCGTGAAGTTTGTTGCGTGAAAGTGCATCGTTGTTTGTTAAAGTATTAAGGCATCAGAAAAAGTGGTAGTGTGGGAAAGATGGATGTAAAAAACGCCACATCTGCGTCGCTATTCAACTTCGAGTGCCTGAATGGGATGGGACGTAACTCTATATCGTCTTGCGAGGCCTTATCATTCTAATGTGGCTTAACATTAGTTTCATCGGAGCGTTTAGGAATATACGAGGAATATCATTATTTTGTATGGTGTATGGTACACAGTCAGCTAAGTACCTTGGTTGATTTTTTATATGTATAAAGTGAATAGTTGAGTTATAATTTTCATATCATGATTTTGTTGCGCAAACTAAGAGTAAAGCATTTACTCCCATATCGTTAGAGCTATTTATTATAGCAATTTTTGATTTTAACTCGTTATATGTAAATTCACTTAAGATCACTTAAATATGATAGGCTTCTATAATAAAGCAATACTTAAGTTAATATCTGTAAATTTGGTTATGGCATGTAACATCCTCGTCTTCATCGTCACTTACCATCAGGTGAGATGGGAGACAAATGCCTAATTCAATATTTAGTAAAAAAAAAAAAAAAAAACGTACAAGGTAATTGTGTTTTATATAGAATCGTTTTTTTTTTAGTAATCTTTTACACTCTTCAATTAACGATACTTATGCATAATCAGAATGCGTTTTATTCAAGTACTTAGTCGTCTGCACCCTTATATTATAAAGAGGAAAGATTTATGGTTTGTTTGCATTGAAAAGGCTCCGAAACCACTGAATAGTTTTGAAAAATTATTTCACCATTAGAAAATTACATTATCTCAGATGAACATAGGCAATATATAAAATTAAATATCTATATCTATCCCTGAGAAGCCGGGGCGGGCCGCGAGTAAAAAATATTTTCCTTTTACAAAAACAACTAGGTAGTTCTTTGCAGTTACCATATTTAATCTATGATTGTATATTTCCAAAGGCTTCGTAATTCACTCGGTACACTTTGTTATAAAATAATAGCGTTGGATAGAATCCTGCGCCGGCTACCGGCAATCACACTGATGCACGTATCCTGTGCACGCTGTCATTATAGCGCAGCACTGGGAAGCAGCTTTTATTTGAAAGCGGCAACACTGCGCTATTTCACTTGTTTAGTTTGTTATATAGCCGTGTGGTTTCCGGCAGAGTAGAATAGGATCACTTCAAGTCTTTCCATGGATGTCCTAAGAGGCGATTTAGGAAATACAAGCTAAACAAAGTTCACAAACATCAATGAGACCTCTCCAACCCGTCTGGCCAGCGAGGAGAGTGTATAAATCCTATGTCTGCTCTGGCCAAGTATGGCTCCGGTAGTACAGAGAGGGTCATGCTCCTGCAGTGGAGACTAAAAAGACCTGAGACCAAGGATGGATATAGATCCAGAATGACTATGCAAGAGGAAGCTTGAAAGTCGCACCAATAGTGGACAAAATAAAGAACCATCGTTTGAACTTTTATAATATAGAAAGATGCCGATCATCTGGCTTAAAAGATACTTCGCTTCGATGTGACAGGATATAGAAGAAAAGGAAGGCCGAAAAAGTCGTGGAGGGAATGTGTGAGCAATGATATGTAAGAACGGAAAGCTAGTGCAGATATGGTGGAAAATATAATTTGGAGAGTTGACACACAGGGCCGACCCGAAATAGGACAAAGGCAAGTAGAAAGAGAGAGAGCAACACTGCACTATTATAATAGCGTTTGTTTAGTTGGCCCGGACGCCCCGGTGTCTAGAAGTAACATTGCAAGTTCAATTTAAAACTTCAGCTTAACTTTCAGCGAAAGTGAGTTCATAAGTTACTATGCTTTTTAAACTACTGAATCGATCATCATGAAACGTATATTGTATTGCATAGGCGTTGTCTGGGATGCGGAGAAGGATATATACCTCCTTTCATTTTAGAAAATGTACTGTTCCTGTCGAAACGACATTAACGCGAGCGGAGCTGCGTGCGAACGGCTTGTACATGAAGATGTGACAGATCCATCGGCAATGGAGCACTTATCAATACCGATCAAAATCATCATTTAAGCCACAAGAAGTTCTCTGCTGGTAATAGGCCTCCCCCAAAGATTTGCAATACGACCGGTACCGAATTGTATTTATTTAATAAAAAAGTCAAAAGGTTCTTGAATGGCGACCACGTACCGACAAGCACAGCGTTGTACACCCACCGGCTAGGTGGTCGGACGACCTGACTAAGGTCGCAGGAAGACGCTGGATGCAGGCCGCTTCCAACCGAACGTAATGATTTAAATTAACTCAGAAGTCACGAGCAGCCATTGTTAAAAAAAAATGGCCTTTAGATTGAGTACTTCATTTACCATACCACATGCAAATGTAGCCTGCTTTTTTCTCTACAGCTGTTGCTGTGACATCCGGCGCCTGCAATACCTGCCGGAAGTGATATCTCGATCCTGGATGATTGCTGATAAGACTGATAAGTCAGCGATAGAGTTATTTTTGAGGCTACCGATGCGAAGTTCGTTTTATCAAGCATAAGTTATTCTTTAAACTAGAGTTTTAAAATTTGAATAGGTAAATACAATAAGACTAAATAATATCGAAACTAGATGCTTGGGTAAAAGTTTACAAGTGAAGAAAATAAATGGCGGCGAGGTTTTTTATTGCATAAAATCTATTACGAACAAAACAGAATCTCACTAAACACAACAAATCAAATATGAAAGACATTATATTCAGTCACGACGACGAAGATAAAAACTGATTAAAAGATAAGACTTGATATCTTCATTAGAAAAAGATTCTGCATATTGAGCAAAGTGAGCAAAGGTTTGTCTTTTCCGTTGATGACACTCAGAAAATAAAAAAATTCATAAATAAGCAAAGAAATAAAAAGCAATCAATGTGATACTCAAGCTGGGTACTTTGTACAAATACGAATTCTTTCATCATGTAAATCTGCCTCCACTCAGTTGGCGGTAATGGGCCACCACGAGATGGACCGCGAGTGCCACCGTCGTTGCTCCGTCCTCTACACAATCGGCAGTGATGGGCAATTTCAGGCTAGCTCATGATTGTCTGTCATCGCCTTCGTGTTGCGTAGCTTTCCACATCACATGTTCACTTTGATATGACACGATTAATTTAATTGTTTCTTCATAAGTCCGCTTCAGCACAGACTTTATAAATACTTTTTTTAATTCATTCATACATCCGCGTCGTACCGTAATACAAAAGGAGTTTTTGGGGATCCTGGGCGATTGTGGACACGTTTACATACAATTATAGCCAAACTTCCTTTTATGAATGTCCGAAAAATCGACAATACGTCGAATACGCTCGATCAGGGGTTGGAATACCGGTAAAAATCCATTACCGGTACCTCTATGAAACGACAGTACCGGTAATTGGTTTGGTACCGGTACATTTGGTAACGGTAAAAATCAAGTACCGGTACCTCTATAATACAACGGTACCGGTAATTGGATTGGTACCGGTACCTCAATAAAACGACGGTACCGGTAATTGAAAGAAGTACCTGTACCAAATACCGGTAAACAGTACCGGTACTTAGTACCGGTACTCGTATTGGGAATTATCATTTCGTTAATGTGTGTCGTTGCCGTGTTGTGCATGTGCGGCGTGAGGCGGGGGCCCACAATAGGGCGGCACTTTTACAGTCGAGCGAGTCCCATGCGGTAGACGGCAACAATGCGTAGGTACCGGTAAAATTAACGCAATTTTAATACCGTTAAAATTTGACAGAATAGAGGTACCGGTACTTACCGGTATTTATAATGTGAATTTGGTACCGGTAACAAGTAGCGGTAAAATTACCGTTAACTGTTAACAATATTATTACCGTTAAATACTAGATTACCGGTACCTCATATTACCGTTAAAATTTTAACAGAATAGTAATACCGGTACTTACCGGTACTTATAATGGGAATTTGGTACCGGTAACAAGCCCTGCGCTCGATCATAGCAAATCATTGTCAATCACGCGATAACCTCCACGCAATCGCCAATCGCCATTATAAGGCCTACAATAGTGTCAGAATTTAAGCGACTGTAAACTACTTACTCCGCAACATCAAAAACGAAGTTCCAAGAACAACATTTGATTACTATTACATTGAACTGATTTACAGTAAATCGCGTTTACAAGACGCGATGCCGAACATCTAAACAGCGCACAAAAAAGCGACAACATCCGACGCTAAAAATAAGCCGTATAATTGCAACCGAGAGCTTAAAGCCCAAGCGCATTGCTTTCGCTGCAGCGGTAGTACGGTTGCCCTTGACAACTCAGACCCAGATTCTATCGCGTTCAAACTCACACACCCCCGTGCCACACACACTGGTGCACGCCAGACGAATCCTGGATACAGTCCTGACGCACACAAGCTCAACTGCCAAATAAGCACAGCACACAGACTCGGCTTGCGTTCCGTTCCGAAGCTTTTGATTTTTTTTGCCAGCGTTCTTTGTGCGGCACAAAGAGTTTGCGCCGTGATTACTAGTCGAGATTATGACGCAATTCGACGATTTTAAGCTCAAAGCTCGGTTTCAAGAATGAAGTAAATGCTTAGATTTATTGCTAACGGAACAGAATATTGTATTAAGAACAATAATAAGCAAAGGCAGTATGTCTCTGAAATGATAGTTTCTGTTTACAATGTAATAAAAATATAGTTGTTTAATCAATTAAACTATAAAACATATCAGAATAACAAACAATAACCTCTTCAAATTCATACAAAACCGCTCAACATTTTACAAAACATAAAAGGGTTTTAGAGCACATTGCCAGTCGTTCATTCAAGTATATTGCCTCCATTAGAATCAACATATTTAATTAAGCAATTAAAAACGAAGAAAATTAAAAAATACAGAGCATAAAGCCATACTATAGTCACTACTGTTAGTTGTAAACTTTTTATTTTCTCTCAGGAAAAACTGAAAGTACTCGAGGGGAAGAGAAAAGTCGAAACAAGCGTGTTGCAATTTGGACCCTCTTTGTACCAAACAAAAGTCCTTTGATGTTCTGCTCCAGAAGTAATTTAGATGTCAATCAAGTATTTTATGAAATATTCATTTGAGTACTTCATTATGAATGTAAATCTGTATATTATCGTGATACCTATTTAATTTATAAAAAATATGCAAAACTAACGATTCAATCTTAACTACCTTGCATTGGTGAAAAAAATCATTTTTTCACAAACGACTTTCTCGACATATATAGTTACATATTTTAAGACGTTTTGAAAACGCTTTGCTGAAATGTCGTTTTAAATTAGTAACGTCATGAGCAAGCTCTATACGGTATGAAAAGTTTGTTTGGTATCTAAATACAGTCTTGGCCACTCATCTTTTAAGGAATCAAGGATAATAACGAATCGATATCAAATTAAAAGTGTTCTTAACAGTATTTTTAGATATAAATTAGAATCTTTGTAATCTCTATCTTAAAATACAGTAATATTTGAAACATCGGTAGAAGAAAATTGCCACTTGGCTAATAAAACTTAAATTGCTGTCTCGGCCAATGTTGAAATAAATACACCTCCCTGTTAAGCTCTTGACGTCATAGCTTTGCAGACAAAACTTGTAGCGAACTGGCTGGTTATGACAGAAATAAGTAAATATCTTATTTTAAATTTAGAACAACACGTGACGAACCACGATGGAATCGCAATAATGTCATTCCAATAATGTGAATACATAGTCTATGAATGATATTTAAAATTAGAAATTCTTATTTTGAATGTACACGTTTTGTGTTGACAGTTTAATTAACCAATGCTAAAAATAAAAGATGTCTTATCGAATCAATCAGATAAAGGGACACAGTTTTAAAATGAAACATTTCGAAAATAGTTTCACTTAAAATAGTGAAACGGAAATAGAGCGTAGCTTTACTATTAGCGTACCTTTCTATTAATAGAGTTTGTTTACTCCCATACGATGAAAAGCCAAGTTACGAAGCCGAATGATAGTTTGGAAACCCATTGAACTGATTGTACCCAACTATGCCCAAAATTCGCCGGATTATAACTGAAGTAGCATTAAAGTTGTTTTTGATTCTATTTACATTTCCGATGAATATGAAATAGTGAGTGCTTCTGAGAAAGCCGTTTTCCGGAAAACTTACATTGTTCCGCAAATAATCTTTGATGTTTTGGAAAATTAGCCTAAACCCGTTAAGCATGAAAGATTTGTATGCAAGAACTATCAAGGTTATGGTGAATTTTAAAAGTAAAACGTTGTTCATACTTCTCTTTTAAATAATCAAACGATTGTTATTTTTTGCTGATAGTTGAGCCTTCAAAAGGTAAAGACTTTAAAGGGTAAAATCTAGTAAAACAATAAATATATACATAAATTTTATTTTCAAGAAATAAAAAAAGAGAGTTTTCAATTTGCCGGGATGAAAATTTTATTTTTATGCACGTTCCCCGATAACTTGAAGATGCCTGGACCGATTTGGAAAATTATTTTTTGTTTGTAAGGTCATACTTCCCAGGTATACTACTTAAATTTCATTAAAATTGGTTCAGTGGTTTGGATGACGTCGTTTTTTATCAGAAAGATTGTAACAAATGTATTTCTTTGTATATATATATTACAACAGCGTTACAAAATTTTGTGCCGTGTGGTTTCCGGGGCCTAGAATAAAGGACCACTCCATTCTGTCCCATGTCGTAAGAGGCAACTATAGGGACAAGCACGTACATCCCGTGTAACGAAAGCATTCCCAAGGAGGGTTAACGTTAGGCAGGCGGCCAGTCGTAGAAATGCGCCGAAACGTTTAAATCGCAGGGTCCCGGGTTCGATCTCCGGACAGCCAGCCTATTTACTAAATCAGTATACAACGTTTCAAATACACTGTCACTGTCAGTAACTACTGGTTCAAATTGGAAAATTCTTTTTGTGTTGTATATAGTCCATTTATTGAGGAAGGCTTTAGGCTATAAAACATCACGCTGCGACCAATAGGAGAGAAGCATCAAAAAAAATGTTTTGAAAACGGGGCAAAATTATTCATCTATACCAATAAAAAAAAACTAATTGATCATAATAACGGAAATTGCCGCGGACGAAGTCGCGGGAACAGCTAGTAAAATATAGTATTGTACATTTAGTATCTCACGAGACCACGACACAACTTCACATCTTACTGTGGGCTAATCTCAATCTGTGTGACACGTCCCTATATATTTATTTTAGTTGTAACAAGAAAATAGCTTTATTTTAAAATCTCTGCTGTTGAGGTGGCACGCACCTAACGGGGTCAGGTCACGGAGCGGTGACGTCACATAGTCGTTACAATAATCGAGCTTTATCTATGTCAGTTATGGTGCGAATGATTTGCGAACTCACCCGGTCATAATTATAAGTCAAGGTGTGAATAGTAAAGCTTTAAAAGCTTTATTTTACGTTCTCTACAGCTTTTTATTACATAGTATCACGTCTATTTCCCTTGCGGGTAGACAGAGCCTAGGTCGATAAGACCTTATGGCCACATTTAGCATGTTTGAGGGCGTGTAGATGAAAAAAGGAATCAAAATAGTGATTGGGGTTTTCTAGCCGCATTGCCTATTGACATGATTCCGCAGATTGTAGCCCAATCCCTCGATTGGATTTTACGATCTGCGCGGGAAGAGAAGCAGCTGGCACATTCTACGTTTTTTTTTTCTCCCAGACCAGCATGGAAGAGCTTTTTATTACTTTTGTTTATCAGGCTAGTACGGTTTGGGTTTTAAGTTTTATTTAAAGTGATGTTGCATGCAGCATGCTTTGTATCTCACATATATGCAGTACTTAGAAATGTATCATTCATACATTAAAATGTGTGTTTTATTACTCGAGATAAATAATAAATAATGATAATTTCTAGAAAACATAGCTAGAAAAGATTATACGTGTTAGTTTCCAGTTTTTTTATTTCTCATCTGAGTGTTTTTCTCAACGCATCCTCAGCTGTGGCGCTTCGGAGCCCGGGGTCCGCTGTTACGAGTATGACAGCATTCATGATGTAGCATGATTTGGTATAGTTTTTACCTGGCGCCTCCTTGGATACCTCCAGAACAGTGGACAAATACTTGTGAGAATGGAGTACAAGTATTTGCCCGCGCTGAGAATCGAACCCGTTGCCCCTCATGTTACCCAACAGGCTAGCGTGTAAACCGCTGCGCCACGAACACCTATCTTTCTCTACTATTAAATCAACATACAAAACTCTACTTATAAGCACATGACTTAACTTACAGAAACTAGCTACACTTGCTCTTATCCGCATCCTATAAAAGCTCCAACGCTTTCCTCGGAAGTGAACTCGACAGATAACTAATTTAGTTTCTGAAAATAACAAGTGAATTCGCGGTGGTCCATTATTCGCGCCATCGATTCGCGCCCGATTCAAAACATAGCGCGCGCATGCGCCGCCGCCGGCTGTAAACATGTCCACGCTTACCCATAACTTTCCAATTTTCCTACACTTTCCCTTCCACCTTCTTTCTTATTCCAAATTTCTCACAGCCGTATTAAAGGCGATTTAATTTTCGAACGCACTTCCTAGATCCATAGATTAAATGTTATTTTCTTTTTTTTTCAGATTGGTTCAGGCCGCACGGATAACACCAGATAACCACCGCGTCGCCGCTGAAGAAAAACAACCAAAAGCCACGAAATCCTCAAACCAAAGCCTCCAGTCATATCTTTCGTTTCAAAAATCTAAATATAAGCACTATTTTTTTAACCTTTTAACGATAAAGCTAAATCGTAATAGTATACGCTACTCCCAAACAGTACAAATTAATTTAAGTCTGAGTGATCGGTATTTACAATAAAGAAGCCTTCAAACGAGCGAAAGATTAAAATCTATCAACGACCAGTATTTAAACGTTCCAAAATAATAGAAATCGTTAAACGAGTGCACAAAATATTTTATCAATCGTTAAGAAAGTCGGAAACGAAACAATTCCTCGAGCATTTTCTAAAGTCAGCCAAAGATTTTTATAACCCGTAGCTATAAGACTTGTAAGTTAAACTGCCTGTTATTAAGGATTTTCTACATTATTTATTTCCTAGTGAGCAAACGAAGATATTGTGATTAGTGTAGTGTAAACCAGTGTGCCGTATAATCGTAATTTAAGTGCTATATTATCCGCGAACTAAAGTTATCGGACGTCAAGAGTACAAATTGATAAGTTCCAGTGCAGTTCCGAGTGTTCAGTACAACAATAGACTTAGTAGAGCTTATTTTTGTATAAGGGTTAGTGATGGACGCGATGAGGCAGCGTCGAGTTAAGAAGTCATGAGCGAAACGCTCCGCAGTGACGGCGCGGATAGCGCGCACCTCCCGCCATTCTCCACCTTTGGAGACATGGCGGACGAGCAGCGGATTTTGACCTCCGACACACGTCTGCTGGACCCCGCTTGGGAGTACTACGAGCGCACAGGAGACACAGTCTCCGTCATCGCCAGCCAGGCTCAGTACCGACCGTGGGAGTCAATGCCGCTCACGGTCAACTCCAAGGACGCGATCCTGCGAGCGGGGTTCTCCACCTCGCTCGACTACCAACCCGTAACACTGCAGCCTATAGCTAACAAGCTGCCTTCCTTCCAAAGCCAATTCCAAACGTTTCCAGAGACGACCGTGATCCCGGAGACGGGTCTGCCAAGCGTGACCCCGGTCCCGGTGACCGCCAGTCCGACGCCGAGCGCGAGTCCTAGTCAGTTAACTCAACTCACGCAGCTCACGACGCCTTCGTCTCCCGCGCATCTCACGACGCTGGCGCAAGTGGCACCACTATCCACCACTCTAACCACCTTATCACCTGTCAACGCCACTACATTCCACACGCTAACAGCTGTCAACGCTAGAAGCTACCCCATTGTTCCCGCGCCGCTACAAGCGAGGGAGCTGGCCCCCGCTGGCCAAACCTACATCGATGACAGGCACATACAACTATATCAGCCGATCAACACAATCAATACGTTCCCGGCGCAGAATGGCATTCTACACCAAAACGGGGCAATACTTCATCAAAATGGGAGCTTAATACAGAACATACAAAGTCCGACCGTCGTGCACGTGTTGAAAAACGAGCCGTTTGATGTCAAGTCACTACAAGACAAATACACGCCAAATGGGCTACATCATAGTAATTTCCAGAACCCGATGTTAATAGACAACGGCTATGAAAAGAAGACGAACGGGTTCGGTAGTGGCTCTTCGCCAACGAGATCTGACTTTAGGAAAAAAGAGAGACGGAAAATGAGAGCGAATAGTTCAGAATCCGACGGGTCCAACATGGAAGTGGGTTCAGAGAGCAGCGGGCAGGTCGCTGCGGTGTCGTCGACCGCAGGGTTCAAGTCTCCGATGCACGGCGCGCCGCCCATGGCCACCGGGCCCATGGAACTCGACGACATATCCAGCGAAAAACAGGTGAGATTCACGACATACTACAAATAAGCGAGGACATCGCCGGCGCGGATGTGTCGTGCGAAAACGTAATTCCCTCTGATAATTGAGTTGATAAGATCCGGCCGGCGATGTCTTTGCTTCTTATTAATTCCACTCGACTTCTCTCGGCAAGCCCATCTCGATTTTCTTGCATTTATCTCGCGGCGCCTAATCTTAATTTCCACTTTGGTGTATGAACTTTGAAATAACAAGTATTACACTCACGTCGTACGCAACACAATAAAATCAGGCACGACAACTAATCTCCTTCAGCGAATCGGCGAATTGCGTAAACAAGACTCCCGGGAATTGCGAAAAGCTGACTGAATATTCGACGAAAGATATGAGAATTCTCAGAATTTCATCCGACTACACGCCGTAGAAAGTGGATATTTGAGAGATCCCGAAAAAGAGAAACTTTCGCCGTAATTCCACCTTTTATTATTCGGGGAGCAGTTTTTATTCCCGCTCCCGAGTTTCGGAATGGCCGAACTCCCTGTCTTCGCGGCTATAAATTTAATAGTTAGCCGATTCTCTTGCTCCACCAATAAATTAACTTCCTCTCTCGTTTAAAACACAAATTAAAGTCGGGCGATTTACGCGTGTCCTGCTTAGAAAATTTTATGACTTTCATTCAAATTTAACAGCGAATGCAATTAGGCGGCAGTTTTGAAGGCTTTGCCGTCCTCGTGATTTAATTATACCTACTCCGAGAAATACTTTTCAGCGGCTTTTTGTTCTAACATTTTCCTTAATCATACATATATATATATATATATATATATATATATATACTTAGCTAGTTATGTAATGTGCATTTTTCATTCAACTCTTGGTAATTGTGGCTGCTAAGTGAGGTGTAAAAAAGCTAAGTCCAGAAAGGTCCATACTGGGACGGCATTCTTGCGCAATAAATGTCAACGTTTCCTAGTCTAATAACCAAAGGAACACCTTTGCGTTAGCAGCTGCGCTGTATCTATGCGAAACTTAATTACCACGATGTTTCAACCATTGTTTAGATTCTTACTGGCCACTTGTAATTGAAACATTTCAAATTATTCCGCGAAAAAAAATATATATTTTAGGTAATTTGTTAATAAGTTCTATTTATGAAAACTTACGAATGCTTGAATTTATAGTTTTGATATGTAATGCTGGCCATTTCACTGATATTGTGCTATGATTTACCTTTTTTAAATGCGGTTATGATTCTTTAACGAATAAATTTGATCCTATTATTGCTAGTAAATATCCAGAGTCCAGTCAATGAAATTTAAGATATTACATATAATTCTTAACTATATACATTTCTTGGTCTTGCATGTTTATTTATATAAGTATCTATTATAAAATATAGTATCGTTGAGTTAGTATCCTATGACACAAGTTCACAACTTACTGTGGGGCTAGCTCAATATGTGTGATATGTCCCTATACATTTATTTGTTTCTGAAATAATGAGTTACAAACAGTTATATAGTTTTTAAGTATTTATACATATTTTTCATTCACAATGCTATTTAGATATACTCTTATTAAATCCTTACTAATATTATAAATGCGACAGTGAGTTTATTTGTTTGGTTGTTTGTTTGTTTATTTGTTTGTTACGCTTTCACGACGTAACTACTGAACCGATCATCATGAAATTTTGCATACAAGTTCTCTGGAGTGCGGAGAAGGACATAGGCTACCTTTTATCCCGGGAAAAAGTACCATTCCCGAGGGATCGACATAGAAGCGGGCGGAGCCGCGGGCGAAAGCTAGACTTATAAGTCGTACATAGACTTATAAGTCGTACATAGACTTATAAGACTTATAAGTCTATGTACGACTTAAGTCCTAGACGTAAGGTCGCAGGTTCAAATCCCGCCCGCTTGGATTTTTTTCACCATATTTTATTTCTTAATTGAATAAGAGTTATATAGTTATAGCAAAACAATACACATTAATGATAAACTCTTTTTTTCATTAGTTAACTTTAAATAAATTGGACAAATTCGTGTAACAACTTAACAAACCTTTCCCTGCATGTTATTAGGCATATAATGGATGATTCGCCATTCCATTTGGTAGTCCGATCCGATCTTATCCTATTTAAGTCCAGCTGCTCTTCGATTGTTATCTCCTGATGGATCATTCCATAGAAATTAGTCACCTTACGAAAAAAATTACAATTAAAATGGAACAAAGCTAAAATTAGTTTTGTATTGACTTAGAAAAAGAGGTTATTCATTTTGACAGATAAAAGTATTAGGTTTATGAAAATTCGGATAGGTTTATATTAAATTATCAGGCTCTATTATATCTAAGTTGGTCTCATTAAATGAATCTTTCGTTATTACAAATTTTCAAAACCATTAGTTTCATCTTAATAAAAAATATGCATCTTTTTAAAATCAAATTGTTTATTCCGGTATTTGACTATTCGTGAGAGAAATTTATAGTTATTTTTGCGTAATCCAAAAACACAAACTTTTACATTTTATTAGTAGTATTGCTTTTTGCCCTTAACCTTAAATTATTAAATGGTTAAAAACAACATAACGGGATCGTTCTAATTACAAGGCATTCTAACACGAAGAAAGCCGTAAAAGATTTTATCACTTCGCCACACGCAACTTGTGATAAAAATGCATTATTGAAAAAATGCCGTTATGTCTAAGGGCCATTGCACGCTATTTTTTTATTTTAATTTACTATTACATACGAATTATTCTTAGCCGTGTGGTTTCCGGCAGAGTAGAATAGGACCATTCCAAGTCTTTCTATGGATGCTGCCCAGCTAAAGGAAGCTCATAAACATCAATGAGACCTCTCCAACCCGTCTGGCCAGCAAGGAGAGTGTAGGCTAAATCCTCTGTCTGCTCTGGCCAACTATGGCTCTGGTAGTACAGAGAGGGTCATGCTCCTGCAGTGGAGACTAAAAAGACCTGATGATAATGATGATGAGGACATACGAATAGTATTACGTAACTTATATATCATACATTCATAAAAGATATCGGTAACATAATATTAGCACTGAGGAATATGCTACGAATATTAAGATTATTCGATATCCGAGTAATATGTTACCGGGTGACATCCAAATAACATCAAACTCGGGGCCGTACCCTGCTCCATTGGTAACGCTTTGTTATCTGTAAGAGTATTCCAGTGATACAAATATCAGTATTTACCGATCTGGTAGTTATAATATATTATATTTTGGTAACATATAAAATAAATTAAAATTTTATATGTTACGCACGAGTAATTGTCACATTCCGTGTGCAAGCGAAAGCGCGGAATAATAAGAGATAGAGAGGGCACCATCGGCCTAAGCGTTCGGCTCATGACGTATGAAATGAAAAATATTTAGTGTAGAAACACAAACAAAAAAAAATACAATTACAACATAAAAAAATACAACTGATAAAAGTGTACTACAATAGGTGATGGCTTAGTGTTACGCTGGACACATTTGTGACCAGCACTGATTTTCAGCCGTCACCTTTTGTGATATCAAGGACGCTCCAATGCGCCTAATAATGATAATAATTAATAATAATAGGTAATTAACGTAATTAATAATGGTAATATTAATATGTGGCTGTCAGTTCGCAATAATCTCCCTTCCACCGAAATCTAAAAATACTCATCCGTAAGCCGACTACAGACAACCATTTTTATTTAACATCTTTCCTTTAATTAAGTCAGAATGTAAACAAAATATGAAAATTGTAATAACTTGGCGGTGAGCTATTTATTTTTTAACCAAGTCATAATGACGCGGACGAAACTGCAATTAGCTTAACATTAACTATCGTAAAAAACACATTAAACTTTGACTAAAAAGTTCATATGATCCGGATGTAATGATAACGATAGAGCCTTATAAGTGTTATAATAATATGTATTCGTGTCAATTACTGGTGTATACAAAGGTATCAATATTGCAAATATTAGGAAATTACTTTTTGATATTAGACTTTTAAGTAAAGAAAGAAAGGATATGAAAGAAATAGGTATGGTTTATTTGGTTCAAAACATGACAATACATTTTAAAGCAGGTAGGATGTGGTAATAAAGTGATGTTCCGAAATGATCTCCATTCGGCTTGTATTGTTGCCTAACGACCAACGACGCTGGTCTTCTGTGGAAAAATACCTTCTATTATATACAAACTGACTGTTAAATCACGTTACACGTTGTAACCGAGTACTCAGTACTCGACTCTCGTTCCAAATATGTAATAAATAGGGGCTTAAAAGTTGACAAATTATCCAATAAAAACTAGTAATGTGGACACTCGCGCAAATAAAAGCGCGCATACCTAGTGCTGTGTCGGCCACGGGCCGTCTAGCTGGATGCACGTTGCCAGCGCACGGTTTCCAAACATTCCGAGACCTTGCGGACTAGTTTTATTTTATGTTTCATTATTATCAATAAGTATTTTGTTGGTTTTGTATATTTTGACGTTATGTGTGATCATTATTTATAATATAGTATGACACGTGATTTACCAGTCAGTCTGTATATCTTGGAAACCAATCGAATGTCAGTCAGAACTTCGTGACATTTAGTAACACCCGCCGCGTTATAAATTTCTTTATCCAACATTATTTAGCATCTTTTTTATAAGTTGGTTAAAAGTGTATGTTAAAAGATATTTTTTATATCCCATAAAGTTATGTCCTAAAATCCACTATAATTTACATAATACAGAGTGGTGGTTTTAATGTTAATAAAAAAAATCAACAAAGTCAACACTTTTATATAAAAAACCCACTCCCAGACTGACAATTCAAGCTGGTGATGCGTCTCCAGTTAACCCGAACACGAGAGTTTCGGCGCGGCCAGATTATTCCGAAACCGTACTCGTAACTCTATTTTTACCCTAAATCGAACCTTCGGTAAGTTTCTAAGTGTCCCCGCACTGCAGACTTTTTATCGGCCGATAATTTAGTCGGGCTTTTAATCCGTATGAAAATGTAAGCAAGTGTGCGCACATTGCACCGGTAACATCTTCATTCTGATGGAGAGCCAGGCTAAACTATCGGCCGATAGGATAGAAAGTCTGCAGTGTGCGGTGACTCTAAGGGCCTAGCTACACGGGCGATAGTTACCCAACCCAATAGTTTAGTCGGTTGACAAAAATCTATACACTACTATTGAGGTGTGTATACGGCACTCTTCCATGCTGGTCTGGGAGAAAAGAAAATACGTAGAATGTACCAGCTGCTTCTCTTCCCGCGCATGTCGTAAAAGCCGATCGAGGGATTGGGTAAAATCTGAGGAATCGTGTTAATGGGCGATGCGGCTGGCAATCCATCACTGTTTTGATTCCGTTTTCCAACTAATGCCCACCAACATGCTAAACGTGACGTGGCTTTCAGGTCTTATAGATCTAGGCTCTGTCTACCCCGCAAGGGAAAAAGACGTGATACTATGTATGTATGTATACGGCATCGAGTCAACTGTTCAATCGACGTGTGCGCACCCCAATAGTAGAGCATTGATTATTGTCAACCGCCTAAACTATTGGGTTGGGTAACTATCGTCCGTGTAGTTAGGCCCTAAAAGTTTTATTGCAACTTTCGATCAAATATGAAAAAACATTGTAGCAATTTAAAATGCCTTGCAAACCAGCACTATAATTTAGTGTCCTATTCCATTAAAGTAATTGCGATTCGACAATATTATGCCATGCCATGGGATAGTCACCATAAGGGACAGTTTCTCACGGTTACTATACAATTTACACCCCAAATATTGAAACAAATGTACAATTATCTCATTTAATTGTTTTTTGGATACCAACTATTGTTACAATAATTAATAGATATCGCAATAAAATTATCTCCTCCAAAATATGGAAGTAAGTAGTATGGTAGGTAAGAGTGTATATATATAACAAAGTTTATAAGTATAACTATAGTCTATAAATATAACAAATAAATAAAATTACTAAACCTAGCTTTTTTAAAAATAACTTCTTATCTTGACACACTTATGGAATAAATGAAAAAAAAATCATTTCATACACAAATTATCGACTTTTTATTATTAAAATTGTCTATCTATAAGCGATATGATATGAATACATGCCAAATGAGTACAATTACTAAAGCAATCACAAAGATAATTAATAAATTTTCTATCTAGTTTAAGAAAGTGCCGATAAATTGTTGATAGCATAATGGAATCAGTCTTACTTTATTCACTTAGTATTTGATGTTACCTGAAAATCATTTTCACTTCTAAGAAAAGGCAATATCGAGCGAAAATATAAACAATTGTTAAGCATTTCTGATCTCTACTCCTTTGACTTAGATCACAGTTTTGTCAAGCATTGTATTCGAAGAATTTACATATTACTCACAGTCGCAGTATGAGTCAGGACTCGGAAAATCCACTAGACCAGGTTTATATAGAGCTATGTAGAATACAGAATGTTAGGATAAACCTACATACATAGATATTATCACGTCTTTATCCCTTCCGGGGTAGACAGAGCCTAAGGCCATAAAACCCAAAGGCCACGTTCGTTTAGTGTAACGAGTCGGCGTAAAGGTGGGAAACGGAATCAAAATAATGATGGATTACTAGCTGCATCGCTATTGACATGGTTCCTTAATTTTCGCCCAATTCCTTGGCCGATTTCTACGGTCTGCGCAAGAAGAGAATCAACTGGTACATACTATTTTTTTTTTTTCTGCCATACTAACGTGGAAGGATAAACCTAACTCATGTTTATACGAGTAAGATTCTAAAAAAGGCCTCATTTTAACTTATTTTAGTCAAATAACAGTATTACTTTACTACATTTTAAATAAATAAATATAAATAAATAAATATATACGGACAAATCACACAGATTGAGCTAGCCCCATGGTAAGTTCGAGACTTGTGTTATGGGATACTAACTCAACGATACTATATTTTGTAACAAATACATATATAGATAAACATCCAAGAGCCAATCTGAAAAAGATCATTTTCCATCTTGACCTGGCCGGGGATCGAACCCGGGCACTCCGTGTCGCAGGCTGGCGTGTTAAACACTGCGCCACGGAGCTGTCGATTTTTTTGCCCATTTATTAAAAGATAGATAATGATAAGATAAATATTATGTTATAATTTATAATTCTTAACAATCAAAAAACCATCGCAACGTACAATAATGTTATACTTAGTAAATATCTAAAAATGTTTTTCCTTAGAAAAAAGAACGACACTAAGCCGCCGCTAAAAACACTAAAATATACAGTGAACTTTTGTAAAATGTGTCTCAGTGACAATGTAAGCATAGCCTGTCTAGGTTACTATAAGAACTATCCATTCATTACAACATCTGCTAACCGGTCGATTGGATGTTAATTTAACATAAACATAGATATTAGACGTGTAATCAATGTATACAACATATCACGAAACGATAAAATAATTGTATGTAAGTCATAGATATATGATAAGTAAGGAGATACAACATATCTTATTTTAACATATAATTCAAGGTTTTTTGTATTTTTAACACTTACCAAACGCGTTAAAAATACAAACATAACACGTATTTTATTAACGCTTATTATTACCACAATTCCAAAATCAAATTTTTCGTCATGCCATGTCATTTTTCAGTTACCAATGATTTGAGATTCCCTTTCCTAAGTTGGGAGCCGGGGGCACACAGTTTCCCACATTTTTGAAATCGTTCGTCTCGTGGTTAGTGAACTAAATATCAATTTAATACAATATTTATTTGTACGTCGGGCTGTGTGATATACACCATAATAAAAAATTACATTGCCATTTATATTTTTCAGTTTATATAAAAATAAATGTTTACCTAACTGAAATTTTATAAAATTTCAGTTAGTATAAAGGCTATAAATTAATGTTAATGATATAAGTAAATAATAATATATTGTTATTCCTTTCTTTATCGATGGATAAATAAAAAATTAAAAACAAATTATATGAAAAATAAAATTATTTTTAACATATTTTTTGTCCATGTGTCAAAAATCAATTGCTACAAATAACAAGTTCCAATTAAAATCACAATCCTTAAAAACTTGTAGTGCAGTAATATTATTTGTATAAAATATCCATTTTGTAATTTTCGTCAGCTGTTGAACGCAGTCCGCGGGTCTGTTCCGATTGCGACCAAGATAACCGAGACATGCACGAACGAATTGCACCAACATGGCGGCACGGCGTCAGCTGTTATATGCTAATTCAAATTCTATAAAAATTCCTAATGTAATCAGTTAGATACTCTTATTTTTTGTCGACTTACATTCTGTATAATGTTGTCCGAATAATTTTAATAAATTATGCAAATTCTGGCTGATTTCGATTCTACCTAATGTTAGCCATGAACCACAGTTTCTGTCGTAAACAAATAAAAATTTTGATATATGTTATTGCAATTAGTTCCTAGTGTATCAATAATTAATTATAAGTCAATTATTATAACGGGTGGCGCAAAAGTACTGGCACTAAAGAAAATACTTTTATTTTTTTTATATGACATTTTCTGTCATTCTGTTTTTGAAAATTGTGTAGTGAACAAATGTAAAATACACTGAAAATAAACATGGACCGTTTTACTCCCCAAGAACGTGGAATAATTGTGTGAGGGACGCTTTTCCAGGCCGAGTTATCTCTCGTTTTGGCGATTTGCCTTGGCCTGCAAGATCACCCGATCTGACCAGTCCAGACTTCTTTCTTTGGGGTTTTTTGAAATCTCGGGTGTATGTGAACAAGCCACAGACTCTCGCAGCTCTAAAAGAAAACATTCGTCAAGAAATAACGAACATATCGCAGGAAGTGTTACGGCAAGTTATGCAAAATGTCATAAATAGGGCTCAAATGTGTATCAACTCTGGAGGTCACCATTTAAAAGACATCATCTTTAAATCCTAATGGTACGAAATTTAATGGCACAAATATACATTTAAAAAAACCTAAATCTAGTTTTCTAATTTAGAAAAAATGTTATAGCTGAACCAAATAGGGTCTTTACTTTTGCGCCACCCGTTATATATAAATATTAATGGGTATCTTTTAAATAGACATGTAACATCCTCGTCTTCATCGTCACTTACCATCAGGTGATGGGAGACAAATGCCTACTTCAATAATTAGTAAAAAAAAGTCAGAACTTGCGTCGAAGTTTTGCATTTAAGACATGCGTGGCATGACTTCAGACATCTTGCTTCTTTTATTATTTACGCTCACGAAAAGGTAATGCTACAGTTTTTTGTGGATTTCTCAAACTTCAGTATAAAAACCTAAATAAGTACTTAATAATATTAAGAATTGATACAGTTATGAACATTTATAAGTTCACAATGGTATTCCATTCAAAATCACCGACTCTTTAGCGAATGGGTGAAATACACCGGAAGCAACGGGAGCAAACCGCTTTGCTTCGATTCAATGCGCCCGCGCACAACCGAGACGGGTCATTAAAATGAGTGCAAAATGTACCGAAATTATTGTCTGGGTAGAGGGACGGCTCTTTTGACGTCCGTTATCGACATGCAACGTTATAAATCTTCAAAATTACGAGTGTACTTTTCTTTAATTGAAAATAAGGGAAAAGCAAATATTACTATGCCGCAGATGATCTACCATTCAAATAAAAATTACGGTTCACAATATGAGAATTTATTCGGGCATCAATAAAGTAGCTTAAGCTACCTAACCTTATTTTATCGATAACTAAACATAGAGTTACTAGTAAAAACTGAATCGACGAATAAATCTACGTAATTTTTGAACCCGCTCACAAAATTTGACGAGGATCGCGGTTTATTATGCGTTTAGAGGAGAAAGCTTTGCGGTCGCTCGGTCAATAAAACTTTTTTAATATATCGATAACAATATTTATATCATCAACATATCAGCTGCAAGAAGTCCACTGCTAGACATAGGCCTCCCCCAATGATTTCCAATACGACCGGTTGGAAGCGGCCTGCATCCAGTATTAATATAAAAATATTTATATAAAAATTGTTAATTATATTATATTCCTTGAGTGCAATTCACATGATTTCCACCAGCTACCGTCATTACTCCGTCATTCGCTATATATTTTCGAACCACCGGAGCGTGGTTTTTATCTTATCAATTTTGCTTTCATTGTAACAATTTGCATATCTTTCGTTAAAAGTTCGATCGAAGAGCGTGTAAGTCTGCTGCGCGTAAAATACTAAATTTATTGACTTCAATATCCTTGCCCTGCCTTATGGCAGTATCTCCATATTAAGCAATATTTCCTATGCATTACCTTTTAATGATTTACTTTTTAGTTAGTTTTAAACAATTTAAACATAAATGCATAAATGGTTAATTGACAAATGCCATTATAACATACACGAATATTTGACATGAATTGTATTTAGTATGATATAGAATTTTTGTATAACGTGTAACAACTGACAATCCTAACTAATATTATAAATGCGAAAGTGAGTTTGTTTCTATGTTTATACCCGTTCACGCCTTTACTACTGAACCGATCATCATGAAATTTTGTATACACGTTATCTGGGATACGGAGAAGTACATAGGGTACATTTATCCCGGAAAAAAGTACTGTTCCCGTGGGTGTGACACTGACGCGGGCGAAAGCTAGTTATATGTTTTGATTTAAATTAGTCCCTCAGTTAGATAAAATATTAGATGCGTATTTTTTCTTATGTCAATTTAACCATAAATTATAAAGATAAAAGGCGTCAAAGTTCATGAGTGCGGAGCTTGTGACGTCAGAGCTTACGTTACTTAGGAAAATAGCCTATATTCTAGGATATCACTCTTTGCCTCAGATACTGTCGCGTTTCCAAATCTCCTTTACCCGAAAGAAGTCGAGTAAATAAAGAAACCTGTAGCTAGTCGACAAAATAACTTTAATCCAGTTCTTCCCATCGCAGACGAAGAAGAAGCGGAAGCGATGTGGGGAGTGCATCGGCTGCCAGCGCAAGGACAACTGCGGTGACTGCGCTCCATGCCGCAACGAGAAATCTCACCAGATTTGCAAGCAGAGGCGGTGCGAGAAGTTGACGGAGAAGAAGGTGAGTCTTTAAACTTAACTCTCTTCAGAAAAAAAAAATAGTTCCCAGCATTGGTCCTATAGGAAAAGTTGTTTATATCGACGGGACACGATCACCCCTTCGAAGATCGGACAGGATTTTCTTTACATATCGTATATACATATTAATCACTTCTTTATTCCTTACGAGGTAGCCAGAGCTCAAGGCTATAAGGCCTAAAGGATGTGGTTAGCGTGTTGGCGGGTGTTTAGGTGAAAAATGGTTTATTCCTTCTCCACCTATTTGCCAGCCAGCACATGTATAAAATTCGACTAGTGATCGGTAAATATGTATTCTTTTTTCTATTTAAGAGGGTGGTCTCCTTGGTAGAGGGAAAATAAAAGAAAACGAGGAGGCGAAAACTAAGGAGAAGGGTTTTCGAGAGAATCAAAAATAGGTTAATAGTAAAAATATTAAAGGAAATAACAACATCCTAGGATAAGGAATTTGTATGAGAGGACCAAATTTATACCCTTTTTTTCTTGCTTACCTTTCTATCTATATTTCAGTAAGGATTTTTCGAGTTTCAATTACTGCCAGAGGGTTAAGAATCAACCAATATCAGGCTCAAATGAGAAGGAGAGAGTGTGTATGTAAACTAACTACAGACTCTCTCCTCATAGCAACCTTTAGTATTCTATGAAACGCCAATTCTCTGAGCGCGAGGCTTTCCATTTCGTCCAGGTGATATATTATACATACATAGTCAGGCGCTCTGCGAAAAACTCCCGAATCGATCCAGAATGACGCAAATTCTCGCTTTGCTTTATGTATGGGAATTTGCATTAATTTTATTCCATCGCATATATTAGCGCCATTTTGACGTGTTACATAGAGAATTTCGAAGAATTATTTTGTCCACTAAGTATTAATACTTAAAATTTTCCTTATTGAAAATAAATGCGCCAGAGTTACAAAAAGTATAAATGTCATATAATATTTTAGTTGTAAACTTGTAACGTATTTACGTTACAAAGTAAAGGAAAGTGTCCATATTGTCACTATTTATGTGTTCAAAAATATGTTACCTAAATTATGTATTTTACTCTATACCTCGAATACAACATTTAGGCTATGGATAAATAAATATTTTAAGCTGTACCACATAAATAATAAGTTGAACAAAACAAACAACATAATCGCAGCTATAAATACAAAAATACTTACACAAAACAAAGACAAGTGATTATCATAAAATAGTAATAAAAAACACAACAACCGAATTAATAGCCCGTGAAATGATTTTTTGCTCTCCTCTTTCTTATTGTTGTTTTATATGTCTGTCTCTGTCTGTAGAGATACGTACGAAGTGAAAATTAGGAGAAACCGGGATAAAAGATATGTGCTAATGGATTTTTAACAGCCGCAAAGAAAATGTACATTAAAAGGTAAGAGATATATGGAAGCTTCCTGTAGCATTTCCGAAAAATCTGCGAATAACGTAAATATATGTAGTATCTTATATCATAATAAGGAAACGCGTAACGTTATTGTTATAATGGCTGTATTGAGATTATTATACTTTCGACGAGATAGGACGGGTCTTTTGTTAGAATGTCGCCAAGAGTCTGTACCAAATATTATATACTTATCTAATAAGTAGGTACTTACTATACTTATTCGTAGAGTACTTAAGATGTTAACGAAGCCAACGACAAGGCAGTCAGCGTGGCCAAATATTGGTCAAAATACATTTGAAAATAGCCATCTCCGACTCGATAAGAAGAAGTAGGTACTCGTACCTACATATTTATTGTTTTGGGATAGTTTATAGATTAAAGTATTTTGATTTGTGCTTCGCACGGGTGCAATACATTATAGATATAAACCTTCATCTGGAATCACTCTATCTATTAAAAAAAAAACCGCATCAAAATCCGTTGCGTAGTTTTAAAGATCTAAGCATACATAGAGACAGACAGCAGGAAGCGAATTTGTTTTATACTATGTCGTGAAGATACTAATCATAAGAAACAACCAATTTTTTAAATATTCTCTGTACCCCATTCATGGCATATACGTTCTACAATATGTATATCTTTTAATGGATAACCAGTTTAAAACACTACCACGAGTTGTTTTACGAAATAGGTTATTAATAGATTTACGTAAAACAACTAAACGTTTATTTTGCGTTTTATTACATGTTATGAGTTTGTGAACCTATAATAAAACTAAGTTAAAAATAATATACATCACTACATAGTATAAAACAGCTTCCCGCTATTTGTCTGTCCCTAGGAAAAAATAAAAAAAAAGGTATGCGAAGATATTTTAGGCAACGAATTTTGAAGCGGTTTTTTTTTTTATTAGATAGTGTGCTTCAAGAGGAAGGTTAATATGTACGTTGCACACATGCGAAACCGGATTTTGTACGTATTGTACGTATATAATATATTCTAAAGCCATAAACATACAATAAGTTACCTGCTCGGAAGTGGTTTCTAAATAATGATAATTCTAGAGCCTGAAGTGAGGCTAAGCTTTACGGCGGTTGTTTTAAAACTAATTTGCCGAGTTACGCGCAGTCGGCAACTTGTAATCGTAAATTAACTCAAGCACCGGCCTCCCCCTCCCTAACTTGCCAAGTTTTTCGCGAGCCACGAAAATGTCTTAACGATTTTCTAGACTAAGTGTGGGTATTGCGTAATTTAAGTACAAGGTTGGAATTTTTTATTCATTTTTTTTACTTATTAAGGAGGTATTTACTTGGCTTACATCATAAATAAATGAAAATCCTAACTAATATTATAAATATGAAAATGGGTTTGTTAAACAGATCATCGAAAAATTTTGCATACACGTTATCTGGAGTACTGATAAGGATCATAGCTAAATTTAATAAATATACAGATACGCTACCAAACACTAAGTCGTAAACAAGTGTCCAGTATCTTGACCTCCCCCTTAGCATGACAAGCGCGCGCGTCAACTACGACTCGACTATCGTCACCTCGTTTTCCGTAATATCAAAGAGCGAGATGTAGATAGTTTATCGCGCGATATAAACCGGCCGACGATTTAAAAGTATTTGTGGTACAATAAATAAATGAAACCAATGTGCCAACAAAAATCACGATAATTTTACTTAGAGGAGAGGGTTGACTTCTGAGGGGGGATAGGGCTTCGCCTACGCTATTCGTATCTTGGGGGATAAGGGGTAGGTCTGCAGTCTCGCCACACTTAAGCGCAACACAGCTCGCCTTTCGGACTGCTGGTTTTCACGTTACTCAGGGTCAAGAGTCGTTCTTTCCAAACAGATACTCGTTGGCCCTATTTGTATGGGCCGCCATCTTGGATCTCGGATAGTTAATGAATTGCTTGAAATCACTACAGGCGTATAAAAAGGGAAATAACATAACTTGGTGACAAAGCGGCAAGTTCTTTAAATAAATCTAGACACACTCAGACTCAATACATTAATAACTGCAGGTGATTCAAATTGTCAACTGCCTTTATTCAGCCGTCATACAGAGCATTTCAGCTGTTTCGGAAACCTTTATTATTTGGCCACCCGTCTATTTCGAGCATTATTTATATTGTACGGTTCATATGTCGCGCATATTATCTGTACCTCAACGTGCGAGGCAGCTGCTAGGCCCGGGCCAGAGAAAAAAATACTATGGCCCGTATTGGGCAACCGGACACTGATTTTAAGGTTGACAACCGTAATTTTATGCTTGCTTTTTACCATGCTTTTGTTTACAATTTATAACATTTGTTTGATATAAAAGACTAGCTTTTGCCCGCGGCTTCGTTCACGTTGAACGCGAAAATTTTTCTAATAGAAGTAGATAGGAATCACGCTGTCCAATACAAACATTGCCCCCCTTTTTCACCCCCTTAAGGGTAGAATTTCGAAAAATCCTTTCCTTTCGGGTGCCTACGTTATTACAAAGAACACACTCTCCAAATTTTAGGTCTCTTAAGGCAAAGCATTTTATATAGAATACTATTCGTCCACGTGGTTTTCGGTTTTATTACACATTATATCGCGGGCCATAGACCAACCCCCGGCCCCTGGACCCTGAGTTCAGAAGCACATTAGGCAAGACCAACACGCTAAGACGACATAGATATCAATTTATCACTCGATCTATCTGGGCTCCTGGCCGACACCAGGCTCCCGAAGCATCTCAGGTGAGGATGTACCCGGAAATACGCTTAGATGACACTCACGCAAAGACATCAATAGTTTTCGCAGCATTCCAGCCCAATTAAGACGATTATAGACAACTTCTTTACCCTATTGTTTTTTAAAATCTCGCTGATAATGTAACTATATATTAGTAAAAGAATTTTCAAAATTGGTGCTGTAGTTTTTGAGATTATCCTTTATAAAGAAACACACCAATATATATAAATATTTTAAGCTACATCGCCTTTGTATATACGTTAAAAGATAGGGATATAAAGAAATGACTACTGCTACATTTATTACACTTTTTACTTAAATCTCTCCGGCAGCTGGCCCTTTATCAGCCGTCGGTGCGCGCGCGCACGTGCCCGCACGCAACCTCCAATCGCGGCGAGGCAACGCCTCTAGGATTTTATCGCTTAACTATTGTGCTTAAAGGTGTTTCTGACGTATGATTGATTTTATACGGAGATATTGAATAGCGCGTGCCTAAAAAAAACAATATGTAGTTATATTTACACAAAACCTTAGATAGTATACTCTACTCAAGGAGGGCTGGCACTCCGGAGTTCCCGGGTTTGATCCCCGGTCAGGTCAAGATGGAAAATGATCTTATTCATATTGGCCTGGGTATTGGATGTTTATCTATATATGTATTTGTTATAAAATATAGTATCGTTGAGTTAGTATCATAACACAAGTCTCGAACATACTTTGGGGCTAGCTCAATCTGTATGAGTTGTCCATGTATGTATGTATATGTAATATATTTTTAATCATATATCTATGCTCCTGCAGTGGCTAATCAACACGCTAAACGTGGCCTAGGTCTTGTAGACTCAGGCTATGTTTAATCTATGGAGAAGGACGTAGTTTTATATATGTAAGTATGTATATTAAAAAAAGGGGGCTGGGAATTATTAGAGCACCGTTTTCCAATAGAAATTTTCAAGGTATTCAGTCCAAAAAAATTTTTTGTACATTTGAAGGCAGACGAGCAGACGACCTACCCGATGGATAGTGGTCACCGTCGCCCATGTACATATACATATTACTTAAAAATAAGTAGGAGTTAATTATACTTGTTTCACAGCTTACCATACATTTAAATATAGGACAAACTACAACAAAATATATATTACCTTAACTATCAATATATAAAACCTAAAATCTTTTGAGCACCCTACCAAGGTAATTACCTAACAACTTAACTATTGTGCTTAAAGGTGTTTCTGACGTATGATTGATTTTATACGGAGATATTGAATAGCGCGTGCCTAAAAAAAACAATATGTAGTTATATTTACACAAAACCTTAGATAGTATACTCTACTCAAGGAGGGCTGGCACTCCGGAGTTCCCGGGTTTGATCCCCGGTCAGGTCAAGATGGAAAATGATCTTATTCATATTGGCCTGGGTATTGGATGTTTATCTATATATGTATTTGTTATAAAATATAGTATCGTTGAGTTAGTATCATAACACAAGTCTCGAACATACTTTGGGGCTAGCTCAATCTGTATGAGTTGTCCATGTATGTATGTATATGTAATATATTTTTAATCATATATCTATGCTCCTGCAGTGGCTAATCAACACGCTAAACGTGGCCTAGGTCTTGTAGACTCAGGCTATGTTTAATCTATGGAGAAGGACGTAGTTTTATATATGTAAGTATGTATATTAAAAAAAGGGGGCTGGGAATTATTAGAGCACCGTTTTCCAATAGAAATTTTCAAGGTATTCAGTCCAAAAAAATTTTTTGTACATTTGAAGGCAGACGAGCAGACGACCTACCCGATGGATAGTGGTCACCGTCGCCCATGTACATATACATATTACTTAAAAATAAGTAGGAGTTAATTATACTTGTTTCACAGCTTACCATACATTTAAATATAGGACAAACTACAACAAAATATATATTACCTTAACTATCAATATATAAAACCTAAAATCTTTTGAGCACCCTACCAAGGTAATTACCTAACAAGGCAGTGATCTGCGTAACTTTTCCTAATTTATACTTAGATAAATATTTTAGCGTACATGACTTACCTAGTTCTGGGCTTAGTTAGCGTTTTTTAAATTATAATCTTAAGTTTTTAAAAGTTACCCTTCTGTGGTTATAAAAAATCCATAAACGAATATTAACATACAAATCTAGTGGATAAATAAATCACATAGTGTTTTATCATAAGATATATTTAGATACTTTGTAGAGCAGTTCCTGAAACGATGTTACATATTAGACATCGTTTAAAATAGTACTATTGTTGATCTAAAAGTATGTGAATCATCATATAACATATTTCCTAAGAACGCGTCCGAAATATCTCGAAAATATGTATACTATCTTTATTTAAATTTTCAAATAAGTACCCTTACAGACATATTAAACTAACCTCATGTGTAGGTTTGTAATTTGGTAACCCCTTATTATGTTTGATGCGAATTCACCTTTGAAAGGGTTTGATTTCGGGTCGATGACTTTGCATTTAAATATAAAAAAAACTAACAAATCGTATTTCCTTCAATCTGCTTTAAATTAAATTATTTTATAACAAAACTGAGTAATCCTTCCGAGTGATACATTTTATATTAATTTGCGTATAAGTAAAACAAAATCAACTTATATACGATTCCATAAACTAAAAGTACCTGTCAAGAATTGTCTCGCCAAAGAAATTATATGTTTTCCGCCGAGCGACAAACAATCTAGTAATAAACATTACGAAGAATCCAGGCTATAAATCCTAGCCTATCGCCATTTTAATAGCTTTTTTGTTCTCAGAAAATCATATATTAACTTTTAATCTTATATTTTCTACAATATTTTAATATTTCGTGATAAACGGCCAGATTTTGTCGTTTTAATATTTTACAAAGTCTATGAGTGTAGTGCGGAATTGCTAACGTCATTTAATAAAACTTCAAAACGATAAGCATCCTGTAAAAATATGGGTTGTCATGTTTAAAATGACATTTAAAAGTAATTGGACCGTACGACAAAAATGATGTCTAGGTTTTGAGCTGCTTTATAAACTGAATTTATTTTAAAACTGCATTACGTCATTTATTTTAAAGAGTTATCATATGACGTAAGAAATCTTGCGGTGGGCTCC
Source organism: Elegia similella (assembly GCA_947532085.1). Classification (NCBI taxonomy): domain Eukaryota; kingdom Metazoa; phylum Arthropoda; class Insecta; order Lepidoptera; family Pyralidae; genus Elegia; species Elegia similella. Next base: position 25,969,241 of record OX383930.1, read on the forward strand.
CGGGCAACATACATTATCAAATATATTTATGACTTTCCAATCAGAATTCTATGACCTCCTGCATTAGACTTTTTGCGACTTATTTTGATGTGGCGATAAAAAACCTAACTTTTTTTGCGTCGGTTACCGATGGAAATTTATGGGTTTGTAAAGCGACCTTGTCGTGCACTAGAATTCGAGCATTAAGTTCTAGTAATAAATGTACATGTGTAAAACCTCAATTTTATTATAATCTACCAACTCCCTTTTGTTCGGTAACTATCCGTTTTTAGCTCGTAACTCAAAAACCTTTAAGAATTTTAGAATAAAATGTACCTATACCAATTCTTAAGTCTGATTTTAAGCTGTCACGCAAACAAAAAGTAAAATTTGAGTCCGTCACAATCACAACTTTTTTGCGTGATAACTGAACAAGTACAAATTAAAGGATAAAAAATCGAAAATTATAGAACGTATTGAAGAAAAAAAAAACATGAAAGTAAAATAAAACCGGCCAACTGCGAGTTGAAATCGCAAATGAAGGGAACGCAATAAAATAATTAACGCCATTCAAAAAACGCTCAAAAACAGGTTTCTTGTCCTTATTTTTTTTATTTAATTAAGTTTTAATTAATTATTTTAACATTTCAAATACTTTGAAATATTCGGGTTCTCTCTATCGATCCAAAAAAAATTTGAAGAACTACATGTGTCAAATTCAAACTGCGAATTTCAGACACGCATCACACCCACACGGACAACACGGACAAGTCGATTATAACGGTCGGCAGGGCTTACACTTTTGATTTTTTTTCCTCGGCACGCGCCGACCGGTGATTCAGGGCGGCAGATGTCGGCGTTTTTGTGCTATCAGCTGATGTAACGGGCAGGGCGATCGGCCTAATGATCCGATGCATCGACCGTATGCACGGTTACGTAAAGCTTTGGAGGAAAAAATATTCGAATTTAGTAGTAAGAGTAAATTTTTATCCATTAGTAAAACATTTGGATCAGCTTTAGATTGTTCATATCAGCTGATGTAACGGGCAGGATGGTCGGCCTAATAATCCGATGCATCAACCGTATACACGCAACCGTGTACACGGTTGATGCATATACGTAAAGCCTCAAAGAAATATTCGTTTGAAGAAAACATTCTACTTTTGATGTGTATTATTATAATAATACAACAAGGCTTTTGCACGTAAAAATATAATAAAGCAGAACCACAATTCTGATCACGTTTCACGTCTGTCTGTCACGGTTCACGAAACTAAGTTGTCCATATTTATATATTTATTTGAAATAAGGATTTTCTGAAACAATTGCATTAAGTGCTAAACAGCTTATTAAATTAAAATAGCTAAACATTCTAATTACTAGAGAAAGTTTATATATGATTCTAAGCTTTCGCGGTCACATTCCCTATCTTTTCACTACGGGTCTTACTGAGATTAATTACGAGTAACAGCCGATATTTCACATTTTTTCACCGACTGACTATTGAATGGTAGCTGCGATGTTGCCGAAATATCAGTTGAAACTTTTCTCACTTAATCCTCATAGCGAAAATAATATCAAAAATTTAAGTTTGGAAACGGTCTTGCTAAACAATTAAATAAAAATTTTATTTTTAAACCTAGCGAATACAACAAATATAGAAGGCTACATAAGATTTCATCCAAATTCCCTACCCGACAAATAGCTCCAAGATTTTGTTGCCTTCTGAGAAGGCTCATTTTCGCATGGCAATAGAAATAAAATAAGTTATGTCAACAGAAAATGTTGTGTGCCTAAAACAAACAGGATGCGACGCAGACGCTTGTTTACGTCAAATTTATCGTTTTGAAGCAAAACAGCTTAGAATAGTGGAAATACTAATTACAGAAACAACATCGATTAAATATTTTCTGCAAATACGAGTACTTAATGAAAATCGATAGTGCCTTTTATTTTAATTTAAATCTAACTTTATTGGAAATGTATATAAAAATAAAGTTTTAAGTTGGCAAAAGATAGCTGCGGATAGAGTCTAGGGGAGAAGAAAAGCGGTTATTGCGCAGCAGTGTGACACAAATCCTACAGGATATTAAGAAAAAAGATTAATACGAATAGGATTGTCAACGTCACTTAATTTTTCTCGGATGCTTTGAGAGGTTTTTGAAAACAGATACCTAGTAACCCTTGTGAACATAACCTCTGATGTTTCCGTAAAGAGGTGACTCGGCCCGTCAAAATGAACAACTTTTGGGACCAATGCCGGGAACTCAAAGAAAATTTAACTTTTTTATACAAAAGTGTTCGGCCGGCCCGGCTATTAATATGAAAAAGTAAAAAAATTGTGTTCCCAGCATTGGTCCCATAGGAAAAGTTGTTCATTTTGACGGACTGAGTCTGCCCTTCTCGGGAACGTCGGAGGTTATGTTACACACTGTATACTTATCTATAAGTTTTTTGCAGCTTTACGATTTGAAACTCTCACCACCGCTTTACAAATAGAAGTTGAAATTGTAGCATTTCTAAATTAAAACGGTACCGAGCAAAACGTACAATATTTTTATATTTTCCAAAGCTGCAGTGTTTTTCATATTTAGAATTTAGACGAGTTCTACTGTAAATGCAAACTATGCCTTTATTTGCGACGAAACTTTTTATGCTTTTCTATTTGTATGAATGCTAACCGACTGGATGATATTTACAGTACTAAATATTTGTAAAATTTAATGTTTATTATATACATATAGCGTAATAGACAGCTGTCTACACGCTATATTTTATTTAAGTTTTTATGCATAGGCTGGTTAATAAGCGAGCCACGTAGGTCCTTCCTCAATCTTAACTGTCAGTAAGGAAAAAATTGTGATAGAGTATCTGTAAACCTGTATGTAATAATACGGTATTTTACTTTGAAATGCAAAACCTATAAAATGCGTTAATTAAGAATACAAATAATGCAAATATTGATTTTATTCAAAGGCAATATCGTTCAATAATAATACGCTAAATACTCACCAAAAAGCTGTAATTATAAATGCCGTCTCTTTATGTTAAAACGTAACGAATTTACCTTAAAAAAATAAAGGTGTAAAAATTTACACATATTTGTTTCAGTGACGAATTTACTTTGTGGCAAACTTACAACAACCCTTGTTTTCAACACCATAGTTAGTATAGTAATAAGATATAGTAATAAGAATAATCCCCTTCAAGGGAGAAAGAAAAACAAAGAACATAAAATAATATTTTTTTATTTTCAGATGTTTGTCTTTATGTTTTAAATATTTGGTTTTAAAGATTCGATGTTCAAATGTGTCCTTCAAACGCTAAAAATGGAAGACGCCATATTCACATCAACTTATACTAAAAATAAACAATTTCGTCAGTCTTATATCATAGACATAGGGTTCAATATATTTTACCAGTATACGTTGTCATCACAGACACATGACATGACTAATTACGTATGTTTCAGGCGCGAATATAATATATATCTAAAAGGCTAAAGTTTAATTAAAGGCATTTATCGAATTATAAAAATTGTCACGACTTATTATACTCAAAGGATAACTTTAATCCCTATTAAGAAAAATAGTATAATACCGTATTATAAAAAAATTACAGTTATAAAATAAAACTCGTTTACATTTTTAAATGTGCCTTACAGTTGTTTTTTTAATCATCGCACATAATAGGGATTTTGACCATTTTAAACTATTCAAATTCCCGTAACGGTTACGGGTGAATGTAACAGGTTTGTATTTATAACGCCATATTATAAATTACGCTCTCAGTAATCTCTTAGTTACTGTTAGATTTTATTAAATCTCGTTTATTGCCTCAGAAATTTATTTTCTATTTTATAATAAAAAGATTAGATTCGTCTTGTGTATATATTAATACGTGAAACAAGAACTTTGAACCCCTTTTTACGAATACTGCGCAGACGGAGAAGTATGAAATTTCGCACAATTATAATTTATATAGAGAAGGAGTGCAGAATGCTAATATCTTTTTTAAATTATGCTGGAATTTTGACCACTGGGCGACTACTATTATTGTTAAATAGTCTATTTATATTAAATACTCGTAGATAGACAGAACTAGATACCTAACAGTTAGGATAATTTTTGAGCTTTAAATATCGATTTATAACGGATGACTAGTTTGAAACTTAATTCTATCTTCCACTTATAACCAACCTATATATTTGTGGCAAGTCATTAAAAAACAAACACTTATTTCATTAGGGTCCATAAGTTGAAAATTGTATTTAATTTATAAATAAATGCATTAAAATACATTAATATTATAATATTAATTCCACATTCTTGTATTTCATTCCACGATTCTAACGAAGCAATTTTCGTAACGCTCCATTTGCGAAAGAGCGCGCTCTTGTGCAGTAAATCAATACTTTTTCCTAGCAAAGACTACCCCAATGCACGCAACTAATTCATACAGCCTAGAACTCGTGGTATAAATAACTCCATACATACGACCTCTTTTCTACGACCAAACAGGTACGCACACAAGCGTACGGGGCCGACCAATCGCGGCCCAGTTACATTGTACGTATACAAGTGTTTATGTGTGAGTAAGTGCGTGAGGGGTGCGTGCATGCACCCTTGTCGTGCATTAAACACGAAACTGGACTGCATTTTATTATTACTATTAAAATGGAATTTTGTTTCTCCCGAATAGATAATTTATTATTTTTATTGGGTTAGCGCATGTGATCGTATTTTTGTGACGTGTAGGAAATATTCAATTTTTCGTTTATTTTTCCATGTATCTTTCTTACAATATTTTATAAATAGACATAGTTATTTCAACTGATTAACTTTAAATTAAAGCAGTATGCCCTGAGAGTTTGTTTGTAGTAATAGGGGTCCTTAGTCGGTTTGCACCATGACCATAAGTTTCTTAAAAGGACAAATTCTTAAACATTTTGGCGGATTCGTACCATGGTGCAAAATGACTAAAGACTAAAAAGTTGTAGTAGCACTGGCATGTATCTCTAGAAGGTTGGCAACACTGCCCCATTAAACGGTAAGCCCACCCTCTCGTCATCTGATACTTCGATCAGCTTTGCCATTTACTCGAGTAACATAGTTTTGGCTCCAAAGTGATGCTTAAATATTTCAAGGAATGGCAATTAGAAAAGATTATTTCTTAAAATAAAAATTAGTTGTCAAAAATGTCGATTTATGGTTGATAATTTAACGTAGCCGAACGCTTAGGCCGATCGTACCTCTCTATCACTTATTCCGCGCTCTCGCTTACACACGGAACGTAAACGAAAAATCTACTTATCGATATTATGTTAGTCAACCTAATATTTACATAAATCATTTACATTTCTCTTTACTAAGAAGAATCTATACGGGGTAGACAGAGCCCAGGTTTAAAGACTTAAAAGCCACATAAGAAAAGTTGTTCATATTGACAGACTGAAACCTTTTAGGGTCAAAAATGAACGAAAATTCACCGTGAATAGACTGCCTGTTCCGGTGAACTACGTTTCTGCTATTCGGGATGATAACAAAATAAATTGGAGAATAAAAAAAAAATTGTTTAAAAACTAAAAAACACGTTTTTATCAAAAAATATATTGTCGTCGGGCCTTGATAAGTGTACAAAATTCTTATTAAATCTAGGTCAAAATCGAGTTCAAAGAAGACGGTTACAAACAAATAAAGCGATAATAACAGCAAACAAGGTGGTAATAAAAATCAGTTCACTCGTTCTTGACTTGTGAGTACAAACCCGACTTTGTTTTGTATACATATATGAACTATTTGTATTATATATTAGTGAACTATATCAGCATACAAATTAATGCGAATATATTTCCATATAGCACCTCTAAACTATAACGAGGTGAGGTTAAGCGACGTGTGCGTAAGGGCAGCGAGGCATTGTAGCGGCAGAATCGCGCGTGCCCACGCATGCAGCTCTACCCATACCGACCCTACCGCCTTGGAGGGTCTTTAGCACTATTTAAAATATACAATACATATCATAGAGAGTATATTATACACGGTGAAATTTTGATCGTTTTGGACCCTTAAAGGTGTGACTCAGACCATCAATATGAACAACTTTTTCTATGGGACGATTGCTGGGAACTCAAAAAAAAATCGTCATTTCCATACAAAAGAGTTCCCCCGCTCGGCCAGTTTGTATGGAAATGTCGATTTTTTTTTTGAGATCCCAGCATTTTTCCCCTAGGAAAAGTTGTTCATTTTGGTGGTCACTCAGGCCATCAAAACGAACAAGTCCCCCCCCCCCCCCCCCTTTAAAGGTCCGAAACGATAAAAATTTCACCATGTATACTTATACTAGCTTTCGCCCGCGGCTCCACCCGCGTCAATGTTGATCCCTCAGGAATAGTACTTTTCCCGGGATAACAGGTAGCCTATGTCCTTCTCCGCACTCCAGAGAACTTGTATGCAAAATTTCATGATGATCGGTTCAGTAGTTACAGCGTGAAAGCGTAACAAACAAACAAACAAACTCACTTTCGCATTTATAATATTATAGTAAGGATTTAAGGATAGCTTCTACATTCTCATTTCATATGGATTTTCTTCTATCAACTCAAATCAGAAATACGTATTTATTTTTGTCGGCATCGCAAATTTTATAAGTAATAACATTTTTTTTCCTCTGTGGTTAAATTTATCTTACCTGTTTTATAGAGGAGTATTAAACGTAATAAACTAATGTTTGATTTAATGAACCGGGACCTTAAATACATTTTAATAATTATTCAATTATTAAAATGTATTTAAGGTCCCGGTTACATTAAAATCCTACGTTTTCGGCATAGAAACCAACTATTACCCCCGTGACAAATACCTTTTCAATAAGTGAGACATAATATGTTTGATTGCTGTGTAACTTGAATTATCGATAGGATCACATGAGTATCGACTGTCAGACATACAATTTACTTGAATATAAATATTCCTAGCTAAGCAAACATGTATACTTTTAAATCTTACCTAAACTTAGCCGTTATTCTTCTTAGATCGAGTTGTAAAATGGCAATACATGCACATTAAATGTTTCGACCAGTGTTTGCTACCGTGCTTTCCCGTTCAGATCTTGTTGAGAGCAAGAAGTTGACCTTTATGGGCTCACAAAATGGTGACCCATAGTTTGGATAACTTAGCAGTTATTCTAATATCTAAAGATAATTTAATGCTAACGTAGCCTGTATTAAAGACGTCCGGCGCGTATATCTGTATATAAAGACTAATCAGTCGTGAAAACTGGGCCGGTTCTCAGACGGGTATGACTATAATCTAGACCATATCTCCTAGGTTGTCTACAGACTCGTATTTAGCCTTGATTAAACGGATTTATATCATAAATTAATTTGTATGTAAGATACCTTATACAACCAAATATGTAGTGTACTAGTGTTGTAGTGTACTAGTGTTGTGCCGTGCTCCAAATTTTCGAGAACGGTGCGAACGTGTCGGAAAATAATTTTCCCCAAAATTTCATCTTCTTTCTCTCAAGTGCGGCAATTATTGAGAAATTCTCGAGAATTATTGGAAATTTGCCGCAAATTTTCGTGAGATGGAATTTATGAGAACAGAGCTACGAATAAGTAATAAGTCAGAGTATTTCCCTTCGGCACATCACTAGTAGTAATTTATCGCAACAATCATATGTGTAGACTGTTAGACCTAAAATTTACTTGACATAAATACCCCGTGTCTAAGCAAGCATGTAACATTTTAAAACCACCTGAGCAGAGGTTTAGCTACGCAGTAGGCACACTAGTTCATACAGTTCATTAGAGACCCCACGCCCGTGCAGCGTAAAAGCCCTCCCCTTCACCCCCCACTCGGCGCCCTTACGTCAGAGATCTAATTCTGCACGCGTTCGAATACATTTGAATAGTGAAGAGTGGATTCGCGGCTCTATTTTTTCTTTACCTAAAATCCTTTTGTTATGTGTGAATTATTATCTTGAGCTTAAAAACTACGCCAAGAAAAATCTATTTTTATTTTTTTCAGTCTCATTAAAGCAAAGTCCCTAGCAAATAAACTTAGCTCGATTTATTTTATTTGCTCATTTAGATGAATGATACCAAAGAGTTCGTTTTTTCGATATTTTCAAATACCTTTTTCAAACTACTACATCTTTAAATGAGGTCGCGCCCCAATTCCAGTAATCATACTGCTTCAGAATCCGATCATTTCCGCTGAATATAAGCTGTTACGCAGTTTTCATCACTGCATGGGCGTGTATGTATGATAAGTGTACTATGTGTATGAAGGTATGTATGTGTGAAGACACGCCCCCGACCGGTGAACGCGTAACCTACAAATCTGCACTTGTGACAAACTTGACGTGATAGCTACTAAGATAGCTTTACGAACTATTTTGCATAAATATTATCATTCTCATCTTATAGTTTTCCAAGTTTATTTTTAACTGTAGGGTCCCTGAAACATATAAGTTTCTATTGTTTAAGCAGTAAAAGGTACAAAGATGGGTAAAAATACAGTATATAGATGGGTATATATCTTTAGACAAATTATCTCCATCAGTAATTAAGTTAATCGAACGACAATCTAGAATGCACCCAAGATCACTAACGCTCAAATGTCCAAAATGAAGGTCTGTCAACGAGCTATGGCTGGGAATCATCTTAGGTGTTACTCACTCTACCCTCCTTTAAAAGCATCACGGACGTTGGAAGGAAGGTGGTTTAATTGAAGTGGGACTGGGCGGGACACGTTGGTCGCATGCATCCCGACAGACAGTGACGTGCAGTCCATATAGACTATTAGACAATGTCTACCCTGCAGTCGCTAAATAAATACAATTTTTTTTCTTACAAAAAAATAATTATATTCGGTGCGCCTGCAAAATTCTGCTAGCAAATACTTTATAGTCGATTTTGATCAAGTACGGTGCTGCGGTCGCGGTCCGCGCGTGCCCGCGCCAAGCAGATCTATACGCGTAAGCCGCGTAAGACAAAATTTCAAAGGTCTGACTTTTCACGCACACATAGAAAATTATTATACACCGATAGGAAATCGCTTTTGTAGTAGTACAAGTAAACATCTTTTATCGGCTCACACATGCAAAGCAAATTGGCGCTGTGTGTGTGAATTTGAGACACTGTCTCCGAGGTTTCTATTGGCTGCCGCGCGCGATATTAATGTCAACGTCACCTGTCAATGTCATTATAGATATTATTCATACTTATGTAAATGTCATTGATTAACGTGTTTACTAACAATCCAAGATTAAAGTTTTATTTAAAAATTAAATGCTTTATCAGTTAAATTTCATTTGTGACAAAAATATTTTCATGTGAAAGTTGTGTCGCTTAGTGTTTGCATGCCGAAATCGAAATATAAAGTGTTTTGTGAACACGCAAAAGAACAAATCAAGTACCTAACCGGTTAGTTATGGTTATTTATTCTAAAGTTTAATCCACGTTTAATCTTAAACCTTACGTGTACGTGGCTCGCAGTTTGTAATCATATCTCTTATCTTTCGCTTGTTTTGAATACTTTTGCGGTCGAAGATCGAAAGACTATCATAATATTAAACGAGTTGTAGATAACTAGCCGTATAGTAAGGTAAGGTATATAGGTGGTATGTTTGTAAGGTAAGTTTTATAATTATGTCTACCCTATGATAAATGTCTGTGCACGTCACTGCCGACAGATGGGCACATATCGGTACCAATTCGATCCCAAATAAGCGATAAAAAAAAAGCATTCTCACACGGGCAGTTATTTTAATTTTAAAAGTATTGACGCCATTTTAATTAGCGCTATATACCTATATAACCGGCTTTAAGCTACATAACGAAGGCGTATCGAGGGGTCGCATAACTTGATGAACGCACGCCCATAAAACTACCAAGAATATAATAACTTTTATGTCAATTTTCAGAATAAAAACCGAAAAGTTCGAGTTACACGGGTAATGGCGCTAAATATCAGAATAACTTGCTTTTTCATAATGAATGCGTAACGAGGGGTCGCATAGCCTACTGAACGTATACCCATATAACTACCAAGAATATAAACATTTTTATGCCAATTTTCACATAAAAAAACCGAAAAGTTCGGGATACTCGAGTAGTGGCGCTAAATAGCTGAATAACCGGCGTTTTCTACATAATTAGGCGTAACGAGGGGTCGCATAACCTACAGAACGTACGCCTATAGACCTACCAAATATATTAAACATTTTTAATGCAAATTTTCACAAAACCATAGCGTTCGAGTTAGCCGGGTAGAGGCGCTATATACCTGGATAACCGGGTTTGTCTACATAATGTAGGCGTAACGAGGGGTCGCGTAACCTACTGAACGCACTCCCCAGTGCAGGAATACAGGAAAAACGCACGCCGCACGCACGGCTTAATTGCTATGACGTATACGTATTTTTAAAGGTATATGCTTGACTTTTGTAAATTTAAAAAAATAAAATTATCTGCAACGTGATTACGCAAATACTTGCGATGATTAGGGATGGGAACCTGATTGAATCCTGATGATGATGAACTACTCTAAAAAGAAAATGAGACCACCTACAGATTCTGTCGGTCCAAATTTTTCTTTTACAAACGAATTATTGAGGGAATATTCTGAAGTGAAAGTAGAATAGTTGCATCTCTCTCCCTGTGTATAAATCATTTATTAAAAACGTATGTATTAAACAATATTTTTCGCGACTTCGTCTGAGTGGTTTTCGGTTTTATGTCACAGTATATAGACCGGTAGTAATTAAAATTGAAACAGTGGCGAGTTGCTGAACCTATTCTAATAAATATAATCTCCTATTGAAGCGATTGATCATTCTCTCGATCATCTTTTACAATATACGTAATAAAAGAGCATTACGCATTTTTTTAATTTCTCACTGACATCAAGGAAATTATAACTTGAGTAATTAGAATAAACTGTCTACAAATCTTTGTAGCTGTCGTAGCTAACTGCTACGAAACGCTACGAAAAAAATATTAACCTTATAAAAACACGCAGATAAAGTTTTGTTTGACCTGAACAATTTGCAAATGATCCATTTAACCAGCTCTCGACCGGGTCAGCTTAGAGTACACCTCAGGTCACCCCGCTTCCCTACTTATTTACGTATGAGTTCGCACTAGGCGAGTGAATTAAGGGAGTATTTCAACAATTTAGTTGTGATAGAGCCACGCTACCGGCAAAATTCATTTTTGCTAGTAGCATGATGGCTTGTACGGGGAAGTACCACACTCTCACAGAAAATCGACGTTTGAGTAGGAGCTTTACCGCTTCTATGCTTCGTTCGGTGAGTGAGAGAGCCGGAGGCCCATCCTTCCCCCATTTCCTCCCCCCATGTCCTTTCCCCAACTCCTTGAAAGGCCGGCAACGCTCCTGTTACACCTTGGTGTTGCAGTTGTCCATGGGCGGCGCTGGTCGCTTACCACCAGGTGACTCGCTTGTTCGTTTGCCGTCCTATAACATTAAAAAAATCTTTTAGTAATGATGACACATTAATACATACTTATATTAAAATTAGATATTTTTTAATAAATCTATCTATTCGTCAACTGACTAGGTATAAGAAACAGCAGAGTATAGAAAATATCTTTATCATTATTTCAGCAGCCGTTAAAGTCCATTGCTGGACAAAAGCCTCTCCCAATAATTCAACGTTCCATGGTAGGATATTCAAAGATTTAAAAGATTCAAAGATTTATTCAGAAAATAGGCCTTTTTAGGCACTTTTTCACGTCGATTCACATTTTAACAAATACCTATTATATTATATTCAAATTATTAATTATTGTTCAAAAGCTACAAACTACAAGCGTTTCGGAACCGACCACTGCAGAGAAGAAGACGCCGAAAGAAACTCTTTTCAACAGTATTGGTCGCCTACTTGCCTGAAGGGCTTAGTATATTGCATACTCACCACGCTTGGCAGGCGGATGCGCGAGCGCAGTTTCTTTGACTTCCTGTACTTCTGACGCTGCTGCCTATCGGAAGCGTTTTTAAGCTGGGAAATGATAGGAAATAATTGTATTTGGGAAGGGAATTAAGGTATTGGGATACTACTCAGAGGGTACAAGTTAGTAGCAGTTCGAGAGGCCGGGCGAACCCGATGCCATACTTGTAACCGCCGGCCGGCTAAGCAGTTAAGGATGACACCCCTGACCCTGTGTTAATTATAATCCTTACTAATATTATAAATGCGAAAGTGAGTTTGTTTGTTTATTTGTTTGTTTGTTTGTTTGGTACGCTTTCACGCCGTAACTATTGAACCGATCATCATGAAATTACAAGCATGCATACAAGTTCTCTGGAGTACGAAGAAGGACATAGGCTACCTTTTATCCCGGGAAAAAGTACTGTTCCCGAGGGATCAACATTGACGCGGGCGGAGCCGCGGGCGAAAGCTAGTACTAATAATAAATCTGTAAGGGTAAGGAGTAAGTTACTTTGTTTTATGAGATATCGTGTTTATAAGCTCTATACATGATACTGAAACTAAATTGATGATTTTATATTTTTTTCTGAGTGTATGTATTTATGTTTTTCCATAACTCTAACTGAAGAATTAACTGAATTTTATGAAATTTATTAAATACACATTTAGGCTTACACGTCATGATAAGCCGTGGCCCCCATACAAACATAACATAAAATGTAAGCGAACAAAGTCGCGGGCTCTGCTAGTAGAAAATATATTAAAGTTTATTATAGCAAACGCTTATAATATTGAATAACTGTCAAATATCAAAAGTCATGGTAGTTGAATGCAAGTTTACATTATCCTTATCTCCAAAACATATAATACATATAATAAGAAGATGTACCTATTTATGTACTTTTTTATCAAAAAAATCAGCAAGTTTGATTCGTATTAATACAAGTACACAAGTGAATAGAACCTGTAAACTTGACCAACCTAGATTTTTCGACCCGAAGTCGAGTCCATAATCCAATGTGATCCACATCCCCGCTTATTTACATATACACTCATTGCGTCACTCATCGAACAATCAACGCAGGCTAACGACCTCGCAGAGCTTGAAGCCTTCCATACCCCCCAGCCAGGATCCCCAGACCTCCACCGACTTCGCTAACCTTTCCTTTATCGCCATTAATCTTAAAACAGAGCGGGGGGTGGTAGGTCTTGGTATAGTGGTTAGGGTCTAAAGCAAGTTTATTGTTTGACCCAGGCACTGATAGGCAAATTGCAGTTTTTATGCAACGGGGAAATGGGGAGACTACGTGTAATCGAGGTAAACAAGCTTTCAAAGATGGCGGCAGATGATGCTGATAGGGTGATCATTGTTAATTAGCAGTAGATTAAAAGAAGGGTTGTAATCTTAGCATTGAATATCCCAATCAAGGAAAAAATAATGAGGAATTGTTCCGTAGCGGTAGGGCTACTAGATTTCAACCCTATTCTGCATTATATCTTCTATTTTGAAAAATATCTACCTATTCTGAGACAAGCTGAAATTCTTAAAATATGTTTGTGTTTTTTATTTTAAAAAAATGCTTATTAAACTGGATTTTAGTACACGGATCAGATAAGGTTTGTACTATCCTCTAAAAATTCTGATTCTAAAAACTTCTTTTTACACTTCTTTCTCTCAATAACAAAAACTTAATTTCAAAATCTTTCATGCTAGTCTGGCAGAAAAGAAGAAACGTAGAATGTACCAGCTGTACAATCTCCCCGCGCAGATCGTAAAAGCCGATGCAGGGAACAGGTGAAAATTGAGGAATTATTTCAGAAAGCGACGCAATTACTCGTAGCAGCCCTTCAATCAAATTGATTCTGTTTTCCATCTACACGCTCATCATCATCCTAAACTTTGCTTTTAGATCTTATTAAACTAGACTCTGTCTCGCAAGGGAAAAAGACAAGATAAGAATGTATATATGTACTTCCAAAAGCAAATATCAGGAATATGACACAACATTTTGTTCCAAGACAATCCTTCAACACACAGAAGCCTTCTTTAAATATGGATGGAAAATATCAACTCAGTACCATTCCGCGCAGCGAGAATTCCACCATAACTTCGTATCGAAATAGAATTTCAGGAATATGACTGGAGTTTCGGGATAGCACTTTCATCGAGACGATAGGAAGCAGGATACGTCCTAGGAATTCTGCAGTGGTATTTGTCCGGCGAATACCTAACTCAAAATTGAGTTACTTACTAGAAAGGCGATCGGAGTCAGGAACAAAGTAATATAGAACAGAGGACAAGGTTTACCTTTTTTGGTTGTGTCTTCGTGTAAAACAAGTAGTTTTGATACAAATGTGTCTTTAATAATTTTGTATTATTTTTTTTTTCTTTCGGCTTATTCTTCTCAGCCGTGGTCGTTCCGACACGCTAGTATCCTAATATTAAAAACTAGCTGTTGCCTCGGGAACAGTAAAATTTCCCGGAATTAAATATACCCTATGTCCTTCCCCGGGCATCAAACTACCTCCATACCAAATTTCATCCAAATCAGTTCAATGGTTGAAGCGTAAAAAGACAGCAGACAGAGTTACTTTTGCATTTATAATTTTAGTATTAGTATGGAAGTATGGATATTATTTATACTTTTAAGTCCAGAAATGAGAAAATTTCCATAAAACCTTTACCCTCCCATTTTACCCCTTTAGGGGTGAATTTTGTCCATTTCAATTGTAATCGAGAACATACCTATTTATTTTCATACTTCATAGTCCAGAAATGAGAAAATTTCCAATTTCCAAACAAACTTTACCCCCCTTCTGGGGGATTTTTTTCCAGTTGAGCTACACAGATTTTTGCAAATTTAATCTACCCACACACATCTTTTTTAATTTTAATCGAGAACTTATATACCTACTTTCATACTTCTAAGTCCAAAAATGAGAAAATTCCATATAAATTTTACCCCTTCAGAAATAAAATTTCTTAAAAATCCTGTTTTAGCGCTCACTTACATCATTAAAAGAACCCCTGTACCAAATTTCAAGTTTCTAGGCGCAGCAGTTTCGGTTGGTTTGCCGTTTGCCCGCGGCTACGACGCCGCCGTTAGTGTCCATCCCTCAGGAACAGTTTGGACCCTTAAAGGGGTGACTCAGGTCATCAATATGAACAACTTTTTCTACGGGACCAATGCTGGGAACTCAAAAACAAATTCGTCATTTCCATAAAAAAGAGTCCCGCCGCCCGGCCAGTTTGTATGGGAATGTCGAATTTTTTTTTAGTTCCCACCATTGTTCCCATAGGAAAAGTTGTTCATTTAGATGGTCTGAGTCACCCCTTTAAGGGTCCAAAACGATAAAAAATTTACCGTGTATATTTGCAGGCAAACTAATGCTTTGAGTTCATTCAAATGAAGATAACTTTTTTTTTTTAATGAACCGATTTTGATGAAACAAACTTTAGATGTTTTGCTGAGTTAAAACAAAGCAATTGGTGAAAGTTTGAAGTAAATCAGTTCAGTATTTTCGGAGATAATCGTGATCATACATACAGACAGACAGACAGACAGACAGACAGACAGACAAGAAATTCCAAAAAAAATTTTTTGCTTTCTATTATTCTTTTTAAGCGTCCCTCTATCCATTTCAGTCAAAAATTCGAAATGTACAGACAAAATATTTTTACTGTTTTATTATATGTATATTTTATAATATACATATATTTAGATAATAATACAGCTTGATTTTAAACCCCCTAGCTATATTGAAATCTGGGAATCAAAATCCCTAATGGAATACAGAATTGTAAGAAAAAAAGGTAAAAAACGAAAAAAAAATTAACCTTTCATAGAAATTCGTCCAGCTGATTGGCGACTTTGTATGGGAAACCTAATTTTCTTTTTCGTTTTTACCTTTTTTTCTTACAATTCTGTGTTCCATTAGGGATTTTGATTCCCAGATTTCAATAAAGTTAGGGGGTTCAAAATCACGTTGTATGACGTTCAAAAAGAGATACATGATATTCAAATTTAAATAAAATTCTATTTTATTAACCCAGGAAACTAGCCGATTACGTATTCGAATAGGCTAGTTTCCTGGGTTGTAATAATAACATAACAATTAGTCCGTCAGTTAGATAATAAGAAATATTGGACACGTATTTTTTCTTTTGTAAAATAATAAATACTAAAGATAAAGCGCGTCTAAGTTCAGGAGTGGGGGCTCATGATGTCAATGTTTGCTTAAAATTGTAGCAAACTATAACGTCCCACGGAACTTCGAAGGGCTATATCTTTATCATTTTTTGTTTAATCGACAAAAGAGAAAATACGTGTCCAATATTTTTTGAATATCTAACTGACGGACTAGTTATATTTTTTTAGTAAACTAGCCTATTAAAGAGATGGGCCGAGTTCTCGGTTATTACTGGGTACTCGGCATACTCGGCACATTTTTCATTACTCGTACTCTGTCGAATAAATCGATTCAACTGCCGGGTAATTTTTTACCTTCTCAACGCCATATCTGATTTAAAAAGACATAATTTACTAAGGACGACTAATTAATATCATTCGTCTTTAGTATACAAGGCGCATCTAATAGAAGAGTGCAGATATGTCGCCTTTAATGTTTAAATAAGTAAGTAATAACAACTGTTATGGCAGTCAGTCATATTTATTAAACTGTACGAATTTTAAGAAAGTTATCATTACTGAACTGAATTATTCGGCCGAGTACTCATTTTGATGAAGACAAAATCGAGTAATACTCGGTATTCGGTTACTCGGTAAATGTAGTACTCAGCCCATCTCTAATATTTACTATCTATCGCGTGGGAGATTGATTACAATTCAAAGCGGTCCATTTTTGGTAAATACCTATTCCTTTACCTGACGACCCGAATCTCTATCATCGGCCAACTCGGCTACCTGCAACTTTAACATATCAAATGACAATCGAATAGCAATAATTGTAACAGGAATAAGCAATAATCATGATCACTCGACGACACGTAACCAGATCCCGGCGGGAACTCTAAAGTATAATTTATGATATAGTCCGGATCCTACGACGCTTCCGCTCTCCTCAAACACAGTAACGCTACACCGCGCCACCTTTATTTGATTTATACCATACAGTTTTTATACTTTTTAACCGGCCTGGGAAACTACTGGCTGGTAACATTAGTTAATACGTTTCATTGACTGTTAGTTGTGATTTATTTCTTTCTTTTTTGAATTATGGTGTGATACCAGCCAGGTTCATTTCCGTCAGAATAATATTGTACATGTGCAAGCAATGGATCTTTAAAATAAACGATATTTAAAATACTGAAAAAAAAAATCCTAAAAGAGACATAATAAGAAGTTTTATTGTTATAACGGCTATAGCCGCCTCTAAAGACGTAATTGTAGTTAAAAAATATTTTGGTATGTGTATTGAAATCTAATTTTACATTTTATTTCAAATATTTTTTCTGTAATTAATATTATATTGTTTTATTTTAATTTATATTTTGAGAAGTTATAACGATACTAGCTACAGTAAAAAAATATTTACCTAACCATTTTTACTATTGTTTTCGTAATTCTATCTCTATCTTCTCTCTATCTTATTTGATCATATTATCTGTATATGAAACCGATTCACTGTAACCAGGATTTGTGATTTTTGGAATTTTAACATAAAATTTAAACCAATTAAAAAATTAAAAGGCAAAAACATAATGAATCATCATTAAACATATGCGCATTAAATGTGAAAAGCCGTGTCCATATCTAATACTAACCATAAATAATAAGAGCAGACAATAGAGTGATGTTTGTGTATATTTTCACATTGGAACTTTTGTATTAACACAGTAATTACGGCACGGTGCGATGGAGACATTCGCTGCACAGCTGTCGCTTTTTGTCTATGCCCGATGAAAAAAGTTTCGATTTAACAGGATGTCGGATAATGCTTTTTCATTTAGTTGTCTAGTGATAAAAACGTTAAGTTTAAAAATATTCATACGTAGACTTGCTTACTCTAAAGGTATACTGAACAGTTAAACATTCTTCTACATATATCACGATGGAGTTAGATGCCGCGCGAACGAAGAACGTCTCGAGATCCGCGCAAGCCTAGGCTGCGCAAAACCATAAGGCGATTATGTGCAAAATTGAAAAGTCTTAATATTTTCATATTTATATTTCTATAAAATGGTTTTTTTGTTACGATTTTTATAAAATCATATTGTGATGTATATATTTTCATGTAATAATATTTACATCACATTTACATCAAGAATGAAGAATCACATTTTTCTAGACGTGAAATCTACAAACTTTTCGAAGGACAAATTTAGAAATCATGTACATATGTATCATTCTACAATTTCATAAGTATCGATTTAAAATTCTAACAAGGTGGTCCAAGGATTGAACTAACCATACAAATCATTTTGATGTATTTCATTAATTCAGCGAATTGTACTAGTAATTTAAAAATTACGTCAAATTTTACAATTTCGGGAAGTACCTTTATAAGCTAAATGCATTTACGTTAAATTTGTATAAACTAAGTATCTAACTTCTAAGTATATTTTGTTATTTACATCTTAACTTAAAATTCTGTCAAATCACATTTTTCTATAAATTCTATTTAAAATTAATTTAAAACATCATTTAATAATCATCAGTTGTTTTTTCTTACTGTATATACTTTTCAGTAAAATAATTATCATGTTTTAAATGAGAATAAAAATTATAAAAAGTATACCATGTCAGCTGTTGTGAATGTAGAATCACATTTTTCTATAAATTCTATTTAAAATTAAATTTTTCATTTTCATTCAGAAAAAAATAACTGATGATTATTTAAATGATGTTTCATTTAAATAAAATTTTTCATTTTCAAATTCATTTTAAAATTTTTCATTTGAAAAATTAAATTTTTCATTTTCATTCAGAAAAAAATAACTGATGATTATTTAAATGATGTTTCATTTAAATAATCATCAGTTTTTTTTTTCTTACTGTACTCGTCAGTAAAATGATTATCATGTTGTTAAGAGTCCGTAATGAGAATAAAAATTACAAAAAGTATACCAATACAGCCGTTGTGAATGAAGAATAAGTAAATCGTTCTGTATTACGATCCATCACTCGAAAGCATGCATTTATTAATTTTTGACATAAGTCCGCCATATTGGATCGTGGCAGCTGTTCCCGGGGTTCGTTGACCTGCTTTTTATGGCACATCCAGGTAGAAAACTGTTCTATGGGTCGACCATAGTAGACCTTTAGAAGCACATGTTATTTTAAAG
Organism: Elegia similella; assembly: GCA_947532085.1. Classification (NCBI taxonomy): domain Eukaryota; kingdom Metazoa; phylum Arthropoda; class Insecta; order Lepidoptera; family Pyralidae; genus Elegia; species Elegia similella. The sequence continues at coordinate 25,988,487 of OX383930.1, forward strand.
AATTATATTCGTATAATCCTCTGGTACAAATACTCCTTTACAATCGATCGTATTTAATATAATAAATGCTAAATAAAGAATATTTCTATTCTTTAAAAGCTATGTATGTGTAATACATAGCTTTTTTCATCCTAAATAATAAAAAATAAATAAGTTAATAAAATGTTTGGAATTGATAAACTTCACCCACTCCAAAAATAAATAACACTAACTAATCTTTGCACGCATCTCAAAAATCATTGTGGTGGTATGTAAATATACGTATATAAGAAAAAAATATCCTTGTCGAAGAAAGAAGTCATGCTTTTCAGCATGTTCGCGTCCTAAGCCGTGATTCTTTAAAACTGTCCACTTTCCAGATCTTTCTTCTCCACATCGCAGTTATCGGCATCCCTGGTTGTGACACCCATTGTCACGAATATACCTCATTTTTTCTAGCCTATTGTTTCCCACTGCTGGGCAAAGGCCTCATTGACTACAGATACCTCATTATACCTCGGAATTTTCATAAGGACGAACTAAAACCTCGCGTACCAAGTGAATAGGCTAGTTTCCTGGGTCGTAATAATAACATAACAATTAGTCCGTCAGTTAGATAATCAAAAAATATTGGAGATGTATTTTTTCTTTTGTCAAATAAACAATAAATAATAAAGATAAAGCGCGTCAAAGTTCAGGAGTGGGGGCTCGTGACGTCAAAGTTTGCTAAAAATTGTAGCAAACTATGACGTCACACGGAACTTAACAAAGGGCTATATCTTTATCATTTTTTGTTTAACCGACAAAAGAAAAAATACGTGTCCAATATTTTTTGAATATCTAACTGACGGACTAATTATATTTTTTTAGTAAACTAGCCTATTCTAGAATTTAATAGTATTTCCATGAATGCTATAGTTGCTACTCAGCATAAAAGCCAACACCGACTAGTTAATTTAATAGCGGTTATTAAGCGTAAACACGTATTTAGGCTCTATAAAAGTATTGCGAATACTAGAGGTATAATTTATTTAAGTGCTCCATCGGAATTCCCGGTTATTGATTTGTATTACAAGATATTTTTATGAAGGCTTATTATGCTATTCGTAGTAAAACCATAATCGAGTAAAGCTCGAGGGTGATTAATATTAAAATAGAATAAAATAACGATCTGCCTAGGTATTTATATTTTTGTATCAATTAATAGACACCTGTATTTCATTGATAAATGATACTAGACAAAACTTAATAAGAAATATTAATAAAAATAAATATTGCGTTATAACGTCCGTTAAAATCATATGTGCTTATATATTTGTTTTAGAAAAACTTAATATATAGTTAATATATAGAAAAATTGAAATTTCAGTTGATAATTACACTATAATGTTGCTAACCGTGACTTTTCTTTTACATTCTGCAGCTGTTTAAATTATGAGAGATAAAGCACGTGATATGTTCCTGAATATTCGTTAAAAACTGCGTATTCCAAAAAATATATGATTTGAGCTAGTTGAACCCTCACCATTCCTCCATCGGACTACGAGGCGCAGACTGAAATTTCACCCTTTTATCGTTGGAATACCAAAGAGTCGAACTAAACGCTTTGACAGTTCCTTTTTGGTTCGAGTAGCTAAGGTGTGGAATGAAATGCCTGCGTCTATATTCCCAAACAAGTACAGTCCCGGGACATTCAAAAGTAGAATAAATGGGTATCTCTTGGATAGGCATGTAACATCCTCGTCTTCATCGTCACTTACCATCAGGTGAGATGGGAGACAAATGCCTAATTCAAATTTTGTAAAAAAAAAAAAAAAATTTAAGATAATGTTTCAACGTATTACGTATTAGTGAATAAGAAATCGAGGTGTAGATACAAATTTATTTGACAACGATTAATTTCATCCATATTAAATGTAGGAGAGAGTAACATATAACTATATGATTTTTTTATATTATAACTCAATATGATTTCCGACGTGATAACGACTTATGAGGAGATCAACGGCGGCTGCACGAACAAAAAATTTTCACGTTCCGCGTGCAAGCGAGAGCGCGGAACAAACGATAGAGAGGCACGATCAGCCTAAGCGTTCGGCTTGTGACGCATCTATCTCTCTTCCACCGTTATCACATAAAATTATCGTCCGTAAACCGACTTTACAGTCAACCAATTTTTTGCATAAATATGTATGTTAGAACATTCAATGATAAATGGATTATTGTTGCTTATAGTGATGCTACCAATATTTATTCATAGTTTTTATAAAACTTTCCCAACGGTGGAGCCTAGCTGTCATGTCATGGCTTTTATTGACATATGATTAAAAGTCAACAAACTCGGAGCTTATTAGCAATACAGACATGCTCATTTAGTGCACAGGGCATAATTATACAAGTAAAAACGCGGAGTTTAGAAAATCGATCTTGTGACCTTTCAACGACGTCTTTCAACGTAACCTTTTACGTGAGCACGCGCCTTAGCAGATGCGCGCGCGCAGGTAGGAAGTAGGTAACATATGTCGGGTAGTCAGCTGCGATGACGGATTTATAGCATTGTTCCATTATCCGCGATTTAAGAATCAGACCTTTTAACTATTGGTTGATAAGACTTTAACTTTACCTGAGAGATGAAGACGTGGTTTCTTTTGTTTCCTGTATATACTCGTAGGTAAGGTAAGATGAAAATGTTTGAAGGTTGAATACCTTTTAGACATTATCTACTTAGAAATTAAAATAAATTAATTATTCTCAATATACAATAACTCTTTTATTTATAATAACATTTTCGTACGTATTACAATACAATATTGCATCTCTTATTAATTGTACTGGACTTATGGAGATATAGGCAGCGTAACTAAGATCAATATCTTTTTTTTAAAGACTTCTGATTTTTTTTAAATATTTTAATAATCTTGTTGCGAACTTAAACGCACAACAGAACATGAACTCATTCCAAAAGAATCAAGATAGATTGTGACTAAATGCACAAAACTCCAAATTTATAAGATTAACCAAAGTATAAAAGAAATATCCAACTTTTTTTGTGTTTCTATAATTTTATATTCATATCTGAACGATTTTGTATGGATTTCGTATTATGTTCTGATAACTAACAAATGTTTCCCTCTGTTCCAGGTAAGTCTCTCAAAGTCAATTCCAGAAACAACAGACTCCAACAGATGGCGACCATCAGTAAGGTAACCAATAGTAAAAATGCTTTTTCATTATGTACCCCTCTTAAGTTTTTAATTAAACAACATGACAAACACCAATTTATATTCTGAAATCTTATTAACGTCGAGATAGAATGCAAATAAAACGTAGAGAATTTAGTCTAGACGAAAGACATATGTAGAATAAATTAATAAGTTTTATAGACGGAATCAACGACTACAATAAAAATAAACAAGTTAATTGACCAAATGTAATATTAAATAGTGAATGGTGTGACTGGCAACATAAAATCAAAAAATAAAATAATCTCTTCTTTTATACAAGTTTTCACCTTATATTTACAGAATCTGGCGACTTAAAAGTCTGCATTTGAATAAGAATCGCTTCTAAATTCAAAATAATTGAAATGACAACTGTTCGGATTCGCGCACATTGGTACCGCAACCTCATAGCATAACTTGAAAGGTTGAATGAGTCACCGCGGGGCAGCGGGCGGGCGGCGCGGGAAAACGATCGAGGGTGAAAATGCGACGTTGCATTTCCCGCTTCTACGCAAAACGCTCTGTTGCCGTTTCTTTAATTATACCTCCGCCGACTGAATTTCTTTTTTTTTATAATTAGACTTATTTGTGGTTCAAACGGTAATAGGTAGCCTCACTAATTCGCTCTGACGCTTGTGCTGAATTAAGCGTCGAATTAAAATTGAATGCCCGTACTAATAAAAATAATTGAGTAAGCCTCAATTATTGGCGGTAGAATTTTATTTAAACGAAGTCAGATATATTTAGATACAAGTTAATTAAAATGAAAACATATTAAGAATAGCTTGAGCCCGTAACACTGAACTTGGTCCTAAGGACATACAGTAAATTGAGAAAAAAGATACAATGTAATCGGATGATCGTCCGAACTGATTCAAGCCTCGTTTTATGCGTAATTCACTAAATATTCTATGAGGAATCTTGTGAAGTATTACGTGGTAGTACCACTGATGTATCTTCAAAGTCACAAAAACATACAAACGAAAATATTCTCAACATCTATGACCAGGTGGCTTGGAAGTGCATTAAATTAGCGAATAATTTATCAGACATTGTGCCGTCAAGCTTTTGTTGCACAACTTGCGCAAAGCTCACGCGCACAAAAGAAACTTTACCTGGCTCTTTGTGCTTTTTGTGCAAACCTGGCCTGCAAACAATACCTTATTCAGTTATCCGAGCTGTCACATGTCAACAGAATATGAACTTTGATAGATTTCAGCTTTATTATTTGAGGAATAAAGTTGAGTTTTGCGGTCAATTAGTGGCAGATGCGCGACGTATCAAACGCAGATTTATTGATACCGAAAGAAAAGTTTCTCACTGCATACTAGACAACATCAAATATATTAAAATTCTTTGACAAAAGATTTCATGATTAGAAAAAGTAATTATTACTTAATCAATTAAAAGTCACGCTAAATAGGGCTTAAAAAATGTGACTTAATCCAAAACGAAAAAAAAAATACTTTTATGGTATAAAAAATACATTAAAGAACCATCAGCAAATTCGTCAAACTCCAAAAACCTAATTTACAAGGCTATCGATAAAAACTGGCTCGTGCATTTAAAAAAGGACATCCGCGCATGCGCTGCTCAGAGCAAAAGCAAGATGGCGCGCGTCCGCCCGCCAGCCACTTCCGCGGCCGCATCCGGCCGTAACTCGACTCCTGCGCAGCCTGCGGGCAGCCTTAGCCAATCGATTTGCACCGTAAACTTTGAGAATCATTCTTGTATATAGCTACAGGCAAAATCCTTAAAAATGAACGAGTAAAGGCGTGAAAAAATAAAACTTAAATGTCTTATTATTACTTGAACCTATAAAAAGTTATAATTATTCGAAATCATATTTATACATATTGTATTGTACCTAAGTCTTTTTAACTTCATATTTTTTCTCCTTTATTGAGATATCTGAGCCACGATAATCTCGAGTTCTGGTGTGAATCGCATCAATTAATATTTTTAATTAAGTGGCGCTTAACGATTCCTTATTGTATTTTTAGGTAATAAAAATTAGCTACTGAAAGTGGTATTGAAGTATAATTTTTAATGAACAACTTTATAATAAACTACAATATTTTAAATAATATTATTGATTCTGTCAAATTACCATTCGAAAATAGCACTCTATTGGAGCCATGCAACTTAGTTCAAAACTCAATTCTTTAGTCGTTCAGCTCAGTAAATATCGGGCTAAGTGTATAAACTACGCATTCGCGAGACCTTGGCATTATCTTAATGGATTCACGTCACAGAGACTTTCGGGATTTGACTAGTCAATCGGAAGCAATTTATTCACTCATTCCCAATTTAAATAAGCCCACGCTCGATTTTCTTAGCATATATTAAAGAACAACAGATTTTTCCTTAATCGATTCTGAATGTTGACATATTGCATAACAATAAATTGTAATTTTGAAATAAATAATTCCGAACGCTTCCTGCTAGATAACAGAATTACATTTGTTGTGGCAAAGAAAGTAAGTTTCAATTTTAAGTCGACGCGGTTCGAATTATAAAACTGTAAATTGCACGAGAAATATTCTACTCGCGTCCCTTTGTGAGTCGATAGTCGTGAGAAAGAGATGGCTATATCTTCCCGCACCTCTCGCACTTACAAGGATGACACTTCCGAGAATCGTCTGTGCTTTTGAAGTATTTGAAATGCCCCACACACAGTACCGTTAGTTTACTACAAATACAACTCACATTTAGATTTTTTCATTCGCTCTTTTGTTATTCGGTTCTCCCCCTTGTGCAAATTTCAGAAAAAATATGGTTAATATTTATTTTTTGTTTTAGTGTTTAACGGTTTAATCCCCGTATACCCAAAAATATCTTAACTTATAACATTCGTAAGTCTCATGATGTCTTTGTCTTGCTCGGTAATTGCCTAGACAGTAAGAGAACGAGATTTAATAACGTTTTAAGTTAAGAACCTTTTCAGTATTCATGCGTAAGCTACTATTCTTAGTAAAAGACGTAGCTTGAACCAAGCGAAACATTTTGGCAACTAAATTGTAACTACATTTAAATATTAAAATATTACAACCTTGCAGAATAAAAGATTAACACGTCATTTGCGCTACATCGCGTTGCCAACATAACAAAACGAAAAAGTTCGTTTTCGGAACTAACCGTGAACCACCCCCGTTCGTCGACCGGGGGCGCGGCGCGACGTTGCCAAAACGGAAAGTGAAATTTCGTCACACTCTCCCTCTCACTCACCAACACACGCCAAGGATAGTTCACTGTTTCACTCTGTGTGCGTGTAATTCGGCAGACGACGCGACTGTGTGAGTTTTGTTTTGATGAATACGTGAATACGATGTAGTGCGTCGGTGTGCGTGGAATTTGTATGAGCAGCAATATATACGCTTCCGTGTTCGATCGACTTCCAGACGGCAGACGTTAGATCGTGATTCCGAACAATTAAAGTTATTAAGAAAAGGATAATTCTTTCGGTGCAAGTCCTAACGAGCGTTTGTTAGGTTTCTATTTCGATAATTGCATTTTGCTCTCATAGACGTAGCTGTTGATTGTCTTACTGAGAATCACATACTAAGGAAATCAAAGGAAAAGCAGCTATAAAATTGCAAGTTACGATAAAACTGTTGCTGGGTTCTGCTTGTACCTGTGATTCTTAAAAATATTTTTATGTCATAGACATACTATAAGCCAAGTTGTGTTTGAAACTGTTCATTAGAGTTTGCTCGATGAAGGCACCAATAGCCACTTCATTAAATAAGTTTCAAGTTATAGCATGTTACTTTGAGATCCTTATCTCAGAATAAAATGCTACAACTACAAATACTTGTATTGCACACTACCCGTATGTTGTACGAAATGACTATAAGCATTTCCTGAAAAACAACTTACCTACATCCCGTATAGTGTCAAGTGACTATTTACATAACATTAGGGCACTAAATAAGGCGTTGACCTTCAAAGTGACGACTGTATAAGCCTACGGCTCGAGGCGCGAAAATCCGATAACTTGCGTGTACCACCCCTCGCCCCGCGCCCCTCCCTTTAATGGCATAAAAAATCAATTTCCCGCCCAAATTACGCCGAGTCGACAAATTGCGAACGCGTCTAGTCTATAATCGGGAGTTTTCGACATTTAGCTTAAATAAATAAATATTTCGGATTTATCTCTTGAAAGTTATTTAGGATAAAATGTCTGGTAAATAAAAACTTAATGTATATTGGAATGTGGTTTAGAGTAAAACTACAATATAACGATGTTACAGTAAATAAATAAATAAATATAAATATATATACGGACAAATCACACAGATTGAGCTAGCCCCAAAGTTAGTTCGAGACTTGTGTTATGGGATACTAACTCAACGATACTAAATTTTATAACAAATACATATATAGATAAACATCCAAGACCCAGGCCAATCTGAAAAAGATCATTTTCCATCTTGACCTGGCCGGGGATCGAACCCGGTCACTCCGTGACGCAGGCAGGCGTGTTGACCGCTGCGCCACGGAGCTAGTATTATAGTAATATTTTAAATAATAAAAATACGATTAAGCATGGCAGGTACATTAAAATATAAGCGCAATCAATATTTATGTGGATTAGGATGTAACACGAACACGCACTAATGATTTTGGAGCGATCAAAGTATTCAATTTACAGCTTGAATTTCCTTTATGTTTATAATTGTACATCAGAGTGATCAGAATACTACTGTCAGTATTTGAAACTGATAATCTTAAAGTATATTATAAAACAAATGGCTATCAATTTTGAACCACGAGAATTCGAAAATGCCGTGAGCGATAAAAAACGATTCTTGAGCATTGCAGTAAAATATTTTATGAAAAATTTAAGGACAAAGTGATCTTTTATTCCTCCGCTATTATTATAACATAAAGAGCCCAGAATCGCAGCAATAATCATTAACTTGTACCAATAAGAACAATACTGCTCCAAATATTGACAAGCTATAAAAAATACAAGATTCGAACTCTATCAATGAGCAGTAAAAATACGTCTGCCTCACAGGAATTTGCGGAAGATATTTTTATTATTGGAAACCTTCATAAAACCGACTCTGGAAATATTGCTCGCGATTTTTTATCGGAAAATAACATTTGAAATATTCTAAGTGAATAAGTACATTGTGCATCTAAAAGAAGAAATATATTACCATTTAGCCTTATTATGTTTTTCTTTTATGTTTATGAATTGTGATTTTACCTTTGAATAACCCCTTTTTTGGCATTTGTTCATTTGAATTAGAAAGATTATATCTTTTCGATTAATACTAGCGTCTTATTCTAACCTTCATGGCCTCTGTAGCCGTTAATAATGGGAATCTTCGTTTTATAACGCGAATTTTCTGGCCTGACACTGTGATTTCCAACAAAGATCTGTGGAGACCATGTCACGAAGAACCGATAGACGTCCAGATCCGTCGGCGAAAGTGGCGTTGGATCGGACACACGTTACGCCGCCCTCACGACCATATTCCCCGAAGAGCACTGGACTGGAATCTGCAGGACAAGCGAGGACGCCCAAAACAACCGTGGCGCCGCTCTGACATAGCAGAGGCAAGAAGCTGGGATACACCTGGAGTAAAACAAAGAACGCTGCGACGGATAGAATCAGATGGCGCCAACTTATATCTGCCCTTTGCCCCGACGGGGAGACATAGGAAGCCAAGAAAGAAAAGAAGCCGTTAAAGTCATGATGATTATTCATGGCCATCATGCCAGGCTGTCACAGCGTTGATCCTGGGTTCGATCCCCGGTCAGGTCAACATGGAAAATGATCTTTTTCAGATTGACATGGGTCTTGGATGCTCATCTATCTAAGTATTTGTTTAAAATATTGTCGTCGAGTTAGTATCCCATAACACAAGTCTCGAACTGACTTTGGGTTTAGCTTAATCTGTGTGATTTGTCTGTATATATTTATTTATTTATACTAAATCGTCAATCCTGACTAATATTATAAATGCGAAAGTGAGTTTGTTTTTCGTTTGTTACGCTTTCACGTCATAACTACTGAACCAATTATCATGAAATTTTGCATACAAGTTCTCTGGAGTACGGAGAAGGACATAGGCTACCTTTTATCTCGGTTAAACAAGATAAATATAACAATTAAACAATAATAAAATACTCGAATTTGTCTTAAGTTAATAACTACTGGTAAATTAAAACAATTGCCTTTACTTTTGAAGGAAGTACTCTATACATTAATTTGAGATATTTCTTTGCATCAATAATGAGTAGCTTAACTAATTTTGACTTCACATGAAACAATTGTACAATTTACAATTTTGCCGGACTACACCTATTTTGGAAACCTCGTAGGTAAATGTAGTCTGATAGAAAACTAAATGAATACCACACAGCATTACATTGTACTACTTTATATAGAATAGTTTTAAATAATGAATACTAATTTTGGTGCAATAAAGAATATTTAATTCATTCATTCATTCATTACCCTAACAGGGTTACTTGCGCTTATGCCCCATCAGATCCTATTTCCAACTGAGAGCACTGCCGTACCTATCAATTAATAGCTAAATGAAACGTTCGCGAATTCATACGATACATCCACACATACATTTACATGTCCCGTCTGTCCGCGTGACCTTGATGAGAGGGTGAAAGTGACGCCCGCCCCCGCACTCCGCGCGTGCCTTCCGGGATCTATTTTGAGGATTTAATACCACCTCTAAATATATTGCCGATTTTAGAATAAATTAATATAAATCTCTCTCTATTTTTCTTTTCTAGTTGTCTTTGCTACATACATTTTGTTTGTAAAGTGAATGTAGCGGACCCCGGGCTCCAGCTAAGGATGCATAATATATGCATAGTATCTCTTTTTCCCTTACGGAGTAGACAGAGTCTAGGTCTATAAGACCCGAAGGCCACGTTTAGCATGTTGGTGGGCATTAGGTGAAAAACGGAATCAAATAGTGATGGGTTGCTAGCCGCATCGTCTATTAACATGATTCCACGGAATTTTGCCCGTTCCCTCGATTGGCTTTTAGATCTGCGCCGGAAAAGAAGCAGCTGGTACATTATACATTTTTCTTTTCGCCCAGACCAGCATGTAAGAGAAGGATGCAACGAGAGAGAAAGAGTGAGTAAGAGAGAGGTTTTCTTTGTGAAGTGGTTTTTTATGTTTTGCCAATTGTTGTCTAAATAACAACCTGTAAAAGTACAATGAACTAATTACGTACATACATAATCGGGACTAAACACGAACCTGTCTACAATTTGTTTCCGTTGACATTTCAATTGAGTACGTCCATCGTAGTCGCAACGAGACCGTGGACATCAAGAAGCAAATACTCGTAATAAAAAGAGTCAGGCTAAGTCCCGTTTATATATATATATATAATTATGTATATACAGCGCAAAATTTTGAAAAAGTATAATTAAATAATGTTCGAATCAATATGTATACTAACGATACTGTCACGTACTAACTACTATATTTTTTACAAGCAATTCTGAAATCTTGTTGCGACCACGATGGATGTAATTGCATTGAAAAGTCAACGGAAACATAATAAAAATGCATAGTCCCATTTCTATGCATCATTATTAAGCACTTCTCCATCCATGTTTATGTACGAACCGTTGTACGAACCACGGAGGTATTACGAACGCTATTTTTATTTAAAACTAATTTAAAAAAGATAAGAAAATGAACGATAATAATTAAAATAACGAATATTTCTGACCACAAAATGACATACGAAGGTCAGATCATTCAAACATGACAATCACAATTATAATATAAAATGAAAAGCTAAAGGACTTATTTATCTTATTTTTCTTGTTATTAAAGAGAGCTCTTGTTTGAAGAGTAATCAATGACCTCCATTCTTCCCTATTTAAAGCTATAAATAAATCTTTTACTTTCGCGTAAGTTATAACGTTATTCTGTTTTTTCACTTGCCACATAAAACTATCCTTAGGTATCCCTTTTACCTCCTTCGTTCTACTTTCAATTCCAATATTGTTTTAAAAAATTCATCGTGTCTCACGAGATCTTCTATTAAGTATCTTTTAACATTATTATAACTTTTTTTTTACAACGAACTGACTTCGTGCCTCGTGTCACACCTCCGAAACGGCTTGACCGATTATTATTAAATTTTGTGTATATTCGGTCTGAGAATAGGACGTAAACTATTTTTCATACTCATCAGTGTTATAGGTGGTCCACCCCAATTATTTTAAAATTGCATAGCAAAACAACTTTTGCCGGATACATTTGAAGTATGATCGTAAAATACGTACGCTTTATTTTCAAGTTACTACAATGTCAACTATAAAAACAAAGTTTCCGAAGATATGTTTATTATTCAGCTTTATAGATTTCCATAAAATATCCTATAACTTGTATGGCCAAACCACAGAGTATTTCGGCCAAAACATGGAATAAAAAGTGTAATAACTTTTATTATGAACATCAAACTACCTATAAAAAAAAGTAGTAATCGTTCACAAAATAAGTCAAAAGCTAAGAAACAAATCTTTGCATGCAGTATCAGAATTAGTATTTTTTAAATTTTAAATTGTACTATGTTTATTTTATTTATTTATTCATCAAACAAATACATAATCTTAAATTACTTAAAAGATGTACAAAAACCCTTAAAGATTTGATCTTAAACTTAGTCGTTTAAGATCTTTTAATAACCAAATATGGGCTTGTGCAGTCTGAAGTAAACGATTCATTCATTCATTCGTTTATTCATTATATTAATACAAGCGTTTGCCTAAAACTTCATGCGCTAACCCGAACCTTTTAAAACTTGCACTATTGAGTGATTTCCAAAGTGACATTTAAGAAAAAAATACTATTTTCGTAACTAGATGGTGTTGAGGAAGTCAAGTGTTAAATAAAAAAAAGCCGAGTGAATAAAATAAAGTCAAGATAAAATTTTATCATTCATGACACTGACACTTGCTTTTTTATCTGCGCCATCTAACTTAAACTTTTTTATTTATTGCTCTTTTGAAAAGTTCTCACCGCCACTAGTTAGTTCATGCAAACTAATGCTGGCCAGCGCCCACCCGTTAGTCCGTTAGTCCCTTCATGCTCACTAGTTCTTCTTCTTCAGAAACTTCCGGAATCCGGAGAAATGGTCATCAAAATCGTTTAATCAAATTCGACAAAAAGTATATATCAGATTCGAAAAGACATAAATTGGATGAAGAAACTCGAAGGTCTTATAGATTTAAATTAAATTGCAAAGACGGTATTATCAACAACAGTACTTTCCAACTTCGTAGACACTCCGTAGGTAGGTATTAGACGATATTACGAGGTGCTACGCCGTCGTACAATCGTAGCAACTCGTAGCCGGCTACGCAGTTCTAGCCGACTCGATTCTTTCGTCTTTCAATCTCTTTTATTTTCTTGTAAGACTTATCCGAGACGGTCTTAATTAAATTATATTTGTGTTGTTATAATAATTGTATTTATGTTTTGTAAGCTTTTATATTATTTCTAATAATAGTATGTGGATAGGCTGTGTTTTTCCAGAATTGGCAAACCACTTTTCAATCATTTGTTGTATTCCAATCAGTCATCAATGGCCGTAGACTTTCTTAGTCAACGCGGAAATGCGCCAATACCTGGGTTTCACTATTTTCAAATTATTTTTAACTAGCTTTCGCTCGCGGCTCCGCCCGCGTCAATGTCGATCCCTCGGGATAAGTATTTTTCCCGGGATAAAAGGTAGCCTATGTCCTTCTCCACACTCCAGAGACCTTGAATGCAAAATTTCATGATGATCGGTTCAGTAGTTACGGCGTGAAAGCGTAACACACAAACAAACAAACAAATAAACAAACAAACAAACTCACTTTCGCATTTATAATATTAGTTAGGATTAATTTACAATTTTGAGTTTTGCTTCTAACTTTAGTTTTGACGTAATAACGTCTTTTGAATCGATGAACACTGGCTACATGCACGAAAAATGTCACGTTCCGGAGCAGCAGTAGTAGTACCTATTACTGTCTCTCACCGTTATCACGTAAACCGACTTTACAGACAGTTAATATTTATTCTTCTTTTATCTGTGGTTCTAAAAGCTACTATAGAGATACATACCTCTACGTGTCGAATATAAAACATTAATTTTTGTCATGCATGTTGACTGAAAAGCGTAACTTAACCTTAATATAACCTTGAAACCCGTAGATACCGGATATTTTTGCATATCAGTGATTACAAACAGGTGTGGGTCGTCTGGGCCCTGTCTGCCGGGCGGCACTGCGGGTCGCCGTAATCCCGCCGGGGTCAGTCTCCGAGGTCCCTGCATAACGCATTATGTTTACGTTTGTTTTGGGACTCCCGACTTTCCAAATTCAAGGACAGTTGTTCCTGAGTTATAAAAATCGATCGTTTATGTGTAGTTTGAGTGTGTTGTTTATGTATGTTTGTCTATTCGACTTACGGAAAAAGCGTAATGACAATAGTGGAGTATTTAGAGCGTCAAAATATGAATTTCCTTAAAAAATGAAGCGGCAAAAAAATATAGCTGATAATAGCGATACCCCATCCGTCCAAATCCATAAAGGCATTTAGAAGTTATGCTCAAATAGGGAAATTCCCATACATACGTGAACTCGAAAAACAATACACTTCTTTTTTGACAGTCGTGTATAAATCTCGGATTTTTGGAACATTGAATGAATCTATGCGGTTATGGTGGAATTTTATTTGATTACTTGCAAAGTTTCTTAAAAGTTTTCAGATATTCCATTCAAGTCAAGCTTAAGTATAATAACAGCCAGATGTCAATTATTTCCGAATTAAAGAATATTTATTTCATAAATCTAATGACATATAGGGAATTACGAGTACATATCCTAATCCTAACTAGAGTAAAGAGAGTGTGTTTGTGACGCCTTCACGCCCTATCTACTGAACCGATCGTCATGAAATTTTGCATACCTGTTATCTGGAGTGCGGAGAAGGACATAAAGTTACATTGTGTTCCGGGAAAAAGTACTGTTCCCGAGGGATCGAGGGATCCTCGGTTTGTTGAAGTCAAAAATGTACTTATAACTATAATATAGTATATACGATAAGTACATTTTTGACTTCAACAATTGATGAGAACTGAAATATGACAATTAATAAGTGTTCAAAAAAACCTATATTGATTTTGAATTTGACGCGTTTCATATGTAAAAATCGATTATCTAGAAAAAGTCATACACTTTCATATGCTCAAATATCATAAACCGTAAAAGATCATCGCATATAAACAAACTCACGTGGGCTATTACAGACGGCGGCCAGACGGGACCCTCTGAGGGATGGCCGGGTATCGTTCGGAAGGTCAACCTCACTCGGGTATGCTATTCTAATTCCAACAAATTGTTTTCCTTGTACGGATCAAGGGTGCTTTGCGGTGTTTCCAAATTTGAAAGCTTTTTACCCGACTTCCAAAGAGATCATATGTTTTTAGATTTCATTATTACCACGTTTCTTCCAAAGGATTGGGTGGATTTCTTTTTGGATTGGATTAAAGATCATTTTCCATCTTGACCTGATCGGGGATCGAACACGGGACCTCCGATGTGGCAGTCTGGGATGAAGACCGTAACTCGTCAGTAATAACCTTACCCTTTCATCGCATTCGCAGAAATTATCTCATATAATTTTTAAACCTTGAAACTTGAGACTTTAAGATGATCGAGCAATAAAACTCAGCAATCAAAAGGCCGAACTGGCACTATAATAAAAACGAAAAGCAAGGTACAAATGTCTCGCCACGGGTGGCGCCTCCCATAGTGTCACCCCTGTCAATCTACTCTCGGGAAGCGGAGGCTTCCGAAGGAATTGTCGCGTAACTTTCCACCTGCGATGTTTGGTGATTTATATGTGCGTATTTTCGCTTGTTTATTTTTTCTTTTTAACCGATTTCCAAAAAAGAAACTTTTTAAGAAGTTCTCAATTTGTCGGAATCTTTTCTTTTGTTACTCGTGTAAAAGAACAGTCGATACTTTTCTAAATCTTTGGTCAAGAGGTTTTTTATGTATAAAAATATTTCATCAGGGTTTTATACTCTTTATTTATTTAAATGTCTTTTGTTATGAATAAAAACGAGTCATAGGGATTACCAACGTTTCGGACTCGTCAGGACCCCATTTTCAAGGTAAGTGACGCGCGGCGGAGGATCCCGAAAAATAAGTAAATTCATATAATAAACTTAAAAAACGAATATAAAAACTTATGAAACAAAAAGAAGAACTTATAAAATCTCATAAAACTAGTTGTTATTTTACCTTTAAAAATATTTTTGTGTCCTAAAGTGAGATCCCAAATACCTGTAAGTATTTTTCTTCTCAATTGTTTTTCATCCGTACCCCCCATAAATCTGTCTAGATACTTCGCGAAAACTTTCATCACTGTTTTCATTCGCCACGAAGTGCTTTTAACTATTATTCACGGAGTAATATTTTGTCTGTCTCCGTTTGGGATAACTTACCTGGTTTTTCGAGAATATTCGACTTTTCCAATATGGCGGCGTGTAATCAAGGACAACACATTTCTAAGCAAGTGTGTTTTGTGTGAGTTTTGTGGGTGGTAGAGTTCTTTCACTTTTTTATGTATTTGTTCAAGTAGTATTTCAAATAATTGCAAGTACATGCTCCAGTGACATTACTTAATTCATTCCAAATTATTCATCATCTAGTATTTGTTATATAATTGAATAGGATATTTTGTATGTATTTTGTTCTGAGAATAAAGCTTTTATTATTATTATTATTATTATTAGTAAATTGCATTTTTTTAAATGGTAACGTTTTATTGAAGAAATTAAGTATAATAATGTACATACACACATACTATCACGTTCTACATACGCATGATTCTAGTGGTGTGCCGGAAGGAAAATCTCTGTTCTCATAAATTCCTTCTCACGAAAATTTGCAGGAAATTTCCAATAATTCTTAAGAATTTCTCAATAATACCCGCACTCGAGAGAAAGAAGAAGAAATTCTCGGAAAAAAATCCATTCCGTTCTTACCGTTCCAGAAAATTTTTAGTACTTCACAACACTACATGATTCCTCAAATTTTCGCCCATTTTCTCAAATAGCTTTTTTCACACACAATTTTCCTGAAAATTACGTATAATACTTCAAATGATCGTAAAATTACCGTATTTTTCATAATTTTTCAAAGATAATTTTACGGCTTTGCATCCATGCTACTTACATACCGATTTTATTACATACTTACATTGATTTCCGTCGAAGCTATGGAAAGAGAACACAGGGGTACAATTCAGTTTTTTAAGGCCTCTGTTTGCTTACATCTAAACTAAATAAACTAAACAAGTAGAAATACACACAAAGATTTTCATCTCCAAGTGGGATCTTTTTGACCGGCCTCGCCCGGGTGTCCGCGTCCCCGGATATAAATGGCGATGACTCCATCGACCTTGATCCCTGCTACCCTGGTTTATCACCGGTCTAGACGCACGAGGGGAAATAAATTTCCTTGTCTAAGTTCGACTATCGTATAATCAAAGTCGTCTTTATTTGACAGTTATTTCTTATGTTTCAATAAACGCCAAAGATAATACAGCTTAATTTTATGTCATTTTTAATGATTATTTATAATACAAGAATATTTTTAATGAATTAATAATCCTCACTAACTAATATTATAAATACGAAAGTGAGTTTGTTTGTTTGTTACGCTTTCACGCCGTAACCACTAAACTGATCATTATGAAATTTTGCATACAAGTTCTCTGGAGTACGGAGAAGGACGTAGGTTACCTTTTATCCCGGGAAAAAGTACTATTCCCGAGGGATCAACATTGACGCGGGCGGAGCCGCGGCGAAAGCTAGTCATTTATATATTCGCCAAGTGGCGAATAGGTTAGGAAATGTTTACTATCTACTACATATACGTAAGTCATGAGTTAAATGCGTCCTCCAGATTGAATTATTCTAAAACTTGTCCTTTATTCGTCGATAACAACATTTCTCTGTAAGAATGTTTCGAAGGCTATTCTTAAACTTCTGTAAGGGTAGGTCATTTAAATTATCTGGTAACTTTTAACTGGTAGCTTTTGAAGACTTTCATAGCCAATTTTTCGATACAATTTCCATCAGAAAGACAATCTATTATTTTTTGACTAACACTATTTCGGGTAGTCTACCTAATATTATACTATAGCTTTTAATTTTGTGGCTACCGGTTAAATTCTTTGTTCTGTTTCAGTTAACGAATAAGGTGTTTCTTTCTTCCCTTTTTAGTGTATTACCAAACTGACTGCAACGTCAAAGAGACGGAATACTTCAGTTAAAATAATCGCAGCAAGTCTTCTGCGCAATGAATTTAGACGTGATTCTGTAACTTATAACTTTCAAGTTGCCTATAAACTTTGTTGATTTAGTGTAAGCTCACAAATCTGAAGTTCTCGACATACCGCGCTATTGTCTAACTTTGCTTTGTTTATGTTCGCTCTCAACTCTTGAAAATCTAGCGTTTCTGAGAACGCTACTCTACTACTTACAGTATCATATATATTACTGTAGCTATGTTAATTTGTCTGAAATATTGAGTACGATCATTTTCCAAGAACTTGTCCAAGAAATTCTAATAGTTTAGAAATACTAGTCGTACGCCACGAACTGATAACTTATATTTTGACTAGCTCCGTGGCGCAGCGGTCAACACGCCAGCCTGCGACACGGTGTGACCGGGTTCGATCCCCGGTCAGGTCCAGATGGAAAATGATCTTTTTCAGATTGGCCTGGGTCTTGGATGTTTATCTATATATGTATTTGTTATAAAATATAGTATCGTTGAGTTAGTATCCCATAACACAAGTCTCGAACTTACTTTGGGGCTAGCTCAATCTGTGTGATATGTCCGTATATATTTATTTATATTAATAATTATTTCAAATATTGCAAAAGCAAAGATATTACATACATCGTCAACCTTTAATATCAACCGTCAAATTGGTGACCATTCTTTAAAATTTAAGAGCTGGGCCCTCGTCGATTGCGCTTTTTCCATTCCTCTCTTTCTTCCGCCAGTTCCTTAACTTCTTTATAAGAAGTAACCTTTTTTTTCTTTACCTAATTTGTTTCATAAATGTGTGCCTTCGGTCTCTCCTATCCGGTTCCCTAATAATAATTACTTACTTGTGATAATAATTACTATAATTATGTCTATACTCAGTGCATAACTAACGAAATATGCGCCTATTAACACAACTAACAAAAGCGTACATGCAAGCTTTTCTGTAAACAGCATTTTTATCAATCGCGCGTCAACCGTAAACGTAAACATTCACAATCGCATCCCCATTCAAGTTTCGGGACCGTGATCCCCTGAAATAAAACCGTCGGGCAGGAAAACTGCTGGGCTTCGACCCGACTCGCCACATCCCTTGCGACCGCCCAAGGTCAGACCCTTGAACTTTACGTACCCTAAACGCATCCCGGCGTGGGTGCGACATTTAAGGAATGAATCACGTGAACGTGAATGTTCCTGCATGTTGTCTCTGTACAACATGCAGGGACATTCGCGGTTTATGACATACTCTTTTTATACATATCCCCAAAAAAAGAGTGTAATGCTTACACGATACATAAGTATGTAGGTTTCTTTGTTCTACCGTGAATTCTGAATGCTTGAACAGATTGGTCTCATACGTTCGGAGTTTCCAGCATTAGTCGCATAGTAAAAGTGTTCAATTGGGTTGAGTCACCCATTCCGATGGCTCAGTAGTAGTGAGCATTAATAGCGTTTACACATGTTAAGCAACGTTAGGTGTAATCCCTACTGTGATGGGTGACCGCAAGTGGCATCTTGCGTGCTTCAGAAGGCACGTTAAGCCGTTGGTCCCGGCTGTTCATCATTGATGTCAGCCGTCAAGATATGTCAGATACCTTTAGGCAGCTTGAAAAATCTGACACCAGTGTTGGCCACTTACACACACAAAAAACAACAAACCCATTCAAGGGATTTTCGAGGGTTAATTTACACGATGTATATTTTAAAAAAAAGACACTTAATATCCAAATTTATATAAAATTTCATTTAATTTTTATATTCTTTTGAAATAAAAGTAGGGCATGAGTTTTCCTCTTTTGAGAGTATAAACCATTCTTTGAAAACATAACAATAAAAAATTGCTGGTTATAACAGAAAAACTTTTGCTGGGTGTAACAAAAAAAAAGTTTTGGTTAAAATTTTTGTTTATGACAATATCAAACAACTCAACAATGTAAGAAACTCACTTCAATCAGAAGCCGGACAATGACGAAACCCAAACAATTGTTTTATAAAGTTCATTAAAATTTGTTGAGTAAGATTTTTGTTATTTTTTTATTCATTTCAACTTATTTTCCGTTATTTCTAAGGTTTGTCTCATTTTTTACGTTCATGAGTACCAAGATGTTCTTAGTACCTTTCACCATCATCATTTCAGTGGCAAGTTGTCCACATCTGGACATATTCATTTATTTTGTCAGCCATAGGTAATACAAGGTGTTAAACAAGAACGTATTAAAATACAGTGCTTTATGCTGCGCCATTTGGCATACAAATTTCAGTCACAGGCCTCTTATATGGATTGCATTACTGAGAAGTTACGCAATATGATTAAATTATGTATCTAATCCAATGAGAATCTAACCGTAGAGGTTAGAATTTAACCGGCTTCAAAAAAAAATAAGAATGTTATAAATTCAGTGTATGTTTTCTTTTCTTTATGTTTGTCACCGCACAACTCCGTCATTAAGCCGTGTGGTTCGTGGCAGAGAAGAATACGGCCACTGCTAGTCTTCCTATGGATGTCGTAAGAGGCGACTTAGGAAATACAAGCTAAACAAAGCTCATAAACATCAATAAGACCTCTCCAACCCGTCTGGCCAGCGAGGAGACTGTAGGCCAAATCCTTTGTCTGCTCTGGCCAAGTATGGCTCCGGTAGTACATAGAGGGTCATGCTGCAGTGGAGGCTAAAAAGACCTGATGATGATGATGAACTCCGTCATTTATGAACCAATACCAAAAACAGACTTTTTCTTCCAGACCAGCATGGAAGAAGCAATTTATAAAAGTAGTAGGATAATATCCTACCATTTATATAAATTGCTAGCAAGATTCTTCATAATCGTATCCTCATGCCTGAGGGTCGTGACCATCGGGAGCAGCTCCTCTCACAATGGTTTTCCACCATGAACGGTCTTGCGCCAGGTGTATGGCTCCTTGAGTGTTTGTGCGCGCTGCAGGATAGGACTTACTTATTCGCTGGTAGAACATTTCCCAGACGTGATCACGTGACCACGTCAGAAGAGATTAGACTCATAAAGGAAGGTCTACCAATTCGAAGTACTTACATCGCACATAATAAAATGTCTGCGCATACAAATAACGCATAATTTATAATCGGAGCGTGGTGCGTTTGTTTAGCATAATGGCGATAATTTTATTGTTCCTGTTTGAAATCTCGATTTACGTATGAGTCAGATACCAACTTGGACATATGACTCATCGCTGACGATAGCTTTTTCCAAACGCGAATTTATTGGGATGCCTCACATTGCTTTGTTGGGTACAAAGATATTAAATATATAGAGAACAATGTGTGTAGGTGCAATGTACAAACATATAAACTTTCCTCTTGAATCACTCTATCTATAGAAATACCACATCGAAATCCGTTGCGTATTATTAAGGATTTAGGAATACATAGAGACAGATAGACGGCGGGAAGCAACTTTGTTTTATACTATGTAGTAGACAGGAAATATAAACCATATTCCAACGGCTAACACGGAGCGTACTAACGCGGTACGATTCAGTGACAGAGGTGGACCTGAAAGACTCTAGAAATTAAAGTTTTGGAAAAATAAATCAAAAAATTTAAATTAAACTATATACTATTATTAATTTAAAACATAATATAGATCATGGTATAATGCTGGTAATAGTCCAACTCGCACTTGGCTAGTTTTTTCCTCCTATAAATAGGTACAAGTGTCGGACAAAACTCACAGATTGAGCTAGCCCCAAAGTAAGTTCGAGAATTGTGATATCAGATACTAACTCAACAATACTATATTATCTTAGTTTATAACAAATACGTATATAATAAAATCCAAGACCCAGATCAATCTGCAAAAGATCATTTTCCATCTGGACCCTGACCGGGGAAGGAATCCGGGACCTCCGGCATGATAACCACTACTACGGACGGGCACAATGGTGGTTCAATAATGAATAGAAGCGTTAATCAGCTTAGAATACCGTGTGAAGCCGCGATTAACCAGTTAGTCAGATAATCGCCGCGAATCTGTGCATCCAGCTCTAATTCAGCAAATTGTGCCGCCTTCCGCCGGCCAAGTGGCGGATACGTTACGTGCTGTTGACGCACGTACGTCGCAGAAAACAATAGCTTGTTTGGTAGTAGATACCTTTGTATATCACATACATTTAAAACAATCGGCGAATGACTGAATGAAAACCTGAAAATCATGCCACGAGGAAACGGAGAAGAAACGTAAAACTTTGTAGTTTCTCACTTCCAACTATGCATACATATAAAGTATTTTTTTTGTTTTTAATATTATGATTTTCTAATATTAAAAAAGCTAATTAGTAGTAGTTAATTCACATTAAAACTTGATTTTGTACTTGAAGCTTTCGCTACTCGCCACCGCAGCACTGACGTCGCAACAAGTGAGAGCTTCTGCTATCCGGCACCACAGCGCTAGTGTTGCAACAAGTGTGCGTGCGATATGACTGTACTTATTTTGATTTCCGTCGCGGCGGAAATTGTGATTCGAATTTGAAAAAAATTATATGTTCGCGTGTTCAAATGAATTTCTTCTTCTTCTCATTATTAGTAATTCTCAAACTCAACCAAGTTTAATAGTATCCCAAAAAGTTCCCGAAGGTTCCGCTACTCGTCGCCGCAGCGCTAGCGTTGCAACAAGTGTGCGTGCCTGGCCGTACCGTGATTGTACTGAATTGATTTCCGTCCCGGTTAGGGTTGCTATATCAGAGATAACAGGATTTTGAAGCTCTTGACAGTCTGAGATTGGATTTTGGGAATAAAATGTTTGAAAAAGCTTTTACGAACGGCTGCCTGTCCCACTCCCTGACGCCAACCCGCAATTCAATTGAAAACGTTTATTTAATATAGGTTTCTTTAAACATTTCCTAATTGTCATATTTGCACAAACAAACTGCACACCTGCTTGGATATATCAACTAAATACATTTAGTTAGACTGCTATGCAAATCTCTTTCTTTGTGTTTAGAATCCAAACAGAAAAATCAGGCAAACTTAAAATAAAATAGTATCAATTGCCTACCATTCACATGTCTCTGGTTCAATTGTTGTTATGCGACGAGATTATTCTTTCTCAAAAATAAGGTTTTCTGAACTTAAATTTCTCATCTGGTAACCCTAATTGCGACAGGAATCGGGATAAAAACCCGCGTCCTCGCATTAAACAATAGCCAATCGGCTGACAGCACTCGTGAACGTTTGGACGAATCAATTTGGACCGCGGCTACATTGATCTCGACTGGTTCATACTGATTGTGTTACGGAGATACGTATTCTGACAAATGTATTTTAAAAAATTTCATCCGTTGCTTCTTTTGGGCTCGAGTAAGGCAAATATTTTGGGATATAAGATATCATCCACCATTTTTGAAAACAGCAGTATAATTTTATTTTACCGCATAAAGAATAACTTGGTATGCTTTTGTCTGTACTTACAAAGAACATTGAGTTTATATATATTACTACCAACTTTGTTGTAATATTTTCAGGAAAACTACAACCCACAATACCTGTTAATTTTGAAAAGTTAAAAGATTTGGTAAATCCAAAAAAGATCGAAAAGAAAATTGTCTATGCGCAATTTAATTGCAAAAGCCTCAAAAATAATTAACATAACTTATGTTATTAGTCTCTTTCATATGTGAAAACTTAAAAGCAACATTTAAATTGGCCTTGGCTGACCTTCATAGAATTAATAACATTCAATCTACACTCATATGCACAAAATCGAATATATAACAAGGCTTTTCTGGCCAATTTGCGCCCTATCAGACACCCCAACCGAGCCCCTTCTATTTGGGTAGATCTAACCGAATAACACCTGTAACCTTGGGGTGATGAGATCGATACCACTTTACCTCTAATAAGGTTTACTTATGGGGATGATTCTCCAATCTGGATTTTCTTATTGGTAAATTAGAAACAGATTTTGGGGCTTTTGATATAAAGACATAATTAAAATATGTATCAGTGCGGATTGGGACATCGGACGCACGTTTCGATCCACATTCGCTCTGAGGAAGATCTCCGGATGAGGTCGAAACATGTCGGCCAGTAGCTGATTTCGTACGTGAGTGTTATGTATTTTAATAATATCCAGGGGCGCATTGAACCATGATCATTCAATAAATCTTTAATGATATGGGCCAAATTTTTATTTAAGTTTGACTCAATTTTATATTTGTATTTTTATTTGTATTTGATGATATGAAAAATTTTATATTTGTATTTTAAAAAGTACACTTATCAGATATCATAGATAGATACCTAGTTGATGACGAAAATATCAAATTTGATAGTAAACTTTATACAACTTTTACTTTCGTTATTTAATTTGCGAAATATACTCGCAGACAATATTAAAAGTCAGTTTTATTGACTGTAATACGCAAAACAATCTAATCTAAATTACAGTAACTCGAAAAGTAATTTAACACGTGAATACGTGTAATCAACGGCCAGACGTTGAAATGAAAAAACTAATACGTTTTCATGTGACTGACAAACTTTGGTCACTTTTATTTATTTAATAAAACTGACAACAGATTTGAAATAGCTGAATTATTTAATATTCAATGTTTTTTTACCACTGTTAAATATTTGATGTCAACTAAAGATATATTTTATCACCCCTTTCTTGATAGAACTTATATGTTTGTAAACGGAATAGGATAAAAATACATTAAAATTATATAACTGATTTAATAAGTAATGTTCAAATTTCCTAATAATTTTAATATAATATACAATTTGAACATGTTGAATAATACAATTAAAGTTTACTAAAAAAGAGTTATATGCGTGTTTCGTGCATCCAAATGACATATGCAGGTACATACATATGCAGAACCACAATATTTTACTGTGATCTTATTCATAATGATAATTCTGAGCAATAAAAGTCCACGCTTCGTGAGATAAACGAATGAAAGTTCAATAACTGAAATGAAATTGAGATAAAAACAAATTTTTGCATCAATATCGTGAATCATCTCGCCAAATTGCGCATTTTGGAAATATCCATATTGATGTTTACGATTTTATTTCGTTTTTAGGAACCATATTTCGTATCTAACGCCGTTTTCTAGATTGAATTCTTTATAATTAAATCTTAGATCGATTAGACATACCATTTGCTATGTAGGTACATATTTAGAACAAAAATAATACCTAGTAAATGTACGTAACATATTGATTTTGTTTCTTGTTTCTCAAAATTAGATAACCTGAACAAAATATAGATAAAAATATAATGTAAGCAAATAGTCAATAAACAATTTTATTCGCCGCAAAATACCATGTTTATGTGGGCGCAGTTCCGCAAATTACTTAGCGTGCCATCTGTCGTTGAATAGCGGCACTAATACTCGGGCACATTGTAATTTCGTAACGGTCTGCAAAAACCGGCGGAGAAACAAAATACGTCCCAATTAACCCCGATATTTTTACTGTACAGATTAAAGTTCGAGATTATCTCTGCCTTTATTATCTTCAGCGATACACTGCACCTGCCTTTAACCGATTTTAAATAACTGCCATTTACATCCATCATGCCAGCGCGAGTCAAACAATACGTAAGTTTGGAATGATTACTTAACGATATCTACATAGTAAACGGATGTTGTATTTTTTCAAGTACACGTTTGTTTTATGATATAATTGCGTTATTTCTGTACAATAAACTGCATTCTTGGATACTATAATTAACCTTATGTCGCTTATGTGCACATTGAATTGAGTCACGAACTAAATGAACCAAGACCACGGTCCAAAACATTCTTCACATTAAAAAGCCAAAAATAGATTCGCAGAGAAACGAGAATACCATACAAATATCAGAAATAATATTTGCGTATTCAGCATGAGTTAACAATAATAACTTTTACGTAAATACGAAGTAAAAATTAAAGTCAACAAAAATAAGGAACGCACAACCTAAGGAACAACGCCACTAGCGTAAGGCTAGTTGATAGACACTAAAAATCAATTACGTTACATATTATCATCAATCAAACGTTTTCAATGAATCTCATCAATAGCTGGCAAAAGTAACAGCTTTTGGTCGTCAATGGTATCGCGTGACTCCCGACCTGCCACAACCACGCATCTGCGTACGCCGCACCCACGCGTACATTTACTCATTTACGCGTAATACGCACGTCTTCGACGATAAACGCAGGATAAATGGGGTCTCCTTTTCATAAAGTATCAGCGTAGCTCTGACCCCTTTTGAGGTATGAAGGGTTTGCTTCGACCATGAAAATTTCTCTGATTACACATATGGATGGTCCATATGTGTATTGAAGTTTACTGTCATCATAGTTTAATGAATATTGAACTTTATCAAAATATGTAATATCAGTGCCGATTGATACGGATCAGAACGTTGGGCGCGCGTCTCGATCCACATTCGCCCTGAGGCAAACCTCTCAAGGAAGTCGAAACATGTCTACCAGAAGCAACTTCGTACGTGAGCAACCGTTGTTACATATTATAATAATGTTTATATCTCACGTTATTTTTAATCAACAAGTATTGAACTTGCTGTCGTCCGCGGCTCTACCCGCGTTGACGTTGATTCCCCCGGAACAGTACTTTTAAGGTAGGGAGTACCTTTGAATATATTCTTCTCCGTACCCTGACGAAAAATTTGCAACGAATATACTTAATTCTGTTTTGATCGGTTCCGTAGTTAGAGCTTGAAAGAGAACAAACAAACTTACTTTTGCATATTAATATTAGTTAGACTAAACAAGTAATCGAAAGTTGTAAAAATAAACTTTAATTCTTTGGTATCTAAAACTCCTACAAACTATACTAATACAAAATAAAACATTACAATTTCTTAGCAAAAAATATTCAAATAGCGCGAAGATATTCCCACGAACAACAAAATTTAAATTCTACTTTACGTCTTTTGAAGATTTACAAGAAACAAACTTTTGCTTCTAGAGAGTGCTTTGTGAAATATAATAGAAACAGTCTTCCGTTATTCGTTCCTTTAATGTTCTTACTTCTAGGAAAAAACAGGGCAATAAATTCTTAATTCCGCTATATATATACTAAGCCATTTTTCTATTTCAACGTAATATATAAGTCTACGACAATTTATTTATTTAACTACGTCATAAATAAGCTGGTCTCCTGACTAAAAGCCATTTGTCCTTGAATTAAGTTTCGCTATATAGATAGTGTCTGTTACGTTACACCATCAGAGGAATTAACACGGCTTTGAGTTGAAGTCTTTACTTTCTTATTTCTTTTAACACTTAAAGTACTAAACAGGCGGAACGTTGCATGAAAACGCAAATCTATCTATTTTCTAGCTTGCTAATAATTGTTTTAATAAAACAAAATCACTTCATATTATAGGTGCATATCTTCAACATTTAAACAATGAGACGTTCAATGTGTCCATATTCCTCTGCTAAATAAGTATAGTATAGTAATCTATGCTAGATTCGATAAAAAATAAAATGAAGCTAATCTTAAAAATATTACATAATCACGAAAATAATTAAATATTTATTAAAAACATATCTATGTTGATTTTACATAACTAAACGTTCAACGGGTCAAATAAGCAGCTGCCGATTAATTTAACCAAATACTTATTCATCTTATTAAATCTCACGACGAAAACGAAAAATTATTCTCTCCGACCTGTTTACGGAGATAATTACAAACCCTGCAATTTGAATAAGAATAGACAAGTAGAGGGAGAGAGCAAGTGTTAGAGGGAGATAGAGAGAGAACAAATGTCGTGCGCATTCTAACACAAAAACAGGAGTAACGAACTAAAACGCCAGGTGTGAGCGATGCCATGTGCGCGCAACAGAAACTTATATTTATTTTGTTCGTTCACCACTCTCCAATTTAATTAGGACTAGATGCTTTTAGGCTTTTGATAGGAATATGACAGATGTTGGCATTGACACATGATGTAATAGTTGTTAAAAAGTAAACACATTGTTTTTGACATAGTCAGTCATGGCCATGACCAGTAACTTCAGAAAAATATTCTTATTACCATATGTATTTAACTAAACAAATATAATAAAAACTGGTGAACACAAACCACAGACCGACAAAAATGGAAAAAAGAGAAAGAGGCCTTTGCTCAGTATTGGGACATTAACGGCTCGTAATAATAATAATATGTATTTACGATGCTGTTTAAAATTTACAAATTATAAAATAATACAAACGAGTATTTTCCTAAAAATCGTTTAAGTTCGTTTTTCATAGATACAATTTCCTTATAATCACGAACTGTGATTCCAAGTTTGTTAGATACAGGCGCCATCTACATTATCCGCCATCTAGCGGGGAATAGCGGAATGTATTAACTTACTACCACTGCTAGGTTCTTACAAAAGTGTGCTGCATGGCAATGCGCGGTAACTTTCCTCGTTCCAAACTAGACCGGTAGGTGTCGCTACAATAAATTTACTAGATATTTTTGCATTATAAAGTACATTCTAAATAAACTCTATAAATAAGACTGTCAGTTTAATAATATTGTAAATAATATTCTAAAAAATAGTATCTTTCGTTAGGGTATTGCTATGAATAAAAAATAACTTCATTTACTTTTTCACAAACTAAACTAACTACTAAACCACTAATCTGTCGCCATCTAACCTGTTCCATTGCATGTTTGTCTATTCATTTCTCCCTTTTGTGTTAACATTCTTTTGTTTTACTTTATTTTTGCTTTATGTTAAGTCTGTGGTGTGTCTGTGTTGTTATAGCTTATTTTGGCGCCGGACGGGACCCTGCAGACAGTGAAAAGCGAGTCTCGACGCGGCCGCGGCAGAGGGCGCTCGGCGACCACTCCCGTGAGTACTTGCCTTTACTTTTCTTACCTTTTTCTTTTCATTTTTCATGTTTGCGGTGACTAATCGTAACTAATATTTTAACACTTGTATATTTATTCGGTAAAATCTTTAAATAAAAATTTTAAACGTTTTTATTCTTACAACAATCGAATTGTTCACTTAAAGATATCAATTTTGAAAAATATCTATTATACTTGGCCATATTTATATTCATAAATAAATATCTTAATCGTGAAAATATCAAATAAAAATAAAGATGTGAAATTTAAGTTTAAGCTGGTTTAATTGTTTAGGTATCTTATTTATTTTAGCAAATTCAGAAAAAAAATTAACGTTAGTTTTAAAAATAAGCTTCTAACTTTAAACAACGCTTAAATGGGTGAGATATAGCCCGAAAAAGTATATCCGGAAAATGTTAGAATTGACATTAGCGCTAAGTATTTCTGAACATGAAACAATCCATTTCTTCTTCAAAAGAAAAATTAAACTTGTATTATGTAGGCTTTATCAAATATTAATTTAAAATCTATTTGATAGGCGCGGTAATGATTATTTTTTCTCCGTCGGGTTACGTAGGTTAGGTATTCTAGTGAGGGAAGGAACGATGGTATGTGTTTTGAAGTAAGACTTGCCTATTGTTAGCCACTAGGGGGCACGTTTTCACTATAATATCCAGACGGGCTGTTCTTCATTATAATGGTTATAAAACTTGTTGATGTAAGAATTAGGTACTAACCTATATTCTCTCTATGATAAACCGCGAAGCTAACACTCACTGGCCGGGAGGCCAGTAAGAATTGTGTCATCATCATCATCATCATCAGGTCATTTTTAGTCTCCACTACAGGAGCACGACCCTCTCTGTACTACTAGGGCCATACTTGGCCAGAGCAGCCAGAGGACTTGGCCTACACTCTCCACGCTGGCCAGACGGGTTGGAGAGGTGTCTTAGATGTTTATAAGCTTTGTTTAGCTTGTATTTCCTAAGTCGCCTTCAACGACATCCACGGGAAGAATTGTGTAAGCTTCGCGTTTCCCAGTCATCGTGTTTAGTGCCACTAGTTGGGCACACAAAGAAAAAAAATTATAGGTATCGCACCCATACTACGTAATATGTTAAGGGAGACGGGGGGTCTCCAAAATACCACTCGTTGTCACAGATGGAAGAGGAGGGCTTGGATCTTCGTCACGAATTTTTTTTATTAATTAGGCAAGTCTGGTTTTTAATTTTTGAAATAACCGTTCTTGTTAAATGACATTTTCATTTGGTAATTCATACCTGGGGACACTTTTGCTTATCTGTTAATGAAAATATTTATATGATAAATATAAACGTTGCTTACATCAAATATAGTTCCCATCAACAATGGCAAATTCTTCCTTTTTACTCTCCATTTGGCGGAAAAAGATTGAAAAGCCATATTTATATTATATTATTACTATGTGAAAACTTGAGGGGAGAGAGGGGTTCTTGGAATATATTATAGGTCACGGATGCAGGGCAGGGGGTAAAAATGGGTCACTTAGTATGGGTATGTTCCCTAACATAATCGGTTAAATAAAACCGAATTCCCATTTTTAACTTAGGAACCCTACAATTTTTGGCTTTAAAAATAAATTTCAATTGTCCCCTTACATTTTCCGCCCGCGTCACATTGCATATAAATCAAACAGCGAAAAACAGGTCACTCTCGCTTTCGGCGTCCGAATATAGAAATAAAGTAACGTCCGTTCACGGCCAGCGCCACCGGCGTAAACATCCCATTCACGAGATTAATACACTGAGGACCAATCTGCCGGCGGTACGATCGCTTGTACACATCCATTGATGGGTTAGATTCTAGATCTATATTATATGGAGAAGCCAGATGGCGCAATGGATTTGAGCATTATAAGCGCTTACGTATATTAAGCAACCCCGGGCGCGGTCCCCACTGAGATGGGTGACAGCAAATGGCATAAAAATATATTGAGCTCCTCCGTGCTTTGAAAAGCACGTTAAGCCGTTGGTCCCGGTTGTCATCAATGATGGCAGTCGTACGCTATGTCAGACGCCAGGCAGCTTAAATTTGACACCAGTGTTGGCTACTTGCACACACGAAAAACAACAAAAAAAATATTCTTTTGTTCACTTATATTAATAATAATAATACATTTATTCGCAGTAAAAGTGGTTACAATTTTACATGACATAAAAACATTTTAATCTCACTCTTAACCTATCAAGGCATGCAAATTTTTCACAAAAAGGTATCCTATAGTGACTTTTATGTAGTTATCAATTATCATATTCAATTAATATTTCAGTGAGAACTTTTCATGGTCAGACAAGGTACTTAAAACAACATTCCTCTAAATTACGAGTAGCAAATTACGAGTATATATACCTATACTCGTGATTTGCTAGCATAGCTGTCCTCCTTAGGTATACATTTTATGTCTATTTGTGTGTTTGACAGTTATTTAGCTCTTATACATAAAGCAATAGTATCCACTTGTGAACATATGTCGTGGAATATTTACTCAACGATACGATATTTTATAATAGACTTTACAGTCATTTTTAAACTTAGTAATTTTTCGCGATATTCCTTAGTCGCCCAAAGGCTTTATAAGTCGCCTGCGCACCACTCACGGTTATGTCGATCCCGCGGGAACTGTACTATTTTCCGGAATGAAAAGTAGCATTGTGTTTATCCAGGTAATAATCTAGCTGTGTACAAAATTTTGTCAAAATTCGTTCAACCGTTTTGGCATGATTGAGTATCAAACATCCATACATACTCACAAACTTTCGCGTTTATTTTATTAGTAAGGATACTTATGTAGATGAACATTTAAGACCCAAATCATCCCGTTTAAGACCCAAATCAATCTGAAATTGATCGCTTTCTATCTTGATCTGGCCGGGGATCGCACCTGGGACCTTGCAATTCAATTTCACTTACCGCACTTTGCCGTAAGTTGATTAATTTGTATAAATCACTATTCTAATACATAACCTTGTCCTATTTGTACTTTAAACCGAATACCAATTTGAACGTTTTTAAGCTTTAATATTATAATAAAATATTGTATTATTATTTACATCCAAATGTGAGAGCAAAGTATAGGCCTAGCCTTCAACAAACGATAGTTTCCAACAATCTATTTTGGTAAAAAATATGCATGAGTTTTGTTGCTATTAAGGAAAAAATAAATACTTATTAATCGAAACTTCAACAAAACCTGCAAACAGGAAATTTGAAAAAACTTTTCTTATTGTTTCATCGAAATCTTCAAACGAAATAGTAGGTGTGACGCGCAATGGACAATAAACAAAGCGACAGTGTCGCCGTGGTGGAGGCTTTGCGGGAATTTTTCAGGGCGCCCCAGGCGGCCACGTGTTCGCCGATTCGAGTGCGTTCCGAATTGTAAATCGTAATTACTGAATGACTGAAATCAAAAGTGTGTCTGTTTTACAAGGTTACTGGGTCTAGGCTATGAAACAGGTATTATTTACCTATATTGACAGCTCCGTGGCGCAGTGGTTTACACGACAGCCTGCGACACGGAGTGCCCGGGTTCGGTCCCCGGCCAGGCCAAGATGGAAAATGATCTTTTTCAGATTGGCCTGGGTCTTGGATGTTTATCTATATATGTATTTGTTATAAAATATAGTATGGTTGAGTTACTATCCCATAACACAAGTCTCGAACTTACCTTGGGGCTAGCTCAATCTGTGTGATTTGTCCGTATTTATTTATTATATTGATAAGGGAAATTTACTGCCATAATACATAGGAAGTAGACGTTTATATTCCTCATTGCTACAAGTTGTACAACACATAGACAAACTTGTTTGTATGCTAAAGTCATTCATCAAGCATGTCAAAATTCAAAATTATTTTACATGTTGAAAACCACGAAAACATACAAAATATATATGAACGTACTTCAATTTATTGGTTATTTTAAAACTATGTTTAAGTCTAGATTCCTGATTTTTCAACACACCCATTTTTGATGACGAGCAGGATGTAAAATTTAGTAAAACAAGCCTTCTTCAAGATAACTGTAAAAAACACGATGCTTTGGATAAAATTATAGCCTATGTCACTCAAGAGACAATTCGAAATTATGGTGGAATAAAGAAATAAAGAAATTCGAAAAACAATACACTCCTTTTTTTGGCGGTCGTGTACAAACCTAAATGTCCCAAAAAGTCTGTGAACTTAGAAAGGTGCTCGAATGGCGACCACGTACCGGCAAGCGCAGCGTTGGACACCCACCGACCAGGTGGTCGGTGGTCAGGAAGACGCTGGATGCAGGCCGCTTTCTAGCCGGTCATATTGGAAATCCTTGGGGGAGGCCTATGTCAAGCTGTGAATTTCTTGCGGCTGAGATGATGATGATGAATGTAGATATGGATATGCATGTTAGTTTCCATGATATTGCATTGGTTTGCATTGGTTTAATTAATACCTAGAGCACTTTTAAGTTATTAGCCTCCATGCATTAGTGTATTAACTGTGAACTACACTGAAAGACCGTACTCTGTTTATTTTAAAATGTTAAAACAGAATTTTTATGTTATTTCAAGAGCAAATAAAGCCTTTTGTGCTGGAAATAATTTTGCCTTTTGAATTGAAATAAAAGGGTTATTTCGTGTTAACATTAACTTAACAATTATTCTGCGGGGTAGCCCTAATGTGACTCTTACCTGATGGTACGACAAAATTAAGGATAAGGGCAGATTACAAATTTAAACCTCTCCAACCCGTCTGGCCAGCGACGAGAGTGTAGGCCAAACCCTCTGACTGCTCTGGCCAAGTATGGCTCCGGTAGTACAGGGTCATGCTCCTGCAGTGGAGACTAAAAAGACCTGATGATGATGATGATGAATTTAAAATGTACGATAAATGACTTAATTGTCAGATACTGATAGATGAGAAACAGTAAAAAAATACCCACTATCATTAATTTTAATCGGTGATTAAAAAGGAAAAACTGGCATGTCAGTCAGTTGTTCCGACCTCACATAATACTGCTGGAAAAAGGTAAACAAGAAGAAGATTTAGAAGGAATATATTATTTACTAGGTTTCGCTCGCGGCTCCGCCCGCGTTAATGTCGATCCCTCGAGAACAGTACTTTTTCCCAAGATGAAATGTACCCTATGTCCTTCTCCGTACCCCAGATAACGTGTATGCAAAATGTCATGATGATCGGTTCAGTAGTTACAACGTGAAGCGTAACAAACAAACTAGCATTTAGAATATTAGTTAGGATTGATCTTTCATGACTATAATGAGTATTTATGTGTATATAAATTTTCACCTTAGATTTCAAAAGTTATATACTGCCATACATTTAAGGAGGCTTTAAAACCACGACCCCACTGCAACTTCCACATGCAATATCTCTTCAAAGTCTAACAAATCGTTACTTCCCAGCAAAAAAAGCTAGGAATATTTAAATGAGTGTGTAATCAAGTCCACGGCTCCTAAAAACGCTCTCGGAACAAAGGAAGTTTTAGCTAACGATGGAGGAAGAGATTGCAGTCTTCCGTCGGCTGAACTTTTTCAAAGGCTTCGTTTGTTGGGAAAGATGTAAGAACGAATAGAGGAGGTAAGGATTTCTAAGATATTTCTAAGGTATCCATAGAAGTATGAGACTTTTATTTTTAAATCTATGAAGGTATCGTATTGATACACACTTGTCATGGAAAGAGCACATTGACGCCATATGCCAAAAAATAAACCGATTTGTTTATGCTATTTATCGGTTATGGAATACTTGTGGTCAAGAAGAGAATAGCACCCTCGAACATTTCTCAATGGTAAATTATTATTCTGTAGTTTTTATAATATTTAATTTTTACTGACATAAAAGTATTTTGTATAAACAAAATTTTAGCAATCTTAACCATATGTATTTTGCTTAAACTCACGTTGAACATTTTCATGCCAACTGCTGGCGCAACACGCTTGTGCAATAGAATTTTGACAAACTCATTGTCCTAAAATGTATTTATATCGTGTTTGCCTGCAAATAAATGTATTTCATTTCATTTATAATAACGCTCAGTAAGGATGTATAATTATTATATTACATTTAATAATTACTAGTAACACAGGGTTTAAGCTTCATGGTTTTAAGGAAATTTTACCGAAACCTTAAACTAAGACTTATACCCTATAAATAGCCTCCCTCTGTAATGTTCAGTTGCAATATGTCCTCATTACAGACAGGTCGTTATTTCCCAGCAAAAAAGCTAGGTATATTTAAATAAGTGTGTAATTAAGTCTGTAGCTCCTAAAAATGTTTTCGGAACACTAAGGAAGTTTTAGAAAACGAAGGAAGAGATTGCAATCTTTCTTCGACTAAACTTTTTCAAAGACTTTATTTGTTAGAAAAGATGTGAGAACAAATAGATGAGGTAAAGTTTTGCTTAGATGTTTAAAACAATGCTCAGTAAGGATGAATAAATATTATCCGTCGTCTTTATTATTAGCAAGGGTTCGAGGCTCATGGTTTTTAGGAAATAGTACGTACCTAAAGCATATAATAGTAAGGCTTGAAACTTATCAACTAGCTTCCGTCACCAAATTCACAAATTACCTCTACCTCTTCGAATTCTTTTTTAGCCGTGTGGTTTCCGGCTGAGTAGAATAGGACCACTCCTAGTCTTCCCATGGAGGTCGTTATAGGCGACTTAGGAAATACAAGCTAAACAAAGCTCATAAACATCAATGAGATCTCAACCCGCCTGGCCAGCGAGGAGAATTTAGGCCAAATCCTCTGTCTGCACTGACAGTGTGGTGGTACAGAGAGGGTCATGCTCCTGCAGTGGAGACTAGAAAGACCTGATGATGATACCTCTTTATACAAGTTCAGACAAGCCGTAGATGCAAAATACATAGGAATATAATATGAGTGTTTAATCAACTCCACGGCACCTAAAAACATTCTCGAAATACAAAGGAAGTTTTAGCTAACGATAGAGGAAGAGATTGCAGTCTTGGGGACGTCGGCTGAAGTTTTACAAAGGCTTTGTTTGTTGGAAAAGATTTGAGAACGGACCTCTGTCCGTTTATTTGATTTGTCCGTGATTATTTTTAATACTTTCGCGGACACTACACGCCTGTAGACGTAATTCTATTGTTATTTCTTTTGTGCCTGGTTCAGTGTCTATCTTAGAAAAACTATAGCTTATCTGTTCATTAACCATTGTTTCCAATAAACCTCTGTTGTTTATAGTTTAGATACTATTTCCTAAAACCTAACCTAATGAATAATGATGGTATGTAATATAATTATTATACGAGTCCTTACATTGTTGTTAATATTTAACTCCTCTGAGTTAAATATTAACATTGTTCCCAGCATTGGTCCCATAGGAAAAGTTATTCATATCGACGGGCTGAATCACCCCTTTGGTTTTTTTACATATCTAAATATATATAACTCAAAGGTGACTGACTGACATAGTGATCTATCAAAGCACAGCCCAAACCACTGGACGGGTCGGACTGAAATTTGGCATGCAGGTAGATGTTATGACGTAGCCATCCAAAAAGAAAGGATTTTGATCAATTCTACCCCCAAGGGGATAAAAGTGTGTATGAAAATTAACGCGAGCGAAGCCGCAAAAGCTAGTTGTATACATAAAAGCACATGCACTCGTTTTTTTAACTTCCAGGCGAATACACATGCAAAATAAACAATAAATTCCTACATTATACCTTTAAAGTAAACAAATGCTGTCCAAAGCTCCTCTAGTACGTCGCCGTCGATGGCACAAAGCTGTGGAGCTTCGGAGCTTCGATTTTAGGTACGCGCGATAAACGGACGTCCCGAAAACAGCGCAGGCATTAGCATGCAAACTATACATGCAAGCTATGCATGCTTTGAATATGTTTGTCTATTGTTTTTTTTGTCCTCTGGCTAAAGTTTAGAACTACTACATATTAATCACGTCTTTATCCCTCACGGGGTAGACAGGGCCCCTGGCCATAGGTTAGGGTGTGGTTGGGCGCGGGGGTGAAAAAGGAGGATATTGACATGATTCTTTAGTTGTTTGCGCATTCCTTCGACCGGATTTTACGGTCTACTTACTTACTACGGGTTTAATTAAAATAAAACAAATGATTTAGGTGACAATGGTACAAACTTTTAATGTATTAGAAAGAGTAAGGTTTGGCAAAATTAAAAATGATTTCTGACAAAATGTCCACCACGACCACGATTAGAGATATCGATTTTCAATTTTTTGGCAAAATGGCCGGTCTATTTCATTAATCATGTCACGAATTTTAAGTTTTAAGGCTGCAAAAAGACGGCACCATCACGCCTCCAGCCACAGCTAGGCTTCTCAACAATCTTTCTTGAATTTTCAGAAGCTCGAATGCAATAATTTTTCAGCCGCCAGAATTAGTGACGTGATTAACAAAATAGACCAAACAGTGATTAAAATTTTTGATGAAAGAATGATATCTGTAGCCGTGGTCGTGGTGGACATATATTCGACATCATTTTTTATGCATAAATGAAAGTTTCAAGCAAAAGCCAAATCTTAATCTTAAACATTAAAAATTAATATCATTTAAAATGTAAAAGAAAAAACAATGACAATGACAGTTGACCAAACGTCAAATTAATGAAGTGTCGACTAATTTAGGTCGGATAATGGTTTAAACCAGGTACTTAAGTTAGACCGCGTTTTATAATAACGGACGGATTGTGTTTATTTTGATTTAAAAACCAATGTTGAAAAGCCCTTTATATCTCTTACGTTTCGCCTTTAATACATTACCAATATAGTATCGACATAAACCCATGTCTATCAAGACTAATATCATTATAAGCAAACACGAAAGATCAATTTAGTAATAAATTGAAATCCTACATAATGAAGACGGCGGCGCATACAGCTTTCAGACGGACTAATTTCCAGCGCCATCTTGCCGTTGCCATGGCGACCAGACTGCCCCCTCCCCACCCCACTGCACTTGCGTTGCACTTCCTAAAGGCTAGACTCGACTATAGGTAGACGTGTACTGATTAGTTATTTGGATACCATGCGTTATGTCGATCACGATTTTGGAGATTGCGTGTGTATTGAATTCGATGGGGGATAATACGGAGGATAATAATGAAGGAGATTCACATATACGTTGATGAGTTGCAATTTATACACAGCCTGCAGGTTTAGGTACCTATTTAAAAATATCTCTGTATATACAACTTGACTTTGGCATATTTTAAAAATTATTTGTAATATTACTCGTTATTCCATATTCTGGCCACTGAGAACTACTCAATCAAAGGAATCTGCACATTTAAAAAAAAAACTCGGTTCGCACTAATAAACAACTTTAAACCACAAATTATAAACCTTACAAATTTTATTTTTTCCAGAGAAATTTGCAATTATGGGATTTAGGTATGATGTACTTTTAATTAAAATTACTTTAAGTAAATAATAAATTGACAGAGCAAAGCACACAGGTTATACAGCCCCACAGTAAATTGTGAACTTGAGTGGTAGGATTCTAACTCAACGATATTTTATTATGTATAGATAAACATCCAAGACCTAGGTCTTGGATAGGCAATATGAAAAAGATCCTTTTACATATTGATCGGGGATCGAACCCAGGGCCCTGCGATTCAAAAGCACTTGCTGTACCCTCAAGCAACAGAAGTGTCAAAAAGTTAATTAGGACACAAAAAAGTATTAAAACGTAATGCAATTTTCAAATCCCAAGTCATAAATCCAAAATTCCAAATTCTTAACAAAGATTCGTTTCTAAATTAAACTGAGGAAATTGCAAAACAAAACAACGATATAACGAACGAACAGAAGATATAGAATTCAATATGTTACAAAACATAGCAGATATATCACAAAACATTTATTTCACCGAAGCATTTGTGTCTGGCAAGTCATAAATAAAGCAACAAATGTGAATATATCAAAGAAAGTTCGCATAATTAATATTTATTTATCAGAGAACTTCTCACATCACGTATACGAGTAAAAACGCGAAAAATTCGAAAATGCCGCACCTAACTTAAATTTATTTTCGATTGTTCTTGTCTCGCTCGCCTCCGAGGCGGCGTGTGCGAAACTCGCCGCTAGAGGCCGCCTCCAAATTATAAACTCGGGCGAAATTTGCACAGAGCAGCTTGTAATTGCAAATTTCGTCGTTTCGCGCATGCGCCTTGTCGCGATCAATACCGCGCACTTTATTATTGTTTTTTCTCAATACAATACGCTTTGCGCGCGAAAACACCGAAAGTAAGGTTATGTTTTTCATATTAGGAAATAAAATTTTTATACCACTCGGTTTTGGGCTATAAAAACTTGAATTAGGTTTAATTTGATTCTGTTTGCAGGGGGAAGTTGGGGCGAGGGTGGCACCCGCTTCTATTGGGTAGTTACTCTAAACTATTGCCTGAAACTTTCATTAATGCATTCTATTACCTCTGTGTGCATTTTCGTCGCTTTCACAATGATAATAGGGGATTACAGCGCAGATAACATTGTGGAGTTTTAATGGCAAATATGAAATAAAAGGAGTGAACAGTCCCTATTTTAAACAATAGATTTAAATTTAAAAAAAAAGTAGTCTGTAAGTAGGTTTACGGTCGATAATTTTACGTGTAGGTATACAC
The DNA here is from genome assembly GCA_947532085.1 of Elegia similella. Taxonomy (NCBI): domain Eukaryota; kingdom Metazoa; phylum Arthropoda; class Insecta; order Lepidoptera; family Pyralidae; genus Elegia; species Elegia similella. The sequence continues at coordinate 26,027,537 of OX383930.1, forward strand.
GGAACGTGACATTTTTTCTTTCGTGCGTGCAGCCGGTGTTCATCGATGTATACGACGTTATTACGTCAAATCTACCTTTAAAACAAATTTCTCGAACATCTTTAACAAGTGAAAGGTACCTATGTCCCAAAACTGACAAGTAACTATTACTTTGTAAATAAATATCTATATTTGATTAAAAACATTAACAGCCCTCTAAGACCCTAGGGCTAGTTTCCTAAAAAAAAAATAATTAGTCCGTCAGTTAGATATTCAAAAAATATTGGACACGTATATTTTCTTCTGTCGATTAAACAAAAAATTATAAAGATATAGCCCTTTGAAGTTCCGTGTGACGTCATAGTTTGCTACACTTTTTAGCAAACTTTGACGTCACGAGCCCCCGCTCCTGAACTTTGACGCGCTTTATCTTTATTATTTATTGTTTATTTGACAAAAGAAAAAATACGTGTCCAATATTTTTTGATTATTTAACTGACGGACTAATTGTTATGTTATTATTACGACCCAGGAAACTAGCCTATTATATTAATCTTTACTACAATAAAGTTTCAATATATTAAAATTAACTTTGAATATATTTAATAACAGTAAATATAATTATAAAATACGATGAGCAATAAAATAATTTACGATCTTCCCACATCCATAAGCAACTTGTACGAAATGAACGTGCGCCAATTGTAATTTCCGTAGATATTTCAAATTTCATAACTTCAGACTGCTTCATGTTATAATATATATATAAAGGAGTCGTTAAATATTTTATTCGACGCACAGTAGCACGAAATTGTTTCTTTTGATTACAGCCCTCGGGAACAAAATGTAAAAACCTTCAATTGATTTCGTAAATATGTAACAGCGTTATGCGAGGAAAACGTTATTTAAAAACAGCTTTAGTGCTTTTTCCGTTGCCTTTCGTTTCTTAGGTCACTTAATTTTTTTTATTCATTTACTAGCTTTGACCCGCGGTTCCACCCGCAATGTCGATCCCTCGGGAACAGTACTTTTTCCCGGGATAAAATGTACAATGTTATCCTCCGTACCCCAGACAACGGGTGTGCAAAATTTCATGACGATCGATTCAGAAGATAGGGCATTACGTGGTAACAAACGAACAAACTCACTTTCGCATTTATAATATTATTACTTAGGATTTAAACGTTATTGACCAAAAAAAATGGTACAGAAGGTGGCTTAACGCTTATAGCATACTCTTTCAGTCAACCTTTGGGATATATGGATAGTTTTTTTTGTTGGAAACAGAGAAATATAAGTACTATTTATTTAATCTCTGTGGTAGGAAATAAAAAATCTTTCAAGAAGAAAGCAAAAAAATTACAGGATAAAACTTATTTGACAATTTCAGAACGGAAAAATTTATTCATTATGTTCATATCTAGGTATATTATTATATTCCACGAATACATGCACATTTTATTAATTATTACCTAAGAAAAGACAATTATCTTTGTTTGTTATGCTATTTTTTAAACGTCAAGGGTGCAGACTAGGTACAGGCATATAGGTAAAAGTTCAATATTATTTCCAGATATTTTTTATTTAATTATAGTCCTTTCAGTGTTATTAGACTTCAACAATAGAACTTTATAGTTGTGTAAATGAAATATAATCTTTATTCGAATTTCGAAGTCGTCAAATATGACTTTATTTATTTGAATATCAATCCTTTACAAAATAGTCCCTAAATTTCCTACAGTCTCGGTACTTGGCTTGTCAAATTAGGCCCATTCAGACACGTAACTTATTCATGGAGTTACTGCAGGATTCAATTCTGAACGCGAATATTATAATGCATGGCTGGTCACGTCTATGCAAGTTTTGGTGCACGCGTGCACTATAGGTACCTATTGCCTATTGCTCTACAGGTTTTTAAAGTTTCTTGCGTTGACAACCCTAGCAAAAAAGGAAGTAATTGCATGGTGCTAAGTAATTAGAATTTTGGGTTTAATATTTTGCAATAAAATCATGGAATATCCATATTTAATATTATATCATTGAGTGACAATCCCACGACACAGGTTTACAACTTAAAGCTATCTTAATCTGTGTGATATTTTCCCTTTAATATATATTTATTTATTTATACTTCCATACTAATATTTGAAACGCGAAAGTAATTATTACCAAACACGATATAATACTGCCTCTACACACTTCAACCAGTGAACCGATTTAGAGGAAATTTGGTATCGAAGCCTAACTATAGGCCCGAGAAAGATCCTAGTACCTGTAATCCCGGAAGGGATACTGTTGCCGACGATACTACATAATTTTTTTTCAAATCAGTCCAGTAATTTCGGAGCCTATTCAATGCAAACAAACATACAATCAAATATCTCCTCTTTAATAATATTCGTGTACCGTAGATAAAGGTCATGTTGGGGAATCAAAATAGTCATGGGTTGCGAACCTACGTCGTTGTCGACATAATTCCTAAAAAATCAACCTAAAAAATATATTGATTGACACGATTCAAAAGATTTTCACAAATTCCCTCAATCGGCTTGTATGATTTGCCAGGAAGATTAGTCGCTAAGCTTATCTTCAAAAATCATAAAAGCCTAAAATAAGTGTTCTCTACGACGATTGCCTGAAAGAAAAAAAAATCGATATACTAGCTACAAAGTTTTATTTTCTCCCAGACCAGCATATAATAGAACGCTTATTTTCATAGAACGCTAGTTAGAAATACCATCAAATTTTTCGCCGTCTAAAATTTCCAAGAACCCGATCGGCGATTTTTCATCGTTGCCGGCGTGGAACGAACGGATTTTTCTTTTAATGAATGCTTCTTTCACACGACGCGAATGCTAATTAAATACGCTATTAATGACTTTGTTAAAACTATGACGCTTTATATTTTTGCTTCATTATTTTGGGTTACTAGATTTGATGTTTTTTTGAAGAATATTCAACTTATTATTATCACTACGGGAGTAAACGAGATTATTTTGAGATTCGTCTTATATTTCGGCAACATTGCAACTTACAACTTCTAAGTCGTCTTCTTTTAAATTTGGTACCTAGCATCTTATCTCAAAAATTAAAACGCGTGTGTGATTTTAATTCAAAAACTGAGCCGAGCTGTTCGCTCCTTGACGTCAATTGCGGATTTAGGTGCTAAAACTGCTGGGTTGAAATGCGCCTGGGCAGGACATGTTTGTCACTGTCAGAAAAGTGGGCAATCCTTGCCACTTTCTGGATACCGGATATAGATAGATTAAAAACGTAGACGGTCAGATGTAGCGAAGTACAGAGATAAGTAGATCCAGAGAGAGGCCTTTGCCCAGCAGTGGGACACAATATCGACAGGCTAGGCAAAAAAAATACAAAAACAGAGTAACTATCATTACTCAGCTGACATTTTCAATATAATTATTAGGAACGGACGACAATCTAAAGCTCATTCTAATTACAAACCGCCTTTTGAAATGATGATTTCGTAAAATATCATTGTTTTGTTTAGTTTTATGACCTTAGATCGAACAGATGCAACGGTCTTTTATTATAAACAAGAATTTCTTTTGCAAAAATTTCATTTTTGTGACAAGCAGTCATCCGATTTACATATGCACGCAAAATTTCAGCTCAATTGGCAACCGGGAAGTGTTTCAAATTTAACTCGCAAGATTTGATTACAGACAAATATCGGGACAGGTAGTAAAGAAAAGCCTGTAAAATAGTCTCCTTCTGTCTGAGATGTAAGTAGGTAAATGAAAAGATTGAAAAAGAAGATCTTACGTAGGTATAACTCCTCTCATATTGCTGAGAACAGACTCCAAATCCATTTAACCGGATTTGAAAATTCTTGTTCCATTTGGTCCGAGCACCCGACCGACATAATCGGGCGATCCCATGGGATGTCACGTGCGACAAGCCGTAAAGCGTCCGTAAGTCGTGCAACAAGTGTCGCTAACATTAATAAGACGGTGACAACCCTGGGTCAACGATTAGGGATCTCGAATAGGGATGGCTGTGTTCAGTTGTGGAAACATTTATTGTTTGATATCATGAGTTCGAGCTGGATGTTACGCAACAAGTAAAGTACAGCAAAGACTTTTTCTTTCTTAGCATGAATAAGACGATGACAGCCCTGCGTCTATGATTAGGGAATTCGAGTACAGATAGCCCTGTTCAGTTGTGGGAACATTGTTACATTTGAAATCATATATTATGTGACAAGCGTGATGTGTCGCAACAATTACAACACTTGTAAAGAAAGAGTTTTTCATTCTAAGCATTAATAAGACGGTTACAGCCCTGGGTCAACGCTTAGAGATCTCTTGTAGGGATGGTCGTGTTTGATTTTGGAAGCTATTGATGGCATTGTATGAGACAAAGCAAAAGGTGGCATGTATGCGACCAGTTGTTTGTCGTTCAACAAATGTATTTAGACCAACCTAAGAAGTTTTTACTTATCTTACCTAGCCTTGTTAGTTAAAGAAGTTAGAAGAGAAACATTAACTGACATCGGGCTTAATAGAAATTTTGCATATTGTATGTTAATTAAACGAGCAGTATTACGGAATAACAGATTTGATCAGATGATAAAACTCTCAGAAGCTGAACAGTCCGGTTACATTTTTTTTAAAGTAAGTATTGAAACACTTATAATAAAAGCTTACCTGATAAATGTATAACTAAAATAATCATTTTCCTTATTCTCAATTATTAACGAAACAATCAATTTTTAGATATAAAAACAATATGCGAATACTGTAGGGATCTTGGGGCTTTATTCTCATATTGTGTGAAATAATAATACTGCGCAAGATGACTGAATTAATTCTATTGAAACAAGAGCATTAAAATAGCAGTTACACTTTTAGCTGTCAATTGGGAAGAAGGTGTTGCTAGGCTTTATATAAAAATAAAATATTCTATTGGTGTTGCCAGCAAATACAAAAAAGAATTATCCAAACTCCAATGTAGTGTCAACCCTAGGTCAAGGATAAAGGATCTGGAATAAGGATGTCCGACTTCCGCGGCCGACTGTGACAGATGTTTTCATTCATTGTTTTAGTGTCCCGTGTACTTCTACCACTTGTACGAGTACATGCAGAACTTTATTACAGTGAAAACTGCTTTAGCGGCGTTGTGCACTTTTTAGAATGGGTAAAAAATTTACAACTCGCGTCAGGACACCGGATCGTAAATTTGTAAGACGGACACGTGACTTGAGACCACCGGCGCGGCGTAGGAGAGGAAGTAATATCCCCCTCTCTATCTACCGCGTGGAGTTTTCACTTCTGCCGGCAGTGCCGGAGTGCAACCCGTTGTATTTTTTTTTAATTCTTTAAGTTATTTAGAACTTTCTTTGAACCATTACAAAATAAATACATACGTTATGATTTGTTAGAAAAAATATTAAGGGTATAAAGAAATGCTATATTATATACATGGTGAAATTTTGATCGTTTTCTCAGACCATCAATATGAACAACTTTTCCTATGTTAACTATTCTGCTGTATTTGCATTTACTAGATTTATGAGAGTGTTAGTGTTAAATTCACACGCTGTAGGTATACAACGGTTATTCGAATAAAATCAAAGTTTATCGAAATGATTACAGTGAACCGTCAGGTCTGACCTGTTGACATTTGACCAATTTTTTTATAACTGCCTCCGTGGTCCAGTGGTTAAGGCGTTTGCCTGTAGACCCGGGGGTAGTGGGTTCGATTCCCACGGGAAGCATACTTTATTAAGTTGTTTTCAGTTTGGTTAGGACATTGCAGGCTTGAATCACCTGATTGTCTGATAATAAAGATTATTCCGTGCTTCGAAAGGCATGTTAAGCCGTTGGTCCCGGCTGCCATCTGGTAGTCGTTAAATGAACCATGTCAGAGGCCGAGAGGTGTTTCCGAAGAACTCTGACACCAGGGTGTGCATGGTCGATTTACCGCATCGCCTATACGAAATGATGATGATTTGACCACAACAACATTTTATTTTACCAGAACAACAAACAGTGTACACAGAATTCCACAAAATTTTCATTTCAAAATACATTGCGGATTTCCTATGATTGACTATTTTTATTAAAGATATATAAAACGTAATGTACTTTGAAATTACTATCGAAACGTTGTACACTGAGTTAGCAGGTAACCCTGCTAGCGGGAAGGAAATATTTTATATCCAGGCCGTATGTGGAATATGGAAATATGGCTCGTTAAATTTAATTCGGCCGGTTCAATTTGCAACAACGCTGGTTTCCAAAACTCCAACAATCGGTATTTCTTGCTCAGAATTTGAGTTACGATTTTACTAAGGGATTTTACGGCTGTTGACAAAGTATCGAACCGGCTCCATGTAATGTGTTGATTATATTGCATGTATTCATTGGGGTTCCGTACTTAAAGGGACAACGCATATTACTAAGGCTATCTGTCTATCCGTCTGACACCATTGGACTTAAATTTTTCTAAGAATACGAACATCTATTGCCGCTTTAACAATAGACTCAGAAACAGATAATAAGTAAGATCTATAGTACAATTTTTAATTGTGACAGAGCCACGCTGTCGTCAAAACTCATTTTTGCTAGTATCATGAATGGGCCAGCTCATCCGGGGAAGCACCACAATCTTACAGAAAATCGATGTTTGAGTAGACAGCTCTACCACTTCTATGATTCGTTCGGTCGGTGAGAGCCGTCAATTATTTCCATTTATCTCTTACGAGGTGGACGGCAAGTCTTAAGAAAGTTACGTCTGGGCTCATCATCTCTATTTTGTGTGGACACTCGCCCCAAACTATGGCGCACCTCCTCTCTTGTCCAGGGTGCCATCGACACGGAAAGAAGAAGATCTCTATTTTAATTTTAATTTTACCTACGCGTTCAAATAGAACTTTATTATCAGCTCTTCTTGACGCTTATTCCGTAGCTTGCGGGGTAGACAGAGCCTAGTTTTTAAGACCAAAAAGCCACTTTTAGCATTTTGGTGGGCATGTAGGAGGAAAACGGAATCAGAATAGTGTTGGATTGCTAGGCCCATCGCCTACTTTTATGACTCCTCGGATTTTGGCCCATTCCCTCGATCGGTTTACGATCTGCACAGGAAGAGAAGTAGCTGGTACATTCTACGTTTTTCATTCCGTTAATCGGCTTTTACAAACTGCGGGGGAGGAATAACAGCTGGAACTTTCTATGTTTTGCATTCTTCCCAGTCATTGAAAGACATTCACAATCGCTAAATTCAAATAATAATAAACTGAGATGAAGTTTTATGTTTTGTTAATAAGTAACTCACCAAATGTTATTGAACAGTAAATTCGTGGAGCGGCCATTGTTCCACATAATAAAATATACATTATGTATTAGTATTGTATGAATTATTCATGGTCGATGTCAATTTCCAGAAAGTTCCTCGCTTCAATTCAATTTACATATTGTATAGTATAAGAAAATTCAGTAGTTCATATTTATTTTAAACTAGCTTTCGCCCGCGGCTGCGCCCGCGTCAATGTCAGTCCCTCGGGAATAGTACTTTTCCCGGGATAAAAGATAGCCTTTATCCTTCTCCGTACTCCAGAGAACTTGTATGCAAAATATCATGATGATCTATTCAGTAGTTACGGCGTGAAAGCGTAACAAACAAAAAAACTCACTTTCGCATCCATAATATTAGTCCTTATTAATTCCAATTACTATCATCCTTATAAGGATAAGGTGATATATTCATAATATTCAAAAGATAATTTTAGACAAACTAGTTAAATATTTTTGACTTCATTAATAGTTACATCATCATCATCAGGTCCTTTTTTAGTCTCCACTACAGGATCACGACCCTCTCTGTACTACTAGGGCCATACTTGACCCATGGACCTAAGAATAATGACCAGAGCAGCCAGAGGACTTGGCCTACACTCTCCACGCTCCAAGTCTTCCCGTGGATGTCGTAGAAGGCGACTTAGGAAATACAAGCTAAACAAAGCTTATAAACATCTAAGACACCTCTCCAATAGTTACATACAACTCTATTATTATATAATGATTTTATATAAGTACTAGCGACCCGGACCCCAGCTTCGCACGAGTGCTATGTACATACATATAAACCTTCCTCTTGAATCACTATATCTATTAAAAAACTGCATCAAAATTCGTTGCGTAGTTATAAAGATCTAAGCATGCATAGGGACAGACAGACAGCGGGAACCAACTTTGTTTTATACTATGTAGTAATGGTGTACAATGAAAGGGGTGTGTCTGTGGTCTTTTTTCCAGTAAATTTCTTTATTTATGGCATTCAAGACTAATTATGGAGTCCAGTTTTAACGGGCCAAAACTGTCTATTGTAGATTATAGAAGTGTCTATTGTAGTAGGTTATAAATATAGAATCATGGTTTTACTCACGTTTTATTCGTCGGATTCGCCGACTAGTTATGGTCTGCTTTCCGCAAAATACTCAATGGTTTGAGGTCGAGTGTAAGAGAAGCAAAATCGTCATGTCACCACCCCTGACACTCGCCCCGAGTGGTCCTCGTAACAGACTAGAACATGTCGGCAACTCCGCCGAATAAAACGTGAGTGAAACCATGATTCTGTTATGAATGTATGTTGCGGAAGTCTTAATATAATACAGTACTTATCTTTGCATTTAGTAAGTAACAAACTAATTTAGAAATTTAACCAACTAAATTGATTGAAATTTGTAAAATTATTTTAGATAGTTCGGAATTATGAACATGAATCTCGGGAATAAAACACCAGCGTTCAAATTTTGAATTTAAAAAAAAGCAGATTATTCCTAACGTATTCGTTATAGGAAATCCATTTCACGAAAAAATCTCGTGTGATTCAAAATTTATTTTCACAATCGCGTCTACATCCCAAAATACAGGTAGAATGAAAGAGGTACACAAGTTAATAAATACTTAACATGATACATGGAGTGTTATCCCATAAGCAGCTTAACAACGACTTGTAATATATCTGGGATTTGGGACCAGAGCGCCGGCGAAACCGGGGTGCTATTTTTAAACGGGCGTCTGCTGAAAACATATGATTGTTCAACCGACTTCAAAAAAGGAGGATCTCTCTTCGTCGGAATCTTTTTTTAATGTTATTTATAACTCTCCCATAACACCGTTTTTTTATTATTTCATAGAGTACACTTTCCATTCTCATTTAAATTTAATCGTAAATAGGTTCAGTAGTTAGTTTGCAGTCGGTTTTCTATCTGTAAGTTTATTAATTATTGATAAATATTGTCATTGTAAAATCATTCATCTTACGAAGTCATCTAAAGGTGAAGTTAAAAGATTGCTCAGGAAGATTGCTCTTCTTTTTTAACGACAACATGACGAACGGTCTCTCTAAGAGATTGACTGTCATTGATCGGTGCCCCAAAATGCTTCTTTCTAATAGTCTCCGCTCCATTTTACTCTGCTCCATCCTGTTGCGCATCACTCCTCTCAGCTTCATTCGTGTCCGCTTTACTCTACTCCGCTCCACTTCAGTTGAAACACTCACCACTTTTCACCGTTCTTCTCCGCTCCTCTCCACTCCACTCCGCGTCAGTGAAGACGCAGCCAAATCTGTATTTCTTCGCGCATAAAATCCATCTTGCGTTTTATTGCTTCTATATTTATTTTAATTAATCGTCCTTAGATCCGTAGACAATCCTTTTTGATAGGGGTCGTTGGTTCCGCATTGGTGGATTTATTTTTACGTTGGCTCTGAACATAGATATTAATATGTGTATCTACACTTTTTTTAATCTACCCTTTAATGTAAGTTCAAGATAAGAACATTTGGTAAATATATAAATATGCATATTTACAATTTAAATACTCGATTAATTGAAAATAAATGCCCTAAAATATCACGTTTGCAATAGTAGAAAAACATCTATGCCTACTTTCTGGAATCTAGACTACCGCTACAATACGACGTACACAGCCTACAACGCAGAATACAACCGGGAAAAATCCAGGTAGTATTGTCAAGTATGGCGGCAACCCCGTCAAATGTGTATAGCTTAACACGTCCTAATTTGTGTCTGATTTTTCATGTCATTAATGCACAAGTTGATCGACAAGTCTAGTAGTTTGAAAATTCGTCAAGATTTTCTGAAGAAATTGCATGAATGTGTTTCTGTTCTGATTTGTGTATGTGCTTTTTGTTAAATAAACATTATCTTATCTTTTTTTAAATGGCGAAGATTAATTCACTGTGTTTTTTGTTGACATACAGTTGAATATGCACTGGAGCGAAGTTCAGTTTAAGATTGGACATTCTTAACTCAAACTTCAACTCCAAATCCCATTTTCCAATTAGAATTGCTACAAATGCAAAACAAATATAAATCAAACTATTTCCAAGATAAATTAGACTGTCTATCGATATACCAAATATCACTTTACAAATTAATGACCATACGATACGGAAATTAAACGCTGGAGAGAATGGAGGTGCCTCCCTTCACGGGGGCGGGGAGGGGTTAGAATAGCAATCTAGGGAGCTTGGGTGAATGAAATATCTAGCGTGGCTAGGCCCTGGCCTGCGAAAATGCATTAGGCTCAGATGAGGTCCAGACATGCCTATTTGGTGTAATTGGTTGTCTGGCCGCACGTAAATTGATGTTTTGTATGAGAACCTGAGATTGAAAGAAAATAGCTATCGCAATTTATAATGTACAGTATAATTATTTTTAAAGCTGCCTTGTTAACGATGTGGAATTAGAAAAAATACAGACTTGATGAGTTATACCGTAGTGACTAAATAAAAAAATGGTGTAAAGTTGGTTTATAAACGAAAATTTTACGTGATAACGGTGGAACAGAGATAGATGCGTCATAAGACGAACGCCTAGGCCGATCGTGCCTCTCTATCGCTTGTTCCGTGCTCTAGCTTGCACACAGAACATGACATTTTTTCGTGCGTTTAGCCGGCATTCATATAACACGTGAAAAATATATTATATATTCAAAATCGTTACAATTGTCCAGTAAACACAAATAGTCATACAAATACAAGCATTTCCCGTCCTCATCAATCGGACTCTACGTAAGGGCACACAAAAAAAATGTAAAACACTCTAATATAGTCTTTATCAACTTTCGTATGATTGGTATTCCAATCAAGTAGCATAGCTTAAAAAACTAAAACCTGACTATTCTTCTATAACGAAAAAAGCATGTGTTTAACAACATAATATAAGGATTTCGTCTTGATGTTTTAAGCCTGCCATATTGTTATTTCGTTTAAGTCACATATAGTAACTTAAATTATGTCTTTGTCATAGAAATATGATTCAACAAACAAGGCAATGATGATGGCGCCAACGATTATTTTTCACATTTCAAAAAATGAGAAAATAAAGGTAATTTTGCAGCCTCTTTGTTCCAACCTAAAATAAACAAAAACAAAAAAAACCAAAAGAGAAATAACTCACAATCCCTTAGCACACTTCTACTTTAAAGACGTTTAAAGTTAATTTCACTGGATTTTACCTATAACGTTTAACATACATCACGTTTTTTTCCCTTGCGGGGTAGACAGAGCCTAGGTATTTAAGACCTAAATTTGTGGGCGTAAGGTGGAAAAAGGAATCAAAATAGTGATAGGTTGACACGCATCGCCTACTTACATGTTTCCTTAGATTTACGCCCATTGCATTTGCCTTAACATTTTATGAAAATCGTTTATTCTTCGCTTTATTGTTTGAAATAGAAAGTACGTCCCTCCGTCTTTCTTCGGTTCACAAAGCGTACATTCTCATCAGGCGGATCGATCTGCTAACGAATCTAATAAGAATGCAAATGGATTCTGGAAGTACAAACATAATTCCATTATTAGCGACGTCTACGTGATATATTATCAAGTTAAAATTAAATTAATTTTGCACCACCCTCCCGCTACCTTCTTAAATAAAGAAAAAGAAGACAGAAGGATAGACTATTAAAGGACCGTAAGAAGAGGAGGACTTAGTAAGTTAATTTTCATAGAAACTTCCAAATCACATTTCAGATATCGAATAGAATTTAAAAAAATATATATATAAAATAATAATAATGCAACGTTATTGTTTATCGGCTACTTTATTAGACTTATATAAAAAAAATTGTTGAAACTTTAATTAAATCATTTCTGGTAATAAAACACTACTTGCTACTATAACAACGCATATTAAGCCCCTAATTTGAAATACAACTTTGTTTTAGCCTTTTAATACTTTAATCAGAATGTAAGGAAAGCTTTGCACACTAGTAAACTAGTGTGAATAAAGTGCTGCTATCACTATGATGATGATTAATCACTCATCATCTACCCATAGCAGCCTAAAGGCATCTTAATGTAATAAAAACTACCATAAAGCAATTCTTAAAAATACATCACCTGCGCTAACTGATACATTAAATAAAAACAGTCTCATACTGTGGGTCTAGCTCAGTCTATGTGATTTATTTATTTATTCTTTATTGCACAAATTTAAATAAAAGTCTATAAATGGTGGACATAAATGGTGATTTGTTCCTATATGTTTATTTTATTTGTAATAAAAAAGAATAAATTCATACTATTATGAGAATCGCTGAAATGCTAGCAATGGATAACCCCGTGTAGTCTTCAATCATGTGTCAGTTCTGTTCTGTCTTTAAGTTCTGTCTCAACCTACCGCATCAGATATATAGAGGATGTTTAATTAAAATATCTTTAAGTGATTTACGAGAACCGATAATGTAAGGTTGAAGGGTGATTTATCGGTGTGTTTATATGTATATCGATAATGATTCTGAGTCATTTGTAGTTTATATTTGAAAACTGATAGTGCAGCTATCGGTGTATGAGCAAAGTATCTACCAACTTCATTTTAAAGATAATTAAGACGAAGAGCTTTTTGCCGTAGACCTTTTTACACAACTGGGTAGCCGTGTAAGAATATCACAAACATACATGAACTCAAGTGTTTCTTTTTTCTACCATCATTTCTGAATGCCTCAACCGATTTGCTGGCATGGGTGCATTGTTAGAATATTTAAACCCTCCTGATTACAAACCAAAAAATTATAGCTAATGTCACTAGCTATAATTTTTTGGGATGATAATCGTGTTTCCTTTTTCATTGAAAAAACACTTGTCTAATTTATATATCTACCTGGGATATTCAAATGTACTGCTTTAAATGACTTGCATGGACATCGTTTCTCAAACCAAATGTGTTGAAGGTGTTAAAGGCTTTTCTGTAAACTTTGTTTTCTGTAATTAAATCAAATGGCCTTTTCTTCTTATATTCAGAAATTAAAAGTGATTATTAAGATACTATATAACCTAAAAAGTTTTTGATAAGCAAACAAAAATATACTTAGCATAAAAATTGGATATAAGTACGAGTATGTATTTCCAAAATATTACGCGATAATATAGTCAAATATCGTTTTATCGAGGCTTGCCACCGACAACGGATATTTATCGAAGTTTTATCGGATAAATTCGATTCATTGCAGCTCCGCCGTGCCCCGGGATAGCAATTTCCAGGAGAATTTAATTTGCCTTTCACCCGGAAAAAGTTAGCGTAAAACGAAAATGTACCCGTTTTATGTCTCAGCTACGTTGTTCCTTGTAGTTTCCTTGACCAAATTATTTATTTTTATATTACAGAATAGCTTTTACATCTCTTCTTTATCATCCTTCGAGAATTAGTGAGATCCGTGTAAAATATAACCAGATTAAATAAATAAGAATCAGATTAAATTGTACATATCGCGCAATCATTGTAAAATAGAAAAAGAATCTCTATTTTAAAAGTATATTAAAATGGTTGTCTATCGCAAAAACATTGTAAATAAAACGTCCTCCATTTTAAAAGTAAGTTAATATGGCTGTCTATGGCATAAAAATTGAAATAAGAAAAATCCTCCATTTTAAAAGTATGTTAAAATGGCTGTCTTTATAATAAATATACTAGTATATTGTAGTCGATGGGGTGCGTGAATCACTCGACGTGGACTATCGGTACAGCGATTACAGACATTACATAAATTGCAGCGAGCTCTTCTCTTTACGATATAGACGTATGTTTACATGAATTATAACATGATTACTTTGTATTAGTTATTTATAGAATACGAGGTTTGCTTTTCAAGGTTAGGGAGGATTAATGGATAGTTGCAGTTGATATACAAACTTATTATTTTATAAAGAAAATAAAATGTGATTTGACAGATTCATTTCATCGTCATCATCATTTCATTGAGGAACCCGATGGCGCAGTGGTCATGATCATTAGTAACGCTTACGCATGTTAAGCAGTCCCCACTGAGATGGGGTGACCGCAGCGTAAAAATATCTTGATCCTCCGTGCTTCAGAAGGCACGTTAAGTATTGGCTGTCATCATTGATGGCAGTCGTTAAGCTATGTCAAATGCCTATACGGAGCTTGAAAAATCTAACACCAGTGTTGGCCACTTTCACACACGAAAAACAAACAAACATCTTGATTTTAACCGCAAGACAAAGGCTCCACGTCTTAGTTTTGATGTAACTTGAATGTGAAATTTTGGTTGGGAGTAATATAATAATCTATTTTAAAAATAATCCCCTAAAATAGATTTTATAGGGGATGAAAGATTCTATTGAAAATAGGTTAGGTGATCTTCCTAACGCTACGAAAAAACATACCGTACAATAAGTAAAATATGGGATGTAATAAACAGAATTGTGACTAACAAACATACGACATATGGCCATAGTCCATGGAAGAACAAGATTTTATTATTTGTATTTGTTAAGAATATTTCTATTATTTTCTTATTTTATTTTGTTTACCAAATTTTAGTTCAATAAATTGTATTTATTTTTGTAATATTTTATTGTTTGTATTGTATTGTATTTTCTAAAAGCAAAACCAGAGCGGTTCGCTAGTTTGCATACTTTAAATAATTCGTGATATTTTGCGGCGCTCGGAAAATAAAGATGGCGGGTGATAGACGTCGGGGATCGAATTGAATGTAAATGTTGGTTTTTAATTATGTGGAGCCTGCAATTTATGCACAGCGGTGTCTCAGTTTCCTGTGTAAACAGCCAGCTTACTGGAAATATGCTCAGATAATTCGACAAATGGTTTGGAAGGTAATAATACTAGTCGTTGTTTGAATATTTATTTATCGTTCATGTCTATATAGACTTTTTTGTTCAATGGAAATTAAATAGCTTGTAGTTTCAAATGTAATACAAGTTTAATAATATTCTTTTAAATAAAATAAACCGATTTCAACCAAATATTGAACCGTTTTTTATAAATATAAAATGGAATCAATTTAAAAGTATACACTTTTATTCAAGATTCTTCCAAAGAAAAAATATTTTTTCAAATCGGTTCTTTTGAACAAAAAAAAACTAATTGAGAACCCTGTCTTTTTTAAAGTCGGTTTAACATAAAATAAACGCAAAAACTTATTTCAAGTGAAAATAGTATATCTACTATCAATCACTAGAATAACTTGAATACATTATTATTATATTCCCCGATAATTATAATTTCCTAACTAGTACCTGTACTTTATATTTAAACAGTTCATGGAGACTTTACTTATTAAATTTTCGATTAAAATCTAAGTAGAGCAGGCATGGTTAGGTGGAGTGCGACGGACTGCCCAAGTTTCATTAGAAAAAGTTCTTTTGTCGTCAAGTTAAACTTTTCTCACAATGGCCGTAATTAAAAGTTGGCGGGAATGCGCTGGGTGACAGCCGCGATCCGCCATAATCTGCCGCCAGAGGGCGGTCACCCAAACTGACGAAACTATAGAGCTGCATCTTCTTTTCTATGTATGGCAGCGGTATATAAACGTTTATGCGGGAGAAAGAAAAAGATGAAACGGGCCCTTAATCTAAACATAAACTGTTCACTCTGCATCATACAAATATTGCCAAAACGGAAAGATATTTTCGCAAAACCCTAAGGTGCCCCTGGGACTCCATGTAGCACACTTTGGAAATGACTGCTGTATGTAAAGCCAAGACGACAGCCGCTTAATCTACCTCCAGGTGGGATCTATCTCTAACCTCATCTTATATATTTATTCCTCTATTACCCGCCATGCTTACGTTAACTTTCTCCCATCCCTAAATACTTAATCCATCTCTTAATCAAGACTAAATAAATAAGACATGTACTCTAGTATACACCATGTGAATTAACAACCGACAGTTCCTTGATTGAAAGGGGTGACTCAGCCCATTCACTTATTTCTGACATTTCCATACAAAAATTTTCGGCCTGCCCGGCAATTTGAATGAAAAGTGGCTTTGATCAACTTTAAGAGAAAGCTGGTGGTAAATTTACACAATGTATATATAAACATTCATTTATATAAACACAGAAGTGTCGATTTATATCTCTTCCAAAATAATAGCAACTAAGAACACTCAAAGAATAGAATCGAAAGTGATAGAAATATAAAATAATCCTTACTAATGTTATAAATGCGGAAGTGAGTTTGTTTGTTTGTTACGCTTTCACGCCGTATCTACTGAACCGATCAGCATGAAATTTTGCATACAAATTCTCTGGAGTACGGAGAAGGACATAGGCTACGTTTTATCCCGGGAAAAAGTACTATTCCCGAGGAATCGATATTGACGCGGGCGGAGCCGCGGGCGAAAGCTAGTAAATAAATAAAATAATATTAATTTCAGAAGTTCAGTTCTAACTCTTACTCCGGTCCTAACGTATTGTACTCTTATCAAAGTGAGGCATTCTTCTGCACTCTCATTATTTTGTGTCTTTGTTAAAAAGGGCGCGAAACTCACCACAGATAAACAAGTTCCCGCTTTTTGTTGCATTAACTTTAGATGTGATTCAATGCAGCTTACTTTAATGGAGTTTTACACAGGACATACTGGACCGTGTAAACTAGAGTTTAACGCGTCTGGAGTCTTTACTGAAACAGATGGTATTTAACTTAAGATTACTTTCTGTAAATTTACGGCACACATTACGAATGAGGTTAATCTGTTATTTCAGTATACGGATATCAGGTAAAAATAGAATAGTTATAACATCGGTATAAGAGTCAATATTCAGTTAATTCCTGTAACAGTTAATGTATCGGAATGTACATATTAGATAATCCTAATCCTAACTAATATTATAAATGCGAAAGTGAGTTTGTTTGTTACGCTTTCACGCCGTAACTACTGAACCGATCATCATGAAATTTTGCATACAAGTTCTCTGGAGTACGGAGAAGGACATAGGCTACTTTTTATCCCGGGAAAAAGTACTAACGCGGGCGGAGCCGCGGGCGAAAGCTAGTTTTCTATATATTAACCCGTGGCTCCGGTCGCGTGAATGTCAATCGATCCCTTTGGAATAGTATGTTTTCTGGGGATGAAAAGTATTCTTATATCCTTCCCTAGGTCTCGATTCAAATTTTTTTCATAGCTTTTTATTAACTCGTATAACAATGTAAAAAAATGTTCATAATAGAAACTTATCAATGTTTTTGAGAAAACAAAATGTTTGTTTGTAAAGTCTGTTTACGGACGATAACTTTACGTAATAACGGTGGAAGAGAGATAGATGCTTCACAAGCCGAAGCGTTCGGCTAGGCCGATCGTGCCTCTCTATCGCTTGATCCGCGCTCTCGCTCGCACATGGAACGTGAAACTTTTCCTATTCTAGCCGGCGTTCATCGATTTATAAGACGTTATCACGTTAAAACTTTCCTTCATCATCATCATCATCATCAGGTCTTTTCAGTCTCCACTGCAGGAGCATGACTCTCTCTGTACTACCGGAGCCATACTTGGCCAGAGCAGACAGAAGATTTTGCCTACACTCTCCTCGCTAGCGAAGAGTTGGAGACGTCTCATTGATGTTTATGAATTTTGTTTAGCTTGTATTTCCTAAATCGCCTCTTACGACATTAAATAAATAAATAAATATATACGGACAAATCACACAGATTGAGCTAGCCCCAAAGTAAGTTCGAGACTTGTGTTATGGGATACTAACTCAACGATACTATATTTTATAACAAATACATATATAGATACACATCCAAGACCCAGGCCAATCTGAAAAAGATCATTTTCCATCTTGACCTGGCCGGGGATCGAACCCGGTCACTCCGTGTCGCAGGCCGGCGTGTTGACCGCTACGCCACGGAGCTAGTCGATCCATGGGAAGACTTGGAGCGGTCCTATTCTACTCTGCCGGAAACCACACGGCTACACTCATACGACAAAACTTTCGTTACAATTTAGATTCTTATCTTGTTTACACTGTATGTATGAACCTTCCTGACCGAGTCCCGACCTATCTCAAGCGAGTGCATAATGCAATGTTTTCTATTCGTCATTAATATGTAACACAACTGGCGTCTCCAAGTCGCGAGACTTACTGCAGCCTTGACCACTACGTCAATAAAATAAATGTTTTGTTTTCGCTTTAAAAACAATCCTCTTTTACAGCAATCTTGATGATCTCTTCCATGCTGGTCTGGGAGAAAAGAAAAAACGTAGAATGTGCTTCTCTTCCCGCGCAGATCATAAAAGTCGATCGAGAAATTGGGCTAAAATCTGCGGAATCATGTCAATGGCGATGCAGCTAGCAATCCATCACTATTTGATTCCGTTGTCCATTTAAATGTGGCCATAAGGTCTTACAAATTTTACCCCGCAAGGGAAAAAGACGTTCTACTATGTATGTTGATGATTTTATAATGTATGTATTTCTTCTTCTTCTAATTAAAGATCTGCTCTTGTCTGTGGAGTAACTAATGACTTCCATTCTTACTCTTTTTAAAGATAATCTTTTTCCTACCGCGTATATTTTGAAGATAATCTGTTTTTTTACTTGTCTCATAAAACTATTCCTAGGACGTCCCTTTCTGCTCTTTCTCTCTACTTTCAATTCCAATATTGTTTTGAAAAATTCATCGTGGCTGATAAGATGTCCCAACATTTTCCTATAGTTTATCTATAGTGCGCAATAATTTATTTAGTTTGCTTGTGACCCTAAAATAAAAGAAGTTTGGATCATAGCTACAGGAATGTATTCTGAATTGAAAATTATTGTTCTCATCTTTCTTCGGACCAATATATCAATATTAATAAGAAATACTAACCGTTTATTAAATTGTTTTCTATATTTACATTAAAACTAATGAACAAAACCCGAATAGTAATAATATTCGGCATTCTAAGTAATTAGTACCTTTTCTGATGTTTTCGCGATTGTTACTAATTAAACATGGAAACTGTAAAGTTATCGCAACGTTAGGTTTAATATATAATAATAAAATAAACGCGATAAAATCGTAAGTGATTTAATTAAAATCAGTACCTAGTTTTCATAAAACAACTTTTGATTAACTCTTAGTTATTCAAATTTCAGAATATATTCCCGAACCCCTACATTTTGTATAATCAACGTAATTACTAATAGTTTCTTATCTCAACATCGTAATAACTAAGACGACGATATTACGTCCAGCCGTAAGAAATTGTGTAACTTAACACTTTCTCAGAACTAACATTATTTCCGAGCGATAAAGTAGAAAACTTCTAACTTTAACAAATCTATTTGAAGCAAAAGAAAACTAACAAAGCTATAAAAGCGAAATAATAGTTATGGAAATAGTCTTTCATTTTCCACGAAAGAAAACTCCGCGAAACTACCGACAATATGAATGAAACTATAATATTAGAAAAGTTTCGCCGGGAAATGAGAAAACGTTGTACCAACTCGTTCGTCTAATACACGTAGTTATAAACTTGTTCAATATAATATCGAGAGGCGATATAGCCGTCTCTCTTCCTCTTGGGGGCAGTCGTTGCCGCTGAAACTGCCCTCGTTTAATTGCATATTCAGCTGAATAATGCCCCTATCTTCGTAGACGTACGTAGCCATTTTCGAAACATAACGGCATAATCATATATGTTAAATAACGCTGCAGTCACATATCGTTAGCTCTATTCTCTCTGGCCTTGAAATAAAAATAACCTGGCCAGTTACAAAACGTAACAGTGGCGTACGTATACAATAAAAATATTTAAAAAGAAAGAACTTCGAATTTTGAATGTCGTTAACTAGCTTGTTTGTAAATAGAATTTCGAAAATGTTTTAGTGATGTGCTTTAAAAATAGCGTTATTATCGTACGGTGAGACATCGTCGTAATGAAAACCCGGTAGTGAGCGAATATTAAAATTAGAATATTTTCAGGGCAAGACCCGAGTAATGGCGTTGGAAAGTTGGGTGGTTGTGTGCATTACTGTTATATGCAAAACGCTTAGTACATAGAGATTGTTATGATAATACTAACTGCAATAGACGGTGGAGCGATGAAATATTGGCCTCTTTTGCATAAGCACCGAGACGGCAGGCGAAACGGTCTACGATGCGCTACGCTGCTACGGAACTCGTAGAACCTAATTGCTCATTACCGGAAACACTAATGAAAACAAACTTGTCATATCAATTAGCAGTAACAGTTATAATGATGGATGGAGTCGGGAAATTTTAATGGTCCGCTGTTCCGCTCCGTTTGGAGATTTTCGTTTAATTTGCTCTCAAATTAAAATGCATGCAATGCAATCTGTTTGACTATTAGTAGTTATTATTCGACACTTTTTTCATTATGATGATGAAATGAATACATTTTTGTATGATCTTATTTTAACTGCGAGTGCGTTTTTGTTGTTCTTGAGTCTTGTCTTCTTGAAATGAATGCATATATTAAAGTAAATAAGTTAAAAGTAAAAAATGATTAAGATAAGATATTAATTTTAATATACATCTAATGGATTTATCGATCTATTTTCATTATATATTCTATATCGCCCCGTTTTTTGACTATAAGATTTTAAAATGAATAGAGAGAAAATGATAATGCCAACTTACCTAGTTATCAAAGATCCAGAATATTTTGATTTCATAAAATATAAAAGGTCCTCCTAGATGATAACTCTTATTATTAGTTAAATAAAATATTACATTTTGAGTCACAAATAATGGGTCAAAAATTCTTTGTTTACAAAACCATTTAAACGTATTGTTATCTCGTAATCAAACTCCTTTTAAAATAAAACATAGTGAAAAGTGAATATTTACGAAATGTTTAACCATTCTAAAAAAAGGGCTGGAAAATCGCCCCTAATCGTTGTATAAAGACGTAGAATCGAATTGACAGGTTAATCGAGTAACGATGTTTCGACACGAACGCTTGGCACGACCCGGTAGAAATATCGAGGTCGTGCCGGGGCCTGAGCTGATGTTCAATGTACCCATTAATCACAATTGGACTTTTTATCTTCTTTGTCATGAGAGACGCGACCGAAAAGATGCTATTCTAGGTACAATAGAGCGATGTATCAGTTTAAAATTTTATTCAGAGCGAGTTTCATTCAGCTCGCATGTTGTGATTATGACTTTGTAGTCTGAACTGATTATATTTTATATGTAGATATGTATTTGTACACTTCCATGCTGGTCTGGGAGGAAAGAAAAACTTAGAATGTACCAGCTGCTTCTTTTCCCGCGCAGATCGCAAAAGCCGATCAAGGGAATGAGCGAAAATCTTAGAAATCATGTTTGTAAGCGACGCGCCTAGCATCACATCACTATTTAGGTTTCTTTTTGCACCTTCACGCGCGCTAACATGCTAAACGTGGCTTTTAGATCTCATAAACCTTAGGTCTGTCTGCCCCGTAAAGGAAAAAGACGTGGTATTTTTAGCAAAAATGACTAGAATATAAATGAGTGGCTTTATCATACTGAAAAAAGGTGCTTTAGGAAAAAAAATTTTTTTTTTTGATTTCTTATGTTTGTTTTCTTTACTTTATTTACCTAAGTCTTCGGGTTTTCAAATAATCCAGCAGGTAGAGACTCCTTAATTTTGTGAGCTTGCTTTGTGCATACTTTACAACCTAAATATTGAATAGATTATTAGGGTTTTTAAGCATTCACAATGCTATCTTAGTCTCAATAAATAAAAAATAAGATATGGTGAAAAATATCACTCGGGCAAGGTTCACTTAATTAGCAGAGCGGAAGTCGTACATAGACCTGGGGTCATTGGTTCAAGTCCTGCCCACGTAGATTTTTTCACTATATCTTATTTTATATATCATTATCAGGTCCTTTTTAGTCTCCACTACAGTTTATTTTTTATATAAAAAGACGTATTAAATACATATTTACTGTCTAGGAAAATTGGGATAGACTTTACTATTTATCGCCTAAAGATTGAATCTTATGCTATCGTCAAAAGTTTATTGCTTACTTATTCTTCAATCACAAAATCTGAGCACACAATAATGTATAACGTTCCTATTTGTCAAGTTTACGTATCCTGCTGATATGATAGTAAAATAAGAAGTTATCGTCGTAGGTCGTGGGCGATCGCGGCCCTCGAGAAAGAGACGATGGCCTAGTCTGCAGCATGAGGAAATAGGATGCAAGATCGGTTGCAGATACAATGCACGCTTGTTGGCTTCGTTCTATTCTAAATGTCGAAGATTTTGTCTTTCATTTTGTTTCTAAGTTAGCTAGGTAATTTGTTGTAATTTCAATAGCATTATGGCGTTCTAGATTTATGAAATAAATTCAATTAACTAATTTAAACAGTTACTTAATAATTCGAAAGAATTACAATTATAAGTATATAGGCGGTAGACAAGTCATTGTGTAATAATACTTTTTAACACCTATTTCACGACGAAAATAAGTTGAAATATCTCTACAGCTTCGATGATTTTCAGTTTATAAATCTATTACTCGGCGTTTTACGATACATTAAAACAAGACGTCTTATAAAAACGTAAAAGAAGATATTAAAAGCTCGAGTTCCTCTCAACCTTCCTAAAATTTGTAATTTGTTTATCAAACGTCTACTGTACTTACGTTATATGGATGTGTGTAAGGGGAAGGAGGAAGGAGGGACGGCGGGGGCGGCCGCCGCGCTTGCCGCGTTCGTTCCGTCACACGGGCAGCAGTCACGTGCGACGACGCCGGTTCACAACGTGCTTTACGTAACATATCGATTCTCGTTGCAACTATCGATCGTCGATCTCGACGTACATCACTTTTACGAAGTTTCCCGCGTAATTTTAATTTTTGAACGTTTTCCCCGCGTGTGCTGTGTTTTATTTATTTTTTATTTTGTGTCCGAGACCTTGGATTTAAAGTGGCCGAAGTTGTCGAGTAAAACAGGTGGGTGCGTATTTTTGCCGGCTGACCGGTATCGATACAAATCAATGTGTTATGATGGAAAATAAAACCGGTTCGATTGCGCTAAATCGCTTTAGAGAAAAGGTCAATACTCTGTTCGGCACGCGACTAGCAAGACGCAGCGATGGATGTGGAGGACTCCTGCTGCGCTGCTGCTGTCGATCACAACTTGACGGACAGCGGACGGCTCTATGCAAATTTATATGTATTATAATATAAAGAATATATATTTTTTAATCTGTGCATTAGAAATCTATAACTGGTTTTCTGTAAGAAACAGGTAACTTAGTAACATATTTGAAATGAATAGAGCATTATTTGATAGATATTGCTTGCTGTTTTTTAATAGGTATAATTATGAGGTATGTCCTACGGTAGTTTTGTAGACAGATTATATAGATATATGTGTTTATGCTAATAATGACAAATTTTCAAAAAAATTAAATACATCATTCATTTAGTGTACGATTTGAATAGGTAGATAGTGGCTATTCGTTATTAAAAATTAATTACCTACGTCGTAGAACAGTCAAATTAAAAAAATACAAAAAAGGTAATGTTGTACCTCGTACAGTTGTTAGTTTAACGAGATAAAAATATTAGGTTCTATAGTTTATAACTCGTAGTATTTTATATACTTACAATAATAAATTATTTTTCATAAAAACGTAATCAGATTTGTTATTGTTAAATAAACTTTACTGATTGATGTACTTACTTTCTTCGATCTAAATATGAAGATTAATTATTATACTTTAAAATTACATTACTACACACAGTAAATATTTACGACAAGTACAACCATATATAGGTATATACCTACATATTCGACTATAATAAATGAAAATCTATTTTAATTTAATAGATCATTAGTATTTCCATGATGTTATCAACAACAACAAATAACAAATGCGTGTTGGAGTTTAGGACGGACTGATTCATGGTTTTCTCCTTATCTGGCTTTATCGTGATGTAAAGTTTACACAATATAGTAAACAGATAATACCAACCAAAGATAATGTTTATCGCGTGTCCTCGTTTTGACGTTATTACTTTTAAATATCGTTTGGCCGTATATCGAGAATTCTTTTGCTCATTCGAAATTTAGAAATTCGTCTTTTGTCATTTCGAAAACGTTCGAAGTTTCAAATCAATTTGATTTTATTTTTTGTGTATTACTGGCCAATGACATAAAAATAAAAATAAAATACAACTGCCCAAAGTCTTCTACAGATTACAATCGATATGTAGAGCTAACATGCCTCCCAAAATACGGAGGAACTAGAGAAGTAATGATGCCACTTTAGGCACTCTAATCCAGCGTTCATTCCCCCGATGCTGGGCTATCGAGCTCCTAGTCCTGGTAACTTTTGTGACTCCCTCATTTACAACATACAACCGGGAACACCAGCGTGTTCTGAGGACGAGGGAGTTGTCATCTGCCATGTGTGTGGTCATCGACTCGCCGCCGGCTATTGCCACCCGCGGTTACTACGGGCATATGTGTATCGAATAAAAATGTAGGTCACTCTCGCAGTGACCTCGATCCGTTGAGAGCGATCGTGCGTTATTGCCAGCCGATTTAGTGTTGTAAATAAAAACACGTGGCCGCCACGCTACTGGCTGGCGAGAAATCTAAAAATTACCTGTCAGACTCCAGATGGCTTCTGTTGCAAGTTATCATTTGGTGCCTATCGCTCCAAATTCATATAGTCTAAGTCAATCAGCATAGGGCTGGCAGCAATTGGATAAGCATAGCTGGTGATCGAGCATAGTGGCGCACCTTGGGAGAGGTCTACGTCCAGCAGTGGACTGCCGCAGGCTGCTAATGATGATGATGATGAAGTCAATCTCAAAGCTTACTTAATAATCGACCTTACAATGTCAAAATGAAAACTCTCCGAAGAGACTCCGCTTTGGAAACGGCATAATACTTACTAGCCATAGGTAAATTAGTGACGTCATAAATTCTCAGTTGAAAATATATGACAATTAAGTGTCCAAATGACCTATATTAAATAAACGTTTTTGCGTAAACGTATAAAAGAATTTGAATTTGATTTAAAATTTTCACTTTGGATTCCGTATTTTCGACTAAATGCGCGCAATCAATGTTATGAAATCCACACAAAACTATACGATAATCTATTTTATGGAATATCATTTAATATGGCAAGACATGCGCTCTTTTCTTTATCACCTTATGTATCATATTTCATGTAAATAAATTCCCGTGATTTACTACATCAGCGTCAGTATTAGACTTCCTCAACATCAGTCATGCTCATGGTACAAAAGTCGAAGCCTTCTAACTAAATCTAAATCCAACTTCAGAAATCTGACACTTCACGAAACTGCTCTAGACAGCGAGTTCAACTTAGGCACAGACCTCCACTCCATACTTCGACTGCATTGTTACGTATTATTGATAAAACTTCTGTCCGCTTAACTCCAAACAGGGCCCGCCTGACAGGCATGCATAAAACATCAAATTCGATATATCCGTCAAGACTTACAACATAATAATCAATCACAACAACATAATAATCCATGATAATCCAAATATTGCCCTTATTAGCGTGAGAATTTTAAAACACCTAATTCTTTAAAACGAAGCCATCTAAAACACGATTTTAAATGAGTCTTCTGGAAATCTGATATTTGACTCCATACAGGCACATACAGGGGCCCCAGACATGCACGTCTATAAAAAATTAAATCGAAAAGTTACTAAGTATTTATAAATCCAATACCATCCCGCAGATTTACTAAACAGTCAAAATACTGACACCAACATTGAAAGTATATACTTTAGTCCATGTTCTGAGGTTTAAAACACATAAAGTCATCTAAAACACAATTACAAATGCAACTTCAGAAATCTGACAAAACTGCTCTAGACAACTACTTGACCTTAGGCACAGACGTCTGCTTCATACTTCCACTGCATGTTACGTAGTATTATTGATAAAACGTCTGTCGGATGAACTCCAAAAGGGCCCGCTAGACAGACAGGCATAAAAAGTGAAAATCGATATGTCCGCCGGCGTCTGCATAATTGGGAAATTCGCGGCGCGTTGAGAGTCATAAATTTTCACTTTTGCTGGACCGTACCTTTCCCGTGCAAAGCTGAAATTATAAATGTGCAACGGATTTTGCGAGTGAGGTTATTCGCTATGACTTTTTCCGGTATTTTTTTTGTCTGTATTATAATAGATATAAAATACTCGTAGATAAAATTAATTCAATTTAAACGTCCTTCCCATATTCATCTTAAAATTCGTTTAAATTAATTGAACGAAAAAACGCAAGGTGAAATTTAACTAATTAACTGATACCTTAATCCGTGGAGCAATGTAAAGACAAAAATAAGAATACATTGTGAAAATAAAGGAATTACCACTTAAAATAATTACACACGGCCTTGAGTCATTAATAAAACCATTAAAAGACGTCAGGAGAAATAAAATCCTCGTCATTGCGATCGCGCTTAATGCCAGCCATACGACTCACTTTAATTTTTATACCGACCATTTCATCAGCCTTAATTGACTTACGAGTCATACGAACTGCAATTAAATTAGCTTTTGTAGCCACCCACCTTGATTCGATTAAATCTGAAAAGCGAAATAATTCTGGCTGGAAATTATCTTTTAACAATAATACTGACTGGCAACTACTTAATATTCGATTTAAATTCCAAAAAAAATATTATTCTGACATTTTACTGGCCAGTAATGCAAATTCACGATGCATCGAAAAAAATATATTTTTAAACTTAATTATCGAACGCATATATTTACATTTGCAAGGTTTATTGGGTCATCATCACTTTGCATAATTCCTTTGTTTTTCCCATTAATAGAGTTATTTTTAAAAGAACAATGGCGGGGTTCGTCATAAAAATGCCAAGAACCCGCCGATGAATGCATAAAGGGCGCATGTATGTAGGTCTACATATTGTTCCATGCACTTTCTCTTACAAACGACTTTTTCTTCTAAGACGTGTAAGTATTGTTGCGTTGTTTGAAACGAACAATTCAAAATTATGTAGGAACACGCTTAATATTCATCTCGCTGTTCTGGGAGAAATTAAAAACGAAGAATGTGCCAGCAGTTTCTTTATTGCAGATTTTGTAAGTCTTCAAAGGAAACGGACATCATTTGTTCTAGGTAAAGGTTGGATTCTTGTCAGATAGCCTAGCGTCACCGTAGTCATAAATATGAGTATTAGACAAACACCTAGTACCACATAACTAAAATAAGCTCACTGCCTCTCTTACGCTGACTCTGGTGTGGTCCTAGATATTTTCAAGGTAAGGGTAATCAAAGATATATATCAATCTTTGATTACCCTTACCCTGAAAAATATCTAGTCTAGACCAGTATTGATATGATGAACTCTATAATTTTCAATTTCGAGAGAGTAGAGGAGGGCACCGATGGCCTAGTGGACGTGAGCATAATTAGCGCTTACCCAAGTTAAGCAACCCTAGGCGCAGTCCCCACTGAGATGGGTGACCGCAAGAGGCATAACAATATCTTGAGCTCCTCCGTGCTTCAGAAGGCACGTTAAGCCGTTGGTCCCGGCTGTCATAATTGATGGCAGTTGTTAAGCTATGCCAGATGCCTTTAGACAGCTTGAAGATCTGACACCAGTGTTGGCCACTTACACGGAAAACAATGTAACTCTTTTAACAGTAGGTAATATACAAAGTTCCTACGTTCTATTCCATGCTGGTCTGGGAGTAAAGAAAATAACGTAGGAGGTGCACGTTGCTTTTCTTCCCGCGCAGACCGTAGAAGCCGGTCGAGGGGATGGGTGAAAATCTGAAGAATCAGGACAATAGGCGATGCGGCTAGCAACCCATCACTATTTTGATTCCGTTTTCGCCCAACACGCTAAACGTGGCCTTTCGGTCTTATGTATGGTTAGGGATAAAGACGTATGTACCTACCTAGGTATGTATGTTCATACGTTAAACTTTTTTTTTCTGATTTGTATTGATAAGTAGAGTCCATTTGATAAATATCTATAGATAACTTGAAGATACAAGCCCACAATCGTAGACAGCATGGCGGCCGCGCGTCAAGTCACGCATACACGCCATGCCAGACGACAAATTATCCCATTCATGCTGTGAATACCCTGGAAAATGGTGTAGGCATCTTAACACCGGTATTTTCCTTGGTATCTTATAGTGAGATAGCGCCCACCATTGGTGGCAGAGTTTTCTAATTGTATAAGTGGATTTTACGTTACAAAACTAATGATTTCAATGTTGTTTGTATGTGGCCACACACGGATGTCCAATTTTTCAACTGACTAAAGGCATCTGATACAGCTTAACTCTACCTTTTTCTCAAATACATAATGCAGTACATAAGTAAATATATACGGACAAATCGCACAGATTGAGCTAGCCCCAAAGTAAGAGAGAGACTTGTGTTATGGGATACTAACTCAACGATACTATATTTTATAACAAATACATATATTACAAATACACATCCAAGACCCAGACCAATTTGTAAGATCATTTTCCATCTTGACCTGGCCGGGGATCGAACCCGGGCACTCTCGTGTCGCAGGCTGGCGTGTTGACCGCTACGCCACGGAGCTAGCCAATCATGTACTGCATTATGTATTTGAGTATAAGGTAGAGTTATATCGAATAAAAAAAAAATCTATGTTAGATTATTAGAAAAATATTTATCTGAATGGACTTGAAAATAAATGTTGCTAGCTAGGCAAAGTAACACTTATAATAACGAATGTTTGCATAATGTTAGCAAATTAACAAACTGACCTCGTTTTAATAGAAGTACGTATATTACGCCAAGGTTCCGTAGTTGTTGGTAAACACCACAAATAACTCCATTGACGGATGACTCCTATTTTCCGGCGGCGAGACTTCGCGATGGGAAAGAATATATTTTTATTGGAACTACTTCAAAAGTCAAATAAATATAATTGCGTAACCTGCGAGGGAGGATTCACGGAGATTGAGATAGCCTCACAGTTAGTTGTGAACTTGTGTCGTAGGATACTAAATACTTATAGGAACCGCGTGATTTTGAACCTCTGAACTATACCGAAATCCTGGAATCAGAATCCCTGATGAAGTACAGAATTGCAAGAATCACTCGGTCGGTATAGATAAACATCCAAGACCCAGGCCAATCAGGAAAAGATCGTTTTCCATCTTGACCTGACCGGCGATCGAACAATGGACCCTGCGATTCAAAGGAACTTGTGGTACCACTGAGCCATGGAGGTTGTCAAATGATGGGATGGCACCCTTTTCAGTCCGTCAAGTTTTGCCAGATAACAACTTATTGCGGCATTGTTATGATGTCTAGTGATGTGTCGTTGAAATTTTTGAGAACGGAGAGAACGGATTGATGTTTTTTACGAGAATTTCTTCTTTGATATGTACGAGAATTATCGAGTTCGTTAAGTTAGTATCGCTCGAACAAGTTCCCAACTAACTTTGGGGCTAGCTTATTTGTCCGTAGTATTATGTAGTTATTTCTCAAAGAATTCGGACTAATTAATTTAACAAATCTTTAAACAGACAAGCCACATGTCCAAATGAAGCCCTACTCACAGTGGCGACCCGTGGTTTGTTTACAAACACGGTAAATGACTCCATTCACGCCTTATTTCCCGAGGGTCGGATTGAGCAGACAAGATATCCGGCCTTGAACTTGCCGTCACGCCGCCGAGGGACGTCTACCTCGCAGGAAAATCTCAGATGCTTGGTGAAGACCCTCTTCTATTTCTGACATTTCTTGCCGTCCATTCACATTGGAAAACAATTTGTTACAGACAAAATGTAAAGTAATGGGAATAATACTGTTTCATCGTATTGATTTAGGAGTGTCAGCTTGCTCTATGAGTGTCGATTTTTTTCTAAGAAACATAATACATCTTACAGGAGCCATAGTGCCACCCATCCTTTTACTCCTAAATCAAATAGTTAAGAGGAGTATAAAAGAAACTTGTTTTTTCGAGTTTCTTGTAGTAAAGTCTTTTCTTGTTGTTTCTGATTGACCTGGGGCTTGGGTGTTTATCTATTATAAAATGTAGTATCGTTTAGTTAGTATCCTACGACACAAGTTCAAAACTTACTGTGGAGCTAACTCAATTTGTGTGATTAGTCTCTATATATTTATTTAAGTATTATTGGGACCACTCGTCTGCGATTCTGACCTGCACTTTGCTGGTTAATTTTTATTTGAAGTTTATTAGGATTTTTTTGTTAGCCATTTATGTTCCATTGTTTCCACATAATTTTTTTTTTTGTACATTATTTCAATCCTTCTCTAACTGATTGAGATCATCTATCCAACTCTTTCTCGGTCTTCACCTTTTTCTACGCCCAGTTGATGTCCATTAGGGTGGTAATATAAGGCCATGATGATGTTTTAGGATTAATAGAAATAGAATGGTGGGTGGCGCAATTGATTAGTTGGCTCAATAAGACCCGAAGGCCACGTTTGGCGTGTTAATATTGTCGTATGTGGAAATGGGAGAAACGAAAACAACTATTGGTTTCAAGTACAACTAATAAGGGGATAAGCTATGTAACAACATTTTTCAGTTATATTCGCCTTTCGACCTGCTCCTGGCATCAAAGAAGATTCAGACATTAATATCCTTTCGATGGAATACCACAAACAAAAAACAACTCTGATTTTTGGTATTTTGCGAAAATGAAAATTATCTATTCTATGACATACATGATACATACTCTCTATAAAATCTTCTACGTTTTCAGAACCTACTTACAATTTTGCGCAATAGAAGTATCCTCCGTACCAACTGCTAAAATATTCCTTTGACATATGAAAACATAGCCCTGCTAAAGTTAAAGTCCTAAACTCGACAACAGAGCTGAATCTCTGTCTAAATTTAACCGCTAGTCGTCCATGCAATAAAAACACGCTTACCAACGTGTGAACTTCTGCTGTACGTGTCGTGCAAAGAAGTGGTAAACCCGGTTGAAATATATCCGGGTCCGGGCAGACACGCGGCAGACGGCCCTTGAACTTTGCCCGGCCGGGTACTGTGCGTGTAACTATGCATGAAATGGTGGAACAAATCGAATACAATTTGTCTGCGACGTCGCTGAAAATAGAAATCGGGTTTTGTTGCGATTTCATCGCTGTTTTAATTAAATACCGTGATTTGTTTGATGTAATCGTTTGGGGTTTCCGTTGGAAAGGTAATTCTGCTCTACATTTTTTGATTATGTAAAGCTGATTCTAATCTGTAATTTTGGATATGCTTAGTGGAAATCTATGTTGGATCACTGCGGTCGGAATGGCAATGATTGATGAAGATGATATACTTTTAGGACGAACTCTTTTGAATGTAGAGCTACAGAAATGAGGTATTTTGTCCCTACGTACATTCTTATGGACGTTCTTACATAAGGCTAAGTGAAAATTATGACATTCATAGATCAAGTTTCTATAACGCATCGTGAGGAAAAAATGCAGTAACTTCTTGTTACTGCATTTTTTTTCTCTACAACTATACTAATACTATTGACTCTGTGAGCTGTAGACTTCGCTAGTCTTATCACAACCAACTCACAATAGACTTTAACGCCATAATGACGCTAAGGTCCTTTGTGAAAACTACGCCATTTTGATAATTTTCGAAAAACAGCATCGTTAAAAATCTATGTAATGTTTGAACCTACTCACAATATTTCACGGGAATCGGTTCAGAAATGCGAACTGTTTAGAAGAACAGCCTGACAGCGAGACATACGAAATATTTTTTGCTGACAGAGATGCTTCGCGCTCACTCGTTCAATTATAAATGCGAAAGACACACTCTGTCTTTTGCCTCTTCTCGCTTCAACCATTGAACATTTTAGATATAATTGATTATGGGGATAGTTTTGGGCCTGGGAAAGGATATCCTATCATACACCTATCATCCCAGAAAACAGTTTCCGAAGGAGCTACATTCACGCAAGTGTAGCTTTGGGCGAAAGCCAGTTCTTTATATGACCGAAGATCAAGTCAAGGGTATGCAGTAAACACGACCTTGGGCAACAGAAACCAAGAAATAAAGCTTCAGTTTTTATACGTTTATTTTCCAATGCGATATTCTCGGGATGCGGTGTCGGATAACAGCAGATTGCGGGAGACGACACGCTGACGTAACGGATTAACCGGGTTTGCGGCTCACCCGGATATTATAGTACACTTTATTGTCTGGTTTGATAGTCATCTGCGTCTTTAATACTATTAGTGATATTGAATTGATAACAACTGATTGCGGGAGATGACATACTGAAGTAACCGAGTAACCGGGTTTGCGGACATTATAGTGTACTTCATTACCTGGCTTGTTCTTATCTGCATCTTTTATACAATTTTGTGATTATCAATGCAATAGGATTACAGCGGATTGCGATAGACGACACCATGACGTTACCGATGAACCGGGTATCTGGCTTACCCGCGCCTATTATTATATAGCCATAGCGTATATTATACGCACTTTATTGCCCGGCTTGATAGCCATCTGCGAATTTTACACCATCTTGCGATTTTCAATTAGATAGGGTTTGCAGGAGACGAAAAGTTCAATCAACACATTAACCAGGTCTGCGTCTCACTTAGATATAGTTAGTATGTTTTGCTGCCTGTTTAAGTAATGACAATAAATTTTCTTTTCGAAGTGAAAAGAAAACCTTTTTGTCTTCAATTTACATCATATATTTAATCTCTATTTTTTATTGAGGGAAATCTTTTTTCTACCAACTATTATAGTTTCCTATTGATTGAATGATTAAATCAAAACAGAGTTGAGTATGTTAAACGTTGGAAATCGGATAAATTCTCTATTTAACCGTTTAACCAGACACGAAAGAAGCAAGTTAAATAAGCTTGTGCAAGTTAAAATTAGACTAGTGTCCGTCTAACTTCCTAATTACTTGAAGTGTAACACCGGTAAACAATCCTGACCTACCGTGTTACCCGGGCGATTTGTCTTAGACGGTACCCGGGTCACTTCACCCGGCTCGGGTCGACGCCCTCTCTCCCGAGGGATCGCTTTTTATTACGCACTTACCATCGTAATATCACGTAATAACACTCTCATTTGGAATTAAATTTTAATATTTAAGGACTGTGAATGGTGTAGATTTTATGTATAATACACTACGATATAGGTACCGCTTAGAAATTTTAATCGTATGTGCACGTTTCTCTTTTAGTTATCTAATTAAATCTCAAAGAAATAAAATGTCGTTTTCATCGTCTTGCTGAAATATTTTTTGATTCAGCTGAACAGTTAACTGTTCTGTTAAGAACAATTAACTGTTTTTTTTTATAACTTTTAATACGTTTTTTTTTTTTAAATTCTTAAGAATCTGACTAAATACATCTTAGTCTGGAAACAAGTAGTATTATTTAAAAAATAATAAACCTGACTTCCCTCTCTTCTCTTAAACACTTGGGTTTTTGAGACGAACCTAAAGATACCTTAACTTTCGAAATAAATCCAGGCGTTTATAAATATGAGGTAATATTAACAAAAACACAAGACATGCGCGAAATACATAGCTCTTCTTGGCATTGGCAGTCGGGTAAAAAGACAACTAAAATTTGAATAAAATTAACGTGTTGGAAAATAACTATAAATATATTATACTGAATAAAATATGCGTATTTTCTCCAAAAATCTTATAACTATGATATGATCTTGCATGACTTATTTATTAGATACAAACCGATATGGATACCAGATTAACAAATAAAATAATAAAATAAATATAAGTAGAATATTGAATTATTATTAAAAGTGTGGCTGCTTGAATTACTTGACGACATCTTTATAATACATCCATTATATTAATAATAATGTATTCTATGAAAAATTTATACCGAACTCGCCCTCCTGACCTACCGTAACATATGCTAGGGGAAACTATCTGATCGTTTATCAGGTTTTTACCGGATACCCAGGTCGGAGTGACGTTTCCGACGATAAGACCCGGGTTAGCATAATATGCCGGCGATCAACACGTCTGCTTTTTAATCTCGATTTATTTTGACTCCTGAATAAAAAATGGGGTAGATTTACTTCCTAGATATCATTTTATACCAATTAAGTATTGCGTGCAGATTGTGACAGTGGGATCGCTACAGTAGACATTTTTATTATTTTTAGTCAAACAATTATAACTTGTACCTAATTATACATAAACACAGAATTTAAATGATATAATTTATACCTTTTTACATTTAAATCTTTTCAAAATTAATTATTAATTGATCTGAAACTGTTCCTCATCATTTTGTTGCTCATTATATTGTCTGCCTCCTCATTTTGCATTCACTTTCTCATTTTTATGATGAAAATGAAAATTGTATATATTATGGTGGCGTGTAACTTTTAAAATGTTTTGTAAAGTTATAGTAATAATTAAATTAACTAATTTTACTTTACTTGGTTACAGGTCTTACAAGACATCAAGGTAAATATCTAGATTTGGTGTTAATAGTTCGTAAACCCTAAATTAGCACTTTGCATTTTACTATTTTTCTAGTAGTAGTAGAGATAAGTTGAGCACCGTGGTTGAGCCTTTACTTCTTCTGTATCGATTGCACTTTTAATCCTGGCTTGTAGACTTTACTCATTTTAATGTGCCTCTTCATTTTGCCTTCACTTTCTCATTTTTATTTCACTTTTATCATGTACACTATCTCTTACTTTTTACTTCCATTTTCCCCAAAATATTTTTATTTCTATACGTAAAATTGATAACTTTTTAAGAATGCTTTTCTGACTTCCGTATTGTTGTGATTTACCGATCCGCTGTACTTTTTATCCTGGCTTGTAGACTTCGCTCATTTTATTGTGCCTCCTCATTTTGCCTTCACTTTCTCATTTTTATTTTACTTTTATCATGTAGACTATCTCTTACTTTTTAGTTCTATTTTCCCCAAAATATTTTAATTTCTATACGTAAAATTGATAACTTTTTAATAATGCTTTTCTGGCTTCCGTATAGTTGTAATTTACCGATCCGCTGTACTTTTTATCCTGGCTTTTAGAATTCGCTCATTTGTAATTGTGTTTTAAATTTTGCCTTCACTTTCTCATTTTTATTTTCACTTTTATCGTGTAGTCTGTCTCTTACTTTTTACCTCCTTTTTCCCTAAAATATTTTTGTTTCTAAATGTAAAAATTGTTAACTTTTTTAAGAATAATTTTACTGGCTTCCGCATAGGTCTGTATCGACTGCACCTTTAATCCTCATTTGCCTTCACTTTCTCTTTTTATTTCACTTTTATCATGTAGATTGTCTCTTACTTTTTATCTTTTTCCACAAATTCTGTTTCCAAATGTAAAATTGTTAACTCTTTCTCATTTTTAATTCACTTCTTACTTTTTAGCTCCTTTTCACAAAATTATTTTATGATTTGTCCATATATATTAATTTTCATTTATTCCTAACTAGCTTCACGGGTTTTGACATTTATTTGATGGATCTGCGATATCATGTTTGTTTTCCATGTGTGTGTTAATGGCCAACACTGGTGTCAGATTTTTCAAGCTGCCTAAAGGCATCTGACATAGCAAAACTACTGCCATCAATGATGACAGCCGGGACCAACGGCTTAATATGCCCTCCGAAGCACAGAGGAGCTCTAGATATTTTTATGCCACTTGTCGTCACCCATCACAATGGGGACTGCGCCCAGGGTTGCTTAACATGCGTAAGCGTTTTTAATGCTTACGGATTCTGGGCCATCGGGATTAAACATTTGTTTCCTGCAAGTCATATTATTAATTTATTACTAACCTCGCCCGCCCCGGCTTCGCACGGATGCTATAAATTATACAATAAACATTCGTCTTGAATCACTCTATCTATTAAAAAAAACGCATCAAAATCCGTTGCGTAGTTTTAAAGATCTAGGCATACATAGGGACAGACAGCGGGAAGACACTTTGTTTTATACTGTCGTGATATATAGTCCTGATATGAAATGTAGAGTACCCAAGTCACTCTGGATTACATATAATAACTTTTAATGAATATTGAAGCCTTGTTTTGGACATGTAATACATATCTTAGACACATTGCATCCGCGAAGGTTCGATACCTACGTCGGAGGTGGAAGGGAGGGGGCGCGGTCGATGGGTCGACGACCCCGGGAGGATTTCGATGCCACCCCGAACCGCCTTCAACTTATTTATTTATTAAAATTTCGTACTCATATCGCTGAATTAATTAAGTTAAATGGTAACTTGATTCGCGCTTCATTCGTGCATAAAGTTCTGAAGTGCTTTGTTGGCGTCAATTATAAATATTTCTGTTTTAAACTTTCGCTTTAAACAGATATAAATAGTACTAGCTGTGCCCGCGAATCCGTTCGCGTACATTTGTATGCGGGCCACGTCTTATCAGCATCATCATCAGGTCTTTTTAGTCTCCACTACAGGAGCACGACCCTCTCTGTACTACTAGAGCCATATTTGGCCAGAGCAGCCAGAGGACTCTTATCATAACTGGAGAAAAAATTAAATAGCCTATCCTGTGTCCTGTACGTCTTAATGTTTATCTACCAAGTTTCATAAAATTCAGTTAATACATATCGTTTTAAAGTATACACACATACAGAAAAAATCTAAGTATAGAGCTTATAAAAATTATGACTAGCTCCGTGGCGCAGCGGTCAACACGCCTGCCTGCGACACGGAGTGACCGGGTTCGATCCCCGGCCAGGTCAAAATGGAAAATGATCTTTTTCAGATTGGCCTGGGTCTTGGATGCTTATATATATATATGTATTTGTTATAAAATATAGTATCGTTGAGTTAGTATCCCATAACACAAGTCTCGAACTTACTTTGGGGCTAGCTCAATCTGTGTGATTTGTCTCTATATATTTATATTTATTTATTATTTATTTATAAACACGATATCTCTGAAAATAAAGTAACTTACTCAATGACCAACCCTTACAGATTTATTTTTAGTATTGATCTGATCTTACACGTCATAAGATAATAAAAAGTTCGTGCTAAGTCCCGTTAATATTAATAACTAGCTGTCCAGACGAACTTCGTTTCGCTATTTCTTTTTGTCGTAAATATTTCTTCTATTTTAAATATAGTACTCTCCCAATGATTCTTCGTTGAGTATTACCATACTCACTACTAGTGCTGCGCCGTGCTCGAAATTTTCGAGAACGGTGAGATCGTGTCCGAATTTTTTCCCGAGAATTCCTTCTTCTTTCTCTCAAGTGCGGGAATTTATGAGAAATTCTCGAGAATTATTGGAAATTCCCGCATATTTTCGTGAGGAGGAATTCACGAGAACAGAGAATTTCTCTCCAGCACATCACTACTCACTACGCTTGGCAGGGCGTGTTGGCGAGCGTAGTCCCTTTAGCTTCTTGTGCTTCCGATCCTGCTGCCCATCGGAAGTAATTTGGAAAGGGAATAAAGGTATTGGGATACTTATCACTCGCATGAATGGGGGAAAAGCAAGTAGCCGATGCCATACCAACCACCGGGCAAGCAGTTGTAGGATGACACCGCTAACCCTTTAACAATACTTATTGATAAATACAATCATCATTTCGAGTAGGTGTTACGGTCAATCGACCATGCACACTCTGGTGTCAGAGTTCTTCGGAACCGCCTCTCGGCCTCTGACGTGGTTCCTTTAACGACTACCAGATAGCAGCCGCGACCAACGACTTAACATGCCTTCCGAAGCACGGAATCATCTTTATTATCAGACAATCAGGTGATTCAAGCCTGCAATGTCCTAACCAAAATGGAAACAACTTAACAAAGTATGCTTCCCGTGGGAATCGAACCCACGACGAACACCTTAACCACTGGGCCACGGAGGCAGTTAAATACAATAAACCAACTCAATACCACGTAAATGAAATTGATTGATTTCATTAACATATTAATGAGAAATTCTACGCTACTACACCATTTTAATTACTAGTGATAACGTTATCTGTTACTGCGAGATTTGCGAAGAGAAAAAATATTTGCATACCTATATATTTGATATTGAGTTAAACTCCATCAGGATATAAACACGGTGTAACTTTGATTGTTCTGGACCCTTAAAGGGGTGATTCAGCCCGTCGATATGAACACTCCTATGGGACAACGCTGGGAACTCAAAAAAAAATGGACAGTTCCATAGAAAAAAATTTGGCCGCCCAGTCAATTTGTATGGGAAAGTCAAAAAATTGATCCCAGCATTGATCCTAAGGGAAAGATGTTTATATCAACGGGCTGAATCATCTCTTTAAGAGTACAGAACGAGTAAAATTTCACTGTGTATTCTATTAAACTCCGTTAGTATATAGGTATATACTCTTTCCCTTTGAGTTAAACGTATGCATAGTGACGTAAGACGTGTGTCTTTGACATCATGAAACGTACAAGCTCCGAGATTTTAGGTTATCATCAGGTCATATAATGATCAAGCCTTTAATTCCTCAACAGCTATTTAGCAAAAAGCATCTCCAGCAATTTATTCACCATTGAGTCTTAAAGATCATTTATTTCGGAAGTTACTATTCCAATGTTTCCAATTTAAATCTCACATCCGAATGAATGAAGTTCATTTTGACATTTCCTTAGTACATCCGTCTCAATTTCCTTCCCTTTCGTACAACAATCGCTCGAACTTCGGAGATTCTATTTACAAAACATTGGGCGCGCGGTTGCCGCGCCGTGCGCTGGCGCAAGTGACGTCATGAAACGGCTCTCTGTCTTCACGTCTCTTTCTAAACAGCCCGTTTTCCAGCTCCGAACTGATTCATGTGATGTAAATTAGGTAATGAATGAGACAAGTATTCTAACGTTGTAAAGAATTAAGTATGGCCCTAGTAGTACAGAGAGGGTCGTGCTTCTGTAGTGGAGACTAAAAAGGACCTGATGATGAAAGAATCAAT
The DNA here is from genome assembly GCA_947532085.1 of Elegia similella. Lineage (NCBI taxonomy): Eukaryota > Metazoa > Arthropoda > Insecta > Lepidoptera > Pyralidae > Elegia > Elegia similella. Next base: position 26,066,722 of record OX383930.1, read on the forward strand.
TAGAGACTAACTTTTTAGTTAAGTATAATATTGTTTAAGAAATGTGCTTTTAATTTAACATTCGCCTTTCGCCTACGGGTGGCTCGAAACCGAAGTCGGCTCCAATACGGTTAATTTTTCACAAGTCGGTTATTTTGATCGACTTTACTTGACGATACTATAAAAACCATAATACCGAATGTACTAATTTGATTACCATATACAGAACACGTAATGTAAATTCCTACAACTAATGTTTATTTAACTAAAAATACATTTTTATAATTACTTTGTTATGTTTTTTAGGCCATATATTCATTTTTGGGGATCCAGTGCTCTCCCCGTTTGAAACAAATTATTTATAGGAAAACAGGGATATATTTTTAAAATTTTGTATTGCTATGCCTTAGATTACCCTTCAAACTATTTTATGTTGAGTACAGCTTAAAGTGAGGATGTGAAAGTTTTCTCTTCCATGCTCATGATCTGTGAGAAAGGAAAAACGTAGAATGTGCCAGCTGCTTCTCTCCCCGCGCAGATCGTAGAAGCCAATCGAGGGAATGTGCGAAATTCGGCGGAATCGTGTCAATAGGCAATGCGGCTAGCAACCCATCACTATTTTGATTCCGTTTTCCATCTATACGCGCTCCAACATGCCAAATGGCGCCATAAAGTCTTATAGACCTAGGTTCTGTCTACCCCGTAAGGGAGGCATGATACTATGTATGTATGTGAAACTTTTCTTAGCATTTTTGATCAGCCACATTTACAATGTCAACAGCTAATATTATATTTTGAATCTTCATTATCCTGGTACCTTAGAACATAGCGCGTAGAACCGATGGCCGATGGGGCAGAAGGGTTTTCGAATGGCGACCACGTATCGGCAAGCGCAGTGTCGGACATCCACCAACCAGATGGTCGGATGACCTGACTAAGGTCGCAGGAAGACGCTGGATGCAGGCCGCTTCCAACCGGTCGTATTGGAAATCCTCGGGGGAGGCCTATGTCCAGCAGTTGACTTCTTGCGGCTGATATGATGATGATATGATGATCCTGATGCCTAAACTTCAGGAATTTACCATAACTTATGATCAGCGAGTATCCGAAGGTTTAATAACACTTTAAATCAAAGTTTGGAAATCAAAAGCGGAGATTATAATAACTGTTACATCTGTTTGGATATCGAGTGCGGATGTTTTAGAAACATCCGAGCGAATTATTACCAGTGTTGCCGTAATCAATTGTTATTTGATAAACATTCTCTATTGTTATCGCCCGATAACATAACAATAGAAGCTGGTAGAAAATTACTACATTTACAACGTAAGGAGCTTCGTACAACTAGACTAGATTTTATTTCCTGCTGGTCCTATTCGTCTCGTATGCTAGATTTAAATATGAATATATATGTCCCACAGATTGAGTTACCCAAAGAGGCTTTTTTTTTGAGAGACTAACTTAACGATACTATATTTTATAACAGATATACATATATAGATAAACATCCAAGACCCAGGCCAATCTGAAAAAGATCTTGTTCTATCTTGGCCTGACTGTAGATCGAACCCGGGACCTCCTAATACTCAGCCTAGCATGATGACCACAGTGCTAATCAAAATTTGACTCAAGACTCTTTCTACGCTGTGGACGAAAAATATGCAACTCTGGCTTTTTCTTTTCTTTTTAGTTCCCTTCTTAGCTAAATGTTGAAATTGATTCTAATTACCAATACGTATCAAGTTATCAATCTAGTATATTCAGTTACGGTTTTCGCAAAATATTGTACTACATAAATATTCTACGGTGCAGATAAAAATTTACGTCGCCAATAATTATTTACATAACACGTTGTCGTAGTAAATAAACCAAGAGAACTTCTGTATTATTTAACTTAATTTCAGTTCGCCAAGCTGTAGTTCTATTAAATTTACAAACGTAAATACAATAAAATAAACGTAAACGTAACGTAACGTAAATACAATAAAATATAAAATAAGTAAATATAAACGGAAAACAAACGTATACAAGACCTGAGCTAAAACTTAGTTAACAGGAAGCTGGGGAAATATCGAAAACCGATCGAAAATATCAAATGTGCCAAAACTATAAAGGAAGTACTTCTTAAATTAAGCATAAACTTTTCTTATGAAACTCGGTTAATTTTGTTCATATTTTTTTAACAAACTATCAATCAAAAATATAGGAACATCTCTTCTAGTTCTATTTTCCATACTTTTCACCCGCAGGATGCTTTTGCCTTTTTTCTACACATCTATCCGTATATTACCATCGGTGATATCTGTCGTGTCGTCGATTGAATTTTTTATCACCGCGATCTCATCGATTCGCTCATTCTTATTCTTTTCAGCAGTTTACAAACCTGTATTATTTTCACTAAGTTTTATATAATTGTTACAATAATGAGGCCTCATTTTTGTGTTTAAATCTTTCATCTTTAATTTTATTTACATAAACAACAATAGCCGTTCTAAAAATATGGTACAATATAACTTAAATAATAGATATCCAGCCATAACAAAATAATATAATTAATCATATTAGTACATAACAGCATTAAGTACTTAATTTTGATAGCTAAAATATCCACAACTAGCAACGTCTTGACATTGAGGAGCAGTTTAAAATTCTGTTTACATTACTTGATAACAAGAGGAAGCGATCAATTCAAGAGCACAATGAAGAAGGCTATGGACTTGCTGTAGACCAATCAGGACACAATGGTTAACCTTCACTGGTTAACTCATGGCCGTTGAAGACCAGTTCCGAACTAGACAATAGGACCACCCTCAAAATACATGATCGCTCCAGTCGTTATTAAATTTTATGTGTCTAATTTCATGGCCATCGTGATAGCGAAACCTGCTCACAGATAGACACTATCTTTCACCCGTGGCTTCACTCGCGTTTATTGATGAAGGTCCCCCATACCATATCTCAGGATTTGTCCTGAGATTTCAGGATTTTTGGACTCTTATAAGGATTGCGGTCGGATTTTGCAAATCTTAGAAAATCTTATAATCTTCAGTAAAATAGACTACATTTTAAAGAGAAGAAAAGCCATAATAAACGAGTCTTGCTAATGCCTAGAGAAAATGATTTAATAAAACCTTTGGTAATCAATTTTGATGATAATTGTACAATTAAAATTAACATTTATCCAATGATTTTTTAAAATTGTCAATTCTCAAACTGCTACAAAATCTCAGGATTTTTAAATTGAAGTTAGGCGTTTTTTCCGGTCTTTTGACGATCGGTATAATAGTTAAAGTGAGAAAAAACTTACAGAAAGATTTACTGTCATTATTAAACTTTATATAACTATGGATCGTGCCACAAAGGTCGACTTTGTCACAGAGCGCCACATAGACTCTGTGGCGCAGTGTTACCACAAGTGCATTTGAATCGCAGGGTCTTGGGTTCAATCCCTGGTCAGCTGAAGATGAAAAGCCGGCTAAATGCGAGTCGGACTCGCGCACGGATGGTTCCGTACCGTAATCTATAGAAACGGCAAAAAAATCATGTCTGTTGAATGGGAGCCCCCTTAAATATTTATTTTATTATTTTTTAGTATTAGTTGTTATACCGGCAACAGAAATACATCATCTGTGAAACTCTCTAACTATCACGGTACATGAGATACAGCCTGGACAGACGGACAGACAGACAGACAGCGGAGCGATATTAATAGGGACCCGTTTATACCCTTTGGGTACGGAACCCTAATTTTGTTTTTATTTTCATGTTGGCCTTTTCCTTGGATGTTTATCTATTATAAAATATAGTATCGTTGAGTTAGTATCCCACAAGTTCCCAACTTATACAAGAACCGACAAGAACCGATATAGTCATTATTGTTATATTAACATAAATTTTTACAGTGCTAACATTTAATTAAATGAACATTTAAACATCTATATCAAACACAACAACATTATTCTTGTCATAAAATTATCAAAACATTGTGCGAGTCGCCTTGAATATATTTCCTCAACTTGTTATTTCTGTCACAAAAAATATACCGTTCATTACTTAGGAATTTTAGCGGCTCTTTGTTTCATTAAATAAACCAACCGACGGTTTTATTTATACTATATGCTAAATTTATTCTTTTAAAGAAGTGTCTTGAATTAATTTTTCGGGCCTAATTCTGCCCCAATTTGAAGTGAACGGCCTTCATTGCCAAAAACGGCAACTTGGTGAAAATTCTAAGTTCCCGAGGGATCGACACTAACGCGGGCAAAAGCTAGTATACTATTATGCCGCCGAAGTCATGAAGATAAGCTAGTATTTCACGAATACTTTATTTAAATGTTGCAAAATTACAAATATATTTAGGGTTCGTTTAAATCTTTTGTTCTACATAATTACATTAATTTGTTTTTAAGACCAACTGTCAATTATCAAGCTATCTCTTTCCGCACAGACCTAAACTACTGGTAGAGCTCATAGTTGTATATTCCAGGAATCATGTTATAGATGATGCGGCTAGCAACCTTTCACTATTTATATTCTCTGTTACACTTTTGTAAGTGGTGGTGGCAGGTGTGTACCCACTATCATCAACGGTCTTATTGGCCTGCCCCGTCTGCCCCGTAAGGAAGGAAGACGTGATTTGTGTCTTTTCTTATAGCCAAGATGTTCTCATACTTAGTTCAAAAGACCATATCCACCCATTTAGATCCGTCGGGTAGAATTGTAATAGAACATTACTTCGCTGCACTAGCGAACTTTCCTCCAGCTTCAGAATTACCACAGTCACAGAGGCGAGTACTCGACATAACTTTGAAGTTGTATACGACCACTTCGGTGAAGCAGTAAATACAACGTAATTCGGAGGAAAACTATGTTCTCTGATAGTTAAAACGAAGGATAGGTTCTAGTGACTACAATATATCTTACATGAAAATAAAAAAAAGAAACAGGTTCAATTTTAGTGTTTCCCTTAAGATTGACGATTTTATCATCATCATCATCGTCAGCTTTTCACGACCCACTGCTGGGTATAAGCCTCCTTCTGTCTGCGCTATTCTTCCCTATTTTATATGGAGTATAAATCAAGCTATTATGGCTACACAACAGAAACACAAAAAGAACACCTGATTCGGAGACCAAACTTATCCTTGAGCACAATTGCAGTTTTACATCGGGTACAACTGCAATAGAACATTACTTAGCTGCAGTAGAACTATTCTGCTCCAGGTTCAGAATTACCACAGTTACAGAAGCGAGTACTCGACATAACTTTGAAGTTGCATCTTTGGCCAACCACTTCGGAGAAGCAATTTAGTACTATGTAATTTGGAGGAAAACTCTGTTCTCTAATAGTTATACGAAGGACAGTTTGTATATAAGTTCATACATATTGATCACGTCTTTATCCCTAACGGTGTAGACACAACCTCGTATATGATATATTCTAATGACTACATAAACAGATTAACAGTCCTAATTGAATCACAAGGAAAAATAGTAAAAGAATACAAAATCAAAAACTTAGATTTCCCATGGACATTCGGCCGATGACGGTGAACTGTACATGGGAAAAGACCAAATATTTATTTTCTTCTTCTTTCGTTTTACTTTTTTTTCGCCGAGATAAGGAGAAGATTTTTATTTATCGCATACAAACTGGGGAATTTCTGTAGCGTAAAATTACAATATTTTACAGATTTTTTTTTCTATTTATAAACCAAATGTGAAAGCTAGTTTTGTCCGCGGCTCTGCTCGCGTTGATGACGTCCTTCGAGAACACTTTATTACTACTTTATCCGAGACAAAATACCCTATGTCCTTCTCCATACTCCAGAGAACATGTATGCATAATTTTATGAGGATCGATTCAGTAGTTAAGGCGTGAAGCGTAATAAACAAAGAAATAAATAAACAAACTCTTTTCGCATTTATAATATTACTAGCTTTCGCCCGCGGCTCCGCCCGCGTCAATGTCGATCCCTCGGGAATAGTACTTTCTCCCGGGATAAAAGGTAGCCTATGTCCTTCTCCGTACTCCAGAGAACGTGTATGCAAAATTTCATGCTGATCGGTTCAGTAGATACGGCGTGAAAGCGTAACAAACAAACAAACAAACAAACAAATAAACAAACAAACAAACTCACTTTCGCATTTATAATATTAGTTAGGATGGTTAGGATTGGATACTTTAAGTGTATGTGAGGACCCTGCGCTACGACATAGCGTCAAATTTTTGTTGCCATTCTGTATAAGAACAAGCTCAATCTTTAATAGGTACAGCATACTTATTTCGAGGTATAAAATTACAATAAACATTTACTTCTGTTCCGTCTTTCTGTCTGTGTCGGCTAGCTCCGTGGCGCAGCGGTCAACACACCAGCCTGCGACACGAGTGCCCGGGTTCGATCCCCGGCCAGGTCAAGATGGAAAATCATCTTTTTCAGATTGGCCTGGGTTTAGGATGTGTATCTATATATGTATTTGTTATAAAATATAGTATCGTTGAGTTAGTATCCCATGACACAAGTCTCGAACTTATTTTGGGGCTAGCTCAATCTGTGTGATTTGTCCGTATATATTTATTCATTTATTTTGTTGTTAAACTTTGTGTTGTGTTTTGTTAAACTTTGTGTTGTGCGAGTACGATAGGACGTTGCGAAATAGCGCCATATTTTAGTAGCCGAGTATCGGATCCTAAATTCGGGAATCGCTGTGTATTTCCCCGTATTTTCACCCCACGTTATGCATCTGGAAGCCGGCCAAGACGCCACGTCACAATGTAGCAGTTTGGAACATTGGCGGCCATCAGTCTTTGGCGCGGGACCGTCTGCCTGGCAACAGGACCAACCTCGCTCCATTTCAAACCTATGTGTGGAAAGCAACATGTTGGCAAACTAATTGCATAGTTTATTTCGTAGTAAAGTCCTACCATTTCTTTTTATTGTTTTTGAATAGCATTACAATGCTCGGTATTAATATTATTAAAATTGAAAATATGCGATGAAAAAGAATTCGGCTACAGGTAGGATTCGAACTAACGTCCGTTAGGTTCACGCCCTAAGAGTGATACTAACAACACCACCGTCCTACCATTTTATCTATAGAGATCATCATTATAATTTTTTCCTCAATCTTTATGTTCATGCATAAATAAAAACCGGTTTTATAAATAAAACATTTATGCAAGAAAAGAAGCCAAATAAACTATTTTCGCGTATGCAGGGTCATTATGAACAACCTGGCAAATTAGACCTCCCGTAGTAATTTAACCAGCTGAATGGTTCTATTAAGGTTCATGATTCCACCATTGAAATATTGCCAGGGATTCAAAATTAGCCTCTACATCTCATCGATTTATTAATTTCCTTAGCCTATCTTCAATCTATCGCTAGTCTGGTCTAAGTATCTGTTGGTATTCGAACAACATGCCTTGTCCTTGGCTATAATTATTACTGCTTATAGACTACATAAATAAGCAGTTATTACTGCTTATGCTACATCCATAAATCTCCTGTCTAATCGATCTAAGATTACGTTTCAGTTTTTCGTTTTTCAGTCAGTGTGTCTTCTTTTCCATACCGTACACATTGTTTATATGATACACATGCCTTTGTCCCAAGAAATTCTTAAAAGCACTAAAAGCAATAAATTTGGTAATTCAGTCTAATGAAATCATCGGAAATTCCACCGTCGATCATCGTTCCACACCGATCACTCGATAAGATAAATCGATTGACATTTGCTGTAATGGTTACTTAAGTAGACATGAAAAGGGAATACGACGATCGCATCATTCGATTCGGAGCTATGAAGATATCGTGATAGCTGTAGGGTGCAAGGCAAGAGCGATGAGAGATTAAAAATGTCAATTTATCGTCGAAAGCAACTACATAGTATAAAACAAAGTCGCTTCGCGCTGTCTGTCTGTCCCTGTGTATCTTTTTGGCGAGCTCAGTGGCGCGGTGGTTAATATCCCAGCCTGTGACACGAGGGTGCCCGGGTTCGATCAGGTCAAGATGGAAAAAGATCTTTTTCAGATTGGCCTGGGTCTTGGATGTTTATCTAAATAAAATTAAACAAAGTATCGTTAAGTTAGTATCCCATAATATCCCATAATCTCGAACTTACTTTGGGGCTAGCTCAGTCTGTGTGATTTGTCCGTATATAGGTACTTATTTATTTAATAAAGCTACGCAACGGATTTTGATGCGGTTTTTTTATAGATAGAGTGATTCAAGAGGAAGGATTATATGTACATTGCACTCTTTCGAAGCCGTGGTCCAGGTCGCTAGTACAAATATATTTTATGAAAATGGTGTCTGAGGTCTATGGTGGACGCTCGGTCTGCTTTTTATCAGACCGAGTGGAGTTGGAACCGAGATCTTTCGGTCACAATAAAAAATCCGAAAAGAATATGTATTGTCGACTGCCATACACGGTTGAAAGTAAAAACGAGCTTTATCAAGTTTTCATAAGTTAAAACGCTTTCGCCTTTAACTTGGGAACCATTGCTCCCGCCTTGTACAAAAATAGATGTGTGCACGTGTTCCAAGCTGGACTGGAGTGTACATCTGTAGTACAGTTCACTTCACGCTACCACTAGCAGTGATTTCAGTCATTTTGTATACTTTGACTACAAATCATTGTGATTTAGAAATAACAGACATAATATAAAGTAATAGTATTTATAAATAACGCATACTAACAATGCGTTTAGAATTATTAGGTTTTGTTAAAGACTTGCTGATGTATAGAATACTAGCTTTGATCCGCGGCTCCGCCCGCATTAATGTCGCTCCCTCGGGAACAGTATAATTTCTCGGAATAAAAGGTACCTTGTATTCTTAGGCCTCAAACTACCCCCATACCAAATTGGTTCAATAGGATTGAGTCCTAACCTAACTGGTCCTAACCTAACCATACATTTCCATTTTCCATACAATATTTAATGTTATAATAATTATATATTCGTAGAGTGCGGTAAATAAATATTGTATGAACATAAAATCGGTAGTAATTTAATATGCGTAATAAAAATTAATAATCATAAAAAATATTTCAAAACAAAAGAACTTCTAATTCCTACATTTTAATTTTCTCAACACTATTTTGAATCAGTTTTCCATTTGACATCCACCAACATGCTAAATCCACCAACATGCTAAACGTGGCTTACCTGGACTCTGTCTACCCCGCAAGACAGTATGCATGTATAATTTTGCATTTTTCTCAAAAATAAATCGCTCTACCATTATGACATTATCATATTATGAGAGACAATCATTCTATGATAATCATATAATTTCCATCACAAACCCACGTACTTGCCAAAGGTACCTCGTAAAGACGACCAAATTGTGACAATGGTTCAACTGTTACGTAATCGGTCGCTATGCTATTTATGTACGTTCATATTTGTGAGATAACATCTCATGAATAGAAGGAAAAATTTGTTTTACTCTGACTCTCTCCGAAAAACCTCGAAAACTAGGAGGAAAACTGATAAAGCAGTTAAAAATGTATGTAAAAGTATTTATATTATAAGCCTCCATTTTTTTATAGAGCGCAATATACAACATCTTCGATGTGATAGTGAAAATCAGGTTTTGAAGGTTATCCCCCATAACTTTTTTAAATATTTTGTTTATTACATAATCGTTAATCATACAACTTTGGTCCTCTGCTTGGCAAACATGTATGCAGAAGACTTACATCTTTGCCAAGATATTGCATCACCTTTCTTGATCATGCCAGTAGAGCAAGAAAGCAAAACAAAAATATTTTTGAATCCTTATCCTTACTAATATTATAAATGCGAAAGTGAGTTTGTTTGTTTGTTATGCTGTCACACGTAACTACTGAACTGATCATCATGAAATTTTGCATACAAGTTCTCTGGAGTACGGAGAAGGACATAGGCTACCTTTTATCACGGGAAAAAGTACTATTCCCGAGGGATCGACATTGATGCGCGCGGAGCCGCGGGCGAAAGCTAGTAATTAATAAATATTCATGACCGCATCAATAAATATGAGTCTTTCTTTTACAAACAAAAAGGTACAAACAAATACACGAGCGAAGCCAACAAAAGCCACATTAAATGATAAATTCCGGTTATAAATCATCGGCCATTTTGAAAATCTCGGCAATCCCGGATGTATTTTTGTAATAGCGGTTGTGGAATAAATACATTGTCTTTACATTTATAATCATTTACATAATTTGAATAAATTTTTTTAGTAAATATGAATCCCAACGTCTCTATAAAAAAATTAGAAAACTTTTTGCATTGTGGACAGTTACGGAACAAATCAGTATCTTTCTGTAGAGAACAAACTTTTTGCCTCTCCAGCTCATAAAAATCTTTTGTACATTATAGAAATAAAGATTCCAGAAAAGGAAATCGACGAGACAATACTTAGATAACATACACAAATACCTACTCTAACTTTAACCAAACTTATCGTACCAATATAAAAATTTAAAGAGAGCATGACTGACATAAAAACTAAAGATAATGCTTAAAAAATACAATATATAACTTAAAAATAAACACTAAAAACGTATCTATAAATAAAAAATGTCACACAGGTCATTGCCTTGCGGTAGTGTGCGCAAAAGGCTGGCGACATTGCCTCGTTGGATGGAAATACGAATGCTTTACGTACTACTACTACTTTAATGCTTTTTTAAGGACCATTATATAGTTCCATCACTCATCATACATTCAAGCCATATTTGTACATAATATAAAATGAAGTCAATTACGCTGTCTGTTCGTTTAGATCTTTTAAACTACACAACAGAGTTTTCGGCAATACATAGAATGATTCATGAGGTTTATATGTATAATTTACTACCTCATATTAGTGTCTATATATATATATATATAGACATTGACAGCTCCGTGGCGCAGTGGTTAACACGTCAGCCTGCGACACGGAGTGACCGGGTTCAATCCCCGGCCAGGTCAAGATGGAAAATGATCTTTTTCGGATTGGCCTGGGTCTAGGATGTTTATCTATATATATATATATATATATTTGTTATAAAATATAGTATCGTTGAGTTAGTATCCCATAACACAAGTCTCGAACTTACCTAGGGGCTAGCTCAATCTGTGTGATTTGTCCGTATATAATTATTTATTTTTTTATTATTTATATATAATAAGTTACTAACCCATATTAGTATATACATTGCACCCGTGCGAAGCCGGGGCATGTCGCTAGTTTATAATACAGTATTTTCATGATAAAAAATTACAAACTAAAAATAAAAACGTAATAATTTCCTAGTTACATAATGCAAATGTAATGGTGTCCCATTTCTTGGCACCATCAATTTAAGCCGTCTGATAGCTTATCTAATTAGGTCGTGGTTACGCCTCGCTTTCCTATTAACTTTATCGATGTACAATTTTATTGTCCGTTTCAACCACAACACTGCAAATGGAATTTATTTGATGAATTTTCTTAGTATTACATTAAGTATAATTACTTTTTTTTTCATAATTAAGAAGTATCGATCCTATCGATCTTAACCGTTATGGTTAGTATATGATATGAGTTAATAATAATAATCATTTATTTATCGACCAACTATAGATCATTTTTTGTTAGTAACACAGAGACCTTAAAAACCTAATGTTAGTACACAAACACAATATATCGCGCAAAAATATGTGTCATTATAAATAAATAAATATATACGGACAAATCACACTGATTGAGCTAGCCCCAAAGTAAGTTCGAGGCTTGTATTATGGGATACTGACTCAACGATACTATATTTTATAACTTAACAAATACATATAGATAAACATCCATGACCCAGGCCAATCTGAAAAAGATCATTTTCCATCTTGACCTGACCGGGGATCCAATCCGGGCTTTCGTATCGCAGGCTGGCGTATTAACCACTGCGCCACGGAATTCGTCAGAGTATTAAATAGACCAAAAAGGTACAAAACTAAGTTTTTTAAAGTGAAAACTCCTTTAGCAGCGTTGTGCACTTTTTTGGGATGGGTAAATAATGTTAAACTAGCGTCAGGACACGTGACCTGATCGAAAATTCGTAAGACGTACACGTGACCTGAGACCGCCGGCGCGGCGTAGGAGAAGTAATATCCCCCTCTCTTTCTACCGCGCGGAGTTTTCACTTCTACCGGCACTCCCGGAGTGCAATCCTTTTTTTTTTGCTGTTTTTTTACGAAACGCGAGTAGACAAACTACTATCAGCAATAACTAAGAGGTTTATTTCAATTGATTTTGAAATAGCATTACAATGCTCGGTATATTATTAAAATTGAAAATATGTAAACACATCACATATTTTCAATTTTAATAATATACCGAGCATTGTAATCCTATTTCAAAATCAATTGCAATAAGTAAAAGCTTTCTTCAATTTAATCAACTTTCTATTCATCGGATATGAATGAAGTAGAATACCACACTACTAAATAGTGGGTAGTATTGAAGAAGTACGCATGCTTGAAATGCGTATACCCTACGGGGTAATATGTGATGAGAGAATTCGACGCGGTGATTCGAAGTCACGGTGGTGTAATGGTATCACACTTAGGGCGTTAACCTAAGGGACGTGGGTTCGAATCCTACCTGTGGCCGAGTTCTTTTTCATCACATATTTTCAATTTTAACTAAGAGGTTTGTTATAGGTACTAGCTACATACTAGGATTAAGGCTCCCGGCTCTGTCTTCCCCGTAAGGGATTGATATTCATCGGTATAAAACCAAAATCGAAAGATCGTCATGTTTATTCATCGATCAAAATAAATATTGCTGCTCAACGTTTATCGGTTTTAAATGTTTACGTTCCAAGTTTGGTCAAAGTTTACTTTATCCATGGAGGAATTGACTTTATCCCGTTTAAATAATAAAAAACCCGCCATGTCTGAGTCGGACACAACGAGGGTTCCGTACCAAAAATAAAATATTTTCGATATTTTTCCGTGGCAAATTTTATGTTTCTATGTCAACCTGAATTTTAATTGTAAATTTACTTGCGAGTGTGCAAAATATATGGCACATTCTCCAACTGACGGACAACGCACTGACACGTTTTTTAGAGTTCCGTATGCAAGGGGTAAAAACGGGACGCTGTTAATTTAACTCTACTGTCCGTCTGGCTGTCTGTCTATCACCAGGCTGTATTTCATGAACCGTGATAGTTAGAAAGTTGAAATCTTCACAAATTATGTATTTCTGATGCCACTATCACAACAAAATACTAAAAACAGAATAAAATAAATATTCAAACGTGATTTTTTGCCATTTTCGCTCGATATTATTTAACTAGATGCTTCAAATATTCACAGGATATTTTGTTGTATATTCACTTCAAATTAAATAATTAAATTAAAATAAAAAATAAGGGGGCTCCCATACAACAAACGTAAAACTAAATAAGGCTATAATATAGTGTGTAATGTTGTTAGATAATGGTACGGAGGAACCCGACTCGCAATTGGTCTATTTTTATTTTTTGCGGTACGGAACTCTAAAAAGTTTCATTGTGGACTTGCGAGTTGGGCCAAGGTCCACCTTTGATCTGTTTGGCGGCGTATCAAAACGTATAATTCACAATTTGTGTGACTTACGAATTAATTCGCCAAAGTTTGGATTTTAAACAAAGATTGTTTGTTCTGTGTGTTGATTTATGATTCGTATTTCACAATCGTTAATCTTTTAACACAAACGCGAGTCACATTGATATTTATATCTTGCCAAAATCCTGCTAGATAAAACAAAATTTGAGGTTTGACAATACATTTCAAATATCGTCTCTGTTTTTCTTCAAGTCTTTACCTGCGTTTTCTATACAGAAATTCGAGTAAATTGAATTTTTCTTATTCACGTTTTTAGTATCATTTCGTGTTTGATAAATTCAACTAAAGTAAAATTTGGCATGTATTATCGCAAGAGTAAGCTTGATTTGAATATTATAACATTTGCAAAAAGTTAGAAAAATAGGAAAAATTACGATTTTTTTTTCATAACGGACATCTGAAACGAGTTCTTTTCAATGAGCATTTGTCAATAATTAAATTCAGAAAAACAAAAAATGAAAATATTTATTAATTTTTATTTATTTTTAGTTGTAGCATTAGTTTAAATATTTTATATTTAAATTGTATATATATTGATAAAAAATAAAAAAATAAAAAATGAAATGCATGGAGAATGTTAATATGGTCCACTGTCAAGTTTAAATAAAAAAAATGCGTTTATCTGAAAATCATAGTCAACACCCATTAATTTATTTCAATTGTGAGAGCACCGGGCTCTTAAGACAAAGAGGGAGTAAAATAACCTAACATTTGGTGACCTATGCCTTTAATAAAATCAGCTGCTAGAGCACCTAGGCCAAAGAACCGCGTTAAGCCCAAGTTTGTATGGTAATAAGCCAAGACAGAGAAATAAAGCCTGAGGCGATTGTGAGGAACAAAGCCTCCAGCCCGAGGGCCGCACAAAGCCATTGTTTACGTAACTTCGCCGAGTTTTGACTTATCGTCCCGAATTGCATGTGATTCTTTTACTTTGGTATGGACTCTTCTATGCTAGTCTGGGAGAAAAGAAAAAACGTAGAATGTACCAGCTGCCGGCAAAATTCGTTTTTGCTAGTACCATGAATGGGCCGGCTCGGTGAAGTACCACACTCACAGAAAATCGTCATTTGAGTAGAAGCTTTACCGCTTCTATGCTTCGTGCGGTGAGTGAGAGAGCCGGAGGCTCGACCTCTACCACCTCCCCCATTTCCTTCGCCCCATGTCCTTCCCCCAACTCCTTGAAAGGTCGGCAACGCTCCTGTGCACCCTGGTGTTGCAGTTGTCCATGGGCTTTACCATCAGGTGACTCGCTTGCTTGCTTGCCGTCCTATACCATAAAAAAATGCACCATACAACTGCATATCCACAACAACCAACCGCTTCACGCGAAGTCTTGCCGAAATAGATTCTTCTTTATTAATATTTTAAACGCGAAAGTTTTAAATATGTATGTATAGATGCATCATCATCAGGTCCTTTTTAGTCTCCACTACAGGAGCACGACCCTCTCTGTACTACTAGGGCCATACTTAGCCAGAGCAGCCAGAGGACTTGGCCTTCACTCTCCACGCTGGCCAGACGGCTTGGAGAGGTCTCTTAGATGTTTATAAGCTTTGTTTAGCTTGTATTTCCTAAGTCGCCTTCTACGACATCCACGGGAAGACTTGGAGTGGTCCTATTCTACTCTGCCGGATACCACACGGCTAGCTATAGATGCATGGATGTTTGTCACTCTTTCACGCTAAAACGGCTAGATTTTTATAAAATTATGCACACAGGTAGGTTATTAACTTGATTAACACATAGGCTACCTTTTATCCTGGAAAAGTACTATTGCCACGGAATCGCCACTAACTTGAGCGGAGCCACGGGCGACAACTAGTACGAAATATTCCACCTCCCATTATATTAGTAAGTACGCTTGAAATAAAATTAAAATTAACCAAAAAAAAAGCAAAACATCCAACCTGAATTAAACGAGGCCCAGCGAATCTTTTTATGGACGGCTGCAAAGAAAAGGCAAAGGAATATAATTACCAATAAATAATAACAGCTATCGTATTTCGTTTTCGTTAAACGTTATTGAAATAGCTATTGTTGCTGGAATCTCTGTACCGGGAATTTTATGCTCTAATGAATAAGTTATGATTGTGAGATATTTCCACACTATGCCTTTCAATTACTAATACTGAATTATGCGTTTTTTCTATTTAATAATGGTATTTATATATAGCAGATAATATTTTATTTTTATTTGATAAAACGGTTATTGCACTTAATATTACTAGGTAGAAATAATGGAACCTAACTACCTATATTTTGTCATGTCGGTACTAGCGACACACACCGGCTCTGCTTGTACATTTTTTTTATAGTGAAGTTGTATAATTTTCTTTATAATACATTTTCATATATAAGTACTAGCTTTCGCCCGCGGCTCCGCTCGCATCAATGTCGTTCTCTCGGGAACACTACTTTTACTTGCTTGTCCGCGCCTATTAATATGATTAATTCGTTTTTTCTTAGTATAGATGATGACTAAGCCGTGTGGTATTCGGCAGAATAGAATAGGACCACTCCAAATCTTCCCGTGGATGTAGAAAGCGACTTAGGTTCAGTACCTTTATGATTAACTAGTAAGTGTGACTCACTGGTTCCGTATACGAAATTATTTACTTACTTCCTGGGCACTACAACCCTTTGTGGGTCTTGGCCTCCTTTACGATCTTTTGCCATTTCGCTTTGTCTCTGGCCTCTCGTCTCCAAGATGTTTTCTTGCCTAGTCTCTTCAGGTCCTCCTCCAGACAATCCTTTCACCGCTTTCTAGGCCATCCCCCGGATCTCTTCTGTTGTGGGGTCCATACGTACGAAATTCAAAATTATGTACAGTCAAGAAACATAAATGGAGTCATAGCTTAGAGATCATATTACTTTGCAATACGCATCGTCTCTCTTTGTGAGTGTCGTCCATAATGCACACTGTGATAATTATCACATTACCCACACAACTCTGCCAAGCGCATGACACAGACAATATAGCACTAACTATCATAGCTTAGAGATCACTTTTGAAGCTGACCGTACATTAAAAATATGAATATCCGTAAAATTATCAAAACAATACCATACTTATCCCAAACATTCAATACCAGAGTAGAGGCAATACAAAAAGTATTCACGGTGCTATGAACACCGCAGGTATTTTATACACTCCGATGATCCAATTACACACTTTCAACGTATTTATAACTCTCATAGCAGATGTGTTCTACTTTGAAAACGTTTTTAGTTGTTATAACATGGTTTTCGCGTACCGTTTTAAGCTGAACTCAAAATTGTTTGTAAATTGAAGTCTAACAAGCATAACTTTATTAAGCAAAGCCATCAAAATTAATACACAAAGACTGGCTTATACCAGCAAGTGATCTGTTCCAGCCAAACAGTTGTTGATGAATCATCAAAGTCGGTTATCATAGCTGAATATTGTTATATAGCATGTAAGACTTATACTTCTATGTTGTAAAAGTTTCGGCTTATTTTCAAGACTGGCCTAAAGTCAACCCTACTTGGAATAGCTTTCGTTGCACAGCAAGGAGACGCTTGTCCCTTTAGTTGTAATCTATGGGACTGAATGGAGAGATAGTAGTCCTGTATTCTAAGCCGGAGACAAACGACACAAAAAAAAATTGCTGTATACTTTATATTATTATAATCTTTATAAGCAAAGGTCCATTCAGTTTTGGTCTTGACACCTCGTAACATAAACTAAAATTGGTAACGAAATTATGTAATAAACTATAATAAGCTTCAGTTATACAACAACAGTAATTTCAAATTAGGCTCGTAATTCCGAAGAAACTAATAAAACAAGCTGTAATTTGTGTTTTCTATTCCAATTTTGAATTACGAAGCATGATCATATTGCCCACTGACCAATCAGAAGGCTAGATTCGAGAAAGGAAGAGGCCATTGAGATAGATGGGCCGCATTACCGTTGAAACAACGAATAGCCGGTTATTACCGGCCAGTGTTTCTGGTGCGTTTGTTATGAGCCAACGAGTACGTTTATACGTGTATATTTTTATTTACATATCTTTTAACGTCTGGCCAGCGAGGAGAGTGTATGCCTCCTAGGTTATATCCTCTGTCTGCTCTGGCCAAGTATGGCTCTGGTACAACAGAGAGGGTCATGCTCCTGCAGTGGAGATTAAAAAGTCCCGATAATGATGATGATGTCTGCATGAATATGTTATCCGCTGGTAACGTGAAGTTAGTTGCAGATGAAGTTAGTTAACAAAACATAAAATCTTTGTTTTATAAGAGTAATTATCTTCAAAGTTAAATGTTAACTCAAGTAACCACACAATGAAAATTTCACTACATTGTTTGAATGAATTGTGACCTACGTCATATGGAAATTTCATCATTGAATTACAGCATAACTTTGCATCAACTTTCAAGCTCTTTCAGAAATATCGATTCTGCTTACATAATGTAATGTAAATTGTATAAAAACTTTCATTATGTAAGTTGAATATTTCGAGGAATATTTAGATATAATCGACGATATTGATACGCTCCGTATAATATCAGTTCGTTGGAAAGTAAGCGATACCTTCTACTTGTTGTGCAGCGTTGGATGGGTATTCCCCTCATTACAGTACTAGGCAAAAGTAAAATTTACAAGATTAGTAGCGTCAGCATTGATCAGGTATATTTGTTACTCCTTTTGTGGATCTATCTATTATTTATATATACCTTACGAATTTTACTTCGAATTCCTCCCCAAATTCCCTAGACCATACTCTCTCTCGTCTTAACATTTTCCCAGCATCCTCCCCATAGTGCGTCGGAGCCCAGGGTATATGATTTGGCAAAGTTATTACGGCCGGCCGGATGCCTGTCGCCAACCCTCCTTGGGTGGAACGAACCAGATTCTATATTTTTAGTTTTTAAATATCCTTGCCTTCTGTAGACTAACAATCCAACTCTCCTTGCAGAGCTACCGCGGCCGAAAGCCTCTCGGCTCCGGCGGCGTTCCCGGTGTGTCCGTACCCGGAGTCCCAGGCCTCAGTCCCGGCGTGCCCGCGGCGGCATCCCCGAGCCCTGCGCCTCAGGCCCCCGCCGCCCCCAGCCCTGCGCCAGCTACCACGCCCGCCATGAAGCAGGAACACCCCAGTCAGCCCATGGTAAGTTATCATCATCACGCGCATCTCCATTTGTGTCCCTCATGTTCCACTAGTCACTGTAAAGCTGCCCTGGTAGAACGGCAGCTCCAACAGCCTTCTCAATGCCATTGCTGGCAGGTTAGATGGGTTTTGCAACACTGGACACAACTCCATTTAAGTTTTAATGTTACATCCAAGCAAACATTAGCTTGTAAGAATCTTACTTAGTTTTCCGGACCTTTATAAACTACTAGCTTTCGCCCGCGGCCCCGCCCGCGTCAATGTCGACCCCTCGAGAATAGTAGCCTATGTCCTTCTCCGTACTCCAGAGGACTTGTATGCAAAATTTAATGATCGGTTCAGTAGTTACGGCGTGAAAGCGTAACAAACAAACTCACTTTCGCATTTATAATATTAGTAAGGACAAGGATTGATAAATATAAAATATTGATTATTATAAAGCTTCATCAAGGTAGCGACGTGGTAGAGAGAGAGAGACAGAACAAACGAAAAGATCATCATATCTTAAGTTCATTCTTCTTTTTCATCATCATCATTACAGCCGTAAAATGTCTACTACTGAACAAAGGCCTCTCCCAAGGATTGTTTGTTCCATGGGAGGATATTGCCATACTCGCCACGCTTGGCAGGCGGGTTGGCGAGCGCAGTTTCTTTGGCTTCTTGTGCTTTCGACGCCCATTGGAAGCATATTTAAGCTGGCTTTATTTATATGATATAGATAGGAATTTGTTGGATTTGGAAAGGGAATGAAAGTATTTGAAACTTCAGTTGTTTTCCATTAGTTGTTTCCGGTCAACAGAGTAAACCTTCAATTCTTCTTTCTTCTTCTCCATGAACTATTTTCTTTTCTTTCGTGAACTATTTAACTGCAAATACACTTAACAGAAGAACAGAATAAATAAGAGCCATGTAAAAATAATTTTAACACAAAATAACGCATTTTGTCGCCGTCGTCGCGTCATTACGTTAATAGCACACAATTATGAATTATAATAATGGCACGTTACATATTATTCATGTTCCTTAATGGCATCAAATTACGATTATTGGTCTTATTTACTTGTAGCAGCCGAGAGCCCGATAATTATCTCTAATAGCCCTCGTAAGGCGTGTGTTAAGATTGTGTTATATAAAGAGAAAAAGGTTAAATTACCATAAAAACAATTCTAATAGTAAATAATACCCAAGAAAACTTCGTCAAAGTCATGTCCAGCTAATTCACCTAAAAATTAATGAACTAGGAATGTATTGTACAAATATTCATTTAGTCACCTATTTTTATTTATGCCTTAAGATTATTTAGTATACCTATAGGATAACTTTTATTCCATCATCATTATTTCAGCCGTAAAGTCCATTGCTGGACAAAGGCCTCTCCCAAAGGTTTTTCTTTCCATGGAAGGATATTTCCATACTCACCACGCCTGGCCGGTTTTTCTGGTTTTATGTGCTGTCCATCGGAAACATTTTTCAGCTGGGAGGATAGGATTTCGTCGGATCTTGGAAAGAAATTAAGGTATTAGGATACTACTCACTCGGATAAATGGGAGGAAAAGCAAGGAGGCCGGGCACGCCGATGTCATAACTGCAACTGGAAATTACTGAAGACATTATACTGATGTTTTCACTTTTGAGCATATTACCGAGAACATATTACCGGGCGCAGCCGGGAAAGGTTGCTAGTAGGTATATCCAAATTATACTGAGAAGTTAAACATTTTATCTTCCGTAAAATATATACTCTCACAGCTTAACAAGGGAATGACCACAGGTAAATCAATTTTACGTGCCAATTGGCGGTCACGGTTAACCGCATCAAGGTTGTCAGTTTTCAAAAAATGGGAACTTTGAAATTTTTCACGTCCAGTTAGCTGTCGGACCTACTTAAAACTATAATACGATGCCTTTGAAAAGGAGGGCCGTGCCTAGCAGTGTGTCGTATATTGTGATCGAGTGTAATAATATCTCCGAGTATATAAAAGTAGAAAACCATTGCCAAAAACTTTTTCTGAACTGTGGCAAAGGCAAAAATATTTTTATAGTACTTTTAAAACTGTAAAATTGTGTAAATAGGTATAATGTTCTGATAATATTTGCAAAAAGAATTAAAGTAAAATATATACGGACAAATCCCACAGTTTGAGCTAATCCCAAATTTAATAGATACTTGTGTTATGGAATACTAACTCAACGATACTTATTTAAAACAAATACATGTATAAAAAAATACAAGACCAAGACAATCTTAAAAAAGATAATTTTCCATCTTGAACTGACCGGAAATCGAACCCAGGACCTCCGGTCAGCTAAGTCACAGAGGTCTTTAAATGATAAGTTTATTTGCAGAGTTGGCAATAAAATATTTATTTTATAAAAACAAAGGTGGCAGCCCTAACCATGGAGCAATGCTGGTAATTATGTACCGTTATCTTACGCTTCCGACTCATTGCCTCCAACTGGCTACTCTAAATCGCCATTTTGGGCTTTTCATGATGAAAACGATAAAAACTCTTCACTGGTGTAAATTCTCCGTCGCTTTTTAATTTCCTATATCTACTGATGGCCCTATTCCAGGTCTTTTGTGATCGGATGGCCTAATCGTCCTTCTCTGGTTCGTCATTGAATGTCAATCTATTATAATAATTATAAAATATGGTATCGTTAAGTTAGTATCCCACGACACAAGATTACAACTTACAGTGGGGAGTGGGGCTCGCTCAGTCTGTATTATATTTAGACCATGTGATTTTGAACCTCCGAACTATATTGAAATCTTAGAATCAGAATCCCTAAAGAAATACAGAATTGAAAGAAAAAGGTAAAAAATAAAACAAATAATTTGACCTTCCATAGATATTCGCCCAGCTGATCGGCGACGTTGTATGGGAAGCCTAAATTGTTTTACGATTTTCAGCTTTTTTTCTTGTTATTCTGTATTGCATTACATCACATCCTTAGTTTTGTTGTGATGCCGAGGACCCCGGTATCGATCCGGGTTGGAAGCGAAACTGCCGTGTTGGCACCCTTATCACTCCCTGATAATGGTCTTCGTAACAGACCGAAACTAGTTGGCGATTCCAACTGAATAATCGTGAGTGACACCGTGTTTTTATAATGAACTAGCTTTTGCCCGCGGCTCCGCCCGCGTCAATGTCGATCCCTCGGGAACAGTAGATTTTCCCGGGATAAAAGGTAGCCTATGTCCTTCTCCGCACTCCAGAGAACGTGTATGCAAAATTTCATGATGATCGGTTCAGTAGTTACGGCGTGAAAGCGTAACAAACAAATAAACAAACTCACTTTCGCATTTATAATATTAGTAAGGATAGTAAGGATAAGGATAAGGATTTATCTCGCGTAAGTTTTAATAGTATTATTTCCGAAATCCTATTTTTGTTAACCCCGCTATTGCTAAAGACGTGGTTCCGAACATGTAAATAGCTTTTACATATAAATAAAACAAAGCAATCCTTCAGCAAAAGTAATTACGCAGTACTAAGAAAGTAATTTCTGTACGTCCCAAGTCCAAATTGAATTGTGCACAATTTTCACATAAAATACGCGACGTCTTCCCAAAGAGATTATATAATTTGTTTATCCATTCCTTATTCCCGGAATATGGCCAAAACCCACTTTGGGTAATTTTAATTGAGTTTTAACAATTTTATTTGGTTTATTATTCAATCTGTTCTGCGGAAACTTGTAAGGGTTTTTTTTTTAACAAAAGACAATATTGTTTCAAACAACGTTATTTGGCGAGCTCCGTGGCGCAGTGGTTAACACGCTAGCCTGCGACACGAGAGTGCCCGGGTTCGATCCCCGGTCAAGTCATGATGGAAAATGATCTTTTTCAGATTGACCAGGGTCTTGGATGTTTATCTATTTAAATACCTATCTATTATAAAATGTAGTATCGTTGAGTTAGTATTATACGACACAACTTACTGTAGGGCTAGCTCAATTTGTGTGATATGTCCCTATATACTTATATTTATTTATTTATTATGAATGGGAACATACTTATAATATTTTAATTAAAAGTTTCAAGTGATTCAATGATGATATTATATTAATATATAATAGTAAATATTCACTTCTATTAGTTAACGTCATTTATATATAATTTACCTATAGACTTTTTTCTAAAATTACATGCATAGTGTCACGTCTTTTTCCCTTGCGGGGAGACAGAGTCCAGGTCTTTAAGACCTTATGACCACATTTAACATGTATGAGGGCCTGTAGGTGGAAAACAGAATCAAAATAGTGATTGGTCGCTAGCCGTATCGCCTATTGACATGATTCCTCAGATTTTCGCCCCGATGGGCTTTTCCAATCTGCACGGTATAAGAAGCAGCTAGGTTATTTTACGTTGGCCGATTAGTATTCTGTTCCAAAATTATTCTTTTGATCACTAGCTTTACATCAAAACGTTAATTGGTGACCTGTAGCTTTCCCCTTTCTATCAAAAAGCAACAATTAAGAGAGCATATGAGTCATCCTAAAATTGAAACTTCACATTTCGACTATTAACGGTCGGGACAGAAATGGACAAGTTTTTATTAAAATATTTTAGCGCACGTCGAGTGGTGGTTGGCGCTCTGCCTAACAAGGCCACTGGCGGTCGGAACAATTGAATTAGTTTCAGCAAGGGCCCGCTGTGAAGATTTTATTAAAATTAACTATTGTTTGTTTATTGAGGACCCCAACGGCCCAGTTGGCGTGACAATTATCAAAGCTTATTAAAAAAATAAGTTTATGTTATAAATGCATGTTTAGGCTATGTGCTGCGGTGTAAGCAAGAAAAATGGAGCAAAATCATCACACACTGGTATCCCAGAGAGGCAATAGAGATGATGCACTAGATGAGAGGACGAACTTAAACTCACTGCGAGACCTAACCGGAGAAGAGTTGCCAGAGATAGAAAGCAATGGAAAGGGTTGACTCCTCCAACCCTTTCCATTGCTTTCTATTTCTGGCCTTTGCTAGGAGGCACACTGAACTGTGAGACCTATAAAAAGCTACAACACAAAACAAAACAAACAATAGAGTTCCGGATAAAAGGCTTAGATAGATAGATAGATGAATGTTAAGTACCGCACCGGGGTGGGTGCGGCACTAGGATGTGTGACCGCAAGTGGCATACAAATATCTCGAGCTCCTCCCTACTTTGGAAGGCACGTTACGCTAAGACAGATGCATTTATAACTGGCAACACTGAACATCTCACAAAAAGCTAACATTAAATAATGTGTATATTCACTAGGTCTGAGAATAGGACTATTTTTCATACCCCTCAGTGATAATGGTTAGGCAAAACAAAGTTGGGCCGGTAATTAGTAATATAATATTTTATCTGGATAAAAGGTAAAAGCTAAAGTTGTTAGTCCAAAACAATTTGAATTTAACAAATTGCGAGGTATGAACATTCAAATGTTGGAACAAACATTCGTCAAAACGGCCAATATTCTCATTGTTCGAAGGCAATAAATAATTAAACGGAGTGTCGTTGCCGTGAGTTATGGCCTTTGAACAAAACAACGTTATTGCTGTTGCTTTACTTAGTTTATTGCGAATAACTTGTGAATTACATTGCCTGGTTAAATTAAATTTTGATTAGATGTCAGTACATTGAAAATACAAACTACGCAATAGTTCTAACACACTTATATATATATATATATATATATACGTATATATATACGGACAAATCACACAGATTGAGCTAGCCCCAAAGTAAGTTCGAGACTTGTGTTATGGGATACTAACTCAACGATACTATATTTTATAACAAATACATATATAGATACACATCCAAGACCCAGGACAATCTGAAAAAGATCATTTTCCATCTTGACCTGGCTGGGGATCGAACCCGGTCACTTCGTGTCGCAAGCTGGCGTGTTGACCGCTACGCCACGGAGCTAGTCAACAACTTAAATTATGCCATGTGTCATATTTATCTACGTAGTAAAGATTGACCAGCAAACATGTCGATTGTAGGTATTATTGCGTTGCGTAAAATATAAAAATAAACCGGAGAAGTGCGAGTTGGACTCGCACACGAAGGGTTCCGTGCCGTTATCTAAAAAACGGCAAAAAAAATCATGTCAGTTGTATGGAACCCTTTTATATTAATTTTATTTTTATTTATTTTTTTATTTTTAAAGTGAATATTTAACTAAATATTCTGTTAATATTTCAAGCGTGTACCTGTTGCCGTTACTGACAGACAGACCGACGGACGGACAGCGGAGCGATATTAATAGGAACCCATTTTTACCCTTTGGGTACGAAACCCTAAAAAGAGACGTACAGTTTAAGAGAAAATAAAAGATATAGGTTAAGTGCCTGGTCAGGTATCTCCACGGATTAAGGGTATCTCTATCCCTGACTGTACCTAACGTCCGTGTTTCTTTATTCTTTTCTTCCAATAGTTTTGATCTCACTCAGTATCACAGGATACGCCAGCCTACGACACGGGGGCCCCGGGTTCGATCCCCAGTCAGGTCAAGATGGAATACGATCTTTTTCAGATTGGCCTGGGTCTTGGATGTTTATCTATATATGTATTTGTTATAAAATATAGTACCGTCGAGTTGGTATCCCATAACACAAGTCTCGAAATTACTTTGGGGCTAGCTCAATCTGTGTGATTTGTCCGTATATATTTATTATTATTTATTAATCCTTTTCAGCCAGTTAAAGAATTGGTTTCTAGGTCAAGTAACGACAAAAAAAAGTTACTTGACCCTTATTCTCATACGTTACTGAACTGACTGAGAATCGCACATATTGTCATAAAAAGTAATGAAACATTTCCTAATTGTACGATTTACTTAATGCATCGTGTGTAACTTTGACACTCAGAAACTAATTTTCATTTAACTAAAGGCACGAGCGACGCGCATAATTTATGTAATTCCGCCCCAATCGTAATTTCATTCGTAATTGCGTAATAAAGCTGTAATCTCATCGAATCTCATTACTTAACAAAGTTTGGATTACACCTGTAATATTGAGTTATGAGAGGATTCTCGCTTTTAAGTCGAAGTACAAAAAGTAATTATGTTTTATAGTTTGAGATTTAATAAGTTCTTGCAAGTTTGATTAAAGTTAAGAACTTAGATCCTCACAAATATGAATCAGGTGAAGTTTTTGATTACACGCGAAATGCAAATTCTGAGGTTTTTGAAACTTAGTTTATCATAAATTAATTCAGATTATACTTAACTAGAGACTTTGCACGGGTGCAATGTATATACTAATATGGGGCAGTCAATAATATATTATAGAAACCTTCCTCTTGAATCACTCTATCTATTGCTGAAAACTGCATTTAAATCCGTTGAGTAATTTAAAAGTTCTAAGCCAACAGACAGCGGAAGCCACTTCATTGTATACTATGTAAATATGTGTAAAATAAGCTTTTTACCGTAGGAGGTAATTAAAAAAAAATATTGTGACGCAAGGGGCTTACATAATAGTTTTTGCTCCCAAAAAACATATTGTGATTTTCATCTCCCTCTACGGGAAGAATCCAAAACAGTCGACCAAACGTCAAAGTAATAAGTGTCGTCTTATTTCAGTTAGATAATGGTTTAAACTAGGTAGTAAAGTTAATCCTCGTTTAATAATAAGACAGTATGTGTTATCAGCTATTGTAATTTCTTACGGCACGTCTACTAACTTTGGTAATTTAATCATCCTGCGTTACCAGCATGAAAAACATTTCTTTACCTGCCTCTAAGGCCCTTTTGTGCCGAGCCGACCTTATTTTTAATTAAGATTTTCCGTTTTTTGACGCGTTGGAAATTTAATAACCACGCGTTTTGAGTTCCAAAATAATTGTTAGATTAATATTAGGTACCTACGAGCCTTTTTCCAAGAATTTCTTGTCTATTGTCGTAATAATATATTTTTGATGCACAATCTTTAATCTATTTTGTTATTGTTTTTTTTTTACCCTAAGTACTCTATACTTCAATATTTTTTACACTATAAATAGTATTATTACCATATACCACTACTAAGTAACAAAAATTAAGTATTAGGTAATACTTAATTTTGTAGTGGGACGGTCAAGTTAGCATGATCAGCAGTCCGCCTTGTACATACCTTAGTATTAAATTATACATACTTTAATTTCTCTTCAACTGTTTTCATCCCTTCGCCTCCATTTCATCGCTTCACATTTTATTGATCAACCTTATTGTTACCATCACAGTAATTAATCAAAATGGGTGTCATTCTTTCCATTTCTGTTATTATTATATGTATATATTTTGACATACTTTTATCCACAATGGGGACAGTGTCCATGCATACATAGATACGTTAAATAAATTATAATATAATCTGCAGGCGCTGTGCATCAGAAGAATACCGTAAAACAACTATTATTTCGTCGCGCAGTTAGCCTTATTTTTCATGGAATACTAGCATGAAACAAATATGAAGTACAGTTCAAAGATTAAAATAAATGGTTACATCAAAATATTTTCAAAAAAATATTTAAAACCTAGCTAAATAAAATCGCAAAAAAACTATATCCAAAAAAAGTTTCGTCGCGAATTTCTAGATTTTTCCAGCGACGACTACCAACTTTTATACGTCTATAAAAAGTATAACTAAATGAGCAAGATGGATACCTAAAAAGAATAAAACATTTGGTTATAATTATTGAAATATTATATTAAAAGTGAAAATTAACACTGAAATGACAGACACGGGTTTGAACTGAGACTGATGACATGTATGACACGAGTATATAAAATATCTCGCGATGTCCGCTACAAACGGTTAAGGGATACAGCGCCTTAAGTGACAAATATTAACATACTTGAAGAGAATCGTTTAAGCGACCATGACGTCGACAAACAATATTTAGGTACCTATTTCGCAAGCGGCCTCGCAAACTAATGTTAGGGCGATTCACACGGGCCGCAGTGCCACCTGTGTCCGTAGACCTCGACCGCGATTACAGTATTGTGTTAAGTATATATACTCATCTATACTTAAAGTACGTCTTTACTTAATAGCTGAAATTCAATGCTTTACTTAAAATTCCCATAGCTCAAAAGATTTTACAATAATCATGATGATTTTGTGTCAGTATTTTCGATTGCATCACTAAGAGAACTTCGTTAAAATTTAACACTTTCGCTGACACTGAACCAGACACAAAAGAAATAACAATAGAATTAAGTCTACAGGCGGGCAGTGTCAGCGAATGTGTTAAGCCTGGCATCTAGCTACGCTGTAGGTAATAAGTGTGTGGGGGCTCAGTCTGTGCTGTGGGAAATAAAGACGTGAAGGGCAACAGTCGAAGCAAGTGTAGGTGTCTCTCTACTCTACTCATACCTCATCCATCTGGTGTTGTTAAGAAAATTAAAGCTATCTCTTAAAGATTTCTGAAAATGAGTCGCGGCAAAACTGAGGCGTCGGGTCCGATAAGCTGGTATTGGCAATGAGTCTGTTTTTGTTGCTTGTCAAATATTATCAAAGAAATTACTTTCGGACCTTACGATTCAATGCTGCCATATGGTATTAAGAATTTCAGATTACCCTTATTTTGGGATATTTTTCTACTGTACATAGTACATAGTATTTTAGAGGTGGGGAAAATAATCCTTTATTACATAATGCATTATTTGAAATGTTTAGATACGTTCTGTTCATCCTTTTTTAACAAGGAACAAACAAATAATAATAAAAAAGGACATAAGTTCTTTTTTATTATTATTTGTTTGTTCTTCTAATATTATTTTTTATTTAATTATGCTAGTAGTTTTGGAATTAATGTTATATTTATTATAGGTCTATTTGTTGCAGGCACCAATGCCGTTCTACGCCGGCGACCCCAACCGGTTCCCCACCACTTGGCAGACGGATCCATCGCAAGGTATACAATGGTTTTATACTATTTTACGATTTCCAACAATAATATAAAAACCTTACTCTTATTGTTCTTGACAAGCAATGTTAATCATAAAATTTGTTCAATATCTTATCCAATTAATTGTATCAGTATTTTTTTTTCTTAAAATCAATCTGTATGACCTATTACGTTTATTAAAAATAAATATACGTTACTTACCAAGAATGTAACACTGAATACAACAACAATGTAAGAATGTAACAGGAATGTCTATTTAGTTCAATAAAAACTTACATCACTTTATTTCTCGTTTTTAGGTTGGCAGAACCAGTTCATCCAACAACTACCGACGCAAACTGGTCAGACGACGCTTGACTACCAAGGCAACCACACAGCGTATGCCACGTCACCGCACTACCAAGCGAACACCACATATACCGTCCAGAACGTCGCCACCACCTTCGATGTCCCTAACAACACCTACTACCAAACTGGAGTCCAATCGGTCACAGCTCAGAGGCCGCCTTCCAACCGCGGCGCGTACACACCAGTGCCATCCCCAAGGGCACCGCACTACACCACGGAATACCAACAACAGTACGCACAGCAAGCTTCGACTCCAGGTGTCACGAGTGGCAGTGACTCCCGGCCATCATCAGCCGCCTCATACCAAAATTCAGTGCCAACTACTGCCGCACCAGTCTACACCGTCAGCCAACAAAACTACAACCAAACTAGTACAGAATACTCAACAGACCACACGGAAGAGTATTCAAATCCCGAAAACGGAACGGGAGACACTTCCAACGACGGAGAGAGACAAGAACAAAACACACCGAATGGACAGCATTCGGGAAACGCCGAGCCTGGATACCTGCAGGGGAGCAACGGTCCGCGAGCTTCACTCGATTGTAGCGGGTATTCGGGCGGCTATAATAGCGGGCAATATAGAGAGAACGGCCAAACGCAAAACCAAAACGACTGGCAGCAGCGACAATGGCAGCATAACCAAAGACTTCAAAACCAACAAATGCAAAGCCAACAACAAATGCAAAGTCAGCAAATACAAAGCCAGAATCAACAGCAGCAACTACAAAATCAACAACAGCAGATGCAAAACCAACAGATGCAGAGCCAACAACAACAGATGCAAAATCAACAGCAGCAAATTCAAAATCAACAGCAGCAGCAGTTGCAAAACCAACAGCAACAACAGATGCAAAATCAACAACAACAGCAGATGCAAAATCAACAACAGCAGCAGATGCAAAATCAACAACAACAACAGATGCAAAATCAGCAACAGCAAATGCAAAATCAGATTCAAAATCACCAAAACCAGCAACTTCAAAATCAACAGATACAGCAACAGAGGCAAGAAGAGTCTGAGCAGCAGATGTTTTCACAATCAGATAGGGTTAACTTGAACTCGAGACTGAAAACAATGATATTAAATAAACAAAATCATACTCGAGACGGTACTAACACGCCGCCTGACAAAGGAGACCCCGGGGAAGGTCCGCCTCGAGCAATAGACGATAGGAAGGGCGGGGTAGTCTCCGTCAACGATGACAGAAATACCACCGGTCATTTTTTATCGTATAGCCACCATCTCCGAGATAATTACCGCATAGGCGAACAGGGTTATCCTGTCGCTGGTAATTATACACAAAACACCCAAGCCTACGGCACGGGTGAGTTCGGAGGTGGTGGCCACCACGTATGGGAGGGAGGGACGGAAGTCCAAAGAGGTTTTGATAAACACGCTACGTCTAAGAACGTATCCAAAGCTCCTCAGAAGTTGCCGCCTTATGCGGATATGAGAAATCAATTCGGTACTTTGCCTAATGTACCTTACGAAGCGCAAAAATATGCAGAAATCTACGGTAGTGATAGTTTTAATCAACAAGACAGTAAAGATTTCCAATCAAAAATGCTTATTGGACCAGTATCGGAAATGAACCAACAACAAATTTGCGCCTCGGCGCGCGACACTAACGCACAAAGAGGACCTTATGATAGAGAAGTATACGATGCAAAATTTAAACATCCTTCAGCGCCTTTAGTACCTAAATTAGAAATGCCCGACAATTACCAGTATCCAAAGGATGAAAGATTAAAAAACGATCCGCGAACTATGAATCAAAAAATGTATCCAAAACAAGGCGAAATGAATATGAATAATGTTTATAGAGAGTATCCAAACGGCATGGTTGCTAGGCCTCAACAAGGCACAGTTTTACCACCAATTTCAACAATCAAACAGGAGAATTTTGGCCAAAAATCACAACAATACTTTCAAAACTTTTCACATTATCCTTATGATAGAAGACAAGAAATACCAGAAATGTATAAACAAGTTCCTAGATTACAAGAAAATATGGGCTTTCAGAAGTTCAGTAGAAATTTTAACGAAGTCAAAATAAATAAAGAACCAGAGAATAGAGGTAGTTCTGGGAGAAGTACTCCAGCTGATCCTAAACCGCCCTATTACATAGAACAGATCAAATCGGAGCATTCACCGCCAGGCCACAAAATATACAAAAACATGAGCTACAACCAGCCACCTAGACTTGAACCATATCTATACCGAGGTGATGGCGGTCCAGTTATTCTTAGAAACGAAGTTGGGTATTCATGTTGTCGGCAAGGCTCAACTAAAAAGCCTCCGCCAGAGCACCTTAGAGACGGCGCATGTCCAGGATTCCAGACCAAAGATGAAGTGTTAGAAGACGATCCTGATTTAAATGACAAAACAGATCCGAAAAGCCGCTCGAAACCTAACACTCCAGGACCTGAGTTAATGGGGAAAGATCCTAAACAGAATCAGTTTAATTACTCAAAAGAGTATCTGGATAATTTAGAACGGTTAAGAAATAATTCTAGAACCGAAGTGCCTGATTGTAATTGTTTTCCTGCTGATAAAAATCCCCCGGAGCCTGGCAGCTATTACACTCATTTAGGTTGGTATGATTTGTATTCAAAGATTTCATTTTTTTTAATTAATCTGCTTTTTTTATTTGCACACGTCACAATCTCTTGAAGGAGTCAAATCTTCTATTTAGGGCTAGTTTATGGTGTTAATGTATTCGTTATGACAATGCTAATAAACATAAATTTCAGGCGCGGCGGCATCTTTAGCAGAACTCAGGAAAGATCTGGAAGCTCGCACGGGTCTCTCAGGCAAGGAATTGAGGATAGAGAAGATATGCTACACGGGGAAGGAGGGCAAGTCACCGCAGGGCTGCCCCATGGCTAAGTGGGTGAGTGTATGGATCGACAATTTTAATTTCATTCTTCAATTTTGTTCATGAATTTACTTACCTAAAACTTGAAATTAATGGATTAGTTAAGGAGTCCTATGCTTTTAGGTCTGTAGTTTTTGAAGTTAAAACGTGTAACCAAATTATGCATTTAACATTATAGTCAACTGACATTAGCCCCAACCATATGTCTCAGTTATGCACCATTTTCCGCGCTCCCGTTCCAGTTTCATATAATATTATTAACTGGTTTGCTTTAAATAGTTTTCAAAACATTTGAAACTCAGTTTTCAGTGTATCTCAAACTCACCAAAACTATAATTTATTTATTTATAAATCACACTTCTTTGCAGATAATAAGGCGCGCGAACTACACAGAGAAAGTCCTAGTGGTTGTCAAATTCAGGAACGGCCACAAGTGCTCGACGGCCTGGATAGTGGTGTGCCTAGTTGCCTGGGAAGGGATACCCCAGTCCGAAGCGGATTTAGACTACACCCTGCTGTCTCACAAACTGAACAGATATGGTCTGCCAACGACGAGGCGATGTGCAACTAATGAAAACAGGACTTGTGCTTGTCAAGGTAAGATTCCCTATACTAAGTAAATTTCCTATATCGTGTTCATTATTGATATGTATTCATTGTATGTTGATGATTGTTTGGTAAACATTCCAGGGAGTGTTATTAGTGTAATTTCTGTTGTTTTTTATTTTCTAAATTTTTCACATCAGTCGGCTTTCGACTCTTTGCGTTTTCGAAACGCAGGTTTTTATACAATATTTTCCTCAATCGGAAGTAAGAGTTCAAAGCTCGGGGGAGCTTATAGTTTATCTAGAGAAGGAGTGCAGAATGCTAATATTTCTTTAAAATTATGGTCAAATTTCGACCCCTGGGCGACCACTAGTTCCGTTAATATATTTGACTTCTCGATGACAGCAACTTTAAGACCAGCTTTTCTCATCTTCCAGGTTTAGACCCAGAAACGTGCGGTGCCTCCTACAGTTTCGGCTGCTCATGGTCCATGTACTACAATGGATGCAAATACGCCCGTTCAAAAACCGTCCGGAAGTTCCGGCTGTCGGTCAAAACTGAGGAGAGCGAGATAGAAGAACGCATGCACGTACTGGCAACACTCCTAAGTCCGCTGTACATGAATTTGGCGCCGAAATCCTTTGAGAACCAGTGCCAGTTTGAAAAAGAAGCATCGGATTGCAGACTGGGGTTCAAGCCTGGTAGACCTTTTTCTGGTAAGTATATAAGTATATTTTTAATAAATACTCGTACTTATAATGATAAATCTTGACTATACCAGTCATTGAATTAGTAATACAAACAGAAATCAATGCTGAAAATAAACAAGCCAACGAAACTCTTCTGAAGAGTTAATACTCTTGTTCTCTGAAAACTTTGTTAGTTACATTATACAAAACGTTTTTGACGTGATAACGTGTTATAAATCTATGAATGCCGGCTATACGCACAAAATGTGTCACGTTCCGTGTGCAAACTGAACAAGAGACAGAGAGGCACGATAGGCCTATGCGCTCGGCTTGTGACGCATCTGTCTCATTTCCACCCTTATCACGTAAACTATCTTCTGTAAACCGACTTTACAACCTATTTTTTCGTGGCAATGTATCAAAATTACCGAATTGTTTTCTTAATTTGAAAGTAATGAGTGAATGAAAGTAATATAGGTATTTTTTATTTCACCATTATACAAAATAAGATACACGAAGGAAATAATATACACATAATGAGTACAAAGGCGGACTTATCGCAATATTTCCAGCCAACCTCATATTGACAGCGGTGCAGTTAAAAGTCAAACGTTACATTTACATAAATATATTACTTAACAAATAATAATAATGACAATAAAGCCGCAGGGCAACTTGTGGCGAGCTGTTAGTGAGTAACGACACCACGGACCCGAGTGCTCCAGAGAGTCGGTCAGAGCACTCGCCCCCGACGTGTCTTCATCGGTCGGGGTGAAACCCAAGAGGGCTCGCAGGACTCTCGTCAGACAAGAGTCATGAGAGCTGTTACTTCAGGGGTGGAAGTGTTAAAGGGCATAACGCCGCGAGTAACTTCGGAGAAAGCGCAAGACACCCCTGAGTCGGCATTAATCGTCGGCTAGTTTGAAGGGCCCATGTAGTGAGCAGCAAGCCACCCGCTGCCAATTGTAGTCAGTTATCATGATTATGGCAGGTGCACGTCCCTTTGCAATAACCCAGCATAAGTCCACCCAAATCTCAATCCTATAAACCCATTAATTACTTTTTTAAAATAAAATAGCTCCTCCTCCGGCCAAGACCTGATCAAGGGCATATCACACATTACTATTTCTAGGAACGGGTTCTGGTTGGAGACCAATATTACATCAACTTCTCCAAAGGGCCACTACGTGTTGGATCTATATCTCCACGCAAGCCTTTCAAAAAACTGGGGTAACACCCGTGAAATAAGAGAATATGACTGACTAGCTCCTTGGAGATCTTGGAGAAGTGACTAGCTCCGTGGCGCAGCGGTCAACACGCCAGCCTGCGACACGGAGTGACCGGGTTCGATCCCCGGCCAGGTCAAGATGGAAAATGATCTTTTTCAAATTGGCCTGGGTCTTGGATGTGTATCTATATATGTATTTGTTATCAAATATAGTATCGTTGAGTTAGTATCCCATAACACAAGTCTCGAGCTTACTTTGGCGCTAGCTCAATCTGTGTTATTTATCCGTATATATTTATTTATTTATATAATAAAACAATGTAAGTAATATTGGTAATGTACTATGCAACTGCATATCCACAACTGCCAATGTGAGAAGCGCTTCACGCTTGATGTCCCCGCAGGTGTGACGGCGTGCATCGACTTCTGTGCGCACGCGCACCGCGACCTGCACAACATGAACAACGGCTGCACGGCCGTGGTGTCGCTCGCGCGCCACCGCGGCCTGGCCGCGCCGCCCGACGAGCAGCTACACGTACTGCCGCTCTACGTACTCGACAGCACGGACGAGTTCGGCTCCAAGGACGGCCAGGACGACAAGGTCAAGAGCGGCGCCTTGGAGATCTTGGACAAGTGAGTGGTGAAGTATACATTTTTACTTTGTGGATCATCATTATCATATCATTTTTAGGGTTTCGTACCCAAAGGGTGAAAACGGGACCCTATTAATATCGCTTCACTGTCCGTCTGTCTGTCTGTCATGAACCGTAATAGCTAGAAAGTTGAAATTTTCACAGATTATGTATTTCTGTTGCAGCTAAGTATAACAACAAATACTAAAAACCAGAATAAAATAAATATTAAAGGGGGCTCCCATACAACAAACGTGATTTTTTGCTTGTCTATGCTCGATATTGATAACGGCAACAGGTAGACGCTTGAAATATTCACAGAATATTTAGTTATGTAGCACTTTAACTTTAAATTTAAATAAAACAAATATTTAAGGGGAGCTTCCATACAAATGTCATGATTTTTTGCCGTTTTTATAGATAATGGTATGGAACCCTTCGTGCGGGAGTCCGACTCGCACTTGGCCGGTTTTTTTTTACGGCAAACGAGCAAGCGGGTCATCTGATAGTAAGTGATCACCGCTGCCCATGGACAACTGCAACATTAGGGTGTGAACATCCCTGCAGAGGACAAGGTCCTGACCAGTAACCCCAACCCCGCTCAATAGGCAGAGTTCGAGAAGAAGCTTACCTACCGCTTCCATGCTTCGTTAAGTGAGTGAGAAAGCCGGAGCCCATTTTTTATGATATAGGGCGGCAAAGGAGCAAGCGGGTCACCTGATGGTAAGTGATCACCGCTGCTCATGGACAAGTGCAACACCAGGATGTGACAGTTGCGTTGTCGGCCTTTCAAGGAGTTGGGGGAAGGAAATGGGGAGGGGAGGGGGCAGGATGGGCCTCCGGCTCTCACTCACCGAACGAAGCAGAAGCAGTAGTTTCTTCTCAGACGTCGATTTTCTGTGAGAGTATACTATCTGTAACTAAAGTTAACTAAAGTTACAGATAGTATAGTCGTACTTAGAATTTTTTCAATCAAGTCCATCCGAACCAGACATTATTTCTAGTATTCAATTTTGCAATCTAAATCGCGTTATTGCGCCTCCCTATAAGATAAGAATAATATTTCCGAACATTACAGATATCCGATGGAAGTCCGCGTACGGTCCGTGCCACTGCAGCCATGCCGGCGTCACGGAAAGAAGCGGAAAGACGAAGAGAACTCCGAATCTAACAACTCTTCCAACAACAGCGCGCAGAGCCCCAACAACCAGAAGAAACCTCAGCAGTGCTCCACGCCCGGCCCCCGCACCCCGCAGCCCAACGACGCGCGGAACAACGCCAGCCCGCGCAGCCAGAACAGCGCCTCCCCCAGAGCACTCACCCCAGCTCTCAACCAAAACCCATCACCGTTCAACAATTCTTACAACTCGGCTTTCGTAAACCCGAACATGCATAATCAAAACTCTAATCTTATGAATCCTAACTTAGGTAACCCAGCCTTGCTAGACATGGCTACCATGATCGATAACTTCACAGATGCTCAACTCCAAAGTAATCAGATTTCTAGTACCGTGCTAGACTCTCCTTATAATCCTTACGACCAAAGTTACAATCTCCATCATCAAAACGCTTTATACAATCAAAACCAAGTACCACCGTTGGTTGAGGGAAATTGTCAAAATGCTAATCCAAATCAACTACCTAGCTTCGCTTCTGGTTTACAAAAGAGAGATCAACATTTTAATAATACCAACACAGGACAAATGAATACTCCCAATCAAAATCAATGGCCAGATTTCGCAAACGGCGAAATGTTCAATAATGTAGTCAAAGAAGACCCTGACTCGACCACAGCGCATTTAAACGTCCCACCGAATTACAGTCCAGATTCTAATAGAAGTGAACCAAACTCACTTACTCCTAACTCTGAACAATTACCTCAAAAAAATGCGACAGAAGTAGACAAACAAAACTTGATTCCGGATATAAGCAATAAAATACCCGATTTTGATATGCCGAATTCCCCGAGACTGACGGAGATATCACAAAATGCCCAGGGCACTCCGGAGTCTCCAGCACCTTCGCAAATACCCGAATTAAAGTCTCCAAATAACGATATTATGAACTCTGCTGAAGTTCGCAAAAGCGTATGGAAATCGCCCGACTCAAAAAATTGGGATCCATCCAAACCTAAAGAACAGGCAGCTAATGACAATGAAAATGCTCTGTTCAGAGTACCCAAAGCTAGACCACCATCTAGATCACAGCATGTAAACCAACCAGAAGGTGGGGCAGAAAATTCAACTTTTTTGAAACCTTACCCACCCTCAGACCGACCTCATCTCAGTCAAGGCTATGAGCATAGAAGTCCATATGATAATAGATTGATAGCAAATAACGCAGCAACTCCCACGTCGACACCACAAACTAACTTCACGATAAACCACGATGAAGTAAACCAAAACATGGCACTGGCAAATAAAACTGCTCATGAATTCCCCGGAAATAATATTCAACCTGTCAACCAAAATCCTTACGGTAATCAAACTCCAATTCAGGGATACGGTAACTACCCACAAATGCCTAACGCGTATCCCTTTCCACCTAATCCTTATGGACATTTCAACCCTTATGAGGGAAGTTACAATGACTACAATAGTTTAGCATACTATAATGCCGAGAAATACAAAAGAGAAGAGCTGTTAAGAAACCCTCATTGTTACAATTCGTACGGTTACCAGTACAATCCCAATTTTAGCCCAAACTTTTACCAGAACACAAGTCCAAATTGGTGCCAGTCGTCTCCTAACTGGTGCTTATACCCACCGGCTTTCTCCATCCCGTACCCACCTGAACCGCCCAAAGCGGAACCTATAGGAGAAGTGACTGAGGTCACAGACAATCTAGAATGTTTCAAGGATAGCCAGATGGGAGGCGTGGCTATAGCGTTAGGTCACGGGAGCGTATTGTTCGAATGCGCAAAACACGAAATGCATTCAACCACAGCAGTAAAAACTCCAAACAGAATGAATCCAACCAGAATTTCGTTGGTATTTTACCAGCATAGAAATTTGAATCGGCCGAAACACGGGCTGGAAGAGTGGGAGGAGAAGATGCGATTAAAAAAGCTAGGGTTGAATCCACCGACTCCAGGCACGCCGGGGCCGCACTCGAACTCCGCGTCGCCGGCGACTACGCCAGTGCCCGATCCGCGGCAGAGTGCCAAGAACAACGAGAACGCGATCCCCGGCGGTTACAGCTCGCTGGCCGCGCTCGTGGAAGCCACGCAGGCGGCCCGGAACAGCGGCCAGCTGATGCTGCGCACGGACACGCAGACCACGATGTCGTGGACCACGCTGTTCCCCATGCACCCGTGCACGGTCACGGGCCCGTACCAGGAGGCGGCCACCTGACGCCCGCCGCCCCGGGCCCGAGCCCCTTCCGTAGATTTAAGGTCTAAGTTGCCTTTCGATTTGTAGAGTCTAATCTGCGATTAGAGACATGTGCTTTCCAAAATATTTTGTAGTTCCTGGATTTATAGATTTAAAATTAAGGTTCGATCGACGGCACTGGTCCATGTGCTCGAAATTCCAGCGAGATTCCTTTATGCATTTACATTGGAATTGACTACCGTTTTACGTAGTATTTTTTAAAGTATACCGAGTGATTTTTAAACAAAGATGTAAGTTTAAGTTTAATAGTGTTTATCGCATTTCAGCTAGTCTTACGTTACTATGTTAGTATCGATCCTATGTCGGATAACCGTAATCGTGTAGAATTTTTTGTATATTCTTGTCGTATTTTTAGTTTTGACCGTTGAATTGATGACGTTTTGGGAATTTAGTTTAATTTTACATACTGTGCTGTATAAAATAGTGAAGTTAGTATGTTTTGTCTGCATATTTTGTCGATGTTTTCTAATTAAGCGCATAGTAAAGGTATGCGACGCAATGATCTCATAACTACTAACCCTACATTATGTACCCGTATCCAGAACAAAAGTACAAAACATCACGTCACGTGCGGCCCGAGGGCAGCGGACACATTCGGCTATCGTGTTTATTGTTATTTTTGTACCTTTGTCTGCGTATTAGTTGTTTTATTTTATATTAATTACCATTCCTCAAGTTTCGATATTGTTTTGGTGTATGTTATTATTTGCCGCATCGGCGCGACGTGTATTTTACTACAAACATGTGAGTGCTTTTCTATTAGGTTAGGATGTGTGTATTTTTAACTTTTTAGAATATTTAACTTATTTATATTGTATTACGTGAACCATTATCGAATCATTTTCTTTGTAATAATTTAGTGTTACTGTAGACATTAATATTTAATATATTTGCTTTATGACTCGACATTAAATTATTGCAGTTGTTTTGAGCATGTTCAAGGAGCCTTCTTTACGTCAACTCGAGTGCCTGTACGTCCGGCTATAAAGAGAATTCTTCTCCTTTCGTTGATATTAGCAAGTGAATCTAATTTCCTAAATTGCCACTCGAAATTTGACCTTATTCTTTTAACTAAACCTTCTTATTTAGCGAGACGATAAAATTTTATAAATTAGATACATACAATAAAAGATGAATAATAAAATACATATAAGAATAGGATATGTGCAGAAAATACGCATTTTTCAGGCGCTTGGAAAGATTATAAAGTAGGCATATTATTGAAAATGAATGAAAACATACTGATTATTAATATATAATTAGGGTAAGAAAAGTTTGTTTTAAAGATTAAACTATTGATATAGTTTATATTTTTTACGTGTACGTATTTATTGAATGGTAAATTTATTGGGACGAACGTGAAATTATTTATAAGTGAAATCAAGTTTTGAGAACAAAACTTATAAAACTAAGCAATAATAGACATCGGGGTCTATGTAAATTGTAACGTAGGAGTGAAAATTATTATCGAATGGTGCGTACGTCGGATCTTAGGACCGCTTCGTTGAGCTCTTAACGAAATTCGCCTAAATTGTATTCGGATATTGTTTTTGTACATTGGTAATTGCCCTTCTTACTTGCCAGTACTAGACGCAATGATATTAGATACTCGAAAGAGGTAGTTTCCTGTCGATATGCCCAGAAACGCGATGCGACGATGTAGTCGTGTATCCAATATACCTACATAAACAGTGCGTTGTTTAAAAATATATAAATTATATTACAGTTAATGACATTATTAATATACTACTTACGGGTTACTCACGTACGAAGTCGGCTATATGTCGACGACACGATCTCGGTCTCTGTACACATTTGCCATGAGGAAAACGTCCGGATAAGATTTAAAAATTCTATAGCTAACTTCGTACGTGAGTGACCCGTAATTCGCATATTAAGACGTTTAATTCTCACACTGTCACTAAGGAAGATAAAAAGAGATAGCTTAAGATCTAGTGTAGCGTTTACTTTAAAATGTTTTGTACGTTATGAAGTAAGCGAATTTCCTGCTGTTGGCAAGATTGGTACATCTAAATTTACCATTTTATGTAGTTCACTTGTAGTTACTACAGCATCGTAGCAGTCATTCTTGCATCGTGGCGTCTATTTTCTATTGAAATCGACAGTAACTAACGCACACAGTAAAGTGGATATTATACCATCCTGATTATCGAATCCGATGGAAGGGATACGTTATACGTTAGACACGATACGAGATATCTCCAATCGTATCGCACGTATTGCATCGTCCCTCTCGTCATTGACTGAATTTAGGATGGTTTAATAGGCGCTTAACTAAACTGACAGTTCGACATAGCGCTATCTCTTTCTGTCTTGCACGTTCCGTATTATCTTTCCCGTTCTTAGCTCAGAACAAAATTGTATACCGCGAAGTATGAACGTTTTTAATAATATCATTGACTAGTTGCCAATTATTGTGAATTTCATTGTGTGACTAGACATATCAAAGGCATCATAACAGTTCAAAATCCGAGGTCGCCTTGCTTTGTTATCGATATACAGGCAACTTCTGACACCAAATTGTAATGTAGTTGTTGTAACATCGGTCTTTTGTAAGTAAATCATTTAGGTCACACTAGAAACCTGTGATATAACCATTAACTCACGAGTGATTGACTGCTTGTATGTTTGTCTTCGTCGTGTGGAAATTGTTGCAGTAAAACCTCTTTTACATGAACTTAGTAAATTAGTTGACTTCCATTGTGTGTGAATGGAATTTTATACTATATGCCTGTTTGCGCGTCAATAATAGATATTGTGTATCTGCCACTCGCATGTATTTTAGTGCCGTCCTGGTCTCACGATTTGATAGTGGGAACGGAACGACGATTCAAAACTGATAGGTATGTATAAAAACGGGACTTAGCACGAACCTTTTTATTATTTCTTTCCGTTGACGTTTCAATGGAGTTACATCTATAGTGGTCTCGTGCTAAGTCTCGTTTATATACATAATTATGTGTTTAAAGCGCGAAAGTTTAAAAAATAATAAAACTAATAGGTGTATGTACACGTAGATAGGTAACCAATGACATTTCACTCTCCATAGACGAACACACCATAGATTAAATGCTCTCAAACATGGTAACTCATTGTCTTGGTCTTTAATAAAATGCCGCTGTCATTCAACCTCTTAAATATATTTGGTAATTAAACTGAAAAGGCATTTATTGATTTGCTGTCAGCACACGACTATTGAAAAAAGATAAGCTTAAAGCCTACAAAGCACACCAAAAGCGGCCTGCATTGGCCGCACTGTACGATGTCCGTAGAGAGTGAAATGTCATTATAGGTCACTATTCTCTTTTGACGCGCTAACTGGCAACTTTTCTACGCGAAAAACACTGAGTTTGTGTAAATTAGGCATTAGAGTAGCCTTCAAACCAAAAACGACCAGTATTGTCAGGATATTTAACCAAAAATTTTTAAGTTTGCCTGTTTTGTACGTGCGTTTACCAATGTGAATGTTTTTATGTCGACGCGTCTCGTCGGGACTATTGTGTAACAATATTTTTATTGTCTTCTGCCAAAACAAAAGAGTAATCGAATGTGTCATGTAAATAGAACTACCATTAT
Organism: Elegia similella; assembly: GCA_947532085.1. Classification (NCBI taxonomy): domain Eukaryota; kingdom Metazoa; phylum Arthropoda; class Insecta; order Lepidoptera; family Pyralidae; genus Elegia; species Elegia similella. The sequence goes on from OX383930.1 coordinate 26,108,670, forward strand.
TTATTAATACAATAATTTAAAAAGATTTCGCATGTTTTATTTATGCAACCCATTATATTCCTTACTTACAAGAAAAAAACTTTCATGCTGGTCTGGGAGAAAAGAATAACGCAGAATGTGCCAGCTGCTTCTGTTCCCGCGCAAATTGTAAAGCCGATCGAGGGATTGAGCTAAAATCTGCGGAGTCCTATCAATATGCGATGCGGCTAGCAACACTCACTATTTTATTCCGTTTCCCATCTACACGCCCTCCAACATGCTAAATGTGTTCATCACATATTTTCGTGAAATGCTAAATGTGGCCATAAGGTCTTATAGACCTAGGCTCTGTCTACCCCGCAAGGGAAAAAGACGTGATACTTTGTATGTATGTTACAAGAATAGAGAAATTATTAACTGAACTAAATTATACGATTTGAAGCTTTCGTGATAACATCACAATCACTACGGGCCTTACCGACATTATTTTTGAGATTTGCCGTATTTTTCGACATGTCAAAAAAAACGATATCACGTAAAAAAAATAATAGGTTTCTTTGAACACTTATTAATTGTTATTTTTGTTATTTCACAATAATTTCTAACGCCAATAATTGTAACTAGGTTTGGTACCGTCTCCTATTACCGGTTGGATATTTAATTATATTTCTTAAACTACTGCGTGTATTAAGCTGATTTTTGCAAACTATTAGTTAACTTTCTCTCACAAATAGTTGGATAGCTGTTGACTTCCGAACTAATAGAAAATTCCGGTCAAATCGGCTGTCGAAATTCCTGGCAACATAGATATGTTTTTTTTTTTTCATAACTAATTTAATACTTAAGATATCATATTCATACTTATCTAGGCATTGTAGGCATTTATAAGGTACAAACGAACGTCAACAATTCGTTTCTAGGTCCTATATTTAAAGTACAGGAGTTGAAATACCTGATTTCATATTTTCATTTTTAATCCCTGAATGGTAACATTTTTAGAAATCCTGTTTTTACAGACAGGACCATAACATGACATGATTTACAACAGTGTAAGTAAAAAAAATCAAACTCCTACGCCGTGCCGATTTTGAGATCCAGCAATCGGCCAAACGTTACCGCAGCAAAAATTTAAATATCGCAAAAGTCTGGAGACGTACAAATTCTATTTATACAACTACATTTACAGCACATCAACTACTAATTATTGTATTAACTTTCATTCGGATCCGAGAACTTTTTCCTGGCGTAACGTTTAAAATGTCATCCTGGCAGAATCTGGTTTTAATTAATATCTTAAAAATTAATGGATATACAAATTTCTAACTTTCACATACATTTACAGCATTTACATGACGTTACTTACTGATTATCTAGCAATATTACGTTTTGATATTCAGTACTTTTTTGCTGCGGTAACGCACACTTAGTAAACTCGTTTCATCATAAATAGTATGTACCACAGGCGAGTTTTGAAATCACTATACTCTGTTTGTTTGGGGTATTTAAAAACATGTAAACAATATTGATACCGTCTTTTGATTGAAATGTACACTTTAAAAATCTAAATATTTGCATTTCATTAAATTACTTTTACTTTATCATTGAATTGGTAAAGTGTAAAATATTTGATTTAAAAAGTGTTTATTTTAATAAAAAGACATATCAAGATTGTTTACATGTTTTTATATACCTAAACAAGTAGAGTATAGTCGCTTAATAGTCGCAATTTTAGCCCTTGTTATAGTGCTGATTTATGACAGTCAAAAAAAACAGTACATGATATTACAATTTGTATATTTTAACACGTTTAAAATACAAAACTTATCAAAAATACACATCACCAACTTTATAAGTACATAACGAGAATATACATATTTGTACCTGCATATAAATTCTATATCAAAATATAATTATAATATATGCCTCAAATTCTACGGCTTGCTACTTGTAACTATATACTTATGTTTGTATGTTTGGCGTAAAACTTATTTAAAAAAAATATCTAAAATTTGTATAAAATTAAAAAATATTATCTTAATTAGTCTATTATGGACGGTAAAAAGTTCAAAAACATATATAACATATATATTTAAGAACGATTACTTATTTTAAAGCTTATTTAGGAAGTTATGCGTATTAACAAAAAAATATTAACTAATATAAGTCATGGACCGTGTAGCACCGAAAAATAAAAAAAAATGCTTCACAATTATTTGAGCAATGTAATGAAACAACGATGGAGTGTTCCACATTATAGGAAAATATACGGTTTGTACAAAATGGCGAAATAAGCGACAAGGACCAGGCGGCAAACTTCGAAATACGAAAAAAAATACTATCATTTAATTGCTTATTTATATGGGGCTCGAATATTTATTTTAGTTTTTCTAAGAATGTCGTAAAACTTTAGCAACAAAATTTAATAATATTCAAAATTCTATAATAACATTACAGGGTATTTCACTATGAGGATATAATTTATGATAAATATATCTCTCCAACCCGTCTGGCCAGCGTGAAGAGTGTAGGCCAAGTCCTCTGGCTACTCTGGCCAAGTATGGCCCTAGTAGAACAGAGAGGGTCGTGCTCCTGTAGTGGAGACTAAAAAGGACCTGATGATGATGATGATATAATTTATGACATGTCTGTTGGACTGAGCATGCCCCTTATATATTATTTCGCCATCTTGTAACACCTCTATAGCTGAACGTTTGAAATTAAACTAAATTGAACAAATCTATATCAAAAGGTAAATCTTACGAAATTCACATAAAATAAAAAATAGAGATTTAATTATTTGAGCATTACATTATGCAATTTATTTATTATATTTTTAAGTCTTATTTACAGATAAAACGGTAACTTCTTGTTTTGTGTTACGTTAACATGTACTTTACATATCACCATATATTGTGACCTAAAACTATACCTATACAGGCTGATTTTGAATTCACTGGCAAATTTTAATGACGGAATCAGATTCCCTAATAGAATTTACATCCAAAAGAAAAAAAGGTAATTTATGAAAAAATAATTAGACACTATAGAAATTTGACCGGCTGATCTGTAAGTAAACAGTAATTAAGGGAGGCTCCATATTTCTTTTACCTTTTTTCTTGCGGATCTTTATTCTATTAGCCATTCTGATTTCAACATTAAAATATTGGATAGGTCAATTATACCGGTTGTTACAAAACTACGAAATAATATTTAAGGGGCATGATCAGTCCATGATATTAAACAACTATCCCCAGGGAATATACATCGAAAAATAAAAATAATATTTAAACCTTCCATAGAAAGTCGATCAGCTGATTGCTTATTTTGTATCGGAGATCGAATTTTTCTTTACATGTTTCGAAGTTAGTCCCATGAGGAAAGTTGTTTAATATTATGGACTGACTATGCCCCTGAAATATTATTTCGTAGTTTTGTAACACCCGGTATATAATTTTAAAATTACCTGTATAATAGTCGAGGCTGCCCGTAACGTAATTTTTCTCACGTCACATTTGGATTGAGATTAAATCAACCTGCGGACTGCAGTTAAAACTAAGCACCCGACATTGAGGCCGAGCGGCATACGTTGTATGATATATTTGTAGATATTTCGAGTCACCGATACGATAAGCCGTTTGGTTTCCGGCAGAGTAGAATAGGACCACTCCTAGTCTTCCCATGGAGGTCTTAAAAGGCGACTTAGGAAATACTAGCTAAACAAAGCTCATAAACATCAATGAGACCTCTCCAACCAGGCCAGCGAGGAGAGTAGGCCAAATCCTCTGCTCTGGTCAAGAAAGGCTCCGGTAGTACAGAGAGGGTCATGCTCCTGCAGTGGAGACTAAAAGACTAAAAGAAGGAAAGAAAACTCATCTACAGGGTGTCGTGGTGCATGGCGACGATGATGTTGGCGAGTGCGGTCCGTGCGTCGCAGTTAGGAAAGCTGTCGAGCACGCGGCAAGCCGCCGACACGTGCTCGCGTTGTAGCTGCTTGGTCTGCTCGATACCAGTCCCTGCCAGCACGGCCGTGTACAGCTGCAACCACACCAAGTGACTATCAATATTGGAGGCCGATACGCGATACACAAGATTAGAAACAACAACTTAGTAAAAAAAACCGGCCAAGTGCGAGTCGGACTTGCGCACAAAGGGTTCCGTACCGATAACTATAAAAAAACCGGCCAAGTTCGAGTCGGACTCGCGCACAAAGGGTTCCGAACCGTTAACTATAAAAAAAACCGGCCAAGTGCGAGTCGGACTCGCGCACAAAGGGTGCCGTACCGTTAACTATAAAAAAAACCGGCCAAGTGCGAGTCGGACTCGCGCACAAAGGGTTCCGTACCGATAACTATAAAAAAACCGGCCAAGTTCGAGTCGGACTCGCGCACAAAGGGTTCCGAACCGTCAACTATAAAAAAACCGGCCAAGTGCGAGTCGGACTCGCGCACGAATGATTCCGTACCGTTAACAATAAAAACGGCAAAAAATCACGTTTTAACAAATTTAGATAACGCCATCTAGTGACGGGTATAAGACTAGCACTGCAGCGCCCTCTCCGCCGCCCAAAGTGGTAGTTAATGGAACTAACTGCCACGGCCTGCCGGCATACATGCCAGGCAACTTGTACAGTCAGGGACAGAGATACCTGACCGCCTGGTCAGGTCAGGAACTATAAATAATAATAACATGAAAATGTCTATACAGAAAGATTTAAATGTAATCTTTCTTAATATAAATTTTCATATTATATTATTTATAGTTTAAGAGAAAATTCAAGATATAGTTAGAGGGCCTGGTCAGGTATCTCTGTCCCTGACTGTACAGTCGACTTTAGGTTGGGTCAATATTTTTGTATGTGGTCGGTAAACTATACGCTAATATTATATAGTCTTTGGCTTGCTACAGGAATTCAAAATGGCGATTGCGTTCCATGCGACACAATATTATTTTTATTATTTTAAAATATTAGGTATATTCAACGAGGCGACAACTAACAGCCTCCGTGGTCCAGTGGTTAAGGCGTTTGCCTGTTGACCCGGTCGTGGGTTCGATTCCCACCGGAAGCACACTTTGTTTAGTTGTTTCCAGTTTGGTTAGGACATTGCAGGCGTGAATCACCTGATTGTCTGATAATAAAGATGATTCCGTGCTTCGGAAGGCACGTTAAGTCGGTGGTCCCGGCTGCCATCTGGTAGTCGTTAAAGGAAGCACGTCAGAGGCCGAGAGGCGGTTCCGAAGAACTCTGACACCAGGGTGTGCATGGTCGATTGACCGTGACCGTGACACCTACTCGAAATGATGATGAACGAGGCAATATTGCTATATTCATACTTTAGCTTTTAGATAAAATAAATAACTTACGGCATGATAGTCCACATCATGGACACTCCTCCTGCCAGCCTCTATGTAGGAGAAGAGTTCGGGTCTGGCTTCCAACGTGAAGGCGAGAGGAGCCCCCACCAAGGAGAAGCTGGCTGGTTCGGGCCCAGTGAACGCTTCGAGGTCCAGGAACGCTTGCCATGCCAGTGCCAGGTGGCAGCCGAACAGGTAGCCCTGGAAATGTGTTTAAATTGTTTTACAATTAACTAGCTTTCGCCACGGGAAATGGTAAAATTATAGCATTTGCATAGAAATTACACCAGCTGATCGATGAATTTATATGGTAGCTCTAATTTTTTATATGGTAGCAATTCTTGATTCTATTTGGGATTCTGTTTCCAAGAGTAAAACATTGCACGGTGATAAAGGCAAATAATACTAAAGGGCGGTTCAGAATCACCCTGTATGTTGGTGTATATTGAAAGCCGTATCCGCAAGTGCATGCGAGTATTTGGACAACCGCATCGGCCATGGGTTTCAGCAGTTTCAATGAGATAATCTGCTAAGTTTGTCTGTTATTGTTGTTGTATCGTTGCCTATGTAATTTATTTTTAAACTATTGTTAAAATTTTCATTCATCAACATATCTGAGTCTGTAATTCCAGGTCTGTAACACCTGCGAGTTTCAGCGCAGCAGCACAATGCTTACCTAGTAGCGCATGGGCAGCTAAGACATTTCGGGCGACCCGTTTACGACGGAAGCACCCGACTAGTCTCAGCATGAGAAAACATCTTAGAACAATATGATATGAGTATTGTTGAGCATGCAAAACTCCCTGCAACTGCCTCCCGAGCTTTAGTACCTAGGGCCCACGTTTATCATATACAATTGATCCGGCCCTGACTGAATGATCACATACCTGGGTCTGCAACGCTGGGTTATGACCTGCCAGTTTCAGAGCAGCAGAACAACTCTTGCCCAGTAACGCGCCGGCAGCAAGGACATGTCGGGCGACCCACTCCCGACGGAGACTGCCGATCACTCCCGACATGGGCAGAGGGTCCAGGATGCAGTCCCATTCTGGAATCATGAACAGAAAAAAATTGCTATAGTTTTCTGATGTATTTTCATTCTAGCTTGATCGAGTTTTCACCCACAAAACTCCCACATACCAAATGTCATCGTAGCTTAAAACTCTAGACATTGTAAAAATGCGTCATGATCAATGATACGTTACCCTCTATTTTATAATATTTGACTAACTTAAATAACAAACCGGTTGCCGTTTCACATTTTTCAATTTTACGATGGTTCCCGACTGGTTCATATTGTACCTGTCTACGCCAAATTAACATTATAATTTTTTTTATATCTATTGTAATTTCCCGCTCAAATCACGCACACTCTCCCTCACACACTCATTCCCTCTCTTTCTCACCTACCTACTCGCCCCTCAACTCACCCCACCTTACCTCAACATGGCGTTCTGTTCGTCTAACGCAAAAACCCCGCGCACGCGCTCGCTAATATAAAAATTCCAAAAACATAGGGAAAACGATAACTAGTAGTGGACACTGTCCCGGTGGTGAAAGTGTAGTGCTCCAACACCAAAAATCCAGTGATCGCGCGTGGAGAAGACCAGTGCGCAAGGGGACCTGGATCACGCCTGCGGCCCGAGGTAATGTTTTCGATCTCCCGCCCCATCAGTACCTAATATAACTACAGTGCTGTCTATTATTATAGTAAAAGCTGATGTAATGTGCAATATGAAATGCAATAAATGAATTGAATTGACATATGTTAACTGTCTACGGTGTAGACAATTCATGAACTTGAATATATACGTATTATAAGGAGCTTCAAACTTGCATAGTTTACTTTCAGTAGTTTACGATAAGAAAAGTATTCAGTTTCCACGATGTTTCAAACAAAGTTGCCCCGCAATTATGCGTAGGGGGCGGTACGTGCTATATTTGACAAATATTCATATTCGAACCAACGATAAAAACCATTTTGGATTGTTAAATTTTGATCATTTAAATAAATACGTCCACTGCTGGATAAAAGTCTCTGCCAATGGTTCTTTGTTCCAAGGGAGGATATTGCCAGCACGCTTGGCAGGGGTTGGCGAGCGCAGTTGCTTTAACTTCTTGTACTTCCGACGCTGCTGCCCATCAAAAGCTTTTTTAACCCGGCGATCGCACAGTTGGGTCTATTTTACCCACGCCTTTTAAAAATGCGAGTATTTCTATAAAATATTATTGCGACGTTGCCAGACTTCTCAGTAGCTGGACCTAACGGTCTCCCCTTTCCTTGGAATATCGCCATATAGTGGTGTCGCAGCCGCAGCGTTGCATAGACGTGGAGGAACACGAGAAAGGTAAATAAGACCCAACCATACATTTCGTGTCGTAATTTCACGCCATCTTTTTCAACTGAATTTTTAAATATATAATTGACTTTTTGTATTGTTTTCAGTACCTTTGCAGTATTAAATCGCGAAAAACTGGAATGGCAGAGAATTTTAGCTATGCTGCAGGAATCCATCTCCAAATATGAAAATTCTACATCAGAAAATGAAGACACAGAAGATCATCGTCGTGTTTTCAGCCAAGAAAGTGACACCGATCAAGATATAACTCTCTGACACAAACAGTGACGATGTGCCCCTATGAGTTGAACTACGCCATCGGCCAAATTCTTCAACGTCTGAAATACAGCACGATTTTGATACTAATTTGACTACCGCTATTGAAAGCCAGGTACGAACATCTTTTTTTTTTTGGAAAAGACGGAACGAAATGGCTGAAGACCCCTACCCGCCAAAATGTTAGAACTATGGCGGAAAATATCATAACACAAGTGCCAGGTGTTCGACCAGTAGTTTAAAATGCTTTTATAGAAAAAGAGTGCTGAACCTTATTTTTTTATAGACGAAATGGTTGATTTTATTTGTTGCGCAAAATGATAAGGAATTTTTTAGGAGAACCCGATAAGAAACCACCGATGAAGATACCTAATGTAAAAAGAAGATGTCAGGATTTTCCTGCCAAAAAAGATAGAAAATCTAGTAATACTTATCGGTGCTGTAACAAATATATCTGCAGTAAGCACGCTGTGTTGTATGTCAAGGATTGTGCAGATGGAAAAGAACCTACGACTGAAAATTATAAGACTGATAAAGAATATTGTTATTTGTCCTGCTATAGATTTTATTCTTATATTTCCTATTAGTTTTAAATTAAAAAAAAGTTTGTTTTCTTAGATTTTTTTTAGTTTAAGACAGAGGTTACCTATTTTGTTAATGTTTTGTAATACTTATATAAAAATGATATTAAAAACATAATTTCGTATCGGGTTGTTTTTGTTTATCTAAAATATCAAAAACAATAGTCTTTTCATCCAATTATTAAATCATGTTACTTAATTTATTATAAAAATATTGAAGTTATGGCATTTTTTTCTACGGGTCCCTTAGACCCAACCCTACTATCGTTGTTACATATTTCCACTGTGCTGACGCCGGGTTAAGCTGGGGAAGGATAAGAATAAATTGGATCTGGAAGGGAATAATGTATTGGGATACTACTCACTTGATTGGGAGAAAAGCAAGTAGCAGCTCGGGAGGCGAGGCGCCCGTACCCGATGCCATAGCTGCAACCACCGCACAGGCAGAAGATGACACCCCTGACCATTTACGCTTTGACTACTTAGTCTAGTTAACTAGCAATAGACATACTGCCAACTATCAATGATTTTTGAAACTTAGAAGACCTATTTATCATTGAAATAACAATGGTTCTGGTAAATAGTAATTAACATGTATAAATACAGGGTGAAATTGAATTAATTAGCAAACGTTTAAGGAGTGAGTCGGACCACAAATCTGAACAACTTTCACTATGGGACCAACTTCGACATCGTAAAAATTATCTGCTCTTTCATACAAAGGTGGAATATCTACTTGGCCAAAATGTATGGAACAGCTGATTTTTTTTCAATTTCGGAGTTGGTCCCATAATAAAAGTTGTTCAGATTCGTGGTCCAAGTCACTCCTTAAACGTATGCTAGTGAATTAAATTTCACCAGTATACAGCGTGATTTTGTACCTATGAACTATATTAAAATCCTGGAATCATAATCCTTAATTGAATAAATAATTGTAAGAAAAAAATAAATAAAAACGAAAATAAAATTGGACGTCCCATACAAAGTTGCCGATCTGGCCCCGTGGCATGGCAAGCGCGACAGCGTTTATCGACTATCGCCATCTTGTTTTCCGTAATATTAAAGAGCGAAATGTGGATAGTTTATTGCGCGATAAAAAAGGCGTCGCGGGGGCCATGCTACAGGCGCAGGTGGGCGAATTCTATGGGAAGTAATTTCTTTTTTATTTTACTTTTTTGTTACAATTCTGTATTGCATTACGGATTCTAGATTCTCTCTATCATGTCTAGCTCCGTGGCGCAGCGGTCAACACGCCTGCCTGCGACACGGAGTGACCGGGTTCGATCCCCGGCCAGGTCAAGATGGAAAATGATCTTTTTCAGATTGGCCTGGGTCTTAGATGTGTATCTATATATGTATTTGTTATAAAATATAATATCGTTAAGTTAGTATCCCATAACACAAGTCTCGAACTTACCTTGGGGCTAGCTCAATCTGTGTGATTTGTCCCTATATATTTATTTATTATTTTATTTATTCTGATTCCAGGATTTTAATATAGTTCATAGGTACAAAATCACGCTGAATTTAATTTACATTATTAAGTTTGTAATAATACTGGCAATCTAGACGCACATACCAATACAATAACCCAAATAGTTCATGAGGAAGTTTCATTTCTTGAATTCACAGGTAATTTTAGTTAAACAATGACATTTTAGCAAACAAAAGATTGATATTCTGACTAATAGCCGAGATAAACTTACCATTATGTTAAAACCCATCGACTATTTAGCATACAAATGATTATAAATTCAGATACGAGGCCCGAACATTCTCTAAGATGTGACGTCATGTGTCACGCATGGCACAGTAATGATATCGCATGGTGTCTGCGCATATTAGTTAACATTTCTTTTTGTAACTTGATTTTGTTCTAAATAATTGTTGTTTTATAAAATACCTGCGACGAGCCCCGGCTTCGCACGCGTAGATATAAGTTAATTCTATAGCCTTTCTTCTGGGATAATATAGGATTCTAATGATGAAAGAATTTTTAAATCAGTCCAGTAGTTTCGCCTATTCAACGCAAATACACAATTAAATCTTTCCTCTGTATAATATTTATTAAAATTAACAAACGCTTATTAAAGGTATTTTAGTTAGAATATGTTTTGTCTCGTTCTTACAATGTCAAACATTGGAGAGAGGGTTAGGGACAAGACAAAACATATTTTAACTAAAAAAGGTATAATAAGCGTTTGTTAATTTGTATGAATAAGCGGGTAAATGTAGAAGAGTCGATTAAAAGGGATCCCGTACAAGAAACCCGTTTTCTTTGGCGTTTTATCTAAATTATGTCAAAGGTGCTGCTAATTTATTTTTGTGACGTCAAACTACAGATAATTATAGAACAATAGTGTTCGTAATCCTAATCCTAACTAATATTATAAATGCGAAAGTGAGTTCGTGCGTTTGTTTGTGACGCCTTCAAGCCCTATCTACTGAACGTTATGAAAGGGCAATGCCGGTTATTGGCGTCTTTTTTTTCCGCGCGGCCACTGACCAAACCATTATGACATATATACCTCTAAACTCAGTCCGAACTGAGTTATTTGAGTTTAAAATTCGTAAATAATCATCTATTTTATTTGGCAATTTTTATCATAATCGCGAGTTTAAATGAAAATATGCAATAAAACAATTATCTTTGAACATTTTTATTATTACTTTACCCCTTTGAGGCCGGCTCCCACCATCTGCACACCTTGTTTTAGTTTAGTTGTATTGGTGAGTCATCTTTCATTTTGCGAACAAAGCAGATAAAAGCCTAGTATACACAGATATATAGTATCCCTACCCTTCCCCCGCCTCCTCTCTGCTAACCCTGCGCACCACAGTGCAGGTATGTACTGCCCATTCTCTCTTTTCACAATACATCCAAGAATAAATTGCCAGTTAATTTTTAAGTGTGTTTATTTAATAATTCCCAACTCTTATAACTATTACAGTATATGGTATAACTCGCAACCAATTAAGATTTTATATTATTTGATTGTTATAGTATGAATAGCGTAAAAGAGGTTAACAATAGATTCGTTTTACCTATAATAATATTTGTTTGATTTTAGTCATGACACAAAAACTACAGGTAAAAAAACATATACATACATTGATCGAGTAGGAACTTTTATTTGTAAAACATCAGGTTTACCTACATAATAAGGTTATTGCAACAATAATATAGGTGTGGTGATATACAGCACAAAAGAAGATGTGAACAGGGAAATAAGTATCTCCCCCATGCTAAGTACTATAATACTGACATGACGGGGGAACAGCAGCCAAGCGATTGTTTGCCGATAATGCAACTGCAGTAATGGGCGCATATAGCTTGCCTGCCTCCCATACCACCTTATATTAAAATATACGTATAATAAATTCGAGATTGTCTATACCTTGATTGTATTCGCGCCCTTAGCAACCATGGATTTGTGACTGTAATATTATGTTCTTCGAGACTTTCTAAGTCCCTATCTCTACATACTTCTATTCTCCGTAATAACTACGAGCTTGTTTGATTTGATAAGTTCCCAAGGCATAAATAATTAACTCGTCCATACTAATAACAGGAAAGTCATGGACTATGTTATTAAAATCCTCTGCTGTATTCGTCAGGAACACTGCTCTTCTTGCTTTTATATTTTTATTAATGATATAATCGCCTAGATAGTTCTCAGTTCTGCGGTCGCTTCTATTGCTAATAATATTGCTTCAACCAATCTATGCTCAGTCAGAGGACGCCCGAAGGCATATAATACTGTAATATTTATAACTTCTTCCCAAAAAATCTATAAGGAATGGATGTTGTTGGAAGCACTGCGCAGTCAAAGGGTAGGATCTTCTTGTACTGTTATTACTTCTACTTATACTTCGAAGACAAGCAATGCACTGTCTACGATCCATCTTTGTACACACGCACATACAATATTGGCAATCAGAGTCCGTAATACACCAGTCGATTTACTACACAGGGGGAATATCAGTAAGGTCCATATAACAAACCAATCCACAAAGGTAAGATATCAATGTCGGAGTCAATTAAACAGGCCAAGTTGTCGTTTGATCACTCCTATATAAAAACTGGAATTACATACGCGTGCGACACGAAGACAGAACGGTGAGTGAAATTGAATCTTTCCAAACGCTTGCTTTCACGAAGAAAGAGAATCAAATCTGAGATTGCATCTGTGAAAGCAGGAAGGTAATAGATACCTACTGAGTGGCGCGTGGAGATGACGGAAAGGAGGTGGGGGAAGGGATTAGCGCAAGGACACTAGCTACATGTGTACCCACGGATAGATCTGCTTTGTTCGCATAATGATCGATGACTCACCAGTACCACTAAACTCGCCGAACAACGTTTGCTGTTGGTGGGGAAGGCCGCAAATGGGTAAAGTGATAATAAAAAAGTCCAAAGATAATGTTTCATTACATATTTCAATTAACCTGCCACTTTTTTGACGAAAATTGCTTTCTTAAATATATGATTTTTACTGATTTCAAACTCAAATAACTCAGCTCGGACTGAGTTTAGAGGTATATGTTTCATATTACGTTTTGTTTATTATGCTATTATCTATAATAAAAACAAGGTTTGGTCAGTGGCCGCGCGAAAAAAAAAAGACGCCACTTCCCATAGTCGAATCGGCATTGTTCTTTTGCATATCCATTGTCTGGGGTGCAGAGAAAGACATAGGGTACATTTATCCCGGGATAAAGTACTGTTCCCGAGGGATGGACATTGACGCGGACGTAGCCGCTGGTAAAAAACTAGTAGTGTCCATAAAATAGTTTGGTTAACCCACGGAGTAAGAGGTTAACCTCACTAGACAGGTCGCATGGAAGTTTCATTCAAGCGCACTTATAGATGACTCTCCATACAAGAAACGTGGTTACTGTGATTAAATATTGTACGATGATGCGGAACCCTTATTGTGATCCGACTTGCACTTAGCGGTTTTATTATTCCAGTCGAGAACTTGTCTTTGTGCAAAGAGACACGCCTAAAACATTTCGCATTCAGTCGTCGTGCGATCGCTTGCATCGAGGCCGGTGTTCCGTATTCAATGGAGAATTTTAATGACTAGCTGCTACGGAATGTAAAAGTGGTCTTATTCTAAAGTGCCGTGTGAGGATAAATTTTTAAAGTTTCAATCCCATAAAACAGGCACCTGATTTTGCCTTTACTGTCATACTTGACCAGAAACAAGTTCTTTTGCAAAAATTGCATTTTTGTGACAAGCTTTTATTATAAACGAATCACATAGAAAAATGCTTTCCATGACAAATCAAATGAGCCCAAACACGATTGGTGTACCTTGTTTAGTGTAAGAGTTACTATGGCCACCTTCCGACTCCAACATCAGTCTAGCGCAACGATTCCATAACATTGCATTGTCATCCGATTTACACATGCATGCAAGATGCAAGTACAAATTTAACTTGCAAGATTTGATTACAGCCAATCATTGGGACAGGTGGAACTAAATAAAAACTTGTAAAATTCATTTCATTTCTTTTAAGTGTTGATGCAATAAAGTATATTCATTCATTCATTCATTTTCATTTCATTTTTCAAAAATAACGTGAATGCTGCTTTTCTTTTCGTAAAGTGTTGACGAGAGTTGACTCGCCCTCTTTTTCTTCAAGTTCTCCAACCATCTTGCCATGCCTTTACACTCTAGCAATAAGAGAGCCTTACTATGGGCCTCATAAGAAAGCTCAAGGTCGCTCAAAGAGCTATGGAGAGGGCTATGCTCGGTGTTTCTCTGCGAGATCGAATCAGAAATGAGGAGATCCGTAGAAGAACAAAGGTCACCGACATAGCTCAGCGGATTAGCTCTTTGAAGTGGCAGTGGGCGGGGCACATAGCGCGCAGAACCGATGGCCGATGGGGCAGAAAGGTTCTCGAATGGCGACCACGTACCGGCAAGCGCAGCGTCGGACACCCACCGACCAGATGGTCGGACGACCTGACTAAGGTCGCAGGGAGACGCTGGATGCAGGCCGCTTCCAACCGGTCGTATTGGAAATCCTTGGGGGAGGCCTATGTCCAGCAGTGGACTTCTTGCGGCTGATATGATGATGATGAATAAGAGAGCGACGCCAGTCTGGCGTCTGTAAAAACGGATAAGACCTATGAATTTAATGATGATAAGAAATACAATGCTCCGGCTACGAGGTGTTTTCTATTTCATAAAACATAAAGAAACTATTCAAATTACGACATATACTTGAAGTACAACTCTGTATTGACTATTTAAATTACAATACTATGGAAAGTGGCACTATGCATGGGGTTATTCACTTGCAAGAATATCTTGAATTGTTTTAGCCAACTTATTAGATTTATTTTGCCGTGTGGTATCCGGCAGAGTAGAATAGGACCACTCCAAGTCTTCCCGTGGATGTCGTAAAAGGCGACTTAGGAAATACAAGCTAAACAAAGCTTATAAACAATTAAACATCAGTTAGACCTCTCCAACCCGTCTGGCCAGCGTGGAGATTGAGGCCAAGTCCTCTGACTGCTCTGGCCAAGTATGGCTCTAGTAGTACAGAGAGGGTCGTGCTCCTGTAGTGGAGACTAACAAAGACCAGATATGATGATTAGATTTATTTAGTTACAAAAGGAAACTTAGTACATAGGTGCTATATATTTTAATAGAAATTTCTTCCGGCAGATGACAGAGGACAGGGATAAAAAGATTATACATCAAAGACTAGAAATTTAACTTGGAACTCAGTCTCAGTGAAATCAGAAACTCAACTCACTCTTTAGTAAAAGTAGAAACTAAATGACAATAATGTTTAACAAAGCGAGATAAATAACAATTTAAGTTCACTTTAAATTTAGTTCGCATTCGCTAGGTTGAAGTACCTTGTTTCAACTTAAAGATAGTAATATTTACGTTATAAGTTATACCTACGGGCAGGTACTTACAATGTAAACTATACAGCATGACCAAAAGCGCATCTCGCAATATTGTCGCCTTGAACCCAAGCAATCTGCTGAGGTGCGGCCCGCGGCCGTGACGAAAACAAAGTAAATTTTCAAGAATTTATATTATTTTTGTGTGACTGCTGACATTTTTGATTTTTGAAAATGTAGGACTAGTAAACTAGTCTAGTTAGGATAAAATTTAAATCCTACTAATATTAATAAACATGAAAGATGGCATGTTGAAATGATTTTGTTAATCAATAACACAAAACAAAAGATGTCATTAAAAAAATTAAAAACCCGACTGCCCCGTGAAAACGACTGAACTGAAAATTAAAAACATATCTAAGAACACTGTTTTTGAGACGAAACTTACAATACCTTAACTGTCGAAATCCATGTAATCTTTTTGGAAGATAACAAAGAAATTTACAAACATACATGATATGCGTGAAACACATAGCCTTTCTTGGTAATCGGGGTTATAAAAAAACAACTGAACGGATTTAGTTTGCCATTAGATTGAGGAAGAAGAGGAAGTCGCGGGCACAAGGGTGCTAGTAAAACACAAGAATCATTTCTGGATAATGACGTCCTTTAGTAGTTATTCAGGAGAGAGAGAGAGAGAGAGAGAGAGAGAGAGAGAGAGAGAGAGAGTAGAGCATCTCCCCTGGTCATTCTACCTTGAGCGACATGGAAGTCCTTGAACAGATTCCGGACTTAAGTCGACCGAAGCAAGGAGAACATGAATAGGTGGGGTTACAGCTCTGATATTTCCTGTCCGTGTGGTGCTACTCCTCAGACCATCGCATACCTGTTGTCTTGCCCTGCGTGTCCTACCACCTGCACACGCGAGGACCTATACAATGCCACTGATAACGCTGTGTCAGTTGCGGAGTTCTGATAAACACAAATACATCGTGAAATTTTTATCGTTTTGGACCCTTAAGTGGAGGGGTGACTCAGACCATCAATATGAACAGCTTTTTGGGACCAAATCTGGAAACTCAAAAAAAATTCGTCATTTCCATACCAACGAGTCCCGCCGCCCGGCCAGTTTGTATGGGAATGTCGATTTTTTTTTAGTTCCCAGCATTTATCCAATAGGAAAAGTTGTTCATTTTGATGGTCTGAGTCACCCCTTTAAGGGTCCAAAACGATAAAAATTTCACCATGTATAATTCGCCAGAGTCGCCACGATAAGATGAAGAAGTATTATATATAATATTTGGAGAGAGTTGACATACAGAGCCGATCCCAAATAGGGAAAAGGCGAGGAAGTAGAAGACGTCCTTAGAGAGAGATAGGTGAGGATAAGAAAATCTCTTGCCACTTTTGGGATCGAAGAAAACATGATATAAGTGAACTTTGGTTTACAGTGCTCCAGTGCAATGGCTAGCTCCGTGGCGCAGCGGTCAACACGCCAGCCTGCGACAGGGGAGTGCCCGGGTTCGATCCCCGGCCAGGTCAAGATAGAAAATGATCTTTTTCAGATTGGCCTGGGTCTTGGATGTTTATCTATACATGTATTTGTTATAAAATATAGTATCGTTGAGTTAGTATCCCATAACACAAGTCTCGAACTTACTTTGGGGCTAGCTCAATCTGTGTGATTTGTCCGTATATATTTATTTATTTATATTTATTTATTTGCAGTCATATTTGGCCTCTATCCAATTCTTCAATCGAGTGAAATTGTATAAAACATAAGGCAAGTCAGGCCAGCAACTTGTATCAACCACACTCGATTAAACACCTAAGAAGGCATAAAATATTCATGAGCCAAGGTTCGAGCCGCCATTAATTTCGCAAGTACCATCTCAGTTCCGCATCACCGGGCGTGTTTGCATAAGAGATCGCGAGTGAACCCACACTAAGTAATAGTCTTCTACGCGTGAGCAAATATCAACCGGTTAAGTCACTATTATGTAGGTAACAAGATTATTGGTTTAGTTTTACGAGTTTTCGGTAAAGGCAGCGGTCTCAGGGCCGTACCTTGTGGAGTACCAATCATTTATTGACTCGCTAAGGCTTGTCGTAAATCACAGAGTGACTGGCTACTTTATATCAGTCTTTTCATGTCATAACAGTGTTTTATCATATTTTTATCTCGAACTCCTTCATGCCCGGTCTCGGCTGACATCATTCATGGCGGTCGTTAAGCTGTCAGATGCAGCTTAAAATCTGACACGAGTGTTGGCCACTTACACACACAAAAAACAAAACAAACATCATTGCCGTATTCACCGTTATATTTTTACCCGACTTCAAAAAAAGGAGGAGGTTATCGATTCGGTTGCATATATTTTTTTATTAATATTTGTTACCTCAGAACTCCGTCATTTATGAACCGTTTTGATAAATTCTTGAAAGGGTATGCTTTTAAGTTGGTCCCATTTAAATTTTATCAAAATCGGTTCAGTAATTTGATTGAATTCGGGTTTTTTATATGAAAGATTATATTATGTAAAGCTTATATAAAAAAATTAGTAAGTCTTAAGTTACGTCAGAAAATCTTTTTTAATCTACTTACGTAGCGTTACGTATGTTTTAACGCTTTTGCTTAATTGGAAATATGTAGCTAGACCGTGACTTTTGACCAACTTACCTAGTTGTGCCAAATTATTTATTAAAGAAAGCCAATAATCCTACACTTATTTAGACAAAGGATAATCTTGCTCAAACTTAACTACCTAATGTAGTTTTCGGTATCCCTGATCACACCTATGCAAATCATGATGATCAGTAAATTTAAGATGTTAAAGCTTAACAAACATTTTTATATTTAAACTAGCTATTGCCCAAGGCTCCGCCTGCGTTAATGTCGATCCCTGGGGAACAGTAGAACTTCCCGAATAAAGGTACCCTATGTCCTTCCCCGGGCCTTAAACTACCTCCATACCAAATTTCATCCAAATTGGTTCAATGATTGAACCATGAAAAGGTGACAGTTATCGCATTTATAATATTAGTAAAGATTTTTACCTGATGCCAGCCCTCTTTGGTCTTCAGGCAGAGGTCTCGAAGGCAGAGGGTTGTTCTGTTCGTCTCTGTCCCCAAGGAACTCCGCTTCGGCGAGGTCTCGTACTGCTGAGGACATCAGCTCAACCAGCTCTTGATTCCTGCAAAAAACAAAAAACAAGCTTTACTGTTAGATTTTATCACCCTCAGACAGAAAGGAAGTACAACCGAAGATCATGATAAAGTAAACGACAAAGAAGTCGCTGTGGCCACCTACTGGTAAAACCTGATAAGAGAAAGCTTAAAAAGGTAACCGCGAAAAACATTACCCTCTTCTTCTGGGAAGTTCAATCGGGTAAAAAGAACAGGGAGCTTTTGTAATTTACCATGATACAGTAAAACCTTCTAAAATAACAATTTGTGTTTTATATGAAAAATGAAAACATCTCATCATCATCATTTCAAATAGGTGTCACGGTCAATCGACCATGCACACCCTGGTGTCAGAGTTCTTCGGATTCAAAACCGCCTATCGGCCTCTGACGTGGTTCCTTTAACGACTACCAGATGGCAGCCGGGACCAACGGCTTAACGTGCCTTCCGAAGCATGGAAACATCTTCATTATCAGACAATCAGCCTGCAATGTCCTAAGCAAGCTGGAAACAACTAAAGAAAGTATGCTTCCCGCGGTAATCGAACCCAAGACCCCCGGGTCTACAGGCAAACGCCTTAACCACTGGACCACGGAGGCAGTTATATGAAAACATCTAACTTACACAATGTCACTATGTCGTATATGACTATCTCTAGCAATCTTTCGTAACGCAGCCTGTCAAGGTTGAACCATCAAATTGCATCGTGCCGCAAACCACTGCGGTTTATATAGGAAATAAGCCTAATAAAAGCCTTTTATAAGTTCTGTATCTTTGGCCGTCAAATTATGGTCACAAAATCCTCGGTTGAACAATTTTCACAACAAAAAAGGCTAGTACTTCTTTTACGACTTCTTTGGCTAAAATAGTAGCATCTTAATACATATTTAAAAAGTCAATTTAGTCCATGTTCAAACATACATGACAATCTGTGTGGCTCTGTGGTGGCACCACAGAGCAGACAAGTGCCTTTTTTTCTTTTCTCCCCTACAAAAAGTAGTAGTTTCTCCCACACACCAGCAAGAAAGATAAAAGTTCTACATTACCCCAAGACAGTTTCATTAATTTAATTAAGTCCTAAACCTACACGCTTATTAATTAAAGATGAATAACCAATATTCCATTCTAATATTGTTATACATACTACAACAAAAAACTATCTTCCATGCTGGTCTGGGAGAAAAGAAAAAAACCGGCCAAGTGCAAGTCGGCACATTATATATAATTAGTTTCAAATTATTAAAAATATTTTTAATATATAATGTAACAAAAAATTATGCTTTTTGCAATTTTTCCTTTATCTTTGCTATAAGACGTTGTTTCGAACCAAATATCAAGTATCTGAGTTCCTGGGAAGTACCCTGTAGGTTTTGATTCCCTTGCGAATATCGAAAAAAAAACTAAAATTTGCGGCATAACCAGCTGTATCTTTTGATTGCGTTGGCTTAGGAGTTTGATTTTTTTTTTCACAGCTGCAATTTTTCCTTTGCCTGTGCCATAAGACGTTACTTTGTGCCAAATTTCACGAATCTGGGTTCACGGGAGTACCCTGTAGGTTTTGATTCCCTTGGAAATGCCGGAAAAACACGAAAACACTTTTGATTGCGTTGGCTTAGAAGTTTTATTTTTTCACAGCTCCAAGCCTCTGTGGTCCAGTGGTTAAGGCGTTTGCCTGTTGACCCGGGGGTCGTGGGTTCGATTCCCAACGGAAGCATACTTTGTTTAGTTGTTTCCAGTTTGGTTAGGACATTGCAGGCTTGAATCACCTGATTGTCTGATAATAAAGATGATTCCGTGCTTCGGAAGGCACGTTAAGCCGGTGGTCCCGGCTGCCATCTCGTAGTCGTTAAAGGAACCACGTCAGAGGCCGAGAGGCGGTTCCGAAGAACTCTGACACCAGGGTGTGCATAGTCGATTGACCGTGACACCTACTCGAAAAAAAAAAAAAAAAAAAAAACAGCTCCAAGGGACAGTAGACTTGATTATTTGATATGAATTTCAGCTTGATACCTCTACGCGTTCCTCAGAAAAAGGGTCTTGACAAACCGACAGACAAACAGACAGACGGACATCCAAGTGATCCTATAAGAGTTCCGTTTTTTCTTTTGAGTTACGGGACCCTAAAAAACGTAGAATGTACCAGCTGCTTCTCTTCCCGCGCAGATCGTATAAACCGATCGAGAAATGGGCGAAAATCTGAGGAAAAATCATATTAGTATTAAAATGCGCCTAACGATCCATTACAATTTAGATTTCGTTTCCTACATACTTATTGCCTACCAGCATGACGTTATGTATGTATGTACGAAGGAAAAGAAACCTAAACCCCCCCACCAATATTCTATGCTTAACAAGTAGTCGGTCAAGCGACTCTTACTTTTCGATCATTCTGAGCCTGCTGGCACAGTTATATATAACGGAACTCAGGCATATAATCTCAAAGGAAGAACTGTTAAGTCTACTTCTGTGGTTAAGTACATTCTAGTTAAACCAAAATACTCTATCTAAACTTTTCCCTAAATGTTTTTTGATAAAATTCTGCGAAATTAATTAATAGTGATTTGCAGAACATTATTTATCATTGGGTTTTTGTTTTTGCTGTTTTTTTTTAAATTTAAATTTGTTAACATACATACACATACATAGTATCACGTCTTTTACCCTTGCAGACCCTGGTAGACAGAGCCTAGGTCTGTAAGACCTTATGGCGATATTTAGCATGTTAGAGGGAGTGTAGATGGAAAGCGGATTCAAAATAGTAAAGGTTTCTAGCCGCATCGCCTATTGACTTATTATATACTTATATTGATTGATCGGCTTTTACGGTCTGCACGGGAAGAGAAGCAGCTGGCACATTCTACGTTTTTTCTTTTCTCCCCGACCTAAAAGTAATAATATTTTTTAACTAAATTTTAATATTTATTCAGGTTTCGTTTTCGTTTTTAATTTTCATTATTTTAGTATACTTTTATAAGTAAGTAACTAATGATACTTACAATAATATTCAACTATTACATTATAATATTAATTTAGTAGACCCATGTATTTATTTAAAATGGTTACAATTACATTCAGATTAATTGTTAAAGAAAGGTTTCCAATAGAAAAAAAAAACGCGTTCAGCCTATTTTAAGCAAATAACATGACAATCATAATGAATTTATGATTGTCATGTTATTTGCTTAAAATAGGCTGAACGGGTTTTTTTTTCTATTGGAACATTTTTAGTGCTGCTATGTTCGTTACGGTACTTCTAACCATACTTATATTAGAAATGTGTAAAATTTTTGTAAAGATGTATGGATGTTTTTAACACCGTCGAACCCTTAAAATATGCCATTTAAGTCAAAATTTCACGTCTCTAGCCAGCAATTATCCATAAACTAATTACAGTCTTTATAAATTACAGTCAGCTTAACTCGCGAGTCCATTCGCGTGTATCCTAAGGAACGTAATATAGGGATAAATAGTATGTGTATTTACATCATGACATCATGACATCATAACGTGGTCTGCGGAAATTTTTAGAACACTACAAGTATCCTGGCGCTGCGAAATACAACGGTACTCGGCCGTACGAATTTATTGCCCTTTCTCGACTATCGAAACCGGAACACGATTGAAGTTGTTCAACTTGAAAGCCTTCGCCGGCGACAGCAGGTTTTAAGGAGAAATCTTAAGTTTTTTTTACCCTTTTGGCGAATATTTGATGGCTTATAAATCTATGGGGATTAAAAGTTAAATAAATATATAGGTATGGACAAATCACACAGATTGAGCTAGCTCCTAAGTAAGTCATAACATAACTCCTGTCTCGAGGTATCGCATACGACAACGATACTATATTTTATAACAAAAACATATAAATATATACGGACAAATCACACAGACTGAGCTAGCCCCAAAGTAAGTTCGAGACTTGTGTTATGGGATACTAACTCAACGATACTATATTTTATAAAAAATACATATATAGATACACATCCAAGACCCAGGCCAATCTGAAAAAAGATAATTTTCCATCTTGACCTGGGCGGGATCGAACCCGGGCACTCTCGTGTCGCAGGCTGGCGTGTTGACGGCTGCGCCACGGAGCTAGCACGGAGCTAGCACCATATACAATATAAATTATAAAGAAAAACCTGTCCGATCGTTGAAGGAGTGATTCAGCCCGTCGATATGAAAAACTTTTCCTATGGGACCAATGCTGGGAACTCCAATTTCTTTTTTGACGTTCACATACAAATTGACCGGGCCGCCGTACATTTTTGTTTGGAAATGTCAATTTTTTTAAGTTCCCGGCTTTGATATAATAGGAAGGCATGATGACCACGAGGCCACAGAGTTACTGTTTATAATCTAACTGTATAGACTTAACCTCTCAACAGAAGGAATTTATGCTCGGGCGAAGTGCTTATTATTGAAGCATTAAGGTTCAAAATCGTCGCAACTCCGTGACCAGATCTCCAGGACTATATAGTTTTGACGGTCACTTCAATATGCATTACGGTTTATATATCTTTAATAAAAAATAGTCCATCATACGAAAGCCGCAATGTATTTTGAAGTAACGATCAAAACGTACTACACCGTCATTGTCAAAACTTAAACTACCTCACACTGCTTTGCATGATTGACTGTTATATAAATAATAATTAAATACTCAAGTTGAAATAAAAATGCAGCAAAGTTCAGGACTAACTATGGTAATTTTTTTTTTTTTTAATAGCCTGTTTCAGTGTCCCACTGCTGGGCAAAGGCCTCCCCTTTTTGTTTCCAATCATCCCTATCGCGGGCAATAACTTGCCAGCCACTTATATAAGCATCTAAGTCATCGCGCCATCTCCTTCTAGGTCTGCCACGTTTTCGGCGAAATGGTAAATATACTATGGTAACTATATGACTCAAAAACACGATTGTGTTAAATTTTCTCGATAAAAAAAAATTGCAAAGTTGCCTCTAAATCACGTCTAATTTACTCGGTATATAGCATTATTCACCAAATACATTAAAATTAACCTTGAAACTTTTGATTATTATTGCATTACAGATAAGGCAGCCATCATATGTTTTTCTTTTTCGAATAACCCTTGAATATTCCTAAAAAACGAAAATATCCAAAGTAGCCAACGCGTTTAGACCATCCGCGTTTGTACCGCCACGCCGCCTGGCATATGGCGGGCTCTTAAGGGAATATTATACTCGCAATTTTTTTTTAAATCTATGATTATACTGTCCTGAATCGCATCCTATCCTATCGATACCGCAATACGTGCAATACGATTGGAGATATCTCGTATCGTGTCTAACGTAAAGCGGCGTCCCTCTCATCTAATCCGATATTCAGGATGGTTTTATAGGCACCTTACTCGAACTCAAAAGGACAATATAATAGTCTTGGTAGAGCCACGCTACCTGCAAAATGAATTACTAGTAGCATGAATGGGCCGGCTCGTCCGGGGAAGTGCCACACTCTCACAAAAAATCGACGTCTGAGTAAAGGCTTTACCGCTTCTATGCTTCGTTCGGTGAGAGAGAGCCAGTGACCCCTCCCCTCCCAGTTTCCTTCCCCCAACTTCTTGAAAGGTCGACAACGCACCTGTCACACCCTGGTGTTGCAGTTGTCCATAGGCAGCGGTGATTACTTACCACCAGGTGACCCGCCTGCTCGTTTGCCGTCCTATATCATAAAATACCGGTCAAGTGCGAGTCGGACTCGCGAACGAAGGCTTCCGTACCGTTATATTATATAAGTTAAAATTATATAAGTTAAAAATTATTAAAAATATTTTTTAAAATATGATATATATAACTAAAAACTTATACTTTTCGCAATTTTCCTATAAGCTATATGACGTAGCTTCGCACCTAATTTCAAGATCCAGCGAAGTACCCTGTCTGTAGGTTTTGATACCCATACGAATGTCGAAAATTTGCGGCATAAAAATTAATAATATTTTTATTATATGATGTAACTAAAATTGCTTTTTGCAATTTTTCCTTTATCTGTGCTATATGACGTCGCTTTGTACCAAATTTCATGATTCTGAATTCACCGGAAGTACCCTGTAGGTTTTGATTCTCTTGCGAGTTTCGAAAATTATTAAAAATATTTTTATTATATGAAATAATATAAAAATTTATGCTTTTCGCAATTTTTCCTTTACCTGTGCCATAAGAATAAGACGTTACTTTGTGCCAAATTTCACGATTATGGGTTCACGGGAGTACCCTGTAGGTTTTCATTCCCTTGCAAATGCCGGAAAAACACGAAAACACTTTTGATTGCGTTGGCTTAGAAGTTTTATTTTTTCACAGCTAAACAGTAAGAGACAGTAGACCTGAGTATTTGATATGAATTTCAGCTTGATACCTCTACGGAACCCTAAAAAACAGTACAGTACATATTCTATCTAGTACATATCGTCATCGTCCATGACCTCGAATACCTCAAGAAGTCATGAGTCATGATATGCGCGTTATTGATGTCACTACTTTCTATTTTCCCTTTGTCCAATTAATTTGATTTTAAAGGGAAAGTCTTACTATTTTTTAACACATTTGCTGCCATATTTTTTTAAAATGCATTTTTTATTCGGTTCCGTACCGAAAGGGTAAAAAGAGACACTTTTTTTTTTTACATGTGGAAAATGCGTTATACATACTGATCTGCTACGGGGGTACAGAACTGTTATGCGGGACTCGCACCCGCTAAAAACCACATGATTGCTCTCTTCACGCCATATTACCGGAATAGTGGGCACGGTGGAGCTACCACCACTATTAATATCGCTGTCTGTCTGCCTGTCTGTCTGTCCGTCTGTCAACAGCCGGCCTATTTGCTAACTCAGTGTACATCGATTTGATAGTCACCTTTAAATATATTGCGGCTTTCATATGATGAACTATTTTTATTTACGATACTATAAAACGTAAGAAGTGACTATCAAAACGTTGTACACAAATAGACCGGCAGGCTGGTATCTCATGAACCGTCATAGTTAGGCAGTTGAAATTTTCACAGATGATGTATTTCTCTATCTTTTATCTTATCTGTTATTGTTGCACGATCGATCGCTAACATAACGTGTTCCTCAAAATTATGTAAATTGAAATTGTAATAATACGAAATTATTATTATTACAAACCCCTTTAGGCAAGTAGGCGACCAATACTGTTGAAAATAGTTTCTTTCGGCGTCTTCTTTGCAGAATGAAAATGTGAATCGACGTGAAAAAATGCATGAAAAGATTACCAGCAGCAGCTCGCTTACCCGCGCCCAGCATGGTGAATATGGCAAAATCCCATGAAACGAGAACCTTAAAAGAGGCCTCTTTCCAGCAATGGACTTCTTACAAAGTGATGATGATGACATTCATAAAGCATTCTTTGAGCACAGATGACACTTTTAAAGCATTTAGGTAAAAAAAACAACGGGTTGCACTTCGGAAGTGCCGACAGTGAAAACTCGCCTTTACGGCGATCTCAGGTCATGTGTCCGTCTTACGAATTTTCGATCAGGTCACGTGTCCTGGCGCGAGTTTAACATATTTTACACATCCCAAAAAGTGCACGACGCCGCTAAATAAGTTTTCACTACAAAAATAGCCATCGGTTAAAAGCCTTACCTACTTCATTACCACGTAGCGCCTTACTTCATAGCGTATTTAAAATCCTAGAGTTCACTACTATGAGTTGACAGATCATCGAACTTTCTCTTTTGCACAAGCTCAGCAGGCCTACTACTAACTTTTGACAACTACGTACGCTAACTTTGTGTACAAAGTTTTGATGGTCACTTCAATATCCATTACGGATTATACATCTTAAATAAAAATAGTCAATTATACGAAAGCCGCAATGGATTCTGAAGTAACGAAAGACTACAGACCTTCGTCATCATTTTGAAATACGTTGTTACCTCAACTTGGCACAAAAAGGATGGAAGTCACAGTTGCGCTTCATACTTCTATGGTTAAACGTTAAACTATAAAAGAAAGAAAAAGAAATGAAAATACTTTTTATTGCAACGTTATTAAGAAAAAAAAACAAATAACATGCAAACAACTTTGAAGAATAGAATAGGTACAACAGCGGAGCTATCACTTAAAGGTAGGTATGTATGGTGCCTTTAGGTAGCTTGAAAGTCTGTCATCAATGTTGGCCACTTACACACGCAAAAAACAAACCACCATTTCAGTTATTAGTAAAATACATAGTTAACCTCTGCCACACTGAAGAAAAATAAAAAACAAACATTTTACCACCTGTTTCGCATCCTGCGCAAACGTAGGAGCCGCTCGAGGGAATGGGCGAAAATCGAAGGAATTATCACTATTATATTCCGATTTTCTCCTAATATACCATTAGTATACCACTGAGTTAATATTAGGTATGCCTATACGCCCACCTCACACGCCCACCAACACTCTAATATTGTCTTTGCCTTAAGCTCTGTTTATCGCAAAATGGGAAAAGAGGTGATTGGTATGTATACCTAGAAATTCAATGTTAAGAGTATTTAAAACGAGATACGAAGATCACGTAATTTTGAGCTCCGTCATACATTATGTTACAACAATTTAGCACGAACCTGATTCAAGTTCCAGCTGCTCGTCAATATTACTTAAGTGCAGAAGCGTTGATGCAACACTAAGAACGCAAGCGTGACCGAGTAAACGAAACAAAGTAATAAAACTCACGACATACGTTCACCAATACTGTGCGAATGAATCTTCGATCACCAATAATTAATACTTATGAATGATTTAGAACTAAATTGTCAAAAGTGAGTTGGCCCGTGCTGCCTATGAAGGTGACGGCTGAAAATCAGTGCTGGATTAGGGTATCCCTAGTCCTATTCATACTAGCGCAGTGTCGAAGCGAAACGAGCTGATGTTAAAATGGAAAACTCGCTTTTGACATATCGTAATGCGCATTTTACTCAGAGATCCAGAAGCGCAGAATTCACACACAGTCGCGCGTATTCACGCTTTCTCAATAGAAATATGAGCGTTACAAATAATTACGATGTTGAGATAAAGGTGAGTTTGCCATATTAACATCGCTTCGCTTAGCTTCGACTCTGTGCTACTATGAATGGACCCTTAGCAAGTACTTTGACTTGGCCCAAGAGTCGTGTTTCCATGATCATCCCAAGCCACGATTAATACTAATAAAATAACTGCCTCCGTGGTCCAGTGGTTAAGGCGTTTGCCCGTATACCCGGGGGTCGTGGGTTCGATTCCCACGGGAAGCATACTTTGTTAAGTTGTTTCCAGTTTGGTTAGGACATTGCAGGCTTGAATCACCTAATTGTCTAATAATAAAGATGATTTACTTTTTCTAATAATAAAGATGATTTTAGCCGTGTGGTATCCGGCAGAGTAGAATAGGACCACTCCAAGTCTTCTCATGGATGTCGTAGAAGGCGACTTAGGAAATACAAGCTAAACAAAGCTTATAAACATCTAAGAGACCTCTCCAACCCGTCTGGCCAGCGTGGAGAGTGTAGGCCAAGTCCTCTGGCTGCTCTGGCCAAGTATGGCCCTAGTAGTACAGAGAGGGTCGTGCTCCTGTAGTGGAGACTAAAAAGGACCTGATGATGATGAAAGATGATTTCGTGCTTCGAAAGGCACGTTAGCCGTTGGTCCCGGCTGCCATCTGGTAGTCGTTAAAGGAACCACGTTAGAGGCCAAGAGACGGTTTCGGAGAACTCTGACACCAGGTCGTGCATGGTCGATTGACAGTGTCACCTACTCGAAATGAATGCCACGATCATGTCATCAGGTAAGAGTGATGAAGGCCTGTTGGCGAGCACACATTTTGACTAGGCCCTTCTGCACGAGGTAGGATGACCGTACCATCTTTACAACCTCGATTAGTGCAGCTCATTCCGAAACTATGTGATTGGATTCTCCGGAAAATCCTATGCTTTCCAGCAGCATAGAAGGATGGATGAGGCTTATTGCAAGTAGGCGAGCTCAGACCACGAGTGGAGACAATCTTCTCTGAGCAGCGCAATCTTTCCAAACATAATGTCGCCGGGTTCTCCACCTATATGTGAAGTCTGTCATTTGTATTCACGAGATGGAGCATCTGAACTATCTTCATAGCCTCGGTTAGTGCAGTTTGCTTCGAAGCAGTTCCTGTATTATTTCACGGGAAGAACTATTCGGTAACTAAGAAGGATTTTATTAACTTACCGCAGGTTGAAGAGCTCAGAACAGGAATTCGCGTTCTAATAGTCTGCGCTAAGTAAAGTAAATCTTGTTCTCAAACACCATGTCGTCAGATTCCCCAGCGATGGTGATTTGATGACGGGCATTCATGCTGACGAATCCATCTTGTGTGAAGTCTGGATCATCTCTATAACCCAGGTAAATTCGGCCGGCATGATATTATATATATTGACTTACCGCAAGTTGGCGAGCTCAGAACAGGAATTGGCCAGCAAATAATCTCCACTGAGTAGTGCAATCTTGTTCCCAAACATCATATCATCAGGTTCTCCGGCGATTGTGGTCTGTTGGCTAGCGTTCATGTTGACCAGCCCTTTGTGTAGCAGATGGGACGTCCGCATCATCTCCGTGACCTCCGCCAGTGCCCTTTGGCTGTTGAAAAAGAAAAACCTTGATTATAAAAGCTGCTTTAAGAGATATTATAATGTTTCTTATGACTATGATTTTCAGTAAAACACATTTTTTTTATTTAAAGTTGAAAGTGGATTGTACATATTATTAACTATATATAATTAGGTTCTTGTTAAATAAATGTACCTAATTATTGAAAAATGCTCGTGAAAAGAACCGTGTTCGTTTTCATTAATAATATCGTCATTTTTCTATTATTTTTCTAACATTTTGTAAATGTTAAAATGAGTAAATCAAGCTTACTGTTGTCCCTAAATATTATCAAACCCGAAATGATACTAAAAACGTAACTATGAAAAATTCAATTTACTGAAAATTCTAGAGAATTTATTACCTATGAAATTGGCGTTTTCTCTAGATAACGTAATGACAACAACTAGAAAATTAGAAAATAACAGAAGTTGCCGCGGACGAAGTCGCGGGCAACAGCTAGTTTTACATATAATCTAATGCAGTCAATATTATTCGACCACCAAACTACTCACATATCGTTTACTTCCTTATGCTTGTGTTACTCCAGCCTGCCTATTTGCCACATACAATATTGTCTGTGCTATTTGCTAACTTTGTACAACGTTTTAATAGTCACTTCAAAATAAATTGCGGCTTTTGTCTGATTGACTATTGTTATTTAAGATATCTAAAACGTAATGTATTTTGAAGTGACTATCAAAACGTTGTACACTAAGTTAGCAAATAAGCCGGCAGAACTTACCATGATATCATCCAGAAGTTTGTTTACAGTAATTGCATTGCATTCGCAACTGATTATATGCGTTATTTATAGTACCTCTACATCGTATACTTTGGTCAGACGCATTGAATTATCATTGTACGATAAGTAAATAATAATTCAAACAGGATTTTTATTTCAAATCAATATTCTCAGTTACTTGAACATGAATGCTGTTTTTAACTTATTCGTAGTAAATAAATCTTTCTGTGTTGCGCAAAACTCAAAATATAAGTACATCCATGTATTGAATATGTAATGAAAATTTTCAAAGTAAACGGTTATTTCTCTGTTTATGTATATTTAGCTATCGCCCGCGGCTCCGCCCGCGTCAATGTCGATCCCTCGGAAACAGTACTTTTTCCAGGGATAAAATGTACCCTGTCCTTCTCCATACGCCAGATAACGTGTATGCAAAATTTAATGATGATGTTAAAGGAACCACGTCAGAGGCCGAGAGGCGGTTCCGAAGAACTCTGACACCAGGGTGTGCATGGTCGATTGACCGTGACACCTACTCGAAAATGAAATGAATGAGTCACTGATGATGAGAGGGGCGCCGCAATACGTGCGATATGATTTGAGATATTTCCATCCGTGTCTAACGTATTGCGGCGTCCCTATCATCAGTGACTGAATACAGGATGATTTAATAGGCGTTTATTGTGCTGTTTCCACATTTCTTTGGTACACGTGCACAGAGAAAGTTGTTTACCGAGACTTGCGGCACCTGGGCAGACTATTATTGTCCCCGCTGATTCATATGGTCGAATGAACGAAAGTGGGAGGTTGTTGATAGTTGGCACTGGTCGAGGTACGAGTAAGACCGTGTTTTTTTCCTCGTACAGCAGGATTGCGGAATGGACAGCCTCCCGAGATTTTACGTGTGTGCTATGAATTAGGTCCTTTAAAAAGCGTGTTTACAGGTATTTTAAGAGTCGGCAACGTATCAGCACCTCCTCTGGTGTTGCAGATGTCCATGAACGACGGTGACCACTTCCCATCAGGTGGCTCGTCTGCTCGTTTGCCGTCAAATATACATAAAATTAGATGATAAAGATAGATGATAAAATAAAAAAGCCCTTCAGGCGAGTAGGCGACCAATACTGTTGAAAACAGTTTCTTTTGGCGTTTCTTCTCTGCAGTGGTCGGTTCCGAAACGCTGGTAGTCTGTAGTTTTTGCACATTAAGTAATAATATAAATATGACTAAATTAGATCCTTTAAAATGTGATTTGACGTGAAAAAGTGCCTGCAAAGGTTTATTTTCTGAATAAACGTTTTGATTTTGATTTTAAAAAAGGACCTACTGGGATTGGTCAACGGTTGTATTGGAGTTCTTATTTAGACAGCGTACTTGTTTCACCTAGTGTATGTATTTTTTACCTACTATCAGGCCTGTCTCACTCCCCGGGTCGGTATCGAAAACATACATACGCGCGGCGACACCTTCGAAGGTGAAATCCGAACTCCGGTAGGAACGACGTGCATTTGGTCATGTGTTCACCGACTTCAACGAATTAAGAATCGTATGTTCAGAGCTACAAGTATAAAACTGGCTTGCTGTAGGTATATAAACTAAAAGGTGGTGTGTTCTGACGCGAGCTTAATACACCGTATCGCTAACTACATTGAGTTGATATTTCTTTGAATACCTTTGCAAAGTGCGACTCCCGTACGTAAGTACTGTGGTCAAATTGGAACGAGATGGTAGGTGGCCATATTCATCGGACCGTGATTGGTGTTGTTATTCCATTATAGAATTTCTGGGAGTTAGTCTGTAGGAGATTATAACGACTGAACCATTTCAGGCTGTAAATTTATGGGCTTTGGTACATTTTTGACTTGATTGGATGTCAACGATAGAATCTTGTGATGGTTATTTGTATAATGGTAGGCCATTGCATATAGCTGCTAATAACATTTTCTTGGAACTATCAGAAATAAGAACAACAACCACAACTTTTGCTTATAGCCTTGATCGAGATTTCTCTCGATTTCCTTAAGCGATCCCAAAATTAATATCTAACACATACATACATATCGTACGCGTTTGCTGATTAAATAACGAAATACTTATTCGTTAAAGTGTTAATTAGGATATACAGTACATATATTTTTTTTTCTTTGATTGCTCTGGCCAAGTATGACTTCGGTAGTACAGAGAGGGTCATGCTCCTGCAGTGGAGACTAAAGGTCTACTGTTCTCACAGAACCACTAGTTTTTAAAATGTAAAGTGGGAGGAAGGGGGGGGAGCACAATGAATGCCTATCCCTGCATGTTGTCAGTAGACGAGGTTCCTATGAGTATGGGTTATTTTTTTCCACTGACTCGGAGACAGCAAGGTGATGGGGCGGTTTACCTGTGTAGAACTCCTGCTGCTTTGTCCTGCTCCATATCTGGAATTTCTGGGCTGTGGCCGGCTGCCTTTGAGACGAGGAGCACAATGAGGCCCCAGGCTTGCATGTTGTTCTTGCCATTGTAGAGGAGGTTTCTGTGGAAAACACTTTAGAGTTAAAACGTAGGTTTAGATACAAAATGGTGCCAGAAGGTGTCCAGCAGTCTCTGTGGTGCAGTTGGTTAACACGCCAGGGGCACCGGGTTTGATTCCCGGTGCGGGCAAAAAATGTTTAAAAAAAAATCTTCCATACTGATAAAAAACGTAGAATGTACCCCCTTTCTTCCCGCGCAGATCGTAAAAGCAGATCGAGAGAAAGTTGTTTCTAAAGAAGTACTTTTTTATAATATCTCCATTTGATCTTGGACTAAGTTGTCCCGTATGATGGAACACGCATAAACTTTATTTCAATATTATAGTAACTTGAGCTCATAGATGCCGTAAAATAACAGCAATTGACTAATCTAGCCTGATGGCTAATGAACACCAATCCTGTAATCTGGCCTAGTCTTCCCATTAGAATTATTCCTATTAGCATCAGCAAGTACAGAACCCAATACAAATTCTATTAAATCTTTTTAAGATGGAGTGACAACTGGTACACAATTTGAAAATATGCAACACTTCTCTGGTGCAAGCCAATACAGTCCAGCTTAACTTGGCTATATGAAATTGTCAGAGTTCGCTCTGCTTTGCAAGGGCCAAACACTTGTGTGTACCTGAGCTATTTAGAATTGACCTTGCTATGAACAAACTAAACAAAGCACATAAACATCAATGAGACCTCTCCAACCTGCCTGGCCAGCGAGGAGAGTAGGCCAAATCCTCTGTCTGCTCTGGCCAAGTAAGAGAAGGTCATGCTCCTGCAGTGGAGACTAAAAAGACCTGATTATGATGATGATAGTGATTGCTATGAACACTGCTCCTTAGGTAGCCTGTAACCTGCAGACAATGGCGGATTTACCAGCAGGCTGAAGCCCAGGGTGACTAATTAAACTACTGGGTAAAACCAGGAATGTAAGGGGTATACACATAATTGGTTGCAATATGTCCACTAACATATTCATCATTAACTAAGTAATTAAGAGAATTTACTAAATACTCTATTTTGTCTACGCAGTACGAGTTCGTTCCAGTCGCCAGCGAATTAGCAGGGCCTTGGTGTCTTAAAGCCAAGGATTTCATTGGTGAGATAGGGCGTCGCTTGAGGGAAAGAGGTTATGACTACCGCTCCGGATGGTACATGGTTCAAAGGTTATCCATAGCCATTCAGAGGCAATGCAGCTAACACAATGGGTACCTTTGAGCCGGGAACGATTCAGGGTGGCATTTTCGATTGACTTTAATTATGATTTATTTTATTTAGATTTTTATTTTTGGTTTAATTTTTAATTATTATATCTGAACTTTATAGTTATTTTGTAGTAAATAAACTAAATGTATAGGTTTTTACAAAATAAAAATATTTTAAAGCTTCGTTAGTATTAAGAGTAACAATAAATTGAATCATCAGAATCATGCTAGTGACATTTATCTATTTAAATGAGTCTTTTGGAAAGAAAATTGCCCAAGAAAGACTGTTTATACCAGGAGGTATATTTTAGCAAACAAGATTATAATAAGTGTGGATACAAATGTATAATAAGTGTATACTTTATTTATACACTATTTGGTTTAAATCCTTCATTCATTGTACACCTTGAATCATATTTCAAGATAGCATGATTTGTCTTTGCACTTATCTCTATACCTACAGGGATATAACATCAAAGAATAAGTACTGCCTTGATGTCAAAGAACATTTGTCATCATCATCATCTCAGCCGCAAGAAGTCCACTCCTGGACAAAGGCCTTCCCCAAAGATTTCCAATATGACCGGTTGGAAGCGGCCTGCATCCAATGTCTTCCTGCGACATGTGTTCTCAAATTAAAAGTATAATATTTCAACAGAGTTGTTGAGGCCAATATGAGCAAGAAAACATATGAAATGTACTCACTTGGCAGTCTTAAGCAAAGGATGATTACTTCCAACCAGCTTCCTTAGATGCAAGGCAACATTTGCAATCTCGTCACTGAGCACCCATCGGAGACTCAGGAAGGAGGTGGGATATCCCACTATCTTCTCTGCCTCGCTCACGGCCCGATTCCAATCGGGCTTCGTATTGTGTGTCGAAACGCTGCCTCGTTGCGTAGAACTTGTGCTCACTTCCCTGCCGCAAGGTCTCCAAAGTTTCGACACCAATACGCTTGATGCAGGAACTTTCACCAGTTCACACCTAGCGACGACACTTCTCAATCTACTCAAACTCATTTTCACTGACTAAACAAAACCACCAATAACTTCTGATTTTATTATTCGCAGATTGTTTCAAGAGCGCGAAAGTGTTATTTATTTTGCAAGTTTTGTTATTAAATTTTATGAATTTTGAACATGTAATCAAATTATAATCTAGCGCGATAAATACTATTGACCTGTCTTAAAATAACTGCGTTTTAAGAATGACCTTTACTTGCAAAATAATTGAAAAAAGATATTTCTCGTCAAATATTCACAGAGCACAACAGCACACAACCTACTCTTTCGCGCTTTAAAAATAACTGACTGACTGACAGGGAAAACTGAGTGACAGACAAGATAAACAATCATTGACATTGACAGTAGGCCGATGTCACCTCACTTCACTCTGTACATTTAACATTTGTTTGACAAATAGGAACGATTGAAATAGGAAGAATGAGGAGTAATACATTCATCCATTCACTCACTAGTAATACCAGCTTAGTAACAAGACCTTTATGTTAGGTAAAAATATAAAAGTTGAATCGCAGGGTATCGGGTTGATCCTACAAGATGGAAAATATTATTTTTTTTCAGATTGGCCTGTGTTTTGGATGTTTACAAATTTACGATTTGTTGTGAGGCTAGCTCAATCTGTGTAATTTGTTCCTATATAATCATCATTATCATCTCATCCGTAAGAAGTCCACTGCTTGACATAGGCCTCCCCCAAGGATTTCCAATAAGACCGGTTGGAAGCGGCCTGCATCCAGTGTCTTCCTGCGACCTTGGTCAGATCGTCCGATCATCTGGTCGGACGACCTGACCTGCCTGACCAATACCTGACCTGGTATTATTATTTATAACTACAGTAAACCTTTGCATCGCGCGGTGTTTTCACTTCTGCCGGCACTGCCGGAGTGCAACCCGTAGTTTTATTATATTTAAAATATATTGCATCATCAAATGCTCATTTGTATGTATGTTTCACCTGCATGTACTTAACTTATTTAAATTTTTCTTTTTCGAGACAATTGTTCTGCGTATAATGTATTACATGTATCGAATGTTGAATCGTCGAGTTAGTATCCCATAACACAAGTCTCGAACTTACTTTGGGGCTTGCCCTATCTGTGTGATTTGTACGTATATATTTATTTATTTTATTAATATAGCCATATATAAAGCCCACTCCATAGCGCCAGAGACGCTAAG
Source organism: Elegia similella (assembly GCA_947532085.1). Lineage (NCBI taxonomy): Eukaryota > Metazoa > Arthropoda > Insecta > Lepidoptera > Pyralidae > Elegia > Elegia similella. Next base: position 26,144,531 of record OX383930.1, read on the forward strand.
GAGTGGGTTTTTTTCTCAATTCTAGTGTTAATATATTTATTTTGTAATATTTAAAAACAAAAAATATATTTATTTAATGTAGTGTAAGAGCAGTACTTGCCATATACAAGTTTCTGTAAACTTAATTGGTGAGCCCAGGGCCCCAGGTACATGTTTGTATTTATCTGTTTACAGATTTAATCTGCTGAAAAACATTTTGACGTTGAAATGTCTTATAAATCGATGAATATTGATTGATGATAGATTGATAAATAAAAGAACATGTAATTTATTTTATTGAATTTCTCCTGTGTTTTTCATATCTGTATGACTTTACACTACTTCACGGCACTAAATGACGGGACCATATTCGAATGCATAAAATTAAAATTTAGATTAACATGAAGGTCACATAACAGTTTTTTGCATTATCATCAAATCGCATAACAATCATTAAGAATAAATTATTCGGCAAGATTTTTTTACCAAAATGAATTTTATCTTAATAATATATCGGCATACATACTTTTTGCATCAATGTTTTTACAATAATGATAACTTATCATAACATTTTATGGCATTTCAACTTAAGTCATAACTATTACAAATCATAAAATGTAATGGTATAATCTGAACAAATATACACTTAACAATAATGATATTTCAGAAAGAAGTAGAGAAACCTTGCTATAAAATGTGTAGGTTTTTACGAAATATATAATTATTACATTGTTATAAATTGTCATCGCAGTTAATATGTAATGAAGCAGGTTTGTTCAAAATTTTATATTATGTATCTGGCAAAACACATTACTTTTAGTAGGTAGGTATTTATGTCGTGTGACTTGTGTAAGGGCCACCCCGTCGCAACCTAAACCTTACTATAGCGCTCTGTCACAAGATTTTATTTTCCATTATTTTTTTGCAGAGGATATAGAGACTTTGCAGTTCAGAGTTGCTGCATTTTTATTATTATTTTATGGATAAATCTATTACGAATTTTGTATTTTATACTTGAAAAACTTTAGGTATAGATAGAGTTTATTTTACAAAAACTGCATCACACACAACCAAATATACTTATAATACTACACATTGCATAAAAATAACTATATGTATGTGCTGCAGTAGTGCAAAAAGGGCCAAAACTCAGCGTGCTTGGCCATAAAGACGGCACACTTGTTTTCAGTTTCAGCCTGAAATGAGTAAACGCATGTGCAAATTAATAAAATTAAAATTAAATGCTTGTGTTAATTAAAACGTAGATATTTCATACATAGTTTAATAATTATAATAGTGTTTAAAAATTACAAAATAAAATCAAATTAAAATAAAAGTTAAATTAAAACAAAATCAAATTATACAACAATTATGCCCGTTACTTTTATGATCATAAGAATTATAAAAAAGAAAATTAGAGTATATTAAGGTTATGATGCCTATGATACCATTATGCCAGAAGAAAACTTTGCTTTTCATAATTTATGCGTAACAATTATATGCCAACCCCGTTATGCTAAAATGCATTATAATTCAAAAGTTTATGGATTTACACAAATTAGCGCAAGAACACAACAGTACGTACGGTGGCTTTTAAGTACAGGAGTTGGCAGCATTATATTCTGATCAACTTTTCATTCAATTATTTCTTCGATCACATCACACACAATCTCCTCACTCATTCAAGTCATTCAGTCGTTCGCGCACCATCGGTAGTCGTAGTCGTCTGGAGAGCTCGGACACTGCGTAGTGCCGGTATTTTTTCAGTGTCTCAGTAACTTACTGAAATCCTGATTGTACAGCGATTGATATCAGCAAAGCATAACTGTGAAAGTGTGAACAATACACAGTGTTGTAACCGAACAGTTTCTTAAATTTTTCGAAGTTATTTTAAGGTAAGTTTTTTTAGTACAATCTTATTTCTCCCAGCGTCCACGTCTTTCTCAAATATATCCACGACCACGAGTGCATACGTGGTTCGGTTGCCGGCGTTTCAGAATGCCGACATGCCTATATTTAGTCTTGATTAAGTTTAACCAGTTACCCTGATCCTTTTATTTTACCATCATTCTCAGTACCTACATTGGTTAGTATGGTTAGTATAAATATAAATCATTATGATTCTTGAAACTCGATCACTACTTCGGAATAGAATCAGCCCTTGCCTGAAGACGTGAAGTTAAAGTGTGGTTAAGTGTAAAGGCATCCATTGGATATTGTAAATCCTATCACCTGTTTATTATCAAGATGGGATTATATCTATTTTAAAAAGCATAGAAGAACTGAATGGACAGTTTCTTTCAGAAATTCTTATAAGTGCAAATTTGTTTACCGCACATTGATTTTTCTGCTTAATTTCCATGTAACTATGCATAAAATTATTTTCATTGGTTTATAGTGAGAACAGTACGCACTTTATAAAAAGTCTAAAAAAAATCTTATCTGCATGAAAAATCCCCAAACCAATGGGTATTGAAAAATATTCCACACAGATTGAGCAAGCCCCACAGTAAGTTGTGAACTTGTTTTGTAGGATACTAAATCAACAATACTATATTTTATAATGAGAATAAAGAATATTATATTTTATAATAAAATATTTTTTTTTTTGATAAGTATAATAAATGGGTATCTCTTGGATAGGCATGTAACATCCTCGTCTCATCGTCACTTACCATCAGGTGAAATGGGAGACAAGTGCCTAATCCAATTTTTATAAAAAAAAATAATAAAAGATACTTCTATAGGTAATCACCCAGGACCCAGGTCAAACTGAAAAAGAATGTTTTCCATGACCTGGCCGGGGATCGAACCCAAGCACGCTTGTGTTGTAGTATTTTTGCCTACTTGGTTGAGAGTTTCTTACAACATGTTTAAGTGCACCATTCGCTCGAATCCTGATTTTAATTATATTTTTATAGGCCTTGATCCACACAAAGACAATATTACTAACTTTACATTGGGGAGTTGATAAACGACTTAGGCATACACTAACAATGTAATATCATCTTTCTACTTAACCCCTCAAAAACTGATGATCATCATAAGATGCTCGCTGGTTCTCTACAGAGATTACGTACTTCGATAAATATAAAGAAAATAATATCTCCTATGTGGTCAAGACTCATCTGGGACTAAGTTAATCTGTGTCTTTGGTTCGGCAACTGGTTCCTTACATAATTCTCATTTCTCCATTTAGAAAATCCACAACTCTTTGATACCTAAAATAGGTATTAACCCTTCAAGCGCGAGAAACGCAAAGACAAAGACAAAGAATATTTATTTGCATAAACATGTATTAAACTACATTAAATGGATGGATATATTATAAAAGACCGACATGTTTACCATTACTGGTGTGCAAATACATATAAGTTCAGAAGGCATGCAATTAAATTTAAAAAATTACAAAAAATTGAATAAAAGTGCAAAGAAAGTTTTTATATTTACATCGAATTTATGTCAAAACTTATATAATAACTACTACAGATTGTCAGATAAGAATTCGTTAATACTATAATAACATTTTTCAGAGAACAATATTTTAAGCTTTTTCTTAAAGAGTGTCAAGTTTAAATCTCTATACTGTTTTGATATTTTATTGTAAATCATTGGTGCCATACATACTACACTTTTATGGAGCAATGCAGTTTTTGACGGATATGGAGACGTAGTCTATCACCACCACGTCGATTTCTTACTATTATATCAGATAAACTCGGAAATAAATGAGGATTTTGTTTTACAAATGTTGCCAGCTCCAGTACGTATAGTGAAGGAAGTGTGAGAATTTTATGTTTCTTAAATAGGGGTTTACAACTATCGCTACTTTTTAACCCAAACATTGCTCGAATACAGCGCTTTTGCATTTTAAATGCTACTTCTTTATCAGTAGAGTTACCCCAGAAAATTAAACCATACCTAATAATGGATTCTACTAAGCCATAATATGCAGTTAATAGTGAATCATTGTCTACTTCCCCTGAAAGTCTATATAAAGCATAACTTGAAGTACTTAGTCTTTTGCAAAGATTTTCTATCTGTGGTTTCCAATTTAATCGCGAGTCAATTATTATGCCGAGAAACCTAGTTGCATCGACGTTATTTACTATGCTACCATGATATTCTATTTCAAATTTATCTGTATTTTTAGCTCTTTGGCTGAAATGCATTATATTTGTTTTATCAAGATTTATTTTCAAGTTATTATTATCTAACCACGTTATAATTGATGCTAATGTTGAATTTACATTAAATTTGTACGAATTGATGTCAGTTGTTTTAATAGTGACTGTGCTATCATCGGCAAATAGTGTCATGCTATGTTCGATATTATTGGGAAGGTCATTTATATAAATTATAAAAAGAAGAGGACCTAAAACACTCCCCTGTTGAACACCATACTTAACATAGCGTTCGTCAGACGTATATCTTTTTTCTGCTTTAGAGTAAAAATCCAGTTTGGTTATTTCTGTGATTTGACGACGATCTGATAAATAAGATTTGACCAATTGTAATACATTACCTCGAATACCATAGACTTCTAGCTTGTTTAATAGTATATCACGATGCACATAATCATATACTTGCGTCATATCGCAATAGACGGCACAGACAGGTTTTCTTTTGTCCACTTCAGTTAAAATATTTTTCAAAAAATCAAATAATCATATTTATAGTTTTTTTGCGCCGAAATCCTTTTTGTTCTCTACACAAAATTTGTTTTTCTTCAAAATAACAATAAATTTCATTTGGGAAATATTTTTCAAAAACTTTAGAGAAAATAGAATTAAGAGCAATTGGTCTAAAATATTGCATTAACTCTCTATTATCTTTTTTAAATAAAGGTTTTATAACAGATATTTTCAGATCTTGTGGGAAGATGCCAGATTCTATACAAAGATTTATAATATGACTGAGATGATGGCATATATATTCATTTACTGCTTTAATTATTTTAGTTGAAATGCCATCATTACCAACACTTTCAGTGTTTTTTAGATTTTTTATTATCACGTATATGTCTTGTGGTATACTAGGGGGCATAAACATAGATTGTAAACTACGTGTAATATTAGAGGTAATGTTTAATCCACAGTTCTGTACGCAGACACAATTGATTTTCTATTGTTACGCATCCTCATTGGACCACTTTCATTTTTCTATTATCAGCCTCCATGGTCTTAAGGCGTTTGCCTGTTGACCCGGGGGTTGTGGGTTCGATTCCCACTGGAAACATACTTTGTTTAGTTGTTTCCAGTTTGGATAGGACATTGCAGGCTTGAATCACCTGATTGTCATTAGACAATAAAGATGATTCCATGCTTCGGAAGGCACATTAAGCCAGTGGTCTCGGCTGCCATCTGGTAGTCGTTAAAAGAACCACTTCAGAGGCCGAGAGGCGGTTCCGAACAACTCTGACACCAGGGTGTGCATGGTCGATTGACCGTGACACCTACTCGAAATGATGATGATGATTGGACCGCTTGGTAGTTGAGAGGTCAAACAGATTGTGGATGATTGCGGAAAATAACTGATGCATTCCATCAAAAGTCCAATCTGAAGAGTTGTGAGTTGTAGAGTAACATTGTCTTCAATGTAAGACAGTACAATGGTAACAGTCTTAAGTAATTAGCTGTTGACATAAGCAAATCAATGTAAGCTTATTGATGTATTAACTTTGGCAAAAACAGTGGTATAAGCCACTCCTTCTCAATCCATCACTGTCAGAGTTTGTTGGATGAGATGTTTACCGTGAACCTAGTTGTGTCCATAATGTAGAGAAGGAATAGAGAGGAATGGAAGTTGGAGGAGGCCTATGTCGAAAGATAAGCTATATATAGTGAAAAAGACACAATGAAGTCATATATTAATATTAACCTATCAAGCCTGAAAAATGCAGACAATGGATTTTCTATTGTTATGCGGTTTGATTGGTCCGCTTTGTGGTTGAGAGGTCAAGTTGTAAATAAATTGTAAGTAGCGAAAAGGCCAAAATAAAAAATACTGTCTGGAAGGAAATAAAATATAAATATTGTAGCAGCTGCTTCTCTCCCGGGCAGATTGTAGAAGCCAGTTGAAGGAATGAGAAAAAAATTCAAGAATCATGTTAATAAGCAATGCGGCTAACAACACATCAAACGATTCCTTATCTGGCTTTCCATCTATGCTAAACAAGGCCTATGGGTCTTATGGCTTTTGGCCCTCGAAACGAAGTTTGATGGCTATTATGTATTTTATTATACTTTACATGTAACCATAAATTATCATGTCCTTAAACATGTATAGTATTCAACCAGTCAGCCTGTTTAACACTTTGACATACAGTCAACAAAACACAATAGAAGTTTTATTGTTATGATGGCTATAGCCATGCAGTGTCTGGTAGAGTCAATAGTAGTTGCACACACAGACTTTACACTAAAGACAATTTACTGTGTGCAAAATTCCACCACCTACCACACCCACTATTGCTGGCCAGCGCCCATCCACTACTGTTAGTCCCTTCATGCCCGCCACCAATAGTAGATGCATGCAACCCTGGTCATAGCAATAGCATGCATGAAGTAACTGGTGGCGTAAGCACGCAAAGAAATACTCAAAGTAAATGTAGCTGTGGCTTGCACAAAGGAAGACCTGCCCCCGTGGCATGGCACGCGCGACAACGTTTATCGACTATCGCCATCTTGTTTTCCGTAATATCAAAGAGCGAAATGTGGATAGTTTATCGCGCTATATAAACGGCGTCGCGGGCGCCATGCTGCGGGTGCAGATTTCACCTGAATCTACGACCTTACATTATTTATTACATTTTACGACAATATGGCATCTATAATCTTATTGAAAAAAACCCCTACTTCTTCGAATTTAATAAATTTTATAACTGTAAATGATAAATTCTTCTTTCATTAATTTTATTGCAGTACATAAAAGTACTAAACAATTCTTATTAAACGAAAAAAATAAGGAAATTTATGGGCTGTTATGAAGCCATTAATTTTGTATGACGCGTTAACGGTAGTTTTGCGCAACATCAGTGTCATTGAACCGAGATAACATTGTATTTGTAGGGCAAGGTGAAGTGGTTTCTATGTGGTCAGCCTTCAAAGGGCATACATATATAATTAATTGAATGTTTTTTTCGACGCTACAGTACACTTGGTGTAAGTCAGACTTATGGGGGACCTCAAATAAAAAAATATCTAAGATTCATTATAAACTTCCTGAGGTATACTTTAGCTGAATGTGACAATGGACTGCTCAATGCTACGTTCAGCAATCCATTCTCTATAGGTACCCTGCTAAGAATCTGTCCCGTAGGGCAGTATACTGACCACGTTTCAGTAAGACATGTAACAAGTCTTCCTCCGCTTAAACTATTAACACCCCTCTTTTTGCGTCAAGAGGTTGAAAAATGGACCCGACCAAAACGCTAATCGGGCAAAATTTTGCAATACCATGAAATGTTTTTCGTGGACACTTTTTCAAACGATCTCCTATAAAAGATTGTTCTCCTTACCCGCCACAACTAGGACTATAATAAAAAGAAAATTAACAAAGATTGAGGGTAAAAAAATAAAGGACATATGATGTAGGTACTTGTATTGTGTTCTTGTTTTTTATAATGTTCAAGCAATGTTAAAAAAAAATATAAATTGTAGACAATAGTGTTAACGGCACACCCCAAAATTCAGTAAAATGCTGCAAATGGTGTTAAAAGCATGAAATTCGGAACACGATAAAAAAAGAACAAAAAGGAGAGTAATGACGTCATCTTTTATGTATCTGAAAACATTTTTTTGTTACCTTGTTAATTAATGTCGTAATGGAGAAGCCAAAGAGTAGTTAAATATAGCTCAGTGAGGTGTAGGCGAAATGAAAGCTCCAGCAAATAATAACACCCACGTTTTGAACATGGGAAGTTTAGCTGAGATGAGACCTTTTTTGTGAAAATAATATAAGTCTTAAGGCGCTGTATCCCTTAACCGTTTGTAGCGGACATCGCGCGATATATTAATTACTCGTATTATACTTGTCATCAGTCTCAGTTCAAACCCGTGTCTGCCATTTCCGTGTTAATTTTCACTTTTAATTTAATAATTCAATAATTATAACCAAATATTGTATTTTTTTAGGTATCCAGCTGGCTCATCCAGTTATACTTTTAATAGATATAAAAAAGTTGGTAGTTGTCGCTGAAAATATCAAGTAATTCGCGACGAAACTTTTTCTGGATATAGATTTTTTGCTATTTTATTTAGCTAAGTTTTAAATATATTTTTGAAAATATTTTAGTGTAACCATTTATTTTGATCTTTGAACTATACATCATATTTTTTTCATGCTAGTATTCCACGAAAAATAAGGCTAAATGCGCGACGAAAAAATACACGTTTTACGGTATTCTTCTGATGTACAGCGCCTTGAGTTAGACTATTTAGATACCGTATTGAACAGAGTATTTTGCACATATTCGCAGTGGTAGCCATTCAAATGTTGCCTTAGGAATCACTGCTAAATCGGTGATGTAGAAGAGTTTAATGTAGCCCATCGCATAAAACATACATACATACAAAGTATCACGCCTTTTTCCTTTGCGGGGTAGGCAGAGAACAGGTTTTTAAGACCTAAAAGCCACATTAAGCATTAAAGCCCTTGAGCCATCGACACGAAAAGAAGAAGTTGAAAATCGAACAGCAACTTTCAATCGTCCATTGCGTCATCCATTGTTTATTTATTGTAGTTAATTTATAAAAAGATTGCTAATATGCAATGTTTTCAGGTATGGAGTGGGAAGGGCCGGCCAAGCAAGGCTTGTACGACCCTCAGAACGAGCACGAAGCCTGCGGAGTTGGTTTTGTTGTTGCTATCGACGGGAAACGTAGTCATAAAGTGAGTATTCATTTGCTAAGTCATCATCATTTCGAGTAGGTGTCACGGTTAATCGACCACGCACACCCTGGTGTTAGAGTTCTTCGGAACTGCCTCTCGGCCTCTGACGTGGTTTCTTTAACGACTACCAGATGGCAGCCGGGACCGCCGGCTTAACGTGCCTTCTGAAGCACGGAATCATCTTTATTATCAGGCATTCAGGTGATTTACGCCTGCAGTGTCCTAAACAAACTGGAAACAACTAAACAAAGTATGCTTCCGGTGGGAATCGAACCCACGACCCCCGGGTCAACAGGCAAACGCCTTAACCACTGGATAACGGAGGCTGTTAATAGTTATACTATTTGCTAATAGTGTAAAACGATAATGATTATATAGAACAGAGTATCTTATGAGTCGGCAACGCATCAGCACCTCCTCTGGTGTTGCAGATGTCCATGGGCGACGGTAAGCATTTTCCATCAGGTGGCTCGTTTGCTGTCAAATATACATAAAAAAGAGTATGCACCTTTTATTGTATATCAAAGCAAAAACAAAAATCTAATGCGCAAAAGGCGACCTTATTGCGTTGAAATTTTATGCGTGCAAAATTTGTTAATATTTCAACAGGGGTAGGAGGAAACAATGCTTAAACGAAAATTATACAAGCATCAAGGTCCATGACTTACATGCATAAAAAGTACTGAATGGACATACCTACATATATAAACGTTGTAACCTAAGTCAATAAGCATTTTATAGGAAGCAGCGGGTCATTCCCATTACGAGTATCATTTGATTACTCACTGGGAAGTCCTAGCATCATATTGTAACCAAGATTACTGAAATAAATGACTTTATTATACTTTATTATTATTTTTAAGAGGATTGTGAAGTGCCCGTGCGCGTCGCGATTAGGTATTTGCAAAAAAAATATCTGTTTCAAGCCGCTTTCCTGGCGTCCTAGCATAAAAACCCGCCTGCCAAGCGTAGCGAGTATGGTAATATACTCCCGTGGAACGAAGAATCCTTGGAAGCGGCCTTTGTCCTGCTTCTTACGGCTGTAATGATGATGATAAACATTGACTTTATTTACTGGATAACATTGATGCAGTTTTTACAATCGTGTCGATAATTTCTTCAAGACAATGTGTGTTATAGTGTAATAGATTCCCGTGAACCCTAAAACAGATTCTTACTAATGTGATTGTTATCCTCAAATAATATTTTTCAAACAGATCGTCCGCGATGCCGAAACTCTTGCAAACCGCATGGAGCACCGAGGCGCTTGCGCGTGCGATAATGACACCGGAGACGGCGCGGGCGTGTTGACCGCCATCCCGCATCAGTTCTACTGCGCGCAGCTCAGGTAAGTCACATGTAAACAAATCTTCCATGTAGAGACTTCTCATCGCATAAAGCACCGAGGTGCTTGCGCGTGTGACAACATAAAAACAGCAAATGAGTTTAAGTTTGATGAGTGGATTTTATTGCGATTGCGATGCCACATTTCGTGCCATCTTAACCAACGACACAGTTGGTTAAGATGGCACATAATGTGGCTTGTCTTGTGGCTCACGTAGTGCTGCGTTTAATTTGGAGAGAATAAGAATAAAAGTTTCGAGTTTCGATCTTATGAATGTCAAAAACGGCAAATAAGTAACATCACAAATTTTAATTAGATGATTGAATTTTATTCCGATGGTACATCATGTGCCATCAAAACCATGTCGCCCGTTGACTTGGGCTTACGTAGTGCTGCGTTCATGTTGGAGAATAATACGATCCCCTGGAAGATTTTATAAATGTCAAAAATGATAGGTAGGTGGGTATTATGAATGTCAAGTGAGTGAAATTTTAAATAGATGAGCACATCTTATCGATGCCACATTTCGTTGCTATACATGAAAATGAAAATGAAAATGAATAATTTTTATTCAAAGTAGGATACATGTATCGCTTTTTGAACGTCATATGTTTCTGTTGTTTATTTTTCTTTCTTTTGTTTGTAAAATCGAAAAACTACTAGCGTTTCGGAATGACCACTGCTGAGAAGAATACGCCGAAAGAAACTCAGTCCAGTCTTGGTCTCTATGTGCCTGAAGGGCTCGAATATAACAATATATTTTACAAAAATTAAATTTAACTACATTAAAATATACATTTAAATTATTACCAAGCATTTTTATCGAATAAATAATCTTTTATACAATAATAAGCCCTTTTAAGTAAATGATTTTTTACAGCCGTTTTAAATTGAATTAATGGCAGACCTAATATTTCTGCGGGAATTCTATTATAGAAGCGTACTCCAAGACCCAAAAAAGAATCCATAGTTTTCTGCAATCGCAATGCTGGTGTAAATAATTTATTTTTATTTCTAGTGTTTCTGCTATGTATATCACAGTTTTTTTTATATAAATGAATGTTATGGCGCACAAACATAATATTAGAAAAGATATACTGTGAAGGGAGTGTCAGAATATTAATATTTTTGAATAACTCTCTAAGAGATTCTCTGGCGCCTAATTTATATATTGATCTAATAGCGCGTTTCTGTAGAACAAATATGGTATTTACATCTGCAGCGTTTCCCCATAGTAATATTCCATACGACATAAGACTATGAAAGTAACTAAAATATACCAAACGCGCAGTATCAACATCAGTTAGTTGTCTTATCCTCCTAACCGCGTAAGCCGCAGAGCTAAGTTTCCCTGCCAATTTTTCAATATGGGCACCCCATTGAAGCCCAGCATCAACAGTTATTCCAAGAAAAGTTGCTTTGTCTACCAATCCTACTGTTTCATTATTGACGACTATACTTGTTGAAACTTTTGCAACATTTGGTAAGCAAAATTTAATACATTTAGTTTTACTAGCGTTCAACAAAAGATTGTTCGCAGTAAACCAGTCCAACACTTGAGCTAATGTACTATTAACCTCGTCAGAAGAGTCAGTATTCCTATCTACTCGGAAGATGAGAGATGTATCATCGGCAAATAGTACAGCCTTGCATGTGTTAATATAGTACGGTAAATCATTAATGTATATAAGGAACAGAAGAGGCCCTAGGATAGAGCCCTGAGGTACACCCATCCTAATACATGATCCGGAAGATTGAACCCCATCTAAACTAACTTTTTGAATTCGGCTACTCAAGTACGATTTGATTAAGTCGAGAGATTTACCTTTGATTCCATAGTGTTTCAGCTTGGATATAAGGGTATTGTGATCTACGCAGTCAAATGCTTTAGAAAGATCACAAAAAGCACCAATAGCATTCTGTTTTCCCTCCCAAGCTTCATAGATATGTTTTAAAAGAGCTACACCCGCGTCAGTTGTTGACCGACCCTTAGTAAATCCATACTGTTCACTATGAAAATGATCATTTTTATTAAAAAAAGACAATAATTGATTGAAAATCAATTTTTCAAATATTTTACTGAGAACTGGTAGAATGGAAATAGGCCGGTAGTTTGTGGGATTACTTTTATCCCCTGATTTATATAATGGTATAACTTTACTCAGCTTCATCAAGGCTGGAAAAGTACCGGTATCTAAACATTTATTAAAAATAGAAGCTAAGTAAGGTGCTATTACATTAATGATATTACTTATGACGGATACCGAGATGTCCCACAAATCTCCAGTTTTTTTATTATTTAAGCTTTTAAATGTATCAATGATTGTGAGTGGAGTCACATGTTGAAATATTAAATTATTTTTACATTCGGGTATACAACTTGTTAATAATTTTTTAGATTCATCTGTCGATGAACATAAGGAGGCAGTGGTGTTTATGGGAATGTTAGTGAAAAAGTCCTCAAAATATTGGGCAACGTCTGCCTTACTGCTGAGAACATTATTATTTATTTTTAATTCTACTTTATTGTCACGCTGTTTATTCTTACCAGTTTCTGTGTTAATAATTTTCCATGTTGTCTTTATTTTATCTTGAGAATTTAAGATAGTATTTCTAGTATATAATGATTTGGCATGCATACATACCTTTTTAAAAACTTTTGAATAATTTCTAACATAGTTAATAAATTCAGGATCCTGGTTATATGCCTTCATAGCCAGTAATTCGTATATCCTATTTCTACTGATGTAGATACCTGTAGTAGCCCATTCACTAATTTTTTTACGATTACGTCTGGTACAAGTTTTAACTTGGAAGGCATTATTGAATTCAGTTTCTATGACATTAAACATTTTATTGTAAAGGGCATCCGGATCATCTCTCGTTTCTTCGATTAGGGGCATTTTTTCTGATATATTTTCCTTGAATACCTTGATTTTGCCTTTGGTTATAGGTCTATACGTTATCTTTGGTAAGTCTACCTCTACTTGATTTACTAATTTGACAAACTGACCAAAATGATCAGAAGTGAGATTTTTAATTATGTATTTATCAAGAGCACTACAATTGCAGAAAATATTATCTATACATGTTGCAGAATCACCATTAACTCTAGTTGGTTCTAAAAATAAATTAAATAAATTAAACGACTTAAATACATTCAACAAGCCAACACTTTCAGTTGTAGTTACTAATAAATCAACATTAAAGTCACCGCACACTATGATATTTTTGGGACTACAGGATAGTTTCCTCAAAATATCTTCAATTACTAATTCCAAAGTATTATAATTTGACTTAGGGGGTCTGTATACGCATACTATAATAGATTCCTCAAGTTCAATACATGACAATTCAACATTACATTCTACCGAAAGACTGACGATATCTTTGCGTTCTCTACATTTGACATTGTTTCGCGTTAAAATTAAACTGCCTCCTTTCTCTTTAGTCTTTCTGGTATATGAGCTTGCCACTGAATAATTATCTATATTAAATTGTTGCTGATGGGGCTGTAGAAAATGTTCAGTAAGGCATACTACATGTAAATCTATATGATTTATGAATAATTCTAATTGTAATAATTTGCTAGTCAAGCCTTGAATGTTCTGGTGAATGATATTTAATTCTTTGGCCTTGACTGTTGTCTTATCACTCAGTTTAAATCAGAGTGAGAGTTATATATTACAGGTATAATACTACCTTGAACGTTACTATTAGATTTACGTATGTCAAAAGACATAGCAGTTTTACTACTTTTTACAGGACTAAGTAAATTAAAAGCTACAAGTGAAGCTATTTTTCGCTTAAAATGTAATGGAAGATACATAGTATCTTGTGTCAACTTAAACCTAGATATAAACTTATTTAAATCTAAATAGAAAATAAAATCGCCATGACAACGGGCCATGTTGTACATATGTACATTTAAATTATGTATGTGTATATTTCTGTCTTTATCAAGTGATTCCGAATACGGAAAAGCACTTATCATAAACTTACACCTAGTTTTTAAATTCAAATTATTTAAAATGTCAATACTTTGCTTTATGTTCCTTTTTGTAACAGAGGAACTGTCACCAAACAATATTAATATTGTTGTGTTTTCATCTATATTACTACTGTCAATGCTATCAATTAAATTTGAAAAAGATACCCCGGGTGTACATGTGTTTAGTACAGTACAATCATGATTTATACATTTCGAAAAAATACTACTAAAGCCTTGACCCAGCTCGTCTGAATAAACTAATAATTTGTTAGAGGAAAATTTCTTATTAATACTGTTATCAATAGTACCTATCTTCATTTGCAAGTCGCATTTTGTACGTGTATCAAGTTCTTGAGCAATTTCAGATGACATTGTAATTGCCACCTGTGTACTATGTTGCTCATTATTACAGTGAGATGACTCAGTGTGTTTTTTAACCGCCATCATATTTTCATACAATTGTTTTTGGCATATTTCATAATTATTAGTCAATTTTTTTAAAGACTCATGTTGTTTTGATATTTGTGATTGCAACTCATGAATCTCCGTGTCATAAATTCGGCTAGCCATATAAAGGTCATCTTTGCATGATTTAAATTGGTTAAATAGATTTAATTTTTCTTTACGTAGCTGAGTCAGGCTTTTACAATTTTTTTGTTTTGAAATTAATTTCTTGGTGCGCTTTATCATCCTATTTATTTTTACATACTTTTTTATTTTATTATGTGTGTTTAATATGAAGTATTGAGACTGTGGAGTACTTGCAGGTATTTCCACGACCGGTCCCGAGCCACACTCCATGAGTTCACTGTACAAATGCAAGGTGTTGTTGCATAATTCAATCTCTTTTTGTTTTTCAATTTCTAAGGCAGATCTCTGTGCCTCATGTAGGCATTGTTCCAACTCAGTAATGCGACTAAGGGCTCGTTCGTGTACCATACTGCATTCAGTAGTTTGCGCTAAACAATCTTTCAATTTAATGTTTTCATCTAATAATTGAGTGTTTTGTACATGAAGGCTAGTGCATTCATTTTTTAAAATCATATTTTTATTATTGATTTTGTCAAATTCTTCCTCATTTTCCTCCCTTTCACATAACAGTTGGGAGTTTTCCTCTCTGCAGGTTTTGAGCTCGTTTAGCGCCAGCTTCAACTTCATGTTAAGGTCTTTTAGAGTGGCCTTCCGAGTCATCATAGTGCAGGAGGTGTTATCCGCAACTGAAAATATGTATTATAATTTAATATATATATATATATATATATATTTAATAATATTTTGGGTTCTGTGGGACTATTTTAATTATTACTGTTAATTGATAAAAACAAAAATGCCAAAATGGCAGGGGATCATAACAAATCAAAATGAGGTATCTAGTATTAATTTTTAAACAATAAAAGAAGAAGGAAATGAAACAATAATAGCTTATTAACTTAATCTTTATAAATATTATAGGTTGCAGGTATAACTAGGGTAGGGCATAGGAATATTGAATCAATACAATAGAATTATACTTTGGTCCTAAACTACCTATATTGTGCTCCTGTCACCGGCTTTTGTTTTCTAAACATCAACTAAGCTTGCCACCGGGTAAGCATAGCGATATCACAAAAATACAAAGCCAGATGTAGGTTAAAACTTTAGACAATCAATAAGAAATGAATAATCAATCTTATTTGTATTGCTAACTGTAATTTAAAAACATATATTTGTCAATTGAAGTAAAATCTGATCACTTATTGCAGATTATTTTTATAAGTAGGTAGTTTTTTCTTAACAAAATGGGACAAAGAAACAAAGTAAATACTTCGAAATTAATGTTGTGCTTTATAAAATTAACTTCTATGAAGGAATATTATGCCTGACGACTTAAGTTTTATTTCATCAACTCCGATTTCACTAGGTAAACGGAGCGAGATACAAACTGAGCCCGGTAGGTATAATACAGGTCAATATTCTGTGTAAACAAAATTAAAAGAGGAATACTCGTATTTGGACGAACACTGCCTATAGTGAAAGAATAAAACAGTATACTCTCCCGGTAAATGTGATGCAGATTCACAATTAAATCCTTTGTTGTTTGTTTGACAGCTAAACCACCATCCAACTGCCGGCACTGGTTATTTAGTTTTTAGCGTCGATATACGCCACAATTTCACTTAAATACCTTAATTATATAAACTTATGACTTAATTGTGCATTTAAAATTAGATTTATACAAAGAATCTGAACTAAATACAATTTTAATTATTTAAATTGCGGAACAGATGATTTTGACATGTCACCCGGGCGCGTTCCGGTGATGACATATATCTATTAATATATATTCAGGTCTGCCGGATGCATCCGGAGAGGTGGGCTCACATTCTTACTAACTAGGTCCCATCAGAAGGATGCAGAAATATATATGTGATAAAAACTGGGAGGATAGTAAAAAATGGAAGGAAAGAATAGGCTCTTGCGGTGGGCCATGGTCAGCTAGATAAAAAAATGTTACTAACGTTTTTAATGAGACGTTTCAGACAATAGTACTTTTATAAAGCCTGTGGTAAAAGATTATAAATAGATAGTAAAATTAACCTATTTAATAAGTATTAATTGATTACTCTGTTTAAGACATTTGATTCTGTGGATTCCTATAAAATCCTACAGCTGCGTGAGCGCAGTTATGTTGATTGAGATTCATAATATCTAAGAATCATTATCTTATCATTAGTTGTTATGCACAAGTTATTTACATTTACCATTTATAATACTAACTAGCTTTAGCCCGCGGCTCCGCCCGCGTCAATGTCGATCCCTCAGGAACAGTACTTTTTCCCGGGATAAAAGATAGCCTATGTCCTTCTCCGTACTCCAGAGAACTTGTATGCAAAATTTCATGATGATCGGTTCAGTAGTTAGGGCATGAAAGCGTAACAAACAAATAAACAAACTCACTTTCGCATTTATGATATTAGTAAGGATAAGGATACCTCGCTCGGTGCACTCATCAGTAATATCAGCATACATACAAGACCTGCGCAATGAAGTGTGATAATTGATTCAATCTACTGACATGTAGTATCCGTAATTACAGGACTTGTTATGATAATTATGTCTGCAGACCTATACATACTTATATAATGATATCAATCTTATAGAAAGATTTCAAACTACCTACCGACATAGCGATTAAATTATTTTATGGGAAATACCTTCTCAAGTCAAAGTAATTTTAATTGTGTGTTTGCAAATTGTACAAAATTAATCAAATTGCTGTTAAGGGAAAACGGCTAATTCATTTGCTATTAAATAGGTAGTACATTTGCTAGGCTATTGTACTCACGACTTGAGCATCCCGTACCTATCCGGATTGACATTGACTGACTTCCTTTAAAAATTAATAAAAGGCCGGCTCGCTCGGGGAAGTACCACACTCTTAAGCGCCAATTAGACCATCCAGAATTTAGGATCCGGAATTCAGTCAACGGACAGTTTAATCGCATTCAGAACGGTCGATCCGTTGTCAGGACAGAATGGCTTCCGACGTCCTTATCGGAAGCATAACGGAAGCATAAAGTGAAACCATCCGGAATTTAGGATTTGACATTGACTGACTTCCTTTAAAAATTAATATAAGGCCGGCTCGCTCGGGGAAGTACCACACTCTTAAGCGCCAATTAGACCATCCAGAATTTAGGATCCGGAATTCAGTCAACGGACAGTTTAATCGCATTCAGAACGGTCGATCCGTTGTCAGGACAGAATGGCTTCCGACGTCCTTATCGGAAGCATAACGGAAGCATAAAGTGAAACCATCCGGAATTTAGGATCGCCGCATGAGAGGGACGCCGCTATACGTTAGAAACGATACGATAATATCTCCAATCGCATCGCACGTATAGCGGCGTCCCTCTCACGCATTCAGGATGGCCAACGGATGGCTCTCTCAGGACGCGCAGTCTCCGTTCAGGACACGTTCCGGACGGTGTAATCAGGAGCTCCGACGACTGAATTTCTTGTCCTTATCGGATGCTGAATTCCGGATCCTAAATTCAGGATAGTATAATAGGCGCTTTATACAGAAAATCGATGTTTGAGTATCAGCTTTACCGTGAGAGTGAGAGAGCCGGAGGCCCATCCTCCCACTTCCCATTTCCTTCCACTTCCCATTTCCTTCCACCCATAACCCGCTTTGAAAGGCCGGCAACGGTCCTGTCACACCAGTTGTTGTGTTGCAGTTGTCCATGGGCAGCGGTGATCGCTTACCATTAGGTGACGCTTGCTCGTTTGCCGTCCTATATAATAAAAAAAATTATCTTAATTCATCTACAGTAAGGAGAAGTAAACGTGCGGGGGGGTGTCTGTCTAGATTGAAAATTCCCAGGGAATTAAACAACTCGTGTGTAGAAACGCAATCCTAATGGATGAGAAAATAATTAAATTCTTACTCTAAGACGGTATTGGTTCGGGTTGTCATCAGTTATTGAAGCATTCGAAGTCATCTATCTTTGATCTTGCGATCTTTAGCTCCGTCCACCTCTAGAAGTAATGTGATTCTGATCACTGGGGTTAAGCTTACGATAACCCCAAAGGTACAAACATTTGCAACTTTTTTGCAGCTAGTAAACGTAGACAATTTACGTGGTAGATACTCCTTAACTTATTACAATATTAGGAATAGAAATTAGCATAGATAGCCCATAGCTAGGGCGCAGTCTAAGTTTACTGTTTTCAGTCACGATATGTTGCAGTAGTGAATGCATTTCTATTTTGATAGCATTAAATCAAACAGTTTGTGTGCAACAAAAGCCAATGGAGTAGTCTCTATTTGCTTTTGTTGCAGTTTGAGCAATTAGTGGGGTCTAGAAAAATAACATTGAAAATCTAAGCTGTTAGCGGTCTTCGCCAACGGGCAACATTGTTTTGACTGTTTTGATCTTTAATATAATGAAAATATTCAAATACTTACTAGTAAAATCCATTTACATAAAGATATAAGTGTCCAAATTTTGCACTTAATATAGTACCCAGTTTTTATTTCTTCTTTATAAATGTATAAGTGGAGGCTAGTTTATTTCGCATCTTATACATATTAGTCCAAGACCAAGATTGTTTGTTTCTCGTGTGTGTGCCACCAACACTAGTTTCAGATTTTTCAAGCTGCCTAAAGGCAACATTTACTGTAACTTGGAAACCATAGCTATGTCTATGGTATTATCGAACTGCCAAATAGATCGGTCTACAACATTTTTAGGGTTCCGTACACAAAGGGTAAAAACGGGACCCTATTAATTTCGCTCCGCTGTACGTCTGTCTGTCTGTCTGTCCGTCTGTCAACAGGCTGTATCTCATGAACCGTAATAGTTAGATGGTTAAAATTTTCACAGATGATGAAATACTAAAAAATAGAATTAAATAAATATTAAAGCGGGCTCCCATACAACAAACGTGAGTTGCTTGTTTTTGCTCGTTATTGATAGCGGCAACAGGTAAACACTTGAAATATCACAGAATATTTAGTTATAATTCACTTAAAAAAAAATATAAATTTAAGGGGGGCTCCTATACAAAAGACATGATTTTTGTCCCGTTTTCATAGATAACGATACGGAACCCTTCGTGCGCGAGTCCGACTCGCCAATGGCCGGTTTTAATTTATACTCAATTGGCTCTGCAATTTTATTTCTTTTTTATTGGTATCATAATTCAATGACAAGACTCATTCCACTCGAATGCCAATCTAGTTTGCATTTAGATACCACATACGGACTGCCAATTTTGTTTTGCTTGTATAATAGCTTGAATGCAATAACGTCGCAAGATTGCAGTTAATATTTGCTGTCGCTTGAAAACCGTAACTGAGACTTACAATATTGTCAAATTGCCAAATAGGTCGAACTGGAGTTTTAGACTTGAAAACCGTAACTGAGTATACTATATTGACAAATTGCCAAATAGGTCGAAATAGAGTTTTGTTTCTCATATTTCGCATGAGCATCCGAAATGGTCAGCCAAAATCTTCTTTGAAGTTGAAGATATGAATTTTAATGTTCCAATTCCAGCTAAAACATAAATGTGAAAATGCAAAGTTCTTTAACGGTTTTACATTAACCTCAGAGGTTTGCGTATCTAACATCATCTGGTCTTTTTAGCCTCCACTGCAGGAGCATGACCATCTCTGTACTACCGGAGCCATACTTGGCCAGAGCAGACAGAGGATTTGGCCTACACTCTCCTCACTGGCCAGACGGGTTCGAAAGGTCTCATTAATGTTTACGATTTTTGTTTAGCTTGTATTTCCTAAGTCGCCTCTTACGACCTCCATGGGAAGACTAGGAGTGGACCTCTTCTGCTCTGTCGGAAACCACACGACTCTAACAATAGAGGCCCTTTGGAGAAGTTGATGTCACGAAGGACGCCTGCCAGAATCCGTTCCTGAAATACCTGTGTGATATGTCTTGGTTTGAAAGACTTGTGTTGATTTATTGCAAAGGGTGGGTCACTTTCCAAAATCATGGTAACTGACGATAAAATAATTAATTTCATTTTGTTTGTATCCCGCATATAGAGGCCCTTTGAGAAGCAGTTAGGCTTCTACCAAAACCCGTTCCTGATATGCCCTTAAACATATTTTTACCGAAAGAGGAACTATTGTATTTTAAAAGAGAAATTAGTGGGTTATAAGGCTTAAATGTGGCTTGACTTGTGCTGGGTTATTGCAAAGGGTCGGACACCTGCCATAATCATGATAACTGACTATAATTGGCTAGCGATGGCTTGGCGTCCGTGAGATGGGCCTATCAAACTAGCCGATTATTGCCGGCAAAAGGGGCACACCGGTGTAGACGAGTTAAGGGTGTTGAAAGGTGTGCTGCGCTTTCTCCGAATTTACTCTGCGGCATTATTCTCTTGGACACTTCCACCCATGAAGTAACAGCTCTCACTACTCCCTTCTGGATAGCGAACATAGGCAAGCCAGAACTGAGCATCCTGCGAGCTCTCTTGGGTTTCCAGCTTAACTGATGAAGACACGTCAGGGTGGACGGCTCTAACCGACTCTCTGGACACGCTCCATGGTGTCGTTACTCACCAACTGCTCGCCACAAGCCTGCGGCCTTATCATTATAATTATTATCTTCATAAATAAACAAGCTCACTATCACAATTTTGATGGGGACTAATGAAAACGTCGATGTTATCTAACCGAGACGTGAACGGTAGCCTAATACCGATACGCCATATGCCGCCCGTCACGCCATCGTGATATCACCGCGACAGTAGGCTTACTAACTTTTTATGATAAAACGTTAATTTTTAGGGTTCCGTACCCAAAGGGTAAAATCGGGATCTATTAATATGTCTCCGCTGTCTGTCCGTCTGTCACCAGGCTGTATCTCATGAACCGTGATAGTTAGAATAAGAAGAGACAGTTGATTTTTTTACAGATGATGTATTTGTGTTGCCGCTACGACAGCAAATAAAAAAAAAATCGGCCAAGTACGAGTCGGACTCGCACACAAAGGGTTCCTTACCATTATCTATAATAAGTTTATAATTATTTTCTCTTTATTTAATTTATTTCTTAGATGTAGGTTTTTACAATATTTATATAAAAGTAAAATATAAAAATAAATTACAAAACATAAAAACATTATAAAAACCTAAACCTAGAGTGCCGTCAGCAGCGGGGCAGGGCTCAAGCTACCGGCAGTCAGGGCCCCAGAGAAAGAAACCTTCTGACTATTCGTGCCGTATCCAGGAGTACTGCCTTTTGTATCTGGCCCTTGATCCAACCATCTAGCGAGAGCCTCTTGAGATGTTGGTCGAGACTCTTTGCTATAAGACCGTTTGCAGATAATTTTTATTTTTATATTTTTATATGATAAACGAGCAAGCGAGTCACCTGATGGTAAGTGATCACCGTCACCGCTGCACATGGACAACTGCAACACCAGGGTGAGACAGGAGCGTTGCCGGCCTTTCAAGGAGTTGCGAGGAGGGAAATGGGGAAGAGGAGGTTTGGGCCTCCTCTCTCACTCACCGAACAAAGCATAGAAGCGGTAAAGCTTTTACTCAAACGTCGATTTTCTGTGAGAGTGTGGTACTTCCCCGCACGAGCCGGCACATTGATGCTACTAGCAAATATGAATTTTGCCAGAAGCGGGGCTCTACCACGATGAAAATTATTGAAGTGGCAACTTCCTTAGCGGCGTTGTGCTTTTTGGGATGGGTAAAAAATGTTAAACTCGCGTCAGAACACGTGACGTGATCGAAAATTCGTAAAACGGACACGTGGCCTGAAACCGCCGCAAAGGCGAGTTTTCACTTCTGCCGGCACTCCCAGAGTGCAACCCGTTGTTTTTTATCATAGCAGTACTTTTTCTACATCACTTACACCCACCTTACACCTTTGCTCTTGTGTACATATCTATTAGTAAATCCAGTTAAAACTATAAAATTTAATTCATTCAAAAACGTTTAAGGAGTGACTCAGATCACGAATCTGAACAACTTTTATTACGGGACAACTTCGACATCGTGAAAAAATTATCTGCTCTTTCATACAAACAAAAGTGGAATTTCTAATTGGCCAAAATCGATGGAACAGCTTAATTTATTTCGCAATTTCGGAGTTGGTCCCATAATGAAAGTTGTTCGGATTCGTGGTCTGAGTCACTGCTTAAAGGCTTGCAAATGAATTAATTCAATTTCACCCTGTTGTATAAAAGTCGAGTCGAAACACGGCCGCGCCGGTCTTACTTTTCACGCAATCTCTCGATTAGGGATATTGATTCGGATATTGAGAGCCGTATACCGAGCTGGCGTGTCCCACAGTCGGAAATTATTACTTACGTCCCACTTTTCTTAGGATATTATAAGGAGATAAATTGGTAATTTTCTTGATGGATCATCGTTAGATGGAGATAATATGTAATTGGAATTGGCTAAAAGTTCTATCGAGCAAGAGAAACGGTATCAAACTTACGCCTTTATCTGACTTCTTCTTTTTAAATCGATACCCATCTATACTTATTATTTTAATATTATAAAGCTGAAGAGTTTGTTTGTTTGAACGCGCTAATCTCAGGAACTACGGGTTAAAATTGGAAAATTCTTTTTGTGTTGGATAGTCAATTTATTGAGGAAGGCTTTAGGCTATAAAACATCACGCTGGGACAAATAGGAGCGAAGCATCAATAAAAAATGTTTTTAAAACGGGGGTAAATAATTCATCTTATTCTTATAAAAAAACTAATAATCATAATAACAGAAATTACCGCGGACGAAGTCGCGGGCAACAGCTAGTACCAATGTCGTCGCGCTTCGACCGTTGTACCAAATTCAGAGAAATTTGGTAAGGAAGTAGCATGAGGTAGTATCTAATAATTAATTATGTTATTATATCCGGGGAAGGACATAGGATATCTTTTATTTCGTAAAAGCATTATTGTTCCCAAGGGAGCGCTAAACACGCGAGCTACGAGCAAAAGCTAATTTTCTATATTTTATCAGCCCGATAATAAGCTACTTCAATGGCTTTATTGGATGTTGCATGAAGGGCGTCCAGAATCGTACACCTACTACGACAGACTGACATGATGACCAGTGGGCCACCACCCACAGAAGCAGTCGTATGATTTGCTCATAATAAAAGCTTGACACAAAAATGAAAATTTAGGAAAAAATACATTTTGCGTATCTCGACGATCTCTGTGGCCTAGTGGTCATCATGCCGTGCTGCTACGTCGGAGGTCCCAGGTTCAATCCCCGGTCAGGTCAAGATGCAAAATTATCTTTGTGCGATTGAGCTGGTTCTTGGATGTTTATTTATCTATATATTTACTCGCCCGCGGCTCCGCCCGCATCAATGTCGATCCCTCGGGAATAATACTTTTTCCCGGGATAAAATGTACCCTGTGTCCTTCTCCGTACCCCAGATAACGTGTATGCAAAATTTCATACATCGGTTTATTAGTAAAGGCGTAACAAACAAACCAATAAGCAAACTCACTTTCGCATTTATAATATTAGTAAGGATTTGTTACGTAATATAACCAAGTCTGGAAGTTACTTAGGGGCTAGCTGGCTAGATTTGTCCATATATGTATTTCTTATTTATTTATCTCGTCGCGTGTATGCATTTTTATGAAACCGACGTAAACGCGAAATAGACGCACTGTGTCGTGTCGTGGCACGCGGCCAAATTCAGGCAACAATCGAAACCTTCGCTGGCAGTCTCCCAGCGGGCGGTCACTGAAAATCAATTCGTTATGTCACGGTTCCATACAAACTACGAATTCCTCCTGTACTATAAACCACTATTTAGGCGTGTGGTATCCGGCAGAGTAAAATTGGACCACTCCAAGTCTTCCCGTGGATGTCGTAGAAGGCGACTTAGGAAATACAAGCTAAACAAAGCTTATAAACATCTAAGAGACCTCTCAAACCCGTCTGGCCAGCGTGGAGAGTGTAGGCCAAGTCCTCTGGCTGCTCTGGCCAAGTATGGCCCTAGTAGTACAGAGAGGGTCGTGCTCCTGTAGCGGAGACTAAAAAGGACCTGATGATGATGATGATGATAAACCACTATGTAAATTGACACGCTAATTCAGAATATATCGTTGCTAAAAGCTACAGGAGATAAAAAAAGTGAGATTATATTAGATTGCAATAAAAAGAGGAATGAACGATAAAAAAAAAATACAACATTACAATGATGTGCTGCAGCAAAATTTTAATAAATGGAAATTACATTATTCAATGATTATTATAAGAGTCAGCTTGGAATGGAGTTATGCATGATTTCAGAATAGCTGGGAAAAATAATAAATCATTGCAAAGATAAAGACATAGGCCTAAATTTAAAAAAACTAAACACCGTATTTAAGGAGCAAAATAATATTAAATGTATCACACGACGAATAACAAATTAAGTGAATACGTTCTCAGTGCTAGGCATCACGATGGACTCCACATTAACATGGAAACAACAACATGTGGAATCAGTGTCATATGAACTCGCAGCGACTACGCAACAATAAGTACTTTAAATTAAAAACCTTTTAAATTGAAGTTTGGGTTACAATGAGGCTGGCAGCTTTTTAATAGCCTTTAAATATAAAGAATATTTTTTATATATATATTTTATTGACAACTTGCGATTAACCGGAAGTGCTACTTTTTATTTTATGCAATCGAAAGTACCTTATATGTAAATACTTCGGAATTTGTTATTATTTTTCAATGCGTTGCTTGCACTTGAAGTCAATATCATCATTAATTGACAGATTAAAAATGACATTGACAATGTCATGTGATTAAGCATGGAAATGTTGCTATATATACATTTTACATTGGTTTTTTTTTTTTCAAAAACTCATGAAATTTAAAACAGTAAAAAAAAAAAAAATCTGAAGTATTACATACAAATGAAGTCATAAAGTACTTTCGATTGCAGAAATAAGAAGAAGCACTTCCAGTTGATCGCAAGTTGTCAATTAGATCGCTGGTCATCTATCAACGTTAAAGTTGTGGCTCATACAAACTTAAGAGAGCATCGTGCCATGTGGTTTGACTTCACGAGATGTACGTATGATACGAGTCGGAGCTCCAATAAATATTGCAAACGCACACTTGCATTTTTCGGTCATCGCTACGGCTCATCGGAAATTCAGTGAGCTACAACTGAATATCGATTAGTTCTTCCGAACGGACTTTGTGAGTTTTCGACACTGACACACATAAATAGAACATGCATCAGTATTTATAGGTACTTAGCGCAAACTGATTGTAAATTGCGAAAATGATTGCAAATGAAATTGGTCATAGTCATTACCAGGTTTCAGATCTGGCCAGCGAGGAGGATGTAGGCCAAATCCTCTGTCTGCTCCGGCCAAGTATGGCGCCGGTAGTACAGAGAGGGTCATGCTCCTGCAGTGATTGCAGATGATTTTGTTAGGTTTACAGATAAAACTTAAGATACAATAAAAACTGTTCATTATACGGCTTTTTAAGTTGTTAGCTAGCCGTGGCCGTGTTTGTGTCTCATTTGTAATGCTATATC
Source organism: Elegia similella (assembly GCA_947532085.1). Taxonomy (NCBI): domain Eukaryota; kingdom Metazoa; phylum Arthropoda; class Insecta; order Lepidoptera; family Pyralidae; genus Elegia; species Elegia similella. Next base: position 26,170,781 of record OX383930.1, read on the forward strand.
CTTCCTATCTATTCTCTTCTGTATCTTTCATTTGTAATCTAGTAATCCACGATTTTATTTAAGTCTAATCAATGCTCTACATTGATATACATTACATGGCGGAGTGATGACTGGTACCTGGTATATATCTAGTCTCTGGTTATTTTGTTAGTTTTTAGCATCACTATTCATTTCTATGTTTCATAGCATATGAAAAAATCGTTAAGCTTAATAAATATCTTATTTATATTTTACTAGCTAAGCCCGCGGCTCCGCCCGCGTTCATGTTGATCCATCGGAATTTCCCGGAATGAAACGTACCCTAATTGCTTCCCCGGGCTTCAAACTATCTCCATACCAAATTTCATCCCAATTGGTTCAATGGTTGAAAAGCTGACAGACAGAGTTTCTTTCGCAATGGATTTAGTCTGGTATTGGGTCTCATTGTTGTCTTCTATTGACCTCAATCCAGAGCACAATTATATTTTACTCTTATCATGACACCATCACTTTCATAGTCTATTTTTTGTTGTCTAAAACAATGTTCAAACCTTGCTGCGTTGACGTCAGCTTCCGTCACCAATCTGTAGTAAAACAATCGATTTTTATTATCCTGTACTGAATACGAATGACTGACCCTATTTGTTTGTTCGTTCATCCAGCAACTAGATAATGGTTCCTTGGGTAACCACACTGACAGTAGGATAAGTATAGAATACAAGTAGGTATGTATGCATGATTTTGAACCTATGCACTATATTGAAATCCTGGAATAAGAATCCCTAACGGAATACAGAACTGTGACAAAAAAAGGAAATTCGTCCAGCTGATCGGCGACTTCGTATGGGAATCCTGTTTTTTTTTTCGATTTTCACCTTTTTTTCTTTTTATTCTATATTTCATTAGAGATTCTGATTTCAATATAGTTCAGAGGTTCAAAATCATGCATACATACCTACTGAATACCTCTGATACAAGCTAAACAAATCTCATAAACATCAATGAGACTTCGCAAACCCGTCTGGCCAGCGAGCTCTCCTCGTCTGTTGTAGGCCAAAACCTCTGTCTGCTCTGGCCAAGTATAGCTTCGGTTGTACAGAGAGGGTCATGCTCCTGCACTGAAGACTTAAAAACACTTGATGATGATGATAATGATTTCCCGCGAAACATTAAAATGCTCGAGATAGCAGGACTACGATCATTACCGATTTAATTACCTGCATCAGGTGAAGAAAAACACTAACTAAAACGACAAGAGCCTAGCCCTTATATTTTAGAGTGTGAGACCGACTTATACTATTTTGACCATGTCGTCATTAGGATTATCAATTGTGATGTAGAGGTTGTTATTGAGCAAGTGAAAAGAAATAAAGATGAAACGTGTTCTGCTGGAAGCTGTTCTGGAAGGACAGATATTTTTGGGAATCGTCCTACTGGAAGACGCCATAAGTCCTGCTGGCAGTACGAGATTCACTCCATTATGTCCTATGGATGTCATAAGAAACGACTAAAGGGCGACAAGCACATACATCCCGTGCAACGAACCCATTTCCAAGGTCAACCCTTGACGTCAGGCAGGCGGCCAGTCGTAAAAATAAGCCGCCACTTTTCACAGCATGGAAAGTACAACTTCCATGCTGACCCGATCACTTATAAAGTGGGATGTGTGGAAGAAGAAGTAGCAGCTATCTTCTTTTAAAGGCCGGTAAGGCTCTTGTCACGTTACGCCCAGGGTGTTGCAGTTGTCAATGAGCAACTTATAATCAGCCGGCCTATTTGCTAACTCAGTGTACAACTTTTTCATAGTCACAAAATACATTACGTTTTATATATCTTGAATAAAAACAGTAAATCATACAAAAGCCGCAATGTATTTTGAAATGACTAACAAAACGTTGAACACTGAGTTAGCAAATAAGCGCCCAGCCGGCCTATTTGCTAACTCAGTGTACAACATTTTGATAGTCACTTCAAAATACATTGCGGGTTTCCTATGATTGACTATTTTTATTAAAGATATATAAAACGTAATGTACTTTGAAATGACTATCAAAACGTTGTACACTGAGTTAGCAAATAGGCCGGCAGGTGACCTGGTGTCTTTGCCATCCTATGTCGTAAAAATAAAATCTTCGTCCTTCAGTTGGTCTGGCCACCCTAGCCCCTGCGATGTAGATGCCGTCTCAACTACGCAGTTGGTCGTTATAACATGCACATACTGACGTTTCGGTTTCGGAATTGGACAATTGCGACACGATGTGCTCCAACGAACTCGCAAAACTGCACATTTTAAATGTTGAGTGCATGAAAGAGCGCTAAGGGTTCGAATGTGATGTATGTATCTTATCTTACTAATATTATAAATGCGAAAGTGAGTTTGTTTGTTTGTTACGCTTTCACGCCGTAACTACTGAACCGATCATCATGAAATTTTGCATACACGTTCTCTGGAGTACGGAGAAGGACATAGGCTACCTTTTATCCCGGGACTATTCCCGAGGGATCGACATTGACGCGGGCGGAGCCGCGGGCGAAAGCTAGTATAAAATAAATAAATATATACGGACAAATCACACAGATTGAGCTAGCCCCAAAGTAAGTTCGAGACTTGTGTTAAGGGATACTAACTCAACGATACTACATTTTATAACAAATACATATATAGATACACATCCAAGACCCAGGCCAATCTGAAAAAGATAATTTTTCCATCTTGACCTGGCCGGGGATCGAACCCGGGCACTCTCGTGTCGCAGGCTGGCGTGTTGACCGCTGCGCCACGGAGCTAGCCAAGCCAAGCCAATATACATAGTTATTTAGAAGAGATTCAAAGCACTTGAGCAATGTATGTCGTGGTTATCTTTGTATTTTATTAAGATGCAACGTTTAAAGTTCACGATTAAGTAGAAATCACTTTTGAATTTCGTCTTATAAAATCAATTTGTGTAAATGTTTAATCATTGATGTTCATTAATGCGTTATTGACAGTTACACATACCGAATCTAAAAATAGCTTGTTAAAATTTGTATGTCTCTGCTCAGCCGTCCTATTTGCTAACTTAGTGTACAACCTTTTGATGGTCACTTCAAAATACATTACGTTTTATACATCTTAAATAAAAAAAGCCAATCATACGAAAGCTGCAATGTATTTTGAAGTGACTATCAAAATGTGGTAGTTGTACTCTAAGCTAGCAAATAGGCCGGCTGGAGAGCTATTTTTGAAATGACGTACGTAAACAAGTCCCACTCATCTTCCAAGTTACGAAATAACATTTTGCTGTATATTTGTAACTGTAGCTTCAGCTGTAGTGCAGCTAACCTTCAGCGAAAAATATATCTATCTCCTCGTTTCACGCAGAAAATATTCAAAACGTTCTTATAGTTATTAAAGACTTTTAAAATCTTAATGAAACGTTAAATGGAACGTAAAATTCTGAAAAGTGATTGGGATCCTAATCGGAATCTGTTATCACGTGCGTGACGCTTTATTTGTAAATCAAATAAATAATTATTTATAAATATATATACAGCCGTGTGGTTTCCGGCAGAGAAAAAGACCACTCCTAGTCGTCCCATTGGAGGTCGAAATACAAGCTAAATAAACATCAATGAGACCTCTCCTATCCGTCTGCTCCTGGCCAAGTATGGCTCCGGTAGTACAGAGAGGGTCATGCTCCTGCATGGAGACTAAAAAGACCTGATAATGATGATATAAATATTATGATGTATCGGATTTTTTATATAAGGAGACTGTAGACGGTAAAATTCTGATATTTTCGGAGAAACCCTTTAAGAAACATATCCATATCTAAGCCGGTCGACTTCCGATTCGGATCGCACCCGATGTCTGTTATCAGTATAGCGGAACTTTCCGCCATCTGTTAATGACGCTACAGTGATGCTATATTTGTGAATCTTGCGTCGTCAACAGTATCAATATTATGAAATACCTGTTTGTTTATATAAGGAGACAGTAGACGAAGCAATTCAGATATTTTAAGAGAAACCCTTTAATTTAAGAAACATATCAGAATAGTATGTATTAAAACTTTCATTTACTTTGAGACAATTTACTTTGCGTGCTTCCGCCACCAGTTAGTTTATGCAAACTATTGCTGGCCAGCGCCCACCCACTACCGTTAGTCCCTTCATGCCCGCCATCAATAGTTGATGCATGCAACCCTGGTCGATACTGCTACATCTGCTGAGGCTGCAGCAATGTCGCCCGTGGCGGCTGGTGGCGGAAGCACGCAAAGCGTGGAGAGTGTAGGCTAAGTCCTCTGGTTGCTCGGGCCAAGTATGGCCCTTGTAGTACACAGAGGGTCGTGCTCCTGTAGTGGAGACTAAAAAGGACCTGATGATGATGATGATGATGATGTATCTTTTGATTGCGTTGCTTAGGAGTTTGAATTTTTCAGAGCTCAAAGGGGCAGTAGACCTGAGTATTTGATATGAATTTCAGCTTGATACGTCCACGCGTTCCTAAAAAAAAGGTTCTTGACAGACGGACGGACAATAAAGTGATCCTATAAGGGTTCCGTTTTTTTTTTAGATACGGAACCCTAAAAATGTGGTCTTTCCGAAATGCTGGTTGTTCATAAAGTTTATTATTATTTCGAGCTCTTTTTTATGTTTTTCCCTCTTTATTAAATAAAGAGGTAATACGCACGGGCCAAAGCCAAGTGCAAATCAAAATATAAGAAGGAAATGCCTGTTTCTATTAATATATGAATTCACTGTAAGAATTTTCTAGTAATACGACATGTGTTAAGGATGACAGCCTTCTGTAGTGTGTGTATAATGAAAGAAGGAATGCCTAGTATGTCTAATCCTGTATGTAGTGATCTCGGTATGACGCCGGTTGTAGAAATAACTATTGGTATTGTTTTGACACTTTCAACTCTCCATTGCGTCTGTATTTCAATTGCTAGATCTTTGTATTTGTTAATTTTTTCAGTATGGGTCGGTTGTAAATTATGTGTATTAGGAATCGCTATGTCGATCAGATATACTTTGTTGTTCAGTTTATCAAGAATTGTTACGTCCGGAGTCCGGTCTATTAAAGTGGATAGTTTTATCTGTTATTATAGTACGGTCCCAGTAGATTTTGACAGATTGATTTTCTAATATTTTTTCCGGTGTGTATTTATAGTAGGGAAGTTTCTGGCCTATCAATTTATTTCTAAACGCTAGGTGCTGGTGTATGATTCCAGCAACCTGGTCATGCTTATGCTTGTAATCACTTTGAACAAGACTTTTGCATGCTCCAGTGATGTGCTGTATTGTTTCACTAGCACTGCTACAATGTCTGCATAAGTCAGTCTGTAAGTTGCGTTCTTTAATAATGTACCTTTTGTAATTTCTGGTAAGAATAACTTGGTCCTGGATAGGTGTACTATCAATCTGTGCAGAAGAGAGTGGTCAGATTTATGGAAAAAGAAATTACGTAACGTGGAAATCTGTTTACTGTGTAGATTATAAATATCAATAAAACTTCTACCACCGTCCTCCCTTGGGAGGGTCAGTTGGGTCTGGACACATGATTTGGGATGATGCTTTCTATGGTGCGTGAGATTAACATTAATTGTTGTCTGTAATTTTTGTAAATCAGTTCGCGACCAGTTTATAACGCCAAAGGAATACGTTAGTAATGGTACTTAAAATCACGAAATCTTATTAAAGCAATCAACACATATGTGTGTTGATTGCTTTAATAAGATTTCGTGAGTTTAAGTTCGTCCTGAGTAAATGCGTTAAGCGGTTTTTAAAAGTTTTGTTAAGGTGACTTTTTATATGTTTGTGCTCGATGAGGTTTGATTGTTGAAATCCTAAATATTTGTATGTGCTTGAGTGATCCATAGCTTCAATAGTTTCTCCAGTTGATAATGTATATGGATTCTGTTGCGTTTTACCTTTACAAATTGAGTTTATCTTGCATTTATCTATACCGAAGTTCATTTTTATATCATTTGAGAAAGTATCTGTTATTTGAGCCAGTTGAAATATTTCGTCTTTACTACTGCTATATAATTTAATGACATCCATATACATTAGATGTGTTAGTTTTATATGTTCTTGGTTATGTGATAGTTTAAAGCCTATGTTTTCATTATTAAGGAGTGTTGAGAGTGGATTGAGTGCCAGGCAGAACCACAAAGGACTGAGAGAGTCGCCCTGGAAAATGCCTCTTTGTATGCTGATCGGATCAGTAGTCATGGAACTATCGTCAGTGTTAATTTTGAGAGTAGTTTTCCAGTTAATCATTGTGGTACTAAAGAAATCCACAATCGTCTTGTTGACGGTAATCGATGAACATCGTATGTATGTCTCTTTTCATAACTTGAGCGTGCTTCATAACAACATCATCTATTATCAGCTGTTCCTTACAGCCTTGGCTATATTTCCGGCTACCTATTTGTTCCTCCGCTAAAATATTGTGTTGATCTAAATGTTTATAGATTATTTCACTGACACAGGCTGTAAGGATTTTGTAGAATGTTTGGAGGCAAGTGATGGGCCTATATTTTGCAGGATCTGACGCTGCTCCATCCTTTGGGATCATGTAAGTTGTACCATGTGTTATGAATGAAGGAAGTGTAGTCAGTGATGCGATGAAGCTATTGATCACTCGATGAATGTGTGAATGCGTGTTTGTAAGTTTTTTGTACCAATAATTGTGAAGGTTATCAGACCCCGGTGCCTTCCAATTATGCACCTTTGCTATTACGCGCTCAAGAGTTTCAAAAGGAATACTTTCAAAAGACATTTGTGGCAAGTCTTTAGTTTTATCATCTACAATACTTTGCCATTCTGAATTAGTGTTATGGTGTACCGGGTTCGCCCAAATATTTGACCAAAACTGATGAAACTGTTGAGCAGATGGTAAAGTGCGCAAGTTTGAATTGGGTTCTGGTATGTGCAGAGATCTATTAAACTGCTTTTCGTTATTTACAAATAATGTATTCTGAGTCTTTCTTAGTGTGCATTTTTTGTACCTTCTGAGCCTACTAGATGTTGCTGCTAATTTTTGTTTGAGGGTATCTAAATATTCAAGTGGGGTAGAGTTTTGATTTTCATACTGTGCATGTATATTGTGTCGTCTTTTTATATCTTGAATATGAAATAATATAGCATTGCTTCTATTACCCCTTATGTATTGAACTATCCTGCCTATATCTTTTCTATGTTGTAGAATGTTTTCTCTCTAATCTTTCTTGCCATGCTGGTTTCCTTTTCGGAGTATAGCGTGTCCTATTGTTTTCGCGTATTTTAACTCCGTTGCAAGTACTTGCTATTATTATAAAGAGATACATGTGATCCAAATTTGGGTAAAATATTATTTCATTTCATTTCCTGCGCTGATCTATTGCCTGCCGACATTCGATTCGGTTTCTTCGTTGTTATTGTTAATGTCGTTTTATTAAATAGTGCGCTAAATTTAAAAATCATGCGTCTACAATATCAATATTATGAATTAACTGTTTATTAATATATTTAAGGAAAACTTGAATGTATTATTGAGCATGAAGTTGTAAAATTAAAGAATTACGTAAAGCACAATTATTCTTCTCAATCATGCCTTCAATATAAACATACATTATGCGCGATAATAACATGATTAGATATTTTATTTACACAACATTATTACGTAGTACCTAGTAACATGTACTGAGAAAAGACAAAACGTACAATGCACCAGCCGCTTCTCTTCAACGCACGTACGCATCGTAGAGGCCGATCGAAGGAAGGGGCGAATATAAATAAATAAATAAATCACACAAATTGAGCTAGCTCCAAAGTAAGTTCGAGACTTGTGTTATGGGATACTAACTCAACGATACTATAATTTATAATAAATACATATATAGATAAATACATACATAGATAGAACACATCCAAGACCCAGGCCAATCTGAAAAAGATTCCATCTTGACCTGGCCGGGGATCGAACCCCGGCACTCACGTGACGCAGGCTGGCGTGTTGACCGCTGCGCCACGGAGCTAGCCAAATCATATGATGCGGCTAGTAACCCATCACCATTATGATTCCTTTTCTACCTATACGCCCACTTAAGACCTTTGGGTTTTATGGCCCTAGACTATACCTACCCCGTAAGGGACAAAGACAAAATAATATGTATTTATTATGTAATCTGTGTAAATAACATTTTCATAATCATAATCCAGCCTAACAACTATTAACTTAACCCTTAAGGGATGTTTTCCAGAGCAAAAACTATTCCATAAGTCCTTCCCAGGGACTCGAGCCATAATCTTGTTCAGTGCTAAGCCTGAACGTTAACAGGTGTACCGAAGTAAATTTACCTATTTTCTTATATCTTAATATATTTATATACACTCTCTTACTATCTTGTTGAAATGCTTATCGAAGCATTTTTTTGTAGTGAAAAAATCTTTAGGCTCGTTACGCATTTTTTGAGACGGGAAAAAACTATTGAACTCGCAAAACTACTACCTACCGTTACCGTTGTAGGTATATAAGTAACCGAATGTTCACCTTTTTTTTTGGCTGCATAATACGTGTTACTTTTTAGGGTTCCGTACCCAAAGGGTAAAAACGGGACCCTATTAATATCGCACCGCTGTCCGTTTGTCTGTCTATCCGTCTGTCACCAGGCTTTTTCTCATGAACCGTGATAGTTAGACAGTAAAATTTTCACAGATGATCGATTTCTGTTGACGCTGTAACAACAAATACAAAAAAATAGAATAAAATAAATATTTAAGGGGGCTCTCATACAACAAACGTAATTTTTTTGCCTATTTATAGATAACGGTACGGAACCCTTCGTGCGCGAATCCGACTCGCACTTGGACTTATTTTTAATTTTTTCTGATAAATGTTCAAGTAACGGTTACTTAGCTGTTAAGGCGAGGCCTCAAATGTTTGGTACCTTCGCTCGGCAAAGGACTGATCAAGTGCGCGCAAGGGATAGCGCTTGGCGGTTTAGCCCGTGAATGATGAGATAGGAGATAGTCTCGAGTCGCTCAAAGAAAAAAACGTAAGCGCCAAATTCGTTATTTCTATTTTATATAAAATCAGACCGGTTAATTGTATTTTCATATTTACATTTTGATGAATTACTAATAACCTATCTTTTAGTCTAAAAATCATTATTTCATTCGTCGCATTTGAGCTACAATAACAAAAACTCTGCGAACGAAGACCATTTTTCAAAAAATATTTCTATCGAGAAAATTTTATCAAAACGTGTTTTCATCTTCAATTTTTGGAGATGAAATAGTCAAAAATCATATTACTTAGATTTGAAACTCCTAATTTAAGTATTTTGCGAGATAAATAAGGTTCAGAACGACCTTATTTACAGTGGTATCACCTTAATAACGTGCGTCGTTTTCCGTGTTCCGTCTCCGTGCAATGCACTGCATATTATTTATGCATATATATTGTATTATGTAAATACTATCACAATTCGCAGTTGTGTTATCCTTATCAGCCATGCCCGCTGCCATGGCGCGCCGCCGCCGCCGGCTCGCCACAACAAATCATTTGTATGAATAGGATTCTAATTCAAGGGCATGCTGTTGATCTACAATCTAACATAGTAGTATGCAGAGCAGTAGTTATATTTTCAATAGTTTAATATTATTATATTCTTAACTACCTAGAGAAGTTATGGAAATTATTGTCTTTGTATAGGTTATTCTAGTTGTTGCCCGCGAATTCGTCCGCGGCAATTTCTGTTATTATGATTAATTAATATTAGATGAATAATTTTCCTCCGCTTTCAAAACATTTTTTATTGATGCATCGCTCCTATTGGTCGCTGCATGATGCTTTATAGCCTAAAGACTTCCTTAATAAATGGATTATCCAACACAAAAAAGAATTATAATTAACTAGCTTTCGCCCGCGGCTCCGCCCGCGTCAATGTCGATCCCTCGTGAATGGTACTTTTTCCAGGGATAAAAGGTAGTCTATGTCCTTCTCCGTACTCCAGAGATCTTGTATGCAAAATTTCATGATGATCGGTTCAGTAGTTACGGCGTGAAAGCGTAACAAACAAACAAACTCACTTTCGCATTTATAATATTAGTAAGGATTATAATTATCCAAATTTTATGACTTATACATAGGGTACCTTTCATCCAGAAAAAACTACTGTTCCTGAGGGACCTACATCAACGCGGAAAAACGCTAATACTAATATAATTGCATACCAAAATCCACTATATTTGACACTACATAGGTAAATCATCTAAAAGACACAACACAGTTAACAGTTTCACATAAAGTAAAGACGGACCCACTACTGGACTGGGCTGACTGTCGAAAAAGCAACTGTGTCGACAGAGCGAGCTACAGCTGTCGACACTTTTCGGCAGCAGAATTCGACATGTCGAATGCTGCCTTTGCTGTCGACCACTCAATTGCAAGCTGTCGACAGCTGCAGTTGTACCTGTCCACTGCTTCCAGTTGACAGACACAACTGCAGCTAACCATAAATGTGCTGCTCGTGTGTTTGGTGCCAAGCACGTGAGTTTCGCGAGGCCGGAGTTTTGGCCGCTTTTATGCCAAAACTGTCGCCAAAACTCTATTTTTCTGATGAAACTTGTCGAAACCGAACATTCGGCCAGACTATACATTTAATAATATTTGCTTACACAATACAAATCAAATTAAATAAATAAACATAGCTTTTTCTAAAAAAAAAAGCGTCAAATTTAAACGCGCTCTTTCTGTTTCTCAAGTATGCGGCCCTGGAGCCGCATTATTGCTATGTCCCTGTGGCGGTAGAAACGATGGGCAGCTGGGGCGCGATGCCAAAAAGCTCATTGGTGAGGTAGGGACCAGAATAGCGGAGAGAACTGGTGACCCCCGCTCTAGTTCGTTTCTCCTACAAAGGATGGCCATCGCGATTCAGCACGGGAACGCTGCAAGCGTATTGGGCACCTTTGACTCTATACTATAACATCACAGTTGTGATAACAGCCATGGTCGTCACAGTCCCCGCCGGCTCGCCACAACTGTGTCGACAGAGCAAGCTACAGCTGTCGACACTTTTCGGCAGCAGAATTCGACATGTCGAATGCTGCCTTTGCTGTCGACCACTCAATTGCAAGCTGTCGACAGCTGCAGTTGTACCTGTCCACTGCTTGCAGTTGACAGACACAACTGCAGCTAACCATAAATGTGCTGCTCGTGTGTTTGGTGCCAAGCACGTGAGTTTCGCGAGGCCGGAGTTTTGGCCGCTTTTATGCCAAAACTAAAGCTGTCGCCAAAACTCTATTTTTCTGATGAAACTTGTCGAAACCGAACATTCGGCCAGACTCTATACATTTAATAATATTTGCTTACACAATACAAATCAAATTAAATAAATAAACATAGTTTTTTCTAAAAAAAAAAGCGTCATATATAAACCCGCTCTTTCTGTTTCTCAAGTATGCGGCCCTGGAGCCGCATTATTGCTATGTCCCTGTGGCGGTAGAAACGATGGGCAGCTGGGGCGCGATGCCAAAAAGCTCATTGGTGAGGTAGGGACCAGAATAGCGGAGAGAACTGGTGACCCCCGCTCTAGTTCGTTTCTCCTACAAAGGATGGCCATCGCGATTCAGCACGGGAACGCTGCAAGCGTATTGGGCACCTTTGACTCTATACTATAACATCACAGTTGTGATAACAGCCATGGTCGTCACAGTCCCCGACGGCTCGCCACAACGAATCACTATGAATAGCATTCTAATAGGTACAAGGACTTCATTGCTTTCATTATGTTTACTTTTCTCGCTTTACCTACATAGATAAAGTGACGTAATTACTCTTCGTTAATGCCGTATACTCTATGATAATAGTATCATTGTTGTGCTTACAGCCATGCTTGCCGCCAACTGCTAGCTAAAACATATCAATTTTATGAACAGAATTCAAATTCAAAGACTCAATTTTAAGGCTCTTTCTTTAATGGTCAGTTAAACTGTTCCGTGCATTATTTCTGATATTTAAGAGCTAGGTTCTCGTCTGTGTCATTGTGTGGAAAGAAACTCACACGATTCGCTGTTCATTACGTAAACAATATCACAGAAGTGATAATAACAATGTGCGCCGCAGTCGCCGCCAGTTCGCCACAACAAATCACTTATATGATGCAGGTCAACAGAATGCCCTTGAATTTGAATTCAAGGACTTTCTGTTGACTTCGCTCTCACATTGCAGTAAACAAAGCTGCAGCCCGAGTTATTCTCCTGTCACTTGATTTACATCCGTTTCAAGTATTATTCAGAGCAGTTCTTTATAATATAACATTTTCTTTATATTCTGTAAAATATTCAAGTAATGGTAACTTCACTTTGGACTTCGCAATGATAACTTGTTGACATCAATCTTCGCGTGAAAGCTTTTTCAATTGTTTCCCATAGGCCACTAGAAGGCATTAGGTAGTCACACCACACCCACTAGTGTTGGCCACTTGACATACGAAAAACAACAAACCGACATTAGTCAAAGTTTTTCTAGTTAATAAAAAACCCGCCAAGTGCGAGTCGGACTCGCGCGCTAAGGGTTCCGTGCCGTTATCTATAAAAACGCCAAAAAAATCATATTTGGTGTATGGGAGCCCCCCTTTAATATTATTTTTATTTATTTATTTTTAAAGTAAATATATAACTAAATATTCTGTGAATATTTCAAGCGTCTACCTGTTGTCGTTATCAATATCGAGCAAAAACAAGCTAAAAAATCACGTTTGTTGTATGGGAGACCCCTTAAATATTTATTTTGTACTATTTTTTTTAGTATTTGTTGTTATAGCGGCAACAGAAATACATCATCTGTGAAAATTTCAACTGTCTAACTATCACGGTTCATGAAATACAGCCTGGAGACAGACGGACAGAGGAGCGATATTATAGGGTCCCGTTTTTAAACATTTGGGTACGGAACCCTGAAAACGCATGAACACAGCCTGTATAGGTATGTTCTACACATTGAATTAAAACATTGAACGAAAGCCATGTTTCCTAGGTACTACACCAAAAGCACAGGTAGTTAAAGAAGTCGAAATACTTCATAAAATGAAAGTTTTATGTATCTACCTAGTCATCAAAGTCGAGCAAAAATATCCCAAACTTGATATCACAAATCTTGGTAATTTGACGGGATATCGGATTTCCAAACTCAATCACGAATTCACGATGAAAAAGGCAAGTAGAAATCGAATAATACTCGGACTCGTTTATTTCCGAAATAGATGATAGAGTATCTACCTAATCTTATTCAGTTTTTCAGTATTTGTTGTTATAGAGGCAACAGAAATACATCATCTGTGAAAATTTTAACTGTCTATTTCAGTTTATGAGATACAAGATCAGCCTGGTGTGAGACGGACAGCGGGGCTTTAAATTGGGTCCCATTTTTACCGTTTGGGTACGGAACCCTTAAAAGAGGAAATTGATCCAAAAAACTAACAAACGTTGATAATAATCGCCTGGGAAAATACACGTTTGATATGTTTAGTACGAAGGTACCCGAGCGAATCCCTAAAAACTAGGAGAAGAAAAAGAGGAATGTCGTCCTTAACCATTGCGTGATATACCTAACCTTGATAGACTACGTAACATTAGGTCTTCAAAGCAAACAGAACCATCCTAATGACTCTAATGCCTACAGTACATCCGAATGCACGCGAGTCGCGAGCGATGCTTTTCTAATGGTAATTTAATATAAATAGCTCGCGACTACAAACATTTACTTTGTACAAGGCTAGGTTGCATGCTCTGCCGTCCTATGATACAAAATCCTCTGAAGTCTGACGCAGAGCGAGTATTGCTCAAAATGTGCACTTCGCAAATTGTGCAAATAATAACCATAATTTCGATTTATTTAAATGAAATCACATAATACGGTTTTATCGCGTTCATTACATTGTAATTACACCTAACGTTTCTAAAACTTCATAGTTTTCATGCTCGCAGGTAGAGTTGACATTTGTCTATTTATTTATTATTTTATAGGAACTATACAAAACTACCGCCTAAAATATTTATTGATAATGATCCAGCTGTATGCAGGCTCGGGGTCAGAATGTCTTGCAGTCTAGTACTGAGCATGAGATTTTATTACATTGATGACAGGATCCCAATCTTGTGGTAACTGCCAACCATACTGTCTATTGAAATTAGATTTTTTTTATTTATATTAATAGCCTTATTTAGTATTCTTGCATTGCATCTGTTTTCTTTTACATGGAGTTGGGGATTATTAAAACGAATATAGTGATTGTGTTTAACCAAAGCATGTTCACTGACTGCAGACTTGATTGGGCGTCTATTTCTCATGACAGCGATTGTTCTTTAATACTGGTACAAACGCTTTTCTTTTTGCCCAATGTAACACAGTTAATGTTATAAAATCCAGCATCTTGTAATGGGATATTAGATTTCATAGATCCATAAGTAGGTTTATTTTCTTGTGCGGCCGGCTTGTTGGTCTTGATTGAAGCTCGCTTCAGAATATTACCAATTTTGTCCGTGAGTCTTTTTACATATGTCACGTACTTACGACGAAAATAGGTACTCAATTTTGTATAACCTAAGGTCACATGTTGAGACTTTTTCGATATATTCACATTTGCGAGAAGCAATTGCAAAAAGCACCATTTACAAGTGCACATTTTACGAAATGCCCATTCTGCGTCAAACCCATCCTATGGAGCTCCATATCAATTTAGTGTTATCTCGTGCCTAGGTCAGCACTGATAAGATAAGACTATCTCTTAGCTCGTTAGAAATTGGGATAAATTATAGGATTTATAACACGTGTGAAAGAAGATCAATCCAGTGTCACAGGCCTTATTTTTAATTTTGCCTGTATTATTTCTCTGTGGGACAAAGGTCTTCCTGGTGGTTACTGGTTAGACAATTTCTGCGTCGTAAAATGATAAAGTATCTCGGAATAATTCCAGAATATCCTCGGCACGTATCTCTAGTTACCTTTAATTTACCCTTTTGTAGCTATTCCACAACAAATGTATAGTGAACAGTAAAATAGGCATATGAAAATGAAATAATATGTCGACGAGCTGGCCTATGATGGAGAACGACGGAGAACTCCTCGGCGCTTAATGGACATGCTCTGACGAACTTTTAGATTTGGACCTGCTGCAATTTCACTATCGCAACACGCGCCGTGAAGACAGGCTTTAGTCCAGCCCTGCAACTGGTACGAGCCTATTATATCTCACAATGGACAGGATATTGCTGATATATGAAAGCGTCCGGGTCGAAGGGCGGTCTGAACGAAGGCGATTCACCTTGTCTAACTTTTAAACTCATCTGTCTCCTGACAACGTGTAAACTATCCGCCGTGCTGCCCTCGAAGCGATGAAGGGCGCCCTTCCTGATGATGTCTTCCGGATGCAGCATAGAGGCCAGACGAAAGGATTCTCTACAGCTTTATGACACGCGTCAGGATTATAAACTAGTTCATGCCAACACCAGCAATATTGGCCCGATCGCGAGTTATTCCTTTGTATATAACTTCCCTACGCGATATTACTTACAATGATTGTGGATTAACAGTCAACTTCTTTTCAACCAGACCAATGTTGGGATTATTCTTTTTACATGCTCATCAGCTGGCGGCTGGTGATCCACAACAACTCATTTCTTTAGATTGTTTTTTCTTCGCGTGTGTAACTTGTAGAATGCGCTTCTTCCACTGTTTTTCTCTGATGCCTCGGACCAGGGATTCTTCAAAAGACGGTTAGATTCCTATTTAAAAAGCAGTCAGCGCTCTGTTAACAACTCTGATGTTGCAAATGTCAGTGGGCGAAGATGACACTTACCCTCAGGTGTTTCCTGTGCTCGTCTGTCAACACAAGAATAAAAAACCCTATTCGAAATTCTTGTTTAAGAATAATGGGTTGTGGACTTTTTAGGAATTAGCTGACCTTGAATATCTGAGACAATAATATCCTATCGGAACTATACAGAACGTTATGATTATGACCGTAATAATGATAAAACACATATAAACGAGCTCCCAGTGATATAGACTGACAATTACGTCCTCCATATCACAAGTCGTCTACGCGTCAAGTAGAATTGATTAGCACTAGTGAAGGTCGCCCGATACCATTTGTAAGCCGCTGCGTCTCGTATGGAAACTGCTTTCTTATTATAACAAAGATGAAATATATATATATATATACTCAATACAAATATTATTAAGAGGAAAGATTTGATTGTTTGTTTGTTTGCATCGAATAGGCTCTGACTCTACTGGACCGATTTGCAAAATTCTTTCTCCATTAGATTCCTACATTATCCCTGATGAAAATAGGCTATTTAGATACCTATACCTTCCCGTGCGAAGCCGGGGCGGTCCGCTAGTTGAAAAATGAAGAAATATATATTGGGTTTTTTCGAACTACGTGGTAATATTTTAATATGAAATCAGAGTCTTTAATGAATCTACTTCCGCAAGAAAACAGGTACACTCATAAAAAATGACTTCTCATAGAAATTATACAGATTGAGCTTGACCCAACAGCAACAGTAATAAATATGTGAACTTGTGTCGTGGATATTGCGTGGATGCTAACTCAAACGATACATATCAAGAGACAAGACAAGACCCAGGTCAATTTCTATTAAAAGCCGGTCAAGTGCAAGTCGGAATCGCACAAAAAAGGTTCTGTACCACCATACAATATTTAAGTACGAAATTCGCTTTTAATTTATTATTTGTTGTTATGACGATAACAGATATAAATATTCTGTGAACTAGTTCCGGACTACGTACGAAGTACCTTACCCTTCTGAGAACGGAACCCTAACAATATATATTTTCAGATTTTTAAGAAAATCGTGTATTGAATTATGTTGAATGTGACGTCACTTGACATTATGAGTCCCTGGGAACCCTCGCAGTGTAGTTTACAAACAATTTGTAGGACTTAAACATTCGTTGGAAAGCCGTACAACGGGCCAATCGAACTTGGAAATTGCCAGGTTCCGAGAAGGCTTCAAGTCTTATTGTTGATCGCAGTTCACGTGTTCATGGAGTGACAATCTTGATAATGGTAAACGAAGAGAATTGCTTTTTTTATCCCTCCAAACAAGCCGATTTATTGCCGAATATCTATTTTGGCAATTTCGTTTTAAGATCATGTATTCCTTTAGATCAGAGTAGTGTAATATGGCCGTGTGGTTTCCGGTAGAGTAGAATAGGACCACTCCAAGTTTTCCCATGGATGTCGGAAGAGGCGACTTAGGAAATACAAGCTAAACAAAGCTCATAAACATCAATGAGACCTCTCCAACCCGTCTGGGCCAGCGAGGAGAATGTATTCTAAATCCTCTGTCTGCTCTGGCCAAATATCAGTTCCCTGATTACGCCCCTCCAAAGAGCTACCTTCGGGATACAAACTAACTTCTTTGAGCCACATGGAAGTGCCTTAATCCCCTCCGCGTTGAGTTAGGTCGATGTCGGCATAATTTGGCTAAATAGGGTTTTAATTAATAGATTCAGGTGTTACTTTGCCGAAGGCAAAGCTACATTTACTTTAAGACAATTTACTTTGCGTGCTTCCGCCAACAGTTAGTTCATGCAAACTATTGCTCGCCACTACTACTGTTAGTCCCTTCATATAGTTGATGCATGCAACCCTGGTCGATACTGCTGCATCTGTTGAGGCTGCAGCAATGTCGGCCGTCGTGCTCGCGACACGTGTTTCGCCTCTACACGAGGCATCTTCAGGCAGTGAAACCTAGATGTTGGTCGTTCGAATGACAAGCAACGAATAGGGTTTTATCGATCAGGCAGAAGTGTAGTGTCATTGCGGTCACGACGACCAGACTATGTTGCACCTCCTTTCGTGACCCTCTTGCCTCACCACCTGCAAACAAGGCTACCCATGATCTAATTGTGACCTAATTCTCCAAATCGGAGAGTGGTGTCAGTGTTGCCACATACTGTCCTGTGTCAGCCCAGCCAGCGGTTAAGCTGCAAGAGCATAGGATTAATGTCCACCACGGAGTGTGCGTAACTTAGCTCAAGATAACGAGACTACGATGGTGTAGTCACGGTTACTTTTAGTGCAGCTTCCACCCTCCACGTTAGATCACAAATCCTTACTGGAGAAACTAGTTGGGCACGTAAATAGGACTCGAGGTGTGGGCCGATGCAGTCAGGATGGGGAGAGAAAGGAAGTTGTCGGAGTTGCCACATACCAAAAAAAAAACAAAATTGAATCCCTTGAGCCATCGACACTAAAAGTAGAAATTGTATGCATGGCAGATTGAAAAGGTTTCTACTAGAATTACAATTTGTCGCGTGAACAAACAGTGGCTTTTACAATCATTTATCTTTATTGGCATCGTATATGGATGCTGTAATCTGGTTCACTGGTATAACTTTACTGTGTTGTAAAAAAATATGTCAATCGGTATATGAGCCAATTAATTTATTTGCATTGGATTAATTGGCATACTTTACTTATATTAGTATGTATTAGCTTACGCCGGCCACACCATCTACGTGTATCCTTGGATACCTCGCTTCGATAAAAGCATACCTTTTATGTAAGGCCGGGTATTCTACAATAAGCGTTTTGTAACGAGATCTTCATTTCGATAACGTTCCTGCACAGAGTTGCGCTAAGTTCCCCTCTGGTTTGCAAGCTCTTCCCAATGGTCTGGCGAAAGGTTGCATGCAGTAAGGTGACGCTTACTGTAAGTCTCTATAGCGCAGGTATTGAGTTTGGTTAGGACATTGCAGGCTTGAATCACCTGATTGTCTGATAATAAAGATGATTTCGTGCTTCGGAAGGCACGTTAAACTTTTGGTCCCCGCTTTGATCTGTGGTAGTCGTTAAAGGAACCACATCAGAGGCCGAGTGGTAGTTCCGGAGAACTCTGACACCAGGGTGTGCATGGTTGATTAACAGTGTCACCTCACCTACTGGAAATGATGATGATGAGCCCCAGCTACGTTAGCCCTATTGGAGATGTGAATAAAATACAGTCTTGGGTAGTCTGTTATCGTCTATCCGTACGAGACGCCCGCACCAACGTAATCAATTTATACATAGAATTCGCCAGGACAGTTTTATTGTGCGTCCTTCAACCGCACCTTCGAAACAAAATTTGGTTTCGCGAGCCATATCTGCGGAATAAACGAGGTTCGCCGCTGACGGACACGTCAAGGAGGACATCAACATATCTATCTGTAGGCGAAATTCCATTCAAATTCGGTCTCACATCGCAATAATCAAGGAGAATGTATTCAGAAATACATTTATTGATGGTGAAGATTGATCTGTTCAATCCAATATTTCTGCCGTTTTCCTTTTAAGAGCCCGCCATATGCCAGGCGGCGTGGCGATACAAACGCGGATGGTCTAAACCACGGAGTAAGAGTCTAAACGCGTTGGCTACATTGGATAATTTCGTTTTTTAGGAATATTCAAGGGTTATTCGAAAAAGAAAAACATATGATGGCTGCCTTATCTGTAATGCAATAATAATCAAAAGTTTCAAGGTAAATTTTAATGTACTTGGTGAATAATGCTATATACCGAGTAAATTAGACGTGATTTGGAGGCAACTTTGCAATTTTTTTCGCTCTAATCGAGTTTTGGAGCTGTTTCGTGCATAGTTTCAATAAACCGCACTAGCACACGTCTCGCGATGACGAAGGTACAGTGAAAAGATGCAAGAACAACGCATCAAAAGTAAAAAAAAATATGGAGTTATACTTTCAGTATGTACCGCTTTTGTCGTTGTTTGTAAGTATGCATGATGTTTTGACTCGGGGCCATTATTAAGGCTTCATTTTGTATGAGACTGTGTATCTACCATTTTATTTGATCGAAGGGATACATCAATAAAGCCGCTTATTTAGATTAAGTTACACCATAGTCCTTGATAATACCACAAGTCGGTGTCACGCGTCTGTCGTATGACAATCTTTTAAAATAAAGGCGTTAGTACTTATATGATAAAGGTCTGTTTTTATATTTATACTGTAAACATGACTTCTTTATGAGGTCTAACTTACGCAGGTCCGATAAGAATTCTAATATCATGCATGACTTATATAACGCCAAGATTGTACGTAATTTTAAAGTTTATACAACTATTAATAATATACAGTTTGCGCCTAGATATTCCTCCTTTATGGTCTTTGAAACTAACAGTCCAGTAGCCGGTGCCCTTTAAACAATCCTGAATTTAGGATCCGATGGGAGGGATGCCGCTATACGTTAGACACGATACGAGATATCTCCAGTCGTATCGCACGTATAGCGGCGTCCCTCATCGAATCCGATTGAGGATGCGATTCAAGATGGTTTAAAAGCAGCTTCATATATACAGTAAAGTATATAGGTTATCCACTAATCACATAATGTTTTTAACAATTTTTATTAAAAATACTACATCCTTTATATCATTTATGACATCAATTTGTTTTTATTTATCAATCATAACAATAACATTCATAAATATATAATTTAGATTCAACTTGTCACGCACAAACTTCGTGAAAAGTTCATCTTTAGGTATTTATTTATTAAGATAAGTTTCATTGATCCCTTGTAAAATTCCGAGTCATTGTTGTAAAATGTAGTAGAGGCACAGAATAAGTACTAGTACTTACGTACAGAAGTGGCACTTGCTAAGAAATAACAACTCTAATGTTGTTAGCGATACGGTGTAATTTAGCTCGCGTCAGAAAGCAAAACCTTTTAGTTTAGATACCTACCGCGAGCCAATTTTAAACTTATAACTCTGAACATACGATTCATAATTCGTTGAAATCGGTAAACACATATGACCAAACGCGAGTCGTTCCTGCCGGATTTGTTCGGTTTTCATAGGGTTTTCACCTCCGAAGGTGTCGCCGCGTAGGCATGTTTTCGATACCTACACAAGAAGTGAGACAGGCCTGGTACTGGTAGAAGTATTACACTACCATATTATATGTCAAATTGTACGCAATAGCTTTATCTTTGTTGTTAAACTTTTATATTTATTACAGGGCAAAGTTACGATGATAATGGCGGGCTAGGTCGTCTCAAGGACTGTCTATTTTTGAATAAGGCTCATAGTCAATGGGTGTAATCTCCTGCGTAAGACCTCGTGTGTAAGGATTGTTATCGAAAGCGGAAAAGTCATTAGGGTTGTCTTAGGTAAACTCTAGGATCTTGAAAATATACACTTAATTCTCCAATGTCCCTTAATATAGACCTATCTGTCATAACAGTTTTTCTTCAAAGTAGTGGAACTTGTCCGTACTCCGTTTGTACAATACTCATATTTAAGAGCTATACTCTTGTCGGATGCTTGTGGGTATCTTTGTATGGGCTGAGTCGCCCCTTAAAGTCATCATTTCGTGTAAGTGTCACGGTCAACCGACCATGCACACCCTGGTGTCAGAGTTCTTCGGAACCGCCTCTTGGTCACTGACATGGATCCTTTAACGACTACCAGATGGCAGCCGGGACCAACGGGTTACGTGCTTTCTTGAAGCAACTAAACAAAGTATGCTTCCCGTGAGAATCGAACCCACGAAAGTGTTTGTAATAATTAAAAAGTAGTATAATGTTACTTGGAATTCTAGGCTATTTTATGTCACGGTCCTCGTTATGTCCTCATATAATTTAAAAGATATATTAATTATATTTCTAAACCACAGAAAATATTGGAAATGTTAGATTTAAAATTTTTAGGAATCGTTTTATGGGATCATTTTATTTTACTATCAAATTTATTTATTCGTATCTTTCGTATATAGTTTAGCTAATAGGGTAGCCATGTTCCTGTAGTTTTATTTTTCCATTAGCTACTTTCTAGCTCATTTTTATGTTCAGAATCTAGCTGTTCGAGACAGTCTGAAAGCTGAATAATGAAACGCACACTCATCCATATAAACGACCGTTTTACGAGCGGGCTCCGAAGACCTAAATACATTTGGAATTCTGCGCTGGATTGTGTCACATCTCTCTGAATACTTTAAAACGAAAGATACGATTTTTCGCACATGCGTTGGATTGTTTTATTGGCAAACTATAGCCAGTATTTGCAGAGTTCGATTTGATTTCAGCAACAGTGTTGTAGAAGTTTGCAATATTTTTTATGAACTTTTGAGCCTTTTTCTTTCCAGCAAATTGTCGATTATCGTCTTGTAATTTATTACACCATATGCATTGATTAGTATAATTAACCCGAGTCGACACGATAAGAAGAAGAAGTATAATTAAATTACAATTATTAATTAAAACTTAATTTACATGCCTACTTTGAACACCTCCAGGAACACCGACTACGTCACAGTGCAAACGAGTACAGTGCAACTAGATTGGACTGTCCGGCTTATTAGCAATTACTTTCAGAATGCCAAAGACGCCATTTTTTTAAATCTATGAGAATGCCGTTGCTGCTCCCAAGGAGCCTGCGATCTAAGGAGGCTGTTCTCTTGCGAAACTCTTCTTAAGCGAACGCGCCCCTTTGCGTGTACCTTAGCCACAGGCTACAAGTGCTATAAAATGATTGGCAATATGCTTTGAAGAGAGTGGTTTTCAGTAGTCGATATTCCTGCTTATCGTACCTCTAGATTCGCCTCCTCCTTCATTATGCCGCCGCAAACCGCAAAGGAATGGAACTCCCTCCCCGCGTCGCTGTTTCCCGACTCGTTAAATTCAGGGATTTTCAAGGCAAGAGTATTTGAGGCAAGGCAGTATTTGAGTTTGCGTGTACCACCCTAGACCTCATCGTTGCTTCCCATCAGGCAAGATAGAGTTTATCATTTTTACTATTTTACCCATCCCAAAAGTGCACAAAGCCGCTAAAGAGATTTCACCTCAAAAAAACCTCTCTCAGTTTCTCAAAATGCACAAAGCATTTTGAGAAACTGCGCGTCAGCATGTCACATCGAACTCGATCGAAGAGCGCCTGCCATTCCCTCTCGATATCCTCATCGTCAGACAAGCTTTCTGTGATATAGATATTCTATGTGATATAGATATAGTGATTCTGGGATATGTATATTCTTCTTATCGTGTCGATTTAAGTCGACCAGAACTCTGCCGCTGACACAGCGTTATCAGTGGCATTGTATAGGTTCTCGCGTGTGCAGGTGGTAGGATACGCAGGGCAAGACAACAGGTATGCGATGGTCTGAGGAGTAGCACCACATGGACAAGAAATATCAGAGCTGTAACCCCACCTATTCATGTTCTATAGATATTATTAGGAGCTATCATCATATTTATTTTTCTTTACGCACTTTTCATCACTTTTCGTCTTTTCTATACGTTTCTTTTGTCCAGAGTGCTCGAAACAGACTGGGTACCAAAACGCATACCCATTTAAACGTAGATACGGTGAAGTCACGAGGTCACGACCAGACTCTGGAGGACTGAATATTCTATGTCACTTGGAATTCGGAGCTGTTGTGTCACGTCCCTCTGAATATTTCGGGGAAAAAATATACGACTTTCATTGGTAAGTCACGGCCAATATTAGAAAAGTTTGATGCGACCTCGGCAATTATTTTCCAAAAGTTTGATAAATTCCAAGCTTTGCAATTATTTTCATTTCAGTACAATTCTATCGTATCGTTAGATTATCGGCCGAGCGAGCGCGAAGCGTCTCCGTCTCAGTTTGGGCAAGAATTCTTTCGTATGTGTTTCTGTTTCGCTGTCCGACTGTTCTCCTCTACATGTAATTTTTCAGAGAAATTATCGTGAACTTTTATGAGCAGATTCGGTAATTAGATACATAGAATTATGTGTCGATTTTTTTTTTCAAATAGCTGTATAGCTGTGATAATACTTGCGAGGTCTACAGCTCACGGTGGCTAGGAAGTTAAATTGGAGCTATTTTTCTGTTTACTTTCCATCAGACTACTTTGTTTTGTTCAGAATGCTCGGGACAGACTGAATAAAGAAAATCACATGCAATTTACGAGCAGATTTATCTGACTTTGTACTCTGTACTGGTTTTTGACACGTCCCTCTCTATACTTCAAAGTGAAATATACGAGTTTCATTGCCTAGCCACAGCCAATATTAGAAAAGTTCGATTTGTATCACAACGGTTCCGAAGATTGCAATAATTTGAACTGTTTTTGGAACACAGTTGAAATATTACAGATTTAGGTCTATTAAGATATTAAACAATTTTGTCTTTGGAATACAAGAAAAAAGCACCCGCTATGCAGATGCTGCACCCGCGTCTGATGTCCACACCACAGTCCCACACCGTGCGATTGCGTGATGCAGCGAACGACCTTAAACTGCGATGAATCGAAACAATCGAAAGTTTTGTCCAATCTATACTAATATTATAAAGCTGAAGAGTTTGTTTGTTTGTTTGAACGCGCTAATCTTAGGAACTACTGGTTCAAATTGGAAAATTCTTTTCGTGTTAGATAGTCCGTTTATTGAGGAAGGCTTTAGGCTATAAAACATCACGCTGCGGCCAATAGGAGCGAAGCATCAATAAAAAATATTTTGAAAACGGGGAAAATTATTCATCTGTACTAATTAATCATAATTTAACAGAAATTGCCGCGGACGACGTCGCGGGCAACAGCTAGTCAAAGATACTTGTGAAACCATTGCATTGTCACGACCATTGATAATGACATTTATAGGCAAATTTTAATTAACCGTTAAAAGTGTTGTTGTGATGCACCTATCTCTCTTTCACCGTTATCGCGTAAAATTATCGTCCCTAAACCGACTTTACAGGCAGCCAATTTTTTTATCTAAATTGGAAACTCCTTGTCTACCGCTATCGTCGCTGAAATTATTTGATGAAAATCATCATCACTTCGGCTGATCACCGGAGGGAATCCACTATCGGCTTGTAAATTGGTTGTTGTAGGACTGAGGTGCTCAAACTTTAAAGCAAATATTTGTCGTGGTCCCGGTAACCCAATCCCGTAAATCCCATTTCCCGCCCCTAATTGCAATATGCATGTATTGCAATCAGGGGCGGGAAATAATAGATATATTCACCACTAGCTGTTGTCCGCCACTTCGTTCGCGGCAATTTCTGTTATTATGATGAACTCGTTTTTTTTCTTAGTAAAGATGAATAATTTTCTTTCGTTTTAAAACATTTTTTATTGATGCTTCATTCCTATTAGTCGCACCGTGATGTTTTATAGCCTAAAGCCTTCCTCAATAAATGGACTATCCAACACAAAAATAATTTTTCAATTTGAACCAGTAGTTCCTGAGATTAGCGCGTTCAAACAAACAAACTCTTCAGCTTTATAATATTAGTATAGATTTTATTATTTCGGTGATTTAGATTTTATTGATTAATGTTTCTTCGTATTTCGCTTTAAGGGGAGAGTATCAGTGTTATCGATATTGGAATTCGTAGCTTGTATATACCAGTTTGAGAAATGCTAGTGAGGATAGATATATGTACGAGTATTTGCGGCCACTCGAAGTGATAACAAGTTTAAGTTGTTCTCGTACTAATATATTAACTCGAACTGTAGATAACATATGATAATGCAATATCTGGCATCAGTGCTCTTGTTTTTGTTTTGCTGTATTACGCTACTAGTGTATCCTATTCTTCGTGTAGTCTTGGCACACACGTAAATAGTTTAGACTACGTATATATTCAATTGTTTAGACTATAATAGTTTTAAAATTTAGATGCTGAGATTAGAAACAATTCCCTATTCATCCCAGTGTATCCCCATATCTTCATTCCCTGGCCAGCTCCAACATATACCTAACTTTCCCAGCTCTAAAGCCAAAGAAACTGCGCTCCAACCCGCCTGCCAAACGTTGTGAGTATGGCAATATTCCATCATGGGACGATGAATCCTTGAGAGAGGCCTTTGTCCAGAAGTGGACTTGGAGTTGCAAATTTCAAACACACAAAGCATACATAAACTTTCAGAGTTGGACTCTCTCATTATGGGAAGAGATATGGTCGGCTGGCGGGTGTCGAATTGTGAAAAAGATGAACGGAAGTTCTAGACGTGACTGATATTTATAAATAAACAATCAGTCCATCTGTATTGGCAGTAGACGAACGGGATCATTGTACTGTCCACTTTGTATGGGGTGTCATTAATCGTAACTCGGAGTTGTGTTATTGACCATAATGACTTCTCATTTACTGGTAGAGATTGAATAAGGAGTCCGATTTCGAATTCCTCAGCAATCAATGAATAGTAAAACAATTGGGTTTTCTTTATTTGTTTTGACGTAGTGCCTATATACTATATTCAACTTTCACCACCATTATGTAAGACAATGGTCAATCGTGTTTTAATTTGGTAGTTTGTATGTACGTAGTAAGCACTATATTGAAAATCAGCCAATTTAGATTATAAATAAAACTAAGTTCGAGTCAAAACCACATCAAGGGTTCCGTACAGTAATTAGCTCAGTAATTAGTTTGCAGCAACTTTGATAGTATTGAGGACAAAACGTCTAAAAAACGTTTCTGACATGGGACACCCCTTAAATTTTTATTATTCTTATCATATTATTTGTTTTTATAGTGGCAATAGTATACATACATAGTATGTGAAAATTTCAAATGTCTATTTATTACGGTTCCAAAGATACAGTCCTGTGAGATACTGACGGACGAGCAATGAAAGCTTATAATAAGGCCATATTTTCGCCCATTGGGTACGGAACCATAAAAAGATGTTATTCATCAAACTCAATAAACTGACTTTACAGATCTCTTCAATTGAGAACGAAGAAATGCCAAAAGAAATTAATCACGCTTGAAATGCTATTAATGGTAAACTGAAATGTACCTTTTTCTCAAGAAACCTAATTCAAATAAAACTGAATAAGATACATATTTGATATATGTCATCAGTAATAAACATTGATCTATTTCCATCCATTTACAAGAGTGGCGCCGTGCTTGTTGGCACGATCTAATTGTTGTGATATATCACAGCCGCGATCCATAATTCATACGAGACGATGAATAAAGAATAAATCTATATCGATGTATCTATGTAATATACATGTAATAATGTATTTTATTATTTTAATTCTTACTGTTACTTGTACGTACAGACGATGCACAAAAGTTATTTCAGTTTCAAATCACATTTATTTCCTACGATCTTTTGTCAAAAGCAGGCAATTAATCCCACCATTTGTTTTTCACCTAAATATCGAACAGAGCGAATACTTTTTCCAGCCCATAGATTACTCATTCATATACACCCAAACACTTCCCTCACCCCCTTCGTAGACTTCACAGATCCTACCTATGAATCGCCTTACCACTTTGAGAACCACTGATTTATGTAGATATTTTTTTCGTAGGTTAGAATTGGCGATTCATTTAGTGTCAAACATGTTCTCTACTTAAGGTATGCTAAGATAAGCAATTTGTGCATTTGTTTTTGTATTAAGATGCACTTTGTAAGGCTTTATCCAAAAGATTCTACTCGGGGGCCACGGGAAGAGGTAAAATACTCTCCTTCGATCCAGTGGTTAAGTCAAAACGTCTAACATTTGACGTTGATGTTTTTATGAGAGAAAATAATGTTATTTCAATTGTATTTCATTGCAGAAGCTATTTCATTTAGTATAATGACGTTGCAAGGTCGTCTTTCATCATTATCATCAAATATCATTTGTGACAGGTGTCCGTTGCCGTGTCATCTGTCCAACATATTTTATCTCCAGACATCAGCGTCGTCCACTTTTATTTTTATTGAAGCTCGGGGACTGTTTTCAATGTCACGACAAAAAGGAAAGAGCGTCTCGTACAATAATGCATGGTGATTTTGAATTCCCTGTCAATATTTTTAAAGCCGTGTGGTATCCGGCAGAGTAGAATAAGACCACTCCAAGTCTTCCCGTATGTCGTAGAAGGCGACTTAGGAAATACAAGCTAAACAAAGCTTTTAAACATCTGTGAGACCTCTCCAACCCGTCTGGCCAGCATGGAGAGTGTAGGCCAAGTCCTCTGACTGCTCTGGCCAAGTATGCCTCTAGGAGTACAGAGAGGGTCGTGCTCTTGTATTGGAGACTAAAAAGGATCTGATGATGATGATAATTTTAAAAAAGCGGAATCGGAATCCTAATAGATATTATATTAGGATTCCGATTCTGACTTATATTGCAGCAAGAAAAAAGGTAAAAATGAATTAAAAAAAGCTTGTCTGTAAATGCCGTTTTACGGACGGTAATTTTAAGTGTTAACGGTGGAAGAGAGATAGATGCATCACAAGCCGAACGCTAAGGCCGATTAAGCCGATTAGCGCCATGTTCCGCGCTCTCGCTTGCACACGGAACATGTAACTTTTTTCATGCGTGCAGCCGGATTGCTGTTCATCGATTTATAAGATGTTATCACCTCAAAAGGGAGGGTAGTCGGCCGTATTAGTTTTTGAAATAACACTACATGTTTTTCTGTTGTCCTTACGTCACGGTTACGCAGAGAGCTATTGCGTAACGTATATTTATTGGTCTGAAGCATAACGAAGAGTATTGAGCCGTCCTAACTAGGTCACAGGTCGGTCGTTCACCGATAACCTGTAATTATATTGTACTATTGATTTTATTGATAGCTTACATTCTATTGCATAGCACTGGAGGCATTTTTCAAGCTTCATCCTGGATGCTTTAGAAGATTAAAAAATCTTGCTAAAGAAGTTTGCAACTGACGCACTTTTGCGGACAAAATTCATATATTTCCCGGTGGTAGAGCCTACTTACTCTTAGCTACAGCATCATCTTTAGCTCATAAATCGGGCTGGCTCGAACCGGCTAGCAACCACCCTCTCACAGAATACCGGCGTCAAATAGGAGCATGTAAATGCTGCTGTGTTTCGCCTGGTGAGTGAGAGTTCCGGTAGCCCAATACCCCTACAGATCTTCTCCAATATGATAGCGGCAATTAAAGAGAAAATTACCCCAGGAGGGTACCTGCGTTCATGCGCAGGAGAATCCCTCCCTGGGCAACAATGCTCAGGCTGCCCTACGTATTCTGGGGAGGGCAAAATTCCGCTTTTGAAGGTTGAGAATCCAAATTACAACCAACATAGCAAGCGCTCTCCGGCCAAGCCCCCTAAGCTTTTAGTCGATTTCTGTAACATTAGGGGGATACATTCCAATCTTGATGCAGTCCATTACCACCTCGAGACTGCCAAGCCGGCCTTGCTATTTCTGACCGAGACGCAGATCAGTAATCCATCAGACCTGTCATACCTGTATTACCCAGGCTATGTCCTGGAGGCCAAATTCCACCCCCACGCGGGCGTGTGCATGTATGTCAGGGATGAGATCTGTTGTCGGCGTCTCCATGACTTGGAAGTTCCGCATTTTTCTGTTTTGTGGGTTCATGTAGATACTGGCCTTGATCATATTGTTTACGCCAGTGTCTACCGTTCGCATAGCGGAGACTCTGAGACAACTCGGCTCATGGAATATCTCAGCGATGCTGCAGATAAGGTCCAGCAACGTTTTCCATCTGCGCAGTTGGTGTTTCTGGGGGATTTTAACGCCCACCACGGAGAGTGGCTGTACCCGTACCGGGACACCGACCATGCTGGGAGAGAAACCTATAAGTTTGCATTGACTTACGGTCTCTCCCAACTTGTCAACGAGTCGACGCGCATTCCTGACGTTGCTGGCCACACTGCGTATTGCCTTGACCTTCTGCTGACAACCGATCCTGACAGGCATTCGGTGTCCGTATCACCACCGCTCGGGACATCGGATCACTGTGTGGTGAAATCTGTATCGCACTACTCGCTTCCTGACACCAGCCCCAAAGGCATCAGGCGAGTATGGCGATACAAGTCGGCAGATTGGGATGAGATGCGACATTTTTTCGCATCTTATCCTTGGCGGCAGGTTTGCTTCTCTTCTAGGGATCCATCATGCTGCGCTGATGCTGTCTCGAGTGTGATATGTAAGGCAATGGAGTATTTTATTCCTTTTGCTGACGTATCCCTTGAAAACAAAGCTCGCCCATGGTTCAATGCTCAGTGCCTCTTAGCTGAAAGGCGTAAGCGGGAAGCATATTTGTCCTGGGCTGATGCCCGCAGAATCAAAGCTGATGATCTTCAAGACAGAAAGAGAGTGTATAACGCTGCTGCCAAGTCCTGCAAAAAGGTGTTCAGAAGAGCTCGTTTCGACCACGTTGGCCGTATTGGAGACAAGATAGCTTCCTGTCCCTCAGGAAGTAAAGCCTTCTGGTCTCTAGCCAAGTCAGTGGAGATGAACTTCTGTCGCCCATCGCTGCCACCATTGCAGAAACCTGACGGTTCTCTGGCCCATGGTGCAAAAGGGAAAGCAGACTTGTTTGCCAATCTATTTGCAGATAATTCGCGTCTAGATAGTAGCAATAAAAGCCCACCCCAGTTACCTTCGGTCGGCCCCAAGATGCGGGCCGCTTAAATCCACCAAAAAGAGGTACTTAAATGCATGCTAAACCTAGACGTGAATAAGGCTAGTGGACCCGATGGTATTCCAGCAGTGGTTCTGAAGCGCTGCGCACCCGAGTTGTCCCCTGTACTGACACGCCTCTATAGACTTTCTCTAGAGACTGGCAAAGTCCCAAGATCTTGGAAGCTTGCCAATGTACAACCAGTACCTAAAAAGGGAAGTCGCTCCGACCCGGCCAATTATCGACCTGTTGCGATCACCTCCATATTGTGCAAGATTATGGAGCGTGTATTGAACAATCGTCTCCTGGCATACCTGGAAACCAACGAGCTCCTTAGTGACAACCAATATGGTTTTCGCAAGGGTCGCTCAACCGGTGACCTACTGGTATATGCCACTCACTTATGGAGCGAAGCCTTGGAGGGTCACGGTGAGGCAATTGCTGTTTCACTAGATATATCCAAGGCTTTTGACCGGGTCTGGCACGAAGCTATCCTCAGTAAGCTTCCAGCGTATGGTTTACCAGAGGACCTTTGCAACTGGATATCCGATTTCCTGAGGGAACGGTCGATTCGAGTGGTTATGGATGGCTGCTCTTCCGACCTAATGGCTATTAATGCCGGGGTACCTCAGGGATCTGTTCTCTCTGCAACCTTGTTCCTGCTGCACATTAATGACCTTCTTAAATCTGGCATTATTGGCTATGCTGATGACAGCACCGTTGTAGAGAGTTATACGTCTAGTGCCAGTGCAAGTCCACAAGAAGTCCAGTCTCTTAGAGAATTTATGATTGAACGGGTTAACTCGAAATTACAGAGGGTGTCCGATTGGGGAGACGCCAATCTTGATAAGTTTAACCCGTCCAAAACACAGGCGTGTCTCTTTTCTGCAAAAAAGTCCTTGCCGTTAGTTGACCACCTTGGGCTTTTAGGCATGACAGTCACGTCCAAACTAAGCTTCGGCCAACAGATTGAGTCGATGGCACTAACTGCTTCCAAGAAGTTGGGCATCATCTCAAGGGTTCGGCGGTACTTCAGCTCTGAACGGCTGCTCAATCTCTATACAGCCCAGGTTCGCTCTTGCATGGAGTACTGCAGTCACCTTTGGGATGGCTCAGCGAAATACCAACTTGAAGCATTGGACTCTGTTGACCGAAGAGCCCGCAGGCTCATAAACAACGACGTGGTCTCAAATAGGAAATTGCAATCCCTGGAGCATCGCCGTAAAGTCGCTTGCCTATCGGTATTTTATAGGATCCATTTTGGAGAGTGTGCGAAAGCGCTCTTTGAGCTAGTTGAACCCTCACCATTCCTCCATCGGACTACGAGGCGCAGACTGAAATTTCACCCTTTTATCGTTGGAATACCAAAGAGTCGAACTAAACGCTTTGACAGTTCCTTTTTGGTTCGAGTAGCTAAGGTGTGGAATGAACTGCCTGCGTCTATATTCCCAAACAAGTACAGTCCCGGGACATTTAAAAGTAGAATAAATGGGTATCTCTTGGATAGGCATGTAACATCCTCGTCTTCATCGTCACTTACCATCAGGTGAGATGGGAGACAAATGCCTAATTCAAATTTTGTAAAAAAAAAAAAAAAAAAATTCATATTTACAATTTTAACTAAATTTTAAATATTCAATATATAAAAATCAAAACGTTTATTTAAAAAAAATAGGCCCTTTCAAGCAAGCTGAAGATTTTGAATTTAACTTATTTATTTACTGTTTATATTCAAAAGCTAAATTACTAGCGTTTCGGAACCGAGCACTGCTGAGAAGAAACGCCGAAGGAAACTATTTTCAATAATAGGCTAGTTTCCTGGGTCGTAATAATAACATAACAATTAGTCCGTCAGTTAGATAATCAAAAAATATTGAACACGTATTTTTTCTTTTGTCAAAAAAACAATAAATAATAAAGCTCGTCAAAATTGGGGGCTCGTGACGTCAAAGTTTGCTAAAAATTGTAGCAAACTATGACGTCACACGGAACTTTCAAGGGCTATATCTTTATCATTTTTTGTTTAATCGACAAAAGAAAAAATACGTGTCTAATATTTTTTGAATATCTAACTGACGGACTAATTATATTTTTTTAGAAAACTAGTCTATACTCTTCTGCAGAGCTTTGAATGATGATCTTTAAGTCAAGAGAGACAAGAAATAAACCTTTTTGAAAAAAAGGTTGGCATGCAAACGTAGCTATTGTTACGACAGATGACTCAGAATACGGTCCCGCTGTTGCTGTCTATCAGATATGTTTAGCTAAAATGTATATTAATCTTCAATGAAACATTTTTATATAATCCGTACAGTATAACAATCTCTTATTCAGCGTTATAAAAATACGTTTCTATAAATAACCGCCCTTTTCATGCATTAAACGTGACGTTTTCCTGCGCAATGTTATTTTATACGTCGTATTTGGTAATGTGTTTTAACAGTAGTAAATGTGGAAAAAAATATTGAATCTTTATTGTTCCGTGATCGAAACTATCGAGATTAGGGCTGTGTTAATTTGCCATTAAAGTGGCAAGTCAAAACGTCGATGTTGTAGTTTGTGAAAAATATATTCCATAAGCCGTCACGAGTTGTCGCAAGACCTGACCGAGGTCGTAGGAAGGCTCTACTCGTCTGCAAATGATAATGATGATTTGACTATATATGTATTTGTTATAAAATATAGTATCGTTGAGTTAGTATCCCATAACACAAGTCTTGAACTTACTTTGGGGCTAGCTCAATCTGTGTGATTTGTCCGTATATATTTATTTATTAAATATTTATTTATTTATCTTAAAAATGTATATACGTAACATTCTTGGTTATTTCTAACTAGCTTTTGCCCGTGGCTCCGCCTGCGTTAATGTCGATACCTCGGGAATAGAACATTTTTCCGGGATGAGAGGTACCCCAGGCTAAGGTACTCCGGGCCTCAAACTACCTTCGTACCAAATTTCATCGCAATTGTGTGAAGTGGTGATAAACAGAGTGACTTTCGAATTTAATAGTTTTACTATTAGTTTAGATGGTGCATTTAAGTAAAATTAATTATGCTTTTTCAAACATGCTTTGTTTAAAATGTTTACCTACTGCGCTACCACATTTACGTCAACATTTGTTTAAATAGCAACAACGAACTGCACATTTGTTTTAGAAGTCGAATATACATTTGCCACATGGCCAAAATACTTTAGAAACTTCTTACGATTTTATCTAGATTAAGTTCACTTTTTCTTTTGGTAGCCTTTTGTGGGGCTTCCCCTTTTTGTTTCCACACTTCCCGATCCGGGGCTATTTGCTGCCAACCAGTTAAAAAGCCTTCTATATCGTCTCTTAATGAATATAATTTCTACAGTTAATTAAAACTTTAATTAATCTTGTCAAGCATTCGATAAAAAATATTTTGCTAAGTAAAATACCCAAGAGAACCACTAAAGTACTCTTATGATACATATAGATAGATTCAATAGTTAAGTAACATAACGAACTGATATGTATAGCATATGGTTCAGGAGATAATAACTTCATATTGAAGTGTTTATGTATGTTTTGGATAGCAGCATGTCATAAAGTTAATATCAAAGTTATTTTATTACTAAGACTTCCGCATGCTGCAAACTAACGCCTTAGTTAATCCTAATATTATAAATGTAAAAGTAAGTTTATTTTGCATATATTGTTTGAGGTTCGGAAAAGGACATAGGCTACCTTTCATCCTGGAAAAAAGTACTGTTCCCAAAGGATGGGTATTAACGCGGGCGAAGTACAACAGTACCCAAGGACTTAGAGCTTGCCCAAACAAACGTTTCGACAACCCAGGACAGACTGTCCTTGCGCCGCAGAACGAGTAGAGCCGACCCCAAATAATTCCGTGGCGAGCGTGTGCGGATTTAAATTTCAGAATATGTTTCCAATTTTATTAGTCTAATTAGTCACCCATCAAAGTTTGGCATATCCCCATAAAATCCTAAATATTATAGTCTTATTTCAGTTCAGCGTCGTACGCGAAAAGCGACAACATAAATGTTCACATGGCCGATTAACATCTTGGCATCTCTCCAACTGCACGTGCATAGTAAACATGAGACGATCACACCGTGTGCTTTTCTTGCATCGTACAGAAACTTGTACACTAGTGAATTCTTTACCCACCAAAGATTGGTATTCTCCTCAGTCAAAGGCAATATATTATTGACTATAGACTGTCAATCTCATTCAAAAATATTGACTCATCTAGGGTTGCCAGGTCGTCAAACCTAAAAGCCGGATAGACCCGCTAGTTTGGCCGGACATTTGGGTACAAAGGTCGGACAGAGCCGCCACCTTTGCCGGACATTTGGGAAAACCCGGGGTGCAAATCGAAACACACAGCTGTAATTTATTTTTTGTGCCTTTCAAATCGCAATTTCTTTTGACTGACCTGGGATATGGGTTTTAAAATCGGTTTCAAATAAAAAAAATTATAACTATCCTTACTAATATTATAAATGCGAAAGTGAGTTTTTTTTTGTTTGTTTGTTACGCTTTCACGCCGTTATTACTGAATATATCATCATGAAAATTTGCATACTAGTTCTCTGGAGTGCGGAGAAGCCACCTTTTATCCCGGGAAAAAGGACTATTCCCGAGGGATCGACATTGACGCGGGCGGAGCCGCGGGCGAAAGCTAGTTTACTATAAAATTTCCATCGTCGAAAATGTTTTATGATTTATACGATCTGCGTCCCTCTGCTGGGCAAAATTCTCTATTCTTTCCTGCCACGACCTCTAAAATTATTTTTTTTAAAATGACTATGGCAAAACAGTCTCTATTCTAAAGAATTTAATCTCCTGATATGGATGGCGTCGTTTTTTGTTATTGGCACATTGCCAGCCGGCGAGAAAAGACAGTAAACAAATCGCAGCAGTGCATTGCAGTCCTACCTCATTCATAAATAAAATGGTGATCATTCATAAATAAACCGGGAATGTTAAGGTGATACCACTGTAAATAAGGTCGTTCTGAACCTTATTTATCTCGCATAATACTTAAATTAGGAGTTTCAAATCTAAGTAATATGATTTGAGACTATTTCATCTCCAAAAATTGAAGATGAAAACACGTTTTGATAAAATTTTCTCGATAGAAATATTTTTTGAAAAATGGTCTTCGTTCGCAGAGTTTTTGTTATTGTAGCTCAAATGCGACGAATGAAATAATGATTTTTAGACTAAAAGATAGGTTATTAGTAATTCATCAAAATGTAAATATGAAAATACAATTAACCGGTCTGATTTTATATAAAATAGAAATAACGAATTTGGCGCTTACGTTTTTTTCTTTGAACGACTCGAGCCTATCTCCTATCTCATCATTCACGGGCTAAACCGCCAAGCGCTATCCCTTGCGCGCACTTGATCGGTCCTTTGCCGAGCGAAGGTACCAAATATTTGAGGCCTCGCCTTAACACTTTGAACGCCGGAATCGCAGACACAATAGTTTGGCAATTATCTGTCGGACACCAGGACCTGGTGGTGACCAAGACGCGGCGTCTAAGGTGGGGCGTTTACACAACGCGCCGCAGTGGAATTATATCCGCGCGGTGCCGCTGTCCTTGTCGCCTTTGGATTTGTATGAATCTTGACTCATGGCACTGCACCAATGTTACACAGCACACAGCTAGTTTCCGCGCCAGGTGCTATGGGGTTGAAAATAACTTCCTGACTGACGTGTGACAATAAAGTGAATTGTCACTTTGTTGTACTTGTTGTAAGTTCCGTGCATGAAAAGTAAAATAGACCCTTAAGGCGCGGTGCATCAGAAGAATACCGTAAAACGTGTATTTTTTCGTCGCGCAGTTAGCCTTATTTTTCATGGAATACTAGCATGAAAAAATATGACGTACAGTTCAAAGATCAAAATAAATGGTTACACTAAAATATTTTCAAAAATATATATAAAATTAACTAAATAAAATAACAAAAAAGCTATATCCAGAAAAAGTTTCAGACAACTACCAACTTTTTTATATCTATAAAAAGTATAACTGGATGAGCCAGATGGATACCTAAAAAAAATACAATGTTTGGTTGTAATTATTGAATTATTAATTTAAAAGTGAAATTTAACACGGAAATGGCAGACACGGGTTTGACCCGAGACTGATGAATGACAATTATGACACGAGTAAATAATATATCGCGCGATGTCCGCTACAAACGGTTAAGGGATACAGCGCCTTAAAGTATTATTTATTTGTCCATCTATCTGTGTCTATTTTAAAACAACCCAATAAAGTAATGTTTTGTATTGTTGTTATCTACATATGATTGTTATGTTAAGTATTGACTAGGTCAGCGGCTCTCAAAGTTTTTATATGTTACACCAGGATTTTGAATGTATATATGTTACGTATGACCTGGTATGCACCTGGTATTCCCCTGCTTCTGATGTTGTTACATGTAGAAGAATTTTTATTCTCCTGATGTTACCTTAGTATTTCTTGTAGTATTTATTTTTCATAATCACGAGTATTTTCGCGGAGCCCTTAATAGAAGCACTCCGGTCCGGAGCCCTTGGGCTCTACGGACCACAATTTGTGATACATAGAAACTGCACTTATCGTCAATAATTGCTTAGTAACTATTAAGTTTGTGACTATGTGCGAGTACGTGCTGATGATGACTGTTACATTCGAAATACATTTCCAGGAAATGTCTTAATGATGTCTACTGCTGTAGACAAAATAAGACTTAAGGCACCTACATCTCTTACCATAAACGCGAGTGCTCTGTCTGACTAATAATTGATAGCCGAAGGTTTGGTCACGTTTGTATGTAGAGCCAAGTAAGTGTCGAAAGTGGCTTGTTACAGCGCTTTATAAATGAAAAGGTTGTACTCCGGGAGTCCCGGCAGAAGTGAAAACTCCGCGCGGTAGAAAGAGAGGGGGATAGTACTTCCTCTCCTACGCCGGCCGCGCCGGCGGTCTCAGGTCACGTCTAGGGCATGGATACCGGTATACCGAAATACCGGTATACCGGTAAAAAAATTCGGTATTTTGATACCGG
Organism: Elegia similella; assembly: GCA_947532085.1. Taxonomy (NCBI): domain Eukaryota; kingdom Metazoa; phylum Arthropoda; class Insecta; order Lepidoptera; family Pyralidae; genus Elegia; species Elegia similella. The sequence goes on from OX383930.1 coordinate 26,208,208, forward strand.
TATTTGAGGATGAAATACCGGTATTTCGGTATTTCGAAAATTTTTATTTATTTCTGCAAGGATGTTTAAAGTCTATGAAGAACGTTCGATTTCTGTGGTTCATAGTGTTGTTCATACTGCTGATGAGTTTTCGTATGCATGAATTACGAATAATCTCGATTATAAAAATATCACAACAAAATCAACTACTCAAGAAACTGCATGTTATGAGGCCATTGCACGCATAACCTCCCCAATTACATCAAGCCAGCACTTCTTGGGTTTCTCCCTTCTGCCGGGACTCGGTGAACATGGCCAGACAATTGTTCCCTATGTAATTTCCTGGTTTTCGCAAAACATGACCGTTCCAGCGTAGGCGGCTCTGCAGGAGAGTTGCCTGCTATGTGACGGACATGGAGGCTGCCACAATTGTGTGAGTTCCTTATGCGGCCCTTTCGCGAAACTCTACACATACAGCGCTGCATATCCATTTCCGTGACACGCCGCTCACGTAGCCTGTGCTTCACTTCCATATAAAAAGACAGGTCTAAAATGTCCTGTCCTTTTAGTTTAACCGATATTTTTGGGTCACAAATGATACCAGTCACATTATGCAAGCTTTGATATCTCCGGACGCGTAAAGGTCAGATCCCAGGTATTTAAACTGGTCAGTACGCTCGACACGTTTCCGCCTATGCGTACAAGTACGGATCTGTAACGTTGCAATCCATGTACTCAGTCTTCACCACATTTAGTTTCAAGCCGCCGTTCTCAAGCGACTCCTTTCACATATTCACGCACATATTCACGCGTCGCACACATCTTCCCATTTTCGCATCTGCCAGTGCGATATCGTCAGTATACATGTATGAGCAGCCACGGAGGTAGCTCATGTGTATTTCTGATGCGTTTTGATATTCTTCTAATATCGTATTGAACAAGAAGGGGCTGTGAACCGAGCCTTGGTGGACTCCAACTGTGACAGTTCACCAACAGCAATCCTAACTCTGGAATCGGAGTCACGGTACATGTCGCAGATAATGTCAATACTTCAATGCCCACCAGATTATCCCTCGTACATACAGGAACAGGAAGTGGAGAGGCGTGTTGTTCTGTCTGTATTTCTCCATGAAGACCCTTAGGGCAAAGTGTTTTCTTATCATTAGAGACTAAAACTTTTTTTTTTTTATATATATTTGATTGTGATATTTGTGCCAAGGAAACAATTTAAATAATTCTTGGATCTAATAACGTATTTTCTTTAGTATTCTTGATTACCTTTATTCATTTTGTGGTTTTTGAGGAGTTGATAAATATTATTTATATGTGGATTACGGGTTACTCACGTACGAAGTCAGCTACAGGCCGACATGTTTCAACTTCATCCGGAGGTCTTCCTCAGGGCAAATGTGAAACGCGCGCACGGAGTCGTCCCGATTCGCACTGACACTAGTGACGAGCGACGCGGCATGCGTGGGCGGCGCGGGCAGCGCGGTCTGCGGCTCGCTGTGCTCCCTGTGACAGTGCTGGGGTTGATGGGCGTTGCTGATCTTCTGCATTGATGATTCCCGTAGGTTTTCTGGGAACCCCATTTCCGTCATCATCATCATCAGTGGCTGACATTGCGCGTACGTGAAAAGAGCTCACTGTGTCAAGTTCTGTTGGCTGAACATGGCTTCTACTGTCCGTTTTCTGAAGTAACGGTTTCCAGGTGACGGGTAAGCTCCAACCTCCATCGCGATTGAAATTAGGGCGTCTACTAATTTCTATACCTTCTCGTATTTTACGACGGACAAAGCTTTTCTCTCTCGCTAGACTTTAGCTTTGTCAAAGCGGATGTAATGCGTGACATCCGACTCTATCGCGTGCTCGGCGATGGCTGACCCGGTGCTGTCCAGTTTCTTCAGACTCCGTATATGCTCATGCAGCCTTGTTGACACATTTCGTCCTGTCTCTCCCACATAGCTCTTTCCACAGTCGCAAGGGACTTCATGCACACCAGGCACATTAAGTGGATCTCTGTCCTTTGGGGAACGTACAAGCCGCCTGATTTTTGTAAGGGGTCTGAATGTGGTCTTGATGTCAAAATTCCGACGTAAGAATTGACCAATTTTGTCCGTCACTCCCTTAACAAATGGTAAGTACAATAGCCGAGTAACCCGTAATTCACATATAAATAATGTTATTATCTCGCGTTAGTTTTAATCAAAAAGTTGATAAATAGTTTCAGTGTTTCTACCACATAGCCTAGAAAACTACTTTAATCGCTCTCCGGAAACAAGACTTACCAATCGTTATTGGTATATATAATAATATATACCAATATATATAATTTAAACAATAATTAGCAGTATTTAAAAAAATACCCAAAAAATACCGAAATTTCGGTATACCGGTATTTGAAATTTCAATACCGGTATCATTACCGGTATGAAAATCTTTTCGGTATTCCATGCCCTAGTCACGTCTCTGTCTTACGAATTTTTGATCAGGTCGTGTCCTGATGCGAGTTTAACTTTTTTTACCCATCCCAAAAAGTGCACAACGCCGCTAAAGACATTTTGTTTGTGTATTGCAGTCATTTTATTACAGATCATAAAACCTTCATAAAACCTTTACACCATATTTAATCAACTGGTACAATTCCCATTATGATAACAAGTAATTTACTATCGCGATGCATAAAGTAAATAGACTTATCTAAAGTACATACTATTGAATAGAAACACGGATGAGAAAAGATAGCGTATCTAATCTATGAATGTGAATGAGAGGATGTTTAATAATATTTGGCTATGAAGCATGTTATTACTTTGAATGCTGTGTCATCGTCTTAATAGCCTAAGAAATGTCTGTATTGACTTCGTAGAAAATTAATTCTGCTTTAAAGTAACCTACAGGAAACTAAATGAAAGCAGGAAAGTTGAAGTTGTAGGAGGAAGTATACCTTATTACTTATTTGTACATTGTCCGTACACTAGTATTTTTTTAATTTCTGGTAGCCACATCTACAGGGTGTAACAATATGACGAAAAAATAATGTGCATAGTCAGTTTATGAAATCGAAAAAAAAGTATAAACGTATTTATTTTCTCCGTAAGTACATGAATAAAAAAGTACAACAAACAAAACACTATTCCCGAAGGATCGTTATTAAATGTGGAGGAACTGCGGGTAAAACTAGTAACTGATATAACCATTTTATTCACTATAATCCAATTCATCCTACACATTTAATTCCCACGACCCTCGTCCTATTATGCTGGGAACGTCTGAACTTTTCCGCATAATCTAGTATTCTATTTTCCACTGACAGATTATTGGTTTAATGCCTGGTTATATAAAAGTACACTCTTTTCTTTTGTAACTTATACATTAAGCAATTTGCAGATGCAGAAGAGCTAAAGTCGGATTAACTTACTTTCCTTACTATATACTTATAATATAAATACTATTACTATATATAGTAATTTAAAAGATTGTCATTTTTAATGTTATTTATAATGATCGCTATGATATCCTACATGTAGTGATCCCAAACAACCATAAATTCAATTAATACATTCAAATTATGATATTTATAAGCAATGAATGTAATTTTCCGCAAAAGTATATGCATAATCTTTAATTCTATTTATCATTAGATCTTTATATATAGCTTAGATCATTGTCATAATGCCTGGTTATTATGAAATAGTATTTATAACTACTAGCTTTCGCCCGTGGTTTCTCCCGCGTTATTTGGGATCAGTGCCTTTTTTAACCGACACTTTTTTTGCGTTTGTTACCTGATAACTCCATCATTTATGAACCGATTAAAAAAAATTTTTATGGGTATGCATCCAAATTGCTTACATTTAAATTTAATCAAAATCGGTTCGGTAATTTATTTGAAGTCTGTTTTTTTATATGAAAGACTATTGTCTGGATAATATATCCCTGCCCTTCGCGGTATACGTTACAACGTGAATACATAATTTCATAATATTCGGCGAGCTCCGTGGCGCAGTGGTCAACACGCCAGCACGCAACACGAGGGTGCCCGGGTTTGATTGATCCCCGGTAGGTTATGATGGAAAACGATCTTTTTCAGATTGACCTGGGTCTTGGTTGTTTATTTATATAAATACGTATTATAAAATATAGTATCGTTGAGTTAGTATCCTATCACACAAATTCACAACTTACAGTGGGACTAACTCAACTTGTGTGATATGTCCCTATATATTTATTTTATTTATTTAGTTGTTAAAGCGCCAAGACGTTATAAACAAACTGTTTCCATGTATGATTAAATTTGCGTTTATAATATTAGTAAGGAATTTTAGTTTTGATACCAAATTTGATGAAAAAGCGATTTTGTTAATTTGTGAAGTGAAACTAGCATTTTAACAGTTTCATAAAACAAAGTCAGACTTTACATTCTAATCATAAACAAATCCAAAAACAAACTCCATCTAATTATGCTAAAATTATGAAAATTTTCCTTTTCCACAAAATTTGCCTCTCCATTTGCCAGACACCGTTACGTAATTATTTTAAACCCCTGTCTAGACGTGCCTAACCCTTCAAGTTGAGAGCTTTCTCAATAAGCATTAAGTTGTAAACAAGTGCAAGATTTCATATAAATAAATAAATGTATACGGACAAATCACACAGATTGAGCTAGCCCCAAAGTAAGTTCGAGACTTGTGTTATGGGATACTAACTCAACAATACTATATTTTATAACAAATATATATATAGATACACATCCAAGGCCCAGGCCAATCTGAAAAAGATCATTTATCATCTTGACCTGGCCGGGGATTGAACCCGGGCACTTTCGTGTCGCAGGCTGGCGCGTTGACCGCTGCGCCATGGAGCTAGCCACATATAGTTCTTGCTTCATTGTAACCAATGTGGTTACAATGAAGCAGTGGAATTTTTCCACATAATCGACTACTCCAGTGGCCATAGTCATTTACGTAGTTATAATTACCCTTGTCTAGACGTGCCTCACCTTCACCCTTCAAGTTGAAGGCTTTCCCAATTGGTTTTAACTGGTAACAGGAACTCGTCGCGTCTCGAGTATTTTTATCGTAAATACATACATGAATCCTTCCCTTTACTAAAATAGCTTGGGTTATTTGAAATTCTTTCTTGCCAAACTTTTGCCTGTTTTGAAACATGGACTTGATGACATATGCCGAATTGTGATGTAATTTAAAATATAACTTTATTTTCACTTAGATATTTTAAAAAACTTTACAGTAGTAGGCTTTAGGACTTATTTTACTTCTTGTTATATATATCAAAAGTATCCATACAAATCATTACTTAATACTAATAATAAATCTGTAAGGATTGGTCATAGAATGGAGTAAGCTATTTTGTGTTTAGATTGCGTTTATAAGCTCTATACATGATACTGAAACTAAATTGACGATTTTATGTTTGTATGTATGTTCTCCATATCTCTTAAAATAATTAACTGAATTTTATGATACTTGGTAGATACATATTACATAGCACACAGTATAGGAACACGTGGCCCTCATACAAATGTACGCGAATGGAGTCGCGGGCACAGCTAGTAATTCATAAATTCAGTGTTTTCAGGCAATTTCAATCAGTATTCAAAAATATATTTCAAAAATAATATTAATTTCAATCAAGTACCAAAATCAACTAATGTGAGATAGTATTGTATATCCCGTTTAGCTAAGGCATTTCCAAGAGTGAAGTATTATCTATAGCGCTAATGCTATATTATATATAATATAGCATTAGTGAATAAACAAGGCATTCTTGGCAAGTCGGTGACCCCCGTCGTTTCGGCATTTTTTGCTATCTTGCCAAATTTTCCAAGTAATATGCGAATTGCGAACCACATAAAAATGATGGAAGTTTCTTTGTAATCATTCGGTAAGCAGTTTACTATTCATAAAACAAAGCAATTTTATAATTATCAGATGTTAACGATTATCTCCTTGTATTTGACATTTCATGAAACATTTTATAGTCTAAAGATCTTATCCGTATAAAGAACAAAAATCATATTTTATATGAATTTACTTCAATATAGAGAATATATGAGAGAATCCTGGTGAGGCTTTGCTTGTTATGTAACTTATGTCTAGACGTGGCATTTCAGGAACGTAGACGTTGACGACAGGACAGGGAAAGGGGCGAGACAACGTCGGGAAACTGACGGGGCTTTCTCAAAGGAGAAAATAACAGTTGCGTGACCTATTTCTCTACTTTTAATAGGTTAAATTATTTTTTGGTGTATCTCAAACCGTGGGAATAATGTGCTTTGTTCGATAAATTGTAATTATGTATTTGTTTTTATATAATACTAGCTTTTGCCCGCGGCTCCGCCCGCGTTAATGTCGAACCCTCGGGAGCAGCAACTTTTTCCCGATATAAAATGTACCCTATGTCCTTCTCCGTACCTCAGATAACGTGTATGCAAAATTCCATGATGATCGGTTCAGTAGTTACAACATGAAAGCGTAATAAACAAACTCACTTTCGCATTTATAATATTAGTTAAGATGTCGTTTAGGAGCAATACGTGCCGTGTTTTGTATATTATTTAGAATACGTAAACGGTGAATTTTGATAGGTGTAATCATACATTTGGATATAAAATATAATGCATAAATAATCAATCCCTTAAAAATTGTGTTTAAGTTGTAAGCATCATTTTAGTACCATCCAAGTTCTTGTTCAATCTCTAGATCGGAAAAGCCACTGGCACAATTTATCCTAATCCTAACTAATATCATAAATGCGAAAGTGAGTTTGTTTGTTTGTTTATTTGTTTGTTACGCTTTCACGCCGTAACTACTGAACCGATTATTATGAAAGTTTGCATACAAGTTCTCTGGAGTACGGAGAAGGACATAGGCCTTCTATCCCGGGAAAAAGTACTATTCCCGAGGGATCGACATTGCCGCGGGCGGAGCCGCGGGCAAAAGCTAGTTTTCTATAATTTCTAAAATAACATAGACAAGAAAACATATAGTTCATCTTAAATACATAAGTCATCTGCTTTGAGGGACTAATTAAAAGTATGTAAATTAAACAAATAGGATTATACGCAGTATTGCACAATAACTCCCGCTCGAGTAGGAGGAGGGAACCCTGCTTGTTCAATAGGGAGCTGTGACGTCGCTGCGCGCGCATCCATCCAGGCCGTGTCCGTCTGACCTTTACCTATGTCACAGAACATATAACATTATAGACAAGACATGTCATGCAACATGTTAGCGGGTTGTCACGAGATGTAGTTTGAAAAGCTTGTCATTGGTGTTTTATGAACGAAACAGCGCTTACAGTTTTTCATACGAATGTCAAGTAATGTCGCTCTGAAAAATGGTTTGGCAAATGAGAGGTTTACTTTTTACCTTTTGTTATGTAGACTTTGCATTATTTAGTATCGCGTGGAGGCGATACGTATCTTTGTTAAGCGCCAATTAGACCATCCAGAATTCAGGATCCGGAATTCAGTCAACGGATAGTCAACGGACAGTTTAATCGCCGATCCGTTGTCAGGACAGAATGGCTTCCGACGTCCTTATCGGAAGCATAACGGAAGCGTAAAGTGAAACCATCCGGAATTCAGGATCGCCGCATGAGAGGGACGCCGCTATACGTTAGAAACGATACGATAATATCTCCAATCGCGTCGCACGTATAGCGGCGTCCCTCTCACGCATTCAGGATGGCCAACGGATGGCTCTGTCAGGACGCGCAGTCTCCGTTCAGGACACGTTCTGGACGGTGTAATCAGAAGCTCTGACGACTGAATTTCTTGTCCTTATCGGATGCTAAATTCCGGATCCTAGATTCAGGATGGTATAATAGTCGCTTTATACATACATATATGAAAAAAAGCAACAACTTCTGAATGTGTTTTTCCTTGCTTTTCCTTCATTCAGATATTTAAGATACATACATACATAGTATCACGTCTTTTTCGCTTGCGGGGTAGACAGAGCCTAGGTCTATAAGACCTGAAGGCCACATTTAGCATGTTGTTGGGCAGTAGGTGGAAAACGGAATCAAAATAGTGATGGCTAGCCGCATCGCCTATTACCATGATTCCTCAGATTTTACCCATTCCCTCGATCGGCTTTTACGATCTGCGCGGGAAGAGAAGCAGCTGGTACATTCTACTTTTTTTCTTTTCTCCCAGACCAGCGTGGAAAAGTCCCAGACCAGCGTAGAAGATTGCCATTTAATTTCTCCCAGAGTATGTGTACTGGTAAATTAATATATGTATACGGACAAATCACACAGATTGAGCTAGCCCCCAAGAAAGTTCGAGACTTGTGTGTTATGGGATACTAACTCAACGATACTATATTTTATAACAAATACATATATAGATAAACATCCAAGACGCAGGTCAATCTGAAAAAGATCATTTTCCATCTTGACCTGACCGGGAATCGAACCCGGGGCCCTCGTGTCGCAGGCTGGCGTGTTAACCACTGCGGCACGGAGCTAGCCATTACGGTAAAGTCCCTTTGTAAGTTTGTACTACAATAATGTAGACGTAAATATTAAACTGTACACTTTAACTACTTATAAAATACAAGATAAATATTGTTGGAGCTGTTTGTGGCAGCTTTATTATAGCATCAGGTTTTATGAAGTCTTTAGAGATTACGTTTATTGAAACTCAAATAAACTGTCAAGTGCAGACGTATAATTAAAGCCAGACGTTCAACGCAGTAAAAACATAGATTTATTTACGTTTCTTATACTCTCCAAATATTTTATATTTACGGCTTAAAATAATATAACTTAATTTCTTGGATTGTGCGGTTTTCTTTGCTACGAAATATGTAATCCATACTTCCATACTATCTATACTAATCCATATTAATATTATAAATGCGAAAGTAACTATATGTGTGTCTTCTTTTCACGCTTTAACCATTGAACCAATGTAAATTAAATCTGGTATGGAGGTAGTATAAGGCCCGGGGAAGGACATAGGGTACCTTTCGTTTCGGGAAATTCTACTGTTCCCGAAGGATCGGCAAAAACGCGGGCGAAGCCGCGGGCAGTAGATAGATTCATATAAATTACTCCTTTGCCTCGCATGTTTTCTGAAGTGTTTTATACACTTTTGATTGCTGTGATTCAACATGAGAATCTGATATAGTAAGATTTTTTTGCGACAGTAAATTACAATTTACTACAACCGTTTGACAGTTATTATGAATTTATAAAAACATAGACCGAAACTAAAACATTACTAAGGAATTTGCTATGAAATTTTTAGACAGATTTTTATGTTTTCGCATAGAATTTATGAGTGATAAATAATTTATGAAGTGCTTTATGTGGCGTTGGTGGCATGAAATGGGATGATGATGGTGCCTACTTCGATTCGATTTTCAAAATATTTTTTTTGATGTGTTAACTTATAAATCGATGAACGCCGGCTGCACGCAGGAAAAAGAGTGCCGTTCCGTGTGCAAGCGAGAGCGCGGAGCAAGCGATAGAAAGGCACGATTGGCCGAAGCATTCCGCTTGTGACGCATCTATCTCTCTTCCACCGTTATCGCGTAAAACTATCTTGCATTAACCGACTTTAAAGATAACCAATTTTTTTAAAATATTTTTAATCATAGTTAAACCGCAATATTATTTTAATGAATAGAGTAGAAGATATTCATCAACAAAACGTTATGTCAAAATGTAATATGACATTTGAGAGAAGACAATTATTCTTATTTTTGTTTTTTAATTTAAACCTTTAATTCAAATTAAATAACTGATAATTAAGGTTGATTCATATTTTGATGCTTCACCATTTTTAATTATTAATTATTTTAGCAAATACCAGTAATTTGGTTACACGATATTCAACTAGTTAGTTTTTAGTTGCCAATATGTGCGTTGGTTGGTATGATTTTAAGCATAATGTCTTTTTCCTTCTTTGCAGAGACACTCACCAAATCGACTTACCGCCTTTCGGCCGCTACGCCACCGGCATTTTCTTCCTGGATAAACTCCACCACCAGGACATTGAGAAGAAATTCCAGGAGTTGGCAGAAAGCCTCGACCTTCGCGTGATTTGCTGGAGGACTGTCCCGACCAATAACGCTTCTATTGGTAAGAATAAACATTTATTTCAATCAAATAAATAAAAGTTAAGGAAAATTTGCATTGCATGCAATCAAAAATACTTGAATTAACATCATTATTAGTTATAGAAAATTATTTTTATGTTTTCGATTTGTTCGCAAGGGTCCCATACCGAGTGATTGTTTGAATAATCATAAATGTAATCATGCTATTGTAGTTGTGCCGCTTCTATGAGAGTTACGGTTCTGCGATTTCTTTGCGACTATCATTGCAGGTTACACGTAGTACAGTCGAATGGGTCGACGCGGTCATGCGATGCTTGACCATACGGTTTGTTCAATTTACCATCTGAAGGTACCACATGCGCCAAATTCACTCGATACTCGATCTGATTACGATTTGAAATTAAAGATTTATCGATAATCGAGTGAATTTTGCGTATAGTGCCGATAAGTAATATAAGCATTGCGTTCGCATTTTTAATGAATTTTAAGTTTAAATTTCTTATTTCTTAGTTATAGCGAACATAATGAACTTTATTCTACCAATTTTAAACGATTACGATACGGGCATTTACTCGTAAATGATATAACGTTTTATTGTTTTGTCGTTAAAACTTAAAATAATGTTAACTCGTGTCGTGAGCTAACAATATTGTTTCTCCTTGAAGCTCGGTCGTATCGTCATGTTAAAACAACCATTAAATAAGTCGTAATTAGTTTTGTGGTAAAATACATTTCTGTGGGTATTGGAATTAACCTAAGATTCATTAATTTTTAGCCTAATAAATTTGAGGATTAAGATTGTATTCAGGTAGCTCAAATTTTAATGAATCTTATTTTAACTGGTAAAGTTATGGTGATTTTGTAATTTACCAATATGGCGCTTAGATGGTAATTTGTTCAGAATTCATTAGCATCGTTTTGTTGTTTAAACAGTCATAAATGCTTCCGCAGAATAACACATTTTCAAAGTATCGAAATGGTTCATATTTCATTTCTGTTAACACATTACAAAAACGCATTTATGATGTTTCTACATTTCATATAAATTTCGATTAGTTACGACTCTCATGGCTACCATCAAAGTGTGATTAGTATTATTAGGTGTACATTAAATATGGTAATTAGCAAAGTAACTCCCCTTGGTAAAGTTAGTAATGGCCTCTTTTGGCTGGCTTTCAGGTCAAGTGGCTCGTAACTCGGAGCCATTTATGCGTCAAGTGTTTGTAACCGGAGATTTCGAAGACAACCAACTGTCCAGACAGGTAAGAAATACCAAGAGGGAGACCACACACCGACTGATAGTATTAGAAAGAGAAAGAGTATGAATTTGCAATCGCAATTGCGAATTCAAACTCGAGTATGTTTATTGGAGCAAAGGCACTCTCCGAGAATTTTTTTCAGATCGTTGTGACGGGTGCGCGGGCGGGCCGCGGATCAACGGTGCAAACGTAAAATCATACACCCTTTAGTATAAACCTTTGGCGTGTGTGAGTTTGCGGGCCGTATGTGGACGCGTTGTGTGTGTTCGCAGGTGTTTGTGCTGCGGAAGCGCGCTTCGCATGAGCTGGTCGTGCCCGGAGCGAGGTTCTACATCTGCAGTCTCTCGCTGAAGATTGTTGTCTACAAGGGACTGCTCACATCCGCTCAACTATGGGTACGTTTTGATAACGAATACTTTTTATGTCAAAGTTCGTCTTTTGATCGCCTAAATGATGTGTTCCTCGTGGTGTCTTTTTGAAATCTTTATCAGCTGGCTTAAATTGCTGCCATTGTTTAAAAGAAGGATGAATATCGCGTGAAACCCAAATGTAAGCTTTATTTTTTTGAATAGTTGTGCTTATCGTCATCTGCTCAATTGAATCTGAAATTTGCTGAGAAGTAGAAGGTGCTTCTTCGAGCAATATACTTCTACGTTTTGATAACTGTGTCAAAGGTGAGTCTAATGAGTCGCTTATTTCGGCGTGAGCTCGTAACTGACTTCCCGGCAAATTACTCAAATCAATCTGATTTTCATCTTCTGAATCCTCATCAGTGACGTCGTCATTGCAATTTTCAGGAGGCAAGATGATAATAGCATCGGGTACTTCCCTTTCTTCATTGTCTTCTAACTCAGCAATAATCTCATTTAAACTCAAAGGACGACGACTCGACCCTAAAACAGATAAATACTCTGTATTAGGTAGTGCATACTACTACTGGTCGTTTTAAAGAACGTCTATCAAAAATGCATAAATATCACATTTCTAATGCAATCTTACTGTAGTTTCTGTTTGTTTCTGATAAAACATGTTCCAAATTACATATGTCCATAAAATTTTTATAATTTATTATCATTGTTGTTGATATACACAATTCTAATTTTATTTTTAAATATTTCGCTGTCACAAAACAAAAGCGCACTTTAATCGTCCACTTCCTACGTCCCTGAGGTGTCGAAAACATAAGAGATTCTTTCAACAATACACTCATTGTTTATAATGAATCTATTTGAAAATTCGCTGTCACAAAACAAAAGCGCACTTTAATCGTCCACTTCCTACGTCCCTGAGGTGTCGAATAATCATAAGAGATTCTTTCAACAATACACTCATTGTTTATAATGAATTTATTTGTTCAGCGTTCTTTTAAAAGAACGATAGTAACAACTGGGTACAATTAATTTAACATGGCACAATTTTCATTGAGTAAATAGATGGGTGAAGGTCGACCCCTTTTCGGATCTCAGACCATAGTTAAAGATATGGCATCCCATTTTTCCATTCTATACTGCGTAGCTATTCTATTGTTTAAATTTTTATCGTGTTTTTTACATTATTTTCACACCTAAAATTTTGAAAACTACAGTTTTCATGTTTGCAGGTGGACTAAATTGACATATTTGCTGTAGGAATCTTGTTTCCTTACTTGATTACTTTACTGGTTCAATGATCTACATCTAAACCGGTCTTCGTGTTTTTAAGCCTTATATATTATTTTATTCCATTAGCGAATAATTTATTATTATACCACAGGAGTACTTCAAGGACCTGAACAACCCCGCGTTCGACACGTACCTAGCCTTGGTACATACCCGGTTCTCCACCAACACCTTCCCCAGCTGGGAAAGAGCACATCCTTTGAGGTAGGAGCTACATTCTATTTTTCTTCACGGATTACGAGAACATTTTATTGCTAAGAGCGAACATTATCTTTCATGTCAGCAGTAAAAAGTCCACTGCTGGACAAAAGCCTATACCAATGATTCTTCGTTCCATGGGAGGATATTGCCATACTCACCACGCTTGGCAGGCGGGTTGGCGAGCGCAGTTTCTTTGGCTTCTTGTGCTTCTGACAGTGCTGCCCATCGAAAGCATTTTGTTAAAGAAGCATTTGGTAAAGAAATAAAGGTATTGGGATACTACTCACTCGTATTAATGGGGGGGAGCACGCGTAGCTGATGCCATACCCGTATCTACCAATTGCAATTGAGGATGACACCCCTAACCATATGACACGACCGTACGTTTTATATCTCGGCTTTTCCCTTCCGAGGTAGCCAGGGCCTAGAACTATGAGCCGTAACTATGTTTAGCATGTGTTGGGCGTGTAGGTGGAAACAAAATTATATTTCGTTTGTAAGGAGTTTATAACAAACAAAATAGAATCAAGCCCTCTATAATGAATAATATCATTTTGTCGATGCTTATGTTAAAACCGACTCAGGATCTTCCGCTCATTACATTGAAAGTATCAACTTTATACTTGACTTAGTGGTTTTTGCTGAGTGTTGGTAGTCATAACAAATGATCTTGATTGTGACATGGTTGTAAAATTTTGTTATAAAATGATTTTGTAATTTGTTGCAGAGTGCTTGCCCACAATGGAGAAATAAATACGTTACGAGGTAACGTCAACCTGATGAAGGCACGTGAAGGAGTCATGAAGAGCGAGCTATTTGGAGATGGTAAGTCTTCAGTATATTTCTTCGTTTCTATTCGGGATTTCATATAGGTACAGCAATGTACTCTTAAATTTTTCTCCTAGCTTGTCTGTTTGTGATATTTCGCTGCTTTATATGTATTGTACTAGTCTGTATTGTCAGTTACTCCCCTTCCTCCACATGCTGCCTAACCAGCAACAGACACTAAATCAATGGCCAATTGGCAAACGAGCGGACGAGCCACCTGATGGAATGTGATCACCGTCGCCCATGAACTTTAGCACACCAGAGAATGTGCGAATGATGCGTTGCCGACTTTTAAGATTCCTACTTGTGATCATACAATAATCATGGGTGATTTCAATACCTGCCTTCTTTTAAATGACAATCGGTCATCTTCTCTTCGATCTATTGTAAATTCTAGCAACTTGCTTATTCTTCCCCTTAACGCTACTCACCATTTCCCCCATAAAAGACCCTCTCTTCTCGACCTTATTATAGTGTCTTCTTCTCAGCATGTTGCTAAACACGGTCAGTATAATGCTGATGCCTTTTCGTACCATGACTTATTGTACCTATCCTATAAAATTCGCCCTCCAAAACATAAACCAAGAGTAGTCCTTCAGCGTAACTTTAGTGGTATTAATCAAGACAAGTTCATTAAAGACGCCCAAGAAATTGACTGGTCACCTGTTTTTGATGCAAATTCAGTGGATGAGAAGGTCAACATGTTTAATTCGTTTATTATTGCACTATATGATGTACATGCTCCACTGAGAACTATTAAATTAAAACATGCCCCAGCACCTTGGCTCACTGACACTCTCAAAAAGCTGATGCATAAAAAGAACAATGCCAAGTGTAAATTCAAGCGTAATCCCAGTGATGCCAACAGGACTAATTACATACATCTCCGTAATCGTTGTAACACGGCATTAAGAGATGCACAACGACAACACATTTACAAATCTGTCGAAAACGGAGACCCAGTAAAAATCTGGAAATTTCTTCGTTCTATTGGAGTTGGTAAATCCAAAATTGATATTGCTTCTCATAATTTAGATATTAATTCGCTTAACTCTCACTTTTCATCTTCTTCCACTATGGATGAAGTAACCAAATTTGCTACTCTAAATCACCTTTCTACCATTTTAACTCCTGCATATGATTCTTTTAATTTTAGTCAATTCACTGCTTGTGACGTTAAGAAGAGCGTATTGTCGATTGCTTCCAATGCAGTCGGAGTGGACGGTATAAGCCGTAATATGTTAGTCCCCATCTTAGATATCATCCTACCGGCCCTTTGTCATATCCTTAACACATGTCTGACCGACTGTGTGTTTCCTTCCATCTGGAAGGAAGCCCAAATTATTCCTCTACCCAAGAAACCTAATCCCAAATCTTTCTCTGATCTTCGTCCTATCTCGATTCTTCCATTCCTTTCTAAAGTCCACGAACGCCTTGTTTATAAGCAGACTTGTATTTTCCTTTCTAAAAATAATTTATTAAACCCTTTGCAATCCGGATTCCGACCAGGGCACAGTACTGTCACTGCTCTTGTTAAAATCACCGATGACATACGCCTTGGCATGGAGGAAGGACAATTAACTGTTTTGGCTTTATTAGATTTTAGTAATGCGTTTAATACCGTAAATTTCGACATTCTTCTCGCAATACTTAGCTCTCTTAATGTATCTCCAACAGCGATTGAATGGTTTTGCAGTTATTTAAATGGTCGACGTCAGCGAATTCGTCTCGAAAACTCATACTCGACGTGGTCTGATACATCTGCTGGTGTACCACAAGGTGGAATTCTATCCCCTCTTCTTTTCTCAATCTTCATAAATTCAATTTCTGAAAACATCACTTGTTCTTATCACTTATACGCTGACGACCTCCAAATTTACACCCAAGCATCTGTTGATGATCTTAGTAACGCTGTGGACATAATAAATATAAACTTAAACTTGATTTCTGAGTGGAGTAATGCTCATGGACTTAAAGTTAACCCCTCTAAAACTCAAGTCATGATCCTTGGTAGTTCCAGGATGCTTTCCCGTATCGATCGGTCATCGATACCGAGTATAATATTTGAAGGAGTCACAATCCCCTATAGTAAGAACTTCAAGAATCTTGGATTGACAATAGATGAGAGTCTCTCTTGGGCTCCTCAAATGCAAGTGATTAGCCGTAAATTATTTGGATCCGCAGCTTCTCTGCGAAGGCTCCGTAATTTTCTTCCAACTGCCACTAAAATTATACTTGCCCAGTCTCTTTTACTTCCTATCTTAGATTATGCCGATGCCAGCTATTTAGATCTCACGGAGGGCCAGCTTGATAAACTTGAGCGTCTACAGAATTTTTGTATAAGATTCATATTTGGTTTGCGAAAATATGATCACGTGTCCGAATTTAGAACAAAACTCAAGTGGCTTCCCATAAGACTTCGCCGGAATACACATATACTATCACTTCTGTATAACATTCTCTTTAACCCCATTTCTCCACGCTATCTTAGAGAACGTTTTCAGTTCCTAGGGGATTCAAATAACTATAGTTTAAGGTCTTCTCACAATCTCACACTGAAAACACCGGTTCATCATTCGTCTTTTTATTCGAAATCATTTACTGTACAAGCAGTGAGGTTGTGGAATGCGTTACCCGACTCAATTAAACGAGCTCAGTCACTACCGACTTTTAAAGACAAGGTAAAACAATTCTACCTGCAAAATAAATAGTTTCATTTTGTTCCAAATAATTGTCAAGTTCGTATCGTCATTCATATCTTTATGTATATTTATATATGTATATTGTATGTATTTATATATAACTATTTAAGTAGTATATTTTGAAATACCTAGTTATTTATGTAGTGTATTTTTTAACTATTTTATAATATTTATGTTTATTAGTTGGAGGGTACACCCCGTCTGTTAACGTTCGTCAGTCCTCTCCATTCATTGGTTGTCTGGTAGAGATTGCTTTTAGCAATAAGACCGCCCATTGTACATACTTGCTGTAAAATTATTTTTTTGTAAATTTTTATTTATTTGGTGTACAATAAAGTGTTACTTACTTACTTACTTACTTATTTGTAAAGATTTGTTCTTACAGGGACTTTTTTTTTGCTAAAATCATATTTTACATTACAGAATTGAAGAAACTGTACCCAGTTGTGGAACCCAACTTGTCAGACTCTGGATCGGCAGACTGCGTGCTTGAGTTCCTTTTGCACTGCGGCATGCGAACCTTGCCCGAGGCCGTGATGACCATGGTCCCTGAAGCGTGGCAGAATGATCCCACCATGCCTAAAGAGAAGCGTGATTACTACCAGTGGGCGTCGTCAGCTATGGAACCTTGGGATGGACCAGCATTGGTGTCGTTTACTGACGGACGGTACATTGGTAAGTCAAGCGTGTTGAGATATCAAAATTCATCAGGTTTCGGGTGTGTAAAGGTTATCCTAACAAAATTAGGCAATTTGAACTACAACCCGATCGAGTTAACTGTGCACCACGTTGGAATGCGATATCGCGGGCGCCAAGTGCGCAGTTAGCAGACCGGGATGTAACTATTACACTTCTGTTGTTACTATATATTATGCAGCCCACCAACTCAGATGTGATGTCACAATTATGGGAAATATAAATTCATCTACGGTTATTTGGGAAAGTGAGCATTATGGTAAAGTAGACATTATGTAGAAATTAGTCACCATGGGAAAGGAGACAGTAGTCTTTTTGGTAAAGTAGACATTATGTACCTGATCGCCTGTAGCTTGTAAGTAATAAAATATAAGCTTTTAGAATGTGTTTTGTTATTATAATAAAATATTCTATTATTTTTATTCACATCCAGATGTGAGAGCACTTGTGTACAGTCACCAATGCTCTCACATTTCTACACAGACCTAGCCTTCAACAGACGCCAGTCTCCAACAATATTTTTTTTGTAAAAATATGCAATATGTTTTGTTGTCTTTTTGGAGAAAAATAAATCCTTTTTTACTTTACTTTAACTCAAATACATTTTGCACCTTCTTCGGCATATACCACTTTCATCCCGGTGGAGTTATCTGCGCACCTGGCGTCCGCGATATCGCATTTCAGTGAGGTGCACATTTTACTCGATCGAGTTGGTACACATTGGTTGACGAGGCGCCCAATAAGCAGGGTATTTTTCTGAGGCCTTCACAATCTTAGGTATTTTATTTAAAAAGAAACGATGTTTTTATTTCGACGCATATAATTCTGCAGAAAAAGGGCAAGACCTCAATCTACGTTGGTTTGGTATGGCTGATTATATTTTTTCTTCTAGGTGCCATATTGGACAGGAACGGACTGCGACCATCTCGCTTCTATGTGACCAGTGAGAATATTCTTGTGATGGCTTCTGAAGTAGGGGTGTATGATGTTGATCCAGAGAAAGTCATACATAAGGTAATTAGTTTGAAACATCCGTTATATTGGTCACACTATACTTACATTAAATAAAGGAAGGTAGAATATTTCTCACCTATTACAAGTAGTGGTTTCTCGCTCATTCTAGCTACGATGCAAAAAAATATCGTGCTTAAATATTTTTCGGGTTTTCAGTTCCTTGTTGTTAGAGAAACCTAACAAGGATTCTCGCTCATTCCCACAGTTTAAAATAGGTTTCTCACCTTTAGCCGCTTTATTATCGAGAAACTACAAGATTAACATGAAGTTTCTCGATAATTCAAGCCATTACTTTTAATATTTCTCGCTTTCGCACTGTGTTAAAATGGATTCTCAGTTCTTACTTATAAGATAGTAAATCTTGTAACTATAATACTAATACTATAATTTCACAGAGCCGTCTGAAACCCGGCCGTATGTTGCTGGTGGACACAGAGGAAAAGAAGATCATCCAGGACGTGGAGCTTAAGTTGAAAATCGCACAGAGCCGCCCGCACTCCGACTGGCTGAGAGAACAGGTAATTTCCGATCAATTATTAAATACCAGAACATAAAAATACATTCACCATTGAATGTATTGTAGTACACGACTGCGCAAGTCAAGTTTCTCATCGTAGATGCGCGATATTGTCTGTAGGGGTACACAGAATATAACGATACTTGATCTATGATTATACATCTTCTATTATGAGAAACCTTTGTATTTTCCAAATATAGCCAGCGATGCAGAAAATTTGGTGGAATCATAAACCTGTAGCTGTGTCTGTGAGGGTTCGACATAAACTAAATTTCTCACATTGAAATAGGAAATGCAGTGAGCATTTGCTATTTCAATGTGAGAAATTTACTTTTTCTCTACTAACTCAAAATTAAAAAAAGTATTGAAAATATTTTTGTCAGAAACTATACGATTTATATTTATAAGGCATTACAAGTAGACAGTCTATTGGTTTAATATCAGTATGTTTATTCCACCTTTCGTTTTTTACTATTAAACCGCTCTCTATTTTATCTAATACTGCACGATTTTGTTGAATGCAACAATGTCTGTGGTATTTTTTATTTCATTGTGGTGTATTTCGATTAAGTCATTGTCTATCGTAATAAGTACTACTGCAAATGTAAGGAAACATTTGCATTAATTGTTTGAATTAATGGAATGCATTCACTATGTCATAATTTTGTATTTTATATAGGCGAAAGCTAGTGTACACTAGTTTCGCTCGTGTACAGTACCTTTTTCCGGGATTTTCATATTTCCTTCCCTAGGATTTAAACTATCTCTATACCAAATTTAATCTATATGTCAATGGTTGAAGCATGAAGAAGTAAGAGACAGAGTAACTTTTGAATTGATAATATTAGTATGGATGTTTATCTATATATGAATGTGTTATAAAATATAGTATCGTTGAGTTAGTATCCCATAACACAAGTCTAGAACTTACTTTGGGACTACCTCAATCTGTGTGATTTATCCGTATATATTTATTTATTATTTATTAGTATTGACATAGTTTGACTGAGACTGAAGCAATACAATGCAATTTTAATTATCCATATTGGTATGAGTTATCGATTCACCTATTTTTATCTTTATTTAGTTAAGGACCATTTCAAAAGTTACTAATTTATTTATTTTCACCTTACATTAAATGATGTATAGGTTTTTATTACTATTTTTGAATGTATAATAATATAATTGTTTATGATGTATAAAATAATTTTGCTGTTTCTTTTTTTATTTATTGGTGGTATTTATGTTGATGAATATTTCATTTAACCGTGGTATGTCCATATTTCACAAATCATAATGTCACATCTAAACGACGAAATTTCTCTTTCTATGCTGCGTATGGTCTGCCGTTGGGATAACATTATAACATTCAGATGGTGAGTGCAGGAGGAATGACAGTGTGTGGTGCCAGTTTCTAATTGCTTAAAAATATAATGTATACATGCTGAAATTTTTATCGTTTTGGACCCTTAAAGGGGTGACTCAGACCATAAAAATGAACAACTTTTCCTATGGGAACAATACTAGGAACTCAAAAAAAAAATCGACATTGCCATACAAACTGGCTACAAACTGGCCGGGCGGCGGAACTATTTTATATGGAAATTACGATTTTTTTTTTTGAGTTCCCGGAATTGGTCCCATTGAAAAAGTTGTTCATATTGATGGTCTGAGTCACCCCTTTAAGGGTCCAAAGCGATAAAAATG
The DNA here is from genome assembly GCA_947532085.1 of Elegia similella. Classification (NCBI taxonomy): domain Eukaryota; kingdom Metazoa; phylum Arthropoda; class Insecta; order Lepidoptera; family Pyralidae; genus Elegia; species Elegia similella. The sequence goes on from OX383930.1 coordinate 26,228,866, forward strand.
TCACTATGTATAAATAAATCTACTAATTAATGTTTTGTATTTTAGCAGGTTTGTGCATTCGTTAACGCTTTGTGTGAAAACATGATATTTTCATTTTAAATAAATAAATAATAAATAATAAAATCTTTATTTTTCTCTCCAATCTTAAGCTTATTAAAAGAATACATGGCACATGGTTATTATATTATATTAAGATTGGGAGAGACTGGTGTCTGAACAGCAGGGCTTGTATCTCAGTACACCAGCCTCCCCCCACTAGGAGGCGAGCGTCGTGACATGAGATTTAATAACTTATTTTAGATAATAGACGGGTAAAATTGAAAAAGTGCAAAGTTTATTAATAACTTTTATTTTAAATCTATACTAATATTATAAAGTTGAAGAGTTTGTTTGTTTGTTTGTTTCAACGCGCTAATCTCAGGAACTACTGGTTCAAATTGGAAAATTATTTTTGTGTTGGATAGTTCATTTATTGAGGAAGGCTTTAGGCTATAAAACATCACGCTGCGACCAATAGGAGCGAAGCATCAATAAAAAATGTTTTGAAATCGGGGAAAAATGATTCATCTATACTAATAATAATAATAATAATCAAGACGAGGTAATGATGACGAACAACTACCGGAGATATATCCTGAAGGACGGTACGGTCGACATCTGTCGGGCATGCCGCCGTCCTGGCGAGTCACTCAGGCATATTATTTCCGGTTGTTCTCATCTGGCTAACGGAGAGTATTTGCACAGGCATAACCTTGTAGCCAGAATTATCCACCAGCAACTTGCTCTTCGATATGAGCTTGTGGAATCCGAGGTGCCGTACTATAAGTACACACCAGCGCCGGTTCTCGAAAATGGTCGTGCCACGCTGTATTGGGATCGATCTGTTATCACAGACAGGACTATTGTCGCAAATAAGCCTGACATCGTGCTGACAGATCGATCGACACGCCAAGCAGTGCTCGTTGACATCACCATTCCACATGACGAAAACCTCGTGAAGTACCTTGACTTGGCTCACGAGGTGACTGCCATGTGGGATGTAGATTCGACGGTCATTGTCCCGATAGTCGTGTCTGCAAACGGTCTTATAGCAAAGAGTCTCGACCAACATCTCAAGAGACTCTCGCTAGATGGTTGGATCAAGGGCCAGATACAGAAGGCAGTACTCCTGGATACGGCACGAATAGTCAGAAGGTTTCTTTCTCTGGGGCCCTGACTTTACTTTTATATAAATATTGTAAAAACCTAAATCTAAGAAATCAATTAAATAAAGAGATAATAATAATAATACTCTTTATTGCACCATAATTTAAAAAGGAAAGAAATAACAATTATCCTTAAAAAAAAATTACGATACAAAGGCGGACTTATTGCTTGGCAATCTCTTCCAGCCAACCTTTGGGTAGAAAGAGATGTGAAATTGTAAATTTAGGCGTTGCTGCAATTTAAAATAATAATACATACATACCTACAAATAAATACGATATAATACATACATATTATAATTATATAAATAATAAATCACGAAAAGTGCATGTTATGAAAAGCTACTCTTGTTAAGAAGAAATGCAATAAATATATTTTTAAAAATTCTAATTTATAAAGAAAGGTAATGAGCTTTTAATCGGTTCTTAAAGCTAAATAGACTTTGAGCAGAGCGAATATCCAAGGGTAAAGAGTTCCAAAGGCGAACAGCTTGCACAGAAAAGGACTTTGAGTAATATTGCGTGGAATGGACAGGAGTTTTTAGACAAAGGGTAGAGGAACTGCGTAGGGATCGATTGGAATCCTCACTGAGAAATGTAAAACGCTCTTTAAGGTAGTAAGGGGTAGTGGGAATAAAGAGAATATTATAGAGAAGAGAAAGGATATTATAATTACGACGAAGCCTAATAGGGAGCCACTTGAGTTGTGCGCGGAAGCTGGAAACATGATCATATTTGCGTAATCCAAATATGAATCTAATGCAGAGATTTTGAAGACGCTCAAGTTTATTTAACTGCTCTTCAGTGAGGTCAAGGTAACATGAATCAGCGTAGTCAAGAATAATAATAATAAATAATAAATCATAATTATTGAAATTGCCGCGGACGAAGTCGCAGGTAACAGTTAGTAGTTGATATAATATGTTGTGAGGCAAAAAAGCTGCCAAACGAGTAAAGTACATTACGAGTTGTAGAGTATTAACAATAGGGTAAAACGCAGACATTGCCTAATAACTCCTGCAAGAAACTGAATAATTCAGGGAGCTCGCAAAATGAGAATCTCAGAGTCCTCTCTCAGGTTTCTCAGCGGGGCTTTTGTCTTTATATTCGAGCTCTGGAATGTGTAAAGCGTTATTTATATACCGCGCAATACTCGACATCTGAGCGGTTGGTAATAAGTAGCTTCCTTTAAGCCTGTTTTATCGACACTGAAATTAGAAACAATAGTTTGACAGATACCGTCTACTTGTCTAGAAATCTTGATAATAATTGTTATTTTTAAAAGTAAGAAATTAAGTTTTAAAACATGAAAAATTATGTTTTTCAAACTATTGTTTTTAATTCTAGACTTTCACTCTAAACTTTCGTTAAACGAAATGATGTTTGTTACAGATAACAATGGAGGATATTCACAAATCCGTTGCCAAAGAGAAACAAGCAGTGAATGGTGTTCATGAGGGCGCTATCACGGGCTTGTCCGATAAACGGCTGGCGCTGTTCGGATACACCATTGAGTCTATAAATATGCTGCTGTTGCCGATGATACAGAACAAGTGAGTAGGAGTCAATCGATCTCTCTTTCTCTTCCTCTTCTGATTATGAATAACTTCTCCTTGTCTTTATTTCTTTTTCCGCCGTGCTCTATCTTCTTTGCTGCTTTTTTTTCTTTACTCTTCTACTTTCTATGTATTTTTAATTCTCACATAAATTTTAGGATAAGCTGTGAGCGTGAAACTTGTTTGCATCTTTGATAAAGTTGTGTAATTATACACTTTTAACATGTGTTAACGAACCACTTGTCTATGTTACTACGGTGGTTACCTATACCAGCAGACAGGCGGTGTCTTAACCAAATCCGAATGCATTTTTGCTATTTGTCGCTACAATTTACAGCTAGCTGGTCTCAACCTCTTCGGAAAATCTATAAAATACAACAGCTGAGCTTCTATATACCTATTAAAAAATATTGACCGAGAAACATGTTGCGGCAGCACGTTTCTCGGTCGATATTTTTTGGGCGGACAGAGAAAGACCACTAATAATATGAATGTTTGCGCACATTTTATTTATGTTTTTAATGTTATGTCATTTCATCTCAGGAAAGAAGCATTGGGCAGTATGGGTAACGACGCCCCACTGGCTTGTCTGTCGCAGTTCCAGCCTCTACCGTACGAGTATTTCAAGCAACTGTTCGCACAGGTCACCAACCCGCCTATTGATCCATTCAGGTAGATCTTATATAACAACCTCATTACAGGATGTTTTGAAAAAAGTAGTTAGTCAAAAATCTCAACATTCAAGCGCGAGAAACGCATACACAATGGATTTTCTATTATTATGCGGACCGATCGGGCCGCTTAACAATAGACAACAAGTTCAGATGTCAATAAATAGTTTCTTTTTCTCACTAGGGAGCGTATAGTGATGTCAATGCTGTGCCCCATTGGCCCAGCGGGCAACATCCTGCAGCCGAGTGCCGAGTTCGTTCACAGGCTGTTCCTGAAACAGCCGATCCTGTCTCTGCCGGACCTATATGCTTTGAAGAACACCAATCACCGTGGATGGAAGGTAAACACGGTTTTAATCCTTTTTTTCACAGATCCAACAATTGCATATTATATTCAATTGCACAGACATCTTTTTAGACTTATTACAATTTATTCTGTGTATTGATTAGAGTTATTGGATACTATCTATCGTCCGCGGCTTCGCTCATATTAAGGGCGTTTAATAATGCTTACAATATAGGCTTGTAATAGGCTAGTTTTCGGGGTAAAAATAATAATAATTTAAAATTAGTCCGTCAGTTACATAATTAAAAAATATTGGACACGTATTTTTCTTTTGTCAAATTAACAATAAATGCTAATGATAAAACGCGTCAAAGAGTGGGGGCTCGTGACTACAAAGTTTTCTAAAAAGTGTAGCAAACTATGACGGCACACGGAATTTTTAAGGGCTATATCTTTATAATTTTTTTGTTTAATCGACAAGAGAAATCAATATTTTTTACGGACTAATTATATTTGAAATGAAATTAAATGATTTATTTCGCTTAAGCGTAGTTACACTTACCAGTTTCCAGCATGCAAAATTTGAATATACACCTATATAATTATAAATATTACATGATACACAAGATCAGGCCAAGTCAAAATATTTATTATATTATTGTCTGAAATAATCAAAATTTAATTGAATTTTATAATATCAGCATTCATAACACTAGTGTCCGTTCTCCAGGCGCGCGAAGTGGACTGCACGTTCGACCACATGGACGGGCCGCTGGGACTGGAGGCGGCTCTGACCCGCATCGCCAGCGAGGCGCACCTGGCGGCCACGCAGGGCTACCAGCTGCTCGTGCTGTCCGACCGCGCCGCCGGGCCCCGCCGGGTGCCCGTCAGCTCGCTGCTCGCACTGGGTATATTGCTCATTGACGTTAACTCTAATCAATAAAAATAATCATACAATATAAACTCCCGCATGAGATCTCAGGGACAGGGGGTGCCTGAAAAACAGCGTTACCACCACGTAGGTACCTACGTGGTAAGGTAACACAAGCTGAGGCATTCCTTTGCCATTTATTTTTAGAAGTTTGCTATTTTTATGTCTACTTTAAGCAAAGGCAATAAATGATTTTTTTATTTTATTTATTTATCACAGAATTAATATTAGCACCAACGTACCCTTGCTCATTGACGCTAACTAATATCAACGAATTAATTTCCATGATAAATGAACCCATCAAGCGCGAGAAACGCAGACACAATGGATTTTCTATTGTTATGGGGCCCGATTGGGCCGCTTGGTGGTTGCGAGTACAACACTAATGTACCCTTGCTCATTGACGCTTACTGAAATCGCAGAAATTACTACCAACGTACAGAACGGAAACTTGTAGCGTCCCCCGCATATGGCATCCCCGCATCTCTCTCCCGTTGTCGGGTGTTCTAAATAGACTCGAAAACAGTGTTCGTTGCAATCGCAGATAACGCGACGTCTCTTATACGTACGTTTGTACTTTAAATAACTCTGCAAAAAATCGCTCGAAAATAAGTCTATCGTAAGAGCCTTCCCCCCCTCCAATTTTTACATCTGTGTTAGTGCTTTAGCCCATCAAGAATTTCGTTAGCTCCTTATTTACTTTTGTTAGTTGTTATTGGTATTTTATTCTCATCTTCGAGTTGCAATTTCGTCAATGATCTTTAAAACGCATCTATATTACAGGTGCCGCACACCACCACCTGATTGAAACGCGCCAGCGTATGAAAGTGGGCATCATTGTGGAGACCGCTGAGGCCAGGGAGGTTCACCACATGTGCGTCCTTCTGGGTAAGTCATATCATTACTTGACTCCTTCCTATAATAACGTGTTCTGTAAACTATAATTCTGTTGGTTTCATGTTGTAAGTTTAAATACCTAATCTACATAAGTCATATCATGTTATAGCCTAGATTATATTTATACTATCTTGACTTATATTATAAAGACGAAGGATTTATGTGTTTGTATGTTTGGAGAACTCAAAACCCCTGGATCGATTTTAAAACTCATTATTAGCGAGTGACATTGGCTATATTTTTTTTAACAAAACGATTCGGGATCCGTACGAAAATTGCAATAATATAATCCATGGTATAAACCGTATGAAGCTTTATTACGTATCTGAAGTTGGTCGCAAGTAGCTCACTTTGAGTGTCCTCGGGCATAAAGCGAAGAGGGTAGGAGTTTGTTCCAGTGTGTAATTGCTGCATTCCGATGTGAACGCACGGGCTCGTTGATTTTAACGGCGCACGCAAGCATTCGCTTCAGACCCCCAAATAAAAAAATTTCGGAAGCTCTATCAAAAATTTGCCTCTAAATGTCATTATAAAGCGACCGCTGCGAAAACTATTGATATTACACCTCTCAGTCATCTGAATGTTTCTGGTTGCTTCTACCTGATATGGTTTGGGAATTAGGTGCCCGGAGTGATTCGCGGGAAACAGCTAGTATTGTATAATATGGCAAAAATAAAACTAAAGAATTGCGCTACACAAGGTTCATTCCTGAGGAAATAGTAAACTGACAAAGATGAGACACATTGATTCAATCTGTGCAGCAACAATTTTAAAAGATGTTTTCCAATTAACCAGGTTACGGCGCCGACGCAATCTGCCCATACCTAGCCTTCGAGCTCGCCTTCGCGCTACGCAACGAGAACCTCGTAGACTCCTCGCTCACAGACGACGACATCTACCTCGCCTACCAGAAGGCCATCGAGACGGGCCTTGCTAAGGTCATGGCCAAGATGGGCATTAGCACCCTACAGTCCTATAAGAGTGCGCAGATCTTCGAAGCTGTTGGTCTGAATGAAGACGTCATTGATAAGTGCTTCAGAGGAACACAATCTAGGATTGGTAAGTAATATTTTTGCCTTTAGTGCTAATATATCAGACGGCTTGAGACAGGTCTTGCTAAGGTACAGTATATTTTTGGTCAATAAGAGTTATGAAATTTATATCGTTTTGGACTCTTAAAGGGGTGACTCAGACCATCAAAATGAACAACTTTTCCTATGGTAACAATGCTGGGAACTCAAAAAAAATTCGACATTCCCTTACAAACGGGCCAGGCGGCGGAACTCTTTATCTCTAATGTATGGGAATGACGAAATTTTTTTTGAGTTTCACATCATTATCCCATAGAAAATGTTGTTCATATTGAACGTCTGAGTCACCCCTTTAAGGGTCCAAAACGATCAAAATTTCACCATGTAATACGCAAGCTACGAAACTTATTTTATCTGTACTTGCAGGTGGTGTCAACTTCGAAATCCTGTCCAAAGAAATATTCGACAGGCACTCCTTGACTTACGGCGAAGCTGCCGACGCACTTGTATTGAGGTGACGTATTAGATACATCTTAGATAGATGTTTTGGGATTTGGTTTTACAACCCATATTAGAGCTAAGATACAATTGGATCAATATTTAAATGATTGCGCGGGATTGCTGTCATCGAAATCAATGTATATAACGTGTAACAAAATGAGGGTAACAATACCAAACAATACTTACAAGGGCATGATCAAAGTCATGCTTTGAACAACTTCCCCTATGGAACATACATCGAAATTCGACCTCCCATACAAAATGAGCAATCAGCTGATCGTCTTTCTAAGTTGATCTAATCCTAAGGAAATATGGGCTGATCATGCCTCTTAAGTATTGTAACCCCCATTTTGTTACTCGATGTATAACGATCATGTCATCAATTTATCTTATACTTGTCAGTCGTATTTATATCGCCATCCGTTTCCTTATATACTAACCTCGAAATAAACTACGGCAAAGTTCTTACTGAATATTTTATTATTTTATCAGGAACCCCGGTCACTACCATTGGCGTGCTGGTGGCGAGAAACATATCAACGATCCGATGTCGATCGCCAATCTACAAGAGGCCGCTGTCAATAAGAATAATTCTGCATATGATAAATTCAGGTACTGTTCTAAATAATAAGATGTGTTGTATAGGAATCTTAGTCATTACTATTGGTAGGTTGGTGGCGAGAAACATATCAACGATCCAATGTCTATTGTCAACCTGCAAGAGGCCGCTGTAAATAGGATCAGATCTCCATATGATAAGTTCAGGTTATATACTAGATAACAATATTTGCTGTATAGTGGCGAGAAACATTAACGATCCGATGTCGATCACTAATCACTAATCTACAAGAGGCCACTGGTAACAAAGAGCAATTCTGTTTATGACAAGTTCAGGTTAAGTATTTTTGCAATCATATATATTATCATATCGTATCTCTTATAATAGTGATTCCCACATCCGAATGACTCGGATCATTTAATCATATCAGATGAAGAAAACAATGCCGAAAGATTAATTAATACTGGTAAGGAAATCTTGAAATTGTTTCAAGATGAGCAAAGAAGACCTTAATCAAACAAAATGTAGCATAAAGATTCTCATGCGAGAAACATTCCATATAGATTCAAATACAACTCGATTTACTAGAACGTGCTAAAACTGGCTGCATCTCGGGAGGATATAGCCAACCTTATAACGCTTGAAAGGTGTGTTGGCGAGCGCAGTTTCTTTGGATTTTTGTGCTTTTGATGATGCTGGCCATCGGAAATATTTTTAGGCTGGGGAAGGATACGATTTTTTTTTTATCTGGGCAGGGAATGGAAGTATTGGGATACATCACTCGGATGAATAGGGGGAAAAACAAGAAGCAAGTAGCAGCTCGGGAAGCCGGAAGCGCGTACCCGATGCTATACTTGCAACCACCGGATAGTCAGTTGAGGATGGCAACCCTGACCTAAATGAAAATAATCTGATAGGCCCAATAAAAAAAAAATGGTTGTCTGTAAAGTCGGTTTGCGGATGATAATTTTACGTGTTAATCGTAACGGTGGAAAAGAGATGCGACACAAGCCGAACGCTTAGATCGATCGTGCCTCTCTATCGCTTGTTCTGCGCTCTCGTTTGCACACGGAAACACATTTTATGGTAGCGCGTTCATAGATTCATAATTCATATATTCGTCGCTTAAATGCTGCTCAAAGTTGTAAGTGCAGTATATACATGTACCGAGAAAGGGCATTGCGACAGACTTGATAAGAAAATGAAATATCATATTATTAAAATTGGCACTTAATGGTTTTGCAAAATTCAATAAGTTTATACAAGTTAAAAATTACTTTAATAAATTAAAATTTAGTCAAAATTTGTTATATAGTCAATATTCATACATTAAAAATAGAATTATAACATTAGTTGGTCAAATGTATAAAAAAAAAATTGGTATAATTGGATAAAGGTCTAAAGATTTAAAGTAATTTTTATTCAAATTTGTCGTTTGGATATTCGTCTATGGTGTAATAGTTGCGCCTTCGAAAGTAAAAGTAGTTTTTATTATACTAATTTATTCCCAGTATTACGTCTTTCATTATTTCCTCGCATTTATTGAGAAAAGCACTAAACATGCCTTGCCGGGAATCGGCTTACCGAAAACTACTCGTCCGGCAATCCCTTACTTCCCGGCCTCTGCATTAATGTACTATTAAGTCGTGTTGTAAATATAGTGTTTTTTTTTTTTATTTATTTGTGATTTATAAGACTATCACGTGGGAAAATACGTAACGCTATGTGCAGAGAGAGCGCCCTGGAATCGATCCGCGCGTGCACACTGCGCGGGCAGTTGGAGCTGGTGCGGTTGGATGAACCCCTGCCGCTGGCCGAGGTGGAGCCCGCCTCCGAAATTGTCAAGCGGTTCGCCACAGGTGAGCCCACGCCACCACTACTTATTACTAGCTTTGTTTAGTTGTTTCCAGTTTGTTTAGGACATGGCTCGAATCACCTGATTGTCTGATAATAAAGATGATTCCGTACTTCGGACGCTAAGCCGTTGGTCCCTTCTGCCATCTGGTGGTCGTTAAAGGAACCACGTCAGGGGCCGAGAGGCGGTTCCGAAAATTCTGACACCAGTGTGTGCATGTTTGATTGACCGTGTCACCAACATGAAATGATGATCTTAGTTATAAGTAGCTTTTATTTAGTTTCACCTGTCTCGATGTTTTTTGGAGTGAAAACTTCTTTAGCGGCGTTGCACACTTTTTGGGGTGGGTAAAAAATTTTAAACTCGCGTCAGGTCACGTGTTCTGATCGAAAATTCTTTAGACGGACACGTGACTTGAGACCGATGCAAAGGCGAGTTTTCACTTCTGCCGGCACACCCGGAGTGTGAGTTTTATTTATACAGCGTGATTTTCGACCTCTGAACTATATTGAAATCCTGAAATTAGAATCCTTAATGGAATACAGAATTGCAAGAAAAAAAAACGAAAAAAAATTTCGGCCTTCCATATAAATTCGTCCAACTGATCGGCGACTTTGTATGGGAACTCTTTTTTTATGATTTTCAGCTTTTTTTTTTCAATTCTATATTTCTTTAGGGATTCTGATTCCAGGATTTCAATATAGTTCAGAGGTTCAAAACCACGCTGTATGTTATAATTATAAATTAAATAAGAAATACTTCATGAAAATCTTTCTGTATATACATTTAAATTGATTTTTGAAATAGCATTACAATGCTCGGTATATTATTAAAATTGAAAATTAATAATATACCGAGCATTGTCATGCTATTTCAAAAATAAATTTAAATAAGTAAAAGCTTTCTTCAATTTAATCAACACTACATTCATCGGATATGAATGAAGTAGAATACCACACTACTAAATAGTGGGTAGTATTGAAGAAGTACGCATGCTTGAAATGCGTATACCCTACGGGGTATTATGTGATGAGAGAATTCGACGCGGTGATTCGAAGTCACGGTGGTGTAATGGTATCACACTTAGGGCGTTAACCTAAGGGACGTGGGTTCGAATCCTACCTGTGGCCGAGTTCTTTTTCATCACATATTTTCAATTTTAATGGATATACATTGTCATGTTAATTTAAGAGTAAATTCAAGATATAGGTAGAGGGCCTGGTCAGGTATCTCTGCTCCTGACTGTACATAAAAACCTTCCTCTTGATATATGATATATCTATCACTCTATATTTTTTTAAAAACCCTTCGATCAAATATAATGCCCGATACACAGTCTCATACAAAATAAAGCCTAAATAATGTCCCCGAGCCAAAGCATCATGCATAGTTACCAACAACGACAAAAACGGACATACTGACTACATACTGAAAGTATCACACTCCATCTTTCTTTTTCACTTTTGACGTGTAGTTTTTGCATCTTTTCACTAACCGTCATCGCGAGATGTGTGAGTGCTAGCGCGGTAATAATAAATATATACGGACAAATCACACAGATTAAGCTAGCCCCAAGGTAAGTTCGAGACTTGTGTTATGGGATACTAACTCAACATTACTATATTTTATAACAAATACATATATAGATAAACATCCAAGACACAGGCCAATCTGTAAAAGATCATTTTCCATCTTGACCTGGCCGGGGCTCGAACCCGGGCACTCCGTGTCGCAGGCTGGCGTGTTAACCAATACGCCACGGAGCGGTTTATTGAAACTGTGGAAAACTGTGGAAAACAAAACAGCTCCGAAACTCGATTAGAGCGCTGTTTTGCCGGTGTCACTTTTCGAGGCGCGAATCGTGTATCTACCATTATATATGATCGATCGAAGAACCACATCAAAATCTGTTTGCATAGTTTTAAAGATCAAAGCATATCAGGCAGCGGGAAGCGACTTTGTGTGTATATGTAGTGATAAAAAACCATATTCTTGCGCCATTGGCTGAAAGAAGTGAATCTCACGTTTGTATTCTCCATACAGGTGCGATGTCGTTCGGTTCCATATCTCTGGAAGCTCACACGTCGTTGGCTATTGCCATGAACCGCATCGGAGGCAAGTCCAACACTGGAGAGGGCGGTGAGAACGCAGACCGGTACCTCAACCAGGTAAATAAATTAAAAAGTTACATTTCTGTTACGCTATTATGATATATTGGTCTGGAAGAAAAGAAAAAACGTAGAATGTACCAGCTGCTTCCCTTCCCGCGCAGATAGTAAAAGCCGATCGTGGGAATAGGTGCAAATTTGACGCTTCATATTATGATGCGATGCGGCTAGCAACGCAACACTATTTTGATTCTGTTTTCCACCTTGTGCCCACCAGCATGCTAAACGAGGCTTTTATGCCTTAAAGATCTGGGCCCCGTGTACCCCGCAAGGGAAAAAGACGTGATACTATGTATGTATGTAACCTTGAATGTGCACTGTCAGACCTCTACAAACTTCCGTAATTCTTCGTTAACCTCTCAAGAGCCATTTTTTATTACAAAATTTCCTAGAGACCCACTTGGCATCCAGAATGCCATGGTGGGTCTTGAAAGGTCTTTTGATTAAAACTAACGCGAGATAATAACATTATTAATATGCGAAATACGGGTTACTCACGTACGAAGTCGGCTACAGGCCGACGTGTTTCAACCTCATCCGGAGGTCTTCCTCAGGGCGAATGTGAACTGAGACGCGCGCACACGGAGACGTCCCGAAACGGGACCCTATTAATATCGCTCCGCTATCGGTCCGTCAGTCTGTCTGTCCGTCTGTCCGTATCTCATGAACCGTGATAGAAAGACAGTTGAAATTTTCACAGATTATGTATTTCTGTAGCCGCTATAACAACAAATACTAAAAAATAGAATAAAATAAATATATAAGGTAAATAATCCTATACAAAAAACGTGTTTATTTTGCATGTTTTTGATATTGATAACGGCAACAGGTCTTGAAATGTTCACAGAATATTTAGTTGTATATTCATTTTAAAAATAAATAATTAAATTTAAATAAAATTAATATTAAAGTTGGACGTCCCATACAACATACATGTTTTTTTTGCCGTTTTTATAGCAAATGGTACGGAACCCTTCGTGCGCGAGTCCGACTCGCGCTTGGCCGATTTTTTTAATTCCTCTGAAACTTCAAAATGACCTATAATGTTAACCCTTATGTTTTAGGACCCCGAATTCAATAAACGCTCTGCCATCAAACAAGTGGCATCAGGTCGTTTCGGAGTCACTGCGTCGTATGTGGCTCACGCCGATGATCTGCAAATCAAGATGGCGCAGGGAGCCAAGCCTGGTGAAGGAGGAGAATTGCCTGGTCAGTAATGGTTTCTGATGTTTTCGCGATTGTTACACATTTAAATAAAATCACTTTAATACGGTATTATCGATATTTACAGACTGCAGACTTGGTTGAGCGTCTATTCTTCATTTCAGCAATATATTCTTTAATTGTGTGATTTGTCCATATATATATTTATTTATTTATGAACACTGAAAGCCTTACTCTCCTTTTGTTTTCCCTTCTCCCAATCACAGCCAACTGCGTTTGATATTTAGAACCTTACATTATCTCTTTGCACGTACGATATTATGTATGTATGTATTCTTGATATATATATTTACTATCTTTCGCCCGCGGCTCCGCCCACGTCTATGCCGATCCCTTGGGAATAGTACTTTTTCCCGAGATAAAAGGTAGCCTATGTCGTTCTCCGTACTCCAGAGAACATGTATTTAAAATTTCATGATAATATTATTAGGATACACTATAATTTAGTTTGAAATATACTTTTTGGCACCACCTTCTTAAATTCTGTTTTCTCTGCACCGCCTGTGGGTTGACTAATAGATAAAGCCTCTAGTTTAAATCCGCCTTTAACGCCTTAACATTTGTAAAGAAGTTAAATAAATTATATTGGAACAAACTCTTCTGCGTCAAACCCTGTACCTCAAATAACAAAGCGAATGACTTTTCAATTTCTTCACTCAGGCTACAAAGTGACAGAAGACATCGCCAAGACCCGTTGCTCTGTACCCGGCGTCGGCCTCATCTCTCCCCCGCCCCACCACGACATCTACTCCATTGAGGATTTGGCTGAACTCATCTATGACCTGAAGTGTGCCAACCCCAATGCCAGGATATCTGTGAAACTCGTGTCTGAAGTTGGAGTGGGAGTCGTCGCTTCGGGAGTCGCTAAGGCAAGTATTCTTTTTAATTACGTGAATGACGAGCTGTGGCCTAGTGGTTATCTTGGTAGGTTGCCACACCGGAGGTTCGATCCCCGGTCAGGTCAAGATGGAAAATGATCTTGTTCAGATTGGCCTGGATCTTGGATGTTTATCTATACAATATGTAAAGAAAACCCTGTCGAGAAAGAAAAGAAATCGTCCTAGAAAAATATATTTTTTTTAAAAAGTTCTTGACTAGCCCGATGCAAAGCGCCCACTCGTGAAATTTGAAGAGTTTACTTATTATGGTTTAAAAATTAAGTTATATGTATGTAGCGCATTTTCGTCTATATGGACTGCATATCACTAATTCTATTACAGTCGTTCCGAAACGCTAGTAGTATTTCGATTTTGCATAAATTAAAAGAAATACAAATATGACGTTCAAAAAGAGATACATGTATTCAATTTTGAATAAAAATCTTTGACTTTGACTTGACTTTTGACTTCTAATAAAATACATAAATATAGATGGATAATTTCGTAAGTCCGATAATGAGATAGCAGTAAATACGTCAAGTTGGGTGAAGTTACAGCCAAAATAAATTTGATACAATTCCCCCAGGGCAAAGCGGAGCACATCGTGATCTCCGGCCACGACGGCGGCACCGGCGCCAGCAGCTGGACGGGTATCAAGTGCGCGGGTTTGCCATGGGAGCTCGGTGTGGCTGAAACTCATCAAGTATTGGTGCTTAACGACTTGCGTTCCAGGTAAACATTCTTCATATCATAACACGCTTCTCATCATCATCAGACAGACTTCTATATCCCACTGCTGGGTATAGGCATGCCATCCATCTATGTCTTGTGCCTTACGAGTCTTATCTTATAGCTTCATTTAATATTACTTCTTAATTTTTATATTATTGTCTACTTTTCCTACCAATTTTTTTTAACATTGTAAAGTTTCAAAAGCCACTCAGTAGTTATTGCGCGAAGCATCTCATCTATACAAACTTTCACGGAAAAAATATTACACGGCCAGGGCAAGATGGAATCTATATATGTATTTGTTATAAAATATAGTATCGTTGAGTTAGTATCCCATAACACAAGTCTCGAACTTACTTTGGGGCTAGCTCAATCTGTGTGATTTGTCCGTATATATTTATTTATTTATATTTATAAATAAAAATGCAATGAAAATAAAAATGTGTGTGTTTTTAGGGTGGTTGTGCAAGCAGACGGACAAATCAGGACTGGTTTCGACGTGATGGTGGCTGCCTTACTCGGTGCTGACGAATTCGGTTTCAGTACAGCGCCTTTGATTGCACTAGGTGTGTATACAATTGACATTGAATTGTAAATATACGTCTTCTACAAGAAAATAATATAAAGGCTAAAATATTATTTAGCAATCATATAACTTCTTCAGCGAATATGTCCATCCTATGTCCCTGACAAGGGACCACAGTACCACATCATCAATCATATAACTCTATACCATTGAATATACTCCTCGTGTGTTTCAAAATGACAAAAGAAAAACTATGTCGATAATGAATATTTCGCCGTTTGAAATATTTATTTTACAATACAAAATGTTGTGTTCCAACCACGGAGGTTCCAACATGGCTGATCTGATAGTTGTCTTATGACAAAGGTGTTTATTCTGACGTCCTCCTATATGTAGAAATAAGACCATATTCTTTCCCATGTGTAAAAAGAACACCATATGATACGTTTCAAATGATCTAATAAATAATATTTTTCCTATCAGGTTGCACCATGATGCGAAAGTGCCACCTGAACACTTGCCCCGTGGGTATCGCCACACAGGACCCCGTCCTCCGCAAGAAGTTTGCCGGCAAGCCCGAACATGTCATCAACTACCTGTTTATGTTGGCTGAGGAGGTCTGTATCATCATTATTTTTGCAAAACGCGCGGCTCAATATAGCGGCAGCGGCAACTGACACTGCCTAATAACACACGTCAGAATACCCTTATTTATTGAAAAGCTAAATATCATCATGGCGCAAAGATTCTGAACGGAATAGTCGAGTTAGAATTTTCCCGAACATAGTCTGTCTCGTTCACACATCTTCCACCCTACTCACACATATTTTATCCCGTTCACACACAATCTCGAATATTCTAATATGTTTTGGTAGTCTGAACTGGAAGAATAAGAACGTACTCGTATATAAGGTAACTGATGGGGGAATCGATTTCCACCCTCCCCGACTCCTATCCGACTCCGAATAGCCAGAGGGAGCCCACTCTTCGACTTTCTCGCACTTATGCATAAACGTGTATATTGTTTAGATATCTATCTTACAAAATAGCTAGGTATTTTGTCGCTGACGTAACCAATATTTTCCTTTCTCTATGCACAGGTCCGTCAACACATGGCAGAAGTTGGCGTCCGTCGATTCCAAGAGCTGATTGGTCGCACAGACTTGCTCAAAGTACGCGAAAATAATGACAACCACAAGGCAAGGATGCTCAACTTGAGTCTGATACTGAAGAATGCCTTGCACATGAGACCCGGCGTCAACATTGTGGGAGGCTCTAAGTCACAGGTATGTTACATACAATAGAGAACCTGATTCTAAAGATTTAAACATATTTGATTACGTAAGCGTCTAGCTAAATTAGTAGATTGTGACACAAGGGCCTAACATAATACTTTTTGGTGAGGGCAATATGTGGAATCCAGAGCGGAACGAAATCTAGCATAGATTCAGCAGTGCTGTGACAGACATGTCGCGGTGTCTGTTTCGCTGAGGAAGTACTGATATCCTAAATATTTAGTTATTTCATTTATTATATTTTAATTTTAAATTGCAATTACGATGTCAAATTTTAATGTGTATTTAAATGATTTTATTGTAATTAACAATTTAAACGATATTTACTTATTGGTATGTATTTTAAATCTATTCCTGTGTAGGTATGTAAATTGTAAATCGTTTTTTTTTTATGTACATTAATCTGATTTTTGATATCCGAAATAAATAAATTTTAATTTTTATAGAATCCTGAGCGAAGGCAGGGAGTCTAAAGTAGACTCCTGAGTGAAGCGAGGGATTCTGTGTATGTTGTCCAAAGTAAAAGTATTATGTTAGTCCCGAGATGACACATTCTGTTTTACATCTTCCTGTATGAGAAAAACAATATGTGTGTTTTATTCCCACGGGACTAAATAAAGTTTGAATTGTGAATTAAAAAACCTTATTAGTCCCTTTTTAGTCGGGAATAAAAACGTAGTTAAGACCCTGTATACGAGCCACTGTGCGCTCTTTTAGCAGTTAAGTAAAAAGACTGAACGATAATTACGACCCCACCCTAGATGGGTTGGTTGCTTCTTATAAGTATTAAATCCCTGCGATGAATGTTCAGTGCATAGAAAAACTTAAGCTAAGTTTATTTTGTACTGTAATATACTGTATTTTTTGTTTTGTTAAATATCAAGTATAAATAAATAAAAAAAAAAAAAAAAAAAAAATATTCTCCTAATATAAGTCCTCCTCCTAAAATCGATATTGTTTGTCGTTCCAGGACTTCCAATTGGAAAAACGTCTGGACAATCAACTCATTGAACAATGCGCCGGCGTCATAGACGGCTCGAAAAAACACGTTAACGTGAACATGCGCATCACCAACGAGGACCGTGCCTTCACCAGCACGCTGTCCTACCACATCGCCATGTAAGTAAACTTATTATTATAAAGTCTTTTTTTTTCTTTTCTTCTATTTGGCCCTTAAACTTTATTCAGAAGCTTATTTTAGCCAGTGTCTAGTTATTCTTCGAGTTACTCTTGCTTGAGTATCAACGTAGTGATGGTGAATTCATTTCGTCGACGGAGCCCCTGGCGACGATTCCCACGAATCCACTGGCTTGATCATAAACGACGCAACGAGGCGAGCAAACACCAGCCCGCTAAACAAATCTCACTACAGCCGCACCCAGACACTTTATTTTAGTTATTCCACACTTTGTTCATAAACATGGGTATTTATAACACCAAATTACACCTATTTCACATTATAAAGTCCAGTAGAAACAATTTGTAAAACAATCCAAAATAAAAACCGTGCAATCCGTCGAAATTCCCGCCAAGAACTCCTTATATAGTCTTATGAGTAGGTAGTCATTTTAATCATCATCATCATTACAGCCTCAAGATGTCCACTGCTGGACAAAGGCCTCTCCTAAAGATTTCTCGTTCCATGGGAGGATATTGCCATACTCACCACGCTTGGTATGGCAGGTTGGCGAGCACAGTTTCTTTGGCTTTTTGTGCTTCCCGCGCTGCTGTCGATTAGAAGTATTTTAAGCTAGGGAAGGATAGGAACTTGTTGGACTTGGGAAGGGAATTAAGGTATTGGGATACTACTATGCTCTCGGATGAATGGGAAAAAAGCTAGTAGCAGCTCGGGAGGCCGGGCACGCGTACCCGATGCCATGCATTAACCACCCGACAGGCAGTTGAGGATGACACCCCTGACCTTCAATCATCATCAAAATTTAAGAGCAATGCTCTTGTTTGTGGAGCTCCCTCCATCTTAGACTATTCTCTGCCAGTCTTTTCACATATTGGTACGAAACCCTTTCCACTTTTTCCTTTATCTGTTTAAAATAATTGTGCCTGGGCTTTCCTCTCCCTCTCCTTCCCTCTATTTTGCATTCTATTATAGACTAGCTGTTGCCCACGGCTCCGCCCGCGTTAGTGTCGATCCCTCGGGAACAGGAGAATTTCCCGGAATCAAACATACCCTATGTCCTTTCCTGGGCCTCAAACTACCTCCGTACCAAATTTCATCCAAATCAGTTCAATGGTTGAAGCGTAAAAAGACAACAGACTCTCCTTTCTTAGCGCTCACTCACATCATTATAAAAACCCCTGTACCAAATTTCAAGTTTCTAGGCGCAGCAGTTTCGGTTACGTTGATATATAAGTCAGAATTTGCCCGCGGCTACGTCGCCGCCGTTAGTGTCCATCCCTCAGGAACTGTAGAATTTCCCGGAATAAAAGATACCCTATGTCCTTCCCCGGGTCTCAAACTACCCCCATACCAAATTTCATCCAAATTGGTTCAATGGTTGAAGCGTGAAAAGAAGACTATACATACATACATAGTATCACGTCTTTTTTCCTTACGGGGTAGACAGAGCCTAGGTCTATAAGACCTGAAGGCCACGTTTAGCATGTAATTTTCCTATGTCACTTATAATATATAAGTAAGTGCTATATATTTGCAGGCAAGGCAAACTCATGGCTTAAATTTATTCAAATGACGATAACTTTTTTTTTAACTAACCGATTTTTATGAAACAAACTTTAAATGTTAATCTGAGTTAAAATAAAGCAATTGGTGAAAGTTTGAAGTAAATCGGTTCAGTATTTTCGGAGATAATCGTGATCATACATAGAGACAGACAGACAGACAGACAAAAAAATCTAAAAAAATTTTTTTGCTTTCTATTATTCTTTTTAAGTGTCCCTCTATCCATTTCAGTCAAAAATTCTAAATGTACAGACAAAATATTTTTACTGTTTTATTATATGTATAGATTCATAAACTGTATCCACTGTCATTGTACCCACAACATGCTTAGTCAAAAATGACATAACTTTATTCACATTTTTTCGTCCAAAAATGCTGATTTAAAAGTCCACCCGCATCGTACCAGGCCCAAAAGAAACCTTTATTCCGGTTGCATTACGTCGTGACGCGAAGTGGATCGGAGAGGAGCTTAGCGCTGTATGAATTGACCAATCACAATAAGCGAAACCAGATTTCGAGTGCTATTGCTGCTGTTCATAGCAAGTTAGCGAAGGTTTTAACCACCTTCGTGGTCCAGTGGTTAAGGCGTTTGTCTGTAGACCCGGGGGTCGTGGGTTCGATTCCCACGGGAAGCATACTTTGTTTAGTTGCTTCCAGTTTGGTTAGATCATAGCAAGCTTGAATCACTTGATTGTCTCATAATTCCCGTTGCCACTAGTAGTCGTTAAAGGAACCACGTCGCCTCACGAGAGGCGGTTCCGAAGAACTCTGACACCAGGGTGTGCATGGTCGATAGACCGAGTCACCTACACGAAATGATGATGATGAGCGAAGGTTTTGCTTAGCACCGACAAGTCTATCAATATATCATGTTTTGACAGGAAATACGGCAATGAAGGACTTCCGCCGGGCTCGTCGATCGACATCAGCCTGGTGGGGTCGGCCGGGCAGAGCTTCTGCGCGTTCCTGTCCAGGGGCGTCACCGTCACGCTCGAGGGCGACGCCAACGATTACGTCGGTAAGTTTCGTTACCGGCACAAACATACACACTTACGAGATATACAGGCTGGTAGTGTTATCACTGTTATCCCTCAAACCATCAAATCAGCCCGTCAAAATGAACAACAAGACTCAAAAGTTGTTCATTTTGACTGTTGTTCATTACCGGGCCGGTAGAAAGATATATGAAAATGTAAAAAAAAATTTTGAGTCCCCAGTGGCGTAACTACAGGGTGGCATCTCGACAAAATGCCACCACGGGCGTCCGACCCTAGCCTGGAGCAGAAGGGGGGAGGGGGTTACCCCCCTCTTTTTATGTAATTGACTATGTAGCTAGCCTTACGGCTAAGCTAAACTCACGCTTTCATGGGCCCCGTTGAATGAGTTTACCTCGGGACTATATATAAGTTACACCTACACCACTGTTGATGCTTTGAAGGACAACGTTGTTTACCCTAACATTGTGTATATGAGCAGGCGAATACACATCAATGGTTGGCTATGGACTCTTTATAGCGTCTTGTTGCACGTAGTAATAAAAGTACTCAGTGCCATTTTAGTTTTGCCGACTAAATTTACAAATCGTCACAGAAGGCAGAAACGACTTTATAAAGGTAAACTTGTAAACTTTGAAGTTGGCGACAGCGGTAAGTGCCGCGTAGGGCTGCCTATCATAGTTGGGCAGCCCTGTTATGTAGGACATTTTTTTTTTTCGCTATCTCACTATTAATAATTTGTATAACAAGATTGTCGATATATTTTGTCGTGTATGCCATTTTACAGAAAATTCCATATTGTTATTAGCATTTCATAGTCATTATTTCCGTTAAAGATAATATTATTTGTTATTTACTGGGGCTACTTTCTATATTCCTAAAAAAACCGGCCAAGTGCTAGTCGGACTCGCGCACGAAGGGTTCTGAACATTATATTAATGAGTTTGAAAATATAAAAAACATTACCTTTATCTGTGCTATAAGAAGTTGCTTCGTACCAAGTAAGTCGCAAAGTGAATGTCGCAAAAACAAAAAATTTGCTGCTGTATATTTTGATGGCGGTGGCTTAGAAGTTGGATTTTTTCACAGCTCCAAGGGACAATAGACTTGAGTATTTGATATGAATTACAGCTTGATACTTTTACGCGTTCTTGAGAAAAAGGACATCCTGAGTATTACTATAAGGGTTCCGTTTTTTTTCCTTTTGAGGTACGGAACCCTAAAAATAAGAAAAATACAAGCTGCGTCATATACTTTTGCTCAGAATGTTCATCAGGGTGTTTGACTTGCAGGCAAGAGTCTGTCCGGCGGCACGGTGATCATCTTCCCGCCGAAGTCGTCGCCCTTCGAGTCGCATCTCAACGTCATCGTCGGCAACGTGTGCCTGTACGGCGCTACCTCCGGCAGGGCGTACTTCAGGTTCGTGCCACAGACTATCAAATTGGTACTGCATATAGTACAGGTTCATAGATTCTTCATCATCATCATCATCTTCATCAGGTCTTTTTAGTCTCCACTGCACGAGCATGACCCTCTCTGTACTACCGGAGCCATACTTAGCCAGAGCAGACAGAGGATTTGGCCTACACTCTCCTCGCTGGCCAGACGGGTTGGAGAGGTCTCATTGATGTTTATGAGCTTTGTTTAGCTTGTATTTCCTAAGTCGCCTCTTACGACCTCCATGGGAAGACTAGGAGTGGTCCTATTCTACGCTGCCGGAAACCACACGGCATACTCTTTGTCACCTAAAAAACAATACTCGTGCTGCTATTGCCGACATAGGCATAGGCCTAGGTCGGCACCTTTTTTTTTATGTAATTGACTATGTAGCTAGCTCCAAGTGTGCTTTTGCTACTTCACCGGGCGTTTAAGTCGGCACCAGCACGAGTGTTGTTTTTTATATGCTGAAAAAGTGGACGGAAATTTCAAACTCCGGTTTATGACTGTTTATTAGCGAGGACAGTGGCCACCTTCAAGATGAATTTTTAAAATCCTTTCATTTTTAATTTGCCCTGTACTTAAAAAAAGGAATCGATACGAGTCAGACCTGAATACTGTGCTTTTATTTGTGATAAAAATATTTAAAGAAGCCACTGCCTTAATATGTGACTCAAAAATCAAATTTAGGTAAATATGCACTGGAATATCCGATCTCTATTTATAATTTCCCATGTAAATGTCACAGGGGCATAGCATCGGAGCGTTTCTGCGTGCGCAACTCTGGCTGCGTGGCGGTGGCGGAGGGTGTGGGGGACCACGGCTGCGAGTACATGACGGCCGGCACCGTGCTCATCCTCGGCCTCACGGGGCGGAACTTCGCGGCCGGCATGAGCGGTACGTTACAGCGGCCGGATACTGCCCTACACCACAGAATAAGTATTAGTACTGACGTAAAGAAATCGCACTCTGCAAAGGTATTCAAAGAAATATCAACTCAATGTAGTAAGCAATAAGGTGTAATTTAGCTCGCGTCAGAATGCAACGCCTTTTAGTTTACATACCTATAGCAAGCCAATTTTATACGTATAAATCTCTCTATCTATAATTTAAGAACTGTGTTCTTGTGGGTGGAGTACTCTCCATGTCTCTCGGTTCTCAGCAATTCTTTTCACCTCTCCATATGACACAACTCCAGCCTTTTCCTTTATCTCATCCAAATATGCTCTTCTTGGTCTTCCTTTCCCTCTCCTTTTCTCAATTTTTCCCTCTATAATATTTTTCATAAATTGATCGTGCCGTATAAGGTTACCTAACATCCTTCCGTAACGTATAAATATACAACTCATAATTCATTGAAGTGGGTGAACACATGTCCAAACGCTCGTCGATCCTACCGGATTTGTTCGGATTTTAGCTTCGAAGGTGTATGTATGTTTTCGATACCTACACGGGGAGTGAGACAGGCCTGCATATACCAGATAATATATACACTACGACTACGCGAAAATAATGTAAAATCGCTTGCGGCTACGAGTGCGTCTCTGGATGTGCGCGGGGGCATCGAGAGGCGCGCGGGGCGGGGGACGGGCCTTCGCCGACTGCCTTGCTCGAGGGCTGTGTTGTGTTTGCGTCTCTCGCACGGCTCGCACCGCAGGCACGAAGTGAGTAGTGAGTGGTATCAACCCTGGCGCTTACACGCCCCGGCTCTAGGTCACTGGTGCCTGAAATCCCACGTACAGGGAGTGTCACCACAGTGCCTATAAAGGGTTACTTGAACAATAATAACCTCATAAACGACAACGATTGTTCTACGACTTTTGATAATTTGTTACATTTTACTTATATACAAAAATAAATATTAATTTAATTTTCCGGTTGAATGTTAACAACTCTACGCGCATCGCAAAGGAAGATTACGCGCGAGCGTCGTGTCGTCTTTTAGTTTATATAGACTTACAAATGTCACAACATTCTTAAAAAATCATTTTTAGTTATTTTAGTTATGTCCGAACACGTAGAACAAACGTTGTTGTTTATGATGTTTGCCCTGATATTTAGTCCTGTGAGGAAATTAATGTATTACAAATAATCCTGTACATGTATGGCCGTCGGGTAAGTAATATAACATATAAACACAAAATATATATAATTTAAGATAAATATTAACGAAACATATAATTTTGGTTAGTATAATTATCAAGTAAGATAAAAATCGAAAGAAATAAGTTTAAAAAAACTAAAATCTTTAATTATAACAATCATTCAACATATCAAACCTTTATTATACCGTTTTATTATTATAAACTTTAAAACATCGATTAGCTGTTATGTATAACAAACTTTATATATACATATTAGTACGGATAATAATCATTGGTCATACGAATTAATTGGTAGAAGATTCTCAATATATACCTAATAATTAAATTTAAAAAAACCTAGCATCTATTAATTTTAATTTACGATTTTCTTTCATATCTCCAAAGTTCTTCATTATATCTTCACCAAATTAAAATGGGACCAACTTGGTAGTAAAGGCTTTTAAATAAAAAAGAAATATCAAAATCGGTTCACAATTGGCGAAGATATCGTGTAACAAACATACATAAAAAATACATGGAATTGATAACCTCCTCCTTATTTTGAAGTCGGTTAATAAATTATCATAAATTATTTCTATTTCTATTACGAAATAGAAATAAGATAATTACGAATCTAATAAGTAAAAAAAATAGGTATACAAAAAAAAATTAGAAAAATTGTGATACATACAAAATGCGCGCGCATTTTGTATGTATCACATTTTTTTTTATTTATTTCTAACTTTGTTCTATTATTTACATACAATAAAATATTGTGTCATTTTTTTTATTTATTTTATACTTTGTCCTAATATTTACATACAATAAAATATTGTAAAATTTATTTCTATAAAAAAAATGTGATACATACAAAATGAGCGCGCATTTTGTATGTATTACATTTTTTTTATTTATTTTTAAATATGTTCAATTATTTACATACAATAAAATACTGAAAAGATTATTTTTCTACTTTAAAAAAAATTGTGATACATACAAAATGCGCGCGCATTTTGTATGTACCACAATTTTTTTATTTATTATATACTTCGACCTAATATTTACATACAATAAAATATTGTAAAAGTTATTTTTTTATTTACTTCATTCTTTGTCCTAATATTTACATGCAATAAAATATTGTAATAAGTTCTTTTGTTTGTTATAGTTTTTTGTAATCCTATGAAGTTAATGACTTCTTGTATTACTTTCCGTTTGCTTTGCTGATGAAATCGATTACCTATTATTAGTTATTCGATAATCTGTTTAAATGATGCACCTTTTGCTGGCTACTCCGAATTTTTTACAAGAAAATGAGGTTTATGAGCTTGCGTGAATTTGACTTATTTCTTAGGTATTACTAAAATAATTCAAATTCGCAAAATAGACATGGGTCTATACTAATTAGCTGGTATATTTTCTCTGTTATATATTTTTAATACGTATACATTTTATAGATTTTGATTCATATTTATTTTAAATACCTTTTGAATGGTATACATTTTGGCAGGTATACCGCACAAGTTGTATAACAGATTATATTTAGTATTCATAAACGTTATAAAAAATGGGTTTATGCTTTTTGAATTGAAATTTTTATGAATGTTATAGCTTTTAAGAATATAATCAGTAATGATTATGTCAAGTTAACATTATATCTGTTGAACTTTATTGAAATGAAAATATATAATTTGTTATTATATCAATCAATACGCACCCATGGCCGTCTTCAAAAGAATTGGATTGTGATGGCTAGATATATATATAATAACAATATATAATAATAACAAGGACATACAATTAAAAATATTATTGAAATAATGAAATCGAAATAAATAATAATTAATATTCTTATTAAATACAATAATAACAAAATCAATAACTAATATAAATATTAAATACTATAATTACAATTAAATAATATAACATAAAATTAAATAGATATATTTTAATACATATAACTTTGAATACAATATTATTAATAAACAGTTTGTTTACAATAGCCCCTCTCTCATTGCAGCGCCCGACAGGGCCCTTAATTGATACTAATTTTGTAATAAAAGACCCGTAAAATACATTAAGGAAGCAATAAACGATTGATTAATTGATTGATTGATTTAGAGAAATGGCGTAGACAAAAGGAGGTTTATTTATTTATTTATTAACAAGTACACAAACAGTTTATTAGGTAGTTACATTTTTTACAAAACACGTTCAAATACTTAATAAAAGCTAACCTAACTCACCAACTAAATATGTACGTAACATAACATCTCATTAGTTAGTTAAAAAAATAAATAAAAAAAGAGATCTTGGACAACAATACAGAAATACAGATAACAAAGAATACCCAGCAGTGAGTTATACAAAACTAATGATGATGATGATAATATCAATGAATGTTTCTCGGCAGGTGGTATTGCGTATGTGTATGACGTAGACGGATCATTCAAGCAGGGCAAGTGCAACCCCGAGATGGTGGAAATGCTGCCTCTTGAGCTGGAGGAGGATCTGAAAGAAGTCAAGCAACTTCTAGAAGAGTTCGTTCAGTACACTGGGTATGTTTCTCTTTTATTTTATACTTATAGAAAGATAGTAAATCGTTGTAACGAGCGGCCCTAAAAAGTACATGCGTTATATAAATAACTTAATGCGAGGTGCATAATATGCTTTGTTTTTCAACTACTGTAAGAAAAGTATGTGGAAATTAAAACTGACAAAAAAAAAATATTAAGTGAAAATCAGTGGCTCACATTCCCGCCTTTTTTAGTCTTTATGGCCAGTATTTTTTTATTAAAGTATGTATATAAATGGCTTGTTGACAAAAACTTTTATAGCCTTAGAGATTTCTTGGTCCACTAATATTTGCATGCTATTTACTTTTAGTAAAACATGTCTGTTACTTGTATATTTGTTACATTTTATAATACCATGTTTATGAGCAAATAAAAATATGATTATGATTTTTAGGCCGAGCAATACACAATTCACTTAATATATGAGCTCCAAGTAAGCATTCGCTACTTCACCGGGCGTTAGACGTGTGGGGTTAGCAAAGACGAAGACTATATAGGGTTGTTATTGTCACCAGGTCTATCATCGCCCAAGAGCTCCTGAAGACATGGCCGGCGCCAGCCAAGATGTTTGTAAAGGTGTTCCCGTACGAATACCAACGGGCTCTGAAGCAAATGGCTCTCAAACAGAAGGCGCCCGCGCAGCACAAAGTGGAGGCCAACGGCAAGGTGGAGAATGGCATTCTTGACATTGAGGAAACTGTCAAAGATGCGGATTTGGAGAAGAAACTGGACAAGACTAGGTAAGATTACGCATTGCGTTTTGTTAGAGCAATGATTGTTAACTTTTTAATGACGAGTTTGTAGCGTTTTACTATCAGGCATAATTTTTTTGTGAATATCGCTCAACGTGGATCTCCTTTGGTGTGTTTGTAAGCGATGTAAGCTAACCTCTTTAAATTTTGCACCTTTCGCGTATTTGCTGTCAAATCTGAAAGATGTATACTTAAGTAGTTATTTCTTTATGTCCATCATGTATATTTGATCATATCGAAAAGTTCTTGTAAGCTGATAAAGATTGTTGTATTATATCCCTTCCAGTATATTGCTTTGATCTATTGTGGCAATGCCACAATAGATCCGTGAAGTAAAAATAAAGAAAGTGTCACTCTGGGAGTATCGACAGGAACATTCGGTTACTTATATACAGAAGTATCGGTAACGGTAACAGTGTCGCGAGAACAACGGTTTTTCCCATATCAAAAAAAATCCAACGCGCCTAAAGAAATTTTGACTTCTATAGTGGGGTGACATCCTCAACTGCCTGTCCGGTAATTGCAGGTATGGCATAGGGTACGCGCGTCCGGCCTCCCGAACTGCTACTTGCTTTTCCCCCATTCACCCGAGTGAGTAGCATCCCAATATCTTAATTCCCTTCTCCAACAAATTCCTATCCTTCCCCAGCTTAAAAATGCTTCCGATGGCCAGCAGTGGCGGAAACACAAGAAGGCAAAGATACTGCGCTCGCCAACCTACCTACCCAGCGTGGCGAGTATGGCAATATCCTCCCATGGAACAAAGAATCCTTGGAGGCCTTTGTCCAGCAGTGAACTTCGGCTGGACTGAAGAAGATGAACCGTGCATGATTTGTCAGGGGCACAGAACAAAGACATTAGAAAGGGCACGATCTGTTCACTTGAATGACCTAAGTAGTTTGTCCCGCGATCGTCAAAGGAACAAAAGTGAGATCTACGTGAAAAAAAAGTCGAAAAATGCCGACTTGTGCTATTATCCTTATCCTTACTTCTTTATCCTTACTAATATTATAAATGCGAAAGTGAGTTTGTTTCGCTTTCACGCTGTAAGTACTGAACCGATAATCATGAAATTTTGCATACAAGTTCTCTGGAGTGCGGAGACGGACATAGGCTACGTTTTATCCCGGGAAAAAGTACTATTCCCGAGGGATCGACATTAACGCGGGCGGAGCCGCGGGCGAAAGCTAGTAACGTATAAAGTGAGAAGTCCTAGTGAAACTTTGACCAAAGAAGGAGTTTCTACTCAATAGGCTAGTTTCCTAAAAAAATATAATTAGTCCGTCAGTTAGATATTCAAAAAATATTGGACACGTATTTTTTTCTTTTGTCGATTAAACAAAAAATTATAAAGATATAGCCCTTTGAAGTTCCGTGTGACGTCATAGTTTGCTACGATTTTTAGCAAACTTTGACGTCACGAGCCCCCACTCCTAAACTTTGACACGCTTTATCTTTATTATTTATTGTTTATTTGACATAAGAAAAAATACGTGTCCAATATTTTTTGATTATCTAACGAACGGACTAATTGTTATGTTATTATTACGACCCAGGAAACTAGCCTATTATGGTGCGTTAGTAGTATGATTGAAATGCGGTGACGCTGGTTATCATAGAAATCACGCGTGATAACACTTGTAATATGTTTTATGTTCTGTGGCCAGGGGCTTCATGAAGTACCCGCGCGAGACGTCGATGTACCGGCCGGCGGAGAAGCGGCTGCGCGACTGGGACGAGATCTACAACAGCCAGCACGTGCGTCGTACGCTGAGGGTGCAGGTACACGCGCCACGATTGCACTACTGCGTTCTGCGTCTATATTCCCAAACAAGTACAGTCCCGGGACATTCAAAAGTAGAATAAATGGGTATCTCTTGGATAGGCATGTAACATCCTCGTCTTCATCGTCACTTACCATCAGGTGAGATGGGAGACAAATGCCTAATTCAATATTTAGTAAAAAAAAAAAAAAAAAAAAAAACTACTTTTTAGTGTTCCGTACCCAGAGTCAAAACTCACTTTGGGTTACTGGGCCATCCTAGTTTCTTTTTTAGTTAGTACCTGAACGGTAAAAAACTGCCTCCGTGGTCCAGTGGTTAAGGCGTTTGCCTGTTGACCCGGGGGTCGTGGGTTCGATTCCCACCGGAAGCATACTTTGTTTAGTTGATTCTAGTTTGGTTAGGACATTGCTAAGTACTTTTACTAAGTACTAACTAATTTTATATGAGTAATAAAGTGATAGTAGGACATCATGACAAATCAGAATAATCTGATAATAAGTGAGCTATTATGCTTTATTCAGTGCAAATCGGATGTTATGGACGAAGTGAGTTTGCTTCAATTATGTGACTCTTATTACTCCGAGAAAGAAGTCGAAGATGCGAGGGATATACTTATTTCCGCCTCCCTACTAAGAAATACACGCAAAGGAGAAGGAAAAAAGAAAAAGAATCTCCAGGATTTTATCAAAGTAATCAAGGAAGCTGATGCAACGGTGATACCAGTGTTTGTGGCCAGATTTTTAAATCGTCTGCCACCTATTACATTTGACCACATAGACGTCTCAACTCTGCTGAAAGATATCATACGGTTAAAACACGACGTGCTTGGTATACAAAGCGATTACGTAAAAACTAGCGAAGTGACGGCCCTTCGTGAAGAAGTAGATACCCTGAAATCTAACCCGATAAAAAGTATACAAATTCCAATTCCTCAGAAACCAGCAACAATAACGCATCAGAAAAAGAAGAATAAATCTAAGAATTATTCATCAAAGAATTCTCAATTTTTTATAAAACAAAACGAAGGTAGTGCAATAACATTAACCGCCGCAGTTGAATCGAGTACCACGGACCGCAACTCACGGGCTGCGGCCGCCCCCGCCACTCCGCACGTCTCCGGTTTACCAGCACTACAGACGGCGGCTGTCACTATCAAAAGTTCAAACTCAGCTGTCACTGTCAACAATAAGTCATCGCGCGTGACAAGTAGCCCTAACCCAATAAGAAAGTTTGTTGACCAAAGAACTCTTGAAGATACAATTATTAACGACGACAGCTTTACGACTGTAATAAGCAGAAAAACAAAGTATAAGAAAATAAAAAGAAAAACGAACAACAATAAAGTTGGTACAGCGACCCTGACATCAAATAAGATAAAAATTGTGCCTAGATTTTCACATATTTATGTGTCCCGGTTTCACCCGGAAACCACTGAGAAAGACATCGAAGAATTTCTGTCCGATAACGGAAAAACAGAGGTTAAAGTTCAAAAACTAACACAGTACAAAGCCATTGACTTCTCTTCCTTTAAATTGACAATAAATCAACAAGACGAGAATCAATATTTCGAAGAAGAATTTTGGCCGAAAGGTGTGGTGTACAGGCGTTTTAAAACCAGGACAGGACAGCCTTTCGTGCCCGCGGGGACGACTGATAATACCTAAACGACAGCAAGCAATACGCAGACATGATGAGATCATCCCTCGCCTCTTTTAACTGTAAAGGCTTGAAGCGTACAATTCAACATGTTCGAGATCTATGCTCTACAAATGATATAGTGGTCATACAGGAGCACTGGCTTATTCCAGATGACCTAGATTTACTACAGACAATACACCCTGGCTTTGCGTATCATGGTATGTCTGCTGTTGACACTTCTATTGGTGTGCTAAAGGGACGGCCATATGGAGGTGTGGCAATATTGTGGAGGAAGACAATGTTCCCCTGTGTGACGATAATTGACTCGGGCTCTTCAAGAGTGTCTGCTGTGCGCATTCAACTTGAAGGTGAAAGAAGCTTCACAGTGATGACAGTGTACATGCCTACGAGCCATGAAGATAACCTGCCATTATTTACTGAGTGTCTGGCTGTTGTAAGTGCAGTGATTGAAAGCATTGGTGATGAAAATGTGATATGTGTAGGTGACTTCAACGCTGATGTGTCTCGACCGGATCATGTGTTCGGTCGTGAGCTGTCTGCATATTGTGATGACCAGGACTGGGTATGTGTTGATGTTTCTATACTTGGGACAACATCAGGAACTTATACTTACCGTAGTGATGCTCATAAAACAACTAGCTGGATTGATCACTGTGTTGCAACTAAATCCGCCCAATCTATGTTTACTGGAGCACGAGTATTGTATGATGTATACTGCTCTGATCATTTTCCCCTAGTGTTAGATTTTTCTGTAGATGTTGTTGTACAAAAGGTAGATAGTCAAAGTGATAAAAATCAGAATAGAGTAAATTGGGGTAATAGAACTATAGAACAGGCACGTAGGTATGCTGAGCTCTGTGATAAATATATTAAATCTTGTTCGTGGCCCGTATTGTGCTGTTATCAGACAAATTGCTCCCACAATGCCCATAGAAGTGAAATTAATCGTATGTACACTCAATTAGTAGATTGTATTACTAAAGCATCCATATGTACTTATATTGGAGCAAGAAGGAGATCCAAAAAGCAAGTTATTGGGTGGAACTACCATGTAAGGGATTGTCATATGGTGGCTCGTCAGGCATATCAGATGTGGCTATTTGCTGGCAGCCCCTTGCATGGAGGCCTGTTTGATGAAATGAATAACACGAAAAAAATGTTTAAAAATAAAATTAAATGGTGTCAACGAAACGAAAATAAAATAAAAATGGATATCATTGCTACCCATAGATACAATAAAGACTTTGCAAAATTTTGGAAAGAGACTAATAAGTTAAGCTATAAACCTAATCGTTCTGTAACTGTAAATGGAAACCAATGTGAAACTGAAATAGCAAATATGTTTTCGGCTAAATTTAATACCAACAAACCCTGTATTAATATTGCAAATTGTAAAAATAAAGGTTCATAGTGGACAGAAGTTAGGCATGACTCCCCTTCTAGTTCCCCTATTAAGATGTCAACCAATGCAAACATACATATCACATCTGATCACATGCATAAATGTATAAGGGATATGAAGCGTGGCAAGTCTCCTGGACACGATGGCCTTAGTGTAGAACACTTTTTGTATGGCAGCAGACTCCTGCATGAAAAATTAACTGCCATCTTTAATGTCTGTATAGATCATAGTTACCTACCAAGTGAGTTAATTAAGACTATAGTAATACCTGTGGTAAAGAACAGAACTGGTGACGTCTCCTCTCTGTCTAATTATAGGCCTATATCACTAGCTACTATTACATCCAAAATTTTTGAGAGAATTTTGAATGAACATTTAAATGAAGATAATATTCCGTTAAATAATGCACAATTCGGATTTCGTAAGGGTTTGTCCACAGACATGGCTATCTTTAGTCTCAAAAATATAGTTAAATATTATGTGTCACGGAATACCTCGGTGTATGGTTGCTTTTTGGACCTGAGTTGTGCCTTTGATACAATTGACTATAACATCCTCTGGAACAAATTAAGATCAACCAAGGTGCCACCAAAAATCACAA
Source organism: Elegia similella (assembly GCA_947532085.1). Classification (NCBI taxonomy): domain Eukaryota; kingdom Metazoa; phylum Arthropoda; class Insecta; order Lepidoptera; family Pyralidae; genus Elegia; species Elegia similella. The sequence continues at coordinate 26,261,172 of OX383930.1, forward strand.
ATTTATTTCAATACTGGTATGACAATCAGGAAAACCAAGTTAGATGGGGTAATAGATTCTCTGAGACATATAAGTTAAAATGTGGAGTAAGGCAGGGTGGCCTGACGTCACCGGTTCTTTTCAACCTCTATATAAATGACCTGCTGAGCGAGCTTGATAGGGCTGGTGTCGGCTGTCATATTGGAGGTGAAAGTGTTAATAATCTCAGTTATGGGGACGATATGGCCCTGTTGTGCCCGTCCCCGGCAGGTCTACGTAAGCTACTGGCAATTTGTGAGAGCTATGCGCTTGCTCATGGTCTAACATACAATGTCAAAAAGACTGAAGTCATGATATTCAAAGCAGGTCGTGGTCCTGAAAGGTTGTCACCATTTATGTTATGTGGTACCACTCTGACATATGTTCAGAAATTTAAGTATCTTGGTCATATCCTAACTGATTCTCTATGTGATGTGGCCGACATTGAACGACAGCGACGAGCCCTTGCCATGCGAGCCAATATGCTGGCAAGGAGATTCACACATTGTTCCAAATAGGTTAAAGTGACTCTGTTTAAGGCATATTGCCAGTCGCTATACACCAGCCAGCTGTGGTATAAATACACTAAAATCTCCTACAACACACTTCGTGTTCAATACAATAATGCATTTAGGGCAATACTTGGTCTACCCTGGCGTTGTAGTGCGACTGGTATGTTTGCTGAGAATTGTGTCATTGATCTGACCTCCTTACACCGTAGATTAAAAACATCCTTTCACAGGAGGATACATGAGTCCAAAAACTGTATTATACAAATAATTTTCTCAACAATTTATCTATACGACAAATGCTTTGCTCTGTGACCTTTATCTAGGCACTCTTTTAATCTAGAAAGACAAACACTGTATAACTATTATTATTTATTGTATTATGTAGAGAATTATATTGAAACTACAATATAATATGATATATTGATTAGATTTATACATTATTGTATCCTGACAATTTGTTATGCAATGCTATATGGGTATTTACCTGAAATAAACGTCTATTATTATTATTATTATTATTGCAGGCTTGAATCACCTGATTGTCTGATAATAAAGATGATTCCGTGCTTCGGAAGGCACGTTAAGCCGGTGGTCCCGGCTGCCATCTGGTAGTCGTTAAAGGAAACACGTCAGAGGCCGAGAGGCGGTTCCGAAGAACTCTGACACCAGGGTGTGCATGGTCGATTGACCGTGACACCTACACGAAATGATGATGACCAGGCTGTATCTCATGAACCGTGATAGTAAGAAGTTTGACATTTTCACAGATGATGTATTTCTGTTGCTGCTATAACAATAAATACTTAAAATCAGAATAAAACAAATATTTAAGAGGACATTTTTCTGCCGTTTTTATAGATAACGGTACGGAATCCTTCGTGCGCTAGTCCGACTCGCACTTGGCCGGCTTTTTCAGAATATCTAATAACCAACTCTCTTCTTTCTTTGATACCCATTCATCGTCCAAGCTAGTACAACTATGGAACTGTTATAATCATAGATCGGATATTCCAGTGCCTAAATTTCAGAAGTTAGCAATTATGAAAAAGCACTTTTTTATTGAAAAGAATCCTGTTTTATATTTTAAGTGTAAGGAGTGATTACATCTCACTCCATTACGTTGGAGCAAGGCGGTAAGTGTATGGCATACACTTACTGCCTGTCGATGGAACTAGTGAGAATGATCCCGATCGTTGAGCGGTTTCGTCACAGGTATGGCACTTCATACAAACGGGACGACATAAATACCTAGTACTACTACAAACAAAATTTTACATCCGTGTACACGCTAATGTGTGAGTTAAAGAACCAAGGTTGACACCGAAGAATGAAATTAAATATACCTATTCATGATGCCACCTAAGGTTCGACAAATTTGCGAGTATGTCTCTCAATTCTGAAAGATTTATGATAATCTTAATTTATTTATGTAGGTATGTATTTATTGACTTACCTAACAATACATCTCAATAATAAGTAAATAAACTTGCTAACAAACAAAAATGTATTTGTTGATCTCGCACACAATGCAACTGGCACAATCAGAACACCATGACGTATAAGATTATTATATTTTCAAATCGCTCGTTTGGCGCTAAACTTTACGGCAAATGTGATAAAAATCGATAAAAAAAAAGGATAAAAACAAGACGCAGATAGACAGAGATTCACAGCACAGTGTTTATTGTAAAGCGTGTCGGTAAAGTAATATTTGCATTTGACGTGCAACAAAACCTAACCCTGTTTCAAAGCAACGCATCGCACTCCATTTACGCGGGAGAGGTGCGGCGATGCCTTGTTGCGGGGGACGCAGGGAGTTTCCGTTCTGTACGTTAGTACTTATATTAATTCTGTGGTTTCGTGTGGGTTACAGGCGGCTCGGTGCATGGAGTGCGGCGTGCCGTTCTGCCAGAGCGGGCACGGCTGCCCGCTCGGCAACATCATCCCCAAGTGGAACGACCTCGTGTACCGCGGCGACTGGCAGCAGGCACTGCAGCAGCTGCTACAGACCAACAACTTCCCGGGTACGACCATTACTTTACAGATAGCGATGGAGAATACGAAATCAAAAAACATACTTGGCGCTGGTAGGGATGGTCGCTGCGGGAGATAATTAAAATGCACGGCTCCAGGACGATGTGTGTATTTCGAGAGGGATAGAGATCATAGATACAAAATATTGCCATATCTAGTAGCACAGATAATCAAGTCTGCATAATAGTTGCTAGGTATATTACCAATATTTAGGCTGATTTCATAGTCACGCGTTTGACCAGCGCCGGCCACATGCGCGCGCTTGCAATTACACTAGATAGTAACTACGTTTCATAGTTACGCTTTTCAAACGCGCCGTTCGTGAGAAGCGCGCCGTCGGCCTGCGCTGCCAAAGCGCGCGGTCAATAATCAATAATCAATTCGCAATGTTTTACGACGTCGCTATTGCACCTTTTGTCCATAGAAAACAAATGGCTTATCCTGTTACTATATTTGTACCAATGATGACGACTATACACAGCTGTACATTGCAACGAAATGCGTGATACCATGATGCGTGAACTTAAGCGCACGCTGTTGAAACGCGCTAATCAACGGCGCCGGTCGCCGGTGTCACTCTGAAATCAGCCTTAAAATCATTTTAAAGTTTGTAAATCAATATGTTTTGTCATCAACAAATAAAGTTATTTCAAGTTAACAAATTAGAGATCTTATCTTATCAATATCTTAAGAGTCGGCAACGCATCAGCAGCTCCTCTGGTGTTGCAGATGTCCATGGGCGACGGTGACCACTTTCCATCAGGTGGCTCGTCTGCTCGTTTGCCGTCGGATATACATAAAAAAAAAAAAAAAAAATAATTAATCAATAGTATGAAAAATTGTTTCTAATATTAACAATGTATACAGAGCCCTTCAGGCACATAAGGACCAAGTCTGGATTGAGTTTCTTTCGGCGTATTCTTTTCACCAGCTCCGAAACGCTAGTAGTATTTCGATTTTGCATATTAAAAAAATATATAAGAAATAAAAATATGACGTTTACTTTGAGACGTCTTCAACGACATTCAAACTATTGCTGGCCAGCGCCCACCCACTACTGTTAGTCCCTTCATACCCGCCACCAATAGTTGATGCATGCAACCCTGGTCGACACTGCTGCATCCGATGAGGCTGCAGCAATATCGGCCGTCGTGCTCGCGACACGTGTTTCGCCTCTACACGAGGCATCTTCAGGCAGTGAACCCTAGATGTTGATCGTTCGCATGACAAGCAACGAATGAACTAACTGGTGGCGGAAGCACGCAAAGTAAATTGTCTCAAAGTAAATGTAGCTTTGACTTCCGCAAAGTAACACATGAGTCTATTAACCAAAAATATGACGTTCAAAAAGAGATACATGTATCCAATTTCGAATAAAAATCTTTGACTTTGACATCGTACCACTGTTTTCCATCGGTAGAGTTCACGGGGCGCGTATGTCCGGCGCCGTGCGAAGGCGCGTGCGTGCTCGGCATCTCGGAGCCCGCCGTCACCATCAAGAACATCGAGTGCGCCATCATCGACCACGCCTTCGACAGCGGCTGGATACAGCCCGAGGTCAGCATTGCACATTTATTATTTACTTAATATCGATCCCTCGGGAATAATACTTTTTCCTGGGATGAAAGGCCTATGTCCTTCTCCGTACTCCAGGGAACTTGTATGCAAAATTTCATGATGATCGGTTCAGTAGTTACGGCGTGAAACCGTAACAAACAAACTCACTTTCGCATTTATAATATTAGTAAGGATCAATCAATCAAATTCTTTATTCGCAAAATGTAGGTGCCGTGTGGTATCCGGCAGAGTAGAATAGGACCACTCCAAGTCTTCTCGTGGATGTCGTAGAAGGCGACTTAGGAAATACAAGCTCAACAAAGCTTATAAACATCTATGAGACCTCTCCAACCCGTCTGGCCAGCGTGGAGAGTGAAGGCCAAGTCCTCTGGCTGCTCTGGCCAAGTATGGCCCTAGTAGTACAGAGAGGGTCGTGCGTGCTCCTGTAGTGGAGGCTAAAAAAGGATCTGATGATGATGATAATTTAGGGTTCAAACCGTTGGGCTTTGTTCCCGGGAAATCAAGCTCGAGAACACGAGAAATCTTTTTTTATTTTTATTTTATTTGAGTCAGCAAACGGTTACACATGTAGACTTAAACCAATGGATAATGTATAATAAAAATTAGGAATAATATGATAAATGTAAATTTCTCGACAACCCGAGAAGCATCGAGAAATTAGCCCCGAGATTTCTCGAGACCCGAGAAATTGAAAAGCTCGAGAAATCATGAACTCTAATGATAATGAAACTAAATTGACGATTTATAGATTTTTTCTGTATGTATTAATAAATAAATAAATAAATACCTATATAAAAACAAATCACACAGATTGAACTAGCCCCAAAGTAAGTTCGAGGCTTGTGTTATAGAATGCTAACTCAACAATATTATATTTTATTTCATACATATATAGATAAACATCCAAAACCCAGGCCAATCTGAAAAAGATAATTTTCCATCTTGATTTGCCCGGGGACCGAACCTGGGCACTCTCGTGTTGCAGGCTGGCGTGTTAAGAGGGCACGAATGCGAAACTTGTCAATGAACATTCGTCTAGATGTCTATATCTATAACGACTACATGCCTGTTATTTATTATATATAAAACTTCAACATATATTCTTAACTGTTAAACCTGAAAACATGATTAATAACAAAAGCCTCGATACTTTTATTTTGCAAACATAGCCCCTTTATTTGATGTTTGTGGTCAGAACGGCGAAACCCAAGGTCTTTAGCAATGATTTTTAGTTTCCTAGCTGAGCAATAACTAGTTCTAAAATCTGGTAAAGTTTTTTTACTCATTAACCTCGTACTTTTATTTTAAATAACAATTATGTGATTTGGCGCTTACGCCCGTTAATTCTAGGACACCCGCTTGTGCCTATCCACTAGCTGAGCAATAACTAGTTCTAAAATCTGGTAAAGTTTTTTTACTCATTAACCTCGTACTTTTATTTTAAATAACTATTATGTGATTTGGCGCTTACGCCCGTTAATTCTAGGACACCCGCTTGTGCCTACCCACTAGCTGAGCAATAACTAGTTCTAAAATCTGGTAAAGTTTTTTTACTCATTAACCTCGTACTTTTATTTTAAATAACAATTATGTGATTTGGCGCTTACGCCCGTTCATTCTAGGACACCCGCTTGTGCCTACCCACTAGCTGAGCAATAACTAGTTCTAAAATCTGGTAAAGTTTTTTTACTCATTAACCTCGTACTTTTATTTTAAATAACAATTATGTGATTTGGCGCTTACGCCCGTTCATTCTAGGACACCCGCTTGTGCCTACCCACTAGCTGAGCAATAACTAGTTCTAAAATCTGGTAAAGTTTTTTTACTCATTAACCTCGTACTTTTATTTTAAATAACAATTATGTGATTTGGCGCTTACGCCCGTTAATTCTAGGACACCCGCTTGTGCCTACCCACTATCTTCTTCTCATTTTTACGCGTTACGGTCATTAGATCTATCCTGCTTTCGCGCGGGGCGCGGGGTGCGAAATGGCTTCAGCCGGGTCGCATTGATGCGCTCTTAATCACTGCGCCACGGAGCTTGCCATAGTAAATATTATACTGATGCATTTTTGTTTCACTGCCATAGATTCCGGAGCATCGCAACGGCAAGACTGTGGCTGTGGTGGGATCGGGACCCGCTGGGCTGGCCTGTGCGCATCAACTGAACAAGGTATACAGTACACAGCTGGTGTAGCAAGCTGCGGTTTGGGGTGGATTACCATGTGCTGTTTTAGGGTTCCGTTCCCAAAGGGTAAAAACAGGACACTATCTGTCTGTCCGTCTGTCACCAGGCTGTATCTCATGAACCGTGATAGACGGTTGAAATTTTCATAGATGATGTATTTCTGTTGCCGCTATAACAACAAATACAAAAAATAGAATAAAATAAATATTTAAGAGCCCGACATATGCCAGGCGGCGTGGCGATACAAACGCGGATGGTCTAAACGCGTTGGCTACTTTGGATATTTTAGTTTTTTAGGAATATTCAAGGGTTATTCGAAAAAGAAAAAGATATGATGGCTGCCTTAGCTGTAATGCAATAATAATCAAAAGTTTCAAGGTTAATGTTAATGTATTTGGTGAATAATGCTATATACCACGTAAATTAGATTTGGAGGCAACTTTGCAATTTTTTTCTATCGAGAAAATTTAACGCAATCGTGTTTTTGAGTCAGATAGTTACCAGAGTTAGTCCTGAACTTTGCTGCATTTTTATTTCAACTTGAGTATTTAATTATTATTGATATAACAGTCAATCATGCAAAGCAGTGTGAGGTAGTACGGGCCCTTAAGGGGGCTCGGAATACAACAAACGTCATTTTTTTTACTTGTTTTTGCTCGATTTTGATAACGGCAACAGTCTACCTGTTGCCGTTATCAAAATATTTACAGAATATTATCGCTTGAAATATTTACAGAATATTTAGTGTGTGACAGGGGCGTTTCCGGCGTTACAAGGAGGAAATGGGGGGATAGTCCTCCGGTTCTCTTACTCACTGAACAAAGCATAGAAACGGTTTCCCCATTTCCTTCCCCCAACTCTTTCAAAGGCCGGTAACGCTCCTGTTACACCTTGGTGTTCCAGTTGTCCATGGGCAGCGCTGATTGCTTACCATCAGGTGACTCGCTTGCTTGTTTGCCGCCCTATATCATAAAAAATAAAAACCGGCCAAGTGCGAGTCGGACTCGCGCACGAAGGGTTCAGTACCGTTATCTAGAAAAACGGAAAAAAATCATGTCTATTGTATGGGAGCCCCCTTAAATATTTATTTTATAAAAAAAATAGTATATATTGCGGCTTAGAAATACATCATCTGTGAAAATGTCAACTGTCTGACTATCAGTTCATGAGATACAGCCTGGTGACAGACAGACAGACAGAAGGACAGCGGAACGATATTAATAGGGTTTTTACCCTTTGGGTACGAAACCATAAAAAGCGGTAAAGCTAGTCTTCTCCTTCTATCTAAATATATATAACTCAAAGGTGACTGACAGACTGACATAGTGATCTATCAACGCACAGCCCGAACCACTGGACGGATCGGACTGAAAGGCATGCAGGTAGATGTTATGACGTAGGCATCCGCTAAGAAAGGATTTTGATCAGTTCTAGCCCCAAGGGGATAAAATAGGGGATGAAAGTTTGTATGAAACAATACTTCCTAACGCGAGCGAAGCCGCGGACAAAAGCTAGTTCGTAATATCTGGGTATCCACAACACAGGGAATCCTAGTGTGGAGTTTAGAGTTTTTTGTAAACATTATGTTACATGCAGTTCAATAAAGAATTATTATTACAAAGAATTATTATTATTAATAATCATCATTTCGAGTAGGTGTCACGGTCAATCGACCATGCACACCCTGGTGTCAGAGTTCTTCGGAACCGCCTCTCGGCCTCTGACGTGGTTCCTTTAACGACTACCAGATGGCAGCCGGGACCACCGGCTTAACGTACCTTCCGGAGCACGTATGATGATGATGATGATGATTATTAATAAGAACTTTGTTGCCAGGCGGGCTACACAGTGACAGTGTTCGAACGCAACGACCGGCCTGGCGGCTTGCTGCAGTACGGCATCCCCACCATGAAGCTCAGCAAGGAAGTCGTGGCGAGGCGGGTCAAACTCATGACGGCTGAGGGCATCGTCTTCAAGTGCAGTGTGGACGTCGGCAAGGATATCTCATGTCTGGAGCTGGCTCAAGAGTAAGTATTCATCTCATCTGTTTAAAAAACATGCTGCGACACGAGAGTGCCCGTGTTCGATCCCCGGCCAGGTCAAGATGGAAAATGATCTTTTTCTGATTGGCCTGGGTCTTGGATGTTCATCTATATATGTATTTGTTATAAAATATAGTATCGTTGAGTTAGTATCCCATAACACAAGTCTCGAACTTACTTTGGGGCTAGCTCAATCTGTGTGATTTGTCTTTATATATTTATTTATATCACATAATAAGTACTAATACTTACGTACAGAAGTCGCACTCTGCAAAGGTATTCAAAGGAATATCAACTTAATGTATTTAGAGATACGGTGTAATTTAGCTTGCGTCAGAACTCGGCACCTTTTCGTTTAGATATTTACAGAATCATTGCAAGCCAATTTTATCGCTATAAACCTGCTCTAAACATCTAATCATAATTCGATGAAGTCGAATCGAACCCACGACCTCCGGGTCTACAGGCAAAGCCTTAACCATTGGACCACGGAGGGAGTTATATCACTCAGGAGTCTACTTATAATATGCTAGACTCCATAGTTCCGCTCTGGATTAAAAATATTGCCCTCACCAAAAAGTATGATGTTAGGCTCTTGCGCGAAAATCTACTATTTTTGAGTTCTATACACAAGGGTTAAAAACGGGACGCTATTTCTAAGCCAATGTCCATCCGTCTGTCACAGGACTTATGTTTTGAACCGTAATAGAAATTCTCTTATTAAATTGAGAAAAAAAATTTGTGGAAAAAATCCACGTGAGCATGGTTTGAAGGGACCTTAGATATATGTACGATCTATGCTCTGCCAATTCAGCTACCGCGCTTCATCCCTGTGCAGGTATCGATAACATACCTACGTGCGGGGACACCTTCGAGAGTGAAATTCAAACAAATCCGGTAAGAACATTGCGAAGCGCGTCTGGTTATATCTGTTCACCGACTTCAACGAAATATGAATCGTATGTACAAAGTATAAAATTGGTTTGCTTAGGTATCCTAACTAATATTATAAATGCGAAAATGAGTTTGTTTGTTTGTTTATTTGTTTGTTTGTTTGTTACGCTTTCACGCCGTAACTACTGAACCGATCATCATGAAATGTTGTATACAAGTTCTATTGAGTACGGAGAAGGACATAGGCTACCTTTTATCCCGGGAAAAGGTACTGTTCCCGAGGGATCGACATAAACGCGGGCGGAGCCGCGGGCAAAAGCTAGTATAAAATAAAAGGTGCTGCGTTGTGACGCGAGCTAATTTACACCGTATCGCTAACTACATTGAGTTGATGTTTCTTTACATACCTTTGAAAATACTAGTACTTATTCTGAGCCCAAGGCCTCAAATTAGTTAAAGACGGCCCTGTTCATAAATTAGTTAAAGACGGCCCTGTTCATAAATTCTATTTGTCAGGTATAACGCTGTAGTCCTCTGCATGGGAGCCACCTGGCCCCGTGACCTGCCTCTCAAAGGCCGACAACTGAACGGCATCCACTTCGCTATGGAGTTCCTGGAGACCTGGCAGAAGAAGCAGATCGGCTCCGCGCATCCTATGAAGGAGAATCCCGAACTCAGCGCCAAGGACAAGAACGTGCTGATCATTGGCGGCGGAGACACGGGGTAAATACATTATGATTCCTCCCATTTTTAATGGACTGCCCAAAGTCCATTAAAAATGTGTTTTGTTGTAAATACAACTAAATAGTTCATGCGTGTAGGGAAGTATGTGAGTGAGGCATGAGTTTGTGGGCCTCTATCTGAATGAGGCAAACGAACGGGCAATCATGGTAGCAAAACACTGGTCAAAATTTATTAAAATGTATGTTTAGCCATTTTACGACTCCGATACAAGAAGAAGCATGTGAGTTTCTTTATTCCACTGTGACTTATATCTGCTTCAACGGATTTGGATTTATGGGGTATCGTTAGAATCTTTACCCGTCCCTAGTGGCAATCAAAATAACAGCCTCCGTGGTCCAGTGGTTAAGGCGTTTGCCTGTTGACCCGGGGGTCGTGGGTTCGATTCCCACCAGAAGCATACTTTGTTTAGTTGTTTCCAGTTTGGTTAGGACATTGCAGGCTTGAATCACCTGATTGTCTGATAATAAAGATGATTCCGTGCTTCGGAAGGCACGTTAAGCCGGTGGTCCCGGCTGCCATCTGGTAGTCGTAAAAGGAACCACGTCAGAGGCCGAGAGGCGGTTCCGAAGAACTCTGACACCAGGGTGTGCATGGTCGATTGACCGTGACACCTACTCGAAATGATGATGATGAGTGGCAATGGCTATTTTTTTTTTCAAAGCAGTAATATAAAATTATTTTCTCAACAGCTGCGACTGCATCGCGACGTCGCTGCGCCAGGGCGCCAAGTCTATCACGACCTTTGAAATTCTCCCGGAACCTAAGAAGACCAGAGGGCAGGACAACCCCTGGCCGCAATGGCCCAGAGTTTTTAGGTAATGTTACAAGTGAGAAAGGAGCGTTAGGAGATAGGAGCGTACAGAACTTTTACGCTTTGGATACGGAACCCTAAAAACTCATTGTCTTTCATTGACTTAAGAACTTAAATGAAATGGTTTTGTTACAGAGTGGACTATGGCCACGAAGAGGTCAAGGTCAAGTTCGGAAATGACCCGAGGAAATTCTCAACGCTTACCAAAGAATTCTTGGATGATGGTTAGTATTTCACCTTCTGTACTGGTATTGTATCTTATATGTCACCGTAAGATTGTGAAAAGCGTTATTTTATAATTTTTCTCGCGATATTATTAACTGTTGAAATATTTTTTAACTGCAACCAACCATTTGACGACCTTTGATGGCTCCGTGCCGCAGTTGATTATCACGCGAGCCTGCGACACGAGGGTGCCCGGGTTTGATCCCCGGTCAGGTCAAGATAAAAAATGATCTTTTTCAGATTGGCCTAGGTCTTGGATGTTTATCTAATGTATTTGTTATAAAATATAGTATCTTTGAGTTAGTATCCCATAACACAAGTCTTGAACTTGCTTTGTGGCTAGCTCAATCTGTGTGACTTGGCCGTAGATATTTATATTTATTTATTTGTGGCTCAGTGGTACCGCAAGTGGGTTGGATTGCAGGGCCCAGGTTTCGAACCCCGGTCGGGTCAGGATGAAAAACGATATTTTTCTGATTAGTCTGGGTCTTGGATGTTTATCTATATCATCATCATTAGCTTCTACTACTCCTACCCTCGCCTCAAAACGCCCGAACCCAGAGTAGAGAAAGCTCATAGTCAATTAAAAAAAAATGTGACAGTAAGCTTGCACCTTGTGGCCAGCGCGCGGACTGCGAGCTTGCATCTCAATGAAGACTGAATTCGAGGCAAGGCCGTGCCGTATTGGTGCTGGAATAAGCATGCATTTGTTTTTTTTAAAAGTCCTAAGTTTACAACTTTTATAGGTATTTTGGACGCTTATTAATTGACATATATTTTCAATTGAGAATTGTTGACGTCAGTAGTTTACTTATGGCTAAGTTTAATGCCGCTTCCAAAGCGGAATGCAGAAGAAGCGGCAACAAACTGCACAGCGCGTTTTCTCCAATCGACGTCACCTTACAATTTTAGTTTATCTTAAAAACTAGGTATGTGGATTGAGTTTACATTGTGCTTATAAAAGTTATTATAAATTAAATTTGTAAAATTATGTTTTAGGTTTTTTTAATTTTACCCTTCTATTAATTTAACCCTTCCATGCTGGTCGTCGCAGAAAAAACGTAGAATGTGCCAGCTGCTTCTCTTCCCGCGCAGATCGTAAAAACCGATCAAGGGATTGGGCTAAAATCTGCGGAGTCATATCAATAGGCAATGCGGCTAGCAACCAATCACTATTTCGATTCCTTATTCATCAACACACCACATCCAAAATGCTAAATGTGGCCATCAGGTCTTATTGACCTAGTCTCTACCCCGCAAGGGAAATAGACGTGATACCATGCATGGCTCCTGACTCTTGACTATTCGCAAACCAAGGACCTCAAGACAAGTATATAACGACAATCCCTACACAAACACTTTCACTCACTAGGATACTATTAGACTCGCACTCATATACATTTCATAAATTATCACTATCATCCTCACTCACATTCACACGATAATCACCTCTTTAATTATGTATAGATGTGTTGGAATAAAATATACTAGTTATAGGTACATATAAAAAAAATAGTTGGCAGGAAGTAGCCCCGGTTCGGGAAGTGTGGAAACAGAAAGGGGAGGCCTTTGCCCAGCAGTGGGAAAAAACTGGCTAAAAAAAAGTAGGTACATATGGAAAATACAATAACTTCTGGACTTCTGCGATACAAGCTCCGCTTAGTGCAGGGCGCAGGGCCAATGTCCAACAGTGTACAAAAATGTTAAACTTTGTAAATCTAATATTTTATAACTGACTGTTTTTTTTATTGGTCAATAAATATTATTATTTAAATTTAACCGGTCAACTATCAAGCGCCCCAATCGGGAAACATAACAATAGATAATCAATATATTCTGTCACAGTGTCTGCGTTTCTCGCGATTACAAAGTTGAGACCATTCTGATTGCGTGTTCGAATCCAACATATGGAAACTCAAATCGTTTCTTTTGGAATAATTTTATTTCTTGTGAACCTGGCAGTTGCCTTTTACTCAAATAATTTTGTCATTGTAATTTTATTTGTTTATTAATCATTATCACATTTTCTTTCTTAAATAGCATTTAATTGTGAGTTAAAATTAAAACTGATGTGGTTAACGTGTCTGTTGTCGAAGGTGAAGGCAACGTGAGCGGAGTGTCGGCCGTGGAGGTGGAATGGACGCGGGGCGCGGGCGGCCGCTGGGAGATGAAGGAGCGGCCCGGCACCGACAAGATATACAAGGCCGAGCTCGTGCTGCTGGCCATGGGCTTCCTAGGACCCGAGCGATACGTCGCTAACCAGCTGGGTAAGCGTCATACACATATTTATTAGTTCTGAGGGTGATTCTGTCATTTATCTGTCCTGTAACGTCAGTTTCGATCCCATAGGAGAAGTTGTTGATATCGACGGCCTGAATCACTCCTTCAAGGATCGGACAGGGTTTTCTTTACATATTGTATCTCCCCCCAAGTGTCCCCCAAGCCGTTTTGTTGAGTCATAACCAACGCCCCCTCCCCCTCCCCCCTCAGTTTTAGTGGAATTTCAACTGACTGTCGATCTCAGTCGCGGCCATTCGGATATTGACCCTTTTTCAAGCACCACAAGTCACCTGACGCATCTACGACTGCGAGAGTTAAATGACCCCACCCCAACAGCTGCACGACCACATCGCGGGCTGCTCGAAGCCCGCGCCCCCACCCCAAACACTAGTTTATATTTATAATATACTAGCTTTCGCCCGCGGCTCCGCACGCGTCAATGTCGATCCCTCAGGAACAGTTCCTTTTTCGCGGGATAAAAGGTAGCCTATGTCCTTCTCCGTACTCCAGAGAACTTGTATGCAAAATTTCATGATGATCGGTTAAGTAGTTACGGCGTGAAAGCGTAACAAATAAACAAACAAATAAACAAACAAATAAACAATCAAACAAACTCACTTTCGCATTTATAATATCAGTAAGGATAAATTAGATATTCAATATATTGTTTATTGCAGACCTTCCGTTGGACGCGCGCAGCAACATCGAGACGTCCAAGACGAACATTTACAAGACTCCGTTCAACAACGTCTTCGCTGCCGGAGGTAAGAAACATGGGGTCATTGAAACGTTTGACGTTATATTGTCTTATAAACGGACACCGGCTGCACGCACGATAAATATAACGTTCCAGATCAGCAGGTATCAAGCATCTATCTCTTACCGTTCGTACCGTATCGTCATATCACATAAAATATCGTCCGTTACCAACTTTACTGAAAATTCGTTTTTTTTTTTACTTCAAATTATTAATTTAAAAGTTTTATTGAACCCTTAAAGCTACGAGTACAATAGGTAGCCTTAATGCTTAAAGCATTTTCTCTTGGGAATGACAATTTATTCAAGCAAATAAAGAAACATATTTTTTATGTGGTGTGTGTGGAATTTTGATATGAAATATTTTTATGTATGTTGTCCTGTAGGCTATAAAGAAAGTTGCGAACTACGTTCAGATTTACGCGTTGATACAGACATTGCTAACTTTTTGCTCTTCGCTTATCATTCTCATCTTATCACCATTTTCGTATAATTCGTTTCGAAAATGGCATCGAACAAAGTCCTCTTATCCTGCATACAAAAGCAAAATATGGTCGTCATTACTAGTGTTCACAAAAGCCAAAAAAATTACACTTGTGTATTTTATATCTCATTTGACAGCTCCGTGGCGCAGTGGTTAACACGCCAGCCTGCGACACGAGGTCCCCGGGTTCGATCCCCGGCCAGGTCAAGATGGAAAATGATCGTTTTCAGATTGGCCTGGGTCTTGGATGTGTATCTATATATGTATTTGTTATAAAATATAGTATCGTTGAGTTAGTATCCCATAACACAATTCTCGAACTTACCTTGGGGCTAGCTCAATCTGTGTGATTTGACCGTATATAATTATTTATCTCAGAGATTTTGGGTTAAGAAACTAACTTTCACTAACAGACAGATATTTCCATAGCACAAAGAAACAAGTTTCCCATTCGTCATTGTAGCCGCAATAAGTCCACTACTGGACAAGGGCCTCTCCCAAGGACTCTTCGTTCCATGGGAGGATATTGCCATACTCACCACGCTTGGCAGGCGGGTTGGCGAGCGCAGTGTCTTTTCTTCCCTTCTTGTGCTTTGGACGCTGCTGCCTATCGGAAGCATTTTTAAGCTCAGGAAGGATAGGAATTTGTTGAATCTGGGAAGGGAATGTAGGTTTGGGATACTACTCACTCGGATAAATGAGGGAAAGGCAAGTGGTAGCTCGGAAGGCCGGGCGCGCGTACCCGATAAACTACTAGCGGACTGTCCCGGCTTCGCACGGTAAGGTATTTGAATAGCCTATGTTCATCAGGGATAATGTAGGATTCTAATGGAAAAAGAATTTTGCAAATCGGTTCATTAGTTTCAGTGCAAACAAACAAACAATCAAAACTTTCCTCTTTATAATATTAGTATGGAGTATAGCTCCGTGGCGCAGTGGTTAACACTCCAGCCTGCGATACGGAGTGCCCGGGTTCGATCCCCGGTCAGGTCAAGATGGAAAATGATCTTTTTCCGATTGGCCTGGGTCTTGGATGTTTATCTATATATGTATTTGTTATAAAATGTATATCGTTGAGTTAGTATCCCATAATACAAGGTAAGTTACCTTGGGGCTAGCTCAATCTGTGTCATATGTCCGTATATATTTATTTATATTTATAGATATAGATTTATTAGCTTTCTTTGTTTGTGTCTTGTACGGGTCTAGGTATTAAAAAATCCCATCTTCGTATTAGCCGATGTAGCTAAAATGTTGCGTTTGCAATACATCAAACATGTTTTTTTTTTTACAAACTAGCATTGAACCTAATATTTCCTCACAGACTGCCGGCGCGGCCAATCGCTCGTGGTGTGGGCTATATCCGAAGGGCGTCAAGCAGCCCGCGAGGTGGACATCTTCCTGTCAGGCAAGTCTCTGCTCCCCGGCCCTGGCGGGGTCATCTACACGCACTGAGCGGACTCCGGCGTAGCGTAGCTGTACTAGCGTCGGATAGCTAGGTAGTAAGTGGCTGTTATACCGTCGAGAACTATTGAGCCTACGTAATAGATTGATTCAGACAATACTTTACAGAAATCAACGTCACATGCAATTAGTTCAGGAAGGGGTCGCCACCGTGCAGAACTAAGCTGTGCGACCAATAGACCTGGGGTATTATTTTTGAACGCGTGATTTGACATGACGAGTGATTTTTTCCTTACAAATATCATTCGTTTCCGAACGGTCACTCGTTTAAAAATAACACAAGTTGAGGAACTTTTTTTTTCGGAATATAATAGGGATCCATAGTTCTCGGTCCGAATATGCAAGACGAGTGTTATGGTTATCTGTTTATTGTATTGAACATAATTCTGTTGTGGCAGTTGTATGGTATTTGATAATGCTCCGAGATCGGTAAAGAAAATGTGATAATGATTTATTTAATTAACAAATAAAATAACAATGACAAATTCATTTGAGTAAAGGGCAACTGCCAGGTTCACAAGAAATAAAATTATTTCAAACGAATCAATTTGAGTTCAACTTTGTAGTCGTAGTCGCGATTTGCACAAGCTAAAGATTACGCTTTTTGGCCGCTAGATGGCGACTGTAGAAAGTTGATCATATTTATGGACATATTTACCCTTTAAAATAAAATATTTATTGAAAAGGAACAGTTTACAAACGGGTACCGTTGAAACGAAGTATTTGGAAAATATATTGGTTTATATAAAAAGTCTACAGGTCGCATCCGGCGGTAAAAAGTCATGCTTAGTTAGATGTTGTCAATAATTTTGAATTTATATACAGATTTACTTGTTTTATTAATATACGTACAAACACGTATAATTCAAATTTTGAAGATATTTAGGTGATCAAGTATCTCATTGCATTTTAAGATATCTAAATAATAATGTTCAAATTATGTAGATATCCAAAGTTTTGCCAATGAAATAAGCGTTTTCGACAATGCAGGAGGGTTTTGAAATGCCTCTTAAGCGTCGAATCTGTAGCTGTAGACTGTAAGCTTGTTATAACTATTATCGAGCATTGTATTTTGAATCCTATATTAATTTATTTAAGATCTATTTTAGTGAATAACCGTATATTTGTAAACACATTCCGTTTTGTAAACATTTATCGAGTGTCAAATATGCATTCCCACAAATAAGTCTATCACTGCATCATGGCGTATGCTTGTTTAAAATTGGAGCGATAAAGTTTCTTATCGTATAGAAACTCAAATTTTTAATCGAAAAGTAAGGTTTTATTACTTTGATATCGTCGCGTTCTATCACAGTTGTCATTTAATATTTGTTTACAACAACAATATCAAATTGTTTTCATCATCATCATCATCGTCATTCCAGCCGTTAAAAGTCCACTGCTGGACAAAGGCCTCTCCTGTGGATTCTTCGTTCCATGGGAGGATATTGCCATTCTCTCCACGCTTGGCAAGCGGGTTGGCGAGCGCAGTATCTTTGGCTTTTTGAGCTTCCGACGCTGCTGCCCATCGGAAGCATTTTTATGCTGTGGAAGGATAGGAATTTGTTGGATTTTGGAAGGGAATGAAGGTATTGGGATACTACTCGCTCGGATGAATTGGAATTAGTGAGTAGCAGCTCAGGAGGCCGGGCGCGCGCAGTTGATAACTACACTCCTGACCATTTTTGTCAAGTAATAGCTTATTGTTTTTTTTTATTTTGGTGCTGCCAGTTCGTATTTCATAGAACTGTAATTGAGATGAAAACTCTCATTGGTTATGTGTATTTGTTACAACTCGCATTCGAATTGTCGTTCATTGCGCGCACAGTTCACAAAATTATCAGAAGCTCCGAAGTAGACAAGATATAGATATCGCCCCCGCGTGCCAACAAAAGTTATAACAAACAAAAAGCATTTTGATAATATATTGTGATAGATTTGTATGTGGATATGCAAGAGTATACAGGGTTACTTGAAAACACTTAAAACCTCGCAAGAATAGATTGCTAACATCACAAACAACAACGTATGTTCTACGAATTTTGATAACTTGTTAGATTTTACTTCGCAAAAATAAATGCATTTAATTTTCCGGTTGAATGTAACAATTCTACGCGCGTCGCAAAGAAAGATTGCGCGCGAGCTACGCGTCGTCCTTTCGTTTACATAGACTAACAAATGTCACGACTAGAGATTAAAAACCTTAAAAATTATTTTTGGCGCAGTGGTTAACACACCAGCCTGCGATTCGATCCCCACTCAGATCAAGATGGAAAATGATCTTTTTCAGATTGGCCTGGGTCTTGGATGTTTATCTATATATGTATTTGTTATAAAAATAGTATCGTTGAGTTAGTATCCCATAACATAAGTCTCGAACTTACTTTGGGGCTAGCTCAATCTGTTCATTAATTTATTATGTCAGAACTCGTAAAACTGCGAGGTTATTGGTGTTTTAAGCATAACCCTGTATAGAACGCTTTCAAAACCGAACATATCTTAACCAAACTAACGATTTGATTGTAAGTGAGTGATCTCTAAAGTGTCATATTATAGTTTGGATGCAGTGTTCGTTAAATTTTAATGTTTTTAATGTTATATCGAATATTTAATGTTGTTTTTTGTAAAATATTTGACGTAATCGAAATTATCAAACGTACGTAAATAAACGTACGATGTTTGGTGTTTTTATATTTTATTTATACAATAAAAATATTTTGAATATTTTATTAATTTTATTAAGAACTTTACGAAGTTACTTTTTAGAATACTAATTATTCTAATAAAGGTGAAGTTTTTTTCTTAAACTTGTTCAGTACGTATCTTGAACTGTACTAATGCGTTTTAAAAGAAGAATTGTAAACTTAAATATGTATCAAATGAACTTGTTTATTAACTTTTGTTCGTTTAACTAAACGTCTGTCGCATTGAACCTGTGATTGATTTGTTTGACAGTAATTATTGTTAATGACATAGATATTATCACAAATAACATTGTTCCTATGTATTATTTATTGTATTTAATTTTTGTAATTGTTCGTCTATTTAGGCATTAATATATATGTAACGGCTAATAGGCGAAGTGCGGATACTCCTAGTTCTAGCCGGGTACAACTAGGTGCAGCCGGACACATGCGGATAGACTTAGGTGTATCCTACCTTCTTCGGTTAGAATCTGATGTGCGGCTGCACCTAGTTCTAGCCGCTATGATGAAGGCTTTACCTAGTTCTAACCGAAGATATGTACCTAGTTCTAACCGCATATACCCGGCTGAACCTAGTTGTACCCGGTTAGAGCTAGGCGTAGCCGCACTTCGCCTATTAGCCGTAACATATACAATATGTAAAGTGTCAAATGTCAAAAAAGAATGGACATTTCCAAACATTAGACAGGATTAGAATGAGGGCGTCAAAAAAATATTTTGAATTCTCAGCATTGGTCGCATAGGAAAAGTTTTTCATTTCGACGGGCTGAATCACCCCTTCAAGAATCGGGCAGGGTTTTGTTGGGTAAGGCAGACATCAATAACGGTAATTCTATCATGTGAGCCGTATGCCAATCTGCTCAAAAAAAATCCGTATGTCTAAATAGGCGAATAATATTATTTTGTGTTATATTTTGATAATTTGTTGGAATCTTTAACTATAAGTGTTAAGTGTAAACTCTAGGGCCTCTCGCAAAAAGCCACTAACTCCGGTGTTCTGCTGTACATTGCGGCTTTTATATCATGATATTTTTTTATTGAATTTATGAAAACCGCATTGTATACTCCAGCATTTGTGGTATGTTATCTGCGGAGGTCTTATAATGATTATAATCGTGACGTCAGTGGATATAATTAAACACATCTGTATTGTGATATTTGTTAATGATCATTGATTTGTTGAACACGCAACTGAATAAACATTTCATTATTTTCTTAGAAGGCTTACATGAGCGAAATAGCGCAACCCACTCCTAAATCAGATTAAATTATATAATAATTAATTAATTACTTGCAATATTTTTTGTATTACTTTTAATTCAACGCAACAAATCTTAGAGATTTGTTGCAAAATAATGAAAAGTTAAAAAAATAACGAAAAAAGAATTGAAAAGTGATTTTTAATGTGTAACTTCTCTTTATTGGGCATTTGATAAATTAAGATTTATCAAATGACCAATAAAGAGAAGTTATACTAAGGATACTACAAGTAATCTTCTAATGAAGTAAAGTAAACTTTAGATCTTTTTTGTTTGATCCGGTTTAAGAGTTAAGGTGTGTGGCGCTAGTTGGGTCATGTAAGCCTCTTAAGTAGTGAAGTAAAAGTGTTGGGCATATGTATTACGCAAAAAACGAATTGTTCTGATCGCATATTTTAGTCGGAACTTATGAGTTTCGTTTTTTAGGATGCCTATATCTAAAAATCATAAAGCGCAGACGCGAGCAATCAGTAATGGGTCGGCCCTTTATCTCGGGCGATGGCTGTCCAAATAGATTAACACTAGACGTTATAACCGAGTGAAATACGTGAAAACATTTTGTTTCATATCTGACCCAAGCGCGAGAAACGCAGACACAATGCACGCAGATTTTCTATTGTAATGCGGGCTATTGTAATGGATTTTCAATAGGCTAGGTGCCTAAAAAAATATAATTAGTCCGTCAGTTAGATATTCAAAAAATATTGGACACGTATTTTTTCTGTTGTTGATTAAACTAAAAATGATAAAGATATAGCCCTTTGAAGTTCCGTGTGACGTCATAGTTTGCTACAATTTTTAGCAAACTTTGACGTCACAAGCCCCCACTCCTGAATTTTGACGCGCTTTATCTTTATTATTTATTGTTTATTTGACAAAAGAAAAAATACGTGTCCAATATTTTTTTATTATCTAACTGACGGACTAATTGTTATGTTATTATTACGACCCAGGAAACTAGCATATTGTAATCGGGCCGCTTGGTGGTCATTATCATCATTTCTAGTAGGTGTCACGGTCAATCGACCATGCACACCCTGGTGTCAGAGTATATCGGAACCGCCTCTCGGCCTCTGCCACCAGGTTGGTGGTTGAGAGGTCAATCATGTTACCTCATTTCAATCATACACGATGAAGACTTCATACGAGTACTATGTATGTATTGATCGTAAACATCAAAGTAATTCGTTAGTGTTGACATTGTGTGTAATAAATATCAGTATAATAGTAGCAGTGTCAATTACATTAGAACGCTTGTGTACTAAACGATGGCTGGTGCTCTTTCCACGCCGATCATTGGCGGCATTGCAGTGTGTCTCGAAAACGCTACTGACTGTGTACTTTGGACTGTCCTACTGAACTCCGACATTTGAAACGTCGGTGTATCTGTATTCATAATGTATAGTAGATAGATTTACATGGCTTAGAAAGTATGCTATGGCGAATTACTTCAATGAGAATGTTTATCATCGCGATGTACGGAACTCCGAAAGTTTACTATAAAGAATTACTAATTGAGAAAATTCATTGTCGCGAAGTACTCCATCTTTATTGTAAATTTTCAATATCCTTCTCACGAAACTTAAATCAGATAGTCTTATCAAAGCTAGCTTCCATTTTTACACTTTTGCTTCAAGTAGAAATCAATATTGTAATGAACAGAGACATTATGTAGGTAGTTTAGTTGCAACATTTTTAAGATACCTTTACATTTATTAGTGCATTTTGTACAAACCTTCGTGGCTTTTTAATGCAGTTATTTTACTATGTATTGTTATTGATATGCAATTAATAAAAAAAATGTTATTATTTAATAAAACTTATAAATGCGAAAAAGTTATTTTAATATTGAGATATTATTTGAATACGTAGTTATAAACATTTCCATAAATACAAATAACTAACAAGGATAAATTTATCACGAACTAAAGCAGTGCTGACATTGGCGAGCTCCGTGGCGCAGTGGTTAACATGCCAGCCTGCGACACGAGGGTGCCCGGGTTCGATCCCCGGTCAGGTCAAGATGGAAAATGATCTTTTTCGGATTGGCCTGGGTCTTGGATGTGTATCTATATATGTATTTGTTATCTATACTAATATTATAAAGCTGAAGAGTTTGTTTGTTTGAACGCGCTAATCTTAGGAACTACTGGATCAAATTGAAAAATTATTTTGTGTTGGATAGTCAATTTATTGAGGAAGGCTTTAGGCTATAAAACATCACGATGCGACCAATAGGAGCGAAGCATCAATAAAAAATATTTTAAAAACGGGGGAAAATTATTCATATATACCTTATAACATAAATTTCCATGGACGAAGTCGCGGGCAACAGCTAGTAAAATATAATATCGTTGAGTTAGTATCCCATAACATAAATTTCGAACTTACTTTAGGGCTATCACAATCTGTGTGATTTGTCCGTATACATTTTTATTATTTATGTATTTAGAGGATTACAAATTTCCAATGATAAAGGATCAAACGCAACATATCATTACGAAATAAATTTTCAAAATTAAGTACCTTGTCATGGCAAGTTTCGAAGATTGGAGTACTTCGCGATAATGAATTTTCTCAATTAGTAATTCTTTATAGTAAACTTTCGGAGTTCCGTACATCGCGATGATAAACATTCTCATTGAAGTAATTCGCCATAGCATACTTTCTAAGCCATGTAAATCTATCTACTATACATTATGAATACAGATACACCGACGTTTCAAATGTCGGAGTTCAGTAGGACAGTCTGTACTTTGATCTAACGGAGGCTGTGTAGGATCGGCTTAACGCAGAAGGACAGTGGCGGACAAGAAGTCCGCGGCGCGCTCTTATTACTATTAGAATAAGATTGCACTTTCTCCGCGCAATATTTCATGTCGCTTATAATTATAATAATAATAATAGTAGATTGTTGCACCAAGCAGAAAGTAATTTATTATTGCACCGAGTGCTTATTTGAAGCCCGAGCGTTAGCGAGGGCTCTAAAAAGCACGAGTGCAATATAAATTACTTAATGCGAGGTGCATAATCTGCTTTTCTTTCAACTACTAAAAGAAAAGTAGGTATGTAAAAAATAAAACTGAAGATAAATTACAATTAGTAGAAATTAGTTGTCTACATTCCCTTCTTTTTTTCTTTATGGCCAGTCAGTATTTTACACGTCACTTCACAGGCTACTCCATACGGCCGTCAGGTTGGCCAACCTTTTTTGTGACATGTGACAATATGGCCCCGCCAATTTAAAAAAAACTAAAGTTTTAAAGGATTTTCATAAATTTTTTCTGCTCTGGAGCAGCAAAGTTCCGCTTTGTGCTGGATATGTAATGCAGTTATGATAGAATTGCAGCGTAGTTGGAAGAAAACGTTTATTTCTCACCATAATCACTAAACATTACAGTACAACTTAAAACTAAGTAATATACACAATACATTAAGTAAGTATCCGGTGTTCGTACATCAATAACAATTTAATTTTAATCAGAGGTTCTGAGGATTATGGTGGGTCGATACCTGAACTAGGACTCTATATATATGATAGGTAATCAATCCTTCGCCCCAGTGAATGGTAATAAAAATGCAAGATAAAGGCGTCTGATCTATCAAAAATACTAATGGCGGATATACGCGTACAAAGTGCAACCTTATTCTAATAGTAATAAGAGCGCGCCGCGGACGTTTTGTCCGCCACTATCCGTCGTCTGCGTTGGGTCTTATTATTATTATATTCGATGGCGATACACGTTACGTCAATAAGCATGTCCTCAAAAACATATGTTTTCGAAAGGCTCAATCCTCACCGAGATGGCAGCGGCAGCCTGCGACTGCTCGAGGCCTAACGCGGTAGAAGCGCGGCGTTTGTTCGGGGAGCGCGCAGTTGCGAGTTTTTCAAGTTCTTAAGCGATACCATAGTCATGGCGATAAAGTTTAAAATTATATGCCACTACGACGCGACGTCGTATCGTGTTTATGTGTGGGAGCCCTAAAACTGCTCGCGGCTTCACTGCCGGCCGCTGCCATCTCGGTGAGGAGTGAGCCTATACCGGCTGATTCTGTACGTGCAACCAATATAATATTTTAATGAATATGTTTGTTATATTTTAATACTTTGTCTTTGGTCATCGTGTAAAGACAACCAGCCTAAATAAATATTGTAAGCGACTTACTTAAAGCCGCTATGTTCCAAATTACGAAAGTTCGCCACAGTAGAATGTTGGTTTAGAATAGTTAGTGTACTGTAATTGTTATACTGTGGCCATTTCGATATTAAAGTATCATTGACAATAATTAAATGTTTATTCCTAGCTAAACTCTGTATCGAATATTAAAATTGAAGAAATAAATATTTCAGCACACATTACTGTATTTTATTTTTCACCTGAACCCAATATTGGATTGGATGTTTATCTATATATGTTATTGTTATAAAATATAGTATCGTTGAGTTAGTATCCCATAACACAAGTCTCGAACTTACTTTGGGGCTAGCTCAATCTGTGTGATTTGTCCGTATATATTTATTTATTAATTTATATTGACCATGCCCTTCTCCGTACTCCAGAGAACTTGTATGCAAAATTTCATGATAATCGGTTCAGTAGTTGACGGTGATAAAGCGTGACAAACAAACAAACTCACTTTTGCATTTATAATATTATATATAGTAAGCATAGGGATTATTTTCTAGTTCTTTGCTAATGTAAAATTTTTCGTTTTATTTTGCCCCCAAAAACTATAATTATCAGTATTGTAAATTTGTATTATGTTGTATGTAACATGGCTCACATGTAAATCAACCAAACTCTTGCATCAACAATTTTTTTCTTAATTATGTGTGGTTTGATGTTTCAGTAATCAATGCTTAGCAACTTTGACATTATCGAAAAATAGGAGTGCGTTACCCCAGCCGACTAAGTGCTCCTTTTACGAATTGATAAATGCAAATAATTAGATCATTACTTCGTGTAAATGTCCCCGAAAGTAAATAATTTGACACCCCGCCGTTTCAGAGATAATGAGGAAAATAAAATTCGGCTGGCGTAACGTTACCCCAGCCGACTTTTTTTGATCCCGTCGGTTTATCTGGATAAAAAGTATGCACAAAGATAGATTGAATTTGCTCTCAAATGTCCCCGATAAAATTAAATTTGACACCTTTATGGATTTCGAGATATTTCATTTTCTGCTGCGGTAACGTTTGGCCAATCTCTGTATCTCTGAAACCGTAAGTCACAGAATCATGATTTTTTTTATACGTATAGAACGGAATTTGTCACCATTTGACACCTAGTTATCTTAAATATTAATAATATGGTTTGCGAGTAATAAATATTATTCTGAAAACCATATTTTCGGTTCTAGTTATTAAACGAGGGAACCCTGAAAATTCAAACTAGTCCTAATAGATGCCTCTTATAGAGACATACAAAACATCAAAACTTTCATCAGCCTAATCCAAAGCATTGGCAAGTTATAATGATATTACTGGTTCCAGAAAGCCAGATTCTGGGCTCTCGATTTAAACGAGGAAAATAATACTTTCCTTTTACCTGGCTGATTCCATATTTAAACAATAATAAGACACTTTATCGAAAAACATACATACCAATTTTTAGCTTGATATACTTTCGTATATAAGAAATAATAATTAAAAACTAAACCTAGATATTTTTTTCCGATTACCCGACCAAGTTCTGATGTGCATCTGAAAGCGGCTGCGGCATACTACTAGATATATTTCCATATTCGACGGCATTGTATTCTAAATTGGATGGTACAGGCGAGTGGAAATTTTTATAATAAAAAAATATATGCCTTATATAATGGACTTACTTATTTCCTCCATACTTATACTTTATAATGTATTGATTCCTAACGGGATTGACCAAGTCTATTATTGCAAGACCAAAGGCAGCTATAGGTAATATTGGAAATACGAGTATGTAATACTTGCTTTGTTAGATAGAATTAGAAAAAAATACAACTGCACTTGCTCGGAACTGCAATTTCATTGGCTAATGTGCGCGAGCGGGACAGCGCAGCGATAGTCCCTAGTTTTGCTCGCGCATAATAACAAATCCTAACTAATATTATAAATGCGAAAGTGAGTTTGTTTGTTACGCTTTCACGCCGTAACTACTGAACCGATCATCATGAAATTTTGCATACAAGTTCTCTGGAGTGCGGAGAAGGACATAGGCTACCTTTTATCCCGGGAAATAGTACTACTCCCGAGGGATCGACATTGACGCGGGCAAAAACTAGTATATATTTTTTTTTTTTCAAATAAGGACACAAAAAGGGATTGATACTCTGTACTGTGGTACCGACTACTTTTGATTTCGAACAAATCTTTGTAAGATGTCCCCTACATCTTCGCATAAGGCAATGCACAATAAAACAAGCAGTACATAATATAGAAAAAGAAATACGGACTTCTAGTTCATTTGTTTAGCTAATAACGACGCGTTTTCCTAGTTGATGGATACACATTTTACTCCCAATTTGTAAAACTGACACTTTCTACGCGAGAGCAGCAAAAATAAATAACATTCAAGATTTTTTTTTATTTATCTCTTGATATTCTTACCTTATAGAATATAACCTTGTTTGCGTTGGTTTTTGATTACCAACTACGGTGACAGTTGGATTGAACTATTATGCAGGCGGCAGACCTCTATTTAAGAGGTCTGCCTTAAAATCATTCAAACAAAAAAAATATAAAAAGATATTTTATTTACATTATTAGTATGTAGACATTGCCATTTAAGTAATAGTTTTGCTGAAAGAGAAAATCTGTAAGTCACCCTAAGGTTTCATTCATCATCATCACCATTTTGAATAGGTGTCAGAGTTCTTCGGAACCGCCTCTCGGCCTCTGACGTGGTTCCTTAAAAGACTACCAGATGGCAGCCGGACCACCGGCTGAACGTGCCTTCCGAAGCACGGAATCATCTTTATTATCGGACAATCAGGTGATTCACGTCTGCAATGTCCTACCAAACTGGAAACAACTAAACAAAGTATGCTTCCGGTGGAAATCGAACCCACGACCCCCGGGTCAACAGGCAAACGCCTTAACCACTGGACCACGGAGGCTGTTTCTCCTGTTGACCCTAAGGTTTCATTTATTAAATACGAGTCTTTATAATATTAAAATTAATCCTAACAATTTTTCTACTTGAATATACCCAACCACTTATTATTATTGTGCAGATTTTAGAAGGTATACGTTATGTATCGTACGGCCGCTTTTAGATGCACATTCGAACTTGGTCGGGTAATCAGGAAAAATTATCTAGGTTTAGTTTTTATTTATTATTTTTTATATACGATAGTATATCAAGCTGAAAATTTGTATGTATATATTTGGTTAAAGTGTCCAATTATTGTTTAAATATGGAATCAGCCAGGTAAAAGGAATGTATTATTTTCCTCGTTTAAATCGAGAGCCCAGAATCTGGCTTTCTGGAACCAGTAATATCATTATAACTTGCCAATGCTTTGGATTAGGCTGATGAAAGTTTTGATGTTTTGTATGTCTCTATAAGAGGCATCTATTAGGACTAGTTTGAATTTTCAGGGTTCCCTCGTTTAATAACTAGAACCGAAAATATGGTTTTCAGAATAATATTTATTACTCGCAAACCATATTATTAATATTTAAGATAACTAGGTGTCAAATGGTGACAAATTCCGTTCTATACGTATAAAAAAAATCATGATTCTGCGTCTTACGGTTTCAGAGATACAGAGATTGGCCAAACGTTACCGCAGCAGAAAATGAAATAACTCGAAATCCATAAAGGTGTCAAATTTAATTTTATCGGGGACATTTGAGAGCAAATTCAATCTATCTTTGTGCATACTTTTTATCCAGATAAACCGACGGGATCAAAAAGAGTCGGCTGGGGTAACGTTACGCCAGCCGAATTTTATTTTCCTCATTATCTCTGAAACGGCGGGGTGTCAAATTATTTACTTTCGGGGACATTTACACGAAGTAATGATCTAATTATTTGCATTTATCAATTCGTAAAAGGAGCACTTAGTCGGCTGGGGTAACGCACTTTTGAAAAATAGTATCAAAACCAAAACACTTACTATATAGATGATCAAAACTAAGTATCTTGCACTTTTGCCGCTTTAACAACAAACAAACAAAATGGCGGCAAAAGTGATACACATTCTGTGAAAATTTCAGGTTTCTACGTATTACGGTTCCTTATGTAGATACAGCCCTGTGACAGACGAACGGGCAGACATCGGCTTAGTAAAAAGATCACAAACATTAATAATAGAAGCGTATTTTTACGTTTGTCATGAAACTAAAACTTGTAAATGTCAATTTTGCAGTAAAACATCTCCGCCTCAGTGTTACATTAAAATAACATCACAAACGATATTTTTGCCTTGACCTTTTAGACTTTGGTACTGCTGGAAAAAATAGACATTTTAACAAGGAAGATATAAAATATATTATTTTTTTGTACCCCAACGGTTTCTTTTTTTTATGTTATAGGGCGGCAAACGAGCAAGCGAGTCACCTGATGGTAAGCGACCAGCGCTGCCCATGGACAACTGCAACACCAGGGTGTAACAGGAGCGTTCCCGGCCTTTCAAGGAGTTGGGGAAAGGACATGGAGGAAAGATGGGCCTCCGGCTCTCTCACTCACCGAACGAAGCATAGAAGCGATAAAGCTCCTACTCAAACGTCGATTTTCTGTGAGAGTGTGGTACTTCCCCGGACGAGCCGGCCCATTCGTGCTACTAGCAAAAATGAATTTTGCCGGTAGCGTGGCTTTACCACAACTAATGTGTGATATAAAAACATATTATTACTTTTTGCTTATAAGGGTTAAATATATAAGGGTTAAATACAAATACAATGTGTGTAAGTGGTAATCGTGGGCGTTAGATTTTTCAAGTCGACTAAGGACATTAAACATACCATAGCGACTGCCATAGCCGTGCTGGCTAAACGTGCTTTCCAAAGCACGGACGAGCTCATCATTTTTGTTACCAATCCATGTCATAACCACACCAAGGGTTACTTAACATACGTAAGAGTTGACGCGTTGATAGCCGCGCGACCTTGGCGATGGACATATTACCTATAGCTGTTTAAACTGCATGAAAGGGAAGCGCTACACGAGCAAGCGAGATGAGTATACAATTGTCCTTTAGGAAAAAAGATATTATGATAAAACTATTCCATATTAAAAATAACCAAATTACATACGCAAGTAAGAAATATTAAACATAAAATGGTATTAGTTACTTCTAAAGTTGGATTGGAAATCGTGCTTAAAACTGGTGTTACCTATTTAGGTGTGAGGCTTATAATTTACATACATAGTCCAAACTGTATACAGGAACCTACATAGATTATTTATAGCTATTTAGTTCAGCTCGTCTCCATCTCGTTCTTGGTCCCCTCTTGAACGCCTTCCATCAGTAGGTACGCAATTTGTTATCATAGATAGATTATAATTAATGACATATCCTTACTAATATAATAAACTAGCTGTTGCCCGCGACTTCGTCCGCGGCAATTTCTGTTATTATGATTAATTAGTATAGATTAATAATTTTCCCCCGTGTTCAAAACATTTTTATTGATGCTTCGCTCCTATTGGTCGCAGCGTGATATTTTAAAGCCTAAAGCCTTCCTCAATAAATGGACTATCCAACACAAAAATAATTTTCCAACTTGAACCAGTAGTTCCTGAGATTAGCGAGTTCAAACAAACATACAAACAAACAAACTCTTCAGCTTAATAATATTAGTATAGATATTTAGTTCAGCTCGCGTCTCCATCTCTCCATACCCGCGCTCGCGCTCGCGCACGTCAAGTTAAGCTCCTGCATTTTTATTCATTTAAATTAGTAAATTCGTCCGTATCTGTTTGAATCTGTGCTCAAAAGATCCTAAAGTACAATACTATCAAAACGTCAAACGTCGAAGCTGTAAATAGTGCTGCAATTAGAGAAACATTGAATATTGTCTAACAAGAAACATTAATGCCTACGCCAACCAATCAACAACACACAACGCCGGGTGAGGATGACTCATAATATCGAACGGTGACCACTACATTACCTTATATGGTCGTCGCCCGAGTCAGAGCCGAGAATTGTCGACGCTACTATTTGCCAATTTCACGGCAGCGGGTCACGTCAACGCTAGCACAACTGATAAGGCGTCTGACTGCTGCCTGAGAGTTCCAAGTTCAAGCCCGCAGACGAGTGACATAGAAAGACCATTTTTTTCTTCTTTCTTTTTTTCTTTCTTTTTTGTGTTCGTTATAATTTATTCACTTGATAATTATTCCTTGGCGAAAAAATGGCACACCATCAATGTGCTGGTTGTAAACATAACATCGACACAAAAGACATATATTTAAAATGCTCTAACTGCAAAGAAGACTATGACTTGATCTGTGCAGGAATAACTAATGAGACATATAAATCTCTTACAAATGAATCCATAGATGTGTGGCTGTGCGTTATTTGCCGCAGCAAAATTCCAAAGAAGGACAACACTTCGACACCGGTTAGACAAATGCAGTATGTTCCCACTACACCAGGAGAAAAAGCTCATACTGACGAACCGGACAATGTCACCTTGCATCGCGGTCAAAGAAACAATTCTAAATGCTGCTGCCCAACCTTAAGTAGCATCCGCCTTATTATCCGCGAGGAACTGAAACTGGCTATGACAGAAGTTACCAGAAGCATAAAATGTGAAGTGTCTAACCAAATAAGCTCCTTAGAAAGCAAGCTTTACAATGTTGTCACAACGAGTATGTGTGAAAATGTGACAAAAGTCCAGCCGTCGATCACAAAGAGCCAGAATAATCAACAGCTATCCGTGACTCACACACCACCCAAATTACCAGTTTCAGTCCCAGACTCGAACATTTTAGCCAACATAATCCCTAATATGGAGCAAAATAGCATTAAATTAAATAACAACCATCCCAGTAAGAATGAGAGTCCTAGAAGAAAACTAAGCCCGAGTATGCAGGTTAATAAGCGTGCAAGCCACGGAGGTGCAAACCATATAAATACAACAGCAATACCTGCTAAAAGTGCTAGTAATATCGCAACATTCTCTGGACCAAGTTTAGATGAAAATAATGTTAGCGAAGCTGCATCTTCCAAAGAGTCAATTACCGACGGCTGGATAGATGTCAAACGTAGGAGGCCCTCTACCGGGAAACCAACAATACTCCGAGGATCAGCACTTCCAGGAGCAACTCCCCTGCAGGCGTCCGAGAAAAAGCTATATCTACACCTCTTCTATGTACTACAAGGAACTAAGGAGGCTACAGTTAAAGATCATCTGGCTTCAATAACAGGGAGCGACGAATGCAGTGTAGAGGCGCTTAAAGCCAGAGGTAACTATGCCTCATTTAAACTATGTGTGCCGGCTAAGTTCGCAGAAAAAATTATGCTTCCTGAGAATTGGGCTTTGGACATTTGCGTAAAGCCGTGGAAGAAGAACTTTCGCGGTAAAAAACATTTGTAATAAATCTGTTCAATTATATTATCAAAATGTCCGAGGACTTAGATCCAAAACTACTATCTTTTATAATAATATGCTACATTATAGCTCAGATTTCATAGTACTAACTGAAACATTTTTGATAAGCTCACTATTTAATGCTGAATTGTTCCCTCCTGGCTACACCGTTTTACGTAAAGATCGTGCAGGCGATGTTGGGTGGGGCGGTGCTCTATTTGCTGCTAGGGACTGTTACAACTTGGAGATGATCAGTAATGTCGACGGCTTTACTGATGACAAAGAGTTATTAATTATACAAGTTACTTCCAAACGTATAAATTTTGTTGTGTTGTTTATCTCCCTCCAAACTACCCTGCAGATCAGTACTTAAACGTCCTTACCTGCCTAGAAAATGTCGTGTGCCAATATTCTACTTTATTCTGTTTGTTTAATCGATGATGGCTTATATTTTACTATATAAGCCATAATCGATTGTACTTTACTAGATGACATGTGAATGACTTGGTGTTATACTGTAAGTTTACATGTAATTTTCAATAAATAAAAAAATAAATAAATAAATCTCGTTCTTGGCCCCCTCTTGAACGCCTTCCATCAGTAGGTACGCAATTTGTTATCATAGATAGATTATAATTAATTACATATCCTTACTAATATAATAAACTAGCTGTTGCCCGCGACTTCGTCCGCGGCAATTTCTGTTATTATGATTAATTAGTATAGATTAATAATTTTCCCCCGTGTTCAAAACATTTTTATTGATGCTTCGCTCCTATTGGTCGCAGCGTGATATTTTAAAGCCTAAAGCCTTCCTCAATAAATGGACTATCCAACACAAAAATAATTTTCCAACTTGAACCAGTAGTTCCTGAGATTAGCGAGTTCAAACAAACATACAAACAAACAAACTCTTCAGCTTAATAATATTAGTATAGATATTTAGTTCAGCTCGCGTCTCCATCTCGTTCTTGGCCCCCTCTTGAACGCCTTCCATCAGTAGGTACGCAGTTTGTTATCATAGATAGATTATAATTAATTACATATCCTTACTAATGTAATGCGAAAGTGAGTTTGTTTGTTACGCTTTCACGCCGTAATTACTAAACCGATCATCATGAAATTTTGCATACAAGTTCTCTGGAGTACGGAGAAGGACATAGGCTACCTTTTATCCCGGAAAAAAGTACTATTCCCGAGGGATCGACATTGACGCGGGCGGAGCCGCGGGCGTAAGGTAGTCCTTACTAATATTATAATATATAAATGCGAAAGTGAGTTTGTTTGTTTGTTTATTTGTTTGTTGGTTTGTTTGTTTGTTACGCTTTCACGCCGTAACTACTGAACCGATCATCATAAAATTTTGCATACAGGTTCTCTGGAGTGCGGAGAAGGACATAGGCTACTTTTTATCCCGGGAAAAAGTACTGTTCCCGAGGTATCGACATTGACGCGGGCGGAGCCGCGGGCAAAAGCTAGTAATATAATAAATCCTTACTAATATTATAAATGCGAAAGTGAGTGTTTGTTTGTTTATTTGTTTGTTGGTTTGTTTGTTTGTTTGTTTGTTACGCTTTCACGCCGTAACTACTGAACCGATCATCATAAAATTTTGCATATAAGTTCTCTGGAGTGCGGAGAAGGACATAGGCTACCTTTTATCCCGGGAAAAAGTACTGTTCCCGAGGGATCAACATTGACGCGGGCGGAGCCGCGGGCAAAAGCTAGTAATATAATAAATCCTTACTAATATTATAAATGCGAAAGTGAGTTTGTTTGTTTGTTTATTTGTTTGTTGGTTTGTTTGTTTGTTTGTTACGCTTTCACGCCGTAACTACTGAACCGATCACCATAAAATTTTGCATACAAGTTCTCTGGAGTGCGGAGAAGGACATAGGCTACCTTTTATCCCGGGAAAAAGTACTGTTCCCGAGGGATCGACATTGACGCGGGCGGAGCCGCGGGCAAAAGCTAGTAATATAATAAATGCGAAAGTGAGTTTGTTTGTTTGTTACGCTTTCACGCCGTAACTACTAAACCGATCATCATGAAATTTTGCATACAAGTTCTCTGGAGTACAGAGAAGGACATAGGTTACCTTTTATCCCGGGAAAAAGTACTATTCCCGAGGGATCGAAATTGACGCGGGCGGAGCCGCGGGCGATAGCTAGTTGATTATCCTTACTAATATTATAAATGCGAAAGTGAGTTTGTTTGTTTGTTTGTTTGTTACGCTTTCACGCCGTAACTACTGAACCGATCTTCATGAAATTTTGCATAGAAGTACTCTGGAGTACGGAGAAGGACATAGGCTACCTTTTATCCCGGGAAAAAGTACTATTCCTGAGGGATCGACATTGACGCGGGCGGAGCCGCGGGCGAAAGCTAGTAATGAGATAAATTGACAGAATACTTGAAATTGTACCAACAATATACAAATTTGCCACGAGTACCTTTCGCCGTTTGTATGGAGATTGCGCCTTCAGGGCAACCGCTATTAACTTGTACCTACCTACGCCCATTGGGCCGTCAAGCACAATGATAGGTACTTCCACATCACTGAAACACGTATACATATATACCTATAGCTATGTGCAAATATGGAGACACATTGAGAAATGCATTGAATTGGAAAATGAAAGCGTATGCTATTATGATGGGGCACATAATTAATGTGACATGTTCACGCGCGTAATAATGTTCACCTTAATTCATCCTAACACCCATTTCTATTCAGTATTCAATCCGGACCTGGAACGTGCGGGCTGGTTTGGCTCTGCTCAGTAAGTATTTAAAACTACTAAGTAGGTACATTGCTTTTTGATAGTATTGTTTAGTATTATACAGGGTTATAGTTAACTAACGCATAACCTGCTAAAGACGACTTAGGTACATCATGACTAACAACGTTTGTTCTATGTCTTTTACCTAAACGCAATACATAGTAAAAATTTACATACATTAGCTTTTATGTGGATTTCTATCAAACTTTTAGTCTATGTTTAATTCTACTATAGCTGTGAGCGTAGGTACCTACTATTATTCCCTTTAGCGTTGATTGCCATAGAGTTAAGACAAGTAGAATTCCTTTCTTTGCATTTTATTTTTTTGTACGAAAAAAGCAAACATCGAATTACACAAAGTCATATAGCAAACGTAGTTAGTCTTGCTGTACCAAAGTCGTCTTTAGGAGGTTATTACCACTTACCCTGTATTGTATTGTGTAGTATCGTATCGACAATGTTCTCCTATTAACTCGTCAAGCGCAAGAAACGAATACACAATGGATTTTCTATTGCTATGCGGACCGATTGGCCCGCTTCGTGTTTGAGAGGTCGAAATATAGTATACCTATAATGTTAACATTTATTTCATCATCATCATTCCAGCCGTAAGAAGTCCAATGCTGGACAAGGCCTCCACATAAGATTCTTCGTTCCATAGGTGGATATTGCCATACTCACCACGTGTAGCAGGCAGGCTGGCGAGCGAAGTTTCTTTGGCTTCTTGTGCTTCCTACGCTGCTGCCTTACTGGATACAGTACGGCATGAGTTAAATTTGCTTTGATTACTGGTGGCCCGGTGGTCCCGGGTAAGTTGCACACAGAATAGGCCGTTCAGGCAACGTAGGTATCCCATAAGGCAAAAGATTAGAGTTGTTGCTCTCCAAAGGCCTTGCCATTGATTCTCAGATTCGCCCTTCAGGCTATGCTTGCATGAAATCGCGACACATCAGGCAATATGGGAGTTTGAGAACGCCTAAATCCGAGGTCCGTACCGACTAACGTGCTTTTGGTGATGTTGCTTATACAGGTTAACGGCACTCACCCTACCATCGCCTCAATCGACCGGTGAAGTAGCGGAAGCTCACTTGGAGTGAGAGTCAGGCACTGTCACTAGACACAGTCCATTAAAAAAAGTCCTCGTAAATTCGCATGAGAAATCGACATTCCCATTCGAATTGAACCATAATTCATAATTCATTTATTTTTGTCAGACATGGGTAATATACATTTATAACAAGGTGTTAGTATTACATAGTGCGCCATGCTGCGCCGTCAGGCATACAAAATTTGATACAGTTGTAGGTATATAGATTAAAAGTAAAAATGGATTGTCATGCAAAAATTATATAAATCTTAATAAATGTCAATGTCAAACTTGCTAGTAAATTATATGGTAAATAAGTCAACGAATAAAATAATAAATAATCATCATCATTCTCACATATTAACCATTGAACGAATATTATTTCAAAATGATTTAGTTTCCGATATCCCAGCGTCTGTCCCATATGAAAAGTTGTATTGTACATACTCGTATGTATAAAAACATGTTGGCGAGCTCCGTGGCGCAGTGGTTAACAGCCTGCGACACGGGGTGCCCGGGTTTGATCCCCGGCCACGTCAAGATGGAAAATGATCTTTTTCAGATTGGCCTGGGTCTTGGATGATTATCTATATATGTATTTGTTATAAAATATAGTATCGTTGAGTTAGTATCCCATAACACAAGTCTCGAACTTACTTTGGGCTGTGCTTTGGATCTAGCTCAAGCAAGCTGTTGTAATTGCGCCTTACCGTTATTTTTACAGTAAATTCCTATTCCCTAGCAAGTTTTAGCTTAGTTAAGGCCACCTTCGTACACTACAATGTTTTGTTTATAATTATTATTATCCTGGTGCAATAGTTTTATCTTATCTTAATCAGTGTGATTTGTCCGTATATATATATTTATTTGTCTGGCCGATCAACTTAGCCTGTTCATTAATAGGCTAAGCTCGATTGCCAACCAGTTGCCGTTTGTAACCTTAAAAAAAGTAAGAGGTTATCAATTCGGTTGTATGTTTTTTTGATGACGTAGTTATGAGGTAAGAAATACCTCATACATAACTCCTGTGATTTATAAACCGATTTGTTCTTCTTTTTTTGTTGAAAGGATATGCATCCAGATTGATCCCATTTAAATTTCATCAAAATCGGTTCAGTAGTTTATTTGAAGTACGTTTTTTTTATATGAAAAATTATTGAAGTACCTTAGACCTTAGTATACAGGCTATTATTATAGTTACCTAGGACTATAAAAAGCAAACAAAAGAAAATCATTTTATTTATTTCCTTTGTGTGATTTTTTACTTAGCAAGCTAATTTTATTTGTTTTCCAGCAATGAATTTAAAACAAAAAGCATGTTCTTCGTTTCTGGCCGTTAACAAGAAGTTTGAGGAGCAGTTTGGGTGGCCGATCAAAAATACTACTTTATCCAAAATAACTGAATATTTGTATGCACCGAAGGACCCTTCCAGTTTGGCGGTAACCAGGATATTATTTGGTGAGATCATTCAGAATCAGAATCAATTATTCGCATATAGTACATACAGGTGTTATTTTATGTCTTTTTAAACCGCTTTTTTGGCGAATATAACGTCACAAAGTAAAAGTAAATTATTTACATAGTACCTACTTGTACATTCAAGTAGATTTTGGTGCTACATGGTTAAAGTTCAAGTCTGAAATTCTTTCTTATCATATTACTACGCGTCATCATGTTTCTTCCTGACGATAAATCATCTCTCACTATTATTGTCATAGCAGATCTTAACATTTTGACTAGTGATTTAAATTATATTTCATCGCTTCATTTTTCAGATATAATATTCTCCAGGAAGTCCCCTTATCCTGCAGGTGACTCTATGCACGCTTTAAAAGACGCTCAGCTGATTTAAAGTTGTCAGTTAACCAACTTCACCCCACCAGTACCTAGTCGGGAGCGGAGTGTGTCGCCATTCTGAGCTCATTACTTTTTCGTGCACGAATCGCTCCTAATAAGTTAGCTTTTATCTTGAAATTTTAAAATTATTATAATTACGCTTATTTTGTATACTATACTATAATAATGCCTTAACGAAGTGTTGAAGAAAAAAATCGAGCGTCATGAACGTAAAATTAAAAAATTACGTGAACGTGATATCGGACGACATCGCCGAATACGAGTTATTTCTTCAGATTCTTCAAATAATGAAGGTAAGTGTATTTATTTTCTTACCATAACGGTTACATAACTATTATGTTTCGATAACACATGTTGGTATCGTTTTACACACACGATTTCATCAGACAGGCCGTGAACCTCGTTCGTTAAAACAAAATTCTTCATCAGAGCAGGCCGTGAGCCTCGTTCGTTGAAGTAGCTCGCTTTTCTAATCCTAAAACACTCGTTTTAGGTGTTGAAGATGCCGACCAACCGATGCCAATTGACCTCGGAGAACCTGAGCCCTTGCCAGAGCCTGAGCCTACACCGCAACCTGAGCCGGTAACAGAGACCATGGCGGAAGAGCCACTCTCCTTAGAAGCAACTTCGACTGGAGAAAAACACAATGTTGAATTGGCAGAACCTGAATTACATCCTGAACTTTTAGAGGCCCTTGGTGAGTCCACCAGTGGAACCCCAGAGTTCCGAGAGAAAATTCACGAGAGTTTAGTCAAATTGTGGCTCCCCTTACTCGTGAAAGGCTTGCCAAAAGATAAAAAAGAAAAGATGTTAAAGGATTACCTAATACCTGATAACTGTAGGCTGCTGCAAGCACCTAAACTAAACGCAGAAATATCAGCGGCTGTGATAGACTCTGTAAGAAACAGAGACAAGATTTTGGTAGTTCACCAACAGCAACTCGGCCAAGGGATAACGGCCATTAACAGAGCCCTTAATATTCTCTTAAGTGGGGATGACAAGAAGTTGGCTATCCAACATCTTAGCAATGCCTGCCGTATTCTCTCTGATTTGCATGCTATAAACACGAGAAGCCGCATAAAGCTCATGACACCTAATTTTGATAAAAACTTCCTACACGTAGTTCAAGATTCTGAACGAGATGAAACCTTGTTCGGAAACAAACTTTCAGAAAAGATCAAGGCGGCAGAAGCTATAGAACGACAGGGTCTGCAAATCAAAAAGACTAACCCGAAACCTTTTAGTTCCCTGTCCACTAGCAACCGCTCTTCGAATTCGGGAAACTGGTCAGGTCCACCCCGGTACCCATCGAACCGAGGCAGACGAGGTGGGAAGAAGACAACAACGCAGAGCCGTCGTTCATACCCGAGCTCGTCACAACAGCAAACCACTTCGCAGCCTGCAACAACGAGCAAGCCTCGTGCCCAGCCGCCACAATGACTCGGGTACATGCAGGCAGAATTAAACATTTCTTTAATTGTTGGACAAAAGTTTGCTCCAATCCAATAATTTTAGATTGGATACAAAATAGTCTTTTCATACCTTTTTCGCAGAATGTCTGTCAATGTCACAAACATCCCTAGCAATACTTTCTCAGAATTAGAGTACCAGAAAAGGCAAGTGCGATTCAAAAACTAGTTGACTAGGTGCCGTAATAAAACCTCACCCAAGTAGAGATCAGTTTGTGTTCAAAATATTTCTTGCCCCTAAGGCAAACGGAAGCAAACGTTTCATATTAAATTTGAAACCTTTAAATACATATGTTGAAGTCTCATTTCACGATGTAAGACCAACGAAAATCGACTAAGTTAATACCTTAATATACTTAGTATACTTAGCCACAATTGATTTAAAAGAAGCCTACCTATTAATCCGATTCATGCCGATCATAGAAAATATTTAAGATTTCAATTTCATGAAAATGACCAGACTATGAGTTCACTTCAATGCCCTATGGATATATATCCGTGGCTCCCAAAGATTATGAAAGAAGTAATAACTCACTTGAGAAGTGCTTGTCATAATTCAGTAGTTTATTTAGATGATATTCTTTGCATCGGAAAAACTTACGAGGATTGCAAATCTAACGTAAATAAAACTTTGGAACTGTTACAGTGTCTAGGTTTCGTTATAAATTTCCGATAAAAGTTCACTGCACCCTAAGCAACTTTGTAAATTCTTAGGTTTTGTATTTGATACTGAGAATCTTACTATCTCTCTGCCTGATAATAAACGTGACAGTATCGCGCAATTGGTTCAGATGTTTAGTCACCTGCCTATGTCATGTACCATTTGAGAATTCACTCAATTAATTGGTAAACTAACCGCGTCATGCATGTTATTGGAACGTCAAAAATATCTCGCGTTATTAAAAACCCAAGATTATGAAAGTAAAATCAATTTATCTATGACGATCCTGGAGGATCTTACGTGGTGGACAAATAACATAAAAACGACATCACAACCAATGCGAAACGCTAGCTATAATATTGAAATCTTCACAGACGCTTCACGAACCGGCTGGGGCGCAGTCCGCGATGAAGAACGCGCTCACGGAGGGTGGTCAGTTAGTGAGCGCAAGTACCATATAAATTATCTAGAACTTTTAGCAATATTTCTCGGAGTCAAAAGCTTGGTATCTAAAGAAACTAATTGCGCGATACTATTACGGGTTGATAACACTACAGCCATAAGTTATATAAATCGCATGGGCGGAATACAATCCCCCCACTTAAACGAGATCGCTCGGCAAATTTGGCAATGGTGCGAGACGCGAAATATTTGGATATACGCATCATATGTCAATACTAAAGAAAACGTAGCTGATGCGGAATCTAGGATTATAAATCCTGACACCGAATGGGTACTCTCGGCTACCAGCTTCCAAGCCATTGCGTCATATTTCGGCCAGCCAAATATTGACTTATTCGCTTCCCGCACCAATGCCAAATGCACATACTTTGTTTCTTTGAGACCAGATCCAGATGCAATGGCTTTAGATGCTTTTACCATAGTTGGAGCGGATCTAATTTTTACGCATTCCCTTCATTTTCCATAATATTAAATTGTTTAAGGAAAATAATCGATGATAGAGCAGACGGAATACTTGTCTTCCCTCATTGGCCTTCACAGCCCTGGTTTCCTTTACTACAAGGGTTACTAGTGTCCGGAATTCTATTTTTGGGCCCTAATAAGAATCTTTTACGATCACATTCCAGAGAACACTATCCTCTACACGCGAGCCTTACCCTGGGTGTCGCGAGGCTCTCCGGCACACTTTTTCCCGAAGATGCCCACGATCGATCGTAAGTCGATTATTAAAAGGAGCATACAAATTAAGACTAAACGTTTCCAAATATTCTCAGACTTGGGACCCTAATTGTGTCTTAAATCACGTTGCAGAGTGGTATCCAAATACGACTCTGAATTTAGAAAAAATAACAAAGAAAATTGGCAATCTTATTAGCACTATGTACAGCTCACAGAGTACAAACTCTATCACTAATTAAATTGGAAAACATATTTTTCTCATAATGACGCCAAGATCATAATCACTGATATAATACAGACTTCCGCCCCAGGCCGCGAGCAACCTGTAGGTACTCTTAATACCTTTTTTTCAAGATAATATAAACATCTGCCCAGCTACGGTGTTAAAAGATTATATTTCTGTCACAGAAAGTAAGAGAACAGAAAAAAAAGGTTAACTGTTCCTTACTCACAAACCACCACATAGACCAGCAGCGACATCAATCAGTCGTTGGATCAAACAAGTTCTGTCGGAGAGCGGAGTGGATGTATCAAACGAGTAGACAAAAAACTTCGAATTGACCAATTGACCATTATTAACGGCTTGACGAACTAACCATTTTGCACCGCTTGACGAATAAACCATTTTAGAGCGGTTAAAAAACGCTTGACCAGTTGACAAAATTTTTTCGCTTGACCAATTATCCCCTACATCCAACGTTCGGTGCACACAGCACTCGGCACGCGTCCACCTCGGACGCGGATCGGGCGGGCCTTAGCGTTGAGGTCATCCATAAAGCTGCCGGATGGACTCCTTCATCGAATACCTTCGCGCGATTTTACAATAGAACCCTTGTTGACGAGGGGAACTTTGCAAGATCCGCTTGCTTTATATAACTAGCTTTCGCCCGCGGCTCCGCCGTCAATGTCGATCCCTCAGGAACATTACTTTTTCCCAGGATAAAATGTACCCTATGTTCTTCTCCGTACCCTAGATAACGTGTATGCAAAATTTCATGATAATCGGTTTAGTAGTTACAACATGAAAGCGTAACAAACAAATAAACAAACAAACAAACTCACTTTCGCATTAAAATATTAGTTAGGATTAGGTTGATTAGTTTGATAGTCAGATTTTGTGTACTCATAGGAGTAAATTATAATAATATATAAATATAATATAAATAAAAAAATCATTGTTAAAATTGATGTATGCACAATTTTCCTTGTTGATTAGTAAATAATAAATATGTTTCAAGAAATATATATTATTTTATTAAAAGGAAAACCTTTCTGCTCTAAAATTCTACCTGGTGAATATTATATCAGAAAAATGTAGCGATGAAATATAATATAAGATCAATCGAACTTCCCAAGTGAAGTGCGATCATTATTAAATGAATCGCTTCATTTGAAGATATAAACCATTACCCACCCTCCCATAGCAGCTAGTCTGTTGACCCTAATATAGAAAGTTTTTCCCAACACTCTAAAAAGAATGAGCTCAGAATGGAGTCACACCCTGCTCCCGACTAGGTACTGGTGGGGCGAAGTTGGTTAACTGTCAACTTTAAATCAGCTGAGCGTCTTTTAAAGCGTGCATAGAGTCACCTGTAGAATAATGTACTACCTGGTGAATATTATATCTGAAGAATTAAGCGATGAAATATAATAATGATCGAACTTCACTTGGGAAGTTCGTTTGATCATATATAATATCGACTAATTTCGTCACGTGGCAACTAGTGTCATCCTACCTGACACAGAGTAAATCAAGAAGTTGCGACAATATGCTAGTTGCCTTTTTTGTTTTTTTAGCCTATTGTTTCCCACTGCTGGGCAAAGGCCTCCCCTCTTGTACGCCATTCATCCCTATCTGTTGTGAAAGATCGCCAATGTTTATCATAAGCCGCCAAATCATCAGACCATCTTTTTCTTGGACGCTTTCGTTGCCATCCTACAGGGGCCCATTCCGTGGTTAACTTTGCCCACCTGTCTGGGTGCATTCTGCAAGCATGACCTACTTAGGTAAAATTAGTACGTCATTTAAATAATGGAAAAAATATTGGACACGTATTTTTTCTTTTGTTAATTAAACAATAAATTATGAAAATCAAGCGTTCGCTCGTTTTTGCTTGATATTGATAACGATAACAGGCCCAGACCCGTGAAATATTAAGGTAATATTAAGTTATACAGCGTGATTTTGAACCCCCTAGCTATATTGAAATATGGGAATCAGAATCCCTAATGGGACACAGAATTGCAAAAAAAAAAAGGTAAAAAACGAAAAAGAAAATTAGGGTTCCCATACAAAGTCGCCGATCAGCTGGACGAATTTCTAATTTATTTTTACATTTAATTATAAGAAAGATAAAATTTATTTTTTCGTTTTTTACCTTTTTTTCTTGCAATTCTGTGTTCCATTAGGGACTCTGATTCCCAGATTTCAATATAGCTAGGAGGTTTAAAATCACGTTGTATACAGGGTAAAATTGAATTCATTAGCAAACGCTAAGGAGTGACTCAGACCACGAATCTGAACAACTTCGACATCGTGAAAAAATTATCTGCTCTTTCATACAAAAGTGGAATATCTACTTGGCCAAAATCTATGGAACAGCTGTTTTTTTTGCAATTTCGGAGTTGGTCACATAATGAAAGTTGTTCAGATTCGTGGTCTTAGTCACTCCTTAAACGTTTGCTAATGAATTCAATTTCACCATGTATTTACTATAAAAATATATAATTAAATTTTAAAAAAAATTAAGGGTCTCCCATTCAACAAACGAGATTTTTTACTCGTTTTTGCTCGATATTTATAACGGCAACAGGTAGACGCTTGAAATATTTACACATGTTATATCGATATTACACATATAGAATCGTTGAGTTAGTATCCCATAACACAAGTCTCGAACTTACTTTGAGGCTAGCTCAATAAGATAAGATATATTTAATTGCATAAACATGTGTTTACAAAAAATAGGTGTTAAATATAAATTTTTACCCTCTCCAACCCGTCTGGCCAGCGTGGAGGGTGTAGGCCAAGTCCTCTGGCTGCTCTGGCCACGTATGGCCCTAGTAGTACAGAGAGGGTCGTGCTCCTGTAGTGGAGACTTAAAAGGACCTGATGATAATGATGATGATGAAATATAAATTATAGTTCAACATGTTTTATCGTCAAGTGTGCAAATTTTCATTCAAATTATAATAATTGTCAACAAAATAAAAACAATAAAATGTCAATTATTTAGGAACTTAATTAGATAGGTAAGAATAAGAATAAAAACATT
This sequence comes from Elegia similella, assembly GCA_947532085.1. Lineage (NCBI taxonomy): Eukaryota > Metazoa > Arthropoda > Insecta > Lepidoptera > Pyralidae > Elegia > Elegia similella. The sequence goes on from OX383930.1 coordinate 26,304,966, forward strand.
AAATACATTCAATCTGTGTGATTTGTCCGTATATATTTATTTATTTATGTTTGTAGGTTTGGCGATGCTCTTCGACATCCCGGACGAGCGCGGGGGTGCAGCCCTGTACCGGCGGTGGGGGGATCCCCGAACGTGCCACTTCCCTTTATTCCCTTTCCTGCGGGCGCTGCCCTTGCCCTACATGGCTATCGTTTACGCTTGTTTGTGGTTGGGTAAGTCAATTCTCTTTTCTCTTCTATATTTTGGAACTAGACAGGATTCGTGTTCATTGAGGCTAGCATGCCTCTCATCTATACTAATAAAGCTGAAGAGTTTGTTTGTTTGTTTGAACGCGCTAATCTTAGGAACAACTGTTTCAAATTGGAAAATTCTTTTTGTGTTGGATAGTCCATTTATTGAGGAAGGCTTCAGGCTATAAAACATCGCGCTGCGACTAATAGGAGCGAAGCATCAATAAAAAATATTTAAAAAACGGGGGATAATTATTTATCTATACTAATTAATCATAATAACAAATTGCCGCGGACGAAGTTACGGGAAATAGCTAGTATATAAAATAAATTAGCTGACCCGGCAAACCTTGTTTTGCGGTATGAAAAATTGTTTACGTCCTATTCTCAGACAGAAGACAGAATTTTATATATATAATAATAAAATATATGTATAAATATATAGAGTAGATATACAGGGACAAATCACGTCGATTCAACTAGTTCCACACTAAGTTGTAAACTTGTGTCGTGAGATTATATTTCATTATTAATACAAAAGTATAAATTTAAACATCCAATACCCAGGCCAATCAGAAAAAGATCGTATCATGACCTACCGGGTATCGAACACGGCACCCTGAGATTCAAAGGCACTTGAATGTGAAGTGAACCTCTGGTGTCATCAATACTAATACTGTAAGGGTTGGTCATGGAGTAAGTTACTTTGTTTTCAGAGATATCGTGTTTATAAGCTTTATTACATGATACTGAAGCTAAATTGAGGATTTCTAGACTTTTTTTCTGTATGTTTGTTTCTTAAAAACTCTTAAACCAAATAACAGATTGTTTTAAAATTGTTATGCGAGTATAAACATTAAGACGTACAGGGCACAGGATAGGCTACTTAATTTTTTTCTCCAGTTATCAATAAATAAATATATACGGATAAATCACACAGATTGAGCTAGCCCCAAAGTAAGTTCGAGACTTTGTGTTATGGGATACTAACTCAACGATACTATATTTTATAACAAATACATATAAAGATCATAAGACGTGGACCCCATAAAAATGTACGCGAACGGAATCTCAGGCACAGCTAGTATGTAATAATAGAGGTCATTAATCCGCCACAAAATAACCTTTAGCGGACCATTGGCATGTTTTCAAAAGAATATTCTCAGTTAAAGATTTTATAGCAAAAAAAAACTAATTTTAAAAACATCTCGTTCATTATGATTGAAAAAGATCGTTTTCCATTTTGACCTTCTTTTTTTTTACATGTGGAAAATGCGTTATGCATACTGATCTGCTACGGGGATACAGAACAGTTATGCGGGACTCACACCCGCTAAAAACCACATGATTGCTCTCTTCATGCCATATTACCGAAATGGTGGGCACAGTGGAGCTACCGCCGCTCTCTGACCGGGGTTATTTAAAGGCTCTTGCAGTACCAGTGAGCTACAGAGGAAAGGTCGTCATTAACTTTTGTCCTACTCTTCATTTGAGCTTTCTCCGGGTTGCTTCATCAGCAGCTGTAGTGGTCATATTATAAGGGTATTATCATCATCATTGTATGAAAATCGAAAAATTTGTTGAGTTCCCAGCATTGGTCTCATAGGAAGAGTTGCTCATTTTAAGGGGCTGAGTCACCCCTTCGAGTGAACTTCGGTAGTAATTTACACGCTGCATATAAATTCTTAAAATAAAATAGTTATATACATAGGGACAGTACCTTATTAGGTGATCCATTAACATGGTGGGTTTTGACCTTAGGTTTTAAAAATAACAGCTCAAATTACTTTTAACATCAACCCTAACTTGTTAAATTGCTAAAACAATATGTGTTTCTTTAGTGTCTAGTACCTAGACACTAAAGAAACACGCCCCGGCTTCGCTCGGGTTCAATGTAGATATTAATATGGGGCAATCCGCGCTTCTCAAGGCACGTTAAGCCGTTGGTGCCGGCTGCCATCTGGTAGTCGTTAAAGGAACCACGTCAGAGGCCGAGAGGCGGTTCCGAAGAACTTTGACACCAGGGTGTGTATGGTCGATTGACACCTACACGTAAGGAATGAATGAATGAATATGGGGCAATAAATTATACACAGAAACCTTCCTCTTGAATCACTCTATCTATTAAAAAACGCATCAAAATCCGTTGCGTTTTAAAGATCTAAGCAGACATAGGGGCAGACAGACAGCGGGAAGCGACTTTTGATATAGTGATCTATCTATGACTTTAGCTACCAATTCGAAAAGCTAGCTCCGTGGCGCAGCGGTCAACACGCCAGCCTGCGACACGAGAGTGCCCGGGTTCGATCCCCGGCCAGGTCAAGATGAAAATTGATCTTTTTCAGATTGTCCTGGGTCTTGGATGTGTATCTATATATGTTATAAAATATAGTATCGTTGAGTAAGTATCCCATAACACAAGTCTCGAACTTACTTTGGGGCTAGCTCAATCTGTGTGATTTGTCCGTATATATTTATTTATAATTCAAAAAGAAAAATTAACATAGCAAGAAATATTTCAATGGAATGAAACTATAAATAAATAAAGCGTGAATGAATGCAACAAACATAAATAAATAACGCAACCTTTAGTTCATCAACTTCTATATCCGAAAAGCAAAAAATTAAAGTCCATTTTTTGCATTCATAAAAACAAGTACGATTCTGGCAGGTTCCATTGCCAAAGGTTTTCCGAGCACATTGACCTATGTGTATTGTGACATTAAGAGTACGAAAATAGCCGAGGCAAGCAAGGTTAAGAAGTTATCGAGAAGTCTTTAGACTTTTGACTGGTTGGGTCCGGATCCGGAGGTACGCTCTATAATCTTAATTTGAACCGGAAGTGTCTTTTGCCGCTTTTCGGGACCAATAAAAAAATAATAAAATAAAATAAAATAAAATTCATTTATTTCAGGTTACAATGACCCATAGTAACAAATAGAATGATAGTCAATCTTCATCAATATTTATCTAGTCACCAGTACAATGCTGGTATACTGGTGACTAGATAAACATACTGACATCTTATGATGAACGTCTTAATGTGGGTTGTGATAGCCATTTTACGACTCGATAGAAGAAGAAGCCTTGGACGAAGTTCGAGCCGATTAGGAAATGGAAATGAAACTTGGCTACTGGAGCCAACAATCTGCGCAGGAAGAGAAGCAGCTGGTACTTTTTCGTAGTCTCTTTATCGTTTGAGACAAGCAATGAAGGAAGATATGGAATCTAAGTAGTCTAAAACTGTACCCCCGGTATAATTAAACCATACATTTCTAACAGGTTATTCTGTAATCTATACGTGGGGCGCACTATAAGTTTCCGGAATGAATATGAAAAAATACTATTAAAAGGTACAAAATTAATTTATTGTTTTTCAAAATAATCTCCCTTGGCGTCTATGCACTTTTTCATTCGATGAAACCAGTTTTGAAAACTTTTGTGCCACTCCTCTGTGGTGACCTCTGAAACGTGTTTTTCATACTCCTCGACAGCCTCTTCTGGTGATGAAAATCGTTGACCGCGTAATTGGTTCTTAATTTTTGGGAACAGAAAAAAGTCACAAGGTGCCAGGTCGGGACTGTATGCAGGATGACTCATGAGTTCTACATTTTTCGCCTTCAAAAAGTCGTTTGTCTGTCTGTCCGTGTGAGAACTAGCATTGTCGTGGTGCAGGATGATACGACGTTTACGGTCATTTTTATGAAGATCGTCAATAACTTCCGGCAAACAAATGGTCGTGTACCAGTAACTATTCACTGTACGACGATTCTCTAAAGCAACAGTAGCCACGTGTCCAGTTTTATTAAAAAAAGAAGCAATCATCCGCTTAGATGCACTTTTCACGCGCGCCACTTTGGTTGGTTTCGGCTCATCTTTTTTTTCGACCCATACGCTCGATTGCTGCTTTGTTTTGGGATCGTAGCAATAAATCCATGTTTCGTCACCTATTACTATGTCCCACACCAAATTTGACGCACCTTCGTTGAATCTGGTAAGCATGGCACTGCACCAAGTGACGCGGTCTGTTTTTTGAGCCTCGTTCAAGTTGTGTGGGATCCACCGCGAGCACAGCTTTCTCACACCCAAATGTTTGTGTAGGATTAATTGTATTTGACTCATGCCTATTTCTAAGGATGCGCGAATTTCATGGTAGGTCACATGCCTGTCTGTTTCAATCATACGGCGCACAGCATCGATGTTTTTGTTGGTCACAGCGGTGGACGGCCGACCATCGCGAGATTCGTCACTGAGATTGATACGACCACGCTTGAATTCTGCAAACCTGCTATAAACAGTTGTCTTGCATGGTCCTTCATTGCCAAAAGCTGTTTCAAGCCGAGCGATGCTCTGTTGAACTGTCAAATTACACTTAAAATTGTAGAAAATCATACTACGAAAATTTTCCCGAGTTAAATCCATGTTGATGCAGACACACAATTTTTTAAATGGCGCCACAAGGTAAAAACAAAAGACAGTCAAATGAAACAAACTGCATTCTACAGCCAAAGACTTCTATTTTCAAATGTTGCAATAAATTTTTAAATATTGTTTATTTAAGTGGCCAGTTCCGGAAACTTACAGTGCGCCCTATGTAAGTAAAACTCTTATAATAAAATAATATTTTTTTCAACGTTTTTGGACTATTGGTTTCGGAGATATGGTAAATTTTTGTCTATTTTGTTGAACAATATAGTATAAATTTATGTTGAACCTTTTAATAAGCCCTTTCATTCGAAATGTAACATGCATGATGCAGTTTGCGAACCTTTTTATTTTTTTTATTTATGACCTCCAAAAGTGCCCATTTTTTTTATATTTACACAAACTGTCGTGTTTGGGCCCCATAAATCTGTAAATGATCCAAGTAGATATGTTACGGTAAATTTGATTAATCGAAAATTATTAATAATTTTATAACATTATTAATAATAACCTCGTGTTTTGGTAAATGTGAATAAAAAACTGAAATTACATAATTACTTTTGGTAGTTATCTATACATATAATAAAACAGTAAAAATATTTTGTCTGTACATTTAGAATTTTTGACTGAAATGGATAGAGGGACACTAAAAAAGAATAATAGAAAGCAAAAAAAGTTTTTTCGAATTTCTTGTCTGTCTGTCTGTCTGTCTGTCTGTCTGTCTGTCTGTATGTATGATCACGATTATCTCCGAAAATACTGAACCGATTTACTTCAAACTTTCACCAATTGCTTTGTTTTAACCCAGCAAAACATTTAAAGTTTGTTTCATCAAAATCGGTTCATTAAAAAAAAAGTTATCGTCATTTGAATGAACTCAAGGCATTAATTTGCCTGCAAATATAGACGGTGAATTTTTTATCGTTTTGGACCCTTAAAGGGGTGACTCAGACCATCAAAATGAACAACTTTTCCTATGGGAACAATGCTGGGAACTTAAAAAGAAATTCGACATTCGCATACAAACTGGCCGGACGGCGGGACTCTTTTTTATGGAAATGACGAATTTTTTTTGAGTTCCTAGCATTGCTCCTATAGAAAAAGTTGTTCATATCGATGACCTGAGTCACCCCTTTAAGGGTCCAAACTGTTCCTGAGGGATGGACACTAACGGCGGCGGCGTAGCCGCGGGCAAACGGCAAACCAACCGAAACTGCTGCGCCTAGAAACTTGAAATTTGGTACAGAGGTTCTTTTAATGATGTGCGTGAGCGCTAAGAAAGGATTTTTAAGAAATTTAACTTCTAAAGGGGTAAAATTTATATGGAAATTTCTCATTTCTGGACTTAGAAGTATGAAAGTAAGTATATAAGTTCTCGATTAAAATTAAAAAAGATGTGTGTAGGTTGATGAAATTTGCAAAATTCCCCCCTTAAGGGGTAAAATAGGGGTGGGTGGGTGGTATAAACTTTGTATGTATTTTTTTTCATTTCTGGACTTAGACGTATGAAAATAAGTATATAAGTTCTAGGTTACAATTAATAATATCTGTGTAAGTAAAATGGACGATATTTTCCCCTAAAGGGGTAAAATAGCGGGGTAAAGATTGTATAGGAATTTACTTATTTCTAGACTTAGAAGTATGAAAATAGGTAAATAAATTCACGATTACAATTGAAAAAGATCTGTGTAGGTCAACTGTAAAAAATCCCCCAGAAGGGGGGTAAAGTTTGTTTGGAAATTTTCTCATTTCTGGACTATGAAGTAGGAAAATAAATAGGTATGTAAGTTCTCGATTACAATTAAAAAACATATATGTAGGTAAAATGGACAAAATTCACTCCTAAAGGGGTAAAATGGGAGGGTAAAGGTTTTATGGAAATTTTCTCATTTCTGGACTTAGAAATATAAATAATATTCATACTTCCATACTAATACTAATATTATAAATGCGAAAGTAACTCTGTCTGTCGTTTTTTTACGCTTTAACCGTTGAACTGATTTGGATAAAATTTGGTATGGAGGTGTGAGGCCCGAGGAAGGACATAGGGAATGTTTGATTCCGGGAAATTCTACTGTTCCCGAGGGATCGACACTAGCGCGGGCGGAGCCGCGGGCAACAGCTAGTTATTAATAATTCACTACACACATTGGTAAAAGTTATAAAAAAACCCAAAGTTATTAGTCCAGCAGGTATTTATTAAGAATATGATATGACGACGATACTACTTATTCGTAAGATATGACACATATAACAGTGCTTGTCTCAGATCACACAAACAAGGGTAGGTACTTGTTTTAAAGAAACTGACAACAATAATCACCTCTTAATCTGTACTCTTAATAAACAAAGTGAAAAGAGTGAGAGAACAGCCACTCGGCAGCGAAAGGGAGTCGCTATTGCTGCCCTATCTTGAGCTACTGGAACAGAGTCCACGTTGACTCGAGACTTGCTCGTGTCAATGTAAAATAACTTTAGTTTTTAATATTTTTATTTGGCTCACTTTACTAACCCTAGTTTATAAGCTTACTTTTGGTACTAACCTATGTTATAGAAATGTATTTCTAAAATAAAACGTTATTAGTATTATTATTTGTATCTACTTTGGTTTCACGGGTGTTACCCCGGTCCTTTGGAGGTTCGCGTGGAGATATATATCCAACATGAAGAGGCCCTTTGGAGAAGTTGATGTAAAGTTGGTCTCCAGCCAGAACTTGTTTCTGGAAATACCAATGTATGATATGTCCTTGAACAGGTCTAGGCTGGAGCAGAAACTATTGCATTATGAAAGACAAATTTATGGGATTGAAATGTAGCTGGACTTGTGCTAGGTTTGCCTGGATTGGACACCTGCTATTATTATAAAATGGCAAAATTATAGAATCGTCATCACCATCAAGAAGGCCTCTTGTGATGAGGCCTTTTTAAAACTTTGATTAAAAAGGCCTCGAGATTACCACCATGGAAACAGGCATGAAAATATGTAAGTGTCTATTTTAGGGTAGAGATCTTGAAAATGATGTAATTTTTGGAATCCAAGATGGCGGACGCGACATTTCATGAAAAACCTGCAACCTGCAAAGGGATCGTTTTTTGGGTTTTTACCTTAGTTATGTAATCCAAGATGGCGGGCGCGACTTTTCATGATAAACCAACATGAGTGTCGTTTTCTAGGTTCTTGGGGTGTAGAGGTGCATATCTCGAAAAACACGTCAGTTATATAATCTAAGATGTCGGACGTGACTTTTCATTATAAATCGACTTGAGTGTCAATTTCTAGGTTTTTTTCGGTGTAGTTTTGGAAAATTACATCAGTTTTAGTATCCAAGAAGACAAATATTCAATTTTGACTAGCTCCGTAGCGCAGCGGTCAACACGCCAGCCTGCGACACGGAGTGACCGGGTTCGATCCCCGGCCAGGTCAAGATGGAAAATGATCTTTTTCAGATTGGCCTGGGTCTTGGATGTGTATCTATATATGTATTTGTTATAAAATATAGTATCGTTGAGTTAGTATCCCATAACACAAGTCTCGAACTTACTTTGGGGCTAGCTCAATCTGTGTGATTTGTCCGTATATATATTTTTTTATATTTTTAAATCTTCGCGTGGCCTCTCGCACATCCCGCACGCCGCCTCGCCACCCCTGCCCGCACCTCTGTTGCCCGATCGAGAAAAAAATCGCCAGTGTACATTTATTTTTATCGATAGTTATTACATTTATCGGTACTAAGGTTACATTATTAATAATCACCGACAAATGTGATTAATTTCTCACTTTTACCTGTACTTTCGGTAATTATTAATAATGATAGACAATTATTAATAATTTTTAATTAATCACTCTTACCGTAACAGATACACAGGACAGAGAGAGAGACAGACACACTAGTGATCCTATAAGGGTTCCGTTTTAACACTTTCGTACGGTACCCTTGGAAGCTACTCTCAGTACTCTCCGATTTCTAAGAGCACGTTTGCTTGGTCCCTTAGAAAGGTTACAAGGTTAGGTACTACAAGTTATCGTTTTTGCCCATGGCCCTGTTCCTCTGATTTTAATCTCCTCATTCTCACGGGCTATCAATCAATAGCATGATTTTTAATAACTTATAGGTAGGTACCCAATTTTTTTTTGCATTTATTTTTCCACTATTATACGAAATGTAATTATGGATGCGAATATATACTAATCAAATTATATTATAAACTAGCTGTCCAAGCGAAATTCGCTTCGCATTTTTTTTATTTCCGCGCATACTTAATATTTTCTTTCATAAGAGCCTTCTCCATAAAAAAACAAACACCACAAAAAAAGAGTTAGCCAAATCGGTCCAGCCATTCACACGTGATGCTGTGACAAAGGGAAATAGAAAAATAGATAGACAAGAAAAATAATTTAAATTTTAAGAAAAGTTATATCCAAGCTTTTAATTTTTAAATCAACTAAAAAAATATATTTAAATCATCTAAAAAATATTTTTACCCTTTTTTTTGTAAAAAAAAGAGATTAATACAGCTTGGGTCCTTTAAATCGAAAACAATGTTTAAAAATTAATAATATATAATTAGTAGATATCGATGTGTTCTCTTTGGATAATTTAAACCTCGGACGTACTGCAAAGTTTTATCAGTCACAGATTTGTCTGTATCATATAAAATCCAAATATTGGACACGACCATTAAAAAAAACCGGCCAAGTGCGAGTCGGACTCGCGCTCGAAGGTACGCTCGTACCGTTCTATGAAAACGGCATAAATCATGTTTGTTGTATGATTGTATGGTAGCCCCCTTAAATTTTTATTTAATTCTATTTTTTAGTATTTGTTGTTATAGCGGCAACAGTAATACATCATCTGTGAAAATTTCAACTGTCCAACTATCACGGTTCATGAGATACAGCCTGGTGACAGACGGACAGGCAGACAGACAGACAGACGGACAGCGGACCGAAATAAATAGGGTCCCGTTTTTACCCTTTGGTTACGGATCCCTAAAAAGGATTAGGAATACTTCTTGGGTTTATGTACGTATATATGTAGTTTCGTAGTTCAAACACTAGAACTTGTCGGCATTACCGACTAATCGTGAGTTAACCGTTGTTTTAGCATTTTATTATTTGTCCGTATATATTTATTTATTTATTATTTATTTATTTACTAATGTTGTTGACAGGAGCGCTCGGCATCACGCTCGGCTACAAGTACCGTGTAAGCGCCACAACCTTTACTGCCTGCTACTGGTACCTCTTCCTGGTCGAGAAGAGCTACTGGAACAACCACAGCTACCTGTTTGGACTGGTGGCTTTGCTGCTCGCCTGCACGGAAGCTAATTGTTTTTGGTATTTATCTACAAAATCACCAAGTTATGTGTTGATAAGTCTCTGTCTACTGGTCCTGGTCGAGAAGAGCTACTGGAACACAGCTATCTGATTGGACTGGTGGGTCTGCTCCCGCCCTGCACGGAAGTTTTTGGTGTGTACTTATGGATTCGCCTGGTTTTCTCCTTTGATAGTAGAAAATATATGTGGGGCACCTAATTTTGTGGGGCTTTTCCCTCCCCCTTCACTCGTCATCTTTAGCATGGGAAAAAATGCTTACTTCAGGAGTCGATAACGCTGGATTTGTAACCCATGACGGTAGGGAACCCGTATCCTCCTAGCAGGTCTAATTGCTGCTAAGCAACAGATACACAAGTAAGTACTTACTTCCAGACGGGATCATAATCAAATACTTCTTAATTTGTCAAGAGAAAATAAATTATGAACGGGCATTAAATTGATAATGAATGTCGTGAATGACAGTTATTTAATGTAATAAATAAAGAGATAAAAACCATTAGATATTTATATCGTTATTTAATTAGTCAGTGGTAATTGAATATATAATAACATCTGTTCTGATAACGTATCTTTTACGAGGATTGTAACTTTGAGACACTTTGATTTGTTACAAAGCCCATTATGATAAAACTATTGTCAAAATATGATAATAATGACTTATAATTTCTATATGGAGTTTTTGGCGTAAACTTCGGCGAACTACACGAATTTTGTTTTGGATTGTTTTGCAAATTGCTTCTGGTGGACTTTGTGACGTCATTCACATTATAAAGTCCACTAGAAACAATTTGCAAAATAATCTAAAACAAAAGCTGTGCAGTCCGCCGAATTTTCCGCCAAGAACTCCCTGTGTGTGAATCACGATATTCCGTATTTCTTTAATTTTTTTTACTGTAATCATAGATATTATAATTCTACAGGCTGTAATAAATAATGACTGTAATTTATTGCTGGAATAAAAAAACCATGTCCACAGGTCTGTTGACGCATACCTCGACCCTTCGCTGTCGAAACCTACAGTGCCGTACTGGAACTACTTCGTGCTGAAATACCAGTTCTTCATCCTATACTTCGTAGCAGGAATGAAGAAGGGAACTGCAGAATGGCTGACGGGTTACTCCGTGCAGAACCTCAGTGAGCACTGGGTGTTTTGGCCTTTTAAGTACGTAATTTTGTATTTTCTTTAGTAGATGACTGCAAGGGGGAAAAGTCAGACATGCGCCTCGCTCCGATAAGAACATCTGACTTTTCTCGTCTTTGACTTCTGACTTTTCGTATTGATAGAATAGAATATCTTTATTTATATAGCGTAAAGATGATTTTTATAACAACCATGCATATCTTACCGCACATAACGGCGTGTAAATATTAGTTTAATTGACGTTAAAAATGAGCTATGCCATGATCGACTATTTTATTTAAGGCTAGCGTTCACTCGCGGCTCCGCCCGCGTCCATTCCATGTCCATCCCTCTGGAACAGCAGAACTTTTTCCCGGGATACTGTCCTTTGCCATGCCCCAGACAATGGGTATGCAAAATATCAGGACGATCGGTTCAGTAGATAGGGCGTGAAGGCGTATTAAACAAACTCACTATCGCATTTATAATATTACTAGCTGTTGCCCGCGACTTCGTTTGTGGCAATTTCTGTTATTATGATTAATTAGTTTTTTAGTAGTATCGATGAATAATTTTTCCCTGTTTTCAAAACATTTTTTATTGATGCTTCGCTGCTATTGGTAGCAGCGTGATGTTTTTTAGCCTAGCCTTCCTCAATAAATGGACTTTCCAACACAAAAAGAAATTTTCAATTTGAATCAGTAGTTCCTGAGATTAGCGCGTTCAAGCAAACAAACTCTTCAGCTTTATAATATTAGTATAGAAGTATTTAAAGTAGATGCATAATAAATCGCAATGGATGTTGAAGTAACCTTCAAAACATTGTACACCGGTAGTTGTCAAAGTTACCGAGCGGCTTGTACTGCCGCTGTGCTCTTATGCTAGCCTTAAAAAACCGGCCAAGTGCGAGTCGGACTCGCGCACGAAGCGTTCCGTACCGTTGTCTATAAAAAAGGCAAAAAAGAATGTCTGTTGGATAGGAAAATAATTTTATTTATATTTAATTATTCATTTTTAAAGTGCAGTGAATATTTCAAGCCTGGTGCCGTTATCAATATCGAGCAAAAGCAAGCTAAGGTGTATGGGAGCCCCTTAAATATTTATTTTATTATATTTTTTTGTGGTTGCTGTTAAAAACGGCAACAGAAATACATCATCTGTCAAAATTTCAACTGTCTAACTATCACGATTCATGAGATACAGCCTGGTGACAGACGGCCAGAGAGACAGACAGACAGACGGACAGCGGAGCGATATTAATAGGGTCCCGTTTTTACCCTTTGGGTACGGAACCCTTAAAATAGTTAACAATTACAAAACATCTTGTTTACATTGTAGGGAATTTTAAATAACCAGATTGCCAACCAGTCGAATCGTTTTCGCTATGAAGACCACTTACTTGTGACGTCAAGGCAGATATTCCCCACTTTTGCTCATGCTAATTTGACCACAACACAACCAGAAGACCGGTTCCGATTAACTCGATGACGCACATACGCCTTATTTTCTTAGAATAAAAATAGATTTAAAATAAAAATAGATTTATTGACATGTAACTCACATAAAGTACAAGTATAATTATACAGATGTATTCGAGCGACCAACCATGGGTTCGCCCCTCCGGACCCACCATCGAACTAGGAATAAACCTGTATCTCGAGTGGTGGGAGGCTTTGTGAGTCTCACCGTATTTTGCGTTGTAACATTGTAATAATTTTTGACGGCCTCTATGGCGAAGTGGTTGACATCCTAGTCAACAAGAGAGGCCCCGAGTATGTATATTATATATTTCCAGCGCGGTCAATTATGACAGGAATCAAAAAATATTGGACAATTATTTTTTGGGTTCCGTACCTCAAAAGGAAAAAACGGAAACCTTATAGGATCACTTGTTTGTCCGTCTGTCTGTCTGTCTGTCTGTTTCTTACAAATATACTTAAACAGGGAAAAAGTACTGTTCCCGTAGGTTATCTGTAAAAATGGCAAAAAATAATTATTTCTGTTGTACGGGAGCCCCCTAAATATTTGTTTTATTTTAATTTAATTATTTATTTTTAAAGTGAATATATATATAACTAAATACTGTGTGAATATTTCAAGCGACTACCTGTTGCCGTTATCGATATCGAGCTATAACGAACAAAAAAATCAAGTTTGTTGTATGGGAGCCCCCTTTAATATTTATTTTATTCCGTTTTTTAGTATTTATTGTTATAGCCGCAACAGAAATACATAATCTGTGAAAATTTCAACTTTCTAGCTATCACGGGAGATACAGCCTGATGACAGACGGACGGACAGACAGACAGACAGACAGCGGAGCCATATTAATAGGGTCCCGTTTTAACCCTTTGGGTACGGAACCCTAACAGAGACATGTATTTGTTGTTCTCTGGTCAGACGTATTTACCCATGGTCATTTTGCCTGTTAGGAAGAAATCTTCAACCACATTGTTTTTATGCGGTTTTGAGTTTGACCGTCATTAACAAAATTTATTGCGGAAGGTTTTAGATTAAAATAGTCAGGGTTGGAATGGGCTGGAAAAGCCCGGGTACACCTCTTTCGCATTATTTGAAAATTTGTATCAAATCGATCAAGTTTTTTTTAATTTTTAAATCTATGGTTTTTAATATCTCTGACTTGTAGGATTAAATGTTTTTCTGTTTAAATGTTTTTTCCATCTTTTAAACCGACTTCAAAAGAAGGAGGAGTTTCTCAATTCGGTTGTATGTTTTTGTTTGTTTGTTACCCCATAACTCGGTCATTTACGAACCGATTTGATTTCGATTTACACCTCTTTCGCATTATTTGAAAAATTGTATCAAAACGATCTACATTTTTTATATTTTTTTATCTATGGTTTTTAATATCTCTTTGTTGGATTATATGTTTTATGTTAAAATTATTTTTTTCCATCTTTATACCGACTTCAAAAGGAGGAGGTTCTCAATTCGGTTGTATAATTTTGTTTTACCCCACAACTCGGTCATTTACGAACCGATTTGAATACATCTCTTTGTTATTTGAAAGGGTATCATCATCATCATCAGGTCCTTTTTAGTCTCCACTACATGAGCACGACCCTCTCTGTACTACTAGGGCCATACTTGGCCAGAGCAGCCAGAGGACTTGGCCTACACTCTCCACGCTGGCCAGACGGGTTGGAGAGGTCTCTTAGATGTTTATATGCTTTTTTAGCTTGTATTTCCTAAGTCCTTCTACGACATCCACGGGAAGACTTGGAGTGGTCCTATTCTACTCTGCCGGATACCACACGGCATCTATACACGGTATTTGAAAGGGTATGCTCTCTCCATTTTATCCAAATCGTTTGAGTAATTTGATTGAAGTCGGTTTTTCAAGTTCAAGTTCATTTATTTCATAACAATTTACATTGTTTTGAAAATTGTGTAAACACTGATTAACATGTAGCTACTTATAAAATAATTCAAATAAATTAAAGATTATAATAAATGTTAGAATAACAAATTAGGATATAAAAATAAATGCGTATTAGTCTAAATATAATTTATAAGTATTCATCGACTGAGTAGTAAGACTTTTCCAGTAAAAAAGCAAAAATTTTGGATTTTCAATTTAATTGGCAATATATTCTTATATGAAAGATTACACTGCCTTCTGAGTCGTAATAAGTTGCAGAAATCATGCTATTTAGGTTGGCCAGATCGCATAATTTCTGCAACTTATTATGACCAAGTTCTGCAACGTAATAGTAAGGCAATGACGCAAGTGAGCTCCGCGCGTTGAGAGTACAAATATTGAACGTAACTTAACAATACATTAACATACACATAGGAACGATATATATTGTATCACAGCTTTCGCCCGCGGCTCCGCTCGCGTCAAAGTCGATCCCTCGGGAATAGTACTTTTCCTGGGATAAAAGGTAGCCTATGTCCTTCTCGGAACTCCAGAGAATTTGTATGCAAAATTTCATGATGATCGGTTCATTAGTTACGGCGTGAAAGCGTAACAAACAAACAAAAAAACAAACAAACAAACAAACTCACTTTCGCATTTATAATATTAGTAAGGATAGTAAGGATTCGTAGAAAACCAGCTTCCTTTGCTTGTTTAGTAAAAAGTAGGTTTCATGAGTTTAAAAAAAAAACACATAATAAAAATATTGTTTGATTTCCTCTACATACTTATTTTCAAATTCATTGTAAAATGAGTTGAATTAAATCCCTCACTTGTAAAAATATGGTAGTTGTGTTAGGTGACGTAAGCCTTAATACTTATAAGGGGAATGGGATATGGTGGAGAATTTCGGCGCCGAGATTGAATCATGCGGTAGCTCAGATGACAGAGCTTAGGTCGTACATAGACATAGCTGGATTAGCTGGTTTATGTCCCGCCCGCATGAAATTTTTTCAACATATTTTATTTCTTAATTTATTAAGAACTTATATAACTTTCGATCAATCCCGCGTATTTTTATTTTCGCTTTTTGCCAGCTTCCGCAGCACACGCAGCTGCTCAGCCTTGGCTGGTAGTAGCTGGTAAGTGGGACGAAGCTGAAGTGTGTACACAAGTGGCATCTTAGACTAAAAATACACATTTACCAATACAATAACACCCAAAATCGAAAATAAACTCAAGTTCTTAATCAATTCAAAGAACAAATGCGTGACTTTTTTGTTACGTAGTCAACCTACCTACCTTTTCTTAATTATATTAAGAAATATTTGAAGTCGACCGACCAACTTTAACCAAACTACTGAACCGATATTGATTAAATTTAACCAATCGAAAAGCACACCCCCTCAAATTAAAAAATATTTCCTCAAATCGGTTAATGACGGAGTAACGAGGCAACAAACGTTAAAAAATTGCAACCGAATTGAGAACCTCCTCTTTTTTGAAGTCGGTTAAAATACAGTAAACTAATTAATTAGTTTCTGCAGACACATAAAAGGAGGTAGTATATATTCGCGACAATATCAATAACCTAGAAATTACATAGGTATTAATTACTTAAATACACGCAATAATTTTGACTTAGTACAGAGATCGATTGAATATCTAGTATGGATTTTAGTTTTTAGGGTTCCATACCCAAAGGGTAAAAGCGGGACCTAATATCGCTCCGCTATCTTTCTGTATGTCTTTCTGTCTGTCTGTCCGTCTGTCACCAGGCTGTATCTCAAGAACCGCGATAGTAAGACAGTAGAAATTTTCACAGACAATGTATTTCTGTTGCCGCTATAACAACAAATACTAAAAAATATTATATTTAAGGGGGCTCCCATACAACAAATGTGATTTTTTTTGGTTGTTTTTGCTCGATATTCATAACGGCAAAAGGTAGACGCTTGAAATATTCACGGAATATTAAGTTACATATTCACTTTAAAAATAAATAATCTACTGATTAGAATTAAGCATATGCATATCAAAAAAACACAAAACATCGATTATTAAAAGTAGAAAGGTAGACCTTTCTACTGACTGGCATTTTAATAAAAATATTTCAGATTGTTCCTCTCAAGTGAGCAGACGGACTTCCTAGTAGTACACTGCTTCATTTTCATCTTCGACCTCACCGTTGCTATGTGGATGATGTGGGGTAGAAGTAGAAACGTGGCCATGTTATTCTGTGCTCTTTTTCATCTGATGAACAGCAGGCTTTTTAAAATTGGTGAGTGGGTGCAGTTAATCATTTATTAAGATTGATTTTGGCCACAATTACATCTACATACATATTCCATATTTGGAAAAATCCTTTAACTAGCAAATGTATATTCATGTCGTATAATGTATCGAAATATATCTACAAGAATTTTGTTTTCAGGTATGTTTCCCTGGGTTTGCCTAGCAACAATGCCTTTATTTTATCCATTTGACTGGCCTACATGTTTTGTTCATATTTGCAAAACATATTCATCAAAAACAATGCATGAAATACGTAAACGAATGGGTCTAGGTCGAACAGAACACGAGTGTCATTGCAAAGTGAGTAATTCTGAAGGAGAAAGTACTAAAGAGCAACTGTCTATTAATGAAATTATCCAATATGTACAAGGGGATTACACAAGTTCTATAACGAATGAAAATATGAATATTCAATCAAGAAATAAGAAAAAATGCGAAGAAAAGGGAGATAAAGAAGATAAAATGGAAAAAAGTGACGAAAATGCAATAAAAGATAGTAATTGTAAGACATTAACGACGTATTTGATCGTGTTTCATGTTTTCAGTCAGTTGTTGTTGCCCTATTCGCACTTTATCACGAAGGTAAGACAATGACAAATGTTTAATTTATGTAAATTTTTAAGATGTTTGCTTATGTTTTAGTATGTTCATATATGTATTTCCAAAATCGGTAGTGTCACGGCAATACTAATTAGATTTTAAATGCATGTTCAAAGTTAAATTGTAATATCCTGGTCAATATCCAAATTATGATTTCATCAACCTGGTTATCGAAGCCTATTGATGAACAATAAAGAAATATCTTTTACCCTTAAAGAACTCAAACCTAATGGAAAATCAGTCATAAAGTCACAAAGCTATAGATACTACATAAACTATTGCATTGCGTGTACTTGACCTAACCCTTTTTGTACTATTTTTGAAAGTGTTATTTTGCATTCACAATGTTTCTTGATCCAGCGACTTTAGGTACATGTACGACCTACGCTCTGCCAACTGAAGATCGATAACTTTTAGAACATGGGGTAGTTCAGTTTGCAGAGCATAGGGCGGGTCTTGAACCAGCGACCTAAGGTTTATACTTAAGGTCGCTGGTTCAAGACCCGCCCGCATGAAGATTTTTATCATATTTATTCCTATATGTCCTCTTCTTAGCCACCAAAATCAGAAGACTTTACTAAATGATCTGTTTTAGGGATATAACAACTGGACTGACGGCTTATATGGCTACTCCTGGGACATGATGGTGCACACGTGGGACATGCATTCAATCGTAGTCAAAGTGGTCGATAACGAGCGTAATTCCGAATTCTTTGTCGATCCTAATATTTACACGCTTAACGACAGATGGACCAGACATGGAGATATGGTTTTCCAGTACGCTAAATGTCTGAAAGAGAAGCTGATAGAAGAAACGTACAGAAGGAATAGATACAAACCAATAATTTCTAACAATATTTCCATCTATATTGACGTCTGGTATTCCATGAACGGAAGGTTTGCACAGCGCATGTTTGACCCTAAAGTCGATCTACTAAAAGCAAAATGGCAGCCCTTCTCGAAGACACCGTACCTGATGCCTTTGCTAGACGAAGCTTTAGATTGGAGGAGTACGCTGAATGATATAAAAGAGGAAGTCCATTCGTGGAATAATTACAGTGACGTCATTTTCCTTGCAGATTTTCCAGGTAGGTAACATTTTTAAATTTTATACAAAATATTATTTATGCATGACTCTCGTATTGCATAACATTACTAGCTGACTGGGTAAGATTAATAGACATATGTATAATACGTCTGTATTGATGTTATCTAATTCACATTTATTGATATTTGGCACTATATCGCACCACCCACTTAAATTTTCATTTTGTCCAAAGGTTCGGCTGGAAGAGAATACATTTTTTTAACGATGTAATAAAGTTTCAATAAATAAAAAATAAGAAAATTCTTGTTATAAATTGTACCAGGATAGATCCACATTTTATTGCGTCTCGGAGATAATTATCTATCAAGATTAAAATCGTCTACGGCATTCGTGCGTATACGCAGAAATCTATCTACGTTATTCGGTGGATGGGATAGGCCTAGTATAATTAATAACCTAAAACTACTGAACCGATTTTGATTAAATGGAACCAATTTGAAAGCAAACTAAAATAAACAAAAAATATTTTTTTTAAATCGGTTCATACACGACGGAGTTATGCGGTACGGTAACAAATATTAAAAAAAAGAACTTAATTGATAACCTCCTGTTTTTTGAAATCGGTTAATAATAGTGTTTTACCTAGGTATAAAATAACGCTAAACAGTCCAATCATTAGTCCCTTAATTATTACGTTGTCAAATATCTTTGTTCTATGAGGAATTTTTATTTATTTTTTTGTAACCTTTTATTTATTTTTTTGTAGACTAAGAATGTTAAAGATAAAATACGTTCGAAGTTCTAAAGCACCGAAAAACATTATAATTGACATAAGAAGGACAAACACTAAAAGCAAATTAGGATTTCATGTTTTTGAGCATTTCAGGTGCTAAGCAACTATGTACCTATTTTGTTTGACTAATCAATCGTTTATTTGCATGAATACAAGAAATAACTAGAGTTGCCACGAATATTCGGCTACTATTCTGTATTCGGCATATTCGGCCCTTTTTATGGTATTCGGTATTCGGCCGAATAGTACTTATTATTCGGCTATTATACTATAATAGTATTTAATACCGAATACCAAATCATGGACAAAAAAGACACATCATATTACTCAAGATTTGTATTTATTATTCGGCATACGGTATTCGGTATTCGGCCAAATCACTATTCGTGGCAACTCTAGAAATAACCCTTTTAGGGCGTGCAAATTTTATGCAAAAAGTAAATTTTATTAGTAAATCTATGTTTTTAAAAGATACATAAAGGATTTTTTGTGTATAACAATCATACCATTTTGGCCAAAAAACAAAAAAAAATATGTCACTATATGTCAATTCTATTTGAAATTTAAATATTTTTGGACACTATAAAACCATAGAGATAAAATAATCATAAAAACACCTTTCATTCAGCCAATTTGTTATTGTTAGTTTAACTGCTTTCCATCTAATTTTCTCATTTGCAATATAAGTTTATTCATAGTTCAATACACATGTTATACCTAAGCATTTTTCAGTAAATGTACTTATAGCAGCGCGGTTTATACAGTTTAAGTGCTAATTATTTGTTCTTTGCTCTCTGACCGACGTAGGTATATTTTTTAAAGTAGTGAGTATGCTGTTTTACAAAATAACAAGCCTCTTTTATGTACATGCGTGAAGGTGGAAGTATGCCTATGATGTTTTACAAATAAAGATTTACAACTATCACGAATCACGATAACCAGTACAGCATATGGCACGTTTACACTTTTTTTTATATATGTACAGTAAATACTTATGTACCTACATAGATAAGCCAGGTAGGTACCTAATGTGACTGCAGTACAGGTGCCACGCTCTTGGCTAGGAGAAGATAGGGTTGCCATCTCCAAATTTTGTAATCCTAATAAAAGGATTTGAAGGTAGAAATTAACATTTCCGTTTTAAGCCAGGACTATATCACTCTTATTATAAAACGAGGTCTAACTTTAGTACCTGGTTTAAACCATTATCCGATCAAATTAAGTCGACACCTATCATTTTGACATTAGGTCCACTTGTCAATTTGTTTTGGATGGATAATGGTTTAAACCATACTAAAGTTAGTCCTCGTTTTATAATAAGACTGTATATGTATATGTTCACCTAATTTTTATAGTTATCTTGCTGTAGACAGGGTCAATATTACAACTAATATCAATTAGATTTTTATTTAAGTGTTTAACTAACATTTAGACAAAACGATTGGAGAGAGTAGTGGCGCGCGAATTTTAAAACATAGGTGGTCAACAGACTTCTCAAAAACCCCAGAACAATATTTAAAATCTAGTCTAATCAGCCCAGGACATACCAAAAAGCAGTGAAAAAAAATAAACATGTCCTGGGAAAACAGGACGGTTGACAACCCTAGGTTAAGACTGCCCCGAGTAAACCTATCTTCTTTATTATTTTGAGAGAGAAAACCTTAGAATGTTATAAGATTAACGATAAAATTGTTCTTAGGTTACCAACTAGAAAAGTTCATCCCCTTGGAGCTCCACAACGTAACATTGACGATCTTAGAAGGCAAAGTTGTGTTCGAGCCAGAAGTCACTAAAACCCAAATCGGGCAATCATACCAGCTGACTGATGGAAAGCAGACAAAAGTGAACTCAGGATTCTTTCATAAGTTACTTAACATTGGTGACAAACCAGCCTACTACATGTACACCTTTTGCAACAATACAGAAAAAGATATAAAGATTTCAGAAGACCCGAAGACAGAACCAAAATTACCTATAGACAGAGAGTTATTGAGGAGGCTTAAAAATATGTTAACCTTTGGGCGTTCGGTCGTGGAAAACATTGCTCAAGCTGTTTTTGGGATGTCTCAATGTCAATAAAAAATGTTTTAAGACTTGTCTTAGTGTAAACCGATGCAATCAATGTCAAAGAAGTTTCGAGAACAAAGAAGTATGAAATATGTAAGTAGGTAGAACACAGGCTATCTACGCAATGGCGTAGTAATTTAGGTTTAAATGTAAATCGAAGCTGAACCATTGCTCAGCTTCGATTTACATTTAATTCAGCTTCGATTTACATTTAAACCTAAATTTACAGATATTTTGTAACGAGATAACATCTTATAAATGGATGAACGCCGGCTGCACGCACGATAAAGTGTCACGTTCCGTGTGCAAGTGAGAGCGCGACACACGCGATAGAGAGGCACGATCGGCCTAAGCGTTCGACTTATGACGCATCTATCTCTCTTCCACCGTTATCACGTAAAACTATCGTCCGTAAACCGACTTTTACAGGCATTTTTTTATCGTTGTGTGCCAACGAAAAAAAAAATGTTTGCCAAAAAAATGGTTGCAGGTGACAGGTATCAACGAGTGTCTGAAAATCTGTAAATGTTGCAACTATTGAAATGAACTACTAAAACGAATGTCTCATTTAATGACAGCTCCGTGGCGCAGTGGTTAACACGCCAGCCTGCGACACAGAGTGCCCGGGCCCGGGTTCGATCCCCGGCCAGGTCAAGATGGAAAATGATCTTTTTCTGATTGGCCTGGGTCTTGGATGTTTATCTATTTATTTGTTATAAAATATAGTAGCGTTGAGTTAGTATCCCATAACACAAGTCTCGAACTTACCTTGGGGCTAGCTCAATCTGTGTGATTTGTCCGTATATATTTATATTTTCAAGCTACTTATAACCTTGTAACGTGTTAAAACTAAGTATACATATTGGACAACTTAATTTATGCCAAATATATTGAAATTCAAGTGCATTGATTGTATTTTATTGTGCTACTTGTTCTTAGTGTTTTTTTTATCTATAACCTAATCCGTAAGGGTAGATATTTATGATATACCTTTTCAGTCTAAGAATATGCTTACTAATCTACCTAGCATTTTTTATTCATATTGATGTATGTAACTCTTAGGTATTAAATGTGCTATACTTATTTGTAAAGAAGTGGGTAGTATTTAATCCTATAGCTATAAATCGCCTTATTTCCAACTAAATATTCAAAAGTTGAACCAAAAATACTGACTTGCACACTAAATAAAAAATAAAATAAAATAAGTTTATTTCAATAAGAGTTTTTACACTTCGTTGCACATATGCACACAAAATAAATTGAATCCTTTAACTATAAATTCTAACTTAACCCGACCTACTTTTCCTGCAGCAGCTCGTTTCTGATAGCGATTCGTTTTCTGATGGGGTTGCAGTTCTAACCTTTTTTTTTTAACGTGTGGAAAGACTCATGTCTCGTCTATCCGGCTACGGGAAGCCGGACAGGTATGTGGGACTCGAACCCACTAAAACCACACGGTGTCATTCATTATCCAATCCGCATAATGCCGGGGCCGTGTGCTTCCTAATGCTCCACAGCCTCAGCGCGGCGGCTGCTAATTCGCAGCCCCATCCAGCTCCGGTACCCTCTCCAATGAGAGGGATAGGAGCGGCCCTCAGCCAGCCAATCTGGCCCTAAAGGGTAGACGTCTTGACACCAGCGACGTCTCAATTCGGAGGGCTGTCTGTCGAGCGAGACGGAATCCCGTTTCTGCCGCTCAACCAGCCCTCAGTTTGGCCTCTGTTAACCATAGGTAACAGAGGCCCACCAATTGTCGGCCGCAGAGGACAGGGAGGGCGGCGCTCCTTATCACCGACACTCCTCTTCCCCTGCGGCCCCACCGATGCCATGCCAAGCGCCACAGCCGCGCTTGGTCGCGGAGGACAGGGAGAACGGCGCACCTATTCACCGACACTCCTCTTCCCCCGCGACCCCTACCACGACTGTGAGTGTGGGGAGATTCCACCCCCCTCACCCACAGCCAGGCCTCCTTCTAGTTTGTTTTTTAACGAGGTCATTTCCACGGGGCCCTATACACGTTTTTTTAACGAGGTTGTCCTCCTCGACGCCTACTAACTAGGCCGTTTTTTAACGAGATTTTCTCCTCGAGGCCCGCTCTAGTGTAGTAAGGCAACTTCAATGTGGGTGCCCTGGAAAACCCACCTGGAGCGCCTTCCGCCCGGTTCCTCTTGGCTTCACCGCGGGTGGCAAATCCGCGGCTACTGAGCCCCCCCATCGCGACAAGATGGGAACCAATCGGGGGGGTGCAGTTCTAACCTAACCAAACCTATTTTTCTGGTAGCAACTCGTTTCTGGTGGGGATTTGTTTTCTGGTGGGGTCGCAGTTCTAACTCAACCTAACCTACTTTTCTGGCAGCAACTCGTTTCTGATGGCGATTCGTTATATTTCTAGTACATTTGAGGGATGTTATTTGTTAATGGAGAGAGAGATAGATTATTGTAATGCATATTTAGAAACCAATTTTAGAAATTAAGTTGAAAGATTATATAAATTAGTGTGCAAGTCAGTGTTTTTGTTAGACAATAAGTATTTTTATGTAAAACTGGTAAAAAGGTCATCTAGTTTTGATTGACTACATATATTTTTTAGCGAAACATGTTTAGTTAATTAAGTAGTTTATTTGTAGCTTATTCATTTTTCTGGTATGCAGTAAGATAATTAGTGGAGCCACTTAGTTTACATAAATTGTAATTAGAGGTGCAGTTAAAAAATTCCCGTTTGAAATGTACCTTGTATATGCATGAGCATAATCCTAAATAATCTAGTCAACATATTTATGTAAGAAAGTACTTACGTATTTATTCTACAGATATGTTTATATTATAGATATATTTAATAAAGTACATATATACATTTTCTTGTCATATTATTCTAGTGGCATTTAATATTTCATTGATAGTCCCGGCGTTCAGTAAAGTAAGAGAAAATTAGTAGAATCAATAACTATATTTAAAACTAGCTGTTGCCCGCGACTTCGTCCGGGGCAATATCTGTCATTATGATTACTTACTTAGTATAGATGAATAATTTTTCCCCGATTTCAAAACATTTTTTATTGATTCTTCGCTTCTATTGGTTTAAAGTTTTCCTCAATAAATGGACTATCCAACACAATAAGAATTTTCCAAGTTGTACCAGTAGTTCCTGAGATTAACGCGTTCAAACAAACAAACAACAAACAAACTCTTCAGCTTTATAATATTAGTATAGATATAGATATACAAGTAAGATGACAACCAAGATGAAATAAGTAGGCAGCTATTAAGTAGATACTTTAACAAAAAACAACGGGTTGCACTCCGGGAGTGCCGGCAGAAGCACAGAATAAGTAACAGTACTAGCGGCAGAAGTGAAAACTCTGATCACGTGTCCGTCTTATGAATTTTCGTTTACACATCTTACGAATTTTAAAAACGAGGAAAACTAAACTAAATATAAAAAATAATAATACAGATGATTCCGCGCTTCCGAAGGCACGCTAAGCCGTTGGTCCCGGCTGCCATCTGGTAGTCGTTAAAGGAACCACGTCAGAGGCCGAGAGGCGGTTCCTAAGAACTGTGACACCAGGGTGTGCATGGTCGATTGACCATGACACCTACTCGAATACACAATAGAAAGAATGGACCTCGGATCGCTATCGCCAAATGGCGGGAATTTCGGCGGACTGCACGGTTTTTGTTTTGGATTGTTTTGCAAATTGTTTTTAGTGGACTTTATAATGTCAAATCGGTGTAATTTGTTGTATAAATACCCATGTTTATGAACAAAGAGTGGAATAACTAAAATAAAGTGTCATGATGCGGCTGTAAAAGATTTACTTAGCGGGCTGGTGTTTGTTCGCCTCGTTGCGCCGTTCATGATCAAGCTAGTGGAAACGTGGGAATTGTCGCCAGGGGCTCCGTCGAAATCAGCGAAATGAATAACACCATCTTTTCATTGATAGATACACAAGCAAATAACTCGAAGAATAGCAGACACAGACACTGGCTAAAATAAGCTTCTGAATGAAGTTTGATGGCCAAATAGAATAAAAGAAAAAAAATTAGATACTTTCGAAATTCGAATGCATACATAAAACTTATCTCTACCGATCAGACCACTGACCTCCAAATATAATATATGGAGGTCGGTGGCTCAGTAGCATGTTGTCAATCCACAGAAAAAGGATTATATATATTTTACCCGAGTACCGCGAAGCAAAAACGAGCGTTATGATTTTATTAATTATATTTATTACTTATAAATCGATGAACGCCAGCCGCACGCACGAAAAAACCTTAGTTTCACAACTGACAACTTGCAACAAACGGGACGGTAGTGATGGTTTTTTTTTATGACAATGTCAATGTCATTGTCAAACTGTCAAAAAATTATGACGTTGACTGCCAAGTCTTATGAGTTGCCTGGTTGGGGAATATTTTTCCCGAAAATACAGACTACAAGGTTTTTTTTTATTCTGGACTATAATAAACTCCACTTACGGGTTGTCGAAGTGAGATTTATTTAGCGGGTTACCCGCCGAATAAATAAATTGTGCCAATTGCTTCTGAATGAAGTTTGAGGGCCTAATAGTCATGTTACCAATAATAGCAACAAATATACCTATACATATGTTAATTTAGTTTAGTCTAAGAATACATATAGAAAGCAAACCACATGGAAGGGATATAAAAAACTATTATTCGAATTTATACTGTCTTTATTTTAATTAACTATATATTTTCAACCTCGATAAATTTCCAAATAAAATCTCTGGCATTTGATGGTTGTAAGGTTTTAATTCACATAAGTCACATCACATTGAACTCAAATGTTGCTGTAGTTACTCTGAGTTCTGATTTCTACTTCAGTACAGTCAAAAGAAAGCTTACCACTTTTATTAAAACATGATAGATTTAAATATTACTTTGAATTTTCTTTCTGATTTAGCTATACAAATAACGCCGCTTCTTCTTTTGCGTT
Source organism: Elegia similella (assembly GCA_947532085.1). Classification (NCBI taxonomy): domain Eukaryota; kingdom Metazoa; phylum Arthropoda; class Insecta; order Lepidoptera; family Pyralidae; genus Elegia; species Elegia similella. Next base: position 26,331,227 of record OX383930.1, read on the forward strand.
CTAATAAATCGAAGGCTGCATTATATGGAAATTCTACTTGGCACTGCATTTATTACGTGATAACCTCTTATAAATCAATGTACACCGGCAACATGCAATATTACGTTCTGGACTTCCATGTGTCGTATGTATGGATGCTGTATGTGACACTTTTGACAGTTGTCTGAACTGACCGCCTCAGTGCTGCCGCCTAGTTAGCGACATTTCAGAAAACCTCAATATGGTGAATAGTAGAGGTAGGTATTCATTAGTAAAATAAAAAAATGTAAAATGAAACTGCTTTGCTTCTATATGCTAAGCAGCATACTTTGTTTAGTTGTTTCCAGTTTGGTTAGGACATAGCAGGCTTGAAAGATCTGATTGTGTGATAATGAACATGTTTTCATGCTTCGGAAAGCACGTTAAGCCGTTGGTCCCGGCTGCCATCTGGTAGGCGTTAAAGGAACCACGTCAGAGGCCGAGAGGCGGTTCCGAAGAACTCTGAAACTATGGTGTGCTTGGTCGATTGAGTGTGACACATAGGTACTCGAACAAAAAAAAACATTCCATGTACACTTCCGAATTTCGGGGAAAATATTCCCTAACCTGTCGCAGTCAACGTCATAATTGCCTCCTAATTTAAAAGTGATACAGCAAGGTGTTCGTTACCAAACAGTGGCTCTTTTTAACAAGTTGCCTATAGAGCTAAGGACCGTACGTAGTCATAAAACTTTTAATACAAAAATTAAGAGCTCTTCTTTTGGAAAAATGTTGCTATACCTTAGATGAATTGTGATATTAGTTTAAGTAGTATTAAGTACTTTTATAACTATCAATCGAACACAATATTTTTTGTTAACGAATAAATGAATAAAAATAAATATAAAATAAATAAATATTTTTTTTGACAGATTATGTGAGCATGGATATATTGCTTGTAAATCCTACATAACATAAAAAGATGGATAAAAAAAAATGAAAAATTCTACATTACATCTAAGGTACTTTCGATTGCATAAATAAATAAAAACCACCACTTCCGGTTTGTCGCAAATTGTCAATTCATCATTCGCTGCACCTATTTTTTAAGTAAACACGTTCAAAATATATTTAAAAGTGTTTTATTTTGCATTCACAATGCTATTTTGATTGAAAATTGACACCCGGAAGTTTTTCGCCATATTTTATTTCTTAATTTAATAAGACCTTCAAAATATGTACCATTTTTTAAACAAAACCAAATCCATAAAAAGTACCTATATGAGATATGAGTAGATCTCAGAAGAATAATATACTTTAGTTATTGTTCTGAGGAGTAGATACAATATTTTTTAAATAGTTTATTACATTCACCTAGGTACAGTTAGCCAATGAGATATCTGACCCCCTACAACAGCGCCGCTACAACAGTGGTTTAAACCCAAAGATAAAAATATACAAGTGTAATATCCTTTGCGACTAGTGCCATCTATTGAATTGTGAATGAACAAATAAGGTTAATAAGCAGAAATCTGATACCCTTGACGACTAATGCCATCTATTCGATTTTTGATAAATGAAACAAGCCCTAGCATACGATACGCTTATTTCAAAGATACTTCAATAGTTAGATGTGGCGCAAGTGGTAGGCACTACGGTTTAATAGTTAGTGTGATTATGAATGAACAGGTTCAAATCCTCCAAAGCTTTTTATTTTTTACAAATATCACCAACTTCGTATTGTGATGTTGGTGTAATTTTGGTTGTTTTAACATAATGTTACCGAGCTAATTACTGTGAATAAAAAGCATTTTAATTTTTTAATTACTTTATTACATCAAAAAAATGTAACAGTGAAATAAATACCTGCCTACTTAATTCAAACTATGATTAATCTTCTGTAGAGAGAACCAACATGTTACTTAATAAGTAACAATTTACATCTCTCAACTTCTTTTTAATCATAGTATTATATTTTTTTAAATGTGTAGGGTCAAGTAGTGCTATGTGAATAACTTTGCTTCGATAATAGTATAAGAATGAATATAAACCTATGGCATTAAATGAATTTTAATATGGGAGAGGGTGACCCCCATTTTGAAGCTTTTGTTCAAGTCTATTTGTCATTTCACTTACCATGTTAGATCAGATCACATATCACTTATGCGCATATTTATTAATTTAGTATAACCTTTTTGTCTAAATTGATTTAAATCAAACTTTACTCGTGTCTCGTGTCCCAGTTAAGCACTATTTGACCCTACAATCTGGGATTTTAATTGGTCACTCAATAACAGTTAGATCACAGAACAATTGTCTTAAATAAAATATATTCTACATTGCAAACTGTTGGAATCACCACATCTCATAAATTTTCCAAGTATTTTTCTTTATTCATCCGGCCGCCGAATTCTACCAGCTCCCCTGGGCCTATTGAAGACATCTGTCCCCAATAACCTGCAAAACAATAATACGATCAGTTACCTATTATTCTACACTGCGTAATACACTAGGTATTAAATATTATTATTATTTTACTTCACTATTTAATGAATATTTTTACCTAATGTTATCCTGCCACTGTTCTCAAAGGCAAATTATTTTGATGGCTATACGCTGGCCATGTCTTCTCCGCAATATTTTTCTGCCATCATCATCAGACTTAAAACTTTTTTCATCAGAATAAAATACGATCTCGTTCTTGTTGAATGTTTCCTCACTGTTTCAATTGAAATATTGTAGTGTATATGTTACGCCAGTTGACTCCGAATCCACAAACAGACGGTGTTTCTCTGTAAGAGATATATTTATCTTAGACATTTATCACAAACCCTATGTTTTACGGAACAAAAAATAGTGTGACAATTAAGTAAGTATATTAAATACTTATAATTTCTACTTACCGCGATACCTAACTCTCTAGATATAGATACTTTAAATACTGTGGTTGTCTTCACAATACAATATTAGCTTTCACAAAATCTGCTATATAAGATGTAACGGGATGCCTAATAACTGGTGGGGTTTTGGATCACTACACAGTAATCGCAGTATCTTAATTGTGACGCGAGTGAACAATATTTTTGATTAGTTGGTATCAGGTATAAATAAATCTGATAGATTACCCTCAATTTATTTGTTAAAGCAATGCGTTGCAGTTGGTGACAATGATGTCATAGCAGTAGAAATATATAGCCAATTTCGCCCGAGATGTCATATCGTCGGTTGGCGTATTGAGATGAGCGCTAGCTTTTCAAGTCGTGGGTCCATGGTTCGAATCGAACTTTACGTAGGATTGTTTTTGATTCTTTCTTGTTCTTTCTATTGATGATTACTTGAATTATTAGCTGAGATTATTAGAAATACAAAATTTGCAACTGAGCAGGTTATCAGAAACAAGTTTATACCAGCAGTTGTCTGTCTACTTGCCAAAAATCACGGTAGGTGGCGCTTCGCAGCAAAGTGTGAATTTACGTTTTAAAAGTCAGGGGGTCAGGTATCTGCTTGGCCGACTGTACATACTAGATTACGCACATTTGGCTCACTCTACATTGATCGGCCGGAGCTCTACGGCAGGCCGTGCCGCGCCGAGACGGCCGCGCGCCGGGCGCCGCCGCCGCGCCGGTGCCATTCAGGAGTACTATTTTTGAAAGTATGACACTCTTCTTCGAGCGATTTTTGTATGGAAAAAACTCGTTTAGGAACGGCGACATTTAAAAAATTCAAGTCCTCCGGTATGGTATAAAACGTTTTGATGGTCACTTTAAAATACATAGCAGCTTTCCTATGATAGACTTTTTTATTTAAGATATACCGGGTGTTACAAAACTACGATATAATATCTAAGGGGCATGATCAGTCCATCATATTAAATAACTATCCCCAGGAAAAATACATCAAAAGACAAAAAAAAGTTTTGACCTTCCATTGAAAGTCGATCAGCTTATTTTGTATCGGAGATCAAATTTTTCTTTTCATGTTTCGAAGTTTGTCCCATGGCAAAGAATATATTGCCCATGGGGAAATTTATTTAATATTATGGACTGATCATGCCCTATAAATATTATTTCGTAGTTTTGTAACACCTAGTATAAACCGTAGTGGATGTTAAAGCCACGATCAAAACGTAGTTCACCGTAGTTTAATTGTCAAAAGTTTAGAGCTTAGTATTTATTGATGATAATGATACCTATATAAGAGACGCAATTTTTTTTAATCTATGCCATCTATGCCTATGTACAACGTAATGCATTTTCAAGTGAAGTAACTATGACAACGTTGTACACTAAAGCGGCGATTACATTACCCAATTTATCGGGCCCGATCTCAGTTAGGGACCCTAAATCGGGAAGTCTAATCGCAGTTAGGGAGTTAGTGTCCCGATTTAGGCCAATCGTGGCTACCCGATCGCACTAACTCCCTATAACTTAAGCGGCGATTACATTACCCGATTTATCGGGCCGATCCATCGGGACACTAAAAAAAAATGTCTTTTTACCCATATACGAAGCTTAAAGGAGGGTTATGATTTTGACCGGTATGTATGTATGTTCATCTGTTGCTCATAACGTCTCTCACAAATAAATATCAGAATTTGACGATTGAGTTATCGTTAGTTGTCAGCTGGTTATAGGCTCTGTAAGTCATGAAAAATTTAATGTGACGCCTTGTAGTGTAGGCACATTCCAAAAATATATAATAATATGTAAACAAAACGCCCGCTCGCATCAAGCACCGCGCGGCTACTGAGCTCCCTAACCAGTGTTGCCAGGGCCCTTGAGTCGTAAGTTACGTTTCGTTTTCTGAAATGTTACATTTTATCAGCAAAAGTTACAATATTGTAATTTTTTTAATTTACGTGTTTTTGGGGTCGGAGTATAACCCTCCACACAGCGCTATCCTATAAAGTGGTCACTAACATATAGCATAACGCTTTGCGGCATTTAATCGGTCGACCATATCGCGCATTTACCGGCGGTGACTTTTGTTTATAATAATAGAGATAGAGAAGATACCACCTAAACCTGTACCAACCTGCCCTGTCCCATTATTATGTCTGTGTCATATTTAAGTCTGTCTTTACCAAAACACAAAAAAAAATATTCTAAGATCTAGATCATCACGATGTCTATACCTTACTGGGTAATCATTACTCTAGCTGGAGTGCCGAAATTACGTATTAACAAGACAAGACTATTTATATGATATGATAAATTTTTTATTCCAATTTCATAATATACAATGTTAAATAAACATATGTCAGAATTAAAATACACACGTAAAAACAAAAATAAATACATTTTATAGCCCGCCCTTTAGCGTCTCTGGTGCAAAGGTGCCCAAAATACTAGCTGCATTGCCACGCTGGATGGCTATGGCCATCCTTTGCACCAGGAACGAGCCAGAGCGAGAGTCCCCTGTCTTATCGGCTATGCGGTGGCCTATCTCCTTAACTAGACGCTTAGCGTCTGATCCCCAGCAACCCATTGTCTCTACGGCTAGGGGCACAAAACAATATTGTGGCTCCAGAGCTGCATATTTTGCTCGTTTTTTGTCTGCCGCATCCTCAGCTGCCGCGGCTGCCCTACCCACAGTGCGACCAACATGGCTAGGAGCGACGGTACTGACGCAAGTTGCATCCCATATAAGGCTTCTGCCTTGCTTCCACGGCACGAGAGTCAATCCATCGGGCCTCTTGCCGTCTGAACTACTAAGACCCGGTGGTTCCAATACGCACGATATCATTAAGCGCATGATGTCTTGGGAACCTACCTGAGCAACGACGACAGCTCAATGCGTGATGGCCATCCGACTCAACCATGGCCCCGCAAATGCATCTATGCTGCTCGCATACTTTAGCGCCAAGGCGGAGCGCCACGGCCACCCGCAAGGAGTCGTCGTCCAGTAATGTGCCCAGGTAAGGCGATGGGAGAGCACACAGCCATGCGCCAGATTCCGGTTGCGATACCGCCTTAAGTCTCGCCAAATTGGGCCCCGTGGCAGAGCTCAATAAAAGTTCCCGAACCTTCCCAGCTGAACAGAAAGGGCTACAGGGATTGGCGCACCCGAGTTCATGGTCACCCAAGCTGACTCGGCGCAGGATGCATAAGGTACGCTTACCTCGCTGCCATTGAAGGAAAGAATAGTAGCAACAAGGCCAGCAACCCCATGCACTGACGCCAAGAAAGCGGGCAGACCAACATCACGAGCACACCGCACCCCGATGCCCCCCAGCCGTATTGGAAGAGCTGCCTGTTTCCACAGAGTCTCCTCCAAGTGGACATTAAGGACAGACTCAATTGTGGATCTTAAGGTGTCGTCAAAAGCGCAGACCTCAACGGGGCAAAGCCACGTTGGAGCAGTTCGAAGGAGAAAGTTGATCTTGGGCATTGTAAAACACTTTTGCAACAGCACCAATGCCACGTGCGCTGGAAGACCCTGCAGGCGCTCCTTAGCTGTTATTAGGAGTTGCCTACGAGAGCTGATGGCCTCAGGAACTGCCTCGAGAAAAATAGGTGAACCCAGGAGACTAAAAGTACTTCTGGACAGTTCACTGAGACCAGGTAAAAGCGTGGAGAATCGCGCAAAATGAGATCCCGCCCTCTCGCTACAGGGGAAGAGCTCACACTTGGCGGGATTCACCTCAAGACCCAGCTCTTTAAAACGAGGGATAAGAACCTGTAAATCATGATAAACGACCTCTGGTTCACTGCCAAGAGAACCGTCGTCCAGGTACCATACATTTAGAGGTGACCTTAGCTCTGAGACTATTTTGTGGATGGCCAGACTGAAAACCAGTGGTCCAAGGGGATCGCCTTGTTGGGCTCCCACTTGCGATAGGATGATAGTATTATCATAAATAAGGTTAGATGGACATTGGTACACCTGATGGAGGAATGGGTAAAGAGATGGTATTTTGTCTCTGACCTCGCACAACAACACATCTCTTTCTAAGGTGTTGAAAGCGTTTCGAACATCTAACTTTAATACTACGCAATTAGCATTGGTGGGATCAGACACAAATGTACGCGTTCCATGGATAGCCGCTTCGCAGCCCAGGCGCGTACCAAAACCTAGCTGGTGGGGCTGAAGGTATTCCGTCATCGTCTCCCTGACGGTACGGCACACCATCTTGGCAGTCAGTCGCCTAAATACACTGCCAATGGCGATAGGTCGTAAACCACCATCTTTTTTCCTCAATGCACACAATGTGGAACCGTAAAGGTGAGGACAAACCTTCATATTAACTTGTCCGCTTAACATAAAGTTAGTTAGCCTGGTTAGGCTCTCCAATAGGCGGTGTCCATTTTCGCCAGCACTGGCGGAAGTTAGCTCCCTCAGGTGTCCCGGACGAATGCCATCCGATCCCGCCGCTGATCCGTTATAGAACGAACTAAGCGCCAGCACCACGTCATCTACTGTATAGGAGTCCGTGATGTATGATATGTCGGGTGCCTGCGGAGAGCTAAGCGGGCGTGACGGACCGGGGTGCTTAAGGACCAAGGCCGCGAGCGTATCAGGGTCCCTTTTTGCGAATGTGTCGTCCGATACCAGTAAACGGACAGCACCTCTCAGGTCACCTTCGAATACCTTTGATTCTATGGCTTTTTTTGTAGAATGAGGCCTGAATGAGGCACCGTCCACTGCGGCATCCAACTCATCCTTATACCAGGCGCCAGAGGACCCGATATTGCTTTTGACCTTGGATGTCATGTTACCTGGTGAAGCTTTTGATGGCACCCTAAGTGCGGCAAAAGCAAACGAGAGAAGTGCAAACCAGTCGTCCACTCCGTTGCACATGACACACCTATCTATAATCTCACTCAATTTACCCGCAGCCTGATTACGCGCGCCCTTAGGAATATGCCTAAGGACAGGTGTACTTCCCCTTAATCCCGTAAGTGTGTTCAGATGACACTGCTGCGGCTTAACATGTTGTCCATGTTGTCCATTATGATAAATTGATAATATTGCGCTTTCTATTTCAGAACCATCTCTGAGTGTGATATGTAGTGAAATACTTTTTAGACGCACCACTTTTAGGTGCGTTCAAATCGAATGCGTTGAATTGCAATCAAAATCTAGTATTACAAACTCGTTGTTCTCAAAAGTTACGAAAATTGCCTTAAATATAAAAATTACTTACAGGTTACGCGAGAAGGTCAAAAGTTACGAAAAATGTAAGAAATGTAACCTTCTGGCAACGCTGTCCCTAACTCACTGACAGCGATCACACCACCCGATTTACGCTCTAACTAGGGAGTTAGTGCGATCGGGTAGCCACGATTGCCCTAAATCGGGACACTAACTCACTAACTGCGATTAGACTTCCCGATTTAGGGTCCCTAACTGAGATCGGGCCCGATAAATTGGGTAATGTAATCGCCGCTTTAGCAAATAGGCTGGCTGGTTATATTCATGTGTAGAGCGAGCGAGCGTTACTTAAAACAGTTATTGTTCTGAGCTTAAAACCTTTCTGATGCGAAGCGCGTTGAATTGCACCGCATGTCAGAATTTTTTTCTGTCTGGAAGAACATACATTTTGTACCAGACCCTGCATACCATCGACCTGAAAGTCACACTAGAAAATATATATAAACAGGAATTATCCAACTAAGCCAACCGATGGGTTGGCTTAGTTGGTTGGTTGGTTGGTGAGTGATGACTCACCGCTCTAGGTAACGCAGATACAAAATGTGGAAAATGGATATGTGTTGACCTCTACATACATTCCCCACAAGTACTAACACGAAGACTTAACCAACATATTTATATAGGTTTAATATACCTTAAGACTATTAGCATAAGCTTGCTCGATCACTTAGTTGTTTGCCAATGAGGGATTACTATCCGACCGTGATACAGTAAAACTATTACTACTACGGCGGGTATACGATTAACTCTTTGTGGATAACTACTCGATCTTAATTTCTTAGTTTTTTTGATGTATTGGATGATTGTTATATTGTTAAACTATACATAAGAATATAACTAGGATGTTAACCACAATGTATACAATACAACAAAATATTGTAATTTAACAAATGGAAATAAAGAATTATTATACAAGACTACATCACAAGATGGCGTTGAAAGATACTGAAACGCGCAAAGTTTCAATAATCCGGAACATAGGTAAATTATACTACCTCATTGGAACGCAACATTGTCGGAGCTTCCCAGGCACATCTTGCATGGCGGGAACATCTTCCCCTTGTGGGTTTGTGGCGGTCAAGCACACCTCGCTCCCGCTACAGATTCTTTTACGGACAGCAAAAATTAGCGGATACCAATATAACTTATACTGGATTTTATATAGGAGTTGGAGTCAAAACAACTAAATACGTGCAGGAAGGAATCAGAGTGCCTTCGTCGAACGGCAGATTAACTTTGTCTGGCGAAAACTGATAGTGTGTGGTGAGCCTTATCATCACTAGAACAACCAATTATAGTGGTTTTCCAACATTTCGACCAACCACGTTGCGTAAAAGCGTTCGGCGCGACAAGCGGGAAGTGGACGGCAGTGTATCTGTCAAAAGAAAATGAAGGGGCGATACGGCGTGGCGTGAGAGGAGTTCATTCAATTTTTCCTTTTCTTGCTGAGTGCCGACGACTCGACGTCGAGCTGATAAATAAAATAGTTATCGGCGACGGCTCGTCACCGCGAATATATAGTCAACGTGTTCATTTTCCGCGGTCATTACACAAATTAGTATCTCACAGTCGGTACGCCTAGCCTCCCATTCAGATATTGACATTTTGTCAACTGTGATATAACGATACTCTCGGTATCTTGTTAGTAATTTTTAGGTTAAATCCTCTACCTGTGATGATCAGTGGAGCGTCGTAGATATTGTCGAACTGTGCGGGTTTTTCAGTGATAGCAGGACTGTAGCTTGGTCTATGGAGGTTGGAAACATGGCTTATAACTTGGACATTACCCCGAATTACTCGTACATATTCGAGTTCGAAAACGAATTTATTCACCAAAATTATCGGAAATGGATGACGGAGAACTGGACTGTCGCGTTTTATTATGTCGGGGTGTACATGGCCTTTATTTTCGGCGGTCAATACTACATGCAGCACCGTCCTAGGTAAGTGAACATTATCCTACTTTTTCCAACCTGTAAACTGTATTCGTAACAACCGGCATTCATAACAAAATCGATTTCAAAAGTTTTTGAAAATAAATATAATGTGCCATAGAATAGCTTAGCACGAATTATGAATATTCTGCATGTTGGAATTGATATAATTAACTTTCCTCTTCATTATGACACTATTTCTAAAGCGCGGAGTTGTGTCTGTTATTAAATTATAAGCATTTCAATTTTCATACATTGGGTAAGTATACGAAATTTCAATTTTGATTTACTAAGGGTATTTTTATTTTATTGAAAAACACGAAAGCATTATTTTCTTGAAATATACCCTATGCTCAATGGCCAGCTATAAAGAAAAATAGTAACTTAGTATATAAATTTAAATTACATCTGTGTCATCAATAATCCTATGGCAAAGAAGAGTAATTCAAGCTCTATAGATACAATCCTCAAAAATTACAAATTTGTGCTATGCTCACCCAGTTTTTGCTGATGCAATTTTGAGTTATTAATTATTATTTATTATGCAGTTTTCCATCATTTGCATTATGATTCATCATAGTTTTATTTATTTGCTCATATTTTAACTGATTAGTTATAACTGTACACTATACATTTTATATTTTTAATTAACTGTCGGTGCAATCAGTGCATCCTGTAGACGCATAGACCTTACCAACAATCTTCTTTGTTATCTATTGTTTCTTGCCAAATCACAGTTAGCTGAGATAACTGTAATTTTTTCTAGAACCTAATAAAGTAGTGTATTACAAATCAACATGTTATCTGGCTATTACGAAATGGCAGGCATTAAGGAAATTCAAACACCTTTACCCACAGCTAATAAAATAAATAACACCAGCTTGGTAATATCATCATCATCATCATCTCAGCTGCAAGAAGTCCACTGCTGGACATAGGCCTCCCCGAAGGATTTCCAATATGACCGGTTGGAAGCGGCCTGCATCCAGCGTCTTTCTGCAACCTTGGTTAGGTCGTCCGACCACCTTGTCAGTGGCTTGGTAATATATACCCACAAAATTAACAAAAACTAGCTATGCACCTTATATTACATTATGCACTATACATTTTTAATGTTAATCAATCAAATATTTATTCCTCTCCATAATTATCATCTTCATCATCATCAGGTCCTTTTTACTCTCCACTACAGGGACACGACCCTCTCTGTACTACTAGGGCCATACTATTACTTAATAAATAAATATAATATTACAGATCATAAGTACAATTATGGGTAGTAAATAACATTCTACAGTGTAACAGTTTGGGGCTTGTTTAGGCACCACAATGTGTGCCCAATGTTTATTCTTATACTTAAAAACGAAAATGTATACTCCGAGAAAACCATCTCAATTAATGTTGATAACACCTGCTCACTTATGCTTCATGTTTTAACACACTTGTATTGAGTCATTATCAGGAGTATGCATACGTAATATGATTACAATCGTATTGAAATGTTATAAGTGCTTCACAGTTTTCTTTATTTCTGTAATCAACCATTTTTAAAGGTCAAGAAATTTGCAAAAACAAGATTTTCTTTTTAATACCCCACTACCCCAGTAAATCTCTTTCCCATTTTCATCCCAAATTTCAATCTCATCTAGCCGTTTTCCCGGTTGCATCTTAAGCTGGGGCGCATCAGAGTGATTAAAGCAATCAAGCTGTGATATGATCTGGCATAGTTTTTACAGCCGGCGGCTTGCCTGACTCCAAGGCTCTAAAACCGCGGCACGACGCCATGAAGGCCGCCCTTTTCTCAAGCTCAAACAAATTAATTATAAATTCTTTTGTTGTGCAGATATTATTATTTTAAGGAAATTATCTTCTTGCTTTTAAATTTATTTAAATATGTATTTTTCATGACCGAAAAGGAGTGTACACTTACAGGTGTGTGTTCTAAGATTCGTTGCTTTCTTTTTTTTTTATCAAATTGAAATATATCTCCATTTAAATAATATTAAATAAAATACACCCACTCAATTGTTTAATCAGTTTTATTATATCTGTACTTGTAGGAGTATTATCAGTGAATTAACTTATATTAGGGCAGGGGTGTCCTTCTCTGCTTGGCCGGTGGTTGCATGTCATGTGGCATCTGGTACGCACGACCGGCCTCCAGAGCTGCTACTTGCTTTTCCCCTATTTATCCAAGTGATTAGTATCATAATGCTTTCATTCCCTTCCCAAATCATAACAATTCCCATTTTTCTCCAGCTTAAAAATGCTTCCAATAGGCAGTAGCATTATAAGCACCAGAAGCCAAAAACTGCACTTGCCAACCCAACCGCCAACCGTGGTGATTATGACAACATCCTCTCATGGAATCAAGAATTCTTGGGAGAGGCCTATGTCCAGTAGTAGACTTCTTATGGCTGGAATGATGATAATTAATGATGATGAAACTTATGTTGAAAAAAGAAGTTAAGAATTATTGTAAAATTTTACAAAGTAAAAATAGAGAAACAGACTTTATATTATCTTAAAATAAGGATTGAATCAAAAGAATTGAATTGTGACTATAAGCCAAAATACATTACACTTTTTTATACAATACATAACAAAAATATACTCATTTTACTACACTTACAATACCTGCCCTCAGAACAAGGATTAAAGTAACTACCTGAAGCCACAAAGTAAAAGACTTCAAAGAAGGATTTTTTATCTGACCAACAAGAAGAATGCTATCGCATAAAACTTTAATTTTTGAGTGCCATTTTCCAAGGATATACAATATTTAATAAATCATAAATCAATTTTTAAGATATTTTGACATTCTGACAGTCACATTTTGATATTCTGACAGTCACGAATAATGCTATTGCATAATACTTTTATTAATGAGAGCCATTTTCTAAGGATATAAATTGAATTAAGATATTTTTTTAGATTTTTTTTTATCTGACCAACAACAGGAATGCTATTGCATTATACTTTTATTTATGAGTGCCATTTTCCATTTTTATTCTCACTTTTTAAATGTACCTTTTGTTTCTGGCAGGAACCTTCTTAGACTAGGTATCTACTAAATTAGTTAGAGATAGTCTAATATAAAAAACAAACGCCTCTACCAATTTTTATTCTTTAAATGGGTAAAACATTTACTACAACTCTCATTCAGTGCATGCAAAGATTTAATTTTGAATTCGGATTAGTCTGCAACTTCAACTTCCTACACTACACACGATGTTTGTTTTTCAAAAGAGCGGGATGAACCTATATGACAGAGCGATAAAAGATAAAACCTTGCAACTTCTCTTCGACGTGTAAGTACCTATATCCTGCTCTGTTGATTTGACTAATTGAATCGTGTGTAGGATGTTTTAAATTTCGCCTATCGTGCTCTCAATCCACTTATGTCAAACGTACGGCGGGAGTTAACCAATTCCATGGAATGTCACGTCCGACGTCCGTTCAGTCGCGCGGTCGCACGCACATGTAATTAATGCACTTGTTGATCAACAGGTCATAGAATTTTGACAAGACTGAAATATCAATGATTAAGATCAATTCTATGTGTATTATGTACCAATCCGTGTGGACTGAAAGGAATCCTAAAAAGGGAAAATTTCTAAAAAGGCCGCGGATACAATTGTTAATGCTTATGGAATAAACATACTGCAGTGCCAGTAAGACTAAAACAAAGTTGGTTTAAGCGGTGTCTATCTGAGAATTTTATTGGCAAAGTTACAGCTTGTCTGTGTTACAGCTCTTTTGTATGAATGAATAAAATCTCCTAGGGAGACAAATGCCTAATCCAACATTTAGTAAAAAACAAAAGCCAAATGTTTATCCCCGACTTACCTAAGTCGAAATACATATTACTAAACCTATCAGCTTCTATAATAGGCTAGTTTCCTGGGTCGTAATAATAACATAACAATTAGTCCGTCAGTTAGATAATCAAAAAATATTGGACACGTATTTTTTCTTTTGTCGAATAAACAATAACTACTATACGGGAATAGTACTAAATAGTACTATTCCCGAGGGATCGACATTGACGCGGGGGGAGCCGCGGGCGAAAGCTAGTCATTTATAAAATAAACCAGCAGTGCCCGCGACTTCGTTCGCGTACATTTTATGTTATGCTTGAAGTCCGTTCCGTACTCCCTCTATGATCTCACTTGTCTGAGCCTATGTTGATTATTTAGAAATAGTAAATAGATCTGGTGTTACTTTGCGGAAGTCAAAGCTACATTTACTTTGAGATCATTTACTTTGCGTGCTTCCGCCATCAATTAGCCAGTAATAGTTGCATGAACTGGTGGTAAATTTATCAAAGTAAATGTATTTAGGAATTAGATATTAAGTTCTAGTAATTTAAGTCATTTTGACACAATGTATAATTGTTTATTAAATAAATGAATATGGTTATGCCTGTTTGCCATAAATATGTAAGAAAAATAATCATTAGAAAAATTAAAAAGCTTACTGAACTTTTTCGCTACCTAAGTACGGTTTAATAAAACTTCGCTCATTCTTATCCCACGCAATAAATGAAATTAAGAAAGTTGCGCCGAAGATTTCATTTAATCGAGTATCCACCGCAGTCGAGTTTAAGACTGCCTTAAGTTTTTTACAAGTGAAATGGAGAAAATGATCGTTATCTTTAGGGAGGTTAGTCGGAAATAACGTGAGGATAGAAGGATCTTAATTTATTTCTTTAATAACTTTTAAGCTTTATTTATTTCTTTGTTAACTTTGAAGAGCTCGATGGCCCAGTTGGCGTGCGCATTATAAACGCTTAAGCATGTAAAGCAATCCCGGACGTGGTCCCCACTGGGATGGGTGACCACAAGTGGCAGAAAAAAGGGTAGACAGAGCCTAAGTCATGTAAGACATGCTAAATGTGGCCATAGGTCTATAAGACCACACATTTAGCATACATACATTTAGCATAGGTCTTATAGACCTATTGCCACATTTAGCATGTCGGAGGGCGTGTAGTTGGAAAACAGAATCAAAATAGTGACGGGTTCCTAGCCGCATCGCGTATTGACATGATTCCGTAGATATTAGCCCAATCCCTCGATCGGCTTTTACGATCTGCGCGGGAAGAGAAGCAGCTGGCTCATGAAAGAGCACAAACATATTTGAATTGGATTTGTATGATTTGCAAATGGTAACGTTATAATTTCTCCCAATCATATTTCAGACCAAAATATTTGTAGATATGTATTGGCAAAGCAATATTATCAGCAACCCGAAAGAGTAATCTTTTAATATAATAGAAATTATGAGTCCGGATGCGGCACTTCAAACCAGTCGTACTGGAAATCCATGGCGGCCTATGTCCAGCAGTGGACTTCTTGCGGCTGATATGATGATGAAAGAAAATTACGTACAATCTGGGAAGCTGGGATCTCCAAATTCTGTATCCCTGTTATTTTGTAGGTACCGAAGGTAGGCAGAGAGGCGGGGCGGGGTGTAGGGGCAGCGTGGGCGAGTTGTGAATGAAGCTCCGCATCTGATCTGCAGCGTTACGTAAACTTGTTTGGCAGCGGCTCCCGGTCTAGAATACGTTCACATAACTACACAGTAGCTGGAAATATGACATCTTTAGTTGGCGAAGCAGTGCCGTTATTAAAAATCTATTTTTGCCGCCTGACACGTGCGTTTGTTTCATCACTCGGTTGCAAGGGTATGCAATGTACTGTGACTAACGACAAGAAATCAATAATGTCTCTTTTTGGTCGGATAAAAGTAGTTTCAATTAATCCCGCCTAAATTTAAAAAAAAAAATCGAATCTTCTAGCGAAAACAACCAATGCACAGAGATTTTGAGATGCTCGAGGTAATATATATATACTTATATTGAATTGACTATGTAGCTAGCTCCAAGTGAGATTTTTCTACTTCACCAGGCCTGTAAGGCGAGGGCACTCTGGCCCTCAGCTTTTATAGACAACATCACCAAAGGGACCCCAGGAGGGACGGACCTCGGCTTTGGGCGTTGCCTGTGTGCGCTATGCTTGGAGAGACAACCAACTCTCATATTGCCTGATGGGCCGCAAAATATAATAAGGCCGTCCCTTTTTATAGCCTGGAACTAAAGGGGATATTATACCATCCTGAACCGGATCCGATGAGAGCGACGCCGGTATAAGTGCGATACGATTGGAGATATCTCTTATCGTGTCTAACGTATAGCGGCGTCCCATCCATCGGATCCGATGTTCAGAATGGTTTAATAGGCGCTTAGGAGTGCTGACTTCTGAATGCTGATAGACGAACATTCAATGCACCTGCTGGTGACATCATCGTCAGTATAATTGTAGCAAGGCTAGAAGTGTTTGCAATGCACTGCGCCGGCGCAGTGATAACGTGTTTATGCCACAATAATTTGCCTCACGGAATAAGTGAAATCGAGATAACCATGCAGATGATCGTTGTATTTTTTACACCTAGAGTCTTGACCTTTACCGGCCTTGTCAACAGGTCATCATCCAATCCATTTGTTTTGACAATGGCCACGTAGTGGCAGCATGTGGGACATTAAAATTATCTTAATACCGGGTAGGTTTATTGCAATTATTAACTCACATTTGACACAGGGGGGTTATCGTCAATCCCCCTCGGTTACGATACTAATAGCGATTTATAGTTATCTAATTCAATTAATTTGTTGATGTTAGATCTTGTATGAGGTTCCAACAAAGCTGTTTACCTTTCTATTTCGAAATCATTGTTTCGTCACAGATGACTAAATAGTTACTACGTAAGTTTCGTGACGGTTCATGTAGCTGACGGCTTCGCCTCCCCTTTTTTCTAGAATCGTTCGAGGTGGCTATAGTCCGCCAGTCAACATATCCTTAAATCTATTTTGCTTATTGCTAACAAGCATGTGAAATTATTTCGTTCAATATTTGAATAAAAGAATAAAAGAAGATTGTGAGGCACGATGTCAATATAAACAAGTCATAATTAATAATTCTCGAAAACGTCGTCAGTTTTATAATAAGTTTTGTCAATGAGCCACTACTTTATTTTTTTCTTAAAAGCGGGCATTGGAAGTGAAAGAAGAAGAAGAGCACCTTTATATCTGTAGGCAATTTATTATATACACACATTGCCATACAATTATTTTGGTATAATGCAGTCCTTGGAACATCTGTTAAAACAAGCCTTTCGCCGCGTCTACTGACACACAACACAGAACAGAAACTCAATTTGTTTTTTCTTCATACCCATGCGTGTGGGGTATCTATGGATAGGTCTTCAAAAATGATATTGAGGTTTCTAATATAGGTATATATTTTTTAAACTGAATAGTTTAGAACATAAATATATTAGCGAGAGACACTTACAAAGTAAAATGTGTGTCCCACCCCTGTCACTTCTAAAATAAGAAAATGATAAAAATATATATGATATAGGTTACCATGCAAACTTCCACTAAAAATTGGTTTTAAAGAGTCATTAATCGTAAACTATTATAACATCGTCAAAGTTACAACGAGAACTACAAGAACTTTTATATTATTTTACTTGCTGCTACGGAACCCTTCATTGGCGAGTCCGATTCGCACTTGGCCGCTGTTTTTTCTTTTAAATTTTAAGTAATATTTTTACCTGAACAAGTCGACTCGAGGGTCATAAGTTCATAACATGACATTGACACGACAGCTTTTCCACGAAACTGAAACAAAGGATGTCGGAGACCTCAGGTCAAGTCACTCTATCGATATCGACATATTGACAAGTTTTTAGCATTGAATAGGTGGAGCCGTCGGGCTTATTCTATCTTGCAATAGCCGAGCGATCGCGAAAATCCAGCACAAATCGCACAAATTTTGCTGTCAAACCCTTATTTGGTATTACGTACCAGCAAAAAAAAAAAAAGGATTGCCACGCGAGTAACAGTGCTGCTACTGGAGCAATCTTTGAACTAAAACTGCATTATTTTTTATGAAAATTCATATAACCTCGTATTATCTATGAGTTTTGACAGCAACGCGATAGCGATCAAGCAGCGAAATCAGTTGTCGAAACGCGATAACCCCTTGGGTGGTTGTTTACTGATCGGTCGCATCGCACCTTTTCATAGGAATTTGAGCTGTAGCAAAGAATATAATATACGCTACGCGAAAAGAAACGACACATCCTCGTCTTCATCGTCACTTACCATCAGGTGAGATGGGAGACAAATGCCTTATCCAATATTTAGTAAAAAAAAAAAACTTAAGCATGTGTGCGCGTTTGCGCTTGCGGTTATGTGTGGGTGTCTAGATGTGCGCGGGGGCATCGAGAGGCGCGCGGGGCGGTGAACGAGCCATTACGGGGTGGTCGAGTCGAGGGCTAGAAGCGTTTGTTGTATTTGCGTCTTGCGCACGTTTTGCCGCTTTAGCCGCTGTACTTCTCTGGTTAAAACTACAATTTTCAAGGCCTTTTGCCATAGTTTCTATACCAGTAGCCTGTGGGAAAAAAGCGCCGTACCGTCGGAGATCTGCGTGTTCAGTACAACAACATCCTTAGGATGATGTTGGGGCTGTCTCGCAGATGCAGTGCATCAGGGATGTTTGCGGAGGCCAGGGTTGACGGGTTTCATGCCATGTGTGAGGAACAGCAACAACACCATCCTAAAGATGGTAGCCTCACGCCCTGACTGTACCATATTGAGGCGATGTATGCTGGTGGCTATAGGAGGTCGGATATAAAATAAAATTATAAATTTGTACTAATATAGGTGTTTAAGTCAAACTGTTACTAACATTATATGGGAAACCGAAATAAATGAATTATTATTATTATTATTTGCAGCACGCAAATGAGTAAAGAAAGAGTGATTTGAGTACTACGCGTTTTAAACAATAATCATGCCCGCTGTTGGGACTTATTGTTGTGTATATGGCCGTGGCAATAATGAAAAACAGAATAATGATAAAAGCTTCATCTCATTGCCTAGCGAACCTGAAAAGTACATGATATGCTGCCTACTTCAAAGTAGATATATATGTACTCATATTATCACTATCATCATTCATCGAATTAACAGATTATCTCGTAGTCTCGTCGTTTAATTAAGAATTCATCATGATTTTCAACTTGTTACTAGCACCTTATCGGAGATGTTCGGCGCGTAACATAAATTGCTAAAGAATTCAGAAGTATTAGTACAGAATACCTAAGATAATACCAACGGATGTTGTCCTACTACTATTTACACTATTTTTACGGTTCCGTACCCACCCTATTCATATGGCTCCGCTCTGTCCGTCTGTCTGTCCGTCCGTCCGTCTGTCACCAGGCTGTATCTCATGAACCGTGATAGACAGTTCAATTTTCACAGATGATGTACTTCTGTTGCTGCTATAATAACAAATACTATAAACGGAATATAATAAATATTTAAGGTGGGCTCCCATACAACAGACCTTTTATACGTCCATGCAACAGACATGATTTTTTTGCCGTTTTTATAGATAAGCCTCCTTTTTTCTGCGCCATTCTTCCCTATCACTTATACTTAGGAGGCTTATACCCAGCAGTGGGTCGTGGAAAGCTGACGATGATGATGATGATTATAGATAATAGTATGGAACCCTTTTTGCGCGAGTCCGACTCGCGCTTTTTTTAGATTCAGCTTAAATGCTGGACCGTAGGTCGTACGTAGAAAATATTAAGTCATCGATCCTACTTTATTTTTTCTTGTTCCGTGGTGTCAACATTAGCGCTTAAACATTGCGTTTCAAGGTCACCGAGGTTCGAATCACACGTACAGGGGAGTGTCGCAGCTGTGGCTGTAGTGCGTCATTCGCCATCTTTAATTTGCATTGTTATGATATTAATTTTTCATTTTGTAATTATTACCTACCGAAAGTTTAAGGTAGCTAATAACAGTTACAGTAGTAGTAGTTGGAAGTTGGAAGATAGCGTGGTTGCTGGCCATGTAGTCTCTATTGATATGATTTCTTAGATTTTCGCCAATTTAGGTACTCTTCAATGCGTCAGAGAGCCATCTGATAGCAATCGCTTACGTAATGCCATCTAAAATTGACAGATTGTCATCGATCGCGCGGTCTTTGCGCGATTATCGCTGATTGCTTCAAAAAAGATAATACCCGATTGCTTCAAAATAGGTAATAGCGGGTTAGTTGAATGGAGAGACAGCATGAATGAAGCGTTCATAATTATGTAATTCAAGTAGCGAACAAGCCTGCTCGTAATTGACTCATAAAGGTTAAACGCCGGCACTGGTAATGTACACGATGTAAATAATTTTCTTGTAAATGAATATAGATATATATCAATCATACGGATTCAGCTAGCCCCATAGTAAGTTCGAGACTGTGTTATGGGATACTAACTCAACGATACTATATTTTATAACAAATACATATAGATAAACATCCAAGACCCAGGTCAATCTGAAAAAGATCGTTTTTCATCTTGACCTTACCGGGGATCGAACCCGGGACCTACTCTGTGACAGGATTATTTTATCTCTGAGGGTGTCATGCCTGACATGACGACGCCACAGAGGTCGTAGGAAAAAAAGTTTAAAACAATTGATGTCTTTATCATTATCTAAAATCTCAAAAAGTCATAGTATTTTAAAGGCAAATAAAACAACTTAATTAAACAGCCTGAATCTAACATAAATCATTCTTAATGAAATTTTATTGTTGTGGAGTCAAATATATTCCTTATTTATTATTAAATCCTTAACCATGAAAATACTTCAAAAAGTATTTCCTGCGTCTTCAATTACAGTTAGAGTTACAACGATTAGAGTATCATTTAGCTCAGTAAATTTTTCCTCATTCTCAATAGGAATTACTTCTACCGACTTATTAGCAACAATTGCGTCTATATGATTGCTTTGACACGGCAAAACGCAAGTGCCTTGCTTTATCCTCAATAAGTAGGGTGGATCGACTGCAATCTCATCTCTTGCTCAATATAATTATACACGAAGATATTTACTTTGAATTCACTTTGTATAAAATAAATTGTTTCTTTACTTTTTGTCTTATTGAAGGAACAATTGTGGTCTTTCGAACTGACCTTCTTTTAAAACAATTTTTCGTTCTTATCGCATCGTTAAGAGTCTTGATTCATCCTATAGAAAATCTAATAGCGCATAGATGAGATAGGATTCCTATCTCATCTATGTTCTATTAGATTTTCTGATTTAAGTCTCTCTTTGCCATTGAAAGTAGTAGAAAACTAGATGCCCGCAGCCACCGAGATTAATCAAAATGAAAGGTGTTATCCGAAATAAGTATACACTACTTAATGCTGTCCAGGCATTTAGAAGGGGCGTCTAGCGTGACCTATAATCTCAAGGTCCCGGTTTCAGACCCCGCGCGGCCTGACATGTTCGTACCTCTGAGTTTGTAGACCAATCTGACAGGTAATTCTCATCAACCACTGCAAGCTTCCAGTGAAGGGAAACATCGTGAGGCAACCAGCAAACTAGTGGATGGTTCACTAGTGTGTCAAATAGAGAAGGCAATGACAAACCAGTCCATTTCTTTTCAATCAGTGATACCGACAAGAGCCAAACTCTTGAATATTAGAGATAGACATTTAGTATGATATCATCTTTAACAAATGGCAGGCGACTCTTTTCCGTGCAGTTTCCTCGATTCTGGAAGTCTTTCAAGAAATATTGGGGTTTAAAATTGAGTTTCTGAAAAGGATATTTCATACTAACTTTAGAACGGCCTTAGATTATTTCGTAACGGAATTTCCCTTCTGAGATCTTGAAACCTGCCCCTCCAATTATGTTTTGGCACGCGGCCTAGTTTTCCTAGTTTTGGAAATATTTCAAATTCTCATGTCGTTAGCCGTCCAATGAAGTAAATTGGAGAGCAATTGTTTCAGCGAGGTTAACCAGTTGTAGCTCGCGGTTATCTATACTTCTTTAACTCTAAACGAATAGGCAATTTTTTTCAAAGTAAAGTTGCGAATATTCTTTTCTCCTGAACGACATCCTTATGTTTTGTTGACTGCAATCTAAAATGTTATTTTTGATAGATTGATAAATGACACTTAAAAGAGGATTTTGTAATAGAACGGTGCAGAATTTTCTGGATCTGGTGGATCGGGTCAAGCCGACCATTTCCTTTAGCTAGCACGCAACGTGTGACGAAACTGGTGCACTTTCGTTGTCGATGAGTGATTAAGAGTTGTGCATGCACTGGAACGACTTATTACTTATTCGTTAACTGGAACCTATCCTTACCCTCATTGCTATCGTAATACGTCTAGAATCATCGTGGACATTACAGTATGATAGTGACACGTTATGCGCAAGATACCAATACAGTATTTTCATACCGTGTCAACAAAAATTATGACATATTGTCATAATTTTTGATCGTGGTCGTCAATACTTATATATATATTTATTAGATTAATTTATCTAAACTACTAGAGGCAGAGTTTGCTTCCTCGTCCTAAGGCTCTCTTCCTTCGCAATACAGTATTTTCATACCGTGTCAACAAAAATTATGACATATTGTCATAATTTTTGATCGTGGTCGTCAACATTGATATATATATATTTAGATTTATATGTAAACGACCAAGTCGCTGACGTAGATTAATTTATCTAAACTACTAGAGGCAGAGTTTGCTTCCTCGTCCTAAGGCTTTCTTCCTTCGCATGTCTTCCATTATTGTGCCGTACAGATTACAGGGCGGTACACCGCAGCAGTTGTGATGGGCTAAACATTTCTTTCTGTAACAAACGTGGGAAAAAAGGTGTAAGGCATGTTGACGATGTTTCTAGAAATGGAGACAGCACAGCTATCTCAAGCGATATTAGTTATAATTAATGAGGATGCGTAACACTTATTCGCTTGATTGCTCATGTATACTATTTAATTACTGAAATGATGACATAGTCTTCAGTGCACTGCAATTAAAATAATTTCTTCATTAGTATTGCAATGTAACTTATCTTCGCTTACCATTCTTGTCATGATTAAATTGTCTTTCAAAAAAGTCGTGTCTTCAATTCAACAAACTTCAATTAGTATAGTTTGTGTTATATCATCCCGAGCTGCTACTTGCTTTCCTTCCATTCATCCGATCCCATTCCAATAAATTCCTATATATCCCCAGCTTAAAAATGCTTCTGATGGGCAGCAGCGTCAGAAGCACAAGAAGCCAAAAGAAATCTGTGCTTGCCAACCCGGCCTGCCAAGCGTGGTGAGTATGGCATATCCTCCAATGGAACGAAGAACACTTGGGAGAACCCTTTGTCCAGCTGGAATGATGATGATGATGTGTTATATCAAAGTGATTAGACAATTCCAATGCTTAGAGATGAACGAAACTGATGTTCATGGGAATAGGGGATATTGATGTTTTACTAAACCATTGTATTGTTGTGTTTCGTTTAGTCGCAAAATGTCCAATTCGCAAAATGTCCAGTGATCTCAAAATGTCCAATTCGCAGAATGCCCAATTCGCAAAATGTCCAATTCGCAAAATGCCCAATTCGCAAAATGTCCAGCGTTCGCAGAACAACCAAATCCTGGCCACCTATCACTTATTTTTACTATTCTATCACTTTCGTGGATTGCTGGCTTGTTTATATAAGCTATAGAAAGCAGATGTCGCTGTTTGCAATAATATGTTTTACTTACAATGGGTCAACAAGTTCCTAATTTTTATTAGATTTAGCTGTCGTAAGAACGTGATTACAGATATGCGGGAGGTAAAAACTTATGAAAAACGTACCACTCTGATTTTTAAAATAAAACTGATTTTTTGTATGACTAGCGACCCGCCCCGGCTTCGCAAATAGAGTGCTATCAATGTAAAAAAAAATCTAAAAAAAATTCTTTGTTTTTGATTTGACTATTCATTTAAATCAAAGTTGATCATGTTTGGTGATTGGTGGTCAGGGTTTGGTTGGTCAAAGTTGATGACTGCACATTCTGCGAACGCTGGACATTTTGCGAATTGGGAATTTTGCGACCACTGGACATTTTGAGACTAAACGTTGTGTTTCTCATGAATACCGGATATTTTAAAATTCAAATGTTTTTATGGCGTTTCCAAAGTTGATTTTGAGTGATTATTCTGGGACATCCCACCTGTAGACGTAAAAGAATTGTAATTTATTCGACGTAATAAGATTATGTTTTATGTATGTACTAGCTTTCGCCCGCGGCTCCGCCCGCGTTAATGTCGATCCCTCGGGAATAGTACTTTTTCCCGGGATAAAAGGTAGCCTATGTCCTTCTCCGTACTCCAGAGAACTTGTATGCAAAATTTCATGATGATCGGTTCAGTAGTTACGGCGTGAAAGCGTAAGAAACAAACAAACAAACTCACTTTCGCATTTATAATATTAGTAAGGATTCAAACTTGTAATACGAGTTTGTGTCAGACAAATATGCACTTAAATGAAATAAGATTTATGAGCAATTGCCAAAACTTTCATTAAAACATAACGCATAGCATTAAGGAGTATATGGACGGTAAATATTGAATTTATATGTAAACTAGCTTTCGCCCGCGGCTCCGCCCGGGTCAATGTCGATCCCTCGGGAATAGTACTTTTTCCCGGGATAAAAGGTAGCCTATGTCCTTCTCCGCACTCCAGAGAACTTGTATGCAAAATTTCATGATGATCGGTTCAGTAGTTACGGCGTGAAAGCGTAACAAACAAACAAACTCACTTTCGCATTTATAATATTAGTAAGGATATTATTTTTGTTTTATTTGAATTTATGATGTTAAGTAAAGACTGTAAGTAGGTACTAATTACATTGTTCTTATAATATTTGCACGCCTACATGCGGGTTGGTTACATTTGACTTGTCAATTATGCAAATAAATGATTTTATTCTATTCTATTCTATTAAATTATAATTATTACCTGAATTTCGATTATGGTATAGATACATAAAAAAGTTTTCATAATGAGGCATTTAACAGACTAAGCAAGCCCTGAGAAAAATTTCAAAGCCGAATGAAGATCCTGTATGTTTTTCGGAAGGCACGTTAAGCCGGTGGTCCCGGCTGCCATCTGGTAGTCGTTAAAGGAACCACGTCAGAGGCCGAGAGGCGGTTCCGAAGAACTCTGACACCAGGGTGTGCATGGTCGATTGACCGTGACACCTACTCGAAATAAATGAAATGTTTTTTCTGATGAGTTCAATTTTCTGGGTTGATATAAAAAAAAATTCTATGTTGGTCTGGGAGAAAAGAAAAACGTAAAATGTGCCAGCTGCTTCTCTTCCCGCGCATATCTTAAAATTCGATCGAGGGTAGAGGTGGTCGTTCCAAAGACGAACCGTTTTTAAGAACAGTTTTGTGGTCCGCGACGATAGAACCGTTTTACGTTTCGTTTCAAAGCAGTCCTCGTCGCAAAACCAGTCCTCGTAATGTTTAACGCGAATTTGAACTTACCTGCAATGTAAATACAAGCTAGAATACAATGAGACTATTGCGATTTCATGTTTCGTCTCGTCTCGTTCGCAACGCGGTGGTCATTGCTGCGTATCCTATAGAGATTGAAATAGAGTACAAAGTCGCTAAGCAATAAAACTATAGGTACCTAATACTAGTAAACTTAAGTCCGCAACGCAATCATTGCCGGAACGAACGAACTTTGGCGCAACGAGATTTCGTTCGATTTAGGAGACGATTATACGATTTACGAAGTAGTAGAGGATTCGTTGCGTTCGTTAGACCGTCGGCGTCGTCGTCCGCCGCCCAAAACCGTTCCGAACGAGAACCGTTTCGAGGACTGGTTTCCGTTCTTGAAAAACCGGTTGCGACTCGTTGTCGAAAAAACCGACGACGACCCACCTCTAATCGAGGGATTGGCAAAAAATCTGCTAAATCATGTCAATAGGCAATGTGGCTAGCAATCCATCACTACTTTGATTCCGTTTTCCACCTTCATTGTCTCAAACATGCTAAATGTGGCCATAAGGTCCTAGGCTCTGTCTATCCTGCTAGGGAAAAGACGTGATATTATTGTCATAGATAATTTCTAAAATCATGCTTTCAACGGTGGACGAAATGCTGTGACGTAAATGTTGTCTCGTGATATTATGTAGTGCCGCCGCAATCGGCTTTTCAAGGATTAGTATGTTACCGGTAGTTGGCCGAAAATCGGGCATTGTTTTAGCTGCTTCCATGTTTTGGCTGTTGCTGGGTCAGTTTTATACAGGCTCCTTTAAAACCTCTTTACGCCGCTTTATATTGGGAGCCAATTCAGTTTTATATTTGGGTAGTGCTTCAACTGTAATACATCATCGTCTTTGTCTGTGTATGTACGTCATAAAATTTTCATATTAGCTAGCTTGTAATTTTGTCTAGTTGCTGTGAAACACATTTTTTATCGACGTTACACAGTTCGGGCTGTTACGGTCCAAAGTTCTCTTTTTGAGATTCGTTGCCACCTTTCACGTAATCAATATGATATATTCCTCGTGTGTTAGTATCGCTTTTATAGCAGATTATATTATGTTCCATACTTCTTCGTTTTCATCTTTATCTCATAAATATTACGCTGTTGCCTATCCAGCGTCTTTGGTTTATCAGAGGTTTATTTTTATGTCAACAATATTATTTATTACAATTATATCTAGTGCATTAAGTCTGAGAGGAATATTATTTTAATTATGGCGAGACTATCAAAAGACAGCCTTTGGTTTGGTGATGTTTTAATCAGTCGTTCGATAAATTGTTTGTTATGTATTTTTGATAATACTCAAGAGAGATAGCAAAGTAATAGTTTTAATTAACAACTTTAGGTTTTTTTAATATTGAATCAGAGCATGTCTCTACCGATTTCTTTTTCTTTTACATATTCTATTATTTTTAGTGTCTACTTAAGATTACGATTATGTAAAAAGGTTACACAACAAAGTATTTTAGGTAACAAAGGATTTTCTACGATTTTAAGTGTAATTTGACAGTTCAACAGAGCATCGCTCGGCTTGAAACAGCTTTTGGCAATGAAGCACCATGCAAGACAACTGTTTATAGCTGGTTTGCAGAATTCAAGCGTGGTCGTATCAATCTCAGTGACGAATCTCGCGATGGTCGGCCGTCCACCGCTGTGACCAACAAAAACATCGATGCTGTGCGCCGTATGATTGAAACAGACAGGCATGTGACCTACCATGAAATTCGCGCATCCTTAGAAATAGGCATGAGTCAAATACAATTAATCCTACACAAACATTTGGGTGTGAGAAAGCTGTGCTCGCGGTGGATCCCACACAACTTGACCGAGGCTCAAAAAACGGACCGCGTCACTTGGTGCAGTGCCATACTTACCAGATTCAACGAAGGTGCGTCAAATTTGGTGTGGGACATAGTAACAGGTGACGAAACATGGATTTATTGCTACGATCCCAAAACAAAGCAGCAATCGAGCGTATGGGTCTTTCAAGATGAGCCGAAACCAACCAAAGTGGCGCGCGTGAAAAGTGCATCTAAGCGGATGATTGCTTCTTTTTTTAATAAAACTGGACACGTGGCTACTGTTGCTTTAGAGAATCGTCGTACAGTGAATAGTGACTGGTACACGACCATTTGTTTGCCGGAAGTTATTGACGAACTCCGTAAAAATAACCGTAAGCGCCGTATCATCCTGCATCATGACAATGCTAGTTCTCACACGGCCAGACAGACAAACGACTTTTTGAAGGCGAAAAATGTAGAACGCATGAGTCATCCTGCATACAGTCCCGAACTGGCACCTTGTGACTTTTTTCTGTTCCCAAAAATTAAGAACCAATTACGCGGTCAACGATTTTCATCACCAGAAGAGGCTGTCGAGGAGTATGAAAAACACGTTTCAGAGGTCACCACAGAGGAGTGGCACAAAAGTTTTCAAAACTGGTTTCATCGAATGAAAAAGTGCATAGACGCCAAGGAAGATTATTTTGAAAAACAATAAATTAATTTTGTACCTTTAATAGTATTTTTTCATATTCATTCCGGAAACTTATAGTGCGCCCCACGTAATAACGATAAATAGTTTAAGCAAGTACCTACTTTATTTTATTTTTCCTTAAAGCGACCGTGGGATGAGGAAAACAGGAAGTTGCAGTAGTATGCTATGTATGTCCTTTGACCAGCATTGCTTCACAAATATTAAAAATCCCTCAACATAAGTTTAATCTAAAATATAATTTACCGAAACTATTTGATAATAGGTAGATTATATAAAATTGGATATGAAATTTAATTAAGATTTTATAACAGTTTGATCAGTTTAAGTCAATGTATAAATATTAATTAATTCATTCATTTGAAAAGAAGCTAACATTTTAACAGTTTCTAAAAAACATTTTAGACTCATCCTCATCATTTCGAGTAGGTGACACGGTCAATCGACCATACACACCCAAAGTCAAAGTCAAAGTCAAAGATTTTTATTCAAAATTGGATACATGTATCTCTTTTTGAACGTCATATTTTTATTTCTTATATATTTTTTTATATATTGAAATACTACTAGCGTTTCGGAACGACCACTGGTGAGAAGAATACGCCGAAAGAAACTCAATCCAGCCTTGGTCCCTACGTGCCTGAAGGGCTCTGAATACATTGTTAACATTAAATACAATTTTTCATACTATAGATTAATTTTAACATTTAATAATTGTTAACATTAAATAAATTTATATAAATTTCCACGCATTTTTATCAGTAATATAATCATCAATGCAGTAATAAGCCTTTTTTATTAACTGGTTTTTTACAATCGTTTTGAACTTAAGTAAAGGCAGACCTAATATTTCTGCAGGAATTTTATTATAGAAGCGTACTCCTAAACCCAAAAATGAATTCATAGTTTTCTGCAATCGCAATACTGGTGTAGCTAATTTATTTTTATTTCTCGTGTTTCGGTCATGGACATCACTATTTTTCTTATATAAATCAAGATTATAGCGCACAAACATAATATTCGCAAATATGTACTGAGAAGGCAAAGTTAAAATATTTATATCTTTAAACAATTCTCTAAGAGATTCTCTAGCACCAAGTTTATATATAGATCTAATAGCGCGTTTCTGCAGGACAAATATGGTGTTTACTTCTGCAGCGTTACCCCATAGTAAAATCGCATAAGACATAACACTATGAAAGTAACTGAAATATACCAAACGCGCAGTATCAACATCAGTCAGTTGTCTAATTCTCCTGACAGCATAAGCTGCAGAACTAAGTTTACCCGCTAACGTAGTAAT
Source organism: Elegia similella (assembly GCA_947532085.1). Classification (NCBI taxonomy): domain Eukaryota; kingdom Metazoa; phylum Arthropoda; class Insecta; order Lepidoptera; family Pyralidae; genus Elegia; species Elegia similella. Next base: position 26,360,502 of record OX383930.1, read on the forward strand.
ATGGGCACCCCATTGAAGCCCGGCATCAAGAGTTATTCCAAGAAATGTTGTTTTATCAGTTAAATCTAGTGGTTCATTATCCATTACTATTTGTGTTGGAATTTTTGTAACATTTGGTAAGCAAAATTTAATACATTTCGTTTTCTTAGCGTTCAACAATAGATTGTTCGCTGTGAACCAATCCAACACTTGAGCTAAAGTACTATTAACCACGTCAAAAGAATTAGTTTGTCTATCAATTTTGAAGACAAGAGAAGTGTCATCGGCAAATAGTACAGCCTTACATGTATTGACACAGTAAGGTAGGTCATTGATGTAAATGAGGAATAACAGAGGCCCTAGGATAGAGCCCTGGGGTACGCCCATCTTAACCGATGATCCGGAGGATTGTACCCTATCTAAACTAACTTTTTGAGTTCGGCCACTTAAATAAGATTCAAGTAAATCGCGAGATTTACCTTTTATTCCATAGTGCTCCAGCTTGGAGAGAAGGGTATTGTGGTCTACGCAATCAAAGGCTTTGGAAAGATCACAAAAAACACCAATAGCATTTTGTTTTCCCTCCCAAGCATCATATATGTATTTCAACAGAGCTACACCCGCGTCTGTAGTTGACCGACCCTTTGTAAATCCATACTGTTCACGATGGAAAAGGCTATTTATGTTAAAAAAAGCTAATAACTGATTAAAAATCATTTTTTCAAATATTTTACTAAGAGCTGGCAGAATAGAAATGGGACGGTAATTAGTGGGATCATTTTTATCGCCAGATTTGTACAAAGGAATGACTTTACTTAACTTCATCAAGTCAGGAAATGTCCCAGTATCTACACACTTATTAAATATAGAAGCTAAATATGGTGCAATTACTTCAATGATGTTACTAATGACAGCTACAGAGATATCCCACAAATCTCCAGTTTTCTTATTGTTCAAACTCTTAAATGTATCAATTATTATTTGAGGTGTTACATGTTGAAATATTAAATGATTGTTACATTCTGGTATACAGCTTGTTAATAGTTTTTTAGATTCCTCAGATGATGAACGTAAGGAGGCAGTAGTATTTACGGGAATGTTAGTAAAGAAATCTTCGAAATATTTTGCGACGTCTTCATTAGTACTGAGGATCTTGTTATCTACTTTTAATTCTATTTTGTTGTCACGATTTTTAGTTTTCCCGGTTTCCATGTTAATAATTTTCCAAGTGGTCTTTATCTTATCATGAGAATCTAGAATAGCTTTTCTTGTATATAAAGATTTTGCGCACAGGCACGCCTTTTTAAAAACCTTAGAGTAAGTTCTAACATAATTAATAAATTCAGTATTTTTATTTTAAGCTTTCATAGCTAATAATTCGTATAACCTGTTTCTACTAACGTAAATACCAGTTGTAGCCCATTCACTAAATTTTTTACCGATACGTTTAGTACATTTTTTAATTTTGAATGTATTGTTGAATTCCGATTCAATAATACCAAACATTTTATTATATAGAGCATCCGGATCATCTCTAGTTTCTTCAATTAGGGGCATTTTTTGAGATATTTTTTTCTTAAATACATTTATTTTAGCTTTGGTTATAGATCTAAAGGTTAATTTTGGTAAGTCTACTTCTACATCATTTATAAGTTTTACAAACTGACCGTAGTGATCCGAGGTTAGATTTTTAGTTATATATTTGTCAACAGCAGTGCAATTGCAGAAAACATTATCTATGCACGTTGCAGAATCTTCAGTAACTCTAGTTGGTTCCAAAAACAAATTAACCAAATCAAATGATTTAAAGACATTTAAAAATCGAACACTTTCAGTTGTTGTAACTAACAAATCAACATTAAAGTCACCGCACACTATAATATTTTTGCGACAACAACATAATTTTCTCAAGACATCTTCAATAACTGATTCTAAAGTATTATAATCTGATCTTGGGGGTCTGTATACACATACTATAATATAATTCCCTAGTTCGATACATGACAGCTCAACATTACAATCTACCGAAAGACTAACAATATCCTTACGTTCTTTACATTTTACGTCACTTCGAGTTAGAATTAAGCTACCGCCTTTCTCTTTAGTCTCTCGGGTGTAAGAGCTTGTCAATAAATAATTTTCTACATTGAACTGTTGCTGGTGCGACTGCATAAAATGTTCAGTCACACAAACTACATGCAAATGTTTACTGTTTATAAACAACTCTAATTCTAACAATTTGCTAGTCAGGCCTTGGACATTCTGATGAAAAATATTTAATTCTTTAGCCTCGACTGTTGTCTTATTAATTAGTTTAAATCAGACTGAGGATTTTGTATTTTAGGTATATCATTAGTTGCAATACCTGTGTCAAATTTAAAATTATTTGCAGTTGTACTACATACAACAGAAGTTTGTAAATTAAAAGCTACTACTGTAGCTATTTGTCTTTTAAAATTAAAAGGAAGATACATAGTATCGTTAGTCAACTTAAATCTACTTATAAACTTATTTATATCTAAATAAAAAATAAAATCGCCATGACGATACGTCATGTTGTACATATGTACATTTAAATTGTGTATGTGCTCGTTTCTTTTCCTATCTAAAGATTCCGAATACGGAAAGGCACATATCATAAATTTACATTGTGTTCTTTCATTTATATTAATTAATTTGTCCATACTTTGTTTAATATTCCTTTTTGATACAGAGGAACTGTCACCACATAATATTAATATTGTACAGTTTTCATCAAGACTGTCACAAGTAATACTGTTTACCAGGTCTAAATAAGAAGCGCCGGGTGTACATGTGTTGTAGACAGAACAGTTATGGTTGAGGTGACTCAAAATTATGCTACTAAGACCTTGACCTAATTTATCAGAGTATATAAATAATTTGTTACAAAACCTTTTTTTATTAAAACTATTTTCTATCGTACCTATCCTTGTTTCTAAGTTACATTTACCAGTATCACATTCTCTAGACTCGGGAACAATGGCTATTACAGGTGACATTGTAATTGCCGTTTCAGGAGTACTATAGCACTGCTGTTTTTGTAAGAGAGCATCATACCGCTCTTTATTATAGTGAGCTTCAGCCACAAATTCTTTGGCCTCTAAAATATATTTACTTATATCTTTTTGGGACAATTCATACATTTTTGATAAATTATTTAAGGACTGTTGCAATTCCGAGACCTGTGACTGCAACTCATGAATCTCGGTGTCATATATACGGCTAGCCATATATAGGTCATCTTCACATGATCTAAGTTCCTTAGACAAACACAGTTTTTCCCTACTTAACTGCGCTAAAGATTTACATTTTTTTTGTTTAGATAATACTTTCTTAGTGCGTTTTATTATTCTATTAATTTTTACATACTTTTTAATTTTATTATGACTATTTAAAATAAAATACTGTGACTGCGGAGTACTCGCAGGTATTTCCATGACCGGTCCCGAGCCACACTCCATGAGTTCGCTGTACAAATGAAGCGTTTTGTTACATATTTCGGCATCTTTTTGATCTTGTATCTCTAATGCAGATTTTTGTGCATCGTATAAGCTATGTTCTAACTCATTTATGCGACATAGGGCCCGTTCATGTACCATACGGCACTCGTTAGCTTGCTCTAAACATTCTTTCAACCTAAGGTTTTCTTCCAACAATTCTGTACTGTTATTGTGAAGACTTATACATTCATTTTTTAATTGACTATGGCGATCATTTATTTGCTGAAATTCTTCTTCAGATTCCTCCCGTTCCAGTAACAGTTGTGCCTTATCCTCACGACACGCTTTAAGGTCAAACAGGGCTTGCCTCAGCTTCATGGTTAGGTCTTTGATAGTGGCCTTCCGTGTCATCATAGTGAATGAGGTGGTCAGTAACTGAAAATATATTTAATTATGTAAGTAAAGGTAAACTATACTTTAAGAACTCGGAGGGCAATTTTTTGTACTTAATAAGACAATTTTATTATATTATTGAGAATAACTACATAGATATTTAAAGCATAAATGAAATAAATTAGCTGTATTCTTGCTATAACTATTGTTTTATAGTCATCAACTCAGCTTTCACAAGCTTAGCGAGACCTCAAAAACAGAGTGAGTTTTATGTTATATTAAAGGGGTCAGTAAGTAGAAATTAGAGTTTTATTGTATATCAAAATATATAAAAAATTATGCAAAAGTTAAAAGTTAACTTCACCAATTTATTTTTTTTTTTGAAGTAAGTAGGTAGTTTACATTTCACAATCTGCCATAAAAGAAACAAAAGGGATACAGCAGATTTTGCGTTGCAGTGTATAAAGTATTATTTGTTACTGAATATATAAGCCTATAGCTGTAGTTTTAGGTCGTCATCACCGATTGCACTAGGTAAACGGTGCGAGATTCAAACTGAGCTTCGTAGGCAAAATATAGTTCACTGCTATTGCTACTTTAAAATTAAGTTTATACTGATTATTGTTTTTGAAGATACACTGCCTATCATGAAATTATGAAACAATATACTCTCCCGGTTTAAATTGATGATGATCCACGAATTTCCTTTGTTTGGTTTGACAGCTGAACAAATCCAACCGCCGGCGCCGATCTTCTAGTTTTTAACGTTGATTCAAGTTACTATTTCACGATAACTTGTTGCTTCCATATAACTATTGCCTTATTTTACGTAATTAATTTAGTTTTACATACAATTGTTCACAAATTATACACAAAAATTATTTAAATTACGGAACAGATGATTTTGACAGGCAGCTCCTCACACTACTACCACCCTTGTGTCAGAGTTCTTCGGGACCGCCTCTCGGCCTCTGACGTGGTTCCTTTAACGACTACCAGATGCCTTCCGAAGCACGAAATCACCTTGTAGAGTGCCACGATATCACCACGATTAGTACTACGATATCCTGTTAAATTTTAGGAGGGGTGTGATGTAGGGGTACACTCATACATTGTTAAAATGAAATTCAGCAAATTCTTGTAGCGCAAGCGCACGGCAGTCGCCCTCCGCCTGTCTCCGTTCCCACTCGCGGACTTCTGTCCTATATGTAATTTACGTTCGATTTAATTTCGTAACTTGTACTTGTGTTGTGAAAAGTTATTGAGAACAATATACCCGGACTTTCGTGAACTGCATTCCTGTTGTTTTACTGTGGACACTGAACCTACCTACTAGTTAGCTTTCTTCGAGTCATAATAATTTGGAGTCAGATCAGCCCATACAACTTAGTGATAACGTATCGTGACCTCACACGATTCAAGCCTGCAATGTCCTAACCAAACTGGAAACAACTAAACAAAGAATGTTTCCTGTGGGAATCGTGTTGGGTTTCGTGTTGGATTTATTTTTACCACATTCCAACAAATCGAACCCACGACCCCGGGTCTACAGGCAAAGGCCTTAACCACTGGACCACGGAGGTAGTTAAGGTATAAATGAATGAAAGGAAGGAACATAGCACCTTGATATCTTCGTTAGTTCTCTTTTTTCAAACGACTGTTCTTAGAAAAGATTATTCAGATATCGTTGGATTGGAATTTCTATGTAGCATACATTCAAACGCTAACATTGCATCATTGAAGTGTGAATCATAGAGTGTTTTCATCTCAATATAATGTACATGTCTGCTTTCGTTCACGAATTAAAGTTCGATAAATGATTTGAATTCAGACTAAATGTTTTATCAAAACATTGTTAACATGTATATTCATGTTAATTAAACTTATGATTAGATGTTATCATTAAATTGTGTGGCTTATTATGTTCCTATGGATTAATCGGCAATGATATCCATTGTATTTTGCTTTTTTAATCTATATTAGGTATTAACTCCCTATCGATTCATCCATAGATAAGCCTTTCCGCTCGTATGTCAAATATACTAAGATATCATATCTTTCTTGTTGGTTGAATCACATAAATCGTAGTTATAAACTACGATTTATGTGATTCAACCATCAAGTGTGTTTATATTTTTTAAACAGAAATGTAACCTACATCTGCTGATACTTGATTTGCTTATGGTATACTCACTTGTTTATGTTGTATTATTATTTGAAAATGCAATACGCATAGCGTCTAGTTTTTGTTCGTTACGAAGACCATTATTAGGGCGAGTGTTAGTAGTGGCGATACGGCGGTTTCGCAATGATATGCTTTGATATGGAATTTCGTGGGTCGATCTTTGTATTTGTTTTTTTGAAAAACAATTTTTGATGGGGTTTTTGAAAAACTAATCTATTTCTCCAACCCAAAGTCTCATAAGGTTGTCGTCAACAAAACCCTGCGGGTTTTGCTATATTGTCAATGGATTGTTGCTATTCATGATTTCGGATACCAATGCTATCGTATCTAATAAAGCTTTGAAGCAAAGTCCCAGTTACCAACTGTGTACTTCAGAAAATTACTGTAAACTTAGGTAAAAGCGTGGACAAAGCCTATCATGTATGTCGATGATATCCTCAAGGTCTTAAAAGTGAAAATCTGAACAATGGTTTGAAAATACAACATGTATGGGCATCATACCCTTAAGCTTAAAAAGAAAAGTGAAAATTTTGATGTCGTTTTCTTATTACAACACGTATTATCTGAACGACACCCGATAGCACATAACGAATTATCAGTGCACATGTGGCGCATTCCCTGAAAAGCATTATCGACTATTATTAACATTGAAGAAATCAATAATCTTAAAGATAAAAATCATGATGTCATTCATGTGTTGCCATGTAAAACCAAGCTCAAAAAGGCAATAATTGTTCAGGAAAAACAGAATTTTAAGGGATGTCATCTGTTATCAGGTGATAACAGATGGCATGCCTTAAAATTCTGTTTTTTGAAGATAACAGCTGTATTAAGAGCTTCTTAAGTGTTTGATCGGCTAACATCTTTTACCGCTACTTTTTACGATGCCCTTTTTATCAACTGATATCAAAAAAGGAGGTTTTCAATATGTTGGATTTTTTTAGTATGTATGTAACCTCATTACTCTGTTATTCATGGAAGATTAGATTTTATTAAATCGCTCATAAGTTTGGTTTAAGTCAGTATTTTTTATAATAATAAGATAACATCATTTCAGCTATAAGAAATCAACTTCTGAACATAGGCGTCTCCCGAGGATATTTCGTTCAATGGGAGGATATTGACATACTCACCACACTTGGCACTTGGCAGGCAGGACACCACAGATTGGCGTTCGCAGTTTCTTTGACATCTTGTGCTTCCGACGCTGCTACCCATCAAAAGCATTTGTAAGTTGGGAAAGGATAAAAATTTGTTAGATTTGGGAAGGGAAGGGAATGAAGGTATGGATACTACTCACTTGGATGAATTGGGCGAAAAGCGAGTAGCAGCTCGGGAGGCAAGGCACGCGTACCCAATGCCATAGCTGCAACCACCGGTAAGGCAGTTGAGGATGACATCCCTGACCTTGAAAGATATCAATTATAATTAAATCTAGGACAGCTTTCGTCTTTCGTGTCTTTTACAGAAATTGTACTTGATATCTTAAAGGTCTACGAATAAGTAATTTGAGGCGGGCATATTTTCATTCTTCTTGAGGATTCCAAACCATAGCTATATTATTAAAAGAAGATGTCTAGCAGATTCCTTTTCTTCTGTTACTTTAAGGTGCTCTATGTGATATTTATTGGTCTTGAATTTCGACATGCAATTTTCAGACCATGTGACAGCGTTTTAGCAAAACAGAGAAAGTCTCGTCGCCTATTCTCCCTATAAATAAAGAGTGATTTCGAAAGCTATTGCCACCAAATTGATTGTCAGCGACAATAAAAGAATGAGTCGCCGGAATCCAAACAAGCTGACCTAGACCCTCCGCGCGGAATTCGTGCGATTATCTAAGCAAATCGTTAGTATACCGGACAAACCGGTAACGGCCTTTATTGTTCAGCATCTGGTTCATTTTCATACACCGCCTATATATACACATATTTTTACGGCGAATTGATTCTCATAATTATTACATTAAAAAGGTAGATATTTTAGTAACAAACTGCCAAGTGACGTCATTCGTAACATAAACCTATTCGATTAATTGGGCAATTCTTGATAGATAGATAGATTCATTTATTCCTTAGAATATGGTGATACAATGGTGTTCCATCCCATATATAAGACGCAGCATATTCTGCCTAGTAGGCGTAGGAATGTTTAGTCACAATACAATACTATACATTTTTAGTTAATACAATTTCATTTAAATTACTTATTAATTACATATTTCTACTCATTCATCAAGACTTATAACAGTCAAGACTTATATATTCTTATATAAATTTTTAGTTTCGCTTTCAGTCTAAATATCGCGTGATGATTTTCTCCTGTACTTTTCCCTATGGAGTTAAGTTAAGGGGCTTAGATCAGCGAGACTAGCGCCACCCATCATTTTCTCTTACTCCTAAGCCCGGTCAAATGTAAAAAAATCAAATGCTTTACGTCGATAGTAAATTACTCGTAGTATTTTTGATATTTCTTTTTATTCTTGTATAAATTTTTATTCGTAAATAAAGCTATTCTATTCTAAGATATTGTATAAGATAACCACTAATTGCGAACGCCAATTTTGACTAGCTCCGTGGCGCAGCGGTCAACACGCCAGCCTGCGACACGGAGTGACCGGGTTCGATCCCCGGCCAGGTCAAGATGGAAAATAATCTTTTTAAATTGACCTGGGTCTTGGATGTATATCTATATATGTATTTGCTATAAAATATAGTATCGTTGAGTTACTATCCCATAACACAAGTCTCGAACTTACTTTGGGGCTAGCTCAATCTGTGTGATTTGTCCGTATATATTTATTTATTTATTTATTTATTTAATTACTGCCAAATGCAGCCATTTTTGGCGGTAAGCTATCAGTAACTCAAGATTCTAAGGTAGGCCACGTACCTGATAGATTGATAAGAAGTACTTATGTTGCTAGACAGAGCCGCATTTGGCAATGCAATGGCCATTACAGGTCATGATAGCAGCGTTGCTTAACCTTTTTCAGTCCGCGGACCCCTAGATAATAAAGCACAATTTTAAGGACCCCCGTAATAAGGAATAAATTTAGGATAATTTATTTTAATATGGTTAAAATAAAAGCATTTTTTTTTTCATTATCGTAGTATTTTCATTTTTCTGGTTTGTCTTTACTTAGTTGTTAAAATAATGGTTGTAGCTGGCATTTATTAACTAATTAGGGGGGTCTGCGAGTATATGTATGGCGGACCCCCAGGGGTCCGCGGACCACAGGTTCAAAAACACTGGGTTATAGGATCCTAGCGACCCGCTCCGGTTTCGCACGGGTGCAATGCAGATACTAATATGGGGCAGTAAATATACATATGAATCATCCGCTTGCATCACTATCTATTGCTGAAACCTGCTTAAAATCCGTTGAGTAGTTTTATAAGATCTAAATGAACAGACAGCGACTATATTTTATACTAGCTTTCGCCCGCGGCTCCGCCCGCGTCAATGTCGATCCCTTGGGGACAGTACTTTTTCCCGGGATAAAAGGTAGCCTATGTCCTTCTCCGTACACCAGAGAACTTGTATGCAAAATTTCATGATGATCGGTTCAGTAGTTACGGCGTGAAAGCGTAACAAACAAACAAACAAACAAACAAATAAACAAACAAACTCACTTTCGCATTTATAATATTAGTAAGGATAAGGAAGTAAGGATTAAGGTATGTTAAAGCGATGTTTTGGAAGTTTCGAAGCCAGCCTTAATTCGCGGCCTTGACCAGTTATGAGAACACAAATTTCATGTCTATAAATAAACGACAAGTCTGCTAAATGTCGTCTTGCTTCCTGTCATGTTTGACCCCGGGCTGAGATGGAAATGACGCTATTTAACGACACACAGTCGATAAAAACTTGTAGTATCCGTGTAAATTCTAAGCATAGTACAATTGTACACGTGCCCACTGGCACGTGTGCAATTGTACTATGCTGGACTGGTTAAATCGTAATACTGATTCTACGGATATTAAGAATATATGAGGATAATGGAATAGTAGCGGAGGCTGGTTTTTTGATTAGGGGTCATTCAAATATGACGTAAGCAGCGAATGGGGGGTCTGGGGTCTGGGCTACGCTTATTTTTGCTGACAAAGGGGGTAGTAACGCTTATTTTTGCTGCAAGGTGATAACGTCAGCAACATTTTACGAAATAAATAAACATTTTGTAAAAATTATAGCAATGTTGAAGGGGAAGAGCCTATCCTACTTTTGCTGACAAGGGGGAGGAGGGTATTGAAAATAACTGATATGGTGCTTACGTAATACTTTAACGGTCCCTTAATAATATGACATTATACCGGACTTCCAGATTTTACAAGTAATAGACTTCCAAAAAATAGCTATGTACATTTTCTGTACAAAATTATTGACGTGATAACGTTTTATAAATCGATGAACACCGGCTGCAGACACGATTAATGTCAAGTTCCGGAGCGGCCAGGCACGAATAATGTCAAGTTCCGGAGCGACCAGGCACGAATAATGTCAAGTCTCGGAGCGGCCAGGCACGAATAATGTCAAGTTACGGAGCAGCAGCAACAGCAGTAGCAGTAGTAATATCTATCACGCATCTATGTCTCACTTTTAATACTTGTATCTGTTACATGCTGGTTGTTTCTTCCGGCTTCTCTTTATTCTGTATATTCATCTGTCGGTCCCGATAATTATACCAGACCATTCTCTTCACGTTTCGCAACAAGTCAAATTCTCATTTATTACCTCCGACGTAATGTAAGTGCCCAATTCTTTTTAAATTATACTACCGCGCAAAATAGCGTTTCTCTTGCAAATTAGAGAGTTAAAACAATCGCGACTTGGCCTATAATGATTTCGTTTTTTGCTACATCGAGGCTACGAACTAGATTTGTTATTAGAGATCAACTTACAAACGTCCAAGTGTAACAGGTACTTGTCAAAAGTATTTTTTTACACGCTTTTTATTAGCTTTACCCTGTATGTTTGGTCGTTTGTTTGTAACCGACTTTATTGAACTCGATTTTGACCCATTTTAAACAGGCTGATTTAATTTAACTTTGAAGACTTATCGAGTTCCGATGACACCACTATAATTCAAATAGAACTAAAATGTGAAAAAAGAAAATAGGTTTTTTTAAACTATTTTCTTTGATGACGATGATTAGCCGTGAGTGACCGTGACTAGCCGCGGCGCGGCGGCTCGATCAGACACTCGCTCGCGGGCGTTTAGTCATCTTAAACCACTAGACAAAGGTTATAATTATCTATGCTTATTTTGAACTGACGCGTCGCTTCCGATGCCATCGATGCCAATGCAGTGTAGCGCGGCCCTTAGACCATAATCGAAACGATACACATAGAAAAGTCAGGGTTATTTCTTGTGCCTCTATGTTCTTCATCGTCACTTACCATCAGGTGAGATGGAATTCAACTTTCTAATTCAATACTTAATAATAAAAAAAATAGAATTATTAAGGCTTTAATGTTTTTAAAATGCACGAGTCCGATGGTCTATTGGGTCTAGGAATTTGAAAAAACCTGACACCAGTGTTGGCCACTTACAATACAATTATTTTTAAGTTAAGGATTAGGGTAACCACTAACCTTATTAATATCATAAATCATAATCATAAGTGATTATTTTTTTGATTATTTTACATTGCTAAAGGTACATAAAGTCATGGATTGCCTTTCAGCCAGCAGGCAAAAAGCAACTATATAATAAAATTAAAGTTCCTACTTTTTGCTACCTCTATAAATGATGGTAAGTGTGTGTCCCTCCTGAATACTACTATAGGTATTTTATTTTTTACTAGCAGTGCTTAAAAGAAATAAGTAGCCTATCCTGTCTCCTGTAGGCCTAAATGTATATCTACCAAGTTTCATAAAATTTAGTTAATTCCTTTGAGAGATATGGAGGAACATACAATCTAAAAATCCTCAATTTAGTTTTAGTATCATGTGTAGAGCTTATAAACACGATATCTCTGAAAACAAAGTAACTTACTCCATGACCAACCCTTACAGATTTATTATTAGTATTGATTTCATAAGAATATCATTTAATTACTTTAACCTGGCTAAAACAAACTTGCTACAAAATAATAACACTTAAGCGCCTTTTTTTCGTCGTCTCGTCAGTAAATGTCGCCAATTTTCTGTCCGTACTTGTTACACTTGTTTCACGATTTACTGAAGTTCCCGGAAGTTTACCTGTGCCCTTTGAGACGAAGGGGAAGGGTCGCCCGTTTTATCTGGTTCAATCTTTGTGGAGTTAATAATAAAAAAAAGAGTTATAGTTTTATTTCCACTTATATGTACCGTCTTGACTAAAGTTTTTAGTTTGTTTTTCGTGTATGTGGCCAACACGTTCAGTCGTGGTAGAGCCACGCTACCGCCAATAGAATTGCTTGTAGCATGATTAGGCCGGCTCGTCCGGGGAAGTACCACACTCTCACAAAAAATCGACGTCTGAGTAAAAGCTTTTCCGCTTCTACACTTCGTTCAGTAAGTGAGAGAGCCGGAGGCCCATCCTTCCCCATCCCCTCCCCATTTCCTTTCCCCAACTCCTTGAAAGGCCGACAACGCACCTGTCAGACCATGGTGTTGCAGTTGTCCATGAGCAGCGGTGATCACTTACGATCAGGTGACCCGATTGCTGGTTTGCCGTCCTATGTCATAAAAAAAACATACTGGTGTCAAAATTTGAAGCTGCCTCGAGGCATCTGCCATTGCCATCTACCACTGCCATCAATGATGACATACGGGACCAACGGCTTTAGGTGCCCTCTAAAGCATGCCAGTACATGTAACACAAATCGAATTTGATAAAATACTCTCCGGTATCACGAGCTTTAGAGATACTAAGTATAATAAATCTAAGTGGTAGATATTTTTTCGTGCAGTTTCGGAAATTCACAGAGGTCGCCTATAGATGTATAGAAAATAATTTAAAATAAGTTAGTAGGAACCCAGAAATGTTTGTATTAGAATGAATACCTACACGTTATATCATTAAAGGTTATAGCGTCGAATTGGAGCTATGCTCTGTAATGATGTTGTAATTGTTTCTTTTTTTAATAAAATAATAAGGTCGTACATGTATTTAATAAGCGATTGACTTGTAACCTGCATGTCTTACGCTTCCTAAACAAATGTAAGAAATTCGATATTTATTAAGTGGCTATCCATATATTATAGTCTTCGAAACAGAAAATCGCGTTGGGACCACGGTCTTTAAGGCCCTGTGATCTGTTTACCCCATGTGATAGTCTAGGTTGTGGTCACCTTATTATCTGCATCAGATTTGGATTAATGTTGAATTTGCTCTTCCCCAGGTTCGAGCTCCGGCGCACCCTGATAGTATGGAACTGCATGCTGGCCGCGTTCAGCATCATGGGCGCCTGCCGGACGCTGCCCGAGTTTATACACGTTCTGCGGAACCACGGCATTTATCACTCCATTTGTGTGCCAAGGTCAGTGCTCATTTATACATTCTTCTGCTTCGTCCTTTACCTTACCCAGGAGTGCTTTTTTTGAAATGACGTTGTTTGTAAACGAACGATTTTTCCGTACTAAAATCGCCCGAAGACGAGTCACACTTTCAAAAATAGTACCCCAGGCCTGTCTCACTCTCCGTGTCGGTATCAAACATACTGCGCGGCGACCACGGGTAGGTAGAAAAAGTAAAGGAGGTCTAAAGAGATGTGTACATCTCTTTCATACATCCTTATCCTTACTAATATTATAAATGCGAAAGTGAGTTTGTTTGTTTATTTGTTTGGTTGTTTGTTTGTTTGTTTGTTACGCTTTCACGCCTTAACTACTGAACCGATTGTCATGAAATTTTGTATACAAGTTCTCTGGAGTACGGAGAAGGACATAGGCTACCTTTTATCCCGGGAAAAAGTACTATTCCCGAGGCGTCGACATTGACGCGGGCGGAGCCGCGGGCGAAAGCTAGTATTATATATATTATCACTACATAGTATAAAACAAAGTCGCTTCTCGCTGGAAGGACATAGGGTACATGTTATCCCGGGAAAAAGTTCCCGAGGGATCGACATTGACGCGGGCGGAGCCGCGGGCGAAAGCTAGTATAAAATAAAGCATGGTTTTTGACGTGATAACATCTTATAAATCGAAGAACGCCGGCTGCACGCACGGGTGAGAACTGCGCCCCACCAGACATCGAATTGCCGACAGAAACGTGCTGCTACCAGAATATTAGGTTAGGTTGGGTTAGTACTGCGATCCCAACAGAAAACGACTCGCCGTCAGAAACGAGCTGCTACCAGAATATTAGGTTAGGTTAGAACTGTGACCCACCAGAAAACGGATTGTCGTCAGAAACGATTTGCTACCATCATCATCATTTCGTGTAGGTGACATGGTCAATTAACCATACACACCCTGGTATCAGAGTTCTTCGGAACCGCCTCTCGACCTCTGACGTGGTGGTGACGAGTTGCTACCAGAATAGTAGGTTAGGTTGGGTTAGAACTGCGACCCCACCAGAAAACAAATCGCCGTCAGAATCGAGCTGCTACGAGTATTAGGTTAGGTTGGGTTAAGTATTTATTTTTTGCATTTCATATAAGGTATTTTGAGATTGGGTATTTTGGGCTCGTACATTTTAAATAAAGGTGTTGTGTTTTTTTGGGATTTTAATATGTACCCATTTATCTCTCTTTCACCGTTTTCACGTTATATTATCGTCTGTAAACCAACATAACAAAGAACCAATTTTATTATTGAGCTTGAGTGTAACTTATAAATATGAAATTAAATTTTTGAATCCAGTTGAATATCTAATCATTAACATTAGTTTGGGTTCATTATGAATTAATTATATATTTTTTTAATGTTGCCGATAAGCGTATTTAATCTAGCATACGTATTGCACGCGAACGAATACTCGTATCAGGAAGAAATATAAACAGACTTTAGTTATATAATTTGCTGTCACTAATAATGATTATCGCTGACCCCGCGTTGGCTTCGTCACTTGCAATTTTCCAGAACAGAGTGGCTAGCGGATAATTGCAGATAATTGCTATAAAACTTAATAATTGACCTTGTGGTCACCGTGGATTACAGTTACATGGTTATCTTCCAAACAGGTTACAGACTAACAAAAGATTAGTATGATTGGCGCGTGTTAAACTAAAAAATTCACGGGTATAGTATATATAGTCTATCAGTCAAGTACATGCAATATGCCTAACTCAATCCCCCAAGGCAGTGTTCTCGGGTGCATTCTCTTTTTAATTTATATTAACGACCTGCCTAAGTTAATGAAGGAGACACAGGAGCATTGCGTTCTGTTTGCTGATGACATTTCCGTTTTATTTCCCTGTGACAATGCCTTGACATTAAATAATCAACTTTCAAAAATTTTTACTGACATTTCTCAATGGCTAGATGAGCATAACTTAAAAATTAATTTGACAAAAACTAAAATAATGCAGTTTAAACCTTACCAGAAAACCCCTATTGTCATAAATTTTACAGTAAATGGTAATGTAATTAAATGCGTAGATAGTACCACGCTACTTGGTATTGTAATTGATACAAATATATCATGGAAACCGCATGTCCAAAGTACTAAAAGTAAGCTCTCTAGTTTTACTTATGCTCTGTCGCATTTAAAGCGTAGTACCAACCTTAAAACTGCCCTAACAGCTTACTACGCTTATGCTCATTCTCGATTGCAATATGGCATTATATTATGGGGTAATAGTACTGATGCACTCCAACTTTTCAAATTACAAAAAAAGTGCATCCGCATCTTAGTAAATGCTAAAGATCAGACCGAAAGTTGCCGCCCCCACTTCAATAAACTAGGGATACTCACATTGATAGGGATTTACATTTTAGAAATGTGTAAATTTGTTAGAAATAACGAAAATTTGTACAAAACCAGGGAACAAATGCGAGAAAGTAAAATAAACACTAGATTCAAAAAACAATTAGCAGTTCCCAATAGCAGACTTGAACTATTTAATACTGGTCCATTGTCTATGTCTGTAAAAATATATAACAAACTACCTGCAACTATAAAATTAGAAAATAAACAGACTTTTTTTGAGAAAACTAAAGCTACTAATCTTTTAGAAAAATGATTTTATAGTCTAGAAGAGTTTTTTGAATAGTTTTTATGTATGTTATAGCTTTAATTTTAATTTAAAAAAGGACTTGTTTTAATTTTGACTACAATTATTATAAATTATGTTGACAATTTAGTTAAATTAATGTTTCATTTTATTTTGACATATTTTGTAATTCATCATTTTTGTCTTTATTTATTTAGTTTTGTTATTTTAATTTTATTAGGTATAGTTTTTATTGTAGTGCCCTACGACGGTTCCATGTTATATTTAATTAAGACCTATTAATATGTAACCATGGAGACAATAAATAAATAAATATATATTATCATATAGGTATTCAAATAGCATTTGTTCACCAGTGATAAAGGCTTCTACTGATCATCATCATCATTACGTGTAGGTGTCATGGTCAATCGACCATGCACACCCTATAGTGTCAAGTTCTTCGGGACCGCCTTTAGGCCTCTGACATGGTTCCTTGAACGACTACCAGATGGCAGCCGGGCCGGGACCAACGGCTTAACGTGCCTTCCGAAGCACGGACTTTATTATCAGACATTCAGGTGATTCAAGCCTGCAATGTCCTAACCAAACTGGAAACAACAAAGTATGCTTCCCGTGGGAATCGAACCCACGATCCCCAGGTCTACAGACAAACGCCTTAATCAATGGACCACGCAGGCAGTTAGCTTCTAATGATGAAATAATTTTTCAAATCAGTCCTGTAGTTTTGGAGCCTATTCAATGCAAATTATATCAGACAATCAGGTGATTCAAGCCTGCAATGACCTAACCAAACTGGAAACAACAAAGTATGCTTCCCGTGGGAATCGAACCCACGACCCCCGGGTCTACATGCAAACGCCTTAACCACTGGACCACGCAGGCAGTTAGCTTCTAATGATGAAAGTATTTTTCAAATCGGTCCAGTAGTTTTGGAGCCTATTCAATGCAAATAAACAAACAATCAAATATTTTTTCTTTATAATATTAGTGTAGTTAACTAACCAGTCTCATTCCGCAAATGGCTGCGACCTTAAAACTCATAAAATCATCGAGCTACTTGCGTTACGTCACCTATTACATTATTTATGACTTTCTTAGCTAACCGCCGATGATTCATGCAGTAAGATAATTGTTCACAATGGATTACTTACTTAGTACGTGTCTGAGAATGTCATTTTTCATATATTATATTATATACATATATTATCACTACATAGTATAAAACAAAGTCGATTCCCGCTGTCTGTCTAATCTATCCCTAGGTATGCTTAGATCTTTAAAAATACGCAACAGATTTTGATGCTGTTTTTTTAATAGATAGAGTGATTCAAGAGAAATATTTATATGTATAATTTATCGCACCCGAAGCGGGGCGGGTCGCTAGTTTAGTATAAAATAGTGTTTTAAACTGATAACTAGCTGAGTATTTTAATAGACAGAAATAAATAACTTGTATATAACTATTATATTAGTTTTTTGAGCAAATCTAATCTAAATGTATATAACTCAAAGGTGACTGACTGACATAGTGATCTATCAACGCACAGCCCAAACCACTGGACGGATCGGGCTGAAATTTGGCATGCAGGTAGATTTAAGTTATGACGTAGGCATCCGCTAAGAAAGGATCTTTAGTAATTCAACCCCTAAGGAGGCGAAATAGGGGGTGAAATTTATATGTAATTACACGCGGACGAAGTCGTGGGCAAAAGCTAGTATATAATAAAACACTAACATAAAATATTCTGGCATTAGATTTATAGCCGACTAAATATTTTATGATATAAATTTTACTAAAAATAAATATAATAACCTCTTTGTTTATGCGAGATTTATTTAGACACCCACCGGTGAAGTAGTAAGTAAAACATTATATATTGCACCATAACTAGAAATCGATAAAAATATAAATAAAAAGAATACAAAATTACAGTACATAGGCGGCCTTATCGCCAAGGCAATCTCTTCCAAGCTACTTCGGGGTCCAACAAGACGAGGCCCTTGTGGAGAAGTTGATGTAATGTAGGTCTCCAGTCCGCTCCTGGAGATACCGATGTATAGTATAATGATGATGATAATGATATGCACTTCTTGAACAAGTTTTTGCTAGAGGAGAAACTATTGCATTTTAAAAGAGAATCAGAAATGGGTATAAATAAAAAGAATACAAAATTACAGTATATAGGCGGCCTTATCGCCAAGCAATCTCTTCCAAGCTACTTCGGGGTCCAACTAGACGAGGCCCTTGTGGAGAAGTTGATGTAATGTAAGTCTCCAGTCCGCTGGAGATACTTATGTAATGTATTGTATAATGATGATGATAATAATATGCACTTCTTGAACAAGTTTTTACTAGAGTAGAAACTATTGCATTTTAAAAGAGAATCAGAAATGGGTATAATTAAAAAGAATACAAAATTACAGTACATAGGCGGCCTTATCGCCAAGGCAATCTCTTCCAAGCTACTTTGGGGTCCAACAAGACGAGGCCCTTGTGGAGAAGTTGATGTAATGTAGGTCTCCAGCCCGCTGCTGGAAATACCAATGCATGATATGCACTTCTTGAATAAGTTTTTGCTAGAGGAGAAACTATTGCATTTTAAAAGGGAATCAGAAATGGGTTATAGAATTGAAATGTGACTGGACTTGTGCTGGGTTATTGCAAAGGGTCGGACACCTGTCATAATGATGATATTACTGAACTAGTCATTAGTATAAGTAGTATGTAACACTTTTCCTCAGAATTAAATAGTTTTGAGTGTTGTCGTAACATCGTTACATAATCTATATTATATATACATACAACGATGTAGTTACTTTTAATGTAGACTATCTATGCGCCAAGCCTAGTGCTTTGATACTTTGACAATTAATCGCATGAATAATTCAAGTTACGGACGAATTGTTGTATACTATTAAATTAGAAAGTGGCGCACTAAATATCTTAGCTTATTTATATTTTGACCTGCTGTTTTACCGCGAATTCGCCCGCATGAATTGTAGCCTCTGTTACTGATGATGTTACTTTCTCTCTATAGGTGCAATATTTTTAGTTTTTGTGTTTCGACACCAGATGATGTAATAGATTTAGTTTTTTGTGTTTATCCGTTACAAAAATATATCCTCTTTATCATATTAGTTTATTCTCCTCATCATAGTATGATAGTATATCCCCGGTCTCTAAGCTGTAATGCGTGCTTTGGAGTGCGGGGTCTGCTTTCCGAGTGTATACTTAATCTATCTATCTATACTAATATTATAAAGCTGAAGAGTTTGTTTGTTTGTTTGAACGCGCTAATCTCAGGAACTACTGGTTCAAATTGGAATTTTTTTTTGTGTTGGATAGTCCATTTATTGAGGAAGGCTTTAGGCTATAAAACATCACGCTGCGACTAATAGGAGAGCGAAGCATCAATAAAAAATGTTTTGAAATCGGGGAAAAATTATTAATCTCTATTAATTAACTATATTAATTACTCATAATAACAGAAATTGCCGCGAAAGAAGTCGCGGGCAACAGCTAGTACTTAAAATATTATAAAGCTGAAGAGTTTGTTTGAACGCGCTAATCTCAGAAACTACTGGTTCAAATTGGAAAATTCTTTTTGTGTTGTATATTATAGTCCATTTATCGGGGAAGGCTTTACGCTGATGAAGTCAATGAGTAATTTATACTTGTAAACTAATATTGTAAACGGTCGGTCATAAAGCCATAGCTAAATCAAAATATTCGAGCTGCGACTTCGTCCGCGACAATTTCTGTTATCATAGACATATACTGTCGCTGACATTTTTTTAGTTCGTTTAAAGAGGAATAATTCGGAATAATAAAGTTTATTATATAAACTTTTTCTGGGTAACTTGAACCGTTTACGCATCGCACGCGTCGGATGTCCTCAGCCATGAATAATTTTCCCCCGTTTTCAAAACATTTTTTATTGATACTTCGCTCCTATTGGTCGCAGCGTGATGTTTTACAGCCTAAAGCCTTCCTCAATAAATTGACTATCCAGCACAAAAAAAAATTCCAATTTGAACCAGCAGTTCCTGAGATTAGCGCGATCAAACAAACAAACTCTTCAGCTTTATAAGATTCATATTAAAAAGTTAATGATAAGTTATAAAGACATGCACATTGTAGACGACGCGAAGCACCGCTGCATCCCCCGGCTGCACCTGTGAACATACTAAATAAATAAAAGTGTCTAAGTGTAGTTAATATCAATAAATAAATAAGATAGGTACTTACCATTTGTATATTTGTGTTGAATAAACGCACGCCGTAAGGTGTACGCATGTGTGTGTTTGCGTCACACTAAGATCACTTAGATCTGTATGTAAAAAGGCAGTTGGCCGCTACAAACGGACGCAACCACACGCATGCGTACAGCCCGAAAGCGCTTCAAATTTTTCGTCTGTCGTTCTTATTTCTCAAATCCTGGACGCACCTACACCCGTCACCTACAATCTGGTCCTCGAGCCGCATCATCAAGGATTTTGAACCGGAGGAGCAGACGAACAAGGCATGTTCTCAACACCGCCACGCACAATGATTAAAACGCGTGGAGCTCTCATGCGAGAAAAGTTGGGGCATCCCGCAGAAGACAATAAAAGTGAAGTGCTTTCACGTAAAGTGCAATCGGAAATTTTGGTTCCAAAGAACGAGCTAAAAGAAATCGCCCAACAGATACCAAAACATGAAGGTAGTCTCAATATTAAATTGGGTGGTCCCGCATCAGTTGTGTCTAAGGCTAAAGGTTCCAGTAGATCTTCTTTATCAGCACAACGGAAGCAGTTAGAGCTGGAAGCAGCTGAAGCTAAAGCTGAAATTGAAAAGAACCTAATCGAAAAACGGTTGGCGGCCCAACTCGCTGCACTCGAAGATAAATCATCGCGGAAGTCCGAGGCCAGCTGCATCGATTCCGTTGCCGAAGCTTCTAATAGAGTAGAAGAATGGTTAAATAAAAGCCAGCAGGAGCCACAGCAGCAGCGCGCGGCCACTCCGCCGCCGGCGCCACCCGCTGTACCCTGCACATCGGATCTTCAGCACCTAGCTCGAGCAATGGAACAGATGGCTACAGCTACCCACAGTGCACATTCAAAATTGCTGTCCAGGCTATCAACACCTAAAGATTTACCACTATTTTTCGGCGATCCGTTGGAGTGGTTGCAGTATAAAAATAGCTACGAAGAGTCCAGTAAATTATGCAACTACAACGATAGTGAAAATGTCACAAGATTATGTAAAAGTCTCCGTGGTGAAGCGAAAGAAGCGGTGTCATCCCTACTTATCTGCAATACAAAACCAAGTTGTATCATGGAAGCGCTTGAACTACGTTTTGGACGACCCGAGCTTATCATATATAAAATCGCCACTCAGTTTAAAAAGTTGCAACCCTTGCCGCAGACTTATCACACTGACTTAGTGCCATTTGCTATTAAAGTAAAAAATTACGTCGCAGCCGCCGAAACAATCAAGCAAAGTGATTACCTGAGAAGTCCAGAGTTACTAAACACAGTCGTATCAAAGTGCCCTAGCGTGATGATAAACAAATGGGTGGATTATTTGTACGATCACCAAGATGACAGTAAAGCTAAACTACAAATATTTGCAGAGTTTTTGCACAGAGAAGCGACAAAAGTAGCATCCGCAGGAATAAGTTACATACACAGCCAAGCAGATCACAGAATGCCCAAAAAGAACGACGAACGCAAGACTCAAGTTCACTCTGTATTGCAAAGCAGTGAACAAAGTACAAAGTGCAAAGTTTGCCATAATGCTACCCACCCGCTCTCAATTTGTACGAAGTTCAAGCGAGCCTTGCGAAAGGACAAGTGGCGCATCGTAAAAATAAACAGACTTTGTCACAAGTGCCTGCTGCCCGGTCACAGCAAGGAAGCCTGCCCTGCCGCGCCGTGTGATGTCGATGAATGTGGAATGGCTCATCACCGCCTGCTTCATTGGCCTGCAAAGAAAATAGCATCATCCTGTGACGTCACGAGTAACGACGACGCATCCCCTACTTCAAGCTTGTCGTTGAGTGAAAGTGCGAACAATAAAGACCTTACAGTCACAAACACTACTGTCTTGTGCCCAAATGCAAGTGTAATGTTAAAAATAGTGCCTGTGAACATTCATGGACCAAAAAGTGTTATGAACACGTATGCCCTATTGGATGACGGGGCGACCGTGTCCCTGGTGTCAGCTGATCTCGCGAACTGTATTAACTTAGAAGGTCAGCCCGAGACGATCCGTATCCGTGGCGCGTGGAACTCTGATATCGTGTGTCAAAGTGAGATAGTGAACTTTAAACTCTCAAATAAAAACAACGAAGTGTTCGAGGTGCGCGCACGAAAGATAAACGAACTGGATTTACCTGTACAGTGCCTATCGAAAGTTAATGTCGACGCGTATGAACATTTACGGAACTTAAAAGACTATTTGTGTAACAGTGACGTAAAACCTAAGTTATTAATTGGGCAGGACAATTATCAATTACTCGTTTCCCTAAAGACTATCTACCGTGGCAAAAATGAACCGTGCGCTACCCTTACTCCGCTCGGATGGTGTTTACACGGAATCGTACCCGCGACCGCTGTAGCATGCCCTCGTCGCCACCGAACTCACGGATCATTGTTTACCGAGCATGCGCACACTACGATAATGAATAGACTGCAAGCCGTAGTCCCCACTCGCGCCGCTGCCCCTCCGCTCTCCGCCGCCTCCGCGGCCATCCATACCGCACAGCGGGAGACGCACACATGCGCCGGCGCACCAACGTCTGCAACGATGCAACAATGGGAGACCACTGCACACAGAGAAACAACTGATAACGATGAATGTCTGCATGAACTGGTTCGACGATCATTCGCATTTGAAGCAATCGGAATCAACTCTAAGCCACGAGTAAATAAAGATGAACTTCGCGCGATAGACTGCATCGATAAATCTGCCAAGCTAATTAATGGCCAATGGGAAGTTTGTCTGCCATGGAAAAATGATTCTAATTATATGCCTAATAACTACCAAAATGCTTACAAACGATACATGGGAGTTGAAAGAAAAATGCAATCAGATTCCAGTTATGCTACGAGATATAAACAAAGAATGAATCATTTATTTGAAAACGATTATGCTCGGAAGTTAACAGAGGAAGAAATTTCGATGCCTAGACAACATATATGGTACTTACCACACTTCGGTGTAGATAATCCGAACAAAAACAAATTAAGATTGGTCTTCGACGCTGCTGCCTCCACCGCAGGTCGATGCCTAAACGACTACCTACTACAAGGACCTGACTTATTACAATCATTGCTGGGAATAATGCTGCGATTTCGAGAAAAGCCAGTCGCCTTTGTTGGAGATATAAGTGACATGTTTCTTCGAGTGAAGATAAGAGAGGAAGACCAGCATGCTTTACGATTCCTTTGGCGAGAAAGTAAAGAATGTAAAATCGATACTTATATCATGACTTCATTATTATTCGGCGCTAAGTGCTCACCATTTATAGCGCAGCATATTAAAAACAAGAATGCCATGAGATTCCAAGACGAGATGCCTGAAGCCACTCAAGCTATCCTGAAATCCCATTACGCAGATGATTATATCGAGTCAGTGGACGACGAACAGACAGCTTCGAAATTAATAAGAGAAGTGTCCGAAATTCACAGAAGGGGTGGATTTCATATAAGAAACTGGACAAGCAATAAACCAGAAGTTTTAGAGTGCACGCCAAAAGAGACCTTAAGTGACAAGGCGATAAGGATGAAAACCGGGTGCGATGACTCACCAGAACGCACTCTCGGTTTGTTATGGTTCCCGCTGAGTGATACCTTCGGATTTGACCTGACACTAAAACGGATCCCAGCTGAGATACTTAACTCGCAAAGAATACCTACGAAGAGAGAACTACTACGCATAGTTATGTCAATATTCGATTGCTTTGGTTTTCTCGCGCCGTTTACCATTAAAGCAAAGATTGCACTACAAAATACTTGGAGGTCTGATATTAAATGGGACGAGAAAATACCTGAAAAGGAAAACAAAATTATACAAAGCTGGATGACCGAGTTACAAAAATTACAACATTTACGTATACCAAGATGCCATTTTCGCACTATTGTCCATAAGAAGGAGCGAGATAACGCAAACCTGCCGTGCGCTAGCGATGTAACTAGCCAGAAAAAGACAACAATAGAACTGCATGTTTTCTGCGATGCATCGCCTTCCGGATACGCCGCCGTAGCCTACTACCGAGAGATAACGAAATCAAACGAAGTACGCGTTTCATTCATCGCATGCAAGTATCGAGTCTCGCCTATACATAAGTATACCACAGTACCCAAGCTAGAATTACAAGCCGCAGTTATCGCTTGCCGGCTCGCTGAGACAATAATGCGTGAGAACCGGTTAGTTATAGATAAAAGATACTTCTGGACGGACTCATTAATCGTGTTGCATCAAATTAAAAACGATACGCGCAATTATAAAGTATTCGTCGCCAATAGACTGGGCGAAATTGACGAGTTATCTCGGTGCAGTGAATGGAATTATGTACCTACGGACATGAATATAGCAGATAAAGCTACAAAAGTGAATACTTACGAGTTGACGAACAGCTGTGAATGGTTTCAAGGGCCGCGGTTCCTGTACTCGACGCCTGAAGACTGGCCGAAATATAAACCTGAAAAAGAGGTAATCATTAGTGAAGAATTATTACAAGTAAACACATTATGTAATACAGAAGACATAGACTTACCTGTTCCGGACCCCACTAAGTTTTCTTCGTGGCTTCGCTTGCTGAGATGTACGGCGAAAGTATTATTGTTTATAGACAAATGTAGATTCGCTGGAGAAGCTGACATGTACAGAAGAAAGCAATGGCGAATTGCACAGCGATTGACAGAAATGTTTTGGAAACGCTGGATGCGTGAAATCTTGCCTACTCTCTTACCTCGCCAGAAATGGTACCAAGAAGGTCATAACCTGGAACCAGGTGATGTGGTTATTATTGTCGATCATAACCTGCCTCGAAATACATGGCTGAAAGGTTTAATAGAAAAGATATACCCAGGTCCCGACGGCCGAGTGCGCGTTGCCGATGTAAAAACCAAGACCGGTGTACTTACCAGACCCGTTACTCGCCTAGCCGTACTGCCCACTGCTGGTGATGATTGTCCTTGACGGACAATGGGGCGGAGAGTGTAGACGACGCGAAGCACCGCTGCATCCCCCGGCTGCACCTGTGAACATACTAAATAAATAAAAGTGTCTAAGTGTAGTTAATATCAATAAATAAATAAGATAGGTACTTACCATTTGTATATTTGTGTTGAATAAACGCACGCCGTAAGGTGTACGCATGTGTGTGTTTGCGTCACACTAAGATCACTTAGATCTGTATGTAAAAAGGCAGTTGACCGCTACAAACGGACGTAACCACACGCATACGTACAGCCCGAAAGCGCTTCAAATTTTTCGTCTGTCGTTCTTATTTCTCAAATCCTGGACGCACCTACACCCGTCACCTACACACATGTTGATTTCGGAAACTGATGTTTCTCGCGAAGGACTGATGATAGCTTTTTAACCGACTTCAAAAAAAAAAAGGAGGAGGTTACTCAATTCGACCGTATATATTTTTTTTTTATGTTTGTTCGTGGATAACTTCGTCGTTTATGAACCGATTTTGATAAATCTTTTTTTGTTAGAGAGTACATATCCCGAGTGTGGTACCATGCTAAGGAAACCATGACCTGATGATGGAATCCCAGAGAAATCGAGGGGAACCTTCGAAAATTGTACTGGCGACTAGTACGTTTGCTACTTTTTTCCTTAAGTATGTTAAAGCACTACTATTTAATGAAGGTCTGGGCTCGATCTGATGATGGAGCGAAAAGATATTCGAGGGAACTCCTTAACGATTTACAGCAATCACCTGGTGTTTCGGTTTGATTATAGAGATATTGATGAGAACTTTACACTTAGATGGGTTGCGACTGTCATTAGAAGTTTGATGATGATGACGAAGGACAGTCAAAGGAACTCCTCAACGTTTTACAATAGCTACCTTGTGTTTGGTCATCATTAATTTCTATTGATGAGAACTTTGCACCCATATGTGTTATAAGTACCATTACAGGTCTAATAATGGAGACCATACACAGTCGAGGGAATTCCTTAGCGATTTACAGCAATCACCTGGGGTTTCGGTTTTATTATAGAGATATTGATGAGAACTTTACATTTAGATGGGTTGCGACTGTCATTAGAAGTTTGATGATGATAACGAAGGACAGTCAAAGGAACTCCTCAACGTTTTACAATAGCTACCTTGTGTTTGGACTTCATTAATTTCTATTGATGAGAGCTTTGCACCCATATGTGTTATAAGTACCATTACAGGTCTAATAATGGAGACCATACACAGTCGAGGGAATCTCTTAACGATTTACAGCAATACCTGGTGTTTCGGTTTGATTATAGAGATATTGATGAGAACTTTACACTTAGATGGGTTGCGCCTGTCATTAGAAGTTTGATGATGATGACGAAGGACAGTCAAAGGAACTCCTCAACGTTTTACAATAGCTACCTTTTGTTGGGACTTCATTAATTTCTATTGATGAGAACTTTGCACCCATAGGTGTTATAAGTATCATTACAGGTCTGATAATGGAGACCATAGACAGTCGAGGGAATCCCTCAACGATTTACAGCAGTTACCGTTTATTTATGGTTCAATATGCCAAAGTGTCACTTTGTAGAAAAATAATTCCTAATTAAGATTGAAGTTTTACATAGGAATACTTCTACCTACTAGGCATGCTAATGCCTCAATTTGTTACTGAATTAAGGTTGCGTAAATATCTCCGAAACTGTTTGCCGCTGCTCGTGAGGATGCCTTTAAGCTCCTGGTATGGGAAGGACTTGGCATCAACTTCAACGGCGAGTATTTCACTCACCTTCGATTTGCTGATGACAACGTTGTTATGGCGGAGTCGCTGGAGGACTTAAGTACCATGCTGTATGACCTTAATAGAGTTTCCCAACAAGTGGGCTTTAAAATGAACATGGACAAGACGAAAATAATGTCGAATGTCCATGTCGTGCCTTCACCGGTATCTGTTGGGAACTCCATCCTTGAAACTTGAAAAAGAGGAGTTTCGACAAATCCGTCTCGGCTGGGCAGCGTTCGGGAAGCTCCGTTGTGACTTCTCATCCAAATCCCTGAGTGCCTCAAGACGAAACTGTTACCAGTGATGACTTACAGGTCCGAAACATGGTCCCTTACTATGGGCCTCATAAGAAAGCTCAAGGTCGCTCAAAGATCTATGGAGAGGGCTATGCTCTCTGTTACTCTGCGACATCGAATCAGAAACGAGGAGGTTCGTAAGAGAACAAAGGTTACAGACATAGCTTAGCAGATTACCTCTTTGAAGTGGCAGTGGGCAGGGAACATAGCACGTAGAACTGATGGCCGATGGTCGGTTACTCACCGACCAGATGGTCAGAGGACCTGACTAAGGTCGCAGAAAGTCACAGGATGCAGGCCGCTCCCAACCAGTCGTATTGGAAATCTTTGGGGGAGGTCTATATCCAGCAGTGGACTACCTACTTGCGGCTGATATGATGATAATGAATCGCGTCATCTCTATTAGGTAATGCTCTTTCGTCGTGTGGCCTACTCAATAATTTGTTTGAATCTAAGTCAGGCTAACTATACCCACCGTAGGAAAACCAAATGGACAGGATTTGTTAATGCGATTCTTATAACAAGTGCTAATATGCTTATGAATTTGTATGTTCTCAACTAATGCTTCTAATGTAAGACTTGGGATTCAAGAAACAAGAAATCATAATGGTTTCTGATGTTTTCGCAATTGTTACACATTTAAATAAAATCACTTTAATACGGTATTATCGCGTATATTAAATTATTTTTACACCTAACGTTTCGAAAACTTTAGGTACCAGAATTAAAGAACATATTGCTGACATAAAGGATAGACGCTCAACCAAGTCTGCAGTCTGTGAACATGCCTGAGACAAACCCAAGCACTACATGCGTTTTGATAATCCTCAAGTCCTTGCAAAAGAAAACAGATACATTCCAATAATGCTTCGTGAGGCTATAGAAATTAATAAACATCCTAATTTCAATAGAGAGGATGGTTGGCAGTTACAACCAGCTTGGGATCCTGCCATCAATTTTATAAAATCAAAAGCTCATCACAAGACTGCAAGACCTTCAGACACCGTGAGCCAATTATGCGTACATCCGGAACGTTATCAATAAATATTGTAGGCGGTAGTTTTGTATAGTTCTTATAACAAAAGGACAAATGTCAACTTAGTCTACCTGCGACCATAAAAACTGTAAAGTTTTCGAAACGTTAGGTGTAAAAATAATGTAATTTACGCGATAATACCGTGATTTTATTTAAACAAGAAATCACTCTTAGGTCTATCCATCACTAAAAATTGTAAAATAAAATAATTTTTAACAAAAAAAAAAACCGACTTCAAACTGGGGACTAAAAAGTAAAAAATAAATTTACTAAGCACAAAGTCATTCGTATTTTGTAATTTAGTTAATCAGAAATGATTCAATAAGTATTTTATATAATTTTGAAGTCGGTGCCAAGTAAATACTACAACAACCTTACTACAATAAAAAATTACTAAGTACACACAATATTATGAGATTTGTCAAAATAATAACCGACTATTTAAGTTTTAGAAAAAAATATAGAAATAGGTACCTACTAACTATTAAAGTATCTTTTTGGATATTATATACTGGCTTACAAACTTATAGTCAATGATAATGATAATAACAAACACCGCGCACTGCGTGCCGTAGTTGTATATATCCATCGTATTTGTGAACTCTACGTATGCCGTGCGCGGTGTCCGAATACTTAGAAGATAACTACCACAGGACAGATATTCCGTGATAATCACCTACTAATATCAGCTTGAGTTGTGATGAGAAAGGTTGATAATACCTATACCTAGTTACATATTGTTTTACTTGGCACCGACTCCAAAATTATATAAAATACTTATTGAATCATTTCTGATTAACTAAATTACAAAATACGAATGACTTTGTGCTTAGTAAATTTATTTTTTACTTTTTAGTCCCCAGTTTGAAGTCGGTTTTTTTTTTGTTATTAATGGCAGTTTTTGCAATAAGTATTATTTATTACAGCTGTTCATGGAAATTCTCATTACTGTTTGATGGGTTATTTTGTGTATGTTTATATTATAATCGCCAAAACAGCCTCCGTGGTCCAGTGTTTAAGGCGTTTGCCTGTTGACCCGGGGGTCGTGGGTTCGATTCCCACCGGAAGCATACTTTGTTGTTTCCAGTTTGGTTAGGACATTGCAGGCTTGAATCACCTGATTGTCTGATAATAAAGATGATTCCGTGCTTCGGAATGCACATTAAGCCGGTGGTCCCGGCTGCCATCTGGTAGTCGTTAAAGGAACCACGTTAGAGGCCAAGAGGCGGTTCCGAAGAACTCTGACACCAGGGTGTGCCTGGTCGATTGACCCTGATACCTACTCGAAATGATGATGATAATCGCCAAATGTCTTGCGCTCTACTTGTTAAACATAAACTACGAGTAAAATCTTCTAATGCTTTGACCATCCAAATATGTGGTTTTGATGCTCTAGTTTCCATAATAATTTTAAGCGATTGCGTTTCATAGAGTTAAGTTATTTATATACTAGCTTTCGCGGCTCCGCCCGCGTCGATGTCGATCCCTCGGGAATAGTACGTTTTCCCGGGATAAAAGGTAGCCTATGTCCTTCTCCGTACTCCATAGAACTTGTATGCAAAATATCATGACGATCGTTTCAGTAGTTACGGCGTGAAGCGTAACAAACAAACTCACTTTCGCATTTATAATATTAGTAGGAATAAGGATTTTTCGTGTAAGGAAATGGCCGAAACTGGTGTTGAGAGTTTTCGTACTGCCTTAAAGCATCTGACAATAGCTTGCTGGGTGATTAGAGCTGATAGCAATGGCTTAAAGTGCCTTCCAAAGCACAGAAAAGCTTGAGGTATTTTTATGCTACTCGCGGTCAACTATCCCACTCGGTACCGCACCTGGGATTGCTTAACCTGCGTAAACGTTAATCATGCGTACTCACTGGGTCAAAGAGCTCCCCCATAGAGCTATGCCATTGCATCAGCGTGGCTATGCTCTATGTCAACAAAGTAGCTTTATTCTTTAAACTAAGATTGGATTGAGTTTCTTTCGGCGTATTCTTCTCACCAGTGGTCGTTCCGAAAAGCTAGTAGTATTTCGATTTTGCATAAATTAAACAAAATATAAGAAGTACAAATATGACGTTCAAAAAGAGATACATGTATCCAATTTTGAATAAAAATCTTCGACTTTTGACTTTTGCCCTGTCACGCGACACAGCGTTATCATTTCAAAACTAAAATCTTAGTTCGATCACGTTTTCTCAAACTGTCGTATCAGAGTCACGTAGGTATTCAGTGCATGTACGTACGTGCCTAGTTGTGTGGTTAGGAAAGTTCTTACATAAGTGCGTAGTGAGGTCAAAGCCAATCTGGTTGTGATAACGAATATCGATCGAGATTTATTAGCTGTAATCTGTTATTGCTTCTCTTCCATGCTGGTGTGGAAGAAAGGAAAAAAAAACGTGGAGAGTGCCAGCTGCTTCTCTTCCCGCGCAGATCGTAAAAGCCGATCGAGGGAGTGGGCTAAAATCTGCGGAGCCATGTCAATAGGCGATGCTAGCAACCCATTTCGTTTTCCATATACACGCCCTCCAACATGGTAAATGTGGCCATAAGGTCTTAGACCTAGGCTCTGTCTACCCCGCAATGGAAAAAGACGTGATACTATGTATTATTATCATAGATTTTTAAAAAAAATTGCGTCTCTCATACTTCTATGATTATTAGCATACGATTGTATTACGAATCGGATGAACGCGTGTCGTTCATTTGTTTTGTTTAGAATGGTCCAAATTCGGAAGTCCGTACTATTATTTAATGATTGTTCTCTTTGTATTAAATATTTATGTTCGTATCTATATAAATTTTGTCCTTTTAGAAAATAAACATAGTCTATCTTACTCGCTGATAATATTATCCTTGTTGAAAGAATTTTAAAAATCTGTTCTATAGTTTTTCCCTCTTATTCATAAAAACTAGCAAACGTTTATTAAACCTATTTTAGTTAAAATATGTTTTGTCCTTATCCCTCTCTGCAACGATTGGCATGGAAAGAACGAGACAAAACATATTTTAACTAATTTTAGTTAAAATATGAACGCTTATTAAACCTATTTAGGTTTAATAAGCGTTTGTTAATTTTTATGAATGAGGGTTTAAGTTTAGTTATTACAAACAAAAACACAAAACATTCCGCTTTATAATGTTTGTCTAGATAAAAATCTGTGTAAATTATTTATGAGATGGTACTCCAGGCGCGAAATGGTACTTTTCGCGCCTCTAGTGTTTGTTTCTTTATGGTCATTTCGCAGTTGATTTCCGCGACACGTGCCAGCGTGTTGACGTCAGCTTAGACCTACCTTGTTGACACGTGTATAAATATGGACACTAAAAGTCAATTTATATAAAGGGTCCATTTTAATGTTTTTCAAAATGTTTTTCGAGTAATTAAAGTGTAAATTTTAATAAAAAGCTCAAAATTGTACATAATGATACAAAAAAATATTTCGGGTTCGAGTTTTTTTCCTTTCTTTGTTTCGTTTATGTGCATTTTTGAGAACATTTACCATAATAATGTATTTTTTTGACACCGTCAGAAAGTACAGATTTCAACGTACAAAAAGCTTATCAACGTTTAAAAAAAAACAGATATTTTGACGTCAGAATTTTTGATTGAAAATTAGGGTGCTTTTTCGATATTAATGTCAAAAACGGGTAAAAAAATAAATATTTTAAATTAAAAAAAAAATGTTTCGGACATAGAAAGGTAAGTTTTTTACCAAATTTCGTGAAAAAAAAAACATTTTTGTAAAAGATAAAAATCCAAAATCATCATTACTTTACTTAAATATTAAATAAATAAGGTTAAGAAATTGCTAATTAATAAATAGATTCCAATTTATATTGCATTTTTTAGCGTAGAGATATGGAAGCACTATTTAGATAAACTTATCATCAAAAAAATCTGATAATTTGTAGTAACATTTTTTGATCAGGAATAATTTTAGATGTTTATTGAATAGAGGGTTTTTGTATACATAGTTTTGAAGTTATTGGGGATATGGTTGTAAATTTTTATAGCCATATGGTGAGCTAGACGAAACTAATTTCAATGTAGTAGACGGTAATATCAATTTGTTTGAGTCTCTATTATTTCTTTTATTCTTATTTTTCTTCAAAGTAAATAGGTATTGATATTTCCTCACAAACTTGCGATTTCCAGGATGCGATATATATCGAACTTCCCGACCTCAGATAGCTCGTAATTTATTTTTTCGTTTTATTTTTGTTATATTCTCTTCCTTTTGCAGTGGGTTTCATCCTTCTATAATTTAATTTGGTTTCAAAAATTATCGGCTAGTTCTCCGTCTGTTATTTTTGCGAAGTTATATTCTTCAGTTACTTAATGCTGGCGAGGTTTGTCTTACAAACACGAAAGTCACATTTCCTTCGTTTATCTCCTTTTTAGGGTTCCGTACCCAAAGGGTATAAACGGGACTTTATTATTAAGCTATCTGGCCGTCCGTCTATCACAGGGATGTATCTACTTAAACATAATAGGTAGAGACGAAATTTACATAGAATGTGTACAATTTGTGTATTGTCTCCATACAAAGCTTGTTTTGGCAAGTCGTCAAGTATGTGTTAATTTTTGTTTTCTGTTAATATAATTATCGTGTTGGATCTTGGTAATCTACGGTGTAAAAAAACGGCAATAATTGTTAAGTAAATAGGAAATTTTGATATTACATTACATTTGAGTGCTAAGTTATAAAGTTATGTAAAAAAAATAGGAAAAAACTGGCCAAGTGCGAGTCGGACTCTCGCACCACGGGTTCCGTGCCATTATCTATAAAAAAATTACCTAAAAATCACGTTTGTTGTATGGGAGCCCATTTCATAGATATTTGTTTTCTTTTAAATGTTTCAAGCATCCTTTTGCCGTTATCAATATCGATCAGAAACGAGCAAAAAAGTCACGTATATTGTATGGGAGCCCGCTTAAATATTTTTTCTGTATTATTTGTTATAGCAGCAACAGAAATACATCATCTGTGAAAATTTCAACTAACTATCACGGTTCATGTTATACAGCCTGGTGACAGATCTGACACAATCTGCTAAGGGAATAAAGGCATTGAGACAGATAGAGATGCTACTTCGTGCATTGAGATAGGAACTCACTCGAGTGAATTAGGAAAAGCGAGTAGAAGCTCGGGAGGCCGGGCCACGCGTATACTGAATGCCATACCTGCAACTGCCGGCCAAGTAGTAGAGGATGACATCCCTGACCTATGTAGTATAATGTCACCCCTGAAGTTCCGCTGTTTACCAGAAATTATAACGTACTAGCTTAATCTATCTCGTGGTGGGAATAATAATTGTTGGCAACAAAGCTATGGGTTCGCCCCAAGTATATTAATGGTTATTTATTAGTCTTTCAACTCATATGTACCCGCTCAAAAGTTATCTTGATTTTGTATTAAGAGCCCGCCATAGGCCAGGCGGCGTGGCGGTACAAACGCGGATGGTCTAAACGCGCTGGCTACTTTGGATATTGTCGTTTTTTAAGAATATTCAAGGGTTATTCGAAAAAGAAAAACACATGATGGCTGCCTTATCTGTAATGCAATTATAATCAAAAGTTTCAAGGTTAATTTGAACGTATTTGGTGAATAATGCTGTATACCGAGTAAATAAGACGTGATTTGGAGGCAACTTTGCAATTTTTTTCTATAGAGAAAATTTAACGCAATCGTGTTTTTGAGTCAGATAGTTACCAGGGTTAGCCCTAAACTTTGCTGCATTTTTATTTCAACTTGAGTATTTCATTATTTTTGATATAACAGACAATCATGTAAAGCAGTGTGAGGTAGTACGGGCCCGTAAGTTGAGGAAATTACCTCTTGGGTCTGTATTTACTCGTACAAATCGAAAGCTTTGAAAACTTCTATGATAATCTTCGCTAACTAGTTTATTTATAAATACTTTAATCTTAAATGAGGCCCATTCAAGGCAAGATCAGCAGCGAGTCACAAATGCGGAGTGAATGGGGAGCTGTCACCAAGACGCTCAGTCAAAAAACGACCTTTTCAAAAGTGAGCCAGAGTACTTTTGTATAAAATAAGTTCTTAGTCTGTATTTTCAGCGCCGAAAATATGGTTGCAATCGTGTCAAACTATGACAACGTTCCCTAATTAGGTTATTAAATTTGAATGGGGCACGTTGAAGGCTAGATCAGCAGCGATTCAAGTGGGGTGAATGGAGAGCTCTCACCAAGAATGAGCACTCGATGGCGAGGCGCCGACAAAAGACGACCTTTTTGGAACTGTGCCAGAATAGTTGCCGCAGTTTACCAGAAATTATAACGTACTTTGCTAGATTCATCTGTCTCGTGGTGGGAATAATAATTGTAGGCAATAAAGCTTTGAGTTCGTCCCAAGTACCATTAGTGGTTGTTTATTAGTCTTTCAACTTTTATCTACCTGTTCAAAAGTGGGCTTGATTTTGTATCAATTGTAGAAATCATCTCTTTGTGTGCGTACAGTAGTGCGGGGCGAATGGGGAGAATGAACACTCGATGGAAAGGCGCCCACAAAAGACTACCTTTTTGGAACTATGCCAGAATAGTTGCCGCAACTAGAAATAATAACGTATATTCTAGCTTAATCTGTCTCGGGGGAGAGTTAGATAGACCTTAAGCTCCATCTCAGGTACCATTAGTACTTATTTACTTACTTATTTTTATTTATCCTATTAAACGTGAACTTGCTTTTTAAAAAAAAAACTGTATTTTCAGTACTATAATTATCCCTGAAGACTTTTCTACGTAAACAGCTTATTTTAAAGACTTATAACTTGAATGGGGTACGTTGAAGGCTAAATCGGCAGCGAGTTGTGAATGCGGGTTGAATAGGGGGCTCTCACCAAGAATGAGCACTCGATGGCGAGGCGCCGACAAAAGATGACCTTTTGGAACCGTGCTAAAAAAGTTGTCGTAGTTCACCAGAAATAATAACGTATTTTCTGGCGAAATATGTGTCGGGGGAGAGTTAGATATCAATTGTAGACAGCACAACTTAAGCTCTATCTTAGGTACCATTAGTGGTTATTTATTAGACGTTCAACTTTTATTTATTATCTAAAGAGCCTGTTTTTGTATATGAAAAATAATCTGTATTTACAGTATGGGAACTATGCCTGAAAACTTGTCTACGATAATGTTTGTTAAATAGGTTCTTTGAAAGAGTAAGGTTCTTTTAACCTTGAATGGAGCACGTTGAAGGCTAGATCAGCAGCGAGTCACGAGTGCGGGGTGAATGGGGAGCTCTCACCAAGAATGAGCACTCGATGGCGAGGCGCCGACAAAAGACGACCTTTTTGGAACCGTGCCAGTCGATTTCCGCAGCTAAGCAGAAATTAAAATGTATTTTGCAAGCGTAATCTGTTTCTGAGTGGGTGTTAGGTAATAATTACAGACAACTTGCTTTTGCCTGCGGTTCCGCTCACATTGATTGATGTATATCTGTCAGTTACAGTACTTTTTTGCGGTCTGAATAGGTACCCTATGTCCTTCGCCGTACCCCTGAAATGTATGTACGGTGAATGGTTAAAACGTGAAAAGGTAACAGACAGACAAAGTGTACATTCACATTTATAATAGGTACTAGCTGTTGCCCGCGACTTCGTCCGCGGCAATTTCTGTTATTATGATTAATTAGAATAGATGAATAATGTTTTCCCCGTTTTCAAAACATTTTTTATTGATTCTTCGCTCCTATTGGTCGTAGCGTGATGTTTTATAGCCTAAAGCCTTCCTCAATAAATGGACTAACCAACACAAAAATATTTTTTCAATTTGAACCAGTAGTTTCTGAGATTAGCGCGTTCAAACGAACAAACAATCAAACAAACTCTTCAGCTTTATAATATTAGTATATATTAGGAGTAATTTAGGTAAAATTGTTTATATTTTTATTGTCAACCCGTCAGTGAGAAACGCAGACACAATGGATTTTCTATTGTTATGCGGACCGATTGGCCCGCTTGGTGGTTGAGAGGTCAATTATCATATATTTTACATTAAAGTTAATGACTCCTGTCACCAATGTAATAAATTACAATTACACGACCTGTGTCGAAAGTATTGTTTTTATAAAATCGTTATTTTCGACTCAGTCTAACATAATGATGAAACTGTTGAAAAAAAACAGCAATGGGTGTTTCCAAAAAAGAAAAATAGGGAATAATTCTTAATATATTTATTGATTCGAAAACTGCTTAATAGTTCAGAATGTTATTATTCTTGAAACCCACAATTTGTTAAAAACAATTATATTTTCTAACTCTTTGAATTATCTTAAAAATGCTAATGACCTACCAAAAGTTGTCAACTTTTTGTGATAACACCCAAATAAGTCTTCAAAATTGAATACCTATTTTTGCAATTTTTTTTACTTACTTACTGATACCTATATTACCGAAAACAAATCACTTATTCCGTAGACTACACACCTAGTTATTTGTATTTATAAGTGAGTCATAGTCCAGTGGTTAAGGCGTCTGTCTGTAGACCCGGGGGTCATGGGTTCGATTCCCACGGGAAGCATACTTTGTTTAGTAGTTTCCAGTTTGGTTAGGACATTGCAGGCTTAAATCACCTGATTGTCTGATGATTCCGTGCTTCGGAAGGCACGTTAAGCCGTTGGTCCCGGCTGCCATCTGGTTCGAAAAGGCGGTTCCGAAGGGTGTGCATGGTCGATTGACCGTGTCACCTACACGAAATGATGATCATAGACGATACTGTTTGCGTAGCAATATCATTTACATTAACTAGATTGACATAAGATGGTAGGTAGGACCTGCCCATGTTTGCATTCTAATAGCGAGAAGAGCCACACGCGTAATGATAGAATTATCATAACATCTAGCTGTCGATCAAATTAAAATATTCAATAACTCAATTGTACTATTTTTTTCTCCTATACGCCCTCGAACAGCTTCCTTTAGGTCTAATGACACTAGAAGGGTCTAGTGCCATTAGACCTAAAGGTAGCTGTTCAATACGTCATCATCATAATTGCGGCACTAGCACTGAGCTATGACCTTATTGGATTGCTATAGCACACAGATACAAAGGTGCGTCTTTTCTGTATGTGATGTTTTTCTTTTACATGTTATGTAATTTATCCAATTGCGTGTATCCATGACCTGATGTCAGAGTTCTTCGTTCGGAACGACCTCTTGGCCTCTGACGTAGCTAACGACAGCCGGGTTGGCAGCCGGGACCAACGGCTTGACATGTCTTCCGAAGCACGGAATCATCTTTATAATCAGACAATCAGGTGATTCAAGCCTGCAAATCAACTGATGACATAACAAAACTGGAAACAACTAATCAAAGTATGCTTCCCGTGAGATACGGACTTAAGCTGACCTCAGACCCGGGTCTACAAGCAGACGCCTTAACCACTGGACCACGGAGGCAGTAAATATGTGATTAGTTTGTATATTTTGCTCGCATATTTTGCCGTCGACTTTTACTTTGACCTTTGGCAAACATCCCTAGTTTTCTTCGTAACATTATTTTACTTAGTTAGGTATAATATTTTAGTCTAGCTACGAGTAGAAGAAATCCCACCAATAATTTGGTAGTCGACATAGGTGCCAAGTTCTGTAGATATCTATAGAACCTTTGTGTTTGATTGATCAGGTTCTTAGAAAAGCGCCATTATTACATAACAAGATTTTCCGCGTATGTTGCACAATCCTCATTCCTCAGGCTACCTACATACATATGCTTACGACCATCTTTACTCCTTTCATTTACGAGTATGTGCTAACCATCTAATTTTCGGTTTGGAATAAGACAACTATGTATCTTCCTCGAATGTCGTGGAAGGACGGCGTAAAGGGGCCTATAGGAACTAACATCTCATGCAAGTGGCACTAATTGTATCATGCAAAAAATATCATCATTACAGCCTTAAAAAGTCCACTGTTGGGCAAAGGCCTCTCCCAAGGATTCTTTGTTCCATGGGAGAATATTACTATACTCACCACGCTTGCAAGCGGGTTGGCGAGCGCAGTATCTTTGGCTTCTTACGCTTCCGACGGTGTTGCCCATCGCAAGCATTTTTAAGCTGGGGAAGGACAGGAATTTGTTGGATTTGTGAAGGAAATGAAGGTATTGGGATACTACTCACTCAGATGAATGAGGAAAAAGTAAGTAGCAGCTTGGGGGGCCCGGGGCGCGTACCCAATGCCATACCTGCAACCACCGGACAGGCAGTTGAGGATGACACCCCTAACCATGAAAAAAAACATTTGAAGTAAATATCACGCAGGCAAGCGACCTTGAAAACAGTCCAAATCATTAACGACGTGAATGGTTTTGTAGTATATAAGGTTAGCGCGGAACAAGCGATAGAGAGGCACGATCCGCCTAAGTATTTTGTGACGCTTTACAGACCGACGTCACAGACAACCATGTTTTTTTAAACAGTACAATTTATGTTCTTCAAAGGAACATAACCATTTAAACGTGTTCGAGGGACATTCATATTCAATACTTTACATGTTTCGTTTACATCAGTCTATGTATCTTCCACTACTGTACACTGTACAGTGCCATGTTTTATATAAAACAGTAATAAGTATTCGTATAATTGTAATCGCGTTAGTTTCTGCGTTCTTTTTTCCTATCAATGTCGTCCACATCCATGGAAATAGATATCTGCAACATCTGTCAGTATTTTAAAATCGAAACTAACTCTTGTCTGTATGTTGCACGGCTAAACCGCTGAACTTCATTGCTTGATACATCAAATTGTGATGGATTTTGGTAGACAATTTCATCAACAAGGTCTCTACATTAAATATCTATAACATTTAATTGTGATATGAGGGTTGATGGGTTTAAAGGAAGAGGCAGGCCAAAACGAGAGGCAGGACAAAAAGAGGTGTATGGGTTGTGTCTAAAGGGATATAAAAGAGGTGGGTGCGGATGTAGGAATGGTGGGATGGGAAATAGAGAAATGTGGAAAAATAAGACATATTGCGCTGACCCCAGAAAATGGGATATTGTAAGGCAGATGGATGAATGAACATTTAACTGTGATCTCAATGACGATAAACTTTATAGATATAAACTATTTTAGAATAATCAAGAGTGCGAATATTAACGTAATACCAATAATATAAAAATGCTTTGCTTGTCATTAATTTGCCACATTAAACAGGAGATAACGTCTTATAAGAAAGCAAATATACTATATCTATTATTAATTTACCTTGAAGATAAGACGAGCAAGTTTTGCAATTAAATTAACCTTAACGGATTTATGTCTGAAAAATGACAAACGAATAGGTATTAAATTAATTATAACAAAGACTGTAGAAGCCAGGTTATATGGCTAAGCTGGCCTTGATTTCTGTTATTACCTCTACACTGCTAGCAGTCACCCGCAGCTATGCTCGCGTAGCGTAGGAACAGTGCTTTTTACCGGGATAAAAGTTCGCCTGTATATAGATAAAGTTCTCTTTACTGTACCATGGGTGATCGGTTCAAAAGTTAAACTTGAAAGCAATAAATAAATATAAATATATACGGACAAATCACACAGATTGAGCTAGCCCCAAAGTAAGTTCGAGACTTGTGTTATGGGATACTAACTCAACGATACTATATTTTATAACAAATACATATATAGATACACATCCAAGCAATACAAACAACCAACAAAGAAATAAACAAAACCACATTTATTACATTAGTTAGGATAAGATTTATAGCAAAATCGAACATTTCAGGAAAGATAAATATATTTCTAGGCGCTCCACATATAAGATAAGCTGGTAATTCAATCACGGTAACCCTGAAACCCGGGCAGACGACTCTATCGATTCGGCTTAACGCCTCGTCATCAATTTATAAAGAGGCGGTCTCCCAATCTGATCCCGTTCTCTCGTAGCTACGCATCGATTGCCGTCTGCGAGTTCTGAAATTGTCAATGCCACGCTAAACTGTTTTTAGGACGTAACCTGGTTGGACGGTTAAGGCAGATTTTTTATTTGCTGATTTTTTTAATTATATTTTTTATTGATTTATCTTCATCTTAAAAACTAAATATATCTACGGTTGCTTTAGAAAATTTAATATGGTTGTGTGTTACAATTTACTTGTTTGCATTACAAGTAATAGTATACAAAGTAAATTCTGTCTCAACGAGTAGCTTTTTCAAGTTCAATATGGCCTGGGTTTATCTTCAACCTTTTACTTCAGATAATATTATATTTTTGGATTCAAAGAAAAAGTAAGATCTATCTAGTATATTTTTTGGACGTAGGACAAGACGGTCACATTCAATGTCATTGTAAAAGATCTTTGTTTGAATGTTGACACACTCTAAGCGCCCGGTCAAGTTTAACTTTTGGGCATCTGTCACGTGATTAAGTTAATGTTGAAAAGGTTGAAACACTATTTTATCCTCATCGTTATATTCATCCACTAACGTAACAAATTGGTACTTGTAAAACTGATTTATTTATTTTTTTCCTTCTGCGTCGCTTCCAATTTCTTTCGCCTTGCCGGCGATTTTTGTAATATCGTCCTCTTTGAATGTTTTTGTTTCCCGAGATCCCGTGTGCCTCTCAATTTAGGACGTCAACAAACATTCGCCAGACCCACCGAGCTTTCTGCATCTCATCAGGTGTGGTACATTACTTATCTCTCTAACATCTGGATTCTTTCGTCGCAGCCGTATCGATTCTCGTGGGGTCGGTCAGAGTTACGGTCAATGTCGGCTTTTTCGGGGGCGTCCGATGACGCGCCGCCATTTCTCTCCGTTCCTAAGATTTACGAGCGAATCGCGACATGCCAGCTGACGAGAACTTATTTGTTAACTTTTATAGATATACTCACTTGATCTAAGTTAGTTAAATATCATTACACTTATCTCTCTAACGTCTGGATAATTTTCTGGCATTCGCAGAATCGGTCAGAGCCACGGTCGCGGCTTTTGGGCGTATAATGCGCTTTATGTTTAAGGAAGTGCTAAAGTTGCACTGTTTATCAACTTGTTATATTACCTAACATCTCAGTAGGTCATTTTCTCGCAGCTGTATCGATTCTCGCGGGCCGGTCGGAGTCACGGTCGATGACGGCATTTCGGGGACAATGCTATTCCGCTCCGCTACTAAGATTTACGAGCGAATCGCGGCAAATAACAGCTGACGACGGCTTTTATTGGTGTTCTTGTGGACTTACTTGGTCTAAGTTGCATAGAGATGTTTTCGAGTTGTTGCATGATTAGTTTAAGGTATATGATTCTGAGAAAGATTTCAAATCAGGTTAATTATCGTCTACTGAAATATACCAGTTATTTTTTTTACTAGCTGTTGCCCGCGACTTCGTCCGCGGCAATTTCTGTTATTATGATT
This sequence comes from Elegia similella, assembly GCA_947532085.1. NCBI lineage: Eukaryota > Metazoa > Arthropoda > Insecta > Lepidoptera > Pyralidae > Elegia > Elegia similella. The sequence goes on from OX383930.1 coordinate 26,402,296, forward strand.
AATTAGTATAGATGAATAATTTTTCCCCGTTTTCAAAACATTTTTTATTGATGCTTCGCTCCTATTGGTCGAGTCAGCGTGATGTTTTATAGCCTAAAGCCTTCCTCAATAAATGGACTATCCAACACAAAAAGAATTTTCCAATTTGAACCAGTAGTTCCTGAGATTAGCGCGTTCAAACAAACAAACAAACTCTTCAGCTTTATAATATTAGTATAGATTTTAGTTGTATTTTTTTTCTGTTTAATAATTTCTTTTCATATTCAGTCTACATACATATGAAATGGGATTTATAAACAGAAAAATATAACAATGTGTAAAGTCTAGCTCTAGATTAATATTGTTAAGAGATTTGTGCGTTTGATTGATGAACTCTAAAACTACTGGACTGATTCAAAAATTCCTTCGCCTATTTTAATTTCGTAAGCTACCTTATTAGCGACTAACATAGACTATTAACGCGGATGAAGTCGACAAAAAATTATAGTGATAGCGTTATTTATTTTTAAAAGATTCTGCGTATTCTGGTGTCCGCTACAAAATAGATTTTTAAATATTCGCCATTTGGAATCGCTAGAACATATTTTCCATTTCTTTATAACAACATATTATTCATACATACATATTTTTATCATTTATATATTTTTCATACATACTTACAACGTTCGTCCTCCACGGAGCTCGGGGCGCTGCCCCCCTCCATATCAAATACAACCTGAATACAGAAAGAAGATAGGTTAGGTTCGTTGGGTTTCCTTGTGATTGTGACCAAGACAGGAGAGAGCGTCCCCAACTTAGGACGCAGCCCCTGGACATAACAAAAATTACTAGGTCACAGAGAGTAGGCAAGGTTCGTTATCGACAAGTGGCCCAGCGAAGCGAGCGAGGGTCTCTCAGTTACTCCGCTTAAAAAATATGAAATGATGATGAAGAAAAGCAAAGCGAGTTCTATTAGATCCAATCCGATATTACAAATTTGTGCTATGCAAAACGAGTGATATGTAAAGCAGAATATAACATTACAATTATATTCTGCTTTACATATCACTTGTTTAATGATATATCAGACATGTTTAATGAAATATCTGACAGCACTGAAAAGAATATAACATTACAATTATATTCTGCTTTACATATTACTTGTTTAATGATATATCTGACATGTTTAATGAAATATATGACAGCACTGAAAAGAATATAACATTACAATTATATTCTGCTTTACATATCACTTGTTTTATGATATATCTGACATGTTTAATGAAATATATGACAGCACTGAAAAGAATATAACATTACAATTATATTCTGCTTTACATATCACTTGTTTTATGATATATCTGACATGTTTAATGAAATATATGACAGCACTGAAAAGAATATAACATTACAATTATATTCTGCTTTACATATCACTTGTTTTATGATATATCTGACATGTTTAATGAAATATATGACAGCACTGAAAAGAATATAACATTACAATTATATTCTGCTTTACATATCACTTGTTTAATGATATATCAGACATGTTTAATGAAATATCTGACAGCACTGAAAAGAATATAACATTACAATTATATTCTGCTTTACATATCACTTGTTTTATGATATATCTGACATGTTTAATGAAATATATGACAGCACTGAAAAGAATATAACATTACAATTATATTCTGCTTTACATATCACTTGTTTTATGATATATCTGACATGTTTAATGAAATATATGACAGCACTGAAAAGAATATAACATTACAATTATATTCTGTTTTTCATATCACTTGTTTAATGATATATCTGACATGTTAAATGAAATATATGACAGCACTGAAAAGAATATAACATTACAATTATATTCTGCTTTACATATCACTTGTTTTATGATATATCTGACATGTTTAATGAAATATATGACAGCACTGAAAAGAATAATACCATTACAATTATATTCTGCTTTACATATCACTTGTTTAATGATATATCTGACATGTTTAATGAAATATATGACAGCACTGAAACGTTTAGGTATCAGTCAATGGAGAAAAAAGAAAAATCGTCAGTTATCGCTATGACAAATATTATCCAAAGATAACATCAAAGCTCATCGGAGCCTAAATAAACTAAACCTAAGTACGGTTGTACGTTATAAGTTACTAGCTTTCGCCCGCGGCTCCGCCCGCGTCAAAGTCGATTTCTCGGGAATAGTACTTTTTCCCGGGATAAAAGGTATGTCCCCTCTGCCTATGTCCTTCTCCGTACTCCAGAGAACTTGTATGCAAAATTTCATGATGATCGGTTCAGTAGTTACAGCGTGAAAGCGTAACAAACAAACAAACAAATAAACAAACAAACATACTCACTTACGCATTTATAATATTAGTTAGGATAACCTACTGCGACCACGTCATTCCGACACAATTCTTCAGATGTAAATTCACTGTCTCCAATAAAGGCTAATCTTACTAGTGCGAAATTAAAATTCTGCTCGCAGATATAGGTTACCCGATCCCGGCTATAAAGGACGCGCTTGGCATGAAGCCTGGGGTAAGACAGCACTGGATCTAGAGGGAAAACTAGGACATGCGCCGCGGGCAGCAAAGTCAGGGGTGATATACAAATACTGAACAAATCAGATGGTGTAGGTGTCTAACATTCTAAGAGTTTGAAATTCAACTCGAATATACCTATAGATTACCCAGCTAAAAAGGACCCGCTTGGCATACAGCCTCGGGTTAGACAGCATAGGATCTAGGTGATGGCTGCTACTAGCGAAATATCACTTGATTGCCACTTTTATTTATTTCAAATTGGAATCTGTATGGTTTCCAATGTTTTTTTTTTTACCTAATTGGTGTGTGATTTTTTCCTCAAGCGGAGATTATTACACTTAGATATTGCTGAAACAAAAAGGTTACTTTTGAATGTTGCTTCAACAATTCAATCATTGACACTTGCCGTTATATGGTTGACATTCGAGAACAATCTTCTCCCATCATCGGTCCGATGGCCGCAGAACTTAGAGATGTAAAGAACTCGAGTCTTTGAGTCTTAATTCGATAGACTCGGCTTAATTTTACAAGACTCGGTGTACTAACAAAACTCAGAGCCTTGAGTCGAGCCGAGCTCCAACTCCTTTCTCGAAAACTCGAGCACCAAAATAGAACTCGTATTTTAAAAAGAGCTCGAGTCTTAAAAAGAAGCTCACGTCTCAAAAAGAACTCGAGTCTTAAAAAGAGCTCGAGTGTATCGAGTCTTGAGCGTATCAAGGTTGATTTATTTACAAATACATAGTTCATTTGGCAACATGCTAAATGTGGCCTTTAGGCATAGCATTATTAGGATCTGTGTACCTCAAGTGGGATAAAAACGTGACACTATTTACTATGTGGGTATTGATCCATTTTTATTGCTTGTTATTTTACGAGTATTTAAAGCTAAGAATACTAGACTTTACAAAAATAACTAAATTACTATTATATCTCACAAAAGTTACATATTTTATTACCTGTTTATTTATAAAGGAACTCCAAATGGAAAAGAACTTGAGCGCGACTCGTCGCGTAAAACGACTCGAGCGCGAATCAAGACCTGAGCGCCATGTTGCGCTCGAGTCTTTATGTAGACTTAAGTGCTCTAGTCTGGGGGTCTTGTTGTAACAAGTCGAGCTGAGCAATTTGTCAGCCGAGCCTACAATTTAGGACTTAAAAGACTCGAGTTCTTTACATCTTTACGCAGAACCGATGTTCTGCGCGCTATTTACGGATCCATGATAAACAAATACGATTTTATGATAAAAGGAACGTCAAATTTGAGTGTCTCCCAGCTCGGAAAAGAAGTAGATTAAATTACTCGCCAACCGAGAACATCCAGGAACATCCAGGATTTAGTGCATCAGCGAAGAGTATGCCACAGATTTGCTGTTAGCAATTTGAGGCATGATTATGTTAGGTATATATTTTCATTTTAAAATAAATATGATTTCCTGTCGGAAGGGGGCGTCAAACTCGAATTTGACCCAGCTCAGAAAGCGTAGCTACGGAGCTAAAGGACGGTGGGTCGAAGTGCCCGCCAGTCGAGGGCGAACGCCCGCAATTTAGTGCCGCAGTGGGCCTGGGCAATCTGATGTCATATTTTGTGTCTACGAATAGGGATTAGGGGAAAAGTTTCTTCTTCGATTTATCTTAATACGGTACTTTAAAATGTCTTGTTTTCTTCTAACTTTAGAGCCAATAGTGTACTTACCAACAGTTGTGGGTTAAGTGGATAATAAACAATCATCATCAGAAAACGTCCAGATCAGAATAACTACTTCGTTTAGATACGAGTAGTTCGATCCCCGGTCAGGGCAAGATGAAAAATGATCTTTTTCAGATTGGCCTGGGGCTTGGATGTTTATCTATATATGTATTTGTTATAAAATATAATATCGTTGAGTTAGTATCACAAGTCTCGAACTTACTTTGGGGTAGCTCAATCTGTGTGATTTATCCGTATATATTTATTTATTTTCTAGCACTCGAACCGTGATTAGTTTTAATTGGGCAAAATGTTGCTGTGTGTCAAATATTACCCGGATAATACACCGGACCCTAAAATTCAGTGCTACCATCTGGCGTTTCAGAAACCTCTAAATAAAACACCAGTTTCAATTGTAATGTCAAGTTATTTGTCTATTGTACTTTTACACAGTTCAACTTAATTCATCAGCATATAATTTCGTGTCGGTGTCACGGTCAATCGAGCATGCACACCCTGCAACTTTATTTCAAAATAATACAATGATTTGTTTGATAAACTTTATCTCTATATTGTCGAATAGATTACATTGAGATTGTGTTTGCGTGTCTCTACAAAAAAACAAGTGTAAAACAATAGCTATTAAATCCTCTTAAAACAATTATACCTGCATAAAAAGAGAATCCCTGTACTTATAGGTAAATAACTACTAACAATTATAGAAATACGTAGTAAAATATTAAAAGATTGTCATAACATAAACAATATTTATTTATATCATTGAAACGAATGTGAGATACAGACATTATATACTAAAAACAGGTCACTCACGTGCTATTTCGTTGGGATTGCCGACCATAGTTATTATTTATTTATTGCTTAAAAAACTAATGTCGTCTATAACGATTGCTGAAATAAAATAAATAGGATATAGAATTGACACAACTTAATGAGCGCTCGACTAAAAGAATCTTTGCCTCATTTTTAGGGTTCCATGCTTCAAAAAGACAAAAAAAACGGAACACTTATTAGAATCACTCGGTTGTCCGTCTGGCTGTCTGTCTGTCTTTTTCTCAGCAATGCGTAGCGGTATCAGCTGAAATTTATATCAAATACTTAGGTCTAATGTCCCTTGAAGCTGTGAAAAAAAGCCATCGCAACTACGAATAAGTAACTTCTGAGTATGAATTTTCTCTCTTGAATTTTCTCCATAATTAAAAATAATATTAATATGAAAATATATATTCAGAAATATTTCAATTTAGACTTCCTGAATATACATTTTCATGTTAATATTACTTTTAGTTTAAGAGAAAATTCAAGATGGCTGACTGTACACAGGTAACCGTTTGTAATCTTTTAAGTTTCTCCTTATATTTTTTGTTGTCATGTTAATTTTTTTTTTATTCAATGGTTGCGGCTGTATGTAAAGAGTTTTAGATATCTTCAAAACTTTGAGAACTAATTTTTCATACGCTCGCAAGTTATCCTTCCGATTCCTCTTTATATAGAATCGTTTAAATGACACTTTATGAGACAATGGGCTTCCCACGTTTTTACTACTTACCTAGATTATATCATACACCTTGTTAACGCCCCAACATGAATCTAGATCGCAGATTGTACTGCTACTGGTATGTAAGAATCTCATTTTACAAATCATCATGAAAAGTCCACTGCTGGACAAGGGTCTCTGCCAAGGAATCCTCGCTCCATGGGAGGATATTACATACTCACCACGCTTGGTAGGCGGGTTGGAGAACGCAGTTTTTTTTTTAGATTTCGGGTGCTTCCGGCGCTGCTGCCCATCGGAAGCATTTTTAAGCGGGGGAAGGACAGGAATTTGTTTGATTTGGGAAGGGAATGAAGGTATTGGGATACTACTCACTCAGATGAATGGGGGAAAAGCAAGTAGCAGCTCGGGAGGCCGGGGGCGCGTACATGATGCCATACCTGGAACCACCGGACGGGCAGTTGAGGATTGACACGCTTGTCCATTTTACAAATCTTGGAAGTTAAATTGAAACTAACGTCACTAAGTAATGAAAGAAAAAATATTTTATCGATGACATTTCAAGCCTGTTGCGTAAAGAAAATGACAAAAACAGCCGTATTTGCGCGCGTTGTTTAATTTTTTTGCACGCACCTCTCATGGCGTTGCTTTTATTTGCATGGCATTTATTATAGGTATTCCGAACCGGCTTATATATTTTTTTATATTGCATGTATTCTTTCCTAGATCACTAGAAGCTTCTATGATATGCCGTCTAATATTAAACCCTGTGTTGGGTCCCACAAATAGAGCAATGGAACGGAAGGTGTAAGATGGTTTCGGAAGTATCTGCACATTATAGTATAATACGCGTATATGACTAGTATATGTGTGGCTCTCAGGGCAATATAATCACTGAGCTACGATTTTTTTGTTTTGCTGTAACATACATACATACATACACAATTGTTATGTATTTTTTTCACATGATATCGTGTTATAAAAGAATGCTGGCTTTTATGCGTTGGTGAAAAGGTGTCACGTTCCGTGGCGAGAGCGCGGAACAAGCGATAGAGCCTAAGCATTCGGCTTGTGACGCCTCTATCTCTCTTCCACCGTTATCACGTAAAACTATCGCCCTAAACCGACTTTTCAGACAACCAAGACTAGAGCAGCAAATAAAAGGCATTATCTATCTATCTACCTATATATCTTATCTATGTCATTCTCAGCACATCAATAAGCGAGCAATATTAGTTTAAGTTGTTGTTAAAGATAATAAATAAATAAATATATACGGACAAATCACACAGATTGAGCTAGCCCCAAAGTAAGTTCGAGACTTGTGTTATGGGATACTAACTCAACGATACTATATTTTATAACAATAACATATATAGATACACATCCAAGACCCAGGCCAATCTGAAAAAGATCATTTTCCATCTTGACGTGGCCGGGGATCGAACCCGGGAACTCTCGTGTCGCAGGCTGGCGTGTTGACCGCTGCGCCACGGAGCTAGCCGTAAAGATGCTCATTTATAATGGCTTTAATTGAATGGAAGGTATCCAAACCACATTTTTCTATTTACGTCGGCTGTTATAAATATTTACGTATCAAAATGATTAACTAATCATCATCGCCATTAAAACTGAATTAGCACCAAATATTGCGGTCGGAAATCCCTTCTAGAAATTCCATGACGTCAAAAGGTTTCCGTGATTATAACACACTGTTTAAGTATTTTTTATTATAAGTGTTTTTGAAGTAAAAACCTCTTTGGCGACGTTGTTTTTGAGATGGGTAAAAAATGGATGGCGTCAGGCTCAGAACACGTGACCTGATCGAAAATTCGTAGGACGGACACGTGCGTCGCCTCGCCTCAAACGCCCGGTGAAGTAGCAAAAGCTCACTTGGATAGATACATTGTCAATTAAAAAAAAACTCAATTTTTTAATTATTTATTTTAATAACACACTATTTTTACAGGTTACTACCCAATACAATATTGTACCTAATTTTCGCAACTGAGTAAAAATAGTGTCGCCTTTGTGAATTCAGTCAACGAACAGTTGAAAATATCAGTCTTATTTGCAACCGCGTAAGGATTGGACAGTTGGCGTCTGTTTTAAACATAGATTTAAAAAAAATTGACTTCTATGGTTTTAACCATAGATAAAAAAAAAAGAATACTTCTATGGTTTTAACATATTAGTGGTGTTTCCTTCTTCTTTCGAAAACACGATAAACTGCTTAGATAGAACAAGTAAAACTTTATTCCAGAAGGCGTAAATCTTTCTTGAATTTTCTATCGGTAGAAGTTCAATGTCAAGCTCAAATATAACACGGATATGTGTGTTGTGTAAATTATGTAAACACCTCGAAAACGTCGGTTGGCGTTCGTAAACAATCCGTTTGTTTTTTGTTGGTAATGGATGGTATTGGCACTTCTGGGTCAAGCACCTTGAGTTATTACCGCAGTAATGTATTCAAAAGTATGACAGGTTCCTTCAGATTTGTAGAGTTAGGCGGGTGCCGCGCGAACGAAAAACGTCGCTACTGCGCAAGCCATTAGGCTGCGCAGAACCATTCGGCGATTAGGAAAAAAAATGAAAAGTCTTTATATTTTTATATTTATATCTTTATAAAAAAATAAGAAAGGGGGCGACCTCCGACACGTACATATAAATATTGTCATGTGAGAATTATTGTTGTAGACGTAATTACAAAGTTTACGAAGAAAAATGCTTTTAGATATCATACCATATATATATATATCATTTTTAAATTTCATATATATCCGTTTCAAATTCCAACAAGGGGGCGATCTTGTTCAAGGATTGATCTAAATTATACAAATACTTTTGATGTATTTAATTAATTCAGCGCATAGTACTAGTGATTTAAAAACACGTCAATTTTTACTATTTGGTGCAGTACCGTCTTAAAGTGGACTGTGGTGCAGGCAGATGGCGATGATACAATCCGGATGAGCTTTTTATTAGTAACAGTTGGATTCAAAGTTGTTTTTTCTCAAAACTCGTAGACAATTGCTTTTAGATTTATTGAAAAAACTAGCTTTCGCCCGCGGCTTTGCTCGCGTCGATGTCGATCCTTCGGGAACAGCACTTTTTTCCGGGACAAAATATATATGTATACCCTATGTCCTTCTCCGTACCCCAGACAACGGGTATGCATAATTACATGATGATCGGTTCAGTAATTACGGCTTGAAAATGTAACAAACAAACTCACATTCGCATTTATAACATTAGTTAGGATAACCCAAAGATGTAGCGAATATTGCGAGTTTTCACTGAAGCATTGTTCTATTATCTTAAGTCTTCCAACCTATACATCCTCTTAAATTCCAGGGTTCCTTTGGTTGGACTTCTTTATTCCCTATAAGATTGCTGATCCTAGGCAATCGATCGAATCGAATTTCAATAGCACTTTTAAAAGCAAAATGGTAGAAGCGTGAAAAGCAGTGGAGCAGGCAGATGGCAGAAACCTAATGAAATTAGTAAATGAAGCTAGATACAGTCCAGATGAGCTCTTTTTAGTAACAGTTGGATTTAAAGTTATATTTTATCTGAGCTCACAAACAATTACTTTTAGATTTATTGAAAAAATAACTCGATGCAGTAAATATAAATAAATATATAGGAGACATATCACACAAATTGAGCCCCATAGTGAGTTGTGAACTTGTGTCGTACGATACTAACTCAACGATACTATATTTTATAATAGATACTTAAATAGATAAACACATGGATGTTTATCTATTTAAGTAGGACGGTAGGAGACCCAGGTCAATCTGAAAAATATCCTTTTCCATCATGATTAATCGGGGTTCGAACCCGGGCACTTTCGTTCCGCAGACTGGCGTGTTAACCACTGCGCTACGGAGCTCTCCTTTTTGACATGTGCAAGTATATTTTTTTAAAGATTTAAAGCTTTCACAACTTACACACCACTTTAAGGCTTTCAATCTAAGGATCCTCTTCTGATTCCAGGGTTAGGGTCGGTCTGTTTGTGATTTTAAATTTCGAAATGCTGGTAAATGCTGGTACCCAACGAACAAAGTAGCATTATATCAGAATAATTTTAATCGAATTACAGCCTGAAGTCATATTAGGGTTTTATAATGGTTTTCACGACGTGTTCTTGCTGTTCTACGGAATTTATCAGACTTATAAAAGCGTTTAGCTGGATTACAGACTTTACATTAATGAAATCAAGCTATAAGCTCTACCAAAGTTTAAAAAAAATCATATATTCAGCTTAAAGCTTTATCATTTACAGCTAAAACTCTTATTTAAGAATTATAGATTTTATAGTGTATTAAAATAAGGCTTAAGATGTAATAGAGAATAAATATAATACAATTAAAAACTCTAAGATTGATAATAGTCTTTCAATAAACAATAGGCTGTTTAGTGGAATATTTCAAAACCGTAATAAATACAGTTTTATAAGACCCTAGAGTAAAACAATATAACAGCTTTTTACTGTAATAGTGAGACAATGAAGTGCGTTATTAATATCTAGACTGTAAATAGGGTGAATAGCAAATCCTTATACATACGCTACGCTTACAAGTTTTACATCATTGTGCTGTCTGTGTTCATCAATTATGGATCGTAAATCATGGAAATACAGAAAAAGGAGTGGTGCATTTAAGAAAAAAGTGTTAAAAGAGTATCTAGACATCACAAACCAGACAATTGATGAAGAAAAATCAAACAAAGTGAATAAACCAATCGCTGTGGACCAACCGGAATCTGGTCAAGCGTTAGCATTAAATGACGAGGGTTCCGGATATTTAGAATTTCTTAATTCTGAAACCTCTGAAAGTGAATCTGAGTTCGCTATTACTAGCGAATTCATGAAAAATATTACTTTTCGTGAAGAAATTAAAGAATGGGCTATAGAAAAAAATATTTCACAGGCAGCGCTGAAAAATTTAGCAGCAATTTTAAACAAACGATTTCCGGATATTTTACCTAATGATCCTAGAACTATTATGCGTCCACCTCGACAAATAAATTTAAAACTTTTAGAAAAAGGTGAATATTGGCATAATGGTCTGATACACCAATTAGAAATAATACTTGAGCATTGTATCGATGTGCCTAATTGCATATCTTTAAATATAAATTTCGATGGCCTACCCATCTTTAAAAGCTCTAAAAAAGAGTTCTGGCCAATTTTATGTCAAGTTTATGAACTTTCTGCTCCACCAATTATAGTTGGTATTTATTGTGGTGTGGGGAAACCAGATCTAAATAGCTATCTGGAAGAATTTATTAAAGAAATGAGTAAAGCACTAGAAGAAGGTATCAAAGGTGTTAAAGTAATAATTAGATGTATTATCTGTGATTCTCCCGCTCGGGCTTATATAAAAGGTATGTTTTGTGTCGTTTATCTTATTTTAGTAAATATGTAATTACGAATATTATTGCATACTAAAGAAAAATTATGTATAGACAGCAACAAAGATAAGTATACCGGCGATAACGTTTGTTTGTATATTCTCACTTTGCACGGAGTTATTTTGCTATATAGATATACTTTTCAGTTCTATTCACACTTCACACATACAATCAAAAAATATTGCTTGTATAGTCATCTTTTTTGCTGTTATCATAATATTTAGAACTAGCTGTTCGCCTCGGCTTCGCCCGTGGTATATACATAGCCTATATGTTATTCTGATGTATAAGCTATAGTATTGTAAAGTTTCATTAAAACCCATTCAGTAGTATTTGCGTGAAAGAGCAACAAAAATACATACAAACATACTTACAAACTTTCGCGTTTATAATATTAATAGGTTAATATTTCAAATGTTTTTAATCCATTAGTGCACGGTATAATAAAGATTATAATACTTTTACTTCGTTATAATTTTTGGTTCTGCAGTGACTTTGATGAATAATTAATTGAATATCATATGACTAATTTTATTATTTGATTTTAGGAGTTTGCAACTTTAATGGTAAACACGGGTGTTTAAAGTGCGTGACTACAGGAGAATATTCATATAAATCCCACACAGTAGTATATCCTGAAATGAAATGTCCTGAAAGGACTGATGAGAAATTTCGAAAAAAAGTATACGGACTACATCACAAACTCGATTCACCACTACTTCAGCTTCCCATAGACATGGTCCTAGATGTCCCAGTTGCAGATTCCTTGCACTTAATAGACTTGGGTGTAATGAAGCGACTTCTAGTAGGATGGCGAGATGGTAATTTTGGAAAATATATTACCAAGTGGTGTGCAAAGGATATAGATACTGTTACGTCTTTTCTGACGCAACGAAAAATGCCTTCCGAAATACACAGAAGGGTGAGAGGATTAGACTGTCTCGCACACTGGAAAGCTTCCGAATATAGGACATTTTTTTACTATTTGAGCATTATTATACTACCTGAAGTACTATCTCAAGATGCTTTTATACATTTTGCAACGCTTTATTGCGGTATAACAATTTGTTCTCATGACAGTTACAAACATTTACTTCCTTTAGCCAAAGAACTGTTGCAATCTTTTGTAGAACGTTACAAAATCTTTTACGGACCAGATTATGTAACTAGTAACGTGCATAACATACTTCATGTCGTTGATGAAGTAAAAAGATTTGGACTACTTCAGTCGTTTAACGCCTATCCTTTTGAAAACAAATTATATTTAATTAAAAACATGTTAAGAAATGGTAATAAACCATTAACACAAGTAGCTAAAAGATTAAGCGAGGACACAACTAAAAAAAAAAATTATTCCCAGTGATTATAAAATGCATTCCTTTGTTATAAAACGTTTAAAAAAATACCATACAGCAATACAGTTTAATACATTTGTACTGTCGACTAAACTACAAGACAAATATTTTATGTCAAAAAATAATGATGTTATTGAAATTAAGAAAATATCTAATACATCAAACAATGAAATTCATATTCATGGTTACAAAATTATTGGCTTGGCAGATATTTTCATGTGTCCTGTAAAATCATCAACATTAAATTTATACAAGTCCAATTTGCCAAACGGTGTTCGTACTGAAGTAGTCCTTGGTCCTCACGATGTAAAGTTTAAATTAGTTTGCTCCGAATATAAAAATCAACTATATTTTATGCCTTTGTTGCACACGTTATAGATATAAAATTAGATGTATAAAAAAACTAAAAAGCCTACAGGTGTTCATGTGACTAAGTAAAAAACCGTTTTGAGTTTTAGAGATCAATTTATTAACACTATTATTAAGAATTAAAATACTTAATTATATAGATTAATTTCGAATTATAAAAATAATTGACAGTATTTTCATACTGTAAATTATATTTATACGGCACGCTGCACGAATTATAAATATAATTTACAGTATTTACATAATTCAGGTAATAGAGGCAGTAAATTTGTCACATTCGCTAAAATACTATACTAATGTACAATAGAAAAGATTACAAATACCAAACTATAATATGAGTTAAATTGTGAATGTAGCGATTTTAGCCCACTAGTAACATTAATAAGAAAAACATATTTATTAATTTAAAAAATATATACAGGTTTATTTGAAAAACATCAATAACATTTTAATGTCAGAATTAGAATCCTTGAATATAGATCCGCAAGAAAAAATGCCGGAACCGAAGAAAAAAGTTTGGACCTTCCATACTAATTTATCGATCAGCTGGTCGAGTTTCTTAGTCAAATTTATTTTCTTCGGTTTTTTATTTTATTTTTGCATGTCTAGGTATATTCTATTAGGGATTCCGATTCTGACATTAAGAGGTTATTGATGTTTTTCAAATAACCCTGTATTTATTTTTTGCATTATAGGAAATAGGAATATTTGCCAAATGTCATATGAGAATTTATATAAAGTTCCCACTGTAAGTAGGTAGTTACCTTTATAATATGTAATAGAGAGTCAATAATAATTAAAGCATAGTTGCAATGAACAGAAAATCTAAATAAAGTATTCATTAAAATCGCACATTAATCAGCATTGATATTTTCACCACTAGGCAAGTTTGCAGTAATTTCAGAAACAAAATCAATTTCAACTCTTGGCAAGTCCACAGAATCTTTATTTTGTTCGCTGACAACCTGTGATGAAATCTCATTGTCTTTATCGTTGTTGGTATTTTCATTTTTTGTTTTTTTTACATCGGACGTCTTCTCAGTGCGCTTTCTTTTTGTTGAAGTTCTAACATTCATTGTGTTTTTCCTAGAATTGGCGTTTTTTAGGACAGTTTTAAAAAATGATGTGTTGTCATCCAGTGTATATGTCGGATCCCAATAATGCACCAAATCAAAAAAGAAACTTAGTATATTTTTGTATCCTTTTAATCCAATTTTTATAGCTTCTCCACGGCTCCCGCCAGACCAAGAGCAGCTGCACATGAAATCACGAGTAAATAACAGATCTAGCAGTTTATATGCACATGTACCGCCATTGCCAGGTGATGAAGAGCAAAGTATTGAATATTTTTTTATGAGTTTTGATCGAGTTGTGTTATCCGATAGTGTTGCCTCAAATTCCTCTAACATAGTAATGTTATTTATAGGTTCTATCTTAAAATTCTCTTTCTCAAAGTCTTGGATCTCATTTAGTGTAACAACCTTGTTGTTGGTAGTTTCTTTATACAGTTCATCAATCTGTACTGATAAGCTAGCGACACGATTGATAACTTTCTTTTGATTTGCTGAAACTGTGTTTAGTGAATCGATTATTTTTTGTTGGTTGCTCAGAAGCTGTTCTATTTGATGATTTTGTAATTGTTGATTATTTGAAATATGTAATAAAGTCTGCTCAATGTTATTCTGTATATTATTTTGATCTTGATCGGCAGAAGCAATGAATTCAATATTTGCATATTCTTCTTGTACTGCAATGTTTGCTCCATGCTGTTGATTTATCACCTAAAAAAAAGCAAAAAAAAAAGTAAGTAAATCACTCAAAAATGTGATTTCGAAAGAGAGCTTTTTACTCGACTACGGCGAAGCCAAAAGGAAGGGTAATGATTTCGGCAGTTTATGTATGTATGTAAGTATATATGTTTTTATGTATGCATGTATGTATGTATGTATGAATGTATGTATGTTATGTATGTTTGTAAGTAAGTATGTATGTATGTATGTATGTAAGTATGTATGAAAATATGTAAGCATTTATGTATGTATGCATGTTTGTATGTATGTGTGTATTTCAGTACGTATGTATGTAAGTATGCATGTATGTTTGTACGACGGCCAGTGCCTAACCTACCATAAACTTAGAAAAAAATATATATTACCAAACATTCGGCTACGGCGTTGAAATCTATTATATTTTCTTGTAACGATTGTTGCCCTTTTTCACGTTCCTCTGGTAGGTCTGTATCGCTGTTATTGAGCATAACGGCGAGTTCCAATTCTGCTTTTTCGTACGACGATATAGATTCACGTTTTAAAGTGCAGGCCATGCATCGCCAGTCTGGTTGAGGTTTGGAATTCTCTAATCTGGCTAATTTATTATCCGATATTTTTTTTGGGTAACGTAATAGTCCTTTGTATTCCCATAAGTTTGGAACAACGCATAGTTGTGGTCGACCTTTTTCAACTGTTTGGACAATTTTGAATGGCATAATGATCTTTATACCTATATACCTGTAGTAATCTGAAAAAAAGAAAGTACCTTATTAATTTTACAATATATCTAAACATTATACATACATAGAACCACTTCATTATCCCGGGATAGACAGGGCTTAAGGCCATAAGACCTCAAGCCACGTTTAGCATATTGGTGGGCCTATACGAGAAAACTAAATCAAAATAGTGATGGGTTGCTAACCGCATCGCCTATCGATATGATTCCGTAAGATTTTGCCCATTCCCTCGACCGGTTTTTACGGTTTGTCGGGGAGGAAGCAGCTGGCACACTCTATATTTTTTCTTTTCTCCCAGACCAGCATGGTCCATGGAAGGAATGAGGATGGGAAGGAATTAAACTATGTAGGTGCATGCAGCATATAAAAACACGTAGGCACAATACTACGCGTTTGCTTTGATTTAGCCGCTACCTCGCCGCGCGCGCGACCTGCACGTGGGCGGGACATGATGCGCGCGAGAGTAGGGAGCTACCAAGCCAACTCGTAGGGAACAAACAAATAGCTCGTAGGCGCATTGATATTAAGACGTTTACGAAGCGATAACTATTCCACTAGCGTATCTCTACCAAAGATCACTACACAACATACATTATATTACATGGATCTATATTTATTAATAATTACTAACAGATGTTTTATTTGATTCGTCACATTAATTAATTTGTTCAATAAGTACAAACGGTACCTAACTCAAACTCACGGATGTTTTCTATCAGATAAAGCACACAAAAAATAACCATTTCACATATAACTATGTAGGCAGTAAGACAAGTAGCGTACCTTCCTATCTACTATTTTTTCCGCATTAATGTACTGAACGAACGAGCGAGTGACTCAACGGACGTAGCTAGACTGCGGAGTGCGGGCGGGATACGGGCCTCCTAAGGGATCCCGGCACGTAAGTTGAACGAAAATGGCGGACGTCGGCGCAGGTATAATTACAAGAAAAAGTATTAATTGGTATTTTTCGTAGTAGCCCGCGAAATTTAAAATTACTGTTGAAATTTTGAAAAAAAGCTTTACTTCCGATTTACATCAAATAAATGTTTAAGTTAACAAAAAATGGTACCTTTTTACCGTGATATAAAATAAATAATTATAAATATATACGGACAAATCACACAGATTGAGCTAGCCACGAAGTAAGTTCGAGACTTGTGTTATGGTATACTAACTCAACGATACTATATTTTATAACAAATACATATATAGATAAACATCCAAGACCCAGGCCAATCTGAAAAAGATCATTTTCCATCTTGACCTGGCCGGGGATCGAACCCGGTCACTCCGTGTCGCAGGC
The DNA here is from genome assembly GCA_947532085.1 of Elegia similella. NCBI lineage: Eukaryota > Metazoa > Arthropoda > Insecta > Lepidoptera > Pyralidae > Elegia > Elegia similella. The sequence goes on from OX383930.1 coordinate 26,419,005, forward strand.
AGGCGTGTTGACCGCTGCGCCACGGAGCTAGCTAGATATAGATGTATTCGTCGCTTCTGCTGTTTTTTCCTGGGCGTTACGTTATTTTATTTTCTTTTAAAAAATAATTATATACATCAAATACCATCTTCCGTGCTTGCCTTTCTAAAGTTGGTTGTGGACGGGGCATATTTTCTACCAACAAACAGCACAAGTCACAAAATTATACTTATTTCAACCGAAGAAAAGACTGCGCGCGAGTGTACTCTAAGACAACGAGGAGCGTCGGAGCGCGCGGGGAGAATGCTGGCAACTTATGTGCCGGGGATGTACAAAGTAATACCGCCTAAGTGTTGCCAACTCGGATTTTGAAAAAGATGTAGGTCAGTTTGTCAGATTAGTAAATTACGTAAAATTAGTAAAGCTATTACGGAAAGGTTTTTCTAGCTTGATTTTTATGTAACTAAAGAATACTTATATAAACGTAACTATCAAAAATATGAAAAAATTGGATCAACTTTTTTGCAAGCACTCTTTTTACTACTATGATTAAAATAATCTTAATTTTTATGTTGATATCATACCAAACTAAGTTATCAGTCTTAATTATTGATTGTTAGACTTTCTATTGCAGCGACACAAAGTTTCTCATATTTAACAATTATTTTCTTTTTGTTCAATTTTGACATTCAATTAAAGCATGTTTTTTATGTATGTACGTAAATTTTGAGACTGAAATACAAAGCTTTGCGGAAAAGGCCTTAAATACGTAGATCTAATTGTCTGTACCCGTGCCTTGTTTACGCGCCAATCTACCGTTCAGTAGGTACATGTAAATATAAGTATATAGATTTTACAACTTGTGCTTTAGCCGTAGTACACCAGTAATAATTTTAATACTGTTGGGTTTTTTTAAATATTATTATGTATATATTTTTATGTACCTACTTTATATTATATTAATTATTTAATCTTATTTTTATATCCTATGTTTAAAAAGTGAATAATAATGTGTACTGCATACCCAGACCTAAGTAGTTAGCGTTTTTCAATTTTCTATATTATACCCTAAAATGCTGCACCATCAAGCAATAATACATATTTTTGGAAGGTTTTCATAGAGCTAAAACCTTACTAAAATCTCTCTTCCAGCCCTACACCAAACATAAGCCTACTTAAAGATTTTAGAAAAGGCTTTGACAATCTTGAAGCTTTTAAAGATCTGTTTTTAAATATTAAGGCTGTATAATATTTTGACGCCATTAAATTCGTAATCATTGATTTACAAATACTATGTTAATGAAAATGTAGTATAATTATAGCTCTTAAAATGACTTATTAATATTCCACCAGATATTGTATGTTACGAATACTTATTAATAACCCAAACATTGGGTAAATAGTATTAATCATAATATAACCTGCAATTATTTTACTAACTTTTTTCCTAAAATGATCTAATATCACGGGCGCTTGAAAATTTTAACTAAAATACATATATACTTACTCAGTAAACTGATCCTCGCATCCGTCTTACTTCTTAATTAAACAAAAAACACTCACCAATATCAAATAAATAACAAACATTTGCACTTTCACTTGTTGTTGGACTTTATTTATGTCAATGTCTTTTGTAATCCCTTGTATTTTCAAATAAACTAATATAAGTTAGATTTCAAACTAAAACCAGTATAAGATATGTAATATGGCACAATTTTAGAATTAAATCTTTGTAAAAAGCCATTAACCAGCCTTATTACAGCTAATTAACAGCTCTCGTAAAGCCTTTAATCAGTCTTATGAAGGGTTTAAGCTGTTTAAAATGGTCCTCTTTCGCACTTAAAAGAGCTGCAGAAGCGCTTAGCCAGACTTTAACCAGCCCTTCAAACCAGCTTTAAGGATGGGAAAATCTATTAACCAGCTTTTTTACAGCAATTTTTTGTTAGTTGGGTAGAAAATAGCACTTTAAAAAGCAAAGATGTAGATAGAAGCGTCGGTCTGTTTGTGATTTTAAATTTCGAAATGCTGGTAGAAAATAGCACTTTAAAAAGCAAAGACGTAGATAGAAGCGTCGGTCTGTTTGTGATTTTAAATTTCGAAATGCTGATAGAAAATAGCACTTTAAAAAGCAAAGACGTAGATAGAAGCGCGTTCACAAGTTAGCTCAACATTAATTAAGTGAAGGAGCACTTTCTACTCCTTACTCGGTCTGGGAGAAAATCAAAAGTGCTAGTCGCTTTTAACATCCTGTATGTTACAGGCGACTAGCACTTTTCTTTTGATTGACCACGAATCTGAACAACTTTCATTATGGGACCAACTTCGACATCGTGAAAAAAATTTCTGCTCTTTCATACAAAAGTGGAATATCTATTTGGCGAAAATCTATAAAACAGCAGATTTTGCAATTTCGGAGTTGTTTCCAGAATGAAAGTTGTTCAGATTCGTGGTCTGAGTCACTCCTTAAACGTTTGCTAATGAATTAAATTTCACCGGTAGAGTTACTTGGTAGGATTTTTTATTCACTATTTTAGATTATCTTCCTATAAGAATTGGGCCGGATTCAAATTTGATTTTCTTGTTTATTAGATTTCGCATTTCCATATTTCAGGGAAGGTTTTCAGTACGCATACATATGAGTATTATTATTTACGTTTCAATACAGTCTTTCTCGTTTATGAACACACAAATCTACTTAATATACTGGGTGGCGCAAAAGTAAAGACCCTATTTGGTTCAGCTATAACATTTTTTCTAAATTAGAAAACTAGATTTAGGTTTTTTTAAATGTATATTTGTGCCATTAAATTTCGTACCATTAGGATTTAAAGATGATGTCTTTTAAATGGTGACCTCCAGAGTTGATACACATTTGAGCCCTATTTATGACATTTTGCATAACTTGCCGTAACACTTCCTGCGATATGTTCGTTATTTCTTGACGAATGTTTTCTTTTAGAGCTGCGAGAGTCTGTGGCTTGTTCACATACACCCGAGATTTCAAAAAACCCCAAAGAAAGAAGTCTGGACTGGTCAGATCGGGTGATCTTGCATGAAATCGTCGACGAAATTCACGTTGTGTTCTTATCACTGATGAATTATTCCGTAAGAACATTGACACAATTATTCCACGTTCTTGGGGAGTAAAACGGTCCATGTTTATTTTCAGTGTATTTTACATTTGTTCACTACACAATTTTCAAAAACAGAATGACAGAAAATGTCATATAAAAAAAATAAAAGTATTTTCTTTAGTGCCCGTACTTTTGCGCCACCCAGTATATATTGAAACTAGCTGCCCCGGCGAACTTCGTTTCGCCATAAGTTAAAAACTATCCTATCTCTCAAGTTGGATCGAACTGCACATGGTGTGCGAATTTTATTATAATCGGTTAAGTGGTTTAGGAGTCCAATGTTTGTCCATTGAGGACAAACATTGTGACACGAGATTTATATATATTAAGAAGATTATAAAGCTGAAGAGTTTTTTTTTTGAACGCGTTAATGTCAGGAACTACTGGTTCAAATTGGAAAATTCGCGTGTGGGATAGATTGAGGAAGGCTTTAGATATATAACATCACCGACCAATAGGAGCGAAACATCAATAAAAAATGGGAAAATTATTCATGTATACTAAGAAAAAACCTAATTAATCATAATAACAGAAATTGCCGCGGACGAAGTCGCGGGCAACAGCTAGTAAGAAATACTTGTTCAGATAGCCGACTACGAGATATTAAAATTTCACTTTATATCTCTAAGCAGTTTAATGTTCAAAAACTTCGGATGCGTACACAAGTAGATCACGTTCATCATCTTACTCGGAACGCATAATAGTTTTCTCGCGATAGTCGTTACATCATTCATTCGAATAAAATCGCGCTCGGAACCGGAACATTCCGAAACGTGGCTGATATTTCGTGGTCTCGTCGAGAGAAACAATCGATTTTGCGAGTAATCGATTGGGTTTTCATCGGATTTCTAAAACGCCTATTATATCACTAGTGGACTTTCTTGTAAATGCCTTTCTTTGATTGTGGGGACTGGTTTTACGTATGTATGCTAGGGATCTTTATGGCTGTGTTGTAAATGTGTTGCCTGTGTTATATCATTAGGTTTTATACATATACTAGAAACTTGCTTTACTTGTTTGTCCAAACAAGGTTTATGAAACCTTCCAGACGATAAGTAACTATGAAGTACTTAGTATATTGGCATCAAAGTCCACATTTTGTGCAAGAACAGATGTTCGGCAGATACAGCTTTTATGTGGCAAAATTTTATGGAGGACCACAATGAACAAGAGTACATTCTAATCCACCCATATCAATCGGCCAATCTCCATGCATCATTATCATTACATCCTAATCCTATCCTAACTAATATTATAAATGCGAAAGTGAGTTTGTTTGTTTGTTTGTTACGCTTTCACGTTGTAACTACTGAACCGATCATCATGAAATTTTGCATACACGTTGTCTGGGGTACGAAGAAGGACATAGGGTACATTTTATCCCGGGAAATAATACTGTTCCCGAGGGATCGACATTGACGCGGGCGGAGCCGCGGGCGAAAGCTAGTATAGTATAAAACAAAGTCGCTTAGCGCTGTCTGTCCGTCCCTATGTATGCTTAGATCTTTAAAACTACGCAACGGATTTTAATGCGGTTTATTTAATAAATAGAGTGATTCAAGAGGAAGGTTTATATGTACATTGCACCCGTGCAAAGCCGGGGTCCGGGTCGCTAGTACTATATAAAAAAATGTTAAAATACTATAATATCCTATAGGTTAAGTCGTTGGTTCAAGATCTTCACAACATTTTAATATGTGCAAGTGTGTCAGTGGGTGTGATGCAGGCCACGTCCACGTCTAGTGTCGTCACAGAGGACGCATTTCCAAATTGCGCAATACACACTTTCTATTAAACAGCGGACACGAACGGACTCTGGCGTCATTTGACGCAATTTCTCAGAACTCATGTTTGCGGATAAACACTAGGTTAAATACGTTTGAGGTTAAGCTGTTAAAATAGGACGCTAGGTGCTTAAACGGTTATGTTTATTCATAACAGGTTACGCAAAGGATGGGATTCCCCTTAGCTAAATCAGACAGAAAATAACAAAATGGCTGGAACGGAACACTAAGTAACGCTCTGCGTGCCTAAAATAAAGTTCCATCCTTGGTTCTTAATTCTCCACTTATTCTGTACTACCAGAGCCATACTTGGCCAGAGCAGACAGAGGACTTGGTTGGAGAGGTCTTATTGATGTTTATGAGCTTTGTTTAGCTTGTATTTCCTAAGTCGCCTCTTACGACATCCATGGGAAGACTTGGAGTGGTCCTATTCTACTCTGCCGGAAACCACACGGCTACGTTGAATGTTTATTTGTTATTATCTTTTTTTATGTTGAACTATTCTCAGCAATAGTGCCACAAGAGAAGCTATATCATCCACTGGTGTTCCTGTTTTAGTCCGTCCAAACTGCTTCCTAAATGCAGAATCGAACATTCAAATGTCTAATCAGCCAGCACTTAAAAAGAAAAATACAATACATCAGTCACCGCGTTCGTCATTGGTATAGGCTTTTCAGCCAAGACCGTCAATTCGTGAACCGGTTCCGTCGGAAGTCTACGCGAATTGCAAACTAGATTGGATCGGGGACACGGCGATGCGGTCAACAATCAACATATTTTATCATAGTCGATCGATCCGACATTATTAATAGCGCGGAACGATATTGGCTTGAAATAATTTGAATTCAAGGACGTCTGTATGGTGATGAATGCGAAATCCCATTATCTAGCAGATATTTACATAACTAAAGCCACCATCAAAGGTCTGGGCTTGTCTTATTTCTGCTGACAAAGAGGGTGGAAGGGTCTACACGGTGATGACGTCAGCGACATTTTGCAAAATAAACAAGCATATTTTGTAAAAATTATACCAACGTTTACGTAAGCTTGGGGGAGAGGGGAAGACCTTTGAATGGTCCCATAGACTTTGCCGTATGTTTTCGGCCTAGAATAGAACCACTCGGTCTGCTCCCATGAATGTTGTATAATGTGAATACAGAAGAAACATCTCATGCAAAAGTTGGCGTCTATCAGGCGGCGGTAATGCTTGGCATTACGACCAAGGATGCAATTGAACATGTTCAACATTGCATCTTTCATTCTTCAGCCAAAAAGTATACGCTTCCTAACATAATACATAATGTTTTAAAGAAATTATGCAAAATTCGTAAAATTATTTTATGTGCTTTAAAGAATTACGAAATGATGTTATTGAAGAAATACGAATGTACACTGTTTTGTTTTAAAATAATGGCATTGAGTTTTCAATTAAAATTGTAGTTTATTTCACCGTTTTTGTGTCACGTGACTGCAAACGCCGACTGTCATGTTTGCTCGTGAATGACGTTAGTGGGACTAAATTACGTTTTTGTCTATAGACGACAGTGGAATGTTAAGATAACTTTAACATTGTTGTACATTTGTGACGAAAATTAGTAGCGTCAAGTACAATTGTATAAAAGAGTCTAAAGGTGGATTAATACAGTTTAGTGCTTATGACGTCACGTTTCACATTTACAACGGCTGCTGTTTAAGCGCGAATGTTTCTCGTTTAAATTCTAAACATTTTATCGATACTATACGTTGTTAGAACAATCTGTTAAATTTTACAACAGTCTATTAACTACAAATTTAATAGCGGTAGTTTATAAATTATCTTGAATAAGAAGTTTTATGAGAAACTAGCTTGCGCCCGCGGCTTCGGTCGCGATAGTGTAGATCCCTCGAGAACAGTACTTTCCGGGATGAAAGGTAACCTATGTCCTTCTACCGCGGATAACATGTATGCAGATGATCACGGTTGCATCGGTTCGGTAGTTAAGGCTTAAAAGCGTAACAAAAACCACTTTCGCATTTATAATATTAGGGTATCAATGTCCAAGGATATAAAGAAAAATGTATGAATCTTAACTACCTTATCTTAAGAAAGGATTTATTATATTCCTATAGATAATCGATTTTTGTTTTTACTAAGGAGCAAAGTATGCTGAAATTACTTTCTCTCATAAGAAAATATTTGCCTTTTTAAATGAGGTTAGGTGCGCAAACAGTATGGAACTGTCATTTGCGTCATCTTAGGTGTTACAACATGAAGTCCGTGCATATATAAAAAAGTAGACTTGAGCTTTGAGCCTAAAAAACGCATTATATATGTAAACAATCTTTGAACTTAAATGAAGGAACATTATAGCAATTTAAAGGATAGTCAAAGGACTCTCCTTTAAATTGCTACAATGTTTCGCAAGTCCACACGAATATAATCGTGTGGTCTTGCGAACCTAAAAAAATGCTCTGCGTGTTAATAGTAACCAAAAAGTGAATCTAACATTGAGACAGGCGACAGGCATTTGAATATTTCAATATTTTAATGTTGGAATAAGAATCAGTATAAGAATGTAGGGATAAAAGGTAGCCTATGTCCTTCTCTGTACTCCAGAGAACTTGTATGCAAAATTTCATGATGATCGGTTCAGTAGTTTCGGCGTGAAAGCGTTACAAACAACCAAACAAACAAACTCACTTTCGCGTTTAAAATATTAGTAAGGATTTCAATTTCTAGCCTATACTGTCCCACTGCAGGGCAAAGGCCTCCCTTTCATCATTCCAACTATTTCGGCCGGGCATGCATTTTATTATTATATTATGTATATTTTAGCCATTTTATTATTATAGTACGTAAGATGACTGAGGGGTAGAGGGGTTCAACCATATCCTATTTGTTCTTACAAGAGGGGGAGGGGGTATTGATAGTTGTTTCTTACGTAAGATGACTAAAATGCGGTTTTGAGCCCCTGGACTGAAAAAATCATGCATATTTTTTTAAATTATTGCATAAAGAGAAAGCTGGTCCTAGGAATTGACACCGATTCTCGAGGAAATAAAATTAATTGCATTCATTGATTTTCTGTAAGCTGCTGAAAGTTCTGTATACAGTATCGTATGCTGTGCAGACTGAGCTGAATTGTACAGGGATCCTATTTTTTCTTTCCGGTGCGTAACTTTATTTTATTAGGTGACTAATTCTAGAATTTATGTAATCATTATTAGAATCATCACAATTTAAGACAGCGCACTAAATAATTAAGATTGTTTTGTTGTTATAAAATCTCCTTGCACTGACACCGAAGGTCATGAAGGAGCTTCCTGCTCTTTAAATTTACGTGAGAAGTGATTATGTATATCATAATTTCTGCTGTAAGAAGTACATGCTGGAAATAGGCCTCTCCCAAAGGGTCTTCGTTCCATGGGAGGATATTGCCATACTCACCACGCTTGGCAGGCGGGTTGGCGAGCGTAGTTTCTTTGGCTTCTTGTGCTTCTGATGCTGCTGCCCATGGGAAGTATAGATAATATAATATTGGTAGCATTTTTAGGCTGGGGGAAAAAATATATTAAGATACAACTCACTCGGATAAATGAAGGAAAAGGTAGTAGCTGCTCGGGTAGTTGGGCGCGTGTAGCCGATGCCACCAGCGGCCAAGCAGTTTAGGATGACACCTCAAGGGTGGTCTTTTCAACTGCTTGGTCGCTTTGCCTAATCTTATACTAATAATGTAGACTTTTTTTCGATTTCGCCATTCTTCTCAGTTCTTTGCTGCTCTTATTCAGCATCATCATTTCGAGTAGGTGTCACGGTCATTCGACCATGCACACCCTGGTGTCAGAGTTCTTCGGAACCGCCTCTCGGCCTCTGACGTGGTTCCTTTAACGACTACCAGATGGCAGCCGGGACCACCGGCTTAACGTGCCTTCCGAAGCACGGTGATTCCGTGTTCCGATTCTTAATTATCAGACAATCAGGTGACTCAAGCCTGCAATGTCCTAACCAAACTGGAAACAACTAAACAAAGTATGCTTCCGGTGGGAATCGAACCCACGACCCCCGGGTCAACAGGCAAACGCCTTAACCACTGGACCCCGGAGGCTCTTATTCAGGAGCGAGAATACCAGACTATCATGGAACAATACTATAAAATACTGTTATACGTCTTTCTTTCGTGTTATTTACCGTGCAACAAGTTGTTTCCTGTAATTTCCCTAAAGATGAACACGATTAGAGATTTGACGTCACCGATATCCGTCGTTTTTTGCACGCGACCATTATCTCGGAACAATACGGGGACAACAATGACTGCAATTTGTGTTACATTGTTTAGTAATTTTACTAAATCGCTAATTTATTCAATTATTCAAATGATTGCCCAATCACTTAAATCTATTCAATGTTGACAAGTAAGATTGTTTTAATTGTGTAAATCTAGTGGCCTTGAGTACGTCAATATTGCGTGAATGGATTTTACTTTTCTTTCATAAATCTGTTTTCAAACGCGTATTTGATGCCACTTATTGCTAAGCAGCAGTACAAATTCTTAATAATAAATGTTGGATACATTCAGTTTTTGTCATAATATTTAGTATATTTATTTCTTGATGTATTGAATCAACAAATAAATATACGAAGTGATGAAAACGCTAAATGCCATACTGTTTCTTTATGGTTTAATAAAAACATAACAACACAAAAATGCTTAGCTAATGATCAACCTGTTACGAAGTATTAGCATAATTGGTAATATGTTGATGAACTCATAAATAACGGTGGTCTTATCAACAACGTAGAAAGCAAATAAAACACATATCCATTTCCTAATGGGAAGTAGCGATGAGGTAGAGGTACAGTCAGGGACACAGGATACATGACCAGGCCCTCTACCTATATCTCGAATTTTCTCTTAAACTATAAGTAATAATAACATGGAAATGTATATATAGAAACATTTTAATAAAGTCTTTCTTTGTACGTAGTTTAAGAGAAAATGCAAGATATAGGCAGTGGTCTGGTAAGGTATCACTGAACTTGACTGTACACACAAACTCTAATGCGTATTCACTCATGCCTTAAAAATCCCTAAATGGTACGTGTTAAACAGCGACGCGGAGAGGGTATCCAATTCCTTATCGGTTCGGATAATGAAGGAGGAGGTGTATCGAGAGGTGTGATGAGCAGAAATATCGACCACATATAATGGAATCCCTGTCTACGCCGCGTTGTCCGATGGTGGAATGGCACGGGGGGAATTAAATCATGCAATTCCTGTGCACACTCCTCCAAAAACAGCCTGTAGAAGACGCACTGACTTGCTTCTAACATTTGGCGGTGAAATATCTAATGCTGTAGGCGGTAATACGAACAGACATGCTAATTTTGTAAGATTTAGACAAAACACTTTTGGGATTTAAGTTGTTTTTTGAATATACACAATTCATCATAGGTTATCAATTCGACTAGTATGTATGTGATATTGTCAGAATTATGCTATCTTTGTATATTTTAGTCTATAACTGGTTCTTAACATATATATTTTTACGTTGGAAATGAAATGAAAGGTCAGCGCATATCTCAAAAACTATAAGTTGCATTGCAAAAAATATTTTTTGTTGCAATTGGTTTAGTAATTGTCTATCTTAATATATAGTATGTATGTATGTTCGATCAGTGACATGTAAGCTAACTCTAATGAAACATTGGTCTCTCCTGTCTCCTTTGTTGCGACAGCCTCCGTGGTCCAGTGGTTAAGGCATTTGCCTGTTGACCCGGGGGTCGTGGGTTCGATTCCCACCGGACGCATACTTTGTTTAGTTGTTTCCAGTCTCGTTAGGACATTGCAGGCTTGAATCACCTGATTGTCTGATAATAAAGATGATTCCGTGCTTCGGAAGGCACGTTAAGCCGGTTGTCCCGGCTGCCATCTGGTAGTCGTTAAAGGAACCACGTCAGAGGCTGAGAGGCGGTTCCGAAGAACTCTGACACCAGGGTGTGCATTGCCGATTGACCGTGACACCTGCTCGAAATGATGATGTCTCCTTGCAGTGTACAGTCTGATATCTTTCGCTGGGAAAAATGCTTTTGTTGTCAGTCTTTCACGTCTCGACAAAGCTACAGATTTGCATGATATCTATCCGCTTCAGATCGTCTTGGAATTATTACAAATTTAATTTACAGGACTGAAGTAGATGGTTCTAAGCTCTCTTGTTGGTAAAACATCCAACAAGAGAGCTTAGTTTTTGCATCCATTCTTCTCTGTCTTCCGTTCAGTTCCAAGCTATAAGATTGTAATTTATAATTAAGAAGACCAAATAATGTAACCGAACTTTTCTTTTATTCCAGCTTTATCGAGCAAGACAAAGTGTCCGGGTTCTGGACGTGCATGTTCGTGCTGTCGAAGCTGCCTGAGCTGGGCGACACGGTCTTCATAGTACTGCGCAAGAAGCCGCTGATCTTCCTGCACTGGTACCACCACATCACCGTGCTGCTGTACACGTGGTACTCGTTCACGGAGTACACCTCTTCCGCACGCTGGTTCGTCGTCATGAACTACTGCGTTCACAGGTGAGACACTTTGTTGTAATGCTTCATAGTCGTCCGCTTATCTTTCTGCACTTAGTACCACCACATCACGTGGTACTCTTTTACGGAGTACACCTCCTCATCACGCTGGTTCGTCGTCATAAACTATTGCGTTCACAGGTACGTTAACGTCAATACCAGACATGCTGTCACCTTCTAAAAATTAAAAGAGAATCAGTTTATTTATGTTTAAGGGTTACATGTATTAAACAGTAAACAGGACTTCTAGTAGAATCAATTGTTTATCTGTGTGCAAACATACGAGTACCAAATACAAGCAGGACTATTTTCAAATGTTTTACAACTGCAATGTACAATATATTGATGGTCACTTCAATAATGAATGATTGACTATTATAAACTAAGGTATATAAACTGTAATGGAGGTTGAAGTGACCATCAAAACGTTGTACATCGCAGTTGTGAAATAGGCCTGCAGATATGCAGTACGAAAAATTAAGATTTAAAAAAAATTGGCTTAAGACAATATAAACATTATTTGACCATGACGACTCGAAAGGAAGAAGAAGTATCAACAAGTTAAGAAAAAATAATACAAGTTTATTTCATATCATATTCAAAACTTCGAAGAGAAGAACTTCTAGAGTACGTAGTTATTTCAGTCATGGCGGACGCTGTTTATATCGAATATTTGCACACTCGGGAATAAAAATGTATATTGTACGTCCCGTTTATTTTATATAGATGACATTTTTAGCATACTCGTACGTAGCAGCCTTACCAACTCGACGCAAACGCAGAAGTCAAAGTAATTAGAGATGCTTTTGTTCGTTGAACTTTCGTGAACACGTGCTGTGTCGTCCATTCATTTAGGGTCAATCGATCAATTAGTTAGGTCAATCGTTCCCAACTACGAGTTCGATTGTGATTGTAAATTATGATAATAAAACAGATCAAGTAGACTATTTTATACATATTATGTTATTCTGAATGTTGTCATTAACGGTTTATAAAAAATTAAGTAGCAGCACCGCAATGTTAACTACCACAATAAACATATTTTGTCAGGTTTCGTCACTATGAGACAACAACAAAAATGTCTCTCTAACAATTAACAGTTCATTAGACGTTTCAATGTTGCCGCTTGGTGTCTTGCGTTTTTTTTAAAGAAAAAAACTTAGAATATACGGTCTGTATAATTTATATGTATTATGAACGTTTATTTCACTTTTTGAAAAAAATATTATAAATATTTACTAATAAAAACAGTTCATTAGGTGATGGAAGTGATGTCACAATTTTCGTGTCACTGTGAGGTTTCGCATTTTTGTTAAAACATCATTACTCGTAAAATAAAAATCACAATGAGCATTGTCTTGCCATAAGCAAATAACATAACATCAACATGTTTAACTCGTTCGCTGATACTGAACTAGGCACAAAAGAAATAACAATAGAATTACGTCTACAGGCGGGCAGTGTCAGCGAAAGTGGGAAATAATTTAAGTGGCATTCACTTGTAGTAGAAGTTTTTCGTAAAAGCCATAACTTTTTACAATCTATTTTATTCTTATATCGATTAATCATCATAAATGCACCTTGCTGCAAGAAACGTGACGTTTGAAATAGACAAACGCGATGCTTTTCCAACATCCAATAATAGTAAATTTAAATCGTCCAGAATAACTATTAAGGAATATGTTCCGGTTGATATTGATGGATTTATCCTATCGCGATCACAGACCATGAAATTAAATTTTATTATAATCGATGGATACAGACATGTTTTGTGAACAATAAGCAATTTAGTTCGATTTACCGGTTTTTATTATTGGGTTAGGGCAAATCGAAAAATATTAATAGATTATCGTTAACTAGGATCATTGACGATCAACCTCGAAATTATTGTAATATAGTGCAAAAAAGTATCCTGGGATTGCTCTCGCGATCCCGTTGCACATAGGGCCAGGCGATATTGATGCTTTAAATATTAATTTTTCCCTTGATCACAATAATTCTAATGCGCATTTTTCAATGTGTGTTTGCTGACCGTTAGTCCCTAATTCTTATCATGTGATTAAGGTAACGTACCCAAACTACGTGAACCTTTTTTTCTTCAACGTTTTAATTTCCTAACCACCTCGTGACCACCCATTGCATATTCCACCCCCTATTGTTTTCATGTAGTAATTCATAAATGTCTTTTTTAATATTTTTTCCAATAAAATGAAAAAAGAATTTTCGTTTACATTTTTATGTATTAAACAATTAAAAAGGGTTGAATTCTATAATTCAAATATAGTTCTAATACATAATTTAATCGCGAAATATCTAAGACCCCCGGCCCTCTGAGACAATGAGTGGTATATTGAACATTCAAAGCCCGTGGTCCGATCGCCGAGTTCTACTGGTCGTCGATCCACGGCCAATTTTTTTTCCCTGTGGTTCTATCAATCGGACCATCGTTATAGAAATATGAAATCGTATTGGTACTGGATCTACTGTAACAGTAGTACCAAGATAGAGAGAGGGGGTCTCTTCCCCTCCCTGAACAGAAGTATGGGTATATTCCCTAATTATGTACTAATTTCTTATATATTTGATATGCCTATTTATATGTTCCTCCTCCTTCAGTCGTCTGCTCACTGAAGATGTTCGTTATGCCCTCGATCTAACTTACAATTTACATATTACCTAGAGTTATTGTTTGTGCTTATAAAGTCTTTTTATTGTTTTCAGTGTAATGTACTCGTACTTCGCTCTCATCAGCATGGGTAAGCGCCCGCCCCGGTTCCTCGCGATGACCATCACCGTCCTGCAGCTCACGCAGATGATCGTCGGCTGCGCCATCAACATCTGGGCGCACAATTACATGGCCACCGCCCCTCCTCACTCCTGCCACATCAGCAACATTAACATCAAACTCTCCATGACCATGTATTTCTCCTACTTCGTCCTCTTTGCCCAGTTCTTCTACAAAAGCTACCTCGCTCCCAAGGGCAAGAAGGTCAAAGAAGACCCCATGCCGGAGATGCCCCGTCCCAAGAAGGTAGATTCGTTGAACGGGTTCCCCAGACAGAGGAACGGCGTCGTCGCCGCGCACTAGTCGATCGCTTGTGATATGTGTTAGATGTAATGTACAGGTAATGGTTATCGGCCGATTGGCTGGCTTGTCGTCTCGGTATCCCCTATTAGGAATCGTGTCTGGACTTGGGCATTTATTGCGGGTGAGTGATACGTATAACATTTTTGAGAGTTCGCCGATCTCAATGTGCTATTTCGAGAACTAATACGATAACTATAGCCAAGCGCTAGATATTCTCGACGTGCGGTGTATTCCCAATTATAATTTTAATTACTAATATGTAATGTTGTTGACGTCAAAAAGTAGTAATAAAGAGTCGTCTTCGGACAGTTAGTACAAATAAATGCAAATAGCTTAGTACAAGTGCTATAATTGCAAGTGCAAATTGGTACTCGATTTAAACCGAGACTGTTAAATACCAATAGGCTATTAGGCCGTAGACGGTCATTGCTACATGACCTGTTTGAATTTTAGATGTTCTATTACCGTTTCACCTAAATAACATTTACACCTTATACATTTTGCATTTTTTTTTTAATGTCTCATTGGCATTTTTGTAGTATTTTTTTTAAATATATTATGTTGATTTTTTTTTCTAAAATAATTTATTGTATAGCTTAAATCAAGAAGAATATCGACCGTCGAATATCGGATTGCAGTCACCTAGACGACTTTATTTGAGCCCTTACTATGTCCTAATCCATTAATAGCGAGATTTTGAATTTTCTTGACAACACTTATAAATACCTATATTTTATAAAGTCTAAGAATCGAGAAAATGGACTATAGTAGGTTTGAATTCGTTAAAAACACTTCAATAAGAACAAATTAAAACTTAAGAGATCAGATACTACACATTGGACAAATAACGTCTACCTCACTCTACTTTAGGGGAATGAAAGCGGCAGAGCATTTGGCCAATGTGGCCAATCGGCGAGCTCCCAGTCGGGCGTTTCAAACATTCCAAGTTTGTTTGCGAATTTATGTTGACGCTTCATTCGGAATGGAGACGTCTACAGGTTGCTTGTTGAATATTTCACTTAATTCGTTTCTCATTAAATGTCTAACAAACACATCAAGCTACACAAATATATGAAAATGTAACTATTGTTCAGAGCTACATATTTCTAATAATTTTTAGCTTGATGTGCATAGTGCAATATTATAACTTTTAGACATGTGTTTCTCAGGGTAAAATGAAAAGTTGACCAAGAGAAACATACGTTACAAGTATAAACAGATTGCGAGCCATTGCTATGGGGCCAGTTCCCAAGGTTTTTTAGAAAATTATAGTAGTAATTTAGCGTGAAGTCTAGCGGGCCGATTTCTTAATAATGTTACTGACGAAACAATTTAGTGATATGTTCTGCTAAGCGATCTTAGTGTAAAGTTGGCTTTTATATGGGTTCAAGTAAAAATGTGTGGCGAGTTGTTGGCAACATGTGTCGCGCTCATGCGTTTGCCGCTCGCACTATTGTGTGCTATATTGCTTCCTTTCTCCGCGACTTCAACCGCAGCGGGGGCGGGATAGACGGAGAGAACGTCCCAGCTCCCGAATTTATATTATCAAAGTGGTAATTCGGCAAGCTAAGTAAGGCACTATTTATATTTGGTAGTTCCCAATTTAGCTTGTGACTCACGAGGGCTCGGCTTCCCACTCTGGTCCAGGATGCGGAGTGTAAGACGGATCTTGCAAAATATTTTTAATAACAAAAAATAAATCGTACGTAGTTAGTTACGTATTTGGTACCTTCTTAAGCTTAAAAATTTTCATCCCGACCTGTATAAGAGCATCTACTTTGTTGTTGTTGTATAACATATTTATTACAAAAAGTGATTTTTTTTAATAATTTATTTTTAAATGGATAGTTTTATTGACCTGTACAGTTAAAATTAAAAAGGTTCTTGCTTAAAACCACGATGTGTGGTTTAGGAATAGTTTTAATACTTTGAAACGCTTGTCAAACAAGTGCACAAAGTGTAAGAAATGTAATTCCTGATAGTGGAATAAGCAATATTAATATTTGGGAACTTGACAGTTGCAGTATAGTGCGTTCTAGTTTGGGAAATGTAGTCACGAAGGTCTCAGGAGTTTACAAATTAAGAGAGCTCGAGAGGAAAGAAATCCTATACAAATCCAGTTGATTTTTTAAACAAATAACTATTACTATAACTATAAATTGGGTTAGAAACAATGTGATACCATTATTTGGCTTTAGGCCTGTATGAGATTCTTCCTTTACTCATGTTCTGTAGTATAAATTCCTCCGACCTTCTCCAATAAAGGTGCATAAAAAGTTCAAATAACTGTTTCCAGCCTGCTACAAATTCTTTTGTCAGCTGATAGTATAATCTTTGTTCTTATGATTGACTGTGAGTTAAACTAAGAAAAATGATTGTGTCCATTGGTACGTACGGTGATAGTCGGCACACAAATCCACATAGACTAACGAGTAAATGAGGGTTTTCAGAAATGCTTACCACCAGATGGCAGCACTGTGTCGTAGAGTGCGATAAGTTGCTGCCACTGGATAAAATTTGACAAGCAGTGATAGCTGACACATTGTTGGACAACAACAGCTTGCCAAACCCGACGACCGTGCTACCGCCGCTAATTTATAAGTTCTTATTAAATCGGCCAACAAAAAAGTTTGTAGTTTGCATTGGCTGTAAGTGTACCTCGATCGATTTAACATCGATCTGTGCGATTTTAGACTTAACTAGAATAGTGACTTGATGCTATGGTTGATCACAAATTATGATAAGCGTCTCTACAGTGCGCGACAGTTTGGGAGTGATCCGTGTCAGTTCAGAGACAGCGCTTGAATGCAAACGTTGTTATATAAGTCTGCTCTCTCAGGCTGTCGCGCACTACACATCATTTCAATATTAGGAATGCAATGTGTCAACGTCAAGTTGAAGTTTGTGATTGCTAATATTTATATTAAAAGTACAGCTTTTAACTAAATACAAGAATAGTTTTGTTTAGGTTTATTTAATCTGTTATTGGCCTTGGTATACGACGAGTCGACGCAACTCCATCTTCATTAATATCAAGTAAATTCCCTGTGTCATTTGAAGTTATTAAAATAATTGTAAATTGACTGAAATTATCCTCCTACATCCAAAGTCCACTAAAGACTACAGGCTGAGGTTTCATTTATAATGTCAGTTGGACAGCTATGTGTTACAATCGCATATATACCGTGATATTGAACCCCCTAGCTATATTGAAATCTGGGAATCAGAATCCCTAATGGAATACAGAATTGTAAGAAAAAAAGGTGAAATTCGTCCAGCTGATCGGCGACTTTGTATGGGAAACCTAATTTTCTTTTTCA
Organism: Elegia similella; assembly: GCA_947532085.1. Taxonomy (NCBI): domain Eukaryota; kingdom Metazoa; phylum Arthropoda; class Insecta; order Lepidoptera; family Pyralidae; genus Elegia; species Elegia similella. The sequence continues at coordinate 26,436,857 of OX383930.1, forward strand.
TTTTTTACCGTTTTTCTTGCAATTCTGTGTTCCATTAGGGATTCTGATTTCCAGATTTCAATATTGCTAGGGGGTTCAAAATCACGTTGTATAATGATCCCGCCTTGAGTCAGGGGCGCCGGTTTCGTGTGTGCTCGAGCACCCATGAGAAATAAACAATGGGTGCCGAACACCCCTGAGAATAAACATCAAGAAACAGATCAGAAATCGCCTTTTAGGGATGGGTGTTTTTATATTACGTTGAGTACGCAGTATGTAAGTAGGACATTTATTTATTTGTCGGTCGATCTGTGCATTTCTATGCTCACCTTTACCACTTTTTCGAGTCATCAAATAATGAGGTTTTCTATAAGCTGGCGCCCCTGCCTTGAGTGTTGTCTTTTACTTGACATGAAGGAGGATTTGGGTCAGCATCACGCTAAGGTCTTAAAACTGCTAGATAGGGAGTTGTCCCTAGCTAATCAGAATTAACTTTCTTGGTAATAAGATACAGTTTAGAATAGATTTAGACCAGGTCAATTTCGTATAGTACCATTATAGAAGTCACAGTTTAAGGTAGGGTGTTTAAATGTAGGCTGTTAATTTATTAAATCCATTGCTTCGTTATAAATTAATGATAAATGGGACGACTAACAGATAGCGTAAATTTAGTGATTTGTCATACAAATTCTCTTCATTATGTTTAACTAAGGGTGGGATTGAGACAAATATAAGGTTTGGAGTACGAAGATGCTTATTTAGTACATTTTATTGCAGTATTTTTACTTTTGTGTTGAATATAATTATATATATATACAAGTATCACATGAACAAAATATTGTTTTGTTAATATATTATTGATTTACCATTAAAAAAGAAATAAACACTGCCACATTTGGAAAGTGTTAAGGTTGTAAATGAAATAATGCTACTTATTTTGATTTTTTTGCTTATTTATAACTACTTAAATAGGGTTAACGACCCCAGTTTTTTTTTGTATTTTTTGGTGTACCTTCGTATGCTTTCAATCTAAATTTTACCTGTTTTAAAGTTTCATAAATTCGTTATTTAGGGCTATTTAATATGTATGATGTACAAATATGAAACCAGAAGAATGTTCATTGAGAATAATAATTCGATTGTGTCGGGAGAGTTCCATGTAATGTATAAATAAGAACGTTGTTATTCAGATACTGTCATCATTGTTATACAATATTTCTTTTTCGGATCTGTCATCTTTTGTGTCCAGCTTTCAGAGGAAATATATAAATGTACTAAAACGAACAGTTTCACTCATTTGTTTTAGTCGGAATCGTAGACTAGTTTAAGCCATTATTGGATTACAAAAATCCGCAAGTGAATCATTTTGTTGTTATTTTGTTTCAACAATAAAACGATTTATATTTTATTTTGTATGTTTAGTTTATCATCAACAGTTTTGCGGATAGTCACATCTGTGGAGGGAAAGTTTGTTTTTTCTTTTGCGTTTGAAAGTAAAAACTATTTTCGATCGTTAAACAATATATCCTCTTATGGAATTTTTCTAAAAATAACGGATCCGATTAAGTAATTTACACATTTCGCCAACAGATTATAAGCATTTAGATATAAACGTGGGTTTTATATAATTTCCTTCTGCATTTAAGAATCTTTGAAAACCTTGTTCTGCCTAGGACGAATGAGCGGTTACAGTTCCATAATCGAAATGTAAAATATTTAAAAATATATTTTTGTGAAGGATTTTTTGTGGTTACCATAAATTCAGGACAAAGAGAACTAATTAATAGCATCAGATGTTCATACAACATGAAATTGGAATTATTCTTGCAATCATTAATTTGTATTTTCTGGGCAAATAAAGCGTTAATGCGTATACCATCTGTTTGTTTTATTGTCCGACCTGTACTTCAACTCTAATTATTCGCCCCCACTCTCACCATAGTTCCCAAGAGGGGATTTTGGGATTTACTCGAGAATACCTCGGACACAGTATAAAGGGCGGTTCACACCGCCAGAGAGCCAAAACGCCCGGTGAAGTAGCAAAAGGTCACTTGGAGCTAGCTACATACTCAATGAAAAAACAAACCAGGGAGCCAGCGAGACGAAAGAGGCGAGCGAGGCGAACTAAACTAAGAGCTAAGCGATGTGGTTCACACCGCGAGAGAGCTAGCTAGCGAGACGGGCGAGCTCGCCTTTCGTCCACACACTAAATTAGTACCTATTAACCACTTGATAAATTACACGTTTGACCCGTCTGGAGTCTGCTTTCGGTTTGATCAGAGAGATAGTTCCATCGCCCGCCAGCTCGCTCACTACCTCTTGCTTCGCTTACCTCGCCTCGCTCGCCCTGCTCGTTAGCTCTCTCGGGTATCTTCGGCCGCATCTCTCATCGCTGTGTGAACCAAAGTATGAAAAGAGATGAAACGATGTTCGCTCGCCTCTTTCGCCTCGCTCGCTTGTGAACCGCCCTTAAGTACCTACCTCAACCCCCATATTCGACTTTATTGTGTTTTTTTGTTACAACATATGGATATTGTCAGATCCGATTGTTTCCAGTTATTTATGAATTATCTTCCAAGTGAAACAGCCAATCACGCACAACGATACACTGGTGATTTTTTTCGACTTTTTTGTCTGCCCTTTTGTTATCCTCCCAATCAAATCCAAAAAAGTCAAATAGTCGCTAGATTAGACGCGTTCGCATGTGACAATTATTTTTGTTTCATATTTTTGAAACAAAACAATTTTTGATTTTTGAAGTTGAAACAAAAATTTAAAACTAAACAAATTTGACTTTTAGCAGCTAGGAGGGGCTCTCCCCACCGGTGAAATGAAAAATATTATATAAATAAACTTTTTTGTTTCTACCACCTAATCTTTAAAGTTCACTAGATCCTCACGACGCTTGAGAAAATACACATTTAGCCCATCTTCCCCCTACTACCAGTGTGGCGTTTAAATACCTAAAACAGTCGAAGTAGGCGAACACGGGCGACCGGACAACTCGCAGTAGGGCTGTCAGCGAAGCGCACCACGCCGCGCTAGATGTTTTGCAAAACATAACAGTTTTGTGAACATCTGGCAGCTCAAATATGTATAGTAGCTATCTCCAAGTATATAAATTGCGCCTTTCAAGGTTTTCCGCCGCGGCTACCGCTGCACCGAGTACCAGTGGTGATCTGAAGATGAGACCGCGCTACCATTAACGCCACACGAAAGGCCGGCGCAATCGCCAGGTCACCAGAGTCATGCTATCCGGTCTCTTACCATCATCGCGGACCAAACCATTGGGTCCTAAAGTGGCCGGCATATTAATGGTTGTAAGTCTCACTCTCATCTGGGATGCTTTCCACTTCTCCACTTCGGTTGTAAGTGAGCAGTGGATAATATAGTTTAGGACGGCATGAATGACGCCATTAACGGCCGGCAGTCCTGGGGCAAGGTATGGTGGTGACCAAAACCCTTCGATGGTATTCCCACTGGGGCATAGGTGAGGGACTTTGCACATGAAATATAAACGTAGCGCTGTTGCCAGACGAAAAGCGTCATTCGCAGTCATGCAGCAGTGTATCCAAGTTTAGTATTAGCTGATGGTAGGGCCTGCAACCAAAGCCCGGAGTTCCACTCTATCATAGCCTAGAGGCGGGCACGCAATGTAATGAACAATTTTGCAAAGCGGCTCATCCTATTGTCTTTACGAGGATGGGTAATAAAGAAAATTTGGAATTTGGTAAGTAGAACTTGCTAGGCATTTCCGCTGTTGCACAACTGATGATTTTTTTCTGTAGTACACATTTAAGTAAGTATATCTTTAATATCTACTTACTACTTATTCTATGTACGGAAGGGTTTGCTTGCGCTATTAAACATAACGAAAAAATTAAAAGGATATAAGTTTTCAGAAAATATTAACACGATTTTAAAAAATCGCGAAAAAATTCAGTCTGGCATTACTGGCTAAATACGTTACGCGTGAAAGCCATAAATAATTTAAAAAAAAAATCTAGTCTTGCAATTCGGTTTCTAAACGATACGCGGGAGGTTCTTGGCGGGAATTTCGACGGAGAGCACGGCTTGTGTTTTGGATTGTTTTGTAAATTGTTTCTAGTGGACTTTATAATGTGAAATCGGTGTAATTTGGTGTTATAAATGCCCATGTTTATGAACAATGTGTAGAATAACCGAAATAAACTGTCACAGTGCGGCTGTAGTGAGATTTACTTAGCGGGCTGGTGGACCGCCTCACCTCGTTGCGTCTGTGATCAAGCCAGTGGATTCGTGGGAATTGTCGCCAGGGGCTCCGTAGAGTCAATGAAATGAACTACACCATCGTTTCATTGATAACAAGACTTAGAAAAAAGCGCGGGAAAACTCATTTATACTTGATACTGGCTAAATACGTAACGCGTGAAAGCCATAAATAAATAAAAAAAAAAGAAAAAAACGATACGCGATCAGCTGTCAAATGTCAAATTTAATATTGATAGATAATCGTTCGTTGCCATCTCTTTTACATACTGTTGTTTTGATTTTACTTTCAAACAAAAATGGATATCATCGACACGGATATCAGGCCATGGGACGCCAACGATGTAAAGGAACAGTTTGGAGACAGCCTCACGCTGCTGCCATCCAACGACAACATAAAGGAGCTGCAAACCATCCTGCGAGACAAGTGAGGTTATTCTTAGTCACGCTTTTACTCGTATTTCACATATTTTTTGCTTTATATTATGATAATCATTCTATATTCCTAATAATTTCACTGTCTTCTTTGTCTCATACAAAGACTGATTACATTACTCACAAGTCGTAAGTAAGTTACAAAGTACCTTAGTCATGTCTTAAGTTCCAATCAATTCATTTTATTGTAGTTTCTTCATGGTTTAGTCTTTTTAACAACTTTAAATACATAGTGTGATTATGGATACTGCTAATTTAATGATGTGTGAACCAGTAAGTAGTAAGAACTTGAAAATGAATTAGTTCTATCTGTTCTTGCAGAAACACAACTAGAAGTGATTTTAAATTCTATGCCGACCGTTTGATCCGGCTCGTGATAGAGGAGAGTCTCAACAAGCTGCCGTTCACTGATTGTGAGGTGGTCACCCCTACTGGTGCACTGTACAAAGGCCTCAAATATGGTGCTGGGAACTGTGGTGTGTCTATTGTTAGGTCTGGAGAAGCGATGGAACAGGTACATTTTTGAGTTCATTTCTATACTTATATGTGCCAAGTAATAATAGTGCACTCTTAAAAATTTTACTGTATATCATAATTCTTACCATACAAGTGGGCTTCAAAATACTCAATTTCAAGTTGGATTGAAAAGAAGGTGAGGGCGTCCTTGTCCTGCATTGAGACGGTATAGGCTTAACATAGGGTATACAGATACCAATCAAAGTTTACAACTATATACATTTTGGTTTTTATTAATTTTCCAGGGGCTTCGAGACTGTTGCCGGTCCATCCGTATTGGCAAGATCTTGGTTGAAAGTGACACGGACACCCATGAAGCACATGTAGTGTATGCGAAATTCCCGGATGATATTGCCCGGAGGCAGGTGTTGCTCATGTACCCAATTATGTCTACTGGCAACACAGTGAAACAGGTAAGTTGGATCATATGCTATATCTTCTTCCGATCCTCATCAAAATCATCCCACTTTATGTGGGGTTGGGACAACATGGAAGTATATCCATGTTTGAAAAGCTTTGGCTTATTTTTATGTCTGGTCACCTGCCCAACGTCATCCTTCCTTGGGAAAGCTTTTGTTGCACGGGATGTATGTGCTTGTCCCTTTAGTCGCCTCTTACGTCATCCGTAGGACAGAATGGAGTGGTTATGTATTCTAGGCTGGAAACCACATGGCACATCATACACTATCATTATTAGAAATTAAGAGATATAATGTTATTTGACTATCTATGTGGCGCAGTGGTCAACACGCCAGCCTGCGACACGAGAGTGCCCGGGTTTGATACCGGGCCAGGTCAAGATGGAAAATGATCTTTTCCAGATTGGCCTGGGTCATATATATGTATTTGTTATAAAATATAGTATTGTTGAGTTAGTATCACATAACACAAGTCTCGAACTTACCTTGGGGCTAGCTCAATCTGTGTGATTTGTCCTTATATAACATGTTCGGAATGTATTTTCAAATATAATGGAATGGTATGGTAACTGCATGAAAAAGCATCAATAAAAATCTATTACTTTTAATATTTCAGTCTCATTATGGTAATTATCTTGTTCATTAACACGTGAGGCATTTTTGCAATTTTTCGACCCTCTTTCCTCCAAGGGTGAGATGTCATGAGATTTTGGCTCAACCTCCTTCGTCCCCCCCTCAATCTCACATGTAAGTTGATGTGTGCCAAATTGCTTTGCAAATGCAATATTTTGTTACATAATAGTTACTCAAGGAAATATTATTACAAAGATTGTAATGCTTTGCGAATGGCAATACTAATGCATACATATATTTCTTTTAAATTGTATTCTTCTTAATAAGACTGATAATACATAGGGAGGATTACAACACTGACACGCTTTTTCAGAGTATAATCTTAAGATTGCCTTTAAAGGCACATAGTTATGGGTTAAAGCTACCACAAAAATAGTTCTAATTTGAGACTAAGCATAGGAAAAATCCAGAAATAAAAATTTATTACATTGTCCAATAATTCAACTGCATATCAGCATGCTTAGTAAGTTAGTCTTGTGTAATATTTTTTAATAGCTTGTGTTATATTTTTTGTTCAAAAAAAGTTATTGTATAAAATATAAAAAAAAAATTTTTATTATTTTTTTAATCTTTATTTTTTTAACATGGTTTTTATTCTACATAGATTATTTCACTCTCATAGATGGAAACTTTGGTGATTAAAATAGTTTTTAAATAAAGACTTGTATCAAATAGTGGTCCAAGTCCCAAGTACTAACTATTTATACTTTCCGTTTTTCAGGCTGTGAACGTACTTACACAACACGGAGTGAAGGAAGAGCGGATCATCCTGTCCAACCTGTTCTGCACCCCGGCGGCGGTCCAGGCCGTCGTGGACTACGTGCCAAAGATGAAGATTCTCACTTCTGAACTCCATCCCGTGGCGCCCAACCATTTCGGCCAGAAGTATTTTGGTACAGACTGATTCGAGGACGAATTTGAGTTCTAAAAGGCTATAGGAAATAGCATACATGATTTTTTCGAGGTCCAGCTGTAAATGATTTGAAGAAAAACGGATATTATTTAAAATTTTGTATTGCGTATACCCTTCAAACTATTTAGTTAAAAATGAGAATGTTAAGCTTTACTTTAGCCCGTGTGGTTTCCGGCAGAGTAGAATAGGACCACTCCTAGTCTTCCCAGACACAGTGCTGGCGTCAGCATTACTGGCGCCCTGGGCGAGATTTCTACGAGCGGCCCCTCCCATTGGGGAGAGGGGGGTGCAATACGATTGAATCACACTGTCCTGCGTCCTCTGCCCTTGCTTGGTTGTTTTTCGTGTGTGTAAGTGGCCAACACTGGTGTCAAATTTTTCAATCACATCAAGTCACTGACATAGCTTAACGATTGCCATCAATGATAACAGCCGTGACCTTTCTGCCGCATCGGCCTAACGGCTTAACGTGCCTTCCTTGCTTGGTGGGGGCGCCCCTTCCGTATCCAGCGCCCTGGGCGGTCGCCCAAGCGCGCCAACACCGCTACTGTGGAGGTCGTAAGAGGCGACTTAGGAAATGCAAGCTAAACAAAGCTCATAAACATCAATGAAACCTCTCCAATCCGTCTGGCCAGCGAGGAGAGTGTAGGCCAAATCCTCTGTCTGCTCTGGCCAAGTATGGCTCCGGTAGTACAGAGAGGGTCATGCTCCTGCAGTGGAGACTAAAAAGACCTGATGATGATGAAGCTTTACTTGGTGTTTGTCAAGTCTTTGTTTGCCAAAAACAGCCACGTTTGGCGAAAATGCTCGGTGAACCTAGACGGGTTATACAGGGTTATTTGTAAAACACTAAAAACCCCGCAGGACTAGATAGCTAACATCATAAACAAAGATTCATCTACGAATTCGAACATAACTTAATAAATTAAATTAAAAAAAAACATGTTTTTCATGTCCTATCGTGATATTTGAAAGTCTATGTAAACGAAAGGACGACGCGACGCTCGCGCGTAATCTTTCTTTACGCGTGGAGTTGTTAACATTAAATCGGAAAATTAAATTAATATTTATTTTTGTATGAAAGTAAAATGTAACAAATTATGCAAAGTCGTAGAACAAACGTTGTTGTTTATGATGTTAGCTAGCGAGGTTATTAGTGTTTTAAAAACAACCCGATATATCTACACTTTTGAATTATATTCAGCGTGTACCCTCGACGTTTCCATAAAAGGGTGACTCAGACCATCACTATGAACAACTTTTCCTAAGGAACCAATGCTGGGAACTTAAACTTTTTTGTCATACAATTCCATTCAAAATAGTTCTGCCGCCCGGCCAGTTTGTATGGGAATGTCGATTTTTTTTGAGTCCCCAGCTTTGTTCCCATAGGAAAAGTTGTTCATATCAATGGGCTGAATCAGCCCTTCAAGGGTCCAGAACAATCAAAATTTCACCGTGTATCTACAATTTTTAATCACATATAATGATTTAGCTAAGGCAATACGAATTTAAATAACATCTCCGTTTTTCTTCAAATGACTTATTTTTACTGGGGGCAGTGGACTTTATAAGATTCAGGGATTGCCTTAATTTATTGGACATTGGTTGACTAAGTATTAAGCCACTAAAGATGTGCATTTTATAAATAATATTAATGAAAAAGTAAGTTTTTTTGTTACCTTGACTGAGATGATCATACTTTTTTCATACACATTGTCTATAAGTATTGCAGAGAAGGTTACCTCTACCTATATTTGATTCAGATATTTTATACTATATAGAAATTAGGTCTCATTGAAAACCGAAAGGGGAGGGGGAGGTGACCTTAGCCCAGCTAAAACAAATAATAAAATTATACGACAACGCTTGTTGCTGATGAATTTTTGTACCATAAATTAATAAATAACATTACATACTATTGTTAAATTGCTCCTAGCACCACATTGGATTTTAACCCTTTCCCAATTGTGCCCATAAAATTTTGCAGTTGGCTTGCTTTTTGTTGTGTAACATACCTCTTACCTGTGAATTCGATACTTATTTTGTATTTGACATATGACTAGATTAGATCTATTTATATAAACTAAATTATGAAAATAAATTTAAAAAATACGAGTGTGATGTAAAAATGTATTATAGCATAGCTTATTTAATATTTAAGAAAATTTGCACATGTGTACTTTTTATTTGCTTTACATAAATAAATTGTATGCAATCTATAAATGTTTTGATGATTTTAATTTTAAAGGTTCCATTGTGTTAAGTATTGTCGCGAAGCTCCCAGAACAGAATAGTCTAGAACTTTTCCGAACATCGTCTGTCGCGCTCATACATCTTCCATCCTGCTCACACATATGTATTCTATCCCGCTCATACACATACTCGAATATTCTGGAATGTTTTAGTTATCGGCCGTCGGGACCGGAAGTATATGGAACTTTCTAGATACCCATAAGTCAGTATATAAGGGAGCGGACGTGGCGATCGTTAATCAGTTTACCGCGAGTGTTCTTAGTGTGCTATACTAATACGAGTGATTTGTGTGCGACTGATAAGTGATAATTTATACGACCACAGCAACGGACCAGGACTACGAGTGCTTTGCGTTTTGGATATTCGACGTGTTGGAAGACCAGTCAGTGTTGGGATTCCGTAGTGAATAAATTCCCTCTGAAGAGTTTGGTGTTTTACTCCAAATCCTGAACCCTAACCACGTAACATTTGGTGTCAGAAGTGTGGGATTTGGAAATGCCAGTGTTGCCGAGGGACGAAGAAGATAAGGAAGGCGTCCGGACCCGGGCTCAACGTGCAATGGAGGCTACCGCAGCCGCCGCCCAAGTTGCATCCGCTCGACATGCGCCAGCCGCCCAAAACATCGCAGCCGAGCAACTGCCGCCCGTAGCCCCAGAGGTCGCAGCCGCCCACGACATGGCAGCCGCCCAGGACATGGCAGCCGCCCAAGACATGGCAGCCGCCCAAGACATGGCAGCCGCCCAAGACAGGGCAGCCGCCCAAAATGTCGCAACCACCGAAGCCGTCACAGCCACCCAGGAAGTTACGGCCTCCCAAGAGATTGCCGCCGCCCAACAGATGCCAGCCGCCCATCATCAAGCCACGTTTCCTAGCCCCTCTTTCCAGGTTCCCACTCAAGCATCTTTTGATTTTGGTAGCTTGATGCAAATGTTGCAGTGCATAAATGAGAACCAGAGTAAACTGCAACGCATCAATGTGGAACTTAATGGAGAAATACAAAATATGCGGGATGAACAAAAGTGCTCGAGGGATGAACAAAAGCGTATGCAGGAAAAGCTGCATCATATGAGTGAGGACCAACGAATGGTATTAGCAGCTGTCAGCAAAGTCAGCAACGTGGTGGACCAGATCCGTAAGGATGTGGATTTGGTGGATAATCGCGTGACAGGTCTGGAAACAAACTTCTCCGGACTAGAGAAGAAAGTGCTGCGACTGGAGACAGTAGGCGTGAAAGTGACGTCGAGCAACGCTGTTGCTTATGCACCTGGACCCAAGGTGAAAGTGCCATCTTACGACGGAACTACTTCCTGGGCCGCGTATAAACAGCAGTTTCAAACTGTTGCCGCAGCAAATGGATGGACTAATGAACAGAGCCTGACAGCCCTCACCGTTGCACTGAAGGGCTCCGCTTTGACAGTATTAGAAGCACTACCTAACTCAGGTAGTGACTTCAAGGACTTGTTGGAGGCTCTTGAAGCAAGGTACGGAGAACGCCACTTAGAGCACGTATTCCGAGCCCAGCTTCGCGACCGAGTCCAGCGATCAGGCGAGGGGTTACAACAGTGGGCATTAGAGATCGAGAGGCTCGTAAGGAAAGCGTTTCCCTCAGAAGACCCTCGGATGGTGGAGAAAAATCTACTGCAAGCCTTCGTGGATGGAATTAAGAATTCAGAGGTAAGGGCTACAGTAAAGCTCCAACATCACACCTCGCTTAAAGATGCCCTTGCACACGCCCTTGAAGTGGAAGCGGTAAGACAAGATGTGCAAGTTCATAAATTGAGAGAAATTAACGAGATAAGCGAGGTAGTCAAGGCGGTTAAGGCCCCTTCAAAGAAGGATAATGGAACTGGGCCTATGTGCTGGAATTGTGGTGAAAGAGGCCATTTACAACTCAATTGCCGCAAAAAGAAACAGTTAAAGGAAGAGCTCAGGGAACAGCTTAAAGAAGAGATCAAGAAAGAGATTAAGGAAGACCTAAGCAATCAGTTTATGATCTCTCCTTTAAAGAAGCAGGGAAACGAGTAACAGCCAGGACTAAGGGGCGGGTACTGGCTGGCTCAGAAGAAGCCCCAGCAATAATCATCTCACAGGCAAGCAATGAAAATTGTCTGGCAATATGTGGTTCAGTGGATGGGAAAAACTGCAGGATAACAGTAGACACAGGTGCATCTAGGACTATAGTTAAGCCACATCTAGTGAAAGCGGCAAGGGGACGCAAGAACATCAACTGTCGGCTTCTTTCTGCTTCTGGCCAGCCAATACCTGTCCTAGGAGAAATGGCAGTTACGATGTACGTGGGAGAGACACCCTATACTCACAATGTCATCGTAGCTGAAATCATTGATGATTGCATACTGGGCTTAGATTTTATGAAGAAATATAATTGTGGAATTGATATCACGAATGGTGTTTTCAAGTGTGGTAATGAAGAAATCTTCATTCTTGGAGCTTCTACTGGAAAAGTAACCTGCCTTAACAAAATTGTTATTCCTGGACGAACACAGGCTCAAATAATGGTGAGACTGCCCACGACGGCTAAGAAAACAGAGGCAAAGAGATGTGTTTTGATTGAGGACACATTACACAAACCAACTGCGAGAGGACTCCTAACAGCAAGAACCTTAGTGCGTGGAAGCGATACTGCAGTGGTAAGAGTGGTTAACCTAGACTTCCATGAGGTCAGCCTCAATGAAGGAGATACTGTGGGAAAATGCGAAGAAGTTGTGTGGATGAGAAAGTGTCAATCAAAGCTGAGCTCAGTGTCACCTAACATCGCGAATAACTCTACAATTATTGATCTTCTGAAAGACAGCAAAGATAATCTCCTTTGTATTGCATATGCAATTCCTTGGTGTTCTCCTGTGGTTCTAGTTAAGAAGAAAGATGGCAGTACACGGTTTTGTGTAGATTATCGACGACTAAACGAGATCACTAAGAAGGACAGTTATCCGTTGCCCCGAATTGATGACACCTTGGATACTCTAAGTGGAATGCGATGGTTCTCTACTTTGGACCTAAAATCTGGCTACTGGCAGGTAGAAATACACCCAGAGGATAAAGAAAAGACCGCATTCTCGACTGGCAAGGGTTTATGGCAGTTCAATGTTATGCCCTTCGGATTATGCAACGCGCCGGCTACTTTTGAGCGACTTATGGAGTGTGTACTAGCTGGATTAGTAGGAGATGCCTGCTTAGTATATTTGGATGATGTCATCATCATGGGCAGAGACTTTGATGATCATTTGCGGAATCTAGAGAAAGTCCTAAGGAAGATACGGGGAGCAAACTTAAAACTGAACTCAAAGAAATGTCATCTATTCAGGAACAAAGTAAACTACCTCGGTCACGTAATTAGCAGTGAGGGTGTACAAACCGATCCTGATAAAGTTGAAGCAGTGCAAAAGTGGCCTACCCCGAAGGACAAGACAGAGGTGCGAGCCTTCATGGGACTGTGCTCATACTACAGGAGATTTGTCAAAGGATTCTCAGAGGTTGCTAAACCTTTACACCGTTTGACAGAAGACAAACGACCTTTCTTCTGGGACGAGACTTGCGAGAATTCCTTCCAAAAATTGAAGGAAAGTTTATGTAAAACTCCAATTTTGGGATATCCACAGACTGATGGTCAATTCATCGTTGACACAGATGCAAGTAACACAGCTATTGGTGGAGTGTTATCTCAGAAACAAGGTGACGCAGAAGTTGTAATAGCTTACTTCAGTAAATCTTTGTCAAGGCCTGAGAGGAACTACTGCGTTACACGGAAAGAACTCTTAGCTGTGGTAAAAACGCTGCAACATTTCAACAAGTATCTCATCGGCAGAAAGTTTAAACTGAGAACTGATCATGCTGCTTTGAAGTGGTTGCTTCAGTTTAAAAACCCGGAAGGTCAAGTTGCTCGTTGGATTGAACAACTCCAAGAGTTCGACTTTGTTACTGAACATCGCAGTGGAAAGTCACATGGAAATGCTGACGCGCTTTCAAGAAGGCCTTGTTCAGAAGATTGTAAACACTGTGTCAAACAGGAGTCTAAAGAAATCGCTGTGAAATTAACAAGGGCGAGTCCGCCGGGACCATGGGATGACGCGATCTTCAGAGAAGCTCAGGAGGATGATGAAGACATAAGGCTTATTATTGCATGGAAGGAACGCGGAGCAGAAAAACCTAAATGGGTAGAAGTTGCACCTACAAGCCCAATCACCAAAGCTTACTGGGCTCAATGGGACAGTTTTGTCTTGGAGGACGGAATACTTTACCGTAAATGGGAAAAACCAAATGGCAAAGAGTTTCACCTACAAGTAGTTGTTCCAAGAGCTAAAGTAAAAGACGTTCTTCGTGAAGTCCACGATGGGGTGTCCGGCGGACATCTTGGCGTCAAGAGAACATTAACAAAGATACGAGAAAGGTTCTACTGGCTCAACTGTCGAGAAGACGTGGAGGATTGGTGTCGCAAATGTACCATATGCGCTGCTGTGAAAGGGCCATCGACAAGAAATCGCGGTAACCTCAAGCTCTACAACGTTGGTGCACCCTGGGAACGCATTGCAGTTGATGTGGCAGGACCATTTCCTATAACTGAGTCGGGAAATAAATACTTCATGGTGGTAATGGATTACTTCACCAAGTGGCCTGAAGTATTTGCCATACCTAACCAGGAAGCTGCAACAGTAGCCTCTAAATTAGTTGAGGAAGTGATATGCCGGTTCGGTGTGCCCTTGGAAATCCACTCCGATCAAGGACGGAACTTCGAATCACAACTATTTCAAGAAATCTGTAAGATTTTAGGAATGCACAAAACAAGGACCACGCCATATCATCCTCAGTCAGATGGCATGGTGGAACGCTTTAACCAGACGCTGGAGAGGCATTTGGCGAAATTGGTTGATAACCATCAAAGAGACTGGGACAAGTACATACCGCTATTTCTCCTCGCTTACCGGACTTCAGAACACGAAAGCACAAGAGTGACCCCAGCTTTTATAAATTTTGGCAGAGAACTTCGGTTACCGGTAGATTTGCTAACGGGAAGACCACCAGAAGTTTCTCACACTGTGACAGATTATGTCTCGGATCTTCGGGAAAGAATGCGAGATGTATATGACCTAGTTCGGGAAAACGGGCTGCAAGCAAGCGAGAACATGAAAACTAGATACGACCGAAGAGCAAATACGAGTGGCTATGAAGAAGGAGCTTTAGTGTGGCTTCACAACCCAATACGCCGCAAAGGAAAATCTCCAAAGCTGCAGACGAGATGGGAAGGGCCATATAAGGTGATCACCCGCATGAACGATGTGACATACCGCATTCAACGACAACCAAGAGGAGCATTCAAAGTGGTGCATGTAGACCGCTTAGCACGTTATCATGGCAGCAACAGTGACGCTCGGGACGAGCGTCTCTAAGAAGGGGGCAGTGTCGCGAAGCTCCCAGAACAGAATAGTCTAGAACTTTTCCGAACATCGTCTGTCGCGCTCATACATCTTCCATCCTGCTCACACATATGTATTCTATCCCGCTCATACACATACTCGAATATTCTGGAATGTTTTAGTTATCGGCCGTATATAAGGGAGCGGACGTGGCGATCGTTAATCAGTTTACCGCGAGTGTTCTTAGTGAGCTATACTAATACGAGTGATTTGTGTGCGACTGATAAGTGATAATTTATACGACCACAGCAACGGACCTTTGCGTTTTGGATATTCGACGTGTTGGAAGACCAGTCAGTGTTGGGATTCCGTAGTGAATAAATTCCCTCTGAAGAGTTTGGTGTTTTACTCCAAATCCTGAACCCTAACCACGTAACAGTATGTAATGCCCAACTAAAAGTTGAAACCTGCCCTGGGGGCGCTAAATTAACAATAGTAATAATGGGAACCTATGAAATTTTAGTTTTTCCCGTTTGCCATTTTGTTCCTAATGGCTATGATTTTCAGTTAAACTCATTTTTTTTATTTTAACGTGGACAGAATGTTATGTATATTATAATACAGTGGAAAGAATGTTATGTATATTATAACATTCTGCACGCATTGCATTTTTTTTCTGATTTTAATTATTGAAAATGTTTCATGAAAAGAACTCGTTTCAGATGTTGTCCGTTATGATCAAAAATGTCGTCGTTTTTCTATTCTTTGCCCAAATTTTAGTATTTTTTTGTATTACGTTAATTAAGCTTACTTGTCCGTAAATAGATGCAAAATTTCACTTTAGATTAATTTATCAAACCCGAAACGACACTAAAAACGTTATGAAAAATTCTATAATCGAAATTCTTTATAGAGAAGCACGATTTCATAGGTAAACAAACACCCATAGCTAGTGGTTATATTCTCTTTGGCCAGCCTGGTGAAACTTAAAAAAAAAACAAAAAAACTGCAGCAATATGGTCGTACATGCGTCGTGTTGAAAAAATAAAGGCCGAGATGTTATTTAGAGGAAGAGAGTACACTATGTTCCTTCCTAGTTTGTATCTGTAATGTCTAAAACTTTAAAACCTTTGGGTTACTTCTGAAGCTCATTTCAAGTCTACTAAATATTTAAATTCCCGTTAGAGTTCTTCTATGTTGGTCTGATAGGAAATTTAAAAAAAACGTAGAATGCACCATATGCTGCCCATTCAAGGCAGACCGTAAAAGCCGGTCGTGAGATGGGCGAAAATCTAAGGAATCATATTAAGAGGCGTTGCGTCTAGAACTCATTAGTATTGTGATTCCGCTTTCTATTTGTCCACCGACACGCTAATCGTGGCCTTTGGCTCTTATGTCCTTAGGTTCTGTCTACCCTGTTTAGGATAAAAACTTGATTCTATGTTGAGTGTTACCGCAAGTGCCGTTGAATCGCGCAGTCTTGGGTTCGAGTCTCGGTCAGGTTAAAATGGAAAACTATATTTTTCAGATTGATCTGGGTCTTGGATGTTCATGTATGTATCTATTATTAAATATAGTGTCACAACAAAAGTCCTCAACTTACCATGTGGCTAGCTTACTTATGAGTATATGTATTATATATATTGTGTGACACTTTCTGGCTTGGTCACCATCACCAGTCTTTAGGCAGATTGTACTTGCAGAGGTATACCTCTTGGACTAGCTATTGTATAAAATAATGTGTTATAACTTCTAAACCAAAGATCGACTAATTCTGAGATTCGGCGACGGATTTCGACTAATTTTCGATTAAATCTAGGAGAAAATTTATCGTTGCTGTGAGCTAAAGTTTCCGGGATGCGGAGGTGGCCATGCCAGAAAATGTGCGTTATATAGCATATGACAACAAAAACAAAAACTCCTAAAGTACGGCTCGACCAATTCTGAGATTAGGCGACTGATTCATAAATCTCGATTAAATCTGGAAGATCTTCGCTAGATGTTAGGTATAGTTTCCGAGTTGCGGAGGTGGCCATGCCAGAAAATGTGCGTTATAGAATGACCATTAAAAAATATATCTTCGAAAGTACGGCTTGACCAATTCTGAGATTTGGCGACTGATTTATATCTCTCAATTAAATCTGGAAGAGATGTGGAGGTGGCCATGCCAGAAAATGTGCGTTATAGAATGATCACTAAAAAAAATATCTCCTAGTACGGCTCGACCAATTCTGAAATTTGGCGACTGATTTATACTCTTGATTAAATCTGAAAGAAAACAGATTTTCGCTAGGTGTGTGTGTGAGAGGTGGCCACGCCAGAAAATGTCCTGGCTTGGCCACTTACATGCTTGTAACGTACTAATATAAAACAGACTAATTAATTATATATTTGGCGACTAATTCTCGTATAAAAATTGGCATGGTCAGAATTTAAATAGGTGATGGTGGCCAAGCCAGGAAGTCACACACATATATTTATTTAATACTAGCTTTCGCCCGTGGCTCCGCCCGCATCAATGTCGATCCCTCGGGAATACTAATACTTTTTCCCGGGATAAAAGGTAGCCTATGTCCTTCTCCGTACTCCAGAAAACTTGTATGCAAAACTTTATGATGATCGGTTCAGTAGTTACGGTGTGAAAGCGTAACAAACAAACAAACAAATAAATAAACTCACTTTCGCATTTATAATATTTGTAAGAATGTTAGAAAGGCTAAGGGCAGGGTTCTAAAATACAAATAACAAACAATTTTATTGCTTTTATTCATTTATTTCGGTTTCATAGTTTATACAATCTATGGGTAGATAGATACAAATATAATTAATCAGATCACACAATTAAGCAGTTTAAAAGTGTACACATTATAAATTAATAATCAACATTCGAATAATTTAACCCTTAACAAGTAACCCTTATAAAGTGTTCCCCAATCTTGAATGGTCAGTTCGCTCAGGCGACCACAAACACAGGTGTTGTCTTAGCTACGACTCTACGCTAAATATTATTATAATCATGTAAAAATATCAATAACATCCATTACATTATTGTAACACGATTTGACTCTTATCCGAGAACAAAAATATTTTTATTTTTATTAGTAAAAACTACATGACTTTTCGCGTCACTTAAATATTATTATTGTTAGGAAGTGACCCATCCGCGGTGCATATGGCAACACTAGCTACAAAATTCGTGTTTTTTTTTTAACAAAACAATCGCACCGCCGACGTTTCAAGTGTTTTCCGTAAAAATAAATACTTAAATATACATTACTCTGTCAATATAATTTCTTACAACTATGTTATGCAATTTTAAACGATGATAAGCACTTAAGATACTTTCCTTTTGGAAGAATTTCTAATAATAAAACATGACTCTGGAGCACCAGGACATGATTTTGTAAATTAAGTCATAATATATAACAACACAAAGTATATACCCTTGAAATTGACTTAGATATGTTATTAAGGCATCGTGTGAATCGCACTAGGTAAATTGACAAATATACCTAAGGACTAATACAACAGCCAAAGCAAAATTATATGGCAATATTAGCATATTACATAAGTATTAATAAATAAGGTTTGTGGATGAAATCACAAGATATTAGTGACAATATCGAACTAAACAGTCAAAATATATAAACATCTTAAGATTTCAGTAAAAAAGCAAAATACTTAATACATATTTGTGCATCCACTTCTTTTTGTGATTTTCGTATAGTTTTTGTATAAAAATATCGTCAACAACGCTTCTACTAGATAACAAGAACTAGGGATTGACCTTCCGGAAGTTAAATTTGTCGGCAAGGTCGAACAGCTGATCGCTCTCGGTGTCCTGTTTTTTGGAGACGCACCAGTCTCTGGCGTTAGCCACTATGGGTAGAACGATGTTATCGCTGTATGCACAAAAATCTGGTCAGTCACAATGTTTATTAGTTAAATAAATAAACGTGCTGAGCAGAACGCTGGTGACAATTCACAATTCCTTCCATTTTATTGCCAACCGCCGTTATTCTCTTTTTAAATTTCATTTTCTTTTAATGCATCCTCTTTCTGAGTTTTCTTTTTTGGCCGAGTCATAAATGTCTTAAGGCCAGTATTTTCATTGGCTTTTAAAAATGGAAGGTTATTTTTCTAATTGTGAGTTGTTAGTCTAGGTTGTAACTGGAACAGGGCACGCCCGGGAAGCGTTATAGCAAGGCGGGTATTTACATGAGCTTCTGTTTGGCGCACTCCGGGCAGATGATATCCTGTCCGTCGGTGATGAAGCCCTTGCCGACCAGCGAGGTCTTGCACTGTGCGCAGATGAAGCAGTCGTTGTGCCAGTGGCGGTCTTCGAAGGAGATGAAGCGGGTGCCCCCGATGCCTGTAACACGAGAAATGTATAATTTTAACGAATAAGGTTGAGGAGAGAATTTGATACCTAGGTTACATTTCATTTAACGATTTTCAAATTGAAAGGGATTTTACTTCAGGAAGTTTCTCTCTTCAGGAAGAACGCATCGTGGATCAGGATTCACGATGCTTTCTTTATATTACAAAACCTATTAGGTACCTAATATTTTTTTCTAAAAATACAAGTATTGCCATTGCGATTTATTTTGGTTCCTTTTCTAAACTATTTAGCCAGACTGCTTTAACTAATATGGCAGCTATGGTAGCACTCCTTAAAAGTATTGGTTCATTCTCGTTAGCAATCAACTTCTTTATTTCGTTACATATCGCATGTTTAGACAGGAAGGTACTTAGGTATAGTTTGATTGCTAGCAGTTTTGTTCTTTTCATAAACCGCGTGACAAAATGTTAGTGTGGCAGTCTAATCCCGTTGGTATTGGGTTGGAAGTGGTCCAAAATAGCTGCCTCAGTATTTAGAACATTCTCTAGATGATCTCCAAACCCATTATAAGATATATTTAGCAATGCACTAATACCTGTATTGATATGTTTAACTATTTTAACTAATGGATAGGGACATTTCGACAAAAAGTAAAATACTTAAGTCAGACTATATCTGCTCTGTTTGTTTAGGTATTTAAAAACATGTAAACAATCTTGATGTCTTTTTTAATAAAATGTACACTTTTTAAATCAAAACCTTTACACTTTACCAATTTAATGTGAAAGTAACAGTAATTTGATGAAATTTAATTAAATGCAAATACTTAGATTTTTAAAGTGTACTTAACTTACTAAACAAACAGATTATACATATTTACTAACTTAGGTATCTATTGTACATATGGTTATTTTCATACATCATCGAGCTAGATTTTTACACCGCCTACTATGTCATATCTTATCGATAATACATACATATCACCTCTTTTTCCCTTGCGGGGTAAACAGCGCCTAGGTGTATAAGCCCTTATGGCCACATTTAGCATGTTGGTGGGCGTGTAGATCGAAAACATGATTCCGCAGATTTTAGCCCAATCCCTCGATCGGCTTTTACGATCTGCGCGGAAAGAGAAGCAGCTGGCACATTCTACGTTTTTTCTTTTCTCCCTGAGCATGGATCTTATCAATAAGCATCTAGAGAAATCGACCTGATATTAAGAACTTTTAACGAGGCTTTCGCAGGATGGGACGTCAATTACGAAGTAGGTATTATTATTTATTATCTACCCAGTCTCATTATATGCTTATAATACACGCAGAATGTACAGGACTTTGTTGAAGAATATCTAGTTATACTGGAGATGTTTAATAAAAAATAAGTTTGAATGCTGACTGTCTGAACGACTATAAACGTAGTTCAGCAGTAGTAGCAACGCATCAGCTCCGCTGGTGTTGCAGATGTCCATGGGCGACGTTGACCACTTTCAATCAGGTGGCTCGTCTGCTCGTTTGTCGTCAAATATACATAAAAAAATGTATGAGTAAGATAGCAGTAGGAGAGACAGAGAAAGGTACACTGACCAGTGATGGGCTTGGTGCAGGATGTGCATCGCTTGGCGAACAGCTCTCCGAAGCATTCGGCGCAGTAGGGCTTCTCGTCACGCGACGTGAACCGCTGGCCAGCCAGCGAGGTGTTGCAGTTGGTGCAGGTGAAGCACTCGCGGTGCCACGGCTCGTTCTTGTAGGTCACGCCACCTTGCGTGATGATCTGGAAGGGGAAAAGATTGATGAGATACTTAGATACATACATTTTTAGTTCTTATGGGCTAGACAGTGCCTAGACCAGATCAAAACGTACTTTAGTCGTATGGTGGCCGTGTAAGTAGAACAGTAAATCACTATATGGTTGCAAGTAGCGTTGCCATCTCTAGAAATCACTTACTCGTCAATAAAGCCAGACTTTTGGGTCGCAAACCCGGACATTGAGAAAAATTAAGGATTTGTGACCAAAATATCAAATACTAGCGGCTTCAACCGGGATATATACCTAGGTATTTAAATAGCCTATGTTCATCAGGGATAATATAGGATTCTAATGGAGAAAGAATTTTGCAAATCGGTCCAGTAGTTTGAGCCTAGTCGTGCAAACAAAAACCAATCCTTCCTCTTTATAATATCAAGTACAAGTATAGAATACACACATTTAAAAGCCGAACTTTATGTGAACTTGCGTTTAGTTGCACAAGTCAGTACCTAAGGCTCAGGCGCAAAACGTTTCTTTCACAAAACTTTTTCTTTCGCTCGCTCGTCGCTACTGACTGAAGTGATTGAATTGAACGATAGCAAAGAATATTATGATGATAATATAAAAAGGCCATCAAAAGCCAGACGGGCCGGACGCAGTCAAATTTGGTCGGACAAGAGGTCAAAAAGCCTAACACTGTCCGGTTTTATCCGGACGGATGGCAACGCTTGTTGCAAGCCGCATCCTATGACATTATTCCTGTGATATTCGCCTATTCCCTCGAACTATTCGCTAACTTTGAACAACTACGGTGTACGTATTAATCATTATTTCAAAATACATTGCGGCTTTTATACGATTGACTATGTTTATTAAGGTAAGGTAATATATAAACCGTAATAGCTGTTGAAGTGACTTTCAAAATGTTTTACACCGCAGTTGTCAAAGTTTCTGAGTAGGCCGGCAAAGAAGATGTATACAAACACCAACACATACCTACTTGAGACACAAATAATTAAAAAAAAATTGTCGATTAGCATACAATTCATTTAAAAATGGATAAACCTAAAAGCTTCAACGAATCTAAAAGTTGGTGTTTTACAATTATCTCCAAGTTTATAAAGAAAAAAGACAACAGATTGGAAAGTTGAGGCAATTAGTTTCCGAAATGTAAAAGTTTGGAAGTTGTGAGCGGGCAACTAGATTAATTTAAAAGTAACTTCGGAAAAATGTTCATATCGATCGGACTGACCTATTTTACGAGCACGAAACAATGCTGGTGGTGTTGTTGGAAAATTGTATAAATTGCAGAAATACAGATGGAAACTGATTTCGTAATATGCCGCAGATGGAATAAAAATAGCTATAGTCGTATTTTTATGCATTTCATTCCATTCAAACAAAAAAACCTCGAAAAAGTAAGTAAGTAGATTTTAAAAGGTCCAAATATAAGCCGTGTGGTTCCGGCAGAGTAGAATAGGATCACTCCTAGTGTAGACTAGTTGCCTGTTACGACCTCCATGGGTAGCCATGGAGGTCGTAACAGGCAACTTAGAAAGACAAGCTAAAAAAAGCTTATAAACATCAATGAAACCTCTCCAACCCGTCTGGCCAACGAGGAGAGTCTACACTCTCCTCGTTGGCCAGACGGGGAACAGAGGATTTGGCCTACGCCAAATCCTCTGTCTGCTCTGGCCAAGTATGGCTCCGGTAGTAGGTACAGAGTCATGATCCTGCAGTCGAGATTAAAAAGACCTGATGATGATGATGATGAGTCCTAATAATATGGGCTACGTTAAAACTAAATGAAAAAATAATTCCCTATCTTTCCTTGAGTTTGAGAAGAATGTAACACATAACTTTCTTGCTTAAACGCGACACGTCTGAAAGGTTTTTGGCCTCGCCTTATTTAGTTAGCTTACGATCACACACATGACGCTTGCTCATAATCACTACGAATTATTTCGTGCCCAGTAATTCCGAATCCTTTCCTCGATCTTGCCAAAGCTTACCTTGTTGCACTTAACGCAGCGAGTGGCGAACTTGTCCTCGTAGCAGCCCGCGCAGTAGATCTCCTGCTCCCGGGGGATGAAGCTCTTGGTGCCGATGGGGTTCTTGCACACCACGCAGCAGAAGCATTTCTCGTGCCACTGCCTGGTCTTGTATTCCATCTTCTTGGTGCCTGGGGACGAAAGAGAATTGGATTATTATCTTATGTTTACATAGTAAGATAGGAAATTAAATAAATAATAAACAAATATATAGGGACATATCACACAAATTGAGCTAGCCCCACAGTAAGTTGTGAACTTATGTCGTAGGATACTAACTCAACGAAACTATATTTTATACTAAGTACATACTTATATAGATAAATATCCAAAACCCCGGTCAATCTGAAAAAGATCGTTTTCCATCGTGACCTGACCGGGGATCAAACCCTGGACCCTCGTGTCGCCGGCTGGCGAAATGTCTCCAGTACTTCGAAACTTAAGCATTTTGAGTATAAGCACAGATTATTCAATAAAAGATAAAGGGCACTTATATTCTTCTCATAATTTTATTAACCTGCTTCCTAAGCGTATTATTACACAGTATAAAATAAAGTCGCTTCCGCTATCTGTTCGCTTAGATCTTTTAAACTACTCAACGTATATTAATGCAGTTTTCAGCAATAGATAGTGATTCAAGAGGAAGGTTAAATGTATAATTTACTGCCACACATTAGTATATAAATTGATCCCGATCTGCAGAGCCGGGGCGTGCCACAAGTTTATTACATTTATTTAACTTGCCATATAGTATCTACGTAAGAGTGAAGAAAGCTTTGCGTTGGTTCATAAATTTGATCCTCAGTCTCAAAATAAATATAAAGTTATGTCTAAAGATAGTTTGTTTGCTAGATTCCTACTCACAATACCTATCATAAACTTATACCTAAGCATTAATTATTGCCAAAGTGATATGTTCAAAACTTTTGATTTCCATAAGTGTTTCTAGGATCGTAAATCATGGTGTTCGGGATTTATGGCAAACGAGTTATGATAAATAATACTTGTTTTGTATAAAATGCCTAAATGTTTTATTACGATTATAAACGTATGCTTATATTTGTAATAATTCCTTATTAGTGATCATAATATAATTAAAATGTCCAATCAAGATAGTAATTTAAAATTAATAAAACGATCACGAATGGTTCTGAATGCCGAATTGGGAGGCAATAACTATAAATGTGATACTAAAGATAGCTCAGCGGTTAAATTTGAGGCCAAGGATCTTAATAAAACATGTTAATCCTAGTAACAGTTAAACAGAATTAGTATTAAAAAGTAATTTTTGTTCGCAAATTTACTCAAAAGTTATAAGACCTTTGAGCATTTATAAAAAATATAATAAACTTAATCGCTTTTATGTGATTGAGTTAGTTTTTATGAGATGCTCGAATAAACTGATAAATAAATTTAGTTTTATAATAAAAGTGAAGTGATGTTGTGGCCAGTTATTTTAAAATAACTTTGGCTTTTAATTAACCGATCGTTAATACTATATTACCAATGGTTAATTACGCATATATATAGGTATTATAATAATACTCCGTTTTACATCACGGCTTTAGCCGAAATTAGAACCAATAAAATTATATTTTTTATTACTATAGATCTCCTTTTTTCTCTTATATATCAAAAGCAGGATTTCGTATTTTTAGATAAGGGTAGTATAAATGGCATCAACTTAATAGATGCAGTAAGCTGTAAATCACCCAGGTAAATAGTCCATAGGGTATAATTA
This sequence comes from Elegia similella, assembly GCA_947532085.1. Lineage (NCBI taxonomy): Eukaryota > Metazoa > Arthropoda > Insecta > Lepidoptera > Pyralidae > Elegia > Elegia similella. Next base: position 26,461,502 of record OX383930.1, read on the forward strand.
TTGCAGCTAGTTTCACAGTAGGTAATGCGAAAGCATTAGCCTATGTGTTGTAGCAATTTTCGTCCGTAAATACAGACGTTAACTAATTATTAATTAAACAACTGAGTCCCGGTCTAGTCCAAAATACAATAGCATGGGAAATAAACGAAATAAAGTACAGACAGAGTCGTGACCACGATACGACAAATGCAAAACAGCCACCAAAAAAAGACCTTGTCGTTTTCACGTGGGCCCGAATTCCTTTTCACACATTTCGTACTTATCAACGAACCAGTTCGCGTGGGTGTTTAAACATGTACACTATTTAAACACTTACTTTTTTATCTATGCACCTAGATACATTTAAATGGTAACTGTGTGTTGGACGCAATTAAAGGGGATCCTTTCACTCGATCGGACAATGGAGGAAAGCGATTTAACCGTGTTGTGTGATTAATGCTGTCTATTGCCATTGTTTCATTTGAGAATCAATTTTTTGTAATTCCTTGATATCGTTTGAATACATGTCATAGTCTTTTTATCTGTTTAAGAGACCTAAAAGCCACGTTTAGAATACTCTTATTAAATTAAGAAATAAAATATGGTGAAAAAATTTCAAGCTGGCGGGATTTGAACCAGCGACCTTAAGAGCCCGCCATATGCCAGGCGGCGTGGCGATACAAACGCGGATGGTCTAAACGCGTTGGCTACTTTGGATATTTTCGTTTTTTAGGAATATTCAAGGGTTATTCGAAAAAGAAAAACATATGATGGCTGCCTTATCTGTAATGCAATAATAATCAAAAGTTTCACGGTTAATTTTAATGTATTTGGTGAATTATGCTATATACCGAGTAAATTAAACGTGATTTGGAGGCAACTTTGCAATTTTTTTCTATCGAGAAAATTTAACTCAATCGTGTTTTTGAGCCATATAGTTACCAGAGTTAGTCCTGAACTTTGCTGCTTTTTTATTTCAACTTGAGTATTTAATTATTATTGATATAACAGTCAATCACGCAAAGCAGTGTGAGGTAGTACGGCCCCTTAAGTCTATGTACGACTTACGCTCTTGCAACTGAGTCTGGTATATTAAAATAGCATTGTGAATGCAAAATACCACTTAATACATACACTTAAAAATACTTACGTATATCTTCGCTCCATCTAATAGCCCAAGGGCGTACTACACTACCAACGTTTGACATAGTCAAAATACCTAGCGTATTTAATAAGGATATATAGTAAAGTTGCTAGCAGTGATTGAAGAAGCTCTAGGCCGAGCTCAGTGATGTGCCATGGGAGAGACCTACATATGTCCAGCAGAGACGACTGTAGGTTGATGATGATGATGATGATGAAACGTAGGTATTAGAATAAGTTTGGCTGGCTTAAAACAAAAAATAGTGCGAACGAAGATCCCGTTCCAAAAACATTTGATTAGTAGCTGCCAACTTTACGTTATTTTTATTTTTGATGTATCGATTTGTCTCAGACACAACACAGGCCCATTAGCACCTGAGCCAATTAGTGCATTCAACTTCCAATTTACAAATTTTTTTGCTGACGAAGTTACATGGGAAATATAGTTATACTACGTCGTAAGGTTCGAAGCCCTCGAGTCGTATACTCTGCTCATATTTCTGGTCACGCGACCGAAGAAATTTTATCCACCATGGCACCGGCAAGTTTTTCCATTAAACTTTGAGACACGCCACACGATCGACTTTGTCCTTATGGGGATGAACACAAAGCTTAATTTACTGAAACACTTAATTTTGATGTTTTCGCGCGAGGAAAGTTGTAATGATGTTGTAGATGCGTATCTGATGGTTGTGCTTCTTTTGTGATTTGTTACTAGAGCTGGATTAGCCCTAACGTTAACTAAGCAACTGCTAAGGGCATGACGTGTTGGGGGGCATCAAAAGCAGTCCCTAAAAAAATCTTTAGCCAACACCGCCAGTTTAGAGGTGCCCCAGGAGAAAATGATTTGCCCCGCCTCGTCATCAGCAGAAATAAGTGTTTCATGCATGCCATGACTAGACTGGATGGGGCCCCCAAGTTAAAGGCCATATTGGATATTTCTTCGTTTCTCAATTTTGTGCGAGATAAGGATAGTAACAATCAATGATATTTCTATTTTAATAGATACTATGAGAACGTTTCATTCTAATCAGGCATTTATTTTTAATTGACTACGTTGCTTGCTCCAAGTTAGCTTTCGCTACTTTACCGGGTGTTTGAGGCGAGGGCAGAGTACCCTCAACCTTTATGGACAACATCACCAAAGGGCCCCCAGGAGGGACGGACCGGCTTTGGGCGTTGCCTGTGTGCGCAAGGCTTGGAGAGACAGCAAACTCTCATATTGCCTGATGGGCCGCGTATACGTGCATGCAAGCTTGAAGGGCCAATCTGAGAAACAATGGCAAAAGCCTTTGGAGAGCAGCAACTCTCATCTTTATGGGCGGAAAGCTACGCTACCAGAAGGGCCTATCCTGGGTGCAAGTCACCCGGGACCGCCGGGTGGTCACCAGTAATAGGAGCTAATTCAATCAGGCAAAACTAACATTTCTCTATTTATAGGTATGCCTTACTTTGGATACAAAATCGCCAACGGGAATTTACACTTGCACAACTCTTTCGTGTACAACACCTTAATGGATTGCTTATGCCGCAGTCATTTTACCTATCTCATAATGACACAATCCTTTTCGAACAAATGACTACTAAAAGGAACAGTGCAAACATTACCAATATCATACGTACATAATGTATTCGATTTTATCAATCGATTGGTTCGACGAACCTTGACTGCACCGTGCATATCTTCCATTGTTCCAATGTCATGCAACGTCCAAGGACGTCGATTTCGACGACACGCTATCGATGCAATTTACGACGTCATAAAACGTTGAAACAATACTATCTCACGAATGGTTTATCGATTCGGCAGATCGCGAACATCGATTTCCGCGATGCCGCCGCTTTGATCCGTAATAAATGATATTCAGCAGCGAAAGGTTAGATGGAAATCCTTACTTTATTACAGAAATATAGGTGCATACTACTAACATTACTCCGATATAATAAATTTGAGTAGAGAGAGATAGATTAACGCGGTACGTGGCTGCATAGAGAAAGATCAAATTACCAAAACTGTGAATCTAGTACATTAAGTATTTATTACATACTAGCTTTCGCCCGCGGCTCCGCCCGCGTAAATGTCAATCCCTATATCCTTCTCCGTACTCCAGAGAACTTGTATGCAAAATTTCATGATGATCGGTTAAGTAGTTACGGTGTGAAAGCGTAACAAACAATCAAACAAACTCAGTTTCGCATTTATAATATTAGTAAGGATAAGGATTAACATGAAAATATCAATTGTGCAAAAGTAAATTAGTTGGATATAGGTTAAAAAAGTATATATGTTATTTTCTTATTAATCTAAGTACAATCATGTTGGTAAACTTAAAATGCGTATCTATAAAAATGTGAGTTGTATTATTAGATACATATTTCAGTTCTAAAAACCATCGACTCTCAAATTAGAAGGCGAGACCTTTCAGCACGTGTTCTTTTTCACATTAACACAAAAGTCGTAAATGTATTTTCTTTTATTGAAAGGTTTTCCTTCGAGTTTCTGAGTCGCTCGATAAACTCTTCCTTAAATGATAAAGTGCTTGTCGAGCAACAGTAATTACTTCATTATGAATATGTAATTAAGCACGTATCGTTCAAGAACATGGTAAATTACTTTTGGGAAGCGCAATTTGTCGGCGTCATGTTTTGGTCCTGCGAAGTCTATCCCTGTGTTTGAAAATATTTAATCAAACATGTAGTAGCGATTATGTTCAATAGGGATCAAGTTGAAAATCTCTTCCCTTGTTTAATAATATTTTTAAGAATTTATGATGAAGTATTTCAGGATTTGTACACAATATAAATATTTTTAAATAACTGTTTACATTTAATTAATACTCGTAATTTGATTTCTCAAACTTTAACTTTTAAATGTAGACTTTCAATAATGTAATTTTCTCAAAAACTGTTTTATTTTTTTATTAATTTACATCTCATAAAATCAACTGGTCAAAGAGGCTTTCTACAAGTATAAAGTGCCAATCATTAAAGTGACTAAGTGTTCTGAATAATCCAATCCTGCGTGGGAAGCTAACGGGCATTAAAAAAACTTGAAACCTGCTCGAAGGACTTTCTAGGCCACTGGGAAAGCCATTAGCATAGCTGTCTCTATGAATCCATTATGTTATTAATTTCATTATAAATGTATCTTTATGGCAGGATGGTGTATAACGTTGATGGGGCAGGTTTTGCACTGTCATTTAGGAAATTATTTGAGTAGTATACAAAGTAATTTCAGTAAAATTTATATTGGTATGGAGTAATAAATTAACTAGACAAGTTGTGGTGTAGTGTTTGTTTAGAATTTCATTTTCTTATTGGTACAGTGTGGGTATTTTAGAGACCTTGATGTGACTAGTTCTCTAATAAAATCTAATTAATGTTTGTGCCCACGCGAATTAAAAAAACGTCTCTTTGTGTGCCTATTTAGAAAATTCATATAATGACCTCAAGAGCATATCGCGTTTCGAATCATCAAGATGAGGATGAAATCAGGAACACACTCAGACTCTACGAGACCGGGCCGGGATAACGATAAGGTAGAGTAGGCAACCACTTACAGGCTTAGCCAATGCAGGAGACCCCAGTCGGAAAGTACTCATTTACACCAAGTCGTTAGCCTCGAGGAAGGTGTGTCATTATGGTATGACCTGCCCGGGCCTTCGGGCTTAAGCTTATAGTGCCCACATGGTTAAATTCGGCCCGGCTCCGAGAGAATTAAAAACTCAATGAATACTGAGAAGCGATTATCTTATGCACTTGTTACAAATTCACGTGTCATGGACATAACCACTGTATGCACGCCGATTATCAAGTGCCGATGCCGAAGGCCGGTGATGTCATGCGTGGGTCTGTCGTGGGCTTTATGGATTTTAACGTGATTTCGTCCGGACGATCGATCTGTGATTGTTGATGTAAGATGGGCCGGATTAATATTATTGTCTTAAAAATCAAGACAGGGACCTTAGAAAAGTCTGAAAGAATTTAAATAGCTAGTAGAAGAGATCGAAATACGATATTTACGCTTTATCTTTACATATTATAAAATGAAGTCGCTTTCGCTGTCTGTTCGCTGAGATCTTTTAAACTACTCAACGGATTTTCTCTCTCTTGATTTTACATTCTATTCACATTCATTGCACGCGTGTGAAGCTGGGGTGGGTCGTTAGTTATAGGTATATATTTTGTTTATTTCAAGTGCTTATTAACACTAATTAACACGTTTTATTTAAGACATTTACCGTACCTTACATAGTTTACAATAATAAAATAAAATAGCAGGTGTCAATGTTTTGTCTATGTTTATTAATTTTCATTTTTAGAATTTTTGAGAGTGATTTATCTTAAGCTTCCCAATAAACAGCATAACAAATCCGAAGATCGAATCACGACAGCGAAATGCGAAGACATTTAAATTTAATTGTTCGAGTCACGAGCTATCTGCAAATCGTCTGGAATAAATTGTTTCTAGAACTTTCATTTGGAAAGTTGCGAAACGGCACGCGTCGAGCTTCGGAGCTTAGCGGGAATTATTTTACTTAGATGAAGTTGTTGCGGCGGAGCCAAGTTCTAACACCTCTCCTTGACTGTTATCAGCCAGGTTCATTCATATACATGAGTTCACATTTTCTGAAATTTTGAAATTGTGCTTAATGTTTTTAAATTTAAAGGTGACTTTTATATTTGTTAAAGGATGAACAAAGTTTCAGTTTTGTGCCCTAGATTGAGAGATAATTAGTTCGTTAGATTGATAATAAACTTGTGGAAATATGACCATAAAAAAGCCAATTTTCATGATGATATTTTGGTAGTTAAAAAAAAAACTGTAACAATAACGTGTTGACTCCTGGAAAAAATTATAAAACAAAAAATATAAAAAAAAATCAAAAATGCCACCCGAATTGTACCTGGCTCAAAAGTACCCATTATGGTAGCAGCATTTCCTCTTTGAATAGCTATGGATAATCTTTGAACCAAGTACCATCCGGAGCGGTGGTCATAGCCTCTGTCTCTCAAACGTCGTCCTATTTCCTAATGAAGTTTTTGGCTTCTGGACACTGCAGTTTCTACGGCGACTGGTACACATTTAAAGTGGACAAATTCAAAAGGTTTCTTTGATCACTTTTTAATTGCCATATTTCACTTCTCAACAATTGTTGACGTCAAAAAATTACTTATGGCTAAGTTTAATGCCGCTTCCAAAGCGGAGTGCAGAAGAAGCGGCAACAAACTGCACAGCGCATTTTCTCCAAAAGACGTCAACTCACAATTTTTTAAAAACCTTAGAACCTAGGTATGTGGACTGAGTTTACATTGGTTTATCATGTTTAAATTGAATTGAAAAAATAATGTCATATTATTTAAATGAATAACACCGAAATAAAAAAAAACTGAATATTTAGAAGACTTGTGTCCAGCTGCTACTTTCGCCGCTGCTCCAGGTGATCGTATGGTGTTGGGAAGATAGGACGCCGCGTAAGTACTGACACACTCCTGTATATAGATGTAGTAATAGATGCTATTGACAAAGAGGTTTTTGTCTAGACTCGATAAGTACGTTCTTTGTAAGTAAGTTAAAGACGAGTTTTCTTACAATATTAGCAATGATGTAAGAAGATCAAGGTTGAGCACAGACAAATTATCAACTCCATGTTCATCTGCTCGACTAACTGTTCAAATGTCGACTTTATTGCCTTGTGGTAAGAGTTATTACTATTTTAGTATAACCGGTTCCTGTCATGAATGGTGAAGATTTGTTTGGTCACGGTGACATAGTGTGGCCCATTACATGACTAATTCAATTTAAACATGGGGCCGTATTTGAATAGAATAAGTGTGTGCCTTCGACGTATGTTGTATCAATATTTTATAACTAGTTTGACGATCTAGTGGTTCTCAATTAGGACCAGAAAACCCAAACACAAAGATCTTTAAAACAAAATACCGTTACTGAAAAGCCACAAGGCTGTAGATTCTATATAAACTATTAAAAGTCCATCATATTATTTTACTTTACGCTAATGCAGAAATAATCAAAGAAACAAATTCCTAATTCAAATTGTGAATTTGCCGAGGAGCTGGATGCCGATTCCGTTACAAAACCGTCGAAATATGATTGTTTTATTTTTCAAATGAGACTCTATCACGCGAGTGGCCAGTTTCTTCAAAGAGAATGATGTTCCCCAGACATGATTTTAAATATTTATGCAGACTGCAAGTGGGTCACCTGTGTGAAAAGAGAGGTATCTATGAAAATTATCTTTAGTATGTATTGAAGTCAGGTATTGAATGAAATATAATTTTAATAGCTTTTCCATCTACACATAGCAAAGCATACAGATAGTATCCGAAATAGATAATATTTTGTCATGTTACGCAAAGATTTTTTACCCGACTAGGGTTATGTGTCTTGCGCGTGCGTATCTTGTATGTTTGTAAATTATTGACCTCGTATCTTCTAAATGGCTGGATGGATTTTAACAATTAAGGTATTTAGGTACGTCTTAAAAATCGTGTTCTTAAATGTTTAATAACACTACCTTTTAAAGTATGTATCTCTATTTATTTTTTTATTGACAGCTATTTTTGAGTAGCCTCGGCTACTCAAAAATAGCTAAAATAGGTAGGACTTTGCAGCAAAATTTGCGCAACAAATTTTTCACAATGTCTTTGCGATATCTCCGCCATTTTGCTCCAGCATTTGGCGGGAAACGTTATCAGGCACGTGTGCTGACTGCACCTGGTTGACACGTGCGTCGATAAGGTGAATTCTAAATGCATTGGCTAAGATAACACCGCGAATATGTTTGAATCAAATTGGTTGGCTTTAGTTGAAATTCATTAAAATTGTTTCTGCTTAATCTGCATGTCTTGTAGTCTATGATTTTAATCGAGGTATTGAGATTTCTTAAATCAATGGATTTTGTAACATATTCTATGTGTCTTTAATTATGATGTTGCAATCTGATCATACCAGCTTTTTTTTAAATAGCAATCACACACACTTAACATATTTCATGCCAGTGATGTTCGAATTCGATGAGTATCCAAACTCTGTACTTTCATCCACTTCACATTAAATAGAGATAATGATAAAACATGTTTTGATAAAGTATCAACCAACCTTTTTTCTTTTCAGTATCTGGTGACTGGTGTATTGGGTAAAAATAAATATGTGTAATTATTTGCCACAATGTATTTTTTTATGCAGCAGAAATAACATTTAACTTTTCTAATATGTATTTACGATGACACATCCAAATAAATATTTTCCTAACGCCAATCAATCTCGGATACACGATAAATCCGAGAGGTTAAAGGATTAATCATACGAGATAAGGCAGTCAGGGCCAAGGCAAGCGACCCGGCCATATGTTCCCTGCCTTATAAGCACTATCAAACGGAGCAGACCTTAACTTTGATTAAGGTTAAGAAAGTGGTATTATTTCCTAGTTTTCCTACTTCCAAATAAAGAAGAAAATTTGATTAGACTTTTGTTGTTTATAACATTAGGGAATTTGCATTTTTAAAGTGCATATCGCTTTTGAAAAAGCGAAGAGAAATTTATAAAAAACCATTATAAATTTGCTAAAATTCAACAGCTAAATATTAAATAGCTAAATATGATACATAGCTTTACTGCCACTCAGTAACCATAACATGCAGTCAACGAAGAAATTAAGACAGCACGGTGTTATTAATATCTACTTAAAACACTGTACCCTTACTGTTAAACATCGTCAAGAGACATTTTTGACTATTGCGTTGTAAGAATAAAAGAGATTAAAATATAATTAATATAGAGAAGATGTCCGTACAACGAAATTGGCGGTCGTTGTCAAAAAACGTAACGTATATAGTATGAAAATAAGCGAAAATGTATTCTACATTATCATTTGCTGCGTGCAAATCAGCAATAACCTTTAAAACTCATTTCCACAATCTGTCACTGAATAGCACCGAGTTGGTACGCTTTACAACTGCTTCCGTGGTCCAGTGGTTAAGGCGTTTGCCTATAGAACCGGGGATTCGATTCCCACGGGAAGCATACTTTGTTTAGTTGTTTCCAGTTTGGTTAGCACATTGCAGCCTTGAATCACCTGATTGTCTGGTAATAAAGATGATTCCGTGCTTCGGAAGGTAAGTTAAGCCGTTGGTCCCGGCTTAACGTACCTTCCGATCTTATCTGGTAGTCGTTAAAGGAACCACGTCAGAGGCCGAGAGGCGGTTCCGAAGAACACTGACACCAGGTGTGCATGGTCGATTAACCATGACACCGACACAAAATTATGATGGTACGCTTTCGTCTCAGAACAAGGACTAAATTTCGTTCTAACTTTTGAATTTTTTGTTTCTTTTTCCTCTCTATAGCACTTGTATATTTTATCTCTTTGGTAAAAATCTTTTTATCTATACTCATTAGTTTGATTTCTTTGACAAACCGCTAACTGTCAGAATGGGTAGGCAGATTGACAGACGGGACGATCCCGTAATTCGTCTTGGATTTAAAAAATATGAATAGGTGCTAGCATATCCTATGACGTGTCACGTTCCCTAAAAAGTCCCGATACGCCTTCAACTCTGACTTTTTACGAGGTTGCAATACGAAAGTGCGCGCGCGCAGGTAAACATGTTTTCACACATTAACATTATTGTTTACAGGTTTTATCGGTTTTATCGAGATTTTATCGTTGGATAATTTCAGTCTGTTTATTGCTCACGGGCTTCGAATTGACATATTAATGTTATCTTTAAATGGTTGAGTAATTCTTATGTTTATTCCCTTGGTAAGTATTTAATAACATTTAAGACGATTGAGGTCAAGAATCACGATTAACAGCCAATTCAATATTGAATATTAATGTATATGAGTGTTAATAAGCTAATATATTTAAATTATAAAAGCATGTATAAGAGGTAACACCTTTGGGTAGCACAGTAGTTATTGAACTATCAACGAAGTAAAATATTTTTTTATTTAAATTTTACCAGGCTCCAAAGATTTACAGTTGAGAGATTTGTGTGAATGTTTGTGATCTCAAAAACGACTAAACCGTTTTCAAAAAAGCTTTCACCAATAGGAAGCTACATTAAACGCGAGTAACACAGACTATATTTTATGTTCAATACAATAAGCGTACGCAAATTGCAATAATGTAACCAAAGTTATCAAAAATTTGCTTATAAATATCATTATTGGGCGAGCATTGCGAAAACTATTATCATCATCAACGGTCATCTGAGCGTATTACCGGTTGCAGCCTCACCTGTTTCAGGGACCCGGGGCTTGCGTGATCGAAATCGAAACCCACGCGCACGAAGTTGCAGGTAATCGCTACTTAGTAGATGAGGAGCCCGGTCATTTTATTATAAATGCTTACGCATGTAAAGCAACCCCAGGTGTGGTTCCTTTGGGATGGCCACAAGTGGTACAAACTTTTCTGGAGCTCCTCCATGCTTCGCAAGGCAAGTTAAGCCGTTGGTCCCGTCTGTTATCATTAGATGATGGTCGTCAAGCTATGTCTGATGCCTTTAGGCAGCAGAGTTAGCAACTTACCCCCACGAAATGCAAGCAAGAAGATGCAAGTTCTTGATATCTTTTGGCGAATTCACAAATACAATAATATAATACGTCTAGGATTATTAAAGTTGATAGACTATTAGAAAGTGGGACGTTGTGGTGTTTAATAATGATTAATTGCGTCTTCTTTACTAACTATAGGAAGACTTTCGCTTATTAAATTAAATTAGAAGAGGAATGAGTTAGGGCCGCCTACGTATTTAGAAACAGTGAAAGTTGTTGTTATTGGAAGGTAATTCAATCATATGTTTTCATTGCAGATTTGGTTTAGGTAATACATACATAGTATCACGTCTTTTTCCCTTGCGGGGTAGACAGAGCCTACGTCTAATAAGACCTAATAGTCACATTTAGCACATTGGTTCTTTTTTGGAAGTACTATGTAGCTAGCTCCAAGTGAGCTTTCGCTACTTTACCGGGCGTTTGTGGCGAGGGCAGAGTGCCCTCAGCCTAAATATATACAACATCATCAAAGGGCCCCCAGTAGGGACGGACCTCGGCTTTGGGCGTACAGCATGCAAAACCTGAAGGGCCAATCTGAGAATCAATGGCAAAAGCCTTTGGAGAGCAGGAACTCTCATCTTTTGCCTTGTGGGACGAAAGCTACGTTGCCAGAAGGGTGAAAGGGTCAAAATAGTGAGAAATGACGGTTATCGCGTGAGAATTTTCCGTTAGAGGCGCTTGTGACGCGTCAGTATATCCGAATCAGAATGGCGAATCTGATATTATATTCAACAGGAATAATAAAGAAAGAAAAATAGTTTATTAAGCAACATTTATCATAAAAACAAATCGGAGGATTGGGAAAAAGGATTCCCGCTCCTCCTACCAATCGGAGTTCCGATCGGAGGAACGGGAATAACCTACACAATTACTTAAATATGCACCAAAACGGCCTTTGCTCAGCATGTGTCGTGGACCATGGTATGAGCCACGACGCTGGTCTTCCTCTAATGCTGAAGAAATTATTATATTAATAGGAATGAATTATAGGTATATAATAATGAAATATAAGTAATGAAATAATACTTGGGAAGCAATTTAGACGGGAAAAGCGTATTTTCCGTGATATGGTACTCAGCTATATTTTTAGCCTCCTTCAATAATTCGTTGAAATTTAGTATATCTAAGTAATGGGTACTTAGATATACTAAATTTCAACGAATTATTGAAGCCATTTCTTAAATTTTTTTTTATGTATTCACGAATATATAAGAATCGCTTGTTTAAAGTTATATACAAGGCAATAATTATGACCGAAATGAAAATTTTGCTATTTGTAATTTTTTATTTATGTAAGAACATGGTAAGTAATACGGCATATTAAATACATTGATACTTAATTTATTCTGATAAGGAGTCTTCAATAAAATTATTAAACAAATACGTGTCAAAAGAACTCGATGGTTACACAAGTGGGCAGTAGGTTTATTTCAATCAATTGACGTATTACCAAATTATTTTCCAGATAATATGAAGTTTTTATTATATTTCAGATTACCTGTATTATTAAGATTAAGATTGAAATTAGTTTCAGCCGTAGATCTCAGATTTTACCTTGTGCCGGAGAAGGAGTAATTTGGGAGTAGAGTCAGTTTTGCAGCAAAATTGTTACTGTTACTACATTGACGAAACGTTGGCCGATATATTAAACATTTTAGAAGCATTTTGAAATCCTGAAAATCCCGTTACATTTGTTTTTCTAAGTATTTTTTCATTCACAATGCTTTTTATTGAGTAGTGAAGTCGTCCCATAACTAACGTGGACTGGTCCCAGTTTACTCTTATTTTTTACCCAAAATTAGAAAGAGGCAACTGGTCCCTAGGCCTAGTATTCAGTGGGACAATTAGCCACCTAACCCTTCGGAAGATGTTAAGCCGTTGGTCCCGGCTGTCATCACTAAATGACAGTCGTTAAGCTTTGTCAGATGCCATTAGGCAGCTTGAAAAATCTGACACTAGTGTTGGCCACTTACACACACGAAAAGCAATGATGAAAAAGCTAAGATTTATGAACTGTCAAGCAAAGATGATATTCAGATTATTTTCCCGTGCCCAAAATAATGAATGCCATTATCCGGGACGTAACAAATGTACGACGTAACATTTCAGCGTTCCATTACACGCAGCGTTTACTTGGCATTTCTTTTTTCAGGCAAAGGTTATGTGGCTGTGCAGACGAAAGGCGCCGGCTTCCGCCATTTTCGCATTTAGCGGATATTGCTGAATTATGCGCAAAGACTGCGTTTCCGAGCAGTTTAACTCGACGAGTGCAAGTCGTCGTTTAGTAATTTGCAATTCATATTTAATATTTTTTCGATTTCTTATTTAGATCATAAAAAGGATATACCCATGTAAGTATACCTACATAAAAATATGTTACCTATTAATATTTTTTGTGTTTTATTTTGTATTCATAATGCTATTTTGATATACTCTCTCCTATTATTTTTTCACCATATTTTATTTCTTAATTTAATAAGAGTATGTTATTAGTTAGCCGTGTGGTATCCGGCAGAGTAGAATAGGACCACTCCAAGTCTTCCCGTGGATGTCGTAAAAGGCGACTTAGGAAATACAAGCTAAACAAAGCTTATAAACATCTAAGAGACCTCTCCAACCTGTCTGGCCAGCGTGGAGAGTGTAGGCCAAGTCCTCTGGCTGCTCTGGCCAAGTATGGCCCTAGTAGTACAGAGAGGGTCGTGCTCCTGTAGTGGAGACTAAAAAGGACCTGATGATGATGTTATTAGATGATAAAACACTGCTTAGCGACTGCCATATTATACTATTTAAAATAATTATAATTAATTTAAATACAATTTTAAATAATTAATGTAGGATTATTGAACTGAAGTACTCATTTCTACTTAAAATATAAACCAATATCTTACTCGCATAAATGTTTATATAAACCGCATCAGAATTAGTAGTTTTGTGTAGATAAGACTATATTGATAGTCGAGATTAGCCTAAAGACCCACGGGTATGCGTGCCAGGGACCCCAATTCAACATTGATTGATTGATTGAGTTTTCATTACTGACCTAGTTAACTAGGTTAAGTAAAATTTCATTATGCAAAAACCTGGATTCTGTATTTTATTTCTGAACGAAGTCTAAGTGACTTTCGTTCAGAAATACAAACCAATCCAAACTATTCATCGTAAAGTTATAAAAATAACTTAGATTCATGATGATCGTTAACTTTTTACGGCCGTGGGTACTTTGAAGTTACTGCTATAAATATTAGAGAACTGGTAAAGATTATCTAATTATAGAGGAGACAGAAAACATCATACTATATCTATTTTAAAGCTAACTTCCTTCGTTACATTCAGGGGTAATAACTTTAATGATAAATTACATACATAAATACTATCACGTCTTTTTCCCTTGCGGGGTAGACAGAGCCCAGGTCTATAAGACCTTATGGCCATATTAGGCATATTGGAGGGCGTGTTGGTGGAAAACGGAATTGAAATAGTGATGGGTTGCTAGCCGCATCACCTATTGACATGATTCCTCAGATTTTCCCCATGATCGGTGAATTACACTTAATGAAATATGAAGAGGAATATGTAAATAGTAACTACATTCAATCAAGTTAAGGTATTATTACTTCCGAGGTAGGTGAGTTGTCTCTATTTTTAGAATAGAATAGAAAATAGAACATCATTTATTGTAACACTTACACACACACAACACGATATAAATAAATAAATATATACGGACAAATCACACAGATTGAGCTAGCCCCTAAGTAAGTTCGAGACTAATGTTATGGGATACTGACTCAACGATACTATATTTTATAACAAATACATATATAGATAAACATCCAAGACCCAGGCCAATCTGAAAACCTGGCGGGGGATCGAACCCGGGGCCCTCGTATCGCAGGCTAGCGTGTTAACCACTGCGCCAAGGAGCTCGCCATATAAAAAAGGAAAAAATATAAAAATAAGTTTGGTGCCATCAGAGTTACAAAAGGTGAATCTTTACTTTATTTTCATGTCCACTGCTCTACCAAATCACTAATACGCCCAATTATTCAGTAACATAAAATAAAATCTAACGATGGAAGTAAGTATAAGGTAATTATATTTTACTGCGTCGGAAATGTATATTTCATAAATTTGTGTCTGATATAAATTCTTAACTTAGCCATTAGTATCAAAGGTAAATAAAAGACTGTGAGTAAGGATAAATGGGATTTCTTCCCGAATCGCGTCCCGAAAAGGGCCGACAATGGAGAAAGGTAATCTCCATTTATATTCATTATTCTAATGGAAATTGTGTACTGAATTTGACTGAATAATATGATCAACGGAGATTCGGATGTTAAGAATATTTCAGTGAACAGAATGGTTTTTTTTGTATGTATGTTATGTTCTTGTTGAGGAATAAAAAGAACGAATGAAACGAAAGAACGAAAGATCATACCTTCCCATATTTGCTTAAAATGAATTTAACCGTATTGTTTGTATTGTATTAGAAGGAAGTTTATTTTTAATTTGAAATCATTAGGTACAAACTAAATTATATATGATGGCAATTTCAAAAGTTAAAGCCTATTGTGAAGTATATTATTGTATCATCGTAACTCCTGTCTTTTCAAAGAATAAGTTTCTTTAAAACTAATAAAAGTACTTAAAAGTAATAAAACTTCATTAATCAAATCACTAAGTTCTGCTATTTTTCACAGCAGAAGAAAACAAATATTTTCAACCTAAAACTTGTTAGCTAGAAACTAATATTTACATAAACGTACATGCTTTCCGATCAGCGGCCACGTGTGCAACACATTTGCTTTGCAAAAAAAAAGAAACGAAAATTCCCGTTGCTGCCTGGCGACAAATTGAACGAACGATAGTACTCGTAATTGTTCACTCAATTATGTGAATGAATTAATTATGGGCGGCGAAATCAGAGAACTTTGTTACTTGGGACGCTCAGTCGGCCTTAAATTTCTTGCCATATTTACTCTTATTTTCGCGGGCTTTATCCCAATTCTGGATACAAATTTTAATTAAATATTGACCGATCTATTTTGACTTAGTTGAAATCAATCAAAATCATAGGCTGTACCAACTGCGATTACTGGGCATGTCATAAAAGTCGGTCACGGGATAGGTAATATTGGTGGGAAGGTGGTATTCTCGTTAAGTAATAGATTACTGACCTTTCTCTAATTAGACGCCGCTTTGATATATATGAAGATCATGCTTGACAAAACGGTTAGCCTTGTTATCTACTACTAAGTTTCTATCTTTGCCTTTTCCATCTTTGCTTCCTCCTCTATCTACCCCGTAAGTGATAAATACCAATGAGATAGTGTTTGCATTTTAAGTAAGTCTTCTACATCTACACTAATATTAAAGCTACGTCTATGATGGACTAAAGAGATTTGTTTGTTTGTTTGCATTGGACAGGCTCCGAAACCGCTTTACCTATTTGAAAAATTATTTCACCATTAGAATCCCACATTATCCCTGATATACAATATTTAAAAAAAAGTTAGGTATCTTTGATAATAAAATCCAAGGTGTAAAAAATACCAAAAAATCTAAATAACTTTAGCTAAATAAGTCAAGCAAATAGTTAGTAGCGTCTTCTGCTGTGTGGGAAAGTCTGTAATTTTATTGAATTTATTGATAAACGTACTGACGCACCTTGACATTGATCTAAAGTTCAAGTCTGAGACATTTGACCTTTGAAGATGTTATATACTTCGATGTTCTCTCAGATCTAATAATAAACGTGTAGAAAGTTGTATAAGTTACTAGCTGTTGCCCGCGGCTCCGTCCGCGTTAATGTCGATCCCTCGGGAACAGGAGAATTTCCCAGAATGGAAGGTACCATATATCCTTCTCCGAGCCTAAACTACCTCCATAGTAAATTTCATCCAAATCGGTTTAATGGTTGAAGCGTGAAAAGACGACAGACAGACAGACAGAGTTACTTTCGCATTTATATTACTATGGATTGATGTAAGTTAAGTGCTTAAAATAGGATAAGTATCACACTTAGTTGATTTGAAATTCGGATAATCAATTAATTTTGTGATACACACACATATAGATACACACACAAACATATACACCATACATTATGAGACAAAAATTTACAATGAAATGTAAATAATTGCTAACTTTTTAATTTATTTTAAAAATATATATATTCATAGAGATACGACCCCCAAAAACTTAAATGTAATCTGGATGAAATACTACATAACTTAAGCAAGAAAGTCTTATATAAGGATAAAAATAAACCTGCAATAGTTTTCCTCGGGTCTCCAAGCAAACACTGATCCCGTAACGCACAACAAAACTTCTTGTTTTCCCTTTCAGCCGTGGCATTTGGCAGGAACATGGACAATATTGCTACATCCTCATTATTCTCCCGGGCCCTTCGTATTCTGTCCTGCCCTACTGTTTTTGTGGTCAAATGTAACCGCGACTTTAAGTCATCACTCAACACGTCCGCCGACATTGCGATTCCTTTGCCGAAATTAAAAAGTTAAAAGGGCGCGAATTTTGACGTAAGCGTGTAGGCTTCGCGGCTGGCCGTGTCGTACTGATGCTTTACCGCCACTTGTGGAGGGAGATGTTGGTGTAGGCACGCTGTAGGCTGCAGATTGAACTTAATTGATCGAATGCGATAAGGAATACTTCGGATACTGCTTAGAGATACATCTCGTTACGGGAATGAGGAAACAATTACGCTTTATGACATTAATTGGCGGGATGGGTCCATTAATTGGGGCATATAGGGCATTCGAAGTTCGAAAAACGAATCCATTTTATTCTTCCGTTCTCTTTTAACGTGCCAGTCTTAAGTACTATTTTCTCTTTTTGTTCTTAAATTGTCAAAACCATTGAAAAAGTATTTTATATTGTTTTAAAATTGCGTTGTCGCTCAGTGGGCACATGTTTAAAGTAACCTCACGTACGTAAATATGTTGTCTCATGAATACTCCATGAGCTTGATTTTAATAATAATTTGTACGTCTATTGACTGAGCCCAAATAAATATTAAATGTTAATTAATTGAATAAACAATTGGACGTGTTTATGTCAAGCGTTTTGTTTAATGAAGGAACTTATGGTTCCTTATGATAGAGACTTCATGTTATTTTTATAAAGTTAAGTTATTGGCCTTATAACTTATGTTTCAGTGGTTAGCTATAATAAGCTATAACATCATAAAGTATTTATGATGTTATAGCTTATTTAGGTACTGGACTAGAGGTATAAAAAAGTAAAAGTATTTAATAATTTGTATTATAAATTAAATTTAGAAAATTATTTTCTACCGTGTAACACATTTTTAGAGTACTTTGTACGGGTTTTAGGTATTAAATTTGGCATGGGATTTACGAATCTTCGGTTTGATCATAATATTAGGTATTCTGTGGTTTGACCTCACCATAGAGCCAGGAGAAATTTGTCTGTTCATCGGTAAATAAAACTTCGTGGCATTGATTGTATAAGTATCACAGCTTTAAACTCCGCTCATTATTCTAAGCACACTATTGGGTATACGACCCCCTTATTTTACGCTTTAGTAGACAACACGGATTTAATTAACCTTAGTGGACCATTTTTATCTTTATTGGTTATAGTTGCTTACGATGATTCTAGATAGCTGTATGAATGTCCCTAATGATAAGTAAACACGTTTGAAGTTAAATAAATGTCTGCGATGTTCTTGAGATGCACCGCAGAGATGTAGACATCCGTCATATTCGTAGGTCATACTGCATTGCGCGTTGGCAGGGTTGTCACAGACAATATACAGGACCACCTCTTTGTCTTATGAGAGGTTGATACAAGAGCAAGTTTATGCAAGATGAGTGGGATACAAAACAGCTAAATTGAAATGGGTTTTGGCAGGCCACATTCGTGAAAAGCCTTCTGAAAGTAACGTAATGGATACCTGAGGATGTTGGACGTCGAAGAGGAAGGCCTAGGAAGCGATGGCGCGATGAACTTGACGTTTTTCAACGTGGTTGGTCCGAAACTGCATTTTAGACAAGTGGAGGGAAATAGGAAAGACCTTTGTCCAGCAGTGGGACAATAAAGGTTAGAAAAAGAACATTGAGTTAACAAATAAAGAATATATCTAATTACATTGAGTTAAATTAATAAAAACAATAATTCAAAGGCACGAACTCTTCATGATCGTAGTTATAAAAAATGTAGATACCTTACTTAGTTCTTTTTTAACGTATAATTAAAAGACGACAGTTTGTAGCCTTATTTTCTTATCACCTCCTTAATGATAATTTCATTACTTTGATTGAATGAGAATAAGTAGGTCTGCATATTATAAAAGCCAAGCTCTTTTCACTAGAAGCTGGGATGCAAAATTAGAAATGTAATTTACATACTAGTTACTAAAATAATTATTGAATATATCACACAATTAGCTGGCAAATGTGACAATTTGTTTGATTAATTAAACAGTTCAATTTGGAGAAAATATATGAGCTACGCACGATTATTATTGTAGTTCGACATTTATGATCGGCTACGACGCCTAAGATCGGCTACGACGCTTACGATCGGTTACGACGCTTATGATCGGCTACGACGCTTACGATCCGCTACGACGCCTACGATCGGCTACAACACCCGCCTCCGATAACAATCTCAATAGGTTCGAACGTTCAATTTTAATAAATATGACTTCTATGTGCCTTCTATACTGTAAATACGGAATCAAAATGTAAAACAAGTTATTTTTGTAATGTATCCGTACCAACCCTAGCAGTATGACATTGCCGCCTACAATGCAATTTGTTAAGCATATATCAGGCATCTCTGGAAATCTAGTTAAGGTATAATAATAATAATAAATATATCTAGTAAACTTTATTTCAACATACTTATCCATCAGTTCAACAATACAAAATAAAAAGAGTAGACTTACAGTAAACACCTAACTATCCGATAAAATTATCCAAGAAACGAGACTTTCTTTACACAAAATCCCCAAAAAGCTATCGAAAACATTCCAGTTTTATTACAACACGGTGTCTCCTTTACATAGAATGTCATTTATGGCACATTTATTGACGGAGATGATTTGAAAACCCCTGGGCAAAGATTTATACTTACTTTAAGTGAATTTCAAAATCAATATTAAAATAAATAGGTTTTCAAGCCAGAAAGTACGACTAGAACAAACGTTGTTTATAATATTATCTATTAAGTATGGCAAGGTTTTCAAGTAACGCTGTATAGTAAGCTACTTTTCCTCACCATTCTGCAATCTCATTTGTGTGTTATAGGCCTCTTTTGTTAGTTGTCCCATTAAAAAAAACACTATCTTATTACAGTTAGCCGTGTGGTATCCGGCAGAGTAGAATAGGGCCACTTCAAGTCTTCCCGTGGATGTCGTAGAAGGCGACTTAGGAAATACAAGCTTAACAAAGCTTATAAACATCTAAGACACCTCTCCAACCCGTCTGGCCAGCGTGGAGAGTGTAGGCCAAGTCCTCTTGCTGCTATGGCCAAGTATGGCTTCGGTAGTACAGAGAGGGTCGTGCTCCTGTAGTGGAGACTAAAAAGGACCTGATGATGATCTTATTACAGTACTGCACCTTTTCGTTAATCTTAAAAGCCAAATAGAATTACTCAAGGTCACCAAAATCATCACTGCATTTCCCTAATGTCACACAAACACATATAATATAGAGAAACCTATATTTCCTTACCATCCGGCAATCTCGTTTGTGCGCTCAAGGGCTTCTGTAGTCATTCAGTTAATAAAACCATAAACTCATGTTCAGTACACGTCACATGTTAAGTTAAAAAGTCAAACAGTGTTGTCCTTATGCTCACCAAAATCATCACTGCATTTCCCTAAAGTCACGCATACACATATAATTTACAGAAACCTATATGTCCCCACGGTCTGCAATCACGTTTGTACGAAGGGCGCTTTTGTCAGTTGTTCTATTAATTAAACCACAAACTCACGTACTGTACAGTACACGTCACATGTTAATCTTAAAAAGCCAAATAGTGTTATCCTCATATTCACCAAAATCATTACTGCATTTCCCTTAAGTCACCCATATACATATGATATAAAAGGCTATATTTCCCCACGAGTCTGCCGTCGTGTCTGCGCGCTCAAGGGCCCTTCCGTTAGGCGCCCGCATCGCTCGCCGGAACAAACATTTTAGGTTTCCGTGATAAAGTCATGAGATGAGTTCGCACTGTTTATTCGTCTTTTTGACTACCGTATTATTTCAGTTGGTTGCCAAGACTGATGGATAAAGCATTATCTTTTTATCTTTTTTCTTTCCGATATACACGGAGAAATTTAAACATACAAATTGACCGGGCGGCCGCAATTTGTTGTATGGAACTGCCCATTTTTTTTTGAGTTCCCAGCATTGGTCTGATAGTACAGAGAGGGTCATGCTCCTGCAGTGGAGACTAAAACGACCTGATAATGATGATGATATTTGAGAGAGGAAGAGAGGAAGCTGAGGATGATATTTTTTATTTTGAGAGATAGAGAGGGACTGGTGCCTATCAGACCTTGTTTTTGATTGATCACGGCATATTTTTAAATAACGCTACATATCTACGTTTTTTTTTATTAGCCACTTATGTCCCACTGCTGGGCAAAGGCCTCCCCTCCTTCCTTCCATTTACTCTATCCTTGGTCTTTTCCATCCAATGCTTTTCAAATCCACGCAAGTCATCTGCCCATCTCTTTCTCGTTCTTCCTCTTTTTCTGTAACTATCCCTTGGAACCCACTCGGTTGATATGCGAGTCCATCTGTCAGTGTGCATGCGGCAGACGTGACCCGCCCAATCCCACTTTAATGTGGCCGCTTTCTTCTCTACATCCTTAACCTTCGTGATCGAGCGCAGTGTAGTGTTTGTGTCAACTAGGCATCTTATAATATGCCTACAGCAATACGAGTCGCAACATTTTAAGAAAAATAAAAAAGTAAGTGTTTCATAATAAGTACAAACGTACCAACATAAATGGTTCGTCATGCACGTGGGAATCGTGTAACTGTTAGGATAAAATACTATTTTCGCTAATAGTCGTTTTCCGCTAATAATACCTTAAACGATTAGTTATTTTATGACTCGTTTTTGACCGAACGCCAAGAGAATATAATACGCAACTTCTAGCTATTTAACGAGAGATTTAGCTGTAAGCCGGTGGATAACAACATTTAATGCTTATAAATACTTATAGTCTGTTGGTAATAACAATAAACTATATTTATAATTATTTATAAGCATAAATTGTAATCGCTGGAGCATCGCCGTAAAGTCGGCCTATCGGTTTTTTATAGGATCCATTTTGAAGAGTGTGCAAAAGTTGAGCTAGTGGAACCCTCACCATTCCTCCGTCAGACTACGAGACGCAGACAGAAATTTCACCCTTTTATCGTTGGAGTACCAAAGAGTCGAACTAAGCGCTTTGGTGTTTCGATTAGCTAAGGTGTGAAATGAATTGCCTGCCTGCGTCTATATTCCCAGTCAAGTACAATCCTGGGATATTAAAAAAAGCAGAAGAAATGGGTATCTCTTAGGCATGTAACATCCTCGTCTTTATCGTCACTTACCATCAGGTGAGATGGGAGACAAATACCTACTTCGGTACTTAGTAAAATAATAATAATAAGTATTAAACTTAATGAATTGTCTAGCTTAGTTGGCTACGCAGGTGTGCGTGCACCAGTCATTTTATTATTTGGGTATTTCTAATTTATATATTTTTAAGTAACTTATTTTTATTTATAAGATACTAGCTTTCGCCCGCGGCTCCGCCTGCGTCAATGTCGATCTCCGTACTTACATAGCCTATGTCCTTCTCCGTACTCCAGAGAACTTGTATGCAAAATTTCATGATGATCGGTTCAGTAGTTACGGCGTGAAAGCGTAACAAACAAACAAACTCACTTTCGCATTTATAATATTATAAAGTAAGTATATAGTATATAGTATAGTAAGTATATAGTATAGTATAGTATAGTATTATAGTATAGTATATAGTAAGGATAGTAAGGATAAGGATAAGGATTGGGAGAAACAACTTGAATAAAACTACTTATAAATAAACCTAACTAAAAATAAAATAACGTGTCAAAAAACAACCATCCTAACTAATATTATAAATGCGAAAGTGAGTTTGTTTGTTTGTTACGCTTTCACGCCGTAACTACTGAACCGATCATCATGAAATTTTGCATACAAGTTCTCTGGAGTACGGAGAAGGACATAGGCTACCTTTTATCCCGGGAAAAGTACTATTCCCGAGGGATCGACATTAACGCGGGCGGAGACGTGGGCGAAAGCTAGTTATAAATAAAAAGGTCACGAAAACGCCTTAAACGCTGACACATTTCTAGTTTAAATACACATATTGTTTGGAGAAATACACATAGTGATCAGAGCAAGGTGATATGCTTTTCTAATTAACCGCTTTACGAAAACTGTTACTACATAACGACCCGTAACCCAGAAATCCTCGAATTTTTACTCTATATTCTTTGCAACAGAGAACTTTCATTACATTATGTGTAGGTTTTTATAGAAATCATACATTCCATGATTGCCAATGTCGAATTATTATAAATTGACTTTACAACAAAAGGCATACCTAATTTCTGAAAAATCAACACATACTGCAACATATAGTACGATTTTTTAAGCATTGATATTACAATACATTTGGTACAAAATTAAGTAATTTATTTATGTTTAAAACTGGTCTGGGAGAAAATAATAAATGTAGAATGTACCAGCGCCTTCTCTTCCCGCGCAGATCGTAAAATCGATTGAGGGAACGGGTGAAAATCTGACGAATCATATTACGTGTATATATACAAATACGATATACAAAAACGAATAGAAATCATGTATAGGCTCTGTCTATCCCGCAAGGGGAAAGGACGTTATAGGTATGTGTGTTTAAGTACCTCTTTTGCATCATCATCATCATCAACAAGTCTTTTTAGTCTCCACTACAGGAGCACGACCCTCTCTGTGCTACTACAACCATACTTGGCCAGAGCAGCCAGAGGACATGGCCTACACTCTCATCTCTCTTTAACATATTTTATCCTTATTAAAATGTAGACTGCGTTCATCCCTGTTGGCATATATTAATCACCAAATCACCAACCCAATTTTTCCGATGCAAAAATTATACAAAACAGAAAAGAGGCGGTTTGTATAATTGCCTATCGAACAGTTTAAAATCCCGTTTCATTATAAGCCAAATCGAGTTTTCATGAATATTTATTTGCCTCAATACATCATTTCAATGGGCTAATTAAATCGCACACAGCAGTTATGATGCATATTAATATAACAAACGAGCGCCGTGGCTTATCGTCACCACGACAGACCATTCACAACTTTATAAATACTTCGAAAATCAACCTTATTTCAAAAGTATTAAGATGATTTTACATTTTTATCTGTTATTAATTTGGCAGTATAATCACCTACGCTCTGGCTTTTGCTGGTTTGTTTTTGTATGATAATCTTTTTATACTGTTTGCTCATCCGTGGGATTATGGCGATGATGTTCAGGCTCTTTAATAAATGAGTTGCCAAAAACAAAAAGGTATGAGATGAGGATATCTAAGAATATTAAAATCGGCTATCCGTATGTTAAGTTCTAATCCATACTCCATACTTACTTATCCTAATCCTTACTAATATTATAAATGCGAAAGTAAGTTTGTTTGTTTGTTACGCTTTCACGCCGTAACTACTGAACCGATCATCATGAAATTTTGCATACAAGTTCTCTTGAGTGCGGAGAAGGACATAGGCTACCTTTTATCCCGGGAAAAGTACTATTCCCGAGGGATCGACATTGACGCGGGCGGAATCGCGGGCGAAAGATATCTTCTTATATATAAACTAGCTTTTGCCCGCGGCTCCGCCCGCGTCAATGTCGATCCCTCGGGAATAGTTCTTTTCCCGGGATAAAAGGTAGCCTATGTCCTTCTCCGCACTCAAGAGAACTTGTATGCAAAATTTCATGATGATCGGTTCAGTAGTTACGGCGTGAAAGCGTAACAAACAAACAAACTTTCGCATTTATAATATTAGTAAGGAAGGATGTGAAAGTGAGTTTGTTTGTTTGTTACGCTTTCACGCCGTAAGTACTGAACCGATCATTGTGAAAATTTTATACCCGTTGACTGGGGTACGGAGAAGGACATAGGGTACATTTTACCCCGGGATAAAGTACTGTTCCCAAAAAAATCGACATTCCCATACAAACTGGCAGCAGAACTCTTTTGTTTAGAAATGTCGAATTTTTTTTGAGTTCCCAGCATTGGTCGCGTAAGAAAAGTTGTTCATATTGATGGTCTAAATCATCCCTTTAAGGTAACGTCGAGGATACAATTACACGCTGTATAGAAACCTAAAATATAGTTTTCTATCTATATCAGAGACTACTCTGCATTAATAAGAGTCTAGCTCCGTGGCGCAGCGGTCAACACGCCTGCCTGCGACACGGAGTGACCGGGTTCGATCCCCGGCCAGGTCAAGATGGAAAATGATCTTTTTCAGATTGGCTTGGGTCTTGGATGTGTATCTATATATGTATTTGTTATAAAATATAGTATCGTTGAGTTAGTATCCCATAACACAAGTCTCGAACTTACTTTGGGGCTAGCTCAATCTGTGTGATTTGTCCGTATATATTTATTTATAATTAGGTTAAGCTCGTCGCTCGTCATTTTGCTAAAAGAGGACTGAGGTATTGCAAGCTACGGCTTGGTCTAGTACGTACCTAAAGGATTAAGTCGAGATATTTTTTATGATATTAGATATTAACTTACTCTAACCCGAACTATTTCTGAATCATAGAAGTAAAAATAATATACATACATGTGTCTCTGTGTTGCTGCCAAATCAAATGATATATAGCAGATTAATTGACAGTAAGTATTGGACAACCTCTCCAACCCGTCTGGCCAGCGTGGAGAGTGTAGGCCAAGTCCTCTGGCTGCTCTGGCCAAGTATGGCCCTAGTAGTACAGAGAGGGTCGTGCTCCTGTAGTGGAGACTAAAAAGGACCTGATGATGATGATGATGATTGGACAACATTTCTATGGGGTCTGATGCCTTTAAATGGTTTGGTTATTAACATAACCCCTAAGCCAAAAGAGGTTCACAATAAATTGCTTTTTTAGAGTTTCGTACAAAGGACTGTATCTACTGAACCGAAACAGTAACGACTTAATAGGCTAGTTTCCTGGATCGTAATAATAACATAACAATTAGTCCGTCAGTTAGATAATCAAAAAATATTGGACACGTATTTTTTCTTTTGTCAAATAAATAATAAAGATAAAGCGCGTCAAAGTTCAGGAGTGGGGGCTCGTGACGTCAAAGTTTGCTAAAAATTGTAGCAAACTATGACGTCACACGGAACTTCAAAGGGCTATATCTTTATCATTTTGTGTTTAATCGACAAAAGAAAAAATACGTGTCCAATATTTTTTGAATATCTAACTGACGGACTAATTATATTTTTTTAGGAAACTAGCCTATTGTAATTGAAATAATGTATATCTATTGCCGCTATAACAACAACAACATTAAAATTAAAAAGTTCCCCTTCTCAACCCTTTGATTTTACCCCACATACAAAAAACGTGTTTAATGGAGTCAAATATTGTATGGTGATACGGAACACTTTGTTTGCAATTTCAACTCGCACTTGGTTTTATTATTTTTACGTCTTAGAGTAAATCTGTCATCGGCAATTTAATAATAGAGGCACGAGATGTCAATTAGGCGCGAAATTTTTGAGCAACCGCTGTAAGAGCGAAGGCCATGGCTTGAAAACAGATTGATTAAAATGGTTTGGGCCTACTTAAAATAAGAATTTCATAATATATGAATATTGTAATGTACAATAAATACATTTAACTAAATGATAAGCTTTAATTTTATCGCTGTCAAATATTGTATTCCTTTTGTTAAAAAAGAACGGGCAAAAAGTTTTGGATTGGGATTTAATTACGGCAAAAATAATTTAAATTCAAACTTATGTTTTCGCAGTTCTTGACAGTTTCTAACGTAAGATTATTTTATTAGTCAACTAGCAGTTGCTGTTATTCTGATTACTTAGTATAGATGAATAATTTTCCCCCGTTTTCAAAACATTTTTTATTGATGCTTCGCTTCTATTGGTCGCAGCATGAGGTTTTATAGCCTTAATCCTTTCTCAATAAATGGACTATCCAACACAAAAAGAATTTTTCAATTTGAACAGTAGTTCCTGAGATTAGCGCGTTCAAACTAACGTATAGATGAGTACCTAAGTAAAGAGAATGTAATCTATTTCCATTAAAAATGATAAGCTTTAATTTTATCGCTGTCAAATATTGTATTCCTTTTGTTAAAAAAGAACGGGCAAAAAGTTTTGGATTGGGATTTAATTACGGCAAAAATAATTTAAATTCAAACTTATGTTTTCGCAGTTCTTGACAGTTTCTAACGTAAGATTATTTTATTAGTCAACTAGCAGTTGCTGTTATTCTGATTACTTAGTATAGATGAATAATTTTCCCCCGTTTTCAAAACATTTTTTATTGATGCTTCGCTTCTATTGGTCGCAGCATGAGGTTTTATAGCCTTAATCCTTTCTCAATAAATGGACTATCCAACACAAAAAGAATTTTTCAATTTGAACAGTAGTTCCTGAGATTAGCGCGTTCAAACTAACGTATAGATGAGTACCTAAGTAAAGAGAATGTAATCTATTTCCATTAAAAACTGTTAGTAACAGTTTCCTATTTAAAATAAATTTGTTTTATACTCTTAACCTAAAACAGGTATTTTTGTACACCCAAAGGGATCTGGCATATCGATTACATTGCAATAGCTACACCACAGTGAAATTATTTGCGTGCAGCAAATGTTTATAAAATGAAAGCAAAAATCTATTTCCCGGATCTTCTCGGAATAGTATCTTGTCAGTTACGTCTTACGTTTTTGTTTGTGTAGCTGCAATACAGACGTTCATGTCGGGAACCTCTGTCAGGCACGATTCATTAGAACAGTATTTGGTATCGTACCATTATATTAATAGGCAAAAAACTAATAACACGAAGACACTAATTGATTTTGGTCGCGAACAAATTAAAGTTTGTAACCTATCAAAAAAGTTGTTCAACAAGTGTTGTACTTATGCATTTTTTCGTATTTATTATTGCATGTTTTCGCGAAAATTGTGTTTATACGCAATGTAAAGAAAATATGTAGTAGATTCGGGAACAGAAGATTTTTCCGGGGTGAAAGGTACCTTATGTCCTGCTCCGGGCCCCAAACTACCTCCATATCAAATTCCATCGCAGTTGGTGAAGTGGAAATAGACAGACGTTTCAGAATATTTTAGGGCAAATTCATAAAGCGCCACAAGGTTAACAATTCTAACTAAAAATAGCTGTTTCCATATGTATTTATTAAAATCTAAAATTAATGTAGAAGGGAACTAATGTAGGTCATCGATCATAAAAATCTTTGGACTAACTCAGAAATAGAAAACAAAATATATACTTAAACAAGTTTTTTTGCAAAAAGTACAGTTTTGTGACAAGCTGTTGTTATAAACAAATTAAATAATAATAATAATAATAATAAAATGATTTATTTCTTCAAAATACAGTGTTACATTCATTAGTGTTAGAAATCTCCTTTTAAGCAAATAATGCCTGTATTAGGAGATTTCGCTCTTCCATAACAGTTATTCTTTTTCATATTATATAAACTTACATAAAAATCGTTTAAAAAAAGTCTAGGTGAACCTTTCATAACATGCAAAAGTAACCAAAAAATAGTATTAATTATAATAAATAAGATTAAATTAAATTAATATAAAATTAAATTACAATTAAATCAAAATAAAATTAAAATTAAATCCAATACAAATATAATCAAAATTAAATCAAAATTCAAACAAAATTAGATAAAAGTTAAATCAATATTCAAACAAAATTAAATCAAAGTGAAATCAAAATTCAAACAAAATTAAAATACATCTTAATCCATGTAAAAGTAATGGACACGTTATGGATATTATTAAGGCTGTTCACGCGAACTTTATTGTATGTGCTGTAAGAGTAGCTCTGTGTTATTATAATCGAGTAATTTTAGCCAATCTGTGATCGTATTTTTGCAGTCATAATATTGTTTTGGATATATGTTAGTTTCTTTATTTATCTTATTGTATAGTTTTGCTGACATGTGCTGATATTGGTTGGATGCAAAAACGGTTTTTGTAATGGGTATTAATGCTACGGTAGTTTTACGTCTTCTGGCTAATTTTCTAGGATCAAATGGTAAGGTTTTATGCATTTTTAGAACAGTATGTAGGATATAGAGGCTCCTGACTGGCAGTAAATTACTGATTTTATATAGTAGTTCTGTAGGGTATCCAATCTTTTTGAAATACATTGTTTTTATAAGCGATCGTTGGGCGCGTTCTATTTCTAGGAATTTAGTTTTTCCAGCTCCACCCCATACTGGAATACAGTACGCCAAGACCGATTGAACTAGAGCTATATATATCTCATTGAGAATATTCCTCGATGAATCTTTCCCGTTATTGATGTTTTTAGGAACTACATGTCTTAGCGTCCTGAAAATCCAAGAGAGTTTTCTTATTCTACCAACTAATTGCTCAATGTGAGGATGCCAGGTTAGTCTCTGGTCAACGACAACGCCTAAGTATTTTATTTGCGACACTTTTTCAATAATTGGACAGTTACAGATTCTCTTATCTTTATTGTTGCATTGGTGTATTTTAATTTTTAAGTCGTCTTCAGGTTGAGAGTTATTGTAAATACCGAAACATATATATTTTGTCTTGTCAGTATTGAGTGTAAGCAAATTTCTATTTAACCAGTCTGTTACTTTCTTCATTCCAATCTCAGTATAATTCTCAACTTCGGCCCATGATTTACCATGAAACACTATTGCAGTGTCGTCGGCATAGGCGAAGATTTTAGCGTTTGTCAATTTTAAAGAGCAAAGGTCATTTATATATATCAAAAAAAGTGTAGGGCCAAGGACACTTCCCTGCGGGACGCCATAACTAATTTCCATATCATCACTTATATACTGACCCAATTTGACTCTTTGTTTCCTATTAGAGAGGTAACTTTTAAAAATATCAAGTGAAGTTCCTCGAATACCAATTGCTTCCAACTTATTTATGAGCGTTGGGACAGAAACGGTATCAAAAGCTTTCTTGAGATCTATGAAGAATGATAAGCATTTGTTTCCTTTATCTAGTTGTTCAACAACAAGCGATGTTAATTCAATGACAGCATCTTCAGTAGACTTACCATGTCTAAAACCAAATTGGGTAGGTGATAGAAGTTTGAATTTGTCCAAGAATTTCATTAATCTCTTATTTATTAGTCTTTCCAATATTTTTGAAACGGCCGGTAAGACAGAAATTGGTCTATAGTTGTTAACATTGTCCTTCTCTCCACTTTTGTACACTGGCGTGACTACTGATTGCTTAAGGGCAGCTGGAAACACACCAGTTCGAAAACAGAGGTTAGCAAGGTAATTTATGATGGGAACCACTTCTTTTCTTGCGTATTGTAAATATTTGACTGGGATATTATCCCAACCTGAGGCACTATCAGGTTTTAAACTCATAAGGATGGTTTACCTTGTTAAGTTTAAGAGTTCCTATGGCCATTGGCCACTTTCCGACTCCATCATAAGACCAGCGCAACGATTCCCATAATATTGTATTGACATCCGATTTACACATGCATGCAAGATTTCAGCTCAATCGGTAACCGGGAAGTAGATGAAATTTAACTTGCAAGATTTGATTACAGACAAATATCGGGCGGGACAGGTGAAACTAAATAAAAGCTTGTAAAATGTTAATTTTGTAATTAATCCTATTTAATTTTCGTTTTGTATGGGGATTCATTAACATTAGTGGCAATATGTTGAAAGATATCGTTTTCTCTGTTTTATAGTACACCCAGCTATGAGTCATAATTCGCGAACAAGTTTTTCTGTTAAGGGCATGTCAAGGTCATTCGGTATCATATATTACATTAGTATATATAGTAAAATACAGAAGATCGTAGTAATAAGACAACTAAATCAAACAGCACCTACGCAGATGACTCACTGTGATTTTAAATCATTGCTTATTTTACTTTTCGAGTCGAAATAGTTTCCTTTAGATTTATTTTACACTTGTGAGTTCATACACGTAGAATCGTTGGCCGATGGGACAAAAAGGTTCTCGAAAGGGAACCACGGTATGCGCAGCATCGGACACCCACTCACAGATCAGGTGGTTAGACGATCTGATCTAGGCTAGGTAACAGGGAAACGTTGGATGCAGGCAGTTTCCAACCGTTCATTTTGGAAATCCAATTGTTTCTCAACTGCACTGCTGGAGATATCTCCAGCAGTGATGTATATACATCACTACTACACCGGTCATTTAGGAAATCCTTGAGTGAAGTATATACTTCACTCAAGGATTTCCAAAATGACCGGTTGGAAACTGCCTGCATCCAAAGTTTCTGGACTTCTTGTGGCTAATATGACGATAAGATAGATATCTTTTGACGAATATTTGGCTACGTTAATCGCCTTATTGTTGGCTTGGCATGGAGGTATTCAAATAAGCAGGTAGTGAAACAGTTGGGGCACGACAAAAAGTGAGTGGATTGATTGGCATCGTAATCACAACACAAAGATTCTCATTGGAAGCCCACCTAGCACCTAGCTCCGTTATTGAAAATTAGACACTATACAAATTAGCTATTACGTAATTGAGTTTTTATTTAAAGTTTTTATTAAACTGATGAAGATATATGGTAATCATCATTATTTTTACAAGATCAATCATGGTATCTATTATTTTTATTGTGTAGCTGTAAAAACTGCAAGTAATATGAATAGCATAATGGAGTACAGCTTGGCTAAAACTATATTGAATGGCAAAACCAGATTTTTTTCATATAGTTTATTCACGTTAGTACTTATATTAATTCTGTGTCAGAACTTAAGTCAAGTACCTATTTTCCCTGAAGAATTCAGTCAATAAAGGTTTAATATTATATAGGCGCATAGGTACACACTTGAGTATATGTGTGTGAATATGTGAAAAAAATCTGTGTAGAAAAAAAAGAAAGCAATTGTTTTTTTTTCTTATTATTTTTTCCTCTTGACCTCTGACATTTCCATTAAATAGTATTCATTAAATCTGATACAGATAAACATCAGAAATTCGAAGAAAAATAGCCATTAAATTAAGAATCGTGATTCTAAAAGTGAGATGCAATTTGGTGAGTCACCAGTAACGGTGAGGATTTCGCTGATCACGAGTCATTTATAACGGTTTGACAATATAATTACTTTTTAGGGTTTCATATGAAAATATATAAAAAAGCTTCTAAAAAAATTGTTTTCATTACGAATGCTGGTCCGGGAGAAAAGAAAACACGTAAATTGTATGTATAAATGAATGTTTTGCAACAATCTTTTCTAAATAGTCTAGCAAAACCTTTTGATGGGGTTGCTTGGAAACCCCATCAAATGTTATGCTATTTCTACTGCCATAGTATTTTTGTTTACCACATATAAGGGGCTAAAAACTGATTATCAATCTCTCAATCCAGAAAAGATCGTGAATATCAGCAAATGATTTAACATAAATAAATAAACAAAATCTCCCCAACAACCCCAATTTTAAATGTTCTACTTGTCCCTTGTACCATGTTAAATAATCCCTTGTACCATGTTAAATAATTCGATGATATTCACGATCTTTTCTGGATTGAGAGCTAGATAATCAGTTTTAAGCCCCTTATATGTCGTAAACAAAAAGACTATGACAGTAGAAATAGCAAAACACTTGATGGGGTTTCCAAGCAACCCCATCAAAAGGTTTTGCTAGAGGGATTGGGAAGGAAATTTGCGGAATCATGTCAATAGGCGATAAGGCTAGCAACCCATCACTGTTTTGATTCCGTTTTCTATCTATACATCCTTCAACACGCTAAATGTGGCCACAAGGTCTTATACACCTAGGCTCTGTCTACCCCTTAAGGGAAAAATACGTGATACTATGTATGTACTGTTGTATTTATTAAGGTAAAATAAGTACATTGCACATGTGGTAAACAACATTACATGTGATAAACAAAAAGGCTATGGAAGAAGAAATAGCGAAGCTTTGGGAGCGTAACATGATAAAAACATCCTCAGAAAACATGTAGACTAATAGTTGATTTAATTTCATCAAGTATACATACAACGTGATTTTGAACCCCGTAGCTATATTGAAATTTGGGAATCAGAATCCCTAATGGTACACAAAATTGCAAGAAAAAAGGTAAAAAACGAAAAAGAAAATTAGGTTTCCCATACAAAGTCGCCGATCAGCTGGACGAATTTCTATGAAAGGTTAAATTTATTTTTTCGTTTTTTACCCTTGTTTCTTACAATTCTGTATTCCATTACGGATTCTGTTTCCCAGATTTCAATATAGCTAGGGGGTTCAAAATCACGCTGTATATGTAATACGTAGGTACTTTTAATGCACGGTGCTGTCGGTCGTGTCAGCTATAATATTGAAATCGTTTAGCTACTAGTATGGAAGATTTAGTGCTCAAAGAATGTGGATGAGTGCTTCGGCAAAAAACTTATGATTGATACGATTTGGCGATCATCTATCATTACTTCATCCCCGAACATTTCATTGCAAAAGTTCGGAAGTTTGTTGAAACGTATTCTAGATGACATTTTTCTTGTCACACAATGGATGTGTGTAAATATTGGGTGTTGGATATGTGTGATTTAGTGGATTTATTTCTCTAATCATCATCATCATCACCATCAGCTTTCTATAGCCCACTGCTGGGTATAAGCCTTTGTCAACGCCATTCCTCTCTATATCTAGCCATAGCAATCTAGTTCTTAGCTACTGCAGACGTCCAACACTACTTCCCGTTTTTAAGATACTAGTCTTGGTTTGTAAGATACTAGGTGACAGGACAGCCTTACTCCACCTAACATCGTTTATTTATTTATTGAGCCAAAAAAAGCTACAATAGGTAGACTTAATGCTAAAAGCATTCTCTACAAGTCAACCTTTGGGAAAAAAAATAAACCAAACAAAATAAATAGGTGTCATTAATCGGAAAGATATAAGTAAAAGGAAAGATAGATCAAAGTTCGTTCCTTCTAGCCAATCTCTTATCTCTATAATATCTTTTATCTTTGATTCAGAATAAGATAGATACGTAGCAGAAATTAATTAAAAGCACGGAACCTAGCCTAGGATATGTATGTCGTGTTTTACCGGATTTTTGGTCTATTACTTTTTTATCAATGTACTGTTTCGATGCTTCCGCGTACAGGCGTGTCATCTTCGGTTTTAAACGCGTGTAGGAGTCATTGAGTGGCCATTTCGGACAACTGAAGGCAATCTTAGCCATCGGTATTGTTTTAATGTATATTTTTAATTGCTAAATATTTTTTGCAGTAATATTTTCTTGTAGGTATGTTTTCTTATGATGCTAAACTGTTTATAATTATTAAAAACTCAATAAATAAATAAATATAAATATATACGGATAAATCACACAGATTGAGCTAGCCCCAAAGTAAGTTCAAGACTTGTGTTATGGAATACTAACTCAACGATACTATATTTTATAACAAATACATATATAGATAAACATCCAAGACCCAGGCCAATCTGAAAAAGATCATTTTCCATCTTGACCTGGCCGGGGATCGAACCCGGTCACTCCGTGTCGCAGGCTGGCGTGTTGACCGCTGCGCCACGGAGCTAGTCAATATCTGATTTATTCCTTAAATTATCGATAAAGTAAATTAAGTTGTAATAAATGGTGGGAAAAGTTGATATATTTGTAAATTGATATAATTACATTGAATATTATGTAAGGATGTACGTTTATTAGAAATATGTATAATAAAACTTAGTGATTCAGGGATAAAAGCTTGTAAAAAAGCAAAAAATTGGTAAATTCAAGAAAACTTGAGATTCATATAGAATCTAGCTTTAGAACGATCAAAGTTCTAAAGCTGAAGAAGATGAATTCTCTCTTACTGAATTTCACGTATTGAAAGAGTCATCACAAATAGTTCGCCGAAAGTATTTATTACTTAATTTGTAATTTAGTTATCATATTTTCTAATTAAGCGGTAAAAGACGTCAAATGTATTATTAAATAGAATTGATTTTAGATATAACTAAAACATTTATATAAAATATGCATGTTCGTGTTCGTGATCACTTAAATAGAGACAATTATTTACTGTGAACGGAAAAAAGATAATATATAAACATAATTTTCTAAAGAAAGTCAGTTTACGCCGAGGAATGTAGCGTCATTTATAATAAATAGAAACGAGATGACTAAATTACAATTAAGTGCATTCACTATTTCTTGAAAATCTTCAGTTACACCAAAACTTATCAAAAGCATTGATTACACATGAACATACGTAATTAGATTAGCTCGCCCTTAATTTGGTCGCGACCCTATCAATTATCTTGTCCTCCCCTCCCCAAACAATCGCACTCTTCCCTCCAATCCATTAGTTTCCGATTCCATTTCCAATTAGAGACCTAGCAAGTGCGAACTAAGATTAATGTTGCTGGACGTGGCAGTACTTTTGAAGACATTTTTAATAGCACTGCGTCAAATTTCCAATAAAATTTATGAATATGCGAACGTTAAATTGAATTTAAATTGCGAGAGCATAGCTATAACAATTTTTTAACGTTAAGATTTTTTATGAGCCATAAACTGCAGCTAGGCCCCGCCTATATCTTTTAACACTTTGAACGCAGGAATCGCAGACACGACATTTTTATTGTTTGTTGGACACCAGGTGACCGCCGCGGCGTCCAAGATGTTAAACAAATAACAAAAAAGATCAGCTAACAAAAGGAAACATGAAATCATTTTTAATCATAGCGTTAAGCGCCATGACATCCGCGGTCTTATGACTATTACGGCCCAGTATTTTGGCGTTGTCACAATATAATTCAAATTTGAATAATGTAATCGAATACGACCTTGCGTAATGTAACTTACAAACCAACTGATTTAAGATTGTTTCAGGGGCTGAACCGGCTAGTGTTTTACCTCAAAACACGGACATTAAAAATCAGTTTGGTTTAATATGCCACTTCTAGCAGTTCTAATTCAGCATTACGCATCTACACAACGCCTCAACGTTCATGTAATAGCTCGTTTTGGACCAATTTACGAGTGTTTTGGAGTTGTTCCAGTCAATTCTGTATTGTTGCTTACTGTTTAGGAGTTAGGACCTGTCGGCTTGTGGCATTGAAGCTTGTATTTATAGATATTTGGTTCAGTTACTGGGTGTAAGTTTCCTTCTCAGATCTTTTTGCTGAAAGTTTCCTTTTAAGCCAAACATAATGTTAAAAATGTGATGCCTAAGTGGCGAAATTTTTTGTCCACAGATGACTTAATAATGTTTCAAATTGCACACTGTTCGTGTTCAATGATGACATCATTTAACAGCTATAATATATCAATTTATTAATTTGGAAGATAATAAATAAGAGCCTTTCTAGGTAACTGCTTCTTAAAAAAAAGATAATAAACGAAAATTTCTTAGGCACAAACTTCTTGAGCAAGAACTTCTTGCATGCTGGTTTGGTAGAAAAGAAAAAAGTAGAATGTACCAGCTGCTTCTCTTCCCGCGCAGATCGTAAAAGCCGTTCGAGGGAATGGGTGAAAATCTGAGGAATACGCAACATGTAAGTAGGCGATGCAGTTAGCTACCCATCATTATTCTGATTCCGTTTTCCACCTACACTTCCAACATGCTTAACGTGGTTTTAAAGTCATATAGACCTAGGGTCTGTCTACCCCGTAAGAAAAGGACGTGATAGTGTGTATTTCTTGAGCAAAAAATAATTATGTAATCTTAAGTACAGATATGATGATTGATGACTAAATATTTGTTGTTAAAACAGCTAAAGACCATGAGACAAATTTATGAATTCATCCTTCATAAATAATTAAAATCAACCGAATAATTACGACCCAAAACCGTTAATTGAAGTTGACGCGCCTGAAGCATGAATAAAATAAATTGTACTTATTCGCGATTATGGACAAAAGGGAGCTGCCGAATACGGTGACGGTGCAGTCGCCATATTGGATATGTTAAAAGTTAAATTGTCTATGGAACATGGAAGCGCCGAGGCTGCATAAAATATAGAGATATACCGAATGATCACTCATGTAGAGACTGAAACTTAACTAATATTAACTAAAAATGTAAATAGTAGGCCTTGTCTGTCTGAATCTTTGCCTTGAACTGAGGGCCGCGAATAGGGACAAATCACACAGATTGAGCTAGCCCACAGTAAGCTGTGAACTTATGTCATGGGATACTAACTTAACGATAATATCATCATCATCAGGTCTTTTGGTTCCTCCGTGGTCCAATGGTTAAGGAGTTTGCCTGTTGACCCGGGGGTTGTGGGTTCGATTCCCACGGGAAGCATACTTTGTTTAGTTGTTCCCAGTTTGGTTAGGACATTGCAGGCTTGAATCACCTGATTGTCTGATAATTAAGATGATTCCGTGCTTCGGAAGGCACTTTAAGCCGTTGGTCCCGGCTGCCATCTGGTAGTCGTTAAAGGAACCACGGCCGAAAGGCGGTTCCGGACAACTCTGACACCAGGGTGTGCATGGTCGATTGACCGTAACACCTACTCGAAATGATGATGATCAGGTCTTTTTAGTCTCCACTGCAGGAGCATAACCCTCTCTGTACTACCGGAGACTTGGCCAGAGAGCCAGGTCAGGTTAAAATGGAAATAGTAGATTGTTAAACGAGGGTCGAAAGAATCAATTCCCGAGGTATTTAGACCGCGTAATTGTAGCGGCTTATTCTGCTCATAGAAGTTTGCCCTAAGTTCACACTGGCTGTTTACAAAGTCACATGGCCGCAGCATTTTTTGAATTAGTTCTTTTTTACATAAATCTCTTCACAGCTGACAGCAGTTCTATTTTTAAAGTTCATTCCGGCCCTTGGGTGGGAAAATTTGTATAAGTTTTTCCCTTTCTATGGAGGGAAGCAACATTTTCCACCCAATAATCAGATCAAAACAACACTACTTTCCGAGTATGAGAAACGAAAACGTTTTTTTCACATTCGCCTGGATCTTGGATTTTTATATATATACGTAAATCTATAATAATATATACTAAGTAAGTATTGTGGGGCTAGTTGAATCTGATTGATTTGTCCATAAATAGTATTTATTTAATTTGGTTTATGTGTTCATATAACACTACAGTATTTATAATGATACTTTTTCTCGTAGTACGTAAAACAAGTCGAAATTTCGTATATGCATATTTTTTGGCTCAAATCGTAAACTTCGAAGTTTCGCACCTGCAATTCTTTAATTTATGCGGTGGTATTGACAACGGCCGGATTTTTTATGCGCAAGTGGCCGAATCACCTTATACTCCTTATTCAGAGGGTGGCCGTCGCGCCTTATAAGGCCCGTATCTGCTTACGATGAAGTGTGATTGAGAGACATACAGACGTCAGGACTGGCCAGTTACAATCAAAAATGTAATACTTATTTTGAATTTAGAACATGTCAAACATGCTAAATGTGGCCATATGGTCTTATAGACCTCGGCACTGTCTACCCCGCAAGGGAAAAAGACGTGATTCTATGTATGTATGATTGTATGTATGTAATTGGAAAACACTAACAAAAAAAAAATGTGCGGTTTCAGAAATGACGAAGTTATGTTATGATTATGAGGTAACAAACATAAAATAAAACGTACAACCGAATTCCTCCTCTTTTTTTAAGTAAAGAAAGATTAACTAAGGTTCTATACATGGTGAAATTTTTATCGTTTTGGACCCTTAAAGGGGTGACTCAGACCATCAAAATGAACTACTTTTCCTATGGCAACAATGATGGAAACTCAAAAAAAATTCGACATTCCCATACAAACTGGCCGGGCGGCGGAACTCTTTTGTATGGAAATGACGAATTTTTTTTTAGTTTCCAGCGTTGGTCCCATAGAAAAAGTTGTTCATATTGATGGTATGAGTCACCCCTTTAAGGGTCCAAAATGATCAACACCACCATGTATAAAATTTCGATTTCTGTCGTTTATTAAACTTCTTTATTTATTTATTTATTTTATTTATTTAGCCTGTTACACTGTATTGAGAGAGTATATGCTTTTGCTTTCGTTTGCCGCTGTGCCCGGCTACAAGATGTCTCTCAACTCAGCGTGCCTGTTGGCAAAGGCCTCCTCCAGTAGCTTCCATTGCTTCCTATCTTTAGCCACTTAAACATTAAACTTCTAATGTCAACATAAAAGTCCCACTGAAAAATTATTCTGTATGACAGTATATCACATTAAGAAGTGTGCTAGACCAGCTAACTCCTGTAACGACATATTAAGGATAAGTTACACGATTTATGCGCTCCATGTTTAGATGAGATTGATTGCTATATCACGTTGCGGGAAATGTATCACGCTTAACGTTGTTTATGTATTTCAGTCATTACTGGCAGTTAATAAGCGTAAAGAATTTTACGCTCGTTAACTTCCACTTTGAACATAAGAAATAAAAATAAAATAAATGACTTCTAACATCAAATCATTGACATTATTTTTTTTTATGGACGTGATAACGTCATAAATCGATGAACGGCTGCACGCAGGAAAAACTTTTCCGTTCCGGTTTGCGGAGCAAGCGATAGAGAGGCACGAATGGCCTAAGCGTTTCGTTTGTGACGCATCTATCTCTCTTCCACCGTTATCATGAAAAATTTAAAGACAGCCAATTTTTTTAGACAGTTTCTAAATACGCGAATTTCTGGTTGGTTAACCTTATTTCTCTGTGTAAGTGAGCAAAACTGGTGTCAGATTTTTAAGCTGCCTAAATGCATCTGACGTAGCTTCTGTGACTGACTGAGACTGTCGGGACCATGGCTTAGCGTGCCTTATAGCAAGGAGGAGATTCTTCTAAAATTATATAATTAAAATATTTCATAATTGCTTTTTTTTATTCTCATCTTCGAGGCGTAAAACCCAGTATTACGCAATATGTGGATTAAAAAATTCGTCCAATTTAAAAACCTCGAGTGTTATCTTCATGTCAGACACTGTTTAATCCTTCGTAGAAAAAAATCTTCGATTATATCATAAACAAACTTCTTATACCTAGTTCCGATTCTTTATGACTTTTTTGACAGTAATTGTTTTTGTAGAGTTTGTAGCAAGTGGAATAGCCATTCGAAATTCAAACTAAGCTGACTGAATACTGGCATCTAACAAAAAAATATTGTGAAACATGTATATATAGCTAAAAAACCGCCAGTATCAATAAAATTTTGAACGCGATATTTTATATCCAGCCAGTCCACAAAGCTTTCTCCAAATGTTTAAAAATAAAAGTATTCTAATGTTTTTGACGTCGCTAGATTACATAGCGTTAGTGTCTGAGTGGTGTAAGAGCACAACCTATGAGCGAAAGGTCCCGGATTCAAACCCTGCCCGGCCCGAGTGGCATACCACTGAGTTTGTAGAAAATTCAAGATATAGGTAGAGAACCTGCCGGCCTATTTGCTAACTTAGTGTACAACGTTTTAATAGTCACTTCAAAATACATTGCGGCTTTCGTACGATTGAATATTTTAATTTAAGATATACCGATATAACGTAATGTATTGTGAAGTGGCTATCAAAACGTTCTACACTGAGTTAGCAAATAGGCCGGCTGGTAAGATATCTCGGTACCAGACTACGTGATCAACAATATTATCCAAAATCTTTACTTGATTCATCTTCTCTCCAGTACAATGTCAAGGTACTCACCAGCACGGAAAACCTCGCCGCAGCCGTCGCAACGGCTAGCGAACTGCGCGTCATAGCAGTTGCCGCAGTAGATCTTGTCCAGCTTGGAGCCGAACTGCTTGTCCACCAGAGAAACGCGGCACTTAGCGCACAGGAAACAGGCTTCATGCCAGTGCTTGTCCTTGTACGACAGATCCTGGGAAAAGGGAAAATCATATGAGGTTCCTTCTCATCTTGCTCTATGGTCGAGTTGACGTCGAGAAAAAAATATCTTAAGCTGTCGTGCTTTGGAAGGCAAGTTAATCCGTAATTCACAGCGCATATCATAAGATACCTTTATATACATACTCATCATCATCATCAGGTCTTTTTAGTCTCCACTGCAGGAGCATGACCCTCTCTGTACTACCGGAGCCATACTTGACCTCCACGGGAAAACTTGCAGTGGTCCTATTCTACTCTGCCGGAAACCACACGGCTATACATACTATCACGTCTTTTTCCCTTGCAGGTCCAGATAATAGACCTGAAAGCCACGTTTAGCATATCAGTGGAAAACGGAAATAAAATATTTTTTGATTAAAACTAACGTGAGATATAGACATTATTAAATTATGTCACTCACGTACGAAGTGCGGATCGGGACATCGGACGCGCGTCTCGATCCACATTCGCCCTGAGGAAGACCTCCGGATGAGGTCGAAACATGTCGGCCAGTAGTTGACTTCGTACGTGAGTAACCCGTTGTTACATAATTTAATAATGGAATCAAAATAGTAATCCTATTAGTCTAGCTAACTAACTAACTAACTAGTCGTATCGCCTACTAATACTATTCCTCAGATTTTCGACCATTCCCTCGATCGGCTTTTACGCTCTGCGCTGGAAGAGAAGCAGCTGTACATTCTACGTTTTTTTGTTTTGTCCCAGATCGTCCGGGGAAGTACCACACGCACACAGAAAATCGACGTTTGCGTAAAAGCTTTAGCGTTTTCGTTCGGTGAGTGAGATAGCCGGAGGCCCAACCTTTCCCCATTTCCTCCCCCATGTCCTTCCCTCATTTCCTTGAAAGGCCGGCAACGCTCCTGAGATACCCTGATGTTGCAGTTGTCCATGGGCAGCGCTGATTGCTTACCATCAGGTAACTCGCTTGCTCGTTTGCAGTCCTATATACACGGTGAAATTTTGATCGATCTGGACCCTTAACGGGATGATTCAGCCCGTTGATATAAACAACTTTTCCTATCCGGGCGGCCGAAATTTTTAGTATGGAACTGCCCATTTTTTTTTTTAGTTTACAGCATTGGTCCCATTGGAAAAGTTGTTCATATCGACGGGCTGAATCACCCCTTTGAGGGTACAGAACGATCAAAGTGAAATGTTTGATCGTGTATACCATAAAAAAAAGAATCAGATTGGAAGCAGATTTAATACATATTTTCTTGGTCGTCAATTGCTATAAATGTGGAGAAGTAGTAAAGAATAAAGATAATGCTATAGAGATTTTCATCGTACCGGCCAGTGCAGGTATATTGTACAGACAATACCCACGCGACATGGTAATTCCCGCGATGAGCGAATTGTAACAAAAACTCGATTTTCCGAATCACCAGCTGTTCCCATATTGCACGTGGGCAGTAATTACAACTCCGAAGCGACCAGATCGAATCTATGTCTTACTTATTTGGTTTCACTTACATTAACTAGGTTTGTATATCCTGACGGTAATTTATTGTTCCGATATCCTGCGTTCATTAAGCTGTGTTTTGCATACCGGCATCTTGTCGACTACGTAACCCGCTTTATCTATTTTAGAATATGAATCAGCGTCATTTACGATTCAAGATAAACATTCGACATAATATTCGTTTGCATGTAAAATTCGTGTGAAGTTCAGTGACCAAGTAACGAGTACGTACGAGTAGGTATCCTTCAAAATCATTGAATATTTTTACGACAATCGAGGAATGTTATTATTCCTCGTCACGAGGAGACAAGACGTACACGTCTGTCGTAAAAGAGTCACGGTT
This sequence comes from Elegia similella, assembly GCA_947532085.1. Lineage (NCBI taxonomy): Eukaryota > Metazoa > Arthropoda > Insecta > Lepidoptera > Pyralidae > Elegia > Elegia similella. The sequence continues at coordinate 26,504,157 of OX383930.1, forward strand.
TTATCGCGATCTTCTCTTCTATCATAACCTTTTTATAAGGCCCTTAATTACCATTTCCCTAATTTGTTTCATTGTGTTTTTTAAATTGTTCTGGCGTATAAAGATTCAAATATTTATTCATAAAATAAGCCTTCTTAACTTTTTAAATTTTTCACGACCGTTCACATTTAAAATAATACCTATTTAATTATATTTTTTCAATTATTATTTATTGTTCAAAAGCTACAAACTAATAGCGTTTCGGTACCGACCACTGCAGAGAAAAAGATGCCGAAAGAAACTTTTTTCAACAGTATTGGTCGCCTACTCGCCTTAATGGCTTTGTATGATTTTTTATATTTACATAACATCATATGGATAAGAAACTTTTCAACCTTACTCTTTCCTTCTACTCTACTACATTAAAACCTCTACATGGATAACTTCTTTTCCACATTTCATCTGTAGCATTGGTGTGTTTTTCACTTATTCAGTTATTCATCGCCATTTTTAACCTATATCATACGTAAAAACATCAAATGGACGCACGTCGTATACGAGTAAAATTCTGACGTCGCATATTTCAAGAGCATTTAATAATGAAGTTTGAAAATAAAACTCCCCTCATTTCAAATTCTATTCCTGTCCAAGCGAGAGGCGACTTCAGCACGGTAAGAGAGAATGTCGTAATGTTAATAAAATATGAATGTTTATTTTGGCCGATTACGAAATACTTGTGGGTCTTGGAGCGCATAAATCTTGTAAGAATCGGATGACGGATCCACCCATGCCTCAAGGTTGCCCGCAAACGTTAACATCACTGTATCCTTACCAGAAATAGTTCCAGCGAGGAGGGTTTTCGGGAAATACTCGTCAATTTGTTAAAATCTTATCCACAAACATTTCTAACACAATGTTAACAATATTGCTAGTGTTTATTTTAGCGAACATGACGGTAACGCTAACGCTTGTTTTAATAACAGAGTTATTTTTAAAATTTCTTATAAACATTGTGAAAGCATCTTAATTAGCGAAATATCAAAGGGTATAGGTGATCCAGCGATCAATAAATGTTGTTATAACGTAAACACGAGATGGAACGCAGCTGTTTGTTCGGGCAGGAAAAGTCATACGTACATCGAGATAAATGAAGAGTTTGCGTAGTGTTGCATAGAACGTTATGTTGGCTTGGCACGCTCGCTGGGGCCGTGTGCAGAGGGCCGCAAGAATCTGGGCCGACTGGAGTGACACTACTAAATTTGATCAGTGTAACAAAGCTAAGAATGCCACGGATTCTGATGCTATTCTAATAACACTTAACATAGATTTACAAATTTAATGATATAAACAAGAGAAAGTTGAAATTAGAAAAACTTTAATTTCGTTTCTTAAGCAAACTTATTTAGTAGTTTACTATTTTAACAGGCATGATGTTGATTTTTTTTACAATACTGACAGGTTTCTGTCACTTATAGAGTTATTTGTGTGGAAGAACTGCGATTAATTTATTATAGTAAGCTACATCCTTGCACTACTAAATAATATGTGATGTGGTTTCGTAGTTATAATTGAATAGGTCACAACAAAAACACTGCTAACATGTTTTCTCAGAGGAATGTGATTGTCTCTGTTTTTGACATATTTATTTTCAAGTAACATTCAGAAACATTCATCGAATAGTTTTGGTGGCATTAACACGGTGACTTTGTTTACCAAACAGATTCAACTCAATCAATTGTTTCATTGCTAATTTTGCTGAATTAATTACTATTAAAATGTAAATATATGCAAAATAATTCACAATGTTCCAAATATAGAATTAATTAAATGACAATGAAATAAATCTGATAAGATGATAAGCCTAAATGGTAAACTTATTCGATGTTTATCTTAATTATGGTTTTTTAGGAATTAATATATGAAAATTAGCTTTATTTACATATTTATTTAATAGTAAAAGTAAATATTTTGATCCCACCGTATTTTGGAAAAATAATAAAGATTACAACACATTCTGACATTGGAAATTGTATTATGTCAACAAAATTTTTGGCAATTTGACAGTGCTCTAATTTAAAAATTTCGAAGAAACAGTTCGAGATATTTTTAAAAGAGAAAGTACTTAAGAATAGGTTTTTCTTGATATTTGTTGCCTGTGGAGAAAAGATCAGTTGCGAATTTGAGCTAGCAGTCACTCTATCTCCCCTTTCTATTCATATATCTTCTTATAACCTTAATTTTATGAAGAATCAACCACAATCCTATTATGGGTAATAGCTATAATATACATCGATTAGTCTCTCGTTCTTTACTTCTTTTTGTAACTTGAAAACTTTGCAAATCTAGTTTTTGTAACTTGAATATTAGAGATCTCTTGCGACACATTTTCAATTTTTTTTTACAATTGAGATACACACCTTGGAGTCAATGCCGATGGTCTTGTTGCACTCCTCGCAGCCATTAGCGAAGACGCTTTCGTAGCACTTGATGCAGTAGGGGTGCTCATCCCTAAGGACGTAGCGCTGGCCAGTCAGCGACTCGTCGCACTGCCAGCAGCAGAAGTGGCCGCTGTGCCAGTCCTTGTTCATCGCCTTGGTGTATTCGCCGCTGAAAATAAGCTGTGGACAAAAGGAACTCGTGAGGATGCTGTTGATGCTTTAGGTTTTGATGATGTCAATGTACAGAGTTAGATAAATCATCTTTGGAAAGATTTTGGATTCATGAATATCAATGAAAGTTCTGATTTGAAAGGTTTATAAATAGCAGTCATGATTGGAATAATAAATGAGATTATTTTGATTGTACAAAGCTTTGTTTCATCGCAAGTCTAAAGATATCACAAAGATACGAAGTCTCGCACACATAATCAACAATATATACCTTAATTTAAGTCGGGTATGTGAGGGTGGCCAATTTCTACGTCTAGAAAACATGTTTACAAGATACATGTCACTAAAGAAGGTCGAACACGATCGGTAATCGACACTTGTCACAGACACACTGGCGTCACACACTACACGCGTTTGGCCACCACTGCACATACCCATCATCGTTGGTGGTGGTCGTGTTGGACTGTTCGATCTCCGTGATGGCGACCTCTCCATCCTTAGACTCCCTACGCTTGGAGGTCTTCTTGACCTTCCTAGTTTTCCTTTCGGTGGTAGTGTATTGGACTTGTACGTCGACGTCGGCCATGGCGGATGGGTATTTCCGAAGCAAGAAAAGCGATATCACCGGACGCGGTCACGACCCGAATTCGAATGCGAGCAACGGTTGCCGAATCACAGGAATTATTCCAGAATGCTTAGCGACGCACGGCGCGCGTCGGTGGGGGGATTGGGATTTAAATTTGGAAGTGTGACGGAGAGGGCAGGTGCGCGGGCGTTTGCTTCGAGCGTACCGACCCGCGAAGCGTTTCCCCGCCATCCTGAAAAGCGGCGCTTACGAATATGATATGTAGGGCGGCTGCTGTACTGGAAAACCGAACTTAACCGTTGCCTTATCGCTTGGCCGAGTTTCAGCGTTTATTACTGAACAATATCTCGGATTTATACTCGACCCCAATGCAATGATATTTTAGCAATGCCTTCCTTCTGGCAGTTTCAAGTACTGGGCATTAAATAAACGATTCATCAGCATTTAAACGTATTTACCCATACGGCTTCTGATACAAAGGCCTACGTTTAGCTAAATAAGTGTAACGTTGTGTTTTGATGGGAAGAGGAGCATAGTTTAAAAGGCTATCGCCGTTTTAATAGGATTTCCGAGCTTTCAGAATAGCAAGAACGGCTTTCCAATGCTTTTGCGGATATAATATATAATCCTAGTAGCTTTCGCCAGCGGCTCCGCCCACGTCAATGTCGATCCGTCGGAAACAGTACTTTTTCCCGGGATAAAATGTACCCTATGTCCTCCTCCGTACCCTAGGATAACGTGTATGCAAAATTTCATGATGATCGTTTCAGTAGTTACAACGTGAAAGCGTAATAAACAAACTCACTTTCGCATTTATAATATTTGGATCTTATGCCCTCCCTTGGCTGCAATGGTTGATGGCAAACCTCGTTGGATAGGGATATGTTTATTTTTATATATGTATTTCCATAAAAAATGCCTTCTCACCCGACTGCCACGAAGTGTGTGTTTGTTTTGTTTATTGTGTATGTGTTTCGATTCTGATTCCAATATTAGTTAGTATAGTTTATAGGTACAAAATCACGCTGTATAGATAAATATCCAAGACCCAGGCCAATCTGAAAAATATCGTTTTCCATCCTGACCTGACCGGGGAATGAACCCGGGACCTTGCGATTCAAAGGCAATTACGGTACCACTAAACCACAGAGGTAATCAAAATCATTGTCACCAAGGAGGTTCCTATCACTCACGTATCTGCGTGCAAATTCATTTAATGTGAAGGACATACAAACAAACAAACAAACAAAAGTGCTAATAAGAAATTACCTAAGCATTTAATTCTATTCTTATCACTTTTAACGTCTTTTGTATGAGTTACGATGTCAAGTGGAAAATAACGAATTACAACAGATGAAAAATAGGATTATAAATTATAGATGAGACACTATCGCCAAATTCAAGATCACGACCGCTATCATAAGAACAAAGAGGATATAAATAGACTCGTTTAATCTGGAGACGTCTCTACCTAAATTAAAACTCAATGGACGATGGCGGTCGCCATAATGACAAAAATAAGAGAGTTTTAACTATGTATACATTTTGCAATTTTAGAGAGCAATGACATATGTGAATATTTTGGTACCATTTTCCTGACTAGAAAATAGTATGCAATATTATAACAGTGATGGTATTATTTTGATATATATGAATTATAGGTATAAATTGAAAACCAGTTAGTAAGTAACACGTACATGGGAATGCTAACTCTTAAAAGTATTTCGATCGAAAATGTCGAATCGTTTGAAATCAGGGATTACATCCTGAAAAAACCGGTCAAGTGCGAGTCGGCCTCACGTAGGGTTCCGTACCTACATATAATAAAACAGTAAAAATATTTTGTCTGTACAATTAGAATTTTTGACTGAAATGGATAGAGGGACACTTAAAAATAATAAGAGAAAGAAAAATTTTTTTTCGAATTTTTTGTCTGTCTCTCTGTCTGTCTGTATGATCACGATTATCTCCGAAAATACTGAACCGATTTACTTCAAACTTTCACCAATTGCTTTGTTTTAACCCAGAAAAAGATTTAAAGTTTTTTCATCAAAATCGGTTCATTAAAAAAGTTATCGTCATTTGAATGAACTCAAGGCATTAGTTTGCCTGCAAATGTATAGCATTAAATAATAATGAAATTTGGTGTGGAGGTAGTTTGAGACCCGAGTACATAGGACAAGGACATATGGTACCTTTTATTCCGGGAAATTCTACTGTTCCTGAGAGATGGACACTATCGGCAGCGGCGTAGCCGCGGGCAAACGGCAAACCTGACTTATATATCAACGCAACCGAAACTGCTGCGCCTAGAAACTTGAAATTTGGTACAGGGGTTCTTTTAATGATGTGAGCGCTAAGAAAGAATTTTTAGAATTTACCTTCTGAAGGGGTAAAATTTATATGAAATTTTCTCATTTATGGACATAGAAGTATAAAAGTAGGTATATAAGTTATCGATTAAAATTTAAAAAGATGGGTTTAGATGTAATTTGCAAAATTCCCCCCTTAAGGGTTAAAATGTGGTGGGTGGGTGGTATAAACTTTGTTTGGAAATTTTCTCATTTCTGGACTTAGATGTATGAAAAAAAGTATATAAGTTCCAGGTTACAATTAAAAATATCTGTATAGGTAAAATGGACGATATTTTCCCCTGAAGGGGTACAATAGCGGGGCAAAATTTCGTATAAGAATTTACTCATTTCTAAACTTAGAAGTATGAATAAAGGTAAATAAATGTACGATTACAATTGAAAAAGATCTGTGTAGGTCAACTGGAAAAATACTTACCCCCAGAAGGGGGGTAAAATTTGTATGGAAATTTTCTCATATTTAGACCTAGAAGTATAAAAATAGGTATATAAGTTCTTGATTACAATTAAAAAGACCTGTGAAATGGACAAAATTCCCCGTTAAATGGCAAAATGGGAGGGTAAAGTTTTTATGGAAATTTTCTAATTTCTGGACTTAGAAGTATAAATAATATCCATACTTCCATACTAATACTAATATTAAAATTGCTAAAGTAACTTGTCTGTCGTTTTTTTAAGCTTCAACCATTGAACTAATTTGGATGAAATTTGGTATGGAGGTAGTTTGAGGCCCGGGGAAGGACATAGGGTATGTTTAATTCCGGGAAATTCTACTGTTCCCGAGGATCGACACTAATGCGGGCGGAGCCGCGGGCAACAGCTAGTCTATAATAAGTTAAAAATTATTAAAAATATTTTTTATTACATGATGTAACAAAAAGTTTATACTTTTCGCAATTTTTCCTTTATCTGTGCTATACGATGTGGCTACGCACCAAATTTCAAGATACTGAGTTCACGGGAAGTACCCTGTAGGTTTTGATTCCTTTGCGAATGTCGAAAAAACACGAAAATTTGCGACATAAACAGCTGTATCTTTTAATTGCGTTGGCTTAGAAGTTTGATTTTTTCACAGTTCTAAGGGACAGTAGACCTGAGTATTCGATATGAATTTCAGCTTGATACCTCAACGCGTTCCTGAGATAAAGGATCTTGACAGACCGACAGACAGACAGACGGACAACCGAGTGATCCTATAAGGGTTCCTTTATACCTTTTGAGGTACGGAACTCTTATTAGGGTTCCATACCGTAAGTAAGGACAATATAAACTCAGTCCACCCTAGTTTTTAGGGTAAACTAAAATTATAAGCTGACGTCGATTGGAGAAAATGCGCTGTGCAGTTTTTTGCCGCTTCTTCTTCACTCCGCCTTGGAAGCGGCATTAAACTTAGCCATAAGTAAATTACTGACGTCAACAATTATCAGTTAAAAATTTATGACAATTAATAAGTGTCTAAATGACCTACCTGTATTAAATAAACGTTTTTGAATTTAAATATTTAAGGTGTGAACTTTATAAGCGAAATCACTGGCGAATTCATTCTATCAATGATTTAAGATGATATTGTCAAAGGTGACGTAAAAATGAAGTAATATACCAATCAAATCTCCATAACGTGTTTAAGATTAAAAATATGGTCAAGACACCTAACATCAAAACTTTTTTTCATATAATCTGAAAAAAAATATCCTTTATCCGCGGGTAAATTATATTTTCGAAGATATCGTAACAGTTTATTTCATTTATTTTATTTGATTTAATATAATTACATTCTGATATTTATCCGCTACAAGCTTCGTCAAATATACCATAACAAAATATCCACAACATGCTTCGTCAAAATTTTCAAAATTGGTATTCAACAACATGCATCGTCAATTTTTTTCCATATAAAATTATCCGCAACATGCTTCGTCAAAACCTTAATCTAAGAGACCGCCCCGCATCGTACCTGGCTTAAAAGTTCCCATAAAACTTGCGGCATTCCCGCGCTGTATAGCTATAGAAATTCTTTGAGACAGATACGATAATAAACGGCCATCATTTGCCCGTTCAGATATTCTGCGTCCCAATTAATTAATAAAAGTTTTTGCCTCAGTTCCTCATACCCCCATGGTCTCGAAGGCTACTGGCACGAAAATGTAAGCCGGCTTTAGGAAAGCACGCAATATAAATTTATATGTCCTGGAATTCCACACCTATCAAACAAAGATTCCTAGATGACCACACCTTCCGCTTAGCGACGTGTCTACGTTTAGGAGCCGTCACTAATGTCCCGCATCATTGCCTCTGCGGTGATGCTGTCGACCAGTTTGGACGCCACAGACTTTCATGCTCCAGGAGCGCTGGCCGCATAGCTCGCCATGCCAACTTGAACAACATTATCCACCGTGCTCTTGTCACCATCGAGCTACCAGCTGTTTTGGAACCAAATGGCTTGGCGCGAGATGATGGCAAGAGACCAGATGGCATGACTCTTGTGCCCTGGAGATTGGGGAGGCCATTAGTGTGGGACGCCACGTGTGTTGACACACTCGCGCCTTCCCACCTCCATGGCACTAGTTCTAAGGCTGGCGCAGCTGCGGCCACTGTCGAGTCCCTCAAACGTCACAAATATGCATGCCTTTGAAATGGCTACATATTTGAGCCGTTTGGGGTGGAGACTATGGGTCCGTGGGGCCCTTCAGCTCATAAATTATTTAAAACCATACATTACGCGTGAAAGCCATAAATAATTTAAAAAAAAACCGGACAAAAGTGAGTCAGACTCGCGCACGAAGGGTTCCGTACATTATATATAATAAGTTTTAGAATTATTAAAAATATTTTTATTTTAAGATGTAACTCAAAATTAATGCTTTTTGAATTTTTTCCTTCTATACTGTGCTATAAGACGTTGCTTAGTACCAAATTTCAAGATTCTGAGTTCACTGTAAGTACCCTGTAGGTTTTGATTCCCTTGCGAATGTCGAAAAAACACGAAAATTTGCGGCAAAACCAGCTGTATGTTTTAATTGCGTTGGCTTAGAATTTTACAGCTCTAAGGGACAGTAGATTTGATATGAATTTCTGCTTGATACCTCTACGCGTTCCTAAGAGAAAGTGTCTTGTCAGACAGACGGACAACGAAGTGATCCTATAAGGGTTTCGCTTTTCCTTTTAAGATACGGAACCCTAAAAACTCAATACAGGTGTGCTCTAGTGAAAATGATATGAGGTGACAATAAATTGGTAAATTAACGACCCCTGTGGTTCAGCGGCAACGATTGGTATACGAATTTGGTGCTACATTCATGGCCATGACCATTTTGAGATGATTTATTGTAAGTTAAATTAAAATATGGTTGAGGAATAAGAAATTGTAAAAAAAATTGGTTGTCTGTAAAGTCGGTTTACGGACGATAATTTTACGAGTGGAAGAGAGATAGATGCGTCACAAGCCGAAGGCTTAAGCCGATCGTGCCTCACTATCGCTTGTTCTGCGCTCTCGCTTGCATGCGGAACTTCACACTATTTCGTTCGTGCAGCCGGCGGCGTTCATCGAATAAGACGTTATCACTTCATAAAATATCAATCATTCACCACATTGAAAATTCTCCTCTTAAACCATCACTGGAACTAAATTATTTATTTACTAGCTTTCGCCCGCGGCTCCGCCCGCGTCAATGTCGATCCCTCGGGAATAGTACTTTTTCCCGGGATAAAAGATAGCCTATGTCCTTCTCCGCACTCCAGAGAACTGGTATGCAAAATTTCATGATGATCGTTTCAGTAGTTACGGCGTGAAAGCGTAACAAACAAACAAACTCACATTCGCATTTATAATATTAATATTAAGTAAGGATAAGGATAAGGATATAAACGAAATTATTTACTAATAAAACTCTCAGTTTTGTTGAAGAGAATATACAAAACTAGCGGCCCGCTGCGGCTTCTCACGGGTAGATGTAGGTATTTAAATAGCCATGTTCATTAGGGTTAATACATATAGGATTTCAATGGTAAAGGATTTTTCAAATTGGTTGAGTAGATTCGGAGCCGATTCAGTGGAAACAAACAAATCTTTTCTCTTTTTTAATATTATTATTATGAGTAGAACTTTATTGTAGAAATATGCTTTTTTCGTATATTTTGTTAATATACGAAAAATTCTGTGTGTATTGTTGTAGTGTCACCGCATGGTGATAATGACTTAGGTTATTGTAGAAACGACCTCTGCGGTTCAGCGGAGTACACGAACTTGTTGTTATATTCACGGCCAAGACTAAATTTATTTTTAATTTCATTAAAATATGGTTAACGTTTAATATACTTGTATTAAATATAAATTTTACAGCAGAGAAGTTTAACTTTGACAAAGAATTTTATATCACCAAAGCATATTACATAACGGCCGAAGCGATAATATCGCAATTAGTTCTTAAAAGTATTATTTGAGTGAGTTTAATGCTTCATTAACGATATGTTAAAGTAAACTAAAACCTTACAGGAGAATTAATAATTTAAAATAATAAATAATAATTAAATATATACGGACAAATATCACAGATTGAGCTAGCCCCAAAGTAAGTTCGAGACTTGTGTTATGGGATACTAACTCAACAACAGCCTCCGTGGTCCAGTGGTTAAGGCGTTTGCCTGTTGACCCGATCGTGGGTTCGATACCCACCGGAAGCATACTTTGTTTAGTTGTTTCCAGTTTGGTTAGGACATTGCAGGCTTGAATCACCTGATTGTCTGATAAAAAAGATGATTCCGTGCTTAGGAAGGCACGTTAAGCCGGTGGTCCCGGCTGCCATCTGGTAGTCGTTAAAGGAACCACGTCAGAGGCCGAGAGGCGGTTCCGAAGAACTCTGACACCAGGGTGTGCATGGTCGATTGACCGTGACACCTACTCGAAATGATGAATGATGATAAACTCAACGATACTATATTTTATAACAAATACATACATACACATCCAAGACCCAGGCCAATCTGAAAAAGATCATTTTCCATTTTGACCTGGCCGGCGATCGAACCCGGGCACTCTCGTGTCGCAGGCTGGCGTATTGACCGCTGCGCCACGGAGCTAGCCAATAGTAAAATAAGCCTTTGTGTTACGTTTATGCGTATACAAAATTTTATTACGTATGTACATACTATAACGTCTTTTTCCCTTGCGGGGTAGAGAGAGAGACAAGCACAAAGGCAAGAAAAAAAACCTGTTACAGAGAGATAGGTCATCGGGTCGGCTTCGGGCGTTTCCACGCTACGCACTACGGAAGCTGGCCCTAGAACCGCACTTGGACCAGTTTGCATTGAACGGAATAATTGTATGATTCATCTCTGAGGCCTCGTATTGGAGTAATTTTGACGTGAAACGCTTCGATCAAATATAATGGTAGATACACGATTCGCGCTCGAAAAGCGGCACCGGCAAAACAGCGCACTAATTGAGTTTCGGAGCCGTTTTGTCCACAGTTTCAATAAACCGCGCTAGCACTCACACGTCTCGCCATGACGAAGGTCAGTGAATAAATGCAAAAACTAAGCGTCAAAAGTGAAAAAGAAAGATGGAGTGTCATACTTTCAGTATGTACCGTTTTTCTTGTTGTTTGTAAGTATGCATGATTTTTGGTTCGGGGACATTATTTAGGCAATTTCATATATCATTTTGTATGAGACTATGTGGTGAAACGTCTTTATTTAAAATCGGTACTATACACGGGGTACTACGGGGTACCATGTCAAAAAACCGGACCATAACGAATTGGTCTATATCGTCTGACATTAATAACTACAAAACTATTCATCGTAGAAATATGATTTTAGTGACATTATTTAGCGTATATAGTCAGCTCGCTGCTAAGACCTTGAGTTTGCATCGCGGCGTCTGGTTTTCTTTCAGTCTTTAACAGAAAAGCGACTCGCTGATATAGACGTTTCACGTTAAAACCAACGGCCGTGTGAACCGTCACAGCCCCGGCACAGGAAGGCAAATACTCGAACATCTTTTCCTTTTTTTTAACAATTTTTTTCGGTTTGTCTGTGATTTACAATATGAATTAATTTCACTTGCTTGATTTTCATGTGTATGTCGTAGCCCGATCGTGATAAGCCAAATCGATTTGTGCCAATAGACACCGAACACTGGCAATCTATGAGACAATTACACCAAAATATCGCTGGATGTCCTACGTGTCCTTATCCTTACTAATATTATAAATGCGAAAGTGAGTTTGTTTGTTACGCTTTCACGCCGTAGCTACCTTTTATCCCGGGAAAAAGTACTATTCCCGAGGGATTGACATTGACGCGGGCGGAGCCGCGGGCGAAAGCTAGAAGGTAGGTAGTCTGTTGGTTCGGCCTCGGCACTATAGCGCGTCGTCGGAGATGTTCGCACAAGCTAGGACGGAGGGCTTTCACGCGATCATACGCAAGAAAACAGCCTCGCTGTTGAGACACAGATTACTAAATAGTAACTACGTAAGTTGGGAAGAGACCAGGCAGTCACAACAGCATTCTAAAAATTAGTAGCGGAGAATAACTACTCATCATCATTTCGAGTAGGTGACACGGTCAATCGACCATGCACCCCCTGGTGTCAGAGTTATTCGGAACCGCCTCTCGGCCTCTGACGTGGTTCCTTTAACGACTACCAGATGGCAGCCGGGACCACCGGCTTGACGTGCCTTCCGAAGCACGGAATCATCTTTATTATCAGACAGTCAGGTGATTCAAGCCTGCAATGTCCTAACCAAACTGAAAAAACAACTTAATAAAGTAAGCTTCCCGTGGGAATCGAACCGACGACCGGGTCTACAGGCAAACGTCTTAACCACTGGACCACGGAGGAGTTAGAATAACTACTCTCCCATTTTAAGTAAATTTGTAAATCGGATATTGTCTACTAACACTAGTTTATTAGTCAATATGGTACTAACACTTCTATGGATAAATTGTGATTTTGAAATAAATGAAATTATTATTATTATTAAATAAAATAGCGATCCAACGCTTGTTTCTCTCATTATTTGTCTTAGGTTTGTTAACATTGTTCACAAGTTTAAAAAATGCACTTTAGTTTGTATATTTTTCTAAGATACCGCAGCCTTCGCGTCTAGACATCAGCAGCCGGTCGACGTCTTGCAGACCTCGCCCGAGCAAGGTCTTGGGCGAGTCCATTCATTGGTTTATTTTTAAATGATTTTGTAAGCAAAGTTTCCGTGGTAGTGGGCTCTGAATGTGAGTATTGACAGAATTACTGGTTCCCGGATCAATGGGACTATTTTTCAAGTTATGAATAGTTGTACCTACGCAATTTTTCTGAGTTATTGCGATTTTTTCAAAATAACTAGCTTTTTCTTTGATTTTTTGACAGACTTTACATATTCATGGTCTCTGGTGTGTCCATTTATACATAAACACTCATCGTGTCTTCCTCCCTCACAAACAGAGCCTAAGGCCATATGGCTTTAAGGCCAGGTAAAGCCGTAGGTATATATGCTTTTATCATGGGTATGTGTTGAAAACCGGAATCAAAGTAGTAACGGATAAAACCACTCATACCTACATCCAAATCAATGGTTTTCCCGAGTTGAAGAAGAAGAAAGAACTTTGCCATTTAGAATTTATTGTAAAAAACCTTACAAAGATATGTTTATGAACGAACCCTCAAAATTTTAAACTTCTTTCTTTGAACAAGAGTACGAGTAGTACATTCTGACAAATCTCTCCTGCTTCACTCGTTCAGCTTATTCAACCATCATAATTACTAGCAGAAATAAATATAATTTGTATTCAAATTCATATTAAATTCTTATGTTTGATTTCGGTGAAGATTTTAAAATTGATAATATGGATAGATGATGCGGACTCTATTTCATACTCAGAACAAGGACTAAAGATTTCATAAAACCTGACCATAAGACTTATAATATTGTCAGTGACAGGTGAAGTCGACTGTTTGATAATGGAAGTTTTCAAGAAATGTTTGGATCAACATATTTGTAATTGGAAAGGTTTGTCAAAGATTTCTTGGCGGGAATTTCGGCGGACTGCACGACTTTTGTTTCCGATTGTTTTGCAAATTGATTCTAGTGGACTTTATAATGTGAAATCGGTGTAATTTGGTGTTATTAATGCCCACGTTAATGATGTGGAATTACTAAAAAACTGTCACGGTGCGTCTGCAGTGAGATTTACTTAGCGAGATGGTTGTTGCCTCCTTGTTTATCTATGGTCAAGCCAGTAGTCGTGGATTCGTGGCAATTGTCGCCAGAAGCTTCATCAAATCAACAAGACTAAAAAAAAGCGCAAGAATCTTCAGCTTTACTTGACACTGGCTAAATACGATACGTGGAACTAATAGATAAAAAACATAGAAGTATGAAGTCTCATTTTTGTTTAAATCTATGATAAAAAAGTTTGCCCTTCAAGCGCGGGAAACGCAGACACAATTGATTTTCTATTGTTATGCGTCCTCATTGGACCGCTTGGTGGTTGAGAGGTCAAATTGTCATGACAATTAGACATTTGTTTCATCCAAAGAGATAATATAATCATGGTTTTATCAATATTACAGATGACAGTGAAAAATTTGACAACCTGTCGAGGTTGTTCTTTCATTTTTTTTTAACAATTATTGAATTAGGCCTTTGTAACATCTTACAAACCATACCATCGGGTGTCATCACACCTGATGGTAAGTGACAATGAAGACGAGGATGTTACATACCTATCCAAGAGATACCCATTCATTCTACTTTTGAATTTCCCGGGACTGTACTTATCTGGGAATATAGTTGCAGGCAGTTCATTCCACACCTTAGCTACTCGAACCAAAAAGAAACTGCCGAAGCGTTTAATTCGATCCTTTCTGTTTATAAAACGTATATAGTATAAAACGTATCAATAACACTGTTTGGGCGAATTTAAAACTATCGCTCAATGGTCAAGATAATAATCATTATTTTAAATCGGCAAACTATAGTTCAAGACCTCTGCTTTGATAACCTAGATCTCAATCGATCAAAATAGAATTTATTATACCGTTGTGGCGGTATCTTCTATGATCTGTTAACATAACGATAGGTTCTTAATTAAATTTTATTGGCTGTTGATTAATATAAATTAATTGTATGGCGGACTGCTGACCACCGCAAATAAAGCCACTTCAGATGCAATAAATTATTATTTTATTGGACAATATTTTGACAGTTTTCTTGCTGTGTTTAACTCCCGATGCGTAAAGGGGTGTGTTATAACTTATAAGTTTGATGAGAGTATGCACCGTAGCTCTTACCGGGAGAAAGGATTAATTCCTTGAATAAATGAAATGATCCATTTTACTATTGTTATTTGTAGTATCAATATCTGTCAAATATAGCATATAACGCCTTCTAAATAGTTGCAGCGCAACTGCAGTTTGTATTTTATTTTTTATTTTATTTATTTGGGTTTACCGTTTGTAAACACATACATCTTAACAAAGTTTTAACAGATATAAATATAATACATGTGCAACCAACAACGCAACCACATATTAATATAGGACGTGTGTTGCAAAACGAGTATATTTTTCTTCTATGCACCCAGTAATCCAATGTATTCCAAGACTGAATCACTGACAGCATATTAGTAAGTGACCTTTCTTTTTTTATTTTTTCTAAACCTATCCATTGAATGAAGGTACAACTGATTTGACAGTGATTAAATTGTACTTATAATTAGCTAGGTTAGATGCGACTTAAATATTTGACACATTATAAAAAATATCTAACTATACATATAGAGAGGATTCATTTTAATTTTAATTGACTGAACAGTTCCTTCTTAAATTTAAATTGTGATAGAGCAAATATGTCCACGTTACTAAAGTAGGTATTGTATATTTCTAGAAGCCTTCTCATAGGTGCGCGCACTCCTGCATTTGTTCGACATTGAGTTAGATAAAACAAACGAGAAGTGCGAGCAGCCCTTACATTTGCAGATCTTGGTACTGTGTAGTTTAACATACTGGTTAGACTCGTTCATATAACATGCTACAATCTAACAAGTATCTTCAAGAAATTAGAGAATCTCTTCTAAGCGTTTGACTCTACAAATTCGTTCTGCCACATTTTCTTGCTGAAAGTTGGTTATAGTTATAAATCATCAGTAAATTGAGTAGTAATGGCCTGTTTATATTCTGCTAGCGACCCGCTCCCGCTTTGCATGGCGGGATACTATATGATCAGTTATACATATAAACCTTCCTCTTGAATCACTCTACCTATTGCTAAAAACTGCATTAAAATCCGTTTAGTAAGTTTAATAGATCTAAGCGAACAGACAGCGGAAGCGACTTCATTTTATACTATGTTAAAGAAATCATTGGACAAATCGAGGGACCCAGGAAAACTATTTAAGAGTGGTTTAACATTGATACCCTATTTCATAAATTAGATAACAACCCTATATATTTTTGTGTTTTATTTTGTATTTACAATGCTATTTTGATATACTCTTATTAAATTGAGAAATAAAATATGGTGAAAAAATTTTATCCACCATTTTTAATTTCTTAGTTTAATTACATTACGCGATAGGGCGGGATTTGAACCAGCGACCTCAAGTCGTACATAGACTTAAGGTCGCTGGTAACAGCCTCTGTGGTCCAGTGGTTAAGGCGTTTGCCTGTTGACCCGGGGGTCGTGGTTCGATTCCCACCGGAAGCATACTTTGTTTAATTGCTTCCAGTTTGGTTAGGACATTGCAGGCTTGAATCACCTAATTGTCAGATAATAAAGATGATTCCGGGCTTCGGAAGGCACGTTAAGCCGGTGGTCCCGGCCGCCATCTGGTAGTCGTTAAAGGAGCCACGTCAGAGGCCGAGAGGCGGTTCCGAAGCACTCTGACACCAGGGTATGCATGGTTGATTGACCGTCACACCTACTCGAAATGATGATGATGAGGTCGCTGGTTCAAATCCCGCAATATTTAATTTCTTAATTTAATTAGAGTAGATAACAACCCACTGAATTTTCGGAATAATTACGTCCAGGGTCAGGACATACGGTCCACCTACAGATGATCATTGCCCGTCTAGATTTCATCTACATGATACCTATCTCCATTTAAAAATTTCTAAAGCTGCGAAAGCTCTCATACTTTCCAGGTCTGTTGTCGTTGGCTCAGCTTTCGCGTCTAATTTTAGCGACTTGACGAATGTGTTGTAAAATAGAAAGATCGGCAATTTCAGCTTGACTTATGAGAGTTTCGTTTGGGACGACGAGGGCAGGTGACATATTGTCTAGAACTTTTAAATGTTTTTATTTTCCATCCTATAAATATGCACGACTCGAAGATGATGTCAGATCTGAATTCTGATAAGTGAATTTTTATACAAAAGTCTTTTTATATTGATATTTTTGCTTATATCAATTTTATTTCAAATCTAAAACAAATCCCGACGTACTATAATTAAATTTAGAAATAAAAATGGTGAATAAAAAACCACGCGACCGGGGTTTGAACATGCGACTTTAGGTATCTGCACTGTACGACCTGACCTATTCCCTGCCATTTGAGCTACCACGTGTTCAAACCTCGGCGTCTAAAATCTCCACCATATACCATTCCTGTTATACGTATTAAGGCTTGCGTCACCTAACACAACTAACCCACAATAGGCTAGTTTCCTAAATAAATATAATTAGTCCGTCAGTTAGATATTCAAAAAATATTGGACATGTATTTTTTCTTTCGTCGATTAAACAAAAAATGATAAAGATATAGCCCTTTGAAGTTCCGCGTGACGTCATAGTTTGCTACAATTTTTAGCAAACTTTGACGTCACGAGCCCCCACTCCTAAACTTTGAGGCGCTTTATCTTTATTATTTATTGTTTATTTGACAAAAGAAAAAATAAGTGTCCAATATTTTTTGATTGTCTAACTGACGGACTAATTGTTATGTTATTTTTACGACCCAGGAAACTAGCCTATTATCAGTATAGCATTGTAAATGCAAAAATTACTTATAAAAAATCGCCAAGTCATTATCCTTGGAGTTTGTTGGTGTATTTAAGTAATCTTATCCTTACTAATATTATAAATGCGAAAGTGAGTTTGTTTGTTTGTTTGTTTGTTACGCTTTCACGCCGTAACTACTGAACCGATCATCATGAAATTTTGCATACAAGTTCTCTGGAGTGCGGAGAAAGACATAGGCCTTTTATCCCGGGAAAAAGTACTATTCCCGAGGGATCGACATTGACGCGGGCGGAGCCGCGGGAGAAAGCTAGTGTAAGTGTAATTTAATGTAGGTGATAAATAATATTATTATGGTAAAACTTTAATAATATAACACTAACTAAGAACTAAGTATAATTGTATAATATATGTATTATAAATGTTATGACTAGCTCCGTGGCGCAGCGGTCAAAACGCTAGCCTGCGACACGAGAGCGCCCGGGTTCGATCCCCGGCCAGGTTAAGATGGAAAATGATCTTTTTCACATTGGCCTGGGTCTTGGATGTATATCTTTATATGTATTTGTTATAAAATATAGTATCGTTGAGTTAGTATCCCATAACGCAAGTCTCGAACTTACTTTGGGGCTAGCTCAATCTGTGTGATTTGTCCGTATATATTTATTATTTACGTCAGTTATAGATAAACATCCAATACCCAGGCCAAGATCATTTTCCATCTTGACCTTACCGGGGATCGAACCCGGGGCCCTCGTGTCGCAGGCTGGCGTGTTTGTTAACCACTGCGCAATGGAGCTCGCCGTGACTTACTAGAACAGAGTTATCCTAAGGGCTAGGTACTTTACGGAGGCGTGAGGTCTTACGCGGCGTTGCTTTGTGATATAAAAAAGTTTGTTTAGTAACAATAGTGATTAGCGATTACAAATATGAGTAGACCACAATAGATTGTTTTGTTTCAGTTCCAGCGACCGTTGACAGAAATAACCACCCTTAGCGACCTCCCCAGAGATCATTGCTCGCAATTTTTTCGTATATACCGGCCAAGATCATAAAACAGATGAAATAAATGGCTGCGGCCGTAGTCGTAGTCATATTAACTGAGCATTCTCTTGGCAACACATGCTCATAATAATTTTAAATGTAAAATGGACTGTTTATTCTTATAATAAAATTTTGAGCTATTAAAACTATAACAATAGTTAAAAGCGAGAATCTTCATTGACTAATGCATGATGCATCACAAAAAATAAAAGGCCTCAGTAATAACCGATATGACAGTATCTATACTAATATTATAAAGCTGATGAGTTTGTTTGTCTGTTTGACCGCGCTAATCTCAGGAACTACTGTTCAAATTGGAATTTTTTTTTTTTAAATATTGAGGAAGGCTTTATGAAACATCACGCTGCGACCAATAAGAGTGAAGCATCAATAAAAAATGTTTTGAAAACGGGGAAAAATTATTCATCTATACTAATTAATCATAATAACAAAAATTGCCGCGGACGAAGTCGGCAACAGCTGGTCTGTTAATATATGTAGTTTTTGACAACAGGTGTAGTCGCCATAGAACAATAGGCTAGTTTCCTAAAAAAATATAATTAGTCCGTCAGTTAGATATTAAAAAAATATTGGACACGTATTTTTTCTTTTGTCGATTAAACAAAAAATTATAAAGATATAGCCCTTTGAAGTTCCGTGTGACGTCATAGTTTGCAACAATTTTTAGCAAACTTTCACGTCACGAGCCCCCACGCCTGAACTTCGACGCGCTATAACTTTATTATTTACTAGCTGTTGCCCACGGCTCCGCCCGCGTTAATGTCGTTCCCTTGGGAACAGTAGAAATGATAAAAATTCCATACAAACCCCTCCCCCTCTGCTTTTTCCCCTTAAGGGGGAATTTAATACATTTCACCTACATAGATCTTTAGCCCTTAAGGAGGGGATTTTGCCCATTTCACCTACACAGATATTTTTTTATTGTAATGGAAAACTTCTTATTGTCATATTTCTTAGTAAATAAAAAAAATCCATACAAACTTTACCCCGCCTATTTTACCCCTTCAAGGGGAAATTTCGTCCGTTTTAACTACACAGATCTTTTTAATTGTAATGTAAACATATATACTTATTTTTATACTTCTATGTCCAGAAATGAGAAAATTTCCATACAATCCCCCCTCCCCTTTATACCTTAAGGGGGAATATTGTACATTTAACCTACACAGATCTTTTTTAATTGTAATCTAGAACGTATATACTTATTTTCATACTTCTAAGTCTAGAAATGAAAAAAAAATCCATACTAACTTTACTCCCCTATTTTATCCCTTCAGGCGAAAATTTAGTCGGTTTTACCTACATACATCTTTTTTTAATTGTAATCCAGAACGTCCAGAAATGAGAAAATGTCCATACAAACTTAATGACTTTCAATGAAACACCTTAATATTGAATTTCAATTGAATAACTTCAAAAACGGAAAGTTCATACTAACTTTGCATCCCCGTTATACCCCCTAAAGGGATGATTTTTGAGAAAATATTTTACTCGTGTTTCATACCTTTAAATAAAGAACCTTCATGCTGAATTTCATTCGACTAACTTCAAAAATGGCAAAGTTTCATGCTTACTTTGCACCACTATTTTATCCCCTTAAGGGATGATTTTTGAGTAAAATATTTTACTCGTGTTTCATACCCTTCAGTAAAAAACCTTCATGCTGAAATTCATTCGAATAACTTCAAAAACGACAAAGTTTCATACTAACTTTGCAACCCGTTTTACCCCCTTAGGAGATGAATTTCCAAAAATTCTTTCTTAGTGCTCCCCTACGTTATAAAAGGAACCCCTGTGCAAAATTTCAAGTTCCTAGCCCTTATAGTTTAGGCCCTGCGTTGATATGTCAGTCAGTCAGTCAGCTTCTCCTTTTTTATTAGTATGGATTACTATGGATAGATAGATAGGTATAATGCTGTCGTATAATGATGATGAATTGACTTTGGATTTTAATTTTCTTAAGTCACTTATTATTTTATTTTATTTTTGCTTTATGTTTGCAGGCAAACTCATGCCTTGAGTTCATTCAAATGACGATAACTTTTTTTTTAATGAACCAATATTGATGAAACAAACTTTAAATGTTTTGCTGAGTTAAAACAAAGCAATTGGTGAAAGTTTGAAGTAAATCGGTTCAGTATTTTCGGAGATAATCGTGATCATACATACAGACAGACAGACAGACAGACAGACAAGAAATTCGAAAAAAATTTTTTTGCTTTCTATTATTCTTTTTAAGTGTCCCTCTATCCATTTCAGTCAAAAATTCTAATTGTACAGACAAAATATTTTTACTGTTTTATTATATGTATAGATTTGACAAAAGAAAAAATACGTGTCCAATATTTTTTGATTATCTAACTGACGGACTAATTGTTATGTTATTATTACGACCCAGGAAACTAGCCTATTGTATACGACATAGGACCAGCGAAATGATATACGAGTATACGTAGCATAGTACGGCAAACGAGCAAGCGAGTCACAACTACAACACCATGTAACAAAAACATATCGGCCAGTAGCTGACTTCGTACCGTACGTGAGTAACCCGTTGTTACATATTTTAATTATAACATTTTGTATGCCTTCACCATCATCATCATCAGGTCCTTTTTAGTCTCCACTACAGGAGCACGACCCTCTCTGTACTACTAGGGCCACACTTGGCCAGAGCAGCCGGAGGACTTGGCCTACACTCTCCACGCTGGCCAGACGAGTTGGAGAGGTGTCTTAGATGTTTATAAGCTTTGTTTAGCTTGTATTTCCTAAGTCGCCTTCTACGACATCCACGGGAAGACTTGGAGTGGTCCTATTCTACTATGCCGGATATCACACGGCTATATGCCTTGGCTTGCATGCCTTAGTTAAGCCTAAAATTAACCTACAATAACAACAAATTTTTAATCTATACTAAACATTGGCGATCTTTCACAACAGATAGGGATGAGTGGCGTACAAGAGGGGAGGCCTTTGCCCAGCAGTGGGAAACAATAGGCTAAACAAAAAAAAAAAAGCTGAAGAGTTTGTTTGTTTGTTTGTTTGAACGCGCTTATCTCAGGAACTACTTGTTCAAATTGGAAAATTATTTTTGTGTTGGATAGTCCATTTATTGAGGAAGGCTATAGTCTATAAAACATCACGCTGCGACCAAAAGGAGCGAAGCATCTATAAAAAATTTTTTGAAAACGGGGGGAAATTATTCATCTATACTAATAAAAAACGAATTACGAGTACTCATAATAACAGAAATTGCTGCGAACAAAGTCGCGGGCAACATATAGTGTTATAATTAGGGATTCTGATTCATAATGGGCTTGCAATTTGTCACTTGATTCATCATCATCATCATCATCATCAGGTCCTTTTTATTACACTAGCTTACGCTCGCGGCTCCGCCCGCTCAAAAAGGCGATCACTCGGGAATAGAACTTATTCCGGGGATAAAAGGTACCCTATGTCCTTCTCCGTACTCCAGAGCACTTGTATGCTAAATTTCATGATGATCGGTTCAGTAGTTACGGCGTGAAAGCGTAACAAACAAACAAACTCACTTTTTGCATTTATAATATTAGTAAGGATTCAAAATGCGTAGTATATTGACTCGTTTTAACGCAATAGAATAAAATGCTGCTCAGTGATGAAAACCAAGCCGGATTTGCGGTCACCGCAGAAACCCTGGCTACTGCGGCCTGTAATCAGATCCTTTATTGTTGCTGGTAACTCTACACCCGCGTTTTAATGGACAGGCAGTTAATACATGTCCATTATTTTTTTCCTCTTTGGTTTTGACAAAAAATATCTTAAGAAAGGATTTTAAATCATGTTTCCTTGCCTTTATCATACTCCTCAGAATAACGAGTCCTCAATACTTCTGCACTTATATTATAAAGAGAATGGAATAGCCACTTCGATCCTGTACTCGTACTGACGTTGCTGTATACAGCAGCAGTTTCTATAGACACTTCAACATCTCGACATATCGATGGTCAATGTGACAATGCTGGAGTGACAGAAGCACAGCCCCGTTTCGATCGAATCAAAGGCTTTCTGGTCTTCTATACCACGTGATTTTAAACCTCTGAATATTGAAATCCTGGAATCAGAATCCCTAATGGAATACAGAATTGCAAGATAAAAAGGAACAAACTGAAAAAAAAAATACTTTTTTAGAATTTTGTCCAGCTGATCGACTTTGTATGGGAAGCCTAATTTTTTTTTGCAATTTTTTATTTCATTAGGGATTCCGATTCCAGCATTCCAGTTTAGTTCAGATGTTTAAAATCACATGGCTTAGCCTGCTGTAGTGTGTGGGTGTGGTGTATGCTACTATAGCCTCTCGGTAACCGACTTGTTCAGAGGGCTGAAAGGCATGAGAGCATTGCGAGATGATTCATGTCGTGATCACCCTCGAAAACAGTTCATACGACGAGGCTCAGAAGCGTAGTGCTATAGTTCTTTAGAAAAGAATTGCCACTCTTTAAAAAAGAAGAGAACCCTATGCCCTAATTCAACGCCTTTGGCGTCTCGCTCTTGAGCAAAACGGAGTATCCAGTGTTGCAATTTACTTACAGAAGTATTCATAAATACAAAAGCAGCACAACTATGTAAGTCAGTACCTCTGTTAGCGAATATAGGTGCATGGACTTATGGAATCCTCCTTTCTTTTACAAGATATGAAACCCTAATTATTTATCCCCGTCAGTCTCTTTATATCCTCGTTTTAGCCCCGAAAAAATATTTCTATGCGCCATAAGCATTGGTTATAAAACCAATGCTTATGGCGCATACAAATATTTTTTTCGTAATTTAATTTCACTGCCTTGTTTGCGTTGCCCATGACATACCATAAATTATGTGAAAGTACTTTTTGTTTCAATGTTTGTTTTTATGTCCATCACCCACCAATGGCACCCTTTAATCTCCGGGGTTACATATAATCCTCTTAGTGTCGCAGCTATAAGCAAAGGTCGCGCGGCCCGCGCGGATGTGGGTCGGGGCCGCGGAGACCAGGTATTTTTGGACGCATTGTGCAAGCGATACAAGTTCATAAATCTGGAAATTGGGGAACTGTTGCGTCATCTATACGATTATTAGGTACATAATTTGCTTTGGTCTTTTGGACTGCGGTGCTAAGTTCGTCTTAAATGTCCTAAAACCTCCTAAAACCTGTTGCTCTACAGTGTAAGAGACAAGGCTTATTATATTTTGAAGTTCTAACACAGCATAATTTGAGATAGCAAATATAAATATAGCAAAATTTAAATTATTTGGAAAAATCATCCATTCACATTTTAGAGGAGTAAGGATGTGTCGCGTTATATTAGTATCACATGAAGGTTCTCTCCCTTGAGTTTTGACACTGTGACCATCACGCTCCCTGTTTAATCCTACAACTTCATACCTCAACAGTTAGTTATCCTCAGTTTAGTAAAAAAAACAACCACAACCACAACAACATTTTATTCTGCTATCTTTAGGCATGATAAGTGTGTGGCTTTATGTGGAATCTGTCACAAAGTGAATCTATTCTTAAAATATTTGTGTTTCTACGTTTGGCTGTCGTGTATAAAATTGTGTCTCATTTATCTTGTCATCACCTCTAAGAAAGCCAAACAGATTAATGCTACAAACGTCACCCTGTCTCTAAGGGAACATTACGTCGGGGCTCAAAATAAAAACAAACACAAACAGGGAATCATAATTTAATATTTTCACAATCAGTCATGCTCATTTCGAAGCTTCAATGCCAAGTTCGTGCTTAAGTTAATGTCCAAGCGGCACTAATCTCCTTCACTAGTCGGAGCTACCCCAGAAATCGTCTAAATCTTCTTCCTCGTCCTCCGTTACCTTTTTCTCTTTCGTGTCTTCTTCCTCGAAGGAGTCGAGTTTCGGCATGTCTTTCAGCCGCGGCTTTGACTCTGATACGTCGTCCTCGGCAGCCGCACTGTCGACAGACGCTTCCACGCTCCACGTCTCATTTCTTCGCTCCTTGGAATTCTCTCTCGATCGACTTCTGGAATAAGAACGCGCCGCTAAATTAGGAGTGCTGCCGTAACCCGCGAACTGGTCACTTGTACCCATACGCTCGAATTCGGTTTCCTCGAGGGATGTGAACATCTTTAGTTCCTCCTCGCGTGACGCCCGCGACTCTTTGGACGAGTTCGACGACGACGAGTGACGCTTTTTGAAACTCCTGCGCCGGCCACTCGGGTCGTTTCGTTGCAACGGTCGGAACTTAATTCCATCAAGTGATCTTAAACAAATTTACAATATATGAGTCATTATTGTACAGGTGAAGCAATGAATCCGACATCGGAGTTAGCTTTCTACTCGTGCAGTGGTGATGATGGTTGATGAGGGCCACTAATGATGGGCAGGGGGCTAAGTCACTACTGATCGGACCGTGCGCGCATAGTGATGAATAGTGCTTCTCAACATCAATGAATATTAACCTTAAAAAGTCTTCGCTGTAGACTCCTCGTTTGTCCTCGTCGAATGATTGGAAATGTATTTCAGGCAGTGTTTGCGTTTGTGGGGTGGGGCTCAAAGGGCGGTAATGCCAGGTTACTTTCTCTTCGGCCTCGGTACTCTCATTGGCATCGACGTCACGCTCGAAAGAATTTGCCGAAAAACGATTGGAATCTGAAATATTTTCGGAAGGCGTAGGTGATCTGTTTCTGTTTCCAACACTGAACGATCCTAACGTGTTCGGTATGATTGTTTTCGTCTTTGTCTGTATGTACCTTTCGGACCTGTAGTCACCGTTTGCTTGCGAGCCAGAACTATCCTCGACGGAGTCTTGACCGAAGCTCGATATTTTTGTGGAGAACAGTATCGCTGTGGAATCGGGCTGTCCGTCGTAATACTTAACAGCGGCAGATTTTAGTTTTCCATCTGTATCTTCTGTCAAACTGAGGTATCCTTGACCGCAATTCTTGGTCCAATCGCTGTTGGTCGACGGGTTGGCCGACTTCTGGAGGAGTCTGGTGTAATAGTCGACGAGATCCTGAAAGTCGGGGTCGGTGTCCGGGAGCACGCCACTCAGGATGTGTCGGATTGTCTCTATAGCCTCGCGCACTCCAGCGTAGGAAATGACGACGGATAACAATAGTCCCATTTCGCGTCACTAAATCACTGTTTACTTAAAAGGAATGGAATTGGATGAGGTATCTTGATTTGAGGGTTGCAGGGAGAAGGATGGACGCAGCGATGCGACGCTGGGACAAGAATTGAACAACTGAAATTAAATTGTTATCGTTGCCAAAGATTTGTGGCCAGATTTAGAATTGCGCTTGGCGTTGTGGCCAGACACCATTAGGTTTATGTCTCATTCGATACTGGCCAAGGTTACCGTGTCAGTTAATGGGTGAGACAATAAAGTTGATTTATTTATTGATTGATATCTGATGTTTCTGAGTCTGTTGGCTACGTTCGAGTTGTCGTTGGTTTATGTGCCGCTGCTGCTGTTAGTTTTACGGTACTAACGTACCGTAAAACTAACAGCAGTTTGTTAGTTTTACGGTACGTTAACATTGACATCTTGTTAAATATTTTTCCCTCGTATTTGAACAGTGAAATTATGATAAAGAAGTTTTCTGAAAATATCGCCAATTATAAAGTCTCATTTACAGAGTGACGCGAAAAATTAAGATTATGCATAGAGATTTTAATGTATAAAATGAGGATAATAGACGGAAGTACTCTAGATCTTGAATTATATGAATCACGCATGTATAACAGATATAAATACTTAGTAATAAATACATAAATAGAATAAAGGCCCGTATAGGTAGCTCTTCCTCAATAATTTATGCTCATTGTAGTCCGCAACACTATTTTCTAAGTAGTGTTTTAGATCCACCACACCACCAGGGTATGGCCTGTGATCTGGTTAAAAAACCAATGGATACAAAATACACCAACCCTTGTGAAGAATTATTAAGATAATGCCTTTATGCTACTTGATTAAATCTCGGATTTCTACAATTTTCTCAGTCTCTGGGACCGCTACGGACTACCATACGGTCCGTAGCGGTCTCAGAGACTGAGAAAATTATTTAGCCTTGTTCGTTCTATTACCTACACACGTAAGGGCCTAAGAATGCTATAAAGCTTTAGTACTGAAGTTCTGAACTTACGAAAATATAATTTTTCCGAGTCATTACTTGATTAATAATAATATAATAAGGTCAGCTGTGTCATTCTTAAGGCGCTGTGCATAAGAAGAATACCGTAAAACGTCTATTTTTTCGTCGCGCAGTTAGTCTTATTTTTCATGGAATACTAGCATGAAAAAAATATGAAGTACAGTTCAAAGATCAAAATAAATGGTTATATCAAATTAATTTCAAAAATATTTAAAACCTTGCAAAATAAAATAGCGAAAAAGCTATATCCAGAAAAAGTTTCGTCGCGAATTACTTGATATTTTCAGCGACAACTACCAACTTTTTTATGTCTATATAAAGTATAACTAAATGGGCAAGATGGATACCTAAAATAAATACAGTATTTGGTTATAATTATTGAATTATTAAATTAAAACTGAAAATTAACACGGAAATGGCAGACATGATTGAAATTAGACAGTGACAGGCCAACCGGTATCGCCACTTTCAGCCGCACAAACGGATAAGGGATACAGCGCCTGTGGCTGGAATGGTGATGAATATAAACACCTGATGGTGAATAGGTCTTTAGCTAAATTACAATCTATCTATCTATAATTTAAGAACTGTGTTCTTGTCGGTGGAGTACTCTCCATGTCTCTCGGTTCTCAGCCATTCTTTTTACCTCTCCATATGACACAACATAAATTATAATCAAATAACATAATTTTCAAAAGTGGTATAAATGTTATGCAGAAAATTGTCTTTAAATATTTAATTGTCTGGAAATACATACATACATATTATCACGTCTTTATCCCTTACGGGGTAGACAGAGCCCAAAGTCATAAGACCGAAAGGCCACGTTTAGCGTGTTGGGCGTAAAGGTGGAAAACGGAATCAAGATAGTGATGGGTTGCTAGCCGCATCGCCTATGGTCATAATTCTTTAGATTTTCGCCCATTCCCTTGACCGGCTTCTACGGTCTGCGCGGGAAGAGAAGCAGCTGGTACATTCTATGTTTTTTCTTTTGTCCCAGACCAGCATGGAAGATATTGTCTGGAAATAGTTAATACATTCGCTGTAATCTGTAATCCTTGTTTTATAATGGAATCACTGACCCGATGTCGGAAGATTTTTGCGCACGTTTTTGATATTTTCGATGTGATTGCGATTTCTTTTGTCAGATTGCCAGCCAAGTTTATCGCTTGAGTACGGCGTGCAAAACCGTTGTTTTCGTGTCTAACTCAGATTTGTCTTGGGTTTTAAGATTGATGCTCGGTAAAAGGATGTTTAAGATGTTGTCTATCATTCCATTTGTTTTATGGTTGTCATTTATTACAGTCTTGTATTCTTGTTGTTTGTGCTGATTTTTGAAAAATGTGTGATAATGTTTTTTTGTTTTTATAACTATCTTTATTACGATACGTACTCATCACATCTTCTCAGCAGTGGTCGTTCCGAAACGCTAGTAGATTATCGATTTTGCAAATAGTAAAAATAATAATATGACGTTCAAAAAGAGATACATGATATCCAAATTTGAATTCTATTTCATTTCATTTATCATCATGTCACCTTACAGACTAGCCAATACATAACATGAGACATCTAAGACTAATTACCTTCGCTATGTTTTAGCTTATTACATGTTTGATATGAAAAAAAAAACACAATCACGAATTGAATAAAAGACACTCGAGAGTTTCCAAATTTCAAGGGAAACGTTTTAGATTTTAATATCTTTCAGGATGTACTTATTGTGTTCTGATATAAGGCGGTGGTGGTTTTTGGCAAGAAAAGAATATTTTACACGCCTTTCCAAGGCTAATATTGGCACTGTTAAATAAGTTACCATCTTATGTACCTACATTGCCGTGTGGTATCCGGCAGAGTAGAATAGGACCACTCCAAGTGTTCCCGTGGATGTCGTAGAAGGCGACTTAGGAAATACAAGCTAAACAAAGCTTATGAACATTTGTAAGACCTCTTCAACCCGTCTGGCCAGCGTGGAGAGTGTAGGCCAAGTCCTCTGGCTGCTTTGGCTAAGTATGGCTCTAGTAGTACAGAGAGGGTCGTGCTCCTGTAGTGTAAAAAGGACCTGATGATGTTGATGATGATGATGTACCTACATTTATGCAAATAAAGAAATTGAATTGAGTCGATAGTTACGATCAAGGTCTCAAACCATTACTTCCGGCTTTTTCAGAAGGAATAACTAAAAAGCTATTCCTGAGATTCGTAAGCTATCACAGCTAAGCGTTCAACACTTGAAGGGAGATAAGCGACAATCAAGCACTTTCATATCTTCATGGTCACTTGCAAAGTATACCAAACAAGTACTAGTTTTCTAAAACCATGGCTTTATGGATATACGAGTGTTTTAAAACGTCTTGCATTACGTTTGGAATCTGGATGGGTCATTTTCCAGATTCCAGAGTAGGAGTGATTCATAAGCGATTTATTAGTGTCGAATCGCAATGTTTACAAGTGTTATAATTGGTGGCGTGACGGCAGCGTGAGGCGGCCGCGCCGTGTGAAACTCATACGTAAACTTCCAAAATTTTGTTCCACGATCCAGAATCCAGAGTGATGTTTACGACCCACGTACTTTGAACTTGTGCAGTGCCGGATTTAGAGGTCTGGAGGCCCCGGGGCGATAAAGAGCGGAGGCCCCCTGGCCCCAAATTATTTTCCAAATAAAATGGTAAATTTTTTTCAGTCGCGTTTTCCAAAAGCTTATTTATTATGAAACCAGGTATAGTTTATTTTATTATTTAACAAACTTGTAAATATAACCTGAGACAAGAATTATCTGAAATAAAAATTTTAGCGCTAACGAACGGAACTTTTCGAGCTTTCTTCACCGAAAAATCGTTGATGATTTCGTTGAAATTCAGTTCCTGAAGTAAATCACTTTCAAAGCTAATTTTGATATTTTCTGATTGCCTGATTAGACTGAACAAATATAGATCATATTGATTATATGTTTGTACAAAGTACTGTAGATAGTGGCGAAAAAAAATATGAAGGTGAACTTGTTTTCTTGACTTTTTTCCGTAGTCTCTATCGTGGGGTCCCCTCTTTTGTGGAGGCTGTCGCCCCGGTTATCCTTCCCTAAATCCGGCCCTGGTCTTGTGAAGTCATCTACGTGGCGTGATACTGTCTCGACTGATAACCTGTGCGTTAGCTTCCATTGATACGAAGGTGATGCTGTAATCCACAACGATTTGGGTTCAATTCCCGGCCAGCTTCAGATGTAAAACGATCTCTTTAACATTGATATGTACATTTACGAGCGTAAGTATGTAAACAAGTCAATGTGATAAGGTCTAAGAGGGAATACAATGGAGCTACTTATTAATGCTCGTATGTGTGAAATACTGTGTTTATATTAGCTGGCTAGCTCCGTGGCGCAGTGGTCAACACGCCAGCCTGGGACACGAGAGTGCCCGGGTTCGATCCCCGGCCAGTTCAAGATGGAAAATGATCTTTTTCAGATTGGCCTGGGTCTTGGATGTGTATCTATATATGTATTTATTATAAAATATAGTATCGTTGAGTTAGTATCCCATAACACAATTCTCGAACTTACTTTGGGGCTAGCTCAATCTATGTGATTTGTCCGCATATATTTATTTATTTATTTATATTGATAAGCTTTTCTTACAGAATCCTAAAAGTCTCAGTTCATTACAAGAGCGGCTATTGGGGTTGTGACGTAAGCGTGTTGTGGGTAGTTCCACTTCATAGGTTATGCGATAAACTTTGGGTAAGGTATGTAAATGCCCTGGCATGCTATAATACTTCCAAATTCCCGAATACTTCAAGTCTCTGAATCACTGGATAATGTTTACCAGTATTCTAATTGCGGCCGTGACGTAAGAGTGACGCGCCGCGCCGTGTGAAGCTTTCACGTAGCGTGATAAGATTTTAAGGTATATTTTTATACTTAGAACGATGGAAAACTAAACTGAACTTAAGACTAGAGTGAACAGGCATCTTCTAGGCAAGCTCGCTCCATCGTAGATCTTGTCTTTACCCTCTGGGTTAGTCTAAGATCAAGAGTAAGCCTATTCAAAATAAAAAAATAAAATAAAAAACAAATATTGTAGGATGGCTTTTTTATCTTCTGATTATATAAATAAATGGCTGGAAGAAAGAAATTCCAATATTAGTGTTAAATATAAATTTTATAGATATCTGTGGCGAATCGGAACTCAAAGCTTGGGATATGCAAGATGAATGAATATCTATAAATTTAGAGGTGTTAATAGTCCCGTTATATAAAGACTGTCATATCATACATAGTACATACATAGTGACCTTTAGGTCTTATAGACCTAGGCTCTCTCTAATCCGCAAGGGAAAAAAGGCGTGATAATATATGTTTGTATGTTTTACAAATCGCCATAATTCCGACACTGCAGGTACGATGGGGGAACGCTAGGCCCCATCACTCTGGACCAGGACTATGAAAAGCCTAAAATATATAACCATTCCTAATAAAAGCAAAAATTTGTAAGTAAGTATGGATGTTTGTTAATCAATCATTCAAAACGGCTGAACGGATTTTGACAAAATTTTGCACATAGATAGGTTATTACCTGAATTAACACATACCTTTCATTCTGGAAAAAAGGACTGTTCCCGCAGGATCGACATTAACGTGAGCGGAACCGCGGGCAACAGTTAGTTTAAATATAACTACTATAGCATTTAATATTAAGATATCTACTTTAAGAAATTGGTTGCCTGTAAAGTCGGTTTACGGACGATAATTTTACGTGATAACGGTGGAAAAGAGATCATCATCATCATCATCATCAGGCCCTTTTTAGTCTCCACTGCAGGAGCGTGATCCTCTCTGTACTGCCTACACCAGACGCTGGCCAGACGGGTTGGAGAGGTCTCACAGATGTTTATATGCTTTGTTTAGCTTGTATTTCCTAAGTCGCCTTCTACGACATCCACGGTAAGACTTGGAGTGGTCCTATTCTACTCTGCCGGATACCACTCGGGTAAAGGGGAAGAGAGATAGATGCGTCACAATTATTATTATTTTTTTTATTTATTCTTTACAGAATCAACAGCACTTAGTTATTATTTACAAGCTTAATAGATAAATCATACTACCAATAACAGATTCTTATTTCTTAAATAACATCTTATGCTTAGAACGATGTACTTAATATAATAAAAAATAAATAAAAATAAATAAATTACAATACAGACAACCGTTTAACCTAAATTGAAAATACCATACCAGACACAAATTAGATCACCGCTTGTAATTCGGCTGTAGCCGTAAATGCCCAAAAATAATTTCAAAGGCAAGGTCGTAGAAAGTTATGGCGCATACGCGCAAGCGCAGGGGCGGGCGAAACTTGACACCGCTCTGACGTGGAGAGCCGTGCGCAAGGATGGCGGTGTGCGGGATCCACACACCACTGTCCTTGTATAGATATAGATACGTCGTGAAATTTTGATCGTTTTGGACCCTTAAAGGGGTGATCCATGAACAATTTTTCCTATGTGACCGACTAAAACTGATTTTTTTTGACATTCCCGTAAAAATTGATTGGGCGGCCGAACATTTTTATATGGAAATGTCAATTTTTTTTTGAGTTCATAGCATTGGTTCCATAGGAAAAGTTGTTCATATCCACGGATTGAATCATCCCTATAAGGATTCAATCAAATTGATCAAAACTTCATCATGTATATTATTGTAAGTATTTCAAGATCTTCCATGCTGGTCTGGGAGAAAAGAAGAAATGTAGAATGTGCAACACGCAGACCGTAGAAGCCGGTCAAGGGAATGGGTGAAAATCTAAAGATTACTATTTTGATTCAGTTTTTCACCTTTACGCCGACCAACACGCTTAGCGTGGCCTTTCGGTCTTATGACCTTAGGCGCTGTCTTCTCAAATCACAAGACCAAAAGGCCATGTTTAGTGTGTCGCAAATAAAATTTAACAAAACAATAAATACAAGCATTTTAAACGCTACGTGTATGTAGGTACCTATTTAATCACATGGTTCAGGAAAATAAGTTATGAGGAGCCTGATGGTCCAGTGAGTGTGAGCATTATTAGCGCTTGCGCATGTTAAGCAACTCCGGGCGTAGACCTCACAGGGATGGGTGACCACAAGTGGCATAAAAATATCTTGACCTTCTCCGTGCTTCGAAAGGCTCGTTGAACCGGTGTTCCCGGCTGTTATCACTGATGACAGTCGTTAAGACGAGGACTCAAATGTTTGGTACCTTCGCTCGGCAAAGGACTGATCAAGTGCGCGCAAGGGATAGCGCTTGGCGGTTTAGCCCGTGAATGATGAGATAGAAGATAGTCTCGAGTCGCTCAAAGAAAAAAACGTAAGCGCCAAATTCGTTATTTCTATTTTATATAAAATCAGACCGGTTAATTGTATTTTTATATTTACATTTTGATGAATTACTAATAACCTATCTTTTAGTCTAAAAATCATTATTTCATTCGTCGCATTTGAGCTACAATAACAAAAACTCTGCGAACGAAGACCATTTTTCAAAAAATATTTCTATCGAGAAAATTTTATCAAAACGTGTTTTCATCTTAAATTTTTAGAGATGAAATAGTCAAAAATCATATTACTTAGATTTGAAACTCCTAATTTAAGTATTTTGCGAGATAAATAAGGTTCAGAACGACCTTATTTACAGTGGTATCGCCTTAAGCTATGTCAGATGCCTTTTGGCAGCTTGAAAAATCTGACACCAATGTTGGCCACTTAGACACACAAAAAACAAAACAACAATAACTTATGATATGAGCCGTTTTGACATAAAAGTTATGTCATAAAACCTAAGTTATTATAGATTACGATTTTATTGCCTTGTCTGACAAATCAACGTATTTGGTGAAGGTAAATGATGATTGAGTAATCAAATTGACATCTCATTTAATATAATATTGATATATGAGGTCTTCTAGATTATCAAGGCTAATATATAGTTTACATCACAATAATATCATGGCCAGAAAATGGTGTAACTTATATGGCTACAGATAGCGTATTTAGAGAACCCAAGAAGATCTGAGCTTGTTAAGAAACACTAGGCGTAATGCAAACTTCGCTTTATATGCCCTAAATTGACAATAAACATCTCAACTTCATTCATGCTTTAAAAGCAACATTGACTTGTTAATAAAAGTCAAAGATTTTTATTTAAAATTGGATACATGTATCTCTTTTTGAACGTCATATTTTTATCTATATCTTTACTCCTATACTAATATTTTAAAGAGGAAGATTTAATTGTTTGTTTGTTTGCATCGGATAGGCTCTGAAACTACTAGACCGATTTGCACAATTCTTTCTCCATTAGAATTCTACATTATCCCTGATGAACGTAGGCTATTTAAATACCTATATCTTCCCGTGAGAAGCCGGGACGGGCCGCTAGTTTCTAATATTTTTTTAATATATACAAAATCAAAATACTACTAGCGTTTCGAAACGGCCAGTGGTGAGAAGTATACGCCGAAAGAAACTCAATCCAGATTCGGTCCCTCCCTACGTGCCTGAAGGGTTCTGATTACATTGTTAACATTAGACACAATTTTCATACTATTAATTAATTTGTTTACATTAAATAATTGCAGTTATTGCAATTGCTACAATATTGGCAGTTATCGACAGATGGTATCTATCTGACAATGTAAGATGCCTGTACGCACGCATAACATACTAAATATTAACTTGCTTGATGCTTCAAACAAAACAAAAACAAAATACAGAGAGCTAATCCAGAAATTAGGTAAACAATTGTTTCAAAGACATTGACCCAAAAGCCTTCAACGAACAGAATGAACTAGAGAGAAAACGTTATCTCAAACGAGGGAAATAGTATTTTTTCATGAATGAAGCGCTGGCTCACTTCTGCATAACCTCGTTCTATTTTTTGTAAGACGCGTTGGCGGGAGTTTTAATAGTTTCATTTTTCTATACAACACTAGTTGGCCGTATTTTACTGACTACATTACTACTATATTAATTATATGATGATTGTAAGGCTGCGTTTGAGTAACCGCGGAGTTTGCGCTAAACAACTTTCGCGTGCAAAGCGAAATTGATGGCTCTTACGATTCCTCTTTTACGCCTTACTCTATCTACAGCTTTTACTA
This sequence comes from Elegia similella, assembly GCA_947532085.1. NCBI lineage: Eukaryota > Metazoa > Arthropoda > Insecta > Lepidoptera > Pyralidae > Elegia > Elegia similella. The sequence goes on from OX383930.1 coordinate 26,539,004, forward strand.
TACTAAAAGCTTCTAAGAAATTAAAAAAGGGCTGTGACAGACGGACACACGAGTAATCCTAAAAGGTTTTCGTTTTGTCACTCAGTCGTACGGAACAACAAATATCTGCTTCAAATGTTTACGTAATTTAGTTATCATCATCATAATCAGGATTTATAACTAGGCAGGTTTTATTTCTTTTAATGTGGATTTTGTGAAATCCCAAAAGAAGTCTTGCCTTCAAAATTAAAAAAATCCCTTGTTTCATGCAAAGCCTTTCCCGTTCTGACACGAAATAAGTAGTTATTGTTACTAACAATTAATTGGATCAAGTTTTGTCATCAAATTGAGCTGCACTTTCACACATTATATGCAAGTAATCCGCGTTAGTAGTAGTTTACGCAGTTTACTTGTATATTTAGGAATTCAACGACCCGACGTACCGCTTTCCGCTTCTCTGCTACGCTCTCCGCCCGTGTCATGTACGCGGCCCTAGCATGTAATAGTGCTTGACCGACGAGCGCGCGTGTTCCGTTTGTCAATTCCGCGATTTGGCATCCGCGAGAAGTTTCAGTTCCTAATTACGAATTAGGAGATTATTTGTAATATTTCTTTTTTAATTATACAACGTGATTTTGAACCCCCTAGCTATATTGAAATCTGGGAATCAGAATCCCTAATGGAACACAGAATTGCAAGAAAAAAAGTTAAAATACGAAAAAGAAAATTTGGTTTCCCATACAAACTCGCCGATCAGCTGGACGAATTTCAATGAAAGGTTAAATTTATTTTTCCGTTTTTTACCTTTTTTTCTTACAATTCTGTATTCAAAATCACGCTGTATATTTTGACAGCAAACGAGCAGACGAGCCGCCTAATGGAAAGTAGTCACCGTCGCCCATGGACATCTGCAACACCAGAGTTGGTGCTGATGCGTTGCCGACTATATCGGAATAGCTTTGATTCGGAAATTGCTTAATTAAAAAACGGCTTACCGCTATGAAATTCAAACATTTAGAATTTTATGTATATAATAGGTAAATACTTTTGTCTTTAAGTTTTTTAATTGAATGTTTTTTTTATTTTTATTATTTCTAAGTAGGCATATTCCTCTTTCCTAGGTACGTCAGCAACATCAGTGGTGCTACATGTGGTGCCATGTGATTCCCATAGGGGTTTTATAAAGGAGCAAGAAAAGGTTGCTCAAAGGAAAAGGTCGGTTACTGGATCAAGCCACGGATCTATGTATAGTATACGGATATATATCCGTGTCTTTCCCGAACTTGCGAGGAAGTGTAATCCATTACACTTTTACTCTGATTTTATTCGGGTTTTTCAGTTTTCATATGTAATTACGTCTACTATCTTGCAGGGGTTTAGACCTGGGACTCTCTGATTTTAGGTTAAAACGTGATAAGTCTTGCATTACTTACATAAATCGCTCAGCTAATGAATTAATAAATATATAGGGACATAAATCACACAAATTGAGCTAGCCCCACAGTAAGTTGTGAACTTGTGTCGTAGGATACTGAATCAACGATACTATATTTTAAAAACATCCAAGGCCCAGGTCAATCTGAAAATGACCGTTTTCCATCATGACCTGACCGGGGATCGAACCCAGGCACCCTCGTGTCACAGGCTGGTGTGTTGACCACTGTGCCACGGAGCTCGCCCGTGATGTGAATGATTCCAAAACCATTTCGAGATATGCTGTATGTAATGCTGTGACCAAGGTAAATAGGGCTTTATACTTTTATATATGTACTAGCTGTTGCCCGCGACTTCGTCCGCGGCAATTTCTGTTATTATGATTATTTAGCTTTTTTATTAGTACTGATAAATAATTTTCCCCTGTTTTCAAAACAATTATTTATTGAGGCTTCGCTCCTATTAGTCACAGCGTGATGTTTTATAGCCTAAAGCCTTCCTCAATAAATGGACTGTCCAACACAAAAAGAATTTTCCAATTGGAACCAGTAGTTCCTGAGATTAGCTCGTTCAAACAAACAAACAAACCCTTCAGCTATATAATATTAGTATAGATAAAGATGTAGAATGACGTATCTTCGTCAAAGAACAAAAATATCGTTTTAAAAGATTGACAGGCGACTAGCATGTGGCAATTTGTGAGAGGTACACGATCAGTGATTAGTTGCTGAAGGCGCTATTATGTGTCCGCTGGTGACGGCTGCCAATTGTTTTTACAAATGTGGTTTCCGGACTTTGTTTGTTTGGAAATAGATGAAAAATATCGTGAATGTTTATTATTATTTGTTTATACTAGTAAATGTTTTAATATTGCAACATATACAATATGTTGAGAGACAGGGTTCTCCGACCCTTGAAGGAGTGATTCAGCCCGTCGATATGAACAACTTTTCCTATGGAACCAATGACGAGATCTCTTTTTTTTTTGAGGCTTTTGGCTATAAAACATTACGATGCGACTAATAGGAGCGAAGCATCAACAAAAAATGTTTTGGAAAAGAGAGGAAAATTGTTCATTCTAAGAAAAGAACTAATTAATCATAATAACAAAAATTGCCGCGGACGAAGTCGCGGGTAACAGCTACTACACTAATAACCTCGTAGGACTAGATAGCTAACATCATAAACAACAATGTTTGTTCTACGACATTTGATAATTACTATTAGTATTACTATTTATATTGTTACATATCACTTTCATAATAAAAATAAATATTACTTAGATTAGTTTTCTAAAAAAAAAATTGCAGAATTAGACCAGAGCCGATAATTTATTAAACCAAAATAAATTATAGAAGGATGAAACCCAATGCAATGGAAGAGAATATAACAAAAATTAAACAAAAAAAAAAAAAAAAATTACGGGCGATCTGATGTCGGGAAGTCTGAGGGGGTGAGCTTTTAACCCTTAAAATGGTTTGTCTACATAATAAAAAACCAAAAACATGCTTATTTGAATTTTCCTCCTACATTTTGAGGTTATGTGAAAAAGTAAATACAAAAAGAGTAGAACTTGTTATTACCTACATCATTGCCATATAACGTTTATCCACAGGACTTGTAGTTTATATCCACAGGTCTTGTAGTTTAGCCGGAAATCGAGACAAACCGCTTTTTACCCTTAAATAAATAAATAAATATATACGGACAAATCACACGGATTGAGCCAGACCCAAGGTAAGTTTGAGACTTGTGTTATGGGAACTAACTCAACGATACTATATTTTATAACAAATACATAGATAGATAAACATCCAAGACCCAGGCCAATCTGAAAAAGATCATTTTCCATCTTGACCTGGCCGGGATCGAACCCGGGCACTCCGTGTCGCAGGCTTAAGACTTTAAAAGCTCACCCCTTCCACTTCCCGATTTTTCCTTTATTTTTTGTTATATTCTCTTCCATTTGCAATGGGTTTCATCCTACTATAATTCTATTTTACTTTTTATAATTATCAAAGGCTTTGGCACTGGTCTAAATAGCTGAAAGTTATATGTAAAAAGTTTTTTGTTTTTCGTGTGTGTGGCCATCGCTGGTGTCACATTTTTCGACCCTCAATGATGCTACCATTAAAGATGATAGCCGAAATCAACGGCTTAACGTGCCGTAGTATATATTTTTATAGCAATGCGTGCGTAGATATTTTTATACCAATTACGGCCACCGTTCCCAATTGGGATTGCGCCCGGGGTTGCTTATCACTTTCGCTGACACTGCCCGCCTGTAGACCTAATTCTATTGTTATTTCTTTTGTGTCTGGTTCAGTGTCAGCGAAAGTGTTAACTTGCGTAAGCGCTAATAATGCTCACGATCACAACCATCCATCAGGCTGCTCAAATCTAAAATGGAATTGTTTATCTAACAGGCAGACGGCGACAAAACAAACATTAGACAATAAGGCGTGGGCGAAACCGCAGTCGGAAGCTAAGCATGAAATATCGCATGACTCGACCACCTCATAACAATAAACGCCTTTTGCGACGACGATATATTGACGAATCATTTTCATCATAATCATCATCATCAGGTCCTTTTTAGTCTCTACTACAGGAGCACGACCCTCTCTGTACTACTAGGGCCATACTTGGCCAGAGCAGCCAGAGGACTTGGCCTACACACTCCACGCTGGCCAGACGGGTTGGAGAGGTGTCTTAGATGTTTATAAGATTTGTTTAGCTTGTATTTCCTAAGTCGCCTTCTACGACATCCACGGGAAGACTTGGAGTGGTCCTATTCTACTCTGCCGGATACCACACGGCGAATCATTTTATTCGTAGTTAAAAATAGGTCAGAACTTGTTTAACGTTATGTACGAAACTTGTTACGTACGAGACATTTTGGCGAGCTCCGTGGCGCAGTGGTCAACACGCCAGCTTGTGACACGAGGGTGCCCGGGTTCGATCCCCGGTCAGGTTATGATGGAAAACGATCTTTTTCAGATTGACCTGAGTCTTGGATGTTTGTCTATTTATGTATCTATTATAAAATATAGTATCGTTGAGTTAGTATCCTACGACACAAGTTCACAACTTACTGTGAGGCTAACTCAATTTGTGTGTTGCTTCCCGTGGCGTCTAAAATACTTTAACGGCTTAAATAATAATGATGACGATGATTATTATTTAAACGCCTTTTTAAGCTGGGAGAGGATAGAAATTAGTTGAACTTGGGAATGGGGAAAAAGCAAGAAGCAGATATGGGGTGCGCGTATACCCGACGCCATACCTGTAAACGGACAGGCAGTTAAGGGCCCGTACTACTTCACACTGCTTTGCATGATTGACTGTTATATCAATAATAATTAAATACTCAAGTTGAAATAAAAATGCAGCAAAGTTCAGGACTAATTCGATAACTATCTGACTCAAAAACACGATTGCGTTAAATTTTCTCGATAGAAAAAAATTGCAAAGTTGCCTCCAAATCACGTCAGATTTACTCGGTATATAGTATTATTCACCAAATACATTAAAATTAACCTTGAAACTTTTGATTATTATTGCAAAACAGATAAGGCAGCCATCATATGTTTTTCTTTTCGAATAACCCTTGAATATTCCTAAAAAACGAAAATATCCAAAGTAGCCAACGCGTTTAGACCATCCGCGTTTGTATCGCCACGCCGCCTGGCATATGGCGGGCTCTTAAGGATGACACCCCTGACCATTCTCTTATTTATCTTAGGTTGAATGAAGCCTAGAAACAAGGAGAAGTCTTAAAAATAACCACTCAGTCAAAGGATTGCAAAGGCTAGGGATAGAGAGGGATGGCGCGGACAAAAGGAGGCTTATACCCAGAAATGGGTCGTGGAAAGCTGAAGTTGATGATCCACCCATCCTTAGTATACACAGGGTTATAGTTAACTAACGCATAACCTGCTAAAGACGACTTAGGTACATCATGACTAACAACGTTTGTTCTATGACTTTTACCTAAACGCAATACATAGTAAGATTTTACATACATTAGCTTATTTTTTATTTTATTTTTTTTTTATTTTACTTACTTATATGTGGATTTATATCAAACGTTAAGTCTATGTTTAATTCTACTATAGCTGTGAACGTAGGATTTTGCTATTATTACCTCGTAGCGCTGATTGCCATAGAGTTAAGACAGGTAGAATTCCTTTTTTCGCATTAAATTTTTTTTGTAATCTTCAACATATTTATTGAATGCGCAATTAGAAAAATAATAGAAGCTGTTATAGGCGGGGTTAAATTTAACGGGGAGAAAATATTTTTTATTAGGTTTGCAGATGATATTGCAGCACGTGCCGAAGACTCAAAACAATTAGTATCATTACTTAATAATATAGATTCCACATTTAAAGAAAATGGGCTGAAAATAAACTGTACCAAAACTAAAACAATGGTAACATCTAAGTCAGAAAAGCCAATTAATAAGACAAAATCTAAAAAACATATCAATCCCATTAAAATTAATAACATTGAAATTGAACAGGTGCAAAGCTTTAAATATTTGGGTAGTTTAATAACAGCGGACGGCAGATGTACACAAGACGTAGTTACAAGAATAGCAATAGCAAAAAGGGCATTTCACCAAAAGAAAAATCTTCTTACAGCCAAAATATCAAAAAATACAAGAAAAAGACTTCTTAAAGTTTAAATTTGGAGCATTGCACTATACGGATGTGAAACATGGACGCTAACAAAAACCGAAAGTAAAGAAGACTTGAAGCGTTCGAGATGTGGTGTTGGCGTAGAATGGAAAGAATAAGCTGGGTAGAAAGAGTGACTAATGAGGAGGTCTTGAAAAGGGTAGGAGAAAAGAGGCACATATTGAAAATTATTGAGAATAGAAGAGGGAAGATGGTAGGACACCTAATAAGACATGACAATTTGATCAAGAACATCATAGAAGGAAAAAATAGAAGTAAAAAGGGGACCGGGAAGGCCGAGACACACCTTTATAAAGCAAATAGAAGAAAAAATAAAGGTTACTTCTTATAGAGAAGTAAAGGAACTGGCGGAAGAAAGAGAGGAATGGAAAAAGCTTTACCGACAAGAGCATAGCTCTTAAATTTGATGATGAATTTTTTTTGTATGAAAAAAAGCAAACATCGAAGTACACAAAGTCCTATAGCAAACGTAGTTAATCTTGATGTACCTAAGTCGCCTTTAGGAGGTGGTTATGCGTTAAATACCACTTACCCTGTATAATTAAAGAGCTAGACTAGTCTGTGGAGTAACCAATGATCAATAATAATTCTCAGTTAATAATATCTAATCCCACACAGTTGTAATAAAACTTGTTCAATAGGCCGTTTTATAGACGGACACTAAAACTGCTTAATTATGTCAGGACGTCGTGGGCAATTAATGTGTGGTATTGTTAAAATTAGCTGTGTGGTATCCGGCAGAGTAGAATAGGACCACTCCAAGTCTTCCCGTGGATGTCGTAGAAGGCGACTTAGGAAATACAAGCTAAACAAAGCTTAAACATCTACGAGACCTCTTCAACCCGTCTGGCCAGCGTGGAGAGTGTAGGCCAAGTCCTCTGGCTGCTCTGGCCAAGTATGGCCCTAGTAGTACAAAGAGGGTCGTGCTCCTGTAGTGAAGACTAAAAAGGACCTGATGATGATTGTTAAAATAAACACTTAATAATTTATAGTGTTTGGAAAACAGGATGCCGAGCTCGGTTTGTGTGATCTATTGTTGTTACTCCTCCCTTTCCCACATCTGAGTGTTTCCCGGTTACTCATCATCATCATCAGGTCCTTTTTTAGTCTCCACTACAGGAGCACGACCCCCTCTGTTCTACTAGGGCCATACTTGGCCAGAGCAGCCAGAGGACTTGGCCTACATTCTCCACGCTGGCCAGACGGGTTGGAGAGGTGTCTTAGATGTTTATAAGCTTTGTTTAGCTTGAATATATTCCTAAGTAGCCTTCTACGACATCCACGGGAAGACTTGGAGTCCTATTCTACTCTGCCGGATACCGTTTCCCGGTTACTCAACTGTAATGCGCCAGAATGGTTAGGGGTGACATCCTCAACTGCCTGTCTGGTGGTTGCAGGTATGGCACCGGGTAAGCGCGCCCGGCCTCCCGAGCTACTACTTGCTTTTCCCTCATTCATCCGTGGTCCAGTCTCCAGTTACAGCCTCCGTGGTCCAGTGGTTAAGGCGTTTGCCTGTTGACCCGGGGGTCGTGGGTTCGATTCCCACCGGAAGCATACTTTGTTTAGTTGTTTCCAGTTTGGTTAGGACATTGCAGGCTTGAATCACCTGATAGTCTGATAATAAAGATGATTCCGTTCTTCGGAAGGCACTTTAAGCCGGTGGTCCCAGGAACCACGTTAGAGGCCGAGAGGCGGTTCCGAAGAACTCTGACATCAGGATGTGCATGGTCGATTGACCGTGACACCTACTCGAAATGATGATCCGAATGAGTAGTATCCCAATACCATTTTACCCTTGCCAAATCCAACAAATTCCTATCCTTCTCCAGCATAATAATGCTTGCGATGGGCAGCAGCGTCAGAAGCACAAGAAGCCTATAAAACTGCGCTCGCCAACCCGCCTGCCAAGCGTGGTGAGTATGGTAATATCCTCCCATGGAACGAGGAATCATTGGGAGAGGCCCTTGTTCAGCAGTGAACTTTAATGGCTGTGATGATGCCGAATAAGTCAAGAGCTCCGGGTCCCAGGTATTATGGCGTCATTACTTTATGATTCACTGGCGACCTGTTTAAAATTAATTTCTTTCGGCGTTTTTTCTCTGCAGTGGTCAGTTTCAAAACGCTAGTAGCATTGTTAAAAAATATAAATTTTACTTAATTAGATCCTATAATTTCACATGAAAATGTATATACATTTCTTTATTTTAAATAAACGTTTTGACTATTGATTTTAACTTTGATGTACTTAATATGATTTGGAGAACATTTTTAGGGCCGGCCACCTATCTCTTATTACTATTTGATATTTGTAACCCCCATCGCGAAAACAGGATGTTATAAGTTTGACCGATATGTGTTTGTTTGCGCGTGTGTGTGTCTATCAAGGCACGTTAAGCCGTTGGTCCCAGCTGTCATCATTGATGGCAGTCGATAAGCTATGTCAGATGCCTTTAGGCAGCTTAAAAAATAAGACACGAGAGTTTGCCACTTAGGCGGAACCGCAGGCAAAAGCCAGTTAAGTATATTTCTTTAAGAAACTAGCCTAATAAGTACCAAAATATCATTGTGATTTTAATTCTACAATAGTGAACTAATTCCTCACCATCGATTATAATACCCTAACTATTATTGAGCTATTTTAAATCTACAACGGCTAGTCAGTAGGAGAGATTTTCAGATGTTATACAAAGATCGGAAATTTTACAATGTTTTGACTTCTTCATGACATTTGACAGGCGTGTAAGGATTTGGCAGTGGTCCGGTGTGGCTATCAGACGCCGGATTGTGGCTGTAAATCAATCAGGCTTAGCCAGTATTGACGGCTCCGTGTGCAAACTCCGACATGTTCGACAAGAAATAGTATTAGGAGGCAAGCTTTGTGACGATTCCTTAGATATAAGAATTTAATGCTCCAGTGGGTTTAATTGCTAACGCTTGTGTCTGTTAAGCAGCCCAGGGCGCGGTTGCAACTGGGATGGGTGACCGCAAATGGCATATAAAATATATCGAGCTCCTCCGGTGCTTCGGAATCCATGGAAGTTGTTGGTCCTGGCTGTTAAATTGATCTAAGTTTGTCTTTAGGCAGCTTGAATACTCGGACCTTTTGGCCACATACACAAACGAAAAACATCAGTTTGTCCTTAGCGGCAACAACGAAATTTGTTGTCACTTTCCTGCCGGCCTATTTGCTAACTCAGTGTACAACGTTTTGATAGTCATTTCAAAGTACATTACGTTTTATATATCTTTCATAAAAATAGTCAATCATAGGATATCCGCAATGTATTTTGAAGTGATTATCAAAACGTTGTACACTGACTTAGCAAATAGGCCGGCTGGTCATGTCTAATAAATAATGGAAAGAACTAGCAATGAGTGTGTGAAAATTATTTGCGCTTGGCTGTCTTACGATACGAATGAAAATGTTGGGATAAGTGTTAACGAGTCAGAGTATTTTTGAGAATTGCAATTCTAGAATTGTTTACTCATAGTGAAACAAAATCAAAAGTTAGTATATCTTCTCAGTTGTAAATATTTGTGATTGTGTGTACGGTTTTGTTTGCAGATTTGTTTAAAACGCGTGCCGCCATCTAGCGTCGAGTAGTAACACTAAACAATTTAATCTTCAACAACTAGAGGACAGCACAGTATTAAAGACAATTTGTACTTACTCCGTGACTGCACGGCTATAGACGTTATAACAATAAAACTTTTATTGTGTCTCGTTTAGTGTCCGTCAAAGTGTTAATACAATACTAACTTAGTTTAAGCAAGTAAATAACCTCTTCACGTGTGGCGCTGCTTTTTGCCATTCAATGAAACACAAAAAAAAAAGTGAAAATTTGGTTTCCACGCGGATAACCTTAACATGTAGTTTTATGTATTGTACTTATAAATGGAAATATACTGTTTTTATAAAATTGATTTATATTTTTTACCTTTAAAGCTTCGGCTAGTTTCGTGTGGATTTAATTATTTATTTTTAATTTTCTGTTAAAATTCCAACTAAGTTTCAATAACCCGCTATTGGTGCATGTCTGTTAACTATTTTAGCATGATTTACGTAATTGTGTTACTGTGACATTTATGCATTATCTATTTATAAATATAAATAAATACGCCTTTAGATTCGCTTTCTGATTATGCGAACCGCGAAGGAATTCCCTCACCGCGTCACTGTTTCCCGACTCGTTCAAATTTGGGATTATCAAGGCATGAGTGAATAGGCATTATTTGAATTTGCGTGTACCACCCTAGACCTCGTCGTTGCTTCCCATCAGGCAAGATAGAGGTCAAAGACACTGAAATTATTGATTAAAAAAAAGCCCTTGCTGATTTCTTCTTTTCACTGCGTAATTTTACTTTAGATAAGGTTTCTTGGGTGAGTTTTTTATGCAATACCACCTATATGCACATATTTCTGATTTTATGGCTCACTACAAGAGTGAGAGGATAAATACTCTATGTATATTTATATTTGTTCTATAAGTACAGTAAGTTGTAATAAAAAAAAACCAAAATGAAATACTATGCTATAGCAATGAGTAGGTAAAAGTAGTACCGACTCATTTGAAATGGATTTAAAGAATCTGCGTGGCATAAAGTGCTCAGATAACGCCTTCACAATTAGAAATATGATCCTGGCACTTATTGCAGTTCATCTCCGGCTTGAATGTGTGGGAGGACGAATGTCACCGAGCTGACGGGTATAACGGCCTGACAGATACCTATTAAACTCAGTCATTTGTTATTAAATATCATTATGCAATTGGTTTTATGAATAGTTTATACTGTTATGTATACAAAGATATTTTTAACTTTGTTTCGAAAAAAATGTAGTTAAGATGTATTTTTGACGAAGCTTGTGACGAATGACATTAAAATCTGTAATTTAGCTTCCTGTCTGGCTAGTAAAAATAAAAACAAATAAAATGTAATGTTATAATGACAAAAAAAAGGTGTATAAAAATTTATGCTTCTTTGAAAACTCCACTCACAGTTAGACGTTTCCCTTAACCGTCTCTTCGAACGCACACAAAATCACTCAACCGCAAAGCGTGCGCGGAAATCAAAATTCGAACGCGGCACTCCCGATTCAAAATTCGACTTTTTACTTTTTAATTCGCTGGAGGTGTAAGCTGGAGGAGACACGTCCCCGGTAGCTGTCGAAAGAGTATTGAGTTCACAGTTGGCGAACGCTATCCGGTTAAGATATGTTCCTTGTCGTGTGTGTGCGTCAATTATATTTATTACATCGAACTGGTGACTATAAACAAGATGAGCGACACGGACTTCAAAGAGATCAATAGCTATTTTAGAGATCGACGGGAAATCGAAGGCCAATTTTCCGGTCGTAAGGTTTCGCGAAAAATATCTAAGTTGTAATGTCAACATTAGAAGTTGACTTACCTTCGCTTTCACAATTCCTCCTAATGTTAAAGTCCTTACTCCTCAAGTCACAATTATAGGCCAAAAAAATAACTAACGGACCAGCAGGTTGCCTGCTGCGGAACACGAAATAAAAGACAGACTAACTAACCTAAAAATCAATGTACAAGGTTGTATATTAACCTGCTCCATATTATGAATAAACAACAAAATGAGCACCACTCTCATATAAATTTGATAAACAGCAACGCAACTAATGCAATGTGGTAATTCGCAATAATTCGTTCAGCAGAAATATAGGCCAGCACTTCAGGCTCAAACATTGAAATGTTCTAATGGCTACACTGGCCATTTTACATTCGTCATACTTTAAATGAATCAATACTGGCACAAAACAATAATAATACATCCTCACCAAAATATGTCGCTAAAACACTGGCCGCAAACACTTCATTCTTCTTTTTTAGAAACAATAAAATAGAACGATTTCAAAAAGTTCCAGTTTAAAGACGGGCAAATATCCCGATGGGCTTGTATCAACTGACCAAAGTAAGGTGTGAAACAATCTGAACAGTTAACGGTTTATTTTCGTAACCACATACCAAGCATATTATTTCATTAACCAATTCTGGTAGAACTAATTTTACGCGTGTGTTGTAGGTTGTACTTAGCGCCGATTTCTCGTAGGCGCGAAATGGGCGATCTAAGAAAGCGTTGGAGTAGCTTTATTGGAGTTAAAAAAACCGGCCAAGTGAGAGTCAAAATTGAGCACAAAGGGTGGGTTCCGTACCGTATATATTAAAACGGAAAAAAATATGTCTGTCTTATGGTAACCCCCCTTAAATAATTATTTTTTTTATGTTACTATCTATTTTTGAACTGAATACATAACTACATATTCTGTGAATATTTTAAGCGTCTACCTGCTGCCGTTCGAGCAAAATAATAACTTTTATTGTTAAATATTTTATTTTGTTTTTTTTTTTCGTATTTGTTGTTATAGCGGCAATAGAAATACATCATCTGTGAAAACTTTAACTGTCTTACTATCGCGGTTCATGAGACAGCCTGGTGACAGACGGACAGTGGACCCATATTAATAGGGTCCCGTTTTTACCCTTTGGATACGTAATTCTTCTCCGTAATTAATTTCATAATGAAAAGGTTTTAAATCAATCAACAATGTTAGTGCGTCTAATTTTACCACCTGCAACAAACAGAAAGTGTGTCATAGCTGCATGTCCGCGTCGGCGATATTAATGAGCGGCAACTGCTGCGCCCATTCATCCTGCTGCAATGAATATACCTTTTCAATGTTTCATATGAATTACTAGTCGATGTCGATCCCTCGGGAATAGTAGAATTTTTACCCCTTCAGGGGGAGTATCGTCCATTTCACTTAAAGAGATCTTTTTTAATTTTAATCGAAAACTTATATACATACTATCATTCTTCTAAGTCCCGAAATTAGAAAATTTCCATACTAACTTCACCCCCCTATTACACCTCCTTAGGGGTTAAATTTCCAAAAATCCTTTCTTAGTGCTTATTTACATCATAAAAAGAACTCCTGTACCAAATTTCAATTTTCTAGGTACAGTTAGTTTCGGTTGTGCGTTGATATTTAAGTCGTAAAGAGTATTGTTGTCATAGGTTTTCCCACGGGCAAAGCTAGTCATTTGTAATGTTTTCCATCGAGACATCGCATACCTGCGTGTTATATTTTAATGTAATAACATAGATCGGGGAAAAGTCTTTTCGTAGTTTGTATGGAGGTTTATCCATTCAAACAAAAAAAAAAGTCAAAGACAAAAACTGCTTAAATCAAATTTGTGTTAGTTATATTGGGATGACATTCTAATTCTTTTCTCCCAGACCAACAAGGAAGAGGATATTTAAATTCTAACAAGTAAATATTATATGTTATTCCGGTACGTGTTAAAAATACTTTTATTACCAAACAGCGAAAAAAAAAACGAGCTGCTTATGAAACAATATACATAGTAACTATGCATATTTTCCATCTGACCTATAGTTTGTAAGGCACGGGCAGGTATTCCAAACAAAACCAAATGGACGTGTTTTGCCCGAACGGCTATTCCTGGCTTCGAACGTTGATCTGACGCTGACATTTGCCAGCCACGCCGAAACAGTTCCACTACACTAGAGTACCGCTAGTCTGGGTTGATTTGCCTTAATAATTGCGGACTAATTATGATTCTTTCTTAATTAGTCTGCTAAGAAAAAAAATCACTAATATTTGTACTAGTTTTTGTCGCATTAGTCTGCTAATGAAGCAAAAACTCACTAATATTTGTACTAGTTTTTGTTGCATTACCTAGTCTGCTAATTAAGAAAAAAGCTCATTAATATTTGTACTAGTTTTTGCCACATCTTGTCTTTTTGATTTGGACTCCAATTATTATACCCTACATAATAATTAAGCCATACATTTCTAATAGGTTTTACTTTAGTCTATAAAAACAAAACTATATTACGTTCCTATACTGGTCTGGGAGAAAAGAAAAAACTTAGAATGTACCAGGTGCTTCTCTTCCCGCGCAAATCGTAAAAAAACACTAGTACTCGTATCTGTACTAGTTTTTGCCATGGGTTTGTCTATGAGAATGCCAATTTGAATGTATGTGGTGAGGAATGCTTCGATACCTCTTAATAATCTACACCATGTTACCCAGATATCACGACAATATGTAGAATAAAAACTTACGCGAGATAAATTCATTATTGAAACACGGTTTTACTTACGCTTATTCAGTCGGAATCGCCGAATAGTGTGAGTGAACATGCCGGTTCACGACGGACAGTTGATTTTTTTTACTAAGTTTTGAAGTAGGCATTTGTCTCCCATCTCACCTGATGGTAAGTGACGATGAAGACGAGGATGTTACATGCCTATTCAAGAGATACTTATCTATTCTATGTGTAGCTTCCCATAATACTCGGCCGGATGTTCTTTGTAACTTACCGAACTAGTCGGCGATTCCGACTGAATACACTAGAGAAGACATACAAATGTGAGATCATGACGTTACATTTTTAAAAGTTACTTTTTTGTATTCGTAAGGTTTAAATATTTACAAACTAATATTTCAATCCAAGTAAAGTGACTAGAAATGATTTCTTAAGTATCTTTGGTTATTAAAAATCCCACAAATATAGGTACTTCGATAAAAAATTCTTTACTATAATTATTTTAGTTTACTCACCTACTTTAAGAAGTAAAATGATAATGATAGATAAGTACTTAAATCAAGAAATACATAAATTGATTATACGTAACATTGACTGTATTTTTAAGTACAGTACGCACAAGGTGTCGCCTTACTAAGAAGTTAATGTGTTTACGATTTACATGTCAACGTATCAATCAACGTCAAACACATGTTTTTCATTGAAACCTCAAATAAACAACCTATTTAATAAATTAGAGCAAATAATTCATTAGGATTCCAATTTGGTGGGGTTCCAAAGAGATTAAATATCATTATAACTGATAGTAAATGATAATGGGACGTTTTTATGGCATCATTTTGTTAATAATCACGTTAGCTGATGTTTTGCTAACTGCCAATAGGTAGGTCCTTCCTGTGTTATATAATTAAGATATTACTAAAATTATAATTGTAGTAAATTAATAATTGTAAACTTTATTGCACAATACATACACGTATGACTTAGATGTTGCCTTTAGGTTTTATGGTTGTAGTGTTTAATAGCACCGTTAGATGGCAGAAAATAAAATGCGTTTATAGGGGCATTTTTTAATTTTCTTAATAAAATTTTAAGAAGATTTTTAACTGATGTGTATGATTTTGCGGGGGAATCACGTCCCCGGTGACCGCCCTCCCCCCTTTTTTCGGACCGCGTCTCAGGTACATGTGCTTGATTTGTCTAAGTTCGTAACTACCTTCTTTTATATTAATAGCGATTTGGTATATTTCTATAATTGTAAGTTTCCTTCTTAAAAATAGTTAAACTCCATAATCGACATCCCATAGAATTGTAGCATTTGCAAATTAAAGAAAAAAGCTAATACACTAGACTCACCTCATCACAAGCGTTGCATCTCGGCTTCAGCTTTTCTGCGTAATGCCTGACGCAGTACAGGCGCCCGTCCAGCGCACAGTAAGCCAGTTCCACCAGGAGTTCGTCACATTCGGAGCAAGCGAAGCAGGCTGGGTGATACGAC
This sequence comes from Elegia similella, assembly GCA_947532085.1. Lineage (NCBI taxonomy): Eukaryota > Metazoa > Arthropoda > Insecta > Lepidoptera > Pyralidae > Elegia > Elegia similella. The sequence continues at coordinate 26,554,718 of OX383930.1, forward strand.
ACCTGGCAAAAAGTGATATATAAGTAGTATATTCAGTGTTGATTGTGTTTATTATAGTTAGAATAGTTAGTTTATTATAGCTAGAAGGCTTCTTCTAGAGGGATGCATCCTAGGACAAAGAATAAACATTGCCATCCAAAGTGACAATGCTGTCAGCCTATTAGGTCCCTTATGCGTGACAACGTACTGCGGACTGCGGACCCTTTTAATTTATAGTCGGTAAGGTTTGTTTTATAGTATGTAGTTGTCTTTAGATAGGTTATTTTATTTCTAATTACCTAACGAGAAATAAAATAACGTACATAATAAAATAAACCTTTATTTATGAGTAGTTTTTTAAAGTAATGCGTATTTAGAATCTCGTCTTCTACTAAGAACTCAGAACGCGGAAGACTAATGTGACAGTGACTCCTCTTGGTCTTTTCCAGCTTAGCAGAGTACGAAATGTGTTTTCGAACTAAGTAGTTCTAGAAAATTTCATTGGGTCACTTTTTTTTAAGTTATGACAATAAACGTGTTTAAAAAGTTGGGAAGAACAGTATATTGCTGAGACCGAATACATTTTGGCAGCATTACGATTTCTTCATAATTAAATAAAAGTTTGGATTTCATAATAATAATCTGGAAAAAAAGTGATCGATGTTCTTAAGGTGACAATAGTTGGGTAGTTTTTACCCTTTTAATTTGACAATACAAAACCTTAACATTGTAAAGTGCTGCCATCTATTGTGCAATAGCTGATCTAAAGTTATTTCGATTGATGCCTAGATGGCGCTACTAACTTATATAATTACTTGACGACAGTAAACTTTTACCTCTTCTCCTATCCTAGGTGCCTGAATGGCAATATTCCCAGTACGAATAGGTTTATTGCAGCCCATGCAGTCCGTCGGCGAAGTGTGATGTTGATACGCGACACCTGAAAATTGAAACATTTTAAAAAGCTAACAAGCAACTTTGTCTACTCGATACTAGATGGCGCTGTCAGTATAAAATAGAAGAGATATTTTAGCTATTGTATGCCGATAAGTAATTTTTTTGTTAATTAAATATTGTTACTTATAGTATTGAATAAATAAATCTTAAAACTATGTATCCGTGCACATACATATAATATAGTTTAACCTTACCGATGTCAAGAGCGATTTCATTCCGAGCAGAAACAAAATCTTCAAATTGTTTTCTGTGTTGGTCGTCTATATGTCTGCAGTGTGCTAACGAAAGGTCTTGCTTCGGCAGCTGAGATGCTAGAGATCTGGTTCGCCACGCTCGCCACGCAGCCGGTCCTGTGGCGCCACCTACGCCGGCCGGCGCCCGCTCGTTCAACGACGCCCAGTACAACTCCGTCTGAAAAACAATTAACGTTTCCCATTATATCGGTTCTAGAAATAGACTGTATTGTCTAGTAATCATGTATATTACTAAGATTTCCATGAAAATAGCTGAACTTTAAATACAATTCTTTGCTTTCTAGCTAGTTGGAAATATCTGAAGAAACATTAACACATATGTGAGCGAGTTGTTTAAGTCAAAGTCAAAGATTTTTACTCAAAATTGGATGTGTGATGTGAACAACTTTTCGTAAGGGACCAACGCCGGGAATACAGAAAAAAAATACATTTCTATCCAAAAGTTTTCAGCCGCCCGATCTATTTGTATGGGAATGCCAAATTTTTTTTTGAGTTACCAGCGTTGGTCCCATAGGAAAAGTTGTTCATATTGATGGGCTGAGTCACTCCTTTGAGGGAATATCGAGGGTCAATTTACAGTCAGGGGTGTCATCCTCAACTGCCTGTCCGGTGGTTGCAGAGGTATGGTATCGGGTACGCGCCCCGGGCCTCCCGAGCTGCTACTTGCTTTTCCCCCATTCATCTGAGTGAGTACTATCCCAATATCTTTCATTCCCTTCCCAAATCCAACAAATTCCTATCCTTTCTCAGTTTCAATATGCTTGCGATGTAAGCACAAGAAGCCAATGAAACTGCGCCCGTCAACCCGCCTGCCATTTGTGGTGAGTTCCATGAGAGGCAATATCCTCCCATGGAACAAAGAATCCTTGGGGGAGACCCATGTCCAGCAGTAGATTTAGTGGCTTTTTTTTTTATGTTTTAGGACGACAAACGAGCAAGCGGGTCACCTGATGGTAAGTGACCACCGCCGCCCATGGACAACTGCAACATCAGGGTGTGGCAGGTGCGTTGTCGGCCTTTCAAGGCGTTGGGGGAAGGATATGGGGAGGTGAGGGGGAAGGATGGGCCTCCGGCTCTCTCACTCACCGATCGAAGCATAGAAGCGGTAAAGCTTCTACTCAGACGTCGATTTTCTGTGAGAGTGTGGTACTTCCCCGGACGAGCCGGCCCATTCATGCTACCAGTAATTCATTTTGCCGGTAGCGTGGCTCTACCACGACTCAAAGTGGCTGTAATGATGATAATATGTACCTTCTTAGCGGTGAATCCAGGTGGGGTTTCGTTGACCCCCAGCTCCTCGTGATTCACCGAGCATCGGAGCGGATTCACCCAAACAACTAATTTCGATTATTTCCAGAATGTACCTGTTTAGCTGTGAGTCCAGGCGGGCTGTCGTAGCCATGGTGATTGACCCGGGAGTCCCGAAGACCCAGCCGGTCTCGTACTGACCCCATCTCTTCGTGGTACACTGAGTGTTGTAACCGATCGCAGCCGCAAGACTTGCATGTTTTTCTGTAAAGAAGAAACAATACATGAGTTGATTGTTTGAATTGAGTACGACCAATGGCGGATTTTGAGGTCTAGGCCTCGGGGTAACAAAGGAGTGGAGACCCCCTGTCCCCAAAATATTTTCTTTTAGTCGAGATTCCCAATTAATAATTTATTGTGAAACTTAGTATAGATTCTTTTATTATTTTGTTTGTATAAAGTACAGTAGTTAAAGATAAAACGCGAATAAAATATCAAAGGAAAAGTTGTTAACTAACTAGTCTGAATTTGATTTTTTTTCCGAAGTCTATTGTGGCCCCGGGTCTGTAAACCCGATTTGACGAATATTTTATTTTTATATTGTGTGTGTTGTACTCAGGGTCCCCTAAATCCGGCACTGAATACGACACACACAATATAAAAATAAAATATTACAAGAAGGTAATAAAGACATTTACAAACATATATGAAACGCGCGAAACACATAACCCTGTGGTGTGACGTGGCAGTCAGGTAATCTTATTCGCACTTGTACTCTAAGTGCGAATAAGAATGGACTGAGGAATACATGGTATCGATGCTTTTATCAGTTTACTCTAGTTCGCTCCACGTACAAGGATTAGATTACTAAACAAGTTTTCTTGCAAAAATTACATTTTTATCCAAAGTTTTTTTTCACTTTTCAAGACAAATCAAATGAGCCCAAACACGATTGGCATACCGTGTTTAGTTTAGCAACCTTCCGAATCCATCATCAGATCAGCGCACCGATTTACACATGCATGCACCATTTCAGCTCGATCGCCGGGAAGTGGAACAAATTTAACATTCTACACGTATCACAAAATATTGGACACGTATGTATTTTTCTTTTGTTAACTAAACAATAAATACAATATTTTTTTTAGTAACTAACTGACTGACATATTATTTATTTGAACCAGAACTAGCTTTGACGTTAGTGAGACAATTTACGTCCCGAACACCCTGCTCATAGGGTTGACTAGTTAAAAGAGATTCCTATAAGAGAATAAGAGGGCCGCCCTATTAGCTTTCTTTTAAATCTTTTAGATCACAGGACATCACAGAACCTTGACCTTTAAACTAATAAGTGGAGTGCCGTAAATAGCAGAACTGTTCATACATTTGCATGCAAAGTGCGCCGCTAAAAATACTCCTGCGAGGGGCGGCGGGTGTCCCTAACTGATGTCTTGGGACTTGGGAGCGAGTTTGACATCAATTCCGTATCGATATTTTCATCTGAATGTATACCCGGTTTTATCCTTAGTTGTGATGTTACGGAGCCCGGGGTGAAGTTTACTTTATATAATCATGTTATAAAAAATTTGGCATGTTTAGGTATTTTTATAACGCTTTTGTGTTCTTTTCATATCATCATTATCATCGTCAGCTTTCCACGGCTGGGTTTAAGCCTCCTTTTATCGCAATCCAGTTCTTACCAGTAATTTTTTGATATACCCTTATAAAATTGAGAAATAATATATGGGGAAAAATTCACGGCGAGCAGAGTTTGAATCAGTGACCTTAGGTTTATGTACGACCTACGCCAATTGAGCCATCGCGCTGATATGATAGAGATTTTCGACCCTGGGCGTCGAAAATCTCTATGATATCTCATTCCTTACACGCATTACCCATCTTATGGGACTTTCCGGTTACATCCCACTTTTTCATCCCAGTTTAGTAAAACTCCGGTGCCATACCAAAATCTTTTCCACTTTCACCCCAAGATTAAAAAAATAATTTTTAATTCCATATTCTACCTAAAATGTATTCCACTTCCGCCCCACACAGTTTTTTCTTATAAATTTGTACCGATAGCAAAAGCGTACTCGAAGAGGATTAGTAATTACTTAAATCTTCAGGTGCGTTTGCACACGATGTAAACTAGTGGTTTTGTCCTTTAGTTAGTTTCCTCGTGCGAAGAGACAGAGTGATTCCATTTCAATCTCTAAACATACTCTAAACCTTGAGTACTCGTGCAGAATGGGCGGCGTTTATCCTTAATAAGATGTCCGGAGTTTGGCCCGAATTGGTCGTCGTATTACTGTATCAATCGACTGCAAGATTCTCTTTCGTATAAGCGTGTTCAAGTGTTCCATCTTTATCTGTGGTCTTCCATAGATCGTCTATCGATGTTTGTTATATACCGATTTGATAATTTGTACGTCAGAGCGCCTGCTTCACTTCAGGTATGCGTTTGTTCCCGATATGTTAGAAGAAGTTCCAAATAGAAAGAGCATTAGCATGTGAAGTGCTAGTTTTTATTTATTCCTAACAAGATATAGTTTGACATCGTAGTTTTTGATTTATTTAGTGATTTCTTGAACTCCACAATGTCTTGAACGCGTACGTAGAACTGGTTTTTTGCATGGGTACAGAAAAACACAACGGGCGTTCAGCAGCGCGAGTGATGCTTTAGGCAAAAACTGAAGCCATCTCTGTCTGCTCTGGCCAAGTATGACTCCGGTAGTACAGAGAGAATCATGCTCCTGCAGTGGAGACTAAAAAGACCTGATGATGATGATGATGTGTCAGCGCGAAACGCGAGCGCAGCATCTGTTTCACATTAGAAATTCTTTCTTCGAAAGTCTTGAAATCTGTCCCGCTGTACGGATGTTCTCCTCTGCAGCTCGCATTTCTCAACTTTGTTATTATCGAATGTAATCACAAAATATCACGAGAATGGTCTCGTGATATTTTGTGATCACATTCGATAATAACAAGGATTCCACTGTCAATATTTTTTTGGAAAATTTACATAAAGGCGGAATTTGGCATATAAGTACGTAATTGCTATGGGGCTAGGACCATTGTAGGTCCGCTGTGATAAGACTCACGATTTTTACAGTTTACAGAGCCACGCCACGAGTAATATAAACAAACAAAGTGCACAAATATCAGATATTGTGTGAGCTCATCCTTTCAATCTCGTCTCGTCACTGTGCATTAGCATCTGAATGCAGTTTCAATGTAGCGGCACATTCGTCACGCCTCGTTGTTTTAACTTCTCACTTAGCACATTTACAAGAAGATTAATAGTGTGCTCACTATTTGTTTGCGAACATATAGTTAGAGATCCATACCAAAAGGAATGAGAAACGTGAGAGCCAACGAGACCTTATGTCTTCGCCGTTACTTTAAACATCTGAATTAATAGTTCATCCCACGTATTCTCATCCCACATGTTTAAAATTCTTTATTCATCCCAAATTTTAATTCCTTACTCATTTTTTCTTTATTAGAGAGGATCTACATTTTGCTTTGCCGCCCATAGATGTGCGGCGGCAAAAGTGTGTCGTGTGCGCCCCTTCCTAACCTCGCGCCCCTGCGCGGAGTAAGGGAGAACCTGGAGTCCCTAGGTACGTGCCTAGTGATGTGCCGTGCTCGAAATTTTCGAAAACGGTGACAACGGGTCGATATTTTTTCCTGAGAATTTCTTCTTTCTCTCAAGTGCGGGAATTATTGACAAATTTTCAAGAATTAAGTATTGGTTATTTTCGCAAATTTTCCCGAAAAGGAATTCATGAGAACAGAGAAGTTCTCTATCCGGCACATCACTACACGTACCTAGATTGCCCTAAGGGATAATACGCCACTACCTGCGTGAATTTTATATAGTACTAGCTTTCGCCCGCGGCTACGCCTGCGTCAATGTCGATCCCTCGGGAACAGTCCTTTTTTCCGGGATAAAATGTACCCTATGTCCCTCTCCGTACCCCAGATAACGTGTATGCAAAATTTCATGATGATCGGTTCAGTAGTTACAACGTGAAAGCGTAACAAACAAACAAACAAACAAATAAACAAACAAACTCACTTTAGCATTTATAATATTAGTTAGGATTAGGATGTAGGTACTATAAAATGCGAGTCTGATCTACAAGTGGTAGAAACGAAAATGTATGTATGTATGAGTAATACCCATCAGTCTCAAGAAACACTAATAGTGTATGTCTTTATGATACAAATCAGAGTGAGCTCAGCCTTTCAATCGCTTCGATCGGCGATGCATCGCGTCATTAGCTCATTACATTTCATTACGCATTTAATATTTCTCTGCCTCGTTGGTTTGGGTTTTGAATCTTGAATTCTCAAGTCATTGACTCATACAATTACTAGCAATGACTTTTTAAGAACTTTTAACCAATTCCAGAATGTCGTCGTTCCATATTGTAATAGTTTTGGCTAGCTCCGTGGCGCAGCAGTTAAGCGCCAATTAGACCATCCAGAATTCAGGATCCGGAATTCAGTCAACGGATAGTCAACGGACAGTTTAATCGCCGATCCGTTGTCAGGACAGAATGGCTTCCGACGTCCTTATCGGAAGCATAACGGAAGCGTAAAGTGAAACCATCCGGAATTCAGGATCGCCGCATGAGAGGGACGCCGCTATACGTTAGAAACGATACGATAATATCTCCAATCGCGTCCCACGTATAGCGGCGTCCCTCTCACGCATTCAGGATGGCCAACGGATGGCTCTGTCAGGACGCGCAGTCTCCGTTCAGGACACGTTCTGGATGGTTTAATCAGGAGCTCTGACGACTGAATTTCTTGTCCTTATCGGATGCTAAATTCCGGATCCTAGATTCAGGATGGTATAATAGTCGCTTTAACACGCCAGCCTGCGACACGGAGTGACCAGGTTCGATCCCCGACCAGGTCAAGATGGAAAATGATCTTTTTCAGATTGGCCTGGGTCTTGGATGTTTATCTATATATGTATTTGTTATAAAATATAGTATCGTTGAGTTAGTATCCCATAACACAAGTCTCGAACTTACCTTGGGGCTAGCTCAATCTGTGTGATTTGTCCGTATATATTTATTATTTATTTATATTTATTTAGTTATTATTGTTCTCTTCCATGCTGGTCTGGGACAAAAGAAAAAACGTAGAATGTGCCGGCTGCTTCTCTTCCCGCGCAGGCCGTAGAAGCCGGTCAAGGGATTGGCGAAAATCGAAAGAATCATGACAGCAGGCGGTGCGGCTAGTAAACCATCATTATTATGATTCCGCTTTCTACCTTTACGCCACCAACACGCTAAAAGTGGCCGTTCGGTCTTATGGCTCTGTCTACCCCGTAAGGGTTAAAGACGTGATAATATGTATGTATGTTTAACCAATTCCTTGGTAATTCGTAGGTATTATGTTTTACATTTACAGCAGCTCTCATCAAATGCTGAACCGAATTTGAGCTTTATTAAATTACTCGACGACGGCGAAGTCAAAAGTATGGTTATGATTTTGGCCGATGATGTTCATTTGTTTCCTTGTATATTTAAAACTATCCAATGCAACTTGACATATTATGGCATATCGTAGTCTTGTAGCAAAGTTAAAAAAAGGTTCTTCTTCCTAGTTAAATTTATTTTTAGGGTTCCGTAGTAAACAAGGAACCCTAGTTTCGTCATGTCTGTCCGTCTGCTCGTCCGCGGTTTTACTCAGAGACTATAAGTACTAGAAAGCTTTTTGTGAAAAAATTCACAGCAGTAGTATATACGAAGTTTGAAGGAAAACTATCAGAGCTAAGTAGAGTTTACAAATTATTAGAGACTAGCTTTCACCCGCGGCTCCGCCCGCGTCAATGTCGATCCCTCGGGAATAGTACTTTTTCCCGGGATAAAAGGTAGCCTATGTCCTTCTCCGTACTCCAGAGAACGTGTATGCAAAATTTCATGATGATCGGTTCAGTAGTTACGGCGTGAAGTTTGTCCATACAAATTACACAGATTGAGCTAGCCCCAAAGTAAGTTCGAGACTTGTGTTATGGGATACCAACTCAACGATACTATATTTTATAACAAATACATAAATATATACACATCCAAGACCCAGGCCAATCTGAAAAAGATCATTTTCCATCTTGACCTGGCCGGGGATCGAACGCGGTCACTCCGTGTCGCAGGCTGGCGTGTTGACCGCTGCGCCAAGGAGCTAGTCAAATGTATGCTTTCTGTTATTGAAAGAAATTAAAAAAGAATCTTATGATTTTCTTTGAACCACTCACCAATCTGTTTAGATTTCCAAAAATACTATCAAGCCATAGTCATTAACACAATTGCCATGTTAAGAATATGATCTTAGCATTAACGGCTGAGAACGCCATATTTTTAGCACAACCGTTACGACCGACTGGACTCAACCAGACATTCCTGTAATAACTTCATTGCCCACTTTATTCGTGTTTTGAGTCAAGTGACTCAGTCATCTGCTAGTTTAATGCGTTGTTTGCGAAATACAAAGTTCTTTGCATACGAGTACATACCATCAGAACATAAAATAAGGGAGAAGTGCCGTACTCCGTCATTACGACAAAAACCTCGATTACTTTTTATGATCGGAGACTCAACCAGATATTCTTGTAACAGCTTCATTGCCCATTTTATTCGTGTTTTGAGTCAAGTGACTCAGTCATCTGCTAGTTGTTTGCGAAAAGCAAAGTTCTTTGTATACGAGTACATACCATCAGAACATACCCGATTACTTTTTATGATCGGAGACTCATCCAGACATTCTTGTGACAGCTTAGCTTCATGGTATCTACAGCATGATTGGTATTTTTAGTGTATTGTTATAATCCTAAAGTTATCCCAGATAACCGGACATTTTTTTTGACAGGGCAGTTGTGTTTCGTTACTTTTCAAGTGAAATACTAGTAAGTAATTGGAATACGTCTATATCGGACTTTTAAGCTGCCTAAAATCATCGAACGTACCTACGTGTATCCTCTAGCGATATGTCCACTGTAATATGTCTATCTATGTTAACAAACGAAGATGTATGGAGGTTTTTCATACCAAGTATTGATCCGCTGATCGTAAAAGATAACCGATAAAATGAATAATAATATAAACAGTATTTCAGATTTTGGAAAAAAATAAGTTCAATCACTTATTAGGGTTTTATCGCGTTTATTAGATTATTTCGGGTTTACACCGATTTCGAAAACTTTACTGTTTTTATGTTTACAGGTAGACGAAGTTGACATTTGTCCGTATTAATTGATTCAATTTAAATCAGTAACAAGCGCGAAATATTTGGAAAAAAATGTAATCAGGGCCCTTTAGGCATGTAATATAAATATATAAATATAATATACATATATACGGACAAATCACACAGATTGAGCTAGCCCCAAAGTAAGTTCGAGACTTGTGTTATGGAATACTAACTCAACGATACTATATTTTATAACAAATACATATATAAATAAACATCCAAGACCCACGCCAATCTGAAAAAGATCATTTTCCATCTTGACCTGGCCGGGGATCGAACTCGGTCACTGTAGATGTAGAGAGCAAGGCTAGATAGAGTTTTTTGGCGTAATTTATCTCACGATCACGAGTTTCGGGACGATCCGAAACGCGATGTTTTTAGGAAGTTTTTATTACACTCCAACTCCAATTTGTATTCCAAACCAAATGACCACTTAAATAACTGAATTTTAAATCAAGATCAGTAAAGATTCAAAATACAGACCACAAGAAAAGAAAACGCAAAAGGGCTGATTGAAATTCATTCCCTTTCTATCGAGCAAATGGAAAAACCCTGTAAAGGGTAACTATACCCGCGGGACGCGATAAAAATGTGAAGTAACGGTTGTGATCATGAATTATTGTATTTAATTTTACAGTTTATTGATAGAAGATTTTATGAAAAATTAATTTAATAATAGAGTGATAAAAATAAAAAATAAAATAAATACGCACAAATCACACAGATTGAGCTAGCCCCAAAGTAAGTTCGAGACTTGTGTTATGGGATACTAACTCAACGATACTATATTTAAACAAATACACATATAATTAGATAAACATCTAAGACCCAGGCCAATCTGATAAAGATCATTTTCCATCTTGACCAGACCGGGGATCGATGACCAAAAATATATAGTAATCCTATTTTATACGTCCATGATAGTTATTTTTTGCGTATATTAAAACCATATATTTTAGTTTTCAGTGGCCTCATAAGAAAGCTCAAAGTCGCTCAAAGAGCTATGGAGAGGGCTATGCTCGGTGTTTCTCTGCGAGATCGAATCAGAAACGAGGAAATTCGTAAGAGGATAACGGCCACCCGCATAGCTCACCGGATTAGCTCTTTGAAGTGGCAGTGGGCGGGGCACATAGCGCGTAGAACCGATGGCCGATGGGGCAGAAGGGTTCTCGAATGGCGACCACGTACAGGCAAGCGCAGCGTCGGACATCCTCCGACCAGATGGTCGGATGACCTGACTAAGGTAGCAGGAAGACGCTGGATGCAGGTCGCTTCCAACCGGTCGTATTGGAAATCCTTGGGGGAGGCCTATGTCCAGCAGTGGACTTCTTGCGACTGATATGATGATAATGATGATGATTTTAGTTTTATTTGGTTTTACTAAGTTTATGCTAACGCCATCTAGTGAAGGGTGAAAAAGTCTGCACAGTGGCAGTTAGTGGAACTAACTATCACAGCCTGTCGGCAACCGGCCTGCTGCTTTTAACAGGCCAGCCGGCCTATTTGCTAACTCAGTGTTAAACGTTTTGAAAGTCATTTCAAAATACAATACGTTTTATATATCTTAAATGAAAATAGTCAATCATACGAAACCCGCAATGTATTTTAAAGTGACCATCAAAACGTTGGACACTGAGTTAGCAAATAGGCCGGCTGTTGGGCCAATATTTTCTCGTTATTCCTTAATCAACCCACGTATTCTAATCCCACTTTTTTGAACGGGGTTGGCAGTCTATACGTTAGTAATATATTGTCTTTGCCCATGTATCAACAAGGACCTAGGAATAATATGGACTGGGCGCGTAAAACGTCACAAGTGAATACAACTTTTTACGTTACACATGTAACGTAAAAAGTTATATTCACTTGTGACGTTTGATTCCTATGCTACACACATGTGTAGCATAGGAATCATATGAACCGGGCGCGTAAGACGTCACAATAGGCTAGTATCCCTAAAAAAATATAATAAGTCCGTCAGTTAATAATTCAAAAAATATTGGATACGTATTTTTTCTTTTGTCAATTGAATAAAAAAATATAAAGATATAGCCCTTTGAAATTCCGTGTGACGTCATAGTTTGCTAAACTTTTTAGCAAACTTTGACGTCACAAGCCCCCACTCATGAACGTTATCGTGCTTTATCTTTTCCATTTATTGTTTTATTGAGAAAAGAAAAAATACGTGTCCAATATTTTTTTATTATCTAACTGACGGACTAATTGTATGTAATGTTATTATTTTGACCCAGGAAACTAGCCTACTTTTTACGTTACATGTGTGCAGCATAAGGATCATATAAACCGGGCGCGTAAAACGTCATAAGTGACGCCAACTTTTTACGTTAGATACATGTGTGCAGCATACGTAAATAAAGTAGTAAAGTAACTAATTTGCGTTTGAATTTCGAACGGAGGAAAATTGCATCGTTATTATCTATCGATGTGTGCGTGAGCTTGTGTCGCGACGTAAGAATGCATGATTTATTGTTTGCGTTACTGTTAGGCCTCGTTAGGATCTATCCTGATTATTCTTAGATCTATGCGTAGAGTAATAAGCAGTGTTGCCACTGCAACAGCTATCGCACGACACGTGTCGCTATCGCTATTAAAAATCTACCTGAGCTGCTAAATATAGAGATTATTCACGGCCATGGCTGAGGTTAAGGCGAGGCTCTTTCTTTCAGTGACGTCATGGTTCCCGTAAGTGCTGCGGACGATAAAGATAGATAGGGTAGTCTTCTGATAACACTTGCTAAAGGTAAAGGTCACAAGGGGGAATTTATTATTATTACATCTATTACTAATTCTGTAATAAAAAACGAAATATAATGGAACGCTGTATATTATTTTCAGTTTATGCATATCTTTATTAGGCTCTATAAGCAAGACTCGTATATTATTAACACTTTGACGGACATTAAGAGATGTATGATAACTGTAATAATATAAATTTTAGAAATATTAGAACTAGTATGCAATTTTTTAAACATTCACACGCTGATATTGTCGGCTAAATATGTTAAGGACTATTATGTTATAAGATCTGTACATACTCATATTTATGTGAATAAATTACTGATTTACTGAGACACAAAGTTTTATTGTTATAACGGCTATAGCCGTGCAGTGTTCGGCGAAGAGTTAAAAACATAGCTTGTCTGTAAAGTCTGTTTACGGACTATACTTTTACGTGATAACGGTGCGTCATAAGCCGAACGCTTAGGCCGATCTTCTCTCTATCGCTTGTTCCGCGCTCTCGCTTGCACACGGAACGTGACACTTTTTCATGCGTACACTTGCGCTTATCGATTTATAAGACGTGACCCCGTCAAAATAAAAGACAAACTGAACCTCTGCAGAATTTTTTGGACGTCTGAAGAGTTCTTCAGCCAGTCTAGAAACAAGGCTTCAATGTCGTCAAAACACTCTTATCAGACCATAGAGATAAGATAATAGGTCTATGTATCAGACCTATCTCAATGTGTCAGTTGTCTCTGCTTGTTAAATATTATCCAATGACGGCTTTTCCGACCTTACGGCTCAGTGCTACCATTGGATGGTAAGCTTTTAAGAAAACCTTTGCAGTGTGGTATCCGGCAGAGTAGAATAGGACCACTCCAAGTATTCCCGTGGATCTCGTAGAAGGCGACTTAGGAAATACAAACTAAACAAAGCTTATAAACATCTATGAGACCTCTCCTTCGTCTGGAAAGCGTGGAGAGTGTAGGCCAAGTCTTCTGGCTGCTCTGGCCAAGTACGGCTCTAGTAGTACAGAGAGGGTCGTGCTCCTGTAGTAGAGACTAAAAAGACCTGATGATGATGACATGTAAAGAAAACCCTGACCGATCTTTGAAGGGGTGATTCAGCCAGTCGATCTGAAAACAATTTTTTTTTGACGTTCCCATACAAATTGTTCGCGCGGCCTACCGGGCCGCTAAACATTTTCGTTCGGAAATGTCCCTTTCTTTTTGAGTGAGTTTGGTGTCGATCTGTTGGGTGGATCTGCCCTAATTGCCATCGTTATTTAAGTAGTCCTTTTGTACAGACGGGGCAGACAAAACTGACCCCTCTAGCAACATACTTTAAATTGTAGGGGGGTCACATTTATCTGCCCCCGACTGTACTTCGAATAATCCTTACTAATATTATAAATCCTTACTAATATTATAAATGCGAAATTGAGTTTGTTTGTTTGTTTATTTGTTCGTTTGTTTGTTTGTTACGCTTTCACGCTATAACTACTGAACCGATCATCATGAAATTTTGCATACAAGTTCTCTTCGCGGGCGGAGCCGCGGGCGAAAGGTAGTGTAGGTATATTGGTGAAATAAATGATTTTTGATTTGTTTAGTTCCCAGCTTTGATCCCATGGGATAAGCTGTTCATATCGACGGGCTGAATCGCCCCTTCAAAGATCGGACTGGGGTTTCTTTACATGTCATCATTATCAGGTCTTTTTAGTCTCCACTACAGGAGCACGACCCTCTCTGTACTACTAGAGCCATACTTGGCCAGAGCAGCCAGAGGACTTGGCCTACACTCTCCACGCTGGCCAGACGGGTTGGAGAGGTCTCATAGATGTTTATAAGCTTTGTTTAGCTTGTATTTCCTAAGTCGCCTTCTACGACATCCACGGGAAGACTTGGAGTGGTCCTATTCTACTCTTTCAAAGATCGGACAGTGCTGTCTTTACATATTGTAGAATTAGTTAGATCATCATCATCATTTCGAGTAGGTGTCACGGTCAATCGACCATGAACTCCTTGGTGTCAGAGTTCTTCGAACCGCCTCTCGGCCTCTAACGTGGTTCCTTTAACGACTACCAGATGGCAGCCGGGACCACCGGCTTAATTAGTTAGATATAAACTGTTTATTGAAGATGTGGCTTTGGCGTACATAGGTTCATGAATCAGCAGCCGCCTACTAGATACGATCCGTACCATAACCCTGGCATGGTCATGGTCGCTATATTTAGTGAATCAGGTGGGTTCAGATACTATCTCTGAGGTGTTTAAAATATGAGTTGTAGATACTGGTATACTGGTAGTGTTTGGTAAATATTGGATCGTTTATAGTTAGTAAAGTAAATAGTAAATTATTAATAAATATAAATATATACGGACAAATCACACAGATTGAGCTAGCTCCAAAGTAAGTCCGAGACTTGTGTTATGGGATACTAACTCAACGATAGTATATTTTATAACACATACATATATAGATAAACATCCAAGACCCAGGCTAATTTGAAAAAGATCATTTTCCATCTTGACCTGGCCGGGGATCGAACCCGGGCACTCTCGTGACGCAGGCTGGCGTGTTGACGCTGCGCCACGGAGCTAGCCAATGTATGATTAACAAATAACATGAATAAAAACCTAAAACATAAATTACAAATATATTGTCATCGGACACCACGGCCCACTGCTGGGTATGAGCCCCTTTTTGTCTGCGTTATCCTTCTCTTGCCCTAGCTTTCGCAAAGTTCGCAATAATCTGTTCTGTGTCGTCGAGTGGACGCCCGACACTAAGTATGTAAATCTTAAGGCGACACCACTGTAAATAAGGTCGTTCTGAACCTTATTTATCTCGCAAAATACCTTAATTAGGAGTTTCAAATCTAAGTAATATGATTTTTGACTATTTCATCTCCAAAAGTATAAGATGAAAACACGTTTTGATAAAATTTTCTCGACAGAAATATTTTTTGAAAAATGGTCTTCGTTCGCAGAGTTTTTGTTATTGTAGCTCAAATGCGACGAATGAAATAATGATTTTTAGACTAAAAGATAGGTTATTAGTAATTCATCAAAATGTAAATATGAAAATACAATTAACCGGTCTGATTTTATATAAAATAGAAATAACGAATTTGGCGCATACGTTTTTTTTTTTTGAGCGACTCGAGACTATCTCCTATCTCATCATTCACGGGCTAAACTGCCAAGCGCTATCCCTTGCGCGCACTTGATCAGTCTGCGTACGCCTTTGCCGAGCGATGGTACCAAACATTTTAAGTCCTCGTCTTAATATACATCGTGTAACAAAATGGGAGCAATACTTGAGGCATTGGTCTCACGATATTGAACAACGTTTCCCAGGGGAAATAGATCGAAAAAAAAATCGACTTCCCATACAAAGGAAATTATTATATTTTGAAAACGGGTCACTCACGTTCTATTTTTTTCGGGATTGCCGACTATAGTTTCGGACTTGTCAGGAGTCCATTTTCATTTTAATGATGATATAAGGAAATTTTTGTTGGTTGGGGAAAGTTGTTTAATATCACGGGCCGTAATGAGCTTATATGTCCACATTTCAGCTTCAAGTTTGAACAACAAGCAAAATTACAAAAATAATACAAAAACCTTGGGCTCAATTTTCTCATCCTCAGTCTTTCAAACAAAGCTTTTGACTTCATACAGTCAATGTAACTTGTAAACAACGGCCTTACTTAACAATAGCTAGACAGTCCCGTGCAGTTCCCATGGATCTCAATGCGCTTAATTGGTATGCAGTGATCATGATGTTGCACCAGCCAGGGTCGTTGTCCTTGTTTTTTAATAGACTGCTTGATATTAATCTCGTGGTCAAGAGATACGCGTGAGGATTATTTCTATTGTGTGCTTTTTGACAGATGAAAGGCGAAATCGTAAACACAATCTCTTTATATTTTTCCTCGAATATTTTTGTCTAAATTTCATTTATATGTTCAACAGCTTTTGCCCGCTTATCTTCCCGCTTTAATGTAGATCCCTCGGGAAGGTCCTATGTCCATGGAATTAGAAAAAAATGTTATTCCTCGGACCTCAAACTAACTCCATATCAAATAGTTGAAGCGTGAAGTAGTAACAGAGCGAAAGTAACTTGGTCTGTCTTCTTGTCACGCTTCAACCATTGAACCAATTTGGATGAAGGAAAATTCTACTGTTCCCGAGGGATCGACACTAACGCGGGCGGACCCGCGGGCAAAAGCTAGTAGGATACTATATATATATAGATATAACTCTCTATAAAAGAATATCATATCCTATGATTCAATTTCAAATACAAATCTTACGATTCAAGCCATCAAACGGTTACATCCGTCAACTCGATATGATTCTTATAATGTACAGTCAGGGACAGAGATACCTGACCAGGCCTTCTACCCATATCTTGAATTTTCTCTAAAAGTTTATATAATAATAACATGAAATGTATATACAGCAAGATTTTAATGAAGTCTTTCTTAATATTAATTTTCATGTTAATGTTATTTATAGAAAACTAGCTTTCGCCCGCGGCTCCGCCCGCGTCAATGTCGATATCTCGGGAATAGTACTTTTCCCGGGATAAAAGGTAGCCTATGTCCTTCTCCGTACTCCAGAGAACTTGTATGCAAAATTTCATGATGATCGGTTCAGTAGTTACGGCGTGAAAGCGTAACAAACAAACAAACAAACTCACTTTCGCATTTATAATATTAGTTAGGATTAAAGATATAGGTAGAGGGCCTGGTCAGGTATCTCTGTCCCTGACTGTACTTGCCTTTATGATTGTAGCCCCTTACTGTTTTATCTAAAGGATTTTATATTAAAAAAAAAGAAAAAAGTTAAAGATTTAAATAAGTAATATGAAAAATTGAAAATGTTATCGTATTCTAAAATAGAAGAACACTCTCTAAAAGAAGGAATTTATGCTATTTCTACCCCATGATGCAATTTCAAATTAGGATCTTATGATGCAAGCCATTAAACGGTTACATCCGTCAACTTGTTACGATTTGTGTATTGTACGAGCCTTTATGATTGTAACCTATTACTTTTTATTCTAAAGGATTTTATATAAACATAAAGAAAATGATTTAAATAACTAATATTAAAAACTGAATGTTATGGTATTCTATAATAGAAGAAATGTATGCTATTACTAAAAGAATGAATGTATGCTATTACTAAACCCATGTTGCAATTTAAAATTAAGATCTCACGATTCAAGCCGTCAAACGGTTACATCCGTCAACTTGATACGATTCTTGTATTGTACGTACCTTTATGATTGTAGCTCAATAAGTACTGTTCATTTTAAAGGTTGCGATGCGGCTAGCGACCTATCACTATTTTGATTCAATTTTTCGCTAAAGCTCTTCCAACATGCAAAATGTGGCCAAGTGAGCTTTCGCTACTTCACCGGGCATTTGCGGTGAGGGCAAAGTGACCCAACCTTTATAGGCGACTTTCCCAAAGCCGAAATCCGTCTCACCTGCGGGCACAGGAGGGATGGACCTGTGTAAACAAAATATCAACTGATCGTCCACTTTATACTTATTTAGAACTTGTACGTATAGGTTCGTACGCTTACGTATACGAGCACTTATTTTCATGAAGGTGACTGACTTGGCACATTGGCGCAGTAACATTCTATAGCACCTGTTATGAGTGTAAATGTTTAGTCACTTACATTAAAATTTATATTCTGTGGAGAATGTTAGTGGTTTACATAGTTTTGACGACCAACCTATTGAGACTGGCACGTGGAAGCGTTTAAATTTTTATTAGGTATAATAAGGTAGTCAAACAAGTTATTATGTACAAACATTCATAGTATCACGTCTTTTTCCCATGCGGGTAGACAGAGACTAGGTTTATAAGACCTGAAGGCCACGTTTAGCATTTTGGTGGACATTAGGTGGAAAACGGAATCAAAATAGTCGATAGAATCACGATGTCGAAGTTGGTCCCATAGTGAAAGTTGCTCAGATTCGTGGTCTAAGTTACTCCTTAAAAGTTTGCTAATGAATTAAATTTCCTGTATAATAGTCTAGTTAAGTTTAATCAGAGCCTGTGCCACCACAGACACATTGTTGTTCAATGGGGGTTCAAATTGCACACATGTTCAATGGGGTTCCGATATGCTACAGTGAAAGAGTTAAAAATTTAGGAATCTGGATGGACAATAAACTTTCTTGGTCACCTCATATTGCAGAGCTCAGTAAAAAGATTTTTTGTGCTTTCGGCTCTTTTAAACGGTTAAGCAAATTTCTACCAATAGGCACCAAAACTATGCTTGCTCAGTCCCTTCTCCTTCCTATCCTTGACTATGCAGACACTTGTTTCCTTAACCTTTCTCAGCAGCAACTTAATAAACTTGAGCGTCTCCAAAATCTCTGTATTCGATTTATCTTTGGCCTTCGTAAATATGACCATGTTTCTCAGTTTCGCTCACAGCTCAAGTGGCTGCCAATCAGACTTCGCCGAAATTGGCATATCCTCTCTCTCTTGTTTTCAATTTTATTCAATCCAGCATCCCCAAGATATTTGAGGGAACGCTTCGTGTTTTTCAGTGATATCCCAGAGACTCACAAATTGCGTAGTTCCGAGAATTGGCGACTTCAGACTCCTACACACTCTACTCAATTTTATTCTCAGTCGTTTACTGTCGAAGCAGTTCGACTATGGAACTCATTACCACTGCATATCCGATGTGCTCAAACGCTAGCCAGTTTTAAATCTCAAGTCAAATCACATTTTCTTTCCTCTTTGTAGTTTTTATTCTTTATCTCTTTTTCCTTTTTCATCTTGTTATTTTGGACATTTAAATTCTGTATGCTATATTATATTTTATGTATGTACTGGGTGGCGCAAAAGTACTGGCACTAAAGAAAATACTTTTATTTTTTTTATATGACATTTTCTGTCATTCTGTTTTTGAAAATTGTGTAGTGAACAAATGTAAAATACACTGAAAATAAACATGGACCGTTTTACTCCCCAAGAACGTGGAATAATTGTGTCAATGTTCTTACGGAATAATTCATCAGTGATAAGAACACAACGTGAATTTCGTCGACGATTTCACCACCGTCCGGCACCGATTGGTCGCACAATTCGACGCTTTGCCACACGCCTTGAAGCAACTGGCTCAACATTGGATAGACCTAAGTCTGGGAGACCAAGAACAGGCCGTTCAGCTGAAAATATCGATGCTGTGCGCGAAGATGTGGAAGAGTGTCCAGAAACATCAACGAGGCGACGTGCCACGCAATTGGGCATTTCCAGACGGACCCTGCAGCGTATTTTGGTGAAAGACTTAAAGATGTTCCCGTATAAAACTCAAATGACTCATCAGCTGCTGCCTGCTGACCACCGAGCTCGTCTAGATTACTGCCAGCGCGTCATAAACCTCAACCTTGAAGAGGATGATTTTCCTTCAAAATTGGTTATGAGTGACGAAGCGCATTTCCATCTCTCAGGGCATGTCAATAAGCAGAATACTCTGTTCTGGGGCACTGATAATCCGCGCATTATTCAAGAAACACCTCTACACCCACTAAAAGTTACTGTATGGTGTGGCATCTGTGTTGACAGAGTGATCGGACCCTATTTTTTCGAAGACGCTGGAGGCAATGCGATAACTGTCACTGGAGAACGCTACAGAACCATGTTACGAGAGTTTTTGATACCCAGTTTGGACGAATTGGGGCTGGAGCACATCTGGTTTCAACAAGACGGCGCTACGGCACACACAGCGCGCGACACTGGACTTAGTGAGGGACGCTTTTCCAGGCCGAGTTATCTCTCGTTTTGGCGATTTGCCTTGGCCTGCAAGATCACCCGATCTGACCAGTCCAGACTTCTTTCTTTGGGGTTTTTTGAAATCTCGGGTGTATGTGAACAAGCCACAGACTCTCGCAGCTCTAAAAGAAAACATTCGTCAAGAAATAACGAACATATCGCAGGAAGTGTTACGGCAAGTTATGCAAAATGTCATAAATAGGGCTCAAATGTGTATCAACTCTGGAGGTCACCATTTAAAAGACATCATCTTTAAATCCTAATGGTACGAAATTTAATGGCACAAATATACATTTAAAAAAACCTAAATCTAGTTTTCTAATTTAGAAAAAATGTTATAGCTGAACCAAATAGGGTCTTTACTTTTGCGCCACCCAGTATATATGTAATCTTTTATATTCCTGCTATTTCGTTTCTATTTCTAATTGCACCGTACCTAATATCTTTCTCTCAATTTCCCAATTACCCAAAGGTAGCCTGGAAGAGATTGCTGTGCGATAAGGCCGCCTTTTGTACATTTTTCTTTTCAGTTCTATATTTTTTGTAACATATTGTTTGAATGTGCAATAAAGTGTGATAAATAAATAAAAATAAAATACATTATATTCTAGTAGAAATATAATATTTATTGACCGAGCGAGCGAAGCGAGCGAAGCGTCTCAGTTTCGACAGGCCGAAAATTCTTTTGTCCATCTGTCTGTCTGTTCTCGCCTACAGGTCGCATTTCTTAACCGATTCTCATGAAATTTTGTGAGCAGGTTCGGTAATTATATAGAATTTTTTAGTCGAGCCAATTTTTAGAAATGGTTGAATTAGGGGGGTCCGAAACTTAAAAAACTCATACCAAAGCTATTTGAAAAAAATTCAAAAATTTCATTAGACTTTTTTGTTATTCTTATTACGACGCAACTTTTTTGTCTGAACAACTTTTTTATATGATTAACTTGAACGTGTTAAAAACACGTCGGCAATTTGCCCAAAAGTTGTCTGAAATCGATTTTCTGTATATTTTTTTGTATTTGTGCATTCAGTATGATGTCGTAAATACAAATCTATGGTATGACAAGGTATGAAAATGGTGCGTAGTAACTGTGCCGTCGTAACTGAAGGTAATCATCCTTTAGTCAATTAGCATAACAGCAATAGATATATTTTTGAGCACTGGAGGGCAAATGTGGGTTTTGGTTGTATGGGCTCGCGAGGTCTACTGTTCTCACAGAACCACTAGTGATAGAATTGTCTTGATGTAGAATTTTAGACACGTAACATTTATTTTTTTATTGTAAAGTTGGGTGGACTTAAAATTTAAATAGCAATTTAAATTTTCCTGCCCAAAACATATCCTACAATATATCCTAATAAATAAATAAGTAAAAAACTATATTGAATTATGTAATTCAAATAAGTACAGAATATACAACCGACTATTCAATATATTTTGGCTGTTTTTCGGTAAACGAGCCGCATTGAAACTCCTAAACATTTTCCAAACGAACCCAGTACCTACTTCTATAACCAATCAGCATTCGAGCGGTTTCCCGGTTGCGCCCTTAGCTGCGACGCTCTGTTCAGTATTCCTCCCCTTCGACTGCCCTTATTATTTTCCCGGATGAAAAACAACAAGCTTATACGCGCCCAGCTGACTCATCAGAGTTCCTGTTTTTCGTCTCTTTATTGTACTATGGACGTCACCTTGCCATTGTCATAAAAATATTTTCGTATGATTTATTACTTGTAATAAAGCTTGCTCTGTGTCGTAGAAGAATCTTTAAGAAACGTGACCTATATGCGTGACCTCATTTACAGTTGCGTTAGATACAAATTATATTTTCAATACTAAATTAAGAAGTTTATTTAGTTGTTTAGATATACCTAGTAACCCGGACCCCGGCTTCGCACGGCTGCAATGTACATATAAACTTCCTCTTGAATCACTCTATCTATTAAAAAAACCGCATCAAAATCCGTTGCGTAGTTTTAAAGATCTAAGCATACACAGGGACGGACAGACAGCGGAAAGCGACTTTGTTTTATATTATGTAATTATAATGATAATGATTAAAACCCAAATCCTTACTATCCTTATCCTTACTAATATTATAAATGCGAAAGTGAGTTTGTTTGTTTGTTTGTTTGTTACGCTTTCACGCCGTAACTACTGAACCGATCATCATGAAATTTTGCATACAAGTTCTCTGGAGTACGGAGAAGGACATAGGCTACCTTTTATCCCGGGAAAAATACTATTCCCGAGGGATCGACATTGACGCGGGCGGAGCCGCGGGCGAAAGCTAGTAATATAATAAATGCGAAAGTGAGTTTGTTTGTTTGTTACGCTTTCACGCCGTAACTACTGAACCGATCATCATGAAATTTTGCATACAAGTTCTCTGGAGTACAAAGAAGGACATAGGCTACCTTTTATCCCGGGAAAAAGTACTATTCCCGAGGCATCGACATTGACGCAGGCGAAAGCTAGTAGACGTATAAAGGGAAGGATTATACGAAGTAGTATTAGTCAAAAAAAAACTAACATTTAAAAATAAATTTGGAAATGTATATAACGTAAAAAAAGTTTTGTAACATCCAATAGGTACGCTATCCAACGTGTTAACTTTGACAAATCAATTTCATGGCCAATTCATTCACAATCTGTGGCGCTATCGACACATCATTTGTCACTATTATCTTGTTAAATACATACTGTTTTCTTGAAAGAGGTCATAAAATGTAATTACGAATTATGTAAGAGTTTTCGCATTAAGATGAAATAGGAGGGCCGTTGTTCCATACAAGTGTAGTCCCCTAATTCCTCGCCGGATAGTACCAGTAGAGCAATGATTTTGAAATGAAAAATCTATCGATATACAATGTGATTTTATATCTGGTAATTAGAATCCCTAATGGAACACAGAATTGCAAGAAAAAAAAGTAAAAAACGAAATAATAAATTTAACCTTTCATAGCAATTCTTCCAGCTGATCGGTGACTTTGTATGGGAAACCTAATTTTCTTTTTCGGTTTTTACCTTTTTTTCTTGCAATTCTGTGTTCCATTAGGGATTCTAATTAACAGATTAGAATATAGCTAGGGGGTTGAAAATCACGTTGTATTAGCATGTCCCTATGTTTAATTTTTTTTTCAGATGAACCTTTAAAATCCTGACACATTGGTAAGAATTTCCGTTGTGTTCTTACATCAAGAAAACAAATTTGACGCGATTATATAAGAAAAAGAAAACATAGAAACACAGCCATAGGTTATATTAAAATTAAATCCGATAAGTGTTGGAGAAGAAATCAGGGGACTACGAAGCGTTAATTTTGTGTAATAAGGTATTTTCGGTCCGGAAATTGCCAATTTCAATCCCAATTTTCTTATTGAAGATACGCGTACCAAAGATTTAATCGAGCGCTAGAGTTGACATTAACGGCTGAGATGAATGACGATTGTTACTTTAAGAATAGATTTACTATGTTTTCTTTGGCCCCACAGTTCGCTGATTAGCGGGCTCGTTTCCTTCTCAATGACGCTTTGGATCGACCTATTAGTCTATTGAGCAGGTATATACTGGTCTTGGATTTGTTAGTGCTCAAAGTGTAAGATTTTTAAAATTAAAGATATCTGAGATAGATTCAGATCATCATCATTTCGAGTAGGTGACACAGTCAATCGACATGCACACCCTGGTGTCAGAGTTAATCCGAACCGCTTCTCGGCCTCAGACGTGCTTCCTTTAACGACTACTAGATGGCAGCCGGGACCAACGGCTTAACGTGCCTACCGAAGCACGGAATCATCTTAATTATCAGACAATCAGGTGATTCGAACCTGCAATGTCTTAGCCAAACTGAAACCAACTAAACAAAGTATGCTTCCTATGGGAATCGAACCCACGACCCCCGGGTCTACAGGCAAACGCCTTAACCACTAGACCACGGAGGCAGTTAATTCAGATCATATAATAAGACTTTAACAATGACATTGCTTAAACGTCTTGGGAGTCTTGCGACCTTACACAATACAAGAAAGATACCCGTTGCGTAGTTTTAAAGATCTAAGCATGCATACGGACAGACAGACAGCGGGAAGAGACTTTGTTTTATACTATGTATGTCCCAGTCATTTACAGTGCAAGCTGCCCTTCTATGGAACTCACTGCCAATCTCGATCCGGTGTGCTCAAACGCTAGCCAGTTTTAAATCTCTTGTCAAATCACACTTCTTGTCCTCTTTGTAGGCATATTTATTTCCTCTCGTGTTGTGTTTTAAATCCTCGTCTTGCCTTCAGATATTGTATGTATGTATGTATGTATATATTTATGTATGTATTATCATGTATAAAAAAATAGTTTCTCTTCTTTTCGGACTGAATTAACTTTATTATAACTTTATTTCCTACCTCTATAAATTTTGCGCCCTACCTGTTGTTATTTTCTTATATTCCTACTACCCTCAGGTTGCCTGGAAGAGATTGCATTTAGCGATAAGGCCGCCTATTGTTTTTCTCAATCTGTTACATATTTATGTTTATTTCTTGGAATTGGTGCAATAAAGAGTTAAATAAATAAATAAATGTATGTAGTGATGTATGTATTTCACAACCCAAATGTGAAAGAATTACAATTTCAAATATTTTACTATGGACTGAAGGTATAAATATAATAAAACTAAAATCATTCAGCAATCATAACATAGTTTTACTCAATCGAGTTTGCCAAACTGTTTGGCGGCATTCCAAACATATGCCAGTAGCCATCTATGTCATTCTGGCGTTATGGTGTGTTTGACTTTCAATATTAATCTCATTACAAGTATTTATAAACACAGCCTTGCTCGACGTCAGGACATACGATCGGAATGTCCTAACCGGACGTTATTACGGTTCCGTACCCAAAGGGTAAAAACGGACCCTATTAATATCGCACCGCTGTCCGTCTGTCACCAGGCTATATTTCATGGACCGTGATAGTTAGACAGTTGAAATTTTCACAGATGATGTATTTCTGTTGCAGCTATAACAACAAATACTAAAATATAGAATAAATAAAATAAATATACTTATGGGGGCTCTCATACAACAAACGTGATGTTTTTGCTTGTTTTGCTCGATATTGATAACGGCAACAGGTAGACGCTTGAAATATTCACAGAATATTATAATATATTTAGTTATATATTCACTTCAAAAATAAATAATAAAATTAATATTAAACATAACGGAACGGTACGGAACCTTTCGTACGCAAGTCTGACTCGCACTTGGCCGGTTTTTTCTTTATATTAGTTAGTTCAACCGCCATCTCTTTAAACAGGATAAAAAATTAAACAGGTCGCACTCTGGGTGCGACTGCGGGGCAGCGGACCTAACATTGTGGTATATTATATTGCTGAAAAGTGCCCACTACTGTATCCCCGGAGGACTGGGCAAACTTCACTCCTAGACTCCGAGAGCTGAGGAATGGCTGAAGAATAAAATTAAATGTACTCCCGAGCTGCTACTTACTCTTACCAATTCATCTGGGTAAGTAGTATCCGAATACTTTCATTCTCCACTTAAATCCAGCAAATTTCATTTCTTCCTCAGATTAAACATGCTTCCGATGGGTAGCACCGTCAGAAGCACAAGAAGCAAAAGAAACTGTGCCCGCCAACCCGCCTGCCAAGCGAAGTAAACTTTCGCTTGCTTGGTTTAAAATTAATAAATAAATATATGCGGACATGTCACAAAGATTGAGCTACCCCCAACCCAAAGTAAGTTCGAGACTTGTGTTATGGGATACTAAAATCAACGATACTATATTTTATAACAAATACATTTAAAGATAAACAAACAATACCAAGCCAATATAAAAAAAAATCATCTTGACCTGACCGGGGATCAAAACCGGGCACCCTCGTGTCGCAGGCTGGCGTGTCGCACCCTAAACTCTCCAACCCGTCTGGCCAGCGAGGAGAGTGTAAGCCAAAGCCTGTCTGTCTGCTCTGGCCAAGTGTGGCCCGGCAGTACAGAGAGGGTCATACTCCTGCAGTGGAGACTAAAAAGACCTGATGATGATGATGAAGACACAATGTACACACAAAATGGTGAAGTGCACTCGATATGATGCTGATAAAAATAGCTATTCTAAAATAGATGCAAATTGACGCAATTCATAAAAAAATAAACGTTTGTATCCAGCTGGAATAAACAATAGCATCCGCAGTCCGACTGACGTTGCTCACGTACGCAGTTATTATCCAACAGGTTTTGAACAAATTACTTATAGATACAAAATTACCATCGTTCCCCCTTACCCTATAAGACCTAAGAATGATGGCATTCAGAGGCGCGGTGTTTATCATGCGGGCCTTTAGTCGAGAGCTTCTGGGTTGGATTCTCAGCACGGCCTTGACTTGGACTTCATTTACGTAATGTAGTAATGTAGGTACGTTGATTATGAACCCATTGACAAAAAAATATATCGGAATCACAATTCTTAATTAAATCAGAGATAAAATACGGTTTCACAATAAATAAAAAGAGAAATGAAAACTGGCCAAGTGCGAGTCGCATTAGCACACAAAGAAGGGTTCCGTACCACTGTACAATATTTAACTACAAAAATCACGTTTCTTGTATGGTCCCCCATACAAGAAACGTGATTAATGTAGTTAATGATGTACAAGTACCCAAAAATCTTCCAAGCGACTTATCTTTTGAGGGTATGTATGTATGACCACCCGATGTACGACGCAACATCACCAGTGCAGTAGAGAGACACAAACAGGAGCACGATAAACGTCATCCACTTCATGGACAAATCCCTCCACCCTCACGACTCAAGAGCCGTAATAGTTTCTTACGGCAACCAAATATTAGCCCTAAACAAGCTCCCATGGCCAGAGTGGAACAATGGTTTAACAAATACCCGCCATCACCAAACCAGATACCGCCTGCTGAGAAACTACCACCGGGTAGCACTCTGCCCTGGTCAGTCTGGAAGTCTTTAAACAGACTGCGGGCTGGTGTTGGCAGATGCCACGAAAATAGAGTCAAGTGGGGTTTCTCCAAAAATAGTGAGTGCCACTGTGGTGCTATCCAATCTATGAGCCACCTCTTGGTGTGCCCAGAAAGCCCAATTTCTTGCTCTCAACAAGATCTGAATGAGGCAAACGAGCGGGCAATTGCGGTGGCAATGCACTGGTCGAAACATATTTAATTAAACGCAAAAGCCATTTTACGACTCGATAAAAGAAGAAGGGTAACGAAACTCTTTGGGCGTAAACACTATTGTTGAAAAAAGATAAAATTTTGTGTGACCTAAGATATGGACGGCTCCCAAAGAGGATACCTTAAATAAAAGCGGACTGCAGGCTCCAACCACTATGTATTTGGCTACAGTACCTTACAGTACCTTAAAAACCTGGTTGTGAGTTAAGGGGGTATTTTACCATTCTGAATCGCATCCTAAATCGGATCGCGTACGCGGTTAAGAATGTTTGTTACTTTACCCTTTAAACGCCGCGTCGATGACCGTTGGACCAACTAAGGTGCCTACTAAACCATCCTGATTTTAGGATCCGATGGGAGAGACGCCACTTTACGTTAGACACGAGAGATATCTCCAATCGTATCGCACGTATTGCGGCGTCCCTCTCATCGGATCCGATTTAGGATGCGATTCAGGATGGTAAAATACCCCCTTTACAATTGAAAAACTATTGTTATAGATTTATCGTTGGAATACCAAAGAGTCGAACTAAACGCTTTAACAGTTCCTTTTTGGTTTGAGTAGCTGAGGTGTGGAATGAATTGCCTGCGTTTATATTCCCAGACAAGTACAATCCAGGGACATTCAAAAGTAGAAAAAATGGGTATCTCTTGAATAGGCAAGTAACATCCTCATCTTCATCGTCACTTACCATCAGGTGAGATGGGAGACAGACTACTTCAATAATTGGTAAAAAAAAATTGTCTGCAATTGTGGCTAATAGACTAATAGACTAAGGGGCTAATAATATTAAGGAGATTTGGAATCTTGGCGCACAAGAAGACTTGATAGATACTCATCGTAGGTTTGGTGAATGTCAAGCTGTTCTGTCAATATTATTCGACTGGCTGTTGAAGAAATACGATATACTGAGATTTGTGTCCAGAAATTGGGACGTAAAGTAATACTGCGGCTATTCAACCGCAACCGTTGATAAGTAGGACATAGTAAAAATATATGGCCAAATTATTTTTAGCTCAAAATGGTAAGATTTAACTTTGAAAAATGTACAAGTACTCATAATAAAAAGATTTTTATTTAATTAATATGAATATGCGAGCTCTGTGGCGCAGTGGTTAACACGCCACACGACACGAGGGTTCCCGGGTTTCATCCCCGGCCAGGTCCAGATGGTAAACGTCCTACGAGTTACGTCACAAGTTCACAACTTACTGTGGGGCTAGCTTAATTTGTGTGATGTACCTATAAATTAAAAAATGTATATTAATATTGCTTAACCTTAGACCAGAAAAAGTAACGCCTCCCATTATTTAGTTCTCTTACTCCATAACCCGATCAAATCAAAAAATCTAATTCTGTACTTCGGTAATAAATTCTTTGTACCTTTTATTGGTATCAAAAGACCAGCATCTAAGCTTAACCCTTCAAGCGTTATGCGTCCATAATGGACCGCTTGGTGGTTGAGAGGTCAACATAATAATAAAGTTATATTTTAAGTTGGTTTTAAGCAACCCCCGAGACGAAAATCCCTAAAGCTTCAAAACGGGCGGACCGATTTTTAAAAACATAGGTTTTCTTCCTCTTCCGGAAACCTTCTTTCAAAACAAACAGCCTCCAATCGGGTCAAGGTGCTCGACACACACACACAGACCTAGCGATCAAACTTTTTGTATCGATAGTTAAAAAGAAATGAAACTATATGTATCATTAACTAGCTGTTGCCCGCGATTTCGTCCGCGGCAATTTCTGTTATTGTACTGTCGCGGACTTTTTTTTAGTTCGTTTAATGCGGAATAAATAATTCTGTAATACATATTTTTTTGGTAACTTCTACCGTTCACGCATCGCACGCGTCGGATATCCTCAACTATGAATAATTTTCCCCCGTTTTCAAAACATTTTTTATTAATGCTTCGCTCCTATTAGTCGCAGCGTGATGTTTTATAGCCTAAAGCCTTCCTCAATAAATGGACTAACCAACACAAAAATATTTTTCCAATTTGAACCAGTACTTCCTGAGATTAGCGCGTTCAAACAAAGAAACAAACAGACAACCTTTTCAGCTTTATAATGTTATTAGTAGATATTTGCACATTTGCCTGCAGACTGGATACAGTGACATAGAATAATAAAATTGTAACACCTTATTGTACTTCATGCATTCTGGCAAATAAATATTTCTGATTTCAAATTTATGAACATCATCATAATCATTTCGTGTAGGTGTCACGGTCAATTGACCATGCACACCCTGGTGTAAATTTTTTGGAACTACCTCTCGGCCTCTGATATGGTTCCTTTAACGACTACTAGATGGCAGCTGGGACCACCGTCCCTTATTTATGATAATAACTAGCTTTAGCCCGCGGCTCCACCCGCGTCAATTTCGATCCCTCGGGAATAGTACTTTTCCCGGGATAAAAGGTAGCCTATGTCCTTCTCCGTACTCCAGAGAACTTGTATGAAAAATTTCATGATGATCGGTTTAGTAGTTATGGCGTGAAAGCGTTACAAAAAAAACAAATAAACAAACAAACAAACTCACTTTCGCATTTATAATATTAGTAAGGATGATTTGTACAAAAATGGTGACATGACATCATAATCAGAGAAAACAAAGCATAATTATAGCAATCAGCGTAATAGCAACACAAAGTGGGGTGGACTAATGACATCAATGTTTGTTTGTTATAAGATGTTTGGTAAACATAAATATGTGAACGTTAGTGTATGTTTATTAGTATGATGTGTTACAAGTCGAATTGATTCTGTTAACTAGTTCGATCGAATGACTTTCTTATAACTAAAATAATCCTTCAGGTAAAAAAAAACTTCAATCAAAAGGGGACCGGGAAGGCCGAGACACACTTTTATAAAACAAATAGAAGGAAATATAAAGGTTACTTCTTAAAGAGAAGTAAAGGAACTGGCGGAAGAAAGAGAGGAACGGAAAAAGCTCCACCGACAAGGGCATAGCTCTTAAATTTGATGATGAATCAAACAACTAAACAGATTTTAGTGAAACTTAAATGATGCCAATTTGAAAGAATACCTTTTCAAACAATTTCTTGTCGTAGATACTAGAATACTTATACCTTTATTAAATAAAGACCATGTGTGTTAAATTTTAGCTTTAATTTATTAAAAAAATTAGCTTTTAACTTTAATTAAAATCTACCCTTAATTAATGTGATTCTAGAATAGTCTGTACTTAGATCATAGAATAATAGACTCGCACTTGGCCGGTTTTTTATTTACACTCTTGGTTGTTTACTGGTCACGTACTGCTATATAAATATCGGCTCGTCCTGGCTTCGCACGGGGAGATATATGTAGGTATTTAGAATTAAATACCTATGTTCATCAGAATCAGGAATAATGTGGGACTCTAATGGTGAAAGGATTTTTCAAATCGGTCTTGTCGTTATAGAGCCTATTCATGCAAACAAACAAACAATCAATATCCTCTTTAATATGCTAGCATAACTTTATACATTTCGTAAAAACTATAGGATCCGGTCTTCTACGATATCGCTCTCTTGTCTTTGGTAAGTCAAGAGCTACTGGAAATATTTTATCTTCCGGGCAAAGTATCATCGCAGGCGCTGTTCTTTGTCCAGACAACCCAATGGTTCAAAAACTAGTTCATAAAATAGTAAGTAGATACTAGAATACTTATATCTTTATTAAATAAAGAAAGTTAAAATTTAACACACGCGGTCTTGACTTGAAATCTACTCTTAATTCATGTGTTCTATTATTCTATGATCTATGTGTAGACTATTCAGTCTACACATAGATTATAGAATAATAGGCCAACTGAGTTTCTTGGCAAGGTGTGCATCCAAGACTGACATGAGGTGGAGTGCTAGACAATTTGACGGTGTTTCAATTTTGTCTATAAAAAGATCAAAAAGAGCCAAGATCCTGTTGATAAGCCAAGAGCGAATCAGGAATAATAAATATTTGGTTCATTTTCAAACGAAGTCACTTCGTGGAAATGTGGATATTTTTTTACGATCTATAGAGAGTTATTTGGCAATGAAATTGTTGATGGGTCATAATAGAAACCTTAGAGTTATGAATATCTATTTGATCTCTGCCAACAATATAGTAGAGATAAAGAGAACGTTTTGAAATCTCAAATTTGACTCTGTTGTTGTCCGTAGAAAAAATATTTATTTTTAACTTGCGCTATATTAAGACACGCTAACTAAAGATGAAGGTCCACCATTTTTATTAACTGCTGATAAGTTTTTAGGAAGTTTGCTGGACAATAAGATTTCTGTTTAATATTATAGTTGACTATTCCCACTGCCAACCCGAATGTAAGCGCGTAGCCAAAGACCGATCGCGATGTCGAAACACTGTCGACCTTTGCCTTATCTCCATCCTTAGACCTTAAGTCAAGTAAGTTCTACTACTGCCGTCAAGAGTAAAAAATAAACTGGCACATGCTATTATTAAGTTCTACCTATGTACTAGATGAGGATGGGTTGACCTAATAACTATGGAAGATTCCTAGCATAGATCCTTATAAAAACAGCTTTTGAATTGAGGCTAAACCCAGGTGCACCGCAAGGTTCTTTGTTGTCTCCAACGTAGTTTTTTTTTTCAATTTGCCCGATATTTAAACCGGTGACCATAGGCAATTTCTTTCGTCACATGAACGATGATTTTGATTTGCCCTTGAATTATTCGCCTATGCTATGTCAGTTTCCAACGGTTATTTATATTTTTGTAAAAATAGCGATTTCCTTCCTACACGTGGCGGACATCAGGCATTGATATGTCACAGAGGTATTCAATTTTACGTTTGACTGTCAAATATAAAATAGAGTAACAGATGTGCACCTTAACACATTAAACGTTATAGTAATTTACACATAAAACCACAAATTGCATTAGGTTATTACAAATTGTTATTATGAAACTTACAGTCTCGTTGCTTCTTGATCAGTTTTAGGATAGGGATACATACCCCAAAGTACGTTCGAGACTTGTGTTATGGGATACTAACTCAACGATACAATATTTTATAACAAATACATATATAGATAAACATCCAAGACCAAGACCCAGGCCAATCAGAAAAAGATTATTTTCCATCTTGACCTGACCCGGGATCGAACCCGGGGCCCTCGTGTCGCAGGCTGGCGTCTTAACCACTGCGCCACGGAGCTCGCCTATTACTCGCCTGTTGGGATGAGAAATCAACCTAGCTAGCTAGGTTTCATTCCTTGGAAATTTCTCCGAGCCGAGCTGAGTCACCCTGGTAGTAAGTTGTTATTTCAGCAATAATAATAATATAATAATAACTTTATTGGTCTAGTCTGTTAAGTTCTAGTATACATAGCAGAATTACATATAAAATATGTTATTTAGTCACATATCCAAGGTTTCATCACTCGGCAGCCCACCACTGAACTAGGATTCAACCTGTATCTCGAGTGGCAGGTAGAGTTACGAGGGTTCCAAAGATATGTATGATTACATTGTGTATGAGTACAATCGACGTAAGAAGTTGTTCATCTTTTACGGTCCTTACTCTATGGCAGTCTTATTATTATATGTATTTTACGAATTGGAACGTTTGGAACTGAATCAGCTGTTCTTCTCTGGTTTATGGTTTGAAATAATATTTATTGCTCGTCTGAATGGTTTGGCAGGACCGCCGTCTTTGAACTGCGTCATTATGAGGTTTGTACGTAAACGATGCTTTATGGCCCTTTTGCGGATTTTTGGCGAGTATTATAAATATATACGGACAAATCACACAGATTGAGCTAGCCCCAAAGTAAGTTCGAGACTTGTGTTATGGGATACTAACTCAACGATACTATATTTTATAACAAATACATATATAGATAAACTTCCAAGACCCAGGCCAATCTGAAAAAGATCATTTTCCATCTTGACCTGGCCGGGGATCTAACCCGGGCACTCGTGTCGCAGGCTGGCGTGTTGACCGCTGCGCCACGGGGCTAGCCTTTATATTAGTATTTTCTAGATCATTTAAAATAATTTAAATAAACGTAAGTATAGCTTTGAATATAATTTGAAGGGCACTCTGCCCTCGCCTCAAACGCCCGATGAAGTAGCGAAAGCTCACTTGGAGCATGGTCATGAAAAAACACAAACCGTACACATATTTAAAGAATATATAGTATATATAAATATGTCTATCTTTATCCAATTTTCTTAAAAGTCCTCGCAAACCGTTTCAGTATCGTATTTCAGTCGCCTTGAGCGACCTCAGCTTAATGGAAGGTGTCCGCCAAGCCCAGTTACTTTGCATCGCTGACACTTTGGAACAATAAAAAGTGGCTCATTGGATTTTAAAGAGGCAAGATTGTTTGTTTGTTTTCATTGAATAGGCACCGGAATAGGTCCTATTTGAAATTTTTTTTCACCATTATAAGCCTACATTATCCCTGATGAACATAGGCTACAGAATTAAATATAAAATACCGCGTGATTTTGAATCTCTGAACTTTATTGAAAACCTGGAATCATAAGCCCTAATGAAATATACCTAGATCTAGAAGAAAAAAAAGCTACTCTCTAAAAATTAAAAAAAATAGGTTACCCACACAAAGTCGCCTTATACTCAGAATCAGGGCGAGTCACAACAGCATCCTAAAAACTGTTGCGGATAGACCGCATTCACAAATGATGCGGCATTTTGTGCGTGGGACCATGCTCAGGTCCCATGCTAATTACCTACTAACATTAGACGTAAGTTTCTTTGTTATTATTTACAAACAAATTTGGATCTCTGTTATCTGCAATAAACAATTTATTTATTTATTTACTTTCGCCCGCGACTCCGCCCGCGTCAATGTCGATCCCTCAGGAATAGTACTTTGCCCCGGGATAAAAGGTAGCCTATGTCCTTCTCCGCACTCGCACTAGTATGCAAAATTTCATAGTGATCGGTTCTGTAAGTAACAAATGAACAAACAAACTCACTTTCGCATTTATAATATTAGTAAGGAAATAGTAAGGAAAGGATAAGGAAAAGGATATTGTATAAATATTTATTCAACCAAATTAATAATACCCAATTTAAAAATGCAGCTATCTAAAAACTCCAGAGAACCTGTATGCAATATTTCATGATGATCGGTCCAGTGGTTAAGGCGTTTGCCTGTTGACCCGGGGGTTGTGGGTTCGATTCCCACCGGAACTATACTTTGTTTAGTTGTTTCCACTTTGGTTAGGACATTACAGGCTTTTTTTAAATCACCTGATTGTCTGATAATAAAAATGTTTTCGTGCTTCGGAAGGCACGTTAAGCCGGTGGTCCCGGCTGCCATCTGGTAGTCGTTAAAGGAACCACGTCAGAGGCCGAGAGGCGGTTCCGAAGAACTGGAAGAAGCCGAACCCATTACTTTTTTTATATAGAAAATAGTGATGGGTTGGTTGAAATGCACGTTTAGCATGTTGGTGGGAACTAGATGTAGTTCCCACCAACATGCTAAACGTGGCCTTGAGGTGTTTAAGACCTGGGCTATGTCTGCCCCGTAGGGGATAAAGACGTGATACGTATGTATGTGTAAAAGCAAAAATCTTTTGTGAATCTTTTGTGCATTATTTTCTCACTAGACAAACGGAAGGCCACACAGACACAGGCCACCATAAGGTCGCCACGATAATCAGTGACAATGTTTCGGGACCTTTTGCTGTCTTTAGAACTTCAAGGTGAGGTGAGGTTAGATAACTCGCAGTTACAGGGTCAGCGCACACCAAGAGCAGAGCAGAGCATTCTATGACTGTAACCATTACCATACATTGCAAAATTGAGTACACATCCAAATTTGATGCTCGGCCATGCTCGAGCATGCCAGCTGCATGCTCGAGCAGATGAAAACTAGCTTGACCATGCGCGAGCATTTTGCAGTTCGGTCTGCGCTGACCCACAGTCTGTACAATGTACGGTCGTCTGCTAAAGTCCATATAGAAGTTGCGTAAAAAGTCGTGTGTAGCTATTGATACTATTTAAAAATAACAGCAATTTCACCCTTAAATATGTATGTGGCATAAGGTTCATGATTTTGTTAAATATATATGTCTCCCTAATCAGTGCAATGGATTTTCACCTTAAGGCTATGTATAGAATAGACTTTTGCAGGTGACCGTACGGTCGTCTGTTGCGTAAAAAAAGTCGTGTGCAGCTATGGTTACTATATAAAAATAACAGCAAGTTCAGCCTTAAATATCTATCTAACTATCTAAATATATATATAACTCAAAGGTGACTGACTGACTGACATAGTGATCTATCAACGCACAGCCCAAACCACTGGACGGATCGGGCTGAAATTTGGCATGCAGGTAGATGTTATGACGTAGGCATTCGCTAAGAAAGGATTTTGATCAATTCTACCCCCATGGAGATAAAATAGGGGATCAAAGTTTGTATGAAACTATACTTCTTTTTTTTTTCACATGTCCCGGTGTTTGTCTGTAATCAACTTCTCGGTTACCGATTGACCTGAAATTTTGCATGCATGTGTAAATCGGATGACAGTACAATATTATGGAATCGTTGCGCTGGTCTGATGATGGAGTCGGCACTCTTAAACTAAACAAGTTACACCAATAGGGTTGGGCTCATTTGATTTGTCTTGGAAAACACTTTACAGTAAGGATTGATCTTTACTAATATTATAAAGCTGAAGAGTTTGTTTGTTTGATTGTTTGTTTGTTTGTTTGAACGGGCTAATCTCAGGAACTACTGGTTCAAATTGGAAAATTCTTTTTGTGTTGGATAGTCCATTTATTGAGGAAGGCTTTAGGCTATAAAACATCACGCTACGACCAATAGGAGCAAAGCATCAATAAAAATGTTTTGAAATCGGGAAATAATATTCATCTATACTAATTAATCATAATAACAGAAATTGCCGCGGACAAAGTCGCGGGCTACAGCTAGATCTTTAATAAAGCTTGTCACAAAAATATAACTTTTGCAAAAAAATCTTGATCAAATATTAAACACTAACGAATTTAACAATGAAAATTCCGCCTTCTGCTATACACATGACGAAGGCCGATATCAGGCGAGTCTAATAAGATCGAGATAATTCATTATCTGTCGAGATATTTTTATACAGCGCGAAAATAACGAATGTATCAGTGGCTAACCTAAACAATTTCACCACGATGCAGGTTCCGGCTAAATGTTCCGGAATGATCGTATAATGAGTTAGCTCGTGTACGCTGACTAACTGGCTTCTTTATACTGAGCTCCAGGGTTTGGCTGCTATTTAATGATCACGTCGTACACCCTACATGTATTCTTGTATGCAATAGAAAAGCTTGAGTTTCGCTCATTCATCATTATCATCATATCACCCGCAAGAAGTCCACTGCTGGACACAGGCCCAAGGATTTCTTATAAGACCGGAAGCGGCCTGCATCCAGCGTTTTCCTGCAACCTTAGTCAGGTCATCCGACCATCTGGTCGGTGGGTGTCCTAGGCTGCGCTTGCCAGTACGTGGTCGCCATTAGAGAATCCTTCTGCCCCATCGGCCGATCTGATTCGATATCACAGAGAAATATTGACCATAGCCCTCCCCATAGCTCTTTGAACGACCTTGAGCTTTCTTATGTGGCCCATAGCAAGAGACCATGTTTCTGACCCGTAAGTCATCCTCAGTCATCACTGGTAACACACATGAATTATTTAGCTCATGAATTATTTCAAATTGAATGATTTTGAAAAACTTGGGAATACATTCCACGAGGAAGTTAAAAAAAAAGGGGGGAAGAAGACGAAGGAGAAAGGAGACGGATTAATTTTGCGTAAAACTGTTTGTAGGCTGAACAAATATCTCATTATAAATATAAATATATACGGACAAATCACACAGATTGAGCTAGCCCCAAAGTAAGTTCGAGACTCGTGTTATGGGATATGGAATACTAACTTAACGATACTATATTTTATAACAAATACATATATAGATAAACATCCAAGACCCAGGCCAATCTGAAAACGATCATTTTCCATCTTGACTTGACCGAGGATCGAACCCGGGGCCCTCGTTTCGCAGGCTGTGTCCACTGCGCCTGCGGAGCTCGCATTTGTTCTTATATTATATTATTCTATGGTTCTTACGTAAGATCAATTACTTATGTATGTGCAAATAAGCATTCCTTAAAAATAATCCTTTAAAAAATATAACTTAAAAGAAACCAAACGTGCATTATGTTTTTTCTTTGGATCCCTACGAAATAAATATGCAACTGGGAGGGGTCGGCCAACAAGGGGGTCAAAAACTGGCAAAAAGATATTAAATAAATTGCTCCTTAAAAATATAATGGGCAGGTAAATAAACAGAAATGTGCATTACGACGACAAAAAAAATATACGCAACATCGTCTGCGTGTGCGCTCTTAATGTTTAGGGAAAAACATCTTATCTTCCAATACATGCGAACATTTTGCTATAGCGATCTCGTTACCCATTACCTCAGGATAACAGCAGGGGCGATGGCTATTCAGATCATTTGTGTGGCTATAAAAACTCTGATTGCGGCATTTGGTCGCTATAACGATGCGCTGGCTTCGGGGCCCGTCCTCGTAAATATCTAATGACCCAGGAAACCGTTACTTTGTTTAGGTGATTTGGATGAGTGTGAATTTATTTCTGACTTGACTAGCCTCCAGCATATAGATATACTATACACGGTGAAATTTTGATCGTTCTGGACCCTTAAAGGGATGATTTAGCCCGTTGATATAAACAACTTTTCCTATGGGACCAATGCTGGGAACTCAAAAAAAAATGGGCAGTTCCATACAAAAAACTTCGGCCGCCCGGTCAATTTGTATTAGAACGTCAAAAATTTTTTTGAGTTCCAGCAGTCGTCCCATAGGAAAAGTTGTTCATATCAACGGGCTAAATCATCCCGTTAAGGGTCCAGAACGATCAACATTTCACCGTGTATATGCTATATAAGAAGTTTTTAAATAGATTGAGTCATGAGTTTATCCTCATGACTCAATCTATTTGGTGATCTATTTGAAACTTCTAATTGGTGATGTTCCTTGACTGTTTTGATAGTAAGGCTTTGGTAATTTGCGCGAAAGAAGCAGCAATTTATATTCTTCCTTCCTTCGTCGTAGAAATTGTAAATGTACCCTATATTCATGTTAAGAATACCTTTTAATAAAACCGGCCAAGTGCGAGTCGGCCTCGCGCACTAAGGGTTCCGTACCGTAATCGATAAAAACGGCAAAAATAATGTCTATTGTATGGGAGCCCCCCTTTCATATTTGTTTTATTTTTATTTAATTATTTATTTTTAAAGAGAATATATAACTAAATATTCTCTGAATATTTCAAGCGTCTACCTGTTGCCATTATCAATATCGAGCAAAAAGAACCAAAAAATCACGTTTGTTCTATGGAACCCCTTAAATATTTATTTTATTCTTTTTTTTTTAAGTATTTGTGTTATAGCGGCAACAGAAATACATCATCTGAAAAATGTCAATTGTGTCACTATCACGGTTCATGCATGAGATACAGCCTGGTGACAAACGGACAGACAGACGGACACCGGAGCGATATTAATAGGATCCCGTTTTTACCCTTTGGGTATGGAACCCTAAAAACGTTCTTAGCCAGGTCTTAACTCACCAGCCTTGACCCAGCATTTGATTTAGTCAGATTTGTACTATATTTTCATAGAAACTTCCCAGGATCAGTTCTCGTGTCTTTATACAATGCCTCGATCAACAGATAAGTCCATAAGCTGATCAGAAAAATCTTGCGGAGTACATAGTACGTTAATGAACAAACTTAATAATCATTTACAAATATTTTGCACATCCTTCTGAAAGACCTTGCAGTACTGAGGGGTCAGTTCTCGTGACATCACCAACTAAATGCGCGACGATGATTGTCATATTCGCAAGGTTAGGGCAAGTACCTAGCAAAATATTGTTAACTAGCTGTTGCCCGCGGCTCCGCCCGCATTTGTGTCGATCCCTCGGGAACAGTAGAATTTCCCGGAATTATATATACCCTATGTCCTTCCCCGGGCATCAAACTACCTCCATACCAAATTTCATCCAAATAAGTTCAATGGTTGAAGCGTAAAAAGACGACAGACAGAGTCTTTTTACGCTTCAACCATTTAAAATATTAGTATTAGTATGGAAGTATGGATATTAATTATACTTCTAAGTCCAGAAATGAGAAAATTCCCGTAAAAACTCTATCCTCCCATTTTACCCCTTTAGGGGTGAATTTTGTACATTTCGCCCACATATATCTTTTTTAATTGTAATCGAGAACTTACATACCTATATATTTTCATATTTTATAGTCCAGAAATTAAAAAGAAATGTGAAAATTTCCATACAAACTTTACCCCCTTCCGGAGATTTTTTTTCCAGTTGACCTACACATATCTTTTTTAATTATAATCGTGAATTTATTTACCTATTTTCATACATCTAAGTCTAGAAATGAGTAAATTCCTATACGAACTTTACCCCGCTATTTTACCCTTTCAGGGGAAAATATCGTCCATTTTACCTACACAGATATTTTTAATTGTAACCTAGAACTTATATACTTATTTTCATACGTCTAAGTCCAAAAATGAGAAAAAATCCATACAAAGTTTATACCACCCACCCTCCCCATGAATTTTGCAAATTTCATCTACACCCATCTTTTTTAATTTGAATCGATAACTTATATACCTACTTTCATACTTCTAAGTCCAGAAATGAGAAAAGTCCATATAAATTTTACCCCTTTAGAAGTTAAATTTCTAAAAATCCTTTCTTAACGCTCACTCACATCATTATAAGAACCCCTGTGCCAAATTTCAAGTTCTAGGCGCAGCAGTTTCGGTTACGTTGAAATATAAGTCAGGTTTACCGTTTGCCCGCGGCTACGCCGCCGCCGTTAATGTCTATCCCTCAGGAACAGTAGAATTTCCCGGAATAAAAGGTACCCTATGTCCTTCCCCGGGTCTCATATTACCCCCAAATCAAATTTCATCCAAATTGGTTTAATGGTTGAAGCGTGAAAAGAAGACAGACAGACAAGAGTTACTTTCGCATTTATGATATTAGTATGGATTAGTATGGATAGGTATAATGCTGTCGTATAATGATGATGAATTGACTTTAGATTTTAATTTTCCTATGTCACTTATTATTTAAGTGCTAATATTAGCAGGCAAACTCATGCCTTGAGTTCATTCAAATGACGATAACTTTTTTTTTAATGAACCGATTTTGATGAAACAAACTTGATGTTTTGCCGAATTAAAACAAAGCAATTGGTGAAAGTTTGAAGTAAATCGGTTCAGTATTTTCGGAGATAATCGTGATCATACATACAGACCGACAGACAGACAAGAAATTCGTAAAAATTTTTTTTGCTTTCTATTATTCTTTTTAAGTTTCCCTCTATCCATTTCAGTCAAAATTTCTAAATGTACAGACAAAATATTTTTACTGTTTTATTATATGTATAAGATAAGATAAGATAAGATAAGATAAGATAAGATAAGATAAGATAAGATTAGCGGCCCAACCCGGCTTCGTACGGGAAGATATAGGTAATATATATAGGTAAATAGCCTATGTTCATCAGGGATAATGTAGGATTCTAATGGAGAAAGAATTTTGAAAATTTGTCCAGTATTTTCAGAGCCTTTTCGATGCAAACAAACAAACAAAGTAGCTATTTGCAGTAGTAGATTCTATGGGCGATGTAAGCATAACAGTAAAACAAATAATACCTCTAGAGCCATCAATACGATAAGGTGACTTACCTCCATATCCAAGACAACCTCCTTTTCCAAAATCTTGCAGTAAAGATGCAAAATTTTTAAAGTAGGTGTACTGCAGCTGCATGCCAGTGCAGTTGAGCTCAGTAGACTTCAAGCCCTCGCCTCAAGAGCAAGTCTCAAGAAGGGCGACTTACCTAATAACCATATCCAAGACATCCTCCTTCTCAAAAACCTTTCAGTAAAGATGCAAAATATAAAAGTAGGTGTACTACAGCCTCTTCTTCTTCTTAAAAGAAAAAAAGAAAGGCGACTTACCTAATAACCATATCCAAGACATCCTCCTTCTTAAAAACCTTTCAGTAAAGATGCAAAATATAAAAGTAGGTGTACTACAGCCCCTTCTTCTTCTTAAAAGAAAAAAAAGAAAGGCGACTTACCTAATAACCATATCCAAAACATCCTCCTTCTCAAAAACCTTGCAGTAAAGATGCAAGATCTTCAAGCAAGTGTACTGAAGCCCAGTCCAGTTCAGCTCAGCAGACTTCAGGGCTTCATTCCACGGGCAGTTCTCGTGTCGCGACAGGCACAGCATGCCGTCCCGCGTCTCCGTCTCAGTTGGCGGCATTTAACAGTTTTCGTTCACGGTTTTTGAATTGATACACATCACTGTCTTGGCCAAACTCCTGGATGCCAAGATATTTTTATCGTTTATTTAAAATTATAGGATAAAATGCTCAATGTCTAGTTTGTTTAGAAGGTCTGTAATATTCCTGTATTAACTTTTACGTTATATTGGTAATGTGTCAGTGTTCATGAAGGAGAGGAAACTAACAGCTGTCTTAACGTTTGTTTTTCGCATAGGCTTAACATTTAGTCAAATTTTGAGTTTAAAAATGTGAATAAAATTCAAATTACATTAAAGCT
This sequence comes from Elegia similella, assembly GCA_947532085.1. Lineage (NCBI taxonomy): Eukaryota > Metazoa > Arthropoda > Insecta > Lepidoptera > Pyralidae > Elegia > Elegia similella. The sequence goes on from OX383930.1 coordinate 26,596,887, forward strand.
GAGACGCGCGCACAAAATCCAATTCTTTCTCTTATTTTCTTTCACAGACTTTCTGAATTGTTCACCACCTGATCGCAGCACTGAGTCGTATGTCCAATAAGCCTCTGTCATTGGATAATATGTATTTGACAAGCAGTGACATCTAACACATTGTTGGCCAATAACAGATTACCTGACCTGATCGGACCTGACCTCAGTGCTGCTGCCCCTTATTTCAGAAAATCTGCATTATTCACCCATAGGTACCCATCATCATCATCATCAGATCTTTTTTTAGTCTCCACTACAGGAGCACGACCCTCTCTGTATTACTAGAGCCATACTTGGCCAGAGCAGTCAGAGGACTTGGCCTACATTCTCCACGCTGGCCAGACGGGTTGGAGAGGTCTCACTGATGTTTATAAGCTTTGTTCAGCTTATATTTCCTAAGTCGCCTTTTACGACATCCACGGGAAGACTTGGAGTGGTCCTATTCTACTCTGCCGGATACCACGGCAAATGGGTACGCTTTAAACTATTTAAAAATCTGAATCTCTGGACGTAAACGTATAAATATAAAAATGGATAGAAAGTGCAGCACTTTCCGATTACGTTATCAAGCATGGCCGTCGGAATATCAACAAATACAGGAAGCCTCCACAACGGGGCCACACTGCATAGGAAGTCCCAATTTAAACAATCAGCTGCCATTGTCTTTGTTAGTGGATTGCACTACGCTTATCGTGTTGAAAGGTTTTTTGTGGAAGGACATTTTTGTTTTGACGTTAAGTTTGTTTTGTTGTTAAGTATGCGTCAACTCAGCAGTGCCACAGTCTAAACTAAATAACTTTACTACCTATGTCAAACACCAGTCATCATCATCATCATCATCAGGTCCTTTTTAGTCTCCACTGCAGGAGCACGACCCTCTCTGCACCACTAGGGCCATACTCGGCCAGAGCAGCCAGAGGACTTGGCCTACACTCTCCACGCTGGCCAGACGGGTTGAAGAGGTCTCTTAGATGTTTATAAGCTTTGTTTAGCTTGAATTTCCTAAGTCGCCTTCTACGACATCCACGGGAAGACTTGGAGTGGTCCTATTCTACTCTGCCGGATACCACACGGCTAGGCAAACACCAGTGCTGAGTCATTTTTCGAGAACGAGATTCTCATACTTACTTATGTGTACTTTGAGTACCGTTATCAGATCAAGTTAAATCAAGAGTTTTAGATAAGTTTTCTTTTTTATAGTGAAAGAAAATATTTTGGTATGTGTCTCTATTGTGACACATTTAAATCACTTAATATAGTTTTATCGCGTTTATTACATTATTTTACACCTAACGTTTCGAAATCTTTACAGTTTTCATGTTTTTCAGGTGGACTAAGTTGACATTTGTCTATTGTGCTATAGGAACTATGCAAAACTATAGCCTTCAGCCTATACCGTGAGCAAAGAATATATTCACTACGCCGTGAGCCAATACTGCGTACATCCGGAACGTTGTCAATAAATATTGTAAGCGGTAGTTATGAAGTGTCACGCCTTTTTCACTTGCGGGGTAGACAGAGCCGTGGTCTATAAGACCTTATGGCCAAATTTAGCATGTTGGAGAGCGTGTAGATGGAAAACGGAATCGAAATAGTGATGGGTTGCTTGCCGCATCGCCTATTGACATGATTCCGCAGATTTTCTCCCATTCCCTTGATCGGATTTTACAATCTGCGCGGGAAGAGAAGCAGCTGGCACATTCTACGTTTTTTCTTTTCTCCCAGACACGGTAATGATCCCAGACCAGCATGGAAGAAACGTTCTTATAAATAAGCATAATTAATAATGATTAAATTGTCACACGCAAAGAGGTTTAGCTTAATCGGTCAGAACGTGAGTATTTGAACCCGTCTCCCATATTTGGAGGTTGTTTTGCTAATTTAATGTATTGAGTACGTGCTTTGGTTGCAAAGGCCAAATGTACAATGATCAATATTACTCTACTAGTTAGTATTTAATTTAGATAAACTAGAAAGTTTACTCAGCATAAATACAGCGTGATTTTGAACCTCTTAGCTATATTGAAATCCTGGAATAAGAATCCTTAATGTAATAAAGAATTGCAAGAAAACTGGTAAACAAAGGAAGAAAAATCAATCTATACATATTTTGGTCACCTGATCGGCGATTTTCTTTCGCTTTTCAGGGTCTCAATTTAGCTTAGCTCAGAGGTTTAAAATCACTCTGTATTTTAATTTATCTTACATCTATCATTGTTTCTGTATAAAAGTGTATTAATGTTTCTTAAGGCTTAGTATTATTTCTTGTCTTGTTCTAACTATTAGAACAAGACAAGAAATAATATTAGTCAATTCACTTGAAGTTAAGTACCTACCTATGTAAAATCATGTCATTTAGTCGTACGTACTCATACATTTATAGCTATATACGTGACTTCAATCAAAATACACCGATACGGCGCAGGCGCAGACGACAGTCGGAAACAAAAACAGACATGCGAATTGATTTTATACTATACGGTACAGGAAAATATGACGAAAAGAAATTATCAAATTGTATGTAAATGTGCATGTTTAATTTTATCATCGATGGTATAACTGGAAAATTCCCAGCGCTTCAAAATTTTTTGGTACTAGCTGCTCTGTGACTTAAATGTTATAATAAAACTTCTATTTATTTTTATTAATTTTAGTTAGGTACCTGATTTACTACTATTTTGATTCCGTTTTCCACCTAATGCGCACCAACACGCTAAACTCTTATAATACTCTAATAGGTATAGTCAATAAAATAAAGGTAATTTAATATATTTTCGCAAAAGAAAAATAAAATTTGCTTTTACTGTTTCACATGTAATATTTCTAAAAATTGCATATTCGATTACTTTACCAATGTTCATAAGATGGTCATACATAAAACAGCCAAGGTCTAAAATTTTACATTAGTTTAAATCTGTGGTTTAAATACAGATTCCTTCTGAACTTAAGTTTTAAGTACCTACGTACAGTCAGCCAAGGTACCTGACCCCGCCATCTACCTATATCTTGAATTTTCTCTTAAACTAAAAGTAATATTAACATGAAAATTTATATTCAAGAAGTCTTAATTAAAATCTTTCTGAATATATATTTTCATATTAATATTATTTTTAAATAAGAAGATAATTCAAGATATTGGTAGATGGCGGGGTCAGGTATCTCCTTGGCTGACTGTACGAGCCGTAGGTGACTCGTCCCTACCTTACTATCTCGTTACTATCTAATAATATCCAAATATAGGCACTTATCATGCAAACCAAGGCTATGACTATGTTTACTCGAGCTTTAGTAAACCAACTTCTGTATTTGGAAAGCTGTCGTTAACAGATCTACGGTTTCTATCTTGATTGAGAATTTATTATATAACTGTCATTTGTATTTACTTCATATGGGTATCATTATTATTTCTAACGATAAAAATTAAGATGCCAATCTATATAAAAATTAAATTGTCTAGTTATTACTACATTTTGCCAACTAAGTATGTAACTATTATTTTTTTTGTTTGGTTTCCGGCAGAGTAGAATAGGATCACTCCTAGTCTTCCCATGGAGGTCGTAAGAGGCGACTTAGGAAATACAAGTTAAACAGAGCTCATAAACATCAATGTGACCTCTCCAACCCGTCTGGCCAGCGAGGAGAGTGTAGGCCAAATCCTCTGTCTGCTCTGGCCAAGTATGGCTCCGGTAGTACAGAGAGGGTCATGCTCCTGTAGTGGAGACTAATAAGACCTGATGATGATGATTATTGTTTTAGAATAATTATTAGTGTCCGAAATTCCATGCTGGTCTGGGAGAAAAGAAAAAAACGTAGGTAGAATGCGCCAGCTGCTTCTCTTCCCGCGCAGATCGTAAAAGCCGATTGAGGAATTGGGCTGAAATTTTGGGGAATCATGTCAGTAGGCGTTGCGGCTAGCAACCCATCACTATTTCGATTCCGTTTTTTATCTACACGCCCTCCAACATGCTAAATTTGGCCATAAGTTCAGGTCTAGGCTCTGTCTACCCTGCAATGAAAAAAGACGTGATATTGTGTGTGTGTGTCCAAAATTCCGTCGGTTTGTTATCTTTTACAGGATTACAGGACTCTCTGGCGAGCTCTGTGGTCAAGTGGTCATCAAGCCAGGCTGCCACACGGAGGTTTGATCACCCACCGGTCAGGTCAAGATAGAAAATGATCTTTTCTAGATTGCCCTGGGTGTTGATTGTTGATCTATGTACAGTCAGGGACATAGATACCTGACCAGGCCCTTTACCTATCTATTGAGTTTTGTTGAAAATTTTCTTGAATTTACATGAAAATTTATATAAAGAAAGACTTCATTAAAATCTTTCTGTTTATGTATAGATTTTCATGTTATTATTATTTAAAGTTTAAGAGAAAACTCAAGATGTAGGAAGAGGCAGGTCCTCTTAGGTATCTCTGTCCGTGACTGTACGTATTGCTAATAAAATATAGAATGGTTGACTAACACAAGTCTCGAACTGACTTTGGGGCTAGCTCAATCTGTGTGATTTGTCAAAGATAATATTTGGATTTGTCCATAAATATATACATATAAAAAAACGTATAAAAATATTGGAGTATATGTATGCGCGAGTTTTTATGCAACCATAACTTTAATAAATATGGATTAGTTAAAGTTAATATTATTAATAATAAAAGTATAATAATAAACCAATAAGTTTTTTTTTTTTTTGAAATGACTGTGTAGCTAGCTCCAAGTGAGCTTTCGCTACTTCACCGGGCGTTTGAGGCGAGGGCAGAGTGAAACCAATAAGATCTTTAAATATAAAAATTGGATAGAATGGGATTTTATCTAAATTTCTATTAATTCCTAAAGGATTTTTAGATCCTGTTATAACTTCGTGAATTTTGGCTAATTACACCATCCCAAATCACACGGGCTATTATTTTTTGCAGATTTTTATTTATGTTTCACTAATTAGACTTGTTCTTAATTCCTCAATTGAATTTTAATGCTAAATTATTTATATTTAATCCAGAATATTCCATGCTTTACGGTTAACTCAGAACGACTAATGTACGAGTATGAACAAACGGGAAACCAGGGTGATAATAAAGGCAACACAATGATAAACACTAATAAATATAGATACTTCGAACAAATGTAAAATATATTATTGAATAGTGAAATCAGTATTATTGTAGGAAATCTACCTCTTCATATTTTTTTTAATTATTTTTGACCATATTTTTTATACTAAATATACATAATACATTAAGCTTCAAATTCATATTTCATAGAGGAATTGTTTTGCTCCTAACTTTTATAGCCAAAGCTTAGATTACAATTACGCGTAAGCATTGTAATAATGCATTTTCTTTATTAATACATCTTACTCAATGTATCGTTCAAAGACTCCCACTCCCGTTTCTGGTGCAGTGCAAGGGATGGCTATCCAACGCCGGTAACGCGTTTAGGCACACACAAAAACGACTTGACTACTTCATCCAACGTTTCCAATCACTACACATCAATCACACGACGTAATAATTAGCCCATCACCTACTTTTTATTTACGTCATCGCTGACATGCGAATTAGTCGCTAATCCGTCGACGTGTTTACGTCCGTGACTGTAACTAAATTAACTCGTGAACAAATGTTGCAACTGCCGTTAAAATAAACATCTTACGTATGTCAACGAAAACAATGTATTTTTGGAAATCGTCACTTTGCTGACTTTTATAGTATTACTAAAGATATACGCGAAATTACCAAATAAGACGTCATTGCTATCTACTTTATCTGAACGGTTTGACTATATCCAAAGACAACTACTTGACTACATCCAACGTTTCCAATCACTACACATCAATCACACGACGTAATAATTCGCCCATCACCTACTTTTTATTTACGTCATCGCTGACATGCGAATTAGTCGCTTATCTGTCGACCGACGTGTTTACGTCCGTGAGCCGTGACTGTAACTAAATTAATTCGTGGACAAATGTTGCAACTGCCGTAAAAATAAAATTCTCAATGTATGTCCTACGAATAAGTAATATGACTTATTGGTAGCGTATGTCAACAATAAGTAATATATTTTTGGAAATCGTCACTTTGCTGATTTTTATAGTATTACTAAAGATATACGCGAAATTACCAAATAATACGTCATTGCTATCTAGTTTGTTGAATGTTTCAACTACATCCAAAGAGAACTACATCCAGTATTTCCAATCACAACACCTCACATGACGTAATCTTATTTCCATTCGCGTCATCTCTGTATATTCGTTATTCTGCTGACGCGTTTTCGCCCTCGACTGTACCTAAATTAACATGTACGACACCGAAGAAGAGTTGCAACTGCCGTAAAAATTAATATCTCAACGTATCTTAACAAAACCAATACATTTTGCGAATAATTTCTACGCCCGAAAATATTATTATAAGTAACCTTTATGCTTTTTTTTTCACCATAACTTTTTAATGGCTCAACGGACTTTGACATATTCCCGGGATATCGTTAGAATCCTTACCCGCCACGAGTGATATGGCGTATTATTTATGTTTAGCTTACAGTCGTTTATTTTTTGGCAAAAAAAAATGTTTTTACTCAGAGTTGTCTCAGTGATAAATTAGATATGTCATCTACTGGTCTTAAGAAGTCATTTAACATACATGTATAACACTGAGAATATAACACCTCTTTTTTTGGGCGGTTTTGAAACAATTACTAAATGAAACTTTTGCTGGCTGGTTTTTGGTTTACTACGAATATTTCCAATCACACCCCGATGTATTCAATCACCTCATACCATTGATTTAAAAAAAAATTGCGTCTTCATACCTATTTATTCCCGTCATCTCTGACTCTGACAAACGAATTTTAGAATAATTAGCTGAGAATTAGTCCCTAATAAAGACGCGTTTTTTTTTAAATCTATGCTATTAATATAAACTAAATTAACACGTACGTGACACCTGACAAATGTTGCAATGCTATAAAAATAAATATCCCGACACATGTCAACAAAACCGCAACAACATTTTCTGGATAATTTCACGGTTTTATTTTTGTAAATGGGAACATTGACTTCGCAATTCTTGAAAATATTTTTTTCGCTATATTTCGTCTCAGGTGATAAGAGATTTGTGCGTTCATCTGTCGTGTTGTGGAATTTTAAATTGGAACAAAAGTTTTATCGAGTGTAATAAGGAATGTTTCTGTTATTTCAATTCCACGAAATTATAAGGAAACCTTTAGATCGAAATAGACGAAAATAGACGCATACCAATGCGACAGTTAACATGTCATGAAGTTTGTAAAATACGAGCCGCATATCCGACTGTTTGAGGAAATAGCCTATAAAATAAAATAGTGTGACTCGGACTGTTTATTTTATATTAATGATGGATCAAACGTTTTAAAGAGACTTTCCGGTTACATCCCACTTTTTCATCCCAGTTTTGTAAAATTCCGGTTTCATACCACAATCTTTTCCGCTTTCACCCCAAGTTTAAAAAAATATTTTTTAATTCCGTATTCACCCCAAAATTCATTCCGCTTTCGCCCCACACAGTTTTTTCTATTAAATTTGTACAGATAGCAAAAGCGTACTTGAAAAGGATTAGACTTGAAATATAGATTTTTAATTTACTTTGCCACATTATTATTATCTATATTTCCCTTGAGAGTCATCTCAAGGGAAATATAGATAAAAACAGGGCTGGTATTTTGGGCAGCTATTATTATAACTCGTATATTGGGTTAAGTGAGATAAGGGGCTGACAAAATGTAGTCAAGGTTAACGCAGGTAAAAACAAAGTAATAGACAGAGATTTTTCAAACAGATAAAAAAGATGGATAAAGTATACCTATTGTAGTTTACTTAAAGGCCCGTACTACCTCACACTGCTTTGCATGATTGACTGTTATATCAATAATAATTAAATACTCAAGTTGAAATAAAAATGCAGCAAAGTTTAGGACTAACTCTGGTAACTATCTGACTCAAAAACACGATTGCGTTAAATTTTCTCGATAGAAAAAAATTGCAAAGTTGCCTCCAAATCACGTCTAATTTACTCGGTATAGAGCATTATTCACCAAATAAATTAAAATTAACCTTTTGAAACTTTTGATTATTATTGCATTACAGATAAGGCAGCCATCATATGTTTTTCTTTTTCGAATAACCCTTGATTATTCCTAAAAAACGAAAATATCCAAAGTAGCCAACGCGTTTAGACCATCCGCGTTTGTATCGCCACGCCGCCTGGCATATGGCGGGCTCTTAAGTGTTGATTGTTAATGTGATTGAAAATTTTCTGTGATTCTAGATTGTGCTATGTTTTTCTTTTAAAATGTAACTTAGAAGGATTTTTTTATATATAGTTTAAGCCATCAAACTGATAAAAAGGATGGAAAAAATATACCTATTTGTAGTTTTGTGTATAAGTGTTGATTTTTAATGTGATTAAAATTTTATCTGTGATTCTAGATTAAGTATTGTATTTTATTTTTTAATTGTGTCTAAAAAGGAACATTTAAGTCGTAATAGTTTTTATATTAACCATGAATCTATAATCGTAATAAACGAGATATGGAAAATATAAAAAAAAGAATATACAATATTTTAAGAATATATATAACCCAGGTGACCTTATTTTTCAATTTTATTTCAGGTAACTTGGCTGCAAATCTAAGTTTTCATAATGTTTTATTTAGTTATATATATACAGATTTATAATTCCATATATATATTTTTTGTATCATAAACCCTTTTTTTTAGTTTTAATTCAATATAGATATTACAGTCATTTACTACAGTTATTTATCAAGAACTATATTTATTTATGAGTAACAGAAATAAATATTTGATTTAAAAAATTAGTTTCCCTTTTTTGCTACCAGTAGTACTGAACATTTTGAATGGGTTGAAAGCGGAATTTAATATCAAGGTGGGTAGAACACGGAATAATTATTATTATTTTAAGGCGGTGGGGTGAAAAACTGGGATGGAAACGGAAAGTCCCGTTTTAAAATATATGTACTCGTACATTTTAAAACATTTGATTCCATCACAAGCTACTAATGCCTACTTCTTCTTATCGAGTCGGAGATGGCTATTTTCAAATATATTTTGACCAATATTTGGCCACGCTGACCGCCGATTTTTTTTTTGATACCTTAGCATTGTTCCCATAGTAAAAGTTGTTCATATCGACGGGCTTAATCACCCCTTTAAGGGTCCAAAACGATAAAAATTTCACCATGTATAATCTTAAATAAGATTTTTTTCGTAAATACCGAGTTTATTTTCCCATTATATGGTGGAAACGTTGTGAATAAACCTAAGGCGCCATCTTTCTGATGAGTCTTAAAAATCGTACGCAATAGGCGTTGCTAGACACGTTCGGGACGACATGCCCTAAGGAAGACCTCCGGATGAGGTCGAAAGAGGTCGGCCTACAGCAGACTTCGGACGTGAGTAACCCGTTCTTCGCATATCAATAATAACTTGTAGTAGATTAGCGACGTTTTACAGTTAATACTGGGTCAGGACATGCTTAAGATGTTAAGTGACGTAAGGTTTCTTGTCAATACTCATTTAAGTAGGTCGAGACAGTCGCAAGCAACACAAGTTATAACTAGAGAAAGTTATATTTTGTGACGAAGACGAACAAACTTTTAGATTATATATATAGACAAATCACATAGATTGAGCTATCTTCAAAGTAAGTTCGAGACTTGTATTATGGAATACTAACTCAACGATACTATATTTTATAACAAACTAGCGACCCGTCCCGGCTTCGCACGGGTGCAATTAATTATACATATAAACCTTCTTCTTAAATCATTCTATCTTAAAACTGCATTAAAATCCGTTGAGTAGTATATGTGAACTAAGCGAACAGACAGCAGATGCGACTTCATTTTATAATATTTAATAATAAAGAAGATACATAATTATATAGATAAACATCCAAGACCCAGGCTAATTTGAAAAATATCATTTTCCAATTTGATCTGACTGGTACCGAATAGACTACCTCCGTGCTCCAGTGGTTAAGGCGTTTGCCTGTAGACCCGGGGGTCGTGGGTTCGATTCCCACGGGAAGCATACTTTGTTTAGATTTTTCCAGTTTGGTTAGGACATTGCAGGCTTGAATCACCTGATTGTCTGATAACAAAGATGATTCCGTGCTTCGGAAGGCACGTTAAGCCGGTGGTCCCGGCTGCCATCTGGTAGTCGTTAAAGGAACCACGTCAGAGGCCGAGAGGCGATTCCGAAGAACTCTGACACCAGGGTGTGCATGGTCGATTGACCGTGTCATCTACTGTCATGACCTGACTGGTGTTTCTATTATTTTTGGAAGGTATATTCTAGGCTATTCTTTTTGAAGTCGGTTAGAAATGGTGACATTTCTAAGAGTTGCTTTATCGAGATTGTTTTCAAAGAATTCCTTTCTTACGCACAAACTGTGAGTAGTGACTCACCCCTGACTCAGTCGTGTTTGGGTAAGAATTTTGCGGCTTTAGCTCATGCTACGAGCACTGCAGGATTGTGTGTCAATAAACTCATAAAATTAATGCAGAATTGTAACATAAATGAACAAAGATATATAAGGTCCATTTAAGTTAAGCACATAATGCGCAAAAACTAGCACCCTTAAGACTCCCCTGGAGACGAAAACCTCCATAACCAGACGAAAAACTCGGCGTAGCGCTCCCCTGTTTGATGCAGGAATAAAAATACTTTACTAGCAAATTTTAAGAAAACGACACGCTGGTATTGTATTTTAGGTTTTTCAAACATAGTAAGTAACTTTTTTTTATGAAAATCGATAAATCAGCCCGTTTGAACAAATAAATAGTTATTAATTACGTAACCTTTAGATTGTCGACGTCATTGAATTAGTATCCATACACAGACAATATATATATTGTCTGTGTATCCATAGTATGTAACGCTAAAAAGTTATACGCTAAGAAAGTGTTTTTGTGCACAGGGTGTTTTTTGGGTATGTTTATTCTAATTGTTATTGCTTATAATTTCTTTTTTAATTTTGCTTCTAAAGCAATAATATCAATAGAGTCCCGTATTTACCTTTTCGATACGGAACCCTAAAAAGCAGTCATCATCATAAAACCCGCATGTCGATATCCTAATTATAGCTCGCATTCTGAAACTGGTTCAACATAATGTCAACTACGCCAGTTAATTTCGATCTTTTGCAATTAAAATACCTGGTGCATTCTGCAGTTTACGAGTTTATTGACGTATATATACCTACACGATGCCGTGGTCTGATAAGAGAGGTCTAACCGGCATAGGGGTATTAGGGGTTAACCAGGTAGGGAAGAAAATATTAATTACACCACGATCATGATGTTCATCAAAATCATGGACAGTTTTATGAAGCAATACTTTTATATTTTTCCTTTAATTTTAAATTAGTACTTGTTTTTTAGGATTCGGTAGCCAAATGGTAAAAAGCGGAACCCTTATGGATTCGTCATGTCTGTCTGTCCGTACTATGTCCGAAACGATAAGAACTGTTGAAACTTGGTAAGTAGATGTATTCTGTGAACCGCTTGTCATACAAAAATAGAAAAAAAAAAACAAAAAAGAAATTAGGGTTTCCTCATACTTAGAAATGAAACTCAAAATGTATTTTTCATCAAACTCATACTTCTGGGATATCTATGGATAGGTCTTCAAAAATATTATATTGAGTTTTCTAAAATATTTTATTTTCTAAAATCCTAATAGTTTGCGCGAGAGACACTTCCAAAGTGGTAAAAAGTGTTACTTCTAAAATAAGTGCCCCTCCCCCTGTTACTTTTAAAATAAGAGATTGATAAAACTAAAAAAAAAAATATGACCTTAATATACCATGCAAACTATTACCGAAAATTGGTTTAAACGAATCTAGTAAGTAGTTTTTTAAATACGTCATAAATCGTAAACCGCAATTTACCTTTCATTCAATCAAAGTTACAACGTACTACAATAACGATTCCTGAACTGAAGAATTCATGGGCGAGTCCGACTTGCACTTGGCCGCCTTTTTTCTATTATTTTCGTACAGGTGTTTTGAAAAACTACGTGGGAATGTCACTTGTGCACTTTGATGATTATAATTATTATAATTACGGTTCATACCTCGCTTTTAATAATAAGAATAGCACACTTGTATCAAAATGTACTCTTTTCATATCCTTGTGTGGTATTCCTCTCAGTTTATGCTCGATTTTTATTATTAGAAAGTCAGTAGGAAGAAACAAAAAATGGTACAAATAAATTATGTCTAAAGTACAATTAAAAATTTTTTTTTTCATTAAATATGAATGAGATTAAACATGTTTTGGTTCAGAATTCGGGAGCATTAAAAAAAGTCAACGCTAAAATATATTGTATTTTGTAATGTACTTACTACAACTAAAGTACTGACTGTCCATGTCCATAATAACTTCTAAATGCCTCAACGAATTTGAATATAAGAATCCCTACTTCCTAGAGTGACATAGGCTATAAGTTTTAGGCAGGGCAGTCGTGTTATGATTTTAGTTTGAAAAATGTTGTTCGTGTTATAGGAAGTCGTTCTAGTAAATGAGTATGTACGTAACGAATGAAAATTCACAAACACACCTAGCATTCAAAAATGCGAAAATAAAGAGATTTATGTAAACACACGGTATATTTATCTAGACACGAGGGAGCGCGCTTACCAAGTTCAAACCAAGAATTAGCGTGCTCGCCAGTTCTTAGCTTGAACTTGATATGCACCTGTGTGTGATGTAATAACATTGCACGAACCTTGTGGCGCCATTTTCGGCCCCATTCAATATCTGAAAATCTTTTAAACATAAATACTCCCAATTACTATATGTACCAAATTTGGAGCATTATACATAAATCATTTACTCATCGCTTACATCAAAAGACATTACGACGTGTAGAAGAAGATTGAGATTCCCTAGATGAATAAGAACTCCAACTTCATAAACTCAAACGGTCATTTATGGTAATAACGGGTATATTTTAAAATCCAAAATTCATTATTTTTCTGACTGAGTAATATAACTGATAGATCAAAAACCCAAACCACTTCCAGTTATCTTAGAAAAGTTTAATTTGTTAGCTAGGTAATTGTGTACGTACACAAAGGAGAAATCAGTATTTAGCTAGTTAACTACTTTGTCGCTGAAGTCTACACACATACAATAATATGCTAGCTAATATTGGACTTGGCTCCCATTTCCACTTTTATGTTTTTGAAGGATTTTATTCCTCGCTAAAATATTATAACGTTATAATTTATAATTCTATACTGTGATGAAATTGTTTACATATTTAGAAGCGTCTGCGAAAATATTTATATTACGGATTCTGCAGATTGCATAGCACTCTCGCATTTTATAGCTGAACTAGCTGTTGTCCGCAGCTCTTTTTGGGTGTGAGTTTGTTTTTCATTGATCACTTACAAAGAGATTTTGATAACTACCCATACTTTTAAATCACTAGTACAATTCGCTGGATTAATTAAATATATATATATGTATATTTTGTATAGTACAAATTATTTTGATGTATTGGTCGATCATTGCACAAGATCATCGATCTGAGATCACACACTCTCGACTTCTGACGTGGTTCTTTTATTGACAAAAACGATACATAATGTTATGAATTATGATTATGAATGATATCTAAAAACATTTTACTTCGAAAATTTTGTAAATTTTACGTCTAAAACAATAATTCTACATAATTATTACATGAAAATATTTATATTTACATCTCGCAGGTCCCCTTTCTTTAAAGTATAAAGAAATTATTAAGAATTTTTTTTACATAATCGCGTAAGGGTTTTGCGCAGCCTAATGGCTTGCGCAGAACTTACGTTTTCTTCATTCGTGCGGCACATAAAGAAACAATTATTCTGTCCGGGCTAAAAAGTATTATTGTTTTAAAAATAAACAATAAATTCGAGACTACATTCTCCTGGCAGTACAAAGTGTTTTAACGATAGTAGTGAATGGTGAACTTGGAAGCTACATGAAAAAGTTGGGTTTTATGGAGCCTACGTGATAAGTGACGGGTTTATCGTCCCTCGCGTCAAAACAATGACGTCACAGAGTCAGAAATAAAAATACTAATCTTATCCGACGTTTATTATTTGTCTAGACTTGACAACTTACAGTGAGTTTTGAGATGAAGCTTTTTATTGTGTCGAAGTAGTTTTGATTGCTGTAGTTTACTATAAAAAGAAGAAAGTCGCCAAGTCGTATATAACATTGTATCTGGTTGTCTGGGCACCAATATTTGTCACATATAATGACGTCACAAAACGCGCAATTTATTTTAAGTGTCTTGGTGATCATTCATTTTTATAATCTGTACCTATTATCTAGAACGTTGTTACTTTAGGTACTTCGAGATGGTTTTGGATTTAGCCAGGCAAAGATTAGCTTAGCGAACTAGTCCGATGAAACCTACTTGAAATATCATAAATTTATAATTAAAATTTTAGAATTTAAAATGAATTTGTCTTTAAAAATATGGAATGCAATTTCTAAAATAAATGATTATTATTATTATACACTTTTAAATTTTATTTTTCGACAGTTTTTTTTTCGAAGAGTGGTCAAACATAAAAAATAGTTAGATCAAAAATAGCAAGTCTGCCATATTAGGTGTTCCGCCATGTTGGATTTAGAGTAATGCCACACAGCTAACCATTTATCACATTATCATATTAGTATACAAAATTTCAGCTCAATTGGTGGAAGATATCTGCTTCAAAATTGAGTTTCAAGATTCCACCCGAACAAACATAGTTAAAACATACTTTTCTTCTTCCACTCCTCATCCCACTTTATAATGTGGGGTCAGGACAGCGTGTAAGGCATTTATCATGCTGTGAACACGGATGTGAAAAGTGTAAAAGACACATACATTGCAAATGAAATAAAAGCTTGTAAAAACTACTAAAACCACGCATTTCCAAACATTTTGCTACAACTGACACATGATAGAAATGTGTCTGTTAAACGTAGAGATAAATAATATTTGTCTGAAAGCATACCGTTAGCCGTGTGGTTTCCGGTAGAGTAGAATAGTACCACTCCAAGTCTATCCGTGGATGACGTAAGAGGCGACTTAGGAAATACAAGCTAAACAAAGCTCATAAACACCAATAAGACCTCTCCAACCCGTCTGGCCAGCGAGGAGAGTGTAGGCAAACCCTCTGTCTGCACTGGCCAATTATGGCTCCGGTAGTACAGAGAGGGTCATGCTCTTGCAGTGGAGAATAAAAAGACCTGATGATGATGATGAAAGCATACAAGACTTAGCAGAAAAAAGCTTTAATCTAAATTGAATATCAGTGTCATAATTTTGGCGGTAATTAATTTAGATTAGTACGGCTGTTATTCGCATCATGTGAGACAAGCAAGGGCCGCGCCCTGAACATAAAAAGGTTTTACGATTATTATTGCTGCGTAGTTAATTTTATGTATTTTTGACAGTTTTGTCCTTAAGGTATATTTAATAGAATAATGGGAAATTTTGACTTCTAGTTATAAGTAAGAGTTAAGCGTATTTTTTTATTTCTGATTAAATATAAAGGTAATCTTTTCAAGTACGATTATTTAAGTTATATTAAGGATTATTTAAGATACGTACTATACAAGCCTTGGTCTTGGAATGTGGGCCGAGACGAAGCTGAGACTGAGACTCAAGTAAAGTCTCAGTCTCAGCTTCGTCTCGGCCCACATTCTCGCTTTCGTCAATGCCTCTATTGCCGCTGCAGAAATGTAGGTAAGGTACTTATATTTTCAATCAATTAATTAGATTGATATTATTAATTTTCATATTAAATAAGTTAAAATAATATTTATTCCTTATAGGTCCGAGGCTGCGCAAGCCGGAGTATCCGTTTTTGGGCGTATTGTAACCCTTTGGTAAAATTATAATTATTGGTCTTACAGTTCCGGAACTTGGGACTTTCTGTTTTTAGAATCTTTTGTCAAAGAAATATCTCAAATATTTTTGAGATATTTACAAAAAAAACCCTAATTTTATTTTTCACTTAATTGTTGGTATTTTTTGCAATTTTAATATAACACTAGCTGTTGCCCGCGGCTCCGCCCGCGTTAGTGTCGATCCCTCGGGAACAATTAATCCCTCGGGAAGTAGAATTTCGCGGAATCAAACATACCCTATGTCCTTCCTCGGGCCCTCACCTCCATACCAAATTTCATCCAAATCAGTTCAATGGTTGAAGCGTAAAAAAACGACAAACAAAGTTACTTTCGCATTTATAATATTAGTATTAGTATGGAAGTATGGATATTATTTATACTTCTAAGTCCAGAAATGAGAAAATTTCCATAAAACCTTTACCCTCCCATTTTACCCCTTTAGGGGTGAATTTTGTCCATTTAACCCACATATATCTTTTTAAATTGTAATCTAGAACATACCTATTTATTTTCATACTTTATAGTCCAGAAATGAGAAAATTTCCAATTTCCAAACAAATTTTACCCCCCTTCTGGGGGATTTTTTCCTGTTGACCTATACAGATCTTTTTCAATTGTAATCGTGAATTTATTTACCTATTTTGATACTTCTAAGTCTAGAAATAAGTAAATTCCTATACAATCTTTACCCCGCTATTTTACCCCTTCAGGGGAAAATATCGTCTATTTTACCTACACAGATATTTTTAATTGTAACCTAGAACTTATATACTTATTTTCATACGTCTTAAGTCCAGAAATGAGAAAATTTCCATACAAAGTTTATACCACCCACCCACCCCCATTTTACCCCTTAAGGGGGGAATTATGCAAATTTCATCTACCTACACACATCTTTTTAAATTTTAATCAAGAACTTATATACCTACTTTCATACTTCTAAGTCCAAAAATGAGAAAATTCCATATACATTTTACCCCTTAAGAAGTTAAATTTCTTAAAAATCCTCTCTTAGCGCTCATTCACATCATTAAAAGAACCCCTGTACCAAATTTCAAGTTTCTAGGCGCAGCAGTTTCGGTTGGTTTGCCGTTTGCCCGCGGCTACGACGCCGCCGTTTGTGTCCATCCCTCAGGAACAGTTTGGACCCTTAAAGGGGTGACTCAGGTCATCAATATGAACTACTTTTTCTATGGGACCAATGCTGGGAACTCAAAAAAAAATTCGTCATTTCCATAAAAAAGAGTCCCGCCCAGGGGTTGGAATACCGGTAAAAATCCATTACCGGTACCTCTTTGAAACGACAGTACCGGTAATTGGTTTGGTACCGGTACATTTGGTAACGGTAAACATCAAGTACCGGTACCTCTATAATACAACGGTACCGGTAATTGAATTGGTACCGGTACCTCAATAAAACGACGGTACCGGTAATTGAAAGAAGTACCTGTACCAAATACCGGTAAACAGTACCGGTACTTAGTACCGGTACTCGTATTGGGAATTATCATTTCGTTAATGTGTGTCGTTGCCGTGTTGTGCATGTGCGGCGTGAGGCGGGGGCCCACAATAGGGCGGCACTTTAACAGTCGAGCGAGTCCCATGCGGTAGACGGCAACAATGCGTAGGTACCGGTAAAATTACCGCAATTTTAATACCGTTAAAATTTGACAGAATAGAGGTACCGGTACTTATAATGTGAATTTGGTACCGGTAACAAGTAGCGGTAAAATTACCGTTAACTGTTAACAATATTATTACCGTTAAATACTAGATTACCGGTACCTCATATTACCGTTAAAATTTTAACAGAATAGTAATACCGGTACTTACCGGTACTTATAATGGGAATTTGGTACCGGTAACAAGCCCTGGTCCCGCCGCCCGGCCAGTTTGTATGGGAATGTCGAATTTTTTTTGAGTTCCCAGCTTTGTTCCCGTAGGAAAAGTTGTTCATTTTGATGGTCTGAGTCACCCCTTAAAGGGTCCAAAACGATAAAAAATTCACCGTGTATATTGGCAGGCAAACTAATGCTTTGAATTCATTCAAATGACGATAACTTTTTTTTTAATGAACCGATTTTGATGAAACAAACTTTAGATGTTTTGCTGAGTTAAAACAAAGCAATTGGTGAAAGTTTGAAGTAAATCGGTTCAGTATTTTCGGAGATAATCGTGATCATACATACAGACAGACAGACAGACAGACAAAAAATTCCAAAAATTTTTTTTTGCTTTCTATTATTCTTTTTAAGCGTCCCTCTATCCATTTCAGTCAAAAATTCGAAATGTACAGACAAAATATTTTTACTGTTTTATTATATGTATAGATTTGGCGCTTGATGAATGTGTATTGTTAGTAAATTAAATAGGCTAGTTTCCTAAAAAAATATATTAGTCCGTAAGTTAGATATTCAAAAAATATTGGACACGTATTTTTTCTTTTGTCGATTAAACAAAAAATGATAAAGATTTGAACTTTGAAGTTCCGTGTGACGTCATAGTTTGCTACAATTTTTAGCAAACTTTGACGTCACGAGCCCCCACCTGAACTTTGATGCGCTTTATCTTTATAATTTATTGTTTATTTGACAAAAGAAAAAATACGTGTCCAATATTTTTTGATTATCCAACTGACGGACTAATTGTTATGTTATTATTACGACCCAGGAAACTAGCCTATTATATAGATACTACTTTGATTATTGTCTATGGATTATTTAAGAAAAGTATTAAACAAGCCTTGGTCTTGGATTGTGGGGCGAGACGAAGCTGAGACTGAGACTCAAGTAATGTCTCAGTCTCAGCTTCGTCTCGGCCCACATTCTCGCTTTAGTCAATGCCTCTATTGCCGATGCAGAAATGTAGGTAAGGTACTTTTATTTTCGCTTCTTCCATTCATCGATTTCGAAAATATAAATATTTCTAGGCAACAAAATGAATAACCACCGCCACCGGAAACTTTAATAGGTAGCCCGTGATAGTGCCCAGCTGTACGAGAAAAATTGCGAGCGTCAAACGCTATCTCGTTTATTTTATGCAAAGAAGCTGCGATAGAAAAACTGTCGATCGTCTCAGATAATATTTTCGGTTAAAAACAAAGTACACGGAGTTTTTTGTAGACCCTCTTAAGGTGTACAATACTGTAATACATTATTTTGATCTATCTCGTAGGGTTATTTACGACATCACATAAGAAACCCCTCAAATCATCAGCGGTTCTCTACAATATTATATATGTTATTATACATATAAACCTTCCTCTTGAATAACTCTATCTATTAAAACACCGCATCAAGTCCGTTGTGTAATTTTAAAAATCTAAGAATACATAGGGACAGACAGAGGGAAGCGACTTTGTTTTATTATGTAGTGATTCGGTAGGTACAGTCAGCAACAGAAATACCTTGCCAGGCCCTGTATCTATATCTTGAATTTTGTCTTAAACTATAAATACCTAATAATAACATAAAAAATTATACACACACACATTTTAACGAAGCCTTTCTAAATATAAATTTTCACGTTTATACTCGTATTTTTTATAGTTTAAGAGAAAATTAAAGATATAGATACATGGCCTGGCAAGGTATTTCTGTTGCTGACTGTACTAACAGTGCTCAGCAATATAAATAGCTCGATCGTAGACGTTCGTAGCAGCACGTAGTAACTATTCTGAAAAATGGCTGGAAATCAATTCAGCTTCACAGGTGTGAGCCCATTCATACCGCGTCGCTGTTTGTTAGTTTTGTAGTTTAAAAACGTAGTGGGTGAGAGAGAGAGAGAGAGAGAGAGAGAGAGAGAGAGAGAGAGAGAGTACATAACGAGGTAACCATACACCTACGGGTCTGTGTATTTAGTTTTCTTCTGAATCTTTTGAATAAAGAGTTTAGGTTTTTTCTTTGATTAATACCTAGTTTTAGTTTCTTTAAGTTAGTTATATTTTTTAATATCTACCTAGGTAGAACAGCACACACGACACTACTTAATATATAAGTGTAATGCGATGTGCATCAGAAGACAAGTGTAAGGCGCTGTGTATCAAAAGAATACCGTAAAACATCTATTGAAACGGAACCCTTATGGATTCGTCAATTTCGTCATGTCTGTCTGTCCGTCCGTATGTCACAGCCACTTTTTTCCGAAACTATAAGAACTATACTGTTGAAACTTGGAAAATAGAAAGTCTGTCTGTCTGCCAAGATCTTTTTTCTCAGGCACGCGTGGAGGTTTCAAGCTGAAATTCATATCAAATACTCAAGTCTACTGTCCCATGGAGCTGTGAAAAAATCAAACCTTCAAGCCACAGCAATCAAAAGATACAGCCGTTTATGCCGCAAATTTTCGACATTCGCAAGGGAACCAATACCTACAGGGTACTTCTCGTGAACTCAGAAGAAAGAAAAATCTTGAAATTTGGTACGAAGCAACGTAAAGGAAAAATTGCAAAAAGCATAATTTTTTAGTTACATCATCCTGACTAATCCTTACTAATATTATAAATGTGAAAGTGAGTTTGTTTGTTTGTTTGTTACGCTTTCACGCCGTAACTACTGAACCGACCATCATGTAATTTTGCATACAAGTTCTCTGGAGTACCGAGAAGGACATAGGCTACTTTTTATCCCGGCAAAAATTACCATTCCCGAGGGATCGAAATTGACGCGGGCGGAGCCGCGGGCGAAAGCTAGTATCCGTATCCTTACTTAATATTATAAATGCGAAAGTGAGTTTGTTTGTTTGTTTGTTTGTTACGCTTTCACGCCGTAACTACTGAACCGATCATCATGTAATTTTGCATACAAGTTCTCTGGAGTACCGAGAAGGACATAGGCTACTTTTTATCCCGGGAAAAAGTACTATTCCCGAGGGAACGACATTGACGCGGGCGGAGCCGCGGGCGAAAACTAGTATAATAAATATTTTTTTAATAATTTTAAACTTGTTATAGATACGGAACTTTCGTGGCGAGTCCGACTCGCTGGCCGGTTTTTTGTAAGGATAATGACACCACAAGACTAATTATCAGAAAATAGCAATCATTATCTTATAAGCATTGGTAATACATTCAATCGGTATCAATTAGCAATGGTAATTAGTTTGGATGTAAACTGTTAACCCAGAGATAGCGGGTTAAACGAACCCGTTAACATCCATGTTACACACACTGTAGTGAGTAATAGTAAATAGATATGATGTCTCTCTTCCTTTTTTACGTGATAAGTGATAACGTATTATAGATCGAAGAACGCCGGCCGCATGTACGAAAGTGTCAGGTTCCGTGTGCAAGGGCGTGGAATAAGCAATAGAGAGGCACGGTCGGCCTAAGAGTTCGGCTTGTGACGCATCTATCTCTCTTCCACTGTTATTATCACGTAAATTTATCGTCCGTGAACCGATTTTACAGACAACCAGTTTTCTCTCTCTCTCTCACGAGCGTTTTCCCGATTGCATCCTCAGTTGTGTGTTATGCATCGGAGCCCGGGGTCCATTATTTGTTTATTTTTCGTGTGTGCAAGAGGCCAACACTGGTGTTTGATGTTTCAAGCTGCCTAAAGGCATCTGACATCACATAGCTTAACGACTACCATCAATAATGACAACTGGGACCAACGGCTTAACGTGCCGTCTGAAGCGTAGCCCGAGATATTTTTTATGCCACTTGCGGACACCCATCCTAGTAGGGACTACGTCCCGGGTTGCATAACATGCGTAAGCGTTATAATGCTCACTGGGCTATCGGGGTCCGCTATAATGACAGCATTCGTGATGTAGGTAGGTAATATGATTTGGAAAAGATTTCATGTCTGTCTGTTTGTACCTATTCTGTGTCATCATCATCATCGTCAGATCTTTTTAGTCTCCACTGCAGGAGCATGACCCTCTCTATACCGGAGCCATACTTGGCCAGAGCAGACACAGGATTTGGCCTACACCTCTCTATTCTGTGTGCTTGACGCCAACTCTCCTTGGCTAAAAAATACACAATGCTTTGGGTAAATTAAAGTAATCAATTACGTCCATATCTGCTACGTTGACAAAGAATATGAAAGATGCGAGAATAATTACCACTGGATAGGTACCTACCTACTTAACGAGACGAAAACACGGTTCCAAATCTGGTAAATGTAAATATATTGTTAACTAGCAGTGCCCGCGACTTCGCGTACGTTTTATGTTATATTTGTATGGGAGCCACGTCTTATCATGACAGGAGAAAAAAAATAAGTAGCCTATCTTGTGTCCTGTACGCCTAAATGTATATCTACCAAGTTTCATAAAATTCAGTTAATTCGTTTAAGAGTTATGGAGAACATACATACATATATATACATATACCTACATACATATACATACAGAAAAAAACATCTAAACATCCTCAATTTAGTTTCAGTATCATGCACCTATAGAGCTTATTAACACGATATCTATGAAAACAAAGTAACTTACTCCATGACCAACCCTTACATTACATATTTATTATTACTCTATTTATTGTGTTTCTTATAATTATTAGTTATTATTAGTATTGATAAGAAAAACACACTAAACACTAATCAAGAAGTAATGTTTAATCAGTTATTAGATCTGATAAGTGCTACAAAGTTCATAAATAAGAAACCGAAAATAAGTTATTACAATCAACTAGGCAGGTAGGCCTACCTATCTGATAAGAAAACAATGTGTCTATGGACGGTAATAAAGTTGACTGCTAGAGAATGGTAAAATTATAATTATTGGTCTTACAGTTCCGGAACTTGGGACTTTCTGTTTTTAGAATCTTTTGTCAAAGAAATATCTCAAATATTTTTGAGATATTTACAAAAAAAAAACCCTAATTTTATTTTTCACTTAATTGTTGGTATTTTTTGCAATTTTAGTATAACATTTGGCGCTTGATGAATGTGTATTGTTAGTAAATTAAATAGGCTAGTTTCCTAAAAAAATATATTAGTCCGTAAGTTAGATATTCAAAAAATATTGGACACGTATTTTTTCTTTTGTCGATTAAACAAAAAATGATAAAGATTTGAACTTTGAAGTTTTTTTTTTTTTTTTTTTTTTTTACAAAATTTGAATTAGGCATTTGTCTCCCATCTCACCTGATGGTAAGTGACGATGAAGACGAGGATGTTACATGCCTATCCAAGAGATACCCATTTATTCTACTTTTGAATGTCCCGGGACTGTACTTGTTTGGGAATATAGACGCAGGCAGTTCATTCCACACCTTAGCTACTCGAACCAAAAAGGAACTGTCAAAGCGTTTAGTTCGACTCTTTGGTATTCCAACGATAAAAGGGTGAAATTTCAGTCTGCGCCTCGTAGTCCGATGGAGGAATGGTGAGGGTTCAACTAGCTCAAAGAGCGCCTTCGCACACTCTCCAAAATGGATCCTATAAAATACCGATAGGCAAGCGACTTTACGGCGATGCTCCAGGGATTGCAATTTCCTATTTGAGACCACGTCGTTGTTTATGAGCCTGCGGGCTCTTCGGTCAACAGAGTCCAATGCTTCAAGTTGGTATTTCGCTGAGCCATCCCAAAGGTGACTGCAGTACTCCATGCAAGAGCGAACCTGGGCTGTATAGAGATTGAGCAGCCGTTCAGAGCTGAAGTACCGCCGAACCTTTGAGATGATGCCCAACTTCTTGGAAGCAGTTAGTGCCATCGACTCAATCTGTTGGCCGAAGCTTAGTTTGGACGTGACTGTCATGCCTAAAAGCCCAAGGTGGTCAACTAACGGCAAGGAAACACCCTGGAAAGTGGGTGCAAGTGGGAAAGCACTCTTTATAGCAGAAAAGAGACACGCCTGTGTTTTGGACGGGTTAAACTTAACAAGATTGGCGTCTCCCCAATCGGACACCCTCTGTAATTTCGAGTTAACCCGTTCAATCATAAATTCTCTAAGAGACTGGACTTCTTGTGGACTTGCACTGGCACTAGATGTATAACTCTCTACAACGGTGCTGTCATCAGCATAGCCAATAATGCCAGATTTAAGAAGGTCATTAATGTGCAGCAGGAACAAGGTTGCAGAGAGAACAGATCCCTGAGGTACCCCGGCATTAATAGCCATTAGGTCGGAAGAGCAGCCATCCATAACCACTCGAATCGACCGTTCCCTCAGGAAATCGGATATCCAGTTGCAAAGGTCCTCTGGTAAACCATACGCTGGAAGCTTACTGAGGATAGCTTCGTGCCAGACCCGGTCAAAAGCCTTGGATATATCTAGTGAAACAGCAATTGCCTCACCGTGACCCTCCAAGGCTTCGCTCCATAAGTGAGTGGCATATACCAGTAGGTCACCGGTTGAGCGACCCTTGCGAAAACCATATTGGTTGTCACTAAGGAGCTCGTTGGTTTCCAGGTATGCCAGGAGACGATTGTTCAATACACGCTCCATAATCTTGCACAATATGGAGGTGATCGCAACAGGTCGATAATTGGCCGGGTCGGAGCGACTTCCCTTTTTAGGTACTGGTTGTACATTGGCAAGCTTCCAAGATCTTGGGACTTTGCCAGTCTCTAGAGAAAGTCTATAGAGGCGTGTCAGTACAGGGGACAACTCGGGTGCGCAGCGCTTCAGAACCACTGCTGGAATACCATCGGGTCCACTAGCCTTATTCACGTCTAGGTTTAGCATGCATTTAAGTACCTGTTTTTGGTGGATTTGAGCGGCCCGCATCTTGGGGCCGAACGAAGGTAACTGGGGTGGGCTTTTATTGCTACTATCTAGACGCGAATTATCTGCAAATAGATTGGCAAACAAGTCTGCTTTCTCTTTTGCACCATGGGCCAGAGAACCGTCAGGTTTCTGCAATGGTGGCAGCGATGGGCGACAGAAGTTCATCTCCACTGACTTGGCTAGAGACCAGAAGGCTTTA
Organism: Elegia similella; assembly: GCA_947532085.1. Lineage (NCBI taxonomy): Eukaryota > Metazoa > Arthropoda > Insecta > Lepidoptera > Pyralidae > Elegia > Elegia similella. Next base: position 26,621,778 of record OX383930.1, read on the forward strand.
CTTCCTGAGGGACAGGAAGCTATCTTGTCTCCAATACGGCCAACGTGGTCGAAACGAGCTCTTCTGAACACCTTTTTGCAGGACTTGGCAGCAGCGTTATACACTCTCTTTCTGTCTTGAAGATCATCAGCTTTGATTCTGCGGGCATCAGCCCAGGACAAATATGCTTCCCGCTTACGCCTTTCAGCTAAGAGGCACTGAGCATTGAACCATGGGCGAGCTTTGTTTTCAAGGGATACGTCAGCAAAAGGAATAAAATACTCCATTGCCTTACATATCACACTCGAGACAGCATCAGCGCAGCATGATGGATCCCTAGAAGAGAAGCAAACCTGCCACCAAGGATAAGATGCGAAAAAATGTCGCATCTCATCCCAATCTGCCGACTTGTATCGCCATACTCGCCTGGTGCCTTTGGGGCTGGTGTCAGGAAGCGAGTAGTGCGATACAGATTTCACCACACAGTGATCCGATGTCCCGAGCGGTGGTGATACGGACACCGAATGCCTGTCAGGATCGGTTGTCAGCAGAAGGTCCAGGCAATACGCAGTGTGGCCAGCAACGTCAGGAATGCGCGTCGATTCGTTGACAAGTTGGGAGAGACCGTAAGTCAATGCAAACTTATAGGTTTCTCTCCCAGCATGGTCGGTGTCCCGGTACGGGTACAGCCACTCTCCGTGGTGGGCGTTAAAATCCCCCAGAAACACCAACTGCGCAGATGGAAAACGTTGCTGGACCTTATCTGCAGCATCGCTGAGATATTCCATGAGCCGAGTTGTCTCAGAGTCTCCGCTATGCGAACGGTAGACACTGGCGTAAACAATATGATCAAGGCCAGTATCTACATGAACCCACAAAACAGAAAAATGCGGAACTTCCAAGTCATGGAGACGCCGACAACAGATCTCATCCCTGACATACATGCACACGCCCGCGTGGGGGTGGAATTTGGCCTCCAGGACATAGCCTGGGTAATACAGGTATGACAGGTCTGATGGATTACTGATCTGCGTCTCGGTCAGAAATAGCAAGGCCGGCTTGGCAGTCTCGAGGTGGTAATGGACTGCATCAAGATTGGAATGTATCCCCCTAATGTTACAGAAATCGACTAAAAGCTTAGGGGGCTCGGCCGGAGAGCGCTTGCTATGTTGGTTGTAATTTGGATTCTCAACCTTCAAAAGCGGAATTTTGCCCTCCCCAGAATACGTAGGGCAGCCTGAGCATTGTTGCCCAGGGAGGGATTCTCCTGCGCATGAACGCAGGTACCCTCCTGGGGTAATTTTCTCTTTAATTGCCGCTATCATATTGGAGAAGATCTGTAGGGGTATTGGAAGTTCCGTGTGACGTCATAGTTTGCTACAATTTTTAGCAAACTTTGACGTCACGAGCCCCCACCTGAACTTTGATGCGCTTTATCTTTATAATTTATTGTTTATTTGACAAAAGAAAAAATACGTGTCCAATATTTTTTGATTATCCAACTGACGGACTAATTGTTATGTTATTATTACGACCCAGGAAACTAGCCTATTATATAGATACTACTTTGATTATTGTCTATGGATTATTTAAGAAAAGTATTAAACAAGCCTTGGTCTTGGAATATGGGGGGAGACGAAGCTGAGACTGAGACTCAAGTAATGTCTCAGTCTCAGCTTCGTCTCGGCCCACATTCTCGCTTTAGTCAATGCCTCTATTGCCGATGCAGAAATGTAGGTAAGGTACTTTTATTTTCGCTTCTTCCATTCATCGATTTCGAAAATATAAATATTTCTAGGCAACAAAATGAATAACCACCGCCACCGGAAACTTTAATAGGTAGCCCGTGATAGTGCCCAGCTGTACGAGAAAAATTGCGAGCGTCAAACGCTATCTCGTTTATTTTATGCAAAGAAGCTGCAATAGAAAAACTGTCGATCGTCTCAGATAATATTTTCGGTTAAAAACAAAGTACACGGAGTTTTTTGTAGACCCTTTTAAGGTGTACAATACTGTAATACATTATTTTGATCTATCTCGTAGGGTTATTTACGACATCACATAAGAAACCTCTCAAATCATCAGCGGTTCTCTACAATATTATATATGTTATTATACATATAAACCTTTCTCTTGAATAACTCTATCTATTAAAACACCGCATCAAGTCCGTTGTGTAGTTTTAAAAATCTAAGAATACATAGGGACAGACAGAGGGAAGCGACTTTGTTTTATTATGTAGTGATTCGGTAGGTACAGTCAGCAACAGAAATACCTTGCCAGGCCCTGTATCTATATCTTGAATTTTATAAATACCTAATAATAACATAAAAAATTATACACACAAACATTTTAACGAAGCCTTTCTTAATATAAATTTTCACGTTTATACTCGTATTTTTTATAGTTTAAGAGAAAATTAAAGATATAGATACATGGCCTGGCAAGGTATTTCTGTTGCTGACTGTACTAACAGTGCTCAGCAATATAAATAGCTCGTTCGTAGACGTTCGTAGCAGCACGTAGTAACTATTCTGAAAAATGGCTGGAAATCCATTCAGCTTCACAGGTGTGAGCCCATTCATACCGCGTCGCTGTTTGTTAGTTTTGTAGTTTAAAAACGTAGTGGGTGAGAGAGAGAGAGAGAGAGCGAGTACTTAACGAGGTAACCATACACCTACGGGTCTGTGTATTTAGTTTTCTTCTGAATCTTTTGAATAAAGAGTTTAGGTTTTTTCTTTGATTAATACCTAGTTTTAGTTTCTTTAAGTTAGTTATATTTTTTAATATCTACCTAGGTAGAACAGCACACACGACACTACTTAATATATAAGTGTAATGCGCTGTGCATCAGAAGACAAGTGTAAGGCGCTGTGCATCAAAAGAATACCGTAAAACATCTATTGAAACGGAACCCTTATGGATTCGTCAATTTCGTCATGTCTGTCTGTCCGTCCGTATGTCACAGCCACTTTTTTCCGAAACTATAAGAACTATACTGTTGAAACTTGGTAAATAGAAAGTCTGTCTGTCTGCCAAGATCTTTTTTCTCAGGCACGCGTGGAGGTATCAAGCTGAAATTCATATCAAATACTCAAGTCTACTGTCCCATGGAGCTGTGAAAAAATCAAACCTTCAAGCCACAGCAATCAAAAGATACAGCCGTTTATGCCGCAAATTTTCGACATTCGCAAGGGAACCAATACCTACAGGGTACTTCTCGTGAACTCAGAAGAAAGAAAAATCTTGAAATTTGGTACGAAGCAACGTAAAGGAAAAATTGCAAAAAGCATAATTTTTTAGTTACATCATCCTGACTAATCCTTACTAATATTATAAATGTGAAAGTGAGTTTGTTTGTTACGCTTTCACGCCGTAACTACTGAACCGACCATCATGTAATTTTGCATACAAGTTCTCTGGAGTACCGAGAAGGACATAGGCTACTTTTTATCCCGGCAAAAATTACCATTCCCGAGGGATCGAAATTGACGCGGGCGGAGCCGCGGGCGAAAGCTAGTATCCGTATCCTTACTTAATATTATAAATGCGAAAGTGAGTTTGTTTGTTTGTTTGTTTGTTACGCTTTCACGCCGTAACTACTGAACCGATCATCATGTAATTTTGCATACAAGTTCTCTGGAGTACCGAGAAGGACATAGGCTACTTTTTATCCCGGGAAAAAGTACTATTCCCGAGGGAACGACATTGACGCGGGCGGAGCCGCGGGCGAAAACTAGTATAATAAATATTTTTTTAATAATTTTAAACTTGTTATAGATACGGAACTTTCGTGGCGAGTCCGACTCGCTGGCCGGTTTTTTGTAAGGATAATGACACCACAAGACTAATTATCAGAAAATAGCAATCATTATCTTATAAGCATTGGTAATACATTCAATCGGTATCAATTAGCAATGGTAATTAGTTTGGATGTAAACTGTTAACCCAGAGATAGCGGGTTAAAATCGATGTTACACGCACTGTAGTGAGTAATAGTAAATAGATATGATGTCTCTCTTCCTTTTTTACGTGATAAGTGATAACGTATTATAGATCGAAGAACGCCGGCCGCATGTACGAAAGTGTCAGGTTCCGTGTGCAAGGGCGTGGAATAAGCAATAGAGAGGCACGGTCGGCCTAAGAGTTCGGCTTGTGACGCATCTATCTCTCTTCCACTGTTATTATCACGTAAATTTATCGTCCGTGAACCGATTTTACAGACAACCAGTTTTCTCTCTCTCTCTCACGAGCGTTTTCCCGATTGCATCCTCAGTTGTGTGTTATGCATCGGAGCCCGGGGTCCATTATTTGTTTATTTTTCGTGTGTGCAAGAGGCCAACACTGGTGTTTGATGTTTCAAGCTGCCTAAAGGCATCTGACATCACATAGCTTAACGACTACCATCAATAATGACAACTGGGACCAACGGCTTAACGTGCCGTCTGAAGCGTAGCCCGAGATATTTTTTATGCCACTTGCGGACACCCATCCTAGTAGGGACTACGTCCCGGGTTGCATAACATGCGTAAGCGTTATAATGCTCACTGGGCTATCGGGGTCCGCTATAATGACAGCATTCGTGATGTAGGTAGGTAATATGATTTGGCAAAGATTTCATGTCTGTCTGTTTGTACCTATTCCGTGTCATTATCATCATCGTCAGATCTTTTTAGTCTCCACAGCAGGAGCATGACCCTCTCTATACTACCGGAGCCATACTTGGCCAGAGCAGACAGAGGATTTGGCCTACACTATCTATTCTGTGTGCTTGACGCCAACTCTCCTTGGCTAAAAAATACACAATGCTTTGGGTAAATTAAAGTAATCAATTACGTCCATATCTGCTACGGGGTTGACAAAGAATATGGAAGATGCGAGAATAATTACCACTGGATAGGTACCTACCTACTTAACGAGACGAAAACACGGTTCCAAATCTGGTAAATGTAAATATATTGTTAACTAGCAGTGCCCGCGACTTCGCGTACGTTTTATGTTGTTTGTATGGGAGCCACGTCTTATCATGACAGGAGAAAAAAAATAAGTAGCCTATCTTGTGTCCTGTACGCCTAAATGTATATCTACCAAGTTTCATAATATTCAGTTTATGAGTTATGGATAAACATACATACATTATATACATACCGACATACAGAAAAATCTAAAAATCCTAAATTTAGTCTCAGTATCATGTATAAATAAATATATACGGACAAATCACACAGATTGAGCTAGCCCCAAAGTAAGTTCGAGACTTGTGTTATGGGATACTAACTCAACGATACTATATTTTATAACAAATACATATATAGATAAACATCCAAGACCCAGGCCAATCTGAAAAAGATCATTTTCCATCTTGACCTGGCCGGGGATCGAACCCGGTCACTCCGTGTCGCAGGCTGGCGTGTTGACCGCTGCGCCACGGAGCTAGTCAAATGTATAGAGCTTAAAAACACGATATCTCTGAAAACAAAGTACCTAACTTACTCCATGACCAACCCTTAGAGATTTATTATTACTAATAATAGTATTGATAAGAAAAACACACTAATGACTAATCTAGAAGTAATGTCTAATCAGTTATTAAATCTGATAAGAGCTACAAAGTTCATAAATAAGAAACCGAAAATAAGTTATTACAATCAACTAGGCAGGTAGGTACCTACCTGATAAGAAAACAATGTGTCTATGGACGGTAATAAAGTTGACTGGCAGAGAATGCTATTAGCTTTAAATCCACCATTTGTACCATTTTCTTTGGTAAATAAAGTTTTAATTAAATCATCATCATCATTTCGAGTAGGTATCACGGTCAATCGACCATGCACACCCTGGTGTCAGAGTTCTTCGGAACCGCCTCTCGGCCTCTGACGTGGTTTTCCTTTAACGACTACCAGATGGCAGCCGGGACCATCGGCTTAACGTGCCTTCCGAAGCACGGAATCATCCTTATTATCAGACAATCAGGTGATTCAAGCCTGCAATGTCCTAACCAAACTGGAAACAACTAAACAAAGTATGCTTCCGGTGGGAATCGAACCCACGACCCCCGGGTCAACAGGCGAACGCCTTAACCACTGGACCACGGTGGCTGTTAATTAAATAATAATACGAGTGAATAGATTCAATATACATGTTCCTATTCCTAGTTGAATTCGTTTAATACACTAGTAACGTATATAATATAACACGTGTAAACTAACTACTTATTTATATTGAATAAGGAAAATTGGCACATTCAAATAATAATAATAATTTATGTAGGTAAGTACGTTGTCCCATAAAATAAATGTGCGTTAATCAATTAATTGTACCTCTAAAAATCTTTGAAAAACTTTAGCAGAATTAATCCCTCTTTTCTGAACCCTTTCCTACCTTTAGTTAAATAAAAATATAAGATAAGTTATGTAAGAAATTTCAATATTATTTGTAACACATACCAAAGCATGCACTCTAGATAATTTAGCATTGTTTACTCTTTGTATCAGCTGTTATCGGTTATGTATTCGCCGTAATTTCCTTCATGAACGCTAACAACGCATTCTGTACGACAAAAAACTCACAATCACTTTACCACAGTCACAACACTAAAAAAATACGCACTGCCCGAAAACAATAAGAACTTATTGTTAAAAAAATAATTTAAGAACGTTTTTATTTTTAATTCTTGGTTTAAGAACTTCGCGGTACGCGCAGCGACGACAACGCTCCAGCGAGCGACGCGTTTGCTTTCCAAATGACAAATGAATGCGCGTCAACGGGTTACGTTTTGTTTACCTTCGCGCGGTTTGCCGGTTTCGCTACTCAAGTTCAAGGGATTTGAGCCGGCTGAAATGCGAAGACCAATGGAGGAAGACCCGCGCGAGTGTCTGACCGTGTTCCTTTTTCAAACTGGCCTATGATTGAAGGATGTCTTGCAATAATGGTTCTTTTTGCTTGCAAGGTAGAACGTACGTAATCTAATGGAAGGGAGGAGTTAGAATGATGTCATACCCTCATAAACATAGTGATAATGCTTAGCAATACAAAGCAATGTGTTGCGATTTATTTTTCTGAGACGGTTGGTTCCGCTCGTAATATTTACTTGGGCCCGTGGATCCGCTTCCATCGTTTATCAAATAAAGGGTAAGTAATAAAAACAAAAATGCTTGCATTTAATTCAAAGAATTATTGATTAATTATATATTATAAGTTACTACATCGATTATTGCGGGAATCGTTTAAGTGAATGGCTGAAACGGGGGAATCCCGCAATAACCGATGTAGGATTGCCAACTTTTGGCTAGAGATTGCTTTTTTTTTACTTTTGTCATTTTTGAAGTGAAAACTCTTTAGACACGTATCTATGTATGACAGTATTATTATTATGTTGTCTCTTAAGTAACCACGGGCCGAAGCCCGGTCTTTTGAGGCTTGCATGGGGACACATGTCCAACATGTAGAGGCCTTGTGAGACGTTTGCTATAAAATGGGGTGGGGCACTATCCAGGTCATGACAGTAAACACACTATAGAAATGTGCTTACAGACAATCCCCAGAAGGTGCAAACCTATTGATATAAAGGAACACTACTCTTAGGGCTATTGGGATGAATGGCTAATGGTTAGTATCTGGGCTATGGGAATAACTATGGCACCTGCCTGACCAATGTTGATACACACGGAAAAATAAGCAGGTGGTGACACTTGCATCCTTAGAGGGTCCCATCACGCACGCCCACTCGCCACTTATGTTTCACATCCACCCTTTGAGCATATAGCTCTCGCGACTCCACTCTGACCGGCCGATTAAGGCAAGTCAGAGGTAGGGGTTCCTGTTACCTCTTCGGTGTCCACTCCGATCGGCCATCTAAGGCAAGTCGGAGGCGAGGAACAGGGGCCTCCCCTGGGAGCACTCAGGTCCGTGGGGTCGCTACTCCCCAACAGCTCGCCACAAGCTGTCCTTATTATTATTATTATTATTATTTTCCGGGAAGCACGAGATTAAGTGACATTGCGGATTTTACTTAATCAATTTTCATACTTCTAAGTCCAGAAATAAGAAATTTAAATACAAACTTACTCCCCCCCCCCCCCCCCCCCCCCCCGCCCTCATTTTACCCCTTTAGGTGGGAATTTTCACCATTTCACCTACACAGATCTCTTTTAATTGTAATCGAGGAATTATATACACATTTTCATATCTCTAAGTCTAGAAATGAGCAATTTTCCATACAAATTCCTTAAAATGTTGCATATAAGTTCTCTGGAGTACGGAGAAGGATATAGGCTAACTTTCGTCCTGGAGAAAAGTACTGCTCCCGAGTGAACGACGTTCACGCGAGCGAAAGCTAGTCGAAATAAAAGAGCCGCATGCAAAAAATAATACCCCCTTTAAACCATTCTGAATTTAGGACCCGATGAGAGGGACGCCTCTATACGTTAGAAACGATGCTAGATATCTCCAATCGTATCGCACGTATAGCGGCGTCCCTCTCATCTAGTCCGGTTCAGGATGCGATTCAGGATGGTATATAATAGCGCCTAACTTTTCTCGTTATATATCCATGCTAAAATTACCAAATGATGTATGTTTATCATAGTGCCATGTATACGAATACATAACTGTTTTGATTTGAATGTAAGCAAACTGACGACGATGACTAACATTAAATACAATCGATGAAATGATACGTCTGTTTATAAACTCTGATTAAATGTTTTGCTCATAGTCGATTACCGAGAAACGTCTGCGAAGATAAGAACCTCGTAAAATTATGCGATTGCGTAAAAAATAAGGAAGGCTGTCAAACGTGGTGTTGTACATATATATTATCACGTCTTTAGCTCTTACGGGGTAGACAGAGCCACAGAGCCTAAGGCCATAAGACCGAAAGGCCGCGTAAAGGTGGAAAACGTGGTGTTTTTTATGATTGTTTTGAGAAAATTGCGCCATTCATAACGCAAGACGATTTTTGTCAAGTTTTCAACCTGTTCCTTCGGGATTAACCCTATGGAAATAAAAATAATAATAAGCTGGCCGCCTCCCATATCCCTAGGATTGGGAGAGAAAGCTCAACATTAAGTCCGCCAATTGTAAAAAGTGTTTGCTTTGGGATGGGGTCATTCAATTATTACGTAAGCAGCAAATGGGGGGTGGGGGGTCGGGGCTAGGCTTATTTTTGCTGGTGGGCGGGGGGATTTGCACAGTGATGACGTCAGCTACATTTAGCAAAATAAATATATTTTGTGAAAATGATGCCAATGTTTACGTAAGCTTGGGGGAGGGGAAGAGGTTTTCTTACTTTTGCTGACAAGGAAGAGGAGGGGTTAAAAAAGCCGATATATTGCTTACGTAATACTTGAACGGCCCCTTATGATAAATTAATTTTTTATTGGTATATTAAAACTTCATTTAATAAATCAATAAAAATCGCGCCGCGCTGCGTCGCTGCCGCATCGCTCAGCGGCGCGGCCGGCGCAGCCCAAAACTAATTTTTAGACCCGGACTACAATTGTACCCCGCCCGGACGCTCCCCGGACGCCCTCTAAACTAGGATCCTGGACCAAATTATCTCATTATACTGCCAGCTTTCCCCTATGCTTGTCTCATCTTCCATACTGGTTTGGGAGGAAAGAAAAAACGTAGAATGTACCAGCTGCTTGTCTTTCCCTGTAGATCGTAAAAGCCGATAGAGGGTATGAGTGAATCTGACGAATCATATTGGTAGGCGATGCGGCTAGCAACCCATCGCTATTTTGATTCCATTTTCCACCTATCGCCCACCAACATGCTAAACGTGGCTTGTAGGTCTTAAAGATCTGTGGCTCTGTCTACCCCGTAATGGAAAAAGACGTGATACTATGTATGTATGTATGTATTTCGCCTTTGAATCGCTATGATGAGTAATAATCGAGAAAATAACCTTCATTAGTTATCAGAAAATGAAATTAGGTCGCATTTATCTAATCACCTTATCAATATTGTATCTGCCTTACTTAGACGAGCTGATAATATTTTCGACTACTACAATATTTAATGGATTTTATCTTTTACTGTAACACATGGACGTAGTTAAAAAGGACTTGTATAAACCTTTTTTTCTACGTCCATGCTGTAACATTCGATATTTCTAGTAGAGACCCATATACACCAAAACATATTCTGCTGAAACCGAACTAATGTCGAAGGTGAGGGGGACCTGGTGACCCAAGATACAGGCTCCGGCCTAGTTTGGCGTCTCTAGAGCTCCCATAAGTTTAATTTATATCTGAACTAGCTTTCGCCCGCGGCTCCGCCCGCGTCAATGTCGATCCCTCGGGAATATTACTTTTTTCCCGGGATAAAAGGTAGCCTATGTCCTTCTCCGTACTCCAGAGAACTTGTATGCAAAATTTCATGATGATCGGTTCAGTAGTAACGGCGTGAAAGCGTAACAAACAAACAAATAAACAAACAAACTCACTTTCGCATTTATAATATTAGTAAGGATACTGTTTAAATCGTACTTCGTACTGTACAACTTGTGAAGTCAAATAAAGACTTTTTGTGTTTGTATAAACCGAAATCCAATATTCTAAACCGTCATCATCATCATTATTACAGCCACGTAAAGTCCACGGCTGGACAAGGGCAAGTCCACGGCTGGACAAGGGCCTCTCCCAAGGATTCCTCGTTCCATGGGAGGATATTACCATACTTACCACACTTGGCAGGCGGGTTGGCGAGCGTAGTCTTTTGGCTTCTTGTGCTTCTGGCTCTGCTGCCTATCGCAAGTATTTTCAAGCTAGGGAGCGACAGAAATTTGATAGATTTGGGAAGGAATTTGGATACTACTGACTCGGATGAATAGGGGAGAAGTAAGTAGCAGCTCGGGAGGACCGCCGGACAGTTGAGGATGTCACCCTCAACCATGAAATCTAAAACCGAATCTAATTAAAATGTATGAATAAGAACAATTACTAATAGTATTATGTACCTAATGAAGTCTACGATTATTTAATACAAATAGGGAGGTAATTCATGGTAATAAAAAATAAACTATGTCAACACTTTCTTATAAAGTATAGACCCACTACTAGGGTGGAAGACACGAATAACTCTTTCGGCAGGGCTAAAATTTCGACAAATTTTATGCTGACACCAAATCTGTCGCCGAAACTGTATTTGTATTTTTGTAAATTGTTTTTGCAGCAGTAAATCAGTAATTTATTCACATCAATATGAGTATGTACAGATCTTATAACATAATGTTAGTCCTTAACATATTTAGCCGACAGTGGACTTCATACGGCGGAAATGATGAGATGAATTATTGGATTTGCTTACAAGCGCTGGTAGCGACGACCATTATTTATAAGAAGAACCATCTGTTATAATTGACAGCTTCAATAAATGTTACTTTTTTGATGCGACTATTTGAATACCAGTCTGCGAATAAAGATAGAGCTGACATCTACATTTTATGTCTGGAATCACATCGATAACTATATTAAAAAAATACAATAGATGGCGTTGGTTACTTCCGCTACTCCTCAACAGAGGGCGCTATATGAGTTCATTGACACCTCAAAATTGCACTGGAGGTCAGAAAAGAACAATGCTCATTTTCTGAAGCTAATTACGTTAGTGTCTTTAATGAGAATACTAAACTGGCAGACCTCAAGGACATTGCCCGAAACATCGCTCGTACGACAATGCCTTTGTGAGTCATATTATCTTTACCTAACAAAGATTATCTATTATTGCAAGTAGTTTCGATAACAACGCCTTGTATTGTATCCGGTTGTTATCATTTGGCCAATTGTGCGTGGTTTTAAATCATAACTAAAGTATGAAATATGGAAATGTGCTGATTTACTAATAAATAAATATATTGGGGGAGGTCTATGTCTAGCAGTGGACTTTTTGCGGCTGATATAATGATTATGATGATGATGAAATATATAGGGAAAAATCACACTGATTGAACTACCTAGTCCCACACTAAATTGTGAAATTGTGACGTGGGATAAAAAACCGGCCAAGTGCGAGTCCAACTCGCGACAAAGGCTTTTGCCATTATAAGAGTTTGCTGCTTCTCCAAGCTTTGCGCACAGGCAACGCCCGCGTCTGTCCCTCTTGGGGGACCTTTGGTGATGTTGTCTATACAGGTTGAAGGCACTCTACACTCGCCGTACCCCGGTAAGCTAGCAAAAGCTTACTAGGAGCTAGCCTCGTAGTCAATTTGCAAAAAAGCATAGAGTAAAGTGAGTGTACTAATGACGTCCATAGAATTGTTTGTTACTCTACTAACTAAGATCAAAATTACGTGTAAACATGTAAACATATACTTTTCTAAAACCGTGGCAAAGTAATCTGAATTGGGAGAGTAGATAGCCTAGTGTACTCTTCCACTTATAATACGCGTGTACTGAAGCCTGAGTGATATCAGCGGTGACCTATCTCACTTTCAAATGAAATATATTCGAATTTCAATTATTTGACAACGGTAGCGCGAAGTTTTGAATACCAAATTATTTATTTTACATCCTTTTGTAAGCCATAATCTTACAGGATACGAATGTTTTGGTTTCTACAAAGTTGTATATATGAATAACAAATGGATCTTTTTTTACAGAAACATGTATCCTTATATAAATATTAAGGACCGAAACAATGTTTCTCTGTTTCTAATTCAGTCACGAATCAAAGAAATTACTATTCTTTCCCAGCTTAAAAAATGCTTCGGATGAGCAATTTCAAATAAAATTTACAGCAACAATCTCTAACTGAGATAGCTACAGTTCCCTATATCTTGCAATAGCAAAAGTGTCAAAAGTTTCTCAGCAATGAACCGATTAAAACCTATATAGATATTTTCTTATTGGCCTTGTAAGAAATCTCGCTTCAACCGATTTATATGAAATTTGGTATGGAGATTCCTGAGGGCATCCACGTGAGCATAGCCGCTGGCGAAAGCTAGTGTATATAATCAATATAAAACTAACATTTTATACGAGACCCATTGGCTTATTATTGTTGATTTGATGCAATTGAACCAGTAAGAGTGAACGACCCTATATGCAGGATGTGACCTAATATTGGCAATCAACTGTTGAAATTACGAAACTGATGTGGCATAAAATGTCCAAATGTGTATTAGTTATTAATAATATAAAAGTCATCATCATCATTTCGAGTAGGTGTCACGGTCAATCGACCATGCACACCCTGGTGTCAGAGTTCTTCGGAACCGCCTCTCGGCCTCTGACGTGGTTCTTTTAACGACTACCAGATGGCAGCCGGGACCATCGGCTTAACGTGCCTTCCGAAGCACGGAATCATCTTTATTATCAGACAATCAGGTGATTCAAGCCTGCAATATCCTAACCAAACTGGAAACAATTAAACAAAGTATGCTTCCGGTGGGAATCGAACCCACGACCCCCGGGACAACAGGCAAACGCCTTGAACTGGACCACGGAGGCTGTTATAATATAAAAGTGAAAGATGTTAATAAATAATAATATAGAAGTGAAGAACAGTATCTTTCTTTCAAATTAAAAATATGAATGCATAAAACAATAATTGGTTAACAGTAGAGAAAAGAAAGTTTAGTAATTCAAAATTCATAGTACCATAGCATGTTGGTATATCGTTTTAGATGTACCTACTGTAATGTAGTTACGGAATAAACAACTGATTTGAGTTACACATATGTATTACAAAAATATAAATATATATCGATGCAGTACTGCACTTAATAGATGTTTATGAGAATTATCAATGCATCTAACATTAATATAACTAATCAATTTGCAAATCCATTAGCAAATTATGTGATAGGGACATTGTTTTATAATGCACTTAAAGCGGAAACAAACTGGCCGAGCCCACGTGATAATTACGTAGCAATGGCTATAAATCCGAAGCTTGTTAGTTTACACCCCCGTCGTTTCGACGTTTTTACGAGGGCTCAATAAATTCACCCACACGTGTTCCCGAAACGAGGACATAGCCCATTCAATTAAAGAAAAAGCCAATGTTTTCTTCTTTGAAGGTTCTGTAACCAAAGGGTTAAAACTAATTGTTTATTGGTTAAATTAATTATTTTGATGATAATAATAAGCCATATGAGGCCAGTTCAAAATTAATATTTCATGTTGTTGTCATATTTAAATTCAAATATCACCTTCAATTGTTCGCATCAATATGCGCATGTAAACAGTATCGTCTGACTGAATTAAATATACTAGGTACATTAGGTCATGAGTGTCGTCCTCAACTTTGGCGTTCCCGAGCTGCTACTTGCTTTCCCCCATTTATACGAACGAGTATACCCTATATCTTAATTCCCGGCCCAAGTCCAACAAATTCCTTTCCTTCCGCGGCTTAAAAATGCTTTCAATGGGCAGCAGCGTCCAAAGCACAAGAAAACAAAGAAACTGCGCTCGCCAGCCCGCCTGCCAAGCGTGATGGTGAGTATGGCAATATCCTTCCATGGAACGAGAGAGGGGGAGGCCTTTGTCCAGCAGTGGACTTCTTGAGGCTGTAATGATGACTGCGTTAGAACTAAGTTGTGAATGGCATTGTAATACTGTTGGTGTAACATAGTGAATAAAAAAACAAAATATATCCGCCACTGTCTCCATGTTTCCATACCGTGGCATGGAAACATGGAGACAGTGGCGGAATATCCCTAAGCCAAAGTAGGCACGTGCCTAGGGGTGTGAGGTTACGAAAGGGCGCGCGACAGCACCCAACGTCATTGATGCTACAAAAAGATTGATGGAAGGCAGCAATAGATAGCCTAGGGGCGACAAAATAATATTATGGACTAACAGCACCACTTTGGCGGCAATAATAATAATAATTAAATTGCTTACGAGCAGTAAATATGTTATTCTGCCTCTGAATGGAAAGGTATATAGCAAGGTAAAGACACGACACATGTATATACTTTTATTGCTCTACATGAAGAGTACATCAGTCGCAATACCTATTGTCTATAATATTTTTGTTTGGTATCAACGTAGTCACATTCAAGACTGCCAGTATAACAAAACAATTCTTGAAGTATAAACAAAAATTACAATACCTCCTAGTAAACAAGTTACCTAAAGCTGCTGCGTCACAATTTTTTGCTTACAGTCAAGCACTATCACACCATTTCTGTCAAACTAATTAACATATCGGGACAAAAACTGCTCACTCCATATTTCCCCATTTTAAAATGTAATATAAAGGTTTTAGATCGAAAATTGCAAAGCATACGTAAACGACGCCTCAATGACACGTGACGCTACGATATTCAACAATATATTGAACATATTGAAGGCAACGTGACGTGCGTGACACAATGATATATCATTTGCCGATATTTTTTTATCCTTATACTTGAACAGCCATATTATTGTAGGAAACATCTTTAACTTAAAACTAAGAGTACACGAGTTTTTTAAGTCCACGATATAAACTTTTGCCGGGACACTTTCCACTTCACTATCATCTATTTTCTTCCTGAGCTATTCTGGCACAACTGGGACAATTCGCATGCGAACGCATGTTGTTGTTGTTAGTTTTTCGCCTGCGGACCGCGAAGTTCCTTTCTCTGGATGGGAATTTCTGAATTTTCCTCTCTGTGACTTGTGGTTCTTTCTCGTTTCCCGTAATCCGACGATACACTTCCGCCAACTCTAATTGCTTCAATGAGATACACATAACTGCGATGGGTCGCGCTCGCGGCGGTCGGAATTGTGCAAGCGACCGGTTCGTCTTAACGCACGAATGACAGTGGCAAACAAAATGTTTTGCCTTTAAGCGCTTGCGACGATGACCTTAAGGCTCTTAAGTATACAAGGCTGTCGTGTTATCCTCTCGTTCGGCAATTTTAATCACGTTTGAACGGTTTGAACGCTTCGATGTTTGTAAAGTAAATGAAAGTACAGTGTACAGTTGATAAGTAAGTTATCGGTGACCCGAAGCGGGCATGTCTCGGCGATAACAAACGAGTTGTGTGATTATTGACAAATATTTATGTAACATTTGAACCAGGACACCGTTCGCATTCATATCATAATACGCTTTTAAGCACTTTGTCTTGTTTGCCTAATAGGTTGTGAGAAAATATAATTAAGTAGAGTTTAGTGAGCGACATTTCAAAAATATTATATGCAACTGTTCACGTAACACTTAACATAAATTTGTGTCTAGGCCAATTTGACTTCAAGGTACATTGACGAACTGCTTCCTACTCAACTAGATTAAGAAATGCAAATGAACTATTAAATATGGCAAAGATCTTACCTCCATGCATGTGGAATGAATCCTGGGCATAGTTCCGGGCAGTTGTCGCAAGGCCTTCCTTCTGAGACCTCTTTTATTCGAACACCCTGTGGACAAAAATACGTTTCATGAGTCATTGATACTTATAGCATAGTTATATTAGTGGGCGTATGTAACACGAACCTCAATGAACAACTTATCATCTAGATCATCACATATATTAAAATGCGCGGTGTTCGCATCGACAGTATTCATAGAATCCTCGGGATATTTATCGTCATAAGAATCACATTCGCTATAACTATCTGATGTTGAATATTCACTATCCTTCTTGTTTCCAAACAGTTTAAATATTCCCCTTTTCTCACACCACGATTCACCGTCTTTTAGTTCATTATTTCTCCTTTTTTTGTGAATTTTAAAAGGCACTTGCTTTAATCGTGGTTGTTTGATATCGTTGTTTCTGAGTTCATCAATTGTCTTGTGCTTGTTATCATAATCTTCCTCAGTAATACCACAATGGTTGATAAGGTAATCTTTTATTATTTGTTCTTTTCCTAAAGGATCTCTCCAATACGTCTCCTTCTTTCTTACTCCTAAGTAATAATCGAGGTCTTTTTCCCCTAAATCTTCTTCTTCATCATCTTCTGAGGAGTGGACGCGGTTATTTCCTTTCGTATTTGAGTGGTTTCTATATTCTTCCATTACCTTTGCAAGTAAGCGATATTTTCTGTTTGTATTTGGCATCTTCTTTAGCAAGTTAGAGGTATTCGATGAAAGAAACTTAGTTGTTTTTCGATATACAGAAGCAACTGATTCTCGTCTTCTCCTCATGATGTCTTTTCTTTTAGAGAAACAGGTGATAAAGAATTGTTTCACTGTATCAGAATTTTCTTCTGGCTTACAGCTCATTTTAGTTTTTTGTTCATCTTGTATTATCGCAGCGCAACCGAATACGACCAGCGGGTAAAAGGAGCGGTTTTGTATAAACTAAATTAAGCGGATTCAAATAAACGAGGGCAGTTTCCAGCTGGGGTGGCTCGACACTACTAGCCTGAGTTTACGATTACGATTCAATTGTGAAGGTGACGCGATCGTGGTCACCTGCCAATGGCTGAGCAAGTTTTCTAAACCATTTTAAATAGATCTTCTAATGAAACCGCGATAGCTTTGATTTCGTACTAAAGCCGTAGGCGCGCTAGGTGTCAGGAAATACTGGTCTGGAAGGTAGGGTGGTTATGGGTTGCGATAAGGGTGTGGAGTTTTTACGGACATGCAAACAGAGCTAAAATGTTCTCACAGCGAATGGCTCGGCAAATTGCTACACCCTTTGGTCGAGATTGCTCGTTTTCGGCCCTTATTAGACACCCATTGTAGTCATGTGGTCAGTGCACTTTGGATAGCTAAAAATAGCTCGGTTTCTCGCAACATCATACTAAGAATGTAAACATCGAATTGTTCGTTGACCAAACGAAACAAAGGACTTAATTGTTAATTAAATCGTGGCTTGTAAGGAAGTATTTCCATTATTGTCTGAATTTGTAAGAAAATGAATATATTTTTAGTTTACGAATAGCAGTGACATCTATGAGTATATTGCGTAATTAAACAGTGTTTGTATGGTACCCCACATAGAGTATTCGATGTCAAACGGAGTTGACACATTGCAGACCTATATTTAGTTTTAAGACTACTACCGCCATCTATCGTCGAGTAGCCGAAGCTATAGCACATCGGGTAATATTTTACCTTCTAGAAATAGATGGCGTTGAAATATTTGTGTTGGGAATATTAGTAGTGAATTGTTTCACGTGTTCAAGTAAAGTATAAACAAGTTAGTCCGGCACTTCTCCTATTTGAAATAAACTAGTAGTTCGCTGCGAACGTGGACCTCGCGATTATTTAATTTTCCTGATAATTTCGTGAGCTAGCCACTATTAGACTGATTTTGATAAGCATGTTGTCATAGTGCTATTGTTTAGATGACTTCAAAAGCACTCTTTTTATTTTACTCACCACGACTTATTTCAAATTAACATACAATGAACACTATATCCTTGCTTTCTTGTACTAATAGTTAACATTCATTTCTATCCAAACAAATAAACTACCATACAACGTTAAACCCCTTTTATTATTACTGTTGCAAGAATAGTTGAAATAGATTTTTCCTTCTAATCCCTAAATGTACGAGTAGAGTTTCATCTAATTAATATGACAAAATCAAAACCGGGTTTCATTCAATACAACATCTGTGAGGCGTTTAGCTCTCGATAGTGCAACGTGTAGCTGAAGAGCTGTGTTGCACTATCGAGTAAAATGTGAGTAGGTCCTCACAGAAAAATAAATATAATTTCACTAAGGCACAAATAAATGTAACAGTTTCGTCATATCTGAAAGACTATGGTTATTAACGGAATCACAACATTGGACATTTTATAAAAATAATTTTCGTACCAAATATTGATCAATATATTTGAAAATGTCAATAGGCATGCGACTTAAAATTCAGGTAATACAAATATAAAATGCCAGGTCATTTAAAAGGTAAGTATCCGGGTGACTGAGCTTCGGTCGGCATGAATATGATGATTAATCTATCACCAGATAGAAGGACGAACAGACAGACAGCCAGACAGACAAACGGACAGCGGAGCGATATTAATAGGGTCCCGTTTTTACCCTTTGGGTACGAAACGCTAAAAAGGAATGAAAAAAATAGTGCAAGAAGAAACAAATAATTCCGCAAAACAGACACAATAAAGACAAAAAAATGGGGTTCGGTGGGCGAAAGATAAGTACAGATGTAGAATCCAGACGTTCGATAACCATATTTGGAAGGTAAAGCCGAAGCATAGAAAGAGGAGTATGGGAGTGCAGCACTCTGCGAGAGAAACAAAAACAAAAGCCAAATGACAAAGGAGCCGGGGGGTTGTCCGGACAAAACAAGCCAGAAAATTGATACGTATGAAAACCAAAAGTTTTATAAGTATAAAGCTCAAGCGAAGAAACTGGGGTAATATGTCTATCGGGGCAGAAAAAATTAAACATTGACGGGTACACATCAAAACCATATAGGTTTAGAAAGCAAAACACGTTATGTCTCGTTTTAAGAACCTTAATCATCATAATCATGCCGACCGATGCTCAGTCACCCGGATACTTAGCTATTAAATGACCTGGCATTTCATATTTCTATTCCCTGAATTTTAAGTCGCAGGCCTACTGACATTTTCAAACACTCAAACACGCTTGATATATTGATCAATATTTGGTAAGAAAATTATTTTTGTTTCTCTCGCAGAGTGCTGCACTCCCATACTCCTCTTTCTATGCTTCGGCTTTACTTTCCAAATATGGTTTTCGTACGTCTGGATTCTACATTTGTACTTATCTTTCTCACACCGAACCCCGTTTTTTGGTCTTAATTGTGTCTGTTTTGCGGAATTATTTGTTTCTTCTTGCACTATTTTTTTCATTCCTTTTTAGGGTTTCGTACCCAAAGGGTAAAAACGGGACCCTATCAATATCGCTCCGCTGTCCGTTTGTCTGTCTGGCTCTCTGTCTGTTCGTCCGTCTATCACCAGGCTGTATCTCTCTCTTAACCGTGATAGTTAGACAGCTGAAATTTTCACAGATGATGTATTTCTGTTTCCGCTATAACAGTAAATACTAAAAAATAGAATAAAATAAATATTTAAGGGGGCTCCCATACAACAAACGTGATAATTTTGTTTGTTTTTGCTCGATATTGATAACGGTAGACGATTTAAATAATCATAGAATATGTAGTTTTATCCTTAAAAAATAAATAATTAAATGAAAATAAGATTAATATTAAATTGGAGCTCCCATGCATCAGCAATGATTATTTTGCCGTTTTTTATAGATAACGGTACGGAAACCTTCGTGCGCGAGTCCAACTTGCACTTGGCCGGTTTTTTTACCCGCTTTTTATTGTGAGATGTACGGGTAAGGATGTAGTATGGGATCATCATCATTTCATTTTTTTTGAAGATTGAAGACCTCGCTCGCTTCGCTCGCTCGGTCAATTATTTGTCGGGAAGCGGAGATAATATTTTAAATGTTGTATTGTTAGGTAACCCTACAAACTAGGTATTTTATGAACCATTGTTTACTTTTCTTGGCATTTTGCTGACACTTTGGCTGAAATGCTAAGAAAAGCTGTAAATAGTTTAGTCCATAAAATAGTTTGAATGGTTATGTATCTAGGACCTCGCAATAGAACATTTTAGAGTATACCTTTCTCTTTGTCTCATAACTTTTATAAAAATATTCCCTACAATATGTATCCTTATTTTCGCTCCATATTTGGCATGAAAGAACGAGACAAAACATATTTTAACTTTATTAGATTTAATATGCGTTTGTTCATTATTACGAATAAGGTGTTAACATCTATTTGCAAACCCATGTATGACAAAAATATGTGAATTTATGATAGAAAAAAAATCCAATAGGTTTGTGGGCAACCCTTTTTGATATCATAGTGTTTTTTCAGTTTGAGTTTTATTGAAAAAAGAAAATTTTATGTCAGTTATAAATAAATAGGTATATAAATATCTACGGACAAATCACACAGATTGAGCTAGCCCCAAAGTAAGTTCGAGACTTGTGTTATGGGATACTAACTCAACGACACTATATTTTATAACAAATACATATATAGATACACATCCAAGACCCAGGCCAATCTGAAAAAGATCATTTTCCATCCTGACCTGACCGGGGGTCGGACCCGGGCACTCTTGTGTCGCAGGCTGGCGTGTTGACCGCTGCGCCACGGAGCTAGCCACAAGTTGCTTTGGTGTTGTCAAACAATATATATATATATTGTACTGGGTGGCGCAAAAGTACTGGCACTAAAGAAAATACTTTTATTTTTTTTATATGACATTTTCTGTCATTCTGTTTTTGAAAATTGTGTAGTGAACAAATGTAAAATACACTGAAAATAAACATGGACCGTTTTACTCCCCAAGAACGTGGAATAATTGTGTGAGGGACGCTTTTCCAGGCCGAGTTATCTCTCGTTTTGGCGATTTGCCTTGGCCTGCAAGATCACCCGATCTGACCAGTCCAGACTTCTTTCTTTGGGGTTTTTTGAAATCTCGGGTGTATGTGAACAAGCCACAGACTCTCGCAGCTCTAAAAGAAAACATTCGTCAAGAAATAACGAACATATCGCAGGAAGTGTTACGGCAAGTTATGCAAAATGTCATAAATAGGGCTCAAATGTGTATCAACTCTGGAGGTCACCATTTAAAAGACATCATCTTTAAATCCTAATGGTACGAAATTTAATGGCACAAATATACATTTAAAAAAACCTAAATCTAGTTTTCTAATTTAGAAAAAATGTTATAGCTGAACCAAATAGGGTCTTTACGAAATGAATGAATGAGCGGAAAACTAAGTGATCCGATAAAGGCTCCAATTTATCTTTTGAGGTATGGAATCCCAAAACCGATGCTTGGATCAATTTGATGCGATGCGATCCTAGCAGTATTGGCGTTTAGCGTTTACTATAAATGATTCGCGTCACTTAGCGCAGATCATTCCTCAAAATATTCTATTACGCAAGTTCAGTGGCCTTGAACACCAAATAGGGCATAGACTTGTTGCGTGTGGTACAAGTTAAGAAGTATAGCGATTTTAAAATTAATTAAGGCGCTGTGCATCAGAAGAATACCGTAAAACGTGTATTTTTTCGTCGCGCAGTTAGCCTTATTTTTCTTGGAATACTAGCATGAAAAAAATATGACGTACAGTTCAAAGATCTAGAAATAAATGGTTACACTAAAATATTTTCAAAAATATCTTTAAAACTTAGCTAAATAAAATAGCAAAAAAGATATATCCAGAAAAAGTTTCGTCGCGAATTACTTGATATTTACAGCGACAACTACCAACTTTTTTATATCTATAAAAAGTATAACTGGATAAGCCAGATGGATACCTAAAAAAAAATACAATATTTGGTTATAATTATTGAATTATTAAATTAAAAGTGAAAATTAACACGGAGATGGCAGACACGGGTTTGAACTGAAACTGATGACAAGTATGACACGAGTAAATAATATATCGCGCGATGTCCGCTACAAACGGTTAAGGGATACAGCGCCTTAAGCAACGGATTGTTTTGGTTACTTTCATATTTTCTTACTTACATTTATGTGTATTTGCGTTTAAATATAACAGCGTATGAAATAAATAAATAAATATATACGGACAAATCACACAGATTGAGCTAGCCCCAAAGTAAGTTCTAGACTTGTGTTATGGGATACTAACTCAACGACACTATATTTTATAACAAATACATATATAGATACACATCCAAGACTCAGGCCAATCTGAAAAAGATAATTTTCCATCTTGACCTGGCCGGGGATCGAACCCGGTCACTCCGTGTCGCAGGCTGGCGTGTTGACCGCTGCGCCACGGAGCTAGTCAAAATGTTATATCATAAATGTTTTTCTATCATCGGAAGTTATTTTTTCTAAGGGTTCAGTAGTATTTTTAGTAGCCGGGGCTTAAACGTTTAGCGTGTTAATGGAGTGTAAAGGTGGAATCAAAGTATGATAGGTTGCTAGCTGCATCGACTGTAATATGATTCCTTAGATTAACGGCCATTTCCACAGGCAGGTTTTACGATCTGTGCGGGAAGAGAAGCAGCTGTGGTAAGTCCTTTCTTCAAACATGAAAGAAAATATATTACATATGTACAATATTATGTATAAGAGCGTTCCGTCTAAGGAGTCCAATGGGAACTCAATTATTATGTTAGTATAACAAGAATTACTGGTGAAGACTGATGAACCAATAAATACCAATCTCCAATAAGCTGTTCCGCTTATGCAGTGCACTCACCTAGTTTGTATGTTCGTGTTCGCGCATATTAATGAAGGCAATAGTGAGAGATATTGTCATCATTGTGAATGCAATGATGCCAGACAAACAAATGATTACGATTAGTAAGATTATTTTACAAATACGACTTGGTTATGGAATCATTTGACTGCACATAATAAAATATTGAATGAAAATGACGTACAAAAATTAATTAAATTGAGAAATAAATATGGTGTAAATCTTTCATGCTGGTGGGGCTTGAACCAGCAACCTAGGTCTATGTACGACCTATATTTTTTCACCATATTTTATTTCATAATTTAATAAGAGTATATATATATATATAAAATAGCATTTTGAATGCAAAATAAAAACACTTATAACTTACAAAAATTAAATTATTTTTTTCATTAAAACTATATTTAAACTTCTCGCTAAAAACGATGTATTATCTATTGGTTAATCACTTGCTAAATATATTTCTATTTAAGCAGACGTTTACCTTTATGACAATTTCAAAGCGACGCTGCAGAGAGGTATGCAGGAAAAATTTATCAATAGTATCGCATCGCGGCAATATGGCTCAATACACGTCCCCGCTCCACACCGTTTTACATATTTGTCATACATTAGCTACGAAGGAAACACATATATAATATTACACCCTTGCAATGCATTATAGCACTGCTCAGCAATTATTTGGTCGAAACATAGCGTTAGTGTGGATTCATTAATTTATTTATTTTTTTATTTATTATTACCACACAAACAGAACACAACTATAACTAAGAATAATACAAAATTTACATTTTAATACTAAGTTGCAGTCCACAAAACGTGTGTACATATGAATTAAATAACAGAGGGTCAAAAGTGAAAAGAATATAAACAACTATCATTATTAAATACACAAAATCAACAAAAAGAGAGGAGAAAAAAAAATATAATAAAAAATTGACACTAAATAATAAAATAAAACTAAACAACAAAGAGTAGGAAAAGAGAAAGGAAATTTAAAAAAAAAAAAAAAACAATCCTATTTTATACAATGTTTGCCAAATATGTGCATTAAAGTTTTCAAATCAACAGACCAAACAAGGTCCTAATATAAGTGTTTTAGTCTGCTGGTCTGTGATAAAGGATATCTATTAATATCCTTATAAAACAAGTCAATTTCGAATTAAAAATATCAAACTCCGAATTATTTTTAGTGATATCATTACACTGACGAGCCATCCTAACAAGAGGATTGTAAAACGAAGTATTGTTGTGATATACTTGTAAAGCAAAAATATCCGTTTTATTAGATCTACGCGCGCTGAACTTAATGTTGATGGCTATATGAGACAGTAGATCGGGGGCATCTATTTTGGAGTGGATTATTTTATACAAATAAATAAAATCAAAATATTGCCTACGAACTTCTAGAGATTGTGTGTTGAATTTTAAAAGACGTGCCTCATAATGAGGTGTGGTACGGCCCAGTTGTTGACGGTAGCACAACATCCGCAGGCATTTCCTTTGCACTCTCTCAATTTCATCACTGTGGATTTTGTAGTGTGGCGACCATATTGGACTGCCATATTCCAGAATGCTTCTCACAAGTGTATTGAATAAATAAAGAACAGAACGAGTGTCTTTGAAATCGACAGTTGATCTAAAAATGAATCCAAGAAGTTGATTTGCCCTTGATGTTATGTGTTGGAAATGTGCACGAAATGAGAGTTTATCGTCAAAAAGAATACCTAGATCTTTAGCAACATGTGACCTTTTTAGGACCAGATTGTCAATCGCGTAATCATTGACGATCCCGTGACGTTTGTTAGTGAACGATATAACGAAACACTTGTCAATATTGAGGTACATAAAGTTTTTCTTGCACCAATCAGAAACAATGTTTAAGTCATTCTGTAGAAGATCACAGTCATCGCGAGACTTAATAGTTTTAAATATTTTTAAGTCGTCTGCATATAAAAGGCTTTCACAGGATAAATCTTTTACGAGATCGTTAATGAACACAACGAACAACAAAGGTCCCAAATGTGATCCCTGGGGCACGCCAGAAGGCACATTAATGGGAGATGAGGTGAAACCTCTCAGGGCCACCAACTGACTTCGTTTGTTGAGGTAAGATGTCAACCAGCGAAGAAGACTACCGTGAATGCCGTAGGAGGAGAGTTTGTTACAAAGTATTCTATGATTAACTTTGTCGAATGCTTTTGAGTAGTCTGTATTAAGAGAAGAGTAAGTAATGAATCCGCACTAGGACGATTGGGGCTCCGTGTACCCATGCGATGGCATCATAGGTGCGAGGTAGTAGAAGAGCCACGCCACGACCAAGCCATTTAACTCCTGCTAATGTTCGCACGGAGTATACAAAAAATGCTTCAACGATTGCAGCTACTCGGTGACATGCTCGTTCAGCGTAATGACTTAGATGTGTCTCACTCCATGTTTTAATTCGTAAAATTCTCAGTGATTAGAATTCTGTTGATTACATTATTTAATCATTTGAAATTTTCATTTTATTTTATTTCTATACTACTATGACTGGCTATATTGAATTTTTTTTCGTTATTATGTATTAATTTATTACAATATATAATAATTAATATATTTGACATTATTTATCATCATCATCATCATCAGGTCCTTTTTAGTCTCCACTACAGGAGCACGACCCTCTCTGTACTACTAGGGCCATACTTGGCCAGAGCAGCCAGAGGACTTGGCCTACACTCTCCACGCTGGCCAGATGGGTTGGAGAGGTGTCTTAGATGTTTATAAGCTTTGTTTAGCTTGTATTTCCTAAGTCGCCTTCTACGACATCCACGGGAAGACTTGGAGTGGTCCTATTCTACTCTGCCGGATACCACACGGCTATCTTTTTGACTAAATATATTATTTTTTGACATTATTATGTAGTTATTATATTAACTAGCACGCAGATATTTTAGTGTCGTAAACTGTAAATCTGTGTGTGAAAACATAAAATAAAGAGAAAGAATAATACCCCTAATTAAAGTCGTCTGGTCGACACTAAGTCACTTGTTTATATGGAGACATTTGAAATAGTTTGGCGAGTTTAGCTAGTTTAACTATACACAATCTTTCATGTTTATTTAAATATGCATGTGTGTTTCTTTATTTCACCATAAGTTCTAATCTCGATGAATCAACTGTTTTGGACGTATGAGGGATTATTAGAATCCATACACCACCCATAGTGACTAAGGCTATCATTATTCTTGCCAAAGCAGTTGTGCTTTTGATAAAATAAGCCTTTTTTAAAGTTGGAGATTATATTGCTAGTAAACCGTTTACTTGTAGTCTCTTTTTTTATAAAGCTAACTATTCATTTTCTCGCTGCACGCTTGTGACTTACACGAGTACTATAAAGTTACACACTCAATGAATGACTCCTTTTATTTGATATCATCATGGATTGGAAACATATGTTTTCAGTTTACTCAGAAATTACACGGCCTCCACTCGAGACAGTTTAGAGAGTCGATGAGTCACACTCCCACGTTCATTGCAGATTTTCGATGAACTTACCTGGTATATTTAATACGTTTTATTCAAATGAGAAGTATAAAACAAATATGAAATATTAAATTGAGTTAGCTGCGATAAAATAATATATAAACCTTTTAAATGTTTATTCATATCAGTTGTTAATGTACGCTGGACCAGGGACTCAAAAACACCAATATCTTATACATTTAAACGAGCAATTCTTGCATAAGTATATATAAATTTATTTCTATGATCTCGGAAATGGCTCTAACGATTTCGCTGAAATTTGGTAAATGGGGGTTTTCGGGGGTAAACAATCGATCTAGATTAGTGTTATGTTTGAGAAAACGTGTGTTTTCGAGTTTTCATGCGTTTATATGGTAGCTAATTTCGTCCTGCCGGCCACTGTCCGTCTGCTCTTACTTTTTTTTGTATGTATAAATTTTTAGACAAGTTTAAAAAAAATGTTAATGTTTGAGATAACAATATATACGTGGGGCGCACTATAAGTTTCCGGAATGAATATGAAAACATACTATTAAAGGTACAAAATTAATTTATTGTTTTTCAAAATAATCTCCCTTGGCGTCTATGCACTTTTTCATTCGATGAAACCAGTTTTGAAAACTTTTGTGCCACTCCTCTGTGGTGACCTCTGAAACGTGTTTTTCATACTCCTCGACAGCCTCTTCTGGTGATGAAAATCGTTGACCGCGTAATTGGTTCTTAATTTTTGGGAACAGAAAAAAGTCACAAGGTGTCAGGTCGGGACTGTATGCAGGATGACTCATGAGTTCTACATTTTTCGCCTTCAAAAAGTCGTTTGTCTGTCTGGCCGTGTGAGAACTAGCATTGTCGTGGTGCAGGATGATACGGCGTTTACGATTACTTTTACGGAGTTCGTCAATAACTTCCGGCAAACAAATGGTCGTGTACCAGTCACTATTCACTGTACGACGATTCTCTAAAGCGACAGTAGCCACGTGTCCTTTTTTATTAAAAAAAGAAGCAATCAGCCGCTTAGATGCACTTTTCACGCGCGCCACTTTGGTTGGTTTTGGCTCATCTTGAAAGACCCATACGCTCGATTGCTGCTTTGTTTTGGGATCGTAGCAATAAATCCATGTTTCGTCACCTGTTACTATGTCCCACACCAAATTTGACGCACCTTCGTTGAATCTGGTAAGCATGGCACTGCACCAAGTGACGCGGTCCGTTTTTTGAGCCTCGGTCAAGTTGTGTGGGATCCACCGCGAGCACAGCTTTCTCACACCCAAATGTTTGTGTAGGATTAATTGTATTTGACTCATGCCTATTTCTAAGGATGCGCGAATTTCATGGTAGGTCACATGCCTGTCTGTTTCAATCATACGGCGCACAGCATCGATGTTTTTGTTGGTCACAGCGGTGGACGGCCGACCATCGCGAGATTCGTCACTGAGATTGATACGACCACGCTTGAATTCTGCAAACCAGCTATAAACAGTTGTCTTGCATGGTGCTTCATTGCCAAAAGCTGTTTTAAGCCGAGCGATGCTCTGTTGAGCTGTCAAATTACACTTAAAATCGTAGAAAATCATACTACGAAAATTTTCCCGAGTTAAATCCATGTTGATGCAGACACACAATTTTTTAAATGGCGCCACAAGGTAAAAACAAAAGACAGTCAAATGAAACAAATTGCATTCTACAGCCAAAGAGTTCTATTTTCAAATGTTGCAATAAATTTTTAAATATTGTTTATGTAAGTGGCCAGTTCCGGAAACTTACAGTGCGCCCTATGTATTTCTCATAAATATATATAACCTAAACATCACCACATTACAATAAATAGTAATAACCGAGCGAAGCTCGGTCGCCCAGGTACTAATACATTAAATCTGTTACATAATTATTCGTGTAACACTTATTTAGGTGTAAACATGTTTTGATCTTAAGACTTATAAAAGTGTAACAGATATGTTTTCTGTAACCAAACTGTTTTTACGATTTTCTATGTACTTGTTTACACAGTAGGTAGGTATCCACATAGGCATTTCGCAGGCAAATGTGCGTGAGCTGTCGCATAGTTATGCCAATGTAAACCTTATTGGCTGTAACAGTTATTACGAACCGGTATTTTTGAAAACAGATTGAAAGTGTTACATTTTCTTTCTGTTTTACTTTTAAAACAGAAATAAAAAACAATGTTCAAAACACTCTACTTTGGATACCGGTAAAGTCCCTGCGCTGGACACACACATTATTGAATAGGCGATACTTGTCGTAAAGTCCTTCACTTTTCGTAAGGGACCGATGCTTGAAACACGAAAAAAGTTAGTCTTTCTCATAAAAACGTATTCAGCCGTGCGGGCAATTCATATGAATTCATTTCCATATGGGAATGTAATTTTTTGTGATCTCAGGACTCGTTTAGGAAAAGTATTGTCGTCGTTCCTTTATGATTTACACGCTGTATCCTTATCCTTTCTAATATTATAAATGCGAAAGTGAGTTTGTTTGTTTGTTTGCTACGCTTTCACGCCGTAACTACTGAACTGATCATCATGAAATTTTGCATACTAGTTCTCTGACTCTGGAGTACGGAGAAGGACATAGGCTACTTTTATCCTGGGAAAAAGTACTATTCCCGAGGGATTGACATTGACACGGGCGGAGCCGCGGGCGAAAGCTGGTATTATTGAGGTTAGGGATTTTCAGATAAAAATCACAGAGAATTTCTATTTTAAAGTAATTTATTCAACCTTAGCAAACACGACATTGGCAACAAGAAAACTAGAAGAAGGAAGCAAACAGCGCCCTCTTATGGAGTTCGCACACACTATATTAAATTTTTCTATGACGTTGGAATCAAACTGTAAAGTGCCTAAAATTTATTCTCAATACCCCCTCTAAATTTTAACACTCTTAGTTAAATTCAGTTGATTCCAACAAACAATATACTATTTAGACATATAATATCATAAACAACTAGACAATTGAACCTTAACCAACTAAATATAATTCAACAGTTGCTCTCTAAGAACTAAAAACTTGTGTGTAGGTAGAGCTTTAGTTAAAATGTCTGCTAACTGTTTATTACTCTCTATATAACATATATCAATCAACCCACACTCTACCTTTTCTCTTATGAAGTTATATTTAACATCAATATGTTTAGTACGCTTATGATAAACAGGATTATTTATCAATTGTATTGCACTCTGGTTATCAACAAATAGCTTCATTACATTTTTATCATTGCATTCGCCTAAGTCTGATAAAAACTGTTTAAGCCACAAAATTTCCTTTGAAGCTTCACAAGAAGCAATAAACTCTGCTTCAGTAGTGGAGAGAGCAATGGTTCTCTGTTTTTGACTAGACCATGTCACAGGTCCCCCATTCATGAGAAAAATATACCCAGATGTTGACTTTCTTGTATCTAAATCTCCTGCATAGTCTGAATCTGAATACCCCACAATATCAATGCTTTCTCCATACTTAATACACACATTCTTACTACTAATCAAATATCTTATTACTCGCTTAACAGCATTTACATGTTCCTTACTAGGATTATTAATATACCTACTCAACAAATTTACAGCAAATGCAATATCAGGACGTGAAACTGAACATAAATACAACAATGCACCTATTGCCTCTCTATATGGAAAATTAACTTCACATTCCTCCGTATTTCTACAAATAGAGACATTAACATCTGTTGGAGTACTAGCAGGTTTAGCATCACACATATTGAATTTTTTTATCAGCTGATCAATGTAACTTCTCTGATGAATACAAATATAATTTTCAACTCTAGTAATCTCCATTCCGACAAAATATGAAAAATCAATTTGTCTCACTTTGAAACTCTTGTTCATACACTCTATAATCTCTATTATAAGTTCTTCTTTTGAAGAAATAATTAGGGCATCATCAACAAATAATATTAAATAAACCTTTACATTCTCAAAACAACCTATATAAACACAATTATCAGCTTGAGACTGTATGAAATTATAGGACTTTAAAAACATTGTAAACTTCTTATTCCAACACCTGGAGGCTTGTTTTAGCCCATATAAAGACTTATTTAATTTTAAAACTTTATTTTTACCAACTGACAAACCATCAGGAATTTCCATGAAAATATGTTCATCCAATTCTCCATTAAGAAATGCTGTCTTGACATCTATTTGTTTAATTTTATATTTTTGTTGAGCAGCAATACTCAACATAATCCTAATAGAGTCATAGCGAGTGGTTGGTGAAAATGTTTCCTGATAGTCAATCCCTTTAACCTGAGTAAAGCCTCTAGCACATAAACGGGCTTTATATCTTAAGATTTTACCGTCTACATCCCTTTTTATTACAAACACCCACTTTGAAGTTATTGTTCTATGATTATCTTTATTAACAACTGACCAAGTCTGGTTCTCTTCATGCGCTTCTAACTCCTCTTTTACAGCCTCCATCCATTCATCTTTCTGGGGGCTTGTCATCGCCTCATCATACGTCGAAGGAACTAGTGACTCAACAATATTAGCCTCATATACAACTCTTTTCCTAGGCCTTAAATTTACAAAATTATTTGGATCCACCTCTGAAATATCCTGAGAAGGTTCATAAGTAGTATCATTGGGATCATCACAACTCAACAAAGAATCATCATTTAAAGATACTTCATGTTCCTCATGTATACTACTACCTAGTTGACAAGATATTTGATTTTGAACTATATCTTCTTCCTCTAAAATAATGTTGTTAATATTTTTCCTTATTTTCGGTACTTTATTCTCATTAAATATTACATTCCTAGTTATTTTTATAGTTTTTGTTCTTGGATTATACATTTTGTAATTCGTATTATCATAGCCTACTAAAATCATGGGCTCACTTTTCTTATCTAACTTTAGTCTTAGTTGGCTAGGAATATGCACATAACCTTCACTACCAAACACCCGTATATGATTTAAACTTGGCTTGGCACCTGTCCAATTCTCATAAGGTGTCTTATCAGGAGTCTGGCTAGAGGAAGTCCTATTTAAAATATACACAGCACATTTGACTGCCTCGGCCCATAAATATAAAGGTAAATCTCTATTATACAGCATGGACCGAGCACTTTCAACAATTGTACGGAGCTCTCTTTCTGCCCGTCCATTCTGCTCCGGCGTGTACGGAGCACTACATTCATGTTGTATACCTCTCTGAGCCAAGAAATCCTGAAAATACTTATTAACATATTCCCTGCCATTATCTGTATGCAAAATCTTAACATTTCTATTAAAATTGTTATGAACAATTGCATTGTATTTCTTAAAACATTCAAATGTATCAGACTTATTTTTCAAAAAATACACATGTCGGTAACCTGAAGCCGCATCTTTAAATAACACAAAATATTTCATACCTTGGACTGAAGTGACACTCATGGGACCACAGACATCGCTATACACCAACTCCCCTGGCTGTACATTCTCACGCACTGACTTCTTGAATGGCAAACGTGTTTGCTTGCCATAGCAGCACGCCTCACACACAAACTGACAATCCTGAGTACCATCGACTACATTCAGCCCTTCTACAATGCCCTTTGCACACATATTCTTTATTTCCTTTAAATTTACATGCCCTAAACGTTCATGCCACATTTTAAGATCATTTTGTACTACATTACAACTATTAATTACTGTTTTAATGTTCAGTTCATATAGGTTATTCACTTTTAATTCCGCACTCATCACTACTGAACCTTTATTATAGATAAGAGCACTAGCACCTTTCTTAACAATTGTGTAACCTTTCCGCATAGCTGCACCTTCTGAAAACAGATTCCTTCGCAGTTGAGGCACGTACAAAACCTCTTCCAATCTGCTAGCCTGCCAACTTCCATGCACCAGGCGTTCAATCATAACATATCCTTTTCCTTGGACCTCCAATGGCTGCTTATTTCCCAACCGTAGTGACGTTTTGAACTCGATGAACTCAGCAAAATATTCTTTTTTATAAGTCATATGCGCCGATGCCCCGCTATCCATTATCCATTTGTTTTCTTCGCATATATCATCATTCTCTACATTAAATGCCAACATGTCACCATCTTGCGGGTTTCTAATCTTCTTGGGAGCACGGCATTCTCTGGCAAAGTGACCTCTCTTGCCACAATTATAGCATTCAAACCTATGTTTCTGGTTACCTTTTCTAGGTTGCTCTTTTGTCTTTTCCTGATAATTCTCCGGCTTGGACACTACAAGAACCGTCTCACTTTCTTCCTCACAGGATACACTAGCCTCTTCGTCCAGTAATCGGGCAGTCAGATTGGCAATTGTTTGGCTTTTAGAATCCATCGATAACCACGCCTGCCTTAAAAATCTGTACTTGGACGGCAAAGTACCTAAAATCTTCGTGATAACAGCTGTATCGCTAAGCTGTTCGCCGCTCTCTCGAAGTTGCTGCGCCAAATTTTCAATCTTTGAGATGTGCTGTGCCATATTATCTCCAGGTGACATTTTGTATTGATAAAATTTTTCGTGAATAATCATCTTCGTCATCTCACTCTTCTGCTCATATATAGACTCTAATTTTGTCATGATTTCTCTGGCCGTTTCACAGTTTTCAATCAAGCTGATTAACTTTAAATCGATCGACGAAGTAATAATGAACATAGCCATCCCATCATTTTTCACCCACTGTTCGGCGTCTGTTTCTGGTTTCGGCGTAAATAAATCAATCCCCTTCGCACGCAGCGCACATTTTATCTGGAACTTCCACTGGCGAAAATTGTTTCCTTCGAATTTTTCAACACTCATTCGCGACTCCATTTTGTTTTTCACGCACGCGGCCCCGCGCCGGCCGGCAAATTTTTTAATCTTCTTTTCTTTGTTGTTAACTGTTCTTCAGTGAAATTTATTGGTTTCAGCGCTTGCTGGGCCCATAACCTATTGAGGTTAGGGATTTTCAGATAAAAATCACAGAGAATTTCTATTTTAAAGTAATTTATTCAACCTTAGCAAACACGACATTGGCAACAAGAAAACTAGAAGAAGGAAGCAAACAGCGCCCTCTTATGGAGTTCGCACACACTATATTAAATTTTTCTATGACGTTGGAATCAAACTGTAAAGTGCCTAAAATTTATTCTCAATAGGTATGATTTATAATTTTAAGCTTTTGTGGTCACATTCTTTATTATTTTTACTACGGGACTTACTGCAATGAATTTGAGTTTCGTCTGATATTTATGCAACACCGACTCAATTTGAGAGTCAGTCAAAACTGGCAGCTGCATTGTTGCAGAAACATCAGACTACTGACTACTGACATTTTTTGTAATTGTTTTATTTTACATTTACATACTATTTTTTATATACTCTTCTTAAATGAAGAAATAAAATATGGTAAAAAAATTCAATGCGGGCGGGGTTTCAACCAGTGACTTAGGTCTATGTTCGACCTACGCTCTACCCCGTACGCAGTTGCTCAGTAGGCAGAGTGTAGGTCGTACATAGACCTAGGTCGCTGGTTCAAATCCCGCCCGCACGGAATATTTTTACCATATTTTATTTCTTAATTTAATAAGAGTATACTGACTCAGACGAATAAAAGAAACTGTGACTTTGGATGTTTGTTACATCCGATTTTGATAAACCTCCTGATTAACCCAAAAAAGGATAACTTTAATCCTAAAATTAATTTTTCCAGTGATACATGCAGGTGGAGTTAGTTACAGATATCGAGTAACGCTAGTAGTCTAGAAAAAAATAAATACCTACAGATTGTTAATGCATAATGTAACTTATAAATAGTTAGTTGTAACTTATAATTAGACAAGCGAAACAGTCACTGACATTTCCGCTCTGCTCTTATTTTTTGGACGGACAAGTCGTAAAATAAACATGGTCGGGCCATAACGCAGGTTCAAGGTCGAGCGATGTATTTCCGGCTAGAATACCTGGGGTAGTTATCCCCTCAAGGTGTTAGTGTAAGGGTGCTGGTCCACCGGAGCGGAGCGAGGCTGCGAAGCGGAGAAATATTAACCAATAGGATTGCGGAGCGAAGTTTTTGAGCAACCTAAGAGTAATTATAACTCACCAAAAATAAAGTGTCCTGCCGCCCGCACGGCCAGTTTGTATGGGAATGTCGAGTTTTTTTGAGTTCCCACCATTGTTCCCATAGGAAAAGTTGTTCATATTGATGGGCTGAGTCACCCCGTTAAGGGAACGTAGAGGGTCAATTTACACGCTGTATAGACATACTCCTCTCCAATCCGTCTGGCCAGCGAGGAGAGTGTAGGCCAAATCCTCTGTCTGCTCTGGCCAAGTATGGCTCCGGTAGTACAGAAAGAGTCATGCTCCTGCAGTGGAGACTAAAAAGACCTGTTGATGATGATGATGATAGACATACTCCTGCAGTGGAAACTAAAAAGACCTGATGATGATGATAGGCATACTATAAGTATTGTTATATCTAGTAAAGTTTTCGTATCAAAGTGGCGATTATTTTTGTTGGACAAAGATTTTTTGAGCGATATTTATATGTCACAAAACCAGTATGCGCGTCTACACCGGGTTGTTGTAAATTAAATATCCAAAATGATTTTTTCCAACCTACTAAACAGTAGTAGTAGCTTTACCGCTTCTATGCTTCGTTAGATGCGTGAGAGAGCCGGAGGCCTATCCTTCCCTCCTATGTCCTCCTCCGAATTCCTTGAAAGGGCGGCTATGTTCCTGTCGCACCTTGTGTGACAGGCCTTTCAACCTTTCAAGGCTTTTCAAGGACATCTGCAACACCAAGGTGTTGTCCATGGGCAGCGTTGATCGCATACCATCAGGTGACTCGCTTGCTCGTTGTCGTCACAAAACATTAAAAAAAACACTGCAAATAGCGCCATAAACCTAAGTTCAAGACATCAATCGTCATCATCATTTCGTGTAGGTGACACGGTCAATCGACCATGCTCACCCTGGTGTCAGAGTTCTTCGGAACCGCTTCTCGCCCTCTGACGTGATTCCTTTAACGACTACAAGATAGCAGCTGGGACCAACGGCTTAACGTGTCTTCCGAAGCACGGAATCATCTTTATTATCAGACAATCAGGTGATTCAAATATCCTAACTAAACTAAAAAACAACTAACCAAAGTATGCTTCTCGTGGGAATCGAACCCACGACCCCCGGGTCTACAGGCAAACGCTTTAACCACTGGACCATGGAGGCGAAGACATCAATGTATCCGGTTAGTATTTCTGGGGTAATTACCCCCTGACGGCTCTGCATCCTAATAACTGCTGTTGTTTTCGTGCCTTTATATAGGATCAAGGTCAGGAGCTTTCCTAAAACTTTGTGGGAACTTTGAACTTGAATACAACGTGTCTGTTCTCGACTTATCTAGAAAAGCTAATAGGGTTAATGAATATAATTACTTTTGAAAGTTTATCTTAGTCTGGATAAGTTATTCTTAGTACGCACTCATTTTACAAGGATTCTAAAAGTGGAATTACTTGAACAGTATTTTTTATTATTTCAAAGTATACCTTCGCATATTTTTGTTAAGTATTAAGTAAGTACTTACTGAGCAAGTTATTATTAAGTCGTATGATTACTTCATTTCTATGGAAATATATTTTATTAGCGATGAAGTTATTTTTTTCATTTAATTGTCTATTACAGGATTTTGGACACTGAATATACAATAAACAAAGTTTGTTTGTTTTTCGTGTGTATAAGTGGCCAACACTGGTGTCAGATGTTTCAAGCTGCCTAAAGGCATCTGAAATAGCTTACCGACTGCCATCAATGATGACAGCCGGGACCAATGGCTTAACGAGCCTTCCGAAGGACGGAAGAGATCGAGAATTGTTTGTACCACTTGCGGTCACCCATCACAGTCGGGATTGCGTCAAGGGTGGCTTAACTTACGTAAGCACTATTAATGATTGAAGGACTCATGCGTCCTTGTACATCAGAGTCCACATACAAGAACAATATTTAACTACATAATCCATGGGGATTATGAAGTTAAATATTGTACGGAACCCTTGATGAATGCGACTCGCGCCGGTTTCATTGAATTTAACAACCCTAGGCTCTATACTATGAATCAACAAACCAAATCTCTCGTGAACATGAACAACAATATAATAAAATCTTGCATAGGAATATCTCGTTACTACCTCTCTAAACAGTAGCGTCAGCAACACATAAACTTGAGTACACATTGCATGAGTACGACGATCGCAGATTTGCTAACGGTACACAAACATCAACATGTACTGATAGCACACGTGTCGAATGCCGTGGAGCCCGTGGAACGGCGGATACTGGATGTGGCCTTCTCTTAAGCGCCTATTATACTATCCTGAATTTAGGATCCGGAATTCAGCATCCGATAAGGACAAGAAATTCAGTCGTCGGAGCTCCTGATTACACCGTCCGGAACGTGTCCTGAACGGAGACTGCGCGTCCTGAGAGAGCCATCCGTTGGCCATCCTGAATGCGTGAGAGGGACGCCGCTATACGTGCGATGCGATTGGAGATATTCTCGTATCGTTTCTAACGTATAGCGGCGTCCCTCTCCTGCGGCGATCCTAAATTCCGGATGGTTTCACCTATGCTTCCGATAAGGACGTCGGAAGCCATTCTGTCCTGACAACGGATCGACCGTCCTGAATGCGATTAAACTGTCCGTTGACTATCCGTTGACTGAATTCCGGATCCTAAATTCTGGATGGTCTAATTGGCGCTTTACATCAAAAGTTATAGTGACTTTAAAAAACAATGATATTGTCTCCGTAAAATTGTGAATTCTGCAAATTTCTAATGTAAAACGTCGTTAGATTACAATCTAACCTAATATAATATGCCGTTTGATTATAATCTCACGCATTATGTTATAAACTGAGGGAGTTTACAATTTTACGGTGACAAAGATATACAAAGTACGGTATAAAATAGAGCAAAACGCTTACATGAAGATAAAGAGGGTAAAAGTACATGCATGATTATATTCCCTTTGACATACTTGAGTTTAGAGAAGAATATAATTAAATTCTTATACTAAAATAACATGATTTACCTTCATTTTTCTGAAAAATGAAATTGATTGCACCAATTGGTAATCAAACGGACTTGAATGAGTTTTGACGGTAAGTTATTCCATGTGTCATTTCTTTTTGTCTTTATTATTTTTATTTGCATGGTTGGCTCTATTGAGTAGTCCCATATAGGCGACTAGTATAATTATTAGATTTCCGGAATTTCAATATTGTCAGTTGCTACATACATACGATGCCTGTTTTCTATGGAGGTAGAGTCTCTAGTTAGTTGCTTTGAAACATAAATGTCCGAAGTGACGAGTATTGTGCCCTTGAATTTAACGCCACGAAAATAAAATTGCGACACCGTACTGACTGAACCTTTTCCTGGATTAAAGGCATGGTACCTTTCATCCATTTTATTTTTCGTTCTCCAGGCATCTCTGCCAAATTTCATAATGATCGGTTCAGAAGTCAAAATCAAATATACAAACTCATTTTCGCAATTATTATGTAATTATCATCCAAATTAAGAGCAACGCTTTTGTCGGTCTCCCTCTATCTTACTCTATTTTCTGCCAGTGTTTTCACATAACACTTAAAATGTATAATGTCAGATAGGTATATAAAAAATAGCATTGTAAATGCAAAATATGTATAAACACTTATAAATGTCAGATAGGATTAATAAGCAGTAAGAGACTTTCTTGCGAATACTCTAATAAATTATACGGCATTTCAGTGGGCATATCCTGTTCTTTATATCTTCGATTACAACCATTAGGTTAGTGCAGGCGCCCGGCGCTTCTCGTAATTGCAGAACAGACCGGGCCGGCAATTATTGTTGCCGTGCATAATTTAGAGTAGAGGTTCCCAAAGTGGTCTGCCAATACCCCCTCAAAGGATCCACCATACTGATAAAAATGTTGGTTGTACAGATACATAATTGTCATACAGTTTCTGGATACCAAACCCATCGCAAGTCTCCACATAATACAGTACCCCATTCTCCCACCAAAAAGTGGTGATTAAATGAACAGTAGGACCGGATTGCGTATTCGAGTATGTTAACTAATCTAACCGCAAAATTAAATATATTGAACAACGTTTGGAAACCTCTGGTGACAGCCAATAGAATTTATTGTTACGAAGGAAATGCTACGATACTTCGATAGCGAATCATGATATTTCTTACAGAAATACGATAAGTGCAATATCAGTGTAAGGCGTTCGACATTTCTCCTAAATGCTGAACCGACGAGGGTTGTAATATCAGTGCATAATTTAGATGCAACGTTATACTACAAAGAAGGATAGGTATCGAAAATCGTTAAGATTTTTCATAGAATAAAACGATAAATAGGCTGTAAGTTTAGGAAGTAAATCATAGATATTTTTTCGTAAGAGTAGGTGAAATACATTAATTTTAGTCCGCACACTTAACCGTTTCCAGCATGCAAAAGACAAAGTAAAAAAAATAAATAAATATGCGTAACACATGTCAAAGTATTTATAAAGCTCATGATAATAAATCAATTGGTACTTAAAATGCAATGTCAATTTCAATTAGATTAGTTTCAGGATGCAAAAGTATTTCAATCATAGAGGTACAAATGTTTTTGGCATTTGGATTTTGAGGGATTTCGACATGTCATCTTTTTATACCTTTGTAGTCAGTTAAATATTTTGCCGGTCCTGAAGCCGGGATTGAAGTATGAAGGGAATTTACAAATAAAGTACTATTATTTTTTATTTAGACTTTTATTCTAACAACTTCCTTATCTTCTTTTCTATCTTCTATCTAAATATATATATATAACTCAAAGGTGACTGACTGACATAGTAATCTATTAACGCACAGCCCAAACCACTGGACGGATCGGGCTGAAATTTGGCATGCAGGTAGATGTTATGACGTAGGCATCCACTAAGAAAGGATTTTGATCAATTCTACCCCCAAGGGGATAAAATAGGGGATGAAAGTTTGTATGAAACTATACTTCATAACGCGAGCGATGCCGCGGGCTAGTTAGGCAGAAGCTAGTTTTCTAATAAAATAAGAAGAAATACTCTCTGGTGGACCGGTTAGAAGCGGCCTGCATCCAGCATTTCCCTGCGATCTCCATTTATGCCATACAAATACTAGGTACTGGCGTAAACCGTGCGAACGTAAGAGCGAGAGAGAACGATTAATGATAATTGACTGGAAAATGTCCACAATTTGAGTAACATTTTAGGATTTAATCAAAAATAATAACCCTGTAACTAATCATCATCATCATCATCATCAGGTCTTTTTAGTCTCCACTACAGGAGCATGACCCTCTCTGTACTACTAGAGTCATACTTGGCCGGGTCACCGGGTTCGATCCCCGGTCAGGTCAAGATGGAAAATGATCTTTTTCAGATTGGCCTGGGTCTTGGATGTTTATCTATATGTGTATTTCTTATAAAATATAGTATCGTTGAGTTAGTATCCCATAACACAAGTCTCAAACTTACCTTGGGGCTAGCTCAATCTGTGTGATTTATCCGTATATATTTATTTATTAGGCCTCGACTCTCGACTCGAAGTTTGTGTACTGCTTTTCAAAGTAATGGTTATGAATGTGTTAGAAAATAACATTGATCTCAAACACTACACAATAATAAAACTATTGTAGGAAATGACTTATAGCAGGGCCGTATAAGGAAGCTTGCGAATGGCTTGTTCAATGGGCCGTCGAGTTTGTAGGACTATATGACGTATGCAATATGACGCCCAGTCGAGTTATTGTTTTCAAAGCTATTATTTCATGCTGGCAAGGCGACTGAAGTGGATATCCAAGTTAATTGACACATTAATGTGTTAATAAAGAAACTAAGCTAAGTTTTTTCGGGCGTTACTGGCCATTTCTGTTGTCAGTACATGGTCGAGGGTGACCGGGTTCGATCCCCGGTCAGGTCAAGATGGAAAATGATCTTTTTCAGATTGGCCTGGGTCTTGGATGTTTATCTATATATGTATTTGTTATAAAATATAGTATCGTTGAGTTAGTATCCCATAACACAAGTCTCGAACTTACTTTGGGGCTAGCTCAATCTGTGTGATTTATCCGTATATATTTATTTATTAGGCCTCGACCCTCGACTCGAAGTTTGTGTACTGCTTTTAAAGTAATGGTTATGAATGTGTTAGAAAATAACATTGAACTCAAACACTACACGATAATAAAACTATTGTAGGAAATGACTTATAGCAGGGCCGTATAAGGAAGCTTCGAATGGCTTGTTCAATAGGCCGTCGAGTGTGTAGGAGTAGGACTGTATGATGTATGCCATATGACGCCCAGTCGAGTTTTTGTTTTCAAAGCTATTATTTCATGCTGGCAAGGCGACTGAAGTGGATATCAAAGTTAATTGACACATTAATGTGTTAATAAAGAAACTAAGCTAAGTTTTTTCGGGCGTTACTGGCCATTTCTGTTGTCAGTACATGGTCGAGGGTGACCGGGTTCGATCCCCGGTCAGGTCAAGATGGAAAATGATCTTTTTCAGATTGGCCCGGGTCTTGGATGTTTATCTCTATATGTATTTGTTATAAAATATAGTATCGTTGAGTTAGTATCCCATAACACAAGTCTCAAACTTACCTTGGGGCTAGCTGAATCTGTGTGATTTGTCCGTATATATTTATTTATTAGGCCTCGACTCGAAGTTTGTGTACTGCTTTTAAAGTAATGGTTATGAATGTGTTAGAAAATAACATTGAACTCAAACACTACACGATAATAAAACTATTGTAGGAAATGACTTATAGCAGGGCCGTATAAGGAAGCTTGCGAATGGCTTGTTCAATGGGCCGTCGAGTGTGTAGGACTATATGACGTATGCCATATGACGCCCAGTCGAGTTATTGTTTTCAAAGCTATTATTTCATGCTGGCAAGGCGACTGAAGTGGATATCAAAGTTAATTGACACATTGATGTGTTAATAAAGAAACTAAGCTATGTTTTTTCGGGCGTTACTGGCCATTTCTGTTGTCAGTACATTGTCGAGGGTGACCGGGTTCGATCCCCGGTCAGGTCAAGATGAAAAATGATCTTTTTCAGATTGGCCTGGGTCTTGGATGTTTATCTATATATGTATTTGTTATAAAATATAGTATCGTTGAGTTGGTATCCCATAACACAAGTCTCGAACTTACTTTGGGGCTAGCTCAATCTGTGTGATTTGTCAGTATAAATTATTTATTATTTATTAGTACAAGGCACCGCATGGATAAGACGTGACAAGGCGATTGAAGAGGATAAAAAAGTTAATTGACAAGTTAATGTGTTAATTTAAAAGGAACTAATCTAACGGTTTTTTGAGGTGTTAGTGGCCTATTCATAGCATAACATCCATGACTCAGGCTAATCTGATAAATATCGTTTTCTACGAGGATCAAACCTGGAATCATGCTATTAAAAGACACTTGCGGTACTGAACCACAGAGGTCATCAATAATAAGTTTGACTTGGCAAAAAATAGGTTATAATATGTAAGTGGCAATGCTGCCAGCCTTTTGAGCACGACTATATAATTGGTATATATTTATATTTTTAAGTCGTTTTTATTATTATAAGTATTATAGTATACTTATTATAATTTAATTAGTATTATAATATTATAGTAGTATTATAAGTTAATTAGTATTATTTTAGTACAATTATACTGTTCCTAATAAATAAGGATTTATAAACAAGTATACACGGTGACATTTCGATCGTTCTGGACCCGTTGAGGGATGATTCAGCCCATCGATATGAACAACATTTCCTATGGGACCAAAGCTGGGAACTTAAAAAAAAAAGGGCAGTTCCATGCAAAAATTTTCGGCCGGCCGCTCAATTTGTATGGAAGAGTCAAAAAATTTTTGAGTTCCCAGCATTGTTCCATAGGAAGAGTTGTTCAAATCGTCGAGCTGAATCATCCCTTTAAGAGTCCAGAACGATACTAATTTCACCATGTATATTTTCGGTCGCAGTGAAAGTGTGGGAATATGTTCTATGTTACTAACCAAGCAATCATTTTTGACTAGCTCCGTGGCGCAGCGGTCAACACGCCAGCCTGCGACACGGAGTGACCGGGTTCGATCCCCGGCCAGGTCAAGATGGAAAATGATCTTTTTCAGATTGGCCTGGGTCTTGGATGTTTATCTATATATGTATTTGTTATAAAATATAGTATCGTTGAGTTAGTATCCCATAACACAAGTCTCGAACTTACTTTGAGGCTAGCTCAATCTGTGTGATTTGTCCGTATATATTTATTTATTTATTTATAATCACGAAGGTGCACGAAGGTAATTAGATTTTTTTACCTACATCAAAAATAAAGCTAAAATATACCGTGACATGCGAGGGTTTAGCCGTGCCCTCACTTTAATTAACTAATTGAAAACGATTTTCGCCACGTTAACTCAAAGAGGCGTGTAGTTCATAAGGAAGGTATTTTTTGTTAGTCAAACTGAAATAAGGACTGGCAAAAAGATTTTAGGCAGTAAACAAGAGATAGCTTTTTATAAAAATCCGGCCAAGTGCGAGTCGGACTCGCGCACTAAGGGTTCCGTACCGTTATCTATAAAAACGGCAAAAAAAAAATGTCTGTTGTATGGGCCTTTTAATATTAACTTTATTTTTATTTAATTATTTATTTTTAAAGTAAATATATGATTAAATATTTTGTGAATATTTGAAGCGTCTACCTGTTGTCTATATCAATATCGAGCAAAAAATCACGTTCGTTGTATGGGAGCCCCTTAAATATTTATTTTATCCTATTTTTAGTATTTGTTGTTATAGCGGCAACACTGTCTGTGAAAATTTCAACTGTCTAACTATCACAGTTCATGAGATGCAGCCTGGTGACAGACGGACAGACAGACAGGCAGACGGCCAGAGCGTAGCGATATTAATACGGTCCCGTTTTTACCCTTTGAGTACGAAACCCTAAAAATTGGTTGTTTGTAAAGTCGGTTTACGGACGATAATTTTTCGTGATAACGGTGGATGGCAGAGAGATAGATGCGTCACAAGCCGAACGTGCCTCTCTATAGCTTGTATTGCTACATGCTAGCGATAGCTAAGGCCGAAGACTTTAATAAAGAAGAGTCTTTTTGAGGTGTAGGCTAATCGGTAACCTATCGGATCAGCTCCCAAAAGTCAACATGAGCAAAGCGCTAGCTTAAATGAAGGGAAAAGGAATAGGCGAGACGAACTAGACAAATTCGTAATCGGTAGTCATTAAAGGAACCACGTCAGAGGCCGTAAGGCGGTTCCGAAGAACTCTGACCCCAGGGTGTGCATGGTCGATTGACCGTGTCACCTACTCGAAATGATGATGACTAAAACTAAAAACTTAGCACAAGGACGGACAGGATGGAGAATAAGGATGGCCTTTTCCCAGCAGTGGGACAGTTCATCATAATCATCATCATCCGTGTAGGTGACACGGTCAATCTACCATGCACACAGGTGTCAGAGTTCTTCAGAACCGCCTCTCGGCCTCTGACGTGGTTCCTTTAACGACTACCAGATGGCAGCCAAATCCTCTGTCTGTTCTGGCCAAGTATAGTTCCGGTGATACAGAGAGGGTCATGCTGCTGCAGTGGAGGCTCAACGGACCTGATAATGATGATATTTTAGTTACATATTTTGATATCGCGCTTGCA
Source organism: Elegia similella (assembly GCA_947532085.1). Lineage (NCBI taxonomy): Eukaryota > Metazoa > Arthropoda > Insecta > Lepidoptera > Pyralidae > Elegia > Elegia similella. Next base: position 26,666,121 of record OX383930.1, read on the forward strand.
ATTTTCTTGTAAGTAGTAAAACATATACAGTCCTCTAGAAAAATAAGATTCTTAAGCAAGTTCATAAGTTACACCTCAACGTGTAACAAGTTTAAAGTATTGAAATTAATACGTTCAGCTATCGAATGGCGCTATACAAAGGCTTTCAGTTCGGATAGTTAGAAGCGCCAAAGTTTGCCACTTGCTGCCTTTAGCGTTAATTGCAGTAAATATAATGTTACATCATTAAAACTCGTAATGATTTCGTTTAGCGTTGAAATTAAGAGAAAACACTGCGCTCGATAAAATTTAAAAATAGATATTTGTAAAATCTATTGCTGTCGCGCTGTGTGCCCAAACAACCCCCGCAGAGTGCGATAGAGACAACTGCAGCTAGGACCTAAAATACCTAAGAAAATTACACAAAATTAACGCTTCCCTTATTCCTTGGTTCCTTCTCCAAAACTAAAACGATTTATTATGTACTAAAAACGGGTCACTCACGTGCTATTTCGTCGAGATTGCCGACTATAGTTTCGGACTCGTCAGGAGCCCATTTTTAAGGCAATCCCGACAAAATAGCACGTGAGGACGCAATTTTTTTTTAAATCTATTCACATGGTTGACCATTTTTTAGTACATAGTGTCAGTATCTCACGTTAGTTTCAATGATTTAAATGATTTAATTTAATTTTTCATTAAAAATTTAAAATAAGCTACGGCTGTGTTTCTATGTTTTCTTTCTTTTTCATATAATCGCGTTGAATTTGTTTTCTTGATGTCAGATTTTCTTATTAGTAAAAAAATTGCGAAAAGCGTAAATTTTTTGTTACATCATATAATAAAATATTTTTAATAATTTTTCGACGCTCATTATAAGAAAATGGTACTGAACCCTTAGTGCGCGAGTCCGACTTGCACTTGCCCGGTTTTTTATTTTAATTTAATTTTATGTTTCTAAAAAATCTTTATAAAAATATCATCTATATACATAGTAAGCGTTATCTTCTTAGAACGTCTTTGTGAATATAAAGTAAAACAGCTCGCCGGCACGAGTTGTTAGTGTTTTATCACAACAAGATATTCTGGGTATTTAAAAGGAATCACTAGAAACGATACAGTTATGCTTCTATCGGATTCCCAAGAAGTTTACATCAATACTCGTGTATTTGCTGCTTAGCTTTTAAATGACACAGATTTTAAATCGAGAATTTTATTCGCGAGCTCCGTGGCCTAGTGGTTAACACGCACACGACACGAGGGTGCCCGGGTTCGATCCCCGGTCAGGTTAAGATGGAAAATGATTCTTTTCAGATTGGCTGAGTCTTGGCTGTTTATCTATATATAATGTATTTGTTATAAAACATTGTGTCGTTGAGTTAGTATCCCATAACACTTTGGGGCTAGTTCAATCTGTGTGATTTGTCCATATATATTTATTTATTTATTATTTTCTCATTCTAATATATCAACATGAGTATTAAGTACGAGTATGTTTAAAAACGTAGAATGTGCCAGCTGCTTCTCTTCTCCCGCAAATCGTATAAGCCGATCGAGAGAATGGGGGAAAATCTGAAGAATCATGTTAGTAGGTGACTGGGGGCTAGCAACCCATTAATAATTTTGATTTCGTTTCTACCTAACACTTACCAATATTCTCAACCTGGCTTTTAGATCAAGACATGGTCTCTCTCTACCGCGTAAGGGAAAAAGACGTAGTTGTATGTATGTCTCTTTGTTTGACACCCAGAATATTTCTAAATGAGCTTGAGCATATCTCAAATCAGGTTAAATTCATGCAAAGCAAAAGACAAGAAATTTGTAGAAGTGGAAGATACAATTAAGGAAAGCTAATTCCATCCTACTCCACTCCACTATGAGGTGCGCAGATAACAGATGGAGTCAGCTAATTTTAGTTTGGCTGCCAAGAATGGGGTATGAGAAACCCGGGAAAACCGAGGGCGCGCTGGGAAGATGACATCTCAAAGGTGGCTGGCAATTTATGGAGAAGACACACACAAGACAGGAAGAAATGGAAGGAACTGTGAGAGGCCTTTGTCCAAAAATGGGCTACGATAGGCTGACTATGATGATGATGATGAATACCGCGACCAATACTGTTGAAAAGAGTTTCTTTTGGCGTTTCTTCTCTGCAGTGGTCGGTTCCGAAACGCTAGTAGCCTGTAGCTTTTGCACATTAATTAATAATATAAATATAACTAAATTAGATCCTTTAAAATGTGATTTGACGTGAAAAAGTGCCTGCAAAGGCCTATTTTCTGAATAAACGTTTTGATTTTGATTTTTGACCATCCTATGTAGGAGACATAGCCAGAATGAGAGAGAGATAGGTTTAGCACCCAACCAGTAAGTGGCTCGGAAAAATGCCCCTGACACACAACGGCAGTATTAGCTAATGGAATTTGAGGAAAGTCAATGTCCAGCAATGGATTTCATGTGGCTGAGATGATGATTTCAACAGTACGTGATCGTGCGTAGCTTAAAACCACATTTTCTTCATTCATTCATTTACTTTATAAGTAGCCGAGAGAACATATCACATTTTGTTCTATATTTTAAACCATCTAATTTATAACGTACTCTATCCATATACAATATACTACATACCGGCAATTTTAAAGGATAAATGGTAAACGTGGTTTTAAGGTATTAAAGACCTGGGCTCTGTCTACCCTGCAAGGGAAAAAGATGTGATACTATATATGTATATTGTGTGAAAATCTTAATGCAGTTTACAGAATACATCTACTTACCAAGTTTCCACAGTACAGTTCTTATAGTTTCGGAAAAAGTGGCTGTGACCTACGAACGGACAGACAGGCCGACATGACGAATCCATAAGGTTTCCGTTTTTTGCCATTTGGCTACGGAACCCTAAAAACCCACTTCAATCAAACTACTGAACCAATTTTGATGAATCGGTAGAAATCGGTTCATAAATTACGGAGTTATGCGGCAACAAACATTAATAAACTCATACACCCGAATTGAAAAACCTCCTCCTTTTTTAAAGATGCTTAAAAACGCCTAAGAGAACGGTTTTTGTCACTCTCGTTTCTTTGTTTCTCGAATTTTATGTACTGTTGTACTGTAGTTTATTTATATACAGCGAGTAACATAAGTAACGACGTTCCCGTGAAGGGTTGAGTCAGCCCGTCAAAATGAACAACAAAAAAAAAACAATACATGTTCATACAAAAGTGTTCTGCAGGCCCGGCGATTAGTATTAAAATGTAAAAAAATGAGTTCGCAGCATTGGTCCCATACCAAAAGGTATTCATTATGACGGGCTAAGTCGCCCCTCCGTTAGCCGTGTGGTTTCCGGAAGTAGAATAGGACCACTCCATGTCTTCCAAGTCCTCTGTCTGCTCTGGCCAAGTATGGCTACTAGAGCCATACTTTACAAAGAGGGCCGTGCTCCTGTAGTGGAGATTATAAAGACCTGATGATGATGATGATGTCTTCCCATGGATGTCGTAAGAGGCGGCTTAGGAAATACAAGCTAAACAAAGCTCATAATGAGACCACTCCAACCCGTCAGGGCAGCGAGGAGAGTGTAGTCCAAATCCTCTGTCTGCTCTAAGCAAGTATTTTTTTTATACTCTTTATTTTTTAATGGCTTTTGTTATAAAACATGCCAGCCTTATCGTTACCTAACTATATCTCAGAAGGGAAGCAAGTATGGCTTCGGTAGTACAGAGAGGGTCATGCTCCTGCAGTGGAGACTAAAAAGACCTGATGATGATGATGATGATGAAGTCGCCCCTCCACGGGAACGTCATTGGTTACGTAACACTCTGTATGTAAGTGTCACCAAGACGCGTTAATTAAATAATTGGTAATAATTAATGAGTAATGGATTTGTCCAATTAATCGTTTTGATGTTTGAAATTACAGTTCATTGAATCTCTAATTGGCAATTTTCAGGAGCATGTCATGTAAAATATTGTGGTGATTCCGCGAAAACTTTAGGTAACAATTCACTAAATGCTCAGCTATATTTAGGTTATGGGATAAAGAGGATAGTATTACATGGTTTCTGGAAGTAATTAAGTGATTAATAGCGGATTTTCAACCTACGACAGCCAAAGAGTTCTATTTTCAAATATTGCAATAAATTTTTAAATATTGTTTATGTAAGTGGCCAGTTCCGGAAACTTCCAGTGCGCCCTATGTATTGAAATCTCGGAATCAAAAACCGTAACAATATAGTTTTTTTTTTGTGTGTTTATTTTCTTAGTTTACTTTATTTATGTTATTTGTTTTATACATGTTGAAATTTTGATCGTTCTGAACCTCTAAAGGAATGATTCAGCTCGTCGATATAAACAACTTTTCCTATGGGACCAATGCTGAGAACTTAAATTTTTTTAACGTTCCCATAAAAATTTACTGGGCGGCAGATTTTTTTTGTATGGAACTGCCCAATTTTTCTCTGTTCCCGGGATTGGTCTATAGGAAAAGTTTTACATATCGAAGGGCTGAATCACCCCTTTAAGGGTCCAGAACGATCAAAATTTCACCGTGTATACATTGAGAAGAGGTAGACGTGCGATGGCCCGTGAACCGTGATGCCACGGAAGGTGACGGTTGAAAATCAGTGTTGTACTAGGTCATGCATGCTATAATGCCTAGTACAGCGTAATACTGAGCCGTCACCTTTTGTACTAATAGCATCGCCTTTATTATAATTTCTTTTTTGTCTTATACAGTCCTTTTTAGGGTTCCGTGCCCAAAGGGTAAAAACGGGAACCTATTAATTTCGCGCCGCTGTCCGTCTGTCTGTCTATCTGTCCGTCTGTCACCAGGCTGTATCTCATGAACCGTGATAGTTAGACAGCTGAACACAGATGATGTATTTCTGTTGCCGCTATAACAACAAACACAAAAAAATGTAATAAAATAAATATTTAAGGGGGCTCCCATACAACAAACGTGATTTTTTTTACTTGTTTTGGCTCGATATTGAAAACGACAATAGGTAGACGCTTGAAATATTCACAGAATATTTAGTTATATATTCACTTTAAAAATTAATAATTAAATAAATATTAAAGGGCTCCCATACAACAGACATGATTTTTTTGCCGTTTTTATAGATAACGGTACGGAACCCTTCGTGCGCGAGTCCGACTCGCACTTGGCCGGTTTTTTGTTTGTGTTGTGTCATAGCGTATTGTGCAATACTCAACGTCTTTGAAAGAAACAAACATTATCGGAGGATAGGGAAAGATGGAAAATACTCTACCGACGAGAAAATAGTTTATATACTTAAAGTAATGGTGAAATGAGCATTCATAGGATGTTTGGTGTCGAAGGTTTTAGATACCGAAGCTAAACTTCATGGCTGGTAAATCACCTCGGGTCATTACACGGCTAATGGATTGGACTAGGCTCACGGGGCAGGCAAATAGGGTGGTCCAGTAGATCGATGCTTCCATTGTTGGTTGGTCAAGTTGGGGCAATTTATTTGTATCGTTTTTAACTAGCTTATAGATAAAGAACAGTGAACGTTCTCTTGTTTGAGAAAATTGCAGTTGTAACCTTAGTTATGACTCCTCGGAGCCCAGGGTCCGTTTCCTACTACTCAATTTTTGATTTGGCTTTAGGACTACCGACTGCCGAAAATAGAAGGTCGTTCCAACGCGATTTTCTGATGTATAAGATAATGTTTAGGGACAAGAATATATGGATGGGCAACAGCAAATCCTGTGGGAAGCTGAGAACCATAAAATAATGAGACATCTTTGAAATTTACTACCTATTCAGAATCTGGATATAGTCACCAGATATATGTTTCATCTCTAGTACTTAACTTATACATCGGAATCGGAGTCCATTGTGATTTCCCACATGTCTGATTCCCATCGTAAGTGCAATGGAAGTCAAACCTGCTTTTTTTTAAACTAGGAAATGTATCCAAAGTTGTTTCCCAAATTGGTGAAAAGTGATCACAACTAGAAGATAAATAAGTAAAGTTTATTGGTAAACAATTTCAATAATAATAATAATCGTTTAATTCAGATATGCATCCATAATATGTTTACATAAAATAAACAAATAAAATTAAAATTTATTTATTTGTGCCAATATGGATTCTCATCCCGTGTTTATATGGGATTGTCCATCTTAGCACTCAAAGTCTTTAGGTTGCCACTGCTACTGTCCCGACAGCGACGCATCAGGGAGGCCGTTTGTTTGCGCATAATGGCGTAAAAGTCGTCCGTACGCGCTTCGGCAAACATTCCTGACACCTAAAGTATCGGGTAAGTCTCAGCAGCATCCTAAAACTTTATTTAATTATTATACTGGAATAAAGATATTACTTCGAAATAAACTTTTATTTGATAGCTCGCTTAAGTGACTTCCATAACCTCTTTCTCCCCAATAACACAAAGTCGCTTCCCGTTGTTTGTCCCTATGTATGTAGATCTTTAAATCTACGCAACGGATTTTGATGCGGTTTTTTTAATAGACTTTTAAGAGAACGGTTTACATATTTATGATACCAGTGCGAAGCCGGGGTGGATCGCTAGTTCAATAATAAGAAAAAATGCAATCCTACTTGATGGAATACCTGTACCAGTCAAATCACAATCCATTCGATGAGTGTGAAAGGACACAAGGTCAGAAGGGGAATACATGTAGGGTAGAAGGGTGTTCCGCAAGGTTGACTTTAATTGGGGTAATAAAGTGGCTTTATTTTTGTAAAAAAATTACTTAAGGCGATACCACTGTAAATAAGGTCGTTCTGAACCTTATTTATCTCGCAAAATACTTAAATTAGGAGTTTCAAATCTAAGTAATATGATTTTTGACTATTTCATCTCCAAAAATTGAAGATGAAAACACGTTTTGATAAAATTTTCTCGATAGAAATATTTTTTGAAAAATGGTCTTCGTTCGCAGAGTTTTTGTTATTGTAGCTCAAATGCGACGAATGAAATAATGATTTTTAGACTAAAAGATAGGTTATTAGTAATTCATCAAAATGTAAATATGAAAATATGTACAATTAACTGGTCTGATTTTATATAAAATAGAAATAACGAATTTGGCGCTTACGTTTTTTTCTTTGAGCGACTCGAGACTATCTCCTATCTCATCATTCACGGGCTAAACTACCAAGCGCTATCCCTTGCGCGCACTTGATCAGTCCTTTGCCGAGCGAAGGTACCAAACATTTGAGTCCTCGTCTTAAAAAGAAAAATAAATGTAAGACGAAACTCTATTTTGAATTTAAACTTTTTTACAAACTTTTATTTAGTTTCACCTGCCCCGCTGTTTGTCTGTAAAGAAATCTTGCGAGTTAAATTTGATCCACTTACCGGTTACCGCTTGAGCTGAAATTTTGCACATATGTGTAAATCGGATGACAATACAATATTATGGAATCGTTGCGCTATTCTGATAATGGAGTCGGAAGGTAGCACAGAACCTAAACTAAACAAAGTACACCAAGCATGTGCTCATTTAATTTGGAAATCATTTTATAATGTAGATATGTTTTAATAAAAGCTTCACAAAAAGTAACTTTTATAAAAAAACTTGTGTACAAAAGAACTTAATAAACGTAAATAAATTAACAACAAAAAAATGTTGTGACAAACAACACACGAGTGAGTTCCCCACCGTAAGTTTTGAACTTGTGTCGTGGGGTACTTACTCAACTGTACTTTATTTTATAATAAATTTTTATGTATATAAATATCCAAGACAAAAGATAATTTGAAAGAGATAATTTTCCATCTTGACCTGACAGCGAATCGAATCCGGGACCCGAGCCCCGATGGAGCAAAACTTTAATGATAGTTTTTGGCTTTTGTACTTATTTCTAAAATAATTTAAGATCATTTTATTTGTATTTTACCTAGGTTTTTAGTTCGTGTAAATAAGATAATAAATAAATAATAGATATATAGGGACATTTCACACAAATTGAGTTAGCCCCACAGTAAGTTGTGAGCTTGTGTCGTAGGATACTAACTCACCGATACTATAAAATAGATACTTATAAATATAGATCAGCATCCAAGACCCAGGTAAATCTGAAAAAGATCGTTTTCTATCATGAACTGGCCGGGGATCGAACCCGGGCACTCTCGTGTCGCAGGCTTGCGCGTTAACCACTGCGGCACGGAGCTCACCATATATAAGATACAATCTCTAAAATACTATCACATATAAAAACACACTTTGTTCCAATTTTGACCCGAGAAAAGGCTTTGCATGAATAAAGAATCGTAGGTATCGGTGTAAGTGACTTTAGCATGCATGTGTCTATACAAAATGCATAGGATTGCCTACTGTCTTCTAGACAGGTCTCTCTTTTTATTATTTAATGCTTAATTTTGTTTATTTTAAACCAGCTTGCGTCCGTAACTTCACTCGCGTAAATGTCGGATGCAAGACAAAGCCTTCTACGGACGTATGCAAAATTTCATGATGATCGGTTGACTAGTTGAGGTGTCAAAACGTAACAAATAAACATAAAAAGTCTCATTTTCATATAGATAATCGTAATTAACCGCCGAGTGAGCGCGTAGCGCTTTTGCTTCATCTTTGGCTTGGACAAAACAAAACATCTTTACTAGAGATGTTTTGTGTTTGCCTCCGTCCAGCTGTTCTCCTCTTCTGGTCGGATTTCTCAACCACTTCTCGTGAACATTTGTGAGCAGGTTCGATAATTACTCCGTGCGAGTTTTTTGATGATTGGCGAGCTCCGTGGAACAGTGGCATGGCATCTTGCGACACGAGCGTTCCTGCGTTCGATCCCCGGCCAGGTCAAGATGAAAAACGATCTTTTTCAGATTGACCTGGGTCTTTGATGTTTATATAAGTATCTATTATAAAATATTGTATCGTTGAGTTAGTATCACAACTTTATAACTTACCGTGGGGCTAGCGCAATTTGTGTTATATGTCCCTATATATTTATTTATATAATATTTTTTATAATTTATATAATATTTTTTACATTATATAATAAATAAATAAAGTAAAATTTTCACGTATTCACATACATGTGATACTTCCTGGCCGCGCCGCTAATCGCTACCCAGTTGGAGAGGTCTCATTGATGTTTATGAGCTTTGTTTAGCTTGTATTTCCTAAGTCGCCTCTTACGACCTCTATGGAAAGACTTGGAGTGGTCCTATTTACTCTGCCGGAAACCACACGGCCATGAAAAACGGTGCTGTAGTTTGAGTGAAGTCGGGTTTTTTTAATATGAAAGATTAAAAGATACAGAATACCTATAATTCGCGATTGTACTTTTCATAATCATCCTATTTTGAATCAATTTGTTACAATCGCGGATAATTTGGCATAGGACGTGGCCTGAATTATAAAGTCGTAGAGTGGACTGGTACAACTAAAGAATATTTTATTTCGTTTTCGTTACAACCTTGGCATTAATGATGTAACCGTCAAAGTCAAGGTCATATACCTATAAGCACAGTTTTTCGTCTCTATGTTTCTTTTTTTGGAATTCCGTACCCCTACAACGGGCTACCAGTGATGACTTACGGGTCCGTTATGGTCCCTTATCTTATCTTCAAAGGGACAGATCCAGAAACGGAAGCACGTATAACATTTTACACTTAATGAACATGGTCCCTTACTATAGCTATTATTTATTCTGTGCTGTAGGCCTCAAAAGAAAGTTTGTGGTCGCTCAAAGATCTATAGAGAGAGCTATGCTCGGTGTTTTTGTGCCAGATCGAATCAGTGCCAGAAGCGTGGAGATTCGTAGTAGAACAAAGGTCACCGACATAGCTCAGTGAATTAGCTCTTTAAAGAGGCAGTGGGCGGGGCACGGACCACGTTCTGGCAAGCGCAGCGTTGGACACCCACTGACCAGACAGTCGGACGATCTGAGTTAGATCGCAGAAAGACGCTGGATGTCGACCGCTTCCAACCGGTCGTATTGAAAATCCTTGTTGTCCAAGCTAAGTACTACTGCTACTAACATTAATACAAAACCTCGTACCACGAGACAACCCACGAACCCTGAGATTCGGTGACCCCTTCAAAATGTGTAAAAACTAGGTATCAATAAATTATATTCGGCTCTCTGTTTGTTCCCTTACACCACCTCAACGTGACAATCTTCTTAAGTTTAGAAGTGCCTATAGCCACGTTTGCACTCCTTTATCAGCTGGCCTATTTGCCAACTCAGTGATAGTCACTTAAAAATACATTACGGCATTCGTATAATTGACTATTTTTATTTTAAGATATATAAACGTAATGTACTTACTACTATATGTTGACTATCAAAATCTTGTACACTGAATTACGCCGGCAGGTCTTTGTTATTATAATATTGCATTGTCATTGGACTTAGATAAGTAAACAAAATTTTAGCTCAATCGCTTAACGATAAGTGGTTCAAAATTCAGTTGCAAAATTTGACAAATAACAAACAATAATTACATACATAGGTATAAAAGCTTGTAAAATACGAAAACCGTAATTTTATAGCTATTTACACAATACACTTTTATCTACAGAACCCTCAGTGCGTGAGTTTTACTCGAAGTTGGTCGGTTATAATATAAGATTATAAAAAAATCTCTACAACAGAAAAGGTTAATTTATTGAAATACGGCATGATCTATTGATGTATTAATAAAGATTATTCTGAATAAAGTCATAGGTAGTAAATAATCTATATCTATACTAATATTATAAAGCTGAAGAGTTTGTTTGATTGTTTGTTTGTGTAATCTCAGGAACTACTGGTTCAAATTACAAAATTCTTTTTGTGTTGGATAGTCCAAATGGACTATCCAACACAAAAAGAATTTCATAGCCTAAAGCCTTCCTCAATATTTATTGTGTTAGGCTATAAAATATTACGCTGCGACTAATAGGAGCAAAGCATCAATAAAAAATGTTTTGAAATCGGGGAAAAAATATTCATCTATACTAATTAATCATAACAACAGAAATAACCGCGGACGAAGTCGCGGGCAGCAGCTAGTATTTTGTATATGTAAGATATATCATACAATCGTTCACCGCCGTACACACAGTAACTCTACAATATTAAAGAAACCACTGTCCGATCCTTGAAGGGGGATTCAGCCCGTCAACATGTACAACTTAGCCTATGGGACCTATGGGACCAATGGACCTTTCCTATGGGAACAACACACAGTAACTCTATAGTTGTAAGAAATGAGAACCATTTTCTTTTCTCAAAAGATTAATAATCTATATTTTTTTAAAACTAGAAGACATACAAAAAAAGGCTGTGACATACGGACGGACAGACAGACATGACGAAACCATAAGGGTTCCGTTTTTTGCCATTTGGCTACGGTACCTTTAAAAGAAAGAGGTTAAATTAAAAAATGGTTGTCCGTAAAGTCGGTTTACGGACAATAATTTTACGTACGGTGGAAGAGAGATAGATGCGTCACAAGACGAACGCGCGCTCTCGCTCACGGATCGTGACACTTTTTCATGCATGCAAAATACAAAAAATAAAAAAAATACGCTTAACGTGACCTCTGGTCTTACGTATGGCATTGGCTTTCTCTCCCCTGTAGTGAACCCGTTCCTCAAAACTAATTGGCTGAAAATATAACCTTATTTTTTTAGGTTTCCGTACTCAAGGGTAAAAACGGACCCTATTAATATGGCTCCGCTGTCCGTCTGTCTAGCTCATGAACCGTGATAGACAGTTGAAATTTTACAGATGATGTGTTTCTTTTGCCGCAACAACAAATGTAAATATTTAAGGGGGTGTATGGGAATACAAGAAACGTGATTTTTTTTCGAACTCTGCCTTTGCCGGTCCCAAGCCCGGATGAGAAAAGAGGAGGGTTGAACTGAAAACCAATATTCAGTTCGTAAAAAAAAAAAAAATATAAACGCCGAGTATCAGGCGGCACGTTGTCCGACCGATGGCGGGATATCCATCTAGACCAAGCGTAGCTAAATCCCACTGGCCAGTGATGGGCAGCAGCATCACCGGTGCGAGCAGCTACGACCTGCGATCGCCAACCCGCTTGCCCAGCGTGGCGATTATGGGCATAAACCTTTATGGCAAGCCACACAAATATACGGCCCCCAGTTCCCGGCCGCCTTGCTATTCCTGGCCACGGCGGCGGCCATGGTAACGGCAAGGCAGGGGGTGCTAAGAATCCCCGGGTTACGGTAGGCCGCCAACACCAATTGACTCTGGCAACATTTAACGGACGCACGCTACGGCTCGACGAACACCTTGCGCAGCTCGAGCAGGAACTGGAAAACATAAGATGGCACGTCTTGGGATTGTGCGAAGTCCGAAGAGAGGGGGAGGATACGGTTACCTTAGAGTCGGGCCATCTTATGTATTTCAGAGAGGGAGACCAACCATCCCAGGGTGGCGTTGGGTTCTTGGTCAATAAGGTCCTCTGTGACAACGTTGTTGAAATCTCCAGTGTGTCGACGAGGGTAGCTTATCTTATACTCAGAATAACTGAGAGGTATAGCCTCAAGGTTATTCAAGTGTATGCGCCAACGTCGACATACTCGGATGAATTGATTGAAGATATGTACGAGGAAATATCAAAAGCCTTGCACAACACCACTAAGGCCCACTTCAACGTTGTCATGGGAGACTTTAACGCCAAAGTGGGAGTACAGATCTGCGGCGAATCAGTAGTAGGACCACACGGTATTGGTAGTAGGAACGATAGGGGGCAAATGCTCGTCGACTTCCTGGAGAAAGAGAGACTTTTCGTGATGAACACTTTTTTCAAGAAACAGCCCCAACGGAAATGGACTTGGCAGAGCCCCGACGGTAAAACAAAAAATGAGATCGACTTCATCATAGCGGACAAAAAGCGAATATTCAGGGATGTCTCAGTAATCAATAGGTTTAAAACCGGAAGTGATCACCGGCTCGTCCGAGGCACCCTGAATATCAATTGCAAGCTTGAACGTGTCCGTTTGATGAAGTCCACGCTCCGACCCAACTTGCTCCAAACCGTTGCTGAATCTGAAACGTTTCAGCTAAAGCTCGAAAATCGGTTCACTGCTTTAGAAACTACAATTGACGTAGACCAGGACCTTGATCGAGTGGTAGAAATAATGCGGGAAGAAGGTGCCAAACTAAGTGAGACGCGACGCACGGGCAAAAAGTATAAACTTTCGCAGGAATCAGTACAGCTGATGAGGAAGCGACGTGAAGACCCACCATCTACTTCGTTAGAACAGCGGGCTCTTAATAAGACCATCTCCAAGGCAGTAAGACGAGACCTCCGAAGTTCTAATACACGCTCCATAGAGGAAGCGATCGAGAAAAATCGGGGGTCAAAAGTCTTTATGCAACAACTGGGGAGGAGCCATCTGACGAAGCTGACAACATCCGGTGGAAACGTCGTTACTTCTAGGCCGGGGATTCTTGCGGAAGTAGAAGACTTTTACAGCCAGCTGTATTCCTCGCACGCACCTCAACCTGAATCCTGCACACAAGACCCAAGAGCCACTCTGATCCGCCACTACACGGAAGACCTGCCGGATATCAGCTTAGACGAGATTGTGATGGCTCTTAAACAGCTTAAAAATGGAAAAGCCCCTGGAGAGGACGGAATTACCACAGAGCTTTTAAAAGCAGGAGGCATTCCAGTTCTTAAAGAGCTCCAGCGAATTTTTAATTCTGCTCTTTTTTCAGGGAGAACTCCAAAGGCGTGGAGCAAGGGCGTGGTGGTGTTGTTTTTCAAAAAAGGTGACAAAACCTTGCTGAAAAACTATCGCCCCATCTCGCTTTTGAGCCACGTATATAAGTTGTTTTCAAGAGTCATCACAAACCGACTCGCAAGAAGACTCGACGAGTTTCAGCCATCGGAACAGGCCGGGTTTCGAAGAGGATATGGCACCATAGACCACATACACACAGTGCGGCAGATTATACAGAAGACCGAAGAGTATAATCAGCCCCTGTGCTTAGCGTTTGTGGACTATGAGAAGGCCTTTGACTCTATCGAGACCTGGGCGATTCTGGAGTCTTTGCAGCGATGCCAAGTCGACTGGCGATACATCCAAGTGCTGAGATGTCTATACGACACCGCCACAATGACCGTACAGGTCCAGAACCAGCAGACTGGACGTATTCCTCTAAGACGTGGAGTGAGACAAGGGGACGTTATTTCCCCTAAATTGTTCTCGAATGCTCTAGAGGATATGTTCAAGACACTGGACTGGAGAGGTCGTGGTATTAACATCAACGGCGAACACATCTCACACTTGAGATTTGCGGATGACATCGTCATTGTTGCGGAAACGCTGCAAGACCTGCAACAGATGCTGACCAGTCTAGCTGATTCCTCTCAACGCATCGGTTTACGGATGAACTTGGACAAGACCAAAGTTATGTTCAACGAGCTGGTCGCTCCGAAACCGATTGCTGTTAATGGATTGCTTCTCGAAATTGTTAAGGAGTATGTTTACCTTGGGCAAACAATACAATTGGGTAAGAACAATTTCGAGAGGGAAGCCAATAGGAGAATACAGCTGGGATGGGCAGCATTTGGTAAACTTCGTCGGGTCTTTTCGTCGCCCATACCCCAAAGTCTGAAGACTAAAGTCTTCAATCAATGCGTCCTGCCTGTTATGACGTACGGATCCGAGACGTGGACACTCACGATGCGACTAGTCCACAAATTCAAAGTCGCTCAGCGAGCTATGAAGCGGGCTATGCTCGGAGTATCTCTGAAGGATCGAATCAGAAATGAAGTGATCCGGCAGAGAACTAAAGTTACCGACATAGCCCAGAGAATTAGTAAGCTGAAGTGGCAATGGGCTGGTCATATATGCCGCAGAACCGATGACCGCTGGGGAAAACGAGTACTTGAGTGGAGACCGCGTCTTGGCAAACGTAGTGTAGGACGCCCGTGGGCTAGATGGAGCGACGATATACGGAAGGTTGCTGGCAGTGATTGGAAAAGAAAAGCTCAAGACCGAGCTCAGTGGCGTGCCATGGGAGAGACCTATGTCCAGCAGTGGACTAGTATAGGTTGATGATGATGATGATGATGATGATGATTTTTTTTGCTCGTTTTTGTTCGATATTGACAACAGCAAAAGGTACACCCTGAAATATTCACAAAATATTTATTATATTTATATCTAGCTTTCGCCCGCGGCTCCGCCCGCGTCTATGTCGATCCCTCGGGAATAGTACTTTTTCCCGGGATAAAAGGTGGCCTATGTCCTTCTCCGTACTCCAGAGAACTTGTATGCAAAATTTCATGATGATCGGTTCAGTAGTTACGGCGTGAAAGCGTAACAAACAAACAAACTCACTTTCGCATTTATAATATTAGTAAGATATTCACTTTAAAAACAAATAATATTTAACGGCAATAAATCATGTATTTTGACATGATTGTTTGTCGTTTTTATAGATAATGGTACGGAACCCTTCGTGCGCGAGTCCGACTCGCACTTGGCCGGTTTTTTTTTTTTTTTTAATCTTGGTTACTTTTAACGATGCCGGCGCTAAAATCAGGTCGCAGCAGATTACCAATTAGTTTGCAAAAACGGCTTAATTTGTAGCTACCAATTACTGTTTCCTGAAAATCGGGCTCAGAGCCACCTCAGAGCCGAGGAATATTGACGACACAGACACGGATAAATAAATTATTTTATACTAGCTTACGCTTGCGGCTCCACTCGCGTCAATGTCGATCCCTCGGGAACAGTACGTTATTCCGGGATGAAATGTGCCCTATGTCCTTTTTTGTACTCCAGAGATCGTGTATACAAAATTTCTTGAAGATCGGTTTAGTAGTTACGGCTTAAAAGCGTAGCAAACAAACTCACTTTTGCTTTTATTATATTATTATACTAGCTTTCGCCCGCGGCTTCGCCCGCGCCTATTTTCGATCCCTCGAGAACAGTACTTTTTCCCGGGATAAAATGTACCTTATGTCCTTCTCCGTACCCCATATAACGTGTATATGCAAAATTTCATGATGATTGATTCAGAAGTTACAACGTGAAACCGTAACAAACAAACAAACATACTCAATTTCGCATTTATAATATTAGTAAGGAATTAGTAAGGAAAAAAATAGGACTAGTGCCCCGCCCCGACTTCGAACAGGTTGATATAGGTATTTATACTATAGCCTATGTTCATCAGAGCTAATCATCATCATCATATCAGCTGCAAGAAGTCTACTGCTGGACCTCCACACCTCTCCTCCACCAAGGATTTCCAATACGACTGGTCGGAAGCGGCCTGCGTCCAGGGTCTTCCTGTTCTTCCAGTAGCATCAGGGATAATGAGTAATTCTAGTGGTGAAAGAGTTTTTCAAGTTAGTCCAGTAGTTTCGGAGCCTATTCAATGCAAACAGACAATCAAATCTTTTCTCTTTATGATGTTAGTGTAGATGTATTAGCGTGGAGGTGCAGTACTTAAACCATTCTTGGATCAACCGGTAACTGACATACATACATAAATCACGTCTTTTTCCCTTGCGGGATAGACAGAGCCTAGGTCTGTAAGACCTTATGGTCACATTTAGCATGTTGGAGGGCGTGCAAATGGAAAATGGAATCAAAATAGTGATGGGTTGCTAGTCGCATCGCCTAATGACATGATTCCGCAGATTTTAGCCCAATCCCTCGATCGGCTTTTACGATTTGCGCGGGAAGAGAAGGAGCAGGCACATTCTACGTTTTTTCTTTTCTTCCAGACCAGCTCGGTGCCGGTCTCTCGTCATGTTACTAATATAAAAATGACATGAATTGGTACAATTTGTACGTATTGTGTTTTGACTTTTGACATTTAATCAAAAATTTAATTTCTTGTTTCGTTACTATTCTTTCATACTACAAATTAAAATTTATTTTACGACATGACAATGTAAGCTCAAGTCCACACATTTAGTTCTAAGTATGTCGTAGATTGTAAGTTGATGTCATTTGGAGAAAATGCGCTGTGCAGTTTGTTGCCGCTTCTTCTGCACTCCGCCTTGGAAGCGGCGTAAACTTAGCTTTAAGTAACTTATTGACGTCAACAATATTAATGTTGTTAATAATAATGTGTAATTTAACGTTCACCAAATGATATTTAAAATATTTTACGATGAATAAAATATTTTGACTTTGACTTTGACAGCATGGAAGAGTATGGTAACTGACGAACCTATGTTATCATAACTGCATGAGTGCGCAGTGTCCAGTGGAGGGATAAAAATATTAGTATTTATAGTAGTAACTTTGCCTCTGTGCCAGTGGTTAAGGCGTTTGCCTGTAGACCCGGGGTCGTGGGTTCGATTCCCACGGGATACTTTATTTAGTTGCCAGTTTGGTTAGGACATTGCAGGCTTGATTGTCTGATAATAAAGATGATTCCGTGCTTCGGAAGGCACGTTTAGCCGTTGGTCCCGGCTCTGGTAGTCGTTAAAGGAACCACGTCAGAGGCCGAGAGGCGGTGCCGAAGAACTCTGACACCAGGGTGTGCATGGTCGATTGGCCGTGACACCTACTCGAAATGATGATGATGTAGTAACTTTATTGGCTAATAAAGCAAAAAAATACCTATATCATCAACATTATCCCCTTCATCATTTCAGCCGTTAGAAGTCCACTTCTGGACAAAGGCCTCTCCCAATGATTCTTGGTTCCATGGATAATAATAATAATATCATAATCAGGTTCTCTTTAGTCTCCACTACAGGAGCACGACCCTCTCTGTACTACTAGAGCCGTACTTGGCCAGAGCCAGAGGACTTAATATATATACTATAGGTTCCATGGATGGATATTGCTATACTCACCACGCTTAGCAGGCGGGTTGGCGAAGCAGTTTCATTGGCTTCTTGTGCTCACGACATGACAGTGTGAGGTCGAAAGGTCGAAACATGTCGGCCAGTAGCTGATTTTATGCGTGAGTAACCCGTTGTTACATATTTTAATAAATACCATCATCATCATCATCTCAGCCGCAAGAAGTCCACTGCTGGACATAGGCCTCCCCCAAGGATTTTCAATATGACCGGTTGGAAGCGGCCTGCATCCAGCGTCTTCCTGCGACCTTGGTTAGGTCGTCCGACCACCTTGTCGGTGGGTGTCCAACGCTGCGCTTGCCGGTACGTGGTCGCCATTCGAGCACCTTTCTGCCCCATCGGCCATCGGTTCTTCGAGCTATGTGCCCCGCCCACTGCCACTTCAAAGAGCTAATCCGCTGAGCTATGTCGGTGACCTTTGTTCTTCTACGGATCTCCTCGTTTCTGATTCGATCTCGCAGAGAAACACCGAGCATAGCCCTCTCCATAGCTCTTTGAGCGACCTTGAGCTTTCTTATGAGGCCCATAGTAAACGACCACGTTTCGGACCCGTAAGTCATCACTGGCAACACACATTGGTCGAATACTTTCGACTTGAGGCACTGAGGTATTTTGGACGAGAAGACACTTCGGAGCTTCCCGTATAATTACCATGCTTTTATTAAAATACTAGCGGCCCGTCCCGGCTTATTTAAATAGCCTCATTTAATTATATAATAATAGTTATTAATAAATGGAGAAAGAATTTTGCAAATCGATCCAGTAGTTTTAGAGCCTATTAGATGCAAACAAACAAACAATCAAATCTTTCCTCTTTATAATATAAGTATACATTAAGGGCCTTTATACTAAAGTACGCGGTCCAGTCAATCTACCGCAAGGCGACTACCAAATACGGCACACGGAAAGTCAGTGTCAGACCACATTCCTGTGCCAGTTCGCAAACGAGTATTTTTAGATCACTAGTATTATATACTAGTATCACAGTGGCAGTATCGCGTTCCGGTATTTGTGTGTAATCGCCCTTGGAAGCTCTAGCTTGATTGATACTTTTTGATAGACGTTGCGACGGGATTTCAGCGACGAGTATTTTTAACTGTTGGCCTTATCCATATCCATACTAATATACTAAATGCGAAAGTAACTCTGTCTGTCTCTCTGTCCCCTTTTCACGCTTCAACCATGGAACCAATTTGGACGAAATTTGGCATGGAGGTAGTTTGAGGCCCGGGTAAGGACATTACCTTTCATTCCGGGAAATTCTACTGTTTCCGAGGCATCGACATTAACAAGGGCGGAGCCGCGGGCAACAGCTAGTCATAAATATTATTATGTATAGATTTCTTTCTTAAGGACTTTTAAAAGTGTAGACACTTATCATGTTTTGTCTAAGTATTTGTAATTTATGAGAGATATAGTAGAAAACGGTATAAAAGTATGTTGATGACGGACGCGTATCGCGCAGTCGTAAACATACTACATTAGATGATAGGGTTCAATATCCACCGCAGGCAAATTCTTCAATGTTATGGTTATGTTTCGACTAGCTCCGTGGCGCAGCGGTCAACACGCCAGCCTGCGACACGGAGTGACCGGGTTCGATCCCCGGCCAGGTCAAGATGGAAAATGATCTTTTTCAGATTGGCCTGGGTCTTGGATGTGTATCTATATATGTATTTGTTATAAAATATAGTATCGTTGAGTTAGTATCCCATAACACAAGTCTCGAACTTACTTTGGGGCTAGCTCAATCTGTGTGATTTGTCCTCTCGCCTCTCGATTTGTCACTCACTCAATGAGGGCTGCCGTCAGGAAGACGACCGGACATTGCCAAATCATATTACAACATGGGCCAAGCATAGGTCAGGGGTATCACTCGTAACTGCCTATCCGGTGGTTGCAAGTATAGTATCGGGTACCCGCACCCGGCCTCCCGAGCTGATACTTGCTTTTACCCCTATACCTTCATTCCGTTCCCAAATCCAACAAATTATCTTTTTATCTTATCTTTTTATCGCGCCGGAAGCACAAGAAGCCCATGAAACTGCGCGTCGTCGTCAACCCTGCCAAACGTGGTGAGCATGGCAATATCCTTCCATGGAACGAAGTATCATTGGGAGAGGCCTTAGTCCAGCAGTGGGCTATTTGCGGCTGTAATGATGATGATGATTACAACATGGTTTACCAACATGCTGGCGTAATAGCGGAGCCCGGACATCTGAGGATGCTGCTAGGAAAACGATTCAGATGAAAATAAATTCTAGCTTTCGACGATATAATTACTCCATTGGAATTTATAGACATCGATTAAGTTCACACAGTTCGTGCTACCCAAAACAATGTAATGAATGCTATAAGCATACTCACCGCAATATACAGAATATGGAGAGTAACAGAAGAATAACTCGCGTCTCTATGGTACTTGGACCTGTAAATTTGTATTCTTCAGATAATTTTATAACATCTATGTTTTGAAATTCAATGCTAAGACAGCATGGAATTGCCTTTATAACCATATTTAAGACAACACTAACTTAACAAACTTAAGAGAAAAAATGTTGTTGCTGGTCTGAACACATCAGTAAAGTTATTAAAAAAATACTATCTTTAGGAGCAAATACATATTTGTGTGTGAATTTTGTAATTTTAATTAGTATTAGACGAGAGGAATAGGTATGAGGGGATTTGTTTTGTTTCACCCTGTCATTCTCGAATCATTACTGTGATAGTTTAAAAAAACTTTGTTTAATACACATATAAAGACCGATGTTTATGTCTGAACTTTAAATTGCTCATATTTGTTTGTTGTAGTATGTGCAATATTGTTGTCAAGGATATTTACATGGCTTAACGTCTGGTTTCTAATGATGGCCAACCATAATGTGCATTCTGAAGCACGGAGAAGTTTAAGATATTTTATATCACTTGACTATGCCTTGGTCGCTTGAGATGCGCAAGTGGGTGTACTTACGGATGCTCACCGAGTTTTTCTTTTCACAAAATTTCATTAAATTCCGCCTGTTCCGGTGTTCATGTATCTGTAATCAAATCTTACATACAATTTTTTACCAAATTTCCATTAATCTGATGATGATGCAATGAGGGTTTTCGGAATCGAATTTACCTTAAATGGCAGTACTGTGACAAGAAGTATTTTTGGACAGCAGCTGTCGAAATCCACAAATAATAAAATTCAGAATGAGGGGTTTGCGGAATATTTTTTTTATCATTAAATGATGTTTACAAAATAGTCTGGAGAACTCCTCAATACTGATTATAATTAAAATTTAGAAGTTCTAACTGTCTCATAACAAAACTAGTTTCAGAAATGAAATTTTCGGCAAATCTTGGTCTTTTCTTTTGCAGATGCAGACCCACATCTGTTCCCCTTTTTAATTCTCGTCGTGCTCGTGATAGTGTAATGTAATGACATCATTTGAAATTCAAATGCGAATAAAATGTGAACACCGTCGGGTCCTTTCCATTGTTATTGTATCTATTGATGTTTTTGTTATGCAAAACTAACAACAGCTTCGTCTTCTGTCAATGCAAACTTGCAATTGAAATTGCTTGCTTACTTCCGGAAATTAATATTTCTACCACAAACTTATGTGCAGATGTTGGATTGAGATGTTAACTCATGAGATAAACTGGCTTACATGAGTAAATATACCCAACTATAGCAAAGGTTTGGAAATGAAATGAAATGAAATGAAATAAAATGAAATGAAATTTATTTGCATAAGTGTCGTACAACAGGTGGAATGCATTAAAAGGTAAAAGCGTACACTTAGCCGTTTCCAGCATGCAAACTATGACGAAAAGAAGTCCGGAAGACTGCCTTCGACAGATATTGGCTATCTTTCGGCCTGAAAACATATCCAATGAACGTTTGTGACAGCTTTGCGGCGAGACACCGATCGATCACTAGATAACGCTTCGTAAATGGACATGGATCGGCCACACGTTCAGGGAGCCTTCTCACATTACTAAACAGGCATTGGAATGGACTCCTCTAGGAAAGAGGAAGCGTGGTCGACCAAAGCAACTTGCAGCGATCGGTAGCCGCGGCGGTGAAGATAATGGGCTGTCATTGCCCAAAGTGAAGTACGTTGATCAAGACAGAACGAGATGGAGAAGCACTGTAGCGGCCCTCTGCCTCCAAGGGACATAGTCAAAATAAGTCAATTAAATCATACCGAAGGCTTATGAATTCTGACGATGCACACCTGCTATCTCCATCATATCGTCCTGTCTACCTATTCTAGAAAATATATTTTCAAATTTGAAATTTCTGTTTTTTAATTCCATCTTCAATATCTTCGTCATAGTCCTTTTCATCACCTGACGTTATATCTCTAACCTTTCTCCAATTATTTAGTTACATTTGTATTACAATTAGGTACCATGTTGTCATATGGACTGAAGATCTGCGGTGAATGTTAATCTGTCATGCACGAAAGACCGTAAGGTCTACAGTCTTTTTTGTTATTTGTACACGTTTTATATGTACCACTAATGGTGTCCGTTCGGAGATTGTTCTTTAGACCGCGTACACCGTAACACACCTTTTGCACAACTCAATAATTATTGGATCTATGTTAGTCAATGTGATCGTGACTGGCAGCAAATCATAAAATCTTAATTGTTAAGGATTGCAGCAATAGATACTTAAAGAAATGTAGTCTAATTTACGATATTCACAAAATATTTTCTTATTACTTTCCGTGTTTGTGAATAGAGAACAAAGACTTTAATTTTAAACCTAAAGTAAAGATCAGGTTCACAAAGGAATAATGCCCATTATTGTTTAGAATTGCTATACGCTGAAATTAAAAGTCCTGTTGTAAAATGCATTTAGGTAGGAAAAGTATTATTTCCCTCTGGGTTACGACTACGAGTTCTTTCGGCGTATTCTTCTCAGCAGTAGTCATTCCGAAACGCTAGTAGTTTTTCGATTTTGCAAACATAAAAGAAAGAAAAATAAATAACAGAAACATATGCCGTCTTATTATAAAACAAGGACTAACTTTAGTACCTGGTTTAAACCATTATCCGACCAAAATAAGTCGACAGTTTTCACTCTGACGTTTGGTCAACTGTCATTGTCAATTTGTTTGGGAGGGATAATGGTTTAAGTCAGGTACTAAAGTTAGTCCTCGTTTTATAATAAGACTGATGATGTCCAAAAAGCGATACGTGTATTCTATTTTGAATAAAAATTATTCATTTTCGTCATCACTTCGATATTCTTTTTTAAACTTTCGCGCTTTAAAGACATAATTATGTACACATATAAACAAAACTTAGCACGAACCTATTTATTATTTGTTTCCTTTGACGTTCTAATGGAGTTACATCCATCGTGGTCGCAACAAGACGACAACGGAAACAAACATGAAAAGGTTCCTGTTAAGTCCCGTTTATATACATGACTATTTCTATGTTAACCCGCATTTTAATAGACTAGCTTTTTCCCGCGACTTCGTACACGTGGTTTTCGGATTTATTACACAGTCTCGCGCCTCCGTGCCAACCCCCGGCCTCCGAAGTATCTCGTGAGAATTTAATCGGGAGCACGCTTAGATGACAAAGTAATCAAGAAAACGGAGTGAATCTTTTCTAAGACATTGTTGCATGTCTATAAACTTTTCAAGACGTTTTAAGTATACAATTTACTTAGTTTATATGGGGGGTCATCTTCAACTGCTTAAACGGTGGTTGCATGTACGGCACCGGGTGCGCGCACCCGACCTCATCATCATCATCAGGTCCTTTTTAGTCTCCACTACAGGAGCACGACCCTCTCTTTACTACTAGGGCCATACCTGGCCAGCGTAGCCAGAGGACTTGGCCTACACTCTCCACGTCGGCCAGACGGGTTGGAGAGGTCTCTTAAGGCGCTGTGCATCAGGAGAATACCGTAAAACGTGTATTTTTTCGTCGCGCAGTTAGCCTTATTTTTCTTGGAATACTAGTATGAAAAAAATATGACGTACAGTTCAAAGATCAAAATAAATGGTTACACTAAAATATTTTCAAAAATATATTTAAAAATTAGCTAAATAAAATAGCAAAAAAGCTATATCCAGAAAAAGTTTCGTCGCGAATTACTTGATATTTTCAGCGACAACTACCAACTTTTTTATATCTATAAAAAGTATAACTGGATGAGCCAGATGGATACCTAAAAAAAATACAATATTTGGTTATAATTATTGAATTATTAAATTAACACGAAAATGGCAGACACGGGTTTGAACTGAGACTGACGACAAGTATGACACGAGTAAAAAATATATCGCGCGATGTCCGCTACAAACGGTTAAGGGATACAGCGCCTTAAATGTTTATAAGCTTTGTTTAGCTTGTATTTCCTAAGTCGCCTTTTACGACATCCACGGGAAGACTTGGAGTGGTCCTATTCTACTCTGCCGGATACCACACGGCTACCCAGTTGCTACTTACATTTTCCCTATATGAATGGGGTTGTTTCCTCACCCATATGAATGGGGTTGTATCCCTTTGAGTAGTATCCTAAGAAGAATATTGCTGGATTTCGGAAAGGATTTTTTCCCAGCTTAAGAGCCCGCCATATGCCAGGCGGCGTGGCGGTACAAACGCGGATGGTCTAAACGCGTTGGCTACTTTGGATATTTTCGTTTTTTAGGAATATTTAAGGGTTATTCGAAAAAGAAAAACATATGATGGCTGCCTTATCTGTAATGCAATAATAATCAAAAGTTTTAAGGTTAATTTTAATGTATTTGGTGAATAATGCTATATACCGAGTAATTTAGACGTGATTTGGAGGCAACTTTGCAATTCTTTTCTATCGAGATAATTTAACGCAATCGTGTTTTTGAGTCAGATACCAGAGTTAGTCCTGAACTTTGCTGCGTTTTTATTTCAACTTGAGTATTTAATTATTATTGATATTACAGTCAATCATGCAAAGCAGTGTGAGGTAGTACGGGCCCTTAAAAATGCTTCCGATAGGCAGCAGAGTCCGAAGCACAAAAAGAAACTACGCTCGCACGCCCGCCTGCCAAGTGGTGAGTATGGCAATATTGTCCCATGGAACGAAGCATCTTGGGAGAGACTTTTGTCGAGCAGTGAACTTCTTACGGCTGAAATGATGAAATATGAAACAATTTATGCAAGTCTCGGTAATTTTTTCCTAAGAAATTATTGTTTATTAAAATATGACAATCTCGACTGAATTTTCAATTAAAATGTTAAACAGTCGGTCTCGCTTTGAACAAAGGACGAAAAACGTTATTCAATCAGTTCTAGGAAATGGTCTATATAATGTAAGGAAATGAACTGCATATAAAGTACACCTACAATTTGTATTGATAAGTGGGTAGACGAGCTTTGGAAAATAAAGTGGTTTGTATTTTTAAGACTTCTTTGGGAAATACACGAACCGTATTTGGGAGCGTTATTTTGTTCAAATTGGAATTATTTTATTTCAAATAATGTCAATTTGTCCTCTGAAGGATCGGACAGGTTTTTCTTACGGTTTTTTCCGTTTTTCGTGTTTCGTAAGTAAATAAATAAATATAAACGGACAAATCACATAGATTTAGATAGCCTCAAGGTAAGTTCGAGACTTGTGTTATGGGATACTAACTCAACGATACTATATTTTTATAACAAATACATATATAGATAAACATCCAAGACCCAGGCCAATCTGAAAAAGATCATTTTCCATCTTGACCTGGCCGGGGATCGAACCCGGGCACTCCGTGTCGCAGGCTGGCGTGTTAACCACTGCGCCACGAAGCTGTCAAAAGCTCCGTGGCGTGAGTAAGTGGCCAACACTGGTGTTTAATTTTTAAGCTGTCTAAAGGCATCTGACATAGCTTAACGACTGCCATTAATGATGACAGCCGGGACCAGCGGCTTAAGTTGCCTTTAGAAGCAATAATATTAAAGTTATGTATGAACTGATGAAGTAGATAGTCCTACAAATAGATTTGTCTTGTCTCCGTCTGCACTTTCGTAATCAATATCAATTAATTATTGATTGATATTGACATTTATATCTAGGTACTGGCAAGGCCAAAGTTTCTTTCTTGACCAAAGGAAGTTTTTAGGTACATTCGTAAACTCCAACAGAGAGGATCCACAGGATTTATTCTAATACATAGTGTCCTAATTTGCTCTGCAACATATCTCTAGCTATCTGTATTAAACTTACGCGGAAGTAAAATATTAGCTTTAAGCCGTGTGGTTTCCGGCAGAATAGAATAGGACCACTCCTAGTCTTCCCATGGAGGTCGTAAGAGGCGACTTAGGAAATACAAGCTAAACAAAGCTCATAAACATCAATGAGACCTCTCCAATCCGTCTGCCCAGCGAGGAGAGTGTAAGCCAAATCCTAGGTCTGCTCTGGCCAAGTATAACTCCGGTAGTACAGAGTGGGTCATGCTCCTGCAGTAGAGACTAAAAGACCTGATGATGATGATGATGATGATGAAATAGAGAAGAATGGAGGTCATTGGTCACCACAGACAAGAGCAGCTCTTTAACTATAAGAAGTCTGTTTGTTTTCAAACCTAATCGAATTAATTTTATTTGTTTACCGTATTTTTGCCCTTTCCTTGTATAACCAAAGTATCAAGGTTATATTTTTAACGAACTTTCGTTAATAAGTTTTATTTAAGCTTTTGCTGTAGTGTGAAATTAACTGTAGTAACTATTTACGTACATATATCACACTCGTATCTTTAATTTCTTCCCCTCCTACCCCGCACACCTGATTGCGTCAACAGGACACTCACGAAATGAAAGTTTTTAAATATACTCGACAATTTGTCTGCCTACGTAACTGCACTGCCAAAACATTATAGCCTATGTCTAAGGTCCGGCTCGTCTTATCTATATAGGGCGTATGCCACGGGTGCGAAATTTTCCTGGCGCCCCTATGCACCAGACCAAGGGGTACTATTTTTGAAAGTATAACCATTGGTCTTCGAGCGATTTTTGTATGGAAAAATCGCTACATAATAGGTATAATAAAAATATTTGTAACTTATTATAGATAATGCTCTGGCCAAGTATGGCTTTAGTAGTACAGAGAGGGTCGTGCTCCTGTAGTGGAGACTAAAAAAGACCTCATGATGATAGATAATGATACGGAACCATTCGTGCGCAAGTCGGATTCATACTAGGCTGTTTTTTTAATCATCATCTTCATTTCGAGTAGGTGTCACGGTCAATCGACCATGCACACCCTGGTGTCAGAGTTCTTCGGAACCGCCTCTCGGCCTGTGACGTGGTTCCTTTAACGACTACCAGATGGCAGTCGGAGCCGGGACCACCGGCTTAACGTGCCTTCCGAAGCACGGAATCATCTTTATTATCAGACAATCAGGTGATTCAAGCCTACAATGTCATAACCAAACTGGAAACAACTAAACAAAGTATGCTTCCGGTGGGAATCGAACCCACGACCCCCGGGTCAACAGGCGCCTTAACCACTGGACCACGTAGGTTGTTTTTTTTTAATAAAATCGCTTCATTTATTGAATCGTGTGTTTCAAGTTTAAACGTACTACAAGAAAATTATATGCAATTCCGTTGCACTTTAACGGAAGTAGTGATAGCTGATATTATGCAATCGGTGCATACGGCGTGCAGCCAGACTGCAATAATAGCGAGACGGTTATCAGTCGTAATGTACTCGTATTGTTAAGAATTCTAGGAATAATTTATTTTCTCCTTATTGGAAAGGAATTGTGAGTTGAGTATTTTTATCAGAAGAATAATAAAGAAGCGGTCGGACTCGCGCACGTAGGGGTCCGTACCATTCTTTCAGACTAGCTCCGTGGCGCAGCGGTCAACACGCCTGCCTGCAACACGGAGTGGCCGGGTTCGATCCCCGGCCAAGTCAAGATGGAAAATGATCTTTTTCAGATTGGCCTGGGTCTTGGTGTATCTATATATTTATTTGTTATAAAATATAGTATTGTTGAGTTAGTATCCCATAACACAAGTCTCGAACTTACTTTGGGGCTAGCTCAATCTGTGTGATTTGTCCGTATATATTTATATTTATTTATTTATTTTAAGGGTTCCGTAGCAGTAAGTAACATAATATAAAAGTTTTTGTTATATTTGAGTTGATTAAATGAAATAGATAGGTTTACCATACAATTTCCATGAAAGGTTAAATAATTTTTTTAGGTTTTTACCTTGTTTCTTACAATTCTTTATTCCATTAGGAATTTTGATTCCCAGATTTTAATATAGCTAGGGGCTCAAGATCACGCTGTAAAAGTTTAAAAAAGGATTTTCAATCCAAAAACACAATATCAAGTTATAAGATTCAGTCATTCGAAATGATGTCATAATTCAAACGATATCTAAATATGGAAATATGTGCAGGCGTTTAGGGGTTATAGTGGGATAAATAAACTTACATAAATATCTTTATATAATACAATTTAAATATATTATGGCATCGAGGACGCGCGCCCGGTCTCCCGAGCTGCTAGTTGCTTTTACCCGTTTCATCTCAGTGAGTACCTAGTATCCCTTCATTCCCTTCCCAAATCCAACAAATTACTATCCTTCCCCAGGTTATTAATACTTCCAATAGGCAGCAGCATCGAAAGCACAAGAAACCAAAGAAACTTCGCTCGCCAACCTGGCTGCCAAGCGTGGTGAGTATGTATGGCAATATTGTTCTATAGAAAGAAGAATCCTTGGTAGAGGTTTGTGTCCAGCAGTGGACTTATTCTGGCTGAAAAGATGATGATGATATTTATCCTGAAAATATTACACTCCTTTTTCGAACTGTCGAAGCTGAGAACTCAAAAAGCGTCATTTGCAAACACAAATGTTCGGCCGCACCTTCAATTTCTATGGAAACGTCAAAAAAGCTTTGAGTTCCCAGCATTGCTTCCATAGGAAAAGTTGTTCATATCGACGGCCTGAATCACCTCTTCAATGATCGGACAGGGTTTTTTTTTTACATTTGTAGACATGATCTCGAAAAACAACACGCACCTTTTTGGCAGTTATGTAAAAAAGGAATACCCTACCTCTAACAGAGCTTTCAAGACATTGCATTATCTACCAGACTCGAACACAATGCCCTGTGACATTGTCTGGTGTTTATTACTCTTGTCAATTTAGGGTAAATAGCTCTTACAAGCGGGCTATATTAAATAAGCAGAGTGAATTTCAGCTTCAAGTCTCTTGTTTCCTTTGAGTGAGTAGTTGGCTTCCTTTTAGTATAATCATAATTGTTAAATTAAAAAAAATATATGTCTTAGGTACGATATATTACTAACAGTAAAATAGATTACAGTATGGTGAGCAAATCGATATCAGAAGCGCAACAGAGACAGACGAGCCGACAGCACCAGAACCAAACTAGTTCGACCCTGTATTTTGGAGGGCTACCGTACGTCAGATCTGCTACTCCTCATAACCGTTACATATTTATGGTGAGCAAATCGATATCAGAGGCGCAACAGAAACAGGCGAGCCGACAGCACCAGAACCAAACTAGTTCGACCCTGTATTTTGGAGGGCTACCGTACGTCAGATCTGCTACTCCTCATAACCGTTACATATTTGTACACGTATGTAAGGTACCTTAAATTCTAGGGGATATAAACTAGGATCGCTTAGTTCCCAAACTAGTTTGACTGTTTTTTGGGACTAAGTAACAATGTTAGAATTATATCTAAAACAAGACAACAAGACCATGAAAGTCAACAATCACATAAGGAGATGGTGATTTACAGTTAAAGTAAGTTATTAAATGACTTGTATGTGATATCATCGGGTTTCTACTCTTTTCAATTAAGGGTCTGAGTTTAGACCTTGTATTCTTAGTTGAGAAGTTAGCTCTCACAAGGAGGTACACGTAGTGTTAAATACTAGCTGTGGCCCGCGGCTTCGCTCACGTTAATTTCGATCCCGCGGGAACACTACTTTTTCCGGCTTCCTTTTAGTTTAATATGTATGTCAAATACTTTGTTATACTTACTCTTTTCAATTAGGGGCCTGAGTTCAGGGCCTGTATTCTGAGTTTAGAGGCTAAAAAGCTGTCACAAGAAGGTTGTATTAACTATGCAGCGTTAATATTAGTTTCAAGTCTCCTGTCACTACCTTTGAGTTCGTATTTTCTCTTTAGAACCAATCGCTTCCTTTTAGTTTCATATGTGTGTCAAATGCTTTGTTATACTTACTCTTTTTAATTAGGGGCCTGAGTTCAGAGCCTATATTCTGAGTTTAGAGGTTAAAAAGCTGTCACAAGGAAGTGGTATTAAATATGCAGCGTTATTAGTAGTTTCAAGTCCCCTGACACTTCCTTTGAGTCAGTATTTACTCTTTAGAACCAATGGCTTCCTTTTGGTTTAATATGTGTGTCAATGCTTTGTTAAAAAATCGAGTTTCTTACTCTTTTTAATTAGGTGCCTGAATTTAGGAACTATATTCTGAGTTTAGAGGTTAAAAGCTCTCACAAGGAGGTTGTATTAAATATGCAGCGTTAATATTAGTTTCAAGTCTCCTGTCACTTCCTTTCAGTCAGTATTTTCTCTTTAGAACTAATCGCTTCCTTTTAGTTTAATATTTGTGTCAAATGCTTTGTTATATTTACTCTTTTTAATTAGGGGCCTGAGTTCAGAGCCTGTATTCTGAGTAAGGAGGTTAAAAGTCTCACAAGGAGGTGGTATTAAATATGCAGCGTTAATATTAGTCTCATAAGTTTCCTGACACGTCTTTTGAGTGAATATTTTCTCTTTAAAACCATTGGGCTTACTTTTAGTTTAATCATGTGTGTCAAATGTTTTGTGATATTATCGGCTCTTTTCAAATAAGGTCCTGAGTGTATTCTTAGTTGAGAGTTTAATAGCTCTCACAAGGAGGTGGTATTAAATATGCAGCGTTAATATTAGTCTCATAAGTTTCCTGACACGTCTTTTGAGTGAATATTTTCTCTTTAAAACCATTGGGCTTACTTTTAGTTTAATCATGTGTGTCAAATGTTTCGTGATATTATCGGCTCTTTTCAAATAAGGTCCTGAGTGTATTCTGAGTTGAGAGTTAATAGCTCTTACAAGGAGGTGGTATTAAATATGCAGCGTTAATATTAGTCTCATAAGTTTCCTGACACGTCTTTTGAGTGAATATTTTCTCTTTAAAACCATTGGGCTTACTTTTAGTTTAATCATGTGTGTCAAATGTTTCGTGATATTATCGGCTCTTTTCAAATAAGGTCCTGAGTGTATTCTTAGTTGAGAGTTTAATAGCTCTCACAAGGAGGTGGTATTAAATATGCAGCGTTAATATTAGTCTCATAAGTTTCCTGACATGTCTTTTGAGTGAATATTTTCTCTTTAAAACCATTGGGCTTACTTTTAGTTTAATCATGTGTGTCAAATGTTTCGTGATATTATCGGCTCTTTTCAAATAAGGTCCTGAGTGTATTCTGAGTTGAGAGTTAATAGCTCTCACAAGGAGGTGGTATTAAATATGCAGCGTTAATATTAGTCTCATAAGTTTCCTGACACGTCTTTTGAGTGTATATTTTCTCTTTAAAACCATTGGGCTTACTTTTAGTTTAATCATGTGTGTCAAATGTTTCGTGATATTATCGGCTCTTTTCAAATAAGGTCCTGAGTGTATTCTTAGTTGAGATTTTAATAGCTCTTACAAGGAGGTGGTATTAAATATGCAGCGTTAATATTAGTCTCATAAGTTTCCTGACACGTCTTTTGAGTGAATATTTTCTCTTTAAAACCATTGGGCTTACTTTTAGTATAATCATGTGTGTCAAAGGTTTTGTGATATTATCGGCTCTTTTCAAATAAGGTCCTGAGTGTATTCTGAGTTGAGAGTTTAATAGCTCTCACAAAGAGGTAGTATTAAGCATGTAGCGATAATTTGAGCTTCAAGTCTCCTAAGAGTGGCTTAATTGAAATTAAAACATGTTTGTTGTGTGTCAAAAGCTTTGTGGTGTGATATTACTGGTTTCTTACTCTTTTCAATTAAGAGTTAATGGCTCACATTAGCAGGCTCTATTATATATGCAGAGTAAATTATGTGAATGTATAATATAAAGTAAGAAGCTTCATAGCGTAATTATTTACGAAGGACCTCGGCATCTCTGCTGAGATGTAAACGGGAATACTCTCGCCATGAAACCCTCAAAAAAAGAACGTATGTTTTCTTGAAAGGCCAGTTACGTTCTGCCTCATCCTGGATTGTCCCCAGGCAGCGCTGATCACTTATCATCAGGTGACCCGCTTGCTTGCTAACTAGTCTGCCATGTTGAATGTTAGGACATGTTAGATTTAAAAGTATGTCACGCAGCTAACATGTGCTATGCATTATACCCATACTAAACGAGTATACAACATTTCAGGTCAATGGTAGAACATATCCGCTTCAAAATTTAGTTGCAAGATTCCACCAGAACAAACTTAGTTACGTACGAGTAAATCCCATCCGCCCCGGTGGCTCTGCCCTCTCTCTGTTGGTTGACGGGGCCGCAGATCAAGTGTCATCTGCCCCGCATTACAAGTTAAATAAAATCTTGTAAAAAATGAGCAGGAACGTATACAATCAGATAAAGAATCCTTCATATATCCCTTCCCTAAACGCCTTGACGCACAAGTCATGGTTCCGGATGCATTTTATGTATTCAATTTAAATAGAGCTTAATAAAACGTTTTATGACATAACATTTAATATTATAATACGCGAGGATGCGCGCGCACTCGTCAATGACATGTCATGGATTAAATATTTATCGTGTCGTAAACATGATTTTAATGTCGAAATTGTTTATTAATTGCAGTGATGTAATATGAATTTTCGTCGCATGGAGCCGACTGTGACTGACAAAGTCAGTTCCCCGGAAACATGGGCCTCGCGCACGTTTATTAAAATAATTTATAAAATACTTCATCGATTTTGATGAATTTTATCTAAATTAGAGCATTGGTTTGAGATTTATTATTTTAATGACGGAACAAACAAAGCTGTGCACCTAAATACAAAATTTGTGTTTCGCCTCACAGACTAGTCAAGAAGTGCTTTTTAAGTCAAATCTTTTTCTTATTCTTGGAAAATTATGTTTAAGGTGTCATTCGATTTGAGATGCCATGTAGATATTTTCTGAGAAAATTCAAGGGCTGAAAATTATAATTGGATGATTGGTCTCCAATCATAATTTTCGGAGAATACGAAAAAGTTTTGACCTAAAAAGTACTTGTTGACTAGTCTATCAAGTATCAACTCAATAACTCGACTGCTCGCTTTACTTAATCGGTCATTTAGCAACATAATTAAAGTGAAATCTTCAACAGTAAATTGAATTTGCATTAATGAAATTTAGGTTCTCAGTTTGAAAAAATATGCTTTCTACAGTTCGAGAGGTCCTTGTGCCTTTATTTTTTCTGTGCAATATAGGTCTCACCACCACTCACCACCCCTCTCACCAGCCCGGCCATGCCCCAAATCACGTTACGCCAACGGTTCTATGGTTTCTAGTTATAAACAGCCTTCGTGGTCCAGTGATTAAGGCGTTTGCCTGTTGACCCGGGGGTCGTGGGTTCGATTCCCACCGGAAGCATACTTTGTTTAGTTGCTTCCAGTTTGGTTAGGACATTGTAGGCTTGAATCACCTGATTGTCTGATAATAAAGATGTTTCCGCGCTTCGGAAGGCACGTTAAGCGGGTGGTCCCGGCTGCCATCTGATAGTCGTTAAAGGAACCACGTCAGAGGCCGAGAGGCGGTTCATAAGAACTCTGACACCAGCGTGTGCATGGTCGATTAACCGTGTCACCTACACGAAATGACGAGTAATAAACAACATTGACAAACTATAGTTTCGACAAATCTGAACAGTAAATCAAATCAAACTAAATAATGTGTTAGTATTCTATTTTTACAAACTTTTATTTAGTTTTACCTGTGCCGATATTTGTCTGTAATCAAATTTTGCAAGTTAAATTTGATCCATTTCCCGGTTTCCGATTGATCTTAAATTTAGCACGCATGTGCAAATCGGATGACGATACAATATTATGAAATTGTTGCGCTGGTCTGATGATGGAGGTACCACTCTTAAACTAGACAAGGTATACCGGTTTAAATTAAATCACTTACTACTATTTTAATAATAGCTTTGTACGTGAAATGATTTTTGAAATAAATAAATATATACGGACAAATCACACAGATTGAGCTAGCCCCAAGGTAAGTTCGAGACTTGTGTTATGGGATACTAACTCAACGATACTATATTATATTGTCTTTGGTGACGCATATATCTCTTCTTCCACAGTTATTACGTAAAATAATCGTCCGTAAACCGATTTATACATGGTGAAATTTTGATCGTTTTGGACCCTTAAAGGGTGACTCAGACCATCAATGAACAACTTTTTCTATGGGACCAACGCTGGGAACTCTAAAAAAAATTTCGTCATTTCCATACAAAAGAGTTCCGCCGCCCGGCCAGTTTGTATGGGAATATCAAATTTTTTTTGAGTTCCCAGCATTGTTCCCATAGGAAAAGTTGTTCATTTTGATGGTCTGAATAACCCCTTTAAGGGTCCAAAACGATAGAAATTTCACCATGCAGACAAACATTTTTTAAAATGTTGGTATCGATTTTTTCTAGTGAATCGCGCCTACAAAACCAGCCGGGAAGGAAAAATCCATTATTTCCCAAAACGTGTCTAATAATCATAATTTTAAGAGGTGTGGCCGAATAATGGGTTACGTAATACAAGCCTCACTTGTGTAGTTGTGTTTACACACTAAGACTAATTTGCAAACAAGTGTTGAGGCGTCGAATCGAGTTGAAACTTTGAATACCGACAACTGATTTATTTCTTTGTGGACCGAGTCAATAACTTGTAGCGGAATATAGTTCCATTATACGTGCGTGTGTCTTAGCCGTGTGGTTTCCGGCAGAGTAGAATAGGACCACTCCAAGTCTTCCCATGGATGTCGTAAGAGGCGACTTAGAAAATACAAGCTTAACATCAATGAGACCTCTCCAACCCGTCTGGCCAGCGAGGAGAGTGTAGGTTAAATCCTCTGTCTGCTCTAACCAACTATGGATCTGGTAGTACAGGAGGGTCATGCTACTGCAGTGGAGACAAAAGACCTGATGATGATGATGATACGTGTGTCTAAATGGCCGACACACTGGTTTCAGTTATTTTTTTTAATTCGCCTAAGGACAAAAGACGTATATAAACGACTGCCACGGTTGTTTTTAGGGTTCCGTACCCAAAGGGTAAAAACGGGACCTTATTAATATCGCTCCGCTGTCCGTCTGTCACCAAGCTGTATGTCATGAACCGTGATAGTTAGACAGTTGAAATTTTCACAGATGATGTATTTCTGTCGCCGCTATAACAAACATACTAAAAAACAGAATATAATAAAATATTTAAGGGGGCTCCCATACAATAAACGTGATTTTTTTTGCTTGTTTTTGCTTGATATTGAAAAGGGCAACAGCTTGAAATACTTACAGAATATTTAGTTATATTTTCAATTAAAATAAAATTAAATAAAAATAAAATGAATATAAAAACCTTTTTTTTAATTCTTACTCTATTAGTGTGTCTCCATCGCCCTTTTTATTTATTTATTATTTATTATATGTATTGATGGCTGACAAAATAAATGAATATGAATATGATCTAAAGTAGGATTTTTATCGCTTATATCTTGTACCACGCAATTTGTCTGGTTACAACAGCTTTGTTATCAGCTCGAGATGATTTCGCGAACTGCTTAACGTATGACCTCATCGGTGCATTGCATCTGCATTTTATCCTGCCCAGTTGTTACGACCAAGCCGATCAAGTGCGAGTCGGACATGCTCACAAAGGGTTCAGTACAATTTTAATAAAATAAATTGGTTGTCTGTTACGTCAGTTTATGGATGATAATTGATTACGGTGGAAGAGGGATAGATGCGTCACAAACTGAACACTAAGGCGAGTCGCGCTGAGCACTAAGGCGGAACAAGTGATAAGAGGCATGACTGCCTCTTATCACTTGTTCTGCGGCCTCGCTTGCACACAGAACGTGACACTTTTTCGTGTATGCAGCCGTAATTTATCGATTTTTAATACGTTATCACGTCAAAAAAACTTGTAAATATGTGGGCCCCATAACATTTTGTAAATGTGTTTTGGAAATTGACTTATTTTATTTGAATAAGAAAACAATGTGGTGAAAGACAGATTATGATTAAAAAAGCTTTTAAATTAAACGAAAACGAATACATATGAAGAATAAAATTTAATTCTTCTTCTTATTATTTGTCGTTGTAGCGGCCACATAGGCACTGATTCTGTAAATGTTAATTTATATAAAGAAGACATGATACAAACTTAAAATCTTAGCTGTAATCTGTAATAAAATATTGCAAGTTACAATTGATTCCCTTCCCGGTTACCGATTGAGCTGAAATTTTGCATACATGTGTAAATCGGATGACCATACAATATTATGGAATCGTTGCGCTGGTCTAATGATGGAGTCGGAAGGTAATTTTAAACTAAACAAGGTATACTAATCGTGATGATGATGATGATGATCTGTCTCGGAAAACACTTTACAGTGTGGATTTGTTTACAATTCTTGTCACAAAAATGTAATTAATGGAAAAAAATAGTTTTACCAATATGATTATATGAATTTATAAGGGTTTTAGCTAGTAGGTAAGTGTTTAAACAACTTATAGAGGGTGGACAATTATTGAAGTCAGTTCATAAAAATTGTTACTACTGTGTAGTTTGTTACATTTGTAAAATCAAATTGAAAATGCAGCACATTTTTATTTATTAATTAGTTTTACAAGGCTTCAATTTTACTATATTGTGATTGGTATAAGAATTCGTAGCTGTTATAAATGCAATTTGTATCGCGAGCCCTTTGGCATTTAAATTAAAAAGTATTAAAGCAACAGCTTCGCGTAGAAAAACGCTTGATCAAGTTCGATGGCGGAAAACAAATAAAACCTTTATTTATTTATTATATAAAAGGAACCACTTACATAACAGTGTTTAGTCCATCATAAAAATACAAAAAAAAAATATTATTATTGTACACTCAAGTCGACTCGCCTTGATCACTCTCCCAAACACAACTCGGTTGACATTTCATGACAACATTGCATACATCCACAAACACATTAAACTCAGGCTGCTGGTTCAGAAACTGTTTGGAGTACGAAAGCATGCATCAAGGTGTTTGCGCGTGAGAGACAGAGTTTTTAATTGCTGGATTCAGTTTAAATAATTTCTGAACGAAATTTTATTAGGAATAAAAAATAAAACTCCTTGTTACCCTTCCTCGTCTTCCATATAGGTACGTAATCTAATCAAACTAGGTATATCAACATTTTAAGGGCCTGTACTACCTCACACTGCTTTGCATTATTGACTGTTATATCAATAATAATTAAATACTCAAGTTGAAATAAAAATGCAGCAAAGTTCAGGACTAACTCTGGTAACTATATGACTCAAAAACACGATTGCGTTAAATTTTCTCGATAGAAAAAAATTGCAAAGTTGCCTCCAAATCACGTCTAATTTACTCGGTATATAGCATTATTCACCAAATACATTAAAATTAACCTTGAAACTTTTGATTATTATTGCATTACAGATAAGGCAGCCATCATATGTTTTTCTTTTTCGAATAACCCTTGAATATTCCTAAAAAACTAAAATATCCAAAGTAGCCAACGCGTTTAGACCATCCGCGTTTGTATCGCCACGCCGCCTGGCATATGGTACAGTTGTTCTAGCTACATAATCAGAAGCCTTTGATCTTGGCTGGCATAGGTAAACTAGCAAACTAGCTTTTTCTCACGACTCCATACGCGTATGATATTTTTTTATATACCAATGCATGAATCTACATAAAACATTTTATACCCTTTCCCCTTTATTCTTCAATTAGAGATTTTTTACTGGAAAACTTAATATGGTCTTTAAATCTCTCATTTATATTAGGTCAACTAACAGACACCAGGGTGTGCATGGTCGATTGACCGTGACACCTACTCGAAATGATGATGATGATGATATTAGGTAAAATTTTTAAAAGATGAGGTTAAGGCATGAAAAGCTTAACAGACAGTCACACTATTTTATTTATAGTAATGTAATGTACATTTTTAAGCGACTTCAAAAAAGTGAGGAGGTAATCAATTCGCTTGTATTTTTTTAATTGTTCGTTACCTCAGAACTCCGTCATTTATGAAAGGATTTAATTTTGTTTTTCTAAAAGTTTATGCTTTCAATCTGGTTCCATTGAAATTTCATCACAATCGGTTCAGTAGTTTGATTAAAATAAATCTTTTATATGAGCTACCTCCATGGTCCAGTAGTTAAGGCGTTTGGCTGTAGAACCGGGGGTCGTGGGTTCGATTCCCACGGGAATCATACTTTGTTTAGTTGTTTCCAGTTTGGTTAGGACATTGCAGGTTGAATCGCCTGATTGTCTGATAATAAATATGATTCCGTGCTTCGGATGGCACTAAAAGCCGTTGGTCCTGGCTGCCATCTGGTAGTCGTTAAAGGAACCACGTCAGAGGCCGACAGGCGGCCCCGAAGAACTCGGTCACCAGGGTGTGCATGGTCGATTGATCACCTACACGAAATGATGATGATCATCATCATCATTTCTTTTTATATTGTAATGTAAAGATTATGTTTACCAACTGTCTACACATGCCCAAAGCTCCATAGGCCTTGTCCTTGACAATAGCATACAAAAGCATACGTAAATAAGGTAAAGCTAAATCAATATTGGCCGGCGGCCGCGGCCTTGTCGCCTACGCCTGTTTTTGTCAGCGTCATGACTTCATCACCGCACGGATCAAGTTCTATCTCATCCTTTAATTTTTTAGTTATTCACATTGGCAAAGACAATATAATCTAACGGAAGATTAACCTCTATATACAAAGATTTTATCCGAGTGACAAGATTTTGTAATGGAGAAACTAAGCACAATGTATACAAAGAATTCCTTATGTAATGTTTATACTATAATAAGTAATGTCGATCCCTCGGAATAGTATGCCCTTCTCCGTACTTCAGAGAACCTATATGCAAAATTTCATGATGATCGGTTCAGTAGTTACGGCGTGAAAGCGTAACAAACAAACAAACTCACTTTAACATTTATAATACTAGTAAGGATATAAGTCTGGGGCAGATAAAAGTGTCCCCTCTAAAACAGATTTTAAATTGTACAGGGGTCTGATTTATTTTTGCTCGCGTCTGTGCATACATGCAGTATGTAAGGCACTAAGTTTCTACCACTGTACTAATTGTTATACATTAGCATAAACACATATGTTTTAGAACAAAATATATATATATAGCATATATCATCATCATATCAGCCTCTCCCAAAGATTTCCAAAATGACCGGTTGGAAGCGGCCTGCATCCAGCTTTCCCTGCGACCTTGGCTATAATAGCTTAATAGCTTGACTATATAGCATATAAATAAATATAAATACAATATAAAAATATATATAGTATAGCATTGATTCTCATAAGACAGCAAATTAACAATTTATCTACAATGTTAATTGGGTTCTACTATTAATCATTAAAGTTGTGCACTTTTAGCAGCCCAGGGTCTAGGGGGGGCGCGGTTGTGATCAACGGTAAGTAAAAATAGGGGGAGCTAAAATCATATCATGAAAAACACACTAGGACCCAGACGTAGTGGCTCGTAGAAGGCGGCCAGATATTTTAAATTTGTACGGTCGCCCGCAAAGGTCCATATAGAAATCGCGTTAAAAGTCGTATGCAGCTACAGATACTATTTTGAAATAATAGCAATTTCAACCTTAAACATGTGGGATAAGGTTCATGATATTTTAAAATATATATGCCTACCTAATCACTGCAATCGATTTTCACCTTAAGGCTGTGTATAGACTTTTGCAGGTGACCGTACATTGATTTCAGGCTGTAACAAATTTTGAACTGGATTAAGTTGAAGAACCGTAGATTACAGAATTACAGAAGCAAAAAGACGAGTAAACTCGACCAGTGTAACGTATGTATTAAATACGATTTAACTTAAAATCATTCGTTGATGAATTATACTTGACAGTTTACATAGAATATGTGGGTAGTGAAATATTATAAATAGGCTTCGTGTTATTTGAACTCTTTTGTGTACCTACACGAAAAATATACTAACAGCAAAAAATCACGTGGGATCACGATCGCTGAGCGGTTAATATTATTATTGCCGAATTTATTTAATTTGGACAAGAATAAACTCGGAGAACATCCGGCCTATTTGCTGAGTGGACAAAGTTTTGATGATGATCACCCATGGGACAGAAAGATTGGATACCACGATTCGGATGGTACGACATGGCCTGGCTTTAGTCCGCTTCCAACCCTATGGTCACATTGAAAATCTTTAGGAGGCCTAAAGGCCTACGTACAGAAATGGACTTATTATGGCTTCCAAGGATTCCGTACATAAAAGTTAAGATTCCGTACATAGAATCATTTGTGATGTATTTAAAAATAATATTTGCGCTTTTTATAGTGTTGCAACACTTTGTTTATAGAATTTCATAAGCCTATGTCAATGGAAGTAACTTATATGTCTTGTCGGCCCATAACGCAAAAGATGAGAGTTTGCTGTCTCTCCAAGCCTTGCGCACACAGGCAACGCCCAAAGCCGAGGTCCATCCCTCCCGTGGTGATGTTGCCTAAAAAGGTTGAGGGCACTCTGCCCTCGCCTCAAACACCCGGTGAAGTAGCGAAAGCTCACTTGGAGCTACATAGCCATTACAAAAAATATATATATATATGTCTTGATCATGATTTCCTATGCGAGTTTTAGGAATTTTGCAAGAGAGAAATAAACGCTGTATCTTTGATGCTGTTGACGTATGATATCAATATTTCTATAGATAGAATTTTACACTTTATAGCTAAGGAGCTATAAAGTGTAAAATTCTATCTGGACTGTCTGCCTGACTTGACCCGCAAGGGCGGGTCAAGTCAGGCAGACAGTCCAGACTTTTTTCAAAATGGGGAACGAAGTGATTCTTTAAAGGTCCCTTTTTATATTTTGAGGTCCAAAACCCCAAGAAAGAGCTAATTTTTGTTAAATAAATACTACATGCACTGTGAGGATGATTTATAACGTATAACTAAAGCGCCTATTATACCATCCTGAATTTAGGATCCGGAATTCAGCATCCGATAAGGACAAGAAATTCAGTCGTCGGAGCTCCTGATTACACCGTCCGGAACGTGTCCTGAACGGAGACTGCGCGTCCTGAGAGAGCCATCCGTTGGCCATCCTGAATGCGTGAGAGGGACGCCGCTATACGTGCGATGCGATTGGAGATATTATCGTATCGTTTCTAACGTATAGCGGCGTCCCTCTCATGCGGCGATCCTAAATTCCGGATGGTTTCACTTTATGCTTCCGTTATGCTTCCGATAAGGACGTCGGAAGCCATTCTGTCCTGACAACGGATCGACCGTTCTGAATGCGATTAAACTGTCCGTTGACTGAATTCCGGATCCTAAATTCTGGATGGTCTAATTGGCGCTTAACCGGGAATAAAGCGCCAATTAGACCATCCAGAATTCAGGATCCGGAATTCAGTCAACGGATAGTCAACGGACAGTTTAATCGCCGATCCGTTGTCAGGACAGAATGGCTTCCGACGTCCTTATCGGAAGCATAACGGAAGCGTAAAGTGAAACCATCCGGAATTCAGGATCGCCGCATGAGAGGGACGCCGCTATACGTTAGAAACGAAACGATAATATCTCCAATCGCGTCGCACGTATAGCGGCGTCCCTGTCACGCATTCAGGATGGCCAACGGATGGCTCTGTCAGGACGCGCAGTCTCCGTTCAGGACACGTTCTGGACGGTGTAATCAGGAGCTCTGACGACTGAATTTCTTGTCCTTATCGGATGCTAAATTCCGGATCCTAGATTCAGGATGGTATAATAGTCGCTTTAGTCCTATTTTTAGTCCATCTTAATCACGTCGATCCGTTAGATAACTCGGCTCGTCCTTCACATTGGCACTTATATCTATTTACATACTTATTTAGAAGGGTTTTCATAAGCCTTCACCTTTCGAAGTGGATAAGCAGCGAGCAGGTGTCATTCAAATGACAATAATAAGAGCAAATTGTTATGCTTGATACAATTATTCAAATGTACTTTTCGGTAGGTAGGGGCTGGTTGGGGTGAAAAATTGATCTCGCTAGGTCTTATCTAACAGACAAACATAGTATCACGTCTTTTTCCCTTGCGGGGTAGACCGAAACTATAGCCTTTACTGGGCCTTTATGACACGTTTAGCATGTTGGTGGACGTTAGGTGGAAAACTGAATCAAAATAGTGATAGGTTGCTAGCCGCATCGCCTTCTAATATGATTCGTGAGATTCGCACCCATTCCCTCGATCGCCTTTTACAATTGCGCGGGAAGAGAAGAAGCGGGTACATTCAAGGTTTGTCTTTTCTCCCAGACCAGCATGAAGACTCATCTAACTTCTAGTTAGTAGGCGGATATAGGTCACCTAGGTACTAATAAATGTTACATTTGAAGAGCTAAGGCAATTATAACCCTACCTAGACGTAAATGGATTTATGAAATATTATCTGGTTAAGTGTCCTGTCCGTGAAAGAAGATGTCCGTGGTCTTTAAAAAAAATTCAAGAACGAGAATCACGAATGTGGTGGTGGTGGCCATATATCGTATTTAACGTTATACAATCTATTTTTTTAAATGTTTTCATTCAATTTTTTTAAATTAAAATTGTTAATTAATAGAGTCAGGTGTTACTTTGCGGAAGTCAAAGCTACATTTACTTTGAGACAATTTACTTTGCGTGCTTCCGCCACTAGTGGCGGAATGTCTCAAAGTAAATAAAATTGTTAAGTCAGCTGTTTTGATTGTCGACAGTGACTTATATAGTATCCATAGTAGATAGGTAATAGTAAAAAGTTGATGGCCAAGAAAAAGTTTTTTTTTGTACACAGGGTGTTATTTCGTCGTTTTTCTAAATGTTCAGGACCAGATATCTCGAAAACGTGCGTGTCTTGTTTTTTTTTATTTCATTTTTGCTTTTAAATCATTTTTCAAGCGTACGGGTGCCAGTCTTTAAAATATTTGTACTTAATTAAATTGACTTTATATACAGTAACAACGTGAATAGAAGAACTAAAGTGTACCTGAGCACCTTTGTAAATACATCATCATCATCATCATCATCATCAGGTCTGTGTAATCTCCACTGCAGGAGCATGACCCTCTCTGTACTACCGAAGCCATACTTGCCTAGAGCAGAAATACATATTTCCCCGCAATTATTGGAAATTTCGTCCCATGACGTCATCCTGACACGAATCTCCGGTCGTTTGGTAATTTCTGTGAATGATTATTAATAACATGTAGTGATATAATAAGCTAAAGGTTAAATGATTCACGGTAACTGGAAGTTACTAATTAGGCCGTTGAGGAAACAACAAACGTACAATATAAATAGTAAATACCATATATTTATAAATTGTAACTTGCTGGCCTAAGAGAAAATAAAATTTGCATACCTACATTTCTTTAAGACCAGCCGGCCTATTTGCTAACTCAGTGTACAACGTTTTGATAGTCATTTCAAAGTACATTACGTTCTATATATCTTTAATAAAAATAGTCAATCATAGGAAACCTGCAATGTATTTTGAAGTGATTATCAAAACGATGGTCACTGAGTTAGCAAATAGGCCGGCAGATTTCGAAATCAGATTGATAAGAATAATTATTAATAGCAATAAGGCGATTCACACACTGCACTGCATTATGTTATGTAGTGTGGCGCGGGAATGCGTGTTTCGTTGCTTGTAAAAAGAGCTGCAATTGTGTTTTAATCTATGCCTGTAAGTATCTCTCTGTATATTGAAAAACGCGAAGTGCAACACACAGAATGTATATTCATCAGTGTTACAGGCGACCCCGCGCGTGGGTGCGAGGCAAGACGCAAGGTATAAGGTGCGTGATTTTGGCAGAGCTAGACGTGAAGCCAACATCTATACATATAATAATACATATAAAACAGTAAAAATATTTTGTCCGTACATTTAGAATTTTTGACTGAAATGGATAGAGGAGCACTTAAAAAGAATAATAGAAAGCAAAAAATTTTTTTTCGAATTTTTTGTCTCTGTCTGTCTGTCTGTCTGTATGTATGATCACGATTATCTCCGAAAATACTGAACCGATTTACTTCAAACTTTCACCAATTGCTTTGTTTTAACTCAGCAAAACATCTAAAGTTTGTTTCATTAAAATCGGTTCATTAAAAAAAAAGTTATCGTCTTTTGAATGAACTCAAAGCATTAGTTTGCCTGCAAATATACACGGTGAGTTTTTTGTCGTTTTGGACCCTTAAAGGGGTGACTCAGACCATCAAAATGAACAACTTTTCCTACGGGAACAATGCTGGGAACTAAAAAAAAATTCGATATTCCCATACAAACTGGTCGAGCGGCGGGACTCTTTTTTTATGGAAATGACGAATTTTTTTTTGAGTTCCCAGCATTGGTACCATAGAAAAAGTTGTTGATATTGATGACCTGAGTCACCCCTTTAAGGGTCCAAACTGGTCCTGAGGGATGGACACTAACGGCGGCGGCGTAGACGCGGGCAAACGGCAAACCAACCGAAACTGCTGCGCCTAGAAACTTGAAATTTGGTACAGGGGTTCTTTTAATGATGTGAGTGAGCGCTAAGAAAGGATTTTTTAGAAATTTAACTTCTAAAGGGGTAAAATTTTTATGGAATTTTCTGATTTTTGGACTTAGAAGTATGAAAGTAGGTATATAAGTTCTCGATTAAAATAAAAAAAAGATGTGTGTGGGTAGATGAAATTTGCAAAATTCCCCCCTTAAGGGGTAAAAGTTTATACCACCCACCCGGTGGTATAAACTTTGTATCGAA
The DNA here is from genome assembly GCA_947532085.1 of Elegia similella. Lineage (NCBI taxonomy): Eukaryota > Metazoa > Arthropoda > Insecta > Lepidoptera > Pyralidae > Elegia > Elegia similella. The sequence goes on from OX383930.1 coordinate 26,710,939, forward strand.
ATTTTCTCATTTCTGTACTTGGACGTATGAATTTAAGTATATAAGTTCTAGGTTACTATTAAAAATATCTGTGTAGGTAAAATAGACGATATTTTCCCCTGAAGGGGTAAAATAGCGGGGTAAAGATTGTATAGAAATTTACTTATTTCTAGACTTAGAAGTATGAAAATAGGTAAATACTTTCACGATTACAATTGAAAAAGATCTGTGTAGGTCAACTGGAAAAAAATCTCCCAGAAGGGGGTAAACTTTGTTTGGAAATTGGAAATTTTCTCATTTCTGGACTATGAAGTATGAAAATAAATAGGTATGTTCTCGATTACAATTAAAAAAGATATATGTGGGTTAAATGGACAAAATTCGCCCCTAAAGGGGTAAAATGGGAGGGTAAATGTTTTATGGAAATTTTCTCATTTCTGGACTTAGAAGTATAAATAATATCCATACTTCCATACTAATACTAATATTATAAATGCGAAAGTAACTCTGTCTGTCGTTTTTTTACGCTTCAACCATTGAACTGATTTGGATGAAATTTGGTATGGAGGTGTGAGGCCCGAGGAAGGACATAGGGTATGTTTGATTCCGGAAAATTCTACTGTTCCCGAGGGATTGACACTAACGCGGGCGGAGCCGCGGGCAACAGCTAGTTTCGTAATAAATCTCGATATCGATCGATTTATATTTGTTACAGTTTATAGCGACAGGGTACAATAAATTAAGTATTCGAAGGAATTGTGCATTAATAACAATTTTTGTATAGAAAACCATTATTTGTACTGTACTGTCACCACTGCAAGCTGCTGGGAGAGCTACCGCATACTACACTGCAGCCCCGCACGTTTTTGCGTAGAAATCTGCATGATGATGCAGATGTTAGCCGTGTGGTATCCGGCCATGGACCTAAGAATAATATGGACCGGGCGTGAGGAACGTCAAAGTGAAGCAAACTTTGGTTACATGTGTGCAGTATAGGGTGACCATTATCATCAAAAATTACCCAATAGTTAGAGTAAATAAATTGTGAGTGGTACTGATGCCTAGTAGCACTAATATTATTTATATTTTTCTTTACAAAACGTAACATCTGTATCAGAGAAGTATTATGAATTTAGACAAAATGATCCAGAAGGGCAACTGTGAATCAATCTCATCTTTGAACGACCTTAGACGTTTTGGGGAACTCGATAAAGGGAATAAAAGAACGAAATTATAGATAACATTTTTATTTTACCTACTGTGTTTTAAGTTAATAAATAAAATACATATAATTTTACTTACAGAAAAACAAACCCTTGAGGCCTTACATTGGTGGTAAATTTTAAAATTACTTTTTTAATAATTTTGCAGATTTTTGATTCAGTAGTTGTATAGATTATTAGTTTTATCAATAAATCAAATTCAGAAATTGTTCAAAGTTAAAATCTTTTATTCTGACGTCGACAAATGAGAATAAAATACTTTCACATTTACATATAAGTATAAAATATAAACATTGAATATCTCTATCTATAAAAAACCGCATCAAAGTCCTTTGCGTAGTTTTAAAAATCTGAGCATACATAGCGACAGACGGACACATCGGGAAGCGACTTTGTTGATCTACACGCCAAAATACCTCGAAAATATCACCCCTGTTTTGCATCCCATAGGTGTTGTTTGTGATGCACCCAAAAATAACTCAAAAGCTACACATATGTCATATTTTAAAAAAATTGTGACAGTCATCTTGAATCCCAACACAAAATTGACGTCAGTTTTACCCCGAAATACTCCGAAAACGTCACCCAAGTCGAATTTCCATAAATAATGGTGATGGCCATCTTGAAAACTGAAATAGACTTCATTTTTGTTGATATCCCAAAAAATTCCAAAAACGCCACTAAAGTTGATTTTAAATGAAAAGTAATGTCAGCCATCTTGTATTCCATAATCATCTCACTTCATACATTTATCATCAACACATACATCGATTTTCCAAATTTAGTTCATAAATGATGGAGTTATGACTTAAAAATATGCAAAATGAAATACAACTGGAACTGCTCCTTTTTTTGAAGTCGAGTAAAAGTATTAATAGAAACATTCCTTTTCTGGGCACGCGAACTTAATCAACCGGCGATATGCTCCTTCTGTCATATAAAAATTGCTATTTTTAAAATGTTCGGAACAAACAAATGAATAATTTGATGGTACCCATCATGCATCCTCTATTTCTTCTAATAATATCGATCCATTATTTTTTTACATAAGCATCACGAATGGAAAACTTTTAAAAAAATAAACAAAATAAAATTTTATATTAAAAACAAAGAACAGGAACCTTGAAATCATATTCTGGCAACACCGACAGTTCGACTTAGCGCTGCGCTGTCACCGGGTCATTGACTTTTGCGGCGTAAAGAAAATTACAAAATCATATTAGTTTAATTTAAAATTGTAGTTGAAACGTGTGTTTAGGTTACCAACCAATTCGAACATACGAGTAACTGTGGTGTTGTGTGTGTAAATAGTATAATTAAACCAAGAAAATATGCGATTCAGTGAAATACTTACATAGTCTCGAAAACAACAAGAAGTTTGTACTTAGCTATGATACGTGATACCGTCGGATTTTTGTGTAGTTTACTATAATTTTTACACTCTTTTACCACACAGCTCGGCATTATTTTATGTTTTTATGCTTATTTTCAACGAGTTTCGAAAGGCACACCAACTTCGCGGTAAGTACAAGTTTGACATTTCGTGAGTTTGACATTTCGACCGGGGAAAACCTGCATCCATTTGAGTGCTGATGTGTGCGTGAGTTTCGTGTCACGACACGTCTGCATACATTGTGATTTGCTTCACTGCCACATTCTCAAGGTCTTATCCTGATTATTCTTAGATCCATGTATCCGGCAGAGTAGAATAGGACCACTCTAAGTCTTCCCGTGGATGTCGTAGAAGGCGACTTAGGAAATACAAGCTAAACAAAGCTTTTATACATCTAAGAGACCTCTCCAACCCGTCTGGCCAGCGTGGAGAGTGTAGGCCAAGTCCTCTGGCTGCTCTGGCCAAGTATGGCCCTAGTAGTACATAGAGGGTCATGCTTCTGTAGTGGAGACTAAAAAAGACCTGATGATGATGATGATACAGTTCTGCACTTCTATAAGGACGCGCGTGTCTCCGTCGCCACGCACCCCGCAGCGTGGAGCGGGGCAGTGTGTGAATCGCCTTATTACATTAAAGACAATTAGTCAAATCTAAAAGTGGTACTTATTTGTCAAACAAAAGGTATTTTAGTACCGTCTTGTTAAAATTCGGAATGTTTTTTGTTTTTTTGTTTATGTTTTGACAGTCTTTAACAGATCCATTAACTCTTAAAAGTCGTAAAAATAAATTACGTAGAAACAAAAGCCGAGAAAGCAAATCTCTCTAGATTAAGGAAGATCCATAGAGACTAATATTATAAAGCGAAAAGGTTTGTGAGTTTTTAATTGGTAAACTCAAAAACTACAGGGCCGATTTAGAATTCGTTCACCAGTAGAAAGCTGCCTTATCAGCGAGGAACATAGGCTATAATTTATTTTCAAATCGTTTGGTCTGGGTCATTGAATTCCCAATAATATGGTTGAGTTCAACGATGGGCACTGATCCATGCATCAACTCATGAACGGGTGCTGCTAGGGGGACAGACCTGAAGATGATGAAGATGACATACATACAGACATACTGTCACGTCTTTTTCCCATGCGGGGTAGTTAAAGCCCAGAGGTCTATAAGACCAAGAGGCCACGTCTAGTATATTGGTGGGAGATGTGTAGGTGGAGGTATCAAAATAGTAATATATTGCTAGCCGCATCACCTATTGACATTGATTCCTCAGAACGCCAAATCCAATATTATTTGATTATCTAACTATCTTGACCCCGGAAACTAGCCCATTCTATTTAACTAAATATTTAATTTGGAAACTTCTTCATGCTTATGATATGAATGACTATGGGTAGTAATGAATGGATGACTATAAGTATGAAGACATTTACAAAAAGTCGAAGTTTGCATTGACTTGTATTAGTGTAGAGTATCTGGGCGACCGAGCTCTGCTCAGTTATTACAATTTATAAACATATAAAAAAAAAAACAAAAGTAAGTCACCGAGCGGGATTCGAACCCCTAACACTCGTTTCTTCTAAACCCGCTGGACTAGACGGATAATGGCCGGCAGGATGAAATTAGCGACCATATTCTGCGTGGAAAGAAAAACGCATGAAAACTCGAAACCCCGCGTTTTCCTAAACATAAGACTAATTTAGATTGTTTACCCCGAAAACCCCTTAATACCAAATTTCAGCGAAATCGTTAGAGCCGTTTCCGAGATCATAGAAATAAACTTATATACATATAAATATACAAGAATTGCTCGTTTAAAGCTATAAGATATGGAGTAGTAAGTTGTAATATTATAATACATAGAGAGAAGTACAAGTCCTCTGTACACATGGACGAATGGCAAACACATTTTATTATCGATGTAACATATCCATCCTTGTCCGCCCGTAGAGTGATGAAAGAGATGAAGCATTATTTAGAATGAGAGTTTGCCGTGCACCGTAACAAATCTGTAAACATAACGCACACACGGCGTGTTGATGGATGTGATTCGAACCCAGGGCTGGCGGTGACCAGTAAAAAAAATGAATTGATTGTCTGTAAAATCGATTTACGGACGATAATTTTACGAGATAACGCTGAGGGATAGATGCACGATAGATACTACTACTATTGCTACTGCAGCACAGCAGCTGCTGCTCCGGAACGTGACATTATTTGTGCATGCAGCCAGTGTCCATAGATGTATATGATGTTAGCACGTCAAAAAAGGTATGACTTTTTTAAACAATGGATTTTACACACAGAATAACAGCTTTTTGGAAATGTGTTGTTCTAGTCAACACGCCAGCCTGCGACACGAGAGTGCCCGGGTTCGATCCCCGGCCAGGTCAAGATGGAAAATGATCTTTTTCAGATTGGCCTGGGTCTTGGATGTGTATCTATATATGTATATGTTATAAAATATAGTATCGTTGAGTTAGTATCCCATAACACAAGTCTCGAACTTACTTTGGGGCTAGCTCAATCTGTGTGATTTGTCCGTATATATTTATTTATTATTTATTTATAGAGCATGGCGAAAGTAATTTTGTGGGATCTCTTGAATCCCACAAAATTACTTTCGCCATGCTCTAGAACAACACATTTCCAAAAAGCTGTTATTATATGGTAAGTAAAATATATAATAAAATTCCAAAATCTATTCGAAAACTGCCTTTTAGCCACTTTAAAATGAAATTAAACAAATGGCTTCTTGACATGTGCTTCTACACAATTAATGAATTTATGACTGCAAAAAATAATATTGATACATTTTGACATTTATGAAACTGGACATAATTTAAATCCCTAACTTTAAATATATTTGATTTTCATCTGTATAGTGTAAAAATAAAAATTTGCATGCAATTAATATAGCTAAATAGGCTTGAACTTCGGAAAAACATACCACGTATTATATGTACCCTATAATTAAACCCTAAGATTTGAATAACAAAAAGATGACTCATTCTCTACTTACTCATCTTGTACATTATCCATAGCCTAGTTTAGTATGATGTGAGTTTACTCCTTGACTGCGAATGCCATTTGACCGATGGCGTATTCCCCGAATCCAGTAGCACGAGCTTCCATAATAGTCAAACATCTTTAAGTGTTTCGTGTTCATCGTTTCATTTGAACCAGTTCATCGTTTCATTTGAACCAGTCCTGCAATAAATTCACCACTATCCACTCGACGAACTGGGTCGAAAACTCTTTCGATATGGCTGAAAATAATATTATAAAGTTCTATTAATGTGATGAAAAAACAATTTCTTCTTGTGTCAACCCTACTTGCATATTGCATCACGTTATCGCTGTACGAGTACGACAAATCGCGTCTATGCGGCGTCGCTCCATACATATCCATACAATATGCATTTTTGCACAGTTCTAATGGATAGGAAGTATTCAATGGTCAAATACATGTGCTTCATTGCTTACTTTTTTACGCACCTGCCTAAAGAAGGAGTGTAATGTTTTTATTTTATTTAGAGTTTATGTAATTCATTCATTTATTTATCGCTTCACACACATACAATAAAACACGAAGGATTACAATACATGCACATGTACCCTGCGTGTGCACATTTTTGCCCATTCCTTCGATCGGCTTTTACGATCAGCGCGGGAAGAGAAGCAGCTGGTACAGTCAGGGACAGAAATACCTGACCAAGCCCTCTACCTATACCTTAAATTTTCTAGTAAACCATAAATAATATTAACATGAAAAGTTATATTAAGAAAGACTTCATTAAAATCTTTCTGTATATTATACATTTTCATGTTATTATTATTTATAGTCTAACAGGAAATTCAAGATAGAGGTAGAGGGCCTGACTGTACATTCTTCGTTTTCTCTTTTCTCCCAGACCAGCATGGAAGATAACCTAGGAAATTAGTTTATTAAAATTAGATATTTTTAAAAGACCTTATGAAAACTTTGTTTGAGTTGCTTGCCTTACTTGACCACTATTACACCTACAATCTGCATATTTATTGACACTACCTACTGATTACTAGGGGCAATTAGCCTACATATAAGAGGTTCCGATAAGAGTTTATATCGCAACCCACTATTATTTTGATATCAGACCTATTGATTGTTCCACTTAAAAAGGTATTACAGGCTATCGTGAATATCAATAATATACTTACTCAGTCGATTATCTATCATATCAATAATGTTGTCTGGCTCTTGCTAGCTCCGTGGTGCAGCGGTCAACACGCCAGCCTGCGACACGAGAGTGCCCGGGTTCGATCCCCGGCCAGGTCAAGATGGAAAATGATCTTTTTCAGATTGACCTGGGTCTTGGATATATATCTATACATGTATTTGTTATAAAATATAGTATTTTTGAGTAAGTATCCTTTAACACAAGTCTCGAACTTACTTTGGGGCTAGCTCAATCTGTGTAATTTGTCCGTATATAACACACGTTGCGATATATAACAATTATATCGCAACGCCACACCCCTATTGGGTATTTTTGTGCATGTATGATATTATTAGTATATTTTATTGTATGTGTATAAAAAGCGATGAATAAATAGATATAGTATCACGTCTTTTCCCTTGTGGGGTAGATAGAGCCTAGGTCTGTAAGACCTTATGGCCACATTTAGCATGTAGGAGCCACCACCACGTCATATATTTATTTATCGTAATAAATGCATTCAGAGGAGCTTGATCGCCCAGTTAGCGTATGCATTATAAGCACTTACCTATGTAAAGCAACCCGGGCCTGGTCCCCGCTAGGATGGGTGACAGAGTAGAATAGGGCCACTCCAAGTCTTCCCGTGGATGTCGTAGAAAGCGACTTAGGAAATACAAGCTAAACAAAGCTCATAAACATCTAAGAGACCTCTTCAATCCGTCTGGCCAGCGCGGAGAGTGTAGACCAAGTCCTCTGGATGCTCTGGCCAAGTATGGCTCTAGTAGTACAGAGAGGATCGTGCTCCTGTAGTGGAGACTAAAAAGACCTGATGATGATGACTAGATGGAGGTCGTTAAGCTATGTCCGATGCCTTTAGGCGGTTTGAAAAATCTGACACCAGTGTTGGCCACTTACACGAAAAGTAAGCAATGCATTCAGATATTTCTAGTGACGTAGAGTGCAGTGACCCAAAAGCTTATGCCATACTACAAATACAGGTTGCAGTCAAGGCTCGCTGCAACCATTCGGAATGCAGTCAAAGGTCGATTCACTTCCCCTGGCATTTTACATTGTACGGAACACGGCCTACTATTTTTGAAAGTGTGACACTCGTCTTCGAGCTATTTTTGTATGGAAAAAACCATAGATTTAAGAAAAAAATAGGGACATTTTTTATTTATAATGGTTATTTTTAATTAAGTAGGTTAGGCTATTTTATTTTTAGTTAGTTTTCGTTTAAATAATTTTTATGTTCTGTAACTATGGTCTATAATAAATAATAAACAAAAAAAAAGAAAAAAATTGCATGGAAAAAACGCTCGTTTACGAACAGCGTCATTTAAAAAAATAGCACTCCAGACCTGTATCACTCCCCGTGTCGGTAATAGTCGGTATCGATGTTTTCGATACCTACGCCCCCATTACCGTGCCTACGCGGGGCGACCACTTCGAAGCGGTAAAACAGGGAAAATCCAGTAGGTACGACGCATCTTTGGTCAGATGTGTTCACCGATTTCATCGAATTATGAATCGTTTGTTAAGAGCTATAAGAATTAAATTGGCTTGCAATGGATTGTGTATGTATCTAAAGGAAAAGATGCTGCTTTCTGAGTTCTGACGCAGGCTAAATTGCGACTTCTATACGTAAGTAAGGATAGAGAACAAAGTAAAATAAAAACTGCATTTATATATTTTCAGAAAACGCCGTCACTAAATCCGAGTATAGATATTTGTAGATTCCGAAAAAAAAAACCAATGTAAATATTTTATTACAAAAAATAAAGGATATAAAAGAAACATATGCATTTTTTAACAATCAGGTCATACAACCTGATTGTCAAAAATGCATCTTTGCGACGAGAAAATTATGATTTTCCCGAGATACAATTCACGATGTTGTCAAAGGTAGCTGATTCACTTACCATGGCATTAACATGCGTACAAAACACGGTCACTCACACATACCTACATACTTGTAAGCACAATGATTCATCATCAGGTCCTTTTTAGTCTCCACTACAGGAGCACGACCCTCTCTGTACTACTAGGGCCATACTTGGCGAGAGCAGCCAGAGGACTTGGCCTACACTCTCCACGCTGCCCAGACGGGTTGGAGAGGTCTCTTAGATGTTTATGAGCTTTGTTTAGCTTGTATTTCCTAAGTCGCTTTCTACGACATCCACGGGAAGACTTGGAGTGGCCCTATTCTACTCTGCCGGATACCACACGGCTATGCACAATGATTAATATTGTTTGAAAACGTTTGAGGAAAGTAATGTACTTAAATAATACTCGTACAAGAATAGTACAAGAATAGCGGTGAACTAGCTCAGATATTTTCAAGTTAAAAATAGCTTGTCAGGAACTTTATGATTCAAAGAATGTAAAATGATAATACAAATAACTTATTTATAAATACGACATTGTTCGCTGTTACTTAGTAAATCGACACATTTATAACATTTGATAGAACGCGTGCGGAAAATGAACCTTATTGGAATAATGAATACCACCATTTACAATCCTAATAGGTTCATACATCTATTCAATTCATATTATGAGATAATTACGTCAGTTACTCATCCAGATAAATGAAATTGTCCTGAACCAAACCCACGTTTTGTGAGAAAGTCATAAAAATGCAACGTTATGCAATCCCAAGTTTGAATAAAAATGTCGATAATTGTTGAATAACCAAATAAGGAAAGCAAGATGTACCTATATACAACTTATTTCTGATTTAAAGATGACATGAGAAACATCGTCTTAGGTAGAGAAAATGTGTTATATATCTATAACATTCATAAAATTTGATTGCACTTACCCCTCCTACTTCATCCTCCACATCTACTCAGCTTAAGTCAGGCAGGAGTGTCATGCTGTCATCGTCAAGTGCTTAGCCGGTCATTGCAGGTATATTATCGGGCACGCATGCTCGGTCTCCTTGCTACTTGCTTTTCGTCAAGCCAGTGCAGAAGCCCAGTGGCTTCTTACGACTGATGATGATGATGACATCCTCAGCTGTAGTGCGCCGGGGCCCGGGCGCCACTATATTGATAGCATTCAATCTGTAATGTGATTTGGCACAGATTTACGACCGGTTTGCGGACCGCGATTGCCTGTTGCTTATTCCCCACCACACTATACACCATCACACTTAGAACCAACGCAGACGACACACTTTTTCTACGATCGAGTCTGCGACGCACAAAAGTCAGGCGCGTCGTGTGCGTTACATACAGCACATGATTGAATAGGTTCCATTTTCACAGACTAAAAAGTGCGTCAAGAATAGTCTGCCGTCTGCTTTGGGTATTAAAGGTCTATCTACCCCGTAAGGGATAAAGGTGTGACAATATGTATGTATGTTTACCACCCACAGAACACAGAATGTGAACGTCCGGCTACCTGCCTGATGTCACTCGCTTTAGAGCTCCAGAACCTGTGAAAATGAAGTTCAAGTATTTGTTGCGATGGGAATAGAATCCGGTACCTCTCGTGAATAAGGATGGCTTAAATCACTGCGTCAACGAGGCTGGTTTAATAGCACTCATACATAGATACAAGTTGGTCAGGGGTGTCAACCTCTACTGATTGTCCGGTGGGTGCAGGTATGGCATCGGGTAAGCCTGCCTGACCTCCCAACCTGCTAATTGATTTTCCCCCATACAGATTGGGGGAAAAAGGAAGAAAATTAACCCTTATTCCCTTCTCAAATTCAACATATTCCTGTACTTCTCCAGTTTAATAATGCTACCGATGGGCAGCAGCTTTTTTTAAAGAGTGATTCAAGAGGAAGGTTTATATGTATAACTACATAGTTTAAACAAAGTCGCTTCCCGCTATCTGTCTGTCCCTATGTATGCTTAGATATTTAAAACTACGCAACAAAAAAACACTAGAAAGCACTAGACGCAAAATAAGCTGCGCTCGCTAACCCTGCCCAGTCTGCCCAGCGTGGTGAGTATGGCATATCCTTCCATCGACCAAAAACCCTTGGGAGAGGCTTATGTCCAGCAATGGACTTCTTACGTCTGAAATGATGAGTGATGAGAATCCTTATCCTTATCCTTACTAATATTATAAATGCGAAAGTGAGTTTCTTTGTTAGTTTGTTTGTTACGCTTTCACGCCGTAATTACTGAACCGATCATCATGAAATTTTGCATACAAGTTCTCTGGAGTGCGGAGAAGGACATAGCTACCTTTTATCCCGGGAAAAAGTAATATTCCCGAGGGATCGACAATGACGCGGGTGGAGCGGCGGGCGAAAGCTAGTATTCAAATAAAATCACTTAAATACGGTATTATCGCGTATATTACATTGTTTTTACACCTAACGTTTTGAAAACTTTAGTTTTTATGGCCCCAGGTAGACTAAGTTGACATTCGCGTCTTTTGGTCTTATAAGAACAATCGCGAAAATATTAGAAACCATAATAATGATAATAGATAAAAGATAGATATATGTACGCAATTGGGCCAATAAATTCCCTTTGTGATTCGATTACCCACATTCATAATCCTAATACGATCGTTCATACAAGTGCAATAAATCCGCAGTTGATCACGATGCAGCGGTACACTGCGTAGTGCGTTACATTATGCGTCTGATGGGATACCAAGGTCGGTAGAACTCTCTGCTATTATGACATAATGCGTTAGTGTAACATTCATGCTCGCAAACTTTTCATAGCTGGCGCGTTAGTGACACGAGTTTCTCGGGCACTTTTGCAGATGTTACAGACTTAGACACCATAATAACGATTTATTCAATTGCTCTTTGACTGAATTTACATGGCAATTTGGTAATTAGTATGTTATAATTAATGAATAGGTAAAGAGTTTGTCAAGTAAGAAGGGGAGGAGGTGATGCCAAACGTGACAGTACGTGGTAAAGATATAGGAAAAAGCGTAAAGGGGGAATCCCTTCCCTCCTAGTTTAAAAAATCGAAAATTTGTGTGTCGTAAATCTGCATGATATTACAATGCAGTAGCACTGCGTAATGCGCTTCACTATGCGTCTGATGGGATACCAAGGTCGGATTTGACGAAATGTGCAATGGACTGTATTTAACCTGGGTTTATTTTTTTAATCACCGATAGAGTGCTTCTCATAAACTACTAACTTCTTTTTTATATTCATATCTGATTTCGTATGTGTATAACCCGTAATTCGCATATTAATAATACTCACTACAAAAAACCGAGTTTTTTTTAGTTGATAGGTTTTGACCTTATGCGTACACAAGGCGTACACAGATGTGCTGGGTGAACTTTAATCAACTTTATTTCCTTTATTTCAAATGATTATGTTTCATTATTGTCGATTTCAGCCATTGCTATAAACTCTCAAGTCATAATTAAATATCTTCGTTTCAATTAATTACGTTTCTTGTATTGACGATTTCAACCATATTAACCCTAACTTCATCATGAAAACCATTTCACTCCCTTATTTATAAAACTAGCGAATCGCCCCGGCTTCGCACGGGTGCAATTTAGTTAGCCATAGGTCATAGGCCAGTCAATTATACATATAAACCTTCCTCTTGTATCACTCTATCTATTAAAAAACCGCATTTTACTGCGGTTTTTTTGTTGCTTAGTTTTAAATATCTAAGCATACATAGGGACAGACAGATAGCGGGAAGCGACTTTGTTTAAACTATGTAGTTATACATATAAACCTTCCTCTTGAATCACTCTTTAAAAAAACGCATTAACTCTTAACCGCCTACCATACGTCTCACAGATTCTGTTGATATAATTGAGAATATTTTTGCGCCGGAGTGTTGTATCGACTCGTTCGATCCTGTACCTTTTCCCCGCGCCCCTCAGTACTGCACAACAGCTCGTCGAGGTTAGTCGTGCGCGCGTTTGCCTCAGGTGAGTAAATAAATACCAGCGTGGGTCTGAGAGACCCCTGTTAGGAGGTTACGTAATTATTTTTAATTGTGATATTTTATTGTTTTAGTTATAATGCCAGCCACATGGACAAAAGATTGAAAGCAGATTCAAGTTTATTAAGAAACTGGCTGAACAGCTGACGAGACCGCATATGGCACGTCGTGAAAGCAATGTGAAATTGCAACGTGATATACGTATTAGTATACAACGCATCCTCCAGATCAACGTGACCCCTCCAGCAGCTGTCCCATGCAGCAGCACTGGTGAAGAACGATTGGCGGTTCGTAAAAACTGTTCCACTTGCGAACATAAAAAAAACGCAATGTGTTTCGAATGCAAAGTGCAAATTTGCTTCGAATGCTCGAACAAGATGTGTCTTCACTGCCGTGAAAAGCTCTAAGATAAGAGCCTGCAATTTTGTTCAAATAAATATTATAATTAGTGTTGTTATTATTTTTTAAGTTCTTTGTTGATTGAATTATATAAAAAATATAAGAATAATTTTCCTATTACTTTAAATATTTTTTTAGATCTCATTTACTATAAGTGTTAGTAAGTAAGCCAAAAACAAGAGATTATGCCAATTATTCGGAGTTATAACAAAAGGATTGTTAATTTTGATATTCCTCTTTTTTTAAATAAAGAGTATAAAAATGTTCAAAACAGAATTTTAATTAAAATTTGTACCCTCTCTTAATATTTATAGTAATCCATTTTTTTTTATTCTGGGGTCCCGCAGACGTATGGTAGGCGATTGTGTGACAATAATATGTGGTAGGTAGTTAAGGGTTAAAATCCTTTGCGTAGTTTTTAAGATCTAAACATACTTATATAGGGACAGAGAGGCGGCGGGAAGTGACTTTGTTTTATATTGTGTAGTGATGAAAGTGATTCATCGATCTCTGTTTTTTTGCTTACCCTTCCAGAATTATAAAAATGCGATGCTCGACTCTATTTTTTTGCGAAATGGCGCGCTGTCCACTTTGTTGTGTCTGTTATTGTGATACTATTGTCTGTTTGTTGATAGAGCGCGTTTGAAAAATATACGTACGCAATGTTTGGATCCATGTATGGTGCTTTGTAAAACCCTCTTTTTTTATTTGGAGCTTGTTTGTAACTATTCATTTCACTACATGGCTTACAGCGATTAAATTTGAGTTTCGTCTTATGTCGGCAACATATTAGCTACTATCTTCACAGACTGACTGAAGAGCTGCGGTAGATGTTGGAACTGTCAAGGGAAGCAGTATTGGTATATTTAAATTAAATCACTTAATAATTGGACAATTAAAAACATCCTAATTTCAATAGAGAGGGGAAGATCCATGTCTTGTCTTTATCTTATTTAGAAAAATGTTAACTCCTCAATTAGACCTCATCTATATCGATAATTACTTAGATATGTATCCAAACCATGTAACCCAGACTCTAGGAACAATCATTCAGGACGTCATGATTCAACCTTCACGCTAGAGACCCTTTCTATCCCAATGAGACTAAAAGTTAATTCATCAATATACATTCACACCATACAAACACGTATCCATATGGACAAGAAGTCCAAGTTAAAAACGAAAGGGTCAATTAAAGTGTTAGAAGACAATGCGGATATTTAGTATGTTGCTCACAAGTGACTTGTGTATGCCAACTTGCCGGCACATTAGGTTGACAAGGATAGGCTACCTATAGTTCGCTAGGTAAAGTTGTAATAAGCGACAAGATTGAAATTAAGTAGGGTATTTTTGATCTTTTTATAAAAGCTATATGTGGGATTTTTGAACGATAACTAATGAATAGTTATCGTTTAAAAATCCCACGGTGGATAAGATTCGGTGAACGAGGCGTCCAATGACTGGCACTAGCACTGATATAAAAGAGCTTGACTTTGGTGTAATTAATCACATTGGTTGTTTTAGTCGTGGTAGAGCCACGCTATCGGCAAAATTCATTTTTGCGAGTAGCATGAATGGGCCGGCTCGTCCGCGGAAGCACCACATTCTCACAGAATATCGACGTTTGAGTAGAAGCTTTACCGCTTCTATGCTTCGTTCGGTGAATGAGAGAGCTAGAGGCCCATCCATCCAACCCCCCATTTCCTCCCCCTGTGTCCTCTCCCAACTCTTTGAAAGGCCGGCAACGCTCCTGTCACACCCTGGTGTTGCAGTTGTCCATGAGCAGCGGTGATCACCTATCATCAGGTGACTCGCTCGATCGTTATATAATAAAAAATAACTATTAATGTTTATCAACTTCATTGATCGTTATGCACACACGTGCCTGTTTAGGAAAGTTGACGATATTCATTGACCTCCACTCTAAAGACTTTCTATCCCAATGAGACTAAAAGTTAATTCATCAATAAACATTCACTCTGTACAAACACGTTTCCAAATGGCAATGAAATATGGGTCAATACACCAAAGGGTCAATTGAAGTATAACAAGACAATACGAATATTTAGTATGCTGCTCACAAGTGTCTAGTGTATGCAAATTTGCCGACCCATTAGGTTGACTAGAATAGGCTATAGGTCGCAAGGTAAAGTTGCAATTAACCGAAATATTAAAGTTAATAGACTCAGGTGTTACTTTGCGGAAGTCAAAGCTACATTTACTTTGAGACAATTTACTTTGCGTGCTTCCGCCACCAGTTAGTTCATGCAAACTATTGCTGGCCAGCGCCCACCCACTACTGTTAGTCCCTTCATACCCGCCACCAATAGTTGATGCATGCAACCCTGGTCGATACTGCTGCATCCGTTGAGGCTGCAGCAATGTCGGCCGTCGTGCTCGCGACACGTGTTTCGCCTCTACTCGATCGATGATACATAGACTTATGACCGTTCCTTTAAATGAGAAAAATTACAAAAAAGAACTGCAAATTATTTATCAAATTGCTATATCGAATGGATATAGTAAGAAAATCGTTGATAAAATAATATTGAAAAGGAAACAGAACACCATTAAAGACCTTTTATATGCGGTCCCACAAGATAAAACGCAAAGATATGCAGCGAGTTTATCTTATTACGGTAAAATTACAGATAAAATAGCTAAGATATTTAGAAAAAACAATATTCATATTGCTCTCAAAACAAACAAAACATTAAAATCACTTTGTAATACTAAAGACAAAATTCAATCAGATAAAAAATCCGGTATATATAAATTAACTTGCGATGATTGTCAACAAGTTTATATTGGACAAACAGGACGTAATTTTAAAATTCGTTATAACGAACATATCAACGCGTTTAAAAATAATCACCCCGATCGATCACATTTTGCAGAACATCTATTGGAAAATAATCACACATTATTAAATAATCACACATACAAAATATTACATACAGCGGATAAGGGATTAAAAATGAGTATATGGGAGCAATTAGAAATAAATAAACATAAAAGGTCAAATATTACTTTGATAAATAAACAAATAGATTTGAATAATTCCCCATTATTAAATATATTTTCAATACAAAACCAAAATAACGATCAAGCCCCTCCCCCCTCCCAGATAGTATAAAAGGCGGCAATACGGCGTAATTTTTGTCTCCGATTACTGGTGACCGCCCGGCGGTCCCGGGTGACTTGCACCCAGGATAGGCCCTTCTGGCAACGTAGCTTTCGGCCCATACGGCAAAAGATGAGAGTTGCTGCTCTCTAAAGGCTTTTGCCATTGTTTCTCAGATTGGCCCTTCAGGCTTGCATGCACGCATACGCGGCCCATCAGGCAATATGAGAGTTTGCTGTCTCTCCAAGCCTTGCGCACACAGGCAACGCCCAAAGCCGAGGTCCGTCCCTCCTGGGGGCCCTTTGGTGATGTTGTCTATACAGGTTGAGGGCACTCTGCCCTCACCTCAAACGCCCGGTGAAGTAGCGAAAGCTCACTTGGAGCTAGCTACATAGTCCTTTCAAAAAAAAAAAAAAAAAGTAATTTTTGTCATTCGTTGCTTGTCATTCGAAGGATCAACATCTAGGGTTCACTGCCTGAAGATGCCTCGTGTAGAGGCGAAATAGGGTTCACTGCCTGAAGATGCCTCGTGTAGAGGCGAAACACGTGTCGCGAGCACGACGGCCGACATTGCTGCAGCCTCAACGGATGCAGCAGTATCGACCAGGGTTGCATGCATCAACTATTGGTGGCGGGTATGAAGGGACTAACAGTAGTGGGTGGGCGCTGGCCAGCAATAGTTTGCATGAACTAACTGGTGGCGGAAGCACGCAAAGTAAATTGTCTCAAAGTAAACGAAATATTAAAATTAGGTACTGTTTAAAGTGAGTAATTTTTTTAGCCGGTAAGAGTCCGGCACTACCTGGGTCTCCTTCCCAGGTGTCCATGATGGATTTTTTCCTCTTCCACCATTATAAAAAAAAAATTAAAAAAAATATTAAAAAAAAAGGGACTAATTTATTTATTCCTGCACCATAGAAGAAAAATATGCATACGGTTATCCGCAAGAGGCTTCGTCAAAATGTCACAGAGGATCATCAGCAGCATGCTTCGTCAAATGGTTACAGAGAGTCATTAGCAACATTGACTCATTAGCTTCGTCAAGTGTTCACAATGAATCATCGGCAATATGCTTTGTCAAAAACATAGAGAAAGTATCCACGAAACGTTTCGTCAAAAGGCGCATAGAAAAATATATATCTCCGCAACATGCTTCGTCAAAATTTTTAGTCTAAAAGGCTGCCCCGGATCGTTCCTTGCCCAAAGGTTCGCATTATACTGGCCGCATTACCTCGCTGAATTGCAATGGACTCTTTTATAAAAATCACTAAACTTTACTTTATAACTTTACTTTTTCTTTACACGTCTGGAACATAATATAAGTGTTGTAAAATAAAGAATTTCTCTTTTCCAGTGATAAGTATTAACTTTTCTACAGTTTTGTTAATTTATACTTGATTACAAGTATATCAGTTCTGAAATAACAATAATAATTGAAAAGATTAAAAACTAAAACTAAACCTAACTATAACAAAAATTAAAACTATAAAGAGAAAGCAAACCTAACAGTAAAAACAAAAAACTGAAATAGTTTACTTCACATAAGATTTTCTCAATAAGTAATAAATAAGTCGCAGGAAGTTCAAGAGCAGAAGATGAAACATTGGCACGAGACGGCCTCTGCAGCGCATCGGTTAATTGTCCGCAGTCTAGATTCTAAGTTTGAATCTTTCAGATACTTTCAGCACATGTTTACAGATGTGAACCTGAAACTGCGTCATCGGTGCGATGACCGATTACGTAAGCTTACCATCTAACCGTTTAGTGTTATACAATACTCTCGATATTAGGAGGAAACATACACCATATATAGTACCATGCTCAAGATCTAGGAAAATTCCTTACCTGACGTAAATAGAAGCCTCATAAGAACCTTCTACCATACCCATCGATTACGTTTTATTTGATTCAGCATTTTTAAAAATCTTTATCATCAAAACCAAAGAGTCGAACTAAACGCTTTGACAGTTCCTTTTTGGTTCGAGTAACTAAGGTGTGGAATGAACTGCCTGCGTCTATATTTCCAGACAAGTGCAGTCCCGGGACATTCAAAAGTAGAATAAATGAGTATCTCTTGGATAGGCATGTAACATCCTCGTCTTCATCGTCACTTACCATCAGGTGAGATGGGAGACAAATGCCTAATCCAACATTTAGTAAAAAAAAGTAAAATCTTGTTATTTCTCCGAAACTAGAATAAATTAACTGTCATTTATCGGATCAACTGGGTACTTTATACCGATCGGTGGGGTACTTGTATAAAAAAAAAACAGTAGAACTTTGGGAGTGCCGAAACAAGTGATAGCTTGAACATTCGGTAACTTATGTACAAAGGTGAAGCAATCTCAATGTTTGTTTTCCATCTTTTTAATATTATTAGATAGCATATAGTTCTTTATGTAACAACTTATTAGTGTAGCTTTCTCTTCCTCTTTTTTTCATTGCTGTAATACAGATATGTCAAACCTGCTTATCTCAGTTTTTTCCACTTAAGGGTTTTTTTTTGCCATGAAAATAATCTGTATATTTTTTGTTAATAGTTAGAGACAAAAATAAATGATGTATTTATTATTATTATTTATCTCAAAAATTGCTCAACGCGTCTAAAGAAGTTTTTAATTCAAAAATTATGCGTTGAATTTTTAACCTTCTCTATTTTGAGAGTCGGTTGAAGAGTAACCCAACCCAATGACGTCAATTCAATATAACTATTACTATATTATATAGTCATTGCTATTACGTACGTACTTGAACTCAACAAAAGGGAATAAACCTTATTTTGATAGAGCATGGTCGTGGCCTTGCCTTTTAACTTCAAGTGTACTTAAGAGTTAAACCAACTTTAAGAACTGCTTTCTCTAGCACTGTTTATTTTACTGCAGATACTTGCTGTCAGTATTATTAATCTAAATATTAAGTTCTACGATACTACCTCTAATATACCATAGCCGGCAAAACGTTATGTTTGATTCAATTTAATCAAAACCTTTTTTCTGTGTCCGCCGGTAAGAACAGAAACTACTTTTCTTTCCGCGCTGACCCGCCGCTTTTAGACGTGGTAGAGCCACGCTACCGGCAAAATGAATCGCTAGTAGCATGAATGGGCCGGCTCGTCCGGGAAAGTACCACACTCTCACAGAAAATCGACGTCTGAGTAGAAGCTTTACTGCTTCTATGCTTCGTTCGCTGAGTGAGAGAGCCGAAGGCCCATCCCTCCCCTCCCCATTTCCTTCCCCAACTCCTTGAAAGGCCGACAACGCACCTGTTACATCCTGGTGTTGCAGTAGTCAATGGGCAGCGGTGATCACTTACCATCAGGTGACCCACTTGCTTGTTTGCCGTCTTATAACATAACAAAAAAAAAACCCTATAAGTCCTCAGTCACTATCGGACTCTGAAAACTTAGGCAACGAAGACGATGACGATGAAAGACTTTTGAGAGGTGCGTGATGAACACACCTCTTAAAAGTCGTCGGTAAAGATATTGTTCTAACTTCATAGTTAAGGGCCCGTACTACCTCACACTGCTTTGCATGATTGACTGTTATATCAATAATAATTTAATACTCAAGTTGAAATAAAAATGCAGCAAAGTTCAGGACTAACTCTGATAACTATCTGACTCAAAAACACGATTGCGTTAAATTTTCTCGATAGTAAAAATTGCAAAGTTGCCTCGAAATCACGTCTAATTTACTCGGTATATAGCATTATTTACCAAATACATTAAAATTAACCTTGAAACTTTTGATTATTATTGCATTACAGATAAGGCAGCCATCATATGTTTTTCTTTTTCGAATAACCCTTGAATATTCCTAAAAAACGAAAATATCCAAAGTAGCCAACGCGTTTAGACCATCCGCGTTTGTACCGCCACGCCGCCTGGCATATGGCAGGCTCTTAAGATAAACTTTGGAGTTTGGAGGAAGCAACAAGTGTCGCGCATTTTCTATGATATGACGGGTTGCGACGCGACTTATGTCGCTGTCATCCATACTATCCTTATCCTTACTTAATATTATAAATGCGAAAGTGAATTTGTTTGTTTGTTTTATTGTTTGTTTGTTTGTTCCGCTTTCACGCCGTAACTACTGAACTTACTGAACTTATCCCGGGAAAAAGTACTATTCCTGAGGGATCGACATTGACGCGGGCGGAGCCGCGGGCGAAAGCTAGTATATTATAAATGCGAAAGTAACTCTGTCTCTCTGTCACCTTCGACAATTACGCGGGCAGAGCCGCTGGCACGAGCTAGTTCCATATGAGTAATAATGTGTCGCTGCCGCCAAACTTCAAAATTTTACCTAAGACCAAAGATTTATTCCGAATTCGTATTTTAGGTGACAATTTTACTTAACTTTACGTGAATCGTAAATTTATATTTAGTAGTTGTCTATCCGTGTGGTTTCCGGCAGAGTAGAATAGGACCAGTCTTCCCACGGATGTCGTAAGAGGCGACTTAGGAAATACAAGCTAAACAAAGCTCATAAACATCAATGAGACCTCACCAACCCGTCTGGCCAGCGAGGAGAGTGTAGGCCAAATCCTCTGTCTGCTCTGGCCAAGTATGGCTATGGTAGTACAGAGAGGGTCATGCTCCTGCAGTGGAGACTAAAAAGACCTGATGATGATGATGATGAGTTGTTTTACGTAACTAACAACTGTCTTAACTAACTTTCAATTAAATTTGTATGAAATTTTACTTTTCGACTATGACCTATAACTCTGTAATTTATAAACTCTACTTAGCTCTGGTAGTTTTCCTTTAAACTTCGTTATATATTATACTACTTCCGTGTTTTTTTTTTATATTTTCAAAATTATATTTTATCGCTTTTTGGCATGATTAATATACATATCTATACCAAATTACAGCTTTCTAGTACTTAAAGGCTCTGAGTAAAACCGTGGACGGAGAGACGGACAGACATGGCGAAACTATAAGGGTTCCTTGTTTACTACGGAACCCTAAAAAGGAATAAAATGACTCCTTACTTATATACCAATCACGTGATTATGCAATGCATATTACCGTCTAGCAAGCTGCAAGATCAAGTGAACCCGTTTCTTGAACGCGGCTACCGCAATCCAAGTGCAGTATAAAAGTGATTATGACTGCTGCATGTTGTTGGAAACTTGCATCATTCTTACTGTATTAGTATACAGTAAGAATGATGCAAGTTTCCTAGCGACGCGGACAAAGTTCCAGGCGTAAGCTAGTGCTTACGCCTGGAACTTTGTCCGCGTCCCTAGGAACCTACTTTCAAGATTAAATTATCTTTTAATTCAAGACATGCCTATGTAGGTATAATGCAAAATGCCTATGCGGAGTTTCATAACAGATTCTTCAGCTATTGAATGATTTATAATTTATAATATTAGTACTTTACTGATAGTAAAATGTGTACCTAAGTAAAATACTACTTAGTACTTATATACAAATAAATTTAAAAACCTAGAAAAAAAAAAGAAAAAACAAAATTTACAAGTTGCTTAATCTCTGGACAAAAACCTGAGGAATCATATTAATAGGCGATGCGCTGAGCAACCCATCACTTTTTTGTTCTGTTCCCCACCATCTCGCTCTACTCCGTAAAGGATGAAGAGTCTGTTTCATAATTTTTATATTTATGATCTTCTGCGGTAGGTTAACAGTCTAATATTTATTTGAAATTTCAGAGGGTCAGGGGTATCAATGTCATCCTTATCTGGATGTTGGGTTGTTGCATGTTTGTGTGTGGGAGCATCATCCGGATGAATCGATATATACCTTAATTCTCTTCCCAAATCCAACAAATTACAATCCTCATTAATATCCTTCCATGAAACGAAGAATTCCTGGAGAGGCAGTGGATGGAATTCTTTCGATGATGTTTTGAAATTCGTCAGCCCTTTGAAATTTTTGGCTATGCCACGACAACGGCTACAAAAACATTGTTGTTCTTCATTTAACCTCTATACATTTTTTTTGCACTTGGGTCCCTGAAGTCAGCAAGTCCTTCATGCGTGCTTGTACGTAGTAGGGTGTTCAATAAAGGTTGATTTATTTATACACATTTACCTTACGCCTCCTTGTCACTAGAGGATCTATAAATAAGGACTAAAGGTCACTTTACAATATTTATAGAATGTGACGATTGAACGCCCCGGGTGATTGTCAGAAGCAAACACGAAAAACGTGAAATTTTGCATACCGGACGAAACGAAAAATGTAGAGGTGCTTTACATCGCCGTGCTAAAATATTTGCACGCTAGTTTGGGTTATATTCACACAGTAGTCGAAATTAAATATCTCATAAACCCAATTTTGAATTATATCAGTTATTTCGAGACGAAAATCCGCCATTTTGTACCCAGTATCACTCTCACAACGCATCTGACTCTCAAAATAAAAACTATCAAGCGTATTGGGCTACAGTGCTAAAGAAATAAACATAAATAATAACTGTATATACTAAATTATGTAAATTATAAGGACGATAACTTGTCTGGAAATAAATATTTATTCATTTATTTTATTTATTTATTACAACATAACTTTTCTTCTGGTGCAGTTGGCTATAAACATACAATATACCATTAAAACTAACATGAGATAAATACATTATATTTTGAAAACGGGTCACTCATGTGTCGATCCCGACAAAATAGCACGTGAGTGACCTGTTTTCAAAATATAATACAACTAGCTTTCGCCCCAGGCTCCGCTCGCGTCAATGTTGATCCCTCGGGAATAGTACTTTTTCCCGGGATAAAAGGTAGCCTATGTCCTTCTCCGCACTCCAGAGAACTTGTATGCAAAATTTCATGACGATCGGTTCAGTAGTTACGGCGTGAAAGCGTAACAAACAAACAAACAAATAAACAAACAAACAAACTCACTTTCGCATTTTTATTATTAGTAAGGATAAGGATATACCGTCGATCAAAGGAAGTGAAAACCACCAAAACTACGAATGGTGTGCCATGGCAGACTTTTCTTAAAGGCTGTGATGCATGGAATTAAAGCCTCTATATTTACGCTGCATCTCGTGCATTCGCGGAAAGAGATGCAGCTGCTACCTGCTGCCTGCGAAAATGCGAGGGAATGGGGAAAAATCTAAGAAATCATACTAGTAGGCTGTCTGATAAGAAAGAGGAACCGTGCTCCGAAGCACGGTTCCTCTTTCTTATCAGCACGTTAAGCCGTCGGTCCCTGTCGCTGTCTTTGACAGCTGTTGTTACTCCAAGTCAGATATCTATAAGGCGGTTTAAAAACTCTACACCAGTGTTAGTCACTAACGATAAGAACACACACGATAAGAAGAAAGATAGATATTAGAAAGCGATGCGGCTATTATCACTATTTTGATTTCGTTTTTCACTTTACGCCCACCAACATGCTAAACGTGGCTTTTAGGTTTTAAGGGCTAGCTCTATCTACCCCGCAAGTGCAAGAGACGTGATACTATGTATCAGGTCACTTCCTGATTTCATCAAGAAGAAGCAAGAAGTCCACTGCTGGACATAGGCCTCCCCCAAGGATTTCCAATTCGACCGGTTGAAAGCGGCCTGCATCCAGCGTCTTCCTGCGACCTTAGTGAGGTCATCCGACCATCTGGTTGGTGGATGTCCGACGCTGCGCTTGCCGATACGTGGTCGCCATTCGAGAACCCTTCTGCCCCATCGGCCATCGGTTCTACGCGCTATGTGCCCCGCCCACTGCCACTTCAAAGAGCTAATCCGCTGAGCTATGTCGGTGACCTTCGTTCTCTTACGAATCTCCTCGTTTCTGATTCGATCTCGCAGAGAAACACCGACCATAGCTCTCTCCATAGCTCTTTGAGCGACTTTGAGCTTTCTTATGAGGCCCATAGTAATATAAGGGACCACGTTTCGGACCCGTAAGTCATCACTGGTAACACACATTGATTATAGACTTTCGTCTTTAGGCACTGAGGTATTTTGGACGAGAAGACACCACGGTTTTACGGTTACTTCCTGATTTAATTTAGGTAAACTCTGAAAATGTGTAAAGGCTATGGTTTCACTCATAAATAAAGCAAAACAAAATGTTCCGATTCTACGACCGTAGCTTTTGCGAAAATCAAACACGAAAAAATTGCATGTAATGTAACAGGAAATACCCTGTCTTTCTTTTTGTGGGTAGGTTTTAGTTTTTATTGGTGTCAGGTCTTAATGTTTCGTACAAAAAGGTGCCAACGGGACTTTTTGAGCCTTCGCTGTCCATCCGTTTGTAACAGGTAAAGATTTCTATTTTTCACAGTAAAATAATAAAAACAAAAAATAATGGAAATCAACAAGGGTTGGCATTATTCTGTATATTTTTTAGCATAATACTCCTTGGCCATGATTCTTAGCTGTGTGGTTTTGGGCAGAGTAGAATAGAACCACTCCTCCTCTTCCCATGGAGGTCGTAAGAGGCGACTTAGGAAATACAAGCTAAACAAAACTCATAAACATCAATGAAACCTCTCCAACCCGTCTGGCTAGCGAGGAGAGTGTAGGCGAAATCCTCTGTCTGCTCTGGCCAAGTAGTACAGTGGAGTGGAGACTAAAAATACCTGATGATTATTGATGATGATCATTATTTTGCATATAGTGTATGTTGAAACAATTATCTATAGGCAATTTTTTGGCATAATTTAAATACGTATTGTTTCTAGACGTACTTGATGAAAAATAAAAATACAGAAGTTATTTGAGAGAGTTCCGTTATTTTAAAATGATTAGCATTTTAATCTTTAAAACAAAATAATTGTAGCCAGTTTCTTTTTCTTATTTTCAAAGGACTTAAATATCTTGTTTAATAAGAAGAAAGTAAAGAAGGCATGAGAGCAGGGGCGCAGATAATTCATTATAATCCTTACTATATTATATCATCCTTACTTCGTTATCCTTATCCTTACTAATATCATAAATGCGAAAGTGAGTTTGTTTGTTGCGCTTTCACGCCGTAACTACTAAACCGATCATTATGAAATTTTGCATACAAGTTTTCTGAAGTACGGAGAAGGATATAAGCTACTTTTTATCCTGGGAAAAAGTACTATTCCCGAGGGAACGATATTGACGCGGGCGGAGCCGCGGGCGAAAGCTAGTTAATATTATAAATGCAAAAATTTAGTTTGTTTGTTACGGTTTCACGCCGTAACTACTGAATCGATCATAATACATTTTTACAAAGACCATCCCTGGAGTACGGTGAAGGACAAAGGGTACCTTTCATCTCGGTATATGATACTGTTCTCTAGGTACCGGCATAGACGCGATCGGAGCCGCGGGCATAAGCTCTACAATATAAAAGTCTTATGCTCCAATTCACAATTCAACATTTGACACAAATATCAAGTCATCTATGTGGAAGAATTAACCTAGGCATATAGAATTACTTAACGCAAAAAAGAAAAAAAAAACATGGGCCAGGCAAGCGTGATGTTTTGCCTCATTGACTATGTACACATGAACGCTCGTCGAAGACCTAAAACGCATTTTAAAATACCATCATCATTTTAACATGACTTGAATGGGTCACTTTACAAATTTTTACTGTTTTTAAAAGGGAGAGCAGTCTGTTTTTAACCGACTTTAAAGAAGGAGGTTATCAATTCGTTTGTATGTTTTATTTTTTAACGTTTGTTACCTCAGAACTGCGTCATCTATGAACCGACTTGGAAAAATCTTTTTATTTGAATGGTATGCTTTCTTTTGTCCCACTTAAGAATTTCATAAAAATCGGTTCAGTAGTTTGATTACAGTCGGATTTTTTATATGAAAGTTTTAATTTTTCGACTAGCTCCGTGGCGCAGCGCAGCGGTCAACACGCCAGCCTGCGACACGGAGTGACCGGGTTCGATCCCCGGCCAGGTCAAGATGAAAAATGATCTTTTTCAGATTGGCCTGGGTCTTGGATGTTTATCTATATATGTATTTGTTATAAAATATAGTATCGTTGAGTTAGTATCCCATAACACAAGTCTCGAACTTACTTTGGGGCTAGCTCAATCTGTGTGATTTGTCCGTATATATTATATTATTATTAATTTTAGAAATAATACTTCTTGTTCCTAGATTTTTGTGGATCAATGTGATGATTTTACACGATGGGGTACATTTAACATTTGATTTCATTACTTTGTTATATACTAGCTTTCGTCCGCAGCTTCTCTCGGGAACAGAACTTTTTCCGGGAAGAAAGATGCTTAAGTCCTTCTGCGTACTCCAGAGAACTTGTATGCATAATCATGACGATCTGTTCAGTAGTTACGGCGTTCCGAAGAACTCTGACACCAGGGTGTGCATGGTCGATAGACCGTGACACGAAATGATCATGATGAATTAATAATGCACATAATTTAAATATGCCCTTTAAGTAATCAGAAAAGCCAACTTTCTATAAGTTTTTATTAAAAGAGACGGCGCCGGAAAGTTTGACACGAACTTTCTTTCAGTAGATAGATATAAGTTCAAAACTTACATCGATTTATAAATTACTAGCTTTCGCCCGCGGCTCCGCCCGCGTCAATGTCGATCCCTCGGGAATAATACTTCATACTACAATCACGTGTCCGTCTTACGAATTTTCAATCAGGTCACGTGTCCTGACGCGCGTTTAACATTTTTTACCCATCCCAAAAAGTCAAATATAGATAAATATGCACGATCCAGGCCAATTTGAAAATGATCACTTGTCATCATGACCTGACCGGGAATCGAACCCGGGATCTACGGTGTGACCTCCGGCAACCTGGCATGATGACCACTGGGCCACAGTGTAGAGATTTATAAGAGAAGGGAGATGTATTACACTAATGTTTGTTTTTGTAGTAAATAACGACGAATTTTACGCACAAAAAATTACTTCATTATTGCAGTAACATTATATCATCAGAAATCATTTGGTGCCGGACGCCATTTCCGTAAAGCAATTTCGGATGCCCCGAGGCCAATATGTGTACTTCACAAAAATAACAAAGGTCAAAATAATAATAAAAAATGTAATGAGTATCAATTCTTTGACCATGATGAATTTCGCATTTTAGTAATGCATGCAAGATTCACCTCAACAATTGTATTTCTTCAAGTTTCTTATCATCATCATCATTTCGAGTAGGTCTCACGGTCAATCGACCATGCACACCCTGGTGTCAGAGTTCTTCGGAACCGCCTCTCGGCCTCTGACGTGGTTCCTTTAACGACTACCAGATGGCAGCCGGGACCACCGGCTTAACGTGCCTTCCGAAGCACGGAATCATCTTTATTATCAGACAATCAGGTGATTCAAGCCTGCAATGTCCTAACCAAACTGGAAACAACTAAACAAAGTATGCTTCCGGTGGGAATCGAACCCACGACCCCCGGGTCAAAAGGCAAACGCCATATGTTGTATGTTGTATTTTTTTATAATGTAATCAAGAATATTTGCATGCTGGAAACAGTTAAATGTGTGATTGTACTATGATACCACATTTATGGCAAATAAATAAACTTTACTTTACTTTGTAATACAAACATTTGGTTATATTTTTATAAGTGTTTTATCTAGCTTTCACAACGCATTTTCATATACTCTTAATAAACTCCTTTCTTAATAAATCTATACTAATATTATAAAGCTGAAGAGTTTGTTTGTTTGTTTGTTTGAACGCGCTAATCTCAGGAACTACTGGTTCAAATTGAAAATTCTTTTTGTGTTAGATAGTCAATTTATTGAGGAAGGTTTTAGGCTATAAAACATCACGCTGCGACCAATAGGAGCGAAGCATCAATAAAAAATGTTTTGAAAACGGGGGAAAATTATTCATAGTTGAGGACATCCGTCGCGTGCGATGCGTAAACGGTTCAAATTGCCGCGGACGAAGTCGCGGGCAACAGCTAGTAATATTATAAAGCTGAAGAGTTTGTTTGTTTGTTTGAACGCGCTAATCTCAGGAACTACTGGTTCAAATTGGAAAATTCTTTTTGTGTTGGATAGTCCATTTACTGAGGAAGGCTTTAGGCTATAAAACATCACGCTGCGACCAATAGGAGCGAGGCATCAATAAAAAATTATTCATATATACTAATTAATCATAATAACAGAAATTGCCGCGGACGAAGTCGCGGGCAACAGTAGTTGTCTTATAAAACTCAAGACGCGCTCGCATGAAAATTTTTCACCATATTTTATTTGGTTAACCTACTAACATTATAAATGCGAAAGTGAGTTTGTTTGTTTGTTACGCTTTCACGTTGTAACTACTGAACAGATCATCATGAAATTTTGCACGTTATCTGGGGTATTAAGGAGGACATAGGGTACATTTTATCCCGGGAAAAAGTACTATTCCCAAGGGATCGACATTGACGCGAGCGGAGCCGCAGGCGAAAGCTAGTAAATAATAATTACGTACCTACTACTTACTAATAAATTATAAACCTTTATATTATCCTGAAACTTGCTCGTAATATTATAATTAAATGTAACGCATTATAGAGGTAAAAACACGGTTTCACTCACTTTTATCGCCCTAATGATGGTCTTCGTAACAGAATGAAACTAGTTGGCGAATCTATCTGAATAAACGTGAGTGAAACCGTGTTTTATAATGAACTGCACGCGGCTCCGCCCGCAGTAGTGTCGATCTCTTGGGAATAGTTGATTTTCCCGGAATGAAAGGTACCCTATGTCCTTTCCCGGGCCTTAAAATACCTCTATACTAAATTTCACCCATGTTGGTTGAATGGTTAAAGCGTGAAAATGTAATATCTAAGGATTTATCTCGCGTAAGTTTTAAACTATTCAATGTAACATACATACATAGTATCAAGTCGTCATTAAATGTCGCCAAGTATCTGTTCTGTCTGTAGATAGTGATGGGTTGCTACCCGCATCGCCTATTGACATGATTCGGCAGATTTTAGCTCAATCCCTCGATTGGCTTTTACGTTAATTAAATCTAACGCTTTTGAATTTGATTTTGTTGTTTGGTTGATAATAGTAGATAGTGGAATTTTCACGACAGCTTTTCTTCACTGACTCAATGAAAACACAATATAATCAATGTAAGTAGAATACGTACCTATATCAAATGGAAAGTCAATGACATTTTAATAAAAGAATAACGAGTAATTATTTAGTTTTGTAGAGTTCTGAAAATAACTAAACAAACTTGATTTGTTTCTTATAATACAATTTGTTAGGTTACAAAACAGATCATGACATACAATAATTTAATCAATTATTTAAAGATTTATGCAACTAATAGTACCTATATACTTATCTGCATCAAGCTTCGTCACAAACTTTGTATATGTAGATAAAGTCCGCTAGGAAACAACTAACTTCAGCGTAGAAGGCAGACAACACAACAAAAAAAACTTTTAAGTTTCTAAATAAAAAGTCTCGTAACTTCGAAAAAAGTTGACTGAAAGATTCGAGACTACTTTCAACAACCGTTGTCTATTTGTTATAGTAAATCATACGAAATGATTGGCCAATTTACAGCGTACATATCGAAAGGCCGGTCGCAAATACGGCCGGCTATCTCAGGAATTCACTACCTCTCGTTTCCCCGCCCGCGCCGTCTCTTTTCTCCCAACTTAAGTTTAGCACCAACTTGACTCGTTTTAGCTAATAGAAATCACTTACCGTCTCCGAGAATGCACTCTTCGGCCTCCGAGCCGGCGTTCCGTTCATCTTGACCACTTAAACAAAACAAAATCCACCAATTGGATCGCACCAAACTTTTCACAGACACTTGTAGAGTTCACTGTCAAACTTTAACACAACTGTTTAGAGGAAGCATTTGCAGCAACGCGATTTGGGGGAAAATCGTCGCAGTGCGCAACGCACGTTCGGCCGGGCCACTTAATTTAATCGATGACTTCATGCAATTATTTGCTGATAAGTTATCGAGAATTGTGGCTGAACTTGAGGCGAGTATAGGCAAGCGAGGCGAGGAGTCTGCCCCGCGGTAGGACTGCGACTGGCTCCAAACGCTCTCGCTCGCGGCCGGCATCGGAGCCCGGTTGGCGGCACGCACCGCCGTGCCTGCATTTTTTACACGCCGGACAATAGGCTAACATTTTAGAGGTTATGTTTTGAATGCACGCGGAACAGGGCCCAAACTGGTATCCGATTCGGTCCGCTCTTCTTTTTTCAAATCTGATTCCTTTATAACAAAATCGTGATGAGTTTCATAAAGACTTATATGTTGAATGAAGTGTTCATTGCCATTCATCTGTTTACTTATTACAGCTGAGGCGCACATGATTCACATTAAGTTATTTACTTTCTATATTTAGCTGGTCGCGGGTATCTTGAGTGGCTCCTGTGCGGTGACGTCACCGCGCGGTGACAGCGTCTTGTTGATATTCCGGATTTTTATCTTAGGCAAACATGATATCTGCATTAGTATCTTCTTTCTTTAATTAAATAACGGTAATATGTTTAATGGTCTGTTAATTAATAGTGAATCATCGTTTATAATTAACACGACGAGTTCAACTTGCTCTTTTTGCGTTGCCTTTTGGAGGGATGGTATAAAACATAATATTATTGGTACATCGACCTTTTGATAGCATTGTAAAGCCTAAAATAATATTAATTCCATTTAGAACAACGTCTGAATACCTTTAGATTAGTGCAATTAAAGTTCAAAGCTTAATTAAGACTGAGTAAAGTGTAAAAAGATCCCAAAAGACTAAAGGTTTAAAATTCGATACGCAGGAACATTTTTTGTATAGGCAGCAGATAGATGAGACTGAGAGAGAATTTTGTAAGAAGGCTTTTTCGTTGCGGTAATTAACTATTTTCGTGGAGAATGTAAATCAAGATTGTTGATTGTGATTTTTCAATATAAAATTATAATTATTTCTTTTTGTTTTTTGTGCTCGTTTCCTAAACGCATTTAGTTATATGTACATATTATCAAAGGTATTGTCATTCGTGATTCGTGACTCCGGCCATGTTGGCCCAGTCACTCATTCAGGTTCGTATTGGAAAGGCAGCTGCTTGCACAACAGTGACATCATGATTTGTGCTTGCAGCTAGCTGGCAAGGAAAATTATACACACCCACGTATAAAGTATTTTACAGAATGCTGGGTCCTGTAAAAATAGTTTTAAAAAAGTTTTGCAGATTCGTTAAGTATATTATTTATTTTGTTCTGTTATATATTTTTCTCAAAGGTTGACTGGGAGAGAATGCTTTTAGCATTAAGTCTGCTTGTTAAGCCTTAGCCTTAAGCTCAATAAAGTTTAAAAAAAATTGTTTAAGTTGTTTTTACTGGTTAAATTGTTGTCTACTTCGAAGATAAATAAGAGATGCATGTGAGTTCTTATCTCTAAGTGAGAGTATGTTATTTGTTACAGAATAACTAAAAAAACAAAAATGCAAAAATAAATTTTGAGAAAATATTTTATTATAAACTAGCGACCTGCCCCGACTTCGCACGGGTGCGAAAAATTGTACATATAAACCTTCCTCTTCAATAACTCTATCTATTAAAAAACCGCAGCAAAATTTATAGATCTAAGCATACATAGGGACAGACAACGGGAAGCAACTTTGTTTTATACTGTGTAGTGTAGTGATGATGGTAGTGACGACTCCACACTGTAAAGTAGGTATTTTCCAAGCCAAATCAAATGAGCCCAAACACGATCGGTGTATCTTATTTAGCTCCTATGGCCGCTTTCCGACCTTATCAACAGACCAGCAGTGCCACGATTCCATAATAATATATTGTCATTTTACAAAATGCAACAGCCTCCGTGGTCCAGTGGTTAAGGCGTTTGCCTGTTGACCCGGGGGTCGTGGGTTCGATTCCCACCGGAAGCATACTTTGTTTAGTTGTTTCCAGTTTGGTTAGGACATTGCAGGCTTGAATCACCTGATTGTCTGATAATAAAGATGATTCCGTGCTTCGGAAGGCACGTTAAGCCGGTGGCCCCGGCTGCCATCTGGTAGTCGTTAAAGGAACCACGTCAGAGGTTGAGAGGCAGTTCCGAAGAAGTCTAACACCAGGGCGTGCATGGTCGATTGACCGTGACAGCTACTCGAAATGATGATGACAACATGCAAATTTCAGCTCAATCGGAAACCGTAAAGTGGAACAAAAACTTGTAATATTGGATTGACAAACATCGTGACAGGTGTAGGTACTTATAAAAATATGTTTATAAAAAAAAAACAGTACTTAGGTGCGCAAAAAGTTTATTTTTTTGAAGTTGGCAAGTAACAAGATTTATTAAAGATTCATATTGAAAACAATTTATCATTCCTTTGGACATGTAGCCTTCCATAGCCTTCGCATTTCAAAAATCCAGTTTTTAGGAGTCGAATATTTTTGTTCTTATTTTTGTTTTGTTTCGTTTTGTTGAAGAATTTAAACTTTGTTGTTTCACAATATGTTAGAATGTTATTAAAATTTCGGGTATTTTTTTGTAAGCATTGTTTTTTTCTATCCCATACGCTACCATACCTTACAATTTTGTTTTATATTCCTGCGCTATGTACTGAGCCAAATTATAAATATGTGCATTATTTTTAAATTTTACTTATCATAACTACTACTTTGGAGGAGGAAAACCCCTACTTGAACCGTTTAAGGCAGTGATACCCAAACTGTCCAGTTGAACCCCTTGGAGTCCACAGAAGAATAGGCGGGGGTCTATGCTGGCGGGAATAAAAATAAAAATTCACAAGTTGTAAGTGGAGATCACGAAAAAGGCAGGCTTCGTAATTCCTTGTCGAAAAAAGATATTAGTCATTTGTTACAATCTAAAAATAACATAAAGGTGTAGATTGAACATAACAACACAAGACAGGAAGATTTGTTGTTATCTTAACTCACATTATTTATTTCTTATCTACTTATCTTTACTAAAATTGTAAAAACGAGAGTTTATTTGTTACGCTTTCAGGCCTAACAAACAACACTTATTGAACCGATTATCATGAAAATTTGCATACACAATAGGACATAGGGTACCTTTCATCCCGGAATAAGGTACTGATCCCGAGGGATCGACAGTGACGCGAGCGGAGCCGCGGGCGTAAGCTACTTCCTTATAAAAACAAATAAAAATATTGAATCAAGCAAATCCCTCCCAAAATGATGACAAAAATAAAACAAAATAATTAAAAGAAGAAAACTAGTCACAGGGTAAGGTATCCTGCGGGCATATTTGCTAACGTAGTGTACAACGTTTTGATAGTCATTTTAAAATATATTGCGGCTTTCGTATGATTGACTTTTTCTACCAAAGATATATAAAACGTAATGTATTTTGAAAAAACTATCAAATCGTCAATGTCGATCCCCCGGGAATAGTACTTTTTTCCGAGATAAAAGGTAGCCTATGTCCGTCTCCGTGCTCCAGATAACTTTTATGCGAAATTCATGATGATCGGTTCAGTAGTTACGGCGTGAAAGCGTAACAAACAAACTCACTTTCGCATTTATAATATTAAGTAAGGATAAGGATAAGGATGAGTGCCAGCCTTTAAAATGTTTTCGTTTAATTTAAATTGACCTTATATATTACAAATATAATATATACAAATAAAGTGACAATCAAAAGAATAAACAGGCGTGCGTGCCTACGCAATTAAAACAACGCAACCTAAATATTCTGGTGTGTTTTGCCTCTTTTTGCCTTTTTTCGTTTACTGTTTTTGCCAATGAAATGCATTTGACGCTTTGTTGAACCACACATATGATACTCGAATATAATCGTATTCAGGTTTAGTGCATGTTACTGACACTCGAGCCTTCGCCGGATTTGCGGTTTGAGCGCAGTGGTTTTAAATAAAAAAAATGCATGCATTATTTTTCATTATTTTGTCGATGAAATACAAATCAGCACATTGCTATTATCCGTCTAGTAGTTATACAGAATTAAGGTTAAAGTTGAGGTACAGGGTAAAAACCTTTGCCCAGCTTATATCTACAAATAAGCTGGGCAAAGGTTTTTGCCCTAAAACTCAGGTTGCTGAGATTAATAAAAATGCTGTTAGGTATTTGCCAAATTGTGAAATTCAAAAATTCTTTTAGTAATTCGCGAAGCTTAGAAATTTTGTTCTAATTGTTTCAAAGATTCAAAGATTTATTCAGAAAATGGGTCACGTCAATTCACATTTTAAATAATACTTATTATATTCAAATTATTAATTACTAGCTTTCGCCCGCGGCTCCGCCCGCGTCAATATCGATCCCTCGGGAATAGTACTTTTTCTCGGGATAAAAGGTAGCCTATGTCCTTCTCCGTACTCCAGAGAACATGTATGCAAAATTTCATAATGATCGGTTAAGTAGTTACGGCGTGAAAGCGTAACAAACAAACAAACAAATAAACAAACTCACTTTCGCATTTATAATATTAGTAAGGATAAGGATTGTTCAAAAGCTTAAAACTACTAGCGTTACGGAACCGACCACTGCAGAGAAGAAGACGCCGAAAGAAACTCTTTTTAACCGTATTGGTCACCTACTTGCCTGAAGGGCTTTGTATGATATTTTATCTTTTTTTTTCTGATTCATGTAATGTACAATTTCAATAACATACATATTTCAGTTTAATTAACTAATTAAGTATTAGTATCGTTATCCGTCGGTTTTTTTTCCCCCAAATAATTATAATACCTGTAAAAAATGATAAACTGGAAACGTTTTCTCCTGCAGATATATGTCTCATTAAAAATAGTAATTGCATGCGATTCCTTACATACAATGACACCAAGAGCCTAGCTCTTAAATGTCAGAGACAGAGTAAAAAAATAACAACGATGTAACTTTTGAAATGGATAAAATCGTTTCCTCCATTGTAATTATTATTATTCGCGGATAACACATTTTCAATCTGTGTTTTCAATGTACACAACAAAACAAAATGAATTTACATAAAAACAAGAAGCACTCCTTATCCGAAGGCTCTAACGAACTGAAGGTATAACACACAAACAAGAAACTTAGAGTCTTTGAGACCCCATACCCTAAACCAACCGTAGATCGGCATCCGAGAAGGGTTGACATCTTAGGTGTATCATAAAAACATGCAAAATCCCTGGAATCACAGAATGAGGTGACGTTGTTGACAAAAAGGAAATGGGAAACAGAATTGTCACTTCACTGCCAGTCAAAGAATATGTAATCCTAATCCTAACTAATATTATAAATGCGAAAGTGAGTTTGTTTGTTTGTTTGTTTGTTTGTTTGTTTGTTTGTTTGTTACGCTTTCACGCCGTAACTACCAAACCGATCATCATGAAATTTTGCATACAAGTTCTCTGGAGTACGGAGAAGGACATAGGCTACCTTTTATCCCGGGAAAAAGTACTATTCCCGAGGGATCGACATTTATGCGGGCGGAGCCGCGGGCGAAAGCTAGTATAATATAAATAATGAACATAAAAAACTCCAAGTTTTTTTTATGGTTATGTGTCACACACACACAAGGCTGTACTTTTTGACTCAAAATATTTGCCATTATATGTATTTCTATTTCCTTTATAATAACAAATACGGATAAGAAATGTGGTATTTTGACGTATTTTTTAACGTGACAACGTCTTATAAATCGATAACGCCGGCTGCACACATGAAAAAGTGTCACGCTCCATGCAAAACAAGCGATAGAGAGTCATCGATCGGCCTATAAGCGTTTGGCTTGTGTAACGCATCTATCTCTCGTCCACCGTTATCACGTAATATCATCGTCCGTAAACCGACTTTACAGACAACCAATTCTTTTAGGTTAAATATTTTATGGTGGTGGAGTCTTCGATCAAATATAATGGTAGGTACACGATTCGCGCTCGAAAAGTGGCACCGGAAAAACAGCGCACTAATCGAGTTTCGGAGCTGTTTTGTCCACAGTTTCAATAAACCGCTCTAGCACTCACACGTCTCGCGATGACGAAGGTACAGTGAAAAGATGAAGAATTAACTTACGCATCAAAAGTGAAAAAAAAGATGGCGTTATAGGTACTTTCAGTATGTACCGTGTATGAGTTTGTGCTGATGATAATATGACGGCTTATGATACAGATATATGAGGTTATTACCCAGCAGTGGGGTCAGCTAATAAAAAAGATGCCTAGCTGATTTTCATTTTATTTTCCTATTCTGTCGAACATCAATGAAAATAATTATTTTGGGCTACTGCCAAACCCTGCTAAGCCTTAGCACAGGTTAGAAAAATGGGAAGGTTGATGTCTGGTTGGCGGCTGATTGTAAAAACTAATGCCAAATCTTGGATGTATGTCGACAGAAATAAAATATGGTGGTTGCAGGCGGGCAGGGTTTGTACCAGTGACTCTATTGTATTTCTTTATTCAGTAAGGTTGTATCGTAATAGCACTGTGAATACAAAAAAATATAACGATTTTTGATGATAATGTGTGCTTTCCTATTTCGTGTAGGTGTCACGGTCAATCGACCATGCACACCCTGGTGTCAGAGTTCTTCGGAACCGCCTCTCGGCCTCTGACGTGGTTCCTTTAACGACTACCAGATGGCAGCCGGGACCAACGGCTTAACGTGCCTTCCGAAGCACGGAATCATCTTTATTATAAGACAATCAGGTGATTCAAGCCTGCAATGTCCTAACCAAACTGGAAACAACTAAACAAAGTATGCTTCCCGTGGGAATCGAACCCACGACCCCCGGGTCTACAGGCAAACGCCTTAACCACTGGACCACAGAGGTAGTTATATTAGTTGATTTTAACTTCATTGTAAAATTAGTTAACACACTCAATTCAATACCTCACTTGTATGTAAAAGTAAGGGTAGTTTAGTAAAAGCGCAAGCCTAAATGCGTATATGTGGTATGGCATGGGTGCAGATTTTTGGCGTCCAGGCTTGAAGCGCGGTAGCTCAATTAGCAGAACGTAGATCGTTTATAGACCTGAGCACTGGCTCAAACCCTGTTTTATACCACTTAGTAGGCAAACGGGCATACGGCCCACCTGATGGAAAGCGGTTCCCGTAGCCTATGGACACTCGCCCGTTCCCGACCCTGAAGAATCTTTCCACGCCCTTTTTAAAGAACCTCATGTTGTAGACACTTAGACACTCGGGAAAACCATAGCTGGGTTCGTTCCACAACTTAAACGTACGTGAAAGAAAGTTTTGTTCAAAGCGTACTGTACGCAACCATTTATATAACATACAAGGTGTGAGGATGAACTCCCTGCCGATGGCTTGAGGTGCGATGATGGAAAGTGTCCATAGGCATCAACTCAAACAATTCGCCGGAGCACAGCCCATTAAACAAACGATAAAATACACAAAGAGATTATTTCTCTATTTAATAGGGAAAATAACCCATTTATTTACTGATATATGTGAGTCAGCCTGTCTCTCTAACTGTTTATCAAATTTTCATACCCACGCTATCAAGGTTAAGGAGAATGACAGGGTGGGTATCTTTCATCCCGGGGGATTTACATTAACGCACGCGGATCGGGAGGAAACTACATGAGAGTGAATGCGTTTTTAACTGCCTTCAAAAGAAGAGGTTATCAATTCGACCCGTATGTTTGTAATATTGTCAGAATTGCCCAGTGTAGGGAGCTAATCTCGTTTCCAGCTTTTAAAAATGCGAGCATTTCATTGACGTATGTTTGTATTTGTTGGTCAAAAACTATAAGTTGAATTGCTAAAATATTTTTACTCACCGAACGAAGCATAGAAACGGTAAAGCTTCTACTAAAACGTCTATTTTCTGTGAGAGTGTGGTACTTCCCCGGCCTATTCATGCGTCTAGCAAAAAATAAATTTGCCGGTAGCGTGGCTCTACCACAACAAAAAATTTCAGGGTTCAGTAGTTTATGAGATAGAGTATTTTATTATTCTTGTTAGTCTATTCAACGGCTGATGGTACATTTCGACAGAATGCAGGTAGTCCGGATAGCTGGAATTCGATAACAAAAAATATCATTAACACATCTTAAAAAATATATTGGGTCTGTAGACCTCTCGAGATCACTTACTCTTATTACAGCAAACGCCATATACCATGTGCTTAGGTCCTTAGGTGCTTAGGTGCTTAGGTCCTTTGTGCCAATTTCGCAATGAAAAATTTCAAAAAATTAATTCGGCAAAAATACACACAGATTTTCTGTGAGTGTGACGGTTGTGCGTGACGATGAGTAGAAGTTTTACCACTTCTATGCTTCTTTCGGTGAGTGAAAGAGCCAGAGGCCCATCCTTCCTTCCATGGCCTCTCGACGATTCGCTCGAGCTTCGCGCTCTTTCGTTTGATTATTATTATTATTTTTTATACACTTTATTGCACATTCGAACAGTATGTTACAAAAAATAAATAAAGAAGAAAAAAATAAATGTACAAAAGGCGGGCTTATCGCACAGCAATCTCTTCCAGGCTACCTTTGGGTTAATTGGAAAATTGGAGAAAGATAATTGAGAGGCAATATAGCAAGAATATAAAATATATACTTTATAAAATTTATGAAAAATTTTATTAATAGCCTTTTATGTCCCAATATTGAGCAAAGACCTCTCTTTCATTCTTCCACTCGTTCCTGAGCTAGTGTTTGTAAGAATAACTCTTGATGCAAATTCATTTGTGACTATTCGACTGAATGAAATTGCGTTGAACATCGTTGACATTCTTGTTGCTTTATAAATTGTGAATTAACATAAATGACTCACATATGTTTAGGTAAATTTACATTTTACATATCAGTAGTTTTTTGTCGGCATGCTTTGAATAATTTGACATATTGAATTTTCTAAACCAGTAATTTCCTAACACGATTTAAACTTTAATGAGATGATTTTATTTAAAAATAAGGTTTAGTTAATGCTTATTGTATCGGAGCTCGAATTATCAACATGTTACAAAGACCGTTCTTAGAACCATACTCGCATCAACTTATACTTTAGTAGTTACTTACAGAATACAGTATTACATCATTATTTTTCGTTATACTGGAAAGCAAGGTCTTAAGTAACTCTACGAAAAACATTACTATGTATCTATCTATGTTGTTACTAAAGTGAATCGACAGATTTTAATATGCTACTATATTATTTGATACTGCTATTGTTTGTAAATGTATTAAAATACATGCAAGCTTCTCACATTGTAGGCAGGTTGTCAAACCTAAAAGCTCGATGGACCCGCCACTATAACGTTCGTTTTTTTCGTAACGAAGATAAACGTTCTTTATTATTATTATACTATGGCCGGACATTTGGGCGAAAAAGCCGGGCAGGCCCGCCAGTATGGCCAGACATTTGAGTAAAAAGGCCTAACTGTGTCTGGCTTTGTCCGGATGAACTTCGTCCGCGGCAATTTCTGTTATTATGATTAATTAGTATAGATGAATAATTGTTCCTCGATTTCAAAACATTTTATATTGATGCTTCGCTCCTATTGGTCACAGCGTGATGTTATAGCCTAAAGCCTTCCTCAATAAATGGACCATCCAACACAAAAAGAATTTTCCAATTTGAACCAGTAGTTTCTGAGATTAGCGCGTTTAAACAAACAAACAAACTCTTCTCGCGCCGCCTTATTTTCTTTTTCTTATTAAATTAATTCTTTTTTATTGGATACGCACCTCACACTCATCTTCAGGTCACAGCTGAAAATATTGCTTTCGGGCAATATTACCACTGAGCTGCGTCCTTTTTGTATTGCTGTAGCACACGAATCGAGAAATGCGCAGGTAGGTATTTTGTATTTGAGTTAATTTTTGTACTTGCTTTTTTCTTATGACTGTGTATTTTTTTTTTGTATGTGTGTTATGGCAGCAAATAAATGAATTATCTATCTATCTCTTCAGCTTCATAATATTAGTATAGATATTCATGGAGAAGAAGATGATATTCCGAATAGGTTGAAACTTGTCGACATTACCAATAAAAATACGTGAGATAAAACTGTTTGTTTCTAATAAAAAATGCAAAGAGTCACGTCAAATATCGTCATCATCATCATCATCAGGTCCTTTTTAGTCTCCACTACAGGAGCACGACCCTTTCTGTACTACTAGGGCCATACTTGGCCAGAGCAGCCAGAGGACTTGGCCTACACTCTCCACGCTGGCCAGACGGGTTGGAGAGGTCTCTTAGATGTTTATAAGCTTTGTTTAGCTTGTATTTCCTAAGTCGCCTTCTACGACATCCACGGGAAGACTTGGAGTGGTCCTATTCTACTGTGCCGGATACCACACGGCTAAAATATCGTCAACATTTGCATAATCCTATAATAAATCCTATCATTTATATAGGCACTGACCGTGAATTTAGTAACGATTTCATGGTTTCTAAGCATTGACTGATTGATGTCACATTCCGCTGCAATCTGAGGCTGCAATAGATCCGTATGCGTCATGCATGCGTACTCACTCTGTTGCCACGCAATTTCTGTTAGTAGGGTTTTGTCAATTAGACTTTTTCTTGGGTTAGCATGTGTAGCAATAAATTATTGGTTAACACTGATCTTTGAAAGAGGTTTAAACTGCCTATATGCTTGTAACTGTGACCAACACGAAAAA
This sequence comes from Elegia similella, assembly GCA_947532085.1. Classification (NCBI taxonomy): domain Eukaryota; kingdom Metazoa; phylum Arthropoda; class Insecta; order Lepidoptera; family Pyralidae; genus Elegia; species Elegia similella. The sequence continues at coordinate 26,751,679 of OX383930.1, forward strand.
TCAGACACATGTCAGAAATTTCAGATTTTTCGTGACTAACACTAATCTTTCAAAGAGATTTACACTGGCTATACTTGTAACAGTGACCAACCCGAAAAATAATATAAGACACATGTCACAAATTTCAGATTTTTCGTGTTGGTCACAGTTACAAGCATATAGGCAGTGTAAATCTCTTTGAAAGATCAGTGTTAGCCAAAAGTTTATTGCTACTCCTGCTATAATCGCGGTGAGTAATGCAGCGACAATAATAGAGATTGTGGCCGAAAAAGCTGAAATCGTATGAAATATCATGTATTTTAGATGAATAGTATATAACTTCACTAGACAGGTCTAGCGCACAATATCGCCAGTCACTAAATCGCCGGTCGCTGCTTCGCACCCGTTCTATCGATGAATAACTGTAACGAAAGTACACAATACATGTGGTACGCTGCATCAGCAGCCCACCATATTCATAGTAAACTGCATAGTAGGTCGACAGCCCTGAGCGTAATGAGATACTTACACAAAACACTTCGCATAGCAACTGCAGTAATACATTTGTCCATTAAACAATGAATAATTAAGAGGTTTACTAGTATGCGGCGCTGTGGGGTGCCAATAGAAAACTAAGTTATTTATCTTCTATGAGAAATCGAATACCTTTGAGTGAATATCGGGTCTTCAAGCACAGACATGGATAATACAGGATACGGATACAGTCGAAAGTTTTTGGACATCTTAAATTTTTAAAGGTTGTTGAGTAGAACAAAATATATTTGATCAATATACATTTTACGAAACCTCGGTTCCACACTTCATCATTTATCCTTACTAATATTATAAATGCGAAAGTGAGTTTGTTTGTTTATTTGTTTGTTTGTTACGCTTTCACGCCGTAATACTAAACCGTTCATCATGAAATTTTGCATACAAGTTCTCTGGAGTACGGAGAAGGACATAGGCTACCTTTTATCCCGGGAAAAAGTACTATTCCCGAGAGATCGACATAAACGCGGGCGGAGCCGTGAGCGAAAGCTGAACACTAAGAAAGGTTTCGTGGTTAATATCAGCGCTGCATACTTTAGTCGATATCGGCTGGCTGCGTTACGAATTATTGTTATTATTAATTGTAGATCACACTAGCAGCTTTAAGCTGATGTGTGTGCGTCTTGATGTTTGGAGATTTTGTCTCTGTCCAGTCTATTCTTGAAACCATTTACTGGGCATTTATGGTTTTTTCTGGGAGTTTGTTCCAATCTGTGACCACACCGTTGGTTAGAAAATGAAGCAGTGGATTCTTGTTTGTTTTCATGCGACACAGTTTTTGTGAATGATCTCTCTTATGCTTGTTCAAATTTGAAAATTGGAATAGGCCTTGCAGATCAGGTACATCATAATATCCTCTTAGTATTTTGTAGGTCTCAATTAAATTACACCTTCTTCTGCGCCGCTCTAGTGTTGTGAGGTTCAGTTCTTTTAAGCTGTGTTCGTATGTCATATTTCGCAATGATTTTACCAAATTTGTAGCGAAAAATAGCAGTTACATCACACGGCACATAGGAAATTTAAGAATCAATTTCGTTTTAATATCTGCGCTGCAGTCTCTACCGATTATTGGGTACTGCTTTTACAGGTTCATTAGAATGCGGGCCGGACTGCCGCGAATAGATTTCATATCTATGATGACTAGATAATAATATTAACCACACAAATTGCTGTTTCATACCACCACACATAGGAAATGTAACAAACAGCAGCTGTTTTTGAAGCATGCAGCAAGCAATTTCGTTTTAATATCTGCGCTGCAGTCTCTACCCAATAATTAGCTACTGCTTGTACTGTACAGGCTCATTAGAATGTAGATCGGTCTACAGCAAATAGATTTCATATCAATAACTAGATTACATCCATGGACTTGAGTTTTTAGTTTAATATAATTTATACAGGATACAGGATATAGTGGTAAAGAGGAGATTTTTGCTACAAACATAATCCTAACTAATATTATAAATGCGAAAGTGAGTTTGTTTGTTACGCTTTCACGTTGTAACTACTGAACCAATCATCATGAAATTTTGCATACACGTTGTCTGGGGTACGGAGGACATAGGGTACTGTTCTCGAGGGATCGACATTGACGCAAGCGGAGCCGCGGGCGAAAGCTAGTTACTTATAAAGCTGTGAACGAAAGCCCTAAAGATATTATTACGTTATTTTTTTAGGGTAGTAAGTTTCGTTTTGTATCTGCGGTGTAGTCTCTAGCTGTTATTGGCTGGCTGCTTTTCCAGGCTCATTAGAATGCGGAGCGGTCTGCCGCTAATCGATTTCATATCGGTTACTGATCATGTCTAGATATTATAAACCTTGATTGTTCATATTACAGGACATTCTTCCTTACTAATATTATAAACGCGAAAAATTGTCGGTATGGTATGGATGCATGTTTGTTACACCAAAATATTTTATAGCGGATTTTGCCAAAAATTTGGCACCCTATAGGTTCTTACCTCGATTAACATTTTGGATGTTTATCTTTATATGTATTTGTTACTAGCTGTTGCCCACGGCTCCGCCCGCGTAAGTGTCGATCCCTCGGGAACAGGAGAATTTCCCGGAATCAAACATACCCTATGTCCTTTCCTGGGCCTCAAACTACCTCCGTACCAAATTTCATCCAAATCAGTTCAATGGTTGAAGCGTAAAAAGACAACAGACGCTCCTTTCTTAGCGCTCACTCACATCATTATAAAAACCCCTGTACCAAATTTCACGTTTCTAGGCGCAGCAGTTTCGGTTGCGTTGATATATAAGTCAGATTTGCCCGCGGCTACGTCGCCGCCGTTAGTGTCCATCCCTCAGGAACTGTAGAATTTCCCGGAATAAAAGATACCCTATGTCCTTCCCCGGGTCTCAAACTACCCCCATACCAAATGTCATCCAAATTGGTTCAATGGTTGAAGCGTGAAAAGAAGACTATACATACATAGTATCACGTCTTTTTTCCTTACGGGGTAGACAGAGCCTAGGTCTATAAGACCTGAAGGCCACGTTTAGCATGTAATTTTCCTATGTCACTTATAATATATAAGTAAGTGCTATATATTTGCAGGCAAGGCAAACTAATGGCTTAAATTCATTCAAATGACGATAACTTTTTTTTTAACTAACCGATTTTTATGAAACAAACTTTAAATGTTAATCTGAGTTAAAATAAAGCAATTGGTGAAAGTTTGAAGTAAATCGGTTCAGTATTTTCGGAGATAATCGTGATCATACATACAGACAGACAGACAGACAGACAAAAAATTCTAAAAAAAATTTTTTGCTTTCTATTATTCTTTTTAAGTGTCCCTCTATCCATTTCAGTCAAAAATTCTAAATGTACAGACAAAATATTTTTACTGTTTTATTATATGTATAGATAAAATATAGTATCGTTCAGTTAGTGTCCCATAACACAAGTCTCGAACGTACTTTGGGGCTAGCTCAATATGTGTGATTTGTCCGTATATATATACTTATTTATTTATTAACAAATAGGCCACCTACAATAATTTTGTATGTTTATTTGACATATATCTCTTTGCCACAGTTATCAAGTAAAAATTATCGTCCTTAAACCGACTTTACAACCATTTTCTTTTATTTCAAGAACTGTCATCTAGATATCATAGTTGTATACAGATACAGATAGATAAACGATAATGAATGTAATTTTTTACTTAATTTTAAACTATTTATTCACTAATTTTAGCCTATTTTTTATTTATATTACATCTAAGTAAAATCTTTAGAAAATTACGAATATTTAAGGCATATTTGAACCAATAGTGCGCAAAAAATGTGCTGAGTAGCCGTGTGGTATCCGGCAGAGTAGATTAGGACCACTCAGAATCTTCCCGTGGATGTCGTAGAAGGTGACTTAGGAAATACAAGCTAAACAAAGCTTATAAACATCTAAGAGACTTCTCCAACCAGTCTGGCCAGCGTGGAGAGTGTAGGCCAAGTCCTCCGGCTGCTATGGCTAAGTATGGCCCTAGTAGTACAGAGAGGGTCGTGCTCCTTTAGTGGAGACTAAAAAGGACCTGATGATGATAAATGTGCTGAGAGAATTGAGTATGTGTTCGTTGATTTTAGCAGTACAAATCAGTGAAAAAATATGTGTTCGATAAGTTTAACACACAGAATAAGGTTGTCAATATTTGGCGATGTGATTTGTACGGACATACGAATTAATTCGAATCTCACGGCTATTAAACAAAAATGGCGCTGGGTGGCTGGTGGGTGTTTGAAGATTTTTGACATGACGAATCTGACTCATCCTTTGTGGCGGCTGTCGAGTCGTTTTTTATTCGTCGTAATTCGTAATTCGTAATTAAGTTGTTATAATAGCGAGATGTAAGAATAAATTATTTAAATCGTTCCAAATACGTTTAATGTTGTAACAATCTACGCATTATAAAAAAAGATGTTTTTTGTATGTAATCATTCATTTCATCATTGCAGCTGTAGCCCACTGCTGGACAAAGGCCTCTCCCAAGGATGAAGGAAGGTATATATATATATATATATATATATATATATATATATATATAAATAAATGTAGCGAAAGCTCACTTGGAGCTAGGTTCATAGGTAATAGACCATTAAAAAAAATATTTTTATATTATTTAAGTGCCTCCGTGGTTTGGTTAGGACTTGCAGGCTTGAATCACCTGATTGTTCGATAATAAAGATGATTGCGTGCTTCGGAAGACATGTTAAGCCGTTAGTCCCGGCTGCCATAGAGGCCGAGAGACGGTTCCGAAGAACTCTGACACCATGGTGTGCATGGTCGTTTGATCGTATCACCTACACGAAATGATGATGATGATTATCTAAGCAGTACATAAGTGAAAACGCTGGCAAAAGCTTGAGTTTTTTATTTATAACTATAAACCCGATAGCATTTAAAGTAATGCAAAGATAAGTGAACAACAACATAAAGGGCACTTAACTTTGATCCTTAACGTTATAAAAGTTATCTGTATGAATAATAAATGGCACTCCACAAGTTATAAGTTAAGTAAATTATCGTATAATGTTTGCTTTAGTTGAAATCTCTTTGTAATACGCTATGTTTTAACATTTTGGAGAATATCGATTAGTAAATAAAGCTTTATTAATATTAAATGCTAACGTCAGCAACATGGTACGTGTTTTGGAATCGATGTAATTTTTTTTTTTTTTTTTTTTTTTTTAATTATACCGGACAAAAACTGAATAATCACGACTAATATTATAAAACTAGCTTTTGCCCGCGGCTTCGCTCGCGTTAAGAAGTATAGAAGTTTCATACAAACTTTCATCTCCTATTTTATACCCTTGGGGGTAGAATTGATCAAAATCCTTTCTTAGCGGATGTCTACGTCATAACATATACCTGCATGCCAAATTTCAGCTCGATCCGTCCAGTGCTTTGGGTTGTGCGTTGATAGATCACTATGTCAGTCAGTCAGTCACCTTTGAGTTATATATATTTAGATATTATTCTAAGTGTTTTATTTTGCTTTCACAATGCTATTTTGATATTATACTCTTAGTAAATTATGAACTAAAATATGGTGAAATAATTTAATGCGTCACCATAGGTCACCATAGGTGAAATCGGGTAGTTGTGTGTTGGCGACGTAAGCCTTAATACGTATAAGGGGAATGGGATATGGTGGAGAATTTCGGCGCCAAGTTTAGAATCATGCGGTAGCTCAGTTGGCAGAGCGTAGGTCGTGCATAGACCTAGGTCGTTGGTTAACTTACTCAAAGGATCGAAAGGAAAGGCTCCTTAAGGATCGAAGGCTCTCAAAGGATCGAAGGCAAATGCTCTGCGCCACGGACACCGGCAAGAGACGTCAGTGCGTGTGACTGTCAGTCTTATACTCTATGTTAAAAGAAAATATGCCATATTTCCATACAAGCGTAGTCCCCTGATTCCTCGCCGAGGATGTTTATCTATATATGTATTTGTTATAAAATATAGTATCGTTGAGTTAGTATCCCATAACGCAAGTCTCGAAGTTACTTTGGGGCTAGCTCAATCTGTGTGATTTGTCCGTATATATTTATTTATTTAATTATATGTAGTACCAGTAGAGCAATGATTTTTAACAAAAAATCTATGGATATATTTGCATGTCCCTATGTTTTCATTTTTTTCATAATTGAATGATTTAAAGAACCTTCAGAACCTAAAACAAATTGTACGAATTTCCGTTGTGTTCAAACATCAAGTAAACAAATTTGACGCGGTTATATTATAAAAACAAGACATAGAAACACAGCTGATGCAATTTTTTTTATAAAAGAATAAATTAAATAACTTATGTTTTGGTAAGAAATCAGGAACTACGAAGCGTTAATTTTGTGTACTTTTCATAGGTATTTTCGGTCCGAGCTGTAGTTGTCTCTATCGCACTTTGCGTGGATTTAGGCACGGCGCGACTGCGATAGATTTTACAAATGCCTATTTTTCAATTTTCTAGAGCTTAGTGTTCCTCTTAAGTAGGTGCCGCGCGAACGAAAAACTGCGCAAGCCATTAAGCAGCGCAAAACCATTCGGCAAATATGTAAAAAAATGAAAAGTCTTAATATTTTCATATATATTTTTATTTTTTTTAAAATAAGAAGGGGGCACCTGCGAGATGTAAATATAAATATTGCCATGTGAGAAAACGAACACAAAAACAAACTCTTCCAATAAAAATGTTTTCAGGTATCATATCATATATTATATCGTTTTTAAATTTCATTGTATCTGTTTCAAATTCCAACAAGGGGTGATCTTCTGCAAGGATCTACCTAAATTATACAAATACATTTGATGTATTATAGGTATTAATTATAAGTATAAATCAGCGCAAAGTACTAGTGATTTGAAAACACGTAAATTTTCACAATTTCGTGCAATAAATCCTTACTAATATTATAAATGCGAAAGTGAGTTTGTTTGTTTGTTTGTTTGTTTGTTTGTTTGTTTGTTTGTTTGTTTGTTACGCTTTCACGCCGTAACTACTAAACCGATCTTAATGAAATTTTGCATACAAGTACTCTAGAGTACGGAGAAGGACATAGGCTACCTTTTATCCCGGAAAAAAGTACTATTCCCGAGGGATCGACATTGAAGCGGGCGGAGCCGCGGGCGAAAGCTAGTTCTTAATATTTGTTGTGTGGTAACTAGCTGTAGCAAGGTAAAGCTAACCTTCTAATCCTAGCTCAAACGGGTTCCAGTGAAAGTCGCTTTCTTCAACCTCTGCCTGCGAATGTGAAACGCTTATCAGATGTAATAAATGCAGCCGTACTGTATTGAGAATTGCCCGTGCTTTTGTGAATAAAATAATACTTACTATTATTTTATTCATAAAAGCACGGGCCTTTAAAACTACAAGGAGGGTTGGGTACGCTGGTACGGAGTAAAGAAAATTGGCCTAGTGCGAGTTGGACTCGGTCATGAAAGGTTCCGTACCATTATATAGTAAGTTTAAAATTAATAAAAATATTTTTATTATATATTGTAATTTCGCAATTTTTCCTTTATCTGTGCATTAAGACGTTGCTTCTCCTATCAAATTTAAATATTCTGAGTTCACGGGAAGTACCCTGTAGGTTTTGATTACCTTACGCACCTATATCGAAACACGACAACAAAGTGTTCCAATAAGGGCTCCTACCGTCCAAAATTGTTAGTTAGGTATTTTGTTTTTTCTTTTTCTTTTTAATTAATATTATAAAACTGAAGAGTTTGTTTGTTTGAACTCGTTAATCTCTGGAACTACTGGTCCAAATTGGAAAATTCTTTTTGTGTTGGATAGTTCATTTATTGAGGAAGGCTTTAGGCTATGAAACATCACGCTGCGACCAATGGGAGCGAACCATCAATAAAAAATGTTTTGAAAACGGTGGAAAATTATTCATCTATCTATACTAATAAAAAACTAATTACGAGTAATCATAATAACAGAAATTGCCGCGGACGAAGTCGCGGGCAACAGCTAGTTAATATATAAAGTTCAGGCAACGAGCATATTATGTTTGTATAGCAATGTCATTATGTATGGAAAAGTTAAATAACATGCTGCTATTTTATGTTAAAATAAACAGTGCAAAATTATAAAATATTTTGCAATGTTTTTTTAACATAAAATAAACATTGCAAACGTTATTAAACTGTTACGCGCGCACCGGGATTCGTTCCGTCATCCGGAAGATCTGGTTGCAGCGTTAATTTTGTAAAATTGTTAAAAATAACGATAAAATCTTAAACAGACTTATTCTCTCAAAAATTGCATGACATTATAAAATGTCCTCCGGGTCTCAAGGATATAATCAGGGTCTTGACGGGTGGTTCTTCCCCCTAACCTCGAGTCTTGAGTACAATGCTATAAAGTAAGTTAATCTCGATCCCACGGAAACAGTATTTTTTTCCGGTACGAAAGGTAACCTATGTTTTAATCCAGGTTATTAATACAAAATATTGCTGTATAGTTAACCTATTACAGCAATATTTCGTCAAATTCCGTTCAGCTATTTTGGCATGATTGAGTAACAAATATCCATACATACTCACAAACTTTCGCGTTTATAATGTAAGTAAGGATATGCTTTCTTCACCTACACTCTGTGCGACCTTCATACAACATCCAATAAAGGCATAGAAGTGGCCCATTATTATTAATGGACAGGAAAAATAGAGGATACGAACAGAAGCAAAAGCAAAATTGTTATATTTCTTTAGGCCGCTTTAAGTTTTGCAAAATAAATAAATAGGGACATATCACACAAATTGAGCTAGCCCCACAGTAAGTTGTGAACTTGTGTCATGGGATACTCAACGATACTATATTTTATAATAGATACTTATACAGATAAACATCCAAGACCCAGGTCAATCTGAAAAAGATCATTTTCCATCTTGACCTGGCCGGGGATCGAACCCGGGCACTCTCGTGTCGCAGGCTGGTGTGTTGACCGCTGCGCCACGGAGCTAGTCAAAGCTATATAAATTTAAACTTATAAAAATTTTGTACATGACTGGTACCATACATAATATCACGTCTTTTTCCCTTGCGGGGTAGACAGAGCCCAGGTCTATAAAAGATAAAGCCTACATCTAGCATGCTGGTGTATATGTTACGGTAAATTTGATTAATCGAAAATTATTAATAATTTTATAACATTATTAATAATAACCTCGTGTTTTGGTAAATGTGAATAAAAAACTGAAATTAATTACTTTTGGTAGTTATTATTAATAATTCACTACACACATTGCTTGTTCAGAGGGTGATTCTGTCATTTACCTGTCCGGTAACTGCCTAATAAGAATCACTACGGGTGCGCGACCCCGGACTGCTCTAGCTGCTCCTGCCACACTCCTCTCTTCCGTGGTAGTAGTATCCCACCATTTCCCTTCGTTTCTAATCCCTTAAGTGGACGCCTCCCACTAACATCCACTGGCGTTCCCGGCCAGTTTCACAGGTCCTAGCTGGACGTAAGTATTAGGTCTGCGTCAGAGGCCTTGCTGACGCTTAGGGACGTTCCTACCTCTTGCCGATTGTAGCGATCTCTCGTTCCATTGGATTTAGGGAGGTAGGGATAAGAGTGCACCTGTGTTCGCGCGCACACTGTCGTCTATTCGTTTCGTGCACTTTAATATATCCTGCGCAAATGACTTGGCTCTGATAACGGAATCCGATTTACATATCAGTCCTGCGGCGATGGACAGAGGTAGAGAGGTCTGGCTGTGATGCCAGTCAGGCTTTGTCTGATGTCTGCACGTAGGCGGCTCGGGAAAGATGGTCGTTTTGCGCTGCATTGGGTTCAACAGTGCAACTCGGCAGCTCCCTGAGTGACGAAGCAGCTCTATTCAGAGAGGCCCTGCTTCCCCCAATCCGGGGAGGGGACTAGAAAAGGTGTCCTAAAAAAGGCTTGACCCACCATACTCAGAGGTAGTTACCACGGCTGCCTCTGCATCACTTACACGTGGTCGAAAGATGCAAAGAAAACTTAATGGACGTGAGACCCTTACCCAAAATATGACCTTTGCAGCGTGGAATGTGCGCACTCTCCTTGACCGCGAAAGCAACTTGGGTCCTCCTCGTAAAACCGCCCTTGTATCTCGAGAACTCCGACGCTATGGTGTGGATATTGCAGCTCTCAGTGAGACACACCTGCCCGACGAGGGAGAGAGAGTGGAACGCCTGGGCGGGTATACTTTCTTTTGGAAAGGTACTCCGTCTTCAGAGCCTAGGAGATCCGGTGTTGGTTTCGCGATCAGAAATGACATTACTAATAAATTAGAGGAGTGTCCTGTTCGTATCTCGGACCGCGTCACCACGCTTCGCCTACACCTAGATAATGACAATTACCTTAATGTCATCAGTATTTATGCGCCAACAATGGACAAGGATGATGACATCAAGGCCAAGTTTTATGAAGAAGTTACGCGAGTCCTATCTAAAATCCCTCCTAGACAGCAGATACTTCTAATGGGTGACTTTAACGCGAGAGTTGGACGTGACTTTGAAGCTTGGCCTAAGGTCTTGGGAAGACATGGTGTTGGCAACATGAATGATAATGGACAACTCCTTTTGTTCCTCTGTGCCGAATTCGAATTGAACATCACCAACACTATGTTTAGACTCCCGGCAAAATATAAAACCACATGGATGCATCCAAGGTCGAAACATTGGCACCTGATTGACTATGTGATTGTCCGGCAAAGAGACATTTCCCAGGTACATATCACTCGTGTTATGCGTGATGCCAATGCGATCTGTAGCACTGATCACCGTCTGATCATCACTAAACAGCAGCTTCGACTTCATCCTCCTCACCGATCCCAAGGAGTGAAACCTAAACGCATAGGTATAGAAAAATTGCAAAGTTTAGAGGTGCGTGAGAACTATGCACAGTCAGTAAGTGGTGCAATCCAGAGGATGGACGTTGAGGGTGGTGATTCTGTGGCTAATTGGCAAACGCTCTCGTCCTGTTTAGTCACTGCCGCCTTGCAGACACTGGGCGTCAAATCCAGCAGACACGAGGATTGGTTTGATGACAATGACGAAATCACTCTTACGTAAGCATCCAGATGATTGCCAAGCAGAACAGGTCAAGCGAAGTGGTGCAGAGCTACGGAGATATGTACGGGAAATAAAAGACAAGTGGTGGCGAGACAAGGCCGAGCGCATGCAGTGGCTCTCTGATACTAATCAGTTGGGTGCATTTTATGATGAGGTGCGAAAACTTGTTGGTAACGTGTTTCGTTCAAGAGTGCCCCTGAAATCTCTCGACGGCACACAATTGCTTACCGGCAAGCAAGATGTACTCCAAAGATGGGCAGGGCATTTCAACACCTTGCTCAATGTTGATCGAGCTGCGTATACTTCGTACATCCGCTCGATAGCAGCATGTCCCACAGTCAGCAAGCTGGACGACCCACTGACTCTGCGCGAGGTGGTTGTTGCCGTTCAACAACAGCAGAACAAGAAAGCGGTTGGCATTGACAATATACCTGGAGAACTGCTGAAGTATGGGGGTACAGAATTGCATGAAACAATCTGGAAGTTATTTGTTCAGATGTGGGATGAGGAGCGAGTACCTGATGACTTTCGTGTCTCACGTGTTTGCCCTCTTTACAAGAACAAAGGTGACAAATCAGATTGCAATTCTTATAGAGGCATTTCACTTCTGACTACTCCTGGAAAAGTCTTTGCGCGAATTTTACTTAACCGCTTGATGCCCTTGTCTGAAGACATTCTGCCCGAAACTCAGTTTGGCTTCCGGCCGAATCGAGGTACAGTTGAGGCTATCTTCTCTGTCCGGCAACTTCAAGAGAAGAGCCGAGAACAAGGTCAACCGATGTGTCTTTGTTTTGTTGACCTGGAGAAGGCTTTCGACTGCGTGCCTCGAGAAGCTTTATGGGTTGTACTGACGAAACTTGGATGCACGGAAAAGTTTGTACGAGTGATCCGACTCCTGCATGATGACATGCGTTGTTGTGTTAGTATGCACGGCGAAGATTCAGAGTTCTTTTCAGTGAGCTGCGGCGTAAAGCAAGGCTGCGTACTCGCTCCAACTCTGTTTGCCCTGTATTTTGCAGTTGTAGTTAGGGAAGCCCTGCAGACTTTACCCGAAGGCATTTGTATTCGTTTCCATACCGGTGGTGGTGGTGTCTTCAACTTAGCTAGACTAAAAGCTCACACCAAAGTGTCTCTCACAACTATCACCGAGATGATGTACGCAGATGACCTGTGTTTTGCGGCGAAATCCTCTGAGGGTCTACAGAGGCTTATGTCGAGTCTTGATGAGTCTTGTCGAAGATTTGGCCTTAAGATCAGTGTTAAGAAGACCGAAGTCATGGCTCTTGATACACTGACCAGTGCCCCAGTCGACATTAAACTCGGTGACGACTCGTTTAAGCAGGTAGATAAATTCAAATATTTAGGAAGTACTATAACATCCAAGTGTCTCCTTGATAATGAAGTCAACAGTAGAATTGGAGCAGCTGCTGCGGCCTTTGGTAGACTTCGTGTCAAGGTGTTCCGCTCGCATGACGTAAAGCTCTCTACGAAAGTATCTGTGTACATGGCAATAGTTCTGCCAAATCTCTTGTATGCCTCCGAAACGTGGTGTCTATACCGCAAGCATATCCGTACATTGGATAAATTCCACCTAAAATGTCTTCGCGACATTATGAACATCCATTGGTCGGACCATGTTCGTAACACGGAAGTACTACGACGAGCTAATGTTGGTGGAATGGAGGCGTATCTAATGATTCGTCAGCTGCGGTGGGCTGGCCATGTCTCCCGCATGTCAGACGACAGAGTGGCGAAGCGCATCTTTTATTCAGAACTGCAGGATGGCAAGCGGAAACCAGGCGGCCAACTTCTGCGGTACAAAGATGTGCTTAAGCGTCACATGAAGCGATGTGACCTGGAGCCGTCGCAATGGGAGACAATGGCAACGGACCGGCCGCGGTGGAGGCATATCGTGAGCACCAAGGTGCTTGAGTTTGAAAGGCGTCGTAAAGAAGAGCTCGATGCTAAACGAGACGAGCTTAAGGCCCGACCACCCGCGGCCATACAATATAATTATATCGGAGGGGTGCTGACTTGCAGTGAATGTGGACGTACTTTTACTGCAAAAATTGGCTATATCAGTCACCTGAGAGCTCACGAACGTAGCTCTCATTAGCCAGAGACAAAGTCGCTGTGGCCGAAATCGGTCTGGATGGATTATTATTACACACATTGGTAAAAGTTATAAAAAAACCCAAAGTTATTAGTCCAGTAGGTATTTATTAAGAATATGATATGACGACGATACTACTTATTCGTAAGATATGACACATATAACAGTGCTTGTCTCAGATCACACAAACAAGGGTAGGTACTTGTTTTAAAGAAACTGACAACAATAATCACCTCTTAATCTGTACTCTTAATAAACAAAGTTAAAAGAGTGAGAGAACAGCCTCTCGGCAGCGAAAGGGAGTCGCTATTGCTGCCCTATCTTGAGCTACTGGAACAGAGTCTACGTTGACTCGAGACTTGCTCGTGTCAATGTAAAATAACTTTAGTTTTTAATATTTTTATTTGGCTCACTTTACTAACCCTAGTTTAGAAGCTTATTTTTGGTACTAACCTATGTTATAGAAATGTATTTCTAAAATAAAACGTTATTAGTATTATTATTTGTATCTACTTTGGTATCACGGGATATAAATCCAACATGAAGAGGCCCTTTGGAGAAGTTGATGTAAAGTTGGTCTCCAGCCAGAACTTGTTTTTGGAAATACCAATGTATGATATGTCCTTGAACAGGTCTAGGCTGGAGCAGAAACTATAGCATTATGAAAGACAAATTTATGGGATTGAAATGTACCTGGACTTGTGCTAGGTTTGCCTGGATTGGACACCTGCTATTATTATAAAATGGCAAAATTATTATTACTAATATTAATAGCTGAATCGTCATCACCATCAAGAAGGCTTCTTGTGATGAGGCCTTTTTAATACTTTGATTAAAAAGGCCTCGAGATTACCACCATGGGAACAGGCATGAAAATATGTAAGTGTCTATTTTAGGGTAGAGATCTTGAAAATTATGTAATTTTTGGAATCCAAGATGGCGGACGCGACTTTTCATGAAAAACCTGCAACCTGCAAAGGGGTAGTTTTTTGGGTTTTTACCTTAGTTATGTAATCCAAGATGGCGGGCGCGACTTTTCATGATAAACCAACATGAGTGTCGTTTTCTAGGTTCTTGGGGTGTAGAGGTGCATATCTCGAAAATGACGTCAGTTATACAGGGTGGCGCAAAAGTAAAGACCCTATTTGGTTCAGCTATAACATTTTTTCTAAATTAGAAAACTAGATTTAGGTTTTTTTAAATGTATATTTGTGCCATTAAATTTCGTACCATTAGGATTTAAAGATGATGTCTTTTAAATGGTGACCTCCAGAGTTGATACACATTTGAGCCCTATTTATGACATTTTGCATAACTTGCCGTAACACTTCCTGCGATATGTTCGTTATTTCTTGACGAATGTTTTCTTTTAGAGCTGCGAGAGTTTGTGGCTTGTTCACATACACCCGAGATTTCAAAAAACCCCAAAGAAAGAAGTCTGGACTGGTCAGATCGGGTGATCTTGCAGGCCAAGGCAAATCGCCAAAACGAGAGATAACTCGGCCTGGAAAAGCGTCCCTCACACAATTATTCCACGTTCTTGGGGAGTAAAACGGTCCATGTTTTTTTTTAGTGTATTTTACATTTGTTCACTACACAATTTTCAAAAACAGAATGACAGAAAATGTCATATAAAAAAAATAAAAGTATTTTCTTTAGTGCCAGTACTTTTGCGCCACCCGTTATAATCTAACATGTCGGACGTGACTTTTCATTATAAATCGACGTGAGTGTCAATTTCTAGGTTTTTTTCGGTGTAGTTTTGGAAAATTACATCAGTTTTAGTATCCAAGAAGGAAAATCTTCGCGTGGCCTCTCGCACATCCCGCACGCCGCCTCGCCACCCCTGCCCGCACCTCTCTTGCCCGATCGAGAAAAAAATCGCCAGTGTACATTTATTTTTATCGATAGTTATTACATTTATCGGTACTAAGGTTACATTATTAATAATCACCGACAAATGTGATTAATTTCTCACTTTTACCTGTACTTTCGGTAATTATTAAAAATGATAGACAATTATTAATAATTTTTAATTAATCACTCTAACCGTAACATATACATGGTGTAATTTCGATCGTTTTGGACCCTTAATAATAAAATCAAAATAGTGATGGGTTGTTATCCCCATCGGCTATTGACACGAGTTCTCTGATTTTTGCATTATTCCCTCGATCTGTTTTAACGGTCTGCGTGGAAAGATAATAATCTGGTACATTTTACGTTTTTTCTTTTCTCCCAAACAGCATGGGAGACTACTAACTGTTACAATATAGTTGTAAAATTAACTAATAAATTAACCAGAGGTGTGACAAAAAAACGTTGTCAGCCTTTCAAGAATATAAACTTGTGCACTTGTTTTGTAAATAATAATAATAATAAGTTCTTTATTTCAGACCATGATCCATAGAGTATTAGTAAAAAACAAACAAAATACTTATCCTAATGTTAGTAAATTGCGAGCCAGAAAACATTTAATTTGTAATGTGGACACCTCTATGCACGAGCAGATCCGCCCAATGCCTCACAAAAGGCCTATCAATTTTGGCTGCTAGGGTATTATGGATGCTGTTAGAACTCCCACGGAGTCCCTGCAGCGCCGAGGCAGCCAGCTTACGCATTATGGCATAAAAATCGTCCATTCGTGCTTCGGCGAACATACCCGACGCACTACATCGCTGCGGCAGCCCCAGCAGCATCCTCAACGCATCATTATACTGGACGCGCAGAGCATTGTAAGCCCCCCGCGTTTACCTCACCCACAGGCTGCTCGAGTAAAATGATTGACAATATGCTCTAAATAGCGTAACTTGTTTTAAAGGTTCCCATGTCGTATCGATTCGGGTATACCGCCGCAGGAAATTAATTCCATCGTTCGTACGTGGAAGTTTGCTGGAAAGTGGCTGGAAGTTTCTTCTAAAATGAACAGTGATTGACTGCCAGTATCTATTTGGTAGGGTTAAATTTTGCCGCTCTCCCTGTTAAAATTGTTAAATATCGCAATCCAATTTTGCTAAAATGTAAATAAATAAATCGTCCGGTGCACAAATGTGAACTCAGCAGTTTGCGCTTTAAAAATATTTTTACAAACTGTAATTACTCGTAAACCTCAATATTGAACGCACTGCTTGTCAGCGTAAAATTTAAAGGGTTGCAAGATTTTAGGCAAATATTTTGGTGCTTTTTTACAAGCTTTTATTTATTTTGTTATGTATGTAACTATGTTTGTTCGGGTGGAATCTTGCAACTCAATTTTGAAACAGATATCTTTCACCGATCGAGCTGAAATTTTGTATACTTGTTAAGTATCGACGACAATGCATAGCTAGCACAAATGACGTCATTCTAAATCTAACATGGCGGACGAGCAATTTTTGATGCACTTCGACAGTATAAATACCAAATCAAAGGGCTCGCTAAAAATAACTCGAAACATAAAGTGATGTACATAAAAGCTTGATTCTGTTCTTATTTTTATTTAATTAATGAATATTAAGTTCTGTATGTTTAAGCTATCTACTATACCACAGCGAAAAATACTCGTAATACATAAAAAACCTCAGCAGTATGCTTTTAAAATATTTCAAGTAAACCGGAGCTCCTCATAAACTTCAATACTGATACGCAGTGCTCGTCAGCGTAAAATTTAAAGGGCTACGAGATTTCAGGCAAATATTTTCGTATTTTTTAAAATAAATATTAACTTGTAGATATTTAAGATAAACTAAACCACAGAGTAAAAATACTCAGCCTTGTGCTCTAAAAATATTGAAATAAACCAAAGTTACTCATAAAGGTCAATTACTAATACGCAATGCTTGTCAGCGAAAAATTTAAAAGGCTGCAAGATTCCAGGCAAATATTTTCGTGCTTTTTAAAAAAAATAATAAGTTGCGGATGTTACATTACAGCTATCTACTAAACCACAGAGTATAAAATACTACATAAAAAACTCAGCTGCGTGCTTTTAATAAGCCTGAGATATTCATAACCCCACAATTATTACTGATACACAATGCTCGACAGCGTAAAATTTAAAGGTTTGTGAGATTTTAGGCAAATAATTTCGCGCTTTTTAATGATTATTAAGTTTTGGATCTTAAGGCTATCTACTAAACCACAGAAAAACTAATAATACACAAAAAAACTTGGTATCTTCAAAATGTTTCAAATGAACCGGAGCCATTCATTAACCTCAATTACTGATACGCGATGCTCGTCAGCGTAAAATTTTAAGGGCTGCTGTGAGATTTCAGGCAAATATTTTCGTGTTTTTTAATAAATATTAACTTGTAGATATTTACGCTAAAGTAAACCACAGAGTCAAAATACTTAGCCGTGTGCTTTAAAAATATTGAAATAAACCAAAGTTACTCATAAAGGTCAATTACTAATACGCAATGCTTGTCAGCGTAAAATTTTAAAAGGCTGCAATATTCCAGGCAAATATATTTGTGCTTTTTAAAAAAATATTAAGTTGCGGATGTTACAGCTATCAACTAAACCACAGAGTATAAAATACTACATAAAAAAAAACCTCAGCAGCGTGCTTTAAAATATTCAAATAAGCCGGCGCTACTCGTAAACCTCAATTACTGATACGCAATGCTCGTCAGCGTAAAATTTTAAGGGCTGTGAGATTTTAGGCAAATACTTTCTCGCTTTTTAATGAATATTAAGTTGTAGATGTTAAAGCTATCTACTACTATACTAGCTATCTACATTATATACAATTTATATGATCATAAAAGCTTGTCGCGCGATTTGTAAATAAACTAGTACCAATTTAACTGTGTAAATTGAACTGCTAAATTTATTATATTTTCAATTTCAATTTAATTAAATACTAATAAGTAATTAAACCTCGCGACAAGCTTTTATAATTGTATATAGAGGTTATAAGTTGATAGTTAAAATTTTTAAGGAATTTTTTTTTTTCTTCTAGAGCGTTTAAATAAAAGCTTTTTTCAAAAAAGTTTTTTTGCTTTTAATTTTTAATGAATATTAAGTTGTGGATGTTAAAGCTATCTACTAAACCACAGAAGAAAATAATACACACAAAACTACATACTGTGCTTTCAAAATGTTTAAAATAAACCGGTGCCACTCGTAAACCTCAATTACAGATACGCAATGCTCGTCAGCGTAAAATTTAAAGCTCTGTCAGATTTTAGGCAAATACTGTCACGCTTTTTAATGAATATTAAATTGTGGCTGTTAAAGCTATCTACTAAACCACATTAATAATACACAAAAATCAAACTGTGCTTTCAAACTGTTTAAGAACCTTCTCCTGAGGTAAACAAACACGACAAAAAAAGAATTAGCCAAATCGGTCCAGCCGTTCACACGTGATGCCGTGACCAAGGGAAAAAGGAATTCATTTTTAAGTTATTTTTAAATTATTGTTAAGTTATATATTACAACAAGAGTATAACAATAATACTAGATCCTACGAGATCTTTTAACTGAGTAAATAAACAAAAGTGAGATGGAGTAAGAACTGGTACCTGAGGTAAGTCTCCAAGTAACCTGTTTTACTACTGTAAATCATGTTACTACATGATCTGTAAATGTTGATTCAAGCACGTTTTATAGGATACTAGCTTTCGCCCGCGGCTCCGCCCGCGTCAATGTCGATCCCTCGGGAATAGTACTTTTTTCCGGGATAAAAGGTAGCCTATGTCCTTCTCCGTACTCCAGAGTACTTGTTTGCAAAATTTCATGAAGATCGGTTCAGTAGTTACGGCGTGAAAGCGTAACAAACAAACAAACTCACTTTCGCATTTATAATATTAGTAAGGATTTCTTGTAGGAGCTTTTTCTTGCCAACTTCCTCCACGTGCAGTACAAATTTCGTTTAATATTAGTATTTAGCTTATTTATAAGCAACGGGCCTACCTGTGGTCTAATGGTCTGAAGCGATGAATGAGCAAAATCCATGATCAAAAGAATCAGCTCCGATTCCCGTGCGGACATACCTGTACCTACTCCTGAGTTTGTATTCCAATCTGACTCATATAAAAATAAAAACGTAAGTAGTTAGTTACTTTACTTATTCTTAAGAACCAATATGATCTTTGCTAGTTGCATCCAAGAACACCTTTCTCCTGTTATTTTGAAAACTCTTCGATAGATGGCAGTAGGTCCACTGCTAGTTTATTGAACTTTTCATAATACTTTTATAGTAAAAGTAGATACAATGCATTAATTTAAATGATAAAAATGTAATCAATAAATTAAATGAACGGCAATGCTTTTAATTGTTAGTCAAATGTAGCACGTAACGCCATCTATGTTTAATTGCAATGCAACTCTTAGTTTGTATGGAACGTCGGGGAAATGTCAAGGATGAAATTATTATGGAGAGCATCGCCGTTATATTAACCTTCATGGTGGTTACATAATGTGTTAAGATTTACGCAAATGGAGCTCTTATCTGTGCATCACGTTACAGGAAACTCATAATAACGTCGTAAACGTAAGTGCCATCGAATGCCGCTAAAATAAGCCCGAGATGAGGAAGGCAAGGCTTGGACTCTACGCGACTGCTTGTTTATACCGTGAAATTGTATAAACGCTTTCATAAAAATATACGTATTAGTCATTTTCATCGACTAAGAAAACGAATATTCCCTCATTCAGATTGGACTTGCGCTAGGGAGGGTTGGTATCGCGCAGGCAACCATTGGACGCACTTATTGAAGAGACGAACTCTACGCTACTTTAAAGTGGTTTATTTAAACACCTCATTAGTAAAAAAAATGATAAATACTTCTAAAAAAGGAATTTACTCCTTACTTTCTTATTTACATATTACTCTCTTTCCAAATAATCAATAGATACAATATATTACTTAGATTGAAGGATCCTTGTTGCCTACACACTTACCTTCATGGTGGTTACATAATGTGTTTGAATTTACGCAAATGACGCTCACTTATCTGTGCATCGTGTAAATCGTGTTACAGGAAAACCACAATAACGCCGTAAACGCAAGTGCCATCGAGTGCCGCTAAAATAAACGAGAATACGAAGACAACGCGTTGACTCTACGCGACTGCTTGTTAATACTGTGAAAGTGTATAAACGCTCTGATTAAAATATACGTATTAGTCATTTTCATCGACTAAGAAAACGAATATTCCCTCATTCAGATTGGACTTGCGCTAAAGGAGGGTTGGTATCGCGCAGGCAACCATTGGACGCACTTATTGATGGGACGAACTCTACGCTACTTTACTGTGGTTTATTTAAACACCTCATTAGTAAAAAAAAAGATAAATACTTCTAAAAAAGGAATTTACTCCTTACTTTCTCATTTACATATTACTCTCTTTCCAAATAATCAATAGATGCAATATGTTACTTAGATTGAAGGATCCTTTTTGCCAGCTACACACCTTCATTTACGCAGATGACGCTACCTTATCTATTCATCGTGTTACAGGAAAACCATAATAACTCCGTAAACGCAAGTGCCATCGAGTGCCGCTAAAATAACCGAGAATACGAAGACAACGCGTTGACTCTACGCGACTGCTTCTTAATACTGTGAAAGTATATAAACGCTTTCATTAAAATATACGTATTAGTCATTTTCATCGACTAAGAAAACGAATATTCCCTCATTCAGATGGACTTACGCTAAGGAGGGTTGGTATCGCGCAGGCAACCATTGAACGCACTTATTGACGGGACGACCTCTACGCTACTTCACTGTGGTTTATATACTTCTAAAAAGGTGATTTTTTCATCACTTTCTCATTTATACTTTTCTAAAATCATCAATAGATGCAATATGTTACTTAGATTGAAGGATCCTTTTTGCCTACACACTTACCTTCATGGTGGTTACATAATGTGTTTGAATTTACGCAAATGACGCTCTCTTATCTGTGCATCGTGTTACAGGAAAACCATAATAACGGCGTAAACGCAAGTGCCATCGAGTGCCGCTAAAATAAACGAGATGGCTGCGAGGGCAATGGCTTCCTCGACGTGACTTTAAGACTCTAACGATAGTAAAAGCATGAAAACGTGTTTAAATGTATATATATTTATTTATTATTATTTATTTATTATTTATATAACTAGTTGTCCCGGAGAATTTCGCTATACCATAAAAACTGTACCAAATTACAGATAGTTACCAAGTTTGATTAAATTCGGTTCAGTAGTTTCAAAGTTTATCCCGAAACAGCATAAGCATTAGTACTTACGTTCCGAACATACATCACGTTAATAAATATATATTTTTTTTTTATCGTGACCCGGGATTTATACCTGTAGATAAATAGATTTGTCATCAATACTAATACTAATAATAAATCTGTAAGGGTTGATCATGGAGTAAGATACTTTGTTTTAAAGATAGCGTTAATAAGCTCTATACATAATACAATAACTAAATTTATAATTTTTGAATTGTTTTCTGTATGTATGTATTTTCGTTTATAACTCTTAAATGAATCAACTGAATTTTATGAAATTTCTGCCTGTTACCTCTAACGTTTCAACCACTGAACGATTTAAATGAATTTTTGAAGTTTAAAGTTATGTTGAAGTTTAAAGCCTGAGGAACGACATATGGTACTTGTCTTCCTGGAAAAAGGTACAGTTAACGAAGGTTCTTCATCAATGCGGCGAAGCCGCGGATAGAAACTAGTTAAATATAATTAATTTACCCATTTCTTCGATGATTGTGGGATTTTGGGTAGGGAATAAAAGGATTGGGTTACTACACTCGTATGATTGGGGGGAAAGCAAGTAGCATGCATGCCATAGGTACCTGCAACCACCGGCCAAGCAAATAAATAATAAATAAATAAATATATACGGACAAATCACACAGATTGAGCTAGCCCCAAAGTAAGTTCGAGACTTGTGTTATGGGATACTAACTCAACGATACTATATTTTATAACAAATACATATAGATACACATCCAAGACCCAGGCCAATCTGAAAAAGATCATTTTCCATCTTGACCTGGCCGGGGATCGAACCCGGTCACTCCGTGTCGCAGGCTGGCGTGTTGAGCGCTGCGCCACGGAGCTAGTCTAGTTTCCTAAGCAATAGGCTAGTTTCCTAAAAAAGTATAATTAGTCCGTCAGTTAGGTAGATATTCAAAAAATATTGGACACGTATTTTTTCTTTTGTCGATTAAACAGAAAATGATAAAGATATAGCCCTTTGAAGTTCCGTGTGACGTCATAGTTTGCTACAATTTTTAGCAAACTTTGACGTCACGAGCCCCCACTCCTGAACTTTGACGCGCTTTATCTTAATTATTTATTGTTTATTTGACAAAGGAAAAAATACGTGTCCAATATTTTTTGATTATCTAACTGACGGACTAATTGTTATGGTATTATTACGACCCAGGAAACTAGCCTATTGACGACAGCTATGTTCTTAAAATTGCTAGTACATTCATCATAATTTCGTGTAGGTAACACGGTCAATAGACCATGCACACTCTGCTATCAGAGTTCTTCGGATCCGCCTCTCGGCCTCTGACGTGTTCCTTTAACGACTACCAGATGGCAGCCGGGACCAACGGCTTAACGTGCCTTCTGAAGCACGGAATCATCTTTATTATCAGATTATCAGGCGATTCAAACCTGCAATATCCTAACCAAACTGGAAACAACTGAACAAAGTATGCTTCTTGAAATCGAACCCATGACCACCGGGTCACATGCAAACGCCTTAACCACTGGACCACGGAGGCAGTTAATAAAAGAAATATGAATTCTCGAATAATTACATTTGGATTTAGTATGCACAAAGTTGCGATGCAGCACTTTCATAATCCCTTATACATTAATAACTTAGCCTAATGGAGCGCTTACACGATCATGTAATTCTTCATCCGTAGACGGTGCTCGTGTTAACTAAATGAGTTAGTTCCATCAGGAATATATAACTTAGTTTTCTACTCGTGTAAAGGGTGATGTATGCATTAAGTATATAACCAAAGTTATATAAGGTCAATTGAAATTTATTTAAAAGCTAGAATAATGCTTTAGTAGCGAATTAAAAATATCGACAGGCTAGTTTTTGAGATATCTGGACCTGAACATTTAGAAAAACAGACAAAAATCCACTTTCTTGGCCAACAACTTTTGACTATTATCTACTATGGAAACTAAGTATCTGATATCGACAATCCAAACAGCTAATTTATCATCATCATCATCATCATCAGGTCCTTTTTAGTCTCCACTACAGGAGCACGACCCTCTCTGTACTACTAGGGCCATACTTGGCCAGAGCAGCCAGAGGACTTGGCCTACACTCTCCACGCTGGCCAGACGGGTTGGAGAGGTGTCTTAGATGTTTATAAGCTTTGTTTAGCTTGTATTTCCTAAGTCGCCTTCTACGACATACACGGGAAGACTTGGAGTGGTCCTATTCTACTCTGCCGGATACCACACGGCTAGCTAATTTATCGATGTTATTAAAATAAAAATATATGATAACATAAAAAAAGCCGGCCATAAGCGCGAGACGGACTCGTGCTTGAAGGGTTCCGTACCATTACCATTTACCATGTACATTACCAACAGTACATCTATAGAAACGGCAAAAAATCATGACTGTTGTGAGGCCCCACTTTAATATTAATCCTTATCCTTACTATAATATTATCCTTACTATCCTTACTATAATATAATAATAATATTATAAATGCGAAAGTGAGTTTGTTTGTTTGTTTGTTACGCTTTCACGCCGTAACTACTGAACCGATCATCATGAAATTTTGTATACAAGTTCTCTGGAGTACGGAGAAGGACATAGGCTACCTTTTATCCCGGGAAAAAGTACTATTCCCGAGGGATCGACATTGACGCGGGCGGAGCCGCGGGCGAAAGCTAGTTTTATTATAATTTAATTATTTATCTTGAAAGTGAATATATAACTAAATAATCTGTTAATATTTCTAAAATTTACATGTTTCTGTTATCAATATCGAGCAAAAACGAACTCACGTTATCATGTATTTATTTTATTCTGCTTTTGGTACATATTTGTTGTTATAGCGGCATCAGAAATACATCATCTGTGAAAATTTGAACTGTCTCACTATCACGGTTCATGAGATACAGCCTGGTGACAGACGGACGGGTAGATAGACAGACAGATAGACGGACAGCGGAGCATATTAATAGGGTCCCGATTTTACCCTTTGGGTACGGAACCATAAAAACTAGTGTTTCGATTTCTTTAAATTTGCTACTGAAGCATTTCTTTATATGAGACCCAGTATTTGCGCTTGATTTAAATCATCATCAGGTCCTTTTTTAGTCTCCACTACAGGAGCACGACCCTCTCTATACTACTAGGGCCACACTTAGCCAGAGCAGCCAGAGGACTTGGCCTACACTCTCCACGCTGGCCAGACGGGTTGGAGAGGTCTCTTAGATGTGTATAAGCTTTGTTTAGCTTGTATTTCCTAAGTCGCCTTCTACGACATCCACGGGAAGACTTGGAGTGGTCCTATTCTACTCTGCCGGATACCACACGGCTATTGATTTAAATGGATCTTGTATATTGGTTAAACAATTTGAAACTAAAGTTATACAGAGTGGTTTTTTTTGAGAGAGTGATGGTCTCAACCTAAAGAAATATACAATATTAGGTACTAAGTAAAAAAATAAGTGGTGTTACTTCAAAACCCAGCTGTCCTCTCTTTTCACATACCTAAGAACACTCGGGTTACTCAGACAAACCTGACGATACCTAAAGTATTGTTATCCATCCAGCCATTTGTAAGATACGAGGTAAGAAAGAAATTTACAAACAAAAAATACGCGCGATACATAACTCTTCTTGGCAGTCGGGTAAAAAGAAATAACATGCACTAATTTCACATTAGTGCACAGCACAAGGCTACACAATTTCCTTGGCCTTAGCTTTGCTAATAAA
The DNA here is from genome assembly GCA_947532085.1 of Elegia similella. Taxonomy (NCBI): domain Eukaryota; kingdom Metazoa; phylum Arthropoda; class Insecta; order Lepidoptera; family Pyralidae; genus Elegia; species Elegia similella. The sequence goes on from OX383930.1 coordinate 26,776,825, forward strand.
CGTAGAAATCACAAAAGTAAACAGATTAAAAAAACCGCATGCAACTGTTCATAATTGGAGCAACACCGCCACACGGCGGGTCCCGTTAGAGCGGCCCCGAGCTGGCCGGTTACAAAATGAGATTATATTATCTGCAATCGGGCGTAAATTAAAAAAAACGGGCAAGTGCGATGTAACTCGTGTGGGTAGGGTTCCGAACTCCACATAATTAAACCATACTTTTCATATAGGTTTTTCTGTATATTCAAAAGGGGAAAGGTTTGTATTTTTTTTTATTTTACGTTCACTTATTTCGGAGATAAGGTAGGGAATAGCCATTTTTTGTATATTTAGGCTACATAACTTAAAAACTGTCAATTCAAGGATTTAATTAAACTAAAAGATCCTCGCAATACACGGTATGGTTTGCACAACTTTTTTAGATTTGCTGATTTATGACCCTCAAAACTGCCCCCAAACTCAACATTTATATATTTATGTTGCAGGTGTCGGAGTTATCTATCTCTATAAGTGTGCCAAATTTCATCATAATCGGTCCAAAAGAGATTTGACTGACTAATGATACATCATATAATGGTACCGTTTTGTCACTCGGTCGTACAAAACCCTAAACAAAATATCTATCGAATATCTGTTTAAAGTCTTCTTGAAAATATTGAGCGCCATTATTTTATAGCTGAAGTAATATTGATTTGAGTAACTTCTAACGTGATAAAATATAATCTCCGTGCTCCAGTGGTTAAGGCGTTTGCCTGTAGATCCACGGGAAGCATACTTTGTTTAGTTGCTTCCAGTTTGGTTAGGACTTTACAGGCTTGAATCACCTGATTATCTGATAATGAAGATGTTTCCGTGTTTCGGAAGGCACGTTAAGCCGTTCGTCCCGGCTGCCATCTGGTAGTCGTTAAAGGAACCACGTCAAGGCCGAGAGGCGGTTCCAAAAAACTCTGACACAGGGTGTGCATGGTCGATTGACCGTGACACCTACTCGAAATGATGATGAAAATATAATCTTGCTTATATTTAACGCTGGTTATCTCCAAAAAAAATCTCATCGATAGTGTGCACAATAAGTACTTACTTATATTTTTAATATACTTAAATTTATCCAAATATGCTGCAATTGGAAACCCCAATTTTAGAGCGAGGTTAGAGTAGCAAAGTCACGCAAAAGTCAATAAGCAAGCATTGTAGTAATTAGGGGGCGCTTATTGATCACTCTGATGGGCCTGGGGAAAGACCTGCCCATTGTGAAAGGGGGGCCTATCCATAACCTTTTATCGTAACTACAGACAGCAGTCGGTAAACGTTCGTGTACACTGTCAACAATTTTTAAGAGGGTCTCAGCGGCTTGTTTAATTGGTCAATAAGTGCTCCGTGGTCGATTAAATTGAGGGTCTGCTGGACACAATACAAATGTTAACATAAGGGAATCAGGTAATTAATCTTGAATCTTGAAATGGACCCCATAGTGGTTTCTGATGTTTTCGCGATTGTTACACATTAAAATCAAATCACTTAAATACGGTATTATCGCGTATATTACATAATTTTATACACCTAACGTTTCGAAAACTTTACAGTTTTCATGGTCGCAGGTAGACTAAGTTGACATTAATCTTTGTGTTATAAGAACTATATAAAACTACCGCCTACAATATTTATTGATAACGTTCCGGATGTACGCAGTATTGGCTCACGGTATCTGAAGGTCTTGCAGTCTTGTGATGAGCTTCAGATTTTATTAAATTGGTGACAGGATCCCAAGCTGGTGGTAACTGTCAACCATCCCCTCGATCCTCCAAAAGTTGTTCATATCGACAGGCTGAATTACCCCTTTAAGGGTCCAAAACGATCAAAATTTCTCCGTGTATATGTTTTGTACGGGTTACGACCGAAGTAAAGAGTTCTGGTTAAATGAAAGTCACTGATAAACTGATAACACCGAAATATATTGAATATTAACTATAAAATAAATTGATGAGAACTGAATGATATATGAGTCGCGTGGCACTCTTGCTGGCCGTAGGTAGCGAACTAAAGTAATAATGGAAAATGTATAAACTATCAATTTTGCCGACTTAGCATTAAGGTGTACGTTGCTTGCTCGTACATATTCCCGGGGGAGAAAGATGGGGTTAGTGGATGGGATGCTGCGAGCGTGATACAAGATTTGATGAAACATTTTTATATTAACCTAAATGTTAGTACTGATTCACACATGACAGCCGATAGATTAATACTTTAAGCTTAAGAATACATTAATATTGTCACTTATTCCGTAATATTCATACTTTTTTAACATTATTCTACACCTACTCTAAATTGTTTCCGCGCCCACTTGTCCCCGCGCACCTCTCTCAGACATTTCCATACACGAAACACTTTCCGAAACACTAGCTGGAACTGTCACTCGCGAAGACGGCTCCGCCGTTTTAGTATCCTCTGCTACTGGAGCGGGTGTCCCTGCGACGGGTACACACCGCCATTGTCTCCACGCCCAAACCGCTGCTCCAAAAATAGCGATAGAGAACAAGATGTAGATAGCGACATAGTGGTGGATATCGTGCGTAGAGACGCTGCTTATCAAGGGTTCAGAATCTGACAAGATTTTAAGTTTTTGTTCAATATCACGGAACTGAAAGGTATGGTTTAATATGTCGTTTTCAGATGTTTCTGATGGTACAGATATATTTATCAGATGGTTTATAGGAGAGATCTCGGGAGAAATTACAGTTGAGCTTATATTCATGATATTACTGAGCTCCTGCCGATGTGTGTAAACAACCGAATCACTTGATTTTATAGAGCATCCTTGGTTGACTCTCAAGATTCCCGAAGAATTTATTGTTACTAAACTGATTTCGTCTTCACAAGCTAGTTTCAAATGATACTGCTCACAAGCAAAGAAAAAGTAAGTGTTAAAATTGTGGAGTTCGGTCCATCTGTTCTTGCATAATCCCGTAACTGTCTTGCATTTTCTTGATTTGGGCAAAGTTTCACAGAAGCTTTGATCGTCCTTGATAGAATTTACAGGTTTTCTCACGCGACATAGACTCAAATTGGCATGCTGGAGACAAGATCTCAACTCCATTTCTGCCATATTTATAAACGCGTCATGTCTGAGGTTCACGGCAACAAACTCGGATACAGGTAAGACTGATATTTGGCTATCGTTGCCTTTTTTATGGGGAACAGGAATGACTCTTGATATTTCATACATAACGTCATCGAGAAGTGGAATTTTAATTTCAAAGATAATATAGTTCTCAATTACCCTTGCTCGCACTTGGAGTAAATTATATATTTCTGATAAACTGTCAGACCTCTTGACAGGCAATGACAAATCTTTTGGAAGTTGTTCTGATATGATTTCCAGCTGATGCCTTAATTGATCAGGCGTGAGCAGGTGAAAACTAATTTTGCCATTATAAACATTAGTTATTGCGTCTAAAAGTGTTTGTTGTACATTTTTTAAACTAAAAAGCAAATTATTAGTAATTAAAGAAGTAGCCAAAAAGTCGTTGATTAGTGAAATAGTTTTCTAAGGCGTTAATTTTTCTGTTAATCAGTTTGTTATTTTTATTAACAATAACTTCGGTGCGTTTTAAAAGATTGAATTCTGCCTCGACAACCGAAGTCTGGTTTTTCCAGAGAGCTGCTAAATGGTTCTGATTTTGTTTAATTAGAGAAATATCCCGCTCATATTTCTCGGCGAAACGATCATCTAAAACTCCGAATAAAGTATTTGCAATATTTCCGATCCCGTTTATTAACCCGCGGCGTTTACGAATCAGCTGTTTGTTATGATGATTCATTATAATACTGCAGTTCATTGGACTCGTGACGTAATTGTAATAGGACTCCTTCACAATATGATTGTGACTTGATATCGCTACACAAACGATCTAAGTATTGTATATACTTATCGAGAGCCTCATTGCCTACTTGATAAGGTTCAGTGTCGTAATAAACGACCAATGTCCAGTCATCGCGGATAACATGCATATCTTTTATGCGATCGAAATAAAGGCTATTATAGTTTAATGGCTTTATATTATAAGCCATTAAACTATAATGTCAAGTCTTCCCGTGGATGTCGTAGAAGGCGACTTAGGAAATACAAGCTAAACAAAGCTTTTAACATCTGTGAGACCTCTTCAACCCGTCTGGCCAGCGTGGAGAGTGTAGGCCAAGTCCTCTGGCTACTCTGGCCAAGTATGGCTCTAGTAGTGCAGAGAGGGTCGTGCTCCTGTAGTGGAAACTAAAAAGGACCCGATGATGATGATGATATTATAAGTGCAAAATGCAGATGGCAACGTAATGAAAAACGTCAATAAAGTAACAGCTGATGTGAGGCTAAACGATTTCTTTGTTTTGCTAGGTTTTTGAAAAGTCCTATTTGTTTGTATATCTTCTTGATTCTTTTCCGATTTTTGATTTCCACCTATTTTTTGTTGTTCGTGATAAATAGGTAAGAGAGATAACTTTACAATCGGACGTTGTAGGAAACCGTGTTTAGTTTTTAGGGTTACTACACGTACGTGGCCATCCTTTCCAGGATGGAGTTCCACTACACGCCCTAAAGACCATTTCCCCGGTGGTAAGTTATCGTCCTTGATGATGACAACGTCGCCGATCTTTATATTTGGCTGTGACTTTCTCCACTTACTTCTTGCTGTAAGTTGAGTTAAGTACTCATCACGCCAACGACGCCATACGTCTTGGAAAATTTTTTGAGTGAGATGCCATCTCGTCCTAAGATCTTTCTCTGTGTCGTATAACGTCAACAGTGGACCACTTGATAAAAAGTGAGATGGGGTCAAAAAATCAAGATCGTCTGGGTCTTCTATGAGGGGACAGAGCGGGCGTGAATTAAGTGTGGCTTCCAATTGAGTGAGGACGGTAGTGAATTCCTCAAACGTAAGGTGTTGTTCACCTATTAATCTTTTAAGGTGGTGTTTGAGGCTTTTTACCGCCGCCTCCCATAGGCCCCCCCCAGAGGGCCAGGAGGCGCAATTGAAATGCCATTCCACCCCCATACTTGCTATCTCTGCTGATAATTCGTCATTAAAAGTCTGTTGTATTAATTTTAATTCTTCCTTCAATACTCTGACGGCCCCTATAAAGTTTCTTCCCTGATCACTATACAAATGCCCTGGCACTCCTCTCCTGGCGGCCATTCTGCGCAATGCGGCGATAAAAGCAGATGTTGTCAAGTCTGATACGAGTTCAAGGTGGACGGCCTTGCTTGCCATACACACGAAAACGGCCACGTAACCTTTTGTGGACTTGCTTCCCCTGCCCTTGTTGGCTTTTACGTTTACGTGTCCTGTATAATCAACGCCGCAATGGAAATACGGCCTTGAAGGATTAGCGCGTGCCAGGGGCAAGTCTCCCATGAGCTGCTGCTGTAGCTCGGGGTCCTGCCTTCTACATTTTACACAAAAGCGTAATCGATTTTTGGTAGAATTGTTACCACCAAGTAGCCAATATTGACGGCGTATATATGCACTAGTCAATCTAGCTCCTCCATGATATGAGGATTCGTGGGCTTGATCGATGATAAGATCTGCTAGCCTGGTATTATTCGGAATGATAACAGGATGCTTCCTCTCCGGATCTAAGTTAGCATGCCGGAGGCGGCCTCCGACTCGCAGAATGCCGTTTTCGTCTAGAAAAGGATTCAAATTATATAACCTACTCTTGGTACTAACGCTTTTACCTAGCTGTAAATTATTAATTTCTTCTGAAAATATTTCTGTTTGTATAGCCTTAATTATCAACATTTTAGCTTTACGTAATTCTTGCACGCTTAAATATGCTTGATTTTTATTTTTCTTGCTTAATTTTATTCTTAACACCCATGCTAATATCTTAATATTTTTTCTTAAACTGCTACACTTTTCTAACAATTGTTTTATAATTTCATTTCCGCTAGCTATTAAAACGTTTACTTTTTTAATATTTTTTAGTTCTTGATTTGTAACATATTTGTTCTCAATTTCTTTTTCGGCTTCGTAGGCGGGTAGCCAGGTTGGCCCTTCCCACCACAACTTGTGCTCTTTAAGTTGCATGGCTGTAAGACCACGGCTAGCGCAGTCTGCTGGATTTTCTTTTGACGCAACGTAACGCCAGCTACTAGCCGCTATAGAGGCTGTTATTTGCCTTACCCGGTTTTCGACGAATGGTTTCCATTTACCTACTTCCCCATTGAGCCACCCAAGGACTACCATTGAGTCGACCCAACAGTAAATGGTGATCTCGTAATTAGCTAAACATTTCTTAATTTTGGACATCAGTTTAGCGAGTAATACCGCGCCACAAAGTTCCAAACGAGGAAGTGAGCATTTTTGACTAACCGAAACTAATTTGGTTTTTCCCGCAACTAGGATCACCGTGGAATCCCTTTTAACTTTACAATAAACTACGCAGCCATATGCCTTTGTACTTGCATCACAAAAGCCATGTAATTCAATTTGATCGTTTTCTCGAGTTTTCAGCCACCTTGGTATCTGAAACTCACTGATAACACTGATTTCTTGCTGGATCTTAAACCATTCCTCTTGGATGTTTTCAGGTACTGGGTCGTCCCATTGTAGGTTAGTTTTCCATATTTCTTGGAATAATAATTTTAGTTTAGTGGTTAGAGGGGAGAGCCAGCCAAGGGGGTCAAAAATTTTTGATATATTTGACAAAAGTGCCCTTTTGGTCGGCTTTGGTGAAAATTCTAATTTAGATGCGAAATTGAAGTTATCTTGATATGGATTCCAACCTAGCCCTAGTGCCTTTGTTGATTGCGTATTTTTGAAATCAAAATTTAATTGAGAATCAACGCTCTCGTTAACATGCTCAAGCAGTTCGGGGCAATTTGACTTCCATTTTCTTAAATTAAAGCCCCCGGACTTTAAGAGGTTGATCAAATCTGTTTGCAATTGTTTTCCAAAATGGACTGAATGTGCCCCATGGATCAAATCGTCTGTATAAAACGACTCTTCAACGACACTAGGGGCGGAACTATTTTGATAATTATGTTTTTCATCGAGAGCCAATCTTTTAAGGGTCATCATCGCCAGAAACGGTGATGATTTCATCCCATAAACCACGGTGGCGAGCTTGTATTCTTCTACTTTCTTGTTTGGGGAATCACGCCATAGTAGCATTTGGAGATTTTGATCGTTCTGATTTACCCAAATTTGCTGAAACATACGTTCTAAATCTCCGATAATCGCATACTGATATTGCCTCCACCTGATAATAAGGCTTTGTAAATCCTGCTGTAAATTGGGCCCCCTACATAAAACATCATTTAAACATAGCCCGGAACTTGTTTTACTAGAAGCATTAAAAACAACGCGTAATTTAGTTGTTGTAGAATCTGCTCTGATAACGGCACTATGCGGCAGATAGCATTTGAGCTTCGCTTTACAATCACTAACCGCCGGTGTCATATGACCGCGCGACTTGTATTCATTTATGAATTCCGAGTATTGTTGTGCAATAGACGGGTGTTTAATTAATTTTTCTTCTAATTTGTAAAACTGAGCAAGGGATCTGTTTTTAGACTGGCCTAATTTATTTTCATATTCTGATTTTAGTGGCAATCGGACCTCATAACGACCGTCCTTCCGCCTGATGGTCGTTGACTGATAAAATTCAACACACTGTTTATCTTCTACGGATAGATCGGACGGCTCCGAAACGTCTTCGATTTCCCAAAAGTGCCGTATTTCCTCTAAGTTGTTTAAGACAACATTACACTGAAAAACTTTGGTATTTCCACTCAGTATCCAACCCAACTGTGTTTGCTGGGCAATTGGCAAAGAATTTGAGTTTTCTTTGCAAATACCATTCATTAAAATGATTGAATAAACGTCGGCACCTAACAGGATATCTATTGGACGGCTCTTATAGAATTCCGGGTCTGCCAGATTTATGTGAGATAAGTATGACCAGTCGGGTTTTAAAAATGAATGACCTGGTAAATTTTTGATAAGCTGATTCATAACTAAAGCGTCCGTTTCGAACGTATAATCATTGATAAGAGATGAACATCTGATAGTAACAAAACCTTTACTGTTTGTCGCCTTATCGCCTATTCCTTTGATAACTCCCCTGCATTTCTTTCTCGGTAACCTTAAGAGCTGAGCTGCGTGCTCACTCATAAGACTGGCCTGTGATCCTTGGTCTAAGAGACAACGCATGATATGGTATGACCCATCGGATGCTTGGACCTTGACCAGGGCCGTTGGCAACAAAACTTCAAAGACATCGTCCTGAAGTGACACGTGGGAACTTGCTTGAATTATTTTTCCTGGCTTCCCATGTGCGTCAGCGGCGCTGTTTCCGCGCCCACTCGTCCCCGCGCTCCCCCTAGTAACTTGAGGATCAGAGGTGACCGCTTGCGCAAATGCTTCGTGTAATAAACGATTATGACTCTTATTGCATTCGCGACATACCTTGTCTGATATACATGCTTTTCCTTGATGATCAAATAAGCAATTAGGGCATAGATTTAACTTGTTAATAGTTTTCAACCTATTGGAAGGAGTCATTTCTAAAAACTGATTGCAAAAATAAATTCCATGTTCATTACTATTGCACAACGAACATTTGTATTTTGATGACGCTACTTTATTGGTATGAGGTGACTTTGCAGTCGACTTACTACTTGTAAATGAATTTTTATAATAATTAGGTAAATTAGATTTTTGATTTTGATTATTATTAGCCTGATTTTTATTTGATAGCTGCACTTTTGGAGCAGCAAGATTACTATCTTGTTTCCTGCGAGCTGACTCCAGCGTTGTAAACTTGATTTCAAGAAAACGTAAAAATTCTTTTAAATTTGGTAGGTCCCGGGGATTCTCTACAGATTCCATATAATCGGTATAAGATTGGGTGTCTAATTTTTGACTGAGTAAATAAACTATTATTGGGTCCCAGGAGCTGACATCTACTCCTAAATTTTTTATCGCGTTGAGACACTCTTGTGTAGTGTCGTGCATACGTTTAATAAGGTTGACTGATTGCTGCTGTAATACAGGGAGATTGGTTAAGGTATGCATATGAGAGGTAAAGATAAGCCTAAGGTTATTATATCTCTGATTTAGTAAGTGCCAACAAGTTTGATAATTTTCGGAACTAATTTTTAAATGTGAAATTAATTTTTCCGCATCTCCTTTTACCTTGGATTTCAAATATTGCATTTTCTGCGCATTGGACATGGCATTGTTATTATGGATTGTTTCATTAAATAAATCTTTAAAGGAAATCCAAGAGTGATACGATCCACTGAAATCTGGAATCTCTAAAACGGGAACGGTTTTCTCTTTATAGGCTACAGACCACATCTTTTGATTAATGGTCTTTTTCACGTTCTGGTACTTACGTTCGTATGTAGAAAATGTATTCTTATACTCCACATTAGACCCGTCGAGTTGACTGTCTAAATCCCAGTGTAGCGAGTCGATTGCTGTCCAGCGAGCTTGGACAGTTTAAAGGATATCTTCAAACTCCCACTTTTCACTGATGGACTCCAAATCAATACCTACGATAGTACGGTGGAACGCCTTAAAATTACTGCTTTGCTTACGCAACATCTCCTCCGTCTTACTTGCTGACGCTGATGAGGTTGTCTGGACCTTGCTGCCCGATACGTGCTTAGAATCGCTAGGATTTAGTTGAAACACAGGCGGTTTAATAAGGGGTGACTGGGGTCTCTCCTCAGTCAAAGCTTGATAGTTTTGAATATGAGCTCTAATATTACCATACCTTTCTTTTACTCTCTCCATGTCCAACTCCACATATTCTCTAACGCTATGATCTACATCTAATTCTGCTAATTTCTGGTAGTTGGACTCGTATTCGAACCAATACGAGTCCAGAAGATCCAACTTCTTCTTGATGTAGTCGGAAGTTTTTCTGCTGGCACCATCTTTCTTAAAGTTGGTATACGTCGTCTCAATTGCTGTTGAGATCTGCTGTTGGGTAGCGATGAGGTCATTGGCTGAAGACATCGTTGAAGCAAGTAAAAGGACTGATCTTACTTGAATAACTGCTTACTGCTGATGATCGGCTGTATCGGACTCTCCTAGTTCGATACGCTGCTGATGACTGCTAGAACCACTGCAATCCTTGATGTCACAGAGGGCACTGATAGTCACTTACTATGTCTCTTGATAGCACAGTAAATGTCTCTGATAGCTTCTGCTAGTGGACTGTATAATTGGTCTAATTGGTCGGCAAACGGAACCACAGCCACGAGGCGTACAGATTAAACACGTGGATTAATGATCCCGCCTGTATACCGTAGGCCGAAGGACCATGTACGGGTTACGACCGAAGTAAAGAGTTCTGGTTAAATGAAAGTCACTGATAAACTGATAACACCGAAATATATTGAATATTAACTATAAAATAAATTGATGAGAACTGAATGATATATGAGTCGCGTGGCACTCTTGCTGGCCGTAGGTAGCGAACTAAAGTAATAATGGAAAATGTATAAACTATCAATTTTGCCGACTTAGCATTAAGGTGTACGTTGCTTGCTCGTACAGTACACATGAGGTGTGATATGATACTATTACCACAATTTACCCATATAAGGTACTTGCTGCTTAAACGATAATAGCTTTTGCTGCAATACCTCATTGCATCGGATCTTAATTACTGTATGTAGTAGATACGTAAGCGTAGCGTGACATTATGACTGACTAATTTGCAGCAGCCATCTCAATTAGTTTGATCATTTGCGAGAAATTGGATACGTTTAATTTGGTTATTAAACTAAATGCAAATAGTAGGTAAAGATAGCTAGTAGGACTAGTGGTCAGTTCCAGAACGTCTTTTGCATCTTCTTCTCGTCGAGACCAAAGGGGTTTATTTCTTTTCTTTTCTTCTTCAAATATCTTTTCTAAGTTTGGCCGGTGGTTCGCGCTTGGCCACTTGAACTGCTTCTTGCTTTTCCCCCATTCATCTGAGTGAGTAGTATCCCAACACCCTATTCTCTTCCTAAATCTAACAAATTCTTCTCTTCCCTGGCGTTTCCTTCGTTGAGCGTAGTGGAATGAAGAATTCTTAGGCCCCAAAAACCGAGTTTTGGGTAAGAATCAGATGTTTCGATTCCTTTTACTCAGTGTTAAACATACATTCAAAAATGTACACTCTTACATTTACAATTTTAGTAGGTAGGATAGAGAACAACTTCCGAATGACGCAGTAAAACCTTAAAAATAAATAAAATTGATAGCTTAACAACTACCGTAGTTCCACAGATTACACAATTTAGTTCTTCAGTCTGCCTAGGATCCTAATACTGGAGGGATATATTCATGCTAAATGTGGCCGTAAGGTCTTATAGACCTAGGCTCTGTCTACCCTGTAAGGGAAAAGACGTGATACTATGTATGTATTTCAGGATGGCTGATAATCGCTATATATGACCTACAGCGATTATCAGCTATCCTGGAATATAATATATCCTGAAACTAATAGCTCATAGACCCGATTACACATCTCAACATTTCTATTGTAAAGCCTCCATTGCAGAGCCTAGTTTATGCTTAGATATTTCATATAAAGTTTGAAGAGCCGGGTGGAGAGCCCTTCGCCGTTATGAGTTCGCCGAGCTACACATGATGTTGACACAAGCTGCCATCCAAACTACTGGGGTCTAGCTTGGTCTTGTTGCCTGCCATGAAAAGGTTTTTTTGATTACGTCTTATAAGTAGATGAACACTGGCTGCATGCCCGAAAAAGTGTCACATTCACAAGCGATAGCGCGAAACAAACTATAAAGAGGCTTTATTTCAGCTTATGACGCTTCTATCTCTCTTCCACCGTTATCATGTAAAATTATCTCTCTCTACTTTACAGACAACCAATTGTTTTTTACTTTTACTTTCTATTAGGTCACTATTTGTCGGTTTGCCGTGTGGTATCCGGCAGAGTAGAATAGGACCACTCCAAATTTTCCCGTAAATGTCGTAGAAGACGACTTAGGAAATAAAAGCTAAACAAAGCTTATAAACATCTGTGAGACCTCTCCAACCCGTCTGGCCAGCGTGGAGAGTGTAGGCCAAGTCTTCTGGCTGCTCTGGCCAAGTCTGGCTCTAGCAGTACAGAGAGGGTTGGGCTCCTGTAGTGGAGACTAAAAAAGACCTGATGATGATGCGGTCACTATTTAGGGTTCTGTTTTAAACAAGAACCTTTATAGTTTAGCTATGTCTGCCTTTCTGTTTGTCTGTCCACGGTTTAAATCAGAGAATATTAGTACTAATATTCTCTGAGTTCTAGTAACCCCTACATGTTAAGTAGGGATATAGTATTTTTTTCCCTTTGCTGTGGTGTCGTAGTCTTTCAAAAATATTTTTGTTATCAGAATACCAGTTTTCGATTCAGGAATCCGTTTAAGATATCATCATCATCATCATCATCAGGTCCTTTTTAGTCTCCACTACAGGAGCACGACCCTCTCTGTACTACCGGAGCCATACTTGGCCACAGCAGCCAGAGGACTTGGCCTACACTCTCCACGCTGGCCAGACGGGTTGGAGAGGTGTCTTAGATGTTTATAAGCTTTGTTTAGCTTGTATTTCCTAAGTCGCCTTCTACGACATCCACGGGAAGACTTGGAGTGGTCCTATTCTACTCTGCCGGATACCACACGGCGTTTAAGATATATTCAGTGTCAAAGTGCTAATTTTTGATATTTTTGTTGCAGTCAAGAGTGTCATAGTATTGACATACTCAGTCGTATACTACATAACTGCATGACTACAGGTTAATACCTGTAGTCATGCAGTATAGATATGGGATTCTAATAAATTCCAACTGGCCAGTCTTCCAATTTTTATTTTTATTACCCCAGCGTAGCATCGAGGATTCGAGGCTACGTGTTTGCCCAAACAAAAATTAAAAACATTCGCGTTTTCCGTTTGTTTGGCTCCCGCAGGAATGACAGTTACTGGACGGTGGAAAGTTTGCCGTATATTCGTGTATGTATCGTTTACATAAGCTTTTCAGACGTAAATTGGAATGGCGCAGGTTCATGTTAAGGCAAGTAAAAGTATCAAAAAGTTTAGTGGATGTAAGGTAACCGTTGTTTTTAAAATCTTGTTGAACTACCACAGCACCAAACTAAAGTAAAATTAACTTTGGGTTGGTGCTTTTTTGTTTGATTGTCATGTGAGTGGTCACTGGTGTCAGATTTTTCAAGCCGCAAAGACTTAGCTTAACTACTGCTATCAATGATAAGATATTTTTATGGTACGGTCACCAATCCCAGTGGGGACTGCCGCCCGTGGTTGCTTCACATACATAAGCGCTAATAATGCTCGCGATTACTGTTGAATCGTTTTCAAACCAAATTAAAAAAATGGCTGTTAGACGGACCATCGGGCTCCTCTAGGTATGTAGGTTGATGCTGGGAGTTAGAAATAATCAAGATTTAATATTATATCATTAAAACTAACGTGAGATACATTATATTTTGAAAACGGGTCAATCACGTGCTATTTTGTCGGGATTGCCGACTATAGGTTCGGACTCGTCAGGAGTCTAATTTCAAGGCGAGTTCGGGATGCGCCACGCCGAAGAAAGATTAAATATATTTTATTTGTTTCTTATATATACAAGATATCGCCTTAAGAAAACACAGTGTATAAGAGGTAATTCATAAAGAAAGTTATTGATTATTACAGCATTCACGGAATGAACTTGATTTATGAGCTAATTAATGTTTTACAAGTAAACTAAATAACAGAAAATCCTAAAGGCTGGTAAAAATAGATATTTACCGGCTATTGGCTAAGTGGCTACAATGGGTTCGTTCCGTTAGAAGGAAAAAACAAGTGATTCAGAACTCGTTGTGCCCAACATATCGAATTAATGGTTCGTTTTGTATGACGGAATGTATTGTAAATCGGGCTATGAAATCATCTGGAGCTTTTTGTTTATTCACCAATTTTGGATTGTACAGACAAAACCAAAAGTAACTTATTATTTGTAATAAAATTTAAAGTTTGAAATAAAATGTAAGTTTGAAAATGAGTGTCAAAGATTCAAATATTTATTCAGAAAATAGGCCTTTTAAGGCACGTTTTTCACGACAGTTCACGTTTTAAATAATACTTATTAAATTTTATTAAAATTATTAATTATTGTTCAAAAGCTACAAACTACTAGCGTTTCGGAACTGAACACTGCAGAGAAGAAAACGCCTGCGCCGAAAGAAACACTTTTCAACGGTATTAACAGTACTTGCCTGAAGGGCTTTGTATGATATTTTGTTTTTTTTCTGATTACATATTATATACAATGTCAATTTACATAATTTTATGGAACACGTTATATTAGAGATCGAGCGTGGAACAACAGATAACATAAAAGATAGAAGTCTCAAAGAGGCCGAGCTGACTTGTCCGAACAACGAAGAAAAAAAAATGATTTCCCATAGAAAGATGCCCAGCTGATCGGTGACTTGTTAAGGAAGGTCTAATGTCTTTTCGTGTTATACCTGTTTTTCTTACAATTCTATCATATAATCAGAATCCCGAATGGAATATAGATTCCATTCGGAATTCTGATTCTAAAATATCAATATACTCGTAGTTAAAAACCATGCTATAGAAAATAATTTTAATCAGCTATTATATTTTAATAAATTCAGTTTCAGCAAATCAAACTTCTTGAAGGAGTTTTGCTGAAATATCATTCATTTATTTTAAGCCCACATCAGCCTACTGCTGGGCATAGGCCTTCTTTTTTTACGCCATTACGCATATCATATCATGATTTTTCTTTTTTAAATATACACTGTTGTGCGTGTCTGTACTTCAGATGTTTAGATTTTCTGAAGTCCTAATTAACGCCCGCGGTAGACATTCAGTTGAATACGTGGCTGATGTTGATTGATTGAAATTTTGTATGTGGGCATAAATCTGTACTAATTGGTACCTGCGTATACAGCGTGTAACATAGCCAACGACGTTTCCGTGATGGGGTGACTCAGCCCGACAAAATGAACATTTTCCTATGGGACCAATGCCTTTAACTGTGCTATAAGACGTTGCTTAGTACCAAATTTCAAGATTCTGAGTTCACGGGACCCCTTAGGTTTTCATTCCCTTGTGAGTGTCGAAAAATTATTAAAAATATTTTGTAATATGATGTACTTAACTAAAAATTCATACTTTTCGCAATTTTTATATATCTTTGCTATAAGACGTTGCTTCGTACCAAATTTTAAGATTCTGAGTTCATGGGAAGTACCCTGTAGACTTTGATTCCCTTGCGAATGTCGAAAAAACACGAAAATTTACGGCATAACCAGCTGTATCTTTTGATTGCGTTGGCTAGACAGTAGTATTTGATATGAATTTCAGCTTGATACCTCTACGCGTTCCTGAGAAAAAGAGTCTTGATAGACAGACAGACAGACGGACAACCGAGTGATCCTATAAGAGTTCCGTTTTTTTCTTTTGAGGTACGGAATCCAAAAAAAATAATGTGCTAAAAATCCAAAAAATATGATATCTAGGTCTACACAATTAACTTTGAGCATTCATATAAAAAAGTTTATGTCAAAATCAAATTTGACACTTTACACGCGTGATTGAGTGCAAGTAGGTGTAGCCATTCAGAAGATCCATTCGAATAATCGTTGAAAAATAGGGCCAATTAAGAGCCACGTGCGGAAGCTTCACATCGAATTGCGGATATCTCATTCTGCTAATTCAAAAACTGAGTTCCAGGTCGAATATCAAGGAAGGATTTTTTTTAAAATCATGTTTGTTTGCAGATAGAAAAAGTAGGTTTTAATTGTAGTACCTACAATGAACCCCTCTGTAACTGATCGACAAGTCTTTCGATGCCAAATGGAAACTTCTTCGTATTATTTAGAAGACCAATGTACATACCTATGTGGACACGATGTTATGATTGTGATCATGACCTCCGTAGTTAATGATGCGCGCTAGTTGAGCCCATGCGGTAAATTATCATCATTGAAACAATGCGCTTTAATTTATATCTGTTTATATCGCGTACTTGTTTCAGCAGTAAACGTGAAAGGAAATCTTCAGGAAACTGCTGTTATTATCAGCACATAGTAGTTTTTGCAATCATATTACTTTTTTTATTAGCCGTTTATGTCCCACTGCTGGGCAAAGGCCTCCCCTCTTTCCCTCCATTTATCTCTATCTTTGGTATTTTCCGTCCAGTCTGTCGAATGCTCGTATGTCATCCGAGCACCTCGTTTTTTTATTACTAGAAAAGTAAATATCTTGTCAGTTGCGTGGCTTCCTCTAGTGAGGCCCTTTATCAACATTTGTCTGGGCACTTCAATCTTGCTACAGAAGTTGAAAATGTTGAAAAAAACTTTAAATCCTAATTCACTTATGGTAGCGAGGTAGGCGTAGAAAGCGTCGGATTGAAAAAAATTGCAAAGATATGGCCGATAGAAGCGCAAAATATGGATGTTAATAAAGGAATGGGAAACACCTTTGTCCAGTGCCAGCAGCATTATGTTAGTAAACAATAGATGTTCGGGGTAGCTACGCCCATGCACTTTGTCTTCTGTAAGTTTATAAAAAAGTTAAAATTATACTTCTCGGTATAAGTATACCAAAATAACAACTATTACTTATTTCACGCCAGGTCAAATATGATAGTTTTGCTGAAGATAAATCGTGATTATTTAATCGGTCCGTATATATATTTATTTAATAATGATATCAATACGTTCTCTCTTTCAAAGCGTTTTTGCAACCCGGTTGCATTATAACCGGGAATACGGGCAGCTATGACGCGTTGGAGCTCGGAGTCTGCTATTTGCTATTGTAAGAGCGTTCAAGCTGTAATAGATTTGAAATAGTTTTTAAGGCCGGCCGCCTGCCAACCGGCCTTGGGTAGCCCCAGAACTGCAGACAAATACAAGTTAAAATGGACTGTAGGGATCGAACCCAGTGCCCTCGTAGTGTCCAGCGTATCTAGTCTTAGTCCTGGTAGAGCGACGCTACCGACAAAATTCATTTCTGCTAGTAGCATTAATGCCACAGCTCATTTTAAATTTATAATGAAAAAAATAATTAAATCGGTTAAGTTTTGGAGAAGAAATCAGGGGACTACGAAGCGTTAATTTTCAGCTTACAATAAAATTTTACACCGAAAATAAAATGGTTGTGTAATTTTTAATAAAAATTACACAAAATTTTATTTTCGGTCCAAGTTACAGTTGTCTCTATCGCATTCTGCGGGGGTTGTTGGGGCACACAGCGTGTCGGCAATAGATTTTACAAATACATATTTTTCAATTCTCTCGAGCTTAGTGTTTCCTCTTAACCATTGCGCCGGAGGCTGGCATTATCGATATCAACACGTTGTAAGCCAATAAAAGTGTTGGCACCTCACGTCACGAGGGGTCGGTCAGTGACCCGCGTTTTTTGCTATGGACCCAATATTCCATCATCATCTACGGATGTTTAAAAGGCTTGAGATACAATTACAAACATGTAGTCCAGATTGAGTTTCTTTCGGCTTACCAGTGGTTGTTCCGAAACCATAGGTTTTCGACTTTACATATATTTAAAAACCGGCCAAGTGCGAGTCGGACTCGCGGACCAAGGGTTCCGTACATAATCCATACATACACGAAAATTTGCGGCATAACCAGCTAGTATCTTTTGATTGCATTGGCTTAGAAGTTTGATTTTTTCACAGCTCCAAGGCACAGTAGACCTGAGTATTTGATATGAATTTCAGCTTGATACCTTTACGCGTTCCTGAGAAAAAGGTCCTTGACAAACAAACAAACAGACAGACAGGTAGACAGACAGACGGAGAACCAAGTGATCCGATAAGAGCTCCGTTTTTTCCTTTTGAGGTAGGTAACACTAAAAAGAAGGAAAAAAATGCGTTCAAAAAGAGATAGATACATGTATCCAATTTTGAATAAAATCTTTGACCGCCTTTATTTGCTGAAAAAAGGTCAATTGTTACATCTGTGCCAACACTTATCGCCATGTTACATCGCAAGTATTTTCTCGATGTAAAAGTATTTAATTTTTATTTATAGTTTAAATATTAGTAAGCGATTTCATAAATTTGTTCGTGGAAAGTTGTTATAACTGACTTAAAAAGACGAGGTTGTCAATTCGGTTGTATTTTTTTTAATGTTTGTTACCACAGACTTCGTCGTGTAATAAGCGATTTTAAAGATGCTGTACCGATTGTGATAATATATAAATAGAAGCAACGTGAAACCTAACACATCCAAAAAAAAATTTTTTTTGAAAACCAGACAGTTCTAACGTAACAAACATAAAAAAAATACAACCGAATTGATAACCTTCCCCTTTTTTTGAATTCGGTTAAAAACGAATAGCAGCAAGTTTATTATTTCATTTTAGAACAAGGTTTTATTGTCAGCCGCTGAGAGTTCAGAATCAATTCTTTTGGCGGCATTGTGACAAAAGATATTTTTGACAGCTGCTGTCAAAATCCACCAATCATAATTTTTTTAACTCAATTGGATACCCGGAAGTCGTTTAAATGTAACTTGCAAGATTTCTTATAGATACAGACATACATACAGACACCGCGACAGGTGAAACTAAAGAAAAGCTTATCAAAATACCTTGTAAGGTCAATAATATGGCGATAAGTGTTGGCACATGGCTACGTGAGGTCGGTCAATGACCCACGTGGGCGGCTGGATGCCTGGCTAATGCATGCAGCCTTGAGGCTCTAGACTTTATAGGCCCGGTGAGCTGGCTAGCTATCGGTGCCGGTCTAGCCTTCTTTATACAGTACTAAAGCCCGCGGCTCCACCCGCGTCAATGTCGATCCCTCGGGGATAAAATGTACCCTATATCCTTCTCCGTATCCCAGATAACGTGTATATGCAAATTCAAATGATCGGTTTGTATTCAATGCATTTCATGATGATCGGTTCAGTAGTTACAACGACTAAGAAGCGTTAATTAACGTGTTCCACAAAAATATGTATATTGAAATTGTATTAACATGACATCAGAAAAAAAAAAGAAAAGATAAAAATATAAAATATCATACAAAGCCCTTCAGGCAAGTAGGCGACCAATAGATACTGTTGAAAAGAGTTTTTTTCGGCGTCTTCTTCTCTGCACTGGTCGGTTCCGAAACGCTAGTAGTTTGTAGCTTTTGATCAATAATTAAAAATTTGAATATAATATAATGAGTATTATTTAAAATATGAATTGACGTGAAAAAGTGCCTGAAAAGGCCTATTTTCTGAATAAATCTTTGTAATTTTCATAGGTATTTTCGGTCCGAGCTGCAGTTGTCTCCACGGAGCAAGTACAAACTTTGTACTTGCTCTATCGCACTCTGCGGGGGTTGTTTGGGCACATAGCTTTTACAAATACCTATTTTTCAATTCTCTCGAGCGCAGTGTTTCCTCTTAATTAAACCATCGGAGTCTAACTCCGACATTTAAAAAAAAACCTTCTGTCCTTCACATAAGGTTCAAAAATAATGAAAAATTTGTGCCTACAAAGCTTGATTAAGGGCCCGCCATAGGCCAGGCGGCGTGGCGGTACAAACGCGGATAGTCTAAACGTGTTGGCTACTTTGGATATTTTCGTTTTTTAAGAATATTTAAGGGTTATTCGAAAAAGAAAAATACATGATTGCTGCCTTATCTGCAATACAATTATAATCAAAAGTTTCAAGGTTAATTTTAATGTATTTGGTGAATAATACTGTATACCGATTAAATTAGACGTGATTTGGAGGCAACTTTGCAATTTTTTTCTATCGAGAAAATTTAACGCAATCGTGTTTTTGAGTCAGATAGTTACCAGAGTTAGTCCTGAACTTCGCTGCATTTTTATTTTAACTTGAGTATTTCATTATTATTGATATTACACACAATCATGCAAAGCAGTGTTAGGTACCGTGAATTGGCGAAAATCTAAGAATTATGTCAATTGGCGATGCGGCTAGCAAACCATCACTATTTTGATTCCGTTATTCACCTACACGTTCACTAACATGCTAAACGTGACGTTTGCGTCTCGACCTTAATTTTTTATACATGGGGACTCGTTTAGCTTCTTAATAAAATATAAAAATTAAATGATATATGTGCATTCAACTCGACAAAGTTTCCTATTTTTACCAAAAATACAGAAAATAAAACTTTTTCAGGCAAGCATCGGGATGTATCATTAGTGACCGTGAGAAGGATGAACCATTCGCCATCATCATTAGGTCTTTTTTAGTCTCCACTGCAGGAGCATGATCCTCTCTGTACACCGGAGCCATACTTGGCCAGAGCAGACAGAGGATTTGGCCTACACTCTCCTCGCTGGCCAGACGGGTTAGAGAGGTCTCATTTATGTTTAACCCTTCGAACGCCGCAAGAAAAACTGACAGGCATGCCTGCCACGCCGCGACCAGTTTGAATTTCATACTAATTTGGGAAGTCCTTAGCGTTTCAAGGCAGTTTCCGATGGACGCGTAAAAGGTTCGTCAATGGCGTTCAAAGGGTTAAGTACATGTTAACGTTGGTTCTGTTAGATAGCAGTCGACAAATTACGACAATAAGGACATCAAAGCATAGGTATTTGGGCAGTTTAAAACATCTGATATTTGTGTTAGCCACTACACTAAACTAAAATTTATTAGGTAACTATGGCGAATGCCGGTTAGCCGTGTGGTTTCCGGCAGAGTAGAATAGACCACTCCTAGTCTTCCCATGGAGGTCGTAAGAGGCGACTTAGGAAATACAAGCTAAACAAAGCTCTTAATTGAAGTAAATATAAAAAAAACTCGAACGTAAAAAATATTAAGCCTGAAAATTATGGCATCAAGAAAAACGCGCTATTTTCGATCATAGCGCCATCTCTGAAGCAGTAGCCAAATTATATTAAACTGCTCGTGTAAAGAGACATCTAGCGGCGAGTAGCTAATCTAATATTTCCCAAATGGCGTAACAGATGGCAGCACGCTACCAATTAAGTATTTACCTAGTTGCTTTTACTCTCAACACAAAATGGGGAATGTTGTCAATTTAATTTATACCCTATAGTTTGGGGCTAGTTTTGAAAGTCGGATCGGCTGCCGAGGGTGCTAAGGTTGCTAAACGGCGCAAGTACGATGTACTGCCGTTTGGGATAAAAACATTTGGACAATTGGAAGCTGACTGTCTCTTCAAAGAGAACTCTCAGTTCATTGCCGCTGATGGTGTCAAGAGAAATGACTAATTATCGCAACATTTAAGTACCTACTCAGCAAGGAAACGCAGGCACCGTTCTTGACACCATCACATGGGTAAACCGTTTAGGATGTGTTTAAAGTTATTATATATACTATACTCGTATTACGTATACTATACTCGTATTTAGATTCAAGAGAAAGGTTTTTCTGTAGTATACATTGCACCGCACCGGTGCGAAGCCGGGAAATAAAATAAATCTAAACTGAATATATTAGTAAATTACTTACAGTATTTTTGGTAGGCATAAATCAAATAATTAAAAGCTAAAGGTACAAGTTATTAATTCACTGGCAAATTACAATTTTAGGGGTTTTTATTTAATCTCAATTTAGGGGTAAGAATAATAAAATGGTGGGTGGCGCTATTGGCTCATGTAAGCCTCATAATATAACTATTATTAAGAGATCAGAAACACTGACCCCGAAACTGTTTTTCCAACAAACGTTTTCACAGCCCATCAATCATAATATCTTGTGTTTCAGCAAATATATAGCCGTATAAAATAATATAAGTAACATTATACTTTCAGCACTTACGCCTACAGTTTACGATAGTCGTATATATTTATCATATATACAACTATATAATATATAACATCGACTGTGTCATCTAGATTAGTGCTTTGCAACCTTATTGTCACTTTTCTTTTACTTCAAGTTTACTTTATTCTGGCGACCTTAATATGCTAAGGTAAACTCGACATTTACTTGGTACCAGTAGGGTCAGCCTGGCCAAATTAACAACATTTCTTATGGGATGGGAATCATCTTCTTATGGGAAGGCAATTAAAAAGAAATCCATATTTTCTTTACTAAAGTGTTCGGACCATGGCAAAGACAAACCATGGAATCCGTCTTCGCGCGCAACGTCTCAAAAAGTAGTAAACGCGCGCCCGGAGCCGGTATTTAATTTTGCCGCCATAAACGTTGTAAAACTCACTGTTTGTTGCGGCTTTGAATGTATTTCATTGTAAACACGCATAGTTTTCCGAAATAAATAGGTTTACAAGAGTAATACGGTTTTTATTTCCAAACTTTAGAAGGGGCGGCGCATTTATTTATTTAAACTTTATTTACCAAAAACAAGGTGTAAAAGGCGGACTTAATGCTAGTAGCATTGTTGCCGGTATAGGTTTGCCGCTGTCATAACAGAAATGTGCAAAAATAATACTAGGCGGGACTTTAAGCAAGTTAGATGCGATCAGCGGCTTTCAAGCGAATCCACGTGCTGAAAAACACCAATCTGGATACAATTAAATTAATAACCGATCCATCTTAACCGCAGAAAAATTAAATGAAATTAAATGTTTATTTGCAAGGGTCATCATAAATATAAGTTCCCGCCTTTTACTGTAGGCATGCAAAAATTATGTTAGAAGGAAGTTAAATATTATTAGTCAATACAGATTTAATTAGCATACAAAAATTCACTATCTTACTAAATACAATTCATGTCAAATATTCGTGTGTCATAATAGCATTTATCAATTAATAGACTCAATC
The DNA here is from genome assembly GCA_947532085.1 of Elegia similella. Lineage (NCBI taxonomy): Eukaryota > Metazoa > Arthropoda > Insecta > Lepidoptera > Pyralidae > Elegia > Elegia similella. Next base: position 26,799,592 of record OX383930.1, read on the forward strand.
CAACAAAGTAATTCTCATCGTCATGGCTACGGCTGTGCTTTTACGTCTACCTCTGCTACGACTTCAGCTGCTACAACCACCGCTACTACGACTTGAGCTGCTACGGCCACAGCTGCTTCAACATTGCTACGACCACAGTTGATACAACCATATCTACGAATGCCATAGTAATGCTTCAATATACCTTTTTTTTTGTTGCGTATGCAATCTGCTTCTGATACTGTAAACTTAAATAAAGATAAAAGTAAGCGGGTAGCAGTTTATCTTAAAAAATTTGAATAGTCACAGGATAAGATAAAGCTGAATTTACCTAGATTTCAGTAGTCTTCAAGGCCGAAATAGATATAAACCGTTCAATGTAGATTAAAATCTACCTAACTCTGATACACATTTTCACGAGTAAGTTCGATATCTCCTTCTCCATAGCATGTCAACACACAACATCATGTCCGTGGTCCAGTGGTTAAGTCGTTTGCTTTTAGACCCGGGGGCGTGGGATCGATTCCCACGGGAAGCATAAGTACTTTGTTTAGTTGTTTCCAGTTTGGTTAGGACATTGCAGGGTTGAATCACCTGATTGTCTGATAATAAAGATTATTCCGTGGTTCAGAAGGCACGTTAAGCCCTTGGTCTCGCTGCCATCTGGTACCTAGTCGTTAAAGAAACCACGTCAGAGGCTGAGAGGCGGTTCCGAAGAACTCTGACACCTGGGTGTGCACGGTCGATTCACCGTCACACCTACTCAAAATGATGATATTGATCACGTTTTTTTCTGTTGTGGGGTAAACATGTAGGTAGGCTGGTGGACACTTGGTGATAAACGGAATCAAAATAGGGATGGGTTGCTAGTCGCATCGCCTACAAACATGATTCCTTACATTTTTGCTCTAGCGAGTCAAAACCTATTCAAAACAAAATAGGGACTTACTTTTTTCTTATTTTCTGGATAGATATTTGGTTTTAGAAAACACGTACACATAAGATAAGATAATTTATTATGTTTTTAAAGAATGTGTAATGGATTTTAAGAGTATGTTTTAACTGAACTCACTTTATGCCCGAAACTTTAATATAGCAATGGTATGGTCAACAATATAATTTAGTATGTACGGTTTAATATTATCTAATATTTTTACCAAACCAAAAAGCTGATATTAAAAGGATAATACTGAAACCTATTATTTTCTGAACTAAATTGCATTATTTTCTGAACAAACCCGTTTCAAATTGGCGGCCCTGCATTTCAATTATGTTGTTGACCGATGCTGCCTCCGTGGTCCAGTGGTTAAGGCGTTTGCCTGTAGACCGGGTCGTGGGTTCGAATTCCGATGATCGTTATAATCGAGGCTTGTTAGCTACTCACGAGCCGTTAGGTAGGGCGAGTGAGGTATAAACTGGGATATTAATCATCAATGCGCATGAGTGATACAAAATGTGTTCCACAAACCTGTATGACAAATAATAGAAAAATCATTTAAATGAAAAACCCGAGTTCAGCCGAACAACAGTACCGATTTTGATGAAATTTTAATGGGTCCAATTCGGAAGTATACCCTTCGAAATAAAATAAATATTGATTCAAAAATCGGTTGATAAATGACGGAGTTAGCGTAACAGACATACAAAAAAAGAAAACATAGAATGAATTGATAACTCTCTCCTATAACTTAAACGCTCAGATAAGAGTTCTGTGTCTGTCTGTATTGAAGGCCGTAAACCACACGGCTCATAATAGAAAACCTGAGTAGCGACGGTGTATTGCTTTATCAATATTGTGTTTAACATGTAGAAACAAGCGATGAAAGCAGATTCCACAATAAATGTAATACTTCAGATGTCAGGGACGGCCTCTACGTATATAATATACCTTGACCAGATTGCATACGTTTTTGTCAAAGTGCAAGTCAGGTGTACCCGAAACCCGCGTGCATGGATGAAGAGAGTGACGGTTGTACAGATAAAGCGAGAGACATTTGTCAGGATCGTAGCAAGTGAAGGTCTTTAGCCTCTGCCCTACGCCCATGGAGAAAAAAGGCATGATAATAATATTATAATGCCTTTTTCTATGTGATTTTTGAAGTAAAAACTTATTATTTTTTCATCTATTCAATAAACAAAGAACGGTTGTCCGAAACCGGAATAAAAACAATGATTAAAAAGGTCGAATCATATTTTTAAACAGTTGCACTAGCCAATTACATTCATTAAAAAAAATAAAGAACTAGAAGTATTTTAATATGTATTCTTGTTTAATTAGCGCGCAGAAAGCGCTTTATCAGGCATATTTGTTGTGAAGGAAATAAATCTGAAAATATAATATTTCATCGTCTTATCTATAACTATCTACATTTCAATTTTCCAACGTGCAAAATGTTTGAAATAATATCGCGCTCTGATTATATACGTACATAACATGTAAAAGATAATGATATATATATTTTTATTTTACCAATTCATTCACATTATTTAGGTATATCTTTTTCATGATAAAATACTTCAATATTAGAATTAAGTACAAGTTACTTCAATATTTTAGTTAGCCGTGTGGTATCCCGCAGAGTAGAATAGGACCACTCCAAGTCTTCCCGTGGATGTCGTAGAAGGCGACTTAGGAAATACAAGCTAAGCAAAGCTTATAAACATCTAAGAGACCCCTCCAACCCGTCTGGCCAGCGTGGAGAGTGTAGGCCAAGTCCTCTGGCTGCTCTGGCCAAGTATGGCTCTAGTAGTACAGAGAGGGTCGTGCTCCTGTAGTGGAGACTAAAAAGGACCTGATGATGATGATGATGATGATTAGAGTTAACTTAGTTACAGTTTTTATTTGTTTTTCTCATAGAAAGAGATGAAAAGCAGAATGTGTCTTCTCGGGACTAACATAATTCTTTTGCACGAGCATCATCATCATCAGGCCTTTTTAATCTCCAGTGCAGGAGCATGACCCTCTCTGTACTACTGGAGCCATACTTGGCCAGAGCAGACAGAGGATTTGGCCTATACTCTCCTCGCTGGCCAGACGGGTTGGAGAGGTCTCATTGATGTTTATGAGCTTCGGTTAACTTGTATTTCCTAAGTCGCCTCTTATGACCCCCATGGGAAGACTAAGACTAGACTAGGTTGCTCGGGCAACATACTTTGAATCCCTCGCTTTACTCAGGAGTCTATTTGGAAACCCGTAGCTACGCTCGGGATTCTATTCTAACCTTCATTCCACTCTGGATTCAAAAACCACCAAAAAATATTGCGTTAGGCTCTTGCGCCACAATCGACTATTATTTCAAAAAACATCAATCAACAAGGACATACGGCCCGTACTGGACAGCTGTTAAAAGTCGCGGTGGCGTTACGAGGTGGAGAAGGCTATTATAAAATAAGTTGAATTAGGGTTTTCGGAATCGATTTTTCTACCAGATGACATTGGGTCATTATTTTAACAGTAGCTGTCAAAACCCACCAATCATGTTTAATTACAATCAGGTATTTTAGCTAACATAATTGGGATCTACTCAACAGTGCAGTGGCGTCAACTAGTGTGCAAAAAATTGGTTGTGTGTAAGGCGGTTGCGACGTTAGAGATAGATGCGTCACAAGAACGCTTAGGCCGATCGTGCCTCTATCGCTTGTTCCGCGCTCTCGCTTGCACACTGAACGTGACACTTTTTCGTGCGTGCAGCCGGCATACATCGATGTATAAGACGTAATCACGTCAAAACCGTCGCCCTCAACATGTAACAAGGTGTAAAAATTGGATACATTTCTACGTGGGTAACGCAACTCTCCAAATCCAACATTGATTCTCCTTCTGAACGGAGGCTATCATCTATCACTACAGGCTGACATAGTCGGTATCTGCATCTGCAGCGAACAGTCTATCAAACAAATGAGACAGTTATTAAAAGCGGCAGGTGGCGTTGCGTGTCGGAGACACGCCACGCTTAGTGTGATAGGCAGTTGTTAACACAATTAACTATTTATTTTAACTCAAATATAATTTAAAAAAAAACGATATGATCTTTAATAATTAGTTTGATTGCTCTAATTGGTCACGCACGTAGAAAAAAAAATTGAGGTGGTCTATTTCTATTTATGTCATTCAAACAAAATAACCATATGTATTTGTGCTATCGAATTGGCTATATTCGGTAAACTCTTTATTTGATTTATACTTAGATACTTAAATGTGATTTGAAATTTTAACTTCATTTTAAATACATATCATGTCTTTTTCCCTTGCGGGGTGGACAGAGCTCATAGCTATGTTTAACGCGTTAGTGGGCACAAGATGGGAAACGGACTCATAATAGTGATGGGTTGCTAGCTGCATCGCCTACTATCTTCAGCCCATTCATTCATTTTCTTTCCTCACATTTCACCCAGTCCCTTAATCGGTTTTAACGATATGCACGGGAAGAGAAGCAGCTGACCAGCATGTAAGATATCTATCACATATATCCTTTTTTTTTAAATGAAAAAAATAAGATATGATAAAACACATATCTAGCCTATCATATAAACATAGCCATCAAAGGCCACGCTACAAATCAATGAATGTAAGCCTCTAATCTATTGTCCAATCGACGTACCGTAATTTTATGAATAAAATACGCAAACCCAAACAAAATGTAAAACCTATTGGTTAACTTAGTCACATTTCGTGAAAACCCATTGAAATCTGCACATGATAATGTATGCGGGCCTTAAGCCGCCTGTTGAAGGCCAAGGAAAAAGCATGTTACAGCCACATGCACTGGCTGAATGGAAACTGAAAAAGAAAAGAATTTTCACGGCGCGCGATTCGCTATTCGAACTTTAGTCGACTTTGATCGTGCGTGAGGGCAACACGCGTCGCGGTCGCGCACCGAATGCCGGGTCCGACTCTTGAATTAAAACTTCGATAAATTTCTCGCGAATTAAGAATATCTGTGCTAGTGTTGTGTGTGATAGAAAGAACTGATAATTTTCAAGGTAATTTTCTAAATATTTCTAATTTAAGATATGCCATACCGGCTTTTTTGATAACAGGTGGGAAGGTATTAAAAATTATGTTCTTCTTGGGTAATTGATATTTTTCAATAAGGGTATGGAAACATATCATTAGTTTTATTAATTAGGCTGCACCTTTCTTGACTTATTTAAAACTTTGATTATTTATAGTTTAAGATATAAATTTATTTTTAACAAATATCTTACTTTTCAATCGGGACCTATTAAGTTTATGGTATAATTTAATTTACCTACTTCAATAATTCGAAGATTTATTCTAAAAATAGGCCTCTTCAGGCACGTACATCGTCTACGTGAGGCATAGGCATTTTCATGTCAATTCACATTTTAAATAAAACAAATTTAATTTTCTTTATATGCATTATTAATGACTTTTTGAAAGCTACAAATAAGTGTGTATTGTGAAAGTCATATCTCTGTTTATTTGTGATTCGTCCATAACATAACATAGTATCATGTCTTTTTCCGTTGCGGGGTAGACAGAGCCGGCCATAAGACCTGAAGGCCACGTTTAGCATGTTGATGGGCATTAGGTGGAAAACGGAATCAAAATAGTGATGGGTTGCTAGCCGCATCGCCTATTAACATGATTCCTCAGATTTTATCCATTCCTGATGTGGTTCGTCCTTTGAACCATAATGTGATGTCTAAGTGCGATTTATACCTGTAGTAAAATTATTTATTAAGTAAGATTATTCTGTCTTATAAAAATCTGGTTTTAAAACATGGCTATTTAGTGACAAATAAATTTTATAATTCGTCACTACCTAGCCTGGTTCTCATGCCAGGCTGTCAGGCCGGATGTTCTGTATTCATTCCCGTTCAGGTCAAGATGGTAAATGATCTGTTTTCAGATTGTCCCAAGTCTTGGATGTTTATCTCTTACATTCTAACTAATATTATAAATGCGGAAGTGACTTTGTTTGTTTGTTACGCTTTCATGTTGTAACTACTGAACCGATTATCATGAAATTTTGCATGCACGTTATTGGTGTACGGAGAAGGACATAGGGTACATTTTATCCCGTAAAAAAGTATTGTTCCTGAGGGATCGACATTACAGCGGGCGGAGCCGCGGGCAAAAGCTTGATCATTATAATATACCTAGTATCGTTGAGTTAGTATCCCATAACACTAGTTTGGAACTTGTTTTTGGGCTAGCTCAATCTGTGTGATTTGTCCGTAGGTATTTATTTATATACATTTCTCAGATCAAAAAGTTCATAGACACAATCAATATATAAATTTGTCAATTTTGAGCTATGGCAGAAATGCTTTTGAAACGAATGTTAGGCGTAATAATAGTTTATCTGAACTTTTCAAAGCAAACTATTAAATATTGAGAGCGTTTTAAAAATCTGGCAAGTCTATGGTTGACATTTTAAGATAAGTCAGGTCTGCGTTTTCCATTGCTCGTTCTAGCTCTGCGTGTGGTCCAAATAGTGCTTAACAGACACGTAACACTATGAGATCTACGGAAACACCTACTCGTTTTTCGCTTCTTTTCGCCGGCGGCAGAACTCACACGGTTTTAGTGTTACTCCGTGGTCTGTAGACCCGGGGGTCGTGGATTCGATTCCCACGGGAAGCATACTTTGTTTAGTTGCTTCCAGTTTGGTTAGAACATTGCAGGCTTGAATCACCTGATTGTCTGATAATGAAGATGATTCTGTGCTTCGGAAGGCGCGTTGGTCCCGGCTGCCATCTATGGTAGTCGTTAAAGGAATCACGTCAGAGGCCGACAGGTGGTTCCGAAGAACTCTGACACCAGTGTGTGCATGGTCGATTGCCCGTGACACCTACTCGAAATATTGATGATGGTGATGATGATGAGCAGAAATGGAAAACATTTTTGTCTTATTTTACTTTTGACTGATTATGATAAAATACATGATGTAGACTCAGGTGTAGGTGTCACGGTCAATCGACCATGCACACCCTGGTGTCAGAGTTCTTCGGAAACGCCTCTCGGCCTCTGACATGGTTCCTTTAACGACTACCAGATGGCAGCCGGGACCAACCGCTTAACGTGCCTTCCGAAGCACGGAATCATTTTTATTATCAATAAGTGATTCAAACCTCTGACGGTCTACAGGCAAACGCCTTAACCACTGGACCTCGGAGGCAGTTGAACACACCTTCACCTTCCACTGCCAGCCATGAATAGCCGGCTACCTACTTGACGCTGACTCTGTGTACCTCAAAATTTACAAAGACGTGAAGCTGCTATAATACGCAATCTACAATTTTGTAGCATTGTTACCGCGAATAGAGCGCGTTATCAACAATGTAAGAAGGATTATAATAGTGATAACCTATTTAAACAATAGCGAGTTATGTTGCTACACACCTACACTTGATATACGAATAGCAAAAGATATTTTATTTTATTTATTTAGTATTTTTATTTGTAAGTAGCTGTTGCCCGCGACTTCGTCCGCGGCAATTTCTGTTATTATGATTTATTCGTTTTTTTATTAGTATAGATGAATAATTTTCCCCCGTTTTCAAAAAAAAAATTATTGATGTTTTGCTCCTATTGGTCACAGCGTGATGTTTTATAGGATAAAGCCTTCCTCAATAAATGGACTATCCAACACAAACATATTTTTTTTTATTTGAACCAGTAGTTCCTGAGGTTAGAGCGTTCAAACAAACAAATAAACTCTTCAGCTTTATAATATCTACTATAAATATCATCATCATCATCAGGTCCTTTTTAGTCTCCACTACAGGAGCACGACCCTGTCTGTACTACTAGGGCCATACTTGGCCAGAGCAGCCAGAGGACTTGGCCTACACTCTCCACGCTGGCCAGACGGGTTGGAGAGGTCTCTTAGATGTTTATAAGCTGAATAAATATAATATAGATTATATATGTATAGAAGTATAGACTAAACTGTGTTGTGGCTTGGGTTCCTTCAATAGACGGATAAAATAAATTTCTATACATACAGCTGGCAGCGGTCTCAACAGCTCTGATGTTATAGAAGACCTTGGACAACGATGACACCTACCATGACTTAATGGTAATGTCATCATTGCCCATGTTTCATATACGTGTAGTGGTTTGTCCTTATGCGAATCATAAGAAAATATCTGTCATGTCATAATCTGTCATGTCATAATCCAATGATTATCAAGCTTTAAAATTAATTAGTTTTATAAGTTTACTAGCTGTTGCCCGCGACTTCGTCCGCGGCAATTTCTGTTATGATGAATTAAAATTGCGACTATAATTTGAGATTTAAACTATCCTATCTCTCAAGTTTGGATCGAACTGCACATGGTGTGCGAATTTTATTATAATCGGTTAAGTGGTTTAGGAGTCCATTGAGGACAAACATTGTGACACGAGATTTACATATATTAAGATTTTGAAAGTGCATAAAACTAAAGATTGTTTGTTTGAATAATCGATCATGTCTCACACGAAGTAAAGTCTTATACGATTAAATACTTTTAAACTTTCGCGCTGCATAGGGTGTCATCCAGTGACCACGGCCGGTGCAACCTGCTGGCCTATTTGCTAACTTAGTGACCAACGTTTTGATAGTCATTTCAAAATACATTGCGGGTTTCCTATGATTGACTATTTTTATTAAATATATACAAAACGTAATGTACTTTGAAATTACTATGAAAACGTTGTACACTGAGTTAGCAAATAGGCCGGCTGGTCGAAACGTCTGAAGAAAAACGGTATGTTCGCGCTAATTCTTGTAATTGCATTCTTATACGATTATTATTACGGTAAGTTGTAAGGGTGCTTTAGTTACATTTTATTTTCGTTAGGTAAGATTTGGTTTTTAATTTCATTTTTAATATTAATATGTGAAAAATATTTTCTTTATTGTTTTACAAAATTGTGTGACTCCGGGGTCACGAGATTTTCCTGATTTTGGATCAGACTGCAAGATATATTTTTAGGAAATTCGCCTTTACTATTTGGAGCACAGATTTCTAAAAATAGCTAAGTATTTCCAGAAAGTTTCGCATGTCCACCCAAAATTCGTTTAAAGCCAAAACCACATAGGTACAGTACTTGAATTCTTAATTTTTTTTTGCCAATATTAAATCATGCGCATCTAAGAATCTCCGTGATGAGATTTCATAAACGCTTCATTTCACAGAAACCATAACGTAAACATATGAATCAAATCGTCGGCCATTCTGTATGAATGCCAACGATTTCTCAAAAGATTCGCGGGCGGTTTACTGATAAGCTTTTTGGGAGACGGAGCTCAATAAATAAACCAATTGTCCTTTTTTGTGGCCTCCTCGGTGTTTTTTAGGGTTACTATACATATTTCATACGACGCTATATTTTTTTCGTATCAGTAAATTCGTTGGACCCAAACTGTATGTGACAGACCAAAACGTAGTGGTGGCCGAGAGCGGGGAGAAGACCAGTCGGTAAACCACCACTAGTCAGATGACATTGTTCGGCTGAGTGGAAAACAGTGGATGAGCCTAGCACAGGACCGTAGAAAATAGCGTAAAAAAAGGGAGGCGTATGCCCAGCAGTGGGCTGATTTGGGCTGAAAATGACGATGATGATGAAATAAAACTGCTATGTTCCACTGGAAGTGTTATTGTCACCAAATATATAAATCATCATCATTACAGCCACAGAATGTCCACTGCAGGACAAGTGCGTCTCCCAAGGATTCCTCGTTCCATGGGATGATATTACCATACTCATCACGCTGGGCAGACGAATTGGTGAGCGCAGTTTTTTGGCTTCTTTGTGCTTTCGACGCTGCTGCGCATCGCAAGCTTTTCTAAGCCGACGAAAGAGAACATACAACAGAAGAATAGGAACGTGTTAGATTTGGGAAGGGAATAAAAGGTATTGGGACACTACTCACTCAATTGAATGAGGGAAAAAGTAGGGAGGTACCCGGGCGCGTATCCGATGCCATACCTGCAACCACCGGGCAGGCAATTGAGAATAGCACCCCCAACCATAGCTGACCTGAAATAAATATTTGCAATTGATATTTGTTCTATAGCTTCTTCTTCAAAATAAGCTCTACATCGACCTTCGGCTATCTTATTCATTGCATGCAAATGCACTCAATAGCTCTTTTACCTTCATGACGTCATTAGCATAATCATTCACTATGCAATTGATATCATTAGCTATTACTCATTGTAAACTAGTTTTAGCTATGATGTCACTTTCTCCACTTCCATGCTGATCTATACTAATATTATAAAGCTGAAGAGTTTGTTTGTTTGAACGCACTAATCTCAGGAACTACTAGTTCAAATTGGAAAATTCTTTTTGTGTTAGATAGTCCATTTATTGAGGAAGGCTTTAGGCTATAAAACATCACGCTGCGACAAATAGGAGCGAAGCATCAAGAAAAAATGTTTTGAAAACGGGGGAAAATTATTCATGTATACTAATAAAAATATGAATTAATCATAATAACAGAAATAGCCGCGGACGAAGTCGCGGTAAACAGCTAGTTTGAGATAAAAGAAAAACGTAGAATGTACCAGCTGCTTCTCTTCCCATGCAGATCGTAACAGCAAATCTGACGAATCATACTAGTAGCCGATGCGGCTAGCAACCCATCACTTTTTTTGACCCCATTGTCCACCTAACGCCCACCAAAATTCTAAACGTGGCTTTTAGATCTTAAAGACTTGCTCTGCCTACCCCGGAAGGGAAAAAGACGTAATATTATGTATGTACAGGTATGTAACTATGTATGTCACTTTCTCGTTTCTGGGTGTATTCTCAGTTGCATTCTCAACTGTCTTTTAGTTTTCGTGTCGATAGTATAATGGGAACTTGTACATTTTTTGACGTAATGACGACTTGATAAACGATGAACGCCGGCTGCATGCACGAAAAAGTGTCACATTCCCTGTGCAAGCGAGAGCGCGGAACAAGATACAGAGCACGATAGGCCTAAGCGTTCGGCTTGTGACGCATCTATCTCTGTTCCACCGTTATCACATAAAATTATCGTCCGTAAAAACTTAATAGGCAACCAATTTTTTTATTCGTGTTATAGAGGTTTAACAATTCATTTATTACGTAAGACGATTTTTGAGTTACTAGCAGCATTGGTCCCATACGAAAAGTTGTTCATATCAACGAGCTGAAACACCCCTTGAATGATCGGGTAGGGTGTTTTTACATATTGTATCTTTGATCAAATATAATGGCAGATACACGATTCGCGCTCGAAAAGAAAAGTAAAAAACAGCTCCGTGGCGTAGCGGTCAACACGCCAGCCTGCGACACGGAGTGCCCGGGTTCGATCCCCGGCCAGGTCAAGATGGAAAATGATCTTTTTCAGATTGGCCTGGGTCTTGGATGTTTATCTATATATGTATATATAATAAAATATAGTATCGTTGAGTTAGTATCCCATAACACAAGTCTCGAACTTACCTTGGGGCTAGCTCAATCTGTGTGATTTGTCCCTTTATATTTATTTATTTATAAAAACAGCGCCCTAATCTAGTTTCGGAGCTGTTTTGTCCACATTTTCAATAAACCACGCTAGCACTCACACGTCTCGCGATGATGAAGGTCAGTGAAAAGATGCAAAACTACGCATCAAAAGTGAAAAAGAGTGATGGAGTGTTATACTTTCAGTATGTACCGTTTTTATTGTTGTTTGTAAGTATGCATGATGTTTTGGCTCGGGGTCATTATTTAGGCTTCATTTTGTATGAGACTGTATCTACCATTATATTTGATCGCAGTATTGTATAGTAAAAATTAGCCTTACTTAATTTTTTATGGTATTATGCAACCCCATTTGTTTTTTCATTCAAGCACGGGTGATTTCATGACATGACCTTTTGGAAAGCCTTTAAAGCTGTATCATTATGATCTTAACGTTCAGTGATTTAAGTTATTTCGACAGATAAGAATCAACTTTCCAGTCGGGTAACGTTTAATCAGAATGAGTTTCGCAAATATTATTTTGGTTTAAGTTAAACACACTCAAGTGCATACCATAGACAATTCATTAAAAGTATAAAGTACGTTATTCTGTACCTACATTTAAGTTGCGATGGAACTGATAGTTAGAGAATTACTTATAATGGAATAGGCTCAAAAAATTATTAATTATGTTTATCGTCTTTTAACTCGTGACTCATAAGGCATATTCGAGTAGGTATATAGGCGTGGTACAGAATTATTTTACTGTTTTAAAATACCTTAAAATATAGAAAGCTTTGAAGATCAGTACGATAACCATGCACAATAAAATGTATTAAAACAAAATGTGAAAGCAAGGCTTACAAAAAAAATATGCCGTATCTCGCTCTGCTCAAATTTTCCCTACGGATTTTAATTTAGGTTAAATTTTTCAGCTTGGGGAGTCGGAATCTCTGGAATAAGACGCTGATTACATTATCATTTCTCTAGACACCGCTTCCTTTACAATGGTAGCTACTAAATAGGCACACTGATTTGAAATGTGATATTATTTTTTTAAGTATTAGGTATTGTGATATCAACTAATACCCGTCGGGTAACGGGTAAACCTATATTATTTTATAAATTTCCGTTTTAACCTATTAAAGTTCAATTTGATAAGTGCATTTTAACATAAGTCTACTAGCTTTGCACGTACCTTTATCCGCGTTCCTCCAACGGGTTAGTTCCTACTAGTTATGAGGTAAAAAGTAGTTCAGATCCGTTCAATATACTAGTTTCCGGTGTCAAAAAAAATTTTTTTTTTTAGAAATAAAAGAGTTAGGTACAGTCGTCTAAATGCGTCAAGCGTGAAATTCTTTTTGGAGTTCAGTAAAAATATGACGACTGCACTTCAAACTTAAGCATAAAAGGGCTAAAATATACGAGCAGCTGCGCTATTTCACAAGCGCAGACTAAACAAACTGCAGCTTTCTCGATACGATTGTGCACTAAAAGATGAAAACGATCAAGGTTTACTGCTCGTCAGCGATTGTTATGCATGTAAATCGTGCAGGTAATTGACAATTCTTGGTTTATTTGTTGGCGTTCGTATTTCTCGGTTTTCAATAAGATATGCTCTCGGAACACAAGTTTTATAAAAACACAACCTATACCGTCATAACTAGGACGCGAATTGGGCTACAAACAGCCGCCATTTTAACATCTTTCGTCGTTGTTGTAGGTATACTTGATATATTATTTATCAGCGGCCCGCCTCGGCCTTGCACGGGTAGATACAGGTATTTATTCTATAGCCTATGTTCATCAGGGATAATGTAGGATTGTAATGGTGAAAGAAAATTCGTGGGATGAGTACGATATAACCCAATTTTTGAAATCGGTTCATTAGTTTCGGAGCCATGCAAACAAAAAACAAACATTCAATTCCTCTTTTATTTTTTACTACCTTTCGCCCGCGGCTGTGCCCGCGTCAATGTCGATCTCTCGGGAATAGTACTTTTTCCTGGGATAAAAGGTAGCCTATGCCCTTCTCCGTACTCAAGAGAACTTGTATGCAAAATTTCATGATGATCGGTTCAGTAGTTACGGCGTGAAAGCGTCACAAACAAACAAACAAACAAACTAACTCACTTTCGTATTTATAATATTAGTAAGGATTTGTGTAGAAACATATTAAATCCGCTTATATATATATTGAAAAGAAGTCATTTATGGGTGGCACAATCTATCACAGAATTCTAATTACATCAGACACAAACGTTAAAATCATTATTCTTACTTTAACAAACAGCAATGTCCCAGATAGTGTAAAAAATAAGAGAATAGAAAGCGACTTGTAAACAAGCTAAGCTACACAATCAAATGTCATTGACGATGTCGCTGAGGGTAGTGTCATTCATTACCATAGAAGTATGAGACGCATTTTTTTTTTAAACCTATGTTCATTACTAATGCGTATTTGTAATCGTTTTAAGAACCTTTGCTTCTTGTGTTACCATTGTGATGTAACGCGAAAGTTGTTTTGTCATCCGACAAGTTGACACCTCCAATCGCTACTGAATTTGGTAGAGTAACCCAATATGATCACAGACATTATGAGTTAGGAAATGTTATCTGCAAGTCAACTAAGCCTTAACGTTGTCACTCTGAATAGAAATGTGATTGTTGCAAAAACGGCGCTCTTTTATTCAGTGAAACTATCATCATATCATCGCGAGTGCCCGGGTTCGATACCCGGTCAGGTCATGATGGAAAACGATCTTTTTCAGATTGACCTGGGTCTTGGAAGTTTATTTATAATAAGTATCGTTGAATTAGTGTCCTACGACCCAAGTTTATAACTTACTGCTTGCTCAATCTGTGTGATATGTCCCTATATATTTCAATCAATCAATCAGCCTATTGCAGTCCACTGCTGGACGTAGGCCCCCCCAAGGGCACGCCACAATGCACGATCTCCCGCTTTCCTCATCCAGCCACTACCAGCGACCCTCCTCAGGTCATCGGTCCATCTCGCAGGGGGGCGTCCAACACTACGTTTGCCTAAACGTGGTCTCCATTCGAGAACCCGTCTACTCCAACGCTCGTCGGTTCTGCGACAAATGTGGCCAGCCCACTGCCACTTCAGCTTGGTACACTTTTGGACAATGTCTAAAACTTTGGTCCTCTGCCGGATGATTTCGTTACGGATTTTATCCCGCAACGAAATACCGAGCATAGATCTTTCCATAGCTCGCTGAGCGACATGTAGTCGGTGGGCCAGCCTGACTGTCATGTTCCACGTCTTGGCTCCATATGTCATGACGGGTAGGACGTACAGATTGAATACCCTGCTCTTTAGGCACTGCGGTAGTGTACCTATTTATATCAGCCGTAAGAAATTCACTGAGTTCTTGGCGGGAATTTCGGCGGACTGCACGGCGTTTGTTTTAGATTGTTTTGCAAATTGTTTCTTGTGGACTTTATAGTGTGAAATCGGTATAATTTGGTGAGATTTACCTAACGGGCTGGTCTTTGCTCGCCTCATTGCATCGTTTATGATCAAGCCAGTGGATTCATAGGAATTGTGGCCAGGGGCTCCGTCAAAATCAGCGAAATGAATTACACCATCATTTCCTTGATACACAAGAAAGATTAACTCGAAAAATAACTAGACACTGGCTAAAATAAGCTTCCAAATGAAGTTTGGTGGCCAAATCGAATAAATGAAAAAAAAAGATGTTTACTGCTGCACGAAGTCTTCGTAAAAAGAAAAGGATATTGGTTGGCGAGCGCAGTTTCTTTGGCTTCTTGTTGAAAAGGACCCCGGGCTCCAAAGCAACACAGCTGAGGACACAAAAGATTTTATTAAGCGACCTAAGGAACAATTTAATTCTGTTCATTATTTTTGAGAAACATGTAGCAGGAACAAACGTGTATCAGTTGGCGTGATCCCATAAATAATGTTATAGTGCTTGTGACATATGATCGTATTACACCCAAACATTGCGACGTAAACATAAATCGTCTAATAAATTCGATAATTGACAGGATCCCGTTCTCATAAAGGCTATTGTCGCCTCCGTGAAATTGATTTACTGACTACGTTCCGTTCAGTCCAGCTTAGAGATAGGTGCTTAGTATTGTACTTTCGTCAAGCTATGCATTGGAAACCTTTTTAAATATCTTTAGGTGGATAATGACGGCCTTCCTTCATTTCCGTCCAGTGTCCTCCTAATGTCTCCCTTTTTTCGCAAGATTACTGTATGCCTCAAATTTTATGTTCCAAATAAACTTATCTATCTCTATCATATATATCCATTCTATACAAAAACCGTACAGCACTGCGAAGCTGCGGCAAATCTTGCGGATCGCATCGCATTTCCGTCCGGTAGTGCGGTACCGTCGCGCCGCACCTCCATGGAGATTCGGTGACAGTTATACGTTTTTTTTTTTATACAGATTAAGATCTTGGATACAAAGTTAAAAAGGACATCACCGAAAACTTAAAAAATCGAAGCCTAGCAGTAGCCTACTCGACACTTATTTTGCCTGACTATCCTCAAATCGTTCACTAACCTAACAACACACAGTTGTTAGGTTAGTGAACGACAAAACCAAGCTTACATTTTATTGATAAACTACAGTATAGGTATAACGTTAAGTGTATATGTATAGTATACCATATTTATTAGAATCAAAATGTTTGAACTTGGGCTTTCTCATAATTTCATAGTTTTTCATAATATTTATATACTAGCTGTTGCCCGCGGCTCCGCCCGCGTTAATGTCGTTCCCTTGGGAACAGTAGAAATGATAAAAATTCCATACAAACCCCTCCCCCTCTGCTTTTTCCTCTTAAGGGGGAATTTAATACATTTCACCTGCATAGATCTTTAGCCCTTAAGGAGGGGATTTTGCCCATTTCCCCTACACAGATATTTTTTTATTGTAATGGAAAACTTCTTATTGTCATATTTCTATGTAAATAAAAAAAATCCATGCAAACTTTACCCCGCCTATTTTACCCCTTCAAGGGGAAATTTCGTCCATTTTAACTACACAGAGCTTTTTAATTGTAATGTAAACATGTATACTTATTTTTATACTTCTATGTACAGAAATGAAAAAAATTCCATACAATCCCCACTCCCCTTTATCCCTTAAGGGGGGAATTTTGTACATTTCACCTACACAGATCTTTTTTAATTGTAATCTAGAACGTATATACTTATTTTCATACTTCTAAGTCTAGAAAAGAAAAAAAATCCATACTAACTTTACTCCCCTATTTTATCCCTTCAGGCGAAAATTTCGTCGGTTTTACCTACATACATCTTTTTATTTGTAATCCAGAACGTCCAGAAATGAGAAAATGTCCATACAAACTTAATGACTTTCAATGAAACACCTTAATATTGAATTTCAATTGAATAACTTGAAAAACGGAAAGTTTCATACTAACTTTGCATCCCCGTTATACCCCCTACAGGAATGATTTTTGAGAAAATATTTACTTGTGTTTCATGCCTTTCAGTAAAGAACCTTCATGCTGAGTTTCATTCGACTAACTTCAAAAATGGCAAAGTTTCATGCTTACTTTGCACCCCTATTTTACCCCCTTAAGGGATGATTTTTGAGTTAAATATTTTACTCGTGTTTCATACCTTTCAGTAAAGAACCTTCATGCTGAATTTCATTCGAATATCTTCAAAAACGACAAAGTTTCATACTGCAAAGTAAGTGTGTAACCCGTTTTACCCCCTTAGGAGATGAATTTCCAAAAATCCTTTCTTAGTGCTCCTCTACGTTATAAAAGGAACCCCTGTGCAAAATTTCAAGTTCCTAACCCTTATAGTATAGGCCCTGCGTTGATATGTCAGTCAGTCAGTCAGCTTCTCCTTTTTTATTAGTATGGATTACTATGGATAGTATGGATAGGTAAAATGCTGTCGTTTATTGATGATGAATTGACTTTGGATTTTAATTTTTAAGAGTCACTTATTATTTTATTTTATTTTTGCTATATGTTTGCAGGCAAACTCATGCTATGAGTTCATTCAAATGACGTTAACTTTTTTTTAATGAACCGATTTTGATGAAACGTACTTTAAATGTTTTGCTGAGTTAAAAGAAAGCAATTGGTGAAAGTTTAAAGTAAATCGGTTCAGTATTTTCAGAGATAATCGTGATCATACATACAGACAGACAGACAGACAAGAAATTCAAAAAAATTTTTTGCTTTTTCTTATTCTTTTTAAGTGTCCCTCTATCCATTTCAGTCAAAAATTCTAAGTGTACAGACAAAATATTTTTACTGTTTTATTATTATATGTATAGATATCAGTAGTTGGATCTTCCATGCTGGTCTGTGTCTAGTAACATTCAAGCTACTAATCTCTCGTAAACAAGCTGTATGTTCCTATTGAGTATCGGACTCGATTGTATTATTGTCCGTTTCATTGCACTTAACGAGTGATATGAGTTCATTGTTCATTTTTCTGTACAAAATACTAATACCAGCTATTGCTACCTAAATTATTACTTGCTGATTGCACATTACTAGGGAGTATTACTGTATGAGGTAACTAGGTATATTATTGTAGGATGTATGTTACTCAATTGTGCTAAAATGATTAAATAAAAATAATAGAACAATACGCGACCTTATCGCCAAGGCAATCTCTTCCAGGCTACCTTTGAGTAAAACAAAAATTTACGAAATGAATGGGTGTTGCGAATGATATGAATAAATATGAACTAATATATATCCTTATCCTTACTATCCTTATCCTTATTCCTTATTCCTTACTTTCCTTACTAATATTATAAATGCGAAAGTGAGTTTGTTCGTTTGTTAATTTGTTTGTTTGTTTGTTACGCTTTCACGCCGTAACTACTGAACCGATCATCATGAAATTTTGCATACAAGTTCTCTGGAGTACTTAGAAGGACATAGGCTACCTTTTATCCCGGGAAAAAGTACTATTCCCGAGGGATCGTCATTAACGCGGGCAGAGCCGCGGGTGAAAGCTAGTAAATATATACATACAAATACATTGCGCTATAATCTTTTATATATAAAAAAAGATTTCAATGAAACTACTGAACCAATTGTGATGAAATTATGAGCAAATGGGCCAAACTTGAAAGCATACCCTTTCAAACAAAAAATAATTTGTAAGATCAGTTCATAAATGACGGAGTTCTGAGGTCCCAAACATTAAAAAAATATACATCCAAATTGATAACCTTCTCCTTTTTTTTGAAGTCGGTTAAAAATGGTTTAAGGATTTAGCATTAAACTGCATTTCAGTAATGTCGGCGACTCGGGCTCTTTAATTTTTCAGTTTTTTTTTAAATCATGTTACTAACCTACATATTAAGTATTTATATATAACAAAACAATACTGTTTATCACAATCCTAATAAAATACTTTTGTACATTTCATCGTGATAAGCAAATTTATCTAATCTTATCAATTAGGTAATTCAGTTATTCGATCACTGCGCTTACGCAATATTCTTATCAACATGTGTTCTTTACCAACTTTACTTTTGTTTAAGTGGTACAAACAAACATGACATAAGTCTTCTGACTTTTATCATAACAAATTCAAAAAATGTAGTATCAGTACATACTATTAATGAATTTGTTTTCATGAAATAAATTTATTATGTGCCCTTCAGGCACGTAGTGACCAAGTATGGATTGAGTTTCTTTCAGCGTATTCTTCTCACCAGTGGTCGTTCCGAAACGCTAGTAGTATTTTGACTTTGCTTATATTAAGTAAATTATAAGAATTAAAAATATGACATTCAAAAAGAGTTTGAACTTTAGTCTTCTCTTTAGACTTTTACTTTGACTTTGTGACTTTAGACTTGAAATACTATGTAACTATAAATAGAAAGGATAAATAAATCAATACTTAATTATCTTGAACTTTAAAGCTGGCAAAATTTCAATATAAAGCGCAGTCCTCATTGTCGCGTTTGTTTGTCAGTAAAGATGTATAAATTATATAAAATGCTTTTGTATTTTTCTATTTCGTGATTATCAATGTGACATGTTGAAGCAATAACTTATAAAGTAAGCGTTTAGAGAAGCATTTTAAAATAAATATATAGATTATAATTTTTCACATAAAAACCTGACTTTTTTCACATATAAACAAACTACTGATCAGATTTAGACGAAATTTAAATGGAGGTAATTTTTTTTAATCAGTTTCTTAAATGACGGAGTAGTGATAACATAGTTTAAAAATGATTCCGGCGTATTGAGAACCTTTCCCATTTTTTAAGTCGATTAATAAAACAAATATTAAATTTCATGTCACATCCTGAACTAATGTTTGGCCTATAAATTCTTATCAATCAATATGCGGAACCCCCATATGAACCATCTTGCGATATTTTCTGAACGTAAACGAGGAGTCGTTTACATCTGTCACAATAATTGATTTATGTTATTATTACACTTATTCGGCTCGTTCCCTATTCGCTTTGGACATCATATTTGTAGGAAGTATTTTTAATATGAAACACACGTAGTGCACTTTCAAATTTTAAAAATGGTTATGTCGATTTAGATTTTTAATTGGCTTTGTTTTATATATTTTTTTTATTTAAGTATCTATTTCTGTTTATTTTGCTTCAACTGAATTTTATATAATCCATTATATGATAGCTATTTTATTTTATATTGTAATGTGTCATTATTGTATGCCCTTGGTAGTGAGCATTGATACTTTCGAATTTGTTACATATCCTTGGCTTTGAGAGATGTTTTCACTGCTTATTTTGATCGTACCTGAAATAGAAGAATCAATAGGTTATACAGATTTCCTTTCCAATGTAAAGCGGTGACACAGAGTCACACGTATTCTATATCATACGTGAAATATTAGTATTTTATTAGTTTTACACTCTGATATGAAAAAAAATCACTAGCTCAGTGGCGTCACGAATCAATACCGTAGTTAATATGGAACAAGCCAGTAATATTAGTTTCATGACCGGACGACGCCTAAGGAAGTGAGTCGGCTTTGTTTGTATTGCAACTAATTCAATATTATGATTTCGAATTACTTGAATAATGCTGGTTTATGTAGACTTCCTTTTCAATTTTTATGTAGTTTTCCATGCTGGTCTGGGAGAAAACAAAAACGTAGAATGTGCCAGCTGATTCTCTTCCCGCGCAGATTGTAAAAGCCGATCGAGAGATTTAGCAAATCTGACGAATCATATCAGTAGGCGATGCGGCTAGCAACCCATCACTAAATTTTATTCAATTTTTCACCTTACACTCACCAATACCGCATTTAGCAGCAGCTTTTACGTCTTAAAGACCTGGGCTCTGTCCACTCCGCAAGGGAAAAAGACGTGATACGATGTATGTATGTATATTCCTTTTCAAAGTAAAGAGTTGACATCACTAGCAGTATTAATAAGACTACCTACTCAAAAAAGAGTGTAGCGTTTTCAGGGTTCATGCATGTATATGAAAATTTGAGATTTTTTAACGTATGTATGTGATTTACTTTATTCCTCCGTAATAGATTTGGATGTAAAGGGTAAAGATTCAGTTATTATAAATAATAAGTATTTTAAGGTTTCACCTTACACGTAAAAAAAAAATATTTACCAATATATTCATTCATATCATAAACGTGAAATGAAGGAACATCTGTAAGCTCTACTACACATCACAACGGTTACTTACACCTCACACAATAGCTTTTGTCCGTCGCCATCCATCGACGTATCGAATTACTCGTTACGGCAAACATCCATTATTGCGAAGATTCCCAATGTGGGTCCGATCCTGCAGTAGCGAGGAGATACTCCTAAATGTCTTTGAGGGTCTTTTATATAATCGCTAAAAAATAGACGGTTTATTAGAGTAGAAAAAAATACTATATATCCTATACCTTTAAACGAGCAATTCTTGTATATTTATATGTATATAAATTTATTTCTATGATCTCGGAAACAGCTGTAACGATTTCGCTGAAATTTGGCATATGGGTGTTTTCGGGGGTAAACAATCGATCTAGATTAGTCTTATATTTGAGAAAACGCGTGATTGCGAGTTTTCATTCTTTCCACGCAGAATATGGTCGCTAATTTTTTCTAGTCTTACCGGCCACTGGACGGCAAGAAACGAGTGTTACGTTTCGAATCCCGCTCGGTGACTTCCTTTTTTTTATATGTTCATATATTTTTTTTTAATTTTTATTGTTTTTAGACAAGTTCAAAAATGTAGTTAATGTTTGAGATAACAATATAATATATTTCTCATTAATATTGATTATCACCTTAAACATCACCATATTACAATTTTTTAACTGAATTCTAATAATACCTGAATGAAATTCAGTGATTATTAGATTTCAGTAAGTACCTATAAAATAAATTCGAGTTAACCTAAAAAGTTTAAGAATCACTGCCGTATTATGGCGTTTAGTGCATCGATTGTTCAATCGTTATATGACTTTACGAGTGGCGATAGAAATCCCAAACATCTGTTGCGAGGGTGACGAAGATGTGATGCGTTGCTTGACAAATACGTATTAATGGAACTTTTAACAATAACAGTGCGTTTGGGGTGCAATACGCGTGATGATGGTTTATTTTACCGTTGTTAATACCCAATAGCATTAAATAGTTAATACTACGGTGAATCCAAACGAAGGGTTATAAGTTTGACCGCTATCTAAGTATGTATGTTTGTGTTTATATATATTTAACTAAACGGAACTTGATACATGACATATCTTGGACGTCTGATGATTATAGTCTACTAGCATTGATCTGCAGCTCCGCCTGCATCAATGTTGATCCCTCAGGTACAGTAGATTTTTTCCCCGGAAAAAAATGTACACTATGTCCCTCTCCGTACCCCAGACAACGGGTATGCAAAATTTCATGACTATAGGTTCAGTAGATAGGGCGTGATAGATAACAAACAAACAAACTCACTTTCGCCGTTATATTAGTTAGGATTAGGATCTTCACACCAAACCAAAAATAGCGAAGTTAAAAAAAGCTGTTGATACATATGCTCGGCATCAAATGAAAGGTAGATTACAAAATATGATAATTGTATACATATATAAAATATTTTACCATTGTCTCGTCGCCGGGTTTTAGAATTGTAATGAAATGATTTATACTTAAATTTGTCTGGTTTATGTTGACGCTTTGCATAAATGAAAATAAACGTTTCTTGCTACTGCTACTGTATATTACTACAATAGAATTACTACAAGAAAAACCTTATCTTTTATTTTCATTGACACAGATTGACACAGATTGAATCGCAGGATCCAGGTCCGCTTTTTATTCTTCGATATTTATCTATGTATGTATGAAATGTAGTATCGTTATGTTAGGATAGTAGGCTAGCTGAATCTGTATTACTTGTCCCTGTGTATGGTCGGTTTCCAAACGCTAGTGTATATCTTTATATAATAAGGTATTTTTTATACTATTTGATGGAAAAAAGGCCTGTTTTCTGACTCAACGTTTTGATTTTGATATTTATTGATTAGCAAGCTTTATTTATTTATTTGCGAGCAATGTAACTAGTAAACCGGTGTGTGTATGTTTAGTATTTTAAACTTACTTATTTCTGTTTTACCTTATGCTAAACTACTATGTCAAAGATATTATAGTACTACGAATTTTATATAATCGTAGTATACTCAAACGCTTTTCGAAGTAAACATTATAAAAGTATATAATTTAGTAACATACAAGTTATACTCCGACTTATCTCACAAAGATTTCAACACAAACCCCACACTTACTAGAAAGGTAGTATTAATGTCTTGGAGAAAAAAAAAGTTTGTATTTTCATCAATAATAATAATAAATCTGTAAGGGTTGATCATGGAGTAAATGACTTTGTTTTCAGAGATATCGTGTTTATAAGCTCTATACATGCTACTGAAACTAAATTTAGGATTTTTAGGTATTTTTCTGTATGTATGTATGTTTCTTCTTCATAACTCATAAACGAATTAACAGAATTTTATCAAACTTGGTAGATATACATTTAAGCGTATAGGACACAGGATAAGCGACTTATTTTTTGTCTCTTGTCATGATAAGACGTGGCCCTCATACAAACATAACATAAAATGTGCGCGAACGAAGTCGCGGGTACTGCTAGTCACATAATAAAGTTATAAATGCGGTGTCCAAACGTCAATTTTCTTGAATTCTAAAATGTAGGAAGCAGTCTGACCCAGCTGCGGTAACCCTATACGTCTGATGTTTTATAGCCGCAGGAACAATAGGAAACAGTCGTGACCGAGCGGCATATGGGCCTATCTCGCGGTTCCGCCATTCCTTCAGATTGTGGACGTTTAGGGAAATATTGCGGACATTCTGTAGAACACGATAAACAAAAAACAATGTTGTTGTTTCCCTACTTTGAGATGTTGCATTTAATCCGTGTGGTTTCCGGCAGAGTAGAATAGGACCACATCTAATCTTCCCATGAAGGTCGTAAGAGGCGACTTAGGAAATACAATCTAAACAAAGCTCATAAACATCAATGAGACCTCTCCAACCCGCCTGGCCAGCGAGGAGAGTGTAGGCCAAATCCTCTGTCTGCTGTGGTGAAGTATGGCTTCGGTAGTACAGAGAGGGTCATGCTCCTGCAGTAAAGACTAAAAAGACCTGATGATGATGATTGATGATGATGATTTATTTATTGTTAGACAACAGTACTTATGGAGCATGATCATCTCATAATATTGAACAACTTTCCCCAGAGGACATTAATCGAAAAACGAAAACAAAAACCGGCTAAGAGCAAACTGCGAATGCATTATCTATAAAAACGGCAAAATGTGTCTGTTGTATAGCTTATATATTAAATTATTTTAATATAATTATTTATCATCATCATCATCATCATCTCAGCCGCAAGAAGTCCACTGCTGGACTTAGGCCTCCCCCAATGATTTCCAATATGACCGGTTGGAAGCGGCCTGCATCCAGCGTCTTCCTGCGACCTTGGTTAGGTCGTCCGACCACCTGGTCGGTGGGTGTCCAACGCTGCGCTTGCCGGTACGTGGTCGCCATTCGAGCACCTTTCTGCCCCATCGGCCATCGGTTCTTCGAGCTATGTGCCCCGCCCACTGCCACTTCAAAGAGCTAATCCGCTGAGCTATGTCGGTGACCTTTGTTCTTCTACGGATCTCCTCGTTTCTGATTCGATCTCTCAGAGAAACACCGAGCATAGCCCTCTCCATAGCTCTTTGAGCGACCTTGAGCTTTCTTATGAGGCCCATAGTAAACGACCACGTTTCGGACCCGTAAGTCATCACTGGCAACACACATTGGTCGAATACTTTTGACTTGAGGCACTGAGGTATTTTGGACGAGAAGACACTTCGGAGCTTCCCGAACGCTGCCCAGCCGAGTCGGATTTGTCGAAAGACCTCATCCTTGAAGCTGGAACTTTTAACCTGGATCAACTGACCCAGATAGATATATTGGTCAACAGCTTCAAGTATGGAGCTCCCAACATGTACTGGAGAAGGCGCAACATGGACATTCGACATTATTTTCGTCTTGTCCATGTTCATTTTGAGGCCCACTTGTTGGGAAACTTCATTGAGGTCATTGAGCATGGCACTCAGATCCTCCAGCGACTCCGCCATTATAACAATGTCATCAGCAAATCGAAGGTGAGTGATATACTCGCCGTTAATATTAATGCCAAGTCCTTTCCATTCCAGCAGCTTCAAGGCATCCTCCAGAGCAGCGGTGAACAGTTTTGGAGATATCACATCTCCCTGTCTCACACCTCTCTGTAGTCGGATAGCCCTCGTACTCTTCTCCTGTACTCGGACTGACATTGTGGCGTTGCTGTATAAGCACTTCAGCACTTCGATATACCGATGATCGATGCGGCATCGCTGGAGAGACCGAAGTACGGCCCATGTTTCGATCGAATCAAAGGCCTTCTCATAGTCCACAAACGCTAAGCATAGTGGCCGGTTATACTCTTTGGTCTTCTGTATAACCTGCCGCAGCGTATGGATGTGGTCTATGGTACTATAGCCTTTTCGGAAACCGGCTTGTTCGGGAGGCTGAAAGGCATCGAGCCTGTTCGTAAGACGATTCGTGATTACTCTCGAAAACAGCTTATAGACGTGGCTCAGGAGCGTGATGGGTCTATAGTTATTCAATAGGGTATTGTCGCCCTTCTTGAAAAACAGCACCACCACGCCCCTGTTCCATGCCTCTGGCGTCACGCCCTCGAGCAGAACGGAATTGTAGAGCCTCTGAAGGACTTTCAGTACCGGCGTTCCGCCCGCTTTCAGAAGCTCTGCTGTGATTCCGTCCTCACCCGGCGCCTTGTTATTCTTGAGCTGTTTGAGAGCAATCCTAATCTCGTACAGGCTGATGTCCGGGATATCTTCGGTATAGTGTCGGGTAAGCTTGGCTCTAGGATCTTTGGCCAAACTTATAATGGCTACTGAGGTAAACAGCTGTCCATAAAACCTCTCGATTTCGCCCAGCACCTCGGCTTTTGACGATACCACGCCGCCGTCCTCCTTCTTCAGCTTAGTCAATCGGCTCTGCCCAATAGACTCCACTCTTGCGAACACTTTGGAGCCCTTATTTTGCTCTATCGTCTCCTTAATACGCTTGGTATTAAAGGAACGAATGTCGTGTCGCAAGGCCTTCTGGATTTGTCTATTGAGCTGCCGATGTACGTCCGCGTCTTCTGAGGTCTGCAGCGGCATAGATCGTCGCGTGGCCATCAATTTTAGGGTCTGGGGCGAGATTTTTTGAGGCTTTTGTTTCGGGCGGGACTTAAAAATCTTCGATCCCGCCGCCTGGACAGTGTCTACGAACCCATTATTTAACTCGTCCACACATACGCAATCCTTCAAGCAATCGAAGCGATTCGAGAGTTCCAGTTGGAAACTTCCTACATTTTGCATATGGGCCGGAGACGGTCGGAGCGTAGACTTCATCAAGCGAGTCCTCTCTCGTCTGAGATCGATATTCAAGATGCCTCTTACTATTCGGTGATCACTTCCGATTTTAATCCTGTTGATCATAGAGACATCGTTGAATATCTCTCTCCTCGTCGACAAGATGAAGTCTATCTCATTTTTGACAGGGGCCTGGTCCTTTCTGCTAGGACCCATCCAGGTCCATTTTCTGTGAGGCGGCTTCTTGAAGAAGGAGTTCATCGCGTAGAGTCCCTCCTCCTCCAAGAAATCGGCCAGCCTATGGCCCCTTTCCATATCCAAACTGCCCCACTCTGGCCTCTCCGTCGCTCCGCTTGCCAAGTATTGCGTTGAAATCCCCCATAACAACCGTAAAATAGGTTTTGGACGTGTGTATGGCCCTACTAATGTCCTCATACACCACTTCTACCTCTTCATCTGACCGTTCCCCGGTCGGCATATATACCTGTATTACCTTCAACAAGTATCTTTTAGATACTCTGAGTATCAGGTATATTACCCTACTGGAAACACTCTCGATGGTTACAACGTTGTTAATGAGGGACTTGTGGACGAGAAACCCGACACCATGCTGTGACTTTTTAAAGGCACCCTCCCGGTGATAGAGTAGGTTACCAGACTTTAGGATTGTCGTGCCCTCTCCCTCTCTTCGGACTTCTGACAACTCCACTATGTCCCATCGTAACCTACTCATTTCCTCTTCCACTTCCTCGACCTTCTCGTCTAGCCTCATAGTGCGAATGTTGTGTGTCACCAGGGCCAGTCTTTGTTGGGGGTGGTAGCCGGATCTCTTCCGGAGATTCTTAGCACCCCCTGCCCCGCCGTTACCATGACCGCTACCGGAGCCAGGAATAGCGGGGCCGCCGGGGACTGGGGGCTTTAGTATATCGTCTATCATCAGGGGGTTTTGCCATACTCACCACGCTTGGCAGACGGGTTGGTGAGCGCAGTGCTCATCGAAGACGTTTTTAAGCGTGGGACGGGAAGGAGTTTGTTGGAGTTGGGAAAATGGGATAAAGGTCTTTGGGATACTACTCACTCGGATGAATCAGGGATGAGCAAGCAGCAGCTCGGGGAGCCGGGCGCGCGTTCCCGTAGCCATTACTTGCAACCACCGGTCAAGCAGTTGCGAATGGCACCCCCTGGCTCTTGGCACCCCCTGGCTCTCATCTCATCAATTATTTATGTTTAAAGTGAATATATAACTAAATATTCGCTGAATATTTCAAGCGTCTACCCGCGGCGTGCTGCCGTTTTCAATATCTAGCAAAAACGAGCTAAAAATCACGTTTTATTCTATTTCAATCTATTTTTAGCATTTGTTGTTATAGCGGCAAAAATACATCATCTGTGAAAATTTCAACTGTATAACTATCCTAACTAACTCGGAAACGAAAGTCAAATCAAAATAAGGAAATTGCGTAACACCAGAAAGTCATAAACAATACCTGTAACTACTCTGAAACTTTATTACTAAGTTTAATGCCGTATGCACCATAAATTCTGTCTGTCCGTATCATGTAATCATGATTTGTAGCCTTTTGTTGCACGGCCATGCAAAAAGTAGGAACACTGATGGAACTTTATGAGATAAAGTTCCCGGCATGTTCCTGTGTTTAGAGCTAGATGTTATTCGTCGTATAGGTATAGGTAAACGTTTAAAGATGCGTTACTATCGGTCAAAATGAAATAAAAGAAGAGAGATAATTGAGAATTAACAAACAATAACTAAAATACTAAAATATGGATGTGTATCTATATATGTATTTGTTGTAAAATATAGTATCGTTGAGTTAGTATCACATAACACAAGTCTCGAACTTATTTTGGGGCTAGCTCAATCTGTGTGATTTGTCCGTAAAATATTGCCGTAAGTGAGAAAATATCTCAATGACAAGAAAAATAATATAAAGAATTAAAATTTTTTATTTATACTTTTTACTATTTAATAATGGTCAGTGTTATAATGTGCTATAATAATAATAAATCTTTATTTTCGAGCAACTAGACTCATACATATTTTGTTAGTAAACAGAGAACTTAAAACCTAGTGTTAGTAACATTACACTACGAGTAGACTACATCTATTTGGCAGTCAATAAATTTGGCTATACAGAGATATATTGTTATCTTTTTCTACATTTCATTGATCTGCACAGGTAATTTGAGCTAAGTTTATAGTAAAAGTGTTATGAGTAGGTAGATGGCTATCATGCTAACATATAGGAGAGGCTCTGTACTTGATTTTAACAAGTATTTGTATGCGGTTCTGTTCGTGGATTCGATTCCCACCGGAAGCATACTTTGTTTAGTTGTTTCCAGTTTGGTTAGGACATTCCAGGATTTAATCACCTGATTGTCTGATAATAAAGATGATACCGTGTTTCGGAAGGCACGTTAAGCCGGTGGTCCCGACTGCCATCTGGTAGTCGTTAAAGGAACCACGTCACAGGCCGAGAGGCGGTACCGAAGAACTCTGACATCAGGGTGTGCGTGGTCGATTGACCGTGACACCTACTCGAAATGATGATGGTGGAACTGCACAATATCGTTCTGTCTGACAATGTCTAGTCTCCTACAATGTACAATGTGCTAAGGGGTCCAGTG
Source organism: Elegia similella (assembly GCA_947532085.1). Classification (NCBI taxonomy): domain Eukaryota; kingdom Metazoa; phylum Arthropoda; class Insecta; order Lepidoptera; family Pyralidae; genus Elegia; species Elegia similella. Next base: position 26,828,602 of record OX383930.1, read on the forward strand.
TCCTATTACTCTTAGTTTCACATTACCGGCCGGTATACAGGTGTCCTGTTGTAAAAACTTTGCTAAATCCAGCAGGAATTACTACCACGTTGTCATATTTTGTTTTAAACAACTAAGTATGCAAACAGGTATATGGTCTTCTGATAATAGCGGGTCCCGATCTCCAATGTCCTTATTCCAGCCGATAATGCAACCGGTAAAATGCTTAGAGGAACAAAGTGCTTTTATTTAATTGACTAGCTCCGTGGCGCAGCGGTCAACACGCCAGCCTGCGACACGGAGTGACCGGGTTCGATCCCCGGCCAGGTCAAGATGGAAAATGATCTTTTTCAGATTGGCCTTTGTCTTGGATGTTTATCTATATATGTATTTGTTATAAAATATAGTATCGTTGAGTTAGTTTCCCATAACACAAGTCTCGAACTTACTTTGGGGCTAGCTCAATCTGTGTGATTTGTCCGTATATATTTATTTATATTTATTTATTATTTAACCAAACACTGGTGTCCGTATTCTTTTGGTCGGGTTTAAAACGGTAATTTTGCAAAGTGTATAAATATTCTGAAAACGGCCAGCTCACGCAAAAGGTTTCTTGAGAAGTGTACATTATAAAAAAATCTCGTTATGAGAAAGTGCACAATTTTCAACGTGCTCGTTATTTTCCAGTGCACATTCTGCGAAATAAATTGAAGAGCTCCTTTTCATTTATCCCAAACCATCGTGGAAGCCCAACATGCCAGTTGCATCATCATCAGGTCCTTTTTAGTCTCCACTACAGGAGCACGACCCTCTCTGTACTACTAGGGCCATACTTGGCCAGAGCAGCCAGAGGACTCGGCCCACACTCTCCACGCTGGCCAGACGGGTTGGAGAGGTGTCTTAGATGTTTATAAGCTTTGTTTAGCTTGTATTTCCTAAGTCGCCTTCTACGACATCCACGGGAAGACTTGGAGTGGTCCTATTCTACTCTGCCGGATACCACACGGCTACGGCCACACGGCCAGTTGCATAGTAACCGACATTCGCCGAAACATTCGCATTACAATGGTAACTGCACGCGAATGCAGCAATGCCGATAAGCTCGCGGCACTGGAGCGCTGTACCGTTACTCCACAGTATCGCGCCGTGTGTATCCTTAGCTACTTGTAAAACATCAGTATTGGCGAGCTCCTTGGCGTAGTGGTTAACACGCCAGCCACGGAGTGACCGGGTTCGATCCCCGGCCAGGTCAAGATGGAAAATGATCTTTTTCAGACTGGTCTGGGTCTTGGATGTGTATCTATATATGTATTTGTTATAAAATATAGTATCGTTGAGTTAGTTTCCCATAAAACAAGTCTCGAACTTACTTTGGGGCTAGCTCAATCTGTGTGATTTGTCCGTATATATTTATTTATTTATTTAATAACAAGTTTAGTACAACATAAACTGTTTTATTCATAAACATTTATACATATATAAACATTTTTACTGACCACTGCTTCCGGTGAGGGTTTACGAGTATATTGTGAAAGTTAGTTTAATTTTCACTTTCATTAATCAACTTTTTTTTATTAAATATTGAAGATACAGAACAGATGTGCGAAGTGGCATCCACTTCGCACATCTGTTCTGTACCACATACAATATGTGGTCATGTTCCTTCCATACTCAGCTCAGTATTGGCGAGCTCCGTGGCGCAGTGGTTAACACGCCAGCCTGCGACACGGTGGTGCACGGGTTCGATCCCCGGTCAGGTCAAGATGGAAAGTGATCTTTTTGAGATTGGCCTGGGTCTTGGATGTTTATCTATATATGTATTTGTTATAAAATATAGTGTCATTGAGTTAGTATCCCATAACACAAGTTTCGAACTGAATTTAGGGTATATCCTTAGCTACTTGTAAATCAACAATAACAAGTTTAGAACAACATAAACTGTTATATTCATAAACATTAATACATAGATAATCATTTTTACTGACCACTACCTGCTTCCGGTGAGGGCTTATGAGTATATTGTGAAAGATAGTTCAATTTTCACTTTTTTTTTTTTTTTTTTACTAAATATTGAATTAGGCATTTGTCTCCCATCTCACCTGATGGTTAATGACTTACTTTCATTCATCAACTTTTAGTTGTTTAGTTGTTTCCAGTTTGGTTAGGACATTGCAGGCTTGAATCACCTGATTGTCTGATAATAAAGATGATTCCGTGCTTCGGAAGGCACGTTAAGCCGCTGGTCCCGGCTGCCATCTGGTAGTCGTTGAAGGAACGACGTCAGAGGCCGAGAGGCGGTTCCGAAGAAATCTGTCACCAGGGTGTGCGTGGTTGATTGACCGTGTCAAGTACTCTAAATGATGATGATAATCAACTTCTTTTTTATTAAATAAAAACTGAGCAAGTGCGAATCAGATTCGCACATGAAGGCTACCTATCAGGTGATTCAAGCCTGCAATGTCCTAACCAAACTGGACACAATTAAAAGTATGCTTCCCGTGGGAATCGAACCAGCAACCCCTGGGTCTACAAGCAAACGCCTTAACCACTAGACCATAATAATAATAAAAAAACTTACGCGAGGTAAATTCATGATAGAACCACCGTTTCATCCACTTTATTCAGTCGGAATCGCCTATGTGTTTCCGTCTGAAGACCATCATCAGGACGAGTGTTAGAGTAACTCGGCGGTTTCGCTTCTCTAAAAGCCCTTGCTAAACAAAACTAGCAAATGATTGAGTCAAACATGAGTAAAACCGTTTTAAATGTTTCTATACTACACAGTACCAGTACTTATTCTTCTTCTTCTTAGCCAGTACTCTTAGCTGAGCGGTCGTGGTCATCATTATGAATCACGATGAGTGATGATTTCGGTAATACGTCACCATTCGTCGCGGACTGCAGCTTTCCGGGTACATTCGTAAACTGAGCACCTAGTTGCGGCCTTAATCTGCCGGCCTATTTTCTAACTCAGTGTACAACGTTTTGATAGTCATTTCAAAATACATTACGTTTTATATATCTTAAATGAAAATAGTCAATCATACGAAACCCGCAATGTATTTTGAAGTGACTATCAAAACGTTGGTCACTGAGTTAGCAAATAGGCCGGCCGGTCTGTCCATCTCATTGGTGATCTAACACGTGGCCTGGTGCCTTCTACTTGTTCCTGCACTAAGAGACGCTCTATGGAGTCGTTATCACGAGATACATGGCCGAATAAGGTCAAAATGCCTGACTGAACTGTGGTTGATAGGCGCTGTCTGTTGCCGAGTTTTTTTTACCAGTACTTATTCTGTGACTAAAATACATTATGTTAAGTCTATTTATCTGCAATTTACTCCATTACTCACACACTGATAGATATACTTGTATTTAAGAATCCACTCTTAGATTTTATGAATACTCATGCAATCGCCGTAAAATATATAAATCTAAGGTGTGGTCATCTTTGATCAAATATAATGGTAGATACACCAGCAAAACAGCGCACTAATCAAGTTTCGGAGCTATTTTGTCTAGTTTCCATAAACCGCGCTAGCACTCACACGTCTCGCGATGACGAAGGTACAGTGAACAGATGCAAAAACTACATCAAAAGTGAAAAAAGAAGATGGAGTTATACGTATGTACCGTTTTTGTCGTTGTTTTCAAGTATGCGTGGTGTTTTAAGTAAGCTTCATTTTGTATGAGACTGTGTATCTACCATTATATTTGATCGAAGGTGGTCATACATATTGCCGCGGATCGCATCGTGTTAAGTGGTTTCGTAAGAATCCACTCAGGTTACTTTAATATCCCTTTAGTTAACATAAACCTAGGTATATTGCATAGTAGCTATAAGTACTCTGAATGCGAGGGGCTCGCGTTTTTGCGTGGTGAATTTTCGTCCATGATATGTAGTTCGTCCCGACTTGTAGTAAAATAAAATAAATAATAAATATATACGGACAAATCAAACAGATTGAGCTAGCCCCAAAGTAAGTTCGAGACTTGTGTTATGGGATACTAACTCAACGGTACTTTATTTTATAACAAATACATATATAGATAAACATCCAAGACCCAGGCCAATCTGGAAAAGATCATTTCCCATCTTGACCTGGCCGGGGATCGAACCCGGTCACTCCGTGTCGCAGGCTGGCGTGTTGACCGCTGCGCCACGGAGCTAGTCAAAAGTAGTGACTCGACACAATGTCGTCCAAAATACGATGTTTTAATTACGAGAAAAATAGAACTTGCGGTACAATAAGCTCTGACAGTTGGCCTGAGGGTTTCTTGAGATGTGAACAATATGCTATAATGAAATACCAATGAGGCGCGTTCCTTTTTGTCATGTGCTCGTGTGTACTACTTTTGTAACATTTTGTCATATTAATCGAAAACTTCCGCGATATCTACCCCGACCCGACCCCGTCGCACTCGCCAACGGAACAGAGTACGAAGAGTAGGATTAGCTCCGATTACTGCTAGGCTCTTCTGGCAACGTAGCTTTTGGCCCATAAGGCAAAAGATGAGATTTGCTGCTCTCCAAAGGCTGTTACCATTATTTCTCAGATTGGCCCTGCAGGCCATGAATGAACGTATACGCGGCCCTTCTGGCAATATGAGAGTGAGCTGTCTCTCCAAGCCTTGCGAACACAGGCAACGCCCAAAGCCGAGGTCCGTCCCTCCTGGGCCCCCAGCCCAGCTTATATAGACAACATCGCCAAAGTGCCCCCTTTGACGATTTTGTTTATATAAGCTGAGGGCACTCTGCCCTCGCCTCAAACGCCCGGTGAAGTAGCGTAGCTCACTTGGAGCTAGCTACTTAGTCATTTAAAAAAAAAGCTTTATCTACTCTTGAGTTACGATAAAAATTAGTACCAAAGATAAACTTTTAAGTTCGAATGACAGTTGTTGCGTCGCGCGGTGTCATCTATGCATATAAATAAATATATTTTCCGAGATTCAGCCCCTAAGGAGGTAAATGGGGTCAAAGTTTCTATGTATTTTCGACTTCTACGCAGATGAAGTCGCGGGCAAAAGCTAGTTTCATATAAAATGCGCGACACATGCTGCTGCCGACGTACTTTAACGTCTTCCTTAATGAAGTGTTAGTAGAGTCCAAAACAAATATTTTAAAATGCAGGGCCGCCCTTTGCCCCAACGCTATCTAACTCAATAAGCCCATACCTTAAAAATAAAAGTGCATTGTGTTGATTAAAGCCACAGAGTCTTATAGTTTCTCACGATATAGGCAATATGTCATTACTCTCTGATTAAAGCCTATATAGCGAGAAACTATAAGACTTAATGGAAATATGAAATAAATTGTTTAATAATATTGAAGTAAATATAACCAGGCTTCCCGATCTTCTGCCGTCAGTTTTTATTTGGTACTAACAATATTCTGCCCTCGATCTTATCTTCAATCTTGTGTATATTATGTATTGATACATACATAATGCCACGTCTTTGTTCCACTGTTTCGACACATATCACTTTATATGTTGGATAGTCCATTTATTGAGGAAGGCTTTAGGCTATAAAACATTACGCTGCGACCAACTTTCGCTGCATGGGATGATCTCATTTAGCCTTCATGCTCATTGCATTGCATCCTTGCGGCTCTATTTTTGTCGTGACCCATACATTATTCTGTTTTATACCCGCCAATTTAAACGGTATAAAAACTGCAGTGGCAATTGTAATAATTATTTTAACGATCAATGACTAACGTACTGTATTGAGCAGAATTTCTCGAACTGGAGTACTCGTACATCTAGGATTTCTTGATAATGACTGCCATTTTCGAAAATTTCGAGAGAACGGGTCATTTAACCAATTCTAAATTATTTTCTGTAGAACTGTCCGACATGCATAAGTTACAGATTCCGAGGTCGGATTTTTTTTTCCCAGAAAATTCTTACTTTTTCCCTTAAGTGTGAGAATTATTGGAATAAATAAATATATACGGACAAATCACACAGATTGAGCTAGCCCCAAATTAAGTTCGAGACTTGTGTGATGGGATATAAAATATAGTATCGTTGAGTTAGTACTCAACGATACTATATTTTATAACAAATACATGTATAGATACACATCCAAGACCCAGGCCAATCTGAAACAGATCATTTTCCATCTTGACCTGGCCGGGGATCGAACCCGATCACTCCGTGTCGCAGGCTGGCGTGTTGACTGCTGCGCCACAGAGCTAGTCAAATATGTCGCAATAGAGAGAAGAAATTTTTGAGAACCGAGAATTTCCTTATATTATATTGCTATTACTACGCGATACGCAAAAATATACACGATGTATTTGTGGTTTTTTTACTAGTTAGCAAATTTATTTTCTCACAATGACAATGATTAGAACTTAAGTTTTAAATATAACAGAGAGAATAACAAGCGCTAAAATATTTATGCTATGCATTTAGTCGGAAAATAATTGTAATAATAGGGTTTCGATGTGGCTTGAAATAATATCTGATGATATATGTGGGGACCCAAAGTTTGACAAACCCTGGTATAGTGTCACAGCACACTTTCGCTATCTACTTTCAAAGTATGATCTCATAGAGGATTGTGTGGTAGTTATTTTGGTGAACAATAGCAGATTAAATACAACAACTTTCTTAGCTGTGATGAATTCGAGCCAAATAGCAATCTTTGGAAAACGATTTCTATTCAAAACTTTGAGATGAGTACGAGCCAAATGGCTTTCTTTGGAAAACGATTTCTATTCAAATCTTTTTGATGAGTATAAGCCAAATAGCAATCTTTGGAAAACGATATCTATTCAAATCTTTGTGATGAGTATAAGTCAAATAGCAATTTTGGAAAACGAGTTCTATTCATATCTTTGTGATGAGAGTATAAGCCAAATAGCAATCTTTGGAAAACGATTTCTATTCAAAACTATGTGATGAGTATAAGCTAAATAGCAATCTTTGGAAAACGATTTCTATTCAAATCTTTGTGATGAATATGAGCAAATGGCAATCTTTGCAAAACAATATCTATTCGAAACTAACTTTGGCTTTAATCGTGTAGTTATTATGATTAATATACCCATTTGTAATATGTATTTATTAAATGCGATTTAATTATTTCCTAAATTGGGCTACTTTTACCTTTTGTGGTACATAACCCTAAATAAGAATATGAATCCCAAAACATTTATTTGTTTCTGCGTATTTCCTAAGGTCAAATCTACTTATAACGGAACTTAAAAAATAAGACCAGTGTTAGCTACTTACACACATAAAAAGCAAGCAAGCGTAATGGAAACATCATGTTCAAGATATATTTGATAACTAATAGGAAATATACCCCACTGGACGTAATCCCTGATGAACATAGCATATGCTATAGAATAAATACCTATATCTACAGGTACAGGCAGGGCAGCCAATTTTAAATATATCCACCAGATTTAAAAATGTATTCCCTTGCTTTACTAGTCTAGATGTGACTGGAAGAGCTAGTCAGGGCCGGCCTTGACGCACATACCGTGACCAGACGGACGTTCTTACCAAAGGGCAAGTTAGGAGTACCCTAAACTGACGACCATCATCATCATTTCGAGTAGGTGTCACGGTCAATCGACCATGCACACCCTGGAGTCAGAGTTCTTCGGAACCGCCTCTCGGCCTCTGACGTAGTTCCTTTAACGACTACCAGATGGCAGCTGGGACCACCGGCTTAACGTGCCTTCCGAAGCACGGAATCATCTTTATTATCAGACAATCAGGTGATTCAAGCCTGCAATGTCCTAACCAAACTGGAAACAACTAAACAAAGTATGCTTCCGGTGGGAATCGAACCCACGACCCCCGGGTCAACAGGCAAACGCCTTAACCACTGGACCACGGAGGCTGTTACACCGACGACGAAAGCAAGAGAGGTTTGCAAGGATCGTAGCAAGTGTAGGTCCCTAGTCTCTGCCTACCCCCATGGGAAAGAGGCGTGACATGTATGTATGTATTCCCTTTTTATAATTCACAAATAACAAAAATCTCGACACTTGACACTGCCGACGACGAAAAATATACCTTTTTAAGTTCGACGGCCGATGCTGCTGCAGCCTCAGCATGTGCAGCAATATCGGCAAGGGTTGCATGGATACTATTGTTGGTGACATGCGTGAAGGGACTAACAGTAGTTGGTGGGCGCTGGCCAGCAATAACTTGCATGAACTAAATAGTGACGGAAACACACAAGTAAATTCAAAGCACACGTAACATTGACTTCCGCAAAGTAACGCCTGAATCAATTCAATATATAAGGTCAATTTAGATTAACGCAAATATTTTAAAGACTCCCATAAGCTAGAAAAATGCTTTAGAAGCAAAATAAAAAAAATAGGCACGCTAGTTTTTGAGATATCTGGACCTGAACATTTAAAATAAAAAATGAAAAATAATAGGTCACTGACCTCGATGATCAAAACAGCTGATCTATCGATTTTAATAAAATAAAATATTCTTTTGTATGAAAAAATAAAAAGAAAATTTAGCGCGTGTTTCTTAAAATTTTCTACTAAAGCGCTTCTTTGACCTACGGGAGCCAGCCCTTAAGAGCCCGCCATATGCCAGGTGGCGTGGCGATACAAACGCGGATGGTCTAAACGCGTTGGCTACTTTGGATATTTTCGTTTTTTAGGAATATTCAAGGGTTATTCAAAAAAGAAAAACATATGATGGCTGCCTTATCTGTAATGCAATAATAATCAAAAGTTTCAAGGTTAATTTTAATGTATTTGGTGAATAATGCTATATACCAAGTAAATTAGACGTGATTTGGAGGCAACTTTGCAATTTTTTTCTATCGAGAAAATTTAACGCAATCGTGTTTTTGAGTCATATAGTTACCAGAGTTAGTCCTGAACTTTGCTGCATTTTTATTTCAACTTGAGTATTTAATTATTATTGATATAACAGTCAATCATGCAAATCAGTGTGAGGTAGTACGGGCCCTTAACATATTTGCGGGTAATTTAAATGGACCTTGTATTGTGTTTCTCTAATGATTGCAATACGTTTTCGTCACATCGCTGGATGATCTCATCCGGAGTCGCCTTCTTGCGACAGTTCCATACACTCCCTTTATGGGAATGAAAGTTCAATGTCTCACCTTGTGACCTGATCGAATCCCTTTTTATAGCTTCGAATATAAATTATATTTGCGAATCGATTACTCATGGATATGACACTTTCGTTCTGTAAAAGGTTGGTTTAGTTTCGCAATGGTATGATAATTAATGTGGCCTTACGTGTCTGAATCCCGACTTCCCGAGGTTCGTTTGGTTGTTTTTATGTGTGTAAGTGCCAACACTGCTGTCAATTTTTTAAGCTACCTAAAGGCACCTGACATAGCTTAACGACTACCTTCAATGCGGACAGCTGGAACAAACTGCTTAACGTGCTAGCTGTAACCCATCCCAGTGGAGACCGCGCCCGGGGTGGTTTTCCTGAGGTTATTTCTACGCAAACTTTTTTGTACATTTAGTTTTGAACTACGTGGTTTCCAGTCTAGCTAGTCCGGAGGGCAGATCTTCGCTAGACCCTTGTTGGTTGACACTTCGTCAGCGGCGACCTTATTTATCCACTCCCGTTCAACTGCCGATTGTCTGCCGACTCAATTATCTACGAACTCCAGAGCGCGCTCCAGATGCCCCATGCAGATCTGATAATTGGAAAGCCTCCGTGGTCCAGTGGTTAAAGCGTTTGCCTGTTGACCCGGGGGTCGTGGGTTCGATTCCCACCGGAAGCATACTTTGTTTAGTTGTTTCCAGTTTGGTTAGGACATTGCAGGCTTGATTCACCTGATTTGTATCGTCTGATAATAAAGATGATTCCGTGCTTCGGAAGGCACGTTAAGCCGATGGTCCCGGCTGCCATCTGGTAGTCGTTAAAGGAACCACGTCAGAGGCCAAGAGGCGGTTCCGAAGAACTCTGACACCAGGGTGTGCATGGTCGATTGACCATGACACCTACTCAAAATGATGATTTGCAAAGCCCTGTTCAGGATAAACAAGAAATGTGTACACCAAGAGAAAGCTAAATTATCAGCGGAAGACATACACTACTGTTTACCCCACTATTATTTGCGACTAGAGATGGGCAAAGCACCGGGTTTAAACCCGGTGCTTTGGTAAAAACCCAATAAACACCCTTAAACACCCATAAACACCCAAAAAATTGGGTGTTTACTTTATTTGTCAAAAACGTTAGTAATATATGAAAAATATATTTTTATTAAATAGTAATGATCAATTCTACGTTGCTGTACGTTAAAATAATTTAAAGAAATATTAGGTACGTACTTAATAAAATTTTAGGTAACTTTAAAATGTTTACTATTATAAAAACCGAGATGAAAATAATTAGTTCTGTGTTTTCATGTTGCAGTTGACCAACATGTTTGTCTTTTGCTTGCCGTAAATATTTTAAAAGCTTTGCGCCAAAGTAGAAAGAGACGGCATGCTGTGTCAGACCTTATGTTAGAACGAGTGCGGCAATGACTGTGCGGTAGTAGTGAGTCGGTGGATGTAATTAGAAGAATAAATAATTCTAAGGTGTAAAATGATATTATTTTATTTTCTTATGTAGGTATTGAAATTTGAGTTTTTGATAGTTTTCTTTTTACATGACTTCAAAAAAGGAGTGTATTGTTATTTTTAGAGATTATGTTTGTATTAAAATACAGTGTACAGGAGCATCTTATTCCACAATGACTTCAGAATGTCTTGAGGCAATTATCTATCGTTATAATTCTTATACCATTTAACCTAAAAAAATATACCCTTTGTTATCGCTCCACCCGAGCGACGACATTGGTAGTTACAGAAAAAACTTGTCATAAAAAATCGACATGAATGTCGTTTTCCAGGTTTTATGGGGTGTAGATCTCGAAAATGACGTCAATTTTGGAATCTTAGATAGCATACGCGACTTGTCATGAAAAATCGACACTGGTGTCGTTTCCTAGGTTTTTAGGGTGAAAATCTCGAAAATGACGTCAGTTTTGGAATTCAAGATGGCGGACGCGAGTTTTGATGAAAAATCGACATGCGTGTTCTTTTTTACGTTTTTTGGGGTGTAGATCTCGAAAATGATGTCAGTTTTCGAATCCAAGATGGCGGACGTGACTTGTCATGAAAAATTTACATGGATGTTATTTCTAAGGCTTTTTGGGGTGTAGATCTTGAAAATGACGTCAATGTTGGAATCTTAGATAGCATACGCGACTTGTCATGAAAAATCGACACTGGTGTCGTTTCCTAGGTTTTTAGGGTGAAAATTACGAAAATGACGTCAGTTTTGGAATTCAAGATGGCGGACGCGAGTTTTGATGAAAAATCGACATGCGTGTTCTTTTTTACGTTTTTTGGGGTGTAGATCTCGAAAATGATGTCAGTTTTCGAATCCAAGATGGCGGACGTGACTTGTCATGAAAAATTTACATGGATGTTATTTCTAAGGCTTTTTGGGGTGTAGAAATGAAATGAAATGAAATGAAATAAAATAGAATTTTATTCAAATTTGGATATCATGTATCTCTTTCTGAACGTCATATTATTATTTTTAATATTTGCAAAATCGATAAGCTACTAGCGTTTCGAAACGACCACTGCTGAGAAGAATACGCCGAAAGAAACTCAGTCCAGTATTGGTCCCTACGTGCCTGAAGGGCTACACTTTCACATATTTATAACAAATTGAATTATTTTACATTAAGTAATCACCGATGTACAATTTAATGAATATATTACTTCCATGGAGTTTTATCTGATAAATAGTCATTAATACAATAATAGGCATTTTTAAGCAATTGATTTTTAACAGCAGTCTTAAACTTACCTAATGACAGAGCCAATATTTCTTCAGGAATTCTATTATAGAAGCGTATACTAAGTCCCAAAAATGAATTCATTGTTTTCTGTAATCGCAAAGTTGGTGTCGCTAATTTATTTTTATTTCTCGTATTCCTGTTGTGGATATCACTATTTTTCGCGTAAAGATGAAGATTATTACGTACAAACATAATATTTGCAAATATGTATTGCGCGGGGAATGTCAAAATATTTATATTTTTAAACAATTCTCTAAGAGATTCTCTAGCACCTAGTTTATATATAGATCTGATAGCGCGTTTTTGAAGGACGAATATGGTATTAACTTCTGCTGCGTTACCCCATAGTAATATCCCATACGACATGACCCTATGAAAGTAGCTGAAGTATACCAAACGCGCAGTATCAACGTCAGTCAACTGTCTTATTCTTCTAACAGCGTAAGCAGCCGAACTAAGTTTACCCACTAAGGATGTGATATGGGCACCCCATTGAAGTCCCGAGTCAACTGTCATCCCAAGAAATACTGTTTTATCTACCAAATCTATCGTTTCGTTTTCGACCACTATGCGTGTTGGTACTTTTGTAGCATTCGGTAAACAAAATTTAATACACTTCGTCTTTTTAGCGTTCAACAGCAAATTGTTTGCTGTAAACCACTCTAATACTTGAGCTAATGTACTATTGACCTCGTCAAAATTGTCTGTTGTCCTATCAACAGGGAAAATAAGAGAAGTATCATCGGCAAATAGTACAGCTTTACATGTGTGAACATAGTATGGCAGATCATTAATATATATAAGAAACAACAAGGGGCCTAGTATAGAGCCCTGGGGTACGCCCATCTTAACAGATGATCCCGAGGATTGAACCCTATCAACGCTAACTTTTTGAATTCGGCTACTCAAATAAGATGTGATTAATGCAATAGATTTACCTTTAATCCCATAGTGTTTCAATTTGGACAGCAGGGTATCGTAGTCTACACAATCAAATGCTTTGGAGAGATCACAAAAAACACCGTAGATCTTGAAAATGATGTCAATGTTGGAATCTTAGATAGCATACGCGACTTGTCATGAAAAATCGACACTGGAGTGAGTCGTTTCCTAGGTTTTTAGGGTGAAAATCTCGAAAATGAAGTCAGTTTTGGAATTCAAGATGGCGGACGCGAGTTTTGATGAAAAATCGACATGCGTGTTCTTTTTTACGTTTTTGGGGTGTAGATCTCGAAAATGATGTCAGTTTTCGAATCCAAGATGGCGGACGTGACTTGTCATGAAAAATTTACATGGATGTTATTTCTAAGGCTATTTGGGGTGTAGATCTTGAGAATGACGTCGATTTTGGTATCTAAGAGTGCGGAGGCATTTTCTCATGAAGAATCGACATCGGATTCGTTTTCTACGTTCTTTAGGGTGTAGATGTCAAAAATGATGTCAGTTTTGGAATCTAAGATTCGCCATCGTAGATTCCAAAACTGACATCATTTTCAAGATCTACACCCCAAAAAGCCTTAGAAATAACATCCATGTAAATTTTTCATGACAAGTCACGTCCGCCATCTTGGATTCGAAAACTGACATCATTTTCGAGATCTACACCCCAAAAAGCCTTAGAAATAACATCCATGTAAATTTTTCATGACAAGTTACGTCCGCCATCTTGGATTCGAAAACTGACATCATTTTCGAGATCTACACCCCATGCTTGTCATGAAAAATCGACGCGTGTAATTTTTTAGGTTTTTAGTAGTGTAGATCTAGATTATAAAATCAGTTTTGGAATCAAAGATGACGACAGTTTATGATAAATCATCATGGGTGTTGTTTCCTATTCTTCCTCGAAAATTACGTTATTTACACCCCAAAAAACTAAGGGATCAACACCCATGATGAATTACCATGCAAAGCCCTGCCATCTTACATTACAAAACTGACATTATTTTCAAGATCTTCTTCCCAAGAAACATAGAAACGTCATCCATGTCGATTTTTTATGACAAGTCACGTACGCCATCTTGGATTCCTAAACTGACATCATTTTTGAGATCTACACCTAAAAAAACTAGAAAACGAAACCCATGTCGATTTTTATAACAATTCGGGTCCGCCATCTTGGATTCTAAAACTGACGTCATTTTCGAGATCTACACCTCAAAATACCTAGACAACATTCAAACTGTCGAACATCGTTTTCCATTTTTGAAGTCGGTGAAAAAAAAAGCATGTATCATAAATGAAACCTTCAACACGGTCAAAACAATAAGTAATATTCGATAGTGTGTATTCCCGCTAACCTAGAATACATACCTATGTGTGAGCAAGATATAAGATTTATGAGCGCGACAGACGGTGTTCGGATAAGTTCTAGACTATTCCATTCTGGGAGCTTCGCGACAATATTTAAATTATTGAGCTACTAACAATCCAAAATACCCGTTTATTTTATCCTCTGGTCATGTCGCCTCGCTCTATCGCAAAAAAATATTATTTGATGAGGGCATAAAACTAAAACGTAAGTATGGGAGGGAAGTTGACCAATTGGACCTGAAGGGTTGGAACTGTAGTCCACTGCACCAGCTTAGTCAGGTCAAGAAGTAGCATAATTAAAGTAAAAAATCGTAAAAACCCAAAAAATTGGGTGCTTATTGGGTTTAAACCCAAAACACCCAAAACACCCGGTTTTTACCCAACTGGGTTTAAACCCGGGTGGGTGGATTGCCCATCTCTATTTGCGACGATTATTTAAGGTAAGGGGTGTCATCCTCAACTACTTGTCCGGTGGTTGCAGGTATAGCATCGAGTGCGCGCTCCCGGCCTCCCGAGCTACTACTTGCTTTTCCCCATTCTTCTGAGTGAGTAGTATCCCAATACCTTCATTCATTTCCCAAAGTCAACAAATTCCTATCCATCTCCAGCTTAAAACGCTTCCAATGCAACAGCGTCCAAAGCACATGAAGCCAAAGAAACTGCGCTCGCCAACCCGCCTGCCAAGCGTGGTATGGCAATATCCTCCCATGAAACGAACGATCCTCGGGAAAGGTATTTGTCGAGTAGTGGATTATTTACGCGGACAAAGTTGCAGGGAAACAGCTAAAATAAAAACAGAAAAAAATAGATCTTGAATAATTGAAGATATATTTTCAAACGTTTTAAAGGTTTGTGCGTGGCATGCGGACCGTGATTCCGCGGCATTTTATAAATGTGCGTGCGCGTGCGCCGCCAGTTATCGCACGCTAATTTATTGCCCATGTTTATGCCGATGATGTAAGCCTCAACAAAATGTTCGGATTGCTAGATTCCATTGGTTTTACTACTTCAACATTTATTTTATATTGTAACAGCTTACTCCCGCGGCTCCCATCGCGTCAATGTCGGACCCTCAGGAACAGTACTTTATTCCGGAATGAAAGGTACCCTATGTCCTACTCCGTACTCCAGAGATCGTGAATGCAAAACTCCTCCTGTAGCCATTATTTTTGGCAGGGCAATCGTATTTTTTTTTCCTTGAAAAGAATCTATAAGTACATTTGTACTTAAACTTAAGCACAGAAATCTTAAATTACAAAGTCTTAAAACTAAACAATAAAACGGTTACGAGAAAAGTGATTTCTGAATCGGCCTTACAAGAACTCTTTGATCGGCAGTCAATGAAATTCTTTCTCATAAACTGGACATCAAAGGCGGTCTACAAACATACAAACATAAATAGCCCATGAATGAAGAGAATACGGGAATTGTGACTAATAGATAAATGTGGCACACGTTGTGATATTCTTAGATTTATGTAGAGTTTATTGAGATCTAGAGATATTTCCATAATAATTAGCGACCGCTCGAATGTTGTATGGACATGAAATAATTAGACACGTATTGGATGAGTGTAAATACTTTTGACACAATTACCCATAAACGGAATATAATGTTGTTGGATGTCGTTGGGGACGATATCGAGCCAATGGTCTCACAATTAAGGATGCCCTAGACCGTGCGAAGTGGAGAAGAAAGAGCCGGAAAGCGGACCCCGGGCTCCAAAGCACACCAGCTGCGTATGCAACCGGGAATACGCTCGGATGAGAGAGAGAGAGGAACATAATGTTTTCAGAGTCCATAAATATATATAGGGGACCAATCATACAGATTGAGCTAGCCCCACAGTAAGATGTGATACTTGTGTCGGGGGATACTAACTCAACGACTATATTTCATAATAGATGCACATATTAAACATCCAAACCCAGGCCAATTTGGAAAAGATCTTTTTCCATTGTGACCCGACCAAAATTCAAAACGTTTATGTAATATAGTTCATTTGGACACTTATTAAGTGTTGTATATTTTCAACTGAGACTTGTTGACGTCAGTAATTTACTTATGGCTAAGTCTAATGCCGCTTCCAAAGCGGACTCCAGACCGGGGATCGAACCCGGAACCCAGCGATTACAGTTTGCAGTACCACTGCTCAGCCACAGAGGTCGTCATGTATGTTTATAAGCGTGTATGTTCATTTCTTTATTACACCATAACTTCTAGTTTGAAGTAGTTTGAACAGATTTGAACCCTTACATCATCTAGTAACAGTCTGGGCACTAGTCCCTAACACTGACATTTTTTTACTTTGTGACAATTTACTTTGGCAGTTTAAAAAAATTACGGAGCCACAAAAATAACTAATCCTTCCTGTTAATATGTTTTTTTTTTTTGTTATTATCTTTACATACATACGTCACGTTTTTTCCTTGCGGGGAAGACAGATCCTAGCTCTACAAGACGTAATAGCCACGGATAGCTTGTTGGTAGGCGTGATTTCTACCATATACATATATAGATATTCTACCCTAAGATAAAGGTTGACTGGAAGAAATTGCATAGTGATAAGTCCGCCTTTGTACCTATTATTTTCTTTTTAGTTGTTAAAATATTGTTTTTTTCTCTCTTATGATAATGGTGCAATAAAGAGCTTTTATTTTCTACGAGCATAGAAGATATCTTTATAATCCTAACTAATATTATAAATGCGAAAGTAAGTTTGTTTGTTTGTTTGTTTGTTTGTTTGTTTGTTTGTTTGTTTGTTTGTTTGTTTGTTTGTTTGTTTGTTTGTTTGTTTGTTTGTTTGTTTGTTTGTTTGTTTGTTTGTTACGCTTTCACGCCGTAACTACTGAACCTATCATTATGAAATTTTGCATACAAGTTCTCTAGAGTACGGAGAAGGACATAGGCTACCTTTTATCCCGGGAAAAAGTACTATTCCCGAGGGATCGACATTAACGTGGGCGGAGCCGCGGGCGAAAGCTAGTATTAGCATGTAATAATAAGTTTAAAATCCCCTCGCAGTTAGTTTTCCGATGTGATCAAAATACCGGTGTCCGCGAGTTCTGACATAATGTTTACATGTTCACATCCTGATAGGTTGGTCCTGGGGCCGCTGCTTCCACGAACTGTGGAATGAATATCCTAACTGAATATGCTGAACACGAGAATCCCGGGGTATTTCAAATAGACTAGTTTTATTATTAACACGTTTACTTCTTGAACAACGTTTTATTAATTTCACGTCTATTTCTAGCTTAGGTCATCGGATTTGAATGCAGTTTCTTTATATTTTATATTATTTTTCATTAATTGAATACTAGAGCCATCATATACATCTTCGCTAAGTGCTTAATTTTATCATTGAGTTTGTTATGCAGGCTTTATTATTATATTTATTATCTTTCGTGCTGTTCTAAAAATATAGAACATACCAGTTTTCTTCTTGCGCTGATCATATAATCGGATGAGGGTACTAACCCTCATCCGATAGGTACAGCCAACGAGATACTTGACCCCGCCATCTACCTATATCTTGAATTATCTCTTAAACTAAAAGTAATATTGACATGTAAATGTATATTTAGAAAGTCATAATTAAAATCTTTCTGAATGTATATTTTCATGTTAATATTATTTTTAGTTTATGAGATAATTCATGATATAGGTAAACGGCGGGGTCAGGTATCTCTTTGGCTGACTGTACTAACCTACATTACTTCCGTGTCTGGGAGAAGGGCGAAAATCGAAGGAACATTTTTTGAATCCATGTACTTTTACAATTTGCGCGGGAGGAGAACCTACCCGCCCAGACTCTATTTAGCCTGGTAGCATAATTCTTATGCTCCCAGGCTCTGTCTACCCCGTAAGATATAAAGACGTGATTAATAATAGCTTCCGTGTGATTAAAATAACGGTGTCCGCGAGTTCTGACATGTTTGCATCCAGATAGTCTAATCCCGGGCCCGCTGCTTCCCGGAACCAGGGAATAGATAGCTTTACTGACCATGGTAATCATGGCAATCCCGGGAATGTGAAATCGATTATACTTAATATAAAAATGTAACCCACTATTAAAGAAGATGTTTAATTTTAACTATATGTGTGAAATGCGGCGCTTTTATCGATAATATACCCGCTGAAATTCCCTACCAACCAACCTCCCCCCCCCTCGCGTTCCAGAGTTCAGAGGAGGATAGAAGGATGTTGGTTGGTAGAGGCGCCGCCAACGGCTAACAGAGGGCGAACCCTCCGAGTTTTTGGACCCAGCCGAGCGGTTTCATTCTTCTTTGCCCTTTAGCGTGGAAAACACATAAGGGATTACGGTAGAGACGCCGCCAAAGTTGGGTACATTGTGGGAAGGGGGCGCCGGGGGGTCACGCGTTGGCAGGTATGCACCAGCAACATTTTCGTACCCGGGCGCCCAATATGGTAATGTCGTAGGTACTTAGGTAGCCTACAAATATACATCTATTGAATACTAAGACACTGGGCCTGGTGTTATAATTTTTAACTGACTTCCAAATAAAGAGGAGGTATCAATTCGGTTCTATGTTATTTTGTTTGTTTGTTACCTCGTGTCATTTATGAATCTGATAATTTTTATTTTTATTTGAAAGGGTATGCTTCCCAATTGGTCTCATTTTATTTTTATTCAAATCGGTTCAGTAGTTTGGTTGAAGTCTTTTTTGTGTATGAAAGAATTAAATTTAATTGCTAAAATCAAACTTCCCAAATACTTAATTCAGTTCGAAAAAGAAAGAGATATTTAGTAAAAATCTACGGTCATTGTTTGTTGGTTACTTCCAAAACATCCTTCTTTAGATAGCGTATCTCCGGGAAACAGTGAGATTATCTCGAGACGTCGAGACAGCGAGACGAGATTATGACAAGATACTCGTACCAAGTGAATGGCCAGTGATAATACGCGGTCATTAACATCTTATTAAAATAGTACCTAGCTATTGCGATAACACGCCAGTCGTAACAAAAATACAAATAGGAAGTCAGGTGGAGTGGCAGACATAAAAAAAAAAAAAAAAAAAAATATTTAGGTAAATTGTATACATTTCATAGACAGATGTTGGAGCCTACTTTTAAGTAATAGAATACTTGTACCAGCAGACTCCGTTCTTCCATAACAATTCTTATAATTAATCTACCTATAGCAAAGTAAGTGTGTGTGTGTGTGTGTGTGTGTGTGTGTGTGTGTGTGTGTGTGTGTGTGTGTACGTGTGTATGTGTGTTGTGTCTGTGTTTGTGTGTGTGTGGGTGTGTGTGTGTGTGTGTGTGTGTAAACGCGCGCGCGTGTGTGCGTGTGTGTGTGTGTTGTATGTGTCTGCCTGGATTGTTGTGTGTGTTTGTATAAGTGTGTGTTATAAGTAAAGTTTCTACAAATACTATGAAGTGATAAAACTCTCTAATTCTTCATAGGTAAGTTTTTTAAGCCAAGTGGTTATTGTAAGTTTACACTCATGGGATGGTTTATTATATATATTTAATTCTTTATTTATTTTATTATATATTTCAGCAGAGCGGCTATAATACTGAATTCTTGCATATTCAGTCTTAGCAAACGGAACACTTGCTACGTTTTTTCTTCTTCTACTAGCTATTTGGGGGTTATAGGGTATACTTTTGTGTTTTTTTAATGTCATTTGGAGTAAATATAATTTTCTAATTGTTAATAAATCACAGGTATTATACAGGGATGTAGTGGAAAAGGTTCTGTCTTTAAAGTACATTACTTTCAAAAGAGTGCGTTGAGATCTTTCAGCCTCCAAGAATCTAGTTTTGTAGGCACCACCCCAGATCGATATACAATAAACGATTATTGATTGTACAAGAGAGACATAGATTTTATTGAGAAGTGTTGGTGTAACAATGTGTCTAAGGGTCTTGAACATCCATATAAATTTTCGTAGTCTTCCCGACAGTTGTTCGATTTGGGGATACCATGAGAGGTTTTGATCCACAATAACACCTAGGTATTTCGTATGATTTAATTTGGTAATAGAGGGGCAGGTACAATTTTGAGTTTGATGGCATGAGTGGATTTTTATGTCAAAATTATCTGGTGGTTGAGTATTATTATAAATGCTGAAGCATATGTAGTTTGTTTTTAGTGTATTTAAAGTAAGGAGGTTATGTTTCAGCCACGTAGCTACTTGGGCCATGCCGTGTTCAGCATTTTTGCGAACGATTTCCCAGTTAGTACCTGTGAACACTATCGCAGTGTCGTCTGCATAGGATACAGTTTTTGCATTCGGTAGCGTCATGTTGCACAGGTCATTTATATAAATGAGAAACAGGGTTGGGCCCAGTACGCTTCCTTGCGGAACGCCGTGGGTCACTTTTAGTCCCTCACTTACACACTCATCCAGTTTTACTTTCTGAATCCGGTCCGATAGATAATCCCTGAAAATATTTAGTTGTTGGCCTCTTACACCGATTTTTTCTAATTTAGACAGAAGGATGGAAATGGAGACTGTATCAAATGCTTTTTTAAGGTCAATAAAGCATGTTAAGCATTTCGTACCTTTATCTACGTTTTCAATTATAGTTTGGGTCAGGGAAGTTACAGCATCTTCAGTGGAGATTCCCCTCCTGAACCCAAATTGCGAGCCTGATAGTAAATTATGTGCATCAAGATAATTCGTAAGTCGTATATTAAGTAATTTTTCTATTATTTTTGCCAAAACTGTTATTACTGAAATAGGCCTGTAATTATTGATATCGTCTCCACTTCCACCCTTGTGTATTGGAGTGATGATGGATTCTTTGAGAATTGAGGGAAAAATACCTTTTTCAAAACAAAGATTAACTAGATGTACTATAACAGGGATTATTTCGTCCTTTATATATTTAATATACCGGGTTGAAACGTTGTCCCATCCCGGCGCACTCTCTGATTTTAAGTTCCTAATAATAGAGTCAACTTCCTTACAATCCGTTTTTAACAAAACGAACGATTGGGGTTGACTGGGAAGATTTCGGAGGTATTCATACGTATGATCATTAGTTATAGTAGATTGGATGTCCTCGGCAAGTTGATAACCAATTTTCGCAAAATAATTATTTATATAGTTAGCTGATTCAAGAGGCGAGGGTTTTAGATCTATCAATTCTTGTTTCGTTCCTTTAGTTTTATTAGTGTAAGTTAATGATTTGATGTTTTTCCAAAGTAGTTTGTTGTTTTTGAGTGCACTATTGATTAAATTCCTTTCATAATTTCTTTTAGTTCTTTTAATTAGATTATTAACAAAGTTTCTGTACCTCGTATAAGTGATTTTTTTAATGTTATTTTCAGGATCTTTACGCGATTCTTTTTGTAATTTATTTCGATTTTGGATACATTTAAGAATACCCTTGGTCATCCATAGCTTAACCGTACGTTGATTTTTTGGAATTCTTGACGATGTGGTATTTTGTTTTAGAGATTCTGAAAGAGTTTGAATTAGAATGTTAGTTAATAAATTAGGGTCTTCACAGAAAAGTAATTCAGAAATATTTTTCTTTTGTAAATAGGACAATGCATTTTCAAAGTTAGTTAAGACATGCAGAATAACTTAGGTCATTGAATTACTTAAGTTACGTAAGTTAAGCAACTCTGGGCGCAGTCCCCACTGTGATGGACTGCAAGTGGTACAAACAATTCTCGAGATCTTCCGTGCTTCGAAAGACACCTTAAGCCGTTGGTCCCGGCTGTCATCATTGATGGCAGTCGTTAAGCTATGTCAGATGCCATTAGGCAGCTTGAAAAATTGTACACCAGTATTGGCCACGAAAAACAAAACAAAACATTGAATACTTTCATATCACAATACAAACATTTCAGTTTATTTCAAGGATAAATGCAGCCTTTGTCCTTCTCCGTACTCCGAACTTGTGTGAAAAATTTCATGATTATCGGTTCAGTAGTAACGGTGTAAACGCGTACCAAACAAACTCACATTCGTATTTATAATATTAGTAAGGATAAGGATATTTTCGACAGTTATTTTTATCTGAGTTGAGCCAAAAACTATCTGAAATATCTCAAACATCAAAACTTGTGAGAAACAGTGCCATAACTCAGTAAATTACTATTTATACTGGAGAAGCATGCATAGTGGACGATGTTGACACAGATGCAGCCGTTTTTGTCATTGTAACAAGTTAAATAATGTTACTCGCCCCGTCACAAAGAGACGTTTCAATATTCATTAGGGTTTTTCTTCGGGAAGCGTTTAGAATTTGGAATTTTGAAATGGTTGTTATGGTAAACTTTTGAAGTTGAGCTACACTATCGCGGCGACCAACTTCAGGTGTCGCCTGGTTGGCGAATACAGGGTAAGTGGTATCTAACGCATAACCTCCTAAACGTGACTAAGGTATCAAGATTAACTACGTTTGTTCTATGACTTTTTGTAATTCAAAGTTCGCTTTTTTCATACAAAAAAAAAATAAGATGCTTTTTTGCAATTCTACTCGTCTTAACTCTATGGCAATCAGCGCTACGAGGTAATAATAGTAGGTACCTACTCTCACGTGGCACGGGGCTGGCAGCATAGACTTAACGTTTGATAGAAATCCACATAAAAGCTAATGTATGTAAAATCTTACTATGTATTGCGTTTAGATAAAAATCTTAGAACAAACGTTGTTAGTCATGATGTACCTAAGTCGTCTTAAGCAGGTTTTGCGTTAGTTAAGTATAACCCTGTATAACGAAGACAGTTGTCGCGCGACACTTGTCGCTCCACAGAAGAAAGGCGGGAACTACTTACCTTGACTAGCTCCGTGGCGCAGCGGTCAACACGCCAGCCTGCGACACGAGAGTGCCCGGGTTCGATCCCCGGCCAGGTCAAGATGGCCTGGGTCTTGGATGTGTATCTATTATATGTATTTGTTATAAAATATATTATCGTTGAGTTAGATCCCTTAACACAAGTCTAGAACTTACTTTGGGCTAGCCCCAAAGTAAGTTGTTTGTCTCAATCTGTGTGATTTGTCCGTATTTATTTATTTATTACTTACCGGTCGCTACTTTGCATTTGTTTAATTCCATCGCCATTTGTCCATTTTGTGTTTACAAGCTTTTATTTGGTTTCACCTGTCCCGATGTTTCTCTGTAATCAAGACTTGCGAGTTAAATATCCTCTTCCCAGTTACAGATTGAGCTGAAATTTTGTATGTGTGAATCGGATGACAATACAATATTATGGAATTGTTGCGCTGGTCTGATGATGGAGTCGGAAGGTGGCCTTAGGAACTCTTAAACTTAACAAGGTACACTAATCGTGTTTGGATTCATTTGATTTGTCTTGGAAAGCACTTGCCAGTGTGGATTCATTTATAAAAAAAAACATGTCACAAACTTATTCTTTACTGGGCACAAATAACTTGGTCAGTGACATCTGTCCGGAGCCGTTGCGACAAGTATCGCTTTTTGCGGTCGCTGAAATTCATAGTCGTTCCAAATTAATCCATTGGAATTAGTATTTTCTGATATTAGTCTTAAATGGAACTGGACAGGGTATATCTGCGCATGCCTAACGAGTTGTGGGCCAAAGCGACCACAATATATGGATCCCACAAAATCGTAAACGAAAGCGTGGCAGGCCCAAAATGAGATAGAAGACGAGATTCAATCCTATCGGAAAAACTTCAGTAGCCCTCTATATGAATAATATTTATGAATTTACGACTTATTCGTACTACTGTATTCGAAATTATCAAACTTAAGTACAATTATAAACTATCTTATTGCAAGCAAAAGGTTTTGCAGCCGGCTGCCTGCCTTACCTTTGCCTGACGCTAACCTTCCTCGCACACAAAAATATGTATTTTTTTTTTGTTATCGTATCACACTGTATAGTGTTTTCCAAGACAAATGAAATGTACGCAAACACGATTGGTGTACATTGTTTAGTTTAAGAGTTCCTACGGCCACCTTCCGACTCCATCATTAGACCAGCGCACCGATTCCATAATATTTCATTATCATCTGATTTACACATGCATGCAAAATTTCAGTTCAATCGGTAACTGGGAAGTGAATCAAATTTAACTTGCAAGATTTTATTACAGACTAACAGGTTAAACTAAATAAAAGCTTGTAATGAAATACGAGTATATTACCCCGCTGGGAATGGAACTCATTGTCTCTCAGTAAAGTACCTAGCGTGTGGTCCACTGCACCATGAAGCCGCCATATGCCTCACAATATAAACAGTAATTAGTCAGCACAAAAGTTATAGTTCTCGGATGTTTTTCTTTTTAGGAACCTCATTATCTTAACGATAATGCTTATCTTTGTATTTTTACTCAGAGTTTTACTTGAGGGATTGCCTCGTTAAGGAGAAATTGTCATTCTTTCTTCTTTTGTTCCAGGTAACGTCATTCTTCGGCCCTCGGATATTAACACTTTGAACGCCGAAATCGCAGACACAATAGTTTTTAGGTTTCGTACCCAAAGGGTAAAAACGGGACCCTATTAATATCGCTCCGCTGTCCGTCTGTCTGTCTGTCTGTCCGTCCGTCTGTCCGTCCGTCTGTCCATCTGTCCGTCTGTCACCAAGCTGTATCTCATGAACGGTGATAGTTAGACTGTTGAAATTTTCACAGGTGATGTATTTCAGTTGCCGCTATAGCAACAAATACTAAAAAATAGAATAAAATATTTAACGGGGCTCCCATACAACAAACGTAATTTTTTTGGTTGTTTTAATTGCTTGTCGGACAATCGAATCGGAAATTCGGACGGTCGATTGACCGTGTCACCTACACGAAACGATGATGATGACCAGTTGGCCGACGCGGCGTCAAAGGTGTTAAGATGAGATTTATTTCACACAAGCTTTTGCCCGCGTCTACGCTACCGTGAATGTCGAAGCCACGGGAACCGGATTTTTTCCGGGATGATAAGTATCCTATGTCCTTCCCTAGGCCTCAAGATACCACCCAAATTTTATCTAAATCGGCTCAATAGTTGAAGAGCGAAGATCACGCAGACGGAGAGAATTACCTTCGCAATTTATTATATAAGTTTAGATATAAGTAAGACTTGCTAAATTCAGTCTATGGTCCACGTGCAGGTATTTTATTTTCAAGACCCATGTCCCAAATAATATTCTCGTTTTGACATGTAACGTCTTATAAGTCGATGAATACCGGCTACACGCACAAAAATGTGTCACGTCCCGTATGTAAGCGAGAGCGCGGAACAAGCGATAGTGAGGCACGATCGGCTTAAGCGTTCGGCTTTGGACACATCTATCTCTCTTTCAGTGTTATCACGTAAAATTATCGTCAGTAAACCGACTTTAAATATAACCATTTTTTTAAATTAAAATGGAATCTGGTTTTAAAGATGGTAATCTGAAGGACTTGTTTTGGGCTCATTTGATTTATCTTGGCAAGCTTTACAGTCTAAATAAAAGCTTGTCAAGAATATGTTTTAATTGGAAAAACTACTTAATTGTTTTTAGCTACTTATATACAAATTTTTATAGGTTACTATTTGTTAGCGATGCGCTCTGCTTTGTATTATTCTATTTTATAAATAGGTATATTAAAAAAGCGTATGAGTGTGGCACTGGCACATATATATTATGTAATGTAAAAGATTTTAAGGTGCCGCCTGCACCCGCCAACTTTTAAATTTGGAACTCTGTCTTCGGTCCGCGCGCGAGAAAAACGCTGCTAGGAATATTTTGATTTTTCTTGTATTTATCAATTAATGTTTTTGTGCGTAAATACACGTTATTTTTTACCGACGCAGTTTTTTTCACTGGCCTGACCCAACTGTCGCCTACACTATTATTGATTACAATACTTAAAATATGGAAAATACAATAATTGTATACAATTCAGTTATTACTATTGCAAGTTATAACTAATTTAAGTAACCATTTGCTTTTGGTTGGTTTTGATAATGGTTACATTTATCATGATTTTAACTTAACCATATTATTTGATTGAGCTGCTTATTTGGATTTCGTCATAAGAGATTGTCAATCATAAAATGAAAATCAAATTTCTGCGTTGGACTGTTATTGCCTATTATTGTTAAAATGGCCATGAAGGCAAGGATATAGAGATCGCTAGATAGATCACCAGAACTCAAGACATTTCTTGAATAAAAGAAATGAACAACACGTCAACACTTCTTTGCCCAAAAGCAAATTTTACTAAGGGTGATTTAAGGATTTGAACGATAATATACAAATCTGGTCAGGCATTGAATGGTGGAATAAAGAAATTCGAATACATATATATACGAGTACATACATCCATGAACACTAAAAGCATTACACTTACGCCAGGCAGTATTTTCAGACCGAGTGAAATTAGCTTTCATTCTATTTGAAAGTTGTTGGTAACAGCAGTGTGTAAATTGTAATGTATCTGTTAATAGAAATACATACATATATTTAACAATTTAAAAGTTTTCTAATCGTTGCGCGATTGTTACACATTTAAATCACTTAATACGGATTTATTGCGTTTATTACATTATTTTTACGACAATAATGATTTTTTGCTCGTTTTTGCTCGATATTGAATACGGCAACAGGTAGACGCTTGAAATATTCACATCATATTTAGTAATATATTCACTTTAAAAATAAATAATAAAATTAACATAAAACAAATATTTAAGGGGGCATACTACAGAGATGATTTTTTTACCGTTTTTATAGATAATGGTACGGAACTATTCGTGCTGAAGTCCGACTTGCCCTTCGCCGGTTTTAATTTTGAATTCACAGCTTTGATCCTATAGGAAAAGTTGTTCATGTCTCGGACTGAATCACCCCTTCAAGGATCGGACAGGGTTTTCTTTACATGTTGTATACAACATGATACATCTTGAGAACTTTGCTCATTGGCCATGAACTTAATATTTTCTATGATAACAGCCCACCAGAATTATCCAAGACAAATTCATTATAAAGATAATCAAACATTTTTGGGTTCCCACGTTTACCATTCTTATGTCAACTACACAGCCTACGTACTTATTTCTTTAAAGGTATTCACAGTTAGTATAATAGACTAGACAAACACCTTTTAACACCTCCCAAGGATATTAGGCTTGTTATACTGTCAATGCCTCCTATTTTTTTCCTGTCGCCAACTTCCAAAACAAGCTAATTTGACTCTCAAGTGTTTTTAATTTAAGGTTTATTATTGTTTTGTCAATAATGCCATCATCGTTATGTTTGTGTTTTAAAAACAATAGGCCTACAATGTTAACGATTGTCTGCAACATTGCGATATCAAAGATTTCGTCAATCATGAATCACATGTCAATTTTGCGTGTTGACGCGCCTTTTCAAGCTTATGTCATTTTATTAAGGTGCTACCTGAGATTTTGTGCAACCTCCAATCGAAATTAATTATTAGAACTTAAACGGAGAAGGGTTAGATTATTTAAATTTTAATTTAGAATTAATTAAAGTTGAAGCTTTGAGACCATGGGGGCCACCAGCCCACGACTGTATCATTGTCCATTAATAGATTCAGGTTTTCCGTAATCTACACTTACCCTGCTGGTGCCAATCAATCAATGAAAAGGATCACTTAATAATAACCTAAAATTTTAAGAAATACGCCTCGCATCGCTTTACATAATTAATTATTTTGCTTGTTTGGCGCCGACTCAAAATCACTTAGGTATAAGTAGATTCGTTTAAGAATGTTAAATAACAAAGGTTTATTATTATTTGCTATTCAGTTTTTTCGGCAGTTTAATATTTTTTATTTAAAAATTTTAATTTTAGCATTAGTAAACGGAGATGTTCTTTTAAGTAATGTCTTACGTTAAAAAAAACAATTATGTACTGAACGTGTAGCCGTCTACTCTCTGTCAAATATAGGATGATAATTACTCTCTGTCAAATATAGGATGATAATTTTGACATAGAGTACACTGTCCTTTTCAAAAAGTATTTAGTAAAATACATACATCTACAATTCATATAATAAACTTGAATTTACATCTTTGTTCTTCTTTCAATCACTTATTTCACTCGAGGGCGGCACCGGACCTCAGATAGGGCTTTAACTCGCAAATGACATGTGGTGAATTAATTTACATATAGTTTCCATTTCAATAGGAAGCTGCCATTAAAGCGTATGAATATTTATTTTTGCGTATAAATGAGTCAGTAGTGATAAACTAGCAAAGCCAATAATGTCATTGCTGCTATCCTTAGAAATGACATAAACAAATCGCCTGAGAAGCCAAAACGTCTCAGGCGACACGTTACATTTATGCAAGGATGTCATCCAACCAGCATTTAATAAGTATGGGTTGGGAGATTTACATATAAATCAGATCCTGTATATATATTTAAATCTAATACACTATCACTCTATAATACAGCAATGCAGAAAAACCCGTTTGATGACATATTTTTTTATGTTGCTCTTAAGGCGATACCACTGTAAATAAGGTCGTTCTGAACCTTATTTATCTCGCAAAATACTTAAATTAGGAGTTTCAAATCTAAGTAATATGATTTTTGACTATTTCATCTCCAAAAATGTAATATGAAAACACGTTTTGATAAAATTTTCTCGATAAAAATATTTTTTGAAAAATGGTCTTCGTTCGCAGAGTTTTTGTTATTGTAGCTCAAATGCGACGAATGAAATAATGATTTTTAGACTAAAAGATAAGTTATTAGTACTTCATCAAAATTTAAATATGAAAATACAATTAACCGGTCTGATTTTATATAAAATAGAAATAACGAATTTGGCGCTTACGTTTTTTTCTTTGAGCGACTCGAGACTATACCTATCTCATCATTCACGGGCTAAACTGCCAAGCGCTATCCCTTGCGCGCACTTGATCAGTCTGCGTACGCCTTTGCCGAGCGATGGTACCAAACCTTTGAGGCCTCGTCTTAATAAACAGTGTGAATAAAGGCTACA
Organism: Elegia similella; assembly: GCA_947532085.1. NCBI lineage: Eukaryota > Metazoa > Arthropoda > Insecta > Lepidoptera > Pyralidae > Elegia > Elegia similella. Next base: position 26,857,663 of record OX383930.1, read on the forward strand.
TTTCGAACAAAAATCGTAAAAAGACAAGAATTTATATTGAATCTGATAAACATAAAATATGAAAATATTAGATGTAAATGTCATGACTGTGAAATTATCTCTAAGAATATTACAACTGAGATTCCAGAAAAGCCGAAATGTCAACTTCGTGAATAAACTTTAGTTCTTGCTAATTATGATTAATAATCTAACTTTTCAACATTAAAATAAAAATGAAATGAACGAGCGAAAAGAATAGAATTCCAACGACAGAGAAAGTGTCATTAACAAAATCCCTTTTTACCTTTATGCTCGAACCTCAAGGCATTTGAGCCTTTGAAAAAGATATTAATGAATAACTATTGTTTCCATCGTAGCTACATTTGGTTGAAATTCGTGAAATTTCCTTTTTTACGATTAAGTTGGTATTTAATGGAAATTTGAAAACAAAACAGCCTGGCAACATGAAAAATTCTGTTAAACAATCGCAATACAATTAGAAGTTTGTATAACCTCGTACTTGAAAGAATATAAAGCTCTTTGCAAATTAAATTTGCAGATATTTTATTTTTAGTAGAAAATTAGTAAAGAGACAGCCTGCAGACTTCCGTAAAATGTAATGTGAATTTTTGTTACAAAAATATTTCTAGCGATCTTTAGAGAGATATTAAAAACAAAGAACCCCGGCAACAACCTATAAAATTTAATAAAACCAGCCAAATATGTTGCAACAAGAATTCCGCACAATTTAAATAAATAGATACTAGATAATTTTTTTAATAAGTATATATTAGATACAGAATAATATAATTGAAACTAAGGTGAGACAAATGCATCATATTATGAAAACTAACCCACGTGCTATTTTGTCGTGAAGAATCTCGGGCCCGTACTGTACTGAGTACGGCCCCGGGATTCTTCGGCGTCACGAATTCCAAACTCACCTTGAAAATGGACTCCTGACGAGTCCGAAACTATATTCGGCATCATTATCATCATCATGAGGACTTTTTAGTCTCCACTGCAGGAGCATGACCCTTTCTGTACTGCCGGAGCCATACTTGTTCAGAGCTGACAGAGGATTTGGCCTACACTCTCCTCGCTAGCCAGACGGGTTGGAGGGTCTCATTGATGTTTATAAGCTTTGTTTAGCTTGTATTTCCTAAGTCGCCTCTTACGACCTCCATGGGAAGACTAGGAGTGGTCCTATTCAGTAGAATACTGAGCAGAGTACTGCTGGAAACCACACGGCTGATATATTCGGCAATTCCGATAAAATAGCACGTGAGTGACCCGTTTGCAAAATATAAAAGTAAAAGATACAGAATTTTGTTGATCGTTATTGGACTATATTAAAGTTCACTACAAACAGACAGATCAACGACTTAGGCTTAGTAATACAATTTATTTTAGAACTGAATAAAAAAAGGTTTGCTTGCGCATGGAACCCTAAGAACATGACGATATCACTGGAAAAATTCAATTAGGCGCGTTCCCATGCTAAAGAATTCGCGGCGTTTTGCAACTCAATTAGCGGAATTTTGGCAACATTTTAACAATATCGTAACAACATCGTAACGAGATACCGCGGCACACGGTAACAATGTTTGCTAAGCAGCTTCTTATTATTTTACAGACGCTTGACTGGCTCTCTAGTAACTATTCTTCAAATTATGAGTTACTAGTTTTGAGTGTGTAATTTAGGTGCGAAAAACGAAGGTGCGAAGTGCTAAGGTGCGAGCGAACTCAGGCGCGAAGAGCTAAGGCGCGAATTTCGCCCGGAGCCGCGGGCGAAATTCGAGCCCGCTTCTATGTCGATCCCTCGGGATTAGTACTTTTTCCCGGGATAAAAGGTAGCTTATGTCCTTCTCCGTACTCCAGAGAATTTCATGATGATCGGTTCAGTTAAGTTTCGGCGTGAAAGCGTAAGAAACTACTTTCCCATTTATAATATTAGTAAGGATAAGGATTTACTGGAACTCTATACTATTGGGAATGTTCTAAAGAAGTTTTTGAATTGGTGCCACCTTTCTACTACTGCACCACCCACCACAAGAGTTAAGTCCATCCCCACACCCTTGATACTTGGGTATCCAAAGATGTCGTGATGAAATGAAAATGTGTCCCTCATAGAGCAGGATTGTGGGATGGGCTGAAGTTTTCCCTGTGTGCTGAGACTTGGAGTCCTTCAAAAGGAGTGTTTACAGGTATCATAAGAGTCGGCAGCGCATCATCACCTCCTCTGGTGTTGCAGATGTCCATAGGTTACGGCGACCACTTTCAATCAGGTGGCTCTTCTGCTCGTTTGCAAAAAAGTTTAAGAATTTAGTTGATGATAAATAAATATTAGGGACAAATTACACAGATTGACCTAGCCCCAATGTAAGTTTTAAACTTCTTGTCGAGTCAATAATAATAATAATAAGTTCTTTATTTCAGATCATGATCCATAGAATATTAGTAAAAACAAAATACTTATCCTAATGTTAGTAAATTGCGAGCCAGAGAAATATTTCATTTATAATGTTGTCCACATTGCATGTCCTCTATGCACGAGCAGATCCGCCCAGTGCCTCACAAAAGGCCCATCAATTTTGGCTGCTGTTAGAACTCCCACGGAGTCTCTGCAGCGCCGAGGCAGCCGCTTACGAATTATGGCATAAAAATCGTCTATTAGTGCTTCGGCGAACATACCCGACGCACTACATCGCCGCGGATATATGGCTAGTCTTTACACTAGTTTTGACCAGAGTTTGGCCACCTCCACGTCACGATCGTTCCAGGTTGTAAATTGTGTCGTGGGATACTATAAATCTAAAAATATCGTTTTCCATCTTCACCTTACTGGGAATGATGTTGAATAACTTTCTTTTTTCAGAGTGAAATAGAAAAAATCTCACCATATAACTAGTATCAACTGAATGTATAGGATCGTATTTACTTTTTTGAAAAAAAAACTTTATTAGCGTTAATTAACTGAACTACCCTTTAAATATGGTTTATGTTAGTTTTGATAGATTCCCCGGCTGGCTGAAATATTTGGTATGGGAATAGCAAAAGAAATTAGTTCCCAGCACTGGTCCCATAGGAAAAGTTGTCTTAAATACTATATTTTATTTGGGATTCTGATTCCAGGATTTCGATATAGTTCAAAGGTTCAAAATCACGTTGTATATACTCAGTTGCCTTTGGATCCAAATTTCAAATGTCCGACGAAATCTACCTATTATTACCTTATCTCCAATCTCACTGTCAATGTTAAGTGGAAGACTTAAATCTGTTAAATCAATATAATCAGCACACTAAATAGGTAATAAGCCATCAATAAGCCACTCAAGCATTCAAGCAGGCCTGTTTCTTAGAATCGCATAACAAACGGACATCATTTTCAAGGCCGGGTCGTCGGCCGATTTTTCCCGCCGGCGCCAAAAACGTAGATTAGTTAGGCTTTGAGATAATTAGTGACGACTAAGCTGACAGGAGTTTAGTGGAGATTGGCGGATTAGTAAAGCTAGAGCTTAATATTTATACATACATATACATAATATCACGTCTTTTTTCCCTTGCGGGGTAGTCATAGCCTAGGTCTATAAGAAGTTATGGCCACATTTAGCATGTAGGAGGGCGTGTAGATGGAAAACGGAAACAAATTACTGATGGGTTGCTAGCCGTTTTGCCTATTGACATGATTGCTCGGAATTTCGCCCATTCTCTTGATCGGTTTTTACGATTTACGATTGATTAAATAAATAAATATATACGGACAAATCACACAGATAGAGCTAGCCCCAAAGTAAGTTCGAGAATTGTGTTATGGGATACTAACTCAACGATACTATATTTTATAACAAATACGTATATGGATACACATCCAAGACCCAGGCCAATCTGAAAAATATCATTTTCCATCTTAACCTGGCCGGGGATCGAACCCGGGCACTCTCGTGTCGCAGGCTGGCGTGTTAACCACTGCGCCACGGAGCTGATTTACGATTGATTGATTGAACTGTGCGGGAAGAGAGCATCTGGTATATTCTAAGTTTTTTTCTTATCTTACAAACCAGCATAGAATAGGTCAATTAGACCGCGCCTAGAAAACGACACATTACCTCATCGTATAAATAATTTGGACGCGAAGTATTTTGGTTGAAGTGTCATTATTTAAGTACAGCGAGGCTGTGGGCCTACTCAGGGCCGTGACCCACAAAGGGTGACGTCACCGCAGGTGGCTCGCTCTCTGGTCATACCTGTTACCTAGGTTTTATCGATGATTGTAAAATAATGGAAGGTTATGTTGATGATAAAAATTGTATTCCATGATATTCATAGGTAATGGCACAGGAAAACTGTGATAATTACTCCCTCCATGTTTTAGCGCTCCATGTCATCGTCATTATCCAAACCTTTTCTCGGTTGCACTGCGGCTTGGAGCTATATCTATGACAAGCTGTTGCCCGCGACTTCGGCCGCGGCAATTTCTGTTATTATGATTAATTTGTTTTTTTATAAGTATGGGTGAGTAATCCTCCCCCCGTTTTAAAACATTTTTTACTGATGCTTTGCTTCTATTGGTCGCGGCGTGATGTTTTATAGCCTAAAGCCTTCCTCAATAAATGGACTATCCAACACAAAAACAAAATCCAATTTGAACCAGTAGTTCCTGAGATTAGCGCGTTCAAACAAACAAATAAACTCTTCAGCTTTATAATATCTACTATAAATATCATCATCATCATCAGGTCTTTTTTAGTCTTCACTGCAGGAGCACGACCCTCTCTCTACTACTAGGGCCATACTTGGCCAGAGCAGCCAGAGGACTTGGCCTACACTCTCTACGCAAAAAAATCCAATTTGAACCAGTAGTTTCTGAGATTAGCGCGTTCAAACAAACAAACTCTCCAGCTTTATAATATTATTAGTATTAGTATATTAGTATCTATAGATATGGCCTCTTTTATTATTATTCTTTTTTATCCATGCATCGTGACACTGAACTATCAAAGGGTACCATTTAATACATATAACAGAGACAGCCAATTTTTTAAAACTAATTTAGATATCATCTGTCTTGCTTTCTTCTTCTTCTTCTCAGCGTCCACTGCTGAACATATTCCTCTTAATTGGACTTCCACTTTGATCGTGATGCGGCGAACCTGGTCCAGGTCGGCCCTGCCATCTTTTTAATATCGTTCGGCCATCTTGCAGATTGTTGACGGGTCAAAAACTATTTCCTTTGAATACGGCTAGAAATTTGCGAATAAATAAAACACAAAGAATTTTAGACCTTATTTAATATAATTTTATAAAAAAAATTAAAAAATATCTGCTTTCTGTCACGTTCGATTTGGGCGAGTACTCATCATTTCGTGTAAGTGTCACAGTCAATCGGCCATGCACACCCTGGTGTCAGAGTTTTTTAGAACCGCCTCTCGGCCTCTGACGTGGTTCGTTCGACTACCAGATGGCAGCCAGGACTAACGGCCTAACGTACCTTCCGAAGCACGGAATCATCTTTATTATCAGACAATCAGGTGATTCAGGCCTGCAATGTCCTAACCAAACTGGAAACAACTAATCAAAGTATACTATCCGTGGGAATCAAACCCACGACCCCCGGGTCTACAGGCAAACGCCTTAACCACTGGACCACGGAGATACTGATCAAAGTAGTCAACAGGGGTACAATAAGCAAATATCAGATCAGTGCTTCCCCAGCTCAAAGGTAAAAGTGAAATTAAAAACATCGGCGACTCAAGCAAATAAAACTGGGCCTAAATATTGTCGGATCCTTACTTAATATTATAAATGCGAAAGTGAGTTTGTTTGTTTGTCTGTTCTGCTTTCACGCCATACCTACTGAACTGATCATATTGAAATTTTGCATACAAGGTCTTTGGAGTACGGAGAAGGACATAGGCTACCTTTTATCCCGGGAAAATGTATTACTGCTATTCCCGAGGAATCGATATTGACGTGGGCGGAGCCGCGGGCGTAAGCTAGTTAATAATAATGATAACCAACAAACAAGTAGTATCACCCAATCATTCACTAACTGACCATGCAGCATAGATAATGTCGAAGGACAATAAAAGGCGAGCAGACTGTTTGGCTACTATCTCACAACAAAAACAAGTTCCTTGTAGCCCGAAATTATACTCGTAACCAAGCAAATAGTTTTATCCAATATTTCTAGCAACACAATAGGCCAGTAGCAGCTGTCGCAAAAACGCTTTTGTGCGCCAATAAAAGCGTTTAGTGGCCTTACAATGTGTTCCAATGAGGTGTTTGACACAGTATGGTAACACAAAAAGCGTGTTTTTCTGACACTGCGCACGTGTTGTAACTCAAGGATGAATTTACGCCGATAAATGTATTGACTGGAAATATTCTACTTGGCAACATGCGACTAAATATACAACATCAGTTTTTGCTAGGTTTATGATTTAACGCATGTTTATTTAGTTAAAATCGCCGACTAGTTACAGTGTTACGAAGACAAATCGTCAAACAGAAAAAACTACTCTTAAAAAGTGTATCAGCTACACTTTACATTAAGATTGAACACAGGGAATATAGGAAACTCGATAATATAAATAAATATATACGGACCAATCACACAGATTGAGCTAGCCCCAAAGTAAGTTTGAGACTTGTGCTACGGGATACTAACTCAATCATATTATATTTTATAACAAATACTTAAATAGAAAAACATCCAAGACCCAGGCTAATCTGAAAAAGATTAGCCTGGGAATAATTTTCCATCTTGACCTGACCGGGGATTGAATCCGAGCGCCCTCGTGTCGCAGGCTGGCGTGTTAACCACTGCGACACGGAGCTCGCCATTTTCATACTATATTAATATTGTATTTGGCCGACTCGGTGATTGGTATAAATGTCTTAAAATATTAATAAGGCTTAGCCTCAAAAGACCTACCAAAAATATCTACTCCAGACATATTGAACACGTATTGAACATGAACACAAGCTCAAGATCAGATACTGTAATTAATAATCACACGGTGTAAATGATCTTTTATCCGCCTCCGATCACAGTTTCCCCGAGGTATCGTTTCTCGAGCTAATAATTACAGCTAATACAATCCATTTAGACGCGAGATCTATATCTAATGTGATAAATTGCTGCTGTAACTTTCTTGATAAGCCATGATACCATGATACCATACCATGCATAAGATAAAGAATGGTATTAAATGAATATCCATAAAAAAATTCAAGTAATCGACAAATGTTACGACAGACAGACAACAATTTTCGAAATAGCTGATTTGTCAAATATATCGATTGTTATGTGGCGCAGTAAGAATTTCCAAAAAAAAAAGAGATTTAATGCATAAATTTCATTTTGCTACTGTTTTATGTATCCTAACTAAAATTATACATACGAAAGAGAGTATGTTTGTTACGCCTTCACGCCCTATCTACTAGGACTAGGGTTAGGAGAAGGATATAGTGTACATTTAATCCCGCGAGTTTTCACCCGCGGCTGTAAGCTAGTTTATAATGCTCACGCTTCTGCAGGTATTTCAAATCTCAGAAATCTTAAATTCAGACTGGTTACGAGTTTCACTTGATTTAGCATTCAGCCTGCATCTAGTAGGTCCGTCTATAAAACTTATCAGTCACCTACATAGGATCATCCTGACTCACCTGATGACTAAAGCTTTTGCAATACGTAGTATTAAAATTCAAGAGATGTGCGTGTATCGAAAAGCGGACATTCACGGAAATATTGTCATCACTCATCAGTTTTACCAACTGTCTGGTCTATATTGTTTTGAACAGGTTCCCTGTCACAGAAACCATATGTGAACATTTCAATTGTTTTACTATTCCTTATGGACAGGGACTCTTCTATGCTAATCTGGGAGAAAAGAAAACACGTAGAATGTACCAGCTGCTTCTCTTCCCGCGCAGACCCCAGAAACCGGCCGAGGGAATGGGCGCAATATAAGGAATCATGTAAATAGACGGTGCGGCTAGCAACCCATCAATATTTTGATTCCGTATTCCATCTTTAAGCCCATCAACATGCTAAACGTGGCTTTTCGGTCTTATGGCCTTAGGCTCTGTCTACCTCGTAAGGGATAAAGACGTGATACTATGTATGTATGTATGGACAGGGGAAGGGATAATAGTATCACATACAAAGTATCACGTCTTTTTCCCTTGCGGGGTAAACAGAGCCTAGGTCTATAAGACCTTATGGCCACATTTAGCATGTTAGAGGGCGTGTAGATGTAAAACGGAATCAAATAATGATGGGGGTTGCTAGCCGCAAAGCCTATTGACATAATTACGCAGATTTTAGCCCAATCCCTCGACCGGCTTTTACAATCTGCGCGGGAAGAGTAGCAGTTGGCACATTCTACGTTTTTTCTGTTCTCCCATATCAGACCAGCATGGAAGAGTCTCCCAGACCAGCATGGAAGAGCTAATCGCATAAAACACATAAATAGGACTCAAAAGCCATCCAAATTGGCACCGTATCTAAAGTTTAATATTCTGTTCAAGAACCGTAACAACAGAATAATAGACTGTGACTTGAACGCTCGAGGATTACGTTCACGTCATTTTGTGACTCACAACAGATTTTATTAAGCCTTTGGATTTTATACCTTATTGGTATTATAGGTATTATAGGTATTTTAACGCGAATCTTAGAGAACAATGGAGTAATCCCATTCTGCAGGAAATATAATTCCTTTGAATTAGAAGAACCTCTCCCTGTAAGTATATGTAGACCATGCCCAACATATATACATACATAATAGCAGATACAAAAATATAGGCAAACTCGTTTTAGTCATAGTAGAGCCGCGCTACCGGTAAAATGAATTACTAGTAGCATGAATGGGCCGGCTCGTCCGGGGTAGTACCACACTCTCACAGAAAATCGACGTCTGAGTAAAAGCTTCTATGCTTCTATGCTTCGGTCAGTGAGTGAGAGAGCCGAAGGCCCATCCTACCCCCTCCCCTCCCTCTTACCTTCCCCCAACTCCTTGAAAGGCCGACACTGCACTTGTCGCACCCTGGTGTTGCAGTTGTCCATGGGCAGCGGTGATTGCGTATCAGCAGGTGACACGCTTGCTCATTTGCCGTCCTATAACATAAAAAAAAAATCTCTATCTAAAATCTAGACTTGCACCGTCTTATTATAAAACAAGGATTAACTTTAGTACCTGGTTCAGTACCTGGTATAATGGTTACATTATCGGATTAAAATAGGTCGACACTTATCACTTCGACGTTTGGTCAACTGTCATTGTCAATTTGATTTAGACGGATAATGGTTTAAACCCTGTACTGAAGTTAGTCCTCGTTTTATAGGACTGGCAAAGTTTAATTCAAATCGTATATTCAGATAATCTTTCATATAAAAAACTTAGTTCAATTAATCTACTGAACCGATTGTGATGAAATTTTAATGGGACTTCGGACTTGAAACAAAAGAAGAATGTTAAAATCGGTTCATAGAGACGGAGTTCTGAGATAACAAACATTAAAAAACGCGAATTGAATACCTCTTCCTCATTTTTGAAGTCGGTTAAAAATAGACCTTTGTAAGCATATTATATTTTAAAGGATCTTATTCAAAAGCTACAGATGATCAATGTTCAAAAGCTACAGACTACGAACTTATATGTATTTGCATCTCCGAAATCCTTTGAAAGGAGATTCAATAAACATTCAAAAGGTATATTAAATAAAAAGTCTTGTCAAACGCATCCAAATAGACTCAAAGCAAAGCAGTCTTGCATGACTTCATTGCTTTGAAAAAGCGTTTTTTTATACATCTGTGCAATTTTATGAAAAACACGTTATTTTATGCATTGTAACTTACTTCGGGTTATAGGAAATTCTGCATTTAAATAAGTATTTTCTCAAACATGCTCGGAAATGTAGGCATTTTTGTAGTAAAATGAAGCCACGAAGTTTGTAATTCTTGGCTCGTGCATTACTTTACCGGCCTAGGCCAGGAAAGTAAGTATGAAAATTCATTCCTGGCCGCTGCTCCAAACTTTTTAATTAATCTATGTAACTTGTACTATGTAACTTGTCATACAGCCAATGGCTACCACATTATAAAAAAATGCACTCATCGAGCATATAAGAATATGAATATGAATATAATTTTATTAAAATGTTGGTATAAAATCAAACAAAAATATGCCAATAATAAAAAGAAAAAACGCGGAAACATAGATTTTTACGGTATTACATTTTATGGGTAAAATATGACTGGGCTGTATGGGCTATGTTTCCTTAGCACGAAATGACAATTGCAATTAAAAAAGAAAATAACGCGGGAATGTAACTATTATTTATTTTCGGCGGACTGCAAGTTTGTTGTTTTGGATTGTTTTGCAGATTGCTTCTAGTGGACTTTATAATGTAAAATCGGTGTAATTTGGTGTTATAAATGCCTATGTGTGTGAAATAACTAAAATAAAGTGTCCTGGTGCGGCTGTGATGCAGATTTAGAGATTTACATAGCGGGCTGGTGGTCGCTCGCGTTACTGCGTCGTCTATGATCAAACCAGAGGATTCGTAGGAATTGTCGCCAGGAATCAACGAAATGAATTACACCATACTTTATTTGATAAAACGTTGAAAAATATGAAGGGCTAAAAGATGTAGAACGCCAAATGCCGTCAAACAAATATGAAAATAAAAATGTACATACTATTATCGTTTTTTTATATTATACTAATTTTTTCCCAGTAGTCTTTCATTATTTCCTCGCATTTATTGAGAAAAGCACAATACATGCCTTTGCCGGGAATCGGCTTGCCGGACTCGTATTTATTGCCAAGGCCTCGCTAACGCTCGGCCTTGAAAACTCTACTCGTCCGGCAATCCCTTACTTCCCGGCCTCTGCAGTATTGTACTATTACCCATCGATTCTAGCCTATACACATAATGTCAGAGCTCTTCACCCCATCGACGGGATTGGCATAGACCCCACAAAGCGATTAAATCCCCCGGAAACGATAAAGTTAGCTTTAGCATGATTGCTCGACAGGGATCTACAGCTTAGCAGACGTGGCCATTTGGACCCTATTAAGCTTTTAATGTTCAATTAGAGGCACATTGTTTGAAAATGTTGACCATTATCACAGCAAAATGGGGTCAGGAAAGCTATACGGAACAGTAAGAGGCACTAGACTTTGGAGAAATAACGACAAAGTCTAGAATCAACATTACATACACTTTGAGTTTGTAATGTTGATTACAAGTACTTTGTGTGCTTGCCACCCATGCCATTTATACCTAGGCTGTTCTGAAAGTTTTTAGCTGTACCTATAATATTCTTCGCAAGGATTTAGTTTCTACGCCAATGTGAGGATAATTTATCAATTAGGCTTTGTACGTAATTTCGTTAACTACCTTCGACTAGTTATTTTTTATGAATTTTGGTGAGGACCGGCCCAAAAGTGGTATTCGTGGATATTTTTCACCAGGACAATGCGCCCGCCCACCGCGAGGATTCTGTGTCCAAATCTCCATAATAAATGAAAAATTCAACATATTGCCGCATAATTATTATAATACCTGATTAAAATCTGTTTTTCACGTGTCATCCCCGTAGTATATACCTACAATATATAGCACGTGAGAGAAAGGGACGTGGTAATAATCCCAGGACCTCTACCGCGACCGCCGATAAATTCTGTGTAATCTGCGAGATTGAAATGATTAACGATGGAACTGAGATCTCAACTAATACCAGTCTATTGAACCTACAGACCGTACAAGATGGAAATTAATTATCGATCGTACAGTTCTCACTGTAAGATATGTTTCTTCAAAACAATTTTAAGCCCCGACCAAAACGAGGTCGATTTTAAGCTCAAATTTATTTAAATTAATTGTGAAGGTTCTGGTCTATTACCTACTGTATCTACCTACTGTAGGGCTCGCTCTGAATGATTTTTCCCTAAATATATTTATTTATATATTAGTTAAAGTGCTAATACTAACGTATAAAGAAATATTTATATTTATATGTGAATTACGGGTTAATTACTCGTACTTACGAAGTCAACTACAGGCCGACATGTTTCAACCTCATGTCGGCGCGTAGCTGACTTCGTACGTGAGTAACCCGTAATTTACAAATAAATAATTAAACATGTATATGACATAGTATATATTACTACTATAGGATTTTTATGGTATAGGACGGAAAATGTGCAAGCGATTCGCCTGGTGGTAAGTAATCACCGCTGCCCATGGACAATTGCAACACTAGGGTGTGACAGAAGTGTTGCCGGCCTTTCAAAGAGTTTAGGAGAAGACATGGGGGGAAGAAAATGGGAGGGAGATAAGGAGAAGGTATAAGACTGTACCTCCGGCTCTCTCACTCACCGAACGAAGCATAGAAGCGGTAAAGCTTCTACTCAAAGGTTGATTTTCTGTGATAGTGTGGTACTTCCCCGGACGAGCCGGCCCATTCATGCTACTAGCAAAATTAATTTTGCCTGTAGCGTGGCTCTACCACGATTTAAATCTCATCAATTTTATTAAACAAAAGCATAAGTCGTTGTTTGTTGATGCCTATCATCAATTATCAATCAGAAATTGCAAAAAATGTACCTGAATAGAATAAGCCTTACTTGGGAAACTACCAAATATTGAATGTGCTCTAACCAAAGGGGCCTAATCGAAATCGATGGCTGCATTTCCTGCAATACATGAAGTGTTTTATAAATAATTACGCCGCTCTAGATCCGTGTGTGGTGCATTATGCGCGTGCAGTGGATGATGCAATGCAGGCGCAGGGAATGCGCCCGTGCTTCCTAGGCCATTTCTATATGTTTTGTTTCTATTTCCTTCCTTGTACCTCTCCTAGACAAAACGGAGAATTAACTAGAGTAACAAATGCAATGCAGGCGTTCCTTTCATGCCTTGATTCTACGTTTTGCTAACTTTCCATCCGTATAAGTCTCGAAGACAAGACTAAAGGCAACGACAATCTGTGCTAATAACTTAGGCTTATTTTCTCTGGCCGTTATTATTTTATCTTCTTCTAGGACTCTAAAAGGCAAGCAATTAATGTTAAAGTCTTACGTTGAACGGAGGCGTATAGTGGATGCCATCATGTCATGCTTCCTAGATGTAATTTTCATAGATTCAGAAAACGAGATAAAAAAGCGACTGGCTGCTTACGAATTTAACCAAGCATCCTATTCCTATGCAATTTAAAAATATTTCGTACTGTTTTTCTCGAAGTTTTAAGGTAAAAGACTAAAGATAGAATGAAAATAAATAAAAGGACAGGGATAAATTAACTAGGTTCACTATAAGTTGTGAACTTGTGCCTTGTAAATGAAGTTCCGAAACATTTTTATACCTACTTACTTTTTTTTTGATCTTGGAAATCAACGATATAAAAAATATTTCAGTCTAGAAAAAAATTGTTGTTATAATAAGTCCACATGGGTTATTACAACTACTCTTTTTACCCATCTCCTACTCAAAATAATTATTCATCATCATCATCAGGTCCTTTTTAGTCTCCACTACAGGAGCTCTCTGTACTACTAGAGCCATACTTGGCCAGAGCAGTAAGAGGACTTGGCCTACACTCTCCACGCTGGCCAGACGGGTTGGAGAGGTCTCATTGATGTTTATAAGCTTTGTTTGGCTTGTATTTCCTAAGTCGCCTTCTACGACATCCACGGGAAGACTTGGAGTGGTCCTATTCTACTCTGCCGGATACCACACGGCTAAAAAAAAAATATTATTAGATGTAATAAAATATTCAAAAAACAAAATATGAATAAAGCCTTGACCGAATTCTAAGTGCACTCGCTTGTAAAAAAACGAAAACATAATTAATTAACCGGTCGTTCGTAAACATATTTCTTACATAGCAACAAAAACCGGCAAAACAAACCTCAATAATCACGAAATAAATATGAAATAGCATTCGCTATGACGCAATTTTCTCGACCATTTCCTAAATATAATAGTTCCGCACAAAAAACATACACAACATTTGCATTAACAAACGTGGCGACTTCATTTAACCCGTGAAATGAAAAGTAATCAATCATACTGACATAATCATGTCATGGAGACGAGTGAATCATTCATTCATTCATGAACATGAATGATATGACTGATTAAGTCGGTCAAACATCAATGATTTCGCATTTTGATCACAGATTTGATAGCGCGTCAATTTTTATTACGCATGCATGTTTGGCAAAACGATTTATGGAGTCGGCTATAAAATTGATTATTTTGGATGGAATGGCTAATTCAAAAATGAAACGCTTAAATTTTAATTGATACTAAAACTGGTTCTTTGTTTAGAACAAAGTTAAGAGGAGAAGAAATTGTGGTATATTTTGTAATAGCCATTCGTTTTACAAGATTATTGTTTTAAAGTTAACAAAGAACGAATAGACAATGGTTACGATGTTAACATATAGTTTAAATTCAAGCGTTTCTAAAATATGCGTAACGTAGGTACAAGACGGTAATGTATTTTATACAAGATAGTCGAATTCTTTTTTCTTTTACTTCGTCGAATGAAAAGCTATATACCATATACGAGTAGTAAGTAGAAATAAAATAGTATAAATTATTTAAGTATCGCTATTACCACGTTAATAATACTACTACTCCTCCTCATCAATATGTTTTTCCAGCTGTAATATTATTATAGAAAGTTTTAAGGCCGGACGCCCGCCTGACGCCTATTTCTTGAGAAGCTCCAGAATCGAACTCAGAGCTTCTCATGTAGTAGGCTGGTATGTTAACAATACGGACACAGTTTACCTAGAGTGGTACAGTGTAAGGGTTAAAAACTGCGCATACGGAGGCTGTCATAAGGCCCGCTCGCTTAATGCTATCTCTATTCGCAATCAAGATATGTACAAATAATTGCACAGTTTGTCACGACAGACTTTTATCAAGAGCGAACAAGCCCACGGCTTGATACCGATAAGTATAAAGTTTCGACATTACAAATATGCTTATCTAAATGATCATAAACCATTTAAATAAATTATCGATACAGATTAATGTCGTGAACTTTGGCTATGAGTATATCAAACCCTACTATTCAAATATTGCAGTGAACAGATTTTTACACCAACTAATTAGCATTTTTTTGTCACAACTCAAAAAATAAGGAAAAAAGAGCCGCCGGCGGGAAAGTAAGTGAAAATATATATGTAATGAAGTATACTTTTATTTCAGGTATAGAACAAATAATTATAACTAACTATATACAATATTTGAAAAAAAGAGCACTAGTATCTTCAAAATCATGCCTCATCACAGCCAGCGTTCTTGGTGGCAAGAACGCTGGCTGTGATCCTCCGTTGGATAGCTATGCTAATCCGTTGGGCGAAAAGCAGCCAGCCCTCTTATCACCGGCAGCCGACATGAGCCGTGGGCCGTGGGGCAATTTCTTTAAAGAAACTCCTCCCGCTGGGTCCCCAAGGTCCTAACGTCTCTCTGTAATGGATAATTTTGTTACACAGAAATTATTTTCCGATATAATATAAACTGGACAAATTCCTATCCTTCCCCAGCTTAAAAATGCTTCCGATGGGCAGCAGTGTTAGAAGTACAAGAAGCCAAAGAAACTGCGCTCGCTAACCCGCCTGTCAAAGAATCCTTGTGCAAGATCTATGTTCAGCAGTATAGATCTTAAGGGTGAAATAATAATGATGAATGATGATAAGGAAAGGACGCATCACTTCACGACATAGTATAAAACAAAGTCGCTTCCCGCTGTCTGTCTGTACATATGTACGCTTAGATTTTTAAAACAATGGAAGGGATTTTGATGCGGTTTATTTATGATAGATAGAATAATTCAAGGGGAAGGTTTTTATGTACATTGCGGCCGTGCGAAGATGGGGCCCGGGTCGCCTTTTGACAATAATAATACATTTAGTACACACAGAAGTATCCACTCAATGATATTTCTCACTTGCAATGATATTTACGAGAGTACATAATAGCTTTCGTGTATTGAAAGTGTCGGCGTTCATTTTGATTTAATCCGAATTAAAAATAAACGTAGCCATATCATTTCATCGAAAGTCGTTTATTCCAATTCTGCGGTCCACTTTTACTCGTTAAGGCCAAATTCTCACCTTTGCCCTTTAAAATCGACATATCCCTCGAAAGGAATAAATTACGTCGTGTCACCTCATTTTAATATGCACAGAACAAGAAAGGGATTAAGCTTTCCAAGCCGCTGGATGTCCAATTCGCATATTGCAACGCGAAAATGACATAAATCGATTTGATAATATAACTATTTGTATTCTTGCAGCTAAATTATTGTTCCATTTATAAATAAAAAGCAAAAAGAGGTGCCTAACTTCACCTCTTTTTGCAAATTTTGTTCCATGAGAGAATATTGCCATACTCACCACGCTTGGTGAGCGAGTTGGTAAACTCTTTGGCTTCTTGTGCTTCCGACGCCGATGGGCAGTAGCCCATCGGAAGCATTTTTAAAGCTGGTGAAGGATAATAATTTGTTCAGCTGTATGTTATTTGGAAAGGGAATGAAAGTATTGGAATAATACTCACTCGGATGAAATGGGGGAAAGGAAGTAACAGCTCGGGAGGACGGGCGCGCATCGATGCCATACCTGCAACCACTGGCCAAGCAGTTTAGAATAATAGCCTTGTCCTTAATTTGATATGTTTTAGATATTTATTACAAATGATAATCATAATTAAGTGGTTACGTAAGACACGCTCTATTATGAAGTGAACAGGCATATCACCTACATACATTAATATAATGCTTAATTATTGTGGAAAGTATTAAGGAAAATAAAGTGTCTAGCTAGATAGTATTTACAAACATAAAATTGTTCGTATCGAAGTGTACATACATATTGTCACGCCTCTTTTCCGTCGGCAGAGAGTAGAAAGACATGTTTGTTGTAACGATTTACAAATTGCACTTTTTGCAAAGTACGCGTTTTGCGAATCTGAAATTCTGCATATAAATCATTCCAAGGATTGCATTGTGAAACGAACGAAATCTGTTAATAAGTCAATATGGCTTTCTCTGAACCTGCAACTGATTTAAGCCGGTAACAGGTGACAGAGAGAATTATGCTAGTAATTTATCGACTAAAATATCAGGTCAGTAGTATTGGCTATAGTCGGCCGGCACTTTGTATGACTTTATGCTTTTAGTCTATCTACAAGTCTTCTATGTTCTATGTGCGTTTCTACTTCCCCATAAACAATTAAAACTGTTCGTAGTTTAAAATCTAGGAAACCAGTAGAAAGCGACCTTGCGACTCGTCAATAATTTGTATTTCTTTGTATATTCATGTCCTAAGAATATTTTTAATGGCATAACAACATGACTTTTAGTTATATTTGAAACGCCATTTTCAGCATTTGTCTTTATCCTACATACCGTCCTTCCCGCCTCACCAAGTGGCCAGCCAAGCTGAAGTTATTAACTTTATGTGCTTACTAGCTGTTTTTCCGTAACTTCGTCCGCGTAAATTATAGCCTACGTTACCCGTTGATAATGTAGCTTTCTATAGTGGAAATATATTATTAAAATCGATTTGGTAATTTTTGAGTTTATGCATTACATCCACACAAATATTTTTCCTTTTTATAATATTAGTACATTGATTGATAACCAGAGATCGGATATTCTAATGCATATTCACCTAAAGTTCAGAAGTTAGCAATTATGGAAAGCACTTTTTTATTAAATATGTCCATACACTTATTGCCCGGCTCCAAAGTAATGGGGTTGGTTTTCGCTGGTTTTACTATCAGTGATTTTTGACGAAACTAAGATAAGAAGACCTTCATCATCATCATATTAGCCACAAGAAGTCTACTGATGGACATAAGCCTCCCCCAATGATTTCCAAAACACCTTTTATTAGGTTGTAATAGTGTGCAATCGGGCCTAATAAAAGTCGGGAAATATAAGTACTTTGTAAGTGCTCGAATGAAATGGCAAATTATACCCAAATACTGGAATTTTATTTATGATAAAAATATTTAAAGAAGCCGCTGCCATAATATGTGAGCCAAAAATTAACTTTAGGTAAATATGCACTAAAATATATGCTTCATCTCAACAGGTTTACAATTACAACCTATAAATGGTGAAATTTTGATCGTTTTGGGCCCTTAAAGGGGTGACAGACCATAAATATGAACAACTTTTTCTATGGGACAAACGCTGGGAACTCAGAAAATTTTTCGTCATTTCCATACAAAAGAGTTTCGCCCCCCGGCCAGTTTGTATGGGAATGTCGATTTTTTTTGTGAGTTCCCAGCATTGTTCCCATAGGAAAAATTGTTCATTTTGATAGTCTGAGGCACCCCTTTAAGGGTCCAAAACGATAAAAAATTCACCATGTATGTAATTCATATAAGATGAGTATGTAACTATACTAGAATCTTTACCCTACATACCGCTCATTCCCTTCTCACCAAATGGCCGGCCACGCTGCAGTAATTAAATTAATTTTATCTGCTAATTAAGGCGACAAGCACTCTGATTGATAACGTTGCAGCTCAACAGGTTTACAATTACAACCTACAGGTACTCATAAGTGTATGTGGGAGGGCATGAACTAATTGTAACATGACGAAGAGAAGAGTTGGACTCGAAGGTTGAGTTTAATTATGAAGTTTCATTGATGGAATAGGTAGGTAGTGTAGTAGCCTCAAGGAGTAAAAGTTTTACATTTAGCACGATACACTTAAAAGCCTTAGACGCGATCGGCGCTTTTAACCCTTTGACCGCGAACGTCGGATAAATCCGCCATACATTTTTATGAAAATGTTTTGTGTTGACATTCGCGGTCAAAGGGTAAAAATAGGTTCGATAAAAAAATTGGTCACGAGCGAGTCTAATTGGAGTGGAGGGGGTTCCGTACTATAAAAATGTAATTTTCTGATTTAGACCCTAATTATACCTCCCGTAATTAAACCAAACATTACATAAAGGTTTAGAAAAATTTGCAACGTGAGAATTATCCTTACTAATATTATAAATGCGAAAGTGAGTTTGGTTGTTACGCTTTCACGCCGTAACTACTTAACCAATCATTATGAAATTTTGCATACAAGTTCTCTGGAGTACGCAGACGGACATAGGCTCGATAGGGATCGATATTGACGCGGGCAGAGCCGCGGGCGAAAGCTAGTCAACTATAAATATGATTATATGTATTTTTATTAATTTTCGGATTGTTTGTTGTTGAAATAAGGTACCTAACTAAACTAGCTGTTGTCCGCGACTTGAATGTATTATGATACATTATGATGTGAAATAAATCAATATACAAATCATATTGATATATGAAATAAATTACCTTGACCTTACCGAATAAAATATTTTTGGTCAATAAAGCAGTAGTAAAGTAATATATATACAGACATATATATATATATATGTAAACTCAAAGAATTTATATATAAGACATTATTAGCTTTCCCTTCAAGGGCTGTATTAAAGTTAGTTCTCGTTATATATAAGAGGGTATTTATTAGACCTGAAAATGGTGTCAAATCTACAACTTACATAAATCGTTAGGAATTACCAACAGATGCTCTGAAATATGCAGAAATGGCCAAAAAGAAAAACTTAAAGCCATTGTAAGATTGCCAGCAGGCCGGTTAGCGTCGAAATTCTCGAAAAAGATAATTGGATTTCTGCAGGTGGCCGTTCAGCAGAACTGGAAACTGGGTTAGGCAGGTGCAATTTAAGATTTAATATATTCAACTGTTATTTTTCACAATGCTTAGTATTTTTTTTCTTCTTTTATTTATGGCTTTCACGCGTTACGTATTTAGCCAGTATCCTTATCCTTACTAATATTATAAATGCGAAAGTGAGTTTGTTTGTTTATTTGTTTGTTTGTTTGTTTGTTACGCTTTCACGCCGTAACTACTGAACCGATCATCATAAAATTTTGCATGCAAGTTCTCTGGAGTACGGAGAAGGACATAGGCTACCTTTTATCCCGGAAAAAAGTACTATTCTTGAGGGATCGACATTAACGCGGGCGGAGCCGTGGGTGAAAGCTAGTCAAGTATAAATGAGTTTTCCCGCGCTTTTTCTAAGTCTTGTTATCAATGCAACGATGGTGTAGTTCATTTCATTGATTCTACGGAGCCCCTGGCGACAATTCCCACGTATCCACTGGCTTGATCACAGACGACGCAACAAGACAAGGCGGTCCACCAGCCCGCTAAGTAAATCTCACTACAGCCGCACTGTGACAGTTTATTTCAGTTATTCCACACATTGTTCATAAACATGTGCATTTATAACACCAAATTACACCGATTTCACATTATAAAGTCTCCGCCAAAATTCCCGCCATGAACTTCCAATGCTTAGTTGCTTGCTTTTCGATTCAGTGGCCAACACCGATTTCTTTTTATTATTTCGTGTAGGTGACACGGTCAATCGACCATGCACACCCTGGTGGTAGAGTTCTCCGGAACCGCCTCTCGGCCTCTGACGTGGTTCCTTTAAAGACTACCAGATGGCAGCCGGGACCAACGGCTTAACGTGCCTTCCGAAGCATGAACGAGTTAAAGAAAATATTGTGTCACTCGTGCCCATCTCAGTGGGGACCACGCCCGGGGTTGCTTTACATGCGAAAGCGCTTATAATGCGCACGCCACCTGGGCCATCCAGCTCCTATCTTAATTATTACACGACTGCCCTCATCTTCTTATAAATATATTATCTTTTTCAAAAAAGAAATTCAAAATAATTTATTTGCTTAAATAGGGTAAGTTTTGCATTTCTTATAAAGTTTATGTTAAGTACAAGCCTATTTAGCCGTTTTAAGCAGCATGCAAATACATAATTACTGTCGTAGTCATGTTAAAACATATCTATTACTTTTAATCAAAGAAAATAATACTCTCTGACGAGAGCTTTTAATCATATTGGAATTGTTATTACTGCATAAATAGTTATTTACAATCTTACTTAAAATCTTACTTATAACCCTGTGTCAAATTTATGCATTTGAAACATTGTCGTATTATACGTATTCATATCTAAATTCAATATGGAAACATGGATAAAGCTAGTATCAAACAAATTACAAGGACCTCCCTGCCATCACTCAAAGGTTTCAAATTGTGGTTCCAATCACATGAAACGCGGAAAAGGCGGCAGATTACACACTAAACACGCCCGGGGAGAATTCCACTACACGTTGGTGCATGTACCGTCAGCCAAGGAGATACCTGACCCCGCCATCTACCTATATCTTAAATTTTCTCTTAAACTAAAAGTAATATTAACATGAAAATATATATTCAGAAAGTCTTAATTAAAATCTTTCTGAATATTTCATGTTAATATTATTTTTAGTTTAAGAGAAAATTCAAGATACAGGTAGATGGCGCGGTCATGTATCTCGTTGGCTGACTGTACTACAGATATCTACGGGTACCTTGTGTACGTGCACAAACTTAAGCGCATCAGCTTGGAGATGCAGTTATTCGGCTTGCAGTAAATTACTCACTCGTCTGTTGTATTTTCACTTGACTCCACCGGGAAGAGGATTATGTTAAACATGTTTAGTAATTTGTTTCTAGAATTTTATACTTTAGATGGAAGAGTTGGTCAGGGCCGACGCACATACCGTGACCAGATTACTGACGTTCTTACCAAAGGGCAAATTAGGTACCCGAAACTGACGTGCATGAAGAGAGTGATGGATGTAGATGAAGCGAGTGAGATTTGTAAGGTTCGTAGCCAATGGTTCCTAGGTTCCTATTCTCTGCCTACCCGCATGGAAAAGAGGCGTGATAATATTATGTATGTATGTATATATTCTAGAATTAATTACATCATCATCATCTCAGCCGCAAGAAGTCCACTACTGGACATAGGGCTCCCAAGGATTTCCAAAACGACCTGAATACCTTCGTTTCTATTATTGTGCATACGTCAGAGGCTGAGAGGTGGTTCCGAAGAACTCTGACACCAGGGTGAGCATGGTCGATTGACCGTGTCAACTACACGAAATGATGATGATTGTGCATACATACATATTATCACGCCTTAGTTGTGTCATTTGTGTATAGGTCTGACCTGCTCGGACGGAAGTCAAGTACAACATCGCAGTGGAAGAAACCATGGCATTAGAAGCGGCTTGCATCCAACATTCATTAATTACATAAGTGGCGGAAAAGGCTGCAAATTACACACCAAACTTGCTAGGGAAGGTCTATCTCACTATACATTGCTTTATTATGGACAGACAGTATTCAACTTTCTATTGTATTATTAATTACATTTATCTATCCTTGCTTGTACCCCAGAGATGGGAAACGTAGTGTTGGACGTCCGAAGGCTGGTGGGTTGACGAAAGAACTGGACTACGATAGCTGAAGAGAATAGCGCAGACAAAATGAGTCTTACAATCAGCAGTGGGTTGTAAAAAGATGATGATGATTCGTGCTTGTGATGAATCAAAGTTTCCAAAAAAATATGCCGCTATACATGTAACAAATTCATTTCGTACACACGCCGCTACAGGCTGATAGCACCACAGATTTTGAATACAAAACATACGAGATTGATTTGTCACTTATATCACTTTGACGTTGAAAGGGTTAAGGAGGCGACTTAATTCTAATATGAAAAACTTCAGCCAACAAAAGTATTCAGCCAAGGCTATTTGTATGTTGAAAGTTTGAGCACTAAATATGTATCATTTGTCTATCTGCCCGTTCTTTTCTGTTAGAATACCTACACGTAATTTATATTTTCTTCTAAAATCATAAAACTAGCTTCTAAAGACAGCCTTAATTGAAACCACTAATATTTCCTTGCATCAAGTGATGGATCGCGGCTAACCAAAGCAGACGCATGCGGTCTGGTAATCACGGACTCGGGGCTACGCAAACATTATATAACATTAAATGAACTCAGTCGAGGCCAGGGTCATGTAAGTGAACTAGGTGTCTCTATTACTCTATAATATTGCTAAATTCATCATCATCATCATCAGGTCTTTTTTTTAGTCTCCACTACAGGAGCACGACCCTCTCTGTACTACTAGAGCCATAGTTGGCCAGAGTAGCCAGAGGTCTTGGCCTACAGTCTCCACGCTGGCCAGACGGTTTGGAGAGGTATCACAGATGTTTGTAAGCTTTGTTTAGCTTGTATTTCCTTAGTCGCCTTCTACGACATCCACGGGAAGACTTGGAGTGGTCCTATTCTACTCTGCCGGATACCACACGGCTATTGCTAAATTACTCCTCCTAATCTAAGCATTTTCCCCGATAGCATTCTCACCTGCAGCAGCAACAATTGCATATAGGTTTGAGTTGAAGACCTTTACTATTTATATATACATATATATTAACCAAATAAATGTTAGTACTTTTATGCTGATAATAAAGCAATTCGTACTTATTATTCTCTAACCATTCCAAAATATTCAAAAATGCATAACGTTTATGTTCAAGTTTTCACTTCTGCCGGCACTCGCGGAGTGCAACCCGTTGTTTTTTTATTATTAAAAAGACATCAATGCACCCTCTTTATAATGATGTCGTTCATAAGTTCATAAATAAAATAAAAGCCTTAATGTATCACGATCATATATTTTGATAATCATCAGAAAACATACTAAAGTATGAACTGAAAACTAACTCTGCGAACTAGGAGTTGTTCTGTCCGCTGGCGATCGCAGAATCCTTGACCGTAAGATTGCGGCAGTCCACATAATGAATGTTTACGTTCCGGCACGTGGTGCACATTACTACACCGCCGGCGGTCAATCACTTCGCATCTGGTTCGATGATTGGTGGTCTAGCTGGATTCACTAGAGATAGCTTATAATTTTTATTGAAACGTTATGTTTTAATAATAACCAACTTTTCGCATGGGTGACTCATATGTGCTACGTTATCACGTATCTTTCCCTTACGGGGTAAACATGCTTCAACATAAAGGCCATGTTATGCGTAAAATACTTGGTTCTACATTTCTAGTAAAGAAAAGGGTATTGCTCGGGACTTGTATTCCTTACTTCAGATAAGCTATGTGAGATGCCTTTTAAGATCTTGAAAAATCTGACACCAGCGTTGGCCACTACTCCATACCCTCAAAAAGCAAGCAAGCAATTCAGAAAATATTGACTTCCTTTACAAATCCACCTTACCCTTTTCACCACCTTTATGGGATAATTTAAAGTATAAAAACTACTCTTTGTTTGTTAGTAAGAACATAGAGTATCACCAACTATCCTCTTAATAGGTTAAATGGTTTAAGATTAAATATCAAACAGAGAGTTACTTTCTCGTTCATTTTATGGATAGTATGAATTCTAATTCTTTTAAACCTCTAGAGGTAGGTATTTAATTGATTTTGTCTGTGACACTCACAATTATTATACTCAGTATCATAAAGACAAGAAAATACTGCTTAGTGTAGTACTAGTCTTAAAGTCATCTATCTTGTTAGTATGCAATTAGTAAATTCACATTATAATTATATCTGACAGTCAGGTGGAAGACCAATTAATGACTAATTAGGATACAATGACCTGGGGAGATCAACACCCGCCATGATTGTTGATCCCCATGCTCATCGTTTTATTACTGGCGGCACGCGATCGGAGAATCCGGCCCGATATTGCAATTAACTATGTGGATGATCTAGTTGATGTCAATTAATAGGGGCTGAAAGCATGCCAGATGGATATAAATAGCAGATAATAATACGCCAGCTAATGAAAGAGTATTATATGTAAAATACAATGAAAATTGGATATCATACACTATAATTCTAGGTATTCAGAAGCCTCCTTAGCCCATGTACTCAATATTATTATAGTACAATCGGAATCCGGCCCGATATTGCAATTAACTATGTGGATGATCTAGTTGATGTCAATGAATAGGGGCTGAATGCATGCCGGATATAAATAGCAGATACGCCAGCTAATGTAGGAGTATTCTACGTAAAATACAATGAAAATTCGAGACCTACACTGAAATTCTAGGTATCCCATAGGCTTCTTAGCCCATGTACTCGTTATTACACATTCTTATTAATAATTTTCTTTTGTTCCAGGTAAGAACGCATGTTACAAACGAACTCTAATTATACCTTCAGAGGACCATAATTGAAAGGTACTATTCGTCTAATACATCCTTACCTATGTAACCGTCGTTTTCCATAGAGAATTTCGAGTATATACAATTTTTCATACTCACGTTTCAAAGTGAAATTTTGCATGTACACGTATTTATGCATTTTTAAATTTACTAAATGTTATTAAATTAATTGAAGAATTACGACATTTTTGATTAAAACGGATAACATCATCATCATCATCAGGTCTTTTTAGTCTCCACTGCAGAAGCATGACCCTCTCTGTACTACCGGAGCCATTTTAGCCAGAGCAGACAGAAGATTTGGCCTACACTCTCCTTACTGGCCAGACGGGTTAACTTGTATTAAGCTTGTATTTCCTAAGTCGCCTCTTACGACCTCCATGGGACAAATCTGAAACGAATTCGTTTCATGAGCATTTTTCAATAATTAAATTAAGAAGAACAAAAAATTTTATGCATGCAGAATGTTAAAAACAAAGCCCGCTTTCAAGTTTAAATAAAAGAAAAATGTGTTTAACCGGAATATATATTATTTATATATAAATATACACGGTGAAATTTTGATCGTTCTGGACCTTTAAAGGGGTGATTCAGCCCGTCGATATGAACAACTTTTCCTATGGGACCAAAGCTGGGAAATCAAAAAAATGGTCAATTTGTATGGGAATGTCATAAAATTTTTTGAGTTCCCAGCATTGGTCCCATAAGAAAAGTTGTTTATATCGACGGGCTGAATCACCCCTTTAAGGGTCCAGAACGGTCAAAATTTCACTGTGTATAGTTAATAGTAACAAAATGGCAAGCGGAAAAAAATACAATTTGATAGGTAAAGAATAATGGTCTATTTGGGTCGTGAATGAAGTAGCTGGGTCAGCAGAAAATATCTTGTTCCATTAGAACATTAACCACATATCCTTTAAAGTTTATACCTAGTCTTGATAAACAAAATGGGACAAAATCTTATTAAATAAATGGTCACGTAGAGGCACGTGCGTAGTCGTGACCGCCCAGCCGCGACCCACATACGCAAAGATAAAAGCCAACTGAGACGAGTCACACAGAGCGGCAGAGAGAGACACGATACCACACGGAATTAAAAAAAACCGGCCAAGTGCGAGTCGGACTCGCGCACGAAGGGTTCCGTACCGTTATCTATAAAAACGGCAAAAAAATCATGCCTGTTGTATGGGATCCCTTTAATATTCATTTGGGCAACGATCTGCGAGGACAGCTGGTCGGTAACGCAGATCGGCTGATCCTTTCGACACAAAATGGTTATACAAAAAAACCGGCTCTTTACAGAGCCCACTCAACAGAAAAGGCACTCTTTAGCGCCAAACAACCAAAATCTTTCAAAACCAGCGCTCACCGCCATCTCCATCAACATCGAAGGGTTCTCAAAAGGCAAAGCAGAACTTCTTGCTAACCTTTGCCGACATACGCAATGTCACGTCCTTTGCATTCAGGAAACACACAGAGACTCGACAGCACCACGGCCGCAAATAGCAGGGATGACGCTAATTGAGGAATTACAACATCCGAAGCATGGTAGTGCAGTTTTTGTTAGGCCAGATTTGTCAATAAAATATGCCTCATCTATTCTAACCTCCAACGAGACTGAAATTATCAGTATAGACACCGGGAGTTGTTCTATCACGTCTATCTACAGTCCACCCGGCAAAATCTTTGATTTTCATACTACTGCCGAGTTCAACAAACATATATCAAAAATAGTCATAGGCGTTTATTTGTAGTACTTTAATAGCCACAGCACAACCTGGGGATACAGTAGAACTGATGATAGCGGTGAATCGGTGGAACAATGGGCCGAAATGAACGATTTGGAGCTGGTTTACAACCCAAAGCTTGAGGCCTCCTTTCATAGTGCAAGGTGGAAACGTGTATACGATCCGGATCTGCTATTTACTAGCTCAAACTTATCGCACCAAACAACAAAATCTATCTGCCAGCCCTTACCAAAAGCCCAACACCGGCCAGTCATGTGTTCAATCAATGCCGTAGTGAGACCAACTATGGTGCCCTTTCAACGTAGGTTTAACTTTAAAAAGGCAGACTGGGAAAAGTATGCAGCCGCAGTTGATGAAAACCTGCGAAACGTTTTACCTACACCAGAAAACTATGACACATTTGTTAACGTGATATGGAAAGCATCTCGTGAATATATTCCACGTGGCTGTAGCACCGCGTACATCCCGGGCCTAACTAAAGGTTCTGCTGCCCTATTGGCTAGGTATGCAACCCAGTTTACAGAAGATCCCTACTCAGAGGCTACGGCATTTACAGCTGACGAGCTCATGACTCAACTTTCCGAAAACCGACAACAGAAATGGGTTGACCTGGTAGAATCTTTGGATATGACCTGTTAAACCTGGATCTGTGACTGCCAATCAGATTGCTTATCAACTGCTCCTGAACGGCTAATCACCCCATAGATGCGTCCGACCTAAACAACTCAAAATGGCATCAACAGACAACTCGAACACGTACAGAGAAATCAGTCAACCAATCTCTTCCGACGATTTAAGCACAGCCGTAAAAAACCTTAAATGCGGTAAAGCAGCAGGAGTGGATCAGATCTGCGTGGAGCAGTTGAAAAATTTAGGTCCAACAGCACTTTCCTGGCTCCAGCAGATGTTTAATCACTGCCTTAACAACGCTAGAATACCTAAAATATGGAGGAAATCCAAAGTGACTGCCTTGCTCAAACCCGGTAAAATGCCTAACGACCCCAAAAACTTCCGTCCTATCTCACTTCTGTGCCACACATATAAACTGTTTGAACGACTACTACTAGACCGACTGACAAAGACAATCGACCCTCAATTAATATCCGACCAGGCTGGCTTCCGCCCTGGAAAATCCTGCTGTGGGCAGGTACTCAATCTGACGCAGCATATTGAGGACGGATTTGAGCAGAAACTGGTAACAGGTGCAGTTTTTGTTGACCTTAGTGCTGCTTACGATACTGTAAATATCAGAACTCTGCTTGAAAAGGTGGCCGCGCACACAAATGACAAACAATTTGTGAATGTTCTAGGGGAAATGCTACGGAACCGCCGTTTTCAGGTTCTCCTGCACTCCCAAAAGAGCAGATGGCGAAACAGCAGGAATGGTCTTCCTCAGGGTAGTGTCCTTGCACCTACTCTGTTTAATATATACACGGATGACCAGCCATGCCTCCAAGGAACTAGTCGCTATATCTATGCCGACGATCTGGCTTTAACGTCTCAATCCAAAAGTTTTTAAGTAATAGAAGGGAACCTGTCGAACGCTCTGGAGCAACTCTCGGTATATTATAAAAACAACTCTTTGCGGCCAAATCCGGCGAAGACCGAGTCCTGTGTCTTCCACTTGCGTAACCAGGAGGCCAGTAAAAAATTGAGGATTTCTTGGGACGGCGTAGACATTAAACACAACTCTACGCCAAAATACCTGGGCGTGACTTTGGACCGGTCCTTGACATTTAGAGAAAATTGTTACCATCTGAAGTCTAAAGTCTGTTCACGGAACAATATTCTACGCCGTCTCACTACCACCCGCTGGGGAGCATCCCCACATGTACTCCGGACAACCTGTCTGGCTCTATGCCACTCCGCTGGGGAGTACGCAAGCCCTGTCTGGGCACGCTCTGCACATGCCAAACAGGTCGATGTAGCCCTAAATTCCTCTTGCCGAGTCATCACTGGTAATCTGAAACCCACACCTCTTTGTCATCTGTACACTTTGTCAGGCATAGCACCACCGTGTGTAAGGCGCAGCATCGCTTGCGCGGTGGAGAAATTTAAACAAACACACGATGATAGACACCTGCTTTACGGACAAACACCACCATCCTCGCGTCTGAAAAGTCGAAACAGCTTTCTTAGGCAGCCCAATCTACATCCCAGAGAGGCCCCAAAAGTGCGACTGGCACTATGGAAAAGCAAGTACCCGCCCGCTCCTTCCGAACTTCCACCTGCAGAGCAACTCCCACCAGGAAGCGATCTCCCCTGGGTGGTTTGGAAGTCCCTCAACAGACTCCGAGCTGGCGTGGGTAGATGCCGAGAGAGCCGGACTAAGTGGGGTTTCGCCAACAATGACCATTGCGATTGCGGCGTCACGCAATCGATGACTCACCTTATGACGTGCCCCAACTGTCCTTCCACCTGCACAGTCGAAGATCTTAATAAGGCAAACGACAAAGGAGTCGCTGTGGCCACCTACTGGTCAAAGACTGTATAAGAAAAAGTTTCATTTATAACCATTTTGACTCGAAAAGAAGAAGAAGAATATTCATTTTATTTTTATGAAATTATTTATTTTTAAAGTGAATAAATAACTAAATATTCTGTGGATATTTCAAGCGTCTACCTGTTGCCGTTATCAACCGAGCTAAAACAAACAAAAAAATCACGTTTGTTGTGAGCCTCCTTAAATATTTATTTTATTATATATTTTAGTATTTGTTGTTATAACGGCAACAGAAATACATCATCTGTAAAAAATTCAACTAACTATCACTGTTCATAAGATACAGCCTGGTGACAGACGGACAAACAAACAGCCAGACATACAGACAGACCGACAGACAGACGGATAGACGGACAGCGGAGCGATATTAATAGGGTCCCGTTTCTACCCTTTGGGTACGGAACCCCAAAAAGCTGCCACTCGGATAGACGGACGCTCCGATTGTGAATGTATATCCATAGGGACCAGTACACTTTTCCGGGGTGAAGGTTATCTATTTCCTTCCCCAGGCCGAATGGACAGGAAAAGAAAAACAAGAGGTAGAAGACATTAGAGTCTCAGTAGCGTCAACATATTTATTAATGGTCCCGACGGAGAAGCTGGCGACTTTCATGGACGAAAAGTTCTGGCCGAAGGGTGTGGTGTATCGCCGTTTTCGCGGGACGATACCCGACACCCCGATGACGCGCAACACGTCGCTGGCTCAACGTGGAATGTAGTTTTTAAGTTTTATATTATATTTGTATGTATGTTAGTCTGTAAGGTATATGTATATTCTATGGGCCTGTAATATTTTATAAGTATTCTGTAGCCTGATGCAAATAAATAAATAAAAAAAAAATTAAGATGTAGGACGGCAAACGAGCAAGCAAGTCACCTGATGGTATGTGATCACCACTGCCCGTAGACATCTGCAACACCTGGGTGTGACAGGGGCATTGGTTGCCGGTTGCCGGCCTTGGACATGAGGGGGGAAGGGGTTGGGTCTCCTGCTCTCTCCCTCACGGTACGAAGCATAGAAGCAGTAAAGCTTCTTATTAAACGCCGATTTTATATGAGAGTGTGGTACTTCCCCGGACCGGATGAGCCCAATCATGCTACAAGCAAAATTGAATTTACAGTAACAATTCCATTACAGAAGGCCACATAGCCGATGCAGGTAAATAAACCAATCCAATATGCCTGCCGTTGTCTAAATGACGATGATTTTACTGCATTGGATAGGCCTCAGGCAATCCATCAAATAGAACGATTAAGTACATTATTGGCTTTTCCAGAACATTAACAGTATTTAGCAGCCACTCATTGGGCTATTTATCCGCAACATGAGTGTCCTAGACATTTTCACGTATATAATGTATATAATAAATAGAATTATAAGCTGCGTTGCTCAATATTAATAAATTAAAAGGTCAATGATGATGGTATGTTAGGCATGTAGAAGTAACATTCTAGTTGTTAGTCATTCCTGAGCTTGTCTCTCTCAGGACCTCGGTCCGTATGTACTATAACATGTTGCTACCCATGCTGAAAAACAATCTCTCTCAACTATATTCGAAAAGCTCAAACTATCACCAATTTCAAACATCTCGTTAAGTCCTACTATCTGTCCTCACTTTCTTAAGTTTCCTAGCTGTTAAAATATGTATGTATGTATGTATTTATTATATTTATTTATTGTATAAATCCATATTTTTATCTATGAATTCCACCATTTTTTTATGTTCATTTATTCTGCGCTCACGCCTGCTACATGTACTTTATCCATCTACTCTAAGGTTGACTGGAAGAGATCGCTTAAGCGATAAGTTCGCCTTTGTATCAACTTTGTTTTCTTCTATTATTTATTGTTGTACTAGTTTTCGCCCGCGGCTCCGCCCGCGTCGATTTCGATCCCTTGGGAATAGTATTTTTTCCCGGGATAAAAGGTAGCCTATGTCCTTCTCCGTACTCCAGAGAACTTGTATGCAAAATTTCATGATGATCGAAAATTTAGTAGTTACGGCGTGAAAGCGTAACAAACAAACAAACTCACTTTCGCATTTATAATATAAGTAAGTATTTCTAAATTGGTGCAATAAAGTATATTCTATTCTATTCTATTCTCTCCACATTATCACCAAAACTATACGAAGCAATATCAATTTGCACTTATAGTACCGTAAGTGCCCTGCTGTGTTACATCAAAAATATGAAATCCTATATCTAGAGTTTCTGGAGTATAGCTTTATACGGATGCGAAACTCACTTAAAATGATACTGAAAAGCTAGCTTGACTAAATTTTGAAATGTGGTACTAGAGAAGGATGGAGAAAATCAGTTGGTCAGGAGGAAAAATCAAATGAAGAGATGTTGGAAATTGTAGGATAGATAAGAAGACTGATGAATGAAATTGAACATAGGAGGAAATAATGATTGGTTACTTAATGAATCAACGAAATGATGCCTTCTTTAAAAACAAACTAAAGAGTAAGGTAAAAGGAAAGAGAGGTCCAGGGAGACCAAAGAAAACGAATGTGGGTGTCATGAACTAAAAATAAAGCAGAGGATAGAGAAGTTTAGCGCTCTCATCGACAAAAGCTACAAAGCAAATTTTAGTGAGATTAGTATTTGTAGACCAACTATCTTTACATAAAATGTTTTTTCGCTAGACTAATGAAGGTTCACGACTATTTAGGCGCAACTTGGCAAGTTCAGTTCATTTGCGATTCTAAGCGGGTAAGTTTTGCTTGACATTGGCAAAATCAGCTTTGTACTTTATCCGAGACATGCTAAGTTAGGAGCCAGGTGAATGCCAATTAATGGTGTTGTTCACCTCAGACACACACGAAGACTAAATTAACTAATGCTTTGATTAAACGTGAGTTTATTTCAGAATGAAAGACTTCAGAACATTGTGCGGTGATGGTCAGTTAGCTAAACTTAAAAGTGAAAATTTACCAGTATCATTAAAAAAACTATATTTCATTCCAAATTGCCGGGACGACCGAACAATTGTATTGAAATGTAAAAAAAAATCCCAGCATTGGTCCCATGGTTAATTTAGACGGACTGACTTCAAGGAAAATCAGTGATCAGGTGTATAAACCTTATTTTAGGTGTTGGTTAAGCGGTTTGTCTTATTCGTATAATGTGATTGTACAAAATTTGCAAATTTTGTACAATCACATTTTTGATTTGTCGCCAATTACTTGCTCCGGGGAAAGAGAACACAGTGAAAAACCTGCACACAAATATTATTTACTAATATTTTAATTTCGGAATCAGAGTTCCAAATTGAAATTTTATATCTTTTTTTCTATACATCATCATCATCATCATGTCTTTTTAGTCTCCACTACAGGAGCACGACCCTCTCTGTACTACTAGAGCCATACTTGGCCAGAGCAGTCAGAGGACTTGGCCTACACTCTCCACGCTGGCCAGACGGGTTGGAGAGGTCAAGCTTTGTTTAGCTTGTATTTCCTAAGTCGCCTATTTTTCTATACCGGCAGGTAAAATAGATATGAAATTTAAAAAATTTGGACCTTCCATACGAATTTGCTGATCAGCTGGACAATATCTATGGGAACTCAATTGTTTCTTATCCTTGCGGATGTATTATATTCTGTGCGGGATTCCGTCTGATTCTTGCATTAACATATTGCCAGTGAGTTCAAAATCTCTCTGTAGATGACAATATTAAACCATTGTAGTGTGTTTGACAAATATTTGCCTTTATTTGCAGTCCCACAGTAATATATTTGGTTTTGTGTAAGAGACACAAAACCAAATATATTACTGTGGGGCGGGTATGGATCGCCGACTATAGGAATGACATCCAGTATAGTAATTAAATGAGCAAGAAGGCCTTATATCGCATTACAAACACGTGGACTAAATCGGGTAAAAATCGTCCACGAGAATAACGTACATATATTAACATTTATCATCATCATCAGGTATTTTTAGCCACTGCAGGAGCATGTCCCTCATTGTAACTACCGGAGCCATACTTGTTCAGAGCAGACAAAGAGATATAAACATTACATAGCATTTATTTTTTATAAATGGGGAAGTCTTATTTTATCATACAAAATTTGATAGAATCGTGATAAGGCGCAATCGGTCGTTGTGCATTTGAACTATCAGTGATAAGGCGGGCCCAGAGAGCGGGTATACGAGAAGTTCAATGCAGAATTGCGATAATGCGCGAAAAATGACAAATACATTAAAAAAATTGTTTCCCGCGAATATGGAGAAATACGCAGTTACAGAATACTGACAGGTTATAGAGAAATGCTAAGAGAATAAATGGCAATTTAAATTCTAAATGGAATTTATTTAATTTCTACGTTCTAGATCTCAAATAATAGTACTGTAGCAAATTAATAATAATGAGAGTATAACTTCTTGTGTTATTTAAAGATAACATATAAGATTTACTTGATTTTCCCCTTTCCTAAAAGTGAAATTAATATCCTTTCCCAGCTTAAAAAAATATTTGGCGGGCAGCAGCGTCGACAGCATATGAAGCTCAAACTGCGCTCGCCAACCCGCCTGCCAAGCGTGGTGAGTATGGCAATATCCTCGAACGAAGATTCCTTGGGAGAGGTATGTTCAGCAATGGACTTCTTAAAAAAGGAAAAGCTGATGATGATGAGACAAGATCAGATAACAAATATATGGCGTTAACAAGAATCGTTTTTTACCTTACCTTTAGTAAACTAAGAAAAATTTTAAAAGTGCTGCTGAATATCCAATTCAAATAGAAGTTTTTTTTAAAGGTTAGTCATTTATAGATAAGTATGGTTATATTTTCTATTTTTTCTTACTTACCTACGTTGTACCACTACTGGGCAAAGATCTCCCCCATTTTTACAAACATTTATATTTTGTGCCACAAATATAATCCTTACTAATATTATAAATGCGAAAGTGAGTTTGTTTGTTTGTTTGTTAGTTACGCTTTCACGCCGTAACTACTGAACCGATCATCATGAAGTTTTGCATACAAGTTCTCTGGAGTATGGAGAAGGACATAGGCTACCTTTTATCCCGGGAAAAAGTACTATTCCCGAGGGATCGACATTGACGCGGGCGGAGCCGCGGGCGAAAGCTAGTACTATATATTCTTTATCCTAAAATTAAAATTCGTTTGTTCATCTTCTGAAAATCCGATTAACGACAAAGCTTTGATTCAATTCACTTCTTGAAGTAAGCATGCCATTTTTTTAGTAATATTGAAAATATATCAAACTCAATACTTCACAGATATGAAAACTAGCGTCACGTAGTAGGTCGTATCGTTTCCTACTTTTGCTATAAATTAGCAAACAACGTGATACGCGTTATCTATCTACTTAGGGCTAACACGCAGATAAGATAACAAGTTTGTAGGGCAGCCGATGGCTACGAGGACAGAATAGTACCTACGTACCTACAGACATGATCTAGAAGTTTGGAAAGTTCTAGTACATTCTTTCGGTAGAGTAGGCTCTATCTATATAATTAGTTGTAGATGAAAGGAAATAAATAAACATTTTACTTGCTTTTAAATAGGGAGGACAAAGTTGTTAAAAAATTATATAGCTCCAACTCAGCTTTGACAAAACTCCAGCCTTTTCCTTTATTTCATCCAAATATGCTCTTCTTAGTCTTATGTTCTTGCGGTTAAGTCATATGGAGAGGTGAAGAGAATGGCTGAGAACCGAGAAGAGACATAGAGATTACTCCACCGACAAGAACGTAGTTCTTAAATTATAGATATACTAGCTTTCACCCGCGGCTCCGCCCGCGTCAATGTCGATCCCTCGGGAAAAGTACTTTTTCCCGGGATAAAAGGTAGCCTATGTCCTTCTCCGTACTCCAGGGAACTTGTATGCAAAATTTCATGATGATCGGTTCAGTAGTTACGGCGTGAAAGCGTAACAAACAAACAAACAAACAAACTCACTTTCGCATTTATAATATTAGTAAGGATTTTCATTTCCATATAAGTAATACTTCTTAAAAACAACTGAAATTTGATTTAAAAAAACGTTAAAATTATAACGAATAAGCAAACCGGTAACAATTATTTCGTAAGTGTATCGTCATTTAATATTAAAACAACACATATCAAACAAAGTGAAAATTTTGTAGTGGTGAATAAAGGTACGAATAAGATAAATAAATTATCATAGAAATATCTTACTCAATATCTGACAAACGTGCAAAGAATCAATAGTGGTAATTACGCCCCCACATGCTACCTATATGGTCAAGATAGCGCCAATTAAAATATTTTCTATGCGCGCACGCATATTTATAATACTCATCTGACAATTATGTGTTACTGTAGGCTTGTGACCTGCAGCTGTGACATTTTACAACATTTCGCCTACGATTCATTCAGTGTTATATTCATCCCGGGATACGAAAAATGCAGATGTGATAAATGATAACGCAGCTTCGCACGGGTGCATGTAAATACTAAAATGGGGCAGTAAATTATACTTATAAACCTTCCTGTTGAATCACTCTGTCTACTGGTGAAAATTGAATTAATAGATAATCCGCTGAGTAGTCTAAAAGATCTAAGCGAACAGACAGCAGAAACGACTTTATTTTATACTATGTAAAGATCTGTCTGCTCTGGCCAAGCATGTGCAGCGCAGTGGAGACTAAAAAGACCTGATAATGATGATGCTGATGAAAGATATACCTCTCCTCCATAAGCCAGTCTCACATACAAGCACATGGTGTTTTTGCAAAATTTCACGAGAATCGGTTGAGAAATGCGCCCTGCACAGGAGAGCTGCTGGACAGCGGAAAGACGGACATACGAAATATTTTTTGCCCAAGTTGAAACAGAGACGCTTCGCTTGGGCCTCGCACTCTCTCAGTCGATAATAATATAGACTTGTAAAGGTAAATGTTTATCAATTGAACGACTATGTCATCAACAAGCGTTCAATATTATAAAAAATAGAATATATATTTCTCGGGATAGATAGACATTAGATAAAACTAAACCCAGACAAATATATTTATTTATTATTTTACAACTTATATGTCTATTTGACTAAATATGCAATAAATATTAGTTGAATATTGCGGCCAAGGTGATTGAACTATAAAGTTCATATTAACTGCATAATGTGAGTAGGTGCGGTCATCAAAATATTGCTATGATATCACACGGTTTACATAACGAACTTCTCAATACATCCAATAATTATCCGACTTTGTTTGTCTCTTGTATCTTTTTCAAAACACCTTAAAAAATATAGTACGTTTGGGAAATTTAGAAAAAATATTTTTTATTCATTATTTATTTTTCCATGTATATTTGTTATAGGTTATTACTCTTTGCTAAGTTCATCTAAGGTTTATTCTTTATGTATTCATGATAAAACTAAACAAGTTAACTCCATTTTCGAATAAATTAATATTTCGTTTTTGATGTAATTATTAGAGGCTCTGTTTCTTTCTTCTCTCTATTTTATATTAAAGACAAAAAAACGTTCCGTATAAGTGTAAGTTGCAGGTATGGATTTTTATTCCTTTCTTCTGAATGAAAAATAATTTCATTCACTTAAGTAATCGCGACAATTGAATTAGCGGTAAAAATATAGTATGATGCGAACTATACTCCTTTTTTTAAATATATTAATACAATTGACTAAAATATAGTACGATTCTATATAATATTATACGAGTAAAGATACTCAAACAGATACATAGTGTTCAATAGTTGCATTTAGCTTCAATACTGATAATGTCAGATCAGATATAAAAGATTAAAACAATGGAACATAAATATATTTCCATAAAGTACTTACTTGATTTAAATACGCTATTAATACTTGTCTGTGTTCTGTTCTTAATTACCAGTTATATTGATACTAGCTAAGAAAATAAAGGTTGTACGTAGGCAGACAATCGATGAGGTACAAATATGCTTAAAACGGGATGATATCATTGCTTGGATCGGATTCCGAGATATTTGCTTAAATAAAACACAATCTAAAATAGTCCCTTGCTGAGCTTAGATTCAACTTTAATACCTTTGTAATAAGGAGCGTCAAGTAGATTAGTCATTCTTAAATCCAGTACACCCAATACGGAATTATGTGCAGCCATTTATGCCAAATAAGGTTTATAATTTGTACTGATACCAAGAAATGTATGGTACATCTGAAAGACTAATCTACTCTGCCCACCGGCCATCAGAGTGGGAGGAACGCTGCCCACTAAGAGAAGTTGGATCTGGGAACCAGAACTTGATCACCATTATATGTCCTTACAAACAACCCACAGGCCATTTCAGCGGTATCAATCGTAGCCGTAATTTAAGTGATCGCTTGTAATGTGGAGAAAATAGTACTTTTGCCTAAAGAGTCCATCATCTGACGAGACACAGTTGCCTTGGGTTTATCAAATGCATACATACATACTATCACGATTTTTTTCTTGCTGGTTAGACAGAGCCCTGCCGGCCTATTTGCTAACTCAGTGTACAACGTTTTGATAGTCATTTTAAAGTACATTGCGTTTTATATATCTTTAATAAAAATAGTCAATCATAGGAAACCCGCAATGTATTTTGAAGTGACTATCAAAACGTTGGTCACTGAGTTAGCAAATAGGCCGGCAGGTCTTTAAGATCTAAATGCCACATTTAGCATGTAGGTGGGTGTTAGATGCAAAACGGAATCAAAATAGTAATGGGTTGCTGACCGCCTCACCTACTAACAGATTTTAGCCCATTCCCTCGATCGGCGTTTACGATCTACACGGAAAGTGAAGCTGGTGTATTCCACCTTTTTTCAGAAGATTCAAATGCTTAACATAAAACTTGAGTTGTTTGTTCGTAGTTCGCATATAACATAAATACATTTTCCCTCGTAAGTTTTTTCACACAAACTTAGTATTCACGTCTTATTTCCTTGCGGAGTAGACAGAGCCTAGGTCTATAAGACCTATGGCCACATTTAGCTTATTGGAGGGCGTGTAGATGGAAAACGGAATGAAATAGTCATGGGTTGCTAATTGGGGTACAATTAGGTTTCTTTGAAAATGTATGCATTTTTCTACTCGAATTTTTATAACAATGCATACTATATTATCTAAGAGTATACTCGTAGTTGGCAGCGAACGTAATAAAAAGGTGAAAATACGAAGCATTATTTTTGGATCGCAATTTATAAACAAAGTAGACAGGTTATTGTTTCATAAAAGCGAATTAGTCGCGGTTTGCGGAAAATCGATTTCGTTATCTCACCTTATCATCGGTGAAGGAACAGTTAGTAACAGCAACAGCTAGCGTTCAAACTTATTCATAGAAAATTCAATGAATTATTCCGTACTAGCTCCCGCTCAAGACTTCGTATTAATAATAATATAATAATAATAATAATTCATTTATTTCAGTATTAACTGTAGGAAAACACGCCAAACGATTATTATTAATTTTATTTTTAGTTCTATTTAATTTATTCTGTTTTCGGTCTGTATCACATGTATTATATTAAATATACTACATACGGCGTGTAACGAAATGGGGGTAACAATACTTATGGGGAACGTCATCATCCCAAGGGACATAGATTGAAAAATGAAGAAAACCTCGAACTCCTTACAAAATGAGCAATCAGCTAATCGACTTACTATGAAAAGTTTTTTTTTTCATTTGCAAGTTGGTCGCCTACGGAAAGTTGTTCAATATCATGGGCCGATCATGCCCCTTAACAATAGGCTGATTTCCAAGGTCAAAATAATAATAGTAATCCGTCCGACCGTTAGATAATCAAAAGATGTATGTGACGCGTATTTTTCATTTTCTCAATTAAACAATATGATAATGTAAGTAAGTATAATGTAAATGTAAAAATATGTAAAGTTCAAGATTGGGGGCTTGTGGCGTCAATGTTTGCTAAAATGTGTAGCAAACTGCGACGTCACATGGAATTTTAACGAGCTATATCTTTATTATTTTTGTGTGCAATTTATAAAAGAAAAAAAAAAGGGTCCAATATTTTTTTATTAACTAACGATGTAATTATATTTTTTTTAGAAAACTAGCCTTTTGTTACCCCTATTTTGTTTCACATTGCATAAGCTATTTATATATAACATTATTTCTTCTAGTATAAGTACCAAGGGCGAAATGGTAAACTTTTAATTAAGCACATGCAATTTAGATTTAAATCGTTTTTACGCAAACTTGCCGGCTCTACCTACGCGCGACCTACGCAAACTGTAACTTTTTAGTCTGCGGCAAAACCTTGAACTCGCGACACCGGTAACTTATTCTAAAGACCTAATAACTTATGTAAATATGGAAACGTGTGAAAAGATCATGTTTGTTCGACAATATTCTAAGGTGCTTGACAAAAACTAATAATTACTTTCCGTAAAAATACAAATAAGTACTTGGGAATCTTGGGCTTATTTTCTTTTTGCTTGAGTATTCAAACTTGGCATAGCTTTCATTGACGTCCTTATTGACGTCTTGGAAATCTATAACGCTAGTCTAATAGTCAAATGTTTTATTCATCGGAAGATATTATAATACCCTTTGGTGAACATACATACATACATAGTATCACGTCTTTTTCCCTCACGGGTTAGACAGAGCCTAGGTCTATAAGACCTGAAGGCCACGTTTAGCATGTTGATGGGCATTAGGTGGAAAACGGAATCAAAATAGTGACGGGTTGCTAGCCGCATCGCCTATTAACACGATTCCTCAGATTTGGTGAACGTTAAATTATTATTTACAACATAATTATTATTGACGACAATAACTTAGGTACTTAGAGCTAGTCCAGTAATGGCAAGGCTCAGGATTCTCGGTAGCCATGTGGTTTCCGGCAGAGTAGAGAAGGACCACTCCAAGTCTTCCCGTGGATGTCGTAAGAGGCGACTTAGGAAATACAAGCTAAACAAAGCTCATAAACATCAATGAGACCACTCCAACCCGTCTGGCCAGCGAGTAGAGTGTAGGCTAATCCTCTGTCTGCTCTGACCAAGTATGGCTCCGGTAGTACAGAGAGGGTCATGCTCCTGCAGTAGAGCACAAAAAAGACCTGATGATGATTATGATGAACCCTCATCATCATCACCAGGTATTTTTAGTATTTCCAATACTGTTTAACCAATTTTATTCGAATTTGGAATTTGGAGTGTTTTATTTCCTTGCAGACCAGCAAGGAAGATAGAAGAAAATATAGTTAACTAGCTTTCGCCCGCGGCTCCGCCCGCGTCGATGTCGATCCCTCGGGATAAGTACTTTTTCCCGGGATAAAAGGTAGCCTATGTCCTTCTCCACACTCCAGAGAACTTGAATGCAAAATTTCACGATTATCGGTTCAGTAGTTACGGCGTGAAAGCGTAACAAACAAATAAACTAACAAACAAACTCACTTTAGCATTTATAATATTAGTTAGGATTATAATATTAGTTAGGAAGTTAGGATAACCAGTTTAACAATAAATAATTTCTGATATAGATGGAAGAAAAATATAGACATTATTTATTTTATATAAGTCGCCAGGGAAGTGCTGGAGAGACGTAAAGATGCTTTTCAAAAAGTCTGGTCGAGGTTAACATCAGACAGGGACAAGTGGAAGGAAAGAGATGAGAGAGACCATAGTAGAACATATATGTTTTAAAAAAAAATAAGCCACAAGTCGACGCTATCTAGTACGCTCTATTAGGTACATATATAAATAATGGTATATTAAAGCTACACTTAAATTTAGTATTAAAACTTACGCGAGATAAATTTATTATAAAAACACGGTTTCACTCACGGTTATTCAGTTGGAATCACCAACTAGTCTGTTACGGTCTGTTACGCAGACCATCATCAGGGCGAGTGTTAGGGTGGCTTCAAAGCACACAAAGTACTTTGAGGGAAGACCTAAACTAGTTGGCGATTCCTACTGAATAAACGTGAGTGAAACCTTGTTTTTATAATAGAATTCATCTTTCCCCTTTCTATGAAGATAATTAGTTATTATTAAAATAGCTGCTATCATTATTTTAAAACTAATGACCGTCTGATATAATTCGCCGAGTATGAGAGGAAAATAATTATAAATACAATAAAGTTAAACAAGGTAAGTACCGTATTAGACGCTAAACCCTGCTTTATGGAAGGTAATTAAACTGTAATTGCAAACGGGCTGGTTTCGAGTTGAACAAGCTTCGGTAAATACCTATTAGAAAATGTACGGGCAGAAAATCATGGGCAAAGTTAGGAAATTTTATACAGATATAGTATACAAATTACTTTGCCCATGATTACCCGTCATAGCTCCATTAAATGCGGGGCAGGCGTTTCAACGATTACTGGAACTAATTCATATTAATAACATTTATAACACATCCATTCCAATCTTATATTTACTAATATAATAAGAGAAATGCGGAAGTGAGTTTGTTTGTTACGTTTTCACGCCGTATCTACTGAACCGATCATCATGAAATTTTGCATACAAGTTCTCTGGAGTACGGAGAAGGTCATAGGCTACCTTTTATCCCAGGAAAAACTATTCCCTAGGGATCGACATGACGTGGGCGGAGCCGCGGGCGAAAGCTAGCATTATTATAAATGCGAAAGTGAGTTTGTTTGTTTGTTTGTTACGCTTTCACGTTGTAACTACTGAACCAGATCATCATGAAATTTTGCATATACGATTTCTAGAGTACGGAGAAAGGACATAGGGTACCTTTTATCCCGGAATAAGGAACTGTTCCCAAGGGATCGACATCGACGCGAGCGGAGCCGCAGGCGTAAACTAGTGTTTCATAATATTACAATAATAAATAACATTCGCAAATGAAAAATATGAAAAAGAAAACTTACTCATCAGTCGTAAAATAAGAAAATAGCAATCGAAAAATATTATTTGTTTTGAGAAGACGCACCTGGTTGGAATGTAGACGGAGATAAATCGGCGGTCAGGCATGTCATGTCAATCCGCAAAACGAGAGGAAAAAAATAAGCAACGTTATTTATATTGGTTACGTTTATTACGTACGTAACGTACGTAATAAACGTAAAGTATATTTATATTTGTATCGATTTATAGTTACGGTGCAATAAATAATGTTTACTTACTTTACTCGTTTCGTTTTTAGGGTTCCGTACCCAAAGTGTAAAAACGGGACCCTATTAATTTCGCTCTGCTGTCCGTCTGTCTGTCTGTCTGTCCGTCACTGGGCTGTATCTCATGAACCGTGATAGTTAGACAGTTGAAATTTTCACAGATGATGTATTTCTGTTGCCGCTATATCAACAAATACTAAAATAGAGAATAAAATGAATATTTAAGGGGGCTCCTATACAACAAACATGATTTTTTGCCGTTTTTATAGTTAGTTTTATGGTTTTTTAAAAAGTATTTCAACTATGGAACGCTACATTATCAGCTGTCACATGGACTACTATTTACGCTAGAAACCGGCCAAGTGCGATCTAGACCAGCGCACCAAGGGTTCCGTACCATTATCTATATAAGTTTAAATTATTAAAAATATGTTTAATGATGTAACAAAAAACATAACCGGGTCTACAATCAAACGCCTTAACCACTGGACCACGGAAGCATCTGACATAGCTTTACGACTGCCATCAATGATGACGGCCGGGACCAACGGCTTAACATGCCTTCTGCAGCACGGAAAAGTTCGACATATTTTTATGTCACTTGCGGTCACCCATCCCAGTTGGGATTGCGCCCGGTGCTGCTTAACATAGTCATTCGGTTTATAAGTTGTGTGTTTCTCTTCCGTCCGATTTACATCTAATTCGCACACGGTACTGTTCATTATCACTCGTAGAGTACATGGATCTTGAATCACTCTATCTATTAAAATGCCCTATTAAAATTTAAGCATACAGACACACAGCGGGAAGCGATTTGTTTTATACTATGTAGTGATCCGTCACAAACAATATAACCTATGTCTGTGTGATACGTCTAGCATCATCTTTTATTTAATTGTT
This sequence comes from Elegia similella, assembly GCA_947532085.1. Lineage (NCBI taxonomy): Eukaryota > Metazoa > Arthropoda > Insecta > Lepidoptera > Pyralidae > Elegia > Elegia similella. The sequence continues at coordinate 26,901,033 of OX383930.1, forward strand.
GTCATAAAAGAATCGCAAATTCTATTTAACTTTCCAATAAGGTGTTTGGTTCCGATAAAATTACGTAAGAAACATTGGAATGGGTTTGCACCGTTTTCTTAATACCGCTGGAATGACGAAAACATGAATGGACTTTGCGCAAAACTGCCCCCTTTGCAAACTTTGTGAGTTTGAAACGCTAGTAGAAGAAGGAAATTATGTAAGGAATACGATTATTTAATTGAAACTAAATTATTGAAAATGTTAAATTTACCTATCGTTTATGATTAGTTTGTGACCAAAATGTCAGACTAGCGCCTAATTAAAAAAACAGCGTCAAATTTATATCGATGAAAAATTACCTAAAACAATACTCATGATAAATTTTTGTCATACCTAATTACGTGGGATGTTAATACTGCGCCATTTCCACAGGTTATAAGTGTACGCAAATTCCTATACCTAATGCTCATTTTAATTATGCTCACTTAACTGATAACTTTATATCATTCAAAAATAAATCAATAATCTTAATAACTATAATTTGAATAAATTGGTAAATGCTCTGCTTGACTCTTACATGGAAAGCATTTTAACTCCTAAATAGAAAGACATCATCGGATGTACCGTACTTTACTAGATGACATGTGAATGACTTGGTGTTATACTGTAAGTTTACATGTAATTTTCAATAAATAAATGTATTGAGGCGTAAGCCTCACGCATGCACACGTTGTAGCGTTTTAGCGTTAAACGGTGCGTCAAGGGGGCGGGCACGTGGGTGTTCAGGCTTCGGGGCATCGGCTGCATCAATGAATGTTAATTTATTCTCATGTCAACACGTCACCGTCGCCATATCTACTTGACATTAGCTAACATTGATTTGTGAATGAGAGACGAATGTACTTGATAGATATCGTAGCGTAGCAACTGTTTTTGTATTGGAATGTGATTGGAATCGAGGAAAAGTACTTATGTTTTGTATTTTGTGAGCATAGTTAATAAAAGACCTAAATTTACTTGCCTGCGTGGTCTAGAAGCGAAGATTAAAAAATTCTCATGTTCTTTCAGCTAAGATATCTAATCGTTTTTTTACTTTATTTATTTGGGTTTACAAACGATTACACACACATCTTAACATAACTTTTAACAGGTATAAATATAATACATGTGCAACCAACAACGCAACAAAAATCCTTACTTATATAATAAACGCGAATGTTTATGGGTATGTATGGATGTTTGTTAACAATCACGCTAAAACGGCTGAACGGATTTTAACGAAATTTTGCACACAGGTACTTAGGTTACACCTGGATTAACACATAGGCTACCTTTCATCTAAGAAAAAAAAATATTGTTCCTGCGGGATCGACATTAACGTACAGCTAGTATTCTACATAAGTGCACGGATTTAAAAACCTTCTTACTTCGAATAATCGTTGACAGTCAATTACTAGCATAGTTTATGGGCGACTTTAGCGCATGTTGCTGAACCAATTTCCTAAGCGCATTTGGTACGAAAAATTATTGACCTATAATACTTAGCCTTTTCTAACGTTTAGTACTTACTATTGAGGAAACCGATAGTCCAGTATATAAGCATAATTAGCACTTACATTGGAATGGGAGATTGCAAGTAGCATAAAATATCTCGAGCTCCTCAGTTTAGCTATGTCAGACGCCTTAAGAGGAAACACAGCGCGACAGCAATAGATTTTACAAATACCTATTTGTCAATTATCTCGCGCAATGTGCCCAAACAACCCCCGCAGAGTCGATAGAGACAACTGCAGCTTGGACCGAAAATACCTATGAAAATTACACAAAATTAACGCTTCGCGTCCTATAATTTCTTCTCCAAAACTTAACTTCCGAAATTGAAAGTGTACAAAATTTTAAAACAGCTACATAATACAAGCTATGTTTTACATCTTATCGTTATTAGAAAAGCGTTTATGGTCATGCTGGGAACTACCACGCCTTTTTTTTCATTAAAAATTAAAAATAAAGCTATGGCTGTGTTTCTATGTTTTTTTTTCTAATATAAACGCTTCGAATTTGTTTTCTTGGTGTTGGAACACAACGGAAATACTTACAATTTTTCAGGATTTTGAAGGTTCATAACTCTTTAAATTGTATGGAAATACTGCCCTACGATTTCATCTTAAGGCAGCTTGATAAATCTGACACCAATGATGGCCACTAACACCCACGAAAAACAAACAAAATAATTAGTTAAACTCATTTATGAAGTCAAAAAATGTTTGCGTGAAAAATAATATTCTTAGGGAAAGTTACTCAGTTCAAAACTGAACTTGCCCTAAAAGTGTGTCAAGTGATATACTAGTCGTAGTATGAAACACAAATAGATACAGATCATTTCCTTACTTTTCACTTTCCGTCTGTTTGTTCGACTGTCGCTTTCGTTAAACATTTTCAACAAAAATCGTTTGTACATTTCAACGAACTCGGCATTGACGAGTGTCACGACGAAAAGCCGTTCTGACATATGCAAAAAGCGAAATCGTTTTTTATATTTTTTGAATGTATAATCATATTTTTATTAGGTAGCGCCTCAAACAATAGCTACCTATTAGCAAAAAGAACAATAATATGCTAACTTCGAAAAAAAATATAGACTCAAAAGTGAGTATGAGTATTTAATGCAGATAGATATCAGAATTGCATGTAATGCATGTTTGACGTGATAACGTCTTATCTATATCTATACATATAATAAAACAGTAAAATTATTTTGTCTGTACATTTCGAATTTTTGACTGAAATGGATAGAGGGACACTTAAAAAGAATAATAGAAAGCAAAAAAAATTTTTTGGAATATCTTGTCTGTCTGTCTGTCTGTCTGTCTGTCTGTCTGTCTGTATGTATGATCACGATTATCTCCGAAAATACTGAACCGATTTACTTCAAACTTTCACCAATTGCTTTGTTTTAACTCAGTTTAACATTTAAAGTTTGTTTCGACAAAATCGGTTCATTAAAAAAAAGTTATCGTCATTTGAATGAACTCAAGGCATGAGTTTGCCTGCAAACATATAGCAAAAATAAAATAAAATAAAATAATAAGTGACATAAGAAAATTAAAATCCAAAGTCAATTCATCATCATTATACGACAGCATTATACCTATCCATACTATCCATAGTAATCCATACTAAAACTAGTGGTTCTGCGAGAACAGTAGACCTCGCTAACCAACATCCACATTTGCCCTCCAGTGCTCTAAAATATATCTGTTACTGATATGCTAATTGACTAAAGGATGATTTCTTTCAGTTACTATTTCCCAATCTCCGCTGCTCTTAATTAGGTACCAGAGGAAACGGAAATTTAAAGCTACATTCCTCTTACCAGAAGATCCGACCAGACCCTTTTTTTAAGAGGAAACACTAAGCTCGAGAGAATTGAAAAAATAGGTATTTATAAATCTATTGCTATCGCGCCGCGTGCCCAAACAAACCCCGCAGAGTGCGATAGAGATAACTGCAGCTCGCAAGTCACAGGATAGCCTGTAAATCTTTTTTATTTATTTTTAATTTTTATTTCAGGATTCTAAGTTTATTCAGTGTTTTCAATCATAAAAGTAATTCGCAATATCATGCTTTAAGCCAAAAAATATTTTTCATATTTTGATATATGTTCCTTAGGGAAAGTTGTTCAATTTCACTCCCTCTCCCACTTCACGTACTTCAACTTCTTTCATTTCAATATATATTTAACTTTTGTACTACATACATATAGTCTGTGGGTTTGAGCAATATGGGAGTGAAGTTTATTTCTGTGTAATCTACTCATAAAGCCCTTTTATTTGATACCGTACATGGTATGTTTATATAAAAATCATTTTTTCTCTGTATCGCCGACGTCACAGTTACTACGCACCATTTTCATACTTATCATACCATAGATTTGTATTTACGACATCATACTGAATGCAGTAATACAAAAAAATTTACAGAAAATCGATTTCAGACAACTTTTGGGCAAATTGCCGACTATAAACACGTTCAAGTTTATCGTATAAAAAAGTTGTTCAGACAAAAGAGTTGCGTCCTAATGAGAATAACAAAAAAGTCTAATGACATTTTTGATTTTTTTTCCAAATAGCTGTGCTATGAGTTTTTTTAAGTTTCGGACCCCCATATATCTGCCATTTTTTTAAATTTCGAAAAACTGGCACGACAAAAAAATTCTATATAATTACCGAACCTGCTCGCAAAATTTCATGAGAATCGGTTGAGAAATACGACCTGTAGGCGAGAACAGACAGACAGACAGACAGACAGACAAAAGAATTTTGGGCCAGTGGAAACTGAGACGCTTCGCTCGCTTCGCTCGCTCGGTCAAAAAAAGGAGAAGCTGACTGACTGACTGACATATCAACGCAGGGCCTAAACTATAAGGGTTAGGAGCTTGAAATTTTGCACTGGGGTTCCTTTTATAACGTAGGGGAGCACTAAGAAAGGATTTTTGGAAATTCATCTCCTTAGGGGGATAAACGGGTTGCAAATTTAGTATGAAACTTTGTTGTTTTTGAAGTTATTCGAATGAAATTCAGCATGAAGGTTCTTTACTGAAAGGTATGAAACGCGAGTAAAATATTTTACTCAAAAATCATCCCTTAAGGGGATATAACGGGGATGCAAAGTTAGTATGAAACTTTCCGTTTTAGAAGTTATTCAATTGAAATTCAATATTAAGGTGTTTCATTAAAAGTCATGAACTAAAAGTAATGTATTCCGGGTACAACTAATAATTCTACTGTTCCTGAGAAATCGACACTTACGCGGGCCAAAGGCAAACCTGACTTATATATCAACGCACAGCCGAAACTACTGTGCCCAGAAACTTGAAATTTGGCACAGGGATTCTTTTTATGGTGTAAATGAGCACTAAGAAAGGATTTTTAGAAAATTAAGGGGGATGGAGTGTATATGGAATTTTCTAATTTCTGGACTTAGAAGTTTGAAAGTAGGAACACTAGTTCTCAATTAAAATTAAAAAAGATCTGTTTAGGTAAACCAGACAACATTCTCCCTTGAAGGGGCAAATAGGGGGTAAAGTTTGTATGGAATTTTTCCATTTCTAGACTTAGAATATAATAATAATAATAATAAATATATACTGGACGTTCTGGATTACAATTAAATTTATTATATTTACAACAAAGATAGAAAAAACATAATCGCTAAAACTAAACCTACCAGAAAAACCCTAAATTGGTGACATAACGATTACAATTAATAAGATGTATGTAAAACCGACGAAATTTTCGCCTGAAGGGATAAAATAGGGGATTAAAGTTAGTATGGATTTTTTTTCATGTCTAGACTTAGAAGTATGCAAATAGGTATAGAAGTCCACGGTGACAATTAAAAAGATCTATGCAGGTGAAATGTATAAAATTAAAAAAAGCAGAGGGGGAGGTGTTTGAATGGAATTTTTATCATTTCTACTGTTCCCAAGGGAACGACATTAACGCGGGCGGAGCCGCGGGCAACAGCTAGTAAATAAATAAATATATACGGACAAATCACACAGATTGAGCTAGCCCCAAAGTAAGTTCGAGACTTGTGTTATGGGATACTAACTCAACGATACTATATTTTATAACAAATACATATATAGATACACATCCAAGACCCAGGCCAATTTGAAAAAGATTATTTTCCATCTTGACCTGGCCGGGGATCGAACCCGGTCACTCCGTGTCGCAGGCTGGCGTGTTGACCGCTGCGCCACGGAGCTAGTCAAATCGATGAACGCTGGCTGCACGCACGAAAACGTGTCACGTTCCGTGTGCAAGCTAGAGCGCGGAACAATCGATAGAGAGGCACGAGCGTTCGGCTTGTGACGCATCTATTTCTCTTCCAACGCTATCACGTAAAATTATCGTCCGTACCGTAAACCAAGACAACATTTATTTTTCTAAACCATCGATTGATTCAATATGGTTCTTTTTTTTTTTAATCTTATGCTCTTGTCCGAGCAATCTTTTGAAGTCTAACAGTTGTCCGTGACCAAAGAATATACATATACACTACTTGAAAAGAAACGTCAATTAAGCATGTGTGCACGTAAAATCAGGTTAAATCGCTTGCGGCTATGTGTGGGTGTCTGGATGTGCGCGACGCAAGGGCATCACGAGGCGCGCGAGGCGCGGGGCGTGGAACGGGCCGTTCGCTAACTGTTTTGGCTTTTTTCATACGGCTCACACCAGCAGGCACGAAGTGAGTTGTGAGTGGTATCAACCCTAGCGCTTACATGCCCCGGCTCAAGGTCACCGGTGCCCGAAATCTCACGTACAGGGAGTGTCACCTCACCACTGTACCGTGACTGTAATAAGTTTAAGAAACATATTTTATAAGCATCTTACAGACCAAACGCTCATTACTTTAGAACCTGCATTACGTATTTTAACATGATAAAAATAATCATGTTGCTACATTATGATATCCTACACGCAAACTCCATTTCATGATACTTAAACAAAGCATTTTCGGGTAAGGAAGTTTTCCCGTATTATTAAAACAGCGTGTAATTTTCGTTTGGCGCGTAAACACTGTTACATTTCAGTGCAATGCGCCAATGACGTGCGCAGAGGGAATAACATAACTAGCTAAGTGCATGTCGGGCTTTGTTTTATGTGGGTTCCGTTTTTAAAGTATCCCGTATTATTAACGTCATCACGTCTATAATACCTTATGGCACTTAGCATGTTGGAGGGCGTGTAGATGGGAAACGGAATCAAATAGTGATGGGTTGCTAGCCGCATCGCCTATTAACATCATTCCGCAGATTTTAGGCCAATCCCTCGATCGGCTTTTACGATCTGCCTGGGAAGAGAAGATAAAGACATTATGAATGGAAAACGGGTGACTCACGTTCACGTGCTATTTCGTCGGAACTACCGACTATAGTGGCACGTGAGTGACCCGTTTTATTCTCATAGTACATTTTCAATTATAATTAGCAAATTCCATTCTTCGTCACAGCCCCTTTCATCGTAGTGATGGGTTGCTAGCCGCATCGCCTATTTACATGAGTAAGTTTTCCCGTATTATTAAAACAGCGTGTAATTTTCGTTTGGCGCGTAAACACTGTTACATTTCAGTGCAGTGCACCAATGTGCGCAGAGGGAATAACATAACTAGCTAAGTGCATATCGGGCTTCGTTTTATGTGGGTTCCGTTTTAAAGTATACCGTATTATTAAATCATCATTTTAAGTGGGTGTTACGGTCAAATCAGAGTCAAATAAGACCAAAGCAATGGTAATAACAAAATGCACGAATTGTAAATGAACATAGTCATAGTAGATGGGCAACTTAAGCAATATGTCGACGATTATATATTTGGAAATCGATCGCAGGATCGAAAACACCTGGAAAAGCTTATGAATGAAAGGCACAAAGGCAAAAGCATGTGTCCGAACCTACGGTGCACAAACTTGGTCACTAACTAAAGAGCAAAGGTTGAAGTTGAAAGTTTGCCAGAGGGCTATGGAGCGCAGTATCTTGGGTATTCAGCTGGCTGAACCTGATCATTCATTCATTCATTTCGTGTAGGTGACATGGTCAATCGACCATGCACACCCTGGTGTCAGAGTTCTTCGGAACCGCCTCTAAAAATAAACATAGTTTTCATTGTAGCGTTAGTATCGCTACATTTTAGTGCAGTGCGCCAATGACGTGCGCAGAAGGAATAACAATGACTGGCAAAGAGCCTGTGTTATATGTAAGTTCCGTTGCAAAGTTTTTCCGTTCAATTATATAAAACAACACGCCAGTGGCGAGCGCAATAAATAATACGTTACTACACAATAAATATAAATAAACAAAACATGTGACTAAGATTTAGCTAGCTCCAAAGTGTGTTCGAGACTTGTGTCAACGAAACTACACTGCGTGATTTTAAGTGTTTGCACATTGAAAGTTGTTCAGATTCGAATTCAATTTCACCCTGTATAAAAACTCTTCACATCCTTTCATACATTTCGTTTTTACCGTTTGACTTCCGAACCCAAAAACCATTGCAAATGTATACATTCCGTGCTGTAGCTCGGCGACGGTTATTTCAGCCTCGACCTTGCGGTTTTGGATCATTGAGTAACGATTGCAAATTTATCCCAGAGACGAGGAGTCTGTCCAAAATAAATTGCATGATTCATGCGTGTTGCATCGCTGTTGTTTTTATTACTATTGGTTTGAGCTTATAAATATGTTGCATGTCTCCTTCGCGCTGAAGGTTACTATCCAACTTATTTCTCCATCATGTCAACAGGTCCACCTTTTTTTATAAATAAGTAAATATGTATAAATATGTACGGACAAATCACACAGATTGAGCTAGCCCCAAAGTCAGTTCGAGACTTGTGTTATGGGATACTAACTCAACGATACTATATTTTATAACAAATACATATATAGATACACATCCAAGACCCAGGCCAATCTGAAAAAGATCATTTTCCGTCTTGACCTGGCCGGCGATCGAACCCGGTCACTTCGTGTCGCAGGCTGGCGTGTTGACCGCTGCGCCACGGAGCTAGTCAAAATAGAAACTACATTTTCAATTATCCATTGAAACTAACGTGAGATAAATACATATCACGTCTATATTAATACCTTATGGCCCCATTTAGCATGTTGGAGGCGTGTAGATGGAACACGGAATCAAATAGTGATGGGTTGCTAGCCGCATCGCCTATTATCATGATTCCGCAGATTTAAGCCCAATCCTTCGATCGGCTTTTACGATCTGCGTGGGAAGAGAAGATAAAGACTTTATGAATGGAAAACGGGTCACGGGCTATTTCGTCGGAACTACCGACTATATTTGCACGTGAGTGACCCGTTTTATTCTCATAGTACATTTTCAATTACCTATAATTTGCAAATTCCATTCTTCGTCACAGCCCCTTTCATCGTAGTGATGGGTTGCTAGCCGCATCGCCTATTAACATCATTCCTCAGATTTTACCCATACCGTCGATCGGCTTTTACGACCTGCTCGGGAAGAGAGTAGCTGGTACATTCTACGTTTTTTCTTCTCTCCCAGACCAGCATGGAAGATACCCTGTACCTTTTTAGGGTTCCGTACCCAAAGGGTAAAAACGGGACCGTATTACTATCGCTCCGTCTGTCTGTCTGTCTGTCCGTCTGTCACCAGGCTGTATCTCATAAATCGTGATAGTTAGACAGTTGAAATTTTCACAGATGATGTATTTCTGTTGCCGCTGTAACAAAAAATACTAAAAACTAGAATAAAATTAATATTAAAGGGGCTCCCATACAACAAACGATATTTTTTTGCTTATTTTTGCTCGATATTGATAACGGCCGCAGGTAGACGATTGAAATATTCACAGAATATTTAGTTATATATTCACTTTAAAAATAAATAATTAAATAAAAATAAAATTAATATTAAATGGGGGCTCCCATACAACAGACATGATTTTTTTGCTGTTTTTATAGATAACGGTACGGAACCCTTCGTGCGCGAGTCCGACTCGCACTTGGCCGGTTTTTAATATAAGTCGGTTTACTAGTTACTATGACTCAGTCATTCAGGCATACATATCGCTTGAAGAGTAAATATTACACGCAGTACTTACCTACTGCAACAACATTATCGCTCCGATAGGACCGACCTACCTCAATGCATGCATCACTCGCCTGAGATGCAACGTTATGCCTACGTTGAGAAATTATGAAGGATCTTAGTCGTATAATATTTGCATCGAATTACACTTACATAATGACTGCTTTCGGTGAAGGCATCCTAAGCCGACATGCACATTCATGGATTATTACACTCTTATGTGACACTAGCTGTTGCCCGCGAATTCGTTCGGAGTACGGCAATTTCTGTTATTATAATTATTTAGTATATATTTCATATTATTCCCGCCATGGGTCGAGCCCGCAACCTTCGCAGGGAGAGCCGAACGCGTCACTACACCACGGAAAGATCCAATGAGAATGACCATAAAGAAAAACAATAACGTTTCACTTTATCATCATAAGCAATATTTACTTAATTATATCAATAGAATTACAAAGCTTGGGTTAATATTAAAATCGAAAATATGTGATGAAAAAATTTCGCCACTGGTAGGATTTGATTTGAGTTGACCTGTCGATGCTCTCAACCACTGAGATGCCGTAGCTTCAAATAACCCCGCTATTTAGTGGGTAGTAATGGAGATTACGCATGCCTCGAATGCGTGTACCTATAATATCATCATCATCAGGTCTTTTTAGTCTCCATTGCAGGACCCTCTCTGTACTACTTGGCCACCTATAATATGTGATGAACAAATTCGCCGCGGTGATTTGAAGCTACGGCAGCTCAGTTGTCAAGAGCATCGACAGGCCAGATGTCGAAGGTTTGTTGGTCAAATCCTACCTGTGGCGAATTTTTTTCATCACATTTTCGATTTTAATATTTACTTAACCAGTTTTTTGGTCGAAATCGAGACACAGCTGACGTGCTCATTTATATTTACCGCTGCGTGCATTTAAATCAGTTCATTATCGGATCGGGTTACATATCATCGCTCAAGGGATTTGATGCAGTTAATTGAAAGTCTCCCTTACAAAGTAACCCAATCTCGAGACAACGCTAAATGGGTGTGTTGTTCCGAGAATTTGAAAGGGATTCTTGAGTATTTTTATCCGTCGAACAAAAGCGACGTAAGCAGAACCCGAAATTATAAAATAATACATAACAGATAAAAGGACTTTTTGTGAGGATTTAAGATATTTAATTGACTATTTCCACCGCTTCTCTCCGAAACCACTGATCCTAAAAATTTGAAACAAATACATATGGAATAAGTTTAATCCTTATCCTTCCTTACTTCCTTATCCTTACTAATATTATAAATGCGAAAGTGAGTTTGTTTGTTTGTTCCGATCATCATAAAATTTTGCATACAAGTTCTCTGGAGTACGGAGAAGGACATAGGCTACCTTTTATCCCGGGAAAAAGTACTATTCCCGAGGGATCGACATTGACGCGGGCGGAGCCGCGGGCGAAAGCTAGTTACTTATATATTACAGGAAACCCTAATAGAAATTCTTCCTTGCTGATCTGGGAGAAAATAAAAAACATAGAATATACCAGCTGCGTCTCTTCCCGGACCGTAGAAGCCGGTCGAGGGTATAGCCAAAAATGAGTAATTCCACAACTCGTCCCACATGAATACGGCCCATTTGGGACGAATTGCAGAAAATCAAAATTTACCATATTTTTAATTCTGTAACTCGTCACATAATTTTTTGTATAGAATTGTAAACCTTATCAACGCTTGGTACAGTCAGTGACAGACAAGATAAATATTTTCTGTTTATATGTAACAATACTATGTTTAATTTTTTTTAATGATAAATTCAATGTTTCATTATCTCTACACTTACACTTTTTCTACTGATTGTACATTTATAAACATGGGACGAGTAACAGAATGAAATTTTAATTAATTATGATTTTCTGCAATCCGTCCCAAATTGGCCGTAGGCATGTGGGACGAGTTGTAAAAGTACTCCCTAAAATCTAAGGAATCATGTTAGTAGGCGATGAGACTTGTAATCCATCACTATTTTGATTCCGTTTTCCATCTATGCGCCCACCAGCACTTCCACCAGTTCTTGTGGTCTTAGGTTCTATCTACCCCGAGAGGGATGGAGACGCGATAGTATGTATGTATATATGTAGCCTAACGGTAGGGGTGTCATCCTCAACTACCAGTCCGGTGACCGCAAGCATGGCATCGAGTACGCGCGCCTGGCCTTCCCGTTCCCGAGCTGCTACTTGTTTTTTCCCCATTCATCTGAGCGAGTAGAATCCCAACACCGTCATTCCCTTCCTAAATCCAACAAGTTTCTACCCTTCCCCATCTTAAAAACGGTTTCGATGGGCAGCAGTGACAGAATCACGAGAAGCCAGAGAAACTACGCTCGCTAACCCGCCTGCCAAGAGTGTGCCATGTGTTTCGTTTTTCACCTTTTTTTCTTACAATTTTGTATTCCATTAGGGATTCTGATTCCTAGATTTCAATATAGCTAGGGGCTTCAAAATCACGCTGTAATGAGATTATAAATTGAAGAAAAAATTAAATTCGTCGAACAGAACCCTCTCAACACGAGCTCGACTCGCGTTTGGCTGGTTGTTTATGTGGCTGGTTGTTCAATATGAGAGAAAAAAACTGTTTTGCGTTGTTTGGAAACAGATGGCAGAGTTCATACAAAAGCAATATTAAATTAGTCGTTCTCGAAGCTGACCTCTGATTTATGTTAAAATAATATCCTAAAATTACAATGACAAAGGTTATTTCCATAATCTTCTTAACTTTAAGGTTGGTTTTAACATAATAATATATTTTATTCGTCAATGTTATTCGCGGAACCGTCATTCATCATTTTAAGCATAAGCCCACCTACCAAGATTGAGTAGGTAATTTTTCGGGGCAGTTGAAACCATTAACTAAAGTATGGTTATTTCACGAATATAATGCATCATTAGCGGCCAATATTTCCCTATTTAGATGACTTCCATGCTGGTCTGGGAGAAGAGAAAAAACGTAGAATGTGCCAGCTGCTTCTCTTCCCGCGCAGATCATAAAAGCCGATCGAGGGATTGGGCTGAAATCTGCGGAATTAATTCAATAGGCGATGCGGCTAGCAACCCATGACTATTTGATTCCGTTTTCCATCTACACGCCCTCCAACATGCTAAATGTGGTCATAAGGTCTTATAGACCTAGGCTCTGTCTACCCAGCAAGGGAAAAAGACGTGATACTATGTATGTATTTAGATGTACATATATATAAAACAAGCTTAAACAGTTTCAGGTTTTTATATTTTTTTTTAAACTGATATGAGTATATATAAAAAAAAAATTTATATGTATACATAGTGAAATGTTTAATGTTTTATGACTAATAAAAAAAAAACTTGAACTGCGATATGACATTTAGTTTTGTAGCATTTTAACTAGTGTCTAAGATTTCAAATCACCAGACATAAATGTTGATTTACGTACATTTGACATTTTTGTGTTCAAACAACCTCGGCGCATACATTTTAAACGTTGTCTTACTTTGCGTTACACAGGCAGACGTGCCTATACAAAATCTATACAAATTGCAAACAGGATTCCAATTTATATCGTGGCCCGAAAATCTAAACCCATTCCATTATATATCTAATAGTTTTAATATTTTATTTTATAGCTACAGCCTCTAAATCCATACCTACTTCCATACTAAAATTATAAATAACTCTCATTCACGCTTTAACCATTGAACCAATTTGGATGAAATTTGCTATGGAGATAGTTTGAGGCCTGGGGAAGGACATAGGATTTCATTCCGGGAAATTCTACTGGTCACAAGAGATTGACATTAACACGGATCGAGAAAAAAGCTACTATAAAATATGTAGATGTCTTAAATAATTCTGTCGTGTAATAAGTAAACTCTGGAGAATTTTTCTTTAACACACTAATAAAGCTATTACCATCTGGCATAAAACATATTACTGTCTTCACATTAAGTAAAGTAAAATAATGTCATTTTTATTGTTCCAGGTAAACTACAACAGCTTCATTACAAAACCTGCACCAAGGAGTCAATTAATCACAGTATCAATTATTATCACTTAAACTTAAGGGTAAGATTATACATACATCTCAATCTCGGACGCGGTGAGGAGGTGAAGAACGTGACCCATGTTTTGTGGGACAAGTCGTAAATAGACAAACGGGAAGACTTCACGGTCAGCATAACAAATGGCCCATTTGCCTGTTTTGTTGGCTGGATTTTCTTCGTGTTTATTGTAATAAATTGCTCTCATTTGCCGCGATAAATAACTACACCTGTCTATTATCTACAGGTCTTTATTTACTTTAGGAGTTATGGCGAAAATTGCGTCATTTTTTATTTAGATGGCCGCTGTTAAAGTATGTTGCGAAACCCAAATGCAACAATGTTTTCGATATATTTGTATTTCTTTCACGCCGAAGTGGAAATAGAAATAAGGACGATGAGATTTGCTTTACACGAATACATTTAAGGAGGCTGCTTAATGGCACACATTAATTAAGGCTCTGTATGCTATCGGGCTAGACAGTTTCTTATCGATCGCTCGTTAGCCTTATCGAATGGTAAAACTTTCGCTCAGTCTACAGATTCGCGCGCAATATCCGCTGCTGCTTTAACGAATTCAAAAATTAGATTCTACGTTCGATTTAAACGTGTAACATTGCCGATTAGTTCTTTTCATAGAAAAATGTCCTAATTGTCTAAATGTTGTACATTGTCCTTATTTATATTTCAAGAGCCATGTCCTCGATACTTATTCTAAAAAAGGGTACCCCAAAATCAATTCACTACGAAGTGATTTTAGGGTACCTCTTTATCTAAAGATTAAACATTAATACAATATTATTTGCTACGTTTGCTTAAAATAGCAAATTTTTCAAGAAATAAAGTTAATTGAAAAGATATGAGGAACTCATGTCTAAGGCTTATCTTTTAGGTCAAATATAATCATTCAATTTAAGCTTCCACCAGCGTCTTAATTTATGTTATTGCTTATTCGCTGACCGAAAACCTTGAAATGTCGCAGAAGTAAGAAAACTTCAAAAGCAAATATCAACGAGACGCTTCAATGAATTTACGATCGCAAATGTAGAAATGCTTTTAGCTCGCTGATGTAACTAGGGTTGTCAACGTTCAAAGTTTGATCACTTGAAGTTTTATTGTCTATCGTACTACTGGACTTGCATAGACTTAGAAAATCATTGAATCAATCCGTAGTACGCAAAATTTAACCTTCAGATCCACCTTAGAGACTATCCATGGGACTAGGCTCTGTCTACGACGGCGTAAGGAACAAAATAAATCGTATTTTAAGCAAAATGTAAAGCAATCATTTAAAAAGTTCAATATCATACTCGTAGTTTTATAGTCGTTATTATTTTGATGGAATTCTGG
Source organism: Elegia similella (assembly GCA_947532085.1). NCBI lineage: Eukaryota > Metazoa > Arthropoda > Insecta > Lepidoptera > Pyralidae > Elegia > Elegia similella. Next base: position 26,916,041 of record OX383930.1, read on the forward strand.
CGTAACTTTCCCGGATAATTGAATAGGGAAGGGAGTGACCTGAAAGCAATCATTTCCAGTGGACTTATTGCCACAAATTAAAAGGTGTTCAGAATTTTCATTCGTTGGTGTTAAGGAAAATCTAACTTCACGAACCAACGCAGGCACTGTAACGCACTGTAAAAATTAGGGTAACTGATGTTATATGAGTTATAGTGACTTTTAGTTTTAGCACAAATTCTGTTGTAATATAACGTTTAATTGGATTCAATCCTAGGATATGTCTTTGAAAATTTTACTTTTATCTTGAAAAAGAACACGCAAATTACAAAAGTGAAAACCGCATTAAGATCCTACTTTAAAATTAGTAGAATAAAAGAAATAAAAACATGTCAAGGCAATAGGAATCTTAGTTTGTTTTTGTTTTATTTTGTATCTAATAAATAAACACAATTACTTTGTTAGATTCTCTAACGGCTCTGTAACGTACCTAAGTTATAAGGCTGCTTGCTGTCACATGAGAGGCCCAGGATCAAATCACGGTTTTTGATTTGTTTTGAATGCCAACAATAATCATTTAAGTATCATTTCTCTTACTCGTCTTACTCATACGAGTTTATCTACTGTTTATTTTATGAATGGTGGCAACCCTACAATCGAGGTTAGAAAATCGCAGAAAGAATGCATTGAGGAAATAGAGTGCGCTTTGTTTGAGATTTTGCAATTAATTTGTAACATGGCTATAAAATTGATAGCCTCGATTACGCATTTAAACGTCTCAATGACTATTTGTGTAGAATTTCGCGGATTTAATCTCTTTTCTCTACCCGAAAAGTACGCTAACATATAATGGATAAAGTATTGGGATATCGATATCTATAATCCTAATCCTTCCTAGCAAATATAAATGTGAAAGTGAGTCCGTTTGTTGGTTTTTTCCGCTTTCACGCCTTACATGCTAAACCCATCAACACGAAATTTTGCATACACGTTGTTCGGGGGTGGAGAGAAGGACATAAGGTAGACTTCAACCCTGTACTGTTCCCCAGGGTCTCCAGTAAAGCGAGTGGAGTTGCGATCGAATATTAATATGTCAATAGATCGACTTAAAGATACAACATCACCTCTTTATTATATAAAAAATATAAAGTTTGTTTAGAGAACTCTCTAATAATCAAAACTCGTAAAACAAAAGAGTGGGTACAAAATCTGTGAAATATACATATATACTCATCTACAGGATATACATATGTATCCATTCTATAAGAATTACCATACCATATAATAGTGTCTTAACATTAAGATTCTTTTATCATTAAAACCATTTCTTTCTAAAGACGGTATGAATGGCGATACCGACTAGAAATATGTATGTATGTATCTAGGCTCTGTCGCCCGCAAGGGAGCAAGACGTGATTTGACTTACTGACTTATAGTTCTATGTCCCGTATTTAGGGCAGAGGGCGTCCACAAAGGCTCTCCATCTCGATCTGTCTTAAGCTACGCGCTTAACTTCACTCCAGGACTTGCCGATGTTTTTTATTTATGAATGTACCTAGAGAATTTCTGACGAAAAATATGGGCTGTAATGAACTCTATGCCTAATTGTGTAAGATTAATGTTGTCTTAAAACATCGTATTAATAATCGAGCTTCCTCATTTGCTTTCATAACAACAATTTATAACGCTACATTAATAATATTAATCGACGGATCGACTACTCGTTTGCGATCGATTAATCTTTGTAACACGTTTAGCGACGTAGATTAACGATAGCCACTATATTACGAAATTAGTCCAAAATGAATCAGAAATATTGGACTGTTATCTAACCTTAATAGGTCGAAATATTTTTACAATTCAAGATTACTTCTCTTTTTCTTATAAGATAGACAGGTTCATGAGACAAAAACCTAAATTCTAGTCTCCCTTTCACCTTTTGCCACACAGGAGTAATATGGGAGCCCTAAATGGGAATACAATTAGGTTTCGCCTTTGATAAAACAGTGCAAACTTTGAAGAACCTAAAGAAAAAATATAACATATTCATCATCATTATCATCGTCATTTCAGACGTCCACTGCTGGACAAAGGCCGCTCTCATGGATTTTTCTTTCCATGGGAGAATATTGCGATACTCACTACACTTGGCAGGCGTGTTGGCGAGCGCAGTTTTTTTGACTTCTTGTGCTTCCGATACTGCTGCCTGTAGATATTGGGACACTACTCGCTTATATATAATATATTCTACGTCTTTTTACAAGATTTTATTTAGTTTCACCTATCCCAATGTTGATCTGTAGTCAAATCTTGCAAGTTATATTTGATCCACTTTCTGGTTACCGATTGAACTGAAATTTTGCATGCATGTGGAAATCGGATGACAGACAATACAATATTATGGAATAATTGCACTGGTCTGACGATGGTGTCGAAAGGTGTCCATAGGGACTCTTAAACCAAACAAGGTACACCAATCGTGTTTGATTTATCTTGAAAAGCACGATTCATTTAAAATAAAAGCTTGTCACAGAAATGTATTTTTTGCTTTAAAAAAAAACTTGTTTCTGCCCATACCAGCAAGTATCTATAAGAACGTCAATTTTAGATTAAAATGAGATGCCGCCTGTTCATGCGTTTTTAATACTAGTTTAACAAAAATAGTGTTCACAAACATCCATAAATATCATCTCCAAATTCTCCAAAACATATACACGTGCAAAGCACGTGCGTCCTAAAAAAACATGGCAAACACGTTGTTCAGAGTAAAATAAAGTAATTTAAAATTAAAATGACTATTGTAATTAGCAGCTCTGACTCTTTATTTGCATTTGCGTAATTTTAAGGCAATCTTCGTCATCCGAACGTGATCCCGGTTGCATTGTCAACTATGTTTTTGTATTAACTATGTATATTTTAAAATGATAAGTACTTTAGGTAGGTAAGTACTTACTATTTTAAAATTAAAAAGTCTAAATACATCACATATGTTGAGTCAGAGAAAAGTTTTGTCGTAATTTTATGTATAAATTCGTTGAAAATTATCGTACAAAGTAGCATTATTTCAAAAAATAAAAACCCGACTGCCCTTTTTGACAGTTTACTGACTATATGATATGTATACTATGCTATATACCCATAGCCTATGCCATTTTGGAGAAAATACAAAAATGACACTCAAAATTGATCTTGCCGTTTAGGCTACGGGTCACAGTGGAACCGACATTCTTACTTATCTATATCTCATTAACTCATAAATTAAACTATATTATCATTTCTTCTGGGTCATTGGGATAAAAAGCATTTAAAGTCAAAAATTCCTGATTTTCAATCAAGTTCGGTACATTTTAGTTTGAAATATTCCTGGCGTTTGCGAAGATTTAACTAAAAATCCTCGCCACAATGTCTATTAAGAAATTATTCAAATAGGCTATGGTTAATTCGATACTGGTACTAATATATCGTTCGTTAAAAGCTTTCTTCTTTGACCAGTGATAACGATGAGATTTTGAAAGTTTTATCTACATAATACTGAATCATCTAAAATTATAACAATGCAGATTATCTGCAGTGAAACATGACGTCATGCGTCCGAAAATTGAGTCTCGTTTCATATTATTTATGCCATCGCAAATCAGGCTGCTCGTAAAATCGTACATTTCAATTATCTGAGCGAGGCTATTCAGCATTACTGCCCTTTCAATTCAAGCTGTCTATCTAATAATTATGATGGAGATCGTCGAGCCCTTTTCATGAAGTGTGGGAATGTTTAATGGGTCAAAGCTCAGTATTTCGTAGCCGTCTTGAAATCGTGAACCATTGAGCATATGAACTATTCAGTGATGTCGATGTTCACTTTTGGCTACTTCTTCTATTAAGTCGTAAAATGGCTATACATACATTTTAAATAAGTTTTGACCAGTGTTTTACTACCATACTAGACTACTTATATGACACTAGGCCCAGCGTTGGATTGCCTGCTGTAATGTTTCTAGTTAGGTCCTTATACATAATAAGGCCTCAACGATTAAGGTTTCAGGACACACTGGACAAGTGCATTATGGCCGAAGGACCTCTGTAATTTATATGGACCACAGCTCTTTTATTTTATTGACGTACGGCTTTTCCGAAAATTGTCTTGCCAGGTGAATGCATTGGCTTACCTAGAGTCTTAGATAATAAAGACAATGCCAAATTGGTCAGGGTATTTGACCTGCCACCAGCAGTTGACCTACTGTGGTTTCAATGATACGGTAGTAAAATTAAATGTTCAAAATCAAGCTCGGTGGCGCAGAGGTTAACATGCCAGCCTGCGACACGAGGGTTCCCGGGTTCGATCACCGGCCAGGTCAAGATGGAAAACGATATTTTTCAGATTGACCCCAGGTCAATCTCGACCCAAAATCTTGGATTTTTATCTATATAAGTATCTATTGTAAAATATAGTATCGTTGAGTTTGTATCCTACGACACAAGCTCAAATGCCGTCAGCAGATTTTACGAAATATTTGACCATAACCAACCTTCAATTGGCCCCACACACTATGTTTGTACAACACTACAAAATACGTTTACCCATGAATCTCAGCAGTGTTCCCAACTTAGGGGATTTCCCCCAAATTTAGGGAATGATTAAGAAATGTGGAACTTTTTTTTTGATAATTATATATTTTTAGCTTTATTGAACATGTCATTTATTCTTTAAATAAAATCTGATCACGAACGATACTTTATTTTAAGTATTAAATAATTTAATAAATGTGCAAAACTGAAAAAAAAAACTACAGCTGATTTTTCTGGAGTCTTAGAATTTGGATTGTTATAGGGTTTTGAATTGGACTTTAGGGATAAATATTTTTAGGAGCTGGTAACACTGAAATGCAGTACTGCGCTGCATGTTCCAATATTTCATGTCGAAAACTAACATGCAGTGCCATGCATTCAGTGGTTACGTCACCGGCGGGCTATGTTTGTTTATGTTCACATATTAAATATCATTCGGACATTCATTTGCATATAAAATCACAAATTTAAATATTATGCTATCAGCTTCCATGCTGATCTGATCGCTAAAATATTTTTACACGCAAATATTTTCGCGACTTATTTTTGCTACTAATAAACCTGTTACTACGTTTTTTTTTTTACTTCAGAGTACAAGTACGATATACAATACAACTTGATTTTGAACCTCCTAGCTATATTGGAATCTCGGAATCAGAATACTAGCTCCGTGGCACAGCGATCAACACGCCAGCCTGCGACACGGAGATCCCCGGCCAGGACAAGATGGAAAATTATCTTTTTCAGATTGGCCTGGGTCTTGGATGTGTATCTATATATGTATTTGTTATAAAATATAGTACCGTTGAGTTAGTATCCCATAACACAAGTCTCGAACTTACTTTGGGCTAGCTCAATCTGTGTGATTTGTCCGTATATATTTATTTAAAAGTAAAAAAAACCCTAATGGAATACAAAATTGCATACAAAATCCCTAATGGAATACAAATGCATACAGTTTGTAACTTAATCAACGACGTTCCCATGAAGAGGTGACTCAGACCGTCAAAATGAACAACTTTTCCTATCATCATTTCGAGTAGGTGCCACGGTCAATCGACTACGCACACCCTGATGTCAGAGTTCTTCGGAACCGCCTCTCGGCCTCTGACGTGGTTCCATTAACGACTACCAGATAGCCGCCGGGACCACCGGCTTAACGTGCCTTCCGAAGCACAGATTCATCTTTATTATCAGACAATCAGGTGATTCAAGCCTACAATATCCTAACCAAACTGGAAACAACTAAACAAAGTATGCTTCCGGTGGGAATCGAACGCACGACCCCCGGGTCAACAGGCAAAAGCCTTAACCACTGGACTACGGAGGCTGTTACTTTTCCTATGGGACCAACGCTTGGAACTCAGAAAGAAAATTTACATTTTCATACAAAAGTGTTCGGCTGGCCCGGCAATTAGTATAAAATTGACAAAAAAAAATTACGGCAAAGTCGTTGGGTAAGTTACACCCTTATCAGTCAGTAGCTTTCCCCAGTCAGCATTCGCACGCAGTCGTCTGGCATTTACGAGTTAAAACGCTGAACGTACAGTCAGCCAAGGAGATATCTGACCCCCTACAACAGCGCCATTTTTCGCAAACTAAAGAACCATCCGTGGTTTAAACCCAAAGATAAAAATATACAAGTGTAATATCCTTTGCGACTAGTGCCATCTATTGAATTGTGAATGAACAAATAAGGTTAATAAGCAGAAATCTGATACCCTTGATGACTAATGCCATCTATTCGATTTTTGATAAATAAAACAAGCCCTAGCATACGATACGCTTATTTCAAAGATACTTCGATAGTTAGATGTGGCGCAAGTGGTAGGCACTACGGTTTAATTGTTAGTGTGTTTATGAGGAAACAGGTTCAAATCCTCCAAAGCTTTTTATTTTTTACAAATATCACCAACTTCGTATTGTGATGTTGGTGTAATTTTGGTTGTTTTAACATAATGTTACCGAGCTAATTACTGTTAATAAAAAGCATTTTAAATTTTTAATTACTTTATTACATCAAAAAAATTTAACAGTGAAATAAATACCTGCCTACTTAATTCAAACTATGATTAATCTTCTGTAGAGAGAACCAACATGTTACTTAATAAGTAACAATTTACATCTCTCAACTTTTTTTTAATCATAGTATTATATATTTTTTAATGTGTAGGGTCAAATAGTGCTATGTGAATAACTTTGCTTCGATAATAGTATAAGAATGAATATGTAAACCTATGGCATTAAATGAATTTTAATATGGGAGAGGGTGACCCCCATTTTGAAGCTTTTGTTCAAGTCTATTTGTCATTTCACTTACCATGTTAGATCAGATCACAGATCACTTATGCGCATATTTATTAATTTAGTATAACCTCTTTGTCTAAATTGATTTAAGTTCAAACTTTACTCGTGTCTCGTGTCTCAGTTAAGCACTATTTGACCCTACAATCTGGGATTTTAATTGGTCACTCAATAACAGTTAAATCACAGAACAATTGTCTTAAATAAAATATATTCTACACTGCACACTGTTGGAATCACCACATCTCATAAAATTTCCAAGTATTTTTCTTTATTCATCCGGCCGCCGAATTCTACCAGCTCCCCTGGGCCCATTGAAGACATCTGTCCCCAATAACCTGCAAAACAATAATACGATCAGTTACCTAATAATCTACACTGCGTAATACACGAGGTATTAAATATTATTATTATTTTACTTAACTATTTAATGAATATTTTTACCTAATGTTATCCTGCCACTGTTCTCAAAAGCAAATTATTTTGATGGCTATACGCTGGCCATGTCTTCTCCGCAATATTTTTCTGCCATCATCATCAGACTTAAAACTTTTTTCATCAGAATAAAATACGATCTCGTTCTTGTTAAATGTTTCCTCACTGTTTCAATTGCAGTTGATCGAGTCTTCTTAAATCTCCGAATCCACAAACGGACGGTGTTTCTCTGTAAGAGATATATTTATCTTAGACATTTATCACAAACCCTATGTTTTACGGAACAAAAAATAGTGTGACAATTAAGTAAGTATATTAAATACTTATAATTTCTACTTACCGCGATACCTAACTCTCTAGATATAGATACTTTAAATATACACTATTAGCTTTCACAAAATCTGCTATATGAGATGAAACGGGATGCCTAATAACTGGTGGGGTTTTGGATCACTACACAGTAATCGCAGTATCTTGAATGTAATTGTGACGCGAGTGAACAATATTTTTGATTAGTTGGTATCAGGTATAAATAAATCTGATAGATTACCCTCAATTTATTTGTTAAAGCAATGCGTTGCAGTTGGTGACAATGATGTCATAGCAGTAGAAATAGATAGCCAATTTCGCCCGAGATGTCATATCGTCGGTTGGCGTATTGAGATGAGCGCTAGCTTCTCAAGTCGTAGGTCCATGGTTCGAATCGAACTTTACGTAGGATTGTTTTTGATTCTTTTTTGTTCTTACCATTGATGATGACTTGAATTATTAGCTGAGCTTATTAGAAATACAAAATTTGCAACTGAGCAGGTTATCAGAAACAAGTTTATACTAGCAGTTGTCTGTCTACGTGCCAAAAATCACGGTAGGTGGCGCTTCACAGCAAAGTGTGAATTTACGTTTTAAAAGTCAGGGGGTCAGGTATCTGCTTGGCCGACTGTACACACTTTCTTAAATGTAATATCGAAGAGTATTTGAAAAAATTTAATTATATATATCGCATTTATGTATTTTGGTATGCAAGTTCATTAATTTGTGATTTTATTTACATTTCCTATATCTTTGACTGTAGAGTTTGCACTTTTGAATTTCGTTTTCGGCATATCTGTTGGCTAACTGATAGACAAAGCCTATAGGCCTAGTATTCAGACCAGACCCAGACATTGACAGCTAAAATCAAAGCTCTCTCTTTAAATTTAATTTTAATTTATTTATTATTATCTTTTTATTCAAAAGTTTATGTTTAGACAAATAGTTTAACAAAGTAGTACCTGTGGTAGTAAATCCTTACTCAATCTCACATATCATGGAGGCGATTCAACATAGCATAAACACAATGACACTGCAGTTTAATACCAGAATGGCTGATTTCATTCAGGAGCTTCAGACTGTAAAGGATGCACCGCCTTTGACTATGGCTGCACTTGCTGCTAATTTTGAATCCTTCAAGACATTCACAACTGATTCCTTGAACTGTCTCCAGCAACAGGTGTCTTTGCTAGCCCGCCAACAAGATGTATTTGAGATGCGTAGTCGAAGAAAAATGTTGCTCCTGCATGGCATTCCCGAGGAAAACAAGGAGGTTTCATCTCTGGTGGTAGTCAGAGTGATAAATGACAGGATTGCTGTGCCCATCACTGAATCTGACATCCAACGCAGTCACCGTCTAGGAAGACCCAGTGATAACAAACCACGTCCCATCTTAGTTAAGTTCCTGAACACCATAATTAAGGACAAGGTTTGGTTTTCAAAAACAAAATTCAAAGGAAGCACTGTCACTATTTCAGAATTTCTGACCAAGGACCGACACGAAGCTTTTATGGCCGCTCGACAGCACTTTGGGGTCAATAAATGCTGGACTAGAGACGGCATGGTGCATATAATCGCCACAGACGGTACAAGGCACCGTGTAAGTAGTATTTGTGAGGTTCGGCACCTCATCACTTCTTCCCCGGCTGTTATAACTTCCAAGTCCCCAGCCGAGGCCCAGGCCTCTACAAGCGGAACAGCTGGTGAGCCGAGGACAACATCGGCGTCAAAAGCAGGGGCGTCGACGGCGACGTCGTCTTCATCTGCGGTGGGGATACGCTCTAAGCGGCTGCCTAGGAAGTGATGATGTGCGTTGCATAAACTGGTCGTGAATTTTCTGTCTCGTTTCACAGTTGTCCATTTATCTTGTCGAAAACTTAACATTTTCATAAGTCCTTTATCGCCATAAATTACGTAACCTTATTTTGTTACAAAGGGTACAATCCAAGTTTCTTTTTACTTATTTACCTCCCAATAATTGTTTTAATTTTTACCGTCTTGTATGTATCTTTTTGTTTTGACAGCTTGACATCACAGATTTTACAGGTTATATCTTGACACTGACATTTGGCAGCTGTGATTGAGCACCTCTTTTTGTTTTTTTATGTGTGGCAGGCAGAGATATTGAATACATGCAGCCTGTACATATTTTTAAACTCTTGAGCTTTCTTGAATTCCGAATTGCGTTGTTATTTGTACACTATCTACTTTTCTATATTTTGTCTTCAATTTTTTTAGCTTCAGCAGACTACCAGCGGGTGACTTGAGTATTAGTTTGGCACTAGCTGGTATATATCTTAATTGAGTTTTATATAGGTATATTGTATTATATTATATTTATTTATTTATTTCAAGTATTTGTTTATATTTAATACTTACACGCACACACATGTCTGATGATGATGATAATGTTTCATTTCACTCTCTATCTTCTTCAATGATTGATGATGATAGTTTTCATAGCATCTCGATGCCGCTTTCGGAAACCATTAAAGAACATTTATCTGACGCGGCCAAAAATTTTAATGTACTGCATATAAATGCTCAGAGCATACCGGGGCACTATCCTGATTTTTTAGAGACTTTTGACGACAAAAACATCCACGCAGTCCTTGTCTCTGAATCCTGGTTTAAATCTTGTCACGCTTCTACTGCTTACGCTTTACCAGGGTTTCAGCTCATACGGCAGGACCGCGTTAATAGGAGTGGTGGAGGTGTGGCTATATACTTGCGTTCTCACCTTTCTTATAATATTCTTGCCACTTCTGACTCAACCAATACTTTAAATGAGCCGGAATTCGTCTTTCTTGAGGTTACCCTTTCTCACACTAAAGTCCTTCTTGGTGTTTTCTATAGCTCCTCTTTATCTATCAATTATTTTTCTCTTCTTGAAAATCTTCTTACTAATTTAATCCCTTCCTGTAGTCACACTATAATATTAGGAGACTTTAATACATGTCTCATCAAGAATGATCACAGAACTATCTCTCTTAAATCCCTCACTGAGAGTTGTAACTTAACCATTCTTCCCCTCGATGCCACTCACTTTTTTCCGAATTGCACACCGTCTCTACTTGACCTTATTCTTGTTTCATCACCGGATCATGTTGTTAAATATGGTCAATTTCCTGCGGAAGCATTTTCATATCATGATCTCCTTCTATTATCTTATAAAATTCGTCCCCCCAAATATAAACATAAAGTCTTCATGAAACGTAATTTTGGTTCCATCAATCTTGAACGCTTACGTGAGGACGCCCTTAAGTGTGACTGGACCTCAGTTGTTGATGCTTGTTCTGTGGACGATCAGGTACTTTTATTTAATAAACAATTAACTGAACTTTATGATCACCATGCTCCCATTCGCCCAGTTCGAGTGAAACATCTGCCGGCGCCGTGGCTAACTGTAGAAATTAAAGAACTCCAAAAAAAGAAAAACAGAGCCAAAGTTAAATTTCGTTCCAACCCTGATAGATACCGCGAGTCATATATTGCTGAGAGAAATCGCTGCAACAAGGCTTGTAGAGAGGCCCAAAGACGCCATATTCATCGTTCCGTAGAAAACGGAGACCCTGCAAAGGTCTGGAAATTTCTTAAGTCTCTTGGAGTTGGTAAACCTCAAACTGATATTCCTTATAACTTTGATATTAATGGTCTAAATGATCATTTTTCATCGGCTTCTGTGTTTGATAAGAACATCAAACAAAACACTTTAAATTCTATTTCTCTACTTCCCACTCCTGACCATCCTCAATTTATCTTTAGTCCGATAGCAGATTGTGATGTGAGGAAAGCAATACTATCAATATCTTCGAATGCCGTTGGTAATGATAGCGTTAGTCGTCATATGATCCTTCCCATCCTAGATATCCTGCTACCAATAATCACATCTATCCTAAATCACTCGTTATCCTCCGGCGTTTTCCCATCGATATGGAAAGAAGCGCATATAATACCTCTTCCTAAAAATACAAATCCTAAATCCTTTTCTGACATACGACCTATATCCGTTCTCCCTTTCCTATCTAAAGTATTAGAGCGTATTGTTCAACAACAACTTAATCACTTCCTAAATGTAAATGACCTTCTTAATCCTCTGCAATCCGGATTCCGCCCTGGTCATAGTACGACTACTGCTCTTGTGAAGATTACCGATGACATTCGTGCTGGTATGGACGACAGGCGGGTTACGGTGTTGTCGTTGTTGGATTTTAGCAATGCCTTCAACACTGTTGACTTTGACATTCTGTTAATGGTATTGCGTTCTCTTAACATATCTCCAACTGTAATCGACTGGTTTCATAATTACCTGTACGGGCGCCGACAGTGTGTACGAATTGAGGACTCATATTCCTCTTGGAGTTATTCTTCTGCTGGTGTGCCGCAGGGTGGCGTATTATCTCCCATTTTATTTGCACTTTTCATTAATTCTATCACTTTATCGCTTCGCTCCTCCTACCACCTTTATGCAGACGATCTTCAAATTTACACGCAATCGAAAATTGATGATCTGTCACGGGCTATAATAAATATTAACGATGATTTGCAACGGATATCTGCCTGGAGTATGTCCCATGGTCTAATAGTAAATCCTAAAAAAACGCAAGCTATTGTTATAGGTAGTTCAAGTCTTATTTCTAAAATTCCCTTCTCTGATCTACCTAAAATTATCTTTAATGGTTCGGTTATTGAATTTAGCGACCGCGTAAAAAACCTTGGCATTTATTTAGACAAAACGCTTTCATGGTCACCCCAAATATCTGAAGTTAGCAAAAAATTGTTCGGAGCTTCAGCCTCACTTAGAAGATTGCATAAGTTTTTGCCATTGGATACCAAAATTGCGCTTTCACACTCTGTATTGCTTCCTATTTTAGATTACGCCGATACCTGTTACTTAGATATTTCTCACGAGCAAATAAATAAACTTGAGCGTCTTCAAAATCTCTGTATTCGCATAATTTTCGGTCTACGAAAGTACGATCATGTATCTCAGTTTCGCACGCAACTCAAGTGGCTCCCCATTCGACTTCGTCGTGACTGGCATATTCTCTCTCTTCTTTACTCTATCCTCTTCAACCCTACTTATCCCAACTATCTTAAAGAACGCTTCGTATTCCTTCATGACTCTCACGACCGTAATTTACGCAGTGAAGGTAATCTTCGACTTAGAACTCCACCACATGTTACCGTGATGTATAATAAGTCCTTTACTGTCCAGGCTGTTCGGCTTTGGAACGCCCTTCCAATTTCTATACGTAGTGCTCAAACGCTGGCATCCTTCAAAAATCAAGTAAAAAGTCATTTTATGTCATTTCCCTAACATTTTTCTCCTTCTTAACGAAAGTATATCCTTATTATTGTATATGATGTGTGTATTTGGATATTTATTTATGTCGTATTTGTAGGTATTTATTTATATTTTTTGTGTATATATATATATATATTTGATAATGTTCTGTTGTATATATTTTACTGAATTAATAGTATCAATTATCTATATTAATAAATCTATTTGTAATTATATTTATATTATATTTTTTTTTTTTTCTCTCTCTCTTATTTTCAATCACATCACCCATAACGCAAGTTTTTGACTTATTCCTGTCACCCAAAGGTAGCCTGGAAGAGATTGCCTTGGCGATAAGGCCGCCTATTGTACTGTATTATTTTTTAGAATTTGTTTATATTTGTATGTATAGTTATGGTGCAATAAAGAATGTTTACTTACTTACTTACTTACTTATTCACAGAGCTATCTATCTATTTGCTAATTCGCGGCTCATCGCGCAAAACACCGCGAAGGTTACCATCGAAACTATTTCCGTGCTAATTGCTCGATACAAGTGGATTGTTTACACTCCAGGGTGACCAGATGGTCCGTCTCTATCGGAAATTTCTTTAATCTGAGAGGTGAAGATGAAAGTGCGTTAGTTTTACGTGGAAACTAGACGGAAAAATGTAACTTTTCCTATTTTTGAAGTGAAATGTTTACTTAGCTTTGATCGGGCGAGCCGCCTTTTAGCCGACTACGGCGAAAACAAAAGGAGGGTTATTTAGGCGGCCATGTATGTTCGTTTGTTTCCTCATATATCCAAAACTGCCCAATACATAATAGGGCAAATGATATATCGTTAGAATTGATTTCCCGCTAGTTTAAAGACTATGTGTTACATTTCAATATTATAACATTGCTGATTTATTAAATTTTATGAAATACGCATAGTTTATCCTTATAAATTAATAAAAATACAAACAATAACTGATTCGTCTGTATTTTAAAAACTTGTGGAACCGTTGAATCGAATTTTCGATTCCTGTGGACACGCCTAGGATTAGTTGTACGGGATACTAGTAGGTACTTATTCTGTGGTACAGGCGTCATTTTTTTGAGATCATAGGATTTGAGGAGCATTGGGTATCGGCCATTTTCACTCCTGACCTGACGTCACTATTATTCTCATTTGAATTCACTGTGAAGACCACGACATTGAACTTTAATAACATTACTCACAATATCAGCTGTATGCTAATAACTCATGTCAACTGATTTATTGGTGCTTGCATATTCATTTGTTTTATTCTTATGAAGGCTAAAATAATTTGTACACAATTTATACATTTTATAGCTAATTGGTTATAATTAAACAGTAATTTTATTAGGGTAAACAGCCGTATATCCTATCCTAACTAATATTATAAATGCGAAAGTGAGTTTGTTTGTTTGTTTGTAACGCTTTCACGCCGTAACTACTAAACCGATCTTCATGAAATTTTGCATACAAGTACTCTGGAGTACGGAGAAGGACATAGGCTACTTTTTATCCCGGGAAAAAGTACTATTCCCGAGGGATCGACATGGACGCGGGCGGAGCCGCGGGCGAAAGCTAGTTAATTATATTTTATGTTTATAAAGATATTAAGCCCTTTTAAAAAATTGATCACTAGCTGTTTCCTGTGTTTTTATCTGCGTGGTTTTCGGTTGTATCATACAGGTAGAATTTTCGGACGGATCTTTATCTTAAAAAAGAAAAGAAATGGTTGTCTGTAAAGTCGGTTCGTCACAAGCCAAACACTAACTTACACACGGAACGTGACACTTTTTCGTGCGCGCAGCCAGCGTTCATCGATTTTAGGACGTTATTATGTCAATGTTACTCGCTGGCAATCCTTATCCTTACTAATATTATAAATGCGAAAGTGAGTTTGTTTGTTTGTTAGTTACGCTTTCACGCCGTAACTACTGAACCGATCATCATGAAATTTTGCATACAAGTTCTCTGGAGTGCGAAGAAGGACATAGGGTACACACCTACCTTTTATCCCGGGAAAAGTACTATTCCCGAGGGATCGACATTGACGCGGACGGAGCCGCGGGCGAAAGCTAGTGTTATTATATTTCTTAATATAATTTTTTCTATTGTAGGATTTTAAAACTCCCCAGTAGTTTTTTAATTTATCCATTACCACACCACAAACATACAAACACAAATCTTTACAAAATTAATATTAATCTATACATATATTATCATTATGACAGCCGCTATTCTTTTGATAATACATGTTTTAATCTGACAAAGAAAACCAATGAGTTATTACTTTTCCTGTACATACACAGACTTAAGGTATTGACCTTATTTAAAATCATCACGTTGATATATGCCTTAACCCCAATCGTCGACAAAAGAAAGCTTTTAAATAAAATCTTTTTTATGTGATAGTAAATATTAAACTTTAATACGTGATATTAAATATTAAAGTGATAAAAATAAAATGATAATTAAGTAATATTAAAGTGATTTTATTTAAATGTGTAACAGTCGCGAATATTTAGAAACCAAAAGAAAGGTTTTCTCAACTCTTCTTAAAAATTTTATAGAAATGTATTTGAAACAGATATTTTAATTTAATGTTATTAAATTCATAAAAGATCGGATATTACTCTTCTTAAAAATTTTATAGAAATGTATTTGAACTCTTCTTAAAAATTTTATAGAAATGTATTTGAAACAGATATTTTAATTTAATGTTATTAAATTCATAAAAGATCGGATATTTTTATAAATGTATATCACATTTTTTTAAATATCCGATCTTTTACGAAATTATTGTCACACATTACCCCTCTTTTTCAAAGCAATGAGCTTGGCGCCAGTAAATTTGGCTGCGGATTGATTTGTTTTATTGTCAAATAATGGCCCACACTCTTCTTAAAAATTTTATAGAAATGTATTTGAAACAGATATTTTAATTTAATGTTATTAAACCAATGCTACCGAAGATTGGTATAGTTTGCTCTCCTTTGCGTATGTAGCTTTGAGGGTCCCAGAGGGTCGTAGTTCGGGAGATGAATCGTTGACCAGTAGGGTGAAGAAAAATATAGAGGAGTATACTTTTAATAATAATTTTGCGTACGATAGACCTGGAAGGCCTTCCTCAGTATGCAAAGCAATCGAAACAAAGGTTTACGACGGGGACTTGCGAGGGGCTGTGAGGCTCCTTACCTCCGATTGCAGTCTGGCGCCTGCAGATTCCAATACTCTGTCTAGTCTGCGTGATAAGCATCCGGCTCCACTACGCCCTATTATTGGTCTTGCAGAACCCGCCCCTCTTTGTCAACAGTTAGTAGTTAATGTGGATGATGTGGCAAGCGCTATAGGCTCTTTTCATGCTGGTTCAGCAGCGGGGTTAGATGGTCTACGCCCACAACACCTTAAAGAACTTACATCGACCTCTGCGGGGGACAGTGGGCCACTTCTGTTGGAGTCCTTGACTAGATTGTGTTGTTTCCTCCTCGATGGCAAATTATGTGAAGAAGTTTGTCCTTTTTTGTACGGGGCTTCCCTTTGCGCACTTACTAAAAAGGATGGCGGCATAAGGCCAATAGCGGTTGGTAGTGTTTTGCGTCGCCTGGTAGCTAGATTGGGGTGCCGCGCTGTTGGAAGTCAGATGGCGAATCTTCTGTGCCCACATCAGCTTGGTTTCGGTTCTCCACGTGGGTGCGAGGCAATAGTACATTCCACTCGCGCCTTCGCTTTGGATCCAAGACATGCCTGTGCTGTCATCTTAAAGATAGATATAAAGAATGCCTTTAACAGTGTTGAGAGGGATGTACTGCTGGCCGAGGTGAGGGATAAAATTCCTTTACTATATCCTTTTCTTGTACAGTGCTACGCGTCTCCAACGAACTTATATTATAATGGCGAAAAGATTACGTCACAAGTGGGTGCGCAACAGGGGGATCCCCTTGGACCACTTTTGTTTAGCTTAGCCATCAACAAACTGATAATTTCACTGCAAGCGCCCCTTAATGTATGGTACTTGGATGATGGAACAGTTGGCGGTGCTCCGGAAATTGTTGCCAAGGATCTTGAGTTTTTAATTCCCGGACTACGTGAAATGGGCCTTATCATCAACAGCTCTAAGTGTGAGTTGTATCCTTGTGGAGAGGCTGCCAGGGATCACATTGGGATGTTCCGCGACTTACTGCCTGATGTAAAAGTTTTAGATCACCAGTCGTTTTCCCTCCTAGGGTCCCCAATTCTCAAAGATGCAGTTCCGGCAGCTTTGCTAGTTAAGAGGGAGATGCTCGCTCGATCACGTCAACATCTTAGGCAATTGCCAGCTCATGTTGCGTTGACCTTATTACGTGGTTGTCTCTCGATCTCTAAGGTCATGTACGTTATGAGGACCTCCCCAACGTGGCTGTCTCCAACTGAGATTTCCCAGTTGGATGAAGACTTGAAGGTTACGTTGGAGACTATACTTAATGTAGACCTTGACGAGGATCAATGGCTGCAGGCATCGCTCCCTGTCCGTCACGGTGGATTAGGCATAAGACGGATGCAGGACGCGAATATTTCGGCGTTTCTGGCTTCCTCGTATGGGGTTCGTGGATTACTCGCTAATATACTTCAAATACAAGGCGACAATCTGAACGTGCCCCACACTGAGGAAGCCTTAAGCATTTGGTCAGCCGTTTGCTCTGCCGGTGATCTACCGGAGGACAGAGGCGTGCAGCGTCAATGGGACGACCGATTGTGTCGAGTCAGATACGGGCAGCTACTTACGACTGCCGAGGAAGTAGAAGTCGCTCGTCTTAAGGCGGTATTGTCTCCGGAGTCGGGAGCCTGGCTACACGCCCTTCCGTCGCCTTATGTGGGTACTATTCTGGATGACGGTTCTTTGAGGGTGGCTGTGGCTCTTAGATTAGGATGTAATGTTTGTGAGCCGCACTCTTGTGTGTGTGGTGCGCGGGTAGATGCTAAGGGTCGTCACGGATTAAGCTGTAGTAAAGCGGCGGGTCGTTTTCCTCGACACTACATGCTCAACGAGGTCATCCGGCGAGCCTTGGTATCTGTCGGCGTGCCGTGCACTCTGGAGCCGCCTGGTTTGTGCCGATCAGACGGTAAGAGGCCAGACGGCCTAACTCTTATTCCGTGGGAGAGAGGTCGATGTTTAGTGTGGGACGCAACGTGTGTCAGCACTTACGCGACCTCCCATCTGACGCGTACGATTCGTGCGTCTGGTGCTGCCGCTGAGTGGGCAGCTACGCAAAAGCACACCAAATATGCCCCACTTAAGACATCCTATGTTTTTATTCCCTTCGCGGTTGAAGTGAGTGGAGTATGGTGTGCGGAGGCCAAGGGGTTTGTGCGGGAGCTTGGAAGGCGGTTGAGGAACAACGGCACCGATCTCCGCGCAGAATCGTACCTGATGCAACGCATATCGCTGGCAATACAGCGGGGAAATGCTGCCAGCGTCATGGGCACATTTGCATCAGGTACGATTCGCGGCGGACTGTTTGACTGACGTCCTCGACGTCGAAATTGTTTATTTTAATTTTAGTTATTAAATTCATAAAAGATCGGATATTTTTATAAATGTATATCACATTTTTTAAAATATCCGATCTTTTACGAAATTATTGTCACACATTACCCCTCTTTTTCAAAGCAATGAGCTTGGCGCCAGTAAATTTGGCTGCGGATTGATTTGTTTTATTGTCAAATAATGGCCCACATGCTCTCTCTAATGACATCTCATTGTAACAGATTCTGGGTGGTCTTTAAAAAAAACTATCGTTTTCGATTGCGCAAGCTGTCACTTGCCAGTTTTATGAATGAGAATAAAAGTGGAGTAACAAAAATAAAATCTGTTATAAATCATAAATATTTATTGTGGATGCGTCGAGAGATAAACAACGCGATACGATTTTATCGGCGTCGATATAAACTAGTTATTAAACGAAAGCTTATTTATGTCCGCTGTTACGTAACTCCCATGATGCCTGGTTACCAATCCAGTGCAAGGGTTTAAAAATGATAATTTAATATTTTAAATATCAGTTGGCCAATAAATTGGTAAAGCTGCCTTAATAAGGCTTGACACTTTAACATGCAATGTGTAGAATTTTACTAAACTACGGGTATTTCAATCTTAATTTGCTTAAATTTTTAGTGTGAAAAGTTTTCAAACCTAAGACATAAAAAAGGGAAGGGGTGGTCAGCGTTCGGAAAGCTCCGCTATGTCTTCTCGTCCAAAATACCTTAGTGCCTAAAGACGAAAGCCTATAATCAATGTGTGTTACCAGTGATGACTTACGGGTCCGAAACATGGTTCCTTACTATGGGCCTCATAAGAAAGCTCAAAGTCGCTCAAAGAGCTATGGAGAGGGCTATGCTCGGTGTTTCTCTGCGAGATCGAATGGAAGGAGGAGATTCGTAGAAGAACAAAGGTCACCGACATAGCTCAGTGGATTAGCTCTTTGAAGTGGCAATGGGCGGGGCACATAATAATAAAGGGATTTTTTTACGGCCACTCTAATTACAATTTATACAAACTAAATGGCTCAACTAATTATCTTACTGCATACCAGAAAAGTTAATAAGCTACAAATAAACTACTTAATTATCTAAACATATTTAACTAAAATATATGTAGTCAATCAACACCAGATGACCTTTTTTACTAGTTTTAACATCAAAAATACTTATTGTCTAACAAAAATACTGACTTGCTCACTAACTTATCTAATCTTACAACCTAAATTTCTAAAATTGGTTTCTAAATATGCATTACAATATTATATATCTCCATTAATTTTTCATTTCGAGCTGGTACTTGCTTTTCCCCTATTCATCCGAGTGATTACCGTGCCGTACCTACCGTAGGCATCCGATAAGAAAGGATTTTCCATCCTACCCTTGAGGGGGTAAAAAAGGGGGCAAAGTTTTTATGGGACACAACGTAGAACCATTGTTGACTTTCTACGCGGACGAAGTCACGGGCAAAAACTAGTATAAATATATGACAACAGCGACATCAATATTTCATGGTATACAGTTGTAAACATGCGCCCACACTCAAATACCAAGTTTAATCGCCTAGAAATCCTAAACTGAATAACTAAATAAATAATAAATAAATAAATATATACGGACAAATCACACAGATTGAGCTAGCCCCAAAGTAAGTTCGAGACTTGTGTTATGAGATACTAACTCAACGATACTATATTTTATAACAAATACAGATATAGATACACATCCAAGACCCAAACTCCTAGTAACAAAGACGAAAATTGCATGCTTCAATATATTTTTGGAAGTAACAAATTCAGTTCAATGTTTGTTTTCAATAAGAGTTTAATATTGCCTTGAACTAAAACTGACATTTTAAATGGCAAGTGAAGTTTCGCGGATATGGCCCATTTCTTTCAGCGTTTAGATTACAGTGGGCCAGCAATATCCGTAAATAATTATTTTCTTTAGTTTTAAAAGCTATATATTTAGAAAATATCTTATAATAATCGACATTTATATACAGACTAGCTTTCGCCCGCGGCTCCGCCCGCGTCAATGCCGATCCCTCGGGAATAGTACTTATTCCCGGGATAAAAGGTAGCCTATGTCCTTCTCCGTATTCCAGAGAACTTGTATGCAAAATTTCATGATGATCGGTTCAGTAGTTACGGCGTGAAAGCGTAACAAACAAACAAACAAACTCACTTTCGCATTTATAATATTAGTTAGGATTAGGATAGTATAAATCCGGTGGTTGCAGGTATGGCATCGTGTACGCGCACCCGGCCTCCCGAGCTGCTGCTTGCTTATCCATTTCATCAGAGCAAGTAGTATTCCGTGAGTAAGCCGTGTGGTATCCGGCAGAGTAGAATAGGACCACTCCAAGTCTTCCCGTGGATGTCGTAGAAGGCGACTTAGGAAATACGAGCTAAACAAAGCTTATAAACATCTAATATACCTCTCCAACCCGTCTGGCCAGCGTGGAGAGTGTAGGCCAAGTCCTCTGGCTGCTCTGGCCAAGTATGGCCTTAGTAGTACAGCGAGGGTCGTGCTCCTGTAGTGGAGACTAAAAAGGACCAAGGACAAGGAGGATGATGATGATGATGATGAAGTAGTATTCCAACACCTTAATTCCATTCCCAAATCCAACATATTTCTATCCTTCTCATATTAAAAATGCTTCCAATGGGCGGCAGCTTCGGAAGCACAAGAAGTCAAAGAAACTGCGGTCGCCAAACCACCCGCCAAGCCTGGCGAGTAAGGCAATACCCTCCCACGAAATGAAAAGTCCTTGGGAGAGGCCTTTGTCCAGCAGTGGACTTCTAACGGCTGGAATGATGATGATGACTATAAATCCTCTATGAATAAAGTTTATTTTTATATATATTTCGGATCCATGGAAATAAAACTGTTTTTTCAATGTGCTTTGTAAATGATAAGTTAAAGACCATTGCCACTGCGAACCAAAAATGAAAATATAAGAATAATATTAATCTCATTGGGAGCGTGAATGTATGTACTGACCACTTTCATGACCTATTAACAAAGCTGCAGACGTATTAATTCATCCTAAAAATTAAAGGATTACATCACCAAGGTTATCCACAAAATGTGACGTAAATCCATGTGACGCTGTAAAGTCACCAGGTCAATTGTTCCTGAGTTCATCCTCGTATGTTTTATAAAATCAATTTTGAGTACATTTAATTTAGTGGCTTAATTTGCTCCATATTTATAATCTTATATAACTTATTACTACATTGTTGAAAAGATATAGTCTGGTGCCGAGACTGAAATGAAGTCAGAAGTTACAGAGCGTTTAGAAATACACTAATTTACAATTATATAAAGAATCTCATTAATTTCATTTCATATAAATATCTATCATTTTTTTATTTTGAATTCGAACCTAAACGTGACTCTCTCTACTGAATGAATCTCGGAAATGAAATCAAAGTTAAAAGAAATACCATTGAAATTCCTGAAAGTCAAAAAGAAAAACATATAAATAACCGCGTGGAAGTAAACCGACACCGCAGTAACCAGTCCAGTAATTAAAAGCAGCATTAGGCTGACGCAACCAATCTCCGAACCTGCGTGATTTTACTGTCCCTAAAATTAAACCGCGTAACGCGATCGACCAGTACACAGCCCTTGAAGGTCGTCAAATATCCGGACATTAACAAGGTTTACTGCGCCTGAAATATCGCTGGCAAAACAATTTGTCATAACCAAGTAACAGACATCATAAAACAAAATACACACACAATCTTAAAACAACAAATGAAAATTGAGATGCTGTTGCCGACACAAAATTAGATGTTTAAGAAAATATTGAAATTAATACAAAAGCGAGCGATGTTTTAAAGATTGTTACAAAAATATGAACTTAGAAAAAATTAAAGATAAAGTAATGGTTTGGTTTTGTAAACAATCTGTTGCTTGCTACACGTGGAGACGCTGTCGTTTAAGATTATAACAGATTCAAGATTGTACTACAAGTGAGTCTTTAAAGGCAACTCAGTCTGATAAGGTAAATGGATGTGCATGCTGTTCGTAGACATGCTGTCATCTTTTGTAGAAACGACATTGTCATATACAGATGGTAGTTTTATTCGAGGTTCAATGCTTCCCCCGTTTAAAATAAATTATTTGAAGAAAAAGGAGATATTATTTAAAATGTTGTACTGTGAAGCCTAGATAACCCTTCAAATTATGTGAACTACGTTTACAGTGAGAATTTGGCAAAAACGCTTAGTAAGTACGTATAAAGGGAATGGGCTATGGTGGAGAATTTCGGCGCCGAGCTTGAATCAGCTATTGGCAGAGCGTAGGTCGTACATAGCCCTAGGTCGCTGGTTCAAATCCCGCCAGCATGAATTTTTTTCACCATATTTTATTTCTTAATTCAATAAAAACGCTTAAGGCGACTACCCCTAAAAGTTTAAACTATAATTAATAAAATATCTTAATGATTTATCTTCCGCTTCACATAAGGTTTTAAAATAATTATTTATTTTTAATGGACAGGATCTCTGAACATAAAAGGATAGCCTTTAAACCAAAGAAGGGATGTAAATGGATTTAAATAACATAACTAGATTTTTACTCTACTGAAACACGATTTCAATATCAACAACTTGTTGTACTGAATTCAATTAAATATTAACGTCTCAAGAAGACTACTAACTGACAACAGTTTGACACACATTTGCTGATGCATTCATAGAATTCCAAGACCTAGGCATAAAACCAAGATAAGATACCAAGATAACGTATGATGTGATGAACAATAAAAATGACGCATGTCCAGCTTAACCAGTGTTTCAGATTTCCTAGTGCCTCTCAGACGTGGAAGTAGTGCTAAAGAGGATTATTCCGATTTCGGAATATTTGAATAAGATTTTGGAATCTTTTGTGATATTTCTGGCATAAAGGAAGATTCTACAGGACAGCCTTGGAGTACCAATAATCCATCTGTGAGTAATGAGTCTTTTTGGCAAATATTTAAAAGTAACTTAATTACTCCGATGTCGTAATTCATAGATTACATATATTAAAAACTATAGTCATACACTTGTAATAATCGTATAATTCATCTTGAGTGAGAGCACTTAATATTAATAAATAGAATAAATATATACGGACAAATCACACAGATTGGGCTAGCCTCAAACTAAGTTCGAGACTTGTGTTATGGGATACTGAACGATATTATATTTTATAACAAATACATATATAGATAAACATCCAAGACCCAGGTCAATCTGAAAGAGATTATTTTCCATTTTAAACCTGACCGGCGATCGAACACTTAGGTACATTGAAAAATAGAACAATTTTTTTCTGAATATTTCGAAATATTCAAAAATTATTATGTATATTAATATTAATTAATACTGAATAAATAAAACAATAACCCCACCGCGAGTATATTAACTATAACCAACCTCAACTAAGAATAAATACTGTCTTTAATAAAAATAAAATTATATATTTTTTTATATTACTTGATTAAAACGTACCTACCTATAAATAAACAATATGAATGTCCCGCAGCTTAGGTATTGCTCTGCGGTAATGTTTCCAAAAAACTGGTAGCATTGCCATGTTGAATGGCAATGCTTATTCTTTAGACAAGATAGCTACCAGCCTTGTTGTATTTGACAACTCTACCAGCCTATCGTAAAAAAAAATATCTTATAAATATTCTCGAATAATTTGGGACATTTCGGAATAATGCGATTACATCATACAAAACAAAGTTGCAGTAATCTCTCAGTGAATAACAAGAATCTCTCGATCTCGAGTTGGTAATCTCAAGTAGTTCGAGTTGAGTCGGAGCGATGCGCTGAAGTGCGTTGCCCTTTATTGTGGCTCGATGGCTCTCGTCTGCGACGTGCGCCCTTCGGTTAAGGGCTGGAATGGCGTGCATTATCTTCATTTTGATATGTGGTGTGTGGTCGATTGGAGAAAGCTGCTTCAAACTGACCTCGTTTCTTTTGTTGTATTTTTTGTTTATAAAAGGATCACCATTATTGCAATAGCGTTACATATAAAAAAACAATAGGACCAATCGGAAAGTATACAATTAAATAACCTAACAGATAAAACAAAAAAGGAATTATGATATCAAACATTAAAAAAAGAATACAGCCCAATTGATAACCTCCTTCGTAAGTTCTTGACGAGAATTTCGACGAACTGCACGGTTTTTGCTTTGATTGTTTTGCAAATTGTTTCTAGTGGAGTTTTTAATATGAAATCGGTGTAATTTGATGTTAATGATGCCCATGTTTATGAATTATTATAAATAAGGTTTCATCATCATCATCATCATCATCATCAGGTCCTTTTTAGTCTCCACTACAGGAGCGAAATAAGGTTTAATGTACATTAACTTTTATACGCATGTTGTGTTCACATCGAGAAGATCTTGCACTATCGCATGGTCTCCTGTCATTGTATCTTTTTTATATTTGTTTTTGTGTAAGGTCAGTTTTGTGAACCTAATAAAAAAAAAAAAAAAAAAAAAAACAATGTGTGGAATAACTAAAATAAAGTATCATGGTGCGGCTGCAGTGAGATTTACTTAGCGGGCTGGTGTTTGCTCGCCTCGTTGCGTCGTTTATGATCAAGCCAGTAGATTCGTGGGAATTGTCTCCGTCAAATCAGCGAAATTATTTACACCATCATTTCGTTGATACACAAAAATAACTTAAAAAATAATTAAACACTGCTTCTGAATGAAGTTTGATGGTCAATTAGAAGAATGTCTACCTTCGTTTTTTGAAGTCTGTTAAATATAAAAGGTTTTCAAAGACATATGCTGAATGTGCTCTTAACGCAGCAAATAATATTAAAGAAATAAATCTATGAATGATTTTAGCTTATTTTCGTATGCACGCCCGTCTGAAGTCCATATAAAAGTTGCGTAAAAAATCGTGTGTAACGACCGATACTATTTAAAAATAACAGCAATTTCAACCTTATATATGTGGCATAAGGCACATGATATTGCTAAATATATATATTCCTCCCTAATCAGTGAAATCGATTGGCTATTTATGGACTTTTGCAGGTGATATATTCATCATTTACCATGTTGGCTTAATTTCGATGTATGAATCTTCTCAATAGGCCCTCTATAATAGTACTAATATATTGGATCTCTTTGTAGTATTATAATGATACCGGTTACACAACCGATATCATTAATAGACCGTCGTCCCGATGCGATTTTCTCGATGTATAAGATAGTGGCTGGGGACTATAATACCTATATGGATGGGCACTTCATTGGTGAACATAAATATCCAATTTATGTTCACCGATAAAAGTTTGAAAAGTTCAAAATTTGTTAAAAGTACTGTGCTAAAATTCTATTATACCTAAGCATGTTTTTCTGAGCAGTTTATATCGATTTCTGTCACCGTTGTAGGAAGCATTTGCCCTAACTTGGCCACAGTTAGTTGCCGTATGCCGACATTGATGCCGATATTGTTAGTTGCCGACAAAATGTATGTAATTGACCTTTCATACCGTACTTTAAACACTTTCTTTCTTATTTCTTGCGAAGCTTTCTCAAGATATGAACTTTATTAATATATGGCAGTCGTTGAGCAGTGGCCACGTACTTCCTGAGACCGTCACAGAAATTGATCCAAACTGCACAGAACAATACTGCCAATCGTGCTTTTAAAGAATTATAACACACAATAACTCCAACAAATTTTGAACTTTCCATAACTCTCATACGCTTCCTGACCGGATGTAAGAAATTGGATATTTATGTTCACCAATGAAGTCCCCGTCAACGTATATATTATAGTCCCCAAACTATTTTATGGATCAGAAAATCGCATTGGGACGAGACGGTCTATTATAATTACAATCTTATTTGTTGGAAATATAATTATAGGTGAAGTTATACTAAAACTTCATGGTATTTTCAAACTTATAGTAACAATCCATAATTCAGTTGTCATTACGTCATCTTTGAAAGTAAATCCTTGTCCGACTTACCGTATAAGGCGCGCTGATAGCTGTATTTTGAACACTAGCCCATGTCTATTCAATATCCATGACATGGCTGCAGAAATTACCATAATTGTGCCAATATGTGAAAGTGAAGTCGAGTATCCTTTTAAAATGTAATATAATTAAGTCAAAAGTAAGGTTGAAAAATTTGACGCCAATTGTGATAGAGCCACGCTACCGGCAAAATACATTTTTGCTAGTAGCTCGAATAGGCCGGCACGGCCGGGGAAGTACCACACTATCACAGAAAAACGACGTTTGACTACAAGCTTCACCGCTTCTACGCTTTGTTCTATTTGTTATATTTGAGGGAGCCGGAAGCCCATCTTTCCCCCCGTTTCCTCCCCCCCATGTCCTCCCCCAATTCCTAGAAAGGCCGACAAGCAATCGGGCTCCTGTAAAACCCTGGTCAACACCAGGGTTTTACAGGAGCCCAATTGCATTTGTCCATCGTTACGATCAGATGACTCGCTTGCTCGTTTGCCATCCGACTATATCCTACTATATCATAAAAAAAATATTGGTTGCCTGTAAAGTTGACTTACGGACGGTAGTTTTACTTGATAACGATGGAAGAGAGATAGATGCGTCACAAGCCGAACGCTTAGACCGATCGTGCCTCTCTATCGCTTGTTCCGCGCTGTCGCTTGCACATGGAACGTGACACGTTTTCGTACTTTCAGCTGGCGTTCATCGATTAATAAGACGTTATCACATTAAAAAAGTCACATGGTCACTCCTCCTCACCCGCGTTTTCTCGGCACAGAGGCTAGGATGCGTCAGCCCCGAGAACTGCATAAATGTTATCATTCACAGCAGCAGCTTTCTGCTATCGTGACAGAATTAATGTTGTAATTTTTATTTTTATGTATATTTGACGGCAAACGAGCAGACGAGCCACCTGATGGAAAGTGGTCACCGTCGCCCATGGACATCTATAACACTAGAGGAGGTGCTGATGCGTTGCCGACTCTTAAGATATATGGCGAAAGTTTTAACATCCTGTATTATCAGCCTGCCTGTTGCCAACCCTCCTTGGGTATCTCCAGAACAGCACACAAAAACCTGTATAAATAGGACAAATGTTTGCCCGCACCGGGAATCGAACCGAGATGAAATTGTCGGAATACATAAGTATTTAACAGACTAAAAAAAGAGGAAGTTATCAATTCGGAAAGGGTGCTTTAAAGTTAGTTCCATTTCAATTTATTTATTTTCATAAGTACACAAAACAGTAAGTTAGGTGGGTACATGATTAAAAAAATACATTTGTTATAATAAAATCAACCAAACCGACCAAAAATATGTGTACATAACTTGCTTAGCTCAAATGAAGTTCACAAAGTAAAATATAAATAAGACGAAGACAGTACAATAATATATGGATTACGAATACAAAACAAAATACAGTTAATTAAGAATTACTTTTTCGTCACAATCGATACAGTAGTTTGATTGAAGTCGGTTTTGTTATATGAAAGATTATTTGATATATCCTCACTTGTTGACCGAGCGAGCGAAGCGTCTCAGTTTCCACTGGCCCAAAATTCTTTTGTCCGTCTGTCTGTCTGTCTGTCTGTCTGTTCTCGCCTACAGGTCGCATTTCTCAACCGATTCTCATGAAATTTTGTGAGCAGGTTCAGTAATTATATAGAATTTTTTTGCCGTGCCGGTTTTTCGAAATTAAAAAAAATGGCGGATATATGGGGGTCCGTAACTTAAAAAAATTCATAGCACAGCTATTTGGAAAAAAAAACAAAAATGTCACTAGACTTTTTTGTTATTCTCATTAAGACGCAACTTTTTTGTCTGAACAACTTTTTTATACGATAAACTTGAACGTGTTTATTTATAGTCGGCAATTTGCCCAAAAGTTGTCTGAAATCGATTTTTTGTATATTTATGAAAGAAGTTGAAGTACGTGAAGTGGGAGAGTGAGTGAAATTGAACAACTTTCCCTAAGGAACAAAAATCAAAATATGAAAAATATTTTTTGGCTTAAATATGATACTGCGTATTACTTTTATAATTGAAAACACTAAATAAACTTAGAATCCTGAAATAAAAATTAAAAATAAAGTTTGTCTGCCATAATAGTTGAAAATTAACGTTCTATTAAAAATTTTACCAATTGGTAACAAAACAACTATGAAACCGGGTACTTAATTTGAAAAATTTTGCCTCCCATTATTCACCCATGCCAAGTTCGCTATTCCGATATTTCCGATCTTGAAGAGGATCACTCCAACTTAGTTAATGTGTACAAAAGCATACTAAACATGGTGCTCAAGGACCGTGTTTTCATACAAGAGTAGTCCCCTGATTTCTCGCCGGATAGTACCAATAGAGTAATGATTTTTTACTAAAAAAATCCGTATGTTAAAATTTTTTAATAATTGAATTATTTAAAGAGATATGAATGAACCTTCAAAAACATGAAAAATTGGTACGAATTTCCGTTGTGTTCAAACATTAAGAAAACAAATTTGGGCAATTATATAAGAAAAAAATGACAGCTCCGTGGCGCAGTGGTTAACACGCCAGCCTGTGACACGGATTGCCCGGGTTCGATCCCCGGCCAGCCGGCCTATTTGCTAACTCAGTGTCCAACGTTTTGATGGTCACTTTAAAATACATTGCGGGTTTCGTATGATTGACTATTTTCATTTAAGATATATAAAACGTAATGTATTTTGAAATGACTATCAAAACGTTGTACACTGAGTTAGCAAATAGCCCGGCAGGTCAAGATGGAAAATGATCTTTTTCAGATTGGCCTGGGTCTTGGATGTTTATCTATATATGTATTTGTTATAAAATATAGTATCGTTGAGTTAGTATCCCATAACACAAGTCTCGAACTTACCTTGGGGCTAGCTCAATCTGTGTGATTTGTCCGTATATATTTATATTTATTTATATTATTATTTATTAAAAAAAGGGTCAGGTCGGGTCTTCTGGTAAGGAGAATGTAGGTTTAAATTTCCGTTTCCTCTGATACCTAATTAAGAGCAGCGGGGATTGGGAAATAGTAACTGAAGGAAATCATCCTTTAGTCAATTAGCATATCAGTAACAGATATATTTTAGAGCACTGGAGGGCAAATGTGGATATTGGTTGTAAGGGCTCGCGAGGTCTACTGTTCTTGCAGAACCACTAGTTCTATCTATAATCAGGTCTTTTTAATCTCCACTGCAGGAGCATGACCCTCTCTGTACTACCGGAGCCATACTTGGTCAGAGCAAACAGGCTCTTGCTGGCCAGACGGGTTGGAGAGGTCTCATTGGTGTTTATGAGCTTTATTTAGCTCGTATTTCCTAAGTCGCCTCTTACGACATCCATGGGAAGACTTGGAGTGGTCCTATTCTACTCTGCCGGAAACCACACGGCTTAGACAATAAATCGTAAAAGTATAAAATTCGTTCCACTTCTTAAAGCTACAATAGTTGATAGTCCTCCTTTACCGCACTTTGCGTTTTTGGTCTTGTCTAGTTCGTGCATGGTCGGCTGTGGTTTTCTCATAATATTGGATTACTATGTGGTACACTCGATGACACATGTTTAATTATTTGTTTATTTACACAAAATAATTAAACACGCAATTATTTAACATAACTGAAAACTCAAAATCATGTGTCATCATTAACTTCTGAACCGTTCTGATATTTTGTAAGAGGCACTGAATAGAATCATCATCATTTCGAGTAGGTGTCACGGTCAATCAATCATGCACAGCCTGGTGTCAGAGTTCTTCGGAACCGCCTCTCGGCCTCTGACGTGGTTCCTTTAACGACTACCAGATGGCAGCCTGGACCACCAGCTTAACGAGCCTTCCGATGCACGGAATCATCTTTATTATCAGACAATCAGGTGATTAACGCCTGCAATGTCCTAACCAAACTGGAAACAACTAAACAAAGTATGCTTCCGGTGGGAATCGAACCCACGACCCCCGGGTTAACAGGCAAACGCCTTAACCACTGGACCACGGAGGCTGTTACTGAATAGAATAAGACATATATTTCATCAAAAAAAATTGTTCTCGATGGATCTGCGTACAAGAAACCGAAACACCTACGGGCGAAAACTCATACTTACTAGTATTAGTGATTACAACGCGTTTGTCGTAAATCAATGTCATACTCAAAAAACACTGCTGTCTGTAAACTCGGTTTACGGACAATAATTTTACGTGAGAACGGTGGAAAAGAGATAGATGCGTCACAAGCCGAACGTTTAAGCCGATCGTGCCTCTCTATCGTTTGTTCCGCTTTGCACGCGGAACGTGACACTTATTCGTGTGTGCAGCTGGCATTCATCGATTTATAAGTCGTTATCATGCTCGTTCCTTAAATGAACAACGTTTAAAAGTTTTAATAAAATAATATAAAAACCAGTAGGTATGGAGAAGAATGCTACCTCGGAGTGTATAGGCGAGAAATACGAGAGTGAATTGCTGTCTTTATAAGGTGTACAACTTCTTAGAATGTTTAATATTAGAATACATACAACATTCGTAAATAGAGCCAGTGGTCAGAAGACCCAAAGGCCACATTTAGCGTGCTGATGTGCGAGTAGGTGAAAACGGAATCTAAACAGTAATGGGTCACTAGCCGCATCGCCTATTGATATTATTCCTAAGGTTTCGCCCATTCCCTTGACAGGCTTTTACGGTCTGTGCGGGATGAGAAGCTGGTACATTCTACGTGTTTATCTTTACTCCCGAACCAGCATGGTAGTCAGCTAGTAATAGCAGAAATTCCTAGAATTCATAAAACATGATTTCTCTCTTAGTAACTCAGTCAAACATTCAGTTAACTTGTTACCTTGTGAACAGAACTGTACCTTGAAAATAACATTGAAACGTAAACCAGAGGAAAGTGCAGTAAACTGGGCTTTGTAGTCTTAAGGGTGGTCCATCTATTTCGGACTGTTGTTCACGTGGGATCACTGATGAACGGCGGCGTTGCGGTTGCTGCGGTGGTAATTAAAAAACTTCTAGTTTAACTTTCCTGGTTATAAATATTAAGTGGGATTGAACAGAGACTCCATTTTTGTTGTTTCTCAGAACTTTTGGTGGTTTTGGCTGCCTTATAAGTAGGTATAGTTCATTCTTACGTAATAACGGGTGGGACGCTACTTTTTAAGTTTTTAGAAATAAAACAATTAGCCGAGGATATGGAAAACTGGAAATCACTCTACCTATAGGAGCCAACCTTTATTGTAACACTTAGACACACACAAAACGATATAAAATAAAATTATTGAAAAGTACATAAAACAAAAGTACTGTGGCATCAATGTTACAAAAGGAGACGGCTCAGCGTTACGCTGGATACTACAACTGTTATCTGGGCAACACGAATAGATTCATGTAGGTATGTAACTTAAAATTTGTGACTTAGGTTTTTGCGATCAGATATATAAAAAAATATTAACGTCTTTATCAACAAAAAAAAAAGTATTTTTTTTTTTCTAAAATATAATCACATTGTTCAACAACACCAGATTTTTTTTATTGGTCGACTCGACCGTATAGTAATAATAGTTTTTAAAAATTGGTACTTTTGCAAGCTGTTACCGCAACAATTTTAAAAGGGATTGAAAGTCGGCAATGCCTCAAAGGCTAGAAAGCGCACATGCTAGCCAGAAAAACATAACGATTATTCTATACTAGCGGACAGCCCCGGCTTCGCACGGGATATAGATACTCGATTGTTTTTAGATTTTTGAAGTAAAAACTTCTTTACTGCACTTTTAGGGATGGGTAAAAAATGTAAAACTCGCGTCAGGACACGTGATCTGATCGAAAATTCGTCAGACGGACACGTGACCTGAGACCGCCGCAAAGGCGAGTGTTTCATAGCCTATTTCATCAAGGATAATGTAGGATTTTTTCAATCGGTCCAGGCCTATTCAATCCAACAAACAAACAATCAAATCTTTCCTCTTTATAATATATAAGTGTAGAAAGTATAGATAAATAAGGGAAACGGTCGGTAACTCTGTTCTTGTCCAAGACATGCAATTGTTCCGTCAATGTAATTGACAATACGCGTGGACGTAAATATCTTTATTGGAACTAGAACACTGAAAGTGAGATCTGGTTCATGAACCCTTGTCCATAGATTCAGATTGTTCAGATTGGCGAGCTCCGTGGCGCAGTGGTTAACAGGCCAGCCTGCGACACGAGGGTTCCCGTCAAAATGGAAAACGACCTTTTACAGATTGACCTGGGTCTTGGATGTTTATCTATATAAGTATCTATTATAAAATAAAGTATCGTTGAGTTAGTATTCTACGACACAAGTTCACAACTTACTGTGGTGCTCCCTCAATTTGTGTGATATGTCCCTATATATTTATTTTATTTTTATATTTATTAGATTAAGTTCTATCAAACTATATTTAGGAAAAGCTTTTATGGATAGCCAGTTTTGACCGGTGGATGAAGATATGACATCGGATACGCGCGCGCTGTCTCTCAAGCTACTACTTTTCCGCATTCATCTGATTGAGTAGTATCGAAATACCATTCCCTTCCCAGAACAAATCCTATGGACCGTAAAACCAGATCTAACAATCCTATCCTAATAAATATTGTTGTTGTTGACAAACCTAATAAATAAAAAAGTCCTATCCTTCCCTATCTTAAAAGTTCTTCCGATGGGTCGCAGTATCGAAAGCATAAGAAGCCACAGAGAATACGCTCGCCTACTATACGTGGTGAGCATGGCAATATCCTCCTATGGAATGAATAATCGATATCCTTGGGAAAGGCTTTTGTCAGCAGTGAACTTCTTACGGCTGAAATTATGATGATGCAATATTAGACCAGATGATTCCAGCACTGAACTATTTAGTTCATATAGTTATTATTTATTAATATTTAGTTATAATTATGCCGTATGCGGGAGTATTCCAGTGCCGATTTCGGTACTGAAAAACTCCTATATAAGGCATTATATGGCTATTTCAGTCCAGCCAAGGACTGGTTCTACTTATCTGAAATAAAATAAATTAATATATATATTGCCGTGTGGTTTCCGGCAGAGTAGAATAGGACCACTCCTAGCCTTCTCATGGATGTCGTAAGAGGCGACTTAGGAAATACGAGCTAAACAAAGCTGAAAAAGAGACCTCTCCAACCCGTCTGGCCAGCGAGGAGAGTGTAGGCCAAGTCCTCTGTCTGCTCTGGCCAAGTATGGTATATCTGGGAGTACAGAGAGGGTCATGCTCCTGCAGTGGAGACTAAAAAGACCTGATGATGATGAATGCCCAGTTGATAAGTTCACATTCCATCATGAGGCTATAGCTATATAAAAGTTAAATCTGTGTAACTTGACACTATTTCCGTTCTCAATCATATTACATTTCGACTTTTACACAGGCTATTTTGCTCAACAATATGATAACAACTTAAAACGCCATCACAAGCAAGCAATAACTCAAAGGCTAGAAAGCGCACGTGCCAGTTGAACAAACTTAACGTCCATTCTCTATAAATAAGGGAAACTGTGGGTTTTCTCTGTTCTTGTCGGCGACATGCGATTGTTCCGTCGAGTTATAGACATTCAGAGTAGACGTAAATAGAGTTAGAATCCTTGCTGAAAAAACAGTGACGGCTGTTTCATAAATCTTCTCTTGTGACAGATTTCTTTCAAGCTATATTTATGTAACTTATACCCGGTGTACATTATTCCTGCCCAGTTCCAGTCCAGCCAGTACCCTGTATGGAGATATACCTACTTATACATATAAATACAATATGTAATGGGTAATTTAGCTCGTAGATATAAACAACTTTTCCTATGGGACCAATGCAGGGAACAAAAAATTTTTATTGTCGTTCCCGTACAAATAAACCGGGCGGCCTAATAATTTTGTTTGAAAATGTAATTTTTTTTTTAGTTTCCAGCTTATGGAAAAGTTTTACATATCGAACGGGCTGAATCACTCCTTGAAGAACGTGTGTTGGAAGAATTGTAAACATTTTATGAAAACAAAGTTATTACATGATGTTTTTAATGTAATAGTACGTAAAAATTCATAAAATTACTGGTCAATAGGCAAAAGTGTCAGAACCCTCTAATAATTTGTTGTAAATTTGATAGAGATATACAATAGTAGTCGAGGTAAAAGCAGATGAAGTAACGTTCGGGAAATTGAGGTCAATGTTTAATTTCCCTATTACTAGAAATATAAATAAATACCTACATTTGGCTATTAGCCATAAACATGTTAACAAACAATAAAACATATGACAATAGAATTACACGGCAATCTGTAATGAATATACGAATTGATGTCCGACCATTTAGGCCCGTCGTCAATAATACGAATTTAGAAAACGCTTCCCGCCGGTAATAAAGTGAAATTGTAAACGTAATGGTGTCTATGATTTATGCGGCGGTTCCACGATAAAATAGACCCATATATTTCGCGTCCGATCTCGCCTAAGCCGATTGCACACTCGCCACGCATATTTAGTTAGCACGCAGTTAAAACAGAAAATCATTAGGGTTCCTTAAGATTTTAAGTTGTAAGAAAAAGTAAGATACAAAGAAGAAATAAGTTACAGAGCTGTTTCCTCGAGCTGAGAATAAAGAGCTAACCTTCACAATCTAAATATATATAACTCAAAGGTGACTGACTGACTGACATATAGATCTATCAACGCACAGCCCAAACCACTGGACGGATCGGGCTAAAATTTGGCATGCAAGTAGATGTTATGACGTAGGCATCCGCTAAGAAAGGATTTTGATAAATTATACCCCCAAGGGGATAAAATAGGGGATGAAATTTCTACCCCCAATGGGGATAAAATAGGGGATGAAAGTTTGTATAAAACTTAACGCGAGCGAAGCCGCGGGCAAAAGCTAGTTATGTATATAAACGGGACGTAGCACGTCCATCGTACCATAGGAGTAACTCCTTTGAAACATCAACGGAAACAAATAATAAAAAAGTTCGTTGTAAGTCCCGTATCCTTATCCTTACTAATATTATAAATGCGAAAGTGAGTTTGTTTGTTTGTTTTTTGTTACGCTTTTACGCCGTAACTACTGAACCGATCATCATGAAATTTTGCATACAAGTTCTTTGGAGTACGGAGAAGGACATAGGCTTTTATCCCGGGAAAAAGTACTATTCCCGAGGGATCGACATTGACGCGGGCGGAGCCGCGGGCAAAAGCTAATAATACATAAATATGTTAAAAGCGCGAAAGTTCAAAAAAGCTAGCGTTCACTAGTTCAACAGCCGAAGATCAACTATGTTACGACCTTCTCGATTTCTGCAAAATCTCTTTCTTTCCTTTCCCTATTAATTACAAGCCTTTATTTTACTTGGTTTGTTTATTGTGGGACGTTGTATTCAACATTTCGATTTTCAGGCGAATAATATGTCTCTCTTTAACTGTTATTCCTTTTTTCTGTAACTTAAAGTAGTTTTGGCGTGAAAAGAACTTCACCTCCTCAATCCAAATGTATTTTAGAATGTAACTTGAGAACTTTTAAATAATTTCATACTACTAATTACATTGGTTACTTAAATATAAATACTAACTTTTTTACTTAATTGTATAATTATAATTGATTATATAACTACTTTTATCTCTCTATTAATATATACAACTTCAAGACAAGTTCAAGACTTGTGCTATGGTATACTAACTCAACGATACTATATTTTATAACAAATACATAAATAGATAAACATCCAAGACCCAGGCCAATCTGCAAAAGATCATTTTCCATCTTGACCTGACCGGGGATCGAACCCGGGGCCCTCGTGTCGCTGGTATTAACCACTGCACCACGGAGCTCGCCAATCTATCTATTTAATGCTTTAGAAAAGTACGAAACCAAATAGTGCGTGCATTTCTTTTTCTAAGCATTTCTCATGTATGACACAGGTTATTAACCGATAACACTTTCGTGTATAAACAAAAACGTCGTTCGAGAAAAATTAAGGAACCAATAATGCGTTTGCGCTTGCTCTGCTTTGTAAATAAATAAATAAATCTTCGTAGAATTAAAGATCACTGCCAGTGCTATTAAGAGCCCGACATATGCCAAGCGGCGTGGCGATACAAACGCGGATGGTCTAAACGCGTTGGCTACTTTGGATATTTTCGTTTTTAAGGAATATTCAAGGGTTATTCGAAAAAGAAAAACATATGATGGCTGCCTTATCTGTAATGCAATAATAATTAAAAGTTTCAAGGTTAATTTTAATGTATTTGGTGAATAATGCTATATACCGAGTAAATTAGACGTGATTTGGAGGCAACTTTGCAATTTTTCTATCGAGAAATATTAACGCAATCGTGTTTTTGAGTCATATAGTTACCAGAGTTAGTCCTGAACTTTGCTGCATTTTATTTCAACTAGAGTATTTAATTATATAGTGATTTAATTATTATTGATATAACAGTCAATCATGCAAAGCAGTGTGAGGTAGTACGGGCCCTTAATATAATACTTATACCGCTCATTTCTGAGGACTGAACCTGGGGGTACATTCGCGTATCTATGAATGACTAGCTTTCGCCCGCAGCTCCGCCCGCGTCAATGTCGATCCCTCGGGATAAGTACTTTTTCCCGGGATAAAAGGTAGCCTTTGTCCTTCTCCACACTCCAGAGAACTTGTATGCAAAATTTCATGATGGTCGGTTCAGTAGATACGGCGTGAAAGCGTAATAAACAAACAAACAAACTCACTTTCGCATTTACAATATTAGTTAGGATGAATATTATAAATGCGAAAGTTTGTTTGTTACGCTTTCACACCGTAACTACTGAACTGATCAATTTGAAATTTGGCATACAAGTTCTCTGAAGTACAGAGAAGGACATAGGCTACATTTCCTCCCGGAAAACAGAAACTGTTCCCAAGAAACGACATTGACGCGAGGAAAGCTGCGGGCGAAAGTTAGGAAATAAATACATTTCGAAATTCATTTGTCGTGATCCAAAAATCAAAATGGGACGGAACCTCAGTGCGCTGGCGCATTTCTTTTTCTGAGAATTTCCGTGTAATGGCTTTGCACA
Organism: Elegia similella; assembly: GCA_947532085.1. NCBI lineage: Eukaryota > Metazoa > Arthropoda > Insecta > Lepidoptera > Pyralidae > Elegia > Elegia similella. Next base: position 26,953,530 of record OX383930.1, read on the forward strand.
TAGCGTGTTCTGTAAATCTTCGCAGAGTTAAAGTTCACTGCCAGCGCTATTCATATGTTACTGATCCCAGTCGTTTATAACGCCTTATCCTGTGTGTACTTTGATAATAAATGTGTATGAAAGATGAGTTAGGCGAGGGAAATCGATGTCTATTTATTAATGAAGATTTTGTAGTCGTTCTCTTATTATTTATGGTATTCTTAGAGACTTTGAGCATTTAAGACAAATATTTTTGATAATTAAAAAAGTCCTAAAATTATGTAAACTGAATAACCAATGATGGAAATGGTTCTAATTAAACACATTCATTTAATAGGGTTTCGAGGTTCCGTTATTTTACATAAGTTTGAATCATTTCTCATTCAACCTTTGAACCTCTTTCCAATAATATATTTAATATATATTTTTATTAATTTTATTCATAGTTAAAATAAAAATTACGATAATTACTATGTCGAAAAAGTATCCGTGCCAGTCTGGGAGAAAAGAAAAACGTATTATGTGCCAGCTGCTTCTCTTCCCGCGCAGATCGTAGAAGCCCGTCAAGGGAATAATATATATAATATATAACTATTTTGATTCCATTTTCCACCTTACAACTGTGGTCACGAGTGTAAATGTACCTTTATGGACTGTCTACCGGTGCCAATAAATTGAAATTACCAGTTTTACACGAATAAAAAGTAAGTCTTCGATCAAATATAATGGTAGATACACGATTCGCGCTCGAAAAGTGGCACCGGCAAAACAGCGCCCACATCGAGTTTCGGAGCTGTTTTATCCACAGTTTCAATAAACCGCGCTAGCACTCGCACGTTTCGCGATGACGAAGGTCAGTGAAAAGATGCAAAAACTACGCGTCAAAAGTGAAAAAGAAAGATGGATTGTCATATTTTCAGTATGTACCGTTTTTGTTGTTGTTTGTAAGTATGCATGGTGTTTTGGCTCGGGGACATTATTAAGGCTTCATTTTGCATGAGACTGTGTATCTACCTGTATGTGTATCCATTATATTTGATCGAAGGTTACAGTGAATAGGAATAAAGTGAATGTCTTGGGTTTAATAGCGTCATGGATCATATTAAGAGGCAAAACGTAAAGAAATAAAGACTACCATCTTGACATGAACTTTCCAATGGAAAATACATTTATCGTCAAGTGGCCCGATGAAATCATTTTTATAATAATAGAATTTCATATATTTTATGCTATAAATGAGGGATTAAACTCTTTTTGAGTTAAATTACTAGAATAATTTTAAAAATATGGATAAAAATTGTTTTAACTAACTTTTAAATACATGGTCGATCATGGCAGAAAAAACATGCTGGTTTTTTTTTGTTGTAGCTATATAAGAAATATGCCTAAAAGCCCTTTTAACTTTTTATGATTCTCATATAGCTATCTCCATTTCTGATTTCCGTTCAAGTGGCTCCCAAAAAGAAATAAAGAACTTAGTTTCGAAATCTGATAAGAGTAGGTACTTCCGCATGCATTTCCTAGAAGAGATTAACCGAGCCCACGTTGAATGTACTAGACAGATCAGAACGAGATGCATACAAATGTCTTACAAGCAATCGTGTTGAAAATAAAGAGAGGGGAGCAGAAGAATAACCAATAATTCTTTTTTTTATTCAAATAATAGGATTATAAATACATTTAGGGACATATGAACTAAGGGTGCCTGACCTAGGATGAAAATCACCTGTATTTCAGGTGTTATAAGACTAATTAGTACTAGAAACTCCATAAACAATTACAATTAGAATTAAATACACACTACACAATAAAATGAATCACATAACTATAATATTATTTTAGAACTATTAGTAATTTCTCTGTTTCTTCGTAGGACATATTTAATAAGGCTTCGTATAGATTTTTTTTTTTGTTGCTGTATAAATAAAAGGTTAAAAGCCAAGTTTACTTTCTTTCCTTTTCAGTCCAATACCAAGCCTGAGCGTCAATATACTTTTACTTACCACGTATTGTGCCGACCGGTGCGAAGATGTATTGTAAGGCCGTGAAAAAAATGTGTTTCTACGGGAACTACGCTAAGAGAGATTTAAAAATCGAGCGTTCTTTTTCTTCCGTTACATCATGTTATGTTTCAGCGTTCCCTTATTAATGCTCAGCGTATAAGTATCGCTAAATAGTGATACTTATACGCTGAGCAAAATAGCTGCCAGCACGAGGGTCACCCGTTGCTTCGATGAGACGGGTTGTGTGTGATGTCCTTAAAAAAGTATTTTGCATCTGGGGCCTAAGGACCCATCGTCTCCACTACAAAGGGTAAAAAAAAACATAAGTGTCTCCAAGACCCACACTAGAGCATAGAATGTTATGTGTCTTACATCTGTTACTCTATTTATTTTGTTTCCGAACCAAACAAACGCATATTTTGTATGCGCGGCGTCTTCAAAGAGCTCCGTAATTGCAATTTCAAGCATGGTGCATACAAACTATTAGGCCGCTTGTAACTAATAGTATTGTCCTAAATTATAGGACTGGAAACATTAGAACTAATCTGTTAATCTTTAAATTAATATTCTGCACATTGCATGCTTGAATAAGCATGATAACTTTGAGGATAACAATTCAAACAAACTTATATTTAAACCTCTGGGATAACTTTTTACATACATACATAGTATCACATCTTTTTCCCTTGCGAGGTAGACAGAGCTTAGGTCTTTAAGACCTAAAAACTACGTTTAAAATATTGGTGCCCACCAATCCAAGTAGTGATAGGTTGCTAACCGCATCGCCTACTAATATGATTCGTCAGATTTGCTTATTCCCTCGATCAGTTTTTACGATCTGGGCGAAAAGAGAAGCAACTGACCCTCTACCTATATCTTGAATTTTCTCTTATACTATAAATAATGTTAACATGTAAACCTCTGTCCCTGACTTCATTAAAATCTTTCTGTATATACATTTTCATGTTTAAGTATTTATAGTTTAAGAAAAAATTCAAGATATACGTAGAAGACCTGGTCAGGTATCTCTGTCCCTGACTGTACTTAATCCGTATGGCATGTTCTTCATCATCATCAGGTCTTGTTAGTCTCCTCTACAGGAGCACGACCCTCTCTGTACTACTAGAGCCATACTTGGCCAGAGCACACAGAGTAATTGGCCTACAATGTCATGTTCTTAATTTGTTACTATTGCCGCATAATTTATTTTGATTTTATACCATTAACTTCAAAACCAAATTACCAGAAGTCAGTAAATTAATTTCCTACTGATAGCCACGTTTGTCCTGAATGGATAAATTCCGCGACATTTAGGTTAGAAAGGAGAAACCTAGAGCCGCAGTAAAAGTCTTAAAGCGGTGTAAACTAGACCAGACCGGTAGCAAACCATTGTTTCTGCGAATTTAGGGCTGCCACAAAACTTTACGACTGGACGACAAGCTTAATTGCTTTAGAAAGCTGGATCGCGATTTGTAGTTTGAAATTAAACTTTACGCCCGCCTCCACCAAAGATATGTTAAAATATGTTTACGAGAACTGCTACTAAGGATGTTGACAAAGTTTTATTGTATGCAGTTTCCGTTGATTTACTTTATTAACATTTTGTTTAAAGGCTTCCGCGTTGGTACCTCTCATTCATGTGTGTTGTTGCTTCATTTCTTTTTAAAGAATTGGAAAAGATAACTGCTGCTTATTTTAAACAAAGTTATTCATTGCTACTGAAAGACTACTGATGGCTAGAGTTAGCATTCCATAACAAGTCTCGGACTTTGGGGCTAGCTCAATCTTTGTGATTTGTCCGAATATATTTATATTTAAATGAAATTTTATTCAAATTTGGATATCATGTATCTCTTTCTGAACATCATTTTATTATTTTTTAATATTAGCAAAATCGAGAAAGTATTATTCTTATTATATTTATTATATGGTGAAACTTAGGTTTAGTGAATGCTGGATTATATAAAGGATAAATTAAATTAATATTTGTTATAAATTGACCGGGCGGCCGAAATTATTTTGTATGAAACTGCCCATTTTTGAGTTCCCAGCATTGGTCCCATAGGCAAAGTTGTTCATATCGACAGGCTGAATCACCTCTTTATGGGTCCAAAAAGATAAAAATTTCACCGTGTATTTCTTAGCTTAAAAATTTCTTCAGCCCTAGGTTATTGCACATTGTGTGATTTGGCCCTATGAGTTAGAGCTTCGACCAAGTGTGTAACAGCCTATCTGCGTATCTAATCTTGATCCCATTGTATCGCATTCATTTTGAAATAGCGTCAATTCTGTGAGCCCATTACCATTATTTAGGTTTCATATGCTGTCAGCTGGTGGTCCTCGTTTTCCTAATACTTGAAAGTAAACGTCATATCAAGTATCATTCATATTGGTCAAGTAAAATTAATGCTAATAAAAATTCTTCCATGCTGGTCTGGGAGAAAAGAGAAAACGAAGAATGTGCCAGCTACTTCTCTTTTCGTGCAGACCGTAGAAGCTGATCAAGGGAATGGGCAAAAATCTAAAGAATCATGATAATAGGCGATGCGGCTAGCAACCCATCACTATTTTTATTCCGTTTTCCATCTTGACGCCCACCAACACACAAAACGTGGCCTTTTGGTCTTATGACCTTAAGCTCTGTCTTCCCCGTAAGGGATAAAGACGTGATAATATGTATGTATAAACTAACTAGTACACGATTTGCTTACTCTACCCCCACTGACTCGAACAGTCTGAAGTAGTATTCCGCAATCAACTGGACCTATGTGAAGTTGAATCCACATTCGATTTCCGAACTAGAATGTTATGAATATGACCAGTACCACTCAGGCAGTTGGTCAACTCACACCCACCGAACGTTGAAATACTAACTTGTATGAAGACATTTTAATGTTTGCATAAATTATGATCCTATCCTGCATTTAAACTTGATTATTTTATTGAATGATATTACTTGTTATTTATTAATTTAATGGAACTTAGACTTATATAAATTTAAAATAAATATTTATTTTCAATTAATAAAGGTTCCTCTAAGTCCCGTTTAAATTAATAATAATGTGATTAAAGCGCGAAAGTTTAAAAAATAACATATTTTTTGTCTTATATAAATTAAAAGGTTTTATTTGTTAACTTTTGATACACATTCTTTGCTCATATTAATTATTGGGATCATAATTTTCTCTACTATATATTTAGTATACTTAGTTTGTCATCATTGGATCACAATGACATGGTTTACTTTCGAATTAAGATTTTATTTTACGTATTTTCATTTATAATGTAACATAGTACCTAGCAGTCAAATAAATCACAGTACTAAGTTTAATAAAAAAGAAAAATTAAGCGAAAAATAAAACATGAGTTTCGATATCTTGCTTACTTCTACAGCATGTATTGTTTTAAAATAGAATTATACAGATAGTAAATATGTTTCTTTTTTGTTTCAGGTGACGAATCGTCCAAAACTTCAGCATCCTCTCTCAAAAACTCATGTTCTCTTCCATCCCACCGGTTCAGTGCAATCTCTAAACATGACACAAAATAGTGTAATTCAGTGAAAGTGTTCTATTGTGGTGTAAATTAGTTCTGGTATAAATTTCTCTGAAGTGTTTGTGTTTTTAGAACGTTTAAATTGATCAAAATGGAAGCTCTGGAAAGGAGAGGAGTCTTGAAGGCGATCGTCACGCTGCTCTTCATATTTTGGCCACAATGTAAGAATCTTTTTTTATTTTGTTTTATTTATATTAGAAGGCAGACGAACCACCTGATGGAAAGTAGTCACCATCGCCCATGGACATCTGCAACGCCAGAGGAGGCTCTTAAGATCACGCCTTTTGAAGGACCCCAAGTCATAGCACACAGGAAACACCTCGGGAGCCCATTCCACAATTTCTTTATTTTGTTTTATTTTTTGCGTGTGTGTCTGATGTAAGATTTTTCAAGCTGCCTTATAGCATCTGACATAGCTTCACTACTGCCATCAATGATGACAGCCAGGATTCCTTGTTTTATACCATCAACTCTTTTCCTTTTGTACTCATTTTGGGCAATTTTGGGTGAGTTTTAGAATGGCTTAGTATGAATTTGTGCGCTTTCCGCTTGCCTTTTTGTTACTAATGACTATCTTTTTTGAAGTCAAAATTTCTTTACCAGTCTTGTGCACTTTTTGAAATGGGTAAAAAATGATAAACTCTCGTCAGGACATGTGGCATGATTGAAAATTCGTAAAACGGACACGTTACCTGAGACCACCGGCGTGGCGTAGGAGAGGAAGTAATATCCCGCTCTCTTTCTACCGCGCGGAGTTTTCACTTCTGCTGTCACGCCCGGGTGCAACCCTTTTTTTTTATTTCAACTTGAAAGTGGACTATATTTTGAACATTCTGCATGCACATTTTTTTTCTGTATTTAATTATTGAAAAATACTCATGAAAAGAACTCGTTTCAGATGTTGTCCGTTTTGATCAAAAATGTCGTATATTTTCTATTCATTTACTAACTTTTTGTAAAATATATAATGCGTCAATCAAGCCTACTGTTGTCCGTAAATACATGCAAAATTTCACTTTAGTTGAATTTATCAAACCCGGAATTATATTAAAAACGTGAATATGAACGAGAGTAAAATTCAATTTACTCGAAATTCTCTATAGAGAACGATATTTCATAGATAAAGACTCAATTCATTGGTGCTAAGCTATTGTAAAATCCACCCGAATAATTAAAATAATCAACTATTATTATTAAATTGAAATTATTTCACCATATTTTATTTTTTAATTTATTAAGAGTTATCAACAATTACCATAATCTAAAACTTAATGTGTATTGTTTTATATTGAATAAATAAATATATACGAATAAATCACACAGATTGAGCTAGCGCCAAAGTAAGTTCGAGACTTGTGTTATGGGATACTAACTCAACGATACTATATTTTATAACAAATACAGATATAGATACACATCCAAGACCCAGGCCAATCTGAAAAAGATCATTTCCCATCTTGACCTGGCCGGCGATCGAACCCCGTCACTCCGTGTCGCAGGCTGGCGTGTTGACCGCTGCGCCACGGGCTAGTCAAAATGAAATCCCAGAAAAACCTTTTCATGTAAAATGATCCAAGACGAAACCATATGACTCGCACTGTCAATAAGTTATCAGCCGGCATATTTACTAACGTATTGATAGTTTAAAATACATTGCGGCTTTCGTATGATTGATAATTTTTATATAAGAAATATAAAAAGTGATGTATTGTGAAGTAACTATCAAAAACGTTGTACATAACTAACTTATGTACAACGTTTTTGATAATAGATTTGAAATAGACCGGCTGATCTCATGTAGAGCCAAGCTTCTCACTGTTCAATATATACAAAGCCTTACTTCACGTACTCTAAACCTTAGTCAAAATATGTAAAACCCTATACTCAAAAATATGATCGCCGGTACTAAAAGCTTCTATGCGAAATGCCTGCAGTACTTCAGAAATATTCCGTCTGCTACGCTTTGATGAAAATCTTAAGAGCCACTTGATATTTTCCAAGTTTTATTCGGAGCGTCTGGAGAGCGCCGTCATCTTCAGTAGATATGACGGTCCCATATAAACTGCCTACTTTCCACCGCCTTCGATATTTTTTACGAACGCGCTGGCTTTTATTACTGACTTATAACCCATTGAAGACTCTCGCGCTTTCCCTTGCGGTAAATATATAAAGTTGTATTTGCATAAGACAGACACAAAGGCCAAGAAAAGAAATAAATACAATATGAAAGCCAATATATATGTTAACATGCTTACAATATATTCCTTATGCTTATAATATATAATATTTATATTCCTTATAATAGATTTTTTAAATTTTAATTTAATAAACTTTATTATTCCAAAGTACTCTTGTAACAATTGGCGGACTAAATGCTATAAGCAATATCTCCCAGTCAACCAAAGGGAATGACAGAGAAAAAAAATTGTATGGCACAAAAGGTGAGCTATATAATACACATAATATATACACAACAAAGAAATAAATACATATATATGCAATTTATACATACATTTACATTCATTTACTAAATAAATACCAATGATGGATATATAGAGAAATATATATCGGTTTCGAAAATATTTTTAAATAAAACATTTAATACTAACGATCTGACTTGGTTTTTCTGGGTTATACCACATTATGCATTATATACGGACCCCGTGAAAGAAGAACAAAATTTTAAATTAAACCAAATAGTAGAACAAGTGCAGAGATAGCTGAAATAAAATTATACAAATCCTCATTTCCTATTCTCCGTAGTTTACATAATATCTTTTAATTTATTCCCAAAGCCGCAGACAGCCCAGAGCCAGACTGCGCAAAAATGCAGTCAAATTAGTCAGTCGCCAAAAATATTCTGCCGCATGCAAAGGACAAGGCCTTGAACAAACCTGTTTCCGAATTTCCGAAGAGCACTCCTACATTCATCTTTTTTGGTTAGTTGACTCTTTATATGGGAAGTGGCACTGGGTCTTAGTCCTGTATATAATTGCTACAAATTAAACTCTAGCATAACAATGATAGTATAATAAGTATAAATTAAAACTATAAAGTAAAATTATAGTTAATAATTAAGTAAAAACAAACAATAAATTATATAAAAAATTGAATTTAAATCGCTTTGGTCGGAGGGCAGGAAAAAAATATTCGTTTATTTCAGCCATCCATATTGTGAGCATAATTTATATCAAATATTTTCGTCATAACATATAATAATATGACATCCATAATTTTAGAATATAAAATGTCAGTATATATTTTACATAGTTGAACAATATCAAAACTTCAATTAGGAATAATAACAATTTGTTTGATGATAAATTCAAAGTCAAGTACAAAGTCGTAATATACGAGTAGGCAATGTATTTTATAAATGAAGAAAGCATGTCGCATCAATTTGCGATGCAAAAATTTTACAGCTTCGAAAAAATTATTTGTACTACATCGCAGGAAAGGAATGTCTAGGTGATATTTACGATGGTTTATTGAAATATTTCATACGTGAAATATTCCACTCTACACATGGAATATAAATAACTGTATATTTGACGTTAATTAAAACCGCTACGATATATGCTCAGTTCACAAAGCATTGCAGGCTTGAAAAAGGTGTAAACTACAGCAATGCTTGAAAGCGGAAATAATTTGCAAGTTGTAATAACAAGTTACTTTTACGTTTCACACGTTTAATAAATGAAAAAGTTCTCTTAGGCATGGTAAGCAACTCTCGACGTGGATCACACTTGGATTGGTGATCAAAAATATTTCGAATTCCTCTCTACTATGGTATGGAGGGTTCTGCCGTTAGCTCCGGCTGTCATGATTACTCCTGAAGTACTTCTAAGTAATGTGACATACCTTTGAGCATCTTGAAAAACCAATTTTGGTCACTTACGAACATGAAAAATCAAAAATATGGCACTATGCGTTAATAATATAATAATAACATGATGTTAATAACATATATGGTATATATTATTTAAATATAATAATAATTCTTTATTAAATTTCTTAGGTGGTAACAAATCACAATATAAACATACATTAAAAAGGTTTACTTCTGTACTAGACTCTGGGTCCTGTATGTCTTGCAGATGGGTCGATAAGTGACACAATAGACCGTGTATCAAGTTCTGCAAACAATTTGTCGAGGATGTTTACGGTTGGGCTATTTGGGCGATCCTATCTACGAGTACATTGCTCGCTCGTTTAGTCTAAAGATTATGTTTTCTTATATAACGATGATATCATAGGTATTCTTGTATAACTCCTATATACAGTGTGTAAATATACCCTTGACACACCCTTAAAAGGAATGAAGACTCAGCGCGTCGTTATGAAAATGACGATTTAATAAAAAATTTGACATTTTCATACAAAAGTGATCGGCTTGACAGTTTGTATGAATATGTCCAAAAATTGTATTTCAGTTTCCAGAATTGGTTCCATAGGAAAAATTTTTCATATTCATGGGCTAATTTCAAGGGTTAATTTACATCTTTTCAATGTAAACGAAACACAATGCTTGAAATTATAATGGAAACTAAAATTTTTGATGATTATCAATTCCTCTGAGCAAACCGGTTACAGTATTTTTTTGTATGTGAATTAATGCTTGTATATTTTTTTTATTGAAATGGAGCAAATCAATCAGTCTTAAAATAGATTGGCAGTGATAAGATACATGTTTTGTTATAAAATACAGTACCGTTGAGTTAGTATCCCATAACATAAGTTATTTATTTCCTTTTATAAATCTATATCTATGGTTATTATATAACCTTCCTAATGAGTTACACAACGGTAAGCGTAGCGTTACGAATTGCGAAAGAGATCCTGGGGAAGTTCAGATCAGCATAAGTAAGATTAAAATTTTGATGATTGCGATAGTTAGACTGAAACATTGATGATAATATTGTATGTATATTGGCAGATGCTGTAGTGGAAGGATACCGCAACGCGACTAAAATGTCGTACGTCTGTCCGCCACACTTCATCCGCCTCGGCCACAGCTGCTACTACTTCAGCGACACGCCGGCCAACTGGCAGGAGGCACTGTTCGCGTGCAAGGTAAGTCATACCATTCTATAGCATTTTTTAGACTCTCCCTTGTCAGAAGGTTAAAACAACGCATGTCTTAAGGTGAATGTATTTAGAGGACACGATATTGTGTGTATAAAAAATAATGTAATTATATACTACAATTTGTTTTTCACTAATTTAACATAGTAATCTTAAGTCTATATAATAGGAATTTACAATATCTAAGAAACAATCCCGCATTTTTTAAGTAGAATTTTACTTTACCTGAATTTTTTATTTTGGGATTTGAAATCTTACACACTGCGTTTAAGACTTACATTATAGAAAAAGACGTATATTCTTAGAAACGTTGTTAAAGATACATTTAAACATGTCTTACTTGTTTGTCAAATAAATGTTACACCATTAGTGGTGTACTAACTCTACGTAATAACGTATAGCTACATTTTAAAATATGCAAAGAAACTAACACAATTATACCTGCAAGATAATGCATTCTTATCGCGTAACGGCCTTCGCCACAATCCTTTGCTACTATGTAACGTTTTTATTGCTTCAAATTGCTACAAAACAAATAAAACTACACTGTAAAGCTACTTACTCACTAAGGCTATAAATGTTAGATAGAGAAGTTTATACTCTTAGATTTCCTTCACTAGACGCAACCAGTTAGATTCAATAACAACTTAGAAATCTAGATTTTAATCAGTTCACTCAACTATGGTACCAAATCAAACATACATACACATCCATTGTATCACATACACATAATTTGCCAAATCCTCCAATCACGGCAATTCTGCTGTTTGATTGATTTGGCAGTTTTTACAGCCGGCGCGGCGGTCTGCATGACATCAACTCATAGACCTGTGTGACAACTACCGCGCCATCTCATCTTGATTCTATTCTTTATTTAATAATAAAAAGTTCCGTGCTAAGTCCACAGAGTCACAGCACAGGTTCCATGAAATCCAATTTTCCATGATGGGGATTCTCAATATGTCGCCTCACAGTATGTCTCCTCAATATGCCGGAAACAAGTCCTAAGCTTTTTTTTTGATACATTATGCGCTCTTCAAAGCATTGTCTGGAGAAGCAAATTATTGTAGGGCAATGGAAGGCAGGGGTGGTAAGGGCACCTACAAGATGGTGCGACACTGTAAAGAGGACGGTGGGCGGTGGAATGCATCGTGCGGTCCACGCAGCTTATGACCGCACTCAATGGAAAGATACTAAATCTGGTCGCAATCCTCAGCAATGAGGGACCGACGAAGAAGATGTCGGAGATTATAAGGCACGTTCAACCTCACGATTAAAAGTATCTGCCTTGTGAAACCAGTAAAAAGTTTACGCAAACTGATTTTCCAGAAAAGTATTTTCAATTTCGAGAATGGCTCGCAGCAGAGACCATTACGGACTTTTGCGCTTTCCTCTCAAAGCTTCTGTGGCGAGAAACTTATTTATTACAGCACTGACTTTTCGTTTTGTATCTATAAAAACTTCAGCTCTAAAACCGGTTCTTGAAAGTTCAGTTTATTGCGTGAGTGCAGAATACATAGAGTATAAATTTTACGCGTTTAATTTTTTTTATTTTTTGATTATAATCTCTACTTGAACTCTAATTTAACAATTTTATTTTATTTATCCTACGAACGAAAAAAACACCCATGCCTAGACTAGCTTTTGCCCGAGGCTTCGCTCGCGTTAAGTTTCATACAAACTTTCATCCCCTATTTTATCCCCTAGGGGGTAGAATTGATCAAAATCCTTTCTTAGCGGATGCCTACGTCATAAGATCTACCTGCATGCCAAATTTCAGCCCGATCCGTCCAGTGGTTTGGGCTGTGCGTCGATAAAAAAAAAAATATAATACATCAGAACATAAAGCATAAATGCATAAACCCGGGCTCCAAAGCATTCCAACTAAGGAGGCAACCTGCAAAATGCTCTGAAGATAATTCTGCTTCTTACTTCTCATTTCTCTTTATGTGGGGTCGGGACAGCATGGAAGTCTTTTATACCTTCCATGCTGTAAAAAGTTTCGGCTTATTCTTACGACTAGCTGCTTGCCTAACGTCAACCCTCCTTGGCAATGCTTTCGTGGCACGGGATGTATGTGCTTGTTCCTTTAGTCGCCTCTTACGACTTCCATAGGATATAATGGAGTGTTTCTGAATTCTAAGCCGGAAACCACGCTCTGAAGATAATGAATCGGAATGAGACATCCCAACTATAATATTATAAATGTGAAAGTGAGTTTATAACGATTTCACGCCCTACCTACTGAACTAATCATGAAATTTTGCACACACGTTGGTAATGATACGGAGAAGGACATAGGATACCTTTCATCTTGGTAAAAGTACTGCTCCCCAAAGAGATCGACATAAACGCTAGCGGAGCCACGGGCGAAAGCTAGTAACCTATAAATTACGCAAGAAAAGAGTTTTCTTAAATAATTGAATATTGCAAAATATTTCTTTGCGACGTGAATAAGTCATCCGTCATCACATTTCCGCAATCATCTACACACATAGACATATGACGAGTCCATAAAAGTCACAGCAATCATAATAAAAAATGACTTCACACTTCTAATAGTGTCCAATGTCATCGAACAAGTGATTAAGAGGAGCAGTACCAACAGTAATTTCACAAGAGCAACTAATATATTAATTCACTTGGCCACCTGTCAACAACTTGATTCGAATTTATTGTTAGCCGTAAAACTAAGTGGAGTGTCCTTCAAGCCGGCGTGAGTAGTGTTGCCAGGCGATTGGGAGAAATTACGGACGGAGTTCATCTATATCTACACTATTACATTATTATAAAGGGGAAAGATTTGATTGTTTTTTTTTAATTGAATATGCTCGGAAATTACTGGGCCGGTTTGAAATTTTTCTTTCACCATTATAACACTACATTATCCTTGATGAACATAGGCTAGATTAAATATCTACCTGGCTGAAGCCGGGGTGGACTGTTAGTAACTAATAAAATAACACAGAGAATAGAATCGGCGGTGGAAGTTTTGGAAACATCTTCATGCCTGCCTTGCCACAATAAATTATAGCCAGTGCCAATTGGAGAGTGTAAGGATTCTATTGATACCCCTACGTTCAAATCCGTTGACGAATATATAATCCGTAGAAAATATAATAGAATAAAATAACTGACATACATGAATTCTAAAACAGTCTAAAAGTCATGTAAAATAGACGAACTTCAACAATTGCTTTTCATGCTCAGGATATGGACACCCCGATGGATAAAGCCTATAAAGCTCTCGAAGAGCCACCGCGAGTTATTGGACGGGCCTTGTATGCATTCATTGCATTGACTTATGTCATCATTTCCAAGAAAAGCATTATGCAAATAATAACCACGAAGGATATACAAAGATAATAACACTAAGTGAACTTTATATCGGAATATGGACACCCTATTCCCGACGGATATAGCTACTAAAGCTGTCAACGAACCGCCACTAGATATCGGGCGAGCCTTGTATGCAATTCATTGCATTGTCTTATGTCATCATCTCAAAAAGCTTACTAATTTCATAATATAAACTTAGCTTAGTGAACTTTATATCCGAGACAGGGACTTCCTATTCTTAAATATAAGTATTACCAGGAGTTAGCACGAACATTTTATTTATTTAAATTTCGCTGACGTTGCTGAGTTCATCGTTGTCGCGGCGAGACATAACCTCTATTCTTGACGGATTTTTTATATAAAATGGGCGGACTCTTGACTTGACCATTATCTAGCCCGAAAACAAAGATATGGCCTTACATGGAGCGAGCTCATGTAAGGCCATATCTCATGGATATAGCTATAGCTTCTCAAAGCTTTCGACGAGCCGCTGCGTGTTATCGGCGGGCGTTTTCAATTCTTTGCATTGTTTTTCGTTGAGAAATGCTGACTAATAATTCTTAAAAATGATATAACCAAACACATGGAATCAAATCTAATACGGATTCTGATTCCGTCATTAAAATATTATCAGGGAACTTAAAATCACCTGTACCTATATGATGCTGCCGGTTTTTGAAACCTAGTATTTTAGTGCGAAAATGATTCATATGGTTTACTATGGTACTAATGATCGATGAAACGAGCGATGTATGAGCTTACTGCACAATTTCCCTATAAACTCAGATTACTTATTTTTTGGGAGCAATGTTATTCGCGTCCGTGGGAATCCTGAATCCACACGTGCTCTCTGGGTGGTGCTAAATGAATAACAATCGGTTGCCGAACGCCCTAAAATTTACGATGGCCTCCCGGCATGATATGCAGCAAAAACAAAAACAACGAAAACAAAAAGGTCATCATCAGGGCCTACCCAGCGGTCCTTCCCAAGGCCCAACCAACGGTCCTTTTCAGGGCCCATCCACCTCATCCACCCTTTCCCATAATTGCAACACACCAGGTCAGAGCAAATGCACACGCCTGAAAACACCTTCAGACCCAAGCAATGACCACCTGCGTGTTGGAGAGGTGCTAAATATTATACAAATTAATGTTGAGGGTATATCTGAGGCTAAAATCGAAATTTTATCTGAACTTGCCTTAAAACATAAAGCTGATGTACTTCTACTTCAGGAGACCCACGTTGGTGAAAATTCTAACTAACGTCTTAGTATACCTGGTTTTGACCTTGTGTTGGCTAAACTACATTCAAAACATGGTTTAGCAACTTATGTGAATTCTCAGCTCTCACACAATATCACAACACACCCCAACGTAAGCGACATCTATATCGCTGTAACAATAGGCAACCTAGCCATCTACAATATTTATAAACCTCCATCAGCCTCCTGGCCACCGGAAACCCTACCTCCTCCAAGTAATACTTCAGTATATGCCGGGGATTTTAACTCATGGCATACATCATGGGGATACTCGCGAAGCGAGGAATCGGGATATCAACTTATTGACTGGGCCTCTGCCAATAATCTTCATCTTTTGCATGATCCAAAAGCAAAGCCGACATTCAGATCTGCAAGGTGGAATACCGGAACCAACCCAGATCTTTGCTTTGTCTCAAGTTCTGATAATCATGTTCCAATACCAGCAAGACGCCAAATATTGTCCATATTCCCAAGAAGTCAGCATAGACCATCATTAATAACCATAGGGACAACAATTCCAATAACTCGCAGTTTTCCAGTTCCGAGATGGAATCTTCGTAAAGCCGATTGGCCTAACTTTGAAAGTTACATTGAAAAGACGGTCAACCGAATCCCGGCTACCGTAGATAACTATCAACGGTTTCAAAACCTTATTATTAAATCCGCAAAACTATCAATTCCTCGCGGCTACATCAAGGATTACATCCCGGGCTGGGATGAGGAGTGCAAACATATGTACGAGGCGCTCTCAGAGACAGAAGACCCACAACTAGCTAACCAACTCATAGAACACTTGGACCAAGCTCGGAAACAGCGCTGGAAGGAGGCAACTGAAGGAATGGATTTCCGTAGATCAAGCCGAAAGGCTTGGTCTGCCATACGGAAACTAGGAGCAGCTACGCAACCTATCAAAGCTATCCCACAGACAAGTCCAAACAAGATCGCCCAAATTCTTAAAATGAATAGTTCCCCTTCAATACAAAAAGATCACAAGAGAAAAGTAAAGCATGAACTCTCTCAATTGCTAGATAGCGGAAATCCTGACTCGACACTTATCAAACCCATTAGCATATTTGAAGTCTCTGAAGCCATAAAAAATGTTAAGAACAATAAATCCCCGGGACCTGATAAGATCCTTCCAGATTTTCTTAGTTACTTAGGGCCTTTAGCAAGAAAGTGGTTGTCAAAATTCTTTTCGGATGTAACTGCTAAATGCAAACTCCCGAAAGAGTGGAAAAAAGCGAAAGTAGTCGCACTACTCAAACCGGGTAAGAAGCCGGATGACCCATCATGTTATAGGCCCATTTCACTTCTATGTACTCTTTACAAATTATATGAAAGAATACTGCTTGCACGTATGACCCCTATTGTCGAAAAATACGTCCCTATCGACCAGGCAGGCTTCCGCCCCAATCGTAGTTGCTGCGATCAAGTACTGGCGCTTACATCACATATCGAAGCTGGATTCCAGAGACGCCAAAAAACTGTAGGTGTGTTTATAGACCTCACCTCAGCTTTTGATACGGTTTGGAAACAGGGGCTCCTGTTGAAGCTGACAAGAATTTTCAAATGCAGCCACACCCTAAAACTGTTCGAGTCATTACTTTCCAACCGCGTATTCCAGGTAAGCCTCGGTAGTAATCTAAGCACTACAAAAACCCTCAACAATGGAGTTCCACAAGGGTCAGTCCTAGCTCCCACGCTATTCAACATATACCTGAGTGATATACCGGATTTAGCGGGGCGTCGATTTATGTACGCTGATGATGTTGCAGTGACAGCACAAGCTTCGACGATAAACGAAGCCGCAGTCGTCGTTCAAGAGTATATCGTTGTCCTGCAACGTTATTTTAAAACCTGGGGCCTAAAACCAAACCCGCGCAAAACAGTTAGCTGTTGTTTTCATCTTAGTAACAGTTTGGCTAATCAAACAGCGACTCTTACTTTCTGCGGTGAGCCCGTGCGTCATGATCCATGCCCTGTTTATTTGGGTGTCACTTTGGATCGCACTTTAACTTTTAAACCCCATCTAGAGAAGGTAAAGAAAAAAGTGTCTACTAGATGCAATCTTGTCAGGAAACTGGCATGTACTACTTGGGGCTGTAATGCTAATACACTGCGGACATCTGTACTGGCGCTTGTATTTAGTTCTGCTGAGTACTGTGCGCCTGTGTGGTTTGGCAGTCACCACACACATTTAGTAGACACCGAGCTTAACTCAGCCATGAGGATCATATCAGGTACTGTTCAACCTGCACCGATAATCTGGCTACCAGTGCTCTGTCACTTCCTACCACCAGATTTACGGAGAGAGATGGCACTAAGAAAGGAATACGACAAGCTGTGTCAAATGCCGGAACTCCCAATTCACCTAGACCTGGACAACACCAAAAATAACCTGCGTCTAAAATCTCGCAGACCATTCGGCTTTAATGCATCTGGAGCCTTGCGGAAGAAAAGGACGCCGGCGGAGGAGTGGTCGGATAGATGGACAAATGCTGTAGTGGTCAATAAGAGTCTTATATCCGACCCCAATTTCCCCGTGCCGGGCTTGGAACTTCCACGGAAATACTGGACCCAAATAAACAGATGTCGGACTTCACAGGGAAGGTGCGCCGAACTGATGAACAGATGGAATTTTGCCACCGACCCAACAACTGTTGTGGGGGTATTCAAAGTATGTCTCACCTCACCGACTCTTGTCCGCTTCTGTCTATAGAGGGTGGTATTCAAAAAATACACAAAGCCGATAGCGACGTAGTCAAATGGATTGATAGCCTTCCATTCACCCTCTAAGATTTCATCTTTTGCTGCATGTCTACATGAAACCATTCGCAAATAAATAATACTTATTTTTTATGATATTAGGACGGCAAACGAGCAAGCGAGTCACCTGATGGTAAGCGATCAGCGCTGCCCATGGACAACTGCAACACCAAGGTGTAACAGGAGCGTTGCTGGTTTGAAGGAGTTGGGGAAAGGACATGGGGTGAGGAAATGGCGGAAGGACGGGCCTCCGACTCTCACCAGACGAACCATAGAAGCGGTAAAGCTTCTACCTAAACGTTAATTTTCTGTGAGAGTGTGATACTTCCCCGGACGAGCTGGCCCATTCATGCTACTAGCAAAAATTACTTTTGTGGGTAGCGTGGAACTCCTACCACAACTACACTACAAAATTTTTTTTTAACTTCTTCCGTGGTCCAGTGATTAAGGCGTTTGCCTGTAGACCCGGGGGTCGCGGGTTCGATTCCCACGGGAAGCATACTTTGTTTAGTTGCAATGTCCTAACCAAACTGGAAAGTTTGGTAAGGACATTGCAGGCTTGGATCACCTGATTGTCTGATAATAAAGATGATTCCGTGCTTTGGAAGGCACGTTAACCCGTTGGTCCCGGCTGCCATCTGGTAGTCGTTAAAGGAACCATGTCAGAGGCCGAGAGGCGGTTCCGAAGAACTCTGACACCAGAGTGTGCTTGGTCTATTGACCATGACACCTACTCGAAATGATGATGAGTACTAAAATACTCAACTCAGTTAAATGTTAGGTATAACTAAGTTGCTGCAGTCCCTGGGCACACGTATTACAGACCCCTAATCCGGGTTCGTGGGCCACACTTTAAGACACCATACACCAGAGTAATTGAAACATGGACGTGAGACATTATTTTTCTTGTCTATACTATTATTGGTAATTAGGAATGAAATACTTCTTATATAACCATCACCACTCACATGAGCACTTATTAGTGTTTGAGTGTTATTCTGTCAATTGCAATGTCCCATAAACGCCTACGCGTTATGTCTGTTTAACTCCAACAATTTATGACGATTATTTATGCAACAATACAATATTCAGCAAAGTAATGACGACACGTACGTACTTACATTGCAACATGTTGTTCATGCGACAATCTTCTAAAATTAGTTTTTGATCGTTCATTTATATTCGCCCATGGTTTGTCAGCTGCATTTCTTTCCGCATAGGGCGTAGAAACTGCCGAGAAAATTTATGAAAATCTGACCATGCGGCCGGCCACCCATCACAGTTAAACATGACATTTGGGTCTTACAGCCCTAGACTTGGCCTATCATAAGGAAGATAGTTAGGGAAGGAAGGTCTTTATCTGTATGATAGTCACATCGCAAGGAAAGGATCTATACGTAATCAATGCAAAACAGAAACAACTATCCTCATCAGATAGCATAAACATAGATAGCTATATTATGAATTGCTACCTAGACATTTGAAATCACTTATATCTTAAACTTTAGTATAATATGTTAACGTATAAGTCGCAGATGCCAACCACAAAATCAATACAAAACAGCAACAACACATTAGCATATGAAAAGCTTTGTCTTGCTAGACATTCCAGCTGTGCGACGAGGCTACATATATAGTCTGTAGATTCAGTTGAGAACGCCACCAGAGGACCAAGGCGCCATGTAAATCATGAAGTCATGATTTACATGGCGTAAATCCATTCGGCGGAGGGCCCCCCGAGTAAGTACTCGGGGGGCCCTCCACAGAGTTCCAGTCGATTTTAGTGCACAATTTCTATCAATAAATACATACATACAAAACAATAATATACAGGTCAAACAATATTCAGTACTCAATAAATATTACGTTAAACAATATACTTTTTATATTATTAAAACTTAAGCGAGACATAATTAAACTCTAAAACAACGGTTTACTCACGTATTATTATTAGTCAGTATCACCGACATGTTTCAGCCTATACAGGAGAATCCTCATCATCATCATCATCATCATTTCGAGTAGGTCTGACGGTCAATCGACCATGCACACCCTGGTGTCAGAGTTCTTCGGAACCGCCTCTCGGCCACTGACGTTGTTCCTTTAACGACTACCAGATGGCAGCCGGGACCACCGGCTTAACGTGCCTTCCGAAACACGGAATCATCTTTATTATCAGACAATCAGGTGATTCAAGCCTGCAATGTCCTAACCAAACTGGAAACAACTAAACAAAGTATGCTTCCGGTGGGAATCGAACCCACGACCCCCGGGTCAACAGACAAACGCCTTAACCACTGGACGACGGAGGCTGTTAGAGAGAGAAGAATCCTGAAGATGGTCTTCTGTATATGATGGACGGGGGGGCCGTGGTCACCTTCGCACTCGCCCTGGAGATGGCCTTCTGTATAGGCTGAAACATGTCGGTGATACGACTAATAATACGTGAGTAAACCGTTGTTTTAGAGTTTAATAGACTTTTTGAAATTTAGCCGTGTGGTTTCCGGCAGAGTAGAATAGGACCACTCCAAGTCCACTCCATGGATGTCGTAAGAGGCGACTTAGGAAATACAAGCTAAACAAAGCTCATAAACATCAATGAGACCTCTCCAACCCGTCTGGCCAGCGAGGAGAGTGTAGGCCAAATCCTCTGTCTGCTCTGGCCATGTATGGCTCCGGTAGTACAGAGAGGGTCATGCTCCTGCAGTGGAGACTAAAAAGGCCTGATGATGATGATGATAGACTTTTTGTTTATATTTGACTAGCTGTTGTCCGCGACTTCGTCCGCGGCAATTTCTGTTATTATGTTATTTTCTTAGTATAGATGAATAATTTTCTTAACATTTTTTATTGAGGCTCGCTCCTAATGGTCACAGCGTGATGTTTTATAGCTTAAGCCTTCCTCAATAAATGGACTATCCAACACAAAAATAATTTCTCAATTTGAACCAGTAGTTCCTGAGATTAGCGCGTTCAAACAAACAAACAAACAAACAAACTCTTCAGCTTTATAATATTAGTATAGATACGGCTGCAAACGATCACGCCAGGAGACAGGTTAATCTACATTATGATTTGTCACACATGCACTGCCTAAACTGAGAATGTCTACCACGAAATCAATATAAAACAGTAACGACATCGCATATAAAACGTCTAGGAATAGTGGTGTCGCCATATATTCGTGGCTGCCACGCGACGCTTGCAAATCATGGCTCATTTGGAACTTCCACGAAGTAATGCAGGCGGAAACAATTGAGTCCAGTGGACTGAATCTATTTATTTTATAGTGCATGCAACTTGTCACTTGCCTAGGTAACTAGATGATTGATTTGCTTTTTAGGGTTCCGTTCGCAAAGAGCGGAAACCAATTACTAGCCTCCGATGTCAGTCCACCCGTCTGTCCGGTTTTCGGTCTCTCTGTCACAGGACTCACAGGTCTATTGAACCCACATCATCATCATCATCATCCAATTGCTCAGACGTCAAGTGTCGTTAGAAGGAGTATTGTTTTTATATTATTTACTTTATTCTATTTTTTAGTATTTGTTGTTATAGCGGCAACACAAATACATCATCTGTGAAAATTTCAACTCTCTAACTATCACGGTTCATGAGATACAGCCTGGTGACAGACGGACAGACAGACAGACAGACGGACAGCGGAGCGAAATTAATAGGGTCCTCTTTTACCCTTTGGGTACGGAACCCTAAAAAGTTTTAATTTATTAATCCCAGCTACCTCCATACCCGATTTCATCAAAATCGATCCAGCCATTCTCAAGTTATAAGTGTTCGAACAAACACGACTTTATTTTATATATTACTAGCTTTCACCCGCGGATCCGCCCGCGTCTATGACGATCCCTCGGGAACAACATTTTCCTGGGATAAAATGTACACTATGACCTTCTACGTACTGATAACGGGTTTGCAAAATTTCATGATGATCGGTTCAGTGGTTACGGCGTGAAAACGTAACAAACAAACTTACTTTCGCATTTATAATATTAAGTTAGGATAAATAAAATAAACAAATTAGTTAATTTATTTATTATATATATAATAGGATGATTTCTACATTCTCTTCATATTGTATCGCTCTGAAAGAATTCAACAGTCAAATCATTATTATGACTAATGGTTACATAAACAAACTAGGTCGTAAATCAGTTATTTTAAGAAAGATACGCGATGGTTCAATTTGGCCCGTGAACTCTAACGGGCTCAAATAAATAGACCACCGAGGAGGCGTGGACGTAAACATACGGGTATCTCGGTTATATCTGTGGGATGACACCATGTGTTAGCGGTGTAGGGAATCGTCACCGTATTATTTGTTCAATCACTTGATATAACAAATAGTGAATGGAGTCTACTTGATAAATTAAAAATAGAAAAATAAACTTTTTTAAAACAAGCTTTTATGTACGGTCGCCTGCATAAGTCCATATAGAAGTTGCGTAAAAAGTGGTGTGTAGGACTACTACGGATACTATTTAAAAATAAGGTGGAAAACCTTATGAATGGGGCATAAGGTTCATGATATTGCTAAATACATATGCCTCCCTAATCAGTGCAATCGATTTTCACCTTAAGACTTAGTATGGACTTTTACAGGTGACTGTACGTACAGTCAAGGACACAGATACCTCACCAGGCCCTCTACCTATATCCTGAATTTTCTCTTAAACTATAAATAATAATAACATGAAAATTTATATTAAGAAAGACTATTAAAATCTTTCTGTACATACATTTTCTTGTTATTATTATTTATAGTTTAAGAGAAAATTCAAGATATAGGTAGAGGCCTGGTCAGGTATCTCTGTCCCTGACTACAGTCAGGGATCACACTTTATTTTTCAAGATATTTTCAGCGAGCCCTCTATTTTGATATTGATAGGTTTGCATCAAAAATAGCTAGTCCGCCATCTTGGGTGTTCCGCCAAATTGGCTTTAGAATGACGTCACATAGCTAACCATGCACTGTCATCAAAACTAAACAAGTATACAAAACTTCACCTCAATCGGTAATATTTAATGTTAAATTAGGATCAACCTAGGTAAGCTGTAAAAAGCGTAGGTTCTAATCTTAATACGATTAGAACCTACGCTTTTTACAGCTTAAACTTAAGTGTTATGGCTGTAATTATAGACTATGAAATTACTTATCTACTTGAAAGAGATATAAATAGGATATTAACTATGACATTTGTATTATATAAAAAATATAGTTACTACCTAAATACATCACTACATAGTATGAAACAAAGTCGCTTCCCGCTGTTCGTCTGTCCCTGTGTATGCTATCTTTAAAACTACGCAACGGATTCTGATGCGTCTTTTTTAATAGATAGAGAGATTCAAGAGGAAGGTTTTTAAGTATATCGCACCCGTGCAAAAGCTAGTAAAATATAATTTAATAATTGATAACGGCAACAGGTAGACGATTGTAATTTAATAAAACATATTTATTAATAACACATGTAGTCCGTTCCGACAAACTTTTGATAATAAATTTACTTGTTACATTTACTAATATTTTTTACTAGTACATACCTTTTCAATAATGATCATAATGCCTAGCAGTGGATAACTTAAATGAATATAACTTAAATAATTTAATTATTATTAAGAAAAACATTGTCTATAATGAGTTGAAAATTATTAAAAATATTTATATTAATTGATGTAACTAAAAATTTTTTCCTTTCTTTTGTCGTGCTTAAGACATTGCTTGGTACCAAATTTCAAGATTCTGAGTTCACAAGAAGTACCCTGTAGGTTTTGATTCCCTTGCGAATGTCGAAAATTCGCGGCATAAACGGCTGTATCTTTTGATTGCGTTGGCTTAGACGTTTGTTTTCTGAATATTTACTTATTTATTGAATTACTTAATATCAATACATATAATGTTTAATTAATATTAAAACTAAAAATAAAATAGCCTAACCTACTCAATTAAAAATGACCATTATAAATAAAAAATGTCCCGCAGTTCGTTGTCACGCGGAAGGGTACCTAGAAGGCTGACAGCATTGCCACTTTGGATGGCAATTCTTATTCTTTGTCCTAGAAAATTGCCAGCCCTGAATATTTGATATGAATTTCAGCTTGATACGTCCACGCGTTCTTAGGAAAAAGAGTCTAGATAGACAGACAACAATGTGATCCTATAAGGGCTCTGTTGTTTCCTTGTGAGCTACGGAACCCTAAAAACGTCGTAACAGTTACATTAAGCTCTACTGCTTGAATGAAAGCATGGACTACATACAATCCTAAATCTGTCTAATAATAGTCATAAGTAGCACGTTAAACTACAACTTTAACTACCTCCTCGGAATAGTTTACGACCCTCTTTGAATGATTCCGCCAATGTGAAATATTTGCGGTACGTGACCCACATTTGACACTGAAACATGTTTAATCAGATATTACAACATTAAGTATTCATTTAAATACTACATTTTCCAGTAATCTGCGTAAAAAAGTGTAATTTTATGCATGAGGTCATTGTGATAAGGGGACATAAAATTTATGATGACGTCGTCATAAAAAGGTCAATAGTTCATGAAATATGATTATTCATATTTAATACTACTTTAGAATCAACCTATGTTAATAAGATTGGAAACCACTCTATTTACAGCTTAATTTAGTATTATTGCTGTGCTTATAGTCTAGGAAATTACCTACCTATCTACTTGAAACGGATGTAAGTAGAATATTAAAATATGACATTTGTATTATACATACATATGTTGTTGAAACTGTGCCTGATATACAAAAAATATCAGGCACAGTTTCAACAAATAAGTTTTATAATATTTTTATAACAAATAATTTGTACAGATTTTTAAATTAAAAAAATTGGTTATCTATAAAGTCGGTTTACGGACGTTAATTTTACGCGATAACGATGGAAGAGGTATAGATGCGTGATAGATTAATAATAATAAGGGAACGTGGCATTTTTTCGCATGTGCAGCCGGTGATCTTACAAGAAAATATTGGACACGCTACAATTTCGGTAAGTATTAATTTCATTATTTTGAGTATAAGGTAAATAAATATATTAATAAAACATAACAATTTCAAAAATTGGTCACATAAAAATACCTTTAATTTGTAAACGAAAAAATAATAATGTGACTGCACGTTCAATCATGTCTATTAAAGACAAGTAGTCCAAATTAATTTTACTGAGCAAAGAAACTTGAGCCAAACGAAAACACCAAATAAAAAAAAACTTAAGTAGTAGAAAGTAGAGATATAGGACATGTGTAAATGGCAGACACGGCTAATGTAATTAACCCTAACAAACGTATGGTCTGGTTACAGCGCGCCGCCGGCGCCGGTAGGAAGAACCGTAAACTTTTATCACCAACGACTGTGTCAGACTCGTAACTCTGTATACTCAGTGTGTCTTGAAACTAGTTGCCTATTTCAAAGTGAACGTGCTCGTTGGTGCTAGCATCAATCACCTGGTAACTAGCATCAGATGCTAGGTATAAAAATCTGAAAATACTGATAGCTCTTTAACATAAAATATAAAACTGGACCAATTTATTTTTCGTTTGAATTTCTACATTACATTAAAATGTACTAGTGTGCCACACACTGCAGGTTTCCACTAACATTTTTTCTTATTAAATGCAATTTAATCTTAATTAAAAACTTATTAAAGAGTTTTAATCCAAGTCCTTACTATGCCAGGGTTTTATAACAGCACTAAAAGGTTACAGCATCTATGTTCTGGTCAACAAAAATATAATTCGCCCGAGTCAACCCGAGTCGCCACGCTAAGATGAAGAAGCATCTATGCTCATTATGTTTTAATTAAAATATACAATTTCAATGTATATAATGTAATTTTTGACTGCACTTTTCTTTCATAAACAGTTTAGTTTTTAATTCCTAATTGGCGAAAACTTTATGTCATAAATAATCCAAAAACATAGCGTCGTTAATGTGGATGAGATTTTACGTGAGAAACTTTTATAATACTTCAAACATAGGCTAGATTACCAGACAACCCCAACCCTAGTGTTGAGGTTGTCTAGCTAGTAATACTTAAGGATTTTCTAAACGAGACTTCTATATCCATCAGCTGATAGATGGTACTTTATTAATTCATAATCAGACTTTCATAAGTACCTACCTATACCTACCGACCTGTTCAGTCAATACCAGCAAGTAGATAAAAAATATTTACAACATCACGAGTTAAATAAAAGCTCGCTCAGCTGAAATGCGCACAAGAAAGCAAGTAGAAAGGATTTCACACACCATCAATAACGCCCAGACCGCTAGTCTAGAACATAAGGCACGACAGGCACGAATAACCCCGTGACACGATTCCTGTGCCCGTACTATTTTAAACCTTACGGGGCTTATCTACGATCTCATGATGCGAAAATATTGCGTCCCGAATTCTACGCTCTGTCTGATAAAGTGGGGCAAGTCGTAAATGACTAACGTTAACTTCTGTTTGGGCTCAAATAAAATAAAGGACTATGGACACAAGTACAACTCTTTGTGTCTAGACATATAAATAAATAAATAAATATATACGGACAAATCACACAGATTGAACTAGCCCCAAAGTAAGTTCGAGACTTGTGTTATGGGATACTAACTCAACGATACTATATTTTTAACAAATACATATATAGATAAACATCCAAGACCAAGACAAAACAAACTATAGGTAGGATATATATTACTTTGATGTATATATGGTCTCATCGTGCCGTGTTATTACGTATATCTATCACCGTTATCACGTAAAATTATGGTCCGTAAACCGACTTTACAAGAACCATCTTTTTAGGGTTCCGTACCCAAAGGGTAAAAAGGGGACCCTATTAATTTCGCTCCGCTGTCCGTCTGTCAGTCTGTCTGTCCATCTGTAACCAGGCTCTATATCATGAACCTTGATAGTTAGACGGTTGAAATTTTCACAGATGCTGTATTTCTGTTGCTGCTATAACAACAATGATTTTTTTGCTCGTTATTGATAACGGCAACAGGTAGACACTTGAAATATTAACAGAATATTTAGTTATATATTAACTTTAAAAAGAAATAATAAAATAAAAATTAAATTAATATTAAAAGGGGCTCCCATACAACAGACATGACTTTTTTGCTGTTTTTACAGATAACGGTACGGAACCCTTCGTGCGCGAGTCCGACTCGCACTTGGCCGGTTTTTTTGGATTCAATTTCAATATCCCAAGTTATATGACTTTTGTGTCGTACTAGCGGTAATAGTATGGATGGACCCTTCGATAAAGTTCAAGTAGCAAACTACTGCACTGACATCATAGCTAAAGAAGTCTAAAAAAATATTGACGAAGTGACGCAAACTGCCCTGCGTGTTCGAGATGTTGATTTAATAACAATTTGTTATAACACGCGTGTGGTAATCTATCTCAAAATAACGAAAGAACAGAATTACGTACAATACAATATACAAGATGTTAAAACACCGTTTTCCCTCAAACCATTAAATAAGCCTATCAAAATGAATAAGCTTTTCTAAGCCACGGCCGCGAATAAAAACAATCGTCATTTTCATACAAATTGCCGGACCGGTCGTACGCTTTTGTATGAAAATGTAGAAAAAAATGTTGCCTGTAATCAGTTTCGGTCGGTATAATTTTACGTGATAACGGTGAAAGACCAATGCGTGATAGATACTACTACGACTTCTGCTACTGATGCTTCTGATGCTGCATTTCTCGTGCGCGCAGCCGGTGTTTTTCGATTTATAAGACGTTAACACATAAAAATGTTGAAAAAATGAGTTTTTACTTCAGTATCAGTCCCATAGGAAAAGTTGGTCATTTTGACGGCTGATTTGATGGTTTAAAGAACAACAATGTTAACCCTAAAATCCTGTATTTTTACGATGCACCATATAAGTTGTCGTCTGAGCGCCACTTAGCAACATCGATAACTATCGTGTTAGTGGTTGTAAACGTTCTTTTACAAAATGCATGCACGCTTGTTTAAACTTTGCTGGTGTCTTTTTGTCTTTCAACGTGTCTCAGTCCATGGAAACTCTTCTACTCTGGTAGACAATCCGGGAGAATCCCTAAGGAGCGTGTCTCTTTACTTTAAGCCTATTTAAAAAAGACTATTACTAAAATAAACATAGTCATCGGTCCTTGATTGATAAGTCTATAATATTTTTATTAAATCTGACCGTTTAAAACGAATCAAAATCGACTTAAAAGAAATCGGTCAAACAAAATAATGGGCCAATTAAGCAAACATACAAGTGAAAGTAAAAAAAAGCCTGTAATAAAAAAACTAACAAAGTTTAGACACAAAAAAAAACTGTCTAAGGACGTTTCGCATTTTGCACATGATAATGTAGGTGAAACATAATATGAGCTATTCTTGTTTAGTCTCTTTATTTTGTACTTGTGTACTGAGAATATAGATTCAGCTACTGAACTTCCTACACTAGCACGTCACGCGGGCTATTTTCACGGGCATCGGTCAGAGGCGACCTTCGATGATCCAATTGAAAATATATTTACTGTTTTAATCAATGGGCTTCTGATCTTTTTGTAAATAGCTGCATAGATACAAAGCTTTCTCTAATTCTCATTTTCATCGTAAGCTGTATCCCTAAGCGCGTACGTTTTTTTTTTTTTCTTTATAAAAGACAAATATTGTACAAAGAAAATACAACTATCAAATTTCCAACAATAATTGAATACTGTTGGAAATCGGAAACAGAGGTAATGAAAGAAAAGTAATGGTAAATAATATCTAAGAGACATACGAACCCCGCAAAATTATATTTATTCATTACCAAGAACCACGTATGAGTATATCCCTAGCAATAAGAAAAACAAAAAGTGACAGGTTGAAGAATCACGTTCTGATAAACGAAGTTATTTAACCTTATCCAGCAGCCGACCTTTACCTACAAGCTTTACAATAAATAAATAAATAAGTCACAGATGGTGTTACAATCGAAAGAATTTGCTGCAATCCTCCTATTCAATGATCGATAAAAAATGTATAAATCAATAATGAAGTTTCAATTCAATGAATGTCCTTTAGAGCGATTTGCTTCCCATATTATTCTACTTATCAACATCATTATAATAATAATTTGAGGACATTTTTTTCATCATTATAATCAATCGCAGTTCATCATTCACACCGTAAACATGTCGCATTCCTGGCCGATTGAGATCAATTCAATGCTGTCGGTTGACATCATCGCCCAGTGCTTACACAACACTATTAGTCGCTCCTTTCCACTTAGCGTTAACATGTAGGTTCTTGAAGCTTCTTGTCAAAGCAATTGTGGCGGATACACTCCTCCTCACCTGAACGTTTCCTCGGTTCTCTCATTCAGCTGTACTGTAATACGTCAGACCCCAGGGCCCGCTATTATGACATCATTCATGCTGTGATATAGTAAAAATTGTGGTTTCGATATGTTTGTTTTGCTTGTCACACACTGTCTTAAATATTAATGGGAATCGATTAACAATTAACTCCTTAGATAGTGATTACTGCTTGGTGCATACAAGCTTCATGGCTTTAGTAGTGATGTCAAACCAATCGGGTACCAAATTCGAGGACAGCATTTTAAAGTTGATGTTGTTACTTCCTAAATATGAATACGATGTCAAAATTTTGCATTATTCTGAAATTTCCTTTCCCCGTTAAAATCTCCAAAACACTGCAATTTAAGTTTATAGGATGTTAAATCACATCGACGGCGCGTGTAGAAGCAGCTCATTAGATCAACCAAAGGAAGTTGGACCTTACACCTCTTTTTTATATTATAGGACGGCAAACGAGCAAGCAAGGCACCTGATGGTAAGCGATCAGCGCTGCCCATGGACAACTGCAACACCAAGGTGTAACAGGAGCGTTGCCGGCCTTTAAAGGAGTTGGGGGAAGGACACGGGTGAAGGAAATGAGGGAAGGACGGGCCTCCGTCCGCCGTAAGCCGCCGGCAGCCGACAGTATTGTTTTTGGTTTAATTCATTCAAATATGGAATTTAAACGCTGCATAGCACGACCAGTTTCCCTTGTTGGAAGTGACTGCGCGATTTGATCCACTCCATGTGTTTTATCCATATGTCTAAATTTTAGTAATAGGTACACTTTTTGTTAAATGAATGCAAGTTCTCGAAGAGGGCCATTAACAATACGCGTTCAATTTTAGGTTGCTGTTAATACAGCTACTCGTCCAAGCCATGAATGATTTGGCACGCTTGCGCATTGTTGTGAAAGCAATCCAATCTTACCTCTACAAATATACCCGATGAATTACAATATCGCAACATCCTACTCCTATTATTATTTAAAAATGAGTATTATATAGAAAACAGAGGGAGAGGGCTTTGTTTTCAGAATATTAAAGCCTTCTCGTGCCATTTGCATATGTAAATGCTCTAAAGCTAGACAAATAGAAATAAACTGACAATGACACCACCTTGATATCCCTGACATCTTAAAATAAATTTAGGTATCAGTTATTCAAAGTAAGGGATTTTGGTTTTCATTCATTAATTTATTTCGAACGGCTAGTTACCGAAGAAATAGAGTAGTTTGAGCGTTTAGTCCCATGAAGTTTTCGTCCCAATCATATTGAATGAAACACACACAAAAAAGTATTTAGAATTTTGTGAGCGATTCGTTCCATTTTTGCCAGTTAGATAATCAATAAATATTGTATAAGTATTTTTTCTTAAGCCAATTGAACAAAAAATGATAGGGATATAGCTCGTTAAAGTTCTGTGTGACGTCACTGTTTGCCACACTTTTTAGCAAACTGACATCAGGCGCCCCCACTCACGAACTTTGACGCGCTTTATTTTCATCATTTTTTGTTTAATTGACAAAAGAAAAAATACCTGTCCAATATTTTTTGATTATACAGCGTGATTTTGAACCTCTGATCTGAACTATACTGAAATCCTGGAATCAGAATCCCTAATGAAGTACAGAATTGCAAGAAAAAAGGTACTCGTAAAAATCGAAAAATAAATTTAACTTTCCATAGAAATTCACGTAGCTGATTGGCGACTTTGTATGGGAAGCCTAATTTTATTTTTGATTTTTAAACTTTTTTTCGTACCAGGATTTTAGTATAGTTCAGAGTTCCAAGTCACGCGGTAAGTTTAATTTGTTGGACTAATTTTAATATTAATATTTTGCCCAGGAAACTAGTCTACTGGGTGTAAGTGATCTGACAGACAGCCCATTGAATCATAGTCAGTTTCGTTTCCTTGCACCCATTCTGCTCATCGCAACTAACTGCACACTCTCTGTATTTGCATTTTGAGTCATTGGACAGCGTAAATGAGTCTGCGCCGGTCCTGCCTTGCATACTAATGCCTCAAAGTGAATAGTACATTAAACTCAATTGTAGAAATGATCGACTTGCGTAATTTTCTCTCGCTGCAATTGGTTTGCACTCGTAATTCTGAGTGCGCTAATATTAGGCTTGTTGTAAGAAGTGTGTCACTGGTGAATTTCAGGGTTGACGAAAATTTGCTTTGCTGTTTCAGTAATAGGTTATTTTAGTAGAGTGATGCATTTTTTTCTTCACTTTGTTATGAAACTTAGAATCTTAATCTTAATAATAAAAAAAAAAATAAACCCAATGCCTTCATACATTACGTCACGACAAAAAATATAATTTTCATCTCATAGATCAAAAAATGCTTATACCAATTCTCTTTAATATACACCTAATTTCGTATATACATATACATACTATCACGTCTTTTCCCGTGCACGGTAGACAGGGCCTAGGACTATGAAAGTTGGTCGGCGTGTACTCGATTGACTTTGACGATCTGTTCGCAAAAAGAAGCAGCTGGTACGTCAACGTGAGATTCAGTGAGAGGGCCCCTCCCTCTCCCTGAATCTCACGTTCGAGTTCCCTGAATCTCGAGTTAAAATCTCACAATATCTCACCATGAGGGAGGTGGGTTGAAAATCGCCAAACGCCCCCTAGTTATCTATGAATCTTGTTAAGTTATCATTCTTCTTCTACACGTCCACAAACCTTGCCATGTGGGGATTTTCAAATGAATCAACTCCTAAAACAACTATAAAGATGTTACCACGTATAAGGTCGCATCATACACATAGATCTTCCATTGCTTACACAGATGTAGCGACGCAAACAGCGACCCACTTACGCAGGTGGCATTGGTGCCATCGAGTGACATGTGAATAGGCTTCACGAATTACTATATGTCCAACGTGTTGACAGTGCGGTAAAGGTCACACTTTATTTGACTGCCTATAAATGAATCAAATTTAGCATATCAAACCGTGTATCGTTCGACTCACAAAATGTGCTACGAATAATGCCTTTTTGAAAGATACAGCCTCCTCTGTACTTTACGCTAAAGCTGAAGGATTATGTCAAAATATTCTTACCTTCTGCAGTTGCCACACTATTTTGTTGCGTCTGCATAATAGCTTGCCTTACAATCTTACTATTTTTGTCTTCTAGTGGCTAACTTAATGCCAATCCTATTTTTTTACATTACCCAAAGGTTTTTCACATAGTTTAACTATTACTCTCTATCGATAAAAACCGGGACTATCAGTGTGGAAAATTATTAGATAATCTGTGCCAGTTTAACATAATTTCCGAAGCCTTATATCAAAATTTTAAGAGAATTTGGCAAATATGTCCTTATTACTTCCTCAATATTTTATTGAACCAAGTTTCTTGTATTAACATCTTAGTTGCTTTCTTATTGAAGATCAAAAATTTAATCGATCGGTCAATTAATCGGTTATTGGTCGTATAAGACACTCCCCGTGTGTTATGTTTCGCAAATAATTTATTCCACTTAATTCCAAAGTTGACTGTCCTCTAGCGAGTTAAACATGGTTATTGACCGAATCAAATTTCACAGTTTATAGCCCTATTATGTGATTAAATTGAAAAGGAAAAAATAGATATAAACTTCGACAAACGGCTCGGCTGTTGGGAAGATAATAGTGTTTTTTTGCTATATACTTAAATAAGGACATTGGATGTAGGTATATTAAAATATTATAAGTCATGCTAGGCAACTATAAAACAATGTGGATATTATTTTTTACCTCCATTTAAAACAAGATTTCTAAAATTATTCAGGTCACTAAAGAAGGTGAATTATGTAGAAACACTAATGACAAAATGTAGTATGACGCCGTAGGCCCTTGGACCATAAGTCTGAAAAGCTATATTAAGCATAGTAGGCATGTAGGTGGAAAATGAAATTTAAATTAGTGTTTTTTGTGAATGGATCTCCATGGGGGGCACAACTTAGGGAAAATCTCCTAAATCCTTACTTCCTTACTAATATTATAAACGCGAAATTTTGTGAGTATGTATAGATATGTGGATGTATGGATGTTTGTTACTCTTTCACGCCAAAACGGCTGAACAATCATGACGAAATTTTGCACACAGATAGGTTATTACCTGGATTAACACACAGGCTACCTTTCATCCTATAAAAAAGTACTCTTACTACGGGATCTAAATTCACTTGAGCGGAGCCGCGGGCGACAGGTAGTACTAAAATTATGTTATTTTAGTGAAATTTTGTACGTAAATATTACGACTCCGCGCTTTAAAAATCATATTGTGAAGGAGAGCAAAGCAAATAATATAAGATACAATCATGAAAAATCACAAATTTGTGCTAAACTATTCTTGAACTCAGCACCTCAGTCATCATTGAAGTTTTGGGATAGTAAATTAGCTTGAACGTGTTGGTCCTAGACTATGCTAAATAAATAACTATACTATTTAAAGAAGGCAAGATGTGAGAAACCTTAACGTAAATATTTTTTTTAAGCTGAATTTCAAAGCTAATCCTTCAGCGGATGTGATGTGGCGTGCAGTACAAAGAACATGCAAAGGCTTTTACATACTTTAACCGATAAAGGAAGTCATAACGTCAAACTGATGGAATGCATGGCTCATGGGGCTTAAATTGCAAGAGCCGTGTGAAACTTTCTGCTTCGAGTCATCATCAGTAAAATAAGGAACAAGATTTTGCAATAAAAAAAATAGTAAGCACGTCATCCACCTATTAGAATGTAAGAATTCTAACGATCATCATCAGGTCTTTTTAGTCTCCACTGCAGGAGCATGACCCTCTCTGTACTACCGGAGCCATACTTGGCCAGAGCAGCCAGAGGACTTGGCCTACACTCTCCACGCTGGCCAGACGGGTTGGAGAGGTATTTTAGATGTTTATAAGCTTTGTTTAGCTTGTATTTCCTAAGTCGCCTTCTACGACATCCACGGGAAGACTTGGAGTGGTCCCATTCTACTCTGCCGGATACCACACGGCTTACTCACGGAATACTACTTGCTCTGATGAAATGGA
This sequence comes from Elegia similella, assembly GCA_947532085.1. Taxonomy (NCBI): domain Eukaryota; kingdom Metazoa; phylum Arthropoda; class Insecta; order Lepidoptera; family Pyralidae; genus Elegia; species Elegia similella. The sequence goes on from OX383930.1 coordinate 26,987,919, forward strand.
AAAGTAAGTAGCAGCTCGGGAGGCCGGGCGCGCGTACCCGATGCCATACCATGCAGAGGATTTGGCCTACACTCGCCTCGCTGCCGCGCAAGACGGGTTGGAGAGGACTCATTGATGTTTATGAGCTTTGTTTAGCTTATATTTTCTAAGTCGCCTTTTACACATCCATGGGAAGACTAGGAGTGGTCCGCAAAGTAACACCTGAATCTATTAACCAACGATAAATCTAGTTAGTTAGATTGTCTACAATGTCTTGTGTGTGATGTTAAATAGACCACTCTTGTAATAAGGATCCGAAATTGACAGCAGATATGATGATGTTAGTGAAGTATTTTAAATTATTTTAAGCATCAGTGCAACTAATACAACCATAAGCAACAATACTTATACTTTATGAACCGATGATTTATGTGTCCTGAACGAAGTATGTTTTTCTTACATCAATGAGAGAAGGTTGTAAAAAGAGAGGATAAAACCATTTAAGAGTAAATCGTAGGGTACAAGCGTAGTCCCCTGATTCCTCGCCGGATAGTACATACCAGTGAGAGCAATGATTTTTTTACTTAAAATATCTACGGATATAGTAAGCATGTCCCTTTGTTTTAATTTTGTTGATAATTGAATTATTTAAAGAGATATGAATTTTCAAAAACCTGAAAAGTTGGTGAAATTTTCCGTTGTCTTCAAACATCAAGAAAACAAATTCGACGCGATTATATTAGAAAAAGAAAACATAGAAACACAGCCATAGCTTAGGTATCTAAAATTTTTAATAAAAAAAATATATCGTTTAAGTTTTAGACTCTGTCTAGAAATCAGGGGACTACGAAGCGTTAATTTTGTGTAATTTTCATAGGTATTTTCGGTCCGAATTGCAGTTCTGTATCGCACTCTGCAGTACTTGTTTGGGCACACTACGCGGTAGATTTTACAAATACCTATTTTTCGCAGCAATGTTCGCAGCGCAATGTTCTCTCTTAAGACAATGATCGCAGTCAAGTAAATTGGAAATATTGGTTTTATTGGCGACCAGACGCTGCAACGAATACGACCTCCAGACAAGTGCCGCGCGACAATTTAACAAACTTTATTTGCGTCAACTGATAATTGAACGATTATCGCTTGTCCATTCGACCTTATTCTGTAAACCTTATTAAGATAGCTTTGGTATCCCGTTGTGTTTAAGAATAAATCCCCAAATTTATGGTTCTCATCATCTCAATAACGATGAACGATACGTGAAAAATGTGAAGGATCTTAATTTTGGATCGTAAACAAAGCAACAAAAAACAAATGTTTTAGAATTTTCGTATCTCAACGAAAACCGAGTAATGATGAAAAACTAAATTTAACCCTTTTTTCAAGATGGCGGAAAATGCACAAGGTAATTCTGCTCGACAATTTAAAATTAAGCTTTTTTGGCTGATGCAATGACCGAATTTCTGCTTTCTCGATTCATATGCCTTTCTATCCCGTTTTTCCGACGTAATGACTGGAGTATTAGGTGCAGCGAATACGTGCTCCAGACAAATGGCACGCGACAACAGCTGGGCACATTTTATTTGCGGCAATTCGCATCAATTATTGAAATGCATTTGGCATACTTACATTTTATGTGATCATACACGTCCTGGCTGTTATATTTGTATCATCACTGGATTGGGCAAGTTATTCGTATGTGCCTAGTGTACTAATGTTTTTGCGATAATTACATATTTAAATTACATCGCTTAATACGGTGTTTTCGCGTTTATCACATTATTATTACACAACTCTACCTGCGAACATGAAAACTGCAAAGTTTTCATAATTTTAGGTGTAATAAATATGCAGTAAACACGGTATAAAATAATTTAATTTTCGTATAAAGCTTTTTATTGTAAGAACTAGTTAAATATCAAGAAAAGTTAAATTACTCTTGTAACGAGACTGTAAGTGTGGGCACAAATGATTTCCTTACAATCATCCACAACTCCTCGTCCCCGGGTACAGCCATTAAATACCTCCTATTAAGGCATACTGGATTAGGTATTAACTAAATTACAAAATGAGATAAACCTGACAGATTGTCTACACGTGGGATGTGGAGGCTATAAGCCTCGAAAGATAAGTTTATATGTCTTTCATGAGGGAGGCACTTAATCAAAAGTACGAAACGGTAACTCCTTCACCTTGCCTTGGCCTTCGCAAATTCAGTGAAGTAAGTAAACATCATTAAAATAACATTAAAGACCGGAAGCAGAAATGTAAGTTTTAAAATGAAGTAATGATGCTGAATAAAAACTGTGCTATATGATTGAAATCAGTTATATATAAGGTGCCAAAAAAGGCTTTTCATTACTTAAGTGCGAAGAAATTTGCAAAGTAAACAAGTTTGGTTTTTAATGGTTTTAAAATGACATTATCAATAAAAACCAAAACATACATTACCAGATCGTTAATAAAGAACAGCCTCCGTGGTCCAGTGGTTAAGGCGTTTGCCTGTTGACCCGGGGGTCGTGGGTTCGATTCCCACCGGAAGCATACTTTGTTTAATTGTTTCCAGTTTGGTTAGGACATTACAGGCTTGAATCACCTGATTGTCTGATAATAAAGATGATTTCGTGCTTCGGAAGGCACGGTAAGCCGGTGGTCGCGGCTGCCATCTGGTAGTCGTTAAAGGAACCACGTCAGAGGCCGAGAGGCGGTTCCGAAGAACTCTGACACCAGGGTGTGCGTGGTCGATTGACCATGACACCTACTCGAAATGATGATTATGAGATCGTTAATATTGGCTCGGCCTTGCTTAATAAAATACGAGCTTACATCCGCGGCAGATTTTTTCTGGTGACAGATTCCAAAATGCTTCTCAATACTCATGACAATATAAATGCCTGTGATAATCGGTTCAGCAGCAGAGCCAAGAAAAAAAAATACTTGTTTAATCTTACTTTCACATTTCAATATGGAATAAGAAACCGGTCAAGTGCGAGTCGGACTCGCGCACGAAGGGTTCCCTTATCTATAAAAACGGCAAAACATCAGGCCTGTTGCATGGGATAATTTTATTTTAATTTAATTATTTATTTTTTAAAGTAAATAAATCCTAATCCTAACTAATATTATAAATGCGAAAGTGAGTTTGTTTGTTTGTTTGTTTATTTGTTTGTTTGTTTGTTTGTTTGTTTGTTACGCTTTCACGTTGTAACTACTGAATCGATCATCATGAAATTTTGCATACACGTTATCTAGGGTACGGAGAAGGACATAGGGTACATTTTATCCCGGGAAAAAGTACTATTCCCGAGGGATCGACATTGACGCGGGCGGAGCCGCGGGCGAAAGCTAGTAACTTAATATTTTGTGAATATTTCAATCGTCTATTATTTATTTGAAAATCATACACAGTACAAGTAAAAATACTTCTCTAACCGTCTACCTGTTGCCGTTATCTATATCGAGTAAAAACGAGCAAAAACTCACGTTTGTTGTATGGGATTTTATTGTGTTTTTTAGTACTTGTTGTTATAGCGGCAACAGAAATTCATAAACTGTGTAAATTTCAACTGTCTAGCTATCACGGTTTATGAGATACAGCCTGGTGACAGGGACAGTCAGACAGACAGACATAGCGATTATATACTCTTTGTGACGGACAGCGGAGCCATATAGGGTCCCGTTTTTACCCTTTGGGTACGGAACCCTAAAAAGGAATTATCATACAGACTAGTGGTCGGAAGTCGTGTCCTGTCATTTTAACTCTTAGTTTAATACAAACAACTCATAAATATTCCCAGAACGATTATACCTATATAACAGTCATCAACTCGTAGTCTATACAAATAAATAAATAAATATATACGGACAAATCACACAGATTGAGCTAGCCCCAAGGTAAGTTCGAGACTTGTGTTATGGGATACTAACTCAACAATACATATATAGATAAACATCCAAGACCCAGGCCAATCTGAAAAAGATCATTTTCCATCTTGACCTGGCCGGGGATCGAACCCGGGCGGGCACTCCGTGTCGCAGGCTGGCGTGTTAACCACTGCGCCACGGAGCTGTCGAAATAAACAGTTTGAAGACAGTTTCCTTTTTATTATGACTTTTAAATATAATCAATTGACTTTAGAGTGACCTGTTACATCGCGAGAAACCCCAGGTGGTATCAATATTATGATTAGAAAAAACCGGTCAAGTGCGAGTCGGACTCGTGCATGAAGGGTTCCGTACCGTTATCTATAAAAGCGACAAAAAAATCATGTCTGATGAATGCCTTTGTTATTAATTTTATTTTTAATTGATTATTTTTTTTTAAAGTGAATTTATAACTAAATATTCTGTGAATATTTGAAACGTCTACCTGTTGCCGTTATTAATATTGATCAAAAACAAGCTAAAACATCACGTTTGTTGTACGGCTTAAATATTTATTCAATTCTATTTTTAGTATTTGTTATTATAGCGGCAACAGAAATACATAATGTAAAAATTTCAACTGTCTAACGAGATACAGCCTGGTGAGAGACGGACAGACAGACAGACAGAAGACAGACAGACGGACAGCGGAGCGATATTAATAGGTTCCCGTTTTTACCCTTTGGGTACGAAACCCTAAAAACGAAATAAAACATTATGTATCGACTTATTGACACCTTGTAATCTAACAGTCAGTTTGTTTAGGTTATATCTAAAGCAAGTTTTATTACAACAGCTGATAAATAAGCTCCTTTCTTGAGAGCATGTCTCGCAAAAAGCGATTGCAATCAATCAGTAATGTATTTGCCTGAATACATCACATACAGTTCTTCATAAAATCGGTGAGTCTAAGTATTCAGCCTGTTTCTAGGCGTGCAAATAGGCTAGTTTCCTAAAAAAATATGTATGATTAGTCCGTCAGTTAGTAATTCTTAAAATATTCGATACGTATTTTTTCTTTTGTCGATTGAATAAAAAATTATAAAGATATAGCCCTTTGAAATTCCGTGTGACGTCATAGTTTGCTACACTTTTTAGCAAACTTTGACGTCACAAGACGCACACACTCATGAAATTTGACGGGCTTTTTTTTTTTATTAATTATTGAAATAGGCATTTGTCTCCCATCTCACCTGATGGTAGGTAAGCTTTATCTGTTACATTTATTGTTTAATTGACAAAAGAAAAAATACGTGTGCAATATTTTTTGATAATCTAACTGACGGCGTAATTGTAATGATATTATTTTGACCCAGGAAACTAGTATAAAATCTACGTCATTTAACATAATTGATATAAAACATTTTGAAAGAAAATTAAAGGAATATACTATTATTATTTCGAGCCATCATGCCACTGCTGGGCTAAGGAATATAATGTTACATAACAAAAATAATTAAGTAAAACAACATATAATGTTAACAGTATCAGTTGCATCAACGTTTATTTAAAGTTTTAGCTTTAGGTTTAGCATATATCTGATAGTATGTATTTCAATTTCAATTTCAATTTATTTATATGCATTTCATATTGTACAATACATCAGCTTTTACAATATAGTCACTGCACTGTAATTTAAATAGGTACAATATGAACCCTGTCGGGTGTCGCAGAAATAAGGATGGAACGGCAAGCGAGTTTAAAAAAATAATTATTAGTATAATAGGTATTTGTTCATTTGAGGAATAGTTTGTGATCCTATAGTATTGCGCAAGTATTACACTAGTCCTTTTATTTTTTATTAGTATATTTTAGGGTAACATTTGATTTATGTCATTTTTAAATATACATATACTTTTTTTTTTTCTTTTATTATTTATTTATCCTTAGTCTAAGTCATGTTTGTATGTCAATGTATGCATCATAATAGTGGGCCTCGGGGCTCTTATTTGTCACAGCTCAGGATGCAATTGAAATACCCACCCCGTTACTTCCTTTTATACAATTGTAAATTGATTTTGTTTAAAAAATTGAATCGAAGATTGTGAAAATAGGTAGATTATATGTATTTTAACAAGCCTGCCAAAAAGAGTGTATTGGGTAAATGTATGTTTGTAAATAAGCATATTCATGAATTTCTCGGAAAATATGGATGGATTGTGTCAAGGAAGATACCATTCAAGGAGATACTATTGAAGGTCTAAATGACAATGAAATTCTTGAAGTATCACTTTTTATCAATTTCCAAATTTGTTGATTTCATAAAGAAGAGTAATCTTGGCGAATGATTAAGATCCTCTTTGGTAGGCGACAGAACAAAATGGAGAGAATTGTCATACTGCGCTTTACTGTGCCACCCCACATGAAAAAGTGATATAATGAAGGAAAATGAGATAAGGAAGGAAGATAAAGAAGACTTCCAAAAACGATTTGAGTTACAAAAGTTTAGTAAATAAGTTAACACGTGCCCCAATTCACAAAGTACAATAATAAAATCAAAAATAAAGTAGGAATAAGTTGTAAAGGATGTACAAGACGACAATTATCTCAACATAAATAGTTAAACATGTGGCGCCTCGGTTGGAGCAAATCAATCCGATGTCCTGAATGACTCACTCCGGGATAGGACAACCGTATTATCGTGATTTTCTTCAATTATATAGTAACCTATCCTTCCATATACTTTTGTCATCGAGGCTGGGAATGCCATATATAGAATGAAACATGTTTATAATAAACTGGCTGTCGCCCGTTGCTCCGCTCACGTTAATGTCGATCCTGCGGAATCAGACTTGTTACTTAATTGCGCTTCTGGTCGCTTAGACATTCAATTACCTTATCAGTTGTTGACGCTACCACTTCTCATATAAACTTTTCAAACATCAAAATCACATGTTTAGTGCCAATGGTCAATTTGAGATACACTTCGTCGTTTTCCTTCATTTAACCTCATTCAAAAGGCAATGGTCATAAATTAATTTGGATATCGTTAAATTAGATAATTTTACGCAACTTTTAATAATATACTGATAAACACTTCATTGGCAGTCAATCGATTTGAGAATGAGGTTTTTATCGATTAAGATCAGGAAATCATGCTGACCGTTAAATTAAATTTATAAATATGTTTTATACATAAGTGGCTATTTAAGTTTAGTTTATTTCTTTGATAACACTTTGAAGTATAGTCATTATAATACAGGTCTTTTTAGTCTCCACCGCAGGAGCATGACCCTCTCTGTATTACTGGATATACCATACTTGGCCAGAGCAGACAGAGGATTTGGCCTACACTCTCCTCGGTGGCCAGACGGGTTGGAGAGGTCTCATTGATGTTTATGAGCTTTGTTTAGCTTGTATTTCCGAAGTCGCCTCTGACGACCTCCATGGGAAGACTAGAAGTGGTCCTATTCTACTCTGCCGTCCACACGGCTATAGCGTAGGTAGATATATCGTAGCAAAAACCAAAGTTTAATACTCATCAAGCTATTATTAAGTTACTTCTCCTTATTTCTAAAAACCGGCTTCACTATATTACCAAATCTACTTCATCATCAGGTCTTTTTAGTCTCCACTGCACTTAGTTAAATAAAATTTAATTGGAATTAAATTTTAACTGTTCATAGTAATGTATTTATTAATTGTACTTAAGCCAGTACTTATCGTCATTAGTATCATAGCAAATAATCAATAAGTCATGTAAATAAATAACTTTTCATAAAGAAATCTGTTTCTTTGTATAATTATTGCAAGACTGTTTCATAAACATAAACAAAATACATCTTAAATGACATAATTAGGTCTGTGTGTCAGGGCTGACTCTTGTGTGTTCAAAATCACATAACCTAACCCAACACCCACATTATGCTTTAGTCCTTGTTCTGAGACATTATCTCAGATAAGAGGTCTGACATGTTGGAAATCTTCCACTGGGCGCTCAAAAACTTAATAAAATATAATCTTTATTTACACATCATCATCAGGTCTTTTTAGTCTCCATTGCAGAAGCACGACCCTCTCTGTACTATCGGAGCCATACTTGGCCAGAACAGACTGCTGGTTAGATGGGTTGGAGAGGTCTCATTGATGTTTATGAGCTTTGTTTAGCTTGCATTTACTAAGTCGCCTCTTACCACCTCCATGGGAAGACTAAGATTGGTCCTAAGATTGGCTATTATTTACAAAATATGGGTACAAATAGGTGACAAATATTATTGCATTATGGTAGACTATATATATTTTGCCAAGTAAGCGTGTAAATATTGTGTAGATACAGTTCATATGTTAAATAGAGTCAATATTCAAAAAAAATAAATCTTAATTTTATGTCAACTGAAAAATATGAAATTGATTGATGATTAAGTAAATATCTTCATGGCCAACTATAAATTCACAAAGAACAAAAGGTTTGTAATGAAGAACTGCAAAGAGATAGCGTTTTACTTATTCAATCACACCACACCATTAAATTTAATAACTCATTTCTATGTACAGTCAGGGACAGAGATACCTCACCAGGCCCCCTACTAATATCTTGAATTTTCTCTTAAACCTTAAATAATAATCACATGAAAATGTATACACAGAAAGATTTTAGAAGTCTTTCTTAATATAAATTTTCATGTTAATATTATTTATAGTTTAAGAGAAAATTCAAAATTTAGGTAGAGGGCCTGCTCAGGTATCTCTGTCACTGACTGTACGTAACTTTCTTTTAATTTCCTTTCGCGAGTCTCTTAGTAACTTCTTTGAAATAAGTAGCGACTATTAAAGTGCAAAATTTTCTTGTACATTTATTTTCTGCGCATTTCTATCTGGGGAAATCGTTGGTCTGGAGAAAACTTATAACTGATAAAAGGTCTGACCTGTAAATTCAACCAGACGTGTTCAAAAACCTGCAGCTCAGCAATAAACGAGTATGTGCTACGCAAATGTAAGTACATCTCTCGACCCGGATCAGTGCGCAAAGTGCACGGCATCACGGAATCTTCTCATAATTCACCGTGGAATCGCGGGTGCAATAGCAAGGATTTTTAACATAAGAATTTCTTTATCTTAGACTAGCTTTCGCCCGCGGCTCCGCCCGCGTCAATGTCGATCCCTCGGGAATAGTACTTTTTCCCGGGATAAAAGGTAGCCTATGTCCTTCTCCACACTCCAGAGAACTTGTATGCAAAATTTCATGATGATCGGTTCAGTAGTTACGGCGTGAAAGCGTAACAAACAAACAAATAAACTCACTTTCGCATTTATAATATTAGTAAGGATAAGGATGGTAGCCGCTTCACTGCAAATATTGCAATTAAGAAAATGGTGTTAACACAGCTATAACAGATTTAATAACCAAAGCTATTGAGGAAGAATATATATTACTTACGTACTGATACGCAATTTACTATACTAACAACTAAAACGATGGTCTTACAATACCCAGGCACTCACTCAAAAGACGGCCTCCTGAAAAGGCTTAAACTGGTCAGCATTTTCGATTAAAATACGAAAAGTAAACCGTATTCATAAGTAGTTAACCGACGAAAAATAACAAACAAAAATAGCAATTAGCACAGATATTTATGTACCTACTTTAAAAATCGTATGTGTGTAGCGGCCTAAAATCCTAATCGCGGCTCGTCTTTGTTTTGCCTCGTTTGAGCCGACAATAGCCACGCGCACGATGCCTATCTTAGCCGATCAAGATGTCTACGCTGCGTCTACTCTACCACTTATCTGATATCTAAATATGGCTCCTGAAATATCTCACACGCTGGGCGACGCTTGCTTTGAAGTATTAATTATAGTAATAAAAAAAATCCATTTGATGAATACTCTAAGAGGTCAATTTATTAGAATCTGTCAATCCTTTGCGGCCACTTTGGATTTTCCTTGTCATGTGCGTTTGCAGAATATTTTAAGAAAAGTGGCTCTGTTGCGCAAGTGCTTTTTAATCGCAGTGTCCTGGGTTTGAGTACAACAGTGAGAACAATCTTTTTTAGATAAACCTAAATCTCGGATGTTTATCTTTAAATGTATCTATAAAATACAGTATTGCTGGATCCTACGACACAAGTTCACGACTTACGAGTAGTACTGTGGGGCTAGCTCAATCTGTGAGATTTGTATATATTTATAAATCCTTTCCTCCTCTCCAAACCTCTCCAACCCGTCTGGCCAGCGTGGAGAGTGTAGGCCAAGTCCTCTGGCTGTTCTGGCCAAGTATGGCTCTAGTAGTACAGAGAGGGTCGTGCTCCTGTAGTGGAGACTAAAAGGACCTAATATAGATAGATAAATCCTTTAACATGTGTCTTTTAATATGAATGTTTAACTACTTATTTCCATGTTTGCAATTTCTATTCTCTCTGGGAAGTCAGCTAGGCAGAGCTATGCCTAGGTTCTAGATTCAGTCTAAGAGAGTTTTGTCTTTCATGAAGATCAAGCCGGGGCTGATTGTACGTCACTTTTATTTAACAAGATCTTTGCTTTATATTTCCCTGTTAGGAATCTTGTATTAGTCGATCTTGGCTTATGTTCGTGCTGAATTTAAACCACCTCTAATAGAATACGGGGCATAATTGAGTTTATAATTAATGTGCTTGTGTTATCTTCGTTGCGCTCCGTCGCCGCTGTGTCAAATTGCACTTTTCTCAGAAGTAGCGCAGTGCCAACATTGCTGATTATAAAGCAAGGTGTACACTTATATTATTGAAATGGAATACTAAAATAACATGAAAACTAAGAGTTCGAAGGACGGCCGTGCCGAGACGTCGTTGACAATTCCCTTGAAGTTGACCTTCTGAGCAAGAGATTTTTCTCATTGAGATAGATAGTCGGATGACTACAGCAGTTCTCAAAACCACAATGTATTAATAAAAACATGTTTCCCGCTAGACTTTACTTAACCTAACCTAAGTATTGTGAAAATAAATGTTGCTGATTTAAAAGCATACATTTTTTTTTCAAATCCGTTTATAAGTGACGTAGCTGTATGAGTAAACAAACATTAAAAAATAAGACAATCGAATTGAGAACCGCGTTCCTTTTTTGAAGACACTCAAAAATTAAACTATACTATTGGCAGTACTCGCTTATTTTTCCTCCATCATCGACATCGATCAGCTCCCTGGCACAACATTGGTGGAACAGCCTTATCAGTTTAAACTTGTCTGTAGTTTAGAAGCTGTGGCTTTTCTATTACTGTCATAACTGAAATATCTTCCGCTGTGTATGAATGTGGCTATTTGAACCAGAGAATGGCACATCTGCTGGTCTGACCTCTGTGCCCTACACCTGCAATACGGAAAGCCTAAATGTGGCTACAACTCAATTCCTAAAAGGGGCCAAATACTTCACCAATTTTATTTAAATGTGAATCTTTGACACGATAAGATGAAGAAGACTAAAATAACGTTGACCACTAGTTTGCACACAGTGAATACCAGGCTTTATGCAATGTATGGCACGGCTTCGTATGACCGGTGGCATTGGCACGCACGCGGTGCAATCTCCGTTTTACGAGAATGACATACTCGCATTGTTTGGCCTGACCAATTCAGTTCACAGATATAGACACCGTGTTACGTCTTTATTCCTTTTGAGATAGTCAGAGTCAAAAATTGCAAGACCAACGCTACGGAAATAACATTCATGGAAAAGGCTAAACTTCTTCTCAAGCGAGTGTGTGCATCTGCATCCGCGGTGTTTCTTTGTTCCGTGATTCAATTGAAACATCTAATGAGACTTACAATTTTATTGTTGTGTAACTATGCACCCTGAGTTTTCCCTCATGTTACTGTCATGCTTGACAGATACTTCTAATTGTCACTGAAAATTGTTAGTTGTAGTTATGTAATATTTTTCCGAGTAAAAATATTTCGTCAATTAGGTATAATATTTTATGATTTCTGCTACCTGTAAGGTTTATGGCTGAGTCATTATTGATGGCAGTCGTTAAGTAATTTTAGATGCCTTTAGGCAGCTTGACAAATCTGACACCAGTGTAATGTTGATCAGGTGCATTGCCAGGGATAGCATAGGTACTATAAGAAGTAGGTACTGTTTCCGAGATATCTACTTTTTGCAATCTAAGTATAAGAAAAACATTAAGATCTGCTAATAACGGGATCAATGGATGAAAATCCAGAGAACTGTATAATCTATAAGTTTTTATGTTTCCCTTCCTGTCATATTTCCTTACTAGTCGGCTTTTCTATTATAGAAAAAAGTGAAACAGATATCCTTATCGTGCACCTTTAAATAACCACATTAATCATCGCCACGGGCGCACAGAAGCATTGCCCATTAGTTAAGTATTAATAAAGTTAATTGGTAGTCTATATTTGATCACTATGATTTATTTTGGATGAGCCGGGGGCGACGACCTCGTTACAAGCACTCTGTAATTAACCATTATGGAGACCGCAAACCATCCACACAAATTAAGGAAAGGACAGAAGTTTTATATAATTTCGAGCTTTTAGGTTTCCCACTGGTGGGCACGGTTTTCAAAATATGCGTATAGTATATTATCTAGTGACATTTTTATGTGAAAACCTTTTTATTTGATCCCTTTATCGACAAGACACAATCTTCTTAGAGTTTGGAAGTCTTTCCTTCATCCATTCTCTAATGCGCCTATTAAAAAAATTGCTTATGATTAAAGTCGGTATACTGACGATCATTTTACGTGATAACGGTGAAGGAAGAGAGATAGATACATCACAAGCCGAACGCTTGGTTTGAGACCCGCATAACTGTTCTGTACCCCCGTCCCGTAGCAGATCAGTATGCATAACGCATTATCCAATGTAAAAAAAGGCCTATCATGCCTCTCTATCGCTTGTTCCGAGCTCTCGCTTGCACACGGTACGTAACACTGTTTCGTGCGTGCAACCGCTGTTCATCGATTTATTAGACGTTATCTCATCAAAAACGTATTCTCTGGACTAATCTGCTTTAAGAAATCTTCATGACCACATCTACAAAAGTTAATGGAAAGCTCATCCTTGGGGATAGTCTCAGTCTGTGATAATTTTTCCTCTACCCGGCTCTTCTGTGCTCTCGTTATATCGTACCGCATATATCGTCAAACCAGTAATTTCACAGAGTAAAAGTCGTTTTATCGATTTCATGATTGCAGATTCATATGCATGTTGCTTCAGAAGTGGTTCAGCGAAATAAATCTTGTTCTAATTATTCCTTACAGTTAACTTAATTGGAGAATCTAAACTTAGCTGTTAGCACAAGTGGCCAGTTCACATCATTGGCCATTTTATCAACTGATTCGATTGACTCAGAAGTCTATATTCAGGGACTCGTCAGTAATTATGGGTATTTAATTGGTATCCCGCGTTTTTGCATTTTTTTTAATGATATAGTACGACAAACGAGCAAGCGGGTCACTTGATGGTAAGTGATCACCGCTGCCCATGGACAACTGCAAGACCAGGGAGTGACAGGTGCGTTTTCGGCCTTTCAAGGAGTTGGGGGAAGGAAACGGGGAAGGGAGAGAGAAGGGTGGGCCGCCGGCTCTCTCACTCACCGAACGAAGCATAGAAGCGGCAAAGCTTCTACTCAGACGTTGATTTTCTGTGAGATCATCCTTAATATTCAAGCTTTCGCCCGCAGCTTCGTACGCGTCAACGTCTTTCCCTCCGGAACATTATCTTTTTCCGGGATGAAAGGGTCTATGTCCTTCTCCGTACTCCAGAGAACTTGTATGCAAGATAATTTTCTCGGTTACCGTATTGTCATTCAAATTTCTTATTATGTCCTTAACAATAGAACATCAAAAAACATGTCTAGAGTCTAGACTCTTAGGTCAACGGCCAAATGACGTAAGGCATTAACAGACAGTTCAATTCTGAGGTTCAATTATTTTTTCAGATAAAACATTCATAGATCATAGACAATGATAGACAATCGTGGGCGGCTATTATGTGCTTGAAATTCCGCCCATCAATTTTAGATTTTTGAACGTTTGAATGAATCTAATTGCCTGAATGATCGAATGGACCTTGACTCTGCCAAATAGATGAAATCATATCATTTCAGTCAGGCAGGATCAATCTGTTACTAAGTAGAGAGCCTCTGGTCATTCACCATGTCATGCTTCATTATATTGTTCTAACACAAAGTACTCAAGTGATGATTCTACTTTGTGCTACATCATCATTCAATTCAAGCTTCATCAGTCGACTATTTAGTTCTAGGCCAAAGTCTAAACTAAAAAATTGATGATATTCTTACAATCGAGAACTATTTTTGTCCTACCTCTGTGGTCGCAAGTGCTATTGGTGTCGCAAGTGCCTTTGAATCGCATGATCCTAGGTTTGATTCCCGGCCAGGTCAAGATGGAAATATTGTCAGATTGACCTGGATCTTGGTTTTATCTTTGAGTTCGAATCCCATGACACAAGTTCACAACAGTGAACCTAGCTCATTCTTTGATGATAATATCCTTACTTGAGACTTGTATTTTACAATTTCATTACATCGCAATGAGGGCTTTTGGATGAGCAATTAAAAAAAGAAGGTTAGATTTAATATATAATGAATTCAATTTCACCCTGAATATGCGGCGTTGATAAATTTATTGTGAATTAATTTTTAAATTAGAGCCTTATTTGACACTTGACTTGCATCAACGCCATCTTGTGAGAAAAATAATTATTATACATACATACATAATGTCACGTCTTTTTCACTTGCGTGGTAGACAAAGCCTAGGTCTATAAGAACTTATAGCCACATTTAGCATGTTGGAGGGCGTGTAGATGGAAAACGGGATCAAATAGTGAAAGGTTGCTAGCCGCATCGCCTATTGATATGATTCCGCAGATTTTAACCCAATCCTTCAATCGGTTTTTACGATCTGCACGAAAAAAGAAGTAGCTGGCACATTCTACGTTTTTTCTTTTCTCCCTGACCAGCATGGAAGACCAGCATTTATAATGAGGATCAGTAAAGTTGTAGCAAATTCAATAGGACTAATATCCACATTATTCTTCATGACATTACGATGATATATCTTTTTGAATTATCCAAATCGGACCATTACTTACGAAGATATTAATAATAAACATTATGCCGTTCCTGCCGCGAAAAGGCATTGCACGTCGGTGCGTGTGACGTCACTGTGACGGACCGAGCGCGGTCGGCAGTCGGCACTCATAGAGCGATCATTCGACTGAGCGAACGGGGCGACGCGGTTCGTCGCTATATTTAACAATTTATTGAAATAAAGTGTTGTTACTTATTATGGGAACTAATAAAGAAAAACAAAGCAAAGAAAGTATTTTTATTTTTACTCTTGATTGCTATATAGACAATTTCGTAAATTAACTAACCACATGCTATTGTTACAATATTATCAAAAAAAAGTTATAAATATGGACATATACATTAATTTCCTGTTATTGGCACCACTGTCATTTTTTACTATTTTGTTATCCAATTCATAAGGTTGCCTGTAAGAGATTGCATTAGCGATAAGGCCGCCTATTGTGCATCTTGTATTTTATATATTATATTTTTCTTTTTGTATTTTCTGGTGCAATAAAGTGTTATATTATTATTATTATTTGTATCTCTCTTAATTCACGGGTGTTACCCCGGTTCTTTGAGAGGCTTGCGTGGGGATATAGATCCAACACGTAGAGGCCCTTTGGAGAAGTTGATGTAATGTTGGTCTCTAGCCAGAACCCGTTCCTAGAAATACCAATGTGTGATATGCCCTTGAACAGGTCTTGGCCGGAGGAGGAACTATTGCATTTTAAAAAGGAAATTAATGGGTTTATGGGATTGAGAGTTGGGTGGACTTATGCTGGGTTATTGCAAAGGGACGTGCACCTGCCATAATCATGATAACTGACTACAATTGGCAGGTGGTGGCTTGCCGCCCACTAGATGGGCCCCTCAAAATAGCCAACGATTAATGCCGGCAAAAGGGGCAACACCGGTGCGGGCGACTCAGGGGTGTCGAGAGGTGTGCTGCGCTTTCTCCGAAGTTACTCGCGGCGTTATGCCCTTTAACACTTCCACCCCTGGAGCAACAGCCCTCACGACTCCTCTCTGGACGGCCAACTAAGGCAAGCCAGAGTCGAGAGCCCTGCGAGCCCTCTTGGGTTTCCACCCCGACCGATGAAGACACGTCGGGGGCGAGGGCTCTGACCGACTCTCTGGAGCACTCGGGTCCGTGGTGTCGTTACTCACCAACAGCTCGCCACAAGCTGCCCTGCGGCCTTATTATTATTATTATTATTATATACGTGAGGTCTGATCATTTTATAGTCTTTTAACATCCACATGCTTCTTTCAACGAGAACTCTTATAGCTTATATCAGCGATCGTTTTTGTTTGCAAAACTTCTTCTGCTGTAGGTTTTGGGTTGGAACTGTCCGTACTTAAAACTCAACTATTCTATTTCTTAAAATCAGGTCTATAATTTTTAGGGTTCCGTACCTCAAAAGATAAAAATGGAACCCTATAAGGGTTCCGTTTCATCACTTGGTTATCCGTCTGTCTGTCTGTCAAGACTCTTTTTCGCAGGAACTTAGGAGCGTAGAGGTATCAAGCTGAAATTCATATCAAATATTCAGGTCTACTGTCCCTTGGAGCTATGAAAAAATCAAACCGCAAATTTTCGTGTTTTTTCGATATTCGCAGGGAATCAATACCTACCAGGGAACTTCCCATGAACTCAGAAGCTTAAAATTTGGTACGAAGCAACGTCTTTTAGCACAGATAATGTAAAAATTGCGAAATGCATACATTTTTAGTTACATCATATAGTAAAGATCATATAGTAGTTATTATAAATAATAACTTCAAACTTATACGTGCGCAAGGCCAAGTCGCACTTCGCCGGTTTTTTTGAAAGCTTTTGACATTCAAACTAATGAGGCAAAACTCCCTTCTTCAGTTAAAGCCTTCCTCCAACCGTAGCGTAATTTTCCATGTCTTTTTCAACCTGAAATAGATAAATATAAAATAATACCATATTTTAATCGGCCTCACATTTTTGTATGAAAATGTCGATATTGTTTTCTAGTCCAAACCTGGGTCCCATACGTTTTTCATTTAGACGGGCTGATTTAATGAACTTAGATACAACGGTGTTCTTTACATCCTGTTTTAACTTATTTGCTTACATCAATCAGGCATAGGTGGGGCAGATTCATATTATATCATTCACTATTTTACTTTTTACACTCCAGTACGTCCCTGTGTCATTGTATTGACCTTAGAATATTACATAGAAATGGAAACGGAAGTATTGGAAGGTAAGTAGGTTTGTCCACCAAACTAGAAAGAAATAAGTAGGTATGTTTTTATTAATACATCAGGCTTATAAAAAGAGAATACATAGGTACTAACTAATTTCCATATCAACTTAATAAAAGGTAAGAATAGTTATGTAGGTACTTACATCGATATGATATTCACAACAATGTCTACTAGCCTGGGTTAGAGGGTGGAGTCTTATAATCATCCCTTTTTACAACGGAATATAATTTTAAATGGATTTCCGTTGTAAAAAGAGATGATATAAAATTCAAACAAAACTTCGTTAAAAATTATTAATTTTTCCAGAAGTTTTGTGTCTTTTGGCACGTTAAAAGATAATTTTTCTGGCGTTTTAAAAGAAGTGTTTGTATAGTTCGGCACTATACAATATTTGTACATAGTTAAAAAGATAAATTAGACATAAATAATTTGTTTTAAAGTCGCAATTACCACACAATACACTGCGCGCCTTGTCACTGCCAACGGGCGACTAGCGGCGTCCGTCACAGTGACGTCACAGCCACCGCGCCGGCCGGCCAGTGAATTTTGCTAGTAATTTGGTCATATCTTCGTCAATTTTTATCGTAGAACAATAATTTTTGCACTGTATGTTATGGATTTCTTAGCTCTATAATCCTGCATTCTCAACTAAAAACTTTACGGATCCTCATTATTATATATTTTTAATGTCACTTTAAAAACCTCTAATTCACAAATTATGAACGTAGACTTATTACTTTTTCGCAGACGCAGACACATTTATCTATAGCATTGTCTAGGTTACAATGTTCATGATAACATAAAATATGTCTTGTCAATTCGTCTCTAACACTAAGGCAATTAGTCGGTTTGACCAAGGGCAGAGAAATGCCGTATTTCACGCCGGCTGCGTTAAACAAATTATCTCATCACGCCACGTCTTAATTGTTGTCCGTACATATCTCAATCGTCGTGACAGCTGTAATGGGAGGCGGAGCTGCTTGCCTTATGAACGTGTCACTAAATTATTGTCACTGCATTCTTAGTTCAGGGCAACGCATATTATGACTATCAATCAAAATTAACCTAAACATTAGGGACTACAAGTATATGCAATGTGTACATTTGGAAATTATTTAATTGTAAAGTTAATTTAAAACCTCAATCTTTTGGGGATGGATGGACCTGAGAATTACAGGATAGACCCCTACAGAACGTTACAGTGACGCAAACAAATAAAGCATGCTGACGTGCCGCGACACAAGCTCACGCACACATCGATAGTAAATAAGCATGCAATTTTCCTCCGTTCGAAATTCAAAATCAAACAACATACTAACACTGCACATGTAACGTAAAAAATTGGCGTCACTTGTGTGTGACGTACTCCACCTTTAGTCCTTATTCTGAGTTCTCCAAGCCCGGTCCATATTATTTCTAGGTCTATGTGGGGATAGTAACTGTCAAGAGTGGCGTTGTTTACGATTGTTCTGAAACAAACGATCCATATGTCTTTTGTCTATAAAAATATTTCTATCCAGAAACTGATTAAATGTAATCGCCGCGACAGCTGAAATGGTGGTGAGTCTGCTTTGCCTTGAGAACAGGTCATTAATTTCATTGTCAATGCATTCTTCGGTTAGGGGGACGTTAAAAGGACCAATTGATCTTTACCTAAACAGTAGTGACTGTGTACTATGTACAGTGTGTACATTTGGAAACTATAAAGCGAATATCTTAAGATCTCTTGTTGTGGTAGAGCCACGCTACCGGCAAAATTCATTTTTGCTAGTAGCATGCATGGGCCGGCTCGTCCGGGGAAGTACCACATTCTCACAGAAAATCGACGTTTGAATAGAAGCTTTACCGCTTCTATGCTTCGTTCGGTGAGTAAGAGAGCCGGAGGCCCATCCTTCTCCCCCTTCCTTCATGTCCCCCATTTTTCCCTACTCCCAATGTCCTCCCCCAACTCCTTGAAAGGCCGGCAATGCTCCTGTCACACTCTGGTATTGCAGTTGTCCATGGGCAGCGTTGATTGCTTACCATCAGGTGACTCGCTTGCTCGTTTGCCGCCCTATAACATAAAAAATAAGAATTCACTCAATTAAATCATTAGCGACACGTCTTAATTGTTGTACATACAATAAAATCTCACTCAACGTGTCAGCTGTAATTGGGGGCGGGACGTGGCCTTAAGAACCTGTCACTAAATTCATTGTGACTGCATTCTTCAGTCAGGGCGTCGTTTATTACCAACTGATTATCAAACGACCTAGCCTTTAGCTGAAAAGTACGGACTAAGGTAAAGTATCAAATTGACGTGTGTAATGTGCAACTTGATAATTCAAATCTTAAGTTCTTGATTCTCTATAATTTTATTCAATGGACATAATAATATGAACTAAGTACAATTTTCACTTACCATTAATACCATTTTACACTTATACTTTTATAACATTCTTTTACTATGTATGTTAATGCTTACTAATATTATAAATGCAAAAGTGAGTTTGTTTATTTGTTTGTTTGATACGCTTTCACGCCGTAACTACTGAACCGATCATCATAAAATTTTACATACAAGTTCTCTGGAGTACGGAGAAGGACATAGGCTACCTTTTATCCCGGGAAAAACTACTATTCCCGAGGGATCGACATTGTCGCGGACGGAGCCGCGGGCGAAAGCTAGTCATTTATCTATACATATAATAAAACAGTAAAATTATCTTGTCTGTACATTTCGAATTTTTGACTGAAATGGATAGAGGGACAATTAAAAAGAATAATAGAAAGCAAAAAAAATTTTTTGGAATTTCTTGTCTGTCTGTCTGTCTGTCTGTCTGTCTGTATGTATGATCACGATTATCTGCGAAAATACTGAACCGATTTACTTCAAACTTTCACCAATTGCTTTGTTTTAACTCAGTTTAACATTTAAAGTTTGTTTCATTAAAATCGGTTCATTAAAAAAAAAAGTTATCGTCATTTGAATGAATTCAAGGCATGAGTTTGCCTGCAAACATATAGCAAAAATATAATAAAATAATATGTGACATAAGAAAATTAAAATCCAAAGTCAATTCATCATCATTATACGACAGCATTATACCTATCCATACTATACATAGTAATCCATACTAAAAAAAGGAGAAGCTGACTGACTGACTGACATATCAACGCAGAGCCTAAACTATAAGGGTTAGGAACTTGAAACTTTGCACAGGGGTTCCTTTTATAACGTAGGGGAGCACTAAGAAAGGATTTTTGGAAATTCATCTTCTTAGGGGGAAAAACGGGTTGCAAAGTTAGTTTGAAACTTTTTTGATTTTGAAGTTATTCGAATGAAATTCAGCATGAAGGTTCTTTACTGAAAGGTACGAAACACGAGTAAAATATTTTACTCAAAAATCATCCCTTAAGGGGGTAAAATAGGGGTGCAAAGTAAGCATGAAACTTTGCCATTTTTGAAGTAAGTCGAATAAAATTCAGCATGAAGGTTCTTTACTAAAAGGCATGAAACACGAGTAAAATATTTTTCTCAAAAATCATCCCTTAAGGGGATATAACGGGGATGCAAAGTTAGTATGAAACTTTCCGTTTTTGAAGTTATTCAATTGAAATTCAATATTAAGGTGTTTCATTGAAAGTCATAAACTAATGTATTCCGGGTAATTCTACAGTTCCTGAGAAATCGACACTTACGCGGGCGGAGCCGCGGGCCAAAGGCAAACCTGACTTATATATCAACGCACAGCCGAAACTACTGTGCGCAGAAACTTGAAATTTGGCACAGGGATTCTTTTTATGGTGTAAATGAGCACTAAGAAAGGATTTTTAGAAAATCAAAGTTGTTGAAGTTTTATGGAATTTTCTCATTTCTGGACTTAGAAGTTTGAAAGTAGGTACGCAAGTTCTCAATTAAAATTAAAAAAGATCTGTTTAGGTGAACCAGACAACATTCTCCCTTGAAGGGGTAAATAGGGGGTAAAGTTTGTATGGAATTTTTTTCATTTCTAGACTTAGAGGTATGAAAATAAGTATATACGTTCTAGGTTACAATTAAAAAAGATCTGTGTAGGTGAAATGTACAAAATTTCCCCCTTAAGGGATAAAGGGAGGGGGGGGGGGGATTGTATGGAAATTTTCTCATTTCTGGACATAGAAGTATAAAATTAAGTATATATGTTTACATTACAATTAAAAAAATCTGTGTAGTTAAAATGGTCGAAATTTCCCCTTGAAGGGGTAGAATAGGTGGGGTAAAGTTTGTATGGATTTTTTTTATTTACTTAGAAATATGACAATAAGAAGTTCTCCATTACAATAATAAAATATCTGTGTAGGTGAAATGGGCAAAATCCCCTCCTTAAGGGCTAAAAATCTATGCAGGTGAAATGTATTAAATTCCCCCTTAAGGGGTAAAAGCAAAGGGGCAGGGGTTTGTATGGAATTTTTATCATTTCTACTGTTCACAAGGGAACGACATTAACGCGGGCGGAGCCGCGGGCAACAGCTAGTTTGTTCTAATAATCATTCTCAACTTTTTTACTCGTTAAAAATATTTCGAATCGTGGGTACCTATTGTGTATTTTAATTAAATCTTCGAAATCTATCTAAAATAAGCATCACTTACTTCAGCTAGTGCAGGACCGTACCAGTTTTTTGTGCACTAGTTAGTGTTTTAGTAATAACTGTTGGTCGATATTGTTGATATTGTTCGTGTTTAGTTTTGAAAGCCACAAAAGCTGTACAAGGGAGCAGTGGTGGAGCAAGGTGGCGTGCGTGGAATAAATATGAAATATATATTGATAGATCAATAGTATTGATAGATTTATTCCACCCCGCCGCCGTCCGTTTTATTTTCTTAACCGCGCTTAGCACACCTCTAGTGTTCATGAAATTTGTGAAATTGTCAGTCAAACAATTTTATTCTGAAAAGAACCCGCGCCGCTTAGTTTTGATGTTAAAACACACATTTTCACATTTCAACACACCCTACGCTACACAACACATTTTTGGTTTTCACCAAAGCCTCCGTGGTCCAGTAGTTAAGGCGTTTGCCTGTTGACCCGGGGGTCGTGGGTTCGATTCCCACCGGAAGCATACTTTGTTTAGTTGTTTCCAGTTTGGTTAGGATATTGCAGGCTTGAATCACCTGATTGTCTTGTAATAAAGATGGTTCCGTGCTTCGGAAGGCACGTTAAGCCGGTGGTCTCGGCTGCCATCTGGTAGTCGTTAAAGGAACCACGTCAGAGGCAAAGAGGCGGTTCTGAAGAACTCTGACACCAGGGTGTGCATGGTCGATTGGCCGTAACACCTACACGAAATGATGATGACCAAATACCTAATATCAAATACTCTCGCTGTTATGATAAAGTTTGTGTCTACTTGGTAGACACGCCTCGCTCTAATGTGCCGTGCGTGACGCAGCATGCATGCCCATAATGGTGCCCAATATCGTGCAGTGTTATTTCATGCTATGCAATATTATGATGCTACACGAGAGGAAAACGATGTGCGATTTCTGTTGACGAAGTGTTGGACTGGACCACCCGCTGTGGTACCGAGGCGAGCGAATCTTGAGAATGGTACTTAGATAATATACCTATATAATATGTGTGTGTATTTTTATTTAATACTAGCTGTTGCCCGCGTCTCCGCCCACGTTAATGTCGTTCCCTTGAGAACAGTAGTAATGATAAAAATTCCATACTAACCCCTGCCCCTTTGCTTTTTTCCTTAAGGGGGAATTTAATACATTTCACCTGCATAGATCTTTAGCCCTTAAGGAGGGGATTTTGCCCATTTCACCTACACAGATATTTTTTTATTGTAATGGAGAACTTCTTATTGTCATATTTCTAAGTAAAAAAAAAAACCATACAAACTTTACCCCACATATTCTACCCCTTCAAGGGGAAATTTCGACCATTTTAACTACACAGATCTTTTTAATTGTAATGTAAACTATATACTTATTTTTATACTTCTATGTCCAGAAATGAGAAAATTTCCATACAATCCCCCCCCCCCCCCCCCCTCCCTTTATCCCTTAAGGGGGAAATTTTGTACATTTCACCTACACAGATCTTTTTTAATTGTAACCTAGAACGTATATACTTATTTTCATACCTCTAAGTCTAGAAATGAAAAAAATTCCATACAAACTTTACCCCCTATTTACCCCTTCAAGGGAGAATGTTGTCTGGTTCACCTAAACAGATCTTTTTTAATTTTAATTGAGAACTTGCGTACCTACTTTCAAACTTCTAAGTCCAGAAATGAGAAAATTCCATAAAACCTCAACTCCTTTGATTTTCTAAAAATCCTTTCTTAGTGCTCATTTACATCATAAAAGAATCCCTGTGTCAAATTTCAGTTTCTGCGCACAGTAGTTTCGGCTGTGCGTTGATATATAAGTCAGGTTTGCCTTTGGCCCGCGGCTCCACCCGCGTAAGTGTCGATTTCTCAGGAACAGTAGAATAACAGGAATACATTAGTTTATGACTTTTTTTAACCTTAATATTGAATTTCAATTGAATAACTTCAAAAACGGAAAGTTTCATACTAACTTTGCATCCCCGTTATATCCCCTTAAGGGATGATTTTTGAGAAAAATATTTTACTCGTGTTTCATGCCTTTTAGTAACGAACCTTCATGCTGAATTTCATTCGACTAACTTCAAAAATGGCAAAGTTTCATGCTTACTTTGCACCCCTATTTTACCCCCTTAAGGGATGATTTTTGAGTAAAATATTTTACTCGTGTTTCATACCTTTCAGTAAAGAACCTTCATGCTGAATTTCATTCGAATAACTTCAAAAACAACAAAGTTTCATACTAAATTTGCAACCCGTTTATCCCCCTAAGGAGATGAATTTCCAAAAATCCTTTCTTAGTGCTCCCCTACGTTTTAAAAGGAACCCCTGTGCAAAATTTCAAGTTCCTAACTCTTATAGTTTAGGCCCTGCGTTGATATGTCAGTCAGTCAGTCAGCTTCTCCTTTTTTTTTAGTATGGATTACTATGGATAGTATGGATAGGTATAATGCTGTCGTATAATGATGATGAATTGACTTTGGATTTAAATTTTCTTATGTCACTTATTATTTTATTTTATTTTTGCTATATGTTTGCAGGCAAACTCATGCCTTGAGTTCATTCAAATGACGATAACTTTTTTTTTAATGAACCGATTTTGATGAAACAAACTTTAAATGTTAAACTGAGTTAAAACAAAGCAATTGGTGAAAGTTTGAAGTAAATCAGTTCAGTATTTCCGGAGATAATCGTGATCATACATACAGACAGACAGACAGACAGACAAGAAATTCCAAAAAATTTTTTTTGCTTTCTATTATTCTTTTTAAGTGTCCCTCTATCCATTTCAGTCAAAAATTCGAAATGTACAGACAAAATAATTTTACTGATTTATTATATGTATAGATTTTACCTAAAGATATTAAACTTTTAAAAGGCAAATCCTTCAAAATTGCTTTAATAAAATGGTTGTTAGAATATTGTTTCTACAGTATAAATGAATTTGTAAAATTTTGTACAACAATAAATAATTAATTTAACAATAATACTTAATAAATAATAAAATTGACATTTACAATTTATTCATATTAAGCTTTAACGAAAATTGAATGATGACTATTAAATAATGGAATGCATAATTGTGATTTGATGTGTATATGTAGTTGGGTATTTTATTTTTGTTTACTATAAAAAATCAGAATATTTGCATGCCGTAGTTTAGGCAAAATACAATTTACCAATGACAGAATGTAGTATCATACTGTATTTTGGCAAATAAACCATTCTCATTCACCAACTGTAATGTTTCTTTTTGTGGCTGTATTGCTAAAGAAACTTAAGTTTAATTAAGTACAATCCTAATTAGTAAATGTTCTAGCGGTGGCGTTGTCATTAAATTCAGCCGGTCTCTACACTCGGCGTTTATAATTCATAAAAGCTGGAGAATGTATAGGTAATAAAAATATACATAACAGCTTAAAGCGATTTTGTATATTGTTTTTTTGACGCGCGATAGAGAGGCACGCGGCTTGTGACGCATCTATCTCTCTTCCACCGTTATCACCTAAAATTATCTGTCATATATAGGTACCTAATAATAATAATACTTTAACGAAAACAAAAGATTTATGACCACTCGATCCCCATCAATCAGGTTTTACAAAACGATCCATTATGTCACACGCTTTCATTCGTAATCGTATTGACTGACATGAAACTACGGAATCCAATTGCAACACACCATAAAAGGAATGTGTAAACATATGAGACGCCGGCGACAAATGCACCAATCTGTTCACGCCATTCAACCGTAGGATAACAAATTAAAACATGGCACACTTAATATTAAAACTTATGAGCCAGAACCGAGGGCACAGAATGGAACGGCGCATGTTAAACAATCGAAATATTGATTTGTATATCGAACAATTGATACTCCATTGATTGAAGATCTAAGCCTAGTAAAGCCGTGGGCTTTGTTAATAGAGAACAGCGTTTTTGAAAACTGTTTTAAGTAAATAAATAGTTAGAGAAAAATCTCACAAATTAAGTTAGCTCCACACTAAGTGTAAACTTGTGGCGTGGGGTATTAATTCAACGATACTATATTATATAATAGATAAATATATAGATAAACATTCAAGACCCACGCCAATATGTAAAATATAATTTTCCATCTTGACCTGACCGGTGATCGAATTCAAGATCCTGCAATTCAAAGGCACTTGCGACACCAATGCGCCACAGAGGTGGGACAAAAATAGTTCTCGATTGTAAGAATATCATCAATTTTTTAGTTTAGACTTTGGCCTAGACCTACTAAGTAGTCGACTGATGAAGCTTGAATTGAATGATGATGCAGCACAAAGTAGAATCATCACTTGCGTACTTTGTGTTAGCCGCACAGGTCCTCAAACAACTCAAAATAACCATCCTTACAGGCACCTTCGCTGGCTGAGATATGAGCTAACATATCTCCGGCAGTGCTTAGACGAAACTGTAAAACATTGGCACCACCCATCACACACATCTGTAACCTAAGTATGACGACCGGCATTTTTCCTTCTGCCTTTAAAAAGGCTATCGTAAAGCCCATCTTTAAGGGTGGAGACCGTCACTCTCTGAATGACCACCGCCCTATTTCGATGCTCTCCGCGTTGTCCAAGATCCTGGAGCGACTCATGAATAAGCGTCTTATGAGTTTTCTTGAGGAAAAAGGGCTCTTATCTCCCAATCAATTTGGCTTCAGACCTCAAAAGTCGACTGCTGGCGCTGTTCATGAACTCACTGACCATATAGTTAAAAATTTAGATAATCGTTTAAAATGTATAGGCATAAATATTGGCCTCGCAAAGGCATTCGATACCGTCTCGGTCAAAATATTGTTACAAAAACTCGAAGATATCGGAATACGTGGCATTCAGCTTTCTCTATTTAGAAGTTATCTAAGTGATCGCTGCCAGTGAGTGGCAATTGAAGATCAAGTCAGTTCTTTCTTGCCAGTTGAATATGGTGTCCCGCAAGGGAGCATACTCGGTCCCACACTCTTCCTATTGTACATCAATGACCTCTGCTCCCTCAAGATCCGTAACTGCAAAATTGTATCATATGCAGATGATACAGCCTTGTTGTTTTCCGCTAAAACCTGGAAGCAAGCCTAAGACCTTGCACAATCGGGGTTTGATATCATATGCAACTGGCTACGCTCTAACCTATTGACGCTTAATGTAACTAAAACGCGTTACCTTACTTTCTCCATATACACCCCTCCCATAGACAGCACTCTTTTCAAAATCACTGCCCACTCACATCCTCCCGACCAATCTGACCCTTGAAAACAAAGCTCGCCCATGGTTCAATGCTCAGTGCCTCTTAGCTGAAAGACGTAAGCGGGAAGCATATTTGTCCTGGGCTGATGCCCGCAGAATCAAAGCTGATGATCTTCAAGACAGAAAGAGAGTGTATAACGCTGCTGCCAAGTCCTGCAAAAAGGTGTTCAGAAGAGCTCGTTTCGACCACGTTGGCCGTATTGGAGACAAGATAGCTTCCTGTCCCTCAGGAAGTAAAGCCTTCTGGTCTCTAGCCAAGTCAGTGGAGATGAACTTCTGTCGCCCATCGCTGCCACCATTGCAGAAACCTGACGGTTCTCTGGCCCATGGTGCAAAAGAGAAAGCAGACTTGTTTGCCAATCTATTTGCAGATAATTCGCGTCTAGATAGTAGCAATAAAAGCCCACCCCAGTTACCTTCGTTCGGCCCCAAGATGCGGGCCGCTCAAATCCACCAAAAAGAGGTACTTAAATGCATGCTAAACCTAGACGTGAATAAGGCTAGTGGACCCGATGGTATTCCAGCAGTGGTTCTGAAGCGCTGCGCACCCGAGTTGTCCCCTGTACTGACACGCCTCTATAGACTTTCTCTAGAGACTGGCAAAGTCCCAAGATCTTGGAAGCTTGCCAATGTACAACCAGTACCTAAAAAGGGAAGTCGCTCCGACCCGGCCAATTATCGACCTGTTGCGATCACCTCCATATTGTGCAAGATTATGGAGCGTGTATTGAACAATCG
This sequence comes from Elegia similella, assembly GCA_947532085.1. NCBI lineage: Eukaryota > Metazoa > Arthropoda > Insecta > Lepidoptera > Pyralidae > Elegia > Elegia similella. The sequence goes on from OX383930.1 coordinate 27,015,689, forward strand.
TCTCCTGGCATACCTGGAAACCAACGAGCTCCTTAGTGACAACCAATATGGTTTTCGCAAGGGTCGCTCAACCGGTGACCTACTGGTATATGCCACTCACTTATGGAGCGAAGCCTTGGAGGGTCACGGTGAGGCAATTGCTGTTTCACTAGATATATCCAAGGCTTTTGACCGGGTCTGGCACGAAGCTATCCTCAGTAAGCTTCCAGCGTATGGTTTACCAGAGGACCTTTGCAACTGGATATCCGATTTCCTGAGGGAACGGTCGATTCGAGTGGTTATGGATGGCTGCTCTTCCGACCTAATGGCTATTAATGCCGGGGTACCTCAGGGATCTGTTCTCTCTGCAACCTTGTTCCTGCTGCACATTAATGACCTTCTTAAATCTGGCATTATTGGCTATGCTGATGACAGCACCGTTGTAGAGAGTTATACATCTAGTGCCAGTGCAAGTCCACAAGAAGTCCAGTCTCTTAGAGAATTTATGATTGAACGGGTTAACTCGAAATTACAGAGGGTGTCCGATTGGGGAGACGCCAATCTTGTTAAGTTTAACCCGTCCAAAACACAGGCGTGTCTCTTTTCTGCAAAAAAGAGTGCTTTCCCACTTGCACCCACTTTCCAGGGTGTTTCCTTGCCGTTAGTTGACCACCTTGGGCTTTTAGGCATGACAGTCACGTCCAAACTAAGCTTCGGCCAACAGATTGAGTCGATGGCACTAACTGCTTCCAAGAAGTTGGGCATCATCTCAAAGGTTCGGCGGTACTTCAGCTCTGAACGGCTGCTCAATCTCTATACAGCCCAGGTTCGCTCTTGCATGGAGTACTGCAGTCACCTTTGGGATGGCTCAGCGAAATACCAACTTGAAGCATTGGACTCTGTTGACCGAAGAGCCCGCAGGCTCATAAACAACGACGTGATCTCAAATAGGAAATTGCAATCCCTGGAGCATCGCCGTAAAGTCGCTTGCCTATCGGTATTTTATAGGATCCATTTTGGAGAGTGTGCGAAAGCGCTCTTTGAGCTAGTTGAACCCTCACCATTCCTCCATCGGACTACGAGGCGCAGACTGAAATTTCACCCTTTTATCGTTGGAATACCAAAGAGTCGAACTAAACGCTTTGACAGTTCCTTTTTGGTTCGAGTAGCTAAGGTGTGGAATGAACTGCCTGCGTCTATATTCCCAAACAAGTACAGTCCCGGGACATTCAAAAGTAGAATAAATGGGTATCTCTTGGATAGGCATGTAACATCCTCGTCTTCATCGTCACTTACCATCAGGTGAGATGGGAGACAAATGCCTAATTCAAATTTTGTAAAAAAAAAAAAAAAAAAAAATTCAGCCCCCGCTGGCCGCTCATAACTTGGCCTGATCACAAATTACGCAACTAACGGGCACGGCCGTGATCTTGATCTTATAGGGTCCAGTTACATAGTCAATGACGATCGCAGGCGATCGCTCGCGTGACGAATAATGTCGTGACGTATTTCTAACACTACTCAAATTCTTACATAATTATTGCAAAAACGAAGCCTGGCATTCCTCACTATCTTGAATAACATTATAAATTAGAGAGTAAATTTGTATTATTTGTTGGTTCGTTACGCTTTGTCTACTAAACCAAAATCATGAAATGTTATATACACCATCAGGAATGCCAAGAAGAAGCTTTCAAATAAATAAACCGTTCCCGAAGGATCTTCAATAGGGGCAGTAGCTAGTAATATTTTTTTATTTATTCACTATTATTTTGATGAGAGAGAAAATAATAGGTATAAATTACTTTTAAATCTATATCGATCGACATAAAGCTGATTGCTGGTAAAAATTTGATTGCGAAGGCAAGACATAGAGAAGAATGGTATTACAGACAAAAGGAGGCTTATAGCCAGCAGTGGGTCGCGGAAAGCTGACAATGAAATGTCACCTGTAGCCCTGTAATAAGTACTTGTAGGTACTTACTCTGTGCCTGTAGGCAATCAGGCACAGAATAAGTACCTACAAGTACTTTTTAATAACTTTGAAGAACGTGAGTATTATGTTTACCTCTACATAGCCGAATTGGAATATCACCACTCTCAAAAAATATAGTTCAATTAATATATTAACTATCCAAAACTTTCTGCTGAAAAAAAAATGTTATTTATGAGCGTACCGACCAACGCCCGTACAAGGCTTTGTCTCTGACGTTTTGCAACCATTATTCTACAAGACGTGTGTCGGTGATTAGTTACATAGGCTGTTTTATTTTTACCATCGTATTATATGCCTGATTCCGGGTTTGATCACGGTCAGGTCAAGATAGAAAATTATATTTTTCAGATTGATCGGGGTCTTGGATGTTCATCTATTCCATACTTATCCTTACTAATATTATAAATGCGAAAGTGAGTTTGTTTGTTATGCTTTCACGCCGTAACTACTGAACCGATCATCATTAAATTTTTCATACAAGTTCTCTGGAGTGCGGAGAAGGACATAGGCTACCTTTTATCCCGGGAAAAAGTACTATTCCCGAGGGATCGACATTAACGCGGGCGGAGCTGCGGGCGAAAGCTAGTATCCTTACTTAATATTATAAATGCGAAAATGAGTTTGTTTGTTTATTTGTTTGTTTGTTACGCTTTCACGTCGTAACTACTGAACCGATTATTATGAAATTTTGCATACAAGTTTTCTGGAGTTCGGAGAAGGACATAGGCTACCTTTTATCCCGGGAAAAAGTACTATTCCCGAGGGAGTATATTATAAATTAAAAAAAATCAAAAAGAAAATAAATTACATCTAAATGTAGCGGTTCTTTCAAAAATGTTGCTTTCATACATTTCATACTAATATTATAAATGAGAAAGTAAGTTTGTTTGTTTGTTACGCTTTCCCGCCGTAATTACTGAACCGATCATCATGAAATTTTGTATACCCGTTGTTTGGGGTACGGAAATGGACATAGGGTATATTTTGTCCCGGGAAAAGGTACTGTTCCTAAAGGATCGACATTGATGCGAGCGGAGCCGCAGGTGAAGGCTAGTCTTTAAGATTTATGGTACATACATTCCACAATTCCTGATTCATATTTTTTTCTACTCAAAATGTGCTCCGTCTTAGATCACTTTATGCCCATCTGTCAACATGCGTATGCGTGTTTTAGCAATTTACACGTGTCATAATACCTTGGGAAGCCAACACGTTTTTATTACGTCATTGTTAGACAAAATGTTTTGATCATAATATTATAAACATTGAGTAATTCCTTCAGATTTTGTTGTCACGTTATCGGCGTCATGATTTTTAGCTAGAATCTTAACATTGCCATTCAAATGCTTGACATAACTACGTAATAAATATCTCCATTGCCCTGCAAAGACGCTTACTCAGATACGAGTATAGTTAAAATATATACCTACTTAATCGATAATCGATGGATTTTAGGAACAAATATGAGTAGTAAGTATATACCATTTATATAATACTGAAACTGTTAATTTATAAAGTAAAAAAATAGCTTTTTTTTCGACCAAAATTACCATTCCTGAAATTTATTACTAACTAGTTTTTTTTTACTTCTTGGAAGTTGCATCTGCGGCGCAGGCCTCCACTTGTTTCTTTCTCTTCCACTCTTCTCTGTTGCCTGCGAACAAAAAAGAGTGGAAGAAACTGATAGTGTTAATAACCTCAATATCTTTTTAATTAAAAATAAAAATACACCCTACGTTTTACCTAAATTAGCTATGGTTCGTACATAGATTGTCTACTATAATTTTACATTTTCGTAAAATATACCCAATTGCCTAGTGGATTAATTAAAACCATACATTCTGCAAACCCTGTAATTTGTATCAATCAAGCCGCAGTTTATAATTCACCAACTCTATATTTTGCTTAAATTAGTGACACCCTGTAGAGTCGCATTTTGCTACGAACGTTCTTATAAATATGCATAATACGTCCATGTTAAAAAGCCACTTGAGACAGAAACACAAAATATAAAGGTTCAGGAATACCGCGTGATTTTGTACCTATGAACTATAAAAAAATTCTGGAATCTAAATCCCTAATTGATAACAGAATTATAAGAATTGACTTCCCATAGAAATTCGCCCAGCTGATCGGCAATTTTGATATGGGAAATCCAATTTTATTTTTGGAATTTTATCTTTTTTTCTTACAATTCTGTATTTAATAAGGGATTCTGATTCCAGGATTTTAATATAGTTCATATGTACAAAATCACGCTGTAGATGACCTGCACAAAAGTAATATATTTTCTAGTATTATATTATTAATCGCCAATGACTAGCGAGCTAGGAAGTTGGCTAAGAGCAAAACGTCCCGGGCGCCCGGTCCTACCTGTATCTCTGAGTTTGTAGACCAATCTGACTCAAGTATGGTCAGTTCATCGACCACTACCTGCTTCCGGTGAAGAAAAACATCATGAAGCATCCTGTTCAGTAGTGGATTGTTCATTAGTATGTGAAATTGAGAATGCACTAACAAACCACTCAATTATCTCCTGCCAAAAGACTAGTCATTATGTGCCTTTCTTCCCACGCAATGACACCCATAGAACGAGCTCTTAAATGTCAGAGACAGACAGAAAGACAAACGAAAGCATAATGTACGAGACGGTGAAGTTGATGACATAGAGGTTTGCGTTCTTTCCACAAGTAAATATTAGGTATTAGTATGTTTTTTGCAAGCAGAAGAGAAAAACAACTCTAACAGTGTTATTATACAAGTCTCTTCACAATATAATATGCACATTGTATAATCGCTAATCAAATTGAATTGTCTCTGTCTTTACTTAAACGATGCTTTTGTAAAGAGAAAATGAAGTAATTTATTATTATAAAAGGAGGACCAACTTCAGTACCTGGTTTAAACCATTATCCGTCCAAAACATATTGACAGTTACAGTTGACCAAACGTCAAAGTGATAAGTGTCGACTTATTTTAGTCGGATAATGGTTTAAACCAGGTACTAAACTTAGCCCTCATTTTATAATAAGACGGTATCAGTTTCTGTATATTGATTTAAATTATTATTCAATCATTTTTTTATTTATTTTGTAATTTTTCTTTATTCAATAATTACAATCTGGTATTTATCCGCCACAAGCTTCGTCAAATATGCCATAACGAAATATCCAGAACATGCTTCGTCAAAATTTACAAAATAAGTATTCAGCAACATGCATCGTCATTTTTTTCCATATAAAATTATCCGCAACATGCTTCGTCAAAACCTTAATCTAAGAGACCGCCCCGCATCGTACCTGGCTCAAAAGTTCCCATAACACTTGCGGCATTTCCGCGTTGTATAGCTATGGAAATTCTTTGAGACAGATACGATAATGAACGGCTATCATTTGCCCGCTCAGATATTTTGCGTCCCAATTCTTTGATAAAAGTCTTTGCCTCAGTTCCCCATACCCCCATGGTCTCGAAGGCTACTGGCACGAAAATGTAAGCCGGCTTTAGGAAAGCATATTTGATATGTTTTTGTCCAGCAGCATTATCGGCGGCCGCTCCTACCGACCGAATGGTATCTTTTAAGTGTGATGCAGCAAACGTACTCACACACGTTGCATCCCACAGAAGACAACGGCCTCTCTGCCATGGAACCAATGTTAAGCCATCAGGACGCTTTCCATCAGTGCGACTTAGTCCTGGTGGCTCTAATACGCATGGAATGTTTGCGCTGATCAGAGCCCTGCGGATTATATCGTTAAGGGCATGGTGCCTCGGGTACCTCCCAGCACATTTCAAACAACTTAGTCCGTGGTGACCTTTAGCATCGACCGGAGCCCCGCAAACACACCGATGTGGCTCACATATGTTGCATCCTATTCGCAAAGCTGCTGCGATACGTACCGTATTGTCATCCATCAGGGTTCCCATTTGTGGCGACGGTAGGGCATGTAGCCAAACGCCAGACTCTGGAGACAATGAAGCCTTAAGCCTTGCTAGGTCTACGTCTGAGCTGTTGTTCAACAATTCGTCAACAATGGCCTTCGAAAGTATATCATCCCATTTTTTCTGAATGTGAGGTTCTTCCGCAGGATTTTGAAGTGGGTATCTACACCGCCATTCAGCTAATGCCTCCTCCACAAAAGGCAAAGTGAGTTCATCACCATTCAAAGACAATATTTGAGTGACGAGTCCCCTTACCCCATGCGAAGAAGCCAAAAAAGCTGGTAGTCCAGTATCCTGTACCCGGCGAACCCCTAGACCACCGTACCTTACTGGCAATGATGCTTGCTGCCACTGAATAGCATCCAAACTAACGTTTAGAATACTCTCCAAAATATGCTTCAGTGATTTGTCTATTCAATCATCATATCTTAAAAAAATAGTACGTAAAATTAAAATCCATTTCCCATCTGCTCTGTCATTAATTTGTACCACAGCCGCGACACCGGCTTGTCCCCATCATAAATATTACAATGATACGTCACTCAAGATGAAGCGCGTGTAATCGGGGATCAAACCAACACCTATACATCACTATCGAAACCAATAGACACTTAAAAATGGACCTTATATCAATATGAAAAAGAACAGATACAGCTTGATAAAATATTTAATGAGTGATGTGACATTTTTCGAACATTTCCCGTTGAGTTGTGAGTGAAATAAATTGATTTAATGAAGCAAATTTTTCAAACAAATTTGTTGAAATGGCGGCTTTAAATTTCGAATTTCCACTGCACTATATGATAAGTGGTAGCAATTATGGTTGTGCCTCGGAAGTATTACTAGGGAAACGAAGTTATACACTTGAATGTATTACCATTAACCACTATGTTAACTCATTCACGGACACTGGACAAGTCACAATAGATATAACAATAGACGTCGTTAAAAATTAAAAAATAAAAATGAAAAAAAAATAGACGTCTACGTCTACATCTACAAGCGGGACATCCCGGAAAGTATTAAAAACTCTAATTGTTCCACTATCCCTACTATTTATATATACTTATAATATTATAAAGCTGAAGAGTTTGTTTGAACGCGCTAATCTCAGGAACTAATAACATAACATTCAAATTGGAAAATTATTTTTGTGTTGGATAGTCCATTTATTGAGGAAGGCTTTAGGTTATATACAATATAATATATACATCACGCTGCGACCAATAGAAGCGAAGCATCAATAAAAAAATGTTTTGAAAACAGAGGAAAATTATTCATCTATAGCTACTAATAAAAGAACGAATTAATCATAATAACAGAAATTGCCGCGGACGAAGACGCGGGCAACAGCTAGAAATGTTATAAATGCGAAAGTAACTTTGTCTATATGTTACCTCTTCACGCTTCAACCACTAAACCCATTTAGATCTTATCTTATCTTATCTTCGATGGGGCCGACTCAGAGTAGGTAGCACGTCTAACCTTTGTACTTATATTAATTCTGTGCCTTTGGATTATTTTGTACTTACCCCATGCCTTACTCACCCGCACGGTTTATTCTGAAGAAGGACTGCATGAGCTTCAGAACATCGCCCAGTGCGTAGTGCCTGTAGTTCTCTAGCTCAGGATAAGGTGATCCTAAGAGGTCCAAACGCTTACCAGCTAACGAGTCACAGATACACAAAATGTGTCTCATTGTCTCCTCCGATTCCTCACATGCCCTACATAGTGGGCTTTCGACAATTTTTAGTTTAAAGAGATGACTGTTATTTTCAAAGTGTCCAGTCAGGGCTCCCACTAGAACTCTTGTCTGTTTCCTGCTGTATTTGCAGATCACTTTGTGCCACCTGGCGCTGTCCAAGCCAAGTGTTTCCTTCGAGTGTATATGTCCACTCATATTTCTCCATTCAGCTTGGTGTCTACTGTCGACATACGCATTGATTGCAGTAGTTACCACGCTATAGGATAGGCCTACGAAGGGTTCGGGTCCTACGAATGGCATACTCGATCCTTTCCTTGCCAGCTCATCGGCCCTCTCGTTGCCCTCAACCCCAACGTGACCCGGTACCCAAACCAGCCTCAGTCTGTTGTGTCTACCCAGTTGGTTCAAGGCATTCACACCATCCAAGACCAATCTGGAATCGATTCTGTCAGAGTTAAGCGCAGTAAGAGTCGCCTGGCTGTCAGTTACAATATAGATATTGTGATCTTTAAACCCTTGCTCTAAATTCATTTTAGCACAGACAGTTACCGCATATGTTTCTGATTGAAATACGGTAGCGAACTGACCCATGCTCTGGAACAGTTGTCTGTCCATTACCATTTAGATGTTAAAGAGGAGGTTTAAGGCTCGGATAAGGACATAAGGTACCTGACATCTCAGAAGAAGGATTGTGCCCGGGGAATATGCATTCACGCCAGTAAAGCCGCAGGCGAAAGCCACTGGCAATTTTTAATAAATACTTGCCACACACACAGGCAAATACTATCTAGAGCTAATATTTAGAAATAATCAAATGGCAATAAATAATCAATACAGTTTTATTTTGATCGTTTTAATTATCACGATGGCCCAAGTTCATTAAATATGCGCGCAACGAGAGTATGAATGAAATGAGAAATAGTTATCATACTGTCGTTGCGTTCTTCGAATTTAGAATCGGATTACATACTCTCGTAAGTCACCCTTCTAAATTCGAAGGATCAATATTTGGATTTTAGAGCCATTCATGTCATGACTTCATGGCAAAAAATATAGGCCGACCCTGATTGTCATGTAATTATGTGGCGCCATTAAAATTGTCAACATGGAAAAGTGAACATGTGTGTTCCAAAACCGTTATTTAAAAACATGTCCTTCTTATTAATATATAGTTTTTATTTATATTCGCGTGTTCGCATAAATCGTTGGCCATCACAACGTTTTGTCAACGACTGATCCGCAACAAATTTTGCGCATATATAGCAGTATATACCTTTTAATTATCTGTGTAATCTGCGCATCAAATATGCGCGCAACGAGAGTATGAAAATGTTTGAATGAGAACTAGTTAGAGAGTATGTCATCCATTCTAAATTCGAAGAATCAATGTTTATATTTTAGAGCAATGATTCATGACTTCATTGCAAAAAATATAGGCCAAAGCTCAATCAGCGAGATGAAGGAGCTAGGACGATCTACTTTCAGCTGACAAGTGTGGTGAGGCCCACTCATTCAAGTGGCTGGGCTAATTTTAGAAGCATTTTTATCTCAGTAACCTTAATCGAGGCATCTACTGGCTTAAATCACAATTGTAGTACAGGGACTCCATGATGGCGACATTTTGTTGTTGTTCGTGTGTAAATGGCCAACACTGGTGTCAAGATTTTTCAAGCTGCCTATTGGCATCTGACATAGCTTAACAGCTGCCATCAATGATGACAACTGGGACCAACGGCTTAATCTATACATATAATAAAACAGTAAAAATATTTTGTCTGTACATTTAGAATTTTTGACTGAAATTGATAGAGGGACACTTAAAAAGAATAATAGAAAGCAAAAAATTTTTTTTCGAATTTCTTGTCTGTATGTCTGTCTGTCTGTCTGTCTGTCTGTCTGTCTGTCTGTATGTATGATCACGATTATCTCCGAAAATACTGAACCGATTTACTTCAAACTTTCACCAATTGCTTTGTTTTAACTCAGCAAAACATTTAAAGTTTGTTTCATCAAAATCGGTTCATTAAAAAAAAAGTTATCGTCATTTGAATGAACGCAAGGCATGAGTTTGTCTGCAAACATATAGCAAAAATATAAAAGAAAAAAAATAATAAGTGACATAAGAAAATTAAAATCCAAAGTCAATCATCATCATTATACGACAGCATTAAACCTATCCATACTATCCATAGTAATCCATACTAAAAAAAAGGAGAAGCTGACTGACTGACATATCAACGCAGGGCCTAAACTATAAGGGTTAGTAACTTGAAATTTTGCACAGGGGTTTCTTTTATAACGTAGGGGAGCACTAAAAAAGGATTTTTGGAAATTCATCTCCTAAGGGGGTAAAACGGGTTGCAAAGTTAGTATGAAACTTTACGTTTTTGAAGTTATTAGAATGAAATTCAGCATGAAGGTTCTTTACTGAAAGGTATGAAACACGAGTAAAATATTTAACTCAAAAATCATCCCTTAAGGGGGTAAAATAGGGGTGCAAAGTAAGCATGAAACTTTGCCATTTTTGAAGTGAGGTGAATGAAATTCAGCATGAAGGATCTTTACTGAAAGGCATGAAACACGAGTAAAATATTTTTCTCAAAAATCATCCCTTAAGGGGTATAACGGGGATGCAAAGTTAGTATGAAACTTTCCGTTTTTGAAGTTATTCAATTGAAATTCAATATAAAGGTGTTTCATTGAAAATCATGAACTAATGTATTCCGGGTAATTCTACTGTTCCTGAGAAATCGACACATACGCAGGCGGAGCCGCGGGCCAAAGGCAAACCTGACTTATATATCAATGCACAGCCGAAACTACTGTGCCCAGAAATTTGATATTTGGCACAGGGATTCTTTTTATGATGTAAATGAGCACTAAGAAAGGATTTTTAGAAAATCAAAGGGGGTGAAGTTTTATGGAATTTTCTTATTTCTGGACTTAGAAGTTTGAAAGTAGGTACACAATAAAGATCTGTTTAGGTGAACCAGACAACTTTCTCCCTTGAAGGGGTAAATGGGGGGGACTTTTTTTCATTTAGACTTAGAAGTATGAAAATAAGTATATATGTTTACAATACAATTAAAAAGATCTGTGTAGTTAAAATGGACGAAATTTCCCCTTGAAGGGGTAAAATAGGTGGGGTAAAGTTTGTATGGATTTTTTTAATTTACTTAGATATATGACAATAAGAAGTTCCCCATTACAATTAAAAAAATATCTGTGTAGGTGAAATGGGCAAAATCCCCTTCTTAAGGGCTAAAGATCTATGCAGGTGAATTGTATTAAATTCCCCCTTAAGGGGAAAAAGCAGAGGGGGAGGGTTTTGTATGGAATTTTTATCATTTCTACTGTTCCCAAGGGAACGACATTAACGCGGGCGGAGCCGCGGGCACCAGCTAGTGCTTAAATATTTTTGAAAGAGCTCTGCTGAAAATAAATTAAAAAGTACTTTACCAAACTAATGCTTTTTCTTCACAATACCACATTATTTAGCACTCGTGGTTGATTTAGAGTTAGAGTAAAAAATTGGTGCATTGATGCATTTAAATAAATTTTAAATAAAATATATGATTATTTTATATATAACATACGTTTTAAATGTTACTAATACTTGCCAAAAATAATTTAAGAACACTTCAATTTTAATATCTATTGGGTGATGATCCTTAAAAGTTGATTGAATTTTATTAATTTATAAAGTCATTAAAAACATAGTATGAAAATCATTATAAACATATAACAGATAGTCCACAAAATTTAAAGCAACTTTTATTTTGAATCCATTTGAACAAAGTTCCTACGTCACACGTACAAAATGATAGCGTATGACGTTACAAATTTATAAGCATTCCAGCAGAGAGTTATCAAAAAATGAGATCCATACGTTTCTACCTATTTCCTACGGAAAAGATGTACTCGTACTAATATGTACAAATACCATAGATTTAAAAAAAAAATTTTTGTGTCTCTGAATAGATGTCACATTTAGCCATTTTTGTATGGGAACCTAGTGTGTCATTAGCGGGGGTGTGAGGCAGACGAAAGGGAGTCGTGGTGTCAGGGGTGCTATTTGTAAATGAGTGACTCAATGAAGAAGTACAAATTTTCCATACATCATCGGTCGTTTAGTAAACACGTCGATTCGAAAATAGCACTCATGACGTTTGACGCCGCTGTCATAAGAGATGTAACAACACCGTGTAATATCGATATCGAGAAAAACCCACAACAAGATTTTGTTTCAGTTTGACTTATTTTAAGTAAACAACATATGAAGTAGTAATAATTATATAGTCATAATCATCTAAGAGATTCCCTTATACTCCTGGAATCTTCAGTTGTGCTGCGTCCAAGCCCGGGGTCCGCTATTATGACAGCATTCATGCTGTAATAACTGGTCTAGATGAAAAGGAAAAATTGAGAATGTACCAGTTGCTTCTCTGATAGGGAATGCGACTAGCAACCTATTAAACCTTGGATTCAGATTTCCACCTACATACGCCCACAAACACGCTAAACGTGGCTTTTGGTTTCAGGCAGAGGCCTACACCGTAAGGGTGAAGATCGTGATAATATGAATGTATGTATGTTTTACGGCCCAACGCCAATTCTCCTTTTGTAACTCCAGTAACGCGGACATACATAAATATGAAACTGAAGTACAAGTTTTTGCCTGCGCCGGAAATTTAACCCGGTACCTGGCTCGTTAACCACTGTACCATGGAGATTGTCATTATCGTTTATGATATTGTAATTAAATGTTCTTTGCATTACTTACATGTGAAAAGTCACAGGTTGTGGTTTCCCTTTAGCATTTTTTACAGTATTTTTGCAGGATTTCACTACACAACTAGGCATGTTTATAATTATAAAAATAAATTTTCATTCGGCTCATAAGATTCCGCATCCAATAATACGACAGACGTCAGAGGACTGAGGCCGCGAAAAAGCATACGCTGTTTTAAGAGTATGAGTAACAAGACATGCGCTGCTTCTAGAGACGTACGAGCCTTTGTATAAAAAGTAAGACGGGTTGGGCTCTCTTAAGTCCTGTACGTATTGAGGTACAACTCTTATGGTGTTGCGCAGACCGCAAGAGAGGGCACCATCTAAGTAAAACACTTTTGTCATAACCAAAACCAAGATGATTGGCGAAAGCCTACTCCTATTGTGTTCCAAGTGCAACGTAAGATCTGCCTGCTGAATATGGTGGTTCGCCATCTGCTGAAGTGACCCCGTGGGTCACTGTTGGGTCATCATGCTGCCCAAGCGCTGAGCGGGGTGCCACGAAAGCTCTCACAGGTGTTCATGAAGCTGATCAACTACGAATGATGGCAACTAATAAAGGGGCAGTTGCGCTGTTAGTATATGGAAGTAAACATGGACAGCAACAATAAGTACAGTTTTCGGTACTTGTTGTGTTGCCTCGTGACGCACCAAGCCCTCGCCTGGGAACGTCAAAGCTGACATCACTATGCTATCAACTGCACCAATACTTCAAGAGTGAAGCGAAACAGTGAAGACGACGGCCAAGCAAAGAACAAAAAGACCTACCTAATGTATCAAGTATCTATCAAAGCTACTTCAGACTGCCCCAATAAACAGTTACTATATACTCTTAACCTCAAGGAGGTAGCGGAGAAGAGCCTGCTACTGTATCGTTGATGAAAAAGGCTTCAAAAAAGTATAGTAGTGATTAAAATGTCCAAAATAATTTTATTTATTATTTAATTGCAACTTTTAATGAACTTAGTGAAAAATAGTGCAAAAACCTATGAATATAATATCTAATCCTTATAACTCGGTTCGGACTGAGTTTAGAGGTATATATACCCTTATAACTTTATTTTGTTATTGACTATCGGGAAAACAAGGTATGGTTAGTGGCCGCGCGAAAACAAACAGACGCCAATAACCGGCATTGTCCTTTTGAAATATTATCTATTTCGGTTCAATAGATACAGTCATGTGGCAGATGGATGGACGGATGGACGTCGAAGGCTTAGTATTACCTTTCCGTGTTTACTCTTAGGGAACGGAACACTAAAAATAATAAATTTCCGGGAAAGTCGTGGAGAGTGAATTTATTATTATTTATTTCTTGGCATTAACTTTATTACTTATATTATTACACTCATCTGTATTCATGTAAATTATCGATGTTTGGCAAAAAATAACAAAGTGCATCACTATGCGTCTTTCCGCCTTTCACTGACAATGGAATTTGACGTTTTTAATGGAGGATAAATACGTTTATAATATTGTAAATAACATGAACTTGCATTACTTAAATGAGAAAAGTCCAGCGCGATAGTTTACTATAATATTCATTTTAGTATTTTAGAAGGACAGAACTTCAGAAATTGGCCAGTTTATAATTTTAAAAATTAAATTCCACTCTGTTACATACCCCTCGACAGGCGTCAGAGGACTGAGGCCTAGTGTATAGTATACGCTACTTTTAAGGGTATCAGTAACATGACGTATCAAGTAATACGCCTCTTCTAGAGACTTCATACTTCTATGACAAATACAAACACAAAAACTTATGCGTTTTGAAAAAAAAATATCATTAAAACTGACACCATATAAAATCTTAGTGCCACGACTTGAAAAGAATCAATTAAGGAAGCTCATAAAATAATCATTAATCATGCGGTGAATACATTACGGGTGTTTTCAGTTCTCGGCCGCTAATTGGCAGTTTCGCCACCTTTTTGCTCCGGGTGAACGACATCACTGATTGTCATGTTGTGGCGCCATTAAAATTGTGGAATAGTCAAGATGTGACTTCCAAAACCGTCATTTAAAAACGTGTCCCTTGTGTGTTACTATATAGCTATATAGATGTTCCCTTCTAATAGTTTTTATTTAGATTTACATAAACTGATCGTGTGACGTGTGTCACACGTTCATGCATCAAATGTCAAAACAATGTATTGACCTGAGGTATTGACAAATAATTGGTCGTGCTCCTGTAGTGGAGACTAAAAATGACCTGATGATGATGATGATTGACAAATAAAAAACCTATTTAATGGAGAGCTCGGACCTAAAATTTTGCAAATGTGAATAGCCGACAATAGAAGCTTGACTAAAAATTAAGTTTTTTTTAATCCTGGCAATTGTGTACTGCCCAGAAATAACCAAATGAAACCAAGCCAACCGAACCAAAGATCTATATAAAATAGATCTCCTATCCTACGCCTTCAGTAGATCATAATAATTTGATAAGCACGTTTTACAATAAATGAACACATTCCAATAAATTCTTCATAAGCCTACTCTATCGTGCATGGTGTTGTCAGTTTTATTTCGTTACAAGTAGGGGTCTATTTATTTATCATTATAATTATTACGAGCCATCAAATGTCCCAGTGTTGAGCAAAGGCCTCTTTCTCTAGTTTCCATGACAGTCTGTCTGTTGCTTTTGTTGACTTCTTTAACGTTCTTTTTTGTTTTCATTCTTTATCGTACACGGAGAAAAATAATTTTAACAATACTACCAGAACGTATCGTAAATATCATTCTAGTATAAAGAAACAGAATAAAGTTATTTTCACCAGATTAACTTTTGACATCAAATAATCGTATTGTAGGGCATGCCAGAATATTATAGTAATCGTATTTTTCGTAAACAATACTTAAACCTATTTACAAGTACATTTTATTATTGTAAAGAGAAAATTGTAATAATTATAAAGTCTACCTGTATAATTTGTTTGTTGTTACTAGCTGTCAATTGATAACTACAATATTTTTGTAATCTCTAAAAGAATGCAAGTAAAGTTAACTAAGCTAGAATATGTTAGATTCATATAGTACTATTAACCAGGTTATTTTTCACTGGCCCTATCAATGTATTTTGTATTAACCAGCAATATGGTTCTAACTATTAAATGAAGCGTATTATGTTAACCATTGTATACTAAAAGTTGGAACTACTATTTACGTTAATAAAGGTTATCATATAATGGTTTTGTGTAACATAAATACCGTGCATCAAACGAAACGTTATTTACGTTTGCCAAAAAGATTGTGGCACACTTTTCGAGCCATTTTTATTTATCGTGTGTCGTGTGCGCAGGCGGGCCATTTTTGTGCACATATTCTTTCTAATTTGTGGTTTTTGTGCGGTTGGTGTAAAATTGACACTGCAACTTAGTAAATTGAACTCGTTTCATAATTATATATAAGTTTATGTGGTTCTTATCTACGTCCAGCAAAACAACACAAAAAGGAAGCGTAACGTTCAACCTCAATATTTGCATACCAGTACCAACAGTGCTTCAAACACAGCAGTTAATGGGTCTTTTATATACACTGTAAGTTTTTAAATAGGCACTTTATAACAATAATATAAATTAGTAAGCTTTTTTTAATAACACTGTTGTACAATAAAATTATTTTTATTTTTAGGGACTAAAAGAGTTATATTCTGAAAGTGGACTGTTATCAAGTAATAGTCGTAGAAAGATATGCAACATTATTGTAAAGGACATCCAGTTCAACACTGCTGCAGTACGCTCAAGATATTACAACCATTTTCAGCAAGGACAATATTTGAATAAATAATATATAAATAACATAATAATAATTGAATTTATTTCAGGCATCCCACCCATAGGTACACCTTACAGAATAACATTGTAAACATTTGAAAAAAAAGCTTGTTTATTGTGCACTACATACACCGTAACCAGGCTTTAAAAACAGCATTGTGCCATGAATCCAGTTCACTCTCTGAACACCCAAAGGGACGTTGGTCTTGTTTTTAATATATGTGTGTTGACGTGATAGATTTGTTCGGCTCGTATGATGGCTTAGGTGCCAATTCACCTCCTATAAAAACCGCCCGCGGGTGAGCTTCCTCCTTCATTAATTTTAAGTCGTACATTTATTTCATTTTAGAAGTACCTTATCCTAGTCCAATGCTGGGCGATTGTACCACTTAAAATTGTTGAAGTTGGAGACTTACCCGCAGGCGGGTTGTTTTATAGTAGGCGAATAGGCATCTAAGTCGTCATAAGAGCCCGAGTCGTACAAATTTGTCACGTCTTTACTACTTTCACAAGCCTGTTACAATTACCTACTTATGATAGGTAAAGTAAAAAATAGAGTATCGCTGTAATAAAAAAAAAATAGTAAACTGCACAATATTTTTTTCATTTTTTTAATAAACTTAACCATTGCATATGATGATAGCTAAGTAAATGTTAGTAACACAAAATAAAATTATATTAAACTGAACAATATACTCATTCTGTTATATTTAAAATAAAAATAATGTAATTAATACAAATGAATGCAATGTGCACGATACCAAAATGTTATTGATGTGTACCAGCATTATGTTAAACTGTGCTAGATATTTTGGTAAGCTATTACCAGATTTTTCTAGTAAAGTCAACAAAACAGTTAGCTGTCATATATATTACAATAAAATCTAGTAAAATTAACTATATTCTAGTTAACTAAACGAGAATTTTCTCTCAGTGTAGCTCCTTAGTTCATCGCATCAAGTCTTATTGAACACAAATAGTACAAAAATATCTTGTACTTTTGTATTCGAAAAGAATTGTTACATTTTATTTCGTTAAGGAAAAAGTCTCCTAAGATCTACATAAGAGAGCTCAGGGCAGTGTATGCTAATCCCTATTTGTATTTGAAACCTACTTACATACATTTACTGTTATTGTACAAGTTCAATGCAAATTTAATTTGCATTATCGCTAATCGTTGTTAGATCAACTGTTGTCAACTAGATAAACTATTCACATCTAGTAACTAATCGACATTCTATCTAGCAGCTATTGTAATAAAGTTTATTTTTAGTTGTGATGTATGGCTTCTAATTTGTACACATTAATAACATGTTAATTCGCGTTGGAATATATGTTGTTTATAAATCCGGTGGTTAGGTGGATTAAAAATATGACACTCTTATGATCGTCTATTAAGATCGTGTTGCGTGAAACGGATCCGAAAGAGTGATTAGGTTTTCTATTTTAGTTGCTTGTTC
This sequence comes from Elegia similella, assembly GCA_947532085.1. Classification (NCBI taxonomy): domain Eukaryota; kingdom Metazoa; phylum Arthropoda; class Insecta; order Lepidoptera; family Pyralidae; genus Elegia; species Elegia similella. Next base: position 27,033,335 of record OX383930.1, read on the forward strand.
TTTAGTTCAATGTCAAACTTTCTTAATTTATTTTCGAATGTCATGTACAAGCATAGGTATGTGATGGATGAGTGATGACAAAAAAAAGCCCTAATTAAAAATGTCTCCTTTGTACATGTGTTTGTCACAAACGTAGGTACTACATTTCTAATATAATAATGACAATCAAAATTGTTTTTTTAAGCCAATATTTAAAAAGTGCTAATCTAAGGCAAATTATATTCTTCCTTACTTATCCTAACTTAATATAATAAATGCGAAAGTGTTTGGTTATTTGTTTTTTACGCTTTCACGCCGTTACTACTGAACCGATCATCATAAAATTTTGCATACGAGTTCTCTGGAGAACGTAGAAGGACATAGGGAGGGGCGAGGGAACGACGTTGACGCGAGCGAAGCTGCGGGCGAAAGCTGGTAACTAAATAAATAAAAGTCAGGAACCCAAATCTTAATCTTAATATAACTGACTTTAAAAAGTCTAATAGCACATCGAATAACACGATAATATAACGTAAATATAACGAAGTGAAAAAAGCAGAAGATCGAGAAAAATTGTTTTCTCTTCAAGTTACAAAGGCACCCATCTCAATTGTCTCACTCATGATAATGACAGCACATAGAACTAATTCCAATTTCGTACGCGAAGCAGTAAACGCTAAGCTTCTCAAATGCCAAGTAATCGATTTAGGATTAGGTGGTCGAGGCGTGAAGTCACCCAGCCTTCACAATCTCATTCAATAGCGGATTGTGTGGACCTACAATGTCAACAGTTTTGTTGTGGTACAAGTTAAGAGCGATAACGAGCAATATACGTATTAAATATATATTTTTAAATTTTAACGCAATGGTAAAAATTAAATGATCTTTCATATAATTAAAACCGTCTTTAAAGAAACTACTGAACTGATTTTTAATTTAAATGGGACAATTAGTCCCAGAAAGCTTATCCTTTTAATAAAAGAATTTTTCATAAATGATAGAGTTATGAAGTAACGGAAGTTAAAAAATCATACAACCGAATTGATAAGCTTCTCCTTTTTTGTTTTTACCCCACTACGGCGAAGCAAAAAGGAGGGTTATTGGGGTTCGTATTGTTTGATATAATAACAAATTCTATATTTTCATTTCAATAAAGTTCAAAAGATATAATGTTTACTTGACATAATCATTACCGATTATATTCTTAAAAGCTATAATATACATAAAGTTTTCAATTTAAAAAGCATAAACCCATTATTTATAACGTTTATGAACACTAAATATCACCTGTTATACAACTTGTGTAGTATACATGCCAAAATGTATACCATTCAAAAAGTATACTATTTAAAATAAATATCAATCAAAATCGATAGAAATCAAAATGTATACGTATTAAAAATATAAAACTGAGAAAATATACCAGCTAATTAGTATAGACCCATGTCTATTTTGCGAATTTGTATAATTTCAGTAATATTTACAAAATAATTCGCGCAAGCTCATAACTTCATTTTCTTGAAAATAATGCGGAGTAGCCAGCAAAACGTGCATCATTCAAACTTAGATGTAGGTAATCGATTTTATTAGTATAGCAAACGGAAAGTAAACCAAGAATTAATTAACCTCACAGGATTACAAAAAAAGACTATAACTAACAAAAAAAATTATAACAATATTTTATTGTATGTAAATATTAGGACAAAGTATAAAATGTGATACATACAAAATGCGCGCGCATTTTGTATGTATAAGAATTAATTAACCTCACAGGATTACAAAAAAAAACTATAACTAACAAAAAAAATATAACAATATTTTATTGTATGTAAATATTAGGACAAAGTATAAAATAAATAATAAAAAAATGTGATACATACAAAATGCGCGCGCATTTTGTATGTATCACATTTTTTTACGGAAAGTAAACCAAGAATTAATTAACCTCACAGGATTACAAAAAAAAAACTATAACTAACAAAAAAAATTATAACAATATTTTATTGTATGTAAATATTAGGACAAAGTATAAAATAAATAATAAAAAAATAACTTTTACAATATTTTATTGTATGTAAATATTAGGACAAACTACGTTTTAAAGAAATAAAAAAAATTGTGATACATACAAAATGCGCGCGCATTTTGTATGTATCACAATTTTTTTCAAGTAGAAAGATAATTATATTTTTTTGTATATAATAAAAATGTATTACAATTATTTTTAATAATACCTAATTTATCTTATTTTTTTTAAACTTATATTAGAGGCCATAGCTCGAAGAAATTCACACTCGAAATATTCAGATTTTCGTTAAATATACTGCAGTCTTTCTTTTTGTTTTAATATTATTTTAACACTTTACATTATAACTACTTTAAGTAAAATAAGTATACGATATCTTTGCCAATTGTGAACCGATTTTGATGTTTCTTTTATTATATGAAAACCTTTACTACCAGGTTAGTTCCATTTTAATTTGGTGAAGATATGATGAAGAACTTTGGAAATATGGAAGAAACTCCTAACATAAAATTGAATTAGTTTTTTTTTTTAAATTTAATTTTTACTTATGTATTGAGAATCTTCTACCAATTAATTCGTATAACAAATGATTATTATCCGTAATAATATGTATATATAACGTTTATTATACATCACAACAAATAGATTTTTTAAATTTTATAATAATAAAACGGTATTATAAAGGTTTGATATGTTAAATAATTGTTATAATAAAAGATTTTAGGTTTTTTAAACTTATTTCTTTCGATTTTTATCTTACCTGATAATTATACTGACCAAAATTATGTATTTCGTTGATATATATCTTAAAAGATATATATTTTGTGTTTATATGTTATATTACTTACCCGGGTTATTGAAGTTGTTTAATTAATAATCAATATCAATCGATATGTATTAAAGGTAAATCATCTGACATTTAGCAGTCTGTCTATACAGCTAATCCTGGAAACTACTGGAGCTATTGTAATGGCATATTCACTAAATGTATAGAACATTTTGCGGGAAGATCTCATGAGTATAATATATGCCCGGGCACAGGCAGAGAGGGTTGCTAGTAGATAATATAAGTGACACACACTAATAATACTCACAAATGATGCAGTAGGTGTACATTTTATTTTGACAGGCCATTTGCCGTAGTAGGTAAGCATCTAAATTTATAGAATAACATGGCAGGAATCGTACTGATGTTATTGGCGTGAAGCAACAATATGAATGCTACATATGGTTAATAAAGTAACATTTTGAATGAGCCATGAACTCGTTAAGTCACACATCTCATCAATAAAAATCCATAAACATTAATTGCCGTCATGAAAAATTATTCGCAATACATTGTTTCTTGTTTATGTCATACTACGCGCACGTATGTTATTGTTTATTACCTTCAAGCGTTTTAAGTAAATAATACGCAATATCTTGCATGCTTACAGAAATGCTCTCAATAAAATTAGAGATAAAATGTAAGTATTCAAAAAAGGATTGCGTCTTTATTGGATACTATTATTTTATTTCCTCGATAGTAATTTTCCGTCACAACGATTGGTTTATTCTTACTTTCAGAAAATAAAATATATCTTGTTTTAGGTTAATGAACTTGACTACGCTATAAAAGCTTATGACGACGATACCTTGTGAAATTCACGAATAACAAAAGTAAACCATGTTGGCCGGGTTGATGTTGAAACTAATAGCCATTTGTACTGGGAAACCTACACTATACAACTATACAAACTACTACTATACAAACCTACGCCCAAGTACTGGGAAATCTACACTATCTACTGAAAGTATGGACTGATTAAAAAAATCTTTTACCATTAGGATCCTACATTATCCCTGATGAACGTAGGCTAAAGAATTAAATACCTTTATCTCCCCGTGCGAAGCCAGGATGGGCCACTAGTATTCTTATAAATGTTAGGTTAACAAAGTAAAACAAATAGATAGCCTAGAGTAGAGATGCTACGAAGAAGCAGTACTCATACTATGGGTTTGCTAAATCTTCACACTTACACCACCCGCTAACCTATATTTCCTTTGCGTCACATGGGCGCCATGACGCCATCACCGGTAAACGAAAATAATATATGACTGAGATAATAATGTTAAATAGGTCGCGTCAAGCAATGCGTAATTGGCTGAATTATGCGAGCCTGAAGGTGCCATCGGGCCCCTGGGCAATTGAACGAGTTAAGGACAACTGCTTGACAATTATATTGAAATTAGACTAGGTACCAAGCATATGTAAGTGAAGATGCTAGCGCTAATTTCAACTCAAGTTTCATAGAAGAGAAAATCGAAGCAAGCAACGAAAAGACCGAATCTTGATCTAAATTAATGACAAAAAATAAGAAATGTGTAAAATAATAATGTTGAATCTTTGTGCATCGACTACTCGTAGGTAATAGGCTAGTTCCCTAAAAAAAATATAAGTCCGTCAGCTAGTAATCAAAAAAATATTGGATCCGTATTTTTTCTTTTGTCGATTGAATGAAAAATGATAAAGATATAGCCCTTTGGAATTCCGTGTGACGTAATAGTTTGCTACACTTTTTAGCAAACTTTGACATCACAAGCCCCCACTCATGAACTTTGACGCGCTTTATCCTTTCCATTTACTGTTTAATTGACAAAAGAAAAAATACGTGTCCAATATTTTTGATTATCTAACTGATGGACTAATATTGTAATATTATTATTTTGACCCAGGAAACTAGCCTATTCCTTTAATGGCGAGTCACCGAATGCTGATGGAATTTAATCGAAACGGCAAACTCTCTTAACCATTTTTTGCTTTTGTTTCATATATTTCTATGTATATGCTGGTTTGACCTTTAAAATCAACATAGCAGCAATGTAAACATGAATTACAAAGAATATACTTGTTTCTCTTGTGTACCTCGCTTTCTTCGCCAACTTGCAGGGTCGCAACTCTGTAGTTACTTTTGCCCACCTATCCGGGTGCATCCTACAAACATGGCCCACCCAATCCTATTTAAGCTTGGCTACCTTTAAGGTATAATATTAGAATAGAAAATAAGTTAAGACAAGTTAACATGCGATCTAATTCAATCATGATAATTGTAATCACCGTCTATCATAATCCAGATCGATTGTCGCCAGACTACAAAGACGACATCGAGTTTGTCTAATACTCTGACCCCATAGCACAGATTGAAGAATTGTTGCAAGATTAGCCTGATAAGGAACACCTACAAATAATATAAGGTTTATCGGCTTTATAAAAACATAAACTGACAAGATTCAGTCTAGTATACGTCGTTATATCTTTGATGCAAAATATATTATTATAGAATTAAAACACTATTTGCCTAAACGTTACAGTTTGATTTAAACTCTCGTTATTCTTTTCGATTCGAAATGGTTCCATTTGCTTACATATCTTTTGACCAGTCATTTAATCACTAGCCACATTGAAATACTGTACCGCACAAATAGTGGGACAGTTAAGAGACATGGGCTAATTTGCACACAAAATATTAGTAGAGAAAACCCACCTATCTGTTAAAAAATAATAAGATGGCGCAGCGACCCAAATGAGTCTTGGACTCCGATAATAAGCATTTCCACATCAGTCTGCCCTGCGCTACCTCTTGGCCCACAGGCTTCGTTGGTGCGGCCATTCGGAGAAGATGGAGGAGAGTCGTACTGTAAAAAAGCTTTTATGGGAAAGCCTCGACTGACGCTTCGAAAGAGGTTAACGTCCAGTCGGTAGTCCTCGATATCGTTTAATGGACGAGGTCAAGCAGGACCTGCGCGAGCTAAATTGACATGAGTTCTCTCCTATTACATTTTTGCGTAGCGGATACAAAAACTTCCCAAATATAGAGAGAGCTATCAAAAGATTTTTCATCACAATTTGCGGTGCCCTAAAACAACAAAACCGAACATGACCGGCGGAGTATCTAAACAATGCGATGCCAAACAATCTCAACATGCCTAGACTGCCATACTCGAACGAATGTCTATATCTGAGTCTAATAGAATTCAGGACTTGTCTTATTGTTTGATAAGAATTAATTGGGTTTTTGACCTTGTTAGGACTTGGCTATATTTGTGTAGCTTGTTGAAAGGTTGTGGTTTATTTTGATGTCGTTTAGCTAAAGAAAAGTATATTACCTATATATACATGGTGTAATTTTGATCGTTTTGGACCCTTAAAGGGGTGACTCAGACCGTCAATATAAACAACTTTTTCTATGGGACCAATACTGGGAACTCAAAAAAATTGCGTCATTTCCATACAAAAGAGTTCCACAGCCCGGCTAGTTATGAGAATGTCGATTTTTTTTTGAGTTCCCAGCATTGTTCCTATAGGAAAAGTTGTTCATTTTGATGGTCTAAGTCACCCCTTTACGGGTCCAAAACGATAAAAATTCACCATGTATAAGAAAAGGACATTACATAAATGTGGTGTTTCAATTGTTGACTAGGGGAGAATGCTTTTAGCATTTGTACGTAACTTATAAGGTACAATAAAGTTTTTAAATAAATAAATATTTCAAGTCTAACAAGGTCCATCGGAAACAAACTCAATTTGCTACGCGTAATAGATACTAGGATCCTAGAAAAGAGAAAATGAGGGTAATATACAGGAAGGAGGAGCAAAAGGACTACTTGAGATCATTTCACAATAAGTAAAGACATGTGCTGCAATTTTTATAACAATGCATATTTTACTATACGAGTATACTCGGATTCGACAGCGAACGTGTTAAACAGGGAATAACAGGAGCCGTGGGGTACTCCACAGACAAAGCCTAGCTTAATAAAGGAAGACTAACAATGGTGCACGCATCGGAAGAAATATTTTATTAACTATAAGAATATATATAACGTGCAAAAATATCGATTGTAGAGATTGAACATTATGAAAATGTATCATTGGGGTAGTAACTAATAAATGTCAAACCAATAAAATAATATCTTATGAGGAATAATCTTAATTTGAAAGACGTAAAACCCGTGGAGAACTTAAGCTGCGGATTATACCTCTTAAAGTGGTATCATAAAAACGCCAACTATTCTCACACGCTCGCTAGTCTTAGGCTGCGTTTCCATCATCGGATCCGGATCCGGTCATCCGACAGAGTCTGTCATAACCTTCCTTTACACAGCTCTGGCTCTGTAGAACTATTTTTGAACATGTGACTTCAAAAGACAAGCGATTCTTCCATACAAAAATCGTACGATCTCGATTTTTTGAGGTCGGTTGAGGCGAGGGCAGAGTGCTCTCAACCTGCTTAGGCAACATCACCATAGAGCCCCCAGGACCTCGGCTTTGGGCGGTGCCTGTGTAAGCAAGGCTTGGAGATGCAGCAAACTCTCATAGAGCCTGAGGGGCCGCGATTTCGTGCGGGAATAGACCTATATCTAGAATGAAAAAGTTTACTTAACCAGGCCCACTCACGCCTGTAGTGTCTTGGATGATGAGGATGATAATACCCTGTAGGGCCGATCTGAGGAAAGTTTTCGAGCACTTGCTCACATTAAAATTGCAGTCGATGGAAACAATCTAGTTAGAATATATGTTTTGTCACATATCAGTAAAACAATATCGCTTTAAAAAGAGCTCGCTACGCATCCTCACTACACACCCTTTCACAGGTCCGCACCGCTTTATTCTTCTATTTTATATATGTTTGATGGCAAACGAGCAGACGAGCCCCCTGATGGAAAGTAGTCACCGTCGCCCATGGATTCATGGACATCTGCAACACCAGAGGAGGTGCTGAGGCGTTGCCGACTCTTAAGATGCCTTTTGAAGGACAGGATACACGCTTTTTGAAGGACCCCAAGTTTTAGCACGCAGGAAAAACCTCGGGAGTCCATTCCACAATCCTACGGTACAAACTGTACGAGGAAAAAAAAAACACATGACGCTCCGACATTTTTAGAGACCCAAGTGACAAGGAGTGCGAAGGATGGACTTTACTCCTGTGGCGGGCGGTGCGGTGGTAGATACGTGACGGTGGCGCCAATTCAAACACTCCCCATAGTATAGACGGTAAAACACACACACAGAGACACACAGCTTCACAGCCTCAAGTTTCACCTTAACACCGAAACTTCGTAAGTGAAAACGCATCCTTATACTAGTTTTAATTTCTCCAGACTTTATCACCTTTATAATTAATTTTAACTTTTACGTCGTCCTCCGTTTTATTTCCCTCGTTAGCTCCCTGAAATATTTTAATGAAAGCGTTAAATTATAAAAGTCTTTCAGCGGGCCATTCACATTTGCATGGTGCGCTTTTCGCAAAATGTTCATAAAAATTAACGAATATGAGTCACTTTTGAAATACACTATGCAACTTTATATTTTCAGCTAGATTATTTAGGTGTGATGTGTAATATTTTGAAAAATGCAGAAAACTGACATCCCGTGCAGGTAAAGAAAGAATTCAGACAGTGTGTCCGAATATATTGTGTCCAAGTCATCAGAAACTCAGGAAAGAAACAGACATCATTATTCTACTAGGCAAATAAAAATGAAGAATTTCTAACTTATATTGTCCCACTACTAGGCAGAGTAGACTAGTCTCTCCGATTTTCCTACACTTTTCTCTGTCTAATGTAGTTTTGGATCAACTACGAGTACATTGAAAAACTCGTGGTTATCGACACTTATACAAAATAATTTTGCCTAAAATCACGGTCGCCTCACATTAGCAGTATTCTGAACATGCCTAAATTTGTCGGCAATACTGACTCAATTAACATCAGTAAAACCGTGGTTGATTATATAAAGACAATTATACACAATAACAGCTTGCTCATTTATACTAAAAGGCTTATAATGCGCAAAATCGGAAGATAGTCAAGGCCTTTAATGGGCAGTAAAAGCTGAGACAAATCCAATTAGTTTGGATGATCAGATATGAATTCCTAAGTAACAATGCGATAATAATTACGAATAAAGTGTAATGTAACTTTAACGGGTTCAGTACTAGTGTTAGGATAAGATAATTAAGAGTTCGTGTGTGTAAGTGTCTATATGTGTTTCTTTATTTCAGCATATCTTCTAAATAACTCAATGTATTTGGACGTTTGTATCGTGAGAATCCTTAGACCCTTCCAAATAACATAGAATTATACATTTTTAGGACATGGTATGCTTTTATTATATTATCTTTGAAAAAAAAACTGTTTAATACTTTATAAAAATTGCCACATAGCAAGTCCTGAAAAAATATGTAAGCATAAACAAAAGTAAGTCCTAAAATGGGATTGGGTGGGGTATGTAATCTTCCATGCTGGTCTGGGAGAAAAGAAAAAACCTTAGAATGTGCCAGCTGCTTATCTTCCCGTGCAGACCGTAGAAGTCGGTCAAGGGAATGGGCGGATATCTAAAGAATCAGGACAATAAGCGATGGCTAGCAACCCGTTTTCCACCTATACGCCCATTTCATCCAACGCGCTAAACATGGCCTTTCGGTCTTATGACTTTAGGCTCTGTCTACCCCGTAAGGGATATAGACGTGATAATATGTATGTATGCAATAGACATACGACAGAAATTTTGCCCGAACCACAAGTGGTGTTATAAGAATGAGCCTTCGATCATGTATAAAGGACTGATCGAAGGGATGAGCTAACGAGTTGATTCAGATAGTTACTCATAAGTTACATAAGACGACGCAAAGTAAAATAAACAAGTCTCACACACGACACACCTTTATGTGTCATGCGTGATACATGTTTATTTTACTTTGCATTGCAGAACTGTGAGATTTTTCTACAAAATTGTAGGTTTATGTATGTATGTGTACTTAATTCAAACCTACACACAACCAAGATTAAACAGCATTAAAAGGATATATCCACCAATGATTTCATAGCCATCCTGCTGATTACACACGGAAGCGCGAATATTATTGTAATATTCGCGATAACAGAACGTTTATTTACATTATTTAAAAATGTGTACGCAAAAACGGTGCGTACACGACCCAGTTGGCAGCGTGCTGCGGATTATAAATTATTCCCACGCCAAAAGCAAGGAACGATTGAATCATTTTCAGTGTACTACACAAGAGTTAAATACAGATACCAAGCTGAATATCCAGCTGATATGTCTTTTTGCTTTGTCAAATGTTCATGATTGCGGGGCTTGACCACCAGGCGGTAGCTCTATTAAAGAACACACTTCTATTTTTTCAGTTTTATCAATCATTTTATCAACCAAAAAGTTAATCTTTCAGTGATTCCTTTTAAATGGACTCTAATAGTTATAAATAATAATGTAATATTTGTGAGGAGATGGGAAAAATGCACCTCACTTGCCCATTGAAATTTTTTAAGGTCAGTATAAGGTCAGTACTAGGTAAAATGCACCCTATGCTTGCGTTTTTTTTTACTCCTGCGATGGAGTTGTTAATACATTCGAAGTTGGAAATACTTCATAAACATAATCTTCAGTGAAAGTCACTTTGACAATATTAAGCTTACTCTCTATTGTACCTCCTCTCTTGCACTATAAAATCTAACCGCGTTCTTAACCATTGTTAGGCAACGAGTACCATCTGTACATAATTTATTGCTTTTGCTAAATTGTTCATTGTTTCATATTTTCGACCGATTGGCTAATGTATACACGCAACAATGTATCATCGTTGAATTCATCTAATTACTTTTCATTTGATATATTAAATTCAGTACCCTAATCTACAATCTTGTATACCGAAGACATCAAGGAAGTCTCAATTCGTTTTCTCTGAAAAATCCATTCTTTCCTCTCTGAATAATTTACAAGCAGATTCCTTTATTTTAACTGTAATATGTACTGTATGAAATGTATACTGTATATTGTATTTATTCGTTTTTAAAATTAAAATAGCAAAATTAATGTGCACATAGTTTTTAAAAATATTAGAACAATATTGATATAAATTGGTTGATTGGGAGATAATGCTGTTATCACCAAATCTGAAAAGTAAAGCTTTTAAGACTCAATAAAGTTTTTAAATAAATAAATATCTTTGCTTCAACAAAATACCTTGTACTCGCAATATTTCGAAAACATTTATCCTGAAAGCATCACGTACACACATTTCGAAATATTACGTCAGCATTCTTATTACATTCTTTATCTTTCCTGATGTTTGGTAAGCAGTAAGAACGTAAGATATATTTTGTACGATTTCAGGTTCATCATCATCATCAAATTTTAGGCTGGGTTTGGTTTTACTGTTCTACCATATATTTAATCCATTCTACGAATTCATTGTATGTATTTTAATCACCTTATTTTTTACTGGTTTCATTATCTCAACCTAGGGCGTCAATTACATCAAACAATAATCTGTTACTTTTGTAATAAATACAACTGTACGAGCCATTGATTGAGATTGATATCGGTATTCTTCAGACTCAACAAAATTTTCCTTCCTTTTAGGGTTCCGTACCCAAACAGTTGGAACCTTACTATTAAGCCTCCGATGTCCGCCCGTCCGTCGGACTGGCACAAGGCCGTATCTATTGAAATGTAATAGGTAGAGACTTGAAATTTTCATAGAATGTGTATATATCTATTGCAACTATAATAACTAGACTAGTTCAAGACTAGAGTAATTAATAGCCATTTTGACACGAGAAGAAGAAGTAGCTATGACAAAAATAAAATATTATTAAAAACTAAGGGGGAGGAGGGGCATACAAGAAACATGTTGATGTGTTTACGTTTTTTGTAGTTGGATATTGTGTGGTGATACGAAACTTCTTCGTCCCGGATTCCGTCGCACTTTGTGGGTTTTACTTGGTTTCCTAAAATAAGTGTGTAGGTACCATAATGTTCAGACCAATTCAATTTAACAAGCGTAAAATTTAGAACAGTTTACTTGGTGAAAGTAACCCGTCTTACCTTTTAACATCATCAATGGTCTCATAATAAAACAAACAGATGGTTTTTACGTGACCCCAGCGTCTCTGCGAATCCACGCGCACTAATTTGAGGTTTAGCAGAACAGTGAAAGATGAAAGTGGCTGGATGCCGCTGGATAGAGGCCAACGTCTCGTGATCTTGGCAGCGGCGGCTTTCTGGAGCGGATTATTGTAATAAATAAATTCATTGTGGTGTTATTTACTGTGTCTGCACGGAGGTAGGCTGATATAGAACTGTCAAATAGTGTTTTACCCGACGGTAAAGCTAAAAGGAACCCTTATTTTATTTTGGCCACTATGTTTGTATGCTTGTTTAGATGTATAAAGTAAAAAATATTTTTGAAATGTTCCGTATTTGATATTAAATGAAAAGTATATCGCATGCCAAATGGTTTCTGGGCAAAGGGCACCTCCGGATGGATCCTTACTAATGGTAGAAGACGCGATGGCCCGATGAGTTTATAATTATAATAATAAATTTAAGGATGAATGGAAGGAAATAACGCAGGATTGGACTGAATAGAAGAAGTAGAGGGAGGTCTTTGCCCAGCAGTGGGACACATGATGGCTCGTATGTTAAATATTTCACCATTCTCCCGTAAAAAATTATAAATGCACTCGTCAAATAAGTCGTAGACGGGGTTTGACTTTATCTTGTGATATGAAATATTGAATACCTTAATTCAAGGTAGATAAGACCCGTCAGAAAATGTACTATTATGTAGTTGACAGATGTATTTAAAATAAAATCGGCTTACACATAGGTATAAATAGGTTAAAATTTTCATAAATATACCCCAGGCGACAAGCCGATTGTGCATGCATTCAGCAGCCTATGTTATCTGTCTTATATTTTACTATCGCACCACATGCCGTGGAAACAGATTTCATGCTCATCAGCCCGAAGCTTGGTGATCCACAAAAACCCGTTTCTCCAGATCTTTTTTTCCTCGCGTGTGTAAGGTGGTGAACGAGCTTCGTTTCACTGTTTTTCCCTGAAGCTATGAAAGGAACTTCCTATAAAATACAGGTAAATTACTAAATAAAAGGTGTTTTAACAACTATGATGTTGCAAATGTCCATCGAAGATGAAAATACTTACCACCTGGTGTCGCATATCCTTGTCTGCTCAATAATAATAAAAAAGTATTTGTGCTCATTCAATTCATATTCTCATTTACTCTTAAAGTATTTTTTTTATTTTTTCTTTATTTTCAGAACCAAGATTTATATTTTTTTTGATAAGTCTTTCCCAAGTAGACTTGCTCACTCAAACAGTAAACACACCAAGCTGATCTTATTGTTTTATGTCACCAATTAAGATATAAAACCATAAATCGTTCAATTCTGTTTTTTCTGTTTTCTTTTAAACCTCAGCAGTAAATATTCGTAAATTCTTATAAATAATAATGTCGCCACATACTCGAAGCGAGCTCGTATTTTTTGTAAACATTTAAATTGGTTTACGGCCTAATTTACATTAAATATTCAGGCAATAACACTGTCCCATAAATTCCTCTAATCTGCATTACTTTAAGAACTTCTACATAATGAAAATTTTAATCCAAGATTATTATGTTCTGTTCTGACTTTAATATCTTAGTGGATGTTTACTATTTAATGATGAAAAGACTTGTTGATAGCTTAACTTATATTTATAGATCGGGTTGCGTACCTGAAGACCAAATGGCACTTTATTACTATGCCTTCGATGCCTGTATCTATTAAAATGTAATAGGTAGATATTTTGTTAAAATATGTGTACATCAATTGCCGCTATATCAACAAATAATAAAACCAAAATAATAGGGCTATCCCATAAGAGAAACGAGTTTATGGCGTTTTTTCTCGATTATGACAAAGTATCTGCCTATTTATTACTGAGACGTCAAACCACAAATAATTTAGAACAATAGTGTTCGTGCTTCAAAGGGATTGTATAAAAATCGCTTACAACATACGCTTTAATTAGCACTCATTTTTTGCTTTTGAAACAGCTTTAATCTTATAAAATATATTTCGTTCAGAATTATTCCATTTTAAGATTTAATTTATATGCTTGTTCACTAAACAATTAAAATAATAAACAGTTGAACCAACAAACGCATGACGTAATTTACATTGCAACTACACAATTATTTTGATACCATAAAACTGGTATGGTTATACCAACATTATCGGTCTTATTATAAAACGAGGACTAACTTTAATACCTGGTTTAAACCATTATCCGACCAAAATAAGTCGACACTTATCACTTTGACGTTTTGTCAACTGTCATTGTCAATTTGTTTTGGACGGATAATGGTTTAAACCAGGTACTAAAGTTAGTCTTCGTTTTATAATAAGACTGTATATTTAAGCATATTATAATAATGAGAATTACATTTTACAATTAATGCTTAAATAAAATATTTCTGTCCCTAGCTTAAATATTAATTGTTTGGCATTATACCCCTAATTTATGATAATATTTCAGCTTATTTGTAACAGGCATTATTCTATAAATATGTAAACAAACTCAAATGAAAATTTGAATTTCCATATCAAAATAAATTTCTCGTGTCTTTTCTGTATATCACCATTTATTTTAATTATATGGCTAATAAGAAAACTTTCAATTTATCAAACGTTTTCAAACTCTTTCATGGTGTGATGTTACAATTAACATCATAAAAGATTACTGATGACTACTATCACTTACAATACAAATTTATGCTAATACAACTACTTCAAGCTTAAATATTAATATTTATATCAAATTTAAAACGCTAATAGACATGATGATGGTAATAAAACGCTATGAGACGTACGAGTACCGTCGAGGCGTGAGAAAAGATGGGACCTCGTTAATCAAATTCGCGCGCGTGGAAAATTGACATCTTAGAAACCGCACCAGCCACAGCTCTCGAGTCACATTCCACTGCATATAGGGTTGCTACTTATTTAATGGGGCCATGTTTATAAGCTAAGCAAGGCAACAATCATGAAGACAACATTGTGAGTAAACGAAAATATTCTCGTATATATGAGGCATGCGTAATGTGCCACAGAGAAATTCTCTGTTTTCATGAATTTCTTCTCACGAAAATTTGCAGGAAATTTCCAATAATTATCGTGAAATTCTCAATAATTCCTGCACTTGAGAAAAAGAAAGAGTTCTCGGGCAGTTCTTGGGAAAATATTCCAACACTATGTGCGGAAGATCAAAATTGCCCTGAAGTCTTTGTTTTGTTCTTAGTATTCCCTTCCAAACTAGGGCATGCATACCGGAATTCCGGAATTTTTTTTTTTTTTTTTTTACAAAATTTGAATTAGGCATTTGTCTCCCATCTCACCTGATGGTAAGTGACGATGAAGACGAGGATGTTACAAATATAATATAATATAATTACGGAATATCGTAATACCGGTATCTCGGACAGATTTTTTCGATATTTTAATACCGGAATTGAAGGCCCAATACCGTAATACCGGTATTCATTAAAAAAAATATAAATACATATATAAGTACGTCACCATCTATATAAGTAATCAATATACATATATAAGTAAATCATTTTAATTCTGTATAAGTTTTTTTTGAGAGTTTCTGAAAAGTAAATAAACAGTTCGCCTACGTAATACCGGTATTCATTAAAAAAAAATATAAATACATATATAAGTACGTAACCATCTATAGCGAGTGTGTACGTATGCAGTTTAGTGTGGAGCGTCACTTGCACGACTGTTAATATATAATGAAAATACTTTTATATCTTGTTGTATAACTGGAAAGCGAATATTTTATGTTATAAATCATTTTAATTCTGTATAAGTTTTTTTTGAAGGTTTCTGAAAAGTAAATAAACAGTTCGCCTATGGGCACCGCACCGCCGTCCGCGCCTCCATTCACTTGTTTCTTTCGCGTCTCTTATCGATATTTTTTGTTTTATATGTTTTTACTATTGCCCGGTGGTAGAGCTTATTTACTCGTAGCTACAGCAACATCTTTAGCTCATAAATCGGGCTGGCTCGAACCGGCTAGCAACCACCCTCTCACAGAATACCGGCGTCAAATAGCAGCATGTAAATGCTACTGTGTTTCGCCTAGTGAGTGAGAGTTCCGGTAGCCCAATACCCCTACAGATCTTCTCCAATATGATAGCGGCAATTAAAGAGAAAACTACCCCAGGAGGGTACCTGCGTTCATGTGCAGGAGAATCCCTCCCTGGGCAACAATGCTCAGGCTGCCCTACGTATTCTGGGGAGGGCAAAATTTCGCTTTTGAAGGTCGAGAATCCTAATTACAACCAAGATAGCAAGCGCTCTCTGGCCGAGCCCCCTAAGCTTTTAGTCGATTTTTGTAACATTAGGGGGATACATTCCAATCTTGATGCAGTCCATTACCACCTCGAGACTGCCAAGCCGGCCTTGCTATTTCTGACCGAGACGCAGATCAGTAATCCATCAGACCTGTCATACCTGTATTACCCAGGCTATGTCCTGGAGGCTAAATTCCACCCCCACGCGGGCGTGTGCATGTATGTCAGGGATGAGATCTGTTGTCGGCGTCTCCATGACTTGGAAGTTCCGCATTTTTCTGTTTTGTGGGTTCATGTGGATACTGGCCTTGATCATATTGTTTACGCCAGTGTCTACCGTTCGCATAGCGGAGACTCTGAGACAACTCGGCTCATAGAATATCTCAGCGATGCTGCAGATAAGGTCCAGCAACGTTTTCCATCTGCGCAGTTGATATTTCTGGGGGATTTTAACGCCCACCACGGAGAGTGGCTGTACCCGTACCAGGACACCGACCATGCTGGGAGAGAAACCTATAAGTTTGCATTGACTTACGGTCTCACCCAACTTGTCAACGAGTCGACGCGCATTCCTGACGTTGCTGGCCACACTGCGTATTGCCTGGACCTTCTGCTGACAACCGATCCTGACAGGCATTCGGTGTCCGTATCACCACCACTCGGGACATCGGATCACTGTGTGCTGAAGTCTGTATCACACTACTCGCTTCCTGACACCAGCCCCAAAGGCACCAGGCGAGTATGGCGATACAAGTCGGCAGATTGGGATGAGATGCGACATTTTTTCGCATCTTATCCTTGGCGGCAGGTTTGCTTCTCTTCTAGGGATCCATCATGCTGCGCTGATGCTGTCTCGAGTGTGATATGTAAGGCAATGGAGTATTTTATTCCATTTGCTAACGTATCCCTTGAAACCAAAGCTCGCCCATGGTTCAATGCTCAGTGCCTCTTAGCTGAAAGGCGTAAGCGGGAAGCATACTTGTCCTGGGCTGATGCCCGCAGAATCAAAGCTGATGATCTTCAAGACAGGAAGAGAGTGTATAACGCTGCTGCCAAGTCCTGCAAAAAGGTGTTCAGAAGAGCTCGTTTCGACCACGTTGGCCGTATTGGAGACAAGATAGCTTCCTGTCCCTCAGGAAGTAAAGCCTTCTGGTCTCTAGCCAAGTCAGTGGAGATGAACTTCTGTCGCCCATCGCTGCCACCATTGCAGAAACCTGACGGTTCTCTGGCCCATGGTGCAAAAGAGAAAGCAGACTTGTTTGCCAATCTATTTGCAGATAATTCGCGTCTACATAGTAGCAATAAAAGCCCACCCCAGTTACCTTCGTTCGGCCCCAAGATGCGGGCCGCTCAAATCCACCAAAAAGAGGTACTTAAATGCATGCTAAACCTAGACGTGAATAAGGCTAGTGGACCCGATGCTATTCCGGCAGTGGTTCTGAAGCGCTGCGCACCCGAGTTGTCCCCTGTACTGACACGCCTCTATAGACTTTCTCTAGAGACTGGCAAGGTCCCAAGATCCTGGAAGCTTGCCAATGTACAGCCAGTACCTAAAAAGGGAAGTCGCTCCGACCCGGCCAATTATCGACCTGTTGCGATCACCTCCATATTGTGCAAGATTATGGAGCGTGTATTGAACAATCGTCTCCTGGCATACCTGGAAACCAACGAGCTCCTTAGTGACAACCAATATGGTTTTCGCAAGGGTCGCTCAACCGGTGACCTACTGGTATATGCCACTCACTTATGGAGCCAAGCTTTGGAGGGTCACGGTGAGGCAATTGCCGTTTCACTAGATATATCCAAGGCTTTTGACCGGGTCTGGCACGAAGCTATCCTCAGTAAGCTTCCAGCGTATGGTTTACCAGAGGACCTTTGCAACTGGATATCCGATTTCCTGAGGGAACGGTCGATTCGAGTGGTTATGGATGGCTGCTCTTCCGACCTAATGGCTATTAATGCCGGGGTACCTCAGGGATCTGTTCTCTCTGCAACCCTGTTCCTGCTGCACATTAATGACCTTCTTAAATCTGGCATTATTGGCTATGCTGATGACAGCACCGTTGTAGAGAGTTATACGTCCAGTGCCAGTGCAAGTCCACAAGAAGTCCAGTCTCTGAGAGAGTCTATGATTGAACGGGTTAACTCGAAATTACAGAGGGTGTCCGATTGGGGAGACGCCAATCTTGTTAAGTTTAACCCGTCCAAAACACAGGCGTGTCTCTTTTCTGCAAAAAAGAGTGCTTTCCCACTTGCACCTACTTTCCAGGGTGTTTCCTTGCCGTTGGTTGACCACCTTGGGCTTTTAGGCATGACAGTCACGTCCAAATTAAGCTTCGGCCAACAGATTGAGTCGATGGCACTAACTGCTTCCAAGAAGTTGGGCATCATCTCAAAGGTTCGGCGGTACTTCAGCTCTGAACGGCTGCTCAATCTCTATACAGCCCAGGTTCGCTCTTGCATGGAGTACTGCAGTCACCTTTGGGATGGCTCAGCTAAATACCAGCTTGAAGCATTGGACTCTGTTGACCGAAGAGCCCGCAGGCTCATAAACAACGACGTGGTCTCAAATAGGAAATTGCAATCCCTGGAGCATCGCCGTAAAGTCGCATGCCTATCGGTATTTTATAGGATCCATTTTGGAGAGTGTGCGAAAGCGCTCTTTGAGCTAGTTGAACCCTCACCATTCCTCCATCGGACTACGAGGCGCAGACAGAAATTTCACCCTTTTATCGTTGGAATACCAAAGAGTCGAACTAAACGCTTTGACAGTTCCTTTTTGGTTCGAGTAGCTAAGGTGTGGAATGAACTGCCTGCGTCTATATTCCCAAACAAGTACAGTCCCGGGACATTCAAAAGTAGAATAAATGGGTATCTCTTGGATAGGCATGTAACATCCTCGTCTTCATCGTTACTTACCATCAGGTGAGATGGGAGACAAATGCCTAATTCAATATTTAGTAAAAAAAAAAAAAAAAAAAAAAGACTAAACCAACCACACATACACCCAAACCCACACCCATACAAACCATACACAAAAGGAGTTTCTAAGATCTTTAACGGTTCCGTCCCCGGCCTCTTATTTGTGATCTATGGCTCATGGTGCATTCATCCTACATAATGTCACGTAAAGCCCGCGTGGCCCCAACGAATCACGGCGACACGAAATTAATTTCGTTGCTCATTATTTTGATATTACAAATTACATTTGCACATTAAATTAATACTTTACTATATCTCCTAAAGTATTCATTTAATTTGCATGGTGTAAAGGAGAAAAATAATTTTAGCCGACTAATCTATTTCAAATGATAAGGATTAATACCGTATTTGTGTAAATAGGTTTCCCATTACCGCTTTATAATTGTCCATTTTTTAAAGCATTGAAATGGATATAGTACTTTATCTTTAAGATATAAACATATGATTGCGGACTTTTTTTTGTAGACCCTTTTAAATTTTACAATACTTTAGTACATTATTTTGATATATCTCGTAGGGTTCAGTCAGCTTGCAATGTAAGCGCAAAAAAAATGTGTATATTTACGACTTTACATTAGATACCTCTAAAATTAGCAGTGTTCCTCTACTATATTATGCATGTAAACCTTCCCCTTGAATCACTCTTATCTATCAAAAGATACACCGCATCAAAATCCATTGCGTAGTTCTAAAGATCTAAGCATATATTTACATAGGAACAGACAGACTACACAGCGGGAAGCGACTTTGTTTTATAATGTGTAGTGATAATAGCTTATTATTAAAGTTTTTTTTACGTATATTACGGTTAACTTAAAATAAAATAGATATAAAGCCAATTCCGGAACTAGTACCGGAATTCCGGTATTATGTCTCTAGTACCGAAAATCAGTTCCGGTATTGATAACTTTCCGGTATTGCATGCCCTATTCCAAACCACTATCGCAGTTTTTTATATTTTCTAGTTCATTACGTACGACGTTATCACATTTTACGATAGCAAAAGACCAGCATCGCTGTAAGCCCTGCGCCCTGATTGCTCAGAGCCCTGTTTGCTAGTAATCAAGTTCGTGCTGGCAGGTGTACCTACTTATAGTTGTATCTCAAAAGCTTCTAACCTTCGTCACAATAAAACAAAATGAACAATTTGCTTCATTTCATTGCATCAATCTCTATTTTGCTCCAGGATGACGTGATAATATTGCCCTGCGATTTAAAATCCATTCGCAGTCTCCCTCGGACTGGGATGATAATTTTCAAAGGAATCCTACTATTGTTTTTTGTATAGCGCAATCAAATTAACTATCTATTTATTTGTGGCAGAAAATGAAACAATTTTGTAAAACCACACAAAGTTGAATTATTTTAGCAAACCTAGCACGACCGGCTATAGTATACCAGTGTTACATTACCCTGATAATTTATGGATTCCAACAATTTTAAGAGTACTGGTCATCAATTCATGCCACGCTGCCAAACCGGAGGTTCCGGGTTGAATCCCCGGGCAGGTCAAGATAGAAAATGATCTTTTCCAGATTTACCTTGGGGCTTGGATGTTTATCTATATTTGTATTTGTTATAACATATAGTATCATCGAGGAAGTATCCCATAACAGAAGTCATGACTTATGTGATTTATCTATATTTCTTTATTTATACATACATACATTTAAATCTGGTCAGGCTGTTAGAAGTTACGGTGGAATAAAGAAAAATTTACAAAAATACTCTTTTTTTAGGTAGTCGTGTAAAAAATATATCTTTCTCCTTTGTGTTACAATCGTGTTTATCTTTGGTTAAGTAACTATTGATTCTCCGCTGCTGATGACCAAACGATTGGGTAATTGTGATGCTAATGATCAAACAATCACACCTACACTCGGACACGGACCCTTAGGCCTTACACTTTCCATTCCAAAGTAAGGCGTCGCCCTTCACCAACTTGTTTATTTAAGTTCACTTTTACTGATAATCTTATATTGCTTTTTAATAATATTGCTGCAAATGTATGCCGTCAATATATTTTAAAACCAGTTTTTGTACATCAATTACGTTTCAAAAAGAATTGATAGATTGCTTTGTAAATACGTGAATTCACTTACTCTCCTTTATTTTTAGCCAAGCGTAGTTGCCATGCAGCGACTGAACTTGGTGCCACAGACGTCTGCGTTTCGTCGGCCTTGACTTTGCAAATGTTTCTCTACCTCCGTAATAACAAATAGAAATTTTAAGTGCAACATGATCACTTACATCCGTGTGAATGTTTATTGAAAAACTGCGTAAAAATACCCAGCAATGCGGATGATTATAGCGTAACTGAAATAGCTGTGCACTCTTTCAAAAATATCTTCGCAAATAGCGAAATGGATGGATGTGTTACGACTTGTTGGCATAACGAGAGCGCTTGAGAGCGTAATAGTATTAATATATTATTATTAATAGGTACCTATGAGTATAGGGGATGCAAACACTGCGAGAAAATTGGAACTACGCGGATAATATATGAAGATCAGATCGAGGTTGTCGGCTCTCTACAGATGACATCTACAGAAATTTAACCCATCAAGCGTGAGAAACGCAGACACAATTGATTTTCTATTGTTATGCTGCCCGATTGAACCGCTTGGTGGTTGAGAGGTCAAAACACACTTTTAGTCATCAAAAAACTAGAATTGATATAGTTTTAACAGTGGTTAATAACAGTTCAAATTGTAACCTAGTAAATATAAGTAAGTAATTGATGCTTGAGAACTATAAGACCATGACTTATAGAAACAAAAAAAATATTGATGATTGAGAAATAATAAGACCATGACTTGAGAAAACAAAAAAAATATTGATGCTCTAATTTTACACGCATACTCATACCTATCGTAGTGCATACTCAACAGATGTCTTCGTATATTTTTTAAATACTAGCAACTTTGTAACATCGAACAAATAGGTAAAAAGACGTACGATAGAGCACGTAGTCGCACGTAGTATGAGGTCGGCAGACAGTGCTGACCTGGTCCAGTTATTCTAGTGTTAACTGCCTTTCGTAACTACTAACCCAGTGGTATCTGCACCCACGAGCTATTTGCAGAGAGATCGGTCAACCGAACTCCGGAACATATTTTATCGGCGGTTTGACACGCGCTATTTCTGTGGCCGCAGTTTTGTGTTTTCGCGTTGGAAATGAAATATAGTGCGTGAATCAATTAAATTGTCTAAACTGGTATAGTAGGACATACCTGCCATTCGTTACTGCAAACCCATTGGTAACTGCGCATAGGTCAAGTCAACCATACTCCGGAACATATTTTATCGGCAGTTTTACACGCGATATTTCTTTCTCCCGGAATTTTGATTTTTTTCATCTGGTAACCTTGAGTTCGCCTGAAGTCTGTGAGTTCACGTTGCCCTACTTCAATTAAACAATAATCTAAATCAATGTTTATTTTGAACCAACGTTACAAAGTCGTCGTAGTTACAGGTATTCGAGCTTTTATTGACTAATTTATAATTATCGATAGCGAAACTTGACAATAGTCTTCGCTCGTCGACGTCTACGACGTATAACGCTATATAACGCTGCGCTTACCGGTCATCATTGTACCTTACGTCGTACAATGGTGACCGGTAAGCGCAGCGTTTATTATTATTCACCGACCAGGTAGTCGGACGACCTGACCAAGGTCGCAGAAAGGCGCCGGATACAGACCTCTTCCAGTGTATTTCTTGCAACTGAGATTATAATGTTTATTCAGATCTAGTAATGCTTGTTCCATATGATTACAAATATATAGAATCATTTATTTTCATGACATATGATAGGAGGAGAAATGGCAGGCAAAAAATACCGCATTGTAGCATCATTGTCTTTATATACCGTAATATCGAAGACTGCTTTTACCGCCTACTACGCGTATGCCCACGCCTGGCTACGATACGGGATAATCATGTGGGGTGACAGTACGGATTCGCATAATCTATTAGTTCTGCAGAAAAAATGCATCCGCATTATAATGAACCTTAGACAGCGCGAGAGCTGTAGGGAACACTTCACTGAACTAAAAATATTAACCCTACCTAGTCTTTACATTTTCGAACTTTGTAAATTTATTAAGACAAATCCGAGCCTATACCTCGCAAAAAAAGACGTTCCCCGCGTGTACCAATCACGAAGGCCGAATAACATTATACAAACAGCGTCAAAACTGCAACTTCACAGTTCTGGGCCATATCCTATGTCTATAAGAGTATTTAATAAATTACCAAAAAATATTAAAAATATGACAAATAACAAACAGTTCTATACAACACTAAAACAATATTTATTAGATCGACCATATTATACAGTAAATGAATACTTACTATCATAATTTACGTCCGCCTCCCTCTCGCCCATTGCAATGCCTGACAAGGTACATTTGTACTCGTATGTATTTACTATAACAAGTGTAATGCAATGTATTGAATGAATAAAAAAATTAATAAATGAATATCACGCACTCCCTAGCTATAAAACAGTTCGTAACAGTTACGACATGATCTGCCAATTTATGGGCGAGATAAGAGAAAAGCAGGTTAAAAATCCATTTTGCTCATACTGATACAAAACATCGTTTTACTGCCCGAGCTTTGAAGTAGTTCAAACATTTCAATTGACTTGCAAGCAAGTTTACATTTGTCTAGTAGAATGAGCAAGGTGAGAGGCGAGTGGACTGGACACTGGACGGACACTGAATACTAAACGGGTATGTTGAGAGGTTTATCCCGTAAAAGGTACCCATTTAAATGCCATAAGGGTACTAAAATTAAATTGGATATTTCGTGATAATATGAAAATATTTTGAGTGTGTAAATACTTTGATAGTTCACATTTTC
Organism: Elegia similella; assembly: GCA_947532085.1. Taxonomy (NCBI): domain Eukaryota; kingdom Metazoa; phylum Arthropoda; class Insecta; order Lepidoptera; family Pyralidae; genus Elegia; species Elegia similella. The sequence goes on from OX383930.1 coordinate 27,057,404, forward strand.
AAAGTTTAACGCAAGCAGTTTTACTGCAAACTGGTAGACTTCTTCCAAAGAGCGTATTCAGTTGGTCTAATATTAACGTTTTCGATTTTTACTGTTAAAACTGAACTAGTATAAATGATACAAATATTAGTTTTATAAGTGGAGAGTGAATAAGGATAATCGGAAATAGTGAAAGGTTATCAGTCCATCCCCAATGGAGTCAAATTTCTTAGAATCACAAAAGTTTCGAACTTAAAATCTGTTTTTCCTGTAATGAACACATTTATAATTGGTATTTTTAGTACATTTAAGTATGCCTTTTTCGAATATTTCATTTTAACGACGGTCTATGGCACGCTGGACCTGCTACTGCTCCCGCCTGATAATAATTGACATGTCCCACACATAAATACACTAGACTCTAGTGTATTTAGAGAAATTGCTCTAGTGACTAGAACAATGTGAATTCATACGCTTCAGGCAAACTCCGAGCTTCGAGCGTAATAAACAAGATAATTGCTCGACATAGAAACTTCGGGCAATTGCCGCATGTCAATCTATTCGAGCTTTTATTGACTAATTTATAATTATCGATAGCGAAACTTGACAATAGTCTTCGCTATCGATAATTATAAATTAGTCAATAAAAGCTCGAATAGATTGACATGCGGCAATTGCCCGAAGTTTCTATGTCGAGCAATTATCTTGTTTATTACGCTCGAAGCTCGGAGTTTGCCTGAAGCGTATGAATTCACATTGTTCTAGTCACTAGAGCAATTTCTCTAAATACACTAGAGTCTAGTGTATTTATGTGTGGGACATGTCAATTATTATCAGGCGGGAGCAGTAGCAGGTCCAGCGTGCCATAGACCGTCGTTAAAATGAAATATTCGAAAAAGGCATACTTAAATGTACTAAAAATACCAATTATAAATGTGTTCATTACAGGAAAAACAGATTTTAAGTTCGAAACTTTTGTGATTCTAAGAAATTTGACTCCATTGGGGATGGACTGATAACCTTTCACTATTTCCGATTATCCTTATTCACTCTCCACTTATAAAACTAATATTTGTATCATTTATACTAGTTCAGTTTTAACAGTAAAAATCGAAAACGTTAATATTAGACCAACTGAATACGCTCTTTGGAAGAAGTCTACCAGTTTGCAGTAAAACTGCTTGCGTTAAACTTTGAAAATGTGAACTATCAAAGTATTTACACACTCAAAATATTTTCATATTATCACGAAATATCCAATTTAATTTTAGTACCCTTATGGCATTTAAATGGGTACCTTTTACGGGATAAACCTCTCAACATACCCGTTTAGTATTCAGTGTCCGTCCAGTGTCCAGTCCACTCGCCTCTCACCTTGCTCATTCTACTAGACAAATGTAAACTTGCTTGCAAGTCAATTGAAATGTTTGAACTACTTCAAAGCTCGGGCAGTAAAACGATGTTTTGTATCAGTATGAGCAAAATGGATTTTTAACCTGCTTTTCTCTTATCTCGCCCATAAATTGGCAGATCATGTCGTAACTGTTACGAACTGTTTTATAGCTAGGGAGTGCGTGATATTCATTTATTAATTTTTTTATTCATTCAATACATTGCATTACACTTGTTATAGTAAATACATACGAGTACAAATGTACCTTGTCAGGCATTGCAATGGGCGAGAGGGAGGCGGACGTAAATTATGATAGTAAGTATTCATTTACTGTATAATATGGTCGATCTAATAAATATTGTTTTAGTGTTGTATAGAACTGTTTGTTATTTGTCATATTTTTAATATTTTTTGGTAATTTATTAAATACTCTTATAGACATAGGATATGGCCCAGAACTGTGAAGTTGCAGTTTTGACGCTGTTTGTATAATGTTATTCGGCCTTCGTGATTGGTACACGCGGGGAACGTCTTTTTTTGCGAGGTATAGGCTCGGATTTGTCTTAATAAATTTACAAAGTTCGAAAATGTAAAGACTAGGTAGGGTTAATATTTTTAGTTCAGTGAAGTGTTCCCTACAGCTCTCGCGCTGTCTAAGGTTCATTATAATGCGGATGCATTTTTTCTGCAGAACTAATAGATTATGCGAATCCGTACTGTCACCCCACATGATTATCCCGTATCGTAGCCAGGCGTGGGCATACGCGTAGTAGGCGGTAAAAGCAGTCTTCGATATTACGGTATATAAAGACAATGATGCTACAATGCGGTATTTTTTGCCTGCCATTTCTCCTCCTATCATATGTCATGAAAATAAATGATTCTATATATTTGTAATCATATGGAACAAGCATTACTAGATCTGAATAAACATTATAATCTCAGTTGCAAGAAATACACTGGAAGAGGTCTGTATCCGGCGCCTTTCTGCGACCTTGGTCAGGTCGTCCGACTACCTGGTCGGTGAATAATAATAAACGCTGCGCTTACCGGTCACCATTGTACGACGTAAGGTACAATGATGACCGGTAAGCGCAGCGTTATATAGCGTTATACGTCGTAGACGTCCTAGGAACGTACTTGACGATCCCGATGATCCTATTGACATCGCACAAGCCCGCCCCGACCCTTCTTCGGCTCCGAATAGCCAGAGGAATCCCACTATCCGACCCCGTCGCACTCGCCACCGGAATAGAGTGCGTAGAGTAGGATTGGCTCCGATTACTGGTGACCGCCCGGCGGTCCCGGGTGACTTGCACCCAGGATAGGCCCTTCTGGCAACGTAGCTTTCGGCCCATAAGGCAAAAGATGAGAGTTGCTGCTCTCTAAAGGCTTTTGCCATTGTTTCTCAGATTGGCCCTTCAGGCTTGCATGCACGTACACGCGGCCCATCAGGCAATATGAGTGTTTGCTGTCTCTCTAAGCCTTGCGCACACAGGCAACGCCCAAAGCCGAGGTCCGTCCCTCCTGGGGGCCCTTTGGTGATGTTGTCTATAAAGGTTGAGGGCACTTTGCCCTCGCCTCAAACGCCCGGTGAAGTAGCGAAAGCTCACTTGGAGCTAGCTACATAGTCATTTCAAAAAAAAAAAAAATTCACCATTGTAGAACCTTTCTGCCTCATCGGCCATTGGTTCTACGTGCTATGTGCCCCGCTCAATGCAAATTCAAGAACCTTTTCTGCTGATCTATATCGGTGGCCTTTTGATCTTCTACGGATCGCCTCGTTTCTGATTCGATCACGTAGAGAAACACCGAGCATAGTTCTCTGAGCGACGTTGAGCTTACTTATGGGACCCAGAAAGAGGAAGACGTTTCGGACCCGTAAGGCATCACCGGTAACATACATTGATCTGAGTATAAAACCTAAAATCGTGTTAACACTATTAGTACAATACACATATGTTATACGTTTTTATTGAAATTAGTATCTTATATCAAAAGTAAAAACTGTAATCGTATTTTATTACAAGTTTTCATTTTTTATTCCTAAAAGACTTTCTTTTTAATATATTTTACCTTGTACTATTTTTACTTTGTCCCTTTTCTTCACCTATTTAGATAATCTTAATTATGTTATAAATATTACTTATCTTAATTTAAACACTAGTTAAGTGCTTGTAGATACAGACGTCAGAGTGATTCAAGCCCACGACCTGGATGTAGGTTATGGGCACCGCGTTCTAACCATATGCATAAAATACTGGCGGGCTTAGTAAACGAGATGCCAGCGGTTAATGAAAAACCAGGGTGTGCATGGTCGATTCAATTCAATTCAATTTATTCAGAAAACAATTTTACATTGCATGCGAATATTATAATTACATGTAAAAAATAATTTAACTAACAAACATTAATTATTTATTATTATTAAAAATTAGTCAAAAATCGTCAACGCTATAGCAGCACTTCTCAAGCAGTAAAGTTCTTAATTCGTTTTTGAATGTTGAGAGTTTTCTTTCAGTTTTGAGTTTTAACGATAGTTTATTAAATAGTATTACAGTCTGGTTACGCACACTGTGCGCTACGATTTGAAGTGCTGGAGTTATTTTTCTTTTTTAATCTTTCCGCCTTGTGCTCTCACGCTGCAACATTTCTTCTGGTGATTCATATGCATCTCTGTTTTTGACGAAGTCTGTTAATATTACAAAGATGTACAGCGACGGAACGGTTAGAATTTTCAGCTTTTTAAAATGTTCCATGCATGACTCCCACGGCGGTATTCGAACCATGGTGCGTATGGCTCTCTTTTGCATAACAAATGCTTTATTGATGTTATAATCATAACTTCTGCCCCAGAATTTGATACTATAGCGCAGTCTGGATTCTACCATGGCGTAATATAATGATTTCAGCTGCTCCAATGTAAGTTCTTCTCTTAAAGTTCTTAGAGCACAGCAGGCGCTACTAATACTTTTTTCTACGCTTTTAAGTTCAGCCTTCCAATTCAATAATTCGTCAATTTGAACGCCAAGAAATTTTACTCCTGCTACGGGTTTTATGCTTTCATTATTTAACTGCACTTCAAGTCTATCCCTATTACTGGCTGTTGTCTTAAATAAAATTAAATTAGTTTTAATGCTGTTTAATTTCAAATTATTGGCAGAAAACCAATTACTAAATGCTGTCATGGTACTATTTATCTTACTGTTAAGAGCGTCAATATTGTGATCCCAGATTATAGCATTGGTGTCATCGGCAAAAATTACTACTCGTATGTCAGTTTGTGTTATTGTCATATAATCGATTAAGTCATTGATGAAAATTATAAATAATATTGGGCCTAAAATTGAGCCTTGTGGCACACCTCTTGTCACTTTAGTCATATGTGAAGTTTTTGTCGAGTTCAGGAACTCTCCATTGGAATCTCGTATTTCCACAAACTGCTGTCTATTTTTTAAGTATGATTTCAGTAAATTTAAGGGTTTACCTAGAACTCCATAAAATTCTAATTTTTTTATAAGAATATGATGATCAACAGAGTCAAAGGCGGCGCTCAGGTCCAAAAATGTGCCAGCAACTTTCAGCTTTTTATTTAATTTGCTGGTTATATCATTTAAAATTGTGTCCAATGCGTTGGCGGTACCTATACCTTCTTGATACCCGAACTGTCTAGGATTCAGTATTTTATTAGACTTTAAATGACTCACTAATCTAGTTTTAATAACTTTTTCAAATATTTTTGAAATTATCGGCAATAACGCGATAGCTCTGAAGTTGTGCGGGTCTAATTTAGAGCCTTTTTTATAAATGGGAATTATTTTTGCTATTTTTAGCTGTTCTGGAAAAACCTCTTCTATATAACAATTGTTAAAAAAATGTGCTAATGGTGCTGCTAAAATGTCGATATTATTTTTAATGATAGATATTGAAATGTCATCGTAGCCAGTAGATTTTTTGTTTTCCATTTTCATCACAATACCGATTATTTCATTTTCAGTTACCGGTGGACAGTCAAATTGGGATGTTTTTATTCTACAAAATTTTTGTAAGATTTCAGTTGATTTGCTTAAACTTCCAGTTAATATTTGATAACTATGGTCAAATGTTTCAGAAAAAGTCTTCGCTATAATATACGGGTCAGTGATAACTTTATTTCCAATTTTTTAAATGTCAATTTTTTTATTTTCCTTATTGTTTTTATTGAGACGTTCATTTACTATTTCCCAGATGCGTTTATTTGAGTTTTTACTTTTATTTACTTCAGTCTGCACACTTAGTCTTTTTGCAAATCTTATAACTCTCTTATATATTCTGAGGTAATTATTCCTATAATTGTAGATACTATGATGGTTGTTATTTTTATCAAGTGTGCACAAAACTCTTTTCATTTTGCTTGATATCCGTATACCTTTAGTAATCCATTGTATTCTTCGATATTTGTTCAAATTTATTTTCTTTTTCTTTTTTTTAAAACATGTTTTAATTAAACCTACAAATTTTTGAAGAAAACTATTTATACCTAATTTCATCCAATCTACTTTTGAGAGCTCACTTCTGAATAGATCTGCATTTTTCCTGTTTAAGCACCTCTTTTTAATGTAAGATACTTTTTCACTGCATTTATTATTGCTATTAGTCTCACTGGTTATAGAAGTAACGATACATGCATGTCCATCTGATAAGCCATTGTGGTCAACGTTGGTCGTGATCGAAGTAGATTCTGCCATATTTGTCAAGACGTTGTCTATGCAAGATTCTACGCCGTTTCTTTTGAATGTTATTTCGTCAACTAAATACTTAAAATTATAAGACTGGAGCAAATTCAAGAAGTCATCCTTGTAATTGCTATCAGTTAAAACATTTACATTAAAATCTCCCGTAATAAGACATTTTTTATTAAAGAAGTGCTGCAGAAACGTTTCAAACCTTACCATGAATTCATTAAAATTTGTATTATTATTATAACAACAGAATATGTATATGTTGGTGTCCAAGTCTTTAATGCCACATATTTCAAAATGTTCGCTTTTACTTAGTTTCTTACATATTTTGACCTCTTCAATGTTTTTGTTTTTTTCTACCGATTGACTGTGACACCTACTCGAAATGATGATGATGATGAATGAAAAACGTGAGGTGATATACTCAAGCTTTACTTCTCTATAGCCAACCATTATCGAGCTTATTTGTTGGTTATACCCTGGAGACATCTCATTTCATCACATCACATACACCATCACACTCTTAGAATGTCACGGGCGTTATGGGAGATATTTGATATTTAATTATGAATATAAACGAGACTTAGCACGAACGAACTTTGTATAAGAACGTCCAAATTTTTTTTTATTCCCAGCTTTGGTCTCGTAGGAAAAGTTGTTCATGTCGATGGGCTGAATCACCCCTATAAGGGTTCAGAACGATCAAAATTTCACCGTGTATACATAATTTTGTGTTTAAAGCGCGAAACTTAAAAAAACAGATATTTGATATTCTTTATAGTTACTAACTACATTATATGGATAAAATGTCGCAAAAACCGAAAATCATGTAAAAATTAATATAAATTGTAAAAATACATACCGTACATTCATAAGTGAAATAATTTATATATGTGGTTAAAGAACTTTATTTTTCAAAGAAATTTACATTTCACTTATAGAGAAAATCTTAAAATCTAACATGTACATAGTTGGTGTGAGCATTAAAAATAAACCATTTGTTAAAAGTTAAGACGGTAGTCGCATAAATCGTGCTTTTGCCTATTGTACGCTACTAAGCAAATTATAGTAAATAACATTAGGGTGCTCGTTCACTGACATCTTATACAATATCGATCGACCGTACATATACTCGAAATAAATAAATATATAAAGATTTAAAGACACAGATTGATGATCAACGATACGTTATTTTATAATAGATACAAAACTTATATTGATAAACATCCAAGTTCTAGGCAATTCTGAAAAGATTGTTGTCAATCATGACCTGGCCAGGGAACGAACCCGGGAAACTGCGATTCAAATGCACTTGCGGCAGAATATTGACAATTTGCCATTGAGTGTGCGAGTATTGTTTGAGAAGGTGATTTGTTTTTCTGAATAACTCTTAAATTAGTCAGGCTAAACTACCAATCGTTCTATAACCATGCTAGGATCTTATTAAATTGTTTCCTTATGACTAACCTTATTTGAGAAGGCATTTGCCGTAATTTATTCCGCCATAACTTCGAATTGGACATTCATTTTAATTAGAGAAATATGAATATTATTCTGCCTTTAACGATGGATTATTTAGGAGGACTATAAATGGAGAATGTAATAAAAGTCTAAAACCCTCGCTGAAATACTTATACCATAGATTTAAAAAAAACATATTTTATGACTTAACTTAATATTAAAAACGTGAAAGTTTGTGAATATGTATGGATGTTTGTTACTCAATCGCGCCAAAATTAAAACAGATTTTGACGAAATTTCGAATGTCGAGTGTTTTGTTTTTAGAGTTCATGTATGTATATATGTAAGTACATGTATATACGTAAATTTCTTTACAATTATTTGGATTTATGGAGTATCGCTTTAATCCTTACACCCTTACGAGTAACATTGGCTATATTTTTTACAGTACAGTCGTCACTGCAGTTTTTGTCTGAATTTGAATAAAGCTTGTAAATACTTGTACCGTTATTATCTCTACTTAAAACTGTATAAAGATTCATTACTACTAGGCTACACTGCTACTACTACACTGCCGCTTTTTTATGAAAGCTCCATCAGAAAGTCCTCTCGATGTCTCCACACTAGTCTTATCTATTGTTGAGTTTCATAATAAACTGGTAAAAACGATTCACAATAACATAGAGGAAACCCAGCAAAACAATAACTACTCGTCTCGATTTTGCTCAACAGAAGCACCCCTACTCTGATCGACAGAAATCTACTCTTGATCGAGCGAGCGACTATTAGCTTCAACTAGAACTTTCAAACAATTCCTAGAAATGTTTACTTAATTTTATAGAACTACGAACATTGGGTTCGTATATCTATGATTTATGATCGTTCTAAAGTAAGTCTATTCTGTGACGATAGAGCCCTCACATCACAATTCCAAGAATACAAATAAGTACCTAAAGCTTAGTACCAAAATATGGCTATTACACACAGCAAATACTACCTAAAGTACAGGAAATCGAATCCAATGTCGGTGGTTCCCCTTTCATCTGACAAATTGATACCCGATGCACTCAGACGCAGTCATTGACAGTGAACGCCTTCCGAGAATTCCCGGATGAAGTGTTATCGATAGAGTTTGCATAATCTTGATAAGATATCTTTAAGTGGATGGCAATCATGCAGATAGAATTTCAAAAAGTTATAGTCTTATTGAAGCGTTTGGACAGTGATAAACTTTTGTTCTTTAGAATAAGACATCATCATCATCATCATCATTACAGCCGATTATAATACTTCATTCCATGGGAGAATATTGCCATACTCACCAGGCTTGGCAGGCGGGTTGGCGAGCGCAGTTTCTTTGGCTTCTTGCGCTTCCGACGCTGCTGCCGATCGGAAGCATTTTATGGATAGGAATTTGATGGATTTGGAGAGGGAATGAAGGTATTGGGATACTACTTACTCGGATGAATGGGGGAAAAGCAAGCAGCAGCTCGGGAGACCAGGCGCGGGTACCTGCAACCGCCCCGGGCAGGTAGTTGAGTATGACACCCCTGACATACCAGAATAAGTCAGATATAGATAAAACCTGCTTATTACCCATACTTATTTTGCAATTTATGATATACTAGCTGTTTCCTGCGGCTTCGATCGCTTACAAACAGAAAAAACACAAATATTTGCTCTTTATAACATTAGTCTAGAACTCTATATAAAGACTAAGAGTATAACTGTTTCAGTCTTCAGCTACACAAGTCTGAAGTAAAATTACGAAATTTTTTAAACTTATCATATTGCGAGCAGACAATAGAATTTAGAACAATTAGGTCAGTGTTAATCAGCTAATATGTTAGCGTACAAAGCTACATAACATTCCTGGTAAAGATGACTCGGACACATCAATCTGCGAGATCAAACACAAAGTCGTAAATCTTGTCACTGCTGAGCAGTGCTCAAGCAACACGCTGATAAAAATATAGACCTTGATTATTCTCATCTTACACGTGTAAAATGTAGGGATTATTGAGGCTTGATTCCTAAAGAAATACCATTTAAAATAAGGAGACCGTCTTGTAAATTTTCAAAAAATACCTATCATCATCAGGTCCTTTTTAGTCTCCACTACAGGAGCACGACCCTCTCCGCACCACCAGGGCCACACTTGGCCAGAGCAGCCAGAGGACTTGGCCTACACTCTCCACGCTGGCCAGACGGGTTGGAGAGGTGTCTTAGATGTTTATAAGCTTTGTTTAGCTTGTATTTCCTTAGTCGCCTCTCACGACATCCACGGGAAGACTTGGAGTGGTCCTATTCTACTCTGCCGGATACCACACGGCAAAAAATACCTATTACTTACGTATTTTTTCTTTTTTCCATCATACAAAAGGATCTTGGATAGAATTTGCGATTTTGTCACTGGTCATAATTGTTTCTGTAAGCGATGATGTCACGGTGAGGGGTACTTACAATTAGTACGCAATAGACTACGCTACGCAATAGACTATAACTGCCTCCTGCTCTCTCTTCGTGGTCGTGGGCTCGTGGTTTCGTGTCCCACGGAAAGCATACTGCTGCAACTGTTTAGTTGTTTCCAGTTTGGTCAGGGCATTGCAGGCTTGAATGAACTGATTGTCTGATAATAAAGATGATTCCGTGTTTCGGGCTGTTGGTCCCGGCTGACAATATGTATTGATGGCAAACGTTAAATTATTTATTTATTTATTTAAAAACTTTATTGAGCCTTAAAAGCTACAATAGGTAGACATAGGTGACTTTGTCAGATCCCTTTAGGCAGCTTGAAAAATCTGACACCATTGTTGGCCACTTACACACACGAAGAACGAAAATAATATACATACATACATAGTATCAAGTCTTTCTCCCTTGTGGGGTAAATAGATCCTAGGTCTATAAGACCCGAAGGCCACGTTCAGCATGTTGGGCATTAGGTGAAAAACGGAATCAATATACGGAATTTTACCCGTTCCCTCATTCGGCTTTTACGATTTGCGCGGGAAGAGAAGCAGCTGGTACATTCTAAGTTTTTCCTTTTCTCCCAGACCAACAAGGAAGACGAACAAATTGTAAATTATATTTTTTTGTTGTTACAGGATCGCGACAGTAACCTGTCAGTGCCGGCGCGCTGGGAGGACAGAAATCTTCGCTCCTACCTCAACCGTCCGGACGTCAGTGGTCGGTATCTTATTCTTGGCAACAAGCAGCGTTATAAATTTTAATAAATCCGTATTATCCCGCTAAGCCTCATATTAATACTTGAGCTAAATCTAAAGTAAAAAATAAATCTTATGCAAGATTCCTGTTTTATAGTAATTGCTGATTGTTAATTGCTGCCCGATTCTCGACTATTGTAAATGCCAGTAGTCATTGGAATAGTATGTGTATGTCGTTATATTATAACGTATGAGATATAATAAATTCAAATTTTATTGTTACTACGTAAGAAATAAGTTTCTTACATTTAATAAAATTACACCAACCTTAAGCGGGTGCAGCGCGAACGAAAAACGTCGCTACTACGCAAGCCATTACGCTGCGCAGAACCATTAGCCGATTAGGAAAAAATATGAAAAGTCTTAATATCTTCATATTTACATTTTTATAAAAAAAAATAAGAAAGGGGGCGACCTCCGAGATGTAAATATAAATATTGTTAATGTGAAAATTATTGTTTTAGACGTAAAAATTACTAAGTTTTCGAAGAATAATGTGTGTCTAGATAACATAACATAAATATATCATTTTTAAATTTCATATGTATCTGTTTCAAATTCCAACAAGGGGGCGATCTTGTTCAAGGATCGACGTAAATTATACAAATACTTTTGATGTATTTAATTAATTCAGCGCTTAGTACTAGTGATTTGAAAACACGTAAATTTTCACAATTTCGTGCAGTACCGGCTTAAATTCTCCGCATAACCCAAAGGTTGACTGTCAGATAATGCTTTTCGCATTAAATCCACCTATTGCGCGTTTACATTGTATTTGTTTTGCAAATTGCAAAGACAGAACCGCTTGTAGACCACCCAAAATCCTCCCGGCTTCAGTTGTGGCGAAACCTAAATCCACCCCCTGCGGACTTTATACCTCCTACTGAAGAACTGCCCCCTGGGCACGAGCTTTCATGGTCTACGTGGAAGTGCTTAAATCGTCATTGTACTGAGGTAGGACGATGCAGGTATGATTTGGCACGCTGGGGTTACATTGGTTGGGCGGAAGCGCAGTGTCAGTGTGGTCATGAATATCAAACCATGTCACATCTCCCTCTCGTGCCCTTCATGTCCCACTACCTGCACAAAAGCTGACCTCTGTAAAGCTTCAGAGAGAGCTATCATATAGGGTGGCGTCCTATTGGAAGGACAAAATATAGTTTTGAGCCAGCGACACGAAAAGAAGAAGATTGTATTTGTACAATAAAGATTAAAAAGAAAAAAAATACTACAAATACACATGTTATCACGCCTTTTTCCTTTGCGTGGTAGAGAGAGCCCGGTATATGAGACCTAAAAGCCACATTTAGCATGTTAATAGGCGTTTAGGTGGTAAGCTATTTTGATTTCGTTTTTCACTAGTACTGCACTTTACCGGTTGCCAGATACATTAAATAGCAAAAGTGCAAACTGTAATCGAAAAACAGCGTACTTACGAATTACTTTTACTTTAATGCAGATATTACCAAAATATATAATTTAATTAAGAATAAGGTAAAGCTTTGTCGTTAGGTGCGGCCGGCTGTAAAATAATAATAATAATAAATCTTTATATCGGATATAATCCATTTTAATTTTAGTAACGAAAGAAGTAAGCTTTATCTAATGTTAGTAACATGAAACACGTATAACACAATGGAATAACACTTCTTACTAACAGCTAGGTCCCACCCTCTGGACACCGGTTTCTGTACATCCACCTCAGTATGAAGGCGCCTCCAGTACTTCAATACTTTATTTGCATCCTTTGCCAAATCATTATACCTCAAAATAGCGGGCTCAGCCCTCCAAATCTTTAACTTTAACTAAACCAAATCTAACCTCAAAATTAACTTTTATAAAAAGGATTGTTACTGCTCATTTCAGCCAACGCCAGCAGGTGGATTGGAGGCATCTATGACTACAGCTCGAAGGCATGGAAGTGGGGGGGAGAGCTGCGGCAGATGCACTACCAGTCCTTTTCCAAGATGAAGAAGCTGAGCCCCGAGCAGCTCAAGTGGCACTGCATCGCCATGATGCCAGACTTACTATACAGGTATAGTTTTTTATAAGATAAATAAATAAATATAATCGGACAAATCGCACTGATTGAGCTAGCCCCAACGTAAGTTCGAGACTTGTGTTATGGGATACTAACTCAACGATACTATATTTCATAACAAAGACATATATATATAAACGTCTAAGACCCAGGTCAATCTGAAAAGGATCATTTTCCATCTTGACCTCACCGGAGATCGAACCCGAACACCCTCGTGTCGCAGGCTGCCGTGTTAACCACGAAGCTCGCGGAGATAAAACTCTGTACCATGATGTCGTTATTAGTTGCTACGAGTAGTAACTATAAACATTAAAAAGACGTTCTAGTTGTGGTAGAGCCACGCTACCGGCAAAATTCATTTTTGCTAGTAGCACGAATGGGCCGGCTCGTCCGGGGAAGTTACCACAATCTCAATCGAAAATCGACGTTTGAGTAGAAGCATAACGCTTCTAAGCTTCGCTCGAGTGAGAGAGCCGGAGGCTCATCCTTCCATGTTCAAGTAAGGGCAAGCCCCTAACTTAGACATGATGGTCCATCATTAATAAAAAAACGAGAAGGGAAAAATGTGAATGAAGTTAGAATGGAACCTCCCTGCCTTATTGCTATTAAAACAACTTCAGCCTGAGGAGACGAGAGAAGTATAAGGGAGTGGCATTACCCATTGACATATGAAATAACTTTTGACGTAAACGATACTTAAACTTCAGCTATTAAAATAAAGTACTTATACAACTACCTAATAAAATAAGCAGTTTACTTTCCAACAACCGGAAGATCCGGCCCTCCACACTATATACTCGTGACATCGCTTTCCAACTTCAGCAAACTATATCAATCAATATAAGTGGTCGGGTCCAATCGGGACACGTGCCCTGCGATGGGCCATAATGCCCTGCTCCCATTATGCCCACCCTAAACTGTGGAATCCAATCTCCCATACAATAAACTTCACTATAGGTGGAAATGGCGCAATTAAAAAGATTACGCGACTTGCCAATTTCAAATATGTAACAGCAAATTAATAATATTTTTGACGTGACGTCTTATAAATCGATGAACGCCGACTGCACGCACAAAAGTGTCACATGCCGTGTGCAAGCAAGAGCGCGGAACAAGCGATAGAGAGGCACGACCGGCCTTATAAGCGTTCAGCTTGTGATGCATCTATCTCTCTTTCCATCGTAAACCGACTTTACAGACAATAATTTTTAGGAAACTCTATGATCTCCCGTTGCAATTGAAATTTCTGTGGAAATGTGGCGTGAGAACTACAGCGCCAGAAAACCAATACCTACCGACGGGGTAGTAGACTAAGGTCATGTTTCCCAAAAAAAATAATATACATTTTCTAGCAGGTTACTTGCAACCTTCTGCTTAAAATGAGCCTACATCGAGCGACTTTCTTTCCACATACATATTATCACGTCTACCCTTACGGGGAGACAGAGCCTACCTTCATAAGACCGAAAGGCTACGTTTAGCGTTTTGGTGGGCGTAAAGGTGGAAAACTGATGGGTTGCTAGCTACATCGCCTACTGTCATGATTCTTTGTATTTTCGCCCATCCCCTTAACTGACTACTACGGTCTGCGCCGGAAGAGAAACAGCTGGCACATTCAACATTTTTTCTTTTCTCCCAGATCAGCATGGAAGATAAATTTACATTGCTCTCGTATATTTAGAGAAAGCTGCCATGTGTGTGGGACAAGTCAATTATTAACTAACTGGCACATTTTACGTTGTTTCTTTTCTCCCAGACCAGCATGGAAAATACTTTCTTTAAAAGACTTTCTTTCCTCTTTATCATATCCAGTATTTTTTTTTGCAGCAAAGATGATGATCATAAAAGCCAGTCACCCACACCCGCTGCCTCCCATGAATTGTGTCACCAAAATTGCTTATTATATCGGTCGAAACGATTACCCTAAACAAAGATCGATACGTCGAAACCCGCATAAAGTTTTATGTGCCGCGGTTCTGACTACGACATCATTGTGTGCCGTGAAATTTGGCGCAGAATCGCCAGATGATTGTATTGTTGGCCGGCTAATTTTATTTTCCGCCTCATTTACAATTTTGAGGGGCCCATTTAATTTCTGAATAAGGGCACAATATTCGTCTCTTAAGTTGACTTTTGCTAGAGATAGAACCCGATATTAATAAACAGCTAGTTTTCTGCTCAGGATTTTAGTACATACTAAAGATAAATAGTGACGGTTTTTGAAATTATACTAAGTAATTTTACATACAAATCAAAAATGTGATTTGTATGTAAAATTTGTTAAGAAAAAAATGTGGATAAAAAACCCGCCGAGTACAACTTAGATACCGTATCATACCTTTCTTAGAATAAACAACAACGGTTTCTTACGTTATCTGTACTAAGAAAATGATTTTGCTTCATGCCAAACTTCAAACTTCTAGGTCATCAAAAAAGTACCGACCCTATAGAGTTTGATTCCCATGTGAACGTGCAAAAAATTCAGAAATTTGTGACTTCAAAACTCTTTTGATTGCATTGATTTAGAAGTTCAATTATTTCACAACTCTAAGGCTCCGTCAATGTAGTGTATGTCTTTAATAATATATCCACGCGTTTTTTATTGAAAAAAAGGGCCATGAAAATCAAGCAGACAGATAGTCGACCAAGTGATCCCATAAGGATTCCATTTTACTTTTTGAGGTTCGAAACCCTAGAAAAGGTCTATTATGGGTGCTCTATCGGTCTGAATAGCTTTCGGTGTATATTAATGATATGAGCATTGAGAATATCAGTGTTCATCGCTGCTAAGATTAATAAAATCAAAACAAATAGTGTATTATACTCGTATTTATAGGGTCTATTTTAACTGCAATAGAAAATCGAAGAGGTAATATGATAGGACACTTGTTGCGACACGTTCAGTTTATGAAAACTATTATAGAAGGCAAAATAGAGGGAAGGAGAGGGAGAGGAAAGCCCAGGCACAGTTATTTTAAACAGATAAAGGAAAAAGTGGAAAGGGTTTCGTACCAGGATGTGAAAAGACTGGCAGAGGATAGACCAACATGAAGGGAGCTCCACCGACAAGAGCGTTGCACTTAAATTTTGATGATGATAAGTGTATTATAAAGTGTTATTAAGTAAACGATTTCTTGGTGCGACTTAATTATAAAGAATGTCTACCGTAAATCCATAAACTCGACTTTATAAGGTCCACATTCCAGTGCGGAATGTTATCCAATATTTATGGTTTCATAGAAAATTCCGGTGATCTCATCCACTCCTAGTCATGAGACTGCCATTGTTTATTCTACATTTATGGCGCCCGTCAAGCATTCTATTAGCTAGTATAAATACTGTAATATGATCTTGTCAACATAAGCCAATTGTATAAGTACTTATAATTCTGTTAAGAAAGTTAGAGTTGTTTTAAAAATAAACGAACTTATCATACATACTTAGTAAAGAATTTTAGATGAATTCGTTAATCAGGGACAGAAAACCATGGAAACAGCTACCAATCGACATGATGCGAATGATGCAGTTTACCTGCGACTAATTGAAATATAACATATTAAAATTGGAAAATGTTACTTTCATTTGATCAAGGTCCGTCATCGTATATTATACGAAGCAGATAAATGTAGCGTTTAATCACCTATTTATATGATTATCGTATACAGTACAAATTTCGACTGTTACGATTAAGTAGGTAACCAATCTAAAATGTAAACTACGCGACACGATGCTGAAAGCAAATAGGTACTACTTACTTCCTTACATGCGTGTAGTAGTAAATACTTATTACTTTAATCTAAAAATTAATGAAGATTATCCTATAAGGACTTATTTTTGTAATTTAATATTATTTATTTATTGTTTATTTTATGTGGTACTAACAGTAGCTCATCTGATTCAATATTTGTACACATTAACGTGTTGATTCCTTATTTTTTTATTATTTAACACATTGTAACACATGGTTGACAAATAAATAATCTTTTTCTTTAAGATATTTGCTTCCTCGTATTTGCAGCTCTATAGTCATAGAACATAAATTCCAGATGGGCCCCGCACAGCTGCTTCGAGCGTCACCGCTACATCTGCCAGACGAAACTGCGCAAAGTTCCCAAGAAGGAAGTGAAGGAGCTGCGGAAGCGCTGGCAGCGGATGGGCAAGCTGAACGAGATCACGGCGCCCAGCGTCAGTCGGGAAGTCATCGACAACAGCATCAATGATGGCGCAGGTTAGTCGTGGATTTCTACTGGCTTCACTGCATATAACTAGACAGCACCGAACAAAAAACACATTAAAAGTGTTATCACGCGTGATTTCTATGAAAACCAGCGTCGTCTCATTTCAAGCATACGAGTACTACTAACGCAACGCTATATATACTAATTGAGTAGAAACTCCTCCTTTGATCAAAGTTTCACTAGGACTTCTCACTCTTGTTCCTGACGATTGCCGGACAAACTACTTAGGTGATTCAAGTGAGCAGATCGTGCGCAGTGTCGGCGCGCGCGCCACGCCACTTCTAAAGTCTTTTGTTGTTTCGGCTGTGCGTTGATATGTCAATCACCAATCAATCATTGTTTCCTTTTATATACGATCCAATATTTATGAATTAAACTCTTGTAGGTAGGTGTGGCGCTATTATTGTCAGGAATAATGGAGCGGTTGCTATTGCCTTCTGTATACACCAGTGGAAAATCCACTAGTGTGCAGGTAGTATGCTTCAAGCTTTCTTCACCAGAAGCAGGCAGTGGTCGATAAAATTATTGTATTTGTAACAGATTGAGCTATAAACTCAGAGGTATACTTAGGACCTGCTGAAGCTTAACCAAAGAGAAATAACTAAACCAGCACCTTTCACTTTTGAGTTGCACTTTTAGATCACTGATCCACTACCGCAGCTATTAATCCATCCGTACTTCCATACCAATATTATAAATATGAAAGTAACTCAGTCTATCTATTACATTTTCACGCTTCAACCATTGAACCAATTTGGATGAAATTTGGTATGGAGGTAGTTTGAGGCCCGAGAAAAGACATAGGGTACCTTTTATTCCGAGAAATTCTACTGTTCCCTAGGGCTAGACTATAACGCGAGGGGAGCCGCGGGCTATTGCTAGTGGTATATAAAAACATAGATTTGCTCGAGCTGAAGAAAGCACTAAGACATCTTTGTTCTTGTCACTAGTTTGAGAACTTTATAGCCTTCTTCATCTAATCATGTTTAATTATTGAAATATTTTATAGCCATGGAAAACAGAGCAGTATGTAGATATCTAAGTTTTCTAAATGATAATTGTTTGATTGCTAACTTTTTTTAATAATCAAATCATAATTGTTAATCACTATTCATTCATTTTCAGTAGACGCGTTCAAGAACCCGAAGTCTTTCGACCTGCGACCGAGCCCGCTTAAGCTTCGCCCGAGGGCCAACCGGACGCGGATGTACCGAAATCACCCCAAAGGGTACCGACCCAATGAGCTCAGGAAGCGCTCGCGTTCGCCTAATATCCACAGGCGGCTGACTAGACCTTTCCCAGGGTGAGTTGTTTTTTTTTATAAATTTCTTTTTAATCTTTCACCATTACAATTCTACATTATCCCTGATTAGCCGTGTGGTTTTCGGCAGAGTAGAATAGACCACTCCAAGTCTTCCCATGGATGTCGTAAGAGGCGACTTAGGAAATACAAGCTAAACAAAGCTCATAAACATCAATGAGACCTCTCCAACCCGTCTGGCCAGCGAGGAGAGTGTAGGCCAAATCCTTTGTCTGTTCTGGCCAAGTATATCCCCGGTAGTACAGAGAGGGTCGTGCTCCTGCAGTGGAGCTTAAAAAGACCCGTACAAAGCCGGGCGGGCCGCTAGTTTACAATAATTGGCAATAGAAACTTCACACTAAGGACCGTAAAATGTATGCATGTCGTTCATCTCTTAAAATACTTATATAGCTTCTGATGCTTGAATGCTTAAAAATCAAAGACAAATAATATATTGTCTTTGTTAAAAATGTATTTCTGAGACCTGTATGAAATAATTTTTAGCTTAATAAGCCTACAATAAAGCGAAACTTGAAATGAGTATAATATTATTTATCTACACTTCTACACTAATATTAGAGCGAGGAAGTACTTTACTCCGGGTCAAAGACTTTTGTTATATAAAACTCAAGTCCGGCCCCACATGGAGTACTGCTCTCATATCTGGTCTCATCATCATCATTATCAGGTCCTTTTTAGTCTCCACTACAGGAGCACGACCCTCTCTGTACTACTAGGGCCATACTTGGCCAGAGCAGCCAGAGGACTTGGCCTACACTCTCCACGCTGGACAGACGGGTTGGAGAGGTGTCTAAGATGTTCATAAGCTTTGTTTAGCTTGTATTTCCTAAGTCGCCTTCTACGACTGTCTGGTCTGGTACACCTCAATACCTCTTGATTCCATCCAACGCCGGGCAATTCGTATTATCGACGATCCCACACTCACAGACGATTTAGACACCCTCAGCCTACGGAGAGACGTTGGCTCTCTGTGTGTATTTTACCGTCTATACTATGGGGAGTGTTCCGAAGAACTTTTTGAATTGGTGCCACCGTCACCTTTCTACCACCGCACCGCTTGCCATAGGAGTAAAGTCTATCCCCACATACTTGACACTTGGATATCTAAAAATGTTAGAGATTCACGTGTTTTTTTTTTCCTGGTACAGCTGGATTGTAGAATCCCGAGGTTTTCCCTGTGTTCTGTGACTTGGGGTCCATCTAAAGGCGTGTTTACAGGAATCTTAAGAGTTGGCAACGCATCAACACCACCTCTGGTGATGCCGATGACCGTGGGCGACGGTGACCACTTTCCATCAGGTAGCTCGTCTGCTCTTTAGCCGACAAATATACATAAAAAAAATTGGAAGATTTCATGGTTTGTTTGGATTGAATAGGCTCTGAAACTACTGGATCGATTTGAAAAATTCTTTCACCATTACAGTCCTTGATGAACATAGGCTATTTAAATACCTATATCTACACGTGCGAAGCCGGGACTGGCCGCTGTATCAATTTAAACTTACTTAAAATATTTATCAAGTCTTTGAATAACAATAAGATATGCTAGGTGGTCGTTAGGCAAAAAGTTTTTACATAAAATTTTGGGGGCCACCGCTCTCCGTGACGTCAGCAGCTAAAAACGGCTATAAAACATGTTCAGCAAGCCACTATCAGTGTAATTGGCTATTAACATCAAACGTAATGTACCTACTCGTAATACTTTGTATTTGCTCGACATACCTCATTTGGTTTAATATTTGCTCGACATATCTGATTATTCGCATATTTATGATGATTATCTCAATAATCATCATAATTTTAATTGAATTATATCTATAATAGATACTGATATCGTATTCTTTTGATTGTTATAAAAATGGACTATAAAAACAATCAATTGTAACAATTCGATCGCGGTCTCGTCTTTGATAATAATCTGTTCCTGCCATAGATACCAGAGAATTACGTGACGTACGTGCCATAGATATAACGTGGTTCCTGATATGCCTGTTATGTGAAACTAGTAAAAATTCTGAGTTGAAATGTTACCTGTGTTCTTTGATGCGTCAAGTTGTATGTGACAAATAATTCTTATACACATTTTAAGAATTAAAATTACATTCTTTTAGATAGCCATATCAATTTTAAGGGCCGGGTTCAACCAAGTTTCTGCTTCAAAAGTTCGTGAGAAAGTTGAAAGACAATCCTAGGAAAATAATTTAAAATGTATGTAAGGATGAGATGCAAGACGCCCTAGTATTGGAAAGATATATATATATTCAATTTAGTTTGCAAAATGAAATTTTACAAAGATGTTGTAAAATAATACAGTAAAACAATTATTGACTCTTGATATCTATTTACTTTCAGATACCAATGGAAACGCCGAGATCCCCAAGGCTCCTACGAGTTCAACAAAAAGCTACTTCTCTCCGGACGCACCGGACTCACGCAACAGCAGATCAAGTCGCATCTCACCAGGCTGGCTCATCTCCGCGACGTGCAGATCGCAAGGCAACGGCGGCTCAAGGACAAGAACGACTGGCTCGTCAACGAGCCGGAGCAGGCGCTGGCGCAGACCCACGCGAGGACCTACACCATGGACAACAACATCAGCGCACTGCACCCCAAGACGATCGTTGAGGAGTTCGACATGTTCCCCGCTCCTGAAGCCGTGCCTCGACAACAGGCTAACCGATAAATAGATTTGACGAGTAGAATCCCTAACGGTCGCAAGATTAATTGTGGCTAAAACAACGCTGTCAAAACTTAGTCATTGAGTTTTCAGTCATTCCTGAATGGTTTTACAAATAGCCGTATTAGGGAAATCGTATCTACCAATCCCTTACCAAAAAAACGTTTTTTAACGCGTACGTACACATCTTTTAACTATCGTAGTAAGAAGTATCATCTCTACCCACCATGCATATGTGCGCACGTCTTAAGAACGCGTTTCCGCCTTTTCGGTTATGAAATTTATAATCTGTGTTCTTCTTATCTTCTCCCCTTAGAGCAGCCAGAACGTAGCAGATAGTTTATGAGGGCTCTTCTTTTAGTATCAGACCGAAGTCTTTTTTATTCTTGAAATTCTGGATCCAATACTTTCTTTAATAATGAAACAATTATTCTAAAAGCTTTGTTTATAGTAAGATCCGAAATGAAGTGTTCGTTCCTCATATTATTTCCTTTGTTCTCCCTCAAAAGAATCTTTTGACATAAGTTACCAATATTTGGTGTTATTTCTTTACATTTCTTCACTGCATAGGTGCCAAAATTATTTTAATTTTGTGTAATGTTGTACAAATAACGCACCAATTTATTGTTTCCTAAAATTTATTATTTTATAAACAAAAAAAACTGTTTAACTTTAATAAATAATTTTAATAGATTTATATTATAACTACAAATATTTTGTTGCAACATGATGGCAAGATATGTGTGACATGATATGAATTTAAAATATTGTATTTATAAAAACTAGTCAGTAAGATTACAGACCGTATTTAAAGTGTGCACGTGAAAGATACTGTTACAGTATTTTGTTTACCTCATTTTTATATGCGGTACAGTAACAATGTGAGCGAAGTGCATTTTGTTGATATTTTTTTAGTTTAAACTTTTTCCGGTCATTTAATTTTGTGCTTTGTGAAACGTATCAATACATAAAGGCTTGAACACCTAATCCTGTAATCATGTTACGCAAAGTTAAATTACCAGATAAATATCCACCCTGTTTTATTGTTTTAATATAAGACTCACAATTAATTTAACAACAATTATATTAATAACATGTCTAGGAGAAAAAAATTGTCGTACTCAACGATTGGCATTTGTAAAATATTTTAAGTTTATTCCCCTTACGTTTTATTTATTAATTAGAATTCTAAAGAAAGACCTGTTACTGCCATCACATAGTCCTCGCATTTAACGACAAATTCAAGTAGTTGTAGGTCATGTAAAATTATTCCTCTAGATATGTTTGTGGCTGTTGAACAATTAATTTTAATTATATTTATATAACAGCTTATAATCTCTCACCTTAAACTTGTAAAGTTGAGTAGTTAGGTAGTAGGTACAATACGCACATTCTAATTTGCGTAGTCTCATAACATGCTTTGAATTCCAGTGTTGTCTTTGATTGGTCGTAAATTTCTACCAAGCGTTCATCTTTAATGCATTACAACGCAAGCTGAGCGTTCTGGAATTTCATACCGGCCAAATAAGAATGTTCGTATTGTAATTTAATTATTATTAATGACATGTTAACAATTTAACTAAATAACTTATTTGATCTTATAATTATAATTGTCATCGAAATCTCTCGACCACTCATTTATGTTGTACTTACTTGTAAGGATGTACATTAAGCACATATTCAATAAACGTACCATTTTTTACATTGTGGGACGTCAATAAACGTACCTTTTTTGCATCGTGGGACCCGCGACATACTTAAATGCGACAATGAATTTTTATCGCGCAAGACGGAATTACCCCTTATTACTAAGTAAAACAAGAAAGCGATAGTCGATAAACGTTGTCGCGGATGCGATAACACTGAGGTCATATTTATCGTCAACAAGATATCTTTAAATATAGTAGTAATGTCTGTTCGATGGTCGGGAGATTGAAAATATCAACAATTCCATTAATTAATGTGACTACGGTAAGCATAGGAACTTGGTATGTAATGTTTCCTTTGATAGTTCATCAATAGCAATTTTAATGAAATAATGTAAGAAATAAGTAAAACTAGTCTTTTTTGTAACATTTTCTCTTACCTCGAATTTGTCATCTTGAATGAAACTACACACTGAAAAGTTTGCATCCATTTTGTATTGTTAAATCTTAATCTTTCTTCTTTTTATCACTTCAGAAATTTGTCCTCCATAGATTTTTTTTTCTTTACTACACTATTTCCGTAGGATTTTTAGTTTACTATACTTTGTAATTTCTACATAGTTATAAGTATAATTGTGTAGTCCAACATTTCAATTTTCATTTATAATAATATATATATTGTAATTTAGGTACAATATTTATCTCCAATGAGTCTTTGTGTGTAGTTTTGTAATATAATGTTCATAAGCATCATAATAGTAAATAGTAATCTGCACCTACTTTCACTTGTATGTTGGTATTTATAAGAGCAAGATCGTTTCTTTTATTATAAGTATTAATACTATTTAATGTAAGTGAATAAAGAAAATTCTATGCATAAAATATTTTATTTTTAATGTTAACTAACCTTTTAACAAACCAATATTTTTTTTCAATATCAATTTATATTAGTACTTATTCAAGGTTATCACTAAAACCGTAATGTGCAAATCGCACTCACTGAGATGTCCGTTAAAATATTTCTTCTTAGAAATTTACCTACATAAACCACGGTTCTTATAAGTGGCCTGTGATGCATAAGGACATAAGGACACATGAAACCTCTTCCATGCGACCTCTTTTGTGAGGTTAACCAGTCTTTCTTACAGACACTATTTTTATGTACTTTGACGTCTCAGTACTAAATGAGACGTCTAAGTTTGACAGAATCGAGAAGTACACAAGTTTCTTGTATTGGACGCACCTTAGGTTCTTTGTTTTATTTATTTTTTTATTATTTGTTGTTATAGCAGCAAGAAGGCTGCATGCAGAGAGACGCATTTTTTTTAATCTATGGCTGCATGAGATAAACGCATTCTGTAAAAAAATTAAGAAATAGTAATAGGGTCCCGTTTTTACCCTTTGGGTACGAAACCATAAAAATCAGGTGTGATAATTTGTCTTTATTTCTTTCTTGTTATTTCCTAATTTATTAAGAGTATATTTTGTCCTGTCCGTGAGGGCGCCATCTAGTGTTGAGTAGCTGAACTTAAAGTACAACCAACAACCAATGAAGCAGCAACCATGATTCCAATTAAAGGATGTACCTATTAGAAAAAAACAACCCTTTTTGGCAGTCGGGTAACAACACAAGCGAGAATAATGATCCTTTGGAGAAGTCTAATGATCTTGTAATAAGCTACGAATAAGTAATAAGTCAAAGCTCATAAACATCAATGAGACCTCTCCAACCCGTCTGGCCAGTGAGGAGAGTGTAGGCCAAATCCTCTGTCTGCTCTGGCCAAGTATGGCTCCGGTAGTACAGAGAGGAGGAGATCATTCTCGCAGGTCTTTTTAGTCTCCACTGCAGAGTGGAGACTAAAAAGACTTGATGATGATGATGACGATGAAGTAATAAGTATTCGTAGGTAATAAGAAGAAGATTTGGCAAAGGACTTACTTTTCCAATCTCTTCTTATATCATACTTAGAAAGGTTATAATTATATATGGTAGTTGTCGCTGAAAATATCAAGTAATTCGCGACGAAATTTTTTCTGGATATAGCTTTTTTGCTATTTTATTTAGTTAAGAATTAAATATTTTTTTGAATATATTTTGATGTAACCATTTATTTTGATCTTTGAACTGTATTTCATAATTTTTTCATGCTATTATTCCACGAAAAATAAGGCTAACTGCGCGACGAAAAAATACACGTTTTACGGTATTCTTCTGATGCACAGCGCCTTAAATAAAAAATGTGTTCCCAGCACGGGTCCCATAGGAAAAGTTGTTCATTTTGACGGGCTGAGTCACCCCTTCACGGGAACGTCGTTGGTTATGTTATGTTACACGTTGTAAAAGTACCTTATATTATAAAATATAGTATTATTGAGTTATATCCTACGACAGCCTCCGTGGTCCAGTGGTTAAGGCGTTTGCCTGTTGACCCGCAGGTCGTGGGTTCGATTCCCACCGCAAGCATACTTTGTTTAGTTGTTTCCAGTTTGGTTAGGACATTGCAGGCTTGAATCACCTGATTGTCTGATAATAAAGATGATTCCGTGCTTCGGAAGGCACGTTAAGCCGGTGGTCCCGGCTGCCATCTGGTAGTCGTTAAAGGAACCACGTCAGAGGCCGAGAGGCGGTTCCGAAGAACTCTAACACCAGGGTGTGCATGGTCGATTGACAGTGACACCTACTCGAAATGATAATGATGATCCTACGACACAAGTTCATGACTTACTGTGGGGCTAGCTCAATTTGTGTGATATGTTTATTTATTGATTCTTCAAGTCTGAGCTATTATTACCTAACACACATTGTTTTTATTCCCAAATAAGATGCTATAAAAAAATAAAACAATAAAGCAAATCGGCGAAAGATCAACGGTCCAATGACCGAATCGGCGGCATAACCAGAGATGTGCGATACCGTCGCCATGGCAACCAGACGCAAACATTCCACGACAACACAATTTTTGAATCTCAAAAATTACAATTTTTAACCCTATCACGTTGTGTTAGGGTCTAAAATTGAAATAGTGACGGTATTTAGCTAAGTCAGGTTTAATAAAATAGTGTAGTGTAATTTTATAAAAATGTATTCATTTAGATCTTATTCAAAAGAGATTGGACGATAGAAAACTATTAAATTGATGATACCTAATCCAGCATAATTTAGACAAGTTACATAACGCAGAATAAGTACTTTGAGTATAATCATAACCACCGACCAAAGAAATTCATGTTAGTAAACGCATAAAATCTGCAATCAATCATGAGACGCTTCAAGCCGTTATCACGAAGGGCAAGACTCCCTCCACATAGAACAATATACACACCCTATATTGTTCTTTGACAGTGGTTTCCAAAGTGGACTGAGCTCGACCCACTTAACATAACTGCCAATTACGAAATCTGAGCGCTACCTCAGATTCTCTAGTATGGAGTATAAATTTACTTAATGGTGTCTTATTTGCTCGGATAGTTTCTTTTAAGTTAAAAATAATTAACAAATATCACTTTCATAATAAAAGCTTTTTCAAGAACGCTTGTATTCTATCGTAAATTTCAAAAATGTCTGACGCGACCGACCGCGCGCGTTCCTGTCAGTCAGTGGCCTGTTATGGAATTTGGAATATCGTCTAGAGTCTCACGGCCCACTTAATATGCTTGCTGGCCTATACTTTGGGAAATGCGGTTCTGTGGAGTAAACTGCCAGATAAACAGAGATGACCTTTGCAGCTTAGCTGTCCAACCCCGTTGGAAAAGCGCAATTACTTTGAGACGATACAAATCATCATCATTTCGAGTGGGTGTCACGGTCAATCGACCATGCACACCCTGGTGTCAGAGTGCTTCGGAACCGCCTCTCGGCCTCTGACGTGGTTCCTTTAACGACTAACAGATGGCAGCCGGGACCACCGGCTTAACGTGCCTTCCGAAGCACAGAATCATCTTTATTATCAGACAATCAGGTGATTCAAGCCTGCAATGTCCTAACCAAACTGGAAGCAACTAAACAAAGTATGCTTCCGGTGGGAATCGAACCCACGACCCCCGGGTCAACAGGCAAACGCCTTAACCACTGGACCACAGAGGCTGTTAACGATACAAATAAAAACGGCGCTTTAAAACTTTATATACTTAGACAGGTCTCATTTTATCTTGAAATATTGATAAAATGGTATTTTCTCTACTAGCTGTTGCCCGCGGCTCCGCCCGCGTTAATGTCGTTCCCTTGGGAACAGTAGAAATGATAAAAATTCCATTCAAACACCTCCCCCTCTGCTTTTTTTAATTTTATACATTTCACCTGCATAGATCTTTTTAATTGTCACCGTGGACTTCTATACCTATTTGCATACTTCTAAGTCTAGACATGAAAAAAAATCCATACTAACTTTAATCCCCTATTTTATCCCTTCAGGCGAAAATTTCGTCGGTTTTACATACATCTTATTAATTGTAATCCAGAACGTCCAGTATATATTTATTATTATTATTATTATATTCTAAGTCTAGAAATGGAAAAATTCCATACAAACTTTACCCCCTATTTGCCCCTTCAAGGGAGAATGTTGTCTGGTTTACCTAAACAGATCATTTTTAATTTTAATTGAGAACTTGTGTTCCTACTTTAAAACTTCTAAGTCCAGAAATTAGAAAATTCTATATACACTCCATCCCCCTTAATTTTCTAAAAATCCTTTCTTAGTGCTCACTTACACCATAAAATGAATCCCTGTGCCAAATTTCAAGTTTCTGGGCACAGTAGTTTCGGCTGTGCGTTGATATATAAGTCAGGTTTGCCATTGGCCCGCGTTAGTGTCGAATTCTCAGGAACAGTAGAATTATTAGTTGAACCCGGAATAAATTAGTTTATGACTTTCAATGAAACACCTTAATATTGAATTTCAATTGAATAACTTCTAAAACGGAAAGTTTCGTACTAACTTTGCATCCCCGTTATACCCCCTTAAGGGATGATGAGAAAAGTATTTTGCTCGTGTTTCATGCCTTTCAGTAAAGAATCTTCATGCTGAATTTCATTCGACTAACTTCAAAAATGACAAAGTTTCATGCTTACTTTGCACCCCTATTTTACCCCCTTAAGGGATGATTTTTGAGTAAAATATTTTATTCGTGTTTCATACCTTTCAGTAAAGAACCTTCATGCTGAATTTCATTCGAATAACTTCAAAAACGGCAAAGTTTCATACTAACTTTGCAACCCGTTTTACCCCATTAGGAGATGAATTTCCAAAAATCCTTTCTTGGTGTTCCCCTACGTTATAAAAGGAACCTCTGTGCAAAATTTCAAGTTTCTAACCCTTATAGTTTAGGCCCTGCGTTGATATGTCAGTCAGTCAGCTTCTCCTTTTTTATTAGTATGGATTACTATGGATAGTATGGCTAGGTATAATGCTGTCGTATAATGATGATGAATTGACTTTGGATTTTAATTTTCTTATGTCACTTAATATTTTAATTTTTTTTGCTATATATTTGTAGGCAAACTCATGCCTTGAGTTCATTCAAATGACGATAACTTTTTTTTAATGAACTGATTTTGATGAAACAAACTTTAAATGTTTTGCTGAGTTAAAACAAAGGAATTGGTGAAAGTTTGAAGTAAATCGGTTCAGTATTTTCGGAGATAATCGTGATCATACAGACAGACAGACAGACAGACAAAAAATTCCAAAAATTTTTTTTTTGCTTTCTATTATTCCTTTTAAGTCTATCCATTGGATAGTCCCTCTATCCATTTCAGTCATAAATTCTAAATGTACAGACAAAATATTTTTACTGTTTTATTATATGTATAGATTACTATGGATAGATGGATAGGTATAATGCTGTCGTATAATGATGATGAATTGACTTTGGATTTTAATTTTCTTAAGTCACTTATTATTTTATTTTATTTTTGCTATATGTTTGCAGGCAAACTCATGCCTTAAGTTCATTCAAATGACGATAACTTTTTTTTTGATGAACCAATTTTGATGAAACAAACTTTAAATATTTTGCTGAGTTAAAACAAAGCAATTGGTGAAAGTTTGAAGTAAATCGGTTCAGTATTTTCGGAGATAATCGTGATCATACATACAGACAGACAGACAGACAAGAAATTCGAAAAAAAAGTTTTTTTCTTTCTATTATTCTTTTTAAGTGTCCCTCTATCCATTTCAGTCATAAATTCTAATTGTACAGACAAAATATTTTTACTGTTTTATTATATGTATATAGATAGATGTAGTGAATAAGTAAAAAATATTATTGAATATATACGTACTCAGTATGTTTTCAATAGATTTGCATACGTATAAACGACAAACATGGAAAAATAAAAAGTGGACTTAAAGCTCAACCTTTCTTTCATAAGAGACATTGAGTTTGTATCTCAACACTTATTTGAATCGGTTTTATAAGTTGTAAACATTTGTTGACTTCGAATCAAAACCTTGTCGGCCAACATATCGTTTTAGTCGTATCGTTTCAATTAGCTTTTCAATGTATCTAAGTCCACTTCTTCCAATGAACATATCAATCAAATCAGTTTACGGAATGCGAGTACGACTATTACCAATCGATTAACTTTACCATACTGGAGTTGACGGCTCCCTCCAGGCTGACCTGCCCGCGTGACCCACATTACAAATTGTAGTGATTACTGGCTTGCCTGCTTTCAGTCCAGGTGATAGTTGAAGGAATACGAAACAGGGACTGAGTCTATAGTAGCAAGGTTGTATTAAAATTTTATTTATTTGTCACTTAAATAAATATACTTCAAGTTAGAAGACTATGGGAAATATAAATAAGTGCATGATAAGGCTGTGCCGCCTCCGCCTAGAAATGTTTTAAATAATGATATGCGTGACAATGATCTCACAATTACGGATATCAAAAGCTCACGTGTGCGGATGCAACTCAAAACATTCCCAGGGTCGTTATTTTTGAACGGGTGACACGAAGATTAGTCTTCGTCTAAGTCTAAAGTCTTTAGAGACTTTTATAGTCAAAAAACGCACTTGGCGTAAGTGCGAGTAAAAAAAAACCAAGGGTTTTTTTAGTTTTATACAAATACAAATGGCTCGCAAGGAAAAAAGTGATAGTATGTATGTATTATTACAAAACGGTTTTGTTTTTCATTATTAGTGCTATAAGGCCTTGCTCTTTACCAAATTTTATGTTACTGTGGCGAGCTCTGTGGCGCAGTGGTCAACACGCCAGGGTGAGAGCCCCGGTCAGGTCATGATGGAAAACGATGTTTTTCAGATTGACCCGGGTCTTGGATGTTTATCTATACAAGTATCTATTTTAAAATATAGTATCGTTGAGTTAGTATCTTACGACACAAGTTCACAACTTACTGTGGGGCTAGCTCAATTTGTGTGATATGTCCCTATATATTTATTATTTATTTATTTATTATTATTACTAAGTTTACGGGAAGAGGTAATCCTGTAGGCTTTGATTGATTAAACCACTTTGCAAAATATGCAACATAAATATTTGTATTCGTTGACTTGAAAGCTTGATTTTTTCAAAGCTTCAGGAGACCTCAGTTCAGTTAAGTGATATAAAATACAAATTTGATACCTTTACGCGTTGAGAAAAAGAGTCTTCACAGACAAACAGATGGACAACCTAGTGATCCTAGGGTTCCCTTATACCTGTTTAGTTTTCGCAACCACAAAAATTGTTAATTTAGTGACGTCACCTGTTCAGATAATACCAGCGACGTTCGTGTTCATGTGATAAGAAGCCGATAGTGAACATTAGCGGCGTAAACAAACGTGCTTGCTGACTGCTTTGCCCCGCCGTAGGCCGACCTACATTGTGAACTTGTGATGACTTATTACGAACATGACCTCCTTAGGACGTTTTTCTTGCTATAGTTTATTGTTCTATTTGAATGTAAGAAAGCTATTTATATTATTATTATTATTTATATTTATAAATAGACTTAAATATATCCAATGAGTGATTAACTCTCTCGTGGAATATGTATATGTTTTAAGGAATGTTCGTTAATGATTTATTTTACAACAGCTGTTTATTAAATAAATAAAGTGAATTACTATAGTAAAAATATAAACGAAGAGGGGCAGGGTTCCCAAGTTATTGGCAACATTACCTGTTTGAATTACCAAATATTTATTACAGAAATTATGGTTCCACAATATTATGTAAATTTACATTGTATATTACAAGAAATAGAAAAAAATAGAAAATAAATAAAAAAAACCAGGAAAATATAATGGCATCAAATCAAATGTTATCCTTATCCTTACTAATATTATAAATGCGAAAGTGAGTTTGTTTGTTTGTTACGCTTTCACGCCGTAAATACTGAACCGATCATCATGAAATTTTGCATACAAATTCTCTGGAGTACGGAGAAGGACATAGGCTACCTTTTATCCCGGAAAAAAGGAGCCGCGGGCAAAAGCTAGTGTATAATATTTTTTCCCAAAGTAAATCGCGAGCATAGGAACATAAACGATTTTGCTTTTAATCATAGTTTTAAAAAAATGGCTCTACTTCTATATTTTAAATCTCTTTAAATGAAGTGGTTCTTTCTGAGACAGAGTGGTCGTTCTATATTGTAAAGGGCGTTAATTTTTATATTATTGGTGGAAACAATATGCTATTTTCATTTCGGTTTGGAATCAGATAAAAGAGTATTGGATCGACCAAAACTAAAAGTATCTATGTAAATCTGAATAAAACTTAAAACAAAAAAAACTTGCAACATTACAAAATTACTTCTATTAATTTATAACAAATTGAATTTTCGATACTACATTTTCAATTCATTTCCGCATTTGTAACCACACTCACCATCAATTCATGCCAAATGTGGTGTTTGGATTGTTAACTTAGCATCAATAGATTTTTGTAAAAAGATACCTATACTCAAATTAGCTAAAAGCTACGACCGTACGGTCCACACCCAACGTTCTTTAGTAATATTGACCAAAATCTAGATTGCCTATACCCAACATGAAAGTGGAGGAAAGTGATAAACCGTATCATCATAAATAACATAACAAATTGAGATATAACCTCACAAATATGCTTTTTTTTTCGATAAGATCTCGCGTGCCGAGCCGCAGTGTAGCGCTATCAAGCTAGGCACACACGTCATGTTAGCCGATCTATCGCCTACGAGTTAGTCATTTCTCTCAGAACCCTAGGTAATCGGTCATTTTATTGTCTATAACACAGTGGTCTGGTGGTAATATCCATTAAAAGAATCGAAATTACGAGTTAATTAATTATTCGAATAAAATTGTATTTTAATAAAAATCGCCACAATATAACTCTTCGTAGTATCTGTGGTATATGACATCATACATCGAGCTCGTCATATTAATATGACGTAACGCCCGATGGATGATATATGTATGACATAGCGCGCAGAACCGATGGCCGATGGGGTAGAAGGGTTCTCGAATGTCGACCACGTACCGGCAAGCGCAGCGTCGACACCCACCGACCAGATGGTCGGATGACCTGACTAAGGTCGCAGGAAGACGCTGGATGCAGGCCGCTTCCAACCCGGTCGTATTGGAAATCCTTGGGGGAGGCCTATGTCCAGCAGTGGACTTCTTGCGGCTGATATGATGAACGCCCCATGATCCAATGGGTGTGAACATTATTACAACCCCCGACGCAGTCCCCACTGGGACGTGTGGATTCCGAAGGCATGTTAACCCGTTGGTCCAGACAGGCTATCATCATAGACGGCAGACGTTAAGCTATGTCAGATGCAAAGGCATCTGCCTAAAGAGGCAGCTTGAAAAAATCTGACACCAGTGTGGACCACTTACACACACGAAACATAAAACAACTAACATTATTAATTTAAATTAAATCATTTTATTGCGTTAATTACATCATTATTACACCTAAAGCTTCGAAAACTTTACATTTTCATGTTCACAGGTAAACTAATGACATTTTTAACCAAAAACGTAGCTTGAAATTATTTGACATACTAGCTTTCGCCCGCGGCTCCGCCTGCGTTTATGTCGATCCCTCGGGAATAGTACTTTTTCCCGGGATAGAAGGTAGCCTATGTCCTTCTCCGCACTCCATACATGTTGTATGCAAAATTTCATGATGATCGGTTCAGTAGTTACGCCGTGAAAGTGTAACAAACAAACAAACAAACTCACTTTCGCATTTATAATATTAGTAAGGATTATTTTCAATCCATGAAGTAATACCAATTTATTTTATACCAAGATTGTTAACACTCATATACACAAGCTTATTTCAATTGCGCGATCATCATCATTTCGAGTAGGTGTCACGGTCAATAGATCATGTACACCCTGGTGTCAGAGTTCTTCGGAACCGCCTCTCGGCCTCTGACGTGGTTCCTTTAACGACTACCAGATGGCAGCCCGGACCACCGACTTAACGTGCCTTCCGAAGCACGGAATCATCGTTATTATCGGTCAATCAGGTGATTCAAGCCTGCAATGTCCTAACCAAACTGGAAACAACCAATCAAAGTATGCTTCCGGTGGGAATCGAACCCACGACCCCCGGGTCAACAGGCAAACGCCTTAACCACTGGACCACGGAGGCTGTCAATTGCGCGATTTTTTGACATGATAACATCTTATAAATGGATGAACGCCGGCTGCACCCACGAAAAAGTGTCACGTTCCGTGTGCAAGCGAGAGCCACGATCGGCCTAAGCGTTCGGTATATGACGCATCTATCTCTCTTCCATCGTTATCTATCACGTAAAATTATCTTCCGTACTTTACAGACAACCAATTTTTTATCATGTTATAAAAAATTTCAATACCAATTACGACCAATACAAGTATATTCAGGAACAGAAGAAGTGTCAATCATTTTTGCCTCTGCATAAGGTTCTAAATTGTTATCATGGTAGATGTTGCGTGCAAGTTACTTTCTTAAATATAGAAATAGGATTACAATAAATGTATTTATGATAAGTGACGTCCTTCACCCCGGCTTTTAAAGTTGCTCCCATTATCGCTATCGATGGTCGACGGCAAAGGGCGAGAATAGGCTGATTTCCTAAAAAAATAATTAGTCTG
The DNA here is from genome assembly GCA_947532085.1 of Elegia similella. Classification (NCBI taxonomy): domain Eukaryota; kingdom Metazoa; phylum Arthropoda; class Insecta; order Lepidoptera; family Pyralidae; genus Elegia; species Elegia similella. The sequence goes on from OX383930.1 coordinate 27,091,186, forward strand.
TCATTTAAATAAAATCACTTTAATACGGTATTATCGCGTATATTACATTATTTTTACACCTAACGTTTCGAAACTTTACAGTTTTCATGGTCGTATTAAAGTGATTTTATTTAAATGTGTAACAATCGCGTAAACATCAGAAACTATTAATTAGTCTGTCAGTTAGATCATAAAAAACTTTTCTTGATTAAACAAAAAATGATAAAGATAGCTACGCTAGTTATAATATAAGTCAATGGATATAGCCTTTCGAAACCACGTGTGACGTCTTAGTTTGCTACACTTTTTAGCAAACTAAGACGTCACGAGCCCCCACTCATTAACTTATTATCTTATTGACGGACTGATTGTAATGTTATTATTTTGACCCTCATGTTTCTTGGATAAGTTGAAACATGACCTTTCATGATTTAGGAATACCTACGCAGACAAAAGCTATTAATATTTAATTTAATTCAGTAACATTATTAAACATGCAAGAATCCATTCTAATTTTATATATGCGGAAGTAACTCTGTCTGCTCTGTCTGTCTCTCTTTCTATATGTCTGTTATCTCTTCACGCTTCGACCACAGAACCGATTTCAATTAAATTTAGTATTCTTCTTCTTTTCGAGTGTTAATGTCTTATAATTATAACAATTTTGCGCAGTATGTGGCCACGGCCACTGCCCTGTCGTGGCTCCTCTAGATCCTTTTGATTTAATATTGAGGTAGCTTGAGGGCCGGAGAAGGACATAGCATACCTTTTATCTTGGAAAAATACTGTTCTCGAGAGATCACCATCACCGCTTGTTTGGTATAAATATAATTAACCGTGTGGTTTCCGGGAGAGTAGAATAGGACCACTCCTAGTCTTCCCCAGGGAGTCGTAAGAGGCGACTTAGGAAATACAATACAAGCTAAATAAAGCTCATAAACATCAATAAGACCTCTCCAACCTGTCTGGCCAGCGAGGAGAGTGTAGGCCAAATCCTGTCTGCTCTGGTCAAGTATGGTATATCCGGTAGTACAGAGAGGGTCATGCTCCTGCAGTGGAGACTAAAAAGACCTGACGACGATGATATAAATTTAGTGTATGTCATCTGTCACCTATCTATTATTTGTTGGTGGTGGGTCAGTCGGTCAGTTAGTGGTGTAAGTGCACAATCACCACTCAAAAAGTTCTGGATTCCTACAATCTGATTTGTGTAGGTTTCTTTGCATAACGTCTACCTGCTGTGAAGGGCGAAAACATCAGAAAACTGAAGAAGGCCAACCGATTTATTAACGCTAAAAATACATTTTAATCAAGGAAAAAAAAACTTAGTATACAGTATTTTGGTAAATCCTGTCATATTAGCAGACTAGGCTACGACGAGAAGTAGTAGGATTCTAAATGAGCGCTAACCGTCAATTTCCCTTTGATCTAAACTCCCTTTTGTATTATTATTCCTTGCTTATTTGCTTTCCTCTGAGGGTTTGCTTAGAATATCCCAACAATTTTGGCCCCTAATCCCTATACAGCTTTTATCTAAAACTTTTTATTCGATTTAACTCCCTACATAGCTTTATTTTAAAACTTTGCTTGGAAATAGCAAACTACATTTGATGCGTATCATCAAATATAGTTTCATCATCATCGTCATCAGCAGTCGTGCGCCTTTGCTCGATCCCCAACTATGCTCATACAATTGCTGTCAGCCGCCCTACGCAGATCGACGCTGCATGAACATAGTTTACAAGAAATTATTAATTTATACGTATTTCTAACTGTTCAAAAATTTTGGCTACAATGCACTAAGCTTTTAAGCTCCACAGAGTTAGAAAAATACATATCGCTTGTCTCACATGAGATCAATCCTGGACACATCTTCAGCTATGATGGTTCGCCAGACGTTTTCTTTTAGGCGCAGAAAAGTAGCTAGCACCACACCCTTACTTCCAAAGCATTTCCTTCAGCGCGGAACAGTTCATTGGCATTCGGAGCAACCACGCAAGTTCCTAATTAAATATGCATGGAGGTTGTTCCCTCGTTATCGTGCCAAGTGGCTCGCAAGACGGCGGATTTATTCGAATAAACTCGAGCGTTTACCCCGTAGTAATGAACTTAGGAAATTACAGGTTTCTGAACTGAGGTTGAGGGCTGGCGCTGAACTCGTGGGATTTTGTGCCTGTTTACTTTATTTCAATATTTCTAACTAAACTTGAATATCCTTACTCATATTTTTCAAGCTTTCATTATTAAGAAATTTGGTGTGGAGAATGTTTGAGACCCGGGGAGAACAAAGGGTACCTTTCATCCCGGAAAAAAACTGTTGTGTGTGTTTCCAAGGTATCTACTTTCGCGATTCTACATCTACGATCTCGACGAGAGCGTAGTCGCGAGTAAATGCTAGTAACATAAGCGTTGTAAATGTCAAGTAAATACGTGTCAAAGTTTCCTTATAGGAAGGGAAGAAATCATTCATTCATTCATCATTCATTTCGAGTAGGTGCCACGGTAAATCAACCATGGTGTCCGAGTTCTTCGGAACCGCCTCTTGGCCTCAGACGTAGTTCCTTTAACGACTACCGGGACCAACGGCTTAACGTGCCTTCCGAAGCGTGGAATCATCTTTATTATCAGACAATAAGGTGATTCAAGCCTGCAATGTCCTAACCAAACTGGAAACATTTAAACAAAGTATGCTTCCCGTGGGAATCGAACCCACGACCCTCGGGTCTACAGGCAAACGCCTTAAACACTGGACCACGGAGGTAGTTTAAGAGGGAAAGAAGTTAGAGAGATTTAAAAGTAGAGAAAGTTACTATATAAGTTTATATAAGGACAAATAACACGGATTGAGTCAGCCCTACAGTAAGTTGTGAACTTGTATCGTGGGATACTAACTCGATGATACTATATTTTATAATAGAAATATATATATAGATAAACATCTAAGAGCCAAGTCAATCTGGAAAAGATAGAGATGGATGGAGAGGGTAATAAAAACGAAAGACATAAGAACGATTATTCGTTACAAAAACGATAAAGCTAACAAAAATGGAATTAAAATTATTGTAAGATTTTGAACTTAATTCGTCAAATAGGTATATCGAATATATGACCAATAAGTTTTCTTAGAATTTATCTTTAATTTTCAAGTGATAAATGTCAAACATAAAATATTATTTAGGTATAAAACGTTATATGGGATTGCTGAACGATATCGATTTTAATCATGAAATTATATAATATCCATTGAACAATGAGTGCTTTGTTACGGAGACCTTGAAGGCCACGAAGGGTGGCAGGGTATGCATGAGGAACTGAACAGTGTTGACGTCGTAAATGATGCAGCGTTTTCATCCGTCCATAATGTGATAGCTATAGCATCGATTCGCTGCCCTCGTTATCAATTTATTTTTATACTACTATACTAATGACAAAAAAAATTCAGCATGTACCATATAAGTTAACTAGATTTTGCCTGCGACTCCGCGTGAAGTTTGATGTTAAATAATTATTAATATAACAATTTGTGTACGCACCGCCATCGCATTTTCTTGGGTTCCGTACATTATAAATGAAAAACCGGCCAAGTGCGAGTCGGACTCGTGCTCGAAGGGTTCCGTACCGTTATCTAAAAAAACGGCAATAAATCATGTCTGTTGTATGGGAGCCCCCCTTTAATATTAATTTTATTTTTAACTTAATTATTTATTTTTAAAGTGAATAAATAAACAAATATTCTGTGAATATTTCAAGCGTTTACCTGTTGCCGTTATCAGTATCGAGCAAAAACAAGCAAAAAAATACACGTTTGTTGTATGGGAGCCCCCTTAAATATTTATTTTATTTTTTAGTATTTTTTGTTATAGCGGCACCAGAAATACGTCATCTGTGAAAATTTTAACTGTCTAGCTATCACCGTTCATGAGATACAGCCTGGTGACAGACGGGCAGACAGACAGACAGACGGACAGCAGAGCGAAATTAATAGGGTTCCGTTTTTACCCTTTGGGTACGGAACCCTAAAAAGCACGAAACAAACCGGCGAAAGAGTTGTTATTTTCTTAACCAGCGACCCGATAAACCACAAAAACGATATCCATGTTAATTTTCAGAATTAGTCACCCCTTTTCAACCTTTTAGGGGTTGAATTCTAAAAGAGCCTGAAACACTTATTTACTAATTTATTAATAGGAGTACTCCTGTGAAGTTTCGAATAAATAGTTTAATAACTAATCTTGTTCCGCATACAAAATTTCAAAAATCCTAGGGCATGTAACTGTTTATTTCTAATCGTTAACCTAAAAACAAAGTTCCAGGCTTCTAGCTCTAAAAATGACGGACTTCCATACAAAATTTTAACCCCTTTTTCACCTGCTGAGGGGGCGTATCGTTTAGTATTCGTTGATAGATGAGTCAGTCAGGTTATATATTTAGAAGATAAGCGGCTGAAATAAGTACATATATGATATGATACACTTCAAATAATTATAATTATCATTCAACCTGAATACTAAACTGAATATGATCGAGTATCCACGATAGTTATACGGCCTCTTCTCGGAGGAATTATTTCACCATACTATATTTCCAGCTCAGGTCAGCTCAGCTGAAGTCAGGGGTGTCATTGTCAACTGCCTGTCCGGTTGTTGCAGGTATGGCATTGGGTACGCACACCAGGCCTCCCGAGCTGCTGCTTGATTTCCCCCCTTCATCCGAGTGTGTAGTATCCCAATACCTTCATTCCCTTTCAGATCCAACAAATTCCAATCCTTTCCAGATTAAAAATGCTTTCGATGGGCACCAGCGTTGGAAGCACAAAAAGCCAAAAACACTGCGCTCACCAACCCGCTTGCCAAGCGTGGTGAGTATGGCAATATCCTCCCATGGAACGTAGAATCCTTGGGAAAGGCCCTTGTCCAGCAGCGGACTTTTTGTGGTTGTAATGATGATACCAACTAAATTGAAAATATTTTTTGTATATCTTAAACAGCCACTCAGATCAGGCTTATACATATTATCTTAAATTTTCTTTTTAAAAGAGAAAGACTTCCGTAAACTTTTTAGCGTGACTGCTCCTTACCTCACAGGTAACGTACGAATAGGAAATAAATAAAGCGGTCCTAAAGCGCAAAACCAGCAAGCCTTGACGGCAGTGGCTTATATCAACTGCCTCCATGGTCCAGTGGTTAAGGCATTTGCCTGTACACCCGGGGGTCGTGGGTTCGATTCCCACGGGAAGCATACTTTGTTTAGTTGTTTCCAGTTTGGTTAGGACATTGCAGGCTTGAATGACCTGATTATCTGATAATTAAGATGATTCCGTGTTTCAGAAGGCACGTTAAGCCGTTGGTCCATGCTGCCATCTGGAAGTCATTAAAAAAACACGTCAGAAGCCGTGAGGCGGTTCCGAAGAACTCTGACACCAGGGTGTGCATGGTCGATTGACCGTGTCACCTACTCGAAATTATGATGATGATGAATATCATTATGCACTCTACACGCCCTTTGAGACATGACCAGACCTACGTGTGTTAAAAACAGGCGGTTTAATGCGCTTATGCTGAACGAGAGAGACATCCTAGTCCAACATTATTTTTAAGCCGTCAGTTGCTCGCATCACGGACAGAACATTATCTTTGCAAGGGCCCAGAAGTGACGTATGGGAGGAGACAAATTAAGACTTTTCGAGTGGCGATCATCAGCAAGCCGCCACCCCACCGATATGAGATAAAGCGTCATGACACCTCCTGAGACATCGTTTTCCGCCACTTGTTTGCTCGTTAATCTTGAAAGTGCCTCACAAGTAACGTATGCTAGAAGGAAATTAAGACTCTTATTTAACACTTTGAACGCCGGAATCGCAGACACAATAGCTTTTCAATTGTTTGTCGGACACCAGTAGGCCGATGCGGCGTATAAGGTGTTAATAAAAGCCATCATTTCAGCAACCCTAACACCTTCTTAGACACGCCATCCATGACCAGACCTATGATAAGCTACTCGTAGTTAATAACTTTAAAAATAATTAAAAACAACACTGAACAATAAATGAAATAAAGTTTTCGCCACATGTTTGCAATTTAACCTTGAAAGTGCCTCATATCACAAGTGACGTGTGCAAGGAGGTAAACTCCTCCAAAGGAGGTAACGTCCTCGAGCAGCGATCATCAGCTAGCCTTGACCGCATCGATTTGAGATTAAGCGTCATTAGTGCACTGAAGGCAGTCTGAGTGACTCTTAACACGCCCCGACACTTGTAAATACTTGGCCTGACCTACGATACGATGTACAAGGGCACCATTAGACTTAGAACGGCCTCAGCGGGGCGCTTCGGTAGCATGCTAGTGCTACCAAAGCGCCAAGAACTTGACTCGGCGCTCCGAATCCGACTACCTGCACGCAGGTATGTAGTACAAGCTAATGCGTTTCTATTCATTTGATTCATGATAAAACTAGGCACTTATTGAGCACTGTTGAGTGTTGTCCATTTGTTTATAGGTTTATGAAATTAAACACAAAATAGATGACAATTCAGTGTAAAACATATTTTAGTTCATCATCATCATCATCATCAGGTCTTTTTAGTCTCCACTACAGGAGCACGACCCTCTCTGTACTACTAGAGCAGCCAGAGGACTTGGCCTACACTCTCCACGCTGGCCAGACGGGTTGGAGAGGTCGCAGAGATGTTTATAAGCTTTGTTTAGCTTGTATATCCTAAGTCGCCTTCTACGACATCCACGGGAAGACTTGGAGTGATCCTATTCTACTCTACCGGAAACCACGCGGCGAAATATTTTAGTTCAAGAATATTTATTTATTTACTTCTTACAGCTATCATTACAGGATTTGGTACCTAATGTGATAGTGTAGCTGTTTCAATCTATAGCAAATTACCATTATTTATTTATTTAGGTACACCAACAGTATTTACATACAACATTAAATGTCATCACTCACAAAATGTAGTACTTATGTAAACACAAATAATAGGTATACACAACATTTACACTAAATATCAAATAAGCTAAACAAACTACATAGTTACAAAAACAAAAACACAATGTAATTTTTAATCCTTAATAAGATTCAGCACTCTTTGTTTAAAGACATTTAGGCTAAGGTTAAATATGTCTAAGTCCTCCGAATCGCGGTTTATGTTATTAATTGTATCACACATACGGTTAACAGGAGAATGGCTACCTAGATTGGTTCTAGACCATGGGCCACATAGGATTTTACTTATAGGGTAACGCGGTAGTCTACTCGGAACTTTGATATTTATTGATGACAGTATGTCCCCAGAATCCAAAAGGTTATTAAATATTTTATATATAAATATAGTGTCCCTTAGTTTTCTTCGATCGTACAAAAATATCATATTAAAATGCTTCAACCTCTCTTTGTAAAGAGCCCGATGGGAAATGTTGGGCGCTAAAAATGCTAGATGCCTAGTAAAGGCTCTCTGAATTTGTTCAATTCGCTGAGAATGTACTGCGTATGTTGGGTTTCAAACCGAACTAGCGTATTCTAAGTTACTATACTTCTAACCAAAGAATTAAACAGAAGAATTTTCGTTTTGGCAAAACAGAACTCCTTTGTGTTTCTTTTAAGGAAACCCTATATTTGAGCTGATTTTCTAACAATATTATCAACATGTTCAACAAAATTGAGCTTTGAATCCAGCCAAACACCAAGGTCCTTAATAACACCCACTTTTTGTAATTTTTCTGATCCTATTTTATATGATGTAACAATACAACGTGATTTTGAACCCCCTAGCTTTATTGAAATCTCAGAATCAAAATCCCTAATGAAATATAGAACTGCAAGAAAAAAAGCTGAAAAAAAAAAATAGGATTTCCCATACAAAGTCGCCGATCAGCTGGACGAATTTCTATGGACAGTCAATTTTTTTTTTTTTCGGTTTTTACCTTTTTTTCTTGGATTTCTGTATTCCATTAGGGATTCTGATTCCAAGATTTCAATATAGCTAGGGGGTTCAAAATCACGCTATAGGTTTACATTAATATCTGATTATGATAATAATGTTTGTTTACCTTACGCACGTGAAAGGGAGGTTTTTCCTAAAGGCTCTTTGTTGAACGGTACTCAAAACGATTTTTTCCTAATGTAATATTGTATGTAAAAACAACCTTTCTAGAAGTTCAACATTGCTACGATATGCTACGACATCATTCGCTACGACCATTCTACGAGTTTAAAATACATGGTGATTTTTAGATATTAATTTAAAACGGAACCCAAAAAAAGGGAGTTGTTACAAGTTATACGCGGTTGTGTATGTGTGTGTATCTGTCCGTAGTGTAGTGTCCATGTCATCACAGCCGATTTGTATGTACACGTATTCTCTTTATTCTTAAATAGATTTAGTGTCTAACTAGTTAAGTATGTGTAAATTGGAAAGTTAACTACCCTCAGGATTGCTTACCCTGAGCAGAGGAGGAGGAGCAAAGGAAATCACCTGCTATACTGCAGATACAAACGATTGGTATGGATGAAGATAATTCCGTGCTGTCCTGGGTCAGGAAGACAAGAATACTTGGGGCTGAAGTTATTTTTGTTTAGATTTTGGTCCTGTTTTATTTTGTAGGAACGTACGTACTAACATGTGGAATATTGTGCACATTATGTAGATTTGACTTTAAGGAGTAAACGTACTATTAATACAGACACCGCCTTGGCTTGATTCACCGTAACTGCTACAAGTGACAATAACATTGGCCACGGAATTAGTATTCAGACTGAACGATACGTCATTCATTATTACACATGTTTTAAAGACCACTGCCAATAGGTACGGGCACCGAGGTACGGGTTATTGATACGAACACCCCGTTGACTTGATTTACGAACTCGGCAGGGCCAGAGTGTCTACATATAACTCGTGGTAACCCACCACTGCGTGCGACAATAACATTGACCACGGAATTAGTATTTAGACTGAACGATACGCCATTACATTGTATAAATGTTTTCAAGCCACTGTCAATAGATACGGGTTATTGATACGAACACCCTTCGACTTGATTTACGAACTTAGCGGGGCCAAAGTGTCTACAACAGTTACCGCAACGTGCGACAATAACACTAACCACGGTATTATGGGATTAGTAATAAGACTGAAGGATACGATACGACATTACAGACCACTGTCAATATCAGATTATTGATACAAACACCCCGTCGACTTGATTCACGAACTTGGACAGAGTGTCTATAACAATTACAATGCGTGTACCATTAACTTTGGCCACGGAATTAGTTTTAATAGAGATTTAACGACTATACTGCAATGTATGACCACAAGGAAAGAACAGTTGTGTCAACATCAAATGCATAATGGAGCAAAGAGGTAAATTGGAGTCAAAATCAGCTGAACAAGACTATCGCCTTTAGGGAAAAAGAACGATTCAATGCCCGATGACCGATGTGTGAAAACGTAAAGCAGATGTTAAGAAATATGGGGGTGGGGATTAAACAAAAATATCTATATTGAATAAAGCATACATTAGTCACGTACAAATCCACTTACCGGCAAACATTTTCCAACCCCATCTAGATGCATTTTTCAGGACGAATCTCAATCGAGACACATTCACCAAGTTTTTTTTTTTTTCTATGTGTTGAATTGGGCATTTGTCTCCCATCTCACCTGATGGTAAATGACGATGAAGACGAGGATGTTACATGCCTATCCAAGATATACCCCTTATTAGTTATCGCAATTGTTCTATTTTCCGATTATATTCGATTTTAGGACGGCATATTTGTAACAATTTTGTTTGTCTCTATCATATTTATTTTCGTAAACAAATACTTTTATTGTCAAATTTTCCGGGTGGCTTTTCCAGTCTCCCTTATCCACGTAGTACGTCCACAACAGTGGTGGTTTTAACAGGGGTGGCATGTGGGCAGTGGTCAGTCCCGGCGCGGCCGCTCGGCGCGATGGTCAGACGGTGAACGCGACGGTCTACCAACATGACAGACGAAATACCAGGTGAAAATAGGTTATGTTACTAGTGATAGATGATCCAGGAATTATTTTGGACAACCCTGTTCTGTGGATGGATTCAAATGACATAAAGGGCGTTAGGGTTCCTGAATTAATGAATCTTTTGTTCGTAAAGTATCATATTTCCAATGTTGTTACTACAATCACGAAAAGTTGTCGTTTCGATCGCAAAGTGCTGTGACTGTAATTGCTCGTATAAAAAAGTTATATTGGGTCGTTGAATATCTATCTACCTACCTATGTTATCGTCGTTTTCTATAGAGAATTTCGAATAAATTGAATTTTGCATACCCACGTTTTTAGTGTCATTTCGGGTATGATAAATTCAACTGAAGTGAAATTTTGCATGTATTTACTGACAACAAAGCTTGATTTACGCATTATTAAATAAACAAAAATTAACAAAGTTATATAAAAATGTCTATAGTCTTGATCAAAACGGACAACTTGTTTCAACAAGTTCTTTCAATGATCATTTTTCAGTAATTAAATTCAGAGACACAAAAAATGTTATGCATACAGAATGTTAATAATATAGTCTACGTTCAATATTAAACAAAAAAAACTGTTCAACTGAAAATTATAGTCATTACGAACAAAATGGTAATCGGAAAAAAACTACAATTTCATAGGTAAAGACCCATTATGGATGCACAGGATAGATTACTATCGAAGTAAACTACAGTGTAGAGTAGAATACTCCAGCGTATTTGCTAACTCAGTGTACAACGTTTTGATTGTCATTTCAAAATACATTGCGGCTTTTGTATGATTAAAGTTTTTTATTCAAGATATATAAAACGTAATGTAATATGAAGTGACTATGAAAACGTTGTACACTGAGTTAGCAAATAGGCTGACAGGCCAATATATGTTTAGAGCATAGATTTAAAAAAACATTGCGTCTCTCTCATACTTCTATGGTTTAGAGTGAGACATAGAACGGCATATGTTTTGAATAACCTCCTTACTTCAATAGCCTCAATTAGGTTATCGTAGTCGTTAAAAGAACCTCGTCGTAGAACGAAAGGCGGTTTCGAAGAACTCTGACACCAGTCACCAGGGTGTGCATGGTTGATAGACCGTGTCACCTACACGAAATAATGATGATGATGACTAAGAAAGTTTAAATATTGTTCTGATATCAAACTGGTTGTGCAAAAAGATTAGGCTACATTTTAGGTCATATTCTTTATTATGTGATAACTTAGGAATATAATTAGTAGTCAATCAGAAAATATTAAATCAAAGGTCTTATTATAGTTTACACAAAGTAAATAAATAGCAAGTACCTAAGTAGTGTAACCATAGATAAATAACAACTGCATAGTGCATTTTTCCACGTGACCAACAAACAGAGGTAATAATAAAAACGCCATATCACACGCAAGCGTTTCCGCATGCTATGTCCGCGGATAGCCACTGACCTATGAACTTGTGGACGTTACAACCCTAGGTTCAAGTATATTAACATCATTGTATTGTTTATCTGGCGAGCTCCGTGGCGCAGTGGTCAACACGCCAGCCTACGACACGAGGGTGCCCGGGTTCTATTCCCGGTCAAATCATGATGGAAAAACGGTCTTTTTCAGATTGACCTAGGTCTTGGATGTCTATCTATATCTATTATAAAATATAGTATCGTTGAGTTAGTATCCTACGACTTAAGTTCACAACTTACTGTGGAGCTAGCTCGATTTATGTGATATGTCCCTATATATATTTATATTTACTGGGTAATCACACAATATTGTGTCATAGGACAATTATATATACTAGTATGTATGCTGGCGAAAGATTCTTATATACCCGTACTAGAAGGAACAGACTCAGTCTGGAGTCCAGACTGAGTCTGTACTTGCATAATCTGACTCTAACGTCACCGACCTACACACACGAAAAAAAAAATCAAACAAACAGATGGAAACAGTTTCTTTGTATTATTTCCACCAGTGGTCGTTGTCAAGGTCGTTCCGGATGGCTTTTAGTTCTTAAATTTAAAAAATATAAAATGTAAAGAGAAAATATAAACGTTCAAAAAGCGATACCTACATGCATACAAATTTTAATAAATATTTTGAGTTTGATGGGCCCAATAAGTAATTATGTGTTTATTTTGACGATAAAATTAACCTCAAAAAATATTTTAGGTATAAATAACATGTTGTTCAAACGCTGAATGTCAAGAATCATAATTATGATGTCATTACAATATTTAAAAAACAATGTCAAACAATGTTACAATCATCATCATCATCATCATATCAGCCGCAAGAAGTCCACTGCTGGACATAGGCCTCCCCCAAGAATTTCCAATACGACCGGTTGGAAGCGGCCTGCATCCAGCGTCTTCCTGCGACCTTAGTCAGGTCATTCGACCATCTGGTCGGTGGATGACCGACGCTGCGCTTGCCGATACGTGGTCGCCATTCAAGAACCCTTCTGCCTCATCGGCCATCGGTTCTAGGCGCTATGTGCCCCGCCCACTGCCACTTCAAAGAGCTAATCCGCTGAGCTATGTCGGTGACCTTCGTTCTCTTACGAATCTCCTCGTTTCTGATTCGATCTCACAGAGAAACACCGAGCATAGCTCTCTCCATAGCTCTTTGAGCGACTTTGAGCTTTCTTATGAGGCCCATATTAAGGGACCACGTTTGTTACAATACATGTCAATAAAAAAAGTCACAAGAAGAAAATGAAAACATAAAATTATATCCTCTTGTCGTTTCCGGTGCAAAGGTACCCAAAACACTGGCAGCATTGCCACGCTGGATTGCTATTGCCATCCTTTGCACCAGAAACGAGCCGGAGCGGGAGTCACCAGTTCTCTGCGATATTCGGTGCCCTATCTCGCGAACAAGACGCTTAGCATCGGTACCCCAGCAGCCCATAGTTTCGACCGCCACGGGAACAAAACTGTAATGCGGTTCCAGTGCCGCATACTGAATTAGATAGGTATGTGTATTTAATTATTAACATTTCTGTAATATGACATAGAACATTTTAAAATATGAAACAGGTTGTTAGTTTATCTATACTACTATTATGGGGCTAAAGAGTTTGTTTGTTTGAACGCGCTAATCTCAGGAACTACTGGTTCAAATTGAAAAATTCTTTTTGTGTTGGATAGTCCATTTATTGAGAAAGGTTTTAGGCTATAAAACATCACGCTCCGACCAATAGGAGCGAATCAATAAAAAATGTTTTGAAAATGGGGAAAAATTATTCATCTATACTAATCCTAACTAATATTATAAATGCGAAAGTGAGTTTGTTTGTTTGTTACGCTTTCACGTCGTAATACTGAACCGATCATCTTGAAATTTTGCATACAATGTCTTTGGAGTATGGAGAAGGCCATAGGCTACCTTTTATCCCAGGAAAAATAAATATACCCGAGGGATTAACGCGGGCGGAGCCGCGGGCGAAAGCTAGTTAATCATAATAACAGAAATTGCCGCGGTCGAAGTCGCGGGCAACAGCTAGTCTTGTATAAACTTGCTCCGTCATTACAACCCACTCAACAGTCTACGCCTATTTATGCCTTAGTACGTTATTTTTACTGCCGTAAATAACCTACAGCAATTACCTTCGTACTTTAGCATAAACTAAACATAGCTCACATATTTCAGCGAGCCTACTACCTACATCGCGATATTTTGCATATCTTTAGGTACCAACAATTTTCATTTCGCGTGAACAAAGAGTGTAGAATCCGGACATGAAACAAGTATATCAAATATAACTGCTAGCCAAATATATACAGATACAGAAAAAAAAAACTCATGATATTTCTCTTTTATAATCTACTAGCTTTCGCCCGCGGCTCCGCCCGCGTCAATGTCGATCCCTCGGTAATAGTTCTTTTTCCCGGGATAAAAAGTATAGCCTATGTCCTTCTCAGTACTCCAGAGAACATGTATGCAAAATTTCATGATAATCGGTTTAGTAGTTACGGCGTGAAAGCGTAACAAACAAGCAAACTCACTTTCGCATTTATAATATTAGTTAGGATTAGGATAAAAAATCGTTTTTAACAAGCAGTTTCTTAGTACCTAAATCGTGGCACAACGAATCATAAAATAAATAAAAATACCTTATTTTTACTTCCCCATAAAACGCACAGTAATTACCTAAGTACTTTAGTATACACCTAAAACTAGTGCATAACTTAAACATAGCTCACATAACTTAGCGAACCTACTAACATTCCTATACTTTGCATATCTTTACCAACAATTTTCATTTCGCGCGAACAAAAGATCCATTAATACATGATATCCATCTAGCGCAGATTAGGCACCCGAAACAGCAAGGTCGGCTCCTTCGTAGAACGGAAGTTTCGTGCGCTGAAAATGGTGTTTTACGAGTAGGTTCTTTCGGCTGCGTGAAGCCTCAAGCCTTATAATTTTCACATGTTGACCATAGACCTCTAAAAGGAGTGACCGTTGTATTCAACGTATTTACATTTCTTCATGCCTTTTCCTTTAACCTCTGTTATTGGAATATCACTGAGTGTGCCGCGCGGACAACGTGTATTCTGCGCGAGCCATTAGGCTGCACAAAACCATTAGTCGATTAAGTAAAAAATTTAAAAGTATTACTTAATATGTTCATGTTAATCATCATCATCAAAATTTAAGAGCAACGCTCTTGTCGGTGGAGCTCTCTCCATCTTAGTCTATTCTCCGCCAGTCTTTTCACATCCTTGGCCACCCTTTCCACTATTTCCCTTATCTGTTTAAAATAACTGTGCCTGGGCTTTCCTCTCCCTCTCCTTCCCTCTATTTTGCCTTCTATAATAGTTTTCATAAACTGATCATGATCATAAATGCCCTATCATATTACCTCTTCGATTTTCTATAGCAGTTAAAATAGATCTTTTTTTATCCTACTCTATTTAAAACCTCTTCGTTAGTTATTCTATCTATCCAGCAAATTTTTTCCATACTCTCCATTTCATGTTAATATTATTATAAAAAAATAATAAAGGGGGAGACTTGCGATATGTAAATATTTTCATGTGAGAATTATTGTTTTAGACGTAAAATTTACAAACTTAGTTTCAAATACCAACAAGGCGGTTGTGCAAGGACCTTTTACAAGGATCGACCTAAACTGTACAAATCATTTTGATGTAATTAATTAATCCAGCAAATTGTACTAGTGATTTAAAAATATGTTAAAATCAACAATTTCGTCCAGTACCTTCGTAACTTAATTTCGACTTCAAAAACTTAATAAGTGACGTAAGACATCACAGGACATATGAACTGTAGCGATTAAAGCTATTTGTCCATATTTTATTTAACACTAACGACCCGCACCGGCTACGCACGGGTGCAATGTAGAAACTAATATGGGGCAGTAAATTATATATGAAAACCTTCCTCTTAAATCCTGCAAATCACTCTACCTATTGCTGAAAACTGCATTAAAATCCGTTGAGTAGTTAAAAGGATCTAAGTGAACAGACAGTGGAAGCTCTGTTTTTAAGGACATTTTCTTTCTATAGGCGCGAATATACGTTGATTTCATAAGTTTGATGAAGATTTTCCGAGACAAAAGATGTGTTATTTCTTAGACTGTTTTTAAACGACTTCAAATAGAAGGAGGTTCTCAATTCGGTTGTATTTTATGTTTGTTAGAACTCTGCCATTTCTGAGCCGATTCGAATATATATTTAGTCTTTCCAATTGTTCGCATTTAAATTTCATCAAAATCAATCAACAGTTTGATTATAGTCGGTTTTTATATATAAAATATTATTGTACATTCATTTAAATTTAAGGTGTTTTAGCTGTCACTTTCATAAATTAATGACCGGTTGATTCTTAGATGTATATCATGCCCGCCTTATAATTTGGTCTCCGGCTGACGTCATATTTCAGTTTCCTCAATGCGTAGCAACTATGAATAGCTTTCTTAGCTGCGTGATAGAAGCCGTTTTATGCGGCGTATGCAAATTAAATTCCATTAGCGAATAGCTTAAGTTATTAATTTCAATGTGTAAGCTATTTTATTATGCGCTATGACTTGTGTGATTAACACAGACGAAGAACAAATAACTTGTATAACGTTAGTCGCCAGAGCGAGCCCCAAGACAGAGCGAAGCGTCCTCGTTTTAGCTTGGAGGAAAATTATTTCGTATTGTCCATCTGTCCATCCTTCGGGTTGACCTCTCCTACAGGTTCTCCCAACAGTCTCGTTTTGTAAGCAGATTCTATAATTACATAGATTTTTTTGTCAATTCAGGTTTTGGTATTTTTTAAACGGCGTAAATTTGCATATCTTTCCCTTGAACCCAAGCACCATAGACCCCAATTATTTATTTATTTAACACTTTATTGCACACATAAAGAATATTAATAAAAAACAAAAAGCATAAAAAGATATACAAAAGGCGGCCTTATCGCAATAGCAATCTCTTCCAGGCAACCTTAGGGTAGTTGGAAAAAAGACATCAACAAACAGGCAAGGTGCAAAGATGTGGAGGAGAAATTTTATGAAAAACAGAAATATACAGGACGAAATTGAATTCATTAGCAAACGTTTAAGGAGTGACTCAGACAACGAATCTGAACAACTTTCATTATGGGACCAACTTCGAAATCGCAAATAAAAAAACAGCTGTTCCATAGATTTTGGCCAAGTAGATTTCCACTTTTGTATGAAAGAGCAGATATTTTTTTCACGATCTTGAAGTTGATCCCATAATAATAGTTGTTCAGATTCGTGGTCTGAGTCACTCCTTAAACGTTTGCCAATAAATTCAATTTCACCTGTATACGTAAAATATATACATAAATAATTAAGTTCTTTTGCGATCATTATGTTATGAATAAGCTGTAATAAGGCAGGTCAGAGATGTCATCCTCAACTGTCAGGCCGGTGGTTGGCGGTTAGGCATCGGACACGCGCGCCCGGCCTTCCCAAACTGCTTCTTGCTTTTCCCCATTCATCCAAGCGAGTGTATCCCAATACCTTAATTACCTTCATCAGTGCCGGCGTCAGCATTACTGGCGTCCTGGACGAGATTTCAACGAGCGCCCCCTCTTGGTGGAGAGGGGGGGGATGTAAATTGAATTACACTGCCCTGCTTCTCTGCCATTCTTCATAAATCCAACCAATTCCTGTCCTTCCCCAACTTTGAAATGCTTTCGATGGGCAGCTGCGTCGGAAGCACAAGAAACCTAACAAACTGCGCTCGCCTGCCAAGCGTTGTGAGTAGGCAATAACCCCCATGCAATAAAGAATCCTTGGGAGAGGCCCTTGTCCAGCAGTGGACTTCTTACGGCTGTAATGATGATAATGATGATGCAATAAGACTAGCGAGGTCTACAGCCCACAGAGACACTTAAACATTGTTAGTTATCATCTCTATCAAATCTCTAGCCATGTGGTATCTGGTAGAGTTGAATAGGATCACTCCAAGTCCTCCTGTGGATGTCGTAGAAAGCGACTAAGGAAATACAAGCTAAACAAAGCTTATAAACATCTCTGAGACCTCTCCAACCCGTCTGGCCAGCGTGGAGAGGGTACGCCAAGTCCTCTGGCTGCTCTAGTAGTATAGAGAGGGTTGTGCTCCTGTAGTGGAGACTAAAAAGACATCATAATGATGATGATGATTTCTATCAAATATTCTGGCATCAACTAAAAATCTGCGGTATGGTTAAACATTAATAAGTGTCAGCTGATTTTAATGGAATTCATGTCTTAGCATTACTGTAGCTGTGTTTTTTAGATATGTAAATGTTATTTGTTTGGTTGCCGACTAAAGAGTTTTTTCTTTCATATAGAGCTTTGTATTTAACATCACTTTAAAGAACTGAAGTGTTATAATGTTAAAATTATAAATAGATATGGGCACAGAATCAATATACATAGTTTTAACCTTTGTTACAAGTTTTTGCGTTACACTAACTGATGTTATAAACTTAAACTCGTGGTTTAATATAATTAGGAACATAAAGTGTATGCTACCGAAATGGGCAGTGCAGCATAATTGAAAAAGTTTCCTCGTATTTGGGGGACGCCTAATACTCACAGGTCCTTTAGAAAATATGTAATCCTACGAATATAGATGTAATCATAACAATTTTAATCTTAGAATCCCTTTTTTTCAGAAACGGGTGCCGTGTTCACGTTCGGCAAGTCCCACTTCGCTGATAATGAACCCAGCCACTTCTTCATTAAGAGCGACCCTGTGGTCGCTATATCCTGTGGCGATGAGCACAGCGCTGTTATCTGTCGTAAGTAAAATTTTAGTCAAGTGCATATTTTAAGGTTCGAGCAAAAAATAATGGAACATTTTTGAAAATGATTCATAATGCTGTGGAAGTATTTTGTCTTCGGGAATGTAGCCGCAGTTTTTTAGGGCTTTTTAGGTTTTTTAGGACACAGTGACAAAACGGAACCCTTATAGTATCACTCGTTACTCGTGTGTCTGTCTGTCAGTCTGTCACGGCTCGGGATACCATCTGACAGGTGTTCGCCACATTTGACAAGCATTTTACGGTTTTGACAGGCGTGCTGAATTTGCCTTTCTGAATTTCGCGGGTCTCAATAGCTTAAATACATACCGGGCGGTAAAAAAAAAATGTATGTCCTTAACATACAGTTTTTTTTACTATGCACATCTATGCACATATTTATGTGGAAACAGAAAGGGGCCTCCCCTTTGCCCAGCAGTGGGAAACGAAAGGCTAAAAAAATAGACGGTCATTTTTCTGAAAAATCAGGCGTTTTGTGCATCCTCAACAGGCATTCTCCTTGACATGAATAGCAACCCTAGTCACAGGCGATACCTATATTTCAAATCTACTGGTCTGTTAAGTTGAAATTTGGCACACTTTCATATAGGTTTATGTGACCCAAAAAGGTATATATATTACGTAAATAACATATTTTGAGGTATTTTAAGAGTCACAAATCAGAAATATTAAAAAAGTTATGCTAACTGTACAATTTGTGTGACATATCAAATGAAAGAACTTATTGCGAGGATCTCATTTTTTTTATTAATTTTCGAAAATATAGGTAACTAAGTACCTAATAGTTATCTATATAATAGGTAGGTAATTAATAAAACTGAATTAAGTGTGTTATGATAAAATACATTCGCGTAATGCCTCATACCATCTGGTATTGGCCTTCATTTCTCTATTATAATCTTTTTGTTTTTTCAGAAAATGGGCGCGTATTTGTATTCGGCGGGAACGCTTGGGGACAACTGGGCTTGGGCCATAAAGACGAGGTGACTAGGCCTAGCTGTGTGAAATGGCTGAAGCCACATCGGGCCATGTTCGTGGCCTGTGGACGCGCACACACCATATTTGTTACAGGTAGAATCTATGCCAACTCATAACACTACTTTTGATCACGTGGCTTTACCTGTATCACGTAACCATACAGCAAGCACATTATCGCGGGGAACTGAGTAGAATATTGCATGACCGGTGCCTTTTAAAAGCTGAATGTGGTGATAATGAATCACGATGGCGATGCCCTTTAAATTTACTCTTGATTTTATTAAAACCTTATTACGAATTCACGAAACTCTGTGGTAGAACGTTTTAAACAAACGCTATCGCCGTCACACGGTGAAAGAGTGACGACGCAAAGGCACAAGATTAAAAGAATGTATAAACATACATACTTTCACGTCTTTTTCCCAAGCGGAGTAGATAGAACCTAGTTTTATAGGTGTACCTTGTGCTTGGTTTAAGCATTTTGGTGCGCGTTGGGTGGAAAATGGAATGAAAATAGTGATGGGTTGCTAGCCGCATCGCCTATTAACATGATTCGTCAAACTTATGCCCATTTCCTCGATCGGCTTTAACGATCTGCGCAGAAAAAGAAGTTTCCTCGTATTTGGGTACATTCTTAGCTGGTACATTCTTTTCTCCCGGACCAGCAAGAAAGAATGTAAGCAAAAGAAATAAACGAAACTGTTTTCTGAAATAAACGCATTTTAACCCTCGCCAAAAATAGCGATGTTATAAATTTCACCTGTGATTTAATCTACGTTTGCGGGTGTAAGTAAGTCAGCCTGTGGCATCGTAGTTGCCTCCGTGGTCCAGTGGTTAAGGCGTTTGCCTGTTGACCCGGGGGTCGTGGGTTCGATTCCCACCGGAAGCATACTTTGTTTAGTTGTTTCCAGTTTGGTTAGGACATTGCAGGCTTGAATCACCTGATTGTCTGATAATAAAGATGATTCCGTGCTTCGGAAGGCACGTTAAACCGGTGGTCCCGGCTGCCATCTGGTAGTCGTTAAAGGAACCATGTCAGAGGCCGAGAGGCGGTTCCGAAGAACTCTGACACCAGGGTGTGCATGGTCGATTGACCGTGACACCTACTCGAATGAATTGAATTGACTGAGTATTCCATTTTGATCCCGCTCCTACTAGAGGGCGCCAGGGTACTGGTTGCACGGGCGCCACAACCGCTAGAGCCGCCTTTGCACAAGACGACACTACATTGCAAGGCTCCGGGCGGTAGGAGGGGGTTGCTACTGTGCTACTGCTATAGGTTACTGTTGGCCCAGTTCCCCATCCTTAAAGGCTTCTACTAATAACTCACACTTCAATTTGTCCCCATGCGACTGGAATGGTTGATGAAATTCTTTCTATATATCGTAGACTAGCTATAAGGCCAGATCGCAATGGGGAGATATCTATTTTAATTTTGGTTTTGTTTTTATTAATGATGGTATGATTCTACTCAGATACAAGCACAATCTACTCTGTGGGATGCAACGACGAGGGTCAACTAGGTACAGGAGACATGGAGCACCAAACGGTCCCCCAGTGCGTGGAGTTAGAAGAGGACTGTGGGGCTATCAGACAGGTGTCAGCTGGCAGTAACCACACAGCTATACTTACAGGTTACTTATGTTCAATTTTATCTCTATGGGTTTACTCCTGCCTATATTGAGGAGGTTTAATGCTGTCTCCTTACAACAATGGACATTGATATCATCTTTTATTTCTCTTCCTGTCGTTTCCAAAATCTTTTTAGGTAAGTAAGTGTGAACCATCAACTTGCATTTCTGTACATTTTCTATTTTATAAACATTAATCAAGTACAAGAAGAATCTTGTGTTTATCTTATGTTTATTATCGTTAGGGTGATTTTGAACTCCCTAGTGGATTACTCCTTTAGGGATTTTGATTACGTCATTAAAATATGGCAATATTTTAATCAAAATCCCTAATAGAATACCTATGCATCTCTAAGAAAACAGACTACCCATAGAAATACCAGCTGATTGGTGAATTTATAAAGAGACCCAATTTTTTTTTTTCATTTTTACCTTTTTTCTTGCGGTTTGTATTCTATTAAGGACTCTGATTCCGACATTAAAATGGCCAGGAAATTCATCCATCCTTTAAATTCGTTCACGTAATCCTTATCGAGAAGGTAAACGAATTGAAAGTTTCGTTCAACAAATGTGTTGTTTACAGACTCAGGGCGGGTGTTTGTGTGCGGCTCCAACAGTGAAGGGCAGCTCGGCCTGGGCGAGGACACGCGCTCAGCCGTCAACTTCACGGAGCTCAAGTTCATGGAGACCATTGCCTTTGTGGAGTGCGGGTACTACCACACCGTATTCATCACTGGTGAGCCTTACTAGTTAGGCTTTAGAGTGTGGTTAGAGGGCCAGTTCGGTCTGTCAGGTTTACTAAGCTCAAGTATACGAGACAATAGCTTATGTTCAGTGCGGCTACTGGCACACCGTGCTCATCACTGGGTAATAGATAAATAACATTACTTATACATCATCATCATCATCTCAGCCCGTCTCCCGCCCACTGCTGAGCATAGGCCTCTCTTCGTTTCCGCCATCCGTCTTGGTCCTGTGCTGATCTTATCTAGGAGCAACCTGCGATTTTGACTATATCGTCAACCCATCTCTTTCCCCGGTTTTAGGCCACCACTCGGTTAAGTTCTTGCTCCATCTGCCATCACTCCGTCTGGCCAGGTGTCCTGCCTAGTTCCATTTAAGGTTAATGACCGTTTCTCTAATATCCCGTAGTTTATGCTGCATTTTTCTTTTATAAGTAAGGTACTTATAAAAGAAAAATGCAGCATAAACAAAGGAGGAAGGTTAAATAAAACCGGATGTGTGGAACGGAATTATTTTCATCATAGACATTTTCAAGGGCTTCCTCGTAACAATTCATAAAAAAACATTACAGCGCCGCAATGAGGTTCCAAGGAGAACTTTGAGAAGACGGATTCTATATTATAAATTAGGTTTAATGTACATTAACTTATATACGCATGTTGTGTTCACATCGAGAAGATCTTGCACTATCGCATGGTCTCCTTTCATTGTATCTTTTTTATATTTGTTTTTGCGTAAGGTCAGTTTTGTGAAGCTAATAAAAAAAAAAACGAAGTATTGGGATCTATGGCCAATTCCATATGCTATTTATAAGGGCTACGGAAATTGCTACAAGATACAAGGTGCATGGGCCGGATGTGTGCTACAAGTTAAGAGCTCATACAGACGCTGCAGCCGTCGCCACCTGTCGACGGTAGCAGGCACAACGCCGACGTCTGCTGGCAAAGCGTCGGCTGCCGTCGATGGGTGGCGACGCTTGCAGTTGCGGCCTGCAAGTGTCGCAATCGCAACCCGTCGACGGCAGCCGCCAGCAGGTAGCGACGGCTGCAGTGGGCTCGGCCGTCAACACAATGCCGCTCGTCTGTTACTAATAGCTACGACCAACGACTGAGTGCTACGAGCTACACGCGGCGAATGCTACGACAGTTGTAGATAGGTAGTAGATACGTGTACGATGCATAACTAAATAAAATAATTGGACAAGCTTTTATTTGTCATGCCTTGTTAGTTAGATACTATTTTAGTAAATTAGTGTAGGTCAAATCTCTTAACTTGTGTTTATTTTTATGGGGTTTCCCTTATTTCGTAAGCTTTTTGAAAACAAAAAAAAAAACGAAGTATTGGGATCTATGGCCAATTCCATATGCTATTTATAAGGGCTACGGAAATTCAATATGCCTATTTTCTATGAGAAATAAATAAATATATACGGACAAATCACACAGATTGAGCTAGCCCCAAAGTAAGTTCGAGACTTGTGTTATGGGATACTAACTCAACGATATTATATTTTTATAACAAATACATATATAGATAAACATCCAAGACCCAGGCCAATCTGAAAAAGATCATTTTCCATCTTGACCTGACCGGGGATCGAACCAGGGACCCTCGTGTCGCAGGCTGGCGTGTTAACCACTGCGCCGTGATGCTCGCCATGAGAAGCAATTCAACAAGCTATTTTGCATCTAAATAAAAGTTTTTTTTCTGCTTTTACTTGCGCAACATGCAGAATAAATATATCTCTAAAAAAGCCCGCTTTCGTCCCTAAAAGCAAGGTCAAAACTTACCAAGCATTCAACAACTCATTCCCCGCTCTCAATTCTGACCGCTTGATCTAGCACAAATCGAACATAAATTTTACGTTTTTTATTTTATTTTTATAACAAAAGAACGAGGTAATGTGCCGGCATCATTACGGGCACATTAGTAGGCCACGACAATTTAGATAATAAACCACCTGACTCGCGTGCTGGCTGTAGCATTGCAACAAAATAAAGGACTAATAAATGAACAACACCACAGACGAACAACTATTTCTTTTGGCTGGATTTATATTATTATTTGCGTGTGTGTTTTAGCCAACACTGGTATTAGATTTTTCAAAAAGCCTAGAGGCATCTGACGGTAAATATACGGGCTACATTAACGACTGCCATCAATGATACCAGATGGGACCAACGGCTTAACGTTCCTTCCGCAGCACGTAGGAGCTCGAGATATTTTTATGCCGATTCTCTCTCTCATCTCTTCCCGGTTGCATCGTCAGCTGAGACGCGTAGGTGTCAGGGGTCCACTATAATGACAGCATTCGTGCTGTGATATGATTGAACATAGCGCCTCACGCCAAACCTCTTTGGCAAGGTCCAGAATCGCGGGCATATAAGTTTATAGACGCGCGGGAATCGAATGCCCCTCATATAGCAGGCTGGCGTATTTATCACTGCGCCATGGAGGCCGTTATTTTTGTGCCATTTGCGGTCACCCATCCCAGAGAAGACTACGCCCGTGGTTATTTAACATGCAAAAACGTTTTTAGCTTACGCCACTACCTACTCACCATCGAGCTAATTGAAATATTGATAATTCAGCATTATTCCTTACGACTTTTCAAGTTTGTAAGATGGCGGTAAGAAAAGTTAATCAATCAGTTAAAAATGATTAAAGCATACTCTGTATGCACATTCTGAGCAAAAAAATAATTAAAGATGCTCGACAAGGCCACCAACAAACAAGACCTATAATATTGTAAGTTAGTATCTAAAGATATTCGTGATTCCGCGAGATACTTATATTATAACTTTAAGTAATAAAAACGCAAGTCAAGCTTACGTTTCTGGCTAGAATCATGAGCCAGAAACGTAATCATTATGGAGACACGTGCCGTTGGTTTCAGCTGTCATTCACCATTGATGGCAGCAGTTAAGCTATATCAGATGACATTAGACAGCTTGAAAAATCTCAGTGTAAGCCACTTACATGCACGAACAACAACAGCCTATCATTCTATTTTTTAGCTAAAGGGGCGGTATTCGTAACCGGTGATAACGAAAACAATAAGCTCGGCATCCCAAACACCGCGACCACAGTCTACGTTCCTGAAGTCCTCCCCACCAGCGTACCCATCAAGAGTGCTTGCTGTGGAGCCTCCCACACTTTCTTGCTATCTATGGACGAGACTAAGATCCTGGCTTTTGGCTCCAATGAGCGGGGTCAGCTGGGGATGCCGAAAGATGTGGTGAATGTGACGGAGCCAACGGAGATTGACATGGATAAGATGTTTGACGGCTTCCAATTGAAGCTGGTTGCTTGCGGTGCGATGCATACGGCTTTTGTGACTGGTAAGTGTCTTCAATATTTATGAAAGTACATCAGTCTATATTGATAAAGGATCGTTATCCATATACAGGTCCAAATTTCTTATTTATGTTACAAGTGTCCATCGATTGAAGTTTATTAATGAATAACCCTAAATATAATTAAAAAAAAAAAACAAAAAGATACAAATAATTATATTTTAAACATATCAATTTAATATACATTCAAGATTATGTAAATGAATAATATAAATAGGAAAGATTTGTGTGTTTGGTGTTTGTATGTAATAGATAAACTCAAAAACGAACGGACCGATTTTAAAAATTCCTTCACGACTAGAAAGCTATATTATAAGCGAGTTAAATAAGCTATATTCTATTTACAAAAAAATTAAGGACCTGTACGAAAATTCCATTAATAATACCTAAGGTAACAATTTTTTTTCTTATAAACGTCATTATTGGGCGAGCGCTGTGAAAACTATGTTTATGTAATCTAAGCGTGTTCCTAGTTAGATCCTCACCTGAGATGTTTCGAAATCCGGGGTCCGAGGGCACAGATATCTACCAATGTAATAAAACCAAAGCCATACGAACGAAGTCGCGGAGAAAAGCGAGTTAATGAATATAGAGAAATAGTGCCTATTTTATTTAACCCTGAACTTTGAATCAGCGGGAATATTTCAATAGTTGTGGATTGACACGACAAATTAGTATAACGAAATTCCACATCAAAAGCCGGATGTTATCAAAAGGCCGAATGACTTACGACTTCATTTACATAAGACCTTGTCCACTGACGGACAGCTATTTTCATCGTCCTTGCACGCATTCGATTTAATAACATGATATGGACTATCGAATTCTTTATGTCACGTACACAAATTGCCTAAGGGCTATCAACTCAGTGTCGACTTAGTGCCCGACGCCGATGGTGGTGTAACTAATTTAAATATTCCAGATAACGGCCTGCTTTACACCTGCGGCGAGTCGAGACACAATAAACTGTGTTTGGAGGAAATCGACGACGCCGACAACGCGACTGAGGCTATCCCCAATCAATACTCACCGAAGCGGGTCACAGCCATGAATGGATACGTCGTCGACAATGTGGCTTGCGGTGGCTGCCACACGCTACTCACTGCCACCAAAGGCTCCAACGCGGACTTCACTAACAACGATTTCAGCATAATAAATGAAGACAACAGACAAATAACGTTCACAGAACTCCCGCCTTTACAAAAAATACCAGGAATGAATAAATCTGAAGATATCACTATAGAAGACGTCACAAACTCAAATACCAATGAACAAGTGAACACTGACAACGTGAATGGAAACGCGAACGAAGAAACCGGATCGATAGATTCATTAGAGGCAAACGTTAGCGGCTCACACATCGTAAACATAAACGATCTTGCCAATGACAGCCGCGCCGGCAGCGCACACGATGTGCCCGATATTAAAAGCGATGAACCTGAAGCAGCGACACCAATTACGACCAAAATTAAAGATACTATCGCGGATATGAACATTATTGAGAAAATGGACCACTCTGTGGACGCAGCGATAGAAAAGGCGGAAGATAAAATGGAGGAAATTACAAAGGATGTTTCCGACACAGTCAATGAGAAAAAGGAAGTTGTAGAAGATGCTATAAAGAAAACAATAGCAATGGTGCCCGACATTCATCACGAAGAGAAGAGAATTCTAAAGATTCCGGACAAAGTAGCAGAGATTGCGAATTCTCCTCCACCAAAGACGCCGATAATACAAGATTTGTTGACGCTTCCAGATTTATCGCAAATGAGTCCGGTTTTAAGTAAACATAGTGATGATGGGCAGAAAAGTGAGGCTGGTCAGTCGGAAAATGAGACTATTCCTTGTGGATCTGACAAATCTAGTCCACAGGCGGGCAAGACAGCTAAAACTCAAGCTGTGATGCCGATAGTGAGGAGTGAAGACGCGATAGATTCTCACGATGGCATGGGCCAGTGTGAGGAGGGTGACGTGGTTGTCAAAGAGCAAGGGCGCTTTGCAAAATTTTTCCAGTTAATAAGAGATAAAGAAAATTCTTGCATGAGTAAAGGAAAAGTTATTGAAGAAAATGTTGTTGGTAAGTTTTGTTATGTTGGTAATTTTTTATGTACTAAAAACGGGTCACTCACGTGCTATTTCGTCGGGATTGCCGACTATATGGTAATTTTTTGTTAGTTTTTAGAAATAGTAGTGGCACAATAGCTACAGTGCAAAGTAGGTTAGATGTAGAGTTATTTCCTCATGTAAATAAGTTAACGAGTAAGACGCAGGTCTTCAATCTTAAGTCGCAGTTCAAGTTATAATGAGTTTAGTATTTTATTGATGTTTAGTCATGAATGCTTTTTTGCTTCGCAAATTTCTCCATAGAGATCATTCAGTGCATATACGTATATTCTGGAGGTATTTTTTTATCTACATGCCAACAAATGCTAAACGTGACTAAGGTCTTATAGACCTAGACCCTGTCTACTCCGCAAGGGTTTTCCCTTGATATACATATTACCACGTCCTTTTGGACGTGGTAATATGTATATCTTAATATATATAAATCTCGTGTCACAATGTTTGTCCTCAATGGACTCCTAAACCACTTAACCGATTATAATAAAATTCGCACACCATGTGCAGTTCGATCCAACTTGAGAGATAGGATAGTTTTTAACTTATGGCGAAACGAAGTTCGCCGGGGCAGCTAGTTTATTATATGTTTCTATAGGTTTTATTCGACCTGTATTTGTATTAGTAATGACTAAATAACAATATTGAGGTTCATAACATGTAAATGAAGAATTCATGTCAGAATTCGTCTCACACTTGGAAATTTTTCAGAAAATATCCACAAGGGTCTGGACGGCACCGAGCAGACGATCCACAAGATCGAGGATACGGTAGAAACGGAGATCAGGAACCAGACCAACTCGCGGACCTGCACTATATTATAAGAAACATTCCGTCTTCTCAGATGTTTATCAATAAAGTTTATATTATTGCTAAATATAATTTATTTGGAATACAACGTCTAAATATTGCAATACCTTTGTAATTTGTGTAATCTTTCAGATGAAAACCGACTTCAACCAAATCTATTTTTTGATTGAATTTAAATAAGGCCTGGGGTGTCATCCTTCAGTTTCTTTGGCTTCTTGTGCAGTTTCTTTGGTTTCTTGTGCTTCGAACGCTGCTGCGGAGCGGAAGTATTTTTAAGCTAGATAAGGGTAGGAATTTGGAATATCTGGGAAGGGAATGGAGGTATTAGGACTAGCTCCGTGGTGCAGCGGTCAACACGCCAGCCTGCGACGCGAGAGTGTCCAGGTTCGATCCCCGACCAAGTCAAGATGGAAAATGATCTTTTTCAAATTGACCTGGGTCTTGGATGTATATCTATATATGTATTTGCTATAAAATATAGTATCGTTGAGTTACTATCCCATAACACAAGTCTCGAACTTACTTTGCGGCTAGCTCAATCTGTGTGATTTATCCATATGTTTATTTATTTATTTATATATTTATATTTATTTATTTATTGGGATACTACTCACACACGGGAGGCCGGGCGCGCATACCCGATGCTATGCACAACCACCGGACAGGCAAGTTGAGGATAACACCCCCTGACCATAATAATATATATAATATAGTTTAACTGTTAGGAATAGCGGTACTGTGATTGCCGTCTATGAATTCACTACCATGTAGACAATGGTCAATTAAATTTCATCAAACTAAGCATCTGGTTACTAATAAGATTAATTTAAAAAAAAAATATTTATTTCTTTACCAATACTAATAATAAAATTACAAAAAATAACATTCTTATACATTCTGGTCAAGATGCTTATCGAAGGCACTAAAATTATAAGAAACGCCGTCTGTAGGCAACTTTACACCAACCACTTATACATAATATAAAATTTTAGACGTGTTATGTGTTTGGTACTCAATCTTCCTTCGCAGTTCAAGCATTGACTTTAATCTTGTACCAATCTTCATGTTGGCTTTCTTATCCGAGCTGTCCTTCGTCCAGACTCCTGAAAAAGTTAGTTAATTTAATTTTAGATATTAATTCCGCAATAATAGTCTATTCCATCACAACATCCATTCTATTCCATCACAACATTCCATAGTCTACAAACACGGGAAGAAATATGACTTTTCTGTGATTTATTTTTCTCGTTAAATACTTATTGAATTTGCAGACTTGTATTTGTGTAAAAACTGGAATCATTTAATGAAATTATTGAAATAAATGCCTATTTGAATTTTAACGATTTTCAAATAAGTTGAATTAAGAGAATTTGAGTCAAGGATAATACAAGATTGAGATAACGATTGCTGTAAGTACAAAATACTAAGGAATAGTAAGGAGACAACATTTTAATTTAAAACTCGTATATTTATGTGACGTAACATGGGCTGGTATAATACATAATACTAATATCTATGGGCGTATAAAATCATTGATTATATGCTCATAGATTATAGAGCCCACAGGTAAATAAGTAAATATGTACATCTAGGTAGCATATTGTGACAGTGCCATAGATAGTGCGCTTCATATAAGCGGAGTAGTATTTGCATCATAGACATACCTATTATCTCTATGATTTGCATAGAAGTATGACGCAATTTTTTTCAAAAGTGCTACTAGCTACAGAGTATTTTTTTTTAAAAGGACTATGTAGCTAGCTCCAAGTGAGCTTCCGCTACTTCATCGGGCGTTTGAGGCGAGGGCAGAGTGCCCTCAACCTTTGTAGACAACACCACCAAAGGGCCCCCAGGAGGGACGGACCTAGGCTTTGGACGTTGCCTGTGTGCGCAAGGCTTGGAGAGACAGCAAACTCTCATATTGCCTGATGGGCCGCGTATAAGTAGCCACAGAGTAGCAGCTACACCTGTTTTTCAAAGCTATCACAAACACCTGAGAACGGGTAAGAGGTGGGGGACGCCATATTGCGGGGGACGATACGAGTTTTCGTTCTGTATGTTAGTACTAAATATCCTTCTAATATTATAAATGCGAAAGTGAGTTTGTTTGTTTGTTACGCTTTCACGCCGTAACTACTAAACCGATCATCATGAAATTTTGCATACGAGTTCTTTGGAGTACGGAAAAGGACATAGGCTGCCTTTTATCCCGGGAAAAAGTACTATTCCCGAGGGATCGACATTGACGCAGGCGGAGCCGCGGGCGAAAGCTAGTATAATATAAATTTTGTGACAATGGTTTTCATACTGACCAATCTTAGAGTTGGGCCTGATATAGGCGACAACGCCGCTTATCGAGTCGTCGTCTTCAAAATTCTGCCCAATCAGCATTAGAACCTGAAAACATCATAATTATTTTTTATTGTTATAGCTAAGGGTATGTCAAAATAGAGTTTAAGTAATGCTCTCTGTTTAATCGACTGTTACTAAAGCTCGATAATTATTAAGTAAATACGCAGGAAGATAAAGCAGAATAAGGGCTCCAAGGTGTTCGCAAGAGTGGAGTCGTCAAAGTCGATTAACGAAGCTTAGGTAGAAGGACAGTGTGGCGTCGACAAGGCCGAGGTGCTGGGAGAGATCGAGAGGTTTTATGGACACCTTGATACCTATTGAGCAAAACCTATTGTCAGCTTGGCCAAAGATCCGAGAGCCAAACCAACCCGACACTATACTGAAGATATCCCGGACATCATCCTATACGAGATTAGGATTGCCTCAAACAACTGTTAACAAGGCGCCGGGCGAGGACGGAATCACGGGTACATAGCAGAGCTTCTGTAAGCGGGCGGAACGCCGGTACTGATAGGGGCGGCCGAACATTTTTCTCTGGAAATGTTCATTTTTTTTTTGAGCATTGATCCCATGGGAAAGTCGTTCATATATACGGGCTGAATCATCCTTTCGAGGATCGGACTGGGTTTTCTTTACATATTGTACAGATAAACATTCAAGACCCTGGCTTAACTGAGAAAGATCGTTTTCCATGATGACCTGGCCGGAGACTGAACTCAGGATCATCGGTACCACATGGCAAACAATGCCAGGCGAGTTTCCCAATTGGATTTTGTGACCCAATTGGATTTAATGCAACTTGTTGTCGGCTTAACGTTCCTTAGGTACTTGTCGGCTAACGTTTCGTAAGCATGTAGGACCTACATGCCTTCGTAAGGAACGTTAAGCCGTTGATCCCTGCTGTCATCATTAGATGGCAGTCTATAAGCTGTCAAATGTTTTAGGCAGGTTGAAATATCTGACACCAGTGTTGGCCACATACACAAAACAAATATTGTACATAGAAAACGAGTTATAAATATAGGTAACGAGTCTATGTTGCAGACCGATGCGCTTACAGACAATTTTACAGATTTAGTTAAAGAGCGTAGTATATAGTAATATTGATTATTTGGTCGACTCTAGAGATAATGAGATATCTTACGGCATCCTGCCAGATCCTGTCGAGTTTTTCATCGTTGCCTTTCTCGACCATGATCAGCCACCTCCCGCCTCGCTTGTTTTCTTTGTCCTCCCACATAGGGCGGATGCCTTTCTTGAAGATGGCGTAGTCTTGACCCATCTTCAGCTCGGACGGCGTCTTTGTGTAATGGTATAGACTAAAAATACATAGTCAATAGTCAAATATTTTATTCATCGTAAAATATTTTAAATATCATTTGGTAAACGTTAAATTAAACTACTCATTATTATTCACAACATTATTATTGTTAACGTCACTAACTTACTTAGAGCTAAGTTTACGCCGCTTCCAAGGCGAAGTGCAGAAGAAGCGGCAACAAACTGCTATAGTTCGCAATGATTATGTTTAATTTTAATAAGATGAGAACAATATTCCGTCCATTTGGCGGTTATAATTATCACAGACATACCCCACACAGAACAGCAACTCTTATCGGAAGTTAAAAACGGAAGAGAAGATAAATTTTGCTGCTGCCTCACAACGGGTGCAGCAGTATCGACCAGGGTTGCATGCATCAACTATTGGTGGCGGGCATGAAGGGACTAACAGTAGTGGGTGGGCGCTGGCCAGCAATAGTTTGCATGAACTTACTGGTGGCGGGACACGCAAAGTAAATTGTCTCAAAGTAAAAGTTAGAAGATTGTAAGCTTACCACCAGAAGTCTTCTACGGTGTCGAAAGAGGTCACTTCCACCAGA
Source organism: Elegia similella (assembly GCA_947532085.1). Lineage (NCBI taxonomy): Eukaryota > Metazoa > Arthropoda > Insecta > Lepidoptera > Pyralidae > Elegia > Elegia similella. The sequence goes on from OX383930.1 coordinate 27,123,340, forward strand.
TTCTCCTCCCAATTCTTCGTATTGTTGGTTTGCATCCAGAAACTCCACGTGTGCTCCAGTGGATGTTTGCAGCGTTCCTCTTCGGCGATTTGCGATATTTCGCCGCCATTTTGTGTAAGTTCGGTTTCCTTGAAATTATATTTAAACAGTAAATAAGTATTATGATCCCAGGTTCTGCGTACTTAAGATCAAGGAGGGAATGGAGGAAAACATCATGTTTCCATCCCTCACTGGACTTTGGACAGACCCTGGGACCATACAATACAACCTAAATAATGGCTTATATTAGCGTGATGGTAGTTATATAAATATAAATTGGGATCAAATAGGTAATCAGTCCCACACTTACCTACTCAATCCCTGGACCGGCTTTACAAAAATTTCGCTGTCTTGCTGCCGACATAGCCATAATTGCCGTTTCACTGATCGCTCGCGCTTAGCCACACACAAGCTATATAGGGATACTACGTATCGCTTAGCATCTGAGTTATATGCTATATAAAGTGCATCGCATGACGCCATTGGTACCAACAATGTGTCACTCATTTCCAAGTACGATAACTGCTATCAGAGTGTAAGGACATGACGGAATGACTCATTTATGAGGCAGATAAACTTACACTCACATTCAAAGAGTTTATTCATTGAAATCCTTAAAACTTTTTTTTATATATAAAGACGAACAACAACTGCAAGTCGTCTCGCGCACGAAGGGTTCCGTAAAAAACAGCAAACAAATAATGTGTTTTTATTAAATATTAATTTTATTTTAATTATTTATTTTTAAAGTGAATTAACCAAACATTCTGTGAATATTTTAAGCGTTTACCTGTTGCCTTTATCAATATAGAGGAACGAGAAAAAAATCACTTTTGTAATGGGATGCCCTAAATATTTATTTTATAATTTTTTTTTTCAAATTTGTTTTACGGCATTTGCCTTTCTATGCCTTTTAGCCCTTCATATTTTTCTACGTGTTATCAACGAAATGGTGGTGTAATTCATTTCGTTGATTCAATGGAGCCCCTGGCGACAATTCCCACGAATCCACTGGTTTGATCATAGAATCAGTAGCAGTAAGGCGAGCGACCACCAGCCCGCTATGTAAATCTCACTACAGCCGCACCATGACACTTTATATTAGTTATTCCACACATTGTTCATAAACATGGGCAAATAAAACACCAAATTACACCGATTTCACATTAAAGAAACAAAAAGTCCACTAGAAACAATTTGCAAAACAATCCAAAACAAAAACCGTGCTGTCCGCCGAAATTTTAAAGCAGTTGTTTGTTGTTATAGCGGCAACAGAAATACAAATTGCAAAACCATCTTATATGATTAAGTAAAATTGACGATAAAGAAACTCACAGTCTAAATGTGAAACGTATTCTCGGTTTTAACTTATGTTTTCCTTCTAATTGATATAAGTATTTAAGTACATAAATATTTACGGAATTAGAGTGCAACCAAAGGGTAAAAGTTTGTATGTATTATTAACACCACTATGCAATAAGAAATAAAATTTGGTACTTACTTTCTCAGGCTTTTTGTTCATGGTGGATTTATTCCTTCCCATTGTAACATCAAAGTTTCTATTGTAACATATCAAGTTCCTATTTAACTATGTTGTGCAATATTTTTTAACACCACAAAATGTCCTCGAGTCAGTCACTCACTCCCTTTAAATCCTTGCAATATCTTTCCGTCATCATCATTAGCGATATGAACTTACTAAGGAATTCCCAGATATCAGTATTGCCAGTACAATAAATTTACTTACACCATAATAGTTGTATTTAAAATTATACACGGTAACAACCTGTAAATGGAACACAACACAGTAAAATCCCGAAAGAAAGTGCTTTACACCAATACCTAGGTTATTCTTTCTTTCCAAATTTTAATTCAAATACTTAGATGGTCGGTCAGTAGTTCGGTACCATCTATATAGTAAATGTTTTTCCTTTACTATAGAACGTCCATGTTCGGTTCGGACAGTGTTACCGTTAAGGGATATTGTCCTTAGATTTAGGGGAATTTTACTGTATTTGGGAATTTATCTTTTGTTATCTTCTTTGCAGAAAAACTTGTGAAATGTGAAGAATTTGAAGCCTTAACAAATAGGCCGGTTGGTTTGAATATTAGTCCTGTGGCGGTGGACAAGCTTGACAGTATTCCCGAATCATTTCACTCTTGTAAGCTCTTTATAAATTGTTTAGGATTCAGATTCTATGCTTTATCTACGAATTTGGATATTTTTGGGACAATAGTGGCGACCACGTTCCAGTAAGCGCAGCGTCGGATATCCACGGACCAGATGGTCGGATGACCTGACTAAGGTCGCAGGAAGACGCTGGATGCACGCCGCTTCCAACCATCGTATTGGAAATCCTTGGGGGAGGCCTATGTCCAGCACTGGACTTCATGCAGCTTATATGATGATGATGAATAAAACAAATGTATAGTATAATTTTCTTTATAAAATACCAAAATATTGACTTTGACTGACAATAATACCAAATTCAAACATTTTAGCACAGGTGCGAAGGATTTCACATTGAGACTGGCAACACCGAAGTGTTAATACAAAATTAAAAGCGTGACAGAATACATAACAACCAGCTGTTAAATGTAAAATAAATATCATTTTGTTATCGTTTATAACTTTTGTTTATTAAAGAAGAAACATACGAGAGTCTAAATTCATAATTTCATAGCGATGACAATGCACTAAATGTTAACTTTTAGTTAATGAACTAAAATATATTTAGTCCCCTCACATATAAAGCAATGGGCATGGCGCGCTTGTTGGATAATAATTATTAACATGCTCGCTCTGTACACGTTCCATACAACTGGAAGCGTTTTCTACGTCGCGCCGTTACTATGTCCATTATCGCTTTCGATGTGGAGGGGAGCGATAACACTAATAGTATGCAAACATGCCTTATGAAGGAATTCAGACACTGTACAAGAGCACGACTGCTCATACAATCTTACATCTATGTGACATATCAACAAACATACTCAAAGCACAGCTTTAGTACAAAAATCAGACTTAAATTTTAGTGTTTCGCGACAGTGGCGCCGCGATGCGAGATGTTGATAAGAATAATTACGAGAAACTATCGAAACGACAACCTAAAGAATACCTACTTCTGTTAAATAAAAATCTTTAAACTATATGGAAACTTAACAATAGCTTATGAGAAGAGAATTATCTGTGGGGCAACGGCAATCATTGACAGAAATTCCCTGCTTCATCACGGAAACTGTGTGATACACTACTTACATGTATCTTTTTTTATTATAAGACAAAGACAAACTATAGACAGTTTTCATGACATAGCAAAGAAGTGAATGAGACATGTTTGCCTTCGCCCTATCTCAACCTCATTCAACTAAAGTTACGTTTGTGATACAATATTTTATGATGACTAAACGGTGTACAGATTCTTCGTAGCTGAACTATGCTTCACCATGGTGTCTCTATGGACCTGGAACCCGATCTTTCCGTGGATTCCGAGCTGCTCTTTTAGTTTTCTTCCGATTTCAATGTTAGCGTGCTGCTTCGATGTGTCTGCTGTCCAGATACCTGGATTAGAGAGAAGTTAAAATGACAATATCAATCAATACATTGTTTAAATTGAAGTTATCTGTCTGTCTGCACAGGCTAATGTTGGAAAATACTGGGACGATGTTAATTGGTTTGAACATATTTGAGGCTTGTCACAAATTCATCCAATGGGCCCATGAGATTTTGAGTTCAGCTTCGGCGGCTGCTTGCTGGTTTAGCTTTCTTAATCATTATCTTTTGTTCCTCAACTGTGATGCCTTGGAGCCCAGTTTTCTGTCTAAAGCAAAATAATGTTCTCTTGTAATCATCTCATAAAATTAAACAGAAAAACAGTACCATTCTTTATGTTAATACAAGCTAACATGACGACAGGAGCCTGTCATAGAATACAACAACACTTACCAATTTTATCAATCTTTGCTCTAACGTTCACGACGGCACCACAGATCTCCTCTGGGTGTTCAAAATTTTCACCAATAAGAAGGAGGACCTGAAAAAATAAGTATTTATTTTAATGTTTTTTGGTTAAATAAAAACCTTTATTGGAAGCATAGCATATATTTGAACATGTTATGTGGTGAATCCACTATCCTACGCATATTTTAAATGCGGAAAAGTTTGTATGTTTACATGGTTAATTGAGTTACAAACATGTAAACACACAAACTTTCGCAAAACGGCTGAACGGATTTTGACGAAATTTTGCACACAGATAGCTATTATTACCTGGATGAACAAATATGGATGAAAACCGCATAACAATTTAGGAAGTAAGTATGAAAATAAATATACACGGTGAAATTTTGACCGTTATGGACCCTTATAGGGGTGATGCAGCCCGTCGATATGATGTTGAAATAAAAAAATACAATTTGACCAGGCAGCCAGCATTTTTGTATGGAACTCACGGAGTAAGATTGAACTGTCATTTTTTTTTTTTATTTCCAGCATTGGTCCCGTAGAAAAAGTTGCTCACATCGACGTGGTGAATCACCTCTTTAAGGGTCCATAATGGTCAAAATTTCACTATGTATATTCTCGGATAGATATGCTATAAGCGCAGGAGTAACTTAGCTCCTATTAATGTCAGAATAATGCCTTGGAGTTTAGGTTTTGGATTGATACCAATACCGGATCAAATTCACTCAGTCAAAGGCACATGTAAATGCTAGTAAGTAATGGGTGCCCATTTTCTATTGCAACCTACCACATCTAGCCAGAATCGGTCCAGATCAGAGGTGCGCTGCTTCTTCTCCAAACTGATGAGCCATCGGCCACCCATCTTGTTGGCATCATCTTCCCACATGGGGCGGATTCCTTGTTTAAATACTGCATAGTCGTGGCCTTGGCGTAGCTCTGAAGGTAGCTTGATGTGGTGATACAGTCTGGAAGGTTGAAAATAAGTTGAATTATAAAAAATACTGAGAAAACATAGTAAGATGGGTTTCTCATGCAACATTTCCTGTATCTGTAACTGCCTCACTAGTTGCACATATTTTAATAAGACCAGTGATTGGCTTGGCCAAATACTAGTCACGATTTTAAAATAAATATTTTGACTATGAAGTATTGCAGCATCTGTGCTGTGATGTCTATCTACCTAGTGTAGAACTGGAGGAAATTAATAAAACTTTGAGTATGGAAAGTTATGATAACCACATCCCAACAGTCATGAAGAACAACCAAGAAGTACAAGGATATAAAGAATTTAAGCTATTTCTCTCTCTATGTAGACTACACCAAAAGTTAAAAGGTACTTAAGGCCGTCCATGAAATTAAATAAAATGTTTATTTAAATTTGAATAACATGTATCTCTTTTTGTACGTCAAATTATTATTATTTTTATATTTGCAAAATTGATAACCTACAAGCATTTCGGAACAACCACTGCTGAGAAGAATATGCCGAAAGAAACTCAGTCCAGTAACTCATGTTATTCAGGGTCAGTCTAAAATGGAAGAAGTAAATCTTTTCTTAGTATTCAAGACAAAAATCGCCAATTTTAGCAAAATGCTAAGAAAAACTTGCTTTCTCACTTTAGACAGTAGTTGGAAAAATAGTTTGTAGTTATCTAGGGCATCGCAATAAAAATTTTTATATTACATCTCAGTTTTCCCAGAAATAATTAATTTGAAATGGGGTTAGCACTAGACAAGTATGGCCTTAAAGAACCAACAGCCATACATAAAAGTCACAATTTCAGTAAAGAGATCCCAAATGGTATTGTGAACAGTTAAAAAGTAAACTGAAGGCCGAGTGACAAATTCTTTTTGAAGACGGCTAGGAAGGAATCTAATACAGTAAACAGTATAATTTTATCCATACTAATATTATAAATGTGAAAGTGAGTTTGTTTGTTACGCTTTCATGCAGTAATTACTGAACCGATCATCATGAAATTTTGCATACCTATTGTCTGGGGTATAGAGAAGGACATAGGGTATATTTTACAGGTACTGTGCCTGAAGGATGGACATTGACGGTAGCAGAGCAGCAGGCGAAAGCTAGTCATGTCATAATATTAACTTATATATATAGCTATAGTTAGCACTAGCTTCAATAGCTATGCAATAAAAAGTAGCTAATACTTTAATAACTAGAAACAAAACAAGGTTTCTGAAAGACCTTGAATGCAAACTTTAATCAGTTTACCCTCATTGCTTACGTAACTGATGAATCATTCATTACCAAATGTGATGACAAAAAGAACATGAATTCCTCATTCTTGTCATGAGAATGCATTTTTTGAGTACAACAAGCACTAGGTATGTTTATGACTTCGAATTTAGATATCCCAGATATTTTATACCATTTATAATGTAGTCTCTCCCTTCCTTACCTCCAGAAATCTTCGACAGTATCAAATGTGGTCAACTCAATCAAGTTCTCCTCCCAAGTCTTGTTTCTGTCGTTATCATAAAACCAAAGGCTCCATGTGTTCTGTAGCGGGTGCTTGATGAGGAATTCCGGGGGGATCTCGGCGTTGCTGTTAGTTTTGGTCTCCGTGGACGCAGACCCCTTGAACACACAAGTCATTTTATCAAAACCTAACCTAAAATTAACTTGGATACAACTTTGAAAATCAAACGTATTATCGAATCTTTCGTGTTTGTAAGGCGTGAAATCTTGAATTTTATAACACGGAAATGAATTATTAGCTTATAAAATCGGTGAACATGAAACAAATGCTACAGTGAAAGTTAATCAAGCCACATCAGCATTTCTAAGCCAAAAGGAATAGAAAGACATTTGAATAGGTAGCAAATACGGGTAGGCATTATATTAATCCTAAATATAATATCTAAATCAATCTACCTCCACTTCTTCTGTATTATTTCCAGCCATGTCACAAGAATCTCTCGGACCAATTTTTTACGAAAGGAAGACAGTTACTCTCAGTGTTGCAAGCAGTTTTATAAATTCTACCAATTTCTACTAAATATTTTTTTTTTACATCACTTACTACTACTATAGCGAAATAATCTATCAACCAAATGCCAATCAACTCAAGTGGGCTCTACATGTGGTCCCAATCCAACGCCTATTACTATTAGTACTATTTTTGTCAGGCTCATCACAAAGATCGCGTCATAGGTTTATTCCCAGCTGTGAATTCATCATAATAACAGAATTTTTTTATATATTTATTTTGTAATATTTAAGTTTAGATTGTAACGGAATTAATTAAACAAAAATATAATTAGTATTTACAAAAAATCTTATTTAAAGCGGAAATTTTTTTTTGGTTTATATTTAAATAATATTTTTAGTGTTACTTGGTTTTACCAAGTCATGCGGTCCCACCCAACGCCTATTGTGTACGATTTTTGTCAAACTCATCACTCATCACATAGATAGCGCCATATAAAAAATCAACTTAATTTTAAATCTTAAACTAAAAAATAAAAATTAATTAAAACTATTAAATAAATACCTACCTAAATAACACCAAAACTGTAAATAAAAAATGTCCTTCAAGTCGTTTTTACACGGAAGGGTACCCAGATGGCTGGTGGCATTGCCACGTTGGATGGCGGGCGATGCTTATTCTTATTAGATGAGAAATATATTTTTGGCTTATATTAAAACAATGTCTTTCAGTTTTACTTGGTTTTACCAAGTTTAGACTTACGCCTTCTTTGCTCAACAGCGCCCTCTCCACTCTCCACCGACCAAGGCAATTAGTGGAACTAACTACCACAGCCTGCCATGGCAACAGACGCTTGCCAGTTACTTTGGTGATTGCTGTTTTAACATGCCTTAAGCTGGGCCAATATATTAGTCACCGAGAGATGGGCAAAGCACCGAGTTTAAACCCGGTGCTTTGATAAAAACCCAATAAACACCCTTAAACACCCATAAACACCTAAAAAATCGGGTGTCTACTTTATTTGTTAAAAACGTTAGTAATATATGAAAAATATATTTTTATTAAATTGTAATGATCAATTCTACGTTGCTGTACGTTAAAATAATTTAAAGAAATGTTAGGTACGTACTTAATTAAATTATAGGAAATTTTAAAATGTTGACTAATAATAAAAACCAAGATATAAAATAATTAGTTCTGTGTTTTCATGTTGCAGTTGACCAACATGTTGGTCTTTTGCTTGCCGTAAATATTTTAAAGGCTTTGCGCCAAAGTAGAAAGAGACAGCATGCTGTGTCAGACCTTATGTTAGATCGAGTGCGTTAATGACTTAGTAGTGAGTCAGTGGACGTAATCAGGAGAATAAATAATTCTATTGAAATTTGAACTTTTGATAGTTTTCTTGTTACACGACTTCAAAAAAAGGAGTGTATTGTTGTTTTGAAAGATTGTTTGTATTAAAATATGTATAGGAGCATCTTATTCCACAATTACTTCAGAATGTCTCGAGGCATTATCTATCGTTATAATTCTTATACCATTCAACCTAAAAAAAATATACCCTTTGTTGTCGCTCCACCCGAGCTACGACATTGGTAGTTACAGAAAAAACTTGTCATAAAAAATCGACATAAATGTCTTTTTCTAGATTTTATGGGGCGTAGATCTCGAAAATGACGTCAATTTTGGAATCCAAGATGGCGTACGCGACTTGTCTTGAAAAAGCAACACTGGTGTCGTTTCCTAGGTTTTTGGGGTGAACATATCGAAAATGACGTCATTTTTGGAATCCAAGATGGCGGACGCGAGTTTTGATGAAAAATCGACATGCGTGTTCTTTTTTACGTTTTTTGGGGTGTAGATCTCGAAAATGATGTCAGTTTTGGAATCCAAGATGGCGGACGTGACTTGTCATGAAAAATTTGCATGGATGTTATTTCTTAGGCTTTTGGGGTGCAGATCTTGAAAATGATATAGATTTTTGAATCTTAGATGACGGAGGCATGTTTTTCATGAAGAATCGACATCGGTGTCGTTTTCTACGTTTTTTAGGGTGTAGATGTCGAAAATGGTGCCAGTTTTGGAATCTAGGATGGCGGACGCGGCTTGTCATGAAAAATCGACGCGTGTTGTTTTTTAGGTTTTTAGTGATGTAGATCTAGATTATAAAATCTAGTAGATATAAAGTTTTGGAATTCAAGATGACGTAATTTTATGATAAATCATCATGAGTGTTGTTTCCTATTCTTCCTCGAAAATTACGTTATTTTCACCCCAAAAAATCAAGGGATCAACACCCATGATGAATTACCATGCAAAGCCGCTTCTGCCATCTTGTATTACAAAACTGACATTATTTTCAAGATCTTCTTCCCAAGAAACATAGAAATCGTAACCATGTCGATTTTTTATGTCAAGTCACGTACGCCATCTTGGATTCTAAAACTGACATCATTTTTGAGATCTACACCCCAAAAAACCTAAAAAAGGACACCCATGTCGATTTTTCATGACAATCATAATAATAGTTTCATGTTACATGTTTATAGTGTACACATATTCTGCCATAGCTGGCGTAGGAAATCTATTAGTGAATTTAATTGTATAATAATGTTAGTACAGTATATTTTATTTCACGAGATAGATTATAAATATTGTTAATTTTATCACCATTGGATCGTCAGTCCAGTTATCTCAACATCACACAATATCACATTTTCCATTAAATTCAGTTAGTCATTTCATTGATATTATAATAACACTTATCAAGAAGCCAGTTGAATAACATACATTTGAACTTATTATAAGGTGAGGCTTCCCTTATCTTCTGTGACAACGCGTTGTACACTTTGATTGCCATACTATTATTTTTCTCGAGTACCGTGTCATTTAAAGGAAAAAGGTGTGTATGTTTTTTTACAAATAGGCACAACTCGGATATGTAGAGACAAGGAAGAGGAAGAATCTTAGATTTTTGAAACAAGGGTCTACAATGATCCAGATAGTCTGCTCCGTGGAGCGCTCTAATACACTTCTTTTGTATAAGAAATACGTTATTCATCTCTACAGAGTTTCCCCAAATAACCAGGCCGTACCATACCAATTCGGGTCCGCCATCTTGGATTCCAAAACTGACGTCATTTTTGCGATCTACACCTCAAAATACCTAGACAACGACACCCATGTCGATTTTTTTATGACAAGTCGCGTCCGCCATCTTGGATTCCAAGACGGACGTCATTTTCGAGATCCCCAAATTCCTTACCCAAAAGCTACCAACCAGTCAGTAAGAAAACATTCATACTGTTGTTCCATTTTTGAAGTCGGTTTAAAAGCAAGTATCTTAAATGAATCCTTCAAAACACGGTCAAAACAATAAGTAACTGTATTATCCAAAAAATTAATGTATTATTCTTTGATCTGAATACGTCCACTTTCCTTGCCGTCCGTTCTCGTGAACACCTTGGCGCTGGCGCTTGCCTCTACCGCGTCCGCCTGCCTCTGAGCCTTTCGCAGCCGCGGGACACGCGTACTCGTGGCCTTGCAGTCACTGTTATTACTCGCACTCGTATTGGAATCGTTCGCTTCGAATACTCGCGGTCAACTGAATGACGATGACCCCTTCCGTACCCTTATAATAGTCTTGTCTCTAGAAAGTTCCATATAGTTTCGGTCCCGACTGCCAGAATATTCGATAGTGTGTATTCCCGCTTACCTAGAATACATATGTGTGAGCAAGATATAAGATTTATGAGCGCGACAGACGGTGTTCGGATAAGTTCTAGACTATTCCATTCTGGGAGCTTCGCGACTATATTTAAATTATTGAGCCACTAACAGTCCAAAATACCCGTTTATTTTATCCTCTGGTCATGTCACCTCGCTCTATCGCCAAAAATATTGTTTGATAAGGACATAAAACAAAAAGTTGAAAGAAGTTGACCAATTGGACCTGAAGGGTTGGAACTGTAGCCCACTGTACCAGCTTAGTCAGGTCAAGAAATAGCATAATTCAAGTAAAAAATCGTAAAAACCCAAAAATTTGGGTGCTTATTGGGTTTAAACCCAAAACACCCGGTTTTTACCCAACTGGGTTTAAACCCGAGTGGGTGGATTGCCCATCTCCTAAGTCTTTGGCTCTACTCACTCAGACTTTTTCTTTTTTAGTCCTTGTTCTGAGACTGGCTGAAATAATACATACAACTTCCAATTTAGTATTTTTTTCTAAGATTTATTATGGCAACTCAGCAAAGAGCATCTATGACATCTATTTGTCACTGTCAAAACTTTACTGGCAAATTTTCTTGGGTTTGGGTTTTCTTTCCTTCCCTTTTCTTGTTAATATCGGTTACCTTCCTACCGGCTCCGTTTGGCTTTCCTTTACTTGTCTATTAAAACAAATTAAAATCTAAAATGTCAGTCCAGACACTCCTGTTAGACTTCTCCATCGATCCCGCTCGTTTAGGAGACGAAAGCGGCCAAAAAACAGTGTTTGGTCAATTGGAAACCGTACTGAAAGATTACATCCCGAATCTTATTATAGCCGCTGAAGTAAATGTAGAAGGCGGGTCCTTGAAACTCTTGACTGGAAAGAAGGGCACGACCGTGACTGTGAGATTTTTCGACCGGGGCCTTGTCACTGTAAATATTGAGTATTACAAGGACGAAAACGAGGAACCATTAATAAACTTCAAGGTAAGGCCACTAAAGCTTTATTAAAATAGATCAAATAGATTAAGCTCACATCCGTCATGTTTTTGACGTAGTAAGTTCAACGTAAATAATGGAAGTTAAATTGAAGAGAATGTGTAATTATTAATTTTAATATGGTCTTATTAATTGAATATTTCGGGAATAATTATTTATAAAATTTAATAATTAAATGTTTGTGTTAACAATCCTACTAAAATAAAAGACAATTTAAATTTATTTATAAAGTATTTCACCACAGTACCTTTAGAAGTAGGTTTTAAAATTTTCTTCATTTACATGCATTGAATAAGACATTTCCATAGCAGTAAAACAGTATATTAATCTGATATAAGCTACGAATAAGTAGACTTATTACTTAATCATAGGATATAAGTCTGAAATTAATCACAGTTGTGAAGAAAAAGATAGATTCTTCCAGTATATACCCACAGAGTTAAACTGTTTTTCTGTTAAGGTTGAGCGTAATATCTTATTTTCTAGTGCTCTAAACTACTGGAAAGTTCAATACGAATGTCATTGGACTGTGATCGAATTAAGTTGTTGCCCACGATCAAACGCGGCTATAAATTTGATGTTTACCTTACTAGTTCAGGTTAGAAACGCACCAATTTACTTAAACTACCCTGTGGTACCTCACATAACACTAGTTTCAGTTTTAAACTTTATGCCATATTCCAAATTTTTTTTTATTTCCTTGGCTGAGATGTTTACTAAGTATGCTTGTATATTATATAAATCATTAATTTTGATGTCACTTCTTTACAAAATTTATATTATACAGTAAAGTAGATATCACACCACAATATTACTTAGCATATCAACACTTATTTTGTTCCTTAGATGTTATTTATAATATTATTATTGTATGTACCTATTCAGGAGTTTCTATAGCCTTATTCACTTATAAGGCATTTGTATGAGTGAATATTATGTCCTGTACTTTGAACAGTCAAGCTATGGAAAATTGTAATATGTATACCTATAGCAAGGCATTTCTGGCGCCGCAGTTAATGTGTTAAGTCCTTGTAGATATGCACAGACACCAAGAAGATTTGTATAGTTTTAGTCCACCCTCACCTTTCCTATGACCAAAATTTTATAAGCATGTCTGTATTCACTTCGGTACTCGTCAATAATACAATTTTACGAATGAATCTTCCAGTAAATGAGAAGACGCTCAACCTTAAAGTTTTGGCCAGAAAACCTAAAAAGAAACATGTCTGCATGTTAGCTATACCTGCATTATTATTTTATTTTTCTTTCCTCTTTTATGAATTATTTTTTCAATAGTCGGCGAGAGTATTGGAAAGTCAGCTGAAAAAGTACATCACTGTCATAAAATCGCAAGCTTACACCCCGATTAAACGCTGCCTGTTTGGCAGATACTACCCTACTTCAGGTAAGTGATATTATTCTAAAATGAGGACTTGGGTCAGCATAACATGTTAAAAAATGTAAGGGATTATGTACGAAATATTAACGTTTTAAGGCAAAAGTATTATCTATCTATACTTAATATTATAAAGCTGAAGAGTTTGTTTGAATGCACTAATCTTAGGAACTTCTGGTTAAAATTGGAAAATTCTTTTTGTGTTGGATAGTCCGTTTACTGAGGCAGGCTTTAGGCTAACATCATGTTGCGACCAATAGGAGCGAAGCATCAATAAAAAATGTTTTGAAAATGTATATATGATATAATGAATATAGTAATACTCAAACTAATTAATCATAATAACAGAAATTGCCGCGGACGAAGTCGCGGGCAACAGCTAGTATTAGATATTACAGAAGGACGGAAAATAGTTTCGTAAGATTGGTGAGAGAAATAAAGATTCAAAATCAGAGGCGCATCTACACCATCTTTTGGGCTGCAGCCTACCCATGGCCCCGGGGACGGAAACAGCATACCTTTGTTGAATAAAAAAACCCAGCTGCCTCTGCTGCTGTCTATTGTGTGCGGAGAGGGTGCAAATTGTATACCTAACATTCCATACCATGACTACTTGCTCACTTTTGGTTACAATAGAGGGTGGTTAAGTCAGGAAGATTAGTTGTATTATTAAGCTGGCCCCTAAATTGATTAGCCCATGCCTTACGGGCACTATCAGTCCAACCCTGGACAAATAAGGAAATCCGCTAAATTAATCACTGTGGCTCATTCATTACTTGAAAATGCGTCGTCCACGTGCAAAGTCCCAGACGACTTATTACTTATTTGTAGTACCAGACATATGTAAAAGACCTACAAATACAAGATTATATATAACCAGCCTCTTAGGGTTTCGTACCGAAAGATCACGGGACGACCGAAGAAGCGGGACTTTATTACTAAGCCTGTGATTTCCGTCTGTAAAGGGCTGTATCTGTTGAACCCAGTGACGTGCAGTCCATATAGACACTGTCTACCCTGCAGTCGCTAAATAAATACAATTTTTTTCTTACAAAAAAATAATTATATTCGGTGCGCCTGCAAAATTCTGCTAGCAAATACTTTATAGTCGATTTTGTTCAAGTACGGCGCTGCGGTCGCGATCCGCTCGTGCCCGCGCTAAGCAGTATCTATACGCGTAAGCCGCGTAAGACAAAATTTCAAAGGTCTGACTTTTCACGCACACATAGAAAATTATTATACACCGATAGGAAATCGCTTTTGTAGTAGTACAAGTAAACATCTTTCATCGGCTCACACATGCAAAGCAAATTGGCGCTGTGTGTGTGAATTTGAGACACTGTCTCCGAGGTTTCTATTGGCTGCCGCGCGCGATGTTTATGTCAACGTCACCTGTCAATGTCATTATAGATATTATTCATACTTATGTAAATGTCATTGTGTGTAACGTGTTTACAAACAAACAATCCAAGAAGAAAGTTTTATTTTAAAATTAAATGCTTTATTAGTTAAATTTCATTTGTGACAAAAATATTTTCATGTGAAAGTTGTGTCGCTTTTTTTTTTTTTTTTTTTTTTTACAAAATTTGAATTAGGCATTTGTCTCCCATCTCACCTGATGGTAAGTGACGATGAAGACGAGGATGTTACATGCCTATCCAAGAGATACCCATTTATTCTACTTTTGAATGTCCCGGGACTGTACTTGTTTGGGAATATAGACGCAGGCAGTTCATTCCACACCTTAGCTACTCGAACCAAAAAGGAACTGTCAAAGCGTTTAGTTCGACTCTTTGGTATTCCAACGATAAAAGGGTGAAATTTCAGTCTGCGCCTCGTAGTCCGATGGAGGAATGGTGAGGGTTCAACTAGCTCAAAGAGCGCTTTCGCACACTCTCCAAAATGGATCCTATAAAATACCGATAGGCAAGCGACTTTACGGCGATGCTTAGTGTTTGCATGCCGAAATCGAAATGTAAAGTGTTTTGTGAACACGCTTTGGAACAAATCAAGTAACCGGTTAGTTATGGTTAGTTATTCTAAAGTTTAATCCACGTTTAATCTTAAACCGTATGATACGTGTATGTGGCTCGCAGGTTGTAATCATATCTCTTATCTTTCGCTTGTTTTGAATACTTTTGCGGTCGAAGATCGAAAGACTATCATAACATAAACGAGTTGTAGATAACTAGCCGTATAGTAAGGTAGGGTGGTATATTTGTAAGGTAAGTTTTATAATTATGTGTACCCTATGATAAATGTCTGTGCACGTCACTGGTTGAACCGTAATAGGACTTGAAATTTTCGCAGAAATTTCTTTTGCAGCTATAACAACAAATGAAAACTAAAAGGATCCCATACAAGAAATTTGTTTTTCTTTTGTGTTATTTCTTGATTTTGTCAAAGTTGTTAGGCAAATAGTGTCCATGCAAGAAATAGTTTGGTTAACCTCACAAGAGAGGTCGCATGGAAGAGGTTTCCATGTATCCATATATATCAGAGGCCACCACATACCAAAGGCGTGGTTTTTGTTGTTAAATATGAGACTCGCACTTGGCCAATTGTATTTATAAAGATACAGACTTGCTGATTTAAAGTAATTCTTTTGTCTCTTCTCTTCAAACCCATCATTTTGATATCATTGCATGTGAGGTAATTATTTGATTAGTCCCGCTCTCACAATAGTTTTTAATATTTCCTTAAATTCACATGTATAAATGCTTTGTAATGTTTATTTTCAGAGTTTTATATCAGAATATTATTCCTTTTTTTATTAATTAGTATAACGTTATGCCTGGGTTTCCACTATTGCGATGCCGCACTTGTGCTTCGGTCCGAGCAGGATAGACCTTATTCGAAAAACAGAACCCCTTACAACTTCCTCTTTTACGTATGTAAATATGTCTGTCCTGCTGGTCGGACGTTAAGTGCGGTACCGCACCAAAGATACCAAGGCATACGTTGCTTGCTTTTTTAGATGAGCGGCTCTTGGAGTACGACATCGATGGGGTACTATTCGACAAACAGTCGCCCTTCCAAAGGGTGCAGATAGTCCACTCTAAGTCACTTGGGAACATGTTGGTGCTAGATGATTTGCAAAGTAAGTTTTTTCAATTCAATTTATTTATTTGCTTAAATATGGGTATGCAGATGTTAAATGTTCATTAGTCACATCACATTACCTTCTGCTAGGCATGCAAATGTTTACAATAATATAAAAATAATAATTATTGTAATAAAATAAAAATATAATAAGTTTGACTTTACTGTTGTATTATACCAATCAGTAGTATAACTACAGCACTACAGCATGCTGGCAAAATGCCACGGGCCCCCAGTCCTATTGGGCCCCAGCCAGGAGCAGAAGAGCGGGGGTGGGCACTGGGGTCTCATGGGCCCCATTGTATAAGTTTGTTAAGGGCTCCTGGTGGTATAGTTACGCCACTGATACCAATGCATTTTAATTAAGACTACAATTGCCAGATGGTAATTTACTGTCGCCATCCTTGTCATCCTATTCCTAAGTTATATTATACATTTGTAAATGACTAACATTAATGCGTTAAGTCCCGTAGTAACAATAATAAGCCTAGTCCAGTGATTCCCAAAGTGGATTCTGTGTTTCGATCGACTTCGATTCGATGAAGACATGATAACGAAACAATGAGGAAGGGATTATGAAACGTAAATGATCTACATGAGATGACTTTACGATTTGTACGCTCTAATTTAACGGCCGAAGGTTGTTTCAGTTTCGGCATAAAATCGGCCGAACCTTTGGCCTGAAAGTCACGTTCGGGTGAATTGGCGTCGCGACACGCGCGTCAATAGTGCGGTATAGTAGTGGGTCTATACTATAATATGAAAGTAACTTTGTTATTTTTTTAACATTATTTACCTCTCTGTATATGTGTAAAATAAAGTGAATTTAAGTACATTATTATATAAGTTTAAATAAGTTTCGGTTTTGGCTGAAACTGAGACCCAAACCGAAAGTTCGGTTTTAGCACAATATGGATCTCTTCTCTACTCTAGTTGTCGTCATGCAAGCATCCGTAAGGCATATCTCCTGATCCGAAAAATCTCTCCATGAACGCTTAAACTTACAACATAATATAGTTTGGAAAACTCTGGTCTAGTTTTTAAACTAGACCAGAGTTTTCCAAACGGTATGTACGGATTCGATTTATCGAATCCGTCCTTTTGCAGATATTTCTGAGGCTGATCTGGTTTACACCGAAACGCTGATGCAGCGAGGAAAGGTGTCCTACGAGGGCAAGGAAATCGTCATATTGGGTATGTTATATTATTCTCTTAGTCAATTTCAATATCTTGAATTCTTATTTCTGAGATATATGGACAATAAAATATAGTTAAAAATTTTTATATGTATATTTTAGAAATATTGTCTTACATTTACAAGGTTCTCTCTATCAGTTGCTGTATCATTAGTAGGGTATCTAGGCCCCGGAAATTAGCCTTTATCAACCTGGTAATGTATGTATAATAACGTGGTTACCTAGTATAACATAATATGGTTATTTCATCTTCCCCTTCTGTTGTATCATACCATTTTTGCGTAGAAAAGATACACTTACTCGTACCTTTGCCCTAAATATACCTGCACTTAAACTGCACTGCATGACGCCGACCTACTTGCATGCGATTGCACCGGTAAAACTAGGCCGGTCACACACGTCAAAAATGTACGTCTAGTCTTTTGGACAACATTGACAAATTTAACATACTGTTTTACTTTTCTAATAATATTTTAATTTCGTAAATCTTTAATTTGGTAATGCATTTATCTCAGGTCTGTAGTAATAGTCTTTTCGAAAATGTTTGAAGCTCTCTTTTGAAAACTTTAATTCATATTTCTAGGTATTCTTTGACTATATTTGCTTAGTGATATATAATGTACACTTTCATATAAATACTTGTGATTTGAAGGAAATGAAATGAGAGTAAGGAACTCTACTTTCCTAATAATATTTTGATTTCGTAAAACTTTAATTTGTAATGCATTTATTAATAGTAGTATTTACTTTACTTAGGTCAGTATTAATAGTAGTATTTTCTAAAATGTTTGATTCTCTCTTCTGAAAACTTTAATTCATTCTAGGCAGGTATTCTTTGACTATATTTCATGTCATCACACTTTCATATAAGTACCTGTGTTGTGATTCGAAGGAAATGAAATGAGAGTAAGGAATGTGTGTGACCGGCCTAAGTCTTAAACAGATTTACGAGTGTTTTCAGTCAGCTGTGTAACTAACTTTACTAACTGTGCACATATACATATGTGTACAAGTCTGGCTTGGACGGTTAAAATGTAAGATCATGATTAACCGATTACAGTATATTTATTTGTAATCTTAATTTAAATTTTTACATCATTGCCCATAAAGAGTGTATTGTTTAAAAGGTACACCAGAAAAATACCTCAATCTAAACTTCTTACCTAAAAGTTAGTGGGAAAAATTCAAGAAAATCTATTAATTTATATAAATAAATCAAATACGTCTTGCTAAAGAAGAAGTGTTTGAAACAATTGATAATTATCAAGTTCAATTATCGAGGGTTCCTGAGTTCGAGCCCCGGCCAGGTTAAGATGAAAAACGATCTTTTTCTGACTGACCTGGGTCTTGGGTGTTTATCTATTTAAGTATCTATTTATAAAATATATGTGTTATCGTTGAGTTAGTATCCTACGACACAAGTTCACAACTTACTGTGGGGCTAGCTCAATTTGTGTGATAGGTCCCTATATATTTATTTATTTATGTTATTTGTTAAAAACGTTCGAATTTTTGATTTTCTATTGGAACAAAGTTTATGTCTGAATGTAAGTTTATTTATTCCATCATTCCTTCTTAATGCCTCAACGGATTTGGACGTTTGGGAGTGTCGTTAGAATCCTTACACCATCCAAACTGACAGAGGCCATTATGTTTTTGGCAGGGCAGTTATGTTTATAAATTTCTTTGGAAAAAAACTTGCACATATTGTCTTATGGACAGATTACGGTAATTACTTCTGCTGGTTTCTTATTGCTTATTAGTCTCCTATATGCATGAGGAATCGTTTACTTATAATTCCATATTATCGCTTGAGCTTATGTTTAATTATTTTTTGACACCCTATCATCGTCATTTCGAATAGGTGTCACGGTCAATCGACCATGCACACCAGCACACGATGATTTATCAATGAGGATTTAATAAAGCCTTGTGATAAAAATAAATAATATTTATTATGAAAAGTATGCTATACAATATGTAAAGAAAAACCTGTCCGATCTTTGAAGGTGTAATTTAGCCCGTCGATATGAACAACTTTTCCTATGGGTTCAAAGCTGCGATCTCAAAAAAAATGGACATTTCCCAACAAAAATGTTCGTCTTCCCGGTCAATTTGTATAGGAACGTCAAAAAACTTAATTAGCATTGCTCCCGTAAGAAAAGTTGTTCAGGTCGTCGACCTGAACAACCGATCCTTGTGATCGTTGTGCGATCCTTGTGCGATTCAGCTCGACCTGAGGTCGAGCTGAATCGCACAAGGATCGGACAGGGTTTTCTTTACATATTATATGTTTATATTCATATAATTCGAATGTATGTACAGTCAAGGGCAGAGTTATCTGAACTGGCCCTCTTATATCATTTTCTCTTAAACTATAAATAATATTAACTTGAAAATGTATATTACAGAATAGAATATTTTTTATTGCAACACATTGACACACAACACAATATAAATCTTAAACAAATGAAAATACACAAATAAAACGGATAAAACATCTGTGCTAATAGTGTTACAAAAGGTGACGGCTCTGCGTTACGCTGGACTAGGGATCCTAATTCAGCACTGATTTTCAGTCGTCACCTACTGAGGCATCTCGGGCCAACTCACAACCCGTACACAAAAACAAAAATACATTAAAAGATAGAAATATATATAATTACATAATCAACATTTATTCCTACAACTAAAACCTCACTTGATATCGCCACAGTTGGTTAAATGAATTAAGAAATATTTCATTAAATCTTTCTGTATATATTTTTTAATGTTATTATTATTTACAGTTTAAGAGAAAAATCAAGATGCAGGTAGAGGGCCTGCCGGCCTATTTGCTAACCCAGTGTACAACGTTTTGATAGTCTTTTAAAGTACATTACGTTTTATATATCTTTAATAAAAATAGTCAATCATAGGAAACCTGCAATGTATTTTGAAGTGACTATCAAAACGTTGGTCACTGAGTTAGCAAATAGGCCGGCTGGTCAGGTATCTCTGTCCGTGACTGTACCTACAATAATAAAAGTAAATAATGTAAACGCCGTCGGCGCAGCTGTATTGCCGTTTATTGATCCTCATTGATAATCATTATTAATTGACGGGACTAACGATTGTTCAAGGTGGCGGCGACGGTGCACTGTTGTACGAACTGTTGAAGGAGAAACCGAAATTCGTGTGGATGCTGGAGATCGATGAGCTTGTGATGAATGCGTGTAACAAATACCTCAGGTCCATCTGTGGGGACGTGCTCGAGCGCAGGAAGGGGGCCAACTATGAAGTAATACACTAATATTGCTTTTTATCGTCTCGGCGCATAATGTCCTTTTCTCTAAGTTATTATTATAGGTTTACTTTGCGTGTCACGCCACCAGTTATTTCATGCAAACTATTGCTGGCCAGCGCTCACCCACTACTGTTACTCCCTTCACGCCCGCCACCAATAGTTGATGCATGCAACCCTGGTCGATACTGCTGCATCCGTTGAGGCAGCAGCAATATCGGCCGTCATGCTCGCATTACTGCAGCCTCAACGGATGCAGCACTATCGAATGTTTGCATGAACTAACTGATGACTTCCGCAAAGTAACACCTGAATCTATTAACTATTATTGTAGGTTTTTGAACATTCAATTGTAAGCTAGTTTCTAAGGTCAAAATAATAATATTTTGTCCATTAAACAATAAATTATAAAAATAAAATGCGTTAAATTTCATGAATGGGGCCATGACGACGACTTCGTAGCTGTAGCTAAATAGTGTAGCTAATTGTAATGTCACACAGAATTTTAACGGGTTATATCTTTATCATTATATGTTTATTAATATATTTTGTTAGCTAATTATATTTTTTAGAAAACTAGCATGTTGCGATTTTTTGGCTTTCATACCTAAAGTCGTAGTTGTTGATCTGTACCTAAATGTACCTCTTTCAAATAGGTACTCGTTTTTAGGGTTCCGTACCGAAAGGTAAAAGTGGGACCCTATTTATATGGCTTCGCTGTCTGTCTGTCTGTCACCAGGCTGTATCACATGAACCGAGACCGTTGAAATTTGCGCATTTCTGTTGCCGCTATAATAACAAATACTTAAAACAGAATAAAATTACAACAAACGTAATTTTTTTGCTCGATATTTATACAGGCAACAGTTAGACGCTTGAAATATTCACAAAATATTCAGTTTTATATTCATTTTTTAAACTAAATAATCAAATTAGAATAAAACTAAAAATAATATTTAAGGGGCCTCCCAAACAAAAGACATGTTTTTTTGCCGTTTTATAGATAATGGTACGGAACCCTTCGTGCGCGAGTCCGACACGCAATTGGCCGGTTTTTGTACTTACAGCCGCTCAGATAAGATAATAAAATAAAATTACATACTATTTAACGAGAAAAGGTCATTATGCGCTGAGATGCTTTTACTAATATAAGTATCTAAATGTGGATCTCCGATTCCCGGGCAGCGAAGTACCTGCTGAGGTTGCAACCGGGGTACGCGCTTGAATGAGAAGCACTAATATTGCTTTTTATCCGCCGTTACTTTGAGTCGTGCGTGTCATATATCAATATGCATGTCTGGACGTTGTATCCCACCGCTGTCACCATGAAAGGATACGCAACATGATGTCGTGTCTAGACTGTTTCTTTATTGTCATTGAACGTCTAACTAAAGAGTATGGACACATCAGTAATGTAAGTCACTTTGCAATAGGGGTTTATTGAATGCACTTCAGGTCAATTAAGTCTTTATTGGACGAGAAATTGACAACTGGTTATTGAAAGGTCAAACCAGTGACAAAAAATGTATAACTTATATGACCACACGACTGAAATCGTAATGGTAGCCAATTTTATATGTATTTTTCATGAGCGAGTAATGAGGGGTTTCTTTCCACCAGGTGGCAGCACTAAGACAATAGGTATTTTTGACAGTAGCTGTCAAAATCCACCAATCATAAAGATGATTGTTTTTTTTATAGTGTATTTGACAGCAATCGAGCAGACGAGCCACGTGGTCACCTTTGATTGTTGGAATAAGACAGTTGCTGTCAAAAATACCTCTCGTCACACTCACTGGGGCCTACTGAAGTAATCTATGTATTGCTTTCTGTGTAGCAGCAATGTATATAATATTAATAAGAAGAGATTGGATATTCGGGTACATTACTTTAAGTTCAGAAGATTGTATTATGGAAAGCACTTTTTTAGGGTTCCGTAATAAACAAGGAACCCTTGTAGTTTCGCCATGTCTGTCCGTCCTAGGTTTAACTCAGATACTATAAGTACTAGAAAGCTGTTATTTGGTATGGATATGTATATTAATCATGCCGAAAAAGTGGTAAAATAAAATCTTAAACTAATTTTTTTTTAGGGAAGCTCCCTTATAGGTAATGTGGGAGTCAATTTGATTTTTCGCGACCAACCCAACGTGTGGGGTGTTTTGAATAGGTCTTTTAAAAATGTTGTGAGCTTGTGAACATAATTTTTCGATTTACTCGTCTGTTTTTGAAATATTTGGTTTTATAGTGCAAATTTTTGTTAGAGTCCAGTGTCCAGTTACAAATTATAGTCTCCCTATTACAAAATAATGGGATTGCAAAACTATATTAAATTGTCGAATTGGGCCTTATATACCTCAGGGTATATATTATGTATATCGTAAGTGTACAGCTCGGCAGGCACCCAGGAATTTATTTTTTACCTTTTGTACGCCAGCGCTTATTTACGTTACTTCACGCCCGACGCCAGGCTAGTAATTGTAATCAATGGCGTCTCAGTTCCGCGACCGTTTTGCAACTAAAGCGGTCAATAGGTTAATATAAAATATTGTAAGAAGCGGCTTCCATAATAAAAAAAAATAACTTGAGGTATATGTATCCGATCTCTGATCATAAGTACAAAGGCACATGGATCCCGAGCTAAACTACATTCAATTGAGAGTAATATTTACCTACCGCTTTGAATAAGAGGCTTGTGCGAATGACAGCAGGGGCCAATAAAGCAATCATTGGTAATATGCATATGTATCGCCTATGTATGTGGAGCTCGCTGGGTAAAAGGAAGAAGGGGACAATGAACCTCGGAATACAAAGTGTAGTTGTCTGGTGAGAACAATTTCCTCTGTGAAGATATTCTATGTGTATTTTTTTTTATTTCATTTTACTTGTCTGTTTTAAAAGCGGTTTTTCAGTATCATCTCTTAGATTTTTGACGTGATAAAATAATAAGTAAATAAATATATAGGGGCATATCACACAAATTAAGCTAGCCCCACAGTAAGTTGTGAACTTGTGTCGTAGGATATTAACTCAACGATACTATATTTTTATAATAGATACTTACATAGATAAACATCCAAGACCCAGGTCAATCTGAAAAATACCGTATTCCATCATGACTTGAACGGGGATCGAACACGGTCACTCTCGTGTCGCTGGGTGTTAACCACTGGGCCAAGGGGCTCGTAATAACGTCTTATAAATCGATGAACGATGTTGCTGAATGCTGAAAAAGTATCATTTGTCGTCTGTTGTATGTAAAGTCGGTGTACGGACGATAATTTTACGTGATAGCGATAGATCTAAAAGCAGAATGCTGCCGATAGATGCGTCACAATCACAAGCCGAATGCATAGGCCGATCGTGCCTCTCTATCGCTTGTTACACGCTCTCCCTTTTTCGTGCGTGAGCCGGCCTTCATCGATTTAAAAGACGTTATCACGATAAAAAGACAATATAGGCTTGCTACAATATTTTATTACTACAATATTTATGAAGTCCTTTCAAAATGAGTGGTGCGGTGGTGCCTCATGGATCTTGCGGCATTGATGAAGGGTTGCATGATTTAAAATTAGTAGTTAGGACCCATTAGTACCTACTGTTCTGTGCCCATAGCGTAGCAACATATTCCATCGCGGTTTATTATAAAATTTATCTTATCAACTTGTCTGAGCTCTTTGTAAACTAATGTTGTTAAACCTGATACCAGCATTCCAAATTAGTTTCTAACGTTACTTCAATGCAGGGTACGGGAATATAATTATCATACGAACCAGCCTATCCTGTACGTTAGCGCAGAATTCAATGAGGTTGTTTTAAAAAGGCAATTAAAAAGTTTAAGTTATGTAGTTAAATGACGTTGATAAAAAGGCGAGCCATTTGCTTGCCTTTTTATCAACGCCATTTAACAACAATGTCACCTTCTTTGACAATTGATTTGCATCAACGCCATCTTTTGTGTTGAGTGAGATTTTTTGAATGTCCCCGAAAACCCGAAATAAATAACAGTGTTCCCAATAACCTTATATCTGCCATAGCCACCATTACCCAGGTTTCATGTTTGGGGATCGTTCTTACTTATTGGGGCTACACATGGAAGAACTTTCGTCTTTTATCGAAGGTCTAGCTGTCACGAGCTCTTGCTCTATAAGCGACGAGCTTCAACAACATATGTATCATGCAGACAAGTCAAAATTGCTCCCATTAGTTCGACCTTTCCCAACCACTTGACCACACTGAATCGTTACCCTATTAACGATGCAGACATTCGATTTAACAAGTCAATTGTCCGATTGACTTAGTCACAGTCTGGCGATAGTCACACAGAACCGAAGAGAATTTATAAACTTCAAGGTCGCGCACGATACAAAGTCCGTCATCCATGTAATTTTCCATTTCACTGGTGACATAATGACTATCTAGTTTACCTTGATTTGGAAACAATATGGTATTCAGCTGGATACCACTGAATTATACGATTCGGCTTTTTACAAATGCCAAAATTGAAAAATTATGTAACATATTTTATGGAACTTTTGCATTAACCCTATGCTGGAAAAGCTGCATTTAAAATTCAGGATATTTTGTTAATTGTAGCATAATCTTTATATATTAAAATCAATACCTATTTCCCTTGGTCACGGCATCACGTGTGAACGGCTGAACCGATTTGGTCAATTCTTTTTTTGTCGTGTTTGTTTTTCTCTACTACATTTTTGCCTCGCGGTAGAAAAAGAGGGTGATATTACTTCCTCTCCTACGCCGCGCCGGCGATCTCAGGTCACGTGTCCATCTTACGAATTTTCGATCAGGTCACGTGTAAAAAATGCACAACGCCGCTAAAGAACATTCCACTTCAAAAAGTTGGCCTCTGTTTTTATTTAAGACAGAACATCGTCTGTTGGGTCGGCTAGTTATATTTCACAACCGTGTCGTGAGGGTAATAATTTACTTTCACCTAAGCTAATATCTGTTCTGTGATCTGGGAGACCTATGAATTATATTATATGGGTAGCCTCAATGAATTTAAATCTCCCATGATTCAAATGTTGTTTAAAACAAAATCCTTATACTTACTAATATTATAAATGCGAAAGTGAGTTTGTTTATTTGTTTGTTACGCTTTCACGCCGTAACTACTGAACCGATCATCATGAAATTTTGCATATAAGTTCTCTGGAATACGGAAAAGGGCATAGGCTACCTTTTATCCCGGGAAAAAGTACTATTCCCGAGGGATGGGCATTGACACGGGCCGAGCCGCGGGCGAAAGCTAGTTTAAAATATTCCTGCCAAATGCTTCCAGATTATCGTTGAGGACTGCATGCTGACCGTAAACAAGTTCATCAAGGAGAACAAGAAGGTCGACTACATCTTCGGTGACCTCACTGACATTCCTATCTCTGAGTCGGCCTGCGGTGAACTGTGGGAGTTTATGATCACTATTCTGAATGCGTCGTTCAAGATTCTGAAGCCGTCCGGCAAATTTATGACACATGTGAGTATGTTATTATTTATTGTAGATGTTATTTTATGCTGAGAGTTTTATTTGTTACTTTGGGCAATGCCAGCCGTAAGGTGTCTCCTCTACAGGACTCACTTCTCAAATTCTCAACCGATCCTCGTGAAATTTTGTGACACTGTTTAATAATGAATGACAATATATTTGTCGATTTATATTTTTGGATTTTTTTCTAAAAAGAAATTAGCCTAAGCGTCTTTGGGGTTTATACTACTTAAGACTATTGTGAGTTCGCTGTGATACGAGTTCTACAGCTCACAGAGTCACTAGTTAAGTCTAATGTCCCAGTAAATTGGACACACTTCTCGATGTTCGATTGAATTAAAACGTGCAAAATTACCTACATGTAAATTGGATGACAATGTAAAAGAATGTGATGTCAACGAACTGGTCAGTCCGGGCAAATGGTTTGCAGTACACCCACAAGATTTTTTGGAAAGTAAATAAAAAAAAGAATAAAATTATTTATATAACAAAATATTTTTTATTAAAAATTAAACAAATTGATTACTAGAACCGCCTTTAATATCCCAAGGACGAAAACAAACACAAACAGCCGTTCCGCGCGACACATCAACGTGTACTGCGTCTGTATAGCGCGTGCAGTCTTTGAATCTGCTGATAGCGCCTTTGGCGGGCCCCGATACGTATTTTGTGGGCTTCTGGCGTCACGTTGTCAAAGCGCATAAACCATTTGAACGGACAGACTTTAACTGATCTATTCAGCGTATAGGAGTTCTCCAGCATCGCTTGCTGTCTTTCTCTCTATCATTTGAACATTTTCCTGGTTGCATCCTGTCACGCGTCGAAGCCCGAGTCTGTTATTATGACAACATTCTTGCGGTATAGGATCCGGCAAAGATTTTTACATCCTACCTTTTTTATACGGAATAGCAGTCGCCAATTCGAAAATAGCACCCCTGGTCAAGTGTTACCAGAAAGGTCCGTTCCCGGGATCGCTTAACATCGTCATTCATCATCATCACAGCCGCAAAAAGTCCACTCGACAAAGGCTTCTCCCATACATACTTCGTTCCATGGGGGAGGATATTGCCATAATCACCATGATTGGCAAGCGGGTTGGCAAGCGCAGTTTGTCTGGCTTCTTGTGCTTCCGACGCTGCTGCCCATCGGAAGCATATTAAACTGAAGAAGGATAGATATTTGTTGGATTTGGGAAGGAAATGAAGGTATTGGGATACTACTCACTTGGATGAAAAGCAAGTAGTAAACATATATGCAACCGCCGTACAGGCAGTCAAGGATGACACCCCTGACCGCATACATAAGTGCTAATAATGCCCACTGTACCATCGGTCTCCCATCATCATCATCATTTCGTATAGGTGTCACGGTGAATCGACCATGCACACCCTGGTGTCAGAGTTCTTCGGAACCGCCCTTCGGCCTCTGACGTGGTTCCTTTAATGACTACCAGATGGCAGCCGGGACCATTATTCCGAAGCACGGAATCATCTTATTACCAAACAATCAGGTGATTCAAGCCTGCAAAGTCCTAACCAAACTGGAAATAACTAAACAAAGTATGCTTCCCGTGGGAATCGAACCCACGACCTCCGGATCTACAGGCAAACGCCTTAACCACTGGACCACAGGCAGTTATAGACGGTCTCCCCATAATATTAGTATGAATTATATTTTTTAGGGTAACGGAGCCACTTCACCGGAGTCCTTGGAGCTGTACGAACAGGAGCTAGGCAAACTGAAGCCTCCAGTCAAGTACAGCAAGAGCAAGGCCTTCGTGCCGTCCTTCCTCGAAGACTGGATCTTCTACCAGATATCCTTCCAAAGCAACGACAATGGAGATGCTTAACAACTCCTCACTACCAAAGAACGCAGTTCCTTTAAAGTATTCGTATTACTAAGTCATATTAACGCCATACTTTTAAGAGTAGTTTTAACACAGTCCACTATTGTATTTTTAAGGTTAACACACACAAGGCGATGCCAAGTGTGTTGTTATGTATCTTGTTCCTCAATTTGTCATATGCGGGTGCTTTTTATTAGTATTAAAGAGTTTTGCACTCGAATGTACATATTCGCACGCATAGCAACTCCGCTAAGTATTTTGACGAAAAGTATTGATTTTAAGCTAAATAATGACTATTCGTACGCTTTAAGTTTAGTAGAACGTTTGCTGTTACATTTCTTGTTTATTTGTGCTTGTTTCTTGAATTGTTTTGTAATTATTAAAGTTATTTTATCGGAGTTTTGTTTTTATTTCAATAATTTATCGGTTTTCAACCGACCATGGCGATGGCAAAAGGAGAGTGATGATTTTGGCGGCTATGTAAGTATGTTCGTTTGTCCCTTATCTCCTTTACTACCCAACGGAACTTGACGTATAACACTTCGGTTATTGGTTATTCCATTCCATACAGTCCTCTGGTTATAGGCTGACGTCACACCAAATTTAAAATGGTGCCCTCTAGCCTCTAGAATACAAAAAGCATAGAGATAAGATAATCCTGACAAAAAGTCGCGAACTTGAAACAAAGTTTGTTAAGTATGTTAGGCGTCTTTAGATAGCTTGAGAAATATCTGACAAGAGCGTTGGTCACTTGTGCACACGAAAAGCAACAAAGAGTATTGAATTCGTAAGAGTAACAGATAATATAGGATATTCATATTACATAATAGCGGGACCACTTTCTTTGTTGAATATCTTGAAATCATTTGAGTGTACAATTTTATTATGTAAGTATAAAATAGCACTAATATGGTACTACATCCTAGTCACGTCATATTCGCAAAACTGGGCGGGGTCCCGTCATTTTGACGTTCATCATATTACAGCATGAAGCTGTCATACATAGCAGGCTCCGACGCGTCAATTGTGGATGCAAACGATAGAACTGATAATTTGGAATGTAAATTCTGAGGTGATTTGGATTGTCTAAAATCAATGAATGTAGTAATTAACGTGGGTTAGTCCCACTCGTCACCACCAGCGTTGTAAAAAAATCCCAGATTTGCTAAAATTTAGCTAAATAAGAACAGAAACAAAATTTATGTAAAAATAGACATTCATATATTAATATTATCCTGCTTTAATCTTAAATAGGTATAATACATAACAAATTAGTTACTTAACAATCAGTATCATTGCGTTTCATAGTGCTTTTCTACACTTAGCCATACAATTGGAATGAAGAAAGAACAAATAATAATGGAGGAGAATCATTCAAATTAAGAACTGCAAATGTTGAGTATAGCGAGCAAAAGTGAAGTATAACAAGTCCACCCTGTGGCGACACAAGCGTCATCCCGCGCTACTAGCGCCATCTATTTTTGTTCATTTGATTCGTTCGCTGTGGCAATACTTTGTAGCTGTAAGTGCGACCGGATTTCCTGAAGTTTTTTGAGATTATCGAGGTTCTCAAGAGACCCGCCGAAATTGTGACAAGACTACAAGTTCTTTCTCACTAAGATTTGTATAGTTCACTATTTGTGCCTATAATTGTGAACTTGCCCTGTGGTTTTGGAATACAAAAACATTAATCGTACAACCAGTTTCATTTAAACTCACACCGATCAAGGCACCATACCGACAGCGGCTGGAGCATCTTCGAACGACGGAGGATTCGCAATCCCCAAAACCCTAATCCCCGGGATCTTCGCAGTATCATCACAAGTCCTCTAACTTTCCCTCTGTCGCGGTAGGATAAGAAATAAGCGAAAATGTCTAACCTATTTAGGCTGATTTTAGAGTGACGCCGGCGACCGGCGCCGTTGACCAGCGCGGTTCAACAGCGCATGACCGGCGTGTACTGTGAAACGAGTTTTGGTATCGCGCATTTTGTTGCAATGTACAGCTGTGTATAGTCATCATTGGGACAAATATAATAACAGGATAAGCTGTATATTTTCTATGAAAAAAAGTGCAACAGCAACGTCGTAAAACATTGCAAATTGATTATTGAGCGCGCGCCTCACGAACAGCGAGTTTGAACTGCGCGACTATGAAACGCAACTACTATCTAGTGTAATTGCAAAAGCGCGCGTGTGGACGGCGCTGATCAAACGCGTGACTGTGAAATCAGCCTAATACTTCAAACCATCTTGAATAGGTAATGTAGGTATTGTATCTATCAGTGCTCATAAAAATAATTCATCGAAAATAATCTTACATATTGCTGGAAACGTATCTTTGCCTATCACAAAATTATAAAAACAACTATGTTTTATCCATACATATCGCAGGTATAGGTACATAACCTATTTTATTTAACATAAGCAAATTCATTGCCGTATTTCAAAAGACATTGTCTTATTTCAATACATGTCCAACTTTTTCGTAACTTATTCAATTTAAAGCATTGTTACTTCGAAGCTACACTAATATGTAGCGCCTAAACTCACAAGTATAAAAGTAAAAGAAACGCTTTACATATTACTTTTTACCTTGTTGTCACACGACTGCCAAAAAAAGGAGAGTTATGTTTTATATCTATTATTTAAGAACTTTGTTTTTGTTGTTTGTTTTCAGATTTCATGCATGATGTACAGTCACCAAGATACCTGACCCCGCCCTCTTCCTATATCTTGGATTTTCTCTTAAACCAAAACTGATAATGACATGAAAATGTATATTCAGAGAGATTTTAATAAAGACTTTCTGAATATACACTGTCATGTCAATATTATTTTTAATTTAAGAGACAATTCAAGATGTAGATAGAGGGCGGGGTCAGTTATCTTAGTGGTTGACTGTACAGTCCTACAAAGATCTTTATGAGCATGGTTACTTTTTTTTACAAATAAAATACTTCACGGGCACTACCTGTCTAACAGAACTACATAAAACTATCTGGCATTGTTTAGCCCATCATTCGTGGGGTAAACAACTTTTTCATACTAAACGCGGTAACCGGCGACCGCTTGGGCGTAGAAGCGTTAGTGCTTTAACAAATTATTATCTGAAAACGGATAGACAAAAACCAGTGGCTAATTTAACATTTTACAAGTTGCCGACTGGCGTTCATTTAGATCATTGTAGCACTGCTTGCGGCCTACACACATTTCAATTTGATATCCAACAAAATCCTCACTAATATTATAAACGCGAAAGTTTGTGAGTATGTATGGATGGATGTTTGTTACTCTTTCACGCCAAAACGGCTTAACGGATCTTGACGAAACTTTACACACAGATAGGCTAACCTGGATTAACACATAGGCTACCTTTCATTCCGAAAAAAAGTACTGTTCCTGCGAGATCGACATTAACGTGAACGCAGCTGCGGGCGACAGCTAGTGAACCTGTATAATCGGGAAACCCTTACAACTTCTCTTTTACGTATATAGATCTGACCTGCGTTGTTGGTTTGACAAATTGAATCGTGTACAGGCCGTTTTACTTCAAGTGACAAGTTGTATTTGTCTTTGAAGGAACATGGATGCAATTATTATCACGTAATTTTTGTGGGACAATTCCTACAAAAAAACGTCTACTTTTGCTACATAAAAGAAAGGTTGACCTTGCAGTTAAGCGACAGCTGTCGCCGCGACCGGCGGCAGAGCGAACTGTGCACTAATATGGTACTACATCCTAGTCACGTCATATTCGCAAAACTGGGCGGGGTCCCGTCATTTTGACGTTCATCATATTACAGCATGAAGCTGTCATACATAGCAGGCTCCGACGCGTCAATTGTGGATGCAAACGATAGAACTGATAATTTGGAATGTAAATTCTGAGGTGATTTGGATTGTCTAAAATCAATGAATGTAGTAATTAACGTGGGTTAGTCCCACTCGTCACCACCAGCGTTGTAAAAAAATCCCAGATTTGCTAAAATTTAGCTAAATAAGAACAGAAACAAAATTTATGTAAAAATAGACATTCATATATTAATATTATCCTGCTTTAATCTTAAATAGGTATAATACATAACAAATTAGTTACTTAACAATCAGTATCA
This sequence comes from Elegia similella, assembly GCA_947532085.1. NCBI lineage: Eukaryota > Metazoa > Arthropoda > Insecta > Lepidoptera > Pyralidae > Elegia > Elegia similella. The sequence goes on from OX383930.1 coordinate 27,155,444, forward strand.
TTGCGTTTCATAGTGCTTTTCTACACTTAGCCATACAATTGGAATGAAGAAAGAACAAATAATAATGGAGGAGAATCATTCAAATTAAGAACTGCAAATGTTGAGTATAGCGAGCAAAAGTGAAGTATAACAAGTCCACCCTGTGGCGACACAAGCGTCATCCCGCGCTACTAGCGCCATCTATTTTTGTTCATTTGATTCGTTCGCTGTGGCAATACTTTGTAGCTGTAAGTGCAACCGGATTTCCTGAAGTTTTTTGAGATTATCGAGGTTCTCAAGAGACCCGCCGAAATTGTGACAAGACTACAAGTTCTTTCTCACTAAGATTTGTATAGTTCACTATTTGTGCCTATAATTGTGAACTTGCCCTGTGGTTTTGGAATACAAAAACATTAATCGTACAACCAGTTTCATTTAAACTCACACCGATCAAGGCACCATACCGACAGCGGCTGGAGCATCTTCGAACGACGGAGGATTCGCAATCCCCAAAACCCTAATCCCCGGGATCTTCGCAGTATCATCACAAGTCCTCTAACTTTCCCTCTGTCGCGGTAGGATAAGAAATAAGCGAAAATGTCTAACCTATTTAGGCTGATTTTAGAGTGACGCCGGCGACCGGCGCCGTTGACCAGCGCGGTTCAACAGCGCATGACCGGCGTGTACTGTGAAACGAGTTTTGGTATCGCGCATTTTGTTGCAATGTACAGCTGTGTATAGTCATCATTGGGACAAATATAATAACAGGATAAGCTGTATATTTTCTATGAAAAAAAGTGCAACAGCAACGTCGTAAAACATTGCAAATTGATTATTGAGCGCGCGCCTCACGAACAGCGAGTTTGAACTGCGCGACTATGAAACGCAACTACTATCTAGTGTAATTGCAAAAGCGCGCGTGTGGACGGCGCTGATCAAACGCGTGACTGTGAAATCAGCCTAATACTTCAAACCATCTTGAATAGGTAATGTAGGTATTGTATCTATCAGTGCTCATAAAAATAATTCATCGAAAATAATCTTACATATTGCTGGAAACGTATCTTTGCCTATCACAAAATTATAAAAACAACTATGTTTTATCCATACATATCGCAGGTATAGGTACATAACCTATTTTATTTAACATAAGCAAATTCATTGCCGTATTTCAAAAGACATTGTCTTATTTCAATACATGTCCAACTTTTTCGTAACTTATTCAATTTAAAGCATTGTTACTTCGAAGCTACACTAATATGTAGCGCCTAAACTCACAAGTATAAAAGTAAAAGAAACGCTTTACATATTACTTTTTACCTTGTTGTCACACGACTGCCAAAAAAAGGAGAGTTATGTTTTATATCTATTATTTAAGAACTTTGTTTTTGTTGTTTGTTTTCAGATTTCATGCATGATGTACAGTCACCAAGATACCTGACCCCGCCCTCTTCCTATATCTTGGATTTTCTCTTAAACCAAAACTGATAATGACATGAAAATGTATATTCAGAGAGATTTTAATAAAGACTTTCTGAATATACACTGTCATGTCAATATTATTTTTAATTTAAGAGACAATTCAAGATGTAGATAGAGGGCGGGGTCAGTTATCTTAGTGGTTGACTGTACAGTCCTACAAAGATCTTTATGAGCATGGTTACTTTTTTTTACAAATAAAATACTTCACGGGCACTACCTGTCTAACAGAACTACATAAAACTATCTGGCATTGTTTAGCCCATCATTCGTGGGGTAAACAACTTTTTCATACTAAACGCGGTAACCGGCGACCGCTTGGGCGTAGAAGCGTTAGTGCTTTAACAAATTATTATCTGAAAACGGATAGACAAAAACCAGTGGCTAATTTAACATTTTACAAGTTGCCGACTGGCGTTCATTTAGATCATTGTAGCACTGCTTGCGGCCTACACACATTTCAATTTGATATCCAACAAAATCCTCACTAATATTATAAACGCGAAAGTTTGTGAGTATGTATGGATGGATGTTTGTTACTCTTTCACGCCAAAACGGCTTAACGGATCTTGACGAAACTTTACACACAGATAGGCTAACCTGGATTAACACATAGGCTACCTTTCATTCCGAAAAAAAGTACTGTTCCTGCGAGATCGACATTAACGTGAACGCAGCTGCGGGCGACAGCTAGTGAACCTGTATAATCGGGAAACCCTTACAACTTCTCTTTTACGTATATAGATCTGACCTGCGTTGTTGGTTTGACAAATTGAATCGTGTACAGGCCGTTTTACTTCAAGTGACAAGTTGTATTTGTCTTTGAAGGAACATGGATGCAATTATTATCACGTAATTTTTGTGGGACAATTCCTACAAAAAAACGTCTACTTTTGCTACATAAAAGAAAGGTTGACCTTGCAGTTAAGCGACAGCTGTCGCCGCGACCGGCGGCAGAGCGAACTGTGTCGCTCGATTGGCTTTGAAACACGGCGAAAGTCTTAAACTTAGAAGTTCGGCGGTAGCGGCAAAGGTCGCGCGATATAAAGCGCAAAATACACAGAAGCGACGTAAGATTTGGATACGATGTTGATCGGATTACACAGAATGGATTTATCGCTTGCAACGATAAATCCGCGCCGCATCCATTCTGTGTTTACGACGCATCTCTTTCATACATTTTGTACAAACAAGATTTGAAGGGACAACAAATCCGATCCAAATCTTACGTCGCTTCTGTGTATTTTGCGCTTTATATCGCGCGACCTTTGCCGCTACCGCCGAACTTCTAAGTTTAACTTAAGGCGTAGAAAAAGTGTAGCTTAAACTTCAGCGACCCTCAAGTCCGTAGCACTTACAATGCATTACATTAAGTTAACTGTACATCTGTTTGTTACTCCGCCTGTCGTAATCTCGCCAGTCTCTGCGTCAGCTCGTCCTGCTCTTGGGACACGACGGTGGAGGCGCCTATCGACGTGCTGGGAACTCCGGACGGCAGCTCCATGTTCAGCTCCAAGCTGGAACGACATTTTGCAATAAGTATCTGTACTCTAATGCAAACTTATAGCGAATATTTTTAGTTATGATGCTTTTGAGTGTTTAGGCTTAAGCCTCAGTCATTGAATACATCAGCTTTCTAATAAATGTGTCAGAATCTCGTAAAGTTTGTCAAAGAGCATCAATAATAAAAGGAAGTGAGTTAATTTTATACTTGTGTACTAAATACTGTGTAATTTTTTAAACATAGTGTGTGTGCTCTATAATAACTAGATGTGGCAATTATAATTTAAAGATAATAAAAAGTTTGCTTTATTAAACAAACGAATAATCATGATGTATAAAGAACACGAGTAACACTTGTTTTTTTTTTTTTTTTTTTTTCCTAGCCTGTAGTTGTTATGTCCGCTGGGCAAAGGCCTCCCCCTTGTTTTTCCATTCGTGTCTGTCCATCGCAACTTCCACCCATCCAATCATAAACTTGTCGAGATCATCTCTCCACCTCCTTCTCGGTCTACCTCTACCTCGGCGACACTCCGGCACTCAAAAAGTAGCCAACCTAGCCCACCTTTCTGACTGCATACGACAAACATGGCCCGCCCAGTTCCACTTAAGTCTGGCAGTTTTTACACCTACATCTTCAACCTGAGTTAAGGACCGAAGTTCGGTGTTAACACTGTGAGTAACACTTGTGCTTTTTAAAAACTTTAAAAAGCTAATTATTCTAAAGCAATAAAACGCGACTTCTATCCGTTTTCAACATGTTAACGTGCTTTTTGAAAAAAAAGTTCTTTTTTTCGTGCTATGCTAATAAAATGCTTGTTTTGTGTTGTGTGTTACAATTTTGATTTTACACAGCACAAAGCATACCTATGTGCTTTTAAAAAGCAGTATTCTAGAAAAAGCATCGCCCCCAAAACAAATCTATGGTAAAAGTCGTGTTGCTAATAACAATGAATGGGATTTTTATTTTTGCCTAACACTAGGACACCATAAAAAAGAAGTGTAAACATACAGAAATACAAGTAGAGTTAAAATAGAGTAAAACACACCCAGCTTCATCGGCGACCTGTTGCAGTAGCTTCTCAACGTCTCCCTGAGGTACGGTAGTCGTTGTTGTTTGTGACATTGCATTCTCCATGTATGAGGACTGGACATCGAGGTCTTCAAACTGACTCTCGAATTTGTCCATGAGTCCCGATATCTTCTCCAAGTTCATTGATTTCATAGCAGCATCCATGGCTTTGACCACACCTGCCATGGAGTTTGTGACCTGGAAAATAATAGACGAAAGACTTTTAGAACAGATATCTGGAATTACTGGAAGTTTTTTAGAAGATACCACATCAGTTACTGGATGCAAACTTTATTACAAAGTTACAACAATTCCCAAACTCAAGTCAAACTTCTTAAATAAAGCTCTTTCCAGCGACTTTTTCTGCTTGGGCTTTTGTGGAACATGCTCATATGACACAGACTAATAGTTTTCACAGTGTTTATGACTAAGTCTAGATCTAGATCATTAACATACAAAGCTAGGACCATGTTGTCCTTTTTCTTGGGCGGCCAACACTGGTGTTAGATTTACAAGCTGCTTAAAGGCATCTGTCCTACCTTAACCATTGATGGCAGCTGCCATCAATGATGACAGGAGAACCTTTCGAAGGCTGGAGGAGACCTAGATATTTTTATGCCATTGGTCACCCATCCCAATGGGGACTGCGCCCGGTTGCTTACCATCATCATCATCATCAGGTCTTCTTAGTCTCCACTGCAGGAGCATGATATTTCTTTGCTTACCATACTAAGTGCTAATAAATGCTCAGACCCACTGGACCATCGGGATCCTCAGCAAAGACCATGATTGGAGGATACATAATTTAAAATTAAATTAAAACAAAAGCTAACTTATACTTAAACAAAAGTAAAAAAATAAAAGTTATATTATAATAATGATAAATGGAATATTTCAATAAAATAAGTAGGTATTATCACTAAATAAATCTTAAACAGATTATCAGTTGTATTATTGGTCTTAATTATAAAATCAAGAAGAATACTATTCCTATAAGTAGAGAATACAGATCCCGCATCTCGGGATCCCGGGATCCCGACCGTTTTCTGGCCCCGAAAATCCCGGGACTGTACTTGGCTAATCTCGGGATTTTCGGGATTGCCACCAACATGTAAGTAGGTACCCACTATTTACTACACAGGTACAGTCCTAATAATATGTTTGTCATAGAACTTAGAAGGGACTTCCCCACTCGGAATACTTTAATACAATCTCTTAAGGTAATTCCCCAACGAACCACAACAGGGGAATCACCCGTCATCATCTCATATCATAATAATTAACAAAGATCGAGTGCTTCCGAGTAATTTAAATGACCCTAATAAAATTAACGAACACTTTCTTCGACTTCCGGACTGTAACAGCAACATTGCAGCAGAAATTTCAGACTTCCAAAGCAATCGATTCTCCTCTGCTAATTTCAAACTGAAACCTGTAAGCGATTCAGATATTGCTAAATACATACTTTCTATAAAATCAAACTCGATTGATAGTGATGGAATTAGCAGAGATATGATTGTATTGACACTCCCTTTCACGTTGAATGTTTTGACAGCAATAATTAATAAATCTTTAAATTCAGGAATGGTGCCAAAGTGCTGGAAGGCAGCTATTGTGACGCCATTGCCTAAAGTTAATAACCCTTCTGCTTTTAAAGACCTGAGACCGGTTAGTATATTACCGTTCCTTTCAAAAATATTGGAAAAAGCAGTGTCATCTCAGCTTACTTATTATGTTGAAGCTAATAATATCCTCCCTGCTTTACAGTCCGGGTTTCGAAAGGGACGTGGTACTGTAACAGCTCTAATCGATGTTGTTGATAATGTTTTGGCAGAACAGGATAAGGGACAAGGTACGATTCTATCACTTTTGTACTCGCGCGCCTTTGACTGCCTAAGTATCCTTCTCTTGCTTGCCAAGCTAAAATATTACGGTTTGGACTCTGATTCACTGGCATGGTTTGAGAGCTATCTCACTGGTCGCTCTCAATCTGTGCAAGTTAAAAAAAGTGATGGCAGTATTATGGTTTCTGAACCTAAATTGGTAGAGCGCGGAGTTCCACAAGGCTCAATACTGGGACCTTTACTGTTTATTGTGTACTGCGCCGATTTGCCTTCAGTAATAACAAAATGTAAATTCCACTGTTACGCCGACGATGTTCAACTATATATAAGTACACCGCCTAATAATACGTTGCAGGCTGTCGTTCAGATGAATGAAGATTTGATGAATATATCTGATTGGTCTAGACGTAATGCGTTAGTTTTAAACCCGGAAAAGTCTAAATATATGGTACTTGGCAGTAAATGGCAAATTTCACAAATTATAAGTGGGAGTCCTAATGTGTCTATCGATGGTCAAGCTCTTCAAAGAGTGGAAGAGGCCAGAAATTTGGGCTTAGTTATTGATGGACAGCTGAGATTTGAGACACATCTGTTGGGTTTAGCGAGGAACTGCTTCTATCGCCTTAGTCTTTTATATAAATTGCGGGATCAGCTTTCTGAAAGGTCGCGACAGATGGTCTGCGAATCTCTGGTGCTGTCCAGACTCAACTATGGAGACCTCGTGTATGGGCCTCGTCTTTCAGATAAGGCAAAGCGTCTAGTGCAAAGAGTGCAGAATGCATGTTTGCGGTTCATCTATAACATACCTCCTCGGAGTCATATAACACCTTTTTTAAACAAAGCTTCTTCACTCAACATGGAGGCTCGTAGACGGTTACATCTCGCCAGTTTGCTTTTTGGTATCATAAAATTTCATAAACCCGAGTATTTATATGATAAATTAACAATTATGTCTCAACGTCGCGCTAGGCTTGCACGCCCTATTTTGTCTATGCCAGCACATAGGACCGCGGCTTTTACGGGAAGTTTTCGGTATGCGGCAACAAAGTGCTGGAATAATATTCCCCCTCCATTGAGATGTCTTAATTCAAAATTTACGTTTAAAACAAAATTTAAATCGTATTTGTTAGAAATACAAATTCTTGACTCATCCCACCGCTTTGCTTGCCGTACTAATGCGTCTTCCCGGAGAAATCTGAAGTAAATATTTTTTCCCTACGGTACCTACTTAATCACCAGCACCTTTGAGCTTAACCTTATATTATTTATTTTGTCACAGTCATATTTGGATTATACTGTTTTCGTCTTAATTCAGGCATCATAATATAAGATACATATAACTATTTTAATTTGGTTAATATGTTAAATTGCGCTCGTTCGTGTTATCTCCAAATGGGTGACAGCTGAAAATCAGCGGTTGCTCCACCCGGGCAACGTGTGCTGAGCTGTAGCCTATTTGTGCTTCTGTGGCACACATATTGCATGTATTTAGTAGTTATTATAAGTTAGTGATCATATTGTTTCTACTTATTTCTGTATAATGTGTGTGACAGTTGAACAAAATAAATTTATTATCTATCTATCTATCTAATATTGTTGCGGGTATTTCCCATCGGGGATTCCCTGTACGAAAGTATAAATATGCAAATCAGGTTTTATTTTTTTCATTTATTGTTCTGTCAGTGTACGTAGGTCATTAAAATTTAAAAGTCAATTATCTGAAATTAAGTATTTCAGGGAGACTTTGTTAAACATAAAAAAGACAGTGATATGTATACATTTGTGTTGTGCAAAGACATTAAAGACATTTTTTTTAATTACTCATGTTTTTTTATTTTAGCCCAATTAGAAACCACATAGTCTAATCCCGGGATAGGCCCGGGATCCCGGGAATAGGCTTCAAAAATCATGTTAGCCCGGGTTTGAAAAACATGCTCGGGATTGTATTCTCTACCTATGTCATTGCGAAAACTAAAAACAGGATGACTCATATGACTGTTTTGTAAGGCAAGCTAATTATTTGTGAATCACATACCTTTCTGGTGGTAAGAGCAGTCTGTACTCTACTCGAGACCGCATCAACTCTTGCCGACATCCGCAAATAGTTTAAAGCCTGGTTTTTCTGCCGTATAGCATTCTCTGCATGTATCCGAGCCCCCTCCATGTTCCCCTTCTGTATGGCCTTCTTTGCTTTCTCTTTCTCCATTTTCTCTTCTTTTTCGCATTTCTTGGAGTTTCTCTCCAACTCTTTTACAGCAAATTTTAAATTAAAGAGATGTTCTGATTGGTCAGGTTAAGGAAGAAATATTTAGGAAGATATAATAGATACATTTTGCTGTTACTGAATGATAATAATTATGTATATTACACAATAAATTTATTACATTCAGGTGAAAAATCTGATCACAGAAATCATTCTTTGATCAGATTTACATTATGATAAATATTATGTTTATCTGGGTGTGACCTGTTAAGGCCAATGCAATGATCCTATTGCAATGCAAGTTCCGTACGTAGCACAAATTTATTATTTTACCCAAAATGTATTGTTACAATGAATTTAATTCTTTGTTTCTGATGAAAGAAAATGAAGGAATTGAACATCCAAATGACCTTGATATTTTTACAAACTTTTAAAGTTATGTGTATCATATAGAGCAATTAAGTTATATCCCAAAAAATATATAATAATAAAATTATGATGCTGTAAACAATAATATTGAAATATTTGTAAAAGGATACTTTCCATTGCAGACGAAGACATTTCGTTCCCCAGTTTGACAGCGTATAAAAAACTTCTGAAAAGAATATCAGGTCCAAGACCTATAGATTAATAATCAATTTCAATTAGTGATCTTGCAAAATCAAAAGCAACTGAAGGAGAACTTTGTGTATTTTTTGACTAACGAGATGAGTCACCGAGCTCAAAACACTTGATCACTTGATTATTTTTACGTCAGTCCACACGTCAGTCATTCTTTCTTAAACTGTCAATGTCATCAGCTGATAAAATGACCATAAAGAAATTTTCGCAGGGTAAAAATGTCGATGAGTTCAATTGACAACTTACTACAAGACGGGAGTGATGGTTTTAATTTATGCAATCGAGAGTACCTTAAATGAAGATACTTCCAGAATTTTTTCAATTTTTTTTATCCAAAATTCAATTATTTATGAAATTTTGTAAAAAATCCTATATGAAGGAGTTTTAAAGCAATATTCTCACGCTTAACCACATGTCATTGTCAATCTGTCAAATAATGATGACGTTGACAGCCAAGTCTTATGCGTTGCCAGGTTGGGGAATATTTTCCCCGAAATTCGTACAACGTACAAGGACCGTTTTTTTTTCTGATAATGCACTATAATAAACTTCACTCGGTGTGTTTGTTGAAGTGAAATTTACTTAGCGGGCTGGTGGTTGCCCGCCAAATGAATCATCATCATCATCAGGTCTTTTTTAGTCTTCACTACTGGAGCACGACTCTCTCTGTACAACTGGAGCCATACTTGGCCAGAGCAGTCAGAGGACTTGGCCTACACTCTTCACGCTGGCCAGACGCCAAATGAAAAAATTACGCCAATTGCTTCTGAATGAAGTTTGAGGGCCTAATAGTTTATGTTACCAACAATAGCAAAAAATATACCTATACCGCGTGACTTTGAACCTCTGAACTATATTGAGATCCTGGAATCAGAAGCCCTCATTGTGTAAATATAGAATTGCATGAAAAATAGCGGAAAGTCGATAAAAAATATTAGGTTTCCCATACAAAGTCGCCGATCAGTTGGACGATTTTCTATGGAAGGACAAAGAATTTTTTTCGTTTTTTTACCTTTTTTTCTTGCAATTCTGTATTCCATTACGGCTTCTATTTCCAGGATTTCAATATAGTTCAGAGGTTCAAAATCACGCGGTATGTTAATGTAGTACAGTCAAAGAATATACACTGTGAAATTTTGATCGTTCTGGACTAAAAATTTCGGCCGGGCGGTCAATTTGTACGGGGACCTCAAAAATATTTATGAGTCCCAGCATTGGTCCCATAGGAAAAGTTGTTTGTATCAACGGGCTGAATCATCCCTTTAAGGATCCAAAACTTTCATTCGAATTTATGCTGTTTTATTTTATAAAACTGTATATTTTCAACTTCGATTTCCGTTGAAATTTTCTTGCTCTGGCATTTGACGGTTGTTAGTTTCACATTCACATAAGTCACATTGAACTCCAATGTTGCTGTAGTCTATTTGGCACTGCATTTTTGACGTGATATGATAACGTCTTATAAATCGATGAACACAGCAGCAGATGCTGGTGCTTCTGCTGCTGCTGGAGCTGGAGGCCGTTATGTGTCGTATGTGTGGAGACTATATGTGACACTTTCGACAGTTGTCGGAACTGAACCTCTCAGTGCTGCCGCCTGGTTAGCGACATTTCAGAAAACCCTCAATATGGATAATAGTTGAGGTAGGTATTCAATAGTAAAATAAAAATAATTTTACAACAATAGAAGCTAAGCAGTATCACAAAAAAAAAAACAGTCTACGTACACTTCCAAATTTCGGGGAAAATATTTCCCAACCTGGCAACTCATGAGATTGGGCAGTCAACATTATCACTTTTTGACAGTTTGACAATGACATTGTCATTGACATTGTCAAGAAGCCTGGGAATATTGCTTTTATAAATCCGACATTTGGATTTTTTTTAAATTCATAAAGAAATGAATTCTGGATAAAAAAATTTAAAATATTCTGGAAATATTAACATTTAAGGTACTTTCGATTAATTTAAATAAAAACCATCACTTCCTGTTTGTAGTATGTTGTCATTTGAATGCTATGTATTTCTCATTCAATTTATTGATGATAGATGTGATGGTAACTTCTGCAGGCAAATAAACGTATCGTTCGACTGAGATTTATGATAATTTTCTCTTTCTGAGTGATTATGAGCTATATGACCAAAAAGGAGTGAAATATTTTGGAAAGGAAGAACGCTTACATGAGCTCTAAACTTAAAAAAACGGATCAGTCGTCTATGGCTTTTCAGATTACAATGTTGGTTGCCCTGCAAAACAACAATATGTCAAAATAAATTAAATCGAGTGAAAAGTGTCGCTGGATTTTTGGATTTGGAAGTGATCAAGCTGAGGAGTGAAATAATCTCGAAATTTTGAAGAAATCCTTTTAGATAACAGTTTCGGAATAATCATTTTTTATTTTCGTTGTTACGTTTCATTACGTATTAATTTTATTTTTACTTTGCTGAGCCTGTGACAAAACTCGAAAACCCAAACATTGCATCAAGTAGATAGAGGACATTCGCTGGGCGTAAAAAGAAAATGGCGTGTGCTACCCTGAAAAGAAATTTGGACTGGGAGTCCATGGCGCAGATGCCTGCTAAGAGGCGAAGATGTGCTCCATTTGCAGCTAGTTCCAGCACAAGTCCTGGCTTAAAAATGTCTGAGAACAGATCTACAATATTTGGCGAATCCGTTAGTGCACCTGCAAAACTGACCCCAGGTTTGTTTATATACGTATTAGCAATGCAATACTAAATCGAAGTAGTGCTGTAATGTAGTTATGGGTAATCATTTCGAAACTTCTTGATGAAAATAATTGATACTCATCAGCTGTATTATTTATCGCCATTGTTTCTGCTCTATCATGAATATTTTTATCGTGTAAGAGCGAGATAGAAGATGCATTATTGCATGAAGATCGTTGGGTGATTTTTTCCCTTGTCCTTTTATTATTTTCTTTGTCGAGGTAAATGCCACGAGATTCTCTTGTTGCATCCCGAATGTAGATACTGTTGAAAAAAAAAAAATAAGGGCGGAGGCGGATAGTGCCGCAACCTACGTTTTTTGCCTATTTGGTAATCCTACGGTGGTGTCAAATGATTGCACACACAGCTGAAAAAAACACTCGTCAGCAAAAAATTCTTTGTTACAGAACATTTTATAGGCTGTGGTATTTTGTTAAAATACCATGACATTTTGAAAGTTTATGTTGGTACTAGCAGAAGTTAGAATATTATAAAATTTTGGTCTTATACATTTTGCAATGAAAATCAAAGAAAACAGAAGCCAGAAAAAAAGTCATTTAAGTACCTACATATTCATTACTTAGTATTTGACACTCCAAGTTGTATAAAATGTACAGCCAGGGGCAGATAAGACTGACCCCTTTAGAAACAGATTTTAAATTTCAGGGTGCCACATTTATCTGCCACAACTGTACACATAGTGTAAGTTTTTTTTGTTAGTGTGAGATTAATTCTATTTTCTAATTAATATAAAGGTCTAGCCAATGAAGTTTATAATTTTATCCTTTTCATGCATTACCTTGAGCAAATAATAGAATACATTAATAAATTAACATAACAATTGCAATACCCTCGATGAACTTGTTAATGATTGGACAATGGCAAGAAATTTAGTAACTAGTTTTTGCCTATGACTTTAATTATCCCTGCAGAAACTATTCTGGGCTAAATCACGTATTAGATCAACAAATCAGGCCAGTAGTTTTTGCATGACACTCATACAAACAGACAGCCCCTGTAAGGTCTCTTTATGTAGAAATTATGGAAAAAAATCAGGAGTTCCCTGGCATTTCCTTGGTTGACAATAATAGTTAATTAAGACATATCCACCAGCACTGTAAAAAACAATAAATCTGTTTTTGTATCATTTAGAGCTCCCTTTTATATTAGCTTTACAAAAAGAGTCTGTTGAGAACCACTGAGATAAATAATGATGTACTTATTCATTTTGTAAGCTCCCTCTAGTAAATGCCTTCCTGCAAACCACTTGGGGTACACAACTGGTAAAGTAATTAAATTTATCAGTGGTGCTGCAAGTGCCTTTGAATCACAGAGTCATGGGTTTGATCCCCAGTCAGGTGAAGATGGAAAACTTTCTTTCACAACATCTTTAATTATATAGCCTTGTTGCGCTAGTATCCCATGACACAAGTTCAATACTTACTACTTACTCTGTGATTTATCACTGTATGGTTTGTCATTTTATTTTCCATTATATCTACTAATAAACAATCACCACTAGTAGTGGTTCTAGTCAAGAGATCACCAAGGAAACCACTTAAAAAAATTATATTTTGTACTTAAGGTTTTTGTTTCACTGGTAGAATCCTAATTTTATGACATCCAAGAAACAGTAGTAGTAGTAAAATAAACAATAGAAAAGTGGTGGAAGCATAATGTTTCACAAAACCTATCCACAACTGTCTTTTAACCTGACTGCCAAGAATGGTTATGTATTTAGCATGTACACATCATGTTTGTTTGTTCATTACTAGCTTTTGCCTCACCTCCGCCCGCGTTAGTGTCGATCTCTCAGGAACAGTAGGATTTCCCAGAATGAAAGGTACACTATGTCCTTCCCCAGGCCTCAAACTACCTTTACAGAATTTCAGCTAAAAAGGTTAGGTCAACCAGGTAGTTAATGGTTGAAGCGTGAAGAGGTGACAGATAGACAGACGAGAGTTACTTTTGCATTTATAATATTGTATTGATTTCTTTATTATCTTCCAAATGGCTGAATAGATCTCATTGCGACAGTTGAGTTTTTGTTCTCAAAAATCCAAATGTCCTTAGACAGAATTAAAAAACAATAAGAGACCAGTTGGTTTTTGTAATTTTTAAAATAATACTACTTGTTTGACCTATTATTGTTAAACTGTCAATCATCATCTCAATTTTATTACCTTCTTTCTTTCTTCTTTTATAATATGGCTTTCACCGATACTCCGGTGATTCTGCCAACGTCATGGTTCGAAGAGACACAATGTTTCGGAATTGGTCGGTATTTGTATGCTAGCTGAAAGGGGATGGGAAAAGACAAATGTTATTACACACAGAGGAAATACAAACACAACATAATAGTTAGTATGGGGATGACAGTATTAGTGTGGATTTAAAGGCAATAATGAGGATCAGTAAAGTTGTAGCAAATTCAATAGGACTTATATCCACATTATTCTTCATGACATTACAATGATATATCTTTTTGAATTATCCAAATCGGACCATTACTTACGAAGATATTAATAATAAACATAATGCCGTTCCTGCCGCGAAAAGGCATTGCACGCCGGTGCGTGTGACGTCACTGTGACGGACCGAGCGCGGTCGGCAGTCGGCACTCATAGAGCGATCATTCGACTGAGCGACGACGACGCGGTTCGTCGCTATATTTACGAACTTTTATAGATAGAAACGGGTCACTAGTTTTAAATACTTGGGGCATATTGTGAACTCAGCTCTCACTGATGACGCTGATATAGAGAGGGAACGCAGAGCTCTGGCGGTAAGAGGGAATATGGTAGCACGTCGTTTTAGCCGCTGTACTTCTCTGGTTAAAACTACAATTTTCAAGGCCTTCTGCCAGAGTTTCTATACCAGTAGCCTGTGGGAAAAATATAAGCGCCGTACCGTCGGAGATCTGCGTGTTCAGTACAACAACATCCTTAGGATGATGTTGGGGCTGTCTCGCAGATGCAGTGCATCAGGCATGTTTGCGGAGGCCAGGGTTGACGGGTTTCATGCCGTGATACGCAAAAAGGCGGCCTCCTTTTTGCAGTGTGTGCGAAACAGCAAAAACACCATCCTAAGGATGTTAGCCTCACGCCCTGACTGTACCATATTGAGGCGCTGCATGCTGGTGGCAATAGGAGGTCGGATATAAAATAAAATTATAAATTTGTACTAATATAGGTGTTTAAGTCAAACTGTTACTAACATTATATGGGAAACCGAAATAAATGAATTATTATTATTATTATTATTTAACAATTTATTGAAATAAAGTCTTGTTAGAGTGCAATTTTTATAATATTTACGTATAAAACGTACTTATTATGGGGCAGGGGGACTAATAAAGAAAACAAAGCAAAGAAAGAATTTTTATTTTTACTCTAGATTGCTATATAGACAATCATGTAAATTAACTAAATCGCTATTGTTACAATATTATAAAAAAAAAGTATGAAATATGGACATATGCGTGAGGTCCGATCATTTTATAGTCTTTCAACTTCCATATGCTTCTTTCAACGAGAACTCTTATCGGTTATATCAGCGATCGTTTTTGTTTGCAAAACTTCTTCTGCTGTAGGTTTTGGGTTGGAACTGTCCGTACTTAAAACTCATTAAAACTGTTTTATTTCTTATCTTTTCTTAAAATCAGGTCTATAATTTTTAGGGTTCCGTACCTCAAAAGGGAAAAACGGAACCCTTTAAGGGTTCCATTTCATCACTTGGTTAACCATCTGTCTGTCTGTCTGTCAAGACCCTTTTTCTCAGGAACGTAGGAGCGTAGAGGTATCAAGCTGAAATTCATATCAAATATTCAGTTTATGCTGTAAATTTTCGAAGCCAACGCAATCTAAAGATACAGCTGGTCGTGCCATAAATTTTCGTGTTTTTTCGATTTCGCAAGGGAATCAATACCTACCAGGGAACTTCCCATGAACTCAGAATCTTAAAATTTGGTACGAAGCAACGTCTTTTAGCACAGATAATGGAAAAATTGCGAAATGCATTCATTTTTAGTTACATCATATAATAAAGATATTTTTATTAACTTCAAACTTATACGTGCGCACGGCCAACTCGCACTTCGCCGGTTTTTTTAAAGGTTTTGACATTCAAACTAATGAGGCAAAACTCCCTTCTTCAGTTAAACTTAACGTAATTTTCCATGTCTTTTTCCACCTGAAATATAAAATATACCATATTTTAATCGGCCTCACATTTTTGTATGAAAATGTCGATATTGTTTTCTAGTCCAATCTTGGGTCCCATCCGTTGTTCATTTAGACGGGTTGATTTAATGGTTTTAGGTACAACGCTGTTCACCCTTACATCCTGTATTAACTTATTTGCTTACAACAATCAGGCATAGCTGGGGCAGATACATATTATATTATTCACTATTTGCTTTTTACTCCAGTACGTCCCTGTGTCATTGTTTTGACCTTGGAATATTACATAGAAATGGAAATGGAAGTATTGGAATGTAAGTAGGTTTGTCCACCAAACCATCTAGAAAGAAATAAGTAGGTATGTTTTTATTAATACATCCGCCTTATAAAAAGAGAATACATAGGTACTAACTTATTTTCATATCAACTTAATAAAAGGTAAGAATAGTTATGTAGGTACTTACATCGAAATGATATTCACCACATTGTCTACTAGCCGGGGTAGAGGGTGGAGTCTTATAATCATCCCTTTTTACAACGGAATATAATTTTAAATTGTATTCCGTTGTAAAAAGAGATGATATAAAATTCACACAAAACTTCGTGAAAAATTATTAATTTTTCCAGAAGTGTTTGTATAGTTCGGCACTATACAATATTTGTACATAGTTAAAAAGATAAATTAGACATAAATAATTTGTTTTAAAGTCGCAATTACCACGAAAACACTGCGCGCCTTGTCACTGCCAACGGGCAACTAGCGGCGTCCGTCACAGTGACGTCACAGCCACCGCGCCGGCCGGCCAGTGAATTTTGCTAGTAATTTGGTCATAACTTCGTCAATTTTTATCGTAGAACAATAATTTTTGCACTGTATGTTATGGATTTCTTGGCTCTATAATCCTGCATTCTCAACTAAAAACTTTACGGATCCTCATTAAAAGTAGGTCATACATAATACAAATCTAGATGATAAAATGGTATGAATGGTAAAATGGTAATTGATACAAATCTAGATATAGAAAATTTAGAGTTTCAAAGAGTTTTTAGATATAAATTTAGCTAGAATAAAATAATACCGCGTATGGACCAAGTTCAGAAGGTGAGGAATATTTAAATTTTCATAAGACAAACTATTGGGCAAAACGTCACGAAGATGGACCGTCAGACTAGGGCAATTAAACAATATATGATGCACAGTTCCTTCATCAAGACCACATTCACAAAGGGAGCTGTCCTTGATATGGAGTTTAGCGAGGTGGACGGGAGTGCAGGCATGTCCCAGACGAAGGCGAATTATAACAGAGGTGATCCATTTTTCAAGGTTGTGATGACGAGAGAACCAAGGAATCTTTGGGATATCGTTGAATATTGCCATACCAAGCGCCTTTGTGTAGTCTTGACCTCTGCCACATGCTATTCCATCTATTAAGCAATTTAGGTTTTGCGGTTAAACGTAGATCCCTTGAAAAATTTTGGTTGTGACTGTCAGAGCCCAAAATTATAGCCTGTTTGGCCCATGAATCTACTGTTTCATTGCCTGCGATTCCCGAGTGGCCAGGAATCCAGGCAATAACAACATTAATACCAAAACGATTACATTTATATAATGTGTCTCTAATCCTCAAGGTAATAGGGAAGTTTTCCCTCGAGTGGAGAGGACGCTTGGATATATCTTGGAGACAGCTCAGAGAGTCAGAGAGAATGAGACATTTATCTAGTTTGTGTGATGCCACATTTTATTACCTGATTGTCTCACCTATGTGAAGCATGACTTGGCTGGCTAGAACAATTTTGAACTAATAACTCATAAGTTAGTAGGTAAAACTTTGAAACAGAAATTCTGAATATCTATACTTAAATACTTAACTACTATTGATCAAAACAAATCCTCAATGAGTGATCTGTGTAAGGCCTAAAGATTGTTCATAATTTTGCAATAGGGTTATCATGATGCAAGTCCATAACCTATGTGTGTTACAGATAGGTTTGGACGCATGATGATGATGATGATGATGTGTTTCAGAGTTGTCTAATAATTTGCACAGCTAAAAAAACACTTGTCCGCTTGATCGAAGCTTGTCAGTATAAAAATATTTGTTTCAGTCCGATTTAGGCATATTGTATGTTGTGGTTATTTCATATAAAGCTTTTATAAATAACCATAGAGGTTATCAACCAAACTTTGTCTGGGAAGCACTGTCCTTTATAAGCACTGCCATCAACAAATACGCCTTTTTAGGTTTCTGTACCTTAAAAGCAAAAAAAGGGAACCCTTATAGGATCACTTGGTTGTCCGTTTGTCGGTCTGTCAAGAACCTTTTTCTCAGCAACGCGTAGAGGTATTAAGCTGAAATTCATATCAAATACTCAAGTGTAACTCCCTTGGAGTTGTGAAGCCAACGCAATCAAAAGATACAGCTGGTTATTCCGCAAAATTACATAATTTTTGACATTTGCAAGGGAATCAAAACCTACGGGGTACTTCCCGTGAACTCAGAATCTTGATATTTGGTATAGAGCAATGTCTTATTGCTCAAATAAATGAAAAATTGCGAAATGCATTCATTCTTAGTTACATCATATAATAAAAATATTTTTAATAATTTCAAACTTATATAATGTACGGAACCCTTAGTGCACGAGTCCGACTCGCACTTGGCCGGTCTTTTTTAAATATATTTCAATGTCCATCCTCAGCATAAACATTTACCACAATTTCAGAGCGCATGGCACAAGAGATTTGCGACGAAATTAAGAGACTGCACCGCCGCAGACAGCTGCGACTATCGTCGGGTGCGGCCGCGTCGTGCTCATCATCCAGTGGCAGCGAGGGCGACTGCTCCCCGCCGCACCGCTCCTCGCACAACTCACAGAAAGTGCACAACCGTGCGCTCTTCACCTTCAAACAGGTTGGTGCCATGTTATCGTCAGTGAGAATATAATGTTAGCCGCGTCGTGCTCGTCATCCAGTGGGAGCGAGGGCGACTGCTCCCCGCCGCACCGCTCCTCGCACAACTCACAGAAAGGTAGTTTGAGGCCCTCTGTGACGGCGACGACGTGATATCGGCGGAGCTCCCCAGCTCGCCACTGAGAAATTATTATTTTAAGGAAACAGATATAAAGTTAATAAACTCAGTTTTTTTTGCTGAGTAATGAAAATGTGAAAATGACAATCTTCAGCTCTCATATTTTCCTGCAATATAACAACTTAACAAGGCGTTAATAATTCCTAGTTGTCCGACTTTGTTTTCATAATGTTTTTTATTCAAGCAGTTTTTTCGTCTCAAGTCTCCTCCTCATTCAAGTGTGTTCCTGTTTGCATCCGCAACTGTGGTGCGTCAAAGACTGAGGTTATAATGGATGTTTGAGTAAACACCGTTATTCCTCAAATCAGCTCGTCAAAATGAACAACTTTTTCTATGAGACCAATGTTGTTTTTCGAGATTTTCATACAAATTGCAAGGCCGGCGAATCACTGTATGAGAATGTCGCTATTTTTTGGAGACTTTAGCATTGGTATAGAAAAAGTTGTTTGTTTTGATGGGCTGATTTTACGGCTTTCCCTGCTAGACTCGTACTTCCCTTTGGCCATAGTGGTAGCACTCCCTGTACGTAAGAGTTCGGGCACCGTTGACATTCAGCTGGGGCGTGTAAGCGATAGGGTTTTATTATTATTATTGAAGCTTTAATTTTTCCACATAACACTTTAAAATGTACATTTAAATATCATTATTTCCTTCCATTCCCTTGTTATGTGGCCCCCTATGGGTAAAAGCCTCAAAAAGCGATAGGGTTAGTAGTCATTTACTTCGTGCCTGCGGTGCGAGCCGTGCGAGAGACGCAAACACAACACACAGCCCTCGAGCAAGGCAGGCGGCGACGCCCCGTCCCCCAACCCCGCACACATCCAGAGACCCACATATGGCCGCAAGCAATTTTACGTGCACACACGCATAAGTGACGTTTCTTTTCGCGTATTGTATATATTCTTAGCTTTGGCAGCACTGCACAACAGCTAATATGTAATTATTTTCAGGTGCGCATGATCTGCGAGCGAATGCTGCGCGAGCAAGAAGCGGCTCTGCGCGCCGAGTACGAGACTGCGCTGAGCAGCAAACTGGCAGAGCAATACGAGGCTTTCGTGCGCTTCAACCTCGACCAGGTAAATAGTAGTGATATACAAAACGGAAGCTAATTGTACCAGCGATATGGAACTCTTGCGATTAGTGTGCTATGAAAAACACTGGCACATTAATATGTGTAAGGTCAGGGGAGTTCTTGGCGGGAATTTCGGCGGACTGCACGGTTTTTGTTTTGGATTGTTTTGCAAATTGCTTCTAGTGGACTTTATAACGTAAAATCGGTGTAATTTGGTGTTATAAATGCCCATGTCTATGAACAATGTGTGGAATAACTAAAATAAAGTGTCATGGTGCGGCTGTAGTGAGGTTTACATAAGCGGTCTGGTGGTCGCTCGCCTTACTGCTACTGCGTCTATGATCAAACCAGTGGATTCGTGGAAATTGTCGTCAGGGGCTCCATTGAATCAACTAAATTAATCACACCACCATTTCATTGATATTCTAACATGTAGAAAAATATGAAGGGCTAAAAGGCATAGAAAGCCAAATGCCGTAAAACAAATATGAAAAAAAATGTGTAAAATCAGGGGGTTATGCCTGCTTAAAAACACTAACAATGGGCAGCAGTGTTGGAAGCACAAGAAGCCAAAGAAACTACGCTCGCCAATTCGCCTGCCTTCGGTTTATAATACGACAGAATAAGTATTTTTTTCCTAAATTTAGATATTCAAAGCAGTCCAAACGTAAAAGAATAATTGCCACTGACATCTAAGACAGATGCATTTAACCCATCAAGCGCGAGAAACGCAGACAATGGATTTTCTATTGTTATGCGGACCGATCGGGCCGCTTGGGGTTGAGAGGTCAATATTAAGTGTTTTTGATTAATTTGTAATATTCAACAGTCCTGGATTTTGTCAATAAGTCGTATAGGCCGCCAGATTTCAGAGGATACTCATTCGATCTCAGAGGATATAAGTCAAACAAGTTGACTGGTTTTCTCATGGTTCATTAGCAGTGGTATGTAATGGTAATATGCATTGAAATATCCAATCTCTGTTTATAAGTGGCCTCATAAAAATGATAAATCCGGCACTGATTTTTAGGGTTCTGTACCCAAAGGGTTAAAACGGGACCCTATTAATTTCGCTTCGCTGTCCATCTGTCTATATGTCCGTCTGTCACCAGGCTGTATCTCATGAACCGTGATAGTTAGACATTTGAAGTTTTCACAGATGATGTATTTATATTGCCGCTTTAACAAAAAATACTAAAACATAGAAATAAAATAAATATTTATGGGGGCTCCCATACAACAAACATGATTTTATTGTTTTTGCTCGATATTGATAACGGCAACAGATAGACGCTTGAAGTATTCACAGAATATTTAATTATACATACTTATACCTTATAAATATAAAATTAATTAAAAATTAATTTTTTTAATAGGGGGGGGGGGGGGGGGGTAATTAATTTTTTTGCCGTTTTTATAGATTGGCCGGTTTTTCAAAATGTTTTCTATTAATTATGTAAAATGACGTAGATTTTATACTAAACAATATGCATGCCTGTAAACAGGTTGAATACTTACTCACTAATTTGATGAAGAACTGTATGTGATGTTAAATGATTGATTGATTGATGCCGAGTGGTGCTGCAGGTGCAGCGCCGGCCGCCGCCCGCCACGTGCATGCCGCTGTCCATGGACGCCGAGCACCACATGCACCAGGACCTCGTGCCCAGCTGTACGCTCTCACTCCTATTATATATCCTTATACCTACACTAATATATCAAGATAGAACGGCATCGCCGTGGCAATGCCTTTCTATCTTGATATATTTGTTTGTGTTTATACTATACTAGCTTTCGCCCGCGGCTCCGCCCGCGTCAATGTCGATCCCTCGGGAATAGTACTTTTTCCCGGGATAAAAGGTAGCCTATGCTTCTTCGTACTCCAGAGAACTTGTATGCAAAATTTCATGATGATCGGTTCAGTAGTCACGGCGTGAAAGCGTAACAAACAAACAAACAAACTCACTTTCGCATTTATAATATTAGTAAGGATACTTGCACTAATAACAACCTCCGTGGTCCAGTGGTTAAGGCGTTTGCCTGTTGACCCGGGGGTCGTGGGTTCGATTCCCACCGGAAGCATACTTTGTTTAGTTGTTTCCAGTTTGGTTAGGACATTGCAGGCTTGAATCACCTGATTGTCTGATAATAAAGATGATTCCGTGCTTCGGAAGGCACGTTAAGCCGGTGGTCCCGGCTGCCATCTGGTAGTCGTTAAAGGAACCACGTCAGAGGCCGAGAGGCGGTTCCGAAGAACTCTGACACCAGGGTGTGCATGGTCGATTGACCGTGTCACCTACTCGAAATTATGATGATGATGCACTAATACATCAAAATAGAACGGCATCGCCGTGGCAATGCCGTTCTATCTTGATATATTTGTTTCTGTGCTTATACTATATATAAATCCATTTAAATTAGGCGCAAATATTTTAAGGGCTGGCACTATAAGCTAGAAAAATGCTTTAGAAACAAATTAAAAAGAATCAACACGCTAGTTTTCGAAATATCTTGCCTTGAACATTAACCCTTTGACCGCGAACGTCAGATAAATCTGACATACATTTCCTATGAAAATGTATGTCGGCCCCTTGACTGTTAAAAGGGGTTAAAAACAAAGGCCAAAAACACTTTCTTGGCGGCGAATTTTTTACTATTATCTACTATGGATACCAAGTCACTGACGTCGGCATTCGTAACAGCTGATTTATCGATTATAATAACAAAACTTATTTTATCTAGAAAGCCAAATCAAAAACTGGCCTGTCAATTTCTTAATCTGTTGCTAACTAAAATATTTCTTTGACCTATGAGAGGCCAGCCTTTAAAATATTTGTGCTTCATTTAAATGGACCTTATATAATACTAGAAAGTGAGTTTGTTTGTTAAGCTTTCACGCCGTAACTACTAAACCGATCATTATAAAATTTTGCATACTAGTTCTCTGGAGTATTGTATGGACATAGTGTTCCTGAAGGAACGACGTTGACGCAAGCGAAGCTGCGGGCGAAAGCTAGTCTATAATACTTTAATTTCACTTACTGTACATGCTTATGACGTCTAAAGGTAAAGGTTCCATCAACATTAGAAGAATCAATATTTTTTTTGCTAAAACTATCGATTTTTTGGCAACACAACCAAACAGTGTTCTCATATACACCAAACTGATACAAGGTTATCTCAAATCTTACCAAGTTATACCAAATAACAGTTGCCAGGTCGCTTCTCTTTTCCTTTTTTTTAATATTTTTTATTTTAATTTTAATTTTTATCTTTTGTTGGATAGCGTGTTAAAAAGTTCTTTCTTAAACATACGCAGACTGAGTTTATTAAATCTACAATAGCCATGATGAAAGCCATTATTTTGATATATACTCAATCTTTGCAGGGGGCATAAATAGTTTATCTCTGTGTCTTGTTCTGCTACCGGGTATATCACGATTTTTCTTAAATAAATATGGGTATTTTACAACAAATATACACATTTCGTAAATATAGACATGGGAGTGGTAAAATTTTTAAACAGATTTAATCAATAAAATTGCTATAAATTATTATTTATTAGACAAAAAGTTAGCCCAATTCTTAGCCAAAAGCAACAAGGCGTTTATCTTATGCAGATGCAATGGTGTAAAGGTGAATATGCCAATCAAAAGTTAATACCCCCAATGTAATTCGTAAATTTAGCCTTGCATTACAACTAATACACGTTTTTATAACATCTGTCCATTTTGTTTCAGATCTGTCCTAATAACGACGGATCCGGCGGCGCAGTGCTGCACTGCAAAATATATCAAGACAAACATATTTTGGTATATGTGAATATTATATGCGGGAATAGAGTCCGTACCCTAATGGATCAAGAACTTGTAATTGCTTGTGGAATTTACCTATAACCAATATTGTGAAAAACGCATAAAGCAGTATTATGAACTTGAGTTCCCTTGTTTCTTCCATACTTATTAACTTCCCCTGTAGTGTGATTGTGCATGAAATAGTACATACATAGATTTATTTTCACAATATTGTAATGGTTAAATTCCACAGTTTTGTTCATGCCACATACATGGAATTTAGCTTTTAATGCTTTAGATAAGATTCGCTGGATATTGTGTTCATAGACTGAGACTCGCCAGAGCTGGAGTGAGATATAAGCCGAAATTAGTATTTCGGATACGATCGCGTAAGGCCAGGCGTAACGCGCGCGCGACCACCGTTTACTGACACAATGCTTGACAAACTACTGTTTTCGTGATTGGTAAGCAATAAATACTAAAACGCTGGTCGTCTAGATGCGCGTGGTCTTGGCCTCCCGGTAAAACGGGCTAATTGACGAAACATGTTTTTAGGGCCATAGCAGACATGTTACTTTCAGCACCGGCGACCGCCGATATGGCAGCTTTTCCAAGTCTCGAAACAACTGTTACAATCATGAAAAACAATTGTTAAAATGTTTCGTTAAATTATGTACTCTTTCTTATTTTCCCCTTTTCAAGAAACTAAAAAGTAATTATCTTTTTGAATGATTTACAAGAAATTAAATGTAAATAAATATTTTGCTCCGACTCGAACAGAACTGTCTTTAAAACTGACGACCAAGCTTCTCAGTAGTCATTCACAATTGCTGATTGTTTTTAGTTATTTCAACAATAAAACGAAATCTAATAGATTTACTACATATTGAAGTATTATTTTGTTGTATTTTAGAGAATAAAGTTGTTAACAATCTGCCCAATCGCCGGTCGTCGATATATGAAGTATGTGCTATGTCCCTTACACTAACAGATATCGTACTCGTATTTTATATATTTTCTAAAATTAACATGAAAGATCCCGTAGAAGTTAGTCTAACACATAATAAATTCACGCAGAGTGCCTGTTAGTAATCAATGTGGTCAAGTATCGTTTGCGAATTAGTTAGCCATAATTTCGTTTGATATGATTAATTTTATTTACTTAGTGCTGTCGAATTATAGTTTATAATTTATATTTTCTTGTCTATCGTGTGTACGGTTGGCTGTACACAGACCACGCCTAGTGTATCAGATCATTTGGAAACTATAATTATCTTGCTATGTACCTACTTGTATTCATAATGACGTTAACAAAATGATTATCTACTATCTAATTTCTCTTAAAAAATTACTCACTGATACATAAAAGGCTTATTAGGAAATGATAAATTAGCTTTATTTAAATCTTTTAAGTTATTTTCTCGATAATGTACTGGTTTGATGTGATCTAGCGATTTAGGAGCGAATTTTCGGCGAGGCGAACATCGCCTCTAATTCACGGCGTTTTAGCGTTTTGATGTAATTCATAGGCACACGCTCTCAAATCGCTGGTGTGATAAAGCCCTTATGTGGGATGTATTTAATAAGTACATTATTGGGATTTGTTTTATAAATATTATTAGTTAGTGTAACTTTTTATTGAATATAAAAGGATATAATTTGTTACCAAGCATTATTCAATAAAAAATAGGATAGGTCTTTTTTTAAATTGTATTATCAGCTCATTATTAGTAGGTTATTGGCGTTTAAGAACTGAAAATAAATTAGCTAAACACCCAATCTTATTTTATTTGTCTATCCCAGTTAGTAATTAGCTTGACTTCGTGTAAATCTGGACGAAGACGTCGCTATAGGTTTTATAGATTCGGGAGGTGTCGCCAGAACGTATTTCAAAAATAGCACTCCTGGCGCTATACCTAGGACCCCTAGGTATAGCGCCAGGAGTGCTATTTTTGAAATTTCGCCGTTCATAAACGAAACGATTTTAGGAACCGCTTACTAAATAGATGTTTTTCCCTTACAAAAATCGCTTGAAGACGATTAGCATGCTTTCAAAAATAGAACCCCAGGTCACATGGCATGATGGAAATGTTACAGTTCGTGAACAAACAGCCTTTTTAGGTATACTATAGCTTCATGGTAAACGGACGCCGCACCGTGGAAAAGTCAATACGTGATATGGATTGCGGGATGACTCCGGATCTAGCTCGGAAGAAAAATATTTCGTCTGAGGGATCTAGGCTCCGGTTTTACGGTTCTTCCGATCAAGCTTAACTTTATTTTTTTACAATTAACAAGTAAAGAACGGATTTCGGGCGCCGCACGCCGAGTGGACAAACGTTCATGTTCGAGTCAAATAAATGGGGCGCTCTATCGGTCCGTTTTTTTCCCAAAAGACTGATCCGGCGAGACTCCGAGACGGACGCGCGCCGTGGACAGCCAGAGTTATGGTGTTCTTGATTTGAGTTCCTTTATGACGTATTGAGGCCGACTGTCCACAAAATTGACAACTTACTACAAATATAAGGAAAAACACTTACTATATAGATGCTACAAACCGGAAGTGATAGTTTTTATTTATGCAATCGAAAGTACCTTAAATGTAAATACTTCTAGAAAATTTTCAATATTTTTTATCCAGAATTCAATCTTGTACGATTTTTTGAAAAAAAAAAGCAATTGTAGGATTTATATGCAATATTTGTGGTACTGAATAAAGATTTTATTATATTATTATTCTCTTTATTTATTTAATTTCTTAGGTCTAGGTTTTTATAAAACTTATATAAAAAGTAAAATATAAAAAAATATCATACAAAAAATACAACTTTTATAAAAACCTAATCCTAGAGGGCTGCCAGCAGCGGGGCAGGGCTCAAGCTACCGACAGTTAAGGCTACAGAGAGAGAAACCTCCTGACGATGCGCGCAGTGTCCAGGAGTACCTGTATTTGCATATTATTATTATATTATTCCCTCGGGAAAATATTCCCCAACTGGGCAACTCATAAGACCTGTTTTAACGTCGTCATTATTTGACAGATTAACAATGACATTGACATCGTCTTATGGTTAAGCATGGGAATATTGCTTTACAAATCCTACATTTGGGATTTTATTTCAGATGTTCATAAAAAATGAATTTTAGATAAAAAAAAATCTGGACTTATTAACATTCAAGGTACTTTCGATTGCATAAATAAAAACTATAACTTCCGGTTTGTGGTAAGTTGTCAATTGCTTAATAACAATGTTGCCAGATATCCTGTCACCTTAGGTACTATTTTTGAAAGTGTGACACTCGTCTTCGAGCGATATTTGTATGGAAAAGTCGCACGTTTACGATAGGCATCATTTCAAAAATAGCACTCCTTGTCCGTTTTTCCATAGACAATACGTACTGATGTCACTGAGTGTCACTGTTATTTATTACTATTAAATTTGACGTTTCTGTTCGAGTCGTAAACCATGTCATTGTAAATTTATTTTTTAGATTTTTATTGTGAAACAGTTTCTCCGAATCGACAAAATGAGTTTCGAGACCTCAAATAACACTAATGATAAAGAAGAGAGAAAATATTACCATGACCGTAACAAATCAGACGACCTGCAAATATCTAGAACTGACATGAATATGTTGATTATGAATTATTTAGTCACAGGTAAACAGACTTTTTTTGTAAATGCTGTTAATTTTTCTAGAGATCAAGCTTTTAACAGAAAACGTAGAAAATATGCGGTGACACAAAAGAATCCTATTTTTCTTTCTTCACTGTCATTCAATCTGTTCATGTTCCTTTGTGATCGAAGTAATTTTTGCAACTAATTTTGTAACATTGCTCGACTTTTTCAAGTGTACATGAGGCCTAATAATAACATTTTAGTCAAAAACTCAATATGCATTAGTTTCCTTTATTTCATGCAGATGTAACAAATACTGTATACAATTAGATATTGCACTGTAGGTATTTAGGTAGGTAAGTATTTATAAACATATTAGGGTGTCCATGAGTATGAGACCTACGTTTTTACAATGCGTCTACTCAATCCAGATAGCCAGATATTGGCCGATCTTGATCTTAAATGAACAATATGGGATGCAAGCAGTAAAAAAAGTGATTGACAGATGTGAAATTTCACTTTGCAAGTTTAAAAGATTCAATGAAAGTGCACATAAGCAAAGGTCAACAAAAAAGGTATAACAAGAATGTAGGCAAAATTTACTAGCCAATTTTTTTTAGGATTTAAAAAAATTTACAACATGAAAAATTTAATTGTGGCTTACTTGTATGTTAAACACACTCGAACACCACTTAAATTAAAACAAAAACCATCTAAATGGATACCTGGCGGAAAATGTTTTATAAAAGCTATTTAGTTGATAGCCTATTTGAGACAAAAGCAGTTGACATCTTGCCTCTACAGTATAACTTTTTCAGAGGGATTCAAAGAAGCAGCTTTAAAGTTCCAACAGGAAGCTGGCCTACAGGAGCCAGCACTATGCAGTTCACTGGATGAAAGGATCATGATCCGCGAGGCAGTGCAAAGTGGCCGCATACCAGATGCCATTGCTATGGTCAATGCCCTGCATCCTGAGCTTTTAGACACTGATAGATATTTATACTTTCACTTACAGGTAACTCTTAGACAATACATTTTTCAATAATGTATATACATTACATTTTATTCAAGACTAGCTTTCGCATGCGGCTCTGCTCGCGTCAATGTCGATCCCTCGGGAACAGTACCGTATTTCCTTCTCCGTACCCCAGATAATGGGTATGCAAAATTTCATGATGATCCGTTCAGTAGTTACAATGTGAAAGCGTAACAAACAAACTCACTTTGGCATTTTGTAGATGACTGTACGAATTTGCACAGTCGAGCGACTTAATGACAAAAATCATAGATCAAATTAGAAGGTGCCTATTCGCGCGCAGTCGTGAGTTTCACACTCGCCAGTTGACGAAGAACTCGAAATCAGAGTAATCGTTGGGGGCCTGGTGATCTGTTGTACAGGCTTATGCCTAGTTCAGACATCAGTCTCTATTCCAACACAAGGAATATGGTTTGAGTGGAATTTACTTGTTTTGACATGTGATCAGTAAATAAATATATGTATTTGTTATCATGTTTCTCCCCCCACTAGAAGGAGGAAAGAGGAACCTTTCCTCCTTCTACTGGCATGGTGACCAGGCCCTTAAAAGCTTGCGTGAGAACACAGGTCCAACACGTACAGACCCCTAAGGAGAGCTTTAACTTAATGTGGTTCTCCCGCCAAACTTCGCTCCCGGATATATCAATAAGTTGATATACCTATAGGGAACTATTAGCAATTTATGGTAAAGAATAACAGACTAAGGTTTTGCCGAACCGTCAAAAACGACTCTTAGTTTTGTTGTTTCACTATTCTCGCGAATAACCGCATGATGAGGTAAGTAGTATCCAAAATTAGGTTTTTTAATTCTAGTCATAAATGATGTTTGGGTGGACTTGAAATAGGACGGGACACCTGCCATAATCACTAGAAAGGATTAATCGCGGCAAGTGATACCTTACCACTTACTAAATGAGCCCCCCAAATCAATCACCACAATTATATTATTTTATTCTTTATGGAAGGATGAACTTGATAGAGGCTCCGACTAATGTAAACATTAACAAATATGTCCAATATCCTTACAAGCACAACACACACACACAACAGCTAGAACCAACACTGCCCATCATTATCTTAGCAATAGAGTGGTCCATAACTGGAATAGACTTTTCCTGATGATGTGGTCTCTGCAACCTCAATAAACTCCTTCAAAAATAAACTAGACAAGTGGTTGAGTACAAGCTCTTCAACCCTACATTTCTAAGTACTTTAGAATGTAAATTTCATATTTATATTTTCTTACAGCAACTACAGCTTCTGGAATTAATCCGGGCCGGCAGAGCTGAGGAAGCCCTAGCATTCGCCAGTGCAACTCTTGCTGAGGCCGGAGCTAATGACAGCAATGCCCTCACCGAGTTGGAAAGATCCCTCGCTTTGTTGGCTTTCCCCGACCCACATGCGTCACCGTTTGCAGACTTGTTGCTGCCTTCTCATAGTCAAAAGGTAGATTTATTTATGCTACATACAGTTACATAGGCCACAACTATAACATATGTATGCCCTGATAACTATAGTAAACGTGGACGAAGTCACAGGTAAAAGCTACTTTACTTATAATACGTGTCCAATGTTCTTTTGATTATTTGACAGATGGACTAAATTTTAATATTCAAATAAATTAGCCTAATGCATTTGTTACTTTTAGATTGCAAGTGAATTGAATGCCGCAATCCTGAAAATGGAGAACCAAGAGTACACAAACCCGAAGCTCTGCAGCCTTCTCCGTATGATCCTCTGGTCTCAGAGCGAACTCGACAAGCATAACATCAAGTACCCAAAGATGACGGATCTCGCGAACGCTACAATAGAGCAACCAAAGTACTAGGCGTTAAGGTTATACCGAATTGCGCGGTAAGGGCGGTAGCAGCAGTGGTAAGATATCCCGCAAGTGGGTTACTAAGCTTGCGTTATGTTGTACAATGTTGTTTAAATTCTTTTGAATTAACATATATACCGCGTATGTGACTTCAAGTGGAGTTATATTTATGTTCACACAGAAATATGTGAGCTCACAATCAGGTTCGGCACCGCTGAATGAATTCAAGTACCAACGTTCCTACATAGCTACAGTAGCAAGCAACTAACAATAAATAAAAGCTATCAAACACTCGAGAATGGGGGAGGGGTGCGGGAACGCCATATTGCGGGGGACGCTGCAAGCGGTATTTGTAGTTTGTGACCTGTGGGTGACCTAACGTCATTCATGTGTCGCTCGTAATAATTGGATAGTGATCTAATTAAATAAGTTAAAAACGTGAAGAGAAAAAAGTAGATGCAACCTATCTATCTATGAGGAGCCCGAAGGCCTAGTGGTCGTGAGCATTCAAAGCGCTTACGCATGTTAAGTAACCCTGGGTACAGTATCCTCTGCGATGGGTGACCGCAAGTGGCATAAAAATATCTCGAGCTCCTCCGCGCTTCGGAAGGCACGTTAAGCCGTTGGTCCCGGCTGTCATCATTGATGGCGTTAAGCTATAACAGATGCCTTTAGGCAGCTTGAATAATCTGACACCAGTGTTGGCTACGTACACACACGAAAAACAAACAAACAAACATTATCTATCTATCTATAACTGCTGCCGCCTGCTGGGTAAAGTCGTGTCCAGGCCGTTAGTTGACCATCCCACAAGCAGTATGTTGTACTCGTATTATAGTTCTGATTTTGTTTTCTATTGTTTTCCTTTAGGGTCCAATTCGATTGTTTCCACACAACATTACTTGCATATTGTTAATTTGGTTAGCTGTGAATCTCAGAGCTAAGAACTTGACCGCTGCTTGTGGAATCAACACCTAACATTAGTTGTAATTATATTCAGGCTCTTTAATTATATTCAGATTATTAGTGTTCACATCATGCAATTTGGTTGTAAAAACAAAATTTTAAATATTTTTGGCTTGTTTAGTGTCCTACTGCTGGATAAAAGCCTCGCCTTTATGAAAATTATAATTATCACAAAAATGTTTTAGATGTGCAAATGAATTACGAATTTTAAGAAAAGTAGTATTTCAGTTCAGAATTATTGTATCTACTTTTAACTGTACCCGACAGCTATTGCTGATAGCAGTGCCGGCGTTAGTAATACCGGCGCCCTGGGCGAGATTTCTCCGAGCGCCCCCTCATGGCTGGGGATGCAAATTAAATCACACTGCCCAACGCCCTTTGCCCCTGTTTGATGGCGCCCCTAACAGGTTCAGCGCCCTGGGCAGTCGCCCAACCTCGTCCTACCCTAACGCCGCTACTCCATACTGAGATTTCATTTTAGAGAGATTCATATTAACTACTGTTTATTTTACTTGGCATGTGTAAATTTGTAAAACAAAACGATGTCATTGTACTTTTACGCAAGCGGTCGCCGGATACCGCGTTTAGTATGAAAAAGTTGTTTACCCCACGAATGATGGGTTAAATTAAGAAATAAAATATGGTGAAATAATTCCACTCAGGCGGGGTTTGAGGTTTGAACCAACACCTAAGGTGTATGTCAACACTCATAAAAATATTGCAGGGCTTCCTACATATTAGTTGATTTTCAAATTAATTGTAAGATTAGTTGAATCAAATACCTCACTTGTAAAAGTCGGCTAGTTGTGTTAGGTAACATAAGCCTTATTGCGTATAATGGGAATGGGATATGGTGGAGATTTTCGACGCCGAGGTTTGAAGCTCGGTAGCTCAATTGGCAGAACTTAGGTCGAACATCGACCTAAGGTTCAAACGCACGCGTCGAATTTTTTCACCAAATTTTATTTCTTAATTCAAAAAGAATATATCAACATAGCAGAATGCAAAAAAAAACACTTGTTATTTTTACTCGACTGCCACAAAGGGTTATGTGTTTCGCGCGTATCATATCATCCATTATCATCATCAGGTCTTTTTAGTCTCCACTGCAGGAGCATGACCCTCTCTGTACTACCGGAGCCTCACTTGGCCAGAGCAGACAGAGGTTTTGGCCTACACTCCTCGCTGGCCAGACGGGTTGGAGAGGTCTCGTTGATGTTTGAGCTTTGTTTAGCTTGTCGCCTCTTACGACCTCCACGGGAAGACTTTGAGTGGTCCTATTCTTGTTTTAATTTAATTATTTATTTTTAAAGTCAATTATATAACTAAATATTCTGGGAATATTTCAAGCGTCTATGGAAGCTCCCTTAAATATTTGTTTTATTTTAATATAATTATTTATTTTTAAACAATTATATATAACTAAATATTCTGTAAATATTTCAAGCATCTAAAAAATCACGTTTGTTGTATGGGAGCCCCATTAAATGTTCTGATTTTTAGTATTTGTTGTTATAGCAGCAACAGAAATACTTCATCTGTCTAGATATCACGGTTCATGAGACACAGCCTGGTGACAGACGGACGGACAGCGAAGCCATATTAATAGGGTCCCGGTTTTTACCCTTTGGGTACGGAACCCTAAAAAGAAAGCAGTCGGGTATTTTTATTTTTGAAATAAAACTACTTGTTGTTAGTTTTTGTGACAAGGTATTTCAACAAGTTTAAGTAGTTGACCACATCAATCGCTTACCTACAGGTGTAGAATAAATATGGCAATGATTTAAATCACTTCATGACCATTCACAATATTCGTAGCATAATATTGCTCTACTTCTTTATATTAGGTAATCAACTCACAGATGTCAACATAGTGTTAAGGATTTTATAATGTAATGTTTAGAAATAAAGTAATACTTAAGAGATTGATTATTTTATTATTATCGCCTTTAAATGCCCTTAGGGCCGCGCTACACTGGATTGGCATGGGATGCATCGGAAGCGACGCGTCATTTCAAAACAAGCTATTTATTATAACCTTTATGTCTAGTGGTATAAGATGACTAAGACGCCTGCGACAGCGCGTCTGATCGAGCTAGCTCGAAGTCACGCGCGGCGTCGCGCATAAGAGAGCAGTTCTATTCACATTATATTTAATAATTATAGAAAATATCACACAGATTGAGCTAGCATCAAAGTAAGTAAGGGTTATAATAGCTTGTTTTATAATGAAGCGTCAATTGTAGCGTGGCCCTTAAAATATTTAATTGCTTGATTATTTTATAAATTATTATTAGTTACAGTATGACATAGTTAAGAAATCCAGTTACTTTTGACTTTATCATTCTTGTTCTCAATGTAGGTGTATAAAAAAGATTCGGCATGTTGCAGTGGTAACACTTGCTTTTAATTCACAGCATCTGTCTCATGTTCAATCCCACAGCAACTCAAAATGGAAACTCTTTTTCAGATTGTCGTAGGCGGTAGTTTGATTATACTTTTAAATATAACATCATTGTTATAGTAGTCCATGTTTGGTGCCAACTTGACCTATGTGGCTTTTCATTATCAGTTTATCAATATTTATCCTTAGTAACAATGAAAAATATCAAACTCATTCATGGTCTTCTCTTATTAGTTTATGGTTCCATTGTTCAGTTCAGTCAAACAATCACATTCTGTACTATTGTCCCATAGGTCCACTGGAACGAAAAGTATCCAGTTTTTCCATTATGGTAAAGTAGAAAAGAAAGTACTTTTTAAAGTCCACTGGGACAAAAAGTATCCCTTTGTTTCCATGTTGGGACAAACAACAGTATTTTTCATGGTCTTTGCAGCACAACAAGTCAAGTCCAACTTTAAGGTGTTTCACGCACATGTTCATGAATTTCTGAATAATGTCTTACTGTATGTCTCACAACACTTATTCAGTCAGTTGCCTCAATTGATTGGCTATGTATGTGAATGTGAGCATGTGTCACCAGCCCAACACATAGTCTAGAGCTTTGGAGATGAGTCCGCTTGATCTCTCTGGCACTGGAGCCGAGGGTATTGGGGTGGGACATAAGGACCGTGCGCCCATTAATTGTCTGAAAAAAGTATTCACATGTTATTGCTATAGAGGAAACAAATCTATCAGGATGAGTGAAGTCCATAATAAGGGAAATATTCTTTTGGCACTGTTTTCTCATTCTTTCCACATGGTTACCTAAGGGGTTTCTTTTTCAGGGTGTTTGAAAATTATAATAATATGACAATGCCTAAAACTTTGTAATATAGTCAATATGTCATCATCATCATCAGGTCCGTTTTTAGTCTCCACTACAGGAGCACGACCCTCTCTGTACTACTAGGGCCATACTTGGCTAGAGCAGCCAGAGGACTTGAATATGTAGCTTTAGTTAAAGGCTGGACTGTAATACAGTACTAAGTACTACATACTATGTAGCTTTGGATAATGCTTTATTATTTATTTGTACAATGAAACTAAAAGAAATGCTCTTATTAAATTAAATATGGTGAAAAAATTCCAAGCGGGCGAAACATACCAACTGAGCCAGGCGGTGGCTCAGTTGACAGAGCGTAAGCCGTACATAGACTTAAGGTCGCAGGTTCAAATCCCGCCCGCTTGAAATTTTTTCACCATATTTTATTTCTTAATTTAATAAGAGTATATCAAAATAGCATTGTCAATGCAAAAATATAAACACTTAAAAATACAAAAAAAAAAAATGCCTAAACTTGCACTGAAACAAAGTAACAAAATATAATCTTTCATATAAAAACGACTTCAATCAAACTACTGAACTGATTATGATGAAATTTAAAAATTTAAGACAGTCCCATGTTTTTGCTGATTCAAACAAAAAAAAAGATATTTTAAAATCTGTTCATAAATGATCGTATCAAAAGTTATGAATGCTTTGTACATGTTTTTCAATAAAGCATAATACTAAAAGGTAAAACTGGAACAAGAGAGTTAAAAACACAATTAGACCTTTTTTAAATATTTACCTCTCTGGAGAAGTGACTGCTGGACTGGCACCTATCCTGGGAGGCTCCTTGCACTCCACAACTCCAACCATAATGCCGGGAAGCACTTGTCTTCCGTTCAGTGCCATTGCTCTCTCCTTCTCGGCTCTTGTGGCATATCTGACATGAGCCCAGTTGCCTTGAGTGGGGTATTGTTTATCTGCAATAAAAAATAAAAGAATAGTAAAAAATATATACATATTACAGGCAAGGACTAATCACAGCTTAGTATTGACTATAACACATTACTAACTAAATACCGGAATCTTTTAGCCACTCAAGGACTAAAGGTAGTTTTTCCCTGCCGGCCTCGAGTCCACCAGGATGGTAATTTTTGAGGCAGCGCAAAGAAAGTGCCTCCAATAACTAAATTTTGGTGAATAAATGAATATGAATATGAATATGAGGCACTTTCTTTGTGGTGCACTAGCATTAAAGCATAAGCCACATTTCTTTTGTTCAAAAAGGTAAAGGCCCATATTCATTAGGCAACATATGTTTATAAACTCTGTTAACATTTATAAACAAAGGTTATGAAACATGTTGCCATGCTACCCACTATGAGCAGAGAACAAGATGAAACATCCTTACTAATATTATAAATGCGAAAGTAGTTTGTTACGCTTTCACGCCGTAACTACTGAACCATCATCATGAAATTTTGCATACAAGTTCTCTGGAGTGTGGAGAAGGATATAGGCTACCTTTTATCCCGGGAAAAAGTATATTCCCAAGGTATCGACATTGACGTGGGCGGAGCCGTCGGGCAAGAGCTAGTCCTTATCCTTACAAATATTATAAATGCGAAAGTGAGTTTGTTTGTTTGTTTGTTACGCTTTCACGCCGTAACTACTGAACTGATCATCATGAAATTTTGCATACAAGTTCTCTGGAGTGCAGAGAAGGACATAGGCTACCTTTTATCCCGGGAAAAAGGACTATTCCCGAGGGATCGATATTGACGCGGGCGGAGCCGCGGGCGAAAGCTAGTTTAGTTTATAAATATGGAACTAGTGTGGTCCAACAACCAGATTCCGATGCTCATTGAGCTTTATCAAGAGAGTAAGGTACTATGTGATGCCTCAAATAAATATTATAAAGATAACAAAAATGATGTTTGGGTTGACAATGCTGCTGAATCGAATATTTATTAGTTGCAAAAAGAAGTGGAAACAAAGATGCATATTCTACGCTCACAATTTAGTTGTAATAAAAAAAAGCTTGAATTGTCAAAAAGGACTGGCAGAGAGCGGCAACAACTGACAAATGTGGACTACTGTTTCAGAAACAGTGTTTATAAACTTATTCACAAACAGTTTAGTTATTAAGAAGTAATAAAATGAACTATTTTTATTTTCATCAGCAACAGTCAAATAAGTATGAAAGCCAAAAACTTTATTGGTGAGATAAGACGGCTTCTGAGAGACCGGGTTATGACAATCACTCCGGGTCATACCTGGTTCAAAGGATTTTCATGGCTATTCAAAAAGGTAATGCAGCTAGCATCATGGGTACTTTTGAACCGGGTATGATTAGGGGTGGGATATATTTTTTTAATTGTATTGTGTGTATGGTTTATAGGTATAAATTGATTAATAAACTTATAATTGAAGGGATAAAAAGTATTTTTTTAGTATGAAAACAGTACTAACCTAGAATAGCACCACAATTGCTAAATCTTGCTAAAATAGTATTGGCTGCATTTGGAGGAAACCCAAATATAGTGACCCAGTATTCATCCTGTTCCTGACATCCATCTTGCCACTGTGATGTTAGCGACTGGTTATTCATGGAAGCATTCATATTGTTAACATAAGAATTTTGTAGCATCGAGCTGTTGTTTCCGTAACCAAGAAAACTGTCTTGGAATGTCTTATTTGAAGGTTCATTGCTCTTTATTGTCTCAAATAGGTCTTCTATAGGAGGTCCGTTGGGTTTGCTCGTGTATGAGATGTTGGGTGAAGTTGGCATATTGGAGAAGAGATTTTGCTGGTTGTATATTGCTTGCTGGTGCATTGTCATATTCTGTTTAAACATTTTCTGGTCTGGAGTAGATGTTTGAGTTGGACTGGTAGGAGAACCTGTAGAAAGATAAATCATTGTCCCGAATTATCAATAATTAAAGAATAGCCAACGTTCTAAATGCCATTTGAATGCTTAGAGGCAAAATATTTGTTACATTGTATACCTATTGTGAGATTTTTACTTACCAAATGCGAGACTTCGCCCTTTTGTAGGGGACAAACTGTTAGTGCGCGGAGTCGTAGGAGGGTTTATTTCACCTAAAAGGAAAGGCGGTAAATATCCCACGTTAGGACTACCAGAGGGAGAATGTGTCGGGCTTCCTAAAGTCATTGGCTCCATGTCTACTAACTATAATCGAAACAGCAACAATTATACACTGCAATATTTTAAATAAACACAAGAACGATGCCACTTCGTTGGTAACAGGCTAAAAGGCCGTTTTCTTTTCACAATTTCAATTTGATAACCTATCAATTTAAAGAATCTGACATTGACAGCAAATTTTGTTTACATTGTTAATGTTGGTAGTACTGGTCCCTGTGGGTTGCTATTACGAAAATAATCATTGCCTTTTTTTTGGACTTTCCTTCCAAAAAGAGGAAAAGTAGTTCGTGTATAGGGGCCAAAATGTATAGTGCAACTATCTATTTCTGAACGAAACATGTCAATCGGTTGGCGACATTGTTTATTTGTCAAAATAAATTCAGTCAAACAAACGAACATGGATTCTGCAGATGAGTCCGATAATTCATATTCATTTACCAAAAATGAAAGCGACAAATCTAATTTCAATACTCTGAAAAACAACACTAGTAACTGTAGTAATATTGTGCATAAATTATTTAATAGGGAGGTAAGTAATAATACTAAATATACAATCCAAACTGAAGATTGATCTCACGAATGCTATATGTATTTTTAACATGATCCATATTTTATTCAAATTTTATCAAATTAAACTAAGTAACTCCATAATATGTTAATATGTAATGATACTTTTATTAGTCGTGCATTTTTTCGAAATTTATATTGAATGTTTTATGCATGCTAGACTACTGATGAAGTGCATATCAAAGAGGCTTACACGTGATAGTTTTCTAGATAAATTGTACAAAAAATATAAATATTCAAGTGAGTTGCATAACTAAAAACGTCCTGGTCCTATATTTGGCCATATATGCTGTTTGTTCCTATGTCATAATCTCTAAAATGAGCTGTGATTGCTTACTACAAGTCTGTTTATATCTCATTAGCTCACATCTTACATAAACCTGTATCATTAGTTCAGTTTTCATTATTTACATGAGACAGTGGTGTAATTACGAGGCATGGTGGCAAAATACAACGGGCCCCCAATTCTAGGGAGCCCAGGCCAGGAGCATGTTGAATGTTGAAGTATCAATTTTAGTTACACAATAAAATTCAATATCCTCTGTATATTATATTTCAACTTGTTTCATACTCACACATCTGGTTACAAAAACATTATATATATAAAAAAAACCATTACTTAATAATTACAATTACAACTTTAAAACCCCAATCCTTAAAACTATAAATCTCAAACAATCTCAAAACTGACTTCAGAACATTTTCCTGAACTAATTCATAACAAACATTTTTCTCAAATGACACAGAAAACATCAAAATCATCTCTGAAGTCTATTATTTTAATTTCAAATATCCCCATTTCAAATAAACAATGTTTGTTTTTCTTCTCACAGACCATAAACTGTTCCATAGCAAGAAGCCACAGCTTCAACAGAGCAAGGGTGGGGGGGCGGCGGTTATTAAATAGGCTACTTAAGCCACCAAGAAGCCATTCACTGAACTTACAGTCTTATGGGCC
This sequence comes from Elegia similella, assembly GCA_947532085.1. NCBI lineage: Eukaryota > Metazoa > Arthropoda > Insecta > Lepidoptera > Pyralidae > Elegia > Elegia similella. The sequence goes on from OX383930.1 coordinate 27,194,352, forward strand.
CCATTGAATGAGTTAGCCTCGGGCCCCAGAAAGTTACACCACTCATGAGATATAAGATATCATCATCATCATCAGGTCTTTTTAGTCTCCACTGCAGGACCATGACCCTCTCTGTGCTACTGGAGCCATACTTGGCCAGAGCAGATAGAGGAGAAAAGTTATATCAATCTTAATTTTAAAATTGTTCAATTTGGCTCCTAAATAAAAGTAAATAACATTTTGGTATACTCTGAAAAACAACAAATCGGGGTTGGAAAAAAACATTGATTACAAACAGTTTCTATTGTTTTAAACGTGCATTTTTTATATATTTTTTTAAATTTCATATCTACTCTATTCTCTATTAAGCGCAAAATACATAGAAGCGACGTAAGATTTGGATACGATGTGGATGTGGATCAGATTTGTTGTCCCTTCAAATCTTGTTCGTACAAAATGTATGAAAGAGATGCGTCGTAAATTACACAGAATGGATTTTGGTGGTGTTTACACATTAGTTTACGATCTGGTTGCATTCACAGTACTGCTTTGGGGTAAAGTGTTGTTTCGCAGTACATTTAGAATTTTTGACTGAAATGGATAGAGGGACACTTATAAAGAATAATAGAAAGCAAAAAAAAAATTCGAATTTTTTGTCTGTCTGTCTGTCTGTATGTATGATCACGATTATCTCCGAAAATACTGAACCGATTTACTTCAAACTTTCACCAATTGCTTTGTTTTAACCTAGCAAAGCATTTAAAATTTGTTTCATTAAAATCGGTTCATTAAAAAAAAGTTATTGTCATTTGAATGAATTCAAGGCATGAGTTTGCCTGCAAAATATATAGCATATTAAAAAAAAAATAATGAAATTTGGTGTGGAGGTAGTTTGAGACCCGAGTACATAGGACAAGGACATAGGGTACCTTTTATTCCGGGACATTCTACTGTTCCTGAGGGATGGACACTATCGGCGGCGCGGCGGCGTAGCCGCGGGCAAACGGGAAACCTGACTTATATATCAACGCAACCGAAACTGCTGCGCCTAGAAACTTGAAATTTGGTACAGGGGTTCTTTTAATGATGTGAGTGAGCGCTAAGAAAGGATTTTTAGAAATTTAACTTCTGAAGGGGTAAAATTTATATGGAATTTTCTCATTTCTGGACTTAGAAGTATGAAAGTAGGTATATAAGTTATCAATAAAATTAAAAAAGATGGGCTTAGATGAAATTTGCAAAATTCCCCCCTTAAGGGTTAAAATGGGGTGGGTGAGTGGTAACTTTGTTTGGAAATTTTCTCATTTCTGGACTTAGATGTATGAAAATAAGTATATAAGTTCTAGGTTACAATTAAACATATATGTATAGGTAAAATGGACGATATTTTCCCTGAAGGGGTAAAATAGCGGGGATAAGTTCATATAGGAATTTACTAATTTCTAAACTTAGAAGTATGAAAAAAGGTAAATAAATGTACGATTACAATTGAAAAAGATCTGTGAAATGGACTAAATTCCCCCCCTTAAATGGCAAAGTGGAACGGTAAAGTTTTTATGAAAATTTTCTCATTTCTGGACTTAGGGTATGTTTAATTCCGGGAAATTCTACTGTCCCCAAAGGAATCGACACTAGCGCGGGCGGAGCCGCGGGCAACAGCTAGTATACAATATTATTATTGTTGACGTCAATCACTTACAGCTAAGTTTACGCCATTTCCAAGGCGGAGTGCAGAAGAAGCGGCAACAAACTACACAGTGCCATATAATCATCATCATCAAATTTAAGAGCTATGCTCTTGTCGGTGGAGCTTTTTCCATTCCTCTCTTTCTTCCGCCAGTTCCTTTACTTCTCTATAAGAAGTAACCTTTATTTTTTCTTCTATTTGCTTTATAAAGGTGTGTCTCGGCCTTCCCTGTCCCCTTTTTCCTTCTATTTTTCCTTCTATGATGTTCTTGATTAAATTGTCATGTCTTATTAGGTGTCCTACCATCTTCCCTCTTCTATTCTCAATAATTTTCAATATTTGCCTCTTTTCTCCTACCCTTTTCAAGTGCCATATAATACTTAATTAAAAATAGTTACTGTTCAGATAAGCTAAACATATAAGTGAGTTACAATATAATGTACTTTCGTTTACAGATATATGGAAGCACTACCCGAAAGACAAATGAGAGGAGCCGGAAGATCTTTGAGCGGATCCCACCTCGCCTCCGTTTCTGCCTCATTGACATTGTTCCCATGGCCTACCTTCGGGAGCATGTGTTTATGGGCTTCTCTCAATGTGGGCAGTTTCTACTCAGTTTTACCTATAGCTGTAACACACAAGTTTATTTTAGGGAGAGCTCCAAGTTCACGTAAGTATCAATATTTTGACAGGAGATATTATTGCTATGCATCATCATCATCAGGTCCATTTTAGTCTCCACTGCAGGAGCACGACCCTCTCTGTACTACTAGAGCCATACATGGCCAGAGCAGCCAGAGGACTTGGCCTACACTCTCCACGCTGGCCAGACGAGTTGCTATGCATAAGTAACGCTAACTGACGATATGAGGAGTATCGCTGGGCCCCTGTGGACAAAGTTGGCCTGAAACAATCGAGAGCAAGTGCGAAGGTTGGGGGAGGCCTATGCGTCGAGAGGATGCGCTGACGCTGTTATATATTTTGTGTATATGTCAAGTGTTTCAGTAAATATAGGCTAATAAAAAGTAAAAAAAGTAACCCTAAACGACTTTATCCAAAAAGTCTTATACTGACTATGTTTTTGTAAAATCTCAATGCATAAAAATGTTTGTTTTGTTAACGCATAAAGCAGTACAGATACTGCTTTAAAAATTAAAATACGTTAATTATAAGTAAAAAATTTACAAAAGATACACAAAATACAATGCAACAAAATAATTAAAATGTTCTACCCCTGCATTCAGCACTGCTGCTTTGTGACAACGCAAAGCAAACTTTATTGAAAAAAAGACTTGTTCTATTTCTTTTTAATAATTCGCTATAAAAAATTATAAAAATCACAAGTATGTAAGGTGTATCTACAAATGTCAAGAGAACAAACACAAACAAGAACAAATCTGGTCATGTGGTGCTTGCTTTTCGTGTGTCTTGTCTACCTAAGGCTGATTACAGAGTCACGCGTTCGATCAGCGCCGGCCATACGCGCGCACTTGCAATTACGCTACATAGTTGCGTTTCATAGGCACGCAGTTCAAACGCGCCGTTCGTTAGACGTGCGCCGTCGGCCAGAGCTGCTGAAGCGCGCGCTCAATAATCAATTTGCAATATTTTACCACGTCGCTTTTGCACTCTTTTCCATAGAAAGTAAACAGCGAATTCTCTTATTATATTTGTCCCACTGATGACGAGTATAAACAGTTGTACATTGCAACAAAATGCGCGATACCAAAACTCGTTTTACACAGATAAATCTGTATTTTCTAAGGTCATTTTGGTAAAGTGGTCATTTTGGGAAAAGCAGTACCTAGTCATTATGAAAAAGTGGTCATTTTGGGAAAAGCAGTAGTCATTATGAAAAAGTGGTAATTTTGATAAAGTAGGTATTATGTACTTAATCGGTCAAGCGGCGCTTCTCGCTGGGGCGCGGCGTCAATCTGAAATCAGCCTAGCTAGTCCGATAGCGCTAGCCGATTTTGGGGTCATAACCTTCAAAAACTCTAAAGTGGCTTATTTTTTGCCTGAGGATGCTGTTGTATTTAAAAAACACAATTTTGCGTTTTGTGTCGAATCTTATATGTGCGTTACCCGGAATTTAATGAAATGTGAAAAATTAATTTAATTCATAACTACGCTGTCAAAATTGAATTTAAGTTAAAAAATATAACTCTATTGAATATAAGATAGCCTGTGTAGTGTGCAAACCTATTTTGTGCCGTCTTTGTCTTGTTTATACTGACATAGGATCAGTATGTAACAACATTGTCAAAAGAAAATTAAAAGATGAAATAATAATATAACACATTTCCGATCATCTAAATATGTATAATAAATAAATTTGTGCCGGTTTACGTAATGGATTTTTGAGATTTTTATTTATTTGTCTTTTTAAAGGCAAAAACGTTCGAAAAAAATTTTAAATACATTCGAGTTCACATATTCAAAATCATTAATGCATGAAAGATTTACAATATCAATTTGTGTCGTTTTTAAGCAGTGCATAAGTAATAAAATACAAAAAACAATTTCTACGTTTGAAACGATAAAAAAATGGCGCCGCGCCGGGCGGCGGCAGCAATGAGCGCGAAGAGACGCGCGTGCCGTGTGGATATTCGTATTGTCCGTAACGCACACACGCTCGTTAACTATTATACCTAAAATATAGATATCGTCAAGCGAAGCGCAAGGGCACTTGGTACCTACCTCATCTCGAAGCATTTAGACGTTTTTTTATTACTTACCTACTTACTTGTTAGACATGTAACATATATGTATTTTTCCATGTTGGTGTAAGTTAACCGAAATAGGTATTGCGAGATATAGAATGTTAAGGTACTTTTTTTCCCGCGCAGACCGACAAACCAGTTGAGGGATTGTGCGAATATCTTATAAATCACGCACGTCATAAATAAGCCCGTATGTCTTTCTATCCCGTAAGGTAAGAGACGTGATTGGTATGTACATACCTACATACTTACGTAGACATACTTACCTACATACATACGTAGGTACAAAGTATTCACTTTCGTACATATCTTTTTTGTATTTGTCGATGCGTTATTATTATTACTAAATTGATGCAAGTGAACCATTTCCACGTCTATTATGTCAATACGAGTCTTTTGTCGTCTATAGGGTTGTCACTTGGTTGTCAAGGTCAAAAATCACAAGTTAGTTCCAGTACAAAAATACTTTAAGAGTAAGTAATCAAATATAGCCCTTAATACACGATGATAATGAAAATAATACCCAAATAATTTTTAAAATCAGTCTAGTATATTAATTTCAACAATTTTTTAACAATGAATTAAATCATATATTGATATATAAAAGGAGAAGTTCCCACTGACTGACTGACATATAGACGCACGCACAACCCTAACCGGTAATGGCAGAAACGTGAAATTTGGACAGCTAAGCACACTAAGACGGGATTTTGAAAAATTTTAACCCTAAAGGGGTGAAATAAGGTTTGAAAGTTTGTATGGAAAATGGTTAAACCAGCAACGATTTTGATAAAAATTGAGATACATGCTTTTAAAAACATTTAAATGAATACGTGTTTCACGGTTTTTTATAATTCACCATCTAAGGATGCAAAATAGGGGTTAAAAGTTTGTATCGAAAATATTTAAAGGTAAAATTTTGTGTGTTTTCTTCCATTTTTACAAGTATGTGTATACTTATGTACACATACAGAATCAAGTATTTAACTTTACGGGGTAGACAGATTCAAGGGTGTCTAGAATATATGGCCGCGGATTTTGCGTTGATACGATTGTCCAAAAAATAGTGTTATGTTTTTAGAGTTCATGTATGTACTTGTATGTCTGTAGTAAGTTTTATTTGTGTCTATTAAAAACGATCTTTTCTTATTTCAATTGACACATTGAATACTTTTTATTCCGTAGTTTGCGAGAAATTTTATCCATAAGATGTGTTTAATTACCTAACACATTTTTTTTTATATCTCTATATAAGCTAGCGTGCCTAAAATGCCATCTATCTGCCCGTCTGCTAAAGGGCTGTACTGTATCTTTTGAACCGCAATAATTAGAGACGTTGAAATGTTACGACACAGCTATAACAACAAATCTTTTTCTAATTCTGTATCTAAAAAAATACTTTCGGCGCAAAGGGTAAACAAAATTCCACTCTACGTTTTTGATTTCGCTACGTTTTTGCCTCCGCTAGGACAGTGCGGCACCACGTTTGTTTAGGACGTCCAGGCCTTGTACACTATTTTATATTATACTTGCCTTGTGGGTTCCAATCAAAGCTCTTCTGGGAATGTGTTTGTGTGGACGGTGCAACGTGTGGCCGATTCAACGCCATTTACGTCGGTGGATCTGCACGTCTATGGGTTCTTCATGGCATAGTCTCCATAAGTCTCCGTTTGAAAGAACAGTATCTGGTTAGAAGATCTCCATTATGTTTTGCAGGCAGCGATATACAAAGACCTGGATCTGGTGTTAGTTCTTCAAACACTTTCTTAGTTTCGCATCCGTATAGCAGTGCCGATTTAATATTGGAAATGATATATTTTTAGTTTCGCTCTCTTAGAAAGATGTCTGGATCGCCATACGCAGCGGAGACTCGCAAAGGCACATTTTACTTTGTTTATGCGACATGTGACGGGTGGAACGGATACGGACGTTCCGAATCCGTTCCACCCGAGCACGATACAACACTTCCGAGGTAGGCAAATTCATATACTCTCCGCACCTCCCCACCATATATACAGTGGACTATCCCGTTTCGCATATCTCGAGTCTTAACTATTGATATTTAGCCCAACTTCTGCCACAGATTACTAAATGTGCATTACGTAGTAACCTTCGTAACAGATACATAACTCCCAATCATGTATCCCAATATATATAAGTAACAGATACAAAAACGAAAATACCTACGCTATAATAGCCCACAAAATCTTTATAATAATACCTGCTGTTCGCAGCTTGAACATATTCCAAACATAACACTAATCTAGGGGTAAGTAATATAACATATAAACACAAAATATATATATTTTAAGATAAATATCAACGAAATATATAATTTTGCTCAGTATAAGTATCAAGTCAGATAAAAATCGAAAGATATAAGTTTAAAAAACTAAACTCTTTTATTATAACAATTAGGTATTCTACATAACAAACCTTTATTATACCGTTTCATTATTATAAAATTTAAAAAATCGATTATTTGTTTTGTATAATAAACGTTATATAATAATCATTGGTTATACGAATAAATTGGTAGAAGATTCTCAATACATACCTAATAATTAAATTAAAAAAAAAGTACTTATATTTTATTTTAGGAGTTTCTTCCATATATCCAATGTTCTTCATTTTATTTTCACCACATTAAAATGTGACCAACTTGGTAGTAAAGGCTTTTAAATAAAAAAGTAACATCAAAATCGGTTTACAATTGGCGAAGATATCGCGTAACAAACATACATAATACAAAAGTAGAATAAATGGGTATCTCATGGATAGGCATGTAACATCCTCGTCTTCATCGTCACTTACCATCAGGTGAGATGGGAGACAAATGCCTAATTCAATATTGAGTAAAAAAAAAACATAAAAAATAAAATAAAAACATACAGTTGAATTGATAACCTCCTCCTTTTTTGAAGTCGGTTAATAAATTTATTTTAAAGAATGCCTAGTCGAAAATTCATGTAGGCGCAAAAAATATTAATAAAATTAGAAGAAAGACAACAATATATTAAAGAGAAAATTTGAATATTCCGAGTGTGAATTTCTTCGAGCTATATACAGCCTTTAATATAGGTTTTAAAAAAATAAGAAAAAATAGGTATAATTAAAAATTTTAAAAAAATAAGAAAAAATAGGTATAATTAAAAAACTTTAAAAAAATTGTGATACATACAAAATGCGCGCGCATTTAGTATGTATCACATTGCATATAAGATAATTTGGCACAAACCTTAGAATGAAGAGATAGAAGTGTGAATCCCCTCAAACCAACAATAAGTAATTAAAAAAAAAAACAATATAAAAGGTTTGTGAGAAATTTAAAAACCTTCAGACTCCATTTTTGATGACTTTAAAAAAGCTACTTTTTCTTATTTCTACGGACACATGGCATCATGATGTCCGCTTTTTGTCATATACCTTTTGTTTCTGCGATCTGCGGCTGAAATTAATATATGACACATATAAAATACCTACTCTGCTAATGTCTATGATACAAAGCATCAAGATAAACACCTTTTATTGGATAACTCATGTTCCAGTAACCTTTTATACAGATTTTATATGACAGATGATTCTCAATTTTCTAAACAAATTACTAGTTCAATACTTTATAAGTGTGAAATCAGCAGAGATACAATTTTTTTGTCAAAATTGAATATTTTCATGAACCAAATGATGTTAAAATCAGCTCAAAAACTGTTGGTAGGCAACCCTATCGTCTAATCACGCATCAAAACGGTTGTCATGATGCGCGGTGTGCGCATACATTTTGTTTTATATGTGTAAGGGGCCAACACTGGTGACTTTCCAAGCTACCTAAAGGCATCTGACAAACCTCAACGACTGCCATTAATGATGACAACCGGGTTCAACGGGTTAACGTGCTTTCCATAGTACGGTGGAGCTCGGATTATTTGTATGCCACTTGCGGTCACCCATTCATTTCAGCGGGTCCACGCCCGTGGTTGTGTTAACATGCGTAAGCGATAATGACGCTAACAATGGGCTAATCTCACTCCTTAAAAAAATTTAATATGTAAAAAAACATGTCGCAACTTGCAACTCGCGCCGAATCCTAACAGAGAAATGCCGCTCTGCGCCTGTGAAACACACAGGTGTGGTAGGTAACTCGTGCGTGCTGCATTAAAAAAATTGGTACCCATTTACAAAATGAATGAGGACTATAAACAAACTCACACTATTATTTTCATTCAACTTATTTTACGCACACCATTCCACTGAGTGGTCAATCTAAATTCGAATCTAAAGCTCAAGAAATAAAGGCGGAGATTGAATGTATTGTATTCTAGCCTTGGAACTGAATAACTACTAGTACTTACGCGGCCTCTGCTAGTTACTGAGCGCGCGCTTTTTAAAAGTGAATGAATTAACAAGTTTATTTTTTTAAGATTCTATTGATAAATATTACACAAATTATGAATAGCGTTTTATTGCAATTAAATAATATTAAAGGCGTGAACTCTAATAACCAGGGACCGGAAAACCGGGTTCGGGGCTAATCTGATTAATAAAGAAACCCTATGATATGATTACCCAATGGATATGCTCATCACAACAATAGGGTTACTCCAACGATTTGATAACCCTATCGAACGGTTATCCTTATTAACTGGTTAACCATATCTATTAGGTAACCCTTTCATGTGTAAAACCCTATCATAAGGTTTACCCTATCATTGGATTAACCCTATCAAATGGTTAACAATATCGTTGATTAACTTTATTAATAAGTTAACTCAATCAACTTGAAACCCTAACGATTGTGTATTTAATCATAAGGTTAACCTTATTGATTATTGCCTGTCTCTTTCGCGCATTTCAGCGCGTTTTTAACCAAAGCCTTTATTTATGTTCGGAATTGAACAGACGCTGAACAGAGGCTTTGTTTATTTGAAGTGTCTCGACAATTAAAAACTGTACGGTTTTACTGTGAAATTATAAACATGCCATTAATATTAAAGTAAACTTTCGCGTTGGCACTTTTCACATTTAGGTAATGCAAGTTAATTTTATTTACATATTACATATTTATCCTTCATTTAAAACTTCAAAATCCATTGTTAGTGAAAGACGGCAGGACGCATAGTGCTGCACTTAGTTCTTTTTAGGGTTCCGTATCCAAAGGGTAAAAACGGGACCCTGTTAATTTCGCTCCGATGTCCGTCTGTCTGTCTATCTGTCCGTCTGTCACCAGGCTGTATCTCATGAACCGTGATAGTTAGGCAGTTGAAATTTTCACAGATGATGTATTTCTGTAGCCGCTATAACAACAAATACTAATAAATAGAATAAAATAAATATTTAAGGGGGCTCTCATACAACAAACGTGATTTTTTTGCTTGTTTTTGCTCGATATTGATAACGGCAACAGGAAGACGCTTGAAATATTCACAGAATATTCAGTTATATATTCACTACAAAAAAAAAAATTTGCTGTATTTATAGATAACGGTACGGAACACTACGTGCGCGAGTCCGACTCGCACTTGACCGGTTTTTTCCAAATATCGATAATCAACATGAATACAGATGAGGGTACAAGTAATAAAGTTATTGGTATTTATTTTTCTTTTTTTCTGTCGGCAAAATCTAAAAGCTACTAGTATTTTAGCATGAGCAGAAATTAAAAATTCAATTGTAAATACGCGCGAATAATATTTCGCGGCCGCGATGCAGTATATGCGCGGTTGGTGCGGGGCGAGGAAGGAGCGAGGCACCAGTGGGAGGCCGGCAGCGGCGCGGCGGACGTGTCGTAACGAATAGGTACCGATTGCGCCGTGTATGAAAAAGAAATACATATAAATATGGAATATCCTAATTGTAGTAAATGTAACTGTGCGTTAAATTTTGATGTGGTGTCTGTAAGCCTGAAAGCACAGAATACCTATGTTAGTTGCAGCTAGTAAACGGCGTGGGGGGAAAAAAAGGCTTGTGTCAGTTTCTGATGAAAATTTACAAGTAGGTATATAGGAAGTGTAGAGTATATGCCCATGTGATTAAATGGTTGCAGATAAACAGTTTTTACGGCCTTTGTATTAAGACAGAAATTGTAATTTATATATCATCACAGAATAGAAAGATTTGCTGTTGTTCCTTATAAAACAAAGCAAAATATTGATAACTAGTTGTTGCCCGCGACTTCGTCCGCGGCAATTTCAGTTATTATTGACCGAGCGAGCGAAGCGTCTCAGTTTCGACAGGCCGAAAATTCTTTTGTCCGTCTGTCTGTCTGTTCTCGCCGACAGGTCGCATTTCTCAACCGATTCTCATGAAATTTTGTGAGCAGGTTTGGTAATATGAGCAGATTTTTTTGTCGAGCCAGATTTTCGAAATTTTTAAAAATGGCGGAAATATGATGGTTCTAAACTGAAAAAACTCATAGGACAGCTATTTGAAAAGAAAATCAAAAATGCCATTAGACTTTTTTGTTATTCTTATTACGACGCAATTTTTTTGTCTGAACAACTTTTTTATACGAAAAAGTTGAACGTGTTTATAGTCGGCAATTTGCCCAAAAGTTGTCTGAAATCGATTTTCTGTATATTCTTTTGAATTAGTGCATTCAGTATGATGTCGTAAATGCAAATCTATGGTATGACAAGTATGAAAATGGTGCGTAGTAACTATGACGACGTAACTGAAGGAAATCATCCTTTAGTCAATTAGCATAACAGTAACAGATATATTTTAGAGCACTGGAGGGCAAATGTGGATGTTGGTTGTAAGGGTTCGCGAGGTCTACTGTTCTCACAAAACCACTAGTGATTAATTAGTTTTTTCTTAGTATAGATGAATAATTTTCCCCCGGTTCCAAAACATTTCATTATTGATGCTTCGCTTAAAGCCTTCCTCAATAAATAGACTATCCAACACAAAAATGATTTTCCAATTTGAACTAGTAGTTCCTGAGATTAGCGCGTTCAAACGAACAAACTCTTCAGCTTTATAATATTAGTATAGATTAGCTGTCAATCCATCAAGTAAATCCCTTCCATTAAAATGATGACAAGCTTTTTATTTTGGTGATTTGCAATGTTGAACTTACGATACGCTTTAAACGTTTTAATTTTAAATCTATAAAATATGACAACATATTATTTTAATAAATCACAAGAAAAGAAACATATTTTTATGTTTATTTACACTCTGAGTTTAGGGTTGGAACGCGCACGCGCGGCACATATTTTCATCATTACATTTAAAAACTTCACTTTTATTATAAAAATGCTGAAAAAGTGGAAACGGTTTGTGACCACTTTCATCAGACTACGACCGTTAGTAAGCTGGTTTGCGACCACTCATATAATATTTTAAAATATGCCAATAAAAAAAACATATGTGGTTGTCTGTAAAGTCGATTCACGAACGATAATTTTACGTGATAATGGTGGAAGATAGATAAGTGCGTCACAAACCGAACGTTTAGGCCGATTGTGCCTCCCTAACACTTATTCCGCGTATTCGTCTTTCAAAAACTATAATTGATTCAAAAATGTTTTAAATTGTATTTTTAATAAAGTATAATTATATAAATAGTACTTAATGTTGATTAAATAATATGGTAATCATTTGAAGTATTATTACTCACATTTATTTATGAGTATAATGATATTAAATTCCTTGCGAACCTTGCGGCGAAGTACAGATGGTATTTGGACTTTAACAAGGTGCTAAACTAGCAGCATAAAAAGGTTCTGCCACCAGACCTGGGATTCGTTCCAACAATAACGCCATAGGAAGTCAATATCCATTTCACCCAGACTAAGGGAGCCGATTGACGTATAATATTTTTATTCTAAATAATGCCAGAAATAAATAATAATAAAGTCACTTTCCACGACTTTCCCGAAAATTTGCGGGGGTGTGAGACAAAGGAAAGGGTGCGTGGTTTTAGGGGTACTATTTGTGAACGGGCGATTCGATAAAGACGTAGAAGTTTCCATATAAAAATCTGTCATTTAGAAAAGTCGTTGGTTTGAAAATAGCACACCTATTATAGATAAGGTAACTACAATATATTTTTGACGTATATAAACTAGTGGTTCTGCGAGAACAGTAGACCTCGGAGCCCTTACAACCAACATCCACATTTGCCCTCCAGTGCCCTAAAATATATCTGTTACTGATATGCTAATTGACTAAAGGATGATTTCCTTCAGTTACTATTTCCCAACCCCCGCTGCTCTTAATTAGGTACCAGAGGAAACGGAAATTTAAACCTACGTTCCCCTTACCAGAAGACCCGACCAGACCCTTTTTTAAGAGGAAACACTAAGCTCAAGAGAATTGTAAAATATATATTTATAATATCTATTGCTGTCGCGCCGCGTGCCCAAACAAACCCCGCAGAGTGCGATAGAGATAACTACAGCTCGGCCGAAAAATACTTATAAAAATTACACAAAATTAACGCTTCGTAGTCCTCTGATTTCTTCTCCAAAACTTAACCGATTTAATTTCTTTCTACATTTTTTTTTTAAAGAGTTTAAAGAGTTTATTAGAAACCAAAATAACATAATATTCAAATAACAATCTGGATCGTAAACAACTGCGATAGGATAGAACTGTGTTGCAGTTGCATTAAAAATTAAAATAAGCTATGGCTGTGTTTCTGCGTTTCTTTCTCTTATATAATTGCCCAAATTTGTTTTCTTGATGTTTGAACACAACGGAAATTTGTACCAATTGTTAAATTTTTTGAAGGTTCATATTTCTTTAAATAATTCAATTATGAAAAAAAATAACATACGGATTTTTTAGCAAAAAATCATTACTCTATTGGTACTATCCGGCGAGGAATCAGGGGACTACTCTTGTATGGAAACACGGCCCTTGAGCTGAGCACCATGTTTAGTATGATTTTGTACACATTAACTACGAGTAAGTTGGAGTGATCCTCTTCAAGATCGGAAATATCGGAATAGTGAACTTGGCATGGGTGAATAGGAGGCAAAGTTTAAGTACCCGGTTTCATAGTTGTTACTCGTATGTTACCAATTGGTCAAAATTTTAATAGGACGCTAATTTTCAACTATTATGGCAGACAAACATGCGAACTTTACGTTAAGAAGTGGCCGGCATCTATAAGCCCCGGGTTCAAGTCACAGGATAGCATGTGAATCTTTTTTATTTATTTTTTATTTTTATTTCAGGATTCTAAGTTTATTCAGTGTTTTCAATTATAAAAGTAATACGCAGTATCATGCTTTAAGCCAAAAAATATTTTTCATATTTTGAGTTTTGTTCCTTAGGGAAAGTTGTTCAATTTCACTCCCTCTCCCACTTCAAGTACTTCAACTTCTATAATAAATATACAGAAAATCCATTTCAGACAACTTTTGGACAAATTGTTGACTATAAACACGTTCAAGTTTATCGTATAAAAAGGTTGTTCAGACAAAAAAGTTGCGTCTTAATGAGAATAAGAAAAAAGTCTAATGACATTTTAGATTTTTTTCTAAATAGCTGTGCTATGAGTTTTTTTAAGTTTCGGACCCCCATATATCCGCCATTCTTTAAAATTTTGAAAAACTGGCACGACAAAAAAATTCTATATAATTACCGAACCTGCTCACAAAATTTCATGAGAATCGGTTAAGAAATGCGACCTGTAGGCGAGAACAGACAGACAGACAGACAGACAGACAGACAGACAGACGGACAAAAGAATTTTGGGCCAGTGGAAACTGAGACGCTTCGCTCGCTCGGTCAATTAAAGATTGAAAACTTATAAATGAACTCGGTGAATTAAAATTTCATACAAATTGAATTAAAAATTAGACAGTTGTTAGCTACGTACAACAACTAACGAATATAAATTTTTGAATCACGTAAAGTAAGATAAATACAAAATCATAGTAGCTTTAATAATAATAATACCTAAAATAATAGCAATGTGTTTACGTTCGACAGCGCGCGGCGCTTGGCGGAACGATAGGAAGTTGCTTGGTATCTATTGCGCTCGGAAACCAAAGTAGGTAATATACCTATGAAATCTTTTTACCAGCGCTTGCTCTACTTATGGTGGTACTCAAATGGATTTTTTTTTCTAATTTCTTTCGTTAAGTAGGACTTTATAAATCTTTCTTCAGCTACCACACTCCGTGGTTACCACAGTCTTATGTGAGCTCGTTTTTAGACGTTACATAATAATGGTAAGAGACCCTTCGTGCGGGAGTCAGACTCGCACTTGGCCGGTTTTTTTAAATCTATGCTTATAATTATATTAACAACTAGCTTTCGCCCGCGGCTCCGCCCGCGTCAATGTCGATCCCTCGGGAATAGTACTTTTTCCCGGGATAAAAGGTAGCCTATGTCCTTCTCCGTACTCCAGAGAACTTGTATGCAAAATTTCATGATGATTGGTTCAGTAGTTACGGCGTGAAAGCGTAACAAACAAACAAACAAACTCACTTTCGCATTTATAATATAGTAAGGATTAATAATAATTAAAAGAAAAAACCGGCCAAGTGCGAGTCGGACTCGCGCCCTAAGAGTTCCGTACCGTTATCTACAAAAACGGCAAAAAATAATGTCTGTTGTATGAAAGCCCCTCTTTAAAATTAATTTTATTTGTATTTGATTAATTCTTTTTAAAGTGAATATATTACTAAATATTCTGTGAATAGTTCAAGCGTTTACCTGTTGCCGTTATCAATATCGGAAAATCACGTTTGCTGTATGGCAGCCCCCTAAAATATTCATTTAAAAAAATAGAATGTTTTTAAGTATTTGTTGTTACAGCGGCAACACAAATACATCATCTGTGAAAATTTCAATTGTCTAACTATCACGGTTCATGAGATACAGCCTGGTGACAGACGGACAAATAGACAGACGGCCGGCGGTGCGAAATTAATAGGGTCCCGTTTTTACCCTTTGGTACGGAACCCTAAAAAGAAACGCACTGTACTAAACATAGTTTGCATGTCATAAAAATAAGTTTTAACAAAAAAAAACCGACTTCAAACTGGAGACTAAAAAGTAAAATATAAATTTACTAAGCACAAAGTAATTCGTATTATGTAATTTAGTTAATCAGAAATGATTCAATAAGTATTTTATACAATTTTGAAGTCGGTGCCAGTATTATCAACCTTTCTCATCACAACTCAAGCTAATAGGCATATTGAACCATAAATAAACGGTAACTGCTGTAAATCGTTGAGGGATTCCCTCGACTGTCTATCTTCTCCATTATCAGACCTGTAATGGTACTTATAACACATATGGGTGCAAAGTTCTCATCAACAGAAATTAATGAAGTCCAAACACAAGGTAGCTATTGTAAAATGTTGAGGAGTTCCTTTGACTGTCCTTCGTCATCATCATCAAACCTCTAATGACAGTCGCAACCCATCTATGTGTAAAGTTCTCATCAATACAAATTAATCAAACCCAAACACCAGGTGATTGCTGTAAATCGTTGAGGAGTTCCCTCGAATGCCTTTTCGCTCCATCATCAGATCGACCCTAGACCTTCATTAAATATTAGTGCTTTAACATACCTAAGGAAAAAAGTAACAAACGTACTAGCCGCCAGTACAATTTTCGAAGGTTCTCCTCGATTTCTCTAGGATTCCATCATCAGGTCGTGGTTTCCTTATCATCGTACCACACTCGGAATATGTCCTCTCTAACAAAAAAAGATTTATCAAAGTCGGTTCATAAACGACGAAGTTATCCGCGAACAAACATAAAAAAATATATATATACGGTCGAATTGAGAAACCTCCTCCTTTTTTGAAGTCGGTTAAAAACAACACAATGAATAAAGTGTTTTGTTTAGACACTCGTCTCTGCCGTCTTAGTAATTATTATTACGTGAACTTAACCGAAAAGATTTGCCGAATCCAAAAATACCGTCTGTATTTTGTGCATAATATATATCGCAAAAAGGTTTATTTTTGTCTGACTTCCTGCAGCGTAGATTCCCAAACGAAGTCCCGCCGGCCTTTATATGACCAAAACCGCTTGCGCCGTGTGCGCTGTCGTCCATAAGGTTTGCAATAATAGGTCTAATGAAGTTTCAAATAGAGATTATAATGGCTCGACGGTGTTCCAAAACCCAATCATACGGTTTTTGGAATAGGGTATGCGCTTACATGCAATAACACTATTCTTATGGTTAACCTTTCATCAAGTTAACTCAATGATATGATAACCTTATTGATATGGTTATTCATTTGATAGGGTTACACCTTTCATGCATTAACTCTATACTTTTGGTTAGCCTTTCATCAAGTTAACTTGATGATATGCTTACCGTATTGATACGGTAACTGTTTTGATAGGGTTACAATAATGATATGCTAACCGTATCGATAGGGTTTTTAAAAACAATTCTATGAAAAACCCTATCAAAAACCCCGGTTACGGTAAGCGGTTCCGGTCCCTGCTAATAACTTTAATTTTTTTTTCTGACTTTTATAGCATCTTAAAGGAAAAAAAATAAATAACAAAAAATGCACGTGATCAATTCGACACAAAATATTTTGGACAACAGATATCTGTGTTCTAAATCGCTAATACCTTTTTTATCTTGATTAATATTCTTTTTGAGCCATTTAACCAGCTTGATTGGTACTGGTAAAATAACCGTATTCCACTGGTCCGAGAACACACAAAAAGCCAATTTACATACGTTATTATCTAATATTCATCATGGAAAGAAAATTTTGATGCTTAATTTTCTTTTCATCCGATAAAGCTCAAAAATAAAAATACCTAAATTTCCACCTAGGCACAAATTAAAAAAGTGACACAAATACATATATTAGGCCATAGGATATGGTTTGGAGACTATACGTAGAAAAACAAAATATTTAGCATTTTTGAAACCTCAAAACCTAGCGCTACCGGACTAAGCCCAGACTAACTAAGCTAAGTCAGATGACTTAGCTTGGCGACTACCATCTAATGTGACAGCCGCGACCAACGGCTTAACGTGCTTTCCGAAGCACAAAGGAGGTCGATAAATTATTGTGCCATTAGTGGTCACCCATCCTAGTGAGGACCACGCCCGGGGTTGCTTAACTTGCGCAAGCGCTCTTAATGCATAAGCCAACTGGGCCAATGAGCACCTCAGTTTTTTTCATGTGGTTGAAGTTAATCATCCATCGTATCACAATATGTGTACATATTGTGGTATACGATGAATGTAAAGTAAATGTAAAAAGGTTTTGTTTGACGTAAACACTCTAAAATGTTATCTCACAGTATAAACATAATTCCTCACAGAAATAACGAAAACAAGTCTTAATGTTATCATAAGTTACGTATTGACAAACAGAACAAAAACATATTGATAAAATGTTTTTTTTGTGATTGTATGCAGTAAAAGTAGAGTTATTAAATGTAATTATTATGCATTGTATAGTGATGTGGTCCCAACGTGCGTACGATTTTTGTCAGCCTCATCTCATAGATGGCGCCAAAGGTTTATTCACAAATATATATCCACCATAAAAAAAAATAAAATCAGTATTCACGAGAAATATCTTATTTCAGATGAAAAATATACTTTTCGTTATATTAAATCAATATCTTTCAGTTTTACTTGGTTTTACCAAGTTTAGGGTAATGCCATCTAGTGACGGGTGGAAAAGTCTGTAACTATTGCACTATAGCGCCCTCTACCCATAGTGGCAGTTACTGGAACTGACTACCACAGCCTGTCAGCAAGCTACCTACTGCTTTTAGCAGGCCTTAAGTTGTGCCAATATTTTTGCATGAGATTGGCAGTCTATGTATGTTAGTATTATATTGTCTTTGGTTAAATGTGTAATGAAAATGGTTACCAACCTCTTCTTAATTATCTTTCTCTGTATGTTTTCACAGAGTACCATGTGTTTAAATAAAAAATAACCATGTGCGAGTCAGAATTGAATATGATTGTGGTACAAAAATGCTCAAATACAGGTTTTTAATCCCCCCACCCCCTTTTATTAGTTGTTATAGCGGTATCAGATATACACATTCTGTAAAAATTTTAGGTCTCTAAAAGTCTTGTGACAGACAAACGCATGGACATCGGAGGATTGGTAAAGTCCCGTCCTTACCCTTTGACTACGTTCAAAAAGAGATACATGTATTTAATTTTGAATAAAAATCTTTTTAATTTTTAACTTTTTTTTTGACTTATGGAACCCTAAAAATATACTTTATAAAGGACAGTGTTCTTGATAATGTTTTATTTTATAATCTTTCATTATGGCGAGCTCCATGGCGCAGTGGTTAACACGACAGCCTGCGACACGAGGGTGCCCGGGTTCAATCCCTGGTCAGATCAAGATGGAAAATGGTCTTTTTCAGATTGGCCTGGGTCTTGGATGTTTATCTATATATGTATTTGTTATAAAATATGGTATCGTTGAGTTAGTATCCCATAACACAAGTCTCGAACTTACTTTGGCTAGCTCAATCTGTGTGATTCGTCCGTATATATCTTCGATCAAATATAATGGTAGATACACAGTCTTATACAAAATGTAGCCTTAATAATGGCCCCGAGTCAAAACATCACGACGAAAACGGTAAATACTAAAAGTATAACTCCATCTTTGTTTTTTCACTTTTGACGCGTAATTTTGCATCTTTTTACTATACCTTCGTCATTGCGAGACGTGTGAGTCCTAGCGCGGTTTATTAAAACTATAAACAAAACAGCTCCGAAACTCGATTAGTGCGCTGTTTTGCCGGTGCCAGTTTTCGAGCGCGAATCGTGTATCTACATTATATTTGATCGAAGGTATATATTTATATATTTCAGCCTGCACTTCCTGTCGTGGGTGCCCGGGCGCATAGTGAAGCCGGTGCATAGCGTTCCACTGTTTGGCGACGACTGCGTGGACAGCAAGGTGACCATATCTATGGCGCAGTGGAAGCATAATCCTGGCGTGCTTGTGGTCTATGGGATTGCGTGAGTATCTTTTTTTTATTAGCTGTTTATGAAATGAAATAAAATGTTTATTTGCAAGGGTCATCATACATATAAATTCCCGCCTTTTACAGTAGGCATGCAAAAATTATAGTATAAGGAAGTTAAATATTATTAGTAAATACAGATTTAATTAGCATACAAAAATACACTATCTTACCAAATAAAATTCATGTCAAATATTCGTGTATGTCATAATAGCATTTATCAATTAACCATTTATGCAATTTATGTTTAAATTGTTTAAAACTAAGCATCTTTAGGTCGACTGGCAGTTTATTGTAAATTTTTATCGACATAAGGTAACAATTTTTATCAAATATATAGTGCCTTTACAGATAGGGTGCAACAGTAGCGTAGGATCTCTTGGTCTTAGTCTCTGATTTACGACTTTGATATCAAAGAAATCTGAATGTGTCTTAACAAAACAACAGCACTGATATATGTATATATCAGTGCTGTTGTTGTATGTCCCACTGCTGGGCAAATGCCTCCTTTCTTTCCCGCCATTCATCTCTATCTTTGGTCTTATTCTTCTACGTTAGTATCATTTTTTTTTGACGTGTGGAAAGACATTTCTAGCCTATCCGGCCACGGGATGCCGGTACATACCTGTCCGGCTTCCCGTGGCCGGATAGATCTAGAACTTGAACCCACTAAAACCACACGGTGTCATAATCCAGTCCGCATAATGCCAGGTGTCCTACCTTAACTAATATAAATGCGAAAGTAAGTTTGTATATTTGTTTTTTACATTTTAACTGTAGGTCTCTGAAGCGACGGAGTTAAATAAGTATTCATATTTTCTGTAATAAGTCATGTTCGAAGTATTAAACTCTTATACTTGTTTTTATTTGGACTGAACATAAGTTTTTTCGTATTCTATTGAACATCTTTACCAGACGTATAGCCAAGCAAATTACCATTTCTTTACGTGGCATTGCTTCGCTATCGTGAATTACTTAACATAATTTACGGTTTCTCTTGCCTTGTATAAACTTTAGTCATCGACAAAAATATGTAACGAAATATTTTTCTATTATTTATAGTGATTCCTGCTCTGAAAGATCCTACCTCAGTGTTATCGGTGTACCTCGTTTAGGGTGTAAGAAGTGTGCTGCGTACTCCAGAGATGAAGGTATATAACATGATACTGTAACTTTTTTTTATGATATAGGACGCCAAATGAGCAAGCGAGTCACCTGATCGTAAGCGATCAACGCTGACCATGGACAACAGCAACACCAGGGTGTGACAGGAGTGTTGCCGGCCTTTCAAAGAGTTGGGGGAAGGACATGGATGGGCCTCTGGCTCTCTTAATCACCGAACGAAGCATAGAAGCGGTAAAGCTTCTCTCAACTCAAACGACGATTTTTTGTGAAAGAGTGGTACTTCCCCGGTCGAGCCGGCCCGTTCATGCTACTAGCAAAAATGAAAATTGCCGGTAGCGTGGCTCTACCATAACAAATACTTTAGACCTTGAGATCTATCACATATGGTTTTCCTACCACTGTTATGTTCTTGTCCTTTTCAGATGATCTGAGTTGGGGCAAGAGATGTTTACAACACAACTTTGCCATTCACACAAAGTTCTTCTGCACATCTGACTCCAGCATGTACGAGCCAGTCGTCCAACTGGCGTACTCCAATCAGATAATCATATACACAGACTTCATTCACATACTCGAAGTGGATTTCGTGAAGCCCGACGAAAGAAACGAGGCGGATGACTGTAAATACTCATTAGATAGAGAAGAAACTAATTCAATAGATACGTATCCTAAC
Organism: Elegia similella; assembly: GCA_947532085.1. Lineage (NCBI taxonomy): Eukaryota > Metazoa > Arthropoda > Insecta > Lepidoptera > Pyralidae > Elegia > Elegia similella. The sequence continues at coordinate 27,215,494 of OX383930.1, forward strand.
ACGCCCGCGTCCGACGTCTCAGCCCCTTTCCAATCTCCAAAATATCAGAACAATGTTGTGCAGAATATTCTAGCAGACTTCTCAGATTTAGAAATGGAACCTTATCAAATGTCTCGGCCGGTGCATTTACCCGATGTGATGGGACAGGAGTTGTGCATCCAAGCATCTTCAATATCGCACAATTTGGTAGAGGAATGGGAAGGCCCATCCCCGTCTATCAGAACGCTTATTAGTCCACCCTTGAGGTCGCCAAGGAGGCGGCCCGCAGAAAGTATGTCGCGTTTCAACGAAATGCACAGAATTATAGCAGAGAAAGCTTACGAGTTCGTTGAAGAGGCTGAGACGAAATGTGAGAAATTGAGCATGTTTAGGAAACGACGGTTAGCTGATAAGAAATACGAATTTTCCGAAGACAACAACGAGAATATAGTGCCGTTTAGGGTTTTAAGGAATAATAGGAAAATATTTATTGGGAATACGAGTAAAAACCCGCCGCGGCGGTCTAAGTCGCCTCCGGTGGAGTGCGTGGTTCTCAGAGCTCACAACCAGATCAGCAGGCCTTCATCGCCGACCACAAGCTCGGGGTTGAAGACGTCCAGTTTGTCAGCATTAGAATCTGATCATAACAGCGAGTCTGAGTATAGAGTGATGGAAATGTTAGACGACGGCTCTCTGAAAACGGTGGCGGTTCACGACAACACCTCCAAGACGTTGTCGGACTGCCCCGTCAACGAACAAGACCCTTATTTAGTACATTCTGAAAACTCAAAATGCAGCAAATTCTTCACGAGGTACTTTGTGGAAAGCGATGATGAGATCACTTCGATCATCACTGATTCGGAAGGTTAGTGTAAAATTCAATTATATTTATAATAATTTATTAAATTAGTTTATTTACAATCAATCTTACCATGCTATATTTACCGGCAAGCGCAGCGCCGGACATCCACCGATCAGATGGTCTGATGACCTAACTAAGGTCGCAGGAAGACGCTGGATGCAGGCCGTTTCCAACCGGTCGTATTGGAAATCCTTGGGGGAGGCCTATGTCCACCAGTGGACTTCTTGCGGCTGATATGATGATAATAAATAAATAGGTATATACTGATAAATCACACAGATTGAGCTAGCCCCAAAGTAAGTTCGAGACTTGTGTTATGGGATACTAACACGACGATACTATATTTTATAACAAATGCATGATAAATAAACATCCAAGACCCAGGCCGATCTGAAAAAGATCATTTTCCATCTTGACCTGACCGGGGATCGAACCCGGGGCCCTCGTGTGGTAGGCTGGCGTGTTAACCACTGCGCCAAGGAGCTTGCAAAAAAAAAAAAGCCCTTCAGGCGAGTAGGCGACCAATACTGTTGAAAAAAGTTTCTTTTGGCGTTTCTTCTCTGCAATGGTCGGTTCCGAAACGCTAGTAACCTAAAGCTTTTGCGCAAATTAGATTCTTTGAAATGTGATTTGACGTGAAAAAGCCTGCAAAGGCCTATTTTCTGAATAAACGTTTTGAGTTTGATTCTGGTTTTGTACTGTATCCCCCGCGCAGATGACTGCATATCGGGCTACCACGTAGCGTTGCACCTGACTGCGCATGGGGCGCGTTACGCGGCTCTCCAGGCCGTGGGCAGCCAGGCGCGCGAGCGTCTAGGCGCGCGACACCACACGCTGCGCGCGCAACAGCGCTCGCTCGACACAGAGCTGCTGTGCAATGAGGTCTGCGGCCGGCTCTGCAAGCTCAACGGGAAGAAGTTCATCTACTGCTTCGACTGGGGGTGCCACGTCATTGACGTGTGTCAGTCCAGTGGATGTTTATCGGGGGTGAGTATTTATTAGTTTTATATTTCAACAACTGGAATACCTAAACTCCTTAAACGGGGATAACGTGCGTTGGATACAGAGCTACTTTGTAAAAAAGTTTGCAGAAACTTTTGCAAGACTATTTTATCCTAACTAATGACTACGGCGAATCCAATACGAGGTTATAATTTTGACCGTTATAAATGTATATTCGTTTTTATAATATTTCGTTGATATAATACATTGTTAGAAGTGACTTGACCGTCCGCTGGTTATTGACATGTGACGTTAAACAAATTAAAAAACGGCTGACATAAAATAACGAACATAAATACAAAAATATTTGACATATATTGTTTGATTTCAAATTAAAGGTATATAATTTATATATCTAGCCGTGTGGTATCCGGCAGAGTAGAATAGGACCACTCCAAGTCTTCCCGTGGATGTCGTAGAAGGCGACTTAGGAAATACAAGCTAAATAAAGCTTATAAACATCAAAGAGACCTCTTCAACCCGTCTGGCCAGCTTGGAGAGTGTAGGCCAAGTCCTCTGGCTGCTCTGGCCAAGTATGGCCCTAGTAGTACAGAGAGGATCGTGCTCATATAGTGGAGACTAAAAAGGACCTGATGATGATGATGATGATGAATTTATATATATTACATTACAATACATCAATACCAGGTTATGGGAAGACCATTGCCCAACAGTAGGAAAATAAAGGCATACTGCCATGAAACTTTAAAATATACCAAAAAATATTAGTAGTCGTGTTTAAATTTTAAAACTTTATCTTATTTTGTTTGGTAATAACACTGAACTACTTGTTTTGTTATAGTTATGTGCAATGTGGATGTGGGCAAGTGATGACACAGGCACCACAGACGAGTGCTCGGCATGCAAAGACGTCAGCGCCGGGTGTCTGCTGCACCGGAGGCAGTACGCAGCTGAGGTATTTTATTTATTTATTTAAAAATGTATGTGGGGGATCTTGGCGGGAATTTCGACAGACTGCACGGTTTTTGTTTTGGATTGTTTTGCAAATTGTTTCTAGTGGACTTTATAATGTGAAGTCGGTGTAATTTGGTGTTATAGATGCCCATGTTTATGAACAGTGTGTGGAATAACTAAAATAAAGTGTCATGGTGCGGCTGTAGTGAGATTAACTTAGCAGGCTGGTGTTTGCTCGCCTTGCTCCGTCGTTTATGATCAAATCATTCGTGAAATTTGTCACCAAGGACTCCGTAGTATCAGCGAAATGAGTTACACCATCATTTCGTTGATACACAAGTATAAGGAACTGGCTAAAATAAGCTTCTGAATGAAGTTTGAGGGCCAAATAGAAGAAAAGAATAAATAAATCAATCAATCAATCATAATTTATTTGCAATAAATGTGGACATAAGGTGGTACAATACATATACATATTTAAGTTTCACACATTAAGCCTTCATAGGCATGCAAAATTTACAGTTTTGAAGTCCATACGATAGCAATTATGTAAAAATTAATTAAAATAAAGCTTGCACATAATCAATAATTTAAAATAATATTAAAATCTATAGTCAAACAAAACAAATAGGTAGGTATGTCTAAAATTTATCAGTCAAATAATCTTGAAGTGAATAATAACATTTATCTATAAGGAAATTTCTTAACCTAGTTTTAAACTGCGGTAAAGGTAGATGCTTTATATCAATCGGTAGTTTATTAAAAATACGAACAGCCATCGGATAACAGTTCTGATCGTATAAACTAGTCGATATTACAGGCAATACCAGTTTGTCAGGGAACCGACCACGATAGTCATTGATTTCGTCACGGTTTCTTTTGAATAAATGTCCATACGATTTGACGAAGTGACACGTTTCATAAATATAAATAGACGGCAAAGTAAGTAAGTGTAAATTTTTGAAATACTGTTGACAACTAGTTCTTTGTGATATATTACACATAGACCTTATGCACCTTTTTCGGGCAATAAACGCTCTTTCAAAATCTACCGAATTACCCCAGAGTATCGTGCCGTATCGCAGAATGGATGCTACGTACCCATGGTACGCCATCAATGCTGTTTTGACGTCAGTTACATTAACCAATCTCCATAAAGCATAGGAAAAGCTATTTACTTTACTAGAGATACATTTTACATGAGGTTTCCAAGTAAAGTTCTTATCTAGAGTAATTCCTAAAAATTTTATTTCTTTACACTCGGTTAGAACTTGCTCATCGTGTTTTAAAATAATATCAGCTCTCTTATCATTTCTTTGATTGTGAAATTGTATGTATTTAGTTTTATTAATATTAATTTTTAAATTATTATTACTCACCCAATTCATAATATCATTTAAGGTTTTATTTACGTCAATATTATATTCATTTGTTGATTTGTCTATATTTGGAATCATTACGGATAGGTCGTCGGCAAACAATGTACAAAAGTGATTTGTGGCTTTTGGCAGGTCATTAATATACAACAAAAATAGTAGCGGGCCTAAAATACTACCTTGAGGCACGCCTACATTACTAGTCATTTTTTTGGATTTGTAAGTTGTCTCGTTATTTTGGTGATCAAGATTCAGTACCTCAACATATTGGGTCCTTTTATTAATGTACGACTTTAGCCAGTTATAAGCGTTTCCTCTAATACCATATTTTTCGCATTTAGACAACAACCTGTCATGAGATACATGATTGAATGCTTTACTCATGTCAATGAATAATACCGTGACTGTAAAATGTATGTGACTATAGTAACCCATCGGTCTGGATGCATTGGGCAAACGTGACCCGCCCAATACCATTTGAGCTTGGCGGCTTTGTGCCCCACATCAACAATGGATACCGGAAGACGGATACAGAAAAAGAGGTGACCCTCGGAAGCATTGGTGTGATGCTATCACAAGCCATGAGAAGAAATGGTCTAAAGTGGCACAAAATAGGGATGTTTGTAAAGAAATGGGGAAGACCTTTGCTCAGCAGTGGGACAATATAGGTAAAAGAAATATAGTACCCAATTGTGTGTTCATAATTGTAAAAAATAAACTAATATAAAAATAGACCAGGTATGTTTCATGAACATCACGAAAACATCTGACATAGCTTAACGACCGCCATCTAGTGATGACAGCTGGGACCATCGGCTTTTTTTATGATATAGGACGGCAAACGATAAAGCGAGTCACCTGATGGTAAGTGATCACCGCTGCCCATGGACAACTGCCACACCAGGCTTAACGTGTCTTCCGAAGCACGGAGGAGCTTGAGAAATTGTTGTATCACTTGTGGTCACCATCCCAGTGGGGAACAAGCCCGGGGTTGCTTTACATGCGTAAGCGCTAATATTGCGCATGCTACTGGACTATCGAGCTCCTCTTGGATAACTGGCGGTTAACCACCATATGATTTACGAGTTTAAGTTTTCTTGAAAGGCCGGCAACGGTCCTGTCGCACCCTGGTATTGCTGTTGTCCATGGGTAGCGGTAATCACTTACCAATAATTGGTAAGTGATTACCGCTGCCCTGATGGTAAGTTTCAGGTGATCCGCTTGCTCGTTGGTCGTCTTATGTCATAAAAAATGAATCATTATTATTACTTGGGGTAGTCCTTTTTAGAACAACTTTTTAAACTCTGTCGACACCCAAGCGGCTGGCTGTAAAAACTTTCCCAAAACATACTACAGAAATGAAACAAATCAAAATTGTTTAGTTTTCTGGATACTTTTCTGGATCGTGATTGGAGACCACTTTAAGTATAAATGCCTGTATGTATGTATGTAAATACTTTATTGTACATAAAAATAACATACATGTAAGGATTCAACTTAAACTTAAAAGAAAATATGTACAATGGCGGACATATCCCTAGCCTGTTACTTAGTTACTGTTACCTAGCGTTCCCCGCTCTCTCCCCAAACAATAACTAATTAATAATTAAGAACAGCACTACCACTTATAAGTTACACCGATGAACCTGCGCAGAAATCAAATTTTAGCATGGCGCGAAAATATCTGTCTGCTATTGGTTGATGCGTTCGCGCCATGTCTGGAGTTCGCTGGGGCGCCACGCCGTACGAGAATTATGAGCACGAGTCCTGTTGTTGGATTTCAAATCTTATGTAGCAGCTATAAGTTCGTTATTTCACTGATATTTTTATTCGGTTTGATTTGGCGGTAGGTTGTGCTATTCAACGCCGCCGAACAAATCCGATGCGAAAATGGTAGTACTGTACATTGTCCATTGATGAATTGCTAACATAATAACGAACTCCAGGTTCCTACGTACTACACAGCGTGTATGTACTGATGAACTTGAATCATTTATTTATGTTTTCAGTGTCTATTCGTGTGGGATCTGGTGAGCGGCGTTTACAGGACTGAAAGGGTATCCATGACTGAGGATTCTAGCCAGGAAGGCACGAGAGGTACGTGATGAAGTCGTTCATCTGTTTTTCTTTTCGAGTCATAATGGCAAACCCACTTTACATAAATTTCTATTTCAGTGTCAGGTGCGGATCGGGCACGGGAACTCGCTAAAAAACTAGGCCCGATCAACATGCCGCCCGGGAACGAGAATAGACTGCTGACTACGCTCACTGGTGAGTGGTGATGTTTCTGTGGCATTTCTGAATGCAGTTTACTAACTGGACATGAAACGAACTGTGAGAAACCTTTGTCCAAAAATGGACAAACGCTTGTTTTTTGTTTGTAATTAATTTCTCAAGCTTCTTGATGGCATCAGACATACAAGATCTATGCCCTCTGAGCCATTGATGCCCCCTTTCTATACATAATCTTTCATATAAAAACCCGACTTCAATCAAACTACTGAACCGATTTTGGTAAAATTTAAATGGGACCAATTCGAAAGCAAACATAAAAAAAAAAACAAACAATCGAATTGATAACCTGCTCCTTTTTGAAGTCGGTTACAATATACAGACAGTCTCATTGATATGAGTCAGTGGAAGATTAACTGCATTCAAGTTTTTTCTCCGAGTAAAATTTTAAAATCTTGTATCCTCAAGTTAAGATTGTCCTAAGTGCCTAATAGATAAAGATTTTTCAAAAACTGCCCGGAATCCTTGGTCTTGACTAGCAATCATTCCATCGCCCCCTAACACTCGAGGTTGCACCCGTTACACCCTCAGTTTAAGGCCCAGCGCACATTTACAGAGGCGCGGCAAAGAAACTGAGAATAAATCAATTTAAAACAAACTTAAAATACTATGACATACGGTTGAAAACGTCTGCTCTCGTAGCAGCTTGACGAGGCGCCGCGACGCTGGATCTTAGACATGCCCTTTTCAACCGTATATCATAGTAGTTAAGGTTTATTTTAAATTGATTTGTTCTCAGTATCTTCACTGCTACTCTGTAAGTGTGCGCTGGGCCTAAAATAGCCCTATGGTAACTAATAGATAACATTTTCAGGGCGATCGTTGAAAAGACTGACAGACGTGGACAACTGCATCGAGATCACGAAGAACCACCCGGACAGCTCCGAGTCTGAGTCTTCCACCGACGCTGACAGCGATTCCGACTGACTTACACAATAAGTACTCCCATCACTACAACACGGGCAAGCTGATAGTTGGAGGGCCCTGGGTTAGGCTGCGTCTCCACTGACGCGGAGTGGAGCGGAGAGGAGCTTAGCGGTGTAGGAATTGACCAATCACAATACTCGAAATCTGATTACACCGCTAAGCTCCACTCCGTCAGTGGAAACGCAGCCTTAATCTGCTAGGGGCTTAAGGTGCAAGAAGAGGGGAGGGGTGCAAATCTAAAGAGTAGCCGCCCGTGTGCGGCGACTTGCCTAATATGTGGGGCCTGTATAACGAAAGCTCTGGGCAGCCCGAAACGCCCTTGTAGATTCGCCCCTGCAGAACACTGGCTTTTGAATCAAAACTGTGCGGTGAGCGATGTTTAAATTTATTTGGAGAATTTGACGGATATTTTCTTCTTTCGTTTAATAGCTAAGACTTGAGCTTGATATCCCAGAAGCTTTAGACTAGCCAATGTACGGTCCCTAGAGACTAGCTTTTTTGAGGTGAGTTAGGAATACATTTTATCCATTCTGAATCGGTCTTCGACGTTGTGCAGCAAATGCCAGAAGGAACACAACAAAAATGTTTGTGTAGGTACTTTTAAGAAACTAAAATATTTATTAATAATTGAGTGTAAAACTGGATCGCTGTCTAAAGGTGAACTTAAGACGAGGACTCAAATGTTTGGTACCTTCTCTCGGCAAAGGACTGATCAAGTGCGCGCAAGGGATAGCGCTTGACGGTTTAGCCCGTGAATGATGAGATAGGAGATAGTCTCGAGTCGCTCAAAGAAAAAAACGTAAGCGCCAAATTCGTTATTTCTATTTTATATAAAATCAGACCGGTTAATTGTATTTTCATATTTACATTTTGATGAATTACTAATAACCTATCTTTTAGTCTAAAAATCATTATTTCATTCGTCGCATTTGAGCCACAATAACAAAAACTCTGCGAACGAAGACCATTTTTCAAAAAATATTTCTATCGAGAAAATTTTATCAAAACGTGTTTTCATCTTCAATTTTTGGAGATGAAATAGTCAAAAATCATATTAATTAGATTTGAAACTCCTCATTTGAGTATTTTGCGAGATAAATAAGGTTCAGAACGACCTTATTTACAGTGGGATCGCCTTAAGGCAAGTATCGCGTTGTGTGAAATGACAGGTCGCGACGCGGCTCGTGTCGCTGTCACTTTATACAAGATGCGCGACACCTGTCGCTGTCGCCGACATTCGAAGTTTATCTTTACTTTAATTGTTGGTAATATAAATTATACTTATTATACCCTTAGTACATATGTATTATAAAAAAATGGTTGTCTGTAAATTCGATTTTACGGACGATAATTATAAGAAATAACGACGGAAGATTGATTGATGCGTCACAAGCCGGACGCTTAGGCCGATCATGCCTCTTTATCGCTTGTTCTGCTCTCTCGCTTGCACATGGAACGTGACACTTTTTCTGCGTGCAGCCGTCGTTCATCGTTTTATAAGACTATCACGTCAAAAGCTAGTAATTTTCGTATCGCTTAGCGAACAGTTTATTTGGTTAAAAGCCAGCCAAATGCTAGAACTTCCAACTGGAAATAATGCTGCCAACCTATACTTCGTGCCCCACCTTTTGTATATTACAGTTCTATACTTTTCAGATTTATACCTGTAAACGTTCATCTTAAAAATGTCTCATTGTAGATTTTAATTATTTTTTTTTTATGTATATTTGACGGCAAACGAGCAGACGAGCCACCTGATTTGAAAGTGGTGACCGTCGCCATAAGCCAACAAATTTTCATACTGTAAGACTGGGAACGGTTTGGTGATTTGGCTTAAATATTTAAGGTAATTGGTACCGAATGAATAATATTTATGTTACATTTACTTTGCACATTGTGAGTAGTCACTCTTCAACAAAATAATGAACAAATTTTTTACTTAGAGATTCTTTAAGCGTTGTATCCTTAACTGCCTTGCAGCCCGGTATTTGCATTATCACAGAAACTATTGTAAATTAATTACATACATTCTCGATGTGTAAAATAAATGTCAGCTTACCACCATTTAACTTGGAAAATACAAATTTATTTTAAGTATATAAATTAATATCAACGAAATGAATAATTTTAGCTTTCACAAACAGTTTCAGTTATATTTGTTTGTCAGTACTGCCGACAAGGTTTAGCCTATACCTACGAATAAGTAATACTTATTATATACAGAGAATATCATAATAATGGTGAGTATAAAACGACAAAAATACGTAAGTGAAACTGTTTGTTAATAGCTAATAAAGTCATCTCGCATGAATTTTAACCCTTTGAACGCCGTAGGCACCTTTGGGTGTTCATCGGAAACTGCCTTGAATCGCCAACTTCTTAATTTCTCCAAATTAGTGTGACATTCAAACTGGTCGTGGCGTAACAGGCGCTTGTCAGTTTTTCTTGTGGCGTTCAAAGAGTTAATGATGACAAAAGGTATAGTTTGGAAAAGTCGATAAAACGAAGAGAAGGCCGCAGGCGGCAGCTATATCAAGAAAGGTTGTGTATTGTCTTCGCCGGCGAATGTTGCTGGAATACCTCTAGTAACCGCGGAGTAAAGCGTAATGTAAGGTTTGTAAATAGTTTCTATGCAAGTGGTTGATTGTACATCGAATACGCAAGGATATGTTCGTAGACTAAGCTCTTTTTCCACCAAATAGTTATGTAATTAAGTTTCATCGGATGTCCTTTTGAAAGTACAGCAAGTCACTCCGATGTTCATTAGGTTCAGGCTACTAACTGATAGCGGAGGTTCAGTAAATTGTTATCTTTTGGGTAGGGAACCTAAGGCCTTCCGCTGCGTAGGTAGTAACGCAAGGGCCTAACATAATACTTTTTAGGTGAGGGCATTATTCTGAATCCAGAGTGGAATGAAGGAGACTTCTGAGTACAGGGATTCAGAGTATGTTGCCCGAAGTAAAAATATTATGTTCACATATTCTGCTTTTTATCTCCATCTTAAGACAAACAAATAGGTTACATCACCTGGCTAGTAAAATTGTATAAAAATGTGATTCTACCTTTTTGGTCGCGATAATTTTCGACAACATTTGTATTTTCATTCCCATGAGACAAAAAAATAAGTTAATTATAAATGAATTTTTATGCCCGTAGGGCATAAAAACGTATTTTAGACTCTTTTCGGGGAACCGTTCATTGTGTTTGAATAGATGAGATGAAAAAACAAATTTAGCTTTGGAATATAAAGCAAAATACAATAAACAATAATACCCGCCAGCGAAGTTCTAACATACCCTTAACTGGCCGCGATCAGCTCCATACTATCAGATAAAAGGAATACAACTTTATACGAGCATTATCAAATTTTGATAATGCTCGTATAAAGTTGAGTTTAAAATTTATTTAAGCGGCCAGATCTGGTCGCATAAGAAAATCCATTGTATCTGCGTTTCTCGCGGTTGATGGGATAATCCATCATTATGTATGTACGTTCCTATATAGCTTAGTAAAAAATCAATGGCTTGAAAATTATACATCACTGAACATCCGTATTTTAGCGCCATTATTAAACCAACTTGCAGGTAAATAAATATCATTATGAACATGAAGTTCTAATATTTTTAACTTGCGTACATAGTTCTGTTATTCGTTAATTCAAATAACTTAGTCTTGCAAAAAATATGGAGTAGATTCAAAATTCCTTAACACCTAAAAGATTATTCTTCGCTCCGACTTTACGAGTAGTTAGTACATTGTCTGATCCATCTCTCTCACTCGTATAGAGCCCCCATTTCACGAAGCTGAAACAACAATACTCCGAGCAGCTGTTGTTTCAACTCTTAAGACCAAATAACATAATCAAATCATCTCTTCTACCCCTTAAATCCTTGGTGGAAAGTCAGCATTTCTATGAATGTATAGCTTCGATTGACTTCTGTATGTGATGTCCAATATTGGTATTGCTGTCCATAGTATTAAATATAATGTTATGATAATATTACTGTATGTTGTATCAAATACACACAATCTACGTAACATAGATATATGTATTTTAAAATTCTTGACGGTTTAAAATAGAATTGTACATATAATTTTTTCTGTTTAGCATTTTTTAATTATTAACTTAATTTTTTTCTTAGTCATAATACTATTTGAAGTATGTATTTCTAGGTGCTCAATTGTTTTGATCTCTAGTAGCCTATGTGCATGAAGAAAATATTCATATTATGTTAGAAACTTTTAGACTTGATTTTGACCAAAAATCACAGAAAATACACGACACCACAAAATTAATATAGATACTAACGCACAGAAAGGAAACTCACAGCCCCCCCCGCAATATTGCGTCCCCGCACCTCCCCCCGTTCTCGGGTGCCTTTGATAGCTATGAAAACAGGGTTAGCTACTACTTGCTAGTCATACGTTACGCCCCGTCTCTTAAACCACGGTAAAGATATAAACGTTTAAATTCATTCTGCGGTGGCGGCTCTAAGGGTGCGCTACACTGGATTGGCATGGGATGTCATGGGCAGCGACGCGGCATTTTAAAACAAGACCTTTATGTCTGATCGAGCCGATGCGCGGAACCGCGCGTCGCCTCGAGCTAGCTCGAGCCGAAGCGCGCTCGCGGGCGTCTAGTCATCTTATACCATTAGACGTAAAGGTTATAATAGCTTGTTTTGAAATGATGCGTCGCTTCCGATGCCATCCCATGCCAATCCAGTGTAGCGCGGCCCTTATTATTATTTCACTCATTGACGTGTGCAATGTGTATGGACGTAAATTTTCGTTTGTATTAGGTATTATACTCCGCCCCACTTGTATGAAGCTCCATACCTGCGCCTGTGACGATACTATATGGAGATTCAACATTAAATAATATTGAATCAGCTGAATTCTGAATTGCTGTATGTATGTAAAAGTCATAGTGTCAGTTTCCTTTAACGTTATGTCTATTCTCTTATTGCACATAGTAATCTGTTTATTATCATATATCACAATTATACATTTTTGGAAATAAGAAATGGGAATAACTTTGAAGTTGTATAATATTGGGTTCATTTCACTACAATGGTGAATAATTCCTTTTTAAGTAATAGTATTATTTTAAAGCAACTTTATACTACATAGCATTTTCAAAAACGACGACTTTGTTTTTGAAAATGCGATTATAATTTTGCATTTAATTTTTGTATAAAGTACACGTAATAAATGTTATGTGTTAGTATGTCTACGAATGTGTGACGATGGAAATAGCAATAATCCACGATGATATTAAACATAGTGTATATCGACCATTACAAAAAATTGGTATCAAAATGTATGAATCTTTAAACTCTTGCGCATTTGAAAGGCGAACTTTAGGACATGACGTATTTTGTCCTTTTAAAAGATGTACAATTTTTGGTCAAATTAAAAAAATAATCGTCTACTTACATGTAACAATTTTATTGCACAAGTGTCACGCTCTTGGCGCTCTTGATTGAAACAAGACCAAATTTAACAATTTCATTGACCAATCGCGAATCATCTCTATTTTAGCTTGGCCAAAAATGCTTTCGTTTGTTCCGCTGTTTTTCAATAAACTGCACATAGATTTTGTAGACTCAAATTTTTTGAAATATTTCGATTAGTGAAGCACAAAGGATCAGTGCCATTGCGGTCTATGACCATTGTGGTGGTAGACAGACTTGCATGGTCTATAGCGTACATACATTCTATCACGTCTTTTTTCTTGCGGGGTAGACAGAGCCTTGGTCTATATGACCTCAGTGCCACGTTAGCATGTTGGGCGCATAAGAGCTGCACCCAACATGTTAGCCGGATCGCCCACTATCATGATTCTTTAGATTTTCGTCCATTCTGTCGATCGACTTTTACGACCTGAGCGGGAAAAGTAGCGGCTGGTACATTCTACGGTACGGTACCAGCATGGAAGAGGTTACGGAATCAGTTTTGAGAGCTGCAATACAGTTGTATTTGACTGCTCTATGAATAAAATGTTTTGCCACTGTATCTTTCACTTGCGCTTGAGTTTTGATGAATTTAGGCTCATGTAAGGTTGTGACTGTTGGAATAGGTTTGTTAAGTGAAGTGCCTATCAGTCATTGTAATGTATTTCTTTGATCTCACTGGTTACGGACACCTGTGAACATATTCCTAGTACTCTACTGTGGATATGACCAACTTTCTATTCTTATTTATGGAAACAATTATTCATATCAGTTCTGTATATTTTGATGACAAAAGATATGAATTCTCTATGCACACAATAATATGTGCAATATTTTTTAATTTTGGTGATAAAACTTAGGCTGATTTCAGACTATCGCCGGCGAGACGCGCCGTTGACCAGCGCGTTTCAACAGCGCGCGCTTGACCGGCGTGCACTGTGAAACGAGTTTCGCATTTCGTTGCAATGTACAGTTGTGTATAGACGTCATCATCGGGACAAATATAATAAAAGGATTAGCTGCTTATTTTCTATGGAAAAGAGTGCAACAGCGACGTCGTAAAACATTGCAAATTGATTATAGAGTGCGCGCTTCGGCAGCGCTGGCCGGCGACGCGCGTCTCATGAACAGCGCGTTTGAACTGCGTGACTATGAAACGCAACTATCTAGTGTAATCGCGTGTCTCTGAAATCAGCTTTATCTTCCGAAGTCCTCTCTTAAGACAGTGATGTAAAAGTTACTAAAAGACCTACTTTCATAAGTGTCTCGTGCTATGATATAAATTTATATTAAAAGGTCCTATGAATTCTATAAATAGTGAACTTGCAAACCAGACATTTGGTCAATCCATAAATGGTGAGGGCTTAGGAGAGGGTATCCCCAGGAAAGTGAGCTTGCAAGCAGAATAAAAGACTAGATAGCCAAAATCCTAGATCTTTGGCCATTGGTTTTTTCCAATAGACAATATTTTGTCAGTTAGAAATGTAGTACGAAATGTATTCTGCTTGCAAGCAAAATTTTGTGGACATTACACTAATTAAACTGTCTATACCTCTTGCCCCAACTGAGACTTTCGGTCCCATCAGTTCCACAGGACAAGTAGCATGTTAAACCTTATACTGTTAACAATTCTGTATGAATGAATTTTGTATATTGTAATTGCATTTAATTCAGGTGTAAAGGCACTTGGAGCGAAATAACTTGCCATCAAGTTACTGTAAGTCATTAAGGTATTGTAATAAATGATGCATGATCTAATGTCGGAAATTGTTTTATTTAACAGCAAATATTTGAAGAAATACAACATTATGTCCTATCCCTAGTACATTGCAGAAATGTGGGCATTTTAAGCAAAAATAAATTAATTAAATTATTTCAAATTTACAACCATTCAATTGGACTGTGTAGTAAAAAAAAATCTTTAATTATTCCAGAGTGCTAGAATGTTGTGTAAAGAAGATATTACTTTGATTATGATAATTACCCTATTTTTCTTATAATATGTACACAACAGTCAAGTGATCTATCACTGTCAGCTATAGAGATACATTAATTGCATTTTTATTAGTTGTTCAAAGGTTTGGTTCCTGCAAGTTTGGACAAAATCGGCCAAATCCTTCAACCTTGCTGAAACTTGCTTATTACTGTTGTGAAATGTGAGACAAGTACCATTTTGAAAGTACTTTGTTGATTGTTCCTAATAACATTACTTACCTCTGTGTATGTGTAAAATAATGTGGATTCTAGAAAATAATAATATTAGTAATTATTCATAAATTTAATTGTCTCGGTTTTGGATTTTGCTAAAACTGAGAAACAAACTGAAGGTACGGTTTTGGCAAAATATCTAGTTTTGGTCAGTCTCTAATTTTACTAAAAAGATGTAATTTATTTTACACTGTTACAAATAACTACTGCATTACTATACAACATTGAATTACTAAAATACACAAAAGAGCAGCAACTAGTAATAGTTTTCAGTGTCTGTTAACATTTTATCATGGAGATATCACAAAATGTTCAAAAAGTCCCTCTTAAAAGATACCAGAGCCACGGTCACAAACTAAACATCTCGTCACTCTCAGGCTCATTTTCAACAACTGCTGGTTTGCTCTGCCCACTCTCATCCAGTAAGCAGTCCATAGACAATCTGTCAATATCGTCCCAAGACAATTTGTTAAACTTTTCTTGAGCTATTCTGAGAAGACGATTTGATGCATTTGTTGACTCTGCGTCTGTCATTCCTAGCTTCTTGAAGTATTTCAATGCTACTTCATACAGTCCTTCAGGCTTTTTGACAACCAAGTTTAACTTAGTGCCATCTTTGATGGGATACCCCTGAACGGTTTGTTCGTCGGCTAACGTTCTTCCCAATAACAAAAGCTTTTGTTCCTCAACAGGGATCTGAAGTTGAGAAGATATTTGCCGTTTAATTTCCAATATAGAAGTTGTAGGAAGTGCCTGTAACAAAATGAATACATCAGCTATTTACTGGTAATTACGAAAACGAAAAATAAGACAACGGGTTAATTTATTACCTCTATTGTGCACTCGCCACCTTGAAGTTTTTTCACTGTTAACTTCATTTTAGCTATTGGATGATTACATGTAGTGCTTAGTAGAACAGTTCATCAATGATTTATTTATGAAAATATGTAAAAGTAAGTAGAAATAGAGATTTTCGAGAAACACCAAAAAGTCCGAAATATTTCGACTGACAGCCAATGCCATCAGCTATCACTGTCATAAGAATGACAAGTGACAGCAGTGTTTGACTTTTTAATGGTAGGAAATATAATACAATACATCAAATCATACAGCCTTAGAAGTATAATTACCCCGGGGCAGCTGCATATCAAGCACTGATCTTAATTTATCTTGTTTAAATGGAGGTCAGTGCTTAGGAAGTTCATATATTTTTTGAAGTGAAAACTTGTTCTGGCGCGTCAGCCATTTTTTGAGATATGTAAAAACTATTGGACTCGCGACAATGATAACGTTACCATAACCAAAATCTTTAGGCGTCTTGGTCATTTTTTGAAATGGAATAAACCTATTGCGCTCGCGATACTATTACCGTTACCGTACCGACGCTTTGTAGTATATACATAAGTAGGTAATCGTGTCAATCAAATGTTCAAGTTTTCACTTCTGTCGGCACTCCCGGAGTGTCATGTTTTTTAATTAAATATTCTATAAGCGTTCCTGCTGCCGCCCCGCCGGCCTATTTGCTAACTCAGTGTACAACGTTTTAATAGTAATTTCAAAGATATATAAAACGCAATGTACATTGCGTTTTATATATCTTTGATAAAAATAGTCAATCATAGGAAACCCGCGATGTATTTTGAAGTGACTATTAAAACGTTGGTCACTGAGTTAGCAAATAGGCCGGCCGGTCTATTTGCTAACTTAGTGTACAACGTACGGGGCGCCTAACGAACAGGCATAGGGGAGCGGGGGGGAATTGGAGCCTACTAAGGATAATTGTTAATAATAACGACATCTGTTTAAATTACGATATATTTTAATTAGGAACATAAACCGTATTTATTTGAGTATCAGATAATCACAGTTTGAAACAACTAAAGATATGCCTTTTGGAAAAACAAAATAAAATATAGAAAAAGTCATTCGCTCTCATTACCCCACACTTCGGAAAATAAGAGCCTATTCAAAGTTAATATGTGAAATGAGAGCCATCACTTCAACTTATCTCAAAAAACGATTCTTACCATAATTTAAGCAACAAAACCTTTTATACTAATAAAGATAAATCTTAGTAATTAACAATGTTAAAAAAAAGTAATTAGTTAGGGCTCCAAACAAAATGAGCAAATGTAAGAAGCTGGATTGTCACTGCCGGAACATTCTTTATGGGCCCATCTTCCGCAACTTCTGCATCGATACCACATCTCTCCATTTTTACCCGTGTCTAAACAAATTGCACACAAAGTTTCCTCTTCCGAATATTCAGACTCATCATCACAAATCAAATTTTCGTTTATCTCTTCCACCGACGTTTCTTCAACGTCACTATCAAATAAATTATTTTTTGCTTTTTTAACTCTTTGGCTTTTAGATGTAGTTGGTCTTCGTTTAGCTCTTTTATCTTTATTACATTTCTTATTCGAACATTTTCCTTTAGCACAATTTTCTTTATTACAGTTCCCTAAGTTTTTCTTAATAGTTTTAGCTTTATTCTCTTTTTCAATACGTTTCTTCTTTTTTTCTTCGAACACGACTTTTATCGGTGTGCTTGTTAGAATTTCAGAATGCTGTTTGTTCTTTAAGACTTTATTTTTATTCGAGATATGGATTTGTGGCAATGGGCTTACAATGGACACAATACTAGCAAAATCTATAATAACTGTTTGATAAAATAAACATACAAAAATAATCAAAAAAGGTACTTAAAATCCATTGTTGACATTACCGGGAAATGGGAGCCATGTCGGGTAATGAGAGCCATCCTAGGCTCTCATTACTCGCTTGCCTCCATTTTGATAAATAATTAAACAGAATTTTTTCTCAATTCTTAATCACAATCTGACAAATGACACTTGATAGAAGACTAATTTCTGTTTGCAAATAGCATAAGCATATTAAATATAAACATTTTTCTATGCTTACCTTGTCGCTGACAATTTGAACTTTTTTTATAAGCGCGAACCGAAAAATAAACAAGCGTCCCTTATGACTCAATGCTGCACACTAACAGGCTGGCCGCGATAGATGAACATTCCCGAAGCTTAACGTACACGCCCGAGCGGTCACTCGTGCGCCAATCGCGATAGTTATCGTTAAAACACTACCGCTCTCATTACCCGCCGCTCTCATTACCCCCCGCTCCCCTAATATGTTCGCTATAGATAATCATGCTAGCCGTGTGGTATCCGGCAGAGTAGAATAGGACCACTCCAAGTCTTCCCGTGGATGTCGTAGTTGGCGACTTAGGAAATACAAGCTAAACAAAGCTTATAAACATCTAAGACACCTCTCCAACCCGTCTGGCCAGCGTGGAGAGTGTAGGCCAAGTCCTCTGGCTGCTCTCGCCAAGTATGGCCCTAGTAGTACAGAGAGGGTCGTGCTCCTGTAGTGGAGACTAAAAAGGACCTGATGATGAGATAATCATAATACATAGGTAGTTACTCTACTTCTTAAAATATTAATAAGAAAGATACAATATAAGGTGGGTGGCGAAAAATCTGCAGCACCTGCAGGTGGTGGCGCGGCGTGGCGGAGGCGAAGCCAACCTGATCAAAAGTCAAAACAAATACTTAGATATAGGTACGACCATGAAGCTATAGTATACTTAAAAAATGGGTACGACCTTTTTTCTAAACTATAAAATAAAAGAAAAACGACGGAATCAGGACGTTGCTGTCAAATTATTAAAATCAAGCTGAAGATTGGTTTTGATTTTTTGTAAATAAATAAAACGATTACCAAGGTGATAAAATAATACCGATTGGCGCACTTATTTCGAAATTCTACTGTGCTGTTTTTGTCACAGGCGAAATGGACATCAAAAAAGAAATTTTTAGCGAAGATGATTCCAAGAATTATATCTACATTTATGAATATGAGGGTCAGTTATACATTTAATTAAATTCTTTTGTACCTACTTACGATGTAAATTATAGTACTTAGTTTCACACCTATCAAGGTATACTTACTTTTAAAATTATATTATACATTTTATAACAAATACGATTTCCTCTGAAATTTAATGCAGTTATTGACAAAATACAAGAATTGCCTTTGAAATATATTTTGCGAACCGATAGGAACCACAACTAAAACGAGTAACTATTCAGCTAGATATATGACACTTTAAAGCTTCATTTATCCATATCAATATACATACATATTATCACATCCTTATTCCTTACTGGGTAGGCAGAGCCTAAGGTCATAAGACCGAAAGGCCACGATTAGCGTGTTAGTGGGCGCAAGGGTGGAAAATCGCTTAGGTATTGTCATGATTCTTTAGATTTTTGCTAAGTGAATATCAATTAGCAATTATGGGAAAACCTCATCCACAGCGAAAGTAGGACTACTTCATATTAACTTACATGCAACTATATTGTATTGTACACACATAAAGGAAAACGACAAGAATTTTGTATAAACAAATAAAAGCACTTAGTAAACACTAAGTGCTTTTATTTGGTTCTACAAAATTGTTTACATGTAAATGTCATGATCTGTAATGTGTGTCTAAATAAATAAATACATAAAATAAATCTGTCTGCTGTAGTTACCTGGTACATATTGCGAGGTGGACTAGCTCTAAGTAGAAGTAACGTTTGATGATTTGAAACAAAAGTTGAAGTTATTTTAATGAAACTCCAATCAATCGGCTGAGTATATTCTTGTGTAAAAACTACAAACGTAAGGCTAAATCTTAACAGTTTCTCGGATATGTGAATTATGTAAATTATTTCAGGGTTCCGTACCTCAAAATTTAAGTCTTTTCTATCATACTTTTAGGCAAACACGCGCAAAACACAGAACATAAAGAAAGCATACGGTTGTGATGCTTTCATTATGTTCTGTGTGTTTGTAAACTCGCAAGGGCATAAAACGCAAAAAAGGGTCTTATAAATTATAGCACAATTAAAGAAATAAATCTGTATACCTACCGTACATGTACCTACCTTCAATAGCAGGGATGTGCGATGCAATAAAATGACTCATGATTACTATCTGCTTAATTTGACAAAACCTAAGAAAGTAAAAGCTATAATTACCTACTTACTTATTATATGGGCTCACGCACGCAGGCACTGCCCACCCGTCCAATAATAATTGTAAAATATTATTTAATTTCTTCATTATGTATTTTTATAAATATAATGTTTGTTTTATTAAATATATAATATTTAATTTAACGAACGTTATTTTCTAGCTTTGATTCGAAAGCTAGATATAATAATAGATTGCTCTGAGAATAATAGTATAATATATAAAAAATTTAAAAAGCGCGCGGATTAGATTTCAACTGGCGCACCGGGCGCACGGTGCACACATGCGCCCTCTTTTTGACATTTACACTTTGCTGATTTTGGCCGGGGAGAGTCCGTAGCCTAGGAAACGGGTGTAGCTACAAGACAACAACATTGATAAGTCAATTTTCTTATCACATTACATTAAAAAAATTTCAAAAAATTAGTTGTATAGAACGAAATATCTTTCTAAATAATTATTTGCTTAGTCAAATTAGCCGAGTGACGAACACTGAAGACCGGAGATATGATCTTTTTGACAGTTCTCAGTATGGCTGGCAGGTGGGTTTATTGAATATTTGCTTAATTTTTGCGACGACAATGCAGATTACAGCGTATTATTAGCGGTAGCGTTAAAGATAAAAGTTGTATTATCAATGTAGGTGGGTTATGTAGGGTGGGAAGAATCGGGAATGAGTCCCCTCTTGGTATTCGGGCTCGCGATTGCGTACATATCAATTTTATCATATTTATCGAGACAGGAGGGTCGCAGGGCCGGCGGTACCAGGTACGGCACGCGTCTGGCTGCTCCCGAATACGAATTTACCTGTAAATGATAAACAACGCCGGGATTATTTTGTACTTGGTTGGGATAATGTCAATTCCAACTGGGCTCTTGCCCTCGACCTATTTACTGCTATCAAAACATCATTCATCACATCTTGACCAAATTATCTAGACACAATAATAATTCTTATTGCTGGTCTAAATGTTAGTAAGATAATAATGTAGAAGAAACCACTAAACCCATTTTATATATAAATATTAAAATTTTACCTAAGTTGCTACATATTTTTACATTGTTATTTTTAACCCTAGTATCAACTAATTAAAATACTGAAATCTAGATAGCAAAAATATTATTTTGTTTTATGTACCTATAAATCAGTATCAGTTCTAACCAAAACAAGAACAAAATATTCAAAGCTCACACAGTTCAATCTTTTCTACTATAAACAAACATAAAATTCTCACATGCAAACACTCAAACTAAAACTGACCAATGTCACACAAATTTAAGTAAACAATACATATAATTACAGCCAATAGCTAGATAATATTGCTCAGCCATGCATTTAACAACGGCCCCGGCAGGTGGTGTCACCCGACCGTGACAATATGGCACCTGCACCTCTCCCCTTACATAACTGCCACACACTACTCACCAGAGTCACAGGGAAAACACCTCAACAGTGCTAGAGAACTCCCAGCCATGACAGCAGCCTAGATACTGTTGTTAGATCAATACAAACCTTTATATCACTCAGTGCAGTGCCACAATAATGAGAAACGGTTATATTAAAGTGTCTCTACAGTGCTAAAATTAAGATTATACAAAAAATGAGTGAGATGGGATTCGAAACTGTGTTTTACCTTGAGAGTGAGTGATTTACTTAGTTGTATATTTGTGAAAGGTGCGAGGGATGAGGGGTTGCCAGGATACGCTCCTCGGATACTCTCTCCACGGCCCCAGCCAGATCAATAACATCTCTATCAGCTGGATAGCGTTATGCAATTAAAGCATAATATTTGTTTATTACTTTGTTTATTATGTTAATTTGTAGAATAACTCAAATTTATTTATTTTCAATCTGATTATGTAAATAATCAGATTGAGTCTTTTACAGTAGATTTATGTATTTTTTAAAATTGGCTTTGTTACTCTTTTTCATTTTAATTTTATAGTCAAGAAATATTTCTGTGCTGACACATTCCTATTATTTTTTCCTTACTTAAAAGGGATTAAAATAAATATTCTTTGTACATTTTTTGATGACTACTGTTAATTTATTCTCATTTTTTTTAATTATTATCACTGAAATCGTTATCATATGAGGGTTAGTTGATATAGGTACCTACATTTTTTTTTATAGATATAATTGGTCATGATGAACAAAGAATCTAGTCATTTGACACTGCGCATCTATATTCTCAATTACCTACCTTGTTAAATCAGACATTTGATACCTACTATTTGATGACGTCAGTATTAATTTCCAAGGTGAATCAGTACATGGATTACATTATTGGCGCATGCAGGGGGGCTCGTCATTAAGCAGTCTAATTACTTGCAGGTAACAAAAGGGGTAGTTTTACCCTAATGCCAACTAATTGGTTGTCTGCTCAATGGTATTTGGTATTACGTGGGTCTCTAAGCTAAATTGAAAAGTGCAGTTCTCATTAAATTTTGTACTACATTAAGGGGTTTCTTTACATACATTTTATTTTTTGGTGTTAATTGGGCGTGACTTTTTAGTTTTTACACTTTTTTACGACATAAGTTCTCTATAAATTTAAAAAAGTATACAACGTCCATCTATTAGTTTTTATCGTGATATTTACCTTTGACTTGGTATTTTTGTCATGCAGGTTTGAGTCTGTAGGATATTTACGGTTTGGCGTATGTTTGACCGACTTACGAATAGGAGGTTTTGAATGCAAATGAATTTGAATGAATTACGAAAGAAATGTGTATATATATGTTACACAATTACTCAGTCAAATATGAATCCATTTCTACTGCTTCTTTTTTATTTGATACGTAGTACTTCAGAGGTGGTCCCTTAAAAAGTTACTCGAAATTTAAAAAAAGCTGTCGGTCGGAAATGCCGATATATTAAATTTCATCGAAATTCTTTAGATTGTTTCTTATAGACGTTTATAAAAATCGCTTGTTTAAAGTAATAAGGTTATACGGTTTATGTAGACAAATACATTAAATATGATTGAAATGTAAACTTTGTTTTCCAAGTGTGTCACAAAAAGCTTTTTTGGAACCTTACTCAACAGTGGCGCCAACTGGTGTCCCAAGAGGTCAAAATCAAAGGTTTCATTCATCTCTTTATGAACGTCATAGGTATTTTTTCATTTCTTTTTCTTTGGGTTCCATACCCAAAGGGTAAAACGGGACTCGTAATATGGCTTCGCTGTTTTTCTTTGGCCACTTTCTTCAGTTCAGGTTTGTAGTTCCTGTGGAGAGAATACTTCCACGGAGTCAATCGTGAATGTACCTACATAATGTTACATTAAAGCGACATCAACGTGTTTGCAGATTTTGATTGCGCCGGCGACGAGGTGCTAGTGGAGTCGTCGCCGCCTCCTTCGCCCGGCATGGCGGCGCGGCTCGCCGGCCCGGCTCAGGTAAGGGAGGAACTACAGTACACTGATGCAAACTTTTTGGCAGCTCGGAACATCGCACGAGTAGATGCGCAGTTCCGAGCTGCCAATTAACAATTTTAGGTATCAGTGGGGTAACGCAAGAGCGGGCAGCGGCGCACACCCCCGCGAGCTCTTTCCGTACGCACGCCGAACATGAAGTCGGGGACCCGACTTCGCTATGATAAAGTCGGGAACCCGACTTTATCATATGTTGATGATGTTTATAAAGGTTTAGGGCACTCTGCCCTCGCCTCAAACGCCCGGTGAAGTAGCGAAAGCTCACTTGGAGCTAGCTACAATAGTCATTTTAAAAATATATATTATAGCGGAGTGTATGAGTTACGTTCGTGTAGTGCACACGCCTGTATCTTCGCTCGTAGCTAATATCCGAGCAGCCATTAAGTTTGCATCGTAGTGTACCTATTCTACAATAGTCGATATCTTTTTTTCGTCGTAAGATATTTTAAATATTTGGGAAAATTTATTTTACTTTAATAAAAGGTCATTGTTTTGGGGTTTGTAATTTGGAAGTGGTGAGTTGGAACTCAGGAGACTGTATGCGTAAAAAACGATGAAGTAGAGAGATAGCAACGAACGATATGATTACAGACATATTTAAGCATAGATTAAAAAAAATGCGTCTTTTTAGCAGTAAGAGATGAATAAACTTACCGCTACTTAAAGTAAAGGAGAAAGAGTATTTTACGACAAGTGTACCTAACTCTTGTAGATGATACCTCAGATTATGACGAGGGCTAAAACTAGAATAGAAAAGCTTTATTACAAGCTTCTCTATTAGCTGGAGGAGGTCTTTGTGTTTCAAGAAACTCCGACTAGTGTAGACATCAAAAGACTAATAAGTATACATAAATAGACATAGACATACTCGGCGTTCGTCGAATAGACAGGGTGAGGAACACTGAGCTACGCTCTAATACCAGGGTTGTCGATGTAGGTGTCAAGTCGGCCAAACTCAAGTGCGATTGGGCCGGACATGTGTGCCGAAAGACATCCGATAGATGGGCGCAGAAGGTCACATAGTTACCTGATGGACGCAGGCGAAGGGGCTAGACCGCGAACGACATGGCGGGACGACAATCAAAAGTTCTTGGTGAACTGGCAGCAGGCTGCGTTGAGATCAACGGAAAAAGGAAGGCGAGGCCTTTGCCCAGCAGTGGGACACAATAACAGGCTAAAAAATAAAAAAAATAGACATAACTAAGTATAATTTTTTATTAGAGTAAAGCGCAAGTGTGCAGAAGCAGCGGCAGTAAACTACTCTGCTGCATACCCTTGTCTATTATTATGCATACTTTGGCATGCAAGCATGTAAGGCAGGTGGGGTTACCGGTGCGGAAACGTCATCTGTCATCACTGTTGAGCGCCTAGCTGATGCCATAGGTTGGTCTAACGTTAATGATTAGGATAATGGTACA
Source organism: Elegia similella (assembly GCA_947532085.1). NCBI lineage: Eukaryota > Metazoa > Arthropoda > Insecta > Lepidoptera > Pyralidae > Elegia > Elegia similella. The sequence goes on from OX383930.1 coordinate 27,240,409, forward strand.
ATTGACCACACATCAACCGTAACAGCATGTATCAATAATGCTCTTTATTTCATTGGGATGGAGTTTGTTTAAAAGAAAATACGGTTAACGTGTGGCCAACTGCACGATCTTAAAATTGTATGTCGTATCAACCTATAAAATGATACCGACGCGATGCTTCCAGAATGGAATAATCTAGAATTTCCTCGAACATCTGTTGACTGCGAGTGTTCTTAGTGAGCGATACTAATACAAGTGATTTGTGTGCGATTGATAACAGTGATAATTTCTACGATCACAGCAACGGACCAGCCGGCCTATGATAACTTAGTGTACAACGTTTTGATAGTCACTTCAAAATACATTACATGTTATATATCTTAAATAAAATTAGTCAATCATATGAAACCCGCAATGTATTTTGAATGAATATTAAAACATTGTTGTAGTGCTTTGCGTTTTGGATATTCGACGTGTTGGAAGACCAGCAGGTGTCAGCGTTGGGATTCCGTAGTGAATACATTCCCTCTGAAAATTTAGTGTTTTACTCCTAATCTCGAACCCTAACCACGTAACAATACACTTTACTAAAATACAATATTCGGCAAACTGAAGATAGAATCCTGTACCTACTTAAACGATGCTGAGTGCTGTAGCTCACCAATGCAAGCAGGAACACGTTGAATACGGACTTGTTCTGATCTAGATTCAAAATCAGGAGGTGAGCGACATTAGTTTTCTCCACGTTAATACTCAAATATTCACTTTGGTCAAACAGGGAGCGGGCACAGGTGCAGGCGGGGCCTCACCGAGCACCGTGCGAGAGCTGATCGTGATCCCGGAGATACCCAACTCCATACACCTGCAACACGCCATACAACAGGTACAGACTAATCAAACCGTTTGACAAGTGCGACAAAAATAGCTTAGGTACCTCAGCCTGGGTTCCCCTGGAGGCGAAAACCTCCATACAAACGTCAAAAGCGACTTACGGCGATATTTGATAATATTGGTAAAATTAAAGCATTACATTATATCTCATCACTAGCTGTTGCCCGCGGCTCCGCCCGCGTTAATGTCGTTCCCTTGGGAACAGTAGAAATGATAAAAATTCCATACAAACGCCTGCCCCTTTGCTTTTTCCCCGTAAGGGGGAATTTAATACATTTCACCTGCATAGATCTTTAGCCATTAAGGAGGGGATTTTGCCCATTTCACCTACACAGATATTTTTTTATTGTAATGGGGAACTTCTAAGTAAATAAAAAAAATCCATACAAACTTTACCCCACCTATTTTACCCCTTCAAGGGGAAATTTCGTCCATTTTAACTTCACAAATCTTGAAATGTGAAAATTTCCATACAATCCCCCCCCCCCCCCCTTTATCCCTTAAGGGGGGAATTTTTTACATTTCACCTACACAGATCTTTTTTAATTGTAATCTAGAAATAGTCTACTCTAGTATATACTCATCATCATCATCATTTCGAGTAGGTGTCCCGCACCGTCAATCGACCATGCACGTATATACTTATTTTCATACTTCTAAGTCTAAATTAATAAAAATCCCCCCCCATTTACCCCTTCAAGGGAGAAAGTTGTCTGGTTCACCTAAACAGATCTTTATTAATTTTAATTGAGAACTTGTGAACCTACTTTCAAACTTCTGTCAGTCCAGAAATGAGAAAATTCCATAAAACTTCACCCCCTTTGATTTTCTAAAAATCCTTTCTTAGTGCTCATTTACATCAAAATAAGAATCCCTGTGCCAAATTTCACAGTAGTTTCGGCTGTGCATTGATATATAAGTCAGGTTTGCCTTTGGCCCGCGGCTCCGCCCGCGTATGTGTCGATTTCTCAGGAACAGTAGAATTACCCGGAATACATTAGTTCATGACTTTCAATGAAACACCTTAATATTGAATTTCAATTGAATAACTTCAAAAACGGAAAGTTTCATACTAACTTTGCATCCCCGTTATACCCCCTTAAGGGATGATTTTTGAGAAAAATATTTTACTCGTGTTTCATGCCTTTCAGTAAAGAACCTTCATGCTGAATTTCATTCGACTAACTTAAAAAATGGCAAAGTTTCCTGCTTACTTTGCACCCCTATTTTACCCCCTTAAGGGATGATTTTTGAGTAAAATATTTTACTCGTGTTTCATGCCTTTCAGTAAAGAACCTTCATGCTGAATTTCATTCTAATAACTTCAAAAACGACAAAGTTTCATACTAACTTTGCAACCCGTATTACCCCCTTAGGAGATGAATTTCCAAAAATCCTTTCTTAGTGCTCCCCTACGTTATAAAAGAAACCCCTGTGCAAAATTTCAAGTTACTAACCCTTATAGTTTAGGCCCTGCGTTGATATGTCAGTCAGTCAGCTTCTCCTTTTTTTTTAGTATGGATTACTATGGATAGTATGGATAGGTATAATGCTGTCGTATAATGATGATGATTGACTTTGGATTTTAATTTTCTTATGTCACTTATTATTTTCTTTTATTTTTTGCTATGTGTTTGCAGACAAACTCATGCCTTGAGTTCATTCAAATGAAATAACTTTTTTTTAATAAACCGATTTTGATGAAACAAACTTTAAATGTTTTGCTGAGTTAAAACAAAGCAATTGGTGAAAGTTTGAAGTAAATCGGTTCAGTATTTTCGGAGATAATCGTGATCATACATACAGACAGACAGACAGACAGACAGACAGACAAGAAATTCGAAATTTTTTTTTTTGCTTTCTATTATTCTTTTTAAGTGTCCCTCTATCCATTTCAGTCAAAAATTCTAAATGTACAGACAAAATATTTTTACTGTTTTATTATATGTATAGATAATTTACGTACGTTCCTATACAGCTTGATTCCAAATCAATGGTTTTAAAAAACATTGATGTTTTAGCATCATTTTAAATCTAAATTTGGAGATAAATAAATACTATTATGAACATGAAGATTCCAATAATCCTATCCACTTATGTGTACGTAGTTTGGTTACTCATAAGATCTAATAACATATTTTTCCGTAACTTTATGGAATAGTTTCACTCAAAATATCTTCTTATATCCTAAAAGACGGAAGGCTCGTTGAATAATGCTCCGGATTTAGGTAAAATCGTCGTGTCATCTCGCTCGCTCGCGTAGCGCCCCCGTTTGATGCAGGTGAAACAACAATTACCCGGTAATATGTATCTAGTTAACTCTTAAAGCTGCTTGAAGTCGTGGGCAATGGTTTTAGGCGCCGGCAATGACGGCCGACGGCATCACGCTTGTAGGGGTCTCGCATATGGTGAAGTGGCCGACGGCATCACGCCTGTAGGGGTCTCGTGTGTGGTGAAGATGAGCTTAGAGCTGTCCGCTGGGTCCCCGTCACACGTTGTTCGGAGGCTAACCTGGACTGGCTCATGTCTTGCCTATGCCGACTTTAGGTCTTGCAGCGCTATTGATGATAGGTCATAGTCATAGCAATCCCCGTTCTACTTCTTTCTAGTCAATGTTAGTAGATTGCTGTTCGCTCGTTTAATTGAATACCGTACCTACGTCGGATAAACGGATAAATATTTACCTAAAGTGCATTTTTGGCCTACATATTATGAAGGCGGCTGCTTAGAATACTGTTATAAAAAATAAAACCACTATATTCCGGGATGCAAGTATAATTTTCCATTTCAATCGCACATTTGCAAAATAATGAGATACCCTGTATTTTATTAGGCCTGCTATGACACTTGTTAAATGAGGTTGTTTTTGCTTCGTCAAATACACTGACAGTAATATTAGAGAAAAGTAATCCAATTACGCCGAAAAAGGCAATTGTCGTTTGTGTTTGTGTCTAACTGGTATTTATCACATTTCTACTCGTAAACTGATTTTCATAATAGCCAACTGTTAATTACTCTCTGTGCAAAACGAGAATAGGCGTGGTGGAAATGGGAATTAACACTACTATATCTACATCTTTAGCATATAAGTTCTTATAAAATAAAAATGTTACAGCTTTCTCCTTGAATAGGTACGTAGGTATACTAGATAGTGAACAAGTGCAACGAGTACCACATCATGAGTGTCTATTGTTTTGAAATACACACACCCGTAACACTTCTGGTGCCACCCACTGTATTAATACCAAGAAATTACACCATATCGTAGTACTTGTATATTAAGGGCCAGAGTCCACGGAAGCTGTGAGAACTAAGATTTGTTTTAACGCTTCGTTTGTCAGTTCGCGCGACGGCGCGTGATAAACAATAGAATATGTATTGTTAACAATACGATGGCAATGAATGTGTTAAACAACCAAAATAATTTTGTAATTCACACATTTCGTCCTCGGTCAGCTTCAGTGAGGGACGCTGAGCAGAGGATGTGTCATATTTGTTTGGCGCGAACTAGCCAGCACACATATCTTGTTGTCGTTTGTCACCGCTTCGTGGAAACACCCTATATACCTTAAAAATAACTTATCTCGACTCTGCTTTGGACTTCTCACAGCTTTGGTGGAGTCTAGCCCTTATTCTGTGAATCAATACTTACTATCTCTATGATTGTAATTTATTTCTATATGAAGGAGTAGTACCGCCGTGGTGCTTAGAGTTATGTTATCTTGTTACTACCAAGCCAACGAACCACCCAACCCACTATTTGTATTTTGGCTTCACTCTTTCCGTAATTAATTAAAAGAATATGTAGTATCATGGACATCCTCTTCGAAACAAAGGACTTCAAGTATCTTTGTAGCAGTGGTCTATTGACTTTATAATATGTTAATTACGGGTTACTCACTTACGAAGTCAGCTACAGGCCGACATGTTTCAACCTCATCCGGAGGTCTTCCTCAGGGCGAATGTGAACCGAGCCGCGCGCACGGAGTCGTCCCGGTTCGCACTGACACTAGTGACGAGCGACGCGGCATGCGTGGGCGGCGCGGGCAGCGCGGTCCGCGGCTCGCTGTGCTCTCTGTGACAGTGCTGGGGTTGATGGGGGGTTGCTGATCTTCTGCATTGATGATTCCCGTAGCTTTTTTGGGAACCCCTTTTCTGTCTTCATCAACGTCAGTGGCTGACATTGCGCTATTGACATTCTATTGACTTCTAGATGATAATGATGATTCTGGTCAATTCTTGAAGCTTCAATATTTATTTTCCTTTTTTACATAATCGTAAAGGGCGGACTTAAAGCCAGAGCCTTTATCTACCAGTCAACCCACAGGTGGTGCAGAAAAAAAGAAAATTTTGGAAGTCTTTGCAAAAACAAAGAAGCTTATAATAATAATCAATATCTTAATCCATAATTTCATAATACCTCCTCAGGTATCCAGCACAGTGGTGGAAGTGAACGGGGATAGCTCCGGTCACTCTAGCCCCACTACCGAGGCTCAACACACCTACATCACCGTTTCTAGTAAGTACCTTTGGCATTTTTGTAGCATGAATTTAGTTCCAATCACCACGCAAAGTTTTAGTGTGACTTCACTGTTGTCTCTGCAATCATTATATTTTAGTGTAACTTGAAATTATTTATCAGAAACAAGTTTGATTATTTATTTGATAATGTTGATTGAAAAATGTAGATGGATTTGTGATACCAGTCAATAAATAGATTTTAATCTTAAAGATTTTCGACATCGTCATGTTGTAGTTCAAGGAAAATGTTGATTATTAAAAAAAAACTTGCCGTGACTAGCTATAACAAAAATTTTGGGCTAGTGGAAGAGCTTAAGCCGTACCTGCATTTTTTGGGGTCCAGTGCTGCCCCCATTTAAATAAAATAATTTGTAAGAAAACGAAGATATAATTTAAAATGTTGTATAGCAAGTCCTTAGCCTCATAACCCTGCTAACTATTTTATGAACTATTTAAAGTGAGGACGAGAAGCTTTTCTAAGCATTTATAGCCAAAAGTAACCGTTTTTAGCAAAAATGCTAACTAAGTAGAGAGAGAGTTTAAGTCCATTAAACATAGAAGTATTTAGATGTGGTGACATCATATTATTGCACATAGGTTTGTTATAGCACAAAGCTTTGTAAGAACATTTTGTATCGAATATAGTTTTAAATTATTTTAGATTTATAACTAGGCTAGTTTCCTAAAAAATATTAGTACTTTAGTAACGAATAGATAATAAAAAAATTTGGACGCTTATTTTTCATTTTATTAATGAAACAAATAATGATTGAAAATTCCATGTGACGTCATAGTTTGCTGCACTTCTAAGCAAACTGTGACGTCACGAGCCCGCACTCATTTTAATGCGTTTTATCGTTATCATTTATTGTTTAATAGACTAAAGAAAAAATACGTGTCCAATATTTTTTGATTATCCAACTGTCGGACTAATATTAATATTATTATGGAAACTAGGCTATGGCACGTTATAGTAAAAGACATTCGTCAAATGTTTTGGACTATCAGTATTTACTAGAGTGTGAGTGTAATGTTTTGAGCACTTTGTATATGTGTGGTACAGTGCAGGGCGCATGGGACCAGCCGGCCGTCAAACCCGAGGACGACAGTGATCAAGAAAGCAAGTTTATGTTTTTTTTTAGTTTGCACAGTTGCTTTATATGTTGCATGTTTTATTAACCCACGAATTGGGCGCAATAGGGACCTGCATGATGTGAAGATTTTTTAAAAAGAAGGTGTCTAAAGCCTTTTAGTCTTTTGCACGCCAGTGATTGTTAATGTTACTCTACGCCAGACGCCGTGTAGGCTAGTACAAATTGTAATAACTTTAATTGTCAATGGCGTCTCAGTCACGCGACCGTTTTGCAACTAAAATGGTCAATGGCGCTCAATAAGTTAAGTACTTTTAATCTGATATTTCAACGTTAAATTTGGTTAGGAAAGTTCATTTTGAAAGCATATATAAATAAGAAAAATGATGATAAGTATTCCTTAAAATTTATAGCAAATTTTTATTATGATCTATTCCCATATACGTAATATTGAACATGGCTGCTGAACATACTTCTCATATCAGCCATACAAAAGCGACAAGTTTGACGTCCCATCTGTCTGGTCTTATCAGGGCGGTATCGGTATAATGAACTCGCCCAAAAAATCTCACTCTTCAAAGTTTATATCTCAATGAGCTTTTAGACTACTAAGGTATTTTTTTCACACATAGCAACATGAAAAAATTGGGCATTTTTGCCTATTATACATATCGTCAGCTCAATAGCGACAATCGCATGCGCAACGTATGAAACATCTTAAGGATATACGATTGGCTGCGAGCTGTAGACCGTTGTAGAGTCTTAACACCCATAATGGTAATATGCGTCATAGACCACAATGGCGTTATACCCTTTGTGTCACCTTCTCATAATTGTGTGAGTTTCTTCCACACAATGACAGCGATGAGAGCCTTAAAGTATCATACCTATAGACAGTTTTATGATAATTGCAGATTTTTTTTTGTTAAATAGGTTTGTGCCTTAATTATAAAAATCCTTTACATTCGCGTCATTATGAGACTGAGGTTTAACGATGCTACAAGATTTTTGCCGAATATCAAATGTTATGGATATCATTTTGAAATATTAAAACATATAAAATTGTAGGATAAGTTTACGTAAGAAAAAAACCACGCAAGTAGCGTGGTTCTTGAAAGAAGTACAGTAAGCCCTTGGTTTATCAATTTATCATGCTTGGACAAACAAACAGATAATCGTACTTACCTCTACTCTATTTGCTTCTTTATGGCTGTCAACAATAACACTCTTAACTGCACGGAAGCCTTTGATATACTGATCAAATAGATAGCCCTTCTAGATTAAGTAGTAAACTTTATTGCTTCAGCGCAAGTGCGATTATGCATTAATTTGAGGGGATCTGTGTATAAAAAATGTAATAATGGTGATGCCCCTCTGGATTATCTACCTGGCTGATTGTGAATGGGTCTTGACGTGTATTAGGGTCCGTTGTGTTCGTAGACTTTAAAATGGATTGGACAGACATGGCAATACGTAAATTACTTACTGAACATACTTAAACTATTAATATTTTGTGACTTGTGGATCTGGTGAGTTGAGTAAGTCATATGTGCGCGTGCGACTGTCGTTATTAATTTATGATATTTTAACGAATTTATTTTTATTTTTGGTAAATGTCGAGGAAATATATGGTTTGGGGAAGTTCTTTCGTATTTATATATGTAACATATTTGGTTATGTTGTTGTTGTTGTTGGATGGTTTTAATATCATTAGATAAATACAAAAAGTTTCCTGCCATTTTTCGCCATTTTAACGAAGACATTCCATATATATATTTAAAAGTTGTATATAAAATATACAGTATGTATATACCTAGCTATAAAAAATTAAAGTCAAACAATTTATATTACAAGACAATATAATATTTTAATAGCTTTGCGTTTTTGCCATGAGGGTGAAGCCAGTAGTGGAAAGAAGACCCTATGGAATATGCACTATTTCTTCACTATTTAATCCGTAATTTTAACTGTTCATCTTTTATATCTTCAGAGTAACATAAACTTAACATAGACTGTTGTTTAAGTATCTATATTTTTATTAGTGTTGCCGAGATTGCCCCTTATAAAGTCTATGGTAATATTGTGACATCTGATTCAGCACCTGTGCTTGGTTACGTTTGAGATGACGCGTGCCGCGCCGCCGTCGCCGTGTTATTGGGTGTTTACAAATTGTTTGCGAATTTTTTCTTTATTTACTTTGGTCATGTACTGACTGACCTATACATTTTGGTGTTTTGTGTAGGATTTTTCTGATGTTTACACAATTTTAGATCTAGTTATGTTTTAGCAGTATTGCTTCGGCAATAAAAGTGAAATTTTAGTGAACTTAGGTAGCAGTTTTATATTTGATTAAAATTTTAAAAAAAAAGTACAAAAGTAACTTACAGATAAAAATATTGCATCTTCTAAGTTTATTCTATTTCATATACAAAAACCGAATGATAAAGCATCTTAACCACTAATTCGAAATAAAAGAATTCCTCTAAATAAAGAATAGCATCTCTTCTTATAGTAATTTGTATTAGGTATAAGTAATTTGTCTAATGATTTGGATTAAATACATACAACAGGTTAAGAAAAGCAGTCGTGGAAATTATATTTGGAAAAAGAATCTCAGAAAACATCGTCCTGTGAATCAAATCTGTGTATTACATGGCGATATACCATACAAAGGGGAATGCTTGCAATTATATCGCTAACATCTCTCTCACAATGGTCAAAACAGGTGGGGTGAGGTAGACCCGTCGCAAGTTAGGTCAGAGCGGGATAGCTCACTTCAGAGCGAGACAGACATGCTTATTTTATTTCTGGGAAGTTGATCCGGAGACGAGTTGCCTGGGAGACCTCCGCCGACATGGAAGTGCCTCGGTACCGGCCGTATTACCCCTGTAAGTCAGCCAGGGTCTCGGCGACCTTTAAACTCGGCGGAGACGCCTCTTTGTTTCGACGTCGAATTGGTTCCGTCATTGTCTCGCGATTTTGAATATTAGAATTGTTTAGCGTGTCGGTTGTTTGAAAGCTAATTTTCCAATAAGACTCCAAGTCCTTGGCGTCAAGGTTTTCTCGAACATAGGCGTAGGTGGTAGGCGTGACGCGGTCTAGTTTCTCGGTTTGGTGGAATAATACTAACATGCACGAGTGATCTAGTTTCTGACATATTTACTTCGCAAAACTTCTTAACTCGAGCGCTTTGTAACTAACATTAACAATGTTTTGGGGACAAACATATTGCAAGAAATCTGCGAGCTTTCCTAGTCCTTACATGCAAATCCATAGTATTGATTCCCTTGGTGTCATACTTTAAAAAAGTACTACTTTACTTTCCAAATCAATTAACATATTTTCTAAGTGAAATTTCGTAACCATTGTAAGCGATCAGCGCAGCCAAATACTGGTCAAAAGAAATGTTATCAATTGGAACTATTTCGACTTGAAATGAAGAAGTGTAATTTGTTTTTCGCAAAACCTTTTTGCTTCAATACTTCACAATCTAGGCCAATTCGCCCACCTTTGGCAGCCGACTTAGTCTTTTATATTATTATGCCGTCCTACCTGTTAACGGATATATCAACGAAAGATCTCTCAGGTTTCTTGCAGTATTTGACTTCCGTTGTCTAGCATAGCTTTGTACATAAAGGTATATTCAACGTGAGTATGTTTCGCAGGCGAGGGCGGCAATGGCGTCAACTACCACGTGCAGTATGTGGAGCCCCAGGAGATCTACACGCAGAGCCACCAGCAGCATATGTAAGTTAACACTTTCGCTGACACTGCCTGCCTGTAGACGTAATTCTATTGTTATTTCTTTTGTGTCTGCTTCAGTGTCAGCGAATATTATATACCATTGCAATGCTCGGTTTAATATTAAAATCGAAAATATGTGGTGAATGATGTCAGCGTCGGAAGGTCCAAATCCTACCTGTGGCGAAATTTTTCCTTACATATTTTTGATTTAAGCATATGTAAGCGTTTTTCTTTTAAAGAGCCTGACCGCATATCTACAGCCACCGTGCAATGAAAAGCTTGTTGTGTACTAAACTAGCCAAGTTAGTAACCAAACGTGTTAGCTAGCACCAGACAAGAACGTTATCCATAATAACCATACTAACCACGTCAGAGGGCGAGAGGCGATTCCGATGAACTCTGACACCAGGGTGTGCATGGTCGATTATAAATAAATAAATATATACGGACAAATCACACAGATGAGCTAGCCCCAAGTTAAGTTCGAGACTTGTGTTATGGGATATTAGCTCAACGATACTATATTTTATAAAAAATACATATATAGATAAACATTCAAGACCCAGGCCAATCTGAAAAAGATCATTTTCCATCTTGACCTGGCCGGGGATCGAACCCGGGCACTCCGTGTCGCAGGTTGGCGTGTTAACCACTGCGCCACGGAGCTGTAATTTGATTGACCGTGACACCTACTCGAAATGATGATGATGATGACCATACTAATATTATACATGCCAAAGTAACTCTGTCTGTCTTCTTTTCACGCTTCAACCATTGAACCAATTTGGATGAAATTTGGCGTGGAAGTAGTTTGTGGTCCGAAGAAGGAACTTTCATTCCGGAAAAAAATATTGTTTTTGAGGGATCGACACTAACGCGGGCGGAACCGTGGGCAAAAGCTAGTATGTACTACATATTTGGTTCAGACACGTTGAGTCACGAAATTAATCGCAACTCGATTAAATTACTTATACAAATAAAAAAATTAATCCATATTTCCCTAGGTCACCGCATCACGTGTAGTGTGAACGGCTGGACTGATTTATTATATGGCTAATTCTGTTTTTGTTTTTCTCAGGAGAAAGAAAATATTTAGAAAGTTGCGCAAAAATAAAAAAATGAGAAAACTTAACGACCTTATTACCTTTTTAAATGGTCTGTGCTCTTCCATGCTGGTCTAGGAGAAAAGAAAAAACACAGAATGTTCCAGCTGCTTCTCTTCTCGCGCAGATCTTAAAAGCCGATCGAGGGATTGGGCTAAAATCTGCGGAATCACGTCATTAGGCGATGCAGCTAGCAACCTATTTTTTTCCGTACCCAAAGGGTAAAAACGGGACCCTATTAATATCGCTCCGCTGTCCGTCTGTCTGTCTGTCTGTCTGTCCGTCTGTCACCAGGCTGTATCTCATGAATCGCGATAGACAGTTTTCACAGATGATGTATTTCTGTTGCCGCTATAACAACAAATACTAAAAAGTTTAATTTAATAAATATTTAAGGGGGCTCCCATACAACAAACGTGATTTTTTTGCTTGTTTTTACTCGATATTGATAACGGCAACAGGTAGACGCTTGAAATAATGACAGAATATTTAGTTATACACTATTCTATTATATATTTAGTTTATAAATAATTTTTTAAACTAATATAAAATTGATATTAAAGAGGGGATACAACAGACATTCTTTTTTGGCCGTTTTTGTACGGAACCTTCGTCCGCGAGTCCGACTCGCACTTGGCCGGTTTTTCATCACACGCCCACCGACATGCTAAATGTGGCCATAAGGTCTTATGTATGTATGTTAATTATCACATATCGTATTGACAGTTGGCGTTTATTTATAGTTAAGACAACAACGTCTGTTTTGTCAGCTAAGGGTCAGCCTGTTACTTATAATCGCGGCACATAACAGGTGATAACTCTAGGGAAAACAGTGGATGGAAGCTCGTTCCACTTATTTAAAGAAAAAGATCTAGAGAAAAGTGTTGTTGTGGAGAATAAATAAATAAATAGGGAAATATCACACAAATTGAGCTCATCATCATCATTTCGAGTAGGTGTCACGGTCAATCGACCATGCACACCCTAGTGTCAGAGTTCTTCAGAACCGCCTCTCGGCCTCTGACATGGTTCCTTTAACGACTACCAGATGGCAGCCGGGACCACCGGCTTAACGTGCCTTCCGAAGCACGGAATCATCTTTATTATCAGACAATCAGGTGATTCAGGCCTGCAATGTCCTAACCAAACTGGAAACAACTAAACAAAGTATGCTTCCGGTGGGAATCGAACCCACGACCCCCGGGTCAACAGGCAAACGCCTTAACCACTGGACCACGGAAGCTGTCTGACAAATTGAGCTAGTGACCGGGGATCGAACCCGGGCACCCTCGTGTCGCAGGCTGGCGTGTTGACCATTGCGCCACGGAGCTCGCCAATTTATATTATAGGAATTAAAAGAATGCTATTGATTGTGAAAGTGTATGTGTTTGTGTAGTATGATTATATTATATATGATATATAATATAAAGATCTAGAGAAAAGTGTTGTTGTGGAGAATAAATAATGAAAAAGGGACGTATCACACAAATTGAGCTAGTGACTGGGGATCGAACCCGGGCACCCTCGTGTCGCAAGCTGGCGTGTTGACCATTGCGCCACGGAGCTCGCCAATTTATATTATAAGAATTAAAAAAATGCTATTGATTGTGAAAGTGTATGTGTTTGTGTAGTATGATTATATTATCCTTACTAATATTACAAATGCGAAAGTCAGTTTGTTTGTTTGTTTGTTACGCTTTTACGCCGTAACTACTGAACCGATCATCATGAAATTTTGCATACAAGTTGTCTGGAGTGCGGAGAAGGACATAGGCTACCTTTTATCCCGGGAAAAAGTACTATTTCTAAGGGATCGACATTGACGCGGGCGGAGCCGCGGGCGAAAGCTAGTATATGATATATTCTAAAATAATATCAAACACCCCTCGTTTGGCAGGGAGCCCCTGCGGACGTACCCGGTGTACGGTGTGACGACGGTGGGGGGCGCGCCCGACACTGACGGGGCGCCGCCCGACACATGGCCGGGGGGCGCCGCCGCGGAGTTCACTACTTATGGAGTCGTGGTAAGTGAAGTACATGGTTCATATTTAGACCTAGGAAAGTCGATATGTCCTTGTGTCCCGTTTAACGTGTCTTCAGGAGAAAGTAATCTTTCGTGTCTTAGAAACTGTTGGCTATCTTAAACGGTTCAAGTTTCGCTGTTTCCCGACTCGTTCAATTTAGGGATTTTCAAGGCAAGGTAATTATTTGAGTTTGCGTTTACCATCCTAGACCTCATCGTTGCTTCCTATCAGGGAAGATAGAGGTCAAACGCGCTCAAATCACTACATAGTACAAAACAAAGTCGTTTCTCGCTGTCTGTCTCTATGTATGCATACGCAACGGATAATGATGCGGTTTTCTTTTAATAGATAGATTGATTCCAGAGGAAGGTTTATATGTATAATTAAACGAACCCGTGCGAAGCTGGGGCGGGTAGCTAGTTATTCATAAAAACATGTTTAAATTATAAAATCAGGAGCCGTCGGTACTGCTGCTATTAATCCTATCCTTCATTCGTCACACCTAGACGAACGTTTAATTTGTGTGTTATGCGATAACAACAGCCAGCAACAACAGGATTTTCACAGTTTCGTCAATGAGGGATTTCGACATCGATTTTGTATCCAGATGGCGGCACTGTGACGTCACATTTTTGACAGCAGCTGTCAAAAATACATGTCACAGTGCCGCCATCTAAGGAAAACTCCGAAACCCCTTGTTAATTTTTTTTATTGAACTGACTATGTTGCTAGCTCCAAGTGAGCTTTCGCTACTTCACCGGGCTTTGACCTTTATAGACAACATCACCAAAGAGCCCCCAGGAGGGACGGACCTCGGCTTTGGGCGTTGCCTGTGTGCGCAAGGCTTGGAGTGACAGTAAACTCTCATATTGCCTGATGGGCCGCGTATACGTGCATGCAAGCCTGAAGGGCCAATCTGAGAATCAATGGCAAAAGCCTTTGGAGAGCAGCAACTCTCATCTTTTGCTTTATGCGCTGAAGCCTTGTAAATTTTTTATTTTTTTTTGAAATGACTATGTAGCTAGCTCCAAGTGAGCTTTCGCTACTTCACCGGGCGTTTGAGGCGAGGGCAGAGTGCCCTCAACCTTTATAGGCAACATCACCCTTGTTTATGAGTTGTGAAGGCTTTACATGCCCCCCCTTGTGCAGGTGGCGGGGGACGAGCCCCCGTCCCCCGCGTCCCCCGCGACGCCGGCGCGCGAGCCGCAGCCGCCGCGAATGCCGCCCGCCACCGTGCAGTGGCTGCTCGACCACTACGAGACCGCCGAAGGTGAGCCAGGAACACAATACTCTCATCATCATCAGCTCTTTTTAGTCTCCACTGCAGGAGCATGACCCGATAACTCACTAAACCAAAAAGTATTGTAAGTTGTGGGCTACAGAACAATTTCAGGTAAAAATCTCGTGTTTTCTTTACATTTACGTATCTCCCTAAAGTGGTCCTTCGAGCCGGATTGCCATTATGACTTACTTGACTTAATGTCTTATGTCCTCCGGGTGGGGCAGAGGGCTTCCACAATGTTTCTTTATCTCGCTTTATCCTAGGCAACAAGCTTCAACTTAGGCCAGATGTGTCTGAATGACTTTATTTCCGCCGCCACCGAAAGTTTTGCTCAGGATGACCACGCTTCCTGTCTTGCCTGTCTAGTGACGAGCGAATGTCGGTAGCTTCGCTCCGGAGTGTGTGGTCGATCTACACGATTTGGATTGCCGATAAAATGATAAAATTACTCGAAAGTCGCAGACGATAAAAGTAGCAGATAAAAACTTCAAATTTAAAATTTTGTCGTTACCTTACGAAAGTCAATATTTGCTTGCATTCCGCCACCTGTTAGTTCATAAAAACTAGTATATCTAATGATATATTTTTATAATTAACATTGTATCATAAGGTATACCGGGTGTTAATTTACCCTCGAAGAGGCGATTGAGACCGTCGATACAATAAACTTTTCCTTTGAAACTGAAAAAATATATTCAGCCAACCGTTTTTTTATCATCATCATCACTATATCAGCCGCAAGAAGTCCACTGCTGGACATAGGCCTCCCCCAAGGATTTCCAATACGACCGGTTGGAAGCGGCCTGCATCCAGCGTCTTCCTGCGACCTTAGTCAAGTCATCCGACCATCTGGTTGGTGGATGTCCGACGCTGCGCTTGCCGATACGTGGTCGCCATTCGAGAACCCTTCTGCCCCATCGGCCATCGGTTCTACGCGCTATGTGTGTTTTTTTAATAAAAAGGTCAAAAATTTCGAGTTTCCAGTTCTGGTTCCATAGAAAAAGTTGTTCATATTGACGGAAAGTTGTTCATATTGAGTCGCGCCTTTGAAGGAATGTCAATGATAACTTTGCATCCAGTATACTTAGCTAAATATTTCCTATGTCCAGGCGTATCGCTGCCGCGTTCGACGCTGTATGCTCACTACCTGCGCCACTGCACTGCGCATCGCCTCGACCCGGTCAATGCCGCCTCTTTCGGCAAACTCATCCGGTCCGTCTTCATCGGACTGAGGACTCGAAGACTTGGCACTAGGGGAAACTCGAAGTATCATTACTATGGGATTCGTGCGAAGGCCAACGCTGGAGAATCACCCCCGAGGCAGGATATGGGGGATGATAAAGGAGATTCTGACCAACAGGTACTATTACTATTTAAATCGCTTACTATCTAGGACATTTTCATTTTTTTTCACGTTTTATAAATCGATGAACGCCGGCTGCACGCATGAACTAGTATCACGTTCCGCGTGCAAGCGAGAGCGCGGAACAAGCGATAGAGAGTTATGATCGGCCTAAGCGTTCGGCTTGTGACGTCATTCACCGTTATCAGTGCTATCACGTAAAATTATCGCCCGTAAACCGATTTTACAGACAACCAATTTCTTTTTTACACAGATTGATATAAAGATAAAGATAAAAATATATTTATTTCTCTCCATTAATCTAAAACAGAAACATAAAATACAGAACGTTTTTTATTATACGCTTAATACTAAAGATTTATGGAGACTGGAGCCTGAAGAAGGCCAAGCCTGTGTCACAGTTACTCCAGTGCTCCTCACCCGTACACACGGTAGTTTTTAACTAAATATAAATTACAAAAACATATTCCATAATCATAGTTGCTTATCCTCTAGAGCTTAGGTCTACATATTTTGCTATTGATGTTAATAAGTAAATAAATATTATATTTTTTTTTAAATAATACTAATTAGATATCGTGGGGGTAGTATGTTATGTAAATAGATAAAATATGATAAATAAATAATGGCATGTCACAAAGAGTGCAAAAATTTAGATTTTAAGTTTGTCTTAGATAAAGCAGGTAACTGTGTGTTGTTATTATGGGAAAAATTAATTTATCAATGAAATCGAACAAGGTCGCTGAGCTGAGATAAAGTTTATATAAGTGGAATAATTAGGTCTTCCGTCCGATTGTAATTAAGGGAAAGCAGATATTTTGTCACAGTTAATTTACATGAATAGTAAGGAAGATGCAAAATTTTTAGTTTTGCATTAAAGCTATTATAAAGAAAGGGACCTAGAAAACAAAAGAATCTATGAGAGAAATTAGTATTTAAAGCAGGCAAGATTGCAACGAGCGTTTAGAACGGTTACTGTTGTAGTCCGTGACACGGTGTTGCTGTAAGACGGTGTATAAAATATATAATTGACGAACCGTAAGGACTTCGCAAAATTGAAAAAGATCGAAAGTAGGATACTAGAAGGGCTTAAAGGTGCATACTTTGAGTAGTGCTCTCTGCGCTCTCTCGAGCTTTATTATTATTGTTTTGCATGCACCACCCCAAGAAGTAATGCAATACGTTAGCAAGGATTGTGCTAGGGCAAAGTAAACCATCCTCACGATATTTGGGTCAGCTACATGTCTTAGACGTTTGAAAATATAAATTAATTTACGTATTCGGCCAGAAGTATGATTGATATGTTGCCGGAAGCTTAGGTTTTTATCAATGAAAACTCCAAGATATTTAACTGTATCAACAGACGAAAGAGAAGGACAGTCACATAAGGAATCATTGGTGCTGGCGTGCGAGTGAGCAATAATAGAAAGATTAGATAAAAGGATATTATTAAATGAGAGATTATAGATAGAAAAGTTTACTACTTGGGTCTTTGCAATATTTAAGGTAAGTAAGTTAAGTCGCAGCCATTGTGACACCAAATCAAAACCACGTTGTGCATGCTGATAGGTTTCTTGCCATGTATTGCCGGAGAAAAGCAGAGCGGTATCATCGGCGTAAGATATTATTTTGCAATTTGGAATATCCAGGGATAGCAGATCATTAATATAGACTAGAAAGAGGGTGGGTCCTAGGATGCTGCCCTGGGGTACTCCATATTGAATAGGAAGGTCGCCGCTTGCTTGTTTATTTATAATAACACATTGTGTGCGATCTGTAAGATAGTTTTCAAAGAGTTTAAGCTGTAGACCTCTGACACCGATAGATTCAAGCTTTTCGAGGAGTATTTGAGTTGAAATCGTGTCAAACGCCTTAGCTAAGTCCAAGAAAATAGACATGCACTTGTTACCCGCATCTAAACTGCAAGTTATAAAATCAGTGAGGTCCGACACCGCACCGTTTGTTGATTTCCCGGAGCGAAAACCATGTTGATTTGGTGATAGAATGGAAAATTTCTCAAGAAAAGATGTCAAGCGTGAATTTATCACTTTTTCTAATATTTTTGAGAGGGCCGTTAAAATTGAAATGGGGCGATAATTATTTATTTGACTGCGGTCACCTGATTTGTAAATGGGATGTACGAGCGCTTTTTTAAAAGCAGAAGGAAATATACCAGAAGAAATAGATAAATTACATATATGTGTAATTAAGGGGCTAAGGATTGTTTTATTACGCTTGATCTTCCTGATCTGCGTTGAGATGTTATCCCAGCCAACTGAGCAGTCCTCTCTCAAGGTATTGATAATATTTTCTATTTCTTCATTAGTCGCATGAAGTAAGACGTATATATAGCCCGTTGAGTACGCTGTGTACTTGTATCCTGGGGTACTATTTATATAGATAAACATCTATGACCCATGCCAATCTGAAAAATAACGTTTTCTATCATAACCTGAATGGGGAACGAACCCAGGACCCTGAGATTTAAAGACAAAATTTTTAATTCTTCTACACTAGTTCTAAATTATAGTTAAGTCATGACGCACATAAAGTGATAAAACGGCTTCCATTCTCATTAAGTACCAGTTTACTAGGTCTCAAGGGGGTCGACATATACCATTCTAGGATCCAATGTCACAGTGATGCAAATATGAAGAAGCCCCAGCGTTTTGTTATAAAATGATTTACTATCCTTTATTGATCGAATGTGGCATTTATATTTGTAAGTAGCTTTCACCCGCGGCTCCGCCCGCGTAAATGTCGATCCCTCGGGAACAGCTTTTTCCCGGGATACAATGTACCCTATGTCTTTCTCCGTGCCCCAGACAACGGGTATGCATAATTTCATGACGATCGGTTCACTATACAGGGTGTGAAGGCATCACAAACGAACAAACAAGCTCACTTTCGCATTTATTTTATACTTTAACTCATCAGGAGCCCCGTGAACGCGAGCCGGAGTCCACCCCCGCTGGGCTGGCAGGTATCGCTCACCGCCAGTTTCTGGGATCCATCACCGCGCCGGAACCGCCAGAACTAATCATCGACGACTTGCCCGAAGACGTGCCGAGGTCTGCGCTAGATGCACTCAGAGATCATCACAGGTAATTTATTTACTCTTCCCTCGTTTCAGGTTTTGGATTGTTTTATTTTTGAAAAGTATGTCAAAGACAAATTATAGTCGAATCATGATCATTTATTTGCTCGAATACAGTACATTAAAGATCTTAAGTCTATTAAAATTGTTCATTGTATTTAATCTTTAACTCCTCAATCGCGAATCGCGAGGAATGCAGACACAATTGATTATCTATTGTTATGTTGCCCGATTGGGGCGCTTGGTAGTTGACCGGTTAAGTACCTTTTGAAGTAGGGAAAGACCAAAGAAACGCTGGATTTAGTGCGTCAAATAGAATATGGAGAGGAAAGGCATAACAGAAAACTTGACAAGCTACAGAGCATGGAAAAGATTGACGTGCTGTGCCGACCCCACGTTATAGTGGGAGAAGGATAAAGAGGAAGAAGAAGTGTGTCAAAGACAAATTAGCAAGTTTTCCAAATATAAACTGATGAGAGATGTTTTTCCTAAGTTTATTTTGCGAACCTCTACGAACTCGTCGTTGACGTGGCTGAAACTTGCCCTGCGGTTGGTTATTCATAAAGTTCCTGTGTGTTTGATATTTTCCTTATAAATATATGTCGGAAATAACAAACAGATACGACAGAGAACAAACAAAACAACGGATAGGGTTCTGGGCCTCACTGAAGTGAATCCCGGCAAGGGCAATCAAAGGTGTCAACTATATTCATTAAAAGGGGTTGTCTCTGATGGTAAGGTACGGCCCCGGCTCTCGCATGCACCTCCGAGAATACAGTTTTCACTATTTATTCCCCCTAGCCCGCCTCTGCTTACCATGAGAGAAGGAGTCGGTCATATATTTTTCACATAGTCTCGGACATGTCAAACATAACTGCTAATAAAAGAACCTAGTATAACTTTTATCCGCAGTATCACACGGTTCATTAGTTATTACGACAATTCCCTAAATCGCCATAGAAACATGTCCAACGGCATTTTGAAAAATACACAATCTACGAATATTGGCAAATAATGATTTCTCAATGTACAAACAACTAGCAAAGTTCCCCTAACGGAATAACAACACTGATCACGAACTACTCCAATGAAGTCTAACTAGCGACTCACTGAGATTGTATATAAGGACAGTTCCTCCACTACGACGAAATTTTAACTAAATGAATGTAACTTGATCAATTGAGCGTCCAATTACATGTATAATGTATTTGCGCGTGTTTTATTTGCAGGGTCCACGGCGCAGAATTCCTGGAAGCAGTTAGTGCCCTAGACACGAACGCCGTGGAGCGCGCCCGGCGCTCTTTCTGGCGCCGCAGTCCCAACGGCAACAACGGGGGGCTGTGCCGCCGCGTGCTGTGTCGCCTGGCGGCCAGGAAAGACGTCGCTACATGGTTGAGAACCGCTGACTTGCAGCTGTATCAAAGAGCTGTGGATTTGCTACTGCCGGACGTGTTGAGGCCCATTCCACCTCAGCTTACACAGGTAAAGCGTGCTATATGTCTTGGAATTCATTTTGGATAGCAATTAAAAGCTTCTCGGTCCTAGCAACAGTCATGAAGGTAGCAATGGACCTATGTTGACTGGTGGCTAAAGGCGAAGTCGCGAAATTGAGAAGCGCAGACCTGCTGTTGTACCAAAGACCTATGGATTAATTATCGGATGTATTGAGGCCTTTAAGAGCCCGCCATATGCCAGGCGGCGTGGCGATACAAACGCGGATGGTCTAAACGCGTTGGCTACTTTGGATATTTTCGTTTTTTAGGAATCTTCAAGGGTTATTCGAAAAAGAAAAACATATGATGACTGCCTTATCTGTAATGCAATAATAATCAAAAGTTTCAAGGTAAATTTTAATGTATTTGGTGAATAATGCTATATACCGAGTAAATTAGACGTGATTTGGAGGCAACTTTACAATTTTTTTCTATCTAGAAAATTTAACGCAATCGTGTTTTTGAGTCATATAGTTACCAGAGTTAGTCCTGAACTTTGCTGCATTTTTATTTCAACTTGAGTATTTAATTATTATTGATATAACAGTCAATCATGCGAAGCAGTGTGAGGTAGTACGGGCCCTTAACATCTCAAAATAACCAGCTCTCCTTCCAGTTAGTACAGGTGTAGTTTTGTCGCAGGCTATCCGCAACTTCGCGAAGAGCCTGGAAGGCGCCCTGTCGGTGGGCAGCAGCGGAGCCCCGGCCGCGGCCGCGCGCGCCCAGGCCGCCGCCGCCTCCGCGCTCGCGGCCGCGCTGCGCCGCTACACCTCGCTCAACCACCTGGCGCAGGCCGCTCGCGCCGTGCTCAACAACCAGCTGCAGATACAGCAGGTATGTGTGTGTAGCTCAGGCCGCGCTGCGCCGCTACACCTCGCTCAACCACCTGGCGCAGGCCGCTCGCGCCGTGCTCAACAACCAGCTGCAGATACAGCAGGTATGTGTGTGTAGCTCAGGCCGCGCTGCGCCGCTACACCTCGCTCAACCACCTGGCGCAGGCCGCTCGCGCCGTGCTCAACAACCAGCTGCAGATACAGCAGGTATGTGTGTGTAGCTCAGGCCGCGCTGCGCCGCTACACCTCGCTCAACCACCTGGCGCAGGCCGCTCGCGCCGTGCTCAACAACCAGCTGCAGATACAGCAGGTATGTATGTGAAGCTCAGGCCGCGCTGCGCCGCTACACCTCGCTCAACCACCTGGCGCAGGCCGCTCGCGCCGTGCTCAACAACCAGCTGCAGATACAGCAGGTATGTATGTGAAGCTCAGGCCGCGCTGCGCCGCTACACCTCGCTCAACCACCTGGCGCAGGCCGCTCGCGCCGTGCTCAACAACCAGCTGCAGATACAGCAGGTATGTGTGTGTAGCTCAGGCCGCGCTGCGCCGCTACACCTCGCTCAACCACCTGGCGCAGGCCGCTCGCGCCGTGCTCAACAACCAGCTGCAGATACAGCAGGTATGTGTGTGTAGCTCAGGCCGCGCTGCGCCGCTACACCTCGCTCAACCACCTGGCGCAGGCCGCTCGCGCCGTGCTCAACAACCAGCTGCAGATACAGCAGGTATGTATGTGAAGCTCAGGCCGCGCTGCGCCGCTACACCTCGCTCAACCACCTGGCGCAGGCCGCTCGCGCCGTGCTCAACAACCAGCTGCAGATACAGCAGGTATGTATGTGAAGCTCAGGCCGCGCTGCGCCGCTACACCTCGCTCAACCACCTGGCGCAGGCCGCTCGCGCCGTGCTCAACAACCAGCTGCAGATACAGCAGGTATGTGTGTGTAGCTCAGGCCGCGCTGCGCCGCTACACCTCGCTCAACCACCTGGCGCAGGCCGCTCGCGCCGTGCTCAACAACCAGCTGCAGATACAGCAGGTATGTGTGTGTAGCTCAGGCCGCGCTGCGCCGCTACACCTCGCTCAACCACCTGGCGCAGGCCGCTCGCGCCGTGCTCAACAACCAGCTGCAGATACAGCAGGTATGTGTGTGTAGCTCAGGCCGCGCTGCGCCGCTACACCTCGCTCAACCACCTGGCGCAGGCCGCTCGCGCCGTGCTCAACAACCAGCTGCAGATACAGCAGGTATGTATGTGAAGCTCAGGCCGCGCTGCGCCGCTACACCTCGCTCAACCACCTGGCGCAGGCCGCTCGCGCCGTGCTCAACAACCAGCTGCAGATACAGCAGGTATGTATGTGAAGCTCAGGCCGCGCTGCGCCGCTACACCTCGCTCAACCACCTGGCGCAGGCCGCTCGCGCCGTGCTCAACAACCAGCTGCAGATACAGCAGGTATGTGTGTGTAGCTCAGGCCGCGCTGCGCCGCTACACCTCGCTCAACCACCTGGCGCAGGCCGCTCGCGCCGTGCTCAACAACCAGCTGCAGATACAGCAGGTATGTGTGTGTAGCTCAGGCCGCGCTGCGCCGCTACACCTCGCTCAACCACCTGGCGCAGGCCGCTCGCGCCGTGCTCAACAACCAGCTGCAGATACAGCAGGTATGTGTGTGTAGCTCAGGCCGCGCTGCGCCGCTACACCTCGCTCAACCACCTGGCGCAGGCCGCTCGCGCCGTGCTCAACAACCAGCTGCAGATACAGCAGGTATGTGTGTGTAGCTCAGGCCGCGCTGCGCCGCTACACCTCGCTCAACCACCTGGCGCAGGCCGCTCGCGCCGTGCTCAACAACCAGCTGCAGATACAGCAGGTATGTGTGTGTAGCTCAGGCCGCGCTGCGCCGCTACACCTCGCTCAACCACCTGGCGCAGGCCGCTCGCGCCGTGCTCAACAACCAGCTGCAGATACAGCAGGTATGTGTGTGTAGCTCAGGCCGCGCTGCGCCGCTACACCTCGCTCAACCACCTGGCGCAGGCCGCTCGCGCCGTGCTCAACAACCAGCTGCAGATACAGCAGGTATGTGTGTGTAGCTCAGGCCGCGCTGCGCCGCTACACCTCGCTCAACCACCTGGCGCAGGCCGCTCGCGCCGTGCTCAACAACCAGCTGCAGATACAGCAGGTATGTGTGTGTAGCTCAGGCCGCGCTGCGCCGCTACACCTCGCTCAACCACCTGGCGCAGGCCGCTCGCGCCGTGCTCAACAATCAGCTGCAGATACAGCAGGTATGTGTGTGTAGCTCAGGCCGCGCTGCGCCGCTACACCTCGCTCAACCACCTGGCGCAGGCCGCTCGCGCCGTGCTCAACAACCAGCTGCAGATACAGCAGGTATGTGTGTGTAGCTCAGGCCGCGCTGCGCCGCTACACCTCGCTCAACCACCTGGCGCAGGCCGCTCGCGCCGTGCTCAACAACCAGCTGCAGATACAGCAGGTATGTGTGTGTAGCTCAGGCCGCGCTGCGCCGCTACACCTCGCTCAACCACCTGGCGCAGGCCGCTCGCGCCGTGCTCAACAACCAGCTGCAGATACAGCAGGTATGTGTGTGTAGCTCAGGCCGCGCTGCGCCGCTACACCTCGCTCAACCACCTGGCGCAGGCCGCTCGCGCCGTGCTCAACAACCAGCTGCAGATACAGCAGGTATGTATGTGAAGCTCAGGCCGCGCTGCGCCGCTACACCTCGCTCAACCACCTGGCGCAGGCCGCTCGCGCCGTGCTCAACAACCAGCTGCAGATACAGCAGGTATGTATGTGAAGCTCAGGCCGCGCTGCGCCGCTACACCTCGCTCAACCACCTGGCGCAGGCCGCTCGCGCCGTGCTCAACAACCAGCTGCAGATACAGCAGGTATGTGTGTGTAGCTCAGGCCGCGCTGCGCCGCTACACCTCGCTCAACCACCTGGCGCAGGCCGCTCGCGCCGTGCTCAACAACCAGCTGCAGATACAGCAGGTATGTGTGTGTAGCTCAGGCCGCGCTGCGCCGCTACACCTCGCTCAACCACCTGGCGCAGGCCGCTCGCGCCGTGCTCAACAACCAGCTGCAGATACAGCAGGTATGTATGTGAAGCTCAGGCCGCGCTGCGCCGCTACACCTCGCTCAACCACCTGGCGCAGGCCGCTCGCGCCGTGCTCAACAACCAGCTGCAGATACAGCAGGTATGTATGTGAAGCTCAGGCCGCGCTGCGCCGCTACACCTCGCTCAACCACCTGGCGCAGGCCGCTCGCGCCGTGCTCAACAACCAGCTGCAGATACAGCAGGTATGTGTGTGTAGCTCAGGCCGCGCTGCGCCGCTACACCTCGCTCAACCACCTGGCGCAGGCCGCTCGCGCCGTGCTCAACAACCAGCTGCAGATACAGCAGGTATGTGTGTGTAGCTCAGGCCGCGCTGCGCCGCTACACCTCGCTCAACCACCTGGCGCAGGCCGCTCGCGCCGTGCTCAACAACCAGCTGCAGATACAGCAGGTATGTGTGTGTAGCTCAGGCCGCGCTGCGCCGCTACACCTCGCTCAACCACCTGGCGCAGGCCGCTCGCGCCGTGCTCAACAACCAGCTGCAGATACAGCAGGTATGTATGTGAAGCTCAGGCCGCGCTGCGCCGCTACACCTCGCTCAACCACCTGGCGCAGGCCGCTCGCGCCGTGCTCAACAACCAGCTGCAGATACAGCAGGTATGTGTGTGTAGCTCAGGCCGCGCTGCGCCGCTACACCTCGCTCAACCACCTGGCGCAGGCCGCTCGCGCCGTGCTCAACAACCAGCTGCAGATACAGCAGGTATGTGTGTGTAGCTCAGGCCGCGCTGCGCCGCTACACCTCGCTCAACCACCTGGCGCAGGCCGCTCGCGCCGTGCTCAACAACCAGCTGCAGATACAGCAGGTATGTGTGTGTAGCTCAGGCCGCGCTGCGCCGCTACACCTCGCTCAACCACCTGGCGCAGGCCGCTCGCGCCGTGCTCAACAACCAGCTGCAGATACAGCAGGTATGTGTGTGTAGCTCAGGCCGCGCTGCGCCGCTACACCTCGCTCAACCACCTGGCGCAGGCCGCTCGCGCCGTGCTCAACAACCAGCTGCAGATACAGCAGGTATGTGTGTGTAGCTCAGGCCGCGCTGCGCCGCTACACCTCGCTCAACCACCTGGCGCAGGCCGCTCGCGCCGTGCTCAACAACCAGCTGCAGATACAGCAGGTATGTGTGTGTACACCTCGATATCAACTTCGAGTGATACTTTCGTGACAAGTGATGTTTTTTCTACGAACCCAGCGACGAACCAGGAGACCGATTGCTTTATGTATTAGATATTCGACGTGTAAGGACCAGTCAGTTGAGTTTCCAATAAACCCGTCTGGCCAGCGAGGAGAGTGTAGGCCAAATTTTCTGTTTGCTCTGGGCAAGTATGGCTCCGGTAATACAGAGAGGGTCATGCTCCTGCAGTGGAGACTATTAAGACCTGATGATGATGATGACGATGATGACATCGGCAGCATCCTAAGGTGTCACGTACAAAATAAGGTTTTATACTTCACTCTTTGTTTCCACAGATGTTAGCCGACCTCAACCGCGTGGATTTCCGTGTGGTGCGTGAACAGGCCGCGTGGGCTTGCTCCTGCGGCAGCTCTTCTACCGCGCACAGGCTGGAAGTTGACTTCAAGGTGCGTTCGCTACATTTTAATTGTTAAGTAGTTAATAAAGCTAGTCGTGTTATAACAAGCCGGTCCCGCAGGCCACGCTGGGCCGCGGCGCGTCGCTGGAGCAGTGGGCGGCGTGGCTAGAGCGCTGCGTGCTGGGCGCGCTGGCGCCGCACGCCGCGCGACCAGACTACACGGCGCGCGCGCGTCGCCTGCTCCTCGACTGGTCCTTCTATTCCTCGCTCGTCATCCGCGAGCTCACGCTCAGGTACTGCCTCTTTCACTTTACTACTATATCGAGTCTCTCTTATTTTTTTTAATAAATTCTTACCTTCCTGCTGTTTTTTGACGAATAACGTATTAGTTATGATGTTACACGGAGAGGGTAGCAATGAAACACTATGTTGGAGGTCTGGAGATCATTTGTTTTATTATGAATTAAACAGAGTTTATATACGCATCTTGAAAGTTATTATAGGAGGAGAATTTCCGCGCATTATTTGAGAAAAGTACTATACAAGCCTTGGCAGCAATGAGGCATTCGACGGAGTCAACTGATCTTTGCCTCTGCCCCCTTCTCCTTTTTGTCCGTCAATGCCAATTTTACCGGGCGCTGCTGGGATGTACAATTGTTTATATACGCCTATATGACTTATAAATTTGGTGGCGTACCGAAAATATCTATTTTGGTCGTCTTCATCGTCACTTACCATCAGGTGAGATGGGAGACAAATGCCTACTTCAATAATTAATTTAAAAAAAATGCTACATTTATAACATTACTAGCTGTTGCCCACGGCTGTGTTTATGTCGATCCCACGGGAAAGTAGAATTTCTTGGAATTAATGGTAACCTTTGTTCTTCCTGGGCCTACATACTCCATACTGATGTGACAAACTTTACCCTCCTATTTTACCCCTTCAGGGGGTAATTTTGTCCATTTCACTAACACAGATCTTTTTTGGATTTTAATTGAGAACTTACTTATTTTCATACTTGAAATGAGAAAATTCCATATAAACTTCACCCCCTTAGGGGTTGAATATCTAAAAATCCTTTCTTAGTGCTCATTTACATCATAAATACTTATATATCAACGCACAGACTTTATCTGTGCGTTGATATATAAGTTAGGTTTGCCTTTTGCCCACGGCTCCGCCCGCGTTAGTGCGATCCCTCGGGAACAGTAGAATTTTCCGGAATAAAAGGTACCCTATGTCCTTCCCAGGCTTCAAAGTACCTCTATATTAAATTTCATCCAAATTGGTTCGATGGTCAAAAACGGAAAATTTCATACTAACTTTGCATCCCCGTTTTCCCCTTAAGAGATGATTTTTGAGAAAAATATTTTACTCGTGTTTCATGCCTTTCAATAACGAACCTTCATGCTGAATTTCATTTGAATCACTTCAAAAACGGCAAAGTTTCATACAGACTTTGCACCCCCGTTTAATCCGCTAAGGAATGAAGTTTTAAAAAATATTTTACTCGGGTTTCATGCCTTTCAGTAAAAACCTTCATGCTAAATTTCGTTCGAATAACTTCAAAAACGGCAGAGTTTCATACTCACTTTGCACCCCCGTTTAACCCACTAAGGGATGAATTTTAAAAAAAATATTTTATTCATGTTTCATGCCTTTCAGTAAAACTTCAAAAACGGCAAAGTTTCATACTAACTTTGCACCCGCGTTTTACTCCCTTAGGGGATGAATTTCCAAAAATCCTTTCTTAGTGCTTCCCTACGTTATTAAAGGAACTTATGTGCAAAATTTCAAGTTTCTAACCGTGTAGGCCCTGCGTTGATATGTCAGTCAGTCATTCAGTCGGCTTCTCATTTTATTTAAATAGATATATGTAAGCACCTGTATTGTTTTTCTTTTGTGTTATGGGATACTAACTCAACTATACTATATTTTATAACAAATACATTTATAGATAAACATCCAAGACCCAGGCCAATCTGAAAAAGATCATTTTCCATCTTGACCTGACCGGGGATCGAACCCGGGGCCCTCGTGTCGCAGGCTGGCGTGTTAAGGTGATACCACTGTAAATAAGGTCGTTCTGAACCTTATTTATCTCGCAAAATACTTAAATTAGGAGTTTCAAATCTAAGTAATATGATTTTTGACTATTTCATCTCCAAAAATTGAAGATGAAAACACGTTTTGATAAAATTTTCTTGATAGAAATATTTTTTGAAAAATGGTCTTCGTTCGCAGAGTTTTTGTTATTGTAGCTCAAATGCGACGAATGAAATAATGATTTTTAAACTAAAAGATAGGTTATTAGTAATTCATCAAAATGTAAATATGAAAATACAATTAACCGGTCTGATTTTATATAAAATAGAAATAACGAATTTGGCGATTACGTTTTTTTCTTTGAGCGACTCGAGACTATCTCCTATCTCATCATTCACGGGCTAAACCGCCAAGCGCTATCCCTTGCGCGCACTTGATCAGTCCTTTGCCGAGCGAAGGTACCAAACATTTGAGGCCTCGCCTTAACCACTGCGCCACGGAGCTCGCAAATAAACGCAATGATTCGGCAGGTCTGCGGCGTCGTTCGGGTCGTTCCACCTGATCCGCCTGCTGTACGACGAGTACGTGTCGTACCTCATCGAGCGCAAGGTGGCGGCGCATCTCAGCACACCGCCCATCGCCGTCATGCAGCGTCATGCCGTGAGTCACACGCCTCTTGTGTTCTACTACTCACCATATTTCATCACATCTATTCAAAAACTCACAGGAAATACAAGCTAAACAAAGCTCATAAACATCAATGAGGCCTCTCCAACCCGTCTGGCCAGCGAGGAGAGTGTAGGCCAAATCCTCTGTCTGCTCTGGCCAAGTATGGCTCCGGACGTACAGTACAGAGAGGGTCATGCTCCTGCAGTGGACACTAAAAAGATCTGATGATGATGATGTGAAATACTATCTGTAGAGAATCACCGCCCTATAGCTGTACCATCAGCACCAGCCAAAGTATGTGAACGAGTGCTACACAATAAAATTTATTGTCAGTTAAGTTCTGTTTTGTGTGAAGAACAGCACGGGTTTAGAGAAGGTCGATCAGTTGATACCAATCTCCTAGTAATAGTTGATTATATATCAAAAGCCATGGATAAAGGCAACGAAGTTGATGTAGTATATTTTGATTATCAAAAAGCATTTGATAGGGTTGACAACGATATTTTACTACTAAAACTAAACTCGATAGAATTTTCACCCAAAATGATAACACTATTTTCTGACTATCTTCGAAATCGCCAGCAATTTGTGAAATACGGTTGTTACCACTCAAAACCTTATCACTCGCGTTCCGGGGTTAGTCAGGGGTCCATATTAGGACCATTATTATTCCTTATAATGATAAATGATATCGTAAAAGTTGTAAAACATGCAAAATGTGTATTGTATGCTGATGATCTAAAGCTGGCATTGGAAATAAATAATGCAAACGACTATCAATTACTGCAACAGGATATAGACGCTATTCAACAATGGAGCATTCAAAACAAAATGTCGTTTAATATTAGTAAATGTTCTGTAATGACGTTTGGACGAAAAGTATTAAAAGCACGCTATGATTATGTTTTGAATGACCATAAAATTAATCGTGTTGAATCAGTCAAAGATCTGGGTGTAGTATTTGATTGTAAATTAACGTTTCACCATCACATATCCTCTTTAGTCAAAGACAGTTTTAAACGACTTGGTTTTGTTTTGCGAAATTGTAAAGATTTTCAAAATCAGCATGCAGTCAAATTGTTATATTTTGCACTCGTCCGTAGCAAACTTGAGTCCAGCAGCTGTGTATGGAACCCACATGAGGCTTCCTACACACTCATGTTAGAAAAAGTTCAGAAGACATTTCTAAGATATTTATATAAACGTATTTATGGGTACTACCCCTATTTATATCCTACTCTGTACTTACTTGGAATCCTAGGTCTTAACTCATTAAAAACTCGTAGAGATTTATGTCAGTTAGTGACATGCTTAAAAATCCTACGTGGTTATATCGATATCCCTGAACTTCATAACCAGCTATGTCGTCTTAACGTGCCGAATAGATGTTTGCTCCAGCGCACATGCCAACCGCGAAAACTGTTCGCACCACCTATCACACGCACTATATCGCATGCGCAATCTCCTCTCTGTCGCATGCTCTTAGACATTAACGAATTTCTGAGCCAGCAACCAGAGTGTGATGTGTTTGTGGATGGATGCAGTGTGCTTGTTAGGCAATTCTTACTATTTTATGAAAGGGATGAATGTGAGTCTACTTGTACGTAATAAGTTCTATTTTAAGTAATTATTTATCTTTTTTTGTGAAATTTATACTGCCTAAATACTGTAAGTGGATGTTTATACCGTGGTATTTAGTTATATAATAAATAAATAAATAAATGATGATTCAAAAACAAAGAGCGGCTGCCCGAAACTAGGGATTTTTATTCCCAAGGGTCTAAACACCATTTTTATTCCCAAGGGTCTAAACAAAATTTTTATTCATAATTCAAACATTTTTACTCACGTGGGAATTAAAACATAAAATATATTGTTTTTCTCATAGATGGAGATGAAAAGCAGAATGTGTCGGGACTAACATAATACTTTAACTTCAGGCAACATACTCTGAAACCCTCGCTTCACTCAGGCAGTGGGCCCATGAGAGTATGAGTTCAGCTTGCTTAGACCCCCCCCCCCCCCCCCCTCTTTTACTTCTGATTTTGCTAGCACTGCCACCCTGTAGTTACGCCACTGCACTCAGGAGTCTACTCTAGAATCCCTTGCTACGCTCTCTTCTATCATCGTCATCATTAGAGCCGTATAAAGTTCACTACTTTATACGGATCTTATGATGATGATTCTCGTCTCGAATATACTGGAATGTTTTGACTATCGTCTTTCGGGACCAGAAGTATATGGAACTTACTAGATACCCATCATCATCATCATTGCAGCCGTAAGAAGTCCACTGCTGGACAAATGCCCCTCCCAAAGATACTTCGTTCCATGAGAGGATATTGCCATAATCACCACGCTTAGCGGGTGAATCTGGATTCTATGCTAGACTGTTTCGTTCCGCTCTGGATTCGAAATATTGCCCTCAACAAAAAAGTATTATGTAAGGCCCTTGCGTAACAATGTACTATTTTTTTTTATTTCATTCTTGTGTGACAAGCTTTTCATATTTATAGCGGTGTTTCACATCTGCCAACCTTCCCACAATGGCTCACAATTTTTGACGTGATAATGTCTCATAAATCGATGAATGCCGGCTGCACGCCCGAAAACGAGTGACGTTCTGTGTGCAAGCGAGAGCGCGGAACAAGCGATAAAGAGTCACAATCGTCTTCATCGTTCGGTTTGTGACGCATCTATCACTCTTCCACCGATATCACGTAAAATTATCGTATGTAGCCCGACTTTACAGACGTACAAAAGATGTACCTGAAAGAATTATATCATACTAGCTGCTCCGGCGAACTTCGTTTCGCCATAAGTTAAAAACTATCCTATCTCTCAAGTTGGATCGAACTGCACATGGTGTGCGAATTTTATTATATTCGGTTAAGTGGTTTAGGAGTCCATTGAGGACAAACATTGTGACACGAGATTTATATATATTAAGATTAGTATTTATATTTTTTGTAAAAGAGAAAATAGAGCTGTGAGCTTTGCTTCACAATGCCCACCATTCAATCACATCTTTAGCGGAAACTGAGCCTTAATACCATTTTCGTAGGATGAAGATTTGACTGACGAGAATGGCCGCACGGCCGAGGACGACGACAACGAGTGGGAGTGGGAGGACGAAGACGACGACAGCGACGAGCCCATCCCCGACAAGAAGCACAGGAACCTCGAGTGACTCGTGAGCTATTTCACGACCGATAACATTGTTACTGTGCCCGATTATGATGTCGCGGGTGTCGACGTTGATGTTTGGTGTTAAGACGTGTTTGAGAGACGAACCTATCGTCGACAAAAAGCACACGAACCTCGATTGACTCCTGATTTTCACGCCTAACAGCGTTTTTACTTGTCACATTACGTTGTCGCGGGTATCGAAAATGATTTTGTGCTAAGACTTCATTTGTGAGACGAGCCATCTCGTGTGACTTGGATCTTTTATTCTTGAACTGTTAAACGTGTGAGATTGTGTCAGATCAGGGGTACTATTTTTGAAAGTGTGGCACTCGTCTTCGAACGATTTTTGTATGGAAGAATCGCTCGTTTACGAACGGCGTCATTTCAAAAATAGCACTTCATGGGTGGGAGGAGTGCAAATATTCCCGCCATCTATGTAGATAAGGAATTCTTTTAAAAATGGCAAAAAAAGTCTCGGACTCGTACAATGAAACGCGCTTCGGTAATGTAAATTTTAGCAATGAAAAGTTCAAATGAAGGTATAAATATGTAATAGCGCGTTTTTAGCTAAACGCACTTTGCAATTAGGAGTCAGGTTTTTAACAGCGCGTGCTAGGTGTTTTGTAACGTCATTGCATGTATCATCGTCGTTTGATTAAGTCGGTGGTTACCTTAACGATGTTGGTGGATTTAGCAATTTGAGTCAAGATTTTCGAAGATTATTATGAGTATCATATTCTAATCGCAAGAAGATATTATTGCGTACGAGTCCAACTACAGGCAAAAGATTCTTCTAACTACCCTCTAAATGTTAGTCTCTAGTCAGGAGATAAATATTGAATATTGTAAATAATAATAGTAGTTTGACATATTCTTAGTCATAATAACGGATGGATATGGAAATTGATGTCCCATATGGAACCGGCGCGCAGTTCGCTAAATTCCAAATTGATGTACACAGTACTTTGTCGTGAAGTGTCGCGCCGCGGCTTTGTAGTGCCGCTTGGTGCGGTCGGGTCAAACAAACAATCGTATCATTGAACAATGCGTATTGGAATGTACAAAAAACGTTTGTCCCACAACGACAAACAGCTAGAGTTAGGACAATATTAGGTTGGGCCATGATATGGCCAAGGATGTAACTATTGGAGTTGTATATATGTAAGAAGAAGACCCTGAAAAAAAAAAGCGATTTTAAAGTTTAGTAATCATGATAGGTATTCGTAATGTAGTTGTATGACTATTGAGTGTTTGCTCACACATTTGGCAAAATAAATGCTAAAGATAATAAAGGTAGACTGGCCCTATCTATGAAATGCGGACGGCGAAACAGGGAGAGTCTAATGTAAGGAATACGCGGGTGTGAGACGGTTTAGACCGTAATTAGTTTTATCCTGAGGATCGAGGTGCGGTACCCACTTATCGCCATTCTGCTGCCACACAAAACGCTCCAATGCCTACCGCAACCAACACTTTAATAATACTGCGTACTCGTACAAGAGCGATTCTAGACGTATGCACTATTTCCTTAGTGATAAGTCTTTGACGATAAGACAGTACTTTCAGGGCAAGATTAAATGCGGCTTCACTTCGATGCTTCCTCTAAAACTGGAGTCTATTTCTTATTGCTAGACTCCAGTTTTATCATTTGACCCGAACATCCGATAGTATTAACTATAAATGATATTCTTCTAGTTTATTACTTTAGATATTGTGTATATATGAAGAAAAAAGAAATATTTTTAAAGTAATCCGCCATTTCTAAGGGCAAACTAAATTTTATTGCCAGTTTTAAAAAAGTAGTAAAATCTACAATTTTCGTGTAAAATTCATAGTATGTAAAAATATTGTCATGTTATTCGAGCTCTGGTCTTGACAGCGTTACCAAAGCCGACCTAGTTACTATCTTTTCTGTATATAAGCACCGTAGAGTAGACATAGCACTAAGTCACTATAAGTATACCAAAGAAAATAATATATTGCTATTCTATCGTTGTTTTGCTTAGTACAGTTTTCTTTCTTAAATATTTTTTCCAATTAAAAATCTTCTGTATGTTTTAGTCTGGCAATAGACGTCCGAATTTGCTTCCGATATTTGATTCGACGATCGGGTCGGCTATACTCAATACACGTCCAATTTTAGCTTTCTACTTTTTTCGAGATCAGTTGTTTCAGAGCGATCATCGTGTGAGGAGTACGAGTTCCGAGTTGGACTATAATATGGCTAATACTATAATAAAAAAAAGATTTGTAAATCCTATCTGATCGACGAAGTAAAATCAAAATAGCCTTCCGACCCGGACGTCCGTTCGTACTATCGGATCGGACGTGTATTGATTATAAAAACAAATGTATATAAATAACATAAACGCCTTTACATGATGCGACTATCGAATATCAAAATCGGACGTCTATTGTCAGGCTTAGTCTTGTAAAAATAATTTATTGATACCGTGTTACGGCCTAAGTCACGATTATATTAAGGTTAGCTTAAGTACTGATTAAGTGGCGACAGTAGTCATTACTTTAAGTACCAGAGGACTTTGCAATTTCAACTTTATTCCCTTTATTTTAGCTTGTCTTAACAGATTCAATAAATAGACAAGTAATTTATTCGTTGTCAAAAACCCGAAGATACATATAATGTAAAAGGTTGTCCGACAAAATTTATTTATTATATAAAAGATAGCTTAAAAAAACATATAGTTGATATTCTAACATCAATCTGTCCCTTTTAGTATATAAAATATCTCTATCTGTGGTTAATGTCATGTTATACCAGGATCGTAGGACGTATGCGATGTAGCAGTCTAACAGTACGTTGCACAATGTTTTCTAATGTATTCGCGATTGTTACATATTAAAATTAAATCACTTAATACGGTTTATTATATCGCGTTTATTAGCGTGTAGGACTAAGTTGACAATTGTTTATTCTTTTATAAGAACTATGCAAAACTACCGCCTACAATATTTTATTGATAACGTTCCGGATGTACGCAGTATTGGCTCACGGTGTCTGAAGGTCTTGCAGTCTTGTGATGAGCTTAAAAAGATTATTAAGTTGAAAGTTTCCGAAACATTAGGTGTGAAAAATAATGTAATACACACGAAAACCCCGTATTATGTGATTTAATTTAAATACGTTGCACCAGGCACTTTAAAGTCACGCTGTCACTGTCTACGGTAAAGAAAAAGGGATAGCATGATATTTAATGTGCCACTACTTTGAAATTCATTTAGATATAATTTATTCACTCGAACGATCTCCCTGTTTTCTAGTATGTAACGGCCTTTCCCAATTTAAGTTATACTCTATAAAAAAAACAGTATATTTTTGTAAATCTGATTGAAACGCAGTGTGACTGCCTTAACGTTGCCTTACGAACATGTTTACCTCGATCGCTACGTAACTTGGTAAAACCGACGGGTTGTGTCCTAGCAAATAATGTGAACCCAAAGTTGTGACTAATTTGATTATAGTGACGCGTGTACTCCACTTGTGTATAGCGTAGACCATTGACAATAGATCTGTGCTCCGGACACGCGGATTGTTAAATTATAACGATATTTTTACAAACATTTATCCAGACGAAATCATAAAGTGACAAGGCCAACATCCATCCACAAATGCACCGAGAGAGTCCCAAAATGTTCTAACATTAAGACGGGTTGAAAAGAGGTTGAGAATAGTCTTTCCCTATGTATGTCATGGTTTGTCAAAGCCATTGAATTTTCTATTAGCCCTTGTGGATTACCTCGAATGCTTTCTGGACTAACATGGTATTGAATTTTACTATAGTAACGCGTCTGAGATAAAAAATATATACAGATGGCGCAAATAGAAAAAAAAACGCAGGAGATCCGCGTTTTAGGTGCCTAGTTTTTTAATGTATGGCAATAGAATGCCTCAGCTTGTGTCAGTCTGAAACAGGGTCCGTATCACGCTAGTTTTAGGCACCTGTTCTCTGAGCTTCTCTGAGTTCTCTGAGCTCGAGTGCGGGAGTACTTATAATAAGAGGCGTGAATAATACTTACTTAGTTAAAGAGGTACCAAATTAAATCAATATAAGTTAAAGACGAAAAGCAACCATTTTAGGTTTGAAACATTATATTATTAAAAGTTACGCTAGATGACATTATAAGCTATTACACCAAACTCTTTTACGTATTTTAGTCAGTAAAGCCGACTAGCACATCTAGAACGCCATCTTCAGGCCTATTGTACGAACACAGCATTCCCTCGTATACTCGTCCTTCTCGTGTTGTCAATTTTTGATGGATGTTGGTCCTTAGGCTTATCAGTGCCTACGGAATATAAAGTTCTATTATATTTATTTTTGAACTAATGTATGATAGGTGTCGCAGGTCACAATGCCTTTATTGTTAGGGACGTATTACAGTGTAAATTATTTTAGTCGTTTATTATTATTGAAATGTTTATTTCAGAGTTTTGCATTATCTATGTCGGAATTGCACTAGGATTATTATAAATGTTGTGTAGTTATGAATGTTGCTCCAGTGTTCTAATTCTGTTTCTGTATTCACAAGTGCAGTAGTACTGTGTGTTAGTGGAGGCCTTATCGTAAAATATACAACGTTAGTCGGAAAGGTCCAAGCTGGACATTGTCAATGTACTCATGATACCTTGAACAAAAGCCAAGATCCTCACATTGAGAAAACTAATTGTTCCATATATGTCAAGAAAACCCTGTCCGATCCTTGAAGTGTGAGTTCCCAGCATTGGTCTTATAGGAAAAGATGTTTATATCCATGGGCTGTCCGACCCCTTCAAAGATCGGATAGAGTTTTCTTTACATATTGTAAATATTTTGTAAAGATGTTGATATCAAGATTTGCGAGTTGGTCCCACAGTCATAGTTGTTCGTATTGACGAGTACAATGACTTCTTGACCTTTCTAATTGACATTGTATAAATAATTTCATTTCAATCTGCTATAAAAATACTATTAAATCTACAATTAAATTCTTGAGCAACTTTCATTCTGAATGTTGGTATAACGACCATATTTATGTAATCATAGATTAAGTACATGTAATGAGTGTCTTGTATGTACAGGCGGACTGTAGCTAAGTCATCATTACTTTCACAGACCAAAAATTCATGGGTAGCTAAGGCGATCCATTTCTTATAGATTCCAAAAGAAACTTTTTTGTTTAAGGTCGTAAGGTTCATAATCGCTTAAAGGCCAAATTGTGCGGACTACTAACAACTCGATGCTGTTAGTCACTACAAGTCCATATATTACGACACTAAACAGCGGGATTCAGCAAGGCACACTATAAATCTTAAAATACACATGGCTAAACACAGGCAAGATAGGAGTCAAACGCACTCAAGTTATAAAAAAAACACAGTAGAAGTGAGGGACCCCACAAAGTTTACGTGTGTAAACGTACGCAGACGTATTCACACAATAACGTATCACGTACCTAAGCGTTTTAAAAAGAGCGTTGTTTAGTTCCGAAATAACTATATGAAGGAAACCGGTTGTCAACTAGGCAGTCTTGCACAATTTGAGCTTTTAGCTGTGAAATGAGATATATCAATAATTTTCTAAACAACTGCAGATAATGGATCCTTTGGAAATAAAAAAGGGATTGGATTGTAGAAAGAAAAGCGAAATGACTTTTGTGGACCTAAAATTGGTTAATGCTGTCTCTATGGCTGCAGTAATAGACCGTACGTCCCAACGCAAAATTCTAATGTATAAGATAGTGTTTGGGGACTAATATGGGTACTTCATTAGTGAACATAAATATCCAATTTGTTACATCTGGTTAGGAAGGAAATAGAAGTTATGGAAGGTTGAAAATTTCAAAATTCAGTAAAATGAAATTGTTTGTTAAAATCTTTACAAGCTGGTCGGTTCAAAAACAAAGTTTGAAAAAAATTAAAATTATCGTTTCTTTTTTTACAGAGGTTTAAATTTTCTGGCTCATAACTTCTATATGCTTCCTAACCCGATGTAACAAAATGGATATTTATTTATGTTAACCAATGAAGTGCCCATCCATATATTATTGTTTCAAACACTATATTATACTTCAGAAAATCGCGTTGGGACGACGGACCACCACAGTAACCACTTTTTTTCCAACTAGATAATAACAAATTTAAATTAGCTACAGTGATTGGTCTGAGTCGCGAGCTTAACTTTTATACCATTAGGTAAGTGTCTATCAATTTGTTCCATTCTATCAAATGTTTAAAATTGATTGAGCAACGAATTTCTAGGGCTGCATTCCTGACGCTGACTTGTTTCTAATTGGGTACTTTATAGAATTCTATATTTAAATACAACAGTTGAAATTTAGATTTAAGTATGCTTTTCGCAAATGACTAGTTGCCGTTGTAGTTCCTCGCACTCTGTTGAACAAGAAATCATACAAAGTAGGTGAACGTGCTTTATTAATTCTCCAACTGACTGTTTCTACACGGCTTCAAACTTACTCGTAGGCTTCAACATTTTTTTGTCAAAAAACATGAGACGTTATTACTTATTAGAAAACATCAAACCGTGCTTTTGAATTTTTGTACAACTTAAGTCGTGAGTGATCTTAAAAAAAGTATCTATCAACATGCTGGTCCTAAAGTAAGAGATTATGGTTACGTGTTTTACCTTCTTTGGGTACGAAACAAGTTGGACCCAAAGAAAGTAAAACAAGGAAGGGCTTGTTCGATCCCGACATGATGGCGGCGAACAATTAGTGTGAAAGGATTTTAAATAAAAATTATACACAAAATTCTTTCACATTGAATATGCGTGCCGCCGCTGCTATATCAGCTTAAACGGTATCGTCGATAAAAGTCAGATTCTTGAAATGTCAGATGAGTTTAAAACGCCAGATTCTAAGAATGTCGGATTCTACAAATGTCAGATTCTACTAATTGTGGATTCGATAAACGACAGATTCTTAAAACGCCAAGTTCTAAAAATGCCAGATTCGAAAAATGTCAGATTTTTCAAAATTGTGGAAAAATCTTACATTTTTGAAACGGGTATAATTAGTTGATATGTATTAAAATACTTTGAAAATAAACGCGATTAAACCTTTGTAATTTTGTATCTTTCTACAAATTCTTTGTTATTAAATGATAATCGTAAACTCGTTTTTCAATTCCCTTACAATTTTGGAAAATTGCAAATAAAAAATATTTTTAAGAATTTTCTAACGCAAAATTTTGAATTATGAGCTATTGGAAATAAATAATTCTATCCGATTGTATCGCGTTTATTTTCAAAGTATTATAATATAATACATATTGGAATCGTTGTTGATGTTTTAAAATAAACATGACAAAACCGTGAAAAGTTATTTCATTATGAGCTATTATAATCTTGCATTGACAAAAAAATCTGTACACACTAGTTTAGATTATAACTTCATATCAACTAATTCTACCAGTTTCAAAAATATAAGATTTTTCCAAAATTTTGAAAAAATCTGACATTTGTCGAAGTTGGCATTTTTAGAACTTGGCGTTTTTAGAATCTGTCGTTTATCGAATCCGACATTGGTAAAATCTGACATTTGTAGAATCCGGCATTCTTAGAATCTGGCGTTTTAAACTCATCTGACATTTCTAGAATCTGACTTTTATCGACGATACCGCTTAAACGATCCTCACTAGCGTTTTCGTTCAGTTCATAGATCTAAAAAATCGATCAAGAATGCAGTCCAATGTAGTGACGATGTGTTAGACGTAAGAATCATATATGTTGTACAAGAGGCGGATATACCATTTGTAATGCGACTGATGAGTGGACGACTATGTCTGAGAATAAACTAGTCATGTGTTTATATTGGCGTTTTATTCCCA
Source organism: Elegia similella (assembly GCA_947532085.1). Lineage (NCBI taxonomy): Eukaryota > Metazoa > Arthropoda > Insecta > Lepidoptera > Pyralidae > Elegia > Elegia similella. Next base: position 27,280,222 of record OX383930.1, read on the forward strand.
TTTCAATGCATTATCCTTTTTCGAAATACCTACTAAGGTCGGTAAAAAACGTACCGGTCAGTGACGTCACGCGGAACTTAACGGGCTATCCTTCAACTTATACGTGTTCAGTATTTATTAATAATCTAGCAGACGGGCTATATTAAAAAGTATTTTTTTAGAAAATGCCCAAGATAATGACATTGATTTAGGCCCCTCGTATTGGTATTTTTTTTTAACAGGGGCTTCCAGGGGGGCTATTTGTGAAACGGTGCGTCACTAAGACGTATAGCTATCATCTAGTCTCTAGTCTCATTCATCTGTAGCGCAGCCAACCAAGTTTCAGCGAAATATATTTTGGTTTCTCGTTTCACACAGAAAATTTTAAAACGTGTCTATAGATAAATAAATAAATTATCTATCTAAAAAGTTATTAGATTTAGTCGAAGTCATTAGATTTCTTTAAATAGTGTAGCTTCGAACGGAACGTAAAATTGTGAACCTTCTCTTTAGTCCTTGTTCTGAGGAACCTTCAAATGACTTTAAGGCGTCCTTCGCCCGTGGGTACTGCTCACTGTTTTCTCCATTCATTTTTCTTATATAATTATTTTCCCACTACTCACTCATACTTTTTTTGCAAAATGTACAATAAGCGTCACGCGCGCTCGTTTTCGCAATTGGGGGGATAATAAATAAAACCAACAGAATTCTCTTCATAAATATTATTTCAACATTCCGTAGCCTAATTAATGTACAAGTGTAGGCGGCTGCAACGACGTATATCCATTAAAATAATATTTACAGAGAAGTTTTATACATTACGTATGAATTGCACTGCCAAGCCCGCGGCGCAAGGCGATGGTATATGTACATCGAGATCTTCACAGCACAAGTCACAATATCATTATTATATCAACCATTAATTAAAATAAAACATCCTTACTCCACAACTTGATTAATTTCAAAAATACAAGCGAATATCGAGTTCAGCGCAAAATGGTTTAAAAAGCAAAATTGTATTCGATAAAATGTTTTTAGGACAATTTTTCATAACTGAAAGCATAATACCAAATTATACATTTTGCGCCCAACTCTAATAAATCAACCATCATGGTACAAAGAAATTGGGCTAAAATTAAGCCATAACACATCAAAACACCAACAATCATCGACTTGATATAAAAATATCAATTATATAACATAGGTATAATAATCATCTTAAAATATTTTACTACAAACAATAGATCATTTAAAATGGCAGTAATCGCGTAACGAAGGAGCCTGTGCACACGGCAACTAGTGTATCGTGGCCACCAACAGCGTTTTGTTTCATACATTGCTCGCTTGACACGGCCCTTCAAACAATGTGTAGAGCGTGACAAGCAATCTCTACGAAAGCGCTGGTGGAGGCCGCGCAGTGCCTTCCTGGAATTAGTGGCGTTGGGCCCAAATCAAGATATGGAGTAAGTGGAATCTTATACAAAATGTAGGAAATAATCGCAATTATATGATTTGAATGCAAGTCGCAAATAATAGTAATGAAATGATCTGAACGAAATCTGACGGTGCAAGAAAAAATGATACGGTTCCAACATAATTTTTTCGAAACAATCCGAATTCTTTGGTTGTCTAGCCTACGCTACCGCTACACTACGTCGCTAGCGCACTACGGCCGCAGCCTAGCGCTGTGGCGACTACTTGTTGGGGGCGTTGGAACCAGTTTTCGGGGAGCCAGCGCACAGGGGAACACTAAGTAATGCATGTAAGATTACGTTTGAATACTATACAATAGTAATCTACGAGTATTCATTACAATTTCCGTTACACTCGCATCTATAGACTTTCCATTGAGTTAAATAAATAAATAAATTCTTTATTCATATAAAGTTGTATACACAACTGTTGTTGTTGTTTGGTTGAGTGTTTACATTTCATATTAAAATATTGTTTCAAATGTAGAAATAATCTTTCATATAAAAAAAACCGACTTCAATCAATTTACTGAACTGATTGCAATAAAATTTAGGTAACAAACAAATAAATTGGATTAATAACCAAACCGAATTGATAACCTCCATTTTCTGAAGTCGGTTGAAAAAGGAAATTTCATCATAAATGCAATTGACTTTGATTATTAGCACGAAGGTTAAACGTTCTGCTATGACAGAATACTGTTATGGCTACTATGATAGCCATGCATGTAGTTCTAAACTAAATGTTGTATAATGAATCTACGCGTCCAGCGTGCGGTGGCTCCAAGGCTAATTAAGTCGTCCCAAATGAGCGAAAAATACGACATGGTATTTTATTAAAAAATGAATGACGATCTAATCAAAAGACAGGATAAAAGATGACCATTAAAATCGCCCGGCAGATATGAACCATCAATTTTGGCGTCATGGCATAATAACTTGTTTATTGCCAAGGCGCCAATAGACGTTTGGCAAATAGTCTCACCATTGGCAGGTTAGTTTAATACAGAGGTGAAGTATGCGTGGTGGCCGAGCCCGGGGCTCACACGGCGAGGGCGGCGGAGCGTTTGTCGCGGTTCTTAGCACGCGCCACGGTGCGGGCCTTGCACGCCGCGTTGTTTTGCAGGTGCTGTAAGAGAGAAATATCCTTTATTATCATATACTTGCATCCTACCCGGCATTACATATACACAAAACACCAAAGAGATATGCTGGAGCATTGCCAAAGGACCTGATGATTATGATGATGATGATGATTGCCAAAGAGCCATGGAGAGGAGCATGTTAAATATAAAGAAAAAAGACAGAATACGCAACACAACAATAAGGAGAAAAACAGGAGTAGTAGACATACTTTCGAAAATAGACCAACTAAAGTGGAGATGGACTGGCCATATGTTGCTTAGTAACCAGGAAAAGTGAGTTATCCGAGGGACAGAAAAAGAAACAGGGGAAGACAATATACAAGATGGGAGGACGAGCTTAAACTCACTGCAGGCCCTAACTGGAGAGGAGTTGCCAGTGACAGAAAGCAGTGGAAGTGGTTGGAGGAGGCCTTTGCCAAGAGGCACACTGAACTCGGAGACATCCTATAAAAATAACCAATATAACCCAAGAGTTCAGGTTAAAGGGCTTATACAATACAATACAAATGATATACTTATTGTACGGGTTATACACATATAAGAAAAGGTTTTAAGATGATGTTGTTTTGTAACAAAGAGACATTTATTGCGTCAAACACAAATAAACAACATCAGGTAAACAGTTAAAGAATATTTAGGAAGTATAAAATAAATCTTAAATTACGAGTAAATGGTCAAGGAAATAATAATTAAAATAATGGCAAAATGGTATGAACACACGCGACGAGAACTAAATGGTTGATACAGCACTCGCGAATGGTAAGAAGGTTGATGGTGTACTAAGTCTCTAATTAAAATAAAATGCGCGACGTCAATATGCTAAGAAACTAATTGTACTCCAGGATGTATCCAGGGCAGTGTAGATAAGATGTATTAGCAGGAGTTTTAATTTGCGTCTCCGTAAGCAAGAGCTGATGCGGCCTAGCAGTCTCAAGATGGTGGGGTACTGGGACGAGATTGGAGTGCAGACCTCGAATGTTAGTGAGGTGCACTTTTAACGAGAGGCTTATGCATCCGCTGACGAGTTTCCATTTTTTTATTTAATTTACTCATTTTAGATTGGTTAAGGCAAGAGGGATAAAAGGTGAAGAGTAGTCAGTTACGCGAGGCACAAGTAAGCTTTCATCGGAAGTCACAGTGCTGCTGCGCGGTGGGAAAATCTAGTGCGGAGATCGCGGGGACGCCCAGATCCTTCCAAGGCCGCCTGCCGCCGGATTATTCTGGACGAAAGGCCTCGGACGGATGGGGACGCCCAGATCCTTCCAAGGCCGCCTGCCGCCGGATTATTCTGGACGAAAGGCCTCGGACGGATGGTCGTGTAGGACAACAATTTACCCGAACATGTCAATTTCGGCGCTGCTGAAAGATCGATTAAATGCCAAAACTGTGTGTTACACGTAGTTCTTTGCAGTGGTCGGTTCCGAAACGCTAGTAGTCTGTAGTTTTTGCACATTAAGTATTATAAATATGACTAAATTAGATCCTTTAAAATGTGTCTGCAAAGGCCTATTTGCTGAATAAACGTTTAGATATTTGTACGAGCTTACATCGCACATTTACGGGTGTCAGCGGTTTTGTTGCTATAATTAGCATCAAAATTCTTATCATTTTGGAGATACTATCGGACAACCAACGAGAAAGGACCCGTCACGCCCAACCAGAAAGATGTAACATTATTAGGAAGCAAAAAACCAGTTTACAATGTGACGTGGTCTTGTATCTCCACACCATCATCTGCCACCCATCAGCATCACATCTCTTCATGTACGGTGTTGGGCTTAGGCCCAATAACCTTGCCTGCACCGTACATAATGGTCCTTCGAGCCGGAGTTAGTGTGGGACGTGACTCACCCGCTGCAGTTTGTTGAGTTTGAGCGCGGGCAGGCCGAGGCTGGCGGGCAGGTCGGCGGGCAGGCCGAGCGCGGCGCGCAGCGCGGGGCAGTGCGGCGCGGCGGCGCTCAGTCCGCCCCCGCCCAGCGCCGCCGCCAGCGCGCCGTAGCCCGCGTGCGCGCGCCACGACGAGCACGACACGCTCTCCGCGCCCACACGGATGCGCACCAGCGGCACCTCGTCCTCCTGCGACATATCACACTACTGTTCGCACCCGGCTAGTCTTTTACAACTTGCGAATATTTTACTACTAAAATACTCGCTTCTGTCCAAAAATTGTTTGAACTAATAGTCGATTACAACAATTCGTTCAGAATTGACAAGCACTAAATAGATTTAAGACTCGGTATTATACCTGAATTACTACAAAATATGTAAAACATTGAAAAAGCATTTTTTCATGAAAATTTACATGGGTGAGAGTAGTTTCCTAGGTTTTATGGGGTGTTGTTGATCACAAAAATTACATCTTTTTATGAAACTTTCATGATGGGTGATATTCTAGTTTTATTGGGGTGTTGACTATGACATAGTACCATTTCCTTAGTGTTTTGGGGTATAGATCGATATTGACGTCTCGTTTGGAAAACAAAATGGCGAACGCGACTTTTCATGAAATATTGACATAGGTGTCGTTTTCTAAGTATTTTGTGGTGTATATCTCGAAAATTACGTCTCTTTTGGAATACAAGATGCCGGACGGGAGTTTTCATGAAATATTAACATAGGTGTCGTTTTCTAAGTATTTTGTGGTGTATATCTCGAAAATTACGTCTCTTTTGGAATACAAGATGGCGGACGGGACTTTTCATGAAAATGTACGTGCGTGTAGTGTTCTAGGTTTTTGGGGTGTGGATTACAAAATGACGTCAGTTTATTAAGCCATTTTCGAGATACTTAACCCGATACGAACCCGACATTTTAAGATCTAAGCCAAAAACCTAGAAAACAACACTCATGTAGATTTTACATGAAAAGTTACATCCGCCATTTTGGATTCCAATAATAAAGTTCTCCTAATCTCCAAATCTTTGTGTTCACCCTAACAGCTACCAAAAATATTTGAACAAATATTGTCCTGTGTCCTAAATTCGGGTTTGGTCGGTAATAACAGGCAGTCATAGGGACTGTCCATTCAGTAAAAACAACACTAGTGAAAGAAACTGACTGTTTATTCCATTAAATTATGGAATTGAAATGCTTAAAGCCGATTCATCATCATCATCAGGTCCTTTTTAGTCTCCACTACAGGAGCACGACCCTCTCTGTACTACTAGGGCCATACTTGGCCAGAGCAGCCGGAGGACATGGCCTACACTCTCCACGCTGGCCAGACGGGTTGGAGAGGTCTCACAGATGTTTATAAGCTTTGTTTAGCTTGTATTTCCTAAGTCGCCTTCTACGACATCCACGGGAAGACTTTGAGTGGTCCTATTCTACTCTGCCGGATACCACACGGCTATCACAAAGCCGATTCATTTGTTCATCCTTACTAATATTATAAATGCGAAAGTGAGTTTGTTTGTTTGTTACGCTATCACGCCGTATCTACTGAACCGATCAGCATGAAATTTTGCATACAAGTTCTCTGGAGTACGGAGAAGGACATAGGCTACTTTTTATCCCGGGAAAAAGTACTATTCCCGAGGGATCGACATTGACACGGGCGGAGCCGCGGACGAAAGCTAGTTATAAATAAATTGTAATTGCATTAGACGCATATCAATAGTATTTTACCTTTAAAATTGTAATGTATATAGACAATGATAGTGCAGAACTGACCTCGAAGTACTTGAGGATGTCTCTGAAGGTAGCCCGCTGCAGCTTGCGGTCGCGCTTGGCGCGGAACTTGTGCGAGTCGCGGGCCAGCTGCGCCAGCCGCGGCAGCACGGCCGGCAGGTACGGCGCCTCCTCCTCGGCCTCGGGCTCCGAGATCCACTCGTGCGCGATGGCCAGCGCGCCACCGGCCGCCATGCGGACCTGCGGTGTTTCAACTTCATGTGATACCAGTGGCGTAGCAGCATGGGTGTCACCCGGGGCGGTCGACATGACGTCACTCCAAAGACAGGGGTGTCAACAGGGGGGTCTTCTGCACTCCGCTTTGGAAGCGGCATTAAACTTAGCCATAAGTAAAGTTTTTGACGTCAACAATTGTTGAGAAGTGACATATGACAATTAATAAGTGTTCAAAGAAACCTATATTGAATAAACGTTTTGAATTTGAAGATGAAATTTGTCCGCCCCCCAGGCGGACCTCTCCCGGTCCTACTGACCAGACCGGTCATACTACAAAATTAGTCAATAAAAACCTTACGGCCTGTACTTGTACGGCTTCATCATCATCATCATCAGGTCCTTTTTAGTCTCCACTACATGAGCACGACCCTCTCTGTACTACTAGGGCCATACTTGGCCAGAGCAGCCAGAGGCCTTGTACGGCTTATTACACGTTAATTAATAAGACTGAAAAATCCAAGAAAACAAAAAACATGTCGACATCACACAACGACCGTAAACCGACTTTACGGACGATAATTTTACGTAATAACAGTGCAAGAGAGATAAATGCGTCACAAGCGATCGTGCTCCTATCGCTTGTTCTGCGCTCTCGCTCACACACGGAACGTGACACTTTTTCGTGCGGGCAGCCAGCGTTCATCGATTTATAAGACGGGATCACGTCAAAAAAACGTTTATAATGGGTTTTTACTGTAAACTCACACAGGAGCGTGGAGGTCGTTTTAGAGTCTTTAAAATGCGTGAATCTTCAATTTACATATTATACCAATAGCCTACCAGGTGAACAGACATACTCGAAATATAGCATGCATAAATAACTGATATCTTAAAGAAATGTTTCGAATTTACAAGAGCAATATTTTGTTATCAAATTGACATTATAATAAATTGGCATTGACTTTGGACTAGATAGGTACAATGTTACAGTTAATTTATTGTGATAAATGTTATAAATTGTCATTGATAGAGACATGTGATTCGAATATTGCCTTTATCACCTGTTTAAATACAAATAAAGATAACATTGAACTTTGTTATTTACGAAGTCTAGACATTATTCTTTTCCTCATGCTATGGAGAAACCTTTTTGGGCAAGTCCATTATAGCGCTTTGATAGCACCAGACAGATGTGAGATGCTTTTGTATGGGTGAAATGAGAAGTTTGTTCAGCAGCTATGTTAGTGATTGTTTATGGGAATGATAATAAAAGTTTCTATACATTTCAAAGGATCTTAGTGTAATATATATTTTTTATGTTTATGCGATTATTACACTATTTTTATACATAATGTTTCGAAAACTTAGGTGAACTTTTTCTTCTTTTCGAGTCGTAATGTCTTTTTAATAGTAATTTTTTTCCCAATATGTGGCCACGGCTACTGTTCTGTCATTTACCTCCTCTATATCCTTTTGTGTGCAGTGAGTGGGGCATTTAGGGCACGTCAGAAGGTGGCTTATAGATTGAACATCCGCTGAAAAGTGCCGTATTTGGTAGGTAGTGAGCTAATGGTAGGTTAAGTTGACATTACCGTCTACAATGTTTGTATTTTGTACAAACAAAACGTTAAGTTAGACAAATATGTATGTATGTATACTCTTTATTGCACATATGAAATGAACTCATTTCATTGAAAACAAAATTTTTAAAAAGCACGGGACAACTCATTTATACTTGATACTGGCTAAATACGTAACGCGCGAAAGACATAAATACAAGAAAAAAAGAGGGCACAAACTTCGAGACAGAGTTCTTGGCGGAAATTTCGGCGGACTGCACGGCTTTTGTTTTAGATTGTTTTGCTAATTGATTATAGTGGATTTTATAATGTGAAATCAGTGTAATTTGGTGTTATAAATACTCATGTTTATGAATAAAATGTGGAATAACTAAAATAAAGTATCATCGTGCGGCTGTAGTGAGATTTACTTAGCGGGCTGGTGTTTGCTCGTCTTACTGTATCGTTTATTATCAAGCCAGTGGATTCGTGGATTGTCGCCAGGGGCTCCGTCGAAATAAGCGAAATGAATTCCACCATCATTTCGTTGATACACACAGAAGAATAACTCGAAAAATAACTAGACACTGGCTAAAATAAGCTTCTGAATGAGGTTAGAGGGCCAAATAGAAGAAAAGAAAAAAACCTCTAGACTGGCGGCGTCGAGTAGCTCTGCCAGGCGCGAGAAGGATGGCGGCTGTGAGAGCAGCAGCGAGCGCGCGTGCTGAGACGGAAGGAGCGTGAGTAATAGCGCCCAGCCGTCCACGGCCGCCGCGTGCCAGTTGCCCTCCTCGATCACGGCGCCAGACACCTTCACGCTGCCGTCACCCTGCCAATTACCGATTAAATATATAAATAATATAAATAAATAAATATATACGGACAAATCACACAGATTGAGCTAGCCCCAAGGTAAGTTCGAGACTTGTATCCCCCCCGCGCACCTCGGCTCGTGCGGATGAGTCTATCGTAGCTCCGTTTTATAAAATCCTAAGTAATAATAAAAGTGAATATAGTGTCTAAAACATTTTATCAACATAAAAACAATATCTTCGGGTATCAAACTGTATAAACATTTCACAAATAAATAGTGTTAACAGAGTGTAAAAACAAAAACGATTTTAGTATTATCGTTTTAGTTGCAGTGAAGTGACAATCTAATGTGTACTTTATGACGGTAGTATAGACAGTGACTTACTCGGCAGTTCAATACGTACGAGTACTTCCGATGCCGCCCCGTCCCGAACATTTACCGAGTGAATCATTGTCTAACGTGCAATATTGGTTTTAGTCACTGTAGCTAAACGCTGTTTAGAATAGTGGCAAAGACGTGCGCCTTCTACGCAGAGGCCGAGAGGTCGAATCTCGCAAAGCCTCATATATTTTTATTTTTTTCCTGAGTCTTACTTTTGTTTTGCTTTCTACTATTTTCTACTTCAAATACGGCTAAAAAGTGCATCAAATGCCAATTAAACATAGAAGGAAGACAGTTCCTGTTATGTTCATCCTGCAATAAATTCTACCATTTACACTGTGGCAATGTCACGGAAAAGAGATATTACTTGATGGACGCTGACAGGAGACTCGCATGAGCATACCGTCTGTACTACACCCACAACACCTACTGAAAATAGACATAGAAATGCGTACAATGTGTCCACAGAGAATTCTTTTGAGTCGCTGGATACAGATAATGAGCTTGAAAATACTCCAAAAGCAACAAAAATTGAATTGTTAGAGAAGACGGTTTTGGACTTACAAAAAAAATTATTATTGGCGGAAACTGAAATTCGTAATCTTGTATTAGAAAACTCTACTTTAAAATCGAATATGGCATCTAAAGAAAAGTCAGAAAATAAGAAAAAACATACAAAATCCCCGCATGCAAAAGCATTAAAAACTGTAGACACGAATAAGTCAAATACACACACGAATGACATAAAAAACGCATGTGATGATGTTATCCTTCAAGATCATAAGAAATCACCTACAAGCACTAAAAGAGACAAGCTCTGTATTATAAGTAGTAATGGAAATATAAAATTATTAAATGTAATGGAAAATACAGACATTCCAAAAAAACTGGACTTCTGTCATTATGTTATCACGGGAGGTGGAATACAGCAATTGTTACATAACATAGAGCAAAAGACTACCGATTTCACGAAAAGAGATCATGTAGTGATTCTTATTGGCGAAGCCGACTTCAAGTCTGCAAATAACTACTTGGAAATGGTTTCCTACATTCGTGAACAATTGTCAACAATCCAACACACAAATATCATCTTATGTTCACCTACTTATATATGTGGAGCTATGCTTCACAATTGCAGAGTAGAGGCCTTTAACATGCTCCTTAATTTGGACTCTACGACTCACAATTATGCATACTATATAGACTCTAATTTTAACCTACATCTAAATATGTTCTCGTATTATACTGGAAAGCATAATCGACAGGGAGTAGAAACTATTGTAAGAGAGATCTACGCCTATATTAATAAGACTCTTAATATTACTTCGGAGAGCAATAACGGTTTTTTTCGTGACCAATGATTGTAATTTGGTAATGAAAAATACTCCAGGCGATGTGCCAAAAATTAACATATTTCATCAAAATGTATGTGGATTAAATTGTAAGAAAAACGAATTTGAATTATATATTGACAATCTTTGTAATAAGTATGACTATCTTTGCGTTACAGAACATTTCTTAGTAGAACAACAAGCGGCTCTTTTTGATCTCACTACTATAAAATAGCATCATGTAACTTTAGAATAAATAAGACACGAGGTGGTAGTATGATAATGGTTCTTAAAGACAGAGTAAGTGAAGAGTTGCTTGTTGTAAATAAAATGTATAAAAGAGACTACTTCGAAGTATGTGGAGTTAAAGATGTAATTACTCAAATAAATATTTGTTGCGTATACCGCACTCCTGAAAAAAATAATTTCGATAACTTTATGGAAAACTTAAGTATCCTACTAGAATACTTCTTTAACAGAAGCTGTATAATTTGCGGTGATTTTAATATAGATTTATTGACTGACCTAGATCAACGTAATGACTTTTTAAATCTTTTGAAATCTTTTAATTTTAGACCTCTAGTTTATACACCGACTTTTCTACGTAATCAAACTACTTCGTGTTTAGATAACATGCTTACGAATATATCGAATGAAAGAGTGATAGAATGCGAGGTGGATCATAACGGACTGGCAGACGGTCATGCAGGACTATTGTGTTCTTTACAAATAAAAGAAAGTTCTGTTAGGATGACTAACAAACACGCTTATCGAAGAAACTTCAATACTGCAAACAAGAGCATGTTTCGGGAAGGAATACTCGGTAAAGCATGGGAAGATATGGGAATCAACACATTCATAAAAACCTTTAACAGTCTTTTTGATTCCAGTTTTCCTAAAAGAAAAAGGTTAATAAAATCTAACTCTAGGAAAAACATAGGATGGGTATCTAGGGGTATCAAGGTTTCAAGTCAAATGAAAAGATTTCTTTTTGCTTGCAACGGTAATAATAGTGACCCGTCTTTAATAGCTTATAAGAAGAAATATCACTCTCTACAGGAAGGTAATAAGAAACGCAAAAAAGAATGCTATGCAATCCAAAATACAAAACTCAAGCAATATTGCCAAAGACGTTTGGAAAATTGTAAATAATCACCGAAATAAATCTGACCTTGATAATAATGTTAACCTTGTATTAGATATTGACAATAATAGTATAAATTGCCCAAAAAAAATCGTAGACATATTTGCTAATCACTTTGACTTAAGTAAAAATATGGCATCTAGTAATTCTAAATCTGCTATTGACTTTTTAACTAACAGTTCTAAACCATTTTATGATGAAATGACTCTAGAGCCGACTACACCCAACGAGATTAAAAATATAGTTATCAAAATGGCGAGTAAGTCTTCATGCGGCTATGATGACATCCCAATTACGGTAATTAAGGATAATATTGATATTTTGGCAGATCCACTTAGTACTTTCATCAACAAATGTATGGAAAAGGGCATATTTCCAGATCAATTTAAGATAGCAAAAATCATACCCATTCATAAAAAAGGATCTAAACGAGATCCTAAAATGTTCCGACCAATATCTATTTTAACAACTTGCTCAAAGTTTTTTGAAAAGGTTATAAAAGTAAGACTCCTAAAACATTTGACAGCTAATAATGTATTAAACAAAAGGCAGTTTGGTTATCTGGCTAATATTGGAACTTTAGAGGCGATAAACACTATTGTCCAAGATACAGTTACCAAGTTAAATTGTAGTAAAAAAGTTGCAGGTGTTTTTTTAGATTTAAGTTCCGCCTTTGACACGGTAAACCATGAATTATTGCTTCACAAATTCTCTTACTACGGGATCAGAGGTAAAGTCTTACAATTACTTCGGTCTTATTTAAGTAACAGACAAATGTTTGTGGAAATAAAGGCATCTGATCATAATAATTTCGAAAACCATTATCGATCTAAATTAAAAAATATGAATGTAGGTACCACAGGGTTCCATTTTGGGTCCCTTATTTTTTCTCACATTTGTCAATGATTTAATCAACTACATTACAAGCACTGAACCGGAAAAAGTAAGTTTGATTGTATTTGCAGACGATACGAACGCAATTGTATCTGCTGATGATATTACGGAATTAGATAATACGATTAATAGGACTCTCAAAAATTTCGTAGACTGGTTCTCAGCAAATGGTCTTAAAGTCAACATTTCGAAAACAAATGTTATGTTGTTTCGTACTACTGCAAGAAGTAAAGAAAATCTTCATAGTAAACTTAATGGAGTGCAAATACAATCGACTGAACATGTTAAGTTTCTGGGTGTGCACATCGACAGCCGTTTGAATTGGAAGCTTGAACTAGCTGACATTCAAAAATGTGTAAGCTCTGCTTGCTACATCTTAAGAAGCTTGCGCGATGAGGTAAATATTGAACACCTAAAAATGGTATATCATGCTCTGGTTGAATCAAAATTACGCTATAGTATACTGTTCTGGGGCGGCAGTTACTGTTACAATATTCATAAGGCTTTCGTAGCCCAAAAGAGAGCAATTAGAACAATGGTACGCATAGGTCAGCAAGAGTCGTGCAAACCTTATTATAAAAAGTTAAAAATTTTGACTGTGCCTTGTTTGTATATTTTAGTCCTTTTAAATTTTCTTGCCAAGTACATCCAAAAGTATGAAAGTGAAGAAGAAAGACAGGTAAGAGAAAACACAAGAAGGAAGGACTTAGTTGCTAAAACTGTCCCAACTCTAAACATTGTCCAACATAGCTCATACTCGTACGTGCAGTCAATCAAGCTATATAATAAATTACCTGTTGACCTAAAATTGCTAAGTTATCACAAAGCATTTAAAGAAAGGCTAAAAACTTTTTTGTTGGACAGATGTTTTTATAGCATCGAGGAGTACTTGACACTATAAATACATACCCATTTAAATGATACGATATTTCAATTGTTTAAATAATTTTTTTTTTTTATTCATTATTTTGTTAGTTTGTTAACATTTTTGTAGTTTGTTTATTTTTATGTTTCAATTGTATATATATTTCTTTTAATTTGACATTTTATATACAATTTTTTAATTTGACATTCTATACATTTCTCATAAATTTTTTTTTAATTTTCTTTTTGACGGTTTGTAATTCATTTGTTTTAATTTCATAATTGTTTTTTTTTTAATGATTTAATTGAATGTATATAACATTATTTTCAACACAAATGTAAGTTTGTTATGAAATAAAGAAATTGAAATTGAAATTGTGTTATGGGATACTAACTCAACGATACTATATTTTATAACAAATACATATATAGATAAACATCCAAGACCCATCCCATCTGAAAAAGATCATTTTCCATCTTGACCTGGCCGGGGATCGAACCCGGGCACTCCGTGTCGCAGGCTGGCTCAAACATATGAAGCTCTATTGTTTCGTTCAGCGGGTGCCGCGCGAACGAAAAACGTCGCTACTGCGCAAGCCATTAGGCTGCGCAGAACCATTCGGCACTTATGAAACAAAATGAAGATCTAATATTTTCATATTTATATTTTTATTTAAAAAAATAAGAAAGGGGGGCGACCTCCGAGATGTACATATAAATATTGTAATGTGTTAATTATTGTTTTAAACGTAAAAAAAAATTTTTTAGAAATCATATAAACATACCTATATCATTTTTAAATTTTATATGTATCTGTTTCAAATTCCAACAAGGGAGCGATCTTATTCAAGGGTTGATCTAAATTATACAAATACTTTTGATGTATTTAATTAATTCAGCGCATAGTACTAGTGATTTTGTGTCAATACTCCTCACGCTGCACTTCCCCTGTCACCGACACAGCGTGCAGTAGCTGCCATGTCCAATGCAGTGGTGTTAGTATTCCATAATAAGAGTCTCGAATTAATTTGGGGTAACTCAATCTGTATGATTTGTCTATATGTATAAACAGGGTGATTTATGTATACTATGTATAATATAACAGCCTCCGTGGTCCAGTGGTTAAGGCGTTTGCCTGTTGACCCGGGGGTCGTGGGTTCGATTCCCACCGGAAGCATACTTTGTTTAGTTGTTTCCAGTTTGGTTAGGACATTGCAGGCTTGAATCACCTGATTGTCTGATAATAAAGATGGTGCTTCGGAAGGCACGTTAAGCCGGTGGTCCCGGCTGCCATCTGGTAGTCGTTAAAGGAACCACGTCAGAGGCCGAGAGGCGGTTCCGAAAAACTCTGACACCAGGGTGTGCATGGTCGATTGACCATGACACCTACTCGAAATGATGATGATCAGTTTAAATGGAGACAATGAATCCATCAACACGATAAGTTAAGAGTTAACTCATTCACGGACACTCAACCAAACACAGATTGTTATTGACAGGGTTCATATTGTACTTACTATAACTACAGTGTTGTGTATCATTGTAAGATCTGATATAATATGCAATACGAAATGCAATAAACAAATTGACTCGCATATTAGTAATAGGGAGATGCACGTAACAGCAAAACGAATACTAATCCTGCACGTCATCAATACTGAAGCGTGCAAATTCCGATTTACATAGCATTTACATACAAGCAACCAGTTTGTTCGCGAGTCAGGTGTATGACGAATGCGCGTAGCAATCAGATATTTCCGGAATGTTACCTACATTTACTAGAACATAGCTGGATTCCAACTCATGCTTTTTAACAAGTAAACATTGCTTGTTTTGATAATTAAAGGTAAAAATTAATATACACATAGTATTTCGTCTTTTCCCCTTGCGGGTTAGACAGAGCCTAGGTCTATGAGACTTTACGGACACAATTAGCATGTTGGAGGGCGTTTAGATGGAAAACGGAATCAAAATAGCGATTGGTTGCTAGCCGCATCGCCTATTTACATGATTCCTTAGATTTGCGCCCATTCCCTCGGCCGGTTTCTACGCCCTGCGCGGGAAGTGAAGCAGCTGGTACATTCTACGTTTTTTCTTTTCTCCCAGGCCAGCATGGAAGAATGCATAAGAATATTTGCAAGAAAAATGTTAGTCAGAATAAAAAGTTTTTATAACAAAGGTTACCTTCAAATAGCTGCCACTGAAGATGGTCTCGTACATGCGCATGATCTCAATGATCTCTGTGAGGTCTTCTTCCAGTAGATAGCACAGCACAGCCAGGGAGGAGCAACACTGAAAATTCAAATTATTATTAGACTACAAGACTATGTCCCCATTATAACAACAGTCAAGTAAATAGTTTCAATCCAAGTCAACAGAATTACTTTATGTGCTTCGCGGTTTTTTATTTTTTTTTGATGGGATAAGGTCTTATAAATCGATGAACGCTTGCTACACCACGGGGCTACACGCACGATAAAGTGTGCAAGCGAAAGCGCTGAAAAAGCAATAGAGGCACGATCGGCCTAAACGTTTCGCTTGTAACGCATCTATCTCTCTTCCACGGTGGAAGTATCACGTAAAATTATCGTCCATAAACTTGACAGGCATTAAAATATGTTAAGAATTTTATTTACAACCACACTTCCTGTATCCATCCTCCAAGTCCTTAACTAAAGTGGCACATCGGACAGGATGCAATCAGCAAACGCGACCCGCCCAATCCCACTTCAACTTTGCGGTTTTAAGTCTCACATTAACGATGCCAATTTTACAGTGAAGTAAGGTGTTTGGTACTCTATCCCGCCTGGTGACACCCAGGATGCTTCGCTCTATCGCTCTCTGGGCAATCTTGAACTTTGACTTCTGATACGGGGCTATTATCCGAGGAACTATTTACAAACGTGCGACTCACCTCTGTGCGAGTTTCGAGCGAGGCGGACTTGTCCACTGCAGTGGCGGCCAACGCCGGCCGCACTTCCGTCATGAACTCTTCTGTGCCCTCATCTCCGATCTGCACGACAACACACACAACATTGTACAAAATGTAGGTTAGGTAAACAGTACCTGGGCGACCGAGCTTCGCTCGATTGATACTATTTATTGTAATATGGTGGTGCATAGGTGATAATCTATATTTATCAGAAATATATATTGTTATCTCAAACATGAACAAATTTTTTAAAACATATCAATAACAATAAAAAAAATATATAAACTTGGACATATAAAAAAAAAAAATCTTGCCGTCCGCGTCTTAATCAGCTGGCCAGACGGACAGTGGCCCGCTAGACAAAATTAGCGACCATATTCTGCATGGAAACAAAAACGCATGAAAACTCGAAAACACGCGTTTTACCAAACGTAAAACTAATCTAGATAGAGTGTTTACTCCCGAAAACCCCCATATACCAAATTTCAGCGAAATCGTTAGAGCCGTTTCCGAGATCATAGAAATAAATTTATATACATACATATAAATAAATGTACAAGAATTGCTCGTTTAAAGGTATAAGATAAATTGGAACCAAATCTAGGCATTCAGGCTATAAATAGATTGGAGTTCACAAAATACATTAGATTACAAATTTGTTTCGATATGAATGATAAGAATTAAGTAATAATTCAGAGTTTTCAGGAGGTTATCTCACACTGCAATTGTTATCGCGTATTTTTTCTTGATCTTGAATAACGCATTTTGACATTGGTAATATTACGCTATCAGTAGGTATTTAGAGAGAGTGATAGCATGTTAAATCTTAACATAGTTTGTACCCAATACACTTGTTTGGTTTTTCGTGTGTGTAAGTGGCCAACACTGGTGTCAGATTTTTCAAGCTGCCCAAAGGCATTTGACATAACTTAACGACTGCTATCAAAGATTACAACAGCCGGGACCAACAGCTTAACGTGCCTTCCGAAGCACGGAGGAGCTCGAGATATTTTATGCCACTTGCGGTGACCCATCACAAAAGGGACTGCGCCCAGGGTTGCTTAACATGCGTTACAACATGCGATTTTAATGCTCACGATCACTGGGCCATCGGGCTCCTCTTACAATACACTACTGACATGGAATGTCAATTTAGCCATGTTTAAAACAGCCAGCTAGCCAGGTTACAGGGCTATGCACAATGCTGTTGCGCATTTATTATGGATACGGGTCGTTATCATCATCATTACAGTCTTAAAACACAACGACAAAAGCCTCTCCCTAGGATACTTCGTTACATGGGAGGATATTACCATACTCACCACGTTTGGCAGGCAGGTTAGCAAGCGCAGTTTTTTGTGCTTCCGAAGCTGCTTCCCATCGGAAACATTTTATAAGCTGGGGAAGGATCGTAATTTCTTGGAGCTAGGAAGGGAAAAAAGGTATTGGGGTACTACTCACTACACAATGGGAAAATAGGTAAGCAGCAGCTCGAGAGTCTATATGTGATGTGTTGATACCTGCAACCACCAGACAGGCAGTTAAGGATGACCAGGCGCTATTATACTTTTGTAATTACCTGTAGTGCCAGCAATGGCGCTATCCCAGCGGCAGCGCGTCTCTCGCCGTCTCTTCCCCGCCGCAGCGCTCGGCTGACGTGGTCAGCTAGCGTGGCCCTGTGATTACACAGCAGCCCCGCTAGGTACCGGCGCTGTAAAGCGCTGCGCAGCGCTACAAGGGCTGCAGCGCGCGCTGCGTTGGCTCGGGCGCTCAGGGCGTCAATGATCTCCAACACTTTCTCTTCCAGCTTCTCTTGGATGTCGTTTTCTGGGGAAACAATGTTGTTTTAGAATACTTTAGTCGTGACCACAGATGTCAAAGTTTGTATGCAAGCAAGCTTCTGAAAATATTGCGTTGGAAAAGTATGGCTTTTCTCAGTAGATCGCGAATAGATTGTAAATCATAATGGATGTTAACAGGATCAAATTCTTCTTCTTCTTCTCTGTCGTATCCTCATCGTCTGAGGGTCGTGACCATCTAAAGTAGCTCTTCTCACTACATTTTTCCACGCGGCGCGGTCCTGTGCTAGATGTATGGCGCCCTGGGTGTTAGTGCAGGTTAGGATCATTGTTTTGCAAATATTTTCATAAGGGGTTTTTTCTATTGATGACTAACCATTCGTATTAAATAATGGTTAGAGATGTTAAGAAAAGCTTCTCCGCATTTAGACATGACATATATAAAATAAGTTTCATTTTCAATAATCATTTCTTCGTTTCGCTAATGATACCCAGTGTGGCTACGATTCGCAGACAATGTCACACCTACTTGAATGCCCATCCTGTCATCACAGCAGGTACCCCAATGCGATGGTAGTAGCAGATTATTGGTCAGAAGTTATTTGACATAAAAGCCCTATTATATTCAGAACTCGACGCGACGAAGAAGTAATCATATAAAATTATTCAGAATCCATCAGTTATTTTCCATATCTTATTATGAATGAGCAATCCACTCGGCAAACAAATGTACCTAAATAATTGTCTGTTTTTATTGTAAAGGCGTTTAGCGCCCTTGAACTTGTAATATTAAGGCCGCAGACGTGTTTTGTATGTGTGCAATCGCTAGTCGCAGCAAAAACCACGTTACAATTCCGCTGCCATAACAGGAGGCATGAAATCATTTTTGTAATTGTGCTAATATTTGGTTAGTGTTGTTACTTCAATTAAAAAGATACTGCAGATTCGAAACCTGTTCCAAAACATGCAAAATGGAATTTTCTTGACTTGCGTTTGAGCCTAAAATCGACGTCAGAGTTGTCAATCGTGGCTGTTCAGGGTAATCCAATAACTGCCAAATATAGCTTGTAAGTTTCTATATGTGTTTCTATACCAATAATATGATGTTCAAAAAAAGAGATACATGATATCCAAATCTGAATAAAATTTTATTTCATTTCCACAGACAGACAAGACTTAATATACCATCTTTTTGTTTGTGGGTTAAAATTTGAATACATTAGTGACCTCGCTGGACTAACTTATATCACAGTGTATTCACGACGGTCCTAAGTGCCATATCCCGATTGGGCTTAGGTCCTTTGTGCTAATTCTGCGAGTTCAAAGAGGTATTGCAAGTGGTCATAAATTAATAAAAAAAAATTTAGTTTGCGTAGACCTAAATCCAGTACAAAAATCATGTATTACCTAAATTTTTAACCGACTTCTAAAAAAGGAAGAGGTTTACAAATTGAGGTTGTTTGTTTTTTTAATGTTTGTTACCTCCGAACTCCGTCATTTATGAACCGATTTTAAAAATTATTTTTTGTTTGAAATGGTATTGAAAGCATACAGTTGGTCCCATTTAAATTTCATCGCAATCGGTTAAGTTGTTTTAAGTAGCTTTTTTTTGTATGAATGATTATTACGTGCTCATAAAGAAGCATTTTTTCAGCGCAGACTTCTTGCCATTGTTTGTATATCCTGCTTAGAACATAACTTGCACCGAGCTAACTAGTTTGGCTCGTTTGATATAAAAACGGCCGTAAAATGCTCAAGGCCACGCATTAAGCAAAGTTGAAATAAGCTAGTTTTATCATACTAGAAGGCAGTGATAAAATCGATTGCCTTGAATGCTGTGATGTGTGCCGCCAATATACGTGTCCATTAATATCTTACCCCTAAAATCCAGAATATTTAAAAGAATTTCATTATGTATGACATTTCAAATCTCATGCTGTCTTTGTCTTTCAATGTTGATGTACAATGTATACAGTGAAATGATAGAACGATATTTGAGATTTAAGGCGAGGCCTCAAATGTTTGGTACCTTCGCTCGGCAAAGGACTGATCAAGTGCGCGCAAGGGATAGCGCTTGGCGGTTTAGCCCGTGAATGATGAGATAGGAGATAGTCTCGAGTCGCTCAAAGAAAAAAACGTAAGCGCCAAATTCGTTATTTCTATTTTATATAAAATCAGACCGGTTAATTGTATTTTCATATTTACATTTTGATGAATTACTAATAACCTATCTTTTAGTCTAAAAATCATTATTTCATTCGTCGCATTTGAGCTACAATAACAAAAACTCTGCGAACGAAGACCATTTTTCAAAAAATATTTCTATCGAGAAAATTTTATCAAAACGTGTTTTCAAATTCAATTTTTGGAGATGAAATAGTCAAAAATCATATTACTTAGATTTGAAACTCCTAATTTAAGTATTTTGCGAGATAAATAAGGTTCAGAACGACCTTATTTACAGTGGTATCACCTTAAAAGCCTTCTGAATACGATATAGTTTCTTTTAGTATAATTTGTGGTGCACTGTTCGGCAAAAGCCTCCCCCTTCTTCCATTCATCCCTATCTAGTGCAGCCTGCTGCCAGCCACTCCAAAACGATATGGGTTAGATCATCATCATCATCATTTCGAGCAGGTGCCACGGTCAATCGACCATGCATACCCTGGTGTCAGAATTCTTCAGAACCGCCTCTCGGCTTCTGACGTGATTCTAATTGAGAAAGTTCTACGAGCTGCTACATGCTTTTCCCCTATTTATCCGAGTGAGTAGTATCCCAATACATTCCTTCCCTCCCTAGATCCAACAATCCTTCCCCAGCTTAAATTGCTTCAGATTGGTAGCAGCCTCAAAAGCACAAGTAGCTAATGAAACTGCACTCGTCAACCCGCCTGCCAAGCGTGGTGAGTATTGCAGTATCCTCCCATGGAATGAAGTATCTTTTGGAGAGGTATTTGTCCAGCAGTGGACTATCTACAGCTGTAATGATGATGATGATGAATAGTAGTCTTTTTCTTTTTCCCTTGCGGTTGCGGGGTAGAGCCTAGGTCTATAAGGCCTTATGGCCACATTTAGCATCTTGGTGGGCGTGTAGATGGAAAACGGAATCAAAATGTATGCTAGCTGCATCACCTATTGACATGATTCCGCAGATTTTCGCCCATTTCCCCGATCGGCTATTACGATCTGCGCGGGAAGAGAAGCAGCTGGCACATTCTACGTTTTTTTTTTCTCCCAGACCAGCATGGAAGTATTGTTTATACCTTGAATATTTTTATGATACATTGTTCTACCGCCAATGACGTCGGGTCACCCATTACGAATGCATTTATTACGTAGTGTCTGCATCACAGTCTAAACATAGACGCACGTGCGGTCGTTTGCATCTCCCGCGCGAACAGGTTCATTGTTGACACGCTTTGAAGACGTCAATACTGCCACTATCGCAAAATCTCTTTCAACCAAGCGCGTGCGGTTGCATCTTACGTACAGTCACGGACAGAGATACCTGACCAGGCCCTCTACTTATATCTTGAATTTTCTCTTAAACTATAAATAATAATAACATGAAAATGTATGTATATATAGAAATGAAGTCTATGATGAAATTTTAATGAAGTCTTTCTTAATATTATTAATAGTTTAATAGAAAATTAAAGATATAGATAGAGGCCCTGGTCAGGTATCTCTGCCCGTGACTGTACTGTGAATGGGTAAGTTTACAGTCCAATAAGTTTGATTATGCTGACTCAATTTAAAAAATTTGACTTTATCCAATCATTTCAACAAAATTCTTTTGTGGAAGTTAGGGATAAAAATAATATTAACTGTTTAAATAAAGGATAGAAAATACATATGTTAAGAAAGCAAATTTAATATTTATATTATTTCAGTTAGAACCAACTTCAACTATATGACTGAATGACATTTGATGAAAATAAATTGGGACCAATTGGAAAGTATACCCTTCCAAATATAAGTGTGCACATTTGGGCACAGAAATGTATGCCCAAGTGCACAGATATTGCCACACAAATTGCAAAAACTACTTTTTATAATAATAATAAAACCATTTATTTCAGATAATTACATCCATATTATGTTAGTAAATAATTATAAACTTATTCTAGGGTTAGTAATGATTTAAATGAAATTGATATACATTGGCCTCCAATTATACCCCTATGCTACAGATATTGGTAGCCAGCAGCCGGAGCGTGAAGCTGTATCCAGCGACATAACAATGGGGAGTCCCATCGGTCGGCCAACGCGTTCAGAATGGTGTTCGATGCGCTACGCACTCGCGTCCACAGCGAGGCGCACCGCTTTCTGATGATAGTATAGAAGCAGTCGGTATGCGCCTCGGCGAACATAGAAGACGCGCTGCAGAAACGCGGCAGACCGAACAAGATTCTGAACGCGTTATTGTACTGGACGCGTAGTGCGTCATATGCCCGCCGCGTAAAGTTGACCCACAGACCGCATGTGTAAAACGATTGACAGTAGGCTTTGAAAATATTTTTATAAGTAATACTACTAAGTAAATACAGTGTAGTCCTTCATTAGTTTTTTTTCTATCAATTATTGTCAGACATTTGTGGGTATGATTTTGGTAACAAGAACACATTCAGATGACAGTGATTTCAATAGAAAACTCAAAAGTTGATTAACTTTTAATATTTGCATAAACATGGTTCTTGTTTTGCTCATATTTATAATAGTAATGTCAGCACATACCTTATTTTATGCTGACTATATATTCATTTCATTACATACCCAAATAAACCTCTTCAACTCTGGCAGCTGGAGACTGTAGTGTATTAATTAAATTAAAAATTGGACATCTAGACTACTTACAATCACAATGTATCCAAATATGCAGAAAGTACTTAACAATGCATCTCCATGCTGGTCTGGGAGAAAAGAGAAACATAACCAGCTGCTTCTCTTCCCATTATTGATAATATGTATGTACTAAATAAATAACAGATTATTTACCTGCATCGTCATGGTTGCTCTTGAGGTCGGATTGTCCAGATGTCTCTGAACAGTTGTCTATGGTCATGTCAATACCAGCATCTTCATCTGATGAGTATGCCTGCTCCGTTCTTCTGTGATCTGTAAAATATGTTCAAAATATTATAACAATTTATTCTAGGTAGTTATTTACTCAAATTATTATTGACTGGTAGGTAGCCAAATTATTCTTTTGTTATGTATGATTAAGTAATTAACTTACTAATAAAATATCTCTAATTTCTTAATACAAATTATGAAATACCTCATTCCTGGTAATGATTTTTGTACTCAATTTTACAGTAATGTGCTAAAATATCCTAAAATTATTTAATTTGTTAAGAACTTCTACATCTATACATGAGAACTGCGAACTCACCTATGCTTATTAGTGTAATGGCTAGATTGAGAGACCAATCTTCAATATTGAATGAATGCATTTATTTGCTCATGAATAAGGTAAAACAATACAGGTGTTAAAATAACAATTGAACTACTTTTTCAGCTACATTTATAGCAAGCTACATTTAAGGTGAATGCAGACTTGGCCTCACCGTTACCATTGCCGCTCAGTTAGGACAACTTCTCGTCACAATCATTCCTACATCCTAACCCATGTGGATCATATCATCAAGTTCTAAAAACTTTGAAGGGCCATAGCTAAGACAATCCGACTAAATGAGGAACAATAGACATGCAAACCTGGACACCTTTATGTAGCCTCTGTTAAAGATAAATTGCCTCATAACAAAAATAAATAGTTGGTTTGACTCTACTCCTGTAAAAATATTAGTATGTATTACTAATACTTAACATTTTACTTTACATTGTGCAACAGTCACAATATACAGTCAGCGGTAGATAAAACTGAGCCCTCTAAAAACTGATTTTGAATTGTAGGGGGTCAAATTTATCTGCACCCGACTGTACATTGAACCAAGCACTGGCCTAAGTGATACATTTAAAATAGGAAAATGGTGGGTGTATGCATTTATATAATGAAAGTGACAATATAAACTTGATGTGCCAGACCTCCCCACCACACAAATTTTTTGTAAAGTCTCCTATATAATTGAGTAAATACTACAGCTGACATTTACTTTCATGATGTCCCAATCTATGTTGCATAATTATACTATCATAACATTTATGAGATACAACAGCAAGTTGCAATTACAAAATGCAATAATGTGTAAGAACATGCACAAGCTTTATGTTTACATAAGACAGGTACTGCTCTGGCCAAGTATGGCTCTGGTAGTACAGAGAGAGTCATGCTCCTGCAGTGGAGACTAAAAAGACCTCATGATAGATGATGATGATAAGACAGGTGGGTCAAAGTTTTCATTAGACAGCTTATTAACAAAGCACCAAGAATAAATAGCTTAAATATACCTAATTAGGCAGTGATTCATTCTTAACTCTATGACTGATTTTTAAGTATGATGTGATGAACTATGAGAATACACAAACAACAAAACCAACAAATGTATTCATTCTAGTCATAGTGATAGCCTTTTGTTTTGTTGAAAAATTGTAAAAATTATATAAAATAAAAATGTAATGAGTATTTGAAAAAAGTAAATGTGATTTAAGTAACTGGACTTAATAGAGCCTCAGGTGCAGATTGGGAATATGCACTTACTTAAGTTTTGCCTAAAATTATTTTACTGCTGATTTCATTAGCGGCAGTATTAGATCATATACCAAAGTACCTTTATCTCTGTTATCATCCTAAAACTGCTCTTTAGAACAGTGCTACATAATATATAGATAACATTACATAATCACATACAAAATGTGAAGGCCAAACACTGTTTGTTTTTCCTAACATATGTTTGCTAGCTAATGGCGCACAAAGGGTCAGGGCTAGATGCAATTTCCTTGATGATGCACTTACAACATTACAAATGAGGCGTCATTGAGACAAAGTTAAATAATGTGCGAAAAATTTAGAGATTTTACGTTGTTATGAAATCGCGAAAGCAATGGTCGTTTCCAGAATGGACGGGGTAGAACCTGTAAATTAAGTCATGTACTCGAGTTTGTTCATAAACAGAACAAAGAAATTTGGCAGAAAGCTGGTTTCTAGAGTTAATTGGCCGTGAGGGATATATAGAGGTACGTGGACATGTCAATATGCCGCGGAAAGTCAGCGACCACAAGGTCGCCGCGTGATCTCATTCTTGGCATATCACAGGTGAACGCGCCACATGCAACCTAAAAAAGGTTGCATTTCACCTCATTGCAAATCAAAATTACTCACCGTATTTTCCCTTTTTCTTTCCTTTCGGCATGGTGATTTTACTGGATGCGACTTGCAGCAGAACAATCAAAAAATATATATTCACTAAATATTTTACTACGTGTCACTTGATCAAGACGGGGATAAGTTCAGTATATCAGTTCTTATAGAATGATTTGGGCACCGAATGTAACATAAAACTAAAATTTCAGAAAAACTTTTTAACATGTTTAACCGTGTAACATGCACACTCGACTCCGCTTTGCGCAATGCGCTGTCACTTTTGTGTAGCGGGGGGAAATAAATACGCCATATTGGATTTTTGGGGCTGCCAGCTGTGTAAAAGAAAAACTACCATACCATAGAGACGAAGATTTTACGGTATTTACGTGATTCGATCGCGATAATCGCGAATCGCATCCACTACATCGTAATACGAATGCAAAATAAATATCTGCTGCTGTGCTGTGCTGTCGCCACGAAGATAGTATTTTATTCCTTGTATATACTCCATATACAAAGAATAAAATACTATCTTCGTAGAAGATAAACACAGCCGTGTAAACATGTATTTTGGCAATAAAACATATATACTTAAATAAATATACAAGTATGTTGCTAACAAGCTGTTGGTGATACCAAAGAGTATATAATCGTTACGCTTTAGGTGATACTAAGAACCTGACTGAGGTTTTATTTCATGTCTGTGGTATTACGTATTCTCGCAGAAGCGTATTCTATTACACAAACATGAAAAATATACTACACTACATCCCACGGGCGTGTATGTGCATCTATCAGTCCACCGTAACTTATCTCATAAATGATCGATTCGATCTATGAATCGATACAGTTTATTTTACTTGAAAATAGGTTTTCTCAGGTCTTTAGACATGTTTTATCGAAATAAAATACAAGATAGAAGGGTTATCGTGTTGAGAGTTGTTTAAAACTAATAACTTACCACACACATAATACAGATAAACGCGTTATTTTTGAAAAATTATAATTACAAACAACACCTCGGTTGTTATTCTATTTACAATTTTTGGTGAAAATATATTCCTGAACTTTAGTGAAACCAGATTGTTTTCTTCTACGAATTTTTCCGTAGGTTACAAGTCATTAAAATAAAATTGTGGGGCGGGACAGCTGACAGATGTGATATGAAACATCAAAATTGTTCATTATTGGCTAAACGTGGTATTTAACGTAACCTCAGTATTTAACACACACACAACATTTAACCATAGACTACTGCGATAGATAGATGCAGATAGATGTTTTTACTCATGAATAGGTAACGCAGTTGGACGTGATGTAGTCAAAAAAATTGTAAAGTCGGTTTACGGACGATAATTTTACGTGATAATGATGGAAGAGAGATAGATTCGTCACAACAAGCCGAACGCTTAGGCTGATCGTGCCTGACTATCAGAAATAACGCCAAAAATGTGAAAACATTTACATTTTCATTATAGTCTTTGCGAGTATAGCTCAATCTGAAGAAATGAAAATATATGACATAAGGGATCTTTTGTCATATATTAAATACGAGCTTCCGCCTGCGGCTCCACTCGCGTTAATGTCATTCGGCAACAGTACTTTTTCGGCATTAAAGGTAGCCTATGTCCTTCTCCGTATCCCAGATAACGCGTACGGGAAATTTCTAGGTTATTGGTGCGGCCGGAGCCGTGGGTGAATGTTAGTTTATAATGTTATTTAGGATTTTCAACCCCCGACCAAAAAGTTTTACCATACGGTGACGTTACAGCCGCCGTACGGGTGTATGGACATGAATGCGGTTTTTTTAATTGAAACTAGGGCGGGCTTAGCTTGTGGAAGTTTGACTACCATGACATATCACACCATACAAATTGACAGATGAGCTGATCGAATACCTACGAGGGTCTTATTTTATTTTCATTATTCACAATAAAAAAATAATTTCGTTATACAAAGGATAAGTTGTTCAGTACTTTTATTAGTACATTTTACTTTAATCGGCATCGTCGCCAAAGTGAATGATTTTTTATCATAGTAATTATAAGTCATGGAGTCCTGACCTGAGGTGCTTTGGTAGCCACCACTTCACCCGGAAAAAACAAAATCGTAATTAAAATCTTCATAGTTTTTTATTATTATTTAATTAATTGATTTTATTATGTTAATTTTTATTTGTATTTAGTTTAAATTGTTTAATTTTTTTTTTAATCATTTTTATTTGTAATTTTAGTTTTTAGTTTAATGCCAGTAATGTATGTTTGCGTTGCGTTGTATTCATTATTTAACTTTTTGTGTACATATATTAAGGATTGCGATCTGACCTGTATTGTATTGAATATTGTTGTTGTCTTGTTTTGGTTGCGATCTGTTTTATGTGCCGTATTAAATAAATAAATAGTAAATAAAAATATACAATTTATGCTTAAACTTATTTATGATTTTACAAACAAGGTTAAAATTAATATCCCTTCCAAATAAATACATCTTAATTAAAAATGCAATGAGATACTAAAGGAACATTTGGCTTCGTAAATTTCTCATATAAATATAAAGTCTCACATTTTACTAATAACGTACTAATATACAAAGTGACACAAATATTGCACATGCTCCAACGCTAACCGCCTCGTTTCTTTGCTCCTGTGGTCGTTCGTCTCTCGTACCGTAGTCTTTCCACTTGGCCTTCATCTCCTTTGAGCCAGATAGTTTTCCATACCTAAGTTCAGCACACTGCACCGTTACTACAGGAGGAACTCCGGAGAAGATTAGTCTAGAAGCATTCCTCTTCAAAGCTGGCGATCCTCGCATACTCTCATCTTCCCGGCCGTTTATGTACCAGCGGATCTCAGCATCTGGTGCACCACGGCAATACGCGTGCATCTCCTGGTCTTCGTAAAACTCCTCAATCAAACCTTCTAGAACTGGTTGTCTGTGTTGATGGCCGTGTACTTGCATGTAAGCAGATCGGGTATTGTACATGTACGGTGGAATATCACGCTCTATATCGCATTTGTAGAATCCTGTCGCGTGTTCTGTCAGAGCTCCAAGTCTTAACCGACAAGCAGTAGGACCGCAGTGTATGAGTTCTACTCTTCCAACTCCAACGACTGGGAATGACTTGGTACTGGGGGCAGCGCCAGGTTTGTATCTAAAGAACTCGTTGAGGCCTTTAAACCAGTTGACTAGGGTAAAGTTTGCGTCGTAGCGGCACTCGATCTCCACTTCCGCTTGACCGGGAGGAACAACTTCAGGTACGATGAGTTCTGTGATGTTGAAGGAGCCCGTGCGGGCTTCTGCGAGCGCGATCAGGAGAAGCGTTAGCGCGAGCATGGTGCCAAGGCGCGCGCGCGCATCACACTAACTTAAGCCCCTGCGCCGCGAACCCAACACGATCTCAATTAAACAGTTTATTAAACTTCAACACTTAACCGTCCGGTGGATCCATCCGTGCCCTCACGAATGACACGAATTTCAGTTTTAATTAATAGACAAATTGCTGCTAGGGGTTGTAAATAGGGAAACTAATAATTAAGTAGGGGAGAGGGCCGTGCTTTCTAATTTTAATGTATTTTTTCAATTAAGTTAATTAATTTATGATTCAAAAGTAAATTCTTTGGACGCTTTTATTATTTTGAGTAACAAATTGCTTCTGCTCTGATCTTTGGTACCAATAACTGAATTCAGTGGTCCTCGGTCTTTTGCGATTCGCAATGTTGTTTGGTAGGCCGTTATTACTTCGCAGAAGTCATAATAGCTCATAACGAGACGTGTTCTAAATTTATCCAACCCATGTCTGTTTTGATCTGGCGCTGCTACCTCCTACAGAAAAATACCTATGTTTAGAAGTAAAATATGCCGATGGCAATACCGAGCACTGATTCATCGAGTTTCCGCGGAACTCCGCGGGCAATCCGCGGGTCATCACAACATTGCGCTACTTTATTATTGCCCAATATTTTGTTCAATGTTTGTAACTTTTGGTTTCGTTTGTTGTGCAAGTCTAACGGTCATGTTGACCAAGCTGCGGCAACGACGGGTTGTAGGTGGCAGCTTGCTTGCGGATTACGCACGTTATGTGTCATCCAATTTGGCCAATAAAAGCAATAGTAGCGTTGATAACAGTTATCCGCCGTTTTTACCGAGATTTTCTAAGAATTTTTGGGTATATGCCCCAACAATACTTTCAGTTTTTTAAAACTCATGGGAGTTTTAAAAAACTAAAAGTATTGTTGGGGCATATACAACACAAACAGGAATGGTCCTTTTTGTCTAAAACAGATAAAAAGAAAAAAAAAACTACTGCTAATCTATCCGCTAAAAGTTTTTGGGTACCCCAACAATACTCCTATATCTTTTAAACTCCCATTGTTTTTTGTCTAAAATGCAGATAATAAATCTGTTAACATTTGGCTGAGACCCGTAAGTACCTAACATTTTGGGGATTGGAGCTTTTGACACTGAAGGTTTAAGCACATTGTCAGCCAAAACGTGGTTAACATCGATGGACAGTAAACGAGACACGATAGAAGTTTTATTGTTCTAACGGCTATAGCCGTTCAGTGTCCATCTAAGGATTAAAGGAAGGCGTTAAATTTTGAAGAATGCAGGTGATAAGCATAAACATGTACTAAATTCAATCCATATCGTAGTTTAAATCTATATCTTATAGCCTTAGAGCAAAAAAAAATTAAATACCTATGTCAATCTTTCAATTCCTTTTTCGCAAAATCGTAAAAGTCGATCAAGGAATTGGGAAACGTGGTTAGTAGGTGAACATGTTTGACTCTGTCCAACCCATAAACAAAGACGTACTACCTATACATACCTATTCAGGATTAAGACATCGAGTTCGCTGCTCTGTCTCCGGGGTCGTCCGTGCCCACGCGTCTCGGAAACGAGACATTACAATTTTATTAGCGGTAATCATCTTAAGTGTTATCAGTCTAATTGAATAATACATACTAGAGGCCGCCGGATTTGCCTGCGATACACTCCACTCCGTGATTGACGTTCATGGCTTGAAACTTCCTAGTTTCAATTGAAGCCATGAACGTCAATCACGGAGTATATAACACATAGGAATAACAAACGTATAATACTTACTAATCACATCTTTAACTCATACGGCATAGCCAGAAACGGTAGTCACAAGATCTACAGATCAGACACTGACACTGTTGGTACCTATAACGTGAAATAAAAAAGTGGCCAAGTGCGAGTCGGACTCGCCCATGAAGGGTTTCATTTCATAGTAAGTAGTAGCAAGATTAATTCACTGGTAGCGAGCATTCCGTACTTCAAAAGGAAAGGATTACTTTGTTGTCCGTCTGTCTGTCTGTCAAGACCCTTTTTCCCAGGAACGCATGGTAGTATCAAACTGAAATTCATATTAAATACTGAAGTCTACTGTCCCTTAGAGCTGTAAAAAAAATCAAACTTTTAAGCCAACGCAATCAAAACATACATAGCGGCGTCCCTCCCACCGGATCCGATATTCTGGATGGTTCAATAGGCGCCTAATTAACCGGTGTTTCAGAAGCTCCTGCATATGACTACTTGACTCTGTGAGCTGTAGACTCCGCGAGACTTATAACACCGAACTCATAATCCTCTTGAGCGCCATATAAGCCAATGGCGCTTAGGTCCTCCAACGGCGCCATTTCAAAAACTGAATCGACAAAAATATAAAAATACTCAAAAAGAGAGAGAATCGCAAGAAAATGCTGTAGAGGCAATAGAGGAGAAATACAGCCGGACATATAACCGAATTTTTGATAATAGGTCTGTAACTAAGGAAAAAAAACCGCTTACTATAATAGATGGTTAACACAATCATGCTTAACACTAGTAGCATCCATTGCTATGCAGACGACAGTACGGGTGATGCATATTATGCAGGTCGTGCAAATATCCCTCAAACACAGGTGGAGGAGAACAGAAAGAGACTTGTGTCTGACATTGAGACCTCTCTGGAGCAGGTCTCTGAATGGGGTAAACTAAACCTAGTTCAATTCAACCCTACTAAGACACAAGTCTGCGTGTTTTCCGCTAAGAAGACCCCATTTAACATAGCACCGAAGTTTCGGGACACCTCTCTTACCATTTCTAAGAGTATTGGGATCCTTGGCGTCGATATTACGAAGGAGGTCCAATTCCGGAGTCATCTGGAAGGTAAAGCCAAAATGGCTTCTAAAAAACTTGGGGTGCTCAATAGAGCGAGGCAGTACTTCACTCCGGGTCATAGACTTTTATTATATAAAGCTCAAGTCCGGCCCCACATGGAGTACTGCTCTCATATCTGGTCTGGTGCACCTCAATACCAACTCCTTCCTCTTGATTCCATCCAACGCCGGGCAATTCGTATTATCGACGATCCCACACTCACAGACGATTTAGACACCCTCGGTCTACGGAGAGACGTTGGCTCTCTGTGTGTATTTTACCGTCTATACTATGGGGAGTGTTCTGAAGAACTTTTTGAATTGGTGCCACCGTCACCTTTCTACCACCGCACCGCTCGCCACAGGAGTAAAGTCCATCCCCACATCCTTGACACTTGGGTCTCCAAAAATGTCAGAGCGTCACGTGGTTTTTTTCCTCGTACAGCAAGATTGTGGAATGGACTCCCTCCTGAGGTTTTCCCTGTGTGCTATGACTTGAGGTCCTTCAAAAGGCGTGTTTACAGGTATCTTAAGAGTCGGCAACGCATCAGCAGCTCCTCTGGTGTTGCAGATGTCCATGGGCGACGGTGACCACTTTCCATCAGGTGGCTCGTCTGCTCGTTTGCCGTCGGATACAAATAAAAAAAAAAAAAAAAAAGTTGGTCTGTACCTACTGACGATATAAAATAAAAAAAAATATTGTTTATTTTCCATCCACAACAACAAAATAAAGTTAACCTAATAACTAAGTTTAAGTTTGTGCAAAAGTGTGACATTGGTGAAAGTGTACAAGGTTGTTGTGGAGGACTGGTGCCTGAACTAGGTATCCTAAGAACCTGCCTTACAAGTCACCAGACCCCTCCTAGACAAACGTAAAAATGTTTTGAGCTAGTTTACCTACATAAGATTATACACTCCTCCATCGATTCTCCTGAATTGCTAAATTTAATTAATTTCAACGGGCCGTATCGCCTCCGTAGTCCTCGGATCTTTCGCCTCAACGTTTACAAAAACAATACAGCTTTCTTCAATCCAATAGTTAGAATGTGTTGAGATTTTGACGAATGATAAGACAGGGTAACTCTGATCTCGACACCTTCAATCCAAACTTGTCACAATTTAAAAGATGTATAATTGCTTCATTGAATATTTAAATTTCTCAAATATCAATAACTTTGTTTACTTTCAAACACTACTTATCTTGGATAGGTACCTAGCTATATATGTATTTTGTAGAATACTTGCTTAAACATTAATTTAATCAATCTGTGTATCTACACTGTAGTGTGACTAGATATAATATCTTGTAAGTGTACGTATGTATTGTCTTGTCTTTAATCGATTTGTGTGACTTTTTCAATAAAATAAAATGAAGCGGTGATACTTCAATCGCCTTTCGCGCTCGATGGGTCTATTATAACTTTCTTATCTTTGTTAGCTAATTCTTGTTAAAAATATTCAATCATTCATTACATTACATACATACAAACATACATAAATGGTTATTAAGTGCAGGATGCCGCCGATGCCGGATGCACGCATTGAGAAAACGGCTGAAGACTCTTGACAAATTGATAACAACGATACATTTTAATAGCGGAGTTACTGGCCAGTGTTATTTTTGTAACAGTAAAAAATAATTTAGCAGCTTCGATTGATTTTAAAAATATGGGTCAAGTTAAAATTTACTCTCACACGCTAGTCTTGGAGTGTTCGAGGCTACGCAATCGAACAGTTTAAATTCATCATTATTATGTATGTCGCGCGATCAGCATAATTCAATAAGTCGAATTATTTCCAAATCGAAGTTGGTACGCAACTACCAGCCGATCGGCGACAACCATTTACCGCGTATTCATACCATTTTAACCAGTAGTGATTTTACCATTTTATATTCAGTATTTTACCTAACCATTTAATGAACCATTTAGTTGTGAAGTTTAGTGTATTAGTGCAGTGTGTAAATTAAATATTATATTAACCAATTCGGGTGTGTGATTAACCAACTCCCAAACGAACCATTCTCAATTATCATAAAACATTATTGTTAGGGTGAACTCTTATACCATAGGGCATCCCCTAACATATGGTCCTTCGAGCCGGATTCCAAAAAAGGATTTCTTCGAGCTGTATACCAAAAAATTGTGACATTGATCTGTGTTGCTGGACAGACTCTACAGCAGTTTTAGGTTGGATACAAGGAGATCCGGCACGCTGGAAGATCTTTGTATCTAACAGAGTAAAACAAATAACCAAAATAATACCATCCGAGTGTTGGAAATATGTCAACACGAGTGACAACCCTGCGGACTGTGCGAGTCGCGGATTAACCACAAGTCAACTTAAAAACCATGAGCTTTGGTGGCACGGACCAAAGTGGCTGAAAACATACGAAAAACCAATTACAAAAGAAGATAACCGATATGACACCACTTTAGAAGCGAAACCAAAAAGTTTGGCCATATTTAATGCTGTTACCATCCAAAAACAGTCATCCGAAACAAACATCATTAAAATGTTATTAAATAAAATCAGTTCTATAAATAAAATAACACGCGTCATTGCATGGATACTAAGATTGCTTACTTTCAAAAAACAAGTGCATCAACCCTACCTCACATTACACGAGCTGCGTCGCGCAAAACAGCTGATTATTAAAACCATGCAACAAATTATATTCGAGCGCGACATAGATTACTTATGTAAACACGGTAGAGTGCATTCGAAAAGTAATCTTTTAAATTTGAACCCGTTTATAGATGAATTCGGTATCTTACGTGTACGGGGAAGGCTGCGCAACGCTCAGATAAATATTGAGATGAAACACCCTATTATATTGCCTCACAACCATCGTCTTACAACACTTGTGATTCAAGAAGCACACGAGTTGACCTACCACGGAGGAGCGCGACTTACTTTGGCCCAAATCAGACGAAGATACTGGATAATCAGCGGGTATATGGCTACCAAGAAATTCTGTAGACAGTGTGTTACTTGCAAGAA
Source organism: Elegia similella (assembly GCA_947532085.1). Lineage (NCBI taxonomy): Eukaryota > Metazoa > Arthropoda > Insecta > Lepidoptera > Pyralidae > Elegia > Elegia similella. Next base: position 27,314,813 of record OX383930.1, read on the forward strand.
ACAGGACCCTATTAAACAATACCAACTTATGGGCGACCTTCCAGCGTGTAGAATAAATCCTGAAAAACCATTTCACCATTGTGGAGTTGATTTAACCGGGTTCGTGCAAGTAAAGGCCAACAAAGGACGCGGAATAAAAACTACCAAGGGCTACATCACAATTTTCGTATGTATGGTTACCAAAGCTGTACATATCGAACTAGTATCAGACCTCAGCAGCTCAGCGTTTCTAGCCGCCTTGACCAGAATGGCAGCCAGAAGAGAAGCACCTCGTCACATTTACAGTGACAATGGCACCAACTTTGTCGGAGCAAACAGAATGTTACAGGAAGAGCACGAACATCTAAGACAAGTTTTCAGCGATAATTTCTTATCAGAAGTGAATGAAATGGGTATCGAATGGCATTTCAACCCCCCAGTATATCCAAATGCGGGTGGAATTTGGGAACGGGCAGTACGGAGCCTCAAGCATCACCTCAAGAGAGTCGTTGGACATCAAAAACTGACTTTTGAAGAGTACACGACCCTCCTAACCAAACTCGAGGGTTGCCTAAATTCTCGTCCTCTCTGTGCGTTATCTGAAGATCCAGAAGACCTTGAATTTTTAACACCAGCACACTTCTTATCAGGTCGGTCCGGATTAACAGTGATAGAGACAGAAACCGATGCTAGAACCAGATGGCATCTCACCAACAAAATATTTCAGGACCTATGGGTCAGATGGAAAGCCGAATACTTGTCCCAACTATCCGCTAGAACCAAGTGGATGCATGTACACGAGAATATTAAAGTCGGAGACTTAGTTGTAATACAGGATGACAATTTACCAGCCGGGAAGTGGGCGATGGGGCGCGTAGTGGAAACGCACCCGGGCGATGTCGGCTTAGTCCGAGTTGTCAGGCTAAAAACCAAAAATGGATTTCTTAAACGACCAGTAATTAAGTTATCCGTATTACCAATACCACAAAATAACCAGCAATCAGAACCAGAACGTAAACCAGAACCAGAATTAATACCAAAGCCAAGCAACGAACCAGACCAAATTCAGGACGAAACTAAACCAGAAGAGATACGACGATGTCGAAGAAAAATACCCACCCTAACCACCATAGCCACTGCTTTACTATTTTTTATGACATTTATTATTTCGCCAATTAATGCATCATCCTATAGCCTCTACGAATTACCTAGTAACCAAACGCTGTATTTAGATCCTATTTCCAAAATACAGTTGATAAGAGATAAGTGGAATTTAGTCGTATATTACGACATGGTACCATATTGGGGAGGCATAGCAACATATACCAGAATAAGTAACTATTTAGATAAACTTTGTACAACCATTAATAAACAATCACCATGCAACATGATAACATCCCAGCTACGTCACGACTACCTGGAATTAAAATACTACAATGAGCTTTTGCTAACGCAGCATTTTAACGTTCACGCTAGACGGCGTCGGCGCCGCGGCCTTATCAACGGTGTCGGTTACCTAGCGAACGATTTATTTGGAGTACTTGATTCCCGTTTCGCCGAACAGTATGCCAAAGATATCGAGACCATAAAAAGTAACCAAAACCATTTAGTCAGTCTATGGAAGAACCAGACGTCTGTTATTGAATCGGAATTTAATTTAATGAAACAAATGAAGGATACAGTAGATAAGCACTATAAATTGATAACCAAGAAAATAATGGCTTTAGAAGAAAATGAGAACACATTCAAAGGTGAACTTCAGAATATATCATACATACAAGATTTCACTCTTTCTGCCATGGCCGCCAATAATTTGTTGCAAGGTATAAAGAGGGTACAAAGCACCATACTCGACACCATTACAGATATTTCTCATGGCCTAATAAGCTTACATTTATTACCACCACAACTTCTCAAGACGGAGCTTCAAACCATTTACAGTCATCTCATGGCGGATTTCACCTTGCCAATCAGCAACTTCGATACTGACTTGCCACTTATATACAAACTATTAAAAGTGAAAGCAAGAGTCACCCAAAATTTCATAATATTTGAGATCACATTCCCACTTGTCAACACAGAGTTTTCAGATGTACAAAGTTTTACCCCTTCCTCACCAAATTAATAACCATATGGTTAATATTATACCAATATCCGAGCATGTTGCAGTAAATCTTAAGAAAGATTACTTCTTCGTCATCACCACCAATGATTTGAACACGTGTGTTACCCATGGAGATACATACATGTGCCAAATACTGAAACCGATCATGTCAATAGAAAATGACGAAACTTTTTGCATGAAGAGCAAACCAGATGGGCAGTGTAAACTCCAGACGACAACATGCACTAACCAGTGGATAGAATTACATCATACGTCACAATACCTTTATTTCAGCTGCGACGTTTATGCTATTAAAATCATAGGTAACGATCAAGTTTCAATGCACCAGCTGACTAACTCAGGTGTCATTAACATGGCACAAAAATGCATAGTCAAAGGAAAAGACTTTCATAAACATTCATAAACCAAACGATAGTTCAAAGTCCTTTGCCGAGAATTTAGCCAGCCGGTGGCCGAGTTTCAGGCGTGATATGAATAAAAACGAACAAAGTGAAAACACATACGCAAAGATTGTTACAAAAAATGCAATTTTTACTGTTGAGGACACGGTGGTTTAGGAACTTAAATTACACATTTTTTATCTTTAACTATTTTTATATTTTACCATTTTTATTTTTAGACTAACATTATTTTTATTTCATTAAGGCTTTTAAGTGGTTGCTTTTTGAATATTTAAGTTTCCTTTTTTTATGGTAGTAAGTAGAGATGTATTGTTCTTAAATGAGATGCTGTCATCTCCTGCTCGGGAGCATGTTCGAGGCTACGCAATCGAACAGTTTAAATTCATCATTATAATGTATGTCGCGCGATCAGCATAATTCAATAAGTCGAATTATTTCCAAATCGAAGTTAGTACGCAACTACCAGCCGATCGGCGACAACCATTTACCGCGTATTCATATCATTTTAACCATTATTATAACCAGTAGTGATTTTACCATTTTATATTCAGTATTTTACCTAACCATTTATAGAACCATTTAGTTGTGAAGTTTAGTGTATTAGTGCAGTGTGTAAATTAAATATTATATTAACCAATTCGGGTGTGTGATTAACCAACTCCCAAACGAACCATTCTCAATTATCATAAAACATTATTGTTAGGGTGAACTCTTATACCGTAGGGCATCCCCTAACATGGAGAATAGAAAAGACATGAAATGTATCAGCTGCTCCTCTTTTCATGCTGACTATTCAAGACAGTTAAGGAATTGAACGAAAATCGAATGAATCAGGTCAATAGGTAATGCGATCAGCAACCAATCACTATTTTGTTTGATTCTGATTTCCAACTAAACCTACACACGCAAAACTGGCCATTGGCCTTTTTGCGTGTAGGTACTAGCTACCCCGTAAGGTAAGACGTCAGTTTTATGAATGAATGATTTTTTTTTTATGTCTGAAGTATTAAACTCCCAGCCAAGCTAGGGAAGCTGTGTGCTGGCTAGCCCAAGTGCCCATCTTCTATGGTTAAACCATAGAAGATGAGAGTTTTGATGTGTCACTTGTTTTGCCATAGAACAGCCATCGATCTAAGGGCCCTCGGGACCGGCCCCTTCTCGCTGGGGCCCTCGTCCCGGGCGGCAGGTCGTACGGGCGGTAAAGTATCCACAGTGGAGGCAGCGTAAGTCGCAAAGGGCGTAGGACATGACATTATCTCACCACGTCAATTTCTCTGATTGATTAGGATCTTTGCCAGTCAACCATAGTTGGTTGACTAGCAAAAAATGCCTGGCATTAAGGCGCTGTATCCCTTAACCGTCTGTAGCGGACATCGCGAGATATTTTATATACTCGTGTCATACATGTCATCAGTCTCAGTTCAAACCCGTGTCTGCTATTTCCGTGTTAATTTTCACTTTTAATATAATATTTCAATAATTATAACCAAATGTTATATTTTTTTAGGTATCCATCTTGCTCATTTAGTTATATTTTTTATAGACGTATAAAAGTTGGTGGTTGTTGTCTGAAAAAATCTAGTAATTCGCGACGAAACTTTTTCTGGATATAGTTTTTTTGCGATTTTATTTAGCTAGGTTTTAAATATTTTTCTAAAAATATTTTGATGTAACCATTTATTTTGATCTTTGAACTGTACTTCATATTTTTTTCATGCTAGTATTCCATGAAGAATAAGGCTAACTGCGCGACGAAAAAATAGTCGTTTTACGGTATTCTTCTGATGCACAGCGCCTTAAGTGCAAGTTTTGACACTCGGTCGTACTTACGAAACCCTAAAAAGTTTAGTTAATAGCGTGAATTAGCGTGTATTATGTGGGAGATAGCATCGCCACATCGCGGTTATCATGGGTTACTATCACACGACATAAATTAACGTTAGGTCCATAATTCAATTCCGTGAGATTTGTCACGGGTGCTTAGTTACGCTTGCCTGCATATGGCTATTACACGAAGGTTCGTCTTCACTTCTTACGGGGTTAGCAAAACAGTGGTTCTTGGACCTATTCCGAAGGTTGGGTGACCTTTCGGTTATTAGTATTAGTTTTTTTTTAATTTAATTTAAATTTGTTTTACCTATTTCTTTGATAGCTTTTAACAAAGCCAAGGTATCTGATAATATTATGTTGTAAATGCAAAAAACTGCAGTAGCATATTAGTTACACAAAGTCGAGAAAAAAAAATTGTTGTTTGTAAAGTCGGTTTACGGACAATAATTTTACGTGATAACGGTGGATAGATGCGTCGCAATCACAAGCCAAGCTTAGGCCGATCGTGCCTCTTTATCGCTTGTTCCGCGCTCCGCGCTCTCTCTTGCACACGGTACGTGACACTTTTCCTCGCATACAGCAGGCGTTCATCGATTTATAAGACGGAATAACGTCATAAAATGCATAAACCCCAAATTATCTATGATCAATCTGTGTAACTACGCCCTATAGATAAAAAAAAAAATTGCGTCTCTCTCTCTGCTACGCCTGAATATTCATCATCTATTTAGTAAGCGGTTACGTTTCATAAATTAAATCTTAGCTTTGAGTATTCGATTTTTAAATAAGAAGACACATTCCTAACCTTGTATATAACAAATAGTATCTTCTTCGTAGTTTGTGGTATATAAAATACCTTTAAGAATCGAGAATTGGTAACTGCTAAAAAGAGATTAACTTTTGATTACTCTCGTCATACCGTTTACTTCTCTGCTGAAACACAGAATAAATACCTATTAGTACTTAGTACTTACGGCTGTAAAAGTAAAATATTTTTGAAAAAGTATTTTCAAAGAAAAATAAAAATACGACTCCAAAAAAATGTAAAGCCTCACTCGTAATGAGGTAAGGGTTCCTTAAACATCGAAATCTGTTCAAGCGTCAGACGTTGTGGTGGAATAAAGAAACTCACATACATATATGAACTACGAAAACATAACACTCAATATATACCTACCTGCAATGAAGTTGCATGCGACTGCATGTAAATTCTATTCGGGAGCATCCAGTTTCGTTTGGATTCCCGATCGGTCCGGTCATTACAAAGTTGGGAACATATTATATTAACTTTATGACTCGGTGGGAGATTTGTCACGCTGTCCGTCACGCTCGCCCGTGATGACGATGTATCAAACGGACGTGTAATTATCTAATCTTGTCCCTTACACTTTAAAAAACAAATTAGGGGACTTATAATTGGTTTTATTAGGGATTTGAAAGTATAAGGGAGTTTTCCATATTGTCCTAAAAAAGGACCGCATGCAGAAATATCCGTTAGTATACGCCTGCCAAAAAGGTGTGTATTTTTTAAAGTGTAAACTTCTTTAGTAGCGTTGTGCACTTTTTGGGATGGTTAAACTTGCGTCCGGACACGTGGCCTGATCGAAAATTCGTAAGACGGACACGTGACATTCTAAAATATTCAAAAATGCACAATGTTAATGTTCAAGTTTTGACTTCTGCCGGTACTCCTGGAGTGCAACCCGTTGTTTTTTTCAAGTTTATGTATTGTAGGTATGTGTTCTTCCACCATAACTTCTTAATGCCTCATCGGATCTAGACGTATGCAATCGCTAGAATTTTTACATCCTCCCGAGTGACATGGGCTATAATTGTTATGTAAGCAGACGGGTTTTTAGTTAGAGAGTTATAATCATCTGATCTAAACGGAAATGGACAGTCGAGGCAAGAAATTTATTTTACCCTTTTATACCCATATTTTATACCCCAACTAAAAATAGTTGGGGTATAAAATATGGTGACAGATTTTTTAACTGCCTAAAGGCATGTGACATGGCTCAATTAAAAACAAGAAATGCTTTCGTAATTAGTGATCTCAAAGGCACGTTTAGATATTGAACCAAGCAGATTTACCTTTTTCAGGGTTCAGTACAAAAGTGCAAACCGGGACTTCTTCTTCAGTCCTCTAGGGCGAGGATACTGAAGTAGGTAGCTTTAACTTATCAGAGTCATCTGCCCAACATTCGCTGCATTAAGATGTCTAACGCTTCCAAGCATACCTCTGCGCTTTGCACTCCGTAGTCAGTACTGCTTGTAATGCGTTAGTAATTAGTGTCAGTGGCGACGTCTAGAGGGCGCTGTTTTCAAATTCTTCCATATATGTCTAGCTTTCGCTCGTGGGTTCATTCACATTCCAAATGCTATTTCTACTTAGAAATAGATCTATTTTCTATTTAGAAATAGATGAGTTATTATTTATTTTATTTATTTATTTCAATAACAATTTTTACATTGTGTCTGAATTCTTATAACTATTACATTTTACATGAATAATAACATAATAACTTAAAATATCATAATTATAAATAAGTACAAATAGTCAATAATTTAATAAATTTACATAAATATGATGTAAATCATGCGACTAAGATTTAAGCATGTAACAACAATTTTCCACATAATAATTGTAATTACGTACAGCATAGAGGAAAATATACCTATTACAGGTACAACTCAAATATTTTTAGACATTTTCATACAAAAGTGTTCCATACAAAAGCCGACCTACCAATTAGTAAGAAAATAGATACGTTTTTTTGAGTTTCCAACATTGGTGCCATACGAAAAGTTGTTCATTTTGACGAGTAGATTCACCCCTCCAAGGGAATATCGGTGGCAAATTTACACGCTGTAGGTATATCGGGCGGTTTTCGTCTCGTCCTAGTTCCTGGAACTGTATTCTTCAGCAAATTCTTCGAAATGTTCAGAATTAATCGCAGTTAGTACCGTAGTAGTGACAATACTAGCCATTACCTGTGATCGTGATTTTTAATCGACTTTGTTAAATGAGAAAGTTCTCAATTCGTCTTAACGTTTTAAGTATTTTTTTAATTTTTCATATCATCATTTCGAGTGACACTTATGTGTCACGGTTAATCGACCATGCAAATCCTGGTGTCAGAGTTCTTCGAAAACGCCTCTCGGCCTCTGACGTGGTTCCTTTAACGACTACCAGATGGCAGCCGGGACCAACGGCTTAACGTGTCTTCCGAAGCACGAAATCATCTTTATTATCAGACAATCAGGTGATTCAAGCCTGCAATATCCTAACCAAACTGGAAACAACTTAACAAAGTATGCTTCCCGTGGGAATCGAATCCACGACCCCCGGGTCTACAGGCAAAAGCCTTAACCGCTGGAAAACGGAGGCAGTTTTATTTATGTATATGTATTTTTGATATATCCCTATTACTCGATGACGCCTGGATCGATTTGGGAAATTCTGTTTATATTTGATAGGGTATCCCATTTGTAGTCCCATTTGAAGTTTATCAAAATCTTGTCTTTGTCGGTTTTTTCTGAAAGATAAAATACCTAAACAAGATTAAAATTACAGCATTTACTTATTTAGACACATTTTTATTTAGAAACGAAGGACTAAATTTGAAAAATATTTTAACTCTTATTTAAGTTTTTAAGGCTAACACCGAGAATCGATTTCCAAGTGCAGAGCTTTGTTTAATACTCCATTATGCCGTTGGCAAACAAATCGCTAAGTCTGACTCGTAGTCTGGCGTCACCTCGTTTGTTCCGTGGTCTGTCAATTTGTGCCGATTTATGCCCAGAACTTCTCGGCTTTTGCTCTAGGGCTATCAGTACTTTGAAATTCATACTTTTTATGTTTTCGCGATTGTTACACATTATAAATCACTTATTACCGATGATCAGGGGTGTCATTTTCAACTGCTAGTCCGGTAGTTGCAGGTAGGACATCAGGTAAGTGCGCCTGGCCGACCAAGCTACTACTTGCATCCGAGTGAGTAGTATCCCAATACCTTCATTCCGTTCTCAAATCCAACTTATTCCTATCCTTTCCTAGCTCAAAAAAGCTTTCGGCAGCAGCGTCGGAAGTACAGTCAGTGGCAGATAAAACTGACCCATTTAACAACAGATTTTAAATTGTAGGGGGTCACATTTATCTGCCCCCAATTGTACAAGAAGCCAAAGACACTGCGCTCGCCAACCCACCTGCCAAGCCTGGTGAGTACGGCAATGAAACGAAGAATCCTTGGCAGAAGCCTTTGTCCAGCAGTGGACTTCATACGGCTGTAATGATTGATGATAATGACTTAAACCGATTTTAATTTTTTTTCTCGCAGATTTTCTATGAAATAGTATCGTTACGTCATGTAGAGGATTATCGATGTTGTGTGTGAATACTTTACATTAGATACTGTCGACTTTGCAATATTCTTGATTATACTTGACAATACCTATGTTTTATAGAGATCTTGACGAATGAATGGATGCTGTCATAATAGCGGACTTCGGGCTTCCACGCACCACAGCTGAGGATGCAACCGTGAAAACGCTCCATTGAGGAGGAGAGAACTTATGACACAAGTGCCGGTTCTACGTTGATGAGTACACTGCTGAACAAAGGACTTTCCCAAGGAATCGTCGTTCCATGGGAGGATATTGATTATTGCCGTACTCACCACGCTTCGCAGGCGGGTAGGTGGGTGTAGTTCCTTTCGCTTCTTGTGCTTCCGACGTAACTGCCCATTGGAAGCAATTTTAAGCTGGGGAAGGATAGAAGTTTGTTGGTTATGGGAAGTTGAAGGTACAGTCGGCCAAGCAGATACCTGACCCCCTGACTTTTAAAACGTAAATTCACACTTTGCTGTGAAGCGCCACCTACCGTGATTTTTGGCAAGTAGACAGACAACTGCTGGTATAAACTTGTTTCTGATAACCTGCTCAGTTGCAAATTTTGTATTTCTAATAATCTCAGCTAATAATTCAAGTAATCATCAATGGTAAGAACAAGAAAGAATCAAAAACAATCCTACGTAAAGTTCGATTCGAACCATGGACCCACGACTTGAGAAGCTAGCGCTCATCTCAATACGCCAACCGACGATATGACGTGTCGGGCGAAATTGGCTATCTATTTCTACTGCTATGACATCATTGTCACCAACTGCAACGCATTGCTTTAACAAATAAATTGAGGGTAATCTATCAGATTTATTTATACCTGATACCAACTAATCAAAAATATTGTTCACTCGCGTGACAATTAAGATACTGCGATTACTGTGTAGTGATCCAAAACCCCACCAGTTATTAGGCATCCCGTTTCATCTTATATAGCAGATTTTGTGAAAGCTAATATTGTATTGTGAAGACAACCACAGTATTTAAAGTATCTATATCTAGAGAGTTAGGTATCGCGGTAAGTAGAAATTATAAGTATTTAATATACTTACTTAATTGTCACACTATTTTTTGTTCCGTAAAACATAGGGTTTGTGATAAATGTCTAAGATAAATATATCTCTTACAGAGAAACACCGTCCGTTTGTGGATTCGGAGTCAACTGGCGTAACATATACACTACAATATTTCAATTGAAACAGTGAGGAAACATTCAACAAGAACGAGATCGTATTTTATTCTGATGAAAAAAGGTTTAAGTCTGATGATGATGGCAGAAAAATATTGCGGAGAAGACATGGCCAGCGTATAGCCATCAAAATAATTTGCCTTTGAGAACAGTGGCAGGATAACATTAGGTAAAAATATTCATTAAATAGTGAAGTAAAATAATAATAATATTTAATACCTAGTGTATTACGCAGTGTAGAATAATAGGTAACTGATCGTATTATTGTTTTGCAGGTTATTGGGGACAGATGTCTTCAATGGGCCCAGGGGAGCTGGTAGAATTCGGCGGCCGGATGAATAAAGAAAAATACTTGAAAAATTTATGAGATGTGGTGATTACAACAGTTTGCAATGTAGAATATATTTTATTTAAGACAATTGTTCTGTGATCTAACTGTTATTGAGTGACCAATTAAAATCCCAGATTGTAGGGTCAAATAGTGCTTAACTGGGACACGAGACACGAGTAAAGTTTGATTTAAATCAATTTAGACAAAAAGGTTATACTAAATTAATAAATATGCGCATAAGTGATATGTGATCTGATCTAACATGGTAAGTGAAATGACAAATAGACTTGAACAAAAGCTTCAAAATGGGGGTCACCCTCTCCCATATTAAAATTCATTTAATGCCATAGGTTTATATTCATTCTTATACTATTATCGAAGCAAAGTTATTCACATAGCACTATTTGACCATACACATTTAAAAAAATATAATACTATGATTAAAAAGAAGTTGAGAGATGTAAATTGTTACTTATTAAGTAACATGTTGGTTCTCTCTACAGAAGATTAATCATAGTTTGAATTAAGTAGGCAGGTATTTGTTTCACTGTTACATTTTTTTGATGTAATAAAGTAATTAAAAATTTAAAATGCTTTTTATTCACAGTAATTAGCTCGGTAACATTATGTTAAAACAACCAAAATTACACCAACATCACAATACTAAGTTGGTGATATTTGTAAAAAATAAAAAGCTTTGGAGGATTTGAACCTGTTCATTCATAATCACACTAACTATTAAACCATAGTGCCTACCACTTGCGCCACATCTAACTATTGAAGTATCTTTGAAATAAGCGTATCGTATGCTAGGGCTTGTTTTATTTATCAAAAATCGAATAGATGGCATTAGTCGTCAAGGGTATCAGATTTCTGCTTATTAACCTTATTTGTTCATTCACAATTCAATAGATGGCACTAGTCGCAAAGGATATTACACTTGTATATTTTTATCTTTGGGTTTAAACCACGGATGTTTCTTTAGTTTGCGAAAAATGGCGCTGTTGTAGGGGGTCAGATATCTCATTGGCTGACTGTACCTGCAACCACTGTCTAAGCTGCTGAGGATAACATCTGTGACCTAAGAATTTCTAATACGACTGAAACCTCCTGGCACGGAAAATACGTATTATCCCTTAGACAGTCGGACGCCCGGAGTAGGCGTAGTTTTAATTGTTTTCTATTGTGTCTCGTATGGCGACAGTCAAAGGTTTATAAGAATATTTATAGAATTACTAGGTTACGCCCGCGGCTCCGCCCGCGTCAATGTCGATCCCTCGGGAACAGTAAAACAAACAAACAAACAAATAAACGAACAAACAAACAAACTCACTTTCACATTTATAATATTAGTAAGGATAAGGATAAGGATTATATTATAGAAATATATTTATAGAAGTGTTATAGATATAAATAAGTATTAATCCTTGTAATATTTGGCAACCCTAGCCGGTCTCGGCGTCCTGGCACTCGACAACTCCTGAAACTTCTCTCGTTATTCCTACATCAGTGTATTGTTGTTGGCCGTTTATTATAAGTGTTTACGTGTTTGTTTTTATCGCCGTATATAGACTGATAGTCTTTAGTAGCCAGTTTTGGAGATTTATACAGCGTGTAAATTGACTCTCGACATTGCCTTAAAGGAGCGGTTTAGACCTTCAGTACGAACAATTTTTTCTATGGAAGCAAAGATGGAAAATAAAAAAATAATTTTGCATACAAGTTCTCTGGAGTAAGGAGAAGGACATAGGCTACCTTTTATCCTGGGAAAAAGTACTATTCCCGAGGGATCGACATAGACGCGGGCGGAGCCGCGGGCGAAAGCTAGTCTTTTATAATGGTGTTTTACAGTCCCTGGTTTTTAACACATTCGCTGCCGGAATTTTATAACAATGCAAATTTCATTATGTGCTAAGAGTTTACTTGGAGTTGGTACCGAGTTTGTAATGAGGCGTATTATTTAGACTCTATTATCCTAATCCTAACTAATATTATAAATGCGAAAGTGAGTTTGTTTGTTTGTTACGCTTTCACGCCGTAACTACTGAACCGATCATCATAAAATTTTGCATACAAGTTCTCTGGAGTACGGAGAAGGACATGGGCTACCTTTTATCCCGGGAAAAGGTACTATTCCTGAGGGATCGACATTCACGCGGGCGGAGCCGCGGGCGAAAGCTAGTAAGATATATATCCTTCAATAAAATGTCGAAGAGTTAACGTGTTATGGTACTCATAGTTCTTCTGACCATTTTTAGGATTTCGTACCTCAAAAGGTAAAAACGGTACCCTTATAGGATCACTTGGTTGTCTGACTGTCAAGACCATTTTTCTCAAATACTCAGGTCTACTGTCCCTTAGAGCTGTGAAAAAATCAAACAAAGCCAATGCAATCAAAAGATACAGCTGGTTATGCAGCAAAAAGAGTATTGTAACGAAGAATGCGAACGGCGAGCCTCGTGCCAGCCTGCGACACGAGAGTGCCCGGGTTCGATCCCCGGTCAGGTCAAGATGGAAAATGATCTTTTTCAGATTGACCTGGGTCTTGGATGTTTATCTATATATGTATTTGTTACAAAATATAGTATCGTTGAGTTAGTATTCCATAACACAAGTCTCGAACTTACTTTGGGGCTAGCTCAATCTGTGTGATTTGTCCATATAAAAAAATCTTGGGATATGTTTTTGTCCATCATTGGACATCTTACGACTGATTTCTACTTTACGGGCGCGTCTCTTTTATATATAAACGCTAAGTATATCTTTACAAACAAACGAAGAATCGATAAGCACATCTCATGTCATCATCATCATCATCATCAGGTCTTTTTAGTCTCCACTGTCGGAGCATGACCCTCTCTGTAGTACCGAAGCTATACTTGGTCAGAGCAGACAGAGGATCTCATATCTTATGTACCTATTTATTAGCAGCCAAACAAACTCCGCACTCCGTTGTGAAATCGCGTGGTTACTAAATGAATATTCCCGGGCGAGTATTTAGTATCCAGTGAAGTTTCGCATTGTGAAGGCTTATGAATGCCGACAACTAGTGCTGAACTCGGATAAGCTAGGAATCCCCTGGGAATGGGAATTGTTTGGGAAATACTTAGGGGCTGGCAGACTGGCTATATTTAGTTGCAGACAGACGAATCGATTTCTTACAAATATTAAAATTTTGAAACTACAATAAAAATATGTGTATTGGATCTGAGACTTTAAATGCACTGCATATGCATGTAATATAACGGCGCTCATTTGTTTTTCAGATTTCACTGACTACGCGAGTAAAAATATATTCATTCCTCGATTTGGTTCAACATAGATGAGACTTTATTTTGACTGTTTACTCGCCAGAGCTTATGATTTTAAGTCTATTGTCATTTGCCAACGTCTTGCCTATTTCCATATCTAAATAATAAAAATGAGTTCAGCAGTTAAGTGTGAAAATGCAACAGAAAGGTCATCATCATTTCGAGTAGGTGTCACGGTCAATCGACCATGCACACCCTGGTGTGAGAGTTCTTCGGGACCGCCTTTCGGCCTTTGACGTGGTTCAGAGAACAGAAAGGTGCAACAGATAGATAGAGAGATAAAGTAACTTCCGTATTTATAATTTGACGTCAAGCAAAGAGCCTGCTCTTATCTGAAATCGTGTTGTTTGTTACTCGTTGTAAATGAATATTCCCGGGAGAGTATTAAGTATCTAGTAAAGTTTCGCATTGTGAAGGCTTATGAATGCCGACAACTAGTGCTGAATTCGGCTAAGCCTAGATTCGCCTGGGCATGGGAATTGTATGGGAAGTAAGTACCTTAAGGCTGGTATGTACGAAGTACCTAGACGGTCTGCGGCTACGTTTAGTTGTCGTTATCTAATCGATCGGTGATTAATCTCAGTTTGAAAGTTATAATATAAGCAAAGATATTATAATTCAACCAGGAAACCAGACCAGAAAAGAGTAAAGATTTAGGAAAGCAGTATAAGAAGATTTTTTTATATCTACATTACAAAAGTGAGCCGAACACATTTGAAATGTGTTCGGTTCGAACCTCATATCATTATTGTAATTTGTTGATTTAGCCTTAGTAGTATGCGTTTTTACAGTTTAAAACTAAATTCAGTACTTATGTATCATTTCTAAAATTGTATAATTTTTGCGTGGTTTCCAGTCACAATAATCTCAATTATTATCATCTAACTAAAGGTGGACCAGACAAATATAAACAACCGAATAGTAACGAAAATCCTACTAACGTTGTAAACAAGAAAGTTTATATGGATGTGAGGATGTTTGTTAGTCCTTCGCGCAAAAACTGCTGGCTGGATTTTATGAAATTTGACAAACTGACAGTATCAGGAAATCGCATAGGATATAATATACTTCCTTGGATAACTTCAGAACAACAGAAAAATACAGTGAAAATAAAGAACAAGTATGCACGCACCGGGAATCGAATCCGTTAAAGTAAGTCTATAAGGTGCCTATATTTCTAACCGACTACCAAAAAAGGAGGGGGTTATCAATTCGGTTGTATTTTTAAAATGTAAGTTACCTCAGAACTCCGTCATTTATAAACCGATTTTTTAAATAGGTATATTGTTTGGTCCCATTCAAATTTTATCACAATTGGTTCAGTAGTTTGACTGAAGTCGGTTATTTTATTTGAAAGATTATTGGCATCCTGGTCAAACGCAAACTGTCGCAAAAACTAGTAATGGTTGAATGCAAAAAGTATCCTGTTTGCTATGACTCTAAATCTTGCAATCATAGAGCAGCTGTAGAATCTGGGGTTCATAGTGTTGCAGCGTATATAATGAAAGATGTAGACCCATGGAAATGAACATTTATTCTTAATTACATAGGTGTAATTCTAGCTAGGCTTATAATATTATAAGCTAGGGCTTATATACTAAATAAAAACAAAGACATTAATAAAACCCTTAGTCAAACAAATCCTTGGCTGCACGTACAACGGGACGTGAGATGCAAAATAGACACAATATTATACTTCCTATGTACACTCACGTCTTAGCATTAAGGTGCAGCCAAAGACTTACTGTTTGTTCTGTCTTACTTACTGTTTGCATCAGTCCAAGGAATTACATTGTGTATATGCAGAATTATTTAACCACAACATGTATTGTTTTACACCTCTAGAAACTCCATAGGCTACGGCTAACCGCTTTCCATCAGGTGGGCCATATGCCTGTTTGCCTACTAAGTGGTATAAAAAAAACAAGTACAGTCTGATACAAAGGTACCTGAACAGGCCCTCTTCCTATGTATATCTTAAATTTTCTCTTAAATCTTCTCCCGGTCAGGTCAAGATGGAAAAATGATCTTTTTCAGATTTGCCTTACCTATATAGAAGTCTTATCTACCTATATAATATATTTGCTATAAAATATAGTATCTATAACACAAGTATCGAACTTACCTTGGGCCTAGCGCAATCTGTGTGATTTGTCTCTATATATTTATTTAATTTCAATTTGTATGGTATGACCATTATATTTTTTGTTGGAATCCGGTTTTGGGCAGTAATATATCCGAAATACTAAAAATATAATGATTAGATAATTTTCGAAATCTACTCTCCAATGAACCTATAAAATGACACCAAATGGGCGTCGTTTTATAGGTTTACGATTTTTCGTGAAAAGTCGCGGACGCCATCCTGGATTCCAAAAAGACGTTACTCTTGTGAACTACACCCTAACAGCTACCAGAAATATTTGAATACTATTCAAAGTCAGTGCGTTGTAGGCCAAACTAGTTTATCCTAGATATTACAGGACAAACTAGTCATCAATACATTGTGTTTAGTTTTATTTCATTATAAATTGTTTGTTACCTAAACAAAATCTTTGTATGGCATGAATAGTCTAAACGTTGGTATCACGAGTATATCGTCTTTGGTATCGTTCCTATAGGAACTTAGCTTCTTCTTCTATCGTGTCAATGGTCCAAACGATTAAATGAATCTTGCCCAGAATGATGCAACCTTTACAGCCGCATCCGTGGCTTTCGCCAAATCCTCTCTCGTACAAGAGGTGGGACATTCGGGGCATGATAACAGATGTGGCATTGATTGCACAGCGCCACAGCTACATCTATTATTAGTATAGGAATATATATGTTACGGTTAGAGTGATTAATTAAAAATTATTAATAATTGTCTATCATTATTAATAATTACCGAAAGTACAGGTAAAAGTGAGAAATTAATCACATTTGTCGGTGATTATTAATAATGTAACCTTAGTACCGATAAATGTAATAACTATCGATAAAAATAAATGTACACTGGCGATTTTTTTCTCGATCGGGCAACAGAGGTGCGGGCAGGGGTGGCGAGGCGACGTGCGGGATGTGCGAGAGGCCACGCGAAGATTTTCCTTCTTGGATAATAAAACTGATGTATTTTCCAAAACTACACCGAAAAAAACCTAGAAATTGACACTCACGTCGATTTATAATGAAAAGTCACGTCCGACATCTTAGATTATATAACTGACGTCATTTTCGAGATATGCACCTCTACACCCCAAGAACCTAGAAAACGACACTCATGTTGGTTTATCATGAAAAGACACGCCCGCCATCTTGGATTACATAACTAAGGTAAAAACCCAAAAAACGACCCCTTTGCAGGTTGCAGGTTTTTCATGAAAAGTCGCGTCCGCCATCTTGGATTCCAAAAATTACATAATTTTCAAGATCTCTACCCTAAAATAGACACTTACATATTTTCATGCCTGTTCCCATGTTGGGAATCTCGAGGCCTTTTTAATCAAAGTATTAAAAAGGCCTCATCACAAGAGGCCTTCTTGATGGTGATGACGATTCTATAATTTTGCCATTTTATAATAATAGCAGGTGTCCAATCCAGGCAAACCTAGCACAAGTCCAGCTACATTTCAATCCCATAAATTTGTCTTTCATAATGCAATAGTTTCTGCTCCAGCCTAGACCTGTTCAAGGACATATCATACATTGGTATTTCCAAAAACAAGTTCTGGCTGGAGACCAACTTTACATCAACTTCTCCAAAGGGCCTCTTCATGTTGGATTTATATCTCCACGCAAGCCTCCAAAGGACCCGGGTAACACCCGTGAAACCAAAGTAGATACAAATAATAATACTAATAACGTTTTATTTTAGAAATACATTTCTATAACATAGGTTAGTACCAAAAATAAGCTTATAAACTAGGGTTAGTAAAGTGAGCCAAATAAAAATATTAAAAACTAAAGTTATTTTACATTGACACGAGCAAGTCTCGAGTCAACGTAGACTCTGTTCCAGTAGCTCAAGATAGGGCAGCAATAGCGACTCCCTTTCGCTGCCGAGAGGCTGTTCTCTCACTCTTTTAACTTTGTTTATTAAGAGTACAGATTAAGAGGTGATTATTGTTGTCAGTTTCTTTAAAACAAGTACCTACCCTTGTTTGTGTGATCTGAGACAAGCACTGTTATATGTGTCATATCTTACGAATAAATAGTATCGTCGTCATATCATATTCTTAATAAATACCTACTGGACTAATAACTTTGGGTTTTTTTATAACTTTTACCAATTTGTGTAGTGAATTATTAATAATAACTACCAAAAGTAATTAATTTCAGTTTTTTATTCACATTTACCAAAACACGAGGTTATTATTAATAATGTTATAAAATTATTAATAATTTTCGATTAATCAAATTTACCGTAACATATATATTAGGAACTTAGCTATATGAACATGTTAGGTGCACGCACAGAAGAAAAATCATTCTCAATGGTAAATCTCGGGATTATTATGAGCATAGGATGACACATTGTTTTGCACACTGCAAGAGTAAACATCTTCATGGTCAGGGGTGTCATCCTCATGACTTGTGGTTGAGACATCCCGAGCTGCTACTTACTTATTTCTCCACTCATCCGTAAGTATAAATATTCAATAAGTAGTATCCCAAAAGCTTTACATTCCCTGCCCAAATCTCACAAATTCTTATTCTTTCTCAGCTTGAAAATGCTTTCGATGGTCAGCAGCGTCTAAAGCACAAGAATCCAAAGAAATCGCGCTCGTCAACCCGCCTGAAAGCGTGGTGAGTATGGCAATATCCTCCCATAGGACGAAGAATCCTCTAACGGCTGGAATGTTGATGATGACGATGATGAAGTAAACATCTGGGAAAATATTTAAATAAATTTAAATAATAAAATAAATATAAATATATACGGACAAATCACACAGATTGAGCTAGCCCCAAAGTAAGTTCGAGACTTGTGTTATGGGATACTAACTCAACGATACTATATTTTATAAAAAATATTGGAAACTAAATAAGAATTACTTCCTGACATAAAAGTAAAGACCAACCAAGAGCTTAAATTTTATGATTGTAATTACATTACATGTAATATAGATGTAATTACATTTAGACTTACTGCTTAGAGCTTTAAGGTGTTAATAAGGAGTTTACGAAATAAAAAAGTATGGCAAAATCCTCCCATGGAACGAACAATCCGAGGGAGGGGCCATTGTCCAGCAGTGGCTCGACAATCAAACGTAGCAACTGTTACGTTTGATAGTATTTCAATTTTACTACTAAATATATTGCAACCTGAAGGCTCTCCAAAGGCTTTTGCCATTGATTCTCAGATTGGCCCTTCAGGCTTGCATGCACGTATACGCGGCCCATCAGGCAATATGAGAGTTTGCTGTCTCTCCAAGTCTTGCGCACACAGGCAACGCCCAAAGCCGAGGTCCGTACCTCCTGGGGGCCTTTGGTGATGTTGTCTAAAAGGTAAAGGGCACTTGCCCTCGCCTCAAACGCCTGGTGAAGTAGCGAAAGCTCACTTGGAGCTAGCTAATACTTCAAAAAAAAAAGGGTGAGATTGTACAGTCGGCCAAGCAGATACCTGACCCCCTGACTTTTGAAACGTAAATTCACACTTTGCTGTGAAGCGCCACCTACCGTGATTTTTGGCAAGTAGACAGACAACTGCTAGTATAAACTTGTTTCTGATAACCTGCTCAGTTGCAAATTTTGTATTTCTAATAAGCTCAGCTAATAATTCAAGTAATCATCAATGGTAAGAACAAGAAAGAATCAAAAACAATCCTACGTAAAGTTCGATTCGAACCATGGACCTACGACTTGAGAAGCTAGCGCTCATCTCAATACGCCAACCGACGATATGACATCTCGGGCGAAATTGGCTATCTATTTCTACTGCTATGACATCATTGTCACCAACTGCAACGCATTGCTTTAACAAATAAATTGAGGGTAATCTATCAGATTTATTTATACCTGATACCAACTAATCAAAAATATTGTTCACTCGCGTCACAATTACATTCAAGATACTGCGATTACTGTGTAGTGATCCAAAACCCCACCAGTTATTAGGCATCCCGTTTCATCTCATATAGCAGATTTTGTGAAACTTAATAGTGGATTGTGAAGACAACCACAGTATTTAAAGTATCTATATCTAGAGAGTTAGGTATCGCGGTAAGTAGAAATGATAAGAATTTAATATACTTACTTAATTGTCACACTATTTTTTGTTCCGTAAAACATAGGGTTTGTGATAAATGTCTAAGATAAATATATCTCTTACAGAGAAACACCGTCCGTTTGTGGATTCGGAGATTTAAGAAGACTCGATCAACTGCAATTGAAACAAATAAATAAATAAATAAATAAAACAGTGAGGAAACATTTAACAAGAACGAGATCGTATTTTATTCTGATGAAAAAAGTTTTAAGTCTGATGATGATGGCAGAAAAATATTGCGGAGAAGACATGGCCAGCGTATAGCCATCAAAATAATTTGCCTTTGAGAACAGTGGCAGGATAACATTAGGTAAAAATATTCATTTAATAGTTAAGTAAAATAATAATAATATTTAATACCTCGTGTATTACGCAGTGTAGATTATTAGGTAACTGATCGTATTATTGTTTTGCAGGTTATTGGGGACAGATGTCTTCAATGGGCCCAGGGGAGCTGGTAGAATTCGGCAGCCGGATGAATAAAGAAAAATACTTGGAAATTTTATGAGATGTGGTGATTCCAACAGTGTGCAGTGTAGAATATATTTTATTTAAGACAATTGTTCTGTGATCTAACTGTTATTGAGTGACCAATTAAAATCCCAGATTGTAGGGTCAAATAGTGCTTAACTGAGACACGAGACACGAGTAAAGTTTGAACTTAAATCAATTTAGACAAAGAGGTTATACTAAATTAATAAATATGCGCATAAGTGATTTGTGATCTGATCTAACATGGTTAGTGAAATGACAAATAGCCCTCCCATATTAAAATTCATTTAATGCCATAGGTTTACATATTCATTCTTATACTATTATCGAAGCAAAGTTATTCACATAGCACTATTTGACCCTACACATTTAAAAAAATATAATACTATGATTAAAAAAAAGTTGAGAGATGTAAATTGTTACTTATTAAGTAACATGTTGGTTCTCTCTACAGAAGATTAATCATAGTTTGAATCAAGTAGGCAGGTATTTATTTCACTGTTAAATTTTTTTGATGTAATAAAGTAATTAAAAATTTAAAATGCTTTTTATTAACAGTAATTAGCTCGGTAACATTATGTTAAAACAACCAAAATTACACCAACATCACAATACGAAGTTGGTGATATTTGTAAAAAATGAAAAGCTTTGGAGGACTTGAACCTGTTTCCTCATAAACACACTAACTATTAAACCGTAGTGCCTACCACTTGCGCCACATCTAACTATTGAAGTATCTTTGAAATAAGCGTATCGTATGCTAGGGCTTGTTTTATTTATCAAAAATCGAATAGATGGCATTAGTCATCAAGGGTATCAGATTTCTGCTTATTAACCTTATTTGTTCATTCACAATTCAATAGATGGCACTAGTCGCAAAGGATATTACACTTGTATATTTTTATCTTTGGGTTTAAACCACGGATGGTTCTTTAGTTTGCGAAAAATGGCGCTGTTGTAGGGGGTCAGATATCTCCTTGGCTGACTGTACTTATATAAATGACGAAAAAAAGAGATATATGTATAGACATTTATATTGTACTTCATTTATTTATTTAAAAACTTTATTGTACCTTGAAGGTTACAATAGGTAGAGTTAATGCTAAAAGCATTCTCTTTTCCAATCAACCTTTGGGAAATGCTAAACAGATAAAAATAAGTAGTTCAAATGTTAAAGTTTGTTTAATTGAACTCAGTCATCTTCGAATCCTCTCCAAATTAAATCTCATGTGTCAACTTTGAATTACTGTATTCTTGCAATTAAACATTGATTGATTGATTTAATTGATTTCAAGAAGGGTGAAATAGGCACTGTTACATCCATGTATCTCTCTTATGGCGGTTCAAATACTAGAGTTTAGGCTAATGGGCCGTAGAAACAAATGTCTCTGTACTATACGAAACAGAGAGGATGTATAAAACAGAGCACAATTACCTTTCTATATTTGTCTGGTTAGCCGTGTGACCGTGTGGTATCCGGCAGAGTAGAATAGGACCACTCCAAGTCTTCCCGTGGATGTCGTAGAAGGCGACTTAGGAAATACAAGCTAAACAAAGCTTTTAAACATCTAAGAGACCTCTCCAACCCGTCTGGCCAGCGTGGAGCGTGTAGGCCAAGTCCTCTGGCTGCTCTGGTCAGTATGGCCCTAGTATTACAGAGAGGGTCGTGCTCCTGTAGTGGAGACTAAAAAGGACCTGATGATGATGATGATGATAATTTGTGTGGTTTTACAGGTGTGTATAAAACTTATTTGATTTATATAATTATATATTATCTAGTCCAAAAAAAGCATTGTTTATGCTTGTGAATTATGAATTATGTAAAGAGCGGTGTACTAGATACTAGTTATTTAGTTAGTAACTAAGAAGTATGGTCGAATGCATATTTTTATTAGGTAATATAATATAAGTGTTACGTGATAATGTTCGTTTTTTTTTACATTATAAGAATAAGTTGTTCAGAGTATTTGGGCTCCGTAGTGTATCTCCTCTGTAGCATGAACCTCTGTCGTAAAATACACAGATTAATTAGGTAGTGAGTCATACTCGGTTCCGGTTTCGGCGGGCGACCTTAGTATTGAATAACCCAAGGATTATCAGAATAAGTTGTTTAGAGTGTGCTTGTGCTCCGTGGTGTATCTCCTCTGAGCATGAACCTCCGTCGTAAGCAAAACACAGATATAAGGTCGTAAGTCACGCCTGGCTTCCGTTTCGGCGGGCAACCTTAGTATTTAATAACCCAGGGATTATCAGATATGGCGGTGATTTATACGGGCGAACTGAATTCCTGTAGCTTACGGCTTACGCGGCTGTGTCGGCCACCGCGACGTCTGCTTTGAATATGTCTAGTAATATTGCAAGCATAGTCGTAAAAGGAAAGTAATCATAAATTATAGAGAAATCAGTTTAGTAAAAAGTTTGTCATCAACATCAATGCAGAGTATTTAAGGATATTATTGGGGTGCTTGCCAAATTAAGAACTTTCAAAATACATATTTTTTTAAATAACCATTACTGTCCCACTGCTGGGCAAAGGTCTCTCCCATCTATCTCGATCCTGAGCCATATCTGATCAGTCATGCTGAAAGGCGTCGATATCGTCATGCCATCTTTTCACCCCTGACTCTAGTGCTATCTCTGAGCCCGTCGTTGCTAGGAAAGCAACTAGAGCCGCCGGCCACTTGGGGCCGTGATATTTGTTGTCTACTCATACTTAGATGGGAGGTGTGGACCGTAACCCACCGCGCTGGTCCAGTGCGTGTGCATTGGCGTATCGCCAGAGCCTCGTTCATTAATCAGCAGGTTGTACCTCTGGCAGGTGAGGTTGGCTTGGGTCCCTGATGGCAAGATGTTGAGCGGGTCCCCTTACTACCCACATATTTAAATAGAAGAGAATAATTACTGCAACATGTGTTTACTTAGTTAAGAAAAATACAATGGCGAATGGTGTGTGTGCCTAAACCTGGTGGGATACAGTGTATACTAATCATCTTGTTCTATATCAAAACTCTTCTAGGAATAAATAATAAAATAATTCAATAAATATAAAGGGACATATCAAACAGATTGAGGAGGAGTATGGATGGCTCCAGTAGTACAGAGAGGGTCATGCTTCCTGATGATGATGAAACAGATTGAGCTAGCCCCACAGTAAGTTGTGAACTTGTAGAATCAACTAACTGTTTTCCATCTTGACCTGGTCGGGGATTGAACCCGGGAACCCTCGTGTCGCAGGCTGGGTTGTTAACCACTGCGTCACGGAGGAAAGAATAAGACATGTCCAAGTTATGTCATAAGTCATAAAAAAACAATTTCGCAATAATTATAGTTTTATTTCTAATGTTTGTGGAATAATGGAAGATTTAGGCTTTGTGCGTCATAAAGAGAAAGTGGCAATCTTATTTATGGTGCTTTTTGGGTTAATTTGTGTACTAGTTTTGTGCATTGGACTTGTAAATAAAATAAAAAGATGATAAACGAAGTCCTCCTACTTAATTTGAATATAGATAAGTATATTTGGATATTAATAATCGACAGAAATCATCTGGTAGTCGTTAAAGGAACATCCCAATGGAAACCAATCGTATGTACTAAACAATGCGTACGGCCACTGGGCCGAGCTCTTCAATAAACAGATAGAAAAGCGCGAATTACCCACACGCAACATCTCGTGTCGCTGTCGCCTGCGACACCGACAAAGATGTTTACATCAGCGATTGCTTTAGGCTTTTATGAGTTTGATTAAAGTGATAATCTTATTACTGACACTATTTTCTTCATTCAAGTATGAACCAATTTTATTGGTTGTTGCAGCTACATGGCGTCGTAAGTACCATAGATTTAAAAAAAAAATGCGTCTCTTATACTTCTATGACTAGTACTTATTCTGTACTTATAGGTCAAAGTTAGATCTTTTAATAAGAACTCTATGTATTGTAGATGTCAATCGTAAAACTTGTGGATAGGTAGTTACTCTGGGCTTTATACATACATAAATACATAGTATCAGGTCTTTTTCCCTTGCGGGGTAAACAGAGCCTAGGTCTGTAAGACCTTATAGCCACATTTAGCATGTTGGAGGACGTGTAGATGAAAATCGGAATCAAAATAGTAATGGGTTGCTAGCCACATCGCCTATTGACATGATTTCGCAGATTTTCGCCCATTCCCTTGATCCGCATTTACGATCTGCGCGGGAAGAGAAGCAGCTGGCACATTCAACGTTTTTTCTTTTCTCCCCGACCAGCATGGAAATATTTATCTCATATTCGAATAAAAAGATATGGCAACACAGGTTCTAAAGCGCGTAGTTGGAAAAGCGCGAATCGGCCACACGCAATGTCGCGTGTCGCACGCGACACAGACGAAGATGTTCGCATCGCGGTGATAATGGTTAACGGAACGCCTCGAAGAACGCGTTATGGCGTCAATGCGGAAGTGTCAAGCTTTATGAATGTAGCTAAAGTGGTAATATTATTTATAAAGTTGTGTTAAATGAACGATAAAAATCATTCATTAAGGGATTTATCCTGAATGAAAGATTTTTATCGCTCTATATTACAGCAACAAGTTTACGTATAAATCCTGGATTTGGAGCGTATGTCAATATTGCTTCATTTATACGTAACTATTTTTACCTAGTTATAGTCATAATATAAAATACTTGTATATTGTTTTTATAGGTATTTGTCCGTGGTTCCAGAGCTACCCAAGGAGGTAAAAACTTTGCCAAATCATATTAGGGCATGAATGCTGTCATAATAACGTAGTTTGGTCCCAAGCCCACCAGATCTGGACGCAACCGGAAGGAACGCTAAGATGATGATGATGATGGTCCACTTGACTCCTATTTGTTTTTCAGAGATAGGTATATCTGGCTTGGCCGATCTTAACATTTCACTTGCGACCGAGATTTTAAGCATTATGGCATTTGACATGTCTTCTAACCCCATCATATGCCCCTTAAATTAAGCTACCAAGTTATTTATAAAAGACAAAGACAAACTTCTAGTTATTTACCTTCTAAGTAAAGGGATCCTGCGCCTATAATCCCGGCATTAGCAAGTTAAGTTCTAAATTATTAAGCTCCAAGTTACCCCATATAAATGGAAATGAAGCGGCGAGGAATCTCGTTTTTATATTTATCCCATACTTTTATAGTGTAAGTTTTGTTGTTGAAACTAGTTTATTGTGGAGCGCCCGGCGGCTGCATAAATGTATGAGCGAGTATGATTTAGGTACCTGTTAGGAATGGGAGTTATGTGTTGTAGCTTCAGGGGTACACGATTTTAAACTAGATACAAGGCTTAGAAGGATTTACTTCAAATTGTAATAATGTTTCTCATTAAATGTAAACACGAAAATAAATGTTGCCGTCTATCATATAAGTCCACGCGAGTAACATAATTAAGTACTAAATCAAACTGTTGCGTTTTTTATGTCAGAAACACCAACAAAGTGCAGTCTTTACGCCATGCTAAGCAAGGTGCCCATAATTGTCCTGAAAATGGGCTTTGGATGACCGTTTGACTAGCTCCGTGGCGCAGCGATCAACACGCTAGACTGCAACACGAGGGTGCCCGGGTTCGATCCCCGGCCAGGTCAAGATGTAAAATTATCTTTTTTAGATTGGCCTGGGTTTTGGATGTGTGTCTATATATGTATTTGTTATAAAATATAGTATCGTTGAGTTAGTATCCCATAACAAAAGTCTCGAACTTACTTTGGGGCTAGCTCAATCTGTGTGATTTGTCCGTATATATTTATTTATTTGTTTATTTTTGTTGTTACTTATAGTTATTTTCACTTGATAATTGGTTGAATCAAGACTGAACAAAAATAGTGTTGTAAATCGTTCCTATTCTGTCCAACTTATTATAAAGTGTAGGATATCACAAAAATCCACTCATCCACTCTCGCACTCATTATAATATAGTGTATTTAAACATGGTCCAACTCTAGCCAAACATACTGCTAGATAACGTAATTATGATGATATGCGAAGGCGAGTTATTTGCTCTGCAGGGGTAACTTCAGAAGCCAGTCGCATTATATTCTTCTTCTCCCTCTAATACACCAAACTTTCAACATATGCGAAGTACTACAAATGCTGTTCGTTACATAGATATCTATGTACTAGATGTGCCGTTAAATTGTAATTTAAAATCCTGACATTTGTGCGAAAGCTGTCGCCGAGGCGATACTGCTGGGCATGGAGTGCTACATTCCCAACTCGGCGGTTCGTATCGGAGGGCGGTCTCAACCTTGGTTTCGTTGCTCGTCTTTGCGTGCCGCCCACCTCAAGCGCAAAGCCTACGAAGCCTGGGTTGCTGCGCGAAATGTCAAGGATCGTAATACTTCTGATTTGAAGAAGCGGTTCAACGCAGCTTCAAGAGCCTACAAGAAGCAGATCACTGCACCAAAGTTTGCGCACACTACACGCATTGGTAAGAGATTGGTTGGCTATCCCTCCGGGAGTAGAGCATTCTGGTCTCTTGCTAAGGCAGCGCAGGGGAATTTCTGTCGCCCTTCACTTCCATCTCTGCACAATCGTCAGGACTCGCTGGCCCACTCCGCAAAAGAGAAGGCCGATCTCTTGGCTACTCTCTTTGCGTCAAATTCTACCCTTGACGACGGAGGAGCATCGCCGCCCTTTTTACCGCGATGCGAGCACTCAATGCAGGAAATTCGCTTCACTCAAAGTGCAGTGCGACGTGCTCTGTTTTCCCTCGACGTCAAGAAGTCCAGCGGGCCTGATGGCATTCCAGCAATTGTGCTCAAAACATGCGCTCCTGAGTTGGCTCCGGTGTTAGCAAGCGTATTCTTGCTGTCCTACACCTCAAGAAAAGTCCCGTCTTCGTGGAAAGTAGCCTACGTTCACCCTATTCCTAAAAAGGGTGACCGCACAGACCCGTCTAACTATCGGCCTATTGCGATAACCTCCCTGCTCTCTAAGGTGATGGAGCGTGTGATAAACATCCAGCTCCTTGGTTACCTTGAAGATCATCAGCTAATTAGTGACCGTCAATACGGGTTCCGCCACGGGCGTAGTGCTGGTGATCTTCTTGTGTACTTAACGCACCGATGGGCAGCCGCCATCGAGAGCAAGGGAGAAGCACTGGCATTTAGTCTAGATATCACAAAGGCTTTTGACCGGGTCTGGAATAAGGCTCTTCTCGCGAAGTTACCATCTTACGGGCTTCCTGAGGGACTATGCTTGTGGGTCGCTAGTTTCTTATCTGGGCGTAGCATTCATTGTAGACGGATTATGCTCCGATATCATGCCCATCAATGCTGGCGTCCCCCAAGGATCTGTTTTATCACCTACGCTGTTTCTTCTGCACATCAACGACATGCTTAACACTAGTAGCATCCATTGCTATGCAGACGACAGTACGGGTGATGCATATTATGCAGGTCGTGCAAATATCCCTCAAACACAGGTGGAGGAGAACAGAAAGAGACTTGTGTCTAACATTGAGACCTATCTGGAGCAGGTCTCTGAATGGGGTAAACTAAACCTAGTTCAATTCAACCCTACTAAGACACAAGTCTGCGTGTTTTCCGCTAAGAAGACCCCATTTAACATAGCACCGAAGTTCCGGGACACCTCTCTTACCATTTCTAAGAGTATTGGGATCCTTGGCGCCGATATTACGAAGGAGGTCCAATTCCGGAGTCATCTGGAAGGTAAAGCCAAAATGGCTTCTAAAAAACTTGGGGTGCTCAATAGAGCGAGGCAGTACTTCACTCCGGGTCATAGACTTTTGTTATATAAAGCTCAAGTCCGGCCCCACATGGAGTACTGCTCTCATATCTGGTCTGGTGCACCTCAATACCAACTCCTTCCTCTTGATTCCATCCAACGCCGGGCAATTCGTATTATCGACGATCCCACACTCACAGATGATTTAGACACCCTCAGTCTACGGAGAGACGTTGGCTCTCTGTGTGTATTTTACCGTCTATACTATGGGGAGTTTCTGAAGAACTTTTTGAATTGGTGCCACCGTCACCTTTCTACCACCGCACCGCTCGCCACAGAAGTAAAGTCCATCCCCACATCCTTGACACTTGGGTCTCCAAAAATGTCAGAGCGTCACGTGGCTTTTTTCCTCGTACAGCAAGATTGTGGAATGGACTCCCTCCCGAGGTTTTCCCTGTGTGCTATGACTTGAGGTCCTTCAAAAGGCGTGTTTACAGGTATCTTAAGAGTCGGCAACGCATCAGCAGCTCCTCTGGTGTTGCAGATGTCCATGGGCGACGGTGACCACTTTCCATCAGGTGGCTCGTCTGCTCGTTTGCCGTCGGATATACATAAAAAAAAAAAAAAAAAACTAATTAAACCAAGTTCTGTTCTGAAAACAGCTGTATTGTATCAAGCAGACATCGACTGGTATCAAGTATTTAATATCTACGTTGCTTTGCGAGATTCTACGAATTGTTTAGATTTAGTTAGAATTTAGTCCTATCTGTAACAATAATACTGTGAAAAATGTTTCACTAAGTAATTTGTGATTCATGTAACTGAGGATTCAAGCGAGAAATATTGTCTATAGTCCAGTATACCAACGACTCAAATTTCACCAAGCTGCTGTTTACAAAGTGTAACGGAAAGAGGGTAACAATACTTAAAGGACATGATCAGCCTATGATATTGAACATCCTACTCCAGGGACATACAACGAAATACGAAAAAAAAACCACCCTCTATAATAAATGATCACGCAGGTGATCGACTGAAGTATTTTTTTTCTAATTTCGATGTATGACCCTTAGTTAAAGATGTTAAATATATAGGCTAATATGTCCCTTAAGTATTGTTACCCCGTGTCCCTTACACTTGTATAGTATGTCATCATTACCGTCGTCGCCAACCCCAGATATGGGAATAGGTAACAACCTATTTCCATATCTGGGGTTGGCGCAATATCTCTTATTCCCCTACAATTCTCCACCATTCGCACATCCGCTCGTATTATCATTTTTTGGTGAGGTGTTTTTCGTCTTTCTCCTCATCACATGACCAAACCATGCCAGTCTTTGCTTCTTGCCTTATTCGTGATAGATGCCACCTTAATACTTCCTTTCACATACACATTTCTAACTCTATCTAGTCGTGTCACGCCACACATTCACATTTGTATTTCGCAAAGTGGAGTCTTTTTTATCCCATATAGAATATATAATAGTCAGCTAGTACGAAAAACTCTAATAATAGAAAAAAAGTTTTCATATTGTTAAACGTCTTCGATAAACTTTAGTTTGTCTGAACGAGGTTTTCGAGAAGTGATATTTTGTCACATCCAGTAGCTCATGCTCGGTGTCCCCAGTACGGATGAGTTTCTAAAACTTGCCCGACTGTTTGTAATTTTAAAGCGGAGTGTTACATGCACTGCTTTTATGAGTTTTGTTGGGACGTGAATGGAGATCATTACTCGCATTTGTCGTCGTTTGTCGTCTGGACGGCTGGTAACTGCTTTACGAAATATTATCACGATTTCAGGTTATGTCCAGATATGGGAATAGGTAACAACCTATTTCCATATCTGGGGTTGGCGCAATATCTCTTATTCCCCTACAATTCTCCACCATTCGCACATTCGCTCCCACCTCTTTTATATCCCTTTTGACACAATCCACCTCTGTTATCATCATTTTTTGGTGAGGTGTTTTTCGTCTTTCTCCTCATCACATGACCAAACCATGCCAGTCTTTGCTTCTTGCCTTATTCGTGATAGGTGCCACCTTAATACTTCCTTTCACATACACATTTCTAACTCTATCTAGTCGTGTCACGCCACACATTCACATTTGTATTTCGCAAAGTGGAGTCTTTTTTATCCCATATAGAATATATAATAGTCAGCTAGTACGAAAAACTCTAATAATAGAAAAAAAGTTTTCATATTGTTAAACGTCTTCGATAAACTTTAGTTTGTCTGAACGAGGATTTCGAGAAGTGATATTTTGTCACATCCAGTAGCTCATGCTCGGTGTCCCCAGTACGGATGAGTTTCTAAAACTTGCCCGACTGTTTGTAATTTTAAAGCGGAGTGTTACATGCACTGCTTTTATGAGTTTTGTTGGGACGTGAATGGAGATCATTACTCGCATTTGTCGTCGTTTGTCGTCTGGACGGCTGGTAACTGCTTTACGAAATATTATCACGATTTCAGGTTATGTCAGTATGAATGAAACGAAACGGCCAAATATTAAAACTACTAGTATTTTGGTTTATGGATAGCTAAATGTTGAGTTTTATGAATAAGCATAATCTGGGTATATCACATTTTAAGTGTCCAATGTTCACTGGTATATTACGAGAAGTCGCCTCAAAGTTGCAATATCACCTTGCCATGAACATAATCTTAGACTAAAATGGTCTATACTTCCGACTAAAATATTCGCGAGTAAAACTGTTTCACCCACTTGAGCCTTAATTTTTTCGGTTATTTTTTTTGGTATTTATTTTATTAAGTACTATTAGCTAATAGCTCGCAGCTCGGCATTAATGTCGATCCCTATGTAACTGATGTTCTGACGTGATAAATTCTTATAAATCGATGAACGCCGGCTGCACGCACAAAAATGTATCACGTTCCGTATGCAAGCGAGAGCGCCGAACAAGCGATAGAGAGGCACGATCGGCCTAAGCGTTCGACTTGTGACGCATCTATCTCTCTTCAACTGTTATCACGTAAAATTATCCTTCATAAACCGATTTTACAGACAACCTTGTTTTTTCGGAATGTATGGTAGCCTATGTCTTTTTCCGTACGTCAGACAACGCACGGTGGTTAAGGCGTTTAAGAGTAACAAACAAACAAATTCACTTTCGCATTTATAATATAAGTAACGTTTAGAATAAAAACATTGAATTAAAAAATCTATAAATAGGTAACATTTATTTTCGTGTTATATGTACCTATTCAATGAGGTACATGCATACAATTTTAAGAAAGTCCCCCTACGCCTTTTATATACGTCAAAAACCATGCACCCTGAAGTAACAACGCACAACTCCCATTCCTAACAGGTATCTAAATCATACTCACTCATACATTAATGCAGCCGCCGGGCGCTCCACAATAAACTAGTTTCAACAACAAAAGTTACACTATAAAAGTATGGGATAAATTGAAAAACACGCTATAAAAACGAGATTCCTCGCCGCTTCATTTCCATTTATATGGGGTAACTTGGAGCTCAATAACTTAGAACTTAACTTGCTAATGCTGGGATTATAGGCGCAGGATCCCTTTACTTAGAAGGTAAATAAGAAATTCGTCTTTGTGTTTGTAAATACATTGGTAGGTTTAATTTGAACTTCAATTTAATAGGTGGATTTGTATGTCTTGATGTACCATTGTTTTGTGTTGCTACAATAAATATTCTTTATTTCATTTCATTGACCTCATGCAATAATTTAAGAATTATAAAAATATGTCGTTGAAAAAGTCATATTAAGAAATTTAAAACGTGTGGTCCGGCAAAGGTTATATAATCTGGCCGATTCTGGCCAGACAGATGGTTTTGCCGTGGAAACCATAAGCCTCAAACTAGCTTGACTTTAAAAAATAAAGTGTAAGCACAAATTAGCGTCTAAATAAACAATTTGACTAAAGCTCGAAGTAAAAAAAAATGTTTAAAGGGAAATTTTTTATCAGTGGCCTTAGATTCTGGCCGTTGAGCGGTCCAATTTTCACCAGCTTTTACTAATAACCTATTAGGCTTAATGTAGCTAGAAATAAAAAAAACGGGTTGAAGGGAGAAAAGTGAAATCTCAATTTAGGGATTTTCAAGGCAAGAGTGAATAGGCATTATTTGAGTTTGGCTGTACCACCCTAGACCTCATCGTTGCTTCCCACCAGGCAAGATAGAGGTCAAACGCACTCAAACTATTCATAAAAAAAAAACTCGCCTTTCTAGCGGTCAGCTCAGGTCACGTATTTAAACGCGAGTTTAAATTTTTTTACCCATTCCAAAAAGTGCTCAACGCCGTTAAAGAAATTTCCACTTCAATTAATTGATTGATTCTACGCACTACGGACATGCACAAATCGAATGACATCTGTTTTTCTTGGTCAAAGGTTAGCACTTTCACGGAAATCCCGCCTGTAGGACATCTTATTGTTATTTCTGTTTTCTTTGATTCCGTGTCCGTGAATGTGTTAATAAATTCTCTCAAAACTATCACACATTGTATTTTATCGAGTATCGCACATATTTGCCTAACATACATTCTCACTCAACACACACGAAGATGAGATTTTTGTTTACCCTCTGCTCAAACAGCCGCGCCGGACATCCGGTCTGTCTGCCCCCCTCCACTTCCGGCGAGCCGGCTTCCGGTAGTGACGTCACAATTAATCTTGGTACCATCTTCCGCTAGGAGAGTATTTTTCTGTTTTATGGGCATTAGATAAACTCGGTTAAGTTAGATTAAATGTCATAAAATGAGAGAAAATGGGTTGTTTGTGGCAGCGCCGACGTTAGTTATGACTCTATAGTTTTAAATTAATTCCTAGTTTTAAGTAAAAAGTTTTTAAATTTTATTAAAATGTGGAAAGTAGATAATTGTAGCTAATTTATTTATTTTAAATAAGGTACAATATAATTTTATAAAAAAAATAATACTACCTAATTAACTTATAATACTAATAATGATTAAAACTACTTAAAAAATAGGTAATTTAGGTTAAAGTACTTACTTATTTACTATTTTTGAAGTGAAATCTATTTTAGCGGCGTTGTGCACTTTTTGAGATGGGTAAAAAATGTTAACCTCGCGTCAGGACACGTGATCTGATCGAAAATTCGTAAGACGGACACGTGACCTGATACCGCACACCAGCCTGACACCGCCACAAAGGCGAGTTTTCACTTCTGCACTACCTGAGTGCAAAATCTTGTATTTTTCAGTATGTAAAAAATACGTAGTACAATACAACGGTAAAGTCATGAAATGTGTTTTGGAAAGGTGAGAAAAGGAATCTTTTATTTCTCCGTATCCTGCTCCATATTGTGGTGGTATCGTCATTGTCTATGACGATTCATACAAACTAGAGCTTCTGCCGGCGGCTGCCGTTGG
Organism: Elegia similella; assembly: GCA_947532085.1. NCBI lineage: Eukaryota > Metazoa > Arthropoda > Insecta > Lepidoptera > Pyralidae > Elegia > Elegia similella. The sequence goes on from OX383930.1 coordinate 27,348,212, forward strand.
ATTTTTCGACAGCTGCAGTTGCATCTGTCGACAGCTTGCAGTTGACCGGTCGACCGCAAAGTGCTGCTCGTCTGTTTGGCGCCTTAGTATCCCATAACGCAAGTCTCGAACTTACCTTGAGGCTAGCTCAATCAGTGTAAATGTGTCTATATATATTTATTGATTAATATCTTCGATTCTTATTATCTTTATGCCTCTTTGTACAAGGTTGTATCTTTACTATTATGACATCCTGTTAGTTTACTCGATTCATAGTGGAATATAAGTTTTTTAAAGTTCTTACAGCCGGCAAATTTTATTCTTGGGTCGCTCCAGAGCCGCAGACAAATACATGTGATAATCGCGCTGGAGATCGAACAAAGAGCCCTTATTAGCGGTGTAGCGGTGTAACCAGTGGTTACACCGCTACACCGCTAGGGACTTTACCGGTATCCGAATAGTGTTTTGAACACTATACTCTATAGAAAAAAAATGTATAACTTTCAATCTGTTTTTAAAAATACCGGTTCATAACTATTAATAACTGTTACAGCCAATAAACTTTTGGCATAACTATGCGACAGCTCACGCACACTTGCCTGAGAAATGCCTATATGGATACAAATTGTTTAAACACGTACATAGAAAAATGCATGAAAAATGTCAAAACAGTTTTCTAATAGGTTAGTTACAGGAACATTATATCTGTTACACTTTTATAAGTGTGAGAAGCAAAACAGGTCTAAAACACCCAAATAAGTGTTACAGGAATATTATGTTACAGAATGTTCGCCACTTGCACATACGAAAAACAAAACAAAAATATTTAAATGTAAAAATTAGATTTGTTGGAGAGTTGTTTTTTTAAACAGAGAATTCGTCTATACATACCTTATCAAATGTCTACCTATAAGCTACTAAGTATAGTTGTTTCAGGCAACTTTGACCATGTAAGTTATAGTCTCTGTTAGTCGCTAATAATGTAGCTTCCTAAGGTTCAAATAATTAAAACCAGTTAACTACAACTAGATTTCGAGTTTATTACTCACTAGCTGTTGCCCGCGGCTCCGCCCGCGTTAATGTCGTTCCCTTGGGAACAGTAGAAATTATAAAAATTCCATACAAACCCCTGCCCCTTTGCTTTTTCCCCGTAAGGGGGATTTTGCCCATTTCACCTACACAGATATTTTTTTATTGTAATAGAGAACTTCTTATTGTCATATTTCTAAGTAAATAAAAAAAATCCATACAAACTTTACCCCACCTATTCTACCCCTTCAAGGGGAAATTTCGACCATTTTAACTACACAGATCTTTTTAATTTCAACGTAAACATATATACTTATTTTTATACTTCTATGTCCAGAAATGAGAAAAATTCCATACAATCCCCCCCCCCCCCCCTTTATCCCTTAAGGGGGAAATTTTGTACATTTCACCTACACAGATCTTTTTTAATTGTAACCTAGAACGTATATACTTATTTTCATACCTCTAAGTCTAGAAATGGAAAAATGCCATACAAACTTTACCCCTGATTAACCCCTTCAAGGGAGAATGTTGTCTGGTTCACCTAAACAGATCTTTTTTAATTTTAATTGAGAACTTGCGTACCTACTTTCAAACTTCTAAGTCCAGAAATGAGAAAATTCCATAAAACTTCAACCCCTTTGATTTTCTAAAAATCCTTTCTTAGTGCTCATTTACATCATAAAAAGAATCCCTGTGCCAAATTTCAAGTTTCGGCGCACAGTAGTTTCGGCTGTGCGTTGATATATAAGGTTTGCCTTTGGCCCGCAGCTTCGCCCGCATAAGTGTCGATTTCTCAGGAACAGAAGAATTATTAGTTGAACCCGGAATACATTCGTTCATGACTTTCAATGAAACACCTTAATATTGAATTACAATTGAATAACTTCAAAAACGGAAAGTTTCATACTAACTTTGCATCCCCGTTATATCCCCTTAAGGGATGATTTTTGAGAAAAATATTTTACTCGTGTTTCATGCCTTTTAGTAAAGAACCTTCATGCTGAATGTCATTCAACTAACTTCAAAAATGGCAAAGTTTCATGCTTACTTTGCACCCCTATTTTATCCCCTTAAGGGATGATTTTTGAGTAAAATATTTTACTCGTGTTTTATACCTTTCAGTAAAGAACCTTCATGCTGAATTTCATTCGAATAACTTCAAAAACAACAAAGTTTCATACTAACTTTGCAACCCGTTTTTCCCCCTAAGGAGATGAATTTCCAAAAATCCTGTCTTAGTGCTCCCCTACGTTATAAAAGGAACCCCTGTGCAAAATTTCAAGTTCCAAACCCTTATAGTTTAGGCCCTGCGTTGATATGTCAGTCAGTCAGTCAGCTTCTCCTTTTTTTTTAGTATGGATTACTATGGATAGTATGGATAGGTATAATGCTGTCGTATAATGATGATGAATTGACTTTGGATTTTAATTTTCTTATGTCACTTATTATTTTATTTTATTTTTGCTATATGTTTGCAGGCAAACTCATGCCTTGAGTTCATTCAAATAACGATAACATTTTTTTTAATGAACCGATTTTGATGAAACAAACTTTAAATGTTAAACTGAGTTAAAACAAAGCAATTGGTGAAAGTTTGAAGTAAATCGGTTCAGTTTTTTCGGAGATAATCGTGATCATACATACAGACAGACAGACAGACAAGAAATTCCAAAAAAATTTTTTTGCTTTCTATTATTCTTTTTAAGTGTCCCTCTATCGATTTCAGTCAAAAATTCGAAATGTACAGACAAAATAATTTTACTGTTTTATTATATGTACTTATATAGATTACATACTTGAAAATGAAATTAATTTCGATTTATTTGTCATCAGCTGTCTGTTCAACTCTTATACTCATCATTCAATGGATTAAATGGAAGATTTTTGAACTATCAGCTTTTCTTATACCGTGTGATTTTGAACCTCTGTACTATACTGAAATCCTGGAATCAGAATCCCTAATGGAATACAGAATCGCAAGAGAAAAGGTGAAAATCGAAAAAAAAAATTACTTCCCTTCCCATACTAAGTCGCCGATCAGCTGGGCGAATTTCTATGGGAGGTCAATTTAATTTTTTCGTTTTTTAAACCTTTTTTTCCATAAGGGATTCTGATTCCAGGATTTCAGTATAGTTCAGAGGTTCAAAACGCGGTATCTTGGTCTAGACAGAACATGAGTCATGAATGACTTGAGCTAATAAGGTAAAACATTTTTCGTACATACCTAAGCTGGGTTTAAGTATTTGTGGTCAGAAACCACACTTGAACTGATTCTCTAAGATGTATAGTCTATTCAGTAGAGCACAACTCGCAGAAATAGCTAGACTATTCCATTTCTGGTCAGATTATATTCACAGAGCGTTCTGACTGGCCAATAATACGGCAGCTTCAATACAGCAAGATAATACGATGTTTTCATTCACAATCTCCCACATAATAATAAAGCTATATGCGGATCTACACAATAGTTTCCCCCCAATTATCCCGGTCTAATCGCCCCCTCCCTCTGAATTTAGTATCAATATTACGTCCTCCGGGAACGGACTGATCGCTTCTTATCGATAAATGAGAATGAAATAGAGATTGCAATATTACTTCCATCTATTGTTTTCTTTAAGAAAAATATAACCATAATATATTTACTGGCCAAATTAAATGGAGAATGAAAGATTATACTATTATATTTTTCCTCTGTGTTCATGCGTAGGTACTTTTATAGATCAGGCAGAATCCCCATACAAGAAACGGGGTTGTTTTCGTTAGCAATTGCACGGTGGTACGGAATTCTTAGTTAATCTGTCTCGCAGTTGGCTGGTAATGTTATTTTGTTATTAAACTTATTAAGTTAACGGTCCGCGTTGTTGCTCATTTTATGTCCGAGGCATTTGAAGTCTGAAATATCCGTTAGACCAACGAAATAAGCGCCATTTTATTCTCTTACTCTTAAACCGTATCAAATAAAAAAATCTGTACTTGGTACTACTGGTAGGTAGTAAATGGCTTGTAGTTTTTTTGGTATAAATTTTCATTAATGTGTAATACTGTGTAGAAAAACTACTGATTAAATATCGCTTTTTTTATCATCATCATCAGGTCCTTTTTAGTCTCCACTACAGGAGCACGACCCTCTCTGTACTACTAGGGCCATACTTGGCCAGAGCAGCCAGAGGACTTGGCCTACACGCTCCACGCTGGCCAGACGGGTTGGAGAGGTGTCTTAGATGTTTATACGCCTTGTTTAGCTTGTATTTCCTAAGTCGCCTTCTACGACATCCACGGGAAGACTTGGAGTGGTCCTATTCTACTCTGCCGGATACCACACGGCTTTTTTTTATAGTTCTCCTAATTTTTGCTTTTTTAATTAGTTCGCTTAATTTTTAATAAATTAAGAGAACTAATTTAAAGAAAAGCGGGTGCAAAATAATCTAAAATAATACCAAAAATACTACAAGTAATTTACTACAAAAGTACAGGATTAGATTTTTTGATTTGATTAGGTTTAGGAAGAGAATAATATGATAGGTGGCGCTAGTTTTGCTGGTCTAATCGCCTTATGCTGCAAACTCCATTCGTTCCCAAGCTCGGCAAACTGATCGCTTCTTATCTCCCCCGATTTCCATCATTAATTTTTTGCGCGGCTTTGGCAAACATTTCGGTAGAATTGATTGTGGCCAATCAGCAAGATGGCGACCATTTATTTGGTGTGGCGGGAATTAATTAGTGCCGTTACGTTTTTTATATCCTTTAGCAAGGAATTGATGACTATGAACTTAATTATGTTTAATTAAGCATGCTATATTTCAAGCTGGTTTGAGAGGAAAAAGCTTTGAATCTAGGATGGAAAAAGATGGCAGATTTTAAGTATGGACGGTGAAAGAGACAAAACGATATGGAAAGGATAGCGGATTCTATTATTCCTCATTAATGTTTTCAATGGTCAGATCAACCTTTGAGTATTGGTCACTACTCAAGTAGGTGTACTTGAGATTGAAATCTGTCGGCACCTCCAAACATGTTGCAGTTTTTTTTAATGTAAGATTCTTATATACCTAATTGTTTGTTGTTGTTTTTAGAGTGTGTAAGTGGTTGAAACTGGTGTAACATTTTCGAAGCTGCCTAAAGGCATCTGATAAAGCTAATACACCTAATATACGTCTTTTCAGGGTTCCGTAGTAAACAAGGAACCCTTATAGTTTCGCCATGACTGTCCGTCTGTCCGTCCGCGATTTTACTCAGAACTACGGAACCCTGGCAGGTTTTTCTAATACGGAGAGGGTTTAGCTACGAGCTGGAACAACAGGTTAGTGGACAGTTCGGATGAAATTCCTAGGCATTATCCGTGAAGAAAATTTATATTAGTATTAGCTATCCCCGTGAATTTAGTTTCGCTATAAGATAAAAACTATCCTATCTTTTAAGTTGGACAAAATTACAGATAGTTACGAAATTTGAACAAAATCGGTTCAGTACTTTCAGAGTTTATTCCGCACATACACATGACACGATATTTTTTATATAGGTATATACAATATGTAAAGAAAACCCTGTCCGATCCTTAAAGGGGTGATTCAGCCCGTCGATATGAATAACTTTTCCTATGGGTCCAAAGCTGGGTACGGATAATATAAAATTTGGAGAAGGGAATGAACGTTCATTTCCTTCTCCAAATTTTATATTATTGGGATACTACTCATCATCATCAATCCGAGTAGGTGTCACGATCAATCGACCATGCACTCCCTGGTGTCAGAGTTCTTCGGAACCGCCTCTCGGCCTCTGACGTGGTTCCTTTAACGACTACCAGATGGCAGCCGGGACCACCGGCTTAACGTGCCTTCCGAAGCACGGAATCATCTTTATTATCAGACAATCAGGTGATTCAAGCCTGCAATGTCCTAACCAAACTGGAAACAACTAAACAAAGTATGCTTCTGGTGGGAATCGAACCCACGACCCCCGGGTCAACAGGCAAACGCCTTAACCACTGGATTACGGAGGCTGTTACGGGATACTACTCACTCAGATGAATGGGGGGAAAGCAAGAAGCACCTCGGAAGGGCAGCCAGGCGCATGTACCCGATGCCATAGCCGGAGCACCCACGGAGCACTTGCCTCGTGCAACCACCGGACAAGCAGTTCAGGATAACACCCCTGACTCTAATAGTGAACTGACGATAATAGTGAACATCTAAGACACCTCTCCAACCCGTCTGGCCAGCGTGGAGAGTGTAGGCCAAGTCCTCTGGCTGCTCTGGCCAAGTATGGCCCTAGTAGTACAGAGAGGGTCGTGCTCCTGTAGTGGAGACTAAAAAGGACCTGATGATGATGATGATGATGATAATAGTGAACATAATGAATGTTCATTAAACATTTACACCCCATATACGGAATGACCTCAAAACTAGACTTTCGACTAGTGAACTCCTACTTCAATGTTCGACTTTATAAATAAAGTGCTGCAATTTATCGTATGAATTGCATCCCCGTATGGTGCCGTAGTGAAAAACTCGCTGTCAAACTGTCTGCCGGATGCCGGACGGCCGGCCGGCGTCGGAAACACGTCTGTTGGCGGACACACTGCTCGCAAGGACGGAAAGCATTTCTTACGATAATTTTACGTGATAAAGGTGGAAGAGAGATAGATGCGTCACAAGCCGAACGCTTAAGCCAATCGTGCCTATGTATCGCTTGTTATGCGCTCACATTTGCACACGGAACGTGATACTTTTTCGTGCGTGCAGCCAGCGTTCATCGATTAATAAGACGTTATTACGATAAAAAAACCGACTAACGTGAGTCTTCCCGCGCAGATCGTAAAAGCCGATCGAGGGAATGAGCGAAAATCTGACGAATTATGTTTGTTGGCGATGTGGCTAGCAACACATCACCACTATTTTGATTCTGTTTTCTTCCTAATGCCCACCAACCTGCTAAACGTCGCTTTTAGGTCTTACCAGGTCGGACCTGGGTTCTGTCTACCCCGCAAGGGAAAAAGATGTGATAGTATGTATGCACACAACATAAGTCCTTTCATTTGATACGTCGCAATATATGGTTTGAAAGACATTTGAAAATTGGTAGTCGTCAAATTCCGAATCCGAATGTCGAATTCTCTGTCGAACGGTTTCACCCGGCGCCAGCGTCTGGTGACGCATCACATTACTCTCATGGACGACTAGCTAATTTATAATATTGTAAAGTTTTATCTATATCTGTAGACCTAGCGTCAAGGTACTCCTTCGCCACTTGTTACTACAAACAACCTATTTTATTATACTTATTAGTAAGATTTATATTATTAGCGATTACGCGATGGGTGAAAACCTGAGAAAATGTCAATTCAATAAGCGATGCGGCTAGTAACCCACTACTATTTCGATTTAATTTTTCCGCATACCATTATGTCAAACTGGCCTTTAGGTGTTGTGGCCATGGCTCTGTCTGCCTCGTTAGAGATAAGAGAGTGATTGGTATGTATGTAAGTATATGCAGTAAGATCGCTTTACGTTTTATCGGTGTGTGGTGCACGGACGTTGTACGTGGTAGCAACCCTGACACGAGCCGATATTTTTCTAAACACGGAGGCTGCCAAACTTGTGAGACACGGCAGCGCAAAATTCTGATATCCTAAAGCTGCGTGTCCACCTGTCTGGCTCAGGGTGCAGCACCACACAGACACGATTTTTCTTGTTACATTTTTATACAGATTTTTATGATAAACAATTCCATTTTATTATTTCGATTTTATGATTCCGTTTTCCACCTTTACACCCACCAACACGCTAAACGTGGCCTTTCGGTCTTATGACCTTATGCAGTCTACCCCATAAGGGATAAAGACGTGATAATATGTTTGTTATAATACACATCTACTTATTTGTGCGATTTGGTAGTGAAACCAACTGGTAAATTGGAACTGTAAATATGATATGATATGACGCTCCTTCATGTTGTCACGCCACATCTATGAAGTTTTCCATTTGCTGCGTATTGTCATTTTATGACATCTGATAAGGGCGAGTCCAAAACTTGCTGGAAGTCGTTTCATAAACGTCTTGCTAAAAGACATTACGACTGCAACTAAGTGCAGAAATTGACAGCTTCCTTTATACCTCTTATTTCCGCATTTCCTTTCGTCTAGAGATCTAGGCAGAAGAAAAAATAGTTTCTCTTTAAAGCCAGAGGAAGTGGATATCCAGCTTTTAAAAAAAGCGGCCAGTCAACAACGGCGAGCCGGCGTTCCGCTCTTGTGGAGTGAAAAAGTTTTCTGGAAAAAAAACAAAGTCTAAAGTTGCTCCACAGTTCGGAATTTCATTTCATATTCATGTTTTTAAACAAGAATATTAGACTTTGGAAATAAAGCAAAACTGTACAGTTTTCTAGATAATATTTTATAACAGATGACTTAGATGAAAACATTTTGTATCAGTAACTGATGTTTCAAAATCTTTTTGTGTTTTCAGATTTTGCCTGACTTGTACTTTTTGACTTTGCACGCACCAAAGAATCAGACAAAAAATCGAGGTAATTCGGTTATTGAAGTGACTGTTGCGGCCACTGGCAATATCGGACGTTGCGTTGCGATGTGATGTGAGGTTGCGATGTGATGTGTGTAATGTAGGTAGACTTGTTTTGTCACTAGGGTTTTGTGAGAGTCTCGAATAAACGTTGCCACCGCATATACGTGTCTAATTGCGCCCGCCCATATACAGAATACTGGCGACGAGGACGGTTATAAAATCGCGTGCAAGTTAATAAATTAATTTCTTATAATGTCGATAGGTCGTGTCAGTGAGTTCGACGTGAAATCCGGCCAGTGGTCATCGTATTTTGACCGCCTTGAGATGTACTTTAAAGTTAATAAAGTGGCGGACGATTTAAAGCTACCGACATTGATTGCGTCGATGGGAGGAGAAGCGTACGAGTTGCTGGTGAACTTAGCAAGCCCTAAAAAACCCGCTGAACTCACATTAGGTCAGGTGGATAGCTTAATGCGTCAGCACCTACAACCAACGCCATCATCGTTGGCCGAAAGGTACCGGTTTCGGCAAAAACGTCAGGGAGCAGGAGAGGACGTGGCGGTGTACGTAGCAGAGTTGAAAAAATTATCACGACACTGTCAATTTGCCGCGAATCTTAATGAGAATCTTCGCGATCAATTTATATGCGGTCTGAAGAGCGATGTCATCAGGCAACGGCTGTTTGCGGAGGATGACGGGATTACTTTTGCACAGGCCGTAAAGTTGGCGAGCTCTCTGGAAGCGGTGGAGCGAGATTCAGCGGTGGTCGACGGCTCAGTGGCAAACGCTTCGGAGAGCAACAAAGAAAGCGCGGTACATGCGCTGACATCTTCATCGTCAAACGCCGGGCGCGGCGGCGTTGGACTGCGCGGGCGCGGGGCTGGCGGCAGTGGCAGGCCATATGGTGCGGCGGCGGCTTGGCCTGCACCGAGACCCCCGTCTAGGGCGGTAAACTGTACAGCTTGCGGTGCTACGAATCATTCGTATGCAGGTTGTCGATATCGGGACTTTACATGCAGCAAGTGTCAACAGACGGGGCACCTACGTAGGGTGTGCCCGGGGAGCAACGGTCAGCCGCAGCGACGTGGGATGTCTTCCTACCATCGCGGAGAGCGGAAACATAGCATCAACTTCGGTGACACCGGCCACGGACCCGGTGAGGAGGAGGAGATGGATGACATGGAGGAAAACTTGAACCTCATCGCACTAAATAATTATCGAGAAGTAAGTCTCCCTGTGTATATAGACAATATTCTTATAAATATGGAGGTGGATACTGGGACGGCGATTTCGTGCATAAGTTATAAGACTTATGAACGTTATTTTAAGAGAATACCTATGGAAAGTGATGATACAGTTTTAAGATTCTACAATGGCACGAAAATAAAACCGTTAGGTATCATAAAACCGAAAGTTCGTTATTTAGCTCAGGAAAAACATTTAGAATTGTTTATTATAGAAAACGGAACTACCTCCTTAATTGGCCGACAGTGGTTAGAGGAGTTAGAAATAGATATTCCAAGATTTGTGAATAAGAACAGCTGTAATATAAATTATGTACATTATAATGAAGAGATAAAAGTAATTCTCGACAGATATAAGGAGCTATTCAGCGGCGGGCTGGGGCGGTACACGGGCGGTAAGGCGACCCTGCGGGTGCGGGAGGGGGCGGTGCCCGTGTTCCACCGCGCGCGGCCGGTGCCGTACGCGCAGCGCTAGCGCATCGACGCAGAGCTGGACGCAATGCTGCGCACCGGCGTCATCGAGCCCGTCGACTGTTCGGACTGGGCCTCACCGTTGGTGCCGGTGACAAAAGCGGACGGGACGTTACGTATTTGTGCGGATTACAAGGCAACTCTTAATCCAGTTTTATTGATCGATCGTTATCCACTTCCTAAAATTGAGGATGTGCTTGTAGGTCTGTCTGGAGCACAATTCTTTAGTAAAATTGATCTTTCGCAAGCGTACAACCAGGTAGAACTTGACGAATCGAAGGTATACACGGTTATAAATACACACCGTGGGTTATTCCGGTATAATCGATTAGTTTTTGGTCTAGCCTCGAGTGTAGGTATTTTCCAGCGCATAATGACGCAATTGTTACAAAACATCCCTAACGTTCAGGTATTCTTAGATGATGTCATTGTGGCTGGGAAGACTAAGGCTGAACACTTACGAGCTCTGGAGCAGGTGTTCCAGAGGTTGACAGCGGGTGGGTTAAAACTTAAAAAGCAGAAATGTGTTTTCTTAGTGAACGAAGTAACCTATTTAGGTTACATAATTTCTAGGGACGGTGTCAAAGCAGACAAGTCGAAGTTAGAAGCAATTAGTAAAATACAGGCCCCTAGGAACGTAAGCGAGTTAAGGTCCTTTATAGGAATGGTTAATTTTTATTCCAAATTCATACGAAATTTTAGTTCACTTCTAGTACCGTTGAACGAATTATTGCGAAAAGATGTTGAATGGATCTGGGACTGTCAACGTGAACGCGCCTTTGCGGAAATAAAACAGGTTTTGATGGGAGCTGAGGTGTTAGCTCATTACGATCCGTCGAAGCCATTGTTTGTTACTTGTGATGCAAGTCCGCGCGGGGTAGGAGGGGTGCTGTCACAGACGGGACCGCGCGGGGAGCGGCCGGTAGCTTATGTATCGCGCTCACTCACCGCGGCGGAAAGTAACTATTCACAGATTCACCGCGAGGCGCTTGCAATTATATTCAGTTTGCGTAAATTCCACCAATACGTTTACGGGCGCCGATTTACTTTACGCACAGACCATAAACCATTAGTATCGATTTTAGGACCTTACACTGACATTCCTACAATGACGGCTAGTAGGATGGTGAGGTGGGCTGTGATATTATCTGCCTATAATTATGACATTGAGTACATACGTACGGATGAAAATTGTGCAGATGGACTTTCGCGCTTGCCTGTGTTCGATAGCGTGCAAAGCAGAACAGAAGAGTCTATTCCTGAACAAACGTATCTACATTTCGCTCAGGACTGCTTCTTGTTAAATTACAATGATATTAGAATACAAACTGCGAAGGATCCGACGTTATGTAGGGTATTAAGTTACATAAGAGATGGCTGGCCTGTTAAGTGTGACATTCAAAATCTGCAACCATATTTTAATAGGAAAACTGAGTTGTACGAGGAACTGGGTTGTGTTATGTGGGGCCACCGTGTGGTGGTACCGGCGGGTTGCCAAGAACGAGTGTTAAAAACCATACACGAGCCACACATGGGTATCGTAAAATCGAAAGCTTTAGCTCGTAGCTACGTGTGGTGGGCAGGCATCGACGAGGCGGTGGAGCGTGAGTGTCGCGCGTGACAGGTGTGCGCCGCCCAGTCGGACGCGCCGCCAAGGGCCTCGCCGCGGCCCTGGCCGTGGCCCGGAAAGCCCTGGTCTCGGCTCCATTTGGACTTTTTGGGGCCAATAGCCGGGAAGACATATTTGGTGGTAATCGATGCGATGTCAAAGTGGGTAGAAGTTTTCTTAGTACCAAGTACGGCTGCAACCCATACTATAGCTAAACTTAGGGAGCTTTGGAGTAGGTGGGGGATCCCTAGGCAGGTCGTTTCTGACAATGGACCCCCCTTTACCAGTAGTGAATTTGCGGATTTTCTGCAGAGCGACGGAATTGAACACATATTCACTCCGCCTTACCATCCGTCGTCTAACGGGGCCGCAGAAAACGCTGTTAAGTTTTTAAAGAGAGTCATTAAAAAGGCTCATCTAGAGAAAACGAACGTGGAGAGGGCGCTTAATACGTTTTTAATTTATTACAGGAATACCGAACACTGCACAACGGGGGCTAGTCCGGCTTATTTAATGACAGGGCGACATTTGCGGAATAAACTTGATGCATTGAAGCCAGATAGAGAGAGTAGGGTACGTCTTGCTCAGCAGCGACAAGTTGATAATTCAGGGGGGGTCGATAGGACTTTAAAAGTAGGGGACGAAGTGTGGTACCGCCAATATCTGAAGGATGAGAAGTGGCTGCCTGGGGCTATAGTAGATTGTATAGGTCCAAGCGATTTCATGGTTAGAGAAAATGATAGTAAGATAGCACATAGACATATCGATCAGTTAAAACGTAGGACAAGAAGTTCGCTTGTAGTTCCCACAGGTAGTGCCGGGCCACCCGTTTCTTCAGCGTCAGTTAAGATCACACCCGAGTTCCAGTCGGGGCAAGGGGAGGGCTCGACGACGCCGCCGCCACGAGCTGATGTTTCATCTTCGCCGGTTCATAAAGAGGAAAGTGCGGATGAAATCTCCGAAAAGTTTGCCACGCCTCCTACCGCTCCTGTACCGCCCCGGACTCGCCCTATACGAAAATGTAGATTAGAAAAGGTTACTTATAAGTAGTATTAAGTCGTACATATCTCTGTAATAAATATATATTAGTAAGTAAGTTGTGCCTTACGAACTTTGGTGATCCTTACATTAAAGTGTGATTGTTACTAAGTTTTGGACTTTCTAAAAATCTTATAATTTAATTAAGTGTGGAGGGATGTAATGTAGGTAGACTTGTTTTGTCACTAGGGTTTTGTGAGAGTCTCGAATAAACGTTGCCACCGCATATACGTGTCTAATTGCGCCCGCCCATATACAGAATAATGTGAGGTCGCAGATATACGTCACAACTACAGAGAACTTCTTGCGTAGCCATCCGGCACGGCACGACACCATTTTGTCTTTTCATAATTGTCAATTCTAAATACATTTAGAGGTAGCACCTTGTTTATATAATCATCATCATCATCATCAGGTCCTTTTTAGTCTCCACTACAGGAACACGACCCGCTCTGTACTACTAGGGCCATACTTGGCCAGAGCAGCCAGAGGACTTGGCCTACACTCTCCACGCTGGCCAGACGGGTCTCTTAGATGTTTATAAGCTTTGTTTAGCTTGTATTTCCTAAGTCGCCTTCGATGACATCCACAGGAAGACTTGGAGTGGGACTTTATAATGTGAAATACAAATGGCGAAATAATATCTAAGAGGCATGATCAGAAGAAGAAGTTTGTCATGTGCAATCAGCTGATCCAGTTTCTATAGAAGAACAAATAAAATTTTTGTTTAATATCAGAGATATTAAACAAGCTTACCAGGGGACAAACTTCAAAAGAAGAAAATAAAATTTACTTCCTAGAGAAACTGGATCAGCTGATTGCACATTTTGTACGGGAGGTTGATTTTATTTTCGTTTTTCGTAGAATGTCCCCTGGGAAGTTCTTCAATATCATGGACATGAGCATGTCTCTTAAATATTATTTCACCATTTAGTTACGCAAAATAGCCTTGCCATCAGTAAAAGAATGTATACCTATAAGTAACTAGTGTTTTTTTTATACACCTCCAACGTTATTGGAGTCTGTTTTTACTCTATTCTTTTCTTTCAAACAATTTCTCGGAAGTCACTAGTGGTTACTATATACAGGAATAATGCTGGAAACCCAAAATGAAATTCGACATTCCCATACCAACTCTTTTATATGGAAATGCCGAATTTTTTTTTTGAGTTCTCAGCATTTGTCCCATGTGAAAAGTTGTTCATATTGATGGTCTGAGTCACCCCTTTAAGGAAAAGTCGAGGGTCAATTTGTACGCTGTAAGTCTCAAGCCAGGTAAAAATAATAACAAAATAAGTTTATTTTCAATCAGAGTTTTTACACTTCGTTTAACTTGTAACATTAATGAAATTATTTTAAAAGATACATAGTTCTACACACCAATACTTTCCAGATCTATAATATTATGTTACCATAAAGATATTGATGTGAAGTAGAGAAGATTACAACTACTTTACATTTTCTTCTAACACACCTTATTATCCTAAAAGAATTACTAGGGGTTCCCAAACTAAGCAGAGCTTTTAACTTTTGTTATCTATGGTTATGATTATTCGGGCTATTGAGGGGTTTTCTAGTAAAGCCTGAAAATTTACAATAATATCAGACTACATCAAATAAATCCATATCGTACTCGTATCAGTAGAGAACTTTTCCGTTTACAGATCGTCACATTTTAAACTACTTCACTCGAGTTACGAAGTAAACAAGGCCATTATCTCAGCGATTTGAATCTCCAGCATGGAAACTTCGCTTAGGGTCGGTACTACCTCACACTGCTTTGCATGATTGACTGTTATATCAATAATAATTAAATACTCTAGTTGAAATAAAAATGCAGCAAAGTCAGGACTAACTCTGGTAACTATATGACTCAAAAACACGATTGCGTTAAATTTTCTCGATAGAAAAAAAATGCAAAGTTGCCTCCAAATCACGTCTAATTTACTCGGTATACAGCATTATTCATTAAATACATTAAAATTAACCATGAAACTTTTGATTAGTATTGCATTACAGATAAGGCAGCCATCATGTGTTTTTCTTTTTCGAATAACCCTTGAATATTCCTAAAAAACGAAAATATCCAAAGTAGCCAACGCGTTTAGACCATCCGCGTTTGTACCGCCACACCGCCTGGCCTATGGCGGGCTCTTAAGGCGTTTATCTTCAACCTGAGTCCAGATTTTCTCTCTCTCATCTTATTATTCGCGAAGGGCTTTCAACGCTCTCCGAGTACAAAATAATAATACCTTCAAGGTATTGTTGGGGCCTCCTCGATTTTGCAGTGCGTCTGACATGTTCGCGGAAGTACACACAACCGATTTCTTTACTGCATTGCGTGGGCGGGTCGCGTCGTTTATGCGCAGAGTCCGGGAGAGCACCAACAGTATCCTGATGGTCATAAGGGAGAAGCCAGATTGCCGCATATGGAGGCACTGGGTGCTAACCCATGTGGCGGTGTCAGGAGGCCCCAGCGGGAAGGGTGGCTACTACCTAAATTAAAAACAAATTGTCTTATGCCACACTTAATGATAAAACATATAGTTTATAAGTTTTCTTGTACTAACAAAGATGTTTATCTCAAATAAACGTATTTTATTTTAACTTTTTACCGGTTGCATCTTAGGCTGGTGATGCCTCGGAGCCCGGGGTCCGCTATTACGATAGCATTCTTTTCGTACTCATCATCATCATTTCGTGTAGGTGACACGGTCAATCGACCATGCACACCCTGGTGTCAAAGTTTTTCGAGATCTCCTCTCGGCCTCTGACGTGGTTCCTTTATCGACCACCAGATGGTAGCCGGGACCAATGGCTTAACGTAAATAGGCTAGTTTCCTAAAAAAATATAATTAGTCCGTCAGTGAGATATTCAAAAATTATAGGACACGTATTTTTTCTTTTGTCGATTAAACAAAAATTGATAAAGATATAGCCCTTTGAAGTTCCGTGTGACGTCATAGTTTACTACAATTATTAGCAAACTTTGACGTCACGAGCCCCCACTCCTGCACTTTAACGCGCCTTATCTTTATTATTTATTGTTTATTTGACAAAAGAAAAAATACGTGACCCATATTTTTTGATTATCTAACTGACGGACTAATTATTATGTTATTATTACGACCCAGGAAACTACCCTATTATTCCTACGATTTTAATCTCGTTTGGCAGAACTGCAACATGACAGTTGACAATAATCAAGCAGTCACACTAGTGGTCACTATTGTGACTGCTTGATTATTGTCACGTACAATCTCTATTACATATGTATATATTATATATGTTTCTTGTACAATCTGCACTGCATCACACAAGAAAAACTGATTTAATTTACACTTTTAAAATCACCTTACAAAGTAAATAAGGTCATTATTCCTACGATTTGAACCTCCTTGGGGAAACTGCAGCCTGAAAATTGTCTATAATCCGAGGCCAGATCTCAGGAAACACACATTACTCCACGTCTAGGTTAATTAAAGTGTCGGGGAGTCTGGGGACTTATTCTTCATGAATAGTGGCTCTTACATGAACTTAATTTTAAGTTGCCAGAAAGAAACGTGGTAATCTCATTGCAAAGATCTTCCGTATAATAGTGCCAGTTAGTATTTTATTATTCTTCATTTCGCTTAGTAGTATTTTTTCATTTTACTTCATATCACGTCCGTCATACAATCATCATCATCATTTCGAGTACACGGTTAATCGACCATGCACACCCTGGCGTCAGAGTTCTTATAGGAACCGCCTCACGGCCTCTGACGTGGTTCCTTTAACGACTACCAGATGGCAGCCGGGACCAACGGCTTAACGGGCCTTCCGAAGCACGGAATCATCTTTATTATCAGGTGATTCAAGCCTGAAATGTCCTAACCAAACTGGAAGCAACAATTACGTCATACAATTAGAGGGCTGTAACCCAGAAATAGTACATAGATAATGCAAGTATCGCGATTTGTATAAAAGGCAAACTTGTCGACATTTTGATACCTACTGTTAAAAAGTTTGATTGGAAAAAAATATGTCCGTGCCTTTGGGTGCTTGTAATTTTTGGGTTATTGCAGTTAATCCCCAACCAACCCAACAACCCAACAGGGCAATTTTGTAGATTTCTTCTGCCTGCGCGGACTTTCAGTAGCCGCGGCCAACCCTGACGCTTGGTCGGAGTTCAAACACGCGAAGAACACGCATTTACGTCATCTATGTACATCTATATCTGTAGGCTGAAACATGGCACCGTTTCTAATACATTGCTACTGTCATTCATGTTATTAAACAGCAATGGAAAGCATTTAGTGATTGGCTGTCAAGACACGGCTAGGTAAAGAGGTAAGCTTAAAGCATCCCGCGTTTAGCGGTGTGATACTCAGACCAAAGAAAAAAAGAGGACTGGAAATACCTACAAAAAAATCGTGTATACCTACATCACAGAATCGTTACATAAAATGGCTGCCATTGCCTAGGGTTGTCACTTCCATACTATGTAATGATCTACTTTAAACAGTACTCTTATTTTGTACACAGAGCCGACAGAGCTTATAAAAACATTTTGGGAAAGGATAATAAAATGACAATTTATTTTATAACTTTGTTTACTTAATCATTCCTAAAAAGTATTAATTTGTTTAAAAACCATCTATCTGAAAGATATTTACATTTAATTTCACCGTGATATTTATATGTAACACAATATCTTTCAAATTGTAATTTCTTTTGCTGGTTCAAACGTTTATCTTTTACGGCTTTTTTTTTTCATTTCCACGACCTGAAATTTCAATATACTTAGTTAAATCATAATATTTTATTATTAAACTAGCTTTCGCCCGCGGCTCCGCCCGCGTCAATGTCGATCCCTCGGGAATAGTTCTTTTTTCCGGGATAAAAGGTAGCCTATGTCCTTCTCCGTACTCCAGAGAACTTGAATGCCAAATTTCATGATGATCGGTTCAGTATTTACGGCGTGAAAGCGTGACAAACAAACAAACAAACTCACTTTCGCATTTATAATATTATTAGTAAGGATTATGTACAAGTATAATCTATTATGTGCATTGTTGTATGCATGACATCATATGATCGCATCCATAATTCGATAATACGTTGTCACACATAACTTTGCGTACATTTGCATGCATGAACCGGCTACTCCTGCCAAATCACCCAACGGTTTTTAGTATTGTCTGACAGACAAAACGAATAAACCGGCCAAGTGCGAGTCGGACTCAGGCACGAAGAAGGGTTCTGTACTATTATCTATAAAAACTGCAAAAAAATCTTGCTTGCTGTATGGAAGCCCCCTTAATTAATTATTTTATTCTATTGTTTAGTTTTTGTCGTTATAGCGGCAACAGAAATATATCCATCCGTTAAAGTTTAAATTGTCTAACTATCACGGTTCATGAGATACAGCCTGGTGACAGACGGACACCAGAGCCATATCATTAGGATCCCGTTTTTACCCTTTGGGTACCGAACCCTAAAACATTTATTCATTAACATTAACTATATACATTAAACTTACCGGAAATGAAAATATTGCTGGTGATGAGTTGTCCCGAAGTCTCATATCATAACTTCAAGCGTTCTATTGAAACAGCTTTCCTCAAAATGCAAAGAGCAGATGTACCAATCCTGTTGCCGAGGATTAATATTTTTCCGAACCGGATAGCCTATAAGCATTTATTCCTCAAAGCTTCATTCATCGGAAACCTATAAAAAAAATATTATTTTTTATTTAGATAATGCACAACCCTATTTAGGTATGTAAACAAATGAGGAATAAAATAAATGAAAATACTGACTGTATTACAAAAATATGACCAGTTAACCACAGTTTATACATAAATTTAACATCATGTTTTATTTTGCTTCTCAATCAGAATCAATAAAGAGCTTTCTTGCTAGAAAACGGGTTACTAACCTATGAAGAGTCAATTATGGTTGATTTATGTTTTCTCTTGCACCACACATCACAATACAACATTTAGTCAACTGTATAAACAGTTATCTCACACTTCCACGTATTTATTACCTTATTTTCGCGTATTTTTGTCCCAAATTTCAACTTTTCAAAATAGTAAACAACACCCGTTGACAGCACAACTACCACGAAACTCGTTACAAAATATGGCGGATCTTGGCACGCACCTAAACTTTGGACAGCTTTTACCATAAATTAGCAAAAACTAAAATATGTATGTCTCTTTTGTCAAAGGCAATTGTACTGAAGAAAGACAGAGACAAAGTTATATTTCACACTTTATACCATAAATGCCTGATATTTGTATAAGTAAAAATTCATATATGTTGACAAGGGCTTCTCCATAGACTTCCTTACTCTTAGGTGTGATACGATGTTCTTAGAGAATGAATTGTCATTGTTATACATCTGGATGTTTTTATTTTAATAAAGCCCGCCCCGGCTTCATTCGGGTAGATATAGGTTTTTGTATTTTTTTCACACCATGGGTTACATATTCAAAATATTCTATAGCCTATGTTCATCAGGGATAATGTAGGATTCTAATGGTGAAAGAATTTTGTAAATCGGTCCAGTACGTTCGGAGCCTATTATAATGCAAACAAATAATTAAATCTTTCCTCTATATAATATTAATATATAATTTATTTATAAAGTAGAAGTGTAGACTAAAAGAATTTAGAAAAACTGTCTAAACTCACAAACTTTGCTCGTGAAAAATTTTACGGTTTACGCTGTATTTCTCCCTAAAGACGATCTGGCGAAGTACTCAGAGGTATTTTTCAAGTTTGCTCAAGTGGGGAAACTTGTTACTCATTAGGCACATTCACCGATTTCAGAGCAGCCTTCTGGAAGTAAATGCTTACGGTACTGTCGACATAAACAATGCTCATAGCCCTAACAATGTGTGTTGATCAGTTATTAAAGTATCAAAATGCAGTATTTATGAAAGTAATGGAAGTTTGTTTGTTTTTGGTGTGTGTTAAATAGTGTCAGGTTTTCCAAACTGACTTTAGGCTTAAGGCGCTGTACCCCTTAACCGTTTGTAGCGGACATAGCGCGATATATTACGTACCAGTAAGGAAATAAGGTTGAAAGTGGCGATACCGGTTGGCCTGTCACCAGTCTCAGTTCAAACCTTGTTTAAAGTAGTTTAAACCCGTGTCTGCCATTTCCGTGTTATTTTTCATTGGATTTTTAATTGGATAATTGAATAATCATAACTAAATAATGTAATTTTTTTAGCTATCCATCTTGCTCACTTAATTATACTTTTTTAGACGTAAAAAAGTTAGTAGTTGTAGCTGAAAAAATCAAGTAATTCGCGACGAAACTTTTTCTAGATATAGCTTTTTGCTATTTTATTTTGTTAGGTTTTAAATATTTTTGAAAATATTTTAATGTAATCATTTATTTTGAAATTTGAACTGTACTTCATATTTTTTCATGCTAATATTCCATAAAAAATAAGGCTAATTGCGTGACGAAAAAATAGACGTTTTACAGTATTCTGCTGATTTTTTTTTTTTTTTATGTATATCCGACGGCCTTAATTGATGCGCCTTAAGTCAGTCTGTGAAGATGGCGGCTACAATGTTGCCGAAATATTACACAAATATCGATAATCGCGTAAGTCCCGTAGTGACAATAATAGTGATTGTGATCGCGGAAGCTTACAATCGTATGCCTTAAGGCATCTGACAAAGTTTAACAAATGCCCAGACCAACTGCTTAACGTAACTTCTGAAGCACGGAGGAGCTCTGGAGCTCCTCGGTGCTTCGAAAAATATCTGGATAATTTTATGCTATTGTGGTCACCCATCCCAGTGAGGACCACGTCTGGAGTTGCTTAGCGTGCGCAAGCCATTAACATACAATAAAACAATGTTAATCAAAGGCGCAAGCACACAGATACGAGGCGATGCAGCGCGATTTTTATAAAATAGCGATACAATACGTGTATAACGTTATCTACTAACGTCGAAGTACTAAAAAGTTATATAAGAAACTGTTGTCATGTGTGTTAGGCTGTGCGCCACAGATTTTAATATTGTTTTGTTCATCTGATCTTCTTCAGCTCTCCTCATCTCACTTTATGTGGGGTCATGACAGCATGTAAGTCTTACATGCTGTCATGACCCCATGTTAAAAGTTTATTCATCTGATCTTAAGCATGAAAATGTGTAGCAAAATAAGGGTCATCATCATCATTATCAGGTCTTATTAGTCTCCACTGCAGGAGCGTGACCCTCTCTGTACTACCGGAGCCATACTTGGCCAGAGCAGACAGAGGATTGGGCCTACACTGTCCTCGCTGGCCAGACGGGTTGGAGAGGTCTCATTGATGTTTATGAGCTTTGTTAAGCTTGTATTTCCTAAGCCGCCTCTTACGCCATTCATAGGAAGATTTGGAGTGGTCATATTCTACTCTGCTGAAAACGACATGGCTAATAATAAGGCTAATAAAATAGGGGTAATAATACTGAAATAAGCAGTCCATGTTATTAGCAACTTTTCGTAGAGAAAATCATAAAAATAAGATTTCTCAGTAAATAATTCGAATAAGCTTCAGAAAATAGACTGCGCTCAGCAAATAACAGCAACCGTGGATTCGTTATTTATATTTGCCAAACGGTTATCTATTTGTTTTGCTCACTGTACACAGAGTTCTAATAAAGACGCAGACAGTTTATTTTCCCGAGACAGATCGATACAAATAAAATTTAAGGCGCGTTCATAACTCGACTAATCGGTTAAACAGTTATTCTCAAAGTGGCCCCACAGGTATCAAAGACGAACATGACAGATTGGCCTTTGGGGGTTCATGATAAGCAAATTTGTTTCAATATTTTAGCTATGGCTAACTTATTTCATTTTGTTTCTACCATGTGGTCTCATCTCAACGCATATTGCATAGGATTTATTTCAGACTCATCACATAGATGCTTCGAGCAATACGGCGGCGTCCGTACATAGATAACGCCGTAAAATAAATAATAAAAAATAAAAAGGTTTATTAACAATTATGTATACCTACACCATATTATGCGAAAATAATATTAGTATTCACAAAAAATATCTTATTTAAGATTAAAAAATATTTTCAGCTTAAATTAATAAAATATTTTTCAGTTTTACTAGATTTACCAAGTTTATGTGTTACTTTTGCACTGCAGCCGTCTTTGTGTCATTATGTTGTGTGAAGTGAAGAAATGATCTATCAAAGTATGTTCTATGTATTACGTAATATGGCGCAATAAAGATATTTCGTACTGTATTGTATTGAATGGCCCCAGAATTAGGATGTTAACGTTATGAAAAGTATATAGAATATAAGTACAGTTTTCAAGATGGATGGGAATTAAAATCGGTGCTGCTTATGAGATAATTATCGCAAGGACCTACTACATTATAAACGTAAAAGGAACTCTGAAAGCCGTGAAAAGGTAACAACCTTTTCGTTGCTAAACAAGTAAACCAATTTTGATGAATTGATGAAAATGATTGATGAGACTTGGAAAGGACTTAAGCTATATTCCACGCGTATGAAGTTGCTGATAATACATACATACTATCACGTCTTTTTCCGTTGTAGGGTAGACACAGCCCAGGTCTTTAAGACATAAGTCACGTTAAGCATGTTGGTGGGCATTTGCCTACTATGATTCCTCAGAGTTTCGCCCAGTACCTCGATCGGGAAGAGAATTAGCTGGTACATTCTACGTTTTTATTCTTTTTTGCCAGATCAGCATCGAAGAGTTGCCATAAATAGCTGGTATTAAATAATTACGGGATCTATAAAAAACAAAAAATACAAGGGTATAACACTATTAAGTGATATATTGGGAACCACTGGGGTAAAGCTCTGCAGAGCTATAAATTTGTGCCGCGTAGAACGGAACGCTTACTAGATATACCTGGCAGGTGCAACTGGCGGTACTGGACGGTTTTACTGTCTTCATTGAATCAAGAATAACGGGTGTAATTTAATGGAGAGTTAATAGAGTCATTGGGAAGGTAAATTTAATAGATCTTTTGTTATGCGAGCGCTAACTTTAAAAGAGGAAAGAAGGCTGCTCGTAGCGGAAAGAAAGGTACTTCGTAAGATCCTGGGACCAGTGAAAGGAGAGGATGGTATTTGGAGAAGGAGAAGCAACGGCGAAGTACAAGACCTAGTGGGCGAGCCTAACATTATGGGCGAAGTTAAAGCACACCGTCTTCGCTGGCTTGGCCACGTCGAAAGAATGGAGGAGGATCGGGGGGTGAAGAGAGCATACCTGGGCCGGCCGATCGGTCGCAGGCCGGTGGGCCGTCCCAGATATCGCTGGAGTGACGTGGTGACGGCGGACCTGCGCGAGCTGCAAGTTGGCGACAACTGGCAAGAGCTAGCAAAGGACCGAAAGCGCTGGCGTTCTTTTGTGCTGGAGGCCAAGACTCACTTTGGGTCGCTGAGCCAGGATAGTAAGTAACTAAGTAAGTTATCGAGTGCTTGAAGTTAACACTGTGTCAGATTATTTTTAGCAGTGTCTAGGCACCCAACGTAGCCCAATATCTATATACATATAATAAAACAGTAAAAATATTTTGTCTGTACATTTAGAATTTTTGACCGAAATGGATAGAGGGACACTTAAAAAGAATAATAGAAAGCAAAAAAATTTTTTTAGAATTTTTTGTCTGTCTGTCTGTCTGTCTGTCTGTCTGTCTGTATGTATGATCACGAGTATCTCCGAAAATACTGAACCGATTTACTTCAAACTTTCACCAATTGCTTTATTTTAACTCAGATTAACATTTAAAGTTTGTTTCATAAAAATCGGTTAGTTAAAAAAAAAGTTATCGTCATTTGAATGAATTTAAGCCATGAGTTTGCCTTGCCTGCAAATATATAGCACTTACTTATATATTATATAAGTGACATAGGAAAATTACATGCTAAACGTGGCCTTCAGGTGTTATAGACCTAGGCTCTGTCTACCCCGTAAGGAAAAAAGACGTGATACTATGTATGTATGTATAGTCTTCTTTTCACGCTTCAACCATTGAACCAATTTGGATGAAATTTGGTATGGGGGTAGTTTGAGACCCGGGGAAGGACATAGGGTATCTTTTATTCCGGGAAATTATACAGTTCCTGAGGGATGGACACTAATGGCGGCGACGTAGCCGCGGGCAAATCTGACTTATATATCAACGCAACCGAATCTGCTGCGCCTAGAAACTTGAAATTTGGTACAGGGGATTTTATAATGATGTGAGTGAGCGCTAAGAAAGGAGCGTCTGTTGTCTTTTTACGCTTCAACCGTTGAACTGATTTGGATGAAATTTGGTACGGAGGTAGTTTGAGGCCCAGGAAAGGACATAGGGTATGTTTGATTCCGGGAAATTCTCCTGTTCCCGAGGGATCGACACTAACGCGGGCGGAGCCGTGGGCAACAGCTAGTCTGCAATAAAGATCGAAAAGAGTTTTCTCTAAATATACAATATGTAAAGAAAACTCTTTTCGATCCTTGAAGGGGTAATTCAGCTCATCGATATAAACAACTTTTAATATGGGACCAATGCTGGGAACTCAAAATTTCCCTGTTATCTAAGATTTTCGCCCCTTTGAGGAAAGGGGCGAAAATCTTGGTAGCTGGCCGAGGGGGCAGCTTCAATGATCTGCGCTGGAAGAGAAGCAGCTGGTACATTCTACGTTTTTCTTTTCTCCTATGCATGGAAGAACTGCTGCCTACAGTCATTTTTACAACTAGTGAAGAAAAGACTTCTAGAACTAGTGTGTAGGTTTCCTCATTATATTTTCCTTCACCGAAAGCAAGTTGTGGTCGATGGAAAGATACAGAGGACGACTTGATTACAAGGACATCAATATCCTCATAGTCTGTGTAGTAATGGTGTTACAAACTAGTACAGTTTGTCTTAAGGTGTTACTGTCCACACAGTCTCCATAATCTTTTTAGAGTTCCGTACCTCAAACGAAAAAAACGGGATCGGTATAGGATCACTTTGGTCCGTCTGTCTGTCTGTCAAGACCCTTGGGAATGCGTGGAGGTATCAAACTGAAGTTCATATCAAATACTCAGGTCTACAGTCCCTTGGAGCTGTGAAAATTTTTAATTTTTCACAGCTCTAGAAGTTTTAACTTCTAAGCCAACGCAATCAAAAGATACAGCCTTTATGCCGCTATTTTTTGACATTCGCAAGGGAATCAAAACCTACTTGCCGTAAACTCAGAATCTCGAAATTTGGTACGAAGCTACGTCATATAGCACAAATAAAGGAAAAATTGCAAAAAGCATACATTTGGAGTTACATCATATAATAAAAATATTTTTAATAATTTAAAACTTATTATAGAACGAGTCGGACTCGCTTACTGAGCGGAACCTCTAACCCCGCACTTGGCTGGTTTTTTTTTATAATATAGGATGGCAAATGAGCAAGCGGATCGCCTGATGGTAAGTGATCCCCGCTGCCCATGGACACACCTGGGTTTGACAGGAGCGAATATCGAGTTGTCTAAATTTTTGACTAGCATTCGCCCGCGGCTCCGCCCGCGTTAATGTCGATCCCTCGGGAATAGTACTTTTTCCCGGGATAAAAGGTAGCCTATGTCCTTCTCCGTACTCCAGACAACTTGTATGCAACATTTCATGATGATCGGTTCAGTAGTCACGGCGTGAAAGCGTAACAAACAAACAAATAAACAAACAAACAAACTCACTTTCGCATTTATAATATTAGTAAGGATAAGGATACTCGTATTCTGTTTGCAATATTATCATAATGTAAATATTCATAAATGAGAAAGTTTAAATACTTAAGAAGATCCAAGAAAGATATGAATAAAGAATATAAAATTACCGAAACGAGTAAAATGAAGATGAGTTATTGCCACTACTTAACATTTTCCCTGAGGAGTCAAATTAAATGCAAATATAAACTCCAGCAGACTCCGGAGCAGACTTAGCGACACTTTAACGTTATTAACAAGAGAACTTAAAACGGAACGTGTAAGTTTTCATAGACGTGAGTTTGTGATGGCTCAAGGAGGTATTTAAGGAGAAATGACAAGATTATTATGTCTGGCTAGCTTCTTAGGTAATTAAATTTTTATTTTTATAAAAATAAAATAAGAAAGGGGGTGACCTCCGAGATGTACACATAAATTTTGGTCATGTGAGAATTATTGTTTTAGACATAAAAATTACAAAGTTTTCGAAGAAAAATGTTTTTAGATATCATAACATTTAAATATCATTTTTAAATTTCATATGTATCTGTTTCAAATTCCAACAAGGGGGCAATCTTGTTCAAGGATCGATCTAAATTATACAAATACTTTGATGTATTTAATTAATTCAGCGCATAGTACTAGTGATTTGAAAACACGTAAATTTTCACAATTTGATGCAGCACCGTCTTAAATATTCCAGCATAAGCCAGTTAAACGAAGGTAAACAAAGGTGCTAAAGCTTTTCACAGCGAAAGGATTAGCATGTGACACGCTGCAGGCAGCAAGTGACAAAGTATTTCTTTTAACACGTGACTTAGTATACGTGTAATTTTCGCGAGTATTTCCAAAACATCTCATTTCAATCCCTAGTTGACCGCGCGTTTTCACGGGCACTGGAAAACTAATACGTTTAGTCACTGACTGGCATTTAAAGGTCACTCACTTGTCATGATTTACGTTCCGTTTAACGCTACTCTACTTAAGAAACTATTGGAACATTTTATGTGCGAAACAAGGAAACAAAAATATACTCTAAATAAATTAAGAATTAAAATATGGTGAAAAAATTTCATGCGGGCGGGACTTGAACCAGCGACCTAGGTCTATTTACGACCTACGCTTTGCCATCTGAGCTACCGCATGATTCAATCTCGGCGCCGAAATATTAAGAGTATATCAAAATGTATATCACAGTTTAAAAAATACGGCAAAATGGCATTTGGTGACTTATATGACGAGTGTTACTTGTATACGTATACGACTTGCGTTTTGGTACCGCATTGTTTAAAAAAATGCCTCCAAGTGGCTTGTCTTTACTGTTCTAACTGTTCCTTGTATATCTAACTATTAAATATGTTAAACACAGATATAAGGTAGAAAAGGTAACTTTCAAACAGTCCAGATTCTCATTATAGACTGCAAGTAGGTCTTGTTATTATTACCAAAGATATCTACTGTCTTTTGTCGTAAAATGGAAAATTTGCCGTTCTTAGTGGCTGTTTAATAGTAGATCTTTGATGGAGGCAATTTTTTCCATTTTACGACAAAAGACAGTAGATATCTTTGATCTTATTTTGCTGAATAAAACCAAACGTACCTACCTAAGAACATCGTAAATGAAACTTCAAATAAAGAACACTGCATTTAAATCCGTTTGCCTGATTGGTGTTCTGAATAACTTTTTGAATTGGTGCCACCGTCATCTTTCTACCACCGCACCGCTCGCCACAGGAGTAAAGTCCATCCCCACATCCTTGACACTTGGATCTCCTAAAATGTCAGAGCGTCACGTGAGTTTTTCCTCCTACAGCAAGAGCGAGGAATATTCGTCCAAGCGTGGAATAGAATCCCGAGGTTTTCCCTGTGATATTCTATGACTTGGAGTCCTTCAAAAGGCGTGTTTACAGGTATTTTAAGAGTCGGCAACGCATCAGCACCTCCTCAGGTGTTGCAGATGTCTATGGGCGACGGTGACCGCTTTCCATCAGGTGACTCGTCTGCTCGTTTGCCGTCAAATATACATAAAAAAAACATGCCACTGGTAGACACAGCTCCACAAAACTTGTGCTCCATTCATGGGAGGACTCATTATACCCTCCTTTTTCGCTGGGAGTTAAAAAAAGGTCAGTATCGCGTAAACCCGAACTCCTCCTCATATATGTAAAGTTATGTCGCCATACGGAAAAGAGTTGCGCACGTTACGCAAATGCTAATGCAAATCTATCTAGCTAAGCAGCTAGATAGATAAAACTAAACAAAAGCTGCAAAGCTTCTTGCAACAAGAGGATTAGCGAGCGACATTGCAGCGACAACAGCGACGCCGCAGGCAGCCACGCGACCTGGAAGCTTATCTAGCTGGTCTGTTTATCTTGTTAGAAATATTAAACATGTTAGACATTGAAAGTCTTCCTAATATCTACTGCTTAATATTATTTGTTCCTAATCATCATTTCGAGTAGGTGACACGATCAATCGACCATGCACACCCTGGTGTCAGTGTTCTTCGGAACCGCCTCTCGGCCTCTGACGTGGTTCCTTTAACGACTACTAGATGGCAGCCGGGACCAACGGCTTAACGTGCCTTCCGAATGGAATCATCTTTATTATAAGACAATCAGGTGATTTAAGCCTGCAATGTCCTAACCAAACTGGAAGCAACTAAACAAAGTATGCTTCCCGTGGGAATCGAACCCACGACCCCTGGGTCTACAGGCAAACGCCTTAACCACTGGACCACGGAGGCAGTTTGTTCCTAATACTGCTTTTAATTACTTTTAATGGTCAGGGGTGTCATCCACAGCTGTCTGTCCGGTGTTGCAGGTATGGCATCGGGTACGCGCGTAGGCTTCCCGAGCTGCTACTTGTTTTTTCCCCATTCCACTGAGTAGTATCCTAATACCTTCATTCCCTTCCCAAATCCAACAAATTCCTATCTTTCCTCAGCTTAGAAATGCTCCCGATGGTCAGCAGCGTCGGAAGCACAAGTATTCACAGAAACTGCGCTCGTTAACCCGCTTCCCAAGCGTGGTGAGTATGGAAATATCCTCTCATGGAACCAAGAATCCTTGGGAGAGGCCTTTGTCCAGCAGTGGTCTTCTAACGGCTGGAATTATAATTATGAAATAGCTTTATAACTTCCATCTAGTGATGACAGCTGGAACCAACGGTTTAACATGTCTTCTGAAGCACAGACAAGCTTGAGATATTTTCATACAATGAAAATATCAGACGGGTTGGAGAGGTCTCTTAGATGTTTATAAGCTTTGTTTAGCTTGTATTTCCTAAGTCGCCTTCTACGACATCCACGGGAAGACTTGGAGTGGTCCTATTCTACTCTGCCAGATACCACACGGCTATCTGCCTTTAGTCAGCATGAAAAATCTGTTATTATTGTTATCTACTTACACTACAAACAAATAATCTCTGCGTTTTTATCGTTCGTGTAGCTGGTCCCTTACTACTGCAGTAGCCATTACTCCATTCAATTCCACAGAGCAGTAATAGTTGACCGCAGTTTCTGGAATGGCCGCAATAAATTGGGCATAACCAATACTGACTCCAACAATAGACACAATTCCATTGAAAAAGCCAACTTTAAAGATTTCTTGATTCCGACCGGCGAAGATTCCAGCAAAAGATTTCTGGAAACTTCAATATCGGGTTTAGAGTACGTTCACACAGACCTAAGCATAGCCGATGGCGAAAGTTTAAAAAGTTTTTTTACACAGAATTAATGTTATTTTTAGACACTGCTGAAAATTATTAAATACGAATTACTTTTAATCACGTCACGTATGGAGTCAGCTATTATAGGCTTTGTACGTGAGTAACCGAAATTCTCATATTAATTATGTTTTTATCTCGCGTTAGTCATAATTTTAAAAAATGTTTTCTAGTGTCTCTGTGGCATTGAAGCAGGCCATATGTTAGATGAACTTAATGCAGTTTCTTTTGAATTTTATTAAATCTGGAGTAGCGGATATGGTTCTCACCTCAAATTAGTGAAATTAAAATAAAGCCGCCCACTACTCTTCGTTAACGATACTCATCTCCGTACTATGACTCGCGGACTTAGCTATATCGTCAACCAAAACCAAAACCATCCGGTAAATATAGCAGCTAAAAGGTTGAATGAAGAAGGAGATGCATAGCATATTTTAATATGTCCAAATATGGATAAACAGAACAACTAAGCTGGGAGTGATATTATTGTTTTATTACAAATCACATGTTAAAGAAGTGTCTCACATGTCACTCCTGCCGGCCTATTTGCTAACTCGATGTACAAGGTTTTGATAGTCACTTCAAAATACATTAAGACTAGCTTTCGCCCGCGGCTCCGCCCGTGTTAATGTCGATCCGTCAGGAATAGTACTTTTTCCCGGGATAAAAGGTAGCCTATGTCCTTCTCCGTACTCCAGAGAACTTGTATGCAAAATTTCATGATGATCGGTTCGGTAGTTTCGCATTTATAATATTAGTAAGGAAGTAAGGATATAAAAAACGTAATGTATTTTAAGTGACTATCAAAACGTTGTACACTGAGTTAGCAAATAGGCCGGCAGATGCCTTTCTCGGTTCTAAACACAGCTGGTGGGCTGCCGGCTAGCTGGTTTGTGTGAATGGACCCGAGTAGCGGAGAATAAAGTTCATTTTTGCCCATAATATGTTGCGAAATTGACGGGAACAACAGCCAAACACGTAGCGTGACTGTTTCTTTGTTAAGGTAAGGTTGCCAACGCGACCGCAGTTTTTCTTTCCTGTCTGGTTAACAATTTTGCACTCTTTAGCATAAAAGCTTTTTTTTTAATTTACTTCAAATTTGCAACCCCAACAGAATATTTTTATAAATGATAATTTTACAAAAAGTTATTTTAATATACCCATATTCCATGTCTTTCAGTATCTTTTAAAATATATTTGTTTCTTACTAAAGACTTTTTGATGTTTTTGATGTTTTAGAATATAAATATACTGTATGTATTAAATATATTAATCTAGCTATCCATAATAACTGTTTTACATGATAATCTTGAAGAGATGAACTCATTGAAAAGTTATCAAAGGAGCAGACCTCTTTATATATTTGACATGGTTTACTGGTATATTCGCAAATTTTGCAGAGATTTTACAAACGTGTATTGTATTCGCTATTTTTACACATACATACATAGTATCACGTCTTTTTCCCTTGGGGTAGACAGAGCTTAAATCTTCAAGAACTTAAAGCCATGTTTAGCATTTTGATTTTTACACATTTAAATTAAATAATTTACTGCGGTTTTATTGCGGTGGACTTCCTAGACATATTTGACATTTGTCCGCAAATGTCAACTTAGTCTACCTGCGAACATGAAAACTGTGAGTTATTGAAAACTTAGGTGTAATAATCGCTATTAACGACATTTATAGATAGATGTCCCATGGGACGAGTAGATTAAATTAAGATGGTCAAAGTAAAAACGACATTTCTTTTTGTTTCATACTATGATTTCGTAATTTTATACTGCAGCGTGCAGTAATATTTTTTTTTTGCAAAATTTTGTATTAGGCGTTTGTCTCCCATCTCACCTGATGGTAAGTGACGATAAATACGAGGATGTTACATGCCTATCCAAGAGATACCCATTTATTCTACTTTTGAATATCCCGGGACTGCACTGTACTTGCGGTAATGTTCGGAATCTCACCTTATCGGTTTCACGGTTATGCGGTCACGTAGGTTTGTATCGCGGGAATTTATTTTCACTAGCATCGTTGGTCATACAGTGGAACTGCGGGATATGGTGGCGTCGTGGCCGGTTTGTGTTGCAATCTGCAGATTGCGGTCTTTATACAAAGATAAGTCCATGCTGCTGTGATATGAACGAAATAGAAAACTTTGAAATGACAGTTTAGTGAAAGTTTCTTTTAGTTTTTGATATTTATACATATAATGTTACTTTTTATTAAATTTGCGACCCGGACCCCGGCTTTGCACGGGTGCAATGTACCTATAAACCTCCCTCTTGAAATACTCTATCTATTAAAAAAAACCGCATCAAAATCCGTTGCGTAGTTTTAAAGATTAAGCACATATAGGGACGGACAGACAGCGGGAAGCGTACATACATATACTATATTATCACGTCTTTATCCCTTACGGGGTAGACATAGCCTAAGGTCATAAGACCGAAAGGCCACGTTTAGCGGTGGGCGTGAAGGTAGAAAACGGAATCAAAATAGTGATGGGTTGCTAGCCGCATCGCCTATTGTCATGATTTTTTAGATATTCGCCCATTCCCTTGACCGCCTTCAACACGAGAAGAGAAGCAGCTGGCACATTCTACGTTTTTTCTTTTCTTCCAGACCAGCATGGAAGAACGCGGGAAGCGACTTTCTTTTATACGATGTAATGATGATGTTACTATGTTTCGGAAGTTATGCGACTGACACACGAACACGACATCGCCACTCGTATAAATTTTGCGTGAGGGTTAACAAGGTTTGTGGTGTAATATTTAAATTTAGTTAATAGACTCAGGTGTTACTTTGCGGAAGTCAAAGTTACATTTACTTTGAGACAATTTACTTTGCGTGCTTCCGCCACCAGTTAGTTCATGCAAACTATTGCTGGCCAGCGCCCACCCACTACTGTTAGTCCCTTCATACCCGCCACCAATAGTTGATGCATGCAACCCTGGTCGATACTGCTGCATCCGTTGAGGCTGTAGCAATGTCGGCCGTCGTGCTCGCGACACGTGTTTCGCCTCTACACGAGGCATCTTCAGGCAGTGAACCCTAGATGTTGATCATTCGAATGACAAGCAACGAATGACAAAAATTACTTTTTTTTTTTTTTTTTGTAATGACTATGTAGCTAGCTCCAAGTGAGCTTTCGCTATAAATTATACGTTTATACTATCTGGGAGGGGGGAGGGGATTGATCGTTATTTTGGTTTTGTATTGAAAATATATTTAATAATGGGGAATTATTCAAATCTATTTGTTTATTTATCAAAGTAATTTAAATTTACAATGTAACACTGTGGTAATCCTGCAAGCGGGTCGACAAGGGCCCGGGGCTCGCGTGCGCCGAGCCTTGATAGCTACTCGTTGTCAGCGGGCTTGTATTTCACGATGATGTATAGCGGGGTCTCCAACTGACCAGCTGGTGCCGAATCTCGGGAAAGAGGTCTAATATCTATAAGAATTAACGAGATTTTCAACCGACTACAAACAAAGGAGGGGATCTTACTCTACCAATTTTGTGCTTACTAGTTGGCGTCACTGTTGAGTAAAGTCATGAAAGGTTTTTTATTACACGCGTCTAAGCAAAGTTTAGCCGTGTGGTTTCCGGCAATGTAGAATAGGATCACTCCTAGTCTTCCCACGGAGGTCGTAAGAGGCGACTTAGGAAATACAAGCTAAACAAAGCTCATACTTTATGAGCTTTGTTTAGCTTGTGTTGGAGATGTCTCATTGATGTTTATGTGTTTATGAGTCATAAACATCAATGAGACCTCTCCAACCCGTCTGGCCAGCGAGGAGAGTGTAGGCCAAACCCTCTGTCTGCTCTGGCTAAGTATAGCTCCGGTAGTACAGAGAGGATCATGCTCCACCAGTGGAGACTGAAAAGACCTGCAGACCAGATGATGATGAAGCAAAGTTTATATTTCTATCATATTTAATGCCTTTGTCTATATTTATCCTGTAATGGGCGAAACCATGTTGCTAGGCGATGCTGCTAGCAACCTATCACTATTCTGATTCCGTTTTCCAACTACTCGCCCACCAACAAGCTAAACGTGGCTTTTAGTTCTTAAGACCTGGCGGCCTATTTAGTACATTATGTTTTATATATCTTTAATAAAAATAGTCAATCATAAGAAACCCGCAATGTATTTCGATGTGACTATCAAAACGTTGGTCACTGAGTTAGCAAATAGGCCGGCTGGGCTCTGTCGACCGCGCAAGGGAAAATTACGTGATAGTATGTATGTAGTATGAATATATGTGTGTATGTAACCTGCTCTATGATCAGACAAAAGGATCGCGTGCCTGGCTGGCTCCTAGTTAGCTACTTGTTGACAGTTGTGCCACAGATTATATTTACGCGCAGTGTTCACGCCCGCGGCAGAAGTCGCGTGCAACGTCAGTTATGGATGATTTATTGTACTGTGTTATTGGTCTGCTGGAGCAATCTTCTTGAAATAGGGATGGCTGTTATAAAGTAGTTATTTTAATCCGTTCTCCGGAGCGGGCAATCGATTTGTCAGGCATAAAAACATACTCTGGTTGCGTGTCCACGAAAGTGTTGAAGTTATATTCGGCCTTAGTATTTTTAATCCATACTTACTGTTATAAAAAAGCAAAGGGCCTTGATAGATAGACGGGCAGACGGACAACCGCGTGATTCTATATCCATTTACCCGGCTTCAAAAATGGAGGTTATCAATTCGACCCTTATTTTTGTACCTAATATTGTCGAATTGGCCAGTTTTTGTATATGTTAGTATAACCATGTATGTCAAATTTCAAAAGAGGATGTATGTATGTATATCCGCACATATCTTAAAAACCATAAATTAGATTACAAGAATGTTTTTAGGAGTCCGTACCTCAAAAGGAAAAAACGGAACCCTTATCGGAACGGATCACTTTGTTGTCCGTCTATCTGTCTGTCTGATTGTCCTATTACTCAGAAACTCGTAAAGGTATCAAGCTGAAATTCATATCAAATACTCAGGTCTACTGTCCCTTGGAGCTGTGAAAAAATCAAACTTCTAAACCAACGCAACCAAAAGATACAGCTGGTTATGATGCAAATTTTCGTGTTTTTTCAACATTCGCAGGGGAATCAAAACTTACTGGCCCCCTTGCTGCTAGTTAGCTACTTGTTGATAGTTGAGATGTGCTATAGACTTATTTATACGCAGTGATCACGCCTGCGGCAGAAGTCGCGTACAACGACAAGTATGGATGATTTATTATACTGTATTATTGTGTTGTTGTACAGAGAAATGGTGATTGCTGGTACAAAGTAGTTATTGTCAAATGCAAATTTCCACTAGCTGAGCTGGAAGCACAAATATATAATAAGTAAATAAATAAATATATGTTCCTAATTGTATATATATAAAAGCTAATTTTATAAAGCTGAAGAGTTTGTTTGATTGTTTGTTTGAACGCGCGAATCTCTGGAAGTACTGGTTTAAATTGGACAATTCTTTTTTTTGTTGGATAGTCCATTTATATAACATCACGCTGCGACCAATAGGAGCGAAGCATCAATAAAAAAGTTTTGAAAACGGGGGAATATTATTCATCTATACTAAGAAAAAATCTAATTAATCATAATAACAGAATTTGCGCGGACGCAGTCGCGGGCAACAGCTAGTATACTATAAGAATGTAAAAATCTTTACAAATAAATTATATTGAATCTCGAGTCATTCATCATTTCGTGTAGGTGTCACGGTCAGTCGACCATGCACACCCTGGTGTCAGAGTTCTTTGGAACTGCTCTCGGCCTCTGACGTGGTTCCTTTAACGCCTACCAGATGGCAACTGGGACTAACTGCTTAACGTGCCTTCCGAAACACGGAATCATCGTTATTATCAGACAATCAGGTGATTCAAGCCTCATCATCATCATCATCAGGTCTTCATAGTCTCCACTGCAGGAGCATGACCCTCTCTGTAATACTGGAGCCATACTTGGCCAGAGCAGACAGAGGATTTGGCCTACACTCTCCTCACTGGCCAGACGAGTTGGAGAGGTCTCATTGATGTTTATGAGCTTTGTTTAGCTTGTATTTCCTAAGTCGCCTCTTACGACATCCATGGGAAGACTTGGAGTGATCCTATTCTACTCTACCGGAAACCACACGGCTACCGGAAACCACACGGCTATCGCAAACCATACAGCTATCGGAAACCACACGGCTACCGGAAACCACACGGCTATGGATTCAAACCTGCAATGTCCTAACCAAACTGGAAACAACTAAGCAAAGTATGCTTCTCGAGTCATTCGTTTCATTAGTCACATAGAAAAATTATTCGCAAAGTTGGCTAAGACACCTGAAGTGTTTATATTTCTCTCATCATTATACAAAACATAGTAAACGCCATCTTCCATCAACACCTGTCGCTCCGTTTGCATATTCATACATCATAAACTCGAACTGCAGAAGTTGCGACAGCGACGCGATACACTGAAACCGCGAAGTTTCACACTTGCACGTGTTCGCAAACATTGGTAACTTTTAGCCATCTGAAATTAGGATATGTTGAGTAGCTATGGATAGGGAAATATTTTGACTCTTATAGATCTAACTTCCCGTCACAAAAATCAACAACGCTCCGCACGCATATTTTACTCACTACGATAAAAGCCAAAGTAATGGAAACGATTTTACTTTTGCCCAAAATTTCATAATACCCAACTAGAAATATATCTAATACGAGAAATGCCTATTCAGAAAAATGTCCAATTCGAGAAATGTCCTGTCAGAAAAATGACCAATTTAAGAGAGGATCAGTCAGAAAAATGTCCTATTCTAGAAATGTAAAGTCAAGAA
The DNA here is from genome assembly GCA_947532085.1 of Elegia similella. NCBI lineage: Eukaryota > Metazoa > Arthropoda > Insecta > Lepidoptera > Pyralidae > Elegia > Elegia similella. The sequence goes on from OX383930.1 coordinate 27,384,389, forward strand.
AATGTCCAATCTAGAAATGTACAGTCAAGTAAATGTCCAATTCGAGAAATCTCCATACAGAAAAACAACCATTTTAAGAAATTTCTTTAACTACTCAGCGGCCAAGGATGACGTAAGGAAAGGACCGGATAAAAATCAAATGGGCATTTTTTCCTTTCGACACATATTCTCCTTTTTTTCATGAGTGTTAGATTATGAAACAAAATAAGTTGGTTTCACAGTAAAAGTTATATTTAACTATGACATTTACAGCATTTTCGACTCTTTCCGACTACTTGTATTCTAGAGTATATTCTGCACACGAGCGCCAACTTTATCGTGTCATGAAATGCCGCAAGCAGGCGTCGCTTCGCGCGGTATAGTGTTGTTCGTGTCATAACTGTCATAACTTTATCGTGCGAGTTTAGTGTGACTGCGATAGTATTTTAAGAACCTCCATAGCTCAGTGAAAACACTAATACCCGTGATTATTTTGTGTCCGATTCCTTACCAGCCGGCTTATTTGCTTACTTAGTGTACAACGTTTTGATAGTCACTTCATTGTACATTAAGTTTTATATATCTTAAATAAAAATAGTCAATCATACGAAAGCCGCAATGTATTTTGAATTGACTATCAAAACGTTGTACACTATGGCTGCTTCTCTTCCCGCGCAGATCGTTGATCGAGGAATGAGCGAACATCAGGAATCATATTAGTAGGCGATGAGGCTAGCAACCCATTACTACTTTGATTCCGTTTTCCACATAATGCCCAGCAACATACTAAACGTGGTTTTTAGGTCTTAAAAACCCGGGCTCTATTTACCCCGCAACGGGAAAATACGTGATAGGATATATTGTTTCCAGGACCCTAAACAGTGATAGCTAAAAAATCTAAAAGAATTTTCTAAACCGCGTCTTATAAAAATTTTGAGGAGCCAAAATGGGCGTGAGCATTATTAGCGCTTATACTTATTAAGCAACCCCGGGCGCGGATCCCACTTGGATGGGTGACCGCACGTAGCATAAATAAAATGTCTCGAGCTCCTCCGTGCTTCGGAAGCCGTTGGTCCCGGCTGTCATCATTGATGATAATCGTTAAGCTATATCAGATGCCTTAAAGCAGTTTGAAAGATCTGACATCAGTGTTGGCCACTTACAAATACGAAAAACAACAAAATGGTCAAGATGAAGTCTACGGAATACTGTACAATCAGGGGTGTGATAAGTCCGAAACTCTGAAGAAATGTTTTCTCGTCCTTATTATCCAAATCAGACAAAAATAAATGTCATTGTTGCTTTGTTTTACGATGAATAACACCTTAACTGTCTGCGAGCGTAATGGGCTGGGATTAGGTATTCCGGCAAATATTAAATATTTAACAATGAGCCCTCGTTTTTACCAGTAACAGGTAAACCCGCCGTAAACTGAATTACGAGGATTTGTGGGCAAAGTTGGCGAACGGGTTTAAAATTTAGAATCCGTGTTTAGATCCTATAACCATTATTTTGACACTTACAAAGAAGAATAACATAACAAATGTGCTTTAAAAGTGTTATTCTAAGTGCAATATTTAAGTTACCTAATATTACACTTGGAATAACTTTCCGATGACTGTACAAATTTGCACAGTCGAGAGAGTAGATGACAAAAAAAAAATAAGTAAATTAAGTAAGTGCTCCCTAGTGTAACTTGCTAGTTAACGAAGAACTCTAATCTCTTACTTGAAAAGGATTTCCGAAGTTAATCCCTGTAATATAAACGGCTATAAAAGTTAACTTAGGTAAAGTTATACATACTTACCACGGGTGTTCCACTCGCCGTCACGTCATTTGCGTATGAAGATCACGCAAGAATTCGGGCCGTATGCGAATTTACAGCGTAAGACCGCGTAATGAGCGTACGCGGCAATTTTGCGAACGTGACGGGTTAAGTGGGGAGAAGCGGCGAATCGCAAAGATAAAAATGTGTATTTTCACGAAACCTGCAATGTAATATCCTTACGGCTTTCGGGATGTTTGTAACCGATATCAGAATCGAGTTTTCGTGTCGTATATTTGCATTTTGCATACATTTATGCATTGATTGTATTCCGTAGACACTTTCTGATTGAGACCTTCGGAAAGTTTTACATTTAACTGACCGAGCCGAGCGAGCAAAGCGAGCTAGGTCTTTGCTAAAACATACCTTTTGTACGTACGTATGTAAAAAATGCAAAATGGAAAAAAATAATGGGTTGCACTCCGGAAGTGCCAGCAGAAGTGAAAACTCCACGCGGTAGAAAGAGAGGGGATATTACTTCCACTCCTTCGCCGCGCCGGCTATCTCAGGTCACATGTCCATCTTACGAATTTTCAGTCATTTTAAGACTTAAAAGCCACGTTTAGCATGTTGGTGGGCATTAGGTGAAAAAAAGGAATCAAAATAGTGATGGGTTGCTAGCCGCGTCGCCTACTATATGATTCCTCATATCTTCGTCCATTTCCTCGATTGACTTTAACGATCTGCGCGGGAAGAGAAGCTACTGGTATCTACATTCTACGCTTTTTCTTTACTCCCAGATCAGCATGGAAGTATCTATTCCATCTTCATAACGAAAACTTGAACCCAACTAAAACACGTATTATCGTGACGTCACGAGCGTGCTCGCTAACACGCCGCCCTCACCTGCAATAAATCTGGACTTCAAAAGTTGACACGCGCTCAAACTTTGCCACGTGTACGCTACGCTTTTCATGTTCGCGAGTTAAAACCATACATACAGGCAGAATTTTGGCGTATGTGAATTTAGAGAAATAAAAAAATTATGTCTTACACACCGGCTGATTATTAAAGTAGGTATCAGAATGGCTAGAAGAACGCAAAACGAAAGAAAAAAAACTTACACTAAGTAGTATTATTTAGAAAATTAAAAAAAAAAACTCTACAGAGCTCCCTCCAAAAAAACAATCTAAGGACACTACGGTTTTTGACATAACCTAACGATACCTTAATTGTCGAAATCCATCCAGTCGTTTAGGAGATACTATGTATAAAGAAAAATTACAAATATACATGACTAACTGTTGCCCGCGACTTAGTCCGCGGCAATTTCTGTTATTATGATTAATTAGTTTTTTTATTAGTATAGATCAATAATTTTCCCCCGTTTTCAAAATATTTTTTATTGATGCTTCGCTAGTGTTGGTCACAGCGTGATGTTTTATAGCTTAAAGCCTTCCTCAATAAATGGACTATCCAACATAAAATGAATTTTCCAATTTGAACCAGTAGTTCCTGAGATTAGCGCGTTCAAACAAACAAACTCTTCAGCTTTATAATATTAGTATAGATACGTGCGGAACACATTTAACCTTACTTGGCAATCGGGTAAAAAGAAATACATTTGGTTGTTTCTATGGCTACTTTTTCTTATGTTTTACTTTTTTTGAGGTTACGAGTTTAAATATTGCGAAGGTCTGAATTATCGTGTTGGCAACAGCTGCAAAGAATATCTAGCAAGAAATATCCAACCAATCTTTGTTATATGATGGGCGAACAAAGCGAGCAAGGCCTTTGAATCAAAATGGGGCGAAAACCTATTCTTTTGTATATACGAGGTATTCTGCGAAAATTCTTGAATCAGGTGATATTATTATTAGCACAATTGCTAAGTACTTTGAAAATCAAAATCTGTTTATTAGTTAGGATATTTAAAGAAAGACTTGCGAGGTCCAAGTTCGCGGCAAACCACTTGTATTTTAAATATAAATAAATAAATATATAGGGAGATATCACCCACATTGAGATAGTCCCACAGTTAGTTGGGAAATTGTGTCGTAGGATACTAGCTCAACGATACTACATTTTATAATAGATCCACGTCCAGGATCGTTTTAAATTATGACCTGACCGGGGATCGAACTCGGGAACGCTCGAGTCGCAGGCCGGCGTGCAGCTTGCCATGACATTTTAAAACCATCAATTCGAAATCCTAATCGGAATTTACAGAATAGGTATTTACTTTACCCTACAACGGAAAACGCAAAGGACGGATATTTAGCTACTTTTTTAATTGAAATTAAATGAAATTCGTTTATTAGTAAGCAGTGTTACATAATTTTGTTGGACGTTGGACTGACACCCACGGTAGGTTTCCCTGTGGTATGGGAGTCAGGCTCTTTCCTAGTACCTAGTAGACTCAGTAATCTTACTAACTAGTTAAAATATAAAATTTTTTCTTCCTTTTTAATATAACAGAATCCGATTTAAAAAACCTTAAATATAATTAAGTTGATTTCAAATAAAAATAATTATTAACTAAAACTTAAACACGTTAATTTATTTAGAATTAGATAAATATTATTCCATTGAAATACATTAAGTAGAATTAAATAAAAAAGAGAACAATCCATAAGTATATAAATGTAAAATTTGAAATTGATTTAAGTTGAGGAGTGTTTAAATATTATGAAATGAAATGAAATGAAATAGAATTTTATTCAAATTTGGATATCAAGTATCTCTTTCTGAACGTCATATTATTATTTTTAATATTTGCAAAATCGATAAGCTACTAGCGTTTCGAAACGACCACTGCTGAGAAGAATACGCCGAAAGAAACTCAGTCCAGTATTGGTCCCTACGTGCCTGAAGGGCTACGCTTTCACATTTATAACAAATTGAATTATTTTACATTAGGTATTAATTAACAATTTATTGAATGTATTATTTCCATGGAGTTTTATCTGTTAAATAGTCATTAATACAATAGTAGGCATTTTTAAGTAAATGATTTTTAACAGCAGTCTTAAACTTACCTAATGTCAGAGCCAATATTTCTTCAGGAATTCCATTATAGAAGCGTATACTAAGTCCCAAAAATGAATTCATTGTTTTCTGTAATCGCAAAGTTGGTGTCGCTAATTTATTTTTATTTCTCGTATTCCTGTTGTGGATATCACTATTTTTCTGTAAAGATGAAGATTATTACGAACAAACAAAATATTTGCAAATATGTATTGCGCGGGGAATGTCAAAATATTTATATTTTTAAACAATTCTCTAAGATATTCTCTAGCACCTAGTTTATATATAGATCTGATAGCGCGTTTTTGAAGGACGAATATGGTATTAACTTCTGCTGCGTTACCCCATAGTAATATCCCATACGACATGACACTATGAAAGTAGCTGAAGTATACCAAACGCGCAGTATCAACGTCAGTCAACTGTCTTATTCTTCTAACAGCGTAAGCAGCAGAACTAAGTTTACCCGCTTAGGATGTGATATGGGCACCCCATTGAAGTCCCGAGTCAACTGTCATCCCAAGAAATACTGTTTTATCTACCAAATCTATCGTTTCGTTTTCGACCACTATGCGTGTTGCTACTTTTGTAACATTCGGTAGACAAAATTTAATACACTTCGTCTTTTTAGCGTTCAACAGCAAATTGTTTGCTGTAAACCACTCTAACACTTGAGCTAATGTACTATTGATCTCGTCAAAATTGTCTGTTGTCCTATCAACAGGGAAAATAAGAGAAGTATCATCGGTAAATAGTACAGCTTTACATGTGTTAACATAGTATGGCAGATCATTAATATATATAAGAAACAACAAGGGACCTAGTATAGAGCCCTGGGGTACGCCCATCTTAACAGATAATCCCGAGGATTGAACCCTATCAAGGCTAACTTTTTGAATTCGGCTACTTAAATAAGATTTGATTAATGCAATAGATTTACTTTTAATCCCATAGTGTTCCAATTTGGACAGCAGGGTATCGTGGTCAACACAATCAAATGCTTTGGAGAGATCACAAAAAATACCGATAGCATTTTGTTTTCTCTCCCAAGCATGATATATATGTTTTAAAAGCGCAACACCCGCATCCGTAGTTGATCGACCCTTTGTAAATCCGTATTGTTCACTATGAAATAGACCATTTCTATTAAAAAAGATAGTAATTGATTAAAAATTAACTTTTCAAATATTTTACTTAACGCTGGCAGAATAGAAATGGGACGGTAATTTGTTGGATCATTTTTATCACCCGATTTGTACAACGGTATAACTTTACTTAATTTCATTAGATCAGGAAAAGTCCCTGTATCTACACATTTATTACAAATAGACGCTAAATAAGGAGCAATTATTTCTATAATATTACTTATGACTGATACTGAGATGTCCCACAGGTCTCCAGTTTCTTTATTATTCAAAGTCTTGAACGTATCAATGATTTTTTGAGGGGTTACATGTTCAAATATTAGAAGACTGTTACATTCCGGTATACAACTAGTTAATAACTTTTTAGATTCCACAGATGATGAAAGTAAGGAGGCAGTGGTATTCACGGGAATGTTTGTAAAAAAGTCTTCAAAATATTGAGTAATCTCTTCGCTAGTACTGAGGCCCTTTTTATCTATTTTTAATTCAATTGGAATGCCGCGTTTTTTCATCTTTCCTGTTTCTGTAATAATAATTTTCCACGTTGTTTTCACTTTGTCACTAGAATTTAAAATAGTCTGTCTGGTATATAAAGATTTTGCACAAGCACATACACTTTTAAAAAATTTTGAATAATTTCTAACAAATTGAACAAATTCAGGATTCTAATTATAGGCTCTCATAGCTAGTAATTCATATAATCTATTTCTACTGACGTAAATGCCTGGAGTAGCCCATTCACTAAACTTTTTACGATTACATTTAGTGTTTGTTTTAATTTTGAACGTATTGTTAAATTCCGATTCAATAACATTAAACATTTTGTTATCCAGTATAATTGGATCATCCCTAGTTTCCTCAATAAGGGGCATTTTTTTTAATAAATTATCTTTAAAAACTTTGATTTTGTCTTTTGTAATAGATCTAAAGGTGATCTGTTGTGAATCTACTTCGACGTGGTTTGCGAATTGTACGAACTGACCAAAGTGATCAGAGGTAAGGTTTTTAATAATAACTTTGTCAACAGGAGTGCAATTACAGAAAACATTATCTATGCACGTTGCAGAATTACCTTGAACTCTGGTTGGCTCCAAAAATAAATTAATTTAATCAAAAGACTTAAATAAATTTAAAAATCTTACACTTTCAGTAGTAGTTACTAATAAGTCTACATTAAAGTCGCCACAAACTATGACGTTTTTACGACTACAGCATAATTTCCTTAAAACATCTTCAATCACAAGTTCTAATGTATTATAATCTGAATCAGGTGGACTGTATACACATACTTTAATAGAATTATCTAACTCGATACATGCTAATTCAACACTACACTCTATAGAAAGACTTACAATATCCTTACGTTCCTTGTATTTCAAGTCATTTTGCGTTAGAATTAAACTGCCTCCTTTCTCTTTTGTCCTTTTTGTCCTTTTTGTCTTATTTGTTAGTTTAAATTACACTTACTATGATTAACTACTACATTTTTAGAAATACAGTTTTCTATGTCACAGTTGGAGATTGCAGTTGTACTCGTGCAATTTGCAACACAATGTTGTATATTATAAGCTACAACTGTAGCAATTTGTCGCCTAAAACTAAATGGAAGATACATAGTATCCTGTGTCAACTTAAATTTATATATAAATTTATTAATATCTAAATAATATATAAAATTATATATTTTTTATATATATATTATTAAATATATATATAAAAATTAAATGTGTGGAACTTTACACTACTTCATTCTCTCGCGTTGCACTTTATAAAAAAAAATAAAAAATATTTTGCATGTATGTTAGGTGTAAACATTGAATAGATCTTCAGTCTCATCGTAAGTCATCTTGTTTAACTAATCAAAGAGGATTTTCTTGAATGAGTTATGAGAATTCTACCGTCCAATCATCCCAAAATTCCGAAGGTACATAATGTAATCCCTAAACCCTAATACGGACATCCCTTACATTTTAATCTCAGGCGAGACGCGGCGCGCAGTCGTCAGTAAACAACATTTTAGAGCATAAAGGGCGACGTGGTTCAAAAAGACCCCTGTTTGCCTTGCTAATTGAATTCATTGTTGCTGCTCAAATGATGTTTAAAGTGGCCGGTGTGACGCATTCATTACGTCGCGTAATCCTTTAAGGTTCCGTACCACGAAAAGCAAAAAAAAAACCTTTCGTTTAGGGTCTCTGTAAGATCGCTTCGTTGCCCGTCTGCCTGTCAAGGTCCTTTTTCTCAGGAATTTACAGCTATAAATATTTAATATCCTGAAGTTGCATACAAATCAAACTTCTAAGTCAACGCAATTAAAAGTTTTAGCCGTTATGTCGCATATTTTGCAATTCTGTTTACATTTGCAAGAGAATCAAAACCTTAAGAGTATTTCCCGATAATGTAGAATCATAAAATTTGGCAAGAAACAAGGTCTTATAGCACAAATTATGTCGTTGATTTAAGCTTTCTATATACTATTGGACCGATTTTTAAATTTGCTATACCTACCTAGTCCAACCTACGAATAATGATTCTAAGTCCAACAAAAAAAGTATTTGCTATAGGAATTTAAAATTTGCTGAATAATATACATACATTCAATTATGAAATTAAGTACACATGTATATAAGCTGGTATAGACTAATATATACACAAACTGTATAATTCTGACAATTTACATACATCTGGGTGGAATTGATAACCTCCTCTTTACAAGTCAGTTAAAATAAAAAAAAAACTACGGAACTTCGTGCGCGTATCGGACTCAAACTTTCCCGGTTTTTAAGCCTGAATTTTCATGCGGACCCGGTGCCGATTGATTCAGAAATCGAATTTGTGCGTATATACTCAAGCCTTTATGATATGCGTAAAGGTGAGGTTTTGTTAAAATTGCCCTCGGAAATACTGAAATCAATTTTTGTACAAATTTTGGGATGGAAAAGCTTAAATATGAATTTACGTAGTATTTATTTTTTATTCAGGGCAAGATTAAGCAACAGGTTCGACCATAGAAATAAGATTATCAATGGGTTCGACGTAGTTTTGTGTCTAAAGATACTTGAAGCCCCAGCGTCTGACATTGCTGTATCCCAGATTTGTTAAAGATTCTTGAAAATTAAAAAACCTTGCTGTCAAGGTGAAAAATGTAAAAATAACCTTTAGGATCGCTGGCAGAACGGACAACTCAAAACAATGAATAGAGCATCTCAAGAGGACGTCGGACATTTTGGTGACGCGAACCCATAACTTTTCCCTACCGAAAATCGTTCAACGCGTCTAAGGAAGTTATCACTTCAAAATAAACATATCATAATGTAAGACTAGCTCCGTGGCGCAGCGGTCAACACGCCAGCCTGCGACACGGAGTGACCGGGTTCGATTCCCGGCCAGGTCAAGATGGAAAATTATCTTTTTCAGTGTGGCCTGGGTCTTGGATGTGTATCTATATATGTATTTGTTATAAAATATGGTATCGTTGAGTTAGTATCCCATAACACAAGTCTCGAACTTCCTTTGGGGCTAGCTCAATCTGTGTGATTTGCCCGTATATATTTATTTTATTTATTTAATAGGTATAATAAAAAGGTTTAGAAATATATCTAAAACCGGCCAAGTGCGAGTCGGACTCGCGCATGAAGGAATCTGTACCGTTATCTATAAAAACGCCAAAAAAAAATCATGTCTGTTGTATGGGAACCCCCTTAAATATAAATTTTATTTTAATTTTATTATTTATTTTTAAAGTGAATATATAAATATATATTCTGTATAATTTTCAAGCGTCTCCCTGTAGCAGTAATCAATATCGAGCAAAAACGAGCAAGAAATCGCGTTTGTTCTCCTTAAATCTTTATTTTATTAGTTGTCATAGCGGCAACAGAAATACATCATCCGTGAAAATTTCAACTCTCTAACAATCACGGTTCATGAGATACAGCCTGATGACAGATGGACAGACAGACAGACGGACAGCGGAGAGTCCTGTTTTTACCCTTTGAGTACGGAACCCTAAAAAGTAATTAAAATGACAGTGTTAACAAAATACAATTTTAGAAACATTTCACAATACTGACAGTAAATTGCAATGCATGCTACAGTAAGCAGTTTAATTTCGTTCGCGGTTTGTCGTCTGTTGTGAAGCTCGGAATCTCACCTTATTCATTTGTCACTTAAACGAGATACTAATGAGAATTTTCAGTTATTGGATCTGTTTGTTTGTTTTCATAATAATATTAATAACGTACGATAATATCATCATATCGAATTTGGGAATTCGAGAAAAGAAATATTGGTGTATGATCTCATCGTAATTACTGTGTTGTTAAATAGTAAAGTTTTATTAATAAATTGATAACTGGCAAACTTACTTAAGTACACAAATAGTATTTTATTAAAATAGCGAGTATTTTAGTAATAAAATACTCGCATCTGACTAAATTATGAACTAATCTATTCCACTAAATACTACATACATACACACATACAAACATAGTATCACGTCTATTTCCCTTGCGGGGTAGACAAAGCCTAGGTATATAAGACTTTATGGCCACACCTAGCATGTTGGAGGGCGTGTAGATGGAAAACGGAATCAATTAGTAATGGGTTGCTAGCCGCATCGCCTGTACTTGCCGTGTGCGATTAATTTCGACTGGTTTTAGTTGTTACGGTTGGTACTGTAGACTGCATTTGAACTATTGCTGAAATATCAGGCAGTTAAATATCAAGTTTAAACAGCAAAAGCTTAAAATCATTATCACATGTATTTTCAACAATATTGACGGTAATAAATGGCGGTGGGATGAGGCGTAGGCCACTGGCATAGCATCGTAGCCTTAGCAATGATTTCGTAGCAGTTTTGTAGCATGTTGCTACGAAATCATTGCAGCGACGTCTTATCTACATCTTGAATACAGAAACTGCTCAAATAAATATCTAACGACTACTTTTTAACTCTTTTAGCTAGCGGTAGATATTTTCTCGTTTATTTAACCTAATTAGCTATTATCCTTTAAATTGTAGGCGTAAAAAGCTTTTAAACAATTAAGTCAAGTAGAACTTTATAAAACCAAAAGGACTTAAATATACCGATCTACTTAAACTCTATAAAAAAATGGTAGTCTATAAAGTCAGTTTCGTCAGTCACGGGCGACAATTTTACGTGATAACAGTAGAATAGGGATAGATGCATCACAAGCCGAACGGTTAGTCCGATCGTCCCTCTCTATCGCTTGTTCCGCGCTCTCGCTTGCACAGGGAACGTAACACTTTTTCGTGCATCCAGCCGCCGTTCATTGATTTTTAAGATGTTATTACATCAAAAAATACCTAAAATATTCCAGCTACATCTTTTCCTACGCAAATCGTAGAAACAGGAATCGTCTCAACAGGCAATGCCGCTGGCAACACTACTTATATTGAATCAGTTTTCCACTTATAAATTTCACGCTCAAGCTCTGTTTACCCCGTTATAAATAAAGACATCATCAGTATGTATGTATGTTCATGAAAAACATTCGAAACAAACTATAGTCTGAGTAATTCCGTAATATATAATTCACACAAAATAGAGAAATGCCCGGTGTAGCCTTTTACGGCTATTACTATCGCTTTACCACAAATCCACAAGTTTAGGAGAAATCATAAACTTGTTAGCAATACTTTTACAGCCATCATAAATCTGATGTTAGAATAAAAATATATGAGGGCCCTCTCAGTGCCAAGTTTCAAAGAAACACAATAAGACTAAGTTTAAATGTTGCCTCTCTAAATAAAATAGCGAGAAAACGAATGTGTAGCTCTTGTAAATATAATTTGATGTATGCCTCTGATGCGACAAGCCTTTTGTTGTCTATTTATATTAACTTTATTTGATGTTTTCTAATGCTTTCACGATTGTTACACAATTAAATGAAATCATTTAATACGAGTTTATCAAGTTCATTACATCCTTACTATATCCTTACTAATATTATTAATGCGAAAGTGAGTTTGTTTGTTTGTTTGTTTGTGACGCTTTCACGCCGTAACTACTGAACCGATTATCATGAAATTTTGCATACAAGTTCTCTGGAGTAAGGAGAAGGACATAGGCTACCTTTTATCCCGGGAAAAAGTTCTAATTCCGAGGGATCGACATTGACGCGGGCGGAGCCGCGAGCGAAAGCTAGTAATATTATAAATGCGAAAGTGAGTTCGTTTGTTTATTTATTACGCTTTCACGCCGTAACTACTGAACCGATCGTCATGAAATTTTGCATACAAGTTTTCTGGAGCACGGAGAAGTACATAGGCTACCTTTTATCCCGGGAAAAAGTACTATTCCCGAGGGATCGACATTGACGCGGGCCGAGCCGCGGGCCAAACCTAGTTATATTATATTATCAAGAGTAAAGTTAATCCCCACATCCTTCACACTTGGGTCTCCAAAAATGTCAGAGCGCCACGTGTTTTTTTCCGTCGTACAGCAGGATCGTGGAATGGGCACCGGGATCCCGAGATTTTCCCAGTATGCTATGACTTGGGGTCCTTCAAAAGGCGTGTTTACAGGTATCTTCAGCAGCTCCTCTGGTGTTCCAGATGTCAATGGGCGACGGTGACCACTTTCCATCAGGTGGCTCATCTGCTCGTTTGCCGTCAAAAATACATTAAAAAATTTTGACGGCAAACGAGCCTTTTTCTTTTCCTCCGTGTGGGGACGGAGCAGAATACAATTCCCCACTGCCCGTCAGGTTGGCATCTATAATACCCGACATGCTCGGTGGTAGGACCTCGTGGGGTCCGACTGGCTGGCGACCACCCTCGTGCCGAAATCTATCGTAAAGCACCGTTGGGTGTGTTTCGACGGTTGCGCGTGAGAGCCAATCCCCATTCCCGATTCCCGTAGTTCCGACAGTTTATGGTCCCTTAAGGACTGGAGTCTTGCACTGTCTGATTGGGGGTGCGACGTTGGCGCGGGGGCCAGGGAGACCCGATGAAACGGTTGTCCGCTGGCCGCCCGCTGGTACGTAGAGGACCCGAACCCTGGCTGTCCCGGCTAGGGAGGCTGTCCTGCCGCCAGTGTCAAAAGCTCGTGATTGGTCGTCATGCCGGCCTGGGAGACCGGAGTGGAACACGGCGGCTGATCATTGTGTTGGATCGGGGGCCCTTCCGTCCCCCGTGCCAGCAGCGCACCTCACTGGTTATTCATTGCGGGCCATCATTCCTTAACTTTGCCTATGTAACTGTCGTAACTACGGCAATCCTCAATTTTTTCCCTGTTAACCACCTTTTTAATGGCAAGATCGAAAAATAGAAAACATGTTTCTACAGCGGCACCCCCTTCCACATTCAATGTGGACTTCTTCAACGTCAGAGGAATGCATTCCAACCTCAATGTCGTCCATCATCACTTGGAGACGACTAAGCCGGCTCTATTTTTCCTGACTGAGACACAAATATCCTCTCCGACCGACGTCACATATCTCTTGTATCCCGGTTTCAGCTTGGAGCACAAGTTTATGCCCAATGCTGTTGTGTGTATGTATGTACGGGAGGATGTATGTTGTCGACGTCTCAGCAGCCTTGAAGACAGAAACCTGTCATTGTTATGGGCGCGCGTAGATCACGGTGACCGCATTCGGTTCTATGCGTGCCTTTACAGGTCCCATAGCGGTGATGCCGAAACAGACCGACTTCTCGGGCATGTACAGAAGGGCATAGACGAAATTCTCCAGCAGCACCCATCGGCGGAGGTAGTGATCCTAGGGGACTTCAACGCTCACCACTTTGAGTGGCTAGGATCACTGAAGACCGACTACGCTGGGAAGGCTGCATACAACTTTGCTGTAACAAATGACCTCAACCAGTTAGTTGATGGTCCTACCAGAATACCTGATATTGAAGGACACAACCCTGCTTTGTTGGATCTTCTGCTGACCTCACATCCAAACGATTACCAGGTATTCCGTGATGCCCCTCTGGGAACCTCGGATCATTGCCTGGTACGTGCTGTGGTTCCATCCGGTCAGACCACGCAATCCAGACCACCTGGTATGCGTCGTGTGTGGCATTATAGGTCAGCAGATTGGGATGGATTGCGAGAGTTTTATGCATCCTACCATTGGAGACGGTTGTGCTTCTCATCAGAAAATCCTGACATTTGTGCGAAAGCTGTCGCCGAGGCGATACTGCTGGGCATGGAGTGCTACATTCCCAGCTCGGCGGTTCGTATCGGAGGGCGGTCTCAACCTTGGTTTCGTTGCTCGTCTTTGCGTGCCGCCTACCTCAAGCGCGAAGCCTACGAAGCCTGGGTTGCTGCGCGAAATGTCAAGGATCGTAATACTTCTGATTTGAAGAAGCGGTTCAACGCAGCTTTAAGAGCCTACAAGAAGCAGATCACTGCAGCAAAGTTTGCGCACACTACACGCATTGGTAAGAGATTGGTTGGCTATCCCTCCGGGAGTAGAGCATTCTGGTCTCTTGCTAAGGCAGCGCAGGGGAATTTCTGTCGCCCTTCACTTCCATCTCTGCACAATCGTTAGGACACGCTGGCCCATTCCGCAAAAGAGAAGGCCGATCTCTTGGCTACTCTCTTTGCGTCAAATTCTACCCTTGACGACGGAGGAGCATCGCCGCCCTTTTTAACGCGATGCGAGCACTCAATGCAGGAAATTCGCTTCACTCAAAGTGCAGTGCGACGTGCTCTGTTTTCCCTCGACGTCAAGAAGTCCAGCGGGCCTGATGGCATTCCAGCAATTGTGCTCAAAACATGCGCTCCTGAGTTGGCTCCGGTGTTAGCACACCTATTCTCGCTGTCTTACACCTCAAGAAAAGTCCCGTCTTCGTGGAAAGTAGCCTACGTTCGCCCTATTCCTAAAAAGGGTGACCGCACAGACCCGTCTAACTATCGGCCTATTGCGATAACCTCCCTGCTCTCTAAGGTGATGGAGCGTGTGATAAACATCCAGCTCCTTGGTTACCTTGAAGATCATCAGCTAATTAGTGACCGTCAATACGGGTTCCGCCACGGGCGTAGTGCTGGTGATCTCCTTGTGTACTTAACGCACCGATGGGCAGCCGCCATCGAGAGCAAGGGAGAAGCACTGGCATTTAGTCTAGATATCACAAAGGCTTTTGACCAGGTCTGGCTTAAGGCTCTTCTCGCGAAGTTACCATCTTACGGGCTTCCTGAGGGACTATGCTTGTGGGTCGCTAGCTTCTTATCTGGGCGTAGCATTCAGGTCGTTGTAGACGGATTATGCTCCGATATCATGCGCATCAATGCTGGCGTCCCCCAAGGATCTGTTTTATCACCTACGCTGTTTCTTCTGCACATCAACGACATGCTTAACACTAGTAGCATCCATTGCTATGCAGACGACAGTACGGGTGATGCATATTATGCAGGTCGTGCAAATATCCCTCAAACACAGGTGGAGGAGAACAGAAAGAGACTTGTGTCTGACATTGAGACCTCTCTGGAGCAGGTCTCTGAATGGGGTAAACTAAACCTAGTTCAATTCAACCCTACTAAGACACAAGTCTGCGTGTTTTCCGCTAAGAAGACCCCATTTAACATGGCACCGAAGTTCCGGGACACCTCTCTTACCATTTCTAAGAGTATTGGGATCCTTGGCGTCGATATTACGAAGGAGGTCCAATTTCGGAGTCATCTGGAAGGTAAAGCGAAAATGGCTTCTTAAAAACTTGGGGTGCTCAATAGAGCGAGGCAGTACTTCACTCCGGGTCATAGACTTTTGTTATATAAAGCTCAAGTCCGGCCCCACATGGAGTACTGCTCTCATATCTGGTCTGGTGCACCACAATACCAACTCCTTCCTCTTGATTCCATCCAACGCCGGGCAGTTCGTATTATCGACGATCCCACACTCACAGATGATTTAGACACCCTCAGTCTACGGAGAGACGTTGGCTCTCTGTGTGTATTTTACCGTCTATACTATGGGGAGTGTTCTGAAGAACTTTTTGAATTAATGCCACCGTCACCTTTCTACCACCGCACCGCTCGCCACAGGAGTAAAGTCCATCCCCACATCCTTGACACTTGGGTCTCCAAAAATGTCAGAGCGTCACGTGGTTTTTTTCCTCGTACAGCAAGATTGGGGAATGGACTCCCTCCCGAGGTTTTCCCTGTGTGCTATGACTTGAGGTCCTTCAAAAGGCGTGTTTACAGGATCTTAAGAGTCGGCAACGCATTAGCAGCTCCTCTGGTGTTCCAGATGTCCATGGGCGACGGTGACCACTTTCCATCAGGTGGCTCGTCTGCTCATTTGCCGTCAAAATTACGTTAAAAAAAATAACACCTGACGTTTGCAGTTTTCATGGTCGCAGGTAGACTAAGTTGACATTTGTCTGTTGTGTTATAGGAAGTATGCAAAATTACCGCCTACAATACTTATTCATAACGTTTCAAATGTACACAGTATTGGATTACGGTGTCTGAATGTCAGGGGTGTTATTCACAACTGCCTATCCGGTGGTTGCGGATGTGGCATCCGGTATGCGTGCCCGGCCCTACTATTTGCTTTTGCTCCCTATTCATTTGTTTATTGATTATATTCATAACATTCGTTACATGTCAATTTCATACATTCATTACATTATAATAAATTTAACATTATTTCTTTAAAAAATTAATTAATTAGAATTTAATAACATTAATTTAACAAATTTAACCTTTCTCCATTTGGCAGAATTCG
This sequence comes from Elegia similella, assembly GCA_947532085.1. Lineage (NCBI taxonomy): Eukaryota > Metazoa > Arthropoda > Insecta > Lepidoptera > Pyralidae > Elegia > Elegia similella. The sequence continues at coordinate 27,401,002 of OX383930.1, forward strand.
TCATAGGAGTATGGTGCCAGACCTATCAGCCAGTCTTTGATCTTTAATTTAAATAATTTTTCATTTTGAGCCGATTTTATCTCCTGCGGTATGCAGTTGTACACTGTCGGCCCCATGATACGCGTTGACCTGCCAGATCCGCATTACCGTACACAAATACATCCGAGTGAGTAGTATCCCAGTGCCTTTATTCCCTTTCCAGGTCCAACAAATTCCTATCCTTTCCCAGCCTAAAAATGCTTCGTATGGCCAGCAGCGTTGGAAACACAAGAAGACAAAGAAACTCGTCATCTTGCTTGCCCAGCATGGCAAGTATTGCAATATCCTCCCATGGAACGAAGAATCCGTGGGAGTGGCCTTTGTCCAGCAGTGGACTTCTAACAGCTGGAATGATGATAATGAAGGTCTTGCAGTCTTATGATGAGCTTGAGATTTTATTAAATTGATGACAGCTTACCAAGATGGTGGTAACTGCCAACCATCCTCTCTATTAAATTAGAATATTTTTTTATTTGAATAGTCTTACGATTACTTACGAAGTATTCTTGGAATTTTCGCCTTCTGGAGCAAGTTATTCTCAACTTGGTGTGATAAGGGTCTGTCCACAATCGTTGTAGCATACAAAATTCTGATTCCCATAATTTCCAACGTGACAATTTTGTATTTTCTTTGTTTTGTGTTGCTGTGCCGCCCGCATTCTGACCTAGTTATATTTGAGTTTCCACCGTTTTTTGAAGCCCGAAACTTTTTTATGTACTGAAGAGTAATTTAGCGTTTTGTGTAATTTTTACTATAGGTTTACGAGATACTGAGGAAATCCAATAGAGTAAAAAGTACACTAACGAAGAACAAATAAAGCTGAAGAGTTTATTGGTCGGAGTTGATTGAGCTAAGTTGTACTTTCTTATTATATCGCATTCTTATTGTCTATAGGATATCTACGGCTTGTCTTTTATTTGTGCTATTTTATACAATGAAGTACTTACTATAATTTTCAATCCCTGACGCAAAAGCGTAATATAATAAGAAAGTACAACTTAGCTCAATCAACTTTCTATCTAAATCTGTTCAGCCGTTTCATTAGATGTAGTTATTTCAGTTTGAAAGCTAGTTAAATCGAGTGTATTCTTAGCTTTGATTGTTCGAATTCAACCAAATGTGTGTTTTTCTGTCGGAGAACTATTTAAATTTGTGATTTTATATAACATTTTATTTATGATTTTCACGAAGCAATAGGGTACTTTTTAATTTTTAATAATTTTTCTATTATATACCTAATAGTAAATACAAAAATACTTCTAGGTTACCAAGCGATACAAAATACTTTTCCGTGTTGTGCTAATTACTCGTTATTCAGCAACCGATTGATTTAGGATTTTTATTTTAATGATTTCTTTTTTTGGCATAACGAATGAAATGTCTGAGAAATCCGTCCCTTTTACTATTTTTATAATATTTTATCTCCTTCAATATTTCTGCATTTATTTATTTTACATTTTATATACATAAGTACCTTTTTTTTTTACATGTGGAAAATGCGTTATGCATACTGATCTGTACGGGGATACAGAACAGTTATGCGGGACTCACACCCGCTAAAAACCACATGATTGCTCTCTTCACGCCATATTACCGGAATGGTGGGCACGGTGTAGCTACCACTCTTCCACCAATATATACATAAGTACCTACACTTATCCAAAATTGTCCTCCGAATCCAACAAAGTTATCTCTGGCAATTTCTTTGCTAGGATCAATTTGCTGCAGGCTTTTTGAACAATACGAATTATCAGCCCCTTGTTTGTCAAGTGATAAAACAATTTTACATTAGCTTTTCAACGACAACAACGCGCATATCTTCATCGCCCGCATCCCCTGATAGACAAACGCAAACAACTAACTTATTTATATCCGCATTACCGTACACAAATCCAATTTTACCAGTAGAATTCGTGACAATAGAAATATCCCCCTGCTTTGTACTTAATAAAACTGTGTATATTGTAATAGCAGTCGTTTCAGAAAAACTAAATACGATTAGTGTTGTGCTCGAAACTTTTGAGAACGGTGAGAACAAGTCGGAATTTTTTCCCGAGACTTTCTTCTTCTTTCTCTCAAGTGCGGGAATTATTGAGAAATTCTCGAGAATTCATGAGAACAGAGAATTTATCTCCGGCACATCATTAAATACGAGTAGGTAGTAGGGGTAGCAGCTTGTTTTTCATACAAAATGAAGCCTTAATAATGTTCCCGAGTCAATACATCATGCATACTTACAAACGACAAACGGTACATACTGAAAGTATAACTCCATCTTTGTTTTTTACTTTAGAAGTTTTTGCATCTTTTCACTGTACCTTCGTCATCGTGTCGTGTGAGTGCTAGCGCGGTTTATTGAAACTGTGGACAAAACAGCTCCGAAACTCGATTAGGGCGCTGTTTTGCCGGTGCCACTTTTCGAGCGCGAATCGTGTATCTACCATTATATTTGAACGAAGCTTCATACACATGTGGTCGATCTCAGAATCGCAATTCGGTTAAAAATAATGGTAATTTTATTTAGCCTACTTTACCCTATCTAATACATATTCAAACAGCAAGGAAGTTGTCGTACAATGTGCGTTAGTTCGACCGCAGACTAATACACCGAAATGTATATTTGATGATGTCGCATGTAGGGCGTAAAAGACTCCGGGCAGTCCTTAAGGCGCTTTACATGCGAGCGGGCGGGCCGGACTCAATTTGTGGGGCCTGTTTATAGGTTTATTTAGATTAGGAGGGCCAAGACTGAGCAAAAATAAAAGACGCCAGGCTATTAAAATCGAAAATATGTGATGAAAAAATTCGCTACAGGTAGGATTCGAACAACAACCTTTGACATCTGGCCCGTCGGCGCTCTCAACCGCTGAGTTGCCGTAGTTTTAATCAACTTTCAATTCATCTGATATCAATTAAGTTGGATACCATAATTCTAAATAGTGGGTAGTAATGGAGATTACGCATGCTTCGAATGCGTGCACCTATAATATGTGATGAACAAATTCGCCGCGGTGATTGGAAGCTACGGCAGCTCAGTGGTTGAGAGCGTCGACGGGCCAGATGTCGTAGGTTGTTGGTTCGAACCCTACCTGTAGCGAATTTTTTCATCACATATTTCGATTTTAATATTAAACCGAGCATTGTCACGCTGTCTCCATGAATTTTAGCCCTTATCAGATGCCTCCATAAACAAGTCTGAATAACGTAGTAAAATTCGATTGGCTTGCCAGCTTCTTCCGTCTAATGAGGCATGCATTTGAATTGTATCGGTACTAGCTTTTGGCCGCGGCTCTGCTACATTAATAATAATAATAATAATCGTTTACTTCAGACAACGAGTAAAACATTACATAGTCCCATAAATATATATAGCTTACAGACTAACATACATACGAAAATATATCTTAAAAAATTAGTTTTCACGTAGAGTCGGCGACGTGAGGCGCGGGGTATCAGCAGGCAGCCGTCCTCGGAACTTCCGATAAACGACTCCCTGCGGCCAGAAGTCCTCCTTCATGAAGGTCTCTAGATGGTGGGTCGGCACTCTCACCACAAATGAATTAAAGCTCACTTTATGGCGAGAAGCCAACTGTTCGACCCTCAATGTGAATTTGGACTTCTTCAGCACGCAGTCTACGACGTCCTCTTCTTGTAGACCAATTATGCAAGCGGGACACATACAGCTGCGTCGTCTTCACTTCGGGACGCAACAGCAGGGTCGGTTCATGCGGTGCATTGCCGTGGTGGTTACGGCTGGTGGGCTTCTTCTTTCTCCGCCCTACTTTAACGAAGCCCTCCTTGTCGCACTGGTCTCTTCGAGAATCCGATTCAAAAGGCATGCGAGAGCTTGCCTGTTTTTTCCCCTTTGTGACGGGCCGCTGCGGTGACGCAGCAGCCGGGCGGCTGCGTAGGGACGTGTCGGGGTTGACGTGCTCGGCAGTGACGTCGGCTCCTTGCGGAGGGAAGAGCGGGCGGCGGGGCGCGGCGATGTCGACAGCTGGCGGTGAGTTCTCCAATTTCGCAGACTCAAAACTGCGGATGGATGCATTTTGCGCTCCGCGACGAGTGTTGACGTTAGTTGCCACGGGTGACCTACATACCGATTTACTACTTTTTAATGACAATAATTCGGTACGCAGCTCGGTGTTGGTATTTTCCGAGGCTTCTAACCTAAACTGCATCTGTGCCAGGCTGGTCTTCAGGGCCGTGATGTCTTTGAGAAGCCTGGTAACGTCCACATGGTCAAAAGAGACTGGTGGAAGTCTCGACAGATTGGCAGCGCATAGCGCTGGCATGTCATCAGGGTCGGTCTCCTTTATCAAGGCGACGATATCCTGGAGACTTCTTTCGCCTTTCTCATCTCTCCTGCGAGATGGCATCTGTGCGGTCCTGCCGAGCACCCACCTTGCCGCTGCAAATCTCCTCCACGGTGAAACTTGATTTGCAGATCTATATGATGCTGATCTCGTCCATCGTGTCCTTGGCATGATCGATAAATGCCAGCAACTCTTTGACTATGACTTGCTTAGAAGTCATAGTGGCTAGTTCGAGCAGCGGCTGAAGCCGCGCGAAACGCGAATTAATAATTCGTATGCAGTGTTGTACCGAGGCGCGTGTGTCACAGACAGTTTCTTAGGATACCTAGTTCAGACACCAGTCCTCCACAACAACCCTGTACACTTTCACCAATGTCACACTTTTGCACAAACCTAAACTAGTTTATTAAGTTAACTTTATGTTGTTGTTGTGGATGGAAAATAAACAATATTTTTATTTTTTATTTTAAGGAAATGGGGGAGACCTTTGCCCAGCCGTGGGACATATAGGTTAATTAAAAAAAAATATTTATGCGGCGACAAACATTTAAAAAAATGCAACCGAATTGATAACCTCCTTCTTTTTTTAAAGTCGGTTTAAAAATTTATAGATTTCATTTAATTATATTCATTAGATATAGTACACTTCTCTTCAGTTCAGAATGATCCCACTTCTGATGCTAAATTGCACGAAAAACAATAAACAGATCTGGAAAGGCTCACCGCTGTACCCCATTCACACGTCCTTTTGCAGTCTCAACGCGTCAGGTGACTTGACAGTTGAAAGAGTAAACGTGGCATAAATATATCTTGAATTCTGTATACAGCCAGTATTAGATATACGTAGTTTATTCCCGCGACTTTGTCCGCGTAAGCTACTTATACTTCTTTACTTATATCTATACTAATATTATAAAGATGTAATATTTGATTGTATATTTTTATGTTTGTTTGTAATGAATAATACTCAAAAACTATGCTATATATACTGCATCTATTTTAATAATTCTTTAATTTATTAAAAGCTATAGTATCGGTGGGTAACACAGGCTATAATTTACACGGAGTAAGTTACGAAAAAGCCTTTAATAAACATTGTAGATTATTTTAATCAAAATACATACCTACGTACGTTGTTACGTGAAAGAGTAACAAACAACCCCACAACCTTTCAAACTTCCACATATATAATTTTAATTGGATACATATAGAAAGCTATATGTATGTATATTAAAATCCCCGTACAAAAACAAACATCTACTTTTTGAATCTTCTCAGAGATGACGCGACACCGCGCGGTAATCGCAAAAGTTCTCAACTCCGTAATCGTGTCAATATATCTCTGCGGGAACGTTGCCGCGAATTTTCTGAATTTCGAGGCACGAAGCCTTTGAACTCGGGATTATGAAGAACTTTGGAATTGAATAAGGAATTGTCACGTGTCCTATTTCCGTGTTTAAATAATTTGACGTCTAAATATGCTGTTTGGTAATGATACCGCGTTTAATTTACGGCGCAAATATAAAGCTGCGTTATGAATGTGTGTTCTTCGTTACGCTGGCTTTGAAGTTGTTTTCTTTATGGGTTTGTACTCAAAGGGTAAAAACGGGAACTTACTATATTGCCGTGTGGTATCCGGCAGAGTAGATTAGGACCACTCCAAGTCTTTCCGTGGATGTCGTAGAAGGCGACTTAGCATAAACAAAGCTATTAAACATCAAATATGACCTCTTCAACCCATCTGGCCAGCGTGGAGAGTGTAGGCCAAATTCTCTGTCTGTTCGGGCCAAATATGCTCTGATAGTACAGAGAGGGTCGTGCTCCTGTAGTGGAGACTAAAAAAAGACCTGATGATGATGTTCGTCCGTCTGTCACAACACCGTATCTTCTTCTTCTTCCTTTACCTTATCCCACTTTTTATGTGGGGTCGGCACAGTATGTAAGTTCCCTCCATTTTGATCTGTCACCTACTATATCCTTTGTCGCTCCTTTTTTGTTCATACTCTCCTTGACACAATCCATCCATCTTTTCTTAGGTCGTCCTCTAAACTTCTTCACAACACCGTATCTATTGAACCGTAAAAGGTAGACTTGATATTTTTACAGAATGTGTAAAAGAAATAAATGATTGTAGCTTTTGTAGTTATAACTACAAATAATAAAAATAAAATTAAATTAAATGCTTAAAGGGGTTGTTCTAAATTAGCCACAAAGTTAATTCGTCACGTTTTTGAAACTTCATACATTGAAAGTTAATTCGTCACATACATTTAATAAAAGTATGTGTTAATTCGTCACAGGTAAGTTTGTGTTATTGTAAACCACCATACAAGAAACTTGTTTTTATATTGTGTTTTTCTCTTTTCTGTCAAAGTGATAAGAAAAATAGTGTCCATGCAAGAAATAGTTTGTCTAACCTTAAAGGATGAAACCTCTTCCGTGTGACCTACACGGAAGAGGTTTCATGAGCCCTTACCCCCTAATCGTATCTGTATCAGAGTTATCATACAACCAGCGTAGTTTTTGTAGTTGTTATTATTATATAAGTCTTTATACGAGTCACACACACATACTAAGGGTACCGTTCCCCTTAGAGTGTGTGACTCGCAATTGGCTGGTTTTATTTATTCATGTGCCATTTTGAAAACACACACCTTTATCAATTTATATTACATTAGATTACAGGTTATTATTGGAACTTTCCGGTTACATTCCACTTTTTCATCCCAGTTTCGTAAAATTCCGCTTTCATACCAAAACATTTTCCGCTTTCACCCCAAGTTTAAAAAAATAATATTTTCACTATTATGTAATGTGGCACTATAACTAAAATTTAGGGAAGGTTTATATGTATATTGATATATAAATAGGTTATTAGATAAATAAATATAACTAATACATAAACCTTAAAAATATGCTCTACATTGTAGTAGCAGAGTAAAAGCCGCTAGTAACCGTATAAGGAGTACCTGGCCGCTTCAAAGACAATACGCAGTATCCGCATCCGCAGAAAAATTAAAGTATGTTGTAAATCGCGTTTAACTTTTCTGTTATTAAGGGGCGGATATTTTATAAGTCCTTTTTGTTTCCTCTTAAGAATAAACTTATTCCATGTACTATATAGAGAGTAAATCATAGTTAAATAAAAGCTTAAAAAGGCAGACGCAGACTTGACAACGGAGGAAAAAGTCGCGGCTGTTACAAATTCATAAGTAGTCAAGTTGTATTCTACCACTAAGCTAGGAAGTAAATATCCCGAACCACACGGCTCTTTATTCAGATTACTACATATGGCAGAAGTCACAAATAAATTGCAGCGTTAATGGTCCCCAAATTTGTGAATGTGTGTAATCGTGGCCATGTCCGCAAACGCGTAATTTAGTGGACGCCGGACGGCTGCGTTCTTGGCTTCGGACCAGGAGCTCAAATTTTGAACTGGTAGAATCGAGCCAGGCTTGTTGTGATGACCGCACTCGGTTCGCATTCACATGTTAATAAAATCTACGAGTGGTCCTATTTACATGTACCTACGTATTTAGAACCGTACCGAGTACCGAGGTAATGGTTCCCAAAATAATTCATTGAAGAGCAATCCAAAAACAATTGGAGCACAAATGCTAGGAACTAAGTAAGAAAAAAAATCGTGTTGTTTGTCGTCATTTACCATTCCACTTTACCATTAACTCACGTGAATGTATTTTTTAAATATTTTCTTGGTCTTTTTTGATGACCTACGCTGTGCTTTTTAATACCATATTATTTCAAAGCAAATTATTATGTGCTGCAGTATCTAAGCCAAATATGACATTTAGTACGCATGTTTGAGCTCAAGCGGTCTCGTGCGAGGAAATCTCTTTCAAATAATTGTTAGAAAATAGGGCCAATTAAGATTCGAGTGGTGGATTTCTACTCGTCCAAAAATTGAGCTCCAGAATTGAGGAAGCACGCCGGATAAATCCTGTAGGCCGATTATTAATAAAAAATTAGGATTCGATTTATCTGTACTACGATAAAGAAAAAAGTAAAATAAAGATAAGTATTTTGTAATATTGGCTCAGAGTCCATTAAACCGTCGGGAGTGAACGAAAAAGGCTTATAATTTAATTTTTTTTATTGATTAAGCATGTAAATATTTGGGGTAGCCCTATCCTTTCAATATTGGGGCAAAAATCGATCTAGCTAGGTCGTCCTAAGAACTTTTTCACCCAATGACACTTGAATTACGAATCAAAATTAACAACTGAAGTAATGTTCATGGTCAGTAGTTTTGAAGTTCTACAGGTTTTATCACTCTAAGTACATGCATATAAATATTATCTTTGTTCAGAGTTCAGATACTACAATCTATCTACATATCACAGTATAATAAGCACATTGTAAAATCGCTAATCAAATTGTATTATCTCTATCTTTACCTATACGACGCTTTTGTGAAGAGAAAATTAAGAAATTTATTATTATACTACATATTCTTAGAAAGAAGTCTTAATAGAAAGAATAAATTGTGGCGTAAATACAAAGGGTGCTAGGTGCCCAAAATTGTAAATGTGTTTAATCGTCTTCATGTCTGCACAACACGGGTCGCGCGTAATTTAGTGGACGCCGTACGGTCGCGTTCTTGGCTGTGGACCAGAACAAAGGAAGAGCGAGGATAAATCCTGCAGGAAGATCATAAATAAACGCTGAGGATCAGATTTATTTGAACTGGAATGGGAAAAGAAAAGAATTGATAGAGAAAGAATTTGGGAATTCTTATATAAACCGTATAGTTATTTAAAGGTATCCTTTAATGTGGTACCGTTCTGCCGCTGAGCATAGAAATATGTATATATACATATTTTTTATCCCAGTTGCATTTTATTTAGCTTAGTATGATAAGACAGAAATAAATGGTTTCCAAAAATGGTCATGTGTGTAATCGTGATGGCCGCACAACACGGGTTACGCTTAATTTAGTTGACGCCGTACGGCCGCTTTTTCTGGAGGGTCCAAAGCTTAGAACGGCCAAGACTAACCTAACCGAAGAAGAAGAAGAACAGTCGATGAACTGTGCGGATATATCCTGCAGGAAATTCGTAAATGGAATAAAACCTTTTTACCAAAAAAATTAAAACGCCGGAAAAACTGTAGAGCAAAAAAAAATAAACCTTTGTTAACCTTTATTACTAAGTTCTTAAACTAATGTTAGTATACCTATGAGTCGGTGCCAATCAATGAATGAAAAATATCACTGAAAACTTACTTTAATTTTAAAGAAATACGACTCGCATCGCTTTACGTAATTAATTTAATTTGTTTGGCGCAGACTCAACATTTACAAGTTAGGTATACTTACATTAGTTTAAGAACTTAGTTATTAAGGTTAAATAACAAAGGTTTATTACTTTCTGGATTTTAGTTTTTCGGCAGTTTATTTTTTTAAAGTTTTTTTATAACTACTTTTGATCTAAATGAAAATAGTAACGTATATACTTTGTTTTTCGGATGAAAGTAAGATTTCTTATATATTTAATATCGTTTTGATAGACTGCCGGCTTCACTGCCGGCAAAAAATATTTATGTTAGTAGCATGAATAGGCGGGGTCGCCCAGGGCGCTACACTCTCACAGAAAATCGACGTTTGAGTAGAAGCTTTACCGTTTCTATGCTTCATTCGGTGAGCGAGAGAGTCGGAGGGCCATCTTTCCATCTCCCCCCTATTTCCTCCCCCCAACTCCTTGAAAGGCCGGCAACGTCACACCCTGGTGTTAGCAGTTGTCCATGGACAGCGGTGATCAGCCTCCGTGGTCCAGTGCTTAAGGCGTTTGCCTGTTGACCCGGGGGTTGTGGGTTCGATTCCCACCGGAAGCATACTTTGTTTAGTTGTTTCCAGTTTGGTTAGGACATTGCAGGCGTGAATCACCTGATTGTCTGGTAATAAAGATGATTCCATGCTTCGGAAGGCACGTTAAGCCGGTGGTCCCGGCTGCCATCTGGTAGTCGTTAATGGAACCACGTCAGAGGGCTAGAGGCGGTTCCGAAGAACTCTGACACCAGCGTGTGCATGGTCGATTGACCGTGACACCTACTCGAAATGATGATGAGCGGTGATCTCTTAGCATCGCTTGTTCGTTTGCCGTCCTATATCATAAAAAATAGTAGTCTGTGAAGTCGGTTTACCTACGATAATTTTACGCGATAACAGTAGGAGGAAGAGAGATAGATGCGTCACAAGCCCAACGCTTAGGCCAATCTATCGCTTGTTTTGCACTGTCGCTTGCACTCGGAACGTAACACTTTTACGTGCGTGCATCCGGTGTTCATCGATTTATCGATAAGACGTTATCAAGTTTAAAAACAAGACATGAATTCTAGACAGGAATTCTGACTTCTAAGCCAGCAATAACATTTATCACAATTACAAATCATACAAAAGCCACAATACGGATCTAATTTCGACGAGACGCAGATATACGTGATTGTCATTTGTAAAAACTCCCAGGCATATCTGGTGCCGGTGAAAAATTAGAAGGCCGTTGTACATCTGTTGTGAAAAATATGTTTTCCCTTTATTTGAGACGCGATATTTCAGTTCGCTGACCCGCCGTCAGTACGCTGTCGGAATTTATGGCAGAGAAAAACACCAGGTGTGGGATGTAGTTTTTCATACGAGTAAGCTCACATGAAGACTTTTGATGAATGATTAGCGTTTGCCCTCAGCTCCGCCCATGTTAATTTTGATCCCTCAGGAACAGTAGTATAAGATTAGAAGTAGAGTTTTCCGGGATTAAAGGTACCCTATGTCCTTCCCCGGGAAAATAAAATTCTTCTTACAGGATAAGTTCAGTAAAACTTATCCTGTAAGAAACAATTTTACTTTAATTATTGTTTTGCTTTTCTTGATACTTAGAAATTATAGTGCGTATGTACTCGTATGATAAATAATTAGACATTATGCACTAGTTATTACCGGTGACATAGTTTATAAGTGTTTTTTTCAGGGTCCGATCTATCTCCGTACCAAATTTCATCAATATTGTTTCAGTAGTATAGTTAAGAAAAACAGAGTTGCTTTCTATCTATACTAATATTATAAAGCTGAAGAGTTTGTTTGTTTGTTTGTTTGAACGCGCTAATCTCAGGAACTACTGGTTCAAATTGGAAAATTCTTTTGTGTTGGATAGTTTATTTATTGAGGAAGGCTTTAGGCTATAAAACATCACGCTGCGACCAATAGGAGCGAAGCATCAATAAAAAAAATTATTCGTCTATACCAAATAATCATAATAACAGAATTTGCCGCGGACGAAGTCGCGGGCAACAGCTAGTAGTATATATACTAAAAAGCAAATGTCTAAGTTGAAGATTTGCCAGAGAGCTACGTATGGAGCGCAGTATCTTGGGTATTCAACTGATTGATCAGTTATCATCTTATCTTATCTTCAATGGGGCCGATTCAGGATCGGTAGCACGTCTAACCTTTGGGTTATTTTGTACTTACCCCACGCCTTACTCACCCACACGTTGTATTCCGAAGAAGGACTGCATGAGCCTCAGAACATCGCCTAGTGCGTAGTGCCTGTAGTCCTCTAGCTCAGGATAAGCTGATCCTAAGAGGTCCAAATGCTTACCAGCCAACGAGTCGCAAAGACACAAAATATGTCTCATAAGAAATACTACAATGCATCATTACTAAGGAAACGGATGTCGGGATGAAGGCAGGAAATTAAAGAGAGAATGGACGAGTCACGTTTACCGTATGCACTCTGAAAGATGGACTCACATCTCAATTACCTGGGCATATAATACCATTTATCCGGGTGTTTATAGAAACAGAAAGATCGAAGGTGACTTGCAGGCATTCGACAGACTTTGGAAGGATAATACCAAATGTAGAGATAAATTAATGAATGTAGGTATATCTTCAAGATTGATTTTTAGCTTAAAATAAACTATAAAACCAATTCTTTAAACTAAAAACCGGCCAAGTGCGAGTCGGACTCGCGCACCAAGGGTTCCGTACCGTTATACGGCAAAAAAAACATGTCTGTTGTATGGAAGCCCCCCTTTAATATTAATTTTATTTTTATTTATTTTTATTGTGAATATGTAACTAAATATTCTGTGAATAATTCAAGCGTCTACCTGTTGCCGTTATCAATATCGAGGAAAAAATCACATTTGTTGTATGGGAGCTCCCTTAAATATTTATTTTATTCTATTTGTTGTTATAGCGGCAACAGAAATACATCATTTGTGAAAATTTGAACTGTCTAGCTATAACGGTTCATGAGATACAGCCTGGTGATGGACGGACAGATAGACTGACAGACAGACAGACGGACAGCGGAGCGAAATTAATAGGGTCCCGTTTTTACCCTTCGGGTACGAAACCCTAAAAAATTAAAAGAGGAATTCATGCAGACGATTTAATACAAAGCTTTAAATTTATGGCAGCCTAATTTCACACCAGGTGTGTGGAAACACATATATTTACCTGAAGGTAAATGCGGTAATTGCTCCGAAATTGAGTCGTTCGGCTTGAGAGGTTATTTACGCGGGAAATTATTGTGTCAGGTTATTTCGTTAGCGAAAATCGGACGGAATTTAACAGCTTGTATTTTGAAAATATCGACATTGACTGGCCCATAAGATATAACAAACTTAGAGAGATGAAGTAAAAAAAAAAGTAATAAGAGGTTCGTGGTAAGTTTACATAAATATGTGAAATTATTAATGTAAACGTGACTTAACACGAACCTTCAAAAATTACGGTCGGAAGGTTACCTTTTTTAGATTAATCCTATTGAGTTATTTCATTTGGTTGAAATTAAATTACAAACGAGCATTTCGTAGAATCCTTTTAAAAATAATTCTAAAGTTCCAATTACAAATAAAAATACATTTTAAATCCACAAAAGTAGAAAAGTTTAAAATGAAAAATACAATTTAATTAGTCAGGCCGTCATTTGCGTTTAAACGCAACAAAACGACGGAAAATCAGCGCCATTTTTCGCAGTGACTTTTAAATAAATTAAATTCGACAGAAATCAAATAAGCCGGCGTCAAGTGGGCCGCACAATGGACGCATTAATGAAATTAACCAACCTAATTATTCTTTTCACGGGAGTAAAAGATAATGTTCTCGTAGACTTCTATTAAGAATGGACCGGTCCTTTCTCTATTGAAATGGTAGGTTTTTTATGTATAAATTTTAAAGTAAAATCGTTATCTTTATCTGCCCCCGTGATCCAGTGGTAAAGGCTTTGGTTGTAGATCCGGGGTTCGTGGGTTCGATTCTCACGGGCAGGATACTTTGTTTAGTTGTTAGTTGATGAGGCGAGACGAAAACTATCCTGTCCAGAAGGAAATAAGGATTCCAGAAAAAAAGAGGGGTATAGGAAGACCGTTAGCTACGGATATAGCCGTGTGGTATCCGGCAGAGTAGAATAGGACCACTCTAAGTCTTCCCGTGGATGTCGTAGAAGGTGACTTAGAAAATACAAGCTAAACAAAGCTTATAAACATCTGTAAGACCTCCACAACCCGTCTGGCCAAATATGGCTCTAGTAGTACAGATACTAGTACTCTAGTAGTCGTGCTCCTGTAGTGGAGACTAAAAAGGACCTGATAATTATGATGTTAGCTACGTGGTGGTCCAACATAAATAGAGACGTGAAGAACCTGACCGTGACAACCCAGGATAGAGCATCCTGGCGCCGCATTACGAGGAGGCCCGACCCCAGATGAACTGGGAAGAGAGCAGGAGAGAGACAGCATACTTTGTTTAGTTGTTTCCAGTTTGGTTAGGATATTGCAGGCTTGAATCACCAGATTTTCTGATAATAAAGATGATTTCGTGCTTTGGAAGGCACGTTAAGCCGTTGGACCCGGCTGCCATCTGGCAGTCGTTCGCTAGCTAATGTACACAGATGTCGGCGTGCTGTTATTTCTGGTAATTTTTGGTTGAATTTGGCTGAGAGCTGACCTTGTATCTTACTTTGACATCTTTGATAAGTCACATAGTCGATTGAGACGAAAAAATGATGATTGGAATGTTTAGGTTGATTTCTTTTTTAGCATGAATTTATGTTATCAATCTTTGATATTCTGTATTATAATGAGTGTAAGGTCTTTGTAATATGGCCAGGATTACCCAGTTATTATATATGCCAGCTTCTAAACATGTGTTCTACATTCATAAGTGGGTAAGTAATAAATAACATATGGGTCAAATTGATATAAAGGTATTTTAAGGGTTCCGTAGCCAAATGGTGAAAATCGGAGCCCTAATGGATTCGTCACGTCTGTATGTCCCTCCGTATGTCACTGCCATTTTTTTCCGAAACTATAAGAACTATTATGTTGAAATTGAAACTGTAAGTATTCTGTGAGAGATATCTGAAGAGAATGATAAAACCAAAAAAATATATGATGTACATTATCATGCAAACATCCACCGAAAATTGATTTAAACGAGATCTAGTAAGTAGTTCTTTATAACAAGAACACGAACAAGAACTTTTATATTATGATACTTGCTGCTACGGAACCCTTCAAGGGCGAGTCCGACTCTCACTCGGCCGCTTTTTTTTAAGTCGATTAAAAATAAAACCCCGGTCCAACAGGCAGTCCTTTGAAGGCACGTAAAGCTCCCAAACAAACCCGAATATTCCCGAGTGGCCCCGCGATACAAAAACATCCCGTGCCGTATTTATCATTTCCCCGGGACAAATTGTACGCGTAAATGATTTTCAGGAAACGTCCTTAGAGACGTCGAATAAATTTAATTTGTAAACAATGCTGTAGATGGGTCCAGTGCTGGGAAACTTTCAGTATTGTTGATTAAATATAAATAAATATATACGGACAAATCACACAGATTGAGCTAGCCCCAAAGTAAGTTCGAGACTTGTGTTATGGGATACTAACTCAATGATACTATATTTTATAACAAATACATATATAGATAAACATCCAAGACCCAGATCAATCTGAAAAAGATCATTTTCCATCTTGACCTGACCGGGGATTGAACCCGGAGCCCTCGTGTCGCAGGATGGCGTGTTAACCACTGCGCCACGGAGCTCGCCAATTGTATTGACGAGCTTCGTGGCGCAGTGACAAAAGATTGTATTTAACTAAATAATAGTTTTATTAAAGTCAAAGATATTAAAGGCCTTTGACACTTGGTTGGCTATATCGTTCGTACAATCAAACATTTTTAAAAAATATGTCTAATTTTTACAAAAGTGTTGCATTATTATCCTAGATATTTAAGATATGTTCTTATACTGATTAGACATTGACTACATCACAAATTAGTTCATCAAAACTTTTAAATGTTTAATTTTATAAGTGTTTTATTTTGCATTCACAATGCTATTTTGATATACTCTTAATAAGTCTGGTAGTTGTGTAGGTGACGTCAGCCTTAATACATATAAAGGGAAATGGGATAAGGCCGGTTCAAGTCCCGCCCGCATGATATTTTTTCACCATATTTTATTTCTTAATTTATTAAGAGTATTTTAAATCTTTGATCAACTTATTTACGATGTAGTCATTTCTACACAATACAAAAGCATGTCTAAAATATCTACGATATTGTTATCTAGGATAATAATGAAACACTTTTGTAAAAATGAGACCCATTTTTTAATAATTTGCTTAGTCGGTCTGGTACAAGAACTCCCGCAGCTGCAATCTATCTTGTAGACACCTGGCGTCTGGTAAGGAGAGGCATGCTTCTGTAAACGTAAGTATATGCATTGTGACTTTGGAGTACGGAGCGAGCGCAAAGCGTCTCTGTTTCAGCATGGGCAAAAATCGTTCATATGTACAGTTGTTCTCCTCTGTATGTTGTATTTCTCAACCGATAGAAGTGAAATTTTGTGAGCGGGTTCAATAATTAATAACTTTATTGTCGATTTAGTTTGTAGAGCGTTTTCAAAATGGCGGAATTATCATAAAGAACTAAAGCGCCATGGGGTTCTCTGGCACTCTGTCAATAGTCTTCATATTCAAGGTACTAAGGGAAAATATAAAACATTTTTTAACATTAGTCCGAGATAAATTGTACGCACAAATGGTTATCCAAGCCCACGTAACGTAGTATATCTCCCCCGAGAAATGCGTAAATAAGACTCAAATTTCATTTCATAGTTTAATTGGAATATGAATGCGATCGTGTAATTAACTGCCTGATTTATATGCCAGGAGACGTGCTTAAATGAATTGCGCAGTAGGTTTACTGGCAATGATCGGACATCCTGCCCAATTTACTATTATTAAATTCGATATTGCATGGTTTTCCATTATATCTTCTCTTTACCTTTTCTTCCTCTTATGTGGCGACCCCACAGGATATCAGTTTCTTCTATTGCTGGTTGGCCACTTCAGTCTATTGCTGGTCATGTCCTTTGTCAAACCCTTCTTACCCATGTCCTCTCTTACGTATTGTATCCACCTTTTCATTGGTCTTCCCCTATTTCTAAGACCTCTTATTTCCAGTTCCAAAACTCTTTTCATGAATTATGATTTTACATCATGATTTGGAAAATTATATTTATTCTCTGATTTGTCGAGTCGTAGGTACCTAAGAGGGCTATGTTATATCCTAGTTTATTGTCTCACTGTCATCTTCAATGAGCCATAGACGAAGAGGTACTTCGGTCATATCAGTACATATTATCGGTGGAGATGAAACGCGCTAGCTAGTTTTTCTACCACAGCTCGACTTGCAACAATTATAAAGGTGGAAGCTTTGTTTTGTCTCGGGAATTTGTCCATTGGATGGTGAAGGTGGATATTTTAACTTTATAATACCTACTGAGATAAAAACTAACTACCATTTGAGTAACTGCTCTAAAACAATAGATTTTGGTTTTATATTGTTTTCGGCGTAATAAAAAAAAACTTACATAAAATCTATTATCAATGTCTAGTTTCCTGGCTACAAGTTTTACTTCACGACTACTAATAATAATGGCGTCTTTTGTCAATTATAGGCTGTTATCACCGCTCATTTCAATACCGCGATGAGACTGCGATGTTAATTTGGCATCAGCCGTAAGTAGTTGTTAGTATAACATCGTTCACAATATATTTTTTATTAATTTTAGCTTTTAACTAAAGAAGTAAAGTAAATATAAAAAAAAAACATCTAAATATGTAGTTTCATCTTTTTCTGCGATAGAATTTTCTAGTAGCTTTACATCATGTCTACCAATCATAACGCCATCTCAAAGTTCGTTCATTATAGGCTGTTGTCGCCGGTTATCGCTCATTTTATTGCCGCCGTAAGATTACGATCTTGTTTAGCAAACTTTGGCTATTAGCTGTTAGCTTTTAGTGTAACATCGTTTACTACAATTTTTGATTAGTTAGGATTTGCGGAGTGAAAAAAGAAGTAATTTGTATGTGTGCAATAGAATATTCTAGTAGTTTAACATCATGTTTAACAATCATAACGGCGTCTCAAAATTCGTCCATTATAGGCCGTTATCGCCGGTTATCGCTAATTTTATTGCCGCCGTAAGATTGCGATCTTGTTTAGCAAACTTTGGCCATTAGCCACGAGTAGTTGTTAGTGTAACGTCGTTTACTACAATTTTTGATTAATAATGTTTATTTCAGATAATTAAAATCCATACAAAAACATATTTAATACTAATTTAAAATATATAATTAATTGCCTAAAATAATATAATTTAATTTTATGTCAATAATATTAATTCAATTTAATTTTCTATCTACCTATAATGAATTACTAAATTACTCTATTTATGAAGCACTTCTATAATGGAGAGGTCCAATTTTCAGCCACTGTTTTCAGAATGATGTTGCGACTACCCCTCACTCTGTTGATCAAGGATGCGGTTTTTTTGTGAATTATCGCATGGAAGCCATCAGTGTGGTAGTGCGCAAACATCCCTGATGCACTACAGAAGCGAGGCAGTCCCAACAGCATTCTGAAAACGTTGTTGTACTGAATACGCTGAACGTCTTTTGGTATATGTAACCCACAGATTTTCAGTATAGAATGTCTGACAGTAAGGTTTAAATAGTGTTTTTTGTTTTGTTGTACAGTTTGACTTTCTCAGTACATCTAGAAAATCTGCGGGTAAGCATATTATCTCTCACTGATTAATTAGGGCTTGTACAGCAAATAAAGAAGTAATTTGCTTGACTTAGAAGAGTAGGTTTATCTATGTCTGTGATAGAATTTTATAGTAGTTTTACATCATGTCTACCAATCATAATGGCATCACAAAGTTTGTCCATTATGGGCTGTTATCGCCGGTTATCGCTCATTTTATTGCCGCCGTAAGATTGCGATCTTGTTTAGCAAACTTTGGCCATCAGCCGCGGATAGTTGTTAGTGTAACATCGTTTACAACAACTTTTGATTAGGTCGGGCTTGTGGAGTGAATAAAGAAGTAATTTGTTTTTATTAGAGACGTTGCTTTATATTTTCTTCCTTGTGCGTCATTAGTATTATGTTATGTATGTTTGTAGATTCGCTAGCTGACTATAAACCCATCTATGGAATTACAGATCCATCAAACGAATATTTAACTCCTCAAAATAAGGCCATTTAAATTTAATCACTTAGTATGGTTTTATCACGTTTATTACATTGTTTTTACACCTTACTTTTCGAAAACTACAGTTTCTATGTTCAGAAATAGACTAAGTTGCCATTTATTCAGTTGTTTTGTCTGGTAAGTGTCAACTTAGTCTACGTGATATATTTTAAAGAAAGACTACGTAATTTTAAGGTGAGATAATTTTTTAGACACAAATTTTGCATTATAGGCATTTTAGACGAGATGCTATTGTAGACTACTTAAGATGCGACTATTCGATGTTTAGACAGTGAGCGATTGACACGGGATGCTAGGGTAAATCTTTTCGATACTCACTCGTCTATTTTCATGGTAGCGTTGTCGACTATTATGCAATGGCAAATATCCTGATTCCCGACGACGTATTCACAATATTCCTAAGCGCCATAGATCCCAACGACGTTTATGTCCTTTGTTCTTCTTCTTCTTTAGCAGCCTAATTAATCCACTGCAGGACATAGGCCTCCTCTGATGCACGCCATTCACTTCGGTTTTGCGCTTTTCTTTTCCATAATGGACCGGCTGCCTTGACGATCTCATCTTTCCATCGAGCTACTTGGCTTTTTACGGCTTCTGTGGCCCATCCATGGTCGCCAGTCTATAATTTTTATGTCCTTTAGGTCCTTGAAAAACATAAACTCAAAAATATATAAGTATTGTAACTTATAAAAAAAATTACGACAATCCGTCTAGAAATGTGAACTGCAGAGGAAAATCAACGGAAAGTGGGACATAGGATTTTTTTGCGTACGCTGAAACGGTGTCGCCTCGATCGAGCTCCGTGTTTGTTCGATTAGTTTCTTCTCGTTTCAAGTAATAAGATAATAGAAGGAAGGCGATGGACCACCTCGATGACGCCACACTAGATGCGATAGAGATAAGATGACGCTTCTGGCTTAATTGGACACCGCCATTGTCCTGTTCGTGGTCCGGAGATTACGTGAGTTAGTGATATGTCGTGTCGTGATAGGCTTTAAAGATATCAAGTAAGCTTTTTGAAAGGTAGAGTTTATAGAGAAAAACTTCGGAGATTTTGCGCAATAGACGCACCTGAACGTATACTATGAAATTATATTTAAAACGGGTGTATTTAAACGTTTAGCAGAATATTCGTATTTTTGTTAGCAAAAAAATGTAATCGGTCAGCTAAAATAGCTAGTTGGGCAGCAACTTATGATCACCTTACTTCTTTTCTGCCCTCAGTCGTTCCGGGTGGTCATAAAAAAAACTAACTTGAACCTAACTTCTTTTCTGCCGTCAGTCGTTCCGGGTGGTCATAAAAAAAACTAACTTGAACCTAACTTCTTTTCTGCCGTCAGTCGTTCCGGGTGGTCATAAAAAAAACTAACTTGAACCTAACTTCTTTTCTGCCGTCAGTCGTTCCGGGTGGTCATAAAAAAAACTAACTTGAACCTAACTTCTTTTCTGCCGTCAGTCGTTCCGGGTGGTCATAAAAAAAACTAACTTGAACCTAACTTCTTTTCTGCCGTCAGTCTTTCCGGGTGGTCATAAAAAAAACTAACTTGAACCTAACTTCTTTTCTGCCGTCAGTCGTTCCGGGTGGTCATAAAAAAAACTAACTTGAACCTAACTTCTTTTCTGCCGTCAGTCGTTCCGGGTGGTCATAAAAAAAACTAACTTGAACCTAACTTCTTTTCTGCCGTCAGTCGTTCCGGGTGGTCATAAAAAAAACTAACTTGAACCTAACTTCTTTTCTGCCGTCAGTCGTTCCAGGTGGTCATAAAAAAAACTAACTTGAACCTAAATTCTTTTCTGCCGTCAGTCGTTCCAGGTGGTCATAAAAAAAACTAACTTGAACCTAACTTCTTTTCTGCCGTCAGTCGTTCCAGGTGGAAAGCCAAAGCTTAGCCAAATGTTTTCTTTGCTGCCTCAATAGTATATTCTTGCTACCCAAATAATTATTTTGCGACCCGACTATTTACTTTCCACAGCCTCCGTGGTCCAGTGGTTAAGGCGTTTGCCTGTTGACCCGGGGGTCGTGGGTTCGATTCCCACCGGAAGCATACTTTGTTTAGTTGTTTCCAGTTTGGTTAGGACATTGCAGGCTTGAATCACCTGATTGTCTGATAATAAAGATGATTCCGTGCTTCGGAAGGCACGTTAAGCCGGTGGTCCCGGCTGCCATCTGGTAGTCGTTAAAGGAACCACGTCAGAGGCCGAGAGGCGGTTCCGAAGAACTCTGACACCAGGATGTGCATGGTCGGTTGACCGTGACACCTACTCGAAATGATGATGATGATGATGACTTTCCATTTAAAACAAATCATTACTAATATTATAAATGCGAAAGTCAGTTTGTTTGTTACGCTTTCACGCCGTAACTACTAAACTGATCATCATGAAATTTTGCATACATGTTCTCTGGAGTACGGAGAAGGTCGTAGGCTACCTTTTATCACTATTCTCGAGGGATTGACATTGACGCGGGCGGAGCCGCGGGCGAATGCTAGTATTATAATACAGGATGTTAGGGTAATCATGGTCATCCCTCAAACCATCAAATCAGCCCGTCAAAATTACGACTTTTCCTAAAGGGAATAAAAAAAACGACATTTTCATATATAATGCAGATGTCATGCTATTGACATTATTGAACAGAATATGACATTTAAATAGGTTATTGTTGTTCGAAGCATTTAAATAAATTAAATTAATATATTATTTTTAACTTTAGAATATTTTGCATGCCAGTGTCTGGCTAAATGTGAGAAACTCTTTATATCAATAATAAGACCTTGTATGTATACCATATTTTTGGGCTAAATTACATTAATTTCTGTTCTTTCGTAAGAAACATATATCCGTAACATTAGTTTTTATTATTTCCCGATTTATTATTAATTTTAGAACTCAATTTTATATTGTATCAAAATTTGTTTACGTAACATTAAGTATTTCTCTAAAAATATAACTGTTATTGGCTTTCTTATGTAGATCATGCTATGTACACAAATTTTGGACATTTACTTGATCCTTTTAAATCATTTATGTATATCTTTTAAAATCTGTTGCAACATTGTAAATTGTCTGTATGTGTACTTAATGAAATAAAATAAAAATTAAATAAAAATACCAAATTTTTACCAAAATTTGGGCAAAATAAAGATATTTGTATACAAATACAAATATCTTTATTTTGCCCAAATTTTGGTATATATATAATCCGGATACAAATCCGGCGAATGCTTTTGTATGAAAATGTTGACAACATTCCCAGCATTGTTCCCTGAAAAGTTGTTCATTTAACTTGTATGATTTGTTTACCATAACATGTATAAATATGAAAGTCAGTTTGTTTGTTTGAGCGTTTATTTATTTATTTGTTTGATACGCTTTAATACTTTAACAACTGAAAGAGATACATGTATCCAATTTTGAATAAAAACTTTGAAGTTTGACTTTTGGAATGATCATCAGGAAATTTTGCAATGCAAGGGAAAAACGACAAAGGCTACCTTTCATTCCTGAAAGGAGGACTGTTCCCGTGAGAACGACATCGCGAGTGGAGTCGCTGGCGGAAGCTAGTGATCATATAAAATAAGTTTTCTCAAAGAATAATAAAAATACAACTGCTATAAAATAGGGCCATACAATAGGGTCACTTGGATGCAAAGCTCGGAAGGGTGTAAGTATAACGATACTCCATACTTTCAAATTCATTGAACCATTTAGAAGTTGTGATGAAAGATATTACTCTCATAATCACTCACATAAATACATACATACAGTAATACACTCGTTTATTGGAAAATAGAAACATTAGAGTACATTATTCTTTTATGGGTGTTTTTGCAATCATAATTTTTTTTTTTTTTTATGTATATCCGACGGCAAACGAGCAGACGAGCCACCTGATGGAAAGTGGTCACCGTCGCCCATGGACATCTGCAACACCAGAGGAGCTGCTGATGCGTTTCCGACTCTAAGATACCTGTAAACACGCCTTTTGAAGGACCTCAAGTCATAGCACACAGGGAAAACCTCGGGAGGGAGTCCATTCCTAATATGATGCTTTTTATCCGACTTCAAAAAAGGAGGAGTTTATCAATTCGGTTGTTTGTTACCTCATAACTCTGTCATTTATGAACCGTTTAGAAAAAATATTTATTTGCTTAAAATTTTATTTTTCCCCTATTTAAATTTCATCAAAATCAGTTTAGTATTTGGAAGTCGGTTTTATATACGAAAGATTATTTGATTAAGATATTAGATGTGGTGAAAAAAATCCAGTCGGGCAACGTTTGAAACAGCTTCCTTAGATCTATGTAGGTCCTACATAGAGCTCATCATCATTTCGAGTAGGTGTCACGGTCAATCGACCATGTACACCCTGGTGTCAGAGTTCTTCGGAACCGCCTCTCGGCCTCTGACGTATTTCCTTTAGCGACTACCAGATGGCAGCCGGGACCAACGGCTTAACGTGCTTTCCGAAGTACGGAACCATCTTTATTATCAGATAATTAGGTGATTCAAGCCTGCAATGTCCTAACCAAACTGGAAGCATCTAAATAAAGTATGCTTCCCGTGGGAATCGAACCCACGACCCCCGGGTCTACAGGCAACCGCCTTAACCACTGGACCACGGAGGGACTTCAGAGTACATAGACCTTAGATCGCTGGAAGCATATAGTTGTTTAAGGCAATCGGTGTATTAAGATTACAGCATTGGTTTGAATTGGCCCATCTTTCCTGGTGCATACTGCACTCTGGACCCGCTCAGTCCCACCTTAGCTTACCTGACTTTTTAGCATATAAAACCACGTTTGTGATGGAGGATAGGTGGTATTTCTGACTCGATCTGTCTGTTTAAAAAAAGAATGTAGGTATGAATACTTAATAAATACATCCTTGACACTTGGGTCTCCAAAAATGTCAGAGCGTCACGTGGTTTTTTTCCTCGTACAGCAAGATTGTGGAATGGACTCCCTCCCGAGGTTTTCCCTGTGTGCTATGACTTGAGGTCCTTCAAAAGGCGTGTTTACAGGTATCTTAAGAGTCGGCAACGCATCAGCAGCTCCTCTGGTGTTGCAGATGTCCATGGGCGACGGTGACCACTTTCCATCAGGTGGCTCGTCTGCTCGTTTGCCGTCGGATATAAATAAAAAAAAAAAAAGAATACTTAGAAGAGCATTCACAGGGAAAAGTAATCATTTAGATGTTTACAAGAAAAACCGAACAATTTTCTCACGAGCATCACGATATCATTTATCAACAGTGCGCTAACGATAATAGATATCAGTTTTACAAGGAAAAAACTACACCTCCCCGACGGCTGAATTATGGCACATAAGCGGGTAGGCGGCAGTGAGTGATGACGTCACGTCACGATAGCGAGACGTGTGACGTATGCCGCGATGGTGGGGGAATTTTAATGGCAGGTGAAAAGTTGATATCGAAGATGGTTGTGCCATTTTCACCGACTTCCTTAAAGTGGAGTGGATATGTCATTAGGGTTCGGGTACATATATTAGGGGTCTATATTGTTTTTAGCGTTGGTTCCGTATAAATGAAGCAGTATTAGATATGGACGAAATACGCCGAACGGGCGGGTCGGCGCACATTTTGAATGCTATAAGCATTTTAATAACAGCCTCCGTGGTCCAGTGGTTAAGGCGTTTGCCTGTTGACCCGGGGGTCGTGGGTTCGATTCCCACCGGAAGCATACTTTCTTTAGTTGTTTCCAGTTTGGTTAGGACATTGCAGGCTTGATTCACCTGATTGTCTGATAATAAAGATGATTCCGTGCTTCGGAAGGCACGTTAAGCCGGTGGTCCCGGCAGCCATCTGGTAGTCGTTAAATGAACCACGTCAGAGGCCGAGAGGCGGTTCCGAAGAACTCTGACACCAGGGTGTGCATGGTCGATTGACCGTGTCACCTACTCGAAATGATGATGATGATGATGATGAATAAAAAAGAGTCGATATAAGACGGTCATATCATAAGCGGCTGCCGCTTTGTCCGTCAAATTATAAGGTCTAATTTCCTTTGTTCTATTATAAAATACTAGCTTTCGACCGCGGCTCCTTCCGCGTCAATGTTGATTCCTCGTGAACAGTACTTTTTCCCGGAAAAGGTAGCCTATGCCCTTCTCCGTACTCCAGAGAACTTGTATGCAAAATTTCATGATGATCGGTTCAGTAGTTACGGCGTGAAAGCGTAACAAACAAATAAACTAACTCACTTTCGCATTTATAATATTAGTAAGAATTATAATATTAGTAAAAATAAGGATAAGGAAGTAAGGAGAAGGAAAAGGATTAGGGTGTAAAGAAAACCTTGTCCGATCCTTGAAGGGGTTCAGCCCGTTGATATGAACAACTTATCCTGGGATCTCTCAGCTGTGATGCAACTGAGCCCGGAGTCCGCTATTATGGCAACATTCATGTTGTAATATATTTGGCGAAAGGTTTCTCGGCTGGTCGCCTGTCTGATATTAAACCTAAGTCTTGTAAAAAGGAAAGTATACGTATTTGCCCGCGCCAGGAATTTAGCCCGGTGACTCCTCGTGTAGCACGCATGGTAAACACTACACCATAGAGGTCATTACGTCAGCGAGCTATCTTATCTTCAATGGGACCGATGGGAACGGTTATTTCGTACTTACGCCATGCCTTACTCACCCACACGATGTATTCCGAAGAAGGACTGCATGAGCTTCAGAACATCGCCCAGTGCGTAGTGCCTAGTTCTCTAGCTCAGGATAAGCTGATCCTAAGAGTAGTAGTAATGTATGAGATATTTTTATATACATAAATATGTATAATGTTGCCATATGAGGCCTGAAAGATGGGCACGTCTGATAACGTCATGGGTCCCTACTGATGGAAGACGTTCAAGAGGGAAGTCAAGAAAGAGATGGAGAGACGAGCTGTTTGCTTTCAATGAGGGATGGCAAAACATAGCAATTAATAGAAGGTGGAAACAGAAGGGGAGGCTTTTGGCCAGTAGTGGGACATAAATAACTAATGAAAAAATATATTATAAAGTGTGAGTGCAGAACTTGATAGCCCTGTTGACATCGTGTTAGCGCATTGTTACCGCTTACGCGTGTTTAGCAACGCCGGGTGTGGCTTGCACTGACATTACGTAGTTTCCTCTGGGATGGCTAACCACAAATGGCATAGGTAAAGAATAAATAAATATATAGGGATAAATCACACAGAATATCTCCAGCTCCTTCTCGCTCTTTTATGCTTCGGAAGGCACGTTAAGCCAACATTTTCAGCTGTCTTCTTTTTAAAACTTTCGCGCTTTAAACACAACTATGTAATATAAACGGGACTTTTTTTATTTGTGTTCGTTGACGTTTCAATGGTCGCAACGAGGCTGGAGTACTGACCACGATGAATGTAACTCCATTGAAACGTCAACAAAAACAAATAAAAAATAAAATAGGTTCGGGCTAAGTCCCGTTTATGGAATGTCGATTTTTTTTGAGTTCCCATATTGTTCCCATAGAAAAAGTTGTTCATATTGATGGTCCGAGTCACCCCTTTAAGGGTCCAAAACGATCAAAATTTCACCATCATCATCAGGTCCCCCCTAGTCTCCACTACAGGAGCACGACCCTGAATTCCACCATGTATATACATAATTATTTCCAGCTGTCATGTTAAGATGACAGTCGTTAAGTCATGTCAGACAGTGTCAGATGCCTATAGGCAGCTTCAAAAATTGGATATCTGTGTTGGCCACTTACACACACGAAAAGCAAAAAAAGTGGATTTTCTTTCAAGTGTCTTACTTTCATTTTTCATTCGAGTGTTGACGTCACCCGAGTTGTGAATGTCATACGAGCGGTTTATAAAAATTATAACTTAACTAGCTTTCGCCCGCGGCTCCGCCCGCGTCAATGTCGATCCCTCGGGAATAGACCTTTTTCCCGGGATAAAAGGTAGCCTATGTCCTTCTCCGTACTCCAGAGAACTTGTATGCAAAATTTCATGATGATCGGTTCAGTAGTTACGGCGTGAAAGCGTAACAAACAAACAAACAAACAAATAAACGAACAAACAAACTCACTTTCGCATTTATAATATTAAGTAAGGATAAGTTAGGCTTCTGCGCTTCTACTTAGTAAAATGTAACTGAATTAAGGTTTCGTTAGGGACGAAGTGGCCCTAGAAAGTTGCTGTCGCGAGTTGCAGCGCATACCAAATGCAGCCAGGAGACAACAACCTTTGGTCAATAGTCTATGTTTCTTTCGTAATCGTATGTGTCAGTGGCCAACAGTGCGAGATTGTTGGAGCTGCCTTAAATCGTTTGATAACTTTATGGATTGAACTTTTCATATCAAGCCCTGTAGAAAATGCAACAGAGATGGCTGGTTGCGTTGCTGTGGCGAGTTGCAGTGGTATTGTATATCAAATGCAGCTACGAGACAAAAACCTTTGGTCGATAGTCTTTATTATATATATTATACTATAGCCAACAGTGCAAGATTGTTAGAGCTGACTTAAATAGTCTGATCACTTTATGAATTGACCTTTTCATATCAAGCCCTGTAGAAAATGCAACAGAGATGGCTGGTTGCGTTGCTGTGGCGAGTTGCAGTGGTATTGTATATCAAATGCAGCTACGAGACAAAAACCTTTGGTCGATAGTCTTTATTATATATATTATACTATAGCCAACAGTGCAAGATTGTTAGAGCTGACTTAAATAGTCTGATCACTTTATGAATTGACCTTTTCATATCAAGCCCTGTAGAAAATGCAACAGAGATGGCTGGTTGCGTTGCTGTGGCGAGTTGCAGTGGTATTGTATATCAAATGCAGCTACGAGACAAAAACCTTTGGTCGATAGTCTTTATTATATATATTATACTATAGCCAACAGTGCAAGATTGTTAGAGCTGACTTAAATAGTCTGATCACTTTATGAATTGACCTTTTCATATCAAGCCCTGTAGAAAATGCAACAGAGATGGCTGGTTGCGTTGCTGTGGCGAGTTGCAGTGGTATTGTATATCAAATGCAGCTACGAGACAAAAACCTTTGGTCGATAGTCTTTATTATATATATTATACTATAGCCAACAGTGCAAGATTGTTAGAGCTGACTTAAATAGTCTGATTACTTTATGAATTGACCTTTTCATATCAAGCCCTGTAGAAAATGCAACAGAGATGGCTGGTTGCGTTGCTGTGGCGAGTTGCAGTGGTATTGTATATCAAATGCGGCTACGAGACAAAAACCTTTGGTCGATAGTCTTTATTATGTATACTATAGCCAATAGTGCGAGATTGTTGGAGCTGCCTTAAGGCGCTGTGCATCAGAAGAATACCGCAATACGTGTATTTTTTCGTCGCGCAGTTAGCCTTATGTTTCATGGAATACTAGCATGAAAAAAATATGAAGTACAGTTCAAGGATCAGAATAAATGGTTACATCAAAATATTTACAAAAAATATTTAAAACCAAGCTAAATAAAATAGCAAAAAAGCTATATCCATAAAAATTTTCGTCGCGAAATACTTGATATTTTCAGCCACAACTACCAACTTCTATACGTCTATAAAAAGTATAACTAAATAAGCAAGATGGATACCTAAAAAAATACAATATTTAGTTATAATTATTGAATTATTAAATTAAAAGTGAAAATTAACACGGAAATGGCAGGCACGGTTTTATACTGAGACTGATGACAGGTATGACACGAGAATATGATATATCGCGCCATGTCCGCTACAAACGGGTATCGTTGAGTTAGTATCCCATAACACAAGTCTCGAACTTACCTTGGGGCTAGCTCAATCTGTGTGATTTGTCCGTATATATTTATTATCCTTATCCTTACTAATATTATAAATGCGAAAGTGAGTTTGTTTGTTTGTTACGCTTTCACGCCGTAACTACTGAACCGATCATCATGAAATTTTGCATACAAGTTCTCTGGAGTACGGAGAAGGACATAGGCTACCTTTTATTCCGGGAAAAAGTACTATTCCCGAGGGATCGACATTGACGCGGGCGGAGCCCCAGGCGAAAGCTAGTTTATTATAAACGGTTAAGGGATACAGCGCCTTAAATCGTCTGATAACTTTATGGACCTTTTCATATCAAAAGCCCTGTAGAAAATGCAACAGAGATGGCTGGTTGCGTTGCTGTGGTGAGTTGCAGTGGTATCGTATATCAAATGCAGCTAGGAGATAACAACCTTCAGTTGATAGTCGATAGTCTATTTTTAGGGTTTCGTACCCAAAGGGTAAAAACAGGACTCTATTAATATCGCTTTGCTGTCCGTCTGTCTGTCTGTCCGTCTGTCACCAGGCTGTATCTCATGAACCGTGATAGTAAGACAGTTGAAATTTTCACAGATGATGTATTTCTGTTGCCGCTATAACAACAAATACTAAAAAATAAATATTTAAGGGGGCTTCCATACAACAGACATGATTATTTTGCCGTTTTTTATAGATAATGGTACGGAACCCTTCGTGCGCGAGTCCGACTCGCACTTTGCGTGTTTTTTTTGTTATCAAAAGTATTTGCCAAGAGGTTTATTCAAAACCTACATAGTTAGTTACAAAAATTAGTTTTACAAAACTGTTGACAACCAATGTCCCAGTTAGTGCATTCAGTTCTACAATTCACAGAGGACGTGGATAGAGCGCAGGCATTAGTCTAATGTTCAGCACTTTAAGGCGAAAATGGCGTGACACAGCGTCGCGCTAACGCATTCACTTTGTATACCGAACGGTGACACATTGACAGGCGATTATTACCCCTATAGAGTTGTTAAAGGCGATACACTGTGGAAGGCTCTGACAATTTATTAAACAAATTGACGTCGTTTGTTGCGTGTTTGTAATTAAAATGCTTGCGAACTGAAATATTAGCTTGTTCTTTGAGTTGTAGAGTTATCGGATATTACAAAATTGTTTATGGGAATCACTTAACCTAATTTGAATATTAATGAGTACTGATCGAAATATAATAATAATAATATCACACTTTATTGCACCAGAAAACACAAACAAAATATAACATACTAGCTTTCGCCCGCGGCTCCGCCCGCGTTAATGTCGATCCCTCGGGAATAGTACTTTTTCCCGGGATAAAAGGTAGCCTATGTCCTTCTCCGTACTCCAGAGAACTTGTATGCAAAATTTCATGATGATTGGTACAGTAGTTACGGCGTGAAAGCTTAATAAACAAACAAACAAAAAAACAAACTCACTTTCGCATTTATAATATTAGTTAGGATTAGGATGAAATACAAGATGCGTTTAGGCAACTTAAAAATCTAACACCAGTGTTGGCCACTTGCACACAGGAAACGAACTAACAAACCAATGTACTTTTCTTTAAATTACGTTATATAGAATCATACCTATCTATCTATAATTTAAGAACTGTGTTCTTGTCGGTGGAGTACTCTCCATGTCGCTCGGTTCTCAGCAATTCTTTTCACCTCTCCATATGACACAACTCCAGCCTTTTCCTTTATCTCATCCAAATATGCTCTTCTTGGTCTTCCTTTCCCTCTCCTTGTCTCAATTTTTCCCTCTATAATATTACCATAAAAATTCCAATTTGCTAGTAGCATGAATGGGCCGGCTCGTCCGGGGAAGTACCTCCCTCTCACAGAAAATCGACGTTTGAGTCGAAGGTTGATGTTGCTGTTTATTTCTTTGATGACAAGATACTTGTACAACATTGTACAACTTGATACTAGAAATAAAAAAAAAAAAGTTTTTCAATGGTAAATAAACTTTGTGAAATGGCGGACTTATCCCCTGCTGGGGTCTCTTCCAGTCAACCAAGTGATTGAATGGATATTAGAAATGCTTCGAATATTATCAAAACTAAATTTATGAATAAACGTAAATAAACTACATACGTGCATGTGATACATAAGTAATTATAGTAATATATATAATTGTTTATTATATATATAGTAATACGTATTAGGTTTACCGCTTCTATGCTTCGTTCGATGAGGAAGAGAGCCGGAGGCCCACCCTTCTCCCATTTCCTCCCCCCATGTCTTTGCCCAACTCCTTGAAAGGCCGGCAACGCTGCTGTTACACCCTGGTGTTGCAGTTGTCCATGGGCACCGCTGATCACTTAAGATCAGGTGACTCGCTTGCTGGTTTGCCATCTCATATCATAAAAAAAAAATACACTCAGCGAAAGCTAAGAGTCGAAATTTCACATACCTTTATTTCCATCCATTTTGTTTTTATTCCCTTTCTAGTTAATTTATTGGCTTACGGTTCCGATAATCATGTTATTTTCTAACTTAATTTGTTTCCCTGCAATATTTGGTCATTATTTGTAATCGGATTTGTCGTATTTCGTTATTTTTTCCCTATCTTGATTGATTGGTCTACGGATAAATAAGAATCGTCGTATTTAGGTCAATCGATCTACCATAATTTTACCATACTTGCTAAAATAATAATAATTATTATTTTATGTGAAACTAACGCGCCTTAGTTAAGATTTTTAGTTTTTAATCCTTATTCTTATCCTTTCTAATATTATAAATGCGAAAGTGAGTTTGTTTGTTTGTTACGCTTTCACGCCGTAACTACTGAACCGACACATGAAATTTTGCATACAAGTTCTCTGGAGTGCGGAGAAGGACATAGGCTACCTTTTATCCCGGGAAAAAGTACTATTCCCGAGGGATCGACATTGACGCGGGCGGAGCCGCGGGCGAAAGCTAGTTCTTTTATAATTAAGGTTTTGTTTGTATGAATATAGTTAGGTTTATTTATAAGTAGTTAATAAGTTAGTTTATATTATTCGTAGGTAAATGTTAGATTTATCGAAGTTCCTTTTAAATAAAGATTAAAACTAAATTGATAAAAAAACGTGAGATAAAGACTTAGGTTAAATACGGGCCACGTGATATTTCGTCGGAATTGCCGACTATAGAGATCGAGACCCTTCGCCGCGCGTTCTGCACTCGCCTTGATAAAATAAACTTCCGAAACTATAGTCGGTAATCCCGACAGTAATCAAGGAAATTTCCGTCTCGAAATTGTGGGATTATACACACATACATATATCACGTCTTTATTCCTTACAGGGTAGACAGAGACAGAGGCCTAGGACCCACAGACTACGTTTAGCGAGTTTCCGGGCCCAATTCCCTCGACCGGCTTATACATTCTGTGCGGGAAGAGAATCAGCTGGTACCATTTTACGTTTTGTTTTCTCCCAGATCAGCATGGAACATCTATATCATCGATCGTAAAGCCGATAACATATTTGTAGAAAAATAGGTTTAATATTATAAACGCGAAAGTATGGATGTATGTTTGTTACTCAATCACGCAAAAAAGGCTGAACGGATTTTGGCGAAATGCACACAGATAGGTTATTTCCTGGATAAAAACATAGCCTCCCTTTCATCTTAGAAAAAAGTACTGCTCCCACGGGATCGACATTATTGTGAGCAGAGCCACAAGCGACAACTAGTACAGTTATATAATAGTATTAAGTTTATAGCATGTAAAGAGTGTCTTAATTGGCCTACGGATAAATAAGAATCGCCGTATTTAGGTCAAACGATTCACCGAAATTATGACCAAAGAAAATTACGGCATTAGAATTGTAAAATGTTTCGGAATTTCTCTTTCATTATAAATCGTTGACGGCGACTAATTAGTAAGAAATTTGGAAAATAGGGAAGTTTCATTTCGGGTAAAAAGTTATTAAAATGTTTTAGTTGTAGTAGAGCTGGTATCATCACCATGATCATCACCATCGACAGCCTTCTATATCCCACTGCTGGGTATATATAGCCCTCTCTCAATGCACGCTATCCATCTCGGTTGTTTTTTCGACCGTCGACATTTTTCGAGTTTTCGACCCACGATTTTTCTAATACTTTCCACCCACCTTGCTCTCGGACGACCTACGCTCCGCTTGTTATTTATGGGCCACCATTCTGTCTTAATGCTATTCCACCTATCATCACTTCGCCTTGCTAGGTGTCCTGTCCAACTCCACTTCAGTTCCATAACACGCTTTCCAGCACCTTGAACTGGTATAAGTATTGTTTGATGAGTTTTAAAATACTAATATGTTGAACAAAGGAACAAGAATTTAGTGGACATTATCTAACACTCTTTAGTAAGTAATATGGTGGATTTCATTCAACTTATTTTTCGCTGGGGTTGGTTTAATTTTATTATATTATTTTTAGTGTTTTATTTTGCATTCACAATGCTATTATGATAAACTCTTAATAAATTAAGAAATAAAATATGGTGAAAAAAATTCATGCGCGCGGGACTAGAACCGGCGACATAGGTCTATATTCGACCTATGCTCTACCATCTGAGCTACCGCACAATTCAATCTCGGCGCCGAAATTCTCCACCATATCCCATTTCCCTTATACGTATTAAGGCTTACGTCACCCACACAACTACCCGACTTTTACAAGTGAGCTATTTGTAAATTAAGTGAGTTTTATTATATTACTTCACATATTCATCTAATTTGACAATATATAAATAATCGGCCATGATAGACAACAGTCCGTGTGTCCGTCTGAGTCTGTGATAGACAACAACTACAAACGATGAGAGACCCATTTTTTATGGGAGGGCAAATTTATATATATATTGATAAACATTTAGTAGGTATATCCCAGTATATCCGGTATATACCCCTTGAAAAGTTTAATATATGGATTATGTTATATTATTCTTTATTTTAGTAACACTCCATAGTAACATTTACAAAATAATCTTTTTTTAAGTTGCGCTTCGTGCTTTAAATACACGATTGTAAGTAACGGAGGCGAAAAATGATTCGTGCTAAGACCCGTTTATACACATCATAACGTGTACAGAATTATTGTATTTGTAAAGTTGGGAGATGAAGAACCCTTTGACTTGCCACTTTACAATAATTTCGAAAAGCGCGCACCATATCTAGGCGCTTCCCCGCGTTCGTGGGTCGTTTCCTCTGCCTATCGTTTACCTGGCCGTGTGCACAAATCATCGATCTTACAGATACGAAACTTATATTTATATGGTGGTGTATCTTTAATTATAAAGACAGTAAATGTTGGGCAAAGTAAATGATTTGGTGATTTATAAAATTCACTTGCGCACGCTAAGCTTTTGTTCCTTGTAAGGTACGATGCTGTACAATGCCTATTGAGGTTATGTTTACTGAACTATCTTTAATCTGTAGAAATGGAGGTTTCTAGAGAGAAAATGCTCTGCAGCTAACTGCGTTTCTAGACTCGGTTAAGTTAGGACAATTACAGATAAACCTATTAAAGAATCTTTGTAAAATCCATCCAAAATAATGTACATTTCAATCGAATTCTTAAATTATACATGGATGCCCAGGAAAAAAATATAGTCTATCAAACGTCCAAATCAGTTCATGGGAAATAAAGAGAGTCACAAACATTCATATTAACATATTCACTTATACTCTTACATACTACGTTTAACATATCTCTAAAATACTTACATACATACATGTACTCGAAAATCAATACACTCCTTTTTTTGGCAGTCATGTAACTTTTTACAAATATATAAACTGTATAAATATATAAAATATATATAAAAAATGACTAGCTCCGTGGCGCAGCGGTCAACACGCCAGCCTGCGACACGGAGTGACCGGGTTCGATCCCCGGCCAGGTCAAGCTGGAAAAATGATCTTTTTCAGATTGGCCTGGGTCTTGGATGATGAGTTAGTATCCCATAACACAAGTCTCGAACTTATCTTGGGGCTAGCTCAATCTGTGTGATTTGCCCGTATATATTTATTTATTATTTATTATAAACATTGATATACATCTTTATGTGTTTATCAATGTTTATATATTTTTACAGTTCTCATTAGCTAACGTAGGTACTCGTAAACTAACTCTTCTCCTGTGTTGACCACTTCTGTAATAACCATATTGTGTGCATGTTTCCCTGCCTATCTCACACCTGACTGTTTACACCATTCAGAATATTTACACGCGAAACTCCGATACCTCACTACTGTTAAGCCACTATCAATCTTATTACTACAACGGAAGGTTTGTTATCAAATGTTTATGGGTAACCGCCGATGCAGCCTTAGTGACCCAATTTTTGACATGTATTCGTTTTATCAGAAAATTAAAGCCTTTCTCAAATAGCCGTGATAATGTGCTCGCGTTCTTTTCAAATTGCAAAAAATGATGTTTGGTAAAATATATCGGAGCTTGATGTTCCAGTGGCGTAAACATTATTGGCGCTTACGCATGTAAAGCAAGCCGGGGTATGGACTTCACTAGGATGGCTGACCACAAGCTGCATCAGGTGTTCAAGTTTTCAAAACATATTATACTTTATATGTTGTTCAGGCTTGATAGCTATACAATGAAAAAGTTTCATTCGAATCCGACCAGTATTTTAGGAGATTAGCACGTATAAACAGACAAACAGACAGCCTTTTTATTCTTACTCTATTATTCTAATGTATATCTCACGAAGCAAGTCGTGGTATGTCACCATCGCCCTATATAATTTTTTTGTAAATATATTCAATTAGCTTTCGCCCGCGGCTCCGCCCGCGTCAATGTCAATCCCTCGGGAATAGTACTTTTTCCCGGGATAAAAGGTAGCCTATGTGCTTCTCCGTACTCCAGAGAATTTGTATGCAAAATTTCATGATGATCGGTTTAGTAGTTACGGCGTGAAAGCGTAACAAACAAATAAACAAATAAACAAACAAACTCACTTTCGCATTTATAATATTAGTAAGGAGTAAGGATGTACAGACACATTTGTTTTTACTATTTTATTATATGTATTGATTTTAAAATGACGACCGCCATTATTCCCTAATTACATTGTACACAAATCTTCCCAATAGCCTCAATAATACATATATATTAATCTCTTTGGCAGAAAATAATAAAAGAAAACATCAGAACGCAATGACAGGATAATAATTAACGTCAACAGTGACAGATGAAATGGGTCACAGAACTATTGAGGAACGCCGTGCGTCGCGGAAAATCAGGAGTCACTGGTTTGCGGATAAAATATTGTCCGAGGTAATAAAACACTCTATTTCCTTTGTTAGTATTTTTTTCTCGGTTTTTTAGGGTTCCGTATCAAAAGGGTAAAAACGGGACACTATTAATCTGTCTCTCCTTCTGTCACCAGGCTGTATCTCATAAACCGTAATAGTTAGACAGTTGACATTTTCACAGATGATGTATTTCTGTTGCCGCTATAACAAAAAATACTAAAAAACAGAATAAAATAAATATATTTATGGGGTTCCCATACAACAAACGTGTTTCTTTACTCGTTTTTGCTCGATATTGATGACGGCAATAGGTCCCTTGAAATATTCTCTAAATATTGAGTCGTTTTTTAATTTTAAAAATAAAGAATTCAATTAAAATAAAATTAATATTTAAGGAGGGATCTTATACAAGAGACATGTAATTTTGCCGTTTTTATAGATAACTAGCTTTCGCCCGCGGCTCCGCCCGCGTCAATGTCGATCCCTCGGGAATAGTACTTTTTCCCGGGATTAAAGGTAGTCTATGTCCTTCTCCGTACTCCAGTGAACTTGTATGCAAAATTTCATGATGATCGGTTCAGTAGTTACGGCGTGAAAGCGTAACAAACAAACAAACAAACAAATAAACAAACAAACTCACTTTCGCATTTATAATATTAGTAAGGATGGTACGGAACCCTTTGTCCGCGAGTATGACTCACACGTGGCAGGTTTTCTTACAACAATTTTATATTTATAAGCTGATGCTTTGTTTTTGAGGACGTTTATATAGTTAATCAGTATTTATGGGCTTTCGAATATAAGGATAGATGCAGACAGATATAGCGTCTGTACAGAAATAATAAGCGTGACGAAAAGGGAACTTACACAATGACTTTTACCACCTTTAACATATGTACAGCCAGCCAACGAGATACCTGACCCCGCAATCTACCTATATCTTGAATTTTCTCTTAAACTAAAAGTAATATTAACATGAAAATAAATACTTAGAAAGATTTTAAATTAAGGCTTCCTAAATATACATTTTCATGTTAATATAACTATTTAAGATCAGGTATCTCGTTGGCTGACTGTACCTAATGCAAAAGTTTGTTCTACTTAATATTATACAAAAGGGGTAATGAATAAGTTACATAATCGTCTTCCATGCTGGTCTCGGAGAAAAGAAAAACGTAGAATATACCAGCTGCTTCTCTTCCCGCACAGATCGTAAAAGCCGGTCAAAGGAATGGGTAAAATCTGAGGAATTATGTTAATAGACGATGCGGCTAGCAAACTATCTCTATTTTGATTCCGTTTCCACCTAATGCCCACCAAAATGCTAAACGGGGCCCTTCGGACTAATAGACCTAGACCTACAGGAGCACGACCCTCTCTGTAGAGCCATGCTTGGCCAGAGCAGCAAGAGGACTCGGCCTACACTCTCCACGTTGGCCAGACGGTTGGAGAGGTCTCTCAGATGTTTATAAGCTTGGTTTAGCTTGTATCCTAAGTCGCCTTCTACGACATCCACGGGAAGACTTGGAGTGGTCCTATTCTACTCTGCCGGATACCACACGGCGGTCTATCTAACTATAAAATATAATAATTAAAATATAATAATTATATACGGACAAATCACACAGATTGAGCTAGCCCCAAAGTAAGTTCGAGACTTGTTTTATGAGATACTAACTCAACGATACTATATTTTATAACAAATACATATATAGATACACATCCAAGACCCAGGCCAATCTGAAAAAAATCATTTTCCATCTTGACCTGGCCGGGGATCGAACCCGGTCACTCCGTGTCGCAGGCTGGCGTGTTGACCGCTGCGCCACGGAGCTAGTCAACTATATCTAACTATCGTCATCTTGTTTTCCGACATACTAAAGAGCGAGATGAGAATAGTTTATCGCGCTATAGAACCGGCATCGCTGGCGGTATGCCACGGCTGCTGCACCCAATATATACGCGTAGAAGATCGCGTATATACCCAATATATACGCGTAGAAGATCGCGTATATACCCAATATATACGCGATGAAAAATTAAAGCAGAAGTGTAGCAATGTAGAAATGCAGAACGGTCTTTAATGCGAAATTTAATCGACGGAATCCCCAAATATATACCCAGTTCTTTGGTCGACTCTTACGATTTTGAAAAGAAGGTTTCAAATACTGTCAGGCATAGATTTTAAAAAAAAATGGCGTCTCTCTCATACGTCTATGCTGTCAGCTCAGGCTGTCAGGGACGCAATTTTTTTAAAATCTATGCTGTCAGACAATTAAACCTTTTACTATTCTTTTTTTTATTTGTTCCCCAAATCATTGTGGAAATTTACATCAATAAGATTTTTAAAATATCGTTGCCGTTATAAAATAAGTTTCATAAATTAATTAGGTCATAAAAATAAATGTAATTATTAATAATTATTATTATATTTCATATACTATTATTCGCGGTTTTTAACCGGCAACTCTACTAATAATCACGTGCCAAAGATATTGTTAAAAATAATTCTTAATACCGCTGCCAGAATCTTTAAGCTCAAGTCCACACATTTAGTTCTAAGTATGTCGTAGATTGTAAGTTGATGTCATTTGGAGAAAATGCGCTGTGCAGTTTGTTGCCGCTTCTTCTGCACTCCGCCTTGGAAGCGGCGTAAACTTAGCAAAGTAAGCTTTAAGTAAGTTATTGACGTCAACAATATTACTGTTGTAAATAATAATGTGTAATTTAACGTTCACCAAATGATATTTAAAATATCTTACGATGAATAAAATATTTTGACATTGACTTTGACTTTAAAATAATAGTTTAGAAAATAAATTACATAAGTTAATTAGGTCATAAAAATAAATTTCACCCTTCTTGAGTCGAAGCAGAAGGGCTTATAAAAAGAATTATAATAATCCTCATCTGTATAATATAAAAAGCAAAACAAAGCTCCTAAATTTAATCTTTCGGACGTATGAAAATTAATTCGTCTACTTAGTACAGGCGAGATGAAATTAAAAAGATAAAGCGCTCTTAGGAAGTCCAAAATTCGAAAAAGTAAGAAACCGACCATTATCTAGAATTAATCTCGTCAAAAACATCCCGCTGGTGAGAAATAATTTAATTTCCACGTTTTCTCGCTAACTGAATGGCACTCGAAAGAGTAAACCGTTTTGAGTTCCGTATGAAAAAGCAATTAGAATAATGAACTTAAAGGGCCTTGCGAGTTTACAAGACCTCTTGAGAGGAGGGTAGGGGACGGATGGAGTGGTCTGATTTAACTGGTCTGTCCTGCCATATTTCGTGAAGCTCCCACGTGTCAAGAACTCGGCCGCAATCTGTTTAATGCTTGAATCTTTTGTAGAGCCAGCGTTTTTTGGACAGGTAAGCCTATTGTCGACGTGCCAAGAAAATCTATTTTTGTCCCAGTAAATTGTGGGATTACAATAGCAATTTTTTATCCGTTTTGTTGCAATTTTTGTTATGTTTGGTCCGTTCTGTTTTTCTTTTGCTTGTTGATCTGCAACTTATTTGTGCTAAAACAGTCCTTCAGACTGTTGTTGTACACTTGTTATAAAATTGGATTTAGCAATAATTGTAACAATTACAATAGTTTATTCAACAAACAAAAATACCTACAACACATGAAAAATAAATCAAATCATTTTAACCTTTGTCAAAATACTACTGAAAGAGAAGAAAGGTTGGTTAGGTACGAGTATTTGAATCTTTGTGTTTGCATATTTAAAATGCCTCTTTTTCAATTGAATTAAAGAAAAAGGTTATCAATTCGGTAGTACATATTTAAAAAAAAATGTTATCTTTATTCTAAGGTTACCTCAGAACCCCTTCATTTATGAACAGATAAAAAAAAAATTACTTGGTATACTGCCTGTAAATTCATTCTGGGTCTGCTATTTCCGCTTTTTCTTAAATTACGATAACTACCTTTAATATACGAAATCCGTTAAGAATAAAGCAAAACTGCAAAGAATACAACCTAGTTGCTAAAACTGACAGAAACCAACTTTTTGTCTGCAAATCCAATCTCGATTTCCCTTTTCGGGTTTCTCGAGCCACATATCTATATTTACGAACAAGCTCCTGCATACATGAGCTTGGGCAAACTGAAA
This sequence comes from Elegia similella, assembly GCA_947532085.1. NCBI lineage: Eukaryota > Metazoa > Arthropoda > Insecta > Lepidoptera > Pyralidae > Elegia > Elegia similella. The sequence continues at coordinate 27,441,112 of OX383930.1, forward strand.
TCGATTTACTAAACAAATCTCAACCTGAAAACGATTCTTTACTTTTTCTGGTCAACAAACCATTTTGTTAATCTGTGGGAACCCAAGTTTTCCTGCAAATTCAATCTCGGCCTGCCATTTCGACTTTTCCCAAACCGTGTATCTATATTTTCCAATTAACCCCTCTGTCGTACCAGAAGCACTGCGATCCTCAAATCGATAGAATAAAAATCATATCACTAGGTGTAAGCTCAAATTGAACTTCACTTTGTGCCACAGATTTAAAATCACTAGAAACGTTAGCATTTTAACAGTTTTGGTACAACTACATCATTTCAAATATTGCTTTCTGATTTCAAAACATTTTTTTTTTATATTACTTAGTAGGCCAACAGGAATACGGCCCACCTGATGGAAAGCGGTTACCGTAGCCTATGGACGCCTGCAACACTAGGGGTTCCACTCCCAATTGTATGAAGTGGCGTGCGTATACCACGGAGTAGGCGTATACGCAGGAGGAAGCTTGTCTTCTTGTTACTTTGAAACTGAGGTTAGTGTTCTCGAAAACATTATTTGAAAATACATGGAATCCAGTGATTGAGGTTTTCAAACGGTGTATACGCGTTCTAAAACAGACGGTCTCTTTGCTAACTCAGTGTACGTTTTGATAGTCATTTCAAAGCACATTGCGTTTTATATATCTTTAATAAAAATAGTCAATCATAGGAAACCCGCAATGTATTTTGAAGTGACTATCAAAACGTTGGTCACTGAGTTAGCAAAAATGCCGGTTGGTCTCCAATGGACACTATCAGTGTTGTGTACACTGACGTGATCCGTTCGGGAACTGTTCTAAAACTTGTGCAATGAATGACTAAGAAAGAGGATAGACCGATACGGTGTCACTTGATAGGTCCAACAACCACCGCAGCTCTTCTATCAGTCTGAAGATGGCAGCAGCAATGTTGCCGAAGTATCAGACAAATCTCAAAAATAATCGCAGTAAGTCTCGTAGCGACAATCCGTTATTGCTATGATTTTTTATTTCGGTTTGCAATCCAGCCGGCCTATTTGCTAACTTAGACAACGTTTTGATGTCACTTCAAATACATTGCCGTTTTTGTATGATTGACTATTTTTATGATATTCTAGCTGTGACCGACTACGTTCGCGTACATTTGTATGAGAGCCACGTCTTATCATAACTGGTAGTCTATCATCTGTCCTGTACGTCTTAATGTTTATTTACGGAACATATCTAGATACATACAGAAAAAGAACTAAAAATCTTCAATTTAGTTTCAGTATTGTGTATAGAGCTTATAAACACGATATCTTTGAAAACAAGTAACTGTTACTCCATGATTTTTCCTCTCCTTACAGATTTATTATTTGTATTGAATATTCATCCTTATCCTTACTTAATATTATAAATGGGAAAGTGAGTTTGTTTGTTTGTTTGTGACGCTTTCACGCCGTAACTACTGAACCGATTATCATGAAATTTTGCATACAAGTTCTCTGGAGTACGGAGAAGGACATAGGTTACCTTTTATCCCGGAAAAAGGTACTATTCCCGAGGGATCGACATTGACGCGGGCGGAGCCGCGGGCGAAAGCTAGTATGATGATAAAACTTAGTGTATTTTTAAGTGACTATATTTCTAGTCGTGGTAGATCCACGCTACCGGCAATAAATTGCTAGTAGCATGAAGGGGCCGGCTCGCCTGGGGAAGTACCACACTCTCACAAAAAATCGACGTCTGAATAGAAGCTTTACCGCTTTTATGCTTCGTTCGGTGAGTGAGAGAGCCGGAGGCCCATCCTTCTCCCTCACCTCCCCATTTCCTTCCCTTAATTAACCCCATGAAAGGCCGACAACGCACCTGTCACACCCTGGTGTTGCAGTTGTGCATGAGCAGTGGTGATCACTTACCATCAGGTTACCCGCTTGCTCGTTTACCATCATACATCATAAAAAAAAGAAATAAGAAAAGCCGGCTGGTTTATGTATTTGATCTAGTATTTCAGCATCTGTGTGAGTACTTAGTTATTTTCGCGTGAAGCAATTAGGGAAGAATTGATGGCCAATGAGAGAGGAGTGGCGGATGAGCCGTAGAGTGAGTTTTACATTTCAGATTAGTTCGTTGCTTGGAACACGTACTAAGGTATCGTCAATTAAGTTACATTACAAGTGTATGAATAGAGTACGATACACATTCTTTGTAAGTAAAATAATTGTTTGTAATTATTTTTTCTATTCTTTCTATTCTTTTAGGTTCCAATATTTAAATTTCTTCTGTGTGTGTGGAAAGTCTTATACCACTTTCGGACGCTAGTGGTACTTTTTAATTAAAGTTTTACATCGAAGACTGGAGTATTTTTTTTACTAAATTTAAAACGAAAGGATTTATGGCTAATGAGAGAGAAGTTGTGGGTGAGCCAGAACATTTTTAGCCTTCAAATAAAAAAGATTCAGTTTATTAATGACGGAGTTATGAGGTAACAAACATTAATAAAAAACACAACCGAATTGACATCCTCCTTTTTTGAAGTCGGTTAAAAAATCACATCATGTTCTAATATTGTGTACGTTATCAATTAATGGATATTACAATTATCATGATAATTATAGGAGTTAACATTACGTCTACTGCTGTTGATAGAGAGCAAAACACACCAATCATGGCTTTATTAAAACTATAATCATTAAATAACTGGATCAGCTCAAAAAATTAAAACATTGATGTCCAATGAGAGAGGAGCGGCGGGTGAGCCGGGGCTTTTAAATTTTAAATTAATTCATTTGAAGTACGTACTGCGGCTCCTCAATTAACTTGAAAGTGCAGATGGAGAATGAAATGAACTCATCATGCTTTGTTGGAATTTACTAAAATAAAACTTGAAGTACTTTGACTTGAAAAATCGAATCGGGCGGGCGGCGGCGATCCTCAGTGTTGGAAGGACCGCCGAGCCGCGACATCTTTGACACTTACATTCTCTGAAGAGAAGATGACCTTCTCTGAGGCTAAAACTTGTCGGCCGTATGGGAAAAAATACTTTTTTCTGATATAGTACGGCAAACGAGTGATCAACGCTGCCCATGGACAACTGCTACACCAGGGATTGACAGGAGCGTTGCAGGCCTTTCAAGGAGTTGGGGGTGGACATTGGTAGGAGGACATGGGGGAGGACGGGCCTCCGGCTCGAACGTCGATTTTCTGTGAGAGTGTGGTACAACCCCAGACGAGCCGGCTAATTCTTGCTACTAGCAAAAATGAATTTGGCCCGTAGCGTGGTTCTACCATATCTTTTCATGATTTAAATAATGTACACGTTTACCCAAATATCTTTTTTCAGATTAACGCATTTTCCTCTCCAAAGCGTAATAGAAAAAATAACAAGAAAATAATTCTTTCCCTCCCGTTTCTTTCTGGCCTTATTGAGCGCGTCAGGCCTGCGGAGCCTAGTAAGCGAGTGTTTATGCTAATAACTTGCAGTCCGAAGGGAACAATTGGTCCAATTTATGGCCTCTTGAAACTGGCGAGGCCGAGATTTGGCAAGCTTCGGACTTCTTGAGAATGTACACAAGGGAAGAAATTATTGCAAAATTTTATTCGATATGCGTAGTGATTAAACAATTTATAAAATGTATCGTTTTTTTTTAACTGGTATAATCATACCGTCTTCTCGATTATGCATCAAGGGTAGCCATAATCACTTGCTTATCTTTTTAAATCCTGTCTGCCCTACCATGCCTGCCTTGAAGCGCAATGTACTATTAAAGATACTATCACGAAGTCGTATTTATCCGCGTTTATTATTGTATATTTATATAAGTAGCTTTATCAGGGAACGCGTGTGTGTTAATCTCTCGAGAAACCTATTTCAAGAAGTCAAAAATCAGCCTATATCGAAAATGATTATATAATCCTAACTTATATCCTTACTAATATTATAAATGCGAAAATAAGTTTGTTTGTTTATTTGTTTGTTACGCTTTCACGTCGTAACTACTGAACCAATTATCATGAAATTTTGCATACAAGTTTTCAGGAGTACGTAGAAGGACATAGGCTACCTTTTATCCCGGGAAAAAGTACTATTCCCGAGGGATCGACATTGACGCGGGCGGAGCCGCGGGCGAAAGCTAGTAATATTATAAATGCGAAAGTGAGTTTGTTTGTTTGTTTGTTACGCTTTCACGTCGTAACTACTGAACCGATCATAATGAAATTTTGCATACAAAATCTCTGTAGTACCGAGAAGGACATAGACTAATTTTTATCCCGAGGGATAACAACAAACTAATCCGCTGAGCTATGTCAGTAACCTTCCTTCTATGAGGAGTGTAACGTGCCAACATTACAATGTAATTAAACCATTGGCAAGATGAAAATCTATTAAATCCTCTATAAATAAATAAATAAATACGGACAAATCACACAGATTGAGCTAGCCCCAAGGTAAGTTCGAGACTTGTGTTATGGGATACTAACTCAACGATACTATATTTTATAACAAATACATATATAGATAAACATCCAAGACCCAGGCCAATCTGAAAAAGATCATTTTCCATCTTGGCCTGGCCGGGGATCAAACCCGGGCACTCCGTGTCGCAGGCTGGCCTGTTAACCACTGCGCCGCGGAGCTATCTATACGTCACCACATGCGGTGTGCAATTTAAATACACGCATGCAAATGCATCAGGCTGCTAAGCTGTATCATCCTTTGTTTGTGGATACGTGCAGGTATATAAAGGTCTATACTAGAGACCGACAGAAACAGGATATCACGCCGAAACCGCAAACGTACCTTTGGTTCGGGTCTCAGTTTCGGCCGAATACAAAAACGAAATTGATTTCAATGTTAGAATAATAACAATAACTAATATTATTCTAGGTAAACAATTTAATGACAAGTAGATCTAACAAGTAGCTAAAGACTGTAATTGAAAAGCATAAACACTAAAACTTAGCTAATCTAAAAACTTATTATTCAATAAAACTAACTCATAATAGTTAAAATCATCATAAAAGTGGCATCTGGCATTGTTTCAAGGATGCTGGCAGCATTTCCTCGCTGAATAGCAACGTTAATGCGCTGTGCGAGAAAACTGCCAGCTCTTAGGTCTCCCGTCATTTCAGCGAGCCTCTTACTCAGCTCTTTACCAGTGAATGGGAGGTGGGGCCCCTCCAACCAAGGGTCTTTACTCCGAACGGCATACGAATGTATTCGGAGCCGAGACCCCAGTACTTGTATTTTTTAAAAGTTTTCGGCCGCTTGTGCCGCCGCTCCGGTACAAATATTATAATGTACGAAAATCTACATATTTTACACAAATAGTGTTTAAATTAACCACCAATCCCAAATTTAACAGCTTTTCCAGGCCCTACGCTAGGAATTCATCGACATTTTCATATAAATTGCTCGGCCGCCCGAACGTTCTTGTATGAAAAAATCGGATTTTTTTTCGAGCTCCCAGCATTGGACGGACAAGTAATTATAATCCGCCTCATTATAGATGCGATTTAGGCGCTTCCACACGGACCAATGGAAGTTCGTGTCAAATCAATCATTCATACAAGTGAAAATTAGATGGAGAAAATATATTCAAGTGGTTGAGCAATCATGTCTATACTTCGCTCCGATGATCATCCTAAAATTTCCAGTAACACTTTGTTTATTCTCGTTTAGCTTTTTTCAACTTTTACCATCATTTGTTACAAACATACCATTAATTTTTATTTAGATTAAAATCACGTTCTGTGCGCCCCCTAAGTGAAGACCCGATGATTTGTTATGATCACCTCGAATGCGCGCGGCGGGCGGTCGAAAACTGCATTAACTTTAGACGCCAAAACACACACTAAACTCAACCATATCCTTTTGCAATAAACCATAAAGTCGCGTGGCATTATTAAACTTCCGAAATCGCAAAACAAACGAAACTAAACGTTATGGCTGTAACAATTAAGGACAGGATAATGAAATGGACAAAACAATCGGGAATAACTAAAATGAATTTTATTGCTTCACGATAAGGTTTTTATTAGATTGCGTTTGTAAATTCGAAATTAAACGTTGCCGTGGCAACATCTCTTTCCCGTATAATAATTTCAGATGGCAAGACAAGTGTTAATAATTTATTCTATTTTAACTCCGTGTGTAACGCGCGGTATCCTTTGAACATCCAAGATAAACAAATTAAACATAATTCACTTACAGAGTTGTTAATTAGATATTTTTGTTGTTTGTAAACAAGCCATGTTTGGTATTACGTCGAAATCATGTCGTCAATACTTTGGACGAATTGTTGACAATATGTTTGCGTACACGCTTTTCCTTTGTTATTACATAATATACCGGGTGTCAATGTATCCTCGACATACAATTGTAGTGTATTGTACTGACGGAAAACTGGAAAACACTAACCGCCATGTTTCCTCGTAAGTGACGTCAGTGTAACTAAACACGTTTTTGTTTAGAAATAACAGTGAAATCTCGAGACATCTCTATATTGTAATCTAGCAATATTGTAAACTAGCAATATTGTTAACTAGCAATATTGTAAACTAGCAATATTGTAAACTAGCAATATTGTAAACTAGCAATATTGTAAACTAGCAATATTGTAAACTAGCAATATTGTAAACTAGCAATATTGTAAACTAGCAATATTGTAAACTAGCAATATTGTAAACTAGCAATATTGTAAACTAGCAATATTGTAAACTAGCAATATTGTAAACTAGCAATATTGTAAACTAGCAATATTGTAAACTAGCAATATTATAAACTTTCATAAGAACCTTCTGAGAAAAACAATACGCCAAACAAAGAATTAAGTAGTTAGCTAAATCGGTCCAGCCGTTCACACGTGATGCCGTGACCAAGGGAAATAGGAATTCATTTTTATAATATAGACTAGCTTTCGCCCGCGGCTCCGCCCGCGTTAATGTCGATCCCTCGGGAATAGTACTTTTTCCCGGGATAAAAGGTAGCCTATGTCCTTCTCCGTACTCCAGAGAACTTGTATGCAAAATTTAATGATGATCGGTTCAGTAGTTACGGTGTGAAAGCGTAACAAACAAATAAACAAACAAACAAACTCACTTTCGCATTCATAATATTAGTTAGGATTATGTGTGTAAAAGTTCAATCACACAATTCAGACACAACATTCTTAAAGGTACATCAATAAAGGTTACGCACATCTACAATAATGGCGGCTGTCGTTTTGACGCGAATATTTGTCCTCTTATTATCTTCTTCTTGAAAGAAAGAAAAAGAAAGAAAAAATATTTATTTGGCACATATAGGTAAAACAATACAAACAATATACACATGACAAATCAATTTTGTACCAAAATGGTCCCCACTCAGCATAAAAGCCGTGGTGTTGGCCACGAAGCTGGTCTTCTTCCTTTACCTTATCCCGCTTTTTATGTGAGGTCGGCACAGTATGTCAGTTCCCTTCATTTTGATCTGTCACCTACCATATCCTTTGTCGCTCCTTTCTTGTTCATACTCTCCTTGACACAATCCATCCATCTTTTCTTAGGTCGTCCTCTGCTTTGGGTTCCATTTGTCCTCTTATTATAAAGAAACAAAATATGGTGAAAACATTGCATGCAGGCGGGGCTTGAACCAGCGACCTATGTACTACCTACGCTCTTTGTACGTAGACCTAAGTTAAACATAATCTCACAAATAATAGCGCGTATGAAAAATGTTTTACCATATTTAATCTATACTAATATTATAAAGCTGAAGAGTTTGTTTGTTTGAACGCGCTAATCACAGGAACTACTGGTTCAAATTGAAAAATTATTTTTGTGTTGGATAGTCCATTTATTGAGGAAGGCTTCAGGCTATAAAACATCACGCTGCGACTAATAGGAGCGAAGCATCAATAAAAAATGTTTTGAAAACGGGGAAAAATTATTCACAACATCTATACTAATTAATTTAATCATAATAACAGAAATTGCCGCGGACGAAGTCGCGGGCAACAGCTAGTTTCTAAATATTGTCTTAGTTGACTATCGAGGTCATACGAGCATTTTAAATTATATATTTATAAAAATAGTAGAACAGTCTATAGGTAATGTACTTACATTGTACAGCAGTAATTCACCATTCTAAGGGTTTCAGCGCCAGGACCAATTGACACGTAAAGTTTAAAGACATTTCAATAGATCTAGGGAGTGATTGATAATACACACACTGTGTACCTACGTCTAATGCAGAGCAACATCAACAATGCAACTGATAAATGAGAAAACATCCATGAATACCTATGTATTGTTTACCCTCTTCATGTTCCCCAAGCATGTGCCTGGCTATATCCTCACTGTGGTCGCAAGCTAGTAACCACTATTTTTATAGCATATTAGTTTATACATACATAGTATCACGTCTTTTTCCCTTGCGGGGTAGACAGAGCCGCATTGCCTATTGACAGGATTCCGCAGATTTAGCCCATATTAGGTTATAGTTTTATATTGTATTTTGTGGCAGACTAACTGACAGCGGCATGTCGAAGTTACCTATTGAAGCTCTTTGCTACCGCAACACTCCTTGAGTAGGCTTTTATAGGTGATATTAATTACTTTTTCCTTCAATTACCTCTAATGATATACACGTTTGGTCAGGGCTATCGTTCTCAACTGCTTGGCCTGTGATGGCATGTGTGGCATCGAGTCCGGTCTTCTGAGCTGCTACTTGCTTTTCCTCCGTTCAGCAGAGTAAGTAGTAAGTATCCCAATACCTTTATTCCCTTCCCAAATCCAACCGCAATTACTCTCCTTCCCAGCTTAAAAATGCTTCCGATGGACAGCAGCATCGGGAGCACAAGAAGCCATAGTAACTGCGCTTGCCAAGGTGAGTGTTGCAATATCCTCCCATGGAACGATAAATCCTTGGGAGAGGCCTTTGTCCGGCAGTGGACTTCTTACGGCTGAAAGAACGATGATAATGTCCACACAACGACATGGAGATATTCAAAACCACAGCAAAAATCAAAAACAGCACGAAGCTTTCGCAAGATATGAAGTTTTATATGTGGCAGTCAGCCGTGACCCAGTGGTCAAGTGCTTCCTGAAACCGTCACAGAAACTGACCCATACTGCTCAGAAAAATTAATACTGCCGATCGTGCTTCATCAAATCATCATACCAGCCGCTAGAAGTCCACAGCTGGACATAGGCCTCCCCTAAGGATTTGCAATAAGACCGGTTGGAAGCGGCCTGCATCCGACTTCCTGCTACCTTAGTCAGGACATCCGACCATCTGGTCGGTGGATGTCCGACGCTGCGCTTGCCGGATTGTGCTTATGAAGAATTTTAACACAATCACTCCCAAATTTTTAAACAAATTTTGAACTTATTAAAATTCCATAACTCCTATACGCATTCCAACCGGATGAAAGAAATTGTATCTTAAGTTATTGTGTTCAACAATTAAGTTCCCATCCAAATAATAAAGTCCCCAAACACTATCCTATACATCAGAAAATCACTCACTATCGTTTTAGATTTGGTCCTATTCGAAGCCCAATTATTTTTAATTAATTAAGTGATTGATATTGGGTGTTGTGTAGCTCTTGAGCTACACAACACCCAATATCAATCACTTGCATTGTACAGTCGGCCAAGCAGATACCTGACCCCCTGACTTTTAAAACGTAAATTCACACTTTGCTGTGAAGCGCCACCTACCGTGATTTTTGGCAAGTAGACAGACAACTGCTGGTATAAACTTGTTTCTGATAACCTGCTCAGTTGCAAATTTTGTGTTTCTAATAATCTCAGCTAATAATTCAAGTAATCATCAATGGTAAGAACAAGAAAGAATCAAAAACAATCCTACGTAAAGTTCGATTCGAACCATGGACCCACGACTTGAGAAGCTAGCGCTCATCTCAATACGCCAACCGACGATATGACGTCTCGGGCGAAAGTGGCTATCTATTTCTACTGCTATGACATCATTGTCACCAAATGCAACGCATTGCTTTAACAAATAAATTGAGGGTAATCTATCAGATTTATTTATACCTGATACCAACTAATCAAAAATATTGTTCACTCGCGTCACAAATAAGATACTGCGATTACTGTGTAGTGATCCAAAACCCCACCAGTTATTAGGCATCCCGTTTCAACTTATATAGCAGATTTTGTGAAAGCTAATATTGTATTGTAAAGACAACCACAGTATTTAAAATATCTATATCTAGAGAGTTAGGTATCGCGGTAAGTAGAAATTATAAGTATTTAATATACTTACTTAATTGTCACACTATTTTTTGTTCCGTAAAACATAGGGTTTGTGATAAATGTCTAAGATAAATATATCTCTTACAGAGAAACACCGTCCGTTTGTGGATTCGGAGTCAACTGGCGTAACATATACACTACAATATTTCAATTGAAACAGTGAGGAAACATTCAACAAGAACGAGATCGTATTTTATTCTGATGAAAAAAGTTTTAAGTCTGATGATGATGGCAGAAAAATATTGCGGAGAAGACATGGCCAGCGTATAGCCATCAAAATAATTTGCCTTTGAGAACAGTGGCAGGATAACATTAGGTAAAAATATTCATTAAATAGTGAAGTAAAATAATAATAATATTTAATACCTAGTGTATTACGCAGTGTAGAATAATAGGTAACTGATCGTATTATTGTTTTGCAGGTTATTGGGGACAGATGTCTTCAATGGGCCCAGGGGAGCTGGTAGAATTCGGCGGCCGGATGAATAAAGAAAAATACTTGGAAAATTTATGAGATGTGGTGATTCCAACAGTTTGCAATGTAGAATATATTTTATTTAAGACAATTGTTCTGTGATCTAACTGTTATTGAGTGACCAATTAAAATCCCAGATTGTAGGGTCAAATAGTGCTTAACTGGGACACGAGACACGAGTAAAGTTTGATTTAAATCAATTTAGACAAAAAGGTTATACTAAATTAATAAATATGCGCATAAGTGATATGTGATCTGATCTAACATGGTAAGTGAAATGACAAATAGACTTGAACAAAAGCTTCAAAATGGGGGTCACCCTCTCCCATATTAAAATTCATTTAATGCCATAGGTTTATATTCATTCTTATACTATTATCGAAGCAAAGTTATTCACATAGCACTATTTGACCCTACACATTTAAAAAAATATAATACTATGATTAAAAAGAAGTTGAGAGATGTAAATTGTTACTTATTAAGTAACATGTTGGTTCTCTCTACAGAAGATTAATCATAGTTTGAATTAAGTAGGCAGGTATTTATTTCACTGTTACATTTTTTTGATGTAATAAAGTAATTAAAAATTTAAAATGCTTTTTATTCACAGTAATTAGCTCGGTAACATTATGTTAAAACAACCAAAATTACACCAACATCACAATACGAAGTTGGTGATATTTGTAAAAAATAAAAAGCTTTGGAGGATTTGACCCTGTTCATTCATAATCACATTAACTATTAAACCGTAGTGCCTACCACTTGCGCCACATCTAACTATTGAAGTATCTTTGAAATAAGCGTATCGTATGCTAGGGCTTGTTTTATTTATCAAAAATCGAATAGATGGCATTAGTCGTCAAGGGTATCAGATTTCTGCTTATTAACCTTATTTGTTCATTCACAATTCAATAGATGGCACTAGTCGCAAAGGATATTACACTTGTATATTTTTATCTTTGGGTTTAAACCACGGATGTTTCTTTAGTTTGCGAAAAATGGCGCTGTTGTAGGGGGTCAGATATCTCATTGGCTGACTGTACAACGGTAAATCACCATTCAAAGGGCTTTAGTGCCTGGATCGATTGAAACAAGACGTTTGAAGACGTTTCAATAGAGGTAAGGAAGGAGTGATTTACACTAAACTACACTGCAACATTTACACACTGCTTGTACGTCGTATGGGTTCTATATGTGGAAGCATTCAGAGCAATGCAATTATTGACTTGAAGCACCTATGCATTGCCATTTTGCCATAAACTTCTAAGTTTATCTTATACCTTTAAACGAGCAATTCTTGTATATTTATTTATATTTATGTATGTAATTTTATTCCTATGATCTCGGAAACGGCTCTAACGATTTCGCTGAAATTTGATATATGTGGGTTTTCGGGAGTAAACAATCGATCTAGATTAGTCTTATGTTTGGAAAAACGCGTATTTTCTAGTTTTCATGCGTTTTTCTTCCACGCAGTATATGGTCGCTAATTTGGCCTGCCAACCACTATCCGTCTGGTCCAGCGGATTAAGACGCGGACGGCAAGGAACAAGAGTTACGGGATCGAATCCCGCTCGGTGACTATTTATTTTTTATTGTTCATTTTTATATATTCTTTATTATTCTTAAGTTTAAAAAACGTAGTAAAAGTTTGAGATAACAATATATATTTCTCATTAGGATCACTGAAATCAAACACCTGATCTACACAGAAATCGATTGTAAATAATAATAATTGTCAGTTCACATTTTACTTTTTAAGTTTATGTAGATTATCCTAAACACCACCATATTACAATAAATAGTAATAACCAAGCAAAGCTCAGTCAGCCGCCCAGGTACTTTTTATTAAAATAATAAAAAATATTTGCCTGACCTATGTGAAGATATTTAATCGTTTACACATTGGTAGAATACGAGTATTATTTTGTATGGAGATGTCCCAACTCCTTTTTTACACGCTTTTTATTAGCTTTACCTGTATGTTTGCTTGCTCGTTCGTTTGTTTGTAACCGACTTCATTTGACCCAATTAAAGCGGTCACACTTTAGTAAATTTTGTAGACATCAAGGACCTATGACAAAACAATAATTTGATAAAAGCGTGTAATTTCGTTTTTTTAAAACAATGTTTATTGTAGTACGTGTTAATAAAAAAGGTAATTTAAATTGACCTTATATGTATATTAATACGTGAACTTGGCACCCCTTTTTATGAATTTTTTACGAAATGCGCGGACGGAGGAGTATGAAATCGCCGTTAGCCGTGTGGTATCCGGCAGAGTAGAATAGGACCACTCGAAGTCTTCCCGTGGAAGTCGTAGAAGGCGACTTAGGAAATACAAGCTAAACAACGCTTATAAACATCTGAGAGACCTCTCCAACCCGTCTGGCCAGCGTGGAGAGTGTAGGCTAAGTCCTCTGGCCAGGGGTTGGAATACCGGTAAAAATCCATTACCGGTACCTCTTTGAAACGACAGTACCGGTAATTGGTTTGGTACCGGTACATTTGGTAACGGTAAAAATCAAGTACCGGTACCTCTATAATACAACGGTACCGGTAATTGGATTGGTACCGGTACCTCAATAAAACGACGGTACCGGTAATTGAAAGAAGTACCTGTACCAAATACCGGTAAACAGTACCGGTACTTAGTACCGGTACTCGTATTGGGAATTATCATTTCGTTAATGTGTGTCGTTGCCGTGTTGTGCATGTGCGGCGTGAGGCGGGGGCCCACAATAGGGCGGCACTTTTACAGTCGAGCGAGTCCCATGCGGTAGACGGCAACAATGCGTAGGTACCGGTAAAATTAACGCAATTTTAATACCGTTAAAATTTGACAGAATAGAGGTACCGGTACTTACCGGTACTTATAATGTGAATTTGGTACCGGTAACAAGTAGCGGTAAAATTACCGTTAACTGTTAACAATATTATTACCGTTAAATACTAGATTACCGGTACCTCATATTACCGTTAAAATTTTAACAGAATAGTAATACCGGTACTTACCGGTACTTATAATGGGAATTTGGTACCGGTAACAAGCCCTGCCTCTGGCTGCTCTGGCCAAGTATGGCTCTAGTAGTACAGAGAGGGTCGTGCTCCTGTAGTGGAGACTAAAAAGACCTGATGATGATGATGATAGAAAAAAAGTGAAGAATGCTAATATTTTTTTATGTTCGAATTCCGACCACTTGGGGATCACTAGTTTTTTTAATTGGGTAAAGCTTACCGTACTCTACGCCTCAGTGCTGCCGCCGATTATATCAGAAAACCCTTATTCTACGATGTCTTTATATTATTCTACTGTCATCCGACTTACACCAGCATGCAAAACTTCAGCTCAAGCGGTTGAGGATAACTGCTTAAAATATAGTTGTACTAGCTTTCGCCCGCGGCTCCGCCCGCGTCAATGTCGATGCCTCGGGAATAGTATAGTTAATTAGAATAGTTTTCCCGGGATAAAAGGTAGCCTATGTCCTTCTCCTTACTCCAGAGAACTTGTATGCAAATATTCATGATGATCGGTTCAGTAGTTACGGCGTGAAAGCGTAACAAATAAACAAACAAACTCACTTTCGCATTTATAATATTAGTTAGGACTAGCTGTTGCCCGCGGCTCCGCCCGCGTTAGTGTCGATCCCTCAGGAACAGTAGAATTTCTCGGAATTAAACATATTTATAAAACAATTATTTCCTTCTCCGGGCCTCAAATTACCTCGGTACCAAACTTCATCCAAATTAGTTCAATGGTTGAAGCTTAAAAAAGGCAGACTTACTTTCGCATTTATAATGTAGTAGTATGGATATTATATATAGATATTATATATAGTATTAGTATGGATATTATATATACTTCTAAGTCCAGAAATGAGAAAATTTCCATAAAAACTTTATCCTCCCATTTTGCCATTGAAGGGGGGGATTTTGTCCATTTCACAGGTCTTTTTAATTATAATCAAATAAAAATAAATAAATAAATAAATATATGTATTTAATAGTCTAGAAATGAGAAAATTTCCATACAAATTTTACCCCCCTTCTGGGGGTTTTTTTCCAGTTGACCTACACAGATCTTTTTCAATTGTAATCGTACATTTATTTACCTTTATTCATACTTCTAAGTTTAGAAATAAGTAAATTCCTATACGAAATTTTGCCACGCTATTTTACCCCTTCAGGGTAAAATATCCTATACAGATATTTTTAATTGTAACCTAGAACTTATATACTTATTTTTATACATCTAAGTCCAGAAATGAGAAAATTTCCAAACAAAGTTTATAAACATTTTAACCCCTTATGGGGGGAATTTTGCAAATTTCATCTAAACCCATCTTTTTTAATTTAAATCGATAACTTATATACCTACTTTCATACTTCTAAGTCCAGAAATGAGAAAATTCCATATAAATATTACCCCTTCAGAAGTTAATTTTCTAAAAATCCTTTCTTAGCGCTCACTCACATCATTGAAAGAACCCCTGTACCAAATTTCAAGTTTCTGGGCGCAGCAGTTTTGGTTGCGTTGATATACATACATGGTGAAATTTTGATCGTTTTGGACCCTTAAAGGGATGACTCAGACCATCAATGTGAACTACTTTTTCTATGGGACCAATGTTGGCAACTCAAAAAAAATTTCGTCATTTCCATACAAAAGAGTCTCGCCGCCCGGCCAGTTTGTATGGGAATGTCGATATTTTTTTAAAGTTCCCAGCATTGTTCCCATAGGAAAAGTTGTTCATTTTGATAGTCTGAGTCACCCCTTTAAGGGTCCAAAACGATTAAAATTTCACCATGTATTAGTCAGGTTTGCCGTTTGCCCGCGGCTACGCTGCCGCCGATAGTGTCCATCCCTCAGGAACAGTAGAATTTCCCGGAATAAAAGGTACCCTATGTCCTTGTCCTATGTACCCGGGTCTCAAACTACCTCCACACCAAATTTCATTATTATTTATTTTTTTATGCTATATATTTGCAGGCAAACTCATGCCTTGAGTTCATTCAAATGACGATAACTTTTTTTTTAATGAACCGATTTTGATAAAACAAACTTTAAATGTTTTGCTGGGTTAAAACAAAGCAATTGGTAAAAGTTTGAAGTAAATCGGTTCAGTATTTTCGGAGATAATCGTGATCATACATACAGACAGACAGACAGACAGACAGACAGACAGACAGACAGACAGACAGACAAGAAATTCTAAAAAATGTTTTTTGCTTTCTATTATTCTTTTTAAGTGTCCCTCTATCTATTCCAGTCAAAAATACTAAATGTACAGACAAAATATTTTTACTGTTTTATTATATGTATAGATTAGGAAGTTAGGATGATTAGACACAAATAAATTTACAACAAACTGAGCAAGTTAATGAAACCATGTAATTCTGTACTGCAAATTTAAAACAATTTCATTAATAAAACATTATTATTATACATATCAGAATCAAGTTCTGCTCGGCTGAAATAGCCGGTAATAATGATAAACACGGACCTAAGTCAAGTGAGTATCATGGTTTGGGGTATCTAATTGAAGGAATTTTCTGACGATCCTACACGTGTTCAATATTACAGCTTTTTGCATTAAGATGTAAATGTGAGATGGGATGTCGAGTTGAGAAATAGATTGATGCAATTGCTTTGGTATAACTCCCGTAGTTGACAAAACTATTGGTATGATGGTTGCTTTTCTTAGATTCCACATCCTGCATATTTCATCTTTGAGATCTGTGTACTTACTAAGTTTTTCTAATATTGTGGATTGTAGATTGTGTGTGTGGCACGGCTATGTCAATGATGAAAGCGATTTTATTAGTTTTGTCAATAACTGTTATATCTGGCCTATTAAAATGTGACGTCCGATCCGTTAAAATGGCTCTAATTATTATTATTAAATGCAGATATAGGAAGCGTTGTGTTCATTTCTAACTAAACGTCACTTTAAGGTTATCCCGCTTTTTAAACAAAATAATATTGAGTTTATGGAATAGGTTCAATGCAAAAATATAAACAGAAAAATCACTCGGAAAGGCCTAATATTAACTTCAAAGTTATGGCTAAAAATTATTAGTGAACTTGTGTTATAGATATTATATTGTTTAATAGATAGATAGGTATAATAAATACATATCCAAGACCCCGGTTCCCTAGGTCCTTTAATTTAAAGGCACTTGCGGTACCATAGAGGCACAGAGGTCGTTATAATTATTCATTCTATTTATAATCGCGACGATCAAAATAAACGATCGAACTACAGCTTCAAATACCTCCCCAATGAGCGACAAAGGAATCAATTTATCAGCAGTTGAAAGGTCAGGCAGGTTCTATTGATTTGAGGTCTTTCACCTCTCCCCTAGGATTAGGGATTAAAAGATCGCGACAATACTCTTTGAACTTTGGAATTCATTCGCACGTTTGACTTTTGTGGGGAATATTATTTAAATTGTTTTTAAATAGCATTACAATGCTTGGTATATTATTAAAATTAAAAATATGTGATGAAAAAGAACTCGGCCACATGTAGAATTCGAAGCCACGTCCCTTAGGTTTATGCCCTAAGTGTGCTCGAGTTCTTTTTCATCACATATTTTCAATTTTAATAATATTAATATTGATTCGATTTTATTTGTTCCGCGTATAAGTCAGCCACTTCCAATAAATTTACTATGAAGTGATTAAAGAATAAAAGCATGGTTACATACATACTATCAAGTATTTTTCCCTTGCGGGATTGGTAGAGTCCAAGGAATTAAGACCTATAGCCAAGTTTAGCATGTTGGTGGGCATTAGGTGGAAAACAGAATCAAAATAGTGATAGGTTACTATCATATTAGTAAGCGATGCAGCGCCTACTAATATGATTCCTGCGATTTCGTCTTCAGATTTTAAAGGATATCTCGATGAAAAGCCAACCCAAACAAGGTTGGCGACAGGCAAGCGGTAGAGTCACGCTACCGGCAAAATGAATTGTAGCATAAATGGGCAGGCTCGTCCAAGGTACCACACTCACACAGAAAATCAACGTCTGAGTAGAAGCTTTACCGCTTCTATGCTTCGTTCGGTGAGTGAGAGAGCCGGAGGCCCATCCTTCCCCCTCCCATCCCCATTTCCTTCCCCCAACTCCTTGAAAGGACAACGAAGCACCTGTCACACCCTGGTGTTGCAGTTGTCCATGGGCAGCGGTGATCACTTACCACCAGGTGATCTGCTTGCTCGTTTGCCCTCCTATATCAATAAAAAAAGCGGCCAGCTTTAAATACAATCATAATTTCAAAAATTCCATTCATCATTAGGTCTTCTTAGTCTCCACTGCAGGAGCATGACCCTCTCTGCACGACCGGAGCTGTACTTGCCCAGAGCAGACAGAGGATTTGGCCTACACTCTTCTCGCTGACCCGTTTGGTCAACCCGTCTGGTTGGAGAGGTCATTGGATGTTTATGAGCTTTGTTTAGCTTGTATGTCCTAAGTCGCCTATTACGACATCCATGGGAAGACTTGGAGTGATCCTATTCTACTCTGCCGGAAACCACACGGCTAAAGTATAAAAATTCCATAAATCTTGTTAAATATTGCTTATTATTTGTACTTACTCGTATTTTGAAAATATTTGTCCAAGTCACAGGTCTAGTATATTTATTATTGTCCAAGTATTCCGAATTCCATAGACACTAATAGGACAAATATAATCTGTGGAGGTATGCCGGGCGAATCATACGTGAAACGGGCGCTTGCGTTGGCGGAGATTAATGTAGTTGCGTCATAAATTAAAGACGCAACAGATGCGATACACCTATGTTTTCAAAAAGTTTTAAGTAGGTTGCAAAGTCATATAGAACCGCTGCTGAAACATTGCCGTATTGACTCATAAACAGGGTGATTTTAAAGACCCCGAAAATAATGTTAGAAATATAATCACTAATAGAATAGAGCCGCAACAAAAAAAGGAAAAAGAAGGGAAAAATATTTGGATCTCCATTAAAAATTTACCGATCACGTTATAAGTGCAAACCTTATAAATGCTTAAAATGTTTGTATTGTTATTGTTGTAAATTATGTGCATACAAATGTACCCCATCGCTTTCTTGAATAATATCAGCTTTTTCATTGCATAAAAACCCTTGGAAATTATCCATACTAATATTATAAATACAAATGTGAGATACAAACAAATGTTTGTTTGTTACGCTTTCACGCTGTAACTGACTGAACCGACCATCATGAAATTTTGCACACAAGTTCTCTGGAGGACGGAGTAGGACATAGGCTACCTTTCACCTGTAAACTGGGTACTGTTTTCGAGGATACGTTGATGCGAGCGAAACTGCGGGCGAAAGCTAGTTGTTTTTATAAATAATCAATATATACAATCACTTCAAAGTGGAAACTTAGTAGAAGGAACCAAATGATACAATATCATTTATAAGCGCCCATAAGGGCGCGCTACATTAGATTGGCATGGGATGTCATCGGAAGCGACGCGTCATTTCAAATCAAGCTTTACCTTTATGTCTAGTGACATAAGATGAAGAGAGGCCCGCGAGCGCGACACCTCGGGCTAGCTCGAACCGTCGCGCGCTCGCGGGCAATCTAGTCATCTTATACCACTAGACATAAATGTTATAATAGCTTGTTTTGAAATGACTCGACGCTTCTGATGCCATCCTATGCCAATCCAGTGTAGCGCGGCCCTAAGAGTTATTCTTCTGTGTTCTCGTTAATTTGAGGTTCCTTGTCTAATATTTCGTGAGAATGCAACGATATATTACTGTTCGTTTTATTGGGCGCAAATAATATTTGTAGTTAATAAGTTCTGTTTCGCTGCGGGATAGTGATTGAAGAGGTAACTGTAAATAGGAATGTATTCTCAGAGGATATGTTACAATGTTCCCTTGCATATTTGCATGAATCTCCCATCCTCGTTCATTTCTCCTTGATAGAGTTCAATGCTTTAGTTCAATGTTTAGAGTTTGCAACGAGGACTAATCAGGATGGGTGTCTGATGGTACCTCTTGCAGTAGAATTTATCATCCATTTTAATATATCTGCTTCTAACAAATTATAATATATGGTCAAAAAAGAGGAGGTTTTCAATTCAGCTGTATATTTTTTTCAATGTCAGTCATTTATGAACCAAATTGAAAACATCATTTTTAGGGACCCGTACCCAAAGGGCAAAAACGGGACCCTATTAATATGGCTCCGCTGTCTGTCTGTCTGTCCGTCAGTCACCAGGCTACCAGGTATCTCATGAACCGTGATAATTAGACAGTTGATATTTTCACATGATGTATATCTGGTGCCGGTATAAAAACGTGCTCGATATTGATAACGACAACAGGTGGACGCTTAAAATATTCACAGAATATATATATTATAGTTATATATTCTCTTTAAAAATAAACAAATTAAAATAAAATTAATATTTAAGTGGGACTCCCATACAACACACATGTTTTTTTGCCATTTGTATAGATAATGGTACGGAATCCTTCGTGTGCAAGTCCGACTCGCACTTGGCCGGTTTTTTTTATTGCAAGGGTAGTATGCTTTCCAATTGGAAAGTATATCCTTTCAAACAAACTAATAACCCATTGAAAATCGGTTCAGTAGTTTGGTTGTAGGTTGTAGTCGGTTTTTTCCTACATTTAGAAGAAATGCATCTGTCTCCATACTTCTATGATTTTTTAATATGAAAGATTATTTTTACTTTGAGGCAACTTTGTTGGGTTGCATGCATCAACTATTGGTGGCGGGCATGAAGGGACTAACAGTAGTGGGTGGGCGCTGGCCAGCAATAGTTTGCATGAACTAACTAGCGGCGGAAGCACACAAAGTAAATTGTCTCAAAGTAAATGTAGCTTTGACTTCCGCAAAGTAACACCTGAATCTATTAACTACTAGCTGTTGCCCGCGGCTCCGCCCGCGTAAGTATCGATCTTTCGGGAACAGTAGATTTTCCCAGAATCAAACATACCCTATGTCCTTCCCCGGGCCTCAAACTACTTCCATACCAAATTTCATCCAAATCAGTTCAATGGTTGAAGCGTAAAAAGACGACAGACAGAGTTACTTTCGCATTTATTATTATTAGTAGTATGGATATTATCTAGGTACTTCTAAGTCCAGAAATTAGAATATTTCCATAAAAACTTTACTCTCCCATTTTACCCCTTTAGGGGTGAATTGTGTTCATTTCACCCACATATATCTTTTTTTATTGTAATCGAGAACTTATATACCTATTTATTTACATACTTCATAGTTTCTGAACTATGAAGTATGAAAATAAATAGGTATATAAGCTCTCGATGAGAAAATTTCCGTACAAAGTATATAATACCACCCGCCCACCCCCATTTTAACCCTTAAGGGGGGAATTTTACAAATTTCATCCACACATCTTATTTTAATTTTAATCGAGAACTTATATACCTACTTTCATACTTCTAAGTCCAGAAACGAGAAAATTCCATATAAATTTTACCCCTTTAGAAGTTAAATTACTAAAAATCCTTTCTTAGCGCTCACTCACGTCATTAAAAGATTATGTACCAACATTAAGTACCAAATTTCAAGTTTCTAGGCGCAGCAGTTTCGGTTGCGTTGATATAAACTCATGCCTTGAGTTCATTCAAATGACGATAACTTTTTTTTTAATGAACCGATTTTGATGAAACAAACTTTAGATGTTTTGCTGAGATAAAACAAAGCAATTGGTGAAAGTTTGAAGTAAATCGGTTCAGTATTTTCGGAGATAATCGTGATCATACATACAGACAGACAGACAGACAGACAGACAGACAAGAAATTAAAAAAAAATTTTTTGCTTTCTATTATTGTTTTTAAGTGTCCCTCTATCCATTTCAGTCAAAAATTCTAAATGTACAGACAAAATATTTTTACTGTTTTATTATATGTATAGATGAAAGATTTTTTGTAAATAATGGGAATTTCTATATTGTTGTCTCGTTAATTTTCAAGCAAGTAATTGAATTGTGAATGTTTAATTACTCTAGTACAGGCGGCATATACTGCCTCTGTGGTTCAGTGGTTAAGGCGTTTGCCTGTAGATCCGGGGGTCGTGGGTTCGATTCCCACGGGAAGCATACTTTGTTTAGTTTGGTTAGGACATTGCAGGATTAAATAACCTGATTGTCTGATAATAAAGATGATTCCGTGCTTCGGAAGGCACGTTAAGCCGTTGGTCCCGGCTGCCACATGGTAGTCGTTAAAGGAACCACGTCAGAGGCCGAGATGCGGTTCCGAAGAACTCTGACACCAGGGTGGGCATGGTCTATTGATCATGTCACCTACACGACATGATGATGATTGTAAATTATGGGAATTTCTGTACTGTTGTCTCGTTAATTTTCAAGCAAGTAATTGAATTGTGAATGTTTAATTACTCTAGTGCAGGCGGGATATGATCCTGCTGGATAATGGGAACTAATTAATTACTGGAATTCCGCTAAATATAGTACTACTAGCTATTGCCCGCGAATTCGTCCGCGGCAATTTCTATTATTATGATTAATTGGTATAGATGAATAATTTTCCCCGTTTTCAAAACATTTTTTTTTGATACTTCGCTCCTATTGATCGCAGCGTGATGTTTTATAGCCTAAGGCCTTCCTCAATAAATGGACTATCCAACACAAACAGATTTTTCCAATTTCAATTAGTAGTTCCTGAGATTAGCGCGTTCAAACAAACAAACAAACTCTTCAGCTTTATAATATCTATATTAATATTATAAAGCTGAAGAGTTTGTTTGTTTGAACGCGCTAATCTCAGGAACTACTGGTTCAAATTGGAAAATTCTTTTTGTGTTGTATAGTCCATTTATTGAGGAAGGCTTTAGCCTATAAAACATTACGCGGTGATCCATAGGAGCGAAGCTTCAATAAAAAATGTTTTGAAATCGGGGAAAAATTATTCATCTATACTATTAAATCATAATAACGAAAAAATTACCGCGGACGAAGTTGCGGGCAACAGCTAGTTAGTATAGAAATATAGATTACGGCGACTAAACGCCTGGGTGCGGGTATACCTACGGTGGTTTTGCGAATAAATTACTAATGAAGTTGAAAGAATTTTGGTGTCTTTTGTGTCATCCTATGGAAGATATGATAAGATATCCTATATATATCTTAATATATATAAATCTCGTGTCACAATGTTTGTCCTCAATGGACTCCTAAACCACTTAACCGATTATAATAAAAAATATATATAAATCTCGTGTCACAATGTTTGTCCTCAATGGACTCCTAAACCACTTAACCGATTATAATAAAATTCGCACACCATGTGCAGTTCGATCCAACTTGAGAGATAGGATAGTTTTTAACTTATGGCGAAACGAAGTTCGCCGGGGCAGCTAGTATATATATATTTATTGATATATACAATATGTAAAAAAACCCTCTCCGATCCTTGAAGGGATGATTCAGCCCGTCGATGTGAACAACTTTTCCTATGTGACCAATGCTTATCATTCCTTCAAGGATTGGACAGATTCTTCGTTTTCTTTTCATTTATGTAACTTGTAAGTCTTACAAGAACAAAAGAAATGGTATAGAATTTTATTAAAATTTGGATATCATGTATCTCTTTTTGAACGTCATATTATTATTTTGAATATTTGCAAAATCGATAAACTACCTACTAGCGTTTCGGAACGACCACTGCTGAGAAGAATACGCCGGAAGAAACTCAGTCCAGTATTGGTCCCTCCCTACGTGTCATAGTGGCTACGCTTTTACATATTTATAACAAACTAGCTTTCGCCCGTGGCTCCGCCCGCGTCAATGTCGATCCCTCGGGAACAGTATTTTTTCCTGGGATAAAATTTACCCTATGTCCTTCTCCGTACCCTAGATGAAATGTATGCAAAATTTCATGATGATCGGTTCAGTACTTACAACATGAAAACGTAACAAACAAACAAACAAACTCACTTTCGCATTTATAATATTAGTTTGGATTGAATTATTTTACATTAATGACTGATGTATATTGATTAACAATTTATTGAATGTATAACTTTCATGCATTTTGATCTGTTAGATAGTCATTAATACAATAGTAGGTATTTTTAAGTAATTGATTTTTAACGGCAGTCTTAAACCTAAATAATGGCGGAGCCAATATTTTTGCAGGTATTCTATTATAGAAGCGTATGAGTCCCAAAAATGAATTAATTGAATTTTATTGTTTTCTGTTAGGTACCTATCTCAAAAAAAAACCTTATTCAAATTTTGTATGTTTATTCAGTCGGAATCGCTTATAATTCTTGAGAAGCTTGAGAAGAGTATGTTTATCAAATAAATCATTCATTAATTCATTAACAAGCCTCCGTGGTCCAGTGGTTAAGGCGTTTGCCTTGACCCGGGGGTCGTGGGTTCGATTCCCACCGGAAGCATACTTTGTTTAGTTGTTTCCAGGTTGGTTAGGACATTGCAGGCGTGAATCACCCGATTGTCTGATAATAAAGATGATTCCGTGCTTCGGAAGGCACGTTAAGCCGGTGGTCCCGGCTGCCATCTGGTAGTCGTTAAAGGAAGCACGTCAGAGACCGAGAGGCGGTTCCGAAGAACTCTGATACCAGGGTGTGCATGGTCGATTGACCGTGACACCTACTCGAAATGATGATGATTCATTCATTCATCTACCCTGGAGATGTCGAGATGTCGGGAGATGTCGAGAGTCCATGTCTCACCTTCTGTCATGCCTAACTGCTCCACTAGTGGCACGGTATAGGACCTCAATGAGGCTAATGATAAAGCGATCAGCGTAGCCAAATACTGGTCAAAGGAATTATGATAAATTGCAGCCATTTCGACTCGAAAATAAGTAAAAGTCGGAATCGCCAAAGAAATGTAAGCTGACAATAAGTATCAGCTAAAATCGAAAATTAAGACCATTACCTGCGCATGCCGTTAGGTATTCAAAATCCGTCGTTATCGGAATCTATAACCGACGTCGGTGTTCCGGCTAACTCGCTCCCCGAACGGTAATTAAGTAATAACCGTTACAATTTTATCTACAACCATTTCACTAATGTGCCTTTTAGAGAAGTATACTTTATAACAATGTTCAGTTAATAAACTTTGTTTTGTCCATAGTGAGATAGAGACCTCTAATTTAAAAAGGTTTACTTATATCTCAAAAAATATCCTATGCGATTCGGCTAACATCCCGTCGCTATTTTGATTTCCTACAAGCTCGGTGGGTAACGGTAGGGCGGTACGTAAAACGTGGCTAAAAAAGTCCTTGTAAATAAGTGATTAGTGTGAAGCCGTGTGGTTTCCGGCAGAGTAGAATAGGACCACTCCTAGTCTTCCCATGGATGTCGTAGGAGGCGACTTAGGAAATACAAGCTAAACAAAGCTCATAAACATCAATGAAACCTCTACAACCCGTCTGGCCAGCGAGGAGAGTGTAGGCCAAATCCTCTGTCTGCTCTGGCCAAGTATGGCTCCGGTAGTACAGAGAGGGTCATGCTC
Source organism: Elegia similella (assembly GCA_947532085.1). Classification (NCBI taxonomy): domain Eukaryota; kingdom Metazoa; phylum Arthropoda; class Insecta; order Lepidoptera; family Pyralidae; genus Elegia; species Elegia similella. Next base: position 27,466,372 of record OX383930.1, read on the forward strand.
TTGCAGTGGAGACTAAAAAGACCTGATGATGATGATGAAGTGTGAATGTAGAAAATATCGGGAATTGAAAATATTTCTAGCAGTAGTTTTTTTTTCACAAATCACACTGATTGTGCTAGTCCCAAAGGACATATGTTCGAGACTTCCGTTATGGGAACTCGGAAACTTGGATGTCATCATCATGCCAGGCTGGCATGATGACACCACTAGGCCACAGAGTTCGGCCACAAAATCCTTTCTATCGTAATCAGTAACCGATGTCGGCGTTTTGGCTAAACTTACTCCCCAATCGGTAATAAAGTAATAATCCCGTTCCGATTTTATCGAAGACTATTTCACTAATGTACCTTTTAGCGAGGGTGTATACTTTGCAGCAATGTTCAGTGAATAAGTTTATTTTGTCCGCAAAAAATCTTATTTTATTTTTCTAACTAGTTCATACTTATGCCTGAGATATGATATCTCGGTCATATAGAAGATTTATGGATGCCATACGAGGCGGCCAAAGTACTAGTACTTAAGAACAGACGTACTCTAGAAGCGTTTGCTTTTGATTTTCATGTGTGTAAGTGGCCAACACTGGTGTCACATTTTTCAAGCCGCCCAAAGGCATCTGACATAGCTGGCAACGATCACCATCTAGTGATGACAGCCGGGACCAACGACTTAATATGCCTTCCGAAGCACGGAGGAGCTCGAGAAATTTTTATGCCACTTGTGGTCACCCATCCTATTGGGAACGGCAGGAGTTGCTTTACATGCGTAAGCTTATAATACACACGCTAATCAACCTCAGAAGCGCTAACATTTGGCAGATGAGGGCTGTAAAATCTTAACTAATATTTTTTCCGATATTAGCTTTGTGGGGTCGGGTCAGATTAAATGATATTGTATAAAATTTAATTTGTTCCATAACAGCTTCATGCTAGTGGCTCTGTGAGACCACACGACTCACATATGCAATTTTGAAATTTTTACAAAAATCTGAAGCACAAACCTTGTATAATATATTTATCAAACCTGCTGCTCACAATATATTACAAGAATCGGTTGAGAAATGCAAACTGTACAGGAGAACAGCCAGACAGACAGCGGGACAGCCAAACATACGAAAGAATGTTTGCCTAACGGAGACACGTCACTCTCACTCGGTCCAAAATTTGCGATGATTTCACTACGATTAGTTTCATGAAAAATGACATCAAAGAACTTAAATATTTAAGTATTTGTTCTCAAAATAGTCTGTAACCTGGCTCCCAAAAGGTGAGAAATGGCAGCATTTTTTGATAAATACATTCAAAAATAGTCCAAATCCTTTGCTCTAAACACCTAGAAACCTATCTTCATTCCGTCACATTACCCTGTTTAAATAAACGCCTTTCCCGACCAACGCAGCTTTACTACTACCAACTCCTTTATGTATAAGACGTTAAGGTAGAAATTAGCTTGACGATATGTATTATTCAGGTGTATTCAGATAGATTTTCTTACAAAACACGGGTTGTCCGAGGATATACCACAAAGCGCCGGGTATATTCAGGCACAAAATAAGGAGAATGCAGAATAATCACAGCATATATTATGATAAGTACTGACACTGGTAATACGTAGAACTGAATTACCGACTTAACCTATCTGACAAGACGCTTTTGGTTGTTACACTTACCGATTGTTTATTGTTATGCAATAGGTTTGTAGTTTAGTAAAATATTTTTACCGTTAAATTAATGTGTAAATTGTAAACTTACTTTCTTTCTTATAGAGGAATGTTAAAGTCATGGCATCTCCTGAAATCTCAAAATTTACACCCCTTTGATACTGCGTCAAGCCAGCGATAAATCCGTAAAATAACAATTGCTCTTGTAACATATATATTTACCTTTACTATCTTAGTTTTCCATGCTAGTCTAACAGAAAGAAATACTACTGCTGCGATGCTGATTGAAATACTACTGAATAGTACTGCTTGTTCTCTTCCCGAGGTCGAGGGAATGGACGAAATCTAAGTAATCATGTCAACAGACGATGCGGCCAGCGACCACTTACTATTTTGACAACGTTTTCCACCTATACGCTAAATATGCTAAAAGAGGCTATTGGGTCTTATGGCCTAGACTCTACCTGCGTCATTAGGGATATAGACGTGATATAATACGATGACTAGCTCCGTGGCGCAGCGGTCAACACGCCAGCCTGTGACACGGAGTGACCGGGTTCGATCCCCGGCCAGGTCAAGATGGAAAATGATCTTTTTCAGATTGGCCTGGGTCTTGGATGTGTATCTATACAAGGCGATTAGTAAAAGGTATATAAAGCCGTCTCCAGGCTATACCCCAAGGGTTATGTAAATTATATGGCGATGGAAAGAAAGCAATATCTTAATAAAATATTTTCCATACAAAAGTAAAAAACATTTTATTTCTTACTTTTAGTGACACCCCTAACATTAGAATGGAAAGCAAGGCTCATTCATAAATTACATTACCCACTACAAGCTCTTGTAAAGTCATATTTTCCTAGTTCTTTCGTTGACACGCGCTAATATTCAAAACACAAAGAGCCGCGCCCGCGCGCATTGCGACCTCCTGATATGTTCTATTATCCTAGTACAATTCAGACACCTACCTCTCATTGTCCTTTGTCGCCACCGCCGCGCGCCCCGCCGCGCTATCAAAGAAGCCGCCTCGTCTTTCGGCAAATCACTTTGCGGAACGTAGGAACAATGTTGTTTTACTAATTTGACACTTGTGTTCTAAACTCGAAGGTTGAAAATCAGTTGCGTTCTAAAAAAACTTATTTCGAGTTTTTAGCTGAATTTAATCACAAACACGGTATCACTTATCACACACAATGCAACACAACACAGCAATGCCACCGACTGGTCCATCCTTACTTCGTGAACGTACCATTTGCAGAACTGCACACGAGACGCAAAGTCGCGGGTCAGGAGGTCTTGGGTTTTTCGGTAGTGGTAAGGGTCCTGACCATCAGTGTTCAGTGTCTTCCACACCTTCCACTGCGAAGCTCCTAACATAGCTCCACAGCGGCGCGTGCTGCTCGTAGGGTCTGCCGAAAAATGGTCCAGGATCTCGTCCTCCAGATCGTTTCGCTCGCTCAGTGGGCCCTCACCAGGGCTTGGTTGTAGCCTGCCTGTGACGTGCAGCCGATTCAATAAATTTCTGAAGCACGCGTAGGAAGGAAGCTGACGGGCGTTGGGGCTATCAATACAAACGACTAGCAGGTGCTAGATTACCGTCGCATGTCCCAACACACAATCATATCATAATACTCCGAATTTGAGTAATTCATATTCGAAACGTTACAAGATACGCGAATACGTGAGATACTTGTTAGGCACTCTTAATGCTTGCAATGTCCTGACCAAACGAGAACAGCAACTTGCTGGAAATCGAGCCCGACGAAAGTGGTACGAGTGTGAGCCCTAACGCTCTAACCACTAAATACACCACGGAGGCAGTCAAAGTTTATTAAGTAATTTTGAAAATAAAAACTGTCTCTCAGATGCTTAAGGATCTTAGGCAAAAACCATTCGTTATTGTCTTCGTTGAAACTTTGTAATCGTAAATTTCATAGCTCCTGGTATTCGAGGTCATTGGTCAAAAGATAGTAAAAATTGTAGATTTCGCAAACATGAATGACATCAGCTATTCCATGGTTAGTATCTTGAAAATTTTGCCTGAAACGCAAATTGTAATTAACTCTGTATTGTGACGCTTTTTTCACAAGATGGTATTTTTGTCAGCATGCCGATACGAGACCCTACCTACTACTTTCCGCTTTATATGGGGTTTACCAGTCTCCTTGTATATGTATTTGTTATAAAATAAAGTATCGTTGAGTTATATAGTTGTATCCCATAACACAAGTCTCGAACTTACTTTGGGGCTAGCTCAATCTGTGTGATTTGTCCGTATATATTTATATTTAGACTAGCTCCGTGGCGCAGCGGTCAACACGCCAGCCTGTGACACGGAGTGACCGGGTTCGATCCCCGGCCAGGTCAAGATGGAAAATGATCTTTTTCAGATTGGCCTGGGTCTTGGATGTGTATCTATATATGTATTTGTTATAAAATATAGTATCGTTGAGTTAGTATCCCATAACACAAGTCTCATAAAGTATCGTTGAGTTATATAGTTGTATCCCATAACACAAGTCTCGAACTTACTTTGGGGCTAGCTCAATCTGTGTGATTTGTCCGTATATATTTATATTTATACGAGTATGTGTTATCTATCTGTGATCTCTTTATTTTGTGTGGGTATATTCTAGTTTGAATAACGGCGAGGTATTTGCTCGGGTATTTGAGAAAATGGAAAATTAAATGCGGCCCTTTAGATAAAATAAACACTCAGCGCTGATAACATTCAAAACTAAAGTATAGTATAGTCACAGAATTAATATAAGTACTAACGTACAGAACGGAAACTCCCTGCGTCCCCCGCAACAAGGCATCGCCGCACCTCTCCCCCGTAAATGGAGTGCGATGCGTTGCTTTGAAACAGGGTTAGGTTTTGTTGCTCGTCAAATGCGAATATAACGTTACTGACACGCTTTACAATGAAATACTGTGCTGTGAATCTCTGTCTATCTGCCTCTTGTATTTATCCTTTTTTTTATTGATTTTTATCACATTTGCCGTAAAGTTTAGCGCCAAACAAGAAATTTATTATATTACAGGACATTATCTAGTGCTTTTAATTGTAAATGAATCAATAGGTAACTAATAAACCAGTGGTGAAGAGAAGATAAAATAGATAACCTCTTATTTGTGAAGTGCTAGTTACTTGTTGATGTGTACGTACACCTAAAATATAATAATCTTATACGTCATGGTGTTCTGATTGTGCCAGTTGCATTGTGTGCGAGATCTACTAATACATTTTTGTTTGTTAGCAAGTTTATTTACATATTAATGAGATGTATTGTTAGATAAGTCAATACATACCTACATAAATAAATTAAGATCATCATAAATCTTTCAGAATTGAGAGACATACTCGAAAATTTGTCGAACTTTAGGTGGCATCATGAATAGGTATATTTAATTTCATTCTTCGGTGTCAACCTTGGTTCTGTAACTCACACATTAGCGTGTGCACGGATGTAACATTTTGTTTGTAGTAGTACTAGGTATTTATGTCGTCCCGTTTGTATGAAGTGTCATACCTGTGGTATAGTTTAGAAACCTTTGATTGCTAACCCAGTTCTATACAAACAATTATTTGTATTGAATGGAATGTTTCAAAATTTCGGTTCTGAAGTTTTAGTGGAGAGCTGAGGTTGAGAGTGATTGAATTTGTTAGTTTTCTTATTATGCCACAGATTAAAAAAATGTAGTGAAAATTTCGTCTGGTTACTACTTTTACTTCTAGTAAGAAAATATAATCCTTACTTAATATTATAAATGCGAAAGTGAGTTTGTTTGTTACGCTTTCACGCCGTATCTACTGAACCGATCATCATGAAATTTTGCATACAAGTTCTCTGAAGTACGGAAAAGGACATAGGCTTTTATCCCGGGAAAAAGTACCAATCCCGAGGGATCGACATTGACGCGGGCGGAGCCGCGGGCGAAAGCTAGTACTAGATATAAGGTGTAGTCTTCGTAGACTACTTCTTATTTATTATGGATGGTATGTTTAATAGAAATTATGCATAATCCCCATTATCCCTGATAAACAAAGCTATAGATTAAATATCTATATCTACCTGTGCCTACCGACGCCAAGGTTTGAAGCGCGGTAGCTCAAAAAGCAGAGCATAGGTCGAACAGAGGCCTTTATTTGGCGTGGAACTGTTTCACCATATTTCATTTCTTTATTAGAGTATATAAGAATAGCATTGTGAATGCAAAAAGTACTTATAAATTTCAATTTCAATTTATTTATTCATAAACAATAATACATTGCATTCGACTATCAACAGGTCACTAAAATACATTAAAAAAACAAAATTCATTTTAAATACGATGTTAAATTTTAATTTTTAAAAAATATAACTAAAAGAGAGCAGCTCAGGAAATACTAACTCTCAGTTGAAAATTTGTTTTGCAGTAGGACTTAAATAGTTGAAATAACTGTTGCCAAAGTCACGAAATGGTATATCACAAAAGCCTACAGTGCCATTGCATTATAATAAGCAACAATACTAAAATTACGCAAATGCTTTCATACTAATGATTGTTTCATCAATTTATCCGTAAAGCCGAATTAATTTGTCTTTTCCCTTCAAAATACCTCTTTCAACTCCACGTGGCTTTAAATAAAGACAGAAAATATGATATTTTCAACTAATTGCCTCATAAAGAGTCATTGCTACTTTTCTTCCCGTCAGAAACCATTCCGTCAGTAAAGGCCTAGGAAAGCTTAGGACCCCTGGCGTTTCATGGCTCCTTAAACCCACCACTTGGCGGGGTTGTTATCTACGCATCTACCATATTGTGCGTTTCAGCAGGGTTGTAACGATCAGTAGGCAATATGGGGACGTACGGGGTAATAATTTGGGCGATCTCGACGCGTTTTGATACATACATACATACTTATCGCGTCTTTGTGCTTTTACAGGGTAGATAGAGGTTAGAGCCATGTTTGTCACCCCAGGTTTAGTGTGATGTAGTGAGTAGTGAGTATATGTAGAAAACGTAATCAACATACTGAGGGGTCGCTAGCCGCACTGCCTATTGATATGATTGGTTTTCGCCCATTTCTTAGGTCTGTTTCTACGGTCTGTGCTGAAAGAGATGCAGCAGCACACTATACGTACGAAATATGATCAAGAGATATATAAAAGGATAACATTAACTATTGCTTTGCTAAGTATTCATTTATTCTTGTATTACATTGCATTAAATATGATCTAATACATAAATATACAACATTTTGTATAAATACATATGTACCTTGTCAGGCATTGCAATGGGATGAGAGGAAGTAGTAAAAGTGTATAGTTTATTTTCCTATTTGATAAAAGTAAACTCGTAGGCCAAGTACCATAGTTTAATAATGTCTTGCTTAAAGCTAAATTAAGCTGTAGAGATAAATATAAATATATACGGACAAATCACACAGATTGAGCTAACCCCAAAGTAAGTTAGAGACTTGTGTTATGGGATACTAACTCAACGATACTTATTTTATAACAAATACATATAAAGATAAACATCCATGACCCAGGCCAATCTGAACAAGATCATTTTCCATCTTGACCTGACCGGGGATCGAACCCGGGGCCCTCGTGTCGCAGGCTAGCATATTAACCACTGCGCCACGGAACTCGCCTCACAAGCTGCCATAATAAAGGAACTCGGCCGCAAAACAGCTGAAGATGCAATCGGGGACACTCCTGGATGAAGAGGATGAGGATAATAAATAACCAAGTATCAAAGCAGTTTCACACACATATGTTTAATCTAAAATATTTAGCCTTAATAGTGGATATTTTGAGATTTAGTTGCTTTATGCAAGTTTTAATATTTAAAAATAAATATATTTCTTTGCTCGTAGGTACACTTGAAAGGAGCAATCTCACAAAAGTATTCTTTTAAACTTTCAATTAGTTCCACGGCAGATAAAAAAGTTCTATAACTTTCACTTTCGCCGCTGTACCGTCCGAAATATCGGCCCGTTTCCTCGAGGCTTTCCAGCAATAAAATTTGCATAACTACGCTCCTTGGCACGGCACCGCGTCTTATTAAATTTCTACCCCTCCAAAAGTCATTAATGGTTTGTACTCAACCACCTACCGGTGTTATTCCGTGATAAATCATAAGGCATCGTGTAATAGTCCTTGCGTGCTGCGGATGACTTTTATTGCCTCCTCGAGATGGGAGTAATCCCGCTCCAGCCTCCAGGATTTGGGATAATCCTTTGTTTATACGTTTTTACGGGATAACGTTATAGTAACGTTATGAATTATACGTGAGATCGTTTTATTTGGAGCTGGCGAAGGCCGAGGCTTTGTGTGATGCGATTAAACTTTGTAGAGAAAATTCAAAGCCGAATCTATTACAAAGGTAGTGTTGGCATGTTTTATGTAGATACCACATATAGACCTTGCCAAATTTTGCGCAGTGTAATTCAGTAGCTGAGCAAAAAAAGCTATTACACTTACCATCAGGTGAGATGGGAGACAAATGCCTAATCCAACATTTTTAAATATATATACGGGGGGTTTGCGGCTGATATGATGATCTATATATATAGATATTTCTCATAGTCAAGGGGCTCGTACAGATGACAAAAATAGTACTGAGAATAAACTGAAGGATTGTGGGAAAAATCCCGAGGTTTTCCCTGCGTGCTATGGTTTGGTGTCCTCCAAACGGTGTGTTGACAGCAATCTTAAGAGTCGGCAACGCACCAGAACCTCCTTTGGTGTTGCAGATATCCATGGGCGACGGTGACCACTTTCCATCCGGTGGCTTGTCTGCTCGTTTGCCGTCAAACATACATAAAAAAACTTGCGTATTAAGTGACTATGAAAGGCAGAGTTATTCTGCTTGCGGTAAGAAACTCAAAATAAGTGACAATATTTTGTATTAAAATAAATAAAGGCTGATATTTATACTATTACTAAATTGTACGTAGTATGTTTTTCCTCTGTGCTACTGCGGTATTAGCTTGGTGAGTACCATCCTTGACACTTTCACGTTTGATAAAAAGAGTTCGTTGCAAGCTGCAATTAAGTGTGTATCTGTATTACAGAGCGCGTAACATGTTACTTTTAACAGGTATTCATTCTACGAAGAACAATAAAAAGCAAATTATATTATTATTATTCAGGTATAGATAGCACCCTGATGGTTAGACCAAAAATATTTTATTTTTTTATTGTCGTATTGAGTTTAATGTGTAGACGATAGACGGCGCTGATTTGTCTTGCTGTTTTCAAAAACGCGCTGAGTTAGACCTTTCATATTTCGACCATGCGAGGTTTTACGTTGTAACATGCTAGCGCTACCTAAATCATGTTTGATTGAATAAAAATAAAAGCTGTCATTTTACTGGTTATAAATCAAGGATAGAACAGATGATTTATTCAGGTATACATAGCTCTGCCCTTATAGACCAAAGAATTTTCTTAAAATCTTTGTTGACGTATTAAGTTAAATGTTTCGCCAATAGATGGCGCTGATTTGCTTTACTGATTTCTAAACCGCACTTTTAGTTAGACATTTATATGGCGAGGTTTTTCGTTGCAGTTTTTTTGGAAGGACCATGTAGCTAGCTCCAAGTGAGCTTTCGCTACTTCACTGGGCGTTTCAGGCGAGGGCAGAGTGCCCTCAGCCTATATAGACAACATCACCAAAGGACCCCCCCAGGAGGGACGGACCTCGGCTTTGGGCGTTGCCTGTGTGCGCAAGGCTTGGAGAGACAGCAAACTCTCATATTGCCTGATGGGCCGCGTATAGGTGCATGCAAGCCTGAAGGGCCAATCTGAAAACCAATGGCTAAAGCCTTTGGAGAGCAGCAACTCTCATCTTTTGCCTTATGGGCAAAAAGCTACGTTTTTACGTTGTAATATGCTAGCGCTACCTATAGCATGTCTGATTGAATGTAAATAAAAGCTGTCATTTTGCTGGTTATAAATCAAGGGGCCCGTTATAGATGATTTATCCGGCGTGCCGACGCCCCGGCGCGCGGTATGGGCGGTCCGCCGTTGATTTACACCATACAATGACACTATGCTGGTATTTTTATGCATGCTGAAATAGAAAAAAAAACCTAAACTAGCCAACCCTGCCACGAATCGCTGTAGCTTCGGCATACAATACAAATTGATGTTAATTCCAAAATTTCACTTTTGTCACCAGCTTTTATTAGGAGTGAACTCAAATTATAATTTTAACACAAACTAAGTTTATACAGGGTGAAATTTAATTCATTAGCACACATTTAAGACGAGACTCATACCACATCTTACCAGCTCTCATAATGGGACCAACTTCGACATCGTGAAAAAAATATTTGCTTTTTCATACAAAAGTGGAATATCTACTTGGCCAAAATCTATAAAACACCTGATTTTTTCTCCCTATATTTCATTTTTTGACTATGAGTGAACTCAAATTTAATTTTTTGTTACCCTGTTTAGCTCTGAGATAAATAAAACCTTTGGTACTTATGATTTCTTCATTAGTGTTTATTTTAGAATTATTAAAATAAAACCCACATTATTTAGCCGCGGACGACACAAATAAATATAAAGAAACAATTGATGAGAATAAGGGTTCATTCTCATCAATTGCAAATTCTACGTGTTCAATGATTATATTCATATTCATTTATTATTTACTCAACTTATAAATAGGTTTACAGTATATTTATCTTATACATTATGTCTTAAAACTATTTATAAATATACCTGTTCAGGCATAGTGAAATGTGATAAGACATTATGTCAAATTGTTTAAATAATAAATAAATAATACATAAATAAATAAATAAATAAATCACCGATAGATGGCGCTGATTTGTCTTGCTGTTTTCAAAAACGCGCTGAGTTAGACCTTTCTTATTTCGACCATGCGAGTTTTTATGCTGTAACATGCCAGCGCTACCTTAATCATGTTTGATTGAATAAAAATAAAAGCTGTAATTTTACTGGTTATAAATCAAGGAGCTCGTAACAGATTATTTATTCAGGCGTACATAGCTCTGCCCTTATAACCCAAAGATATTGTTACATCTTTGTTGACGTATTAAGTTAAATGTTTCGCCAATATATGGCGCTGATTTGCATTACTGATTTCTAAACCGCACTTTTAGTTAGACATTCATATTTCGACTATGTGAGGTTTTACGTTGCAGTTTTTTTTGGAAGGACTATGTAGCTAGCTTTAAGCTTTCGCTACTTCACCGGGCGTTTGAGGCGAGGAGAAGTGCTCATTTTTTTGTATAAAGCGACATAATTCAAAAATGTACATGCTTGTGATCGTTAAAACATTCAGTTTTTTAAATAATTCACGACATGAGCCTCTTGGTTTAGTGTATGTTATTATTCTTAAACAACGTTTCTGCAGTACAAGAATTGCTTGGATGTCGGTGGAATTTCCCCAGAGGATTAAACCATACGAGTACCTTAACCAGGATGCAGCGTGACTATGGTAAGCAGTGAGGGCACACTCCTTAATTGTACTTTTCCTTAGTTCCCGTAACGCATAACAAAATTTACTTAGCTTACCGACAACTGATTCCACGTGGTCTTTCCAGGTCAAGGTAGATTACATACTGACACCTAACAGGGAGAACAAATTGACTTCTTTGATATTAGTGCCTTCGTAGGAAATGTTAAATTCTACTTTATTCCTCTGATATGGTCGGAACTGCATTATTTTAGTTTTGTCAAAGTTTAGTGCCAAACCTACATCTTTACAGTGTTCTGTTATTTTCCGAAGGGATGCCGTAAGAATACTTTTTAGCTCATTTGATTTATCTAAAAAGAATTATGAGGCATTTACAACAATATTTCTTTATTCTGTGATTTCAAGATATTTAACAATACATAACTTTTTTTCCACTAAACTTATTTTCTAAATTAATATTTTGTTTACTGTGCAATTAAGTCTGTTTTGATTAATCCTCTTCTTCCACAGATTCAGTTACAACAACTCTACCTCTTTTTGAGTCATACATAGGATTCCTGAACCCTGCAGCGCTTACACGAGACACCTCAGAATCTCTCCTTGCCAAAGATACTACGCTGTCCGTTCTTCGTTGGAACCTGGACAATATTGGTCTCCCAGGCATTCTCAGATTTAAGGAGAAATTTCTTGCCCAATGGTTTGGAACTCTATAGTAATAAATATAGATGGTACCCATGACAGCGACAGCTATAAAGAATACTGATATAAAAATCTTTCCGCCTAAACCTGCCTTGTTGATTGGATTTCCACTAAGAAACAATTTCTTACTTTCAATTCTTGGCATACTGTGATACACATCGTTAATAGCCTCAATGCTTGATCCTGTGTATTCACCTTTCTCGACAATAATCACCTGCACTTCTCCAGATATATCATTAAATTTGTCTCTAAATGCACTTGCCATAGCGAACTGATTTATAAAGTACTCCGAAAGTGGAAGCTTTGCTACGTGGTATACTAATCTATCTTCACTACTGTAATTTTTCACAATTTCTTCCACTTTTTCCTTAAACGACGCCATGCTGAAAGAAGGAGTAGTTTCAAAAGTAATGGAGCCACCACAAATCTTACAGCAGTGTCCTGTAGGCTGTATTGGAAAAAGGCATTTTGGTTCTGGACAAATCTTCTTATGACAATTGATGGTTAGAGGTATAAGCTGACATGGACATCCCGCTTTTGACGAACACTTTGTATTCAAAAATGACAATCCAGTCTCAAATTCGTCGTTAAGGATAAAATCGAAGGAGAAATTTGCTGATAAACTTTGTGTGTCGAATATTTCTTCGTCTCCAATAATCATTTTAGCAATAAATTGAGTTACCCTTGGAAGCTCAATGTCTATCTGTGTGTTTTTAGGGAACATAACGGTATCTTCGTGACACGGGACACGCTCTCTATCCGGAGTAGCCTCGTTGAATTTTTCTGACGACCAGACGTCAGGATCTGCCCACGAGCTGTACGAAACATCTTTGAATTGAACTTTTCCCTCCTCGCACTGATCTGCTGTGTCTGCTCCTAATGCTATAATGACGTCATCTAAAAACAGGTCTCCATCATTCGGTAGGATAATTTCACTTACTGAGACGTTGCCAACGAATCTGATAGGTTCTTGTAATTCTTCTGGAAATACCACAGTTTGCTTGGAGCACGGGAGTTTACCTCCAACGAAATTTTCAGGTAAGTTGAACACTGCGTTTCTCATCCACGTTACAGTGGAGGGCGACGCTAGGTGAACGAGAATTGTAAATAAAAGTGAGTGCACTGAATTCATTTTGGGTTGTGTGTACGGGGCGGACGCGGGCTGACGAATGTCCATTCGATGCAGTCTCTGCAACTTGATATTAACAGATGTGATGACATTATCGCGACACCGTTTGTTGCCGGTGACGCGTCGCGTGTGGTGTTTCATTATTTTTTCATGACCGCCTCTAAAAGAGTGTAACGTATTTAATAAAAATAGTGAAATGTAATTGGTGAAGTATTCCTTATTTTTTTTTTATTTTTTTTTTTACTAAATATTGAATTAGGCATTTTATTCCACCATATCTGATAAATGACTGAACATTTGGATGTTTGAGGTATCATAAGGTCATACATACATAGTAACACGTAGTTTTCTCTTGCGGGGTAGACAGAGCCTAGATCCCTAAGACCTTTTGGCCACATTTAGCATGTTGAAGGGCGTGTAGATGGAAAACGGAATCAAAATAGTTATGGGTTGCTAGCCGCATCGCCTATTGACATGATTCCGCAGATATAAGCCCAATCCCTCGATCGGCTTTTACGATCTGCGCGGGAAGAGAAGCAGCTGGCACATTCTAAGTTTTTTCTTTTCTTCCAGACCAGCATGGAAGATCTTTGAGGTATCGTTATATTTATATCATCATCCCCCTAATTTTAATATAGTTTAATACTTATTATTTGTCATTATTCCTAATAATGGAATCCATTAAATAGAGGGCTTGTAAATTTTATTTGTAACACTTCTTTTATTTCACAGATATTCATAAATATTGACTCTGGATCCTACAGGGATGTAAGATACCTTTTCTTCAGTACAAAAGTACTACACCTGCGTGCTATAGGGTACCACGCAGTACGGTATAACGCGAACGGAGCCGCGGCTGGAAACTAGAACCGTTTATGGAATACAAATGTAAACAAAACAAACTTGTTACAGAACAGCTCAATGACTTCATAATCTTCCTTGAACGTCACCACCAGGTTGTGGTCTTGAACCGTGATAGTTAGACAGTTCAAAAATTTACAACAAACGTGATTTTTTTGCTTGTTTTTGCTCGATATTGATAACGGCAACATGCAGACGCTTGAAATATTCACAGAGTATTTAGTTATCACTTCAAAAATAAATAAAAATAAAATTAATATTAAAGTGGGCCATACAACAGACATGATTCTTTTGAATTTTGCGCGAGTCCGACTTGCACTTGGCCGGATTTTTATTCCAAGCGATCCAAATTCAGGGCGAAATCCACAATATAAAAACAAATTGACTTCAGAGGGTACTTAGGTTAGGTTCGTTAGGTGTCCTTTAGACCAACACAGGAGCGAACCCTACACCTCAACTGTAACTTACATCGAAGATATGTATTAGCTGAGAGAGTATTTTTTAGATGCGTTTGGTGGCTGTCTTAGTAGTTCAGAGGGCAATGTAGATTTTTACAGGATAATGATGCTGTTAAAAAAGGTGTCCGTTTGATTACCACACCTAAAATGTTACATTTAGTTAAGGCATGGGTAAAAAGTCATGAGATATCTTTGGACCTGAAAAGAAAGGCCTATTCGCTAGTGCTTATTGCTACATGAGCAAAGCCACGAGCAAAAGCTAGTATTAGAGTTCCTTATGCTGTGGTTTCTACCATTGCGGTTCCGAACGCTGAGCAGGACAGACCTATCCAACGTGTTAATGAAAAAGCGCAAAACTTCAGAATTAGTAAATTTAATTTCTGCGGATTATTTACGAAGATTTTAGCTTTTTTGTTTTCTCGTAATTACGCGCGACCTAGGGCCAGTGTATTCGCGTAGTGTATTTATTCTTTGCGTAGAGTTTCTTAGTAGAGTTAAGTAATGATCAAACACAGCGTAATTAAAATAATTTTTTGGTTCAAATTTGCCCCTATTTTTTATTAGTGGTATCGATTCTACTTTCAATTCTGAACAAACTAATTTCAGCTTTCAGGTTTGCGTTTCATTAACACGTTGTATGTATAAAAGAGAAAGTTCTAAGTGTTTCTCTTTTACGTATATAGGTCTCGCCTACTTGGAGTGCGGCATCGCAATGGTGGAAACCAAGGCATTATATTTACAAATGTAAACGATACGAGCAAAAGGCAGGAAATCCTACTCTGCCAAATAGACTGAGCGACGGAAATCGGTCCTTTTGTCCGCTCCCTGGCTTTGAGCGAGTCAGTCGATAGTATAGGGTTTCTTCAAAAGACGAACTGTCAGAGAGTCGTTAATCATGTCTTTGATGTGCGGGGATTGTGGCGTGGTTTATATTTAGCGATTGTTAGATTTTGATGAGTTTTTTATATAGGTACTTCAGTAAAATCAATACAAATATGACGGAAGTAAGTTGAATGGAATGATTCTATATGCTGTAATGTGCACAGGACATGGCAAAGGTGTTTTTTTTGGCGTTTCTTCGTTACAGTGCTCTGTATCAAAACGCTAGTAGTCTGTAGTCTTTGAACATGAATTGTTAAAATATCCTTCTTCGTCCTATATCAAGATTATTTTCAATGTGATTTGAAGTGAAAATGTACCTGCAGAAGCCGCTTTTCTAAATAAACGTTTTGATTTTTAAGAGCAAATATTACGGTACTCGGGGGCCGGGGGTCGGCCCGGGGGCCCGGACAGCCTGTGTAACAGCTAGTGTAAAATAAAATAAACATTTCAGCCATATAATAAAAAGTAAACTGTTTTAATTATATTAGTAAAATAAATTATTATTAAAATATTTATTGTATTTCAGCAGCAAAAGTAAGATATCAGACAGTCATTGCGACCAATGGAAAATAAAGACGCAGGCCCGACTATTGATTATATAATATAATACTAGGATCCTTACTCAACGATACTATATTTTATATTAAATACATATATAGTTAAACATCCAAGACCCAGGCCAATCTGAAAAAGATCATTTTCCATCTTGATCTGGCCAGGGATCGTCGGGGATTCGCAGGCTGGCCACTGCGCCACAGAGCTCGCCTAACCTTCTATATTATTATTTGCTTAAAATATATTATAATTCCTTATATATTATTATTTGCTTCTAAAAAAAATGTGTGAATATAAGTGATATAAAATGACTTTAAAAAAATATTTTAATGGCTCCTTCAACTTGCGCTCAGTCTAAACTTTTTCCGTGCCATCACTTCCAGTCGAACGAACAATATCGCTAACAATGCCCACCACTGCCGTTGTCACTCCCATTGTTTTTATCTGAGCGCTGATTCCTGTGGCTGATTTTAGTCGTTTTGCTTTCAAATGTCAATGATAGCTTCGTCATTTTTCACTTCAATAATTGTGTTCATTATCATGTGGGTGACACGGTCAATCGACCATGCACACCCTGGTGTTAGAGTTCTTCGGAACCGCCTCTCGGCCTCTGACGTGGTTCCTATAACGACTACCAGATGGCAGCGGGGACCAACAGCTTAACGTCCTTTCCGAAGCACGCATCTCCAATAATTGAGAAAAACTTACACAAATCTTTTAAGGCAATTGGAACAGAAAGAGTTGGCCTCAACGTAAGGTCGTCTGCAAAAGTCAATATAGAAGTGGCGAAACAAGTTGTGTGTAGCTACGGTTAATATTTAAAAAAAAACAGCAATTTCAACCTTATTTAAGTGGCATAAGGTTCGTGATATTGTTAAATATATATGCCTTCCTTATCAGTGCAATCGATTGTCTTTCTTTGCTCGGCCTCTTTGAAACTACGGTGTTGTTTATTATCATTGCACACTCGATCGCTAACATAATATGTTTCAAAAATAATCATGTATGTAATAAATATTGTAATCATTACTAGAAATGAAAAAAAAAGAAATGACAAATAGTCGCCCTTCAGGCGGGTAGGCGACCGGTACTGTTGAAAAGAGTTAATTTTGGCGTTGCTTCTCTGCAGTGGTCGGTTCCTAAACGCTAGTAGTCTGTAACTTTTGCACATCAATTAATAATATAAATATGACTAAATTAGCTTATCATTAAAAATGTGATGCAATGCCTGCAATGGCCTATTTTCTGAATAAACGTTTAGATTTTGATTTTTTGATTAAGGCTCTGTATGGACTTTTGCAGGTGACTCTACGTGCTGAGATTATAGACATTCTATTCAAAAGTCAGTGTTTGAAACCGGAGAGCATGCATCACAAGAGACATTGTGAATGACGATTATTAGAAGTCAGTATTTAATCGAGAATCTGTAATTTTGAGAATTTGAAAATTTCTAGTTTTCGTTTTTTACTCTTTTTTTGTCCATAAACGAGAGGGGTTGCTGTCAAACAATTGACGTGTTCACATATGATTAATGGGACAGGGAATTTGTTAAGATACAACTTGTCAGTGGAGCGATTTTCAAATTCCCCTTTTCATTAAATATTTTATTTCTTTTTGATTTGTTGGAAAATCCTGAATAACTTGGGCTCAGTTCGCATTTTTCGATGGGAGTGCCAACACTTCCACTCCAATGAACAATATTGCTAACAATGCTCACCATTGCCTTTGTCACTTCTATTGTTTTTATCTCAATTCTGATTCCTGTGGCTGATTTATACTCTTATAAACATTATGCCGCCTTCAAATGTCACCGATAAGCTTGCTATGTAATTTTTCACTTTAATAATTGGGTTAAAGCCAATGAAAGGTGAAATCTTTTTTTTTATATTATTTTATATGTTTGGAAAACTTACAGCTTTCACAAATAAAAACTAGAAAACTTTTCAAAAGAATTGACAAGTTTTCACAGATAAATTTTGTAAGTCCATGATTCCTGAAAACAAATAAACGTTCACAATAGTCCAAACGTTTTTTCGCTTCCAATTTGTCAGAATGGAAATAAATAATTACGAAAGTGCATCAAATGTGACTGAAAAAGTAATATAATAGGCAAGCCTAGGAATTATAACATTAATTCCAGTGGGAACATGTCTTACCTCCCCATACTAGATGATCAATTTTATCAATGAGATTTAGCGCCACGATCGCCGCTGCATGATACGCCAACGTTAGACGCGCAGAACAAACGAACAACTCGTCTGCTTCGTCAAATATAAATCATCATCAGGTCCTTTTTAGTCTCCACTACAGGAGCACGACCCTCTCTGTCACTAGGGCCATACTTGGCCAGAGCAGCCAGAGGACTTGGCCTACACTCTCCACGCTGACCAGAAATAAATAAATAAAAAAAACGACAAAGACATTAGAAATGGCAAGGGGGCGTGTCACGCGCGCCGACAATATGTTCGATCAGCTCACTTGAATCACCTAAGTAGTTTGTCTTGCGATCGTCAATGGAAAAAAGTAAGTAAAATATACGTGAAAAAAAAAACGAAAAATGCCGACGTGTGCTTAAGTGTATTCTAACGTGTAAATTGAGAAGTCCTAGTGAAACTTTGACCAAAGGAGGAGTTCCTACTCAATCGTGTTGCGTTGATAGTATGTGTGTGTTGTGGCGAAGCTGGTTGTCATAGAAATCACGCGTGAAAACATTTCTAATATGTTTCTTGTTTTATGTTTGGACGCGCATTCCTCTCCATAAACTGAAAACGCACACGCACCGCCCGACGCGCCGCGCCGCGCCACGCCATGCTTGTCTGTTAAGACGAGGCCTCAAATGTTTGGTACCATCGCTCGGCAAAGTACTGATCAAGTGCGCGCAAGGGATAGCGCTTGGCGGTTTAGCCCGTGAATGATGAGATAGGAGATAGTCTCGAGTCGCTCAAAGAAAAAAATGATTATCTATTTTATATAAAATCAGACCGGTTAATTGTATTTTCATATTTACATTTTGATGAATTACTAATAACCTATCTTTTAGTCTAAAAATCATTATTTCATTCGTCGCATTTGAGCTACAATAACAAAAACTCTGCGAACGAAGACCATTTTTCAAAAAATATTTCTATCGACAAAATTTTATCAAAACGTGTTTTCATCTTCAATTTTTGGAGATGAAATAGTCAAAAATCATATTACTTAGATTTGAAACTCCTAATTCAAGTATTTTGCGAGATAAATAAGGTTCAGAACGACCTTATTTACAGTGGTATCGCCTTAACAAGGCCTTAGCTTTCCATCTGTCATACGGCTGTCAATTTAGAACCATAAGTAAGATACTTGAAATAACACACATACTTGAAACAACAAAAATAATAAACAATATTTTATTATTGCCGTTTTAAAAAAAATGTTGTCCGTAAAGTCGGTTTACGGACGATTATTTTACGTGATAACGGTGGAAGAGAGATAGATGCGGAACAAGCCTCTCTATCGCTTGTTCCGCGCTCTCGCTTGCACACGGAATGTGACACATTTTCGTGCTTGCAGCCGGCGTTCATCGATTTATTACGTCATCACGTCAAAAAATTTACAAAATAAAATAAATATTTAAAGGGG
Source organism: Elegia similella (assembly GCA_947532085.1). NCBI lineage: Eukaryota > Metazoa > Arthropoda > Insecta > Lepidoptera > Pyralidae > Elegia > Elegia similella. The sequence continues at coordinate 27,485,681 of OX383930.1, forward strand.
ATACCATACAAGACGTGTTTTTAGACGTATTTGTATTTAAGTACCGTGATACGGAACTCTTGGTTAGTGTGAGCGAATCCTTCTCTATGCTATCACTAAACATCGCCCCCAAACAAAGCGGCTCACGATCGCAATTGTCACCAGCACAGTCCATTGTTTTTATCGAAGCTGATTTATGCTGGTTAACCGTGTTCCGCCTCCAAATGTGGACGACAATCGGTGACAAATGATGCGGATTGGCCGGGATAACACTGCGTGTGTTTAGTAGTACATAACAGACCAATTAGTGTGTTGATCTGCGCGACCTCACGAGTTGTAAAAAGAAATATTCTAGTCAAACAGAATCGAGTGTAAGCAACGAGAATTTCTTCAAATTTTGAATAATGTTCTCATTTTTACTAGATTTACTAGAACTACTTCTGCTGTAGGACGATTCTGTCCAACACCGAATCTGCCCAATCCAGATTCTGCCAAAACCAGATTCTGCTGTACATCAACGGTTTGATTTTTAGTTGTGTTAGAGCCATGCTACCGGAAAATTAATTTTCGCTAGTAGCATGAAGGGACCGGCTCATCCGGGGAAATACCACACTCTCAGAGTAAATCGACGTTTGAGTATAAGCTTCACCGCTATGCTTCATTCGGTAAGTGAGAGAGCCGGAGACCCATCCCCCTTCCTCCCTCTATCCCCCCATGTCCTCCCCCAATGCCCTTCTCCCCAACCCCTTGAAAGGCCGGCAACGCTGCTGTCACAACCTGGTGTTGCAGTTGTCCATGGGCAGCGTTGATCGCTTACCATCAGGTAACTCACTTGTTCATTTGTCGTCCTATATCATAAAAAAAAGGAATATCCCAGGACTTTGACCGGTCGTATGCCGATGCGTAGATCTGTCGCAAAAATGCAATATTTAACTATTGTGCCTGGTATTTATACAAGGGGTTAACACGTAAAAGCCTCGTTTAGCATGTTAGTGGGTATAAGAAGAAGCATAAGAAAAAAACATAAGAAGAAAACAGAATCAAAAGAAACCCATCGTGGGTTACTAGCCGCATCGCGAACTAACATGATTCCTCCAATTTTTAGTATCATCATCATCATCATAATAGCCGCAAGAAGTTCACTGCTGGACATAGGCCCTCCATACTATCTACTGAGATCAAAGGAAATATCTCCAATACGACCGGTTGGAAGCGGTTTACATTCATTGCTGTCCTGTGACCTTGGTCAGGTGGTCCAACCACCTGGTAACTGGGTGTCCGACTCGCTGTTTTTGCCTCATTGGTCATCAGTTCAATGCTCAATATTTATTGCAAACCAGACATATATATGATATGTCCCTATATATTAAATTTATTTATATAGTTAATATATTCTATTTATTTATATAGTTCTAGGCGCTATATATTATGTTCGTGTATATTCTTATTATTATTTCATATTATACATACTATTACGTCTTTGTGCGGGGTAGACACAGCCCAGGTCTTTAAGACCTAAAAGCCTGTCTAGTATTTTAATACATCTTAACGCTTAATAAAAAAATTGCATCAAAATTCATCCCAGTAGTTTAAAGAATAACTTCAACGTCTATGTATTCATAGTGATGTTGATGATGCATCGAGACATACTGTACTAGCTATTGCCTGCGGCTCCGCCCGCGTCAATGTCAATCCCTAGGGAACAGTTCATTTTCTTATTCATAAAGGGGCATATGACATCCTATGCCCTTCTCCATACCCCAGATAACGTGTATGCAAAATTTAATGATGATCGCTTCAGTAGTAAAGGCTTGAAAGCGTAACAAATAAACTCATATTTATATTATTAGTTAGGATCACGTCATTGTCCCTAGACAAAGACCCAATCGACTTACGAGTAGTTCTGCGTCATAAAAGTTTAAAATTATATAGTATTTTGCGCTCGAAATGTCAACAACAGGTATAAAACAAAGTAGTTGAAACACTAGAAGTATTTCCGAGCAACAACCATACATCAAGTGCTCGCGCCAGGCGCCTGTAGAGCTATAAATCTCGGAGACACGGCTATTTAAAGAACTTATAGTAAATAGACACGGCAAATTAATTTTGAAACATAATAAAGAGAAGTAGCGTGCATAATGAGTTCGTGGATATGGTACGTGTATTTTACTCTTATTAAATAAATAAATAAAATGTGGTAAAAAAATCTATGCAGGTAGGTATTTCATGTTATATCAGAATAGCATTGTGAATGCAAAAATACACACCGATATTTAATCATAAAGAATAAAAAATACAAAAATGCAGGGCCTATCATCAGATTGCAGATTAACCTCGGTTTTGGATGTTTTTCTATATATTATGTATCTATATAAAATATAGTATCGTTAAGTTAGCCGTGTGGTATCCGGCAGAGTGCAGTAGGACCACTCCTAGTCTTCCCATGGAGGCCGTAAGAGGCGACTTAGGAAATACAAGCTAAACAAAACTCATAAACATCAATGAGACCTCTCCAACCCGTCTGGCCAGCGAGGAGAGTGTAGGCCAAATCCCTGTCTGCTCTGGCCAAATATGGCTCCGGTAGTACAGAGAGGGTTATGCTCCTGCAGTGGAGACTAAAAAGACCTGATGATGATCTTTGAGTTAGTATTCTACGACACCAGTTTACAACTTAGTGTGGGGCTAGCTCAATTTGTGTGATATGTCCGTATATATTTATTTATTTATCATCATACATCTTTTTAGCCGTTAAAAATTCACTGCGGGACACAGGTTTCGCCCAAGGTTCCGTCGTTCCATGCGGATATTGCCATATTCACCACGCTTTGCAGGTGCGTTGGCGAGCGCAGTTTCTTTGGCTTCTTCTGCTTCCGACGCTGCTGTTCATTGGAAGCATTTGTAGGCTAGGGAATTTATTGGGATACTACCCACTCGGACGTATGAGGGGAATGCAATCGCGTATTCGATGCAACCACCTTTCTGATATAAAAGTGTAGGTGACCGGACACTCCCTTCGAATTAGATTTAAAATAAACTCACATTCGTATCCTTTAACTTGAAAACATTACATTTTGCAGTTGTGTGAAAAGGAAAACCTACCCAAGAACGTACAAAACATTTTCTTTCCATTTCCCTATATATACCCTACCGCCCGAAGCCACGATGCACTTTTCCGCCGTAAAGTGATTAACTGCACTATGACATTTCACTTTTTACTCGCATTCAGCATGCATTGTGCTAGAATGGATGTGTGTTTGTGAATAATGTTCAGCGATATAAAAAGAAAATAGATACAACAACTTTCTGATATTATTAAAAGGTTAGCTAAATTCTTCAAATGGCCAGAATTTATGACCAGGCCAGGCGTTTCGTATATTATAACGGCTAGTCTCCCAATCATACGAGAAAACAGTCATTTATTTACTGGCAATGTGGTGTTGGCAAGATGTATGTGGCGTTTAATGTGAAGATTCTTGATTAGTTAGTCATGTGTCGAGTTATATCTTGTCATAGTCAAATCACACACACTACTCACCACTTATTTAAAAGATAAAGATTTTTTCTATCTTGACCTGGCCAGGGATCGAACCCGGGCACTCTCGCAGGCTGGCGTGTTAACTGCTGCGCCACGGAGCTAGTCAAAACCAAATTGACTTTGTAACGTTTCTGCATGCCACCTGCATGCTGCATCTCTTCCAACCTCTTTTTTTTCTCATCCTGTCCACCTTTCATTCCTCATTTTATTTCAAATTTCATTCCATTCCATTTTTAGATCATTTTTCTCTCGGTCATCGCTCATTCTACCATTCCACCATCATTTCTCGGACTGTGACGGTTTCTGATCTCAATATGTTGAATATTGAATAGAATGTTATATAGAAGTTATAAGTGAGAGTAAGAGTATTGTGACAAATAAATTTAATCTTCTGTGTGTCGAGTCTTCTGTTCTCCACTACTTCCTTATATATGGGAACTCGACTAGAGCGCCGGGACGGTCGAGGTCTCACAACTTGATGTACTAGTCGATGATAGATGGTTTCGGTATCTAAGAGTTGATATAGTCAGTGATTGTTTGTGTTGCATTGTTATAAAAGAGGTGGCTAGGGCATTGTAGTTAATGGAAAAACGCTTTGAAATTTTGATAAAAACATTTAAGCGAAACAAGTTATTTGCATAAAAATGAAATGCGTTAAGTTGGACTATAAATCTGGATGCTTAAGTATAAATGGTTTTGTTGGGACTGTATATTTTTCTCACAATTGCAATCAGAATAGTTGGTGGACTTTGTTTTTGAAATGTGATCCTAATTTGCATGGAAATAAGCATACCTCACCTAGTCAGCCCCAATACCATCGAAAAATATTGGTATAAAATATTTAAAAAGCTTCGACAATAAGCAGCTAAGATTGTTTTACTAAGTAGACCAGCGGTTCCCAAACTTTTTTACGGCGACCCCATTTTTGAAAAGTTATAGATTAAACGGAACCCAAAAATTAACAAACACCAAATGCACCAAGTGCAAAAATTATGGTACGGTCGCCTGCACCAGTCCTTATAGAAATTGCGTAAAAAGTCGTGTGTAGATAAATACTATTTAAAAATAATAGCAATTTCAATCTTATATAAAGGTAATGTTCATGATATTGGTAAAAATATATACCTCCCTAATCAGTGCAATCAATTTCACATTAAGTATGGACCTTTGCAGGTGACGGTGAGATGTATTGTGCATATCTGAAATCGGCATGCATATAATTTAACCTCTAAAATACAAACATCTATGAACAAATTCAAGCGCATTTCCCAACAGAAATCAAAATGTGAGAGTTTTACAAAGTAAAAATAAAACTAGAAACATAACAGAAAACTAATTCCGCTGCACGCAGGAACGCTAGAAATAAACAATTTTACAGAAGTCAACACCACAATGCCGGCTTATCTGGCCGAGATTGTCACCAAATACGTTTTCAATTTAGCTCAACATTACCACAACATATTACTGTCGCAGAAGGGTAACGTGTCATTAAATAGTACATGAACTATGCTGTCGTATGTTGTGAGGTAAGTACTATACTTTTTATACAATCCGTGTTTATACATTCTAGCTCTTACCCGCGAATTCCAGTGGATTAGTCTGGAACCTACGTGAATATCGGCACAACGTTAATGGGATTATTAGAAAAAGATAATTGTTGTATGTTCTATCCAAATCTGGGGGTTATTAGAAAAAGATAATTGTTGTATGTTCTATCCAAATCTGTTCAATACTTATTGTTGATAGGGTATTTATACAATATCCAGTGCTTAATGACATAAAATGATTATGTTGTTAATAATTATTTTATAAACAATACCGGAATACTTCCGAATAAGTAAGAAATTTATTCAAATTTATACATTTGGTTACCACCACGAAAGAAATGTCGTGTTCGGAGGTGATACATTACATGATCTAAATTGCAGCATAAGTAGTATATTAAATTGTTTGTAGACACTAACAAATAAAAAGAAAAAGAACTGACCAGGTGGTCGGATAACCTGACCAAGGTCACAAGAAAGCGCTGGATGCAGGCGGTTTCACCTGTGAACTTCTTGCGATTTTAGAAGATAAAAGTTTAGTTACTTCGACATGCGTTTTTGTCAAATTTCTACTGTGGCATCAGCATCCCCACCACGCCGCCCCCTGCAACTCAAAACTATCTTACTGCTAGGGTCGTAATTCGATTACGACTCGAGTCATTTCTCGAGACGCCGTGATTCGAGAATAATTCCAAAACGCATTCGGTTTTGAAACGAGTAGAATAGGGTAAGTGAATTAAGATGGATGGTTAGGGGGGCTTTGCATTGCGATACTTGAGTTATAGTAAAGTGATTACTGCCTTGATTCTGTTGTTAAGAAAATTGGAAGTTTTAAAAGACTGTGTGAGAAAATAAACATGTCACGTGCGATTTGGACGCATACTAGACGCCGCAATAAAAATGGAATTTATCATGGATATTGTAATTCGACTACATAGAATTTACTTAAAATACTAGCTACCTGTATATTTTTTTGAGAATACTACGTCAGTGTTGGCCACTTACACAAGAGAAAATTAACGAAGCAACATAATTTACTGAATTAATTTATTACCAATCTGAAAAAAGATTATTTTCCATCTTGACCTGACTGGGGATCGAACCCAGATCGACTACTGTACGCAACCATATAGAAATATGAAGTGAGGATGAACTCCGTGATGATGGCGTGAGGTGCGTACATATCATACTCGTAGTAGCTACTCATGAGGCATCTCTTCCCTGCCGCGTTGGATTATTCTCACTAGTTCCATCGGCAAACAGTTCCTTGGAACTAGCGATATTTTTTTTTTCTAAAGATAAAGATTATTTATTTGTCAAACATGTGTTAAATAATATATTAATAAGGAGTCAACATGTTACCGTTAAGGTGTACAAATATTGTATCAGACGAGCTACTGTTTAGTCACACATAAAATAAACAATAAATAATTAATATTAAATTACAAAATAAGTCCAAATAGGGGAATAAGCACTAAATTGTAAATAAATAGAAAAGAGAAAAAAAACTAAATTTTATTACTTACATTATAAAAATCTTAATAAATCCAAGTACCTAGTTCCATTGATATTATGAAGTCAATGGAACTACTGAGTAAAAAATCACACTAGTTCCATAGAACTATTTGTGACAAAATGGAACTAGTGAGAATGATCCTCGCAGCGGATCATTCTCAATTCCACTTTGTCCCCGTTTTGATACTGCAATTTTTATTCCCGCACAACTTTCCCAAATTTACAACTTGCCAGTACAATATCAAGGTAAGTTCCCGTAAACACGGCATTCTCGGTCAAATTGTGAGAAATGTAATGTATTCATAGACGATTTTATGCGATTTGCAAGTGTTCCCGTGTTCCCACTTTGCACTTTAAAATTGGAAATGTTCCAAGCGGTGTATTCTTATTTTCCCGAGTCTGCATCTTGATATACGGTTATGGAATTTTTGGAGCCGTCAATAGATTCTGCGACGCCAAACCTTAAAAGCATTGATATGGATGCTGTAAAGCGAACAAGACAGCAACTACTTTTTTGTGCTTGAGATTGAATACGGGAAGTACCATACTTCCACAGAAAATCAACGTTTGTGTAGAAGCTTTACCGCTTCTATGTAGGGATGTTACGAATATTTGTATTCGCATTCGCATAAACGATTGATTCGCATCATTTTAAAAATCGCATCAACATTAGCATTCGCATCGAACGAAGCGAATGTTCTGCGAATGCGAATCTGTGCAAGTCGGTGCATGCTAGAAGTGGGCGGAAATTTGAATACTAAAGATTGTTATAATTTCATATGTTTACCTACCTACTATTACTATTAATATGCATAATTATTAATAAATATTGTGATTACGTACTTATCTTTTGTATTATTTGTTATTTTAATGATTTACCGGAATATTCGCAATCGCACAATCGCATGACCATCGCATTCGCAAATGTCGAAAATATGACATTCGTAACATTCCTGCTTCTATGTTTAGTTCGGTGAGTGAGAGAGTCGGAGGCCCATCCTTTCCCCCATTTTCTCCTCCTATGCCCTTCCCCCAACTCCTTGAAAGGCCGGCAACGGTCCTGATATCTGATGTTGCAGTTGTCCATTGGCACCGCTGATCGCTTACTATCAGGTGATTTCCTTTCTGGTTTGACGAACTATATTATAAAAAAAAAAACGCTTTTGCCGTGATTCTTTCCATAGATATTTCGTAGGAATTTAAATAAAGATACAGCATTTAAACCACCCAATGCATCAATTCAGACATGTGTTTTATGATTCAAGTTTCACTATGTTTACATACATACATACATAGTATCACGTCTTTTTCCCTTACGGGGTAGACAGAGCCTAGGTCTATAAGACCTGAAGGCCACGTTTAGCATGTTGGTGGGCATTAGGTGGAAAGCGGAATCAAAATAGTGATGGGTTGCTAGCCGCATCGCCTATTGCATGATACCTCAGATGTTACCCATTCCCTCGATCGGCTTTTACGATCTGCGCGGGAAGAGAAGCAGCTGGCACATTCTACGTTTTTTCTTTTCTTCCAGACCAGCATGGAAGAGGTATGTCTATGTTTTGCTTGATTTAAAAACATTTAAAGTGTGAAACTGTGAAAGTCACAGTAACATAACTAGAATTTCATGCATGTTTGTACGTTAGTTTCGAAAAATAAAACTGCTTCTCAATTGGATAATTCTGATATTAGATCATCCATGTGAGGTCTTGAAAATTAGGCAAAGAAGTTCAGAAGGGAAACTCGTATCCCAATTTTTAGTCTTGATGAAAATCAAATTTGATAATTGCATATTATTTACTCCTATCATTACTCTTATTTCAACTTTAAATCTCAGAATATTTACAAAAACAAAAGCAGAATCTCGTATTTAAAATCGCTTAAAAGAACCGTTTACAATCGCTAAGGGTGCTTCCACACGCGGCAGATGTTCGAGTGCTCTCGACTCAAGGGCCCTCGCACACGCCGCGACACCGCCCTGTTGTGCTGATTATTGCAATTGTGAGGATTTTAAACGCACTGCTGCAGGGAAGGAGGGGTGGAGTCCGTAGGACTACTAGTACCTACAGTAGTAGCGTATGATTTAAACACTTTTATTCTGAAACTTAGATCTCTCTTTATATTTTGTATGCATTTGTCTGCGGCTTTAGGAGCTGCTTCTATGGTTAATTCGTGTGTGTAAGTGGCCAACACTGGTGTCAGATTTTTCAAGCAGCCTAAATGCATCTGGCATGACGACTGCCATCAATAATAACAGCCTGGATCAACGAGGTAACGCGCCTTCCAAAGCACGGAGGAGTTTGAGATATTCTTTATGCCAATTGCGGTCACAGTATGTGGAGACTGTGCCCCGGATTGCTTAACTCCTTACCGGACACCACGTGGTTATAGCTATTATAACAATAAAACTTTTATTTCCAGTTCGTTCAGTGTCCGTCAAAGTGTTAAGTGCGTAAGCTACGGAACAATAAAAAAGAGGCGTAGGCGTTATTATGCTCAGGCCCACTAGGCCTGCAGGGGCCTCAGATATGGTAAATCACTCAGCAACATGATGATTCCTATTTTTTTTTGATTAAAACTAACGCGAGATAATAACATTATTTATATGTGAATTACGGGTTACTCACGCACACGCATGCCGCGTCGCTCGTCACTAGTGTCAGTGCGAATCGGGACGACTCCGTGCGCGCGTCTCGGTTCACATTCGCCCTGAGGAAGACCTCCGGATGAGGTTGAAACATGTCGGCCTGTAGCTGACTTCGTACGTGAGTAACCCGTAATTCACATATAAATAATGATGATTCTTGTATCGTTTTGATAGAAATGATGAAGAAATATTGACGTGCCGGTTGACTGCAAGATATCCCTTCTTAGGATAAGTGTACCTTTGTAAAGTTACTTTTTCGTGCCTGTATTTATTTGCATATCGTTTTTTTTCATGAATATTACCAAACTAGCTTTCGCCCGCGGCTCCGCCCGCGTCAATATCGATCACTCGGGAACAGTACTTTTTCCCGGGATAAAATGTACCCTATGTCCTTCTCCGTACCCCAGATAACGTGTATGCAAAATTTCATGATGATCGGTTCAGTAGTTACAACGTGAAAGCGTAACAAACAAACAAATAAACAAACAAACAAACTCACTTTCGTATTTATAATATTAGTAAGGATTAGTTAGGATAAGGATAATAAGAATGGCCATGGTCTGGGGTGTAGTTCAACTGCCTGTCCGGTGATTGCAGGTTTGGCATCGGTACAGTAGTTCACAGTACCTTTATATTTTTTACTTAATGTTGAAGTAGGCATTTGTCTCCCATCTCACCCGATAGTAAGTGACGTTGAAGACGAGGATGTTACATGTCTATCCAAGAGATACCCATTTATTCTACTTTTGAATATCCCGGAACTGTACTTGTCTGGGAATTCAAATTCGAATTCGAAACGTTTATTAAATATAGGTTTCTTTGAACACTTATTAATTGTCATATTTCACTTCTCAACAATTCTTGACGTCAAAAATTTACTTATGGCTAAGTTTAATGCCATCACAGAATTAATATAAGTGATGCCGCTTCCAAAGCGGAGTGCAGAAGAAGCGGCAACAAACTGCACAGACCATTTTCTCCAAGGACGACAACTCACAATTTTTTAAAACTTTAGAAATTAGGTATGTTGAATATAGACGCAGGCAGTTCATTCCACACCTTAGCTACTCGAGCCAAAAAGGAACTGTCAAAGCGTTTAGTTCATTTCTCCCAAATCCATCAAATTCCTTTCCTTTCCCAGCTAAATAATGTTTCCGATGGGCAGCAGCGTCGGAAGCACAAAAAGTTGAAGAAACTGCGTGCGCTAACCCGCCTGCCAAGCGTGAGTAAGGCAATATCCTCCTTTGGAACGCAAACTCTGGAAGAGGCCCTTGTCCAGCAGTGGACTTTTGCGTCTGTAATGATGATGATGATGACTTGGAAAATGAACGAGAAATAAAAGCATTATAATAAATAAATAAATATATACGGACAAATCACACAGATTGAGCTAGCCCCAAAGTAAGTTCGAGACTTGTGTTATAGGATACTAACTTAACGATACTATATTTTATAACAATTCGAAACGATACTATATTTTATAAACATTGAATCAACTCAGTGAATGATTTGAACGAAGATACCATAAACTAGAAAAGGAATTAAGAACCTAGTTACCTCACTAGTAAAATACGCCACTAAAGTCCAAGAAGGTAAAAAAGGAATAAACAATTGAAGCACGTTCATTAGGCCAGCACTCCCCACCTAATTTATTTTTATTGTCTTGTTTAGTACCTCTAAACGAAGTACCTACGGAATTTATTTAGACCAACTCAACCTCTGCTGTGTGGACTATAAATAAAGGATACTTTCCTTAGTTACTTAGCGAATGTGTTAAGGAAGGCAAATTGGGATGAGATTAATGTGAACTGAAAAAGGGAAATCGCAAAGCTTATACGTGTTCATGGAATTGGAACTAAGAATAAGTAATAAGTCACTTATTCCTAGAATTGGAAGCCTAAATTCTACTATTCTTGAAAATTATAGTAATTGTTAAAACATTATTTTTTACAACTATTTGTAACAACACTCAACATTCGACAAGTTTTCCCAACTCAAAAAAAAATTTTAGGGTATATGAAAAAGTCAATGTCAAAGATTTTTATTTAAAATTGGATACATGTATCCCTTTTTGAACGTCATATTTGTATTTTTTATATTTTGTTTAATTTATGCAAAATCGAAATACTACTAGCATTTCGGAACGACCACTGGTGAGAAGAATACACCGAAAGAAACTCAATCCAGACTTGGTCCCTATGTGCCTGAAGGGCTCCGATTACATTGTTTACATGTATTATATTATTAAATAAATTTATGTTAATTGCAAAGCATTTTTATCAATTATATAATCAGCAATGCAGTAAATAAGCCTTTTTTACTAACTGGCATGAAATATGATGTACTGCGCTAAAATTGATATTAAATATATCATACATGAGCTACTCTTAATGGCTCATTAACCTACCAGTCCTTAAGTTAGAATTAAAAATATATACTTAACATAACACTCAGTGCAACAGATGAAAATCTGTGATGGTAAAAGATAATAGAAATAATACATACATATTATCACGTCTTTATCCCTTACGGGGTAGACAGAGCCTAAGGTCATAAGACCGAAAGGCCACGTTTAGCGAGTTGGTGGGCGTAAAGATAGAAAACGGAATCATAATAGTGATGACTGATGAGTTGCTAGCCGCATCGCCTATTGTCATGATTCATTATTGTTCATGAATCTAATAGAGATCAGATTAGAGGGTATTCTGGATAGCATGTTTTTTATAAAAGCCGGTATCTCCAAAACTTAAAAGAAGAAAGAGTACACATTTATATATCTGTCAATATCACAATTATCACATAAACAAATTATTAACTCATCTTTCTCAGGTGGACATAAGAGAAATAATTACGTTTTTATATAAATTACATTTCGTGAATAAACTTCTAGGGGTTCATTTAATGACCTCAACCGGTTTAAAAGGCTTCAATGGCCAACATATTACGTGTAATGACCACCATAACATTACTATAGACGCCGTTAGCCCTACAACAAATATAGAGCATAGAAGGGTAACTTTAAGAACGCCTTGTATTGAAAACGTGACGACCACATTATAGGTGTAGAGGATACGAGACACAGAGATACCATATTGAGTAAATTCTACGGTAGACCTACATTATATTCATTTATTTATGGCTTACATATCATACGAGGATAATATCATGTAATTTTATGTACTCTGTTAGGAAAGGCTGGTTTTTAACCTATATCTATTTCGCAACACGAAACAACGCAACGTTGCGTAATAGATATAGATATAATCACATCCTTCTTCCTTCTTAACTGGGTTGAACACCTGCCTGCGGGTTTAATCCTTAACTGCTTGCCCGGTGATAGCATCGGCTACGCGCACCCGGCCTTCCGAGTTGCTACTTACCTACTTTTTCACCATTTATCCGAATGAGTAGTGTCCACACATCTTCATTTCCTTCCTAAATCCAAAAAAATCCTATCCTTCTCTAGCTTAAACAAGCTACCGATGGGAGGCAGCGTCGGAAGCATAAGAAGCCAAAGATAATGCGGTCGCCAACCCGCCTGCGAAGAGTGGCGAATATAGTATTACCCTCCCATGGAACGCACAATCCGATGGGTAGGTCTTTGCCAGCAGTGGACTTTCTACGGCTAAAATGATGAAACACCTGCGATAGTTTTGTCCAGTTAATTAGGAGGGAGTTAAATCATGTTACAAATACAGTTTGAAGAACGTAAACAGCTCAAAGAAGGAGCAATAGAATAACGGACGTGTGTAAATATGTATAGAAAAAGTGTATAGACGGTAGAACTATAGATTGGATTCTGCTCAGCTCGTTTATCCAGTAGTATTGCGCAAAGATTTAGTATACAGAAAGTTGGGGTATTTAAAAAAAATTAACATATTATACAAAAGCGTTTGACCGGCGGAAATTTGTCTGAAAATACAATTTTTTTTAATTCCCTATATTGGTCCCTTAAGAAAAGTTGTTTATTTTGACGGGCTGATTTCATGGTTTGAGGGATAACGTTATTACCCTAACAAACTGTATAGAGAAATGTCGTTCATGAAATTCACTCGGACCAATAAAACTTCATCTGCAATTCTGCAGCCTCTTTATTTTAAGCTGTTAGTGCTGAGTGAACAAATGCTCCATTGTGCCTCGTTTAATAAGGCAAGTCGGCTTTCCATTCGCCTTGTAAGGAGCCAGTGAATCGGGGCTAATTCACGGCTATGAAGATTTGTTTTGTATGAATGACAGACATTGTAGATATAGTGATGAACATGCACGCTCTCACGCACAATCTGATTAAATACTTACTCGTTGGAACTGTTGTTTTAATAACATAGGTACTGTTTATCTGAAAAAGATAACTTTCCATCATGACCTGACCGGGGACCCCACGTGTCGCAGGCTGGCGTGTTAACTACTGCGCCACGGGCTCGCCAGTTTTATCACGTAAAAATTTAAAACTAAACCAACACTCATCTTTAATCCAAATCACCCAAACCATCCAATGTATATTCCAACACGGAGGATCTGTATCTGTAATAGACACCTTGTGATACAGTTTTAAGACTCGTTTACCCGGGGCATCCTGGTGAACTGTTGAGTTTACGATAAAAGTGTTTTTTTTTTTTTAAATCAGGCCAGTTCAATGCAAATAAACAATCAAATCATTCCTCTTTATAATATTAGTGTAAAAAACATTAATATTTCGTTTATTTCTGCGATTCATTATATATTTAACTAGCTTTCGCCTGCGGCTCCGCCCGCGTCAATGTCGTTTCCTCGGGAATAGTACTTTTTCCCGGGTTAAAAGGTAGCCTATGTCCCTTTCCGTACTCCAGAGAACTTGTATGCAAAATTTCATGAAGATCGGTTCAGTAATTAGGGCGTGAAAACTAACAAACAAACTCACATTCGCATTTATAATATTAGTAAGGATTCATAAACTATAATTGTAAATTTTTTGAAAGTGACGTAATTTTCACAGCCACGTTTTATTTCGTTTGAATGATGCAGAAAGTGAATAAAATATTCTAGGAATCCTAATGTCATGTATTGTTAGCAAAATCCACCAATAATTTCATAAAATGCGAAAACTATTTATTGAATATCTTGGCAGTCCTTTGTTTTTATACTTTGTACGAGTAGTAAAGAAAATATTGTTATGAGCGTAGGCACGCGTATACCTCGAAATGCTTTTGATTCAGCCATTCGAAGAAAAAGTAAGCTTATCGGATTGTTTAGCCTCTTTGATTCTATTCCTCATCATTTCAATTGTATATTATATATCTCAGATTAACAGCCTCCGTGGTCCAGTGGTTAAGGCGTTTGCCTGTTGAACCGGGGGTCGTGGGTTCGATTCCCACCGGAAGCATACTTTGTTAAGTTGTTTCCAGTTTGGTTAGGACATTGCAGGTTTGAATCACCTGATTGTCTGATAATAAAGATGATTCCGTGCTTCGGAAGGCACGTTAAGCCGGTGTTCCCGGCTGCCATCTGGTAGTCGTTAAAGGAACCACGTCAGAGGCCGAGAGGTGGTTCCGAAGAACTCTGACACCAGGGTGTGCATGGTCGATCGACCGTGACACCTACTCGAAATAATGATAATGATATCTCCAATGAATGATGTAGTTACTAGTCTATGCAGCTACTGAATGCCTTTTAATTTTATAGCCTAATTACACGCTAAACTTACCCAAAATGACACTGGAACCACGGCGCCAGCACTTAACCGAAACAGGCGATTATTTTAACAGTCCCCAATTACAACATATGAACATTGTGTAATTAACACCAAATGTAGCCGTAACTGGCTTCATAACCGCGGTTACGAGGGTTACGGAGCGATAATGTTCGTAACCTGACCTAATGGCTCGTTGTCGCGAAATGTGACACCAATTAAACAAATTGTACGAAGGTGTGTTCGTTAGAGTTGGAATTTTCTTCGTGCTTTTCTTGTTGCTGGAACATTTCATGCTTTTCCACGAAATACTTTTGAATTAGACATTTTGATGATATGTTTTAAACAATATACCGGGGGTTACAAAATATTATTTAAGAAGCATGATCAATCAATAGTAATAAACAACTTTCCCCTTGCGACAAACTTCGAAACATGCAAAGAAAAATTCGATCACCGATACAAAATAAGCAACCAGCTGATCGACTTTGTATGGAAAGTCAATACTGTTTTTTTGTATTTCGATGTATGTTCTCTATTTCGCAGTTTTGTAACACCCGGTATATTCTTTTAGAAGCTGTTATTAACTTTGTAATTCTGCTCAACATTGAGGTGTTGTAAATTATCAGATTGTCTCAATGACTTTATTAAATTGCGTTGTCATCCGAATAAGACGAGTATGCAAAGTAAATAAATAAACACCATTCTTTATGTATGTTCTAAAAATGTAAATGTACTAAAAATTTTACTTTTTATTTCAATAACGTACTGAATAAGATAAGTAATAAAATTTGCACGCCCCAAAATGGGTCAACTCCTGAAGTGGCAACTCAACGGGTCCCGTAGGGTGTCATATTTCACGTAGTTGGCACATCAACCCCGTAGATTTCGCCTCAGCACATTTTAAGTGGTTAACATAAATAAACTCTCGGTTGTTATCGCTTTATCATGTTAACATAGACGCTAGAAGCATATCTAAGGTTATAAATAAAATTTTGTCAAGTGCGCTGTCTCGAACAAAAAGTTCTGGAAGCTAGAAAGAATATAGGTAAAATAAAATAAATAATAAGAGGTCGACGTTGCGTTTATTTGGTTATAAGATCAAAATATAAAAAGGCGTTACTATCAATCTATTCCATGTCGTCAAGAACATCCTCTACCCATAAATGTCAAAGGAAGTCCCTCCCATACAAATGATGGGGAGATTCGGGGAGAAAGTCTCATTAAAAATATTCGGTGCATTGATTGGAAGTATTGAATAACATGCATTAGTGTCCACAGTCATTGGCGTGGTCATGCCGAATTAGGACTACCGTGATGTTGCAGGCACTGTGTCGTATTGTAGTTTTCATACATGATTAGGTAGTATTTTCATAAGTGTTTAATTTTGCATTCACAATGCTATTTTGATATACTCTTAATAAATTAAGAAATAAAATATGGTGAAAAAATTTCATGCGGGTGGGACTTGAACCGGCCACCTAGGTCTATGTACGACCTATGCTCTGCCATCTGAGAATTGTGCGGTAGCTCAGATGGCAGAACATAGGTCGTAAATAGACATTACATTACATTTTATAATTACAATCTATAACGCAAAGAATTATTTAAAATCAAAAGAATATCTTAAACCCAATTGTTAGAAATACGAGCCAGCGACATAAATATACTATTTTAGGAACCCTGCAAAAATATATGCCGGACGCACTAAATGAGAGGGTTCACCTGTTAGTCTCTCTGTGTGGTTTTTATTTGTAGGTTATGTGATTTTCTTTATTTCACCCAAGACTTGGATTAGTGACACATTATCAGAAATCGGACGTCAGAAATCGGCAGCTGCAGATACCTATCTTCTTCGTGTCTAATGTACTGCGGTGTCCCATCTTAGTTTATGATTTTGACGTCTGATTTCTGATAGTGTCACCAGCCTGAGCGGGGCTAGTTAGTGGATACTCGTATTGGTCCACCTTGAACATCCAGGATCAACGGTATTTAATTAAAAATTAGCTAGAACATTGATTTTGTTTATTAAATAATACAGATGGTTTTCATTGTCATTTATGCTACCAGTGGTATGAAATGTAAGTAGTTCAGTTTAAAAAAAACATATAAATGAAATAGTATATGTACCAGGCAATGAACTGTTTAGCGCTGTGCACAGTATGTAAATGGGACACGTACAATTATTACATACTTCCTCCGTGGTCCAGTGGTTAAGGCGTTTGCCTGTAGACTCGGGAGTCGTGGGTTCGATTCTCACGGGAAGCATACTTTGTTTAGTTGCTTCCAGTTTGGTTAGGTCATTGCAGGCTTGAATCACCCGATTGTCTGATAATAAAGATGATTCCGTGCTTCGAAGGCACGTTAAGCCGTTGGTCCCGGCTACCATCTGATGGTCGTTAGAGGAACGACGTCAGAGGCCGAGAGACGTTTCCGAAGAACTCTGACACCAGGGTGTGCATGGTCGATTGACCGTGACATCTACTCGAAATGATGATGATTACATAATGTCAACCATTAAATTGCAAAGTAAAACATGACGTTAAACTATATCTAGTTCTATTATTCATACTATCGTATTAAACACAATTGATTAATAAACAAATACGTATGTCAATTAATTAAATTACATTTCTTACTACGTTGAAAGACGATATCTTTAGATGAAAAAATGTTATTAAATCTTATAAATAGTTTTAAAACTGTCTATAATAACCATGAAATCCTTATTTTAATAACGACTACAGCATAATATAGAGAAAGTCCGTACCTTCTACGGAGTGTCGGCTTTCTCGGCGCGTTTGCCCATAATGGGTTCCGAAAGAGGATCAAATTATCAATGCCGCCTTTGATTGGGTCTCGGATTAAACTAGAAATATACCGCTAACACGCAGGCTGCGGGAGGCAGCCTCGCCCAGTGTTGCCCAAACTGATGGAGATGGACCCCAAGGAGTCAAGGTGGAAGGGATCTCTGTAAGTGAAAATAAAATAAAATCCGCCGCGCCGGAATGTCCTTGACACTCGCTCTAAAGATGGCCTACTGACTAGGCTACTTTCGAATAAGTTGCCAACACTGATGTTAGATTTTTCAGACTGCTTATAGGCAGTAACAGAGATTATAACCGCCATCTTGTGCATGTAAATGGTAGAAGGACTTTTTTTTATAGTTAACGTCTATATTTATGGGTCAAATTACTTTATAATTTATAATTTTATAATCTTATTTGAAATACTGTTTTTGCCCAAAACTACAATAGCTGACTAAAATTCTGAATGAGAATTTCTACAATAGTGAAAAGTTCACCCCTACTTAAATGTATCAAATAGTTGGGCACCTCTGATCTAGCTGCAAGATGAGCCCTTTTCAATTTGACCGGTTTATAGATTGATGCAGTCGGATTGAGTGGAACAAAAAATAAGCTACTTTTTTCAATTAGTGTTTTACACTCATTGAAATTTCAACAAAAAAGTAATGATATTGAGAGTACACACCTCGTTTGTTTCTGTAACTCGTATTAATTTACTTCTTATAGCATTAAGGTTTAATTTATATTATACAAAGCGATATATCGTACAAAGCGTTTGCAGAGAGGCGTGTCGTTGCTCGGCGCGTCTCGTGCATAGGAAAAGTTGTTCATATCGATGGGTTGAATCACCTCTTCAAGGATAGGACCTGGATTCCTTTACATTTCCTTCGATAATTAAAAAGGGCTACTTTATATACCTTCAAGTCAGGTGCCACAAACACCGGACCTCACACTGAAGTGACAGGTTTATTTAGGTCACACATTGTCAAACCAGCCCTCTCAGGCCATTACATTATGTTGGTGTGACAAGGATGTGACACATGCCGTTCACTGGTTTTTATGACATCGTATTATTTATGTTATGCTGAGATATTTGTGTGTAAATGGGTTTTCGTTTCAACCAACTTTAAAAAAGGTAAGATGTTCTCAAGTTTATTTGTTTCCTGAACTCATACTGGCATTACAGATTTGAATAAAATAAATGTAGTCAAAAAGGTCTATTATATTGAACAGATTTATTACCTGTATAAGTCCCACTGCTGAGCAAAAGCCTCCTTTTTCTTTTTCTGTTTGCTCTATATCTTGCCGTTTTTGTTTGTTAGGACTATGTAGCTAGCTCCAAGTGAGCTTTTGCTACTTCACCGGGCGTTTGAGGCGAGGGCAGAGTGCCCTCAACCTTTTTAGACAACATCACCAAAGGGCCCCCAGGAAGGACGGACTCGGCTTTGGGCGTGCCTGTGTGCGCAAGGCAAGAGACAGCAAACTGTCATGTTGCCTGATGGGCCGCGTATACGTGCATGCAAGCCTCTCTCCTCTCCCTGTTTTATCAAATGCAGACAAGCAGTCTGTCCATCTTGTTTTTGGTTAGTCTCTTAATCGTTTCCCGTCAGATTAATAATATTACATTTAGTTATAACAAATTATACAAGCAACCTTGGTTAATTTGACAGAACCATTTCTTTTTGCGTATGTAACCTCATAGTTCGTAATTTACCATTAAATGAACCGATTTGAAGAAATATTCATTTAAGGTACTCTTCCCACTGGATCCCTTTAAAATTTTATCAAAATCGATACAGTAATTTGGTTGAAGTCGGTTATTTTAATGTGTAATATTTTTAATTATGTTACTTATCAAAACAGTACAATAAAATTACCTCATAATCTGGAAAATAATAAAAATAAATAATAATAAATAATTCACATCTCTTGAGCTTGAATCACACAAATTGAGATAGCCCCACAGTAAGTTGTGAACTTGTGTCGTAGGATACTAACTCAACGACACTATATTTTATAATATATACTTATATAGATAAACATCTAAGACCCAGTTCAATCTGAAAAAGATCGTTTCCCATCATGACCTGCCTCGATAAGGTCACCACCACTGCGTCACGGAGCTCGCCGCTTGTATAGGTCCTCCAGTGTGCGTGCAGGTCTCTGGGCATGACTGTAGATTATGTCATGGTCTGGGGAGATACACCACAGTTGCAGATATTATCTATTTGCAAATATTTTATCGAATGCCTACTTATCACATTTCGTCATGTATTTTATATTATGTAATAAACATCAATCATTTATGGGCTAAGTTATTATTCAAATAACACGATTTATAGACAGTAAGCAAAATGCCACCACTGGCTATAAAATATCAATAAAACTCTCAATCAATAACAATGGCTACATAAACTTGCGTATTACGATAGTTTTAGTACCTAGAATTTGATGGATAAGCTCAACTCTAAACTGGTCCTTAAGAACACGTAATGTTTTATGACTCGATAGAATAATTTCTATATTTGACCGAAAGTTCGGTCTTGGTTCTAGCAGAAAAAAAAGAGTTTAAAATCGGCCTCACCGAAACTTACGTGTTTGGGTGAATTGATGTCGCGAACTGCTCGTGAATTGGACAGCCCAGTCTTGTGGTAGGTCTATAATTTATAAGAAAGTATTCATAATCTCAGCCGCAAGAGGTCCACTGCTGGACATAGGCCTCTCCCAAGGATTTTCAATATGACCGGTTGGAAGCGGCCTGCATCCAGCGTCTTCCTGCGATCTTGGTTAGGTCGTCCGACCACCTGCCGGCCTATTTGCTAACTCAGTGATCAACCTTTTTTATAGTCATTTCAAAATACATTGCAGGTTTTCTATGATTGACTATTTTTATTAAAAGAGCTATAAAACGTAATGTACTTTGAAATTACTATCAAAACGTTGTACACTGAGTTAGCAAATAGGCCAGCTGGTCGGTGGGTGTCCAACGCTTGCCGCTACGTAGTCGCTATTCGAGCATCTTTCTGCCCCATCGGCCATCGGTTCTTCGCGCTATGTTTAAAAATATTTAATAAGAAAGTATTGAATTCGTTTATGTCAATTACTTTTAACTTATTAAACTTATTCACATATTTATATAAGTTTCGGTTTTGGATTCGGTAGATACTGAGAACTAAACCGAAGGTACGTTTACGGCTTTGATTTCGCTGGAATATCCTGTTTCGGATGAGTAAGTAAGCCTTTCTGGCAATTTTTCATCTCAATTTACATTTTATATAATACAAATTTATATATACTCAATTTAGTAATTATAGTTCGAAGCTTCAAACTGCTAGTGTTTCGGCATCGTCCGACCATTGTAAAGAAAAATACTATGATAATAGCTACAACTTGTAACAAAATGGGAGTAACGTTACTTAAGACCTTAATCTGGTCATCCGACCATATGGTCGGTGGGTGTCCGACGCAGGAAGACGTTGGATGCAGGCCGCTTCCAAACGTTCGTATTAAAAATCCTTGGGGGAGGCCTATGTCCAGCAGTGGACTTCATGCGGCTGATATGATAATGATTACTTTAGAGGGCATGATAAGCCCTGGAAAATAAACAAATTTCTTCAGGGCCATTCTAATCAACCAAGAAATTAGAAAAAAAAACTTTCGATAGAATGCCAATCAGCTGTTTGCTCATTTCGTTTATGAGGTGGAAATATTTTTTTCGTATTTACATGTTTGTCCCATGGGAAAATTTAATGTGATGGGCTGATCATGCCAACTGAACACCCCTCCATCATAACCATTGCACACAGCTTATTCACACACAGAAAGGCAAAAAAACTGCACTGGCCAACTCGCCTGCCAAGCGTGGTGTCAATATTCTCCATTTGAACCCAATGATGATTGGTATTTTCAAAAAGCTTGCAAAAATTCCTATCGTTTGTTTATCAACGGCTTGTTTATCAACTTGTGCATTAATTAAATAATAATAACTAGTCAAGGAGCATTCGTTTTAGATGTGATAATCACGTTTTTATATTCCCGGCTGGAATTCGGGGTTAAAAATATATAGGTATACTCTTGCACCAGGACAGACGGACAGACATGGCGAAAATATAAGGGTTCCTACTTCGGAACCCCAAATAGGATTTACCTTCAGTCGCAGGTATGACAAATGTGCCCATCATCGTTCCGTGTACATTTCACCTAAGATTAACAGTAGGCTTGGTAATACCGTTTCCGAAATGCTCAAACGATTGAGTGGCTGTCAAACTGATTGTAGTTTCTCTTCCTGCCCGCATAATACGATCAGGCCTTATTTGGCGTAAGAGCCTCACTAATCAACCGTTACAGGTTAGGCCCGTTAAACCTATTACATGGTTGTCTAAGACCGATGACTTGAGGCTCAAAATGCTACTTAAATAAAACTGACATTGAAATCTATACTAATATTATAAAGCTGAAGAGTTTGTTTGTTTGTTTGTTTGAACACGCTAATCTCAGGAACTACTGGTTCAAATTGGTAAATTATTTGTGTTGGATAGTCCATTTATTGAGGAAGGCTTTAGGCTATAATACATCACGCTGCGACCAATAGGAGCGAAGCATCAATAAAAAATGCTTTGGAAACGGGGGAAAATTATTCATAGTTGAGGACATCCGACGCGTGCGATGCGTGAACGGTACAAGTTACACAAAAAATGTGTATTAAAGAATTATTTATCTTTAAAAGAACTTAAAAAATGTCCGCGACAGTACAATTACAGTTGCCGCGGACGAAGTCGCGGGCAACAGCTAGTAGAAGTAATAAATATAGTGGTGTTTGAATCGTTTTGTACAGATATTTTTTCATACTCACGTTTTTAGTATCATTTCGGGTTTAATCAATTCAACTAAAGTGAAAGGGACAACAGTAAGCTTGATTTACGAATTATAAAATTTACAAAAAGTTGGAATATTTTTGATCAAAACGGACACAATCTGAAACGACTTTTCATGAGAATTCATTAAAACAAAAAAATATGCATGCAGAATGTTAATAATAACCAATTCCAAGTTTAAATAAAAAAAAGTGTTTAACTGAAAATCATAGGCATTAGGAACAAAATGGCAAGCGGAAAAAAACGTGAATTTCATAGGTAAAGACTCGTTATTTATTTGCCCATATTAATCTTAATATTTCGTGTTGGTTGTAACTGACATTTCATTGACTGAAATTTAATTTTTAGTTAATACTGATAAAATAATTACATTTTTAAAACGAAGTTCTTTATGGCTGGTCATAAAGAAGGAATCCCGAGAAAGTATCACGTAAAAATCCTATACGAGCAGAATCAAAATCAAAACGTTTATTCAGAAAATCGAATCGAATAAGATACAAAATTAAAAAAAAGAATTCGTGGTTAAATTTACCTCATGGGAATGGGTAGGACGCGATCAGTTATTATCACCGGCCTTAGGTGATGATATGTGTTCTTAAGTCATATCTAAAAAATATATTCCTTAACGTGCAAAAAAAATATCTGTGCCTTGTGTTAGTTTTATCACAGATAAAAGAACGCTTTACCAAAAGTTGTTTATGAAAATACAGATTCTATTCGTTTTTCTGTTCCTCAGCTGTAGTTCGTCAAAGCCTGGGGTCCACTTTTATGACAGCATTATTATGTAATTCTATATTGTTATAAGAATTAGAAAAGCTATTACGGCCAGCCTCCTGCCTGACACTAACCTTCCCTAGGAACTTCCAGAGACGCGGACAAATATCTATGAAAATGAAGTTTAAGTATTTGTCTTCGTCAGGAATCTATCATTTAGCTGGCGTGTTAATTACTGCACCACGGAAGCCATCTAAAATGATAGTACAGTTTCTACGTTGATAAATGATGAATCGACTGAATTTCGACAAACGAGAATACCATGTTAGTTTTCATAAGGTCCTCTCACGCTGACAATCTGCAAGAACTTCGTCCAAGGCAAGAAGTAGTTTATTCGTCCAAGGCAAGAAGTTCGTCCAAGGCAAGAAGAGAAGCCACGAGTTCCTTTTACGTCCGCCTCCAACCGACATTCATTTCTCAGAAAACTTAGAGCAAATTGAATCAAGCCAGGAATTCCTTAACCGAAAGCCTCAATCTTTAAGCAAATCTTGAAATTTGACAAAAATGGACCATAGTTCAGAAGTTGCAGATGTGTATTTATATAACCTGCAATATTGTTCCCATAGACACTCAGGCAGTTATATCAAAGAATAACGGATAAGTGACATTCGTTCAGTAAATGTATTGAGCAATGTTTACTATAAGTGAGAAAGAGTTGGTAGTTAGACGTTGTCAGCGTAGGACGTGTTCAGTAATTATTATTTGCACTGCAAAAAGCTATACGCTGTCTAAGTCTTGAGTTAATGCATTTAACTTTATTCTATTTTTAGCTTTTTTGAATTTTTAGTTTCTGGGTCATATAGAAAATGATACATGAACACAATTTCGACAAAAATAGGAACCATGTAAGTTTCAAAAGGTCAATTACACCGGCAATTTGCGAGCAGCGAGGCATTCCTTTCACGTCCGCCTCCAATCGGCGCCCGGACTGAACGACTTCATTTCGCAAAAAAATTACAGCAAATTAAATCAACCCAAGAATTCTCTAACATTGAGGCCTCAATTTTTAAACGAATCTTAAAATTTGACACAGATAGACTATATTCCTAAAGCTGCGGATAGTATCCAAACTTGCAATATTGTTGCTTTAATTAGATACTCAGGCAGTTTTATTGAAGAATAACGGAAAAGTGACATTCGTTGAGTAACTGTCACTTTATGTGAGAAAGAATTGATAGTCAGACGTCGTCGGTGTAGGTTGTGTTGAGTTTTCATTATTGACATCGCAAAATGGGCAACAAAAATAGAACTTAGTTGTAAGTGATTTTTTTTTACTTTTTTTTTAATTCTCTTTCTATATACGATAGTAAATGTCCCATGGACCCAATTTAGATGTCATGTTCATGTTTCAGAAGTTCCAATCACGCTGGCAATCTGCGAGAAGCCAAGAATTCCTTTCACGTCCGCCTCCAATCGGCGCCCTGAGTGAACGACTATCTTAGAAACCTTACAACAAATTGAATAAAGCCAGGAACTCTCTAATATTAAGGCCTTAATTTTCTTGGCAAAGAAACTTTACACACTTTTAGATAGACATAGATGAATGTAGATGGTAGATACACTATACAGGTTGGTAAAGAAAAGCGACAGTTTCTCCATGGAAGATGTAGCGAAATATGAAACATTAATTACATCATCATCAGGTCCTATTTAGTCTCCACTACAGGAGCACGACCTTCTCTGTACTACTAGGGCCATACTTAGCCAGAGCAGCCAGAAGACTTGGCCTACACTCTCCACGCTGGCCAGACGGGTTGGAGAGGTCTCTTAGATGTTTATAAGCTTTGTTTAGCGTGTATTTCCTAAGCCTTCTACGACATCCACGGGAAGACTTGGAGTGGTCCTATTCTACTCTGCCGGATACCACACAGCTATCTATGACTAGCTCCGTGGCGCAGCGGTGAACACGCCTGCCTGCGACACGGAGTGACCGGGTTCGATCCCCGGCCAGGTCAAGATGGAAAATGATCTTTTTCAGATTGGCCTGGGTCTTGGATGTGTATCTATATATGTATTTGTTATAATATATAGTATCGTTGAGTTAGTATCCCATAACACAAGTCTCGAACTTACTTTGGGGCTAGCTCAATTTGTGTGATTTGTCCGTATATATATTTATTTATCTATATATATATATATAAACACTAATTTACTTATGGATTTTGCTCGCAGCTCCGCTCGCGTAACTATAGGTAAATTCCCTACGGATAACTCTCCTCAGCTGTGCCCGGATCTATATATTTATAGACCTGCCTGGAAAAATGCTCTACACGTTAATGAAAACCCCATTAAGCTCATCCCCAGTAGTTGCCAAGATTAGCCTGTACAGACAGATGACTAATAAAATTTTACTATCTATTGATACTCGTATTTAATTATGTATATAAACGGGACTTAGTACGAACCTTTTTATTATTTATTTTCGTCGACGTTTCATTTCTCTTGAGACTTGTTGCGACCACGGTGTAACTCCATTGAAACGTCAACAGAAACAAAAAAAAGGTCCGTGCTAAGTCCCGTTTATAAAGCTGTAAAAAGAATATCTATTGATATTGATGGATAGTATTGATTAGCATTTCTTTTTTTTTCCCTAATAAACATGACTCAGTATTAAGGATAAAGTACTTCTTTGTAATATTACTCGTAATTCGCCTATTAATTAAACGGTACCTATGTATCTCAATGAAAATAGGCTAGTTTCCTGGGTCGTAATGATAACATAACAATTAGTCCGTCAGTTAGATAACCAGAAAATATTGGACATTTTTTCTTTTCTCAATTAAACAATAAATGGAAAAGATAAAGCGCGTCAAAGTTCAGGAGTGAGGGCTCGTGACGTCAAAGTTTGCTAAAAATTGTAGCAAACTATGACGTCACACGGAACTTCAAAGGGCTATATCTTTATCATTTTTGGTTTAATCGACAAAAGAAAAAATACGTATCCAATATTTTTTGAATATCTAACTGACGGACTAATTATATTTTTTTAGGAAACTAGCCTATTGAATGTAATTTAAATAGAAGTTAGACAGTTTCCTCGGTGACGTCAAATATTTTGATGGTACTCCACAAAATGATTTAATACTTATATTTTAAATTTGTTGTGGTCAAACATTGGTCTCAACTTAGTTCTACCTATCTTCGCTTTGTAATAAGACAAGAAACAACCTATTCTTCCATTGGTTTATCAAAGAATCCAACCAGAAAATTAAATCAAGCCAGGAATCCCTAACGTTATTAAAGCTTCAATTTCCGAACGAATCATCGAACTTTTTCAAACTTAATCTATACCAGCAACATCTGTTTCGTTCAGAAATTCAATTTATAAACAAGTTAGCATCTCGTTAAAATTCTTCCATGTAATAAGGCAAGTTGGCTCCTTTAGCAGGCATTTGTTGAATTTAGATCTTTCCCGGTCCGCGGCATTCTTGTTAAACTTGCGATGGGATAATCGCGGCGAAATATTGCTTCCCAACTTGTTTAATGGGGTTTTTGAACGATTTTCATGTTTATTTTTTCGTGATATTTTGCTGAGATGTGGTGAGCCTATATTTCATACGTATAGACAGGTAACTACGTTATTTACGCTCTGTTACTCAAATGCATTGTAACTTAAAACTTCTCAAATTTCGTGCTATTAGTATCCTGGCAATGAGTTTACCGTTTCTTCTTCTTTTTTTGTTCCCTGGGTCAAAATCTACCTGTATTTGATTTGCACAGTAACAGTGCACCTTGTGAAGCGAAACTGCTGTCACATCAAAACTTCGCGCCTTGTGACCTAGTGCGCACCGAGTGCAAGGACTCGTGGATTGAATTACACTCGCTGAACAGCTGGTTGATCGTCTGTTGTGAATCTTGCTCAGTTCGAATGATATGTGATAGTGACGTCACCTCTTACTCAATGACGTTATCTGGGATTATGACACTCCCGCAGGGATGCGTAGCTCAATCTAGGGACTTAACTATTTACTCACGTAGTCATTACAGCAGTCACATCAAGATGGACTACGAACTAAATGCTCCAACTTTCAGCATGAATAACTGTTGAGTGAAGTACCGAAAAAGGTTTGTTTTACTCGCATGGAAACTCGTTTAAAATTCAAATATTTTTAATGCCTTTGTCTACATAAACTGAATACCATTGTAACTTTAAATCAGCGATTTTTATATCCATGTGAATAAAACAATAATCTTAGAAATGGCTTAAACAATATCGATAAAATTTAGTATATAGAGGGTTTTCATCATCATCTTCAGGTCTTTTTATTCTCCACTGCAGGAGCATGACCCTCTCTGAACTACTGGAGCCATACTTGGCTAGAGCAGACAGAGGATTTAGCCTACACTCTCCTCGCTGGCCAGACGTGTTGGAGAGGTCTCATTGATGTTTATGAGCTTTGTTTAGCTCGTATTTCCTAAGTCGCCTCTTACGACATCCATGGGAAGATAGGAGTGGTCCTATAAAAAATACGTTTTTTCGTCTAAATCTCGGTTTCTCATGTTTTAGACATATTTTAGAAATATTAAACCTTCTTCTTTTATTTTACTTATACTCTACCCAAAGGTTGGCTGGAAGAGATTGCTTAGCAATAAGTCCGCCTTTGTGTCATATGTTTTTAAATTATGTTCTATGTCTACTATAAATAGCAATAAAGATATATTGTATTGTATTGTATTGTAAATGTCATTTCGGATACCTCAATCCACAGTAGCGCCTCTAGATGAAAATTTTAAATGCGATTGTATAAATTGTATTGTATTTATATCATTACCTTGCGAGACGGAGACCGCATAAAACTTAAGAAAGTGCTGGGTTAGCTCTAGAACAAGTTAAAAAACTTCTGCTGTCTTCACGTCTTGTGGAATTATTTGATAGCCAGTCACTAGCCGAAGAAGGGTCTCGTGTATGCCATGAGTAGACTGGGTGGCGCCCTCAAGCGGAAAGTGCTTAGGGCACCGACTTAACTTTTTCCAGTACTGACTAAAAACTGTAAATTTTACCTTTAAATGGTCCAATGAGACTGCTCAGATGATGAAAAGTGATATGAAGAACCGTCCCTGTTTGAAACTCAATTAAAATAGGAAGGTTCCATTGTCATAAGTGTCTTCTTTTCTCATTTATTTTATAATTCATTTCATTCATTTCAAGGCACTCACTGGCAATGGGACTGCTGGGCAAAGGCCTACCTCCATTTCTTCCATTCCGTTCGATCTTCGGCTAGATTATTCCAGTTCTTCAGGAATTTGTCGAGCTCGTCTAGCCATCGCATTCTCGGCTTACCAGCTGGCCTATTTGCTAACTCAGTGACCAACGTTTTGATAGTCACTAAAAAATACATTGCGGGTTTCCTATGATTGACTATTTTTATTAAAGATATACAAAACG
Organism: Elegia similella; assembly: GCA_947532085.1. Classification (NCBI taxonomy): domain Eukaryota; kingdom Metazoa; phylum Arthropoda; class Insecta; order Lepidoptera; family Pyralidae; genus Elegia; species Elegia similella. The sequence goes on from OX383930.1 coordinate 27,514,404, forward strand.
CAATGAACTTTGAAATGACTATCAAAACATTGTACACTGAGTTAGCAAATAGGCCGGCAGGTCTTCTTTTCGATGTTGGGACTCAGCAAGTGGTGGTCTTCGCCCAGGACTCGTTTGGCCGACGTTGTACGTGTCCAGCCCAGTCCCACTTCAGCTAGGCGGCCTTCAGAGCTACCGCGATTCCCGTTCGAGAGCGCAGTTTGGATAATAGATAATCTAAAAAAAAATGAGATGTAGAGATTGACACCTCCGTCCTAATTTTTTTAAAAGCATACATAAATAAAAAACCGGCCAAGTGCAAGTCGAACTCGCGCACGAAGGGTTCCGTATTATCTATAAAAACGGCAAAAAATCATGTCCTTTGTATGTAAGCCCCTTTAATATTAATTTCATTTTAATTTAATTATTTATTTTTAAAGTGAATATATAACTAAATATTCTTTGAATATTTCAAGTGTCTACCTGTTGCCGTTACCAATAACGAGCAAAAACAAACAAAAATCACGTTTGTTGTATGGGAGCCCCCTTAATTATTTATTTAATTATATTTTTTAGTATTTGTTGTTGTAGCGGCAACAAAAATACATTATCTGTGAAAATTGTAATTGTCTAACTATCACGGTTCATGAGATACAGTCTGGTGACAGACGGACAGACTGATAGACAGACAGACGGACAGAGTAGACAAATGGAGCCTTACACGTAGCAGTGGGTCGTAGGAATCTGATGATAATTATGGTATATAAATTGCCCTTGAAGAGTAAAATTATTGCTCATCATCATTTCGAGTAGGTGTCACGGTCAATCGACCATGCACACCCTGGTATCAGAGTTCTTCGGAACCGCCTCTCGGCCTTTGACGTGGTTCCTTTAACGGCTACCAGATGGCAGCCGGGACCACCGGCTTAAGGTGCCTTTCCAAGCACGGAATCATCTTTGTTATCAGACAATCAGGTGATTCAAGCTTGCAATGTCTTAACCAAACTGGAAACAACTAAACAAAGTATGCTTCCGGTGGGAATCGAATCCACGACCCGGGTCACATCACAGGCAAACGCCTTAACCACTGGACCACGGAGGCTGTTATTATGCTGTATTGCTTATGGATGACAAAAATATTTTAATGAGAATATAATCTAATCCAATTGTTTTGTAAATTTATTTTCATAATATGAAAAGCGTTGTTCCAATTTTCCTCAATATTCAGATAAGATTACCATTACAGGCAGCGTTACTGGATTCCTTAGGGAATTGGTAGCATTTACATTATAGTAGCTCCATTAACCGGTAGATTAAGATCGCAAGCTTGCCAAACCTACGTCATTTTTGCAATTGCAATTATGCTGCCTTTCAATTTAAAGATCTCTCTCTCTCTTTCTCTTTATCTGGGTTTATTTCCGGTCGCATCCTCAGGTGATATGTCGCGCATCTTGGGAATCGGATTGTCATATTTTTTCTACTTGTCACGGTTTACATCATCCAAAGTTTGATTTAAGTTCTATCATACCTAATTAAATTACACCAGTTCATTACCAAGGTAGCCTAAAAGGGATTTCCTTGGCGATAAGGCTGCCTATTGTTCTGTAAAGTTCTTAATTAAAGTCTTAGTTTAAGTTCTGTATATTTTAATTTATATTTGTATCAACTTTTAGTATTTGTGCCGAGGATAGGTGCAATAAATAATTTTGTACTTACATTACAAATATTTTAAAACCAGCTTTGCTCAAATGACGTGAGGTAGAAGTAGTCTAGGATCTCGGTATACGGCATCAATAACCTTTCAGAGTACATATTTTATGCACAGGGTCACCGATTTCAGAATAAACATGTTTATTACTCGTTAACAATGTAATAATGCTTTTAGTTTTTATAGAGATTGTTCCGAATTTTAATATGATTCGTTAAAATTGATAAATTTATTGTAATGTTTAGGTTTTGTTTACTCACTCCGATGTGAGTTTTGTAGTAGCTGAGTAATAGTACTTATTCTGTGCTTTATGCCTACAATATGTATAAATAAATATATACGGACAAACCACACAGATTGAGCTAGCTCCAAGGTAAGTTTGAGACTTGTGTTATGGTATACTAATTTAACGATACTTTATTGTGTAATAAATCCATATACACGGTGAAATTTTTATTGTTTTGGACCCTTAAAGGGGTGACTCAGACCATCAAAACGAATAACTTTTCCTATGGGAACAATGCTGGGAACTCAAAAAAAAATTCGACATTCCCATACAAACTGGCCGGGCGGCGGAACTCTTTTGTATGGAAATAACGAATTTTTTTTTTAAGTTCATATAGACGGTCTGAGTCACCCCTTTAAGGGTCCTAAACGATCAAAATTTTACCATGTATAGATAAACATCCAAGACCCAGGCCAATCTGAAAAAGATCATTTTCCATCTTGACCTGGCCGGGGATCGAACTCGGGCACTCCGTGTCGCAGGCTGGCGTGTTAACCACTGCGCCACGGAGCTATCGGAGTCAAGCTTACACTTACACTATTTATTTTATAAAGGATGACCAATTAAATGTTAGTTTGCCAATAAGAGGTCTTCGCAAATAGAAAATATAGAAAATCCTTACTAATATTATAAATGCTAAAGTGAGTTTGTTTGTTACGCTTTCACGCCGTAACTACTGAACCGATCATAATGAAATTTTGCATACAAGTTCTCTGGAGTACGGAGAAGGACATAGGCTACCTTTTATCCCGGGAAGAGGAACTATTCCCGAGGGATAGACATTGACGCCGGCGGAGCCGCGGGCGAAAGCTAGTAGTCTATAAAACAAAGCGTGGACATAAATATCTGCAAAATAACAAACTAATTAAGTGCATTAATGGTAGACAAACAATAAGGTAATTTGGAAGATACGAGTATTACGGATCTATTAAGCTTTAATTCAGACTAAGTTAGGAAAAAGCTACGGCTCAGCGTCGCCTACGTCACACTTGTAATAAGACGGTACTGCACGAAAGTCAGTACCGTCGCCGACGTCACACTTGTAATAAGACGGTACTGCACGAAAGTCAGTACCGTCGCCGACGTCACACTTGTAATAAGACGGTACTGCACGAAAGTCAGTACCGTCGCCGACGTCACACTTGTAATAAGACGGTACTGCACGAAAGTCAGTACCGTCGCTGACGTCACACTTGTAATAAGACGGTACTGCACGAAAGTCAGTACCGTCGCCGACGTCACACTTGTAATAAGACGGTACTGCACGAAATTGTGAAAATTGTCGTGTATTTAAATCATTAGTACTATGCGCTGAATATAATTAAATACATCAAAAGTATTTGTATAATTTAGATCAATCCTTGAACAAGATCGCCCCCTTGTTGGAATTTAAAATAGATACATATGAAATTTAAAAATTATATATATATGGTATGAATTATGATGTCTAAAAGCATTTTTCTTCGAAAACTTTGTAATTTTTAAGTCTAAAACAATAATTCCTTCATGACAATATTTATATGTACGTCTCGGAAGTCGCCCCGTTTCTTATTTTTTTTATAAAAATATAAATATGAAAATATTATCACTTTTCATCTTTTTTCCTAATCACCCAATGGTTCTGCGCAGCCTAATGCCTTGCGCAGTAGCGACGTTTTTCGTTCGCGCGCATAGAAGTATGAGAGACGATTTTTTTTTTAAATCTTTGTTCGCAGACATCTAGGTTGTGCGAGTTACACGCCTCGTTAAGTTTCCTTCCAGCTCGCATCATTTAAGTGTTTTGGTGATCATTAGTAGATACTGAGGGAGTATGTATAGGATGATATTTACACGATGATTTAATGGGTATATAAAAGTTTATTTCTTATCATTATTGACCGAGCGAGCGAAGCGAGCGAGGTCTTCAATTCAAGTTGGGGCGAAAAGACATTTTTTGTATGTATGATAATGATAATGATAATGATAATGATAATGATAATGATAATGATAATGATAATGATAATGATAATGATAATGATAATGATAATGATAATGATAATGATAATGATAATGATAATGATAATGATAATGATAATGATAATGATAATGATAATGATAATGATAATGATAATGATAATGATAATGATAATGATAATGATAATGATAATGATAATGATAATGATAATGATAATGATAATGATAATGATAATGATAATGATAATGATAATGATAATGATAATGATAATGATAATGATAATGATAATGATAATGATAATGATAATGATAATGATAATGATAATGATAATGATAATGATAATGATAATGATAATGATAATGATAATGATAATGATAATGATAATGATAATGATAATGATAATGATAATGATAATGATAATGATAATGATAATGATAATGATAATGATAATGATAATGATAATGATAATGATAATGATAATGATAATGATAATGATAATGATAATGATAATGATAATGATAATGATAATGATAATGATAATGATAATGATAATGATAATGATAATGATAATGATAATGATAATGATAATGATAATGATAATGATAATGATAATGATAATGATAATGATAATGATAATGATAATTTATTCACGTAAAATAGAGTACATTCGTTGTTACAATATTTTTATGTCCTTAATCTATTTTGCTTACATCAAGCATGTGAATATATGAAATAATCTATATGTAGGTACATCAAAATTCTTAAATCGTCAAAATTGTCATCATAATTAATATAAAATATTCATACAAAAACATTACTACTTTATAAAACAAACTAAATATACGTCACATCATAGATTTAAAAAAAAAAAAAAAAAGTGGCGTCTCCATACTTTTCTGCTTCAGATAAACAAATCATTTATTTGATAAAATTGTTTGTCAATGAGCCACAACTTCAGTTTCTTTTTAAAAACTGGCAATGGGAGCTCTTTTATATCTTTATATGTTGTGCCTTCACCGGTATTTGTTGGGAACTCCGTCCTTGAAGCTGTGGACCAATACGTCTACTTGGGTCAATTGATCCAGGTTGGCAGTTCCAGCTTCGAGGATGAGGTGTTTCGACGAATCCGACTCGGTTGGGCAGCGTTCGGGAAGCTCCGCCATGTCTTCTCGTCAAAAATACCTCAGTGCCTAAAGACGAAAGTCTATAATCAATGTGTGTTACCAGTGATGACTTACGGGTCCGAAACGTGGTCCCTTACTATGGGCCTCATAAGAAAGCTCAAGGTCGCTCAAAGAGCTATGGAGAGGGCTATGCTCGGTGTTTCTCTGCGAGATCGAATCAGAAATGACGAGATCCGTAGAAGAACAAAGGTCACCGACATAGCTCAGCGGATTAGCTCTTTGAAGTGGCAGTGGGCGGGGCACATAGCGCGCAGAACCGATGGCCGATGGGGCAGAAAGGTTCTCGAATGGCGACCACGTACCGGCAAGCGCAGCGTCGGACACCCACCGACCAGATGGTCGGACGACCTGACTAAGGTCGCAGGAAGACGCTGGATGCAGGCCGCTTCCAACCGGTCGTATTGGAAATCCTTGGGGGAGGCCTATGTCCAGCAGTGGACTTCTTGCGGCTGATATGATTATATCTTTAGGCAATCTATTGTATACTTTTACACACATCGGCATGCAATTCTTTTGATATAACGCAGTCATAGGTATATCTTTAACCACAAGCCTTTCCCCATTTCTGGTATTACGGATGAATATGTCACTTGCTTTTGTGAATAAATGCATATGACTTTTTACAAACACACCTATCTCGTAAATATACATGCAGGGCAACGGTAGTATGCCAAATTTTTTAAAAAGTGGTTTACATGATTTGTATGGCGGTATGCCTTCCATAGCTCTGATGCACTTTTTTTGTAGCAAGAAGGCTCTGTTTACATCGCTTGAATTTCCCCAAACTAATAAACCATACCTAAGTATAGAGCTTACATAGCCATGATAAGCTAGTAGGCTGGTTTGTACAGTTGATGTTCTACGTAAGTTACTTAATACATATACAAATTTGTTTAATTTATTACACATGTCATCTATATGGGGTTTCCAATCACAATACTTATCTATAGTTATACCTAAAAATTTCATATATTTGCATTCTTTAATTTTCATATTATTATAATAAATGTCATCAATAATTGGTTTGCCTCGTTTAGAGTGAAATTGAATATAACTCGTTTTATCTAAATTAACACTTAAATTATTTTCATTCAGCCATTGAATTACAGATTTAATAGTTTGATAAATAATGTCATTGTAATCATTTAAATTATCACATGTCAACATTATAGAAATATCATCTGCAAATAAAGTACATTTTTGAGATGTAATATCTGGTAAGTCATTTATGTACAAGAGAAACAGGAGTGGTCCTAATACACTTCCTTGTGGTACACCGCAGTTATTGACTATGTAATCTGATTTATATTGATTTAAAACCTTTTGTTCATCCAAATTCGAAATTTCAACGCATTGAACTCTGTTAGTTAAATAGCATTTCATCCAATCTAGAGCTACTCCCCTTATACCATAATTATCAAGTTTTTGTAATAATAATTTATGCGAAACAAAGTCAAAAGCTCTTGACATATCAAAAAAAATTACTATAGTAGGTTTTTTCTTGTCAACGTTTGATAGAACCTGTTGAATCAAATTAAAAATAGCGAGAGTAGTAGACTTGCCCTTTTCAAAACCATTCTGTTCAGTTTTGATTATTCTATGTTTGATAAGGAATTCGTTTATTCTTTTATGCATAACCTTTTCAAATATCTTTGTAAATATAGATAGCAGAGCAATTGGTCTATAGTTGTTTAATTCAGTTTTATCACCTTTCTTATAAAGTGGCTTCACTATTGTTTTTTTTAAAGCTTCTGGAAAGGTTCCATTTTCTAAAGATAAATTTATCAAATATGTTAATATCGGAACAATTTGATTTACACAGACTTTAAGAATAAAAGTACAAATTCCATCATAGCCCACTGAAGAAGTATTCTTCAATGACATTATCAACTTGTGCACTTCTTCATGGGTTACTGGGTTTAAAAAGAGACTTTCCATTATACTACTATTATTTGTATTTTTTCCAGATTTGTCATTTTTATTCGTCAAACTTATTAAATATTTATTAAATTCAGTTGCCATGTCAATAGGATTGTCAATAAATATATTATCAATTTTAATTTTTTCTATAATATCAATAGTCAAATTTTTTCCTTATCGTCATTTACAATATTCCACGAAGCTTTACATTTATTTTGTGCATTGGAGAGATACTTGTATGTATATATGTATGTATGTATGTTTGTTCCACGATAACATTAGAACCAATGCTCCAATTAAGATGAAATTTAGAATGTATATAGGTCTTATAAATACAATTTTCAAGTTCGTTGGGCATCAAAATCGGTTCAGCAGTTTACGAGATATTTAAATAAATGTTAAAGAATTTCGAGAAATGAAAATTGAAAATGACGTTTAGGCTGAATATGTTACAAGATGGCGCTGAAATAAATTTTAATTTTGAAGGTTACCACAGCCGCCGCTAGGTGGCGGTTGAAGCCTGCTTTGTCCATGCTTTGTGTATTAAATTTAAATTTACTAGTAGTTCGCTGCGAACGTGGACCTCGCGATTATTTAATTTTCCTGATAATTTCGTGAGCTAGCCACTATTTTACTGATTTTGATAAGCATGTTGTCTCACTCTTTTTATTTTACTCACCACGACTTATTTTAAATTAACATACAATGAACACGATGTCCTTACTTTCTTGTACTAATAGTTAACATTCATTTCTATCCAAACAAATAAACTTCCATACAATGTTAAACCCCTTTTTTATTACTGTTGCAAGAATAGTTGAAATAGTTTTTCCCTTGCAATCCCTAAATGTACGAGTAGAATTTCATCTAATTAATATGACAAAATCAAAACCGGCTTTTAATACAACATCTGTGAGGCGTTTAGCTCTCGATAGTGCAACGTGTAGCTGAAGAGCTGCGTTGCACTATCGAGCAAAATTTTATAATTTCACTAAGGGACAAATAAATGTAACAGTTTCGTCATATCTAAAAGACTATGGTTATTAACGGAATCACAACATGAACATTTTATAAAAATAATTTTCGTACCAAATATTCCACAGGCGTTTGTGAGTGTTTGAAAATGTCAATAGGCCTGCGACTTCAAGGAATAGAAATATAAAATGCCAGGTATCCGGGTGACTGAGTTTCGGTCGGCATGATAATGATAATTAAGGTTCTAAAAACGAGACATATGTGTTTTGCTTTCTAAACCTATGGTTTTGATGTGTACCCGTCAATGTTTAATGTTTTTAGCCCCGATAGACATATTACCCCCGTTTCTTCGCTTGAGCTTTATACTTATAAATTTATGGTTTTCATATGTATCAATTTTCTGGTTTGTTTTGTCCGGACAACCCCCCAGCTCATTTTTCATTTGGCTTCGGTTTTTGTTTCTCTCGCAGAGTGCTGCACTCCCATACTCCTCTTTCTATGCTTCGGCTTTACCTTCCAAATATGGTTTTCGTACGTTTGGATTCTACATCTGTACTTATCTTTCGCCCACCGAACCCCATTTCTTTGTCTTTATTGTGTCTGTTTTGCAGAATTATTTGTTTCTTCTTACACTACTTTTTTCATTCATTTTTATTGTTTCGTATAGGGATTTACCCTATTACGGGACCCTATTAATATCGCTCCACTGTCCGTTTGTCTGTTTGTCTGTCTCTCCGTCCGTATCTCACCAGGATGTATCTCATGAACCGTGATAGTTAGACAGCTGAAATTTTCACAGATGATGTATTTCTGTTGCCGCTATAACTAGAAATACTAAAATATAGAATAACATAAATATTTAAGGAGGCTCCTATACAACAAACGTGATGTTTTTGCTTGTTTTTGCACTATATTGATAACGGCAACAGGTAGACGATTGAAATATTCATAGAATATGTAGTTATATATATATCCCCTAAAAATAAATAATTAAATAAAAAAATAATAAAATTAAAGTGGGGCTCCCATGCATCAGACATGATTTTTTTGCCGTTTTTATAGATAACGGTACGGAAACCTTCGTGCGCGAGTCCAACTTGCACTTGGCTGGTTTTTTTACCAGCTTTTATTGTGAAAGGATTAAAACTGTAAAATGCTGTAAACGGGATGTTCATCATATAGCTCGTCATCTTTTTAAATCAGATCAGTGATTTTTTATAATTATCTTCCTCTACCATAAAGTTAAGTACAATGCGAAATTGCAGTTAAATTGGTTGTAAATAACTGCTTTAATTTTTGGTTGCAGGCTTAAACCCGGACAAACATAAACACACTTAAAATTAAAGATAAATAAAAACTTATTAAAATATCCCTGCGCATTTTTGGACATCTGTCTCCATCTGTTGGAGAAATTTGGAACTAACAAGAATTTATTATGGAAATTTCATGGACTGGTATTTTTCTGTTCTAAAGGAACAAAGTATTGTAAATTAAAAATAAAAAAATAAGAAAGTCACTTGGAATTTAACTTGGAACAGACAGCGAAAGAAATATTTGCAATCATTGAAAAATCAAATTATCTTGCGCGGCTCGAAGTCTAATCTTTTCGATCGGGTAACTACCGTACTGCGACTGAGCCAACCATTCGATAAGTATAGAGGAGAAAGTACCGTTCTAGTTTATAGTTGTTCATGTTTTGTTTAAATTTAATACACAGAGCATGGATAAAGCAGGCTTCAACGAAATACCGCCACCTAGCGGCGGCTGTGGTTACCTTCAAAATTAAAATTTATTTCAGCGCCATCTTGTAACATATTCAGCCTAAACGTTATTTTCAATTTTCATTTCTCGAAATTCTTTAACATTTATTTAAATATCTCGTAAACGGCTGAACCGATTTTGATGCCCAACGAACTTGAAAATTGTATTTATAAGACCTATATACATTGTAAATTTCATCTTAATTGGAGCATTGGTTCTAAAGTTATCGTGGAACGAACAAACATGATTGTATGTATGTAATACAAAAAATGTATTTTCGCCCCAACTTGAATTGAAGACCTCGCTCGCTTCGCTCGCTCGGTCAACTATAGACTCAATCTTTGTCTGCCGATACAATATTATACATACAATACAGGTAGAGCCACGCTACCGACAAAAGTAATTTTTGCTAGTAGCATGAATGGGCCGGCTCGTCCGGGGAAGTACCACACTCTCACAGAAAATCGACGTTTGAGTAGAAGTTTTACCACTTCTATGCTTCGTTTGGTGAGTGAGAGAGCCGAAGGCCCGTCCTTCCCTCATTTCCTCCTCCCCCCGTGTCCTTTCCCCAACTCCTTTAAAGGCCGGCAACGCTCCTGTTACACGTTGGTGTTGCAGTTGTCCATAGGCAGCGCTGATCGCTTACCATCAGGTGACTCGCTTGCTCGTTTGCCGTCCTATAACATAAAAATACATGTAATAGGTATATATTTAAATATTAGTTAAAATCTTGATTAAATGTATCTCTACCCATTTATGAAGATAATTAGGGTATACAACATCATTACGTACATATTCCCTATCATTTGCAAGAGCTTTCTTGCCAATAAATATTTTTGATTAACGACCACAAATACCCCACTAAAGACTGAATTCACCCTTAAATCAAGTCATTCATTATGTTCATTCATTATGTTCATTAATTTCAGCCTCATTCAGTTCAATGAAGCCCTGCACTTGACGTTGCACCGGAGGGAGAGCTTGAACACTGACTTCTAACGTGGGGCTAATTTGAACTAAGTTAAGTTTTGGCTCATTTTGTAATTTTACAAGGGAATAGTAATTTTTTATTATTACCATCGTACTCGAATACTTTTTAAATCCCACTACTGAATGTATATCTCGTGATTTTTTAAAATAAATCTATTATAATTTAATAAAAATAATTAATTTATTTGATTCGATTTACAACCATAAGATTTGGATAGGCCTCCGGCTTTTTCACTCACTAACGGAGCATAGAAGCGGTAAAGCTTCTAAACAAACGTCAATTTTCTATGAAAGTGTGGTACTTCCCATTCATGCTGCCAACTAAATTGTATTTTACTGATGAATATATGACTAAGATGTAAATATATTAATTTAAAATGCTATTTTATCTATACTTCTATACTAAGGTTATAAAGCGGAAAGATTTGTTTGTTTGACGCAAATAGGCTAGAAACTACTAGACGGATTTTAAAAATCATTCACTGTTAGGAAGCTACACTATCTGCGCTGAACATAGGCTATGTTTATCGCGGACGAAGTCGCGGGAAATAGCTAGTATTGAAATATTTATGCTATGTTGTCGGGATCGTTGATACAATGTATTAATCTCATGTTTTAATGGAAATATGAATGGAGTAGCCTTACCACTTCCATGCGTTGTTCGGTGAGTGACAGAACCGGAGGTCCGTCCTTCCCCCCGCTCCACATCCTGCTAAAACTCCTTGAAAAACCGGCAATGCTTCTGGTGTTGCAGGTGACCACTTTCCATCAGGTGTCTCGCTTGCTCGTTTGCCGTCCTATGTCATAAAATAATCCTTCTTGTAACGTTTGGTGATGGAAATAATCAATTTATCGGTTGCCATTTATTATACACTTTCCAGCATACATTTAATCAGTTTTAATCACGAATAGGATAATTATAATTCGTTTATAATGCCATATGCCCGCTCATACCCACATTGTTGCTATAATGGAAACAATTAATTTGTTTTGTAGCACGTATACTTACCTCTATACAACTATACGAGCAATAACAGTATTTTCCATTGATATGTGATCATAGTGGTGCTTTTTGATTATATAATCAAAGTCGGTGCCATGAGAATAGTTAATAAAGGATGGGAAGCTTATTTAAATGAGAGTGCTGTTTTTCATAATTAGCTCTAATATATTCCTTGTGCGGTGTGGTTCCGACGGTTTAGAATGGGGACTATGAGGCTAGTAGTACTATATGTAACATCTTGAAATCAAAAACCCATACTCAAGAAGTATTGGTGTTCGTTATGCATTTTTTGCACCAAAAAGGATACTTATGAAATAATTAATTATCTCTACAAATTAAGAAAGGCGGCCTTATCGCTTAAATCAATCTCTTCTAGACCCTTCAAGAGATGGAGATGATGATGCAGAAAGATGGCGCAGAGACAAAAATAGTGAAGAACAAGTTTACTACTTACCTATCATAAAATAATCACGAAAAGTAACGGTCGAATGTAATGTTATAAAAAGGTTTCTTTAAAAATGTCAACTGTCACTTACATTGAAGACAATGGCGAGGGCAGAGTGCCTTCAACATAACTAAAGAGCTCTTTGGAGCACGGACATTGGCTTTGGGCGCCGCCTGTTGGGCGAAAACCTCGTTGCCAATCCTAGTTGCAGGTCACCCGGGACCACCTGACCATCACCAGTAATCGGTGCTAATCCTACTCTACGCACTTTATTCCAGTCGCGAGTACAAGGGGTGTCAGAGAGGGGAATTCCTCTGGCTATTCGGAGGGGACGGCCGCATCTAGGCTTTTATGCACCTGGTGTAACTAGTGAAAATACTCAGATTTAAAGCGAGAGAGACTCTCTCTCGCTTCAAACCTGAGTATTTTTTCTCTGAGAGAGAGAAAGATACTTTTAACTAGTCTTACTCCTTGTTGTACTCTTTCATGCTGATCTGGGAGAAAAGAAACAACGTAGAATGTGCCTGCCGCTTCTCTTCCCGCGCAGATCGTTAAAACCGATCGAGGGTAGTTAAAATCTGCAGAATCATGTCAATAGGCGATGCGGCTAGCAATCCATCACTATTTTGATTCCGATTTCCATCTACACGCTCCAACATGCTAAATGCGGCCATATGGTCTTATAGACCTAGGCTCTGCCTACTTCGCAACGGAAAAAGACGAGATACTATCTGTGTAGGTATGGTATGTCCCCTATATGCATATATATTGTCCATTAGAGTTTTAAACTTTAACTGTGACTCATCCATTTCGTTTAAAAGTCTACGGGGTTTGGTTTAAATCAATCAAAATGCTTACTTACCCCAAGATCTAGTCTAAGATCCCCAAGCATCGTTACCCCGTTCTAATGATAATGCTGAAAAGCTGAGTATCACGCCACCGATCATGTTAAAAAGGAAGCGAATCGTTTGCGTTTTTTTTTATCTTATAGACATCCTTACTAATATTATAAATGCGAAAGTGAGTTTGTTTGTTTGTTTGTTTGTTATGCTTTCACGCCGTAACTACTGAACCGATCATCATGAAATTTTTCATACAAGTTCTCTGGAGTACCGAGAAGGACATAGGCTACTTTTTATCCCGAGGGATCGACACTGACGCGGGCAGAGCCGCGGGCGAAAGCTAGTTAAATATAATTTTATTTTTAATATATACTTTTATTTTAAGCTTACATGTAAAAATGTTTGATTATGAACCACCCGGACAAAAATCTTATGAATCATGTTAATAGGCGATGCGGGTAGCAACTCATCGCTATTCTGGTTGCTTTTTCCACCAAAAGGCCAACAATACGCTTAACGCGGCTTTTAGGTCTTATAGTCCTAGGCCTGAGAGACAGTCTCCGCAAGGGAAACAGACATCTATGTTTACTTTGAGACAATTTACTTTGCGTGCTTCCGCCACCAGTTAGTTCATGCAAACTATTGCTGGCCAGCACCCACCCACTACTGTTAGTCCCTTCATACCCATAGACATCTATGTATGTATGAATCTCAAAAAAATATGATAATAATAATAATAAGGCCACAAGGCAGCTTGTGGATATAGGACGGCAATTGAGCAAGCGAGTCTTGGGTGGTGAGTAATTGATGGTAAGCGATTAGCGCTGCCCATGGACAACTGCATCACCAAATGTAACAGGAGCGTTGCCGGCTTTTCAAGGAGTTGGGGGAAGGATGGGCCTCCGGCTCTCTCACTCATCGAACGAAGCATAAAAGCGGTAAAGCTTCTACTCAAAAGTCGATTTTCTGTAAGAGTGTGGTACTTCCCCGGACCGGACGGCCCATTCATGCTACTAGCAAAAATTACTTTTGCCGGTAGCGTGGTAATGTTTTTAAAAAACGTAGACTTAAGATTTTAACTAAATAAAGTGAATAATAATAGTAATAATAACGAAAAAATTCGATCAGCTAATTGATTTTACAACAGTTTCACTTTACTTTTCGTTTTTCGTTCATTAGTAATCTATTTTTATGATTCTGATTCCAAGATTTCAATATAGCTAGGGAGACACTTGGTCCGTGGGGCCCGTCGGCTCATAAACTATTTAAGTCATTAAGCCGAAAGCTGGTTGAGGTGTCGGGTGACCAGACGGCCGACAATTTTTTAGGACAAAGAATAAGCATTGCCATCCAACGTGGCAATGCTTTCACCCTTCTAGATACCCTTCCGCGTGACAACGAACTGCGGTACATTTTTTATTTATAATGTTTACTAGCTTTCGCCTGCGGCTCCGCCCGCGTCAATGTCGATCCCTCGGGAATAGTACTTTTCCCGGGATAAAAAGTATCCTATGTCCTTTTCGGTACTCCAGAGAACTTGTATGCAATTTCATGATGATCGGTTCAGTAGTTACGGCGCGAAAGCGTAACAAACAAACTCACTTTCGCATTTATAAATAATATTATATTATATAAGTTAGGATTTTTAGTTAAGTAGGTTAGGTTATTTTATTTTTAGTTAGTTTTATTCATAAGTAGTATTATATAGATACTATATTTATAATACTATATATATAATAGTGACAATATATATAATACTAGGGTTCATAACGTTCATTATCAGCGTTTATAGCCATCTAACCGCTTAACGTGCTTGCACGGGAACTCGCCGGGAATCCTGGACCCCGCTAACGAGCGCAAGAAGTCTTAATCACTGCGGTTCTTTCTCTAACGACATTTTGATAAATGGCCCCGAGGCCTCAGCGTCACTGAAAGACTGAAAGGCTTGGGGGAGATAAAGATTTTGTGAACCTATAATGAACTCCGGATTATAAACATCATGATGTATAACAAGTTCGTAGTGTATACGTCTGCAATGCAAGTATAGAAATAGGTCTTACATGTCATGATGTAGTGTCGTAAACATTAAAAAAAAAAACTGGCCAAGTGAAATGAAATGAAATGAAATGAAATGAAATAGAATTTTATTCAAATTTGGATATCATGTATCTCTTTCTGAACGTCATATTATTATTTTTAATATTTGCAAAATCGATAAGCTACTAGCGTTTCGAAACGACCACTGCTGAGAAGAATACGCCGAAAGAAACTCAGTCCAGTATTGGTCCCTACGTGCCTGAAGGGCTACACTTTCACATATTTATAACAAATTGAATTATTTTACATTAAGTAATCACCGATGTACAATTTATTGAATATATTACTTCCATGGAGTTTTATCTGATAAATAGTCATTAATACAATAATAGGCATTTTAAAGCAATTGATTTTTAACAGCAGTCTTAAACTTACCTAATGACAGAGCCAATATTTCTTCAGGAATTCTATTATAGAAGCGTATACTAAGTCCCAAAAATGAATTCATTGTTTTCTGTAATCGCAAAGTTGGTGTCGCTAATTTATTTTTATTTCTCGTATTCCTGTTGTGGATATCACTATTTTTCGCGTAAAGATGAAGATTATTACGAACAAACATAATATTTGCAAATATGTATTGCGCGGGGAATGTCAAAATATTTATATTTTTAAACAATTCTCTAAGAGATTCTCTAGCACCTAGTTTATATATAGATCTGATAGCGCGTTTTTGAAGGACGAATATGGTATTAACTTCTGCTGCGTTACCCCATAGTAATATCCCATACGACATGACACTATGAAAGTAGCTGAAGTATACCAAACGCGCAGTATCAACGTCAGTCAACTGTCTTATTCTTCTAACAGCGTAAGCAGCAGAACTAAGTTTACCCGCTAAGGATGTGATATGGGCACCCCATTGAAGTCCCGAGTCAACTGTCATCCCAAGAAATACTGTTTTATCTACCAAATCTATCGTTTCGTTTTCGACCACTATGCGTCTTTTTAGCGTTCAACAGCAAATTGTTTGCTGTAAACCACTCTAACACTTGAGCTAATGTACTATTGACCTCGTCAAAATTGTCTGTTGTCCTATCAACAGGGAAAATAAGAGAAGTATCATCGGCAAATAGTACAGCTTTACATGTGTGAACATAGTATGGCAGATCATTAATATATATAAGAAACAACAAGGGGCCTAGTATAGAGCCCTGGGGTACGCCCATCTTAACAGATGATCCCGAGGATTGAACCCTATCAACGCTAACTTTTTGAATTCGGCTACTCAAATAAGATTTGATTAATGCAATAGATTTACCTTTAATCCCATAGTGTTCCAATTTGGACAGCAGGGTATCGTGGTCTACACAATCAAATGCTTTGGAGAGATCACAAAAAACACCAATAGCATTTTGTTTTCTCTCCCAAGCACAATATATATGTTTTAAAAGCGCAACACCCGCATCCGTAGTTGATCGACCCTTCGTAAATCCATATTGTTCACTATGAAATAGACCATTTAGATTAAAAAAAGAAAGTAACTGATTAAAAATTAACTTTTCAAATATTTTACTTAACGCTGGCAGAATAGAAATTGGACGGTAATTTGTTGGATAATTTTTATCACCCGATTTGTACAACGGTATAACTTTACTTAATTTCATTAGATCAGGAAAAGTCCCTGTATCTACACATTTATTAAAAATAGACGCTAAATAAGGAGCAATTATTTCTATAATATTACTTATGACTGATACTGAGATGTCCCACAGGTCTCCAGTTTTTTTATTATTCAAAGTCTTGAACGTATCAGTGATTTTTTGAGGGGTTACATGTTCAAATATTAGAAGACTGTTACATTCCGGTATACAACTAGTTAATAACTTTTTAGATTCCACAGATGATGAAAGTAAGGAGGCAGTAGTATTCACGGGAATATTTCTAAAGAAGTCTTAAAAATATTGAGTAATCTCCTCGCTAGTACTGAGGACCTTATTATCTATTTTTAATTCAATTGGAATGGCGCGTTTTTTCGTTTTTCCTGTTTCTGTATTAATAATTTTCCACGTTGTTTTTACTTTGTCACTAGAATTTAAAATAGTCTGTCTAGTCTAGTCTGAGTGCGAGTCGGACTCGCGCACGAAGGGTTCCGTACCATTATTTAACGTCTAAAATTGAGCCCACATATGACGGTGGTAACTGAAGAAAGATTTATAAAGTCCTACTTCGCAAGAGAAATTAGAAAAAATATTATCCATTTGAGGACAACACGAGTCGAGGCAAGGGCTGGTAACAAGATTTCGTAGGTATATTACCTACTTTGATTTCCGAGCGCAATACCAAGCGGCCTCCTATCGTTTCTGTCACAAAGACCATCTTTAAAATGCGAAAGTGCAGTGTCGCCACCCCTAAAATTGGCCCCGAAGATGGTCTTAGTAACACACCGAAAGCCATATTTTTTAATTGATCTGGAGTAAAAAACATAAAAATGTTAAAGCATGCCTTTTTAGATAAATACGTGTTTCCGCGGAACAGTAACTTTAGAGAGAGATCATGATCAGCCTTTTTGCTAAATGCATTTAACAGCACCGGGTATCCCAAAAACATTTTTTTTTGGTAGTATAAGTAGGTATTTATACCTTAATTTACGCTTAGCTATCGTAACGTAATCTATTTTTGTGATATTGTGCCATAATATAAGAAAGAAAAGAGAAAAATAAATAAAAAAATCGGGTCATAGCCCATGTTGGTTGACACGGCCGCTGGTTTTAACGTGAAACGTCTATATCAGTGAGTTGCTTTTAGTGTTAAAGAGACACCAGGGTGTGCATGGTCGATTGACCGTGACACCTACTCGATATGATGATAATGAGTGTTATAGATTGAAAGAAACCGAGATGCCACGAAGCAAACTCAAGGTCTTAGCAGCGAGCTGACTATACGCTAAATACCTAATGTCACTAAAATCATGTTTCTACGATGAATAGTTTTGTAGTTATTAATGTCAGATGATATAGACCTTTGAATAGACCAATTCGTTACGTTATGGTTTGGTTAGGTTAGGTTATGACATGGTACCCTGTGTATAGTAGCGATTTTAAAGACGTTTCACTTGAAAACAAGAAAAAATATAAAATATCATACAACACCCTTCAGGCGAGTAGGCGACCAATACTGTTGAAAAGAGATTCTTTCGGCGTTTTCTTCTCTGTAGTGGCCGGTTCCGAATTCCGAAACGCTAGTAGTTTGTAGCGTAACATAGCGCGTAGAACCGATGGCCGACGGGGCAAAAAGATTCTTAAATGGCGACCACGTATCGGCAAGCGAAGCGTCGGACACCCACCTACTAGGTGGTTGGACGATCTGGCCAAGGTCGCAGGAAAAGTCTAGATGCAGGCCGCTTCCAACCGGTCATTTTGAAAATCTTTGGGAGAGGCCTATGTCCAGCAGTGGACTTCTTGCGGCTGATATGATGATGATGATGAGTAGTTTGTACCTTTTGGACAGTAATCAATTACTGTCCAAAAGGTACAAACTACTCATCATATTTTGAATATAAGTAAATTAGTACTATTAAAAACGTTTGTGACGCGCGAAAAAGTGTCTGATAAGGCCTATTTTCTGAAAAAATCTTTGAATATCCTAATCCTAACTAATATTATAAATGCGAAAGTGAGTTTGTTTGTTTGTTTATTTGTTTGTTTGTTACGCTTTCACGTTGTAACTACTACACGTTGTACTACATCATGAAATTTTGCATACACGTTATCTGGAGTATGGAGAAGGACATAGGGTACATTTTATCCCGGGAAAAGTTCCCGAGGGATCGACATTGACGCGGGCGGAGCCGCGGGCGAAAGCTAGTATGTAATAAATATTCTTTTGTGTATTCGCGTGCGTCGCTGCGTTTTCCCGTGCAAACTATTCGATGAATGTTGCCAGCGTTGTCACAGCAATATTTGCGTATTTATCGAAAGCGCGGCGGTGGCGCGTTCCAGCGAAGGCATGTTCGCATCGCATTTTTGCACGCAATAATATAATAACATAATTTTCAGTCGGCACTTTTGCTAAAATTCCACCACACGATATTTTTAGTTGGTCAAATATTTTGCTTTCATGCACATTGTGGCTTGATAACTAGCTTGTATGCTAAATTAAGCGGTGTACCTAGCACCGCTTAATTTAGTTAAATTATGTTTTATTTAGCTCTCACAGCAAACTATTTTTATATTAAAACGGAACTGCACGAAATTGTGAAAATTAACGTGTTTTTGAATCACTATAAATGCTATGCGCTGCATTAATAAAATACATCAAAAGTATTTGTATAATTTAGATCAATCCTTGAACAAGATCGCCCCCTTGTTGGAATTTGAAACAGATACATATGCAATTTAAAAATGATATATATATACGGTATGATATCTAAAAGCATTTTTCTTCGAATACTTTGTAATTTTTACGTCTAGAACAATAATTCTCACATGACAATATTTATATGTACGTCTCGGAGGTCGCTCCCTTTCTTATTTTTTTTTATAAAGATATAAATTTAAAAATATTAAGACTGCCTCTATTTTCCTAATCGCCGAATGGTTCTGCGCAGCCTAATGGCTTGTAGCGCAGTAGCGACGTTTTTCGTTTGCGCGGCACCCGCTTAAACATAGTAGAATAGTAGAAGCATGGATCCCAAAAAATGGACACCGGTGACCTGGAAGACCTCGATGGAGATGGTGGGTCGACTTGGATGCGTACTATAAAGACTGGCCAACCAAAGCTCGGAACGGAGAAGAGTGGAAATCCCGATTATGGAAAATGTCAACCCACGTAGTACCAAAGATAAAGGATCAACCGGGACAATAGCCAAAAGTTTACACAGCTACTGCAACTTGCTTGACTCAAAAATAAATATACACATACTTCAGAAACAGGCAGCTATACATACTTCCATTATTTTAACTATAGTTTTGGGGAAAACCTTTGTAGAGACGAATCCTAATTTTTCCTTGAGGGTCTTGAGGCTCGATCGGGCGTTAAAAATACCGACATTAAAAGTCAAGATGAAAAAAATTTCAACAACTCATAATATAAATAAGGTAGTTTAAGTATTTAGTTTTGCGGACAACAACTTCAATTTTGGAGAAGTATTGTTAGTTCGCCAAGGACTCAGGTTTTTGGGGACTTTTCTAGAACAGTTGCGGATGATTATGTCTATTAACCGAACCGGCGACGAAGTGACTGGCGATTCTGGAGCCTAGTTCACACTTTGACGAAACGAAGCGGTCATACTTATAACAGCCCTCTTTTGCGTCGGGTAACTTAACTAACTTTTAAAAAAAGACAAAATCAGCCTCTTCGTTAACCCAGATGCATTTAACGGCACTGGGCGGCTCAAAAACCTTTGTTTTCTTTTTCTCCAAACCAAGAGCGGGTTGAATGAAATAATAAGCGATTTACAAAATTAAATTAAAGTAAAGAGTCCGCGTTCCCTTTTCTGCAATTAAATTCGGATCAAAGTGGGCCCTTCCACTTTTTCTACGGAAAAACAGCAATAAAAATAAATTATGGTTTTTAATTTCGCGGCGGGTACACTATAGCCGCCTAACAATGATATTTTATTTCTCGAGATACCACTCGCTCATTTAACATCATGCATAGATTTAAATATTAATTACCGCAACTAAATACCAGTATGTGTATCTTAGTTAAGTCCAATTGGGGTTGGCTCTGCATGTCAACTCCCTCCATTTCTTCCTGTCATTAATCTTATTATCATTTACCCCCCGTCTCTGTCTCTCATATCTCGTATTATACTACCTTTGTGAAGTAGTATTGGATAAATAATATAAAAAAAGTCAGTGGGCTGAATGTTGTAAAGAAATGAGTAGAAACGAAAAGAAATGAAAGAAAATTTCTACGTGATATTATGAAAATAGTAAGTTTAACAAGGTTATTGGTTGAAGAAAACCTGAAACAGCTGCATATCGTTCGTAATAACATAATATGATAGCAGACATAGCGGAACATAGAAATCCGACTCTAGATGCTCTAAAACATTGAACATTGGCTGATGAATTTCTTTATCAATGCAGTCATTAGGACAGATAATACACAAATTTTATTTTAAGTCATTTCAATACTATTGCGGTCTAACGACAGACACAATTTTGATTTTGACAGGAACGTCATTTAACGACAGATATTGAGTGCTAATTCTGCTCCTGTTGGATCTACCAATTTCAATATTCTTACGGTCTAATGAGAAACCTCGATATACGAGTAGCTACAATTTTTTATATGTTTCTTTAATTTTTGAGCGCTGGCCCATCTACAGATTTCTATATCACTGCGGGCTAATGACAGTGATACAGCTTGATATTTCCGTCCAAATTTTGATGGCTGTTGCTGCCGCTGTTGGATCTACTAATTTCTATATAGATCTCGATATAGCTACAATTTTATTTAAGTTTATTGGATTATTGAGTTCTGTTGGCGCATCTACAGATTTCTATATCACTGCGGTCTAATGACAGAGATACAACTTTATTTTTACGTCTCGGGATTTTTCCTTTTGTCAAACTTTCTTCAGCTGTTAAGCACGTCGTAACTCGGTTTATTAAGTTTTGGGGAGGATTTTATGGCTTTCTTGTGGTCGTAATTTTTATTAATTTTAATATTGATTCGCTATTAGTACTTTCTCAACTCAATTTTAGAAAATACAGAATATGGTCTCTGTAATGGACTGAAACTAGTTGGCTATTCAGACAGAATAAACGTGAGTAAAACTGTGATTCTGTAATGAATTTATCTCGCGTAAATTTAAATACTAAAGTGCAGAAATCAAACAATTTCCATATTTAGCAATGATACACCGATAGATACAATATTATTATCACAATAAGGACACCTTAGATCGTACATAGATCTAAGTGGACGTAAGGTTCCAGGTTCAAACTCTGCCCGCGTGTAATTTTTCATCATATTTTATTTCTTAATTAGCTTTCGCCTGTGGCTCCGCTCGCGTCAATGTCAATCCCTCGGGAACAGTACTTTTTCCCGAGGCAAATTATTCCTTATGTCCATCTCCATACCCCAGACAATGGGTATGCAAAATTTCATGATGATCGATTCAGTAATTACGGCGTGAAAGCGTAACGAACAAAGAAAATCACTTTCGCATTTATAATATTATAGTATGGAATTGGATTTAAGAAGAGTATATAACAATAGTATTGTGAATTCGAAAAAGAAAACACTTATAAAAACACAATAAGGAAATTAAAAATGTTGCTTATCAATTCGATGTAGGCGGCTTATATGTTTTGAGGAGACCCTAAAAATTATAAAAAATCTAATGTTAAACAAAGCATTTTAACCATGACTCAAACCAAATGTAATTCAGTTAAGTGTTACATGATTCACGTCCGACGCCCAAGGGGTTGAAATGTAGAGTCAAGGGGTTGAAAGCAAATGGTCATTCGCACATGCAATCTTTACGAGTCCACTCACGCCTTCTATGCTTTTTGCTGTGAAATAAGTATGCAGTGAATCATAAGTTAATTAGTGGGGGAACACGTTGATTTAATTATATGATAATCAAGGGCTTGAACAGAAAGTGTAATTACATATTATTTTAAGTTTTTGTGGCTCCATCAATTACTTTAGAGCGGTGTCCTAATGTTATTTTTCTATTTCTGAAATAGATATAAAAATTTCACCTTATTAAATCCGAATAGGTTTCAGAAGTGCAAAGTATTACAAAAAACCGGCCAAGTGCGAGTCGGACTCACGCATTAAGGGTTCCTTACATTATATATAATAAGTTGGAAATTATTAAAAATATTTTTAGTATTGTATATCAAAATTAATGCTTTTCGCAATTTTTCTTTATCTGTGCTATAAGACGTTGCTTCATACCAAATTTCAAGATTCTGAGTTCACGGGAAGTACCCTGTAGGTTATGATTTCCTTGCGAGTGTCGAAAAATCACGAAAATTTGAAGCATATCTAGCTGTATCTTTTGATTGCGTTGGTTTAGAAGTTTGATTTATTCACAACTCTAAGGAACAGTAGATCTGAGTATTTGATATGAATTTCAGCTTGATACCTCTACTCGTTCCTGAGATAAAGGTCTTGACAGATTGACAGATTGACAGATAGACAGATAGACAGACAGACAAACAGACGGACAGACAGAGGGACAGACAAGGGTCCCGTTTTTTCCCTTTGGGTACGGAACCCTAACGTAAGTAGTGACCACGTAATGGGTAATCATTGTATGGAAAATATTTCGTGGACAAATTACTTTCGATAGAGTTTTAGCATTATAATATAATGTTTCGGTGCTTATAATATAACGGTTGTTTAAATAAATAAATATATAGGAACAAATCACACTGCTTGAGTCAAATCACACAGTAAATTGAATTATGTGTCATTGGATAATAACACTACGATAATATAGTTTATAACAGTTACATATATAGATAAATAGCCAAGACCCAGGTCAATCCGAAAAAGATCGTTTTTAATCTTTGCCTGTGGGGAGATCGAACCCAAGACTCTGCGATTCAAAGGCACACCACTGAGTCACAGAGACGCCGTCTCTCTCTCTCTCTTTCTCATTTCCGTCCGTCCACAGCTGGAATGGTCTTAGGCATACTTGGTTACGAGACCATTGGCACGCGAATCATGCTTAACGATACCTATCACTTCATGGGTTTCCCCCTTTAGCGGCGGCGCGGTGGTGGCAGCATAGTCAGTCAGACATATGTTCCCTATGTATATTGGCGGTTTTCGCAAGACGTGATTGTATCATCGGAGGCGGTTCTTTTTATATATGGTAAGTAAAATCATCATCAGGCCTTTTTTAGTCTCCACTACGTCCACACTAGCAGTACGACCCTCTCTGTACTACTAGAGCCATACTTGGCCAGAGCAGTCAGAGGACTTGGCCTACACTCTCCACGCTGGCCAGACGGGTTGGAGAGGTTTCACAGATGTTTAATAAGCTTTGTTTAGCTTGTATTTCCTAAGTCGCCTTCTACGACATCCACGGGAAGACTTGGAGTGGTCCTATTCTACGCTGCCGGATACCACAGAGCACGGCAAGTAAAATATATAATACTAGCTTTCGCCCGCGGCTCCGCCCGCGTGAATGTCGATCCCTCGGGAATAGTACTTTTTCCCGGGATAAGTAGCCTATGTCCTTCTCCGTACTCCAGAGAACTTGTATGCAAAATTTCATGATGATCGGTTCAGTAGTTACGGCGTGAAAGCGTAACAAACAAACAAATAAACAAACAAACAAACAAACTCACTTTCGCATTTATAATATTATTAGTAAGGAAAATATTAAAATCTATTCTGGAACTGCCTTATAATCACTTTAAAATCAAATAAAACAAATGGCTTCTAGTAACTATTTTTTACCAAAATTAAAACATTTGATTACCTTCTAATTTAGTTAACAATGACTTTTTATCGCTCTCCAAATCCAGATTCCAGTGAGTGAGTCACGTCGGTTATGTCGTAAAAAGTTCAGACTAATTCATAATTTTCTTTTGTTTTTCGTGTATGTCAGTGGCCACTGGTATCAGATTTTACAAGCTGCCTAAACGCATCTGAAATAGCTTAATGACTGCCATCAATTTTGACAGCTTTTCGAAGCACGGACGGACGAGTCCGAGTTTTTTATGCCACTTGCGGTCACCCATCCCGGTGGGATCGCACCGGGGGTTGCTTAATATACTTTAGTGCTAATAATCGTCCAAGCGTCAGACCTACTGGGCCATCGGGATACGCCTGGGATCGCGCGGGATAGTTGTAGAAAAATACCAAGTAAGTATTCCCAAAATTTCCCAAAATACTAAATAAATAGATATGTATGAAGGTACATATTACACAAGTTGACCTAGCCCCACAGTAAGTTGTGAACTCGTGTTGTAGTATACTAACTCAACAATAGTATATTTTTTTAATAGATAGTAATATAGATGAACATCCAAGACCCAGGTCAATCTGAAATATATCGTTTTCATGACCTGGCTGAGGCTGGCGTGTTGACCACTGCGCCACGGAGCTCGCCATAAACGACTTGTGTTGTTATTATCAATTTTGCACGCTTGAATCATAATATACTAGCAAGATACATACATACACATACATAGTATCACGTCTCTTTCCCTTGCGAGGTAGACAGAGCCTTATAGGTCTATAAGACCTTATGGCCATATTTTGCATGTTTGGAGGGCGTGTAGATGGAAAACGGAATCAAAATAGTGATGGGTTGCTAGCCGCATCGCCTATTGACATGATTCTGCAGATTTAAGTTCAAACCCTCGATCGGCTTTAACGACCTGCGCGGGAAGAGAAGCAGTTGGCACATTCTACGTTTTTCTTTTCTCCCAGACCAGCATGGAAGAAAGATACAACTTCAAATACTTTGTTCTGTAGTAATAGATGTACAATGTTGAATAAATAAATATATACGGACAAATTACACAGATTGAGCTAGCCCCAAAGTAAGTTCAAGACTTGTGTTATGGGATACTAACTCAACGATACTATATTTTATAACAAATACATATATAGATACACATCCAAGACCCAGGCCAATCTGAAAAAGATCATTTTCCATCTTGACCTGGCCGGGGATCGAACCCGATCACTCCGTGTCGCAGGCAGGCGTGTTGACCGCTGCGCCACGGAGCTAGTCAAATAGTAGAGAATAGGGGCGAAAGATGACAATAGTTCAAGTTTTACTGCAGTTTTATATGTACTTAACGGCGACGCGTGCCGCCGACCGGATTCCGCTTCGCTGCTTCTTTATTCCTCATCCGATACCGGGACTTTTGGGTATGGCACACAATTTAGAACACACAATTGCTACAATATTATACAAAGGTTTTTTTTTTCTTCTATTTGGCCGTCAAACTTCATTCAGAATCTTATTTTAGCCAGTGTCTAGTTATTTTTCGAGTTATTATTGCTTGTGTATCAACGAAATGATGATGTAATTCATTTCGCTGATTTCGACGGAGCCCCTGGCGACAACGAATCCACTTGCTTGATCATATACGATGCAGTAATGCGAGCAAACACCAGCCCGCTAAGTAAATCTCACTACAGCCGCACCATGACACTTTATTTTAGTTATTCCACACATTTTTCATTAACATGGGCATTTATTACAATAAATTACACCGACTTCACATAATAAACTCCACTAGAAACAATTTGCAAAATAATCCAAAACAAAAACCGTGCAGTCCGTAGAAATTCCCGCCAAGAACTCATTACAAAGTTAGACATTGTTGTCACATATTTTCTTTTGGTTGTACACTATCACATATTCTTCGCCATTCTTCAGATATCTAATGACACTTTTCCATAGATTTAAAAAAAAAATTTTCGTCATTTCGCCCTGGGATTTAAAAAAAAAAAATTTCCTGTCACTTTTTTAGGGTTCCGTACCCAAAGGGTAAAAACGGGACCCTATTAATTTCGCTCCACTGTCCGTCTGTCTGTATGTCTGCCTGTCCGTCTGTCACCAGGCTGTATCTCATGAACCGTGATAGTTAGACGGTTAAAATTTTCACAGCTGATGTATTTATGTTACCGCTATAACAAAAATTACTAAAAAAATAGAATAGAATAAAATAAAAAAAATATTTAAGGAGGCTCCCATACAACAAACGTGATTTTTTTGCTTGTTTTTGCTCGTTAATGATAACGGCAAACGGTAGACACTTGAAATATTCACAGAATATTCACTTATATATATTCACTTTAAAAAAAATATATATTAGTAAAATTAATATTAAAAGGGATAGGAGCCCCGAAGCCCCATACAAAAGACATGTTTTTTTATGCCGTTTTCATAGATAACGGTACGGAACCCGTCGTGCGCGAGTCCGACTCGCACTTGGCCGGTTTTTGCAATTGTTATAGGTATATTTTATTAACAAACACAAAAAAAAATCCATACCGCCCTCCTCATTACTGCCGATCACATATTTCCTTTACTTCACCATCCCTCACGCAACATGAAAACTCCATAACCTGCGCCGCGTAAAAACTCTGTGAATATCACACTCCGTAAACTTTACGATCCTTACGTACCATAGTGATGTACTTATGTTATATTAGTTTTACCGAGTACCGAGTAAGTCTTGGTAAAATCGTGAACTTAAACGAGAATTGACGATCTCGTCTTTTTCTTTGCGGGATAGACCGAGCCCAGGTTTCTTAGACCTAAAAGCCACTGGCTTTTTAATTTAGTTACTTTTTTATTTCAAAAATTTTACGGAGCAATATAATATATTTTTAAATTCGTATAACGTGTAATCTATAATTCTTGATAATCATGTTAATAAGCGATGCGGCTAGCAATCCATCACTATTTTTATTTTGTCTTCCACCTATTACACTCATTAATACGTACGCTTAATGTGGCCCTTCGATCCGATTCAGATATTTTTTGCAAGTCGCAAGTTCGAAGTTGGCAAGATATTGTGGCCGTAGGCTCTGTCTACCCTGTCAAGGATAAAGGCGTGATAATATGTATGTATGTATCTTACAGAACTAAATCTGTGAAAGCGTTTCGAAGTTATGAAGTAAAGAAACGAAACAAAAGAAACTTACATAGGAGTCTAGAGTTGAGAACCTACTGTATACTTATGTCGATAAATATTGATTTATAAACTCCGTGGTCCAGTGGTTAAGGCGTTTGCCTGTTGACCCGGGGGTCGTGGGTTCGATTCCCACCGGGAGCATACTTTGTTAAGTTGTTTCCAGTTTGGTTAGGTCATTGCAGGCTTGAATCACCAGATTGTCTGATAATAAAGATGATTCCGTGCTTCGGAAGGCACGATAAGCCGGTGGTCCCGGCTGCCATCTGGTAGTCGTTAAAGGAACCACGTCAGAGGCCAAGAGGCGGTTCCGAAGAACTCTGACATCAGGGTGTGCTTGGTAGATTGACCGTGACACCTACTCGAAATGATGATGATGATAAGGTCAGATGTTAGTTTTGCGAGTTTATAATTTTTTACCCATCTCAAAAATTGTACAACGCCGCTAAAGAAATTTTCACTACAAAAATACCCAGAAATAACTGAGTATCCAGCACATCCCTAGTAAAGTAAATACATAGAGATAACGTATGCGTTTATGTAAAATTCATGTCGAGATGTAACAGGCCTCTTTTATGACGAATGTTGATGTACCGTTTAATGGCATAGAAATTATTAAATAGAACATTTTACTACATGTGCTAAAATGAAAGAACAAGGTAAAGAGATATAAGACATTTTAATTATTCTGTTTTCTAGTTGCGACTACAATTTGTGTGGATTGGCACGATTACATTGCTCTCATCATCATCATCATCAGGTCTTTTTAGTCTCCACTGCAGGAGCATGACCCTCTCTGTACTGGAGCCATATTTGTCCAGAGCAGACAGAGGATTTGGCCTACACTCTCCTCGCTGGCCAGACGGGAGAGGTCTCATTGACGTTCAGTTTGTCAGCTTTGTTTAGCTTGTATTTCCTAAGTCGCCTCTTACGACCTCCATGGGAAGACTATGAGTGATCCTATTCTACTCAGCAGAATGCAGCTGATATGATGACAACAGCTGATTGCTACGTAGTCAATATCAGCTGCGAGAAGTCCACTGCTGGACATAGGTCTTACCTAAGGATTTCCAATACGACTGGTTGGAAGCGGCCTGCATCCAGCGTATTCCTGCGACCTTAGTATATGGTACGTGATCGCCATTGGAGAACCATTCTGCCCCATCGGCCATCTGTTCTGCGCGCTATGTGCCCCGCCCGCTGCCACTTCAAAGAACTAATCCGCTGAGCTAGGTCGGAGATTTTTGATCGACTACGAATCTCTTCGTTTCTGATTCGAAGTCGCAGAGAAACACCTAGCACAGCTCTTTGAGTGACCTTGAGGTTTCTTAGGAGGCTTTCGTAATTGGTTAAAACGTGTGCTGATTTTTACATGACTGATCAAAAAAAGGTATTATGTTTTTATAATTTTTGAATGTTTTGAATATAATGTTTGTATATTCTATATCCTACAATGAATTTCTATTCCTCGTACAGATTTCGATTTC
This sequence comes from Elegia similella, assembly GCA_947532085.1. NCBI lineage: Eukaryota > Metazoa > Arthropoda > Insecta > Lepidoptera > Pyralidae > Elegia > Elegia similella. Next base: position 27,543,607 of record OX383930.1, read on the forward strand.
ACCATCATCAGGTCTTTCTGCCTCCACTGCAGGAGCATGACCCTCTCTGTACTAACGGGGCCAAGTGGCCAGAGCAGACAGAGGATTTGGCCACTGACACTGTCCTCGCTGGCCAGACGGGTTGGAGAGGTCTCATTGATGTTTATGAGCTTTGCTTGATTTCGATTTATGAGCAGGGAATTTTGAAAATTTTCTTTGAAAATCTTATCATAGGTATACTGTAGAATTCTAGAGTGCATATGAGCTCATAATTAATTAGTAATTAGTTAAGAAATGACGTCATATTGTGCTAGCTACGTTAAGAAGTGAGTATGTTCCGAGAAGTTACTTGTTATTTTCAATTTAACGTTGTATGAAAGTATATACGATGGATATTAAAAACAGCTTTTTATTTTTTGTTTAATCCAACCGTAATAGATTACAAACTACTAAAGTATGTAAAAAGCTAATGTCTGTTTTTAACGAATAATACTCGTTAAAACAGACAATAAATCAATTTAAAGGGACTTTTATTCGTTATTTTGTAAATATTTTTAACGAGTCCCTACTTTTCCATGAGGAAAACCTACTCCCCTACAAAAATCTAAACATGGCACCAATAACCCGATGCATCCGAACCGACAAACCCCTCGAATAAAACAGAACGTTAAGCGACAAACGAGTGAAATAAAAATGGCCGCTTTTCACCGAATAAGCGTTACCATAAAAAAGGTTTTCAGTGAGCAAGTGAATCATAATTTATGAATTCCGCTGTCCGGTGCGGGCGGGAGATTTACGCGAGGTCATTGTGTCGACTCCTGGACTAGGAAATGCATAGATTTAACAAATGTTTAGGAGCAGAGGTGGCACTATGATATTTTTGAAGTAAAAAATTTCTTTAGCGGCCGCCATTGTGCCCTTTTTGGATGGGAAAAAATGTTAAACTCGCGTCAGGACATGTAACCTGATCGAAAATTCGTAAGATGGACACGTGGTGTGAGACGCCGGCACGGCGTAGTAGCATAAGTGATGTCTCTCTCTTTTAATAAATTAAGAAATAAAATATGTTAAAAAAAATTCATGCTGGCGGGACTTGAACCGGTGACCTAGGTCTATGTACGACCTACACTCTGCCATCTGAGCTACCGCACGATTTACCATTCAGATCAGTCTTTTTGTGAATCTTATTTTTTAGTTAAAAAGTAGTAAAGTACCCTGTTAAAATTTCAACTTAAATTTTTTTATATTTTTTTGCAAAATATTTTTGCACGCATCTGGTAATGTTAAAACCCCGACTAAATCGTCTGGCCTATATTTTTTTATATTATTATTCTATAAACATAAAACTACAATATAAAAAATTGCATATTGCTTCAAATATCTATATTTTTAGAAAGAAAAATTTTTTTTTTTTTAATATCAGGAGTTGATTTAGCCCCGCTACTCACCAGCCAGGTTTGTAATTCCGTGTTGGGGTAGAGGTATGTGACAATTTTTCAACTTGCTTCAAATACCTACCTACCCAAAAATTGGTACCAACTCTCCTGCCATACATACAATCATACATGAATCGAATGGCGCTGTCGTCTCGCACACTCACGCCAAATTATGTAGTGGCTATTTTAACGATAAAAGAATATGATGTATTATTTTACATGCTAAGTTGTTATAAATGATGCTGTCTGTAGATTATATTTTTTGAGGATATAGTGTTGAAGCTGTAGAAAGGAATATGGTAACGAGATGTAAAATCCGTGGCCGAGTTAGTAAATTAGATGGCAATGTATGAATAAGAAGGACAAGTCATAATAATTGATGATCTTTATTTGACGCTTTCTATAGAATATTTAGTTGACATAGTAAAAAAGACGAATTCGTTTATTAGAGGCTATGCCATTTTCCCGTTGCTTAGATATAAAATTAGAAGTTTGATCACGTGGCCAATAAATAATTTTGTGGCTTGATAAATTTCCCTTATCCATATGTATAATAACGGAGAAACCGGTCTGAACTTTAATAGCTCTATAGCACACCATCGTTAATGAAACATAAGGGGTGCGCAGCATCCCTCGTATATCCCTTTATATCTGAGCTCGCGGGGCGAACAGATATAACTTACCCGCTAATCGGCATACTAGCCTTCACCGAGGGTTTGCTCGCCTATCATCACCCTTAACACCATAGACTTAAGAAACATTTTCATATCTATAAAAAAATTAAACAGTTGCCAGAATATTTTTAAACGGTTAAATGGACGTTAATTTCTTTATTGCGAGTTCAAATGTGCGTTGCAAATGGAGAGACGTAAATAATAATAAAAATAACATTGTTTGCACACTGTACGAAATTTAATTGTATTCATTCTACTAGCTGTTGCCCGCGGCTCCGCCCGCGTTCATGTCGTTCCCTTGGGAACAGTTGAAATGATAAAAATTCTATACAAACCCCTGCCCCTTTGCTTTTTCCCCTTAAGTGGGAATTTAATACATTTCACCTGCATAGATCTTTAGCCCTTAAGGAGGGGATTTTGCCCATTTTACCTACACAGCTATTTTTTTATTGTAATGGAGAACTTCTTATTGTCATATTTCTAAGTAAATAAAAAAAATCCATACAAACTTTACCCCACCTATTCTACCCCTTCAAGGGGAAATTTCGACCATTTTAACTCTTTAATCTTCTTTTTAATGATCTTTTTAATTGTAATGTAAACATATATACTTATTTTTATAGTTCCATGTCCAGAAATGAGAAAATTTCCAAACAATCCCCCCTTTATCCCTTAAGGGGGAAATTTTGTACATTTCACCTACACAGATCTTTTTAATTGTAACCTAGAACGTATATACTTATTTTCATACCTCTAAGTCTAGAAATGGAAAAATTCCATACAAACTTTACCCCCTATTTACCCCTTCAAGGGAAAATGTTGTCTGGTTCACCTAAACAGATCTTTTTTAAATTTTAATTGAGAACTTGCGTACCTACTTTTAAACTTCTAAGTCCAGAAATGAGAAAATTCCATAAAACTTCAACCCCTTTGATTTTCTAAAAATCCTTTCTTAGTGCTCATTTACATCATAAAAAAAATCCCTGTGCCAAATTTCAGTTTCTGCGCACAGTAGTTTCGGCTGTGCGTTGATATATAAGTCAGGTTTGCCTTTGGCCCGCGGCTCCGCCCGCGTAAGTGTCGACTTCTCAGGAACAGTAGAATTACCTGGAATACATTAGTTTATGACTTTCAATGAAACACCTTAATATTGAATTTTAATTTATAACTTCAAAAATGGAAAGTTTAATACTAACTTTGCATCCCCGTTATATCCCCATAAGGGATGATTTTTGAGAAAAATATTTTACTCGTGTTTCATGCCTTTTAGTGAAGAACCTTCATGCTGAATTTCATTCGACTAACTTCAAAAATGGCAAAGTTTCATGCTTACTTTGCACCCCTATTTTACCCCCTTAAGGGATGATTTTTGAGTAAAATATTTTACTCGTGTTTCATACCTTTCAGTAAAGAACCTTCATGCTGAATTTCATTCGAATAACTTCAAAAACAACAAAGTTTCATACTAACTTTGCAACCCGTTTTTCCCCCTAAAAAGATTAATTTCCAAAAATCCTTTCTTAGTGCTCCCCTACGTTATAAAAGAAACCCCTGTGCAAAATTTCAAGTTCCTAACCCTTATAGTTTAGGCCCTGCGTTGATATGTCAGTCAGTCAGTCAGCTTCTCCTTTTTTTTAAGTATGGATTACTATGGATAGTATGGGTAGGTATAATGCTGTCGTATAATGATGATGAATTGACTTTGGATTTTAATTTTCTTATGTCACTTATTATTTTATTTTATTTTTGCTATATGTTTGCAGGCAAACTCATGCCTTGAGTTCATTCAAATGACGATAACTTTT